>FTRY01000004.1:0-4949332 GCA_900157415.1 Armillaria cepistipes
GAAAGGACTTCTAGACTCCATGAATGAATCTCCGTAGGACTGGCCGTCTCACAAGGTCTACTGTAAACGAGTCAGCGACGCGGGTACCAACACCTTTGATGCTATCCTCTTCGGCGTGAACGAAACTAAACCTCGCCTTATCAAAATTCCATGGTCGTACGGCCTGTTGACGATGATGAAGTAGGATTAATGTGGCAGATGGTCGAAAAGGAACCATGGTTCACGGGAAAAGATTGCCAAGAATTCAGATGGTTCGATGATAACTTTTTTGAACAATGGCTCCGCAATCAATTGGTGCATTGAAACTGTCACAGAAGGCAACGCTGCACACCCTTGGTCGGGAAATGTCTTCGCCCTTAGGGCGAGGGCATTAGGCTCAGAGTTTTACAATAATGCAGTCATGGAGAAGGATTTGGCGCCACTGATTCGTTATTTTGAAGATTATAACAGGGAATAAAACGAATTGCAACAGGTTCTCAATTTTCACCTTTCTTTTTCCATTTGTTTTTTGACGGACGTTATACAGCTCTTGATAGGATGATAGAGAACACGTACCACAGACTACGTTGTAACCGAATACAAAGAATACTACTTATGTGAACTACTTTTGTCGTTCATCAGAGCACGCTGTCCATGACTCCAACATTGGTGACTGCATATATGCGCCAAAATTTCCTGCTTTTGTCCGCTCGCTACCCGATCTCTATCTCTTTCTTCCTTTTACCGATTTTTTTCTCGGTCAATACCTCATCAAAACTAGATTATACTAATCACGCCATTACACCTTTCCTATCCACGTCGACCAAGTATGTTTCCAATTATTCACGTCAGCTAGACTGATTTGTTCTCCAGATTCGTCATTCATATCTTCGTCAAGTAGACTTCTTCAAAGTAAATTACCCATAGGTCACGACTCACGAAATCAACGTCTTGGTTTGTACGCGGTTCCTACTCAATTGTGACAAGATGTCCGTCAGCCGTTCTACCCTCAGTTGTTAAAAAGGTCCGTGTGTGGATGAATTCAAGTACGGCTGGTACTGAAAGTAGACTCCTTCAAGCATCCAGCTTGCAGGGTAAGTACTAGATGGTCCATATTCGAGATGACGTTATTCGTGACTGGTGCCAGAGGCATACCGCGGAAAACGTTGGGGAAATCTGATCGTGATGGACAATATAAGCGAAGAAAACGCCACCCGCTGCAATCTGGCCTCTTCTTTCTCCAACCATCAGTCACCTCGCAACCATGGTAGCCATTTGCGTTGTCTGCGATAATCCCAGCAGGACGCAATGTTCCAATGCCACAGCGTTGCTTATTGCAGCAGTGAACACCAAGTACAGGTGCGTCTCTGTCTGCTCACTCGAACTGATGCTCATAAAAATGTCTAGGACTGGCCCAACACAAGGCTTACTGCAAACTCGTCAGTGCACCCGGAATCACCACCTACGATGCCATCCTCTTCGGCGTGAACGAGACGAGGCCCCGAATGATCAAACTCCCTTGGTCGTGGGGAGCAGACTGCGAAGACCTCGATCCGAAGATAGATATCAGATGTTGGACCATAGTTGTGGTACAGCGGACATAATCACTTTATTCGCTCACTCTTTATCGAGACTTTTGGGGCAACCCAAAAAAGCTGGGGCACACTATCGCAGTGCAATACGATGATCATTTCACGATGAACAGGTCCCCAATCAATCGCTGCATCCAGACTATTACGGGGGCGAGGCTGCGATACGTTGGGCAGGAAATGTTATAGCGCTGAGGGCGGAGGAAATGTATGTCTATAGATATGGCGACGCGATTTTAAAGAAGGATTTGGCACCGATGGTGCAGTTCTTCAAAGATTACGAGAAGCGGCGCGGCGGAGCGAATGCATTCCATGTGAGCACAATTTCCTCGCATGATATTGTCAACGCCCTTGCTAACGATTCGCAGTTTCTCACCGGCTAGTAGATTTACATTGAGTAATAGAAGGCGTGACACCAGACAACTCTTCCCGTGCAAAGATATTATGGACTACAAATGCATGCGCATTGCAGTCAAACGTCGTACTGACAACCGTGGGGATTAGTGAGACCAGTCTTTTGTATAACATCGGTGAACAATATTTCCAGGGCTGACGGCGACTGTTCAGCTCTTTTCCCGGATAAAAATACCTCGGAGTACTACCTGCTAGAAATTCAGTATGGCGGCATGAAACGATGGGCGAACTTACTGACTCGTAGTTCGTCCCAAACCCAGTCAAAATCTAGAACAAAACTGAAAGCATCATCAGATGACACGGCGATGGCTGCACACAAGGTTCAAGAACTGTCGGGCTCATGATCGCAGTCATCGTGCCTGCCTAAGCAAGGGAAAATGTTAGATACTGCGAGTAATACAGAATCCAATAGCATAACGTACTCACAAAACAGCGTATATCGTCCACAGTTCTGAAAATGGGACCTGGTCAGGGAGGGCCCGGTGAGGGCCCCAACCTGAGTCACGGCGAGAGCAACAAGGAATAATTATGGCGGGATTCGCAAATGTCGGCGAAATGTCCGTTATCGCTGTCTCTCATCGGAGCCTTTGAAAACTGTTGTTAGTGAACTGGGCCATATCCCGAAGGCGGCACACGTACTTTGCTTAGCCTGCGCAACAAGGACCCAGCCCAATGCATCTCATCATGATCCAAGCCAAGTCGATATCGGGTGCTTCGACTCTCCCGTGCCGCATCCCTCATCAAAAGCTTCCTATCTCCAACAATGGTTGCTGCAGTCATAAACTCGCCTTGAGTTTTCCTTCAATCCGCAATACACCCTCTCACACACGATAACCGGCTGCAATGAGCCGTGCGAGAGCAGCGGCACGCCCCCCAACAAAACGAACGTGCTCCGTATTTCTCATTGACCAGAACGATCACACGCATTTCCCCAGTGTCGCGCCTCCGAATCCTCTTGGACATTCTCGTGCTTTGCTGTGAAGTGTGAAGTTGCATGAGATAGAAATCTCTCCGGTAGATCGTAGAGCAAAGCGCAGCATAGTAGTCATTGGTAGAGCTGCACGTACGAGAGGCCATAGGTGGAGAAGGAAGGCAAAAAGGCGACGGTCACCGAGTACAGTTTCGACGAGATATCCGCAATTTTCCGCTTTACATTGCATTGATACTAGATAGGCAGGTCGCTTCAAGTAAAAACCGAAGGCATTCGAGTCAGTCTTCAGGTCCTCGTATTCCAAACAGGGCAATTTGGGTCCGACTCCGACAAGTCCATGAAACAAAAGAAAGAATTACCGAGGGGAAAGAAAACAGTCGAGCCTCAAAGTGTCAGTAGAAGCCAGCGCGGAGCAACACGCGGAGGCCGTGGGAAGCGTTGTGGACACGATCACATGCAACGGTTGCCCACGGCGCGCAAAGGCAATTTGAGGGATAAGAATCAGCAACGAGGCCGGTGTGTCTGCGCCTACTTATTGAACAACACGCTGCCGTCATCTAATATCTACTGCAAATCGTATGATGAGATTAAGAGCCGCCGGAAATATTCTTTTAGTTTAGCGAAAGGTGAATCACACTCGAACGTTGAACGACCGGCCGGAAGCGCTTGAGATGTCAGGTGGGGCAGAACTTTTCGATGGCCCACCAAAGTGAAATTATTGTAGTACATAACTATCAAATGTACATTGAATGCAGACAGGCCGAAAAACATGGACATATAGATCAGAAAGAGGAAACCTTGACAACGATTAGAAATTCGTGGCCTTCGAGCAGCTCACCCAAGGGCCATGATCCTGACGATGCAATATGTGCCTTCAAAGCAGCAGCGGCTCGCCGCGATCAACGTAAAACTTTGCATCGATGGAAGACACTGTCCCGGCAACGGGCTGTTCCTCAAACAGCGAACCCCGGAGTTGAGCATTCCTGAGGTAGTCCACGGTCGTTGCCGAAAACATACCAGGGGCGTTGTGACGGATGAAGTCGAGGTCAATGTTGTTGATCCAATGCCGATCTGTGCAGTACAAAAAAAGCGGGTCAACGATGCCAGGCATTAGGGCTCGCCTCCGATTGCCGATAAAGCAATACAGGCCGCAGGATGAGACGAAACTAAGCCAAATGCAGAAGAACCTGATCCGTTACGTAGCATGGCGAGGAGCATTGTTGCGATCCCTCTGCGACGATGGTTTGAATGGACCACGAGCTGTGTAATCCAGCTACCTAGTCCTAGAGGACGGGGTAGAAATCTAGTTTCAAGCAGTATGTTTGCCATGCGTGATATACCATCACCGTAGCTCCACTGGGTCGCAAAAACATGACCGACCAAGGAACCGTCGTTAAGGGTACAGAGCGCAAGAGTCGTATGCGCGGGGACAACGCTCGTACTTTGGAAGTAGACAGTTTAACACGTGCACCTGAAGGGGAAGAATTATAATGGTGTATTTAATTATTCGGTGTCTCTTTTTTTGCAGAGGGGAAGAGGCGCAGTGTGCATACACGATTTCTATACAGGTGCAATACATACCTGGTTTCAAAAGAGGATTTTGTTCAGCAGCTCTGCTGCTCCAAATTCCGTAGTGCGCACCAAATATGTCCGTGCAAGCCGCTACACGAGAATCGGTCAAGTCGACGCCCTTTACGATGCTGAAATGTAGGTCGGACATCGGGGGAGGATTCAAAAGGTATGAAGCATTGCGGCCAAGGCGGATTGCCTCTTTCGTCATATTTGGCCTCGCTTGACAGTGCCTCCGACGCAAGCCGAGGAGCCGTTCAACTTCTACCACAGTCCATCGCGGCCTATAGTTATACGTCCAGTGCACGTCTAATGCGGAGCAAAGATGTTGCCCTTGCCTCACCAATCTTTGCCTTCCTGCGAGGTAATCAAGGCACGGTCTGCCCAACCAGATTACTCAGTAATGGTGTTCCCTGACTCAGCCATTACGGCCGACGCCTTCCTGACTTCTGACAAAGGCGTCCACACTACCTCGTCAGTTCTTTCTCGGTGGCCTATATAACACTGGACTGATACCGTAGTAGGACATCATACAGCGACCATGGCTCCCAAACTTTTCCAACCAACTCAGGTCGGCTCGATATCGCTCAAGCATCGTGTCGTCTTGGCTCCTCTGACGCGCTTCCGGGCATCGAAGGCGCATATACCCCATGTTCGAATAGTGAAGGAGTACTACGAACAACGCGGCTCATACCCCGGGACCCCTGATTACCGAAGCTACGTATATTGCTGAAAAAGCAGGAGGATACGAAAATGCTCCGGGGATTTGGAACGAGCACCAGATAGAAGCGTGGAAAGAGGTGCGTTATTATCCTTTAATTTTCTTGATTGTATTTTTATGAAGTGTAGATCACGGACGCTGTCCACGCAAAAGCTCATATATCTTCCTCCAGCTTTGGGCTCTAGGTCGCTCAGCAGATCCGAAAGTCCTGGCGTCCAAGGGGCTACCATACGTATCTGCATCTGACGTCAAGTTATCATACGAAACGGTCGCGCCTCGGCCATTGACCGTTGAAGAAATTCAAGAATATCCAGCTGTATGCTCAAGCTGCTCGGAATGCTATCAGTGCTGGATTCGATGGAGTAGATCCATGGGGCGAACAGTTATCTTTTAGACCAGTTCACCAGGGACGTCACGAACAGACGGACGGATATATACGGAGGAAGCATCGAGAACAGAGTTCGCTTCCCGTTAGAGGTGGTGGATGCAGTTGCTGAGGCCATTGGACCAGAGAGAGTCGGTTATCGCATCAGTCCGTGGAATAATTGGAAAGGTATGCGTCTACATGCTTTTATCACGAGTCCTTGGATGAACGAAATTATCAGATATGAAGATGGTCGACCCGAAGCCTACCTTTGGATACCTGCATCTCAATTAAAGGCGCGGCAGCCGAATTTGGCGTACTTGCATATTGTTGAACCGAGGATAATCGGTTTGGATGACCGGGAGGATGGGGACATCGGTGTGCAGGAGGAGAATGATTTCATCCGGAATGTCTGGTCTCCAAAGCTGCTAATATCAGCTGGAGGGTATGATCGCCAATCTGCTATCGATACCGCAGAGAATAAGGGCGATCTGATTGCGTTTGGAAGACACTTTATTGCGAATGTATGGTGTTCTCCCTCTGACCTGGTCAAATACTGACTTATCGTTTCTCTAGCCCGACCTTGTGTATAGACTGGAGAACAATGTCGCTCTGAACGCATATAACAGGAAGACATTCTACCTGCCGGGCGAAGTCTCGTCAACGGGGTACACGGACTATCCGTTCGCTGAAGAAGATTATACAGCCAGATCATTATTATAGAGATATGTACCTTTTGTTCGAGGTAATATCTGCGTGTTGACCCTCTTCGAAGTAGTAATTAGTATTATACCAGTTAATAATAATAACAATGTTGTTCGCTTTACAACCCAGGCATGACGGTACCATTTTTACAAGGCGTCTAATCGTCTCCAAGACCATTCATAATGAGTAGCGTATACACGACATGAACACTTCACCGCTTGTACGAATGTCAAAATTTCCGTAATTTCGCCTTTACGCAGTGACCTTTGCAGCACGCTACATGCCCTAGAAGGATGCACCGTCACGGAAATGTCTAAATACCGGTTTTGGCGGTTCCAGTTCCTCTTTTTGCTTGACGTCGGTTTTCCGTCGATGGTGAAGCCTCCAATTGGAGGTGATGGGAGTCAGGACGATGAACACGAGGATCATCGATGAGCAATGGAATTAAATGGACGATTTCTACATTGCGCACCTTCCCCGCGCGCCATGGATAGAGTATATATGAGTTCGGCGTTGTCAGTCCGATACACAGCGAACTCACCACAGTGGTGCCGCTTCCTCCCGTCCTGCTTATCTAGATAGGCCAATCATCGGGACGACCTGAACAACAAAAGCGTTCGCGGTACCTTTATACAAGTCCCCGGAGACTCGGGCAGCTGGGAGTGGCCTCGCGTGATTCCTTGGCGGTAGCCACGGTCTTTTGCCTGGGTTTATTTCCATCACCTCCTTGGAACGCTTTACGCTTTTCCCGATGTAGGGGAAATGGCGAGAACCAAGGATCGTAGCAAGGCCAAGTCGACAAGTATTTCTCTGGGGATCTCTCATTACTTGTGATAATCAATGTGAATGATAATAAGGTAGCCGTGGAACTTTATGCTTTGTAACAAACTTAGCTCTCTGATACAGATTTGTCTCCTTTTACCTTTCCTGTCGTCGAATGAGGTTGTCACAGCTCCCTCACCAGAAAGGACTTCTAGCAGCGCCGCGGACTTGATATAAGCCCGTCGTTGACAGAGACCTTCCATTCTCCGGATGAAATCAGGCTATTTTTTCTGGAACCCCTCTCTGGTGGTGCGGCAAGACGGAAAATCGAGTGCCAAGTCAAAATGCACAGTGAAGGGATCCGTTTTCACCGCACTAATTCTCCAAAGTGAACGTATAAAAGCAGAAAGCTTCCTTCAGTAGATCAACCAACCGGTCTTAACTCTCACAGCAGTCGTAGAACAATGATCTTCCAGACTTTGTCGTCGTTGCACTCACCAACGCGCATCCCAACCGTCGTGCAGCTAGCTGCACCTTCCCCACCTGCCTTTAACCAGCAGCCTTTCCTCGCCCAAGACCATCGCAGCTGGCAAATCTTTCGATGTACGTTCACTAGTCTATTTGAAAGCTCCGGAACCTTGTGTCGATACAACATTTAGCTTGCATTATTTCGTATTCTTTTTTTCCATTGAAAAGCAAGAGTATTCACCGCATATCACCGTCGACAACCCAGACGTATACGTAATGGGTTCCATCACTAGGCAAACCATCGAACCGTGTACATACTCTCCAGGCACTCGCTAGTAGACGTCTAACAAATCTTGCAATTCCCCACACTCATCCCGCTGGCAAAGGTGTAACTTCGACCGTCCAAAATCAAAGAACTTGAAGCCGTCCGCGTCCGCGCCACGTTCCGTGTTCAAGATCACCATGCATGACACCCAAAGAGTGTAGTTCAATCACCGAATCAATAAGGTTTTGCCTGAAAGGTTCGGGTGAGCCAATTGGGCTCGCAAGACACGATGAGATGCCTCACCATTCCGTTGCGCTCACGCCCCCCTTTACATCGCACCAGGACATACCAGAAACGTCCTCTAGGCTGTCCCCCACATCCTCGAGCAAAAATCCCAAACCAGCCACCAGCAGGTCTTTGGAATACCCCATAACACACGGGGATGAGGGGACAGTCCTTGAGGGCCACTTCATACATGTAGAGCTCACGCAAAACCATGGCAGAGTGAAGTCGCGCCACAAGCTTCATGATGCGCAACTTGGCGTCACCTTCGACGCGGCATTTCCATACGCTGCTCCATCGACTAACCCCGATCTCGTCTACGAGAGTCACCACGTCAACATATGTAGATGGAAAGCGAGGAGTATGAAGCAGGTACCGCGGCTGCAATAACGATAGACTTCTCTTCAAGGGAGTGGAGTTCTTTGCTGCTGGGATGCTCTGAAGGCCAATGACAGAAATGCGATGTATGTCGCTACAATTCAACCCACGGATGATGCATTATCATCTAACATGTATCAGTATCTTCCACTGTCCGTAAATGAAACACGTACAGCATTTGTTGCGACTTGTAGATCAATGGTAGGTATATCACTTGACCCGCCGGTGTTTTCTTCGTTGTCAACGGCGCCTTCGACATCGCTCTCAGTCTCGTCTGCATCTGGTATTGTGCCTATTGTCAACGGCTGACAGAGATCATGTGGTGGACTCTTGACGCCGCGTTGCGGAAACATATTGGAGCAGAGCATGGCGACGATTATCGCAATAAACGGCTCGGTTGGTATGTTAGCCTGAGATGGCGTCAGCCGTTTAGTTCGATGTGGACCTGGGAGAGTCTCGTTTTGAAGTTTAAAAACGGGCGAGAGGAGTAGAATAGTTCCTAGATGGGAGGGATCTATGGATTGTACTATGAATAACTGGTAAGATAACTAAATGACCGAGCGATGAGGAGAGGCTCGCCGAGTTGTGCTACGATGGCAATAAATCCACCAAAGAAAAAACCATAGTCCGCGCCTGCATTAACCATCTGCAACGCGAGCTACATTGTGTAAGATGGCGCCGTAATTAGATGCTAAGTGAAGGCTGACCCTCACGGCCATGGCTTTGGCATTAGTTTGCTCCTTAGTGGCATCAAGTTTGAGCGGACGACTGAAATCCTTCGCCTTTGAAAGTAAAACCGAATATGCTTGATTCTCGTCGGAACAAACTAGGACGCGCTGCTGCCGAACTTGTCCGTCCTCAGGCCACCTTCGTCGCACGGTGATGTTGAAGTCGCCTCGCTGGGAATAAACGGTGCGACCGACAGCTTCACAGAGCACGCTGGTGCGACCCGGGAGCCCAGCAGCCTTAGCAATGGCCTGAACGATGGGGTCTATTGCTGAAACGATGCGGCCGCCATACAAGCTCACATCAGCCTCGCTCATGAAAGACATCTCACTCATATGTTGCAAGTTCCCCTGCATTGACTGGCAAGAGATATCGCCAATGCCAAGGTCATTGACCACTCCACCGAAGAAATTCTTCAGCTCTGGAAGCATTTCAGGGTATGGTCGGCAGCAGAGGGGACGATTCTGTGGAGGGGCGAAGTTTTGGGCGCTATATATTGCAGTTGAAGTCGAATATCTCGCATCTGGGTGCAGCTCAGGTCGGGCGGGAAGGAAGGTTAAAAGTTCTCGGATGTTGGCAGGACATGGGGTGTCCATGGTGGTGGGACCAGCACAAGGGGTTGTTACTTCCAGTGACAGTGAGATCGCCCCTTGAGTCATATGTGGCATTGCTTGGCAAAGGCCGCTGGCCCAAGCCGATCGCTCCGCGTCGAATATGGAGGCGCATATGCTGTCCTTGTTTCACCAATCCTTTGCTCTGTGAGATAATCGTGGTTCGCATTGTTGGGAATAGATGTCGGCAGGCACAAAGGACGTGACGGATATGGCTCGAACGTATATTCTTGACAGATACGTAGATGGTGGTGGTACGAAGTCGAGAAGCGGTAGTGATCGAAACGAAAATCAAAATAATGTAAAACAAAAGAGGGCGTAGCCGTCGGCCCAGTGGCTGTGAAACCACAATCCTCAACACGCTTTGCTTGACCACATTCCTCAGTATTTCCTCAGCCATTGCGGCCAAAGCGTTGGACAACCTTGTACGTTTCCCCCTAGCTATCTGTTTAAAGGTGGACTGATTCTCTACTAGGGGATCATCAGTGAACCTGACGCCTAAATTTTTTCGAACAACGAAAGCCAGCTCGATATCGCTCGAATGCTCTGTCGGAAAACGCAAGTGGTTTGATTGCTCTTGGATGGAAGAGTTTTCATCAGTCGTATGGTGTTTGTCCCTCTCATCGGGGCAATCATTGAATTCTCTCCTTTCTAGCCGACCGGGTGTATAGAGTGGAGAAAGATGTCGCAGTAAACGCATACAACAGAAGGACGTCCTACTTGCGTGGCAAAATCATGCTAAAGGGATACACATATTATCCGTTCGCCAAAGATTAAACCGCCAAGCCGCTCTTATATATGTATGCACTTTCCTGCTAGGTTAAAAGTTTATATTGACCCACTTTTTGCAGTAGCTTACCCGTGGAGATGCGCCATAAACATCAATTGCGATGGCGATGTTTTTGTTTGCGTCACTAGACAGACATTGCTTCAACGATGTGATACTATATATAAGAGTACTACGGTTATTTCGCATATACATCCCCGACCGCTCGTTCAAATGGCGACCGCCTTACAACTCTCACCATCCGACCTCCTCCACCGATGAACACTTCCACGAGAGAAACTAGAACAGCAAGTAACTCGACTATGTCTCGACCTTCCTCTCGTCCATAATTATAATACGATGTCAGCCATAATCGCATTCTGCCGCGCGTCTTCTGTCATCGGCTTTCCGTCAAGCATCGAAACACTTTCCTTCATCCCTCCGGCTTCCCCTTCAACGCATTTGCATACGACATCTTCTCTTTCCCCTTCCCGACATAAAGGTCCTCCCAGTCTTCTTCCTCGATTTCAACAGCCTCCCATTCCTCCAGATGACCGCTCTCTGGCATCATCTCGAACTCTTCCTTCTCGTTCTCTGAGAACCTGTCAGAACACACCCTTCGATCCAACGTCGATATGGCAATGTACCTTTGTTCTTCGTCGAACGCAGCGACATCTGCTTTACTTCCTCGAGGATAGCGGTCTCGATTGTCTGGTCGATTTCGCTGGAATTGGAGTCGAATTCTCCTAGTACGCCGTGGACATGCGCTTTACGATCATGTACCCTGATGATGAGTGGGCGGGCGGCTCGGCGGCTGCGGCGTTGGTGCGCTTTAGAGGGCATAGTGGGTAAGGGATGGATCCCAAGGCTGGGGACTTCTGAAACATTCCGCCCTCGATATCATTGTTATATACTGCTATGCGGTGACTCATTGAGTCAACATATGACTCAGATATTTCGGGAGACAGCTTGACTCGCATTTAGGCCCTGTCATCACCACGCTCGTGCCTGCCCAACAAACAAACTGGATGAAATCCGAAGCGAGGATCACCCACAGCTTCCCACAATAGCCCACGATCTACGGTACCGCAACATCATTCTTCGTCCGGAACCGCTAGACGAGCTGTCATTCATGTGATATATACATCGTTCAGGAAAGAAACGTCCATGATAATTGCAAACCCTGCAAAGTCCTCTTCTGAGCCAGTTTCTGTCACTGATAGTATCCAGGTGGCGATTCTCCTATCACGAGACCTTGCATCCATCTCTCAGTTGATGCGGCATCCTCGTCATCCGCATCTATCCCTATCCCTTGATCGACACCCTGCGATGCTTCAGCCCCGGTATCGTATCGAGCAGGGGCCACTTGCTTGAATTTGACAACATCAGCTTCGGAATTCATAGTGGAATCGCTTGCTATATCGCTGCGAGAGTCCTGTTGTTTTTTCTCGGCAGCTGATGGCATCGATGCTGAAACGGGGGACGATACTACGTCTGCGCTGGGATGATACCGAGTGTAATCGATCCAATTCAATGGAGTCGAGGGCGATTTCAGCTGAGAATCGGAATCCGACAAGGAGACATCATTCCCACTCTTCTCATTGTCTTGTAGCCCAAACGCTGCGTCCTGCTCCTGAGAGTACTGGTTCCGGCTCATCGGGGACCCTAAGGGAAGCAAGGGTGATGGTTGTGTGTGTTCGAAGTATGGGTTGTAACTGTCTTCAGCTGTCGTAGACAACAGCGGGCTATTATCAGGATGGTTGTAAGGATCATGTACGGTACCCACGTCGCCGATTCTAGATGGATATGCTTTGCCATATGGGATAGGTGCGGATCTATTCGTATAGCATGAGAGAGGCCGTAAGCTTCTCTCCGTGCTGATGTCGGAGACCGTCGATTTTGACGAGAGTGAAGGGGATGGATAAGGAAAAGGAGTGCTCTGGTAGGACGCTCGAGGATTGCCTTGTTTGCGGCGCAGACAGAAGACGCTGAGACCTATGGCAGCTAGAAGCGTTATTACGCCGAGAGCGACGCCTAAAACTATGGCTAATGTATCACTTCTCGTTCCTTCTGGAGTCGAAACGGGGTTGACGCTGGATGTGGGAGTATAAGATGAAGAAGCTGAAGAGGACGAAGAGGATGGAATAGGCGATGAAGTCGAAATCGAGGTTGATGGCTCATCGACTGTGTACCTGTTTGTTGATGAGCACACATGTCCGTGCGAGACTTGGTGGGAAACTTACATGATTGCATCAACGACGATGTACTGCCCGCTAGGCGCCATGGACATCCGAAGAGTATGCGATGTGTTGCTCAGTCCAGTCCGGCTCCATCGTACGTTCCACATGACTGTCTCTGAGCCATTACCGACCGATTTAGCAGATGCGTCCGTCAAATCGATGATGGTGGATGGGCCATTGTCCAAGGTGACTTCAGTGTCGACTTTATATGGCCAAAGGGGTGCGAGGTAGTACACAGCAACGCCTTGGAGGGAATCATCAGCAACGCATTCATCCATAAAGCGAGCTGAAACCAACCTGTGAATGTAAAAGTGGCGGATGCAGAGCTGTCTTCGCTCAGAGAGTGGCTTCCGCCAAAGTCCAAAGTGGAGTTATAGATGGAACGGTCATTCCAAATCCCTTCGTACACAATCCGTCCATCTGTATCGTCGATCGTGATATTGTCGAGCGTGGCGATGGCGTGCTGGATAAGAATGGACAGGACCAGCAGGAGCATACGAGACATCGTTATCGTTTGCTGGTGCTGGCGGCTGTTAACAAGTGACATCGTCTATGCATTGATGGAACACAAGAGAGTGTGTCATTCGGCGCTTATCATCGTGATAGGGGATGTATGTGTGACTTTGGAGGAGGGAGGGTGAGTTTGGAGATTTATCAATGAGGTTTCTACTCACAATCATCTCAGTGGATATGCAAGGGATTCGAAGAGGCTGATAGGCCCGTCGTCGGTCTCCATGATGGGCAGCGGAATTCCTAGCAGGTTCTACGTTAGAGTCCAGTCAAGCCTGTCAAAGTCTTCACGCTGGCACTGAACAGAAAGTACGACTAATGCAGGTTGACCGGTTAGTCACAAGATAAAATCGTGGTTAATGCTTGCTACGGGGCTTTATCAGGCTTTATCAATGCTTGAGAAGTTCACGCAGATTACCGGACTTGTATCGTGGTGCGTGATGGAAGGTATCGACGCACTGCATGTGTGGGAAGAAGTTTTCCCGCCAATCGGCCCGACTGTCCGCTGGTTCTGGGGTCCTTGCACAGTAAGTATTTAGCGCGCAACCTTTATCTCGTCCGACTCATGCTTCGCTTGCTTTGATTCCCTAGGACACTAGATCTCATCAATCTTATTTGTGCTTGGCGCCTGTGACTTACAGCTCTTACTAATTTTGGACCTTAACGAAGCCGCCGGAGTTGTCGATTTGTAGTCCTTGACTCATCTACGTACCATAGTTTATTCCGTGGCTATCGAGAAACGATACGGATGATGTTAAACGTGAATTCGAAGGTATGAATACGCAGTCTATACATGGCCCTAGGCTCTAATCCATAATCTCCATACTATCGTACATTGTGGCTACACAGACGTTCGCTCATGTTCTTGGTGTCCACAATCTTTCCGAACTCTACTCTTCACGCCCGATTCCAACCCGATTCTGTACGGCTGTACAACTAATCCAAAATCGCACATGGCATCTGGAACACCACATGGACACCCAAGGCTTCGCTGGAGAGTGATCTCTCATCGCTTCAGTGTGGCGGCGGTGCGATCTCAGCGCTGCTTCTTGTTTATGCTTCAAGGACATGGCAGTGAAGTTCCTCCCAGAACTGTCTGCTCTTTGAACGATTCGACGATGTGTCAGTCGAAATATAGTGTGGTATTTCTTTGATTTGGATCTCGATCTCCCCAGATTTGTGCTAGAAATGATGAAAGGGCGGTATTAGTTATGAGCCTCAGAGCTCGGAGAGTTGTAATGGTACCTTGTATTTTTCTCTATTCTCCAGTTCTTTCTAGGTGCTGGCCGAGAACTTGAACTGCACAAGTTCAAGCGCCCAAATGCTTGTGTAACTTCCCTCGACATCAAGTTCGAGTATTCTCCAGGTGGAGGTGGGTTGGTAAACGCGCCTAACAGCCTTCTTCGGTACTTATACTACCCCATGCGCCACACGTGGCTGCATCCCCCTGTTTCTTATTAACCTACTGCCTTTGTCGTCCGTTTGATTTGCCAGAGGAATGGCATCACTGATGGTAAAGATATTTCTCTCATCGTTGCTCCTATTAATCTTAGTAGCCGCCAGCGTCGATTCAGTGTGCTTGTAAATAAACCGACTCGGTGCTACATAGTACTCTCTTTGTACAATAAAAGATGATGACGTTACAAGTGGCGTGAGAGACCATTAATAGCATTATCGATTATCATTAATGCAAGGAACGGTGTATAAATGAATCGAGGAGATTAGGGATACTAACGAGTGAAAGAAATAGGTAGATGTCCAAATGAGTGTGCGTGATTTGAGCTCTGCTCATCAGCCAGCCGTGAAAACAAATCACGCTTCCGGGCTAGTTTTGGAGGTAATGAACCCGTCTGTGGAAGTGAGCAAGTCTGATCAAAGAATGAAATCAACATGCGAAACAATCACGAACACGAGGATGCAACGTACCAAGTCTATTCCTTCAGACTCGGCGTCGGTCTGCATGTCGGTCTGCATATCCGACGACACATTGTCGTCCGTCGAAGCCTTTGTTGCAATAAGTGAACCGTAAAAAATACTGAGCCACTCAAGCCTACCTCTTCGGAAGCGATGATATCCATGCACCTTTCCTTGTGGTAATTCCAGCACCGCAAGTAATACTGCTTTCCTCTATCTAGCTTCACACGCGTACCACATGCCAGACACACCACACTTTGAGGCTTTAACTGCTTGGGATCCACCCAGCGGTCGGAAGCAAGGATAGCCTTTCGTTCGTGTCCAGATGAACGAGAGGGGGAGAAGATGGTGGCCTCTTTGTTGGCTCTGACGCACGGCATGGAGTGGCTGAGATCGATGAGGGAAATATGGATGAATGAAAGGAAGTGGGAGGCCGCGTCGTCCTTTTATTTGAGCGCTGTCGCGCACACGTGATGTCATAAATACAAAGGAAGATGACCGTTTGTGGTATGCGTTGATTCCTTTGTTGTATCCATCTGCATGATAGATACCGCACCGGAATTGAGGTCTAAAGACTGTAGGTAGCATTTCCCCGATGGACAGATGACTGTACCTGGGAGTCTTCATTTTTTCCCCTTACTACTTGGTAGTCGTCTAGTCGCCACTCGATTAAAAGCATCAATGAAAACTGAATAGCGTATTAAATAATATATGGCATGCAAACAACAGATAAGTCCATAGCATAATTATCAAGACATCGAGAGTTTCCGATTGAATCTAGGCGGCAGCGCGCTAGACTCGCGGTCCTGATCATTCAAAGTCAGCCGTCATGAATGTGCAGAATAAGAAACGTTGTACCTCGGCATGTTCCCCATCTTCACCCGAGTTCTCCACCATACGATCGTTTGAGTCACTCTTATCCGACGGACCGTTGTTCATAGAAGTTACGGCCTCTTTCTCTGTTTCTATTGGTGTCCCATGCCTACGGAGACTATGCCGCAGCTTGATAGTGACCGTTAGCTTCTGCTTTATCGAAGCGCTTATTAAAACGGGCGGATAAGTTCGCAAGTCAGTCGTACCTCGTCAGACTGCTTCGACGGCGAGTTCTTTCCTTTTTTCTTCGGTCTTCCCTTTCCGCCTTTCAAGCCCAAACTACCCGCCTGAGTCTCCAGACACCGCTTTTTGTGCCGATTCCAATTGGCTGGATAATACCGGCCGTTCCGCTTGTCGAGCTGTATTGTCTTCCGACAAGAGAGACAAAAGACGCTATCGGCGGTAACTGAGCTGGGATCTATCCATTTGTCTGCTAGAAGCATGGAGCGACGCGTCTCTTCGTCGTTAAAATATTTGCTCTGCGCCGCGGCAAGTTGTGCGGGCATACCTGAGCGGTATCGACGCGAGGATTTCTGCTGGATAGCGTGGGAGACCATGGGAAATATCAGATTGAGCTTCGAGGATACTTCTGGAGGGAAATTTCTGGCTAAGTTAAAAGTGAAAGTGGACGTTGAGTCGTAAGTGACGGTCAAGAGGTAAAAGGCGCACGTGAGGCGCGTCCAGTAGCAGTGACGTCACGCCGCCCGCCTTTAACTTTTACCAACAAGGCCCAGTCCGACACCGTTTGACCCTGAAAGTCTGGACACCCCGTATGTTTCAACGGACTTTAGATCGCGTACTTATCAGCATTGCCCTTACTATGTTTTTCGCAAATTCAACGGTGTCCACTCGGAATCATGTTTTTATCTGGACAAAAACCAGGATCAGTTCTGTCAACGTCAACTGGCACTTTTCTGTGGTTTTCTACTCACTTGTCTCTCCAGGGCGAGGTCACCATATGTATGGTACTAATCTGGGCCCTCTAAGAGACGCTGGAGCTGTGGCGGTGGCGCAGGGTCTTCGTCAAGCAGTTACTCCGTCGCTCTGGTCCAGTCTGAGCTTTAAATCGCCATTGCGATTGTGCCTTGCCTTTAGTTGAGATGTGTATCGCACGAATCCTGTGGGATGCCTATGACAGCTCGGGCTCTACTGAAAGATTAAACGGACAATAAGTAAAGGTCTCTTTGTCGGTGGAGTTCTTTTTGACGATGCGGAGACCGAAAGGCATGGCCTGAAAGAACCACACTTACTGCCAAGTCTAGCGGACGAGGTCATTGGATTTTCATACCATCAGGAACTGTATGGCCTCGGCTTCTTAGACTCGTCTATGTATGATATGCTGCACATTGGGATAGGTGAGTACCTTCGTTGTTTCTTCTTCTTAAGTCCAACTTGTAAAGCCAGATTCTTTTCCACGAAACATTGAAAGGTTAGTAGAAAGAATAAAGAACGATCTTCCCTCCGTAGATGGAGCTACTTATTTCCAACAGCATTCAGACCAACCCGGCGACGTATCATTGTACTACGGTAAGTATTTGCACGTCTTGCTTCCTATCGGATTCATTATAAGAGCTCTATTCCGTTGTATTCAAAACCACAAGGGCTTGCATATCTCACACGATTCAATTGTAATGTTTATAATGAACGAATGGTCACGTGTAGGTCTGTCGCGTCCGGCACCGCTGCACTCAGCCACCACCAGCGAATATCTCCTGGTGTTCAGTCGTGAAAATAAGGCTTTACCGCGTCGAGGTGTGGCATGCCGGCTGAGCTACAAACGCGCGTACTCATGGCGACTTTTGCAGTCGTTCTCATTTCATGCTAAATAACATTTTGTGAAACTTGATAACCAGAGGTGATAGTCGAGATACACCTCTCAACTTACACATCTTAAGATGTTTCACACAGTAGCTACAACGGGATCCTGGAATCCGAGCGGGATGCTGTCAAGTTACCGGCGAACTTAATGACTTAACTAGGGCATTTTGACACGGCGGGCTATGACAGGAGACTGGGCCAATGATATTGACATAGGACGCCCGAGAAGCTCATGTCGAGTGAGTTGATTTTGTATACCCTGCAAGGACTGCTAGGTCGGCCCATTCGAGACGAGGAGGTGATCGGATGGAAAAAGGAGAGTGGATGTTTATTTCTGTCGAGACTTCTAAGGATAAGGGACAGTGAACGGTCTTTCGTGGTGGCAAAGACAAAACATGCCGAAGCTACTGATTATACGAAATCCATTGCAAAGACCATGAGTGGCGACGGGACCAGTATTTGTTGACTTTGTCTACCTTTTTGGCCGATCATCACGTGTGATTCTTGTTGGTACATAAGTCGAAGGTCAACCCTTAAACGACACTTTGACCCACCCAACTTCATCTCTCTCTAACACTATTGACTTGATACCATGGCACGGACCGCGTCCAAGAAGGTCACCGGAAGCAAGAACGCGAACGGCACTCCCAGACGCGCCAAGACTCCCCTCGGGAAATCCAGCGGTCCGGCATCCCTCACTAGCCACCGCAGTCTCGCGGAGCGCGTCGAGCTCCTGAAGGCAGAGCCTTTCGTCGACATGGACCGGACAACGGACACCTGCATTGTATGCATTCGACCAGGATGCGACGGCAAAAATGTCGAGCTCGACAAACGGTATCCACTACAGCTCTCGAACTGGCTGAAGCATTGTCGGAAGTATCACGGCAATGCAATCAAAGAAGACCCGGACAGCAGTCAAGCTGGAGGTAGCGTAGCACCGACAGATGATTCGGGCCCAGAGAAAGTGGGTGGCACATGCGACATTCTTCGTTGCCACGTTCAGCTCTCATAACAATTACCCCCACATAGGAGAATATCGCAGCAAGACTGGCGCGTCCTGAGGCTCCAAAGAAAATAATGACGACGCGCCCAAAAGGACTCGGACGTGTGGTAAGTCCGATAGTTTCTTGTCGTCGAACATGAGATCTGACTGCAGCGGTTTGATATAGATAACAGCACTCCCCGACAAAAGCATGTTGCCACCATTCCTCAGGAGAAAACGCGCGAAGTTTAATGTAAGAGTCAAGCCTCGTTGCCTATGTGTACGCACTAACGGGGTGCGTTGTTCGACAGAAACTGAAGAGGACCGACTAGTACTGTTCCAGTAGGCGGCAGGCCACCGTCGTCGTTGTATCTGTACATTATTCTAGCGCACGAATTAATCTGAAGTCGTTACCTCGAACGAGGCGTTCGATCCAATCACAAGTAGGCCAAACTGCAAGCAAAAGAATCAACCGTCAACGTCAAGACCAAGCCACTAGCAGACCGACGGAAACGTACTTCAAGCATTGAGTCTGTCTCTACCAAGTTGCGTTCACTAGCAACAGGCAAAGAAACATGGGCCCTGGGGGTGACTCGTATCACTGATTAAGAGGTGCCCGAGAATCCTGTCCATCCAGAATATAGAACACGGATTTGGATACACTGAAGCAGCTGAACTCTGAAGTACCGGATTCTAAAGCTCTAGTTGTTCTCGATCCTTGCGAGAGTGGTATTTCGCCGTTCGGCCGTGCCATTCCGTGGGAGTTTTCGTGTTTCGCGGCCTTTGCCGATTCTGCTTCTTTCGCTCTCCTTGCTTGCCGTCGCTTCGCGTGCTGTCTGTTTGACTATCGACGACTTTCCCTCATGTCTTTCCAGTCCGCCTGAAAGCCCGTCGTTGGCCGTCGAGGCTTCTTGCTCTGCTCTGCTCGCACCGTAGCACGATCCTGAACGGTCCACGAATAATACTTGTGAACACTGTTCCATTTCCGCCCATCCTTACCATTAAAGCTAACATAATGTCGCATTTCAGTGCCCGTAATAACCTGCAAGTATGTTTTGATTGGCCTCGCTTCACTTCTCCTCGCAAACCAAAGGGTTTCACAGATATCTGGAAATGGCATCAAGATAGCACGACTGGGACATCGTTTATTCACTGTCTCCGAATTTTGCCCAGGCCTCTCAATTTTCTATGTTGCGCACAAGTTCGAAGGTTTTGGACGTACCCGGCTGCAAGTGTGATATGGCGCTATCATTGTCATTTTTGAACTTGACGGCTATGGTTAGTATTTCGGCTCCAAGCTTTATTCGACTGAAACCTTCGACTCAACAGATCGTTGCTCCGGTCAGCCAAGTCGCAGCATCCAGAGGGAACCATTTCCGGCTTGTGTGCACCTTGAAGAGACGGAACGACCCAAGACTACCGACCGCGTCTGGCAAGCTTAGGAGTGTCGTGTGATGCATGGGTCCAAAGGTGCATATCTTTTTCTGCCAGTGTCTCTGCTGCGTTCTTACTTATCGAGATCTGCTGCTGGGAGGCTCCAGCAGAACGAACGCTCGTGTTTTGTTAGAGGTACGTCCTCTCCCTTTTTTCCCGACACAACTCGTACCAACCGTAGCCTAAGGGACGATGCATTTACACACTCAGATGGCGCATCCGCAAAGTTTAGGAGTGGGCGGGGGAACGGCGGGTAGTTTTTGAGGGTGTGTTTGTTTCTCTGTCGTACTCGCCCCTTACTGATCTGCTGTACAGAGCGCGCGGACGGCTCAAACAGTGACAACTATCTTTCGTCGAGTTGCGCACCCCACTCTCCTCCCGTATGAACTGCATCAACTAGCCGTTGCCCCGAATCTCTGTAATCAAAACCTAGATTGAGGCTAGACGATATCGACGTGGGTGTTAGCGGGAGTAGAACAGACTTGGAAGAAGAGGGTATGCTTTTCCTCACTCGTACTTTCCTATTGCTCATCTGTGCTAGGTATCTTCCCGGTACGCGGCAGATACGAGCCAACCGGGACTTGCAATGGCCGAAGGTTGTAGTCACCGTGCATACGATCAAGAATCTGACGTGACGCCGGGATGGAATGGTGTCCTCGCAAACAGGGGAGTGCGCGGCCGGCAGGAATACCCTTGCCTACTAGTTGCCTACTGGTAGGACATATCGAGACCCAGCTTGAAGGCATCGTCCGTGGGCGAGCATTGGGGAGACGGGGTGGTTGTAAAGCAGGCTCGGGCGATACGGTCGCTTTGGCTGTGCTGTCCTGACCCAAAGCCAATCCTTCTCTTACATATTAGGCTCGTTTCAAGTAGACAATGAATATGAGGGAAGTGGGGGTACTGGTGATGCTTAAGGTACGACTTTCTCGACCATGCATCAGTCGTCGGAATAACACCCCCGTCCAGAAGCATCGGAAATTCGACTTGACACTGGGATAGGATGCGGCCAGCAGGGTGGCCTTGCCTTTGAGTCCGGGCAGACGTTGGCTGGCACTAGGGTCAAGGCGGGGACGTTGAGACGGAGGAGAGTGTGTTCGGGCAGGGATCGGAGGAGGCTGACATGAAAGGGGAGCGACGAGAACAGGACTTGGCGCTGCCACCATATGAATTGGCTGCCTGCTAGCATTGACCTTGTTCAACTGGCACATTAGTTACCATTCAAATCATTGTCATCTTGTGCTTGCAAGGAATTTCTGTTGTGTATCAGACAGTATATTTTGTAGTCAGCTTCCATGTTGTCTTGCTAGCCCTTGTTCAGGCTAGTTCAGCTGAATTCCAATGAGATCTTTTGATTCTTTGTTCTGTATTATGCTGTGGTGTCACTGATAGTTATTGTCCAGTTCTGTTTGTTAGTCTCAAGGCAAGGCTGCTAAGGTAGCAGGCATAAATATTTTACTTCAATTTCACACATGAAAATAGACTATTTAATGTACAACTGAGCATTTACAGACAAGCAAACAATTTGGGCTGGTAAGTAGAAAGAGATAACAAAGTATGGAAAGATAGAGGATAACAGAATTCAAGCAATCATAGATTTACAAGGCATATTCAGATGAGTTGGGAATAGTAAGCAAGTCTGGAATGGAGATCCATTAATCACTAGTACATTCATTGCATTAATCTTCATGATCCATTCATAAGAGTGAATTACTTACCATCCAGTGCATTACATTCTCTTGGTTAGGATGGACTTTGGCCTTATATTCACTCTTGTGCTGTTCCATAATGCGCTCATGCTCTGTCGAACCAGAAGTCCCAGCATCAGAGACTACTGGATGTGAAGGATCATAGTGCTGTTTTGCTTTGCCACAGACTAGGTGAGCATCTACCAACATATAATCAGAAATGCATTTGAGCTTCAGAAATCCTGTTGACTTACAGTAGACAGGTGCAGGAATGCTGACAGACTTGGTAGCTCTCGCAAATGTGTGGCAGAGCAAAAAGGCCAGTGATTGCAGAGCATCTGGACTGAAAGATAGATCAGGTAAATAAAGTGATCTCAGACTTGAGAATGTGAACTCACTTAAAATTAGACTCCTGCAGGTGAAGTAACAATCAGCAGTGATATAGCAAAATAACATTTACAAGACCTACATCATGGAGAACCTGCTACAAGCATTAGTACCAAAGTATATGAAATGTTAGAATATGCTTACAGTGTAATGGGCACTTCGACTGGTACCTTTCAGACCACAATGGCTCTGTAAGTACCAGTCAAAGAGGACTGGACTGGTGATATCTCGATCAACAACAGTTCCAGCAATAAGATTCTTGCTATTGCGATCAATGTCTTTGGGATCATCAGAGAACAACCTAGTGAAAGCATTAAAGAACCTCATAATAGCAATATATAGAATTAATATACCGAATATGATGTCTCTTGATAACTGTGATAAATGTAATCTTGGGATTTACCTCTGCATCTTCACATGCAGCTGGTAGTATAACTTAGCAAAGAGTACATCAGAGAGTGGCTGGAACATTACCTTTCAAAAGTGGAAGCTCTGAATAAATAATGTCAATAAAATGATAACTTGTAAGTAATCTATAAAGTTTTACCTTTTTCTAAAACCTGCTCAAACTCCCCTTCTGATACTCCATCTGTTAAAAACATTCAAAAAAACATTCATAAGATACTAAGTAATATATTTACCTCGGAAAAAAATTAAACGCTTGGGCTTGGCACTTGCAGTTGTAATTTTCTCAACATTGGATCTATCTTTGATATATGCCTGGATTCCTTCCTATAAGCAGAATTGAATAAGATTGATTAGTAGACTTATAAAATTGCCATACCTTTGCCATATCTCTCAGATTGGATATCATCTCCTGCCTTGAAGTCTGCATGCTACTCTTTGCAATATACTTTGCTCCTAACTTGTCTATGCTGGAAACCAAAGCTGCATATGATGGTGCAACACTCCCTGGAGAGGGATGCATAACATCAGCACCTGTGTATGTGTCATTTCCTTGAATCAATAAAAGAAAGAAACTCATGCTCATACCCATTACAATTGTAGTGTTCTGAGGATCCGACAGTGCTTTAGAGCTTTCACTGGCAGGAACAACATTAGTGCCACCAAGTTTTGGGTTGATCCTAACATCAAGACTCTATCAGCATGGGAAATAAAACATTCATCCTACCACTTACTTCAGTGCGACATTTGCCCAGTACTGCATCTTGGCATTAATACATTTTCCAACTTTGAGGCATTGTGTAGCAACACCAGCCTATAAGCCATAAATCATCAGATGATTCATACAGTATAGAAATAATGCCACTCACTTTGAATTTCCCAAAACTAAAATGAAACTCATTAATTACAGGAATAAACATCATTATGGATGACTTACTGTTTAATTTCATTGTACATACCAGAATTACCATGATCTGGAAGGATGGTGACAATCAACTCAGGCAAGCATTTACGGTTTGCTTTGTATATACCACCTGCTTGTGCAAGTTGCTGAAAAATTATCAATGTTTATTCAAACTTATGTCTGCACATATTCCATACCTGAGAAATATTTCCACTAAGTCCATTCTCAAACTTGATAAGTGGATTCATCAACTCCACTGTCATGCCTAATACAAACATTGGACAATGAAATCAGTGACTTACAATTGGACTGAGTAAAGAATGATCAAACTCACCTACTGACTGACACCCTTTAATCAGATCAACAACCATTTTCTTTGCATCCTGCTGGGACACTAAAGAATGGTCGGCATAGATGATGACCATCCACTCTTTGATTGATGCTGCTTTGTATACTTGTTTATCCACCCTACAATACAACATCAGTGTTACATGCCTTTTATTAAAATCCAGGAAACTCACATGTTCCATGACCCAAATGTGGGAGTCTGGTCAACAATCTCAGTCCCTGTTAACAATGGAAAAAGAAGAATAGCTTACAAAGGTGGTCTTTCCAAACTGCAGCTTTGGAGCGGGTAAAACTCGAGCGTTGATCTTCGAAGATAGCGAGTCTGACTTGATGTTCAAGCCAAAGGCCTTGACATACTCAGACTGGTTATATTGAAGCAACTGTAACAAAGTATAAGTGGAGAATGCATGCAAAGAACTTAACATTGAACAGACCTCAACCCCTTTCTTTATCGCTGCACATCGTTCCATAGGTGGCTTTGTGGAAAATGCGACAATGGCGGCTACAGCCTCGGGGGGTATTTCTTTCTTGATGTGTTGCCCAGGCGGTACTTCACACTTTTCCAGAGGTATAAACGCGCCTGAAGGTGTCTGGATGGAACATCAGCATGGAGCGAGGCAAGGAGACGGAAATGATATGACCTCCACACATATGATATGAGGATATTGCAACGGCTGGTTTTGCCGTTGAAAGTATGCCGCAACAGTTGTTGCCGCGCCTCCACCACGAGGAGTAAAAGCCAGTGTTGATGCATTCTTATCAGTAAGCCTCTTCACTAAAACAGGTTTCCCTTTCCTTCCGCGCACTCCGCTGACAGCTAGTACGGGCACAATCTTCATTCCTGAGAGGAACCTTTGAAGATGAATCCTCTCATATGGAGGTAATCCTTGCTGTGGATCGAGCTGGTGTGCCTGATTGGGACGCAACCCGAGGTACTCGAGACAAAGAGGTATAAGGGGTCCGCTTTTGTACATGATACCCGTCATAGTGTCGACATTGACGAGAAGCCGGTCTACGGCGGGGCGAACGGACTGAAAGTATCCTTGACAGACCGACAAGCCTGAGCCAATGGACTTCGTCTCATGCATGTAGAACGACCGGCCACGCGAAGGGTACTTGAGAGATGGAGCCATACGGATGACGACATTAAGGGCCTACACCGCGTCAACGAGCGGATCGGCGAAATGAAACAACGACTTACGGTGAGCGCCTTCTGCACCTCGTTATCATACGACTGCAGTCCCTTGGTAAAACGTTGAAGCACCCTGAAGCATCTATCAGTATCAAGTAGAAGGGTACAGAACGTTCGACTAACTCTAAGTTGACGACGCTCGATTTCGTCAAGCAGGCGATAAAGCGCTTAGGGGGCCGCTCCGGACCATTGTCCATCATCAAGTCAAACTAGAAGGATATGATGATCAAAGCGCAGCGAGGATAGGGGAAACATACCTGGCGCTTATCGGACATTCCTAAATCTAATTCATGGGAAGCAAATGCGATCTTTTTCCCATCATAAACGGCGCGAGGCGTGAAGACGTCCTGGAACGAGTTCTGCATCTTGTCAAACAGAGACCTGTTGAATGACATATCGAACGTCTTCTCCTTGTCTGGAGATTCTGTCAGCCATCGAACTTTCCATAAGCGACAGACGCACCATCGTCTCCGACATAAATTTGAACTGCAGCAAACGCTCTCAGTCCTGACATCCGGGATTCAGAAAAAAGCAACTGACCATCGTATTGGTAAATCATTCCTTCAGGGACACTTGCCTCGCAAACGTTCGCGATAATCTTAATCAGACGCCCTTCCTTCCCGTACGAAGGACGCTTCACACCTACGACCTCGACACCCGCTTTACAGATGACGGTCAAAGAAAGTTAGGAAATCGTAGATAGATTAACGTGTCTATCCTAGAGGCAAAGACTTACAAGCTATAGAAACAGAGGTTTGCAGAGTGCCTTGGTCTGCAAACCCCCCACGAAGGCGACTCTGGGCATCGGCAGAGCCAACGCCGGGTGGACCACTTCTGGTACCACCTCGCGTTGGTCCTCCCGCTTGTCCATGAGCTTTTCGTGGAGCCATTGAAAGATAACTGGTAAGTAAAAGTGCTGGATGATGAGGATTGATAAGGAAGGCTTCCTTGAGTAATGTCGTCGGCCGCGAGGCGTCCTTTATATGATAAACGCGATGCCGAGATGCCAGTACCACACGTGCCTCATTTACTGACTCATTACTGCGTTCCTCGCAAGATGTATCACTGCGGCAGATTGTTGTCACTTGCATCGTGGTACCTACGTGCATTAATGGGGAAGGAAGAAGTGGCTACGGATGGGACATAACGGCGCCTTGCACTGCTTAATGCCAGCGAAATGAACAAATCACCATCTTCAGTCGATGATTGGACACGGCTTGTACGGCTCCTCGCAAAGTTGACTCCTGCCTCTATCAATGTGACATCGATGGCGCTTAGATGGCGGCTAGATCAGCAGTCAGACATAGAAAATCGGACGGTATGCAAGGAAAAGTCGCGTACCGATTGGAGGCGGTAAGACCAGTACCATCCTTCACCAATGGTGAAAGGCAGCCGGGATCACCGAAATTCTGTACTCCCTTTCCACTGGAGTAGTAATGGAAGCTTCTAAGGATACACCAAATAAGAAACCGCGTCGATGAATAAATTTTTGCAGGGTGCTATTTAAACACACTCACCGCGAGATATGTTTGTTGTTCCGTTGTGACGCGTAATAGATCCGACTCCGCTACCGAGCAAGAGAGGTAAAAAAAAAAAAGGCGCTACTCCGAGAGAGCACATTTTACGTTGCTCTTCTTTGAAAAGAAGACTGCGATGATTCTCTGAAAGTGCATGCTTTAAGGAATAGCGTAATCTGTTGGTTTGATAGAACCCGGAGGCAATCATTATAATTGCGCCTTTCAGCGCCCTGCCGTGGTTGAATAACGTAGCCTTGAGCCAAATCGAAGACCACAGATATTACGAATGTTCTGCCACATAATAGGCGCTCATATAGAAGCACAGACATTAGTATTGTTCGGTCCAGCACAAACCGAGCCATTTCAATCACGACCAGCTCGGCCCCAGTTTAGCATGATGACCTTGCTGGAAAACCGCATTTCTAAGCTTTTGAAACTCGGAATACATACTAACCTAAAACAAGAGTCATTATTTTCGCCGATCAGTATTTGAGAAGGGAAAAGCGTACTCGAGAATGTTACATAGCATACGGTTTGCGTAGAGGTTCTCCATCGAGGCTATGTACGCGTCTTCAGATCGGTTATAACACAACAGGATAGGCAGTGCTCACTGATATTCGCTCAACCAAAACGGCAATTCCTCTGTACACGCTGTGCCCTGTAATCATACTGCGATAGAGACTTCTTCATTCGCGGTAGCCAAAGATACCCTGCAACTCTCCGATCATAACAGCCGCCTCGACGCGTTTGAAGAATGCCCAAGCGAAAAATTCCTCGCTTCTAGTCCATCGAAGCAGACGCACAGCCACCCATCGCGTATGGCAGGGAATCGGACAAGCATATTCTGGACACATAAGTAATAAAGAACGGACGGATCGCACAAATAAGGCCTGCAAAATAGACAAGGGACTATTGGATAAAAAGGCCAGATATCATGTTATATCCGCCAATGAAGCTTGGACCAGCTACCGTCTTGGCTAATAAAAGGGAGAAGTGGGTGTTGCATCCAACGAATTGTGCAATCCCCGTTTAATCCGGGGGATAGACGTGAGCATGGTTCGAAGTTGAGGCGAACAAGGCATCGAATGACGGGACACTCCCATCTGTCCGATAATTTCTCGAAGATGTTCTCTCATCCCATCCGTAGGTCTATCGATAGCAGTGACCACCCCATCTTCGCTGAGCCTCGAGGAGCCGGCAATGAGCTCAAGCTCCAGGTCTCCCGGACCACGTTGGTGGCGGGAAGTCCGCTAATACATAGCAGTGGCAACAATGTTCGTATCGGAATGCAACCGCCGAAGCAATGCATATAGCACCTTCTGAATTTGTGCAATGCGTAGGGTAGCAGTTGAGTTGCGTATTTGAACATAGATCTGCCATACTCTCGCGGACAACTCCATAAATATAAAGGCTTGCCGAGCGATGACGATGAAAGATAAACGACGATGCACGACAAGGAGATGGGACGATGGGTTAAAACACTTTATCCGCTGCGGCGAATATAGCGGCGCGATCGCTGGGAGACATTCCAAGGTTCTTGAAGAGATTTGCGGTAGACGGGTGCATTGGATGTGGATGAATGCAGTCCGCTTGCGCGCCTACTCTGCCTGCGGTTTTCTGAACGTGATCGCGTTCGACATCTCTCAACGGGGGTGATTTTAAGCACGAAGGAGTGTAATCCTCGCCGCTCTTGATACCTCTGTCCTGTCTGTGAAGGCGTCCTTTTCGTCGAAGCAGATGAATCCGTAAATGATGTAAGGAGGCGACTGCGCAGAACGAGAGAGCCGTTTAAGAAGTGATACAGGGGATGGACTTGAATTGTTAGAGGAGCTTTGTGAAGGCAGTAGGGGTGAATAAGAGGGATAATCAGAGCAACGACATAGGCCATTACGCGGGTAATGGACACAAGCCATACCACAGTGACTCCGAGGGAGAGTATAGGAAGGCCAGAAAAGAAGAGCGCTGAGGACATATGAAGAAGTTCTGGGAGTAAATCGATAATCACGGGCAACTACCACCTCTGAAGCCCAGCGTACCGCAGCGGATTCTGGCACTCTTGAGCGGGGAGCTATCAGAGACGACGGCAACGTAGTTGTACAGCGATTGTTTGACGAGTGCAGCGATAAGGGTCGTGATGAAGCTCAACGCCAGGCTCGGAGACCATAGGCCGTCCGTCTCTATGTCAGAACTACTTATCGAGAAGAAGGCGGTAGGTGAGGGTGGGATGATGAGTTGCGAACCGTTCGATGCAGTAGCGTAGAGGATTTAAAGAGAAGTAGCGCAGAGGCCTGGTTGTAATCCGCCTGCATGTTTTGCGATGTTAAAACGACACTGTACTGCATGAGAAGGCCGAGCTATAATATTGTCAGAGTTACCAAAGAAAGAAAGACCTAAGACGCACGAAAATGAGCAAGACATTCATTGTACCCTCCAACCAACATTACCACATCAAAATTTGCCCCTTTCGTCGAGGTATATGCGCTAAATCGAGCATTTTCCAACAACCCCTGCCCGTGAGGGTCAAACAGGTAGTGCGCCTTGTAATCGCGTGGAGCAGCACCTGAAACTAGTTGAATACAACATAGGATGAAATCGGAAGCAATGGACACACCGAATCATCCAAGATACATCAGACTCCTCCTCACCCCCAACGATGTCTCGCTTTGAAAGATTTTCTTATCGGCGCCTTTCGCTTACACATCTATGTGAAGATGTGCCGCAGCTGATGTTGCACTGAGCGGGGAGGTCACGTATCGTGTACTTCCATGGTTGTCCTGTAGGAACCACGGTTCAAACACAATGTGCAGGGATACGAGACTCGCTTACCGCTTGTTGTCACGGCCACCTACCAAGAACTGCACGGCCACGTGATGCAATCACACCTGCTGATAAATTAAATTTTAAAATTAATGAAAAGAAAATCGCCTACGAATCACCAAAATAGCACTTGTACATTCTCGTCAAGCAAGATCTGCGCCGAGGCAGTTCGCCCTTTTATAACGTTTCACCAAGCTGGAGTTCCAAAAAGTTTCCTTAGACTCGCATACATTTCCGTACGTTTTGGCGGGGAGAATTCCGTTTCTGACCTGACAGAAACTGTGTATAAAATTTGACATAATTTCAGAATCCTATTAATATTACTATTACTAGCTAGTATCATACAAATATTTATCGTGATGAAATATGAATAATGTAAAATAAATAGTCATGGGGAACTCCGCTCCGAACGCCCATTTACTCTAACCCGTCATCTACGTACACTTTCAATTCCTCGTCACTAATCGAGACGAACCTGTCCTTGGCCCACTCCTGTATAGCCTCAAAGTTCCGGCACGTATGCACCACATCATCCCGCCGCCTCACAGTCTGCGCTTGCTCGTTCCACTGCCACGAGATGGGAGTGATATCCGCCGCACACATCAGCGCCTGGCGAACATGGCCCAAGCAATGCGCGACGTGCAGTTTCCTATGTGGATGGTCGACGCCTGGGTAGCGTTCCGGATGCAGTGACATTCGTACCATGTCCTATTTCGCTCTAGTCAGCTCACGTAAAGATCGATGGGTGGGAAGAGTGGCTTACCAGGCAGTGCAGTTGGTGGAACACATCCAGTCCACTCAAATAACTGCCTTCTTCGTGAGGTATAGGGTACGTGCGATTGGCCATCTCCATCGCCTCTGACTTGGAGACTCGACTGACAGTATCTGCACATATCATCAGACAAGGGTACAAAAGCAACAATCAGGAAGATTTTACATTGATACAGTTCTGCCCAGGCTTGATCAACTTCATCTGTAGGCTCTTGTTCGTAAATGGGCATGTCCCAAGCAAAGCCGGGGTTGAATTTGACAGGTTGGTACGAGACGACATCTTGTACTGGCGCTAAAACATCTCGGTGAAAAAAGCATCAAGGATGGGTCAGAATTCCACATACAGTATAGCTTCCAGTCACTCTTGCACTCGAAGGGCTGGAAGTACCAGGTGTACATAAATAGAGCATTAAAGATAGCCGATACCCCAAGGAGTATCAGATGAGACCTCGCCACCACCGTCGTTGGCGAGGAAGAAGGAGAGGAAATTAATGTTGGGAGATACGAGTACTTCATTATTGTGATGATATCCTCATCCATGTTGTCCACATTTATATTTCCTGAAGCGCTTCAGGAACAGCGCCGGAAGCGATACAAGCATCGGTGCTCATGCATCGCTTCTTCTCACATCTGTTTTACAGAATTCATCGGATGGGTGCTAGATACAAAAAATAGGTCTTCAGTCGTCTGGGCCTTGATCGCTGACGTCGACGAAACTCACATACAACGAGGCCAGTGATCCGTTCGTCTCCCTGGCTCTCCCACCTCAGGCGGCAAGTAAGATCGTTTCCCGGTGGTATCAATTATCATTTTCCACACACTTTGCGGCGCCGACGCCCAAACCGACGCCCAAAGTCTTTGGCAACAATGGGGCACGAAGATGATTTCCCCCGCGGATCTAGACACTGTTGTATACGAATGGCCTTCGTGTATGGATCTTTTGTGCGAAGAAGGCGGAAAGAGGAGCGCAGAGGAAATGTCGGCAGACAAAGGCCTGAGTCACCGTGGTCCGTGATGCGAACAAGGGATATCCGCAGACAGCCGCCGATGTGGAAGGCAGCCATAGGAACAGGTAATTCGTTCGTCGTTGCCGAAGCAGACGCAAGCGCCATGGCATCCCCTGTTTGCAGCAATATCGTGACGGCGCTCACCAGCCGAAGGTAAACCCCTCACATTCTCCAGGTGATGATGTAGGATGTTTCGAATTTGTGCCGCCGAAAATAGGATACGACCGGGATTACGATGATTCGCCCGAAGGAGAAGCTCACGATACCGCAATCTACGTGCTGTGCGCAAGAGCGCCCCCCAGCGCTGCCCCGGAAGATTGTTGCATATCTTTTGTGGATAAACATTGTCCGTGATCGGTATTCGATGATCAATGAAGATCACCGGCTTAAGAGGATGGATCGCCTGTAATGAAACTGAGATCCTTGGTGGGGACGCGATGAGCACCGAACCTCAATCGAGGCTGCTGGTATCCATTAACACTTAAGGCAGTCCATAGTGACTTGGCCTTCGCCTCGCCATCGAATTTACTGGGCGCGCGGCGCTAATCCGGCCCCACAATCGCTGGGTATTGCCACCAACGAGATGATCGTGCTAGCATTTGCCGGTATCGGACGGGTAAAGAGACGAGATAGTTGACTATTTCGTAGCATCTAGACCGCGATACGTATGGAAACTAAGGGTTGTTCCTGGAGATTGTTGAAAGCCACGAATGTTGGGGGGAAAGTCTGTCGGCAGAGCTAGACTTCAGCGATGACAACGGCAACACTGTGTATTATACGATGGGTGACCCGACAGCTACGGTCCTAAGGGTCAGTGAGCGTAAGATCGTACGATGCGCCCACCACGCACCAACTCGTCGTATTTAACAGCCTCCTTCAATTTTTCGCGGTATATTCTATCTCCTGTCGGCCGACTGAAACAAAATTCATCTGTGGAAAGTTTGGTAGAATCAGGTTCATCTCCAACCTTGATCGTGAAGCACAGAGCTGTAATTCGGATCCTATGCTACTGAGCCTAGCATGCAATACTGGGATCTGTCAATCACTTCTGAGTAGTGGTGATAAGACGCAAAGAGTACGAGAACGAGGTACCGGAACGTGCCGGATTGCCACGTGGACGAACCGGCCCGGCAGGCTCGACGGCCATTGAATGTTAAATCACGATTCGCATAATGATACTTAGTCTCTATGGCCCCAAGTGTCCACAGGAAATTAAATACCCGGGTAAAAATGATGGAGGAGATCACGGGCTGTTCTCAACAATGGGCCCGTTGCTCCCAGCCCATTGCCAGCCGGGAGCACTTGCGAATCGCGATATATTACCGTGATGACTACGCAGGTTGGAAAGAATGTTATTTCTTGACAGATGGATAGATAGGTCCCATAATCAGTATTACCATCCGATGTCATTAATCTAAGGATGTTAAGCTGCCGCATCCATTAGCTACACTTGAGAAGTTAAAAGGCTTCATTTGATTTAACTAAGTGTACAACTTTCATCAATAATTCTTGTAAACATACGTCACAACCATCATTAGAGCCAGAGTTTCAACAGTCAGGCCTGCTTATTGAGAGGGGTAACAACCAGCGGTACTTGCGGTCCTTCGTTCGCCTTCCCCGGAACGAGGGGGATCAATACAATACCCGCGGGGCCATGCTGCAACTCCGGTGCTCCCTTCGGAATGCTGAATTCAAAGTTACTGAGAAGTTCGGTGACCACCGATTGCAGCTCCATAACGCTGTTAAACAGTGAGGGACAAATATATTGGTAAGTTCGTCGATGCTCACGCGAATCGCCACCTATTGATACAAGCAATTATAGGTTAGGGTTGATCCGTCGCTTCTAAGGCTTTTAATACTCACCCAAGACAACCACGAATACCACCGCCTGTTGTTTTTAAAATTTCGAGGTGATCAACGAAGGATCTCAAACGAAAACATGTTGTTCTTACTGAAAGTCATCCTATCAAGGGACGGAGTTAGTAGTCTAGTACGTATGCGACAGAGACAGGATCTCACAAATTCGCGAAGGCCCCAAGAGATTCCTTCTTTACTCCACGATCTTCAAGGAACCGGCGAGGATTCCATTCTGCAGCATCATCGCCCCAGACCGATGGAAGGCTAGCATGAACCAATCAAAAGGCTGCTTTGGATATAATCAGACTGGACTCGCCGATTATAGGTATACACGGAGGCAAAAATAACTTGTCCCTTAGAAATAGGGATTTCTGAACACAGTTGGCCATCCGAAGTGATGATAGGTTCAGCTAGAGGTAGGACATCGTCCTGAGATGCTTCACGAAAGAGGCCATACGCAAGAGGATGGTACCGAAGAACTTCCTGCGATTGAGCCAATCATCATCAATTACAGCTCAAGATATCATAGAACGATGTCGCACTTTAATGACAGCGTTGAGCCAAGCCATTGCATCATAATCGCCCCAAGTAAGCGCCCCCGGAGCCTTGGATTTAGCTATGGCTATCTCCTCGCGTACCTTCGTTTGAACCTCAGGATGACGACTCAGCTCATAGAGAAGCCAAGCAATAGCGCCCGCAGTCGTGTCGTGACCTGCTACGATGAATGTTCTATCCAACTTTATCAGCTAACTGAAGCAGACGAGGGTGGAAGAAGCCCACGCTAGCTGGGAGTCAATTTCTGGGTCGCTCATCTTCTTCTTCGCATCATTATCGAGATGAGATATCGCTGGTTCATGATGAGAAATGACTGTTATTGGTGTGACACGTCCCACATACCGAGAACATTGACGATGTCCTTCTCAGATGGATTGGCATCATTGGCTACTTCGTCCAGTTGTTTCTCGAAGATAGGTCGGGATACTTTCGAAGCAACGTCTTTAAACCGCTTCAGTCGCACAGCAGTTCTGCTAGGCAGCCGCTCGAGAAGTAAAAGAACCCATTCGGGAAGTAAACGCCAGAGTGCGGCAAATAAAAGCTCCCATATCGTCGGCCACATCTGAGATTCACCGCTATTGAAAATGAGTAAGCAAGACATACCCCAAATGAAGCGAGTTAAACCTACAAGACATTGTAAAGCGCCGCCATCAGCTCGGTTTGTCCATCGTTAAGGGAATTGAATTTATATCTAAAAGAGGCTGGCGATTCGGCTGTGAACGACTTTGAAGATCATGAGCGCTGTATGAACCCTTACTGATGCCTATGATGTCTAGCGCGACCTTGCTTGTCCACTGAAGCACGTTGATCTCTTTGCCTTCCCCGATGTACTCGTTAGTCTTCTCTGTAAGCTAGAGCGTTCAAATGAGCTGATGTCGTGGAAGCCAGTGTGCCTCCGTACCTTCAGGGCAGATGCCTGGAAGACATTCAGAAAGAGTCGCAGCTGGGATGCAGCAAAAGCAGGACCGAGAATCTTCCGCTGGCGTTTGTGGATGCTACCTAGAGCTTCAATCAAACAGAGAACATTGGCGACACAGAGCCTGTTGGCATACCCTCGACAGCAGCTATTCCTTGTCCCACGAATGCATCTATGATACGACGGGCATCTCTTGTCTTTGGGAATCGGTATCCAGACGAATGAAAAATGTACTGCAATGCCTTTGGGTCAGCGACGGACAAAATGTCTTGCTGTCATGGAAGTCAGAGCCATTGCAGAAAGATAGACAAAAGTTCTGACCCCGAAGCACCCTCCCGTGCGATATACGGCGCCGTACTGTTGATACCACTCCATCTCCAAGTCGCCTACATGTTGACGGCTACGAAGGAGGTATTCATGGCCTGATGAATATTATTCAGAATAAAACCTAGACGGCGGAGTAAAGTTGAGCAAACCTAATAAGAATGAAGGACGTGGCGGTCCTTGAATCTTTCGAATCGCATATCTGCGCTTCCAGAGGCGTAGAGTGACACCGACGAGCAGATAGCCAATTGCCGGGATAACAAAGTAATAGAGAGCAGGTTGCATGTCGACGGACTTGAACAGAAGGTTGTTGAGAGGATACCATTGAAAGTGGCCTTTAATAAGGGGTCCTATCTGAGCGTATCGTGAAGTTCTCAGATTTGGGGAAGAATTTGATCAAGTGTAAGTACCTGTGGAAAACGGCCCTGTCGAGTAACAATATCTGTGTCAGGACACTCGAATCAGCCACAGGTTATTCCCATCCAGTAAATTGTACCCAATGAACTCACATGAAGACAATCGATGTGTGGTTTGAGCGATCGTAGGAACCTCCAAGTCTGCGAAACGGCCCCGCAATTGAATAACGAAACACATGCTAAGGTATTGATACGGAGCTGCAGGAGGGTGCATATTTCATTCGACGTGTGAAGACCATTTCTGCAAGGAGGATAGACTTGGTGGGTTTCACTTCCCCGGGCTTAGGTCTCCAGTTCATGAAACTACTGTACGATTTCGACGGTAGCTTCACAGGGTGTTACGCGTTATGCTTTATGGCCATGAGACCATAGCTTCACAGGATCAGGTTACGTGTTATGCTTTATGAATTTAGCTTCATTTGTAATTCCACCACCCCGGCGAATTCGTATCAGGATTTAGATTAGATTGTAGTCCTGACAATCAGAATCACTTGCCAGAGCCTGAGAGCGACGCATGTATCCCCACTGAGCCATCGGTAAGCAGGTTTGGTAGAATACGGAAGCCTTCAAAGTGGCTCGAGGCTTTAAAGGTATGGGGGAAGTAGATCTTTATTGTACTACCCATATATACATTCTGTATCAGAAGAATACATGTGGGAGGCAAATTTTTCAGATTTTCGCAAGGAAATTAGGCTATTTGGTCATCAAGATATGACAGCTTCACAAGGCCCTGTTACGCGTTATGAATTACCGATAGCTTCACTTCACGGGGTCCCGTTACGCGTTATGTGAATTAACGGTCGAAATCGTACAGTAATCCCAAATGGTCATTTGTACATCACCAGGGTTCATATAACGGCGCCCGTCGCAGTATTCCGGTGTCATTTAAAAAAAATGATATCACTGTGTACTCCGTAGCCCATCGCGCCATCGGGGGAATGAGATGCTCATTTGCTCCCGGGTCCAAAGAAGTTATCCAGAGTTGATCCAGAGATAGCGTACTTGTCCAATAACGTAGATGCCCCAGATTTCGCACGAAACGGGTCATATATCAACCTTGTCCCGGCATTTGAAAGTGTCGCGGTACCCAGAAAGACCGCACGTTATTGTGTTGGGATGTCAAGTGTCGCGCATCACAGCGCAGTCAATACCGGGATCTTCGGTTGTCAGGCCAGGTAGTATTGCTCTCCTCGGCTTTATTTGTTACATCATGTTGCTTCTATTAGTGTACATGGCATGTAGATAAATAGGTAGACGAACGACGAAGGCCCTTGCCTGTTTGCGAGGGTTCCCTGCTGAAATCCGGGTGAGCGGCTGGAGAATTACCGCTTATCTCAACATATTGAAGACGCGAAGGCCAGCGATTTATGGCATCGTATACGATGCTTATTCAACGAGTACTGTAAGTTTAATAGATTAGAGCAAGTAACGACTAATGAAGACGAAAGTCGACGATACAAATCAATATTATGAAGCGAGGATCGATGAACACGGAACAGCCCCTGGTGAATCATCAACAGACCGAACTCTGAATATGATAGTATCTCCCTTATGCTAATATCAGTATCGTTTTATACGCAGGAAAACCACCGTACTTCAGTTCTCGCATTGTTGAAGTTGCCGAGCTTTGTTTCGCGGTACTCATCGAAACATTTTCCGATTGGAAAAACGAGGCCTCAAAATGTTGCGGTATTTCATCTGATCTTCTACATATGGTAAAAACGAGTTCAGGAAAAAGCAAGCTGTAAGGTGGGATCAATTACGTACTCTTATACAGTTGTTTGCGTGTGTGCATACAGCTTGACGGTCAGGGGCGTTTTCGTGGATGACGAAAGATAGATAGATAACCGGACAAGGTCCCAAAGGAAGTTAGGGCTTCATCATAAACCGTATTGTAGGGACTTCAAGTACACGAAATGACCGATTGACCTCCGAGATCGCCGAAATGGCCATAAACCACCCACAAACGCGCCATCAAGCCCGTAAACCATGCATTATGACCAAGTCCCAGTCACCCTCTTCTCTCGCACAAAACTCATGCGAGGTAAGGAAAAGAGCTCGAAAAACGGAATGGAAAAGGTGTTGCCCGCGGTCAGAACAAAGGAAACCGCTTTGCATTCGTAGAAAAGCAGCGACTTTTGGCACGCAAAAGGAGCGCTAAATAGGACAAGCTTTTCATTGCTTTTTCCGTATCTCGTTTGTGTGACACACAAAGATAACGAAAAGTTACGACATTTTTAGAATTCCCTTTTCCGTCCTGAAAAGGAACCGGTCCTTCAGTGACTCCTCATCACTATTTAGTAGGTCAACTTCACCCACCGCTCGGCAGGAACGAAGACTCTTCTGCCGCAGGGACATGCTTCACTGGAGCTGGCCCATCACTCAAGTTGATAGACGGTAATGTTTCACAAGCCGACATTCAGCAAGACCGTTGTCGCCGATATCACTGCCAACCTCACTGTTTTGTATACCTATCGCCAAATACAGACGAATGAAATGAGCCTTCCATAGACCGGGTTGGAGGCTACCGATATCTTGGAAACATCTGCATCACTGAAACCAGATGAACACTAATATTTCACGTAAATCAAGGGGATATGTACCATGTTCATGTACGCCAGAAGTTGCCCCCGGCCTGCAGCTGCTTGGAACAAAGGGACACGTTGTCAGTTGGGAATTCCGTTGCCCATCTTCTATACCGGTTTTCTAAACTTTAAACTCTATTCCGGCAAAAACGCACGTTCATGATTCGGGGTAATACAGACAGGCCTGCGGCCAACACACGAATACTATGTGAGCACCGATAATTCGAACATACAATTTGAAGGAGCAAGCGATGCTCACTTCTTCAAACACTCTTGCGCTTGCCTACAAACAAAATGATTCAAAGGAAAGAGACAAGCTGAAAAGATCTTTCTGTGTGCAGCCTTTGCTCGAACCGTCTACCGCACCGCATCTCGCAAGCTCCGACCATGCCGTGACAAAAGCACCCTGATTGGGTTGCTGTATGGCGTTGACATTATGATTCCGTTAAGATCGAGGGGGGAGTGTTTACAGCAGCAACGTTGCCAAGACAGAGCTAATGCGCTCAACTCCAAGCGTTCAGTCGTATTCCTTACTAGGAGCCCTGGCTTGAGCCTGAGCCAGGCCAAGGCCGTCGCTAGCATTCCCATTGACGGGATCTAATGACCGGCTGTGAAGGATGTGTACCAACGCTCGATTGTGGATAGCGCCCTTCAGGTATCTTCCCTACATGTCTTGAGACTCCCTCAGGTCTTCGAACTTCAGATATCGCACAGTGAAACAGCAATCTCGAAAAGTCAAAGTTGAACGAAACTGATCACATTTGCTGTAACGAAGCGTTCCCCGAAGCCGTACAAGGGGTATTAGAAACGTACCGAGCACCTGTTTTTCCTGTGCTGCCCTTCCATAGGACTGTTAGGATTCCTCTGCTTATGTTGGACTATTCCTCCTCCGACCGAATGTACAGACAGCAAGGTGCTGGGAGTATGGAAACACTGTTAAGTCATTCAGCTACCCGAATAGAGTATTGTTCCCTTACATGAGGACGATGCACAAGGCTCGGGCCCCGGTCCTGCCTGGATTTTAAGCAGCAGAGTCTACAAACAAGTCCAGTCCAGTACTGAATGCTGGCCTTAGCTCGTTGATCCATGTGAACGGTTAAGCTGTGCTCACCAGATCCGAGGAGCCCCGGCCACTTATAGAAATGCTATAACACATATCTCTCTCCTGAGACCGCAGGTCCAATGGACTCCGTGCTGATACTCGTAAATCCGTCATCACCGATACACCTCGAGTTCGACCGTAATAGTCTTGGTGGTGAGTCTACTCGCCTGTTCGAAGTACAGGCTGATAACCATCCCGGATCAGTTATATGCAAAGAGCAACCTCGAAACTCCAGTTGCCTATGCTCAGCCCACAACGAGAACCAGTCCTTTGGTCCTCGTAGTCGAATCGGAGGCGATGAGCTTTATCGACCAGATAATTGCGTCGTTTATTGCCAGAGAAAAGGAACTGCGTGCAGAAGAGAGTAAGGCGAACCGCTCTGCTGGAATGCTAGTGGCAAAGAATCCAATAGTGGGAGGCTGGCTGGCAGGCGGGTAGTGTAAGTGTAAGTCCTGGTCGTCCGCGTTGCATAAGCAACTAGACAGTGCTGTGACACTGAGCTGCTGTGACATACGCGCCCACGTGCAACCCGCGTGCGCCGCCATACCTAATTGTCCTAAAATCTTCAAAGATCAGTTTCTTGTACATTTTACATACTTGCTTTCTTAACTTTGAATCCTTTGGGAGGTAGTTGCCTGTAAGCATCTACTTATGCCTCACGACGCAGACTCAGAATCGCTTGTGTTGAGTCCGGTGTATCCTAGCAGTGAGTCATGTCATGCTACGGTACTATTAGCTGATTAGAGCTGTTACGTTTCAACAATCTTGATATTATGCACCATTACGCCCTCTCCGGTCCTCCCGCGAACGCGACAAACCCGCACAGGCTATGATCGTGCTGGGGAGGGATCTCGTAGATTTCAACGCTTTTATTTTTCCGTGCGTAGTGCTGTTACATTGCGCGAACTCTGGCTAAGTCTCAATAAAAGTAGCCTGATTGGATTGCTGTACATGCCTCCGTTAAGATCGAATAAGGGATGTTGTGAGTACAGGGAAATCTTTCTGCGGCAACCGCGCTAAGAGGCAAAGCTAACGACGTCAGCCCCCGATATTGGCGGGTCTGTGTAACGAGTGCATCGGTCTGAAAATAGCCAGCTATGAAGGTTGTACATTAGCGCTTGATTACGGGTACAACCTATCAGACATCCCTTCGCGTCGCAGGACACTCTGATCTTCAAAACTTCGGATATCGCACACTAAAACAGCAAGTTCGGGAAGTCAAAGTGGAATGGAACTGATTATATAGCAGAGTATTTTGCGCGAAGCCGCACAAGGGGCATCAGAAACTCGCCGAACACCAAATACGCCCGTGCTTCCGTTGCATAGGACCACTGGGTTTCCTTTGATTATGTTGAACCGGCGCCTACAGCCCAACCCTGACCTACTATGTGGTGCCGCAAGTATCGGAACGCTTTTAATACATTCAGCTACCTGAAATACGTATTGTTCTCTTACACGAGGACCAGTTAGCTATGTACATGGCCCGGCCCGGCCCGGCTTCTGCGCAGCACAGCTCATGGACAAGGTCGGGTGTCCTGTGCTGAAGGCTTATACACAGGCACGAGTCTCCCACGAACATCTATACAATAACTTGCCAGGCTAGTGCAGGCTGGCCTTAGCTTTGTAATCATGTGAACGGTTTTCAAGCTGTACTCACCGGATCCAGAGCTTCCGCTGGCGCTTATAAAAATGTTATAACAGATATCTCCTCTGAAACTGCAGGTCCAATGGATTCTGTACTGACACTCGTAAATCCGTCACCTCCGATACACCTCGAGTTCGACCGTAATAGTGTCGTCAACGCGATACTACGGAAGAACTCACAGCCTGCATACACCATTCGGACGAAGCAGAAGACAAGATCTGCACGGACAGACGTCGTAGATGTCGGAACACAAGAAGTCATCGCGTCCATCGAGATAAAGGATATTTTCCCGGACGTGGTGACGATAGCTAGCGTGAACGGAGGAAACAGCGTCAAGATCAGTAAATGGATGAAGGAAGAGCAATTACCGGATAAAACGTCAGTATTTCCTGAACTCAACCACAATTATGCCTTAATCTGCGATACAGACGGGTCAGAGTCATCGAGACAGCATACGGGCGATACCTATGGAAGCTCCACGTCGTCCATCGCTTAGCGGTGAGTCTGCTCGCCCGTTACAAGTACAGGCTGATATTAATCTCTGATCAGCTGTATGCAGAAGGCAACCTCGAAACACCCGTTGCCTATCTTCAGCTCGTTACGAGAACCAATCCCTTAGTTCTCGTAGTCGAATCGGAGGCGATAGTCTTCATCGACCAGATAATTGCGTCGTTCATTATCCGAGAGAAGGAATTGCGGGCCAAGGAGAAAAGTTCAGCAGTTGCTGATGGAATGCTCATGGCAGACGCTAGAGCAATGATGACAGGCGTAGGGTACGGTTAATAAGTGCGATGTTATTAACAAATGTTAATGTTAGTTATTAACATAGGTTAATAACACATGTTAATAAATGGTCGTGAAAAGTAGTGTTAATAAGTACCTGGATGTTAATAAGTTTTGGAAGGCAGCAGAGGGTAAGGCAGGGGTGAGGCCGGTCAGAGAAAGCTCAAAATCGATAATTTGTGGGTTGTATGGTCCAGACCGCTCTTAGTCATGTGAAATCGCGAATGTGAATTGTAATAGGCGCATCACAAGGCCTCCAACGCACCATCATCTCTGCCTCGCAGTCTGTCGTACTCAATGAGCTCGTCAATTGGGCTCAGTAGATGACCATTGACATCGATCGGGGCGTTATTAACATCGATAATCTCGTTAACATCGTTAGTCGATCGTTAGTAACGCTTTTTAATCCTGTTATTGCTACTCTTTGAAATTTTGTTATTAACATCGTTAATAACATCGTCCCAGCCTCCGATGTTAATAACTAACAGTTAATAAGTCCACCGGACTTATTAACCGTACCCTAGACAGGCGCGGGTTATGCTTATGCAACCTAGGTCGTGAGAAACTACCTGTGACATACGCGGCCACGTGGGCCGTGTCACAATCTCACGTACGTTTCGTTCCACTTTCCATCAAAAGTACAACAGCCAAATATCCTAGAAATATTTCCCCATGCGTTTTAAATAAGCTGCTTTCTTAACTTCGGATCCCTTGGTAGGTAGCTATCTGTGAAGATGCTATTCAAATCCCAATCAAATCCTTATGCTTGTGTTGAGTCTCTACTAGTAAGTCATGTTATCCTACAGTACTAGTCACCCAGTCGTTCATTAGTGCGGTTTGGTAACAGTTTCAGTAACATTATGCATCGTTCCGTTCTCTTCGCTCCACCCCTGGTAAACCTTTTGCCATGCGCTCAGAACCGGAGGTAGGACCTCCGTTCCTCACGTCTGCTGTTCCAGATGTTCTATTCATTTCGTATCTTTCGGTCATCGGCCACATACCGACAGCCTTTATTCTCCATCCGATCAATTCTTTACGTGTTTCGCTTTGCATGAAGCGGCTATCATAAACCATACACCGCTCTGTGACCTGATCGACGCCCATCAATGACAACAGGGACTTTTAATTATGGATGGTAATGGATCCCTGTCTGTGTCTGTATCTGTCTCCCTCAGGATAAAGAACGCGTCGCCTCGACATGTGAGTCACCAGTTTTCTTTCCGGTTAAATCGCTGTATAGAAATAACCCTTCTATTGGACATAAGCTCGCATCCGCGAGCGTCTCGCTTGTTTGGAACAATTTGACCGGTTACTTGTGACGCCGAGTGGCTGTCATCGTCAGAGTGTTGTATCCAAGTACAGGAGAGGTCAACCTCACTTGACGCCTTGGCCTACTATTGCTTTGCCTTTCTCTGGGAATCTCCGATCATTGCCAGTAGCTGCAATGTTTCAAACTCTTTGCTGTCAACTTGGGTAGGGCTGGGCTCTTGATCCTACTCATCCTTATATGGTCCTCTGCTCCTCCTGGGGATCTTTTGCTGTGTCTCGGACTCTTTGACTTTGAGCGCTGTTCGACACAGGCCATAGTGCGTATAAAAGGCAAAATATGTAGCTACGATAGGCCATCTGGTCAACCCAACAAACCACGCCCACCCATTCACCCTCGCGACCAATATTTACTCAAGCAACATGCCCGGCAATGATAATAGAAGACGTAGGTTCGCCCTCCAGCGATCTCGTTTCCCGTCGTGCTCAACGTCGTTCTCCTAGACTACCGCACAGAACTGAACAACCTCTGCATCCAGGCCGGATGGGCTGTACACTTCGACGATAGTTTTACTGGTCCACAGAACGATGGAAATTGGACCTCACTCGTCTACGGTATGTAGGCCTCGCCGCAATTTGCAGGCGTATGCTAACACGCAGGTCTTTTCTTCAAGTTAATGGTGTCATGTGTGGACAAGGGAGCGCAACAAACGTCCGTGCGGCCAGAGAACAGGCATCATACCGGGCGCTCGTTTATTACGGCCGTGCTTAATCTACATCGGCTTCACGCTGTGGGATACACTGACCGAATGAGCATTCATAACACGGACATGAGACTACTTACACTTCTATCTTAATTATCATCCGTGTATCTCACTTGATTTCCCTGCTTCGTCAAACGGTAATAGTAATTAGATACAAGACCCTGTTCTTACACATACAATAAACCATTGTCTTAGTATGACCAGTAATTATCATTCCCTTTGAGTAAATGCGTTCAGGACAACACTTCGTCTTTTCACTCGAACTGAGTCATTTAAGGTCGATATGTATTTCGGTATTCGTTATCGGATCAAAAAAGCTCGGAAATAACACATCACCAGGAAATTCTCGTCAGCTTCTGCGCCATTTGCTGAACCTTAGGTAATACTCTGGCTAGAAGCTGTATGATCAAACGCGTCAATCAAGTCTTCGATCGAATCATATAGAAGGCACGTACCCGTTTCGATTGTGCTAAACCCCCAGAACGCGTTGCAATCAATAGCAGAAGAAACCCTATAAAAACCCGAGCCAGCCGCGTAGTATGCGCCCCCTGACGTGAACTATGGTACCAGCTTCCCAACGCAGTCACCTTGTAATGACTCCAGTCGACCTTTCGCAACCACCACCAGAACAGCAACCCGGGACCCGGAAATATACTGTTTACTTTCCCGTCACTGCCCTTCCTATACCATGAGACGCAGTCGACGAAGACGGATTTAGCCAATCGGGCGTGAATCTTCTCGTTGTACGCATCTGTTGCCTCGTCGGTGACGCTGATAGAGGAAACATGGCCCTGGAGGATAGGTTTGATGAGCTTGAGGATGTAATCGATCTACAGGGCTATAGTCAGGGAACGCTGAATGGAATGTATGTAGCTTGCCTGAATTTCCTCCGTATAGATAAGCGACCCGTGGCCGGTAGCGGTGTTAGGTCCTACAAAGGACGTCAGTCAAGATTTCATTGCTCGACATGAATTGACCGTCACCTGATATCATGCAAAGATTCGGGAAGCCGGGAACTGTAGTTCCAAGGTACGCCTTAGGTCCTTGTGCCGACTCATAATATTCTTTGACCGTCTGATGAAGGCCTCGGATATGTAGAGGGTAATCATCCTAATCAGTAGAGGAACAGAGTCGGAACTATGATAGACATTGGCGCGATGAGAACCACGTACGGCCACGTAGCCCGTCGAAAAAATGAGTACGTCGAAGGACAACTTTTCTCCTGTCATCTTTTGTTGACCTACAACATCCGGTTATGACTGCAACGGAGCTCACCTTTCTTCGTCACGATGCCATCTTCAACGATCGATTCAATGCCGTCCCAGTTCAGCGATAAATTAGGACGATGCAAAGCAGTAAGGTAATCCGTGTCAATGGTCAAACGTTTACACCCCGGTTCTTGAGAGACAGTTCGTGAAGATTTGCTGTCCTAGCCTAGAAGGAAGCGACTTACTATACGAAGGTATCAACTGGTCACAGTATTCCTTCGGTGCCATCTGTCGAATATATTCTACACCCGCCTGCCAAAGAGTAAAATTCGAGAATGAATGTAAAACAACAACTTGGATACCTTCTTTATCTTACTGTGAAGGAACCGGGTCCCGAAAACAACCCAGTACAGCATTTCGCTCTATAACGTGCGGTCAAGGATTGTGATAAAATATGCAAATGGAGAATGACTGACATGCAAAAAGAGATAACAGCGAGTCATCCGCATATAAAACGGAATATATTTGAACATGAGCCTTTGGATTCTGCTATACTCTGAGCGAATCTATGAAGGACGTGTAAGATCGTGGAACCAAATAAGAAGAGAGACGAACGGGGGGATGCAACCACTTCGGAGTTCTGCAGAAATTTGTGACATTGACCGTCGGATCTGATGAAATGACGGGAACAAATTGCGTTCTCATAATTCTAAAAAAGATGCATTCATAAATTTGGATGTGATGAACTTACGCAGACGCTCCATTCCCGACAACAGCGACTCGTTTATTGCGAAGATCGACCTTGTGGTCCCAGCGCGCAGAATGAAACTGCTCGCCTTTGAATGTGCCAAGTCCGGGAAAATTTAGATACCGCGGAACGTCCAAGATTCCCACAGCAGATATGAGAATTTTCGCGAACGAAGTTGACCGGGTGCCTGTTACTCCGTCCTCAGTGATGATGCGGTAGACCTCTTCTTGATAGTCCCACTCTGCCGAGACGACGAGCGTGTTGAAGACGACATGCGGGTACAGATTATATTTATGCGCCAAATCCTTCCAGTAACCTTGAATTTGCGGTTGGTATCCATGGGTGTAATTCCAGTCGGGATTTAGATCAGTAGACAGGGAGTACAAGTGCATGCCAACGTCAGAAGAGCAGCCAGGGTAAACGTTGTTCTAGGAGCCAATCAGATTCAGACAAGATGACTGTCAAAACGTCCTGTACCCTCCATGTTCCACCAACATCAGAAGCCTTTTCGTAGACCTGAAGCTGGACGTGAATGACAGTATTGAAAGAGTAAAAGATACGCCATACAGTAAAATTATTGAATCCAGGGAATTTCTTCTTCAAAGCGATAACAAAAGATAGTCCTCCGATACTGTGAGTAAATGGGGTAAGCTATATGTTTTCGCGGTGAAACCGTAGATGAAATACCCAGCACCGATGATGGCAATCTTAGGGCCCGTGCCGTCATTGTTGGCCATTGCGGAAAAGATTGAGTGCGGTTCAGAAGGAAAGTAGCAGTGTTACGTGCTGGTAACCGTAAGAGACGCAGCGGCTCGGTTTTAAAGAGACTGTCAATGGGGTGAAGCTGATTGATGCTAGACCTTTGGGGACTTTCCGGTTCTTAACATAGCCGAATATTCCCAGACTGGTACACATCGATTTAAGATGCATTGAGAGGTTTAGTCTCGTTGGCGCGAGGGCGTTCTGTTAAGATTAATTTCATTGAGATGTCTGAGAATGGTCGGATAGTTCACCTACACGTCGATATCGATTATGGATATTAAAGGCCGTTCAAAAACCTGATATTCATCGTGGTAAATCACAGCGAGAATCCCGCCGAGAAAGTAAATCGGCTAACCCTGCTCGGACCCTATTGGTGTCCCCGGGCCGGTCCCCGACTTGTCACCGTGGCATCCACAGCTGGGCGGCGACTATTTTGCGAGTAAAAATAGAATCGAAGTGCGAAATGTCGGATTTTGCCTCAGTCAAAATCGGCATCTCGGAATTTGATTATTTTTTGACCATCCACAAATAGTCGGCCCCCAGCTGTGATCGGCTCTCACTGGGTGGATAAAGTGGGCAGGAGAAAGTTGAACGAAACAAGGGTATAGTCCTTTCAGTATCGGTTCGTCTCGTCCTGATATCTCTCTTTTCGCAGATGAAGCGGTGGGCCATCGCAGGGCGTGGCACAAAGCTCATGTTCAGCGCAATGACAACATGATAAATTGATATCCAATTATGACATGGAGTTTTTCTCGCCGTAGTAACTAATACTGATCAGTTGATATCACCATGGCTTACACATATGAATACGAAAGGACACTGACTCAAACTTGCTAACTATAGGTAGTGGGTGCACTCAAAAGGAACGAACGATCCAACTCCCAAGCACAAGTCAAACGAAGCTTTTCAACGAGGTGCAGGTATATCTATGAAGGGGATCAGGACAGTCATCCGCAATGACACGGAGAACCTACTTCAACTATACTCTTCGACAACCCAAGACCTTCATCCGTTCCCTACTTGGTGTCTCATTAAGACATTGAACAGCGTAAACGTCAGTCAAGATGCTGCCAACAAGAACACAGTCAGTAATGAAACAAAAATGGATAGACAGAACGTACACACGTGGGATACATGGATATGCTGAGCTGGAGTGTCTCGCCGATGATCTTGGCAATGGTTGAATTGTCGTCACTACATCGAGGATAAAAATGTCGGCTCGTTGGGCTGGAAAAGCGTTCGTAAGTGGAAGGAGATGTAGCATACGGCAAAGGAACCACGAATGCTCACTGATTACATCCTCCCCATACACCAGCCCGACTCTAAACAAACGATCGACGAGAACAACGTCAAGAGTCGCAATCTGCGCGTCAAATGGAGGGTGTGCAAAGGCGACCATGAGGTGGTTCAGCTGAAGCTGAAGGACTCCGACAAAAAAGCAGGTGCTTGAGGCTCGCCAGGAAGCCAACTACCGAGTCGAAATCGAATGAGGCTGCTTGACGAGATGCAGGCATGACTAGAAAAGTAATTTAACACGGGTCAACCGCAATGCTGACCAAAGGAGGACGTACATCTGTTAGTGCTATACCTTTCGACGACAACCTGAAATCCTCATTCTAGTACCCCACCTTGTATCGTTACGAAGCTGTTAGAATACTAGGCTGGTCGCCGGTCAAGATGCCATGGTGTTGTTCGATGAGATGGAGAATAAGACTAAGGCAGCGTTCCCACGGCAGGATTCATCTCATGCGAAAGGACTTCGAGAGTCGGGACCACAAGGTTGTAGCACGTAGCATTAAACGGCGGGGGAAGAGCAATCGGTGCTCAGAAAAAGAACACGTAACAAGTGTGACGCGTGACAAGAACGCAGATGGAGCACGGCATGCACGGCACGGCAAATTGTCGGAGCTGCCCAAGCAGCTTCCGCCTAACCAGAGTGGGATGGAGATCGAAAACAAGGACACCTGCTTCTCAGGTGTACTTATTCGTCTCGTGAGTGAGATTTCAGAGGAAGACGCACTTCCCTAGAATCAAGACACAAGAGTGGGTGGGTGGGTGGGTAGAGAAATGGAGAGTCGGCGGTGCTGACTGCGAGAGGAAGAAGTGAAACCATCTCTCGCAGCTTAGTCAGCACCTTATGAGCGCTGTCCTCGCGTGCTCGTACTGCTCTCAACGTCTACTATCGCAATCATGCACCGCCACCGAGATGCTCAGGTTAGCATAGACCACACACATCACCAAAACCTGAGCCATCCGTTCTGGTCCAGGTCAGCCTTATCTGAGCGACAATACCAGCCGATGAAGATCTGAAGTGCTCTCTCAGATGCATTCCGATCTGTGCTTATCTGGTTAGATCAATCCAGACCTCTATGGGATCTACGTTGTCTACTTGAGTGGGCAGAGAGCTGTGCAGAAGGGGTCGGAACGTGCAGAGATCCGAGCAGGCACTTTATAACTCTCAAATGCAATCTATAATTATGGTCTGTGTACAGTTACAGAACTAAAGAGCAGAATATCCAAACAATCCATCTTCAAATGAGTCGTCGTCTTCTTCAAGCTCATCTGGTTTGATCTCATCATCTTCTTGCCATGAATCATCATCACTGTCTTCATCCTCGTCACCGCTGTCAGTTTCATCACCTGAGTCTAACTTCTCCGTAACCGATTCCCCCATCGAATCCTCCTCCGAGTCATCTTCCGCAGCATCAGATGAAGCAGATGAAGCATCATCCGCGGTGGTTACTAGTAGCCCCAAAGCATCTAGAAGTTCCTCCCATAGTCCTCGTGTATATTCACGTGTATTTGCGTGACCGATGCCATTACCGCAGTATCGCATGAACATATCACGATCAACAAATCTGTTTATAGTCAGGTATGCAGTAGTATAACTTTACTATGGAACTCACATATCCACATAATAGCGAACCCAATCCATGTTGTTCTCGTTGAATCTTCTACAGATTGATGGTGACAGAATTTCTGATGTTTGGCCGTAGATATAGGCAGGCATGATGTGTGATGCCCGAAGGATGTGGCTAGGATCCACAAACCCAAAAGCCTGAGGATCATCCCCGGGAAGGAATCCGATGCATGGCAAGCGCTTTGCCTTAAATCCCGAAGGAATATTTGAATCAAAGGCATACCACTGGACCCATAGAAATTGGATATTCTTCGCAGCACGATCAAGGGACTTGGGACCGACATGACGGACTATTGCATGGAATATACCAATAACCCTGGCGTATAGATATGGGTGAGAGTCGCAATCAGGGTCTGGGTCCAAAGGCGAAAGTGCCATAACATCAGAGCGGGTACGGGGGTTGATGGAATCTTGATCTCGATGAGCATCGTATGTTGTATAATTGATGCGAAGAATTTGATGAGAGTAAAGGCAGTTGTTAACGATGATCAGGTTCTGGCGATCAAGATCTGTGAATACCTCATCGCTATCGAGGATTTGCGAGAGTAAATGATCCTTAAGCCTTCGAATAAAGTCCTAGTAGAAAGAGAGTCAGCCTGTCATTGTTAGTCAAAATAATGGATATGATAGCTCACATTACATGCAACATCACTACTATTCGCCTGCAGCCACGGAGCAAGGTACACCTTTGAACTTGTAGATGACGATATATGGTGGTGCTGATGTGGATCTGTATATGGGAGCACTTCAGAACCATCCCTCGCAGGCACGGGGCGACGGGAATGTTTTAAGTCCACACGATCAAGTTGTTGTTGCATTTCTCGGAGGCGAGCTTGGCGTTGGATGTGGACCGAAATTTGCTTAGCAAACGTCTTGTTCTTGTTTGTCCGCCCATAGAAACGCTTGACTCGCCGGTGCTCAAGCTCCCCCTGAAACTAGATCAGCATCACAACCGAATGTATATTAGAGTGATACGAACCGACTGAGTGCTATATGAGTCCGTGGTTCCAAATGCGCGAATCATCGCAGGATAATCACCCATCGCATGATATTTATACGTTGATAGATTGAACTTCTTCTGTAACCTTGCTGTTGAGATTTTACCCTTCGATTTTCCCATTCCTTTCTTGTTTGTGTTGTTGATATCACATCGTGCTCTGGCATCACGTTCCTTTGGTATCTCATGAGTTTCAATCCCATCGACCTCCCGCTTGAACTTCCTCATCAACGAACCAAAAAGCCAGGTTAGACGTTCAAATACTCGGAGCGAAGAGTCAGTATGCATCCGAAGTTTGGCGTTTGCATGCCAACAAGCGAAGACAAAAAGCAAGTCAAGGACAAGCTTGTCCAATTTTTGCGGAAAGAGCCCTTCGAAGCATGGCATGGTGCACTGCAAGTGCCGTATTCAGAGTTAAGACTGAGCTACATTGACAACTCAAGCTACGTACCTGAAGAATATCCTCGTAATCACGAGCTGCAAAGTTCTTCAAGTCCGATACATTATTTTTAAATCTTCGTATCGTCCCCCGACCAAATGTGGGTATCATCCGGAACCTAACAAGTGAATAAGACATTACAACTTGAGATGCAGCTGTTAAAGAGACTTGCCGTCTGTTCAACTCCTGCACAACATCACCTCCATAGTACTGGCAAAGTCGCAACAGATGTATAAATAGTGCTTTCCATGTTCCCAGTTCAATTTCGTGTAGCGGATCAACAACAAACATTTGGTAGAAATTGAAAAGGGAGATAAGAGCCGAAGAGAATGCATTCTGTTGACGTGTCATCATGTTATCATTGTCAAGACAGTCATCATAACGTACCCGTGTCGGTGATAGAGACTCCCTGTTGAGAACATCACTCACTGCCTTGCCATCAACCACGTTGCCACCCTGGTAAATCCAGCGGCGCACTTTTTCAATCCAACTCTGCCGCTGATAGGAATCCACTCGAGCTTTCTTCATCCGACGCTTCATGTCGTTAACCATACCCATTTCATGTGCCTGGTCCTTTGTTACTAAGCAACGTGGGCATAAAAATTTGGCCATCGACTTGATACTGGCCAGAAGGACTCTATAAATTCAATGAGTGAGGATTTTATAGACAGAATAATTAGCTTATTTTTCAGGATAGTCTGCCGAGTATACAAAAAAACGAGGAAATATGCGACGGTAGATATTATCGGCACAGAAAACAACGATCCCATTGACATACGCATCCATGAATTCTGGAGAAAGAAGCTTGGCCCAGATGGCATGAATCAGCTCCCGCTTGAGAAAGGTAAGAATCGCAGCAGACGCCGGCTTTCCGAAGTATTTTAGGTACGCGTCTTGAATTTTATCGGGAATCTGGTCCACTCATCAGCCTTGTTAATCCAGCAGAAGAATTCAAGACGAACGGTAGGCATGTACACAAGATGGTGTGATGCTCCTGATGTTGGTCGAGCTCGCACGTACTTTGAGAGTAAGCCAAATAATAGATAGATGGGCCAGAGTGCGGCTGTCCCAAAATTTGTAAGATGCGTTGAGTCCGAGTACAGCATGCATGGCGCAATGATAGTTTCCAATCCGTTTGGGTCCGGTGTCAGGCTAATTTCGTCTTCCATTCCGAGATAGATATCTGAGCTATATACCTCCCCGTATACTCGTTCTGGTTGGTCACCATTTCCAGGATCCCACATTTCCTTGAAACCTTTCAGATGAAAGTCAAGGAAAGCGGTGCTCTGGAAGGCGGATACAATCACGTCCAAAAGATTCCTATGGTAAATGCCAGTGACTTCAAACTCGGGAGCAGACTCCTCAGACGTGTGTTCGACACCGGTTTGAGGCAGCTTGATGGTTACTGATGTCTCGTGCCAGCCATCAGATAAAGAAAACGGAAGACGATTTTGCTGTTTGCCAATGGTGTCAAGTACCTTGATCTCCTTCGCAGCATCAAAGTTGTCAGTGAGATGCTCAGGATCAAAATCTGGTGCCCGTAGAACAGTTCGGACAAGGGAGGTGACGTCTGACAATGATTTAGATGTCGACTGATAAAACCATGCAAAGAGCCGGAAGATAGTCGCATTCAAGAAGGGATAGAATGGATCGGTGCTCCCCTCAGGTACGTTTGTGAGGCGGTCAGCATGCGAGGTAAACGTTGAAGCATCGGAGACTTCATCGAGACCACCTCCCATGGTAGGGTCAATGGTCGGCCACTCTTTATAGCACCGATAAAGACCCATCTCGTTTGGATCTGTCTCGAGATATATGGGCTCGGGTGGTGGTGAGGCTGATGGAAAAGGTGACCTGGATGGTGACTGCTGAGGCACAGTAGGTGGGGAAGGTGCTTTTCGCTCTAGTGATGCAAATAGGCGAAATCCAGTAGGTTTAGATGGTAATAGATCTTGCAGGCGCTTTGGAAGGATGATATTTCGCTTTGGGCGGCCTTCTGGAACGATAGGGACGGGAGGAGGGCTCGCAACTTGCTCGTCTTCATCTGGAATGGCGCCATAACTGGACGGCCCTGCAGTTGGAGTATGTGGCGAGGTCCCTGCTGTTTCATTCATGGTTGCATCAATTTCGCGTATCTAGAACAAAATTTAGACTGGGAGATGTACAATGAACACTACAGGCATCACATACAGGTGTATCATCTCTGTTAAGGTCGATACGACGCCTCTTGGGTGAAAGACGCTCACGAATTGCCTCCAGTCTTGTCTCAGCGGAAATTGGTACCATCTCCAAGTTTGGATTCTCCACCACATCGGACGGGGGTGCGACCAGCTTCCGAGACCGAATACGGACATTCTTTCGCTTGGGGCACCTTCATTCGTGGTTTTTGCAGGCCACAGCGCTGTGAAAGGAAGCGTTGCAGAAAGAGCATCTTCCCATAATATCCTAAAAAGGATTCAGTTAAATTTCCGTAAATAAAACTGGTGTCTTACCCAGTGTAAATTAGAAAAGAGAAGAGAGATATGCAGAAAAAGAGAAAGTCGGGAGGTAATTGCACTTCAAGGTGGAGAGTCGACACTGCGATGGTCTTGAATAGAGAGCAAGATCACGTGTATGGAATCGCGTCAAGTCGTGACGCGTTACATGTAACATATTGTCACAAGCATCCTTCTTGCCTTTTACTCTATTCTCCTTCGAGTCGACGATGAAGCCTGCACCTCTCCCAGTACCCATGAAGGGAAAAAAGGTCAAGATGACGACTCAGCCTTCCCTTGGACGATCTTCCAACAAGAAGAAATCAAAACTGCCCATCAAAACAACGAAGAATCCGGTGAAAATCGTAACACCACCACCGCAGCAGCCTGTACATAGGTCCAATCGTCCTCGCAAGCTCGTATCCTCTGACGATGAGGATGCTGTCGCTAGCCACCACCAACAGCAAGGATCTGAGGACGAGGAAGAGAATGACAGCGAGGCTGAAGAGATGGCGGAGAATCAAGATATGGATTCGCAGAGGCTAGGGAAGAGGAAGAGATCACCATCAGCTCGTGGTCTGACTCCCCCTAAATCGGTGAAGTACTTGCTCTTTTCTCTGCCTTGTTTTGTCTTTGATAAAAATCACAGGAATCTTTCTGCGCTGCTAAAGTACTACCGACTCGCATCAAGAAATGTTCCCCGATTTATTCATCCCTGGGCCAATGTACAGGGGATCGTGCTACATGGTTTCATGGTTAAAGGGATCCTTGAGTCGCTGGCCGAAGACGAGGAGGATAGTGCCGAGGATGATGGCTCTGACAGCGAGACTAAGGAAATCGAGACGCCAGAGTGAGTATCAGACGCATATATTGATATTATTTGCTGACGGTTACCTAGAAATTTCCGATTTAAGCATGCCTATGAGTACATCACCACATTCCTCTTTCCAAGCTTTGAGAAGCACGTCGGCCAACTGGAGGATTTGGATTCTGACGAGCCATTGAAGGCTGTCTTTGAGATTCTGACCGCGGTATTCACTTCTTTTTCTCCCAAAAAACCCCACTGACCCTTGATAGATCAATGCAGGTTCTCGCAGTGGACGCTCGGATGATACAACCAAGATCAGCGATAACATCATACGCCTTTCAACGAAGGACCTTACTGAGGAGACATTGCTCCCGACTCTCAAGAAGTATCAGCGCGGGTTCAACCACATCTGCACGGGTCGCTTACTATGCCCTCAGCAGTGGCTGGATGACTTTGATAAAGATCCTGCATACGTACAAGCTTTTCCCTCCTAGTTGCTCGTTGATCTGGTATCTCTGGTTTAAAGGACAATGATGGTGAAACTCCAGACCAAGCTAACAACGCGATACCTACCATCGTATCTGTATGATCCAGAGCTCATCGATTCCTCCGATCCTCGTAAGGGTCTCTTTCGGGGCCATACTTGCATCCGGGTTTGATCTCCTTGCTTAATTTGTGACTCATACTAAGCCTTTTCTCAGTCTTTCCGTGCGATATTTCTGGGAAATGCAGAACGCGATGCATCACAACTACATAGCACTGTCAAAGGAAAACTCAATCTCAAGGTCGCATCGGAGGAGATGATTGTGTACGCAGCGGTACAGGTATGTGATTGATACCTTTTAGATTCTATTCTCATCGTCTATACTAGGCACGGTTCGCGTTATCGTCCTGTACCATGTGGGGAGATCAAAGTGACGGCTTCGACCTCGAGCAATACAATCACAAGCTGACAACAATTTTCATCGATTCCGTCAACGAGGACGGCGATACATGGGCAAGAGATACAGTTGAATTCTACACTAGGTATGTCTCCACCACTTCGTAAATCTGCTTACATTGTTGTCTCTCTTCAGCGAGATCTTGAAGCCAAAGACGGATGAAGACCAAGAACAAATCGATGATGACGACGACGAATCAATAATGAATCGAAACCGTGAAGCACGTATCAAAGAACGAGAACAAGAACAAGAGCGAGCTGCTGCCGCTGCCGCTGATCAACAACTTGACGATGAAGATAGAACTTCTTGATGGCTTAGAAGGGTAAGGGTTTTTAAGTCAACTATGATTTCGTGCTAATAGATGGTGCTACTTAGCTTCGACTGGGCTGTGTTTCCGCTTGACCTGGTTTCTTTTGCTTGGGCTGGACTATTGTACGACTCGTTTGCTGCTTCTCGCTCTCTCGCTCTGGGTCACTGCTTACTTGTATGCTTATTTCTCTGCTCTCGTGGTGTTGCTACTATGTAATTGTTTATAATAAATTGTAATATGCTTTGTCAAAGATGGTGCATCAACTGCAAGGGAATAACTGGGAACGGGTTTCATTGCTTTGTATCTACCCAGTGCGATCTCAGAACCGGTCTACCTAACTTGATCGAAGACTGCTTGTAATGGTGGAAGAGAGCACGAGAGAACACTGGGAACTCTATAGAGTATCCCTGATCTTGTGCTGATCACCCTCAGAACCGCGGACATGGAGGTCAAAGGTCCGCATCACCTGTCGTCGACTAGCAAGATCTGCTCAGATGGCCCAGATCGGATCAGAGAGACTCCATCGCAGATGATTGTATTGGTCTGACTGGGATCATATGGCCCAGGTTTTGGCGATGCAGGACTCGGAATAGAAATCCCAGTCTGGTGCTTATATAAGGTCTTTGGCTTGCCAAAGTGATACTCTGTCGCTCTCCCAAGATCTGCATCCGTTGATGGAGGCCATCTCGTTAACCTCAGGTTCAGCCAGGAAGATACTATGCTCAAATTGCCTGATCTTCCAGCACGAAGCGAAGACTGAAATGCGACGGATACTTAGTCCTCGAGGCCACACAGCACCACCACACATTGGGAACACTTTTGCCGTCTTTCCGTCGCGTCCGACGGGCCTGATTCGTTGCCGACGGACTCGACTTGGACCCAACGGCACGCTGAATCCCAAGCTCTATATCATCCAAGTTGTTGCCTTGAACTTACGATACACCTTGCAATCAAACGACAGGCTGCCCAGAAGCCTGAGCCTAGGATAAGTTACTGCTTTAGTTGTGCCAGTTCTCATCCTTGCGCGAGCAAGCTAAAAATAATACCTAAAAATAGCCACGCTTTCAACCGGCCTACCGCGATCGGCGGCGCGATCACAAAGCCTGTCACAAAGGACAAGTGATCGCCTGTGTAGTGTTAACCGCAAGTACGATATAAAAGAGGACGGCCATGAAGCAATTTCCACAGCTCCTTCATCTGTTCTACTTCTCCCACGATGTCTACCATAAACTACGCAGAAGCGTACGGATATAACTCCCTGGCCGCAGCCATCGTCTTCGCTATCCCCTACCTCCCCATTTGTGGATTTTTCGCTTTGCATTTCATAAGGTCTCCCACTTATGTATACGGAGCACTTTCTTTATTCTGCGCACGTCAGGAATTCTACTATCTCCTCTTGATAAGATGTTGACTGAATATTTGGAATAGTTCGCGTCACCGCATTCGTTATACGCGCTGTCATGATAGGGTCCGACACATCTGGAGAAAATCTTAACCTCTTGATTGGCGATCAAGTGTTGTTTGGAGTTGGATTTTTTGGTCTGCTGTATGCTGCTTATACTCTCGTCCTTGACCGGTGAGTAAAGTGTCTACATCACAGAACATAACTGATATATGTCATCAATTCCTAGAGGGCTCCTCAGCGAAGCACCTCCTGCAAACGATAAAATATCTCAGCTTGCAGGTAATCGCAGATTGTTTAAGATTCTCCTAATAGTCGGCATGGCGCTAGGAATAGCTGGTATAACCAGCAGCTCCAATAACCCATCAAGCTCTACCGCTTCCGGCGTCCGGAAAGCCAGCGTCATCATTTTCCTGCTCCTTACCATTGTTCAAGCATACCTTACCTTTGTGCTGATAATGAGAGAGAGACAAGGTATGCCTTTTTCTTGCCTCCCCGGAAAGTTATAGACTGAGTTCTTCTCAGGATATCGACCACTACAGTCAGCCGGCGGCTTTGGGGAAAGCCATGGTGCCTTTATCGTCTGCGCCATCTCTCTACTCCTCCTAGTTCGCGAGGCTTTCATGGTCGCCACTATCAGCAACGAGAAGAGGGAAACCGATGAGCACTTTTGGTACCCGCTAGTTGCGTTACCTGAGATTTTGGCTGTCCTGCTTTACTGCGCACCGGGTCTTGTTCCTCCCCGATCTCAATTGCCGAAATGACGGCAGTCTACATTGCCATAGGTGGCGTTGACTACTATATAAACTACTATACCACGCACTCACTGCCTTCGAGCTTAATGAAGTGACTGCTATGTAATGTACTGCATCTCGTGCAATCCTCTGTACATCGTACATGACTAGCTTCCTTGGCAATAATTAATACCCGCCACACCTCAAATCTGCGCGAGCTTCGTTTTTACGGGATAGGTTGACTCACGATTGGAGCCCGCTAATGACCGCCCGCGGCCTACTATTCGTCGACTCCGCATTCCACGGGTGACAAATGGTCTTCTACACCATGCTGTATAGAATGCTACTATTCAAGCAGTGATCGTTGCGCTACATTCCATCAATTCGACAATATGAGTGTTTACTTCTAATTGGTTAAGGTATATATTCCTGTAGTATCTTGTGCAACCCAGGTGTGATCCATTAGCTCGCTATATCTCGATTTATTATATCATACATGGCAGAATTCTCCCAAGTAAGAACGTTTCCCGAGGTCGCCTATAAGTCTAGGAATCGAAAATTGCTCCCAAAGCAAGCATGCCTCTACTACGAAGCCCATACACAATTTTTTGCGTGAGTTTGTTATTCGATATAACACAGACGACTTCAGGGTTGTATTCATCAACTACGTGATTGATGAGCTTGATCATGTTGGGCTTTCCGTGTGTGCGCGTATCTGCAAGGAAGACAAAGTAATGAGGATCTACGCGGCATCATCGAAAGATATCGACTAACCCCAGATCAAGGCGTCCGGACTTTTTTCCAGAATCTGATCTACCATATGATTTCCAAAGGTCTCTCGCGTGTTGGGCGCCGTCCATATCAGCCGATGATTTGCTTTTCCGGCGAAAATGTGTGATGCGATCGGTCCAATGCCACTTCCAGTACCTACAAAGAGTATCCTCTTGAAAAGCGGCGCGATAGTGAGAACGCCAGTCGCCGGGATACCCCGCACCCATATCTTTGTGGGCGGGTTGGTGATCATTTCGGTAGTCCAATCTCCTGCTTTTGATACAAGCAGAGAGAACCCTTTCATGTTGGGTTCAGGTATGGTGGCAAACCCATGCCACTCAAACAGAGGATCGGTAGAAATGCGCACAAAAGAGCCGGGTATTGGTGTCGCTGTGAAATTCATCAGAGGTCGCACATGCATATTGAGTGAGCATACCTCACCATATTCGAAGTACACGCGGACGGCGTGATCCGAGAGGACCTCACATCGTACATTGACCTTGCGGAGCCTCACCCACGGAAGGATAAGGGATACACTCAATATTATCATCAACCAAAAGGCCGGAGTATGAACGAGGGCAACACCCAATGATCGAGAACCCTTGTAGTCATTGGTAAGTAAGACCACCTAGTATCGTCTTCTGGTCAGATATAGAAGGTCCGGATGGAGGTCGACACTTGCCTGAGTCCATACTAGTGCAGTTGCTGTCCATCCCATAAATCGATGCACGCGCTCGAAAACGTCGTGATGTCCGATCCGGAACGGTGGATAGGCTAAAGCAACGAGTATAACGAGGAACGTCAAAATCACATATGTTATTGCAACCGTCGCCGCCGAGGCCTGATAAAAGTGGTTTCAGTTCCGGAAACAGCTCTTCAGGCTCGGGTCTTACCCCAGCACCATCGACCAGCTCTTTCATGACTTGAACCGCAAAAAGGACCAGCCATATAACACCAGAGATAGCAGTGCCAGAATGAACGCCTCCATGATGATACGCTCTCGCCGCCCAACTTCGAATAAAATAAGGCCATCTAACATTGGCGTGAGCATTAAATAGAAGCACAACAAAAATGCCGAGATCTTACGATTGCGGCAGCGAACTTAGGACGTAGAAGATCGCGTTTATGACATAGTCCTGCCTCATAACAACAGCGATGAAGAGATTCGCCACCGTCACTTCAGCCACCTTTCGAGAGGAATACCCGCGAACCGCGTAGGAAATGAAGATGGCCATATTGATGGTGAACGCCACCGAAAACAGGCGGCGGTAAACTGTAAAAATCTGGAGTCGCAAGTTACGGACTGGACGTGACTGAGTCTTCTGGGGTACGTCCTGATCTTCGTAGCCATCCCAAGGGTTGCTGAGCTTTTCATCGATCTCCTTGGACCTCGGAGTGTCAGAGTGGGCGACGACAGTCTTCTCCGTCACCGAAGAATTGGAGGGAAGGGAAGTATGACTGGATGACGCGGTGGGCGCGTTGCTACTCATGGTGGCTTGGGGGAGGAGGGGGGCAAACAGAAACACCCCACGGTAGTTATATCATAAGAACAAACTTCCGGTTGCACGAAAAGCAACGCGTCCAGACCACGCCGAGTGCGAACAACAACGAGGAACGCATGCAAAAAGCCAAGACGGGCCGGGTGGATGAAGTTCCGACAACCGCATAAGTCATAACACTGGGGATGAGGCATTTTCTGATTCTCGGATCTGTCACAACACCACGTATAGTGACATCACCTGAAAAATGCAGTAATTTTTTCCCTTCTTGACGGAGAAATGGGGGACACGTCCGAGCATACCTGCGGCACAAAACAGGAACGAGTCACCAGGCCCGGTGATAGTTGATGTTAATTCATGAAATTCCGAAGTCACTGCGCCAAAGCTTGAATGATTTGAGGATATGCAAACGGAACTGAACCTTGGCTAAAGAGAAAGAACTTTGAGTAGGTGCCAGTGATGTCGATGATACGGTACAGACAAAGAGGAAGGATAGTCATACATACGTTTTTACAACGCACTTCGCGATGGAATCAAAAATAATTGCCGTGCAAAAGAAGCTAGAGGCAAGAAGGAAATTAGACGTCAAGTATACCATTACAGCAGGCAGCGGAATTACCCCATATAGTCCGTGAATCTCATGGGTAGACAATGATTGTTTGATGAAAGATTGAAGATAAGATAAGATAGTAAGATGGTCAACGTAGGTCGCGGGTATCTCCGTTGCACCTTGATGTTACGCACATCTCTCCCCGTTCATCATGCAAGAATATGGAGCCAAGCCAGCATGGTAACGACGCCATCTGCTTTCAAAGATTTTTTGATTTTGATTTTGACTGAGGTCTTCCTAGTCATCTTTTACCATGTCCTCAGCTTGGCTTCGTGGAAATTTTCTGAAGACCATATGACTGGCAAATTGTAATCAGCTTGCATCTGCAAGGTCGGGTAAAGTACGGACTACGCTAACACTGGATATTGCTTGGCGCATTTCTAGTTTTATAATCAATAGTAGTGCCTTCTAACCTTTTTTGTTTTCCTGACTCGTGAGGGCGGTAGCACTAATTGATACGTGCCAGCGAGTTACAGGAAGTGCCGTGTCATGATGAATGATTGTCTGCTGCGGTGGTCTAGCTATCATGGCGTGGGCGATGTATCACTATATAAGTCGACGATGCGCACGTTTGGGGCGCTATGCCGAGTGCCTTTTAGTGGTTGATCATCGGAAATTCGACGGCAAGGAGAAACGTACAGGTGGTCCCTTTCATCACCAACGTGACCCACTAATATTGCCATGTGGCGCTGAACAATCGGGTGTAGTAAACTCTGTTGACCTCTTGCTTGTCCACTGATAATTGGTCGTCACTGCTTCCTGCGTTCGCTCCTCTGACAAGAAAACCGTGGCTCATTCTGATGTGAGCCCCATTTGAATTCCGCTCTCAACCTTTATAATGCCCATCTCTCAAATGAACTCGACTCGAATATCTGGACTGGCGACATGGACTCGAACGTCTTCAGCGCCAGTGTTCGCTATCTTCGATACGTACTCCTCGCCGTGCTGAGCCGGTACTTTTTGACAGCACGCACCCAGTCGTACTCCGAGTACCACCATGTCCCCGATTTCGAAGAGGAGGAAAAGATATCCGAGAAGATATCTAAGCCTCTGGTCACCTCGAAGCACAGTTTTGGTGTAAAGGCAGACGCTCCGTTTACGTGTGTCCACCATGCTTTCGCGTCTGCAGCGCACGCCAACCCTTTGCAGAGAGCTGTCATCGATCACCTAGGGAATTCCATATCCTATGCCGACCTCGACTATCTATCATCGCTCCTTGCTTCGTATCTAAGAGCCCATGACGTTCGTCCAGGGTCTCTCGTCGCTCTTGTCTCCCAGCGTTCAATCGCTCAGGTGGTCGCCATCTTTGGAATCTTGCGCGCTGGCGCGGCGTACATTCCATTGGATGGCGACATCACTAGGGATGATACACTCCAAAGTATCATGCTCGATGCAAAGCCCACATTCGTTCTGGTGTCCGAAGGATGTATATCTCGTACAAAACTGCTCAGTCAGCCCTACGGATGCATCGAAGACGTGCTTCACTCCATCCAAAATTATACTGTTAATGCCGTTGAGGATTTATCTCAAAGCTCCGATACCGCCTACATAATATTTACATCAGGCATGTATCTCTCTCTTTACCTGCACCCGCACACAGTTCTAATCCTTATGAGATAGGTACCACGGGCAAGCCTAAAGGTGTCATGGTCAGTCATTCAAACGTCACCAACCGTGCGTTTCCTCTTTTTCGCGTCGAGTCCTCGTACTTATCCCTCTCCAGTACTCTCATTATCACCGGGGAATTTACACATCGGACCTGGGGTGAAAGTAGCTCAACTCCTCAATATAGCCTTTGATATGTGCGCATGGGAAACTCTAGGGTGTCTGATGAATGGTGGTACTTTATATTTGCGGGGCCCTCGACGGGCAGATTGGATCAAGGTCATGAAGACGGTGGATGTCATAGTCGCCACCCCTTCTATATTAGTCCCCCATGACCCGGTCGATTTTCCCAACGTTCGAGTAGTTGCTACCGCTGGAGAGCCTTGCCCCCAATCATTGGCGGACAAGTGGGCCTCGCAAGCGACTTTCTACAATTGTTGTGGGCCAACCGAGGTGAGTCACTATAGTCGTAATTTAACCAACATAAAGGATTCATTCGAACTGCACAGACGACGATCGTCAACACGATGCACAAACACATTCCTTACACACCTCTCTCTATCGGCAAGCCGACAGCGAATAACAGTGTCTACATCTTGGACGAGCTCTTGCAACCTGTACCTTTCGGGACTGCTGGCGTTATGTGGGCAGGTGGAAAAGGGATCTCGAAAGGATACCTTGGACTGGAGGAGCTGACTTCCCAACGATACCTCAAAGATCCTTTCCTTCCTGGAGGGCAAGTCATATATTCATTCAACCCGTACACCTTGCTGAGCCATGCTTTCTTTAGGACGATGTACAATACTGGTGATATCGGAAAATGGAGAGAAGACGGGTCACTTGACCATTTAGGTCGCATCGACGATCAAGTCAAGATCAAAGTACGTCACTTTCCTTTCGGTTAGATGGACATCATTTTCATTGTGATATTCAGGGCTTCCGCGTAGAGCTGGATGGCATCAGCGCAGCTATGCAATCGTGTCCTGCGGTTACGGGGGCGTGCGCAGTATTGATTAGCGACGAACTTGTCGGATTCTACACACCTTCATCGGTCGATGCCAGGAGCGTTCAAGACGCTGTTTGTCGAATTTTACCATGGTATTCCGTTCCTTGCAAGTTCTTACCGATACCTGCTTTGCCTTTGACCAAGTGGGTATCCTCTCAACGCCCATTTCCCCGTGGTGTCTGATTCTCTCCTTACAGGAACGGCAAGATAGACAAAGCGGAACTCAAGAGTATTGCTCTTCGTCAGCCACCAGGTCTGTAACAATGCTAAATTTCTCTCATAATAGTACCCTATCTCTGTGCTTGTGTTGTATACAAATCTATCGTTCGTTACACTTGATACATTTCGAGTAAAAAGAAACACCACCAAACCCTACGAAAAAGACACCGAGAAGGCCTGGTTCAACGGTAACCCAACAGAAATATTCAAAACCTTGTTGACATCGTCGTACTGACTCTTCGCTGTCTGATTGTTCACGTGAACCAAGTTAGGCTTGGCCTCAACTCCCAGAACTAGCACGCTCGCGACATGCACACCAGCTTCGAACCCAAAGCTCCCAGAAACGATCAACTTCCCCTTCGCGAAACTCATCTCCACATTTGTAGTGGCCTTCGGCTCAATCGACACCCCGTCATCCAGGTACAACTTTCCTGTCGCAGTTCCATCGGCATAGGGGGCGACGACAAACTCAAAGTCCTTCTTCCGAAGTTCAGTGGTCGTCATGGACAACTGAACACGGAGCGGTAAGATGCTTCCTCCCTTAATGAAGACCGGAATATCTGTGATCCCAATATTGGTGAGAGTGACTTGACCGGTCCTTTCGATGGGGGCGAGAGAGGTGAAGTTGTAGAACTTGTCATTGGGAATGTAGACACTGACGGTCGTCGAGTCCTCGTCTGTTACCGGGGATACAAGAATGGAGTCGCCATAGAAGAACTGGAGATCGATGGGATAGGTCGCTTTGTCAGCAGGGTATTGGAACCACAAGGGCTGGAGGACTGGCGTTCCGTCAAGGCTTGCTGTATGGAAAACAGTATAGATGTAATCCATAAGGCGGTATCTGTCGAAACGTCAACAACACATTAAATCACAAGACGAAACAAAAGAGCGTACCGCATATCAAGAACGTTTTGAGCCGCTTTAGCAACAGTAGGCCACAGGTAGAACTCTTGCGAAATAGCGACGTCCTGATTGTGCTGTGATTACCGTTAGTCACTTCTCGTTCCCTATCATGCACAGAAAGCCTACATTTCTCATAAAGGGATAGAATCCTCCCAGCATAGCCCATCGAGCACACAGGTTTTCTGTCGTGTTTCCGCCAAATCCGCATATATCACTTCCCACCATTGGAATCTGATATACACTGGCCATGCCCAACATACCAGCAATGCTGAGCTTGTAGTGCTGCCATGTGCTGACATTATCACCGAGCCATTTCCCAACGTACTTGCCCGCGCCTGCAAACGTGGAGCGAGTGATGACCAAAGTCCGCAAACCCTGACGCCTTTTCAGCAACGCGGTACGCGTCGCCATGGACATCATGGTTCCATACAAATTGTGCGTGTTATATTGGCTCAAGCCGTTTGCAGATGTTGCGTTGGTCTGGAATCGCGCAAAGATAAGCGGGACATAACATCAATAGGTAGCAGTCGTTCCGTACCCATGCAGTTTTACTAGACAGCGCCCCTGCAGCGTTATTGATGGCATAGGGAGGGGTCAAGAGATCATCTCTTTTCGTGTGAGGAAATTCTTGATAAAAATAAAAAGGTTCTCTCTTCGACTCAGAGCCGCCAAAGATAGGTGCGTCGTGATTTGGAGGAAGAGACGTCCTCGGGGGAGGTAACGCTTGCTCCCGCGCTTGATCGTACGGGTCTTCGCAAGGCAAGTTGCAAAACTAGAAATCGCGTAAGTAATTTGAGGTCGAGTTCGAGCGACTCCATCCTTACGTTGGATGGCTCGTTCATGTCAATCCATGCGCCGTCAATATCAATGCCGTTGTCTGGATTATAAAACAGTTGGAACTCTTGATCCCAATAACTGGTAAAACATCCCGTTATAACCCTTGATCATTAATCGCGTCGAGGAAACTTACTTCTGTATTTCCGGGTGGAACCAATCTGGCGTGACGTTCAGAGACTTGACAATTGATCAACACCTACGCAACTCACCAGGATAGACGGTAACACCTAGTCATTCAAACATCTCAGTGACATGTTAAAACTTGTGGATATAACGGTGTAGTACATACCGGGCCAAACCAAGCTAATAGCCGCACTGCCGTTGGGCATCTTCAACCAAATGTCCATCTCCGTTCCGCGATCGTATGGTCCGTAACCCTCCTGTAACGCAACGGCGGGGTCGGTCATAAGAACTGTACGTTATTGAGCACCATAGGAGACATCCGTCAGACGCTGAACTCACTGTACTTTTGATTATGATCATGCAAGTACTTGACAATCTGTCTCATCCGGTCGATGGGGAAGTAATTAGGATCAACAGTAAAGATCTTGCGCCCGTCCATGTAATCGATGTCGGTCCACATTGTCTCCAGGGGTATCTCTGCAGCCGAATAGTTCGTAATGACATTGGCAACGTCGACGAAATCTGTAGTGACAAATGACAACATGCTTTGACTCTCGTTATATAATAGAGGGCGGTTAAGACGTACTCTGGTAGCCAAAGCGACACTGGTGAAGCCCGAAAGACCAATAGGGTACCTCGGCTGGCAGTCCGACAACCTCTGCATACTGCTTCGCAACCTCGACAGGACTTGACTCGCTGCCGGCAAGGAAGTAAAAGTCGAGGACGCCCCCGATGACGTTGTATTCAAGCGTTGATTTACCAGACTCCGTGTTATTGAGTTTGATGTCCATGCCATTCGAATTGAGCAGGAACACGCCATGCGTTCCAGTTGTGCGATGCTCAAAGTATATCGGATGGTTGCCGTACAAGTTGGTCCCAACGGGAATGGAGTAAGCATCGCGTGACCACAACGTCAAGGTCGTGTTCAAGGGCAACCGGAATGGATTGGTGTGCTCGCCAAGACCGTAAATGTTCGGGTCCTCCGGGAGACTCGTCTTCACGCGCAGATACTGCGACTCGTAGATGAGCGGGTGGTTTGCGGTCGTGAAGAGGACCTCCTTGGTCAAAGTGCGATAAATGGAGAATGAGAAGGGCGATGCCGTATAATTGAATTGGATAGAAGCCTTCTCCGGGACGATGTTGTGTTTTGATGTTGGGCGCTCCAAGACAGATTGAGGGACCTCGTACCGCGCGCTGGCGGGATCTATAATCTTCAAATGAATTCGCTTTTCTATATAGGCGATGTTGAGTTTGACGTGAAAGATAGAAACAAGAAAAGGCGAGTACCAGTCTCGTATACCACCTCAAGCGACAATGTGGAAATATCCTTCCCGAATACAGCACATCCTTTGCCTCGTAGAACGAGACTCGCCTTGAACGACGCTCCTTGGGAGGTTGGATCTACGAGATCATACCCTGAACATTGGTCCAACACGGCTGGGTCGACATAGGAAGCGTAGGAGACAGACGCCCACGCAGCAAGGAGGAGACCGACCAGCATCATCTTGGGGGTCCAGGTCACAAGCACGAAACCCGAACGGGCCCTTTTTATATGTGACCGTGTTGAAGCTCGATCAAGAAGCAAGAAGCACCTGATCTCGTCAGCATGACACATCAGAAAAATATGAATGCGATCTAAATGTGCAGGGAAAATGGTGCGTTAACATTGAATAACCTTGAAACGTTGGAGCCGAATGACGAGTGTAAGAAAACCGGTGACCTTCCGATAGAACATCAACGGCAAGCTTTTCGGATAAACTCGCTCAACCTGGTAATAATAAAAACATGATCCAGATATACAATACAACAGTTCATACCAAATTCAACAGGGCGACATCACGAACCTTCTCCAGCATAAAAGCATACCCGACCTTCTTCTCAAGTTCCAGCAGCGAGTTGGCGTTATGTGTGTTCACAGTGCGTAGCAGTTTATCCTCTGCTTTACCCCACAACGGGGACATCTTCCTCAGAGGACTCTCAGTCTTCACGCCATTCTCACTCGCTCGCCGTCGATCCCGATCCAACGCCTCCTTCACCCTCCCTTGTTTGGATAGCTTCGCAAACCTGCGTGCCCTAGACGAATACGGAGGCTCGTACCCATCAATATCCTCATCGTCAGGCAGCATGTCGATATCCATCTTGGGTACAGATTTCGGTTTCGCCTTTCTGGTAGGCGTCAGGCTTTTCTCATGCTCGTGTTTGACGCGCTGCAGCCGCTTCTCCGTGTTCTCAATCGACAGCTCCTCCTGCCACACTTTCTTCACACTCTCTTCAGGCAATCCGAACCGTTTCGTCCAGCTACGCACCAGCGATTTGCCGAGTTCAGTCATCGGGTCCTTAGCCGGAACAGGCGCTGATATTGATGTTCCCGGAAGCGACTTTCGCGACGCCCGCTTGAACGCCTCCTTCCGCAGATCAATGTAAGGCGGCGGAGGTGCGGCAAGAGTATATCGTCGCTGGGTGGGTTTCTTCGCTATAGAACGTAGATCAAGGAATGGGACAGGTCGCTCTCCCAGAGTCGGAGGTACAATGAAGGGGTCATCACCACCCAAAAGCTTAAATACGATTTCTTCGTCGCCGTCGTCGGAGGGAGCAGCTGAAGACTGCGGACGCGAAGATCCAACATCAGGTAGAACAGACGGAACGCGTAGTCCCTTATGAGGTGGTGGAAGCGACGACGATGGCTTTCCCACTAAGCTATGCCTATTGACGGCATGTTGAGATGGAGGCCGCTGGTACGAAGGTGGTATATCAAAGGGATGCTCCTTCGGTAGCACAATGGCCATCCGCTGTGATTCCTTGGGCGGCGGTAAAGATACAGCTGCTGCCTTGCCCTTCAACACTTCAGGCTCTGAAAACAGACCAACACGCTCATTAGTCGCGCCCTGTTGGGGTCGCGACGTCGGCGGGGCGTCCTCAGATACCTGCTCTACGTGCTCGGCTGTGGGAGAGCCCGCCTTCAGCGATGCGGCTTCCTCCATCGGTGTTTCCTCCGTCGCCTTCATCTTTCCCTTCTCCATAGCAGTGAGTCTCCTCTTCGCCTTGCCCCTCACCGGAGGCCAAGTCTCTGTATGATCAGAGTCGGAGTCAGAATCAGAGCTCGGTCCTCCGCGTTTGGTGGCACCAGCGAGTCGATGACCACCAAAAGGACCTTCAATAAGACGGGGCAGCTGGCGTACGCGCTGTGGGGAGGGAGCGCGAGAAGACGACGCAGGGGACTCGAAGAACCCCGAGTCTGGGCTAGGACGACGTCTACGGAGGGGTCTGCTGAGAGGACGCGTAATAGGGTGGTCCTGCTTCGTTTCGGGGTTGGGACCGGATTTGTCACCTGAGGAGCTAGATGCGGAAGGGGGTGGTCCCGCCTTGTAGTGTAAATGAGGAGAGGGTAGCTGAGATATATCAGGATAGAGACGGTGCTCATTCTGAGGAGGTGGGGGTATATTGGACTTCGTCGCTCCGCTGAATATAAGTTCAGATCTAAAACATTATCTAAAAAGAAAGAGCTTACGAAATTGCAGCAATTCTGGATTGAGAAGGCGTGAGCAACTCTTCGACCTCACTAACATCCGTTGGATCGTGATCAGACTCGACGGCCATCTGCGCATCCATGACCTGTTCATCGACATGCTCCTGAGGGTCATCACTGAATATTTCACCGGTATAATCGTCTGGACCTGGCGTTTCCCGGCTGTCGGACTCCTCATCAGATGCTTGAGTGAACAGAGACACCGCCGTCCTGGTCGTGGAAGTTTTAATCTTGGACGCCTCCTTCGGAATGGTAGTCTGTTCCCTCGCACTATCTTCCCCCGAATCCGAATGCACGCGCCTGGCACTGACTACTTGCTTAGCTGCAGGCTGCGGTGCTACCGTCGGTGGAGGTAGAGGCTTCGATATAACCTTATCCTTCATCCGTTCGTCATCTCCCTGTACCTTATCATGATCCACAAGCTTGGGTCTCTTCGATGCGGCACCCTCGTCTGACTCGTGTTTCCGCTTTCCCGAGGTGACTACCGCATCCTCCTTCCCCATTGCCACCCTTTTACGATAGCGTTTGATCGATATATTGAAAGCGTCCTGATGCTTGACGTATCTGTCTCTCCAGGATTGCCAGCTGCGTGACTGGGCCCATGGCCATTTTTGAAGGTCCTGTAACAAATGCAAGCTCAAGCAAGGGAGGAAAAGGGCAAAAGAAGAACGCACCTCCGTCAGTTTCTTATAAAGCACATTGCCCCTTGTATCCTGGAAGCCAACAGTTTGAGTCGCCAAGTATTCAACAAGGTGCTCGTCCTCTTTTTGGGTGTATTTGTGTCGGGTCCTGCAATCCAAATTTTCAGAGGCCGGAAGGTCAATCGAAAGCAGCGACAAACTTGGACATCAGTATCTGCCGATTCCTTGGGAGACGGTAGCGAAACAAGAGACGCGATGGTCACGATGATGCAAGCCACGCTTCAAATTCACACGCTCCATGAATAAACAAGCTGATTCTAGATTTGGTAATCACCGCCCTGCTTCTGATAGGGGTAAATAGCAACACTTTCTGGTTCAAAAATATAGTTGTCGGCATATTGTTTCACACCACAGAATAGAATTCCTTCTCTATATAGCGCAATGACATCTATAACATCATTCAACTAACCTCCTCCCGGGGTGGAGGGCGCCTTGCATGTCTGTCGGAAGAAAAACCGGCTTATTTTTGGATGCTTCTTTGGTGCAAAAAAAAAATAGAACGAAGATTCACCCCAAAATGGAATTCATTCTGTACGTCTTTGTACGAGTAGTTTCGGTCTGCAATCTACAAAATACGAAGCGATTTATTCATTTACGTACTAAAATCCTTTTCAATCTTTCCATGTAATCAACTTTTGTAAATAACAACTTCTACGAGGTAATATTGCCGTTTAAATGGAAGATAGATAGTCGTATCAAGCGGAGCGACGGTTCCGGCGTGGGAATTGTGGCTGTACGGACCATTTACCGACTTTAGCCGAACTCGTATATCTTTGTCGAACCTGCATCCACTGCATATTGTCGAAGTTCGCGTTTCGATAAATCCTGGATGTTCACACTACAGCCTTTATGACCGACCTGCTTGCCTGGACATTCAATATTCAATATTCACGCTTCGTGCCCTCTTCATTATCGGGTGATTTCGAATTGATTTTTCTGCAGTCAATTATTTCATTCAGGCATTCACGCTTATTCTACGCTTTTGGGTGCTTGTTACCTCATAATCCGTCCCGTCTGCCTCAGCTTGTCGCCGCACCCCTTGTCAAAAAAGAGAAGTACTCTTGATACTTGCACCCGACGTGGCTTTGTGGAACGATTAGTTGTCGCCTGGTTCGCCTTTAATTCAGTCTGCACATGCAATTCAATATTGCCACTCTATAACATGTGTGTACTCAATGCCAAGCTGGGGACGACGCAACGCTTGAGTCGACACGTACCACGGCCTATCTTTCTCCCTGTTTTCTAATTATATCACTGCTCTCGCTACACACTGGAAACCAGGCGATGCAAGGACTGCTGGACCAAAATCGTGCAAGGGAAGAGGACATAGTCAACAGGAATTACCGTATGTTTCTTTTCTATAGCTTGTCCTAATACCTGTTTGTTCTCCTACCGGCAGGCGCGGTTGCAAAGCAAATTCTTCAGCAGAAGTTCGGTACTCAGATAGCAACAGCCGATAGGACGTGCCCACAACCCACATTCACCGACCGCCGCTTCCCCTCCGCTATTCATCTGAAGAACAGGAAAAAACTTGGCTCGAGTCCGCCCTGGGTCCTATATGTGCATCCCCAAGAGATAACCCCCTTCTGCATTGGATATACATACGCCTTATAGGATCTAGAGTGAAGTGGCTACTGAGGAGACTAGCTATATCTTCTAGTACACGTGAGTTCCTCCCCTTCCCAAGACCGACTAACACTGACTAGTGTTGCTAGTTAGGTTTGATTTTGGAAAAAAGTTAAAACCCTGCACAGAAAATGCTTGTCCCTTGGCTATCAGGGACATTCAATCAAATTTTCCGGACAGAATCTGGCCCGGAAGTGTCATCCAGGACGACGTCGACGTCGACGCTTGCCTGTCATGCAACCGTAACAAGCAACCGGGCGGCGATCACTGGATGAAAATATCCATTTTATTGGTAATCTTTGGCCGGCGATCAGCTTTGCTACCATCCATGTACGAATGCACCGTTTTTTCCTGTTAATTTCATTCACTAGAACAGACTATGAAAACAGAGACCGGTCATCAGAATAACTCGGAAGCAGCGCCTGGATGATAATTTTGGAACTAACGCAGCCGCTGCAGCGTCCCCTAAATTTGGAGCGCTGGCACGTGAATTCGGCATGATAAGCTCGGCGCTTGCCCCTCTTCAATTGCTTGAAACCATCACCATTGCCAGCCTCGTGTTCTGTAAGTGAATATCTGTCGCTTTAGCTGTCCATTTTCTCTGGTATTGAGGACTCTTGAAGGTGCTGGACGCTAACTTCAAGTCCCGAGGGCGCCCATTCAATTCAATACCGCCGCGCGGACCGCCACCCCGCCGTCCACTTACGGAACGGAGCACCTGAAGCGCTAAACGATTAGGAGTTATCTTCCAGTAAGTCAGCATACCGGATCTCCTCCTTATTTCAAATCCCGTACCCCACACTTCCCCACATCCTGATAAAAGACTCAATATTATTTGTGCGTTAGCCTCCTTTTCTTGCTGCTACTCGTGATCCTAATGTCGAAATTCAAGGCTTCTAGTTCTTCGGACCCAATGCCAGGCCAGACCTTCGCATATCAGGACAAGCTGCCAAAGCTTCCCATCCCGCCTTTGGAAGATACCTGCCAAAGATATCTAAAGGCCCTTGAGGGGCTGCAGGACCCACGAGAACACGAGCAGACGAAGCTAGCCGTGCAGGACTTCTTGGATAAAGATGGGCCGCGTATACAAGAGAAGTTAAGGTCATGGGCGAAGAATAAAGACAGGTAGGCTCTTATCCCTGTTTGCTTCGTTATCTCGGCTAATGACAGTCTAGCTACATCGAAGACTTTTGGTACGAATCATACCTATCGCATACCGACCCCGTCGTATTAGCACTGAATCCATTCTTCGTTCTCGAGTGAGCTCGGTTCATTAATGACATCCGTAGTTGTGGCTCACTACGTCTAGGAATGATCCTTCGCCCGATCGAGGCACCCAGCTCCCTCGCGCTGCGTCGCTTATCATTTCATCCCTGGGTTTCATCCATGACCTCCGAGCAGGAATTCTGGAGCCGGATACAATTCGAGGAAAGCCTCTGGACATGGACCAGTATTCGAGGTTATTCGGTACCGCCAGGATTCCAACAGAGGTACGTCGGTGGTGCCGGCAGCGATATATTTCCGCGCTCACAAGGTTCGCTTAGCGAGGATGCAAGATGCAAGTGCATGAGGACTCGAGGCATATCGTCGTTCTCCGCCGTGGACAGTTCTGTGAGTACCAGGCCCATCTAACTTTGACGGCCACCCTGAATGGCGCTTAGACTGGTTTGACGTCCTTGATGATGATAACTTGCCGGTTCTTACGGAGCGTGAACTCATACGCAACCTCAAAGCTATCATCTGTGATGCTGATAAGACTGATAAAGCTGATGTGAGTGCACGAATACTCGTATCGATATCTAAATCAACCAATCATTATCCAGGTCGTCAGAGGCGCGATAGGCGTGCTTTCTACAGAGAATAGAAAGATATGGTCGCAGCTCCGTGATACCCTGTCTCATGACCGTACTAACAAGTCATGCCTTGATATCATCGACCGGTCCCTGTTTGTGGTCTGTTTGGATGATGCTGCGCCGGATAACTTGGCGGATCTATGCAGCAACTTCCTTTGCGGGACGTACGGCTTGGAGGAGGGTGTTCAAACAGGTACCTGTACTAATCGATGGTACGATAAGGTATGTCTCTGGATCTGATGGTTCTATTTCCGCTCGCTTATTCTGGGGCTCCAGCTCCAAATCATTGTTTGCGCAGACGGTGCTGCTGGTATCAACTTTGAGCACACTGGCGTTGATGGTCACACCGTACTCAGATTTGCGGCTGATATCTTCACTGAGGGACTGATGCTACTTGCCCGGTCAATCAATCCCTCGGCGCCCACTCTCTTCCACGCAACCCTTTCCCCTCATGCAAAGGCGTTCAAGCCACCGCGTAACTCTGGTAAACCGCCGACCCCCCCTCTAGACCACATTGACACGACGCCGAAGAAGTTAGAGTGGAAACTCTCTTCCGAGTTGCGCGTGGGTATTAGATTTGCAGAAACCAGAATCAGCGACTTGATTTGCCAGAATGACTGTCAAGCGCTGGAATTCAAGGGTTACGGGAAGAACTTCATCACAAGCCATGGATTTAGTCCAGATGCCTTTGTCCAGATGGCGTTTCAAGCGGCGTATTTTGGGCTATACGGTTTGCTTGCTCCTTTTCCCTCCATTTCGCCGATACCGATATTCCCTAGGTCGAATTGAATGTGTATACGAACCCGCGATGACTAAATCGTTCTTACATGGACGTACCGAAGCTATTCGTTCCATTCAGCCTGAAAGTGTCCACTTTACAAAGGTAAGAGCTTAGCCGTCCATGCATGCGCAGACCAGGGTTCACATGATCGCAGGTCTTCTATTCTGAAGCTTCAGCTTCCCACAAGGTTGATGCTCTGCACAAGGCCTGTGAGCGTCACGTTAAGCTGACCCGAGAGTGCAGTCAAGGGCTGGGCCAAGACAGGTGAGTGAACCACATGAGCGCATCATTTTCGGCAGAACACTGACTCCATTTGTCAAGGCACCTCTACGCCCTGTATTGTCTCCTCCAGAGACAGTTCAATGGAAACCTCGACCCCTCGCCTGACGACCCTGCCCCATGGCCTGAGTTTTACAACAAAATGCCGGCGATCTTCACCGACCCCGGCTGGGAACTCCTCAGCACGTCGATTCTGTCCACGTCCAATTGTGGTAACCCCGCTCTGCGACTCTTTGGATTCGGTCCCGTCGCTGCCGATGGGTACGGAATTGGATATATCATCAAGGAGGACGGATTATCTGTGTATGAATTTCCAATGTTATCCATGTGATTCTAGCTAACGGCTATCGGTAGTTGCGCATCCTCGAAGCATCTGCAGACCAGGCGGTTTTTGAATACCCTTCAGGAGTATTTGCTCGATATACAGAAACTGATCATCCATATCCATCGCTCGGCGAATGAGCGCCCGGCGCCATTCGTTGATCACGCGGGTATTCTGAGGGACTCAAAGACGGGAAGACCTATCGGTGGACATTCGGGTGACGAAGGTGATGATGAGGATATTGCTATGCGTATGTTGCCTCTCACTGTCTAATATCCCTGCTCATTACTTCGTTTCCAGCGGGATACTCCTTCTTTGACAGTGGTGACGTGCAGCTTCTCGGGCACCGGAGGCGTACACCGTATTCACATGTTGGTCAGTATTCCCAAACAGTATGGTTTCGTAGATGTCGGACTGACATCTGTGGCGTTCTCAGGCAAGGTGCTACAATTGGCCGAATATTAAGCAGCTTGGGCCTCGCGGTTTTCTATCTATGTGGGTATCGGTATGCCGATTGCGTCTATTTTTATGTATCCCATTTTGTATGTGTACCATTGGAGGACTGGAAGAATATACCACCATTTAATGCTATTGACAGTGGCAATGATTCTACGACAGGAGCACTTGAATCTGGACGCGACCTTATGGTTTCGTCGGCTGCCAGTGTTCATCGACTTAACCCATAAGACTCTCTGTAGTCCATGGCTATAACGTGATTTGTCTTGGGAACAGATCTCCAAGAGGAGAAAGTACGTATCGTAAATGAAAATGAAGATTCTGATGTGCCGCTCGGAGAGATTAGAATGGCACCAAGTTGATAACAGATTGTTATCAGACGTTTGTCTTTCTTTGACGCTTCCTGGCTCATCGACACGGAATAACTAACCAGTCGAACTGTACTCAGCGACTTCAGCGCCATCGTGTCTTCATTGAAAGGCATTCACACTATTCTTAGCATCCAGCCACGCATATGCAGGAAGAGATGTCAAGAAGTCCTCTACGCGAACATTAAAGAATTTGACAAGAAGACAAGGAAGCGGTCCCTCTGATTGTACGCAATGACGATTAAAGTGGTTCAAATTTGGGACCTCCAGAAAGACGTTGCGTCGTCTGTCTGTCTCAGGCTAGTCACGGTTAGCCCTTAACATGCAAACCGAAATAGGGTCACAGCATACTACCTCGCAACCAGAGCTATCATAACGAAGACTTAATGAACGCTAGATCAATAGAAACATCTAAGGAAAAGTAAGAACGAGCTTGATAATAGATGTTTAGATTCTTCCCATGCTGGCTTCGTATTAGCCTCGGACAGCACCTTCGAGGCCGACCATTATGATCTGATAAGTGGTACTTGCTTCGCGCTTAACCTCCGGTCGCGCTAGGGTCGAAATGGAACGACGCTCTTCGGTCGAGCTGCTCCCGAACTGTGGGATGCGAAGATGTTAGCCCTTCGTTGGAGCTTGGTGACTATAAGAGACTACTGCTGATATCTGGGAGCTGCATTGGCAGGTCTCTAGAGTCAGTGAGTTAGTGAGCGCTCCATAAAATATGACAGATACGTAAATCTAGCCTTTGTTGGAGGGGCCAGTTGACTTCGCAACCGGGTCATGATTTGTGATCAAACCATTTACCAAACCGCGGCAGCTCGTTCTCAAGGAGACTTAATAAACATGATGGCGTCAAAGAATGGCAAGGATCTCTTCGGAATGCAAGAATCTTGTTTAGTGCATAACCGGTATCCATTAATTGGGTTTAATCCTTTGGTATGCCAGTGAGGGGCTCTCCATCTGCTATCGCGAGATTTCTAGCGCCAAGTCTGATGCGGGGAGAGGGGGGGGGAACGTGAAGCGACAGAGGCAAGCGTGTTTCGATACGCGATGCACTCGGTGTAGTGACGTGCCGTTGAATAAACCGCCCTGCGGCCTCAATTTACCTTTCGATGTTAAAAATGTTCGTGTGGAAACGGGCCTAGCAACCACATCACGTGGCTTAGAAGCGCCCTATGGTCGCCACGGAGTACCTGAAGGGGTGAAATTCGAACGCCCTGATTTGGGAATTCACATCACAAATGTTATAAATGGCGTAAATCCAGGTTCGCTCTTTTTATCACTCTTACGCCTTCCGTCTGGACGCCTTTTGCAGGTCATCTTCAGTTCCAGTTTCTTCCCCTGGAGCGCCTGTTCACATTCCTTTAAAATCTGACTGTCTTTTCTCCATACCCTCGTTCTCAATTCCCTCGTTATCGATATGTTCACGACCTTTGCTGCTGCTCTCGTCCTCGCGCAAGCCGTTCGAGGCCATGTCGCGCCGTTTCACCCCTCGATGTGGTGCTTCAGTGTGCGTTTTGCGCTGGGTCGATTATTTGTTGCTTTCTCATACTATGCGATCTATAGGGTACCTCTGGGTCCAATATCAACGCTCAAGAAGCTGTAAACCCTGTGTATCAACTGGGCTACAGCGGATACTGGAGTGAGTCGCTTCCTTTACTACATAATATCCTTACTGATACCCTACAGTGCATGCTAATACCGGCGTAAGAATTGGAAACTTCCGCCATGCTAATTCAAATATTAACTTTTTTGCAGTGTCTTGCTCAACCTCCAGCAGACAATACCTTCCTGGAGCTGTGAGCGCTCATACGTTCCTTGTATTTGATTCGTGTACTAAAGAAAACTTTTCAGTCCCGCTGGTGGCTCGTTCAGCGTGGAGATTGCCGCTAACCGCGCTTTCACCTCATACTCTTACGGCGGCACTGAGGTCTCTGACTGGGCTGACGGTCAAGCCCACGAAGAATTATATGGAGCTGTGGGTATCTTTATGAAATTGTCATTTCACCAACGCTCAAAATTCTCGTAGCACACTGAGTGCGTAACCAGCCCCAATCGTAAGTATCGGCTGCACTTTGTCGAGATGTCAATCACTGACTCCTGTCCCAATGGTAGTCCACGCCCAGAACGAATCCATGGCAGCAGGAACTGCTTTCGCTATCTCCTACACCGTGCGTACCGCTGTCCACTCTACCAGCGTTGATGTTCCTGACCCATCTCAAGTCCGACATCTCTGCGGTCAACGAAGACAACCTTGTTGTGTTCACCGTTGCCCCGAAGTAAGCAAATTGCCTTCATCCGCTCGTACGTTACCTTAACTCCGAATACTTAGGACCCCCTGGAAGCTTGTTGCGAGCTACGACGTCCCAGCGGCAATGCCAGCATGCCCAGACGGTGGTTGTATTTGTGCTGTGAGTGCTCTTAACAACTAGTGTTTGGATCTAAACTGATTGTGCCTGCACAGTGGGGCTGGGTACGTATCTGTATCTCGGCCAATATAATGACTGTTGACCTAATGATCGCTCGGCTATCTCCAGGTACCCAATGGGTTCGTCATATTTCTTACTCTTAGCACTCAACGCCCGTGATTGACATGTTTTTGCTGTGACAGCTGTGGCATTCCCAACATGTATATGCATCCCTTCAGGTGTACGGTTACAGGCGCCACCGGTACAACTGCCGTTGGTACTCCCAAAGCTCCTGAATGGTGTGAAGACGACCAATCCAAGTGTGTTTCGGGACCCAAGAAGTTCATCATTTGGAACCAGAACGAAGCTGACACTGTGTCCGTCTCCGGCTACGATCTTGCTGGAGAACCGAAGTCCCCCGGATATAACACCAAGATGGGATTCAAAGGAGGTGCGTCCATCGGATTTTCATATTTCACGGCGTCTAACTGACCGACATTTTCAGGCGCTCAAAACGACATTTTCACCGGAGCTAGCACTGGAGGCAGCTCCTCGTCGGCTGAATATGCGCCGACCTCGTCGGCGGTGAGTACTTCATCAGCGGCTCCCGAGACGACCTCGGCCTCTGCAAGTTCTACATCCGTTGCACCCGCCACTACTGAGTCGTCGGAATCTTCTACCGCTGCCGCGCCCGCTACTACATCTTCCGAAAGCTCTTCCTCCGCTACGCCTGTCACTACCCCGTCTTCCTCTACCGCAGCGTCCTCTTCCTCGGCGGCAGCCCAGACAAGTGCCTCCGCATGCCCCGTCTCCCACAGTCACGCTTCCGCCAGCCACACCGGTAGCGCCGCCATTCCATCCAGGACGTGCAGAGAACGCTATCACCACGACGGCAAAAAGCGGGCCGCCAAGCGGGACACGTCCTCGAAACGCGAATCCGTTCCATCGAAGAATGACAGTGTTCCATCAATCCACAACAGTGTTCCGTTGAGGCGAAGCCTTCGTTCCCACCGCCGTCGTGCGTCATCCTGGTAAACGCGCAAGCTCGGACCGTTGAGCCGGTCCGCGCAAACATCATTCGTTCTGGCATATAGTTTGACCAATTTGTTTTGGTTTCCTTACACGCCCAGTGCTTTGTAGATACCCGATGCCTCCGGGAGGTATCCTAGAGTCCGGTACCAGTCTCGCTTTATCTCGTCTCATCATTTTGTCATCATCTCTGTCTCTCTTGCTCGATATCAATAAGGTGTGGATCACCAATGTCACCAATGTACTCCTAGTCTTTACGCCATGCCAGGCCATGCGCTATGTTTTTGTAGATCGATGTTGTCTGTTTGTTACTTACTTACGTCTATCGTTATCCATTGGTATATACCTTCGTCCCCTTGACACGATGATTCTTCCTCGCAAGCGAAATTGAATATGATAAGTTCTCAATTTGACCGCATGAAATTTTTAGACGGGACCTTGTCATAAGGGTTTCGTCGGGCGGTGATTGTTGGTATGCCTGCTTGCAGTAGTGGCCGTCCAGTAGGTATGCGTCATAATTGACATCCGCAACGTCAAGTGAGCAGGGTAATCTGACATGACATTCGTAAATGCTGTATAGGCCATACATAGGTCCTACATCTATATTTTGCCTAGATAAGTTAGATGTAAACGCCCCTCGAAGAAACGAAAGGCGCTCTAAACGTAATTAGCGAACAGGGGAATTAGGGATTGCGCTAGAGTATAACTGAAGACCAGTTTGGGACCGACAACTAAAATCTGCAAAGGTCAAGAGTCAGCTGGAATTCCGGGCTGGGTGGGAACGACAAGTACCTTGGGCGTCAGACCCTTGAACAAGGCACTTGGGCCCTCCTTCCGTATGAGATCCTTGAAGACAGTTATTCCGGACGTTTTGCTCTCAAAGTTGGCGTTTTGAATTCGGGTCTTGATGACGTCCAGAGGCGCGGCAACGGTGATAGAGGCGACAGCTCCAGCTATGGAAGCAATGAAATTTTGTGTCCAGGTGGCTTTGGAGTAATCTGTGACACCAAGGATATAGTCCTTCGTGAAGGCGGAAGCACCGAATAACTGTAGAGGGCGTGTGAGCGATATAAATGGGAAAATTGTGGCTTAAAAATCCTACAGAGAAACTTCCGGGAGCATTCCGCGCCATTGTCCATCCCCATCCTCGGTAGAGGGCCCCCTTCTCCTCCATGACGATCCGGAGAATTCCACGGCCACGGAAAGCTTCGGGATTCACTTGACGTTTGATTTTGAGGACGTCCAGCGGAAGTAGGACCTGTCATGAGAGTCAGCGACGTTCCAAAAAAATTCTGTGTATATGTCACGTACGACTTCACCAATACCGGTCAAACTGCGGAGAGGTGCATGTGAGCGTCAACGAAAGACTAGTAAGAATGAGATGCAGACCTTCCGGCGGTGGCCTGCATCATCAGTTTTCCCTTCCTCTCTCCAAACGTATTCCTGAACTGGGTACCATAGTGCGAAGAGATGAGGTCGTTGAACCACGGCTGTCCACCGAACTTGTATATCCGCTGTGAGATTTTGTATCCGGCGGCATATCCAAGACCAGGGAAAAGAGAACCGAATTTTGTCGTTAGGCTAGCAGTGGCCTTGTCGCGGAAGATGATGGTGGATAGGGTCGACAATGAGACCTACTGGAACTTGAGCGAAAGTCCTGCGGAGGCACGCTCGCGTCGAGGCTCACCTGAGACGTGTTACTCATCAATCGCTTCGCAATAGTATCCACAGGATGGAAAACGAGCAGCTCAGCGACACCTAAAAGTCGAAATTCAGCGAATCTGGGATATCGAGAAAAAAGTAATCTGACCTGAAGTTCCCGAGCCGAGGATACGGGCGGTATTGGAATCTTTTCCTGTGCCTATTGGAGGGGACATGATGAATCGTGGGGGATGGAGGGAGTTGAGGGAGAAGGGGAGCACACAGCACGGAAGGAACGGCTGTAGAGCTTACTGTTGAGGGGAAATGGCTATTGGAAATAAACAAAATTGTGATGCCGTTGCATAGCAAGGACAAATAGCCCCTATCTGAATTCCCGAAGTAATAGCGAGTATATTGGAATCTTTCATGTAGAGTTGTGCATCGTTGGCCGGGGAATAGTAAGTATCAGGCCCTCGGTGACTGCATGTTCCATTAAGTGAAATTTCTACTAGTTAAACGGTAAAGGTAAGTAATTTTAAGTTGTGAGGTACGAATAAAAGCGGAGAGAAGCAAGGGAAAGAACCTATTGGTGTCTGGTAACTGCAAGTGTAGGTACCCAAACACCATTATAGTAGTTCAATGAAACTAACCGAATATCGCGAAAATCAATATTTTCAAAGCGCCAACAAGGAGGAGTGTGTATTGACTGTTGATATTTTGGATCCCTAGCCTTTGATTTTCGCATGATTTGGCCAATCTGAGCACCAATCTCCCGAATGAGAGTATCGCGGGTGAGTGGCTTCCCATTGACGTCGTGGCACCAGAGTCCGATGCAATCCATTTCGAGGCCAGGCCACTGGAACATGCAGTTAAGGGCGCGGAAAGAAAGAAGGGAGAAGAGATAAAATACATCGAGTACCCATTTTGTCCTGTTCCATCTACAGTCCTCGAACACGGTATTGTCCGCCCCATCAATGATCACTTGTTCGCGAAGCACGGCTAAGAGGCATGGTCCAACGTTCCCCTTGACTGTGAAATGAATGGAAAGGGATGGAGATTCACGGCGGTACTTTGGGTTCTGCAGAACATATTCGACGCGCATTGCGTGAGGAATGGGTCCGCGATATTCTCCATTTATGATACCCTGAGGAGTTGGTGGGGGGTAGTAAAGATCCGCACATGCAAAGCTCGTAGTATCAGGAAGTTGGGGCTACAGGAAGAGTGAGCGATAATTATTCGAGGAGGAACAAAAACCAGAGCAGCGCCAACCTGTGAGTGAACGAGTTCACGAGGGTTTACACAGAGATTCTGAGAGTAAGTCGTCATTCGAGGACGTGTAGTAGTGTAGAGACTTACCTGAGCATTCGTCTAATATATACTGCAGTTTCTTGTAGTATTTGGGGATACATTGCTTGGAAAACTGTGTCCATGCCAGCCGACGCGACTCGAGTACAAGAAACACGGGGTTCATGCAAAGACACGAAACCGCCGATATGCATGAAGAATACAGCCCCTGTAGATAAAAGACAGGAAAAGACATGATAGCAACGTTCCGAGAAAAAAGCTTATAGTGCCACCGAAGTTGCGTAGATCAGAAAATCCGATCAGGAAGGCAAATCAGAAAAAAAATTACCCGGGCCGGCCCTCAAGTGCCTTTGGAAGTAACAAAGGCAAATTCAAACACTCACTGCTACTCACTGCCACCGTCGACTGCGAAGCATTAATTTGCTTCCCCCCTCCTTCAGACCTCTCTCTTCGCCCTCTGGACCTCAATATTCTGCAATGGCATTGCAAATCTCACAGCAGTACGCATGTTAGTATCCGATCTTTGCTTTGCACAATTCGGTTTCGAGGGTAGCGGTCGTCTGCGGTCTACTATCATCGATACCACCAAACGAATACCTTGTTTTCACTTTTTCAATGTTTCATGCTTGTAATTCTGCATACTAATTATCCTTTTCGACCCCTAGTCCGTGCTCAAAAATCTCTCGGCCTCATGGGCGGCACTCCGAACTACAACCCAGTTCCAGGATTTGTCTCTCCAGACGTTGCAGCCAGATCGTACACATACAGCGCTGATGGTCGTCTGTATGCCTACACCTTGCCTACTGTGTGAGTCACCATGCCGGTTTTTCTGATGAGCAGAATTAAAGGATCCTTTCAGAGTGCGAATATTCCAGGCAGAGGGGGCCATACTCCTCAGGGAGCTGACAATTCCAAATGTCATCGAGCTGAATTTTTCTCCTCGAGGCACTTACTTGTCGACCTGGGAGCGGCCAGTCAAACTCGAAGACGGGTCCCAACATAAAAATCTCCGGGTTTTCTCGACCTCCACCGGCGAGGAGCTCGTATCTTTCGGACAGAAGTCGCAGGATGGCTGGGACCTTCAGTATACCATCTCCGAGTCGCACGCTGTCCGATTAGTCAGTGCTGACATCCAGGTCTACCGGCCTGCGGAGTGGTCCAAGGGAATGGTCGACAAGCTGCGGGTAGAGGGGGCCACGAGCATTGCCCTGAGTCCCGGCCTCAATCCTTCTATTGCCGTGTTTGTTGCTGAGAAGAAGGTACGAGTCAGAGGATAGGTCCCATCGTTCTTCTGACATTTCTTTAGGGCGCACCTGCCAGTATCAAGATCTACGGCTTGTTGACCCTCAACAGCCCTCCGACGTGCCAAAAGAACTTCTACAAAGCGGATAGGGCACAAATCAAGTGGAACACGCTGGGCACGCAGGTTCTACTCCTGACCCAGACCGAAGTCGACAACTCGAACAAGAGCTACTACGGAGAGACTGGGCTTTACTTGCTCAGCTCTGCCGGTAACTTTGACTGTCGTGTCACTCTGGACAAGGAAGGACCCATCCACGATTTTAATTGGAGCCCGAACTCGAAAGAGTTTGCGGTTGTTTACGGCTGTACGTCCGCAGTTTTCTACATATTGAATTAATGTTCACAGTTCTCTAGATATGCCCGCCAAATCTGTCATATTTGACCATCGAGTCCGCTCTTTACACGACTTTGGGTCATCTCCGCACAATTTCGTCTCGTTCAACCCTCAGGGCCGCCTCATTGCCCTTGCAGGTTTTGGTAACCTCGCAGGTAAAATTGATGTCTTCGACCGACGATCCTTGACGAAAGTGACGACCATCGATGCACCCAACACGTCGTACTGTGAGTGGTCTCCAGACGGTCGTTTCCTTCTTACGGCAACATTGTCTCCCCGCCTGCGCGTGGATAACGGGATCAAAATTTGGCACTGTTCAGGACCCCTTGTCCATTTGCAGGCCGCGGAGGAGCTTTACCAAACGTCTTGGAGGCCTACACCGGTAGAACATGTAGCCCAGTTTGGGCAGGGTATCCCACTGTCGCCTGCTCCTAGCGAGGCTGTCAGGAATATGGAGGCTGAGAAGAAGCCCGTTGCGCCGAAACCTGCGGGTGCATACCGACCCCCGGGAGCTCGAGGCCTGGCGACGCCTGCGATCTTCAAACGAGAAGACGAAGGTGGCGCTGCGCGAACGCCAACGAATGGGACCGCCACGCCGCCTCGAGGATATAACCGGAGTCCCGCTCCCGGGGCCCCGGTCAACGGAAATGCGAACGGGAACGGACGAAGACACGTCCCGGGCGCTGCTCCCCCCAGTCACAGTCCGAGCCCTGGACCGGAGGGCGAGAAGAAGTCGTCGAGGAAGAGGAACAAGGGTGCGAAGAAGGACGGCGAAGAGAAGGGAAAGAAGGATGCTGGGGATGCTGACAGTGGACGGCCGTCGTTGGACGTCCCTGTCAATGGCAAGACTAATGGGAAGGTCAACGTGGAGGCGGTTACTCCCCCACCACAGATCAATGTGGATGTATCACCTACTACTCCGACACTGGACAGTGCGCTTGATCCGGCAGCCAAAAAAATCCGGAATTTGAACAAGAAGGTATGGTTTCAACGACGTGTATTCATGTCCTAGGCTGATGTGTCATTAGCTAAAAGCAATTGAGGAACTGAAGGAGAAAGCAAAACGAGGAGAGAGATTAGAGGCGACCCAGCTGAAGAAGATGGAAGGCGAAGCTGATATTCGCAAGGAGCTAGCGAGTCTCGGTGCCTGATCCCTGCTGGACTCTTTTCATTCGGTCGCTTTCGCTTGTTGTCTACTCCCCTGTTGTTCGATTGCTGTCGACTATACACAATGTATCTAGAGGTTCAATTTGGAGAGGATATTTGGTATTTGTCTGTGTCGGGGAAAGTGAGACTTATCACCGACACTCATGATGGAATGTGCCAAGGTTTGCGTATCTGCCTTTTTTGACGACGCCCCACATAATATTCCGAACCTTTTCGACACCTCATGCCACAGGCGCCATCCTCTAGTAAATGTGAGTTTCCTCTGCGACATTTTCTACTTCCGTAGGTTGAACAGGAGACCAGCCATCTAACCATGACGGCCTGGGTCATATACGTACTGGGCGTTTCCTATACCATCTCATTCAACAATCCAGGGGTCTCAACGTGATCTCGAAAGTCAGCCTTCTTCTTCAGCAAGTTATGGCTGCAAACGGCGTGTCCGACGACGTCGTGCAGTATGGTAATGTCTCTAAGTGCACAGTCTGTGCATGTCCTCACTTCTGGTCGCTCTAGTGTCTAATGCACCGGTACAGGCGGGTGTTACCCCCGAAGAATATAGGGACACCTTGCGGGCCCATTGCAAAGACCACTGGGACTGGTCGCCAATAGTCAACTTTGCGCATGAGTTCTTCAGTCACCTTGGCTTAGCAAGTTTGTATAGTCGTTTTGAGTGTCTTCCTTATATTTATGCTTCATTCCAGTGTACAACCTTTCAAGTTCCCGAGTAGTGCCTGTCGAAAGCAGTGACGAGACCTCCCATTTCCAATCTGTGAAAGAGATCAATGCGATTTTAGAGGGCCTCTGTACGCCCAGCCACTTTGGACATAAGGAAATGATAAAGCTGGTAAACTTTCTCTCCTACTATTTCGCTGAATTCACTTAAATGATTGGTTGAGACTCACGAACGTGATGGAGAGAAATGTCTCGTCACAAATTTGCTGTTTGAGACCCCGGAGCCTCTTCAAGTCAGCGCGATTGTTGTGCCAGCTGAATTGGCGCACATATGTCCAACTAAGCTTGCGAATCAAGAGGTTTGGATGAACTCTGCTCCGCTCCTGCTGATGCTGATCGCTTTTACAAGAACCCCTTCGTCTATCAAGCATTTTGGGATGATGCGGAATTCGCAAAGCGTTTCGTAGCTTTGGTGAATAGCCCAGAGAACTGCCTGCTCCTCTCGCATTACCCCCATCGAGACCTTGATCAGATGGGTTGGGCCATAGAAGCAATAGAGAACGTAGATCAAGTAAGTCATCGTTGAATGTCATCAATGTCTGACCTCATTGATCTTAGGATGGTTGGGATTATTACTTCGTGAAATTCGGAAGATTGAGTTTTCTATCTGAACCTGCAAATAGAGCACGTATCAAATTCGGGGTGGACGGGGGTCCTTTTAAGAGTGCTATTCCTATGCCATCGCCGTTCCTGTGCAACTTGCGACTAGCTATTACTAAGGTCATGAGGCTTAGTGGAGCCCTGGAAGTCTTTGAATCGTGGAAGGACGGTTACAACGATGGTCCGAAAGCCATCAGTGGTGTTCTCGGGCATCCGTACACAGACATGATCGCTATGGAAAGACTCGATGCACAACTTGGTAGTAGCATCCGCTCATGATATTTCGTCGTTGACAGAAGTAACAACGTAACTGGGGGACGAGTAGCCAAAAAACGACTCCCTCCTTGAGGGGGCTCTCTCCAAGAATATATACCTTTGTTGACACGTGAGGAGGATTGCTTTTGATGCGCTCTACAATGTTTCTTCTCTACGAGCAGCGATAGCAATGTATGGCCAGTATTAATTTCTTCATGGAACAGCAACTGATGACATTCGACCTGGAAAAGAGCAGTACATAAACGTGACTGGGAAGAAGGCTAGTGGCTAAGCGATATTCCCCGCGTTGAACGACTAAGAGGGCTGTTTCATAATTTTGAATTCCAAACGCTCGCCGTCGGAGAAGACTATGAATCGTGCCCTGTAAGGATTCGGTGAGCATTAACGAATTATAGTAATGACGGGGCGTACCAACTTGCATTACTCCACTGCACGGGGGTGTTGTACCTTTGGGAAGGATTGTTAAAGAACAACATAGCTTCGTAAAATTCGGTAAGGAAGATATTATGGCTGACGACCACAGCATGAGGAACACTGTCACCCAGGTCCATCGAGTCTGGCATCGAGGCAAAACTTGCACCATGTGAACGTAGATACTGGAGTAGTGCAGTCCGTGCGCGCTGAGCAACTGTTTCCAGGTTCTCGCCTCCCGGGGGACAGTAGGATCGTGGAGGAGCGCCGTGAAATTCAAAGCTCGCCAAGGGACTTAATCCAGTCCGCAGCTGCAATTCAAGATCCCCGTTTCCGGATGTCCGAGCAGCGTCGACTTCGGACCCGTGGTCCTGCTCTATAATGAGTTCATCTTCCTCAGGTTTCAAGTCAGGTCGCTCGGTGTTATTTCGCCCAATAGCACGGGCAGTATCAAGAGCTCGTAGATACGGAGATGAGATGAGATGATCGATGTGCGTTGAGGATAGCTCCTTGCCCAATTGTTCTGCTTGGCAACGGCCTCTGTTGGTGAGAGAATCAGATCTGTCTGCGCTTTTGTATCGCATGATATTCGACTCTGCCTTGTAATTTTGAGGGGTAAAGATAATTATTATTACAGAGCTGGAAGCATGATGAAACATTACCTGTCCATGCCGCACCAATGTCAGAACAAGGCATTTCCCTGGGTTTGCGGCTTTCTGGGAGCCTTCCGAGGTATCTTTTATTATTTCTGGAGCAGAAAGAGCAATATTATTGTGCTGTTCTTGTAAATTCATGCTGTAGAGGAAATTAACCAAGATTATAATCCGAGTCTGAGTTGTGTTTATTCCGTCCACCGGGCCGTTCGACATGAGCCACGTGAGCCCCAGAGGCAAGACGGCGGCACGGCCCGCGTTTCTTTTTACCACCACCATAATTCTATGTTACCACCAGAAGACACTAGCAGGCTGTTTTTCATGGCCTCAACTGCACAAGGTGAAGATTGAACAATAGTAATACCTCCTACCAAATAGCGAATATTATGTGCAGAACGACATCGTTTTTCCCTTCAATTGTATAATTACGGCCGAAACGAAGGTTGCCTACCTTCGTTTCTTGGGATACACACGCATATATTCAAGCTCATGGGAGATACCAAAGTGCTGGCACCTACGACATACTATGTGCAGCCAATAGAGGAGCTCTCGCATCAAACACGAAACCGAGTTCTACTGGTGAAGAAATACAGAGGCTCGAAATACCCCATTGCGTTGGGTTGAAGATGTTTGTAAGGGAATTCTACGATGTGAGTCTGTTATGCTTGCACTCGGCGTCATCTTATTGATAAAATTTTCTATTACAGTCCTTCATGCGCCGAATGTCATGTCGCCGGGGGTACTGTAATATAAGAAAGACACAAGCCTGTCCAGCTTAACCCGTGTAAAATGCGGTCAAAGCTGGGTTCATACGGCGTCCCCGGAAAAGGATGCTATTGTTGAATGTGAGAAATTTTATTTCATTCCTCTCTCCTGTTCACCATGTCTGATTCTATTTCGCAACGATTTGGTGGTTGAATCGGAGAGCAACATAACACTGAGTGCGTATCAAAGGCTGATTTACCCCCTAGTGGGAAAAACTACAAGGGACTGAGAGAATTGATTATCCGGAGGCAGCTCAGTACGAAGTTGCGTTGCAAACATTTGGACACCTTCCGCGTCGCTTCCCAAATTCTTCCAACGAACTTCTATCGCGCAGTTCAAGGACCGTACCTCGCTCAAGGGGTCAACGCGGATGGCTCTCCCACTGTGTCCCAGCGTTCATTACTTTTATTATCGAAGTGACGTCAATGAGATAATCAAGAATGGTTAAACCGCTTTATTAACCGTTACTGCATGGAATGTGAAGGGTTGGAAGGTGGTCCGGCACATCGGTCCACATAAAAGTGATCAAAGTTACCGAATGGGGTTTATTTTGTGCACAAGGAAGAGGAATTACGAGAATTCTGCCATTTCACACCTCGAGGCAGACACGATGTGCTGGTAAGGAGTGGTGAAGTTCCTACGCTCACCTTTAAGGTAATCGCTCACAACCGTCAAAAGGCCAGCGCGAAAATGCGTATTTCTTCAGTTCATTCGCTCCGGTCTTTGACTTGTACGAGTCTACACCCTCTCAGAAATCTTATACGCCTCTTTCCCCGCTAAAACACGCGTTACAATGACTCCAACTCGCACTATGACTACCCGTCGATCTCGGCGCTTGTCCTGTCAAGTACCAGTCCGATACGATGGTGAGTCTATTCAACTGCTATTGTATATTGATTTATAATGTGTTGTCATAGAGGAAGGCTGGGAGGCCACCGACTTGCTCATGTATCTCACTACGCCAGTATCTGAAGCGCCTCCCCCAGCACCATCTACCTTTTATCATTCTTCGACTCAATCTGACACCCATTCCCCTCGCCGTCATACGCCTTCGCACCGTCGCACTCCCGAACACGTCCCTCGTCCCCCCAACGCTTTCATGTTGTTTCGTTCCGACTACTGGCGCGAAAACAAGGATATCATACGCGAACGCGACCACCGCGAGATTAGCCGCATCTGCGGGGAACTCTGGAGGGCCTTACCACCTGCTGAGAAGCAGGTTTACACCGCCAAGGCCATTAGCGCCAAGGAGGATCATCTTGTGAAGTATCCGGACTACAAGTTCACGCCGATGTCGCGACAGAAAAAGACGAGGAAGGTAGTGAGCCGGGATCGTGATATCATGGAAGAGGCGAGACGCGAAAAGATTTTGATGTTGATGGGAAAAGGCGCTGAGGGAATGGAGCTGGGGAGGGCGCTGGAGGTTGAAGATACGCGCGGGAACCCATCGACACCAGTGACAGAACGCACGCCTACGACGACTCTCATAGCCGAATTACCTGCTGCTAACGAGTTGGTCTGCGATGGAGAGGTCCGAGAGGAAGACGATTTTGTTCCTACCTGTGATATTCCACCCTTTGACTTGAATGCTCCCAACCCAGGATTGGTTCGTCAGTTCTTCTGTAGTCCTCTCTGATGCTAATACCCTTCTTTAGTACAATCATATCCCAGAGCCACCTAGCTATGCCCACATCGACCCTCAGTTCGGTTTCAAGGCCCATGTGGACGTGGACAACTGCTTTTGGTTCAAGCCTACGGGCGAATTTGTCAACCCGCCCACTGGTCCTCCCGCTTTCACAGCCGACCACTTCCAGCCGTTCGCTCTCGACGGTACCTACGTGCCAGTTCCCGGCTTAGGCCTGTCCAAAACCGATCTGCCCTTATAACAGTGCTTAGACACACCTAACTCGAAGTTCCTCCAACAAAACATCTCACATCCTCGACTGTATTTATCGCATCAACTCTTCGAGTTATGCATCTACTGTATTATAGATGATTTGAAAACACCTACTTTTTATCCATGACCAGCCCTCACGTTTTACGAATTCTTTCTCCTGTCGGGGATATCGTCAATCGTTTTGCTTCAGTGGTGTTTACAAAGCCAAATAATTCTGATGTTCTGAAATTCAGCGATTGTGAAATGGCGATAAAAAAAGTGGTAGGAAGAAGATGTAGGTTCACATTCAGAGTCGCAAGATTGTGAACTGTTCAAATGACTTTTATTCGTTCGTGCCATCACCGCATCCCTCGTTGGACTCCCTTACTATAGTCAAAATCCCAGGGTCGGAGTAGTATGCATATCTGATCCTCGCCTGTGTCTTTCTCCGACGTGAAGCACGGTAGTCCTGAGATCCAGTTTCCGGCTTGGCCTAAATGCATTTTTATGGACCTCATACAAATTAGATATCTTCGTGTATACTTGGTGTAATGTAGAATATCTTGTAGCATGTATACAAAGCATGACATACCTGAGCGTCCCTCCCTGCGAAGTCCTGGCTGGCCTTCCCGAACGGCCTTACGCAGCACCCTCTCTTCTACAGACATCGGGGGAAGGCATCATGGATACACGGCCCAGCGTCAACAGACAGGACATCAAGGAGTTGCGCAGGGCCATAAATATGGAAGAGCATAAGACCAAGCGAATGATAACCAAGTTCCCCGCCGGTGATATGTTGGGGGAAAGGGCGACGGCGAGGTAGACCGAAACCGTCCCGAAACGAACGGTAAATCCATCCCAGACCGGGGACGTAACCCTTGGCGCGCAACAACAGTCCTAAGATCTGCCTCCGCACCCCGCAAGCGTATCCACCGATCCTGACTGAGGCGGATTAAAAGATCACACTCGCCGCCAGGCTCCCCACTCAAATCCTGAATGCCTCTACGCCTGGCAACGACCAAATTGATCATCCTCGAGTTCACGAGCGTCATCAGCAACCCAAAGGCCCACGAATCCCGTATGCAGCCCAGGAAGGCTACTGCAGTGACAGTCAATGTCGAGCTTAGGATGTAAGGCAGCGTTGCAGGGACAAACAAAGACCGGAGGTAACGGTTGAGCGGAGAGAGCTGGGGTTGTGTGATGGGTCTGGAAACACGCGTGCGTCGACAATGGCATATCCGCTACGTCCGATCAGTGTAAAGTAGGGGGATTGTCGATATGGGAAGGGGGGGGCGTCCTCGTTGCACCCGGCACAGAGACATGGCGTCGATGTTAGGTTGTCCAAGTATCCTGCAAGGACGAAGACTTCGAAGGGAGAGTGGACCTTCTCATGTCTGGTCGCGATTCTAGCGAGAGACAAGGTCCCGACGACCTGGACGGCGATAGCAGACTGTAGAGAAACAAAACTAGGCGTACTCAGCCCGTAACAGCAACGTAGGAGGTAGGGACAAGTTAATTGAGTGCATGACTCCGCTTATATATAGCAACAAGGCAGTTCGAACCGGCATTTTGATAAGTTCGACCCTGCGCCCATGGAGGCAGGTAAAAAATATTTTAGATATTCCCGAGACCCCGATGCCGTTCATGGGCGGCCGTACAAAAAGTACGACGCATCCGAGACGGTCAAGAGGATCATCATCGCCCACGAGCTGGCAGCATCAGGAAGGGCGGTGTTGACAGGGGCTACTTATTTGGTTTTGCGTGTTGGCTTAAGCTTCTTCTCCAAATACTCGTTTCCCGTATCGCTTCGTTTGGTCTGAGCCCAACCCACCCCGATGCCCCAAACAAAGATCGCAGCCAACGCCAGCGATCTATGCATGAAATAATGTCGACTTTGTAGGAACATTGAATATCGGATGCATCTGGGAGCATGGGGCCATACGCAATCCCCCCAGCTGTCAGCATATTCAGGAGCTCGACGATAATGACGACCTGCATAGTGGGAAAGGTGGCTCGTTTGCGAAGGAACAAGATGTATGAGGGTGGTTCTGAACTGATGGGGTTGACGAAGGCCAGGTACGGCTAGGAAGAGTGGGAGAGTGGGAGACTCCTCGAAAACAGGACAGGTGCGTCTTTATCACATACTACTTCTTCACGCTAAACCCTCTTTCAGAACCATCCCCGTAGCCAATATTGCTATGTCCCTCTGCATCTCGTTTCCACCCGTCCGCATCGCATGTAAAACAAATTCGATTTGTATAGTGAGGGTACGTCTTTTTTATCTCAATATTATTACTTTTTTTCTAAGTCGTCGTAGTGTATTCGGCGGCCCCAAAAGCCTCGGATCGTGTGAAACTCGTCCCCATCACCTGCGTAAGCCCTCCCACAAGGCAGCATCCTATGACATCCCTAACCAATGGTGACGACGGCATGATGACCATCGACGAGTAATCGGAAGGCACCCGCCAATTCCCAGTCGTGACCCCAAATATGACCCCAAACCCCCATCCCGACCACCCCCACATTGCCATTGAGGTCAATCGCCGTTGCACGCGGCATTCTCGTGTACAGCCAACATATACTGCACCCCGGGAATCGGTATCAGCTGCTATCTGGCAGCGGGAGGGATCCTTCTCGATCCTGGTCGCAGTGCTTATCGCAGATTATATGCTGTCCAGTTAATCGCGACGAGGCTACTCTCAGATCTCATATATTTCAGGCCTATCTCTCGTACGATCAATCCTATTCGGAGACCCATCTTGAATCTTGGAGATTGCCGTCACTTATCAATGGCGTCAAGGCCGCTGAGGCGGATTGGTTGGCAGGATTGGGTGGAGACCATGCCCATCGGGGACGTATTTGTGAATGCCATGCTAAAGGCCAGGGATGCGCGGAGGGGTAAACAGAGGGAGAGTCAGACTCCCAGGTGTGTCGTGTTTGCGAATGTTGTTGACTAGAACTGATACCTGTGAAGAGCACTTCTTAGCGTGCTCGACTGGGAATACAACCAGTGCCCCTTGGTTTTGCCCAGCAAGACGCTACCACCTGCTGAAAAGCAGGTTTCTATCGCCAAGGCCATTAGCGTCAAGGAGGATCATCTCGTGAAGTATCCTGACTACAAGTTTACGCCGGTGTCGCGAAAAAAGGACGAGGAAGGTAGTGAACCGGGATCGTGATATCATAGATGAGGCTAGGCGTGCGACACTGATGGGAAAAGGTGCCGAGGGAATGAAGCTGCGGAGGGCACTAAAAGTTGAAGATATGTGCAGGAACCCATCAACACCAGTGACAGAAGGCACGGTGGCGACGACTCTCATTGCCGAATTTCCTGCTCTTGATGAGTTGGTCTGCGATAGAAAAGAGGATGACTTTGTTCCTACCTGTGATATCCCACTCCTTGACTTGAATGCTACCAACCCAGGATTGGTTCGTCAGTTCTTCTCTAGTCCTCTCCGATGCTAATACCCTTCTTTAGTACAATCATAACCCAGAGTCCCCCCGCTCTGCCCCCATTGACCCTCAATTCGGTTTCAAGGCCCATGTGGACGTGGACAATCAAATCAAGCCCGCGGGAGAATTTGTCAGCCCGCCTGCAGGTCCTCCCGCTTTCACCGCCGACCACTTCCAGCCTTTCGCTCTCGACGGTACATACGTGCCAATTTCCGGCTTAGGCCTGTCCGAAACCGATCTGGTATACTGGTGCTTAAACACGCCTAATTCCAAGTTCCTCCTACAAAATTTCCCATGTCCTCGACTGCATTTATATCATTAACTCTTCGACTTGTGTATTTACTGTGTTATGGATGATTCGACGACGCCTACGTTCTATCCACGACCAGCTCCCACGTTTTGCAAATTCTTTCTCCCATCGAAGACACAGATGTCCTGTTTGTACTCGTCACTTAGGCGAGGAACCAGTAAAAACAGAAATTCAAGCCAAAGATCTATCCCAGTGAAGATGTGTATAACGCATAGCACATATGGTCTTCACAAATCTTCATTTTATCAGTATATATTGCAGATAAGATCAATGCTCTGATCGGCAATTGCGGAAGCAGAATTGGTGATATTAATTAAGACTCCGGAGCCGGAAGATAGAAGCTCACGGACGATATTACATTGCACTGCAGTGCGCCGAATTTTGACTTGTGAAAAGGGCTGTTTATTGACTCCGATACGAGGCTGTGAATATCCGGTCGTAATAGTACAGTTTCTACAGCACGGTCCAATAGAAGCATATGGGAATCGGATTGGGAAAAGCTAATACGTGACAGAAGCCTGTCGGTGCCTGAGTGACTATGCAGCAACCTGGTGGTGCTTTTGACGCATGCCCAGGGGAAGCGTAACAGAAGCCAGACGCCATGCATAGGATTCATTGAGGGTAATAGCCGGAACTTATATACGTCGTACAGAGGGATATTTCAGAATATATATGTAGGTTTGAAGACGCGTAGTAGGATTATGATCTCTCCATTGCAGTTAGAGCACCAGGGACGTCGTATCAAAGGATTGTACTAACATACATCGACAATCGAGTGTAACATCTGAATAGAGAAGAGACAAATTGCGAAATACTTGACTAGGATGGAACGCCGAAGCTCGGTGAATAATCAACTAGGGCGCACCATTTCATTAGAGCATATTCGAAACGGGCCACGCTGAGAAGCAGCAATTCATTTCAAGCCGGTTTCCACGCCGAGGGCACTTTCAAGTTGGTTATTCTTGGCTATCGCAGACCTGATGCATCATACTAACAGGAGCCTCTACGTGATGCTGATACCTGTTGATTCATATTTGTTAGTCCTCTGGTAGCACTGTGCCTCTTGAAAGGTTTACTGATGCAACTTGAGCCGTGAATTCAGGCCCGATACCGGTAGGGGTGAGGTAAAATAACTAAATAAAAGAAAACTAATTAATTCCAAAAAGGGAATACTAATATGGAAATCAATTACCAATGCTACGTCAATTCTCCAACCCTCCGCTGTCGAGCTCAATCCCAAGCCAGATGATATGGCAGGTTTGGACGGTTTGTGTTGCGACCACGACATTGGACAATTCAGCAGTCTTTGCAAGGATTCCTGCAGAGCCCTATGTTCTGCCGGCCATTGCATTTATCCTTATATTCGCACTTTCGGCACTGCTTTGGTCGCTTTGCTTTCTTTGGAGCTAGGAGGCTCTTGGGCTTGATTCTTCCCAGATCCTTTTGGTCGTCCTGGTTGGCGCTTGGTTGTGTTTTCCGGTTTTCCTTGCTCCCTGGGTGGGCCTGCTCTGAGATCATTGACAAAAATGAATGGTGGCTGGTCCAGAGGCATTTGCGCGAATCCACTCAAACACAACGATGAATCAACGGTCTCAAGTGACAAAACTGGTGTTGAATGAGATGCGCCAGGATCTAGATATGCCTCGCTACTCTTTTCCTTGGAAGCGAAGCCCAGGCCAGTGTGGTGACTATTTACCACGTCAGACAAGAAAAACTCGTCAGAAGGAAACACTCACCATGCGGAATAACTTGTAGACGATTCTGGAACCAAGCTATTGAGTGCCTCGTCATCAAAGATGCTCCATTCGTCTGCAAACTCGTCGTCCGATGTCATGGCTGGTGAGCAGAGTTTAAGGCTTTGAGGAACGGTTTGTCAAGAATGCTAGCTTAGAAAGACCGCTAAAAAATCAATATGGTACTCAGAAACATGCGGCTGCTTACCTCTTCTAATAAGATGTGGACGCGTGTCAGGACGCGTCGTCGCAGGACCTTTTTGTGCCTCGAGAACAAATTCCAAATCTGATGGGTGGCTGAGACTCAGTGTGAGGGAGGAAAATTTTGTTTAAAAGTGTATATTATGGCGTAAGTGAAGTGTACGAGACAATATGTTTGCTATTGCAGCAGTCACACTGCCGGAAAGAGGGCAAAAGGAGAGTTTCAGTGCGAGGCGAGGACATGTTCCTTATTGGGCTCCGGCTCCGCACGCGAGACTCACATGGTTCACGTGTTATAATTTGATTTCGATATCGGTATCGGTATTGGTCACCCCTACCGGTATCGAGCCTGAATTCAACGGTTACGTTCATTCATAACGTAGCCTGCCGGCGGAATGCCGAAATTCGCAACGGCTTCTTCCGAAAACTCCCAAAAAGCCATTTCGAATATGCTCTATTATTACAGAAACCGGCTTCTCGTCCAGCATCTTATCTCAGGCACGTCGCGCGTGAAACCCGGAAATCACATGTTTCAGTGGATACAGCACAATGATAACACTACGACACAAAAGCGTAGACAGTATCTAGTCGTCAATCAGCAAAATAAGCCTCTATGCAGAAAAAAGTATGACTCACAATGTCCTGCTCCGATGTAGGAGAACGTAACCCCCCTGCACCTGGTCCCAACGACGACAGCAAATGAGAAGTAGCGGAGCTAGCTCGTGATGTGGAGATGATCCTACCTTTCTGAGGCACTTTTGGAACGGGACAGACCGATGCATAGTGAACACAAGCTGTTGAATGTACGTATGACAGATCAACAGCATAAAAATTTGGCAGAGATGGGGGCAATGATGGAGAAACAAGTAAGAAGGACAATTCGAGAATAACGCGAAGGCACCGATGAAACGAAATTGGCCCAATCAGGAATACATGAGGGGCTACCGGCCAGCGTGATTTGTTAGGATAAAAAGATTGGGGGGGGGGGTACTTCGAAAGAAGTTAGTCTCATCCAATCGGATTGTATCAGATAAGAGCTAAAATAGTACCCATGGCTGCAAAAGGGTCATTTATTTAAAAAATTTGCACACTATAGTAGCTGTAGTCGCACTTGCAATTGCAAACGGAACTAATACTAAAGAGTCAGACTTGAGATGTTGAGATGTTGATGCTCCACGTGATGAACTATGACATTGGGTTTTTGGCATATACTTGTGGGCTCTTGTGGGTGGGTCTATTTATAGGTGATCTATCTATATCACCGGAGTCTTGACCCGCCCGAGTCACCCCTTGTTCCAGTTTTCAAGTTCCCACCGCCACAAGCGCCGCCTTCGTATTCACTTCAACCACCTCCCTTCCCGCGGAGCTGATAATCATGCATTGGCACTCAAATCCTTTACTCAGAATGAAAATTTCTTAACTGTACGCCTCTCTTTTGGTCATCTATTACAGGCGTAGATGTTACTGGGAAGCTAGTGGCCGCGTATATCAGCTGCAAGGATGAAGGCATGGATGGGAAAGCCGGTCTTCTGAGTCTGATGGTGAGTTGGTCCCTGCTCCTAGACGGTGATAGAAAGCTGAGTAGAAACGAAACCGGACATATGCGATGAGTGAGAGCAGCTCAAATGATATGGAGAAAGAACTTGAGTGGTTTTACAGTGTGACTGTGCAGTCTGGACAAATTTGATCAAATGAACGCCGTACGTGCGGCGCTTAGGATACTGCGTTCTCAAAGGGGTAACTGGGCATGACCGGAAGATCCCAGGGTGCCGGTGTGAAGGCAGTGCGCCAAGATTTCCAGAATATATCTTTTGCAGACGACCTTCACCTTCAACATGCACCCTCTTTTCCTCTTCATATCTTTCAAGCTGCTCTCACTCGCCGAATATGTTCGGGTTCCTCTATAATCAGCATATTATTGCCGTCCAGGCAGCTGGGGCAATGTCTCTCGCTAGCGTCGTCTTCAGACCCATGGAGGCCCACTCTCTCTTCGAAGCCATCACCTTTGCGGCCGATATATACGGCCGCCAGCTTCCCAGTGACATTTACGCTGGCGAGGTCTCTGTGCCGGGTGCGACGAGGATTGGGGACCCTTTCCCTTCCCGTATCGACAATCCCACTACATTAGACTTCCTCCGAAACGCCGGACGCAGCGGATACCTCATCGACGCATCGGTGACTCTGAGCCCATTATTCGATCTCAGCCTCTCTCCATTTAACCGTCACCTCCGGTATTTGTCTGTCGTGGGTCTCCCTGCGACGGTGCTTTACATCCTATGCCCGACATTGACTGTTACTGCAACAGTCTTCTTGGGCTGCATGCGGGATTGGTGGGCCTTGGGAGTGTTGATGACGCTCGTGATCTCGAGGTTGATCAATCTGGTCATTGCCATGCGTAGAAGCACCCAGGATTTGAGTGGGAGGCCTGGCGCCGGCGAGTATGATCTTCTGATTCGTTTCAGTCAGGATCGGTGGATCCGCTTGCAGGGTACGGAGGTAGACCTTAGAACTGTTGTTGCGTGCCAGGGGATGCGTCCAAGGTTTGCGATGGAGGGATTTGCCGTTTTCTTCGGGACGGTTTCGGCCTACCTCGCTATCGCCCTTTCCCCCAACACATCCCCGGTGGGATGCTGGGTTATCGTTTACCTGGTGTTCTCCTCCTCCATTCTCATAGCCTTGCGCAACTCCTTGAGGCCGTGTTTGCAGACGGTGGGCCGTGTTGTGCATGTCGTCGGGGAACCTATGAGGTACGACGAGAGGTTGACGCAGACTACCGCCGGGGGGGACGAACGGGGTTTTTTTGCATCCATGAGACGTAGAGGAGAGGGTGTTGCATGAGGCGGTACGGGAATGTCAGTTGGAATACAGTTTGTAGGGAAGGACACTCTGGTAGTAGTTCTCACTTGTATGCAGGGTATAGTACGGGCTACTATAGTCACAAGACTTTGTTCTTCAAATATACGTAGATGTCTAATAACTTACTGGACTTCCGGAAAATAATGGGAATCGATTGAACTTTTTTTGAGTCACCCAATTTGGTAATTCCTCTTTGCCCCCAGTCTTCCCACCTCAGTATCGTCGTGTAATGCGGCCCCCAGCTATGCGCGTATCATTTACTATCCATATCTCATCTTCAGCGTCAGGATAGGTACCATAATAGCCTCAATAATGGCGAGTGCAGTGGCAGAGGCACCTAGAGTTTAGACACCTGTATCGTAACACGTTTATTCTGGTCTGACTATATTTGCTTTGTTGCATACGTTGAATGAAATGACACAACGGTCTTCCACTTCAAAATGGTGCCTCGAGAATTGAGAAACGGATAATTGCACGGGGAATTACCAAAATAGGCGACTCAAAAAAACTTCGATCGATTCCCATTATTTTCTGGAAACCCAGTAAATAATGTAATGTTCATAAAAACCTATTTCGGCTAAGTCAGAACCTGGATCCCGATATGGTTCGGACACGGAAAAGTCAGGACCAAATACGAGAGCTTATGACGCACGCACTCGAATCCGAGGTGTGTTCGACGAGTCCCAATGATTGGTTCCAGAACATTGGGCGATCGTTCGATCTGCACTCCCAGGGGCCCTGAAAATTTGGTATCATTCCTTCAATTTCGAAGGCGGGGTAGATTCTCCTGTCTGCACTTGTAAATCAGATGTCTTTCAGCTTGGCACTGTAGACCATCTAATCTAGACCGTCGCAACGGTGCACAGATCAAGGAAAGACCGTCTCTGTTGAGTAAGTGCATGGCTGCTTGACTGCGTCTCGTGCGTTACTAACACGCGACCCTAGCCTCATCACCCAAAAACTTACAGTCAATGTATCGAGCACTCTCTGACGTCAGGTCATAGGTGTAGCGAACGAAATTGAAGGGCAGATATATATCTCATTTCTAGCTGTCGTGCTTCGTCAGTATTATCCGTAGGCCGAGATAAGGGCGCGTACCTTGTACATATGTATAGAGCAAGCTATCTCGACGAGTCAGTAAATTAATGAGGTAATCGTATGGATCGTTCATACTTCTGGCACGCACAGCGGCAACTCACCACAATCATACGCGCCATCCGTCGCTAAACCCTATGCCGACCCTAGATCCATCAAACTGAGTCACTAATAAAGTCAGGAGTTCCAGCTGGAAAGGGAAAAGTTCATCACGTACCCGCACCACATTCAAGGATCCAGGAAGCTTCGAGAAAATTCACGATCCTGCTCAAAGGACCATGTATCGAGCAACTACGCAGACGAAGCAGAATAGTGGTTATCGCTGGAGCGCATTCCCCAAGATTCGGGTCAGCGGTAAGAAACACACAGCTGTCCGCTCACTCGTAGCTGTCTCCAAGAAGGAACGCGTGTCATGGTCCTAACGTGAGCAAAGGACAGGGATCGATAGCGGAATGCAAGAACTCACCTGATTGACGAGCTTCACGGCTTTGAACGCGTACGGTCGAGATCCTAATGACATCGCATAGACGTCCGCGTCATCAGTAAAGCCTAAGATAACACCAAATTCAAAGATAACCGCACGCTCAGTATTCGAGTATCAAGTTGTGGTCCCTCTCGCACCACCCACTCGTATTCTTTGTGCAAAGGATAGGTAAAACCCGCAATGTTCATAAAGGAAACAGCAGCGGATGAAGGACTTCAGCTATAGTGGCGTAAAGTTCTTGGCAAGAGGTGGGATGCCTTTATACGTTTCGGAGCTTGCGTGGACTGATCTCCAAACAGGTCTTTATAGCTGCTGTGTAGGCGCTCGTCTAAATTTTACAACCGGCATTTCGCTTAATACTATACGGACCATTTGATGCCTTGATGCTGGATTAAGATTGTCTCTGCTCGACGTTAGACCTCCGCGGGCAGTGCCAAGGAGAATCATTGAAAACCAAGTCTCCATAAACGGAATCCTGCAACTGCCGGACATGGTACCGAGGCTTCCAATTTATCAACGAGTACATTTGTGCTCCGAACGCACGTCAGGTTCGATACCGGAGAATTCTCGACCAAGATAGATACTAAGATCCGACTGGAGAGGAGTGGAGTAAGTAACAGCTCGAACTTGATGAAAATTGTATAAAGCGCTTACCGTAATTGATGCACGAGTTGTTCGCTTCAACAGCAGCAATTGAGTGAACGAAGCGCCCAAGTATTCTCAAACACAGGTGGAACGCAGAGGCGGCCCGGGACGTGTTCGGGAGTGGGGCGGGCGAAGGCGTATGGTGACGAGGGGAAGGGGTGTTGAGGCGAAAAAGTCAGAAGAGACAAATAGCGCTGGACAAAGCGTGTCGAACACTTGTATAGCGTGGTACATGAGAACGAGTAGGTGTCCTCCTGGCCTTCGTCTATAGTAACGCGTAATGAATAAACGGACGACACCAATCAGCCCTGGCCTATAGACTCACTATCCTATCGGACTGGACAAGCGCCGAGATCGACGAGTAGTCGTAGTTGCGAACCGGAGCCACTGGAGCGCATGTTGTAGCCAGGAAAGAGGCCTATGCGATGTCTGACAGATCGTAGACTCGGACAATTGGAGCGAATGAGCTGAAGAAATGTTGGCATCAGTTTGGCAAAACATAAGCAATTCACCCCTCACGTCATGTATAGCTCGAGGCGTGAAATGGAAGGATTCTCGTAATCCCCGCTTCTTGTTCACAGCTATAACTTCTGTACAAGGTTTAATCTCTTTCACTGTATCCCCTTACATTCCATTGTGACAGCGTATCCATCTGTTGATCATCTCGTTGATGGTCCCTTGGGAACTGAGCGGAGAGAAGGGAATTCGGTCGGAAACCCGACATCGCAGGGGCCTGAACCTGATCTGTGTAGCTGGCAGAAAAGAGGTCGGCCCTTGGGATGGAGTTAACGGTAGCTTGCTTTATCAAGCTTTGTAACAACATCAGACATGGCAAACGGGGAGCGGAAATGAAAAGAAAGGAGCTTACAATGTTGAATGTTGAAACGTTAGTGAGGACATTGACCATCAGTGACCACTAGCCATCCGCTAAGAATTCGTCATTGGGCGAATTTAAACCTGCGTGTCCGTTGCTTGTACCAGAAACGCGGAGGTGGAATCTTGATGATGAAGGAATAAAGGAAGCCAACCTATTGCTCTTTAATCTGAAAAGTTGCGGGAAAGATAGCTGCATTACGTACGAATGACATTATTGCTTTATCTCGGTAAGTTTGAGGAAAGGAAGTCCTTCATGGTTAAATATTCTAGAAGTGGATGTCTACCTACATCACGGTGGACATATCAAGATCAAGTATTCCGGAGGAGTCGAAATTCTCCGCTGAATAGAAGGTAGCCTCATACTACCTGGTTCATTCCTTCTCAACAGTGGAATTCTCGGGAGTGACGAGTCCCAATCCAATGGCCCAGTCATCTCGTCCCGATGCTTCAATCAATTCCTTCACCATCTCCAACCTCTGATTGTACTTCTTCGGCAGTCCTTGCGCGCATACGGAACAATCCGGTAATCGTAGACATGGCGTCAACGTGTTGGACAGGCTCAAAATGGCGGAAGAGCACAGTAACAGGCAGGCAATCAGGATGCTCCCCATCGTCGATGCGAGGAAGGAAAGGACAACAGCAACGTAGACCGACAACACTGCAAAGGACACAGCGAATCGCTCCATCATAGACTTATCCCGCGATCCCTGGCCTGCAATGAGGGTCTGAAGATCATCCTCCCCACCTCGCAATAAAATCCAGCGATCCCGACTGCAAAGGATGAAAAGAGCACCATCAACACCTGGTTTCTTCCCCAACGATCTCTGGTTGCTTCTCCAGATCCGCCTAGCGACAACCACATTGATCATCCTGGAGAGCACGAGCGTCACTAACACCCCGAGGCCCCACCAATCTTGTATGTAGCCCAGGAATACTGCTGTAGCAACAGTCAATGCCGGGGCAAGGAGGTAAAGGAGCGTTGCAGGTACGTCCGCGACAAACAAAGACTGGAGGTGACGGTTGAGTGGAGAGAGGCTGGGGTTGTGTGATGGGTTTGGAAACACGCGTGCGGTGACGAGGTGTCCGCTCCGCCCGATTGTTTGGAGGTAGCTCGCAGTGGCGGAATTCTCGATGCGACAAGTGCTTCCGGTTCTCATCGCACCCGCCATGGGGAACTCATCAGAGTTGAGCTCCTGCTGGTTGTATATCCTTAGTGCGAGGAAGAGGACATCGATGCATGAGAATGAACCAGTCGAAGGCTCTCCGGTAGCAAACAAGGAGAGGCCAACAAGAGCGACGAGCCCCGCAGGGTTAAAGGGCAGGTTTGACCGATACATGGGGAAGACAAACGAACAATGACCGTGGGAAGGCTTAGTCAGTACTTTATGGAGCATCACTGATTGAGGTACTGTAGCCTACACCGTGACTGTGTAGTCTCTTCGGAAGATTCAGACTCTTCACGACGTCCTCCTGGCCAGCCTTCTGACCACTTTCTTACTTGCGACGGCTAGCGGTTAGACAGACGGTCATCAGTCTAACATCCAGAGCCTCTCGCCTATCCAGGGGTACCTCTGCGTATATCTGTCTCCCCTCTTGTAATCGTCTCGAACTCCACACGCGTACCAGGGTCTATTTCAACATCTTGTCAGTATATACCTCAATACACTATTTATTCCTGGCGCCTGAAGAGCAAACGAGATAGCATGCTGTCTAGTGCGCCGTAAATGCCAGTTGCACAGAGTCACTACGCCCCACTATCAGTAATAGCGATGCTGTTCACGACCCCCAAATAATGCTATGAATCTGAACGTGGCGCCGTTACAGTCATCTCTGTAATGTTCCTAGCATCGTATCGAGTCCTGTATCCGCTCCTGCTTGTCCTGGGAACATTGGGGGTCTTTACGCATGCCTCGCACAAGAATATGAGTGGCCGGTGCAAGGGAGGGACCACAACTTGCTACGGTACTAATCACATCGCCGAGTTGCTGACGATGTCTATTACGACGTCAATGTGATCGAGGCCCGAGGCCGCGAAGCTCGTTGATTGAGTAAATTCCTGGCTTTGCGTTACCCATCTCGTTGCTCAAGTTGTTATCTCTTATGGATCATGTCCAAGTGTCCTTTCTCGGCTAGGGGCCTAAGGACTGCTTCATAGTGCGGTACAGACGAATTACATCATGCCCATGAATCACTCGAATCCTTTGCATCTGCTCATCGTTCCATTTACTCAGAATTACATCTTTTCGACGGTCCGCCTCTCCTTTGGGCATCTATTATGCTCAGATCATAGCCAATGCACCCAGTTCCTCGATATCCTGACCAGCTCTCCTTGCATTGCCAGTTTTGTTCGCGCTCTGCATATCTGCATTGTGCCAACTCATTTCTGGCTACCCGACACACCTCGAAACGAGCTATCGCACGAGAATTCGCCTCTCATACACGTCTCGCGCGTGTTGCCTAGCCTCTGCCACATATGCGTTTTCCAGGGCCCTGGGAATGGAGGGAGCGTACGTTGCGGTGTCATTTCTCCAGATTTGCAGGCAGCAATGCGCACAACTTTTACCTCGTCGAGCTTTCGCAGTATTACGCCCGAACACCTCGCCTTCGATGACTTCGAAGAGTTCTCCTTCTTTTTAATGGACGGAATTGCCCGGAATAGGAATGTGCTTCATCCCATCCTCCGACCCTTCATAGTTACGCTACTGTGGCTTGAATGAAACCTCTCCATGTGATTCTATCAATGCGATCTGGCTTTTAGGAAGAATTCTAAATAGAGGCTGGCGATGTCCCGACACTCTAGGCTTTGTCCTGCTTTTCCTTACCATCGTTGAGTCATCGATGATTGTCAATCTTTGTGGAGCATATGGAAGGCCGCGCCCGTGTTCGAAAATATCTGGGCGCTTTTGTTAACTCAATTGCTGCTGTTAAACCAAACAATACACGTGTCAATTGCGGTAAGCGCTACATACAATTGTCATCAAGTCCGAGCTGTCACTTACTGTAGGAGCTATCTCGGTCAAGAATTCTCCGTGCCGGAGCACAATTGTACTTGTTGATAAGTTGGAAACCTCGGTACCACCTCTGGCAGTCGCAGAATTTCGTTTCTAGAGACTTACTTTAGGATGATCCTCCTTGGCGCTGCTAGCAGAGGTCCAACTTCGAGCAGCAATTTTTCAAATCCGGTGTCAGGGCATCACACGATCCGTATGGTATAACACCGGTTCTACAATCCAGACGAGCGCCTATACAGCAGCTATAAATTAAATACCCATTCGCAGATCAGTCTACTGGAAGCTCCGAAACGTATAACGGCACGGTTGTGTCCATCTCTTTCCAAAACCTCTCCTACAGATTGCAGAACACCATCATGGACAAAGTCCTCCTCAATTATCTACGCGTGGAGAAGCTGCATCTTGGCTCTGGAGTCTCGACTACGAAGAAGATAGGCATATTCGATTTCGCCGTGCCTACCTTTCCTGGTGGCAACTTGCGAGTTTCATCTCGGCGGCGAAGAACAGGCAGCGCGGTCAGGGTCACCTCAGTAATGTTCATATCTCTCGTCTACATCATCGCAATGGTTTGAATTCTAGAAGTCTTTCGAGTCCTTCATCTGCTGCTGCTTGCCCACAAACGTTGCGGCTTTTTACCTATTCTTCGCACAATAATACGGGTGGCTGGTGCGAGAGAGGGACCACAACTTGCTACCCGGATACTGAGTGTGCGGAGATCTTTGAGCATGGTGTTACCTTAGGCTTTACTGATGACATCCATGCGATGTCACTAGGATCGCGATCATACGCCGTTCAAATCCGTGAAGCTCGTCAATTAGGTGAGTTGTTGCATTCCGCTACCGATCCCTTTGCTCACGTTGCTAGCTGTTGAGGACCATGACACGTGTTCTTACTTGGCTGTTCCGGAGACAGCTACGGGTGAGTACACAGCTTTATGTTTCCTAGCGCGGCCCGAATTTCGGGGAATGTACTTTACTGATAACCACCTGCCATGACAGTGTGTGGTTGCTTGATATGTGGTCATGTGAGCAGGATCGCGAATTTACTCGAAGCTACCTAGATCCTTGAATGTGGTGCGGGTGCAGACCGGGAGTCTTGACTCTATTATTCAGCCAGTTTGATGGATTTGGGGTCGGCATAAGGTTTAGCGATGAATGACGTGTATGGTTGTGGCGAGTTGCCGCTGTGCGTGCCAGAGGCATGAACGATCGATACGGTCACTTCCAACGTCGTTTCACACGGAGAGCTTGCTCTCTAGTACATATGTACAAGGTACGTGCCCTTATCTCGGCCTACGGATAATACTGAAGAAGCATAGCAGTTGGAAATGAAGCACATGTTTGCCCTTCAATCTCTTTCGCTCAGTGACTTATGAACTGACGTCAGTGAACATTGACTGTAGATGCCGGGGTCGCGTGTTAGTAACGCACGAGACGCATTCAATCAACCATGAACTTACTCAACAGAGACAGTCTTTCCTTGATATGTGCACTGTTGCGACGATCTACATTAGATGGTCTTCAGTGCCGAGCTGAAAGACATCTGATTTACAGGTGCACACGGGAGAATCTACCCTGCGTTCAAAATTGGATGAATGAAACCAAATTTTCAGGGCCCTCAGGGGGTATCTTCTTATATCAACCGATCAAAAAGACTTGTTTTGGTTCGTGCGATCGCTTTGTCCCCCATCGGACTTTCCACCTCGAGTCACAATCCTAGGGTAAGAGCGGTAGCATATCTAAAATTGTATCGGCCTTATAAAAACTAGATATCTATGTACACATGCATCCCATCTTGCGACAGTAGTGTATGTAATATAGTTGCATGTTTAAGTGCAAGCAAGAAGTATCTGAGCGCCCCTTCTGCAAGGTATTCCAACTGACATTCACGAACCGCCTTACACAGCATCCTCTCCTCTACGGGAAGGCATCATGGATACGACGACACCCCGCTCATCTTCCCCAGTGTTACCCTGCGATATCCTCTCCTCATACCTCGTTGGTTCCCCCTCTACACGCACAACACGGTCCAACATCTGCAGGCATGGCATCAAGGAGTTGTACAGGGCCATGAAAATGGAGGAGAAGAACACCAAGCAAATAATCACCAAGCTCCCCACCGGTGATATGTTGGGGGAAAGGGTGACAGCGAGGTAGACCGAAATCGTCCCAAAGGAGACGGCAAATCCCTCCATCCCAGACCGGGCACGCAGCCTCTGGCACGCAACAACAGTCCTAAGATCTGCCTCCGCACCTCGCAAACGTATCCACCGATCCTGACTGAGGCGGATTAAAAGATCATATTCGCCGCCAGGCTCCCCACTCAAATCCTGGATTCTTCTACGCCTGGCAACGACCAAATTGATCATCCTCGAGTTCACGAACGTCATCAGCAACCCAAGAGCCCATAGATCTTGTATGCAGGCCAGGAAGACTGCTGCAGTGACAGTCAATGCCGGGCTTAGGATGTAGAGCAGTGTTGCAGGGACACCTGCGACAAACAAAGACTGGAGGTGACAGTTGAGTGAAGAGAGGCGGGGATCTTGTGATGGGCTCAGAGACACCCTTGCGTTGACGAGGTATCCGCTGCATCCGATGTTTTGGAGGAAGCGTAATGTAGCGGGATTCTCGATACGAGAAGGAGGGCTCTCCCCGACTCTCGTTGCACCCGGCACAGAGACGTCGCAGGCATAAATGCTACTGGGAAGCTGAGGGCCGTGTATATCAAATGCAAGGGAGAAGACGTCGATGAAAGAGTGGACCTCCTCAGGACTGGTGGCGAGTCTAGCGAGAAGTACGACATCGCTTGCTTGGATGAGAGGGGGAGAAAGGGAATTGGACATGTTTGACGAGTGAGAGTAGTTGAGAAGACGTGGATACAGAAATCAAGTGCATTATAAGGTGGTCGACTGGAAGATATACTACTAATGGATGTAGTAAACCAAATACGATCAAAGTAGCATGGGAAGCCGCGCTGTGGCTGTGCAACTGAAAGTTCTAAGAATTCTTTTCTTACAGTGCATGACGCGGTCCCCGGTCTAGCGCACGGATTTTCGGCCCGACAAGTGGTAAGGGGGAAGTAAATTAAATAATGAATAAATAAACTGAATAAATAACCCTATTAGGAAGCAAGAGCTCGAGGCATGGCCGTACTATGGGTAGGAAGGAAAGGATGAAAGTACGGCCATGCCTCGAGCTCTTGCTTCCTAATAGGGTTATTTATTCAGTTTATTTATTCATTATTTAATTTACTTCCCCCTTACCACTTGTCGGGCCGAAAATCCGTGCGCTAGACCGGGGACCGCGTCATGCACTGTAAGAAAAGAATTCTTAGAACTTTCAGTTGCACAGCCACAGCGCGGCTTCCCATGCTACTTTGATCGTATTTGGTTTACTACATCCATTAGTAGTATATCTTCCAGTCGACCACCTTATAATGCACTTGATTTCTGTATCCACGTCTTCTCAACTACTCTCACTCGTCAAACATGTCCAATTCCCTTTCTCCCCCTCTCATCCAAGCAAGCGATGTCGTACTTCTCGCTAGACTCGCCACCAGTCCTGAGGAGGTCCACTCTTTCATCGACGTCTTCTCCCTTGCATTTGATATACACGGCCCTCAGCTTCCCAGTAGCATTTATGCCTGCGACGTCTCTGTGCCGGGTGCAACGAGAGTCGGGGAGAGCCCTCCTTCTCGTATCGAGAATCCCGCTACATTACGCTTCCTCCAAAACATCGGATGCAGCGGATACCTCGTCAACGCAAGGGTGTCTCTGAGCCCATCACAAGATCCCCGCCTCTCTTCACTCAACTGTCACCTCCAGTCTTTGTTTGTCGCAGGTGTCCCTGCAACACTGCTCTACATCCTAAGCCCGGCATTGACTGTCACTGCAGCAGTCTTCCTGGCCTGCATACAAGATCTATGGGCTCTTGGGTTGCTGATGACGTTCGTGAACTCGAGGATGATCAATTTGGTCGTTGCCAGGCGTAGAAGAATCCAGGATTTGAGTGGGGAGCCTGGCGGCGAATATGATCTTTTAATCCGCCTCAGTCAGGATCGGTGGATACGTTTGCGAGGTGCGGAGGCAGATCTTAGGACTGTTGTTGCGTGCCAGAGGCTGCGTGCCCGGTCTGGGATGGAGGGATTTGCCGTCTCCTTTGGGACGATTTCGGTCTACCTCGCTGTCACCCTTTCCCCCAACATATCACCGGTGGGGAGCTTGGTGATTATTTGCTTGGTGTTCTTCTCCTCCATTTTCATGGCCCTGTACAACTCCTTGACGCCATGTCTGCAGACGTTGAACCGTGTTGTGCGTGTAGAGGGGGAACCAATGAGGTATGAGAGGATATCGCAGGGTAACACTGGGGGAAATGAGCGGGGTGTCGTCGTATCCATGATGCCTTCCCGTAGAGGAGAGGATGCTGTGTAAGGCGATTCGGGAATGTCAGCTGGAATACTGTGCAGAGAGACGCTCAGATACTTCTTGCTTGCACTTATACATGCTACTAGGTTATGTGACACTACTGTCATAAGACTTGTTATCCAAACAGTATATGTAGATATCTATGAAGTGTATAAAAATCTATTTACGCCAAGCCAGAAATTAGATCTCAGGACTGCCGTGCTTCATGTCGAACCAAAGGTACTAAGGGCTAATATGAGCAGAGAAATGTATCAGTAGAAGAAATACACAGGCGAGAATTAGATACGCACACTACCGCCCCAACCCTGGGATTTAGGTGGGGGGTCCGACGAGGGACGTGGTGTTAGTCGAACGAAAAAAGTCATTTTTAGCAGTTCACGATCTGGCAACTCCGAATGTAGACCTACGGCATCTTCTTGCCACTTGTTTCGATCTGTCCCTCCTTGGCTTCATTTCACAATCCCAATTTCGCTGAACTTCAGAAAGTCAGAATTTTTTGGTTTTGCAAACACTATTGAAGAAAACAAACGATTTGACGTGCTTTCCCCCTTCAATCACCCGGTCTGTACCACGCCATGAGGCTTCGATGATATAAGACCCTGAACGACGCGCTAATTGATTAGTGATCGTCCTCGAGCCGCCAGCCGAGAAGGGACACTTGGACATGATCCTAAAGAGATGACAACTCGGGCCCGCAAAGGGATAGGTAACGGAAAGCCAGCGACTCACTGAATTAACTTGAATGAGCTTCGCGGTTTGGAACAACTTTTCTTCTTGTCGCCTTTTCAATAGAATGATCTGTTCTTCGATCTCTGCTCTAGTCTCGATGGGAATGTCTGGGCATGTCAGTTGCTTGGACAAGGATGCGATCTGGTTGGCGAGCTAGGAAAATGTCAGCCGGTGGAGCATGCAGGAGGATCGATGGTTACCTCTTTACGCTCATTATCCATCTCGACGAGTTCTGGTTCGGCCAGTAGTGCATCTTTGCCCTCTGGGGTCAAGCCTTGGGGCGCGTTTTCGTCTTGACGGGCCGACATGTCCATCAAAGCCTGGTACAGTTAGTACATGCAGCAGTGTTCAATAAAGCAGAAACCTTTCCGGCCTTTACATGCTCGACATTCTCATCATGGTCTTGAAGGATGGCTCCGAGGTCTGCGCCTATGAAGCGGCTTTTGTAGGAAGTCTAAAGGAAGTCAAGCGATGCCGTCAATGATCAACAAGACGTACATCAAACTTGGTCGATCCTTCAGTGTAGCCCATTAACGTGTTTTAATCTTGTTCGGTCATTTCTCGAGATATGCGCTTAGAAGTTCCACAGCGGCAGCAGTAACAAGTTACATGGCCTGAAGAGAGATGGATGAGAGTACAACCAGTGAATGGTGGGGACGTACGGATGAAGCCCTTGTTTATGCTCACACGTCGAAGATGACTGCTGAGAGCAGCATAGGTTAAAAGACAAGTAGGTGAGGTGATCTATGCACAGCCGTCAAAGATTTCAGACCGAAGAGCTGGCGTGTTGGCGGCTTCCGGGTGCATTGAGAGTATGTGGTGAGCAGTTGAGGAATCTTGGGATGGAAGATGTCGCTGGCTGTCTTGATGTGAGGAAATATGTTGCCCTCGGTGGCCATGGCGACGATGAGGGAAACGGGCAAAGGGCACGAGAGTGTGTCTCTGGCATGAGAAGGAACTTCTTGTAGCTAGCGTTATTCTTGCGATATCCCTTGAGAAGGTGTATTTTGATGCGTATGAGGATGACGGGGCTGTGAGGGTCGCCAGGGTTTGGTAGGACGTGAAACTCGTGGTCGCGCCACATGAGAGCCTCGTTGGTGCCGGAATGACTGGAAGACTCGATTATGGCGCCGGAACATTCCGAGGAGAGGCTCTGGAGAAGAAGGGCGTACAGGACCTGGAGCATCATGCGAGCTGTCCTGAACCCCTTGGTGTCTTCGAATATACCGCGAGCCATGATCTCAAAATCAGTGGCGCTGAGGAGATACTTTTCGCGTGCGTCGGTGGAGAGGGGTGCGATCTCCTCGAGATCTTCAGAGTCGATGTAGGCAAGGACTTGCTGACGAACATCAAGGGTAACTGTTTGGAGTCCTTCTCGACGCCAGATGCTGAAGATCTGGCGCACGAAACCGTGGATCGTATTCTTGACGGCGTAGAGGCCGAGCCGACCTTCTGTACAGAGCCACGTAGCGAGCGTATGCGACAAAGCCAGGTGAGTATATGTGGGTATATGCACGGTGATGGACTTGCCGTGGGGTGGCATGGCTGAGTCGGGATTGATTTTCTCTGATATGTGGATTGCCTTCCTTCACCTGGGAGTGGAAAAACCCTGCCCATGTGCAATGGACCTGTTTGACCTTGTTGCGGGTGGACCGACCGACCTTTCGCAAGAAAACTTTGCCATGGAGAGACTTGTCCATTGCCTTTTTGACCTTGGGGGTACGGCTGTTCGTGAAGAAAAGAGCTTGGCGGCAGAGCGCTTGCCAATGGCATCGCGGAGACCCATGGCTGAACGATGAGCGATGGCACCACCGAAGACAGGGAGCGGAGGCCTGCCCGTTCGACAGTGGAGGGAGGAGAGAAGGGAAGGATGTGGTAGAATTGGGAGGGGCCGGCTTTATAGGTCCCGTCGCGTCGCGTGCACGTCAGGATCGTCGCTGACGCAGCTTGAAGCTATGGTGATGACGCTATAGTCCGTCATGTGAAAAAGTCGGGACGAAAACGGGAATTATGTAAGTTGGATGAACGTCCATAATTACCGACTAATCCTTCCCACGGTCATTCAATTCTCTCCCATTGTTTTCACGCATGTATGGGTTAATCCTAAGGCTTTCGACCTTCAACCCTGCGGGGCTCGTCGCTCATGTTGGCCTCTCCTTGTTTACTATCAGAGTGCCTTCGACTGGTCCACTCTCATACATCGATGTCCTCTCCCTCGCACTCAGGATATACAACCGGCAGTCTGATGAGTTCCTCATGGCGGGTGCAATGAAAACCGGAGGCACTTGTCGCATCGGGAATTCCGCCACTGTGAGCTTCCTCCAAACCATCGGGCGCACCGGTCATCTCGTCACCGCACGCGTGTTTCCAAACCCATCACACAATCTCGGCCTTTCTCCACTCAACCGTCACCTCCAGTCTTTGTTTGTCGCGGACGTACCTGCAACGCTCCTTTACCTCCTTGCCCCGGCATTGACTGTTATTACAGCAGTCTTCCTGGGCTACATACAAGATTGGTGGGGCCTCGGGGTGTTGGTGACGCTCGTGCTCTCCAGGCTGATCAATGTGGTTGTCGCTAGGCGGATCTGGAGAAGCAACAAGAGGTCGTCGTTGGGGAAGAAATCAGGTTTTGAGGGTGCTCTTTTCATTCTTTGCAGTCGGGATCGCTGGATTTTATTGCGAGGTGCGGAGGACGATCTTCAGACCCTCATTGCAGGCCAGGGATCGCGGGATAAGTCTCTGATGGAGCGATTCGCTGTGTCCTTTGCAGCGTTGTCAGTCTACGTTGCTGTTGTCCTTTCCTTCCTCGCATCGACGATGGGGAACGTCCTGATTGCCTGCCTGTTACTGTGCTCTTCCGCCATTTTGAGCCTGTCCAACACGTTGACGCCATGTCTACGATTGCCGGATTGTTCCGTATGCATGCAAGGACTGCCGAAGAAGTATAATCAGAGGTCGGAGATGGCGAAGGAATTGATTGAAGAATCGGGACGAGATGACTGGGCCATTGGCTTGGGACTCATCACTCCCGAGAATTCCTCCGTTGAGAAGGAAAGAACTATCTAGTACGAGGCTACCTTCTATCCAGCGGAGTTCGATTCCTCCAGAATACTTGATATGTCCGTCGTGATGTAGGTAGACACAATTTCTAGACATATTTAACCATGAAGGACTTCCTTTCCTCAAACAAGCAAAGCAATAATATCATTCGTACGTAATGCAGCTACCTTTTCCTCAATTTCTCAACTTAAAGAGCAATAGGTTGGCTTACTTTATTCCTTCGTCATCAAGACTCTACCACCGCGTTACTGGTGCAGGCAACGAACATGCAGGTTTGAATTCCCCCGATGGCGAATTCTTAGCGGATGGCTACTGTAGTAGTCACTGATAATCGATGTCTTCATTAACATTTCAACGTTCAACATTGTAAGCTCCTTTCATTTCATTTCCGCTCCCCTTTTGCCATTCTGACGTCGTTACGAAGCTTAATGTGGTATAGGCTAGAGAGCAAACCGACCTTTTTCCTGCCAGCTACACAGATCAGGCTCAGGTCCCTGCCATGTCGGGTTTCGGACCGAATTCCCCTTTCTCCGCTCAGTTCTCAATGGCCCATCATCGAAGGGGAGCACCAACGGGATGATCAACAGATGGACACGCCATCACGATGGAATGTGAAGGGATACAGTGAAAGAGACGTAAACCTTGAACAGAGGTTATAGCTGTGAACAAGAAGCGGGGATTACGATAATCCTTCCATTTCACGTCTCGAGTTGGACCTGACGTGAGAGGTGAATTGCCTATGCTTGCCACTAAGCTGATCGCTCACAATCGTCAAAAGGCCAGCATTCTTCAGTTCATTCGCTCCACTTGCACGAGTCTACGATCTGTCAGATATCGCCTACTTCTTCCTCCCTATAACACGCGTTCCCGTGGCTCCAATTCGCACTACGACTACCTGTCGCTTGTCCAGTCAAGTACCAGTTCAATACGATGGTGAGTCAATTTAAATGCTCTTGCGTATCGTTTAATAACGTATTGTCGTAGAGGACGGCTAAGAGGCCACCGACTTGTTCATGTACCCCGCTACACCAGCCTTGATTGCCTCTTCTGATTCTTCAACTCAACACCTCTTCCCCTCGTCACTATACACCTTCGCACCGTCGCACTCCCGAACATGTCCCTCGCTCCCACAGCCCCCTCATGCTCTGCGAGAACAAGGATACCATACGCGAACGCGACCACCGTGAGATTAGCCGCATCTGCGGGGAACTCTGGAGATCCCTACCACCTGCTGAGAAGCGGATTTACACGGCCAAGGCTATTAGCACCAAGGAGGATCATCTCGTAGGAAGTATCCTGACTACCAGTTCATGCCGGAACAGGAATACGCTTCATCTTATCCTCCGGCTCTTTATCGCTACGCTACCGCGGCTGAGGCTGTGTCTTCCTGATCTAAGACACCTCTACATGCGAACCTATCAACGCGATCTGGCTTTCAGGAAGGATAGAGCCTGGGGATGTCCAGATATTGTCCTTTTCTTCCCTTGCCATCGTTAGGGTCTTCAGCGATTGTCAATCTTCGTGGAGCATTTGGAATACTGTGCCTGTGTTCGAGAATACTTGGGCGCTTTTGTTAACTCAATTACTGCTGTTAAACCGAACAACACGTGTATCAATTATGGTAAACGCTATATACAATTGCCACCAAGTTCGAACTGTCACTCACTCCAGTTCTATCTCAGTAGCTATCTTGGTCCAGCATTCTCCGTTCCGGAGCATAAATGTACTTACTCGTTGATAAGTTCAAAGTCTCGCCGGTACCATTTCCGGCAGTCGCAGGATCTCATTTATGGCGACATGCCTTTCAATGATCCTCCTTGGCGCTGCCAGTGGAGGTCTAACGTCGAGCAGAAAAAATCTTGTCGCCGCTCCAAGCAAACGACCCATATGTTATTATAGCGAAACATCGGTTCCACAATTCAGCCGAGCGCCTATACAGCAGCTATAAACACCTATTAAAAGATCAATCCACTGCAAGCACCGAACGTATCAAGGCACCTGTTTTTTGCCAGCCCCACCTTTCCCAGTGACGGGTTTCGTCTGAGTGGCAAAAAACGGGCCGCACGGTCAGGGTGACCTCACTTAATGTTCATGACCATCGCCTACATCATCATAATGGTTTGAGCTGTAGAAGCCTTTCGAGTCCTTCATATGCTGTTGTTTGCCCTACGAACATTGCGGCTGTTTACTTGTTCGTCGCACAAGAATACGAGTCGCTGGTGCGAGAGAGGGACTATCCCTTGCTACCCGGATACTTAGCGTGCGGTTATCCTTAAGCCGAGGCTTGACTGATGACGTCTATGCGATGTCATTAGGATCTCGACCGTACGCTGTTCATGAACGATCCATACGATTACCTCATTAATTTACTGACCAAGGTCTTATCACCGAGATAGCTTTCTCTCTACATATGTACAAGGTACGTTCCCTTATCTCGGCCTACAGATAATACTGAGGAAACACGACAGCTAGAAATGAGATATATGTTTGCTTTTCAATTTCTTTCGCTACAGTGACCTATGACCTGGCGCTAACGAAGGGTCAGTGAAGTACTCGATACATTGACTGTAACCTTTTGGGTGATGCTGGGGTCGCGTGTTAGTGACGCACGAGACGCATTCAATCAACCATGAACTTACTCAACAGAGACGGTCTTTCCTTGATATGTGCACCGTTGCGATGATCGAGATTAGATGGTCTTCAGTGCCGAGCTGAAAGACACCTAATTTACAGGTGCAGACGGGAGAATCTACCCTGCGTTCGAAATTGGATGAATGAAACCAAGTTTTCAGGGCTCCTGTGAGGTATCTTATCATATCAACCTTGCGTCCTGAAAATGCCGTACTCATAATCTCGACGGATCCGGCGGATCGGCCGGAGGAGGGCGTCGTCTAGGATCTCATATCGTCGATGCTCAATGGCGTGGTACAGAGTAGTTGATTGAGGGGGAAAGCGCGTCAAATCGTTTGTTTTTTTCATTGGTTATTGTAAAACCTGAATATCTGACTTTCTGAAGTTCAGTGAGATTGGGATTATGAAATGAAGCAAAGGGGGGACTATCCGAAACAAGTGGTAAGAGGAAGCCGTAGGACGGATCAGAACGACATTTTGGTTCGTGCCATCACCACGTTCCTCGTCGGACTCCCCACCTTCAGTCGAAAGCCCAGGGTTGGAAGTGGTAGTGTGCATATCTAAGTATCGCGTGTGTTTTTCTACTACTGATATAATTCCCTGTCATGTAAAATAGTTGTGCATGTATAAGTACAAACAAGAAGTATCTGAGCGCCCCTTCTGCAAGGTATTCCAACTGACATTCCCGAACCGCCTTACACGACATCCTCTCCTCTACGGGAAGGCATCATGGATACGATGACACCCCGCTCGTCTTCCCCAGTGTTACCCTGCGATATCCTCTCCTCATACCTCGTCGGTTCCCCCTCTACACGCACAACACGGTTCAACGTCTGCAGACACGGTGTCAAGGAGTTGTACAGGGCCATGAAAATGGAGGAGCAGAACACCAAGAAAATGATCACCAAGCTCCCCACCGGTGATATATTGGGGGAAAGGGCGACAACGAGGTAGACCGAAATCGTCCCAAAGGAGACGGCACATCCCTCCATCCCAGACTGGACACGCAGCCCCTGGCACGCGACGACAGTCCTAAGATCTGCCTCCGCACCCTGCAAGCGTATCCACCGATCCTGACTGAGGCGGATTAAAAGATCATACTCGCCACCAGGCTCCCCACTCAAATCCTGAACGCTTCTACGCCTGGCGACGACTAAATTGATCATCTTTGAGTTCACGAACGTCATGAGCAACCCAAGGGCCCATAGGTCCTGTATGCAGGCCAGGAAGACTGCTGCAATGACAGTCAATGTCGGGCTTAGGATGCAAAGCAGCGTGGCAGGGACACCTGCGACAAACGAAGAGCGGAGGTGACGGTTGAGCGGAGAGAGCTGGGGATATGGCGATGAGCTCAGAGACACCTTTGCGTTAACAAGGTATCCGCTGCGTCCGATGTTTTGGAGGAAGCGTGATGTTGTGGGATTCTCGACATGGGAAGGGGGGCTATCCCCGACCCTCGTTGCCCCCGGCACGGAGACGTCGCAGGCATAAATACTACTGGGAAGCTGAGGGCCGTGCATATTGAACGCAAGGGAGAAGGCGTCGATGAAGGAGTGGACCTCCTCAGGACTGGTGGCGAGTCTAGCGAGAAGTACGACATCGCTTGCCTGGATGAGAGTGGGAGAAAGAGAATTGGACATATGTGAGAAATAGAGTGCATTGTAAGGTGGTATGGCTGTCGAAGATATAGGTTAGGTTAGCTAAGCTATGCGATCAAACTTTCCAAATCCAAGGGTTTGCTGTGTGAGAACATACATTCTCGTAAACTGGACAGTTGTGGGCTGCATATGGTGTAGGCTCTGATGGCCTATCGCCACTCTAGCTTAACGCGCCTGATCCCTCTCGGCCCAAGTTGGAAAGTTTGATCGCATAGCTTAGCTAACCTAACCTATATCTTCGACAGCCATACCACCTTACAATGCACTCTATTTCTCACATATGTCCAATTCTCTTTCTCCCACTCTCATCCAGGCAAGCGATGTCGTACTTCTCGCTAGACTCGCCACCAGTCCTGAGGAGGTCCACTCCTTCATCGACGCCTTCTCCCTTGCGTTCAATATGCACGGCCCTCAGCTTCCCAGTAGTATTTATGCCTGCGACGTCTCCGTGCCGGGGGCAACGAGGGTCGGGGATAGCCCCCCTTCCCATGTCGAGAATCCCACAACATCACGCTTCCTCCAAAACATCGGACGCAGCGGATACCTTGTTAACGCAAAGGTGTCTCTGAGCTCATCGCCATATCCCCAGCTCTCTCCGCTCAACCGTCACCTCCGCTCTTCGTTTGTCGCAGGTGTCCCTGCCACGCTGCTTTGCATCCTAAGCCCGACATTGACTGTCATTGCAGCAGTCTTCCTGGCCTGCATACAGGACCTATGGGCCCTTGGGTTGCTCATGACGTTCGTGAACTCAAAGATGATCAATTTAGTCGTCGCCAGGCGTAGAAGCGTTCAGGATTTGAGTGGGGAGCCTGGTGGCGAGTATGATCTTTTAATCCGCCTCAGTCAGGATCGGTGGATACGCTTGCAGGGTGCGGAGGCAGATCTTAGGACTGTCGTCGCGTGCCAGGGGCTGCGTGTCCAGTCTGGGATGGAGGGATGTGCCGTCTCCTTTGGGACGATTTCGGTCTACCTCGTTGTCGCCCTTTCCCCCAATATATCACCGGTGGGGAGCTTGGTGATCATTTTCTTGGTGTTCTGCTCCTCCATTTTCATGGCCCTGTACAACTCCTTGACACCGTGTCTGCAGACGTTGAACCGTGTTGTGCGTGTAGAGGGGGAACCGACGAGGTATGAGGAGAGGATATCGCAGGGTAACACTGGGGAAGATGAGCGGGGTGTCATCGTATCCATGATGCCTTCCCGTAGAGGAGAGGATATTGTGTAAGGTGTTCGGGAATGCTAGTTAGAATACCTTGCAGAAGGGGGCGCTCAGATACTTCTTGTTTGTACTTATACATGCAACTATATTGCATGGCACTACTGCCACTAGATGGGATGCATGTATACATAGATATCTAGGTTTGGTAAGGTCGATACAATTTTAGATATGCACGCTGTCGCTCTAACCCTAGGATTGTGACTCAAGGTGGAGAGTCCGATGAGGCCTCAGAGGGACATGGTGATCGTAAAAAAGGTCTTTTTGATCGGTGCAGGATCTGGCGATCGGACTCCGAATGCGAACCTACAGCTTCCTCTTACCATGTTTCGATCGGTCTTCCCTTTGCTTCATTGCACAATACCAATCCCGCTGAATTTCACAAAGTCAGAATTTTTTGGATGCGCAAACACCAATGAAAAAAACAAACTTTCCCCCCTCGATCACCCGATCTGTACCACGACATCGGGCTTCGACGATATAAGACCCTAGACGGCGCCCTTGTTAATGAACAACCCTCTTTGGGCCGATCCGCCGGATGCGTCGAGATCATGAGGACCCACAAGTTCAAGTAGGAGCAGAGTCCTCCATTTTGCCGGTATTTTCAGAACGCAAGGTTGATATAGTAAGATACCTCCCAGGGGCCCTGAACGATGGTAAGAAAAAAAATGGACGAAGCCTAGAATGTCCGGACGTCGCCAGCCTCAATTCTTCCTAAAAGCCAGATCACATTGGATAGAATCACATGGAGAGGTTTCATAGATCAGCTTCAAGTCACGGTAGCGTAACAATGAAGGGTCGGAGGGTGAGATGAAGTGTGTTCCTGTTCAGGGGCAATTCCGTGCATTAAAAAGGAGAACTCTTCGAGGTCATCGAAGGCGAGGTGTTCGAGCGTAATAACTGCGAAAGCTCGACGAAGTAAAAATTGTTGCCCGCAAATCTGGGGAAATGTCACCCCAACGTACGCTCCATCCATTCCCAGGGCCCTGGAAAACGCGTATGTGGCGGAGGATAGACAACACGCGCAAGACGTATATCAGAGGCGAATTCTCGTGCGATAGCTCATTTGGAAGTGTATCGGGTAGCCAGAAATGAGTTGGGACAATGCAGATATGCAGATCGCGAACAAAACTCGCAATGCGAGGAAAGCTGGTCAGGATATCGAGGGGCTGGGTGTATCGTAATGAATGGCCAAAGAGAGGCGGACAGTAGAAAAAATGTAATTCTGAGCAAAGGATTTGAGTGATTCATAGTCACGGCGAAATTCGTCTGTGCCACACCATGGGGCGGTCCTTAGGCTCTAGCCGAGAAGGGACACTTGGACATGATCCTAAAGAGATAACAACTTAGCAACGAGATGGGTAACGCAAAGCCAAGAATTTACTCAATCAACGAGCTTCGCGACCTCGGCCCTCGATCACATTGACGTCGCAATAGACATCGTCAGTAACTCGGCGATACGTTTAGTACCCGAGTAGCAAGTTGTGGTCCCTTCCTTGCACCAGCCACTCATATTCTCGTGTAAGGGCCTCCGATGTTCCCAGAACATGCAGAAGCGGATACAGAACTCGATACGATTTTAGGAACATTACTGAGATGACTACGTTCAGCTTTATAACCTTGTTTGGGAGTTGTGAGCCGCATCCCTATTACTGATAGTGGGGCGTAGTGACTCTGCGCAACTGGGATTTACGGCACTAGACAGCATGCCATGTCATTTGTTCTTCAGGCGCCGGGAGAAAATAGTGTATTAGGATATGTACTGACAAGACGTTGAAATAGACCATGACATGCGTGTGGAGTTGGAGACGATTGCAAGAGGGGAGAAAGACAGACGCAGAGGTGACCGTGGATAGGCGAGAGGAAGTAGCGGATATGGCAGTGCGAACTGAACGAGGTGCCAAAGACAGAGACGCAAAAGTGGCCAGAAGGCTGGCAAAGACGACGTCGTGCATGAACAGCGAAGAGGCTGCCTCTTCACAAGTTCCTGGTAGATTCGGAGGTCAGGATATGTGGTTGACGACGGCGAAGACGAGGACTTAAGCTAGTGAGGGGCGTCGTCGTATTAGGAGTGATAGTATTGGAAATTCGAGAGGCTCGTCGACATCGTCGACACCGATGACCAGGCAAGCGTACCGTTAATAGTTGTATCTACCTTGAGCTCCAATTCCCCGATGCATGGAGGCGTAAGTTTTCGTTGCACGACATTGAGTGCTGAGTTCTTTTATTCGAAGTGAGGTTCATTGTTGAGTTGAGTCGCACGGAATTTAGTTAAATCAATCGATCACCTGTCCATTGCTCCATAAAGGACTGACTAAGCCTTCCCACGGTCGTTTCGTTTCCTCCCATTGCTTCTGCCCATGTCTGAGTTAATTCTAAAGCTTTTGACCTTCAATCCTGCGGGGCTCGTCGCTCTTGTTGGCTTCTCGAGCCTCTTTGGCTCCTTGTCTGCCTCCCTCTTAGAGCCTTCAACTGGTTCACTCTTATACATTGATGTCCTCTTCCTCGCACTAAGGACATACAACCAGCAGTTTGATGAGTTCCCCATTGCGGGTGCAATGAAAACCGGAGGCACTTGTCGCGTCAGAAACTCTGTCACTGTGAGCTTCCTCCAAACCATCGGGCGCACCGGGCACCTCGTCACCGCACGTGTGTTTCCAGACCCATCACACAACCCCAGCCTCTCTCCGCTCAACCGTCACATCCAGTCTTTGTTTGTCGCGGGTGTCCCTGCAACGCTGCTTTATCTCCTTACCCCGGCATTGACTGTCACCACAGCAGTTCTCCTAGGCTACATACAAGATTGGTGGGGCCTCGGGGTGTTGGTGACGCTCGTGCTCTCAAGGATGATCCATGTGGTTGTCGCTAGGCGGATCTGGAGAAGCAAACAGAGATCGTCGTTGGGAAAGAAATCGGATGTCGAGGGTGCGCTCGTCATCATTCTCAGTCAAGATCGCTGGATATTATTGCAGGGTGTGGAGGACGATCTTCGGACCGTTATCGCACCGCGGGATAAGATTGTGGTGGAGCAATTCGACGGGCAAATCGCTCTGCCCTTTGCATTGTTGCCGGTCTATATTGCTATTGTCTTTTCCTTCTACACATCGACGGTGGGGAGGATGATGATTACTTGCCTGTTACTGTGCTCTTCCGCCATTTTGGGCCTGTCCAACACGTTGACGCCATGTCTACGATTGCCGGATTATTCCGTATGCGTGCAAGGACTGCCGAAGAAGTATAATCAGAAGTTGGAGATGGTGAAGGAATTGATTGAAGCATCGGGGCGAGATGACTGGGCCATTGGCTTGGGACTCGTCACTCCCGAGAATTCCTCCGTTGAGAAGGAATGAACCAGCTAGTAGGAGGCTACCATCTATCCAGCGGAGAAGTTCGATTCCTCCAGAATACTTGATCTTTATTTTATCATGAAGCACTTCCCTTCCTCAGACAGACAAAGCAGTAATATCATTCGTACGTAATGCAGCTACTTTTCCCTAATTCTCAAATTGAAGAGCAATAGGTTGGCTTACCTTGCGGTTATCTATCTATCTTTATTCCGTCCGTCGTTATCAAGGCTCCACCTCCGTGTTGCTGGTACAAGCACCAAACACGCAGATTTGAATTCCCCTAATGGCGATTCTTATCGGATGGCTAGCAGTCACTGATGATCAATGTCTCTATTCACGTTTCAACATTCAGCACTGTAAGCTCATCTCATTTCATTTCTGCTCCCCGTTTGCCATGTCTGACGTCGTTACGAAGCTTCATTTGGTATATGCTGCAGAGCAAGCTAGCGTTAACTCCATCCCAAGGGCCGACCTTCTTTCTGCCAGCTACACAGATCAGGTTCAGGCCTCTACCATGTCAGTTTTTCGACCCAATTCCCTTCTCTCCGGGCATGAAATGAGAGAACCAGTTATGCTCGCCGTCAAGCCGATCGCTTACAGCCGTCGAAAGGCCAGCATTTCTTCAGTTCATTCGCTCCACTTGCACGAGTCTACGATCTGTCAGATATCGCATACGCCTCTTTCTTCCCTATAACACGCGTTCCTATGGCTCCAATTCGCACTACGACTACCCGTCGCTTGTCCAGTCAAGTACCAGTTCGATACAATGGTGAGTCAATTTAAATGCTCTTGCATATAGCCTTATAACGTGTTGTTGTAGTGGAAGGCTGGGAAGCCATCGACTTGTTCATGTACCCCGCTACGTCAGCCTTGTTTGCCTCTTCTCATATTTCAACTCAACACCCGTTCCCCTCGTCACCATATGCCTTCGCACCGTCGCACTCCCGGACATGTCCCTCGCTCCCCCAGCCCCTTCATGCTCTGCGAGAACAAGGATACCATACACGAACGCGACCACCGCGAGATTAGCCGCATCTGCGGGGAACTCTGGAGATCCCTACCACCTGCTGAGAAGCAGATTTACATGGCCAAGGCTATTAACGCCAAGGAGGATCATATCCTGACTACAAGGTCATGCCGGCGTCGCGACAAAAAGGACGAGGAGGGTGGTGAGCCGGGATCGTGATATTATAGAAGACGCGAGACGCAAAAAGATTGTGATGTTGATAGGAAAAGGAGCTGAGCGAATAGAGCTGGAGAGGGCGCTGGAGGTTGAAGATACGTGCGGAAATCGGAACCCATCGACGCCAGTGACAGAACGCACGCCTACGACGACTCTCATAGCCGAATTTCCTGCTGCTAACGAGTTGGTCTGCGATGGAGAAGAAGATGGTTTTGTTCCTACCTGTGATATCCCACCCTTTGACTTGAATGCTCCCAACCCAGGATCAGGATATCATAGACGAGGCTAGGCGCGCGGTGCTGATGGGAAAAGGTGCCGAGGGAATGGAGCTGGGGAGGGCGCTGAAGATTGAGAACACGTGCAGGAACCCATTGATACCAGCGACAGAACGCACGCCTATGGCTCTGATAGCCGAATTCCCTGCTCCTGACGAGTTAGTTTGCGGAGATAATATCGTTCCATCTGTGAAATCCCACCCTTCGGTGACGAGATCTCCCCGTTTTAAGCAATCTTTGGTGCAGACCAATCCGATGTTGCAGCGCTTCGGAACACCCGGCAACTCTAGACAAAAGAAAACCTCAGAGCTGGCGATACTTCCCCGCCTATTGTATCGCCGGATTCACTTAATTGATTGGTTGATTGTGGAAAGGATACAAATTTGCTGTTTCAGACCAGACCTCCTCACTCTTGGCAGGGCCCCCGTCATATTTTCACTCTATAACCTCTGGCACCCGCATGTTTTCCGGATTCTGAAGACATACGCACGTGTTCCGGTTCTTACCATTTTTATCCTAGTCGCCCTCGCAAGGAACCACTAGCAGAAACTAGTAGCAGCAGTCATCCCAGTCTGTTCCTTTGGAGATATCAAATGGCGTCCTTTGAAGGATCTCCAGGTCCTATTGACACCCCAGCCTCGCGGTGTCGCGGGGGAGGTGGCCTATTTATATCGGAGTATCTCATGGCCCTCGGAAATGACCTTCCTGCCCCCTTCTTCCTGCTACCACTAGCGTCGCCTGTGTATTCACTTCAAGACATCAGCGCGCATTCGAATGGCTCCCTTCAACTCCCTTCCCGCAGAGCTAGTCGACGCCATCGTCTACGAATTCCGCCATGACCGTGAATCACTCAAATCCTTTGCGTCTACTCAACGTTCCTTTGTTCCATTCGCTCAGAATTACATCTTCTCGGCTGTCCGCCTCTCCTTTGGGCATCTATTATGCCCAGAACGTAGTCGATGCACCCAGCTCCTTGATATCCTGTCCAGCTCCCCTCGCATTGCCAGTTTTGTTCGCGACCTGCATATCTGCATTGTCCCAACTCCATTCTGGCTACCCGACACACTTCCTAACGAGCTATCGCGCGAAAATTCGCCTCTCATACACGTCTTGCGCGTGCTGTCTAGCCTTCGCCACATACGCGTTTTCCAGGGCCCCGGGAATGGATGGAGCGTACGGTGGGGCGATATTTCTCCAGACCTGCAGGCAGCAATGCGCACAAGTTTTACCTCATCGAGCATTCGCGGTATTACGCTCGAACGCCTCGCCTTCCGTGGCTTTGAAGAATTCTCCTTCCTTTTCATACACGCCCAAACCGTCGAAGAATTGTCCTTAACAGGAATACGCTTCGTCCCATCCTCTGACTCTTCATCGTTACGCTGCCACGACTTGAAGCTGCGTCTTCCTAATCTACGAAACCTCTCCATGCGATTCTATCGACGCGATCTTGCTTTCACGAAGGGTAGAGGTTGGGAAAGCCCAGACATTCTTGGCTTTGTCCTTTTTTTACCATCGTTGGTGTATTTGGACAGTCTTCGACGATTATCGATCTTCGTAGACCATTTGGAAGACTGCGCATCTATTCGAGAATACTTGGGCGCGTTTGGTAACTCAATTGCTGCTGTTACAAGGAACAATTCGTGTGTCAATTACAGTAAGCGCTTTATACAAATTTCCACTCCTCGAGCTGTTACTCACCGCCATAATCGGATCGTAGTAACTATCGCGGTCGAGAAGTTCCGATATTAAAACCGGACGTGTATTCCTAGGTTCCTAGGGCAAATGTACCCCCCGATAGGTTAGAAGCCGCGGTACCATATTCCTCCGACAGCTGCAGGAGTTGCACTTATGGCCACACTCCTTACTTGCTTGCAGTGGCCCGAAGTTGGTTCGGGTATCATGGTCATCCTTTGGACTGCAAGCAGACGTCGGCGGAGGTAGCTGAGCTGTTAACTTCGAGCAGAGGAAATATTTATCCGACATCAGGACATCAAACAAAGCGTGTGGCGTGGGGGTAAAACACTTCTGCGAAGCGCCTATACAGCAGCTATAAATTTCAATCCGTAAGTCCATTCATCATGCGGTAGCATGCAAGAGAAGCTCCGAAACGTACTAAAGGCGCCCTTCGTGTCCATCTTCCGCCGATTCCTCTCCTGCAGACCGCAGAACGCCATGACTTGCGACAAAAACACAAACGCCACCATAGCCAATGAGACTCTTCATTGCATTGAATTTGGAGGGCATACTGTTGACGCCAAATACATGCGCTCCAAGCTCAGGGATGCGACAGATGGCGCCCAGTATTACTCCAAATCCTCATTTTCTGACTGGCAGACCGGCTCTGTCAAAATCCTCCTCAGACAATGGTCTACGCTGGAAGCAGCGGAGAAGCTGCATCTTGACCCAGAGGTGTCGACGACGAAGAGGATAGGCGTGCTCAATTTTGCCAACCCCACTTCGCCCGGTGGCGAGTTTCGTCTCGGCGGCGAGGGACAGGAGGAATCTATCGTCAGATCATCTACTCTCTACCCCACTCTTACCACAAAGCATACCAAAGAGTACTATGAACAGCATAGAAACTCGGATGGGTTCGCTACACACGCGATGATCTATTCCCCGTCCGTCATCGTCTTCCGCAAGGATAACGGAGACTGGATCAAACCCCTCGAAGTGGATGTCGTGTCATGCTCTCCCGTCGACGCCACAAAAGCACGGAAAGCTTGGAAGGCGTCGATGCGAGCGCTCCGAGAGGACATAAAGAAGACGATGAGAGAGCGTATGGGACATATTCTCTACCTCTTCGAGAAGAAGCGGATTAGATATCTGATATTGGGGAGTTTTGGCGCGGACGTTGGGAATGATGTCGGGATGGTGGCAGATATTTGGGCGGACCTGCTTATTCGAGAGAATGCGCGGTTTGGGCACTCGTTTGATCAGGTGGTTTTTGCCGTCCCGGATAAAGGCGAGTTTACAAAGTTTCAATCAGCTTCAAAGGGCTTCAAAGGGTAGAGAAGAGGAGATTGCATATGAAGCCCGAAGTGCCCTTTTCCCTGTGTCAATGTATCCTAGTACATTATTAGATGGTAGGAAGCGCTAGCTTTGTATAGCCTTCCACATCCCCCATCAGAATCCCTAATTAACCATAACTTTGCCATGTAACAATTTCAGATACTAGTACTGTGATCTCGTACAAAGTTACAACATCCCTCCTATGATCATTTCATACGAATCTGGGACACCCGTATCACCAAGTCCTCTAAAATCATGTTCGACAAACTGCCTCATCCATACCGCCATATTCCACATCAACCACCGAAGCGCTAATAGACCGCACCAGATTCCGGCTACAACCGCCATAATCGTAAACGCGAGTTCTGTTTTGTGATGTCGAACGTCTTGAAGCCAGATCTGGACGTGGGAGTTCCTGGGGAGAAGGGCGGATGCCAAGAGCAGCGATGCGAAAATGAAGATTGGCGCGACAAAGCTGTAGATGCGGCACCGATTGATATCGGGGTCGTGAAGGATACGGGAGAGGATGCTCTGAAGGTGTTCGGCGAAAGATGTCTTTGTCGATGTTCCTTGACCTCGCCGATCCTGTCCTTGGGTATAGTTTATAGGCCTAGCAGAGGCGGCAGGCTTTAAGGTAGCTTGAGAGCGAGCGGTTCGCAGGGCTGCGGGCATTACGGTATAACGACAGTGATTGAAGTTGGTAAAGTCGAATTTGAGTGATCGGGAACACGTGCTACGTGATAGTAGTACAATACGCTTTGCACTGCCAATAGGCCTCCAAAACTCGGAATCCGAAGTTATTTTTAGTATACGACACCTTATCCAGCGTATATCATAGACGTATTACTCTACTTGGTCGCTACCTGCCTTCTCCATATGTTGACAATGTTTTCCCCGGGAATACGCGTTCTTGATGGCGCTGCTCTTTACCGCACTGTTGCTCCTTATTCGATGAGAAACATTAGATTCTCTGGCAGAATGGTTGATAGTACGTTGAAAGTAGCTCGGTACTATACAAACAGATAATATCACGAGTTGGCACTACTAAGTTGCTCATCGAGTCTTTCCAAAGCGACCATATCTGCGTACGGATGGCCAAGAACACCACAGATACCTTTCGGACCATCATCGTACTCGTCCTTCCACGCCTCTACAACTTCCGCAGCCCCACTAAACCTCATCACCCTCGTAACAGCTAGTCGCAGGTTGCACAGGTCCGGCGATGGCAGGGGAATATCATTCTTAAAACGTCCCCCCTCCGCCCCAAATTTGATTCGTGTTCTGTCTGCAGGTTCATATAGAAAGGTCCGACCTCCCAGCTTGACGAAGTAATAGTCCCAGGCACCCTAAGTCCAATGAGCTCAGACATCAGTGGTCATATTCAACGAAGACTTACTCGATCTACATTCTCTATCGCTTCCATGGCCCAACACATCTCCTCAAGGTTTTTGTGGGCGTCATGGGAGAGGAGCAGGCAATTCGCCGGGCTATTCACCAGAGTCGCAAAACGCTTTGTGAGCTCCTCGTCGTCCCAAAACCCTGCAAAGGCTTGATAGACTATGGGATTCTTGTATAAGCGATGAGCACCAGCAAGAATGGAGCAAAGGTCATTCAAACCTTATGGTTCGCAAGCTTGGTGGGGCATATGTGCGCCAATTCAGCGTCCGAAGTGACCCTGCCAACCACGGGGGATCTAGTATTAAACAGCAGATTTGTGAAGAGACATTTCTTTCCGTCACGTTCTCGAACCTCAACCAATCATTTAAGAAACCCGACAATATAGTCGATGAGGGATAACATACCATCCCCTCTTGGTCAGAGTGGCCGGTTGCATCAAAGCGTTGCAACATCTCTTCTATTTCTCCCAGATATTGAAAACGGGGAGAGTCAACACCGCTGCCAAGGGGCTGGTGCCCTGTTGGGGGACCCAAAGTGGTGTACACTGAAAACAAGTGTATCGTTAAGGACGAAGCTGCAACAATAATCGTACATACTGGATAAACCAAGGTACGTGAAGTACTCATGCGCAATGTTGACTATTGGCGACCAGTCCCAATGGTCCATGCAATGGGCCCGCAAAGTGTCCCTATATTTTTCGGGGGTGACATCTGTCTGTCCCGGTCCGTTAGACACTAGAGCAACCCCAAGTAAGGACATGCCCAAGCTGCGTGTAATTTGGAAACCGTACCATAGAGTAACACGTCGGCGGACACACCGTTCGCAGTCATGACTTGTTGAATAATAAGACGGACTTCTGTGGCCAGCTTGAGACCCTTGGATTGTTGAATGAGATGGTATAGGAAACATCCGGTACGTATATGACCAGTGGCAAAGCTGCCGTACCGCAGATTTCCTAGCTGGAGCTGTCAAGCCTTGGGGTAAGTAATACGAAAGTGTTGCTGTGAAAACGTACGTTTAATACAGGATGACGCCTGTGGCATGAGGCGTCGAAAAGGTTCGGAATATTATGCGGTGTATCGTCGAAAAAAGCGGACATGCAAACCTTAGAGCGTTCCATGATGAGGGTTGGTGATAGTGAATCGGGTCTCACATTCTCAAGCAATGTCGATCAGAGGGGTCTGTAACTTGAAGAATATACAGAAGGCTCGGCCGGCAAAACAAGGATGACTTGACTGATGGCCCATCCCGGCAGCCTCCTGCTACACGCGTTGTACCATGGTATGTCGTATCGATGTCGAGCTTGAATACATGTGCGTGTGCTTCGTTTCGCCTGTGGATTGCCAAATTGAAGATAAAACGACGCTGGTCACAGTAGTATGAGGCATCTTTCTTGACACCCGTCCAATCCTCGCTGTGTATATCCTACAGTCCTAGAGCTGCACCTTCACGTGCTTGACCACTGGAAAATAAAGTCTAACATACAGAATCCGTGACCATGGTGGTATGAAAAAGAAACGCAGGCAGTGGTCCCGGCGGTGGTACTGTAGCAGTCAACAAATAGGTCACACTAATCGGTAATTTCTAGGGCAAAACTGAGTTCAGAAACAGGAAAGAACAACGAAATCGAAAAATGGTACGTCAAAGATTTTCCAAATTCCCACGGCATTTGTAACGAAAGAAACTTTCCTCTTTTGGACTCACGTGGCTTGACCACAGATTCGGAATGTCCGTCGACTTTCTTAGACAGTGACTCTCACCCTGAACTTCACAGTATGAATTTGCCAGAAGAGCTTAGCAATAGCGCTGCGTCTGCACCGGCAATCGTAGAAGATACTCCTAATCGCTCAAAGAATCCCGAAAACCTAGGGAAATGTCTTATTCTGACATTGGCGCGGCACGGACAGGTATGCGATATGTTGCTCCATGCTAATATACCCCTCAAACTTCAAAGGCCAAGTCCAATGTCGGGCAATGTAATAGCTCAGGCAGTGATGATCCTCTCACCGACAGTGGCCGTTGCCAAGCAGAACAATTGGGCAAGGAGCTATCCTCAACGCACATCGATCATCTCGTATCGTCTCCTTATCTACGAGCTCTGGATACTGCTCGCGCTATTGGACGAAACAACATGGAGCGACCCGACTTGAAACCTGTGGAAGATAAACTCGTCACAGAGCAGGACCACGGACCCCAGGTCGACGCTGCCCGTAGATCCGGAAACGAGTATCTCGAATACCAGCTGCGGACTGGGCAAAGCGCTTTCGGATACCCCCCTAGCAGTACTCCCCTTCGATCCTACAGTCCTCCCGGAGGCGAGAGTCTGGATACAGTTTCTTTTCGCGCAAAGATGGCACTGCACTCCTATCTGCGTTCGTATGGTGCAAGCTTTGCCTCTATGCCAGACGTCCCCGTGGACTCGGCGGATCTGATCGACGGCGTTCCCCATGTCGTCGTGGTCAGTCATAACATTTTTCTAACCGAGTTCTACGAAGCCATGCTTTTCTTCAACGATCCTTCGCAGAGGTATAACACCCCGGTGCGGTGGAGAACTGCTGGTTGGTATGTATTGTCATTATCATTAATTTATCGACACTCGCTGAATCTTTAAAGGGCGCGATACATAGTCTTTTACGATCGCGGGCACTTGGAAATTAAGACCATGAAGGAGCCCCGTTAACCGTTATTCAGTTCTTTTGCTTTCACTAAACCGAACACCGCTACTCTGTCCTCTAAGGCGCTGATAGTGCTCAGGTTCCTCTTCCCTCCTCTGTACGCAGTGCCTCTCATGTAGTTTGGTAGAAATGTCTAATCGATCTTCGCCGCGAGACATGGGAGAAACCCAGTCCAGTGCGGTCGGCCAAACAACTACAAATGTTACGGCTCGATAACTTTTGACGTGGTGCTCGTCGTTTCGTCGCGTCATATCTCTTTCGTTTCTTCTCGTATCGCTTTGAGAATCGAGAGTGTTGTTTTTACGTGTATAAAGAGTGTTTGCACGGGTGAAAATGGGTACGTTGTCATCTTTCTGTTTCTTTGCTGCTGCCGGTATCGTCCGCCCTTGGCTTGTTCATCGGGATTTACCGGAGGTACCGCCTACACCCAAGTCTCCGGTCATATTGTGCTTGTCTGCGCTCGCAAAATGTGGGTACTCCTACGGTTTATATTTAGTCCCTTTACACTAAGTCACGGCAATGTCGTCATACTCGTTAAGAATGAACAAAACAAATGCGAACCATCCTCTTTATATAGAACCTCTAAATATTCGTGGGAAGTCAATAGAACAACAAAAAAGTTACGAAAGCGACCGCAGCCGAGTCCAGCACGTATACAATACCGAGATCCGCTGCCTCCGTGAGTATCGGGTCCGCCTTTCACTAAACATCGATGCTGTCGAAGGGAAGCAGTGAGAGGAAAATAACTTATGCACATATGACCCCGACCAATCCCCGACCTTACGACTCGCCTCGCCTCGGTATTGCTTCTTTTCGGGCCATATAAATGTTCCATTCGGGAGAAAATACGAGAATACAGAAAGGTTTGGACTGGCGTGCCTCTAAGCATGGCAGCATGTCCAAAACAAAGGTTCAACGCAAACTGGGACTTGTAAGTTAAGGAGGCGGCGGTTGCCTGGCGGAACCGCCGATGGTACTGCTTTCCAGATCCATACTGCCTTCGGCAGACTCAAAGGTAGACAGCCGACGCACTCTCTTCTTGATGGAAGGAGCCTCCTCGTCTCTAGAATCCTCTTCAACAGCTGTTTCCTCCCGCGATGAATCGTCAGCTGGGACATGCGATTTTGGTCGACTGTCGAGGTCTTTCTCCGGAATCTATAGAGGTAACCACATGACGGCAAAACATAATACATCGGCCCAGAGTTAAGACGTACCGGTAGACGGACCAAGTATGCAAGGAGCGTACAGCAAGCTGAGAACATGAACACGGCCTTGAGACTTGCAGAATAGGAATCTCGAGCCTTCCTCTGCAAGTCCGGAGGCAGCTCGTGAATCAGACGTGCTGATTGTCGAATAGATTTAACCCACTATAGGAAAAAAATTAACACAGGAGCAGATGACGTCCAAAAGAAAGCGGCTGACTCGTTCTGCATCAGGGCCATCGATGCGCTTCCGGAGTTCACCATCCAACTTTGTCTGGAAGATAGCAGAGGAAATTGCGACACCTCCTACCTGACCTGTACAGGGTTTCAGAAAAAGAAGTGGTCGTCATGAATTCACTCACCTATGCCTCGGAATACTTGACCAAATCCAGTGCCAACCGCCATGTGGGATTCTTCGATTTTCGTTAATTCATGAAGATACTCGGGACTTGGCTCTTACCAGGAAGATGAGCCAACAGAGCAACTAAAACGAAAGATATTAGGTAAAGTGAGGACATAAAACACATTCGTACTTAGCATGGTTTGCAGAACAACGGCATTTCCGAACCCAAGGGGGATCTAAGTGTCAAAAGATCAAACGTAAAGCGGTGAGGACTATGCAACAAAAGGATAGCTGAGGAAATCGGAAAGCACCCGACTCGACGTACGATACTTAGCCAAGACTGGATTGGCCCGGAATCCTCTTTCATCTGTAGTATGAGCACAGTGGCAATGAAAGGGAACAAACCGCAGATAAGGTTGATCGTCTTGTATTTGCCTGTGCGATGCATCATCCAGCCGGCGAAAATTGACCCAGTCGACATGGATAGACTGTTGGGCGCCAGATGTGATCCTGAGAAGCGGATGAGAGGGGGGTAGTACGAAGAAACTGTCACGTACCAGCGGTGGATGCGCTTGTAAGAAGGACCGTCTGGAACCACATGGGGAAGAAGAACATAATAGAAAAGTTACACAGCGCGACAAGAAAATTTGAGCATCCCACGAGCACTGGTATACGTTGTTTCAATAGAAATGGTGCCAAGACAGGCTCTCGCGCCACTCGAAGTTCGACGATTATGAAGGTGATGAAAAATGTGACTGACAGGATCAGAGGAACAATGACCGTCGGGTCGGACCACTAAAGTTTCAATAATGAAAGGAGATCTCTGCATGTTCATAATTCACTCACAGGTAAGATCGCGTTATAGCGGGTACTGAGGAAGAAGAGGCAGCTACCCACGGAGATGAGCAAAGACAGACTACCGGCGTAGTCGATGCGCTTTAGAATGTCCTTGGTGCTCTTCCCTCTACCCTGAAGAAAAATGAGTACACTCTCGGATACGAAGTCAGACAAGCCTACCGATGTCACGTAGCGAAGGTTATACGATGTCAGCACGAACGAGACAGCGAAGAAAGGGACTTGGATCAGGAAGGCCCAACGCCAACCAAGCCTATAAAGGATAAGTCTACGTGAGACTTTGAGCCTCGGAAACATACCAATCCGTAACAAGTCCTCCTATGGGACCACCCAAGCCCATTCCAAGCTGGTCATATATCAGTTTTCTAGACGTAAATCTGATGGAAACCACTTACCCCATTGAAAACGCTCGCAACTCCTTGGGTTAAACCTCTTGACTGGAAAAAAAGTCAGCAGTAGGAAACGAACCCAGGGACTCGAAACTCACTCGTAGTGAGTACATGTCGCTGATAACAATTCTAAGATGAATATTATTAGACCAAACCTGGATAAAGCTACTCTTTCCTTACGTCGACGTCGTGAAAATACCGCCGCCTCCCACACCAGATATCTGGACATCCGTAAATACAAATTCAGAGGTCATGTAGAAGACTTACAAATCTAGCGATAATTAGGGTCTCCATATTGGTTGATAGACCGCATGCAAGCGTCCCCAGGGCGGCGAAAAGCACCGCCAGCTGATTCGCTCCTCTTCGACCCATGACATTGCAAAGACGGCCGTAAAGTGGAGTAAACGTGCATGTAGCGAGTAGGTACCTGCGAAGCTCGTGTTCGAATCAACGGTAGAGCAGACGTTGAAAGTACTAACGATGTCCCGAGCCAACTAGCCTGATGTGATTTATGGAAACTGGACGAGATAGAGGGAAGCACTGGCCAAAATGTTAGTCCCTCCAAAATTCATGACCGACTGTTCACTTACTTGTTGGTACTAAGGTGACTATATGAAACATTTATGAGACTGAAATTATGCGAGAACAAAACTTTCACGTACGATTGAGAGACTTTGTAAGGGTATAATTAGTGGGCTATTTTATTGGATAACAAGGAAGAAACTCACCGACAGAAACGTAGCGGCCCATATTCCTGCTAAGATACCGTACCGCGTAGAGGGTGATATCTCGAGGGGACCTAGTGGGTGCTTCTCTTCAGATGTCTCGTCGACATTTTTTGGGAGCAAGGGATCTCGTTCAGTAAATTCTGTGGGCATCAAGAGGTCGTTACAAAGTGACGGGTACAATGGAGCAAGATGGAGCAGGGTAAAAATTTGTGACGTTAAGAGCTCAGGGGATTATTTCGGAGTTTAAAAGAACGATCACATGACCTCAAAGCTGATAATTATAGACGCTGACTAATAGGCACTACTGAAATAGACTGAAATTCGCAGGCGGCAAATACAAAATTAACCGCGGCTTCTCGAAAACGGACTAGACTTGGACTAGACACAACCTGTAGGACATTTACTACCTGAGTGAGTGAAGTTGCATCGCGGAATTTACGAGGCTCTTATTTCATCCAATTAACCTTCATGACGCTCACATGCCCTTTTTGTTGATTGAACTCAAGGAAAGGCTCGAGTTTTCGTCTACGGTGAATACTTAACTGAGCGCATCATTCATGTTGCATTTCTGATCCAAGCCGTCGTCACTCATACTTTTGATTCTGATTTAATCTAGGAAACGATCAGGCAGGATTAGCTACGGCATTTATAGATGAGCGCCATTGTGAAAAGTACCCGACAGATACGGTATACCATGGCCCGTGCGAGCCACCGATATTGGCAAAGGGAAATACGCGACAAATTATGCAGTCAGTGGTCATTCCAGACTCCAGAAGCTATACTAGCGTGTCATGTGCATGGTTCGTTTTAGTTGACGAGGATTTTTAGCCTTACACCGGCACCGTTCATTCCGCATGTCCAGTTTTGTAGTGAGTCGCGGTACTGATAGGACCCAGGTTAGATGCCGTAAGGGTATGTATCCTCAAAGTGACGAATCTGCCTTTCTAAGTCTCCTTCGATAACTTGTGTAGATTTTCGATGCAATAGTGATAAGTAATTACTAGACAATTGCTCATCGACATCGTCGATCATCGGAGTGCAAAATGAAATCAAATAAAGCGACCCTGTCAAATATACTTTTGACATGATCCCCAACTCAATACCTACTAACGGCGAACACCAGGGTGCAGTTTCGCTGACAGCTTGAGAGTGCTAAGCGCGGTGGGACGGTCATCTCGGTCTAACGAGTCAAAGCTCGGGAAAGCGGGAAAGCGTTTGAACTTGATCCGTGCGACTGTGGCCGATCAGGTACAAGCTCCGGTATCAAAACATGCCCGTAGCAGCTATGAACAACCGTTCAACAACATAGTAAATCCGGCTTCACTACGAGCTGTCAGGAGAGAAAGACCCAACTCCATTGGATTGATCTACTTTACAGACCAGTACGTATTAAGCCCCCCAAATAACTAGGCCCAGCAGGTTCTTTTGGTAAGTGCACTCTATCGTGGGGTCTGGGTAAGTAGGTCTGGTCTAATTCTACGGTAATGATGAAAGATTCTAAGAAACAGAATAAATATTCCTCCCTCCTTAATGGTGGGGGCTTAAAGGCATCTTTAGCGGCGATACTGCATAGCCTGGCAGCAGGAGGGGCAATACCCGTCGATGTTGGGGGCTATGATCACAAATATCAGCGCGCAAGAAGAGAAGAGACATAGAAGATGTCGTACAATATTGCTCGGGATATCGGCGACTGTAATACAGCGATTAGTATGAGTTACTGTGGAGACTCATGATGGACGTACTATTGCCAACAGGTTTGATGGCAAGAAGGCGGCCTGCAGTTCGCGGGGTGGAATGGGCTGAATTTGCAGTTGGCCTGTTCGCATGAAACCTAGAAAGTGGCGCGAAAAGTGAGTCCTGAGGGGGTTCGGAGATCGGCGAACTGGTGGTCATACAGTTTCCTCAGGCTAGATCAGGAGCGGGTCAGTAGGAGCGGGTCACGTCGGGAAAAGAAAGACATACGAGATTCTCAGCATGACCACATCTGAGGTAGACGTTTCTGACTCTGGAAAGATTGTGAGAAGAGCAGAGGAAGCACCGAGAAGGTGCTTACTGGCGACGGCGACACATTGTGTGAGTGTTTTGAAGAGAAGACGAGGGTGTAACGGTGAGATTGAGAGGTGACGGTGAAGATGGAATATCCCAGAGATATTCCTCTCTTTTTATACGATGCTCGATGATCTAATGATTCATGGGCGGTCATACAAAAGATACAACGCATTCGAGACGGTCAAGAGGATCATCGCCCACGAGCCATATCAGGAAAGGCGCTGTCAGGAGTAAATAAACAAGCCAGGAGAGCGCCGTATCCATCACGGGAGGCTACTAAGCTATAATCGTCGTACCTCATCTCCCAATGATCCACCCTCTTACAAGTCAACACGCAGCCAAGAAGTTCAACCAGTGTCCTGCGCGAAACATCGTCATTAGCTACATAGGTGAAGACAGATAAAACACGGTGATACCCTGCAGCGCCAAAACGGCATCACGACTCTGTTGATGTGTGTATCGTATATTTGTTCGATTCAGTAGGGACAATCAGATGCATTAGGGGATGGACGACGACATAGACGTGGGGATCACTGCGATCAGATCCAGTCAGTGTGGGCAACAATGTTCTGTACTGCGATACAGTATGATTTCGGTCCGTAGCCCCTCGGGTCACTGGTGAAGGTCAAAGCCAGATTCGCGAAGGGTCACAAAGAATCCGGAGAGTAGAAGTCCGGGCGGTTCACAACAACATTTTTGAGCTGATGGGAAAACCAGGAAGAGAGCTTGGCGTGGTCTATAGCGCACGGCTGAATTATTTCAGAAAGAGAGGTCGAGTAGGGGATCCTGAACGTCCTCGAGATAACACTAAACCCGGAATCATCGGACTTTGAATGTATATGTCCAAAGAAATTATGTAGGAGCAATGCGAGTGGTGTCTGTAAGCCGACAAACACGGACAATCAAGAGACCTCGTTAGAAAGATCTAAGGAATACAAGGACGACGGATGCCTGTTCCAGCTCGCGTCCCGCGAAACCTGTACAGAGTCCGACCGACGCATCCCTGATGATAATAGATGCGTGCGATCAACAGTCTCGATACAGGAACGGACATCACTGAAATCGTCGCGGTTTTGAGGGCTGATTCCACTCACGCTCCAGGCTCCACCCTTGAGAGGCCGCCCGGGTGCACGTGTGGCTTGATAAACAGAAGAAATGAGAATGTCAGCGCCAGACGGATATAGCATAGATCCTATAGCACACGTTTACCAGACACACGGCCGAAATGCAACGACAGGAAATATCGGGCGTTGAAATTCTGTGTAAAGCCCTCCCGGAACAGATTTGGTCCGGCGTTTTGTAAGAACAGTGCCACGAAGCGAAAGCTGAGGACCAACTATCTGAGTTCAGAATATCACGGCAGTGACATATCTGATTTTCCATGCAGATAGAATCGATGCTGTTTGCCTCTGACATTCTTAATCGTCGCCAGGAGGAAGGTGGTTGAAGCTGAGAGGGCCGGCTATCAAAGAACATCGATCGTCTGACTAAGCAATCAACTCCGAGTCCCTTACTTGTCACTAACCCAACCCACGTTCTAAGCCGGTGTCCTTCATGGCAGCTGCCTCTGGAATAGCAGGGGAAAAAAGCAAGGGCAAAAGGCCCAAGAGATTTCTGGAATCACAGGTATCAAATCCTCATATCCAGCTCTCATTTTCTTCGGTTAGTTGATCTGTCTTTTTCGCACAGGATACCCTGGACCTTGCAGTATCCATCGGGGAACTGCAGGAATCCAAATCTAAGGGCAGATCTGACAAGCGCCTTACACAGGTACGTCGATGTGGTATTTTGACCCGAGAGCACGTTCTGATCATCACACAGCTTATGCGCCCGGAAAGTACAAGGACTGAGAAGCAGTCATCCAAAAGTAGACTTGTGCGCTCGAAAAAATTCCTATTGCATCTTTCCGTTAATCATTTCAGATTGTAGAAGGAGAAAAAGGCCCTCTTGGCAGCTCAGCGCTCGAAGCTCAAGAAAGAGAAGGCAAAGTCCCGGAAGCAAATAGGATCACACGGCGCTGGCACAGGCCACAAAACAAGTAACGACGAGAAAGAACAACCATCCACGGATCGGTCAGCTCCGCGGAAACGTGTTTCATTCGCATAGGTAGGTCTGATATATAATTGGGAGGCATCACCTCTAACTACGGTTTCATTTGTCGTAGCTGCGAAGGACTTATTTACGGCTCCGTTGTGTCTAGGAGGCGACCGACGGGTCCTAGACACCGACGGGCAACATCCCTTGGCGATTTTGACCGCAATTTGAAGCATGCATTGTAGGTGATGGGGCTAGTTATAGTCGGATGAAACTGGTGAGGCAATGGGGCTTCTAAGGTGTAAATCTGTCGGCATTGATTAATTGCTCAGAAGCTCCGATGCATGTAAATCTAGGGGGCAGTATTAATACAGTATAGGGTAGTCTTCATCATAGCTCAAGTGCATTATCTGGATGCTCATAGCCGTCCAATTCAGTGCATTGCAAACCTAAGCCCGGCTGTGTTGGCTATTAGACTCCTCCGTGTGAAACATGTCTTTTGTGGATCTGATGTATTTGCCATATACTTGGATTCTCCGAACTCAGCAACTGCTATATGTTCCCCGAGGAGGTCAGCACTGTTTTGCAGCTGGCTGTCCCAGATGAGGTGCATCGCATGTTCAAGTAATCTATAGCTATTCCGCAGTTGCCTAGTCCAAGAGCGGTGCCGAGATGACTCGGTGGTATTTTTCATAAACTACTGCGAAGGGGCATCATTGATAAGTGTTGCCAACGGTTTACGGAAAGTTCGGGCTGGAGCACTACTACCATCATACATTGTCTACTTTATCAACACAGGATAACCTTTAGACTCAGCCGAGGTATAATCCAAGTTTTAGAATTTTTGATTGATAATGTAATTCCTTCAAAGACTCGCCGAACACTGTAAAGCCGACGAATTTGGCCGGGGTCGAAAGGATACGTCAAAGTCTCTTTTCTATTGTAATCGTTTCCCTAGAATTTGGCTGGCACGAATAAGTTGCCTGCTAAGTGTAGTGGTGATACAAGAAAGAAGATAATATATGGGAGAACATCCGGGGGACCCTTAAGTGCTCTTCGCACTGCTAGCACTCGCCAGAACCTCAGGTTTCAACCACGTAGCATAGTCTACGTCTCCATCCCTCCGCCTGTAAATATCGTCGTCCTCATCCCCACTCATATCAACATCTCTGGCCAAGAATTTATCCAGCTCGTTGACATTTCGTTCCACATCCACCTGGGAATTATATCCCAATTGAGAGCCCTGGAGCTGTGTGGATGCAAAAGGTGGCTTAAATGCTCCAGCATCATACGTAAAGTCAGGGAGCCCGGCTCCATCGCCGTCATCAGAATCCTCGTCAGCGATAGATGATAGCGACTTGGCAGGCGATATGAAGTCGACGTCCACATCCATGTCTATGTCTAGATCCACACTCACAGGCTCCTCCGGTACAATTGAGACCGGAGCCTTGACGGGAGACCGTGGTTTGGAAAAAACGCGCCCTTTGCCCTTGGGTGTCTTTTTAGCCGAGGCGAGGAGCTCTGTTAGCGTCGGTAGGGGCTTTTTCTGAGGTGTCGTCGGGACTGCCGTTTGTTGCCTCCTGGCAACTACATCAGCCAATGGGGAAGCCTCCATAGCATCGCTAGAACCCGAAGGCGGGGGCTCTGTTCGCACGTGCTTCGAAGGTCCATCGGGCGTCGTAGAATGTTGTCTCTTGATAAGGGTTAGCCCTGGGATTTGGAATGACTCTGAGCGGCGGAGAACACTCTGTTCTGGAGTAGTAGATAAGGGTGGGGGGTTCGCATTGGGCGAAGATGGTGGGGAAGACGAGGGAACAAAGACAATGGGGGGAGGTTTCTTTCGTCCAAGGTCCGGTGGAGTAGAAGTCTCTAGCATCGTAGGAAAAGAAGGTGGGAAAAAGGCCTGATACCTCGACTTAGCCGCAGCTTTTGATAATTCGAACAAATCACCACTGACCGTCTCGGAAACATCATTGATGTTTGCTTTGGCTGCAGAAACCATGTCGATGTCTCCATTGCCAGGTGCGTATATGTCGTCTGATTTATCTTTTGGTGCTGGAGACGACCTCTTTTTCGCAGCATCTGTCACTTTGCTGCGCTTCGAGACGGTGAATCCTAATGGAGACGGGTCCTTGAGATCACGACTCTTCGGGACTTTGGTAGTAGAAGAGCCGGCCTTGCTTGCGCCCTTTGAGCTGGATTTTGCTGCAGGAGAGTCAGCCTCTGTCTTGTTCTTCGACTTGGCCCTAGATTTTGGCCGATCTGGCAATGGCTCCGTGTCGTCCACAGGTGGGTCAGCATGAATGACAACATCCTTCTGCCAGTTCTCCACTTTGCTCTTCAACAATTTCTCAGCTTCTCTCCGTTTCTCCCACTCGAACCACTCCTCTTCCGTGTCCAACAAAACGAATCCACCAGGTCCAGGCGTCGCCTCCTCTCCATCGGTGCGGACTCCAATCCACCGCTTGCCTGCACGGGTGGAACCAAGTCGGAGAAGCTCTGTCAAACGAGACCATTTGCCGTCCGCAGGATCTCCGTTGCTGTATTCAAGAGCTTCGATAACGCGGTCGTGCAGTACACGCACACGTTGCTTGGCGTCGTCGTCAAGGTCAGAGCCACAATCAGATGCTGGAATTTCTTCCAGTCCAGCAAGCGCTATATGATGTTGAGATAGTTGGTCCAGATATGCCGACGGTGAGCGGTGTCCAGATGCCAGAGACGACGACATTGAGGAAGAAAACGGGCTAGAATAGAATACTGGAGTATAGGGCGTCTTGGATGGCTTGAAAGGCCTTGCAGTCATTATGAAAATTGTAGAATGAAATGAGTATAAATATGGTACAAGGCAGAGTTCAATAAAGGGTGCGTCGACGGTCGCACCTTGAAGGTTCGAGTTGATCACTGGAAGGCTTCCCGATCAAGCACATACAAATAGAAGAAAAAGCAACGGAAAAGCGCACCGAAATTGCACCGAAAGAAATAATACTGGAATAGTGCTACACTAAATTTGTTTCGAGGCTCTATTTTTTCGGGCCAATTCTAGGACATCTAACAAGTATATGCGGGCAAAATAAGTGGATAAATTCAAACTATCCCAAATGGCCCGTTACACACACTGTGACATCTTGTGACCCGGAATCACCGGATCAATATCCAACTTTGGTCCTGCCCAAGTCTTCCTCTAAACATGACATCATCATCACCCGGAAACGGACTAACTAGCTTAAAGGAGCCCCGCCGTTACGCGTTACGCCGTCAACCCGGCCAAACAATTTGGGGCATAACCCTCCCCAGAGATGTCGATGAAACCCACTCACCGTTACGCGTTACACTTATGGTTTTAAGAAACTAAACGTCTGGGCCTGGCCACGACTGTGTGAATGAAACGTAACGCGTAATGCTAGGTGTTCTGCCTAAAGTAGTCACTTGATGCACTTTTCTGCCCAAATCTAAAAGAGGTTAGGTATGCAACTGCAACATTACTTTTTTACGGAAATGAGTATGTTGTGGAAAATGTGTCTTTTTGTTAAATTGATTTTTTAATTTATTTGGCATTTTTGGATGTATCGTCATCTCACACGCATTTATGATTCGTTCGGCATGAAACTTCGGGAAGATATGTTACATGCATGGAAGTGTGTCTATATTTCAATTTTCGTACGATTCCGTCCATCAGGTACCGCTCCCAAGGACCCGTAGTACTTCGTACCATTAAATTTAAAAGGAACTCCGACCAGTGACATTGTGCTGTGGTCAAAAGCCTGTGTTGTCAAAATACTAATTATGCATGAATCTATGTACATAAATATGTGCACCAAAAAGAAAGTCGTGATAAAGTGTGGTACCATAGTGATAATATATTACAGCCAAATGCATGGTCATATTCACCTTATTCGTTCGTATTTACCTCATAAAAAGTGCCTTGGGAGTGTCCCAGGGTATCAAACCGCGAGACTATGTCGTCGGGTCTCCTCATCGTACAAGCCGGCTTTCCGGGCTCCCTGTCGTCGTTTTCCGTCGCTGACCCATCCATTTCCAAGCCCTTTGGCTGGCATGTACTCTGCATCTGCCTCCACACCATCGTCGTCGTCATCGTCAAGCACAGGTGGTGGTCTCGACCGTTTTCTCTGCCCTGCCTTCGATGACGGACGCGAAGGTGGAAGAGGTAGCTGTGCAGGGTCAATCGCTGTTCCATTGGCGCGAGGATGTTCAAACGATGACCGAGTCTCGGTATCATTGTCCGCATCTTGCATAGTGTCGTCCACTATGGTCTTGTACGTAGGCGTGGCCAGTGCAGCAGACGCCGATGCTCGCTTTTTGGGTGCACCGGTAGAGTCAGGTTTCCGCATTTTCCTGGAGTGTTTTTGTCAGGCAATGAGAAGGCGATCAAATAGTGGACACAACGCACGTGTTTAGCTTAGGTTCAGCGTAATTTACACTTTTTCTGACCCGACGCTCGCGTCCACCGGTGTCAGAGTCGGGCTCTGGGGGTGGCGTGGGACTTGATGGGTGGGGAGTGGGAAGATGGGAGGTGCGTGATGGGGAGGATACCAAGAACTGGCGAGGTGCTCCAGAGTCTCCTTGAACGATGTCGACTGCAATAAGATATAAGCTTTACAGGATGCGGTCAGCCCGAAAATGCACACCAGAGTCATCGGCCGGGGTCCGCCCCCTAGGTGAGTTCGTTACGTCCTTAAACTTGAGTTTTTGAGATGCGCAGTTCAAGTCGCCGTCTTCATCTTGGACAGATTTCATTTCCTTATCGCGGGGGGTATCGGCTTCCCGGTCCTTATATCTGCGTCGTTTCTCCTTCTTGATTTTGACTCCTCCCATGTCTTCCTCGTCCTCCACATTTTCGACCAAGCCATTGTAGACAGCTGCTTCCTCTTCCTCCTCTTCACACGCCTCGTTCTCCGCCATTGTCATTCCCAGGATCGGAGTTACTGGCCGCTGCATAGACTCGTTGACCATGTCAATGCTGACTGTTAGCAGACCACTCTGACGTCGTGCAGGTTTCTTCCGCAAGGGATTCACATTTGCGGAGGAAAGATCAAGCATTGGGGGCGGAGAAGCTATCCGAGATGGCAGCGGCAGCTTCGACGCCGATAACCGTGGTCTTGTCTTTACCTTGCGGCGAGGACTGGGTGGTTTCTCGATGTCAATTTGTTCTTCCTCCGAGGTTAGGCTCGGCTCTTCCTCTTCGCAGATTCCTGGTACATTCGGAGGCCGGGATAAGCGGTTCGTTGGTGACGGCGACGACGACGACGTGGCTGGTGATGGACGTCGTGTGGCTCTGGGGAGCAATGGCGTGGGAGGCTCTGAGGGCTGGCGTATGTCAAAGGTCTGTCGTAGGAAGTCGACATGCTTGGTAAGACCGAGAGCCTGGGAATCCGTCAGATACCGTCCCCAATACCGATAACCAGACAAGTGTACCGCTATCGCTACCTCAGCCAGCACTTTCCCCGACTTTTCTCGTTCTCGCTTCAGTTCTGTCGAAAGGGCAATTTCCGAGGCCCGGAGTCGTAAATTTTCATTGTACAGTGTCGATATCTGGGCGTTCAGCTCTTCTATTCGAACGCTCATCGTTGAATTGAGTCTGCGTCAAGGAATATCAGAAAACCGGCCACGATTAGATAAATTGCAGCGCCCACTTGGTTATCTGCTTGTTCGCCTGCAGAAACTTCTTCTTGACTGTAGTGCCACCCACAATCAGTTATCTTGCGGAGAAAATGTAGAAACAAGGCGACAACGCACAATTCTCGAACTCGAAAAGGGCGTCATTCTGCCGCGCCCCCATGGACACACGAGACTCCCTCCTGCTCATGGCAGCCGGCGACGACGGGCGCTCGTTGCAACGCAAATGTAAAACAAAAGGTGGGAATGGCCCACGTCCGTGGTCAACACGCGTTGATGGAAAACAAAATCACGTGCCGATATTTCTCCATTTGGTTCGACTTGTTTCTCACCCACCGGTCCGATATCCGGTCGGAGCCTGTAGGCGCAAGTAGGTCCATCATCAGGATTGTCCGGAGATTAGCATATATGAGCCCAGGAAATGAAAAATTGTTTAGCGTATTTTTGGGCGAACGACATCTTTGTTTGAGTCAGCTATTGCTCAGTGTTGACTTGGAGAGGCGTCAGGAAGGATTTGTTGAGCGGCGGAGTAGACATATAGACCTCAATGGTTGCTCGATGGAGTCGGTTCCTCTGGCAAATTGACCCAAACACTATAATTAGGGAAACAATCTTCGGAGCAGGAGAACATTTGTCACATTTGGCGGTTTTCATGGTCTTCTACAACTGCGAGCCTTTGGACCCTCTGAGTCGTTCAGTGCGGGAAATATCACCTAACTAGCCTACTTCCCAGTCATAGATTTAGGTACTGCTAAGGTTGAATACCACACATTGCTATCTGACAAGATTGAAGACATTGATACTACTGAAGAAACATCATACATATTATCATGACGGGTGAAAGCACATCAAAGCAGAAAGAAAAACAGCCGAAATCATGCGTTGACATTGTGAAGTCGCGCATGGAGTAGTTCCATAGCGACCATGTCTGTGTACGGGTGTCCAAGAACACCACCGAGAGCTTTCGAACCATCATCGTAATCGCCCTTCCACGACTCTACGACTTCCGCGGCTCCACTGAGCCTCATCACCCTCGTAACAGCTAGTCGCAGGTTGCACAGGTCCGGCGATGGCAGGGGAATATCATTCTTAAAACCTCCCCCCTCCGCCCCAAATTTGATTCGTGTTCCGTCTGCAGGTTCATATGGAAAGATCCGGCCACCCAGCTTAACGAAGTAATAGTCCCAGGCACCCTAGGTTCACTGAGCTCAGATATTGGTCATGTTCAATGATGACTTACTCGATCTACATTCTCTATCGCTTCTAGAGCCCAACACATCTCCTCAAGGTTTTTATGGGCGTCATGGGAGAGGAGCAGGCAATTCGCCGGGCTATTCACCTGAGTCGCAAAACGATTTGCGAGTTCGTCGTCGTCCCAAAACACTGCAAATGCTTGATAGACCAGGGGATTCTTGTATAAGCGATGAGCATCAGCCAGAACAGAGCAAAGGTCATTCAAACCTCATGGTTCGTAAGCTTTGTGGGACATACATGCGCCAATTCAGGATCCGTAGTGACCTTGTCAACCACGGGGGTTCTAGTACTAAACAGCAGATTTGTGAGGAGACATTTATTTCCGTCGCGTTCTCGAACCTCAACCAATCATTTAAGTGGATTCAGCGATACAGTAGGGAAGAATAAATTACCAGCTTCATCATTTCCTTTTGTCCATAGTCGCCGGGCGTACCGAAGCGCTCCAAAATCACTTTGATCTCTTCCAAAGATTGAAAATGGGGGGTCTCATCACCGCTTTCGACCGGCACTACTCGGAGACCTGAAGGGTTATACACTAAAATCAAGCGTAAAGTTGAGGCCAACCCTGAAAACCGATTATACAAACTTGCTAAGCCAAGATGACTGAAGTACTCATGCGCAAAGCTGACTATTGGCGACCAGTCCCAGTGGTCCTTGCAATGGGCCCGCAAAGTGTCCCTATATTCTTCGAGGGTAACACCTGCCTGTTTCGGTGCACTAGACACTAGACCGGCCAGAAGTGAGGACGTACACAAACTGTGTACTTGTAGACGTTACCGTACTGCACAACGTCGTCCGACACGCTGTTCGCAATCATAACTTGCTGAATCAGAAGGCCGACTTTCGCGGTCAGTCGCAAACCCTTGGATTGTTGAATGAGATGGTATAGGAAACGTTCGGTAGGTATTTGACCAAACTCGGCATTTTTAAAGGGTTCTCCTGACTGGTGCGGTTCGGCCTACGGTACAAAATTGCCGCAGCGGAGACCTACTGCTGGATTCCTTCTTTTGCAATTACCAGTGAACAGACTTGGAAGGGTATTCGGTGCATCGTCGAAAAAGGCGGACAAGCAAGCTTTGGAGCGCTCCATGATGTCGGTGACTATTAACAATGCGACTTAGCAACTTTGTTCCCACGGCCTCCCGTGTGACACACACATCTGGTCATTGGTCAGTCCTATTTCCTTTCCATCCTTCTGTTTCCAAGTGCTACGACGTTTACTGAGTCGTCGAGCGTTGAAGTACTCCCTATCGCCGGGTGTCTAGAATTTCTGAGACGCCAGTTGTTCTCTTGAATTGAAGGAGGTTTTGAACGGTGCAGAACAGTGCCAGTAATTTTCGGCTGCCCTACACGTTTGGAGTGGAAATGCTCCAGCTTTGTTTGTGTGCTTGCAGGTCGCTCTGGAAAATTGTTTGTTTAGTATGCGCTATGTTTTCTCGGAATTCTTCCTTCCTACTTGGGCCTTGGCAAATTTGGATGTCGTCCGCATTAAGAAAAAGTTCGACCCAGTTATTTATTTGCCTTGATATACTTAAGGATTCTGCTAGCGACGTATTTATACAACCATATTACAAGGGCTGCAAGCCTGAGAAGGGAAATCGTTCTCCGGGAATATATGTTTGAAGATTTATTATACACAAACCACGGAAACGGTACCATCAGTTTGATTCCGGCGAAATGAACTCAGAAAAAGGCCTATTTCGTCGTTATTCATAGAAATGTTCAACGTGGGAATAGGAACCTACCGCAGCGTTGGGAGGGCTTGCACAGCCGCCAATACTTATCCGAATAGACAGTCAGAATTTTGCTACATCCTCGAAAGTGCAAAGCATACTGACATATTCAGCGGCCAGGACGAAAAGAAGAACGTGTAGCGTCCCGTCGTACCACATATCTCTGACAGCTTTTCCAAGTCAAACATTTCACCTGGCACGGCAGTCAATAGATTTCGCGTTTGACACTGCCATGTTCGCATACCTATTGGCATACCCCAAAGGCTACAGAAATTGGAATGTCAATGTGATACAATCGGTATAATAATCACGAAGTCTTACGCCAACAATGTCTGGAAACGAGTATGAGACTAGGACATCTTAACGGTTAAAGGAATCAACAAACTTGATGCATGTGCGGCGTTCCTTGGGGTGTAGGCCAGCGCTGTATATGACACAGGTTGTTTAGTTGTGATTTTATCCGCTATATGTTGTGGCGCACCTCAAGAGCTGGTTGGTCAGACGCTATAGCGGCGAAATGATTGTTCCTAAGAGGATATTCCTGTGAGTCAACACCATCTTCGGTCCACCCATCACATCGCAGAGTTGTCATACCAGAGGAACCGCTTCATGTCGTCCGACTGCTCAATTCCGGCACTATCGTGAGTGATCGGGTTTGAACTCAGTCCATCGGTGAAGGCGGAGAGAAAAGGGCTCACAAAGTCTCTGGCTTACTCCCCAATGCATCTCTCTCTTGTTGTGTCACCTCGTTGAACTTTTTTATAAATCCCACGCGAATGATTAAGATGTCCCCCGTCCTGAATTTAACCCCTTGATAGGCGGCACACGCTTCAAGTTCTTTGACTGTAATTGGGTGAGTCGTCCAAGGATCATAAGGCAGCGGGTTTCCTCCCAGCGTGTAATATCTGACTAAATCCAGAAAGACGCCTCGTCCGCATATGCCATGGTTTGCCCAGTCTACATATACCAGGCACTAATCAAATTTACCCATCGATGTCAATCAATGGCCTTACTTTGAATACCGAGGTGTTTATGGCTTGGGTTGATATTGTTAGGGTCGGAGATGCATATACTGCCTCCGGGGATCGAATCAGTGTGAGTGCTACAGGCGAAAAATAGCATGAGCACGGATATCCTGAAAGTAGAACGAAACAACGCACTTGTTGTAAAAGATATCATGTTCGATCAGTCCAAAATGTCTCATTCCATCCCATTGAGTACCGGATTGCGAGTTCTGTTGAGACATTGGCCATCAAATTCCCAGGTTTTTTCTACTGCATACGCACGATATGAATCTCGTCGTCTCGTGTGCCACGATCGTGGTTATCGATCAAAAGTATTTCCGGACTTCTGCGTCGAAACATCGGCTGTGATATAGTAGCAACGATGACGGACCGAATTGGGGGTGGAGATATTACCACTTACCTTGCTGGGGAAATTTAATGGCCTAGCACGTGTATCATCGAACAGCTCTCTTGTCGAAGTTGAAGGAAAGTGCCATACCAGTTTAATGAGACGGTCTGTCCTGTCCTGTGTGCTAGGATTAGCCAAGCATACCTATAGGTATCGCATTTAGGTACAAGCTCACTTAATCTCATCTGAGGCAGCCGTTCTGACCACTTCCGCCGTTAACAGATTGATCGTTCCGAGCTGGTCATCAGGGCCCCAAATCTGCCATGCGCATCCTTTATGATTCTTGAACATGGGAAGTTCATCGAACGTCGGCAACGTCTCATGGTTTGCTGTATTCAGTTCCTGGGGAGCAGCATGCGACAGAATCTGTTGAAGGCGATTATTCGAAGGATTGGTCATCGCAGTTGAGGTGTTTCGAGGGAGTGATAGTGAGCAAGAAGAACGAACTCCCTCAGGCTTACTTATTGATATCTGTCCGGAGGGTCAAGTCTATTCCGCCAGCTGACGATCTTTTTCCGTCTGAATGTCATCTGACGGCCAAGTGGGAATGCACGCTAACACTCCTGGTAAGTTGCTGGTAAGTTATTTCCTGTCAGACAAAAACCGGTGAAAGTGGGTGCATGCTATACGGAACTTAGATCCAAATCTTGGCCACAGCAGAAATGAGTCGGGAGTCCCTGTAATAGTGAAGCTGACGGATTTTGGGATTAAAGGAGCGTGTAAAAACTTCATCTCTATTCCAATTGGCATTTCCCTTGGATTTTGACCGGCGCGAGCGAGTCATCTGCCAGGGGTGATTATAAAAACCCGCACAGGCTGAGATCCTTGTGCCCGAACTAAATCCTCAGTGACTAGAAATGAGAAAACGGAGCCACATTAACGGTTTCATCTTAATTGGTATCTCACCGAAGAAGGGCCACGTCGACTGCTCAGGTTACATCTACGAGGGCGAAGAGAACAAAATATAATATGGCGCATACTAAAGATTCAAGACCCATTCTTTCGACTGCATTTATGTGATCAATCTCTGCCATGCAACCTGAATTTAGAACATCGCCTAGTACGTAGCGCGTCAGCAAAGTAAATCAACAGATGGCAAAAAAAATACTTACGGCGGCATTGGGAGGCGCTGCACAGCCGCCGATGCTGTTGACAAAGCAACTTTAGTTTTCAAGACAGAATCACCGGGTTATACCACGTACATTGGAAGAGGCCACGACGAGAAAAAGAAAGTGTAACGACCTGTTTTCTTGCAGACTTGCGACAATTTCTCGAGGTCAAACATTTCACCTGGAGAACAATGAGCGTCGCAGACGTACGCTACTCTATGTACTCACCGATGGGCATACCCCACAAGCTTGACAAGAAGTGAGCTCGACAGTCTGATGATTCTTTGGAAGCTTACCCCAAAATCGTCTAAAGTTAGGTATAAAAAAAGGTTCACACATGTCGCAATAGTGGAAGCGACGTACCTGGTGAATATGAGGCACACCGGCCGGTGGTGGCCAGCTCTACGTTGATCCATGTTAATTACTGGATGACCACCTTATTGACTGCACAGACCTCCAAGGCGGGTTGATCAGAGACGATAGCGGAGAAGTGATTGTCCCTTGTTTAGCGATTGTGAGCTTCCTGGAACATCGCCCGCAGAAACACTTGCGTCTTACCACAAGAAACGCTTCATATCGTCTGACTGGTCGATGCCGGCCCTGTCAGAGAACAATCAAGCATTTACAGAGCACAGCATCAAAGCAAACGGTTTACAGTGTCTCTTCGTCCCTGCTTCCCACAGCGTCTTTTTCCTCCTGCGACGACTCGTTGTAACGTTTGATGTGGCCTACACGGATGAGCAGGATATCTGCTGCCCTGAACTTTACGCCCTGCTTCGCAGCACACGCCTCGAGTTCAGGCACCTTGATCGCATAAGTAGTCCAGGGGTCGTACGGCAGAGGGTTTCCGGAAGAGATATAGAAATCGACCAGGTCGAGGAACACACCGCGACCGCAAATTCCATGGTCTGCCCAATCTGAAGTGGAATTTAGGGTCAAAGGTTATGAGACCGAGGACAATCTTGACACACGCTGGATCCCTAGTCTGGACAATCGGGGGTCTACGTTCATAGGATCGGGAATAGGAACCTTGCCACCTAACAGCATATCCTTAGGAGTACTGGCATGGCGTCTCGTTGAAAGCACAGCGACACGGAAAAGAAAGGGAACAACGTACTTATTGTAAAAAACATTGTGAGCCACGACGCCCAGGTGGGTCATTCCATCCCACTGCGAACCCGACTGTGTGTCCTGGTGATTTCATACAACTTGGCATGGAGTCGATATCCAGAAGATTCATCATACGCACCATTTCTATCTCATCTTCTCGATGAGCATATCCTCGCTCATCAGGCGTCATGAGAATTTGCGCAGCTTTGCGTTTGAATAACGGCTACAATAGTGACCGATCAATCCGCGACTAGCACGAGCGGAATATAGCGCAGGCACACCTTCTCTGGAAAGTTGATTGGCCTAAATTCTATTAAAGAAGTACACAAGGAAAGAGATCACACCAGCACCCACCAATTCAACGATACGCTTTGGCCTGTTCTGATTCACGCATGCATCCAGATAAACGTGATATGACGAAAGGATGTCAATAAACTCCTACCTGATCTCTTCCGTGGCGGCTTGCCTAACCACATCATCGGTCAGTAAGTTAACAGTTCCAAGCTGGTCCTCCTCTCCCCATAATCCCCATGCACAACCCTTGAAGCTGTGGAAATTGGGAAGCTCGTCGAACGACGGCAGCGGTCTTCCATCTTTGGTCTTCGGTGCGAGTCTGCAGGAAGTCATGACACTACAACAGACCCATGACTTTGGCTTAGTTTATATACCTGCTGTCGTGCCTTGACTGTGATAGGTGATAGGTGACCGAGAGACGGGTATGTCTTGCTAACACTTGCCAGTGGATACAGCGGCGATCGTGACCCAAGTCTGTCTCTGTGAAATCAAGACGCTGATCTTCAACGGCCACTACGGTTGAATCAGATGTGATAACGATTAAAAGTACAACATATGTATAAGTACCACGTAAAAAGGATTCGCCCACCATAGAGCGTCTATCTATCCTCGGATGAATGGGTGGGCTAAAGCTTCCCGAGCGGTGATCCTGCGCGAAGGATCTAACGCTAAGCATTTGTCAAGAAGATCAATGAACGAGAGAAGTAGTTTGCTCTCGTCATCTTTCATTTTGACTGACGCCGGCGGCATGAGGCGGGCACGAAGATCGCGCGTAGGCTTCGAGATGTGAACTTTCCGCACGACGTCCTGAAAACGGTGGGGTCAACTTTTAGCTTGCCAAGGGGGTAAATGCGACTGACCGTTCCCAACACTCGGTCCCGCTCTATACTTTCAAAGCCTCCCATGTCATCGAAATAAACATCACCGAACTTCGCTTTCTTTATCATCTTGCTGTTAAATCGACCCTTGAGTTCCATCATGAGAAGGAGCATCTGATTATTCGATCTTCCGGGGAAAAGGATTTTGCCCGTGTATAGCTCATAGAGCGTGCAGCCCATAGACCAGATGTCAAGAGCAGGATCGTAGGGAACGCCGAGTACTAAGAAGTAAAGGACACCGGTAAGTCAGTTATTTGTAAACATAAGATAATCACCCAACTAATTTCAGGAGCACGATAGAATCGGCTAACGAGATATGGAGTAATATCATTTTCTGACGCATCAGACGCAGACCCCAGGTCGCATAGTTTCAGAACAGTTTTCGCTTCGTTCACCTAGCAAAGATAAGCAGAGGCCCACGAAAAAGAAAAACAAGGCCTACTAGAATATTGTCCGGTTTGATATCCGCATGCATTACGCCCACCTTCTTCAATAAAGTAAGCGCTAGGAATAACTGATGTGCATACGCCCGAACAGCCCGTATGTTTAGACCGACGTCTTTGCCAAATCGTTTGACAACTTCACGTAGATTCATACTAATGGACAGCTCAATCAGCAAACGACCCACCCCGGAAAAAAATTTACGATCACCTTAGACTTTCAAAAACGAGACAGAGATGTCCTCGATGTTCAAATGTTCGTTCTAGTCTGACAATATGTTTCTTGTCGTCAGGATCGGCTTGCATAAGTTTGTTGAGGATTTGAACCTCCTTCAGACCGGCCTTGTACCTACACATTGTGAGCGAATCATTACTTGGAAAAGACCATAAACATACATGGATTCCTGACATCGAACGATCTTGATTGCGACCTCTCTGCCAACAGGATCTCCATCGCCCTGTAGTACTCGTGCACGTACGACGTTGGCAAACATTCCTTTACCAAGAGAAGAGAATACTTGATATCGTCCGCTGTCTAACTGTTCCGCGAGTATGACAGAATAATACCCTTCTGGATCAGCTGCAGAGTCCAGAGTAGTTGTTATTAACGCCGGCGCAGTGGGATTCTGTGGGAAGAGCTTTAGTAGGGGAAAAAAGTAGGCAGTCGGGGACTGACCGTCTTCTTGACTTTCTTAACTTTCTTAGGCTTCTTCTCAGCCGCAGCGACGGAAAACATATCGTCTACGTCTTCTTCCTCTTCCTCCTCTTCTTCTTCCACCTCCATCTCAATAACGTCAGGTTCGGTTTGAGTTGGGCCGAACACACGCCTTTGTTCGTCTTCTCTACGATCTAGACTGGGGTCGTAATCGCCAGCAGAGACCTGCACCGCGCCATCTAGGGTAGAATTCTCGGCTTGTGTCTTGCGCTGTGACGATTCCGCCTCGTCATCCTTAGCGAGCTCAAAATCATTCCCTGGAGTCGGCGGTGGCGACAAGGACGTGCGCTTGTTATCTTTTGACACTTGTCAGTATAAAAATTAAATCCTAAGGGGAGATACAACGCACCCGCCTTGGAGCCGTTGCAAAGTGGCGGCGTATGGCTAAAACTACTCGTTATATGATCAGAAACGGCTGAAGAAGGGGGCGGTTGGACCGCACTGCTAATCTCCGGTGCAGGAGTCCCGTTGACACTCGAACGTGCACGGATTGCCTCCCACTTGGCTAAACGAACCTTCCGAGCTGCCTCAGGGTCGAAGGTAGTTTCCGTCACCACCGGTGTCTCTAGTTGCAGGTCCATCAAAGGTTCGGAAGACGGTGCTGGAGCCAGTGAAGAGGGTTGGGCTGGACCTGAGGCGGTGGGAGGACTATGGCGCGGGGAAATCCTGAAAATGTAGATTAGATTGTATTCCATTGTGAGGGCTTCAAATCTCACGACACTCACTCGCCTTCCTCCAGTTCGTTGCTCCCATTGCCAGTACTTCTTGGCGAGCGAGACCGATATTGCCGAGGTGAAGTATCTTGTCGCTGGTCCTCTCTACGGCGACTGCGGTCCCTGCCATCATGTCGACTAGAGCTTCGTCGACTGTGATCACTATCTCGTCGGCGATGCCCATTGCTACCTCTGCGACTACTGCCATTGGACGCAGAGTGCCCAGTCGAGGCCTTCAAGTGGACATCCCTCCAATCTCTGGTATCTTCCCTTGGTTTTTTATGCTCCCGATAACTGGAATCCCTGCCTTCCCATGAACGCTTTGATCCTGAGGACATATTAGTCATTTTCGTTCAAAACAATGGTTTTTACGGGGCACCGCACGATGAGAGAGAGAGAAAAAGGGAGATGTAACCGGTGGTAGTTGCAGTGGAAGTGTTGTCCCTGCAGTGATTCACTCGGTCTGTGCGGTGGCGATTAGTTGTGCCATGTTTGACACCCCGTGACCGGTAAAGCAATTTATCAATTTATTTATTTTTCCATTGTTTTCGCTTTGTGCTATCCCTCAGTCTCCCTCAGCGATTCTCTGATATATTCTGCCAGAGGTACATTCTGCATGCATACAATGTGATTCATAACTTTTGTCGAGCCTTTGGCTAGCACGTGCATTCAATATTCTCTAGCTACTTTCTCCTTTCTTCTTTCTTTCGTGTTTTCCAATACTCCTTTGAACATGTACTATTCAATGCGTACGAGATCACAAGGTACTAGAATGTGCGCCTGTCGTCCGATGATTCGCTCGCCTTCAAGGTCGTCTACATCACTCTGCGTCGCTCTATCGTTTCCAAGATATCCATCAGCGCCTGCAGCAAAGCTAGCTTGCCATTCGTATGTTTGGCGGTGGCATCGAGGATGGGCAGGACAATGCCAGGAAGGCGTTCAAGCTAAAGGCGAACAATAAATAAACTGAATACAAATGGACCATGAACTTAGTTTTGTATTTCTTCTGGTTCATATGGCTCCGACCCTCCGGCCTTCCACTTATTCATGGCGACGGCGTGTTCCTCGCTCAGTTTCGTCCACGGCTTCTTCTTCTCCTCCGACAACATCTTGTACCTTTCGATCCTCAAGGTTTGGTGTCTTCCCGGTCTCCCTTTCTCAGTTAATTCGCCCGCCTGGATCAGCGCTTCGAGCTCGCATTCAATGATGCCGTTGCCTTGCACCAAAGATAGTGGGCCGCTCATCGATATGGGGTTTCCAGTGATCGTGGCGAAGACTGGATTGACTCGCGTCGTTCGAATGCTATAATAGTCAATACATGCTATCTGATGCTCACTGCCGCGAAGCGCTGGGGTATCCTGATTTCCCCTTTAGGTGGGGCTATGGTATTACTAGTAAGCGTCGGATATCGATTTGATTGTGTCGCGAATCTCATCTGTCAATGTACAGAACAATTTCCCCTCAAGCGTCGATACCTTTAGTACATGCAAAGGTTCAATGTTTTGTTCCAGCCCATCATTTTTTTCCATCTTCTAACTGTTCAACACAGTCGCGTGAAGCATAGATCATGATGAAGGTGGTAATAAATCAAGACGGGAATCAATTGTTCCATGATGACTGAACAACAGGTTAACTAATGATTCATCCCTTACATGTGAGCTTATCAAACAAAACTTCGGGTTTCCTCTCATGACACCCTCTAAGCTATTCCAGCCTATCACAGTCGGTGAACTGACCCTGCAACATCGCGTCGTCGGAGTACCCTTGACGTGTTTCCGAGTTCTACACATGTACCTGACCCTGTAATGGGTGATTACTACGAGCATCGTTCACACGCTTCCGGGACGCTACCAATCGGCGAAGCCACGAACCACGATCATTCCAGCCACTGAGGCTAGGGATGATGCACATTCCCGGTATCTGGAATCAAGAACACATAGATGCATAGAGGTTGGTAAGGACCTATGCCCCATGCGGGATCGTTATTCACGGTTTGGTTTTCCAAATCACAGACCGCGTCCATGCCAAAGACTGCTATATCTTCTGTCACTTCTGGGCCCATGGTCGCGCTGCCTATTATGAAATTCTGACGGCAGAGGATCCTTCATTCCCGTATATCGCTCCTTCTGACGTTCCTTTGACCGGTCAAAAGGCTTCCTCGGCCATGAATGTCGAAAGGAAAGGAGTATGTCCAGCTCTATGCGGAAGCCGCGCGAAACATTATACAAGCAGCCTTCGACGGTGTCGAAATTCATGAGGCAAACGGTTACTTGCTCGACCAATTCACACAGGATGCCTCAAACAGACGGAGCGATCAGTACGGCGGGAGCATCATGAACCATGTGAGGTTTCCGTTACATGTCATTGATACTGTTGTGGATGCCATGGGCGCTGGGAAAGCTGGGTACCGCCTCAGCCCCTGGAATTTCTTCCAAGGTAAGCTTCTGTCAAGGTAGATCCGCCTCTAATTTCAATGTCTGTTTCAGACACGACAATGAAGGATCCCAAACCAACCTTCACCTACCTTGTGTCTCAGATAAAGGGAAAATCCCCCGACTTCCCTTACATCCACGTCGTTGAACCTCGTATTGTTTGTACGAGTGACAGAAACCTCAACGACATTGGCGCTCAGGAAGAGAATGGTTTCTTGCGCGAAATTTGGGCGCCCAAGCCTGTAATTTCGGCGGGAGGCTATGATCAATCAAACGGCTGTCACAGTTGCCGATGAGAAGAATGATTCCATTGCGTTCGGTAGACATTTCCTCTCAGTTGTGAGTCGTTGGCTTATCGTCTAACCGGTTCTTTTTCGTACTAATCTTGTCGGTAGCCTGATTTGGTATTCAGCCTGAAGAATGACATACCATTGCATCCATACGACAGGAGATCTTTTACATTGGCGGCAATGTCGCGAAGGGTTATACAGACTATCCAATCGCTGCAGATTTCCACCGGGAAAAGGCTGCGTTGTAAACAATGAAACGTACTCTACGTCGGTGTCCATGGACCTCCTTAAATCCACTTCAGCGCCTACTACGTCTGAGGCCTCCGAAATCCTGGAGGCACTGGAGTGACAGAATTTTAATGCTATTAGGTGATCGAGACAAAGCAAGATAACAACGTCACCACCTTAATGCATCATCATGAAATGTGAAGGGTATGTCAGTACCTTGGTCCAGATGGGTCAATGATGGGTGATGGAAATACCGAATGGGGTTCATTTTGTGCACAAGGAAGAGGAATTACGAGAATTCTGCCATTTCACACCTCGAGGCAGACACGATGTGCTGGTAAGGAGTGGTAAAGTTCCTACGCTCACCTTTAAGGTAATCGCTCACAACCGTCAAAAGGCCAGCGCGAAAATGCGTATTTCTTCAGTTCATTCGCTCCAGTCTTTGACTTGTACGAGTCTACAACCTCTCAGAAATCCTATACACCTCTTTCCTCGCTAAAACACGCGTTTCAATGGCTCCGATTCGCACTACGATTGTTCGCAGGTCTCGCCGGTTGTCTAGCCAAGTAGCAGTTCAATACGATGGTGAGTCTATCAGCAATGGCCAATTGGTATAGTCCATTGATTATGTGTTGTTACAGATGAAGGCTGGGAGGCCGCCGACTTGCTCATGTACCTCACTACGCCAGTATCGGATGCACCTTCCCCAGCACCATCTGCCTTTTCTCATTCATCGACTCAATCTGACACCCCTTCCCCTCGCCGTCATACACCTTCGCACCGTCGCGCTCCCGAACACGTCCGTCGTCCCCCCAACGCCTTCATGCTGTTTCGTTCCGATTATTGGCGCGAAAACAAGGATATCATACGCGAACGCGACCACCGCGAGATTAGCCGCATCTGTGGAGAGCTCTGGAGAGCCTTACCGCCTGATGAGAAGCGGGTTTACAGAGACATGGCCAGCGAGGCCAAGGAGGTTCATCTCGCGAAGTATCCTGACTATAAATTTACGCGGGTGTCGCGACCGAAGAAGACGAGGAAGATAGTGGGTCGGAATCGCGATATCATAAAGGAGGCTAGCGGGTGCGACGAGATCGCAACGCTGATGGGAGGGGGTATTGGGAGGATGGCGTTGGAGACGAATGCTATGTGCGCGACTCCATCTCTCTCGGCCACCGACGAGGAGCAATTATCTGTCCAGTTCTCCCAGCTCCTTACTTCCGGGTGTCAAGGAGAGTTCATCTACGGTGAGGAAGATACTTTCGTCCCCACCTGTGACATTCCACCGCTCGACCTAGACGCCTTCAACCTAGAAATGGTTCGCCAATTCCTTTTTCCGGCATATCTTTTGCTGATCCACCTTTCTTTAGTACATTCATCCCCCACAACTCCCCAACTACGTCCGTATCGACCCTCAGTTCAGTTTCAAGCCCGCTATTGATATTAATAACTGCTTTTGGTTCACGAGAATGGATGAAAACATCGACCCGTCTTCATCGACCGCATCTACAGATGACTTCATTCAAGCACTCTCCGCTTATGGTGTGTGCCACAACGATGACAGCTTCGACGTGTTTGATATCAACTTTTCTGCGCCTAATTCCTTTGTTGATGATCGGGCATACTTTTAATTCGACCTGACGACCTACAGGCTTGTGCAATTTTCATACTTTCTATATAGCATTGGCCCTCAGAATCATGCTTTCATTGGATTTATAAAGGTCTTTCTTAACTTGAAGAGTGTATCACGGTGATCGTTACTCGAACTTGAATGCCGTTTGTGAATAATTTCAGTCAGAACTACACGCCACCATATATCCCGCACGCCAATCGTATACTCTTTCTCAAGCACAAATTCCTTTAATTCTAATTCGGTCGGTGGGAGTAAAGAAGGCAGGAGGTTTTATGAATCTCACCTTTACCGACTAATTTGTATCAACATAAGTGTTCGCAGTCGTAGCAAACCCAACTCTCGGGTTTGTCGTATTATACATGGTGTAGAGTCGTTCCAGGAACATACAGCTGACGATGAATTCAAGGCCTTGGAGGGCATCCGAGCCGAGACCTTTGATGATAAGATCGATACTATTGTTGTCGCTTTTATGGCAGCATTCAGCGAACAAAGTCGGATTTGAGCATTTGGCGTTGGCTCATAAGACACCTCGGGCAAATCACAATGTACATCAGATCGGAGCTGAGCAATATCAACACCATTGATGTGGAGATAGCGACTCGAAAGATTGGAGTACTGAGATGGGGTAAGGCGAAGAAGACCCGTTTGCGCTGTCTAATGCTGGCATGTTGCATCGGTGGCTGCCTGGTATTGCTCACATGCCTCAGAACTGAGGTATACCAGGCTCGTCCGTACATTCAACCAGAACGTGGACGGTGAGCTTCCCTTGTTCAGTGTTTTCATCTGCGACCTGAACCCAAATTGAAGTAGTAGCCTTCTTACCAGTTGTCGAGTAACCGGCCTGCTATGATGGCGCAAACTCACTGTCTTCAGAGTGAGTGAGGATTCGTGTCGAAAGTTCAAGCCATGGTCCCAGAGGCGCGGCAGTTCGGCCTAGCAATAATATTTCCCATATCAAGTAAGCCGGGCCCTACTGCCAAACCGTTACTGGGTTCATGAGAGGTCAAGTTGGCATCGACATTGATAGGTTCCTAACGCTTCGACGGCTTTAATCTAGAGGGGGATAAGAGTTTGACAAAAAAGGCATTTTGAGGAAATTTAGGAAAATTTGAACCATTCGTACAAATATTAACAGTTTGCGCCGTATAGTTCTTTACGAGGCTTCGTAGTTCGAATAGGCATAATTGATGCTGTTGGGAGTCGAAAAGAGAGAAATTGTGACTTGTTATGTAATTGTATTGTGGCTGTGGTGCTGGGTCCCTTCTCTTTACATCCATCCTCCCATTCTTCTGCCTTTTATTCTTCACTATGTCCAGCCTATCTACAATAACGATTGATTTGGTATGCCTTTCTGTCACCGTGACAGCCAGAAAAATAATCCATCCAGGTCCTAGACCGTTCCACGATCAAGGATGTTCTTCGCGCAATGCTGCACTCGATATTATTCCACAGACTATTTGGCATCGTCAAGCCGCAAACATTCGAGGTCCTTGACGTGACGATGGTGTGCAGCTTCTCATCCCCACTTCGTTGAAGCTCACGGTAGAATCACCAGCCTGGTGTGTCAGACCCGGAAGTCGAACAGATGGTACATGAAAAGGTGGACTTGTTTTGGAAGAGTATTGAGAATGGTGGGAGTAAACGGGGTCAGGTATGTATCGCTGGTCCTTAATTACCTCCGGACTAATGTCGAAATTTTTGGAAGATATTGGTGACCTTTTCGGAGAAACGGCAGAAGAAGGGAGGGTGGTTCGTGTATAGCGGTGGAGAGGAAGATGTTCCTTGGGAGCAGTGGTGCCCTTCTTTTTTCTAAATTTTCTCACCTTTGTGCTGACCGTAACGTGAAGGGTAATTAATGCAGAAATTCGACAACCGTTAGATCGAGGTACAGCCCGTTTTGCCTCCTGTTAATGGATCCTGATGCATACGGCAATAGACCGGCTCACATTCGATTCCACGTTGGCAGCAACACTAACGAAATCAATTCAGACAATGCTCACGCATACATCATCGGAAAGAGGACGTTCCGTGGTACCTCCCATCACACATAACGGAATCTCCCCGTTTCCATTCAAGCTGGCCGTCAAGATGGGCGGCGTAGAGATTGGTTGACGATATTACTATTTTGCATGTCCTTTTGATCCGTGAGTTATCGCCTTCTCAGTATGGTCCGAGATAGGTATTAATACGCGCTCGTCTTTAGCTATTTTTGTAGCCATATTGTAGAGTTTTTATAATGTATCAACAACGCGTGCACATTTCAACACCCACTTTGTGTCCCCTACGCATCTCGTACGATCAACTGGGTGCTATCTTCACGCCATGCCATCTACGTTTCGTGGCTGGCATCCCAATACAGCCAAGCTTCCAATCGCTCCACACTCTGACTCGGCGAAAATTACTTCTCCTGTTCTAGGGGCTCGCCAACCAATGACTCCGATCCCAACCTCAGTTCATCTCATCCGTGGGCGTGCCTTCCGGAAGCTGAATGCATCCGATTTCAAGCTCGCCCGCTAATACTTCGCTTAGTTCTGTCTTCGAGCTTCTGGACTTGTCGCGCAAGTCGATCGTCCGGCGTTTCTTGAATCGGTGAGATTGCGCGGCGTCCCACTATCTGCTAGATCCTCCCCACGATGACCGTTTTAGATGGCTGTTTGTGGAAAATAACAACGTTGCACTATTTGCTTCTTCAAGTCACTATTCTGTTTATCTCTTCGGCAGGCGTTCGGTCAGTGGTCACTTACACTCATTCTTACTCACACTTCAATCTTATCTTTAAGTTTGATCGGGCTTGTAACCTTGGCGGCACCTGCTCGCATCAATTCGAAATTCGAGTCAATGGGTGTACACGATTAACAGATGAGCTGGAGCCACTAGCAGGTGTAAGAGACTCCGATTGTCGTCCCAAGAACTTTCTGCCGGTCTTTGCGAAAGCCCATTTTGAAGCCTTGGTGATCTTATTTGGCCCTTGATATTGGATGTCCTTGTCTGTTCCTTCGCTCTGCATCCGGACTTTCTACACATCGACTATCCGGTTTCTCATCGGCCGCCCACCAACGCATGTGATATATTGGATAAGGGTCAACGGGTCAAAAAACGACAAAGACGTGGAAAAGGCGAGTAAGTAAAACCGGTTTATCTCACTAGGTGGATACTGTGGACTTACGTCACGTTGTTTGGGGGGACAGATTTCTCGGACTCTTAAAATAGAATCACAAGACTGTTTTCAAATCCATTTAAGCACTGGCTCGGCCAGGATTGCTGCTTCGTTCCTTAAAGCGCCCATTCTTCCCACCTCCTCTGCAACGACTCTTTCGAAGATTATCAGAATAGACTCAGGATGTCTAGCGATTCACCTAGGGTAGTCATCGTCGGCGCTGGGTATGCTACCCGACTGGATAACGAGGAAAATTGCTGAATCCGTTCTGCAGCATTGGTGGTCTCATCTTTTCCATCGCTTTGAAACAAAGGTTTCCCGGGTATGAAAACTTCACGGTAGGTCCTCGTCTGTAGCAGTAATCTCATGCTGATGGTCTGGTATAGATTTATGAGAAGGCTTCTGATGTTGGAGGGACATGGAGAGTACGTTTATCGCCTTTCCTTCTTTAGTGTTCTGAGCCCATCATATATCTTGGCAGGACAACACTTATCCGGTACGTCCGGGGCTCTCTCATCTTTACCGGAATCACTCATTTTTATTAAAGGGGTGTGGTTCTGACATCGCCGTGATGTATTATTCTCACTCTACAACCCTGAAGCATAATTGGACGCACTCGCTCGCTTATCAACCGCAAATCCAAGAGTACTGGCAGGAGATGGCACGAAAGAACGATCTGTACAGAAAATGTGTCTTTAATACACGCGTCATCGCAGCGGACTGGGACGTGGATAAAGAACTTTGGGTCGTCGTCACGAAGGATCTCAAAACTGGCACGGAGTCGACGACCACCGCGAAGATTTTGGTTTCTGCCCTTGGCTTTTTGGAGCTCCCGCACTATCCTAATATTAACGGGCTCAACAAGTTCAAAGGTGATATGTTTCATAGCGCGAAGTGGGACTATGGTATTTCTTTGAAGAATAAGCGGGTTGCGGTCATCGGGAATGGTGCTTCGGCGTGCGTCTTACAAGATGTCTAGTTGTCATTTTGTCGACTTATCACTCCTCTTCCAGAACGCAGTTTGTGCCCGTTATTTCCGAGGATCCATCAACAGAGATCGTGGAATTTTGCAGGACTCCGTATTGGGTATTGTGGAATGTGAGTACAACTAGGCCTCTCGTTTTAATGCGACTTAAGAATCGCAACCGAAACAGCTTCGCAACTCATATGGTCCTGCGTGGCAATTCTTGCTTAAATGGATCCCATTCAACATGCTCCTCCACCGTTATTATCACTGTGTCAAGGTAAATCAGTAGCTCTTCACATTACAGATAACTCAGATAACTGGTCGCTAGATGGAATTAGGTTATTTGTTTATTTTTGGGAGCGATTTTCTCCGTGATTGGTTTGTAAAGGTAACATAACATTTTATGGAACTCCAATATATACTTACGCGTCACCTTCAAAGCGTTTCAGCACTTTTTATATCAAGACCTTTGCGCCAAAGGAATACCATAATAAACTCATACCTACGTACAGTTAGTGCTTTTCTTTTTGAACGCTACCTCGATTCCTGATGTTTCGACAGAGGTCGGATGTAGACGGCTCATCTTCAATAGCTTCTACCTAGAGTCGCTGCATCGCCCGAACATGCGACTCAATTGGGATGGTATCGATTGCATAGTCGAAGACGGCATCATTACAAAGAAAGGTAGGCATTCTCCGGTATGCTCGCCCTCTCTCATCTTCTCTTATGCAGGCGAGAAATTCACATTCGATGTTATCATCCTGTCCACGGGATTCATAACGGTACGACTCTACTCTAACTTCGTCGAGTCCGTTACTCAATACGGTAAATACATGCAGGATGACTACCCCCTCCATGTCCGTGGCACCGAACAGAGTGTCAAGGAATATTATGTTTCTAAAGGCGGTCCGACTGCGTATCGTGGTACCACAGTTCCCGGATTCCCGAACTTCTATATCATCGGAGGTTCGGCCACTTGTTGTCACGTTATACCGCGGTAATGACTTTGTGCCTTGTCTTGGTCTTTCACAGGTCCGAACACCGTTACGGGTCATGCATCTGTTATATTTACCGAAGAGGTCCAGGTACTATCATCTCTCCTTGAGGTTCGTTCCTGTCTCAATTCAGTTCACAGGCCAATTATGCCATGACGTTGGTAGCGCCAGTAATAGAAGGACTTGTCTCGTCCTTCACAGTCAAGCATCAGCCCGCGGATGAATGGAATGCCAAGATTCAAGCTCGTCTTGCTCGTTCCGTTTTTCCGGATTGCCTTTCGTGGTATCGGAGCGGGAAGAACGGGAAGGTCACCAGCGTATTTCCTGGTGGCGCGCCCTTGTTTTGGTGGTGGATGAGGGAGACGTATTTTGAACACTATGATGCTGTCGCCTCTCAGGATTGGTATAAACAACTGAAGCGGGAGAAACGCATCAAGGCGACTAAACTAGTGGTGACGGGACTGTCAGCTGTGGCATTTGGAGCATGGTTGGCACACGAATTCTGGAGGACTGGGTCGATTTTGGACGTGTTGAATGAAGTACAGGAGGTTGGTGTCCTTTTTTAATGGTTGGCATATACTGATTGCGTTGAAGGGAACTGTATCCAAACTTGAGAAGATCGTTAGTTTTATGAGATTATAAGCATACCAACGATATCAGAAGCTACTTACGTCACTTCAGTCTGACGCGACGATTGGAGAGCACCAATGCCACTCACTGTCCTTTGCAATTCATATCGATGATGCCGAATCTAATAAGTGAGCAAGGTCTTATTGAATACCAGGTGATCAAAGATTGTAGGTTTCTATCGCTCGTTCATTGCATATAGCACTTGGCACACACGTCGACATTGAAGATGATTTTTGTCGATCAATTTATCAAAGTGGCATGAACAAAGTCAAGGGTCAAGGGTGGCGCCCTTCGGTCAGCGGCATGTATAAATGGCCCGGTTTTGAACAATAATCCCTCAATACACCTCATTCAAAGGTCTTTTTCCTCATCCAGATGCCTCTTCTTTCTTTCAAACAGCTCAGGGCGTATATTCGCCGACGCACATTGAAAGGGTCTAGCACTCGAAGGAAATCCCCAATTTTTGGCAAGGCTACTCTGAATTGTGCTTCAGACGTGCCTAGTCCTCTCGCTCACGACGGAGTCATTCAAGAAATTGTAATGGGCGCCATAGGACTTGGACACGGCAGCGACAACGTTCATATCGCCACTCCGAGTCCCAACGTCCAAAGTGACATTTCAGCCGCCACTCCCAAACCTCTGACGGCTTTTGTTGAGCATTTTCAGTCAGAACTTCAGAACCGAACCATGACGCCAAAATCTCTCAGGCCCAAAAGTCGTTTCCGCCATGACATAGAATGCGACGGCCACAGTTATAGATTTTCTCGTGTCCTCGGTAGAGGAGCCCACGGCGTCGTCAGACTAGCTTATGATGGATCAAAGGACCGTCCTGTGGCCATCAAAATTATCGACAGGACACGGTTACTTATCGATGATGTCCCAGTAGCGAAGGATGAAAAAGAGGATGGCTATATCTCCGATATATGTAGGGAACGCGATGCACTAAGACTTGCGGGTGCAACAGGATCGCCTTTTCTTCCCACCTTGCTGTCTTTCTTTCAGGACCTCCAATACTTCTACCTTGTCATGGTGCGCTAGTCAAAATCCCACGCAATCCCTCAGATCAGGAATATACTGATTTTGAACTGACAGCCGCGATACTACATTTCCCTCTCTGATCACCTGGATGAGTTAAGAAACTCTAATCAGGTCATGGACATGGCAGAGTTGAGACTCCACGCAGCTGAAATCGTATGATGCCCTTTTCTCCTCCTTGAAAAATTTCACTGAACCTAGAATGACTTAGGTTCTGGCCGTCGAGGCTCTGCACCACTATGGTTGTTTCCACTGTGACATCAAACCAGAAAATCTCATGTTCGCAGAGAACGGGCACTTGGTTCTTGTCGACTTTAGCCTATCTGAGGTAGGCTCCGGTATTCTCGAAGCAGGAGGACGAGGCACACCCGGATATATTCCCCCTGAGGCACTTGATGGAAGGACATACTACTCTGGGTATGCTGCCGACATCTACGCTATGGGAGTCGTTCTTCTCCAAATGTATCTTTGTCCCCGTCAGAATGATGTATGTGTCTATTTTGAAGATCACCGACCCCGTGGAGCCCGTTTCTGATCCTTATGATGCAGGACATCTTCAACGATAACGGGGACGTAACCGTGTCTGTTAGGGCAACTTGGCATCACAATGAAGAAGTTGCGGGGAGTCTGATACAAGAGGTAGAACGAACGTCTTCGCTGCTGTCCCTGTTGCTAATTTCGTGGCAGCTCATGGAAAAAAATCCGGATGTACGCTTACCAATGGGCATTATCAAGGCGCATCCTTTCTTTCACCCTGGATTGTAAGATTCCATTGTCTATCGCCTCAACATCATGCACTAACGCTACTTCCGGTAGAGATTGGTGCGAAGTACAAAATATGGAGTATGGACGTGAGTGACCGCAATGACTCGTAGCCTTTGTTCTCATGGTCATCACCAGCTCTCCATGTACCGTGCACGTCGCCTGAAACGTACCATACCCGCAATCTCCACTCCACAGTCAGACATCATTCTCAAGTTAACGGAACGATGTGTACGTAGAGTTCATGATCTTTCTATGTTCCTAAACCGTGATTATATGGTTTCGCAGCCAAGGACCGCGGCATTCGGATGGCTGCCGGCCAGAAAGAAGATGCCGATCGGGAACTTCTTCGACCAGAGGCACATCAGCAACAAACATGCCGTGTGTCTGCTTTCCCTACCATGCTAGACTCCGACCAACGGAATGACGGATTCAGATTCTCCCAAGATACATAAGACCATGCCCGAATGACGCGGTTCATCTGCCCGTACTAATCGTATTTCTTTTTATATTCTATATACGATACCTTCAATCACGTACTATGAATTGCCCCAGGAATAGCAACTCTTGTTCACTTTCATTGATGTCTTCTCGATGGAGTTGCTTACTTATCGTCGTTCCTCAAGAGCAAGTGGTTACCCTTGTGAGATCCGCTTAAGGGCCTTGGGCGCTGCCGCCGGTCAACGACCTACAATTCACTGACAGCCTGAGGTTGGTATTTAAATGATAAATATGAGATTCAGGATACAAGCAGCTCAGGTTGGTTCGGTCCCAGCTCCTCGACAAGAGGACGTCGCATTATGAACCATTTACCTTCCCCATCAAAACAAAGTTAATAACGGGATAGCGTCATCGTCGTCATCAACCTGTCAAGCTCTTGAAAAAATAGTATTCCAGAGGAGTCCCAAGTACTCAGGCAGCAAATCGCTTTTCCTTCGGAATCTGTCAGTGTTATAGAGGACGAAATGAGACGACCAACCCCCAATAAACGCCATTCGCATCGCCAGAGCCAAGTCGTTCCCCAACGCTTTAGGACACCAGCATCTAGTTATCTGGATGCGACGGACACCAAGTTTGTATCCTCTTGTATGAGCCGAGACCTGGAAAGAAGAATACATATTCCCGCCATACGTGAATACCGAGATTTCACCAGAAGATAACTAGGTTTATTCCGACTCGGAACCCCCAGCCGCGCCACCAGAATCAGCTCCTTCAAACGGATACTCGAGTGTTAGAGCAGTGGTTCTTGGGCCATTGAGGCGTGGGAAAAAAGGGCGGTCTGGAAAGTCTTCCGATTGCGATACCGCCTCCAGTGAGTCAGGTCTGTTAAGGATCAATGAGCTGTGCATGAATTAGTGCGTACACTTATAAAAGCTTGTAACCAATAAATGTATAATTGCCGACAAATTTTGGTTTCAAGGCTACCAGACAAGACGCTGCCGCAGGATTCATCATGGACGAAACAATGCCTCTGACAAAAAGCGGACAGGATCAGTCAGAGTTCAATCAGAGATACATACTGATGGCGGCACAGCGCTAAAAGGAAATACCGTACTGGCCACTGGTAAAATATTTGTCAAGGTCGTTCAATGTATCATTCACCCAACAGACAATACGCTATTGGAGTTTACATCAGATATTTCCTTACTAACGCGGGCAGCTTTGGTTCTCAGATCTTCCCTTGGAGGCCGCGCGCTCGAAGGATCCAGATCTCAACCATTCACTTCGGCTGAAGTCATCGGGGAAACTACACATTGCTGTAGACGATACTGCTTTCGGTCTCCATTGAAATGTTAATAGCCTACAGCCCAAGTCGGAGGAAGGAATCAGTGCTTCAGGGTCCATCAGAATATCAAGATCGCAAGCGCCACCATGCTTCAATGTAGGCGCCGTTGTAAATGGCCCTTTGGGCAGTACTAGCCAGAGAGGTGCCTTTGACAATAGGAGAGACTACTGCCATTCAGAAGAGGCGAAATGGACTAGCCTTAGACTCACTTTTCTAGGGGTACTATGAAATTGAGTCATAGCTGTCCTCTACTGAGGAAGCAGACGGCAGCACCGAGTGGAAAGAAGTAACATCGCAATCACGACGGTCATTTTGGTGGCAGGTGCAACGAATAACTGTCAAAGGGCATACAGCCCATCTTCAGTCGTCGAATGTTCAGACATAGGTATGTCCGGCAAGCATTGCCTGCCACCAATTTGGGAAACAATCCATGTCGCCAAGGAATGTTTAGTCTGGTTTCTAGTAGACTCAGTTGGCAAGGCACCAGTTTCGGGAACATAGGCGCGGGAGGCCGGTTACAAAGCGTGTAGTACGTTAGATTAGCAACTTTTGGTGTTGAACGTTGCGTTGAATATCCAGCGCTACATATTGGCGTTAGGTCCGAGTTCAACACAAGTAATTTTGGATGTGTCGAGAATAATCACGAAGAATCCCAGGCATCCTCTTGCTAGGGATGGCAAGCCAATCCGTTCATCCGAGAGACAAGTCCGACATAGTCGGCAAAGGATGGGAGAAGGCGCTCAGGCTTCCCGCAAGATTTTACTTCAGTCAACAAATATTAGTTCAAGTTATAAGAAGAGGCGTCAGAAATGCCCAATAAAACCCTGTAAAATATACTGTTATTAAATAATGGAATAGCGCAGGAAGCTACTTATTGAGACGTTGAGTAGTTAGTTGGTTGTTGGTGTTCACTGTTAGTACCGGCCCGGGTACAAGGTCCGGGCGGTGACGCGGATGCGATGCTGACTAAGCTAAGCCGTCCAACCTATTGATCGCACTGCATCCCGCCTCCCTATCCGTGTGGAACTCCCGCCATTTTCATACCTAGGGCGCACCAGGCACTGGTCCTCTGTACTGGATTCGTTCATAGCTTGATCCGAACCGCATAGTACAAGGATATCGCTCTTTGTGCCGCTCTTAAGCGATGTACGTCGAGAAGCGCGTACTGCAATCAACTCCGTCTCATAGCAGCGCTGGACATCCGACGGACGACAACTGAGGCAGTTCCTAGCCTTTACAATCACCAAAGTTATGTGGACCGACAACGACAAGCCGCCTTCCCTGAAACATGATTTGGACTTATTCTGGCGATGCTCGATCCCCTTTCTATCTGTACCCGGATAACCTCATCCTCCGCTTCCTATACAAAGTCTTTTTTCTGGGTTGTTTACCATTCTTACGTCCTTTCTGTGGATGTTTGGCTGTGTATACCTCTAATAATTCCCCTTCAGTTCGATGGGCCATCTATGACTCATCACCGTCGGAATGAGAGATACACGCTCGATATTCAATCATGCATCAGCATCATTCGTTTTTCGAGCAGAAATAGACTGCGAAGAGCTCAAAACTCCCGGCCCATAACGTGGAACGCGCAGGATCAATTGACAGTTTCAATCTCACAGCTTGTACAAGGATCTTGACGATACCTTTCGATGCATCCAGACAAAGGCTGGTAGGATACTTAAGGTCGGTGTTTTGAGGGACATTTTCACTATCAATTCTCTCCTCCACGTCTTTCTACAACTAACAACCAAGATGAGTTCGACGTCCCACAGCCATGCTCTGCAAAGAGGCCGCGCCTGTGTTCATTGCCGCCGCAGAAAAATGGTCAGTGAACACTACGTTATTTGGGCACTCGCTGGCTCACTAATTTCACCACCTAGCGATGCGACGGAGTGCGACCTGTATGTGGTCCATGCGCTCAAGCACGTCGACCAGATGATTGCCAGTATACGGACAATCAAGGACGCTCACGAATGGAAATCTTAGAAGAAAACATTAGTCGCGTCCAGGCACGTATTCAAGAATTAGAGAGCCCCGAAAGCCCAGGATCTTCGGTTCTGTTACATTCGCCTTACACCCAGACTTCGACTAATACTACAAGACCGTCCCGCGTCTCTAGTAAGCTTTGAATAAATGAGAAAGTCAATGGTGTTCTATGATTGTTTTCTAGCTCCTTCGCCTTTCGCCCCTCGACAAAACTGGTGGACGCTACCTGAGCCTCCATCGGAAATGCAAGTCGTTTTGTATGTTCAAAGTGTGGGGTATTTCAAGCACTTTCTAATTTGTGGCACTTAGGGTTGACAAATTTTTATTTTTCGCGTCCGAGTTCGGGTTTTTCCTTCATCCGACACGCTTTCGAGCGTCTGCCCTTCAGTCCGCCCACATCGGTCATCCTTCCCGTCCCTTACCCGCACTACTGACAACCATCTATCTCTGGGGGACTAAACTCTCAGGCTCATCGACATCGACAGAAATCGAGAAAGCACTCTTAACTCGGTCGTTGTCCCAAGTCTCCAGTTCCCTTGCGGGTAACCATCCACATAAAGTAATACACACCATTCAAACGGAATATCTACTCGCGTATTATTTTTTCTCCTCGGGAAGGTTCCTAGAGGGGAAATACCACGTTACAACGGCTGTTTCATTGGCCAAGAGCTCAAAGATCGTTAAAATACGTTCCGATCAGATCAATCCCCGCGAGAGTTCAGAATTACGAGCAGCGCAGGATCCTATAGAGGAAGGGGAACGAGTTGACGCATGCTGGAACATGATAATTCTTGACAAGTGCTGGGCAGTGGCACTGGCGTCTCTCACGAACATTGTTTGTCCCTCCGACGATCCCAAGGATCAAGTGGATACGCCTTGGCCTCTCGATATCGAAGCCTATGAGAACGTAAGTTTGCTCTTATCTATTTTGCAGATCCATTTGACTCGTATTTAGGGTGGCTATCCAGCAGGGATGAGGGGCCGTTGCACTCTGGAAAATTATCTCAGGGGTGCGACAAGCTCTCGAGGTAACGAGATGTCGATGAAGGGCCTTCACATCAAAGCGTCGCTGCTGTGGGAGCGCTCCAATAATTTGGTTGGGACTTGGAAATCACGTCTGTTCGCCCCGTCTACTATGTCGTCTTATCTTACCGCACTTTCTAGACATGAATACTCAAGAATCGACTGCTTTCTATGGAGCGTTCAACGTACTGGACACTCTGCTCGAGAGAGTGCGAGTCAACCTTCCACCCCCGAATCAGATGGCTGACCGCTCGCCGCCGAAAATGCGCACCCTGTTCATCGTCCATAGCTTGACGTACGCTGCTATCATTCAATTGCACGGAGTCTTCGCGAAGACTAGTACGGAATCCAAGACGAAGGTTCTCCTCTCAGCTCAAGCCATCTTTCGCATGGTTAATGCTGTCCGCCTTGGCAATGCTACCCAAACTATTAATCCAATAATGGGGGTACGTTGATTCCCATCTTTGCTATTCGTAAACATGATCGAACATTTTGTAGACGGTTTGGGTTTCCGCGAGCCAGGCGATCCTGGAAGAACTTGCAGCCTTGAAAGCGTACCGTTTGTCAAGATCAGCCAATATTCCGCCAACTGAGGAGGAAAAAAATATTCTCAGTGTTTTCGAGAACGGCTTAAGGGATATGATGCCCTTAGGCCGGAGTTGCAGCCTCTTGAGTATGATGACCTTCTCTATGCGCCTATCCCTGTCTGATCTTGCCGCTCAGGATATCAATTGAGCCAAATCCAACAGGCCTACGCTGCGCTCTGATGTTAAGCCCGCTTGTTCTTCAATTTACTTATGTAAAGTCCACGTTATTCTTGCATTATTCTATACAGTAGAAAAGAATGCCAGATGCACAGCTCTAATTTAACCTAACCTTATAATATATTTAGACACTTTAGTGCACTGTTTGGCCAAGGCCAAGAGTATTACTTCATTGTGTCCCTTATTTAATCGCAATCACAATTATCGCATGTCTGAATAGAGCAATAACGCGCTCGGCTGTGCAATGCGCTCCTATGACAGATAAGAATAATGCTTAGAACCGCTAAACCATTTAGGGAATTGTACAAATACGCAAGGCTTCGCACATAAAGATTTTCCCTCCAGACGGACTGAGTAAACTTGAGGTGCACTTGGAATGTGTTGGAGGACTGCACCGCAGCAGCAGAGCTGCCCTTGCAGAAGTTTAGCCTGTTTTGTGTGTCACCACCAAGTCTAATCACTATTTATCGTTGGCGGTACCGCAATTACAGTGCGTCATTCGAAGCGCTCAACGGAAGGGGAACCTGGGCAGGGCGGGCAAGCCGGATCACTCCTTTAACAGTGGCTTCGGCCAATCTTTCCGTCCCCGAGCTACCGGCTATTCACCTTTGTTTTTGAATAGCCGGTACGAGGACACTGATTCGGACTTGCCCGGATGCCTTTCCTTAGCTCTTCGAAGGTATCAATGAATTTGTCGTAAGTTCGTCTTAGAGTCTTGTTGCTGATGGATAGAAAAGTGATGTAGATTTGTGTAATTTTCAAGCTCTGAGTGCGTATCCAGCGAATGTTCAAGTTTGTCCTAGGGATTTGCTGGCGTGCAATGGCTAAGCATGCTCGTAGGCGGTCACTTCGCTTTTGCCGCACTCTGTACATTCTGCAATTTGCGGTGAACTTCATATATCTGCCTTTGCCTTGGAGTCATTCAAGTCGAATCACCAAAGTGCGTAGACGTCACCATGCAGTGCTTAACACTAGATTGATCTATGTAAATCTACACTCACCGATGTAGTGTTCAGAAGTTAGCCCAGTATTTTATTTCCATTTTTGCAGAAAGATGTTAACTTGCTGGCATTCCAGGTTTTCTCACGGGATACAGCTTCGCTTTTGCTTGCGACGCAAAGGTCCAAATCGACTCCGAATCAACATCGCCTAACAGCGCGGTACCTACACTTTCCCAGCTATGTGTATCCAGCTTTACATGTTCTCTGTTTTTCCATAGGATGACGATGTTACCCGAAATCACAGTCTCGGCCTGCGACTCGGGCATCTACACAGCCACAGCGGAAGGAGTGAAGCTCTTTGACAAAAATGCGCTCGAGGAGAAATCCGCTAATACTCCGTACTCACACATTATGCGTTATGTCCTTAGTACATGGTGGCTTAGGCACTGCACGCCGTCCTCTTACACAGGTATAAATTCGAAGGTACCCTAGGTGTGCCCCGTTGCCTCGCCTTTCTTGAGCCCATCTAATACTTCTTCAGAATAACTTAAACGCTACAATGTCTTCCTCTACCTCCGTTCGCAAATCTCCTCTTCACTGGGGTCAAGCCTGTATTCATTGTCGCCGCCGAAAAATGGTTGGCCCCCATCATTCACCGTTGTCGTATTTAGTTTAAATAACTTCTTCTTTGCAGCGATGTGACGGTGCTCGTCCCGTTTGCGGACAGTGCAGTAGGGGAAACCGATCAGAGGATTGTCAGTATAAGGACGGCCAGGGCCGTACTAAGATGGAGATCCTGGAGGAAAATATAAGTCGAGTTGAAGCTCGAATTCGCGAGCTTGAGAATCCCCAGGCGCAGGGCCCGCCTATCGTTCTGAGTGACCCTTACTCAATCCCTGGTTCATCTTCCAATCCCAGTATGTCTATTGTCTACTTCATCCTGAAGCTAGGCTAATATGTAGGTGTGTCTACCGGTCCCGTACTCCCTCCGTTAGATTTTGGCTGGTGGACATTACCAGACCCCCCTCTCGAAGTCAAAACCGTGTTGTTCGTTCTTTTACCCTCTCGATACTTATACCGAGTCTAAATGTAATATCACGATCTATAGGATCGACAAATTTCTGGATTGCGCCTCAGAATACGGATTCTTTATGAACACTTCCCGCTTCCGATCAGCCGCCCTTGATCCTTCTGCATACTACTCCCGGCCATTACCAGCACTCATGACAACCGTCTATTTACTGGGAAGTGTCCTATCGCATACGCCGTCTTTGACCATGCACGAAAAGACGTTCCTTGAGCGAGCGCTGGTGGACGTATCCGGTGCACTTTCGAGCAATTACCACCCTCAGAGATTTGCGCAAACCATACAGGCAGAGGTTCTATTGGCATATTACTTCCTAGCGTCCGGACGCTTCTTAGAGGGAAAGTACCATGTCACCACGGCCGTTTCCCTGGTCCTCAGTACTGGACTGAACAAAGTACGATCTGATCGGACTACCTCCACAGGTCAGATACCAGTTCTCCGGGCGCCACGGGATGCCATCGAGGAAGGCGAGCGCGTGGACGCTTGCTGGACTGTTCTGATCCTGGACAAAAGTTGGGCAGTCGCTTTAGCATCTGTTCCTAATGCCGTGTGCCCTTCCGATATCGTTGGACTTCAACTCGATACCCCGTGGCCGCTTGAAGTCCAAGATTACGAACATGTGCGTTTCACTTCTTTCTGATATGCCTCTCTTTTCATGTAAATTTTTTAGGGAGGATTTCCTCCGAGCATGTTGTGCAGTTATACCATTCAGAAGTACCTCGCAGGTGCGCCTCCGTCAGGCGGCAATGAAATGTCGACGAAGGCACTTCATGCCAAAGCGTCCCTCCTGTGGGAGCGCGCAACCGACTTGATAAGGAATTGGAAACCTGGTATGTGGCCGCTTCGTTCTCCCATGATGATCATTCTTCTGTAACATCAATATAGACATGGCCCAGCAGGAATCGATTGACTTTTATGCGTCGTTTGCGACCCTGGACGGCCTGCTTGAGAATCTGCGAAACGCCATTCCGTCACCAAGTGCAGTAAACAACCCAACATTTGCGAAAAGGATGACACTCTTTATTGCCCGTAACTTGACCTACGCCGCTATCATGCAGTTGTACGGTATCTTCGCGAGGGTCGACACGCAGTCTAAGGATAAGGTTCTCAATGCCGCTCAGGCCGTATTTCGAATGACCGGTATCGTGCCGCATGGTTCGCCCATCAATCCGATTATTGGGGTAAGTCCGACTTTTCGTCGTAGATTTTTCTATCGGTGGTGTTACTTACTCTCATTTGTCAGACGGTCTGGGTATCTGCGGGTCAAGTCCTACTTGAGGAATTGGTTGCTTTGAGGGCATCTCGCCCAGCGCATGCCCCTGCAAGCAACAGGGAAACAGATCTTTTCGGTACCTTTAACACTGGATTTCAGGATATGATCCGCTTGGCAGAAAGCTGCGTTCTCCTAAGTGAGTCGGAGTTGATTATTCTGCACTAATCTCTCAACATGTGTGTCATAGATTATCAGGTGAGGCAGATACAGGAGGCATTCGCTGCATTGTGACTGCTGGTTTCTGATGGAAGGAATACTAATAGCCGGTCGAACTGCATTATTATTAGGTATATACCTTAGAATACATTTTTGTAATCATCAACATATCATAGCGTTTCTAGCGATACAAATATATTGTTGTAGCGCCTATACAAAATACTTAAATAAAAAGAGACTACAAATGAAACAAAGAAAATGGACCAGTCAAAATAATCTACCAATCTTCGCAGTCGACAGCAAGAACTGGTTGCCTTTTGAGTTTTGAATCGCTCCCGGTGGCGTGGACTTTAGAGCCGTTGCGCTGAGCGAACCGTGAACCAAATCCAAATCCAAATCCACCGCCACCCCCCAACCCACTGATTGGTCCCCGGTCTCGCGAAGAATCTCGCGACGAACTCCGCGAAGTAACTCGACGCGTTTCCAAAGCATCCAAAATTACTTCAATGCCTGGCCTCTCCCTCTTCAACCGCTCCATCCCGTCGGAAGACTCGAGCCCGCTGACGTGGATCATCCTCAACAAGGGACATACGCAGGTTCCCGCGTACTCCCCACCAAGGAAGTTAACCAACACTTCAAAATCCTCGTCGTTACTGGCAACAGAAAGCTCTTCCAATATCCTCGCCCGTCCCAAACACCATTCCCACGTCTGCGCACCTGGATCATCACGGTGGAGCGAAAGACCCGTGATGTACAGTCGCTTGACACACCAATCCAACGCTCCTCTCGACATGAGCTTGCGGCTGACAGTCTGCAGTGACTGCGTTAATTCAGCAGACGCCCCATGTCGCTTTCCGTCCAAATCGTTGATATGAAGTTCCTCCAATACCGGAGCAACGAGGACCTCAATGAGTGAGGGCACCTCGTTTGTCCTCAATGAGAGATTCTTCAGGTAAGGAAGGTACAGCTCCTCGAACAGGGGCTGGTGAGTCTCCGCATGGACTACGCGTGATGCTATCTCCAAGTTCACGAGGTAAGGGGCAGCATGGACGATCTGTAAAAGCTGCTGAACGGATATTGGAGGGGCTCGGAGCGGGCGGGCAATAGTCAGGGTCTGGAGATTATGAAAATCCGGCGTGAAGAGTGAGGGCAATTTGTGATTGGTCAATTGTAGAGATTTCAGATGCGGGATGTGGGTAAAAGAATGGAATACGGACGTAGCGGCCGAAGTGGCAGGAAGACCCGGAGTATCGGACGCCACGCGAAGCCTCAATGTTTTTAGCGGTAGCTGGGTCGGGGAAGGAGAGAATGGAAGAGGGAAGTACAACGCGTCTAAGAAAGAATGTGCTGCCTTCTCTGTTTCTGAACGGACATTCAGAGAAGAAATACGGGTGGTGTGACGCTGGAGAAATACAATCAGGTGTGGGTGAGTCTCGGGTATATTGGTCGTATGCCCCTCGATGTCGACATACAGGTCGAGGCAGCAAACGCCAGAGAGGGAGAACCAACGGCCTGCCTTGCGGATAGTCTCGCGCTCCTTTTCTCGACATACAGAAAGTCGCAGACTGCGCCAAGCACGAGGGGTGCTCAGTGCTACGGCACGAAATCGTTGGCACACCGTGGATAGAATGATGGGTGCATCAGCAGAATAGTATGAGCAGCGAACGAAAACCTCTCCTAATAACTCGTGGGGTATAGCGGTTATATTGGGGGAAGCCATTGAAATCTGCAGCTGGCAGCGTCCTGCATAGGAGTCAGTACAAATAGCACGATACTGCAGCTACAGCACGTACAGAGAGAGGAAGGTAAGAACGAGGTGGGCATAAGGTTGGAAGGGAGTGACGTCTTTTTACATGGACAAGGAAAATTCGAAATGTGTGAAACACACGGTAAACGGCTCCAAGCCGTGTTCCCGTGTTCCGACGCCCAGCCCTTGATCCTATATAGGCACAAAACCTAGATTTATCACTGACAGCTCAGCAAACCGATCGCACAATCCATTGTAAAGGCCGGCCACCTGTGAGATGCATATAAAACATTGCCGTACAACATGTAACCGTTGGCGTAAGTTTTCGGCCACTTTCAAAGATTTTCGGCCACGTTGCAATCAAATTTCCACGCTTTTGGAAATTGCGAAAATCGGCGATTTCCAACTGAAAAGCTGTGCCAAGCTTTGCCAGATAGCCACGAAAAAAAATAGCGACTACATTCAAGATGTTTGCAAGACCGGTGCGAGTGGGGGCGAATACGATAAATACCAGGTTTTATCAAGTAAAGAAAGGGTAAATTTACATCAAACCCTTACCAGATCGCAGGTGGACAGTCAAATAGCCACCCACCAGTCCTCCAATAATAATACGCGGCAACGGCAAAGCTTCCCGGATACAATCTAATACGCGCTCTCGCTACGCTGAGTGGCGTTAACGAAATATTCCTCGATGGAAGTAACGAGGGCAGCCTCACTTAGCAGCGTTGGGCGGCAATAAGGTATAGGAAGCCTGAATTTCCCGTGTCCCTTGCGACAGTCGGGCAAGCATGCAAAGAGGAAATGATGCACAATCAATTACGCAAAATTCGCCTTTAATCACACGAGTAATTGCGGGGTTTCCAATGTTTTTCATAAGAAAGTGCAGTACATGAAGCATGGAAAGCGTGACAAAAAACTAATCGAAGAGTCCGAAGCCCTGTAGCGGCGATGATTAGCATGTCAGAATCCATACAATCGGTGAAATAGAACAAACCATGTCATCGTCAGACTCCTCCTTCTCTTCCTCCTTCTCCTCCTCTTTGGGTGCTTCAGCGGCGGCACCACCGGCAGCAGCAGCAGCGGGAGCGCCACCAGCAGCAGGTGCTCCTCCACCGGATCCAACGTTTGATAGAAGGTCTTTCACGTTCTTGCCCTCAAGAGCTTTTGCTAGTAGAGTTGCCCAGATGGGCTCGATCTCGACACCGGCAGCGGTTGTCAATGCGACAATTTTGTCAGACTGTTCCATGAGCTTTCCTTAGTTTTGAAGACAGACGACATGAGAATAAGAAACGCACGGTGATTTCTATGCCATCGTCGGCAAGGATGAGGGCAGCGTATGTAGCGGCGAGGTCAGCGGAGGCCTGTATACAAAATCAGGTCAGCGCGTCATCCAAAGTTGTCTGGCTCCATCCAACGATTCGGGCTATTCGAATAGCACAATTTCACGTAGTAGGTATACCAGATACGCCATGGAGTCGAATGGACTCACCATTTGTGAGAGATGGGACCGAGGGTTGTCTGTAGGGAACGAGAAGGACGGTGAGGGTACTGGAAAATTGCGTCTGAGTGCGTGGGAACTCGGGCACAGTAGCGTGACGTCACGTATTTCCTATTTCGGCGATAGCCTCCATCACGCCTCGCCCGCTCTCGAGCCTTGCCCGAGTCAAAGTTAAACACGAAGGCGCCCAGGAATTCGTACCCGGAAGCGAAGGGCAGCTGTCTCTCCTCAGATATATTCAATCTGGACCTTGCAGATATTTTAGACAGCTGGCAGGATCTTTTAGTGACCAGAATCGTCGAGGGTGCTGGATGTAGGTGAAACTATAGATTTCGTTTCCAATGCTCCAGTGAGCCAGCGGTAAGAGGCCCCCTTGCACGATCATCCGCGATGACTCATGCTTACTCCTTGAGGCTTTCGTTGTTCAAGTAAGGCCGGCACTAAAATAAAATTAACTCTCCAAAATCGCCACGCGATTCCGTCGGTGAGGTTATGCAAACCCCCCCTTTCTTCGGATCCTTGCATGCTCCCGAGATGCGTACAATGGGGTATCGCCGTCTTGTTTCTATGACCCCCGTAATTGTACTCCGGGGAGCCTATATCGAACCAAGCTCGAACCGACTATGACAACTTGACTTTGGAAACACTCGCTCTAGTACTAGGCTCCCACTTCGGGATATGCAAAAAATGGCAGCTCGTTTGCTGTCAATTAAGTTCATGCACTTGCATCCAAAGGGGATGTACCGTAGCATGGCGAAGCTACAAATATGAAGCCAAAATCTAGCACGAGGCGGGGTCTGAAGCCATAACAATAATACATACCATCATCATCTCAGTTCCCGAAACGATCCACCTGCGGGTTCTCTCCTCCTAACAATGTTACTGATACTCACCCGCTCTGCAGATAGTATCAACGCCATTATACGGCGCAGTCATTGCCATCGCGCCTGTCTTCCCGCTCCCTTGTGTCGTTCATAGGTATCGGGTTGCAGTGTGCATGTCTACCCGCAAGCAGGCATATTACAGCTTCGGTATTGCACCCCCTCACTCAGTCTCGTCTATTTTTGCATCCCATGCAACGCGATCGCGCTACGTACAATCCTGACGATATCGGCCTCCCTTGCCCGGACGAGCTTCGCCATTATCTCTGTCGAAAAGTCGTCTCTCCACCTTAAGTTCTGCAGCAGGCGTATCAGATACGAATTCCGTTTCTGATATCGATCAATATCTCTTCGTCCGCCACTGAGGCCGGTATGCGCTCTGAGAAGGCGATATGTATTTTCAAACCAGGAAGAGGAACGTAACTTTGTACTTCTTGCATCCGATCTCCCTTCTTGAGTTAAAGATTGGCTCAACACGTTCTGGCTGACGCCTCGAGGAATACTTACTGATCTATTTTAACGGGTGAGTCACTGTGTCGCTGAGAAACAGCAGCCGTACGCTGATGATGCGACCGGTCACCGAAGTGAATACCGGAGAGTCTATGGAAAGAGGGCGCCTGAAGCCCAGCGTCACTACGCTTGCGGCTAATGAGATGCAGATTACACGACGACAAGGTGTGTGACTGAAATTTTTTCTACGATCGATTCCCTCTAAGAAGCCTTTCGATCTTCTATTTCTGCAGATGGCGGAATCTCAAAGGTTGGCCGGAAGTTATGGTGACTTCGGTATTTTGATTAGTTCTAACCATCAAGGTCCCTCGACTGAAAAATTGTGCAGACTTGGGCGTAGTCTGAAGCTACCGTTCCCGGGCACCCTGCGTGCACTGTGAACTTTGTAGTGCCCAGATTTCTGTAAGTCACAGCTTACGGTGGCACCTCGTCATGATCTTCCTTCGCTTTCGCGAGAGCGCAACAATTTCACGCCTGTTGAGTACATAGTATTCTTAAATATGTGCCATCGTTATATAACATATTTACATCTTCCCTGCTATTCAAGTCATGGTGCAAAAAAAGCTAGCGTTATCTCACGGCAGAATAGGCTGCAGCATGGGCTGTTTGGCCATGTTAGCAGCAGCTATCATGCTCTTGTTATATGTCGTTCCATCTCCCTGGAGCAGTCGTCAGAATGAGAATGACGCACTTCACATCAACTCACAATAATTGATGTTGGGAAGCCCGGATCCAGCGGCACCACGCTCTCGAGGTATTCAATCTGTTTCTTCGACAACCTGATATCCAGAGCTTGGATGTTCGCTTTCAGGTGCTCCACCTTCCTTCCTCCAACAATTGGAAAGACGTAGGGCGCCTTTTGCATAACATATGCGATAGCGACTGGGGAAAGCAAAAATTAGAAAGAAATTCTAAAGGGGCGGAGAAATAATGAAGCATACCAGCAGTGATGCTCCCAACACCGACCTCACCTGCAACAACCTCTAAGGCCTTCGACACCGTCACTTCCACGTCATTCCTCTCCCAATCTTGATGAATAAACGATCTTCCCTTCTCCCCCGTCTCTCTCCTCCTCTCCTCCTCCTCGTCCGTCCGAAATCGCCCGGCGCCGAGAACATCCCAAGGAGCCAGCGCCATTCCAAACTCCCTTGTCATCGGTATGATTTCCCTCTCAAATGACCGCTCCATGACATTCCATCGGCCTTGATACACCACAAAGGGCGTCTTTCCGTGGTCCAAGGCGTATTGGTTTGCTTGTGCCACGACCCATGCGGGTGCATCGGATATACCAAGGTAGAGTACTTTACGGAGAGCGACGAGGTGATGGAGGTTGTCCATCACTTCCCGGACCGATGTCTCCCAATCCCACCAGTGCACATAGAGTATGTCGATATAGGACGTACGGAGCTTTCTGAGACTCGCTTCGATGCTGAGGTGCAGGGATTTGGAGCTGTTACCAACGTAGTTTACTTTTTGGGCGATGGAGTCGTTGCCGCGTTGGAAGTTAGCCGTGTACTACCTCTTATGAGGGCGAGTTTTGTGGTAGCTAGTAAAAGGAACATACTTTTGTGGCTATGACAAGCTGGTCCCGAATGCCTCGTTTCTCGGCCCACTCTCCGAGGAATTCTTCAGAAGACCCGTCCTGACTGAGGTGGTATTATCAACCGAAGGGCTAAATTCAAAGGTTAAAACATACTAGACGTTCGCAGTATCAATGAAATTGCCGCCCATATCGAAGTACGCATCCAAGAGCTTGAAACTGGACTCCTTTTCCATCGATCCCATCCCCATCGCTGCCTATCACGAGCATGAGACGGAGAACAACGTCGTGCAAGGATAAAGATACCCATTTATCGCCGATGCTCATTGCACCTAGCGTGATTGGCGAGACCCTCAGGCCAGCTTGAGGAGAAAGAATGCGATAGATACCCAGTTTTGTTGGCGGATCACTGGCTGGCTGGTGGAAAGACATGATGCTCCTGGTCTTTTCTGGCGCTCGCCTTTTAAAGCAGGATGAAAACTTCGATGAATCAGTGCAAGCTTATGCGCGGCTGCGCAAGGCCACAGTGGGAGTGTTTACACGGCAGTGACATGCACGCAAGCACTCGGCATGGTGAAACCCAAGCTTCTCTTTGCCTAGTATGTTCCGTATTATTAGCTATTCCCAAGGGGGAGGCGCGGCTAAAATCCGGCACATAGGGTAGGGGGGGAGGGGTCTGGGCCTGAATCCCAACGAGAGCGCATTTTGTTATTGAACCCTAGTTGAATTTCTTTTTGTTCGTGGTATTTCCTAACACTATTCGCAGATGTCAAAGGCCAGAGTCGGAAGTCGTATTGGCAGTGATGCATGCTTCGTCGTTTAGCTTCAGATCTTGAACCTAACATCCTTACCAATCTCTGGTAGCACATCGGCTAACGCGTGGGCTGGCCATTGAAAAGTTTGTCAGCACTAAATCTGGGTTCGATTCCTAGCTAGAGAGTGTCCCCAGTCTTGGGTATTTTTTTTAAAGGTCTGTTACAATCTGAAGTCGCAAGCAAGTCGCTCAGGAATCAGATAACCTTTGAACCTATTCGGACGTGATATTGGTGAAGTGGTGAGAGCAGCTGTCCTAGACTCTGTTGCGCACATTGGCTACTTGCGTGGCAAGGGTTCCAGCTATGAAGCAGGCTGGTGCATTTCGTGATTAGCCTCCGCGTTGCATTTGCCAAAGGCTACTCACTTCGTTTGGGCTCACCCTCGCGATTCTAAGAGAACCAAGTTATGAGTTCCGGGAATAACATTAAAGAATGTCAACGAAGAGTACAATATGGATAGTATTATCCAATCTTTTGTGAACCCGTTAGAAAGGGGTTAGCATTATCATAAAGAAATCACAACACGAAAGCGATCTCCGGAACCCAGATACCGGGCTGCACGCTGAAGATGGACACCAACCGTGCGTTGAGTACGTTTCCAATGCTGTAGAGATCGTTCCGAGAGTCCGACTCCGCTTCCAGGTGATGATATATGTGAGTGGACATCAAGTACGCCAACCCGTGAGTTGTCATTGAAGTATGGCAACAACGCAGTTGCACCTTTTCTTGCCGACCTTTCTGTTCATTACTATGAGTCCCCAATTTACAAAAAGTTAACAGGGAGACAAACATATTGAAGCTCCACCACGTCGCTATCGATGTTAACAGCTTTAGCACCGTCGACGATCGCATCGTCCGCTTGTAGAATTTTCAACATACTGACGCCCGGGGCACATATGTCTGGTCTGGTTGGGACGAACTCGATTCTCTGTAACATGAAATTACCGTATATTTTGAGCACCGACTCGTAGTCCACATAGGTGACGTCCCAGGGATTCTCTGGCCGGAGGGCCCACTATGAAGCAGGGAGGTCAAGACAATTTTGGTAGAGAAGAGAATAGTGTCGAGATACTCACCCAAGGTTCGTGGCTCCGCAATATCGAATTGGGTAGGCAAAGGTGACACTGGATTGTGATGGCGGAGGGTAAGAAACCGGGAGGTCGTGAGATAAGTCGCGCGCGACTTACGGGAGAATTGCCTTCATGACGTCCAATCAACAAAGGCGTCAGAACTGCACGAGCCTTGCCTTTGATGAGGTGTTGAGGGGCCGGCTTCAAAGGAGTTGTGGAAAGGCTAAGGCTACAGACGTCCGAGCGTCCCCTGCTGGTGGGAGGAGTAAGGTATTTGGTCTGTGGAGTTGATACACCGGAATTTGGACGAGGCGGGACAAAGGTGGAGACATCCTGGTGTAAAATGTCATGCCACCGACGGTAAAGGACAAAGAAATATCATACCCAGGCCGCTGGTGAAGGCGGCTCGATCGTTGTGGAGCGTGAACTGAGGAAAGGAGATGGTGCATCTTCCTGCAAAAGGATGTCAGCACAAAAACTGGGTCGACGGAGGGCTGATTTACTGTGGCAGTTGCAGTTGAGGCCCAGCTGAGAGAGCTTGTGGATCGTGTGGGCTCCGCCTCCTGAAAGGAGGGGCTTTCTGGACGTGATAGAAGGAAGGAAATCTGTGGTGGCAAGGAGATCAGACACGATGGCTTAGAAGAAAAGCTGTCGTACCGAATGACGACTGTCCTGCCGGGAGGAGGGAGTTGGGATCATTTTCAGCAAGAGCAAGATATGAGAGACGTTGATGGTAAAGAACTGAGAGTTCTTAAAAGTTGGCGGAAACAGTTAGATAGAACTGCCACCGGACTCGGCCCTGCAAAGGAGAACAAAGGATCGGAAGCAGAAAGGGTATTTGATGTCATACGGTAGGATTTCGAAAATGAACAAAAACAGCTGACGGTTCCTGCAAATCATCCAATACAGGCTGATCTCGTAACGAAAGAAGACGCCGTAGAAAGTGTGGCCGAGATATGATAATTCCAAGAGGTGGTATGCCTTCACTATACTTGCTGTCGACCCAGCTGAACTCGACCCTTTAATTTATCGCTGGGAGGTCGAAAGGGACTCGGGTGCGCATGATATCGGGTGCGTGTGCCAGGATGTGGCGTCCCTACGTCACCGTTGAAGAACAAGGCAACTTGCCAGAAGAATTGGGGACCAAGATGTGGAACTCAAAGCTGTCTGTGATTGAGAAAGTTATCATCGTGCAGGAATTTGGGCGATCTAACTTGGTGTTGACCGGGAAGGCAGACGAGACGTGTCGAAAGATGTTGTCCTTGCCGCATCCGGGGGATCGGCCGTGGATCCCATAAGACAGAATACCGAGATAACGTCGAACTGTGCTACCCGTGTGCTAGGAGTGTTTCACAGACTTCTAGGGCGGAGCCGACTTTCCTTTCTTCAACGAAGGTGGCCGAGTACACCTCGTTTCTTTTAATCGCGAGTTTGTTACGCGTTGGACTAAACGTCTATTTCGCTGTTCGAAGAGAAGAAAAATCGGAGGTCAGTCAATGAGTACCATTATCAGTCGATATGAGGGAAGTCACGCTGAGACTCGCGTCGCGGTTGTATAGGTGCAAATGAGCGCCCTAGACCAGCACCACATCAGGTTGATATGGTTGCATTCATACACGAAATAGTATGTTCTGTAGATTGGTATACCGACAATGGCACTGGTTCGGTCGGTTGCATTTACTGCTCAGTTCACATGCGTCACCGAGTGACTGTCGGCGCCGGTTGTCCAGAGGGGTGGAGGAAGCCAATACGTCTGTATACCTTGCACAGTTGACCGTTGATATTCAGACCATGGTGCGAGGACTGGGACGCTGTGTATTCAGATTTTTACGAGCCCATCCAAAAAGACGTAGTGATATAGGTAATTGAACTATGAGAGAAGACGACAGTCAGTAAGGCCATTCAAGACAAAATGATGGTACGCGTCTCACCTTCCTCATATTGATGGTCGCGACGACCCCACTACCTTGTATCCTCGCTTTGGTCGTCTATCCAACGTCTGCTGTTGCTTCGTCCGCACAAGGTGATCTGGGACATTCTCCACCTCGACCAATTCCTTCACTTTCAGTATTTTCCCGGCAACGATAGCTGAGTGTGGGTGGTATACGGTCTGCATTCGTCGATGTATACCAAGTGATTCAAGCGTTCCCTTGATTTTGTCGCCAAGGGATATCGCTGAACGTCGCAGAGTGATTTTAAAATGGGTACTGGGTGCGCTCTCTGGTGCTGGCGTCGACGATGATGTTGCTAGTGACCTGAAAAAGGATGGGTAGGTCCTACGACAGGTTCCGCTCGCGCTGTTCAATATCCAAGACGACATTTCGACTAACATATTAAATTTAATTGACAAGATGGAGTTGAAATCCAAGCAAGCACGTACCAAACGACCGCCGGACAGAAATGGGTGAAGGCAAGTTTTGTTGATCAAAGAGACCAAAACAAAACACTTTTTTCTCACTATCACCGTCACTTACCCTGCGACGCCAATGGATCCTTCGGTGCGTATCAGTTACACTCTGAGTACCTTTATCCTTACAAAAGCTCAAGGCAGGGTTCCAATGTTCTCAACAAATCCATGCAGGGACTTTGGTCGAATCATAGGCGGAGTAAGCTCAACCTGAACGCGTCCTCGGCAGGAACTTCGCCTTTGCCCACACCACAGGAAGAGCAGCCAACACCTTTGGTAGACGTGGAGGAGCAGCCAGCAGCTCCGAATGGCATTGTGGAGAGCACTGCCGAGCCGAAATCGCCCCAGCCGACTGTGAACGGGAAACGTAAGGTCAGGTCGACTCGGTCGACGGAGGAGGGCTCAAAAAGGGTCAAGATGTCGTCGGGAGCAGCATCTTCAAGTGCGAAGGACTATTCGCCGCCTACTGCGCGACTGTCGGACTTGGGAGGCGTCGAAGCCTGTGTTGAGAAAATGCTGGAGATGGTAGCCATGCCGCTCTGTCACCCAGAAGTTTACCTGCATACAGGCGTGCAACCGCCTCGCGGCGTTCTGCTACATGGTCCCCCAGGATGCGGAAAGACTCTTCTGGCGAATGCGATGGCAGGTGTGAGTGACAAGCTGTCTTTTTTCTGCTGGATTCCAATATAAACTACTTCGATAGGAACTAGGGGTCCCCTTTATCAACATATCTGCTCCGTCAATTGTGTCCGGAATGTCTGGGGAATCAGAAAAGACCTTGCGGGATGCTTTTGAGGAGGCAAAAGTACGTATTTCTCCGAGACTGATTGCAACCAAGCTGATTTTGTTTCTCTAGAGGGTCGCGCCCTGTATCCTTTTCATTGACGAGATTGATGCCATCACTCCAAAGCGTGAAAGTGCCCAACGAGAGATGGAGAGACGAATTGTGGCCCAATTTCTAACATGCATGGATGGTAATTCCCGCACTCTGTCTTTATTTCTCATCTGACGTGGATTTAGACATGTCTTGGGAGAAGAATGATAACAAACCAGTGATTGTGATGGGTGCTACCAATAGACCGGACTCACTTGATGCTGCTCTGCGAAGGGCTGGTCGGTTTGACCACGAAATCAGTATGGGTGTCCCTGATGACGAAGCCCGAGAAAGGCAAGAAAATTGTTCACCTATTAGTGCCATTCTCACCTTCATTCAGGATTTTACGTGTCTTGTCCGTCAAACTGCGCATAGAGGGTGACTTCAACTTCGCCGCACTCGCCAAAGCTACTCCAGGTTATGTGGGAGCGGATTTGTCGGCGCTTACTGCTGCTGCCGGTATCATAGCGGTCAAGCGAATATTCAAGCAGCTGTCGGAAGGTACATTACAGTTACCGACGGAACCGGATTCGTCTATGCAAGTTGATGAGCCCCAGATTGCTGCACAGGCGTCATCATCTTCATTGCAGCCTGCCCCAGTAATAAAGGCTATAGCAACGTCCTCCCTTTCATTCCCCACTTCATCCCCTCATTCCATAGCCCATTTCCTCAACGCCCACCCCGACCCTCTTACGCCCATACAGCTGGCTCCTCTCTGCATAACCTCGGCCGACTTCACCGTCGCCCTGACCCAGGTTCAGCCCTCTTCCAAGCGAGAAGGTTTTGCTACCGTGCCCGATGTCTCGTGGTCGGACATTGGTGCCTTGCATCGTACCCGAGATGAGCTACATATGGCTATCGTTCAGCCTATCAAACGACCGGAGCTGTTTAGTGCTGTCGGCATAGAGGCAGCATGTGGGGTATTACTCTGGGGACCACCAGGATGTGGGAAGACATTGCTGGCTAAAGCCGTCGCGAATGAATCTCGAGCGAACTTTATCAGCGTCAAAGGTCCGGAACTCTTGAATAAGGTAGCTTCAAGCTTTTCTTCCGATTACCCTAAGCTCACGCCGTTCCTCAGTATGTTGGTGAAAGCGAGAGAGCAGTACGCCAAGTCTTTTCGCGAGCCCGGGCATCATCTCCTTGTGTCATCTTCTTTGATGAGCTTGATGCACTCGTCCCTCGGCGTGATGACAGTCTTGTAAGTCACATTTTCCTGTCGTGTCGAACGCCATTATCTGATCATTTTGCCAGTCTGAATCATCAGCTCGGGTCGTGAATACCCTCTTGACCGAGCTTGATGGACTAGACGCCCGTAAAAGCGTGTATGTCATTGCCGCTACCAATCGTCCAGATATGATAGACCCTGCCATGGTTCGGCCAGGACGACTTGACAAGCTGCTCTACGTGGACCTCCCTAATGGTGATGAACGTGCTGAGATCGTTCGCACTATGACGCGGAAGGTACCTCTTACTGGTGATGGAAGCGAGTCACTAGATGCCGTCCTAAGTCAGGTGGAGGACTTTGTTCGCGAGCGCTGCGATGGATTCAGTGGTGCCGATCTGGCCGCGTTGGTTCGTGAAGCAGGTGTCACCGCCTTGCGCCGAACGCTTGGTGTGCTGGATCATATGGATGATGATACGAGAGGACCGGAAGAGAGGCCAAAGGTCACGGTCCATATCGCTGACTTCGGTGCCGCCTTGGAGAAGGTCGGGCCAAGTGTTAGCCCTCAGCAAAAGAAGAGGTACGAAGCCTTGAAATCCAAATTAGCAGGCTCGCCCGTGAAGATGGTGAAAGACGAGGTAAAAGGTGTAGAGGGAGAGGCGCAAGCGTAAATGACATTCATCCGAGTATGGATTCGAATGATATCACACTTTGACGGTAAAACTGATCACGCTTGGGTCTTTCGTAAAGCGAAGAGAACATCGGGAAGAGCTAACAAGTGTAAGTTATATACAGAGTGAATAGTAAATGCAGTGAAGGTGAGATGATAGAGGTAAGCGCTAACCCGTCAAGACGGACAGGAGGTCAGGTACTAGAGAAATAACAGAGAGTGCGACAAGTAAATAAAAAATGCCAGTGGGTGGATGCGACTCTTCGACATTCTGATGTGTAACTACCTTCAACTCCAGGTCGGCGGGTGGATACGAGTGTTCGACACTTTCACGCGTTACTGTCATGTCGGCGGGTGGATGCGAGGGTTCAACATTCAAATGCGTCATTTCCTTTCTAACCAACTCCTTTGTGGCGTCAATGGGGGGATAGGAGTTTTCAACATCTGGATGTGTTATCATCTTCAACTCCAGATCAGCGGGGGGAAGCCCGTGTTCAGCACTCCGATGTGTTACTTCCTTTCTCGCCAACTCCTTTGTGGTGTCGGTGGAGGAGAACGATTTTTCAGCAATCCGGTGCATCAGTTTCTTACTCACCAACTCCTTGACGATTCGCCATCCTTCCTCACCAGGAGAAGCCATCTTTTTGTCCCGACGGAAGTCGTCCCCAAGCAGATCGATGTCAACACCATATTCTTTTCTCAGCTGCGTCTTCAGCTGATCCTCCGAAATGCTGGCTGGCGCCAAGGCTTGCAAGATCCCATACATGCCGAGGACGGCGGCAGGATCACCGTTTATCATCGCTGCGAAGCTTCAGCTGCGGAAATCAAACAATTGAAAGGTATGGAATACCTTGACGCCGCATAGCGGTGAACATGACCTTATCTTCAGAAGCGGCAACCATGAGGATAGATATCACCTCAGTAAACAGTATCCCCCTCACCTGTAATATCCGGGATGTCCATGCCTATGTCGTCAAACGGACGCGGCCGCATGTACTACGGAATCGTGAGCGATTGTCTCTCCGTTGGAAACGCGTAATTTTCGACTTACAATGTAATCACATGGCGTCGGCTTGGTGATGAAAGAAATTTGGTGCAGCAAGTCTGGGGATCGTTTGAAAGACGGGTCTGGGGGCGGAATGCCACTCTCAAGCTCTGTGTCCTTTGTCTCCGAGTCCGGGATACCCTCACTGGGCTTCTCTTCGTCAAAAGTGACTTTGCCGCAGATGGCTTTGTGAGGTCTAGGGAATCCGTGCTTCCAATCTTCTTTCTGGCATTCCCTACCGTAGGATGAATAAGTTAGCGCTGCGACTTGGCAACAAATACACCCAAACGGACACTGAACAGTATCTCACCACTCGATCTACGGCTTTGCATTTGCTACAGATTCGAAAACGCTCTCCTCCGGCGGACATATCTTCTTTGAGGCTGCAATGGAAGCATATATTTTGGTGATTTTCAGCCTCTTTTCGACGAGAATAATCCCGCATGTCTTTCGAAAACTGAGGAAGCTTTCCTTCGTCCTTGTAGAATTTCTTGGCTTGGCGTAAGACGTCCTTGCTGGGTCTGCTATTGTCGCGATACAGCGGCTTTGCTACTTGCATCTCCTCTCTGTTACCGTACTGGCGCTACTATTCAGTCCTTGTTGATGCCCAAGCAGAAGAGCTCACAAATGCGTTTAGGATGCTCCATACGGTCATGGTAATGAAATAGCTTCGTTTCAACCGATATCCGTCGAATATCTGTCTAAGCACGATATCGTTGGTCTTGACCAGCTCCTCGAATGCTGGATTCGCCAAGAGCAGCGGAGTGCTAAGTGTTTCTTTGACTTGATCGTCGGGAAGGAGCATTTTCAGAAGGTGGATGAAGTCTCTGTCGTTTGTTCCAGAAAGCGAGGCGACGGTCATTTCGGGACACCATAACCGCCAGTCCTCCATGCCATTTGGAACGCAGGCAGTTACATATAGCCCTTCGAGGACCAACTCTTCCCGTCGCTGCTGCGACAACGACCTCCACCTTTCCTCCAAGTTGTCGTTACTCAATCCTGTTACGGCAGCTTGAGCCAAGTCTCGCTGGAGAAGACACATTTCCTTGGTTCGGATGTCTTTCTCCAACTGCGATGATAGCAAGGATTCAGTATCTCTAAGAAAACGAATACTCTGGGGGGACATGACACTGGTCATCGCTGGAGGTTTTTGTCCTGGAGGATATCTATCCAAAAGCTCATCTTCCCAGCTTTTGTTCCACGCTTGACGATATTTGTGTTTGTCGGGGCGAAGTCGGGACATGGACTAGTATAGCGGCAGTTACAGTAAGTTGTCGATGGTGCGAGAAAAACGTTTAGAAACAATTCAACAACGTTAAGTACACGTGAAAACCTGATGGTCAACGCCATGAGGAATACGTGCGAAAGAATAAACTAAGAAGTGTATAGAGTTACGGAATAACATTTAGCTGTGGCTTTGGTATATTGCAGTAGAAGGTCTAAGAAAGGTTATTTTCAGTAACAGTCTGAAACGAAGACGATGAATGACTCACCACGCTGTAACGACTTCTTGTCTCTAGACAGGAATGGATCATTCATTATAAATGCCCTGATCCCAACCGACGATGTCTGAAGAACTGGACAAAAAGTAGCTTTTATGCATCGGTTCGCCAAGCGGAGCGGCAAAGAGGGTTCGAAGTCTGGTTACTTAGCCTGGAGGTTTCATGCGCTACCCTAAATAGCGCTCTGTTTCAAGGCTAGGGTAGCGCACGAAACCTAGGTTTCATTACACTTGGGTTTATTACCAGTAAGTTACCTCCCCTCGCTGGAAGGAACTTTTGCGGAGGTAACTTACCAAACATGTGACTGTCAGCTAAGCATTACAATTATATGTATATTCCTTGTACAAGATAGCGGTAGATAATGTATTCAATACTTCCAGATATATAACAGCTCCTGAGAGAGAGAAAATGAGTAAAAAATGAGTAAAAACGTGAAGGTACAGAACCTGAAAAAAATCTGCATCGTCATGTGAGTATGTACGTGAGAGGTAAATAACGGTAAGTTAAAACTACCACTACTGCGGCGGGGTCAGAAACAAACGGTTACGTACCTGCCTGGAGGTTTCGTGCGCTATCCTATTCAAGGCGCGTCCTTTCCTTGGCTGAAAAACAAAAACTGACAGAAAGGGGATTCGAACCCCTGCCATCATACGATGATGAGAAACCCGAATCGGGCAAGCTATTTACGTAATTGTTACGTAATCACTTGAGTCACACGCCTTGGACCGCTCGGCCATTCTGCCACATGGTTATTAGTATTGTGTATGATCAAGTATAGTATTGGTATCCGCTAGCGGTGAAGCCTTTCGTCTTAGCAGGTGTGAATCCAAGCCACTACCATGTCTCTGGTGGACAAAGCCTGGGAACTAGCAGGCAAACTCGCTAAACATGCCTCTGACTTGCCTCAAGCTCCTTTGTCTCCCGGAACGAGACGTGCCGTCTGCTCAGCTGGTTACCCTATGGCGACGTTTATAACGAGGAACTTGCGTGTTACAGAGCCAGAAGGAACCTACGACGAGGACGATCTTCCGCGCACACCTCCAAATGAACCAGTTAAAGTCTAAAGATCAGCGACAGCCTGCCAAGACCAAGCTACCGAGAGCGACCTTCTTGAAGCTGCAACGCTAGAAGGATGAAGAGGCGATTTGAGTGAGTGTTTGTGGCCCGATTTCAGATCGACACTACGTCCGTTTGTCGAAGAATGAGCTAATTGGGACGCGTTTTGCGAACGCGGAACAACGAGTGAGGGTATAGAGTCTTAACCGTCCTGCCATCTTACCATTTCTAAGGTAGAATTATGGATATACTTGCATCAGGAGTACATACGCCCTTTCTCTAATCGACCTGTTGGCAGCCCCGTTCACGTTTCACACGCCTTGGACCGCTCGGCCATTCTGCCATAAGTTGTGAGTATTCTGTGGCAGTTAGTACTACCATCCACCAGGATTGAAGTCTCTTAGCAACCTTGACAACTTGTTTCTCACCACTACCATGTCTCCGTGTACCAAACCTGGGAACGAGGGAAACTCACTAAACATGCCTCTGATTTCCTCCCAGAACGAGATGTACCATCTGCTCAGCTGGTTACCCTATGGTGACGTCTATAAATGTTAACGAGGATCTTGCGTGTTACAGAGCCAGAGGGATCCTACGACGAGGACGATCTTCCTTGCACACCTCCAAATGAACCGGCTATAGATCAGCTGTCGTCATCTCTCTCAGTCGAAGTGCCGTTACCCTCCGCCGTGAATGCTCCTCAAAAAGTGGTATGAGCTTTCTTTCTCTGATTCCTTCGCAGCTCACGATAACTACAGAACGTGGTAAAAGTCTGCCCACTGATCAACGTTGTATTAGCGCTCAATAATTTGTTCAGCGGCAGCTTGCCAAAACCAGGCTACCGAGAAATATTGTTGCCGAGCATATCGACGACTTTCTTGAAGCCGCAAGCTCAAGGCTATATAGCTAGAAGGATGAAGAAGCGAATTGAGTGAGTGTTTGTGCAAAGAAACAGCCCAATTTGAGACCGACACTACGGCCATTTGTTGAAGAATGTGCTAGGACGTGTGTTGCGAGCGAAGAACGGGTATAGAGTCTTAAACCGCCCCACTATCTTCCCATTTCCAAGGTAGAACTATGGATATACTTATATCAGGAGTAAATACGCCCTTTCTCTAATCGACCTGTTGGAAGTAGACTCGAACCAGTCTACGAGGCCGTGTAGTTCCTATTGAGGGGATGAAGGACGACAATATTCAGGTGACAGGTAGGTTGGTATCGATGTTGGAAGCCGGTTCACGTTACAATTGACTAATGAAGTAAGAAATGTTTGAGATTACTAATTCCGAGTCTCCTTTCTGACCGTTATCAAAGCATGGTACTACTTTTGCCAGGGCAACTCTGCAACAGCGGTGGTGGAAATCCCGCTATGAAGATGCCCTAAACTGAACTGTTCTATTACCCTTCTCCTGATGGATCGCGTGCCTTACAATTTCGCACTTCCAACATCGTGAGAGCCGCCGATTGATTTATCTTAATCCGTCTCGCCGCGTATTTCCGCGGTGTGTAATTTTGCCTTTGTACTTACCACGTCTGGCCGAATCATCGATTCCATCCGTTTCCATCGCTTTCGACGACCAAAATCGGCATGCTAAACTTCATACCGACGGACATCTGCTCGCGAGGAGTCTTCTAGGCTATGGCTTCAACGATATTCCTACAGCTTAAATTACTGGGGGTCTGACTTCGATTATCGGGACGCGGGTCGCGCCTATTCAGCCGATGTCTACTATCACTACTCCGGGTTTCTCGTAAAACTCTTTATCCGCTCTGACGTCTTTGTTTCAAGGCTAAATGGCCATTGGTTGAATGCATCATTACAAAATGTGACAAATCGATTTCACGAGTAACAAAAAATAGAAACCACCGGGTACGGTCGGTGGTGACTCGGGTCATGAGTTTGGGCGTATATAAATGTGAACCCTGGGTTGACTCTCTAGTCTGTCGTTGTTCTAGCCACCTCGCAGCCACCAGCAGCTATCCCCCATACCGTTCTGCAAGGTTGAGTCGTCGTCATGCCTGGTTCGTTGTGCATTACTCTTCTGCTATAGCGTGTATTGACGCACTACACAGAGAAGAAAGAATATGTCCAGACCCCTTTCAAGGCTTTCATTACGTCCCCGAGGCGAATGCTCTATGCTATCGCGTTTTTCCTAGTTTTTGCCTTGAGTTCGTAGCATATCCTTCCATTCACTATTCTTTGATACTCAACGCCTTGTATCACACTAGCTACGTCGCAACTCGGTCTCGTCTCGCAGCAGCTTCATAATGGCGGGAACGACTACGCCAACTACCCCGGCATGGAATACAAGCATGATCTCGGCTTGCTGCTCTTCAGCTGTGTATTCACCTACCTATACCTGATTGGACATCTATACTCCGCCGGTCTTGGACGTACGTATTTTTTGGCATGTTTTCTCACCCAGTTTTAACATCCATGATAGTAATCACCTTCTTCACCTTTGTCTGCGCTGTATTCTGGGGAACGGGTGCAGGTGTAATGTTCCAAGTCAGCCCCTTCCGATCATACAACTGTGGCAACCCCGCGGACTCGTTCTCGCCGAACTGGGCGCGGTTCGCGGATCAGTGTTCAAGGATCGTGGCTATCCAGGGTATCGCATGGGCGAACTGTGAGTATCATTAACTGTCATCAGACCGAGCGCTTATGTTGGACTTCTAGGGGGCTTGTTCGTCTTCCTGTTCTTCGGGATGCTCATCCACAAGCTGGAAATCAGACCTAGACCAAATGTGACATTCTACGGGCCTTAGATATTCGAAAGAACCCAACATAAAGTTCTGATACATTTGTTCAGCGATGTATAACGATCCATGTCTGCTCATGACCTCTATATTACTTCAATTGTGTTCCTAGTAGAAAAAAAAAGTTAACTGCATGGCACCCTTTCCAGGTTTTGAGAAACGAGAATACGAAGTAGTAGGTTGCATGCGTATCGTAGGCCGCGGTTGCTGCTACTGGGGGACCCTGAAGACCGAGGTTACACTCGGTAGAACATACTGCAGTACACATATCTGTAGCAAATATAGATCCGAGGCGGTTGATTGTAGTACCGATACTTTATTCGCTGCGATCAAGCTTACGCGACGCCTTTCTTTCACGTCGGGAGATGTCGGGACGCCGGTACACCGTTGATAACCTTGGGGTTGGATTAAGGGACAAATGATTTTAGTTTGTTTGTTATAGTGTGTGCCAAAAAAGGCAGATGACGCTTTCTTCCGGCACGTTGCCTCCCGAGGAACGACATCAAGCACCAATTAAAACGCCGCCTGTCCCCTTCTCCAACAACTCGCTAACATGGCCAGTGCAAAAGTCGCGACACTGTTAATCCGAGTAAGTAATGGAAGTCTCCTTGTTGAACTTTAAACTTATTTCTTGCACGGAGAGACTATCGCGAAGCCAATAAGTTCCACCCTCAAGGAGCAAGCTAAACGGTCCTTTTGATGTTCATCTTGCCTTATTTAATACGCTTACTTTTTATGAGCAGGCATGACCGGTTTCGAACATTCTGTGTCTCATTAGCCCAGCGAATGTATCGCGCTGAAGTGAAGCTGAGAACTGGACTGCTGGGGGAGCCCGCGAAACATATACGCCCACTTTCCGAACAAAAGTGCGTCCTGCTTTTTGCTTTTGATCTATTGCATGTCTGATCCCATGTACAGAGCTATAGATAATGGGGCCAATGCGTTAGCAGAAGGATTCCTATTCAGTGTAGCAGCGCTTTTGATCATAGGAGAAACATGGCGGTCATCTCGAAGTCAATCTAAACGTAGAGACGACGTGAACGACAAGTTAGACGAGCTGGGAACACAGGTGACGGAGCTGAAAACACGGGTGAATGTGCTCGCAGATCAGCTGGATCAGAGGGACCTGGAGCAGCAGCTGAAGTGCGTTCGTGCTATCCCTGTGCCTATTCACGTAGCTAACTTTCGATACAGGAATGACGAGCTCACGCGAATATTGGAGCGTGTAGTCGAAATTGGGCTTCGAGGTGGATGGGCAGAATTTGAGGATACGCCACTTCAGTTTCCTCGCATATCTCTCGCGCCGACCGCCTCTTCAGTCTCTCATTCCCCTCTTCCCCCCGATGATACCCGAATAGACGTAAATACCCCAGACAAAGACTCGAAATCCTCAAACGATAAGCCCCCCTCACCATAATATTCGCATATTGTATCGAAATATGATTAATTATCTTACGCTTCACGGGTTCAGAGACTCGTACGCCGACGCATATTTGAGAACTTCGATGACAACTTTGACTCATCAGTTAAGGGCCCTATACTGTTATTCCTGTGTCTATGCCGGGTTGCTTTCCGAGCAGATTACACCTGATCACTGTTTCACACAGGTATGCAGAGTCATACATAGTGTATGGAGCATTAGAAATACAAGTGGATGCTGGAATTCAGAAGAGCATAAGACACGCGAACGGCCTGGGGTGCGCCCGTATTTGTCCTTCGTCCGCTCTGTCCTAAGCAGCAACGATTCTGTTGTCGGAAACGTAGTCAAGCCCTCGATATACTTTTCGTTCACCCGAATACTTTTGGTGCTGTCTCTGGTAACATGGTATATTAAAATCTAGGGATGCAGAAAAGGAAGAAATGAATTGGAATAACAATACAACGGGTAGAGTAACTCTACAAGTAGGGTAGCCAATATGGTATCAAGTACAATGTCCCATGAAATTAGACAACGATGCAGTAGAATCTGAAAGCAGAGAGAAAACATCACATTATACAGCATCCTTCTTGGAAAGGACATATATTATCCAGCCAAGACCACGAACACTCCTCGCCGGTCGCATCGCGCGTCGATATCGGACCTCCCGACCTACGAATCTCGATGACATACTCTTGATCTTCCTCTCCTTCCTGCGGTGTATCATACCACCACCGAAGAACTTGTCCATCAACAGACCACCGCCCCGCACTCACCGTCACCTCAACATCCAGGAGGTTCTTCTCCGACAGGGTATGTAGTAAATCACCCCCTCCAGTCAGCGTGTGACTCGATCGCGAATCAGTCAAATTCGACCCAGACGGGACACGAGATATAGAAGCGCTCGTGTCCACTGAGCCGTCATCAGTAAGCAGCCGAGAGTGCGCGTAATGCACCAGGGGAACGAAAATCTCCGTGGCTGGCGACTCTTCGTCCACACCACCAGCCTTGAGCTTGTCCTCAGCGCGTACGGTCACGATGAACTTGAAATACGCCTTTCGCAGGTCGAACGCGATGTCCTTGGGCCGGCCAATGACTTTATGGGGCCAGGGTCGGTTGAACGCCCGATCTGCCCTCGCACCGTCCGTCAGGAATTTGTAGGGATTGTCCCGCCATCGCATCATGTAGAGTTCGTGTCGCTGCTGCGCCCTCAGCTCGTCAAAGCTCGTACCGTCCCCCATCCCTAGCGTAGCCAAGGAGAACGTCGATGCAGCCCACGCAGCTCGAACGTCCACGCCTTCGCCCGACATCTTCCGCTTCAATAAACCAGCCTGCGACTCTGTACCCTTATAGGGGTACTCGCAATAGTCGTCCTCCTCCTTTCCCCTCCTCACACCCAGATCATCCGAGCTCCACAAACTCAGGTCTTCCATATTCCACCCGTCGCCCCAATCATGACAGCTATCAGGACAGTATGTCCATATCGTCCAATTGATCGCGTTGGAGCCATCAGCGCCATTGAGACTAGCATCCAGGGCCCGTTCTTGTCGACTGTAATCGCCCTTGTGCTTCCCATGATCCGTCCAACCGTAACTCCGTTTGTTGTCCATGTCGAACGGAGTACCTATCTCACCAAGAATGGTTGGGTAAGGTCCCAGGATATGTGCATCAACCTTGTACATAGAGAGTTGTTCCTGCAACGACTTCCGTATAGCGGTTTCCCCGACCTTCACGGCCTGTAGTGGAGAGGAATACTTTCCCCTCAATACTCCCAGGGCATCGGCATTAAACCAATTCCAGTGTCGTGTTATAAGGGTAAGACCGTCGTAATAGTGGGGGGAGTATGCAGCACGGCCTTTGAGCACGCTTTCGTCGATGGGTGGCGGTGGTGCGAATACGGGGGGCTGCGCGAACATGATTGATTCCGGATGGGACTCCCTAATACGAGAAGTGAATGCCTCAAAATGGGGCTGCCAATAATCGGCAATGAACTCGACTTCAACTGGGGCGTCATCTGCGCACCGCGAGGAAGGGACATATCGAAAGTAGTCAGGAACAAGAATGTATCCTGACTGTATGTCCCACACGCCGTGCTGGGCCCATATGCATGTTCCAAGCTGCCAGTCTTTGTGCCGCCGCCAGCCCCACCTTGGATGGATGCCTTCCGCGGTCTCAGTCTCGGGATCCGACCAGATTTTGTATCCTTTGGGATCAATGGTGACACTGCCATTCCGTGAGGGACCGAAGGCACCAAAGGACCAGTTATCTACCGTTTGCGCTTCGCCCATACCAAGACGGAGAGACTGGGCAGGAGAGGGATGGGTGCCTTTACGGAGAGTAGATCCCTGCTGGGTAGGGGACACATTAAGGTCATCCCACCCACACAGGCCTTCAAAAGGCTCGTTCATGCTGTCCCAGCCAATGACGCATTCGTCCAATAGGTCGCCGGCATCCCTTATGCGGTCGGCCATCTGGCCCATGGCCTCGGTAAAGTGGTCCTGCAGATAGTCCTGAATATTTTGGTCGTCGATAATGCATTTGGGGGCAAAATCACGGCCAGCGAAGAAGAGGGTGAATATGGTCTGCGATGCTAGGCGGCCGTAGTTGGTGGACCATAGCATGGCAGGTATCGAGGCGGGATCGGGATCATAAGGTGAAGGATATTCGGCGTGAATAATGGCAGCCTGAGTCGCGGTAAAGTGCCTTGGCTCGATGCCACATGCTGTAAGGGTCCAAATGGGAGCACCTGAGCCGCCCGAAAAGCGTGACCACTGGTACTCGTGAGCAAAACGGTCTTCGTCTGGAATAGGATACTCACGATATCCTGATGGGGATCCATGTAAACTTTGAATCCGTAATCCTTGCACTTCCGTAGGACTCGGACTGTGTAGTCCATGAATTCGTAGTCGTAGAGGCCCCTAGTGGTACAAAGGTAACGCGTAGTTCGAGCACGACAGTGACGGGAATACTTACGGTCCTTCGTGCTCTAGTGCCTCCCATGTTACAGGGAAACGAAGCATATTGAAGCCCCAGCCCTTGAGGCGAGCCAAATGAACGTCGGCAGAGCCGTCGTCGAGGTTCAGCGGTCGTCCAGTGAAGCTCTCGCCTCCTTCCTCCGCTGCGTCCCACAGTCCGTCAAGGATATAGGATGGCTTGCCCAAGGGTGCCTTTGAAGAGCCTGAAAGATTGACTCCTCGAAGTAGTAATGTTCGACCCGCATTGTCGACGAAATTGCAATCAGTAGTGTGAATATATGATGATGAGGTGGGCTGGCCAGTTGCAGGAGATATTGAGGGAACTCTAGGCATTTTTCTATGAAGATAAAGAGGAGACGGAATCCGCTCGTCGTTGTCGACGACGACGGTAAAAGGGAGAGATTGATTAGAGGAGACAAATGACGCTCCAATGTCAAGTCGTACCACAGGGTAAATCCTAATGCGGATATTCCAAATGGGGAAATCAGGGCCCAGGGGCGATGCGCCGATGCCGGCATCTCCGCTCTTTATCCTTCTCGACGACGCCTCGACGCTCACCGAATTCTAGCATGGGTTTTCCAAGAGATTATTATAGATAACGTGCTAATCTCGCGTTTTATTTCTTGGCCTACACCATCGTGGCTGTATATTTTTTGCTAGACTTCCTTGTACCATCGCAAGATTAAGCCGAGGCGGGTCTAATTATGGATATCAAAAGGGTCAAAATATTATGCCGAATTGTCGGTAGAATCAGTCCAGTAACTATTAGTATGCTCGAATTCGAATTCAACATTCAAGTTCCGTTGTCGGTTTCATGGACAATCCATATCATCGTCGATCGTGATCCAAGTCTTGGTTCATTCCGAATCGGAGAATCGAACAGTGCCCCAAATCCTGGCAAAGATGATTCAGGTGTCCACTAGACTCGTCGAGTGTGTGCTAAATGTATAGATGAAATCTTCTTCTGGAGTGCTTGGCTACTCTACTTGCACTCCCCTCCTTACCTCTACCTCTGACCGCCATTTCGGGGGAAGCAGCTGTGACGTAGGCCTTACACCTGCCAGACTGTATAATCATGTAAGCAGCGGACAATCTAGACTATACTTACTGGACGTCAAGATGTGTATTATTATAGGATTTGCAGGCTGAAAGCATAGCACGTTGCTCACGTATTGATTATAGATGCTAAACAGGATGATGGATGAAAAATTATAAACCAAAGTATAAAAACGTGGATCCCGACTACTCTCTGCACGAACTCCTAATTAGAACTATTCATGCGGGCGGTGATTGCCATTTTGGGAGCACGAGCATTTGCCGTCGGCTTCTTCCTTGCCGGCGGCTACTTTGTCTTTCAGCCTTCTTAATCTCTTCCAAATTTCTTCGTACGATGTTCAACCAGATAGCTTAACTCTTGCTCCCGCTCGACTTTTGAACACTCTCGCGCCCGGGATGATGCCATCGAAAAATCCTATCCAAGAATACCCATTACAAGGAGGCTATTACGAAGCACAGATGGCTTGGTAATTTGGTGACCGAAAAGTTGTTGTTGTGGTGATTCTCCACCTGATTCTTCATCGTAGTTACCCAACTACCGGCAAAAAATACTGTCTGGGTTATTCTCCACTTAGACCGCAATAGCCCGCATGGGGGTTCAACCGCTGTTGTCATAGTAAGCGAGATTCAGCCTGCGGATGACATCTCTTCCGTCAGTTCCGCTCCCAAATGAACATGAAGGCGACTTGTCGGGCTTCTTTCCCAGACGTTCAGAACCTGAAAGAGCTTAAAGCGAAGAAATCAAACCCTCTATCGGACGTGCCTGCTAACAATACTCTCCATGGTCCATGGCCCTCTTATTCCGAACTCATCAGTGTTGACATCTGCTTCCGGAGAAGAGGGACTTTTTTGTTTTTGTTTTTTTCGCTTGGAGCTCACTTTGCACACAAAAAGAACCACCCCCTCTAGCTCTACCGACCATTCCGTCTTCCCAGGTGGTGACTCAGTTTCCACGTTCTACTTTCGGTGGTTGATCAATTGAACTTTGGTTGTCTAATCCGCCTTACCCAACCGCTACTTTCCTGACTATGCTTTCCAATGGTAGATCATAAGCATGGTGGTGGCTGAAACATGAGGCTGCAACGCTGTTCAACGGAGCAATTGCTGATGATCTGCAATTCGGGCGAGGATGAGGTGTTTCATGTAGAGGTATTTTCAGCGCTGATCATCCTCAACTACGTCCCTGCCGCAAATAGCATGGCCGATTGATTGTGAACGTCGACTAACTGATATTTTCTAGATCATCGAGGATGATCCCGCTGCCCGAGACCCCCGCTATTAACAGGTCCGACTGGGCAGCAAACTCTGATATTACATTTATTGTGATACCTAGATCGCCTACCTCTTGCAGCAACAATTGCGTTCACGGTGTTCGTCAGAGCACCTCGAAAGCCAGGAATAATTCATCACTCATACAATTGCCAGCCGTTTTGCAGCAAGGCACTACATTGCGTTTATGACTCCCAAACGAGTCAGATCGTCGAATAGCAAAATATATAGCGGTGAGTATTGCAAAAAAAATAATTTCTTGATAATATTGGACCATCGTTTAAGTGCCTTCTCCAGGATTTCATTGACGCCCTCCGAGCTCAGGTCGATTGATTTTTCATTTCTTTCGAAACACGCGGCTTTGTTCATAACCGTCGGGTATCTGCAATCAAATCATTCTCTCAGCTTTTTTCAGAGCGCCTATGCTTGCCTCAAATTTGCCTCCTCATGGCGGGATCTCCGCGACTCAGTCTCTGTCATAAGTTGGGTACTTCACGTTCAAGTATTTTCCTTTTGTTCCACGTTCGCTTGGCTGTTCGTGTTGCGAGTTAGACTACCTCATGCATATGTTGTGTTTGATCTCAGATAAACACGGCATCACCGCTCAGAGAAATAAAAGGCTGAGAAGTAGGGTGGGTACGACCAACTGTTCTCCGTACCTTCTCGAAAACCTTGACCCCCCAGACGTGTCTGCACAACCTTTTAGACTCTTCTTCTCGCTTTATCGAATGGGCTTACCTCCGTGCCTCAAACGTATCAGAGATGTTGAACGCAATACTGTCAACTTTCATTCGTCTGCAGGTAACACCACACTTGTGAGTCCCTCTTCTTATCTGTTTTTCCCTGTCGTCACATAAAATATTTTCGCCAGATTGAAGAAACATCTGCTTATACGAACTCTAATCGCAAGGCTACGTGCACTAGTATAGAAGGGTCGAGTATTCCTTCGCCGAGCGTACCAAAGCAGCGATCACGCTCATCAAGCATAATATCAAAGGAGGAATCATTAGGCAACTCAATGTCTCGTAAATACTTTTACATCCAAGAGTATGGAGAGCATGGCGACAGAACAACTTCCCAAGAAGCGACTGAGAGAGGATGGAACATATCAGACAACGCGTGCTGCACTCATATCTATCCAGCACTGTGGCCAATTTCAGGTAAGTTATGCTACGAAGATCCTTCCTAGGCTAACATTGGGTTGATGGAAGTGCGAAGTTTGCATTGCCCGACCGATGGGACTTGAATGCGGCGAGCCATGGGTCGGTAATTCTTGAGCGTTCAACGATTGGTGCGGCTCATGATATCTTATAGTTGGGCATCGAAACAATGGACCACCGAGGCAAGAGAGTACTGACGCACAAGTCCTTGAGTCACCGAGGCCTCGACACGGTAGAATTTACTTCTCGGGAGGTGTACCCTGAATGTCCAGGTGTAAACTTGCTTCAGATTCTGAAAAGGGACGATATTATTTTAGGGGGCGCTGATCCTCCCACCGAACTAGGACCCGACGGGACGGAAAGGCGGGTTCATATTCACTATGTAAAATTTTGACTCTCTACCGTTGAAAGCCTGGCTGATGATTTGACAGGGTGACTGCAAGCGAATAATTAATCTGAGCTGTACACATGCCCAACTCACACTTTACGGGCTGGTATTCTTGGTGGCCACAGTGGTTTACAGAGAACTTACTGGTGCCAATGTGCAGGTGATTTGCGTTTGAGTTTCTTTAATGGCACGCCGTCACCTCCTCTACAGGACCCAACGGTCGACTCAGTCGAGAAGATAAGAAGCTCCAGGTTATTGGGTGTGTGTAGGACAACTTTAGGTATCTGGACAGCTGAGGTCGCGTTTGTAGTTTGAATTGCTTGTTAGTCGTGGGTCGCCGAGGTGCTATAGATTTTCTGCTTCCGCCCTTCTCGCAAAAGAAATCAAGAAAGAAATACAAGAGTGGATATGGCTGACCAATACTACCTCTTCGTTTTAAGGGTCTTGCCACTCGTGAATTGAGCATTGTCAGTTATATTCCTTTAAGGTGCGAACCAGACTCGACATTATCGATCGATGTACGTTATAGATAGACTATCATCAAAATGCAATGGATTCAGCCTTCAAGTCCGTGGTGTTATGTTAACTGGCTTTGATGACCACAACGCTGGACAGGAATGTTTTGTTTAACGTGTCAGTCGAAGGGAAAAAATGCTAGATGCGCAAACACGGTGTGCTACCGCTGCCAAACATGACTGGAAGAACATTGAAATAACGAACCTGCTTTAGCCTTCGATGTGATCCATCATTTGTCGTGCGTATTGCTTCAGGTAAACGTGATTTCTCAACAGAATATTACCCACTGAAAACATGTATATATTGTAGAGCCGATCCGTAAATATTCCAGATGTCATTCCTAGCAATATATATCTCAGGCTTCAACGCTGGATAGGAAGTTGATGAGGATTTTGAAATAGCTGACATCGAAGTTGAATGACACGGGCTGGATGACGGCGCTAAAGGACTCACTTGTCTGGCTCCTCGTACATAGGTACGTGCGAACTGTTTTGCAGCTCAACCCACTTACACTTGGGTATATTCAAGAAAAACGGTCGAACAGCTGGCTCCCACATCTCATCCTGTGGCGGGCTGATAAGGAGAGTCGGACAAGTCACATTATGGAGGACGTCAATGACGCTCCAGTCCTTCAGTCGCTTGCTCATAGTAAATTCGGAGTGTCCTACACACTCAGAGGTCAGTGGTCTATGCGGAACGTCGTTGCGGAATTTAGAACACTTACTGTTGCCCTTTCCATTCGCCATTGAATACACCAGCTTTTCTGGCGAAGGTGCCAGCGTACAGATTTGGATGTTCCGGTAGATAGCCAGAGTCTAGGCTTTATATTCCGGCGAGTTTGTGGTCCCTTCGGCTTCGTGTTTTCGCAGCACGTCGCCGAGCCCATCAGGGAGTTGATCTCTCCAATATTGGGCACCTTGAAGGTAGAGCTTGGACGCATAAAACGTGTTGGCAGGAATTAGGCGCTTGAGGCCGGGGTGCATACAGTTTGAAGCGTAGTCGCTACCGAAGATGCCTGTACAAGTTTGCCGGTGTCTGTTCTGTTTGAAGAACGGCAGACCGCAGACCTCCCCATGAATGGCCGAAAAGGTCAAAGTTATCTCGTATCCCGAGGTGCCTGAGCAAGTTGTCGAGCTCGTCGTTGAAGAGGTCGACAGTCCAGAATTCAGGAGGCGAGTCGGGGTATTGACGAAGACCGATTTAATCATAGAATACAACTGGTATGGCTAATTTTGGTTGTTGTGTGATGTGATGCACCTAGAGCCTTCGAAGGTACGTACCCAGCATCAGTGAAGAGCTTTTCGTATGGCCTGCAGAACGTCAGTTTATCGAGTGTGGAGCGAAGGGGACTCACGTCAAACTATTCGACGGCCGTCCAGTTACAAAGATGACCTCCAAGACGTGTCAGTGCTTACTACACATGATTAAATCCTGGACCGCCGTGTAATATGACTATCGGCCTTTTCTTGCTAGTGTGGACGTCGGCCAGGATCTTGTACCATGTCTGAAATGTGTGATCTCCAACCACAAAATCGACGGTTCCTGTACTCGTTGGTGCAGTAGATTCGGTCATCGTATGGGTGACGGATGCATTCCACAGAGGTTTCGTACGCAACCCTAAACCGGACGACGGACCAACACATTCAATGCACGCTCGACTTTTGAAAATAGAAAAAGGTTTGTGAGAAGCACGGTCCGTAGCGCGAACTGACGACGTGCCCTGATCTCCTACGACTAACTCGGCCAGTCCTGCAGGTTGCGGAATTGCTTCCCTAGCCAATCAAGGACAAATTATTCCAAGCCCGAACCACTCTTTGCAGAGCGAGAAGCTGTGGAAACCAAGTTTTCTGGAGGGGACAGTCTTGAACCAGCGCACAAGCGGACTGAATCGCTGACATAAACCACTCACATTCCCGGTTTAGGGCCATTACAGCCACTGCACCATTGTACCATTACCGTACTCGTCATTGTCCATCACCACATTCCTCTCCTCAGTCATCTTCTGTGCCAAATTCCGAGCCTTGCTCCTTGCTCTTTACTACCATGACTTCGACACTGGAACCAGCACTCACACTACGGCAAGCTATCAAGGCGAAGCAAAGTATCACTTACACAAACAGTGATGGTCCTTGTTCGTCATTATCATCTGCAACACACCTTGTTATTCCTCCGCATACCTTTGCAAAGTCGGCGCCTACTCGTTTTCGCAAGGTCGACGTGACCGCCGCGACAGGTCCTCAGGATTTTTACACACTCGATGCACTTTATCTAGCATGGTCTCTCCAGCATGCGTCTGCGGCTGACTACACGAGACAAGCGCGAGAGAATGGGCTGAACATTGGGTTCGTCAGCGTTGCAGCGAGGAAAAAGGTCGTGGATTGGCTGGAGGGCAAGGGCTCTGAGTCTGACATGATTGTGCCCGCTGCAGGTGAGTTCTTATCATTTATATATTCAGAGACTGTCAACTTTATCTCGTACAGGCGAAACGACTACACCACCGGGAACACCACCACCACGCTCAAGTAACTTAGCTCCTTCTTCGTCACCGGGAAAATCAAAGGTGCCAGATACACCTTCATCAACGAACAAACGACGCTACGTTGCCGATTCACACGACCTTGATGTCGTCAAGAAAATCAAGCAGAACGAAATTGAACTTCGAGACCGAAGTTCTGTCCTGCGGGGGACGAAACCGAATGTACGGCGTTGCACCCAACGTTTTAGCATTTAGCTGATCTGCTGCAGAATTTTTCTTCCATAAAGACCGCGTATGCCGAGAAACTGAGGAAAATGCGGGAAGCCAGCAAGCCTGGTGCACCGACGTCTGCTCCAGCACCGACACCGGACCTCAAAATGCAAGCACGAAAAGCCCGTGCGCGATCTTTACACTGCCTATTGCGTTGAATCCATATCTTTGACCCTAGGAAACAACTTCCCGATTATCATGATATCCTCTTCACCTACAGCGCTCATTACAATGCACAACGTCAAACGCTTCTTGCAAGAATCTGTGTACGTGTTTTCTCGATGCTCTGTCATTGAAATTCATCATTCTTCTCAGCTTCGAGACATCTCAAGCAGCTCGCGAGCGCGCCAAGGCTGAAGGAAACACGAAGCCTGATGATCTTATCCCCATCTACCGCAAATTGACTCAGATTGACCCAAGTGGAAGGGAGACGTCCACACACGCTAGGTATGTTCGCATTCTTGCGCTCTTAATAGCGCCTCACATCGAGGTGCAGATATCTGGTAGTCGACTCCGTTGAAGCACTGTCGAAATTCGGGGCAGACGCGTGGGACCGTGTCGTATGCGTCATGACTACAGGTCAGGCCTGGCAATTCAAGCCCTACCGATGGAACGAACCGACAGTCCTCTTCCACCATGGTGCGTTTTTATGCTCTCAGCCGACTTTGAATGCTCTTAACACTTATGACAACAGTCAAGGGTTTCTACATGTCATGGGCCAATGATCCCCCAAACAATAGGATTAAGGATTGGAACGTGACCGAGTTGAAGGTCGGCTCTATTTGTGGCGAAGACTGTCGACATGTACTCATCATCCTTGACAGATTGATCAGAATCGGCGACACATTGATAAATCGGTGGTAGCGCACTTTTGGAAAATACTGGATACATGGACAATGGCAAACAAGCCGTGGTTGATGAAGATGTAATGTTGCGAAATCTTGATGTTCTTCTATCTTTGCTGTATTTAACATTTCTGTTGGGGCCGATGCAATAAACTCTGGTTGATTTTTGGCACCATCCACACACGACCGTACTGCCGCCAAACCGACCACAAGTTCTTATTTCATCGAGCCCATACCATTTACGATACTCATAGCGCTGAGGCCTAACGAAGACACCCTCAGTCTGGCGCGCGAAGTTAAGACACGGTAGACGCCGACCTTCGTTAGATGATCCCCAGCGGGCTTGAGGAGACACATCGGAGATTGGAAAGATGCAGGCAATCATATATAGGACATCCATCAGTTAGCAGAGTAAGGTTATATCTACACGATACATTGGCAAGGTGACATGCATTGTCACGAGCTAGCACACGATGGGAGGGTAGTGGCACAAACTTCGCAGACTAAAATCATCAGGTTTGACTCAGAGGCCGGTTGTGAATTTCCTATGTGTATGCACAATCAAGGACTTGACGAAGGTCGGCCGTTCTGCTTGAAAAAGCAAAAATGGACATTGAATGTGGAGGTAATACAATATATAAAATATCCCTTGCAATCAGCGAGTCGCCAGATTCAGAATAGACTCATCGACGTCAAATCGACGTTTCTTCACACTTCGCAAATTCCTCCTGTAACCAGTCCGCCATGACGTCGTTGTGTGGCTCACAGCATTCCCGTAGAGGGAACGTTACTTGAAAGTTGTTCGTGTATAGCATAATGTCCTTCACATCGACGTGACAAGCACTGAGGGCGAAATCAATGAAGACTGGTGTTCCAAAAGGATCGGGTGTGAGAATGATATTTGACGTATCGAGCTGACGGTAGGCAACACCTAGTTTGTTGATGGAGTGGAGGCCAGTCAACACATTTTTAAACTGTATGCTGATGAGCATCATGCGGCCGACTCCTTACAGAAAAGAAGCCTCACCACCCTCTTGGTCTCCTCCACGTACTCGGTATCTGAGTCTCCCGGATCTTCAGGCTTTGTGTGTTCGGGTCGCCCAGAGAGCCAATCCCCGAGGCCCTTGCCTTCGATATACTCCATGACGAGAACATCACTGTCTTCGTCATTCGGCATGAGAACCTACATACAGAAAAGAGCCGTCAGTATGTAGATGGAACAATTGGAGGAGGTGAGTTAACCGGGTGCATCCCATAATAGTACGGCACCGTCGTCCCTTGTAACGACTTGAGCTCCTTGTATGCTTCGTCCTCGCTAGTAGACACCACAGATGCTCTGAGATACTCGTTTAGTCCATAAGGATATTCGATGTCTGGCAGAGGTAGCAGGGAAGGCTGCACAATCTTTAGAATGACCTTGCCCAGGCTTTCGGTTGGGGCCACCGGGGAACGAACGTCTGCGATATAAACTTGGGAGAGTTGCTTATCGTGTCGATACGGAACGACGTCATAAGTCAATTTGAGTCTGTAGGTCCCTCCATTGATAGCGAATGGGGGAAGAGGACGAGCAGATTCACCGAATCCCGGTGGATGAGGGTCAATGTCGATGGTGAACGAGCAGCCTTTTCATTAAGGATTTCTGAACGCCTCTTCACGGCGCTTCACAAGTTCCTCATAATAATCACATAGATCTTCTCGGTCGCAGAGTTCAACCTCGCTATCGGCCATTTCGTCTGAGACAACGACGAGATCGACGTTCGAGTAAGGCCAAGCTCAAGCCGTGAAGCCGGTTTCACGATCCCTGTTGCCGCACAATTCGGCTTCAGTCAGTTTTGCCTCGTTCAGAATCTTCAAGACAGCCAATCGTTGTCAAAGCGAGGACGTACGGAGCGCAAGGGTAAAAGAGTCGTCAAATCCAAGGTGGATGCTCCTGGAACTGCGGGCAGGGGGACACCTGTAGCAGGTCTTGGGCCACCTGCTGTCGCGATAGAAGTCCCTCCGCTGGGCCGCAGCCGGTACTAGCACTAGAGGTCCACCAATACCGGTACCGGCACCCGAGCTTCGAGGATCGCAGGCTGAATGAAGTTTAGCTCTTTATTTCCGACTTCCCGTTGTTTGTGGGATTGCGAAAACTGCGATTATCGAGAGAATGGGGAGAGATTCGAGTGGAACATTATTGATCATGATCCTAATACATATCTTCTTCGGTTATACAACATTTACCAAGGTGTATAACTCCTAACAACGCCATCGTCCGCTGCAGTCCAGATGTCCCCAGTATCAGTGACGCGTACGTGTCTCACTGCGTCGCAGTCGGTACCAACTATTTCTGCTTCAACGCGAACCGCCTGTCCTTGCATGGAAGCAATGTATGGCAGCCCATCTTCCGTGCTCACGACCACATCTGTCGGGGAAAGAAATGCCAGATCCTCAACTGCAGCTTCATTTCTGGCAAACTGGACCACGGGACCTTGAGCCAGAGAGCGAATATCATAAATACATACAGCCCCTCTTGAGGAACCCGTTACTAGTTGAGTGTTGTTAATGGCAATGGAAAGTAGAGGGCTAGCAGACGAGGGAGATCGGAAAATCGAAGATGATTCGGGGGAAGCACGTAGGTCAATCGAGGAGAACGATCCATCTTGCAGTGCGGCGTATATCGGCTCGGAAGAGTCTAATGCGAGATACGCAGGCGTGATTTTGTTAATGCCACTTGTAGTCGGGAACATGGAGGTCTGTGTGCCGGATGGGACGTCCCAGAGCCGAAGGGTGCCGTCGAGAGCGGCAGAGAGGATGGAACGGCCGGGGCCGATGATGGTGGTTGCTGTGATGCGCCGAGTGTGGGCGCGAAGGGTGCGGGCTGGGTCTGGGGCAGGGGCTGGGGATGATGTAACCGCATCGCTATCGGCGGGAAGGATCTGGAGGGAAAAGTCAGCGGAGGCGCTGAGGAGGACGCGGGACGATGGGAAGAATTGTAAGGAAGTGAGTGTTGATTTATGACTTCTGTAGAAAGCCGTGGGAGTGCTGAGGGCCGGCGATGCCCGAAAGAGTTGTGCAGAGCCGTCGAGGAACCCACATGCAAACTGGGAGCGATTGGGGGAGAGTGTGAATGCGGTAATCCGGTGTGGAAGAGTGGTGTAAGAATGTGTCGGGAGGAGAATTTTCGTAGGGGAAACGCCTAATTCGGAACATGATATTTTATATTTCTGGAATGCGACATCGATCAAAAAGAATGAAATATACGAGTTATAGTACGCACACGATCCCCGCCTGCCGATTCGATCCTAACGTCGCCTTCTTTCGTACGAAATTGGACAAGATCGCGATCGATGTCATCCAGAACTACAGAAACCTTTCCATGCACAGAGGGAGACGCCTTTTTGTAGCAAGATATCCAGATGTCTTCTGAAGGAATGGCACCGGAATGGACGTCGGCAATTACTTCTGAGAAAGTGGGTTGAATAGTTGTAACTGGAAGTATAATAGATGGTTTGGATTTAGTGATAGACTCCGGCATCTTGGTGAATAAAATATTGAAGGAGATCGATGACGTGATGGTAAGTGTCGAGGAGGTGTAGGAGGTGATTACCAAACGTAGATATCACGTGCCAGGTCTAGATAACTGAAATTTGAATTTCACACTAAATTTTTTTCATCCATAAGTATTTGATGTCTCCGCAACCTATCTTTACGATCCCCGATTCATCACTTTCCGTTCCTTCTTCATCAAATAGCTCGTCCGCGCCTAAGTACCCGGTTGCTCGACGTGCCAAGGAACAGAAGGAAGATGAATACGAGGACGACTCAGAAGACGTCGAGAACGATTCTGGTGATGACTACTCAGAGGATGGTCTCAAGCCACCCAAATCACGCAAAGGTCCAAATGGGCTTTCTGTTGGCTCGTCGAAATCCAGCCGCCAGCGTCCTCCTTTGCCTAAAGCCGGTCCTTGGCACCCGCATTATGTGCTGACCCAGGGCGGTGTCGCACAGATGAAGAATCGGAAGGATTTGAATATTTCTGCTGGGTATGGAAAGGACAATTTTTGGCCGCGTTCAGCGGGTATGAGAGAGCTGATGCACAAGTCCGGTATCCTAAATCTGTCTCATACCTTCGTATCTAATATTCTCTCTGAAAATTGACTGTCTTAGAAACTAATTATATGACACTTGTATAGCACAGAATATATTGTAAAACACGTTTGCAATTATACATATAGCGAGAATGTGAGTGAATACCATTTCGACGTGCTCTCTTGGATTCGAACTCGGGACTCGGCTGACTTGCTGCCTTTATTTGTTTGCCTCGAACATTGCCACGTGATTGGGGGAGAGGATTAAGGGTGACGAAGAGAAAATTAAACCAAGTAATACCTATTAAATAGGTCTGATTCCATACGAGCCTTAAGGATGGTAACGGTAAGATCCAGGCCAATTTTGCCCAACTGAGGGAAGAGTGCCAAGTCCAGGATAGTTGTGGCTGTGTACTCGGCGAAGTTGACCTTACTTATACACGACGGTCATCTGTTTCCGAACACTTGTCGACAGCTTCCGTTTCTACTTTTCCGTCTTTGCCGTATCTATCAAGTCACTTCAGAACTGCCCCTCCGCTGAGGACTACGTACCAAGGACCTCCAACGTACTTGCCTCATCTAACTTGACGGACACTGCAGAGCCTAGGCAACTTTCGACTTGATATAATAGCCTGAGACTCGGACTGTCAATCGTTCCGGTCCTTGATAATCCCTTGACTGGTGACCCTTCTCGTGGAAAAGGTCACGATGTAACACAACGTAAGTCTGCATGTATCCGCCGCGGCAGTCAAAAAAACATTCACATGTTCATAAATCTCCTCAAAGGTATACATACCCTACTCCCGGAATCCGAATCCACGTGTGTTGGGCTTCGATGCCACAGAGTCTGACAGAGAATGCCTGCGAACGTTGAGTCTGTCAATCTCCTGCATCAGCCTTTCTGTCGTAGAAATAAGAGATAATGGGATCGATTTGCCTTCTGTTGTGAAATGTTCTCGTCCTCGTCTCCCTTTTCTTCCCTTACTAGGTGTCTTGTGGGAAGGGCACTGCAGCCGCAGAGGGTTTGGCCATCTTCACCAGATGTGCACTATATACTTCCCTCCGATGTTCTTGAGAAGCAGCGATAAGCCAAACCGATAATCTGCTCTGTTTTCTCTGATAACGCATCGAAGACTTGTGCCGCAGCATTCTCTTCTTAGGCGCGCCCTGTGCGATTGCAAATCGGTATTGGCACCTATAACTCTGAAGCCCGGTAGCAAGGTATCAGATTCGGGTACAGGAACTGGTAAGGGTTTACACCCGCATGTTGTTTCTCTCGTCTTACACTTTCTCTCAGGATCTTGGACTATGTTACTGGCGAAGGAAGTTTCACCGTCGATTTCTCTCACGGCTATCAATATACGATCTAAAACCCTCCCCAAAACACTCCTAAGGAACATCAAATTTTTTTGGACCGACTCTTACTTTCTTGTCGCCCAATGTGTTCTCTACACAGCCCTGACGGAATCACAGTGGGACGTGGCATTGTCAGAGATTTACCGCGTCCTCGCTCTAAGTGTATGGGTTCAAATCATCGAAGGCTCGACAATATCTACACATATGGGACTTTACTCCGAGAGGATAGGAAACATCTTGGGTAAAATGTACTCGCATAAAGATCTGCTCATAGACGTCGCGAAAAGTCTCCCTGACATGTTGGCATGAGAGGGATTTACAGCGAAACACGGATGACAGAGACAAACTCCTTTCTGCTATGCGTGGACCTATCTTCAAAGCAGGTGCATTCGGGCTGGTATTTTCGGAACGGTGATAAAGAGTGGTATCATGGACCAGGCGTAACTGCTTCGAAAGACTGGACCGCAAACTATGTGCGCGATCCCAATGCAAGTCAAAAATCGAACTAGACTCGTCCAAGCCTACGGTTTAAATTTTCGACTATAGATTGTTATGCTATATGTTCGTACATATGCCCTGCAGGCTCTCACAGTACACGGGACCTATCGCAAGGGTTGAAGAGAATGCGACGGAGGATTGATCGCCAAGCTGAGACTACTCCAAGCTTCGACTTTGTGGCTCAACGAGATTCATGTTCTGGTTTAAGCCTCGTTCAAAGTTGTGTATGAATACAGATCCCTGTGCATCTCATTATTGGTGCATCAAGAACATTCGACATTCGTGTGTGTTCAACGATTAAGGGCGAGTCCCCATGCCGTCGAATATCAGTTATACGGGGACACTCATACAGCCGTCCCGTGGTTTATCCTAGGGGAAACTCAGCTCTAATAAACCGCATGAAGTACCACGACCGACCTTCATTTGGCAAGTATCGTTGAATACCTCGCCAGATGTTATGTCCACCGGCACCTGTCCGTCCGCAGGCTGTGTGTCTTGAGAAGAAGTGATATTTCTTATCATCGTAGTCGTGATGCTTATATCCATCGAAGACCCATATGTATCCCGTCCACCGATAATCTGGAATCGGGAATTCAAGACCATGTAAACGGCGTTAGCGTATAGCTTGGGCATGAGCAGAGCGAGCGCGGCACGGAAAGCCTGATGGGGGAACGCGATGAATAAGATAAAGGTGAGCAGAGCGACAACAGCTAAAAGTAAGTGGTGTGAATATTCTGACGGCGGGAGGATGGTGCGAATTGAATACCTGTCACGGTTCCCGTTTCAACCGTTAGGCATATTATCTTGGTGACTAGTATTCGGGTGCGACGGAAGTTAGTAGTCCTGCGCATAAGCTATCGGAGTATCAATACCAAAGAACTAACTGAGAGAGAGAAGAAAGAGCTCACGTATAAGGTCATGCAGATAGCGATGAGGATATCACATAGGGCGGAGGCACCGCACCAAATCTGGACATCATTCAGCGAGACGAACTTGGGAACATCCAATCAATTACACACCCCAGCAGCGATATACATCTTCCGATTGTTCATTTCAGTAACATAACCTGCTTGGAAAGCGTAAACGCCCGTGATTATAGCTGCCGCAGAACTCGTCAAGGATATCTGTTAAGTAAATTGATGAGCCGGACTGGCTACCCGGGAGAAAAAGCACAGCTACGAACACAAATGACGAGCATGGGGATGATTCGTGATTTTGACACTACGAAGATTCGGTATGCGTAGAAGACCTGCCCGACACAAGCAACTGATATCATGATAAGTAAGTAACAGAGAATGGGCAGCGGACGCTCCGCGCACCGACGGCGCTCATGATGGGGACAGTGAGCCAGTTAAAATCCGTTTTAGTCAGGGCGTCAATGTCGCCGAAGCCGTACCCAAACATTGCAAACATGTCGTGCGCAACGAGCATCGTCTGCACAGATTCGACGACATAGATGCCATAGACGAGATATTTTGTGAATCGTCCGTCATTCGGAAATGCTAGATAGTATAGATCTAATGAGAATGCATTAAAACACATCTGCCAGAGAACGACTCGGACTCGGAGCGACGCACAGAGCTGCACGGAAAGTGTCCCGAAGAGTCCCCAGTTCAAGAAAAACCCCACGATCTAAATTCTTGCGTTAGGGATTGGAAAGACTGGATGTACATCTTGACGAACGAAAGGTCCGGTCCTGAAATGAGATCACTCATAAAATACCACTCCTCGATTCCGGGACTGTGACTTACAGTTCTGCTATGGGATAACCCGCGGGGACGGGCTGCATGATATCGGGTCTGGGCTTGCTTTAAGACGAAGAATCTGTAAATATATACTAACCCGCTCGGACCGCTAAAACCGAGCCTAAAGGCAGTTTCAGTCGTCCAGCGTTTACTAGGCTAGGTTCTCCCGTCCGGCAATGCTATTGGTGCGAAGAAGTCACACGAATGCGTCCGGGTTAATGTGGAAAGTCATACTCCGCTGGGAACGATTTCCGATTCGGAGACAATTCACGAAGTAGAACTGGGTCGGAGAGCACGCGGAAAAGAAACGTGGTACTAGCAACGTCTAGTCTCTCGTAGACAGACGGACGATACACGCCTATGGAGGGAGGGAGTGACGGTGTGTATGAGTCTGTTGTTTATCTAGGGGGTCTTGTTATCACCATCGGCTCCGTTACGTAAATAGGTCACATGCGCCAATAACATGTCCATTAACATTGAAGCCATCCTAGCGCGTTTCTACCACTACCCCATACCAAGGTGAATAGAGCCGACTTTCCGTCACCGGTCACGGTACATTGAAGGTCATCTTTGCCATTGAGAATATGAATAATGGGTTGCTCTTGAAATGGCCGAATGCCGCCGAAGACCATTCCAGCTCGGTATTCTCTTTGCCACGATGTGTTTGACAGCTTGAATACCTTCAAGAACGTTCCATGAGAGATTTCGAGTCATAGCGTCGCCAGATAGTGAGAGAAGCAAGAGGAATAGTGCAGAAATGCGGTGGTATTGGTTCAAGGAGTGATGGGAAAGTACTTCTATACATGGTAGCTGAGGTAACGGCATCGATGGTGATAACAAGGGGGGCGCGTTTAAAACAAGACTAAGCAACGTCTCCATATAGTTTTCGGTGTCACAGAGCAATAGAAAGAACAGGGATTGGAGAGAAGTATATAGTTTCGATGGTGACATGTGTATCCCAACCCGCGGGGAAGGGCAAGGGGTGGTCAGAACCCTAACGGCAAGAGTGGTGGTGAGGCCCGGGGTCAAAAGACACAGCCACATCTCTATTTGTTCGCGCTCTCTAAGGAGTCCAACGCGTCGACGGCAGGCCCCACGACGCGTTATGGACTCGGAAATTCATGATAATATACTCTGTAAATTGAATCTCACTGATGCTCAGCTCATTGATCAGCTGGAGCACTGCACCTCGGTTTTGCTAGCCTCCCCGTGCTCTTCGTGTTCATCCCCATATGATTGGCTAAATTCCTGACCCAGAAAATCTCGTTTCTGTACCACACCAACCCCGATGCCATCATGCACTTTACCATGGTCTTCATCACGATGTTCCTGTTCCGTGGCGGCCGCCGGCGAGTGGATGCCGACGCTATGCCGCTGCTATCATAAACTTCGGCAACTTCACCCGACAAGCTCCTACTTGCGGAGCTACCTTTTGTCTGCTGTGACTGATCAAATTGATTTGCCATGCATTCCATTTCGGACGTGTCTCATACTTTTCGCGCTGGCCCCATTCATATAGCATCACTTTCTTATCGCGCCCATCTTTCACCTTTCACAACATGTCCACCGACAGGCAGGTCGTCGCGCGCGTTTCGAAGGAGCATGGACAGTCATCAAGCAGGAACTGCTCGACTACATTACTGGTGAGGGCATGCCCAAGGATGCCATTGAGTGGTACGAGAGGTAAGAGAGAGCTTCACTCCAACACAGAACCCAGCTCATCCTGATGGCAGAATCTTGACTACAACGTCCCCGGCGGCAAGCTGAACCGCGGGATGTCCGTCGTCGACACCGCCGAGATTATCAAGGGGACCCCGCTGACGGACGACGAGTACCTCAAGGCTGCCGTGCTCAGATGGGGCATCGAGCTCGTGCGTCCGATATCTTCCCTGCCCTTCCCTGCCGTTCTCACTCTTCACAGCTCCAAGCCTTCTTCCTCGTCTCAGACAACATGATGGATTCCTCGATCACACGCCGAGGCCAGCCCTGCTGGTACCGTCTTAAATATGTTTGATGGCGCTTTGGCTGCTCTCAAAGCCAAGCCCGGTTGTGGGGCATGCACTGCGAAGGACATCGAAGCTCGACCCATCTTTCCGCCAACTGGTGACTGGGGTGGCTTTCCGCTGAAGCTTCATCAGGTTCCCTTTGGTCAAAAATTAACCTTTAAGCTCCATCATAAGCCCCCTGCCACTGCTTCACCGTCGAAACGCAGCAGGAAGAAGGAACCACTGCCTCTAGGATGGGTCAGTTTCAAAGCAACGGGTTAGGGCAAATGTTATTTGGAGTTGTACAATGGAGGACAGCCATTGGATTTCGACTGTATGACGTTCGGTTTTTCCTCAAAGGTTGGAGAGTCAGATTTTATTGGGCAGCACGGTGATGGCATGAAGATGGTTGGTTTTTTTTTCTTCATTCTCGTTTCAAACCATACCTTAGCCCTTTCTTCATTAGGGTATCAATGCCATCATCCGCCAACAAGAAGGCTCCCACGAATATTCGCCAGAGGTGTTCTACGTCACGGGTAAAAAGCAATGGGACTTTCTCTACGTCGATGATCTCCTGGAAGCGCATCAGACACAGTCGAAAGTGCCCAAAGTCCATGGTGTTCTCACTCAGATCACCAGATTCCCATCGAAGAGCGTCAGATTTGAAGACTTCTTGTTTCTTCGACCTGCAGTTGACATATTGGAGACTGATCTCGCCGGAAGGCACAGAGTAGGCGCCGCTCTACTTGATGAGCGATTACGACATCACATCTTCGTATGTACCTTGGTTCTTCTTCACGCCGCGCTGTTAAATATCCCCTTCTGTAGGCGAAAGGCGTCTTTGTGCAAAAGCGACCAGACCGCACGGTTGGTCTGCACTATGGTGTCGACATATGGCAAGACGTAGAAATCAGCAGGGATCGCGTTGGGTTACAGGATGACGAAGAATGCTCTGACGCTGCATTCAACATCTGGAGATCGCTTTTCGAGAGCTCAGAGCGTGCTCGACAGCTCTACATCGAGTTGTTGATCCAGCATAAATCCTGTATCGAAACTTGCTATTTAGCAGAACAGCTCGAAAAGGTGGACACACATCTCCTTTTCGACCAGCTTCGCAAGGATAAGGGCGATGGTATATTTTTCTACCATGCCGACGACGCTGGAGAATCTGTTCGTATCATTGAGCAGGTCCTGAAGAAGAAGCCTTTCTTGATTCCTCGGGATTTTTGCCAGGCGCTGCTGAAATGCGAGGTGATCATAACCCCAGAGCAAGCTCGCATGAAGCGGTTCCGGAGTCTATCGGCGTCGAAGCACTATAACAGGGACTCTCCTCAGCTCAAATATACCGCACATCTGATAAAGGCGTTTTTGGATATGGACCCAGATATGATACGTATCTGGGATTGCTTTCATTTCAAATCTGCTTCTGCCAACATGGGCGTCGAGATTGTTGTAGATGGCGGCAAGGTACTTCTTCACGACTTGACGCTATCCTCCGTCTACATCCATCGCAAACCTCAATTTGTCATGTGTTTTCGACACTTGCACGCAGCCGACTCTTTGGAAGAAGCGGAACCCGACAAGGATGACGACAACATCCATCTTGATGAGTCGTTGGGAGACGAGCAGGAGCCGGTAGCTTCAGAGGCTGAACGTTTCTGGGCAGACGACCTTTCCGCTTCCGTTTGCGACTGCTCTGCGCTCTACGTGCTTCACTTGATGACTCAAGAGCTCACAAACGTGTCTACAATGCGCAAAACGGAGCTAGAAATGGGACGCCAGCTTGCACTGCGGTCGCTACCGCGGAACCTTACTTTCGAGGCGATCAAGCCTAGTCATTATACTGAAGACGATGCACCGCTCGAAATGACACTGTCGTGGTCGACTGATGATGATCTGTCTGGGTTCAAGATCTTCGTCCACTCCGATGTTGAGAAACATACAGAGCCTCTTTTGAGCGAGAAGGAGGACGAGGAGATCCGAACTATGAATGCCGCGCCGATGCCATCCACGGAACCTCGGGCTGACGACTCTGGTGTGTCTTTTCGTTACCTAAAAAATTTCACTGACAGTAAAGTCTAGACGATGGGTTGGAAGTCGACTTACTCTCAGAATCTAACAGAATTATCCTCAATGGCCGCATTCCAAATGGCAAGAAGTACATCGCTCAAGTGTGCTGGGACAAACCCGGCGCTTTGTATAGCTTGCCCTTGTCATTCGCCATACCCCCTGCCCCTCCCTCTTCAGCCTCTTTGAAGATAGAATGCCAAGCGCCAAAAGTGACTGTCGAATGGGATGCATCGCCAGAGTCAGGGGCCGACTCGTGGATAGTCGTTCTTAAATGGAAAGACCGTGAAATATTTCGAAAAGCAGTGGACGCCCCGAACGCCGAAGTCTTGTTAGATGAAGAACTAGGCGAGGATTATTTGCTGGCGGCCGAGGTCTATGCCAAGTCTTCTGCATGTGGCTTGATCAGCACCAATTTCGCGTCAAAGGTCGTTCGGCATGAAGCTCCGCCTCTGCCCCCGGCCTTTCCTTCCAACCTTGGCTCATCATCTACAGCCACGTCATCATCGTCGCCTCTTGTAAAGTTACGCAAAAGTCTGGCATCTGGCATTGAACAGACCGCATCCAGCACGCCCAAGAAAGCCTCCTCTTCCCAAACGCCCACTCCCCGCCCCCATCAATCCTTGCCCGTTGCTAATTCAATTGCATCGACGTCCACGTCGATTTCCCGTCAAGACACTCTATCCCAGTCCAATCTTACAAGTACACGAGACTCCAGTCCGGGGTTGGAGTATGTCGACCGCTTCGGCGGCTTCGATAGTGATTCCGATGATGATGGCCCTGCGACCGTATCCATGAGACCCGTCCGCAAAGCCGACTATGGATACAATGAAATGCCCGTCAATGTCGATGTAGATCTCATAACAGACTGTCTTCAAGCCAAGGTCGTCGCGAGGCCACCGCTAGTAAATCTGGTATAATTCCTCTTCTGCGCGCATCTCTGATCATCACTTTCAGGATCTAGATGATGTTTTGTACAGCTCAGTCAAAACCATTTTCATTGATCACCAGAAATTCTCAGTCAAAAACTATTACGCAGTACAGTTGAAGGGCCGCGACGGTACCGTCCATGAAGTGATTGTCTATGTTCGCTCCATACGATATCCCCAAGATCCCGAAGAAGCGTCGAATGTTGCGGTCCTGCAATTATCTCAATACATCAAGTGGAATCTGATACATCCTGATGCGCCTGATAACGGGCTCTTACTTATGTTTTCAGATGCTGTTTGCATGGGAACTATTCTCGACTCAGAAACGTTCTCTGCTACTGCGGTCATCAAGGTCCGTGAATGTGTACAGGTTGCACATACACTAGATATAGGTGCCCCTGGTTATCGCAGTCCGCGAGCATGTTCACCGGCTTTGGATGAAGCAAAAAGACCCACCCCGAATAGATTCCTTAACTTTTGGAGATTTATTTTGTGGAGCCGGAGGCACATCCTGCGGTTTCAAGGAAGCCGGTTTTACCCTCCAATTTGGTGTCGAGGCAAGCTATGTCGCAGGAGCCGCTTTTCGGGTATGTATATGATGGAAATATTGATTCACTTGCTCAGTGCTGACCGTTCTTTAGAATAATTGTCCCGCTGCTGTCCTATACAATGAATCCTTCGATACGTTTCTGGGGCATCCGTGGCCACTACCGACTGCAGTAATATCTGTTTGCCCCCCTCTGGTATATTCGGTGTTGACAAGCATCCGGTTATACAAGCTATCAATACCTTCAAACCTGCTTATGTAGTACGTCGCCCCTCTTGTTGCCCTTGCTGCTATCTGATTAAGCAACCTTCAGGTGTACAACTGCCCCGTGGTTTGTGGTTTATGCATACGATGTGCGTGAGCCATGTCACTAATAGTTACGACAGGACCAGCTATCTACAAATAACACCGGCGATTTTAGGAGGCTCCAGTATCAAATATTGAAGCTGGGATATGGTTTCACTTATGGCGTGCTAAAAGCGACAAATTTCGGAGTCTCCACCATTAGGAATAGACTGGTTCTCATTGCCGCAGCGCCAGCTCAGCCTATTCCGGAGCTTCCGTACACCGGCATCAGCGGATTTCGTGGGCCAAGGCAGACTCTTCAAAATGCTATCAGTGACCTGGACTGGAAGAATACTACTTGTAAGGCTACCGGCACAGGTCTCAAGAGCGCGGCTTCCCATCTGGTAGACAGTCTCCAGCCTGTCTCCCGACACTGCACTGGCTGTATCAACACCGATTTCACAAAATGGGATGACTCGTGTACCATCGCGGATTGGAACGAACCTCTACCTGGCAAGTTTTTTCTCGTGCTCTCTAGTTGCTTGAGCTGACGAGACCCTAGCGTTGTTAACTGTGCCATCCGAAAAGTGGAAGTGCCGGCATCCAAGTGAGTATTACTATCTTAGGTGCAGAGCGTTCCTGACCAGAACGAAAGACAACCCACAACGGTTTCTCACCGTTCGGGAGATGGCACGAGCCCTGTCATTCCCGGTAGGCTCCGTCACCTTTCTGTTGATAATGACGTTGATGTGTTGATAGGACTGGTGTGATTTCAGCGGTTCTCTAAAAGATCAGTACAACCAGGTAAGCGTACCTAGTTACTGTGGCTATCTCTCTAGCTCATTCGGCCAAGGTCGCAAATGCTCTGCCTCCACTTCTAGCGAGAGCAATAGCAGAGGCGATTAATCGTCAGATATAACCCGCATCTTGTAAACACATCGTAGATGGGAAAAGTCCTATAACATGAAGGCAGGTCATCGGAACCTTTTTCTGTGTATAATGGAGACATTAAATAATATCCAGGAGGCAGCGGGCTTTTATGTAGCTGTTCTAAAGCGACAGTCTATTCGAGAGCACTACCTGAGGCTATCTTTTAGTCTCATACTGTTGATGGCGACTGATTACATTGCCGAGAGTCGACGTCGACAGCCGATCCGGTGATCCCGGTTTTATGGTTCTTGATGCCCAGCTCTACGACCATGAAATAAGTCGTCACATGCTAGGGCAACGAATTATCGCAGCTTTCCTCATACCCCCGCTCGTTCTTCTTTGAGTTTTACCTGTGGCCTGTAGTTCTGGTTGCGGCCACTTGGCTCTGGACTGTTCGGCGGTTCTTGGCCTCGGACTCGGGTATACGATGAATTTAAGACTCAGAGTCACAGCAGTACATTCTCCAGGCCGCTCCGCCGACAGCGGCGAATATATGTTCTGAGTTGGATCGTGTCTGCGGCCGGTATATCTTCCGCTGATCGACTTCCATTATCAGGTGTGCGTCGGTAACTCGTCGCCGTTCCCTGAAAGGAAGACTATCATGACGCCAGCCTTAAAGCCCGAGGCTTTAATCTCACGTTCGCTAACCCAACCCTTCGATGTCGTCCACGGAACAGACGTCCCCAGGTATTCAGCTGGAAACGCTCTCAGGAAAATCATTCGTGTACGTCTTCGCTCGTTTCGTCCAAGCATACACTACCTAATTCATAATCACATCTTATAGTTACATCGTCTTTGGGCTTCTGGCTGCAATCCTCGTCGCCGGGCTATGGTTCACATTATTTTACATGATCAGAATGCGTAGACGGAGAAGACTCGGGTTCCCTGAGGCTGACGGTGGCATCATTCACCCGTTCGGGACGCGAGCACCTCCTCAAAAGCCTCAGTGCCATGAGATATGGCTGGGTACTCCATCATCAAAGCTCTCATGGAACGACATACGAGTGAGCTGCCCCAACCTGCAGTTTACATGTGACGCTTAAACGCTTTCCTAGCCTTTATCTATCGAAAAACTGTCCCTACCAGTTTCCACTCCAATACCACCACCTCCCCGGACTAGACGATTTTTCTTCAAGAAGGCGGAACCCCGGCCGCTGTCCAGTGCTTCGAACAGCACTGTGTCGTCTTGCGACAGTCTTCCTTCACACCTTTCTATCAACGAAAAGGACGGTATCCAAGATGCCTTCAGAGTTTCGGTCCTCATAGCTATGCCATCCCCCTCTCCCTCTAACGCAGAAATGAATGTCGGTGTCACTTCAACACCGTACAACGTATGAGCGCTGTTTTTACCCCTTTCCTTAACGACTTCGAGCGACTACACATATCCTATTAATGACACGTCTCCTGATACCCATATTTTCCATTTGTGATGGCTATGGCTACTACTAGTTTATCGATGCTGGTACACTGCTGGAGTATGCATAGTTCCCTTTATTCACGATACTTATCATAGCGTCAAGTAATGTACTTGACATACTACTATAAACATACTGTAAAGGTAAATTAAAGCCTATGTACGCGGTGAACCATAATCTCAGAGAGACAGTTTCATTCACGGTACTTTATTGTACGCGAAATGATCAAATGGGTTGGAACACTGCCGAGAAGATCATCAGCAGAACGAAATGACGCGTTAAACACGTGGGTAACCCCTTCGAACTGAACTTCCACGTTTCTTGTCTTTACTTTTCGCTACCTCACAACAACGTGCGTCAAACTACGTATGCAGCGTTCAGGTCTAGCTAGGGCTCCCGCTGGTTACACATGAAAGCAAAAGCAGGACTCTACAGTCCCAGGGCGGCGGTGTACCTATGTTGCGTCACCAGCTGCAAAAGTCACTTATATAAATCCCTTAAATCACTCTATATGGTCTGTATGCCTCTGTATGCGATCTCAGTCACGTAAAAGGCTTGTACGAAATTGTTTGCTTTTATCTGATTTGGTCTAATGTGAATATTTCTTCCGCGAATCAAGGAAATTTGAACGCTCTAGCATGCCTCGTGATCTGCGCCGCCCATTCATGCCATTGCCAAGGACACGCCGACATTCAAAAGACGAGCCGTTTCATTTTGTGTTACTCATTATTAGTGTCAGCGGGCTGTTTGGGCCACAGTTGAGGGATTACGTGTTCAGGCTTTACACAGTATATATAGGTCGACTGGTAGGTTGTACGTTCTTCAGTTTCGCAACAAACACTAAAGCTACATAGTAAACATGCAATTCCAAGCATCGCTTATTGCCGCCGTCACCCTCGCCGTTCTCGCCTCTGCATCTACGCTTCCGAGGGACTGGGAAGTCCTCGACGTCGATACCGAGTCTTACCTCCCGGAGTCTGGCCAGATCACCTTTACGCCGCTCTCCTTTGATGGAGAATTCGAATTTGACATGGATGAAGACGCCATCGATAGTGCCATCCTCGAAGACTGGAAAACCTCCGTCGTGAGGCAGCACAATACGTATAGGGCTCAATACGGTGCTGCACCTCTTACGTGGAGCGACGCCCTGTACCCGAGTACCTCGCAGTGGGCTAGTCAGTGCAAGTTCCAACACAGGTAGGCGTACCCACGTCAGAAGTCTTATTCCCGAATTGATTCATTACTCAATTCAGTAACGGGCAAGGAAAGTACGGAGAAAACTTGGTGAGTGGAATAGCGTTTGAGATCACTGAGTCGATACCCATCACCTCCTATAGGCTGCTGGAACCGGTACCTCTTATGGATTCTCTAATGGCCTCAAGAGTTGGATGGACGAAGCTTGTAAGTTAATTGAATCTTTCCCCGGAATACCTTGCTTATAACAGATCTTACATTCAGCCAAATATGACTGTACGCTTTCCTTGTAGTCAGTGCTTGACACGTCTCACCTCGGAGCACAGATAACCATCCTGGCTTTTCCAGTGCTACTGGCCACTTCACTCAGGTATATCTTGTTCCTTGCTGACAACGACGTCCAGTGCTCTGAATTTCTAAACATCGTAGGTTGTCTGGAAGAGCAGCAAACAGGTAGCCTGCGCGATAGCTAACTGCAAAGGCGGAACAATCTTTCAGCAACCATCGAAGTATGTCGTTTGCAGGTATTCCCCGCCCGGGAATTTTGCTGGTCGTTTTCCGTGAGCTTTGGTTGTTGTCCCACTTTCGTCAACCACTCATTAGTCAATTTCAATAGCGAAAACGTTGGCAGGCACAAATAAGCTCCGAAATTGTAAGATCGAACCTTGTACATGTTATTCTATTTTCGTAGCTGTGTTTCATAAACGCGACTAAGAGATGTACTTCCATAAACAGTATACACAGTTAAATTGCGAAATGACCTCTCATACTTGGATGCCTGCCGCCGCCGATAATACTACAACGCAGGCTGTACCGATACCGGTGACCTAGAGTAAGATAAGCAGGGAATATCAGCCTGGGAGTGGACGCAACGCACAAAGTCCCTTTAAAAGTTGAAAAGGTCGAAATTCAGTCCTGCTTTGTACAACAAATGACTATCCACTTACGACCAGCTTACGCAGGGAAACCACTAGTGAGACCTGATTCATGATTATAAGCATCCTATATCTTCTGAGTCTTTCACAATAATTTCATCTGAGCTTGATGAGCGCTGTAGGAGACTGTGGCCAAGCGAGCTGAGCATCATGGTGGTGGCGACCCTGAGTCCTAGAGAAATATGTGTATAGAGGACGTTTCAACACTCAACGCAAACTGGACGCCAACTTTACCAGGACGTTGGCGGATGGCTGCCTTCCATGCTAGAGGAGTGGCGTATCCGGCAACGATCACAGTGGCCACAGATGCTAGGACTAGAGCGACTTTACAAAGACGGCTCTGGTAGGACATCGGCACTGGTTGGGTTCGTGGGAGGATAATACTTGCTTGCTGTAGACACGACCATAGAATTTAGGCAAGCGGGACATCGCTGGCTAAGAGTACGGTATGCAAGGAAGACACGGGTACGGAAAAAGTCTCTGGGCTCTGGCATCACAAGGAGCAGCGAAATTTAGGGAAAGCGGGTAGAGCAACGTTCAAATATGGAGGTAGAGGAAGGAGCCAGCCAAAGGAAAAGACTAGTATTGGAGACGGAAAGGAGGGCGACAAAGAGGCGTGATAAGTACAGTGTATACGATTTCTAGATGAATGCGACGCAAGAAATAGCATATATATATATGCAGGATAGAACATAGATACTATACATGCTGCAGGGCGGAGGGATTCAAGGGTGCCGAGACGGCAAAAACGATGGTACGGAGTCCGAGGCGGGTAGCGATAGGGACCGTTCAGCCAGTTCAGTAAAATGCGTGTTGGACGTTAGAAAAACAGGCCAGTGAGGCGCCACAGTCGTGATCATATTGTACAGGAATGGGCCTGAAGGCTGGTTGACTCGGAGTTGAGAAACAGCAATCCAGACCTACCACAAAATATGTGATCACCTCAAATAAGAATATTCCGGCGGGTTTCAGTAATGCCCAGAGTGCTTAGCCTCCAAACATCTTCTCTATCGGCCATTTCGAACACAGACACTTTCTCAAACTTTTCATCCGATAGTCTTCGCCCGATGACCCAATATTGTGTTCGAACTGGTGCGTCATGTAGGGGATCAGGGGTTGAATCCATAGCTTCCATACCAAGCAATGTGTACGTGTCTTCAGGTATCGGGTACCCGTGGTGTGCGATGATGTTGAATATATGTTCTATCCCGTCTGCACTGTGCTTGACGATCAACTCCCCGCGTCGAATGACCTTCTCCGCGCCTCCTGCGGCCAACCCCCACACAAAGCCCTTTCCAATACAAGGACCTTCATACCAATCACCATCTGTATCGTCATCCCGATCAACTGCCATGTCGGATATATTATCTGCAGGTAAAAGCTTCTTCATGACCTGGTCCCATGATGGTCTCCATTTTTTGCTTGCATCTCCCGGTTCAGGATACCAAAAGAACAATTCGCCCCGATTCCCTTCATGCATTACATCCACCAGTGCGGTCCATGCATCCTCGAGCGACTCACTCTCGTGGTACGCCGGTATTATCGTGGACAGCAGAGGGAGTGCCAATCCCGCGACTTTATCCAAAGAATTGCTCGACACCCGGTTCTGCATCTCGGACAGGATATTAAACATCCCAGGGGTGTTATACGGGCTTCGGTTCAGATGATGAATAACATTGATGGCCTCTAGCTGTCTGTGAAACCTGGCCAGTATCCCAGTGTCGTCCTCATCTCTCGGCTTGGTATTCAGCGGTCCATCCGGCATATCTCCGGCAATGATCCTCTTTTGGCCAACCTCCTGCAGTGTCCACGCACGTCTAAACCAACACCGATTGCTCTCCAAGTCGCCCTCCTTCAAAGTCAGAGGCCGCCCTAATCCACTCAGGTAGACCACCACGTGGTTTACTTCGTACACTGCTCCGATCGTGGGAACGTCGAGCTTCCACTCCTTCTCACGCAGTTTGTCCCTCCTCCCACTCTTCTGCCTCAAACAGAGCACATCCAACCACGTGTACTCCACTCTCATATTCAGCATCTCGATCCGGATAAGGTCAAGGCTGGTATCTTTTAGAATGGGTACGGGCCATTCGTATCCATTGATAGCAGTTTGCACATCAACACGGTCCCTTGCGTCCATCCACGCATGCGATATCGGCCGAACATTCGATGTCGTTGTCATCATCGACATACCACTCTCTTGACGGCGCCAACTTATAGATGCGCCGCTACTCCACCATGGTACCACCCGATTAGCGCACAGATCCCAGACCCGTCGAGGTTGCAAGTGTGGTTGGACAATCCGATTACCGACTAGTGCCTTTTTTCGCATCTTCCAGTCGTTCACTTTACATCTGCGTAATTCATCCTGGATAGTGCCATGGTTAACTGTGCTCCAAACCGCGCGGAGACGGCCGTACGCAGTGCCAAAGTCGTAGTTGTTCTTGATGCAGTTTTCAAGAACAGAGGAGAGGGATGGGGTGTCCAGGGTGTGAGACGTTCCGAGGGTGGTATTGAATAGATCCGGGAGGCCAGGAATACCGAGGGTAGCGCAAGGAGTGTTGGCGAGTGAAGATGGTATAACGGGTATTCTACCGGTGTAGGATCGCTGCAATGGAACTTTGATCGATGACTCCTCCTGGCCCGTCTCAGTAAAGGAAGTGATAGTGACTTCGGGGTAAACGATGTTCTGAAAGTGTTATTAGCTTCCCTTCAGACTTAGAAATCGCGTCAGGATCACGCTAGATAACTAGTGACTACTTGTCCATAAATGAATACGAGAACTCACATTCGAATGCCTCCACTCGGAGGGGGAAAATGAGATTGACATCACCACTTAAGCTTAAGGCTGAATGCGAGGTTATCCAACTTGGTTTGACCAGGGAGAGTCTGGGGCGAGATTTTTCTGAACCTCGAAGAGTGCAAGAGTGGATTGATTGCCCATCATCTCCGCTGATACTGATACGAAGTAACTACGAAAGCTGAGTCAAACCTTCTGTTCGAGACTGGTCCGGTCCAATCACGTGGCCAACTAATATATTTCAATTTGGAAATATTTCAGACATACGTTTGGCTAGCGGGCCCACGAATCGACGGATTGTGTCACAACTTGATGGTATTAATGGTATGTGAAAAACCAGAAGGTATTGGGTAAATGAGCAGATTTTTTTTAAAACGTCCAAGATCATGCCGAAGAAAATATGAGATAGAAAACAACGATTGTTCAACAGATCCATGTAGCCTAGTAACCAAGCGTCAGTAGTCGAATGAGAAAGATCCATGTCAAGTACGCACATCTTTTGTACCAGCCTTTCCAACGCTTAAATATAGGGGCAGGCCAAGACATTCCGCAACGGTGACAAGGTTGTAGCCTGCCCCTTTCAGAACCTCAATGGCATGGGGGAGAACGGTGGTGCTATAGTATGTCAGTACAGTGAATATAGTGGTAATAATAAATACTCACGCAGTAGATTCAGTAAATATGAGGGTTAATAAGAATGAAGATATGCCAGTGTGATTTTAGCCACTGACCGTAAGTCTCATGGTTCAAAGTCAAAATGTTATTGGGATGTGATGCCGCAAGGGCGTCATATCGGGCGTTACTTTGCGCAGCGGATACTCCGACAGAATCTCCAGAGCTAGAGACGTTAGGTGAAATCTATGTCGAAGAGAGAAGCGGACATACTCGAAATCCCAGATAATCACGCTTTGATTGTGTGCGTTGGCGTCCTGCAACACGGTGTCTGAGTAGCTGCCAAATGAAGGTCTCATGAACCCAGTCTTGACTCCAAGAATTGACTCCAAAGCCTCTGCAGCGATACTTATTTGAGTTCGGGATTCATTAACGATTGATTAGGAACGTACTGTCAACCCGAGTGAATTCGTCGTCAACTATCAAGATAGAGAGGTCAGAAATGTACTCCGAATTCGTAACACTGAGATACACACCTTCGCTGAGGGACAGGGTAGCTAGATCTTTATGAGCCCATGTGTGCCTGTATTCAAATGTTAACAAAGTCTGCCTTTGGAGAGTAGATCATGCCACGAAGAAATCTGGTGACCCTTTGAGTATGCGTTCTTGATTGCTTGCACCTCGGCGTCACCATATATACAACCATCTGTAAGATATGTTCATGAGTACTGGAACGTCGACTCATCATCTGTCTTGTCATCCCGACGAACGAGCATGTTGGATAAATCATTCGCAGGCAGAGCCTTGTTCATGACCTGGTCCCATGATGGTCTCCATTTGTCGCGTACATCTCCTGGTTCAGGATACCAGAAGAACAACTCGCCCCGATTCCCCAGACTTTACATCCACCAGTGCGGTCCATGTATCCTCGAGCGACTCGCTCTCGTGGTATGCAGGTACCATTGTGGACAGCAGAGGGAATGCCAATCCTGCGATTTTATCCACAGAATTGCTCGACGCCCGGTTCTGCATCTCCGACAGGACATCAAACATCCCAGCGGAGAGACGCAGGATTCGGTTCAGACCATGGATAGCATCGATGGCTTGCAACTGATTGTGAAACCTTGTCAATATCCCAGTGTCGTCCTCATCTCTCGGCTTGGTATTCAGCGGTCCATCCGGCATATCTCCGGCAATGATCCTCCTTCGGCCAATCTCCTGCAGTGTCCACACACGTCTAAACCAACACCGATCACTCTCCAAGTCGCCCTCGTTCAAAGGTTGAAGGAGGGCGACTTGGAGAATGATCAGTGTTGCCGCCCTAACCCACTCAGGTAGACCACCACCCGGTTTACTTCGTACACTGCTCCGATCGTGGGAACGTCGAGCTTCCACTCTTTCTCACGCAGTTCGTCCCTCCTCCCACCCTTCTGCCTCAAACAGAGCACATCCAACCACGTGTATTCCACTCTCATATTCAGCATCTCGATCCGGATAAGGTCAAGGCTGGTATCTTTTAGAATGGGTACGGGCCATTCGTATCCATTGATAGCAGTTTGCACATCAACACGGTCCCTTGCGTCCATCCACGCATGCGATATCTGCCGAACATTCGATGTTGTTATCACTATCGACATACCAGTGACACCCTCTCGATAACACCGAGGTATAAATGCGTCGCTAATCCACCATGGTACCACCCGATTAGCGTACAGATCCCAGACCCGTCGAGGTTGCAAGTATGGTTGGGCAATCCGATTGCCGACAAGCGCTTCTTGTCGCATCTTCCGGTCGTCCGCTTCACGTCTGCGTAGTTCATCCTGGATAGTGACATCGTTATCTGCGCTCCATACCGCGCGGAGACGGCCATACGCAGTACCAAAGTCGTAGTTATTCTTTTCGAGAACAGAGGAGAGGGATGGGGTGTCCAGGGTGCGAGACGTTCCGAGGGTGGTATTGAATAGATCCAAGAGGCCGGGAATACCGAGGGTAGCATAGGGAGTGTCGGCGAGTGAAGATGGTATAATGGGTGTTCTACCGGTATAGGATCGTTGCATGGAACTTTGATCGATGACTCCGCTTGACCCGTCTCAGTGAAGGAAATGATAGTGACTTCGGGGTAAACGATGTTCTGAAAATGTGATCAACTTTCCTTCAGACGTAGAAATCACGTCAGGATCATCCCAATAAACGCTAGATGACTAGTGACTGCTTGTCCATAAATGAATCCGAGAACTCACATTCGAATGCCTCGACTTGGAGGGGGAAAATGAAACTGACATCACTGCTTAAGCTTGAGGTTGAAAGCGAGATTATCCAACTTAGTTTGACCAGGGAGATGATGAGGCAGACTGAAGTTCGAAGAGCGGAAGAGTAGACTGATTGTCGGATTGTCCATCATCTTCACTGATACGAAATAAGTACGAAAATGTTCAAGTCCGGTCCGATCCAATCACGTGGACACAGAAGGTAATATATTTCAATTTGGAAATATATTTTCCCATTCAGACATACGGATGGCTAGCAGGCCCTCGAATCGACGAATTGTGTGACAATTTGATGGCATTAATGGTATTTGAAAAAGCAGAAGGTATTGGGTAAATGAGCAGATAAAAAAAATAACGTCCAAGGTCATGCCGAAGAAAATGTGAGATAGCCCTGCTGAAAACAACGATTGTTCAACAGGACCATGTAGACTGGTAACCAAGCATTAGTAGTCGAATGAGAAATATCTATGTCAAATACGCACATCCTTTGTACCGGCCTTTCCAACGCTTAAATATGGGGGCAGGCCAAGACATTCCGCAACGGTGACAAGGTTGTAGCCTGCCCCTTTCAAAACCTCGATGGCATGGGGAAGAACGGTGGTGCTATAGTATGTCAGTACAGCGAATATAGTGGTAATAATAAATACTCACGCAGTAGATTCTGTAAATATGAGGGTTAAGAATGAAGATATGCCAGTGTGATTTTAGTCACTGACCGTAAGTCTCATGGTTCAAAGTCAAAATGGTATTGGGATGTGATGCCGCAAGGGTCATATTTAGCGTCACTTTGCACAACGGATACTCCGGCAGAATCCCCAGAACTAGGGATGTTAGTAAGTGAAATCCATATCAGACAGAGAAGTGGACGTACTCGAAATCCCAGATAATTATGCTTTGGTTGTGTGCTTTGGCGACCTGCAACACGGTGTCTGAGTAGCTGCCGTATGGAGGTCTCATAAACGCGGTCTTCACTCCGAGGATTAACCCCAGGGCCTCTGCAATAGGACTTGAGTTCGGGATCCGTTAAAGGTTGACTAGAAACGTACTGTCAACGCGAGTAAATTCGTTGTCAACTATCGAGATAGAGGGGTCAGAAAAATACTCAAATTGTAACACTGGGCTACATACCTTCGCTGAGGGACAGGGTAGCTAGATCTTTATGAGCCCACGTGTGCCTATATTAAATGTTAACTAAGCCTGCCTTCGGAGGGTAAATTATGCCTCACGAAGAAATCTGATGACCCCTCGAGTATGCGTTCTTGATCGCTTGCACCTGGGCGTCACCATATATACAACCATCTGCAAGATATGTGCATGAGTACTGGAAATAAGTAGTTCAAGCAAGACTCACAGTTGTTGCCATCTGAAGGGTAAGACCAGTTAATTCCAAGCCCTATCGCAGGTAAAGTCAATACGTACTAACGAAAAATGTGGCCTTGATATTGTTTGCTTCAAGGGTGGAAACAATTTGTTCCCTAAAGGCCAAGAATGAATGATCGGGCTTGCATTGGAGATTATATGTGACGTACGAATAGATATAAGGGCCATCATCCTACACAGCGTAGTCAATCATTTGCGCTCAGATTGTTGTGAATTTGAACGTACGAATGTGATCGCGGCCGTGTTCGGAACTGTGCAAGCGGTGATTACACCGCTAGTCTGTCGTTTCGTGGGGTGTGAAAGGGCTGTGACAGCGAACGCGATGGTGAGGAAAACAGAAGACAACATTTTGATGATGATGATGAACGGAGGTAATGTGGAGGATGAAAAACCCAAGCGAATAGCCACGTCTTTTATGTGTCGTTACGCCAGGCGACAGGGTGCTCAGACATGCAAGGCGGCCCTGATCACGATTGGGCGGAACCAAAGACGCACAGCCAGTGCCTTTGGAATTCTTCTTACACCCACCTTACACGGGTTGTTTCACATTTCCGAGTCGGCCATCAGTTGAACGACCACCAAGACACGCTTGGACTGGAGAGCCAGACGTGGAGAAATAGAAACAGGGTCTAGCAACGTGATTTACGATCGAGCAAGTAGCTTGATGACAGGAGTATGCTTGATAAACAACTGCATTTTGGAGTAGCGAACCAGAAGCGCTTTGTTTGGTCTAACGTTTTCATCAGGCTACGATAATGTCGGACGCAATGACTGATTTCTTACCGGTGAACATAGACACTCCCAAACGAGACCAAACTACAACGCTTGAGCAACGAGCTGCAAGGAAAGACTCCGTGACCTCAAGCACATGTTTCCATGGGGAAGCAGTTGGACAAAAATTGCAGCTTCCTGATATCGTCTTCACGTGCGACTGCCATCCTGTCGACGATGAAGCGTTTTCAACAACTGTCGAGATTATTGATCAAAGGGAAGCCGGAAAATCCGAAAATGATCGGTTCGGGAATTACCGACCATCCTTGAACAACTTCCGTGTAGCCTTGCAGCGACGCGACGAAGCGCACAAATGGATCCCCTTATGGAGGGGACACTTCATACAGGGCTACACACCAGGTTTGCTTCTACCCGCCTTTCGATAGCTCCTCAAGACTATGTCGTTTGGACCTTCGAACTCGAATCCAGAGCAACTGGGCCATCCCATGTGACTAGGTTGCAGAATCTGAAGGACAAGGAAGGAAGGGCTCGACTGGCACCGGATAAGCAAGACATAGAGGTGTCGGAGAGAGAAAGAGAGCCGGAGTATTCCTACGGCTCTCCTGTCGAATTCTGCTCATGCAGTCAGCGCGACGAAATTTGGGACGAGGAGACAGCTAAGAAAGGTACGAAAAATACTTCAAGTCGTCGCTTTGCATCTCACGAAGTGGTAAACAGGAAATGATCCACACAATCATAAGGAAAGACCCCGAGGATGCCAACTACGAAGAGACAATGCCGAATGCGAGAGTTTGGGGAACGTACGAACACGAACCTCAGGAAAATGTTGCGTACTGCTTGCTCGTCTTTGTGAGCCTGTGATTGCCTTTGCTTTACTTCTTTACTGAGAGTGTCGAAGGCGGGTCTTTTCTTGGTGATCGCCGCGACAATTTGTCGCAGAGAAACCTGCAGGCTGACTACGCCACTGTTAGCGTCTTTACTTTTCGAGCTGGTCCTCGTTCATCGCCAGCGATGCTTCAGTCGACACCATTCCTTCCTCCCCACTGGGTTCCAGCATCGCTTTCGTGCCCGCTACCACGGACGTCTGGGTGAATGGGCTCTGGTTTACCAGTCTGTTCGCAAGCCTGACGACTATGCTCGTCGCCGTTGTCACAAAATAGTGACTTCACCTCTACTACACCGTCCTGTCATCGGAACACTGCACGACCATAGTCTCATTCGTCAGCTCCGCCGGTTTCAGAAAGTGGCATATCCAGGCTGCTATTATAGGAATTCTCCCGAGTCCCTGACCTCATGTACGTGGCTCTCTCCGAGCTTGATGGCTTTCCTGCATCGTCTTCGGGGAGCCTTGCCATGGTCCATTCGTGCAGGTACCATCCGTGTCTCTGCGACATCTATGGTGGTCGCTTCTCTTCCCGTTTTCTTCCTCCGATGCCCTTATTCCTCGCATCCTCTATATCGCTGTACATCATATCGTCCCATAGCTGTCATGGACAGAAAATATCATTTTCCTCTTGCGCAGAGGCGACAACAGTTCAGTGACGCGATTCGCTGCCTTTCACATGTGCAAAGAAGAAATACGAAGTCGTCGTTCGTGATAGAGTCTCGGTGCATGCAGCAGATGTCAACAAGCTTGGCGGCTGAAGCACGGGACTGGCTCTTCTCCGTCTCTTCGAACTCCAGGATGCAAAGCATAGTCGCGTAGTCAGTTGAAGACTTACCGATGGCATCAAGGGAGATGCTTAACTGCAACCAAATATTCGAACACTGAAGATCTTTCCTTAAAAAGCTGTCTGCAGCCCGACGAGAAAAAACCCAATTGTGACACACTAGTATCGGGTGAGGAACTCAAAGTCGAACGCCTGCATTGCTTGCCATCCACGTTATACTATTCTCTTCGATGTTGATCTATTCGAGCTCCACTGCGATTCAATTCACTTCTGTCCATGCACTACATTTTTTCAGGGATATTATACTCCCCAGCTGTTCCCCCAAGCCGCCGCTCCTTTGTTGGTCTCGCCGTACTGAAGGGATGTCTTTAACTCCCCCGGAAGTCAAACGGCGAGTGCAACTGTTTAGGAATCGACCCTGCTGTATCCAGACGGCGGCAGTATGCGATGTGACCACGGTCAGACAAGTCGATACCATGGCTATGATAGCCAGGACCGGTCTTTTTCACACAGGAAGGATGCATATGCCGACAGTAGAACACAATACGATTTACGAGTCACGATACAAATGGTACAGCATAAATTCCATCATCTTGTTTTTTCTCAATATCCAACTTGAAGATTGTAACGGAACCTTTTCTTCAAGGTTATCAGAGGTGATGGTGCAGCAAAAGAGACTCACAAAAGTGTTGAGATTGGATTGGCTTTGGTGCGGCATCGTCTAAATGTCCGTGCCTATACTATAACAGGATACATGTCAGTTAGGGCGTGAAGGACTACAGAGGCAGACTAACGACTGGTTTTCCTCCTCAGACGTCGGAGCGCTAGTGACGGATGCTACAAAAGCAAAGAAGAGGACGAGGAAGACTTGAAACTCTGCATCTTAGAGTGCGGGTAACTGTTCGAGTTGGGGGCAAGTGAAGAACAGATAAAAGACTTTTATATCGTTCACTGCCCTATCTTCCAGTTATATCTTTCGTGCACTTGCGGTCTTATCTTTCAGGTCGCCCGGATCTTACGTCGAAACTCTGCGTTGTAACCGACATCTTCACCAAGGAGCCGAGCTTGGCTTCGAATGAGCTCATATCACAACATGGTAGCGCTGATGCATTACATTGTAGAAGCACTGAGGTGTTCTAATATGGAGTCGGTGATACTCCAATTTCGGATGAACATTTGTTTCTTATTGCTTTCGGTGCTTCCTCCGTCATATGAACTGATACTTCCTCGTGCAGCGGGCCTCATGAGAAGTTATCTTTATTGATACTGAATAATTTGTGCTAAGTCTTATACAATGGATGGTACCGGATTTGTTCCGGGGCTACGATTCTGCCTAAGCTTTGTAAGTTATGCTTCCTTCAATAGACCCAGCCTCTGATGTGCCAAGGGAAATAAGAGTTTGTTTGAATACTAAATAATAAGTGCTTCCTCATTCACATGCACGGGAAGTATGCGGAAACGCGCCTGGTGGCATATGTATCTTGACACGGCTATGTCTGGGTCCAGATACTTACCTTCTCCGAGGTTTCTCGCTGGCTTGTTTTGCGGTTCTTTACACTATGTACTGAGCCACTTGAATGGGGATTCTGGGAATTTATGACAGACACTTCCTACCCAGTTTCCTGTGAGAATTGTGGGGCCGTACTCGCCGCGAAGTCAGTGGCAATTGTATTACATCTGTTGCAAATGCGACATGAGGGCTAACTGCAATACGAAATCCCCCTGAAATCTCTACGAGAGCCCAAACGGCGACTAACTGTCTGTGCATGAGGAACTCGAATCCTCACTTTCCCAACCTAAGTAGGACACGGGCTTCTCTTCAGTGAGGACATATGAGCCGTTTCCCATGCGGCAAAACTTAGCATGATGGACAAGAAATTTCTCCCGCATTGACAATATCGAGAGGGTTACCTGGGAGACGCAATTCAAAGGACCAGCATACGTTATCAATGTATGGATGGTACGAGCACCTTTATAGCTTGCGAGAGGGGCAACCATCGACTGGCCTCCAACCCGTCCTGGCTAGTTTCAGCATCATTTACCTTGCCTATCAACTTGCATCAGAATGTACAAACCCTTCTCTTCATTTCGTTCATTTTATTACTAATCTCGTGGTCAAAAACCCGAAACCTTACGAAGATATGGACGATAGTTCCGGGCTTAGTATAGGTGCGGCGTTACAGGGGGTATTATATACCTTGATGTGCGCCAGGAAAGACTCAAGACATGGAAAACAGCAGACAACAGCGAACCTTCTACGTTCTCTTCTTTGGACTCAGCCGGGACCCTGTTGCTGAATATTATCTTGCTTTGTTGATGCCAAGTATAAGCCAAGTATCGGTAGCACCCACCATTCCATGCGAAGATCAAGGGACCACATAGTTCATTCAATCTTCGCACAGATATTTCAGTCCTGTCATGGGGTACAGGAAGGGCAGTGGAGCGGCGACTATAGGTGGTAGTTTAAGGATGGAAGTCTCGGGGATTTCGACAGTTGACACTCACTCTCACAAGCGATTATTGATATTGACTGCAATACACCTCCTGTGAGACATCAGACACCATCAAATAAGAAATCGACTTCGCAAGTACAGAACGGGTAAATTGCCAATCTTCCTCAGAAATCCGAGGACAAGAGCAAAGACATGAATCGAACTTATCCACGGACGAAGTAGTGCTTCTCACAGAGGGCGCCTGATTTAAGAGTGTCTGCGCGTTGTGAATGATCACGGTCGGACCACAGAACCTAGAGCTGACGCTCATTTTGATTCGTATTCGGCCCAGTAAGCTGCGCTGAGAGAACAGATATCTTTTCAGCAAGTCGAGAAATCCAGTACGAGGGCATTTCTTTTTGGCCCGGGAGTTGATACTAAGCGCGACATGGTAGCACTAAGTGTTGAAAAGAAACCAATATTGTCAGAATAGCTTTTGCGCGAGTGTGTAACATGGCAGGATATCGCAATGTTGGTGAGCCTCAGAGTCATAGATAGGAGGATACTACTAGATCCTCGATGACAGAGATCCTCGATGACAGAAATACTCGCATTTATTTGCTTGCAATTTGTCCAATATCTCCGAGTCGATCGTGCCAATGTTGAGATCCAGATTTTCTAAACACAAAGAATCATGTTAGCGCCGAGCGCCGTCAAGTTAGCGCTGAGTTATCTTCAAGGTTATACTGAATTGGGGAAGACGCTCACAGTGGAGTAGCTAAGATACCTCTTCTCCAGATCAACAGGATTGTTTGTTCATACACATATTTATCTTCACCTATAGGCATCGCAAGAGGAAAGGTCGTATAGCGTCAGCGGCGGTCGGATCCAGAAGTTGGACGTCGGTTGTTGAGCCTGGGGTATTCGGGCCGGTGTCGCGTCTTCGCCCATGAGAAATACAACATTGTTACAACAAACACTGTCATGCAGCCTCACGAAGTGCATCCGAATACCCAATGATCAAGGCAGCCTCAATATAGCAAGTACACCAAGATGGAGATACATGTACATGCTCTTGGCGGTGATTTTCCGTTTTGTTGGAATTCTAACTCATCGACGTGATTGGGACTTTCCGCATACAACCAGCTCTGCTTCTACTCGTCTCTCGACGGCTCTTCAGGATTATGTTGATTGGACCATCAAACCCGAATTCTGGCGGAACCCAGCCATCGCACTCGACGAAAATGCCGAACCTGAAGAACGAGGAAATGAAGGAGTCAAGCATCACAAGAATGAACCGGATAAGCAAGATACAGAAGCACCAGAGGAAAAAAGTCCCAATAACGACTCTATCCAGCTCTACTTATGCAGCCAGTGCGAAGAAGATTTGTGGGACAATCAGGAGACCGGAGTCTACACTGCTAAGAAAGGTGCGAAAAATACTTCCTGTTGTCGCTTTGTATCTCACGAAGTGGCAAATAGGATTAAATGATCCGTATAGCTATAAACAAAAATACCCCGAGGATGCCACCTACGAAGGGATGCCGAACGCGAGAGTTTGGAGAACCTATGAAGATGTAAACAGAATTCAGCGCCAATATGGTCGACAAATCTCAGGAAAGGGGTCGACGTGTTACTTGTCTTTGTGAGTCTGTAGTTACCTTTGCTTTGCTTCGTTATTGAGAATGTCGAAGGCAGGTCTTTTCTTGGCAGTCGTCACGACATTCGTCGCCCAGACATACCAACACTTGCAGGCGGAGTACGCCCCTAGGTCGGAGTCTTTGCTTTTCGACCTGGTTCTAGTACAGCGTGCCATCACTGACGGTTCTTTGATCAACACCATTCGCCCCTTCTTTCCTCAATCCCAGTATTGCCTTCGTGCCTGCCACCACGGACGTCTGGTGAACGGACTCTGATTTACCAGCCTGTTCCTAAGCCTGACGACTGCGCTCGTCGCCGTTCTCACTAAACAGTGGCTTCATCACTACGTCGTCCTGCCGCGCGACCATAGTTTCACTCGTCGGTTCCGATACGTTGGTTTCCAAAAATGGCATGTTCTGGTTATCATAGGACTTCTTCCTGTTCTCATGCCTCTGGATTTCAAACCCGATATTTCTCGCCGGATTGATGGTTTTCCTACATCCTCTCCGGGGAGCCCTTTATGGATCATTTGTGCAGGAACCATCCTTGTCTATGGCGTACATGGTGGCGACTTCTCTTTCCATCCTCTTCCCTCGATGCCCTTATCGTGTGCTTCTCTGAAAGCTCCTTTATGTTTCTGTCCGTCGTATCGTCCCACCAGTGTCGTGGAACAGAAAGGATCATTTCCTTCGTGCGTGGAGGCGACGACAGTTAAGCGACGCGATTCACTCGTGTGCAAACGAGGAAAACGAAGTCGTTGACAATGATGGTGTCCGAGTCCGTGCAGCAGATGACCACGAACTTGGCGGCTGAAATACTGAATGCAAAGTATAGTTGTGCAGTCCGCTGGAGACTTGCCGAAGACATGAAGGGATATACTTCATTCGAACAAAGAAGCCTCAATCTTTCCTTCACAGCTGTCTGTAGTCCGACCAGAAAAGCCCTAACTGTGACAGACCAGTATCGGGCAAGGAACTCAAAGTTGATCACCTGCTTCGCTTTTGCCCTCGCCATCCACATTATATCATTCCCCCTGACGCTGGTTCATTCGAGCTCACCGCTACGATTCAGTCTATTCATGTCCCTGGCCTGCCAGCGGGAGGAAGGCATGCTGTCCTGCTGGATCGAGCTGCATTTATAGAGACATTGTACTTCCCGGCTGTTTTCTGAAGCTGCCGCCACTTTCTTGGTCTCGCCTTATTCGTGTTACATGTAGCAGGGGCCTCTAGTTCCCCAGATCTTGCTCGGATGTCAGGTTGTATGACGAATGCAACTGTTAATGGATTGACCGGTAGCGAGACTTGAACAAAGCTATGATTAGACTACGTTCAGGCCATCATCCATGGCCACGATGGTCAGGACCATACGTACCACTGGCGACGATCAACGACAAGCTCTGGGCGCGGAAGCACAGAATGTTGGTCTCACCCTGTTTGCTCAAATTGGATGCGCCTATCGGGGAGGCGGATTCGTCACACCTGAAGAAAACGACTTGCCGAACCATCTTTACCACCTAAGGTCCTGTTCGTGTTCGAGAGACGTATGACTCCCACTTTAACCGCCGTGTAACCTGACTAACGACTTATTCTCAGTGTAAGCCGGACACACATTTAAACATGTCATTCAGAGCTAGAGCCTAGAAAACACCCAGATAAGCGATACTGACTTCAGGACACAGAAGCGGGAATTTCGTTCAAGGAACGGTGGATCTGTTTTACACAGGAAGGACGCGTATATCGACAGTAGAGCACAATACGATTTCTGAGTCACGATACAAACGGTACAGCATATATTTCATCATCTTGTTTTTCTCAATATCCAGCTTGATGGTTGTAACGGAACTGTCTCCGCAAAGTCATTCAAATAAAAGGTAGTGGTGGCTACCAAAAGAGACTTACGAAGGTGTTGACAATGACTTGGCTTCTCTGCAGTATCTAGGCCATCCTCTACCATTCGGGGGGCTCTGTGCCGCCGCTATAATATGATACATGTCATTTGGGACGTGAAGGACTACAGAGAAGGACTCACAATTCCCTGGCTTCCTCCGAGTTGGGCCTCGGAGCGCCAACGACGGACGCTACAAGAGCAAAGAAGAGGACGAGATAGATTTGCAATTGCATGTTAGAGTACGACAGGTAACTAGAACTGTTCGAGTTGGGGGGGGACTGAAGAATGAATAGAAGACTTTATATCGTTCACTGCCCTGTTTCCCGGTTATGTTTACTTCCTCCGTTGTGGTCTTATCTTCCAATCGCTGTCGTACTGCCAAAACCTTCGTTCTGCATCTTCATCGGGTCATTGGATCGCTTCAAGTTCCGGAGCGGTCCAATTGAGGGTATCCGTGAGACAGAAAAGTATCTCCCCCATGCGCGCTCAACCCATTCGAATTAATTTTGGAATACTCCATGCCGTTCCATTGAGATGTGTAAGTATCCCACCAAGATCCCACTGGACAAATTTTCGGGGTTCGACGCAGCTGTTCTTGAGTTCTCGAGGCTTACTCCATCCATCTATAGGCTGTCAGTTCACTAAGGCAGGCAAGGAACCTAGAAATGAACCAGAATTGTCTGCCAAATTTAATGTACAGTGCAACAGTTCCCGCCCGCCAAAAATTTGAGCTGCCGCGACGTTGCGACTCGCTTCTTCAGATATTTGTGCCTTACCATGTCCCCGGAACGGTGTCCCAAGGGGCCAACAGTAACTCCGGAGCTGCTCTGATCTCAAGTCGTGCTGTGGTCGCCCTGATACATTGAAATAAATGAAATCTTAGAAGCACTGGACGGTGACTGATCATGTCCATGATTTGTCAAATCAATATTGCTTTTTATTGCTTTTGGCGCTTCCTCCATCATATGGATTGATACTTTCCTCGTGCAGCAAGGCTCCTGAAACGCAATTATTGTTGATACTGAGTAACTTGTGCTAATCTTATACAATGAGCAGTTCCAGGGTTGTACCGAGGTCATGATTCTGCCTTGCAAGCTGCCGGTGTGCTCCCTTCAATAGACCTAGCCACCGATGTACCAAGGGACTCCAGATCCAATCTGTCCTCGAGTATGCATCCTAATTCCAGTCACTCATAACCACGGGAAGTATGCAGAACTTTGAAATGATGCATCAGTGAGACGCAAGGTCATCTTCAGGTTCTATTGCCCCTGGCATATGTATCTTGACGCGGCTATGTCTGGGTCCAGATACCTTTTCCGGGGTTCCTCGCTGACTTGTACTGTGGTTCCTTATACTATGTGTTGGGCCACTTGAGTTTCCCAACCCAAACGAGCTTCTATTCCGTGAGACGTTTCCCAAGCAGCAAAACTTGGATGGACAAGAAAATTCTCGGGCACCAAGGAATATCGAGAGGGTTACCTGAGAGACGCAATTCAAAGGGATCAGGTCTCACGTCATACTCTCCATATTTATCAACTTATAGATACGAGCTCCTTCATAGCTTGCGAGAGGACCACCCATCGACGGGCTGAAGTGGCCTCCAAATCAGAATGTATGAACCCTTCTCTTCATTTCGTTTATTTTGGTACTGATCTGGTGGACAAAAACCCGAAACCTTACGAAGATATGAACGATGGCTTCGGTCTAAGTGCGACGTTACGGGTGGCAAGACTCAAGACATGGAAAACAGCGGACAACAGCGAACCTTCTATGCTCTCTTCTTTGGACTCGGCTGAGGCGCTATTGCTGAATATCATCTTGCTCAGTTGATGCCAAGTATAGGCCAAGTATGGGTAGCGCCCACCATTCCATGCGAAGATCAAGGGACCTCATAGTTCATTCAATCCGAAAAGACCACTTAGATGACTCAGTCCCGTCATGAGGAGCAGGAGGACATTAGAGCGGCGACTATAGGTAATAGTTTAATGATAGAAGTCTCGGGGATCTCGACGGTCAACTTGGTCGACACTCACTCTCACAACAATCGATTATTGATATTGACTGCAATACGCCCCCTGTCAGACGTCAGATCTCAGACACCGTCAAATAAGAAATCGACTTCCAGAGTAGAGAACGGGTAAAATGCCAACTTTCCTCCAGAAAGCCGAGGACGAGAGCAAAGACATGAGTCGAACTTATCCACGGACGAAGTAGTGCTTCTCGCAAGGGTCGCCTGATCTAAGGGTATCTGTGCGTTGTGAATGAAAGCCGCGCTGAGAAAACAAATGTCTTTTCAGCAAGTCCAAAACTCCAGTACGAGGGCGTTTCTTTTTGGCCTGGGAGCTGATACCAAGCGCGACATGGTAGCGTAGCGTGACTAAGTGTTGAAAAGACAAATATTGTTAGGATAGCTTTTGTGCGAGTCTGTAACATGGAAAGATGTCGCAATGTTGGTGAGCCTCATAGATTATCGATTACCAGGACTTCGACGAAAGAAACACTCGTATTTGTTTGTTTGCAATTTATCCATTGTCTCTGAGTCGACAATGCCAGCGTTGAGATCCAGGTTTTCTCAACACAAAGAGTCAAATTAGCGCCGGGTGAGTCCCTTCAATGTTGGGGAAGACGCTCACAGTGGAGTAACTAAGATGCCTCTTCTCCAGATCAATGGGACTATTATGTTCGTACGCATTCATAGGCATCGCAAGAGGCAAGGTCGTATACGTCAGCCTGCGGCGGTTCCAGAAGTTGGACGTCAGTTGCTGAGCGTTGAACCCGGGGTGCTCGGGCCGGCGCATCTTGGCTATGAGAAACCCTAACCTTGCAACAAACTCTTCCTTGTGCGCCTCGCAAGGCGTAAGTATCCGAATGGCCAATGGTCAAGGCATTCCCGGTATAGCAAGCTGCAGCCACATCAAGAAGGAGATACACGCTCTTGGCGGTGATTTCCCGTTTTGGTGGATTTGTAACTCATCGACGTGATTGGGACTTTCGGCGCTTATTTTGGCGCTCGTGAGCGCATACAAACAGCTCTGCTTCTACCTGTCTTTCGACAGCTCTTCAGGATTATGTTGATTGGACCATCAAACTCGAATCCAGAGCGGAACTTGGCCATCGCACGCGACGGAAATGCCGAGGCTGAAGAACTGAGGTCGAGGAGCACAAGAACGAGCCGGATAAGCAGGATATAGAGGTGCTGTAGAGGGAAAAGAGAACGGGAACAGAATGAGGTCTAACAGTAGCCCTGTCGAATTCAGCCCGCGCGAAGGAGATGTTTGGGGCGATGAGGAGACAGAGCCTACAGCTAAGAAAGGCGCGAAAAATACGCCGTGTCGTCGCTTTGTATCTCACAAAGTGGTCAATGGGGAAGGATGCGTACAATTATGAAGAGGCGATGCAGAATGCCAGAGTTCGGAGAACCTATGAAGATGAGAACAGAATTCACGACGCCAATATGATTGACAAATCTCTGTCTTTGTGAGTCTGTAGTTGCCTTTGCTTTGCTTCATTACTGAGAATGTCGAAGGCGGGTCTTTTCTCGGCAGTCGTCACGACATTTGTCGCCCAGACATACCAAAACAGGCGGACTACGCCCCTAGGTCGGAGTCTTTGCTTTTCGACTTGGTCCTCGTTCAGCGTGCCATCGCCAACGGTGCTTTGGTCAATGCCATTTCTCCCCCCCCAAATGAGTCCCAGCGTCGCCTTCATACCTGCTACCACAGACGTCTGGGTGAACGGGCTCTGGTTTACCAGCCTGTTCCTAAGTCTGACGACTGCGCTGGTCGCTGTTCTCTACCGACTCGTGAATATTGACCGCATATCGAGAGAAGATGCTAGAAAGCAGTGGTATTGCGTGGATTGGGATTCGTTACTGCGTTATAAGTCACGGTACCCATACCGCACCGTCCAGGATCTCGCGATTCTGACGAGAAGAAAGGAAAGAGAGAAGATTACGGACGAATGGGACTACAACTACGTCAAGGCGAAAATCCATTTATGTCCTTGGCCTGCCAGCGGGAGGAATGCCTGCTGGATCGAGCTGTATTTTCTTAGATTTCCTGGCTGTCCTCTGAAGCTGCAGACGCTTTGTTGGTCTCGCCTTATACGTGTTGTGTGTTGTATGCGGCGGAGGAAACCCCGGATCCCGCTACTGATGATCACACCAATATGTTTCCCCTTCATCTCTGTTCTGCCTCACTCGATGCCTTGGCATAAAGCATGATTTTACGTCTCCGTTGGCTCTCGAATTCCAGGATGCACTGCCTTGTTTTGCGGTCGACATCTACGACGTTGTCCTTTCTCAGCTTGCTGGAGATCCACCATCGTGCCAGCCATCGTTGCCCCTGCGTCTGAGAATGCTCATGGCGGCTATCGAATGCTTCCTTCACGGACTTTCTCTGATGTGTCTCACACCACGATTAATCTCTCGTTGCACTTTGCTGTAAAGCGGATCAGTCACGGCGGTCTATGAAGATATCATCACCTGCCAAAAATGAGATGAGCGGAATGCCATGTGGAACGAATCGTGCTACGATACTACCCTCGCCTATCGGCGTTCAATATCAAAGCATCAATCGCCATCCCCCCTCAGCTTGTTCTTTGCGTGGCCTCCAATTAATAATCCGTTTTATGACAATCATCAGCTGGGGCCACGTCCGAGGCTGTTCACACCAATCTAACATCGCATGTTGTATGCTAGCTGACGTCCTCACGAAGCGGTTTTCTGCAGTTTACGTTGCCTTCCTTGAAAATCAATGTCTCGAGTTTTTTTGGAAACCACACGTTTCATGTGGAATCGGTTCATGTCATCCGCGAGTACTGTGCTGGACTTTTCGCCATGTTATACGGATTGGATGGAGCCATAGACGCGACACTACAGCAACATCTCCATAAACCGCAGAATCTTTTCTATATTGGCCACACAGGAAGGTGAACTTATGAACCGCTCAGCCATTGTCGTGATATCAAAGCACCGGCGCAGCTTCGTCCGCAAGATCTTGCCTGTGATGAGTGTCGTAGGAAACTTCGTGATTTAGAATGATGACGAAGACTTGATCGACAGATTCAACCTACACTTTGGTCCGGCACAGGCAAGTCAAAATGTACACCATCAAATGTGCGATCAGCGTGCTTGATGCCTTGTCTGACGACGACCTGGTAAGCTGATATATTTCCCTCCCATAGCAACCTTTGTCTGACCATCAATCCAGGTGTTGGCCTGGACGCAGCCGCAGAAGCCCGCAGAGATGGCCTTCTAGGGCGGTGCCGCACTGGTTGAAAGATTGATAAGACGGTCACTTGAACTTTTTTCTCAGTCTACTGTCAGCTCATCGCGTATAGCGTGGAGGAGATACGTAACTAAGGATGCTGAGTTACATATTACCTCGTACTATAAGTATGTAGCTGCGTTGTACTATACATATAGTATCTTATCTCAAGCAGCCTTTTCGTTCACGGTTCACCATCAAGTGGTTGAAATTTTTGTGCCATCGCCATCGCCAAGGACACAAATTTCGAGCTGTTGTATGTCTGTTCGGCGGCCAAGCCAAGCGTTTATTGAAATCATCGTGGCTTTATAGCGGGAGGGTAACGTTACAGGGGCTATTGTTCTTGGTGGCATTGTTTGTCAACACCGTATAAACACGGCAAGCACCCCTTAATTCCCTTTCTTTCCTACTTCCACCTCCGAGTATCGACGACTCCGAAGTACTATCAACCCGCTGAGCAGGACTGAGAAAACGGCAGCGCCATTTCTCTCTACACACCGATAACCAAAAACTAAAACCGCCTTTTTCGCCTTTCTATTCTTCGTCGCCATGAAGACTTCCATGTTCAACTTCACCTTCGTCCTCTTCTTTGCGTTCCTCCAGCTCTTCTCCTTCGTGCAGGCACTCCCTGCTGGACCCGGAAGTCTCATGGGACATTCCTACATCGTCAGGAGCCCCTCTCAGCCCATCGAGCCCGCCGTTGTTGCGCGCGATGGTCTTCTTGACCGAGCCGCCCGGTTCCGAGCTATCCAGGAAAGGCGTGTTGCCCGGAGTGCTGGAGATGTTGATGGTCAGGACTCCCTCTCAGATGAAGGACCGCCGCCCCCTGCTCACGTTGAGTCCCCCCAGCCCTCGATTAGCGTCCCTCCCCCTCGCGTACATGCCCCGAAGAAAAAGACAAAGAAGATGATGGAAAAGAAGAAGAAACAGACGAAGAAGCAGAAGAAGGATGATTAGCGGTTGGTCTCGGGCAAGCTCCCGTGATGATGTTGATGATTGGCTGGTACGGGTTTCCAGTCAAGAATGTTCGTTATCTTTATCCTCCCTAGTATGCTATGCGTACACATCGCTGTTGAACAGAATGATATTGGATATCGGTATAAAAAAATGTCGTACATAAAATATCGGTCCCTTGGCACGCGACAGGTGACAGCCGAGAACCTGCGGCTCTTACCACCAGCAACGCCCGGATATACTTTCAGACCAAGCCACTTCTGCATCCTGAATAGTTACTGTACGAAAGAGACCCATCCGCAATGGAGATAGCAACACCAAGCGCTGCTGGTGCCGGGATAGAAGACGCCTGAGGGACGCCATCGTCTCCTCATAGAGGTCCATCATGTTCAACCAGTTATCCTGCGGCTTCAAGGGACAATGGACGAAAACCTTTCTCAGCGTCAATGCCGACTCTTCCTCCAGCGTCTGCAAGATCTGCTCCAACTCGGGAACAAACGACTGCGAATGCTCCGGAGCTGCTAACCGCAGATTAACAAGTCCTGGCGTGAGTTTCGAGATCTGGTCTGTAAGGTATGAAGGTGAGGAGAGCGGGGAGAGATACAGATGGCGAAGACATGGGAATTGAAGCCGCTCGTCGACGTCGGGGTACCCGTCCAGCGAACCGTAGAGCGTCAGTTCGCGGAGCAGGGGGAGGTTGACGGGTAATAGTGGGAACGGGCGGTAGAAAATGAAAAAAGCGTGCAGGACCTCGACAGTCCCGGTAATATACTGGAGGATCTGCTCAAAGGCGGCGTAGGCCTTGGCTCGTCGCGAGTACTCGGAAGTGATAGCCTTGGGATTCTCTGCCGTCGAGCGAGCGTGTGCAGATATAAAGATATACCGCACCCGGCGAAGGCTGGGCGGCGTACGTTCCAAGGCAGCTGCAAAGGCCACGAGCTGCTCGTAGCCAATGATGGAGATCGATTGCAGTCTACACATTTCCGAGGTTTCTCTCACGAATTTAGAGACCAAAGAGAGTGAGCGGCCTGTGTAGCCGTTGTCCGTGCAGGCGTATGAAAATATTTCGCTGCAGATTTCTGCTGGACAGCGTTCCATGATGAGCTGCTGCAGTAGTCAGTGGAGATATGGAAGCGTGGAAACCCGGGCATACTGGGTATTATTGGTATTCTTTTGGGCGAAGTATGTTTTAAGGATCTGCGAAATATGCAGAAGGAAAGAAATTGGGCATGACAAAAGCGGCGTTCGTGCAGCACTGTCCGAGACAAGGACTAGTTCCGAGTGGAGTCGTTCATGACCAAATTGGGACTGGGACAAAGCGGTGCACACGTGATTCGCTCAAAGCGGTCAGATGCTTCTGGCTAGATCCGAGGATATTCCGAGATATATAAAAATAAAGCTTACAACTCCATTTCTTCAGTGACCTTTTCTGGTGTACAAGTATCGCACAAATTAATACGATCCAAATTCAATCCACCCAACCCTCCCAGCTCATCAAGTGTCCGAGAAAATACCTCGTCAAACGCCGTCTGCAATCCGGTAGCCTCCAGAATATTTCCACTACTATCACCGTCGCCTTCCCACCCAAACAGCCATTCCTCAAGCGTCTCAACACCACCAAGGAGCAAACTTCTCAGGCGCGTTCGCTCCGTCTGACTCAGCGGAGATGACTTTACCCCTGCCGCGACAGAATCGACGTCAATCACCAGGTCGACGCCCAAACCCTCCTTGGGATCCCACACCTGGGATTGCAGAACCGCCAGCCAAGCCTGATCGAGGTCATCCAGCCAGTCCATGAGGTCCACGACGTTCTGCGGATCCGGTGCGTACCCCACGATGGAACCCAGCACGTCGTTGGTGAGATGGAGGAGGTACGACGTCCGGAGCGATGTCGACGGGTCGATAGGTGGGATCTGCAGTATTATCGAGAGCATCTGGGTTGCTGCCTCTAGATAGAGCTGCAGTGTCGGCAAATGCGATGTGGGCTGGGAGCTGCATGCGACGTCTCGGAACGGAAGAATATTTCGATCATAAAATTCGCGCTGACTGACCGTTTTTTGTAGCCCCGCATCATGTTCAGGAAGCTGTCATCTAGGTAGTCGACGAGTTTTTTCTCTTGTTTCGAAGATAGCGCGCGTGGTGCCATTTTCGTTCTTGTTTGAGACGAAAATAGGAAATCTTCTCGGATGAGGTGGAAGCTTCAGCCAAGCTTGGCCAACTTTCGACACAGCCGCTTCGCTGCAAATCCCTCCTGAGCGCCTTTCATCATGATTAGCGTTTCTACGAGTCGCGTCTTCTGAGTCGGCCTTGGGCTGGATGCTCGAGCAGGCAGACTGTCTTATTATTTTTCTAAATAGATCCCGCCTTGTATCTTCCGGGTAGCCGATCCGTACTGCCCTGGCCCTTCGAATCACCGCTGCACGTTCGCGAGATGGGTCATCCACACGTCTTGGTTGGTCCTGGGCGTAGGGCCCCACTGTGTGGTCTTATTTTTACAAATATCTGATCTGCGGGGGCTGGGCTCTATGTTTTCTATGCTGCAGAACCGTGATATTCTTATCTGATCTTGCAACCTACCATTCTTTGGACGACGAAATTGTTCTGGTGATGTAATGCGCAGCAGTTTCAACAGCCTCAAGGCCTGAATTAAAGGGCCTCATGGTTGACATGCTCCTGCTGACTCGTGCAGTGGGGGCGTGGTCTCTCGATCCTGGTGGCGTTTCCGAGTCACAGATACATCTAAGGCACTGCTTCATTTCCATATATCTAACCAAAATCAATCAATTCGGTACTACTAGTCTCCTCTGGTGTAAGTGTCTTGATCAGTATCGGACGTATTTTGCTCAGCCCCGCGATGCTGCTACCCGGACGTCCGTCGATCATTCCAATACTACTGAGCATCGGCCGGGCCACCCTGAAATACTATCTTCTCAGCCTCGCATATTTTGCGGTGGAAGAACGATTCACCTGTTCTGATCTCGTGACTTCAAATCAAGGTCGACCAAATATTTCTAACCGCACTCGCGTTAGAGAGCAGCGTCACCGTTTTTTCTCTCAATCGAGGACGAGTCTTAGTATGGCGATGTTCGTCATAAGCCCTCCGTACCGCTTCCATCCTAGCGGAAACGATAACCTCGGTCCTGAGCTTTCTCCTGCCTGTCGATTCGATGCCTTCTCTCAGATAGCATTCATTCAACAGCCTGATACTAGGTCAGGGTCTGATATACTTGCATCGTACTCTTCTGACCGTGCTGACCGCCATCAGAAATTTTGAAGACACATGTTCGTGTTCTTTAATGTCGGTACAGCCCATCTTGGATGGTGAAACTTCGAATCTAAAGCTGGAGTGATGCAAGAGTCTGCCTGACAAGCTGTTACAGCCCCACGGATGCGCCCGTTCTGTGCTTCTCGTCCTGCAACCCCAAACACAGGTGCCCTTCCATAAAATAAAGTCACCTATATTCCCATGGTGTTCGAGTCGCAAAGCCGGATCGAGTCGGATAGTTCCATTGTTCCTTCCGGTCTAGTGACTCGGACGCCAAGCATTCAGACGACGAGACATATGTTCAACAGCTGTGATAGATACCTCTTTGCACTAGTGCAACTTTGGTCTTATGTTGATTGTTCGCTACCTATCTATCGCACGAACGCACACTCCTTCGGTGAAAGCACCGCCTCCGTCCTATCCTGTTGGCAACGATTATTGATTTCCATCCTGCTTAGAAATTTATGGAGTAAGGCTTTTCTTACCGCTATTGGACAGCAATCGGCCCAGCGTGATACCCAAGTCCCACGGCTCTCGCTCCTCGCCGTGTAGAATTCATGAACGGCCATTGGATACATTAACCCCCTCCATTTCAGTTCGATCGGCATTATTATACTTTCAACCGCGACACCACCATCATAAGGGGAGTTGCTTCGAAAGAGCAGGCTTTACAGCTTCCCTGTTGAAACCGCCGATAACATTCTATGGATGAAAGATATCAGCTGCCTGGTGCTGTTTCTGCTTCTAAAGTGCGAGGCTAGGCTACTTCGAATCCCAGGTGTGAGCGATGTTGAGGGTATACTTGATAGGTCGTAGAAGACTAACAGCTTCATGGGCAGGCCCAGTCTATCCTATTTCATCCTTGGGATTCGGGATACCCCCCATTAGATATTTCTACAGCCATAATAAATATGAAATCCATACGGTTTCGAGGATATTCATGCCTCTTGATTCAAAGCGTAGCGTGTCAATGGTGTGACCCGGAATTTTGGTTGTGGTGTGTACCGCCTTTCTACCGTCAAGGCTGGGAGTCTCCAGGATTTATGGAAGATACCAGCGGCATCTTTGTGGGGAATGAATGTTTACCCCATGCTATGCTAGGTGCGTGATTTGTCGAAGGAGAGATCTATTTCAAGGCCTCAACAGCTTGACTCGAGTACAAGGTTTTGATGTATGAATCGAGGAACTCCACACACGGAGTCACTACGCAGAAAACCAGTCGGAGGACCGGAAGTTCTTCATGACTTGGTCGCGATAGGGCATATGTACTTTTTAAGGCATACAGCATTATTTTCTTGTTGAATATATTTTCATTACTACCGTGTATATATGAACTACTGTCTTGTTCGCCAGATGCCCATCAACTCAATGGCAAGTTCTCTACTCGATCAACTACCCAGCAGCGTTACCCTCGTTGTTCTCTTCAGCGTTGTGACAGCTAGTGAGTCATCGACAACGGTACCAACTCATATGTATCAATCATTTTTATCTAGTACGCATTATACTCCGTTTATTTCCTCGACAGCAAGATGACGGTTCCATCGATGTAGCTACTCGGGGGACCGATGAAGACACAGAGTGCGAAGGGTGCATGATGTGCCTTCGCAGTGTCCGAATTGTCAGGGCACCGCCGGCCCTCCCCCAACCCATCACAACCCCTTCACCCCGCCCCTCGTGGTTCACTTTGAACATCATCCATCATATCACCCAAATTTTCTATGTTATCATCCAATTTAATCCCTTCACAACACCTTTCTCTGTCTCATCCACTGGCGACACTCAATCCGACAATCACACACGCCGTGGCGTGTATTCAGAATCTGACGGGTTCACACATCACGGCTTGGGTGACCGGAACTTGAATATTGTCATCGACACTTCGGTCCGTACAAGTGATGTCAATGGTGATGGTACTCAAGGAGGCGGAGGAGAGAATACGGAAGGACCCTGAAACATCATGGATCCTGACCGTCAGCAGAGGACGTGTCAAGTTTCAATTTTTAAGTATATTCTCCCTTTGACCCCAACATCGTCGTTTATGTTCTTTCACAACTTTGCTTTCGTTTTCTCGTTTTCATTTTTTTGCTTTCGAAAATTTGTTTAGCACTATCGGTTTGACTCATATGTACGTGTTGAAGGTGTCCCGCCTACCTATATATATATGACATGTTGAATGAACTCGTAAGTCCGTTCTTAAAGTGAGCTTAATCCACGTGGTTGCATATGGCATGAAAAAGGGACATCAGGATTTACCATATGATAGTGGACCTGAAATCAGAAGGTTAAGTGTTGGGCGGCATGGAGAATCACCTAAAGGCTAAGATTCGGCGCTTCTAAACAGGCGGTTCAAGCAAAAGTCTCTACTACCGAAGCGGCGGAATAATACCAACCGAAGACGGACTGAGACTCGGAGTTACGCCAACCGTGGAACGCGAGCGGCTCCATCATTGATCACGGACTTGGACGCGAGGATCTACCTGCCAAACACGGTGAGCCAACCGAGAGGAGGGAATTGAAGAAAAAATTTGAAATGTCGGAGCGCGTGATGAAAGTTTGAGGCTCTGCAAAGTTCGTATGGCTTGTTGTTGGTACGAGCGTACTTCAACCTAGCGACATCATCGTTGAGCCACCAATGCGGCCGAGAGCCGCAGCAAAGTCCGAAACTGCATTTTCAGTAGCTTTCATGAGCTAGCTTGCAGTAGCATCCCTATTATCGTTTTCTAAGGAGCTGAACGGAAGATGGAAAGGAGGTTAAACTTGAGCTTGAGGAACGGAGAACAACAATTGAATTGGCCCCTACCGGCCGGATACCCGACGCGGGAAACTCCGCTAAACTCCGGCCGACGTTGCGGGGGAAGTAGTGACGGGTTGGCATTCCCCAGGTAAACTTTTTCGCCGGTCTCCGTTTGGTGTGCCCCTACCTTTTCTTCCGTCCCCCAACCTTCTGCATTCGTGTCCGATGGGAGCTTCAGAGGAACTCGAGTACCTCAAGTCTCTCGTTGCCCAGTTGAACGACAAAATTGGCGCCCTTGAAGCCAAGGCGAAGAATGCTGCTCCGACGCCTGCTCAGCAGCTGCGAACGATTCTGATAGGGCCCCCTGGTGCTGGTACGTGGTTTTTGTTTCCACCGAGTGATGACGGTGCTGATTCTGGGGTACAGGCAAAGGAACACAAGCACCAAGGATCCGTGAACAGTTTTGTGTCTGCCACCTGGCCACTGGTGACATGCTCCGAGAACAGGTCACGGCGAAGACCGCTCTTGGTGTCGAGGCCAAGAAAATCATGGATGCCGGCGGTCTTGTTTCAGATGAAATCATGGTTGGAATGATCAAGGATCAATTGGAAAATAACAAGGAATGCAAGAACGGGTGAGTGGCTGCTTTAAGGACGCGTTCTCGCGTTCCGGCCTGCTTTTTGTATGTTCGCTGATACCATATCTCAGCTTTGTACTGGACGGTTTCCCCCGAACAGTGCCCCAAGCCAAAAAACTCGACAGCATGCTCGAAGTCCGGAAAGAGAAGCTCGACTCGGTTGTCCAGCTCCAGATCGAGGACCAGCTCCTTATTTCACGTATTACCGGACGCCTTATTCACCCTGCTAGTGGTCGCTCATATCACAAAGAATTCCAGTATGTGCCGGTCACTTAACCATCATGCAACTATGTGCTAAACTTCGACCTGTAGCCCTCCAAAGAAGCCAATGACTGACGACATTACCGGTGAACCACTCATACAACGCTCAGACGACAATGTCGAGACCTTGCAGAAACGCCTGGGATCGTTCCACAGCATGACCGGTCCGGTTGTGGATTATTACCGGGTGAAGGGTCTCTGGCATGGCATCGACGCTGCCCAGTCTCCGAGTGTCGTCTGGGATAACCTACGGAAAGTATTCACTGGGAAGCAGTAGTTGAGGAGGATGTTTACCATAGAGGCCTTTTGGCAGAGTTAGAGATTCACGTTTCCCGGGCTATACCACGGAAGATGGAATGCTTGAATTGCATAAGTGAGATGGAAGAAAAGATTCGTGGAGAACTCTCTGCTGGAGGCTATCTTGGGACCATTATGGTCAACACTGCGGAGAAGTTGCAAACTTTGAATCCAGACGTAAGGTATTGCCAGAGTTTTCTTATCTTGACGAGGCAGTAGCCCCGAACCTGCCACATGAGGGTAAGCGTAGCGGCCTGCCGTATAGTACGTTGCTATGGAGGAGACTGAGCGCTCATAAAGAGAGAATCTAACAAGATAAATATCAGTGGGCCAGTGCTGAATAAAAATGCGTTCGCGCATCTATAGCCACAGGCAATGATCTGATGGCCGTGAACCGGCATTGCACGAGCCGGCGGCAAGTTTGGCGGTTCAGATTCCAGTGGTGCAGCACAGAAAATACTTCTCGCTCGAGTTTTCTTCTCTTGAAAAAGGCATTTCCTGTAACCAGGCACTTCAAAATTTAGTATTCAGGTACGAAGTCCCCTGTGCCTTTCAAACGTGCGCAGCACCTTGATCTGCATGATGCGCCCAAGTGAACTCCCATTGAAATTATACCGTAAACTGAATCAAAAAGCAGCTAGCGCAATTGAGATTTACGCAGCAGCGGGGGTTAGAACCCCGCCTACCGTAGTCGTATATGAAGCAAGAGACTAGGAAGAAAGTAGGAACTATGTTGCGCACGAGACGGAAAGAAGCGGCGAGTGCCAAACGATCACCATGGAGCTGACTAAGCTAGCTTACGTTGATGGGATTTCGGCTTTCGGTTCACAACGAGACGCGAAAGAAAAGGCTGGGTCGCTATTTCATTTCGACAAGCATTGAACCGACGGCTCTGTAGGAGCGAGTACTGACTCACAGAGCACATAATTCAGCGAGAGAGGATGCAGGCGACAAACTCCCCTTATTTGCCGAGGGTTCGGCCATCAGATCATCAAATTATGTCATCTCTCGTAAGCACTACTAAATTAAACCAAAATCAAACTCAAAATTTGCTAAGCCTAGAGAAGAACAATGGAGTTGCAATGGAGGCTCTGGCTGCTGTTGGTAAACCGAACGTGTAAGGTCAATCGTCGAGGAAGAACAGGGAAATACGAAAATAGGAAATCTATAGTGCTATCCAACGCTCCAAGCTAGAAGCCTTAAGGGTGGTGAGTCCCCAACCTACACTCTGTCGGCGGAGCAGGCCCGCGGTTTTCGCACCTTCGAGGACTGTTTACTATCTAACAAACAAAAGGGGGTTCATCAATTGGTTTTTATGTCAGGGCGGTACCGATCAGCACATCGTGTAAAGTGCGCATTGCGATTTTCGATCATAAATCGAGTCATGCTTGAATCTATTTTGGATTTTGACTTTCACATGGCAACAATGTCGACGTTGTTGACAGTCTTTTCGACTGATGTTCTAGTTCGTTTCTTCATAGTAGGGGCTTTAATATCCTTCCGAGTGTTCCACGTCGCGTTCACAACATTTTTCAATTGCTCTAGTGGTTATTTCTTAGGAGCCGCCCAATTCTCGTCATGACCTCGGAAGTTTGACTTCCGATGCAGTGTCTGGCGGAATTTCTCCTTACTAATAATCACTGTATGTCCGTCTTATCGTCGTAAATACGTCCCACGTTTATCATTTAACAGGAAAGCGATAAAAACGGATAATGAATGGGCGGAAGGCAGCGGAAGGCAAGTACTTGGAGCGCTGTTATCAGTTCGTTCGATGAATATCAAATTCCAGGGGATCAGCTGGACATATGCGTTATCAGTTTCATAAATCGAAACATCAACTTCTTTGAGCTGCGACAAATATATGTTGCTTGCGGATCATATTTTGGTTCCTGCCGTCATGAACGCTCACTTCATATAAACTAGAATTAGTGTTTCGACATCTCTTTCTTGCTTCTGTCTGCTCATTCCTATGCCCAAGGCAGCAGCATCGTTGGCTCGTGGCTCGGCCTGCCTATGCTGTCGGTTAGTCGCCAGCCCACGACCTATCGTCCCTTTGCTGATCTAACATTCATCTCTTTCCTCTAGAAAGCGGAAACTGGTCAGTAAGCACGCGCCTTTTCGTTCTACGACGTCTTTCTGAACGAATCATAGAAATGCGACGGAGGGCGCCCAGTATGCCGTCAATGTTCGAAGATGAATCGTGTGGAGGAGTGCGAATACGACGACATGACTGTAAAGAGCAGGACGCAGAAGTTGCAGGAGAAGCTGACCATGCTGGAGACCAGACTTCGTGAGCTCGAGTCCGAGCCATCGCGTTCATCACAGACATCTAGCGCCGAGACGTCACCAGAGGCGGGGCCATCAACGAGTCCAACAAGCGCCATTCTCGCACCGGTCGCCTCCTCAGCCATCACTGATGGAGACCCTACTTCACTATCAACTACGTTTCAGGACTTCAATACGTTCGATCCAACATGGACTGTGAATTCTCCGTCGTCGTCGTCAAGTTCAGTGGAACTCGCTGCTTTTCCCGGTGTCTTCGGAGAAGCGCCTGCGGACCACCTGTGGCCTTCCGTAACAGCATCTTCGTCTCAGGTTGCGCCTTTCCTTGAGGGGAATGATAATCTTGGATCAGGATTCGAGATCAGCCCTGGGGCATACCCTGTGCCAACACATGCAGATCCAAACTTTGCCTCGTCCTTCTTCCCCCAATGGGATCCTAAAACCCCGTTGCCGAACGAGCATAGGACAGTGCTGTAAGTACTATTCTTCGCTTTACAGACATCTGCTGACCTTTCTGCGTAGAATGAACATATTTCTGCTACACCGGCATCAATTCTCGTTCGAAGGAGATATTTCGAGATTCGATGACTCTGTACCAGCCAACCTCTTCCGTCCCGAACCGCATCCTGCTCTTTTGAACGCCATCTACCTCCTCGGATGCCATTTCGCCCGTTCTCCCTACTACTCCGGACTGGAGCCTATATTTTTTAACAAGGCGCTAAGCGAAATTACCTTGGCTCTCGACAGTTCCGATCGTCTCGTAGACATAATCGAAACCTCATGTCTTCTTGCCGTATATCTCTACATCAACTCCCGTTTTCTCGAGGGTTACTGCCACGCTTTTTCCGCTGCACGTCTTGCCGTGGGGATCGGTCTGCATCAGATCACGTCGGAGCCGTATGACTCGAGCGCGCCTTCCCAACAAGCGGCTGTTTCGACAATTCCCATACCCGCCCCTCGGTCCCAAGAGGAGATGCGTGACAGGATAGCAGCATTTTGGCAGGTGTTCATTGTAGATAGGTGTTGGACAGTTGCAAATGGTCTTCCGTTGGCGCTACCCGATGGTGACAGCCCTAATTCGCGCATTAAAACACCCTGGCCAATACCATCCGAGGCCGGAATTGTGAGTCACTCATCTGCTTCTATACTTCCCTTTATCTCAACATGTGCCCAGGACTCTTCTACTTACATTCCACTTCTTCGAGCCAAAGCAGTGGCCCTACTGGAAAAGGCAAGCCGTGTGGCTTCCGGTACGTTTGTTTTTCCATGTTCGCCAATCTCCCTGTTTCACAATTTGATAGTCTCCAACAAGAACGACGATTATTGGGCCGATTATAACGCTGCTGAAATTGCATTAAAACGTTTATCGGCCTCATTGCCTGCCTTCATTGGTTTCGAACCCTGGCGGATGCAGGCACCATTTATAGATGTTGATTTGTTCGCCATCCACAGTGCGGTCCACGGTGCGATGATACATCTCTACAAGGATGTCAATGAGGGGGAGACGCAGAAGGGTATGAGGACGATTCTGTCTCTCATACGCCAGCTGAACAACGATGATTATGAATTCTTGGAACCGACTTTATGCGTATGTCTTTGATTTTGCATCACGACTTGTGTTCTAAAAATTGCACTTAGGCTACATGGACCTGCGTCGCCAAGGAATACATACGATCCATCCATACAGCGAACCAGAACCCCGGTGGATCGGATGCGTACGCCGTTACTATCGCAGAGCAAGAAATAGGTGTTCTAATCAGTGCTATGAAGATGCTGAGCGCCTTTTTCCCTATCGCTGGTACGTAAATCGCTCTTCGTCATGCTATGTATCACTGACCGTTTTCCCCTGTCTAGGCGAGCATGCCAAGAAGATTGAGCAAGAGCTCCAGCAGACGCAAGGATCGACTTAACAAACAGTATCTCCCGCGTCTGAAACAGACTCGGTCGCCATCAACCGCCGAACAAGGTCGTGTTCTCCTGAACCGGGCACACTGGCGACCTGCGAATATTATCAGAAAATTTTCTCATGAGCCCACTTTTGCTTCGACGGGAAGATACTGCCGGTCCGAGTCCTCTAGTATGCCGAGTGCCTGAAAGGGGTTGGGGAGCGTAATATCTGCAGTGGACGGAGGTGGATGCACCAGCGAATGTATAGACAAAGTCGGTTCACCACATTGTTTAGGATTATTCATGAGCAGCGATAAATTGTTCGACTCGGACGTTTGCCATTCATTTGAAGAATCTCGATGTGGTATGTGAAATCTTATTTTGAATTCATCTACATATGGTTCAGAAACGGTCTTTAAATTTTGCGTCTAGGCTAGCCTAAGCCAGCCTAGCGTCGTGGACCGAATTCCGTCAGGAGCTCTAAATACATATAAGGAAAATCCCGACATCGTCACCCCTTATTTGCGTGAGGGTCGTCCCAGATTTTGGAATTCCCCACCCAGCAGCGATCATTGTGTTGATATGTAATTCATTGCATAGTGAGTACTAATGAGCATGTATATAGACACTTAAGAAGTACTCTCGTAAACCAGACTCGACGATCCGTATGAAGATGAGTTGTGCAATCAAATACTTAAGTGGAGCCAGCCATGAATTCAGCGGATAAATAGCGGCGAATGCAGTCGTTCTTGAACGTTAGTCGTAAAGTGCGATGAATGCTGGACTAAATGGACCCTGACCAATGGTCGTCTGGAGGATCCACTTTATACAAACTTTATAGAGTATGCGGCTCGGAGTACGAATTGGCGTCCAGGCTGGATGGACCCAACACGCTCCAACGCGGATACCAATACTCTATAAATGGACCTGGGCGCTGGCTTTTCAGATTTAATCATCCTGTGGAAAGATGTATCTTCAGTCAAATGCTTTGAAAATTGACTATGGTTATGGTCGGTAAATCGTTTTCAGGGACGGAGATAGCGCTGGTACCGTCGTAGTGCATTGAAGAATTGGGCGGTTGTGCGCACACTAACCTCGGTATTGGATCGGAATGTCAATTAAAAAATAGCAGGCCTGGATACCAATACATTTATCGCGAAGGGGCCACTGAGGATAGGCATTCTATAATGTTTGCTAACCATGCTAATTCTGGGAGAATCTTCTGTCCCGCAGGTTGGCAGGGGCCGGGTGTTGTACTAGGTGCATGAATATCGGCTATGCCTTTGTTACCTGGAGTACATAGGGTCGATCAGGATATCCTTGTTCGTCTCCTTTTCAGCTCAAGGCAGACGACTCCTGAAATGGTGGAGGATGTAGGATGTACAATGCCATTAGCGGTGCCAATTGACAAGACAATGATCACGGCAATCCACCGGAAAATGCCAAGGTATGTGAGAGCGCGCGGACTTTATATCATTGGTTGAAGATCTGCAGAACCAATGACAAGACAACAGTGACCCTTCGAATGTTAGACAAAGATAAGTAGTGCCCATGTCAGTTGACTGCCTCGGAAATCGATCGCGGTACCTCGGTTCGATAGGATCCAGGGTAGGTAATCGAGGCCAGATTCAGAACTTCGCAGGAGAGGAGCGGCTGAGATGGTCTAGTCGAAGGTTGTAGACAAGTTTGTATGGATACTCCGAGGGCCTAGTCATCATATATGTATGTGGACCACTGTTTTATCGTATAACCGTTGATGAAATACGAAAAGCGCTTATAGCAAATAATGATAGGCCGGCTTCTCCTCGCCCTGGGCCCCGACAAGAAAAAGGAAATCCAAGCATGCTTGGTTCAGACACAGGAATTTTCCCTCGAACTTCCTGTGTCTAGAACAGTGTGAGAGTGGCGGCATTGACGGCAACAGTGATCGGAAAGACCCAAAATAGCATGTTATGGAGATGACGTCATGCGTTGCACGTGTTGCCTGTTCCTAGATTGGAAGGATTCTCGAACCTTATCCATTTATCCATGACCATTATTCATTAATTACTCTCTGCCTCAAGCGTCCATCATCTGACGCTGCAAGGGGGCCTCGCCATTCTTTCTCTTCTCCCTACATTATCCCGGATATCTGTATACCTTCTCTCTTTATTGCGGTACGTTTCGCATCATTCGTTGGTGCCGGCTCCCTGACTTTTTTTCCGTTTGTTCCTGTGTGTAGTAATCTTGACGGTAGTCTCCACCCGCCTTTCTCGTTATCGCCTTTGCTTCGTTGCTCAGACGGTTTCAAGCGAAGCGCCGAATCATTTCTTCACGTTGTTCTTGGTCGGGGTCTGATCTGTTGGTGGTGTACCATCATCGCCTGTCTGTTTCCATGCTACCATCGCCGGCTATTTACTCACCATACCTATTTATTCTAGGCCTTCTTTCTTCACGTTCCACCTTTTAGTGGGAGAGTTCAGTCGCTTGTTCTCAAAATTTACACGTAGCACTCCTTATCGACGAAGCCTCCTACTTTGCCTCCCAAGACTTTTGTTCGTTTACCCACGTCTCCGTCCTTTCTGTTGTACAGCCTCTGGGACAGTGAGTTGTATTTGTTTCGCGATTGCATCGTATTAATGCGTCAACAATTAGCCTCCTTTCATTTTTTCTGATGATTGCGACGATAACCACACAAAACTGTCAAGTCTCTTCAATGGATAGTCCACTGCTGCGAAATTCGAATTTGGCGGGCGGGCCTCTTCCACTCATCCCGCGCAGGTCTGCCTCCACGTCGCGTCTACCCCTGCCATCATTCGTTTCCTATCCTCCTGTGGCAGCCAGCCCAGTCAAGATTAAAGTGCAAGGTGCTACCCCTCCAGATTCTGACGAGAAGCCAGTTGCCTCCTCATCCAAAGCTGAGCCTGATATCAGCTCGTCGGGATCTGAAGGAAGTTCAAGTGTTCTTCGGCCGAGAAGAGTACTTGGTGTTCCCCGGGCTCCACTGCATCAGCCTCCGTCACCCACGCTATCATTATCTCGCGTCAAACTGAGCCGCAGGCGCTCATCGTCGCTGTCTGGTGGCATCTCCGACACTGAACAGCCCGCATCGTCGCTCCGGGATACGTCCATTTCCCATGCACCAGTCTACACCTTCGGGGATAAACGCTTAAACCTTGATGATTCGAAGCGGCACGCTTCAGAGTCCCACTTGCCAGACGCTGGGGCCTCGAGTAAATCTGCACCCGCTAACGCTACGCCGCCCATGATCGTCAGGAATAAATCTGGGCAGTTAGTAAAGTCATCGCTCAAATCGACGAAGACACCGCCTAGGGGCAACCTTTCGGTCTTTACAGGAATGACCTCCAGCAAGAGCGAGCCAAATACTCCGTCTTTGTCCAAGGCCGTCCATTTTGACGCGCAACTGGAGCACGTCAAGCTCTTCCTTGCGGAACAAAAGCCTTTAGCAGTTTCTCGAGACGGCAGTCCCACTGACGATACTAGTGGCACAGATAGCGACTTCCCACCGTTCATCTTCGGGGAGCCTTATATGTCCAAACACCGACTGGTGATGAACGTCATCAACATGCCTTCCAAAGTGAATTATATGGCCGACGTCGCGATGGACAGTCTGTTGCTATCTGCAGATGGAACGAGTATAACAGGCCGAGTTAGGGTGAGGAATCTTGCTTTTCAGAAATGGCTTGCTGTGCGCTTCACATTCGACGCTTGGCAAACCACAAGTGAAGTCACCGCGAGATATGCCGAATCCATCGATCCGAGTTTCGACATCTTTTCGTTTAGCATCAAGTTGAATGACATCTTGGCCCGGATCGAGGAAAGGACGTTGGTTTTGGCGCTGAGGTATTCGGTAGAGGGTAGGGAGATATGGGACAACAACAATGGCAGGAATTACGTTGCCAAGTTTTCCCGGGTCAAGCCTTCGTCAGGCCGAGGGAAATCGTCGGGAAGTGATTCGGGCAGCGATATTGCTGATCTAAGGAAGCAGTTGGAGAAGGTCGTACAGAAGAGGGAGGAGGAAGTGCTCGGTTCTTTGCCGCCGTTGCGGTCACGTTCGGGTTCTGCCTCGATTGGTGGTTCTTCAGATTTTAAAAAAGGTTCTTCGCTGTCGTCCCGGTACGATTTCGGGACATCTTTGAAGACAACATGGAGCCCCCCGACGACAATACGTCATTCCCGGACTCACACATACCCCACCGCAACCACTTCCTCTCCTCCTAGCTCAATTCCTTGGCCGACGAAGGTCGCGTCAGATAACGCTAAGCATAACTCGCCGCCCGTCAGAACGAAATCACTGGGGTCTCCGCGAGACCAAGATAGCGACACCTTCCGACCCGCCCCGTATATCGCTTCCGATGCAGAGGACGCACCTTTTGCTGCACCTACAATCTCACGGCATCACCAACGCGGGTACTTCGACCTCGATTTCTTATCAGATCCCGCACTAAAAAGAACTCCGCCGGGAACGCCTAGGATGAGATCAGTTGATGATTCGACGCCAATAGTTAGTCCCAGCTCGGGTAGGTGCCACTCGTTCCCACCTGTAGATGCTCTACGCCCTGCACCACTGTTTAGCTTGGGCGGTGGTTCGAGCTTCAGGTCGAGAGAGGCAGAATTTGGCGCAGGTAGCGACGAGTCGACGCCGTCTATCATGTCTCCGACGTCGAGCGGCTCATCCTCTCCAACCCCCTCACCCACGGAAAACGAGTTCACGTCGTTGCTGAACATTCGCGACGATGACATATCTCTCAATCCTAACACCAATTACCACCAGTTCCTTAACCGGTGAGTTAGGACATCATATATCATAGTGGACCGACGCTGAATCGTGGCTTCTGCCGTACAGGTTCTGCTTCTACACTGGTCCAAATTCTGTTTTTGATACGGAGTCCGACCCCTTGTCAAGGACGTCGTCAATGTCGAGCATTGAAGACATCTTGACGGTGTCCGCCCTTCCACATGTCCCCGTGCTGACGGCTCAGCACGTTTTGGACACTCCTACCCAAATCCAGGATGGCAGTACCCTTAGCGGTTCTTCGACTCCCACACCGTTCAGTTTCCAGCGACTCCCACAATCGTCCGTCACGTTATGATGCCCATAGCACATATATCTTCGATCTTCTTCGCTTCTCCTTTCCCACTCTCTCGATGTGGGCGCCGATTCTACTCTGTGTAATTGTAGTTAGTGTAAAGTATACTAGTCACGGTTCCTTTCTTACAGATACATCCACCTTAACTTCTCGTTTCAATAACGCATTTTCGACGTCTCGGACACGCAATCTACGGTTCATACTACACTTGCTTCTAGCTCTTTCGATTTGTACTACCACCAACGTCATTTATTCCCCACTCCCCACACTGCATTCGTATCCACGGACATTAGTGATACGTAGAAAGCACATTTAGACAAACTATCATTATTATTACCCCCTATGCACTGCAATACATGGTTCCGGTCTTGGTTGGTTACTCTGTTGGCCCAGATATTCTCGTTACCGTGGACCGCCTGCGCCTCTTGGTTGACTACGGGTTACGCTTCGATATCACAGCCCCATGGGGAATTATATGGGCGGTAGGTATCAATGAATCTGATGAACGAGCATCACTTGATGCGACGAGTATTTAGACTGCACGTTACTTTTTCGGGTATACAGAGTACGACGCAGTTACGGCTCATGCTGACAGCGGCGCGATGGGTAACGATGATGTCCCTCGACAGTCAAGGTGTTGAGATGAAGACTTTTCACACGATAAGTAGTGTACTTTGTGTCGTGGCACCACTGAAACACCTAGACTCCAGTCTGGAATATTTTGAAGAAGAGGTCAGGACCAAGTGGCGAGCAGGGGCGGAATGACATCGACGTTTCGCGTCAACATATGAGGATACTTACGTTGTCAGTAGATCGGTACAACAGTAAACGCGGAGCTCAGAAAGCTGCAGCAAACTCCGGATACTGCCTTTAGAATCACAGTTTACATACAGCAAGGAAGTTTTTGGATGAGTCACCTGGAGAAGCGGCCACCTATCGGACCTATTAGAATTCGTCGTTGAATTCGAAAAACCGAGAACTTTAGAAATTCTTTCGGAATTCAATATATGACTCCAAATTCGAAGTGCTTCGTTCGTTGATTGTCAACGCACGTTTGAGATAAGTATAGCTAGTGATACATGGTAAGTTTAATCCGTTACGAGACTCGAGAGTATCTATAAAGCTGGCTCGCCTACCCTTGTAGCAGATACGATAAGAGCAAAGAGTAAAGGAAAGAGGAATTACCCGAGTTCCGTCCGGAGAAAAGTCGACGGAACAATTTTGAGCGGGCCAGGTTCGAAGTCCGAGCTTGACATTCAAGGGGAGGATCACGTGGCCAAGTATACTTTATTCTGCGACGACGTTGACGTTGTTATCGACGTCGAGCTCGCACCTGAGCTCGTCGTTGAGCACGATGATCCTCCGCAAACTTGCCTCGCCGATACCAAAGTCCCATTACACCGACCTGGATCCATTGTCCCTGTCGTCGGTGCCGTCGCCTTCAATATCTCCTTCACCGTGCTCAACCGCCCCAGCGAGCAGTTCGCAGTCGAAAACCCACGCTTTCTTCGCTTCGCCCTTTTCTACGCGACCGTCAAGTCCAGCACTCCCGACAAAGAGACACACAGACGATCTAGATTTGAATGGAAATGGCAATAAACCAAATTCCAAAAGGTCGTCTGGTGCGCAACGATCATTGACGGCAGATTTCTTCGCGACGACGACGACGACAGCCTCACCTACAGCCTCTGTACCGCCAAAGAGCAAAAGGAATTTTCTGAATCTTGATTTGCTGCGGTATGCCCCCAGCATTGATGGGGCCACACAGCACTCAAGCCCGCTGGCTGCGACCTTTACCTCGACACCGACACCGACATCTATCGAATATCCTGATATGTCAAGCGAGCCAACACCGCGGCCACCGGCTCTTGTTCTCAATATACCGCTCAATCTGACGGAGCCGGCCTCTATGCAACCAAGCCCTCTTTCTCTTGGGCAGGTCGTCCCGCCACCGCCTGGGACACAGGAGGATGCTGAGGTTCTACCTTCATCAGCATCGATAGGCTCGTCGGTGTGCTCCGATGACGCATCGGATCTATACGATGAGCTCGCCCCGGGCATGATCATTAGGTCCTTCTTACCTGGTCATCCATCCTCGTCCTCCTCCAGTCAGCAGACACCAACTCCCATCACCTCTTTACCCAGCAGCGACACGCTGTCTCCACTCAAGTCCGATCCCCATCCCGCCGGCGACCCTGCTCCTGGTGACGTATCCCTGCGCTTGAGACGTGCACTCGGGAAAGGTGCCTTTTCGAATGTGTGGCTGGCAGAAGATCTCTCTCCTACCCCTCTGCTGCTGAAGACGAAGAAGAGCTTGAGACATTTGAAGAGAAAGGCGGAAGCAGCATCCAGTGGGAAGCTCAAACATTCGAGGTCATCTTCGAGCTTGATGAAGCGTCTACGTGGTGGTGTGAGTGGAACAAGGCCCCATAACGGGTCGCCTACCACTAGCCCCAACACGCATGGAAATGGTTTGGGTGTGGGGCACACATACCCGCTCAAAGACCGCATTTCGAGCTCAAGCTCTGTCAGGAGCATCTATTTGGACGAAAAAGACGGCGATGGCGTCTCACCTGATGCAGGAACGTCTTTATCGCGTGCTTCCTCGATATCTTGGCAATCCGTATCCTCGTCCGATAGCGATGGCGTTGGTAGTGTGCACCGGTCGAATTCGACTCGTTCAGCCAGGGTTAAAAGGGCCCCAAAGCTTGTCGCTGTCAAATTGACACTAAGAGGGTCGATTGAAGTGAAGAAAGATGCGTATTATCAGGCAGAAGAGGAGAGAGAGCGAGACCGCATGCGTGTTAGCTTTGTGAGGGAAGTGGAGGTCCTCAAGGCAAGTGTCTCGCCTTTTCTGACCATCTTTGCGCGACACGTTTCCGTTCCTGCCTCGTGTGTCTAATGATATCTCGATCAATTCTGTCTCATTTACTTCCGGTGTCTTTGACGTTTGGCTTATCTTTTCTATTTTCCAGCACATCTCGCACCCGAATATAACGCCATTGCTGTCTCATCTGACGACTCGTACCCATCATCTTTTAGTGTTACCATACTGCTCTGGCGGCGACTTGTTAGGATTGGTGACCTCGGAGTCTTGGGACATGCTCAGCGAGAGCATTATAAAGCGGATATGGGTGGAATTATGCCGTGCGGTCGGCTGGATGCATGGTGTCGGCCTAGTGCATCGAGACATCAAGCTAGAAAGTGAGCATCATTTATATCATAGTAGTCTGCTGATCTGATTGATCATATGCAGACATTTTACTCACCGTGCCGTTATCTTCGTCAATGACCCCCCGGCCATCACATGATCTGTACGATACGGACGCGTCACACTCTCCTCATTCATTGCCCACTCCCCCACTCCCACTTATCCAGCTTACCGACTTTGGATTGTCGCGGTTTATAGATCCTTCTCGTCCATTGTTGACGACACGATGCGGCAGTGAGGCGTATGCAGCACCTGAGTTGGTCGTTAGCGGCGGTCGGTTTAGTGTCGCGTCTGGTAAAAGCAAGTGGGGCGACTACGCAGAAGCTGACGGGGGTGGATATGACGCACGCGAAACAGACGCATGGGCTTGTGGTGTTGCACTATACGAAATTATGACGAGGTTGCTACCCTTTGGCGAGGGTCCTAGTGATGGGAAGCCGTATGGGCGAGCAAAGCTCGCGCGTACGCCGATTGAAAGGAGGCAATGGTTGATCAAGATTGCGAGAGCGGAGTGGAAATGGCCTGAGGGGGCGAAGCACCATCACGGCGGGGGGTTAATGGTCGATGAGCTGGTGGAGTGTACGGGGGCACGGCGAATGGTGGAAAGGTTGCTTGTTAGGGATCCGAGCAAGCGCTCCAGAATAATCGACTTGTGGGACGATGAGTGGATGAGTGGCCTTGTATCACCGCCGCCATCTGGGAGACCCAGTATGGAGAAGGAAGCAGACAAGGGTGGATATAGTGTTAGAGTCAATGTTTGGCGTGATTCTCAGCGGCTAGAGAACGGCCAATACGAGGATGATTTTCGGGAAGACGGGCTTGATGACGAAGAAATGTTGGAGAATGAGGTTGATACTGATGGGTGGATTGTTGACAAGGAGGGGATTGGGACTATTGCGAGCGAGGAGGTGCAATAACATATACAGGTGAGGCATTTTCTCCGTCAGGAATGTGAAGGCTGACCTGGATTTTGTAGTATCTATTGGCTATTATTCTATTTCTTGATGTACGACCACAACGAATCATTCCCTGATCCTTATTTGTCACGTATCTGCTACACTACACCTATATAGATTCAAGTCCACTGTGTTTGTCTTATTATTTCCATATCATCGCTCGGTTGGAGTCGACTATTTTTTATTCGTCTTGGTTTCATGGGTTAAACGTATACTGTATATATGTAGAGCTGCATAGTTGGTAATCAAAAACGTGTATTCGCGCGCTGAATTATCAGTATCTTTGGAGAATGGCAGTCATTTTGGTTAATCGTCCGTGCCATATTATCCTGCGTTTTCTCACAACTCAAAGTTCTTCGTATAAAAGGAACAGTAAAGAGATGTAGAAAGGTCTCCATGTAGTAGATTCAGCTGTAGAAATATGTTGTATCACTGTGGTGGTGTGGTGTGGTGTGTGGATAAACGGATGAAATGCCGATCAGCGACGCAAGTCGCCGAATTTGGAATTCACGACTATCCAACCAACGTTCGCGCGTTACTTACTGCTCGCTCTAGACAAACGTTTGAAATCCTGGGAAGCTGCTACATAAAGGTCTAATCTATCGTGAATACGCATACGTTCATTCCATGGAATCCGAGTCCGACAATTCGCCTCCAGTGCACCGGAACACGTCTATGAGGCGGGCGGTGATCCCGTATCTCACCAAGATTGCCCATGGCTCAAGTCCGTTTATAACGACGTTCCTTCTCATCCATCTAGCACCCCCAGCTTTGGCTAATCTCGGTGGCTCGTCACTTTCATCGCAATCCATGGTAACGACAAGTTTATCCCTGAGTGCCAATTACTTAGCAGCCAATTTATAGCTCCTCGGTAGAGAATACTACCAAACAAGCTTTGGCGAGAAATATCTCGTTCTCGCCCCGATTGTCATTCACGCACTTTCTGCCTTTTTGAAAAGAGTGCTTTCTGGGCCGAAGAACCCGCCGCGGCCGCCTTGGAGTCTTCTGACGACTACGGGGTACGCTACGATGTGGTTGCTCCTGCCGGTTCATTTCCTCGTGCACCGTCGTCTCCCCACGACTCCGGCGCCTCCGATTCTTGAAGTGGGGCCTTCTGAACTTGACTATGAGTTTGTCAAGGTTGGGTTGCAGACGTGGCCGTGGAGGAGCGCGTTGCTGTATGGTGGGCTGGTGTTCTGTGTATCCCTCCACATGGCGGATGGGATGGGGATCATGTGGAACGCATATTTGGCGCAGACGTGGGGTCGGGTGAAGCAGTCTATGAGGAAGTATCGACGTGCTGGCTTGGTTGCTGGTGTCGCGCTTCCGGTGCTTTCGGGGCTCGTTGTTGTGGCAAGGGAACCGATTCTTTCTTTCGCTTCCACCGTGAAAAGGTTTGAGGCTGTGTTTCTGATGTCGTGGATTTACCGCCTATAAAATAGTTTATGGGATACTGTTTTTATCTTTATGGCGTGTAGAGCCGTAATAATTATAATTATAGTATGAGTGGGGATTGGTTCGCTTCTTCTAATAGGCGCCCGCAGATCCTTCAAAGCTTAAAACCAAGCCCTCGCATGCATGCAAGGTGGGTTTGCACCAGTTCTTGGCATTTCTCATCACCATCCGTAGTACCATACTTCAAGAAGCAATCGTCTCGTGCAGACTTGGTTTGCGGGCACGCACAACAGCTTTATTAAATGAAGAAGATAGCAATTATAATTTTGTATATCTGACGAGCAGCAGTCGGACAACGCACGGTTTGAGTCCTTGTGGGTTCAAGGGATTCATTTTCGGGTCCGTAGGATCATAGGGCTTCTCTGGTGCAGGGAACCATAGAGAAGTAATCTATACAAAATTTAAAGTTGACCAATAGTCTTAATATTAGAAACTTACCCGCTCGAACATTTTTTACAAAGAGTGAACGTGGAAGAGTGGTGGGTATTTCCGGACCGTGCCAACTGTATTGATTATGTCATTGATCTGCCTTGCCGTTTGCGATGCCTGGCGGAACAGCTGAGGCTTTCGCGCGATTCTTCCTTTCTTTTCATAAAAGTCAATCATGAAGGATTGACCGTAAAATATGCTCACCGTTCTTTTCCTCCCACTTTTCGCGTCGTTTCCTGTCTTCGCCGTGGCTCAATCTTGCGAAAATGCAGGCGTCGTGAATGGCTTAAGTTGTGATTGCCCTACTGGATTCGGCGGTTCGAATTGCTCTCAGCCGGCATGTGGAGGGACCATTTTCCAGGGCCCGGATCGCTCATTGACACCTATTAACTCGAACGGATTTGCCAACCTTACAGCGGCGGGCTGTTCTTGTCAGAGCGGGTGGACGGGAACTGGCTGTAATGTTTGCCAGACGGCCAGTGCTTGCGCGTCGGGATATTCGTCCTCGACGTCTGGATCTTCATCGAGCTCGTCGGGGCTGACTGGCCTCAACGACGGGCAGAACAGGACGTTAGTGTGTAACAATTCCCCCAGAGTGTGGGCGGCGGGCCAGTTGAGTTGCAATGTTAATGTGTGTCTCGTTCTCGTCGTCGTCGTCGCGTTGCCAACTTATATATTGCATAGAATCCGACATTGCAAGCGCTGTATCCTCTATCTTCTGTACTCAACATCGAACGGACTCTCAATTCTTCCCTGAGCCCCATTCCCAATACGACATCTTTCGGCTCCGCTGGTTCCGTATATGCCCAGCTCTTTTACGACGGTGTTGAGCAGTTCTACTGCTCTGCCGATTCCTGTACCCAAGACCTTAGCAGCGGCTCCAATGGAAGCTCCTCGTGGAGTTGCCAGAACCTTTCATGCACATGTCGATCAGGGACTTCCTTCTGTGGCGCCGTACATGTATCCGACTTGACTAGCGCAATAAACGGCCTGGCGGGGACCTTGACAGTAAACTGCAACCCTCTCAATGCGTCCACCAACACTGCATCATGCTCTTTCCAACAGTCCACTCTCCAAATGCTCTTTGGCTCCTCGGGTTTGACAATGGAGGATTGCGCATTCGGAGAATGTGTTGGACAGTATGTCATTGACAACAATGGCAACGTCGCTTCTTCGACAACTGTCACTTCCCACACCCATCTGAGCGGAGGAGTTATCGCGGGTTTGGCAGTTGTGGGTGCATTTTTCCTCGCGGCGGTCATTTATCTCGGGTTTGGGGTCTTTCTCCAGAGAAGAGCCCGTAAAGCGAGCGACAATGGCCTGGGTAATGGGAATATCCCCGTCGTTTGGTCCGATATCAGCTATTTCGTCTCCACGGATCAGTCCTTTTTCGGAAGCTTTGGGAAGAAGAAGAAACGTGATGATGGGGATGGTACGAAGGTCATTCTTGATTCGGTTAGTGGTAGGGTCCTACCCGGGCAAATGATGACTATTCTTGGGCCCAGCGGAGCCGGTAAAACCACCCTCGTCGATATTCTTGCGCAGAAACCCAAAAGTGGGCGCGTCACTGGCACGATCTCTTTTCCGGGCGCAACGAAGCCGCGTATCGGTTTCGTCCCGCAACAGGATGTCCTTCCGCCCATGCTTACGGTCTACGAAGCACTCCTATTTGCAGCGCGTCTTCGCCTCCCGGAATCTGTTTCTGACAGTGAGAAGCAGGCGCGTGTCTTGTATATTATGGACAAGCTCGGCATTTCGGAGGTGAAGAATTCCAGGATAGGTTGGGGTGATGCTGGTGGTGGAAAGACTAGAGGGATTAGCGGAGGGGAGATGCGACGCGTTAGTATCGGACTAGAACTGATCGCTAGTCCAGACGTGCTGATTTTAGATGAACCCACCTCAGGTATGCTTAATTTCTTCTTAACTCCACTTACTTGAGAACTGACCGCTCTTCAGGATTGGACTCTGTATCCGCTGCTCGCGTTGCGAATTTATTGCATGATATCGCGCACGACACTCAACACCCCACCGCCGTGATCGCTTCTATACACCAACCCAGCTCTCGTCTATACCAAACCTTTGACCAGATACTCGTTCTTTCTCATGGACACACGTTGTATTCTGGACCCGGTTGCTTCGCTCCTGTCGACCACTTTGCTGCTGTCGCGCCTGGAGCTGCGCCACCTTGTCCGCAGGGATACAATGTAGCGGACTACCTCCTTGAAGTTGCCAGCGACCCGCCGTTAGTTCTAATCCAGCATGCGCGGGGTCGGGGCGTATCTGATAGCCCTGACAAGGCTGAAGGCACCTCCCATTCGAATACATCATTCAACGACGTGTCTACTTCCTTGGAGAAGGGGTTATTTGCGGCGCCCGCTGTCAAGCGAGCGCAGCCGACGTATGCTACGACGTTCTTGACTCAGCTGCAGCGCCTATCCGGTCGAGAGTGGAAGATACTACGAAGGTTTGTGAGCCTGTGGAAATTCAGCTCCGGTGACTGACGCACTTTGGGTGTAGAGACAAGAGTTTATTTCTTACCCATCTTGGGATTGCTTGTGTATTGGGAGTGTTTTGTGGTGCGACGTTTTCTTTCCCTTTATTCGTCCGCTAACGCAGCATATAGGAGGACTGTATTACCAAACGGGTATTAGTATAGCCGGCTTCCAGTCGCGTATTGGGTGCCTCTTTTTCCTGGTAGGCTTTCTGTGTACATGCCACAGCTTTTATTAACGAACACCTTGCAGGGTGCGCTTATCGCCTTTTCGTCTCTAAGCGCATTGTACAATATGGTGGAGATTCGGCCCTTGTTCTTGCGAGAGAGGTCAAGCTCGTATTATAGGTTCGAATTTGTTTCTTCCTGCAGATTCGTTTGTTTTGACACTTACTGTAGTCCCACGACCTGGCTACTATCTCGTTTTCTTTTCGATGTTGTGCCCCTGCGTGTGATTCCGACGATTGTGGTGTCTACAATGTAAGTCGCCACCGACTCACATTTCCTGTCCCTACTAATTGCTTCCCCAGCACATACTGGATGGCTGGACTTGCCGGTGACGCAGCTCACTACTTCAAGTTCCTGCTCGTCCTATTCCTCTACACACTTGCAATAACCCTTTTTGTAAGCTCTTCTTTTCCGTCCTTCTCAACATACTCCTCACCCGATGTTCGGTACAGAACTTCCTCCTTGGCGCTTTATTCCGCAATGGTGGTATTGCGATCCTCCTTTCTGCTCTGAGTGCTCTTTATCAGATGACGTTTGCCGGGTTCTTCGTGCATCTGGGGGCTATCCCTCCGGTCCTGCGGTGGCTTCAATGGCTGTGTCCCCTAAAGTACTGCTTAGAGGCGTTGTCTGTCAATGAGGTCGGCTCGGGACTCATGATAGAGGATTCACTTGAAGGTGTTCCCGTGAACGTATCTGCGACTCTCATCATGAACTTGGTAAGTGATTTATATGTCTACTGGTCGTTCCCAGCAATCTCACTGTGACCGCGTAGCTATTTGGGTTTGGTTCGAACAATTATTATAGGGATATACTAGTTCTCTTCGCTTTTATCGCTGGGTTTGGTTTAGGAGTTATTGGCGTCGTTTGGTTTAAAGTACGGGAACGCCGGTAGCACAGGGACATTTAAGGGTTCGTAATTATAATTTACAGTGATAGTGAGTGCTACATAAGTGCATCTGAAGGAACAGATGCTTAATGTTCAAATTTTCGATGCAAAGGGATCCAAGAAGATCCAAGGTCGTGGGGACGAAGGTATTTTGCAAATGGAAGTAAATTCGAGGGTTGCAAGTCAATAGCATGCGTCAATGTTTACATTTAACCGATGTTGTCTCACTCAAGGTCAACTCGGGCGGTTTGGGGCGGTATCAAGTTACAGGCGCCACAATAAATCGACGATTGCCGCAAGACATAGAAAGGTAATAGGAGATGTAGCAGAGTATGCTATACGAAAGTGAGGGGCTAATTGCAGGAAAAAGGAGAGTAGCCAAAAAGTTCGAACAATGGCTACTACTACCGGATCTCTACTATGTTTCCAAGCGGGGATACCGGTTTTTCTAGGTTTAGACTCGGGAGTCAGCCTATTTTCGTCGGGGGTAAGGAACGGAGAGGGGATACGAAGATGACAAGTTCCGGCGTTCTATTGTCGGTCCGTTTTGGTTACCTCCCGGTTTCATTCGGCGACGGCAATATCACGAGGCTCTCTTGGAAGGTAGGCCTTTTCGAGTCCTCATGTCGGATCCTGAGTAAAGCATCCAGGTTCATGGCGCGACACGACAGCTAGGTTATGAAATGCAAATACCGCCGTGTGAAGGCTATATGATGTGAAATTGAGTATATATGAGCTTATGGTTGACTGATAGCTGCTCATTTACTCCAGGAACAGGGACTTGAAAAGGCACTGTGTATCCCTGCACTGGCTGGGACGATGGACCCGAGGATTTAGGCCTGATTTGTTAGGCAGCTACTGAGTCAGGATCGGGACTAGCTTGCTCAATTTCGTATGAGCTACCGCTCATTTTTTGTGTCAACAAATTGGGCGAACAATGGAAGGGATTGAAGTTAAGTGTTAATGTTGATGGGACGAACTGACATATTGGATTTCATTTTGATTTTTCTCTCGGTATGTACCGGTATTATTTCCAAGTTTTTCGATAGATCGCCAAATAAGCGCGCCCCGAGTCGGGGCCTGCTCGGGCTCGGTGAGCAGCACACTTTCGCACAATTGTCTTTCTTTTAAAATTTCGAGAATTTGACACCCTTGGGCTGCCTTTTTCCCAGGAAAATATTTAATTCCGCTGCTTACCGCAACTGGTCCGCCGGCAAGTTTCTCGTGAGGTCATAATTCTCTAAGGCTCTCGGCATTTGTAAGAGCTACCAAGGGCTTCGATGGATTGAGCTCACTTAGCTCCGTTATGACTGCGGTACGAGTATCAGCGCACGTTTAAATTAAGTAATTGTCTTCCCTGAGCCAGGGTAACGTTCTACAATGATATCACGAGGATATCCATCCTTTTCTGGAACCACGTTTCAGTACTGCGGACGTAAGTCTCGGCAGATGGACAAGTATTGCGAATTCACTCCCTTTCAGTCTCTTCTAACCCTCTTCTAACTTTGGAAAGGGCTCTATTTATTTCGATCTCTCCACATCTCTATTGAGCTCGCGTGCCTTTCTATACAATCCCTGTGGGGCGAAGTTGTTTTGTCCCCCGATCGTGTCTGCTTTCTTCAGACCAAAATCATGGGGGCCAGCACTCATTTTGATTTCCAGAAGCTGCTAGACCACCGTATGCGAGTTGAAACTCCAATAATCAAAAAGTATGGTCCCTTGGCTCGAAAGTCTTGTGGGCAGGAAGAGTAGAGCAACTGCCGCCGGATAGGAGCCTCGTGCGCACCCGAAAGGCACAGTTCTTTCCGGCGGTAGTGGCAATTCCCGCCGGCGGAGACTCAACTCTTCTGCCGCAACCGCGACAACGTGGCCAATGTCTCAGATGACAGTTGTCACCCTCCTCCATCTATCAAAGCAGCAAGCAATTGACCTGTGAGTGTACGGCCTTTTTCTTGGATGCAAGGGCCCATGCGCCAGCTGATTCGCGAACTCTAGAACAATAGAAAGCCCTGAAATACACGCAATAGCATGGCTCTGGTCGATCATGATCGACCTCAAATCTGCGATATGTTTTCTCCAGAAAAAGTCATGTCAAATCAAGAAGTCAATCTAGATCGCCGAGAGCAACAAAGCATTTAATTGTCGGCGAAGGATCATACGCCCCCATTCCCTTTCCTCCCTTTCCTCATGCATACCCCAGGAGCTCCCTCTGGCTGGTCGCCCAAGAACCCAAACGGCGACCATGTCGGCAACAACCATGTCAAGGGTCGCGTCATCAAGCTCCATGCTGACAGCAATGCAGCCACTCAGGCCCCTCAGTCTACCGTCTCATCTTTCCATATCAACACCGGAAAAGGTCGCACAGAGCATGTCGCTCGACCACGGAATGCCTTCATCTTATTTCGCTGCGACTTCGTACAAGAGCACACGAAGGATGGAGGCAGGCCCCGCCGCTCCGCTGGTGGTGCCCCAGGTAAAACAGTTTCGAAACGCGCGGGCGAAGCGTGGCATCTGTTGAGCAAGGAGCAGAGGGACCACTACCACGATTTGGCCGAGCAGGAGAAGCTCGAGCACGCCCGCCGGCATCCCAACTATCGCTTCCAGCCATTGAGGCGCTCGTCAGCAGAGAGGTCGAGACGCTCTGTCGCCCGTCTCCTGTCGGGACCTCGGATCTCCATGCGCCGCACTGCCAAATCCCGACATTCTACATCGAACACCCGCTCCTTGGTCGTACAGACTCGTTCACCGTCTCCATCAACTTCGCCCCCGGATTCTCCAGCTTCACAGCCAACTCCGGCACTTCATAGTCTGGAAGAGTGCTCCGAAGCGGGGGATGAGTCCAATGACTTCACTCGAGGCTTACACCGAAGGTCCTTCTCCGTCCCGGCCCTTTCATCTCACTATCTTCCTTTCGGTGATGAAACTATGCCCGAGTCGGTCCCCAGGAACGAAGTCAGACGCACGAGGTCAATGGGTGAGGGTGGAATCCCTCTTCCAAGTTACCCCATGCAATTCATCTCCGGGTCAAGCGAAGTTCAATATCCAGTAAGTCTGCTTCCGGTGAATGTACGAGTATGTAACTCATAAGCATACAGGTCCCTTCTTCACAAGAGTTCTACGCTCCGAGTCCGTTCACTGACGGAAGCCCCTTCAATTACTCCGACCGCTCAAACTCTTACGATAATATACCCAATTACCACACATCCCCTCTGAGCGCGGATGGAACGGCGAGCCTCTGACGTCGAGGGTGCCGACACCTGCTTCCTCACCCGACTCCACCTGGTCCTCGTTGCCCGGGTACAGCAACCAGTCCACTCCCGATGAATACTATCCGTTTGGGTACCCCAGACAACCAGACGCCGTCGTGCCTTCCAATGATTATCTTTCTTGGGGGGTGCAACCCGACTACACGTCGGAGTCTCGTGGCGTTGCGCCAGGCGCGTATCTGAACCATGGGGTTGCGGGCGCGTTGCACCAGTATGATATCGGGCTCGCCGAGCGGATCGTGGGACGCGCACCAGACGGTGGTTTGATGCCATTTGAGGCGCACTCGATGGACAGTTACAATCCAGATACCTACAAGGCTTTTTGATTTTGCATCCTTGACTTGTCTTTCATCCACGGCGACCTTGATTTGACCTAATAATTGTAGCATATTATTCTCTCTTCTCTCTATACTTATTCTCATCCTCTATGTAGCTTATTACAGTTATCCATACGTATATTAATGCGCCCTGTATGTATTCCGACCGTAAAGTATCCTACCACTCTTCTTTCATTGCCGCCGCTCAACCCTCTGTAATGATAATGATTCTATCGAACATCGTCGACCTAGGAATGAGGCAGGTTGTGGCGTGAAGGGCGTCGAGACCAGAGCATCCACCGAGTCGGAGTGTATTACCACCACAGGCTTGTTTCCATCCATCGTCGGCCGTTTCCTCCTCAGCGATGGCCCTAAACAGCTACCAGGAGGAACTCTAAGAGGTGAAATGACTGACAAGCCCACACCAGAGCTCTCCCGATTAGCTTTTTCCACCTCTGGGTAAGCCGGTTGACGTGCTTCCCGAGTCCTAACGGCTTTCCTCTCCGCCCTGTAGGACTTCGCCCTGACTTGGTCGTAGAACACCACGTAATGACCCCATTCTTCAATAATCTTCTCTCTTTCCTTCCTTGTCGTCGGAATCGAGAGACCCTGGACGGTGCGATATGGGTACGGCTTTCCCAGCGACTCATAATGCAGTAACGAATCCCAATCCATACGATGCCACCGCTTTTGAGCCTCTTCTCTCGATATGCAGCCAATATTCACGAGTCGGTAGAGCATCTTCCCATCAATGGGAGAAACGCGGGGATTTTCTCGCATTCTAATTTCGTATTCAGCAATGGCGATGTGGTGGTTGAATAACTCGGAAACTGGGAGGGTGGAAGAGGAAGAAGTAGCAAAGTCGCGGACTTTGATGCCCATGGATGTGAGTTTGGCAGTATTCTCCTCTGGATCCTCTTCAAAGGGTTCTGGAGGAAACGTAGGCTTGTGGTGGACAGTCTGCTCTGTTTCTTCCACTACGTGGACGCTAACGGTAGTCTAAGTATAGAGTATCAGTCAAGCGTTATATAACAGTTGATCGAGAGGAATTTACTTGATTATCGATGCCCTTTCTACTCTTCTTTGGCGCTCCGTCGGATGTGGAAAGTAGGACGCCATCTGCTGGGCTACGAGACTTTGATGATAGTTTCCCGTAGATGGCGGTGGTGAGGGTTATCTTGAAACCCGTAGGCAAGGAAAACGAAAACAGATGGCTGGGCATCTCGTGCTGTAGAGTGATTCAAGACAAAGACTGCTAGTGCAGATGACCAGGTTGTGGGTCCGTCTACGTAGCATTCTCGATGATCACAGTGGGACAATCCATGGACACGTTCCGATTCGGTAGCTGCGGCAGACCCCAGGTACTGGATGGCAAACCGCGTCTCATATTGCGGTCGATAGAAGCCCATTTCGGAGTGCGAGCCGGATCTGATGATTGATGGTGAATAGATATTGGGGTCCTCCCACTACCCGAGTAAAAAATAGAACATGATTGTGCTACAGTAGGGTGATAGACAGGTAAGATGTGACTAAGAAGACGCTGGACCTACGTAACTCACAGTAAGCTTGGGTAGATTCCGGCTTTTAATAGATTGTCAAGTCAGTAAAATTACAACGTTAATAGTTATTCAAAAGACGAAGGGTTGAATACGTCCACTTGCTACAGCGTCTATGGTCAATAAATGGGGACTTGTACAAAACACAACGCAGAACGAACCTCTTCAATTAGCATTAACCCAGGTAATTCTGCCATACGGTGTCAGGACACTTCCTGGTTGTTGTCCTTCCTTCACCCAGAAACCGATTTCATATAGACCGTGTTCTTGACCCCCAACAAAAGCACGTTCTTCCTCACTCATGGGTACGCTCAGAATCAGCTCGCAGGATCGTTTAGATGATGCCATTGACGATGTCTGAAGGCTCCATTTGAATGATTGTGATGAGGATAGAACAGGTCGTTCGCCAATGACACTTGTGAACTGCTGGGACAGATGCTGTATTAATCGATCCTCTGCGAGAACGTGAACATGTGCAACCCCCGCAGCCGTGCATGGGTGCACTGTATTAGAGGCAGGTTGCAGCGGAACCTATAAGCCCAATTTTAGTATGTATAGAAGCCCATATTTGAAGAGCTCACCCGTAATTCTCGCGGCGTTAGGTCGCCACAGAAGAACGGAAGTACGCTTTCCCCGGCAGGCGATGAAATAAGCCATTTCAGTTCTACACCATCAGGACGTATACGACCGCCCTCAGCTTCGGATCGGTACACGGTTCCGCTGCCGTCTAGTTTTCCGCGAGCATTGATGATATCTGATATCCGAGTCGTCCTTGAACCATTTCCGAGAAAGGCGAAATCGATCCATCCAGGCTGCTTTGTTGCCCAACGGTGCGCCTCACGTCGGCGACGTTCGTCAGAGCCTGGAGGGTACCATGATGCCGCATGAGTGAAGGCAATTAGCTCTAGATACGCCCCGTCGGCCAGTACCTGGCATAATACTCAGCTGGATTGGACCAGACACCTCGAATTCGGACTTACAACCAAGGCGTTAGAGGTGAGACCATCAGCATGGGTTCCTCCTTCAAGGACTCTTTATTGACTTCAATTGAGGCTCGCACGTTCAATTAAACAGAACTTACTTGAATCCCAAGGACTTGAACGAATCCAAAGCCTGCTGAACAGTTCCTGGAGGCGTCAGATGGACGATATGGTCCAATACTCGCGTACTTGTGTCTTGCATGGAGGAGAAGACTCGGTAATTGTAGACAGACTCTACATACACTGCGACTTACGGTGACCAGAGAAAAGGTAGTTGCTGGCTTAGGACATCTACTTACCCAGCCCTGTACGTAAGTCGACGGCAACTCGGCAAAGTGTATGGAAGAGGAAGTCCGGCATAGATCGGCAGGCTAAATTTCTTTTGGCTTTGCCTCAAGTCTCAGAAATTTCATACTCTTTGTAGCTTTGTATTTAAGTACTATGAGCCATACTGAGCTCACCAAAAATTTGAAAATATGCATCTCTCGAGTTATGAATGAAACAATGTTTTCTATACGTGCTTTGTCAGCGAACTTACCTGCCACCGGTCGAATCGGTCCGAAACTTACCTGCCACTTATCTGCCATTCCCTTCGTTTTCGTCTTTGCGCCTATTCCTCATGGCTCATTTGCTCCTAATACTATTCTATGATATATCGTACATATATACTGTAGGATTCACATTTTTTTTGACCTGTTTTCGAGCACGTACAATGAATATTCTGTACCTACTTTTCTCCCTTTTTTGGTTTTTCTTTCTTATGTCTCTTGATACTCTTTTTGAGCGCACAAGCTATTTGCATCATATGCATACATTGGAACACAACTTACGGGTGCTGTATTCTCAGCAGTTTGGTATAATTTGTATGCTTGACATTCATTTCAAGCCCTTAAGATTAATGAGAAATTGATACAATCTCAGGTGCGCGCAGCGCGGAAAAATAACACGGAACGGATACATCTACAAAATAGTAATAGCTTTAGCACGCTAATGAATGGGCGAGAGCTTTCTGGATTTTTCTTTTCTCCTTCTTTTTTCTTCCAAATTCGGGTGGAAACACCCAGTGTAATGGGCGGAAAACCGCTTTCGGCTCACCGTTCACGGTTAGAACTTAGAGCGCGGTCACAGGTTTCGTATCCGATGTTGCGCCTGTGCATCGCAAGCTCGAAAAAGTCAAATTATTGTATTCGAAACACATTGCGCAACCTGCCTAACGTCCTGTTGTCAATATTAGCCTGACGCATCAGCCTGAATATTGTATCATTTGGTATCATTTCAAAGCTAGAACCTAGGGAACGCTGTCTATTGTTTAACGCGGGGGGGTTTACTTGCAACCGTGTTATTACGAAGTATGACATAATTTGATTGCCGTCTATCGGCACTGCGCCAAACCGAATCGCATTTGAGGATACCGGCGGCAAGTTTAGAGTGCCGATTCCAAGCCGGTCAGCCCGTCTGGACGGAAAATAATGCATGTACCACATTTCCCTTCATAATAAATTCATTTTATGCGATAAGAAACTCTATATCGTGAATTTATAGCATTATGTAGCCTTCAAACGCGTCCCAAGACCGTGAATAAATCAGCTACGCGCTGCCGGCTTTCCATCAAATTAGTAATAACCAGGTTGCAAGGCAGATGGCCCGATTAAGCAACAGACTACATACAGACCGTCCCTCCCTTCCATCAATAGGTCTGTATCGTTGTCTGTCTACGAGAGACTAAGAGGGAACGCAGAGACAGGCTATACTGACTTCAAGATGCAGAAGCAGGAAATTTCAAGGAACGACGCGCTGTTTCACACAGTAAAACACAATACGATTTCCGCGCCACGATACAAATGGTACAGCATAAATTCCATCATCAATCTCCAACTTGACGGTTGTAACGGGACTGTCTCTCCAAAGTCATTCAAATCAGAGGTAGCAAGGCACTGAAAGAGACTCACGAAGATGTTGACATTGACTTTGCTTCCACGCAGTATCAAGGCCATCCTTTACCAGCCCCCGGGTCCACCACTACAACATGTTACATGTCAATCGGGACGCGAATGTCAATGACGACAGAGATAGACTCACCCTTCCCTGGCCTCCACGTCCTCGGTATTGGGGGCGCCAATGACGGACGCTACAAGGGCAAAGAAGAGGATGAGATAGGCTTGCAATTGCATGTTAGAGTTCGATAGATAACTAGAGCTGCTCGAGTTGGGGGAGAATGGAGAGTGGATGGGAGACTTTATATCGTTCGCTGTGACCTGCCTTTCGGACATGTTTCTTTCCTGTGTTATGTTCTGATCTTTCAATCGCCGTCTTACTGCGATCGCTTCAGGTTCCAGAGCCGTTCAATCATTCGTTGTCTACTACTTTTGGTGCTTTCTTGCGCGCCCTATCATATGGATCGATACATTCCTCGGGCAACAAGGCTCCTGAAACACAATTCTTATCGATACTGACAATGTACGATTCCAGGGTTGTCCCAGGTCTTATGATTTTGCTCTGCACGTTTCCAGGACTTAGGAAGCGTTTGCAGCTACTCTACGGATATTTCGGCGATCTCAGAGGCCCTTACGTGCAATTGAATTCCCAAGAACACGCCTTATGACCATCCATAAAAATGCCCCTGACGCTCAACCTGTATGCAATATTCTGATGAAGTCATAGAATTTTTCCATCTGGGAGCCTCATGGTGCATGTATTTCCAACTCTCTGTCAACGAGTCCGAGACGTATATCAAACGTAGATTGCGACGCTCTTCCGCCAGCCTAAAAGTAACATTATTCATGGTAAGTAAAATACTGGAATTTGTCCGACGTATTCTAGAATCAAACAATCTTATACCCGTCGTATCGGTGAGGAATGCCGCAAATGCAGCGAGGAAAAGCTTTGAGGTGATATGTAGAGACTGGAAGATGATGTACGAAGAGGCGGAGGGGCATATACTATCTGTAGTGAGATGAGAGATTCTCCAAAAGAACAAACATCATGGCGAATATTGAATCCTTGAAAGTTCCAAGACTAAGTAACAGGTCCAGGCCCATCCTCTGCGCTGCAATGCATCCTGAGATTAAAAGACCAGACCAGGGTGGCGCACAGGTCAGGGATCAGTTAACTATACCAGTTTCTTCAGGAACTCGACTTTGCCGAGCGGGCCATACAAGATCAGGTTCATCAGGCACTTGTGACTTTGCGCCAGCTTCTTCAAGGGGTCGGCTTCACCGAGCTGGCCATACAGGCGCAAGGTCAGGTTCGTCGCGGGCGTCCAACCATAGTCATGGTATTAACTTGTGGATGAGAACCTGTCGATGTGTCCCATCGAAAGTCAACCCTGGCCGTAGGTGGCAATTTGGCGTGCAGATTCTTGTGTCTGGAGAGAATATTCCTTGCTCCATTCTTCTATAATCCTTCTGTTTGGAAGTTTATCGACACTGTTAGAGCAGGTTTTCAAAAGGACAAATTGTCAAAAACAGAGAAGGAGGATTGAAGTGAATTTGCTGCAAATTTACGTCTTCAAGTCCCGGCAACAAGCAAGGCAGAATCATAGACCCGGGACAACCCTGGAATCGTGCACCGTCAGTATCGATAAGAATTGTGTTTCAGGAGCCTTGTTGCCCGAGGAATGTATCGATCCATATGATAGGGCGCGCAAAGAATCACCAAAAGCAGTAGAAAACGGATGATTGGACGGCTCTGGAACTCGAAGCGACCGCAGTGAGACGGCGATTGAAAGATCAGAACATAACACAGGAAAGAAACATGTCCGAAAGGCAGGTCACAGCGAACGATATAAAGTCTCCCATCCACTCTCCACTCTCCCCCAACTCGAGCAGCTCTAGTTACCTGTCGAACTCTAACATGCAATTGCAAGCCTATCTCATCCTCTTCTTTGCCCTTGTGGCGTCCGTCATTGGCGCCCCGAATCCCGAGGAGGTGGAGGCCAGGGAAGGGTGAGTCTATCTCTGTCGTCCTTGACATTTACGTCCCAGCGATTGACATGTAACATGTTGTAGTGGTGGACCCGGGGGCTGGTAAAGGATGGCCTTGATACTGCGTGGAAGCAAAGTCGTTGTCAACATCTTCGTGAGTCTCCTTCAGTGCACCAGTACCTTGATTTGAATGTCTTTGAAGGGACAGTCCCGTTACAACCGTCAAGTTGGAGATTGATGATGGAATTTATGCTGTACCATTTGTGTCGTGGCTCGGAAATCGTATTGTGTTCTACTGTGTGAAACAGCGCGTCGTTCCTTGAACAGAATTCCTGCTTCTGCGTCTTGAAGTCAGTATAGTTTGTCTCGGTGTTTCCTAAGTCCTAGTTCTGAATGTCATAAATGCGTCCGGCTGGCACTGAAAATAAGTCCTTAGTCAGGTTGCACGGCAAGTGGGGTAGTCATACGTCTTTTGAACCACGGACAGGACCTTAGGTAGTAACAATACTTCGACAAATCGTCTTCCTACCACCTTCCCAGGGTGTGACGATTCCGCCTCCCCGATAAGCGCATCCGATTTGAACAAATAAAGTGACAACAGCAATCTGTGCTTTCGCGCCGGCACTTGTCATTGACCTTCGCTAGTGGCACGTACGGTCCTGACCATCATGGCCATAGATGATTGTCGAATCGACTAGCCTGATTCAGTAGGGTCAATTCACGAACAGTTACATTTGTCATTCAATATCCAAGCAAGATCCGGGGAAGTTGAGGCCCCCGCCGCATGCAACACGTAGAATGCGAAACCAACAAAGCAGCGGCAGCTTCATAGAACAGACGGAGAGTATAGCGTCACTGAAAATGCAGCTCGATTGAGCGAGACAACAGGTCTTCCTCCCACTGGCGGGTCAGGGACATAAATGTACTGAGTCGCAGTAGTGAGCTCCAATGAATCAAAGTTAGGGAGATTGATATAACATGGAACAGGCGTTCGGTTTTGACTTTTGAGCTCCTTACCCGATACTGGTTTGTCACAATTGAGTTTTTCTCGTCGAGCTGCAGACAGCTGTGAAGGAATGATCAGTGCATTTTGGTTCGAATACTTGGCTGCAATTGAAGCATCTCCCTTGATGTCATCGGTAAGTCCGCAGAACTGCAGAACTATGCTTTGCACCCTGGAGTTTGAAGAGACCGAGAATAGCCACGGATTCAGTGCTTCAGCCGCCAGGTTTGTTGACATCTGCTGCACGCGCTCAGACTCTATCAGAGTTAACGACTTCGTATTCCTTGTTTGCACATGTGGAAGCGGTAGCGAATCGCAAGCTGAACTGTCGTCACGTCGACACACGAAGGAAATGACCTTTTCTGTCTCATGGTACTTGTGGGATGATACGACGGACGAGACATAAAGGAGACTGTAGAGGGAGGTACGGTACGGGCATTGGGGGAAAGATAGTGGGAAGAGAAATCGCCTCCATATACGCCGCATAGACAAAGATAGATCCTGCACATATGATCTACGATAGAGCTCCGCGGAGAGGATGTAGAAAACCGTCAAGCCGGCGAGAGAGGAATCCGAACATGCCACTTTTGGAAACTGGTCTATTGGAATTGACGGTCGTGTGGTATTCGTTCAACTTCCAGACGGCAGGACGACGTAGCGGTGAAGCCACTGTTCCGCGAGAATGGCGACAAGCGCAGTCGTCAGGCTTAGGACAGGCAGGTAAACCAGACATCTGAGGTGGCGCGCACGAAGGCAATACAGGGACTCTGTGGGGAAGGGGAAAAGGCGTCGACCGATGAACCGTTGGCAACGGCACACTGAACGAGGACCAACTCAAAAGTCTAAGACTCTGACATGGCGGCGTAGTTCTACAAATTGTCGTGACGACCGCCGAGAAAAGACCCGCCTTCGACACTCTCAGTAACGAAGCAAAGCAAAGGCAGCTGCATACTCACAAAGACGAGAAGCACGTCAACCTTGTCTCGAGATTCGTCGACCATGTTAGCGTCGTGTATCCTACTTTCATCTCCATACGTTCTCCGAACCCTTGCATTCAGCATCGTCTCTTCATAACGGTATGGATCATTTCCTATTACCACTTCGTGAGATACACAGCGCCAACAGGAAATATTTTTCGTACCTTTCTTAGCTGTCTCCTCATCGTCCCAAAATTCTTTGCGCTGGCTGAATTCGATAGAGCCTTTGTGGGAACTTCACCCTGTTCCTGCTCTCTTTCTCTTTCCAGCACCTATAAGTCCTGCTTGTTTGGTACATTCTTGTAACACTTGACTCCTTCACTTCCTTGTTCAGCTTCTGTAACTTCGTCGCTTGAAATGGCCCAGTCCCGCTCTGACGGTCCAATCGGCATAGTCTTAAGGAGCTGTCGAAAGACAAGTGGAAACAGAGGCTATCTCAGGGCTGCTTTGACCAGTTGCATTGGAGGGCGCACAGACTCGTTCGTTCTAAGGTTAAGGTTTCTCACAGCGAAGACGGGACGTCGGCCCGAGGACCCTGGACCTCAACGTTCAACTTCGGATCCGCCGCTGAGGCTTGTACGGCCATTACTCTTGCGATGCCTATAGGTGCAGACTCGCAGCAAAGCCCAAAATCTATTTCAACAATATTGGTTTCTTTTCCGTGCTTGATACTACCATATCGCGCTTGGTATCAGCGCCTGGGCCAAAGAGAAACGCCCTCGTACTGGAGCTCTCGAGTCTCGACTTCAAGTTGCTGAAAAGATACCTGTTCTCTCGACACGGCATACCGGGCCAAATACGAACCAGCATGCATGAGTGCCAGCTCCTCGGCTCCTTGGTGGTGTGGTGTGTGGTGTGTGTTCTGTGATCCACAAACGGATGATAAAGCTCTGTAGCTTCGATCCTACCAAGCTAGTCCAGGCGCCTGAACCTTATTCTTCCATTCTACGTTACGGCACGCTCTTCGTTTTCGAAAACTTTCGCAAGACACTTCGTGCATCATGGAGGGAGATAAGCTTGGTCTGTGAAGGGAGCGAATGGGAAGTCTTTTCAGATGGAACATTGATTAGCATAGATCACGAAAAGCAAAACCGCTGCTCTCTGAGATGTCAGGGAAAGTTTACCTCATGAAAATTTCTAGTGTGAGTGAATGGTTATCGCCGGTCACCTCGCTTCATACATGCATAGAATAGGATCCAGGGTACTCGCAAGGAGACAGCGCGGAAATCATGAACGTGGAAAAGCTTATATAGGTGTGCTACTCCCGGTTTTCGTGTGGCAATTCATTTACGAGTTTTGCTTGGATGTACTATGAAACAGATGGAACGCATGACCCCTTTTTTGTCCACCAGCATGTCCTTGCAGAATTGATATTGAAAGCCAAGAAGGACTGGATGTATAACTTCCAGATGTTCCGTGACACTTGCACCTGAGAGATAGTTTGTTCCATTTAGTTTGATTATGCGTTGCCGTGACAAGCTCAGCTGCGCTTTGTGGGCATGAGCGCACACCCACAGAAATAGGGCCGAGTGCATGCCATAAATTTAAAGATCAAATGCTGACCCCCACTTCTAGCGCACCACACACCTATACTTCGATCTCCGGGTAGTATCCCCGTCATCGATGACTACCTTCCACTATTGTACCTCCTCTTGACACCGTCTCCAGTGCCCGACACGGAGGAACCGTTGTAAAAGCAGGCGAGAGGTAGCTTATCTTCAGTGTATCCTCATTCCCATCGATGGAACCGTTATAGACCAAACGCTTCGGGTCGCTTAAGCTCAAGCGCGCGAAGTTGAACAAGACACGTCACATGTGAAAGCGATCCTCGCTTTTCAGGCACCGTACTTGCACCTGGTCACATTGCTGTATATACGCGCTTGCTTCACGGCAGCAGGTATACTATAAGTTGAGCTATTGAACATGCAGTCCCGTTTGGAGAGATGGTTTACTACACTCTTGCGTTGCTCCTGGCCTCTATCTTGAGCGTTGCGTTTTACCTGCGGATAAAGCGACCCATTCAGCACTCCACTATATCATCCATACATTCTCTCCTGAGGCCTGATAACGCTCCTCTGGATTCTCTCCTGCACGCTAGAGCGTGTCCCAACAAGCGCCTCATCAGGGCATTCGCCCTCACTAATACTTTCGTCAAGGACGACCTGCTTTCTCACACACTATTCCGAAACAGAGCACAGAGCCTGCTCAACAAGGCCAGCGACTGGCATCGCTTCAAACGAATTGCAGACCACGCAGTCCTGTTGTCCCTTCCGTCCACTCTCGTTCGTGTTGACACCTTCGTACAGGCGGTGTCATTGCGGGTCATCCTAATAGGTTTACTGGGTACCGAAGACGCGGAGGACGCCTCCTTTCCTCCCTCTTCCATCGAGACCGTCTCCGCTTTGATCACAAAGCTATGGGCTCTATCTAAGCATCCCGAGCCCATTGACCCGACCCTCTTACCCCTTCTCAACCACCATCTACGCGCTTTAGTACCAGATATCGACGCTTATCCCAACCCCCTCGATTTCGTTATACCTGCCTGGGAAACGATGTGGCGAGTCGTTGCTACGACGTTCGCACATGTTTACAAGGATGCTCGGTTTAGGCGCGCGCTTGGAGAGCTCCATGCGAACCCCAGCATGACCCAGTTCCGCTTGCACGGCTGTGACCCCAGTGCCGAGAGCATGATCATCGAAGCAATGCGTCTCCACCCTCCATCCAAACACATCTCACGTTTGTCCTCGCGTCTTCCCTCGTTCTTACCCCGTTGGATGTCATCGCGCTTCTTTGAGACGCTCCACGTTGCGGACATTTGGGCTGTGCATTACTCTTCAGCCGTCTGGGGGTCTTCAGTGGAGACGTTTGATCCTTCGCGTCACGCGGTGCGTACGCCAGAGCAGGAGGAGGGGTTCCTGGCCTTTGGCTATGGAAGGCTACAGTGCGTGGCCAAGAATTGGGCACCGATGGCTGCTGCTATTATCTTGTCATCAATGCTTGCTGGTGTTGATGAGAATTACCGGGTCGAAGCAGGGAGAGGTATAGGAGGAAGAGATGGTTGGGAAGGATGGGAGATCGTAGCGTTGACTACCGTTCCTGCAGATGCTGGGTAACCAATAAGTAATCAAATTTCAATCATTTGTTGTTGTACGCTAGTTTCTCTAGCTTATCTTATGAGCTCTCGGTCGATCTGGTTGACTGTTTGCGTGAACGCACAACAGCATCGTTTTTGAAGTGTTGAATAAGTAACTTGAACTCTACAGCCTCCGGTGAATTAGAGTATGTAATGAGATATAACTCGCTTTTACCATTTGCAGTTGATTTGCAAGGCGGGTATCAATACCTACGAAGTGCGAGGAACGGGCTCTATACGGATATCGAAACGATACAGGTGGTGGTCAACTAAAGAGAGGGACTACGCCTATCTAGGTCATCGGCTACCTCCGGTAGATGACCGGTGTCCCCGGTTACACATACCAAGGGAACCCTCAGGACCCGTTACGGATCTCAGTACAGTCTCTCAGCCGACCATCTGCTGCGTAACATCCATGATCATAATGACCGACTCTGTACATGTCTTCACTGAAGTGCCATTAGACGGTTCAGACCTTGCCTAAGGATACAATTGATACTAGAACGGGTATTCATTGGACAAAGATGTTAACCTAGTTCCGCGCCCATATCTCCTCTGCAATAAGAAGTGAAGAGATGGTGTCACCAATGGTATTCTCCCATCCGATGTATTCTTCCATGTGTAAAATGTCCCGCGCTCGAGTCACATCGATCGAAGATAGCTTTCCGGGAAGCTCTTGAAATGAGCTACCAGTGAATGGAGGTAGCCGCGACTTCAAATCAGGCCGGCTCTTCTCGAGATACTCCACAGCCTCCTTCCATGTAAAGTGACCTCCTGATACGAGGAATCTCTTCTTTACCGGGGGCTCAAAACGATCAAGGGTAAGCGCTTTGACGTGGGCTCGTGCGACGTCCCGAACATCACAATAGAATGGTGGAAGCTGGATACTAAGCAGAGGGCGCTCAGGTTCCCCAGATATCAAGCTATAAGTCAATATGTTTGCATTCAGCCTGTCAGGCATCGGAGGTGGAAAATTTGTGTTGACCGGTCCGTACATGAATGGAGGATTAACTTGAAAAAATTTGATTATAAGGACTAGACATTCGTATAGTCGATACTTACTAGTCGCTAGATCCAATGTCGGGTTCTCCTGGGCAAACTTCCAGGCCATTTTCTCAACTAGAGTTTTGATAGCGAGATATCCCCAGAGCACATCATGATCTCCTTTAAGAAACTCTTCCTCCGACACACCACTCCAGTCTAGAAAGAAAATAATCTTAGAGATATCGCCTAGTAGAAATGGATGGCACCAACCTTTCTCGCTAAAAACGACTCCTTGATATGTCTTCTCGAGAGATGCTGTCCAGCGCCGAATTTAGTGCTGATATTATTGAAAATGGCCAAATAAAACTCACGATCTTGAGTAGTCGCCCAGCTGCTCGTCAGGACAACCTTTGATACTCCGGCTTTTAGAGCAGAAGCGAGCACGTTCAAAGTCCCATTCCTTGCGGTCTTCAAGAGAATTCAAGGAAACGCTATCAAAGAAAGAACAGAACCTTACCTGAAGAGTTTCTTGTGGAGAAGCCTTTCCCGCTAAGGGTGATGCAGCGTGGATGATGTAGTCGACACCTGAAAGCAAACGTTGTTAGAACATATTGGGGGAAGTAAGCCCGGACGTGGGGGAAGCTCAGTCACCTTTCAAAGCGCCAGAAAGATCTGACGTCGCAATGTCATCTATCTGCACTAGCGAGAAGTCCAGGTTGTCTGCGATAGTTGCAGCCCGGAGGGATTCTATCTTGCCTGGGCGTGCAGTCCTGGAGGATGTAAGCCTTCCGAATATACAGCAGGTAATTATAAACAGACCCGCGAACAGCGTATCCCTCAGCCAAGAGCAAAGAGATAATGTGAGCGGCCAAAAATCCAGAAGCACCGGTCACCTTGAGAAAAGCACCGTTAATGGGGAGAGTGAACAGTGGGTAAACTTGCTCACCAGAACAAGAGGTTTTGCCATAGAGTCTGTACTGCAAGCAACCTAGATATTCCATCGCTTTTAAGTGTTGTCAGTGAGCGCCAAATCAAGGACTGAGCGATGCAAGGAATCCTATCAGTCAATGGAGTCGTCGGTGTTGCCGGGGATTGGGACGACCAGGTCGGCCACGTCCAACTTCCGTAGGAGAGAAAGCTCAGACATATGGAGAAGTAAGGTGAAGCAAAACGGTGCGTAGAGGCCGATTGATTCCAAGCCGAGGTACATCTCGCGATCACTAGGAACACACCGCAGATGTCGGATCGGCTGAAGTTTGTGTGCGTCCATCGATCATCGCTGGTATCACTATTAGTATAGGTGATCATCATACGGCGTCTTTCATCCTGCGATTCTTTCCTTTATTCAGGCGTTCTGCTGTAGTTATAGACTCGACTCACCTTCATCGTCTCTCGGCGGCTGAGTAACCTCAACGATATGAGATATCTATATCAACAAATGAAGCATGTCGATCCTCCACGAAACTTCGTGTGTGCGATAACCGTGGTCGAACGAAAGGCCCTCTTGCCCTGAACCCGGGCCGGCAGCTTCGGCAAATAATCTCAGCTGAAGATACTTACGTACTGCCCCTGGTCTTCCCTCAGCACTGACACCATGGATTATAACAAGTTCGCATACTTGGCAATCACCCTCAGTCCTGGTTCATATTTTATCCAATGCCCCGCGGCTCTAGCCAATATACACCCGTTGCTTAATTACGCGGGTCCAGTAGGCGCGCTAAGTGATGTGCAGCTCTTGTGTGTGCCGACAAAGGAATGGGAAAGACAGGGCGGATTGGTGATAGGGACATTGCAAGCCACACCGGGTGTTGCTAGAGTTGACGTTCAATCGATGAGGCAGAGATCCAAAAGGGACGAAACCTAACTTTTTCAGAGGACTCCCAAACTGGGGTTAGTGAAGATATCTATGTCATTTCTACAGGTTCGGCTCACACAATCATTCCTTTAGCGTCTCTCTTCGCTTTCCTTCTCATCTGTTTCACGCGATCTACTATCGGTTCCCATCTCGACATCCTGTTTATCGTCTTCTCGTCTTTCTTGTACTTGCTCCGTGACATCCTTCCTGGCCTCCCAACCCCCTTCATACCCAAACCACGTCTTGTTTCCGCAGTGTGGTCCGCGCAGCATAAGTATAAGAAGCATCCATCCACAGAATGCCATCGAGAGCGCACCACCCGCACGCCACCCGTACTGTACAAACACTTTCGTACCTACGGACGAGCCCATCACTTGACCAATGAATAACTAGGAGTATATGTAAGCGTATGCACATTCTTAGATAGAGAGGGTACGTACAGAAAGAATATACACAGCATTGAGGCGTGCGCGAGCCTCTGGATTAATACTACGCCGACGTAGGTTAGTAAGTCAACGATGATCTATAATCGCTCGCTTAACACGAACCTGAAAATCCGCGTTGCGAGAGAAACTTCCAGCATTTGCCGAAAGGTATCGATCCCGATCGTAGTGATGATAACGGCACCGATGGAGATACCGCCGGCGCCCGTTTGTACGGCTTGGGAGCATAGCAACATGAAAATGCCGGTCAGAGAGGCGTACCAAGGGACCAAATGGTCGATAGTTCTTCCCAGTATCGGTCCCATAGCCACAGCAAACATCCCTATAAGCCCGAACAGCCCTATCACCAAACTAAATCACAAATTGAGCGACTATTTGCTATTGAAGGATAGAGCTTACGTTGAATAATTGTACGGATCCTCACCGAGCAGGAAAGTAAGCGTAACCCAGAAATTTGTGAACGATGCACTCGACCCTATGCTGATAAGACATGCTTGAATGAGGAGGGGTTCCGTTACGGCGAACTTGGCCATCGTCTGAAGGATATGCCAGTATGTCAAATGTGCGTTCTTAGCAGGATAGTCCGGTACGACGAAATAGCTTCCGAGTACGAGGAAGTACTGAATTCCTATGGCGAGGTAGTAAACGACGCGCCATGAGGTGAACTCTCCTATGACCCCCGAGAGAACCCGCGCGAGGAGGATACCGAAGAGCAGTCCGGCAAGGACGATGGATAACGCTGATGCTCGACGCTGTGGGGGAGCGAGGTCGACTGCAAGGGGCATTAAAACTTGGGGAACAACTGTCACAGCCCCAACGAGGAAGGATAGTGCCTCAAAGACGGCGAGGTTGGATGTTACTGACAGACCGATGGTCAGAGACGCGGAGACTGCTACGAGAATTAGGACGAGCTGTCGACGGCGGACCAGATCTCCGAGAGGGGTGATTAAGACAAGTCCAGTGGCATATCTGTGAGCGACGGTAAGCTCTGGACCTGTGCTTATATGGGAATATTTGAAGGCCTCACCCAGCTTGTAAGAGCGTCGGTATCCTATAGGATAGACAAAATTCACCTCCAGCCCACAGAACACAAACGTACGACTCACCTGGATACTTCCTCATATGTAACATTGAAGTCTTTCGACAATTCAACTGCATGGTGACTATTAGCCAAACCAGTTTCCGCTGGAAACGAAACTTACTGAGCAATGGTTGGCAGTAGTATAGATTGGCAACCGCTGATAATTTATTCCCGTAAGTCATGACCCAAAGTCGAAACATTGGCAATTCCCGGTTTGAAAGCGGACATACTGAATGTGCTTATAACACCGAACGCGATATTCATGGCCAATGAAAAATGAAAGGGTTTAGTGGGGTCATATCGCAATCGTCGAGGAACAGGTATAAATCCAAAGTCTTTGGGAGTCGGGATTGTAACGGAATCATCGACCTTATAGTACATCGTCAGTTTGGTGTCAATCTGCATAGCTGGGGAGCCTGAGCACGTACATTTCCTCTGGCTTCTTGCTCCTTCATGGTCGCCATCTATATTCTGCGTGCACCTTGTGGTGGTCGGAAACTGTAAGAATGAGTCTCATGATGGAACAATATCGGTCCGGGGCTTATAGTTTTTCCGGCATTACCAGTCCCTATCTTGGGCTAATCTGCGCGTGAGCAATTGACGTTAAGATTCCATAATCTTTTGCGCTGAGCACGCAAGAGAGTATTAACAAGATTTCAAGGTGAAGAAGAGAAACGTGGAGGGAGTGGACAAAACGGGTAATGCTGTTGCCATTCTTGTATACGAGGCCAAGCGATGCCAAACATGCCTGACGACTCCTCCAAAAACTCTCCGCCAAAATCAGAAAAATGGATTTCCATTTCCCTCGTACGTGATTAGTTTTTTCTTATTTCTTTGTGAATAACTAAACCTGGAGAAATAGGTTGCAGGAACAGCGCTCACTCTCGCCATTCCATGGACACTGCTATCCCTACGAAAAAGAATGTGTTCTAGTGCTCTGGCCAAGGCTCCTCCACGTAGAACAGGAACTGCCGCGTTCAAGATCCAACCAATAATTGAGGCAAAGCCTGTGACACCTGCATTTGAAGAAACGAGATCGTGGCGCCGTCTTTTTCCTACAGAAAAGGATCCACAACCAGTCAGACCACATACGTCGGCCGATGGTGCTCGACGGGCGCTGTACACCATAGGAGCCTTCGGACTATCCACGGCCCTTGTTGGCATTAGCGCGCTGGCGACTATTTGGGGTGCTCAGCTTCTACTAGGCGTTGACACGGTACGGATACCTTTCGCCAGTAATGTTTGATCACAGCTAATGCGTATCCAGGTGGATGAGTTCTCTGAGATGATGCGAACTTTTGTAGCTACAAAGCTGGCCCCGCTTTCGGCCCGTATCCACAGCTTCCATAAACCCGAACTCGACGACGGTGTGCCTCCAGACCCGCAATGGAAATGGGACGAAGCTGAGAAGCGTTTAGAGGAGATTTTTGAAAAGCAAGGAGGTTTTGCTTGGGCAGAGGCTGCTCTTCGGGAAGCAGAGATGGAAGCTAAACTGGAGAGGGAAAAACGGAGAGAAATGCAGGAGAAAGCCAATCGGCGGTAGGATTGTTGCATTTCAATCATCGCAATAGTGCGAATTTGCCTAACAGTAGAGCACTGTTAAATAATCCACAGCGTAAACTAAAAAGAGGGTCTGGTATATACAGGTAGTGGCTTGAGTCCGTTCCAAATGTCCCAGTTGAATTAGTAGATGGCTTTACTGTAATCCTTCAACGCGCCTTGCTGATTCTGCGAGACGCCTTTTTTTCCGCTTCAATGCATTTTCGGCTAGCCGATTCTATTGCCTGCATCCATACTGCAAAAGTAAAGAGGTCAGATCGCATTGGATTGTCATGTAAGCATGAACATACGTTGACATTCGCGAACCGACGACGCTCGAAATCCAACAGCCTCCCCGCCTCGTGGATATGGCAATGTGACCTGGAAACAAAAATCATCTAAAAGAGCTGATGAGCATGCGTCTCGACTACAAGAAAGAGTAATCACCGTTTCCATCTTTCAGTCGCACTTCTGATAGCGAAATAGGCTGCATCCCAAAGTTGAATACCATCCAGAATCTTATACAGAAAACAATCACTAACCATCCGATACAAGTTTTGCGCCGTAGCGTCAGTCAACACCAACGTATCGCTACACAAGAACGCATGCAATCTCCGGCCGCTTTTAGCTTTACAAAGGATACCGTCCTTTAGGAGTGACCGAGCACCCATATAGCGAGTGGGAGCCGTCAAATCTAACCGACTACTCGTAATCGTCAGTGACCAGACAGAAGAAGGAAAAGGAAAATAATTTTCACCCTTGGCCGATCCACAAGTGCTGAGAAATCTGCCGAAGTGTCTCGCGACCCTCCTGCTCACGAATGGTCTCGTTGATGTGAGCTAGGATCCTTTCTGCAGCCCTCAAAGAATCAACAATTGCTGTATGTTCAGCTCCACCAGGCTCCGTGTAATGAAGGATCTACACGGTTATGTAAGTCGATGCATCTTGTAGGTGAAAAGAATGTACTGCTTACTTGCTTAACAAGAAGCGGATACCGCGTTATTCGCTGCATGGGTATGAGCAGATAACTTGACAAGTCGAGGTTGCGAGCCGCAGGATCGTCTCGAAGGTGCTATGCATGCATTCAGTCTCATTATACATGACATTTAACTTGAAGTCAGTCCACACCTGTAACTGAGCAGCGAGGTCGGGCCGTGAATCGCGCAATGATTGCAACACTTTGATGGCATTCGATTGATTGACGCAGTACTCCTGAGAGCTAATGTTAGCATGCTCATCTTTAGCAAGAGTACAACCCCGCCTACCATATACACAGCCATATTTGACATGTGGCTCTGCAAAACGTCACCAATTCTATCGATGTACAGTCGACAGTCTTTCTGGCGTTCCTCCAGAGCACTCATGAATGTCTAAAGAGAAGATCAGTCTCGTCTCAGTCAGAAAGAATGAAGGACTGACCGTGTTGGTTATTAAAATGTCTTCCACGTTCGCAAAAACCACTGTTACTGCTTTCATATCCAGGAGTGATAGCATGTTCGAATAGAAATGCTGCAAAGAGAAATTTCAGCAGATGTTGATTATACATTCAAATACTCATTCGTACCTCGACGACGAGCTGCAGATCATGTACATATGCAGTCTCTGTCGCGATGAGCTCAAATATAGCCTTCCAAAGCACGTCAGCCTATCGTCAGCATAGGTATAAGGCCCAACTCACCTCCTGTCGACGTCGTTCTTTCGGTGGAATCCCTTCAAGCGCGGATCTGTCCACAAGACTAGCCCAAGACTGCAAACAGACCCGAAAATCAAAAACAAGACACAAGGCCAGAAACTTAGGGGTACGCACACTTCCAAAAGCCGGACTAGCAGACCTGCTGAATTCGCTTTCGGGGGAATTGAGTATCGGAGCTGATATCACCAAACGCTTCTCCGCCTCTGGTGTCTTGCGTCCCAAAAAGTGCATGAGGCTGGAGTATCGGCTCTCCCCGGGCCCTTCTTTCGAGGGTGTCTGCGAGATAGTGGAGATCGTTGGCGAGCTCGGAGGAGCTGAATCCATGGAAGAAGCTACCGACATCCTGTTAACATTAGCGTGGGTGTACCGAAATGCCTCGTATCTATCAAACGCATCATTGAGATGCGCCGACGTCTCTGATTCGGTGGGTGGGACAGGAGGAAGACCCTTCAGCGAAGAGGTGGACGTGTTGGAAGACAAGCGTTCAGGAGCAACAGGTGGAGGTCTACGTTTGCTAGACTTCGGTTTCCGGGGAGGTCTCGGAGGAGGTTTCACATCCTGTTTGACAATGAGACCAGCGGCTTCTAAGACCAATTGTCGTTCGTGTTCACGGGCTTCGCGTTCAGCCTTGGTCTCAGGGTAGGTATCCTCTATGTCGCTTTCGTCGAACGATAAGTAGTCGGAACCATCGGTCTCGGTATCAGTGTCTGTATCGTCGCCACTTGTATCCGTCCCAAGATCGTCCGTAGAATCAAGTTTCGGCTGGCTGGTTTTCACTTCAACTAGGTTTTGGACGGCCGGTATGTCGGAGACCGGTGCAATCATAGTACGATCAGGGTCTAAACGATAGAATTCCATTGCGAAGCAAGTTTAATTGACGAGTACATGTAAGAAACAAAAAAAAAAGGAGATTCAGCCTGTTTGCCAGACGTAAACAGAAGAGCTGGGGGAGGGAATAACTTTACTGACCCTCAGCGACCTCTAGGTAATCAGCGGGTGCAAGGAACACCGCGCCGTCCTGTTCCACCTTCCACCATACATCTTCACTGTCATCGACAACGGTAATCATGTCCCCCTCAGAGAAGGATAGCTCATCAGAGCCATTGCCTGTATACGTGTATAATGCTTTGGCTTTGACTGAAAGAACAACGTCAGGTAGATTCGGGGGAAAGCAGCGAATCGACTCACCGAACTTCGTCTCCTCGACATAAGTTCGAGGGAACAGACCTGATTTCCCAGTGGTTACGACGGTGCCGAACCACCAGTCACCGTCAGTCTTTGAAGGATTAGCCTTCAAAACGACGTTCTCGTCGAAACCTACAAAGACAATAAGCCTCAAATAAGTTCCATGTGTGGGACAAACTTACTCAAATCATCTGGACCATCAGCAACGTATGCATACAGTGTTCGGACACGAAGCTCTAGAAAGGTGTAAGTCAGTAAGAAGAAAAGATAAACAAACGGTAAATAAAACCTTGGGACTTGTCAATATCTGCCAGCGGATCATCTTCGACCTGTATAACGGGAATGGGAGTGGGAGGTGCTTCTGTCTCATCCTCTTCACGCGTCGAAGAAAGGTGTTCGACCGGGTTTCCTGCCTCAGTCGCAAGACCAGCGTACCAAGCGACGGACTGTCGGTTAGACTGACTCGACAGCTCAGAATCCATAGGAGAAGATGCAGGTACAGCTGCAGGAAGAGGAATATCGACACGAGGCGGAGACGGTGCTCGCACCACAGTGTTGATGTGCGAGGGTGGAGCAGAATCACCGATAACCTTACCAGCAACTGGTGGTCCACTCTTGTCCACCGTCTTCGTCGCTCGGAGTTTCCTTCCGCCTTGGATGGAGAGCATGAGGGCATTGACGTCCCCTGGAGCAGAGGCTGTAACGGCAGGCGCGGGAGGAGGAAGAGGAGCGGCAGGCGCGACTGGTGGTGCCGGCGGGGGAGGTGGGCCTGGCGGTGGAGGCGGAGGCGGAGACGTAACAACGCCTCGATCGGGAGCTGGAGACGATGGAGACGACGCTGGTCCTGAGCCGGGGCTAGGCCCCGTCGATTGAGGCCTAGGAAGCAGACTGCCAAACAATTTACTGGCGATATCGTCCCTCGCACTCCGGGACTTGGTAATTTCGTCGTCACTGCTGTCGTCGTCGCTATCTGAGTTTTCCTTAATAACGTCCCAATCATCGCCAATGGAAGAAGTGCTGGGAGGCGCGGTGTTATACGGCGATTTAACTGGAACCGGACCAGGACTTCTGGGAGAGCGGATCGCAGGCGGCGGCGTCGGGACTGCGACTGGAGGGCTGACAGAGGTGGCGCGTTGGCTCCAAGGATTGCTACCAGCGCTCGCTGTCGCCGGGGATGCGGCTGCAGCTGCACCTCCTCCCTTTATAAGACGACTGAAAGGATTAGTATCGGGCTTTTCAGCAGGAGGACTTTGCACCGCGGGAGTAGAAGGACCAGAGAACGCGACAGGCGGCGAGACAACGGGAGGCACAGGTGCACGGGGCGCAGGAGGTGGCGCAGGTGCAGGGGGAGCAGGAGACGGCGTTGCAATTACCGGTGACGGAGCTGGTTTATTCTTGAAAGCTTGAAGTTTAGCTTGATATTTCTCCTCTTCCAGTCGGGCCTCTTCCTCCTCTTGCTCAAGTTGTCTCAGTCTCGCAGCGCGGGCTTCGCGTTGCTTCTTGATGGCCTCCTCACGAGCACGGAAGGCTTCTTCTTCTGGGTCAACCTCTGGTACCGCAGGAGGGGGTGGTGGTGCAGGTGCAGGGGGTGTAATTACAGGAGCAGGTGGATGAGCGGCCGGAGCTCGAGGAGGAGGCGGAGCGGGGGCAGTACCTCTGGGTTTTGGTGCAGGCGGCGCTGCTTTAGCACGCGTCGGTGGAGGAGGAGGGGCTTTAGCAACAGGAGGGGCGACAACAGGGGGAGCAGGAGCCGCGGATTCTTCCTTCAACGCCTTTTCGCGCTGGAGACGCTCCCTGCGCAAATTTTCCCTTTCTTCCGCCTCCTTCTCCGCTGCTCTGGCTTTCTCCTCAGCTTCTTTCTTCTCTTGTTGTAGTCGGTCTTCCACAGTGGTGTCAATTGGAGCGGGAGAAGGAGTTGCAACAAGGCCCAAGGCTGCTTTACGTGCTTCAATACGACGTTGAGCTTCCGCCCGTGCAAATGCTTGGCGTTCCTCTGGAGTCATGTTCTTCTTCGCTGGAGCAGGTGATGGTGGTGCTCTGGCAGCCGGGGGAGGACTGGTGACTGTTAAAGATGGTGCAGCAGGAGGAGGAGAAGCGGTAGCGGCAGGAGTACGAGGACGGTCGTACTCCCTATCCCTCCTGTCACGAGGCGAAGGTGTTCGATGCCCATAATCGTCTTCGTAACCCCGTCTATACGAGCCCCGAGAGTATGGACGATCACGGTCGTCATCATACCTCCGAGACGAAGAATAAGAATCATCTTTATCGTCATATCGACCAAACTTCCGATTCGTATCGTCCCGATCTCGTGCCCATTGACGCTTCTCTCTCTCTTTGCGCTCGTCCCTCGCCTTGATCTTTCTCTCAACTTCTGGTACTCTCTCATGCATTAATGATAACAACTCCCTTTCCAGCCTTCTTCTTTCCTCGTCTTTAGCAGAGGTCCTTGGTCCGCGCGAAACATACTCGAGATCATCTCCTACTCTCTTAACACGATATTTCAGATCATCCATTTCCCTGTCCAGAGCCTCATCTTCTGCTGTCCTGGCCGAATCAGCTTCCGCAGCACGATCCAGCGTCTGAAATGTGTTTGCGAGCATGTTCTTTACATCCGCGAGGTCAGCCGAAGGACCAGTGTCATTTCGTGACCTAACGTTATCGCGATTTATGTGACGACTACGTGGCTGATAAACGCCACCCGAAGACTCGTTGTCTGAGTGTCTGTAGATTGTTGCGTCTCTACCAGAGTCAAGGGCAGAAGAGCCGGTAAATGAGCGGTCCTTCAGCCGCGATACAGGCGAGTCGATGCTGGATGGAGACCGTGACCGAGTCTCATTTTTGAGCACCCCCTTGAGGAAATCCACAGAACTATCAAGGTCACGATGAGAAGGCGGAACGAGTTCAGGAGGAAGCTGTTCAGGAACTTCGTTGCCATTTAACTCTACATCAAATAGATCAGTTATGCGACGACGTCAATGACGACTACAGACATACTTCGATAGATGAGACCCATTGCGACATGGAATTCTGCTTTATTCAACTTTCCGCGGTCATCAACGTCGGCCAAGGTCCTGATTGCATCCGTAAGTCCGAAATAGAGTCGCAATAGTATCCACTCACCATATTCGAGCAAGATCATCCTTTGAAAGCCCACTTTGACCGAATACATCCAACGCCGTCTGCCCACTGATGAAACCGTCGCCATGCGTATCCCAAGCCCGGAAGATATTGTCGTAATTCTTCTTTTCTTGCTTCGACAACGCCCATGGGACTCGAGGGGCAGCGGTGCCTTTGACCTCTTGGTTGTGCTGTTGGAACGACTGCTGCAGAGATAACCCTCCAGGAAGGAGCTGTGACGGTAGCTGAGGGGCACCACCGGCGCTATACGGGGTAGATGGGTTCATCGGCAAGAACGTACTGGACATCATCTGCAAGCGTGGATCCATATATCCTGTGACCTGCGGCACTAATGGACGCGCAGCAGGATAGCCGGTCTGCTGAGGCTGAATGGCAGACAAGCCGGGACCTCCCAGTCCAGGTGACGGGCTCAGAAAACCGCGACTTTGCTGCGGCTGCTGCTGTGGCTGAAGAAAGTTGCCCTGATTCTGCTGATACTGGGCGGGTATGGGCGGTACAGGCGGTGGTAGAGCCGGTCGAAGAGCTGACGAGAAATTGCTTCCTGGTCCAGGATATCCTGTCGGCTGAGCCTGCATGACACCGTTACCAGGAAATCCCGTCTGCTGGGGCTGCATGCCTTGATTTACAGGATATCCCGTTCTCTGTGGTAGTATGCCGCTTCCTGGTTGTCCATATCCAGGCTGGAACTGCGGGTTTTGCTGGAACTGCAGGTTAGGTTGCTGGAATTGCGGGTTCTGCTGGTACTGGGGATTCACAGGCTGAAATCCAGTCTGCATGGGATACTGGTATCCCGGCTGACCTTGACCCCATTGCGCCATCGCTGAGGAAGGGAGGGAAGAGCAGGTGAGGTACTGGTGCAAAATCCGCAAGCGCGCGGCGGTGCGTCACCATCCGTGACAAGAGTGTCACATAATTTCCTAAAGCGAACTTGCCCTTGATTTGACGCGCTTCGGCACCGAATATCGCCTTCTCTTTGTTGGAAGATGTCGTCGATGTGGCTTTTCTTCAGTTCACTCACCAGACCCATCAAGATATAGGTTTGAAGCCTGGAGGCCTGATTATACATTTTGGGACATACGACAAGATACTAATTTTTCTGCTTCTTCTTTTCTTCTTCTTTCCTTCCTTTGACTGCAGTACCGCACCTTACTCTTCGACAAGAGCGACGCGCAATGGAACCTGCTCTCCTTCGTGAACCCTTTCTTTGACGACGGGTGCGATAGTCTGCCACCCGTGCATGTGCTGCAGCTCCAATCCCTCTTCGGAAGGACTGAACTCGAACGTGCTCAGTAGTTCTGCGACCAGAACCTGCATCTCCATTATCCTGCGGAGTTGAAGCTAATGCTGGGATAACAAAAAATGATATAGATGATACTACTTACGCGTACTTCCACCTAAAACAAAGTATTCAGTCCCACTCATTTGCGGTCTTCAAAGCAAAGACGTACCCGATGCATGAACGAACTCCTGCGCCTATATATGAATCAGGTAGGATGCAAGTTTTGCAGGCATAAAATCATTTACCGAACGACATCCTGTAGAGGCCGAGATTGAGCAGTTCAAACAGACAATATGAATGACAAATTTACAGGTTCGCATACATGCCCAAGTTTGTTTCTTTGATTCCTGTCGGATAGAGAAATCTCTCGGGATTCCATTTATCCGCATCGTCTCCCCATACACTCGGCAATCTACAGATATCAGATGAGGGACAACGGGATCGATACCGGCAGCAGCTTTACGCCTCACCGATTGTAAGCGTATAAGGATAACACGAGGGCTTGTCCTTTCAAAACCGGAACCTCCCAGATGACATTACCATCCGATGTGGTTATGGGTTCTGAGAGGGGCATGACGCTGTCCTGACTAGCTACCCGTATCAAGGTAGAAACGAAAGGATGCAGACGAAGGGTCTCCTATCTGGACATCAGCCAGTCACCGGGTCATTAAGCGTAAAAATAAATGCCGACTTTGATTACAGCGTTGAGCAGGGGCAGAGAGTCGTAATCATCCGTGGCTAGATCTCCCCGGCAGTGCTCTCGCCTCTGGGAGATTTCTTCACGGAGCTGGTTTTGCATACACGGATAAAGGCTGAGCTCGTATAGGATCCAAGCTACTGTTGTCGCAGTTGTATCATGCCCACCAACGGTAAACGTGCTGATGAATGCGGCCAGACGTTGGACAGTTTCCTGAGTAGACTGATTCAGAGACTCACGCTAGTTGCGAATAGATTTCGTCGACGCTCATTCGTTTATCTGGATCTTCGGCAAGATAGGAAAGCGCTGTAGGACCATACCCATTGCTATACATATCATAATGAAGGAGAGCACACATACCAAGAAGATTCACGATGTCCTTATCAGTAGTGTCGATCTCGTTTTCAACAACCTTGAGCTGTTTCTGGAGGATTTCGCTGGCGATTCTGTACGAACAATTCTTAAAACGAAGGACTCGGATCTGGCTTCTTGACGTTATTAGTTCGAGTATCTTCAAGGCAAGTTTAGGTACTCCAATCCGCCAGAGGGATATGTATAAAAGCTCTAAACACGACGGAGATGCGTGTGACTCGATGCTACATATACCAACGTCAACATTAACAAAAAGCCAAATTTCTCTCTAGAAAGGACGTACAATACATTGTGGAGTGCCTCTCGGAGTTCCGAGGCCCCGTCATCTAGAGCATTAAAGTGATATCGAAAAGCAGCTATGGAAAACTTGAACGATCAGACAAACTGAGAACTTAGGCAGCTCACTTATACCAATGATATCGAGCGCGACTTTGCTTGTCCATGTAATGACGTCAACCACTCTACCGGCGTCACCAACTTGAACCTCATGCTTGAGTTTGTTTATCAGCTATATGATGGTTAGAGAAGAATTTGCGCTTAGTTATGAGCGAGTCTCGAACGTACTTTAGATGTGAAAGACTGGAACAGAGGCAGAGCTTGACGAAGCTGAGATGCAGAGAAAGCCGGATTCATGATCTTCCGCTGCCGTTGATGTACTGTGTCTGAAGAGATGTCCGTCGAGTTTTCACGAATAATAAGACAAATACAGTACATACCCGCGGCTGTAACCACACCAGGGCCAAGAAAGGCCGCAGCAAAATGATTGATGTCAGGAGATTTTGGGAATCGGTACCCAGATTGGAGAACGTGTTTCAGCGCTTTGGGGTCGGATAACATCAATACGTCTTGCTATAAACAAAGGGTGGATGAAATTTCATGAAAAGTTGATAAAGGGCACTGACTCCGAAGCATCCGCCGATTCGAAAGACCGCACCATACTCCTGGATCCATTTCATCTCCAGTTCGCCGAAGTTTTCTTGGTTACGCATGATCCATTCATGACCTATCCCTTCGGTCAGCATAAAGGTGCTGAGCGAAATACGTAGAGAATGTGACGAGCCTAAAAGCAGGGAGGGTCGGGGAGGTCCGCGGATCTTTCGTGTACACTTCAAGTTGCGCTTGTAGTATGTCCAGGTAAGAGTTAGGACAGAGAGCATAAGGAGGAAGAAGAGAAACGATGTGCCTGGAAGTGAGAACATGTGGGTTTATGATGGCGAACTTTCAATGAATATTGTGCCGAATTCTTATACGTGCTACAATTGATAGCTTGTGCGTGTTTCTCGAAGGCAGTTCGAGAAGTCGCACGGAGATACAAGGCCTTAGCCATCTTTCAGCGCCTTTTGGGGCCTAAAAATGGCATCGAGTCCCATGATCATTCAAAATAAACCTGCGGCTCACGGTGTAGGTAGATAGTACGCTGTGGACGAGGGCATGCCATCGCCGCATGTGAAGCTCCTCGAGGCTCGAAGGGCAATGCTGTTGTTCTCAGAAGATTTGGAGAAGAAGGCGGGGTTGATTTTGTCAAAGAAGGCCGACGATTCTGCAAATTTCTTGGCGAAAAGATGATCTCGATGGCGAACGGAAACATAACACATTAGAAGGTTAGTGGTTTTATCGAGCAGAACATACTCAGAAAGCACCAGAGAGTGTCGAGACAAGCCTGTAAAGATCGACAAGGAGGGACGGTATAAGCACTAGCGGTTCCGCTTATTTCGACACATTCTAGATAAGGACAATGTGATAACGCGATGGGACCTCAAGGCCTCGCTTCCCCAGCATTGAGAAGTCTGCTTTATTGTTAACGAAGCCGCAATTAGGTGAGAAGGCGCCAGTCCATTGATATGGGAGGGTCACTGGGCAACGAAATGTACTCGATTCGACTGATACAGACCCGCACTGTGAGATAGTTTGGTCAAGAAGTTGATCCGGGATGTGAATGTATAGCACGTTCTGCTTTGGTGGAGATGTCAGGGGATATCCCGTTTCTGATGTCCTAAATTCGTGTCTGATGATGTGAAGATTTGCGAGGCATTATTCCAGGATGTATGCACCGTCTGGCAGGAGCATCAGGTCCCTAGGTATCCAAATTCTGCTGATCAAGTATACATCCAGATCCGTACATTGACCTATTTTTGCATAGTACCATGGAGTCCTATGGGGCCAGCGCCAGGACTAGGACGTCATGGTCTACGTCTGCGTCAGACCAAGGAGCCCGGCCGACCAGTCTGGTCAGATTTGTTTTCTTCACCACAGAATACAGTTCAGCATGAGGGCCTCCTTCAATATACTTAATAGGACGTACTATTATTCTGGATCATCTTATTTCACCTGCTGAAAAAATCTCTCTAGTGAACGACGAACACGGACGGTAGGACAGTCGGCAAAATGCGGGATCAGTTGATGCAAATAAAATTTCCCACGGGTCCTTCACATCTGCATAACTCAGTACTATTATGACCGACTGCCTATACCTATGCTCATAGGACTCGGAACCATTCCTTCGTTACTGGGTGGCCTCCAGCGTAATCACAGTCAATCTGAATGGAGTCAAACTAGGGTATTGCTCAAGACTTGTATCCAAAACTACTTCTTTTTCCTTCGTTCCTCTGCTTCCTCATGCGTTTCAGAATCAGGAATAGAGCGTTTGTGGTTCAAGAGCAGGTCCTTTAACGACTTTGGACTGAGTTTAGCGAGGAGAGCTGCCATATGCGAGGGAGGCGTCGGTGGAGGTACAGGAGGTACGACGTGGCCGTTCTCTGTGGTGATCAGGGATTCTAGGGAGGATATTGGAGAATTACTTGGCGAGGGAGCCGCCTTGTGGGCCTCAAACCTCAAGGATTTCTCCTCATTATTCGCTGCAATCTTCTTATTCTTTACCCTTTTCATTGCAATAGACATCTTTTGGATTGCGCCCAAATTGCTTCTGTCGTGGGTCTTTTTAGGACGAAAAGTTGGGGCCGTGAGCTGGCCTAGTGGACGACTGTTGGACATGGTAAAGAGTCTTCGCCAAATTATGAGGCCTGCGATATGAGGAAGAGGGCGAGAACGGAGCGTAGCTACAGCTCAATCCCGCGAAGCACGGCAAGCAAAATGTACAACTTTGAAATCCAAATAAAGAGTGCACTACCCTCTGCTTATAGCTTGGCCCGCCACAAGCATTTTATTTTCCGCTCTGTGCAGACCACACAAGACTTTCTTCGCGAAGGATCCTGCCTATAAGGAGGAACGAACTGAGTGCCTTGTACAAGGAGAACAGACACAGAACGCACTCGGAGTTACATCGCTTCTTATGCCATGCCAGTAGATCGCTGCGAGTGAATTGAGAGCTGCACGACTTTCCATTCACCATCAGATAAACGAGCAAAAGTAGAGGGTGCTACCGAGACGTACGTTGCAGCGATGCAGTCGCTCCCCAGTATCTAGACAAAGCGCGTCGACGGACGTATTCAGGGCAATGCTGACTGAGGTTTACTCACGAACGCGGAGGTGTCGATTTAAATGGGTAGTCCGAGTGAACTTTGCAGGGCAGTGAGGGCAAAGCTTGGTCTGGGGCAAAATAGGGATATTGCCCCTGTGAGACCACATTTTGGACAGGGATCCATCCTCTTTCCTGAATTCCGCTGGTTGACTTGCTAAGGGAGATGGCTCGACCTGGGCCCTTTCGACTAGCATTATTGAAGTAAGTAAATACAGGAAACGCGAGCGTCCTCGGTGGGCCTCCACAAGACGTTGTGGTGGTAGGGAGAGTATTCAAAATAGGGACGAGGTGAAGGAGTAACGAACGCCGGTCTGAGGTTGCACTGGCACCGTAAGGGGCGTGTCCAAAAAAGGAGCGGTTACTTCCATCACAATGCACAAAATTCGAAGAATATAAACCGACGTTTTAACGACATCAAACTACATGAAAGGGACGTCAGCAACGGCAGATATATGCCGAGTAGGGCTGCGATGAAGTCTAGGTCACGATAGCAAAGTCTATTTCTCAAACTCTCTGGTTATCCCCCACCATACCGCTTCCTCGACGTCCTCAGCTTCGTGTGTAGGCTTGTGAGTTGGAGAACCATGGATCGGATCATATACCCCAGTGCGGACCAGCACAGACGGCCATCCCACACCGTTGGCACCCGCGATATCTGGACCATAAACTTTAACTGCTTCTGTTCACGTACAGTAACCCAGACTAACCAGACTCAGGATTATCTGTTCGATGATCTATTTAATACACAGCTAATCAATCATTAGATGGGGAAGATGTGCTTTACCTCCAATCATGTACCTATATGTATAACCATGTCAATGCGTAAAGGCAATTATGATGGACAGATACACCTACATTGTAGGTTTTGTGGAATGATTGTATAACAAACGTGTCTGATTCTCCAGTACGCTTTTGGCGTACCGGTAAGTAGCTTCGGTTGGTTTACCATACTGGACATGAGGATACTTCTTGCCGGTCAAAGCCTTATGGAGGGCAACCGGCATTAGCGATGTGCCGTTGAGGAAGTTTCCAATTACCTGCCTTGTAAACAGCCTGGAAAGCCTATTTGAAGGCACCTTGTCCTAGTCGCGGTCTAGGAAAGTCACATCTCCATATCAGATCAGGATTGCAGAAGACCAGTTCCACAGCCTTAGTCGGGCTGCTATACGGGCCACCGATGATACCATTTGATTGTATAACATCACAGATGATCTGGACTATTCAAGAATTGGCCAACAGAAATTTACGTCTCCAGTTTGAACGCTTACTGTCAAGAGCCCAGTTACGGGGGTCATGAAAGGCAAATATGGCCGATATGGGTGTATTGGAATAATTCACAGGCTGAGAACACACATGATAAATATCTTGGAGCAGACGAAGACGTCAGGACAACGATAAAGCCTCACTCTTGTACTGTCCCTCTTAGTTGGGGTAAGTTCATAGAAGGGCCATACACTGTTGAAAGGTTACGGTTAATATTTTAAAGGAATGTTCCATGACGAGCGCACGAAGGGTTCCAAGCCAGGACATCCAGCATGGTATGAGCCTTGTTGAAACCATAACTTAAAGGTAACATTCAGAGCAATGGAGCGACAACATGATGATTCACGAACAGTTCGGCAACCTGACGTATTTCGTCGCGTCTTCCCCCCAAAACAAGAACGTGTTCATTGGCATACCGAGAAACCTGCTCCTGCAGGATCGTATGTGCTTGCACACACTGGTTGGGCGTGATCTACATAAAACGGATCGGATATGCACCAATATCATGTGAGCACAGGTACAAACTTTGATCCCTAGTTTGTCGGATAGGCTCTTGGCGCGAGCACTTTCGGAGACACCACCCCCGTTGGTTAACTGTAGTCCATATGAAGCGACCTAGTTGTGCATGATATCATCACGAGGGCTTACAAGAATAAATGGTATTTTCCTAAACTCAATTACTCAGTCTACCGAGGACCCAATGGAATTTCTGCAGACTCACTTTTTGAACGGGTTGTTCCCTTCAAGTATTTGCAAAGCTCGGTGTGCTGGGGGTAGCGCATGCAGCCCACGTATCAGGACGCCATCCTTGAAACAGACCCCCGTCAAAAGACTGACGCGAAACCGAGCTCAAATCACACTATATCAAACGCGAAAGGTAACGGTGGTGATTCATTGAGATGTCCAACGGAGCTGCCTGAGGGAAAACCGAGTAAGTCCTCAGCAAAGAAGATCCGACAGCGCAACGCGACATTGAAGATATCTACGACCATAGACAAAGGAGGGTTTTCCAAGTAAGGAGGTGCATCTAGGAGGACACCGTAAGGCCGAGGGTCGGAGTAAAGTTGGGGAAAGGATGGGCCGGTCTTGTGCAAGGCCACGTGGTTAGACGCGAAAGAATCCTTCCAGGACCAAAAGGATTAGATATCCGTTTTGCGAGATATTGATTCAAACCGGACGTGTGGTTGCGATTTGCGAAGGACATCCACCAGGTTCAATGGCACGACCAGCTACGGTTCATTCGGGCCGCTCTTCGACCTTTAACTGTCACATCACGCGGTCGTTTACTTCAACCACCCAGTGCCATCTCCCTTTAACGGCCTCTCGGTAGTCTTTCACACCAGTGCATTCCTTTCTATCATTGATACAAGGCGAACTGAAGCCTTCCACGTAGGCAATATCATGGTTCCCAAACATCTTTTCCCTGTTCGCACCGGAGAATCTTCTCCTTCAGTCACCCTAGAGAAAGGTGCCTATCGAATGCGAGCACCGACTCAAAGACCTTTTGGCGCCCAGTTGTTCCCAAGTCCCACCCCTCTGACTATCACGCGTCGTCAATGGCCAGCGGGTACATCAAATGGTCGCTGGGCCGGATTGATCACGCTCCTAGCTTGTGCATCCATTGTCAGCTTTGGCGTCGCGTATCACCTATTTTCAACGAGTCGGGATATCCTTGGTCACAGTACTTTTCGACACAACGCTGATTCCACTCGTCTTTAATTCTTCTCTCGACTTGCCAGACGCAGACGAGAAATTCCTGGCATATCTTCCTCATAGCGGATTTCACAATCAATGCATAGCGTTGGAGAATGCCTTGACCCTGTCCTACATGTTGATCCGAACACTCACTGTTCCTCCCATCCACCTTGGCAGTCGCCCAATTAGTTTTTCAGTTTTGATACCCTGGCACAGTTCCTTTCCCTCTCTGGGAAGGAAGGCTTGCGTCATTGTGTTCGCCTCCCTCCTGGTCTCCCCCTACCGCCAGAATGCGCTGATTATTTCCATTATACCCATATACCCTGGGACTGGCTAGTCAAGCTTACTGACATTCGAAAACGCCAACATCTAATTCATCGCTGGGACTTGACGAATGATTGGACCTATGACCGTCTTGGAATCTCGCAGAACGAGATTCATACGCTGAAGGACACGAGCCCATATCACTTTCGCTTCACAGATCGCCCTATAGACGATCCCATGGTGGGCAACAAATATAAAACGAACTTATATATCGGTGACTTGTCACTGTACTTGCGGACTAGAATTACAAGATACTAATTTTTCTGCTTCTTTTCTTCTTCTTTCCTTCCTTTGACTGCAGTACCACACCTTACTCTTTGATAAGAGCGACGCGCAATGGAACCTGCTCTCCTTCGTGAACCCTTCCTTTGACGACGGGTGTGATAGTCTGCCACCCGTGCATGTGCTGCAGTTCCAATCCCTCTTCGGAAGGACTGAACTCGAACGTGCTCAGTAGTTCTGCGACCAGAACCTGCATCTCCATTACCCTGCGGAGTTGAAGCTAATGCTGGGATAACAAAAAATGATATAGATGATACTACTTACGCGTACTTCCACCTAAAACAATGCGTTCAGTCTCATTCACAGTTTTCAAAGCAAAGACGTACCCAATGCATGAACGAACCCCTCCGCCTATATATGAGTCAGGTAGGAAGCATATTTTGCAGGCATAAAATCATTTACCGAATGTCACCCTGCAGAGGCCGAGATTGAGCAGTTTGAACAGACAATATGAATGACAAATTTACAGGTTCGCATACATGCCCAAGTTTGTTTCTTTGATTCCTGTCGGATGGAGAAATCTCTCGGGATTCCATTTATCCGCATCGTCTCCCCATACACTCGGCAGTCTACAGATATCAGATGAGGGACAACGGGATCGATACAGACAACAGCTTTACGCCTCACCGATTGTAAGTGTAATAGGATAACTTAAGGGTTTGCCCTTTCAGAACTGGAATGTCCCAGAGGACACTATCGTCCGACGTGGTTATGGGTTCTGAGAGGGGCACGACGCTATCCTGACTAGCTACCCGTGTTGAGGTAGAAATGAAAGGATGCAGACGAAGGGTCTCCTATCCGGACATTAGCCAATCACAGAACCTTTAATCGTAAAAATAAATGCCGACTTTGATTACAGCGTTGAGCAGGGGCAGAGAGTCGTAATCATCCGTGGCTAGATCTGTCCGGCAGTGCTCTCGCCTCTGGGAGATTTCTTCACGGAGCTGGTTTTGAATAAACGGATGAAGGCTGAGCTCGTATAGGATCCAAGCTACTGTTGTCGCAGTTGTTTCGTGCCCAGCAACAGTAAACGTGCTGATTGAGGCGGTCGGACATTAGACAGTTTCCCGAGTAAACTGATTCAGAGACTCACGCTAGTTGGGAGTAGATTTCGTCAACGCTCATCCGTTTATCTGGATCTTCGGCAAGATAGGAACGTGCTGTAGGACCATACCCATTACTATACAAGTCATGATGAAGGAGAGCACACATACCAAGAAGATTCACGATATCCTTATCAGCAGTGTCCATCCCGTTTTCAATAACCTCGAGCTGCTTCTGGAGGATTTCGCTGGCGATTCTGTATGAACAATTCTTGAAACGAAGGGGTCGGACATGGCTTCTTGTTGGTATTAGGTCGAGCATCTTCAAGGCAAGCTTGGGTATTCTAATTCGCCAGAGGGATATGTATAAAAGTTCTAAACACGACGGAGATGCGTGTGACTCGATGCTACATATACCAACATCAACATTAACAAAAGGCATTTTCCTCTGTAGGAAGGACGTACAATATATTGTGGAGGGCGTCTCGGAGTTCCGAGATTCCGCCGTCCAGAGCATTAAAGTGATATCGAAAGGCAGCTATGGAGAACTCGAAGGTTAACGATCAGACAAACTGGGAACATAGGCTGCTCACTTATACCAATGATATCGAGCGCGACTTTCCTTGTCCAAGAAATAACGTCGACCACCCTACCAGCGCCGTCATTGCCAATCTCATGTTTTAATTTGTTTATCAGCTGTATGATGATTAGAAAAGTATTGCCTGGTTAGAAGCAAGTGGTCGAACGTACTTTAGATGTAAAAGACTGGAACAGAGGCAGAGATTGACGAAGCTGAGACGCAGAGAAAGCAGGATTCAAGGTCTTCCGTTGCCGCTGATGCACTGTATCTGAAGATATGTCCGTTGAATTTTCATGAATGATAAGACAAATACAGTACATACCTTCGGCTACAACCACACCAGGGCCAATTATGGCAGCAACTAGATGGACATGATCGGGAGATTTTGGGAATTGGTACCCAGATGTGTGGAGAACATATTTCAGCGCTTTGGGGTCGGATAACACCAATACATCTTGCTATAAGCAAAGGCTAGGTAAAATTTCATGAAAAGTTGATGAAGGACACAGACTGCGAAGCATCCGCCAATTCGAAAAACGGCACCATACTCCTGTAACCATTTCATCTCCAGTTCGCCAAAGGTTTTTTGGTTACGCATCATCCATTCATGGCCTATCCCCCCCGGTCAGTATAAAGGCGCTGACAGAGATATGTAGACGATGTGACGAGCCTAATAGAAGGGAGGGTCTGGGAGGTCCACGGATCTTCCATGAACACTTCAAGTTGCGCTTGTAGTATGCCCGGGTAAGAGTCAAGACAGAAAGAAGGAAGAAGAGGAACGATATGCTGGGGAGTGAGAACATGTGGGTTTATGATGGCGAGGATTCAGTGGTTATTGTGCCGGATTCTTATACGTGCCATGTATTGGAGCTTGTGCATGTTTCTCGAAGGCACTTCGAGATATCGCACGGAAATACACCGTCGTCTCCATCGTTCAGCGCCTTTCAGCGCCTAGCAATCGCTTCGATTCTCATGATCATTGAAATATAAACCTGGGGCCCACGGCGTCCATAGATAGTACGCTGTGGATGAGTGCATGTATCACCGAATGTGAAGTTTCTCGGACGGAAATACTGTTGTTCAGAGAAGATTTGGAGAAGAGGGAGAGGGGTTGATTTTGTCAAAGGCGACGATGCTGCGAGTTTCTTGGCGAAAGGATGACCAAGATGGCAAACAGGAACAAAACACATCAGACCAAGGTAGGTGACTTTATCGAGCAGAATAGACTCAGTAAGCACCAGAGAGTGTTGAGACAAGTCTGTAAAGATAGACAAGGAGGGACAGTACAAGGTATCGATTATTTCGATGCATTCTATAAGGACAATGTGGTAACGCTGGCTTCCCCAAGGAACCAGTCTGGTGATATGGGAGTGGTCACCGGCCAACAAGATGTACTGATCCAAAACTGTACTGAAGGAAAATTTGGTCAAGAAGTTGATCGGGAACTTGTGAGTGCCATGTATAGCACGTTTTGCCGCCTGTTGATCCGAACTCTGCTGGATCCATATTTGTTCTGCATAGTGGGTACCATCAGATCCTATGGGGTCAGTACCACGACTAGGACGTCATAGTCTACGTCTGAGCAACATCTGAGTCAGACCAAGGAGCCCTCCCAGACCGATCAGTCTAGCAGTCTAGCCAGATCTGTTGTCTTCGCCACAATTCAGCATGAGCGCCTCCTTCAGATTATATTTAACAGGACGTACTATTATTATGTAGATAGGTTTTTTTAGCAGGTGAAATACAAATGATCGCGAACGACGAACCTGGGCGGTAGGGCAGTCGGCAAAAAGCGGTATCAATTGATGGCAAATAGAGTTTCCCACGGGTCCGTCTATACCTATATCCGACACGAAACCATTCTTTCATTATTGGGCGGCCTCCAGCGTAACCAAGGTCAAATTAAATGTAGTCAAGCTAGGGTATTGCTCAAGACTTGTATCCCAGACTATGATCGGCGCCCAATACTAGTAAGTAGCAAGCTATTCCTGATGTCTATCTCCGCAGCTTACTTATTACGATTCTCTCCACCGTCTTAGGTACATTCCTTCACGGATCCTCTTGATACGCATCGTGTGCAAACACTCACGGCCTCGTATTTTACGGTGTGGCCTTCCAACGCCAATTGAAGGAAGGACGTGACTTTTAACAAGTACTTGACTCGTTTCTTGTCTGGTAGAGATACCATTCGTGTCTTCAAATTCCATAGAAAGCCAACGTAGACTGTTTCAAAGGCGAAGTCGTGGCCTTTCTCGGTGATAGGGTGCCAAACAATCCCCAAGGGTGCAGAGACCTCAAAAATCGTTGAAAGGTCAAAGGAGTAATGATATAGAACAGACCCATCACCGAGAGTAATTGTTTTGGACGCATAACGCAAGATATCAAAATCATCAACCCACTTGAAAACTTCAAGGATCTTTTTCAAGATGGCGAGAATGTCTTTAAAGGCATCAGCCACTTCGCCCTGAATATTTCCAGCAGTGCACAAACCAAACAGTGTGCAATGGTTTGCCCAAATGAGGCTTCGCCAAAAAGTAGCAGTGTAGCATTTATGCTTCGCTAGAATGGGAGAGCATCGATAAGCCTTGACCCAATCTAGCGCCGCGGCTTGGGTTCCCGGAGGAGCCTTTGCGACCTGAAGTACAACATCATTAACATGAAATAACCTCATAACATGATACATAACATGAAGGGAGCAATAGGGCATCCCTGATCTCGAGAACAATACGGAACTCGAGTACATCTGATGTTCAATTGGAACATCGTAACCAGGAGAAGAATAGCTCCCCCCGACAATATGTAGTGTCTGGAATGGCCACGGCACTAGGACGCGGAATAGCCGCAGGAGAATAGCTCCATGACATACAGAATTGCCAGTCCCAAACATTGGTTATAATTACACTTACCGCGTCTGCAAACATTGCTGCAGTATACCATTTTGTAGGCTTCTCTTGGACATTCAGCCACGAATTGGTGCTATTTCCGTTCTTGTCCTTAGCGGAAAGATTGTGCACAACGCGATACTTCGTACCCTCGTCGATAACTGCCATCGGCGCCGTACGGAAATGGCCTCGAAAGAACACCTCGGCGTCTTCAACCGATAAACCACCAAACATTCTGCCAGCGTCTATTTCATCTGCTATATATTTATCAACAATATCCGCATGGTCTGAAGCAGAAGAGGAATTATGAGGGATGGAATTGGATAAGAGAGGAGGAGGGAAACCAATAGGAGAACCATAGATTAGATCATGTACGAGATTAGGATACTTTTGTTGTAGTCCGCACCGTTCGAGAGTAATCCGCCACGCCTCTGCACGGTAAGGTGTGACGACCTTCTCCCCTTCAATTGCGAGGACACGCGGAGGCACCATGACTCGCCTCAGCACACAGGGAACATATGTGGAGGGCGTGGTCAGGGGCATGGTGCATTTCCCGGGGCCTTGGACATTGTGTCGGAGGCATACAGGCTGATTATCGGAAGTGCGGTAGAGATACTTTCCCCGCCACGCGACGATGAAGGAACGTCCAGGTTTACTGGGGGCGATTTGATTGCAGGTGTCGGCCTTATGACCCTTGTTTCCACAACGGAGGCAGAGGTAATCGACGTGGACGCGCTCGCTGGTGGGGCTGTCTTTCCGAAAGGAATTTCGTGACTTGTCATATGGTTGATAACGAGGGTGATTTTTGGTTTTCATGGATTTGCCATCATGGTCGAGGGTGGGGATGTACTGAGCGACAGTCGTTTGGATTTCCTGTGACGTAGCTCGTTTTGCGACTCTTTGCACAACTCGATTCCAACCTTCTAAATAGTCTTTTTCGTTAACATCGATGATAATTCCCCCTCGGGTGAAGAATTGTGGTCGCACATGGTCGCAGTCGAACTCCTTATGAGCTTCGAATGTGGCTTCGATATCTGGGTCGGTGACTGCCCTCTGATGATGCTTGACGAAGCCCTCGAAAATCCTCACGCCTTCGCATAACTCCGAAATAATGTTGAGGAAATTTTCGTATGCAGCGAGCCATTGTGCGAGCGACATATCCTTTTCGTTGGGGAAAGCAGTTGTGTCAAGGACGCGAATGTTTGTGGAAGTAGCCCCTCTAGCGAATTTTCGATATGTAACGTCTCTCCCTAGCCGTATGTCAGTCAATGCGGTGGAAGTAAACATGGTCAAGGGAGGTGAAACGCCGTTGCGGGCCAGGACAAATATGTCCTCAGGGAAAGAGGAATCCACAGCTCGATAACCTCCATTGGCTATAGCCTTCGCATCTGCAAACTTGAATCCAGTCTCCGGTTCTTTCGGTTGGTTCTTGGAAGCGGTAGATGCCAATAGGTTCTGTTGATGAGTACGCCTGAGAGAATTCATTCGGTCAGTCAACTCTTGCTCATCTTCATCTTCTGAGACTTCCGCAGGATCGTCCGCATCCTTTCTCCTTTCTGCTCTTCTGGCATTCCTTTCCTTCATCTCTTTTGACATTTGAGCCGTTAAGGCTATCATGGATGTGTCGAAGGCACTTGGGTTGGTATTGCCGCTAGGTCCTCCGGGTGGCGCCACAGCGGCTGGTCCGGTTGTTGCTGACATGGTAGTAGATTGGAAAACGCAATAAAATTACTCGATGATAGAAAAAGGCCAACGAAGTTGCAAGCTGCGAATACGGCGCCGCCCACAAACGAGAAGGGTCGGAGGCGAAGGCAAGTTCGAGGCCACGTGGTTGGACGTGAAAGAATCCTTCCGGGACCAAAAGGATTAGATATCCGTTTTGCGAGATATTGATTCAAACCGGACGTGTGGTTGCGATTCGCGAAGGATATCCACCAGGTTCAATGGCGCGACCAGCTACGGTTCATTCGGGCCACAGTCCACTCTTCGTAAAAGAACGAATCCTCGTACTAAACTCGGACCCGTAACAGTGATTGGCGCCTAGTACTAGTAAGTAGCCAGCCATTCCTGATATCCATCTCCGCAGCCTACTATTTATTACGATCTCCTTCACCGTCTTAGGTAAACTTACTCATGGATCCTCTTGATACGCATCGTGTGCAAGCCTCATGGGACCATCTTGACTCGTTGGATCCGTGAACAGCTCATTACGTTCGCCATTCAAACACCCCATTCCGATTGCTATATAATGCCAGTGGAGATTGGACTGCCTCTCTTCCTGAATGGCTGTCTCTGCGCTGTCGTCGTTCTGGCTCTACGCCATCGCTCTCTCTGTGTGGGCCGTGGTCAAAGTTATCAGAATCGGTCATCGTGAACCAGGACTACCACCAGGCCCCCCGACTGTGCCTGTACTGGGAAACTTGAATATTTTCCCTGCAGAAAACCTACACTACAAGTATGGTGTCAAAGATTTTCAATGAACAATACTCACCCACTTACATTGATAGGTTTACTCAATGGGCGAGGGTCTACGGCGGAATCTACTCGGTAAGTTGACAGTCGCCTTTGATGAGTTTCTACTAGTCTGATATTGAAATATGCAGCTGAAGGTCGGACCTAGCACATTGATCATAATCACAAGTCCTATTGTGGTGAAGGAACTAATGGACGGGCGAAGCGCGTCTACTTCGGATAGACCGCCCCACTATATGGGGACACTTATTACCGGTGGTTCAAACATAGTTTTAAAGGAGAATTGTCAGTCGAGGTCATTGACAATATGCATATACTGATAATCCATTGACGTAGCAAAAGTATGGCGAGCGCTTCGCAAGGCAATTCACACGATGTTGGCTACACAGGCGTCACTAGAACATCTGATGATTCAGAAAACGGAGGCCGCGCAGCTCATGTACGACATTTTGCAATCACCTGAAGTTGGTTGTACTCTCATTTCCTTTATGTCATCCAGAGCTGATGTTTCCATGACAGGACTTCTTTAATCACATCCGCCGTTACTCGAATTCTGTCATGTTGTCCGTCCTATATGGAAAGCGTTGTCCGCGCTACGAATCCCCAGAAGCGAAGGCCTTCTATACAGCGAATCGTCTATGGAACCACGCACTGGAACCTGGAGCGCATCCTCCTTTAGATCTACTGCCTTTTCTGAGATATCTCCCAGGATCGTGGAAAAACCTCTGCAAGCAGGTTAGGACACTGCAGCGCCAGCTGTACTTTGGTTTACTCGATGAATGTCAAGCACGATTGCAACATGGACAGGAGACTGGCTGCTTCATAGAAAGTGTATTACAGAACCAAAAATTATTCGGGATGGATCGTGAACTGACCGGGTAAACCCGAATTGTTTTCATATCTCGAACAACCAAGAATAATTCATTTTAGGTATCTCGGTGGTGCGCTTATTGAAGGCGGATCTGATACGACTTCTTCTTTCCTCCATTCCTTTATTCTAGCGTTGACGGCGTTTCCTGAGGTTCAGCGAAAGGCGCAGGAAGAGATAGATAGGGTTCTTGGTGGTCAGAAGATACCAACCCTCGACGACTTTGCCAGTCTTCCATATGTACAAGCCGTCATCAAAGAGGTAAGTCGTTTCAATTAAACAATTTATCCTCTGAGTTTGAATCTGGGGCTCTTCTTTTTGTTAAGACTCATCGATTCAGACCGGTTGCTCCTCTTGCCATACCTCACGCGATGACAGCAACTGAGACGGTAAGGGCTAGGGTCGTCCCTTTGCGTATTCTAAATGTTGTGTCAGTATCGCGGTTACACGATACCCAAAGGCGCTACAGTATTTGTCAATACATGTGAGTTTTTTTGTCACTGTCCTATTCACAATTTCCTAACTTCGGGGGAAGGGGGGATGTTTCACGATCCAGGTTCGTGTTGCAACAGGATGTCGATGACTGTCAAAATCACAACTCTTTGTTTAGATGCGTTCGAAAACCCCGAAGTCTTTGACCCTGGTAGATATCTAATAACAGAACATGGTACGAAGCCTGGCGTCGATGATCGTTGCTACCGGTCAACTCTGGCCTTCGGAAGCGGAAGAGTAGAATTTTAATACGTTGGTCCTCCCCATTCATACAACTGAATGGCTTTCTAGCGCATATGTCCTGGTATCAACTTCGCTAACAATTCTTTGGTGTGTGCTTCGTTCCTCTGCTGCTGTGCTCTTTTACCAAGCTTACTATAGGCGCTCAATGTAATGAATCTCATATGGGCTTTTCAATTTTCTCCGCCTCTTGATGCCGCCACTGGCACGCCGCTTCCGGTGGACATTTTTGCCTACTCAAAGGTGCGTTTCGTCACTACAGTCAGGTATACTAACAGACTGAAGGGCTTGTTGTACAGGGTGTAACTACTGCGCCTTATCCGTTCCAATGTCAAATCACCCCACGCAGTGACTCTAAGGCGAAGCTGGTCAAGGCAGCTTTCCTCGACGCTACGGATGTATTCGTCAGATTCGAGAGCAGTATATCCGCCGAAGATAAGGAATGGGTAAAGAATTATAGACTGTAGTGAAGATGATGTGCGATGTGTCCGAATGCTAGTAAAAAGAGCGACCCAGAGATAGTGTTCAATCACGGGGTGATGAAGAGAAGAATTGTCGTGACCGGTTCTGTGCTATTGAAAATGATTGTTCTCACATTCAGACGTGCGTCTTCTTGTCATGCATTGGAAATCGACACTGGGGAAAGTGACAAGACACCAGGGACCAGGACGCCTATACCATAGACAGGACTCCAGCCGATTTTTAGTGACGAGTGCCGCACTGGTTGCTCAAATGGACCTCCACTGGGCCAACGGCGAATTTTCAGGTAGACATGTACCATAGGACATCCGGAAAGCACGATCGACTGTCGTGCTTTTCTACTCTATTTGACGAGTCAAAACCTTCTGAGTCTCGTGCATTAACAACCTGGGTGCACCGGGACATGGCCTCTTTAGACGATTACTCCCACCTTCCGGTATCTTGAAGGCGTTTTCGAGCATGGAGCTCACCCGTAGTGACGCTGAAACTGTCACAACCCGTAAACATAATTCGTGTTAACTTCTTCTAGGTCGCCTTGAAATGTTTGCAATACCAGAAGCTGGCGTGGATGTCCTATCCGTTTTTGCTGCGGCCTCGGCTGCCACTCGCTGATTCAGAATCCCTGCAATTTTGTTTTCTCGATTCCCTCGTTCCGAAATCAAATGTTTCGGTCTACAGGTCCGGGTTTGTACCTTTTAACATTAAGTACAGCGTCAGCCTGGGGGTTTAGCCCCGCAGCGGGGGCGTCTAGCCTCCATTGGACTTCGCGCGACGCTTGGTAATCACTTTAGGTGCAACGAGAATTGCGTTACTCGTAGTTTACCGTTTACAAGTTCAAGACCTACATAATTCCACTGCCAGCACAAGTGGCAGGACCGTTGTAGTAGTACTTGCGCCGGTGGGTGATAACATAAGGATTTTTACCATCTTTGCCGCAGTTTTTTAATCACCTGCTGTCTTCCATCTCCGAGGATCATTGAACGTCCCTTGCTTACGACGGTCGAACGCGCCTGTGATTGTCTCCCACGGGTCGTTTTGATGAAACCTGGTCGGCAAACTAAGAGCCGGACAGCCGGCGTCGAAGATTTCTCCACTTAGACTGGTACTCATTGCGCTTATAAGGCGTACCACGTCTTCTCCCCCCACATCGTCATGTCTTCTCCAGGTAAGTATCTATTACTGCAGACACGTATTTTGAAATGCTGATCAGCTGCAGACTTATCCCTGACCTCCCTGTTCAATGTAAAGGGCAAGATTGGTGCGTTACCAGGTCCACTCAGCTGATCTGCTGTCCTAAACACAATTTACAGTGCTCGTAACCGGCGGAGGGTCAGGTATCGGAAAGATGATTGCTGCTGGGTTCGCTCAGAATGGAGCTAAAGTATACATCGCTGCCAGGAAGGAGTCTCAGCTGAAAGAGGTGAATCCACCGCGTTAGTAGAACATACCAGCAACGCTGACTTGCCACAAGGCTGTGGCCGACCTCCAAAAAACCGCTTCTGAAAAGGTTTCATACATCGTCGGTAACGTTGCGGTACGCGCGGTCCGTTGTTCATACCGTATACTACTAAAGCCGTGCAGACAAAGGCAGGATGCGACGCCATTATAGCGGAATTCAAGAAACACGAGAGCAAGCTGCACGTTCTAGTCAACAACTCCGGCATTACCTGGGGAGGACCGTACGACAACTTTCCCGAGGAGAAAGGATGGGATAACGTCTTCAACGTGAACGTCAAGAGTATTTTCTACAGTGCGTACCTTGATATTCCTCCTTTCGGAACTCAGCCACGACGCTTAATGTTTCCAATTCAATATCAGTGACAGCAGGGTGAGCCGGGAGTCCTGAGATCCATGTTCAACGCGGACCTCATTGTATTTCGACAGCCTTACGGAACTCCTTGCCAAAGACTCCGATGCATATGACCCTGGTCGCGTCATTAACATCTCTTCGACAGCTTCTGTGGAGCCAGAAAGTGAACATTTTCTGAGTAGCCCCGGGAACGGGACATGGAGTTGTAAGTGAACGTGAACATCGTCGTCTCCGTCATCGAGCTAACGTCAGGCAGATCAGCCCAGTAAAGCCGCGGGCGAGTGAAACGCATGCCATATCATATAAACTCGCCTAACCTCCCTCGCAGTGAACCACCTGACCTCATCATTAGCCGTAAAATTGGGTCCCCGTCATGTCACGTAAGACTTGCGCTCATTCCGGTTGACCCTTTACTGACGCTGAAGCTCTCAGAGTAAACGCTATACTGCCAGGGTATTCTTCTTCCGTCCATCTGTCTATGGTTGTCTCAATATCTCTCGTAGACTCTTTCCGAGTAAAATGACAGCCTTCGGCTTCAAAACTACAGGCGAGGAAGCGTTTATTGCTAGCCAGCCTACGGGTATGTCTCGTCCTTCAATAGCTTATGGTTTATTCACTGTGGCCTACTAGGACGATATGGAACGCCTCAGGATATGGCTGGCCTTGCACTTTTCCTTGCTTCCCCCGGTTCATCGCACATTACAGGAACACACACACTCCTTGATGGCGGGTCGAGGTACGTCGCGCAAAGGATAGCCGCTCAAGTGAAGCTATGATCCATGACTCCTTTTCATAATGCCTAATTTATATACAATACAATGAATTCAGAAGTCTATCGTATTTAGTCGTGATTGATGTTGGCGATACAGCTGTTGCATTCAAATTAATCTGCTTTCAGTCTTTGTTTTCTACTGTCGGAAACATTCCCGTACGAATAGGTGGACAAACAGTCAAGATTCCAATAAACGCAGAACAGAACATACTCCTGTGGGCGATCACAATGTGCAATTTTCAAATTTTCAGCACGTTCTAGCTAGTTCTTAGCTTCGAATTTTTTCTGATAGCTCAATGAACGCATATAACTAATACTCCGGAGCAATTTTATTTGTAAGCTGAGAGGAGGCCTTGCGAGCAGCAAATACTGGCTGAGGCCCGGAATTGGCCTTTGTAAGGACCGACTACAACCGGTTTCACGTTCGTAGCGTGAACAGCCTCGGAATGACTTGCAAGCATGATTCAGGCTCATTTTAAGGGTTCAGAACCAAAAAATCCGTACCCATCGCTTGAGGGATGCACGAAAAATCAGAGATACATTAATTTCAGCGGGTGACAGGTTCAATATCCGCTCTGTGCCATCAATGGAGTTAATTTGATCCCGCATTTTGCCGACTGCCGTACCGCCCTCGTTCACGATCATTTATATTTCGCCGGCCGAAAAACTTCTCTACAGAATAATAGTACGTCCTGTTAAGTATAACTGGAAGGAGGCGCTCATGCTGAACTGTGGTGAAGAAAACAAATCTGGCTAGACTGGTCGATCTGGGAGGGCTCCTTGGTCTGACTCAGACGTTGCTCAGACGTAGGCCATGACGTCCTAGTCCTGGTACTGACCCCATAGGATCTGATGGTACCCACTATGCAAAACAGATATGGATCTAGTATACAGAACCAGCAGAGTTCGAATCAACAGGCGGCAAAACGCGCTATACATGGCACCCTCATTCCCGATCAACTTCTTGTTGACCTCTTGACCAAATTTTCCTTCAGTGCAGTTTTGGATCAGTACATCGTGTTGGCCTGTGACCACTCCCATATCACCAGACTGGTTCCTTGGGGAAGCTAGTGTTACCGCATTGTCCTTATCTAGAATGCATCGAAATAATCGATATCACTAGTGTTTGTATTGTCCCTCCTTGTTTATCTTTACAGACTTGTCTCGACACTCTCTGGTGCTTACTGAGTCTATTCTGCTCGATAAAGTTACCTACCTTGATCTGATGTGTTTTGTTCCTGTTTGCCATCGTAGTCATCCTTTCGCCAAGAAACTCGCAGCATCGTCAGCCTTTGACAAAATCAACCCCTGTCCCTCTTCTCCTAATCTTCTCTGAACAACAGTATTTCCGTCCGAGAAACTTCACATTCGGTGATACATGCACTCATCCTCAGCGTACTATCTATGGACGCCGTAGGCCCCAGGTTTATATTTCAATGATCATGAGAATCGAAGCGATTGCTAGGCACTAAACGATGGAGACAACAGTGTATCTCCGTGCGACATCTCGAAGTGCCTTCGAGAAACATGCACAAGCTCCAATACATGGCACGTATAAGAATCCGACACAATAGTCATTGAATCCTCGTCATCATAAACCCACATGTTCTCACTCTCTAGCATATCGTTTCTCTTCTTCCTTCTTTCTGTCTTGACTCTTACCCGGACACACTACAAGCGTAACTTGAAGTGTTTACGAAAGATCCGTGGACCTCCAAGACCCTCCCTTCTGTTAGGCTCGTCACATCGTCTACATGCCTCTATCAGCGCCTTTATACTGACCGGGGGGGATAGGTCATGAATGGATGATGCGTAACCAAAAAACCTTTGGCGAACTGGAGATGAAATGGTTACAGGAGTATGGTGCCGTCTTTCGAATTGGCGGATGCTTCGCAGTCAGTGTCCTTCATCAGCTTTTCATGAGAGTTTACCTGGCCTTTGCTTATAGCAAGATGTATTGATGTTATCGGACCCCAAAGCGCTGAAATATGTTCTCCACACATCTGGGTACCAATTCCCAAAATCTCCCGACCATGTCCATTTAGTTGCTGCCTTAATCGGCCCTGGTGTGGCTGTAGCCGAGGGTATGTACTGTATTTGTCTTATCATTCGTGAAAATTCAACGGACATATCTTCAGATACAGTGCATCAGCGGCAACGGAAGATCTTGAATCCCGCTTTCTCTGCGTCTCAGCTTCGTCAATCTCTGCCTCTGTTCCAGTCTTTTACATCTAAAGTACGTTCGACCACTTGCTTCTAATTAGGCACTACTTTTCTAATCTTCATACAGCTGATAAACACATTAAAACATGAGATTGGCAATGACGGCGTTGGTAGGGTGGTCGACGTTATTCTTTGGACAAGGAAAGTCGCGCTCGATATCATTGGTATAAGTGAGCAGCCCATGTTACCAGTTTGTCTGATCGTTAACCTTCGAGTTCTCCATAGCTGCCTTTCGATATCACTTTAATGCTCTGGATGATGGAATCTCGGAACTCCGAGAGGCCCTCCACAATATATTGTACGTCCTTCCTACAGAGAAAAAGCCTTTTGTTAATGTTGATGTTGGTATATGTAGCATCGAGTCACACGCATCTCCGTCATGTTTAGAACTTTTATACATATCCCTCTGGCGAATTAGAATACCCAAGCTTGCCTTGAAGATGCTCGACCTAATACCAACAAGAAGCCATGTCCGACCCCTTCGTTTTAAAAATTGTTCGTACAGAATCGCCAGCGAAATCCTCCAGAAGCAGCTCGAGGTTATTGAAAACGGGATGGACACTGCTGATAAGGATATCGTGAATCTTCTTGGTATGTGTGCTCTCCTTCATCATGACATGTATAGTAATGGGTATGGTCCTACAGCACGTTCCTATCTCGCCGAAGATCCAGATAAACGGATGAGCGTTGACGAAATCTATTCGCAACTAGCGTGAGTCTCTAAATCAGTTTACTCGGGAAACTGTCTAATGTCCGGCCGCATCAATCAGCACGTTTACTGTTGGTGGACACGAAACAACTGCGACAACAGTAGCTTGGATCCTATACGAGCTCAGCCTTCATCCGTTGATTCAAAACCAGATCCGTGAAGAAATCTCCCAGAGGCGAGAGCACTGCCGGGGAGATCTAGCCGCAGATGATTACGACTCTCTGTCTCTGCTCAACGCTGTAATCAAAGTCGGCCTTTATTTTTACGATTAAAGGCACCGTGACTGGCTAATATCCGGATAGGAGACCCTTCGTCTGCATCCTTTCATTTCTACCTTGATACGGGTAGCTAGTCAGGATAGCATTGTGCCCCTCTCAGAACCCATAACCACATCGGACGATAGTGTCGTTTGGGATATTCCAGTTTTGAAAGGGCAAACCCTTATGTTATCCTTATACACTTACAATCGGTGAGGCGTAAAGCTGTTGTCTGTATCGATCCCGTTGTCCCTCATCTGATATTTGTAGATTGCCGAGTGTATGGGGAGATGATGCGGATAAATGGAATCCCGAGAGATTTCTCCATCCGATAGGAATCAAAGAAACAAATTTGGGCATGTATGCGAACCTGTAAATTTGTCATTCATATTGTCTGTTTGAACTGGTCAATCTCGGCCTCTGCAGGATGTCATTCGGTAAATGATCTTATGCTTGCAAAATTTACATCCTACCTGACTCATTTATAGGCGGAGGAGTTCATTCATGCATTGGGTACGTCTTTGCTTTGAAAACTGCGAATGAGACTGAACACATTGTTTTAGGTGGAAGTACGCGTAAGTAATATCGTCTATATCATTTTTTGTTATCCCAGCATTAGCTTCAACTCCTTAGGGTAATGGAGATGCAGGTTCTGGTCGCAGAACTACTGAGCACGTTCGAGTTCAGTCCTCCCGAAGAGGGATTGGAGCTGCAGCACATGCACGGGTGGCAGACTATCACACCCGTCGTCAAAGGAAGGGTTCACGAAGGAGAGCAGGTTCCATTGTGCGTCGCTCTTGTCGAAGAGTAAGGTGCGGTACTGCAGTCAAAGGAAGGAAAGAAGAACAAAAGAAGAAGCAGAAAAATTAGTATCTCGTAATTCTAGTCTGTAAGTACAGTGACAAGTCACCGATATATAAGTTCGTTTTATATTTGTTGCCCACCATAGGATCGTCTATAGGGCGATCTGTGAAGCGAAAGTGATATGGGCTCGTGTCCTTCAGCGTATGAATCTCGTTCTGCGAGATTCCAAGTTGGTCATAGGAGTCCAATCATTCGTCAAGTCCCAGCGATGAATTAGATGTTGGCGTTTTCGAATGTCGGTAAGATTGACTAGCCAGTCTCAGGATATATAGGTATAATGGAAGTAATCAGCGCATTCTGGCGGTAGGGGAGACGAGGAGGGAGGCGAACACAATGACGCAAGCCTTCCTTCCCAGAGAGGGAAAGAATCTGCGCCAGGGTATCAAAACTGAAAAAACTAATTGGGCGACTGCCAAGGCGGATGGGAGGAACAATGAGTGTTCGGATCAACATGTAGGACAGGGTCAAGGCATTCTCCAACGCTATGCATTGATTGTGAAATCTGCTATGAGGAAGATATGCCGGGAATTTCTTGTTTGCGTCTGGCAAGTCGAGAGAAGAATTAAAGGCGACGACTTGAGTGGAATCAGTGTTGTGTCAAAAAGTACTGTGACCAAGGATATCCCACGTTGAAAATAGATGATACGCGATGCTAAAGCTGACAATGGATGCACAAGCTAGGAGTGTGATCAATATGACCCAGCGACCATTTGATGTACCCGCTGGCCGTTGACGACGCGTGATAGTGAGAGAGGTAGGATTTGGGAACAACTGGGTGCCAAAAGGTCTTTGAGTTGGTGCTCGCATTCGATAGGCACCTTTCTCTAGGCTGACTGAAGGAGGAGGTTCTCCGGTGCAAGCAGGGAAAAGATGTTTGGAAACTATGATATCGCCTACATGGAAGGCTTCAGTTGGCCTTGTATCAATGATAGAAAGGAATGCGCTGGTGTAAAAGGCTACCGAGGGGCCGGTCAAGGGAGATGGCGCTGGGTGGTTGAAGTAAACGACCGCGTGACGTGACAGTTAAAGGTCGAAGAGTGACCCGAATGAACCATAGCTGGTCGCGCCATTGAACCTGGTGGATATCCTTCACAAATCGCAACCACACGTCCGATTTGAATCAATATCTCGCAAAACAGATATATAATCCTTTTGGTCACGGACCGTCTTTCGGCCTGCATGCCGATCGTGCCGTGTCTGTCATCGAGCCGGAGTCGGCAACGGCGCACTTCCAATTGTAGCGTGCCACTTGCTGTTTGCATATCGCGATTTTTCGACACTTGCACCAGGACCCCCGACTATGCTTACGTCGGAGGTCGGCACGCTGATTTTCCTATTTTTGAAAGAATTTCCGAACCTTTCGTCAAGGCCAAGGCCAAAAAATTGTCCCAACTTCTGTTCCGACCTTGAAAAATCGCCAAAAAAAGTTTTTTTTTCGTGCCTAACGCTCTCCATCAATGTTCTACATCATCCAACTCGCTTTCATTACATTGTTTAGAGGTAAAACGTGGAACAAAAGCCTTTACTTTGATGCCTACTATGCTTCGAAATGACCTGCCACACTGCACCGACTTTGTCCAAACTCCGTTCCGGCATTGTCTTCGTCACTTTGATTGTCCGAACTAAAATTCTGACCTACAATCCCCGGTCAAGGAATCTGTCCGAACTTGGTGCCGACCTCGAAGCCTAGAGAGGCCAAATTTGTCCGAACTCCGCGTGCCGACCTGTGTAGGCATAGTCGGGGTCCTCTTGCACCTCGGCCACTGTCCGACACTTGCTCTACGCAACGAATTCCCCAAATGTATTTACCTTAGCATTGAAATACATTTAGGATGATAAGGATGAATATTCTAAGAAAACGGAGCACAGGTAAGAGCTACAGAAATTCATTTATCGAAAATTTGCATATCCCGACCACCCACAGTAGTCGATTTTTTGACACTCGCACCTCGGCCATCGCCCGACACTTGCTTTACTCAATGAATCCCTTCAGGATATTTATCATAACATCGGAACACATTTAGGAAGATCAGGGCAACATTTCGAAGGAAACGGAACTCAGGTGAGAGCTACAAAAAAGAATTCATTTGTCATTCAATTCATCCAAAGTTTGCATAGTACTAGTACTGCTCTCAAGATTCAAGAAAGCCATTGCAATGGCTTCAGTAATAAAAACTTCTCAAAAAATAAGTAGTATCTCGTTAAGTAATTGCCGCTCTAACTTTCGTACACTAAATTTATGCATTGACCAGCAAGTATATGAATGAGATACCTGCCTCACGCTAATTCTACTTCTTTTAACCTTCCATCTAAAAGGCTTAGAACCGTGTCAAACCCTTTCAACACACCCTCGTCAGGCCCTTTCCCCGGTACAAACCGAGTATGAGCGAAATCGATCAATTTGACGGTATACGGAGGCCCTCGCTTGGGCTTCTCGTCATCCTCCTCCTCTTCGTCACCTTCCTCCTCTTCCTCTTCCTCTAACATCCATTTCACCCCATCCTCAGCCTTGGTCAAGTCTCCCTCGTAAATGATGAGCAAGCTACCGCCAACCATCCTCATCTCCGTGCCAGCAAAGGTCTCGCGTATCTCTGCGATGTCTTCACGAACAGCTTTGAGTACGGGCACGAGAAACCTGGAAGGTAGGCCTTGTGTGGTGTGGGGAGCGAGAGCGGGGAAGAAACGTGCGATCCCCTCAGGAAGCTGAGACGGCTTGATGGATTTACCGTAGGACTTGGGCGTGTTAACGGGCTCCCCAGTAGCGTGATCGTGTACCTGAGGGAGTATAAGAGGAGGGTACTCTGGTAAAGATAAATAACTGACTTGGAAACCCGTTAGCCGTACGCCTGTCTCCAAGGATGTCGTTTCTCTGGCAGCCTTCTCCATCCTGGCAACTTTCTCGGGAGGCTCGTCTTCATCATACAATACAGTTCCGAGCTTGATATCCAAAATATTGGGTCTGATGAAAGGGTGTGACAGATTCTCTAGAACAAGGGACTGTATTCAAAGTAAGGAAGGATAAATATACGCGACGCGAGATACCGATAACCACTCATCTTTCTGGTGCCCTTCAGGGAGCTGCTTCACGGCAATTCCGCTGCTTGGTTCTAACCCTTGAATAGTTTCGTCGAGTTCACCTTGAAGTTTGAGGGTGCCAATAAACTTTGGGACGAACGGTCGAAGAGGTTCAAACGCAGGATTGGAATTGAGGATTTGGTAGAATTGATGTTCTAGTGGTAACGCAGGTTTGATGAGGAGCGATCCGTCTTCACTTGTGAGAACGCCAGCGTGTCCGCCGACTTGCGATGCTAGCGGGACGGTGTTGAGGGACGAGGACATGATGGTAAAGCTGTATCTCTGCCATGAAGTGGGCGGCCAAGGGAATGCTGAGTTTGAATTACGCATCAATTTGTGGCTGTAGCGGCAGAGCCCTAGCGTACCTTCGGCAACTACTTTACTCGTGCGGCACGCTGCGGCTTCTTCTCTACTACCACAACGCGATATGGAACAGAACTACGATATAAACATGTATCTGACGGTCACTCTCGCGCCCAATTCTCCTTACAACAAATCCCCAGAGGCGCTTTCGACTATTCACCCGTTGATCACCCACGTGGGTCAAGTCGGCGCTTTGGATGATGTGCAGATGTTGAGTGTGTCGAAGCAGGAATGGGCGCAGCGGAGCGAGGAAGTGTTGGCGTCGTTGAAGGCCGCTCAGGGCATCAATCGAGTCGATGTTCAGTCGCTGAGGCAGAGATCCAAGAGAGACGAGCTGTGACTGGTACTCGTTACGCGTTCGGTGGAAACTGGTTCTTCGGTCATTCATTACGAACAATACGGGCTCGCTGTTTGACATACTATGTCAATATTGGACGTCGACCTGTACTATCGATTCATTGTTCCTTTTGTCATTCCCTGCAAAAACAATACTCGACGTCTTTTCTTGCTACTTTACTGGCGGTTTATCAAAAAGTAGCCTCCTCTAATTTTCTTCTGGCTCTTTCTCGGGATTTGGCATCAATATGCAACATTAGAAGCCGTAAAGTATGCCAAATCTGGCGAAGGTTTGGTAGGAACTTGTCCCGATTACCGACATCTCCCAAAAGGGCGAACGATTCTTTCTTGAGTCCTTCTCACTTCCTCGTTTTCTCTTGCATGCCAGTGTGCATCTGCTACCAGCTCGCAGCTTGTCTTCTACATTTCCTATCCTTTTCGCCTCAGCTTCTGGATGATGGCCTCCGACAGCGCCCTTGTCAATGAACTGGCTCAGGTCAAACGTGAATTGGAGATCTTAAAGGCGGCCGTGGGTAGCATATATGCGTGTTATTTTGCCAATTAGTTATTCAATTCACTATATTTCCAGGATCCCTTCAAGATTGTGGAGATGGCCATCGAAATTTCAGCAGAACGGATGAAGGTTACTGAGGCGATGCAAGCTCGAGACGCGGCAGTACTACGATTGTCAGAGGCCTACATTTCTCTTCGACAGAAGGTTGCCATGATAGATCGCCTTGAAGGCAACTCTCATGGTCCCGAAATGTTCAAGGAAAGCACGTCTTACGTCCTCGGAGATGTTGGTGTTACGGAGACAAGCATATTGAAGGAGGAGATCGTCGCGCTCGAGAGTATTGTCAAGAGTCTGAAAGAAGAGATACGCGAGCAGAATGCACAGACCGCTGGTCCTACTGAGCCTCCTCCTCGATATGATGATGGTGCTTACAAGGTCTGTTATCTTCGCGGTCTCGACGCGTGATGTTAGGCTGACTGGTCAAGCAGACTAGTGAGCAGTCGGTTAATCAAATTCCCGGAATGATTCCACTCCGAATTGCTCGTGATACTCCTCCATTACCGCCGCGCTGTCCATCGCAAACATCGATATCCTCTGTTTCCACCGAAAATCACAGCATTAAACCTATCTTGAGAACTGATGATAATGGCTTTGATTACAAGGTCGTTTCTGCGCTGTTATCCTTGTCGTCAGATGCTTATGTGCATTGCAGATTGCACGCGCCACGCCACAGTCCGTTGAAGCAGAGGAGACCATCGAACAGAGGAACAAGCTCCTCGCGGCAATGCCTCTCCCGCAAGATCCACCAGATGATACACTAAAACCAATCCTCTTACCTCAGAATTTGACTCTGCATGAATTTCTCGGTAACACATCTGGGGTACGTCTTTGTCTATCGGACACGAATAAGCTGCTGAGCCCCGTCCGCAGTCTTTGCGCAGTTCGTGCGTTATCATCGCTATATATGCGCTTGTTTCTTCTTCCTAAAACAGACCACAGCTTATCAAACTACCGCCTTTTGCAACAGCTCACCACGTCGTGGTGTCCGGAACGTGAGGAACATGGCTATTTCTTGACTCCTGCTTTCAAATGCAACACGAACCCTCGGGTAGCTACTGCACATCGGTGGTCTTCGGTCGATGTTCTTTCGAGGATGAATAAACCCACTGGTGGGTCCAGCTTATGTCGTTGTATACCCGCCTTATCCTTTTGGTGTAGAGTGCTTCTTCAATAAGGATGGCACATGGTATTATGCCGGTATATACAAAGCTTTTCGGCTTGACGACCTCACTACCAAAGAATGGGAAGCGTTATCTAATGAAGTTAGTTCCCTTCCACGCCGGTACAGATGCCTAGCCTGATTCTTTTCCCGCAGACTGTACAAGCTATCATCAAGGAAACGATTGCTGGCCGTAAGAACATCTCGCCGCAGAACGTCTATGAGACGTCTCAACTATATGCTGCTGGCGCTCTCAAAGTCGCGTGCATTGGCTTACAGTGCGTTGGGTTCAACAGAATGATGTATAGGTCTATTTTGGAGCAGACGAGTAAATGTGTGCAGGGCGGCAAGTGGAAGGCTGGCCACAATGTATCGGGCTCCACATGGAACTCCAGCGGTGGCAATGGAGCTGTGGGTGAGGTCACAGAGGCCTTCAACGATCTTAGCATCGGCGGCAAGGTCTCGGAAGGTGACGAGAACCCGTCTTCTAGAGGACATTGGTAAAAGATTGGGGTTTTCTTTCCTTTTTGATTGATTGATATTTCTGGGACTTTGGCATCGTGGAACTGTAGCACAAAGACTGAAAACGGACGAATTTTCATGTAATAACTGCATCGATAACATCAATCATGACAACTGTAGTATGTTTCAATTCCATCCATTGTATACACCAAGCCTCGTTGACATCGCGAAAAGATACTTGGGCGCATATTCACTTTAGTGTTCTTTGAACCTCGATTCGCGTCCATGTGTAACGTACGATGAACCTAGGGAAGCAAGGAAATTATAAGACCGGCCATACCGTAGTAGAACACGGTTAACATATCATATACTGGGGGAACGAGACATACACCCATGAGCTAGCTAGCGATGATGTTTTTCTCGTCTGAAGATGATGATGCACCACGAGTTTTGTCACCGCACTGATTTTCATATGTACTCATTCACCCTGCAACTCCATGAGAATAGATAAGCTTAGCAAGAATGATAAACATTCAAAGAGAATACTAAATAGTCGTGGTCAAAAGTGAAAAAGGTTTGTGAGAAGCACGGTCCGTAGCGCGAACTGACGACTTGCCCTGATCTCCTACGACTAACTCGGCCAGTCCTGCAGGTTGCGGAATTGCTTCCCTAGCCAATCAAGGACAAATTATTCCAAGCCCAGACCACTCTTTGCAGAGCGAGAAGCTGTGGAAACCAAGTTTTCTGGAGGGGACAGTCTTGAACCAGCGCACAAGCGGACTGAATCGCTGACATAAACCACTCACATTCCCGGTTTAGGGCCGTTACAGCCACTGCACCATTGTACCATTAGTATTTATTCTGTTGTTCTCGATCCCATTCCTTCGTCTTTTTCATTCTTACGCCTCTTAAGCCAAGAACGCGCCTCGCCTGCGTCATGTTCCTTCCCGTCATGAAGACGTTCAAACTGCTCTTGTTCTCCCTGCCATTAGTGGCCTCCTTCCCTGCCTATGGCGACCAGGTGGTCCTCGGCGGGAATGACTTCAGCGACCCGCTGCAAGCCATATTGCACGGGAAGCAGAACATGGAGAAATGGGTACACGACGGCAAGGAATTCATCAAACAAGACAACCTTATGTGTGAGCAATTACGCAGTCCTTAGCGTCAGCATGGATTCTAATTCTCTACAGATGAACTCGTCTCCCACGCGTCCTTTGAGCAACACCAACTTAGGGTCACCAAGCCCCAGCTCTGTGATCCTAAGGTCAAACAATATTCTGGATATCTCGACATCGAGGAGGATAAGCATCTCTTCTTCTGGTAGCTTCTCGTCTTTCGTACAATGCCCGTTCGTTAATAGATCTCCAGGTTCTTCGAGTCTCGAGATTCTCCCAAAGACGATCCTCTAATTCTGTGGCTCAATGGAGGCCCTGGGTGCAGTTCTTCCACCGGGCTATTGTTCGAACTTGGTCCTTGTCGCGTCAATGAGTTTGGTCACAACACTACCTACAACCCGGACAGCTGGAACTCCCATGCCAACATCATCTTCCTCGACCAGCCCGTCAACGTTGGATTCTCGTATGCGGACAACGGCAAGACCGTTTCTACCAGCCCTGTCGCTGGAAAAGACGTCTATGCTTTCCTTGAGCTATTCTTCCATCGGTTCTCCGAGTATTCGGAACTGCCATTCCACAGTGAGTCACTCATTGCTCGAAAGCTGTGTCCAAGCTGTATCCATAGTAACCCTAATCATATAGTTGCTGCTGAGAGTTATGGCGGAACATATGCACCGAACATCGCGAGCGTCGTTCATGAAGCGAACAAGAAGTTGTCTATGGCCCCCACTCCCAGTCTGAAGAAGATCAACCTCGCCTCAGTCATCCTTGCCAATGGGCTCACCGACCCTTACATTCAAATGGGTTCCGTTGCCGACTATGCTTGTGATGGTCCTTTCCCTGTCTACAGTGATCCCGAGGGCCCCGAGTGCACTTCCCTTCGCGCGAAGATCCCGACTTGCCAAAGGCTCATCAGTTCTTGCTACAAATTCCAATCCAGGTTGACCTGTGTACCTGCCATGCTCTACTGTAATTCTCAGCTGTTCGGCCCTCTGATGCGTGAGTAGTATGAAACCGAATCTGACCCCAAACACCGTTCTCACCCATTTCTTCCTAGAAACTGGCCTGAATCCCTATGACGTTCGAAAGAAATGCGACAGATCCAAGGATAAAGATGGCGAACTGTGCTACAAACAAATGGGATGGATAGAGAACTACATGAATGACCCTTCCGTCAAGCGCGCGCTGGGCGTAAATCCTGACCGCAAATTTGACTCGTGTAACATGGAGGTCAATCAGGCGTTTGCGTTCCAAGGAGATGGATCACACAACAGTGCTATCTTGTTACCAGAGTTAATTAATGACGGGATCAAGTTACTGGTATATGCTGGAAATGCTGGTCTGTCCTTATTCGTCCTATTCCTCGTATCAAGCTAATCATTATCTTGTTGCTAGACATGATGTGCAATTACATTGTGCGCTTGATCTACTCGTGTGCATTTCATCGTTTCTGACGTTAGATCATAGGGAAACTCAAGATGGGTCGAAGAACTGGATACCGTTTTCAGTGAGGAATATCACGATGCCGAATCGCTTCCCTGGGTGACTGCGAAGACTGGTGTGATGGCGGGTGAAGTTCGTAGTGCCGGTGGCGATGGGTTCACTTCGGGCAATGTCACTTTCGTGAACGTCCACAATGCCGGGTTTGTCTTAACTTCAGTTCTTGCATATTGATTAACTCACCATGCTCGGATCTTTCCAAATAGACACATGGTTCCGTACGATCAATCTGAGGCTGCCCTGGTTTGTTAAATTTTATCATATTTCTTACGGTACTGACTATTCATGTCTCGCTAGGATCTGATTACTCGGTGGATTCAGGATAGCCCTCTGTCATAAGTGTATTATAGGGATTCAGTTTTTTTAGTACGTGTATAGAATGAACGTAGACTGGTATAATTTCTCCACTGATTAAAGTTCGCATCATCTGTTGTATATGGCATGTGAAGGTGGCGCTTGTTCTGCTTCCTCGCCTTCCACAGGATATTCAGGTGATCTACTACGTCAATCGCTTGCATGTATTAAGCGTACGTCTTGGAGTTACCCGCCAGCAGCTACAGGAGCCGACGCCCACATATTTGCAACGGTCTGGTGGTTTCAATCTATCAGTATTCTTAATATTGATATTTGATGTGGAGGAAGGCTGGCGCGGTAGATCCAGGCAGTCCTCTTTTTCCTGCACAACGATTACTTTCTTCCATTGGATCCGGACTGCTCGACAAGCGCTTCTGGCCTCGAATTCTCCAAGATGTAATAGTCAAAAACTCGTAAACTAGGGCTGCGAACGGTTAGAAGTCCCGTATACTTCTCTAGATTGACCAAGCGGCGTTTCCTTCCCGAGGATTCACAACGTCATCTGTTACCAAAGCTGAGGATACCTACCCTGGTATATCGTGTATATCGTCGTATAAAAACCATCGTTGTATGCCTCACATCCTCATCTCCTCCTCTGCGAGAAGACTGAGTCTCCAAACCCAGCTCATCGACCACCAATATGAAGTTCTTCTCGTCGCTTGCCCTCGCTCTCATCCCCACATGCGCTATGGCCATAACCGCTGGCTATGACAATGGCTACGGCGTCGGGACCAACTCACTCAGGAGCGTCGCTTGCTCCGATGGCTCCAACGGCCTCCTGACCAAGGGCTATACCACCTACGACAGCCTCCCCTCCTTCCCATATATCGCATCCTCCTCCGCCGTCGAGACATACAACAGCGCGAACTGCGGTACATGCTGGAACTTGACGTACACGGGGCTGGGAACGCCGCGCAATATCACGGTCTTGGCCGTTGATCATGCCGACTCAGGATTTTACACGTCGTTGGCCGCGTTCAATAATCTGACGGACAGACATGCTGTTGAGTATGGGATTGTTGATGTTACGGCTGTTCAAGTCAATGCGTCATACTGTGGGTTGTAAAGAAATTTCGGGCGCGTGCTTTCTTTTTTGTGGACACTTGAACATAAATAGTCTGAAGATATCGAAGTGTTTTCAAATTGTATATATTCTTTTTTTTCGAGCATCTTGTTTCGGATTGTAGATCTATTCGGACCGTCTATTTACATCAGATTGTGCTGTCGTGTCGGTTCCGAATTGAGATTGTATGTCATTAAAATCATGATTATATTCATTAGAATCGTAATGCAGGTTGAGAAAACAAACAAACAAGATAGCATACAACAAACGAAGCGAGGAGTCAAAATGGGCATTAGGAGAGTGACTATGGTATACAGACGAAGGAAAGTGAATACAGTGTCGTAATAGTCGTACGTTGTGTGCTAGACGCGGAGAACCTGTCGTTTTACACGTCTCAGTGTCTTCATTTCGGACGACAGGATTATAATTGCATCCTGGGAAATCCGAGGAGACTTGTAAACCAATGGTTTCTTCGGTGCAGGCACATTTCCCATGTTGTTGGGGCCTTCATAGTGAGAAAGACGAGCTGTAGTGGAAGAGACATCTATCGGTGGAGGGACGGGTAGCGGCAAATCCGGAGGACGTGGCAGAGGCTTTTTAACTTTGTAGCCAAGATCGACTGGGGATCTTTTACTACTTGAAGCAGGGTCTTGATGAACTTGGCCGCAAACAGGTGTACCAGTCAGCTGCGAGGATCGATTCTCCGTGTCCTTCTGTCTATGCGTCACCCTAGAATTCGACCTTCGTGAGCGTGGTATTCGGCACGTTTCGGGAGATAGGAGCAAACTAGCTGAAGGGTTCGATGGAGTACCGTTAAGATGTTTGGGAGAGTTTGAAGCCCGATTGTCGGGTGAAAGTCTCATAGATAGCGGGGCTCTCGAGCTCGAATGAGCATGCTGTTTCCTAGAGAGTGACGCTGAGGGAAAATCCTCTATCGAGGTAGTACGTGATGGTGGAGTCACCAATATTGAAGGAACTGTCTGAGGGGATAGGCCAGCTCTTGATGCTGGTGATGTCGCGTTAGGCTCGCCGTCACTGGACATACTAGCGACGAGAGTCGGAGACGTTACGCGAGAACTCCGGCGGGAATGAGCGTCAGCCACGGTTGGCGTTGCAGTAGTAGAAAGCAAGGATGAACGTGGCGAGCGCGAATCACGTCGATCGGGATACGCGAGCATCGCTGCAGCTTCTCTATGAAACCTATCAGGTCCAAGATAAGCGCTCTAAAACGACATCAGCCAAAAAAATCCAAAGCGATGGAGAAAAGCGTACCGTGTCGCGTTCTTTACTTGCAATGGTAGTTTCTCTATAATGAAATATTTCCTTTGCGGCTGCCCCATAGCGTAAATCATCTGCGAGAAGTAGTCTTTCTTTTCGTATGCTTGGATAGTCCTTAGGTGGGACAGGAGGTGGCAGTGAGTCGTCTGAATCTACAGAGTATCTCCTGGGGAGGCTGGGCTTCAAGCCGGCGGCTACTATATGTCCAGTGGGGCGCCATGGATCAGCGGGAACCCCGGCAACGGCACTAGATGGACTAAAGACAGCCTTGCCGATATCGAGCATTCGTTCTGTGAGACTCAGACGTCTCTTCCGGGAAGGAGATTCAACGATTTCACTGGGAAGAGCTTTGCTTTCGGAGAGAAGAGACTTCAGTGCAGTGTCTGGTATCTGTAAAGTGGCACTGCTGTTCTCAACGTGGCGCAGGTTGTCTCGGATGCCATCAGGAGGGCATGTAGCGCCGGAAACTGATTGTGCTCGACGCATGCGGTATGGACGATTCGTTCGAGGTCGGATGTCAGTGAGTGAAGGAAGGAGAGTTTCTTGCGAGCATTCGGAATAAGTAGACCGCGTCGCTAGCGTAGACGGTGGACGTGATCGAATGTTCCCCGAAGTAACATGGTGGGTATTTTCATCTGGGCTCGATGGCGCAGAAACAGGATCTGCCACCGTAGCCGTCTGTTGTGCTTCAGATTGCAGTGTGGCGTAAGACCTCCGTAGCCCGTCCACCCTTTGCGCTGTCGCCAAAGCCTCTGCATGTTGGTCACGAATAAGGTGCGCACGGGCTGCTTCATCTACCACGTGTCCCGCCTCATCTAACAGAAGAGAAAGTAGGTTCGTCTTCTCTGCTAGTTCCTCCTGGCCACGGGTGGTCCACCATTGGGCCTCTATGGCATCCTGCTTCACGTTCCAAGTGTCGTCTAGCAGATTGACGCGGTATTGTTTCAATCTCTTGAAGCCCTTAGCCGTGTCAAGTATACGGGCTTCTGCCTCGGCGGTGCGTCGCTCAGTGTCCTGTAGTAATTGCAATGCCTCAGCAAATAGTCCCTGCATTCGCCGGATCTTGTACTCCTTCTCGATGAGGGTGTCCACCAGCACATCTCGAGGGGTGTCGATAGTGAACTCTCGACGCGATTTCTTCCTTTGCTGTGGCGAAGTGTCTGTGGCTTGCATGAGGGTATCTTGCCGTGGGTACAAGAATCGACACGCATTTTATTCTCGGCGCTGCTGTGTTGCTTACGGAAACAGCTAGTATACAACAAAAGCGCCTTGAAAAGGGGTGAATCACGGCGTCTTGAGAACAATGGAGAACATACTCATCGTGGTAAAACATCCCATGATACGCGATAATACCCTTGTATCGTGAAACGACTGAGCAAGGAGGGTAAACCGGTAAGTGATAGATGAACGAACGCATTCTTCATGTTCTGAATCAAGCAGAGCTGATACTTATCAACCTGCTAATAAATAAGGCGGTTCCGCTAGTGTGGTGGCAAATGACATGACGGGTTCAGAGTCATATATAGTGCAGTTTCACAGCAAGGATCCGACAGATAGACCATTGGTGACCTGGGCGCTACGCGAAGAAAGGAAAGCGAAAAGAAGCCGGTGCCTTCAAGTTGGTGGCAGGAGGCTATTGAGTCCATTTTGGGACAGCTCAGACTCAAAAGGGACTGATACCATCAGTTGTACACTGCCATTGAGAGAGGAGAAGACCAGGAAGACCGAGAGTAACTAACGCCATTTGCACTACGTTGTACAAGCAGAGGAACTGAGATGGTTGCGGGATGGAGGAAAATTTGAGCTGCCAAGAGCCGGTCGGCCCGGTTACTGAAGTGCACAATTTCGGAGTTTGCCGTTCACCTCAGTCTTTATTTCGACCGTCACGACTCTGCGAGGTCAATCCTTCTCCCTTTCTACCATCCTTCGTACACTTGCGGCGAACAATTTACAGCATCTACGACCAGTTGAATCTCTGTGGTATCTATATGACTACGATGCTTGATATGAAGGACTGACGCGTCTCAAGTTCAGGTCTCAATACCTTTCACGAATCGACAATTTCCCGAAGTGAAGAGAGATTACAATCATACATTACTCCAACATCGCAATGAGTCGAGGAGTATAGCTTCCAAATGCCTTCATCGCCATTAGTATCTTCGTACGACCCTCATGAGACCAAAGTTCTACCAGGTTCAAGGTCTTTGGACAACGTCTCAGTAACAATCAAATTCCAGACGGACTGGCCTCTCTCTTCTCAGCCATCCTCAAGCAAGACGTCAACCAGACGACCATCTTGGACGCCGTCGATGCAAGAAGCGCATGTCAGTGACTCCGGGACCAACGATGGAGTGTCGTCACCCGAGGATCGTGGAAACTTTCATGAGAGTCTACAGATAGACATGAAGGGACTCGTAGGGGATGCTGTTGGCAACGTGAGTACGTGCCAATCTTCTCTTCTCTCGCCGGCTCACGAATTTAGATGAGTATCAGTCCGGCTTCCCGGGACATTGTTCTTGCAGCGTATGCGTACTAGATGTCTGCAAAGTTCTTCCTTTGATCTATATTCTTTTTAGACGCAGGGGTTTATTCATCATTGACCTAGAAGCACCTCTGGAAATTCCTCGTTTTCTTCCCCAGGGTGGTACATGGGATGTAGCGGACGTTCAATGGAATCCACATACTTCTCGAGCACAGTACATCGTCTCTACGTCCAGCGAGAAACTGTATGTGCCGTCTCTCTCACGCTCGCTTGCCTGACGGGTTTCCCACAGGTTGATATGGAATCTCATGGCCACTGGAAAATCAAATATCGAACACATTCTCTACGCTCACTATCGCGCCATCACTGATATAAACTGGCATACGACCGAGTTCGATACCGTCGTTAGCACTGGCATCGATGGGTGGGTATGGGCGTGGGATCTTAGAGAACCGCGAAAGCCGATATTTGGTATGTCAAGTATACCTCCACGGAGTCAGCCTAACTCATGAACACAATCAGGACTCTGTGAATTCAACTGTAAGATCGCCTGTACTGTTACCCAAACCTACGTCTCATAGTGGCTAGCTCCGGGGACCCAAGTCAAATGGAGTCGTCAAGATGCCAACATTCTCGCCTCGTCTCATTCCAATGAAGTACTCATCTGGGATAGGCGTAAAGGCTCTCTTCCTATCTCCCAAATTCCAGCTCATAACTCCAAAATATACGGCATTGACTGGTCTCACCAGGAATCTAATGAAATCGTCACTTGTTCATTGGACAAGACGATCAAAATATGGGACGTGAATGCTCCTCAGGAACCCAAGACTGTGATACACACTACGTATCCTGTTTGGCGCGCTAGGAATTTGCCGTTCGGCCATGGTGTAATGAGCCTAGCGCAGAGGGGGGAGGCCATTCTTGAGATGTATGCGCGCTCTGACACAACGACGCCTGTAGACGTGTTCGAAGGACATCAGGACGTCGTAAAGGAATTCGTGTGGAGAAGGGGCGGCAAGGACGACTCAGACATCCAGCTTATAACATGGTCGAAAGATCGGACTTTAAGGTTCTGGCCAGTTGACCCAGAATCCTTGCGGGTGATTTTATCCAGAAATACACTCCACTGCTCTATGCTGATATCATGTTAACAGAAAGTTGGCCATAGTCCACCAATCACCCGAGGACGCAGAGCAGCTAGTGATGAAAGACGCACCTTCTCTTTCCGAAATCCTCCCCAAGCTTCCAAAAACTCTCCACTCTTGTCGGCACCCGTCGGTCATCGTTCAATTCTTGCCGAGGTTCGTGCTGGTGCCCCTCCTCGCGAGAAATTAGTGGCGTCTTCAACTCCGCACTCTCGATCTCGAACCTCCAAACAGCCTGTCACTGTCTCATACAATAAGATGACCAGGGGAAATGCTGGTAGTAAATTCGTTACCGCGAGAGTGGATGCGTTGACTTGGTTGTCAAGTGTCAAGGTGGGAGAGAAACGAAGAGGGAGCTCATCAGGTCCCGGTAGTGGCCATAATAGTGCAGAGGCATCGAGAATGGGTTCCAGATCTCGAGGCAACTCGGGTCCGGGAGATACTGCAGGAAGCGATAGCAAAAAGAGGAGCGAGAGCAGAAATAGACTCCTAGGCGAGGAGGCGAACCAATCGTTACAGGATGAGTGAGTACAGTTCATTCGACCGATATGGCCGTATCCCTTATGAAACCCATGCAGGATTACTTCCGCGCTCACGAAATTGGCCGCTTGGAAAGTTACTTTGGAGAAGGTTAGGGTTATTTGAATGACTATTGGATGTCACTGAAGTTGTCTTCAGCACGATCTAACGAAGAAGCGAACGTGCACGTTGGGACTATATGGCCCTTGGGGAGAATCCTCAACTGTTTTCATGAGAGTCACGTTTACTTTCCCTCGAGATTATCCTCAAGCAACACACCCCGATGGAACTCCAACCGTGAATCTCGAACAAAGTCCCCTTATTTCTATCAAGAACCGCGCTTTTATCCTCCGACGCCTGAAAGCGATCAGAGAAACTCGGAGGCCTTGCCTTGAGGCATGCCTGAGATTTCTCCTTTGGGCCAACGAGGAAGAGAATGATCGAACAGAGGCGCGCAATCACATGGACTCTGGATCCTCTGATGACGACGACGACGAAAAGAAAGACAAAGACTTTGCTCTGGCGCTGCGGAATCACAAAAATTTGGCCGAGCCTTGTACATCTCAAGGAACCTTTGGTCCAAATGGTAGGCAACTTTTTGTCCTTCTCCAGGCCTAAGTTTACCAAATTATCATCCACAGGGGAGTTTGTATGTTTCTTCCGTGCGCCACCAAGGATTGTACGCAACGTTCTACGCGGTAGCCGCTCCGATTCTCCGACAAAGCCGTCAACACCCCAAGATTCTTCAAGCACCGTCAACATATACCAGTCTCCATCGCTCGTCGCAGACGCCGTCGGCCGTCTTGCCGCCATCGCTTCTGATCGTTCCGGCAAGTCAGCCGATTCGCGCCAGTCTGACAACGGGGAGAACATTCTACGTGTTATGACCAATTTCTTCACGTTTTCTCAGGAACGTTTTCGGCATAATTTTGACTCGCGGCCACAGGGGGAGGGGCCCGATCACCGTGTGATACCGTTGCGGCGCAGTACGCTCTCCATCGGGACGATATCCCATATCGCCGGGAGCGACAAGAAAGTTGCTCTGCGTTATGTGTTTCAATCGCACAGTCTCTCGGATGTCTGTGCTAGGAACGCCGTTGTGGCGAGAGAGTATCGTCGTTTTGACCATGAGCGGATATTCATTACTCTTGGTGCTTTGTTCCATGTCGAAGGGCCTGTGCAAGACACCGACTGGATTGTCAAGTCGAGTCCGCTGATATGGCAAGTTATACGTCGCCTGTACGTATCTTTGGTCATGTATTGCGGTCGTCTGTGGAACTAACATTTCTGCTCAGCACTGCGGAGCTATCTCGGCAGAAGGACGTGCAAATGCTGGCGATGATGTCTATGGTTGTGCTCCAAGCCTTCGATACCCGCGAGTCTTTGGAGAGCACAATGCGAAGTCCAGATCCTAAGAACATGAACGCGACGTCTCTACGTTCTGGCCCTTCTGACGGTTTCGACTACTTCAGTATGGCAAGAAGTAGGTCAGAACGTGATAGTCTAAAGTCGCCTGTGTGGCCACGTCTTCCTTCCGCCTCGCCCAACATCTTGAATGCAGTCCCGTCTATATCATCATCTTCTTCTTCTCGGGGATCCTGGTCAAGTCTGTTCAACACCGGCACTATGCGACAGCTCATGAGTGGTGTACAGGATAGCCTCAAAGACGGACTAGCGACGCCTACCATGGAGACCCGCCCCCCGCTTGTTACATCTGGGTCGATACCCATTCCTCCAAGTCGAAGTGATCGCGTGCGACATGGTCCCGATTCGCCGAAACCATCTCACAACAAAGGGCCGCGGAAAGAATTTGCAGTGTCAAAATCTTGGAATGAGAAGGAGACCCAGAGTCATAGACAGTCGGTGTCGTTCTCCCCCGCGTCAGTATCGATGCAATCGCATGGATCTAGCGCCGGCCGGCGTGTCGTTGGGGGCACAGGAAAACGTATAATCGTGGAAGAACCACCAGACGAGGAAAGGCACGTACCATCCATCACTCACATATCACCGCCGACGGCTGATATCTAGCACTTGCAGCCCTGCGCCTTTGTTCAAGAGATCCGAAATCCAGCAGTTCCTGAACTCGGTGTATGTTTATGCTGAAGTGTTATTCAGCTGGCAGCTGTACCATAAGCGACTTGAGCTGCTCAAGGCGGTTCACGGACAAGAGATGTCTTGTGATATCGGTCAGCACGAGATCGGTGAGTGTCTAGTGTTGTCATCGAGGATGGTTACTGATGCGGGAGGAACGCAGGTATTGTTCACAGATGTACGGTTTTCGGCTGTCAGGGCGATATTCCGCACGGTGTTAGTGTGTGCACTTCATGCAGCCATCGGGCGGTGATGCCTTCATGCTCCGTTTGCCGTCTTCCTGTCAAAGGTATATTTGTGTGTGCCGTTGTGGATCCCTTCTTGAGCCTTACGGTCCCGTTTCATCAGGTCTTTCGCGAAGCTGTATGCACTGTCTTCATGTGCTTCATATATCATGTTCAAAAACGGCGGACGTCGTGTTGTGTCCTTCTGGTTGTGGATGCTATTGTAAATGGAGCTAACCTTTATTGTTGTTGCTTGGGCGCTGTGTAAATTATTAGCGGACGGTATTTTTAACGTATTTAGATATTCCCACCAACAATCCTCCCCCTTTCCTTGCAGTTTTCGCTACCGACAGGCCGCATACATGTCGTTATTCGAAAACTGTATAGTAGTGTGTACTGTCAAAGCGGCAACAAAATCCAGGAAGTATCCAGGAAGTACGCTATGGTAAAAAGCAAGTCCTGTACAGATGTACAGATAAAAAAAGCTATAGCACAATGTCAAGAAGTAATGTACAAGAGCATGGATGCTTTGTTACAAGGCCTCCAGAAACTTCGTTCCCCCGTTGAATGTCCGCACTGACGTTGCGGACTGGTCGGACAGCTTCCTACCTTCGTGATACTCAATAGGACTGTCGACGTGTGCTGGAGCAATGGGTTCTGGTGACACGACTCTATCGTGGACTGGCGAAAGCGGATCTGACGGTGTCGGCGAAGATATTCTGCTGTGAATATTCGGTAGCGATGGAAGGGGCGAAGGCGAAGACAAGGTCCTTAGATAGGGTAATACCGGAACGCTCTGGATATCAAACCGGACGCTAGAAGCAGACTCTGAAGGCTGTAATGGTGGGTGGAAGGGCGCATCCAGCGGTGGCGAGTACGTCATCTGCATGCCGCCCCGCTGAGAAATGTCAGGGTGCAGCCGCCCTTCCTCTATCGATTCCGTTTCCCATTCGTCTCCTGATCCTGCCTGCACCCAGCCCCTTTTCAACCCTTTACCGCTACTTGAATTGCCACCAAATACGCTCTTTACTTTTGACGACCATGATGCTGGCTGCGGACTTGCCGTGGGTCCATACGTGTACTCCAGTGCTTGCTGTCGGTATCGTCGTCGTCGAGTCGCCCGTTCCTCGTCAGAGGATTGTCCTTCCCGCAAGAGAAGAAAGATAGCAATGCATGATATAAGAATGATGAGACTTAGGCCCACGACGAGGGCAATAAACCCTGGTGGAATGGAAGGGTGAGTCAGCAAATAATTTACAATTTTCTGGAACGCACCGCCGACAGAACCTCCAATTTTCGGAGTGCCTCTTTTCTCCAAGGCATCGCCCAAAATCTCGAGGGAGGAGGTAAATGGAGCGCGGTGATAAATAACAGGCGTCATTTTGATCAGGTCCGCCCGTCAATCAGGGCAATGGCGATTGGTCGCCACTTCAGGCTAATGAATAGAGGTAACACTTGATGTATCCTTCAAGGATAATAGGTTGAAGACGACGGTGAAGACGAGCAAGACAGAATCGCTGGCAAAGGGGGAGAAGGAGTTTCGGTATCGACATCCCCGCCGGTCACCAAGTCTCAGTGATGGATCCGAATTGGGCGATGACTTGTGATTGTCACGGCGAAATAGCAATTATTTCGGAAAATTAAGAAAAAATCGCCACGGTCAGAGTTGGAACCTGACCTGACGATCGCAAGGAACAGGCGGACCTACGAGGTCAGTTGCAGGTACTTCACACCCTCGATGTTGCTATTAATTTTATTTCGACTCTATATCACACAGTGACAGAAACACTAATGTCCCATCAAGATCTTGACCTGACGAGTAGACAACAACATGACTTTACTTCAGCCAATAGAAATTATTTCGACAAGGTGGCGGACAAGTATGATGATCGACCTCAGTCGGTTAAGCTCGCTCAAAGGTGAGTATACGATATATGATATTCACCATCACCCAAAGTCCAGGCTAGCCCAGTCAATTCAAGGAGCGTACCCGTTTAATGAAGAATCGACAACATTGTTGGATTTCGCTTGCGGCGCAGGTACACACTGTCAATTGTTTGAGTCTCTCCGACGTTGCCAACCCTTAACACAGGTTTGATGTCCAGGCAGCTCGCGCCGTGTTGCAAAAGCATCCTGGGCGTCGACGTAAGTCAAGGCATGGTCGACCAGTATAACACCCGTGTCCATAGCCAAGGGATACCTCCAGAAGACATGAGAGCACTCTGTATCGAGCTCAAAGGGGAAGAAGGCGAGCTTGATGGATTAAAGTTTGACGTCGTCCTGGCGAGTAACAGTCCAAAGTTTCATTCCGGGAAGCACGAAATAATTCGAAAGCCATTGTGCAGTGTGCCATGGCGTACCACCATCTGCCTTTCCCCCAGGAAACGACGAAGCGTCTAGCTTTTTTCGTAAAGCCCGGTGGAACGCTATTGGTCACTGATTACCAGGCCGAAGACGATGACACGACCCTTCCTGATGCGCATGCTGATATCGTCGCGCATAAAGCTGGCTTCACCGAAGAGCAGATGAAGGAAATGTTTGACAGAGCCGGACTGGACGCGTTTTCACTTGAACAGGTCATTTCGGCCAAGATGCACGGGCATGGTGTAAAAATATTCCTCGCGAAAGGAGAGAAGCCTTCGTTGTCTGTGTGATTTCGTAGCCTGGCAGCGGCATCCATTTTTCTATGCACTGCAGGGCCTCGTTATCCGCGAAACATTCAAATAAACATGGCAACATTTGCATCGTCCCGGTTTACGGTCCGACGGTTTCTATCCAATCCCACGAGTCGGATATTATCTCTCCCACGTCGCCTTCCAATCCCTGCAAGGTTACATACATACTCCAACGTACGACTAAAACGTTAAGCAAAAATTCTCCATATTCTCTTTCGACCCCAAGAAGGGCTTCAATCATCCCTGCCACCAACAGCTTCTGAGCGCTTAAAAACAGTTAATTCCGATGTCACTGTCTAAAATAACATTGATTCCTCCGCTTCCAGTCGCAGGCGGCTGTATCCTCCAATACCCTCCTCAGCTCACCTGCGGCGCGGGGGAAGAATCAGATTAGGTTCCGAAGCCCCAGAGCTTACTTCCTTTCTCTATGGACGCTGACAGTGACAGACAGAAATTTGACGATCTCCAGGTACGATAGGCCTTCCGTACAGCATCACTAAATGGGCAGAAAGACGCTGATACCCCTGCATCGTTCGTGATTTTACGCACTACCGCAACGTTACTTTGCCGTGATGGTGCAGTAAAAGGAAACCCGTGGAAGACTTAAGGCCGCCGACATCTCGGGAACAATGGGTGGTTAACTAATTAGCGAATCAGGACCCTGCTACACGTTGCGTGGCGCGTGGTCTAGATAAAGTCCGACATCTTTCTGTTTTTTCGGTTCAGCGTTTCCCTAAGTTCTCTTTAGTCTGATTCACCAATCTTTCTAGTCAACAAAAAAGTCGTAGCTGATACAATGGCGCGCCTACCCGACCCGCTGGCACAGATCCTCATTGGTTTGACGTCCTTCATGGCTTCGCAACGCAGTTGATTAACGCGGTGTATAGGTGCTACTTTTGCTCTGATTCTCTTTGGGATTGTGGTTTTTCAAGTGCGTTCAGCTGTGTTATTCTCGTGTGTTTGCTATCGACTGAGACTATCACAAGGTGTGGAACTACTTCAACAACTTCAACTATAAGTACGCGGATTCGAATGTCCTAACTTGGTCGTCTTCTCAACATCTTTGATACGAAGGGACAATGGTCGATTGAAAGCCTTCGTTGCCTCTCTCTTTGTGCTCGACTTTGCTGCGACTATCTTCTTGCTCATTTGGTTTGTTTTCACTCTTGTTTCTCCAAATGCTACTTCTCATTCTTATAACGAAAGGCTGTACCGCGTCTTGGTTACCACATGGGCGGATGATGAATCTCTCATGCAGATTTACTGGAGTGAGATCGTGTTTTCCTCGATGCATCGGATAAGACTAATTGAAGTGGTTCTTAGCACTTGTAACAGGTGAGGACCCTCGCAAAGCGTCTCTACTCTTATTAAGCTTGATGTGCCGCTATTAGGACCTGTTCTTCTCGTGAGTATCGAAAAGCGACTTTTGTCTGTGTATTCCTAACTCGTTGCGCAAGGGTATTATCGGTCCTTTAGTCATCACGTTCTTTGCTTTGAGGATACATGCCCTCATCACTAGATGGTGGGTCCCAGGGGTGATCTGTGTTCTTGCCTTTGCCTCATTCGGTAATGTTCTTTCTACGACTCTACAATGCGTGATACTTAACGGGATATCAGCTGGTGGTATTGCTTCCGGAGTAGTTGGTGGAAACATGTCTACGTTCGCTGATTTGGGCAGTGCTAAAGCCTCGCTTGGCGTATGTCTGGTCCCCGCTGCTGTAGCCAACATCATTGTCACAGGCGCGATGTCGCACTATCTCTACCGTCGGAAGGATAAGTTCAGTCTTGCCAGCAGAACTCTAGATACGATGATACAAGGTAAGTCCAGTGATACCCAGATGTGTTGCTCATTCTCATGTTCCCGCTTGTCGGATATCTAGTGTCTATCCAAAACGGTCCGTCTTATCTCAATTTCCTTCTTTGCGCATATTCCCATGATCATGACAGGCCTTGTAACGGCCTTGTTGTCGTCTGCGCAAGCGATTCTGTATCTTTGTGACGTGGGTTCATGACATTGCCGTACTTCGATTTACTGACATTGGCGCATTTAGTCCGGACCGTACTATCTTGGTAGGCCTTCTTTTCTGCACTCGCTTTCGTCGTTTACTTATGCGCCCTTCCTCGCAGCACTCTCTTTTGTCATGCCCAAAGTCTACGCGAACATGGCCCTATCTGCGCTTAACTCCAGAAGAATAGTCGACGTGAAAAAACCTGAGGTTCTCGCCATGCCTTCAGGAGATTATGCCTCAAATGCCTACATGGTAAGCTTGCTTCTTCCCATATAAACTGTATCCTTCACTGACGTTGCCTACAGCCGCATCGTACAGTACACGAAACCCCAGGTGTAAGTACTCCTCTCATTACTGTTACTCCTCCTAGCTAGAATGGATTGCCTTTTCTAACCAGGTTTTCGTCAATGTCGAGACGACGCGTGCTCACGATGCTGATCTCAAGGATGGGTGGGGCGGGAACCTTACCCCGTCGGAAAAGGAAGCCGAGTCGCCACCTTCCAGCTCGAAAGACCTGCCTGTCCTTAGCGAACACGGTTGCCACGCCCAGTAGAAGGGTCTGTCCGAGTTCTTGGTACAATTTGAATCTAGTTGTATTCTATTCATTGGGAAAATCTATGTATGTATGGTTACTGGTATCACCATAGTCGATTCTTTGTCTCCTTGGTCGACGTAGTTGTGAATTTGAATAGCTTTGAATTTTAGGGTTACATCCGGCCCTTTTCGGACCGTATGTTCCCCTCCTCGGTTACGTCAGCAACTAAGTTTCAGCCCACGGTGATGACGTATTTCTGTTGTTGTCAGACAGCCGAGGAAGCGTGCAAGATAACCCAAAAACTTGATATATAAGTGGTAAGCAACTGTTCAGATTTCCCATCCTCCTCATTGATACAATGCATGTCGTTCTCCAGATTGCATGCACTTTCTTGGGCACCCTTGTGGTCTACGGATTGTTTCAGCTCGCCAGGAACTTTTACCTCGAGTATACTTCCCCCCTCAGGGAACTTCCTGGTCCTGAAAGCCCGAGCTTTTTCGCCGGGAACTTGAAACAGATATGGGCGTCGGTATGTCTAGGGTCCTAGCAAACGTTGATGTACATGAATGTAATGATTATTTCCAGGAGGACGGTAATTTGCACGATGAGTGGGTCAAACAATATGGACCTACCATTAAATACGCAGGGATCCTTGGCGTAAGACTTTAACTCTTCATGATTGTCTACATGCTTATGTCTTGCAGGGCAACCGATTGTTCACGATTGACCTACGAGCAATTTCTCACGTCCTTAATAACGCCTACGACTACCCTAAACCGTCCCATAGTCGATTTAACTTGGGGCGCATAGTTGGCGAAGGTTACTCTCCTCCATGAATTTTGCGACCGCCCTAGTAATTTACCTGTTGCAGGTGTCCTTGTCGTCGAAGGAGAAAAGCACAAGCAGCAGGTATTTAATACCAAAAATGGAATGCTCATTCATTAACCGTGACCTTGTAATCGCAAGCGAAAGGCTATGGTGCGTGCGAGAATCGCTGTCCATAGAAGTTGAACTTAAAACGCCGACAACAGAACCCGGCTTTTGGACCCGCTCAGATTCGTGAACTTAATACCATCTTCCTTGAAAAGTCACTTCAGGTACGAGGTTCGGTGTCCGATATTCTTCTTCCAATTGACAAGTGGTATTTTTCAATAGTTGCGAGATTTATGGACAGCAGAATGTGCGGCCGCACAGGGATCTCTTCACACTGACGTACTATCGTGGTTAAGTCGGTTGACCTTGGATGTCATTGGTCTAGCCGGTTTGTTTTGGCGCTTTTGCTTGTGTCTCTTACTGATATGAATTGCAAAGGTTTCAACTACAAATTCAATTCACTTAACCCCAGCCATACCCCCAACGAGTTGAACGAAGCGTTTACTGAAATCTTTGGAACCGCTACACGATCAAATCCGTTGCTATTTATCAAGACCTTCTTTCCGGCGTTACGTTTTATCGTAAGAGGCTCTCCGTCTCTGTCTCTAGGAATGTTGTTTACCACTAATTAGCCCGATCCACGAGATGCCCAAATTTCCAGAGCGCACGAAACCATGGATCGCATCGGGCATCAACTCCTCGATGAAAGTCATGCCCGCATTCGGGCGAGTGGAGAGAAAAGCAGCTCAACTGCTCGCGATCTTCTCTCACTTCTTGTCAAGGCCAACATGTCTCCTGACGTAGGTGAACATCACCGTATGACTGATAGCGACGTTTTGGCTCGTAAGTACATCTACAGTCTGTTTGACTGTATGGCTCGTCTCAATATCCGACAGAGGTCCCAACTTTCTTGGTCGCCGGGCATGAAACGACGAGGTGAGTGTTATTGAGGGAGGCCATCTATGTGCCTGATCACCCGCTTAGCACTGCAACGACATGGGCTCTTTTTGCTCTAACTCAAAGTCCAGAGAGTCAGATCAAGCTGCGGGATGAGTTGCTACGGGTTGATACCGATACACCCACAATGGACGAATTGAACGCTTTACCCTACTTGGACTGGGTTGTTCGGGAGACATTACGTGTACATTCTCCCGTCCCTTCAACCATCCGCACTGCAGGAAAGGATGATGTGATCCCTTTAAGCAGGCCGTTCATTGACAAGAAAGGCAGAGTCCAAGATTCAATCAGGTATGTACTCCCACGCCGACCAGGCACTCATTCAAAACGTCGAAATTAGGATAAGAAAAGGTCAGAACATCATGATACCCATTGTCACAGTCAACCGAGACGAAGCCTTGTGGGGGGAAGACGCGAAGAAGTTCAGGTTCGTCCTGTCTTGACGTGTATTGTATTTTGTCAACTAATCATGGGAGACCAGACCAGAAAGATGGGAGAAGATTCCTGACGCGGTGAAGTCCATACCTGGTGTATGGGGAAACCTTTTGACATTCATTGGTGGCCCTCGTTCTTGCATCGGGTACCGCTTCTCCTTGGTGGAGTACGTGCTCCACGCGATGTCCCTTTCCTCTTCGCTTCTAACCAACCCACAGGATGAAAGCTATCCTCTTCACCCTCGTAAGAGCATTCGAATTCGAATTAGCCGTCCCGGGAGCGGAAATCGGGAAAAGGTCTGTTATCGTGCAACGGCCATTGCTCAGAAGTAATCCCGGTGCCGGGAACCAAATGCCTATTATAATCAAACCATACCAAAGAGTATGAAGAATGGTACATGTGTTTTCCGGCTTCTCAGGCTCCGTCAATGATGTTTACTAAGTCAATGAACGAAGAATGCCGTGGGAGCCGGCACTAGATGCTGCTATTTATATGAGGGCCGACGGTAATTCGTCGCATAATTGCTTCCGTGGTGAGACCTCCGACGGAGGAGATAACTGCCAGAATTTTGGGCGCATATATAAACGCCTATGCTGCTAAATGGTATCGGACAACTCTAACCTTACATCTTTCAACCACACCGCACCACCATTATTCAACTTCCGGCTTAGATAAACGAATCATGGTATGAGTCCACTTCACGCTTTCAGAATTCGATATCTGACTCTCTCGCTCCCGATCGCCTTCGTTTATGGCTGTAACTAATTCACAAATAGCTTTTCCGTGTAGTGTTGAGTGTATTGGCGGGATATTGTTTGTTTCGGCTGTGGAAACATTTTTGGCGTGCACACACTTCTTTCCTTCGTCGTATTCCTAGCCCGAAAGGAGGGAGCCTTATTCTCGGTAACCTCAGAGAAGTGCTGGCGTCGCGGGCAAGTACAGCGATGACCTCATTCAGCTGATGAATCTGATGTACCTGTAGAGCAATACCGGTGCTGTCCATGAACGCTGGCTTCAACAGTACGGACCTACGTTATCGTATAGAGGAACCTTTGCGGTAAGATCATTACACTTTTTGACCTTCGAAGACGATTGACACATGCTAACAGACGAGGTGTCTTTTGACCACCGACACGAAAGGTACTTCTATCGTGTAACATTTTTGTCGGACGAAGGTCCTCAAATTCTGAATAGCAATAGCCCATGTCCTCTTCAATGCATATGATTACCCCAAGCCTGATGTGGCACGCAAAGTTATAGGTGAAGTCACTGGTGAAGGTCAGACATTCGCCTGCCATTCTTTGTCCTCGATTGACCATCTTTCTCAGGCCTTCTGACAGTCGAAGGTAGCAAACATAAGCAGCAGGTACGCATCTAAATTTCGTAGGTAGCGCCACAGGCATGCTAAATCCAAATTCTTAGCGTAAAATTATGGTAGGATTTACTCGACGCATAATCAAGGCTTCTTCTGATTCGTCGCAGAATCCGGCGTTTTCCCACGCTAATATCGGCGAGTTTCATGAAGTGTTTCTGGATAAAGCTATCCAGGTATCCGCATCCGGTATGAATAGCGAACCATTTTGACCTCCCTCCTTTGATAGCTTCAGCAAATATGGACGACAGAATGTCTCAAGTCGTCAGGAAAAGCACGAATCGATACTGTGCCGTGGCTCACCCGTTTGACTCTGGATGTTATAGCCCGCACTGGTATGTTCATTTATTTTACTCGGCCAGATCTACTCACGGAGTCAAAAATAGGGTTTAATCACAAAATCGACTCTCTAAACATAAACGATACGCAGAACGAAGTTCATCAGACGCTTGTCGAACTGCTTCGTGTATCCAACGAAAGTCGACCTATGCGTATACTCTGCGCTCGCTTCCCCGTCTTGAAATGGATTGTACGTCTTGCGCAGAAGATAAATCCGACGTTCTTACTTTGACTTTTATAGCCCAACCAATACAAAGCGCGACTACAAGCTACTCAGGATACCTTGACTCGTCTTGGCAGACAGTTACTAGCGGAGGCCAAGGTAGCGGGCGACGCGGAGAAAGGGGACAACAAAGATCTATTTTCTTTGCTTGTGCGCGCCAATGCTTCACCAAACGTTCCTATCGATCAACGCATGAACGAAGCGGATGTTTTGTCACGTATGCCTTCTCTTGACATATCGATGCTGCCTATTGAATTATTCACAGAGGTCCCTACGTTCTTACTTGCCGGACATGAAACAACGAGGTACGTCCATGTGTCATTGGAACACACAAGCTGCACTAACGTCTACATCTAAAGCACGGCCGTGACCTGGACTATTTATTATCTGTGCCGGTACCTCAATGTTCAGACCAAGCTTCGCCAAGAGCTTCTCGCCGTATCCACAAGTACGCCAACAATGGAGGAGTTGAATGCATTACAGTACCTGGACTGGGTTGTCAAGGAGACCATGAGAGTGAAACCTCCCGTCCCCTCGACCATACGTGTTGCAGCTAAAGACGACGCGATACCTCTACGTCATCCGTTCCGAGATACCAGAGGCATATTGCATGATTCCATCCCGTGAGTTCCCCTTAGTCACTTTTGACCAAATGAAGATTGCTGAAGAGTGGCCATAGAGTTAAGAAAGGCGAGACGATCGACATTCCCATATCGGCTTTAAATCGAGATAAATCCTTGTGGGGAGAGGACGCGGAAGAATACCGGTACGTTCAATCCATTGATTTATGTCTGGTCCTTTGACAGGAGCATCTGGCAGGCCGGAACGGTGGGAGAAGATCCCTGAAGCAGTGCACGCGATCCCGGGCGTGTGGGGCAATATGATGACATTCCTTGGAGGACCTCGATCGTGCATTGGGTATCGGTTTTCAATCGCTGAGTGTGTCTTGTTTTACTGCATCAGGTATCAGTGACTGACACCCTGTAGGATGAAGGTTATTTTGTTTACCATTGTTCGAGAGTTCGAGATGGAGCTGGCGGTGCCCTATGAAGATATCATCTCGAAGGCTTCTGCCGTGCAACGTCCAGTACTGAAAAGCAGTCCAAAGGATGGTCCTCAGATGCCTATATTTGTTAAAATATACCAACGCGAGGGATAGCTACACCACTACGAACGAGTATCGTGTTCGTAAGTGCTATACTACTTATACATATGTTAGTATACAATAGACCCGTCTGTCCTGACATTACTACAGTTATCTTAAATCTTCTCTCGTATTCTGAGTCGACTTCCCGAAAACAATGTCACTGATAAAGTCTATTCGAGTTTTATCGAGTAACATCCGAGTATGTGTCTTTCAGCTTAGCTCTCTGATTCTCATTTCCGACATATGTGCATGACGAAATAGGCTATTATATTACCTATCATGAAAGCATTCAAGCCCGAACTAGCTGTCCCGTCTGGGAACCAATGTCTACGTCGTCATGCTCATGTCAGTATCATGCCAGAGAGTTTTGAACAAGTTCCTTATAATCTGACTTTCTCGATGATGAATACAAATGTCCAAGGAGGTGCCTTCGCGTCGATGGCTTCCATGGTGCAGCCGTCTAATCCGCAAGAAGGTCAGGTTGGTAGCAGCGCATAATATTACGTCTTCATTATTCGGGATATGCCACGCTTACTGTCTTACCAGGTCTGCAGCCGGGTCGTGCTTCTCTCAAACTTATTTTCTTCGATTCCAGTTCTTCTCAACAGCCGTGGAAGATGGTATAGGTCTACATACTACGCCTCCAGAATCCATCTGACTTTGCCGTTCTCGACACTTTTGCAGCTCGTCCTCGTGGTTATAAGTGTCTTTGTAGGGTATTGCTTGCTCCATATAGTGAAATTTTGTTGGAGACAGCATACCTCTTTCCTCCATCTGATCCCTGGTCCAAAGGAGGGGAGCTTTATCTTTGGTAATCTCAGAGAGGTGTTACTGATGAAGGCAAGTAGAACAGTGAACTTTTAACAGCCCATGGATTAATCCTCACAGCAGGGCAATCCCAGTGTCGAGCATGAACAATGGCTCCAACACTGCGGTCCTACCTTGTCGCTGAAAGGTTTCTTTGGGGTGCGAAAATTACATTTCGTAGAGGGGTTAACCAACAAGTACATGCGCACAGATGCGACTTCTTATGACCATCGATACGAAAGGTACTTTTACTCATGCCTGTTAGTTGACTGCGCTCATCGTCGCAACAGCATTGACACATATATTGTTCAACGCATATGATTACCCGAAGCCTCCCATTACACGCACACTTCTAACTGAAGTTATCGGTCAAGGTCAGATATTCATCCATCGCGCTTTGCCTTAGATTTACCTTCACTCGCAGGCATTATAATAGCAGAAGGTAACGAGCATAGACGCCAGGTACGTGTGATTGAGTAAAAGACAGCGTAATGCGCTAATTTGTACGTCGTCAGCGTAAAGTTATGGTAATACTTTCTCGGCGTTGCAGATAGTCGAACCTTGCCACTTATCGAATCATCATCACAGAATCCGGCATTCTCCCACTCCCACATTCTCCAATTTCACGATATCTTCTTGGAAAAGGCCACACAGGTACGCTGCACTTATCCACGTCAAACGAGGCGAATCATCTTGATTTTCACTACCTCAGTAGCTTCGACAGATATGGACATCCGAATGTCTCAAGTCTTCAGGGAAAGCACAAATCGACACCGTATCCTATCTTAGCCGTTTGACGTTGGACATAATGGCCCTCACTGGTCCGTCCTCTCATCGTTCACCACTAGTAGCCTGATCGCTCATAACCTCGCACATAGGTTTCAATTTCAAGACGGACTCTCTAAACGCAGAAGATACACCAAACAATGTTCATCAGGCAATTCGTGAACTCCTCCGGACAACGAAAGAGATCCAGACAATGCGTATATTTTCCGCGATCTGTCCCATATTGAGATGGATTGTACGTGTACAGAAGTTAACCCCGACCTTCTTTGCTTTACATTCGCTTTGTAGCCTAACGAAGGCAGAGCTCGAATCCAAGCCACTCACGAGACCTTGGATGATTTCGGAAGGCAGCTGCTAGCAGAGGCAAGGATAGGCGACACTAATGAATCTAGCGTTAATAATCTCTTTTCTTTATTTGCTCGGGCAAATGGGTCGCCAGACGTTCCCATTGACCAACGCATGAGCGAAGCAGATGTTCTTTCACGTATGTTTGCCTCCCACAATCTATGCTGCCTACTCAAATTCGCACAGAGATCCCAGCCTTATTACTCGCGGGACATGAAACGACGAGGCACGTCGAAATAGTTGATTGTTCTCACCACATACTAATGAATCTGTCTATAGCGCTGCCGTGACATGGACATTATATTTCCTTTGTCGACACCCTAGGGTCCAGAAAAAGCTCCGTGAAGAGCTCCTTGCCGCTTCCACCGACACGCCAACAGTAGACGAAATGAATGCGCTACCGTACCTGGACTGGGTCATCCGCGAAACTCTGAGGGTGAACCCTCCTGTGCCGTCGTTAGCTCGCGTTGCAGGCAAAGACGACGTGATCCCTCTGCGACAACCATTCAAAGATACCAGAGGCACATTGCACGATTCCATCCCGTGAGCCCTCCTCCTTGCCTGGGACGCGTTCGCTGGATTCTCTGTAATAGGATTAAGAAGGGCGAGCTGATCATCATCCCTATAATGGCGATGAACCGGGACAAGTCCTTGTGGGGGGATGACGCTGCAGAATTCCGGTGTGTTCGTTTCTTTCTTTCTGCTATTTAACTTTTTGAATGCGATTGACCCAGCCCGGAACGTTGGGAAAAGATCCCTGAGGCTGTCAATGCCATTCCCGGTGTATGGAGTAACATGCTGTCCTTTCTCGGAGGACCGCGATCGTGCATTGGTTATCGGTTCAGTATCTCTCAGTGCGTGTATCACTCCGAACTTGAGTAATCAACAGCTGACAGCGCTGCAGGATGAAGGTCATCTTGTTCGTCCTTATTCGAGAATTCGAATTAGAGCTAGCCGTTCCGTGCGAAGAGATTATCTCAAAGTCTACAGTCGTGCAATGGCCCACACTGAAAAGTGACCCAGCTCACGGTCCCCAGATGCCCATTTTTGTTAGAGTCCATCATAAAGAGGAATAGAGATCCACTCGCATTGGGTCTGGAGTAATATATGTTATTACCTCTCTACTAGTATTTGATAACATACAATGAAAAATGCGTACTGTACAAATTGTATCCCGAGAAGCACAAGTTTAAACTACCGTACATATCTGATTGTCCAAAGGAAAGGAAAGTAATGCCGAAGTCCATTAAGTATTACAATAGATGCCAGCTCAAGTCGAGCTTCATGTCTAAAAAGAAGCAATCAGTAAAGTGTTCAAACGAAGCGAAATAGGAGGAAATCAGAAATAAAAAGGCAATATCGGTTTGTCTCCACAAGAGTCAGAACAGGTCTGATAGGTATACATCATCGTAGAAGCGTGGAAATGAAACTCACCAAATACACGTGCGGTGGTATCCCAGGAACATATCTACAGGAAACGTTGTCAGTTACAGCTCATTGTCAAGAAGAACGAAGGAATCAGAAATAAAAGGCAATATCGATTATCCACACAACCGCATGGGTTCGGAACAGGTCTGATAGGTTTATCATCCCGTAATAGTAAAAGAGCACACAGCAAACCGCATACTCACAGTAATGTCGATCAAATATATGATCTACACAGGGATCCGAGCTGGTAGAGGGGGCATAGAAGTGACCATGGGCCGCCACTTTGTCCTGGCAGGAGCGGTCTGGCCGTACACCCAATCCTCCTCATCAATATCCACATCGGAATCACACCGGTCACAGTCCTCTACGAACACGCCGACGCAGGAATCCTCAGGGTGTATCAGCACCTCCACGCTAGGCCCACGCTCGTGCACCTGGAGAAGCCTGAGTGCATTAATCAGGTCATCAGCAAGTGGCGCCGCATTCGGTGGATCCTCCTTGATAGGTTCCCAACCCACAGGTGGCGATCCAGGCGGCGAGATGAGGAAGTTCCTTTCGATTGCTGGTGGGCGCAAAAAGTTGGCGTCGGGCACTGATTGGCCAAAACTGGTGATCAAGGGGTTGGGATCGGCTCTGTACACGCGTAAGATAGTTTGTGATCTGACAATAAGAAGTCAGAAAAAGAAGAATTGGTCAGCGAAAAAGGACATACATGTCTGAAGTACCCCGCAGGATAATAGGGTCGCACTCGGTCTTGGCGAGTTCTGCGTGCTCCTCCTCAGTGTAAACGATGATAATTCGTCCAAATCCTGGTAGAGGTACCCATTGGTTGATTTCACCGTATGATTCAAAGTGTGACTTCAGAACGGTGAGGACGACAGGATGAAAGAAAGTCTTGGGCAACGAGGTCACTGCAAGCGAGTTGGTGCGTTGCGTCGACGACGACGACGACGACGACGAGGGCGCATCCGAGGATGTAGAAGGAAGAGAAATCATATAATCTGACATGGTTGGTAGGAATAAGACAGCGACAGGAAGAGGAGATGAGGGAGACGATGATGATGGTTGACGTGAAGAGGTGGAGACGATTTTATACCAAAAAATTTTCCCTTTAGTTGACGCTGACATAAGCGGACTAAACTGCGCCGTAAATAGCTGTGCTCTCAGTGCCTTGCACTATTGCATCGCCAATAATACTGCTAATCGGAAATCTACTGTATTGCATGTGGACAACCAGGGAACTGATTTACATTGTTTCGATTACTGAGCATGAACGTACAACCCACTAGTGGGGCCTAAGAAAACCGACTAGGAAAAGTCTGGAAGGTATTGAAAGTGGGTAAATGAGGAACGAAGTATTTTTACAGATCCGCAAAAATATCACCTTTGGGGATGATTCGAATCAGATGCGTAGAATGTTGGTAAATCGAAAGACTACTTACCTTTAGCCGTGTTGTGTACACAGCTTTACGTGGCGCTCGGCGCCTTCCTTCTCTTGTAATCTTCGTGGAGAAAAGGCAGTGCCTCATTCGCGCAGGCGCTCCTCAACCTGGGCTTTCTTGGTCTTAAGAGCCTCCACCTTATCTTGCTTGCTCGCGTCATAGGCGACCAATGTTTGGTTGAAACTAAGAATCAGGGTCGGAGTCAGACAGAAGCACTCAATATCTAAGATGCATACTCACGGGTTTTCTGGTGATTTCTGGAACTGCTTGTGCAACAAATCCTGTGCAGACTGTTAGTGAGCACAATGGAAAAAGTTTGTAAGAGCACAGACTTTATATTGCTGTAGCCGCAGCCCAGGATGCTAACAAGAAATCAGTAATCAGTACACCGGTCGAAGCCGTCGGGTATCCCTGTGCACGTACATCTTGTTTGAGATTAGGCAGTTCACGTTCCTGGTAAGCTTCAAAGGCGGCCTGTGATAACATCAGTTATCAAAACAGCCACCGAGTCAGAGGTGACTCGCCTTATATCGTCGCTACAATTTGATATTCAGTACCAGCACAAAATAAGAAAAACAGCGCATATACTCACCTCAGGATGCCTCTCAAGACCAGCCGCCTGTTGCCCAACGGATGCTTTGTCCATCTTGGCAGTGACGACCTCCAAAAGATCCAGGGCATTGTCGAGACCCGTCGCAGAGAAACTCTCTGGCTCCGCCGTATCCCATTCCTTCTTCCCATCGTCGGCCAATCCGCCGCCAGCAGCGATCGCGCCGGGACCAGCAGGCTTGGGAGCAGGCTTCGCGGCCTTCTTAGCACTGGCCTTGGGTGCGACCTTGACCTTTGGTACAGCAGCTTCTTCTTCAGCAAGTATTCGAGCGTTCTCTGCCTTGCGCTCAAGTTCCGCTTTGCGCTTAGCTTCTTGCTCCTCTTTCTTGGACTTGCTGCCCTTTACATTGTTGTCTTTCCAAGCATCCGCTTCCTTACGTTCCTAGGCGATGATGAGGTGAGATCAGCTGGATGAATAATGACTCGGATTCCAGTGCTTACCGCTTCCGCTGCTGCCGCCTCTTTCTTTTTCGACTCGTTCTCAGCCTTTTTAGCTCTTCCGCTTTCTTTCTTCGCGTTTCCACCTTTGGGAGCCATGAGTATGAATAGGTCGCTGACGAGGAGGTTGTGGTCAAAACGAAGTAGTGAATCAATCAGATTATCTTATCTAACTTCATCACGTGAGCGGAAATCTCCGATCGACGATATTCGATCGAAAAAATGCACTGAAAATAGACAAGCTATCGCACCTTCATCACAAGGCGCTTATATTTCTGCTCAGCACTGCTTTACATTTCTATCCATCCCCCCATCCTTCACTCATTTTTTCGTGTTCAGAATGGCTGACAAAGTCGCCAAATGGTCATCTGGAGCGTCCTGTACGACGGTTTCTCAGTATCCATCCTGGAGGCATACTGACGTGATGCTGTAGATGGACCCGTGCTGTCCCAAACAGACCTCTACTTGCTCAATCCCACTCTCGAAATCCATCCCATTCTATGCGGGAAGAGCCCCAAGTTCCAACTTGTCTTCAATCTCAGTAACGGTCAGTCAGTGCTCAAGCGTTCATTACGACAGTGGCTCATATAGCGTTTGAAAGGGCATTCCGGAGGTTTCAACCCTGATCAAAGGGATGCTGATCTCCCATTCAATGCTAAGGACGAACCTGCGACGCTTCCCCGTGTCCAGCAACTGTATATCATCACGGACATCACACCGTGGTGTACTACCGTCAAGAACGACCGGGGTGTTACCATGAATGATATATGCCAAGCGGTGTGGAGAGAGTGAGTGTTCTTGGTGTTCCTCGCTGACCTCGGTACTGAACGTTACCTATTACAGTTATTCTGAGCACTACGTAACCGATACGGAGTTTGGCACGCTCCCTCCACGGCTGCAGGAGCAAGTCAAACGGGCGAGTAGCTCCCGGGGTGCGCAGAACTCTCAATGGAATATGTATTACTCCCCCGGACAGGCCGCGACCCGGTTCAGGAGATTTGGTAGGCTTTCTTTTCGTTTGGCGTCTTTTGGGTCATACTAACAGTGCGTTTACTGAAGATTGGCTCCGGGATCGGTACTATTTCGAGAGCCTGCGTCGAGACGACGGCTATGCGGAGTCTCGTCTTGGCTTCAAGGCTCCGAACATCTTCGTCATGTCGTTGACAGCTTAATCATATGTTTCAACATCATCTTTTAGTCGGTTGCTTCCGAATGTATAACATTTTCTCCTTGTAATCCGTAATCGTGTAACTCGTGGATTGATGAGTAAAAAACCTCAGTCACCAAGTCAGGACAAGCTGTTAAAGGCCGTGTAAAGCAGGATCCTTTGGCAGCGGCAGCGGCAGGGAGCGTTTAATTGTACAGCCAAAGATGCCAAATGGATACATCAGGAAGAATCAGCGGCTGTACCTCACGTGTAATTTGATTTTGCTCGATTTGGGAGAATCGCTGTTGGACTCTGCGAAAACCCTCTAACCACTCACACCGACCTTTCATTGCTGTATACCCCCTCCCCTCAATCGTTCGATCGGACGACATATACATATTTATCCAACATTAACGTCCAGAGGGGCGAGGTTGACAGTAAAAAAGTCGCCTTCGTTACTACTCGATCACGGTGGGAGAGGGAACATTTTATTGGGATAAGGAAGGGAGCGGTCTGGTACGTGTATCTCAACAACAAGGGTTGCACCAGAGATCTTATGGCATATGTAAATCCAGTTATACTCTATTCGGAACTTTTAGGTCAAAATCTATCGAGTCAAAACGGAAAAAGTGAGTCAATACCATCACGAATCTTCGCGTATCTCATGCTGTTACCTAGCGTGCCTGCACCTACTTGAGGAAATACAGCAGCCGTTTTTGGATACTCGGAACTAGAAGCAATACTCGGATACTGAATTCACGATGTCAGCTGGTGGTACTCCGTTTATTCCACCTCTGGTCACCCCCCAGAGCTCGCCCAATACCGCGGCTCAGCCCTCGCTTCAACCGCCACCTCAAATGCAAGGTACACCTTATACTCCATGGCAAGGACAACTACTGCCCAATGGCGGTTATCCTGTTTTCCCCAATTCTCCATACGCACATGCACCAGCGTTTATTCCCCAGCTTACACCAGGTCCAGGTATGGCCCCACAGCTCGCGACCCCCCAGCCCAACGTCCTTTCCAATGGATTCTCCCAAGACTGGTCAGGCTACCCGAACTTGACGCCCTCGCCACAAGAAAACAGTTCTTGGGGTAGCTCCGGTTCTGGCCAAAACGCGCCACTTCCTCAAATGGGTGGGACGCCCTATCCATCGGGACCGCCCCAACTAGGGAATGCAGGAGGAGGCTGGGGTGCCCCTCCGCCTGCTGCGGTGCCCGGTGGCTGGGGCACTCCCAGCGCTTTTCCCGGAGCAGCCCCCTGGGATCAACCGAGGATGGGTCAGATGTATACCCCTGGTGGTGTTGGTTTAGGTGTACAGCTCCCTGGTATGCATGCTATGTTTACGCCCGGTGGGTCCGGGATGCCTGGACAGCTCCCCCCGATGAATAGCCCCATGGGCGGTATGGGAGGTATGGGTGGTGGAGGGTTACCGCCTATGATGATGACTCCGAATGGTGCAGGTATGGGTGGACCGTTACCTGGGATGGGCGGTATAGGCCAGTTGACGCCTGCTTTTGCTGGACTTAACCTTGGTGGTGGCATGGGTGGCGGCATGGGTGGAATGGGTGGTGGTGGAATGGGTGGTGGAATGGGTGGAATGGGCGGCGGCGGGATGGGCGGGATGGGCGGTGGTGGAATGGGCGGAATGGGACCTGATAACGGCATGCAAGCGCAGCAGATGCAGGCGCAAATGAACCGGCAGATGCAATTTATGCACATGGGACAAATGCAGCCCCAGGGACCCCAGGTCCCTCTAGGACGAGCAGGCGAACATGTCGGTGACCGAATCAATCCATGGACGGCTGGCGATCACTGTAGGTCTTTCAAACATTCCACGACCACGTAGTAGAACTTCATTCTTTGTTTTCTAGACGGTCCGGTCCTCCAGCCATTCCTCATCCACAAACTAGGCGCTAAACCCGTGCTCAACCCACTCCTTCAGCCTCCCCCAGATGACCTAGGCCGGGAATATCTCAAATGGAATATGCTCCATTCTCCCAATACTTGCCAAAGCTCGAAGGACGCTGGTAACGTCTCCTGGAGCTCAGGGCGGGGCGAGCCAGCTACGTTCCCGCGAGTAACTAGCATCGTTCTCTACATTGAACGCCAACTTGCTTCTATCCAGATAAACGCGGCTAACAAGGATGTCGGGGTGACCTGCGGCGATGTCATTGATGGTATAGCGCATTTCATGAAACGAATTGTCACGAAAGACGAAGTGGATTCATTCAACCCGTCCGACAAGAAGATGTGTGTGACTGCGTACCGGCGGCATCGCTCCACGGCACCGGGAATGCCTGGGGGTGCGCTCCCGAGGGAGATGATCCGTATGGATCTGTTAGGCCCCTACTCGGTGTTTGGTGGTATACAGAAGAGCGACTCTCTCATTCAGAGACGATGTAACTCTGATTTCCCGTGTGCTTTTGAGCTGGTGTGTATACAGATGCCAATGACACATGGTGAGATCAAGGATCTGGAGGCGAGGCAGAGGGCGGCGGATGATGAGCGGAGGCATGCGAGGGAGGAGGTGCAGAGGAGAGAGGAAGAGTTACAGAGGAGGGAGGCAGAGCTACAGAGGAGAGAGGCAGCGTCCAGACAAAGGGAGCTGACAGTGGAGGATGCACGTTCGTTGGGCAGACCGAGCAGGTCGGCGAGTAGATCTGGGTCGACAGCGGCGTCGAGCAGGACATCGTCTACGACACGGACAGCGGCTACGTCAGCATCACGTTCTTCGAGTCGGCGAACGCCTGTAGTGACCATTCAAACGATCAGCGATGACGATGATCAGTGAACCAGTTTTTGATTTATCTCCCCTCTTGCTTACTTTCTCTCCTTCCCCTCAACTCGCAATTGATAATTACCTGCATGCATTCAATTCCCGTTTCCCTCACTATGTGTAGAACAGCGTATCCTCACATGTACAACTGTACTTACTATTTGTTTGACTAGTGCCTATGATTGATAACAGCTGAAAGCTATGACCTAGCTCACCTTCAAAGCAGAACCCGTTCATCTGGACCTTGGAACTGCCATCCTCCCTGTTCAAGTCTTTGTTGAATCCTCTTAAACGTCTGGGCATGTTTCTGGCATAGATCCGTCACATGCCTCTCATCAAGCAGCCTCAGAACCCGCCCGTTCTGGGGAATCACCCACGAAAAGAACCTTTCGTATACATGACTCTTCGCCTGGAGCTCTTGGCACCGTATACCAAAAACTCTGATGGAGGGCGGCAACTGGAAGAGAACGAGGCCAGCTGGATCCTCGAACCAGTACCAAATGTCAAACCATATCATGAAATTGACGACCCTGGGACAGCTAGTACCTATGGTACTGAGGACCTCTCGGAAGAAAGCATGAGGGGTTATGGTCTTTGAGAATCGAATCATGACTGTCGTAAGAGTAGATCCATGTATCTGCATGAAGGACAAGAATTGTTGATCGGCTACTGTCTTGGCATAGAACATGACGGTTTGGAGCGAGGGAAAAGTATCCGGGTTAGGGGAGAGGGTCACAGGGTTGCTTTTGATACGTGGGTCGTCAAGGGCGACAGTGGTAAGCGAGGTGGCAAGGTGGAAGCAAGGTATCCTAGGATTGAGAAGGTAAAACATGTCTCCTTCGTTGCGGAAGGAACGCAGTTTGGGGAATGAGGAGAAGACGCGATGAAGATCACCGCTAGGAATGTAGAATGAAGACTGCTGGGTGACTTCGAGAACCTCAAGGGATGTGCAGGTGGAGCAAAGTGCATCAAGAAGGGGACTGGCAAGGGCTGCCAGTTCATGATCGCGCCCGGGCCTGCGCCCATGATAGGACCTGCGAACTGGACGATTCAAATTGTCTAGGGTGATTTTGATGAAAGAGAGATTGGGGAAACATCTGATGATATCCCCCAGATCAGTGATAGCCTTATTTATGTCGCTAGTTTTGAAGGATATGTCGAGACGTTTAGTGTAACAGCCGAGATGAGGACCAGTACTGCTACTTTTAGCGTCATCTCGCGACCGTAGCAGTGCGTTGCGAAGAGAAAGGATATGTGTATCTTTTGCAATAGTGATGTGCTCAAATAGATTTTTTGAAGCAAGTACGCTCCAGACTTTGCAGACTCGGACGAGACTTGAACTTGACCTCTATTTATATTATATTAGCGATGATCCAAGAGACCTACAAAGAGAGACCACCCACGAGAGATTTTTTCCTGTCTTGGTTCTGCGATTTGGAGGGTGGATTAGTGAATGACTGAGGCAGGTAGTCGGGATCGTATGCTCCTTGTACATGAGTGGTCCAGTCAAAAATGAGTGCCCAAATTTCTGGGGGAAGCTCTACACTTGTCGGTTTAGTATTCCTTGTCAGGTATAGCTTGGCCGACATGAGATGGACGTTTCAGATAAGTCGGGCCGAGTTTCCGTCACGGTACATCCCGCAAGCTTTGCTCGTCCCTGCTTGATCTGGTTGCCCTGCTAATATTGCATCATCTGGCCCTGGCTGGGGTTGCGAGGCAATAGTCGAATTATTCATGTGCAGGATTACAGAGCCTTTCCAAATACAGCCTTTAACAGCATCCGAGAGCCGGCATTCGCATGCTATTGGCCCCATCTGGAATCGTCAAGGAAACTCATGGACGGGATGATGGCCTGAGAATCCGCTCTTTCATCTGTTCTATATGTGACGGGAGAATCACCCCTTGCCACCACCGGATCGTCTTTCCTTCTTCCCACTCATCCTCCCGGCACCATGACTCTGAGATCCCCTTCACATCTCAGTAGCCACGAATCTACTGTACTACGGGCATCGGTATTCGATGTCTTCGTTCAGCTGGGAGCACTGGAACAGAACAGCCCAGTAGCCGAATGGATGTTTAGCGATCCAGAAGGTTCAGGGAGTGGTGCACGTCGTAGTGGGGTCCACTTTGCAGAATCCAACACAGGCAGCAGGTTCAGGGAGCGGTTCGACTGCGACTACAGTGTCACAGACTTGGATGACGAGGATACCCGCAAGGAGCGTCTTGCCCGCTCGACGTCCAGAGCATCCCGCTTCATTGCTCGGATGCGTTCCAGGTCCAGGCCTAAGTCCGTCACTAAACGGACTCAGATCCCAGAGGTCAACCTCACTCCCCTTCCACTTGAACCTCCGAAACGAAAGCATACCGTGCTTCGCTCGAATCCTCAATCACGCTCGAATCTTCGTGCGAAGAGCGAACAGGATGTGATCCCCCCCGTTCCCCGGCTCACCAGAACAAAGAGCGTCAATTCTCCGCCGCCGACGACTCAGAAGCCACCCAGACAGTCGTTCTTCCGGTCAAAGACCCAGCCATATGGTCCACCTGATGAAATTGCCTCCGTAAGCGAGAACTGGGAAGAAATATCCCCGTTATCCACCCCAACTTCATCGGAGGATAACACTCGAGCCAGTACGAGTGTCGAGAAGTTACCCGAGAACACCGTTGTTTTCCCTACTACTTCTGACGACAATCATCCCCCCCTTTTTCGTTCGTTTTCCGAGGCAGTGCACTCTGCGAGGCGATTACATATCTTTCCCGCTCGGCGGACGCAGTCCAAGCCAGAGCCGCTTCCGAGTCGCATCAGTTCTGCCTCTTTTGACACTCCGATTGCCAGTGCTTATAATCCTCCTTCTTCTGCTCCCAACACAGTCTTTTCGAGGTAATATTTTTAAATTGGATGGACATTCACTCTCCGTAATTTAAGTGCGGGTTTCGGCTTCGAACGGTTCAGGGTTTTATATGCTTACCATTTTACCTGTGACATTATAATATTATTACTCTACGTACTTACCGTACTTACACTCATTTGGAACACTCATACTGCTACTATCTTAGAATTGCATCGTGGAGGCGACGGCAGCCCGGTTGTGAAGTTTCCCGTTGGTGTTTTTGCTGCGCATCAAACGGATTCGCACTGCCCGTCTTAATTATAGCGGCACGCAGTTTTTTCAGTCACCTGAATGGCCGTCAAATTAATTTGTATGAACATCCAAGAACAGGCTGTATAAAAACCAAATTGGAACACTGAGTTTGGGACTGCGTGTCAAACGTAAAGGGCGTCAGGGCCATGAACGCATTGAATCGCCAAGGCGCTGGGCATATACGCCTTCAAAGTTCAGCCTTACCCTTGGCTACGATATAGTAGCGTGAACCCCGAAGATATTAATGCTCCTACCTGCTATAACAAATATAAAAAAGTATAGATAATGGAAAGTCCGGACTTGCACAAGTCACTTAAAAGCTACAAAAGTCACTCCTCCTCCACATCCATTGAATCTGCACCAGGTTTCTCCGGTTCTCCCTCGTCATCCTTTTCCCTCTCAATGGTTTTTGAACTCTTAACTCGACCCCGACCCCGACCCCTACCTCTACCTCTTCGAGGAGCAATAACTTCTTCGCTGGAACCATCGTCATCTCTCCCCACACCAGAGGACCTTCCACCCCGAGACCTACGACCTCCGCGTCCACGACGCCCACCCCGACCCCGACGACCATTCGTAGGTTTACTATTATTAGGCGGCGGCGGGACATGGTCAACATCAATCTCCCCATCATAGAATTCATTACGAGCAATCGTTCGGTCCTCCCGCCGTTCCCCCGCCTTTGCAGTCCCACGCTCTTCGTCTTTCTCTTCCTGCGTACGTTCCTCATCTGCTAGAAGCCCCTGGAGATTCGGGGGTATCTCCTGCATCTCGACGCTCGGCGCACCTTGCAGGTACCGGAGCTTGTTCTTGATACTTATCGTGACGCGCTGCAATGAGGCTGGGGTGTTTTGATTATCGACTTTCCCGGTGAGCGGTGGGTGGAGTTTCCAATGGGAGTCGGCGAAGAAGGAGTCGTAGACGGTACGCGGTAATTCGTTGGGTATTGACGCGCCCACGAGAACGGAGGTCTCGTACGTCCAACAGCGACTGACATTTTTAATTGTGTATCCACCTCCCCCGACGATCATGAGTGGGACATTGAATTTTCGGACAAAATTGACGCATTCGCCGTGTGCTGCGATAGACAAGTTGAATGCGCCGAGTCTGTCACAGCCTAGAGAGTCTGCGCCGCATTGGAGGACGATCGCTGATGGGCTGAATGCGTGAACCGTGTCACCGATTACCGTCTTGAAAACCGTGAGGTACATCTCGTCATCAATACCGTCCAGAAGTGGAACATTGAGGCAAAAGTGTTTCCCAAGTCCACTACCGTTATCGTCCAATTTTCCAGTGCCAGGGAAAAAGTCCCCAGTGTATTTATGGAAGGACACAGTCATAACTCTATTGGAGTTATAAAAGGCGAACTCGACACCGTCACCGTGATGGATGTCAATGTCAATATATAGAACTCGAGGATGGTATCTACCAAAACGGCGATGAATATTGCGTCGTGTGAATTTAGAGTCACGCGCACCTCAGGAGTTCCAGAATTCCCAAAACGATATCGTTCGTGTAGCAAAATCCGCTGGCTTCCCCTCGCTTCGCGTGGTGAAGTCCGCCAGCCCAATTGATAGCAATGTCGGTGGTACCAGCGCATAGCTTTCTAGCGGCTGCAAGCGAGCCTCCGGATGACATACGACAGAAATCATACATATCCGAGAAAACGGGACAGTCTTCTCCACAATTGAAGTTGTCCAGCATTTGTTTCATTTCTCCCTGGTTTTGCGGTGTAACTCTGGTTTTGAAAAAAGGGTTAGATATACTTCCCGTTTCATCGATGCATAGTACTGACTTGGCTAGAAAGTCAAGGTAATCCGCGTCATGATAGACTTCGAGCTCTTCTCGGGTAGCCCACCGAACATCATATATGTGATGTAGTTGTTTGTCAAGTCCGTAACCCAGCACCAGAGCATTCGTTAGCGTGAGTCTATGCGGCTTCATGGGATGCCGTTCCTAAAATACACCAACGATTAACTAACACTGTTATTACCATTGCAAAACTTACGCCATAGTGTTGCGCGCCGATATCTTTGGGGAAATAATATGAGACAACGGGCCGGGAATGAGGCTACAGAAACGTTGAGCAGCTCATCCGAGGTGTAATAATAACATGCGTTCTCCTACATTTACTCTTTCGGTGATGGGCTGTGCAGTTCCGTGAGCGCCACGATCTTGAAAATATGGCGCCGAGGAGAATGTCTTGGATTGGGATGCTCGGACCATCTTCCAGGATTGAATAATGGTAGGGATATCACTGTAATATTGTTAATGAGATCGTGCCAAGTCCATGGTCACAGGTAAGCTCTCGAATGGAATAAATGCATCACGAACCGTTTGAAGAAGTTTCAGACTCAGACTGTAAGCTCCGAGGCCAGAAAATCGTCAGAAAGTCCTGTGGGGGTAATGGAGGTGCCACCAATTAAGATGGGGGCCCTGTAGAAATAGTGATACAAAATCTAATACAGATAACGAAGGAGGGTCAGTGAATGGACGAGTTATTTACATGCAAAGCTCTGAAGATGAAGTTTCGACACGATCAGCCACCATGTTACAAAGAGAGACAAATAGATGCCTTTTCAGGGAAGCCGTCCCGCGCCGAACATGTCTGGTTACTACCATCTTTGCCGTCTTTCATTGGGAACGAATGAGGCCTGCCACTTTTCTTCCTTTGCTGGTCGCATTTCCAGTGCAGATCCTTGCATCATGGGGAGACAGATCCAAAGACTTTCAATACTGCCTTAGTCGTTGTGAAACGACGGAATGCGTCCAAGAACCTGTGCCTCTATCGCTTAGCCTCCGTCTAACGCGCTGGACATGCTCGGATAACTGCAAATATCGCTGTATGCACGAAATCACAGCGCGCGATATTGCACTGGGAACAAAAGTGAAGCAGTACTACGGGAAATGGCCGTTCTGGCGTCTTGGGGGTGTGCAAGAGCCGGCGTCAGTAGCGTTCTCGTTGCTCAATTTTTTGGCGCATGTAAAAGGGGCCTCTCGGCTGCGCAGAGAGATATCTAGCGAACATCCTATGCGGATATACTACCTGTTGTGGGCATTAGCCAGTATGAACACGTGGATCTGGTCGTCGGTATTTCATACACGAGGTTGGTTCGCTACTTGTTGCTTTCAGCCCTCCTCTCATTTGGCCCTAGACACCCCGTTGACAGAAAAATTGGATTATTTTTCTGCTGCATTCACCATATTATTTGCCCTCTATTTCTGTGTAATTCGCATGTTGCACCTGTATACAAAACCACGATCCCGCCTTATTTTGTCCAATGATCTTCCTAGAAGCTGGTCATGGATACTGTGGACATCGATATGTATCTTTGCTTTTGTGTGCCATATCACTTACCTCACGCTCCTTCCCCGGTTCGACTACGTCTACAACATCATCTTCAATTCTGTCGTGGGAATGACACACAACCTTCTCTTGCTCGTATACTCCCTCCCTGCTTCAATATCTTTGATACGGAGATTTCCCTCACGGCCAAAGACATATAGACCTCCATTTGTTAGTCGTGCCGCAATACTGGTGTTATTCACCACAGCCGCGACTGGACTCGAGCTCTTTGATTTTCCTCCTTGGGGGCGAATCATCGATGCACATTCATTATGGCACCTATCCACAGCACTTATAGCCCCTTCCTGGTATCAATTTTTGGTGGACGACTCACGAGATGAGAGTTGGCGGGAACATAGAGCCTAATAACAGTTCCCGTGTGGGAGTTTCTACTTCGTGAGTGCGCAGGAATCACATCTTGTGGCTGTTGAATAACGGCCACAAGTTTCAGTATCTATCGTGACGTATAACCGGTCAAAACTATTGTATCACCATCACGGACTTTATCAATGCGACAATATTATAGTAATCGTCCTCAGCAGGCTGGGAATCTATGCATCTGGACGCGCATGGAGCCGAATGTGGCCCCCAAAAAAGACGTCATTATCACAGATTCGAGTATCGTGGGAGACCCAAAACTTGCCCCGCTAGGCGGGACCACTTTGACACATAATGCTATCCTTTTACTGAAACCTGACCAAATGAATGACCATAGTCAAGCACCGGGGTGCCGTCTTATCTTCGGATCGTCTAAGATCACATGCGACATAATGTGTAGATTCCACTGTCAGTCTTGCATGTGTGTGCGGCGTCCTTGGTGGCTCAACCAGGTCCTGCCAAGGGCCGAAGGGAAACAACTCTCGGAAAAAAGGAGACTAAAATCGACGCATGTACCATGCGCCAATAGTGAAAGCTTCCCAGTTAGTGGATATTCTCTCATCGTTGTGGCGCACTCTGCTGGAATTTTCTCCGTAGCCGACTTTAATTGCAACACCTGATGATAGGACTTGCTTGTCCGGACCGCTGACTAGAAAAATGTATAAAATTTGAGTTTCTCGGTGGTGTTGCTCAAACATGATGCACTTCCGTGCTTTTTCGATTTTGGCCGTAGCTGCTTTCGCATCTGTTCTTGCGTCCCCCATACCTGATCAAGAAACCAAGGCGCTTGCAAAGCGGGGCTCTGTTCTCTCTGGACAATGGGACACTGAATCTGAGGTCCGTCGGTTCTTTTGATAGATCGTCAGGACCCTGTAAGGTTTCGCTGCCAATCCTCATAGGCTAACGGGTATGTCTGATTCTTCGCTTTTCGCACTATGCTTTCGGCAGTTCAAGCCAATATCTTTCAGACGCTTTATCTTGGAAAACAACTTGTGGGGCATGAGTGCTGCTACTAGCGGTTCGTGATCATTTTCCGTTGAAAATCATCATACATAATTCAGTCATTTGCCAGGTTCTCAGACTTCTCAAGTCACAGCAACAAACGGGAATACAATCGCCTGGCATACGACGTATACGTGGGCCGGTAAACGCTCCTTCTTACAATCTTCTCTTGGATAATAATTTACCATCAACAGGGGGAAACTTCAATGTGAAGAGTTGTAAGTTGTCACCTAAGAATGCTACTGAGTCGTATCCTTATTACGTTTTTAGACGCGAACTTGGACTTACGAGTTGGGCTTGGTAAAAGCATTTCAGCTATCAAATCCATCCCCGTTACTTGGACATGGAGCTACAGCAGTGCTTCCTCCGGCTTGGTTGCGGATGTCTCCTATGATCTTTGGCTCTCAAACGTCGCCTCTTCTGGTGGCGCCTCGTCGACCTCGACTTTCGAAGTGTACCATCAGTTTTGTATAGGACGTTTCGTACTACTGACCTCGCTCATTCTAGTATGATTTGGTTGAGCACCCGTGGAGGGTTTGTCGAATACAACTGACTGGACTGCATGCTTTCTCAACTTTATCTTTGTAGTGCCGGACCTGCAGGCTCTCAGATTGGCACGGCGACGTAAGTCTATCCTTCGCACAATCCTTCGCGTTGCTTATTTCGAGCCTCCTATAGAATCAGCGGCATTACATGGAAACTATTCCAAGGCACTGTCTCGACTTGGACCGTCTACTCATTTGTAGCTCCCAGCGAGATAACGAACTTTAATTCTGATCTCAAACCATTCCTGAGTGCGTACAAAATGCAGACGTTGCTTCTCGGCCACTCAGCTATCTGATTAGCCTATCTTACGTCCAACCGTGGTGTTCCGTCGTCCCAATTTTTGGTTCAAGCTCAGGGTGGCACTGAGCCTTTCATCGGTATGTGATATCATCTTGGACGACACCTATGTGCCTACGTTACTTTCTCAGGTTCCGCTACGCTTAGCACAAGCGCGTACGCCATCTCAATCAACTGAGTGTTTGGTCCAAGAAGGACATAGCTTACACCGTGTTGATATCTGAAGAATTCAAATTTAGTTGTCGCATACGCTGGCAGTGATATATATTGATATCCCACTTTTGCCCCTTCAACAGTCTGGGTTGAGTTCAGCTACTCCTGCTTTCTATTGGCGAGTAACTTGCGGGTACCATTCGAATGGACGAGCCGTATCGAGAATCAGTCATGGGAAGACCCCTGGCAGTAGGATAGTTATGCAAGAAAGCGTACAGCCACCACCTCGACGGAATGACATTTGGTAAAGCTAACAGGTCAAGCGACGTGATTAGGCTGGCAAGCCGGCTTCATAGATATTTGCGGTACTCGTAACTGTGGATAGTGACGTGGAGTACTAGTCTCAGAGATCATGTAGATACGGCCGCGAATACATCATCGACAGACGACTAGGTCAAAATCTTACTTGAAGTTACATTTGAGAAAACAAAGTGATTGGTCTGGCGATCGACACCGGAAGGGTGTGAATGTTTCGGCGGTGATTTCCCGTTTTGGCTTTCAACGCCAACGATGTCTGAAGCCGTGTCCGACACACCATTCATAGTACGCGATACGCCTAATCAACCAACCACAGATGAAAACCATTTACTATTTATTTCGGCGTTATCCGGCCTTCAATCTTGAGATGCCTGCCTGTACAACTGGCTATGCATCCATCTCTGTCTCTCTCTCAACATTGTCGTCCTTTTGATAGCTACTCGAGCTATGTCAAACTCCATTAACCAAGGAACGAGCCAAGTCGTCGTACACGAAGAGACCACAGAGGCTGAAGAACGAGTAAACGAAGGAGGCGGGGAATACAGGTATAAGCCTGGGGTAGAGGCTGAAGAGATGCAAGGAGATGAAGAACTGGATGAAGTCCCCACGACTTCCCTGCCGTATGCTGTCAACCCAGCAAGCGCGAAGAAGGCTTTTGGAACAATAAAGAGACCCAGTTTGACAGCTAAGAAAGGTGCGGAAATTGCTTGGTTCTTCGCTGTTTATCTTAGGGATGCTTTATAGCGAACGACCTATTCAATTACGAAGGAAAATACCCAGAGGATGCCCTCTATGAAGAGACGGCGTCCAATGCGAGAGTCTGGAGAACCTACGAAGACGAAAGCAAGAGCCACGATGCCAACATGGCCGAAGAATCTCGGGACAACGTGGACGTCATGCTGGTCTTCGTGAGTCTCTCTCCTTCTAAAAAATAATAGCATTGCTAAATATGTCCAAGGCGGGCCTTTTCTCGGCAGTCGTCACGACATTTGTCGCCCAGACATACCAAAACTTACAGGTGGACTACGCTGCCATATCGGCGTCTTTACTCTTCGAATTGGTCCTCGTTCAGCGTGCTATTGCCAACGGTTCCACGGTCAACTCCATCACCCCTTCTTCCCTCAATCCCAGCATTCCTTTTGTTCCCGCAGCCACAGACATCTGGGTGAACGGTTTCTGGTTTATGAGCCTGTTCCTCAGTTTGACGACCGCGCTCGTCGCTGTTCTCGTGAAACAATGGCTTCACCACTACGTCGCCCTGCCATCCGGAACGCCGCGAGACCGTAGTCTCACTCGTCAATTCCGATATGCCGGCTTTCAAAAGTGGCATATTCAGGTCATTATAGGCCTCCTACCTGTGTTTATGCATTTGGCTCTCGCCATATTTCTCGTTGGGTTGGCGGTTTTCCTGCGTCCTCTCCAGGAGGTTCTATCATGGATCATCTGTACAGGAACTCTCCTTGTTTATGCAGCCTATGTAACCGCGACTATCCTTCCCATGTTCTTCCCTCAATGCCCTTACCGTACACCCATCTGTGATCTCATTTATCTTTCCTTTCGCCATATCATACCACAAATAACCTGGGTGAAAGACTATTTCCTTGATGCGTGGCGACGAGGAAACTACAACGACATGGTTCATCGTCTTCCTAATGTGAAGGCAAGGAGTTCAAAGTCTTTGACAATGGTGGAGTCCGAGCTTGTGCAGCAGATGTCAACGAACTTGGCGGCTGAAGCATTGGATTGGCTCTTCTCAGCCTCGTCGAACCCCAGCGTTCAAAGTATAGTCGTACAGTCTGTTGGGGGGCTGCCAATGGCGTCGAACGAGATGTTTGGACTTCAGCCAAGTATTCAAGCAGCACGCGGCGTACACAAGTCTTTGCTTAGAAGCTGTTTGCAGGCAGATGAGAACCAGCCCAATTATGACAAACCGGTACCAGACATGGAGCTTAAAGTCGAACGCCTGCTTCGCTTTTATGCCTACCATTTCCGTTTTATCATTCCTCCTGATGTTGATTCCTTCGAGCTCATCGCTGCAATCCAATCTCTTGATGTCCCTGGTCTGCAGGCCCGAGGAAGACCTGCCGTCTTACTCAATTCAGCTGCGTACTTCAAGGACATCATACACCCGAGCCAATCCGTCAAGCTGCCGCCGATTTCTTGGTCTCGTCTTGCGGTGCTAGCGGAGCGGGATGGCATCTTTAGCCCACTGGATCCTGATAGCGACAATCATGTCAATATGTTTCCACTTCATCTCTGTACTATCGTTTTACGCTCATTTCGTGCATCACAAAAAGGCCTAAAGCAGGATTTTACGTCTCCGTTGCCTCTTGAATTCAAGGACGCGTTACCCTACTTTCCTGATAAAATCTATGACGATGTTCTCAACATGCTTTCTAAGTTTATCAGAGATCCACCATTGGATCAGTCACCGTTGCCCAAACCTCTGAGGGTTTTTGTGGTGGCCATCGAATTCTTACTTCACAGGCTTTCTCTTCCCGGCTCTGATATATTCCATACGTTCATTCATACTTCGTTAACTGCTGCAGTTAACTGGGCCTCTTCGCAAAAGTTCTTGTCCCAGGATGCTGCCGCTGTCATAACGGTGCTTGAGGGTATCGTGGTCGCTTGTGTCACACAAGAACGGGATCCACACAATGTAGAGTCACAGTGGAATAAGCTGTGCTATAACACTATCCACGCCTATTGGTATTCTCTTGCCATCTCTCCTTCAGCTTGCTCTTTGCGTGGTCTCCAATTGATGGTGGACTTTATGACTGTCAATTGGGAGCAGCATCCACAATCCAATTTCTACCAATCTGGCCTTGCATGTTGGGCGCTGGCCGATCTTCTCGCAAACCGCATTCCTGCGGCTTATGCTGTCTTCCATGAAAGTCAGTGTTTGGACTTTTTTGAAAGTCATGCATTTCATGAAGCATCGGTTCGAGTCATCAGTGAATACGTCGCTGGAATTTCTGTCATGCTACATGGAAGGGGTGGAGTCATGGACGCGACCATGCTTCAGCAGCACGTTGACCGACTCCATGAACCACGCCATCTATTTACTGTGTTCTTGATCTTAGCCGCTCATAGTGCTGAGGACACAGATCAGACTGTCATTCATGGTGACATCACAGCGCTGATGCTGCTTCGTCCGCACGACGCAGCCTGGGATGAGTGTTACAAGAAGCTTTATGATTTGATAGATAACGACGATGCGGACTTCTTCACTCAGCAGCGTGTTCCGGTTTCTCCCTCTGTTAATCGTGAGTTGGAAGTGCGGGAAATTCAGACCGAAAGAGACAATATCAGGTTTGCGATCAAACTGTGCGACGGCTTTTTCGCTGGTGTACGCGGTCAGGTGAGCTGATCTTCTGCCTTGAGTAAAAGACGATCTTTCTCTTACCTTCCATCTAGGTCCCCTCGAACTTTCCGCTAGCACAACGAAGCCGCATACGGTGCTTTTTAGGATGGTGTACTGGTCGACAGTCGGAGGATAAGTCAGACCGAGAACAACACGTTTAGCTGATATCGACATTAGATTCGTTAAACTTTGCTAACTTTACCGCTGTTGAGGCTTCTGGCCTGAATTTGTTGAATACCGCCCAATCCACCTCCAATAGTCAAATTACATCAGTCAGAAAGAGACTGACCTTGTCAAGCACCATCAACATCAACCCACTTCTTCAAGACGAACATGCATATCAAGCTTGACGCAAAATGGCAAGATGCTTTGGGCGATTTTTGGTGACTCTAAGCTTCATTTATTTCTACAAGAAGAGGCCTAAAGCACTAGGCTTTCCACGATGACGGGAAGCTTCGCTGGTTCCGGCTCATTCGGGCCTCTCCAAAGGCAAGCTCAAAAGGTAATCTGTATCTCGTTGCCAGCCGATTTCTTTCATCATAAACTTAGATGAGAACCTCCAAAGGAGTTCATGTAGTAGTTTGGTCGACCTTCAAGGCGCTGAATTAATGAAGTGCACGATCGGTTCGATCACAAAATCTACCTGAAATCTACTTATTCTCTCACCGACTACTTATTCATTCAAGTTCCTCGGGATGATTTGGTTGAGTACCCACTGAGGTTGCGTTGAACACCAGTGACATGACGCATGTCAGAGGTGCTTATACCATCTCAATCAGCTTGCAATCAGCTGAATCTTCGGTTAGCCTTTAGTTCCAGAAATTTGAAAGCTGGTTACATAAGCATGTGCAGGCGGTCATATCCCGTTTCGGTCTTTCAGTGTTTACTATGACTATGCCTTGCTGTCCTGCATGTCTATTCGTGAATACGTCAAATGAAATGCAGAGGAAGAATATCTATCTTATTCAGCGGGCTCATCCACAACCTTCCACCAACGTTTGCACAGAACATGTGACAAATTGATAGCAATCAACCCTAATCAACCACCGACACCGCCCTTTCAACAGCTACGCGATACTATGTCGGCCTCGAAAGAACAAAGCGATGCAGTATCTAGTCCAGGTAGAGGGCCAAATCCCGCTCTCAAACAGGAAGAGAATGTACCAGTGGCCCAGGGAGCGCATAGGCACGACCAGGAGATAGAGGCGGAACCTGGTGATGGAGGAGAGCAGGAGCAGGATGAAGTCCCCACCATTGATGTGCCAAATTCCACTAATGCAGCCGGTGCGAAGAAGATTTTCGAGACAATGAGGAGACCGAATCCTACAGCTAAGAAAGGTTCGGACCGGGAAAGTATTTTCTTTGTTGCCGAGAATCTCATAGAGTGCCAAATAGTGAACGATGCGTACAACTATGAAGAAAAATATCCGGAGGATGCTGTCTATGAAGAGACATCACCGAATGCGAGAGTTTGGAGAACATATGAAGATGAAAGCCGAATTTACGACGCCAACATGGTCGAAGAATCTCGAGATAATGTCGACGTACTGCTCGTCTTTGTGAGTCCCATGGTTGCCCTGCTTTACTTCATTACTGAGCCATGTCAAAGGCGGGCCTTTTCTCGGCGGTCGTCACGACATTTGTCGCCCAGACATACCAAAAATTGCAGGCGGACTACACTGCCATGCCGGCGTCTTTACTCTTCGAATTGGTCCTCGTTCGGCGTGCTATTGCCAACGGTTCCACGGTCAACTCCATCACCCCTTCTTCCCTCAATCCCGGCATTGCTTTTGTTCCCACAACCACGGACATCTGGGTGAACGGGCTTTGGTTCACGAGCCTGTTCCTCAGTCTGACGACTGCGCTCGTCGCTGTTCTCGTGAAACAGTGGCTTTACCACTACGTCGCCCTGCTATCCGGAACGCCGCGAGACCGTAGTCTCACTCGTCAATTCCGATATGCCGGGTTTCAAAAGTGGCATGTCCAGGTCATCATAGGACTACTCCCAGTCCTTATGTACATTGCTCTCGCGATATTTCTTGTTGGCTTGGTGATATTCTTACAACCGCTTCGGCAGGCCCTGTCATGGATCATCTGTACAGGAACTCTCCTTATCTATGCGGCATATGTGACGGCGACTGTTCTTCCTATTCTCTTCCCCCAATGCCCCTACCGTACACCTCTCTGTGATCTGATTTATATGTCCTTTTGGCATATCGTCCCGCGAGTATTGTGGTACAAAAAAAGTCATTTCCTCATGGCTCTTCTCAGCTTCTTCCAATCCCAGCGTCCAAAGCGTAGTTGCACAGGCCGTGGGGGGGGGGGCTTCCAAGAATACGTGACGTGCAAGGATCTTTGCTTAGAATCTGTCTGCAGGAGGATGAGGACCATCCCAGTTATCACAAACCGGTACGAGGCATGGAGCTCAAGCTCGAGCGCCTGCTTCGCTTCCAGCCTTACTACTTGCGTTATATAACTTCCCTTGATGTTGACGCAATCGAGTTCACTGCTGCAATCCAATGCAATTATGATCAGGACTGGCTATCAGGGGGAAGGCCTTCTGCTTGGCATGATCCAGCTATGTTTCTCAGGGATGTTGTACACCGTTCTACAAAGCTGCCGCCGCTTTGTTGGTCTCGCCTTGTGACACTTGCAAAGGAGGTCAACGCCTTCAGTGCCCTGGATCCTGATGATGATGATAACACCTTCATGTTCCCCCTTGATCTCTGCTCGGCCGTCTTGCGCTCATTTGGCCCATCCCAGAGGGGCCTAAAGCAGGATTTTACGTCTCCGTTGGCTGTTGAAATTTGGGAAGCAGTATCCTATTTTCCAGACGAAATCCATGACAATGTCCTCAGCATGTTTTTTGAATTCGGTCCACCTTCTGGCCAGTCATCGTTGCTCAAACCTCTAAGAGTGTTTGTGGTAGCCGTTGAATTCTTACTTCACAGACTTTCTCTTCCCGAGTCCGATCTGTCTCACACTACCATTCGTCTCTCGCTAAGCAGTGCACTCCAGTGTATCAAGCTTCGACAGACCTCGTCCTTGAGAGTCGCTGCTGTCATCTCGGTGCTGGAGGACATTCTTACTGCTGCTATCATTCAACATCCACGCAATATACAATCACCTTGGAACCAGGTGTGCTATGATGCTGTATTGGCCTACAGTGGAACATTTATGATCTCCCCTTCAACTTATTCAGTGCGTGGTCTCCGATCAGTGGTTGATTTCATGACCATCGACTGGGGTCACCCACGGTCCTATTTCTACCAATCTGATGTTGCGTGTTGGGCGATGAGCAGTCTTCTCGCAACCCGCATTCCTGCGGCTTACGATGTTTTTCTTAACAGTCAATATCTGGAGTTTTTCGGGAGCCATGCATTTCATACTACTTCATCATTTGAAGTCCTTGCTAAATACGTTTGTGGAATTTCCGAATTGCATGGAGTCATGGACGCAGTAACGGTTCAGCAACACGTCAATCAACTCCACGAGCCGCACAATCTTTTTACCGCATGCTCTATCTTAGCCACATACGGAGTCCAGACTCACATTCAGGCTCGTACTGAAATTCGTAATGCCATCACAGCACTGGCGCTGCTTCGTCAAGAAGAGCATACTAGAACCTGGAATGAGTGTCGCAGGAAACTTCACGATTTGACAGATAATGATGATGCGGAATTCTTTACTCGGCAGCGTATTGCCGTTTCATTATCTTTCAGTCGTGAATTGGAAGCGAAGGAAATTCAGATTGAAAAAGACAACATCAGATATGCGATCAAAGAACTCGACGCCTTGTTTGATGGAGCTGAACATGGTTCAGTAAGCTGATGTTCCTTCTTTATCCTGGACGGCCTTTTTCTGATCATCAATCCAGATATCCTCTGCGCTAGTATCAACGAGCCCCCCGGTGGGTTGCATGAATCGTCTTTTGGGATGGTGCATTGGCCGCAAACAGGAAGATAAGATGTAACAGGTGCAACAAGTTTAGCTAATAAAGACATGCTCTTCGGTAGCAGACTATGCTACGACACTCGTTGACCAATGGTTCTACATATTGGGTGTATCAAGTAGTTACATATATCAAGGTTTACGGTCGGCCTATATTCTTGCAGCAGTACTTTAAGTTAAGACATAGCCACCGACTGAATCCTGTCTCTAGAGTTGAAATCGGAGCTCTAGTTTCTCGATATGACAAGGTCAATGTCGGCGTTTTTCATATCCGGCAACCGGCTACGTTAGCGTTCATGCCCATATCTGGATAGGTCAAATTCCCAATATGGAAGTAGTGCTTTCTTCGCTTTCGCCATCATGGTCTTGATGACCTTCCAGGCGCTGTGCGCCTTCATTCTGCTCTCTCGCTATAGTTTTGCTATTCCTGTTACTACAAACCTTTCTGTGTCTACTCTACAGTTCTCTACCATCGATCATTCTACCAGTCTGGAATCTACTGCTGCACGACTCGCTGAAAACACGCCTATATCATTTTCTGCTCTCAGGACTACTCAGAATCCAACAGGAACGATCTCTACTACTACAAACGTCCAGGCATCCACCACTGTCACAGTCGCCATTTCTTCGACAATCACCGACGTCGTCACCGTCTATCTCCCATCATCAACGCCTTTCATTTCACCTTCACCAACGACATGGTCAGAACCCGCTCAGATGACAGATCTTTCTTCCTTTAACGTCAAGAAACTTTCTGGTAACCACGGGAATCTCAAAATTATCGATGTCATTCCTAGCGCCACCTCTCTTTCCGTCATTGTCGCGCTCGACGGATCGCCCCAGGTCGTTACAAATGATTCTGCCCTTCAAGTGCTTTATCCTGCTGGTTCTATCAACCCTGGAAATGAGGACAGGCCGCAGGGTGGCGTCCAATTCTACGCGGAGCCCTTGGATATCAAGCAAGCGAGGAGCGTTACGTTGACGTTCAGTGTGTACTTTCCCGAGGACTTTGACTTTGTGTTGGCTGGAAAGCTACCAGGGTTATATGGCGGTCACGGGGGTTGTTCGGGAGGCGTCTCCGCTACTGATTGCTTCAGTACTCGGCTGATGTGGAGGAAGGATGGTGAGGGTGAACTCTACTTGGTATGATCATACTTATCTTGCTACCCCGTATGCTGACTATCGGACTTACGATCCTTCTGTACAGTACGCGCCCAAGGACAAACAGACCAACGCTCTCTGTAACGATCATCAATCTATCTGCGACGTTGCCTATGGTTTCTCTATCGGTCGAGGCTCATTCATTTGGGCTAGAGGAGACTGGACAACAGTTTCGCAAACTGTCGTACTCAACACGCCCGGCAGAACAGATGGATGTTTCACGCTTGACGTTAACGGCATCAGAGTTATTGACCGGTCTGATGTGTTTTATCGTGACGTCGCTGGTCAATCGAAGACGTCGAGCATTGGCGATTCCCATCGTGATGGAGGTGGCGGTCTCTTGGGTGGGATTCTTGATCGGCACAGTGAGGAGAAGCAGTGGCAGGTCTCGGTGAACGATGGCCCCGACGATCTCGTATCAGCCTCTTCTACCGTTGACAGTCCATTCCTTGTTACTCAGCAGGACTCAGCCGGTACCGCGTCAGTCGCCGGCTTCATTGGTATCTTCTTCAGGTACATTCATTGTTGCTTACTCTAGATATCGCTCATCCAATTCCTCAGCACATTCTTCGGCGGCCACGAAGATAAGTACGCTACCCCGAAGGATCAATACACATGGTTCAAAGACTTTGCAATGCGTTTGAATGATTAGCTATCTCATTGATCAATGGACAGTATGAGGCACGATAATTTGTTAGGTACATCATGAAACAAAGCAGTTGGACACAGCAAGCTTTAAACACAGCTAAAACAACAGGGGAATAGGTGAAATGTACGGTATGTCAGGATTAAGAATATTGAGTGGGTATGCTAGAATGATTTGCGTGCGAATGAGTGAAAGGAATAAGTATCGACAACAAAATGCCCTCAAAGAGAAATCCCAAGAGACCTTACGATGCGTAAATTATAATGTTTGAACGACGATAGCGGTGTCGTCAATCCATGCCACGTCCATATTGAGTGTCAACACTTTGGACACTTTAAATCTGTCTTCGCCACCGAGTGCGCGGCGTAAAAGCCTCAGCGCCATGTTGCCGGAGCCAGGGTGAGTTCCCTCGTCCGCAGTCATATTCTGCATGTCGCGCGCCCAGTCTCTTACGATCTTTTCCTGGCCCTCATTGCTGCACAGGTCAACAAAACCATCGGAAGCCAGGATAAGGAACCTCGAGCGCTCTGGAGGAGAAACGACCCCGAGTTGCGTGTGTACGATCTCGGGCTCAGTAGATATGTACGGTGGGGTGCGGTTTCGCACAAGAAATTCTTCCCAAGGAGAGGTATCAGGAAATCCCGGAGATAAGTTGTAGAGGATCCGTCGGGTAAACTCCGGTGGTTGTTTGAAGGGTGTATCGCCTAGACCTAAAGGACAATTATCAATACGTGTAATTTGAGGGAGATAGGGACGTACAACGGAAAGGCGCCAGTGCGCCGAGGACGCGATTGTCGATGACACACTCGGGCTCGTTTGGATGTTGCTGACGCACGCGTTCGATCTCAGCATCGTTATATCCGTTGTGTTCGGTAGTCAGGACCTTGATGTCCCACGCGCCGGGGTCGGTGGGGGAAGCCGTAACCAGGGCTGTGGAGAGTTAATTAAAGACAACCGTCACAGAGCGGGGTAGGATTACTCACTTGCCTGACAGTCCCCCAGGTTCGCCACCCAGAGGTTGCCATGGTCAGGATCAATCAAGGCGACAAGAGCGGTTGTCCCGTACATGTTCAGCCGTGCTTTCCTGAAATTAACACCTCCTTGGTGGTGATCATTGATGACTCTGCGTATATCGGCATCAGAGTACGCTGCAAGGCCCTCGATGCCGCCAAAGAGATCCAACACGTCCCCTGCGATGGCATCGTCAAAGGCGACAATCGAGCGCGAAAACAGGTCCGATATAAATACAGGGTCATCGAGCCGCGTCGGGTCAGCTTTATACGCGTCCTGCAGAAACTCGGCAACGATTATTGGGAGATGATAAGCAACGTGCTCGACTGTAACGTCACCCAAATGGCCTGGCGTTGATGACTCTGCGTAAGCAAATGTACAGCTGAGAAAGCAAAAGGCCACGCACCGTCAAACACACCGGTCAGTGACCAGTCACGGGTCCCCACGCGCAGCTTCTTCACGACGTATCGATCCTGTGTCCGGGTCGACAGTGACGGCTGGAAATTAACGCTGTCAGCTCGCCCCTTGCCAAGCGCCACGCTCTGTGGTTTCGCCAGCATCCTCATCTCCTTCCACACCTCGCCCTCGTTCAGCACCTGATACGACCGCGGCCACGGTCCGTCGTCGGGTCCACACCGGGTACCAGGTATATCCTCTGCATAGGCCCAGTCAGATCTGAACGGAGCCCGCTGGACGAGCGCAGCCATAGGATGGCACAGCCCCAGGGCGCCTTCCCAAAGGCGTTTCAAGTATTCGTCAATGATTGATAGCTGGCGACGACGACGGCGTCGCGGATGGACCAAGAAGAAAAGAGTGCTAACCCATGCACATGGGAGTAACTTATAAACCAACGAAATTGTCAGGTCACCAGGATCCTTCCGTGTCGGCCATCAAAGTGATGGCCACTTTTGTCATCTTTTACCGGCCTCCGACTTGCTGATTGGAAATATGAAAACAGCCTCGTTGAAATGTCTATTTTTACACCGAGTGAACCGAGAAAAAAATCCAAAAAGGCAAGAAGGATCCTGGATATTAGACGTGTTGTACGCCTCGAGACTGCTTTCTTTGTCAAGCTTACATTATTTTCCGGCCAGATCTTCGCGTTGCTGTCTCGCCTCAATTTCCTCGCTTACGCTTTTGGTTTCATGACATTCTTCTTCGACGTACATATGTGGCATAGTATCTTTGTCTACCCTTCACGTGAGCCCCCATGTCACCGGAACGTAGAAATATGAGACCATCCGAACTTTGACGCGACTCCGGAAAGATTAAGAATGGGTAAATGATCGATCGAGAACGCGAACTTGGCAACACATTATTGGTAAAGTCCCCCTTGATTTCCATGTTAAAATGATTGTACGCTTCGCAGAGTCATATCGGTAGTAACCATGAAAGACCCCTTGCACGTCAAAGCCGTAAATTGAAGTCGCAAAGCCTCAGCGGAACGTGGCATGATCGATCTCAATATTCGCCGGCCCGAGGGAATAGCCGTTAGCCCCGTTTCTCCCTCAGCTCATCGTGTGTTCAATCTTGATCTCACACGCAAAAGGTATGGTCCCATAGCTTGATACGGCATCTTTCTGTGTCTCATTACGGGGAGGTTTGTGCTAAACTTAACGCTCTCGCATGCTATTAATATTGCGTACTAGCTTTCTGTAAAAATATAAATGCAGTGATTTCAAGTTACGTTCAATTTAGGAGGTCGAAAATGCACAATCTTATGAGCAAAAAATTTGCAGGGAAACTAATCAAGAACTGATGCACTTATGAGTAGTCACGAGGGATCAATGGGTACTTTTGACGTGTATCGAGTTCTATCTAAAGCAGTAATACAGTAACGTTGCCAAAATCCGTAATAACTGAGTTGGACGGTGGATGGCCTGATTAAGCAATGGACTCCATACACTCAATACAACTTCACCCCTGCGGGAGTTTAATCACAAACGCTGATTTTCGAAGTAGATACTGGCATGTACCTACAGAGCCGGCAAGTCTTCGGCTTGTCATGCCGATCCCAAGAATATTTCATACCACACTGAGCTTTTTGGACTCTGAAAAGTTTTGAATAAATTTGGCTTATGGCTCAGCATTGCATGACGAGTCAGCCTGTTGCTTTCTGTGAAACAGTAAGGCAACGTTACTATCGATCGACCAGAAGTGTCAATTTCGATGCGTTTTTACTTCTAGCGGTCGCAATTCTTTCTCGTCTCACCTCAGTTTTTTTTCTAGGATATCTATTAATGTCCTTCAATGTCCCGTCTACTTATCTGGTATCGTGCTCCAAATAAATAATCAGGATTTTTGCAAAGGTGCACCGATCAGGATTGACACTTCTCTGCCAAAATTGACTACTTGCGCGCCGGTATCATTCCGCAGCGACTCACATTCTCCTAAAAATTTTGAAACTTGGCACAATGCAGGTATGATATTTAAAGTATCCTTCTACTAAATTTCTGACGCAAATTCACAAATCTGAGGAAACGAGTCACTTCGTACATTCGGATTGACACTTCTGGTCGATTGACAGTACGAGGGGAAGACAAGCTGTCATGGCATTCTACCGGCATACTCACTCGTGGGATAAGCTTAGAAGGAGCGGGCTATCCAATACTTAATGTACAGGTGATGTAAGATAAAATAGTTATGAAGGGAAATGTGATACAAGCAACAACTTTCAAGTTCTGTCGAAAACACGGTGCTCGGCGTGAGATCGGCATGTCAGATTTGGTGCAGTGCCGGCTCACGGCGATCAAATTATCCTAGGATTTGGCATAATGCCATTGGACGGCAACTCCCCCAATGAACAACTCAACTCACCGCAACTCCCCTCAACTTTCTCTACATTTACTACCTGTTTTATCCAGTTTTATCTGAGCCCTGGAGTATTGTTAAATGCCTATCTGAATTATGCGTGTGAATTGCCCTTCTTGACGTAGCACCGTGCCTCTTGCTGCAGTCAGCTCTGAATTTAACCATTGTCTTCATGATGCGGTGGAATGCCGGAATTTTTGAACAGTAAGCACTATACACCCCTTACAAAAACTCCCAAATGGCCTTTTCGAGTGTGCCCTGTGACGCTAACCCATACGTAGTTTAGGAACGAGATGCAGATTAAACCAGGTCCAATAATAATATAAAATCTATGATTCAGATACTTGCGTATTCCTCCCTGACTTTACCCCTACCGGAACTGAGGATAGAAGCTAATACAGTACTCATCCTCATCTGACCCTCACATCGTCCCGCAATTCCTACATACTCGGCTGGTTCTTGATGGACTAAGAACCCACGTCTCCCTCGGCCGCGGGTCAGCGCTCATCACTCATCTCCACACACAAACCTTTACTTGTCCCATCCACATCGTTTCATATCCGCTTGACAGATCTCCAATACGGGGTTCTCCTCAGGTCTTGTGAACAACGAACCAGTCAACTGACGCAGTCTATTGAATGCTCTATCCAACTATCGCTACATTAAAATCACAGTCGTGACATCAAACAAGATACAAAAAAGATCGAATGTGTGTGGAGAGAGGGGAACGTTCATCGTAAAAGGAGCGAGATAATAACGTCATAAAAATACTCCTGCAAAGGATTCTATCTCCGGAAAGGATTGCGTGAAGATCCAGTCGGGTTCGGTTCCATCCAATAACTCCCCCCGCTAGGTGATCGCACAGCATGGGCATACGCCTCGGCATCAGAGCGTGGGGGTGGCGGCAACAACTCTCGATCCCGAGACCCCAACGAGGAGTTCAACGTACTCGCCGAGAACCGCGCCGTCTGGTCCTTCCTCACAGGCTGCCGGACATCAGGCGCCTGTCTAGGCCTCCCTGTAACTTGGGAGTAAATCGACGGCCCGGAAACGATAGTCGCGTCGTCCGGGACATGCCGCGACGCGTACGACCCGATTAGCTTCTCGATGTCATCGTGATGCCGTGCCTCCTCCGCCCTCATCAGCTTCATCTCCTCTGTTTCAGGAGGCACACGTTCGCTTCGCCGGTGACCGAACAACTTTTCCCCGAATCGTACCAGCCGCCAGCGCCAACTCGGATTGTGATCTAGCCGTTTTGCGGAGGCGAACATGGCGGTGCGTTTCGCCCGCTGTTTACGGGCCCTTCGGCGCCAGCACATGACAAAGAGCAGGAATATGAACGCGCAGCCTAATGTCATAAGCAAGATCTGCCACCATGCGAGTTTATTACTATTGCTTTGTATGACCGTCGGATCGGAAACCCCGGTGATAGAAGGCACAGGACTGTCCGAGCTTGTTGTCACAGTCTGTACGAGTACAAGCTCTGATAGGCATACCCCTAGCCCGGATATGACGCTAGTCGAATTCGTACACTTCGCATCAACGCAAGTGCCGGAGCGCAGGTACTGACTGGAACTGGAACACGAGAGGCACTCGCTGGAGTCTGGTCCTGAGCAAGTCGAACAGCTCGAGTCGCAGGACTTGCACGTCGAGGAGGTGTTGTCGAAGTATTGGGATTTGCTGCAGGTGGGAAGGCAACGTCCGTTCGTAAGGACTGGACGGTCAGAGGGACAAGAGGAACACTGATTGAACGACGAGCCCGAACAAGTGGCACAATCGGGATGGCAGGTGAGGCAGGAGCCGGACGATGAGAATTTACCGGATGGACATGAGCTAACACAGCTCCCACCGGAGGCAAGCTTGCTGTTAGCACACGTTAGGCAGAACGTTGCCGAACCCGAGCAGGTGGAGCATGATGAATCGCAAGCTATGAATACCATATTAATAACTTACACTAACGACGAGCTAGAAACTCAACTTACTGGTACAGGTGACATTATCCTTGGGAGAAACAAAAGTACCGATAGGACAGCTATCTAAGCATTGTCCATCGGAAAGGAACGAGTCCGGAAGACAAGCGGTGCACTTTAGCTCGTCAACAGTTGAGGCAGCGCTAAAATTCGATATTTCGCAGGAAGTGCACTTGGCTCCACACGCTAAAGAGGATTAGCACTTAAGATCGAATGGTAGATGGAGCAGTGAGATAGCTTACCATCACAAGCATGTTTATTATTGTCTGCAATGAGGCCGGTACCTTCACACACTCCCTTGCCGCTGGTCGAAACACAACTACTATTGAACGCGTATGATTCCTTTGCACAGAGGATACAGTCGTTTGACGTGGCTCCGTTACAAGTTGAACATGCCGAAGAGCATTCAGCACAGGCTGTCCCGTTACTGAAGCTGCCATCGGGGCATACCGTGCCAGATGATGTTTTGGACTCTACAGCATCGCACTTCGTTTTGTCGTTCGCGTCCTGCGTAAAACCGGTCTTGCAGGTAAGACAGGTTCCTATGGAATCGGCACATGATGTACAACCCAACTCGCAAACTATAAATCGCGTAAGGTAACATCTGAGAGACGAAAAAAGAGTGATATCGCACTTTTGCAATCACCAGCAGACGTCAAATAGAATCCTTCAGTGCACTTTGCACATGCCGTCCCATTGCTTGCCGTGGTCCAGCCGGTGTTACATGAACATTGGCCGTTTGATCCACATTCGCCATTTAAACAATTGCAAGTTTCTGGCGCGTTCGTAATTTCTACGACCAGACATCGGCCTGTTCCCGAAATACCTTCATCGCATTTGGAGCAACCAGAAGGACACGCCTGGCATTCGGGGCCATAGAAACCCGAGGCGCAAGACTCGCAAGACTCGCCCGTGAATCCTGTAGGACAAGTGCACGTCCCCGAAGCGGAACATACACCCGAACTCGAACACGACGGGGAGCAAGCAGAAGATTGCAGGTCGAGAAGAGAAAGCGACCCCGAGAGTGGTAGTTGGCCAACATCCGGAATGGAATCCCAGAGTACAACACGCTCATTCCCAATGTTTACTGCCGCCCAAACGGTGGATGACAGTGCGAGCGATGCAGCTGATAGAGTTGTCGATGAATTGGATGCAGGAGAGGATGGTAGAGATGTGAAAGCTGCGGTACCGGAGTACAGAGATCCAGAGTAAATAGCCATGCCTGTTTCAAGAGCGAGGTCCAGGGGAAGATCAACTGATGTCGATGAGTTGAAGCCAGGCGAGGGTGATAGAGACGCCGACTTTGAAGTCAGCCTGTTGTGGAGAAGCTGGGGGTTCGTCGTTGATGCATACTGGCCAGGGAGCAGAAGAACGGATGTCGATTCATCTGACGATGATAGAGTGACACCCACTGTATGAAAAGTGTCAGTGAAGAAAAAAGTGAGAAGGATGTGACGCACGGGTGGTATTGGAAGAGCCTTGCAGGCATTGTCCTGCAACGCAGACTACGGAAGAAGAAGATGCGACTTTTAAAAAAATCAGTATTATACCCTACTCACAGAACGAAAACGAATACTCACCAACAGACGCGACGAATAGAAGGACGGAAAAAAATAGTAGGCCTATCATGGCCTTGGCGAACGTGGTGGTAAGAAGGAACGATAACGCCGTATTGATTCACAAAAAGGTGGCCCTTTGGCGGCCGTGGTTTCCTTGGTGCTGACAGTCATTGTTCTTTTCGGAGGTAGCACGTCGTCGAGAACAATAAACTGGTTGTTGTACTTTGTTTGGCCATCAAGTACTTGTTCTTATGTTACGACGTTGTTGGTCGAAATTTATAGAAATACGGGCCTGACCAAAAATACAGTGACTCGCAACCGGCGCCGAACATTATGATTCTCTCTTATTTCCAGTATGGGCTCACGTCGTCTGTGACGTCCTGCCTGCTCGATCTTCACGCTACCTCTTTCGTATGAAACAAATCATTGAAAAATGCTATTCTTGTCATCCAGCCTTTCCCAGAGGTGGTCTCTTGAACTTTTTGTAGCCCGCTTGAAATATCCAGATATCTTCTGAAGGAGTGACACTGGACTCGACGTCGGCCAAGTGAGATAGATATGACTGGCTGCAATCGGAAATATAATAGAACAATTTGGAATTTTAGATCTTGTAGTTGCAGACGGAGACTGATGTCTTGATGAATAGAATACTGCTAAAGAATCAGAGGAGACGTGATGGTAATTAGTGTTTTCGTGGACTCGGAGGTGATAACCAAACATAGGCAACAAGATTCTTCCCATTTTCAAATTATTTCGTTTTGCTTTCTTCACCCAAGTACTCATTGATTAGTGTATGATGCCCCAGCAGCATAACTCGTCACGTTCCGCCCGTTCGTCAAGCAGCTCTCTGCGCGCCAAACAGGTCGCCCGACGGCATGCAAAAGAGCCTGACACCGAGTCCTCCGAGTCAGACTCTGACGACTTGGTTGAAGAAGATATTGACTCCGGTGATGACTACACAGAGGATGGCCCAAATCCGCCCAAATTACGCAGAGGTTTAGATGGTCTTTCTGTCGGCACATCGGGATCCAAAGTCCGGCATGCTACTTTGCCTAAAGCCGGATCCTGGCACCCCAATTATGTGCTGAGCGAGGGCGGCGTTGCAGAGATGGAGAACCGAAAGGGTCTCAACATCTCTCCAGAATATGGGAGGGACGACTTTTGGCCACGATCAGCAGGCCTCAGAGAGCTTATTCAGAATATGCTCGATGGCGCATTGGTAGCTCTCAGGGCCAAACCTGGCTGCGGGGCTAGTACCGCAAAAAATATCGAAGTTCGTCACATCTTTCCGTCGACCGGTAACTGGCGCTTCCCCATACAGCTTGATCGGGTGCCGAATGATCAAAAATTGACCTTTGAGCTCCATTATAAGCCTGGTGGCTCGTCAAAACGCGGGAGGGAGGCCGAGTCAATGCCTCTAGGATGGGTTAGTTTCAAACTGTCGTGTCATGGTAAATGCCAATTGGAGTTGTACAACGCAGGCGAACCTCTGGATTTCGGCTGCCTGTCGTTTGGCTTTTCCTCAAAGGCCGGGAAGTCTCATTTTATTGGGCAACATGGAGATGGCATGAAGATGGTCAGTGTTGTTCCCGATAGCCATTTCAAGCCCTACCTTATCACCATCACCATTTAGGGTATCAATGCTATCATCCGCCCAGAAGGCATGACCCATCCACCAAAAGTATTTTACGTCACAGGTAACAAGCAGTGGGACTTTCTCTACGTCGACAACCTCCTGGAAGCGCACCAAACCGTATCAAAGAAGTCAAACGTTCCCGGTGTTCTTACCCAGGTCTTCGGATTCCCACTGAAGGATGTCAAATTTGACGACTTCTTGTTCCTTCGACCTGCAGTTGATACATTAGAGGCGTCAGAGACCAAATTTCGCGGCCAGACTGAGCATGTGGGCACCATCCTACTTGACGAGCGATTACGACATCATATATTTGTCTGTATATTCTATCATATACGCACCGCAGCTACTAAGCTTCTCCTTCTAGGTAAAGGGTGTGTTTGTACAAAAACGAGCAGGGCGCAAGCTCGGCCTACATTACGGTGTCGATATCTGGCAGAACGTCAAAATTAGCAGGGATCGCATTGGATTGCAGGATGATGCAGAGTGCTCCAATGCTGCATTCAACATATGGCGATTGTTTTTTGAAGACTCGGAACGCGCTCGACAACTCTACATCGATTTGTTGATCGAACACGACTCCTGTCTCGAAACCCGTTATATTGTGCAGCAGCTTGAGGAGGATGAAGCGCTTCTTCTTTTTAACCAGCTTCGAAAGGATAAAGGCGACGATGTCTTTTTCTACCACGCCGAGGATGCTGGAGAATCTGTTCGTATCATCGAACAGGTCCTCAGAAAGAGACCTTTCCCAATTCCCCGAGAGTTTTACCAGGCGTTGCTGCAATGCGACGTGATAGTAACTCCGGAGGCAGCCCGCACGAAACGGTTCCGCAATCTGGCTTCGTCGACATACTACAACGGCAATTCTCCTCAGCTCAAGTATACGGCACATCTGATCCAGGCATTTTTGGATCTGGACCCAGATATGACGCACTTACGAGGCTCCTTCCATTTCAAATCTGCTTCAGCAGATATTGGCGTCGAAATTGTTGTCGATGGCGGCGAGGTGCTTCTGCACGAACTGACACTATCCTCCGTCTTCGTTCATCGCAAACCTCAATTTGCTATGTGTTATCGACATTTACTTGCAGCCCAGTCGCTGGAAGGTGGGGATGGTGAAAATATCCGTAGTGGTGACCAGAGTGGTGAAGACGCAATGGAAGATGGACAAGAGCTAGCTGCCTCAGAGACCGAAAATTTCTGGCCAAACGACTCTTCTGCTTCCGTCTGCGATTGTTCCGCGCTTTACGTGCTTCACTTGATGACCCAGGAACTCACAAACGTAACCACAATGCGCAAAACAGAGATAGAGATGGGGCGCCAGTTTGCTCTGCGATCTTTACCAAGGAATCTTACTTTTGAGGCGATCAAACCTAGCCATGATGTAGAGAACGATGCGCCGCTCCAGATGACTCTGTCGTGGTCAACCGATGATAACTTATCTGGGTTCAGAGTGTTTATCCGCCCAGATGTCAAGAAGCATGCAAAACGTCGTCGGATAAACACTGAAGTAGGACATGGATCAAATTTACGTCCTGAAGGTGCAGAAGCGGACGGCGACATGCAGAATATCAATGCGCCAGCTCGTCCTGCAAGATCGCGGACAGGTATGTCTGCTGAATATCATATGAATTTACGCTGATGTAGCCATGTAGATACATTCGATTTACTCACCGACTCTAACAAAATCGTTCTCAATGACAGTATTTCAAATGGCAAGAAGTACATCGCTCAAGTGTGCTGGAATCAAGTCGGCGCTTTGTTTAGCTTGCCCTTGTCATTCGCTGTACCACCCACCCCTCCCTCATCTGCCTCGTTGAAGATCAAATGCGAAGCCCAAAAAGTGAATATCGAATGGAATACATCGCCAGAGTCAGGAGCCGACTCGTGGATAGTCGTTCTTCAATGCAACACCCGTGAAATTGTTCGAAGAGAAGTGGCCGCACCGAAAATGGAAGCACTGCTAGGAGAGGAGCTAGGCGTTGACCACCCGTTGGTTGTGAAGGTCTATGCCAAGTCATCTGCAAGTGGCCTAACCAGTACCAATTTCGCTTCAAAGGACGTTCGGCGTGAACCTCCACCTCTTCCACCCTCCGATTGTGACTCATCATCTTTGCGACGCCGAATTTTGTCATCTACCATTGAACCATTGAACCCATCTGAACGTACTTGCTCTTGCCAAGCACCTACTCCCCGCCCCAATCACTCCTTGCCCTCCGCATCGACTTCTGTACCAACGTCATACCAAGATACCCCAGAGCACCTGGATCCTATAGATATACGAGATTTCAGTCCAGGGCTGGAGTATGTCGACCGTTTTGACGACGTTGAAAGTGTCAATGATACTAATGGATCCGCGTTCGCATCCTCGAGGTCCGACCACCAAGTCAACTACGGATACGATGAACTGCCTGTCGATGTCCAGGTCAATTTCGCGATGGAGAGCATCCAAATTAATGTCGTCGCGAAGCCAACCCCGATGGTAAATCTGTTTCCCTTCCCTCTTCTGTGCGCGCTTCTCTGATCTGATTACGGTCACTCGTAGGATATCGATGAATCTGAGTACGTCACAGTCAAATCGACTTTCATCGATCACCAGAAATTTGCAGTCAACAACTATTACATGGTGCAGTTGAAGAGCTGCGACGGTTCCGTCCATGACTCGATCATCTATGTTCACTCCATACGATATCCCCAAGATCCCATAGACGAAGCGTCAAACATCGCAATCCTACAGCTATCTCAATACATCCACTGGAGCCTTGTACATTCCGATGCGCCTGATAACGGGCTCTTGCTTCTGTTTTCAGAAGCTGAGCTCATGGGAACCACTCGCGACTCAGAAACGTTCAGTGCAAATGCCATCGTCAAAGTCTGCGAACGTGTGCAAGTTTCACATAGACTGGATTCAGATGCTACCGGCACCACTCGCCATCTCATTTGTAACTGGTCCCTTCGGCGTGCCGAGTCCTGCAAACCAGGGACTATTGAGACCTTCGTCAGGGTTCCCGAGCACCTCCATGTTCTCAAACCTCCATTGAAGCAGAGTGCCCCCCCGCTCCGAATAGGTGCCTTAACTTTCGGAGATATATTTTGTGGAGTTGGAGGCGCATCTTGCGGTTTCAAGGAAGCTGGTTTTACCCCCAAATTTGGCATTGAAGCAAGCAACGCCGCAGGAGGAGCTTTTGAAGTATGTAGATGATTTGGCAGGTTTTGACTTATGCTGACCATTCTTCAGAAGAATTGTCGAGCTGTTCACCTATACAACGGACTCGATATGTTCCTGGGGCATCCGTGGTCAAAGGAACCGCCGCAAGCTGCAGTGATATCTGTTTGTCCTCCCTCTGGTATATTTACAGTTGACAAGCATCCGGTTATACAAGCTGTCGATACGTTCAAGCCTACCTACGTTGTACGTTGCTGCTCTTGCTGCCCTAAGTATCTTCTGATTAAGTAACCTTCAGGTATACAACTGCTCTATGGTTCGTGATCTATTTATGTGATGTACGTGAGCCATGCCGTTAACAGTTGCGACAGGACCAGCTATCTGTAAATAATATCGGTGATCTTAGGAAGCTCCAGTATCAAATTCTGAAACTAGGATATGGTTTCACTTACGGTGTGCTAAAAGCGACAGATTTTGGAGTCTCCACCATAAGGAATAGACTGGTTCTCATTGCCGCGGCACCGGCTCAGCACATGCCAGAGCTTCCGTCACCTACCCACGGCGGAACTGATCAGCCATCGACGCCGACCCTTCAACATGCTATCGGCGACCTGGACTGGAACAATCCAACGTGTAACTCAGGCCTCCAGAGCGCAGTTGCCCATCCGGCAGACCATTTACAGCCTGTCTCCCGACATTGCACTGGTTGTAGCATCACCGATTTCACAAGATGGGATAATTCACGGACCGTCGCGGATTGGAATGAGCCTCTACCCGGCAAGTTCTTTTCTCTTGTGTGGCTTCTTTAGTTATGTGGACTGACCGGACCCTAGCCTTGTTAACTGTGCCGTCCGAAAAGTGGAAGTGCCGGCATCCTAGTGAGTAGTGCTACCTTGGGTGCGAAGCGTTCCTGATCAGATCGTCAGACAATCCACAGCGTTTTCTCTCCGTTCGAGAGATGGCACGAGCTCTGTCATTCCCGGTAGGCACTTTCTGCCACCTTTTTCTGTTGAAAACGACATTGATGCGTGGATAGGACTCGTGGGATTTCAGCGGGTCTCTAACAGATCAGTACAACCAGGTATGCGTGTTTGGTTACTTGTGGCCATCCTCTCTAGCTCATCCGGTCAAGGTTGCAAATGCTCTGCCTCCACTTTTAGCGAAAGCAATAGCAGAAGAGATCAAAACGGTAATAGTCAAGTCTAACCTGCATCTTGTAAATACATCACCGTCATTGGAGTGAGACCATTACATCGTCATACAACTGATTTTTTGCGCGAGGTGTTAACAACCAACTACTAAGCGCGCCTACTCACCTGCGCATTCCCAGAGACCTTGTGTCGTCCTGATTTCGGCCCAACAACCCGTCAATCCATTGACTCTCGATGCTCCCCTCATTTTCATGGTCTGATATGCACAGTAGCGTTCAACTTAGGCCTCCAGACTTTGACTGGACTTTATCAGCGCGTCAACCAGAGACTCTTTTTGGTGCCTATTCCACAGTTTTCAGTCGATAATCAAAGACGGTGGAATTGAAAAGACAACGTCACTGTCACCGTCTTTGGACGTTCATCGGTGCCAATACCAAAACCAAAACCACCACCCTGCGTATCCGAGTTGATATTCACGCGATTATCAATCTGGAGTTGCTCTTTTCCAAGGTCAATCCCTGAGCTCTAATACGCATCATTTCCATCACATGTATTCCGTTGCCAGTTCAAGGCGACGGTTTCCGATCGGGCGGGGGCTGAGACTGAATACTGAGGGACTGAGACTGTGAAGAGCGCTAGGAAGTTACGGGAAACCACGACTCGCGGCAACTCGTTATGACCCTGTACCACGAGACGACGCAGCAATCTTCACTACCCATGACACCAGACTACGCCTTTTTTTCTACGATGAATACCAGGGATCGTCGGTGTACGCAAGAACGAGACCAGCTTTAAATAACTCTCTACTCAAGTTGTGCGGTTCTTATCTTTTATCTTTTCTTTCCTCCGATTCCGGCGCGACGACTACTTGCTCTTGATGTTGTGACAACTGACATCCAGACCTGGGAGTACTATCTAACATTGTGGTAGGAAGCTGAATATATGACAAGGTACGTCTTATCAAAAAAATACTCCTTTTTCTCTGAAACCTTCGCAGCTTCTCACCAGCACCGCTCGACCATCGCGCACACATCTTGGTCGCCAAACGGACTTGGGAATCGAGACGAAGAAGAACGGGGGGCTCTGGAGCACACCCACCGGCCAGATAGCACAAGACAGAGGCGAAGAGGCTGCAGGGGAGGAGCAGCAGAATGGAGTCATTGCCGCTGACCGTTTGAACTCTGAATACTACCAATGCGATATAGTACTTCTTTGGTAAATCTGTTTCGTCTCGATCGACTTCGTTGCTGAGTACGTCGAAGGCAGGATTTTCGGTCATCATCACACGTATTTCAAGTACATCAGTGCTCGTAGGTAGAATACTGGAAGCGGAAGGCATTTTTTCAACGTGGTCATAATATCCGTCTGGCGTCTGAGCGGCAAGCGTGGTTTATATGGCTTCTATCGAAGAATACTTTCGGATGGCGGTTTGGTTGTCCAGGAAACAGGTCAGCTCCGAATCTATTCACTCTTTTTGTTCCTGATTCTTCTTCGCACTGTCTGAAACTTAGCGTCTTGTGCACGAGTCCTGGTAGAGGCTCCAGAGTTTGACATAGGGGGATGCACATCGAACGAGTCAGCATATTCTCGTTGCACATGCACATTGCATAGGTCTAAGGTTACGAAGGTATTTTAGTAAAATGCGATTTTTTGGATGGTCACTCATTATTTATGCAGCGGTAGACTCTACTTTGACTCTGGTGCGTATTCCACTCGGTGTTACGTGGGCCCTCGGACTTCCAGCTCTCCCGTTCCCCGCACAACGCAGACGACAACGGTCATTCCGCAAGGTCCGTTCATACTTCTATGGCTACATATTATCTTCAAGAGCAATGAAGATTGTGACAAATGTACATAGTTCGGAAAGTAGCCAACTGTAGGAGCGGGTTGAAGCCGGAAAGGTTAGCTTCATGAAGGTTTGCCTATCGATAGTCATTGACTTGCGCTTTTAATGATGGAGTCATGAACTGGTACTGGCATGAGCCCATGAAGGCTGCCTAGAGTTAGTTGGCGCAAGAAAAAGATCTGCTTGGAGCTGTAAGACTTTCCCAGATCTTTCTCTGTATCACAATTTGAAACCGTTTTCTTAGCGACATGAGAACCGCCCGTTAATAAATTATGTAGAATACTCGCGATCAAGGCTGACAGGTTCCTAGTCCACGGTGTTTTTGTTACGTCGTCTGATGGCGCTCGTATTTTAAGCTGGCCAATCAATTTTTACTCAGACCGCCAGCCACAGAAAGACCCGATTGGGCGAGTCCGGACATTCCGCTATAGATCTATAGTTCTGTACACCACCACCACCTTGAACTAATCTTTTCTCCAATGCTCATCATCAACATCCCGAGCACTTTGGACTCCCTCGACATTCTCCGAATTGAAACCAATCTTCCGTTGTCCGGACCAAACTCCAACGCTTAATGTCGGCCGCTGCTGGGATCATTACTCTCTATTGTATTGATGGTCCTTCTCGGAGTGCGCTTCTTTGAGGAATAACAACTGCAAGGGCCGTGTTTGGTGCTGTCTAACATGATCATCTCTATTCAAATGGCCGGAGCGATAGAACTGGACACCATAGAGATCAACGACGAGGACAACGGGGTCATGTATGCCATCATCGCTGAACCCGCCGAGAACGATGCCGGTTCCTGTCAGTTCTGTCGGGCTCGTCTACAGTCGCCACCATAAAACTGATACCCAAATGAGCGATACATACCAAAGTACCGACACCCACTATTTTGACAACCAAGGCGGTATCTTATCGTTGATTCGGGGAACATCACACCGTGCGCTCTACAGCTGTAAAGATCCTGGAGTTAAATCCAAGTCCCATCCTATTACTTTGTGACGAAAATTCAACATCGTAAACTCTCGCGAAGGATGTCTTTCATTGCTGTTGCGCACGTTTCGCTCCTTCCCGTCTCATCTTTCGTGGCGACACTATGGTATGTAGTTTCTCCTGTTCAAAATCCGTCTATCCTCTGACCCTGCAACATCTCAAGATAGACCCTGCTTTATTGAATATCTATCTACCTCCTTATCGGCGTCTTCGTCACATTATGCCCTGCTGCGTCTCTTGGATGACGTTATGGTTCGCCCGAGTATAGCTCCAGCGCTGGCGAGTGATCAACTGTGGATCGCATGGCGAGATATTTGCGTGGCTTCCTGGAAGAGAGTATAGAGTGCCGGGAAGCCATAAGTCCCAGAATCTCATCCTGGAACTTAGTGGTCTATCCGAATTAGATCTCTTACCGTGGTTGTTGTGGTCCCTGATGTGGCAGATAAGAATTCGTGATTTAACGGTTCCGAGGAATTCAAGTTTTTCACGATCGCCCTCTGCAGCTTGATGGGGGTAGTACGGAGCGATGGAAATGAGATGAATGCGGGCAGATTGAGTTTTGCATCGTGACTACGAGCATCATTGTCGGAGTCAAAAATAGCGTTCATCCTCCAATTCCTGTCAACTATGCATCGTATTTTTCTGTTTACGATGGTCAAATTATGGATTGACAGTCCTAATACATGTATATTTTATCTCGTGAGGACTCATAGCAAGGCACAGGCACGCTCAGAAGGAAAAGTTTACCTCGCTTGAGAAACAATTCTTGCTAGCATCTCTTCCCTAACATGCATCAATGTTTGCCATGATAGCACGGCATGCTCTGGCTCCACCACGAGCCATCGGAAGAAACAGCTGTCGTTCATGTCTCCGTCGTCTTCCAAACTCTCTCCAACAAACATTCTGCTTTGCGATCCTGTGGATCGACGACTGGACTTATAAGGGCTTTTTGATCCTCCTTGATCGTCACATCAAGGTACTGCTACGTGGCACGGCAATCCAAAGTCGAAGAAACACACGGTTGTCACACTAACACCTAGCATTCCCGGATACTTAGGTGTTTAAATAATGCCGTTACGCGAGCGCTACGGTTCTATTCTTCACCTGTTTTTTACGACCAGGGTACACCTGATCGCTATCACCTCCTTGTACTGTTACCTAAGTACTTGGTGCTGCAGCTCTTCTGATATTTATCGGTCGATCATTATTGAGTCCGGCTCGTAGTTTCGCCACGGGAGTCAAGGGTCGGGGCCGCAGGGGCGACTTTGCCACCTGAATGAGTCGATTTCCTTGCAGGGTGAGTGTATCCTCAGGAACTTGAGTCCGAGTATGACGCAACATGATTGCAGAGACTCCATGTCTGTGCAAACTGACACAAGCGTTATTCGGCGTGAACCAACGCGATGCTTTTCGAGGGTGGACCGCGCTTGAACCGGCCACGCACTCAGGCCCGGAATCGCCTCACCCATGATGCCATATAGCTACTTAGCGTGACAAATCCCCGGCATCGTCTTCCTGCGAGGATAATATCATCCTTATAGACACATCTCCGGGGGGTGATCAAGGCTACTAAGCTACGGCCCGCATATGCCGAATCGCGCGCTGGACGTATCACGAAAATGTTTTTGAAAAAGGGTGCTATGAAAATTTGATCCGCGGCTTTTGCCAGCAAAACGGTTCGGGATTACCTTTAATAGTAAAGCCGACGGTGTTTTGCTGCAAAGAGCGTGTCAATATTTCATCTACACCTTGCGACCACTTAGCCACCTACCCATGTCCGATGTCGACGAGCTGACCGATCTGGATCTAGTGCGCCAGTCAAAATGGTCAGCATTTCGGACTTTGCCATCGTCAAGGGGGTCGGGTACCTGGTGCGTCACACTCTATTTATGGCAATTTTGTGACTCGGTCGGTCGAGGATGATTTTTTGAAAAGTGCTCAGGAAGAGAATATTTAGTCAAAGCTTTTTAATAGATTTGCTGACCCCAGTGATAGTTAAGCACTCAAAATCGTACCTGGAAGCTGTGCTAATGTGTATCCTAAATTTTAGGACCCGATATCCAAAATTTTAATTCTGTAAACCTGTTGCATTGTAGTTTCAGGCTCCAGCCAGAGGCTGGCCCCACGAGAGCGCAAGAATCATGTTGTTCCCCGAATATGGAAAGGGTAGGCGCTGGTAGGCATTAAAAATTGCCGTTTAAACATGTCCTTTCGACGGAATATTTGGCAGCGAATATTTGCCTTGATTTTTCAAGTACTTCACGCTTGACAGACCAGTTTCATCGGTCGAAGTGGCCAATATCGGAAAACGTCGTTAACCGGTGGATCAACTTTTTTACCCGGCTCGTTGGGAATTGCGACCAAGTCTTCTAGATTCAAATTGTGCGATGTTTAATCACACGGCGGAACTTCGGTCCGTGATCACTGGACATCCAAGCTCTGTGCAGACACTCAAGGTTATCCTCAGATGTCATGAAGATCTTAGATCACTCCTGGAAGATGACTGATCCTCGCTGGTCAAAATGCAAGGGAAACGGCTGGAATAGAGAAGAAACTTCGACACACTTCTCTGACCATAGCAAAATTCGTCGGCTCTACCATTAAAAGGAATGCCAACGTATTTTACTGTGGTCAAAAGCCGATGTCAAAGTTTTATTTGCTATCCACCTGCATTCTCCGCGATTTTTGCCTGCTCCGAAATAGTCGTTTACATACCAGGAGTGGACTAGAATAATCTTGATTTCGGGGTTCCGATTTGCGAGAATGTTATCTTCGAAGACTGTTTATTAATCTGGTTTAAGTCGGCAGTCGGCTCTCTAGCTTTCTAGCACGCGACAACCTTGCTGTCTCCACGGTCTTCCTTTCAACAGCCATCTGACAATATGGCTACACCATCGACCTCAGATCCAAGCCACGGCCCTACCATCTCGCCTGAAGGAGAGGATGACGGAAAAGAGGGAAGTGAAGGGTTTGAAAAGCGAGAGAAGGAGTCACGCAAACTAGAGGGAGAGCAGGAGCAGGATAACGTCCAAGTCGCTACCCCACTGACTTCTGCTAACGTAGCCAAAGCGCCAATGGTTACTGGGAGGAAGAGATCAAATCCTGCCGTTCAAAAAGGTACGTACTACCAGTTCTTTGCTTCTGTGTCTCATGGATTGCTAAATAGAAAATGATTCGTACGACTATGAACAAAAATACCCAGAGGATGCGCCCTACGAAGAGACAGCGCCGGCTGCAAGGGTTTGGAGAACCTACCAAGATGAAAGCAGGATCCACGATACCAATATGGTGGAGGAATTCCGGGATAGTGTCGACGTACTACTCGTTTTTGTGAGACTTTTTATTCCCTTTCGTTACTTATTTGCTGAAGATACCGAAGGCAGGCCTTTTCTCAGCGGTCATCACGACCTTTGTCGCCCAGACATACCAAAATTTGCAGGCGGACTACACTGCCATGTCGGCGTCTTTGCTCTATGAATCAGTCCTCATCCAACGTGCCATCGCCAACGGTTCCTCGGTCAACGCCATCGCCCCTTCGCCTCTCAATCCTACCATCGCCTTTGTTCCCGCAACCACAGACGTCTGGGTGAACGGGCTCTGGTTTACCAGCCTATTCCTCAGCCTGACGACTGCCCTAGTTGCTGTCCTCGTGAAACAATGGCTCCACCACTACGTCGCCCTGCCGTCTGGAGCGCCGCGGGATCGCAGTTTCATTCGTCAGTTCCGATATTCCGGCTTTCAAAAATGGCATGTCCGGATCATTGTTGGCCTCCTCCCTGTGCTTATGCATCTTGCTCTCGCAATATTTTGTGTCGGCCTAGTGGTTTTCCTATTTCCCCTTCACGAAACTTTGTCATGGATCATTTGTGCAGGAACCGTCATTGTTTATGGGGCGTATTCCGCGGCAGCGGTCCTTCCCATAATATACCCTCAGTGCCCTTACCGAACGCCTCTCTGCGATCTCGCTTATTCTGCTTTTTGTCATACTGCACCACGACTGTCCTGGCCGTTCTGGAGAAAAGACGCTTTCGTTGAGGCATTGATGCGGCGCAGTGTTAGCGAGATGCTTCGCCACCTTCCTCGTGTACACACAAGGAAAACACGGTCGCTGATAATGATAGAGTCTAACGCCGTGCAGCACATGTCAACCAAGTTGGCGGCTGACGCACTGAACTGCCTTTTTTCTGTCTCTTCGAATACAAGCATTCAAAGCATCGTCATACAGTCTATTGGGGGGCTACCAATGGCGTCAGAACGAGAGTTTTTCAAGTCTAAGTCCTACGCAGACCGGAAAGCAATGGAAGACATGCGCCGAGCTTTGCTTAGAAGCTGTCTACAACCAGATGAGGAATATCCTCAGTTTGACAGACCAATCCCAGGCAAGGAACTTAAAGCGGGGCGTCTCCTCCGTTTTGATGCCCATTTTAACGACGTCTTCATGTTGGATCGGTTTATTGTGCCTGACGCCGAGTCACCCGAGCTTATTCCTACGCTCTACTCCTCATATTGCCGCTACGCAGCAGGTAGACCCGCCGGCGTCCCTACTGTGGATGTGTTTTTCAAAGATCTCATATGTGCAGAGCCTTTCTTAAAATTGCCGTTGCTCCGCTGGTCCCATCTTATGGGGTGTGCGTGGCGTGCGGGTATTTTCAGTCCTTTGAGTCCTGAAACCGATGATCGTACCAATTCTTTCCCTGTCGCTCTGTGCTCTGCTCTTATAAATTCATTCGGCAAATCGATGGAGCACCCAGTGCCAGATTTTTCATCTCCAATAGTCCTCAGATTCGAGGACGCCGTGCCATATATCCATGAGGAAGTCTACGACAATGTTCTCACAATGCTTTCTTGGTTCATCCTTTATCCGCGTTTATCGAAACCTCTGAAGATGCTCGTAGCGGCCATGAAATTCTTGCTTTACAGGCTTACTCTTCCCGAGTCTGACATGTCTCGTACCAACATTTGTAGTTTGTTAATCACTGCGGTCAAGCAGCTCGATGGCGAAATCTTCTCATTCCAGGAGATTTCCGTTGTTATAATGGTGCTCGAGGATATATTTTCCACGTGCATCATTCTGGAATGGGATACGCCAAGTGCCGATGAATTATACTACCACGCCACCTCCGTTTATCATCATGGAATCACTATCTCACCCTCAGCCTGTTCTTTAAATGGTCTGAAATTGATAGTTGATCTTATGAAGGCTAACTGGGAGCGCGGGGGTGGCCACCAATGGTACCAATCTGACATTCTATGTTGTGTGCTGGCTCACCTCCTCGCAAACCACATTCCCGCTGCTTATGCTGTGTTCCTTGAAAAGCAATGTCTGGAGATCTTTGGAAACCATAGCTTTCATGGCGCATTATATCAAGTAATCAGGGAGTACGTTGCTGGGATTTCAGCCTTGCCGGATGAGGAAATACTTCGGCAGCACGTTGAATATCTTCATGAACCACGCAATCTTTTCACTGCGTGTTCTATTCTGGCCATGCATGGTTTCAGGGACACAGACCAGGCTGCCATTCGTAGCGATATCTCAACATTGGTACGACTCTGTCCACGAGACGCTGCCTGGGACGGTTGTCGCAGGAAATTTGATGGTTTGATGGGAAATGAAGGCAACGATTTTTTCACCGGCCAGCAAAGATTTGATGAAGAGCTTCAGAGCGATGAAATCCAAATCGGGAAAGACAATATCAGATACGCGAGTGATGTGCTCGACGCTCTTTTCAGTAATGGGGCATATTCAATAGTAAGCCATTTCAACTAATCTGACACCATCTTTCACTCATCAGCTAACCCAGGTGCCCTTTGATTCGCAGTCCTCACCAATAGGCCACTTAGACCACCTTAAACACTTTCTAGGGAAGTACATTCGCCGAATACTTGGAGCTAACATGTCGGAGCAATCAGAGGAAGTCTAGCTGATATGACTAGATTCACTGTCGGGAGCGTGGTCGTGCATCTAGTTGTACCTTTTGCCCTGAAATTGTCTAGATTGGAATATTCCAATGTCCACCTTCGGTACATCTTCCGGCTGAAGAAGGCGTCTAAGAGTACTACAGTAGCTTGCATTAACCCCAGGTCATATACATCGAGGGTGGAACGACAAAAGAGATGGAATAGACGGGATGTCGGAATGCTACCGCGGAACCTTGTATACTTCACGAGAGGGAAAGTAGCGTTGGGTTGCTTGCTTAGATCATTAGGGCTGTTCCGGAAGAAGGCTCTCGATAGAAGACTGAGACGGAAACTCAAAAGATGAGGATCAGGGAAGAGAAGAAAATCCTTGGTCAGAAAAATACTAGGGTGTCGATGTCGATAAAGACACGCATACACATTTTACGCTCTGTGCTAACAAGCTGTCAAGATACTTGATAACAGTAGAAGGATCTAACTCAGAACATATCTGAGGACGATATCAACATGCCTGCCCTCCGCTTATATCGTATGCCAACTTGGAATATCGTTTGCACATCTAGCTACCTGTAATGAACAACCGGAAAAGCAAAAACATTAGACGAAACAATTAGAATAGAAACAGAAATGCGAAGAGTAATGGACTGAGTCCTATACCAAAGAATACGAGAGTCAGCTCCTCAAATCTCGGAAAGAAGAGAACGACTAAGAACAACTAATTGATTCTAATTGCGACTAATCACTATCGTAAACGTCACGTGAGAGCCGTCCGATCATAATTTAAAACGTCCGAGTCATCCGCATAAACCCCAAACACCCCAGTACTCCTTCCAACATGGAGAATGTACGGAAAATGAAGCTAAGCTTGAAGCTTCATAGATGTCTGCTCTTGTTCTACCGGAGTGCCGACAAATGTCAACTCCTGTCGGCCAGTTCCCTCCGCAACATGTTGATCTCTTCGTTCCTCCTCTCGAGTTCTTGCCGCAGCTCTGCATCACTTCTTTTCTTCTAGGATGACGCAATCAGTCGTGGTATCATCACGAGCAATGAATGGAAACGCACCTTTTTCGCCTCGATATCTGCCACCCATTCAGGCCATCTTTTAAGGTGGGTCTGGCTCAACTGTTTACTGGTAAGCTCAGGGGATAAGAAGATATTCTGATTCATCTTTTTGTCGCTGACTGCTCTCATGCCCCAGCCCATGCCTTTGCGCCTGTTCCCTTCAGCTAGTGTCTCCTCGAAACGGTTCATATATATCTCTTGGATGATCTTGTAGATCATCCCAGCGTACCAGTAACACTGGTGACCGAGAGCGTTATATTCATCGGCACATTCGCTGACAATCTGACAGATCATCGCAACCTCGTCAGCTGTGAAACCAGAGTTGTCGTCAAATATTAAAGTCGACAGCGTGACATCGGACCGCTTGGCGTTGATGTCACAAGTAATCGTGAAGACATCGATGGCCCTACCGAAGAGAGATGGGGAGGAGCTGTGCATGGCATCGGGAGAAAGGCGTGGACCAAGCGGTGGGGTAGGAGGTGGGGCAGGCGGCGCTCCGTTGTCTGGAGTGGCCTGATCTTTGTTGGGACGCTCTATCCGGATGACGGCCTGTCTCGTGGGCACATTGCGATCCTGGACGTAGCATAGAAGAAATTCGTGATGCGGAGCCTCTGAAGACTTCCTATGCTCGATTCTCTTCACGATCGCCTCTCCGACTCCGTTGGGACAGTACCGAGCGATGTCAACGAGGTAACGGCGGGCGGACTGAGAACGCGGGTCTTTACGAGCTCCCTTGTCTGGCTCGAAGACTATAGTGTTTTCTGGCTCAGGAGCGTGTGGAATAGCCATGGCAAGAAAACGCAGGACTTTTGAAAACATGGTGACATCATTACGAGCGCTAAGCATACATGGTTTAACGCCGGTTTCAAAGGTTCCCACGGCAGTTATCTCCACGCGTTGGACAGAGGTCGTTTCTTCATTGTCCCTCACAAGTATATAAATTGAATATATTCATATAAACCATGTAGTAGAAATTTGTGGCTCAAAACGCAATAATGATAACGCTATTCACACAAGACGCAATTCCCTGCCAACTGCCATCAGCCCTCCCGAATTTCACCTACTGTTTCTTTGCGTCGCGTATTGTGTTAGGCTCGTGACCAGCCAGGCATTACCACGTGTAACCTTGGCGAAGCGGCTGGCTGGTACGAATTCGACGATCGACGGGAATCGCGGGTCAGAAGTGGAACTTTCGCTAATGTCGACCTCCTACAGGCCGCAATTATTACCTGTTCCTCTTGTAACTTTATTATAGAGTACCTATATATGATACCTATAAGTCTATCAAGTCACAACAGTTTACTGTTGCGATGATAAAAATTAATAATTTCTACATCGCGTCCAATCGACAGAAATAAGCTACACGCCGTGTTCTTGCCTCGTATCGACACAGCGAGATGTCGGGTGGCTCTGAAATTTTAGACAAACTTGGTATATATTATTAGAATCTTTCAACAAAAATGAGGGGGAGTAGGCCTGAAGTAAAGCGGTCGAAGTACTACCAGTGCGACTACTACTGCTACTGCTAGAAGTACAACCCAATGTTGATGATGATGATGGCATTCATTTAAGTGTCTCGGACCCCTTTATGAGGTCCACGTCGCACTACATGAGGTTGTATCTCTACTGGGAGCGCTAAGACGCAGGGGCATCTGTAAGTAAAAGTAGTAAGCTAAACGTATGTAATGTGTACCATAGGGAACATTTGCTATATACACTAAAGGGGAGGGGTTCTCGTGCATGGAAGTGGCTGGTAACCATGAGAGAGATGGGTTTCCGCGCGGCTGGTTGGTAGGATGTTGGTCCATTACGTCGCAATTCTGGGTATTACAATCCTGCGTGACAGGCTAATTGGCTCCGGCGCGGGTCTTCCTGTGCAGCGGCAGTATCGGCATCTCGGAGTTAATCACTGAAATAACCCTCAAATTTAATCGGAACTTAAATGACCTATTGGATCCACCACGACCTGCAGTGAACGTACCGATAACATTGTTTCTTCTGCCCGGCCTCGTCATCAACGTCTAAAAGAGCCCGTCAATCTTCGCTCGGATGGGCGTCATCCAATCTGTCGTCCTCGTTTCGTTAGTCGTTTCAAGAAGTTTTCCTCGCTGGCAATCTACAGTTCTAAGGATCTAGCAGATCTAGAATCGCCGCACATTCTGCGCTGCCTGCTGTGACGGGGTGTCATCGGCAGCCCTGACTACACGAGAAACCAGCATGCATCGGTCTATGTCCATGCACACCACGGTACACCCACGTTTTGTCCTTCGTCATGCTTCTCGATAATGTATCACCAGCCTCATGCCAGTGGATCCATGCGAAAAAACAAGGACCGTCAGGTCCTAGCGGGGCTCTTGAACAACATGATGGATTCGAGGCTGGGTTCGAGAAGACATTGAAACACTCTAAGCCGCCTGGGGATAAACCCAAGTACTGCTTTCCTTCCTTAAGGGCTCGTTTGCCAACCGATCTGTAACATGATGACTTCGTGTTTATCGTGAGGCTCGCCATCGTTGCCTCCAAAGGCTGACGAAAGGCTGATGACCGTGTACTTCCAGGACCTGCGGTTGTTTATATGTCTGAAGCCAAGCCTGCAGCTACTATCGTGATTCCGTCTCTTTCTGAACTCTATCATGCCTGTCCTACACCCTCTAGAACCAGAAAACACTATAGTCTTCGAGACCGACGAGAGAACTCGTCGAGAGCCGCGTATTCAGTCCTCGCGCCGTTACCTCACCGACGTTGCTCGGTACTGTCCCAACGGAGTCGGAGAGGCAATCGTGAAGAAAATCGAGCATAGGAAGTCGTCAGAGGCTCCAAATCACGAATTTCTTCTCTGCTACGTCCAGGATCGCAATGTGCCAACGCGACTGGCCGTCATCCAGATAGAGCGCTTTAACCAAAATCACGTCACTCCGGACAAAGGAGTGCCGCCTGCACTATCTCCCGCCGCGCTCCTTTCTCTCGACGCCATGCGCAGCTCCTCCCCATCTCTCTTCGGGAAGGCCATCGATTTCTTCACTATCACTTGCGACATCGATGTCAAGCGGTCTGATGTCACGCTGTCGACTTTGTTATTTGACGACAACTCTGGTTTCACAGCTGACGAGGCTGCGATGATCTGTAAGATTGCCAGCGAATGTGCCGATGAATATAACGCACTCGGTCATCAGTGTTTCTGGTACGCTGGGGTGATCTACAAGATCATCCAAGAAATATATGTGAACCGTTTCGAGGAGACGCTGGCCGAAGGGAACAGACGCAAAGGCGTGGGCCACGGCGTGAAGATACGGATGAAGATATTCATTCCGCCTGATCATGCCCCTGAAACTTTGGCTCAAACCCATCGTCAGAAATGGCCTAAGTGGAAGGACGACATCGAGACGGCGAAAAAGGTACGTTTATCTTTCATCGCTCGCGATGATACCACGACTGATTGCGGCATCGCAGGAGAAGCGGGGTGATGGAGAGCTGAGAAGCGATGGAGGACTACAGCAAGAACTCAACATCAAGGACAAGGAAATTGCGGAGCTACGGAAACAACTGAATGCACGAGGGTCTGAGAGGACTTTGTTCGATCCGGTCGTCGCTACTTATGTCAAGCCAGCTTAAAAGGAAGTTTAGACAGATCCATACATATGATTGACTTACAAGTCTCTTCCCTCCTTCATTACTTAGTCTTCCGAATCTATTTTCTTATCGTTCTGTCATCAATGCTCGCGCCTAGTTATATACTCTATTTCCATTGTTCCTCCTTTTGTTAGGAGGGTAGCGGCGCGCCGGGCATCAGAAAGTGTCTCTATGCAAACTCTTCAAGCATTCACCAGAATCTTGGCCGTCGTATGAAGGTGATACCTCTTTCTTTGATAGTGAGAAGTCGCTAAATAAAGTACGAAAAGTCCTCCAATACAATATCTCAATCTTCCCAATCTTTCTGAGAGCTTCCTACGGCCTCGGACAGGAGGGTCGTGGACTATGTGATCCAGGAAAAGGGAAATTACGATTCGTTTACCCGATGCAGTACAGACAATCGCAGACTGGATGTGTTCTGTGATAGGTGTGAGGGGCGGAACGGACGGTTGGAGAGGAGGAGCAGGATACATCAGGATTAGCCTCAATATCTTCATATTAAATGAAGCAGGGTGTCCATTTCCTCCATTTGAGTCGGATATATGTTGTTGATGACTGGACCAGTGATGACATGGCGTAGAAGTGAAACTGTCGACCGAGTAATGAGTGTTGATGCATGACGGGGGACCACCAACAAAAGTACTGAGCCGGTCGGTATCTTATTGTCGCATCATATACCTATCACACGTTCCTCGTGATCGTGAAGGATCATTGACTGTGGGGGGACCGCGTGAGAACTACAACATCATGAAAACCTAGCAATTGTCATACCTTGTCACGGTGTCGTATTTGGTCTCTTTATCGCCAAATTTCTCTGCCTTCCTATTCTATAAGTCTTGCTAGGAGGTGATCTATATCTGTACTTCGAGCGTGTTGAGAAGATGCAAAAAGGAGGGTAAGCGTTAGGGGAGGGACCAAATTGGCAAGTTATACTTACGAGATAGACGTGTCATGCCGTCATCGGTTATACGCGTCTTGCTATCATGAGCATGTAGTGCTGGAGGTCTGGCACCAGATATATAGTGGCAGGTCGTTGCAGCGCAATTGGAGGCGGGAGAAGACGATAAGCGATTACAGTCAAACTGCCTAAGGTTTATGTAGTAGTGCGCTCCGGAGCAACCCACTCTCGCACTCCATCACATCCAGTGAGCGGAAACGGCAGCGTACTTATACAAAACAAATGCTCTTGTAGTTGGACAATGGTGACGGTGTAATGTCAAAGTCGTCAAAGTGACAATTGTGACCTACGGTGTCACTGTTGGCACCGTTGCGTTCATCAGTGAAACACGACATAGGAGCGAGTTGGAGTTGATGTTGCAGGTGATAGTAAAATGAACATTGGCGAAGGAAGATGTGGGGTGGGTGTGGGGAGCTATGAATGACCTGCAGCGAAATGTAGTGGAAGGGGGAGTCACGGAACCTGTCACCTACTCGGATTGTGACCTTCCTCGTGGGGACGTTGTGGTCGTCGACATAGCAGATAAGATTGGCGATATGGCTTCTCCGGGGACATTCTGTAGTCGATTTCGCCCACGACCGCCCCTTCGGCTACGTGGAGACAAGGATGAACAAAGGAACTGGGGTAGGAGTGTGTAAAACGAGTTTGCGTGTCTTTATCGACCTCGAGAATGTAGAATTTTTCGGGCCGAAGAGTTTCAACTTCTCTTCTCTTCATCCTTCTACTGAGATGCCGCCGTTAATCACCGTACGATCGCAAGTAACGAAAGGAAAACGTACGCCTTCCCTTTCCCTGACATCCCTCCACCTGGGCCATTCCTCAAGGTGGATTTTGGCCAACGCTTCAGGAGTACTGGAACGGGGTATGAAAATATTCGACGCGTCGTTGTTGACCAGTTTCATGGTTCCATGCCATTTGCCCATACGATTGTCATCCTCAGGCGGTATCTTCTTGAAATGTCCCGACTGTGTCTCTTGAATGACATTATATATCACCCGGGCATACCAGTAACACTGGTGACGGATAGGGCTGTATTCATTCGTACAGTCACTGGCAATCTGACAGATCATCGCAGCCTCCTCGGCTGTGAAAACAGAGTTATCGTTAAAAGTCAAAGTGGAAAGCACGACATCGGAGGGTTTGGCATTGATGTCGCAAGTGATAGTGAAGAGATCGTGCGCCTTACCAAAGAGAGATGGGGAGGAGCTGCGCATGATCACGAGAGAAAAGTGCGTAGCAGGAAGTAGTGGCGGAGAGGCCCGATCGCTTTTAGAGCGCTCTATCCGGATGACAGCCTGTCGCGTAGGGACGTTGCGGTCCTCAACGTAGCACAGAAGAAATTCATGATTTGGAGCCTCTGATGACTTCCTGTACTCGATTTTCTTCACGACTGCCTCTCCGATTCCGTTGGGACAGTACCGAGCGACATCAGTGAGGTAAAGGCGCGCGGTCAGATAACGCGGTTCTTTACGAGCGTTGTTGTCGGGCTCGAAGATGAAAGTGTTTTGGGGTGGAGGAGGAGCGCACGAGGAGATATCCATGGCAGAATAGAGAAGCCACAGCGACTTCTGGGACTTTTGAAAGCATTGGCGGGGGCTCCAGATATATGAGCGATGGCAGTGGTTAAAACATCCTAGGAACACAGCTGGGCAACATTGAGCATCGGCAAAAATTGCTGTTATTACTGGCGCAAGCTCCTGATGAGGAACAGCTGAGTCCACCGAGTCCACTGCCCTGCAGCATAGTATACGCCTAGTGGTATCAATGTCAACCCAGAGGGGATTGGTCTGAAGCTGGCCATTGCGATCCGCATTGGAAAGAAATACTGTTGCTCCCGGGCCGCCATTCTAAATTGACCCTTTGGAAACAGTCTCCTTCTTTAGGGATCGACACCTTCAATACATATAGCTTCGGTTTCCTCACCAAATATAGAGGGCCATGGGGCCCATAAAAACATTCGAACCCTCCCCCGCAACCATGGCCAGGCTCAATACGCAGGCACGAGTTCCGAGAGTAAGTACCTGAAAAATAGTTTATCACGCTGCGTCGAATGTTCCCGATAAGCGCGTTTGTTTCAATCGAAATCTCGTCGGGAAAGTAATGATAGATGATCCGACAGGGTACGCCACAAGGAAGGAACCACTTCGGCGACGGCGCCTACAACACTACATGCTGAGTGAACAGTCCACGCCAGCAAACAAGCAGTGGAGGTGCGCTTTAGTTGTAACCTGTCCTCTTGAAGTCTCTTCCTTCAATGATTACATGTTGTCGCACCCACTCCGAACCTGCATCAACAGTCAGAACTTGGCCCACCTTCGAGGATGAGAACAACTAGTAACCACGCCATGTTACACAATCATCAAGAAAGAAATGCTGAGCACGTCGATCGTACATTGCTGTCTCCGTCGACCTGAGTTTCTAGTCGTAGACAGATGCAACATACACGACTACGGTGGGCTGAGGACCGAGGTCGTATCATAGTGAGTGTATGGATCTATTGCTTAATTGGGCCATCCATCGTTCAACTCAGTTATTACAAATTTGATGGCATTCCGGCAGCGGCTAACTCTCGTATTACAGGGTCTTGGGACGCGCATTATGCTTAGAAGAAGCAGGATATCTAATATTTAAAGCGTATTGCAAAATAAAATAAAAGGATTATTACGAGGAAAGCGAAGCAAGCGGTATTTTACTTATGTCGAAACGCGCTTCCCCGCTTGGAATCGGCATGATAAGATTGCCCCCGGTAAGCTCAACATTAATTGTCGCTTTGGCACAGTGCCGATTCACGGCCATCAAATTATGTATGGCCTTGTCGGGCCAGCCTGGCTTGTCCAAGGCTTGTCATAGCATTTTCCTCCAATCCATTTCCTCTTGTTCCATGCATCCTTGCAGCCTCCATGGGCATTTATCACTCTGTAAAGCCATTGCAGTGTGACTGCCATATTTCTTGACCCTCGTTATCCCGGGTCGACATCATCTGCAGCTGATGTCAGCGAGGCGCAGCTGGCCTGCGATGATCAGGATTAAGTAGAAAGGACTCAGAGAGGGAATGAGCATATTCGCTTCACTTCGGACTCGTGTGCTAGTAGATAATGTTGCTACGACTGCCACTACTTCTACAACGAGCCATCGAGGTCGGTAGGAGTAGTTCACTTATATTTACCTGAGTTGTATCAGCGGAGATGGCCAATCGATCCAGTTTTCCAGTTTTCCATAACTCTCATAACGCCCCGAACGGCAGCGACCGCGGCAACCCCCGCGTTAAACAATACTTAGACTGCTAAACTTCTGCGTTCCCGTGTTTCATGGACTGGATGGGTACCAAACGTGCTGTCTGGTAAAGACTCCAGGCAGTGGGTCAGAAATAAAATTTCGTCAAGGCTGTCATTTCAATAGAAACAGCAAGCTGGCGACTCGCGGGAGACCAGGATAGCACAGCAGAAATGTTGCACAGCTCTTTTACGTGTATCCCGAGCTTGGCGCTATCGATGACTCGCTCTGATCGCCCGCGCAAAGACGACTACAAATGGCAGTAGTCTAACGGCCTATTTTCACCAAGCACAATCATGCGACTCGTATCCTCTTCCTGAGTAACCAATGTCTAGTATTTTGTTCCACGCAGCATCAATTCCAATTTAGCGTATATATTACAGGAATATCTACCGCGTAACACCGATTCTTCCAACTGAAATCAAGCGCAATGGTGCATCAGATATTTTGGGAACGTGAGGCAGGTGAAGATCGTGACAAGAATCAGCATGTCCGTGGTTGCAGGAACTAGGGCAGTGCCAGGATTAACGGAAGACGAGGTTGTAATGTCGGAGAAGTTCTACGATGGTACATGAAACGGAGATCTACTCGGACGGTAGAGACGCTACACCTTCGACATACTTCGACATACTCAGCATTAATAACGCCGAGGAAGACTCACCAAAGAGGAATTTGACGTGGATCTTGCCTCCGACTTCAGGACTTGCCGGATAATGGCGTTCAGTGCGACCACTTCTGAGTACTTATCCTTTAGGCATATTTCCTCGTAATCTGGGTCCCAACTACATGAGATGTACGCGGGAATGAAACAAACGTATTTCACACCTTTCTTTGTGGTACTTTGAATTTTCGGTATCCTCAGGGTTTCACATTCTTCTGATGTCCAATGGTCGATCTGTATCGGTTATTGAAAGGTGTAGCCAAACTTGTTTCTGTACTTACTCTGCACACACACAAGCTGCCATGGTCTTCCTCGCGTTCTTTAAGCGGAAGCGAGTGTCGAAGAGTTCTAGCTTGGCGTACAGTCTTCAGTCCGTGAAGCAGAATGCTCGACAGCCATAGCATCTGCGTAAAGTCAAGTCTGGAAATCACGAGACTCGCAATTTCGTATGCATGTTTCTTTCTTGAGGGACGTATAGCCCCCTCTTCTACGCCGGTATACCGTCGAGTTCCTCACCGTGAACGGTGGCTTCCAGTTTCAAATGTGGCGATGATTAGGTCAGACATTCATTGGAGATGAAAATCATGGTATTAAAGTGGTGACAGTCGGTGTCGATGCATGAACTGAGTCTCGTAGTAGTTAGAGACGGGCAGTGGAAACCATATCGATCGAGCGTGGTGAATGACAGGCTTGGGGTTTGGTGGCGTCTGCTAGTTGTTAGTAAAATTGGATGAATGGGTGTCAGAAGTGCACTCACAGCATTCAGAGCAAGTAGAATAACAAGTCGCCGTGTCGGAAGCGGAGGCAAGACGAGACGAGAATCGTATAAGTTGAGTAGAGAACCATGTAAGTCTGCCTCGATAATGTCCATACTAGCTATCCTTGTCGAGTGACGGGTAAGACTGTATTGCTGCGTTGACGGACGGCTCGTGGTACAGGGCCAAGACGAGTTGCCGCTCGTGGCTTCGAATGGCTGGAAACAACTTCCTAGCGCCCTTCACTATCTCAGAGTATCTCAGTCCCACCGCCGCTTGATTGGAAGTTGTGCGCCATAGCAATATCGAAGGTAAACGAGATAGCTGATGCGTATTAGAGACCAACCTTGGGGGAAGAGAATCTCCAAATCGAGAATTGCGTAGATATCAACTCGTATCAAATATCTGCTGGATATGCATGGCCGAAGATAAGGACGCTGGACAGTACTGGACACAGTGGTGAGCGTACGAAGGAAGAAGGTGACAGTGACATCATCCTACCCCAAAAAGGATGGTCTTCAATTTCCAATTTCACGTCTTCCCTTCGACTTCATCGATTTTTTACGTGTCCTGGTTCCAGCAAGGTTCACACGCTCAAGGCATCGAAACACTGTGGAACATGATCAAACGAATCTTTCGCTAATGTGTTATATAACGCGCTGATGAAGCTGGTAGAGATCCAATTCGAAGAACAGTGCGTCGGCTTACCCCGTCGATTGCTTGCATTTAAACTGATCAACATCCTCGATCCAGTATACAAAAGTACCGAGCTTAGTGCGCACGTACGTTGCTCTATTACAGTTGGACTCCATTCTGGAAGGAAGGAAGGAAGTTTTATTAGCTGGGGACCGATACGTTGACTCAGACAATTCCGACAGATGCTATGCAGGTGTGAAAACCTGGGATCATATCTTTAACCAATGCTTTCAAAGGCCCGGAAATCTTTTCAGTCTCTTCTCTACCCTGATATGACATCCCAGCCGTCCGCTCCTCCTCCCGAAAACACCATCATTTTCGAGGTCGACAGGGACGCTCGTAAGGCGCAAAATCCCAGTCCGCATGCTCCTATCTCACGTCCGTCGCTCGGTTCTGTCCCCGCGGCGTCGGAGATGCAGTCGTTACGAAACTCGAGTTCAGGAAGTCCTCAAAGTCCCGATTTCTCCTGCTCTACGTCAAGGACCGCACCGTCCCTGGGAGAAAGGCCGTCATCCGGATAGACTGCAGCACTCAGGCTCAAGCTCCAGACCAGGAGAAAGCATTCTCTCTGTCCTCAGATTCCGCCTCGCTCGACGCCTCCCCTTCCCTGCAAGGTTTCTTGACTATCACCGCTGACGTCAACACCAAACGCTCTGATCGTACACTGTCCACTTTGACCTTTGATAATGATTCCACTTTCTCAGCCGACGAGGCAGCGATGATCTGTAAGATTGCCAGCGACTGTGCCAAGGAGGATAACACTATCAGTCTCTGGTATGCTTGGGTGATCTACAACGTCATCCAACAAACGCAGAAGGGACATTTTGCGAAGACACCGGCTGAAGATGACAGACGCATCGGCTTGCACTCGGGGGTTAACAAAGGAGCTTCTGTGCCTTCTTCCGATACCCCACAACGATTGGCCGAAATCTACCACGAGGAATGGCCTAAATGGATTGCGGGTATCGAGAAGACAAAACAGGTATGTTTCCATTTGTTGCTCGGGACAGTATCACGGCTGATCGCGGCATCGTAGGAGATCGATGAGGAGAAGGGAAAATGGAAAGAGACTGAACAAGAACTCATAAGGTTGAAGCAGAGAAACGCGGAGCAGAAACAAGAGCTTGATAGGCTGAAGGAGGAGTTTACGAACTTGCAGAAAGAAAATGAAGCGATATAGCGCCGCCTTCGGACCAGTTTTCCCAGCAGACAACAGGTCAAGATTCTTTTCAATATTCAAATCTCGTCTACTCTCACTCGCCCTCTGCCATTTCCGGTATGACTTCATTGTTCATCTTGTGGTCGTCTCATTTTTAGTCATACTATTCAGTGTGTGTGGTTTATATAGTGGTTTTGACTTGTCTATCACCCCGCATCGTCTATTTAATGTGGAATGTGCGTGCGTCCAACTCAGCATTCTAAGTATTAAGCCACGCATCGCAACCAGCCATTATTTTTATCATACCCTGCGACTTCTCAAGATGAATGCTTGTTTTCCTCATGATTTCCTTTCGCTGGATGCATATGTTCCTGGTTCTTTCCGTCTTCCTTGACCAAAGCCTGAAAGTATGACATACGTCTCTGGGTCTATCCGAATATCCTTTCTCTTTTGCGACCAAGGCGTGTATATACAATATCTTGGATGTAATTCCCGCCGACGTGCAAGTTGACTAGAGCATCGTCGTATCTGTTATCATTTAGCTCGCGATTAGGCCAGCCCGGATCTACTGTACTATTTCGACCGGTAATTCACATAACGCGTAACAGTGGCTTGTGAAGTGAATCTCTCAGTATATCGTAACGCGTAACAACGGACAATGAAGCTAGTAGCCTACAGGTATGAAAAATGCGATTTTTTCCCCTCCAAATTACTTTTCAGTCGTGTTTGGCAGCTCTATGAACCATAGGTGGTGTATCCTTCCATGATTTTCCTTGTGAGATCCAGTCTGAAGCATTGTAGGTACTAGATGCTCATTGTTGGTGAGGATCGGTTGGGACCAGCGGGCTGTGTTCCCAGCAACGCAACTGTACAACTTGGTGAAATTATTTTCATAATCTTATCTGATGTAGTGGTGGCGCAAGTTGCTCGGATCCTGTGAAGCTAATTTCCTAAACGTAATGCGTAACACAGAGCTCTGAACCTCTAGTCAATTGACCATATAGCATAACGCGTAACAGCCCATGAAACTACGGTCGAAATAGTACAGTAGTCTCATTTCGTATGGCTATCTGCGTGCGAATTGGGCCGTCGACGTCTGCGTCTGAATATTTCTTTCTCGTGGAGTTCTGTTGTCGGGCGTTATCATTCTCACGGCAGAGTATAAAGCTAGAATGAGGATCTAATGGTTGCTACTGGCCAAAGCACAATTGCAAGTTTAAACGCGCAGGCAGCTGTGACTACTTACCATGCCAACGAAGTATGTTTCGCCGCCGTTTCGGTAATCATGTAATTTATCTCTAAGTCAAGGTCATGCTAGAATCAATTACCTTCATAACTATCTGTCTGATCCAAAGCTCCCGAAGCAGGTGGAATCAGGTACAACGAAGCCAATACGAAAGCCGTGGTATGGAACATTTCAAGGTGATATAGAATATACAAAAGAGCAACAATTGTTGTCTTTTCATATGGCTCAGTAGTTGTGCTTACGCGCATTTACTGGGCTGTGTGCTTTTGCTGATCGAGAGTAGGGTAGCGCACGAAACCTCCGGGTAGGTAAGTAACTGTTTGTTACTGACCCCGCCCCAGGAGGGTAGTTTTGCGACGGTAACTTACCGTTACTTACCTCTCACGTGCATCCTCACATGACGAGCGCGCGGCAATTGCAGATTTTTTTCAGGTCCTGTATCTTCGCATCTTTACTCATTTTTTGCCCATTTTCTGTCTCTCAGGAACTGTTATACATCTGGAAGTATTGAATACATCTACCTCTATCTTGTACAAGGAATATACATATAATTGCAATGCCTAGCCGACAGTCACATGGTTGGTAAGTTCCTTCCAGCGAGGGGAGGTAACTTACCAGTAAGTTACCGGTAAGTTACCGGTAATAAACCCAAGTGTAACGAAACCTAGGTTTCGTGCGCTACCCTAATCGAGAGTTCGAGTCTTCGTCTTGACTCTTGAGTCTTGGCCGTTTTTTTCTCCTTTCTTTTGTCAGTGGTCACTGTACTTTCAAGGATACTTTGGCGCATATTAAAATAAAGGGCTGGCAGTGCTAGCGGAGCCGAACGGCAGAAGAAAAGGAGAAAAAAACTGTCAAGACTCAAGAGTCAAGACGAAGACTCGAACTCTCGATCAGCAAAAGCACACAACCCAGTAAATGCGCGTAAGCACAACTACTGAGCCATATGAAAAGACAACAATTGTTGCTCTTTTGTATATTCTATATCACCTTGAAATGTTCCATACCACGGCTTTCGTACTCGTACCACCCTCAGCATCCTCTAAGTATTTGATACGTCCACATCCAAAGTAACTATTATTGAACTCTTCCTACATCGATACATTTCCAATCCACTCACAGATGCTAGTAACCATATCCTTCATCGAAAATACATCCGACAAGTAAACCTATCGCCTTCAACAGATGACCGCGAATTTGTGCGAATGCAATTGAATCGATCCCGCTGGCGGCTGAAGGCTCCATGAGATCTATAGAAACAAAATTCATTAGCCCGGCGTTGCATAGGAACTTTACGAACCCAAATGCTCCCTTTTTCTCATTCCGAGGACATCCCGTTTAATGCCGAGGAAGATTTCTTCTGCCTGATCGCTTCAAGTCATCGCCAGTGCAGGTATATTACCACTGATGTCACCAACAATAGAGGCAACATTTTGTGGTCCTTGAACGCAGGGATCCACCTGCTTAAGTGCGATGAGTAGATTTAAGTATTGGTTGGGAGACGCATTGAATAGTGCTGAAAGACAATAGAGTATGGCTTGACATCAAACTGCTGATATCTGATGACTGACCACGAGTCAAGATGCGCACCAAACAGACATAGACATAGCACAAGACGATAACGACATCACATCACAGATAGCAAACCGACAGCGTGAAAGTTGAAATAGACAGCAGACAAGAGCATGCAGAGAAAGATAGAGCGGTAATCGAAGAGGTCGTGCATATATCTGAGAGATCAAAGAAACCCGTGAGTATCGAAGCGAATCAGTAGTCTGGACCTGTGGTCTGCCGGGAAGACGAAGCCTGGCGCATACTATGCAGCTTCATCTCCAACTCAGCCTTTTCTTTCCGCTCCTTCGCAAGTTGTCGCTGCAGCTCTTCCCTTTCTTGGTGCCCCCTCTCAATCTCCCGCTGCCTCCTTTCAATCTCTCGTCGAGGTTCATCCACCTCCTGCAATGCCACAGTCAGCTGCAGTACACCTCGAACAACGAAAGGAGAACGTACGAGTTTCCTCTTCTCGATATGTTCCATCCACTCAGGCCATTCCTTGAAGTAGGTTTCGGTCAACCGTTTAGGGTGATGGGACGCGTTTATGAAAATATTCGACGCGTCGTTGTTGACTAGCTTCATGGTTCCATGCCATGTGCCCATACGCTTGTCATCCTCAGGCGGCGTCTTCTTGAAGTGCCCCGATTGTGTCTCTTGAATGACGTTATAGATCACTCGGGCATACCAATAACACTGGTGAGTGATAGCGTTATATTTATCGGCGCAATCGCTGGCGATCCTGCTGATCGTCGCGGCCTCATCGGCCGTGAAACTAGAGTCACCAAAGGTCAGAGTAGATAGGGTGAGATCGGAGCGTTTTACGCTGGCACAATCGCAGGAGATGGTAAAGCGATCGTATGCTGTACCGTAGAAGGAGGCCGAAGAGCTTTGGATGGCGCTGGTAGAAACGCGCCGGGCTGCTTCGTCGATGGAGAATGTACTGCGGCGGGGCGACGAGTTCTCAGCTGGTTCTTCGTCTGGAGTATGAGCATGAGTACTGTCGCTCCAGCGCTCTATCCGGATGACAGCCTTCCGACTAGGGACGTTGCGGTCTTTGACGTAGCAGAGAAGAAACTCGTGATTCGGCTTCTCCGATGATTTTCTGAATTCTATTTTCTCCACGACGGCCTCCCCGACACCATGAGGACAGTTCCGAGCGACGTCCGTGAGGTAATGGTGGGCAGACAGAGACTTTGCGTGTTTACGAGCGGCACGGTCAGGCTCGAAAATGATAGTGTTTTTGGAGGGAGCTGGTGTATGATAAGACATGAGAGAATAGAGAATAGAACGTATGGAGTTCCGCGTCTCGAAAAACATTGTTGTGGACTTGATACATGAACGACAGGCGCGCGGGCCGTGGGTCCGGAACTGACAGATGAACAATGAACACGTGGTCGTGTGCCTGTCAGGTTTGCCGCCGGTTTCTTGAGCTTGAAAGGATTCTTCAATTGAAGAAGGTTGCCGCGAACTCAGGGTCACCTCGAGTGGCTACCGAGCTGGAACATCCCATCATCCAGCATGCCTGCTTCATGTTTCACTGCATACACATTCCTAACTTAACTCGGATCCCAAATACCTACTAGCAGGTCGAGACTCGACAACGAGCCTACCAGCACACTGACGACTCGGAGATCACGGGAGTTCTAATGCCAAGAATAGTTTCTCTCTCTCGCATCTCACTTCTTGCGGTTGTGGTCATCTTCACTGGCCAGCTGGCAGCGTCCGTGCATTATATTCACTCTATGACCTACCGGTAGGTTCAAGGTCCTGCCTCCAGCCTTTCCTCGCCACGCTATCAGCATCTTCAATGTCAGCTTGGTATCCTGTCGTTATGCACGTGCGGCTATACGATGCCTTATCATTCAAGCATGTGCAGGCCCATCCCTACTTTCGGTGTGCTCGAACTTGCGCACATCAGCCTCCATGTCAATGGCATCTTTCCCGACTGAGGATACTGACAACCATACTCCTGATCCAAAATTTCCTTGTTTGCATACATTCAGACATGAGGGCGAATGTGACATGTACGCTTGCTTTTTTAAGGACATTGTTCTTGGAAGAAGGATCTGTCTGTATTTTTCCATCTATGAATCCCGAGTAAGTGCACAGCTACATCGAGATTTCCGAAACCCTTACTCCTCTTTATCATCACTATTGTATACCAAAGGCTAGAAGCTTCCGGAAACAGGCTATCGCAACTTTCGTCGGTTTCGCATAGGCGCTACTGGTGAGGCTGCTTTATTACGTGCACTCAGACCAACTGCGATCTTCTCCACCAGATATCCCCCCATTTTCGGGGCTGACTTTCTCCCCTACTAGTAGGACCGGGTCACAGTAAATTCATCATGTCCGGGGCCGTACAAGCCTCTACAAGAATTTTATTGGTGGATCCACGACGACCTCAGGTACCTAGCGCTTACAGCAGTGATGCTGATTGCATTTTTATCGTCCACGCCTTTATCATAGAAACCGCCCTTGGTTGGAACCCTTTGAAGCCGCGCTTCTGGTAAGCAACTGTTCGGGTTGACAGCCGGAGGGAATGTTCGAATGAGGTATCAATTTCTGATCCAGGCTTTTGCCCACAGTCAATCGGGATTCCCTGGTAAATCGACACATTTTATTGTGGTCAAAAGCCTATACCAAAGTACTATTTTCTGTTTCTCTTGCGTTTTGACCGGCATGAGTTACTAGTAGCCCACCAGGAGTGCCGGCGGTCAAGTAATTTTGGTATCATTCATTACTCAGTAACTCTGCACGCGCAAGATATGAGGCAGAATCTAGGACCGCGAGTGCAGGGAGAGATATGAGAGGTGGACTCTGCACTGACTCAAGGTGAACGCGAGGTCATAACGAGGCAGTTGTTTAATTTCAGGTGGCGGTTGTTCATGGCAATCTTCATTGATTCGAGAATCAGGTTTAGGCTTCAAGATCCGAGTCCTCGGGATAAGAAAAAGATTGACATAGAGAAAAAAATCTTAATGTGTTGAAACCTTCCGCGGAGACAGGATGACTACGTAGTATCAGGTTCCCGAACCTTGTTGCAAGCGCGCGCGCCTCAGCTCTAGCGTATCAAGTTCATAACAGCGTCATTCGAAGTGCGGAAAATTCCTGCGCTCTATTTTCTGCTTTGCTACATCTTACCACGCCACAAGAACACTGTCACCTTTGAACCTCGTAAAGACCGGAAAGATGCACGGGTTCTGTCTGGCTGCTGTTACCTCGTTGACGCTCTCTACTGCCCCCGTGGAGCTGGAAGGGAATAGATTTCACCGCAACGTCCATGGTTTGTCCTCGGTAATTAAAAGAGGCGCCATTCGGTTAGAAAGCTATTACATACGCCGACATTCTTGCTCCACCTATGATCAACGGCAAGCTACGGTCATATTCTCGATGTCATCATATCCGACTCGGATATCATCTAAACTAGCTGCACTTGTTCCGACGAGTCAGCTTCTTGTTTCCAGCCAATGCACCACCCTAGACAACGCAAAGAGCGATCTATGAGGTCCGTAGGTCGTACAGGCGGAGAGTTGAAGGGCACCTAGATTGTCTAGTGAGTAAAGAAGGTCTCTGACTAAGAAAAGATATCAACTTACCGGCAAATATGCCTCGCTATTGAAAAGAGAATTAAGTACATCAATGGCATATCTGATGCTGTCTTTTCCGAATTGTATTTCGTTAGACTGTAACCGCTGATTGAACTCGTTTCGCCGGGTATTGAAAAAGTCGTTGTCATGATGGTTCATCAAGCACTGAAGTTTTCTGCGACACTCGCCCCAGCCCGCAGCTTGTGGACAGAGTCGTACCAGCGCCGTGATATCTCTACGAATGGCAGTCCGGTCTGTGTCCTCGAAACCCCGCGTGGCGAGAATAGAGCATGCAGTAAAAAGATTGTGTGGTTCATGAAGATAGTCAACATGCTGCCGAAGTATTTCCTCATCCAAGGCTGGAATCCCGGTAACATACTCCCTGATTACTCGTACGGATGCCCCATGAAAGTTATGGTTTCCAAAAACCTCTAGACATTGCTTATCAAGGAACACGGCATAAGCATCGGGAATGAGGTTTGCGAGGAGATGTGCCAGCACACGACATAGAATGTCTGATTGGTACCATTGGTAGCCGCTTTTATGCATCCAGTCGGCTGTCATAACATCAACCATCGATCGAAGACCACGAAGAGAACAAGCTGATGGTGAGATAGTGATTGAATGTTGATAGGCGAGGATGGTATTGTAGCACAATTCATTCCATGTTAACTCCGCATTGGGCGCATCTCCAATGAAACAGGTGGGAAGTACATCCTCGAGAACCATTATAACGGCGGCAGCTTCCCGGAATGAGAACATTTCACCATCCAGCTGTTTGACTGCAGTGATTAACAAGTCACGAATGATGGTGTGAGAGTTGTCAGACTCGGGAAGGGCAAGCCTGTGAAGCAAGAATTCCGTAACCACTACGAGCAGCTTCAGAGGTTTGGATAATGATGCATAAAGCTGACGCGAAAGGGAATGAGGGACGAAGTCAGAAAACATTTGAAGAGCATTGTCGTGGAATTCTTCATGAATATAGGGCACAGCATCCTTAAATCCGAGGACTATCGGAGACGAAAAGTCCTGTATTGGATGCTCCATTGATTTGCCAAACGAGGCTAAGAGAGCTGAGCATAGATCGACAGGAAATGAATTTGTATCATTGTCGGTTTCAGGACTGAGGGAACTGAAAACGCCCCCGTGCCGTGCACAACGTAAAATATGAGACCAACGGAGTAGCGGCAATTTTGAGGAAGACTCTCCACGTATGTGATCTTTGAAAAATGCGGATAGAGTAGAGAAGGCGGCGGGTCCATCCCCCAAGTACCCCCAATAGGTGGAGTTGATTGTAGTGATAAGCTCGAATGGTTCGGTATCAGGCACGACAATACGACGATCCCACATAAAGACGTCGTTGAAATGGGCGTCAAAACGAAGGAGACGACCAGCTTTGAGCTCCATGCCTGGTATGGGTCTGTCGTACTGCCCTGGATTTTTCTCATCCGGCTGTAGACAGCTTCGAAGCAGAGCTTGCTGCATGTCCTCCATTGCCTTGCAGTCCGCATATGACTGGAGTTCGAAAAATTCATGTTCTGATGCCATTGGTAGCCCTCCGATGGCCTGTATGACGATGCTTTGGATAGTTGGATTCGAAAAGACAGAGAAAAGCCAGTCCAGTGCTTCAGCTGCCAACTTGGTTGACATCTGCTGCACAGACTCGGACTCTATTGTTGCTAAAGTCTTCATGTTTCTCGTTTGTATACGGGGAAGATAGCGAAGCACGTCATTAAAACACCGTCGCCTCAATGCATCGAGGAAAGCATCCTTCTTCCATAGCGACCAGGAAACTTGTGGTACGATATGGTGAAAAGCAGCATAGATGAAATCACAGAGAGGCGTATGGTAAGGGCACTGAGGGAAGAGAATAGGAAGGACAGCCGCGGCCATATATGCTCCATAGACAACGATGGTTCCTGCACATATGATCCATGAAAGAATCGTATGGAGAGGATGTAGGAAAACCACCAATCCGACAAGAAATATTGTGAGAGCGAGATGGATGACGACAGGGAGGAGGCCTATGATGACCTGGACATGCCACTTTTGAAATCCAGCATATCGGAACTGGCGAACCAAGCTGCGATCTCGCGGCGTTCCAGACGGCAGGACGACGTAGTGGTGGAGCCATTGTTTCACGAGAACGGCGACAAGCGCAGTCACCAGGCTGAGGAACAGGCTAGTGAACCAAAGCCCGTTCACCCAAATGTCGGTGGCAGCGGGAACGAAGGCAATGCTGGGATCAAGGGTAGAAGTGATGACGTTGACTGAAGAACCGTTGGCGGTGGCACGTTGAATGAGGACTAATTCATAGAGTAGAGACGCCGACATAGCAGCGTAGTCTGGCTGCAGATTCTGTGATGATTGAACAACGAAAGCTGTCACCACCGCTGAGAAAAGGCTCGCCTTCTACGTGTTCAGCAAAAAAAAAAAATGAAAAACAATTTAAAGACCTACAGAAATGAGCAACAAGTTGACACTGTCCTGGAATTGTTCCACCATGTTGGAATCATGGCACCCGCTTTCGTCTTCGTGTGTTCTCCAAACTCTCGCGGTCGGTGTCGCCTCTTCGTAGGGCCTATCCTCAGGGTATTTTTCTTCGTAGTTGTATGAATCATGTCCTATTTAGCGCTTTATGAGACACATGTAAGCAAACAAAGCAGTTCTCGCACCTCTCTTAGCAGTAGTGTTTGATCTCTTCGTCCCGAAAGCTGTCGTCACATCGGTTGCCTTAGCAGAAGAAGTCGGCTGGCCAGCGACTCGGACTTCATACTCCTCCTGCTCTCCTGCTTCCTCCTGCGCCTCGATCTCGAGCTCATTAGACTCCTTCTCTCGCTTACCCGTTTGTTTATTTCCCCGATCTTCGCCTTTTGCATCCTCGTGTGCGACAGCTGGACCGTGGCCCAGATCCGTCGGTGGTCGATCAGTTGGCATATTGTTACGTTGGAAGGAGGACAAGGATGGGAGATAGAAGTTCAACAGACTCATACGTCCTAAGATTGTCACAAGGAGGGAAATTTTGGATTCTGGAGCCACATCGGGTAGACAACTTCCTTCAATGCAGAAAGTGTTCTTACCTCCTCGGGTTCTTCACAGCTTTCGCACATACTCGTGTTGGTGTATCCGTCATAATCTTCATGGAGTCTATTTAAGGAATAACGTAAACATCAACAAACGACCATAGCAGTTCAAGTGACAGGCCATGAGAGGAGACCAGAACTTTTTGAGACTGCGAATGACTGGCTACAAACGCCAACGCATGCAGGGCTGAGTACGGTCCGTTTCGGGACTTTGCGGCTTCATTTAACGGTTCTCTAATCCCGAAATGAAGGATCCTAGGTGATGTCATCCTCGCGGAAAAATGAATGTTACCGCAGAATTTCCTAATAAGCAGGGCACGTTGATGCCAAGGTAAGATGATAACGCTGATGCCAGACGCCCAAGTCGCTAGTAGAGCCTTAATTAGATCGTCAACTTCAAGTGAGATCCATCTGTAAAATGCTTTGCGTTGATTCGCGCTCAACAGCGCTTAGAATTGCCTCTCTACAAACACGTTGAGTCGTCATGAGACTCGTACGCAGGTCCTGAAGTACGCACTCACCCGGTAGGAACAGCACCTCATTCGGGTGGAATGTACTACAAATTGCCTTTCATGTTTGTATCTATGTCGCCAGACTACATTGCGAGGGTCAGGTAGATATCGGTGGATTGGTTACAGCAACAAGCGGGTGATAGCAATCATTTATACCCTGATGTGAATTCCGAGGACCATCGAAAAGCCCTATGGTATCGAGTGGCTATGGGAACAAGGGGGTATTGGCATTAACGGGATGATACATAAGCGGTGTCGGGCCACTGGAAACGGTAGGTCGAATGAGGACCGCTCCGAAGGATTAAATGAAGCCGGAAGAGTAGCCCGAAGCACTGGAATGAAGTCGATCAGCAGGCAAACAGACTCACATATCGCATTGGCCGTATTCACAGGATTAGAACGGTTAGCGTTCTGCTGCTCCTTCCTTTGCCTCTGTTTCCTGCTACTTAGCTGCCCAGACCTCCTTCGCTCCCCCATTCTTCCGTCTCGATTCCTGAGTTCCGTTTGGCGACCATATAACACCTTAGGTGTGCACGCGACGGTCGAGCTGTGTTGACATTGACTGGAGAAAAGCTGCCGAAGGAAGGGAAAGCGTGGAAAGCGGAAGAGCACCACAGCACAGGATTCCACCTGCAATTCGTCTTTTGACTACATAGGTAACCAATAATGCAAATGCGTCTGTAGTTCTTCGATGTGGTGCAGGCAGGATGGGAAAATACAGCGCAGCTGGGGCTAGAAGTCGCGGCATTGGCCTATTACTGATTTATTTGACTCTTCGACCATGTTCTTCGTGTACAAGCGTGTTTCTTCGCTCTTTGGCCACGAGAAATATTTCGTACGACGACTCTGTTCCGCTAGAGCCGAGGTACATGCGAGTCGACGAAAGGCGAGTCTAACGTTGATGGAGGTCTCAGTTAAGAGTCTAAAACAGGAAATCACCGCCACAAATTGAACATTTTACGCTCAATCTTTTTTTTTCTTACAGCCCTTTGCCCACAGTTTATGCGTCATTGATGGACCTTCCAAACGAGCTCCTCGCCGTTATTGTCCGCGAAGTCTCTGCTGAGCCCCAGTCAAAAGTCGGTCGAGCCAGGTTGAGCGAAATCAAGCCAAAGGGAAAAGGTCGACGGGGCTTCGTCACGCTCGCCGTGGCTTCGAAATGTGAACCCTTTTTCAGCCCGAATCGAGCCGTTTCGAGCTGTATCGGTCAATCTCGTCAGTTCCTTCAGGCTCGGTTATGCTCGATTTTATTCCCGTTGACTATTTAATAATATACATATATAGTGTAATTACACCGGCTAAGAACATCCTAAACACCCCAATCTCGCAGCTTTGCCTCGCTATACGCTCCACAACCATTTCTGGGTAATGCTGCACCGTTTGCCATACAAATTGACCCTAAGTGTTAGGTCAATGCGGTGATAACGGTCAAGATGGTCGGGAATACTCACAAAAGTTACGATACAGATCAGTGTTGGCATTAAGGCCTTAATTAAGGTGATTTTTTTGCTTAAGGCTTAAAGCTTAATTAAGGCCTTAATTAAGGTATTTTTTAAGGCTTAAGCTGAGTCTGTAAAAATTATTGTTCTCGCACTAATACTTAATTCATCCATCTTCAAATTTGTTACGCACTTGTAGTATTCAATCTAGGATATGGTCAATAGCAGTTTCAAGTCAGTTTCAAGGCCATAAAATCCACATGGTGAAGGCAGACTCAGACATAGACACTACTTGCAGTCTAGGTAGAAATCACCCACTCATAACATGTCATTAAGCCGGAACAAAGTTAGACGTCAAGAACCTGCATCTTGCTGACTGGTTGTTTCCGGCTTAAAAATAAGTCACATGATAACAGTTCTAAGGTTAATTAAGGCTTAAATATTATCCATACATTGCTTAAGGCTTAACTTAAGCATGATTTAAGGGCTTAATTAAGCTAAGCTTAGCACCTTAAGGACAACACTGATACAGATACCGCATAAAATGAAGAGAATGGCCTTTATAATGATAGTCAGACCAGCGCGTCACACAGATATACAGAATATAACGTACCAAGACCACTCCGTTCAAGATTTGACTGAGACGGCGGATGAAATCACTACCTCGTTGTGAGTATCCGTGACAAGGAATAACACGATAGACATACATTCAGTACCAAATATCCTGCTATCCACCCAAACGCGACAGCGTAAGCATAAACCGATGTTGCAGGCGTCGAAACAGAGCGCATATATCCACCTTTTGTGAGCTAGTTGCAGTCCAAAGTATCGTGCTTGTAAATGTTGCGGTCCACTTCGCTGGCAAAAACAGAGTACATAGGAGAAAGGATCAAATAGCAAGCAAGGAGTCCCACTTGGAGGCGTAAGAAGACGGTGGTAACGGTGTATATGCAGCAGGAGGCGACGGCATGGTGGTGGTAAAAGAGAAAGAGGTGTCGATCACGTCACCGGCAGGTGCCCAGCGGGTAAATACACGTGGCTGGACTCGAACTTATTTTGCATTAGCATGTCGGCCGCAAATCGTTTGGATGAATGAGGCTATGAAGTTCTACAGAGACGGTGCATCGGATATGGTGAGTGGACGAAGCTTGCGTTTAGTGCGTGTGGCCGTATGGCCGTTTGATTTGGCTCGATCTCGCTGTATGAAAATCTATGCAGCTTGATTTGGCTCAGACCGGCTCGACGGAATTTTCACTGGGGCTGAGCGCTGATGACCGGTCTCTCGCCCATCTTTGCCGGAGACTCAACCATGTCGCCTTTACGAAAAACATATTCCACCGTACAGCTCATTTGGCAGCCATAGCCGCAAGTTTTCCGTCCTTCGCCATCTCGGATTGTATCTCACAACAGAGCCTCCCTTTCTCGCCATAGAGCTCGCCTTCACAGGTCAATTCGAGATAGAAATGGCAGAAGTCCAGCATTACCTGGACACCATCTCATATGATCCCCCTGCTTTTCACGTTCAGCTTCTTGCTTGCAAGCCGTATAGCAGCTTATGGAGACCCGACATCCTAAAGCTCTTTACCAGCTTCTGCCAGAGCCTTGTCCGCTGGAAATGTCTCTCCCTCACTGTCCTATGCTTTGAAGCACACGAGCTAGTGTCCTTCGATGTCTCGGCATTCACCACTCTTCAAAGGGCGACTTTCAATTGGTCCAAGTCAGATCGTCTTGCCGAGTGGTTCGTCTAATGCATCCATGCATCTCCTATCAAAGTACTGTGTACGACTTATTCGCACTGTCGCTATTTCTGGCCGACATCGTGGTAGAGATACTAATTCACGAGAAGGGCAACAAGTGCCGTCGTCACAGACAGAGCCCGTTCACTCAGACGTCTGTGGTTCCCGTAAAATATAAAACCAAAGGCGACCTTGGGAAGAGGGGAGGACGGCGTTCAAGCCTTTGCTAGGCGTGTTGAACGAGGACCAATTCAAAAAGCAGAGATGCGACATAATCTATTTGCTTGAAGTGACGACCAACGAGAAAAGATCCGCTCTGCGCATGCTCAATTGAAAAAAATAACAAGGAAAGCAAAGATATCACAAAGACGAGTAACTGTTGACGTTATCCCGCAATTCTACCATTATGTTGCCATGCTCGAGCTTTTATCGTCCTAAGTTCTTCAAACCCTTGCAATGGATGTTGGCTCTTCATAGATGTGTATCGTTCCCTAAGAAGCGCGTCAATGACACGTGCAGTGAAGAAATAAGCAAATTCCACACCTTTATTGGTTCCGTCTCCTCACTTCTCCTTACGATTCCAGAAATCCTCTTCCCCCCAGTCAAGGCAGGGGAAGTCGCGCTCCGCACAGTCCAGGTTTATGCCGATCGGGACGTATTGTGAGCATACATTATTCGCGTCGGGTCCTGCGAACCCGGACTATTGGATTTGAGGTAACCGGAAGGCGCATCTGTAGGAGCATTACGCGATTAATTGCACCGGCCGGCGAGTACGGGACACGGGACGAGCGTGGCGGTGATTTCCCGTTTTGGCTTCAGCACATAATTACAATGTCTCACTTTGACATATCCTTCCTTTTACTTACAGCCGTGCGCAGATATGGCCAAAGCGACGTTAACAGATCTTCCTAACGAACTCCTCATCATTATCGTCCACCAAATATCTACTGAAGACCGGTTATCTCTTGCTCATCTTTGCCGGAGACTCAACCATATCGTTTTGTCCTACCAGCTTTACGAGAAACATGCTGCATCGTACAGCTCATTTGGCTATGGCCGCCAGTTTTCCGACCTTCGCCATCTTGGATTATTTATCACAGCAGAGACCCCCTTTCCGGTCATAGAGCTCGCTTTCACATCTCGATACAACTGGGAAATGGCCGAAGTTCAGCATTATCTGGACAATATTCCGTATGACCCCCCTGCTTTCCATGTTAAGTTCCTTGCCGAAGAGCTGTGCAAGAGTTCCTGGAAGACCAAAACAATCGAACCATCTATCCAGCGATTTTCCAGCTTCTGCAAGGGCCTTGTCCGCTTAAAATGTCTCTCCCTCACTTTTCCCTACTTTGAGGCATCCCGTTTGGACGAAAGCACGACGCCCTTTGATGTACCAGCACTCACCACGCTTCAGACTGCGACTTTCATTGGACAGAATCGTACCGTCTTTCCGAGTGGTTCGTCAAGTGCATCAATGCATCTCCTATCGAAATACTGGTTGTATCAGACGAAATGGACAAGTATCTTCCCGAGCTCCATGTCAGAAATCTCCAGCATGTGACATTTCGCAACTGCACAAACAGTCCACTATCTTGGTCTTCCTTCGTATCCCGCCATGCCGCCACTCTCCAGATTTTGGAGTGTCCCAAGGGGTTTGCATATGCGGATATAGGACAAGTCCAGGGGATGATGAAGCTCGAGTCGGTTCCTCATCTCACAACCGTCACCGGTCCTACATTGTTGCTTATCGCCATACTCTCGTCGGAGGAAGCATTTCCGAGCCTGGAAAACATTGAAATTATTGAACAAGGTATATTGTGGGTGGGAAGCGGAAGACAGATGGAAGAGATGCGGATCCTCTTGCATATGATGTCCCGCATACCAAGCATTCGGTGTTTGAGGTCCCCTTTTGTTGACCTCGTCGAAACCGCATCGGAATGGCCTCCCGACGAGGCGATGGCGGCCATCCCTCATATCGACAGTTTGACTGTGACGGAACCATGGCTCGTACCAAAGGAAAATCGATACTGGCTGTATCGTCTTTTCCCCAATCTGATGACGCATACAGAGATTTGGAGTGGACCGGATGATTTTCGTTCTGGTTTTCGGTACGGCAGAGAGCGCCTTCGTTTCTGACAAGATGGCAGAACACCATCGATTCCGATTGAATCGAGGATGGTAGCAACGTGGTCATCAAGACTTGTATTTTAATAGGAAAATGCAGCATTGCTATCAACTACACAGTATGCAGTACTGGAGAGAGAGGAAGGCTAACGGACAAATCAGCCATCGCACTTTCCGCTCGATTTGCCGGAACTGCAGCGACTCTAAAATAATGAGGTTAGTTCCACCGTCAAGCTTAGGCTAGAATACGAATTACATCTGTACAAGACTTTTTGGCAATACATGTGTTGCTGATCTATAGTGAAAGTATGCAAACGTCAGCGATAACATGATTGAAATGAACCTAGCTTTACCTCGGCGAAGATGCAACAGACCTGCGAGCCAGAACAGTCTACGCGGCGATGCAAGATAAATGAGAGCACCATCCTACAGAGCATGGAGCTTGACCTACCACCGTCTGAATTGCATTCGTCCTCGTCTCCGCCGCCTCCGCCGTTACCGCTGTCCAAATTAAGATCACTAGCTAGAAGCCGCGCCTGCTCATCACCCAGCTTCTTCAAGGCGCTGATGTCTATGGTATTTTCTCCGATACCGGAGGGTACCTGGGACGGGAAGACGATATCTAGGCTCAGCACAGTCAGAGAAACAACCCGGGAATGAAAAGAAACACAGCCCATACAGAGTACATCCAATGGTGTGTGTCCTTCATGCTTACATCAGGCGGGGTATTTGTGGGACCATAGAGTCGCACTTACCTTTCCCTCCATTCAGCCCATCCTTAGGGAAGCACGTATTGGCAAGGAGAAGCGATGCTTCACCAATCACTTCCGGGGTGTCGCCACTAATAGGTCTGGTTACGGTCATATAGGGTGGAAATTGATGAGGCTTACTTGGAGTCGCCAAAAATGCCGTAGTACATCTTGCCGTCGCAAATAATCGCCCCGAGCGCATTGGGTTTGATATCTTTATAGGCCTTGTAGAATTTGTTTGGGAGGACATACCACGGTACGGATCTGGCATCGAGCGCGCCGAAGTCGGTCTCGTTCTGACCGTCACCATTTCCCTGAGAGGTGTGATTAGTGTATGATATTTTCACACAACACGTGAAACCGCACTGGACACTTATACTGGATATATGGTCGCGTCAGTGTAAAGCAGAGATACGAATTACACAGGTTACACTCACATCAACTCCATCACAATCGACATCCATGTCTGTAGTCAGCATCAGCGAACACCCTAAAATGTAGACTGATTTGAATAAACAACCTGCGAGGAAATGATACACCGGAGCGTGCGGGTGATTCAGCCAGTCGGCTTGGATGTGGACGTTATCGGAATCACCCTGAGAGGCGGGATAGCTAGCCACGATGGATTTCCCAGATTTTAAGCTGGCAGCAGCATCTTTGTATATGCCCGCCGCATCGATAGACGGGTCAGCAGAAAAATCTGCCGCTAAGCTGAAGGAGGAGAAAGTGGAGAGCAGGAAGACGGAGACGCGGAGGAGATTCATCCCTTCGCTGGGGATACATAATCGCAGCGACGGACAAATTTATAGCCTGGGATAGATGCTCAGCATCCAGAAATAGCAACGTGAAGCTAGAAAAATTATGCCTTACCTGTAACTTTGCATTGAGATAAATCCGAGAAGTGCGTAATCTGGTGCTTCATACACAAACTAGAAGTTACGATGAGTAGATCAGCCAGAGAAGCAAAGGAATTGGATCGCGACGTCCAAGGGCGTCCCTCCGACGCCTTAGTATTACAATCAATAGTACTAGATAATAAAGTTTGAAAGGAATGTATACTTGATTAGTTCGAGGATCGAGGGAACGTGTGGCAGGCCCGTGTATCGAACAAGATAATATGAATTTTGAGGTATAGATTGACGTGCATTATGCTCAAAGGTCCAAATATACAAAGGCACTTGGTCTGTCGTTCGGAGCGTTGACTTCCTCGTCAGGGTTCGTTGAGGGTAGAGTTTCGGCAAAAGCCGAGCTCAACCGTTCAGTCAGGACCCCGGACCCTTGGCATGGGCCAAATTTATGGAAGTTGGATATCTGGGCATACTCCATGGTCCTGCATACTCTCCGTTTAGTCTACATTTGACGACGCAAGTCATCTCGAGGATCGCGGGACCGTTCTCAAAGATGAAGTGAGCAATTTGTTAATGTCGGCAGCTCGAAACCTCACAGTAGGTAGGTAAAGGAAACTGTCCACCAAAAGGCACCGTCAGTGAAGTAGGAACAGTATATACCCAGCTATCAGTTTCACACTAAGTATTTTCTAGACAGATTCTATGGCTTCAGAAAGTCTGTGCTCGTAGTCTCTCGGCTCGCTACTGATGCTAGCTTGTAGCCTCGGGAGCCTTTCTGCTCCGCCAAAGAAAGTTGTTTGACTATCTCTACGTCTCTAAGAAAATTCGTGCTGTCCTGGTCTGGCTGCCATCAACTGGTTCCAGATTGACTCGAGCGCCCAGATAATAACCGTTTCGCATTCGGATGAATTCCTTCTTCAACAGCAGCTTCATGCCAGTCCGAGTTACCCCGACGTGCTGTCTCTCCCTTTTGGTCAACTTCAGCTGAAACTCCCTGGGCACCTCCGCACTGTGCGTTGCGAGCCACCTCCGCCTTTGATTTCTGGCGTTCTGAAGTGGTCACTTTGGCCTCGCGGAACCGGTTTAGTATCACATTCCGCTCTTGCGGGGTACTTCGTCTTACTTCCTCAACCCCGTCCAATATGCGTGTACTTCTTCTTTGACGCTGCTCCTGGTGTTTACTAGAATGGGACCGGATGCTTTTCCAAGCGCCGTTCATAGGATGGGACACGAGACCAACGATTCCTGCCGAGGGCTTCATGGCTGCGTTGGCAACTAGAGATTCATTTCAAATCATGATCCAGGAAAGAATCCATGGGAAACTTACAACTACGAGCAGACCCTTTGATCGCCCCAACAAATCCATCTTTCTGGGCGCCTTTGATGGGCTCACGTACAAGTCCCGTAACTCCGTCATACCAGCCATACACAAACCCCTGCGCAGATAAGTGACTATCGACAAACGATTTACATAAAGCTAACCTTTCCAGCTTCTTTGAGCCCGCTGCTAAAATTAGTTACCTTCCCAGGTTCTCTTATTTGAGAACCATACAACTTCGGCGCATTTTGAAAACCATCATGTATACTCGTTACGATCCTCATGGCTCCTGACGGAGAACTTGAGGCTGGCTGAGATGAATTTGAACGAGTACGGACCTTGTGGAAGGGCAGTTGCCGTCTGTATGATGCCAGAAACGGGGGAACTGTCAGACAACGTCAGCACGTAACTATGAACGAAATGTACAGGAGGAACGAACTAGAAGATCTTCGCAACCCCGGCACAAGAATGGGTAATCGTCCAGAACACTGCACTTGACCCACCGGTTATGGGATCCGAAACGCCTTTGCGTAAGTTGTACTCCTTGGAACCTACCCAACAGAATTATGCGTATGCATAAGCAACGAGACTATGCTAGTTCACATACGATGCACGTCCAATTTTCCCACATCAAGTTCCCGTGCATCTACCAACACCTGGGCGGCGGAGGCACTGAGCTTTAAGCACTGCCATAATAGAATTTTAACTCGGGAAGGAAGAAGAGGAAATGGATTCGAAGCCTACGTGTTTCGCGGACCACCAGACCGCTATCAGCGAAGGATCCAAGTCGCATCTCATGTTCTTCAAAGGAAGATGGCGATAGAAGCTCTCCACACCACGGTTGACGCCGTCCTACATGAAAGTGAGAGTTAGTTTTAGATGAAACTTGGAAAGTAGCTTGCTAACCTCATGCAGGATCTGTTCTGCCATCCTTCCAGCGCCACTTTTCGCAGCAGGGCTAATAGCAAAGATAATGGCATCCTTTAGGCTATCCACCGTGAGGCTCTTCGGAGGGATCGGCGCAGGTCCAGCCCCGGCCTTATGAATCATATTGCCCCAAAATCCTTGGTCACCAAAGAACGGGACAACGACAGTCGGAAGTCCCTTGGATAGCCCTGCTGCAGTGGTTCCTGCACCGCCGTGATGAACAACTGCTGCAACGCGGCCGTTAGCAAAAAGCCAGTCGTGTGGTATATTCCCAAGAATGAAGATATGCGATGGAATGGCGATGCCTCCAAGGCCTCCCTGGAAATTATGTACGCGTAAGCAAATGTCACAAGTGAAAAAGGAATAGCTTGTACCCATCCAGCAGACACAAGGGCTCGAACACCGGCTTGCTTTGTGGCGGCAAATATGGTGGCTTCGAAACGATTTCATTTCAGATTGGTGTGAACGTAAACGAAGACTACAACAACGCACCTGTCATTGTAGCGGGATCATCTACCACGACTGAGCCGAATCTGAGAGTAAATGAGATCCAAGGGCAGGCTATGAACTGAATACAATACATACCCTATGTATATGGGTGCATCACCGGCCGCCAGGAATGCGGCAAGATCGTCTGGCGGTGTATAATCCGTGGCCAAGTCCAAAAAATAAAAGCCAACAACATCTGTTGATGAGTGATGTTAGATAAAGAAGGTGGTTGTGCTTCTAACTGACCGATATGGTTCTTCCAGTCCTTCGGTTTTGGCACGAGAGCTGGGCTCATACAGTACGTCCACGGGATCTTGCAAGTATCAAGGGCACCCGAGCCCGATCTCAAGGAAAGAGGTGCCAAGCCAAGTGTCCGTGTACGCAATTTATTGATGATGTCGCCCATTCTTCAGAGTAACATTAGCAGAAACCAATGCGATTCGTGAAATAATCCAACCCTTGCCAAGTGAGAATTTCAGCAAGCGGGTATGTCAGATAGTTTGTGAGGCCTTTTCCTGCATTGGAGTCGTTGACATTGACAAGAGGATGAGGGAATGCTGACGTCCCGCTCCTACGACGGATGTCAATCAGCTTATAAGAGACATGGGAGCTATACGAGCCTCACCATGGCATAGCTATAGATTTTAGAGATCACTGTTAATGCTAAGGCATTCATATCAGAGGAATCCACTGACTAAACGATAGTAGAAGTGGAATTCCCAATGCTTCGGCGCAATGGATGTGGGCGAAAGATGGAGGATTCGCTATGATGGCATCAGCAGCAAACATTCTCCATGTTCGAGGGCACGGCGAATGGCATGAAAGCCAGCATCCCTTAATCATCTCAGCAAGCATTGTCCGCTTCTTTGGTATATCGCCATTAGTTAGAGAATCCACGCCGGGAATTAGCCCAGGGTCTATGACATCATTGTCAGCCTTATAGATTGTATATCACCGCGTCGTGGCGTACTCTTTACCATATAGCTCATTAGGTCTTGCGGATTTCCTCCAATATCAAAGAACTCTAACCCATGTTCTGTAACAAAGGATCTGAACGTCTCGTGTGACGCTATTCGTATGCGATGGCCGTCTTTTCTTAATCTCTTTCCTAGAGCAACGTAAGGCTGCACGTCTCCTGCGAATCGCTTAATTAGCCATTTATTTGAGTCCAAGCTGGTAACGAACTAACCGCGGCTTCCTACAATCATTATCACGATGTTCATCATGGGGAACCTTTTCCACTCTCGGTCAACAGCAAATTCCTTGACATCCGGCGCATGATCTTCTGGGAGGTCGGGAAGTTCGTGCTTCAGATTGAGGGAAACTGAAATTCGACCGTCTGGGGCAATAAATGCAGATGATCTCAGTCCCTTCCCTGCCGCAATATACCTGCCGTATGCTAGTATAGTGTGAGCTCAGTAAACGATGTCGAACACGAGAATAACATACATATATCAGGACCCGCCTGAACGTCATTCACAGAGTCAACAATTGTGTTTTCGCTAGACTGAGATGAATCGGTCACGGTGTACATAGGAAGTGATGGAGCGTCCTCGTCGGCATCGTCGAATTCGCGCATATGAAGCGGGAGAGCTTCGTTTGCCATGATGGTGGCGGCAAGTAGAAATGTGGCCGATCCACTACAATCTCTCGACGCTTGCTCATTTGTACTTTAAATAACTCGGGCGAGTCCGAATCCGAGTCCGAGATTGGCGTTTCTGGCATGTGCCAAGCCAGGCAACCCCAAACTTGAGTCATTACCATATTTGGGATTTATTTACCCTTGGTTTTCCCCGGGCCGGTGCATTGAATAAGTAATGGCGAATTCCGTACCCATAATTATCAAGGTTCCCTGGGCCTGGCGTGTTTCGTCAGCAGTGTTATTGTGCGTGCACCTGCATCCAGAGTACATTTCAGTAAGTCCCAAAACACTGCCTCCCTTCTCTGATTATGGATCTTCCCCTCACATCTCAATTCGAGGATACCGGATTATCTGAACGTTATCCAATATGATCCCTGTAGGCGCGTTTCACATTCAGTTAAAAGCTATGTAGTAGTTCCCGGATAGCTGACAATCGACCCCTGATTTTCTAGCTTCTACAAGGGCTTTGTCCGCTAATGACTCGGCCCAAGTCATCTCGAACAAAACTGTGCACCCAAAAATACTGTTAGTGAGGTAAATACATGAACAATATACATCTGGCTAGGAACTTCACACGAGCATTATCCATAGGTATTTTCTATGCGTTCGGAAATTCCGCGCTCGTAGCCTCTCTGCTCCGCCAAAGAAAGCTGTTTGGCTATTTCCATGTCCCTAAGAAAACCTGCTTCATCCTGATCAGACTGCGACCAACACGCTTCTGTGGGGTTCGACTCGGACGATGACCGTTTCGCATCCTGAGCATCAGCTTCGCACCAGTCCGAGTGGCCTTGGCCCGATGTCTCCACGCTTGGATCAAATTCTAAAGCTGCATCTTCTTCGACATCTTGGTATAGCACGCTGCGAGCTGCCTCCGACATAGCCTTCTGTCGTTCCGATGTGGTAGCTTTGGCCTCACGGAACCTCCTTAATATAAAGTTCCGCTCCTCCGAGGTGCTCCGTTTCACCTCCTCAACCCCGTCGGATATGCGCGTACTTCTTTGATGCTCCTCTTGCTTTCTGCTAGAATCAGACCGAATGCTTTTCCAAGCACCATTCATGGGATGGGCGACGAGGCCAACAATTCCTGCTGCAGGCTTCATGGTTACGTTAACGACTAAAAGGTCGTTTCAAATCATGATGCATAATAAGATCTAAGGAAGACTTACAGCTTCGAGCTGACCCTTTAATTGCGCCAATAAAACCATCTTTCTGCGCGCCTTTGATGGGCTCACGCACAAGTCCCGTGATTCCGTCGTAATAGCCGTATACAAATCCCTGCGCAAGTCAGTGACTATCGACAGGCGAATCATCGTAAAGCTGACCTTTCCAGCTTCCTTAAGCCCGCTCTGAAAATCGGTTACCTTCCCGGGTTCTCTGACTTGGGAACCGTACAGCTTTGGCATATTCTGGAAGCCATCTTGTATATTTGTAACGATCTTCATTACTCCTGAGGAAAAAGTTATCGAGGGTAGCTACAAAGAGTCTGAACAGGCACGGACCTTGTGGAATGGCCGTTGTCGTCTGTATGATACCAGAAATGGGAGAACTGATAACCCACATCAGCACGCAACACTGAATGGAATCTACACAAGAAACATACTAGAAGATCTTCGCAATTCCAGCATAATAATGAGTAACCGTCCAAAAAATCGCACTTGAGCCGCCAGTTAAGGGATCCGAAACGCCTTTGCGCAAGTTGTAATCCTTGGACCCTGCCAGACGCATGTGTATGCATGTGGAGCAAGAAGAGTATGCTGGTTTACATACGATGTGTATCCAAGCTTCCTATATCAAGCTCTCGTGCATCTACCAAGACCTGCGCGGCAAACGCACCAAGCTTCAGGCACTGCGATAAAACAAATCCGATTCAAGAAACGAAAAGGGAAACAAATTCAAAGCCTACGTGTTTCGTGGACCACCAGACCGCTATCCGGGAAAGATCCAAGTCGCATCTCATGTTCTTCAAAGGAAGATGGCGATAGAAGCTCTCCGCACCACGGTTGACGCCATCCTAAGTAAAGCCGACAGTCAGTACTAGATAGAATTCCGCAAGTGTTCGGTGTTCGACTAACATCATGCCGGATCTGTTCAGACATCCTTCGAGCGGCACTCTTTGCAGTAGGGCTGATAGCAAAGGTGATCGCATCCTTCAGGCTATCTACCGTGAGACTCTTGGGAGGAATCGGTGTAGGTCCGGCCCCGGCTTTATGGATCATATTCCCCCAAAACCCTTGGTCACCAAAGAACGGAATAACGACAGTCGGAAGTCCTTTGGATAGCCCGACTGCGGTGGTTCCTGCACCGCCGTGATGAACAACTGCCGCTACGCGGCCGTTAGCGAAAAGCCAGTCATGTGGTATATTCCCAAGAATGAAAATGTGTGACGGGATGGCAACGCCTCCGAGGCCTCCCTGAAAATCATTGGGCGTAAGTGAATATAGAAGGTGAAAAGAGAAACTATGCGTACCCATCCAGCAGATACAAGAGCGCGAACACCAGCTTGCTTTGTGGCTTCAAATATGGTACCTTCAAAACCATCTCAGATTTGAGTGCACGAATAATAAGGACATAAGGACATACTCGTCATCTTAGCCGGATCGTCCACCACGACTGAACCGTACCTGCCAGTAAATAAGACCCAAGGGTAAACTATGAACTGAACACATACCCTATGTATATCGGTGCATCACCGGCCGCCAGGAATGCGGCTAGGTCATTAGGCGGTGTATAATTCGTAGCTAGGTCCAAAAAGTAAAACCCTACAATATCTGGAAGCGAGAAGGGTTAGCTACACGACATAGGCTTGCTTCTGACTGACCAATATGGTTCTTCCAATCCTTCGGTTTTGGTACTAGAGCAGGGCTCATGCAATAGGTCCATGGTATCTTGCAGGTATCAACGACACCAGGTCCGGATCGTAAGGAAAGAGGCGCCAAGCCGAGGGTCCGTGTACGCAATTTATTGATGATGTCGCCCATTCTTCAAAGTAACGTTAGCACAAACCAATGCGATTCGTGAGGTAACCTAACCCTTGCCAAGTGAGAATTTCAGCAAGCGGGTATGTCAGATAATTTGTCAGGCCTTGTCCAGCATTCGAGTCTTTGACATTGACCAGGGGATGAGGGAATGCTGTTGTCGCGCTCCTACGACAGATGGCAATCAGCTTGTAAGATACATGAGAGGTATGCCGGTCTTACCATGGCATTGCTAGAGATAAATGTTAGTACTGAGGCATTCATATCGGGGGAATCCACTGACTGAACGATAATAGAAGTGGAATTCCCAATGCTTCGGCACAATGAATATGAGCGAAAGATGGAGGATTTGCTATGATGGCGTCAGCGGTAAATGTTCTCCCTGTGCGAGGGCAAGGCGAGCAACATGAAAGCCAGCATCCGTTGATCATCTCAGCGAGCATCGTCCGCTTCCTTGGTATATCACCATTAGTTAGAGAATCCACGCCAGGTATCAGCCCAGGATCTATGACAGAGTACAAAGGTTAATTTCCACTTATCATACATACCATGTCGCGACGTACTCTTCACCATATAGCTCATTAGGTCTTGCGGATTTCCTCCAATGTCGAAGAACTCTAACCCATGTTCTGTAACAAAGGATCTGAACGTCTCGTGCGACGCTATTCGTATACGATGACCATCCTTCATTAATCTCTTTCCTAGAGCAACGTAGGGCTGCACATCGCCTGTAAACTTCTTGATCAGCCATTTATTCGAATCCAAGTTGGTAACAGACTAACCGCGGCTTCCTACAATCATGATAACAATATTCATCTTAGGGAATCTTCTCCACTCTCGATCAACAGCGAATTCCTTGACGTCCAGTGCATGATCCTCTGGAAGGTCGGGGAGCTTGTGCTTCAGGTCGAGGGAAACTGAAATTCGACCGTCTGGTGTAATAAATGCGGACGATACCAGACCCTTCCCCGCAGCGATATACTTGCCGTATGCTAGTATAGCGTGAGCTCGGTAAGCGACGTCGAACGCGAGAATGACCTACATATATCAGGATCAGTCTGGACGTCCTTTACATCGACAAATTCCATATTGTCACTGGACCGAGATGAAGCCGTATCTTTAGGAAGTATTGGAACGTCCTCGTCCATTTCCTTCATGTGAAACGGGTGAGATTCCTTCGCCATGATGGTGGTGGGGTGTACAGCTAAGTTGTTGAATCTTACACAGCCACTAACTGCGTCGTTGTGGAAATGACGTCAGTTGCCGGCGGCATCTTACTCCGAACAGCAACCGACCCTACCTTCGGATGTTATGACAACGTATGTACTGTTCATAAGAGACAGTGATCATCGGTGGCAAACCTTTTGCCTAAGGTGCACCGCCAGCCTCATTTAACTTCGGGAATCACAGCTTGGACGAACTGGTTATAATCGTGTACTTGCAAAAGCGACAGATCATTAACTGCACTTGGTGAAGAACGAGGCACCTGAAATTGACCGGGCCTTCTATATGCTTTAGAGTACGATTACTTGAGAATGAAAGAGACGCGGGCTATGACGTTGTTATAATGCTGCCCAGTTGAGACAAAAGAGGATGGGACGCTCGAAACATTACTGAAAGGCTCCCAAAGTAACGAGAAACGTCGATAGGTTAACTCGAATCGTACTTAGACTCTGCGCAGTTGCTACGTATACGCGTCTTCACCAGGACACATCCATTTTGCCTCCCAAAAGGTTTGCTTGTACAAAAGAAGACAGACTCGGATGTTAACATGGATAGGAACTTGTTCGTGTGACGTCAGACGCCTCTAAGCCATATTTCGATGCGAGAGTTCCTGGGGAGAAGGGCGGGCGCCAAGAGCAGTGATGCGAAAATGAAGATTAAGCTACAAAAAAGTGGCGCAGATTGATATCGGAGTCATGAAGGATACGAGAGCTCTAGAGATGTTCGGTGAAAGACGTCCTCGGGATTGCTCCGTAACATCTCCGGTCTTGTCCTTAGTTTATTGGAGGAGGGCTGCAGGCATTGTTGACACTTCCAAGTCGTGCTTCGAGTCTCTCCATAGCAATCATGTCCGCGTACGGATGTCCAAGAACGCCACCGATAGCATTCGGACACTCTTCGTAGTCCCACCTCCATGAGTCAACAACTTCCGCAGCCCCGCTAAACTGCATCACCTTCGTAACAGCCAGTCGAACGTTGCAGAGGTCCGGCGATGGAAGAGGAATATCGCTCTTAAAAGTCCTTCCCTCGACACCAAATTTGATTTGCGTTCCGTTTGCAGGTTCGAACGGAAACATCGGTCCTCCTACTTTAATAAAATGATACCTCCATGTGCCCTATGATCAACGCCTTCAGACGATGATTAAGCCGACGGATTGGACGACTTACTTCGACTTGTACCGCCTCTATTGCCCAACACATCTCGGCAAAATAGTCACGGGGATCGCTCCAGATGAGCATGCAGTTCTCGGGTCTATTCACCAGATCTGCGAAACGTTTAGGGAGTCCTTCATCGTCCCAAAACACGGAAAATACATCATGGACCAAGGGATTCTGGTAAAAGCGATCAGCATCAGTAGGGAGTAGAGGTGAGATCTATCAAACCTCAGGATTCGCAAGCTTAGTTGGGCATATGTGCGCCAACTTTACTTTCACAGTGGGCGTGCCAAGCACGCAGCGCCTGAACTGAAACAGTAGGTTTGTAACGAGACAATACTTTCCGTCACGCTCTCCAACCTCAACGAATTATTTAAGCAAATCCAGAGAAACATTAAGCGAGACAATATTTACCAGCATAATCATTTCCTTTTGGCCAGAGTGACCGCACGTGCCAAGGGTGGCTTGGATCTCTTCCAGAGATTGAAAATGAGGAGTCTGCGGAGTCTCACCATCGCTCCGGATGGTAGGCAACATTTGGGAACTCGAAAAGTCGTACACTGAAAGCAAGTATAAATTTGATGAAAACGGCGAAGAAGGATTATACAGACTGGCTAAGCCAAGGTGAGTAAAGTACTCATAGGCAAAATTGACTAATGACGACCAGTCCCAATGGTCTTTACAACAGGCCCGCAAAGTGTCCCTGTATTCTTCAGGGGTGACATCTGTCTGTTCCGACGCATTAGACACTAGAGTCACTAGACGTAAGGACATTCCCAGACAGCATGGTTCCGGAGACAATACCATAGTGCAAAATGTCGACGGACACGCCGTTCGCAGCCATGACTTGCCGGATCAGAAGACTGACTTTTGTGGTCAGCTGAAGACGCTTTGATTGTTGAATGAGATGGTAAAGGAAGCGCCCGGTGCGTAGTAGATCGCCGTTTTGAAAAGGGGTCTATTGCCGCTCAGCCTATGGTACAAGCGCACAGTGGGCATCGAGAAGGCTTGGAATTGTGTGTGGTGTATCGTCGAAGAAGGCAGACAAAAAAACCTTTGCGCGTTCCATGATGAGGGTTGGACTCGATCTTCAACTAAGTTCCCATGTCTCAAAGCAAGTACAAATTGACGTTTTGAGACCGCATGAGGTACGACGAAAGTCTCGAGGCAAAAGTCCTGCATGTCGTGACAGACAACGAAGCATGTAGTCGAGGTAATAGTCAGATAGTCAGAAGTGTGCATGCGCGTCGATGGTGGCGTTAGCGTGGATTATGAGTCGCCATGCGGCAGCCATTGTGGTGGACGCAGCTTGATGGTCGTCGTTTTGCGGTGCATGAGGGCCACGTGTTTTGGGATTGACTGCGACTGCGACCTGTTATTCTGGTATTCATTCCTTGCTCTCCTACTTGGGCAATCTCATTTCGCCTCATGGCCACAATGTTGACAAGTCCGACGAGCGAATTCCTACTTTTTTGGGTTCAACGAGGCCCCTACATTCAAATCGAAAGTCAGCATATATGCTATTTGGCCACGTCTCTTCAGTCAATACACGCAAGAATTAACGGTTTCTGGCATCTGGGAGATACACGGCTGGTAGTCAATGTGCGTTGGATATGTATATCGCTCTTCTCATTCATTGACCTTGTGTACACAGTTGATAGGCAGCGGCAACGCGCCTTGATAGGGTCACTCTGTGCATAGACATCTCTGGATGCGCTCTGTATTACCAAAGCTGCTACGCCCAAGCCTACATCATACTTCAGAACGTGAATTGGCATTCCATGTCTGTGCGACGCCGAAGAATCTTCATTTTCTCTCTCGCCCCTTCCATATCCGACACACTCTCGAACGTCGCCCTCCGAAAGTCATCAGGCATACTTTCCACATACACTAGAAGCTCCTTGTAGTGCCAGTCCGACATCTCGTACGGTGTCATAATCCTCTTCCAACATCCATCCTCAGGATCCACTAGAAGCCTCAATGGACGACCGCGCTCCCACTCCTCATCGCCATATCTAGGATTCCGAATGTTCGCCAGTCCAATGACAGGGGACCGATTCCCTTCCCGCAGAACGACCGTGACGTTCCTGGTGCGAATGTCATTGTGCAGCAGCCTCGATAGCACGGAACCCTTCCAGCACTGCGCTATAAATCTTCTTGGTCTCCTGCCCTGAAACATCGATATCCAGCTTGAGCTTCTCTATGCGAATACCGTGGATAAGTCCTTGGACTACATCGGTAATGGGCTCAAGAGGAGTAGTCTCGGGGGTAATTCTATGACGAACAACGCCAAAACTTGACGGGGAATATATCTGCCTCCAGGGGATGCAAAAGCCGATATACAGATAGCTCTGTGTCGTAGCTAGACACCTTCCTAATTCAAGTGCATTCAATCCTCTCATGACTTAGTGTCAGGTCGGTTGTTGAATTCATTCATGAGCTCGAACTAATTAGCTTTCACAACTGCATGAATATCATGTACGACGCTTGATTGAAAATAGCCATGGCGCCATATCCATGTCATTCAAGTTGCTGCTGCGATACCCCAGCCTGCGATCGGCTTTGAATGAACAGTTGGTTGTCGGGGAGTTGTTGAACTAGAAGGACGTAAAAGGTTCGAAGGGCCTGGCTACCCCTCTAAAAATGAGGTTCGCCAATATTACCAGCCGAACTTCCCATTGAGCTCGTCATTAAGTTTGTTCGCCAAATGTCTGCTGAAGACACGTTGTCCCTTGTATCTTTATCACACAAAATTTATTTAACAGCTCTATTAGCTAAACCTGCCGCTCTGGTTCCCGCTTGACCTCTGGCTTTCGTCGAAGACGCCATCCTAAAATGCGATCTAAGCGGCCCTGGATGACTGTTAGTGAAAGGCGAAATGTGTCTGAGGAAAGGAACGTCAGCTCACCATGGTATGTGCTTCGTTGTCAAAAAAGCCATCAAGAACATGTATCGCGTATCTGATATTGTCTTTTTCGACTTGGATTTCGTCGGTTTGCAATCGATGACATTCCCACGGATCACTCAGGCCACCACATATCGACCGTACGCGCTGTTCACTGAAAAAGTCCCCGCCATCGCTTTGTACCAGATCACGAAGTTTCTTGCGACACTCATCCCATGCAGCGTCGTGTGGACGCAACTGCACCAGTGTCATGATGTCCCTATAAATGGCACTCTGGTCTATATTCCCGATGCCACGTGTGGCCAAGATAGAGCACGCAGTAAAAAGATTGTGTGGGTTATGGAGGTAGTCAACGTGCAGCTGAAGCATTGCTTCATCCATAGCTCCATCCAAGGCATGTTGCATGGCGGAAATTCCTGCAACGTACTCGCTAACAAGGAGAACTGCTGCTTCATGAAACGTATGGTTTCCAAGAAACTGCAGACATTGACTTCCACGGAACACAGCAAAAGCTACCGGAATGTGCTTCGCGAGGAGATCGGCCAACACCCTGCACGAAGCGTCGGACTTGTAGGAGAAACCCCGCGTCTGGTCCCAATGGCTTGTCATGAAATCAACGATTGTTCGAAGACCACACAAAGAACAAGCAGAAGGGGCGACAGTGTTCAAAGAGTGATAGGTAAGGATAGTGTCATAGCGCAAATCACTCCAATCCGGCTTTATATTGAGTGGTGTAACGACACCAGGAGCAATGATATCCTCAAGCACCGTTATGACAGCAGTAGCTTCCTGGGATGAGAATGTTTGGCGACGGATCCACCTAACCGCAGTGATCAACGACTGGCAAATGGTGGTATGAGACATCTCAGACTGGGGAAGAGAAAGTCTATGAAGCAAGAATTCAATGACTGCGACAAACACCCTCAGAGATTGGGGCAACGATGGCTTGCGCAAAGAAGGATCTTTGACGAACTTGGAAAACTTGTAGAGAACAGGGTCATAGATTTCGTCAAGGAAATAGGGTAACGCGTCCCGAAAACCAAGAACCAATGGAGAATCGAAATCGTGAACCAACGGAAAATGGAGACCCTGCATTAGGCCCGGCCTCAATAATGTGTGTAAGATGATAGAGCAGAGATGAAGTGGAAATATGTTAGCATGATCATCATTATCAGGATCCAGAGGATCACTGGCAAGAACACGCGATGCAATCATAAGATGGTACCAACAACGTGGCGGCAGCTTTGAACAACGGGTAATATCCATGAATAGTGTGCCAGGATGGACAGGTACAAATGTGTTTCTATCCTTCAAGGGACAACCATTGGATAGGATCGCGATGGTGAGCTCAAATGAATCAATGTCGGTGGTAATGAAGGAATACAAGACCCGGGAATTGCGAGGATGAAAGCGAAGTAAGCGTCCGAGTTTGAGTTCCATGCCTGGCACCGGTTCGTGATGGAAAGGTTTCCTCCGGAGGCAATGTCCAAGCAAAGAGCGGTGCAATTCGTCCGCTGTGTTAGTACCTCCCTGGAGTGCTTGAAACTTTTCTTCTGATGTCATCGGCAGTCCTCCAATGGATTGTATTACTATACTTTGGACGGTGGGATTGGAAGAGACTGATAAGAGCCAGTCTAGTGCTTCAGCCGCCAACTTTGTTGACATCTGGTGCACGAACTCGGACTCTATCATCATCAGCGACTTTGGTGTTCTTGCCTTTATATGGGGAAGACAGTGGAACATGTGGAAGAATTTTCCTCGTTTATATGCATAAAGGAAATAGTCTTTTCTCTGCCATGTCACTTGCGGAATAATACGATGAAAGGAGATGTAGATGAGATCACAAAGGGGTGTACGATAAGGGCATTGAGGGAAAACGATGGGAAGGATGGCAGCCGACACATACGCAGCATAGACGACAGCAGTTCCTGCACAAATGATCCACGACAGGGCTGCCCAGAGGGGATGTAGGAAAACCACCAAGCCACTGAGAAAAATGGCGAGAGCGAGATGCATAAGAACAGGGAGCAGTCCTATGATGACCTGGACATGCCACTTTTGAAACCCGGCGTATCGGAACTGACGAGTAAAACTGCGGTCGCGTGGTGTTCCGGAAGGGAGGGCAACATAATGATGCAGCCACTGTTTCACGAGAACAGCGACGAGTGCAGTCGTCAGGCTTAGGAACAGGCTCGTGAACCAGAGCCCGTTCACCCAGACGTCCGTGGTGGCGGGAACAAATGGGATGGTAGGATTGAGGGGGGAAGGGGTGATGGAGTTGACTGGAGAGCCGTTGGCGATGGCACGTTGAACGAGGACCGATTCGTAGAGAATTGAAGCCGACATGGCAGTGTAGTCCGCCCGTAAACTCTGCGACGTTTGAACGACAAAGGCCGTCACGACTGCTGAGAAAAGACCCGCCTTGGACATGGTTCAGTAACAAAGTAAAGCGATGCAACCATAGGACTCACAAACACGAGCAATACATCGACATTATCTCGAGATTTTTCGACCATGTTAGCATCGTGAATCCTACTTTCATCTTCGTGGACTCTCCAAACCCGCGCATTCTGTGATGCCTCCTCGTAGGGCGCATCTTCGGGGTATTTCTGTTCGTAGTCATATGAATCATTTCCTGGTTAGAAATTAATGAGATACGAGAGGAAAGGCTGTAGTTTTCATACCTTTCTTAACAGTAGGGTTCGTTCTCTTCATCCCAAAAAACGTCTTCATATTGGCTGCAGTAGCAGAAGTTGGTGGAGTAGCGGCGGACTCTACCTCCTGCTCAGCTGGGTTCTGCCCATGGGCCCCGTTTCCACCAATTCTTTGTGATTCAGCCTCTGCAGCCTCGCGTACAGTGGTCCCGTCCTGCCCCAGATCCAAAGTCGACATTCGATCGATTTCGTGGATTAGCATCGGGTTTTAGTAGCCGTTGAAGGGAGGACGTTGGTGGAGCAAGGTAGAAGTACTCCAGCTGTATGCGCTCGCACGCAGCACGGTTACGACATGTTCCAGCATTAGAACAAGCGGCCCAAATGCACTAGCGCTATTGCGAGGGCAGCGAGTAGAATTGAATCACCCCCGGACCACGACCACGTAAAAGTTCGAAACTTGAAGCTTGAGTCGGATTGACCGGTCTGACCACCGATCTCCGTATATGTACTCCGTAGATTCAATGGTCCGCCTGCATATCCTGTTGGGCGAGAATGGTATATTTTACAAGAAACTGCGCGAGCACCCTGTAAGGAGAGACCTAGGATACCGAGGAAGCTAGACACGGCGCAAAGAATGGAGCGCTGGTTGGAGAGAGGATATCCTGGGAAGCCTTCATCCACGGGGTCAGCGGTCTTTGCACGCCAGGAAAACCCGCATATATACGGTAGACACGGTCCCTACTGTGGTGGCATCTTTCCCGTTACCCAACCGTTATCACCACCCACGGGTTCGCGACGATCCAAATGCAGTATAGCTCGATCCAGTATCTTGACTTGACTGTAAGTATCTTGACTTAGCAGCTATTGCGGAGATGACGGTGGTGAAAGTAAGAGAGAAACATGTAGTGATCCGAAACGGCAGACATAGGAGAGCGTATAAAGTGACTTTTTCGGCTAACTTTTCGTCACTTATTTGAACTTTTTCACTTATTCTCCTGCCCGATTTGGCACTCTCACTTCGCACACTTGCTCTCACTTGTCACTTGCGAGATACGATGCCTCCCTCTCTATTGCTCACTGGCCCTACATGTACTATCAGATGATGGTGGTATGTCTTATATTTGTCTGCCCGTACTGATCGCACCGTACCTTTGTTGTATCATAATAGCTGGCTAAACATACCATGCCTGTTCATGTGCACTCCATTCGGTCGGAAATACACATGGGCGAGTTATGGATGTGCCGGTACGTGCCAGAAATTACTGTTCTATATGATAATATCCTGGTACAAATATTATTGCTATGCAGGTCCTATAGGCCATCTCCCTAGCTAGCTCGCTCGCTCACTCGTAGAAGCTTTCTCTGTTTCGAGGACTCTTTCGGCTACTGTACCACTTAATATGATTCAATATAACTTTGATTATACTGGATACACGCAAGCGGCAAACATGACTCGCGGCGGCATTGCATCTAGGTTTCAGTAGCCTGATAAGTCCTCAAGAGAGCTCCAGAGATGCTCTCTCATCAAGTGAAATCGGGTATGAAACTTAGTTTGCTTTCCTTACATCTCACTTACGCCTACCAAGTGAAGTGACAGTCAGAGTTACTTCACTTGAACAGTGTCACTTGGGAGTCGTTCGGGCCCCAAAGTGCACGAACGGGACTATATGGACAAAGAATTTAGCCTACGAAGAATTAAAGTTGCGGTGTTAGATACGTACCTTATGTACTGGCATTCGCGACTGCATTAGGAATAGCCTAGGTGCACTGGTAGGGAATTGAACCATTATTTGACATGTAAGCCGTATTTCGTTGCACTGGTAGCATCGCTGGGTCACACTGAGGGTATGCTAATATATGATAGGCTGCCCATGATACAGCGGAGGAATGTACTGCAGGTATAATTGTTGCGGTGGAGCAAATCCAGACGCCGGTTGGAATCCTTGAAGCCTCCTGTTTATTGTGAAGATAAAGGTACATTGCATTGCAGAGTAGTCGAACATAGAGGTAGTGATGCTAAATCAGCGGGAGTCCAAGGCGAGTCCATGTGCGATCCAGGGGGAGAGTACTAGCTTGAGTAGGACCAAGAAATGCAGATACTTAAGGCCAATACAGGTCACAATTTGGACAATCGAAGGACTCGTGGTCAGATAGGCAACGAAAGAACCTAAGGGCATCGTTGGGGAGAGAGAGCCGTTTACCTTGCCACGACGTCGCCTAATTTGGTTCCGCTTTTACACTAAATCATTTGGAATAGTGTTGCCGTGACTCAGCTTATCTCGGCTTAACGCCGAAGTTGGTTTTGAGCCGATTTCACTTAGCTTGCTCTGACTGCACAATTGTTCAAAATGGCAGATAATCTGAAGTACGTATTCACTCACAAGAATTATTGGTAGTGTTGGTGACAGCGCAGTTGTTCCCTCTGTCCCTCTGTCCTCGGCGACTCAAAAGTCGACTTCGGCGTTAAGCCGAGATAAGCCGAGTCGCGGCAACACTAATTTGGACTGACTTATATTCGAGCGTAATACGATACTGCAAGCGCAGTACCCTTTCCGAATGCTACAATAAATCATAGAAATAGAATCATACCCAAAACGGCAGATAAGCGATCCTAAGTGAAAGTTAAGCAAAAGTGCTGCAAGTGAGGTCAAGTGAAGGCGACAAATTCACTTGACCTGCCAAAAGTGAACTTACGTTAAGTTAAGTGAATATTTTGCGCAAAAAGTGAAATTATTAACCACCCAGACATAGGGTTAGGATCAGAAAAGTGCTCCGCCTGTGCGCTGATCATTGGCTGTTGATTGGCTGTTGATTAGAACATCGACTTGCACCATCACCGACGTCATGACTCGCTACCATACAGTGTACATGGTGGTAATTGTGCTCAATCACGAAGACATTAACTTATACTGTCAATACACTGTACGCCGTGCTGTTATCTAGTAAGTACTTTAGTACCTCCACCTCACTAGTGGAGTGAGGGCCAACGCATCCGCGTGGCAGGTCCGAGTCCTATGTATCTTATTTTTTTTAAGTCAATTTTTTCGTCTGAATGTACATCACACGTCAGCCCTACGGTATATAAAAATGTCCCTCCCCTTACCACTGTTGTCCTTCGACATGTCTACGTCACACAACAATCCTTCTGGTACAGCCCGTCTGCCTAGCGCTATCCCGTCGTTAAACCAAACACGTTCATGATGATCAACGTAATGAGCAGTGAAATGGTGCATACCGCAGTACATCACACTCGTCAGCCTGTAGTCGGTTTGAGCTCTAGCTGCTATTATACGAATAGCAGTGTCAGGCGGTGCTCGAGTGAAAGCCGAAAGGACGGTGATGAAAGGCGGTGCTACTTTGTACGTACGACTCTGGCTGGCAGGCGTGCCGCAAGTACTACACTGCAAACCCGCATACGTTAACGGAGTGGCTGACGCGTTGTCAATGTACTGCTGAAGCGTCGACCACCGCAAACGGCCCATAGATCCCGGTTCTACCGTGCAGCTGTATTGACTGGACTGAGAGCCTGTGTGCCCTGAGTCGCAGGTTGCTGCTTGAAATAGCGCCGGTTTTCCTCATCGACGAGGACAAAATTCAGGTAATACCATGTACTGAATCTCTTGTTCACATCACGGAATGTTGGCGTGATATCGAACACGCTCAAGAACAGTCGTATAGGAATGGTCTCCCTTATTGTTATCATTAGAAGAGTGGCTTCACTTGCAGAAGAACACACGCACCTAGTACTGGAGCACCCATCCATAATCTCAAACTTAGTTATTGTTTCGCTCTCTTTGTACTGATTCGGCGGCGTCCCAGTTGTCTCCCTCCGAACGATTGAGAGTTCCATAGGTTTGATCTTGACGCGGATGAGTAGGGAGTATATCTTCCCGACGATGGCGTCCTTCAAATGATCAAGTTCGATTTGATAAGCCAATGAGAGCGAAGGAGAGGACGTACTTGGATTTATTGTATTCAAACTCACTGTGCAGGCAGTCCCAATGCCGACTTCCATCCGTATTGAATTGTTGCTATCCGGCGGCATCCTGAACGAGTGGACCCATACTTCCTTTTCTTACTTCACATCCGCCATCCTTCGCGAAATAGTCACCCATATAAAGTAACTAGAGAATGATCAATACATCGAACGTAGCAATACAATAAGACCATACCGAAGCTTTACATTTATGCCCCGATAACTTTCGTACTGTTTCTCGATGTTCTTGAAATTGAAGTTGGATGTTTGTGATTGCCTCAACTCTCCGGGGGCAGCAAGTTCCTGGGATAGCGATAGGAACTCATGGTGATTACCCCGGTCATAGAACAGCTCTACACAAATATGTATTAGCACACATGGACACGTCGTTTGCAGCACCTAATGACCAATATTGCGCACGAATTCGACCTTTACGCCCTCGTGAGATACTTTCTTTCCGTCACGAACACGAACGATGATCTGCAAGGGACAATGATGATGAGCAGGAAAGCATCGAGAAAACAGCCACTCGCCTGACCACCGACAGAGTCGCCATCATAGTAAACCGGACAGGACGTTACTTTTTCTTTCTCCTCTCGCAACTCGACGGATTCCTTGCCTCCTCGTCGCTGAGCTTGATGTCCACATTGATCGGCGAGGCAAAGAAGAAAGTAGCCATGCCTGCAATTGAGTGACGGAGTTCGTGGCTGTGTAAAGCATGTCGAGATTCGCCCTCCGCAAGGCGGTTGTGCTCGATACCATTGCTCGCTCCCCTGCACTCATCCAGGAGCACGAGCAAGATGGTGCGACAACACAATCATCCTTTATTGCCCAGCAATTACCCCCGCTCGGCTTGTCCTCGTGTCCTGGACACCCTCCGAGTAAAGTAGACGTCGTGAACTCTGACTTGTATGCCGCTGCTCGGAGTTTTGGCGACGGAGAAAAAGGCGAAATCGCTGTCCTGAACTTGGCGAGTGATGAATGCCGTGCGGGAGGATGGGCGGTGACCCTGAGTCGGACACAAGAAGAGGCACTCTGCTATTCGTCTATGCTCTATCACACTCTGAGCGAATAGTATTATCCCTGGCCTAATACCGGTCCGGGTTCTGTGGCTGGTGTGTACTCTCCAGGTGTGGTCGTTCATAGGGACGACCTTGACCATGAGCTTGTTGGATTTCCCTCGCGAGTCAGGGAAACGTATGGTTGTGGTGGTATTGATCGTAGCGGCGCCACGCGATCCTCAGCTCACGGAAGATGGGCAGCACTTTGCAGACCCTAGCGTGCTAGAGGATCTGAGAGGCAAGATTCGACTGGTGTATAGGATGGCGGCATCTAACGGGAAGGAGTACATAGTACTTGGTGAGTTGTGACTAGTACTTATATATTTTCCGTCAGAGTCTCATGACGCAGATAGGGCAAGAAAGGGAGGCGCGGATAGGGAAGGGAGTAACACGAGCGGAACAAAAGTGAAACGGAAGATAGGCTTCGAATATGACGACGAAGAGGATGTAGCACAGGGAAAGCGGCAACACACGGAACCAATTGACAAGGACAAACGAAGGGAGAAAGGAGAGGGAATGATAGTAGAAGAGTAAAGTAATCATATGAAGAGTACAATTACACAGTGCCAACGGCAAGAAAACTAGATTATAATAGCGAAGGGAAAACAGAAAGGAATGTCAAACGAAGTATTGAGCAACATAAGAATGAAGTGACGACGTGGCAAAGGGAAGAAAGGCAGCAAAAAGCAGATGATAGCCGGGACACGGAGGAGAAGCAAGAGCAAGGGGAGAACCGGCAAGCTAAGGCAAACCCCGGTAAGGTTTGATGCATCGAATAGAAAATTCCCACGCCAATCTCAACCTGCATAATAACCGAGTTACCTATATTCATAGGACTCGGAATCTCCACTTTCTTCACCACGGGGCCACTGCCCAACAATAATGCAAAATAACGCGTCCGAGTCATCCGTAGACTACGTACTCGTCAATCCTAATTGCGACAATAGATGCTGAGGAATAGTATACGAATCACCGGTTTGAAGGTGCGCTTTCAATATTGTTGTATTGGCATATTTGAAGGCTCATGGCCGCCTATTCCTTATAGCTAGGAAATTTGTCAAGTACCATGCAATAGTATAGTGTACACTGTGACTCACATAACCATTCAGCCTACATTTAGCCCCACACCCAATGTAGAGGCGGAAAACTGTGCTATAGGATTTATTTTCTAAGCGGCGACAGCAGTGAAGGCGGGAGGAAGGCCAGATGTGGTACCATGCCGTCTTGTATGAGTCGATGTCCAGCCTTGAACTGGTTTTTTAAAACGAATCCAATACGGGTGTTTCATCCTGATGATGAACGGCGGATGTTAACCCTATGAAATATGTAGTCACAGTCCAAATTTAGGGTTCGTACTGCCCTCGCACTCGAGCCCGTTTCAGCACCAAGGACCTCCGTGGAGCTCGTACTCGGCTTCAGACCCCCATGACCATGACCACCCTTTGTGGGCTTATTGTCCTATATTATCCCACTATATCGTTGATCCTGTGATGGACATGCTATCCAAGTCTGCGTAGCGTCACTGCTCACATGCTTCAGAGAGAGAAACTAAGCCATTCATATCGGTGCCGCAACAACGGAAACTAAATCCATTTATCTGATGTATTGCATGTCCTATGTATAGCAACACATCTTCGATGTGCACAGTGTATGTTAACACAATCCAATGAGAATGCGGTTACTTTGAAGCGGTTCGCGTTATTTGCAGCCGTTACTATGTGAGAGGCTGTTCAAGTAGTACAATTCAACGGAAATTCACTCACCGGAGCGAGGTAGCAGCATCTTAATGTATTCATTTCACCTTTCGCCATCTTCCTCAATACAAGCTGGGTGACGCGTACTTTCTAAGACTAGTGGAAGCGGTCCATGATCGTAAACGTGACCTAGCAGCATGAATCGACAACAGAACTTTTGTAAGTTGTAACGTATAGCAATAGCAGCACATGAAAATCGACTGCGGGTGCACCGTCTGGCCTTTAGCTATGTTTCAGTAACAAGAGTGATGGGAAGGAACTGACCAGTTGAATCCATCTGAATTGGATGCGCTGTACTTAGCTCGTTCAAACAACAGCCTCATTGGCAGCGTCTCGTCTCCAACCGCGCAGCACCATTCGCGAGGCTTGAATTTGAGATTGAGCGTCCTCCCACGGGGTAGATATATGACATCAACTAGGTATAGTAGACACACAAGAGCTAGTGTAGATGTATCCGGGGGACTGTAGTACGGACGCCAGCACGCTTCTGTTGAGGAGCACCGTCGGGTAATAAAACTTCCTTCTTTCCTTCCTTCCTTCCACACCTCTAAAGATGATCCTGAGGGGTGAATTACTATACTGAATATAAGCTGTCATGCAGTGGCAATAATACTTGATTTGCTGCCCCTGACACCGATCGCGCGCGCCCCTACAGACAGAATGAATGGGCTCGAGAAACCAGAAACCTACCAGACTGGAATCGCTGTTTCATTTGTTAATCCAACTTATGGTTTTGACTGAATTCGAAATGTCGATTGATGATGCATCGAAAATAAACACTTTCCCAAGGCAATTCTGTCCAGCAATGGTTCAGATAATAAATAAGTACCGGAGGCTACAGCAACAGAGATTGCAACAAAGAATATAACACAACAAACACGAAAGCCTACACGTACGTTCGCACGAATGCTCCCCCGTCTTCAATAACCTTCTTCACACACAATCCCTTTCTCTCCCCTTGTAGGGACCGGATAAGATACGCTGAAATTCGAAAATCTCTTTATGAATAGTCCCACCTACGTACAAGGGGTATCAGACAAAACGTCCTCCTCGTGAAAAATAATCCGAACATACTCACAGTCCTTACATGGCTGACCCTGCCCGCTACTCCCATTTCCCACCTTCCACCTCGCTTCCACCTCGCTTCTTCGGAGAGGCAACAGGGGTCGGGATGCTCCCAGTGCCGGCCCGAGACCCCGCCTTGGGCTTGGCCGATTCCTTCCCATTCCCTTTCGAAAACGGTTTCCAGCCCGGCTGGAGGTACGCCGCATTCACCGTTAGGTCGCCAACTCGAGGTGTATCAGCCGCACTAAACCTGTCGTCAGGCCATGATCGAATTCAGCCTGATGATCAACTCACCCAGTCGGCGACACCACACATTCTGGTTCCCACCCTCCGGAAGGATAACGTGTCCTTTCATCAAGGAAGTCTCGTCCCCACCATCCCCGACAGGACCAGGGTAGAAACCTCTAAGAACCTGCTCCTTCGAACCACACTGCTCGCCCCACTCGTTCAACCTCTTCACGAAATTGATCGCACGCCCGACTTTGAGCTGGATGGTCTTGCTATCATCGGGGTCCCTAATCTCAAAGGTATAGATGTACCCCTCGACGTCGAACTGATAACGCGCTTTTTCCATCTCGACGCGTGGAGCCACTTGGGTGTCTGGATAGAGATACGAAGGGATGTAATCTGGAGCCAGACAGAGAATGCAGACACGCGTAACGACGAGACGGGCAAGTGCGTACCTGCAAAATCAATCCATTCTGGCGCGTGGGCACCCTTCCTTCGAGCATAAAATCCAGTAGGGTCAAGAAGCTCTTTCATATGCTGAAAGCAGAACCGTTCCACTCCAGGCAGCGCGGCTCCGCCGTTCTTGGCTTGTCGCGTGCATCGCCTTCCTGCCTTTGTCACACCCGAATGTTGGGTATCTGGAGGCGCGTTTGGGTCGGGAGGTGTTGACAACGCCTGTGGTCGTCCCAGTTTCGGCTCTGAGGATGGTGGTGAGAGTCGCGCCGACGGTGAGGGCGAGACGGGGGTCGACAAAGGAACGAGATATCGTCGCCGCGGGATCTCTGGAGCCGAATGGGCACGAGGAGGACCCTCTGGCACGTTCAATGCATGGCGCATGGTAAGAGATACCGCCGGCTGGGACATCTGCACTGTCGGAGGACGCGGTAAAGGTTGGAACCCGCCCACGAAAGGGGGCGTCGTTGCATGGCTGGTCCGTGTAGGCGACAGTAACGGCTTGTGAAATGGTGAGGTCGTTGAAGGCCTTTACTGGTGGCTCGATATCGGCCGGCTTTGGTGAACTGGGCCGCGTCTCTAGGTCTTGCAGATTTCCTACAATGTCGAAGGACTCTAAGCCATGTTCTGTAAGAAAAGATCTAAACGTCTCATGCGATGCTATTCGTATACGATGGCCATCCATTATTAATCTCTTTCCTAGGGCAATGTAGGGCTGCACATCGCCTGTAAATTGTCTAATTAGCCATTCATTCGGGTCCACGTTGGTAACAGACTAACCGTCGCTTCCTACAATCATGATAACAATGTTCATCTTAGGGAACTTCGTCCACTCTCAGTCAACAGCAAATTCTTTGACATCCAATGCATAATCCTCTGGGAGGTCGGGGAGTTATGTGCTTCAGGTCGAGGGCAACTGAAATTCGACCGTCTGGTGTAATAAATGCGGAAGATACCAATCCCTTCCCCACAGCGATATACCTGCTGTATGCTAGTATAGTGTGAGCTCGGTACGTGATGTCGAAGCGAGAGTAACCTACATATATCAGGATCAGTTTGCACACCACGAATTCCATGGTGTCACTGGACTGTGATGAAGCCGTATCTTTAGGAAGCATTGGAACGTCCCCGTCCATTTCCTTCATATGAAACGGGCTAGCTTCATTGGTGGTGGTGGGGCATAATTTATAAGATTGAACAGATTGAACACCACGGAACACGAGTCCCGCTAGTCATAGATAGGCCTGCAACGAACCCCCGGTCGTATCCGCCACTGGTGCACTTTCTCTCTTGCACCTTCCCAGTCTGTATCCAAAACTCTTTCAAACGTCGCCCTACGGAAGTCTTCAGGCATACTTTCGACATATTGATTAAAGAACAAAGAATTCTTATAGTGTGGGTCCGACATCGCATACGGGGTCACAGTCCGCTTTCAAGGTCCGTCCTCAGGATTCAACAGAGAGTTTCTCATGTAACGCGTGTCTGGAGACCCCCAGACGACACCCGACCACTCTTCATCGCTAGTCTCAAGCTCTCTGATGTCCGCCTGTCCAAAGTCAATGATGACTGGAGATCGGTTCCCTTCTCGCAGAACGACATTCCCGATGTGAACGTCATTGTGCAAGACACAGTTCTCGGCCTCGATGGCACGGAATGCTTCCATGACTTCGCTGGAGATCCTCTCTGCTTCTTGCTCTGGGACGTCAACACCAGGCTTGAGTTTCGCCATACTAACGCCAGGGATATACTCGAAAACGAGGCCTTGAACGACGTCGGTGATAGGATGAAGGGGAGTAGACTCGGGGGTAATACAATGACGAACGACACCAAAAAGACGGGGAATGTACCGACCTTGCAGTCGGTGCAAAAGTCGATATGCAGCAAGTTCCGTGTTATAGTTCGACAACTTGTAACGACAAGTGGAAACCTCCCACATCCAATCCTCCCAAAGCTTCGTGTCGGGTCGGTTCTCGACATCACCGATGATCTCGAACCAGTCAGGCGATACACCAGCCTGGATATCATGCACGGCTCGTCGTAGTCGATCTTCGAGGGAAGACGACCATGGCACTGGTCTGCCTTTACCACTGCGATATCCTAGCCTGCGATCTGCGAGCTTCAAGATAGCCTGCTCGTTATCGGAGTGTCTTTGAACTAGCAGAACAGCTGCAGATGTGAAAGGTTCGAAGCGCTTGACCACCGTGACGGCTAGAGGTTCATAAGTATTGGAGCCTTGCGCTTGGAATTGGAGGTGGACAGTTGTTCCGGGTAGATATGGTTCGTCACCACTGCATAGCGCAAATCAACGCGAGTATTTGAAGAAGATCGGCGGATTATCGTACCTCTGAACTGAATCGTCCACGGTTCACTCGAGGTAAAAGTCTTGCATGTCGTGCCAAACAATGAAGCATGTGGTAGATACGATAGTCAGAGGTGCGCTTGCGTTCGATGGTGGTGTCAATGTGGATTATGACGCGCCACGCGGTAGCTATTGCGGTGGACGCTGCTTGACGGTCATCGTCGTTGTGGTGCAAGAAGGCCACGTGTTCTGGGATCGATCGCGACCCACCAGACAATCTCTAACATTATGAATTTTTAGTTTCTACGGAATAGTTGGCACCAAGGCGTACAATTGCTTCTCTCGCCCATCCTGCTCTGAGATGTAACCTGGGCGCAAATACCAGGGATATACTCAAGAACGAGTCTTTGGACAACATCGGTAATAGGACGAAGGATAGAAGATTTGGGAATAATTCGAAGACGAACGACGCCACCATGACGTGGGATATACCGGTGCTGCAAGCGATTTAAAAATCCGCAGATAAATCTGTGTCGTAGCCAGGCACCTTCACAGTCCAAGTGCAGACTGACCACATTCAATATTCCTAAAGCTCAGTGTCAGGCCGTTTGTGGGCTCGAACCATTTAGGTTTCACGACCGCCTGAATCTCACGTACCGCTGTGTCGTATATGATCATCGATGCAAAATAGCCATGGCACCTTATCCAGGTCGTCGTCGTCGCTGCTGTTTGCGGTTGACTAGCTTTAAAAAGGACACTTGATTGTCAGGAAGTCGTTGAACTAGAAAGATGCGAAGCCCTTGACCGCCATAGCAGCTAGGTTTCTATACTCTGCAGATCCGTGAGGTTGAATTTGAGATTGAGGGTCGTCCCACGCCGATACAGGACATCCCTTCTAAAGATAAGGTCCGCCGAAATTACCGACAAGACGTCCCATTGAGCTCGTCATTGTTCGTCAAATCTCCGTTGTCCCTTGTATCTTTATCTCACAAAGTTTAACATCCCTATAAGCTAAACCTGCTGCTCTTGTTCCGGCTTATCGTCTGGCTTTCTGCGAAGACACCATCCTAAAAGGCGATTTAAACGGCCCTGGATTGACTGTCAGTGAAAGGTAAAATTTATCTGAGGAAAAGAACGCCAACTCACCATTCCAGTATGTGCTCTGCCATCGAAAAAGTCATCCAACACCTGAATCGCGTATCTGATGTTGTTTTTTTCGACTTGGATTTCTTCAGTATGCAGTGGACGAGGGACACTAAAGTCTGGCCATACGCGCTGTTCAGTGAAAAAGTCCCCGCCATCGCCTTGTACCAGATCACGAAGTTTCTTGCGACACTCACCCCAGGCAGTGTCTCGTGGACACAACTGCACCAGTGTCGTGATGTCCCTATGAATGGCGGTCCGATCTGTATCCCCGGTGCCACGCGTGGCCAAGATGGAACATGCAGTAAAAAGGTTGTATGGGTTATGAATGTAGTCGATGTGTAGCCGGAGTGTTACAACATCCACAGCTCCGTCCGGTCGATGTTGCCAGGCGAAAATTCCTGCAACGTACTCTCTAACGAATGGAACCGATTCTTTATGGAAGCTATGGCTTCCGAAGAACTCCAGACATTGATTTTCAAGGAAAGCAGTGAATGCTACCGGAATGCGCTTCGCGAGGAGATGGGCCAACATCTCGCGCGCAGTGTCGGATTGCCAGTCCTGGTCCCAATGGGTTGTCATAAAATCAATCATTGACCGGAGACCGCGCAAAGAGCAAGCAGAAGGAGCGATGGTAGTCAAAAATTGATAGGCGCGGATAGTGTCATTGCACAATAAGCCCTGATTTAACTCAATATTGAGTGGTTGAATGACACAAAAAGCGATGATATCCTCGAGCACCGTTATAACAGCAGTAGCTTCCTGGGATGTGAACGTTCGACGAGGGATCCCGAAAATCGCAAAACTCAAGGAACGGTAAATGGTGGTGTGAGGCATGTTAGACTCGGGAGGGGGGAATCTGTGAAGCAAGAATTTGATAACCGCCACAAACGCCCTCAAAGATTGTGGTAATGATGGCTCGCACAAAGATGGCTCTTTGACGAAGTTGGAAAACATGTCGAGAATATACTCGTAGATTTTGTCAACAAAAAGGGGTAAAGCATCCTCAAAATCAAGAACCAATGGCAGATCAAAGTCCTGTGCCACGAGGCTTGCCTGTGTGACAAACACTTTTAAGATGGCAGAGCATATGTGAAGGGGAAACATATTGGAATGATTGTCATGACCCGGATCCAGGGGCTCAAAGACAACGTTCGGTTCGGCCATCATAAGACGATACCAACAACGTAGTGGCAGCTTTGAAGAACGGATAATATCCATGAAAAGTGTGCTAGGACAAACAGGTTCAAGTGATTCTCTGTCACGCAGCGAATAACCACCAGATAGGATTGCGATGGTGAGATCAGAGAAGTTCATGCCAGGGGTAGCATAGAAGTAATACCAGCAGTAAGGGGGAGAACCAAAGCGAAGTAAACGTCCCACTTTGAGTTCCATGCCCAGCACTGGCTCCGCAAAAGTGGCGGCATCATACAAGTGCGGCATCAGGAGGCAATCTTGTAGCAAAGATTGCTGCAAGTTACCGATGTTTGTGTCATGAGCCCGAAGATCCAAAAACCTTTCTTCCGACGCCATTGGCAGTCCCCCGATGGACTGTATTACTATACTTTGAACGGCGGGATTAGAAGAAACTGAGAAGAGCCAGTCCAGTGCTTCAGCCGCCAACTTTGTTGACATCTGTTGCACAAGCCCAGACTCTATCATCGTCAGCGACTGTGAATCTCTCGCTTCTACGCTGGGAAGATTGCGGAATATGTAGCGCAACTGTCTTCGTCTACATGCAATAAGGAAATCCTCTTTGTGGTCCCAAGACACTTGCGGGATTAATCGACAAAAAGAGACATAGACAAGATCGCAGAGAGGCGTACGGTAGGGACACTGAGGGAAAAGAATGGGAAGAATAGTTGCGACCACATACGCAGTGTAGACAAGAACTGTTCCTGCGCAAATGGCCCATGACAGGGCCTGCCGAAGCGGTTGTAAGAATATCACCAAGCCGACAAGAAAGATCGCGAGGGCGAGGTGCATAAGGACGGGGAGTAATCCTATGATGACCTGGACATGCCACTTTTGGAACCCGGCATAGCGAAATTGACGAGTAAAACTCCGGTCGCGTGGTGTCCCGGAAGGGAGGGCAACATAATGGTGCAGCCATTGTTTGACGAGAACAGCGACAAGCGCAGTTGTCAGGCTGAGGAACAGGCTCGTGAACCAAAGCCCGTTCACCCAGACGTCCGTGGTAGCAGGAACAAAAGGGATGTTGGGATTGAGAGGAGAAGAGGCGATGGAGTTGACCGGGGAACCGTTGGCAATAGCACGTTGAATGAGGACCGATTCATAGAGTAGAGAAGCCGACATGGCAGCATAGTCAGCCTGTAAACTCTGCGAAGTTTGCACTACAAATGTTGTCACGACTGCCGAGAAAAGACCCGCCTTGGACATGGCTCAGTGACGAAGTAAAGCAATGCAACCATAGAACTCACAAAGACGAGCAATACATCGACATTATCTCGAGATTCTTCAACCAGGTTGGTGTCGTGAATCCTACTTTCATCTTCGTACGTTCTCCAAACCCGTGCATTCGGTGCCGTTTCTGCATAGGGAACATCCTCGGGGTATTTCTGTTCGTAGTCGTATGTATCATTGCCTAGTTAGAAATTGAGATATGAGGTAGAAATAGAAGTATTTTGCGCACCTTTCTTGACAGCAGGCTTCGGTCTCTTCATCCCAAAAGCCTTCTTTGCATTGGCTGCAGTGACAGAAGTTGGTGGGGCAGCGGTGGGGGCTCGAACGTCTTCTTCTGCCTCGTCTGACTCTACTTCGTGCTCAGCTGGGTTCTGCCCGTGCTCCCCGTCTTCTCCAATTCCCTGTGATTCAGCCTCTGCATTCTCGCATACAACAGCTACGTCCTGCCCCAGATCCAAAGTCGACGTTCTATCGATTTCGTGAATTGACATCTGGTGGAGAGAAAGAATGCCAGCTATAGGCACACCATGATTACGACATGTTTCGGCGCTAAAACTTCAACAAGAGCCCCCAAGGTACTGAAGGGTGTGATTCGGAACACATGGAGTAAAACAATGCCGATCCGCCGAACAACTAAGGCCAGGCCTACAAATGTCACCCGCACCGTGACCACGACCTTATAGTTAATCGATTCATTCGTTGCTCAAGCGCTCAGGCCCAGGCCTCAGGTAGCATGTATCAGTCCTTGGACGACATCGGTGATGGATGGAAAGATGAACGAGCTCTGTGTCGCAGCTAGACACCTTCCCATCCAAATCTTCAGTGTCAGGCTCACACCCACCTGAATATAATACTGGCATATACGTTCGTAGCAATAATTCCTGCTTTGCCGCCAGTGACGACGTCAAACAACGATCACGCTTCGCTACAGACAGATAGGATGGCCTTGCAAGTTGAGGCTTGATTGAATTCGAAGGGTGCTGGGCCAAGCTTCGTTCGCCATGAAGGTAGCGGTGGTGCATGATTTACAAGATTGAACACTAGCAGGATGCGAGCCCTGTTAGTCATAGATAGGTCTTGCAACGTCAAAACACCCGGTCGTATCCTCCACTGGCGCACTTTCTCTCTCGTCCCTTCCCAGTCTGTATACAAAACTCTTTCAAACGTCGCCCTCAGGAAGTCTTTAGGCATACTTTCTACATATCTGTTGAAGAACAAAGGAATCTTACGCGGGTCCGACATCGCATACGGCGTCACATTTTATTTCCAACGCCTGTCCTCAAGATTCAACACAAGGTGTCTCATGTAACGTGTGTCCAGACCTCCCCAGACGACACCCAACCACTAGTTTCAGGCTCTCTGGTGTCCCCCTGTCCAAAAGTCAATGATGACTGAAATCGGTTCCCTTCCCCAAAACGACATTCCCGATGTTGTGAACGCCATTGTGCAATATGCAGTTCTTGGCCTCAATAGCACGGAATATTTCCATGACTTCGCTGGAGATCCTCACTGCTTCTTGCTCCGGGACATCAACACCAGGCTTCGCCATACTAGCGCCCGGGATATACTTGAAAACGCGTCCTTGAACGACCTCGGAGGATGGGATGAAGCGGGATAGACTCGGGGATCATACAAAGACGAACGAGCTCTGTTATAGACAGATTCCTGATCTGAGTGCGGACCTCCCACATCCAATCCGGTTATCAAGCTCGACCCAATTAGGCTTCACGCCCTTCTGAATATCGCGTACGGCGAGTCCGAGTCGTAGATGATCATTGATGAAAAATAGCCACGATACCATATCTGAGTTGTTGTCGTGGTCGGTGCTACTGCGGTACCCCAGCCCGCAATCGGCTAGCTTTAGAAGGATGTGAAAATTCGAAGCGCTTGACCGCCGTAGCGGCCAGACTTTTGTACTCTGCAAGGTTGTAATTTGAGATTGAGCGTTGTCCCAGGTAGATATAGGTCTTCTCCTCTAAAGCTGAGATCCGCCATTTTTACCAATAGTCGCGCTCGTCATTAAGTTTGCTCGCCAAATCTCTGCGGAAGACATCTCGTCTCTTATCGCGCAAGGTTTGACATCCCAATGAGTTAAACTTGCTGCTCCCGTTCCAGTTTATCCTCTGGCTTTCGGGGAAGACGCCATCCTAGAAAGCGTTCCAGGCGGCCCTAGATTGACTGTCAGTGAACGGCAAATCTTTCTGAGGCAAGGAACGTCAGCTTACCATGCCGGTACGTGCTCCGCCATCGAAAAAGTCATCAAGAACCTGTATCGAGTATCTGATGTTGTCTTTCTCGACTTGGATTTCCTTGGTCCGCAGTCGGGGAAATTCCCACTGGTCACTAGCAGACATTGACCATACGTGCTGTTGACCAAAAAAGTCCCCGCCATCGCCTTCTACCAGATCACGAAGTTTCTTGCGACACTCGCCCCAGGCAGCGTCTCGTGGACACAACTGCACCAGCGTCGTGATATCCCTATGAATGGGAGTCCGGTCCATATCCCCGGTGCCACGCGTAGCCAAGATGGAACACGCAGTAAAAAGATTGAGTGGGTTATGGATATAGTCAATATGAAGCTGAAGCGTTGTTGCGTCCACGACTCGATCCGATTTGTGTTTCATCTCCAAAATTCCCGCAACATACGCGCCAACAAGTGGAACTGAAGCTTCATGAAAGGTATGGCCTCCGAAGAACTCCAGACATTCATTTTCAAGGAACGCGACAGAAGCCACCGGAACGCGCTTTGCGAGGAGATCGGTCAACACCTTGCATGCAGCGTCGGACTCGTAGGACAAATACCCTGTCTTGTCCCATTGACTTTTGATGAAATCAACGATTGATCGAAGACCGCGAAATGAACAAGCAGAAGGGGCGACGGTAGTCAAAAACTGATAGGCATGGAAGGCATCATTGCGCAACTTGCTCCAATCCGACTCGGTATGGAGTAGCAGAACGACACCAGGAGCAATGATATCCTCAAGCATCACCATGACAGCAGTAGCTTCCTGGGATGAGAACGTTTGCTTATGGATCCACTGTATCGCCTCGGTCAAGGACTTATGAGTGGCGGTATGAGACATGTTAGACTCGGGAAGAGAAAGCCTGTGAAGTAGGAATTTGATGGCGGCCACAAACGCCCTCAGAGATTGGGACAATGATGGGTCGTTCAAAGATGGATCTTTGAGAAACTTGACAAACATGCGGAGAACACGCTCGTAGATTTTGTCAAGGTAATAGGGTAACGCATCCTCGAAATGAAGAACCAATGGAGAATCAAAGCCCTGTGTCAGGCCTGATTGTAAAACTTTGAAGGAGTGCAAGATGGTAGAGCATAGATAAAGCGGAACCATGTTGGTAGGATCATCATTATCAGGATCCACAGGACGAAGGACATGCGATTCATTCATAAGACGGAACCAACAACGCGGTGGCAGCTTCGAAGAACGGGCAACATCCATGAAAAATGTGACAGGAAGGACAGATTCAGATGTTTCTCTGTCATGCAAGGTAAAGCCATTGCATAGGATCGCGGCGGTAAGCTCAAAAGAGTCGATGTCAGGGGTAAGAATGAAGGAATACGCGCCCCGGAAACCGTGAGGATAGAAGCGAAGTAAACGTCCGAGTTTGAGTTCCATGCTTGGCACGGGTTCACAATAGGAATCCTTCGTCTGGAGGGTTGTGTGGCCAAGCAAAGAGCGCCACGATGCAGCATCCACAGCTGCAATATTCTCCCGAAGTGCAAGAAGCCTTTCTTCCGATGCCATTGGTAGTCCGCTAATGGACTGCATGGCTATACTTTGGACGGTGGGGTTGGAAGAGACTGAGAGGAGCCAGTGCAGTGCCTCAGCCGCCAAGTTTGTTGACGTCTGTTGCACGGAGTCGGACTCTATCATCGTCAGCGACTGCTGCTTTCTTGCTAGTATGCGGGGAAGATTGTGATACATGCGGCTAAAATTTCCTTCTTTAAGACCAGAAATGAAAAAGGGTTTTCTCCATGTCCATGTCACTTGCGGGATGAACCGACAAAAAGCAACGTAGATGAGGTCACAGAGAGGCGTACGATATGGACATTGAGGGAAAAGAATGGGAAGAATGGCTGCGACCACATACACTGTGTAGACAAGGCCGGTTCCTGCACAAATGACCCATGACAGGGCCTGCCGAAGCGGTTGTAGGAATATCACCAAGCCAACAAGAAAGATCGCGAGGGCGAGGTGCATAAAGACAGGGAGTAATCCTATGATGACCTGGACCCGCCACTTTTGAAACCCGGCATATCGGAACTGACGAGTAAAACTGCGGTCGCGTGGTGTTCCGGAAGGGAGGGCAACATAATGGTGAAGCCACTGTTTGACGAGAACAGCAACGAGGGCGGTCGTCAGGCTTAAGAACAGACTGGTGAACCAGAGCCCGTTCACCCAAACATCCGTGGTAGCGGGAATAAAAGCGATACTAGGATTGAGGGGGGAAGGGGAGATAGAGTCGACTGAGGAACCATTGGCGATGGCACGTTGAACTAAGACCGATTCATAGAGAAGAGACGCCGACATGGCAGCATAGTCCGGCTGCAAGCTCTGCGATGTCTGAGCGACGAAGGTCGTCACGACTGCTGAGAAAAGACCCGCCTTGGACGTGGCTCAGTGACGAAGTAAAGCAAAGCAACGAAAGGACTCACAAACACGAGTAATACATCAACATTATCTCGAGATTCTTCAACCATGTTGGCATCGTGGATCCTACTTTCGTCTTCGTACGTTCTCCAAACCCTCGCATTCGATGATGCCTCTTCGTAGGGCGCGTCCTCCGGGTATTTCTGTTCGTAGTCGTACGTATCATTGCCTAGTTAGAAATTGATGAGATACGAGGGAGAAGTAGAAGTGTTTTGCGCACCTTTCTTGACAGTAGGCGTGGATCTCTTCATCCCAAAAATCTTCTTCGTACTGGCTGCCGTAGCAGAAGTTGGTAAGGCAGCGGCGGGGGCTTGATCTTCTTCTTCTGCCGCATCCGACTCCGCCGCCTGCTTAGCTGGGTTCTGCCCGTGCTCCCCGTCTCCCCCAATTCCTGGTTCTTCGGCTTCTACATCCTCGCGTACAATGGCATCGTCTTGCCTCGGAACCAAGGCCGACGTTCCATCGATTTCGTGCAGTGACATCTATTCTAGTGATTGTTGAAGGGAGGATGATGATGGATAGAAACGCGCCAGCTGTATGCGCTGGCGCACAGCATGGCTACGGCATGTTTCGACGCTAGAGCAACCAAGAGAGCAACCGCCCCAGGGCCAAAAGTACTGGTGCCTAAAACTGATGGCGACAGAATATGTCAGAGCGACGCGCACCAAACAACTACAAACGTCGCCGTCGCCGTCGCGACCGCGACCTCTTCGATTCTCGATTCATTTCTTACTCTCCTACCCTCAGACAATACTCATCTCTACCATTTCGTCTAATGACCAAGTCCGACGAACGAATCATTTTTTTCCGTCCCACGAGGCCCTTGCCAAATCGAATATATCCACATATATGCTAGTAATTTCAAAGCCACGTCTCTCCACAGCAATTCACGCGAGGATTGATTCCAGTAACGGCTTCTGGCATCTGGGAGATAGTCAATGTGCGTTGGACGGCCTATCATCGCGTCGTCGACGCCTCACTCACTCAAGAGCATGGGTCGAGCAGCATTATTTTTGGTGCCGGAACGAATATCTTCAGCGCAGTTTATGTGCACTGCTTTGTCCTCCCTTTGGTTGAACGAGGCTGACAACATTCCTATCCATAGCTCCTCATCGATCATCGCTATATCCAGGGTTCGCCAGTCCTATGACAAAGGACAGATTCCCTTCCCGCAGGATGACATTCCTGGTGTGCAGACATCTCTCAGCGGTACCCTGCGCTAAATACTGCTCTGAGGCGTAATCCACGCCCACCTGACGGCGCTCGATGGACAGTAGTCATTGCACCGTATCACGTCGTTATCGACTAGCTTTAACATGAGCGGTTGGTCATCGGAACTAGAAAGATGTGAAATGTTCGAAGCACTTGACCACCGTAGTAGCTAGATCTGCGGACTCGTGAGGTTGGAATCCAAGGTTGAGGTGGATATAGGTTGACGGTGGTACCTCTAAAGACGAAGGCAAAGGGTGAGTTACCGAATATAAACTGCGGTGTACATACGATCGTGGCAATAATACTTGCTTTCCTGGTACATCGCGCGCAGCTACAGACGAATAGAATGGCCTCGAAACCCGCCAGGCTCAAACGGCTGCTTCATCTGTTAATCCGATTCGTGCTGTTGAGGCCTTGACTGAGTTCGAAAGGCGCTCGATTGATATAGAACATGATGCATTGATGTCCGTACATCGAAACGAACATCTATTCCAAATATTCTGTCCAGCAATGATACAGATAATAAATACTTGAGGGCTACAGCAACAGAGATTGCAACAAAGCATATAACAGAACAATTGACACGAAAGCTTACACATACGTTCGCACGAACGCTCCCCAGTCTTCAATAACCTTCTTCACCACACAATCCCACTCCCTCCCCTTATAGGGCCCTGATAAGATACGCTGAAATTCGAAAATCTCTTTATGAATAGTCCCGCCTAGGTACAAGTCAAAACCTCCTCGCGAAAAATAATCCGAACACACTCACAGTCCTTGCACGGCTGACCTTGCCCACCATTCCCGTTCCCTATCCTTCCACCTCGCTTCTTGGGAGAGGCAACGGAGGTCGGGATGCTCCCAGTGCTAGCTCGAGGGCCCGCCTTGGGTTTGGCCGGTCCCTTCCCTTTCCCTTTCGAAAACGGTTTCCAGCCTGGCTGGAGATACGCCGCATTCACCGCTAGGTCCGCCAACTCGAGGTGTATCAGCCGCTCTAAACCTTCTCGTCAGCCTGACTCGGATTAATCCCTGATGATCAACTCACCCAGTCGGTGACACCACACGTCCTCGTTCCCGCCCTCCGGAAGGATAACGCGTCCTTTCATCAAGGAAGTCTCGTCTCCGCCATCCCCGACGGAACCAGGATAGAAACCTCTCAGAACCTGCTCCTTCGAACCACACTGTTTGCCCCACTCGTTCAACCTCTTCACAACATTGACTGCACGCCCGACTTTGAGTTGGACGGTCTTGCTATCATCGGGGTCCCTAATCTCAAAGGTATAGATGTACCCCTCGACATCGGACTGAGAACGCGCTTTCTCCATCTCGACGCGTAGAGCCACTTGGGTGTCTGGATGAAGATACGAAGGGATATAATCTAGAGCCAGACAGAGAATGCAAACACGCGTAACGACGAGATGGGCAAGGGCGTACCTGCAAAATCAACCCACTCTGGCGCTTGGACGCCCTTCCTTCGAGCATAAAATCCAGTAGGGTCAAGAAGCTCTTTCGTATGCTGAAAGCAGAATCGTTCCACTCCAGGTAGCGCGGCTCCCCCAGTCTTGACTTGTCGCGTGCATCGCCTTCCAGCCTTCGTCACACCCGAGCATTGGGTATCGGGAGGCGCGTTTGGGTCGGGAGGTGTTGACGACGCCCGTGGTCGTCCCAGTTTCGGCTCTGAGTTTGGTGGTGAGAGTCGCGCCGAGGGTGAAGGCGAAACGGGGGTCGACGAAGGAAGAAGATATCGCCGCCGTGGGATCTCTGGAGCTGAATGGGCACGAGGAGGATCTTCTGGCACGTTCAAGGCATGGCGCATGGTAAGAGACATCGCAGGTTGGGGCATCTGCATTGCCGGAGGTCGCGGTAACGGTTGGAACCCGCCAACAAATGAGTGCGTCGTTGTATGGCTTGTCCGTGCAGGCGACGGCAGTGGCTCGTGAATGGTGAGGTTGTTGAGGGCCTCTACTGGTGGCTCGCTATCGGCAGGCTTTGGTGAACTGGGCCGCCTCTCTTCGAGGTCAAAGATCTTTGCGATGAATTGTTTGGTTCTGCCCATCGTGGTGGAAGGCAGCAGAGCGGTACCGTCACAGTCCAGCCTTCGCATCAATATCGGAAAATCGGCCCGGAGGGTGGCTGTGCTCACTTTCTTGGGCATCGCCGATAGCATCGTCGACGTGCAATGCAATGAGAATAATTGTAGGGAATATCTCTGTTATATACTATCGAGGCAGAAAACAAAGACATAGGCGTCCCAGTGGCGCGAATGCTGCTCTGACATATTGTCCGTCCAAGTCAAACATGAAAAAATTTTCAATATATTCAAACCTGTAAAGACAACCTATTTCCTTTTCTTCACGGCTTTTCTCTCCATCTCGAACCTTGAGCGCTTCCTTTTCTTCATCGTTCCGTCATCTTCCGTCGGCGCAGAATCCCTCCTAGTATCTCGGCTTCTCTCAAGGACTGAACCACGCTTACTTCGCTGTCTAAGCTCATCATAGCCGTCCCCTCCACGTCCACCACGGTCAACATCGCGCAAAACGTCCGCAAATTCATCGTCAAATCCTCTTCCACCACGACGTACGCGACCCTTGCCCTCTTCACCGACACCGCTGAGGCCGCCACCCATAGCCAGAGCCTCTTCATCTCGTCTCCGTCTCCGCCCCTCCTTCTTGCTCAGCATGACTCGGCCGAACTGCTCTTCTTCAAACTCAGTCAGGCGCTTGAGGTAGCGCGCACGGGACGACTGGTTATTGAGGGACGGCGTCGAGCCCAAGCCCGACGTGGATTCGGTATAAGGAAGCGTGGGATCAGCATGCCGCAACGCGTTAAGTGTAGTAGGTATCGGCGCCCGTTTCTTATTCTTGTCTTTCGAAGTAGGAATGTAAGGCACGGGAGCCAACCGCGGAGGGTGGTAGATTCCGTCGTTCGATGCCGTCGGCCTATCACCCACTTCTTCTTCACCCTCTGACACCTCGTCATCGTTGTCGTCAACGAGATTCTCGGGGTTAGGTCGGAATGCCAGTGGATCTGTTGATAGCAACTTTAGCAGCAAGAAAACGCCACAGAGCGCGGCAGCTTACCATTGCTCACATCCACAACGGCTTCGTCTTTGGCAAGACGGACCAACTTGTCAATCTGGTACCGCATTCTGCCTTCTAGAACTTTGATTTTCTCGAGAACAACCCTGTTTTCTATCATGGAGTCGACAAGGTCCCCAGGTTCATCTCCACGGGCATCCCGATCCGGATCGCTGAAAGACTGTTGTGGGGGACTTCTCGCCGCGAGGCTATGTGAAAGGGCTCTACGGCATGAAAGTAATAAGAGGGACTGCATGTAGCTGAGCAGGACATGGTTCTTCAGTGATAGAAGAGATATCCCATCCGATGTCTGGGAATAACTGCGACGTTCAGCCGCGGAATTAAATACAGGCGACACAACGTACTCAGATGCGAGACCTTTGATAACTTCTCGGACTGATGAAATGCTCGTAGTCATATCATTGTGCAATGCGCTCACTTGCGCGTCCATATCAGTCTCTTCGTCCATCCTGTTCGAAGATTGTGAGCATCAGGCAGGAAAAAAAAGCCAAATAACGATGAAAAAGTCAGTCAACGGGTTTCTAAGCCGCCGCTCGTAAGCGTAGTGCATTACAGCAAGATAAATTCAGAGCCCAGTGCGTTTCATCCCAAAATACGACTAGGAAAGGGACTTACCCGCTGTCTTCTGGTGGTTAAATTCCAAGTTGATGATCGAGAAAATTTTCGGTTTGTTTGGGTCTGATGATGGAACCAAACTATGACGCAGATATTGACGCTATCCCTTGTAGGATGGCACACTCGTCCTCACACAATGCCCTGTCAGTGTTATCTGGACCTGGCCCGTGACCCGGACCTTGTCTCGGTTCGACTGACAGTGAATATCACCTGCGTCTTCGATGACGTTAGTATGTAAGCTGGAGCTGAGCATTCCCATGGGTCTCTCCCAAACCACTACGATGTATCAAGCTCATCAAACTAGTAACGAAACTCCTCGTTTTTCTTCCGACAATATCGCGCCAAATAATGTATATGCTATCTCTGCGCTCGACCTGAACCCGTTTGAGTCGACTGTTGCAGTACGTCTAGCTAGTTTCACCCCGGACAACTTGACGAATTTCTCCTCTGTCTAGTCTCGCCTTCTCTCCGATAGCACTGGCATGGCTATTGGAGCACCCAGCAACGTAGCCCCGGGATCTGCGTCGGAGAGCGATGGTCCCATAACGCCACCGGTATATACACCTTTTTCGAGCTTTCGATGGGTGCTCACCTGCACAAGTCTTCAGACGAGGATCATCGCGATAACAAGGAGAGAGTTGTGGACGTGTCCACGACTTTCTTCCCCGGAATGACAAGCCATCAGCCTGCTGACATCATCCTTATCTCGTCCGACAACGTTCAATTCCACGTCCATCTGAACGTGCTCTACGATGCGTCAAGTACCGGCTTCGCGTCCTTGCTCAGCACCACCAACACAAAGCCTGGATTTCCCGTCCCAGAAAAATCGGACATCCTAAACGTCATACTCCTGACGATTTACGGTAAACCTATCGCCGACTACCGCCCAGCATTCGACGTCCTGGTCACCGCCGTCGACTCGCTCGGGAAATACGGAATCCAACCTCAGCGCTACGTGAAGCCGGCGCAGCCTCTATTCGAGCTCATCCGCTTCCACATGCCCCGTTACCCCCTCGACGTCTACGTTCTTGCGGCCCACTATGACCTCTTCGAGCTAGCCCAGGCAGCTTCGTCTCACCTCCTCTCCGCCAAGCTTGAGACGATCACAGAGGACCAGTCCATGCGTATGGGGGCTGTTTACCTCAAGCGCCTCTATGACCTGCACAGTAGGCGAATAGATGCGCTCAAAAATATATTAATCCGTGCACCTGAACCTCATCCATCTACCCCCACTTGCAGTCTCTCAGACCAGAATGGTGTTTCGAGAGCCTGGGCCCTGTCTGCTGCGTACCTCATTTGGGACGCCCGACCCGGTAAGTATATCGGGTAAGAGACTGTTGAAGATACTTAAGAATATGGGATCTCCGACCCCAAAGACATGTCCTTCAGATACATCGAGTCGACTATGGGCGCGTTGAAGCAGCACGTGTCCTGTGAAGATTGCAAGAAGACTATCGACGCACAGGTCAGGCAATGCATCACAGATTGGAATTCCGTGAAGGTCAATCGGCTGTTCATTTCCAAGAAATATTACTGAATAGGCGATCTGATAACAGTGGTCAATCTAGGGAGATTGATTAAGGATCGCTTCTTTGGTGTCATCATTTGTACAATAGTTACTGGACATACCACATACTTCGGAATCACAATTTACTAGCATATCGCGCGACAAGCCTGGGTGATGGACCGTGACGCGTTGGAAAGATTCATGGGGATCAACAGAGGCTCTACGACCAGAAGCCTAGGAAAAAGACGACGCTTCGGATGAAGGCAATTCTGAAACAATGAAGAATATTACTTATATAGATTTCAACTTTCTTTATTACCGCTTGGTGCTCACAAGGGAAGCACCTCCGCCGTTGACGGTGCCGGCTATATCTTAGTATTTCGGGCCGACGACCTCTTCTCAATAAGTTGTACTTCCCCTGAGGCCCACCACTTATCTTGTCGCATGGTCTTTGCAGCTGCCACCAGAGCGAACCTTTTCCCCGCAACCAACCAGTGCTGTATATGCATTAGATTCATGCATGTCATCCAGAATGCACAGTTTTGATTTTGTCGAGTACGTCTGAACTTTGTTAAGTGAGAAAATCCTGCATCATGCAGCGGGCCTTATTGTGTTATTTTTTTGAAAATGAATCCGGAAGAAGGAAAGAATCGGGGACCCGGCTTCCGCCGCTACTGGATGCCGCCTCCCTTCCACAGCTACTAAACTCGATGTCAATTCACGAAACCGATAGAACGTCGACTCTGGATGCGGGCCAGGACGATACTATTATACGCGAGGATGCAGGGGCTGAATCACAAAGAATTGGGGGAGACGACGAGCGCGGGCAGAACCCAGGGGTAGAGTCGGACGAGGCAGAGGAAGAGGAGCAAGCCCCCGCTGCTGCCCCACCAACTTCTGCCGGTGCAAAGAAGATTTTTGGGACAATGAGGAGACCAAATCCTACGGCTAAGAAAGGTGTGAAAAATCCTTCTTGTATTATGTGTCGTATCTCATGGGGCGCCAAATAGGAAATGACGCGTACAACTATGAAGAGAAATACCCCGAGGATGCCATCTACGAAGAGACAGCACCGAATGCAAGGGTTTGGAGAACGTATGAAGATGAAAGCCGGATTCACGACGCCAACATGGTCGAAGAATCCAGGGATAACGTCGACGTACTACTTGTCTTTGTAAGTGCTCACTCCTGTTTGTTTGATATCGTTGCTAAAATATGTCCAAGGCGGGTCTTTTCTCAGCAGTCGTGACGACTTTTGTAGTGCAAACGTCGCAGAGTCTGCAGCCGGACTACGCTGCCATCTCAGCTTCTCTACTATATGAATCGGTCCTCGTTCAACGTGCCATCGCCAACGGATCCTCGGTCAGCTCCATTGCCCCTTCGCCTCTCAATCCCACCATCGCTTTTGTCCCCGCTACCACGGACGTCTGGGTAAATGGGCTCTGGTTCACGAGCCTGTTCCTCAGCCTGACGACTGCGCTTGTCGCTGTTCTCGTGAAACAGTGGCTGCATCATTATGTCGCCCTTCCTTCAGGAACACCGCGCGACCGAAGTTTCACTCGTCAATTTCGCTATGCCGGATTTCAAAAGTGGCATGTCCAGGTCATCATAGGATTACTCCCTGTCCTTATGCACCTCGCCCTCGCGATATTTCTTGTTGGCTTGGTGATATTCTTACAACCGCTTCGGCAGGCCCTGTCATGGGTCATTTGTGCAGGAACCGGCCTTGTCTACACTGCGTATGTGGTAGCGACTATTCTTCCCATCATCTTTCCTCAATGTCCCTACCGTACGCCTCTCTGCGATCTTGTCTACATTTCCTTTTGTCGTATTATCCCGCAAGTGTCATGGGACGAGTACCGCAAACAGGAGTTCCTCGACTTTTGGAGACGAAGAGACTTTAGAGCCATGTTCTACTATCGTCCCCGCGTACAAGCAAGAGATCCACAGTCGCTGACGAAGATAGAGTCCAAGTTCGTGCAACAGATGTCAACAAACTTGGCGCCTGAAGCACTGCACTGGCTCTTCTCAGTCTCTTCCAATCGCACCGTCCAAAGTATAGTAATACAGTCCGTCGGGGGACTGCCGATGGCATCAGAAGGAAAGTTTCGAGCACTTCAGGGCAATGTTGAAGCAGCGGGTGCCTTGCAGGACTCTTTGCTCAGCCAATGCCTCCAAACGAAAGATGATACGGATTGTGTGGAGCCAGTGCCAGGCATGGAACTCAGACTCGAACGTCTGCTTCGTGTTTATCCTCGCTATTTTGATCGGTTGTACTTCATTTCCCCCAATACCGATTCATTTGAGCTTGCTGTTGCGATCTCATTCAATGATTTCTTGGTCGAGAAAGAGGGAGAATATGTCTCGACGGGTGCACTCCTTATGAACATTATATCCGGGTCTGCCCCTACTTCGAAGCTGCCGCCACGCTGTTGGTTTCACCTTGCGAGGCGTGCAGCTGCCTTTACACTGGACCCTGATAAGGATGATCACACGAATATGTTTCCCCTTCATCTCTGCTCTGCCATCCTACACTCGTTCTACGCATCGTCGTTCGGCCTAAAAGCACAAGACTTTAATTCACCAATGGTCCTTGATTTCAAGGATGCATTGCCTTATTTTCTTGACGAAATCTCTGACAATGCTCTTCGCCTGTTTTCCCCGTTCGTCAAACATCCATTTTTGAGCGAACCATCGTTGCCTCAATCTCTGCAGCTGTTTGTGGCAGCCATCAAATTCTTACTTCACAGGCTTTCTCTTCCCGAGTCTAATATGTCTCATACCATCATTTGCCAGTCGTTGACTGCTGCGATTCACCGGATCCCTTATCAAAATTTCTCATCCCAGGAAGCTACTGCTCTCATAATGGTGTTTGAGGATATTATTGCTCCTTGTGTTGTCCCACTGCTCAACATTGAGTCAGATTGGAGGGATTTGTGCCATCGTACGATCCTCGCCTATCACTCTTTGGCTTCTATCGCCCCTTCTGCTTGTTCTTTGTCCGGTCTCCAATCAATGGTTGATTTTATGACAAGTCATTGGGACCAGACGCGGGGTTCTTCCTACAAGTCCGACGCTTCATGCAGGGTGTTGGCCGATCTCCTTGCGAAGCACATTCCAATAGCTTTTACTGTGTTTCGTGAGAGTCAATGTCTGCAGTTTCTCGGAAGCTATCCCTTTCATGAAGCATCAGTTCCGATGGTTAGCGCGTACGTCGCAGGAATTTTTGCCATGCAACAGGGTTCAGATGGAGCTGTAGATGCCGAATCGCTTCAGCAGCACATTGACTACCTCCATGACCCACACAATCGTTTTACTGCATGCTCTATCTTGGCCACACATGGCATCAGGGATGTAGGCCGGGCAGCCATCCACAGGGACATCACAACATTAGTGCAGCTGTGTCCACGGGATGCTGCCTGGGAAGAGTGTCGCAGGAAACTTCATAATCTCGTACAAAGCGATGAGGGGGACTTTTTCATTAAACAGCTCATACCAGAGTCTCCGCTGCTTCACCCACTACAGGCGGACGAAATTCAAGCCGAAAAAGATAACATTAGATATGCAATAAATGTTCTTGATGACTTTTTCGATGGCGAAGGACATACCATGGTGAGCTGACGTCCTTTTCGTCGGTCAAAACTTCCACTGACAATTGAAGTAGGTTTCCCCTGATTCATCGCCAGAATGGCACTCAACGGGTCATATACACCGCTTTTTAGGATGGCGTCGTCGTCAGAAGCCGGATGGTAAGTCGGAAAAGGGACAGGAGGTTTAGTTGATAGATAGGAATGTTAAACTTGCTGGGACCGCACTTGGTGCGATGAAGAGATAGCCTGTTTTCAGGCTACTTGGATCAGTGTTCAATGACGAGTTCAATGTGAAGGCCTGTTGGTGATACGCAATTTACGGTTGTTTTATCTGCATACAGAGTTGGACGCAAGGAAAGTCAGCGAAGATTGGACCGCCCGCAACGAGAAGGTCCAAGTCCAGGCGTTATAAGAACACCCAGCGGATTTCCGAGACGCTTAAAATTGAGGGTAAGTACTTATAACCCGACCTTGAGAAGTGGTGCTTCATGGTCCCCCATGCCTATCGAAACGGCCGTGTAGTTAAAACCGTCTTCCGAGGTAGAAAATAGAGAATGCCATGCCTCCGTGTGGCCTGGCGTACTTGCGGCATTGGAGCCCGGCCATGTCGTGAACTACTCTATCGATTTTTATGCGCTTCAACTCCTCATTGCCAATATGAAGTACACTGATACTAATTACAAGGCTGATATGAAGAAAGTTGGCGAGGATCCAGAGACGCAGAGGTGGTGGGATGCAGGACAGTCTAGTTGAAGGTGCTACCGGTAGTGGGAAGGACATTTGTGCATACAAGATCGCCAATCTTCCTTGGTGAGCATATTAGCTCACTCCGCGGAAAAACTAGTGGTCGCTTGAACTGCACTCAGCCTGCATATAGAACCTGAGGCGAGCGAAAACTTGGGCGTCGAACGGCGGTTGGCCAATGAAATGTTATATGCGACGTGATGTTTGAAGCCAACTCAGGATGGCGCTCTATGTGAAGAATAAATCAAGAGAAGTAAAATCGCATACGCGCAATACTACTATTTTCTCCTAGACCGTCAGGAAACATTATTCATCACAGGTAACACAAATACCGCTCATCCAAGGGACCCTTCCACCCAACTGACTTTATCTCAGAACGCAAATCAAGCACCGAAGGTAACAAAAAGAAGCTCACCACACATCCAACAATCCAACAAATGGAACGGATCGCTCGAGTTTTGATTTAATATGACAATTCGCGGGTAGCATGTGTACCACCTACTATTTCTCCTTTATTTGGACCAGCCTGGCGTAATTGACTCCCCAAAAAGCCTCTGTGATTGTGTTGATATCAGCACCTCAAACCTAAAGAAAGAGAGAGCGTACCTTCATGGTTGGGCTCATATACGTCGCCTTCATTCTACAGTGATACTCATGAGGAAGGAGAGAAACGGTAGTAAATGTCACTCACAAAGTAGGCACCAGAATCTGGCGAAAACTCTCTCAACCATTGGGTGACCGTGCTCACGAAATCATATTGAGTTCGCATATCCTCAGCCGTAGAATTCCAGCTAAACGTTCTTGAAGATGACATCTGTTTGCGTAAGAGTTGAATATAACGGTAAGTAGCATGCAAACATTACGCACATGCCACAGCGCATTTCGCCACGCTGGAGTAACACTAGTGGACCCTTCCGTATGATTGTATAGGAATGGTGTTCCGACCACGATATAAGGGTTAATCGAGAACTGCTGTACCATCCTAGTCAGGATATCAAGTAACCCAGCCTTGCCGCTGTCAGTGGCAAAATTTTCGGCCGGTATCAAACGACTTCCGAGAATAGTCTCTACACCGACGGCCTGGAAAAGAGTCAGTGGATGTTACGCCGAAAATACAGAGAGTTATCAACTCGCAGCTTCAGCGGATAAAACATATTTTGTGAAGAAAGCTAGCCAAGAGGGAATTTCTTCTACTGTCGCAGTCCCATTTTGCACGAGAGCGTAATCGACGATGGGTTGAACAGATGCCTGCGCTTCCTCCAGAGTCAGAAGAGGATTGACGTTGATTATGCCGTTAGACTATAGAAACAATATCAGAGACGAGCAGTAGAGCGACTTCAAACGTACCCTCATATGACCACCCCACCCTTCAGTTCCCCACCTGTACGTATGGTCCACGAGGAGTTTCAGAAAAGGTACACCATTCTCAGTTGTCTGCGGGAAGGATATCGCGGCGCTGGTCTTCCATCAATATCGAAAAATAATCCAACACAGAACGCTCACACTACAAGACTCATCTGCGGCTCCACATGCATTGAAGACTCGAGAACGACACCAAAAGTTGATCCACCTCCACCTCGAAGTGCCCAAAAGAGATCGGGGTGTTGGAATTCGTTTGTGACTCGGAGCTCTCCATCAGGTGTGACAATCTTGAATTGAAGCTTTGTTTATGCATGAGATGTGGTTCAAGATAAGCGACGAATGACGCACCACACGGTCTACCCCAAGGCCGTAAACAGGCGTCAGGACACTATGGCCACCTCCCTGAGTGGCGTAAATTAGTTCAAGTTATTTGACGAAGTCCCGAGCTACTTGCCATAGCCCATCCGCCGCTAGGCGCTACCGTTTGATGGTAGGCACCTATGATGGTGACGTTATTTGCATCAGCAAACTCATAAACGTCCTTGAATGGTACGCCAGCCTATAGAGAGAATTGATTAATATTGAATACTGTTCGAGTCCAGGTGAACATACCCCCATGGTTATAGCCCTATAACTCTTGTTTCCTCCTTCTGGGACGAAATCTGCCGAGTATTTCAACTAAGGATGATATCAAGTTCGATGAGGCTGTAGATTGGATAATTCGACATACACCGCCGAGATTTCGGGTCTAGGAAAGGAACAATCGTCAGTCAACGACCCTTCTGAACACATGTACAAAAAATGACGAACCCATAACGAAAGCGAGCCGCGTAGACTTGACCTGCCCTTGTAATCATGACCGGATGCTTTAATAGACAAGTGAACGCCTGTGGCTTTCGAAAATTCAAACGCTTTTTGAACGTCTTCGGCGCTTTGTACATCAATCTGTTCTAGACGGTGAATATAAAACACCTGGTAATGAGGAGGAAAAGACACACGTAATGTGGAGGTACACTTCCCTGAAGACAATCACTCTCTTTGAAAGCAGTCGGGTTGCTGGTATTAGAGGGATCCAGCAGGCACCTCTCAGAGGTCTTCTGACACATCTCCCATTGCGGCTGGTCGTTCCATTGGCGATGAGCGCGCGCATATCGATCAATCCGATTGCACTCACCAGCATATATGCGCTGAAATGTACTGACCGGGCTGTCGCGTTTCCATAAGCAGCTTGAACACCAGCACATTCCGTCTCGTCGGACGTGCTCGATTCCCCATTTACAGTCGAGAAGCACGAAGATGCAAAAGGAAGAGCACGATGGAGTCGTCCATCTAGTGAGCGAGCCAAGTTCAACCAATCCGTAGCAGCAGAGACGGGCCAGTAGAAGAAAACCGAAAAGACAAGAAGATGCCCCGAGAACATGTGAGAAGGACAAGATGGGTCAGCTAGTCCAACTCCACATTGCCAGGTCTCGTGCTTTTCTCCGCAGGGGTGAGTGTCAGTATAGGAACAGGGACAGAAAAAGGTAGATTGCAATCGCCGGTTACCTCTAACGGCATCTCCGTGATGGTTCTTAGCTACGTCTTCCTAAGCTCCTTGATGGATGTCTACAATGTTTGTCAATTGCGATCATTGAGGCCTTGAAGTTACAACGTGTGCTTGTACGACCATTAAACAAAGTGGATGTAAAATCACCTTTGGCTCGGGTATGAGTGCTTGATAGCTTGAGCGGAAGATACTGACTGCTGAGTTAAGACATGCAAACTACCACACCCGGCAATGCTGTAGGATGAAGAGTGAGCGGCGCCTAGGACTGGGACAAAATGGATCGTCCAAGATTTGTGAGATTTGCAATGGAGGATGTGAGAATGATACATGAATTGTAATGGTACAGCACGAAAGATCTTGTCACCAAAAATATCAAGAAATGTCCATCGCATCAACCTCGCCTTCATCGCGGTCCGAGTCGTCCCAAAATTCTTCGGGTATGCCCTCAAAGTCTGCCAAAGCAGCTTGCCGCTCGCATTCATCTGCGTAGGCCTGCAGCTCCGCAATTTCGCGTTCCTCTGGTGTGAGCTCCTCCCACCTAGGCAAAGACCGCGCCTCTGGTTCTGCGAGCAGGTTCAAGTCATTCCTCTTTCCCATGCTAGGACGAGGCCACTGTACCGTGTAATTCATCCTCCCAGCGCCCAGATCCTCGATGTCCGGATCCAAGGATAAGCCGACGAATCGGCATGAGGGAGCTTGTAGGCATGTTGCGCCCGACGGTTGGTATGCTCTACGATCCGTTGGAAGAACTATGAAACCAGTGAGCAGTTTTCAGGTTTTCAGGGATAGCTGGCGACGTACCTCGTCTTTCAAAACCTCATCCTGTCTCTTCCTTGTCATCATCCATAGCGTTGTCAAACACGTCGTCGCTACCGGCATGTTTCTTCCGCTTCACAGCACACTCTCTCGCCTTGGCCGCGCCTTGAAAACAACGCGTTTGGAAGCGTTGTCTGAGAGATTCCTTCTGCGAATGTACGGGTGTGCTTGCGATGTTTCCAAAAAGAGGAGCCGAAACGCTGGCAATGCGTCGAGGAAACCTTTTGGATGTAGGCTGGGTCCCAGAACTAGGCGTCATGGTCTTGTATTATAATTTTCGCCGAGCTTGAGCGGCGGATAATGGCGAAGAAAAGTTGGGGCTCGATGGCGACGTCGACTGGCTGGCCAAGATGGGGGACTCGATTGGACCATGCGACGGCGTACGCAATACCGGACTTGAAACTGGAGAAACAACCATTCTGAGAGGATACACGCATTAGTCAGCGTCAGTGGCATTAATAGAAGGGCGAGAAATACCTTGACGGCCGACTGCATGACGGTTTCGGTACCGTCAAGAGATGCCAGGTAGTAGCTTGGGAGAGTACGAGGAGTGGAGTACTTATTTAATTCAATTTCCAGTCACGATGATTGTCAACGAAAACACGTGATAGGCGCCACAATCGTGTCGCGTCGCGTGTTTAATAAAATTTTAGTCTGAATCGTGCTTTCTTGGGTAGTCTTGCTTACCGTACTTACTATCCACGCGTTTTGGTCCTCTAGATTCGACAAATTTATGATGGTCCATTATGAGCTAGAAGCTTATTCGAATTCAATCCAGGGGAGATTCGCTCTGGTTTACTGCGCCGAGATCGCAGTGGTTGCGCTTGGCTTTACGGTGCTGCTTGGAGACCATGACGAAGGATTTCTTTTGTTCTTCCTTGTTCCCTCTTCTCTTAATGGGGAGCGAGAGGAAAGGGAAAGGTGACACAAGCCGTCGATTCAGCCGTCTAGCCTGGGAAGCGGGAGCCTGTCACTCAGCATGGGATACGGTTTGCGTTCATCTTCGAATAATACATCATCATCACTGCCGCCGGCTTATACACTTCAAATCCAGGCCACCTTTTGCCGTCGGAAAGGAGCTACAATCTCCAAGCTCTTTGACGTCGCGTTCGCCGTCACCACAGCCTCCAGCACTCCCGCTACCTCCATGGAATTTGGAAGGACAAGATGACTATTGCTGCCCGCCGATCTTGTCGACATTGGATGACTAGATCCGATCCGAAGATATAGGATATGGAACAGAGTTCTTAACTGAGTACTGATGGTAGGAACAGCGGAGAACTGCGCATGAGCAAAGCACCTTGGTAAATTTCCCCGTAGCGTACATTATCTGTACGATATAGTTAATAATATGGAGATTAGGAGAACCCACGATTTAAATTCCGGACGCAAGAGTCACCAATGAGGACAACCTGGAACAAAAAAAAAATCAACATCGATTCTACTACCGAACAGCGACGGAACAGAATGTCCTGGAAGAGATAGTAGTAGTCGTGGCCATGCTGTATTACGAGGATGAAGGTTGCGATTGAGTATTTGTTGGCGGAGATTGAATGTCTTTTTGAACCCTCTGGCGGTCCTAGCACTGTACTTGATTACAACACCGTCGGAAACCAATACTCAATTTCCAAGTCCCGAGTGTATTCCCTTTCTGTCTCATCATCAACGAAAATCCGGTGAATCAAAGTCTAGCTCTGCCGCATCTTGTCTCCGAGTTCGCATTGATGCCCTAACGGAACATTTTCATCCTAATCATTATCGGTTAAGTAGGCGCCGCTAGTAACCTTGGGCGCTTGCGCTAGCGCCGGAATATGTCGTAACCATGAGACCTGCCAGCGCATACAGATCTTGTACTTCTATCTTTCTGTCCACCATCGTTCTCTCTTTGCCGACTATTGAACGATATGTCAATTCATGAAATCTATAGACCGTCGAACCTGGATTCGGGGCAGGATGGGGCCATTGCACGCCAGGACGCAGAGGCCGAATCACAAGGAATTGGGGGAGGTGGGGAGCGTCGGCATAATTCAGCTGAGCAGGAGGTAGAGCCGGACGAGGAACAGGATGAAGCCCCCGCCTCTGCTCGGCCACCTTCTGCGAATGCAGCCGGCGCGAAGAAGATTTTCGGGACAATGAGACCCAATTCTAAAGCTAAGAAAGGTGTGAAAACTGCTTCTTATTATACGTCGTATCTCAAGAAGGGCCAAATAGGAAACGACGCGTACAACTATGAAGAGAAATACCCCGAGGATGCCATCTACGAAGAGACTACATCAAATGCGAGGGTTTGGAGAACGTATGAAGATGAAAGCAGGATTCATGACGCTAACATGGTGGAGGAATCTCGAGATAATGTCGACGTACTACTTGTCTTCGTAAGTCTTCACTCCCATTTGTTTGTTTCACCACTGAATATGTTCCAAGGCGGGTCTTTTCTCGGCGGTCGTCACGATTTTTGTCGCCCAGACATACCAAAATTTGCAGGTGAACTACGTGGCCATGTCAGCTTTTCTTCTCTATGAATCGGTCCTCGTTCAACGTGCAATCGCCAACGGTTCCTCGGTCAACGCCATCGCCCCTTCATCTCTCAATCCCACCATCGCTTTTGTCCCCGCTACCACGGACGTCTGGGTGAACGGCCTCTGGTTCACCAGCCTATTTCTCAGCCTGACGACTGCACTTGTCGCTGTTCTTGTGAAACAGTGGCTGCATCATTATGTCGCCCTCCCTTCTGGAACACCGCGCGACCGGAGTTTGACACGCCAGCGGCCACTTCCGATATGCCGGGTTTCAAAAGTGGCATGTCCAGGTCATCATAGGACTACTCCCTGTCCTTATGCACCTTGCTCTCGCGATATTTCTTGTTGGCTTGGTGATATTCTTACAACTGCTTTGGCAAGCCTTGTCATGGGTCATTTGCGCAGGAACCGGCATTGTCTACACTGCATATGTGGCTGCGACTATCCTTCCCTTTCTTTTCCCTCAATGTCCCTACCGTACACCTCTCTGTGACCTTGTCTACATTTCTCTCCGTCGTATCGTCCCGCAAGTGACATGGTACTACGAAGAGAATTCCGAGAATAAGGATAGACGATGGAAAAGTTCCATCTTTCGGTATCTTCCCCGTGTACAATCACGAACTCCACAGTCGTTGACGAAGATAGAGTCCAAGTTCGTGCAACAGACGTCAACAGACTTGGCGCCTGAAGCACTGTACTGGCTCTTTTCAGTCACTTCCAATCCTACAGTCCACAGTATAGTACTACAGTCCATCGGGGGACTGCCGATGGCATCAGATGGAATGTTTCAAGCACATCAGGACGATATTGAAACAGCGGGTACCTTGCAGGACTCTTTGCTCGACCAATGCCTCCAGATCAAATATGATACAGATACTGTGGAGCCAGTGCCAGGCATGGAACTCAGACTTGAACGTCTGCTTCGTGCTCATCTCCCCTATATTGATGGGTCGTACAATATTTCTCCCAATACCGATTCATCCGAGCTTGCTGTTGTGATCTCAATCAATGGCTTCTTGATCGAGAAAGACGGAGCATTTGTCTCGCCGGATGAACTTCTCATAAACATTCTATCCGGGTCTGCCCCTACTTCAAAGCTGCCACCAAGTTGTTGGCTTCACCTTGTGAGGCGTGCGGCGTTGCGGGCTGCCTTTGACCCCCTGGACCCTGATGAAGATGATCATGCCAATATGTTTCCCCTTGATCTCTGCTCTGCCGTCTTACACTCGTTTCACATATCGCCGAAGGGCCTAACACATGACTTCAATTCTCCTTTGGTTCTTTATTTCAACGATGCGTTGCCTTATTTTCTTGACAAAATCTATGACGATGTTCTTGGCATGTTTTCCAAGTTCGCCAAACATCCATCTTTGAGCGAGCCATCATTACCTCAGTCTCTGAAGGTGATTGTGGCGGCCATCAAATTCCTACTTCATAGACTTTCTCTTCAAGTTCCAAAGCCTGATAAACATGTCATTCATCTGTCATTAACCACTGCGGTTAGGTGGATCCGTGGCCAAACATCCTCATCCAAGGAAGCTATTGCCGTCATGGCGGTGCTTGAGGATATTATTACCCCTTGTGTCGTTCCACCACTCAATATTGATCCGAATTGGAGGCTGTTGTGTTCTGGTAATATCTTCGTCTAGCACTCTTTGACTACTGTGGCCCCTTCTGCTTGTTCTTCATGCGGTCTCCGATCAATGGTTGATTTTATGACAAGTCGTTGGGACCAGAGGGAGGATTTCAAGTCCGACGCTGTATGCAGGGTGCTGACCGATCTCCCCGCGAAGAGCATTCCAGCAGCTTTTACGGTGTTCCATGAAAGACAATGTCTGCAGTTTCTCGGAAGCCATCCCCTTCATGAAGCATCAGTTCCGATGGTTAGCGCGTACGTCGCAGGAATTTTCGCCGCGCAACAGGGATCAGATGGAGCTGTGGATGCCGAATCACTTCCGCAGCACATTGATTACCTCTATAACCCAGACAATCGTTTTACTGTATGCGCTATCTTGGCCACACATGGCGTCAGGGATATAGACCGAACAGCCATCCATAGGGACATCACAACACTAGCGCAGCTGCGTCTACGAGACGCTGACTGGGATGAGTGTCGTAGGAAACTTGATGATCTGGTACAAAGCGATGAGGGGGACTTTTTCAGTAAACAGCTCATACAGCCAAAGTATGGGCCACCTCGCCCACCACGAACAGACGATATTCAAACCGAAAAGGATAGCACCAGATATGCGATAGATGTTCTTGTTGTCTTTTTAAATGGCGGAGGACATACCATAGTCCTTTTCCTCAGTCAAACCCTTCCACTGACAATTGATGTAGGTTTCCCCTGATTCATCGCAAGAATGGCACCCAACAGGTCGTGTACACCGCTTTTCAGGATGGCGTCTTGGCCGAAAGCCCGGTGGTAATCCGAAACAAGGGGTCCGTAGGCGAGATTATGTTCCGTTTGATTCTTGTCGACATTGGAAAACTCTACGAAGTGTATATTAGACATGGGGACATCGAGGCTCGGCACGGACATCGGACATAAGTGAATATGTCGGATTGAATGGCTTTCAGTGCGAGCACTGTACTTGACTCCAACCACAGCCGAAAGTTTACCTCGTCGTCAAGGAATATCGAGTGAAACTTACATTCACAATCCAGCTCTGCCGCATCTTTTTCTTTCCGAGTTCGCATTGACGCCCTAACGGAACAATCTGATCTCAATCATTTACAGATAGGCGCCGGGAGCACCTTTGGGGAGCTTTCTCTAGCGCTGGAACACGGCGTAACTATGCTGTGTGCCAGCGCATGCAGCTGGCGTGCTTCTATCTTTCTTTCTACCATCGTCCTCCCTTCGACGGCTAAGCGCCATGTCAGTGCACGAAATCGAGAGAACGTCGACTCTGGATCCGGGACAGGACGGAGCTATTATACGCGAGGATGCAGAGGCTGAAGGAATTGGGGGAGACGGGGAGCTCGGGCAGAACCCAGCTGAGCAGGGGGTGGAGTCGGACGAGGCAGCGGAAGAGGATGAGGCCCCCACCGCTGCCCCAACTTCTGCTACTGCAGCCAGCGCAAAGAAGATTTTCGGGGCAATGAGGAGACCGAATCTTACAGTTAAGAAAGGTGTGAAAAATCCTTCTTATTCTGTGTCGTATCTCATGGGGTGCCAAATAGGAAATGACGTGTACAACTATGAAGAGAAATACCCCGAGGATGCCATCTACGCAGAGACAGCACCGAATGCGAGGGTCTGGAGAACTTACGAAGATGAAAGTAGGATTCACGACACCAACTTGGTCGAAGAATCGAGGGATAATGTTGACGTTCTGCTTGTCTTCGTATGTCCTTACTCTCATTTGTCTACTTCACCACTGAATATGTCGAAGGCGGGTCTTTTCTCGGCGGTCGTGACGACCTTTGTCGTTCAAACGTCGCAGAGTCTGCAGCCGGACTATGCAGCCATCTCAGCTTCTCTACTTTATGAATCGGTCCTCGTTCAACGTGCCATCGCCAACGGTTCCTCGGTCAACTCCATCGCCCCTTCCCCCCTCAATCCCACCATTGTGTTTGTCCCCGCTACCACGGACGTCTGGGTAAATGGCCTCTGGTTCAGCAGCCTGTTCCTCAGCCTGACGACTGCGCTTGTCGCTGTTCTTGTGAAACAGTGGCTGCACCACTATGTTGCCCTCCCTTCTGGAACACCCCGCGACCGGAGTTTGACGCGCCAGTTCCGATATGCAGGGTTTCAAAAATGGCATGTCCAGGTCATCATAGGACTACTCCCTGTCCTTATGCACCTCGCCCTTGCGATATTTCTTGTTGGCTTGGTGATATTCTTACACCCGCTTCGTCAAGCGCTGTCATGGGTCATTTGTGCAGGAACCGGCCTTGTCTACACTGCGTATGTGGTAGTGACTATCCTTCCCATCATCTTTCCTCAATGTCCCTACCGTACACCTCTCTGTGACCTTGTCTATGTTTCTCTCCGTCGTATTGTCCCACGAGTGACATGGTATGACAAACAGACTTTCTTTCGTTTCTACAGAGAAAGAGAGTTTAGCGCCATGCTCCGCTATCTTCCCCATGTACAAGCAAGAAATTCACATTCGCTGTCGACGATAGAGTCCAAGTTCGTGCAACAGACGTCAACAGACTTGGCGCCTGAAGCACTTCACTGGCTCTTCTCGGTCTCTTCCAATCCCACAGTCCAAAATATAGTAATGCAGTCCATTGGAGGACTGCCGATGGCGTCAGAAGGAAAGTTTCAAGCACTTCAGGATGATACCGAAGCAGCGGGTACCTTGTACGAGTCTTTGCTCAGCGAATGCCTCCAGCCCAGTGATGATACAACATTTGTGGAGCCAGTGCCAAGCATGGAACTCAGACTTGAACGTCTGCTTCGTGTTTATCGTCGCGATAGTTGTGGGCTTTACAGTATTTCCCCCAATACCGATTCAGTCAAGCTTGCTGTTGCGATCTCTTTCAATCATTTCTTGATCGACAAAGATGGAGTATCTGTCCCGCCGGGTGAACTTTTTATGAACATCATATCCGGGCCTTCCCCTACTTTGAAGCTGCCGCCACGTTGTTGGTTTCACCTTGCAAGGCGTGCAGCGTTGCGGGATGCTTTTGATCCCCTGGACCCTGATGAAGATGATCATGCCAACATGTTTCCCCTTAATCTCTGCTCTGCCATCTTACACTCGTTTCACACATTGCCGAAGAGCCTAACGCATGACTTTAATTCTCCATTGGTTCTTGATTTCAAGGATGCGTTACCTTATTTTCTTGACGAAATCTCTGACAATGTTCTTCGCCTGTTTTCCCCGTTTGTCAAACATCCATCTTTGAGCGAGCCTTCGTTGCCTCAATCTCTGCAGCTGCTTGTGGCAGCCATCGAATTCTTACTTCACAGACTTTCTCTTCCTGAGTTTAATATGTCTCATACCACCATTTGCCAGTCGTTGACCGCTGCGATTCGACGGATCCATTATCAAAATTTATCATCCCAGGAAGCTGCTGCTCTCATAACGGTGCTTGAGGATATCATTGCGCCTTGTGTCATTCCGCCGCTCAATATCGAGTCAGATTGCAGCGATTTGTGCCATGAAACTATCCTCGCCTATAACTCTTTGACTACCATCACCCCTTCTGCTTATTCTTCGCGTGGCCTCCAATCAATAATTGATTTTATGAAAAGTCATTGGGACCAGGCATGGTTTTTTTCCTATAAGTCCGACACCGCATGCAGGGTGTTGACAGATCTCCTGGTGAAGCGCATTCCAGTTGCTTTTACTGTGTTCCATGAAAGTCAATGTCTGCAGTTTCTCGGAAGCCATACCTTTCATGATGCATCAGTTCCGATGGTTAGCGCGTACGTCGCAGGAATTTTTACCATGCAACAGGGTACAGATGGGACTGTAGATGCCAAATTGCTTCAGCAGCACATTGAGTACCTCCATAACCCACACAATTGGTTTACTGCATGCTCTGTCTTGGCCACACATGGTGTCAGACATATAGACCGGACAATCATCCATAGTGACATAATAACACTAGCGCAGCTGCGTCCACGATATGCTGCTTGGGATGAGTGTCGTAGGAAACTTGATGATCTGATACAAAGCGATGAGGGGGACTTTTTCAGCAAACAGCTCATACAGCCAAATTCTGGGGTACTTCGCCCACCCCAAGCAGACGAAATTCAAGCCGAAAAAGATAACATCAGATATGCAATACATGTTCTTGATGACTTTTTCGATGGTGGAGGACGCGACATGGTGAGCTGACGTCCTTTTCCTCGGTCAAAACCTTCCGCTGACAATTGATGTAGGTTTCCCCTGATTCGTCGCCAGAATGGCAGCCAACAGGTTGTATACACCGCTTTTTAGGATGGTGTCTTGGCCGAAAGCTCGGTGGTAAGCCAGAACAAGGACAGCAGGCTTAGCCTACTGCAGTCTGCCAGTGATAGATAGGAATGTTTTGCCTGGACCGCACTGAGTGCGATGAGTGTTTTCAGCAAACTTGGATCGGTGTTCAATGTAAAGGCCTGTTAGTAATGCGCAATTTACGGTGGTTTTACCTGCATACAAAGTTGGACGTAAGGAAAGTCAGTGAAGATTGAACCGCCCGCCCCGAGAAGGTCCAAGTCCAAGCATCATGAGAACGCCCAGCGGATTTCCGGGACGCTCAAAATTGAGGGTAAGTACTTATAACCAGACCTTAAGAGGTAGTACTTCGTGGTCCCCCATGCCTATCAAAATGGCTGTGTAGTTGAAACCATCTTCCGAGGTAGAATATAGAGAATGCCATACCTCCGTGTGTCCTGGCGTACTTGCGACACTGGAGCACAGCCATATCGTGGACTACTCTATCGATTATTATGCACTTCAACTCCTCATTGCCAATATGAAGTACACTGATACTAATTACAAGGCTGATATGAAGAAAGTTGGCGAGGATCCAGAGACGCAGAAGTGGTGGGATGCTGGAGCGTCTAGTTGAAGGTGCTACCGGTAGTGGGAAGGACATTTGTGCATTACGAGATCGCAAATCTTCCTTGGTGAGCATATTAGCCTACTCCGCGGAAGAGACTAGTAGTCGCTTGAGCTGCATATAGAACCTGAGGTGAGCACTGAGCGAAAACTTGGGCGTTGAACAGTGGTTGGCCAATGAAATGGTATATGCGATGTGATGTTTGAAGCCGACTTAGGGTGACACTCTATGTTAAGAATAAATTGAGAGAAGTGAAATTGCATACACGCAATACTATTTTCTCCTAGACCGTCAGGAAAAATCATTCATCACAGGTAACACGAATACCGCTCATCCAAGGGACCCTTCCACCCAACTGACTTTATCTCAGAACGCGAACCAAGCATCAAACGTAACAAAGAAAACCTACCACACATCCAACAATCCAACAAATGGAATGGATCGCTTGATGTTTGAGTTAATATGACAATTCGCGGGCAGTATGCGTATCACCCACTATTTCTCCTTTATTTGGACCAGCCGAGCGTAATTGGCTCCCCAAAAGGCCTCTGTGATTGCACTGGCATGGGCAAAAAGTATCTGAAGAAAGAGAGAACGTACCTTCATAGTTGGGCTCATACACATCGCATTCATTCTATAGTAACGCACTCATGAGGAGGGGAGAGATGACGCAGCAAACGTCACTCACGAGGTAGGCACCGGAATTTGGCGAAAAGTCTCTCAGCCACTGGGTGACCGCACTCACGAAATCATATTGCGTTTGCAAATCTTCAGCCGTAGAATTCCAGCTAAACGTTATTGAAGATGACATCTGTTTGCATGAGAGTTGAATAACAGCAAATCGCAAGAAAACATTACGCACATGCCACAGCGCATTTCGCCATGCTGGAGTAACGCTGGTGGACCCTTCAGTATGATTGTACAAGAATGGTGTTCCAACCACTCGGATATAAGGGTTAATCGAGAACTGCTCTACCATCCTAGTCAGAATATCAAGTAACCCAGCCTTGCCACTGTCAGTGGCAAACTTTTCGGCCGGTATCAAACGGCTTCCAAGAGTGGTCTCTACACCGACGCCCTGGAAATGAGTCAGTGGATGTCATGCCAAAAATACGGAGTCATCAACTCGCAGCTTCAGCGGATAAAACATATTTTGTGAAGAACGCCAGCCAAGATGGAAGTTCTTCTACTGTGGCGGTCCCGTTCTGAGCGAGAGCGTAATCGACGATGGGCTGAACAGATATTCGGGCTTCCTCCAGAGTCAGTAGAGGATTGACGTTGATTATGCCGTTAGACTATGGAAACAACATCAGAGAAGAGTAGCAGAGCGACTTCAAACGTACCCTCATATGACCACCCCACCCTTCAGTTCCCCACCTGTATGTGTGGTCCACGAGGAGCTTCATAAAAGGTACACCATTCTCAGCTGTCTGCGGGAAAGATATCGCGGCACTAGTCTTCCATCAATGTCAAAAACCAATCCAAAGCAGAACGCTCACACTACAAGACTCATCCGTGGTTCCACACGCATGGAAGACTCGAGAACGACACCAAAAGTCGATCCACCTCCACCCCGAAGGGCCCAGAAAAGATCGGGGTGTTGGAATTCATTTGCGACTCGGAGCTCTCCATCGGGTGTTACGATCTTGAATTGAAGCTTCGTCTATGCATGAGATGTGGCTCTAGATAAGCAGCGAATGACGCACCACACGGTCTACCCCAAGGCCGTAAACGGGCGTCAGGACACTATGGCCACCTCCCTGAGCGGCGTAATCAGTTCAAGTTATTTGAAGAACCCCCGAGTTACTCGCCATGACCCATCCGCCGCTAGGCGCTACCGTTTGATGGTAGGCACCAATGATGGTGACATTATTGGCGTCAGCAAACTCATAAACATCCTTGAATGGTACGCCAGCCTATAGAAAGAATTAATTTACCCTGAACATTGTTCGAGTACAGGTGCGCATACCCCCATGGTTATAGCCCTATAACTCTTGTTCCCTCCTTCTGGGACGAAATCTGCTGAATATTTCAACTAATAACGAGGACACTAAGTTCGACGAGGTTGTAGATTGAATAAGTCGACATACACCACCGAGATTTCGGGTCTGGGAAAAGGAACGCTCGCCAGTCAACGACCCTCTGAACACATGACCCAAAAAAATGACAAACCCATAACGAAAGCGAGCCGCGTAGACTTGACCTGCCCTTGTAATCATGACCAGACGCTTTGATTGACAAGTGAACGCCTGTGGCTTTGGAAAATCCAAACGCTTTTTGAACATCTTCAGCGCTTTGTACATCAATCTGTTCAAGACAGTTAATATAAGACTCCCGGTAATGAGAAAGAAAAGACAGACGTAATACGGAGGCACGCTTCCCTGAAGGCAATCACTATCTTCGAAGGCGGCTGGGTTGCTGGTATTGGAGGGATCCAGCAGGCACCGCTCGGAGGTCTTCTGACACATCTCCCATTGCGGCTGGTCGTTTTATTGGTGATGATCGCACGCATATCGATGAGGCCGATTGCACTCACCAGCATATATGTGCTGAAATGTTCTGACCGGACTGTCGCGTTTGTATAAGTAGCCTGAACTTCAGCGCATTCTGTCTCGTTGGGTGTGCTCGATACCCCATTTACAGTCGAGAAGCATGAGGACGCAAAAGGAAGAGCACGATGGAGTCGTCCGTCTAGTGAGTGAGCCAAGTTCAGCCAATCCGTAGTGGTCGGTACAGCAGAGATAGGCCAGTAGAAAACGGAAAAGATAAAAAGGCGTCCCAAGAACATTTGAGAAGGACAAGATGGATGTAATTACTTGCGTGGATCCATCGGAGTTCGAACGTGAACTTCGTCTGAACGTCGCATGGTACAAAACAAATTTCTCCGAGGATGGATCAACTAGTCCAACTTGATATTGCCAGGTCCCGTGCTTTTCTCCGTAGGGATGAGTATTGTGGGAACACAGTATAGGAACAGGGACAGAAGAAGGTAGATTGCAATCGCCGGTTACTTCTGACGGGATCCCCGTGACGGTTCTTGGATAGGTCTTCCTTGATGAGTATCTAGTGAAACACGATTATTGAGGCCTCGAGGTCACAAATTGCAACGGCGTGCTTGTACGACAATTGAACAAAGTGGATGTCCTTGGGCTCAAGTATGAGTGTTTGAGTCTACAGTGGAGATTGCAAAAGTCGTGTAGGACGAAGAATAGGCGTCGCCTAGAACTGGGACATAATGTATCGTCCAAGGTTTGTAAGATTGTGCAACGGAGGACGTGGCAAAGATAGGAAACTTTACAAATTAATTAAAATGGTACAGCACGAAAGATCCTGTCACCAAAAACATCAAGAAATGTCCATCGCATCAACCTCGCCTTCATTGAGGTCTGAGTCGTTCCAAAATTCCTCGGGTATGCCTTCAAAGTGTGCCAAAGCAGCTTGCCGCTCGCATTCGTCTGCGTAGTCCTGGGGCTCTGCTATTTCGCGTTCCTCTGCTGTGAGCTCTTGCCTAGGCAAAGCCTGCGACTCCGATTCTGCAAACAAGTTCAAGTCATTACTATTTCCCAGGCTAGAACGAGTTTACTGTACCATGTAATTTATCCTCCCAAGCGCCTAGATCCTCCATGCCCGGATCCAAGAATGAGCCAACTTCATTGGCATAAGAAAGCTGTAGGCATGCTGCGTCCGACGGTTGGCATGCTCTACGATGTGTTGGAAGAACTATGGAAGCAGTGAGTGATTTTCGGGTCTTCAGAGACAACCTGCGACGTACCTCGTCTTTCAAAACCTTGTCCTCTGTCTCTTCCTTGTCGTCGTCCACAGCGTCTCCAAACACGTTGTCACTGCCGGTATGTCTCTTCCATTTCACAGCACTCTCTCTAGCCGCAAACTGAAGATAACGCGTTTGAACGCGCTGTCTCAGAGATTCCTTCTGTGACTGCCCGGGTGTGCTTGCAGCGGTTCCAAAAAGAGGTGTCGAAACGCTGCCAGTGCGTTGAAGAAACCTTTTGTATGCAGGCGCAGTCCCAGAGCTAGGCGTCATGGTCTTGTATCGTGATTTCCGTCGAGCCTGAACGGCGGATAAAGGCGAAGAAAAGCTGGGGCTCGATGGCGACGTCGACTGACTGGCCAAGGGAGAGGACTCGATTGGTCTGTACGATGGCGTACGCAATACTGGAGTTGAAATTGGAGAAACAAACATTCTGAGAGGGTGGCACGCGTTAGCCAGCGTCAAAGGCATTAGAAGGGCTCAGAATACCTTGATGGCCGACTGCATAATGGTTTCGGTACCGTCAAGAGATGCCTAGTAGCTTGGGGTGGTTTCTAGTAATGACCGGAGGACGAGGAGTGAAGTAATTCAATTTCAATTTTCCAGTCACGATAACATGCAAACACGTGATAAGCGCCACAATCGCGTCGGCCATCGCGTGTTTAACAAAATTTTAATCTGAATTGTGCTTTCTTGGGTAGTCTTGCTTACCGGACTTACTGACCATGCATTCTGGTCCACGCTATTTCCTAGATTTGACGAATTCATGATGGTCCATTATGCATTATGAGCTAGAAGCTTGTCATTTGGATTCAACTTGAATTCAACGGTTTACTGCGCCGAGATCGTAGCGGTCGCACTTGGCGTTACGGTACTGCTCGGAGACCATGACGATGGAATTCTTCTGTTCTTATTTGTTCCCTCCTCTCATAAGGGAGCGAGAGGAAAGGGAAAGGTGACACAAGTCATCGATTCAGCCATCTAGCCCTGGAAGCAGGAGCCCGTCACTCAGCATGGAATACGCCTAGTACTGCCTCTGGCCTATTACACTTCAAATCTAGGCCACCTTTTTCACGCCGAAAAGCCGCCACGATATCGATCTCCAAGCCCTTCGACGTTGCGTTTGCCGTCACCGCTAGTCTCGTAAACTAGACTCGACGATCCGTATAAAGAACAGTCGTTCAATAGACAGCCTCTAGCACCCTTGCTACCTCCACGGAATTGTGGAAGGACAAGATGACTATTGCTGTCCGCGATCCGAAGACTCAGTATGAACAGGATATGGGGCAGAGTTCTAAACTGATGGCAGGAACAGCGAAGAACTGTATACAAGTAAACCGTCTTGGTAAAACTCGCCGTAGCATACATTTTCTGTACAACATGGTCAATAAAATTGAGATTAGAGGAACCCACGATTTGAATTCCCGACGTCAGAGTCACCAATGAGGACAACCTGAAACAATAATAATTGAACATTGATTCCACTACCAAACGGCGACGGAAAAGAATAGCCTTGAAGAGATAGTCGTCGATGATGAAGGTAAGAACAAGAGTCAGCGAGGATGAAGGCTGCGATTGTATGTGTTGGCGGAGATTGAATGTTTTCTTGAACGCGATCCTAGCGCTTTACTTCATTACAACACTGCGGGAAAACGATATTCTAGGTCTGAGTCTGTTCCGTTTCTATCTCAGAGTCGTCAACGAATATCTGGTGAATCGAAGTTCAGCCTCCTGCCACATCTTTGTCTCCAAGTTCGCACTGACGCCCTAACGGAACATTTTCATCCTAATCATGACCAGCTAGGCGCCGCTAATACTTTTAGGGTGTTTGCTCTAGCGCCGGAACATGTCGTAACTATGCTGTGTGCTAACGCATACAGCTCTTGTACTTCTATATTTCTCTCCACCATCGTCCTCCCTTTGGCAGCTACTAAACGATATGTCAATTCCTGAAATCGATAGAACGTCGAACTTGGATTCGGGGCAGGACAGGGCCATTGTACGCCAGGACGCAGAGGCCGAATCACAAGCAATTGGGGGAGGCGAGGAGCGTCAGCATAGTTCAGCTGAGCAGGAGGTAGAGTCGAACGAGACCGTTGGAGGGCAGGAACAGGATGAAGCCCCCCCCGTCTCTGCCCCGCCACCTTCTGCTAATGCAGCCGGCGCGAAGAAAATCTTCGGGACAATGAGGAGACCGAATCCTACAGTTAAGAAAGATGTGAAAAATCCTTCTTATTCTGTGTCGTATCTCATGAGGTGCCAAATAGGAAATGACGCGTACAACTATGAAGAGAAATACCCCGAGGATGCCATCTACGAAGAGACAGCACCGAATGCGAGGGTTTGGAGAACGTATGAAGATGAAAGCAGGATTCACGATGCCAACATGGTCGAAGAATCCCGGGATAATGTTGACGTTCTACTTGTCTTCGTAGGTCCTTACGCTCATATGTCTACTTCACCACTGAATATGTCGAAGGCGGGTCTTTTCTCGGCGGTCGTCACGACATTTGTCGTTCAAACGTCGCAGAGTCTGCAGCCGGACTATGCAGCCATCTCAGCTTCTCTACTTTATGAATCGGTCCTCGTTCAACGTGCCATCGCCAACGGTTCCTCGGTCAGTTCCATCGCCCTTTCGCCACTCAATCCCACCATCGCTTTTGTCCCCGCTATCACGGACGTCTGGGTGAACGGCCTCTGGTTCACGAGCCTATTCCTCAGCCTGACGACCGCACTCGTCGCCGTTCTCGTGAAACAGTGGCTGCACCACTATGTTGCCCTCCCTTCTGGAACACCACGCGATCGGAGTTTGACGCGCCAGTTCCGATATGCAGGCTTTCAGAAGTGGCATGTCCAGGTCATCGTAGGATTACTTCCTGCCCTTATGCACCTCGCCCTCGCGATATTTCTTGTTGGCTTGGTGATCTTCTTACAACCACTTCGGCAAGCCCTGTCATGGGTCATTTGTGCAGGAACTGTCCTTGTCTACACTGCGTATGTGGTAGCGACTATCCTTCCCATCATCTTTCCTCAATGTCCCTACCGTACACCTCTCTGTGACCTTGTCTATGTCTCTTTGGTCTCTTTTTGTCGTATTGTGCCGCAAGTGTCACGGGGCGTCATACAGTACTTCCTTTCGTTGCTGAGACGAAGAGAGTTTAGCTCCGTGTTACGCTTTCTTCCCCGTATACAAGCAAGAAATTCACAGTCGCTGACAATGATAGAGTCCAAGTTCGTGCAACAGACGTCAACAAACTTGGCGCCTGAAGCACTTCACTGGCTCTTCTCGGTCTCTTCCAATCCCACCGTCCAAAGCGTAGTACTACAGTCCATTGGGGGACTGCCAATGGCATCAGAAGGAAAGTTTCGAGCACTTCAGGACGATACCGAAGCAGTGGATACATTGCACAACTCTTTGCTAACCCAATGCCTCCAGTGGAAGAATGATGCACCTTTTATGGAGCCAGTGCCAGGCATGGAACTCAGACTTGAACGTCTGCTTCGTGTTTATCGTCGAGATAGTTATGGGTTTTGCCGTATTTCTCCCAATACAGATTCGTTTGAGCTTGCTGTTGCGATCTCACTCCACAATAGCTTGATCAACAAAGATGGAGCGTTTGTCGAGCCAGAAGAACTTCTCATGAACATCATATCCGGGTCTGTCCCTACTTCAAAGCTACCACCACATTGTTGGTTTAACCTTGCGAGGCGTGCAGCACAGAGTGCCATTAAACCCCTCGATCCTGATGAAGATGATCATGCCAACATGTTTCCCCTTAATCTCTGCTCTGCCATCCTACACTCGGTCCACGCATCGTTGAAGGGCCCAACACAAGACTTTAATCCACCAATGGTCCTTGATTTCAAGGATGCGTTACCTTATTTTCTTGACGAAATCTCTGACAATGTTCTTCACCTGTTTTCCCCGTTCGTCAAACATCCATCTTTGAGCGAGCCATCATTGCCTCAATCTCTGAAGCTGATTGTGGCGGCCATCGAATTCTTACTTCACAGACTTTCTCTTCCTGAGTCTAATATGTCTCGTACCACCATTTGCCAGTCGTTGGCTGCTGCGATTCAATGGATCCCTCATCAAACATTCTCATCCCAGGAAGCTACTACTCTCATAACAGTGCTTGAGGATATCATTGCTCCTTGTGTTGTTGCACCGCTCAATATTGAGTCAGATTGGAGCGATTTGTGCCATTCTACGATCCTCGCCTATCACTCTTTGACTTCTATCGCCTCTTCTGTCTGTTCTTTGTCCGGTCTCCAATCAATCGTTGATTTTATGACAAGTCATTGGGACCAGACGCGGGGTTTCTCCTACAAGTCCGACGCTTCATGCAGGGTATTGGCTGATCTCCTCACGGAGCACATTCCAGTAGCTTTTACTGTGTTCCATGAGAGTCAATGTCTGCAGTTTCTCGGAAGCCATCCCTTTCATGAAGCATCAGTTCCGATGGTTAGCGCATACGTCGCAGGAATTTTTGCCATGCAACAGGTTTCAGGTGGAACTGTGGATGCCAAATTGCTTCAGCAGCACATTGAGTGCCTCCATAACCCCCACAATTGGTTTACTGCATGCTCTGTCTTGGCCACACACGGTGTCGAACGTATAGACCGGACGGTCATCCATAGGGATATAATAACACTAGCGCAGCTGCGTCCACGATATGCTGCCTGGGATGAGTGTCGCAGGAAACTTGATGATCTGGTACAAAGCGACAACGGGGACTTTTTCACTAAACAGCGCACATACATAGCGCCTGATTGGAAGCCTCGCCCACTGAAGAAGACAGAAATTCAAGTCGAAAAGGATAATATCCGGTACGCGATACACGTTCTTGATGGCTTTTTCAATGGCGGTGAATATACCATGGTGAGCTCTCAGCTGACACCATTTCCTCTGTTAAAATCTTCCACTGACAATTGAAGTAGGTTTCCCCTGATTCATCGCCAGAATGGCACTCAATAGGTCATATACACCGCTTTTTAGGATGGTGTCGTCGTCAAAAGCCGGATGGTAAGTCGGAAAAGGGACAGGAGGTTTAGTTGATAGATAGGAATGTTAAGCTTACCGGGACCGCACTTGGTGCAATGAAGAGACAGCCTTTTTTTATATAGCAAACTTGGTTTGGTGTTCAATGCGAAGGCCTGTTGGTAATGCGCAATTCACGGCGTTGTATCTGTACACAACATTGGTTGTAAGGAAAGTCAGTGAATATTCAATATTGGACCGTCCGCACTGAGAAGGCGCTAGTCAAGCATCATGAGACCTCACAATCGCGTCGCGTTGCATGTTCGTTATAGTAAAGTTTGACTCTGAATTGCGCTTGCTTTTTCTTCGCTGGGTAGTCTCGTTTATTGGTCTTGACCATGCGATCCAGTCCAGACTATTTCCTAGACTCAATGAATTGTATTGGCACCCACTTTACGGCCCTTACGGATCGTACCAATGTTCATCGCGGTACGGGATTTGATAAATATAGGAAACCGGACTCAGAGAGATTGGTACTGGCTTCGTCTATACAGGCCGCGCTGGACGAGGCCAGTCATGCATAGCCTAGGTAGCATAACGGCAGATCAAGTCGTGGACGCCTCCATTAATCAAGAAATTCTGATTGACCTATTTTAAAGGATTGAATGGAGGCATTCTCTGTCTTTCCTGAACCAAGGGCCACACTTGCTCCATCGTAGATGCGTTCCAAACTCTCCCGCCTCGAGCTACGTAGCTAAGCTTCCTTGACTCGCTCATAGGACCGTTTAGGACGTCCACGTCAGTCGGGTAAACAACGAAATCAGCCAGCTTCCCAGGGCTCAGAGAACCGACGGAAGAGAATATTCCTAAAGTCTGCGCAGCATTCGATGTCGCCGCCTTATACACCTTGGAGGAATTCTAGAGCGCTTCTGGGACTGTAAGGGCTCGGCACATACCTCGTAATTGCTCAGCCCGCCTTGTTGAGTAAAGAACATCTCGGCATGGTAATTCAGACCCAACGGAGGCTCTCCGTGAGCGCCGATATGAGTCTTCAGTCCCATATGAACCATCTTGGCAACAGACGCCGAGGTATTGAAGAGGGCATATGCTAAATATTATGAGAGTGTTAATAGCGGATGAAGCCCAGAGAGTGAACCAGACCGACATGACCGCGGTCTCGACGTTGACTCGGTCAGACCTTCCAATATATCGTGTCGTACGAACTTTCGTAGTCTGCCGTGGGACACGGAGATCAGAGACTGTCACCACAACGACTGGACGCTCACTTCGGATCATTTGGGACATCTTCTGTAGCCCATACAAATTGTTCACCAAACGCCCCTCCATAATTAACGAGATGCGTAGGAGAGGCGCCTGTACCGCTCTTGGCGTACAGGATGAGAACGTCATCATACAAAGTAGGAACCGGAATAGAATGCTCGACGGTTGTCATACCTGCATAAGACCCGTCAGCCAAGATCTCGAAAGGATGAGTCATCCTCACCATCCAAAATGTAAGTCAGATCCCAGTCATAATTCATACCACCTTCTGGGACACACAGCATGCTCAGATTACGCGCCGCCAGTAGAAGCCGCTGCCGAGAGGCACTTAAAATATAAATATTAGCCAACTGAAGAAGTAAAAGTATTGCAAAAGCTTGCCGAGAGGGCTGATTGTAATTCTTATACGACGTGCTGATCGGTCCGCCTTCAACTTTGATCCTGATCAGAGCAGAGCGCGCCTCGTCCATATCCGCGATATCCTGGTGGTACCCGGGATCCCCTGCGCCATAGATGACATCGCCAACTTGAAATATCCGGGGACCAACGAAATGGCCTCGTTCGACTCTGCTTCGTTCGATGAATCCATCCGCGTTGGCAGCGCTAGGGCTGGAAGTACGACGAATAAGTGAAACTCGTGAAAATGGGAGAGTGGATATAAATGTACTTGTGCAATGTCGTGACACCAAACGCTAGGAAAGTCTCCATTTCCCATGACTTGGCAGGTATGGGATTGTCAAACCCATTCCAATGGGCATGTAAATCGAAGAATCCTGGCATAATAGTTGCTGTGAAGTATCTCTTTAGTACAACAGCTCAACAGAAGGTACACGAGTCACTGACCTCCATGCATATCGATAACAGTAGCTCCTGTAGGTGAAACAGCAGAGCTTAACGCCGCCGCGGTAGTGATGACGCCTCCCCGAATGACCAATATCGCTTCACGAATCAAGTCTTTCTCCAACTCCCCAGTTTCCATCGTCAGCAGAGTAGCATTGTAAAGAACCAGGAGATCAGGTTCTGGATGCGAAGTAGTACTAGCAGCATCCTTCTTCAGACGTGAAATATCAGTTGTGTGCTCAACAATGATTTCTTGGTACTCCAAAATATTTTTGACGCAGTCAATGCCGAAGGTGAGATGATCCTTTCGGATTGTCGAGGCGCACTTGCTCAGTTTGGACACCTCCAGGTAGTGCAGATACGGACCTAGATCCACATGTTTAGAGATGATGAACGACGAGAAAGCGGAAGAGACGTGTACATACCCAGAAGCCAGAAGATCGTTTTACCATCTTCACTCCACGTAACGTCGTGGCCTCCATCTAAACTCAGCCGCACCAACCCCTCAGTCGCATTGCCGGGTTTTGACCATGCTTCCTCGCCTTCTTTCAGATTTTTCCCGGGGGCAAGATAAACATGGAAAAAATCAACAAAGGCGACGTTATCCGCTACAATGTTCAGCCCGTTGCCGCTTTCCCCTTTCAACTTCTTCAGCAGAGAAGTGACCCCAGAATGAGACGTCAATGAAACGGACATCTCCTTTGACATCTTTCCCGTGGCCAGAGTATAATGAGGAGGTTTTCCATCTGCGTCTGGGGACCCAGACAGGTCGATCACAAACGATCGGTCAGACTGCTGAACGAGTAGCTCAGAATTCGATCCCAAGAAACGCATATTGATGCGATCATCTACGTCGATCTCGGAGGGAACCAGCCGCAAATTGACTATATTGATTCCGTCGTGTGAAGGAGCTGTCTCGAGGTCCGCGACGTATAACCCGGGAGCGGCAGAGGCGACGGCATCCCCAGTTAGATAGTCGCCTGCGATTTTGACAAACGCAAGAACCCTGTGACGTCGATCCACCTGGCGTATAACAGGGCTCAGGTATCGACCACGAGGTAGTCCCTTAATCTCGACTACCCACCCGTCCTCCAAGCTCGCTAGCTCAAAGGAGGTAAATTCTGTATCGTCCCAACGGGCATGTAGAATGACAGTTCGCGCTTCGTCCCGTACGATTGACGGAGAATAGTAAGGCGTCACGCCATCGTCATGTAGTACGGGAACCTTCGTAATCCCTTTCTCACCTATGACTTGCACATATGTGACGCCGGCCGCTTGGAACACGACCTTGTCGCCAGCAAAGTCAGCACGGAGGTCTTTGAAAGCCCGAATCCTTTGGTAATCAGCAGTTTCGATGCCTACGAGGTCGATATCATCAATCTTTCTCGTCTCTGCGAGTCGCTTTTCGATATGAGCGGTGAACTGGATAACGTGTGGTGTTCCAGAAGAGACCTTTTCACCATAAGAATTGGTTGTCAAAGGGACAGACCAGATTTTACCCGCAGCCCAGATGATGATAGCGGAATCTGATGGAGTGAAGGCGAAGGATGGATAGGTTCCCATGGGTGCAGAAATACCGGTGAGATCATAGGTGAGTCCATCCCATGCATAGCGAATGGTACCGGTTTCCAGATCCCTTGGTTTCTATGAGATTAAGGGGACAAAATAAGTGATTGAACATACTTGAGCACTAGCATTTGGTGATCCCCTAGGCGTCGTACAAATGCCAGGGTCCTTTCGTCGCGAGAAAGTTCAGGTCGACTTGCCCCGCCAGGAGATGCATCCACTAAGGTTACAGTATGTGTTGAGGTTAAATTTTTCTCGAATATTGCATAAATGCCGTTATGTACATCTGAGACGGCGAGTTAGCACTAATATAAACCCCGAGAAAAGTTCTCACCCTTGGAATAGGTGAAGCTTGTAGGATCTCGAACATTTTTAGAGAATATTACTCTGTCCTCTCCGTGCCAAATGAGCTGCTCTGGTCCGATTTGTTGTTCTCCGTAGTCTTTGAATCCAGCGGGCAGAGTCCTTCCGATAAGACGAACGCCACTACCGGACTCTATATCATCACCAGGCGCAGGTATAGAGTATTCCCAGCCTTCTCCTGCGCCCAAGGAGCGCCTAGACGTGTACCACTTGGTAGCAATGACTTTTTTGCCCGATAAATGAAATCTTGCATCGCTAACCCATCGATATGTCTCGTTTGTAACTCGGTGGGCTAGAAGCGTAACTCAGTCTGAATTGACGGCGATACTGTATACGATGTACAAACCTTCAATTCGGCCTTCTCTTATCAGGCGACTTTTACGCCTCTCAGGTGTCTCCTTAACGCCTTGAGCAAGGAACGCGTCACCCTCATGCTGGAATTCGAGTGCACGAGACAGCAGGGTATCTTCCCCCATCAAGTCCATTTTTTCGCAACCTCTCCAATCCATTACCCAAATGTTTTCCACGCCTAGTTCTGCGTCACTTCTGAAGACTATCTTATCACCTTCGGGTGAGAAGTGAGGGTCGGAGTCGTAGGGTACACCGCGAAGAATAGGCCGAGCGGTAGCAGCGCTCCCGGACTGATCGTATGCATCTTCCGAGGATATACAATACAGGTCACCAATCATATCGAATACAATGTCGCCAGTCTTGGGATGAACATCCAATCTCAGCCATGTCCCTTCTTCGACGTCATACTCGAGAAGACGAGGAGAGGGGAAATCAGTAGAGATATCCCAGTGCGTCTGCGGTCTGATAGGCCATATGTTATCTTTCCATTCAGCTGCTGGGTCCGCGAATGAACTTTGCGTAGTCCTAAATGCCAAATGCGGGGCCAGACGCGACAAGAGACCAGCAGCTACCAATAGAAAGAGCCAGCGAAATGCATGCCGAGTACGTGACGTCGGGTAGGGCCTGTAGGCGAGATTATGTTCCGTTTTCGATCCCATATCATGGTCGAGGATAGACATCGCCGGCGATGGGAACGCGCCAACCGGAACAATCACGTTCGAAGGGGCATTCGGCAATCTCGGGCCGGAAGTAGCGGACATTTGCTTCCGTCAGCACACGACTTGCAACTTGTACTTCAGAGCCTGGGTAAGTCTAGGTCCCGGATAGGAGCCTACAGCTGTTGACAGGTGAACGTACCCTCCGGCTCTTGCCACTCTTCCTTTCTGCCTGGAATCACGAATATTCGCTCTAGTTGGGTCCCAGGCTCATACCAAGTGACTCATGGTGATGCTTAATTCAGTGTTTCTGCCTTGTTTGGTGGGGATCGACAGTGTGGAACCGATTGCGAGGTGACGTTCCCGTAACGACTGGGTGTCATCGTGCTGCATATGGGACGCCGGTCAGAACAACGTGGCGGTGGAGGAGCGCCGTTGGTCCTCGTGACCGCGGATGGCGCCGATACATGTATCAAGAAGACATTTGTCTTTCTATTTCTATTTCGCTGTTGCGGGCCAACACGAATTAGCACTCTTTGCTTTCTACCATCATGCTCAAACTAGTTACTCGTCGTCAGAGCGTCCACAAGAACGTTTACAAGCTTGGAATACGTGGTGAGCTGGTTCCCCGTATGTCAGTGTACGCTGTTCTAACGGTACCTCAAAGCTTTCCATGGGTCTCGAGCTCGTCCAGCAATCATGATGCCAGCAATGTCACCACTGTGCAACGAGGCCACCATTACTCGCTGGATGAAGAAGGAGGGAGAATCATTTGTCGCTGGTGACTCCCTTCTCCAGATCGTGAGCGCCATCTCCCCTCCCCCCCTCAGTAATCTCATTAACAGCGGCTTCCTCTGCAGGAATCCGATGTGGCCGTGGTCGACGTCGTAGCCGAGAGTCCAGGCATAATAGGAAAGATCCTTGTAAGCCGCTTCAGTCTTGCCAAGAAATGACTCCGCTTAGCGTGTTATCCTTCAGATACCAGCCGGAACACGTTGCGCATACCAGCAAGTGATTGCCACCGTAGCGAAGAACATTGAGGATCTCGCCCAGCTCCGGGCTCAAGGTCAAGCGCCGCCTCCTCCACCAGCAACCTTCGTCTCTCCTAGTGCTTTCTCCCGGGCATCTCCACCTCACGTTTACTCGCCTGCTCCTCGCCGCGCATCCACAACGACACCTCACCTCGAACGGTCACCTTCTCCTGTGATGAATTCAGTGATTCACCGCTCGTCTGCGGACACCCAACATTTTCACAGTGCCACTTCGCGTGGTATGTCGACAGCTCCCGGATTCCACAGCGGTCGCTCCGCACCAACTCCCATTGCTGCCTCCGCACCTTCCTCATCTCAGGTGGAAGGAGCCGCTCTTCGACGCAAGATCGTTTCCAGTATAGGGAAGGTGTCCGGTGAGTTCAACGCCCTTCCGTGCTTCGATTCATACTAACTCTTTCCTACTAGCCACTAAAGCCTCGGACCGGGAGACCTCCAACTATTTTGACGGAATTCTGTGATACTGATACCCTTCTTCTCTGATATTATCTCCTCCTGGGCTCGGTCATGCTGCGGTGTACACTATCGAATACCAACACTTGTAACAACGTAACAACTATACAATTAATCTGGACCCAACTGTTTAATATGTGCTGCTTTGATTCGAAGTACGTGCATGCTCCGTTCATCAAGCCTGTATTGGCGTCCTTCATACGCTTCTCAGGTCACGTCTAATCTTAAAATACACCATGTCCTAAGTTAATCTTTTAGTGTCCACCCAATCCGAAAGTCCCAATACAAACATCCCAAATCGTCAAGTATTACTCCTTCCTGCTGCTTCTTACTCGGCCCTTGATGAACTCCTTCCCAGCGGTCTTCAATATGGCCTTGCGGCCCATACCTCTCATATCCACATATACGAGCGCGCAGTTCTTCGCGGTTCCTGCCATCAGTTGAGAACTCTGCCCCGCATCCTCTCCATATCTTCAGATCAAATGCATCAGTGCGGCGTTTAAGAAGCAGCGGATCGACCGATATACTCACTTATGTCCGACAACCGCGCCCAGCCTCGATGTACCCACGTCTAATATACGCTTCGTAGAGTTGTCCAATGTCGACAAGATGAGATCGGCGGACAGTAATAGTCGTCTTGTCCGTCCAAGATTCCGTGGAGGTAGAGGGGGTGCTGAAGGCTGGGGTGACGGCGAACGCGACATTGACGGGCTTGGTGATCGTCTAGGAGGTAAAGGCGGCTTTCCATTAGGCAAAAGGTGACCGGATTGTGAAGCGTGATAAGGCGGCGGCGGAGTTGATGATGTACTAGGCGAAGACGAGCGCGAGCCGTATCCCATGCTGGGTGACAAGCTCCCGCTTCCGGGGGTAGACGGCTGACTTGCTTTGCCTTTGCCTTTGCCTTTCTTGTCGCTCCCCATCGTCTTCTTGATCATACCTTCAATGATAGACAGCGTTTTGGCGCTGACCTTGACCGCCTGACCGGTGTAAGCATGGGCTGCAGTAAGTCCCTTCTTCGTCTTATCCGAGGTTAGAAAGACCAGAGCTCGTGGTGGAGGTTTCGGCGGTTCCCCTGGCTTCGCATTGGCAGGATGGTGCGGTGAAGGCTCCGAGTGGTTGATGTAATAACTCGATGCCGAGTTGACGACAGTTAAGAATAAGCTGGTCGTGTGGGTGATGACATGGCTAGCTCATGCGGTGTGAATGAATACCAAGCAAAATTAGACTGAACAGTTCCTACCTTACGATGACAGCGGATTTCGTTATCCAATCCTGCTGATCTGGTGGAACCGCACGCGCAAACAACTGAAGAGGATGTTCATCGTCGACCGTCTGCCCTTCGGGGACTTCTATAACGACCGGATCTTTCTCGTGACCGCGTTCCCATATCGTAGGATCTTCCTCGACAGTTATCTTCTTATCGAACTCTCCCACCACTTCCCCGCTGTCTTCGTTGACTAGAACGAAACGTCCGCGGTAATCTGATACCTCCTTGGACGCGTGATCATCGATGTGAGAGACGTATGCCGGGGTGGTGGCAACATTCGAAGGGTGAGAGAATTCAGCATACTGGGATAGAACTGCCTCGAATGTGTCCAAATCGTCCATGTAGCTGGGCTGCCAGTTTGTTTGTACCGTAAGCACGAGAGTCGTAGGATCCGATTCGGTTGGATGGAAAGTATACGTTCGTGTGGCCGGAACAGAAGCATCCAACGCAATCCTTCGCGAGTGGTCTATAGGTACTTCAAGCTCATTCAACCGCAAAACCAAGAAAACATCACGGTCAGACCCGCTGACAGTGACGCATTCCAGGCCAAGTGTGCCGTTGTTAATACTAGATCCCGCCTTCAGCGTCACATTGGGCAGCGTCAAGAGAAGATAGGCTTCGGCTGGGCTACCTAGGGTGGTCATCGATGAGAGGAGGGAACAAGGAAGAACAAAAAGATTCCATCGTCATGGTCAACGCCAAGCGACCACGATCTCAAAACACGTGAAATTGAGGGCAGTGCCTGCCGCAGCAATGGCCGACACGGCACTCGGAACTCGGGGCTTCTAGTACAACAGGCGGCTCACACGAAGGCTTTCGACAATACTACATACTTAAGTTGGTGATGCCAACAGTTTCTTGTTCTTTCTGATACTTATTATGGGTACGTAGTAATCTCACCGTCCCAAGGTTGTCCACCTTTTTCAACACTAAATCTACAGCACGTCGCTGGCTAGAGCGGTCGAGATAGATTAAAGGCGCGTCGTTTTGATCAAGTGGTATTTATATTTTCGTGTCATGGTAGTTGTGGTATACGAGGAGTATTCTGCTTTACATACTTGTTTAAGTTGTTAAACGAGGAGTGCGTTTGATCACGGGCATTTCGCGAGGTCCATGCGAATGAGTTCGTTGCCCGCAACAATATAATAGTAGTCCCCTGAGAACGGCGTAAGAAGTAGAACATGGCGGTATAACTCTAGCTCACCGTAAACGGTACCGGTCAGGTAGTTGTTCCCGGGCTTATTCACAGTCCCGTTCGCCAGTAAACTTTCCCAGGAGGGATCCCATGCGAGCGATGTGATGTCGTTCAATATCTACGAATCAAAACCGTCAAGCATAAAGGATGATGAAGAACCGGAATACCGTACCTTGATAGCAGCATCAGACCACTTCTTCTTATTCGCAGTATCGGTTTCAACTTGAGAGAGTAACAGAAGACCAGTTGCTACAATTGTGGCGGCAGAGGAATCCGCTGGACGCCATTGGTGCGTTGAAATCCCTGAAATGATTCATGAAAGCCATATTTCAGCATAATGAAAGGAAAAAATACCATGGTACGATCCTATTAGAAGGAAGAGTCTTGAGGAAATATGTAGCTGCGCGCCGGGCTGTCACCAGATAATTGCGATCCCCGGTCCAATTGTACACTGAACCATTGGATTAAATGCATCATCAATTAGCAGGGAGATGACGCCTACTGTTTGCGAACCCATACACTGCCCAAGCTTGTCCTCGGCTCCATGTGCTACAGCAGGCTTAGGCGCGAGTCGAAATAGAAGACGAAAAGTCTCTTACCTATCGTCGGAGTATCCTTGACTCGTTCTTTTGTCTGTAACGGTACCCGTCGTGGTGGTATACTGTACTACGTGCCATGTCGAACCTATGTAACGTGTCAGAAACCGTTTAGTGAAATTAATAAATAGCTATACCGTCAGGTCGTATGTGGTTTTTCATCGTCGTGTCGGCGTGTGAAATAGCGATATCCCTCAACGTCGAGTTTCCGGTCAATTTTGCAGAGACCATGAGGACATTGAGGTTCATCATATTATCAATGATCACCTACGGGGACTGTCACATCTCCGACGTGCCGAGTCCATCAGAGTACGCACCACGAGATCCGTAGGATCAGACGAACGCCAACTTCTCGTGCACCCTACAGTAGGATTGAATCGCCCAGCTAGATATTCCGCGAAACTGTTCACAATGTTAGCTGCAGTCGCGTTGTTTGGATCACTAAACAGATTCAGTTGCTTAGGTCGACCAGAAAGAGGGATCACCAACATGTCTAGTTCATGCACGAATGGAAAGCTCAAAAATCCCACATCGTGACCAACATTGTTGCTTCTCGTCAGGGCGGCCAACCCAGCGCTCGTCTTCCGTCCTAGGTCGGCCCAGTCTGCCGCATTTAGCCCATTCGCAGAGGTCGCTCCGCACAACATCTTGCGTTTTTCCAGCGCGTACAGCGTAGCTGGGAAGAATCCAGAGGTCCACTTGTCGGCACTGAACAGTTTCCAAACTCCTGCAGACGAGTCGGTATACTGAGGAAACTTGTTATTCAGCTTCTTGGCGGTGGCGAGAACCTTGGAAGAGATCAAGGGGGAGTAGAGATTCGGTGCGACAATCTGAGCCAAGGCGATATGGGCGACGAGGCAAGCAGAGGTAAGGATGAACAACCGCATGTTGTTGAGTGCCGGGGTCGATCGTGGTGCACTGCGAAGATGACCTAAATAAAGCCGGTCCGAGGCGACTAAGTGAAACAAGCAGCAAGGACATGTGATGGTGACAGGTATAGAAGAGGAGGGCTATACCCAGAGACGACTTCCGCGAGGATATAATCAAGACGGACTCGGCAAGCTAGAGGAGAGTGCTTGAGATGCCCTTCGGATCCACGTGAACTGTTTTGCAGAAATTGGCGTAGCGGCGCATATACACACGTTCCTATGCATCATCCATAGTTTTAGAAGCAATTTGAAAGAGCCTGTATAAGGTGTAAAGGCAATCCTGTAAATAATGGAAGGGAAAAAGCAGCCCCTTCTGTCTTCAACGAATTTTCAATCTAGCTCCCAGTGGCAGTCGGTAGGAAAGAGTTGCGCCAGCCCGTACAGGACTCATTTTGACACGCTCGGTCCTCGAGTCTCGACTGGTTGGTTATCCAAAGCTTTGAGTACGTCGTATACGACTCAGCTCATGTCGGGATCCATAAAATCCAGCTGGCCGGAGTTTGGACTAAATCAGAACTCAGTCGGCATTTTAGTCGGCATTTCCCATTTACAAATTATTCCTACTCAGTGCACTGATGAATCGGCTGAATTGAATTTGATCAAGGAGTTTCTGGCAGACGAATGATATCGTTTCTTCCAAGCTATTCTATTCAGGGCTTCCCTTCAAACCTAAAAACCTCTTCGGTATCCTGTTCTCGACGTTTAGTATAGGAACATCGATGAATCACTGCAGCAGCGAAACCGTACGCACAGCCCACTACGGTATATCCTTCCCACTACCGGTAGCGCCTTCAACTGGACTCTCCTGCTTTCCATCGGTCATTGCCCACCACATCTGCGTCTGAGGATCCTCGGTGACTTTGTTCATGTCGGCTTCGTAAACAGTACCAGTGTATTTCATATGAGCAATGAGGAGGTGAAGTGGCGCATAATAATGGATGGAGTAGTCGACATGATATGGGCGTGTTGCAGTGCCGCAAGTACGCCGGGCCACACAGCGGCGTGACATTCAGACGGCTAAACAGCCGTGTCGATAAACATTGCGGGACCTTGAAGAAAACATTAACAAGACTTGTCATTTACCTCGATAATTTGACAGAAATGTTTGGGGGCCGACATGGTATGAAGGGCCGCTTTCTGGTTATAAGTAGGTGCCGTCAAATTTGAGCGGCCAGGAAATCAGATGGTCCTTCTCACAACACTTGGACTACATGATACCTTCTCGGCGCGGACGTTCCAATATCCCTCACGACCAATTTTGTACGCAAATACGACCACCGTAATTATGCACTATCAATAGGCCTTTGCAATATTGAAGTCGTCGTCATTGAACACCAAACCTTCTCTGAAAACAAATTATCTCCAAGTGCAGCCCCGGCAAGTTTAACTCCTGTCCGCTAGACCTGCTGCCCTTGTTCCGGCTTACCATCGGACTTTCGGCCAAGACGCCATCCTAAAAAACGGTGTATACGGCTGGTTGAGTGCCATTCTGGCGATGAATCGGGGGGAACCTACATTGACTGTCAGCGGAAGTTTTTTACTGAGGAGAAGGACATTAGCTTACTACGATATGTGCTCCACCATCGAAAAAGTCATCAAGAACATATATCGCATATTTGATATTGTCCTTTTCGGCTTCAATTTTGTCCGTCCGCAGTGGATTTCCCATGAAACGTAACGGTGCGAAATGTTTACTGAGAAAGTCCCTGTTATGACTTTGTACGATATCATGCAGTTTCCTGCGGCATTCGTCCCAGGCAGCGTCCCAGGCAGCGCCTCGTGGCACCGGATGCAGCTGTACCAATGTCGTGATGTCCCTTTTAATGGAACTCCGGTCTCTATCCGTGGTGCCACAGGCGGCTAAGATAGAGCATGCGGTAAAAAGATTGTCTGGGTCATGGAGGTAGTCAATGTGCAGCCGAAGCGTCGCTGCATCTACAGCCCCATCTGACCCGTGCACCATGGCAGAAATTCCTGCAACATACTCACTAACCATCGGGACGAACATGTTATGGGTGATAGGGTTTCCATAAAGCTGCAGACACTGATTTTCACGAAACACAGTGAAAGCTATCGGAATGCGCTTCGCGAGGAGATCCATCAACATCTCACGTGGAATCCGAGGGTAGCATTGATGGCCCCCTTTTATTGTCATAAAATGAAGCAGTGACTGGAGACCACACGAAGAACAAGCAGAGGGGGAGATGGTAGTGTAATTACGATAGGCAATGATGGTGCTGTTATACAAAACTTCCCACAGTGCCGTATCATTGGTTGTTGAATCTCGTTCCAGAATGACACAATAAGCAAGGATATCCTCAAGCACCATTATGACAGCAGTAGTCTCCGGGGATGGGCATGTTTGGCGGCAACCATCAGTAATATAGAGAACTGCATCGAATAATGACTCCAAAATGATGGTATGAGACATACCAGAGTCGGGACGAGAAAGTCTGTGAAGTAAGAATTTGATAGCCGCCACAAACATCCTCAGGGATTGGGGTAGCGACTCGCTCAAAGGAGGATCTTCGACGAACTTGGAAAACAGGGCGAGAAGAGAGTCAGAGATTTTGTCAAGGAAATAGGGTAACGCATCCTTGAAATCAAGAACCAATGGAGAATTAAAGTCCTGCGTTAAACCCTTCGGCCATGTGTGAAGCGAGCGGAGGATGGCAGAGCAGAGATGAAGGGGAAACATATTGGCGTGATTATCATTACCAGGATCCAAGGGATCAAAAAAGAAAGGATCCAGATAAGGATTTTTCTGGATTGCACACTCCACAAGGTGAAACCAACAACGTGGGGGCAGCCGGCAAGGCCCTGATATGCTGTTCACGAGAAGTGCACCTGGTGAGACGATTGTATTTCCATCTTGTTTGAGTAACGTATCATTGAATGTGATCGTAACAGCGAGGTCAAATGAATCGATACTGGAGGAAATTCTGGAGCGCCAATGAGGACTCGGATTGACATAGTGACGATAAAAACGAAGCAGACGTTCAAGTCTGCGTTCCATGCCTGGCACTGGCTCGACAAGATCGACATCTTTCGTCTGGAGGCAAGACGAAAGTAAAGAGCGCCGCAAAGTGTCCATTGCTTCATTACGAATACTAATCCTCGGCTGAAGTGCTCGAAACCGTTCTTCCGATGTCATTGGCAGGCTCCCAATGGACTGTATTACTATACTTTGGACGGTGGAATTAGAAGAGACTGAGAAGAGCCAGTCCAGTGCTTCAGCCGCCAAGTTTGTCGACACTTGTTTCACGAACTCAGACTCTATCACCGCCAGCGACTGTTGGTTTCTTGCTTGTATTTGGGGAAGATGGTGGAAGGTGTCGCTAAAATTCCCTTGTCTACATGCAAGGAGGAATTTCTCTTTGCTATACCATGTCACTTGCGGGACAATGCGACGGGAAAAAATGTAGACAAGATCGCAGAGAGGTGTACGGTAGGGGCATTGAGGGAAAAGAATGGGAAGAATAGTTGCTACCGCATAAGCAGTGTAGATAAGAATGGTTCCCGCGCATATGATCCACGACAGAGCTTTCCGAAGGGGTTGTAAGAAGATCACCAAGCCAACAAGAAATATCGCGAGGGCAAGATGCATAAGGACAGGGAGTAGTCCTATGACAACCTGGACATGCCACTTTTGAAACCCAGCATACCGGAACTGGCGCGTAAAACTCCGGTCGCGCGGTGTTCCAGAAGGGAGGGCAACATAATGGTGCAGCCACTGTTTCACAAGAACAGCGACGAGTGCGGTCGTGAGGCTGAGGAATAGGCTCGTGAACCAGAGCCCATTCACCCAGACGTCTGTGGTAGCGGGAACAAAAGTGATGGTGGGATTGAGGAGAGAAGGAGCGATGGAGTTGACCGAGGATCCGTTGGCGATGGCACGTTGGACGAGGACCGATTCATAGAGAAGAGAAGCTGACATGGCAGCGTAGTCCACCTGCAAATTTTGATATGTTTGGGCGACAAAGGTTGTGACGACCGCTGAGAAAAGACCCGCCTTTGAAATCACTCAGTAACGAAGTAAAGCAAGGCAACGACAAGACTCACAAAGACAAGCAATACATCGACACTATCTCGAGATTCTTCGACCATGTTGGCGTCATGAATCCTGCTTTCATCTTCGTAAGTTCTCCAAACCCTCGCATTCGATGTTGTCTCTTCGTTGCGGGCATCCTCGGGGTATTTTTCTTCGTAGTTATATGCATCATTTCCTATTCGGCACCCCATGAGATCTGAGATACGAGCTAGAATAAGAAGTATCTTGCGCACCTTTCTTAACGGTAGGGTTCGATCTCTTCATCCCAAAAGTCGTCTTCGCATTGGCTGCAGTAGCAGAAGTTGGTGGGGCAGCGGCGGGCGCTTTATCCTCTTCCTCTGCCTTATCCGAGCCTACTTCTTGCTCAGCTGGGTTCTGCCCGTGCTCCCCGTCTCCCCCAGTTCCTTGCTCTTTGGCCTCTGCATCCTCGCGTACAATGGCACCATCCGGCCCCTGATCCAAGGTCGACATTATTGAATTCGCGAGTTGACACTGCGCTTAGCTATTGAAAGGAGGACAACGGTGGAAAGACAGATAGAAGCACGCCAGCTGTATGCGCTAGCACACCTCCCGCGGTGCTTGTGATTGGGATCCAAATGAACTGTTAGGGCGCTGATATGAGTTTGGAAGGGAGACAATGGTGCGGCCGAGCTGGACTTCGAATGCGAGGCAGAAAGGGAACAGAACTCGGGATAAGATTTCCAGCGGTGATATAAGACTCAAATACAGTGCTGGGACCGTGAGAAGGTTCAAAAAGGCATTCAATCTTCCGTCATCAAACACTGCCTAAAGTACTTGTTCTTACCGTCATCAGCGACTACAGCATACATAGTAAAACACAGCAACTACGACTATCTCTTCAAGGTTGTTCTCTTCGCCGTTCCGATTGTTTCAGGTGGTCCTCTTTAGTGACTCTGGCGTCAGGAAATACTTAGGCCCAGGAAATCGTCAGTTCCTATAATCTTCATTGTATTCTGCTTTAACCATATTATACAGGAACTGTACGCGACGTGCGATATTTATCAAGGCGATTCACTCATATACGAGCACACATTTCTTCGCCGTTCCTCCCATCAGCTGAGAACTCTGAGATCGGAGTGGCGTTTAGGAAGCAGCAGAACGACTGCACCGAGCGTCTCAATCTCTACGTCCAATGTACGCTTCGTAAAGTTATCCAATGTTGACAGCAACAGTCGTCCCAAGATTCCGTGGAGGCAGCGGGGGTGCCGGAGGCTGGGGTGAAGGCGAACGCGACATTGACGGGCTTGGTGATCGTCTAGGAGCTAAAGGCGGCTTTCCATCAGGCAGAAGGTGATCGGAATGGGGGTTTCGGCGTTTCCCCTGGCTTCGAGTTTGTAGGATGGTGCGGTGAAGGCGCCGAGTCGTGAAACTGAGGGCAGTGCCTGCCGCAGCACTGGCCACGGCACTCGTGACTCCGGGCTTCTAGTAAGTACAACAGGCAACTCACACGAAGGCTTTCGACAATTCTACATACTTAAGTTGGTGATGCCAACAATTTCTTGTTCTTTCTGATACTCATTATTGGTACGTAATCTCACCGTCCCAAGGTCGTCTACCTTTTTCAACACTAAATCTACAGCACGTCGCCGGCTACAGCGGTCGAGGTAGATTAAAGGCGCGTCGGTTTGATCAAGTGGTAATTATATTTTCGTGTCGTGGTAGTTGTGGTATACGAGGAGTATTCTGCTTTACATACTTGTTTTAAGTTGTTAAACGAGGACTGCGTTTGATCACGGGCATTTGTGAGGCCCATGCGAATAAGTTCATTGCCCGCAATGATATAATAGTAGTCCCCTGAGAACCGCGTAAGAGGTAGAACATGGCGGTATAACTCTAGCTCACCGTAAACGGTACCAGTCAAGTAGTTGTTCCCGGGTTTATTCACAGTCCCATTCGCCAGTAAACTGTCCCATGAGGGATGCCATGCGAGCGACGTGATATCGTTCAATATCTACAACCAAAACCTAGTCAAGCACGCGGAAGACGATGAAGTACCAGACTGACGTACCTCGATAGCGGCATCAGACCACTTCTTCTTATTCGCAGTATCGGTTTCAACTTGAGAGAGTAACAGAAGACCAGTTGCCACGATGGTGGCGGCAGAAGAATCCGCCGGGCGATTCGCCACTGGTGCGTTGAAATCCCTGCAATAATTCATTCAGCCGTGTTTCAGCGCAGTGAAGGGAGAAATTACCATGGTCCGATTCTATCAGAGGGAAGATTATTGAGGAAATATGTAGCTGCGCGGCCGGCTGTCACCAGATAATTGCTGTCCCCGGTCCATTTGTACACTGAAACCATTGGATCAGGCAAACGATCACTTGGTAGAGAGCCGATGCCTACTGTTTGCGAACCCATACACCGCCCAAGCTTGTCCTCGGCTCCATGTGCTGCAGCAGACTTATGCGAAGGTCGAAAGAGAAGACCGAAACTCTCTTACCTGTCGTCGGAGTATCCTTGGCTTGTTCTTTTGTCTGTAACGGCACCCGTTGTGGTGGTATACTGTACTACGTGCCATGTCGAACCTATGTAACGATGTGTCAGAAACCGTTTGGTGAAATTAAGGAATAGCTATACCATCAGGTCGTATGTGGTTTTTCATCGTCATGTCGGCGTGTGAAATAGCAATATCCCTCAGCGTCAAGTTTCCGGTTAGATGCGCAGAGACCATAAGGACATTGAGGTTCATCGTATTATCAATAATCACCTATGGTGACTGTCACATCTCCGACGCGCCGAGGCCATTAGAGTACGCACTACGAAATCCGTAGGATCAGACGAATGCCAACTTCTCGTGCACCCTACAGTAGGATTGAACTTGAATCGCCCAGCTAGATATTCCGCGAAACCGTTCACAATGTTAGCTGCAGTCGCGTTGTTTGGATTGCTAAACAGATTCAGTTGCTTAGGTCGGCCAGAGAGAGGGATCACTAACATGTCTAGTTCATGCACAAATGGGAAGCACAGAAACCCAACATCGTGCCCAACATTGTTGGTCTTCGTCAGGGCGGCCAACCCTGCGCTCGTTTTCCGTCCTAGGTCGGCCCAGCCTGCTGTATTTTGCCCATTCGCAGAGGTCGCCCTGCACAGTGACTTGCGTTTTTCCAGCGCATACAGCGTAGCAGGGAAGAAACCAGAGGTCCACTTGTCGGCACTGAATAATTTCCAAACTCCCGCAGACGAGTCGGTATACTGAGGAAACTTGTTATTCAGCTTGTTGGCGGTGGCGAGAACCTTGGAAGGGATCAAGGGGGAGTAGAGCTCCGCTGCGACAATCTGAGCCAAGGCGATATGGGCGACAAGGAGAGCAGAGGTAAGGATGAACAACCACATGTTGCTGAGTGTCGGGGTCGATCGTGGAGCACTGCGAAGGTGACCTAAATAAAGCCGGTCCTACGCGACCAAGTGACTCAGCAAGTAGCAGGGCCATGTGATGGCGACAGGTATAGAAGAGGAAGGCTACATCCAGAGACGAATTCTGCGAGGATATAATCAAGGCGGACTTAGCAAGCTAGAGAAGAGTGGTCAAGATGTTCTTCGGATCGACGTGAACTATTTTGCAGAATTTGGCGTAGCGGCGCATATACAAACGTCCCTATGCGCCATCCATAGTCATTAAAGCAATTCGAAGGAGCCTGTATAAGGTGTAGGAACAATCCTATAGATAATGGAAAGAAAGTGCAGCCACTTCTGTCTTACCGGATTTTCAACTTAGCTCCGAGTCCCCCTGCCAGCCGGGAGAAAGGAGGTCGCGCCAGTGTGTACATCTAAGTGAGTACTCAGTTGAAACGCTCGGTCCTCAAGTCTCGACCGTTTGGTTATCTAAAGCTTTGAGTACGTCGTATACAACTCAGCTCATGTCGGGGTCCATAAAATCCAGCTGACCGGAGTTTGGACCAAGTCAAAACTCAGTCGGCATTTCCCATCTACAAATTACTCCTACACAGTGCACTGATGATTCGTTGATCGGCTGAATTGAATTCGACCAAGGAGTTTCTGGCAGACGTATGATATCGTTTCTTCCCAGCTAATCTGTTCAAGGCTTCCCTTCAAACCTAAAAACCTCTTTGGTATCCTGTTCTCGACGTTTAGGATAGGAACATCGATAAACCACAGCAACAGCGAAACCGTACTCACAGCCCACCACGGTATATCCTTCCCACTACCGGTAGCACCTTCAACTAGACTTTCCTGCATTCCATCGGTCATTGCCCACCACCTCTGCGTCTCTGGATCCTCGGCAACTTTGTTCATGTCGGCCTCGTAATCAGTGCCAGTGTACTTCATATTAGCAATGAGGAGGTGAAGTGGCGCATAATAATGGATGGAGTAGTCGACAATATGGGCGCGCTCCAGTGCCGCAAGTACGCCAGGCCATACAGCTGCATGACATTCTCTATATTCTGCCTCGGAAGACGGTTTCAACTAAACAGCCGTGTCGATGAACATTGTGGGACCAAGAAAATGTTGACAAGGCCTACCTTGATAATTTGACAGATACGTTTGGGGGCAGACATAGTATGTAGCAGCGATTCAAGGTCTGGGTGACATACTTATATGCTGACCGTCAGTATTGAGCGGCCCGGAGAATCCGCTGGTCGTTCTCATGACGCTCGGACAGAAAACCCCTCGGTGCGGACGGTCCAATATCAGCCAACTTTCCAACTTTCTTCCCTTACGACCAAATTTATACAAGGTAGATACTGTAAGTTAGTGCGTATGAGGCTTGTACATTGAGTTCGTTGTCATTGAACGCCAAATCTTCGCTGCAGACATGGTGTCTCGTGTCTATCTTGATGGTACAAAGTTTGCCTTTTTAATCAGCTAAACCTGCTGCTCTTGTTCCGGTTTATCCTCAGGCTTTCGACCAAGACACCGTCTCAAAAATTGACTTATGCGACTCGCTGGGAGCCGCGCCGCGATGGCGGCATCTGGATTGACTGTCAATGTTGGAATGACGAAGGGAAATCAGCTTACCATGGTATGCGTTCTACCATCGAAAAAGTCATCAAGCACGCGTATCGCGTATCTGATGTTTTCGTTTTTAACTTGGATTTCATCGGTCCGCAGTGGGCGTTCATGAGGATATCGTTCCCGCACGAGCCGTTTATTAAAACAGTCCCCCCCATCACCTTCCACCAGACCACTAAGCTTTCTGCGACACTCTTCCCAGGCAGCATCTCGTGGACGCAGCTGCACCAGTGCCATGATGTTCCTATGAAAGGCACTCCGGTCTACAAACTCAACGCCATGTGTGGCTCCTCGCATTCGGTGCTATCTCTTCGTAGATGGCATCCTCGGGATATTTCTCTTCATAGTTGTACGCGTCATTTCCTGGTCGGCACCCCATGAGATATGACACAAAATAAGCAGCATTTTTCACACCTTTCTTAACTGTAGGATTCGGTCTCCTCATTGTCCCGAAAATCTTCTTTGTGTCGGCTGCATTAGCAGAACTTGGTGGGGTAGCGGCGGGGCCTTGATCCTCTTCCTCTGTCTCCTCTGACTCTGTCTCCTCTGTCTCGTCAGACTCCGACTCTGTCTCGTCAGCCTCCTCTGCCCCCTCCTCATCCGACTCTACCGCCCGCTTAACTGGTCTCTGCTTGTGCTCCTCGTCTCCCCCAATTCCTTGCGATTCAGTCTCTGCTTCTTCGTGTATAATAACTCCATCCTGTCACGAATCCAGAGTTCTATCGGGTTTGTGAATTGACATGGAGTTTGGTGACTGTTGAAGGGAGGACGCTGGTGGAGAGACAGATAGAAGCACGCCAGCCGTATGCGCTGGCGCACAGCATGGTTACAGCATGTTGTTGCAGCGCTAGAGCAAGCGCTCCAAATGTACTTGTAGCGCCTAGTTGTTTAATTGGGATCAAAATGTCTCGTTCAATAGAAAATGAACGTTAACATTGATTCGACCACTGAACGTTTGAACAGCGACGGAGGGGACCGAGCTTGAAGAGATAGTCGTGGATGTTGCCTTCGGCTGTGCTGTGTAGATGACGAGGGTAAGAGCAAGAGTTACTCAGGCCTCAAGGCCTACGTTGAAGGGAGAACGATAGCTGAGAGATTCAACGCTGAATAATAAGCGCCGGAGTGTATTCTTCTGCGACTGGTTGGTGGTTATTAGCCAAAAAGGGAAATCACCTCCCGTCGGCATGAAATTCGTCTGAATTTGACCTTCCATCATCACCGCATCAACATGACCTCACTGATTCTTGCATATCCTCTAGGGTTAGAGAAGAAAATGTACCCCCTCAGATGGGAATCTTGATTCTGGCAAATATTGTCCAATGGTGTTCAAGTTCACTGCCGTGATGGCACAACCAGTGTAGTAAGCAGCGCCCAGCTTGTCCATTCAATCCGCGAAAGTAACAGAAGCTGCTGCAGGATTTTCTGGAGGATTTCCGATTCAACTCTGTCCACCGGTACCGTCAAACACGTTCCAGAATGACGCCGACCTTGACCGACAAAGTTTGTAATGACTATTTCTAGTGCTGTGGAGGCTCCAGTACGTGGGAACTAAGCCTTTTGGGGTTTGAAACGTACCGTTTCTATCACTCTAACCCTGACAATCTCCGGCATCGGCGTTGGAGAAGGCTACGAAGCAATGTGAGCATGACCATCATGATATATTCGTAATTTTTATATGTTACCTAGTACATACCCAGAGACTTTCGGTGCGTCGGTTACATAACTCCCATTCGTATTGTTTCACGCTTTAAGGCGGACCCCGCAGGCTCTCTCTAGAATGAACGCTAGGACAAGGTCGAGATACTGATACCCAAATTCCAATTTGGTACCTCCGGTCGACACGAAGTTACGCTGGGGAAGGGTTGTTCTCCCGCATTTCAACACCCAAATGAGTATGGTCGACCCCGACTGCGTCGCGCAAATAGATGTGGGTTTGTCGAGGCAGTACCGACGATACCGACACTTTGCAGGCTATGCATGTCCTCCAGAAGCTTGAAACTTGGTCTACGGCCGAGATGTCCATTTCTCTGAGCCTGCCTTAGCGGATATAGGAGTTTTGCAGTACGCAAATTACACATTGTGTTCATGCTCTACCCAGAAACGTAGGATGAAACTGCACGCTGCGCCAAGGTCTTTTCGTCAGCTACTTGTGTCAGCACGGCCAACGACTTATTTTTCTGTAAAACGTTGCCAAAGCATACAGCCTTCTCTCGTGCTATAAAAGATGCTCTAACTCTGCAATGGATCCTCACCAAGCCTTCCTTTGAGTTTTTTTCCTCGAGTTATACTCTTCATCCACGTTCTTCGTTCTTCGACAACTTTTTAAACATGTCTCGCTTCAGCTCTCTCTTCGTCATCCTTACGGTCGCCGTTGGTCTCTCTGCAGCCGCTACTTGCCCTGCTAGAGACAACGATGGCTCCCCCCTCCTCCGCTCGTCCAACGACGGCAATTTTGTCACCTGCGTCTACGAGGCAGCGAGAATTTGTACTTACTTCGAGGTAAGGCAATCTTGCTAGCTACAAAGCTCTTCGCTGACTTTAATATAGGATGGTAGCTTCTCCTCCGGGTCGAGTGTCTGCCCCAGCAGTATCCCGGCACGCCGCGCTTTGGTGGAGAGGGCTGCCGACGCCGTTTGCTCCGCCACTGACGACAACGGCTCTCCCCTTCTCCACACGTCTAACGACGGCAACTTCGTCACTTGTGTCTACCACGACGCTGGAACCTGCACTTACTTCGAGGTAGGCTCCGGCCCTTCACTCGGCAGGCTTTTTTCTGATCACCTTCATATAGGACGGAAGCTTCTCCTCTGGATCGAGTGTTTGCCCGGATAGCATTTCCGCCCCCGCCCCCGCCCCCGCGGCTACTTGCCCCCCGAAGGACAATGACGGAGGCGCGCTCCTCAAGACCTCCAACGATGGGAACTTTGTTTCCTGCCAATACGCGGATGCTGGACTTTGCACTTACTTTGAGGTACGGCGCTTTCCTTTTTGTGCAACTGCAATGAGAAATTGACGTGTCGTCCATGTAGAACGGAGGCTTCTCGTCAGGTTCGAGCGTTTGCCCCAGCAGTATCCCTGCTAAACGTAGCATCACCTCCGCCAAGTTTGGTCGCGCCTACCAAGCTCGTGCGTGAGTTACGAGTGATTGCCTTTCAAATGATAGGCAGTATGTAGTGAACGGAACACTTTTCTTACCTCAAGGATCCTTTCGAATCGAATCGTGTCAGCTTACCTATTTTCGACGCGGATAATGTTTGTTTAGTTTTCGATATTTTTAGTGCTTATTTAAATAATTCAAGTTGTTCGAAAGATTTATAATTTTTAGACATATGTCATGGTAGTACACGCGGTACTTAATCAAGTAAATCTTCTCGGTAGGCACGGTCTTATACTAGCTGAGTTTCTAAGTTTCCTTGCGACAAGGTTTGCATGATGCAGACATAGCCACCGTAACTTGCGCATTACTAAGATGCTTAGCGTCGAAGTTGTCAGTAATTGTTATTCAGCGCCGAATTTTCGCTGAGGAGAGGACATCTCTTTCGCATCTTTACCACGTAAAGGTTAACTTCCTTATCAGCTAAACCTGCTGCTCTTGTTCAGGTCTATCATCCAGCTTTTGACCAAGACACCATCCTACAAGGCGATCTCTGCGGCTCGTTGTGTGCTGCGCTGGCGATGAATCAAAGGGAATCTGGATTGATTGCGCTGTGAGTAAAAGGCAGCACTTGACTGAGCAAAGAAATGTCGGCTCACCATGGGATGTGCTCCGCCATCGAAAAAATCATCAAGGACCTGAATCGCGTAGCCGATATTATTTTTTTCGACTTGAATTTCTTCGGGCTGCAGTGGACGAAGCATATGCTCAGGGTTTGTCCATACGAGCTGTTTGCTGAAAATGTCGCCGCCATCGTTTTGCACCAGATCACGTAGTTTACTCCGGCATTCATCCCAGGCGGCGTTGCGTGGACAGAGCTGAACCAGTGTCGTGATGTCCTTATAAATGCTAGTCCGATCTATATCCTTGAGGCCATGTATAGCCAAGATAGAGCACGCCGTGAAAAGATTGATTGGATTATGAAGGTAGTCAATGTGTTGCTGTAACATTGCTGCGTCCACAACCCCGTCCGATCCGCGTTGCATAGCGAAAATTCCTGCGACGTATTCTCTAACGAATGGAACTGATGATGCTTCACGAAATCTATGGTTTCCAATAAACTGCAGACATTGATTTTCGAGGAATGCAGTATAAGCTACCGGAACACGCTTGGCGAGGAGATCGGTCAATATCCGACACGCGACATCAGATTGGTAGATGCAATCCAGTGCATAATCCCAATTTATGGACATAAATTCAACCATGAATCGGAGACTACGCGAAGAACAAGCTGAGGGGGCGACGATAGTCAAAGCGCGGTAGACGAGGATAGTGTCGTTGAACAACGTCATCCAATCTGCCGCAACATCGAGCGGCGGAATGACACAAGGAGCGAGGATATCCTCAAGCACTGCTATGACAGCAGTAGCTTCCGGGGGTGATAACGTTTGATCACGGATCCACCCAACTGCAGCGGTTAACGACAGGTGAATGGTATGTTTGTCGGGCTCAGGAAGGGAAAGTCTATGAAGTAAGAATTCAATAGCCATCACAAACACCCTAAGGGTTTGGGGTAATGGCGCGTCGCCCAAAGGTGGATTTTTGTCGAACCTGGACAACATGAGGAGAACACGGTCGTATATTTTGTCGAGAAAATAAGGTAGCGCGTCCTTGAAACCAAGGATCAACGGAGAATTAAAGTCCTGTGTTAGGCCTTTTTGTGATGCGTTGAACGAGCATAAGATGGCAGAGCAGAGATCAAGGGGAAATGTATTGGTGTGATCATCATTATCCGGATCTATGGGACTAAAGACATCCAACTCCCACGCAGTGGCCCTCACAAGGTGAGACCAACAATGTAGTGGCAGCTTTGAAGCGCGGGCGGGGGATATAGCCTCCATGAAAAATGTGATTGGACGAATGAACCAACCGCCCTTGGCATAACGGTAACCATTAGATAGGATAGCGGCGGTAAGCTCAAATGAGTCGATGCCAGGAGTAACAATGGAATGAGTGGGCGTAAAGCGAGGATGAAAGCGAAGCAGACGTTCGAGCTTGAGTTCGGCGCCTGGGACTGGATCCGTGAGATGGTCATTAACCTTCGTCTGGAAGCAATGTACAAGCAAAGTGTTCCGCAAAGTATCCATTGCTGCATTGTTTCCCCGAAGTGCAAGAAGCTTTTCTTCTGATGCCATCGGCAGCCCCCCAATGGACTGTACTACTATACTTTGGACGGTGGGATTAGACGAGACAGAGAAGAGCCAGTCCAGCGCTTCAGCCGCCAAGTTTGTTGACGTCCGTCTAACGAGCTTGGATTCTATCATCGTCAGTGATTGCCGGTTTCTCGCTTGTACGTGCGGAAGATAGCGGAACATGTGGCCCAACTCTCCTCGTCTACACGCAATGAGGAAATACTCTTTGTTGTCCCATGATACTTGCGGGATAATGCGACAAAAAGAAACGTAGATGAGATCACAGAGAGGCGTACGGTATGGGCATTGAGGGAAGATGATGGGAAGGACGGCTGCCAACACATACGAAGTATACACCAGGGCAGCCGCTGTACACATGATCCATGACAGAGCTACCTGGAGAGGATGCAAGAAAATGACCAAGCCGCCCAGAAAAATGGCGAGAGCGAGATGCATAAGGACTGGAAGGAGTCCTATGATGACCTGGACGTGCCACCTTTGAAAACCGGCATATCGGAATTGACGTGTAAAACTGCGTTCGCGCGGTGTTCCGGAAGGGAGAGCAACATAATGGTGCAGCCACTGTTTCACGAGAACAGCGACGAGTGCAGTCGTCAGGCTTAGGAACAGGCTCGTGAACCAGAGCCCATTCACCCAAACGTCCGTGGTTGTGGGAACAAAAGTGATGGTGGGATTGAGGGAGGAAGGAGCGATGGCGTTGACCGAGGAACCGTTGGCAATAGCGCGTTGAATGAGGACCAATTCGAAGAGTAACGACGCCGACATGGCAGTGTAGTCCGGCTGCAAGTTTTGGTACGTCTGGGCGACAAAGGTGGTGACGACGGCCGAGAAAAGACCTGCCTTTGACATGGCTCAATAACGAAGACAGTAAGGTAACTACACAGGACTCACAAAGACGAGCAACACGTCAACATTATCTCGGGATTCTTCGACCATGTTAGCGTCGTGAATCCGACTTTCGTCTTCGTACGTTCTCCAAACCCTCGCATTCGATGATACCTCTTCATATATGGCATCTTCGGGGTATTTCTCTTCATAGTTGTATGCATCGTTTCCTATTTGGCGCTTCATGATTAACAAGGCAGAATAAGCAGCATTTTTCAAACCTTTCTTAGCCGTCGGTCTCCCCACTATCCCGAAAATCTTCGTGCTGGTAGGATTCTGCACGGCAGTGACTCTATCCTGCTCTCGTTCTCCTCTACCTTCCTCAATCTCTACGTCCAAGCCGTTCTCAGTCCGGTCAAGTCCGCGCTCCCCATTTTGTGCTGCACCTGGCATGTTCCCTTCCCGTTCAACAGCTTGATTCCTTCTCGAGTTCGATGAGCCATCGCCTTGTAAATTCGACATAGTGTTGAGTAGCAGTAGCAGAGGTAACCTAACCGATAATGATTGCGATCAAACTGCGTTCAGGGCTAGGCATTGATGGGAAGCTGGAAAGCAGACATGGATACCAGAGCTAGCTTCGGAATTCCCTTAGATTTCGCTGGAATTTCCTTGACGACGAGGCGGAAAGGGAACATAATTTGGAGTAACATTTTCCGGCGATGTTGTAGTCAAGTTATAGCGCCGAGAGGGTTCAAAAAGGCATTCAATCTCCGCCATCAAACATCACTCAACAGCAACCCTCACTCAATTGTCCTTCATCGTACTTAACTCTTGTCCTTATCCTCATCATCGTTCTACAGCATGGCCGAAGGCAGCAACTACGACTATCTCTTCAAGGTCGTTCTCTTCGCCGTTCCGTGGTCGAATTAATATTCATTTTTTATTGTTTCAGGTTGTCCTCATTGGTGACTCTGGCGTCGGGAAATCGTAGGTTGTTCTTGTATCTTTTTTACTCTGCTTTAACCATACTCTGCAGAAACTGTGCGTTACGGCGAGATTTATCAAGGCGGTTTACTTTGAGCTCAATGTCGTACCATTCACTCAGTGCTTTCGCGGTTCACACGTAACGAATTTAACTTGGAGTCAAAGTCAACAATCGGCGTCGAGTTCGCAACACGTTCAATAAATGTCGATGGAAAGACCGTTAAGGCTCAGATTTGGGATACAGGTGTGTGCCACTTTTCTGTTTGTCGCCTGGCACACCCCTTTCAGCTTTTTCCCGAAAACTCGTCCCATCTTCGCTCTTTACCACGCCAGCTCTTCTGTTATTTTCATACATTTTCTGATTTACGTTTACTAGCCGGACAGGAGCGTTACCGAGCAATCACATCTGCGTCAGCACTCCATCAAACGTCTCATTCAGACGCAGACTCACTGACATATTATTGTTTCTTGTCTACAGCTACTATCGGGGTGCTGTCGGTGCCCTGTTAGTCTACGACATCGCCAAGCACGCAACCTATGTCAACGTCACAAGATGGCTGAAGGAACTGCGGGATCACGCCGATTCAAACATCGTTATCATGCTGGTGGGAAACAAGAGCGACTTGAAGCACTTGAGGGCAGTGCCAACGGATGAGGCAAAGGCGTTCTCAGGTACGCAAGCTTTCATTTTACGTTTACTGCCCAAGTGCTAACCAAAAATGTCAGTGGAGAATGGACTGTCATTCATAGAAACATCAGCGCTGGACGCTTCGAATGTCGAATCAGCTTTCCAAACTATCTTGACCGGTATGCACTTCTGTACTTGCGCCCGTTTTGTGTGTTCTGACGTTGGAACAGACATCTATCGTATCGTATCAAGCAAAACCCTTGAGGCGTCTTCTACCCCAGCTGATCAACCCACAGCGGGCATCAGGGTCGATCCAAGTCTTCCTTCAGATTCCGCTGCTGGATCCAGCAAGTGTTGTTAGTCGATTTATATCCATTGGCCGGGTGTTATTCGGGGTAGACGCTTTGATAGAGCTACGGCACTACTAGCGCCAGGCAACCAAGGCGGATGTCCTGTGTACCTTCCCTTTCCTTCAGTGTCAATATTATAGTTTCATCTCTTTGTCTATTCATCTTTCGGATTTTCGTCACTTCCATACAAGGGATAGACCTTTCCCCTTGAAACACGACGCCGCGACACTTTGCGCACTTTAAAGGGCGCCCATTTCGTCTCTAATGAAACTGAGAGGCCCAGGGGGTATAGACGTACTCTCGTGGATTGCGAAACCCGAGCTAATACAACAGGACGCCAGCTCTTTTATGTTACTACGAGCGAGAAGAGTGGAATGAGAATGAGGTTATACTTCGGAATCGTACTGCAGACCTGCGAAGAATGGGTCCGGTTCTGATCAAAGGCCGGCTTGTTCCACAAACCCTCCAGATCACTGTACGAACAAAATGATGTTTCAGGATCAATAATACCAGAGTATTCAGTAGGAAAGGACTACAAACGAAGTCGCCGCCACAACCGAATGTAACTGAGATAGTATTTCCAAAGTATATCATCAGTCGATACATACAGCGATGCACAAAGCAGCAGCCTTAAACACCGCTATGTTGAGGGCGAATACTACTGCATCGATATCCAAGTTCCGGGACAGTTAACGTTACAAATTGAAGATAAAAATACATAACGAAGCAGCTTAAACGTCATCTGCATCCGTCTGAAGGGAATCCAGATATCGCCGCATCACAAAATCAGAGGGCATTTCTCCCTGCTGTGCGCGCATGCGTTCCCTCGCTTCAGAAGTAGCCGTATCGTTGTCCTCATGCAAGCAAATCAGTTCTGAAGCGGTGTAGTACGGGACTTTATAATCGTTCACTATGCATTCATTGCTCGCAGCGAACTCCTCAGAGTCAGAGCCAGAATTGCTGCCGCTACGTTTGTTCGCAGAGCTGTTGGCCTTGGCCCTCCAGACAAGGTTCCCGATATCGCGTGGTGCATTACTGTCAAAATGCCAGTCCTTCAACTGAGTGACGGATTGAGTGATGCTGTTAGCTATCCAGACGTAGGCCTTGAGCAATTCAGCCGGGTTCATAATGTTCAAGGTTCCGGCTTTCCAATGTTGCACCTCTCCTAGATCATCCTGCAGCTCCACTTGAGTGGGTGACTTTGAATGGAGAGAGTATTGAGGCTTACCAGAATACCGACATAAAAGGTCAGGTAATAAGCAATACGGGGGAGGGTTGTATAACAGCCCGTAATTCCTAGAAGGTGTTTCTGCTCGAAGCCGAGTAATCTGCGGTGTCGTAGAATCGCGGCGAAATCCATGAGGAGCTGGCGGCGAGCAAAGCGCTCGTCGTCCGTCTTATACTCGACCACCAACATACACAGGGAGAGGTATAAACTATACGCAGCATGCTCGCCAGAGCTAGTGACCTCCATCGTGATTCGATGCTTTAAGGCGAACTTGTTGATAGCACTCAAGGTGTATCCGGGTAGCCGGTAGGAGGCCATTCCATCGCATGTCATACTGACAGGGGTCATAAATGGCGTCTCCGAGATATACGTTTTGCTCATCGACGTCGATACTCGATGGTCGTATCTACAAAGGAGATAGTGGATGCCTATCGATGATGTTTTATTATAAAACGCACCTTATTGCCTTTGAGTTCTGTTTCTCAGCTACCATCCTCGTAACCTGCGTCAATAGGACATCTACGGGGCATCTGGATGTGGCTTCATTAGGAGGGGGATCCTGATGACTGATAATGAAGTCAAGATTATTCCGCAACGTCGCAAGTTCTCTCCATGCGTATCTGAGATCATACTCATCAGTATCCGAGGTGAACTGTCCATCGAATGATGTCAACAGGTCTTCGGCGAACTTCTTCGTCTTGGAATCTTCTTTATTGCAATTTTTGAATGATGTGAGTCGAGTCTAGGACCGAAAGCATTCATATGGTATGCCAGAAACGTATACACAGATCAAAAACGGACCTGTAGAGCTTTTGGGAGACAAAGACGCCTAAGGTTTTCTTCTTCTTTCTCAATCACAGATGGTTTATCGTATGGGCTCACGATACCCACCAAGGCGGCGGTAGCCCATTGTGTAAATTCTTGTGCGTTTGCCGCCAATCCAGACATCACCGGAAATAGTCAGTTTCAGTGATAGCCTATACTGTGCTGCGCTTCAGGCTCTGTCCTAGAAATTATGGAATGATTAGATATATGTGCGACCGAGTAAACATTACCGTCGTAGGTAGTCAGGGCATTACGCCAAGTAAGCGAGAAGTCAAGATGGTGTCGGAGTCTCGGACCGAGGCTTCCGGTGAGTCAAATAGAAACCAGACCCTTGTTTGTTCTTTCTTCAGACGTTACTTCTAATACTTTATGTAAATAAATGCTCTACTAGAATACGACTCTCAGCTGATTGACGACGCGACCCGCGTACATCATGATTTGCTCATCCAACCTGTCTTGATTTTCGACGAGAGGTCTCTACCGGCATGGATTATCAGCCCATTAAATCAGCCCTTCGTCCAATTCACTCGCGATATCCTCATTCATATATCAGTTACGGCTCTTTACACCGGCAGAACTGCGGGTGTCTATGTATCGGTACACAAGAGGGCACGGATGATAATACTGTATGTTTTATGTGAGAAATGTCTCCGAAGGGATGGAACGTGTTTTTGTATTACGAGAAGCCTTCTGATTATGCAAACGGTCGTACATGTACATAGCAAGAGAGAATTGAGAGAGAATAATTGTAATAGTACGTTACTGCGAAGGAAACATAAGTTAAGCTAGCATACTTAACGATGTCCACCTACCGGTAAGAATTTAGTATTTTCTTTGATGTTGTCAATGGAGATCAAACGCGGCTTTTTATGGGTTTGATTGTCAGCTTGATGCTCAGCCGGAACATCCTTCGCAGTCGTTGCGGGTTCAGATCGTTTGGAAGAATTCCTGAGGCTATAGAATGAAGTGGTCGAATATCCTGGTTCGTGTCGAGGCATTAAGGTATTAATGACGTCCGTAAAGGCCTTGCATAAGTCGATGCTGTACCCCACCCATTGAAGAAGGTAGCATGGAACGATCTTCTCTCCAGAGTCCACCTGGCGCAAGAGAGTATTGATTTGTTCCGTCGTAGCCAGCTGTCCACTGGGAAGACCTCGACTGGACGCTTCGGTGATATACGACCGGCGAGTCTACATACATGATCAGCAATGATGTTTGGAACAGGAAATAAATGTAACTACCGGTTCATCGATGGCGATCCACTCTGCGACCTCCATATATGCGCCTGGATCGAGTTCTTTTGTGACGAAACGACCATAATAAGTCCACTGATTGGAACAAACATCAGACTATCGTCACGAAGAGGCACATGCACTACTGAAGCTTTCCTGATCAGCACCAGTTTCGACAAGGAGATCAAACTCTGACTTGGGAGCGTCGCGCGGGTCAAACCAATACCCACTGTGGCCCATACCTGGCAAGAAAATCGGAAGAGCTCTCGGTGGACTGGCATAGAAGAAAAGCCTATGGAATTTAGCGTCGGAAGATTGTCTCGGTTACGAACCACAAATGTGCTCACGAGCGGGTCAACGTCGTTTTCTACAAGATATATCAGAAACTGGGTCTCCCATGTATGAAAGCTTCAAGGCTGCGCTCACTATGTGGAGAAGCTCCGTTACATGACCGGGGTTACTGAATCTGAACGTGGAGAGGTAAGGCTGGGCACCTGGGACAATACTGGGCGGATACAATGCTGCAATCTTTGACATTCTGCGGGTGTGGGCGTCGTTAGCTAGTGAATTGGCCTGTTCTCGGAGGATTTTGGCCTATACAGCCAGCGCTCAGAGCTCGGACGGCAGCTTGGTCTGCGAAATGCACGTACCTGGCTCGCCATGAATGCATTGTTCTGCAGGAACCGTTGGAGGGATATCTGATCTCTCTCCTTCTCCAGGAGAGACACCATCTGATTCTTGTTCTCCGACTCAAGCTTCTGTCTCCGGACAGTCTCTGCCAATTCTTTCCGCTCTTCCTCTATGGTTTCGAGTTTCGAGGCCAAATGCGCGCTCTTTTGCCTTTCACTGGACACTTCTGTGGATAATTCTTCCTAAAAAACGAAGAAACGCGTCAATTACAGGCCAATTCGCGCGAAGCAGTGAATTTAAGTGCCTGCAGTTGGTCCCACAGGGCAAGAGCAGATGAAGATAACGCCGCCTTGGGATCTGTCTGGGCCATTGGACGAGTAGGTTATATGAGTATGACTTGGAGATGCAGAGGCGCCCTGCAGACTGGTAAGGATGAAAGACTGTAAACGGATGAAGGCAGGAAAGGAGGCGAGACATGACGTCATCGATGTCGTAGTCGGGCCGAAACATCCGTAATCACAAAATGCCTGGTGAATTATCCGTGTTCAAAGTAAAGGTATACAATATCAACCGAGGAAAGATCTAAGCAGGCGGTTTAAGTATCCAATACCAGAAAATAGCAAAGAAAACCATAGAAAATGTCAGAATCAACACACTAAAGTCACTCCATAGATCGTTAATCTCAAAGCTCTCCCTCAACGGCGGATTCAACGACACCTCCACCTTGTGCTTCTTTCCTGCAGATCGGTTCCCAGTAACGATGAACAACGTCTGCCGCTGCTCGTCGTGAAGATACGAATCTCCGGGCTCCAAGCCGTCAACGACCACTTTTCTCCCATCAGTGATCATGGATGGTATAAAGATCTCCGTTTCCCAGTTGCCGACCACAGGATGCCCAGAGATGGGAGGTGAGGAAACGCCACGGTTTGCTTTTCCTTTCTCCTCTTCCTTCGTTACTGGCGCCGAAGAATCTGCATTCGCCCACTCAAAAGCGAAAGAGCCGGTATTCATCTCGTATTCGAAGTGGAGGGGTATCCCAGCGGTCTTAGCAGGATATGGCCGCACGACCGCGGGAAGTATCCGACCACCTTGATCCAGCGATACAGCTGTCTGTTCGTAGTACAGCAAAAACGGAGGCAGGGCCCGTTTCCTGCTGAACCACGAGAAGCTTTCGCCGTTCCAGTTGTCTCCCATCTTGTCGTCATTGGAAGGGTTGTAGCACCAGAGGCTAAGGCGAGGGTTAGAATGCTTGGAGGATATCAACTGGATATATGCGTACGTATAGCCAACCAATGACCGTTCCAGTCCCGTAATCAATGCATCCATGATCCTGGTCTGCCACATCCAATTGTCAGAAGTGAATGCTTCTTTCTTACTATTAAACCGTCAGCGAGAGCCCAGGAGGCTAAATGACTTTCGAACTTACTTCAGATCCATGGGGATACCACATTCTCCGATGATGACTGGTCTCTCGCCTAATGACTTGTATCCGTGTTCCACAATGTTCTTGATTTGTAAAGAGTAATTATCCCTAGCACCTGCATGGCCCCAATAAAAGGCTTTGAGAGGAAACATTCCCTGTTCAAGTTAGGGAACTGGTGACTGAGGTTCGGTATAAACCGACGCACTCGAGACAATCCTTGGACATTGACGGTAAAGTTCCCGAAGGCTTTCGTGAAGAGCGCATTCAGGTCATACCTGCATGGTAAGAATCAGCAAGTATACATACGGAGAATCATAGTCCGTTTACCAGTGCGGTGCATAAACCATGTTCGACAGTTGCCTTTCGGGGGTGAAAGACTCGGGACAAAACTATCGTAATGAGAAAGAGGGTCGAATACCGAACCAAGAAACAAACAAACCTCGTTCGGAATGACCTCAATAAAGAGGATTTTTTCAGGAGAAACTATCCCTCGCACTCTTTGTTCCCACTTGCGAATGAATGGGTAGAAGAAGTCGTCGTACCAATCAATCTTAGTGCGGTCATGAGTACAATATCGGCGGTGAGCTACAGTAAGCCCTACCTTCTGTCCCGTCATGGGATGCTTGACAAAATAATTCTGCCTGAGAATGACGGCTTCCTTCTTGTTGACATCCCACCCCCAGACGCCATGCATTTCCCAGATACATTGACCCTGTGAAGGACCGTCAGGGCGCCACACCTTCTCACCTTCTGTATTCAATACAGCACTGGATGTTTTTCGAGTGGGCATTGGAAAGGAACGGGTATACACGGCGACTTCAGTTGGATGACCAGCTCCAAGCTGGAATGATTCAAAAGCGGTAGCTAGATGGTTTCGCGTTAGTTTGTTCCAATAAAAATTCCCAATGCGTGCACATACGCATATGTGCAAGATGAAGGTCGGTATTATAATCGAAAACATGTAAGGACTGCAATTCAACGTAACCTCTATGCGGTTCGTTCATCATCTGGGGGTTGTGAGTAAAGACGCGCCATCTATCAGGTAGTGCGTACCTCGAATCCAATGACGGCTTCTAGATCTCCGACAGCACGAACAATGTTCTCAAACATATCCAAAAAGGCACCCTGTAAAAATTCTTGAACAGGCACTTCTTCCCCATGCCGATTCTTCAGCTTCAGCTTGGGCGCGAAGGCGTCCCCCGCCCAGAAGCACGTACTATGCACCATGTAAACAATATGAGATAATCGATGAGTGGAACGCTTACGCCATGGTCGCCGCAGCGAGCTTTGTGTACCCACACGACCAAAGGCCTTGTTCCTCTTCCACATGACCTCCTCCCTTGACGCCTTTCAGCCAGGCCGATCCGGTGTCTTCTAGTTTATGCAAGTCAAACCCGACAGCTTCTAATGTCCACGCTGGTGCGCCGGATCCGCCAGAATAACGCGACCACACGTCTTGATGCAGTGCGACGAAGGCGATCATACCGTACTGAGGTAGCATGGATAGAAGGCTGCGAATATAGTCTAGATATTCTGTGTCATAGATTCCACTATGAATAAGCATGAGCACTTGACTGAAGATGGTAACAAGTACGCGTACAGTCCTGCATGCTCCACAGCCTCCCACATCACAAGAAAACGAACTAGAGATACAATCAGAAATCCGAATCAATTATAAAAGTAAGCCATACATACTGAAGGTAAATCCCCATCGTCGTAGACGTGAGAAATGCTCGTGAGCTTCCTCCAAAGGGAACGGCCGACCAACAAATGTCACGGTCTCATGCTCCGCGGGGAATACATCGTTGTCATGATTAACTGGCCTATGTAGCTGTCAGGTATGAACAGAAAAAACAGGATGTAACGCACGATTTCGAGGAACCCGAGAGATTGACTCCCCTAAGCCCACAGACCCGTCCGTACTTGTCTACAAAGTGACGGCCATGTATACGTAGATTTCCTCCCGTAGCCCGGCGCGACCAGTCGTGAGCGTATGATGGAGAGGATCCTGGCTTGTATGAGGGCGAGCATGAAGGATGTTCCGTTGACTGAAGACGGTAGTAAGAAATTGCAAAATGAAGGCCAGTCTAAACCACGCACCTCGGTATCCTTTTCGCTCGACGAGGACGACGAACCAGACGAGGATTTCTTGTGGGAAATGGATTCACCACCCACAAGAATGAACGAAGCCTCAGAGCTGGATCGACTGGGCATGGGAGTCGGAGAAAGATGGAACAACAACCTTGCCAAATACCACGTTACTCCTTGACACCGACGCCGATGACGACGATAGTAACCTCTAACGATGCATTTTCGACGCTGGATATCCTAGCAAGTATGTCCAAAATACCTGGCCTCTGCTCGTAGCTATCAATGACAGCCAGAATACAGAATCAGCTTTACGTTTGACTATTCGAACCGAGAAGGGGGCTAGTATCGTACAATTGGAAGCAGGCCCTGGAGGCTGGCCATCGTCTGCGGCAACATCTTGATGGACATTTCAATGCCATTCAACTCGGTGGCGACAATGTTACTGGATTCCACCATCACCTGCGCGTCGAGCAGCTGTTCGAGAATATCATAAGGATCGTCAGCTGAGCCGCCCTGACTCCTCCCTACAAGCTTCCTGTCTCCTTCTGGCTCCATCATCCGACGTATGAACCTGTGGAACTCATGAAAGGCTATCCGCAGGTAGGACGGCTACGGCGTATATGGCAGGGAAAGACTCCCAACAGACATCTGCACCACCTTCAGGCCAAAATTCTCGAGCACTACAGCAATGCTGTCTCTTATCCCATTCGCATCCGAAGAACTAACGGCATTGGCAAATGCTGATACGCATTCATGATCACTGCCTCTTATGAAAAGTATATGTACGTTGTCAAAGCACCCGAAGTTGCCGTTTCATGAAGGGCCATTGGAGATTCGGGTGCTGTTCAGCGTAAGATGCCGTGTTTTATATTTCTCAAGCTCATAGCACAATGTAACGAAAAACTAATAGATGCCGTCGGACCTGGTAATGCGATGAATGCGATGCGACCACAGGGATCGATGTGAAAGGACTCACTGCACCTGCTTCTGATATGCAGAGACGCCAACAAGGAACAAGGGAGTAAAGATCGCAGCTACCACCCGATTGCAATCTGAATAATTCATCATTGTGACCAGCATTTTGAACACCACTTCCACGTCAGCGTTGACGCTCTTTACAACACGGTCCACCCCATTTAGTGCAAAGGCCTTTGGTAGGGCGACCTTGAGGACCGCCGAGCTCGTCAGCGCAGCCAGCATATCCTAGGCAGCTATTACAAAATCGACCAGAACAGCACGAAACATGGACAACTCACATCAATCTGTGGCTGGGACCACCCCAGCACCTCGCTCATCCCGCCAAAGAAAAACATTCGCTCAACAGTCGACCGAAAGACCTCATCCCCCCGCTTCGCCACCACATCCTGTTTGTTCTCCTTGTCTCTCTTCACTCTCTCCAGCGCCTGCCCTAGCTCAGGCAACGAAGGAGCGAAATCGCCGCTGTTGGCGGTGGATATCATGGCACTTTGCATGATGGATACGATGCGAGATTTCATTTTGGTGGGACGTCAGGAATGACTGTTCTCATCCTTATATATACACAGATCGTGAATTGATGTTTCGACTCAAGCGGAGGCTGAATTGCTAGGTGACCATACCATTTCCTAACAAGGCTAGTTCCTGTTTTTAATATCTGAATGAACGCGATCATCATGACGTTCCGACAAAAGGGTCGTTTTGGTTCCGGAGCGGCGGAGAAAACAAGATTCAGTATTCATCTATTCTACATACTACTTCGGTAGAAGGGAGGTAACTATAATTGTACAAGCATGGTAAAAGGAACCTAGATAATTATAAAAGCGTCAATCCTAGGGCACTGAGGGTTATCATGAGAATGTTGGGTGATATTGAGAGCGCGCCATCAGCGCCTGGAACGGGCAGGAAATGATCCGAATCCTCTGCTTGTTCTGCAGCGGTTTCCTGAGAAAGAGTGAATATGAAGCAACATAAACGGGGCGGACATCACTCCATACCTTGAAAGCTGCCAGTCCCACTAGGATCCCAGCCGCAAAGAACGCGATGGCCACTAGAAGCCATATGACGCCCCACACTGTATAGTGGGATATCAGTTCCGAATCGGCGAAACAGCAAAATCACCGCGGGGGTCGGTGGGATATCTGAACGCGTTGGTTTACGGTTCTGATCCCGCTCAGGGCAGTAGATAATGCAGAAGAGCAGTGGGAAACGGATCTCTCTCTCTCGGAGCCAAAAATGAGCAGAAGTTTTAAGTTAATCTCTAATCTCCAGCTTCGTTTCCATTTATGAAAACAAAAAGACATCGATAAGTCACGACGTTGTCAGATTAACTCTTCACCTGAGAGAAATGCCTAGTGTATCTGAAGCTAGCCTTTAAAGTAGCCTTTCAGGTCCACCAAGCTTCCCGTCAAGTGTAGAACCCAAGGATCACGCCCCAGCGATGAAGGAAAGCGTACCTTGTGATGGGAAACATCCACAGACTTTGGCGAAGGCCGAAGCGTCCGAGGTGTTCACTTTTCTTGCAATCGTATCATCTACAGGCGCACATGCATCAGCGCACATGGGCCCGAAAGACTCGCCCTAGAACATACCGATGACATCCCAAAGAACATACATGCAAGACATTACTCCGATGAAGAGCACCTAGATCAAATTTTAACTTAGCGCGCAGTCAGTCGGACATCACCAACGTCCGGACGTACAAAGTATCTCAGTGCCACGCTGTCCGCAACGAACCAGAAGAGTACGATGAGGCCCGTCATTCCGAGAATCAGAGCCCATGTTCTAAGTGGGCGTCAATCAGAAGAAGTAAAACGTAAGCGTATAGTGAACGTACAGCCAATTCCTGCGGGCCCACCAAAGGGTGAAGAGGAAGAAGACGGCAAGAACCAGGGATGCCACTTTGCTGGCATTCGTATTGAATCCGCAAGCAATGAGGCAAGCACCAATGAAGGATGATCCAAGGTACCCGGCGGGTAATGTGAGCCACTGAATACCGCCTGACATGCTGGTGGCTCCACCCTCGTCCGCTGTGAACGGGATGCTGGGCGTTAGAGAGGACATAAGGGGAAGAGAGTGAAGATATCATACGGTCTAGCTCAATAGAATGTATGTGGGCACAGGTCAAGACTCCCATGAAAGCATGGCTCATCTAAGAGTTCAAGATTGAGTTGGGGAGATTGATGAGGACCGAAAATGGTGCACCTCGTGGAATCCGACGGTCAGTAGCCTGTTTTTATAGCAAGTGAATATGAATTCGATGGCACTGGGTGAGGATAGGCGTACTTGAATGGGTAAACTGGGATTGGAATTGAGTACAGAAATTGAAGGATTGACAATCGAGGACCACTCACTTATCCAAGAAAGAAAAGGTATATGCCTGTATAGAGAAAATCAGCATAAATACATATGTTAACGAGCCTCGGCGCACCATAGCAGAGCAATAACGATGATATAGCATGCGGCGACAATCAATGTCGTTCGTTGGGTATCGTTAGGGACAAGTCGCGACGCATCTCGAGCGAGTAAGGCATGAAAATCGGTAGAGTCGTTGAGGGCGGGCATTGCTGACGGTGGTAAGAGGGCAAGAAGCAACAAGGCAGGCTTGCTGCGAGCAGTGCAACGCCAAGCCAATTTGTTATTCTCAGACCGGTTTCGTAATTCTCCCACTCCTCCACCCTCCGTCATCACTTCGTTCCGGTTTGGCGAGAATATATCTCTACATGCTATTGCCTGCCTCGAAGAGTTTGAGGAATACCCAAGCAAAGTAGAACGAATTTGGTAAGAAATGACGTTCTGTTGGAGAATACGTGTTTGACTCCAGCAGGCTGGATACTTATGCCCATGATTCCCAACTCCCTGGCCATTCTGCTATGGGTCGTCTTCGTTCATCTGGCCGGGATATATCTATTTACCAGCGGATTCTTGTTGACCAGGCTAGCATTGACGGAGACGACGACGTGCTCAACAGAATGCACGCTTGCGCCGACACATACACGGGCGGTCGTCCTCATCATTGACGCCCTTCGATTCGACTTTGTTTCGCCGAATCCTCCAATTCCTGTGTCACCATTCCACCATAATATTCTGGATCTCCCTCAACAGCTGACAGCGTCGCGCCCAGCTCACTCTTTTCTCTTCAATGCATACTCTGATCCACCTACGACCACCCTTCAACGAATCAAAGGCCTCACCACTGGCTCTCTTCCTACGTTTGTCGACCTCGGAAACAATTTTGGCGCGTCTTCAATCGCTGAAGATTCGATCATGAACCAGTTGCAACTTGCAGGGAAATCGGTGTGTCCTTTGGTTCCCTTTTTTTCTGCACTTTATCAGCTAAATTTCGACCAAGGCCGCGTTCATGGGCGACGACACATGGATGTCCGTGTTTCCAGACTCGTTCGGTCCCAACATGTCTTTTCCATACGACTCGTTCAACGTGGAGGACCTTCACACCGTCGATGAGGGCGTCATCACCCATCTGTTCCCGTTGTTAGAGGACCAAAGCAAACCCTTCGATTTTCTCATTGGCCATTTCCTAGGCGTCGACCACGTCGGTCACAGAGTCGGCCCCGATCATCCGGCCATGAAAGCAAAGCTTGAGCAAATGAACGACGTGTTGAAGCGCGTCGTTGATCTTCTAGACGATGACACGCTCCTCATTGTACTGGGAGATCACGGAATGGATAGGTCTGGGGATCATGGCGGTGACGGGTCTCTGGAGACTTCCTCGGCGCTATGGATATACAGCAAAGGCCTCGAGCTGTCTCGACAACTGTCCTCTCTTCCCTCCGGCCTCTTACAATACACCACCTTTCCTGGAGCCCCCCTTCCTCATCGGTCTGTGCAACAGATCGACCTTCTCCCCACTCTATCTCTCCTTCTTGGCCTCCAAATTCCTTTCAACAATCTCGGCACTGTTATTCCAGAGCTTTTTTGGAGGAACAGCAAAGGCACAGAGCTCTCCCAAGCACTACAGCTCAACGCCGCGCAGATCTACCGTTATCTAGATGCTTACCGCTCCAGCTCATCGGGCGGAGAACTGGATGATTATTGGGATCAATTGGACTATGCATGGCATGCTACGAGAGCTCCGCAGCTCACAGGAGATTCCCGACTGATTACACTGGCTAACTATAACCGGGTAGCTCTGTCTACTTGTCGGGCCCTTTGGGCCCAATTCAATCCTTTACGAATGGCTTTTGGCCTTGCGGTGCTCGGAGTGGGCTTCATTGCCAGTTGGGTACTGTACTGCGGACTTGGAGAAGCCAGGTATGAATGGGACCAATGGGTAGCACCCCGAGTCTCAAAAAGTCTTCGAGGGATGTCAGGAGGAGCAGTCCTCGGCCTAGTCCTGTCTCTTGGTCTCGGGAAACACCTGCAGGGTATTGACTCCCTTGACTGTATTCTATTTGCAGCACCGCTGCTATCTAGCATACTAATCATTATTTCGTCTCCTCCAAAAATCCCAACCCTGAGATCAATCCCGGTCCCTCTTGTTCTTCATACCATCGCATTTTTCTCCAACTCTTTTACGTTCTGGGAGGACCGCGTCGTCCTCTACCTCTCTCTAACATCCATTGTCCCATTCGTGTTTACCGGAATAACAGCGGCCACATCCCGTCTCCGATACCGCATCCTCGGATTTTCGTTCTTGTATGCGGTATGCGTAAGACTCATGGGCATAAGCACGATTTGCAGAGAAGAGCAGCAGCCTTATTGCCATGTCACGTTCTACTCCTCCTCCACTCTCCCCTCCCCACCCCTACCGATCTTAGCTCTCGCGGTCCCAGTCGCATTTGGCATCCCATATATCCTCCGACGTTTCTTGCATGTCTCCCGTTCAGACGTGGGACTAGCCCAATTTTTCATTCCTATCATCCTCATCCCCGCACTGCTCGCAGGCACTGGGTACTGGATTCTCGAATGGCTCGATTCCGCTGGGCATTTGGGTGACACGTGGGCCACTACGCTGCGTATAAGCAGGACATATCTCGCTCGCGGATCTTTCGCCCTCGTCCTCCTCGTCGGCGGTCTACTTTGGTGGTTCTTCACCCTCTGCATAGACGTCTCTATCAAGGAAGAACCAGGTCAAAAACTGCGCAAAGTCGAAGTCATCGGGTTCGCCAACGCTTTCGGCGCGCCGTATCTCCTCTTCTGGAGTATCTTCCTTGTTTTGGTGTATACTTCTTCCCAGCTGACGAGCCAAGTCGTCCTTGGGCTTGGTGCCGTAGCTCTCATGGCATTCTTGGAAGTCGTCGACAGTGCTCGCGACGCCAGGTACTACGAAGCCGCATTCGCTTCCTCGAACCCGTCGATAGTTTTGCAACCCACGAAAGATCAATCACCCATGATTCGATTCGCTGACATCCTACCAATTGCACTGCTCGGGCTTCACACATTCTTTGCAACAGGCCACCAGTCCACTATATCCTCCATACAGTGGAAATCCGCCTTCCTCCTAACCCCCAGCGTGTCTTATCCATTCGCACCGATAACCGTGGCGCTGAACTCTTTTGGACCTGTGTTCCTCGCAGGGATTGCTGCACCGCTGCTGGCGCTGTGGAACCGTGCCCCTTTGTTCATTTCGGCAGGCGACGAGCAGCCGAGAATTGATGTCAAAGTTAGAGGGGAGAGTGTCATGGCTGCGCTGGGATTGATGATGTATTACGCGTCTTTGCTGTTGGGTACTGCTGTGAGCGCAGCGGTGCTGAGACGGCATCTCATGGTGTGGAAGGTGTTTGCGCCCCGGTTTATGGCCGGTGTGGTTGGTGTGCTGGTTGTAGACCTTGCGGTCCTGATTGGAGTGGGCATAGGTCTTGAAAGGATCTGCTGGAAGTTGAAACCGTTGAGCGGCATGTTCCGTGGTGCATCGAAGCAGGATTAAGTGGCTGGCGAGTACACGGATTCTCCAAAAACGACTGAATGATTGCATCTCGTTAAGCTCGGCATCATAGCAGGAGTTCAACAGGGATATTATCGCTTGTAAAGACTATACTCGCGTACATTAGTATATCTTCAAAGTCAACAACAACCAAATCTAGACTAAATTCATAGCGCGGGCAGATTGCTTCATTGGCAGCAGTCCTTTCACGTTCGGTTGTGATGCGGGGGCGGATATGTTCGCTATCAGTGACACTCATATCGGGACCGGGCCAGACAAACCATTCCCATCTAAGATGTATGACGGAGGGTAAAGTTCTGTGCAGTGAATAGCTGCCAAAATTCTCTTCAGTTCATCCGACGCTGCATAACTCAGTAGAAAAAGTTCGCGACAGCTTCGGCGATTCCAAGTTCCATCAGGACCCTGTTATATCTTCATATGAAAAGTACTTACGCGCAGTACGCGTTTTCGCGACGCGTAAGCAAGACTGACGTCATTATTTTGGCTATTGACTCTGTTTATTATTTTTCCTTGCACTTCGACCACCACCATCCTCGTTGTCCCCGCTCATCAATATCCATGACTCAGTTAAACGCAACCGAAAATTCAGCTGCATACGATATATTCGAGCAATTACAGGCGTGTGTCTCGTTCAGTGGTACACTGTCATTGACTGTGCCCGTCTCAGTACCTAACGCGTTTCTTACTCATCTAGGCAGAAATTCTAGAGCCAGAACAAGAAAGGAATGAAATACTCACAACAGTATGCAGGAAAATACGTGATGACGCGGACAAGCTAGCCGAGAAGCACGAAAAGACGCAGTTGGCGTTAGACCGAGCCAGCGAATCAGTCCGTGCCCTCGAGGATAGTCGGAAGCGACGGTTCAGAATGTACGAATCACACCTAGCTCATAAGGTCAGTGTGATTGCTTGTCTGCGTCCCATCAGGACTGATACTTGCGAGTGTTCAGGCTCGAGCATTTCACCGAGAAGTCGTAGATCTGGTCGATGAAGCGGAACTACATCGAAGAAAGCAAATACCCGACTTGTTCCCCACCAAGTTCACCCCAGACGTCGTGCACGACACAGTGTTCATCTTCAAGGATACTGACAAGACCATGCAAGTGGTCAAAACCGTCTGTCCTATGCGTTATTCGATGTTCAGTGGAACTTATACTGCATCGACATCGTTCTAGCATATCGGAAACGTCGAGTACGTGTGTCACCCGAGGGAACCTCATGGACTCCCCATCCGGACAACAATCGGTCAATCCGGATCTTGCTTCGACGCCGAGATACTTGGTAACGGGCCCTTTGAACTCGTAATAGAAACGGGGCCATCCGAGGTGACTTGGCGATCTACCCCCTTGATACCGACTATTGCAGTGCTCATACCATCCAGTATGTGTACTATGGCCGCTATATAAGCTCGCCTTTCGAAGGGGACGAGTATATGCACTTGTCGGAATGGCACGGTACAGACCTAGAAGTAGATCTCTACTATACTCTTTCTTTAACACAGCTAATCCTTTGGTTGCAGACTCGCTATACATGTGCCCGAGCTATCGCCCACGAAGGCCTCCAACCCGATCAGATCCCAGCCAGAGTTGACGTCCTTTCGATTATGCGAGACCTCGATTTTGGCGACCGTCGCATCTCAGCGCACCAACTACAGTGTGTTGGGTATAACCCTTTGCTGAGGTGTAGGCTTCACACCACCGCGCAATCACTGCAGGCAAAAGTTGTCGGGGAGCCATCGAAGACGAAGAAAAGGTTGCAGACATCTAGTTAGGACTGAGATTGATACATGGTCACGGCTTCCTTTCAAACTTGCGTCGTGCAGCTGAACTTCGATACCTTCGTGAAAGAGTAAGCAATGTAAACAGACGAAGCCGGACACGACAGAGTTCCAGGGACGGGAATATGAGCATAGACGGCAGCCCGGGAATAACAACAAATGCTGATATCCTTTTTGACGGCGACTTTCAGTATTTATTAATTCCGCGCACAGGTGTCATTGACGCACATGGGGAAATTAAATATCGGTATGGGGTAAGATACTGCCAATGCAACGCCTACTACCAAGTAATACTATACACAATTCGCACATCTCGGATTCCGGACACGCTCTCTCGCTGCTCGACCACTTCCTTACGCTCAACTGACATACGAGGACTGATACTACTGTCTCGAGAGTCGTTGTCGCCTTAAAAAGAAATGAATAAAGAAAAATTGGACGAAAAAAAAAAATTTGGCCGTTGTCGTTTTTAGAAAAGCGAGACGGTGTGGTCGTTGGAGACAAAAATTAGGATTAGGAATCGTTGGAGAGAAGAGAAACTGGGTTGCGTGGCATACAGAACCTGTCTGTGGCGCGGATTTCATCTAAACTGGTGTCACTGTTGAGGGATTGGCCCCAGTTGGAGCTCTCTACCTGGCACGAACCATTTCCTTCTGACGGAGCGACGGAGCGGGCCACAGATTCCATAGTCTTGTTGCTGAGCGCATATACATATACTGGTCCCCCCCCCCCCACCCCAAAGAAAAATTTTTTTTTGTGGCTGTGTTACAACTATACAGTGGCCTCGGTCTTTGCCGTTGGTGGTGGCTTCGTTGTGTTTTTTGAACTTGGAAAACATCACTTTTATCTGCCGTCGCGATGCCTGACGACGACAGCACTGGTACCGGGGAGAGACTTACAATCAGCCTAAAGGCGAGGCGCCCTATCCCCGATGGGCATGATAGTCAGGGTGAAGATGATGCCGAAAGCGAGCTCGAACTGATGGGTGACGACAAGCTGGTTGGAAAGTTTGTGTACTTGGTCCTCCAGGAGGTGAACAGTTATCCCATATATCGTCCGCTATGAGATGCATACGACGATTGCTAAATGTTCCTGTTTGTTGCCTGGCCTTCCTGCTACTGAGTTCTTCTCCCCCACGGCCGGTTGAGACGGTGCGTGGATGCTTGGCTCAGTAATGGGGGGTTGGGTCTGGGCGTCGTACAGATGAATGTCGTAATGTACGTATTTACTGCTTACTTACTTCCTTTGTCGTGTACGTAATGTCTGGGACCGGCGTTCACTGTGTGGACACTGCCGTGTAATACTACCTACCTACCTACCTACCGCACCAGGTTTCAGCTTCTCTCTATCGATTGGTCGTAACTTGTAAAGTCCGACCCACTTTCCAAGCTCGATCAACAGTATCAGTTAGGTGCTGTTAGGCACCGTGGTGCTTCTTCTAGCGCTAGAACATGTGGCAGTGATGAGGCGTGCTTCTATCTTTCTCTCCACCATCGTCCTCCCTTCAACAGCTACTAAACCTGATGTCAATTTACGAAACCGACAGAGCGTCGTCCTTGGATCTGGGGGAGGACGAAGCCATTACACACAAGGATGCTCCGGAGGGCGAAGAGCAAGGAATTGGAAGAGGCGAGGAGCGTCAGCCAGACGAGGCAGCAGGATGGCAGGATCAGGATGAAGCCCCCGCCGCCGCCTCTACTGCAGCCAATGCGAAGACACTTTTTGGGATGAAGAGATCGAACCCCGCTGCTAAGAAAGGTGTGAAAACTACTTACGATCATTTTCCTCTTGTATCTCATGAATTCTAGGCAACGATTCCTACGACTACGAGCAAAAATACCCTGAGGATGCGCCTTATGAAGAGGCAGCCCCAGCGGCGAGGGTTTGGAGAACGTACGAAGATGAAAGCAGGAAACACGATGCCAACATGGTCGAAGAATCCCGGGATAGTGTCGACGTACTCCTCGTCTTTGTGAGTCCTTTCGTTGCCTTGCTTTCCTTCGTTACTGAGCCGTGTCGAAGGCGGGTCTTTTCTCGGCAGTCGTGACGACATTTGTAGTGCAAACCTCGCAGAGTCTGCAGCCGGACTACGCCGCTATGTCGGCCTCTCTACTCTATGAGTCGGTCCTCGTTCAACGTGCCATCGCCAACGGTTCCCCGGTCAACTCCATCACTCCTTCTCCCCTCAATCCCACCATCGCTTTTGTTCCCGCTACCACGGACGTTTGGGTGAACGGCCTCTGGTTCACCAGCCTGTTCCTCAGTCTGACGACTGCACTCGTTGCCGTTCTCGTGAAACAGTGGCTGCACCACTATGTTGCTCTCCCTTCCGGAACACCGCGTGACCGCAGTTTTACTCGTCAGTTCCGATATACCGGCTTTCAAAAGTGGCATGTCCAGGTCATCATAGGACTACTTCCTGTTCTTATGCACCTTGCCCTCGCAATATTTCTTGCGGGCTTGGTGATTTTCTTGCATCCCCTTCGGAAATCTCTGTCGTGGATCACTTGTGCAGGAACCATCCTTGTATACACTGCTTATGCGGTGGCGACTATTCTTCCCATTGTCTTCCCTCAATGCCCCTATCGTACACCTCTCTGTGATCTGGTCTACATTCCTTTTTGTCGTATCGTCCCGCAAGTGTCATGGGACGACAAATGGGATTTCCTCTTCTGGTGTAGACGAGGATCTTTTTGGGCCTTGTCCTACCTTCTCCCCCACGTACAAGCAAGAAAACCACAGTCGCTGACGATGATAGAGTCCGAGGTTGTGAAACAGACGTCAACAAACTTGGCGGCTGAAGCACTGCACTGGCTCTTCTCAGTCTCTTCTAACCCCACCGTCCAAAGTATAGTAATACAGTCCATTGGCGGGCTGCCAATGGTATCGGAAGACAAGCTTCTTGCACTTCAAAGAGATAGTAGAGCAATGGATACCTTGCGAAGCACTTTGGTCACACAATGCAAAGGTTCCCATGAACCAATGCCAGGCATGGAACTCAAGCTCGGACGTTTGCTTCGCTCTTATCCTCGCGATGAATTTCCCATTATTCATTCATATGAGCTCACCGTCCCAATCCTATCTAATGGCCATTCCTTGAACGACAGAGAAATATCTGAATCTGTCCGTTCTGGCACATTTTTCATGGATATCACCCATTCTCCAAAGCTGCCGCCACGTTGTTGGTATCTTCTCCTTATGGTTGAACCGTATGTTCTTGATCCTCTGGATCCTGATAACGATCATCATACCAATATGTTTCCACTTCATCTCTGCTCTGCTCTCTTAAAATCGTTCGACACATCAACGAATGGCCTAATGCAGGACTTTGATTCTCCATTGGTTGTTGATTTCAAGGATGCATTACCCTATTTTTTTGACAAAATCTATGACGATCTTCTCCCCATGTTTTCCGAATTCGTCAAAGATCCGGCTTTGAGCGAGCCGTCGTTGCCCCAATCTCTGAGGGTGTTTGTGGCGGCCATCGAATTCCTACTTCATAGACTTTCAACTCTGCCCGAGTTTGATATGTTTCATACCAACATTTGTGCGCCGTTAGCCACGGCGGTTCAGTGGATCCGTCACCAAACGTTCTCATCCCAGGAAGCTACTGCTGTCATAGCGCTGCTTGAGGATATCCTTGCTCCTTCGGTCATTGCATCCAATAGTATTATCCCAGATTGGAGCGAGTTGTGCAGTGACGCTATCCTCGCCTATGATTCTTTGACGATCATTTCCCCTTCTGTTTGTTCTTTGCGCGGTCTCCGATCAATGGTTGATTTTATGACAATGCATTGGGGCTATGGCGACCCTTGGCGGTTTCAGTGCTACCAGTCTGACCCTGCATGTGGGCTGTTGACTGATCTCCTCGCGAGGCGTATTCCAGTAGCTTTTACTGTCTTCCGTGAAAGCCAATGTCTGCAGTTTCTTGGAAACCATACATTTCATGTGGCATCAATGCCGTTGGTTAGCGAGTACGTTGCAGGAATTGCCGCCATGCAACAAGGATCAGATGGAGCTGTGGATGCAGAAATACTTCAGCAGCACGTTGGCTACCTCCGTGACCCACATAATCGTTTTGCCGCGTGTTCTATCTTGGCCGCACATGGCAGCGGGAATGTCGACCGGACTGCCATTCAGAGGGACATCATGACACTTGTACAGCTGTGTCCACGAGACGCTGTCTGGGACGAGTGTCGCAGGAAACTTCATGATCTAGTAGAAAGCGATGGCGGGGACTTTTTCAGTAAACAGTTGGTCACGCCGTTGGGTATTAAACCAAGGCGCCCACTGCAGGCTGACGAAATCCAAGTCGAAAAAGACAACATCAGATACGCGATACATATCCTTGATGACTTTTTTGATGGCAGAACACATACTGGCATGGTGAGCTGATGTTCCTTTCATCGAAAAAATTGCCTTTCACTAACAGACAATCCAGAGCCGCTTAGATCGCTTTTTAGGATGGTGTCTTGGCCGAAAGCTAGAGGATAGGCCGGAACAAGAACAGCAGGTTTAGTGTGCTATAAAGATATGAGGTGCGACGAGTCTTCAGCGGAGATTTGGCGAACAAACTTCAATGACGAGCTGGATGGGAGGGTCCGTTGGTAAAACATTGGGGTTATATTTGTAGTGCTACCATATGAATTTGGTTGTAACGTTGTTGCAAGGAAGGAAAACTTCGAAAGTGGACCGTCCGTACCAGAAAGTTTAGAGTCCAAGCGTTACGAGAATGACCTATACTTGACTACAACTTCACCGTAAAATGTTATTCCAGCCTTGAGCATCGTGGACTAGGCCTTCCCACTGTCTCCCTGTTGAGCGACTTTCGGTATTCGTTAATTCTAATGCCGGCAGATGTGGTCGCAAGACAACACAATCATCTAGTTTGTTACTGGATTTGATAAATATAATGGTAGACGCGCCATCAAGCAAATATCGGCATGGGAGTAATCCTGAAAGAACGTCAGAATCATACATCGATACCGTACTAGTTACGAACGATACAGAGACGCTGAGCCCGTATATGGAGACTGGCCTCCAACCAGTGGCGAGGGCATACCTCTACCCCGTTGCAGGGTGTTCATATACGTCGTCGGATCAGGTGGGCTTGTCCCCGGAGGCATTACAGCCCCACCAACAAGGCTAACCGGCAGCGGGGGTGCAAAGTTTTGTATAGTATACCTCCCCCGTTTTGACAGCTTATATGCGTCCGCCTTCCAGCCCTCGAGGACGAGATCGAAGAGGAGGAAGTCGAGGAGGAGGATGCGCTGCTCCTTTTGCCGCTCGATGCCGGAAGAGGGTAGTTGTAAGCTGGATTTGAGCGCCCGGCCTGGAGGAAGGGGATATTTGAATCCAGGAGGAGTAGACCATTGAGCGCGAGGGGTGAGGTATGTGAAGAGATTCCTGCTGAGATTCCCTCTGGAATGACATGTAGCTGGTTCGCAGGTTCGCGATCTGGTCTTGAGAATGAAGGTCGTCATTGTCGTGTCGGGCGTCGAGATGCGGCGTTCGGCATCAGAAGGTGGACAGAATGGCACCACCACAAAGGGCTGGCGCGCGCTGCTGTGCTGGTGTTAGAGGCCGCTCCTGCATTTGTTCCATAGACCGAGAAATTACGGGGGATTCTTCCTCGAGGGTATTGGGTGAGTTTGAGGGACAGAATGCGGCGTATGATGGCGACGCGATTCAAAGCCATCATTTTCCTTTTTGGCTTTTCACCATCAACGGCGTCAATCTGCAGCATGGCGCTTGTCTGCATCCAGACTCCTTGGAATCGCCTATGTTCTTTCATCTCTTCAACATTGTCCTCCTTTCGCCAGATATTCGACATTATTATGCCAGTTAACCAAATCGATGGTTCATCGAGCTCTTACAGGTCACAACGAAACCATCGGCGACGACGATAATGAAGAGACCAAAGAATGAGAAGACGAAGAGTAAGTCCATGTCCAAGAGGTACATGCAGAGGAAGGTTAATCCGAACAGAAGTAACCTACCACGGCCCTACCGAATGCTAGAGCAAAGAAGATTGATGGAAAGATGACTAGGAAAGGTATGCAAAATGTTTCGTCATTGGCGATATATCTCATCAAGTGTTGACTAGGAAATGACGTGTATAACTACGAAGAAAAATATCCTGACGGTGCTCCCTATAAAGAGGCACCACCGAATGCGAGGGTCTGGAGAACGCACGACGATGAAAGCAGGAGTCACGACGAATATGGTTGGAGAGTCTCGAGATAAGGTCGACGTGTTGCTCATTTTTGTAAGCCCTTTGCTTTTCGTCCTCTTCTTGAACTGAGAGTGTCGAAGGCGAGCCTTTTCTCGGCAGTCGTGACGACCGTTGTTGCCCACACATAGCACTGAGTAGAACCTACAGGCGGCCTACACTGCCATGTCGACGTCTCTCCTTTTCGAATTAGTCCTCATTCAACGTACCATCGTCAATGGTTCTTCGGTCACTGCCATTCCTTCTCCACTGGACCCCAACATTGCTTTCGTTCCCGCACCACTCAGACCACCCGCGAAGAATCACTTTCGATTCTTCTGATATGTCTATTCTAGGCATAGGGACGTACACTTTTCATCCAACCGAATCGGGTCCTACGACCCTCATGCTTACTGTATGAACTACTGGCACCCCAGCTACATGGACGATTTGGATACGTTGGAAGCGGTTCGATACCAATATGCCATATTCTCTCACTCTTCGAACGTTGCCACCACTCCAGATATGTCTCCCACATTGACGAACACGCGACCAAGGAGCTAGCAGATAACCACGGACGTTTTGTTCTCGTCAACAGGGACACCAGGGAACTAGTGAGAGAGTTTGATAAGGAATTGGTCCAGGAAGATCCTACAATGCAGGAACGCTGTCACAAGAAAGATCCAGCAAAGTCCCCGAAGGGCAAATGGTTAACGATGAGCCATTCTCTGATTCCTCTCCAGTACTTCGAGCGTGCAGTACCACCAGATCAGCAGGACTAAATCACGAAATCCACTGTCATCGTAAGGTATGAGCTATTCGGTCCACTTTCGCCTGGTATTCATTGACATTGCATGAGCTAGCCATGCCATCACCCACACGACCAGCTTATTGTTAACTGCCGTCGACTCGGCATCAAGTTATTACAGGGCGCCTTCACCGTACCATCGCGCCAATGCGCAGCCAGCGGAAGACGATAAGATATCAACGTTTCTGCAGGATACTGACACGAGGAAGTAAACTCGCAGTCTACCCGGCAGGCGTTTCAGGAACTACCCCCGCCACAGAAGTACGAAGGCTGGTTGCATTTCATCACCCGGTGCTATGCTGACGAGCGAGGGGGAAGTGGAGGAGAAGCTTCGAAGGATGAACGACATTCTTGGCGAGTCTAGGAGGCATTGAGGGAAGCATCCGGAGGAAGAAGACCGATAGCACCGAGAGTCATGGGAGAGAGAGTCCAACTGGACTTGGGAGGAGACCCCGAGGCCGGCTGCGAGCCAAGGCTCAGAAGAGGTGCTAGAAATTTGATGACGACCGTAGACGGGTGACCTCCACTTTTCTCATTGCGATTGTACTTGTCTTAGACCTCCCACCTGCCGAGGACTGCTTCAGACACGCATGACGTCATTTTGGGGCCTTGATTTCCTTATGCTTCTTGACGGGGACAACACCTCCTTACGCTGTGACGTTCCTCGCCCTCAATTTCGACGTTCCCCTTACTTGAACGGTGAGTGAATTGTGTTCGCCGCAAATCTAAGACTGATACTGATTGACGCAGAAGCCTCGGTCCGGCCGGATTCTGATGACATCATGTCTCACCGCCGCGGGAGATATCCCCTCGCCGCAGAGCTTTTTCTCCATCCACTCTGTCAGAGATGGAAGAAGCCAAGTTCTACTATGCCGGCCTGCCCTCTGGCCCGGTCTTGGTCGCTCGCACTAGCACCACTCCGTGGAAGGCGCCCACCGGCCCGGAGGCGTACCCGAAGCTCAAGGAGCTCTGCGCCGTCGGCAACCACGCGCTCAAGGAGGTCTGGGAAGGCAACCTGGCTCTCAAGATCCACGCCCTTCTGGACTCGATGAAGGTGAAGTGGACTAGCACCGACGTTGTCCGCATTAGGAACGTCGGAGAGTCTTCCGCCCCCATTATTCTCTGGATCGGCGTGATGCCCGCATCTCTCTCTGGCGATGACGGCGTTGTCGTGGCCTCCAAGTGCCGGGAGCTTCTTGTAGAATCCAATATTGCCGACGTCGACGTCGAGATCCGCGAGTCGGTTGTTACCCGCTCAGCCGGTCCCAAGCTCTTCACGTCCGCCTACTCTTTCGACTCCACCGTAGATGTCCGCGACCCTCTTACTACTACGCTTGGTCTCCCCATCTGTGCCCAGTCTACGTCTTGGGCTGAGGGTACCGGCGGCTTCTTTATTACCGAGGGTGGGAGTACCGAGAGGCTCCTCCTCGTCACCGCTCGCCACGTTGTCTTCACGCTGGATAAGAACGATAACAAGCACTTTGAGTATAAGAACGACAGCCAGCACCGTTATAACGTCACGCTCTTCAGTGATGCGGCGTTCAACAAGTACCTCGGATCTATCCAGGTCGAGATCGAAGACAAGGCATTTATGGCCCAGTATCAGGAGAGACGTATTAGGGCGTTTGAGGGGAAGGACGACCCGGCAGCGAACAGGGCGCGCCAGTCAGCCCAGACCGGGTTGGACAAGGTGAGGAGGGGGATGGAAAAGCTCAAGACCTTCTACCAGGATGTTTCGACTCACTGGGCCACCTCGGAGAGCCGCATTCTGGGCCATGTCATCCTCTCTCCTCCCATTAGAGTCGGCAGCAGCAGCGAGAATTATACCGAGGACTGGGCCGTCATCGAGATCGACGCCTCCAAGGTCAACGCGAGCAATTTCAACGGCAATGCCATCGACCTCGGTGCCCGCATCCCAGTCGGCGAGTTCGCTCGTATGATGCACCCCAAGAATCTCCATTCCTTCCTGTATCCGCTCGACCGTCTTCTGAGGCTCCAGGGCACCATTCCAGACGAGGAGATGCGTCACCCGCCTGCACTCGACCTGAGCGACGACCCGTGCCTTATGGTGATCAAGCGCGGTAACACCACCGGCCTGACCGTCGGCCGTGCCAACGACATTTGCTCCTACGCCCGTATCTACGACGACGATGACAAAGCCGAGACCTCCAAAGAATGGGCTATCCTCCCGTTCGACTCCAAGTCCGGCGCCTTCTCGGAAAAGGGCGACTCGGGTTCTGTCATCGTCGACGGCCTCGGACGTATCGGTGGCCTCCTCACCGGCGGTGCTGGCACCACGTCTTCCTTGGACATCACTTATGCCACGCCCATTAGCTTCCTCCTCAAGCGCATGCAAGACAATGGACTCCACAAGCCCAACATCAACCCGGTCCTCACCGCCTAGACGCAATCGCCAGATTGACTCCCAACGAAATTCAGCAATTTATCCCGGAGACGCTGGCGAGAGAAGAGGTGATAGGAAAAATGGAGTTTCATGATGTGAAACAACGAAAAGATGTCGTGTAGCCGACATACGACTTGACAATGTACATACAGAGTCCCATGATTCTGTATAACCGTGATATGACATCGCATTTGATGTATAAATGAGCGTCATTGGGTTTAGTAGTCGTAGTGGGTGTTCCAGCAAGAGTTATCGTAGTGTTTGTGGTCATCCTTGCAGTCCTTTCCATCTTTCTTTCCATCCTTGCGGTTCTTGTCGTCATCAGTCATCCTCCCACGTCTTGATGTCGATGATCTCCGTAAACAGCTCGCAGATGAACTTGTCATAGGATTCATCTCTCGAGTAAACTATAAAGATATGAGATAAGAAACGAGTGAGCGGGGGAAAATATCAGATGTACACTGGCAAGAGTTGCACTTGTCGTTCTTCTCACAAACGTTCTTGCATTCTGAGGACAAAACGTCGGCGACATGGTCAAAAATGAAGAGATGAACTTACCAATTTCGAAAGTGACCTTGTCGACATCCTTGTGGTTATAGGGAGTGTACTTGCCTTTGTTCCACCCCCTGAAATCCTTCTTGTGCTCAAAGACCGATTCCCAGGTGCAATCCTTGCGCCATTGGTCCCTGTTGCCGTATTTGTAGTCCTTGCCCTTGTAATCAACATCGTGATACGAGTCGTCCGCAGCTTGATCAGAAGCGGAGAGGGCGAGGATCGCGAGAGCGGTGGGAGAGATGGGGGTGACTGATAAACATATAGTGAATGAATGAAGTAGGTAGACAAAGATGATTTGTCTGGAGAATTCGGGTGATTTCGTAGCCCTTTTAAGTCTCTTTCCTTCGCAACTGTCTCGACCATAGAAGAGCATCGTATTGGAACAGCACAGAGCACAACAAGAGGGATGTTTGTAGCCAAACGCAATCTGCTCCAAGACCTGCGAAGCTGCATTCACCAAATGCGGCGTAGGCGCCGAGACATCTCGCAGCGTCGAGCCCTCCGCAAAATGACATTCGGCCAAAGGGATTGCAAACCACACGAGAGAGTGTGTGGTACGGAGTCTTCCAGGAAAGAGAACCGACGACAATAAAATGAATCTCATTCCATGAACCAGATCTGGGGAGTCGAACCCCACTGCGAAGCAGCGGCCTCGTCCGTTAGGGCATATCCAGACCACTCTGCACAAGAGAAGAGAGACGACGTCAATTCTTCGCTACAACAGCGGAACAAGATGGAGATGCCCGATATGTGGGCTGATGATTTCCTTGTTAGAATGAGTGTGATGAAGGTCTATAGGTATGTTTGCGTTATATCCAGTCTCTTCCATGTTATTAGCATGCACGGTCCTGTTTCCTTGCGAAGGTACAGGCATCACCATTGGTGTGAGGCACACTAATGTCTTTGAGACGGCGATGGGCTTCGACCTTGTGGGAAACGGATATGTTGAGAAGTGTCAGTGAATGGGCTAGATTCGTCGCTCGTGTGACGTTAGAGATAGTGGAGACGTGCACGGCCCATACGTGTGTAAGCCTCCGCGCACTACAGGGGAGACGCTCATTGAGTGACATGGAGACATCAGTGAGAGGGACTGACAACCGTCGATGACTGTCTTGAGACGTGGTGCGTCAGTCTGGTATCGAGGATTTTGTTTTCACTGGAAAGAGGCGGCTGTAAAATAGATGCCGAATGCGACCGACTCCACAACGATCCCTTTATGTAGACCGTACATGCTGATAATCTTTGTGCCGGCGACGAGACGATTGTTCGCTGTTACCCCGTTCCGTGTTCATGGAGGCTTGAAGCTTGAAGATTGCTGTTCGCTGTAACCCCGCTCCGTGTTCATAGAGACTTGAAGCTAAGCTTGAAGACGCAAAGGGGGAAGTCATTGCGAATAATGGTGGCTGAGCATGGGATGTATACTGATTGTAGAGAGTTGGTACAGCGTGGATGTGGACGACGAGGTACTCACAGTCAAGTCACCAGGATCTAGTTCTCCAACCAGTACTTCTGTGCTTTTAAACATTAACGTTAACCCTCGTTCGGTACACCGCTTGTTCTGAGGATTCGCCAACCCGGCTTCTAACCCAATCAACCAATGTCGTCCAAGTCTACCTTGACCTGTACCGGGCAGTCGTTCTTCGAAGCCTGCGCAAAATGACGTCCGGCCAAAAGTCCATGGGATAAACTCCGTGTGCGAATGTTTCCAAATTCAACTTTACTGCCCTAGCCATGTCGACGTGGTGTAAATGGAACAGCGTTACGTTGGTGTCTTTCAGGCGATGGTTGGCTTGCGAAACGGACATGTTGAAAGTCGGTTAACGTCAGTCAGGGAATGAAGACTTGGTAACGAGGGCGGGCAGGCGGCGGTATGAGCGAAGGCCATAGCAAGCGAGGTCAGGTCTCGATGGTGATACCAGATGAGGGACCGTATCGTGGGAATAATTCTGGCCTTCATGTTTGGTCCAGAGTTCGTTGACATCGACCACATAGTGACGGTGGTGACGACCGTCCCTTAGCTACGCGTGTCGACAATTGCTGTTTGAAGGCGCTAATATGTGTTTTCCTTGTTATTGTTTTTTAACCGTCATATTTCATCATTTGGTTCTAAGCTTGTACGCGTTGTCCTTCGAAACCGTCGCCTTGTTTGTAAACTGTTCCCGTGCTTGTAAACCCTCGGTGTCCCTATGAAATGTGGTTGAGCCATTCCAACTACTAGTCTTGGTCACTTTCATTGCTGTTCTTATGATATAAAATAAGGAAGCCTCTGTCTTGATACCATACTAACTGACACCTGTTCCCTCTGAAATAATCAACCTCCTTACGCAAATAAAATGTCTAGCAACTGAAGAGACGCGTTGCTATGTTCTCGGGCTTTCTAACGTCGTAACTTCTCTGCTCTCTCCAGACTACCGAACAGAGTTGAACAACCTCTGCATCCAGGCTGGATGGGAGCTGGTCTTTGAAGATACTTTTTCTGGTCCCCAGCATAATGGAACATAGTCTTCGATTGCTTCAAGTGCGATCCATCCATACACTATCATAGAACGCGCGCGCTGACTTCTCGTCTTGATCAGTTGATGGCGTAGTCCATGGTCAAGGAACTGCCAGAAGCGCTCGGGCAGCCAGGGAAGAGGCGTCTTGCCAGACCCTCATAATTTTGGGCCGTGCCTAATTTGCGCAATCCACCGCAGTACTGTGGGATGCACCGACCCAATGAGCATTCATGACACGAGCTTAAAGTTATCTTCTTGATTATCTATCATCCGTGTATCTCACTTCTTTCCCTTTTCCGTTACAATACATCTTCGGTGACAATGCAGCACTAGCCATCGTGTCGTGACTATATTTTGCCATGACAACGGTTGCATTTAATGCAACGCACGGATAAAGTCCAAATTTCAAGTTCCAGCATGCTTGGATATTTGGTGGGCTACCACGGTGAGACGGCGTCAGTCATGCATCAGCCGCCTTCATCATCATCAGCATCATCATCATCATATGAACAAGAATCCAGATGTAGTCACTGGAAATCAGAAAATTGGTGTACCGTCGAATGGACCGTAGCCTCCATATTCCCACTCCTGCATTGGCAACGGGCCTCATATACTACTATAAGAGACTGGCCAATTCGAGTTGCCATGGACAGTCTCGGACGATGCATAAGGTTGCGGCAAGTAAACCGCCGACCAAGAGAGTGATTTTTGAAGTGACGTTTCTATTCAAGGCTCCAACTTCCCAGGACCGAAGTTGATCGACTTTCCATCCAACTTCTCCGATCACGCCCCCTTTCTGTTGGCAGTTTAACGCCAACAAGTGATTTGTAGCTATTCGTGCTTCTCCCTTCCAGGTGTCCTAGAACAACTCATTTCAGGTGAAGGCCAGACATTCCTAAAAACATCGTGTTAGTTACGCCACCGTGTACTAGTATAGTGTCCCCACAGATGTTACAGAACTACTGCAATCAATACTATATCCTCGACGGGAATTCCAGTAAGTACTCGTATCATTTGAATGTGTAAATCAAAGGAGCTGATATCAAAGAAAACAGGATGCGCATCGTATGTTTGATAATAAAACAATATATTCTAGATATGCCTGCCTTGCATTTCTTCTGGATGCATGTGCTATCATTGATTCTTTGTTGAACTAACACAGTCCCTAGACGCATTATAGCACTTATTTCTCAGAATCACGGCTTCTATCTACCGCTCTCTGTTCAGGTTTCGTAAGGATCTTGGTGCAGAGAACGCATATATAACAGATGAAGTTAGGGTTATCTGGGCTAGGCGCGCTACATAAGGCGGACATCGAGCTTGGTCTACTCTTTGCCCGGGATCTACTACTATGTCAGACGAAGACTATATCTCTGCTCTTGAGCCGCTCTTCAATGCAACACTCCTTGAAGTTTTTTTCCATGGTCTGTGACTTGCACCAATGTGCGCGTAATGTACCTAATCTAAACGATCATAGGCATCTATACGTGCATCCTAGCAGTCACTCTATGGGCAATAGGTATGTTAGGTCTTGAATGTATATGTCAGGAATGCATACATGATCTAAATATCTACAGCCTCCAACAAAGAAAGACGAACGAAAGCAAGAACTGCCATGGTTCTCATCATCGTCATCTTGTACATGTTCACTTCAATTTATATGGCTATCGAGTGGAGCTTCACCCAGTATGCTTTCGTCAAGAATGGGGAGACCTTTGTCACCACATGGAACGCATTGACCAGTGGCACCTCCACTCCATGGCTTGTATTTCGTTGGTCGTCCGGACTTATGTCCGGGCTCACTACTAGCATTGCCGACGCTATCATGGTCTGTCGTAGTTTCTGGAAACCTATGAAGAATGCTGAATATTTCATTAGATCTGGCGCTGCTGGGTTATTTGGGGTGGTCGCTATGAAATCATCGCATTACCAACACTGTTACTTTCCTCTCAAAATGGTATGGCTCTGGGTCTTCTTGTTTTCCTCACGGCATTAACACATAGCAGTTTTTGGCTGGTTGGCCCTGTTGGACAATATCCACTCTCCTACGTCGGATGATCCATTGAAATTAGAGATAGAAGAAATCCAATGGCTTACCGTGTACCTTTCGCTCTCTTTGGGAACCACATTGTTCTGTACCATTCTGATCATCTACCGAATCATAAGAGTCGGGAGATCTTCGGACAACGTTGGCGCCTACCGCCGCGTCATCGAAATTGTCGTTGAGTCAGCTTCGCTCTACGCCATCTCCGCAATACTTTGGTTGGCTTTCAACTTGCTTCGCGACAACCAGGCGAGCGTTTATCCTGAAGCCGCATACGTCTCAATTACAGTTTGTCCGTCTTTTCCTGAGGCAGCTTAAGCGCTGATGATTTTGTAGGGAATTGCGCCTACTCTTATCGTGGGACGCGTCGCATCGGGACAAGCACGTCCCAGCGGTAGCTGGAAATCGAGAAATACGGTCTCTATGATACAATTTGGTGGTCAATCCGTTCCTCAATCAGAAAGTGTCTCTGCTGAGGAGCACGCGGTGAGCAACGGCCACGAGATCAAGCCCGAGGTCGATGGACAGGGGAGAGATGGTAATCGCGCTCGTGATAGCGTTTTCGGGAGTGGCAGGCGTGTTACTATTGATCTAGAAAGAAATTGACAGGAATAACCTACCATCGACTTGAACCTTTGCCGTGATATCCACCTGTATGAAGCGGTGGGCCATCGCAGGGCGCGGCATATCCGAGTCCTGACTCAAACGGGGTTGGGCTGCCCTGCGTGAGCGTAGCACAATACTTTATATTGAGTGTAAAAGGAAATACTTGACCAAGCAGCAGTGAGTAGGGTATACAGTCGCTCGAGGTACAAGAACCAGGTATATAAATGATTGAAAGAAAGGAACAATGCAGCCAATACCCAGATTATTACGCTGGCGACTGAAGGAAGCAGCATCCGAATAGAAAGGAAAAAGAAGAGGACTGTATTCAAGAACTTGGAAGAAGAATGACTAGCTGGAATGTCACTCGACATATCCATGATCCCAGGCCGTCATTAAGACACCATGGATAGCGGCTATTACAGCATACGATTAGCCTTCGAGAGCTTCGGCTTGAGATAGTCGATTTCGTATTGTCTCGCTGAACAGCCTACCTTACCCCCTCGTTTTCTGCCGTAGCCACCCAGTCACTGAACCTCGTTTTTGGCAAAGAAGTATTCACGGTGGACTGCCTTAGCGATAGGGAAGATGAACTTGTTCCTCATTGAGATCTGGTGCGCCGGCCTGGTAGCGAAGGGTTGTGTTTTTGCTGGAAAGAAACAATGTAAAATAGGTGCTCAGACGTCCGTCCGTTTTGGAACAATCCAAGTTACTTGTGAAGGCGGGGTAAGCGAGTGACCCTCGAAAGACAGCTTGAGCTTTGATCCACTTTCGGGGAATTCCCCATCCGCCCCGTCCATTCTTCCTCAAAGAAAGCCAAACACAGCATTCCCTTTATGTAGACCATACACGCTGATGCCGGCGACAAAGGGTTGTTCGCTGCACTCCTGCTCCGTTGTTCATGGAGGCTTAAAGACGCAAAGTCACTGTGAATGATGGTGGCTGAGGACGGGATGTATACTAGTTGTAGAAAGTCAGTACGGCGTAGAGGCGGACAACGAGGTACTCACAGTCAAGTTTCCACCCAGCCTAGCATCTCGTTCTCCAGCCAATAATTCAGTCGGTGCTTACATCCACAACTCTCGCTCGGTACACCACGCCAACCCGACCTCTATCCAGTCGACCGTCGTCTACGCGACTTGAAAGTCTACGTTCCGCGAAAAGTCCATGGGATAAACTCCTTGTGCAAATGCGCCCAAATTCAAATCCATTGCCATATTGACGTGTGCATCGCAAATATCGTTGGCCTTCTGTATGGGAACGAAGGTACAACGGATATGTTGAGAGTAAAAGGGTCGGTCAGGTAAACGGGATCAAAGACTGTTGAAATTATAACAAGGATGGGCAGGCGACGCGGTCAATGGATGTTGGAGCTGGAATCCACGATGCCAGGGTGAGCGACGGGCCATAGCAGTTCAGAGCGTTCAAAAGCGAGGTTAGGTCTCGGTGGTATCAGACGAGGGACCGTATCGTGGGAATAATTGTGGCCTTTTCGACATATGTAACTCTCATCTGGCCGTCGTGTTCTTCAACTTCAAGACAGGTACGTCACTCTTGCCAATGAACAGCTCGTAGGCTGAACAAGCTCTTCCTAGGTGCAAGCTAGTCAGGCGTAGAAATCTGCATATACATGGTCGTCACGTTGTAGTCAAGGCCTTAATGTCTCGGATTCCTCGAAATTGTGCGTTAGTCCTTTTTATATCCGTTCATACCTCACAGCTACCAAGTCCAGCTAACCCGCGGACCATGAGACCGTGACATTTGTTGGTCGGCCGTTCTATTTGGAGGAAGCCCACGAGCCTTTCGCTCATGTACGATGATGAGGATCTACCTTCAGTACGACTATCGGGCTTCTATTTGATTCAGATGTCTAACCATACCTCCAGTTCATTTTCTTGTGATGTGGGAGGCTGTAGAGCATGCAGGAATGTACGCGTCTTTGTTACCATCTTCAATAAAGCGCTTACACTTGTGTGCAGCGGAACCTAGGACACGAAATATCTCGACTATATCCCCAGCCTTCTATCCATGCCGGCATGATCGCGTTCGTCGCACCACCACCGCTGGAAATCCGGGTCCTTCTGTCTTTATTGGAGCTGAGCAGCGACCAGGACGTCGTCTAATCATCGCTAGATTCGTCCCGGCTGCAGATAATGCCGACGCCCAAGTACGTTCTGTTCTCGAGCAGGGTGCTCACCTTCAACAATCAGCATACCGGTGAGGAAGAAGGTTAGGGGGTCGCGGTGCGCAAGGTGTACTAGCATGGCATACCACTGGTATTGCCGAGCATACAGGCGTGCTGCTGTGCGCCGTCTCCGTGTTGAGTGACCGGCGGGCGCGCGGGTGTTGGTGTGCGCACACGAACCTCGACATCTAATCACGGGTGCGAACACAGACGCTAGTCGGTTACAGTCCCATTCTTGGTAGGTACGTCCTTTACATTCTGTTGTCACTGCAAGCATTAATCTCATTCTTTATCATCAGATGCATCAACTCCCCTTCTTCCCAGCAAGACACGTGTTCTCGTGTGCCTTCACTGTCTACGGCAGCTCATTTCCGAGTCTATGGCTTGAAGTCGAACGACCGATACAGCACCGCAGATCTCCCATCGGCTCCTCCTCCTATCCGTTGTCCAAGCAGCACTCCAGCATCTGCATCGCCTTCCGGTGGTAACCTTGGGGGTAGTAGCGCATCGTTTGGAGGTGGTGTAGGAGGATTGCTACCTCCCGCAGACCTAGCCAATCTACCGATACCAGGTCGTATGTGATCTTCAACGATGAATCGGTCACCAGCTCCTCTACTCGCAATCACTCCTTTTGTGCCATCGAGCCTGCGTCCACGGCAGGAGTTTCTGGAATTATCCCCACCACAGAAGGACAAAGGCGGGCTACTGTTGAAGCAGGAAACTTTCACCGCCGCTGAGGATTGCTTCGAACACACACGACGTTGTTTGAAGACCCTGATTGCCTTACGCTTCTTTATGAGGACGACGCCTCATATTGTGGCGCCTTAATGTTGATATTCTCCTTGCGAATATTTTCGACCGGTAAGTGAACTGCGTCCCCCACAAATATAAGGATGATGCTGATTGAATTTAAAGGATACAGAAGAATATATTCCAGTTCAAATACGGTTTGCGGGTGCCTGCCATGACCCCTTAGCCTCAACAGTCCCACTCGACGAGATCCTGGCAGAAGAGGGTTAATGGGAGATGCCATGAAATGGTCCCATCATTTCGAACGGCATCTCGGTCATCCCGAAATATGGAGGAGGCGAGGTAACGAGACTTACATTAGTTGGACACATGACATACACTTGTCCTAGTAGGGATGCAAACAGTGTGCGCAATATTGTCGCAAGGTTCGGAAATCTGATAAGCTCGACAGTTGTACCCTCGAGTGCATACTAGAATTCAGAAAACGCACAATTGATTTTGGCAATTTCGAAATTTCGCAGTCTTGTCGAGGAGTTGTCAGGGCCGGTTGCGCTTCGGTAATTCCAATAGGTTCGTGCATGAAGGAATTTGTTTTTATGCGTCTTTGAACTTGGAAGAAACAGAGCCGACCTCGTCGCCAGTCGAAGTCTTATTTTCCTTTTCCACCTTACTACAATGCGACCCTGTACACTCTGTGAATTCGACTTTTGAATATTGGGTGTTTTCGCGTGTTGTTTGCATTAAATTTGATTTGATACTATATTTCAGTGGCTTTAGTTTATGAGGTTGTCCCCCGTACATCGTAAACGACGATGGTTGTGAAAACGGCATTCGTCGTGACAGTATCCAAAGGTGCAGATTTTCGGGGAACTTGTTCTAATTGACCGGGGACGTCGCACGTCAATATTTTCGAGTGCTGTACTGTCTAGAGATGGATGCAGCTCTCAAAATGTATGAAGACGACTCTCCGCTTCTCCGCTTGATTCAAACCGCATTCTCGTATGAACAACCCGGGAGAACTGACTCGAAATGAAACGGATAGTGCGCGCGCGAGTAGTTTGGATAAACCCTGATTAATTGTCATTATTTTGTGCATATTCTGTTATTTTGTTCATATATTACAGACGTTCCGAAAATCCTTGTCCAACACTGCCAAACAAGGCAGGTAAAATCAAAAAATCAAAAAATACAAGAAAATCGTAGAAACAGTGTGATATCTTCATTTATGAGTGTAACGTACGATGCAACTATTTTCTCGGAGATGCACGAGGTATGTAGATGTAAAGCAAAAGGTCTGAGGTCAATGGGTCAGAGAGCCGGGTAGGTGCTAACAGTAGGGAGAGGCGGCGACGGGGGCATTTACAGTGGTATAGGAAGCTGTGGATACATTTTTTCTCCTGTGAACAATAATAAGCCCCCAAAACGAGGTGAATATGGTACCTTCCCTTAGAGACGTATGATGTTGGGCACACCAACCCCCGTAACCTCTCCGCAGTATCTGGGTCTAAAGCGCGCCTGAACTCCTACTAGCTCATTCCTGACCATATAAACCGATGAAAATAGCCAGGATAACCAGTCGCTGGTGCGTCAACTGTAGTATGAAAGATGTCGGCGGACTATGTTGTTATTTCGGGAGGCTGCGAGCTGTCGACGTCCAAACTGGGGCATAATCACGATGGTGGCTTGCTTGGTTGGGCGTAGAATTTCTGTTCAAAGATATCTAGGCCATACTAGGTGATGCTTGTGTCTTCTGCGACAGTGATGGCAAGAAGGAAGCTGTAACCGGTTGTTCGGCGCGGGCAGCCTGAAAATTTACACTCGCTAACCTTGCGCCTCCTGGATGCTCTTACATCTTTGGCATGCACTGCAGCACTCATGAATCATTGAATTTGCATCTTCCCACCCCATGACGCACATAAATGAAGCCTGCGTACTATTTCTGCCATTTTCTTGTATTTTTTGATTTTTTGATTTTACTTGCCTTGTTTGGCAGCGTTGGACAAGGTTTTTCGGAACGTCTGTACATCTAGTGGTGACATTCATCGATCTCGGCATAACTTTTTGTATAAAAGGCGGGGAGAAACTGCATTGTCTAGTACCTTCCTCTTCTCTGATTCTTCCCATCTTTCTCGTCTCTCGTTCGTATGACCGTACCGACCTCGATTCATGACATCAAGAAGCCGGCAGCAGCCGTGGTCTTTGATGGGATTTCATGACCTTCTGTCCTACTACCACTGCCGCAAACTTTGTCCTCCGCCAGACGCTTGCCATTGATCTTCGCGTGTAACAGCTTTACGATTCGCCATATCGTCAATGCCTTGAAGGCCTTGAGTCACGATGCAGCCCTTAGTGTCGTAGGCTAGTTTCCTCCAATGGTAAGCACTTTGCCTCTGATTCTCGACGATTTCTGAACTTGTTCTCTGCAAAGTGACTTGAAGATGGGCCGAAATGGTCGAAGATCAACCACACATCTATGAAGGTGCCCATTTACCTACCCACAGATTTTTGTGGGCTCGTTCAGCTCATCGTCGAGTCTGGCAGACATTCAAGAAAGAGGGATCCGATGTGGAAGGGTACTTCCGTTGTTAGGTGCAGAGGGAGAGAGATTATGGGGTTATAGAACTGGAGGTGTGTACACCTCTGCGTATTGTCCGCCTTCCCTTCCCCATCCACTCACCCTTTTCCAGAATGGAACATAGGCCGACGATGTCGAAGTTGGGTCATCTGCGAGCTGGTTAGGTACATGTCATCTCCCTCCCTCGTCGACTGACCCATTTCTCAGACGCGAACGTAGCCTTAAGGTGATGTAAGTTGGGTTTTCGGTGTACGAGCTAGTTAGCAAGCAAATATACGAGTGTTCTTCCGTGTATTGACCGCGCAGAAGCTTACGCGTATAGTTTGAGCAGCTTTGACGCCAGGGGTTGGACGACGAGGGTTAGGAGGTGCCCAGGATAGAGACATCCCGTGCTTCAAGACAGGTGCGTCACTCTTGCCAATGGACGGCTCATAGACTGAGCAGGCTCTTCGTAGGCGCAAGCTAGCTAGGCAGGTGTGATCCCTAAGCTATATTCCCAGCCCACTTTCTATGCTGCCTTAGTACGGCATGGTCGTCTTCGTCGCTCTACTTCAAGACGTGTGGCCATGTTATTCTGGCGGATCTGGCGGATCAGCGTGGTCATTAGAAGCTGTCGTGTTTGACTTGCATAAACTAGGCTTGGCCTAGCTGAAGGCGTCAAGGGAGGAAGTCATGTAGAAGAGGAACACGGTCTTTGATCGTGGTGGGTACACAAAGTTTGCTGCGGTGACGATGGCGTAAAGAATCGGAGATGCCGAATTCTCTCACCCTTCCAACGTTGCCACCACTCTGGCGCGCGTCTCCTACCTTGATGGGCTCACGTCCAAGGAGCTGGCAGATTGCCCGTGAACATTTTGTTTTCGTTAATGAGGACAGCAGGGAAGCAGTGGGGAAGCTTGATAATAAGATTTCTGTTCAGGAAGATCCTACGATGGTCATGGGAGAGATCTAGTCATCATCTCGAAGTCCCCGAAGAACGATCGGTCGACGATGAGCACCCTCTTCAGTTCTTCGTGCGCACAGTACTACCAGATCGCAGGACTGGATCACGAAATCCGTGTCATTGTAAGGTAAGAGCTGTTCGGTCTAATTTTGTCGGCTATTCACTGACGTGCCATCACCCATACAACCAGCTTATTTTCAACTGTCGTCAACTCAGCATTGAGTTATTACATCAACCACTTGATGCCTTCACCGCGCCATCCTGCTAATGCAAAACCAGGGGAGCCGGCGAACCCCCCACCACGAGCTCTGGTCTTCTTGATCTCGGATAAGACGAAGAAAGGACTCATTGTATCGTGTTTACACTGGTCGGGTGGTCAAAGTCAGGTCTACAACGCTGTCTACCATTGAAGGCATGATCGAGAAGACAGCGGGGAGCGAGAAGAAAGGGAAAGAGAAAGCAAGTCATCCGTCTACCGGGAGCCTTTCATCCAGGGCTCTTCTTCGCCTAGTACATCTAGTACATCATTATATGTCACGCTTCACATTTCGGTCACCTTTTGCCTGACGGAAAGCCGCCTTTGCCTCCTCGACGAGTCCTTCAATGTCACGTTTGCCGTCACCACAGCCCGGGCACCCCGCTGCCCCCGCAGAATCTTGGGAGGACAAGACGACTGTTGTTGTCGACATTGGATAACTCTACAAGGCATATATTGGACGGAGGTTGAGACGCTCGGTGCAGTCGTCGAACATAAGCGAGTAGTATATCGCTGTACTGTTACTTACTAAACGCCGCTTCGGTGGGGCTGAGTTCTCAACTGATGGCAGGAACGGCGAGGGACTGCGTGCTGGTATGTGTGGATATAAGTAAAAAGCCTTGATAAATCTCACCGCAGTGTACAGTTTCTGTACAATATGGTTAAAGCGGAATAAAATGGAGATCAGAAGAACGGACAATTCCTGACGCCGGAGTCACGACTCACCAATGAGGACAACTTGAAACGATCGGAACGGCGGAGAGAACAACCTTGAAGAGATAGTCGCAGTTGCTGCCGTTCGACATACTGTCATCGATGATGAGGCTAAGGACAAGAGTTGAAGAGTATTTGATGGCGAAGATTGAATACCTTTTGGAACCCTCTCCTCTCGCGGTCTCAGCACTGTACTAACCACCGGAAAATGTTATTCCAAGTTCTATGGCTCTTGGTCAACGAATATCCGGTGAATCAAAGTCCAGCTCTGCTGCATCCTTGCCTCCCTTCCAAGCTCGCATCAACGCCCTAACGCTTTATTTGATCCCAATCATCATGAATTAGGCGTGCTTGCTGTAGTGCTAGAACATGTTGTATCCATGAGGCGTGCCAGCATATAGCATGCAGCTGGCGTGCTTCCACCTTTCTCCCCACCATCATCCTCCGTTCAACAGCTACCAAACACTATGTCAATTCCGAACGAAATCGATAGAGCGTCGACCTCGAATCCGAGGCCGGATGAAGCCTTTAGACACGAGGATGCAGAAGCCGAAAAACCAGGAGTTGGGGGAGACGGGGAGCATGGGAGGCTCCCAGCCGGGCAGGAGGAAGAGGAAGAGTCGGGCGGGGCAGAGGAAGAGCATAAAGCCTCCGCCACTGTTCCACCAACTTCTGCTACTGCAGCCAATGTGAAGAAGACTTTTGGGATGAAGAGAACGAACCCTACCGTTAACAAAGGTGTGAAATCTATTTACAATCTGTTTCCTCTCGTATCTCATGAATTCTAGGCGACGACTCCTACGACTACGAGCAAAAATACCCCGAGGATGCGCCCTATGAAGAGGCAGCCCCAGCGGCAAGGGTTTGGAGAACGCACGAAGATGAAAGCAGGAACCACGATGCCAACATGGTTGAAGAATCTCGAGATAATGTTGACGTACTGCTTGTCTTTGTGAGTCTTGTCATTGTGTTGCTTCATTTCATTACTCAGCCATGTTGAAGGCGGGTCTTTTCTCGGCGGTCGTAACGACATTTGTCGCCCAAACGTCGCAGAGTTTGCAGCCAGACTACACCGCTATGTCGGCTTCTCTTCTCTATGAATCAGTCCTCGTTCAACGTGCCATCGCCAACGGTTCCTCGGTCGACTCCATCACTCCTTCTCCCCTCAATCCCACCATCGCTTTTGTTCCCGCTACCACGGACGTCTGGGTGAACGGGCTGTGGTTCACCAGCCTGTTCCTAAGCCTGACAACTGCTCTCGTTGCCGTTCTCGTCAAACAGTGGTTACACCATTATGTTGCCATCCCTTCGGGAACACCCCGCGACCGCAGTTTAACACGTCAATTCCGGTACGCCGGCTTTCAAAAATGGCATGTCCAGGTTATCATAGGACTGCTTCCTGTCCTAATGCACCTTGCCCTCGCGATATTTCTTGTTGGCTTGGTGATTTTCTTATGTCCCCTTCAGCAAGCTCTGTCGTGGGTCATTTGTGCAGGAACTGTCCTTGTCTACACTGCATACGTGGTGACAACTATCCTTCCCATTCTTTTCCTTCAGTGCCCCTACCGTACACCTCTCTGCGATCTTGTCTACATTTTCTTTCGTCGTATCATCCCACGAGTGACATGGGAAAGCAAGAAGTTTTTCCTTGAAGCATATAGACAAGGACATTTTTGTGAAATGTTCTACCATCTTCCTGGTGTAAAAGCAAGGACTCCACAGTCACTGACAACGATAGAGTCCAAGTTCGTGCAACAGACGTCAGCAGTCCTGGCAGCTGAAGCATTGCGCTGGCTCTTCTCAGTGTCTTCGAATCCCACTGTCCAAAGTATAGTCATACAGTCTGTTGGGGGGCTACCGATGGCATCAAGAAAAATGGTTATGGGCTTTTGCGGATCCAAAGATTTTTGGCCAGCTAGTGCTATATTGGACTTGCGGTCGACTTTGATTAGACAGTGTCTCGTGGAGACAAGGGTTTCCGATCACTCCTATTACGAACCAATTCCAGGCATGGAACTCAAACTCGGACGTTTACTCCGCTTTGATTATGGCCATGATAGCTATCATTGCTCCTTCATTTATACCCCTAACAACTATTCATTTGATCTCACCGCTGCGATCCTATCCAATGGTGGCACCTTGTGCGATAGAGAAAGATGGAATGAATCTGTCACTCCTAGCACATTTTTGATGGATAATACCTGTTCAAAGCTATCGCCAGGTAGTTGGTATTCTCTTATGTCAATCCGTCACTATGAAGCCCTTCGTCCTCTGGATACGAATCATGCCAATATGTTTCCCCTTCATCTCTGCTCTGCCATCTTAAAATCATTTGCCAGATCGCCGGCCTGGCCGGTGGGCCTCACACAGGAATTTGATTCTCCATTGGTTCTTGATTTTGAGGATGCATTACCCTATTTTATTGATGAAAGAATCTATGATGAGCTTCTCTCCACGTTTTTCGAATCCAAAGATCGATCTTCAGTGGATGAGCCATCGTCGCTCACATCTCTGAGGGTACTCGTGTTGGCTATCAAATTTTTACTTGACAGACTTTCATCCGACTACTATGAAATGTCTCATACCACCATTCGCGAGTTGTTGGCTCTTGTGACTGAGCAGATGTGGCTACGCAGGTTCTCATCCCAGGAAGCTATTATCGTCATGCCGGTGCTCGAGGATATCATTGCTCATTGTCTCATTCCACCACTCAATATTGATTCTGATGATCCAGGTCAAGGCTCGAGGAGGTTGTGGGAGCCCACACTCCTCGCTTACGAGACTTTGACTGAGATCACCCCCTCTGCTTGTTCTTTGCATGGTCTCCAATCAATGGTCGATCTCATGACACATCCTTGGGACCAGGCAGCCAAGCAACACCACTATGTATCTGTACACGCATGTACGGTGTTGACCACTGCCCTCAAGAAGCGCATTCCAGTAGCTTTTACGGTGTTTCGTGAAAAGAAATGCCTAGAGTTTCTTAGAAACCATACATTTCACCTACAATCAGCTTATGCTGTTGGCGCATACATCGCAGGAGTATTCGCCATGCAGCGTGGATTGGATGTCAATGTGGCAATACATCAGCCACACATTGACTACCTCCATAACCCAGATAATCTTTTTACTGTGTGCTCTATCTTGGCCATAAATGACATCAGGCTCAAGAAAAGTGTCATTCATAGGACCATCACGATGCTGGCAAAGCTGTGTCCACAAGACGCCGCCTGGGATGAGTGTCGCAGGAAACTTCATGATCTGCTACAAAACGATGAAATGGTGGACTTTCTGGGAAAGCATTCGCCCCATGGTGCTGGTCCCAAGGTAATCCAAGTTGCAAGAGACAACATCACGTACCTTGTACATATTCTTGATGACTTTCTTGATGGCGGAGCACATACTATCATGGTGAGCTGATGCTCCTTTCCTCAGACAAATTTTATCTTTCACTGACAGTTAATCCAGGGCCACTCATATCGCACTTTAGGATGGTGTCTTCGCCAAAAGCCAGAGCATAAGCCGGAACAAGAGCAGCAGGTTTAGGGATAGACTTTGCACGATAAAGGTACAAGTATAGTTTTCAGGAGAGATTTGGCGAACAAACTTAGCTTATGGGAAGCCATGTTGGTAATCTGCTGGTAATATCTGTACCATACGAATCAAATACGAATTTAGTCGCAAGGAAACTCCGTACTGGGAAGTCAATAGTCCAAGAGTTACGAGGATGTCCTGTACTTGACTACAACACTGCCGGAAAATGTTATTCCAGCCCTGCGCGTGGCGGACAAGGCCTTCCCGCCCCTTCCCTGTTGAGCGACTTTCGGCATTCATTAGTTCCAACGCCGGCGAATTCGCAAGACAACACAAACATCCATTCTGTTATTGAATTTGATAGATATAATGGTTAGGCGTGCCATCAAGCAAACATTCGCATGGGGTAATCATGAAAGAACATCGAAATCATGCACTGATACCATATAAGTTACGAACGATAGAGTGACGCTGAACCCATATACGGAGACTGTCCTCCAACCGGCGACGAGGACATACCCCTACCCATACCCATATGCGGAGTATCCGTCGCAGAATTCGCAAGGGGTGTTCATATACGTCGTCACCGGTTGGATCAGGTGGGCTCGCCCCCGGAGACACTACAGCCCTGCCAACAAGGCTAACCGACGGCGGGAGGCGTAAAGTTCTGTATAGTTGTACTGCCCGCGCTCTGGCGACTCCTATGCAACCGGCTCCCAGACCCTGAGGATGACGTCGAAGATGAGGAAGTCGAGGAATAGGATGTCCCGCCACTTTTTCCGCTTGATGCGAGAAGAGGGTAGTTGTGGGGTGACTTTGAGGGCGTCCGGCCTGGAGGAAGAGGGCACGTGAATCCAGGAGGAATAGACATAGATTCATATGCGGCGCGAGGGGTAGGCGTCCGAGGCGCCCCAAACCCTGAAGCTTGCTGAGGACCCGACATTGTAGCAACCGGAAGCGAGCCACCCCACAGGGAACTTGGGAAAAGTAAATTATTGCGACATCTAAACAGTTCACGAACACTAACCAGCGGCACTAGTAGGAGGATTTCCCCAACCGTTCATCCCCCAACCAGCTGAGGGTATCATCTCGGGGGATTCGTCGTCTCCGCTGACAACGACACTAGTGTAAGGCATAAAACCGGGAGGAGGCTCGGTACTAGGTCTATTGTCCATCGGAATGGCGGGTATCAGGGGGTGGTGTTCAGAGGGTTCCGGTGGTAGTACTAGTATGGTGGGTGTATGGTTTGGACTCAAGAATCCTAGGGCATGGCTATTGGAACGGCCTGAAGTAAATTGGGGGCGAGACTGTCGCAAGTTAGATGTGCATACGAGTGAGAAAGCGAGAAAGGACATACCGGCGATTCGACTATATCTATACTATGTGTACTGCCGCTGGCAGATCTACGCAGCTGGCTATCGTTGGGAGAGCGTCTTGCGGCTAGACGATGCAGAGAGCCGTTGAGTGGTTTGAGGCATGGACGACTGGTTGAGGGGGCTATTTGATCGTGATTGGGATGAAGGTATGTGAGGAGATTCCTGCTGAGATTCCTGCATCAATATTACCAAAGAAAGAGAAATTATAATCTTATTCACCTGAACTGTACTGGTACTTCTTCGTCATTCCTGTACAGCATGTCCCGGCGTAGAATCGAGGATGTTTTCAGGCACAGTGGGCGCAACGGATCCTGACCGAATACTGTGTCCCTCTGGAGTGGCGTGCAACTGGTTTGCAGGCTCGCGGTCTGGTTTTGGGAATGAATACAGGTTATCCATGGAGATGCCTGTCGTTGTGGAAGTAGCCGTGTCGGGCGTCGAGGTGCAGCGTTCAGCATCGCAAGGGAATGTGGACGCAATAGCACATCTGAGGACATCAGCCGGAATGTCCTAGATAGCACCACCAAAACGGGCTCCACGACGAGGTGATTGAGGTAGCGGCTGGGCTAGTGGAACTGGAGGATGAGCGGAGACTGGGGGGAGGGGGGCGTGAGACGAGCGGTGAATCCGGCATCCTCGTAATGGTCTTGGCTCGGGAACCTTGTACAAATAGGCGCGCGACCACTGAGCACTAGGAGCATGGAATCTGTATCTGAAGTCAAATTACGCTGTGCTTCCATCATACGTTGACAGTTGCGCGTCGGTGGACGCGAGTGCCGTAGGATAGAGCTGAGTATCAGAAGCGGGCGGTAGCTCCTTGTAAGAGGCTGCCATTCGGGAATTTGGCTGGGGATGACTGGTGCGGGTTGCTGCTCCACTGTCCTAGAAGTGCTGGCAACAGACAGCGCACGCTGCTATGGTGTCACGACAATTTGTTCTTCGTGATACGGAAGGGGCTTCAAATCCGTGGTTGGAACTAGGCTGGTGCGATGGAGGCTGCTCCTGCATTTGTTCCATAGAACGAGAGATTACAGGGAATTCTTCCTCGGGTACATCGGGTACTGAAGACAGAATGTTCGGAGGTGGGAGCTCTCGGCGATGGTTGGCTTGGAGGACAGAACGTGGTGTATGGTGATGGCGCGGTTCAGAGCCGTCATTTCCCTTTTTGGTTGTCACCACAGGCCCGTCACCACCGACGATCACCAACGATATCAAATCAATCACGACAGAACAACCTGCAGTTTGGCGCGTATTATCCCAACGCTGAACATGCGACTCCTGCTATGTGCTTCCATCTCTTCAACGTCGTCCTCCTTTCGCCAGATATTCAACACTACCATGTCCGTTAACCAAATCGATGGTCCATCGAGCTCGGTTCCAGGGCACAGCTAAACCATCGGCAATAATGCAGAGTCCAAAGAACAAGCAGGCAAAGAGCAAGCGCATGACCCGGAGGTAGAGGAAGAGGAAGGTAGAACTGAACAGAAGCGAACTACCACGGCGCTACCGAACGCTACCGCGAAGAAGATTAATGGAACGAGGAGGAGACCTAATCTCACGGCTAGGAAAGGTATGAAAAATGTTTCATTATTGCCAATACATCTAATCAAGGGCTGACTAGGAAATGACGCTTATCACTACGACGAAAAAGTACCTGAGGATGCGTCATACCAAGGGACAGCACCAAATGCGAGGGTTTGGAGAACGTACGAAGATGAAAACTGGATTCACGATGCCGACATGGTCGAAGAGTCTCGGGATACTGTCAACGTGTTGCTTGTTTTTTGTAAGTCCTTTGCAATCCGTGTTCCTTTTCTCGGCAGTCATGACGATCGTTGTTGCCCAACAACATACCAGAACTTGCAGGCCAACCATACTGTCATGGTCGGCGTCTCTCCTTTTTGTATTAGTCCTCGTTCAATGTGCCATTGCCAACGGTTCCTCGGTCGCCGCCATTTCTTCTTCTTCTCTGAACATCATTTTTGTTCCCGCCACCACTCAGACCGCCCGCGAAGAATCATTTTCGATACATCTATTCCAGGTGCACGAACGTACACTTTTCATCATCTAACCGAATTGGGACCTACGACTCCCGTGCTTACTGTACGAACAAACTAGCACCCCAGCTACATGCATCATTTGGGTACATTTGAAGCGGTTCTATCCAAGTACCCCGAATTCTCTCGCCCTTCGAATGTTGCCACCACTCCTGCATACGTCTCCCATATTGATGATCACGCGTCCAAGGAGCTACCAGGTTACCGCGAATGTTTTGTTCTCGTCAACGAGGACAATGGGGAAGCGGTAAAGGTGTTTGATAAGAAGATCTTACGATATGGGAACGCAGTCACAAGAAACATCCAGCGATCCCTGAAGGGTAAACGGTTAACGATGAGCATCCTCTCCAGTACTTCAAGCGTGCAGTACCAGAAGATCAGCAAAACTAAGTCACGAAATCCGCTGTCATCGTAAAGTATGAGCTATTCAGTCCAATTTCGCCTGGCATTCATTGACACCGCATGAGCTAGCCATACCAACGCCCACACAACCATTGACTGTAATCAACTCGGCATCAAGTATTACATCAAGCGCTTGGCGCCTTCACCGCGCCATCGCGCTAATGCGAAGCAAGGGGAAGACAATGAGATATCAATGTCTGTGCATAATTTTGATGCGAGGAAGTTCACTCGCAGTCTACATGGCAGGCGTTGTTTCTGGAACTACCCCCGCCACAGAAGGATGAAGGCTGGTTGCAGGAAACCATTTCAACGCCTGGCGCTATGCTGACGAGTGAGGGGAAGCGGACGACAAGCTTCGGGAGATGAACGAGACGAGACGTTCCTAGCGAGCCTGGAATACCTAGGAGGATTGAGGGAAGCATCCGGAGGAAGACGATCGATAGCCCCGAGAGGTCAACTGGACTTGGGATGAAGGGATTTGGGTGACAGTTCGATTGCGAGTCAAGGGTCAGAAGAGGTGACAGGGAGAGTTTGATGATGTCTGCAGAAGGGGCAACCTGCATCTACTCATTGGGCTTGTGCTGGATTTGTATTCTCCTATATATTTCTCTTTATGTTCTCGTTCACCATCATATACAACTTTTTCTCATATCAAAGTTCAAATACAAAGAAAGCTGTGTCGTGCCGTCTTTGTCCAGGCAGGCGAACAAAGTCTAACAGTACTTTGTGAGTGCATGTGCATCGCCTTGCAGGGGTTTTGTGTCTGGATTTGTTGAAGCCATGTACGAGCTCTGAATCGCAAAATACCCTTAGAGAAGTCCATTAAACGTAAGGAAAAACACTCATTGAGCATGCTTTTCGCTCCGCAAGGCTTGGGAGTCCGAAATTGGGAGTCGAAATCTGACCCTAAAAGGTCGGAATATCAGCAAGGGAAGGATCGGGCGCGGTGGGATGTTGATTCTGGGAGGGTTGAGGTCTGGAACAACTTGTCGCGTCCAAAACTCTACGTGACATAAAATATTGAGCAACGTGGAGTATTCGCACAAGGAAAACTTACAACAGAACGGGGTTCTAGCTCTCTAAGATCATTGTTTCAGGCGCGCTTCATGCAGAAATTCAACGCAACGGGAATTGATAGGCGACATGGAGAACGCGCAGGACGAAACAGGACGGAAGCTTGGCTCCACGGGCTTTGGATGCCAAAAAGTTTGGTGGTTTCATCTGATGATAAAGTGAGTATTTCAAACGACGTTAAGCGGCTTAAAGAAATGACTTGCAACGTGCTCGCGCGTGTCGTTCACTTTGCAGAGTCTGTATTCCAGAAAGGTCGAGCTGCTAGCAAGCAAATCATGAGTAAGAAACCATTGTTGAAAGGCAGACTCGTCTCGCTTGCGGGACATCGATCCATATTGTCAACGCCTAATGTGTTGCCATACAAGGCTGGGAATGTGTTAGTGAATAGCGCCATGATAGCGAGGCTTACTTTTCTTCAACACGATCCTCCTGAGTAAAAGAGTGTCTACAAAACTAAGACACCTATCCTTGAAAACCTTCGGCGGGTAATCCAAAGAAAACACGTCCCGCTCGAAGATAATACCGTGTCAGCAATAATAAACAAGCAAAGGATACTTACCATAATAAATAAAACATTCTTCGAGTCCAAGTTATAGAAGAGAACGGCAAGCGTTAGAAGAATGGAAAAAAAGAAAACATACAACGGTCGTGGTAAGAGGGAAAGCAATGAATGCTGCCGAGCGCGGCAGCATGACTTCATCCCGATACGGGCATGAACACCCACCGTCCTTTGGAACTTCATACCGTCTCGAGAAGGATAGGTCATTGTCACTTGTGATGGCGAAGAGAATTATGGAGGGAGGAGAGGTGGGGATAATAGGCATGACTCAAGAGGTCTGAAGAGATGGTGTAGGTACGTGAAATGATTACGCGTTCAGGTTATAGCTGACGTCGGCCGCAGTGGTGACTTTGGTGACGACGACACATGGCACGGCGGTTTGACAACTAGCGGTAGAGGGAGACGAGATGCACAGCGGTGAGTGCGAAGCTCTAGATTCTGGTATCTATTTGACGTTAAAAAGTCTTCAAATCTCTGTCGAGTTTGGCGCACGTACAGCGGGACTGACTCGGACGGGCGTGACCTAAAGTGTCCATCATTATATCCCTAAATGAACGGAACATAAGTTATTCCATTTTGATATGATGCACAATGCGCCGCTTACCAGGCCTTTTCTCTATACAAGGCGATACGAGATGTTTCGCTTGGAAAGTCCGCTCTAGGAAATGGTGAGTTCTTGTCCCTATAGGAATGACTGGTTGCTCACGATGTCCTTGACTTTGTGGCGACTTAGACTGGAGACTCGGAGAAATGGCACTGGACCGTTTTAGACGGCGTCGTTAACTGTAAGTGTTTCTGACTCTCCTTCTTCCAGGAGCTGAGGAATCCCGCGACATTTTCCTTGATTAGGGTTCGAATATTTCCAACCCCTGCGCTACTGGCATCAGTAAGTTGATTTCATCGCTCGTAAAGCCGAAATTGACTTTTATTTCAATCAGTTCTCAAAGGTCGTCAAAACCAGCGGTTCAAGGGAGATTGACTCGCGATACGGCGCCATTCTTAGAAGATGTACGTTGGTTTTTGAATATCGACCTCCCCTTCTTCAAGAATGGACACATTTCAGAACTTTGGGAGAAGATACGGAGTCGCCGGCGTGGAGAAAGACGGATGATTCGACTTGGGGGGATCTACTCCGCTTAGAAATGAACACAGCGTTGGGCTGAACTTATAGAATTGATTAAGGACCGAAGGAATTACTTGTACATCTTCGACAGCCAATAAACCATGATTCATGAAACATTAGAGCGAAAGATTATCGATTAAGTATGGCCTCGTTTAGGGAAGACAACAAACTCACTTTCAGATCTCTACCGAATTCTGACATCGGATTCCTTGTATTCAGTGACCCTACACACTAGACCCCGCCGAAATCGTGTCAAAAGTATTTAAGGGCCCGGTCCATTCTGAATATGAAAGCGAGGCGTCTTCTCAAGTTTCAGTGCAAAGAAATCAACAGCCGTGCATGTCATCCAAGTAACGGTATTTCTTATTGCTAGACTCGGGGAGACGAAGCTCGCAATTTGCTGTCCAGATAATGGTTTTTTGGGGCCAGAACTTGGAACGCGAACGCGGGAGGCAAAGATGAATTGCTGAGCTTGACATGTGCGACGTCGGACCGCACTTGATGGACCCAGCCTGCTGATTTAGCGAACCCTGGTGGTATTCGATATAACTCTCTGAGAGGAAAATGAAGCAAAGCCAAGTGGGGCACGTGTTTGGCCCGGTCCGATACTCATCGACGTTTAACCTCCACAATGAAGCCCTCTTACATTGAGTCGCCATGCCGCAGGCTGGTTTCCTTTAACAGTAAGCAGTTTACCTCTGATCTTCGTCGATTCTTGACCTTGTCTCTGCAGACTGCGACTTGAAGATGGATACCGTATCTACGGGTCAAGGGTACGTTAAGGCTTGATCCCATCGCTTGTCTTTGACTAACACGTCTTATTAGGTGGAGACCGAATCGATGACGAGACAGGTTGTGTATAGGATTATCGAGCTGGAGAGGATGTATGCCTATGGTGCGTATTGTCCGCCTTCCCTTCCTTTCCCCGTTCACTCACCGTTTTCCAGACGGGAACATAGGCTCATAATCTCGAAGGTGGGTCGTTTGCGAGCTGATTAGGTCCACATCATCACCCTTCCTTCCATTGGAGACCGACCCATTTCTCAGACGCACGTGGCCTCAAAGTGGATCGTTTCGGTGTACGCAAGGAGGGGAGCTGGTTCGCAGGCAAAGGTGCGGGTGTTTTGCCTTATATTGATGGCGCGGAGGCTTGGGCGTATGGTTGGAGCAGGTTTAGACTGATACCGAGGGGTAGACGACGAGGGAGGTGCCCGGGGTAGGGACGTTGCGTGCTTCAAGACAGGTACGTTACTCTTGCCAATGCGCGACTCGTAGGCTCATAGGCGCAAGCTAGGCAGGCGGGTGTGATATCTAGACCTCATTCACAGCCTTCTTTCTACGCCGCTTCAGTACGGCATGATCGCTTTCGTCGCTCTGCATCAAGACGTCGCACCAGTGTGGACTTTAGAAGCTGGAGCTGAAGAATCGGCACGGAGAAGATGGGTTTTACAATCCGAGCACTTAGCGCAGCCTGTATAGGCCAAAGCCCGCGGGAACAGGCCGACCTGCTAGCTAGCGACACCTATACCCGCCGAATGTCGAAGATTGCAGCATTACATCCACCCGGCATTCTCTCAGGCATGCAGCCTTGTAGATTCAACAACCTTGGTCATGTAACGGAGCTTCCGGGGGAGATACATCGACTGACGCGAGGCCTTTTCAACGGACGCCTTCGACACGAACCAGGATATTCGACCACTTCGTTCTATAGCCTCAAGAACTCTTCCAAACGATCTGAACCTGCTACGAGTGCGACGGATGTTCTGGCTGAGCATCACGCTGACAATCGTATCCGTGAAGAGCCGCACTTGGTCGCCACAAGTGTACCGTCAGCAACAAGGAAAATGCTAGATTCTTACTAGTAGGTGGATACTGTTCATTATGCCAGCTCAACTTATGTCTCCTTCGCAGTAACGCATTACTACAATAACACACTCTTGCTATGTACATGTCGGACCCTTTGCATAACAGAAGACTTCTCATGATACACAGACCCGTTCCACCCCCTTCGAGACATTGTTCACATGAAATGTACACGCGTTTCATCATGTCCCTGTTATATCTTCACGGGAGAGTACGTGCAGTACGCGTCCCGAGCTCATCTGTGCCTAGTACCCCCGCCGCCGCCTTACCACGTTCCACACTCCGGTCACCTTTTGCCTAATGGACAGTCGCCTTTACCTCCTAGACGATCTCCAAGTCCTTCAACATCGCGTTCGCCGTCACCGCAGCCTCCAGTACCCCCGCTATTCCCGCAGAATCTTGGAAGGACAAGCCGACCGTTGTTGTCCACTGATTTCCTCATGTCGACATTGGGTAACCCTACGAGGCGTATATTAGACTTGATAAATCTCACCGTGGCATGGAGATTATGTAAAGGAACGCACGATTTCTCAACGCCAGAAGACAATCTGAATCAATAATGAATGAACATTGATTCGACCACCGAACGGCGAAGAGAAAGATAGTCGTAGTTGCTGCCTTCGGTCTTGTAGTGATGAGGGTAAGGAGCAGAGAAATAGGATGAAGAGTGTTCGACGGCGGAGATTGAATGCCTTGTTGAACCTGGCAAGCGACTACAACACCGCCGAAAAGTGCTATTCAAAGTTCTGTTCTCTTTCTTCCTCGGACAAGGACTATACAGAAGAATATCCAGTGAAACCAGTCCAGCTCTACTGTATCATTGTCTCCGTTCCAGGCTTCCATCAATGCCGGACCTCTAACTGCAGTTTGATCCCAATCACTATCAGTTAAGCGCCGCGAGTACCTTTGGGGCGCTTGCTTTAGCGCTGGAACATGCCGTAACCATGAGGCGTGCCAGCGCATACTACAGCTGGCGTGCTTCTATCTTTCTCTCCATCATTTTCCTCCCTCATAACTCGACGTTGAACGCCAAGTCGGTAACAGCTACTAAACACTATGTCAATTCACGAAAGTGACAGAACGTCGTCCTTGGATCCGGGACCGGACGGAGCCATTGGACGCGAGGATGCAGAGGTCAAAGACCCGGGAATTGGGGAAGACAGGGAGCACGAGAGGAGCTTAGCTGGGCAGGTGGAGGTACAGTCAGGCAAGGCAGAGAAAGAGGCGGTAGATTTGGGTGAGCAAGAGGAAGGGCATGCAGGCCCCGCCGTTGCCCTACCGCCTTCTGCTACTGCAGCCAATGCAAAGACATTTTTTGGGATGAAGAGATCAAACCCTACCGTTAAGGAAGGTGTGAAAACTACCTCTAATCGTATTGCTCTCGTATCTCATGAATTTCTAGGCAACGATTCCTACGACTACGAGCAAAAGTACCCTGAGGATGCGCCCTATGAAGAGGCCGCCCCGGCGGCAAGGGTTTGGAGAACCTACAATGATGAAAGTAGGAACCACGATACCAACGTGGTCGAAGAATCTCGAGATAATGTCGACGTACTCCTCGTCTTTGTGAGTCCTGTGGTTTCCTTGCTTTATTTTGTGGCTCAGTCGTGTCGAAGGCGGGTCTTTTCTCAGCGGTCGTCACGACATTTGTCGTCCAAACGTCGCAGAGTTTGCAGCCAGACTACGCCGCTATGTCGGCCTCTCTAATCTACGAATCGGTCCTCGTTCAACGTGCCATCGCCAACGGATCCCCGGTCAACACCATCACCCCTTCTCCCCTCAATCCCACCATCGCTTTTGTTCCCGCTACCACGGACGTCTGGGTGAACGGACTCTGGTTCACGAGCCTGTTCCTAAGCCTGACAACTGCCCTCGTCGCTGTTCTCGTGAAGCAGTGGCTGCACCATTATGTTGCCCTCCCTTCCGGTACGCCGCGCGACCGCAGCTTTACTCGTCAATTCCGATATGCTGGCTTTGAGAAGTGGCATGTCCAGATCATTATAGGACTACTCCCTGTTCTTATGCACCTTGCTCTTGCAATATTTCTTTTTGGCTTGGTGATCTTCCTACATCCTCTCCGCACAGCTCTGTCATGGATCATTTGTGCGGGAACTGTTCTTGTCTACACAGCATATGTGGTGGCGACTATCCTTCCCATTCTTTTCCCTCAGTGCCCCTACCGTACACCTCTCTGTGATCTTGTCTACATTTCTTTTTGTCGTGCCATCCCACGAGCTGTGACATGGTCACAGTACCGCAGAAGGAAATTCCCTTCTTCATGTAGACAAAGAGAATTTAGCCACATGTTCCACTATCTTCCCCATGTACAAGCAAGAACTCTCCAGTCACTGACAGTGGTAGAGTCCAAGTTTGTGCAACAGATGTCAACAAACTTGGCAGCTGAAGCACTGCACTGGCTCTTCTCAGTCTCTTCCAATCCCACTGTCCAAAGTATAGTCATCCAGTCCATTGGGGGTTTACCGATGGCATCAGAAGACAAGTTTCTTGAACTTCGGGGAGATTCTGGAAGAATCATGGAGAAGTTGCGGGAGTCTTTGCTTGAACATTACCGCCTGAAGACAAAGGTTTCTGATCGCTCCTATTATGAACCAGTCCCAGGCATGGAACTCAAACTTGGACGTTTACTTCGCTTTAATCCTGGCTATTATCACGACTCCTTCATCCATACCCCTGACATTTATTCCTTTGAGCTCACCGCTGCGATTCTATCCAATTATGGTTGTACCCTGCATGACAGAGTAACATTGAATGAATCTGTCAGACCTGGTGCATTGTTGATGGATAATTACCGTTCTTCAAAGCTGTCGCCACGTGGTTGGCATCGTCTTATGATGCGTGCCCATTGGGAAGACAATGTCCTTGATCTGGTTAGTTTCCTTCTTAGGGACAGTGACCAGAATAAAATTTCCTCCTCCCTGGATCCGGATCATGACAATCATGCCAATATGTTTCCGCTTCATCTCTGCTCTGCCATCTTACGCTTGTTCGACGGATCCAAGGAGAGCCCAACGCAGGACTTTAATTCTCCATTGGTCCTTGGTTTTGAGGATGCATTACCCTATTTTCTTGAAAAAATCTACGACAATCTTTACATGTTTCCCGAATCCGTGGATCCATCTATCGATAAGCTATCAGAGCCCCTGAGGATATTTGTGGCGGCCATCAAATTCATACTTCATAGACTTCCTCTTCCCGACTCGTCTGATATCTCTCATGAAGACATTTGCCAGTCGTTATCCAAGGTGGTTGGCTGGATCCATTGTCACTGGGACACGTTCTCATTACCGGAAGCTCTTGCTCCCGTATCGGTACTTGAGGATATCATGGCTCCTTGTGTTGTTCCACCATTCAATGATAGGTCAGACTGGAACAGCTTATTCATATCTATTATCGACACCTATCAGTCTCTGGCTGCCATCGCCCCTTCTGCTTGTTCTTTGCGTGGTCCCCAATCAATCATTGACTATATGACAAGTCAGTGGGACAAAGCCGCTCAGTGGTACCATCGGGATGAGTACTCCTACGAGTCCGACCCTGCATGTAGGGTGTTGACCGATCTCCTGGTGAAGCGCATTCCAGTAGCGTTTACTGTGTTCCTTGACAAACAATGTCTGCATTTTCTTGGAAACCATGCGTTTCATGAAGAATCAGTTGCAATGGTTAGCGCTTATGTTGCGGGAATTCTCGCTGTGCAACAGGGATCAGATGGAGCTATGGATGCCAAAATGCTTCAGCAGCACATTGACTACCTCAGTAACCCACAAAATCGTTTCGCTGTGTGCTCTATCTTGGCCACACATGTCATCAGGAACACCAACCGGACTGCCATTCATAGGGACATCATGATGCTGGTGCAGCTGTGTCCGACACCAGACGCCGCCTGGGATGAATGTTGTGGGAAACTTCATGTTCTGGCACAAAGCGACATCGACATCGGGGACTTTTTCAGCAAACAGCGTGTATGTCAAGGCATTTTTGAAGAGTGTCGCCCACTGCAGGCCGACGAAATCCAGATTGAAAAAGACAACATCAAATACGCAATACAAGTTCTTGATGATTTTTTCAATGGCAGAGCACATACTACGGACCCAGTAAGCTGATATTCCTTTCCTCGGACAAATACTGAAAGTCGAACGATCCAGGTTCCCTCTGATTCATCGCCAATGCCGCATGCAATAGGCCGCTTTGTAGGATGGTGTCGTCGCCGAAAGCCGAATGGGAAGCCAGAACAAAAGCAGGAGGTTTAGCTGATAAAGGTCTTAACCTTTGCTCGATAAAGATTCAGTAGTAGTAGTAATCTTAAAAAGCATTGTTCGTCAAAGACCTGGGAACTTCAAAGCCCCAGAACCATTTACTCATCTTATTCACCGGTCCCTTCCATCTCGCCATCGTTTCATTGTTCGCACATGGATATCCTGTCCTGAATGACAGGGCAAGGTAGTTTTATTTTGAATTCATCACTGATATATACATTTTAGACGTAAGCTTGAGGCCCCAACGTCAACAGCCCAGGATAGCGTCAATAGCCCTGCACCCTCCCCATAAGCGCTCGCGAGGCTACACATCTGCAGACTCTCTAGCGACTCTCCAACAACACTTGCTTTCGGCAAGCGACAGCCAGCACTGACTCTGCTAACATCTTCGCAGTCTCTCGCATGCAAAGATGAATTTCACTCACAACAAATAGCAACATTCCAGCCGCCCCAACCACAAACGGCCCCGAGCACAACAATCGGATGCCATTTGGGAGCGTGGGCCTCCGGAAACCGAACCGGAGCTCAAGGACAACGATGGAGGTAATGGCAGCGAGCAAAGCATGTTTGAATGCTGAGGTGGTGTGTGGATGTAGTGCAAAGTAGTGCAAAGTCGGCAGAGGGCTGGTGAGGTGAGAACGAGTAGGAGAGTGGATGGGATAAACACCAGATCCTCGACATTCGACAATGATGATGATGACATCACCATTTGGCGTGTTTATTCTGAGTCAAAGGACATCCTGAATCAACCAACACCAACCCCCGTCGAAAGGATTACCAGCCATTGGCTCGCTGCAGCCCCGTTTTCAGTATGGGGATCACGATTCTGGTGTCTATGGCCACCGGCAGCTACACCCCATCAAAGTGTCCAGATTCATATTCAGGTTGAAGGCCATGTTGATAACGGCGAGTTTGTGGGCGTCACATACGTCCTTGGCCGAACACAGAAATCCTTGCTGTTGATGTACTCCATGGGGGGACGTACACATTCTTGTTTCCTCGCAAAAGTACGGGCATCAGGAAATGGCCATGGAAGCGAGACACGCTGGTGTCTTGATAGGGCAAACAGGCTTTGACTTTGTGGGAAACGGATATGTCGAGAAGGATGGTTAAATGCGCTGGATTCGTCGCTCGTATGACGTTGGAGATGGCGGAGACGTGCATGTGTGCAAGCTTCCGCATGCTACAGGAAAGACCAACGAGCGACATGAAGATGTCGGCGAGAGGGGCCGACATGATAGTCTTGAGGCAATCTGAGAAGGCGGTGCGCTAGCCTGGCATCGAGAAGAGGCATTTGTAAAATAGATGCTAGAGGTCCGTCAGTCCATTTTAGTTACTTGTGAAGACGGGGCGGGCAAGCGACCCATCGGGATGTTCGAGAAACAGCTTGAATTCCGATCTGCTTTCGGGAATCTCCCATCGAAACTTCCTTTCCTCATCAACCTTTCTGGCTGAAAGAAAGTCAGATACAACACTCCCTTTATGCAGACCATACATGGTGATGATCTTCGTGCCGACGAGGGACGGTTGTTCGCTGCAACCCCGCTGGGTTGTCCATAGAGGCTTGAAGCTCTTGAAGACGCAGAGGAGGAAGTCATCACGAATTACGGTGGTTGAATATAGGGAGTGTGTCATGGTGTGAGTGCACACTTGTAGAGAGTCAGTACAGCGTGGAGGTGGACGACAAGGTACTCACAGTCAAGTCTCGGTCCAGGCATCTCGTTTTCCAACCAGCAATTCTGTCGGTGCTTTTTGACATTCACAATCCTCGCTTGGTACACCAGATTTTGTGTTTCTTCTGAGGATTCGCAAACCCGTCCTCTACCCAATTGTCCAACGTCTACCTTGAATCCCACTGGTCAGTCGTTCTTCGAAGCCTCCGAAAAAAGACATTCTGCGAAAAATCCATGGGATAAACTCCCGGTCCGTGTGCGAATGCATCTGAATTCAATTTACCACCATGTTGATGTGTGCATCGCAGATGCCATTGGCCTTCTGTACTGGAACGACGATATCAGAGTCCCTGCCATCGATGTGAACCATCAAGGTCAAGAGCAGTCCTGTTTCCTTATGAGCAAATGGAGGCGATACGTTACGGAAGGCTTGCGAAACGGATATGCAGAGGGTCGGCAAACGCGTCAGTCAGGGATCAAAGACTTTGTGATGAGGGTGGCAGGCGGCAGTTAACGGATATTGGAAGTGAAGGCCATAACAAGGTCTCGGTGGTATCGGACGAGGGACCGTATCGTGGGAATAATTGTCGCCTCTTCGACTTAGCTCTCATCTCGCAGAACTCCCTGGGCTAGGGACGTCTCGTACTCCAAGACACGTACATCGCTCTTGCCAATGGACCGCTCGTAGACCGACCAAGTTCTTCATAGGCGCAACCTAGACAGGCCGGTGTGAGAGCCCGTCTTGAACATTCTTCGTGCTCGCCCTCATACAAGCCAGGATCTTCTCCGTCGTACGCTCACGACTGTTCACGCACGGGTACGGGAGGAAATCTACGTATACATGGCCGTCACTTTGTGGACAAGTACGGTTGGGTCTATGGGCTTAGATTGAATCTCTTAGGTTCCTCGGAATCGTGCGTTACAATCCTGTTTCTTTCTGTCCATACCTGACAGCTACCAACGCCAGCTAACCATGATGACACCTCATTCCCCGCGGGGCATAAGACCGTGACATTTATTGGTCGGCCGTTCCCTTTGACAAGCATTTCTCTTGTCTACAACGATGGGGATGTACTTTCAGTATGACTAGACTCGAACCAGTCCCCAGTCGATCAAGAGGAGGACTGTCATCAAGTAGCGGATTGGACTGGCTCGAGTCTACAGTATGACTATCTAGCTTCGACTTGATTCAGATAGCTGACTGTACCCTCTAGTTCAGTTTCTTCTGGTATGGCAGGCCGTAGAGCGAGCAAGACCGTTAACGTCTGACGGATTCCGCGCCCTCACTGTTCACGTCGACTCTGAACCAGATCTTGTCACTCGTGTTGACATTCCTCCTTTATCCTTATTTACGACATTTACACAGTCGTCCGTTGGCGTCCACAAGGCCTCACGATGCTTTGGGAAAACTCTTTGCGAGCTTGGAGCGTAAGGAAGGCTAGGCCCTCACTTTAGTAGCAGAAGTGCTGCGACTGGTGCAGTACTCGCAATGCTAGGCAAAAGGGACGTGTTCTCAGCATGAACGACATTTATGGTGGAACTTTGGGATACCTGACATGAGGGTTGCAGGGTGTCGAGACATCGTTTATCGAGTTGGAAGATGCCGCAGAGGAGCATAGTTTCAACGCGATGAGAGATGATACCATAGTATGTTAAACGCTTCAATCTCTCTATGGATACATGCTAACCTCTTACTGTAGCTAACTTGGATTGAGACACCCACGAATCTCATACTGCGGGTGGTAGATATACCAGCGACAGTATCCGTCGCACACCGACATCCTTCTAAACCACTAGTTCTTGTCGACACCATGTTCCTCTCCTCCTAGCCAATCCCCGCTCATTTTCGGAGCCGACCTTATTCAACAAATACATTAACAGACCTTGTCACGGGCACCGTCATCGTTCCTCCTCATCAAATCCAGCTTCTTGAACGACTATGATTCCTTTGCCTCTAGCCGTACAAGCACGTTGAAATGCCTGCCCCCATTTTCAATACGGGGAAATCCAATGGCGCTATCCGTTTTACCTCGCCTGACACTCAAGAGTGTTGCCAGCCACTCATTAACCGCCTTCTCCACCCCTTACGCGTGCTACCACCCTCATCTACCCTATATCCCGTGTTATCGAGTCGTTCACCATTCTTCGGCGAGTCCGATGATGGCATACAATGCATTCCATCTCGCCATGGTCGTCTAGTGTCCGCCGCGCGACGCTCACCAGTTGGGTAGTCGCGGTCGTCTGGTCTTGTTCTATTCCTCGATGGAGTTGGTCCGTGCGGCCTGGTACTCCACCGGCTAGGCGATAGCTAGGACGCATATTTATCTTCCGAGCGTCGTCCAGATGTTTCGCATACCATTCAGCGCAATAGGTGGACCTCGAGAGACGTACTCCCCTTTCTCAAGTGCCCATGTAGCGCGGATAGCGAGAGAAGATGACTGCTGGATTGAGCCAAAGGTATATGTGCCAGTATCTATTTTACAGCACGTATTTACGAGTATCAATGCCATCAGTTATCATCACATCTTTCTTGTCAGGTCGGGAGCGGCAGAGTCTCTGCGATCAACGTGGCGTGCTTCGGATTGCCTCATCACATAGGTGATGGGTAGTGCTGCAGGCGTCAGGACTTCGAAAGCAGAGTATGTGACGCATCTATAGACGGCTATTTATTTACATTTCTGTGAGCGACCAGAAAGTACAGCTGCGAGGATTATGCAATCTACCCATACCATCAGAACTTTGCTCTCAAATTTCCCACTCCTGAAAAAATAAGCCATCTTGGGACCTTCCCAAGACGACTTTTCGTATTGCTGGGACCCCGTCGTCAATATACGGGTCCCCTACTTCCATTTCTTGTAAAGTTGAAATAAAAAGAAAGCCGCGGTCCACTTCGCAAGTCACACTGTGCCGTCTTTATTCAGATGGCCGAACGCCTATCTTACTTTGTGAGTGCACTGCTTTGCAGAGTATTCGTGTCCGGATTTTTTGAAGCCATGTACGAGCTCTAAATGGTAAAAATGCTCAGTAAAAGTTCGTCAAATGAGGGACAAAAAACACTCACTGACCAAAGGTATGCTTTTCACTCCGCAAGTCTTGGGCGTCCGAGATTCTGAGAGAAATCCGACCCTAAAAGGTCAAAATATCAGCAAGAAAACCCGGGCCATCAAAATATTATAATTGAAAGACTTCCTAGGCGCCACGGGATGTTGATTCTCCAAGTGTTGAAGTCTGGAACGACTTCCCGCTTCCAAAACCCTAAATGACAGAAAATAGCGAGCAACATGGGGTATTCGTACAAAGAAAACTTACGACATGATGGAATTCCATTGACTCTCCAAGGTTTTGGGCGCAATTCATGCAACAGTTCTACACGATGACAATTGGTAAGCAACATGGAGAAATCGACAGACGAGATACTTACCCTACAACGGGAGTTTGACTCCGCGAGGTTTGGATCCGGAGCATTTCAAACGACAGCAAACAACTTAAAGAAAAGGCTTACAATGCGCTCGCGCATTCCATTCGCTCTGCAGGGTTCGTATTTCAAAAGATTCGAGCTGCTGGCAGGCAAAACATGAGTCAAAAAACATTTTATTGAAAAGCAGGCTCACCTCGCCGGTGGGACGTCAATCCATATACTTAATTAAAGATTAACGCACTGCCGTACAGACCAGACCTTACGGTACGTAGCGGGACCGACACGAGGTACATCTTATTCGCCGCCGGTGTCTTGGGGTAAAGCTAAGCACAGGCAATGATGCTGAAGGGATAGAACTACTTACCCTTGCTCGCAAGTTCTATCAACCATCCCAACCGCCATCCCCGAGTCCAATTTTCCAGGCAACATGAGCTCCTTCGAATTTGAGCCGGTTTGACAACGACTCGCCAAGATAGTATTCTTCCATTTCATCAAACTGCTTCTTGTCCATAACACAGACACGACAACCGAAAATGAGGCGGGATATATTCTCGAAGGAAGATGAGTGCCCGGTCATTATCTCTTTATGTACGCGTACTCACGACATGCTCACGACATTCTCAGCCAGATCTGCACTAAATGTTGAGCGTTCCAACTCTCAAATCTGCGCTACCGTACATCTTTGTGTTACCACAGCCTCGTAGTTCTCGCAGGTGTCCTGACACAAATCTTGGATGCGCTTAAAGACATTTTGTCAATACGATGGCCACCGCCAAACTCGTAGCCGAACAACTCCTTTCCGGTTTCCCCTCGGAGCAAAGCAATCGGGTGAGTGCGTGAACCAGTCCTTTATCAGGACGTGCGTGATGAAAGGGTGGGATGGGGATGAGAAGGTGGACTTCGCCATATGCCATGATATTCCTCGGTTTTCTGTCGTCAGTTATAGATAAGGAGTACAACTAGATGCTAATTACAGAGGAACTGCATGAAGGACAGGACAATTTGTAACCCAGCATAGTATTTCAATGGAACAGAAGCATTTCCATGCAAGAATTAGTCCGATATTCATGTGGTCAGAGGGATTCGAACCCCGAGCTGCTACGGAAGACTTGTATTGCCAGGGTCAAACATGAGTTGCACCATTGCCGAATGTCGCTACCTAGCTCTTCGATTATAACGTCTCCGACTACGCCGCAAGATGCGTAAACCACGGTCCACCGTAGTGAAGGGAGTCAGAGCAGTCCGTATGGGCTAGTCAACACGACAGCCACCAGTTGACGTCGGCGCCTGCGTAACAGACAGATCAAGTCGACCGGCATATCAAAGTTTGCGTATCATTCGCGTCAAAAGTACTCGAGAGTCCACACCTAGCCCTCCTCTAGTGGAAAATGTATGCCGCACAGATGATGACAGATTTATGATCCAGAGGGGAGGCGAACACCTGCACGATGATGCTAACGTTATCCACTATATCATTGAAGGATACATTGGCTTCTGGGCGTGAGGTCATTTAATTTTCTGTGCTCAGGTACATCCACGCTGCAGCCTCTTACCTGGTGCATCAAAACCCTGCTTCACTGACACAGATCAACCCTTCTTCGATACAACGAATAGACAATAACCTCCAATAGGGGATACTTAGTATGAAAAGGTGATTGTGATTGCAAACCACATGAGAAAGTGTGGTACGGACTCTTCCAGGAAAGGGAACCGACGGCAAGAAGATGAATGTCATTCCACCAACCAGATCTGGGGAATCGTACCCCTCCGTGAAGCAGCAGCCTCGTCCGTTAGGACATATCCGGACAACTTTGGCCTTCCTTTTTGCACAAGGGAAGAGGCACGACGCCAATTCTTCGCTACAACTTGAAGTCGAACGTGATGGAGCCGTCCGATACGTGTATTGATGATTCTCTCGTTAGGATGAATGTGTCATGGATTAGCTTCAAGGACACGGAGGTCTTCGTGGAATATGATGGTGTGTGATGTAGGCTCAGAATAGGACGGCATAAACTGGTGGTAGATCATCAGTATAGCACGGAGTAGACGACGAGGTACTTACAGCCAAGTTTATTGCTCCCTTTGTTGGATCCCGTTCTCCAACCAGGGTTCAAGGTGCCTGTGCCGCTGCTTGTTAACGACCTTTTCTCGGTACGTCAGATTTCTGAGTTTCTTCATCCGATCCGCCCACGTGATAATTTCCAAAATCGACCAACGCCCCACGGACATCATCCAAGTCTATCGCTGAGTGCACCTCTTCTCGCAAAATTCAATGTGGCATCCTAGGTTCAGCACGATGACGGGAAGTCCAAGGGGTACACTGCGTACGAATGCGTCCAGATTCCGATTTAAGGCTATGTCGATGGTAAGTTGGTGTACGATGCATACGTTCATGGCCTTCTATGCAGGGATGAGCATGCGGAAATCCATCAAAACGATGTACAGAGTCCTTGTTTCCTTGTAAAAGTATGGGGATCAGGAAATGGTCATGGAAGCGAGACACGCTGTGTCTTGAGAAAGCGGCGATGGGCTTCGACTTCTGGTGGAACGAATATGTCGAGAAGATTCGGTGAATGCACTGGATTCGTTGCTCGTGTGACGTTGTAGATGGCGGAGACGTTGTGTGAGATTCCGCATTGAGAGACATCGGGACGTCGGCGGGAGGGGTCGATGGCAGTCTTGAGGCGATCTGGAAAGTTGATGAGATCTGGTGCGCCGGTGGTATAGAGAGGTTGTGTTTTGCTGAAAAGAAACGATGTAAAATAGGTGCTCCGACGTCTGTCCATTTTGGAACAATCCAAATGACTGGTGAAGGCGGGGTGGGTGAGCGGCCCTCGAGAGACAGCTTGAATATCGATCCGCTTTCGGGGAATCCCCCATCCACCCCGTCTATTCTTCCTCAAAGAAAGCCGAACACAACAATCCCTTTATGTAGACCATACGCGCTGATGCCGGCGACAAAGGGTTGTTCGCTGCACTCCTGCTCCGTTGTTCATGGAGGCTTGAAGCTTAGCTTGAAGACGCAAAGGAGGAAGTGAATGTGAATGATGGCGGCTGAGGACAGGATGTATACTAGTTGTAGAAAGTCAGTACGGCGTAGAGGCGGACAACGAGGTACTCACAGTCAAGTTCCCACCCGGCCTAGCATCTCATTCTCTAGCCAGTAATTCAGTCGCTACTTTTTTACATCCACAACCCTCGCTCGGTACACCTCGCCAACCCGACCTCTATCCAGTCGACCGTCGTCTACGCGGCATCAAAGTCTACGTTCCGCGGAAAGTCCATGGGATAAAATCCGTGTGCGAATGCGTCCAAATTCAAATCCACTGCCGTATTGACGTGTGCATCGCAAATATCGTTGGCCTTCTGTATGGGAACGAAGATACGACGGATATGTTGAGAGTAAAAGGGTCGGTCAGGTAAACGGGATCAAAGACTGTTGAAATTATGACAAGGATGGGCAGGCGACGCGGTCAATGGATGTTGGAGCTGGAATCCACGATGCCAGGGCGAGACGGGCCATAGCGGATCAGAACGTTCAAATGCGAGGTTAGTTCTCGGTGGTATCAGACAAGGGACTGTATCGTGGGAATAATTGTGGCCTCTTCGACATAACTCTCATCTCGCCGTCGTTTTCTTCAACTTCAAGATAGGTACGTCACTCTTGCCAATGGACAGCTCGTATGCTGAACAGGCTCTTCCTAGGCGCAAGTTAGTCAGGCGTAGAAATCTGCATATACATGGTCGTCACGTTGTAGTCAATGCCTTAATGTATCGGATTCCTCGAAATTGTGCGTTAGTCTTTTTTATATCCGTTCATACCTCACAGCTACCAGATCCAGCTAACAATGACAATGGTGTATTCACCGCGGACCATGATACCGCGACATTTGTTGGTCGGCCATTCTATTTGGAGGAAACCCACGAGCTTTTCTCTCATGTACGATGATGGGGTTCATCTTCAGTACGCCTATCTGGCTTCTAGATTCAGATGTCTAATCATATCTCTAGTTCGTTTTATTGTGATGTGGGGGGCTGTAGAGCATGCAGGAATGTAGGCGTCTTTACTACCATCTCCAATAAAGCGCTTACACCTGTGTGCAGCGGAACCTAGGACACGAAATATCTCGACTATATCCCCAGCCTTCTATCCATGCCGGCATGATCGCATTCGTCGCACCACCACCGCTGGAAATTCGGGTCCTTCTGTCTTTATTGGAGCTGAGCAGCAACCAGGACGTCGTCTAACCATCACCAGATTCATCCAGACTGCAGATAATGCCGACGCCCAAGTACATTCTACTTGAGAGCAGGGTGCTCGCCTTCATTAATCAGTGTATCGGTGAGGAGGAAGGTCAGGAGGTCGTGGTGCGCAAGGTGTACTAGCAAGACATAACACTGGAATTCATACAGGCGTGCTGCTGTGCGCACATGAACCTCAACATCTAATCACGGGTGCGAACACAGACGCTAGTTGAAACGTTGATCCCAGTCTCATTCTTGGCAGGTACGTTCTTACATATTGTTGTCACTTGCGAGTATTGATCTCATTCTTTATCATTAGATGCATCGCATCCACTCTCCTTCTTCACAGCAAGACATGTGCTCGCGTGTGCCTTCACTGTCTGCGGCACCTCACTTCCGAGTCTATGGCTTAGAGTCGAACGACCGATACAGCACCGCAGATCTCCCATCGGCTCCTCCTACCCATTGTCCAAGCAACACTCTAGCATCTGCATCGCCTTCCGGTAGTAGCCTTGGGGGTAGTCGCGCATCGTTTGGAGGTGGTGTACGAGGATTGCTACCTTCTGTTCTGGAATTATCCCCACCACAGAAGGACGAAGGCGGGTTACTGTTGAAGCAGGAAACTATTTCACCGCCGCTGAGGACTGCTTCGAACACGCATGGCGTCGTTTCAGGACCCTGTTGCCTTACGCTTCTTTATGAAGACAGCGCCTCACGTTATGGCGTTCCTCGTCCTTAATGTTGACGTTCTCCTTGCGAGTCCTTTCGAACGGTGAGTGAACTGCATCCCCACAAACCTAAGAATGATGCTGATTGAATTTACAGGACGCAGAAGAATATATTTCGGTTCGAAATCGGTTTGCAGGTGCCTGCCACGACTCTTTGGCCTCAACAGTCTCACTCGGCAAAACACTGGCAGAAGACAGTTAATAGGAGACGCCATGAAAATGGTCCCATCATTTCGAATGACATCCTAAAATATGGAAGAAGCGAGGTAATGAGACTTGTGTAGTTGGACGCATATGAATCCTGACATATGCTCGTCCTAGGAACGCAAACCGTGTACGGAATACTGAATGTACCGGGTGTCTGGTGGTTCGGAAATTCGATAAGCGCGACAGCTGTACCATCAAGTGCATACTAGAATCTAGAACGACACCTGATTTATTTCGGCAGTTTCGTCGAGGAGTTGTTAGGAACGGTTACGCCTCGGTAATCCCACTATGAAGAAATTTATGTATACACGTCTTTGAACTTGGAAGGAACAGAGCCGAGCTCGTCGCCAGTCGAAGTCTGATTTTCCTTTTCCGGCTTGCTATGATGCGACCCTATACACTCGGTGAATTCGGGTTTTGGGTGCTGTTGGGTGTTTTTCGTGTGTTGTTTGCATTAAATTTGACTTGTACCATATTTCAGTGACTTTATTGTATGAGGTTGTCCCCTGCACCTCGTAAACGATGATATTTGTGGAAACGGCATTCGTCGTGAAAGTATCCAAAGGTTCAGAAATACGGGCAGCTTCTTCTAATTTGCTGGGACTCCCCACGTCGATATTTTCGGGTGCTCTAGAAATGGATACAGTTATGACATCAAAATGTACGGAGACAACTCCGCTTGATTCAAATCGCTTTCTTGTACGAGCAACCCCGGAGAACCGACCTCGAAACGAAACGGATAGTTCGGGGGCGAGTAGTTTGGACAAACCAATTATCAATCACCTGTGCATATTTTGCTATTTTCTTCGATCTTGCTGGGACATTACCTCTGTTGACATTTAACAATCTTCGCAGAATTCTTTTTAATTTGTACAAAGGGTGGGGAGGAACTGCATTAAAGACCCATCTAGTACCTTCCTCTTCTCATCTTTCTCGTTTCTCGCGGACTCGAGTCATGACGTCAAGAAACCGGCATCAGCCGTGCTCGCTGATTTCATCGATTTTATGACCCTTTGTCATGCTACCAGTGTCGCTAGTGTCCTCCGCCAGACGCTCGCCAGCCATGCCCGTGTGGAACAGCTTTACGATTCGCTGTACTGCCGATGCCTTGAAGACTAACCACGATGAAACCCGGGCCCGTTCAAATTGGGAATCGCCCTGCCCTTGGCATCGTAGGCTGATTTCCTATGGTAAGCAGTTGACCTCTGATTCTCGTCGACTCCTGAACTTGTTCTCTGCAGGCTGCGACTTGGAGATGCATGAAGATCGATACCGTGCCTATGAAGGTGCTTGCTGTTTTAAAACAAAGATATGCCCACTTACCTACCCGTAGGCTCATTCAGCTCATTGCCGAGTCTCGCAGACATTCAAGGGAGAAGGATCCGATGGGGAAGGGCACTTGCCGCTTGCCGTTGTTCGGTGAAGAGGGAGATAGATTACGGGGTTATAAAACTGGAGAGGATGTATACCTCTGGTACGTATCGTCCACCTTCCCTTCCTTTCCCCGTTCACTCAGCCTTTGCCAGACCGGAACATAGGATGACGATGTCGAAGTTGGGTTATCTGCGAGCTGATTAGGTCCGCGTCATTACCCTGACTTTCCATTCCTCGTCGACTGACCCATTTCTCAGACGCGAACTTAGTCTCAAGGTGACGAAATTGGGTCGTTTTCGGTGCAGGCAGAGGGGAGCTGGTTCGGAAGCAAAGGTACAGGTATTCTGCCGTATGTTGAGGATACGGAAGCTTACGCGTATGGTTTGAGCAGGTTTCGACTGACGCCAAGGGACTGACGACGAGGGACGGGAGGTGCCTGGAGTCAGAACGTCTGTGCGAAGGATGTTCCGGCTGAATTCTTACTAGTAGGTGGATACTGTTCATTATGCTAGCTCGACTTATGTTTTCTTTGCAGTGACGCATTATTCCCTCGGACCCTTTGCATAATCCGACGCGTTCCACCCTCTACACGAAATGTACACGCGTTTCATCACGTCCATGTTATATCTTCATGCGAGAGGGTACAGTACGCATCCCGCGCTCGTCTTTGCCTAGTACATCCGCCGCCGCCTTGCCACGCTCCACACTCTGGTCACCTTTTGCTTAATGGAAAGCCGCCTTTACCGCCTAGATGATATCCAAGTCCTTCAACATGGCGTTTGTCGTCATCGCAACCTCCAGCAACCCCCATGCCGCGGAATCTTGGAAGGACTAGCCGTCCATTGATCTCCTCGTGTAACCCTACGAAGCGTATATTAGACTTCATAAATCTCACCGTGGCATACGGTTTCTGCACAGTACGGTTCAAGCAAAATTAGATTGATTAAAGGAACCCGAGATTTCCCAACGCAGAAGACGACCTGAATCAATAATAAATGAACATTGATTCGACCAGTGAAAGGTAAAGCAAACAACTCTGAAGAGATAGTCATAGTTGCTGCCTTTCGCCATACTGTCGTCGATGATGAGGCTAAGTAGGGCTAAGCGTATTCAGAATGACGAGTATTTGATGGCGGAGATTGAATGCCTTTGTCAACCCTCTCCTTCTACGAGTCAAGGCTACGTTAAGGCTTGGGCCCATCGTTTGCCTTTGACTAACACGTCTCATTAGGTGGAGACCGGATCGATGGCGAGACAGGTTATGTATGGGGTTATCCAGCTGGAGAGGATGTATGCCTCGGGTGCGTATTGTCCGCCTTCCCTTCCTTACCCCGTTCACTCATCCTTTTCCAGATGGGAACATAGGCTCATAATCTCGAAGGCGGGTCGTTTGCTAGCTGCTTAGGTCCGCATCATTACCCTTCCTTTCGTTGGAGACCGACCCACTTCTCAGACGCACGTAGCCTCAAAGTGGGTCGTTTCGGTGCACGCAAGGAGGGGAGCTGGTTCGCTGGCAACGGTGCGGGTGTTTTGCCTTATATTGATAGCGCGGAGGCTTAAGCGTATGGTTTGAGCAGGTTTAGACCGATACCGAGGGGTGGACGATGAGGCCCAGTCAAAAGTCTGGAGACGTGGGTGGACGGCCACAGATATTCATCGATTCGTCCATGGGCGTCAGCAGACATCCATAAATGGGCCATTTCGTGGTCATTTGATTGATGCTCATGGATGGCTATAGACGTTTCTGGATAGATATCAATGGACGTCGATATACATCAGTAGACACCTCTGTATTCGGGTGCGAGTAATACATATTGATAACCGTATACGCCTACAGACCCGCCTCCATACCCGCCTCCTTTCTGCATCCATACACCATATGCACACCTCAGCTCGACGCGCATTTCTTCTGCAGCAAGCAACATTAAGCAAGGATCTATTGAAAAAGGATCAAGTGTACCTTTAACTCCGCTGATTTCTTCTTGAATACCTAGGGAAATCGCGGTGAGAGATGTATTTGTGAAACAAGCAGACACTTACATTTAACTCAGCGACAGTCAAATTACCGTAGTACGTATCGTAGTCATTCTTTGATCCTCCAGGATTCTTACTAAGCCATTCGCGGCCGCAGACGTTCCTGCGTTAGAAACCAGAGTCAGTAAAGATGAACAGAACAAATGTGCTGCTTACTTGGCATTTATAGCAGCCGGCACAACGTAGAGTTTGGGCTTGGGCTTGCGAGCTTTCGTTGCCGTTGCTGCTTTCGCTGAGGGAGCACCAGATTGCTCTCCCAGAGGCCGAAGATTTCGTCCCTGCGTCGGTGGCGGTAACCGGAGGAACAATGGGAGCTTTCTTCGTTGGCACTTTTTTCGAATCTGGTTTCTTCGGGGGAGCGTTTGGGCTGATATTGATAGACGCTGTGCTAGCCACCTCGGATCGGAGCTTGAGTGGGGACTTTGCTGAGGCGACTGTCGCTGAGGTATCCAGATCTTCATGAGAATCTGATGGTGCTAGTTCAGAGCCAGTAGGCGGCGTAGCAACTATAGGCTCTAGATATGGTATCAGTATGGAAGCGACAACTGAGGGCTGTCTGACCTTTGATAACCACGGAGCTAGAGCTGCCAGCTTTGTCATGGACGGGATTTTGGGGATGTTCCGGTTCTTCAGCGGCAGTCTTGAGCATCGCGACCTTCACTCCAGCCCTAGATTTGAGTTAGCGTTAATATCAGTCCCTATAAGAGTCGGGTGGACATACAATGGATCCCCTCGCTTCTCCTAGAGAGAGAGAACATGAGAACAAGCTACAGAAAGGAATAGATACATACCAGAGCCCTTGACGACACAGCCGTTTTTGACTTCTTGTTCGAGGAATGCTCTGGTTCCTCCATGCGACGTTTCTTTGATGAACGGCTCCCGTCACTGAGCGACTCAGCTATGGACCCTTCCGGTCTCTCTGTGGCTTTGGTCATTGCGATATCAGGCGATTCCGAAGTATCCTCGATTTTGATGCGCGTCTTGATAGTGTTCTTGTTCTTCCAGCTGCCATAGTTAGAGGACCATAGATATTGGAATTTCCAGCAACCTTCGCCAAGATGGAGCTCAGGGTAGCTGATGCGAAGATGGTGCTGAAAATATTGTAAATGATCCCGGTTAGCGTCAGTATAGTTGACTGGGGCACAGCCGTTGTCGTGGAAGTAGTTCCATATCTTGCGAGCATCCTCGTATGCAGAACAAATGCGCGCCTTCGATACTGGTTGTCCATTCTCGTCCTCGAAGTAATCTGTATTGAGAATCTTTTCATGGTCAGGCAAGCGTGAAGAAGACGAGGAAAAAGCTGTTGATTTCGCTTTCTTCTGATTGTCAAAGGGGTCGGTGAAGGCCTTCTTGTCCCAGTAGCGAACAGAAGGATAATCGCTCCGTTTGAGAGGTACATGGATAGGTACAGAGGGAATCTTGAATAGTGTTGTGATAGGCAGTAGCGAGTCCGAGGGACCTTGAATTTGAAGACGAGCCTGAGCCGAGGGTGGAGCCAAAGAAAGGGAGTCAAGCCGAGTCAGGAGAGTGTTATATGCAGTTCTATAGCAAGAATTAGGACGCATATATCAGGGAGAAATTTGTGTTGACACACCGGAGGCCAGTAATCTCGCCTAACAACCTATCGCGTTCACGTATGCTGTCCTCCAATCGTGTTTGAGCCTGCCACTGGTGTTGAATAGCGTTGATATATGCGAGATTGTTCGCTTGAACGAGTACTTCAGCAGTTGCCATGTGTGCAATTTGTAGAATGAACGTATCCTGAAAAAAAGTAGGGCAGATATATACATAGCAAGGGAATCATACATACCTCGCTGCTAGATTCATATCTATTGTATCCCCCAGATCCTGATGGAGAGCGACCTGGAAGAAGATGGGTTCGTCCCGAATTTTGGCGAGATTGGAGCTGTCTGGATGGTTGTTCACGATGCTGATTATAATTCAGCCTCGGAACTGGAATGATGTCCTGAGTAGGAGAAACGGGATGAATAGAAGAGAGCGAGTTCGAAGAGAAAAACCCGAGGGAGTGCGATTGTTGGAACGACATGATGGTGGTAAAAAGGCAAGTGGGTCCAGCTCACGTGAGAGAACGCGTCGCGTCAGTCAGTGTCACATCCACTAAGTCACGTCACCACCCCTTTGCAGCGTTTTGGACAAGTACAATAGACTTTATTTTCCCTCAATCCGTCGGCGTCAGCGGAGGGTGTGGACATGACGGTGGTGGACAAAGATTTGAGCGCGCTAAACACGTGTGCCAGGAACAAGGGCAGCCGGACTTGCGATCATTCCGGCTTGTGGGCCAGGAGTCCACGCGTCCGCGCGCGTGCTTCTTAAACGCTTCTGTCTCATTCTATTCATCTTTCATACGACTACTTCATCAGTGGACGTCGGCTGGCGCATTTAGGTAGACAAAATATCTGCACACGTCCCTGCCCGTCTCCTACCGTCTCCAGACTTTTGACTGGGGATGAGGCCTTGAGGGTTGGGAGGTGCCCGGGGTAGGGACGTTGCGTGCTTCAAGACAGGTACGTCACTCTTGCCAATGCGCGGTTCGTAGGCTCATAGGCGCAAGCTAGGCAGGCGGTTGTGATATCTAGACTGCTTTCACAGCCTTCTTTCTACGTCGCTCAATACGGCATGATCGCTTTTGTCACACTGCATCAGGATGTCGCACCAGCGTGGACTTTAGATGACTTGCGTAAACTAGAGGACTAGTATGTGCTTCTGGCCAGGAGACGCCTTCGTGCCGAAGCTGAAGCTGAAGAATTGGCACGGAGAGGATGGGTTTTACAATCCGAGCTCTGAGCGCAGTCTGTATAGGCCAAGGCCCACGGGAACCAGCCGACTCGCTAGCTAGCGACACCCATACCCGCCGAATGTCGAAGATTGCAGCATTACATCTGCCCGGCATTCTCTCAGGCATGCAGCCTTGTAGATTCAATAACCTTGGTCATGTAACGGAGCTTCCGGGGGAGATACATCGACTGACGCGAGGCCTTTTCAACGGACGCCTTCGACACGAACCAGGATATTCGACCACTTCGTTCTATAACCTCGGGAACTCTCCCAAACGATGTGAACCCGCTACGAGTGCGACAAATGTTCTGACATGTCGGACCCTTTGCATAACCAGAAGACTTCTCATGATACAAAGACGCGTTCCACCCCTTCGAGACATCGTTCACGTGAAATGTACACGCGTTTCATCATGTCCCTGTTATATCTTCATGTGAGAGTACGTGCAGTACACATCCCGCGCTCGTCTGTGCGTAGTACATCGACCGCCACCTTACCACGCTGCACACTCCAGTCACCTTTTGCCTAATAGAAAGCCGCCTTTGCCTCCTAGATGATATCCAAGTCCTTCAACATTGCGTTTGCGATCATCGCAGCCTCCAGCCACCCCCCATCCCGCGGAATCTTGGAAGGACAAGCCGTCCATTGAACTCCTCGTGTAACTCTACGAAGCGTGTATTAGACTTGATAAATCTCACCGTGGCATACGGTTTCTGCACAGTATGGTTCAAGCAGAATAAAATGGAGATTAATGGAACCCAAGATTTCCCAACGCAGAAGACGATCAGAATCAATACTAAATGAACATTGATTCGACCAGCGAAAGGGCGAAGCGAACGACTTTGAAGAGATAGTCGTAGTTGCTGCCTTTGCTCCTGAGTGGTGGTGGTAAGGAGCAGGATGAAGAGTATTTGATGGCGGAGATTGAATGCCTTTGTGAACCCTTGCAAGCGACTACAGCACCGCCGAAGAGTGCTAGTCAAAGTTCTGTTCTCTTTCTTCCTCGTCGTCAACTGGGGATATCCAGTGAAAGCAAAAATTGAAAGTCCAGCTCTACCGTATCCTTGTCTCCGTTCCAGGCCCCCACCGATGCCCTAGTTCTAACCGCGGTTTGATCCCAATCCTTATCAGTTAGGCGCCGTGAATACCTTTGGGGCGCTTGCTTTAGCGCTGGAACATTTCGTAACCCTGGGGTGTGCCAGCGCATACAGCTGGCGTGCTTCTGTCTTTCTCTCCATCATCGTCCTCCTTTCAACAGCTACGAAACACAATGTCAATTCATGAAATCGACAGAACATCATCCTTGGATCCGGGGGCGGATGGGGCCATTGGACACGAGAATGCAGAGGTCAAAGAACCGGGAATTGGGGGAGAAGGAGAGCACAGGAGGAGCTCAGCCGGGCAGGAGGAGGAGGCAGAGTCAGGCAAGGCAGAGGAGGTAGAGTCGGAAGAGGAAGAGGATAAAGCCCCCGCTGCCGCTCCCCCAACTTCTGCTACTGCGGCCAATGCAAGGACGACCTTTGGGATAAAGAGGTCGAACCCTACTGTTAAGAAAGGTATGAAATCTATCTCCAATCCTTTTCTTCTTGTATCTCATGAATTCTAGGCAGTGATTCCTACGACTACGAGCAAAAATACCCCGAGGATGCGCCCTTTGAAGAGGCAGCCCCAGCGGCGAGGGTATGGAGAACGTACGAAGATGAAAGTAGGAACCACGATGTCAACATGGTCGAAGAATCTCGAGATAATGTCGACGTACTCCTCGTCTTTGTGAGTCTTGTCGTTGCCTTGCTTTACTTCGTTACTGAGCTATGTCGAAGGCGGGTCTTTTCTCGGCGGTCGTCACAACCTTTGTCGCCCAGACATACCAGAATTTGCAGGTGGACTACGCCGCCATGTCAGCTTCTCTACTCTATGAATCAATCCTCGTCCAACGTGCCATTTCCAACGGTTCTTCGGTCAACTCCATTGCCCCTTCTCCCCTCAATCCCACCATCGCTTTTGTTCCCACCACCACGGACGTCTGGGTGAACGGGCTCTGGTTCACTAGCCTGTTCCTCAGCCTGACAACTGCACTCGTCGCTGTTCTCGTGAAGCAGTGGCTGCACCACTACGTCGCCCTCCCTTCCGGAACACCACGCGACCGCAGTTTTACACGTCAGTTTCGATATGCTGGCTTTGAGAAGTGGCATGTCCAGGTCATTATAGGACTACTCCCTGTTCTTATGCACCTTGCTCTCGCGATATTTCTTGTTGGCTTGGTGGTTTTCCTACATCCTCTCCGAGCAGCCCTGTCATGGATCATTTGTACAGGAACTGTTCTTGTCTATACCGCATATGTGGTGGCGACTATCCTTCCCATTCTTTTCCCTCAATGTCCCTTCCGTACACCTCTCTGTGATCTTGTCTATATTTCTGTTTGTCGTACCATCTCAGCGCGAGTGACATGGCAACACAAACAGTATTTCCTTCATCATTGTAGACGAGGAAATTTTCACGGCATGTTCCGCAATCTTCCCTGCGTACAAGCAAGAACTCCACCATCGCTGACAATGATAGAGTCCAAGTTCGTGCAACAGATGTCTACAAACTTGGCAGCTGAAGCACTGCACTGGCTCTTCTCAGTCTCTTCCAATCCCACTGTCCAAAGTATAGTCATCCAGTCCATTGGGGGGCTACCAATGGCCTCAGAAGACAAATTCCATGAACTTTGCGGAGGTTCTGAGGAAATCATGAGCAATTTGCGGGATTCTTTACTAGGACCTTGCCACCTGAAGATGATTTCCGATTCCTCCTATAAAGAACTAGTTCCAGGCATGGAACTCAAACTCGGACGTTTACTTCGCTTTAATCCTTGTTATCTTTACTCCCCTTCCTTCATCTATACCCCTGACATTTATTCATTTGAGCTCACCGCTGCGATCCTATCCAATACTGGTTGTACCTTGCATGACAGAGAAACATTGAATAAATCTGTCAGACCTGGTGCATTGTTGATGGATAATTACCATTCTTCAAAGCTGTCGCCACGTGGTTGGCATCGTCTTATGATGTGTGCCGATTGGGAAGACAATGTCTTTGGTCCCCTGGATCTGGATCATGACAATCATGCCAATATGTTTCCACTTAATCTCTGCTCTATCATCTTACACTTGTTCGACGGATCAAAGGAGAGCCCAGTGCAGGACTTTAATTCTCCGTTGGTCCTTGGTTTTGAGGACGCGTTACCCTATTTTCTTGAAAATATCTACCACAAGGTTCTCTGCATGTTTTCCAAGTTCATGGATTCATCTATCAATGAGCTACCAGAGCACCTGAAGGTCTTTGTGGCAGCCATCAAATTCATACTTCATACACTTCCTCTTCATGACTCATCTGATATGTCCCATGAAAAAATTTGCATGTCGTTAACTGCTGCGGTTAACTGGGTCCGTCATCACCAGGACACATTCTCATTACCGGAAGCTCTTGCTCTTGTATCGGTGCTTGAGGATATCATGGCTTCTTACGCTGTCTCACCATTCAATGATAGGTTAGACGGGAACAGCTTATTCAGATCTATTATCAACACCTATCAGTCCCTGGCTGCCATCGCCCCTTCTGCTTGTTCTTTGCATGGATCCCAATCAATGGTTGATTACATGAAAAGCCATTGGGACCAGGTCACTCATTGGCCCCATCAGGATGAGAACTCCTATATATCTGACCCTGCATGTAGGGTGTTGACCGATCTCCTGGCAAAGCGCATTCCAGCAGCTTTTACTGTGTTCCTTGACAAACAATGTCTGCACTTTCTTGGAAACCATGTGTTTCATGCAGAATCAGTTGCAATGGTTAGCGCGTACGTTGTGGGAATTCTCGCCATGCAACAGGGATCAGATGGAGCTGTGGATGCCGAGAAGCTTCAGCAGCACATTGGCTACCTCCGCAACCCACACAATCATTTTGCTGCATGCTCTATCTTGGCCACACACGGCATTGGGAATATGGACCGGCCTGCCATTCATAGGGACATCATGACACTGGTGCAGCTGTGTCCGACACGAGACGTTGCCTGGGATGAGTGTTGTGGGAAACTTCATGATCTGGTACAAAGCGATGGCGGGGACTTTTTTAGTAAGCAGCTCGTAATATGGGAATGGGATGGATGGGACACAAGATCACTGCATGCTGGTGAAATCCAAATCGAAAAAGACAACATCAAATACGCGATACAAGTTCTTGATGACTTTTTCAATGGCAGAGCACATACTATGGACTCTGTAAGCTGATACTCCTTTCCTTGAACAAGTGCTGACAGTCGATGCAGGTTCCCTCTTCAATGCCTGTGCCGCATGCAGCAGGCCACATAGATCACGTTGTAGGATGGTGTCGTCGTCGAAAGCCAGATGGTAAGCCGGAACAAAAGCAGGAGGTTTAGCCGACAAGGCCTGGTCTTTTGAACCTTTGTGTCATAAAGATATAGTAATAGTAGCCTTAAAAGAGCATCGTTCGTCAAAGGCCCGTGAACTTCAAAGGACCAGAACGGTATTGACTCCATCTCGCCATCGTTTCTTTGTTCACATACGGATACCCTGTCCTGAATGACAAGGCAAGGTAGTTTTATTGTATATTCATCACTGATATGTACATTAGATGTAAGCTCGAGGCCAAACATCAAAAAGCCAGGATAGCGTCAATGGCCCTGCACCCTCCGCATAAGTGCTCATGAGGCTATATGTCCACAGACCCTCTAGTGACTCTCCCACATCACTCGCTTTCGGCAAGCGACAGCTAGCACCGACCCCCCTAACATCTTCGCATTCCCTCGCATGCAGATGAGTCCCAATCACAACAAATAGCGACATTCCAACCACTCCAACCACAAACAGCCCTGAACATACTATAGTAGGATCGACAATCGGATGCCATCTGAGGGCATGAGTCGGAGACTGAGTCGGAGTCCATGGACAATGATGGGGGTAACGACAGTGAGCAAGACGCGTTTGAGAGCTGAGGTGATGTATGGATGCAGTCAAGATGCAGTGCAAAGTTATGGAAGGTGGACAGAAGGTTGGGAGGCGAGAACGAGTAGGACAGTCAATGGGATTAAGACCAGATCCTCGACATCCAATAATGGTGGTAACGACAACACTATTTGGGACATCTCACAGAGTGATAGCTACGATTCGCACGAATCGACGTCGCCACCGACACCAACCGCTGCCAAAAAGACTATCGGTCATAGGCTCACTGTAACCACCATTTTCAGTATGAGGATCACGATTCTGGTGTCTAATACCACCGACATTCATGATTCAGGATTACCAGCAGCTACACCCCATCGATGCGTCAAGATTCCGGTTTAAGGCTACGTTGATGATGGCGAGTTTGTGTCCATCACATACGTCCTTGGCCGGACAAGGATGAAGAAATCATTGCTGTTGATGTATTTCATCAAGAGGACGTGCACGATCCCATTTCCTTGCAAAGGTACGGGCATCAGGAAATGGTCATGGAAGTGAAGTGGTGCGATTTTGTGTGACACGGATACGTCGAGAAGGGTCGGTGAATGCACTAGATTCGTCGCTCGTGTGATGTTAGAGATGGCGGAGACGTGCACGGCGCGCGGTTCGTACGTGTGCAAGCTTCCGCATTACAGGAGAGATCAACGAGGGACATGGAGATGTCGGCGAGAGGGACTGACGACAGTCCATGGCAGTCTTGAGTCGATCTGGGAAGTTGATGAGACGTCCAGCCTGGCATTGAGAAGAGGCGTCTGTAAAATAAATGGTAGAGGGCTGTCAGTCTGTTTTAGAAGAATCCCAGTTATTTGTGAAGGCGGAGTGGGCAGGCGACGCATTGGGATGTTCGAGAGACAGCTTCAATATCGATCCGCTTTCGGGGAATCTGCCATCCGACCCTTCCTTTCTTCATCAGCCTTTCTGGCTCAAAGAAAGCTGAATATGACACTCCCTTTATGCAGACCATAGAAGCTGATCATCCTCGTGCCGGCGACGAAGATTGTTTGCTGCAACCCTGCTCCGTTGTTGATAGAGGCGCTTGAAGACGCAAAGGAGGAAGTTATTGCGAATGATGGTGGCTGAGGATGGGTTGTACACTGGTTGTAGAGTGTCAGTACGGTGTGGAGATAGATGACGAGGTACTCACAGTCAAGTCTCCATCCATCCTAGGGTCTCATTCATCAACCAGTAATTCAGTCAGTGCTTCTCGACATTGACAATCCTCGCTCGGTAGAGCATTCCAACGTCGCCCACGCGGCATCAAAGTCCATGCTGTCTACGTTCTGCGAAAAGTCCACGGGATAAACTCCGTGTGCGAATGCGTCTAAATCCAAATCTACAGCCATGTTGACGTGTGCATCAAAGATGTGGTTGGTGTATTGTACGGGAACGAAGATACAAAAAACCTCGCTACCAATGGGATCCATCAGGGGTGATCCTGTTTCCTTGTGTGCAATTGGAAGGGCGGTCTTTCAGATAAGGTAGACTTGCGAAACAGATATGTTGAGGGTCGGTGGACGTCAGTCGGGGATCGAGGACTTTGTGATGAGGGTAAGCAGGTGGCGGTCGATGGATGTTGGAGCAGGGTGTGAGCGATGGGAATAGCAAGCGTGGTTAGGTCTTGGTGGCATCAGACGAGGGACCGTGGGAATAATCAAGCCATAACTCTCATCTAGTCGAAGAACTCCCCGGAGTAGGGACGTCTTGCGCTTCAAGAAAGGTACGTCACTCGTGCTAGTGGACGCAAGCTAGACAGGCGGGCATAGAAATGGTCGTCACTTGGTAGGCAAGTACTGTCGGGTCCAAGCTCTCGGATTGCTCGAAATTGTACGTCAGTCCTGTTTCTTTCTGTCCATACATAACAGCTACCAACGCCAGCTAACCATGACAACGCCTCATTCCCCGCAAGACCGTGACATTTATTGGTCAGCCGTTCCCTTTGACGAGTATCTCTCTAGTCCACGACAATGGGGATCTACTTTCAGTATGACTATCTAGCTTCGACTTGATTCAGATGGCTAACTGTACCCTCTAGTCCAGTTTCTTGTGATGTGGTGGGTCGTAGAGCATGCAATACTGTTAACATCTGACGGATTCCGCACCCTCGCTCTTCACGTCGACTCTTAACCGGATCCCATCATTCGTGCGGACATTTCTCCTATATCCTTGACTACGACATTCGCCTAGTCGTCTGTTGGCGTCCACAACGGCTACAGTACAGCCTACGATGCTTTGGGAAAGCTCTTTGCAAGCTTGGAGCCTAAAGGAGGCGAGGCCCTCACTTTTAGCAGCAAAAGTGCTGCGACTGGTGCAGTACTCGCAATGCTAGGCAAAAGGGACGCGTTCTCAGCATGAATGATGTTTACAGTGGAACTTTGGGATACCTGAAGCATGTCGCGCGAGAGTTGTAAGGTGTCGTTTGTCGAGTTGAAAGGGGTGCAGAGGGGCATAACTTTAACGCGATAAGCGATGATACTAAGGTATGCTCAACACTTCAATTTCTCTATAGATACATACTAACCTGTTGCTGCAGCTAACTTGGATTGAGACGCCTACAAATCCCACATTGCAGGTGGTAGATATACCAGTGATGGTATCCATCGTGCACCGGCATCCTTCTAAACCACTAGTTCATGTCGGTTCCTTTTCTCCCACGCAATCCTCCCTCATCTTTGGAGCCGACCTCATTCTCCATTCGTTAACAAAATACAGCAATGGCCACTCTGACATTGTGGGCCTGACATCGCCACGGGAACCGCCATCGCTCCTCCTCATCAAACCCAGCTTCTTGAACGACTATGATTCCTCTGTACAATCACATCCAAACGCCTGCCCCCATTTCCAATACAAGGGAATTTAATGGCACCATCCGTTTTACCTCGCCTAGCACTCAAGAGTAATTCCAGCCACTCATCCACCGCCTTCTCCACTCCTTACGCGTGCTACCGCCCTCATCTGCCCCATATCCCGTGTTATCGAGTCGTTCGTCATTCTTCGGCGAGTCCTATGATGACATACAATGCATTCCATCTCACCGTGGTCGTCTAGTGTCCGCCGCGCGATGCTCACCAGTTGGGTAGTCGCGGTCATGTGGTGTCAATATCTCGTTCTATTCCTCAATGGTGTTTGTCCGAACAGCCTGATGCTCCACTGGCCAGGCGATAGCTAGGACGCGTATTTACCTCCCGAGCGCCGTCCAGATGTTTCGCATGCCATTCAGGGCAACAGGTCGACCTCGAGCGATGTACTCCCCTTTCTCAAGTGCCCGCATAGCATGGATAGCGAGAGAAGAAGACTGCTGGATTGAGCCAAAGGTATATGTGCCAGTATTTATTTCACGACTTTTCTTGTTTTACAGCACGTATCTACTGGTATCAATGCCATCAGTTATCACCACATCTTTCTTGTCAGGTCGGGAGCGACAGAGTCTCCGCGATCAACGTGGCGTTGACTCGGGTTGCCTCATCAAGTAGGTGATGGGCTGCAGGCGTCAGGACTTCGAAAGCAGAGTGTGTGACACGTCCAAAGACGGCTATTTATTTACATTTATGTGAGTACAACAGCGAGGATTATGCAATCCACCCATACCATCAGAACTTTGCTCTCGAATTTCCCACTCGTAGAGTCTAAAAAATGGGCCATCTTGAGACCTTTCCAACACGGCTTTTCATATTGCTGGGACCCCGTCGTCAATACTGTTGGATTGACAAGTGTCGCGCATCACAATTAGTCGGGATCTTCGGTTGTCGAGTATCAGGCAAAGAAGTGTTGCTCTTCTCCTCGGCTTTAGTTACTTCATAGCAGTGATTCTATTAGTGTACATGGAAGTAGATAAATACGTAGGTGAACAACGATAACCCTCGCCTGTTTGCGAGGGTTCCCTGCTGAAATCCGGGTGAGCGGCTGGAGAATTACCGCTGATCTCAACAAATACATGGGTCGGATGGGTCCCCTACTTCCATTTCTCGTAAAGTTGAAATAAAAAGAAAGCCGCGGCCCACTTCGCAAGTCACACTGTGCCGTCTTTATTCAGATGGCCGAACGCCTACCTTACTTTGTGAGTGCACTGCTTTGCAGAGTATTCGTGTCCGGATTTTTTGAAGCCATGTACGAGCTCTAAATGGTAAAAATGCTCAGTAAAAGTTCGTCAAATGAGGGACAGAAAACACTCACTGACCAAAGGTGTGCTTTTCACTCCGCAAGTCTTGGGCGTCCGAGATTCTGAGAGAAATCCGACCCTAAAAGGTCAAAATATCAGCAAGAAAACCCGGGCCATCAAAATATTCTAATTGAAAGACTTCCTAGGCGCCACGGGATGTTGATTCTCCAAGTGTTGGAGTCTGGAACGACTTCCCGCTTCCAAAACCCTAAATGACAGAAAATAGCGAGCAACATGGAGTATTCGTACAAAGAAAACTTACGACATGATGGAATTCCATTGACTCTCCAAGGTTTTGGGCGCAATTCATGCAACAGTTCTACACGATGACAATTGGTAAGCAACATGGAGAAATCGACAGACGAGATACTTACCACGCGACGGGAGTTTGACTCCGCAGGGTTTGGATCCGGGAATTTTGGAGCTTTCATCTGATGAGAAACTGAGCATTTCAAACGACAGCAAACAGCTTGAAGAAAAGACTTACAATGTGCTTGCGCATTCCATTCGCTCTGCAGGGTTTATATTTCGGAAGATTCGAGCTGCTGGCAGGCAAAACATGAGCTAAGAAAACACTCTATTGAAAAGCAGGCTCACCCCGCTAGTAGGACGTCGATCTATATGATTAAAGACTACGCGCTGCCGTAGAGACCAGACCTCACGGGTACGTAACAGGTCTGACACAAGGTACATCCTATTGACCGCTAGTGCTTGGGGTAAAGCTAAGTACAGGCACTGATGCTGAATGAATAGGATCGCTTAGCCTTGCTCGCGCGATACTGATCCGCCGCCTCGGTGCAATTTAGGGGTCCGTACTCCTTACGCGAGATCCTGGATGAGCGATTTTGAAGACAAAGAAGAAAGACTAACCTACTCTGCGACCCGGAGGGCCTTCTTACGTCGTGCCAATTTGTAGCCTAACATATACACCTGAAATCATTGCAGGAGATTGAACAACGAATATACATACCATTACAGTGGACTTGGTATTTCGCTGGGCACTTAATACTTTTTTGATGTGGAGACGCCGGACGCTGGGTGGAAGAAAACGCGCGCGAAGTCTAGATCCCGTTGAGAATATAGAAAGAAATTCACAGGGACACACACCAAGCCTTCGCTGGAGCACATCCGCATGCTGTCGTGGCGCGGTGGTACGGCCCTTTGCTTACAGTAATCATCGCAACGCATCGACGTCGCGAGAAACACTCCTGGAGAAAGCTAGGGTTGATATCTACACGGCAGGGAATGTGTTAGTAAATAAGACCACGATAGCGAGGCTGAACTTGGCTTACCTTTTTTTGGCACGGTCCTCCCGGTTAAAGGAGTGTCTACAAAATCAACGCGTTTGTCCGTGAAGACCTTGAGCAGGTAATCCGAAGAAGATACGCGCGGCTGGAAGAAGATATCTTGTCAGTAATGATAAACAAGCAAAACATACGTACCATGATAGATAAAACATTCAATGCCAAGTTCTAGAAGAGAACGGTAAGCGTCAGAAGAAGGGAAAACAAAACGAACATACCTACGATAGTCGAAGTAAGAGGGCAGGGGAGAGGGAAGAGGAATGCTGCCGATCGTGGCAGCGTGACACTATCCCGATATGGGCATGAACACCCGTCCTTCCGAAACCTCATACCGTCTCGAGAACGATAGGTCTACCATCCCTGCTATCAGCCATCCCGACCGCCATCCCCGAGTCCGATTTTCCAGGCAACATCCGAATCTGAGCCGGTTTGACTGGAACGACTTGCCAAAATGGTCTTCTTCCATTTCATTAAATTGCAGACACGACAACCGAAGATGAGGCGCCAGGATATATTCTGGAAGGAAAGATGAGTACTCGGGCATTATCTCCTTACGTAGGCATACTCACGACATTCTCTGCCAGATCCTGTACTACACGTTGAACATTCCAATCACGATGCATTCTCACTGGCGCTCCCGCTCATATTCTCACGCGACATCCATCATGTAATCTTCCCGGGTGAGTCAGACAGCAAACAGGTCATGGTAAGCTTCGCATTTCCATGTTCTTCTACTCTATTTTGAAGCTGTATCAAGTCTAACGCGAAAAACGCGTGTTAATCAGTGAATTCTCGCAAGGCTCCACGACAAAGGCACACTCATCCTGTACTTTCAGGGCCCACAACACGTTCCGGTTATATAGCTGACTTTGGCCGCAGTGATGGTTTGGGTAACGACGACACATGGCACGGTGGTTTAACAACCGGGGGTACTGTAGAGGGAGATGAAATGCACAGATGTGAGTGCCAAGCTCTATATTTCGGTATCTATTTAATTCTGACGTTAAAAGATCTTCGAATCTCTGCCAAAATTGGTGCACATACGGCGGCACTGACTCGGAGGGGAACAATTCCATCATAGCGTCAATGGATCATATCCCTAAATGAACGGAATGTACTAAGTGATTCTATTTTGGTGAAATATACAATGCGCTGCCCACCAGACCTTTTCTCTACACGGGGACACAAGATGCCTCGCTCGACTGCAAGCCATAAGTTCGCTCTGAGAAATGGTGAGTTCTTTTCCCTCTCGGAATGGCTGTTTGCTCACGATGTCAATCATTCTGCAGCGAGTTGATCCGGAGATTCGGAGACAAACAGAACCGTTTTGGAACTGTACGCGTTTCTGACTCTTCGTCTTCCACGGAGCTGAGATATTCCGCGACATTTTGCAAGATTGATGTTTGAGCATTTCCAACCCCGTGCGTTACCGGCATCACATCATTCACTACTCGTAAAGCCGAGTTTGACTTTTTTTCTATCAGCTCTTGAAGGTCGTCAAAACCGGCGTTTCAAGGGAGATTGACCCTCAGGACGGCGTCGTTTTTGGGCGAGCTGCGTTGGATTTTTGAATAGCGGCCTCCCCTTCTTGAATGGTGCATTCCAGGACTTTGGGAGAAGGCGCGGGGCTATTGGTGCGGAGAAACACGCGGGATTGGCTGGGGGAGGGTTTGTAGAGCCAGGGCCTCAAGGGAGATGGCCCGCGATGCGGCGCCATTTTTGGGAAAGGTACGTCGAACCGTTAAATGCCGGCACTCCTTCTTTCATGGTTGGATTCCAGAAATTTATGAGAAGGCTCGGCGTTGTTGGCGTGGAGAAACACGACTTGGGGAGGATATTTCTTACTTAGAAAACGATTACGGCTGAGATTGAACTTGTAAAATTGACTGAGAACCGAAGAAATTATTTGTACATCTCAAATAGTCAATAAATGTGCATTTCCTAGAGCGAAAGATCAAGTATGACCTCGTTTGAGGCATTCATGAAAGAAAGTAAACTCACTTTCTGATCTCCACCGTATTCTGACGTTAGATTACTTGTATCCAGTTACCCCATACACTAAACCTCCTTGAAATCGATCCAAGGATCTCACGTCAACAAGTCTCCCCTGATCCACTCTGAATGTGAACATGAGGCGTCTCCTCGAGTTTCGCGATGCGAGTATGTCTTCCAAGTAACCCATTACTGCCAGACTCGGGGAGCCGAAGCTCTCAAATGGCTGTAACTTTTGGGGCCAGAACTTGGAACGCCAACGCGGGAAGCAAAACAAATTCATCAGCCAGACCGTGCCATGCAGGACGTCGGACCGCATTTGATGAACCCCAGCTCGCTGATCTTGAGAACTTTGGTGGTACTCGATATGGAACTCTGAGAGGAGTACAAGCATTTGAAGAGTGTCAGTTGACAGCGTTGAGGAGGGAGATGAAAGCATGAAGCAAAGCCAAGTGAGGGCGTGTTTGGTCCGGTCCGGTCCGGTTACTCACCGGCGTATTTTCCTTTATCGCCACGATGTCGCTCATTCAAATCGAGAATCGAAATGCCCTCGGCGTCGTAGTCTGGTTTCCTCCAATGGTGAGGAGTAATTGCCTCTAATTCTCGTCGATTCCTGAATTTGCTCTCTGCAGACGGCGGCTTGAAGATGAGCCAAAACAATCGGAGATCAGTAAGACGTCTATGAAGGTGCCCTGAGAACAAAGATGTGCCCACGAGAAGGATCCGATGGGGAAGGGTACTTTAAGGCTTTCCCATCGCTGGCCATTGACTAACACATGCCATTAGGTGGAGACTAGATCGACGACGAGACAGGTTATGTGGTCATAGAACTGGGGTCCGGGGAGGATGTACACCTCTGGTGCATATCGTCCGCCTTCCCTTCTTTCCTTGCTCACTCACCTTTTGCAGATGGGAACATGGACTCATGATATCGTAGTTGCGTCGTTTGCCAGCTAGTACGCGTCATCACCCTTACTTTCCTTTCCTCGTCGATTGACCCATTTCTCAGATGCGAACGTAGCCTCAAAGTGACGAAGTTGGGTCATTTCGGTGCACGCAGGAGGAGGGGAGCTGGTTTGCAAGAAAAGGTACGTGTGTCTTAGGGTTGGGGGAAAAACCTCTCCGAGGTTGGCCGCTAGTAATTTACCTAGGCCGCCCGGGATGAGGTTTTTTACGGAGTATTTTACCATGTAAAATACATAGTCACGTGATTATGTAATTCCATTTTCGGCAGCTGCTCAGCGATTGTGGCTTCATTGCTACCAGCAGTTGTCGAAGCATTCAAGGCTCAGTGGTCCTCGTGAGTGCTTACAATACATTTTATAATACCAAACTAATCATATATCATTCATTACAGTCAAAATCTATTGTATAATCATCGTCGTTGCCTGGTGCTGCCTGATTGGGCAAAGCCTTTTCTTCAGGCACTGTCCTATCACTTGAAGCGCCTCCCAACACAGCCAACATAGCAGTAACGCGCTTTGAAGCGAAATTGATAGGCGTCTTGATAGCAGCATACTTGTCTGGTCGTGTAGGAGCTTGCATATGGTCTGCATCGAGCCATTCATCCGAGGTTTCGTCGTTTGCCGGGGTCTCTACAACAAGAGATTTGTCGTGCGTTGCTTGATCGAGCACTTTTCGGACACTACTGAACCTGATGCTTGTAGCTTTATCACCCTTTTCCTTTCTTAAGCAAGCCTAGCAACGAAAGGAGATCTGGTTAGTCAATACCAATGACTGACAGTCCAATTCACTGACATTGTGCTCGTTTGTGTAGAACTGTCCAATCTGGGTAATAGCTGTCATAGTCGACACTTTCAGCTGACTGCGCTGCTTGGGTGTCATAGCGGTGAACTTGGATACAGTACGTTCCTCTGGCATAGAGTTAACCCGAACGGAATAAACTTTGATTGCAATGTGCTAAAACCAAGTTTTGAGAACCAAGATTACGACAGAAAGAGAGACGTACCGGAAGAAGCTGGCCCCCTGTTAAATCTCCAGCAATGATCTTTTCGAACCATCTGATAACGGCGAACGGCTGACTTTCGTCAATCGGAACATTGTACGGATATTGGCGTTGGGAGTAACGAAGCATCTCATCTTTCCATGTCCGCCTGAAATCTGCACCTCGGCCGCACCACTTCTTGAATTCCACCCGCGCCCCGCTTTTGATTTCTTCAGCAGCAAGTCCGCCAAGGTACATACTTGCGAACTTGTGAACGGAAGGGTACTGGACATCTTGTAAAGATTTTTCTGCTGGTTCGGATTTGAAGACGTCGCTCTCAAGATTGGCTGATGGGAATCAAGGTGTCAAAATTGAGTTTAATTGACCGGGTCAGAAAGCAAGGGAGCGCACCAGGATTCAGATACGCAGCAGCCAGATATAAAGGGGTATAGTAAGTGCCTCCTTCTACGAACAAATCATTATGCCGGTGGTGTATTATATCCAGAAGTTCTTCGCGGACATCATTGGGAAAATGATTCTCATCATCGGAGATAATATTGATCATCTCCCCAATTGTCGCATGCCAAAATAGACAGACATCACCGGCATTAGCATCATTGGACTCGAGGCATGCAAGTGATTTTGTCGCTGGTGTTCCTACTGAGACGAGTTGACTAAGATTTGATTGAAACGAAAGGGCCTTGATGGAATGGATTCCGCTGGATTTGTTGGGTGCACCAAAATAGTCAGCGAGTTTCTAAACAAGATACATTTTAATGCAAATTCATTCAGATAGACTGATCAACGCACTGAGAAATCAGCCTTTCCTCGCTCAATAACTTTCTGGATAGCGGGGGTGCATCGTTGAACAGACTTCGAAGAGTAAACAATGGTTCCGAATCGTGTCTTCCCGACAGCCTGCAAACCTCTAGTAATATTCAGATCAGACCGTGCAATTTTAAACTCGTGAATGCCCATATGCGATGTATGGAAAAAATGAATGGTTCCTCGGACAACTTTGATTGTCTGATTTGAATAGTTAGCTGCTTGCTACTTCCATGTGACTGTCCAAGCTTACCTCCTCGAAGAAATCAATGCGAACAACATCCTTGATGAGATTACTGATGTAATGGCATATATCGGGATTGCGAATGACGGTCTTCACCTCTTCAACGAGAAGTTTCTTGCAGAGGTGAGTGCTTCCGGTACTATCAGAGGTAGCCCCAGAGAAACGCTCTCGTTCAATCCAGTCCATAACCTAAAGGAGATGAATCATTCTGAATCCCCACAATAAGCTGATTTCTCACGTACCTCAAGTACTAAATTCTTGATCCAAACTCCGGTATGTGATACTCCAGTTGCTTCTCTCCCCTCTAGCAAATACACATTGCGCTTCATATCCGACACATTCACAGTCCAGAATGCCTCCCGACCCGTAGTTGTTCCACCGTCAAAAGATATGGTAAGATTCCATTCATTTCGTAATGCCTTGAGCTGGACATCAGCAATAGCTGCTTGTTCCGATGGAATAAGCTTATTGTCAAGCCGATCGCGAGATGGCAAAGGGTATTTCGGATCTGCCAGCGCTGGAGTCCTGCATTGTCAAGACGGCGTTGCAAAACAGCAGTCATTTGCTCGAGATGACAAGTCTTCAACCATTTCTGCCCACAGTAATGTGCGAGAGTGGTCATTGTCATCATACTGGTGGTGCTGTTTCCGCCTAACGAACTTGGAACTTCCATGTTCCAGTGCAGCACAAGAATACGAGCAATGAGCTCTTGGGCTAATGCTTCTTTGCGCTTCAGCTGGTCGAGAAACCCGAGAGCTTCGTTCCAAGACATCTGTGCTTCGGAAATCGCATGGATACGACACCACCACAGGATGATCCAGAATGGAAATGCAAGAGAACCAGGTGTAGCTGCGCCTGATGGGTTCGAGTATTGAACAGTTGAGCATCCTCATTTATGGGCATCAGTCGCAATATGAAGCAGTTCATTCAGCTGTTTCACTGGAGGAACACGCATAGCACGCAGGATGTGGAAGTTATGCTCCGTGAGAACACTTGTACTGTTGCCAAAGCTTAGCGGAATAGTCTCGTGGGTGATTGGTGGCAAGCCGCGGAACTGTAGAACATCGTTGACAGTCGGTCCAGAGGGAAGGATTAATGGGTGAAAAACTATGGGGATTGGGCAGAGTTTTGAAAATTCTTCGAAAGCATCTGTACTGAGCATGGTAGAGGTAAGTAGTTGGCTGAAGGGCGCGTCGAAATCAGAGTGGGATGATGTTGGGGAAGGCCGGGCTTGCTTAAGTATTCACAGATATAACCATGGCAGGACTATAACAGGAAAGTGCTCAATGCCCAAAATACAAAGTAAAGTCTTGAATTTTGCCATTGAAAACAATAAGGAGCACCGAGGACAATGGTACCAGTCGCTAGCGGATGGGACGTGGGACGCGCGGCAGCACAAAGTCGTTTGCCCGGTGCCGCTGCAGTGCCGCAGTTGACCCTTACAGGCACGTGATCTGGGTATTTTACATACTCTTTACCGGCTCGTCGCCCCTTGGTAAATTACATGGTAAATTACACGGTAAATAACCGTAAAAAACCATTTTCGTAAATAACCTACCCTTTTTCCCTCAGCCCTAGTGTGTCTTGCTGTATATTGACGGCTGGAAGCCCACGTGTATGATTTGAGCAGGTTGTGACTGACGACGAGGGACAGGAGGTGCCCAGTGTAGAGACGTCGCGTGCTTCAAGACAGGTACGTCACTCTTGCTAATGGACGGCTCGTAGGCTTATAGGCGCAAGCTAAGCAAGCGGGTGTGATACGTGGGCACGAGATAGATCCAGTCATCATCTCGAAGTCACCGAAGGACCAACGGTCGACGATGAGCACTATCTTCAGTTATTCGCGCGTGCGGTCCTACCGGATTAGCAGGACTGGATCACCAAATCTGCTGCCATCGTAAGGTAACAGCTGTTTGGTAGAATTTCGCCTGGTATTCATTGACACTGCATGAGCTAGCCATGCCATCCAACACGATTAGCTTGTTCTTAACTAGCGTCAAGTTATTGCAGCAACTACTCGGCGCCTTCGCCGCATCATCCTGCTAATGCAAAACCATAGGAACTGCCAAAATCCCATCGTGCGAGCTCTGGTCTTGTTGACCTCAGACAAAACGAAAAAAGGACTTGCTACATCCCATGCTTACACCAGTCAGGCGGTCAATAGTTTATTCTTGACGGTATGATCAAGAAGACGATGGGGGGCGAGAAGAAAGGGAAAGCCAACGCACGTCATCCGTCCCCCCGGAAGCGAGAGCCTGTCACCCAGTATGGGTTATGGCTCACGCTCGTCTTCGCCTAGTACATTATTATCTCTGCTGCCGCCTTATCACGCTTCACATTCCGGTCACCCTTTACCTGATGGAAAGCCGCATTTACCTCCTAGACGATCTCCTAGTCCTTCAATGTCGCGTTCTCCAGTACCCCCGCTACCCCACGGAATCTTGGGAAGACAAAAGGACTATCGCTATCCGTTGATCTTTGGGTCACCCTACCAAGCGTATATTAGACGTGGGGATTGAGAGGCCGGGTGTGATCGTCGGACATTCCACGGCTTCTTGAACTCCACTCTGAAGATATCGAGACGATGTGGGGCAGAATTCTCTACTGATGGCAGGAACGGCGAAGAACTGCGTGCTCATATTTGAGTAAACTGCCTTGATAAATCTCGCCGCAGCGTACATTTTCTGCATAGTATGGTTAAAGCAGAATATAACGGGGACAAGAACAACCCACGATTTCTCGACGCCAGAGTCACCAATGAGGACAGCCTAAAATAGAAAGACTTCGAAGACATAAGCGTGGTTCAACGCTTCCTTCGACCATGCTGTCGTGCGACGGTGAGGGTAAGGACAAGAGTCAGGATGAAGGACAAATGAGTGGGGTTACGCGGAGATTGAATAATGCCCTTTGGAACTTCCCTCTCACCACCGGAAAATGTTATTCCAGGCTTGCTGCCTCAGAAGCCGGATCTGCCGGATCCTTATCTCCTCGAATTGACACCCTAACTGTTCGTTAATTGTTTTGATCCCAATCGTTATCAGTTAGGCGCCGTGAACACCTTTTAGGGTGCTTGCTCTAGCGCTGGAACATGTCGTAATCATGGGGCGTGCCAGTGCATACAGCTCGCACACTACTATCTTTCTCTCTACCATCGTCCTCCCTTCAACAGCTACTAAACACTATGCCAATTCCCGAAATCAATGGAACATCGTCCTTGGATCCGGGGCCAGACGGAGCCATTGGACGCGAGGATGCCGAGGCCAAAGAACCAGGAATTGGGGGAGACGGAGAGCACGGGAGGAACCAAGCCGGACAGGAGGAGGATGTAGAGTCGGGCGAAGCAGAAGAAGAGGATAAAGCCCCCGCCGCCGCCGCTCCACCAACTTCTGCAACTGCAGCCAATGCGAAGGCACTTTTTGGGATGAAGAGATCAAACCCTACCGTTAAGAAAGGTCTGAAAGTTACCTCCAATCCTATTCCTTTCGTATCTCATCAATTTCTAGGCAACGATTCCTACGACTACGAGCAAAAATACCCTGAGGATGCGCCCAATGAAGAGGCGGCCTCGGCGGCGAGAGTTTGGAGAACGTACGAAGATGAAAGTCGGAACCACGATGCAAACATGGTCGAAGAATCCCGGGATAACGTCGACGTACTGCTAGTCTTTGTGAGTCTTGTTGCTGTGTTGCTTTATTTCATTACTGAGCCATGTTGAAGGCGGGTCTCTTCTCGGCGGTTGTGACAACATTTGTGGCCCAGACATCACAGAGTTTGCAGCCAGACTACGCCGCGATGTCGGCTTCTCTTCTCTATGAATCGGTCCTTGTTCAACGTGCCATCGCCAACGGTTCCTCGGTCGACTCCATCGCTCCTTCTCCCCTCAATCCCACCATCGCTTTTGTTCCCGCTACCACAGACGTCTGGGTGAACGGGCTGTGGTTTGTCAGTTTGTTTCTCAGCCTGACGACTGCACTCGTTTCTGTTCTCGTGAAACAGTGGCTGCACCACTATGTTGCCCTCCCTTCCGGAACGCCGCGCGACCGGAGTTTGACACGTCAGTTCCGATATGCCGGCTTTGAAAAGTGGCATGTCCAGGTTGTCATAGGACTACTTCCTGTTCTTATGCACCTTGCTCTCGCCATTTTTCTCGGTGGCTTGGTGATTTTCTTACAGCCTCTCCGGGAAGCTCTGTCATGGATCATTTGTGCAGGAACCATTCTTGTCTACACTGCATATGTGGTAGTGACTATCCTTCCCATTCTTTTCCCTCAATGTCCCTACCGCACACCTCTCTGTGATCTTGTCTACATTTCTCTTTGTCGTACCATCCCGCGAGTGACATGGGAAAACAAAGAGTATTTCCTTAATGCATGTAGACGAAGAAATTTGACTTTCATGTTCCACAATCTTCCTTGTGTAGAAGCAAGAACTACCCAGTCACTGGTGATGATAGAGTCTGAGTTTGTGCAACAGACGTCGAACAACTTGGCGGTTGAAGCACTGCACTGGCTCTTCTCAGTCTCTTCCAATCCCAGCATCCAAAGTATAGTCGTACAGTCTGTTGGGGGGCTACCAATGGCATCAGGAAGCAGGGTTATTTTGTTCTTGGGACCCGAGGGTTCTGGGCTACCTATGTTGGATTTGCAGGAGTCTTTGATTGGACAGTGTCTCCTGGAGACAAAGGTTTCCGATGTCTCCTATTACAAACCAGTTCCAGGCATGGAACTCAAACTCGGACGTTTACTTCGCTTTCCTAAAAATTCCTTCCTTCCTGACTATCTTCACCATTCCTTCATTTATACCCCTGACGTCTATTCATTTGAGCTCACCACTGCAATCCTATCCAATGGTGGTACCTTGCATGACAAAGAAACATTGAATGAATCCATCACTTCTAGCGCATTTTTGATGGATAATACTCGTTCAAAGTTGTCACCTGGTAGTTGGTATTCTCTGATGTGCAGGGATGACTACAAAGTCCTTCGTCCTCTGGATCCGAATGATGCCAATATGTTTCCCCTTCATCTCTGCTTTGCCATCTTAAAATCGTTTGGCAGATCGCCGGTCCAGCTGGTGGGCCTCACGCAGGAAGTTGATTCTCCATCGGTTCTTGATTTTGAGGACGCGTTAGCCTATTTTATTGACAAAATCTATGATGAGCTTCTCTCCATGTTTTTCGAATCTAAAGATCAATCTCCAGTGGATGAGCTGTCGTCGCTCAAATCTCTGAGGGTACTTGTGTTGGCTATCAAATTCTTACTTGACAAACTTTCACTTCCCAACTATGAAACATCTCATACCACCATTCTCGAGTCATTGATAGTTGTGACTGAGCGGATCCAGGAACAGGGCCTCCAGGAATACACATTCTTATCCACGGAGGAAGCTACTGTTGTCATACCAGTGCTCGAGGACATCATTGCTCATTGTCTAGTTCCACCACCTAATACTGATTCTGATCAAGGTCAGGGCTTGGGGGAGTTGTGGAAGCCCATACTCCTTGCCTATGATACTTTGACCTGGATCGCCCCTTCTGCTTGTTCTTTGCATGGCCTCCAATCAACAGTTGATCTCATGACACGATATTGGGACCAGACAGCCAAGGATAGCAGCTACCGATCTGCAGAAGCCCGTAGGGTGTTGACCACTGCCCTCGAGAGGCGCATTCCAGTAGCTTTTACGGTGTTCCATGAAAACAAATGTCTGGAGTTCCTTGGAAACCATGTGTTTCTCCCGTACTCAGTTGATCTTGTTAGTGCGTATGTTGCAGGAGTTTTCGCCATGGAGTGCGAATCAGATGTCGATGCGGCAACACATCGGCCGCACATTGACTACCTCCATAACCCAGATAATCTTTTTACTGCGTGCTCCATCTTGGCCATTAATGACATCATAACCTGGAATAGTGACATTCATAGGAACATCATGACACTGGCAAAGCTGCATCCACGAGACACTGCCTGGGATGAGTGTCGCAGGAAACTTCATGATCTAGTACAACTTGAAAATGATGGGATAGTGGACTTTTTGGGCAAAGGTTGGCCCAACGGGATTGGCCTCAAAGAAATCCAAGTCGCAAAAGACAACATCACGTATGCCGTACATGTTCTTGATGATTTTCTCGATGGTGGAGCACCTACTATCATGGTGAGCTGATGTTCCTTCCCTCAGACAAATTTTACCTTTGACTGACAGTCAATCCAGGGCCGCTTATATCGCACTTTAGGACTGCGCCGAAAGCCAGAGGATAAGCGGGAACAAGAGCAGCAGGTTTAGCTACTAATAGCCATGTTAAACTTTTGTGTAATGATATAAGGGACGAAAGTGTGTCTTCAGCAGATATTTGGCAAACAAAGTTCAATGACGAGCTCGATGTTAGTAGTGCACTAGTTATATTTGTACCATACAATTTTGGCCATAAGGAAAGAAATTTGGAAAATGGACCGTCCGCACTGTGAAAGTTCAAGTGTCATGAGGACAACCAGCAGATCCTCCAGTCCTGTGCATGGTGGACTAGGCTTTCCCGCCGTCTTCCTGTTGACCGCGATTTCCGGTATTTGGTAATTCCAACGCACAATTTTTAGCCCATGGGATCGCAAGACAATTGACACAACACAATCATCCAATTTGTTACGGATCTGATGGATATAATATAGTCATACAAGTCACGAACGATAGAGAGATGCTGAGCCCATATACGGAGACTGTCCTCCAACCGACGGCGAGGCCATACCCCTGCCCATACCCATCCGCGGAGTAGCCGTCGCAGAATTCGCCAGGGTATTCATATACGTCGTCGGATCAGGTGGGCTCGCCCCTGGAGACATTACAGCCCCGCCAACAAGGCTAACTGAGGGCGGAGCCACAAAGTTCTGCATAGGTGTACTTCCTGCGCTCTGACGGCTTCTATGTGACCGGCTTCCAGAACTCGAGGACGACGTCGAAGAGGAGGAAGTCGAAGAGGAAGATGCACTACTTCTTTTACCGCTCGACGCGGGAAGAGGGTAGTTGTAAGCAGGATTTGAGGGCGTCCGGCCTGGGGGTAGGGGGTATGTGAATCCAGGAGGAGTAGACATAGATTCGTATGCGGCGCGAGGGGTAGGCGTACGAGGCGCACCAAAGCCTGAAGCTTGTGGAGGGCCTGGATCAGCTGACGTCGTAGCAGCCGGAAGCGCTGAAGTTGAACCACCCCACGGGGAACCTGGGAAACATCAATTATTGCGGCAGCATCTAAACAGTTCACGAACACTAACCAGCGGCACTAATAGGAGGATTTCCCCAGTCGTTCATCCCCCAACCAGCTGAGGGTATCATCTTGGGGGTCTCGGGAGATTCGTCGGGTCCGCTGACGACGACACTGGGGTAGGGCATGTAACCGGAGGGAGGTTCAGTACTAGGTCCATGGTCCATCGGAACGGCGGGTATCACGGGAGGGTGTTCAGGGGGTTCCGGTGGTAGTATGGTGGGCGTATTGTTTGGACTCAGGAACCCCATGGTGTGGCCAGTGGAGCGCTCTGAAGTAGATTGAGGGCGAGACTATATCGCATGTTAGGGTTACACACAAACGAGAAAGAGAGAAGCACGTACTGGAGGTTCGACTTCAATGTCTATACTGTGTGTGCTGCGGCTGACAGATCTACGTAGCTGGCCATCATTAGGGGAGAGCGTCTCGCGACTAGACGATGCAGAAAGCTGTCGAGGGGTTTGAAGCATGGTTGGTTGGTGGAGGGACCCATTTGATCGTACGCTGGATAGAAGTACGTGGGGAGATTCCTGCTGAGATATATGTATCAATATCACCGAAGAAAGAGAACTCGAATTTTTATTCACCTGGACTGTACTGGTACTTCTCCGCCATTCCTCTACGGCATGTCCTGGTGTAGAATCAAGAACGTTTTCGGGTACAGTGGGCGTCACGGATCCTGACCGAACACTGTTTCCCTCTGGAATAACATGCAACTGGTTGGCAGGTTCGCGGTCTGGTCTTGGGAATGAAGACAGGTTATCCATGGAGATGCCCGTCATTGTGGAAGTAGTCGTATCGGGCGTCGAGATGCGGCGTTCGGCATCAGAAGGGACTGTCGGCGGAACAGCACTTCTGAGGACATCAATAGGAATGGTCATAGATGGCACCACGATGGGCTGCACCACGATGGGAGGCGCTTGAGGTCGCGGCTGGGCTACTGGAGCTGGAGGAGGGGCAGAGACTGGGGGAGGAGCGGTAGGGGCTGGGCGTGAGACCGGTGGTGGCTCCGGCATCCTCATATACTGTAACGGTCTTCGCTCGGGAATCTTATACTCTGGTATCTTCACCTCTGGGAGTGGGGGTAGCCGAGGTTGAAGCAAATGCATCGGCATAGGTGCACGACCACTGAGCATGGAATCCGTATCTGAAGTCGAATTACGCTGTGGTTCCATCCCTCGTTGGGAATTGCGTGTCGGTGGACGCGACTGCTCTGGGGCTGCAGGAAAGGATTGATTATCAGAAGCGGGTGGTAGGCTCCTCGCAAGAGGCTGTATATCAGGAATTTGGGGGATGACTGGTGCGGGTTGCTGCTCCATTGTCCTAGAAGTGCTGGCAACAGACGGCGCGCGCTGCCGTACTGGTGGCATGGAGAATTTTGGTTGTTCCACTGTCTGATGGTGACTACTTGCTACGGAAGGAGGTTGGAATCCACGGTTCGAACTAGGCGCAGGCGCATGCTGATGCGATGGAGGCTGCTCCTGCATTTGTTCCATAGAACGAGAAATTACGGGGGATTTCTCCTCGGGGGCATCAGGTACTGGAGATAGCTTCCGGGTTAATGGTGGTGGACGGGAAGGTCCAACAGATTGTTCGAAACTGGGAGCTCTCGGCGGTGGTTGACTTTGAGGAACAGAACGCGTAGTATGGCGGTGACGCGACTCAGAGCCAGAACGACTATGCTGATGCTCACGAGGTTCTCGATGCTTGTGGTGCTCTGGCCCTTCATGACGGTGCCCTCGAGATTTATCACGATCCGTACGTGTATCCCTTACCACTTCAGTACGCGCTGAAGAAGTCTGTGATCCCCCGTCATCGTCGAGCTCTTCGATAAACGCAGAAACGGGCTCCGCAGCTGGTGGAATTAGTCTTTGTGCGTGCCTAACTCCTTCCTCCATCGCACGGGTCTCGCGATGGTACATATCGTATCCTTGCTGGAACCCTTCCTGACGGCCCCTTTCCAGCGCCTCGTGCCTCAAAGCTTCCAACTTGAGACGTCTTGTGGCCCTCTTGAGCTTCGAGGCAGCTGTTTCGGCATCTATTCTCTGCTTCTCAACAGCTGTCAGAAGTTCTTGGGCCCGCGATATCTCATCCTCAGCCGTCTGCAGTTGGAGCTTGTAGACTCCGAGCTCAGCCTGAGCCGCTAAAGCCTGTTGACGCGCCTCCATGACCAACTCCGTATTCCGTGTATTCTCCAGGACTTGCATCGCGAGTATTTCCCGGCTGGTCTCTTCAACTTCTGTACGCCGTTTGGTTGACGAATAGAGCTCCTCTGCCATTTTCTGGAGCAGATTGCGCATCTCTTTCTCCTGAGCCTCCTTGTCTATGAGAAGGTCCATGACGTCTCTGGGCGTGGCAGTAGATAGGGCGCGCGACCGTTCGGCCTTATACTTCTCCCTCGAATCCCTCTTGCCATTTGAGCGCGTCCTCTGCGGTCGTCCTTTCGATGGAAGTGATGGAGGTGCCGATACTTCTGGAGTAGGGAAGGTGACGGCCTGTAGTTCAGGAGCTTGGTAGGAATAGTTCTGTTGGTACGGAGAGTAAATTCTTGTGTTCAAAGGAACGAAATCAGCTGAGGATCATCGCATAACATACAAGTAGTATCGTACCCATCATCTTGTCCTTGACGCGACATTCTGTGGCGTTTTCCTCGACAAGGACCCGAGAAAAACAGGCGGCGGAAATAAGAATAGGAATAAGCTTATTGGATCAGTGGTGGAAAGATGAAGTCGAGCTTGCAGCCCGGAATTTGTACTCGTTGGCAGGAATCAAAGTTGGGTTGCCTTGGTCCCTCACCAAACATGTGGCTGTGTACACCGGTCCGGACTCACCCCAGAACTTTCGATGACCTGTCGAAGGAGAAGCAGCCATTGGCATTTGATTCAGCACCGCATGTACCACGTATGCTTAAGAATTATAAAAATTTCGAACAACTTGAACTAAGCACTAAACAGTATCGAAAACTACGCAAACATTATCCGTGTCGAATAAGTAATCTGACACAATTCGAACTTGAAAGGATCCTTGGAGTGAGAAAAGTATTAAGTTCACTACATTCTACCTATCACTTGAAAAGCAATCACTTGAGGGTCACTCAAGCACGAGCTTTGTAGGCACGGCCAAACTTGGCGGAGGTGATGCTGCGTTTAGCAGGGATGCTGCTGGGGCAAACGCTCGAGCCTGACGAGAAGCCTCCGTTCTACATGGACCACACGTCATTTTCTCATTGCAATTGCACTAAAAGGAAATCGCCGTACCTCAAAGTAAGTGCAAAGCCCGGCATCTGCGTATTGGCACGAAACGAAGTTCCCATCGTTGGAGGTACTGAGGAGCGCGCCTCCGTCGTTGTCCCTCGGGGGGCAAGTAGCCGCGGCGGCTGCAGCGGAAATGCTATCCGGGCAAACGCTCGATCCAGAGGAGAAGCTTCCGTTCTAAATAAATATTGAGGTCAGGACAAAGCCTGTCGAGTGAAGGGGTAGAGCCTACCTCGAAGTAAGTGCAGGTTCCAGCGTCGCGGTAAACACAGGTGACGAAGTTGCCATCGTTAGACGTGCGGAGAAGGGGAGAGCCGTCGTCGTCGGTGGCGGAGCAGACAGCGTCGGCTGCCCTCTCCACCACAGCGCGGCGTGCGGGAATACTGCTGGGGCAGACACTCGACCCGGAGGAGAAGCCGCCATTCTATGCTATGATCAGCAAAGAGCTCTGTAGAACGTGAACGGTGAGACTGCCTTACCTCGAAGTAAACACAGGTTCTCGCCGCCTGGTAGACGCAGGTGACAAAATTGCCGTTGTTCGACGAGCTGAGGAGCGGGGAACCATCGTTGTCTCTAGCAGGGCAAGTAGCGGCTGCAGAGAGACCGACGGCGACCGCAAGGATAACGAAGAGAGAGCTGAAGCGAGACATATTTAAAAAGTTGTCGAAGAACGAAGATGAGGAGTATAACTCGAAGAAAAAGCTCAAAGAAAAGCTTGGTGAGGATCCATTGAGAGTTGGAACGCTTTTTATACCACAAGAGAAGGCTGTATACCTTAACAAGGTTACACAGAAAAAGAAGTCGTCGGCCGAGCTGACACAAGTAGCTGACGAAAAAAATTAGCGCAGAGTGTAGTTTCATCCGACGGTCTGGGTAGAGCATGCATGCGATGTGTAATTCGCGTACTGCAAAACTCCTATATGCGCTAAGGTAGCTCAGAGAAATGGACATCTCGGCCGTGGGCCAAGTTTCAAGCCTCTTGAGGATATGCATTGCCTGCAAATCGTCGGTATCGTCGGCACTGCCTCGACGTACCCACATCGACTTGCGCGACGCAGTCGGGGTCGATCGTACCCATTTGAGTGTTGATATGCGGGAGAAGAGCTCTTCCCCAGCATAACTTCGCATCCACCGGAGGTATCGAATTGGAATTTGGGTACCAGTACTTCGAATGTGTCCTAGCGTTCATTCGAAAGAGCCTGCCCCAGAGGTAAGCCTGGTCGTAAAGCGACGCCGATTGAAGCCATGTAACCCGACGCAAGACTGGACGCCTCTGGGAATGTACTAGGTAAAATATGAAAATTATGAATATATCAATGATGGTCATGCTCACATTCCTTCGCAGTTTTCTTCAATGCCGACGCCGAAGATTTTCAGGGTTAGATTCATAAAAATGGCACGTTTCAAGTCCCAGTAGGTTTGGTTCCGACACACTGGAGCCCCCACAGCACTAGAAATAGTCATTACAAACTTTGTCGGTCAAGGTCGGCGTCGTTCTGGAACGCGTTTGACAGTACCTGTGGACAGAGTTGATTCGGCGATCCCAAGAAAATCCTGCGGCAGCTTCTGTCACGGTCGTGAATTGAATGGACGGGCTGAGCGCTGCTTACTATGCGCTAGCAAGTTGTGCCATTACGGCAGTGAACGCGCTTGGCAGTGGACAGAGTTCGCAAGAATCAAGATTCCCATTTGACGAGGCACATTTTCTTCTCTGACTCTGGAGGGTATTCAAGAATCAGTGAGGTTTGTTGATGCATATGGTCGCGGTGATGATGGAAGGACGAAAGTTTCAAGCCGGTGGGAGGTGATTTCCCTTTTTGGCCTTTCACCACCAACCGAGTCGAATTATTTAATCACAGAAGAATCTGCAGCCTGACGCTTATTATCCCAACGTTCAACATGCGGCAACCCTGGGAACCGCCTATGTGCTTGCTTCTATCTCTTTGACATCGTCCTCCTTTCGCCGAATACTTACTATGTCCATCAATGGCCCATCGAGCTCAAGGCACAGCCAAACCATCTGCGGTGACGATAATGAAGAGATCAAAGAACGAGCGGGCGAAGATCAAGAGCATGTCCCCGAGGTAGAGGCAGAAGAAGGTAAAAGTGAACAGAAAGAGACTCTTCCGAGTGCGAGCGCGAAGAAGATTTTCGGAACGATGATGACACCTTGCGGCTAGGAAAGGTATGAAAAATGCTTCATCATTGACGGTATATCTCATCAAGTGCTGACTATAGGAAATGACGCGTACAACTACGAAGAAAAGTATCCTGAGGATGCGCCCTACGAAGAGACAGCACTGAACGCCAGGGTCTGGAGAACGTACGAAGATGAAAGTAGGATTCACGACGCCAACATGGTCGAAGAGTCGCGGGATAATGTCGACGTGCTGCTTGTCTTTGTAAGTCCTCACTCCCATTTGTCTGCTTCACTGCTGAACGTGTCGAAGGCGGGTCTTTTCTCAGCGGTTGTGACTACATTTGTTGCGCAGACATGCCAGAACCTGCAGGCGGACTGCACCGCAATGTCCGCGTCTCTTCTTTTCGACCTGGTCCTCGTTCAACGCGCTATCGCCAATGGTTCCTCGGTCGACGCCATTTCTTCCTCGCTGAACCCCACCACCGTCTTTGTTCCTGCTACCACGGATGTTTGGGTGAACGGGCTCTGGTTTGTCAGTCTGTTTTTCAGCGTCACAATGGCACTCGTCGCCGTACTTGTGAAGCAATGGCTCCATCATTATGTCGTCCTGCCGACCGGGACGCCGCGCGACCGTAGTTTCACTCGCTAGTTCCGATATGCCAGCTTTCAGAAGTGGCATGTTCAGGTCATCATAGGACTCCTACCTGGTCAGAATTGACATCCTTTCGATTATGCGAGACGCCGGCTTTGGTGACCATCGCATCCCAACGCACCAACTACAATGTGTTGGGTATAACCCTTTGTTAAAGTGTTTTAAAAGGACGTAGAAATAATCACATCGATACCATACGTATTATGAACGATAGAGATGCTAGGACCCCATACTATTCTTTTCAAAGCCTCGCGCAAATTATGTAAAATTCAAAGTCCATCGCTGCCGCATCCAGCTTGTTTCGGTTCAAAGCTCAAGCGCTCAATATTCAATCGTCATCAGTTAGGCGCCCGGCGCGAGTAACTTTTTTGGCGCTTCTTCTAGGGCTGGAACCTGTGATAGTGATGATGCGTGCATCCATCTTTCTCTCCATCATCGTCCTCCCTTCAACGGTTACTAAACGCTATGCCAATGCAGGAAATCGATAGAACGTCGACCTTGGATCAGGGACAGGAAGGTGCATTTGTACGCGAGGATGCAGAGGAAGAACCAGGAATTGGGGGACACAGGGAGCACGGGCATAACTCAGCTGAGCAAGAGGTAGACTCGGACGAGGAAGAGGAAGAGGATCAAGCCCCCGCCACTGCCCCACCACCTTTTGCTACTGCAGTCAATGCGAAGAAGACTTTTGGGATGAGGAGACCGAATCCTTCAGCTAAGAGAGGTGTGAACAATGCTTCTTATCCTACCTCGTATCTCATAGGGTGCCAAATAGGAAACGACGCGTACAACTATGAAGACAAATACCCCGAGGACGCGCCCTACGAGGAGGCATCACCAAATGCGCGGGTTTGGAAAACGTACGAAGATGAGAGGAGGATCCACGATGCCAACATGGTTGAAGAATCGCGGGATAACGTCGACGTATTGCTCGTCTTTGTGAGTCCTGTGGTTACCTTACTGTCTTCATTATTCAGTCGTGTCAAAGGCGGGTCTTTTCTCGGCCGTCGTGACGACATTTGTCGCCCAAACATCGCAGAGTTTGCAGCCAGACTACGCCGCTATGTCTGCCTCTCTACTCTACGAATCGGTCCTCGTCCAACGTGCCATTGCCAACGGATCCCCGGTCAACACCATCACCCCTTCTTCCCTCAATCCTACCATCGCTTTTGTTCCCGCTACCACGGATGTCTGGGTGAACGGACTCTGGTTCACTAGCCTGTTCCTCAGCCTGACGACTGCACTCGTCGTTGTTCTGGTAAAACAATGGCTACACCACTATGTCGCCCTCCCTTCCGGAACACCGCGGGACCGCAGCTTTACTCGTCAGTTCCGGTATGCCGGCTTTCAAAAGTGGCATGTCCAGGTCATAATAGGATTACTCCCTGTCCTTATGCACCTTGCCCTCGCGATATTTCTTGTTGGCTTGGTGATATTCTTACAACCGCTTCGGCAAGCCCTCTCATGGGTCATTTGTGCAGGAACCGGCCTTGTCTACACTGCGTATGCGGTAGTGACCATCCTTCCCATCCTGTTCCCTCAATGTCCCTATCGTACACCTCTCTGCGACATTGTCTACATCCCTTTTTGCCGTATCGTCCCGCAAGTGACATGGAGCAGAAAAAAGTCTTTCTTTTCTGCCTGTAGACAAGGAAATTTTAGTGCCTTACTCCACTGTCTTCCCGGCGTACAGGCAAGAAATCCACAGTCCGTGACGATGATAGAGTCCAAGTTCGTGCAACAGATGTCAACGAACTTGGCGGCTGAAGCACTGGACTGGCTCTTCTCAGTCTCTTCCAATCCCAGTGTCCAAAGTATAGTCATTCAGTCCATCGGGGGGCTACCGATGGCATCAGAAGAAAAGTTTCTTGCACGTCGGGGAAATAATGATGCAATAGATGTCTTGCGGGACTCGTTGCTCATACATTGCCTGCAGACGAAAGGTTTCAATCACGTACCAGTGCTAGGAATGGAACTCAAGCTCGGACGTCTACTTCGTTTTTATCCTCGCTTTTATCCTCGCTATGCCTGGGGCCGCTACTCCTTCATTGATACCCCCGACATTGATTCATTCGAGCTCACCGTTGCAATCCTATCCAATGGTTATTACTTGTACAACAGACAAGGATTGCAATCTGTCCGTTCTATGACATTTCTCAGGGATATTACGCGTTTTTCAAAGCTGCCGCCACGTTGTTGGTATCATCTGATGATGTCTAGAAATATGAAAGATGTCCTTCATCCCCTGGATCCCGATAATGATGATCATGCCAATACGTTTCCACTTCGTCTATGCTCTGCCATCTTATACTCGCTCGACGCGCTAAAGGAGGGCCTAACGCAGGATTTTAATTCTCCGTTGGTTCTTGATTTCGAGGATGCGCTACCATATTTTCTTGACAAGATCTACGACCTTGTTCTCCCCATGTTTTCCAAATTCGTCAAAGATTCATCTTTGAATGATCCATCGTTGCCCCAATCTCTGAGGGTATTTGTGGTGGCCATCGAATTCATGCTTCATAGACTTTCTCTTCCCCGCCCTGACCCTGATATGTCTCTCCCCGACTCTGATATATCTCTTCCTGACTCTGTTCATCCCCATTCTGATATGTTTCGTCCCAACATTTGTCAATTGTTAACCGCTGCCATTGGGTGGATTCACGGCCAAACGTTCTCATCGCAGGAAGCTACTGCTGTCATGACGGCGCTTGAGGATATCATTGCCCTTTGTGTCGTTCCACCACTCAATATTGAGTCAGATTGGAGCACGTTGTGCAAGGAAGCTATCCTCGCCTATCGCTCTTTGACTACCGTCGCCCCTTCGGCTTGTTCTTTGCGCGGTCTCCGACCAATCGTTGACTTTATGACAAGTCATTGGGACTATACTCAGGAAAACTACTATTACTATTCTAGCACTGCATGTACGGCGTTGACCAGCCTCCTCGCGAAGCGCATTCCGGTAGCCTTTACTGCGTTCCTTGAAAACCAATGCCTGCAGTTTCTTGGAAACAATACATTTCGTGAAGAATCAGTTCCGATGGTTAGCGCCTATGTTGCAGGAATCTTCACTATGCAACACAGATTGGACGGAGCTGTGGATGCAGAAACGCATATTGACTACCTCTATAACCCACACAATCTCCTGACCGCGTGCTCTATCTTGGCCACCCATGGCATCGGGAGTATGGACCGGACTGCCGTTTATAGGGACATCACGACACTGGTGCAACTGCGTCCGCGAGACGCTGCCTGGGATGATTGTCGCAGGAAACTTCGTGATCTAGTACAGGGCGATGGCGGGGACTTCTTCAGCGAACAGCGTATATGGCCTGGCCCTGGTCAAGATTATCGCTCACTGCAGCCCGACGAAGTCCAAGTCAAAAAAGACAACATCAGATACGCGATACATGTTCTTGATGACTTTTTTGATCGCGGGGTACGTACTACCATGGTGAGCTTTCCTCAGACAATTTTTGCCTTTCACTGAGAGTCAATACAGGGCCGCACAGATCGTTTTTTTTAGGATGGTGTCGCGGTCTAAAGGTGGATGGTAAGTCGGAACCCGGACAAGGGCAGCAGGTTTAGCCTATGAAAACATTAAACTTGGCGAACAAACTTCAATGACGAGCTGAATGGGAAGCCCTATTGGTAGTTATGTTAGCACCATACAATTCGATCATAAGAAATGGAAGTAGACAATTCAAGTGGATCGTCCGTGCCAACAAGTTTAAAGTCCAAGCATTACGAGAAGACCAGTGAATTCTCCGGGAATATTAACAGTTAGCACTAACACAAGTCTTACAGTCTTACGTTCTGCCAGTGCGCCGACTAACTACTACTACTTATAAGTATTTCATCAGACCTTGAGAATTACTTCTTCATATCATGTCGACGTCAAACTGTCAACAGGTCACTATACTTTGATGAATTGCGTTTCGATCCCTACGCTGAGTTATGTATTGCGTACTTATTTAACTCGAAGTCGACTCGAGCACCGATGAGTTTCAATTGCAACCGAGTTCTCAGGCAGGTGTACAGGCTGGCGCGCAGGAAATAGAAGCCAAAACTTAGCACCAACGTCATTACCGGACTTAGAGATGCTTCGTGATCTAATCCCTCCATGATTTCGTAACATCGTAACCGTAGATTGCGTATAGGTGAACAGTATTATACCAGAAGTACACATAATAGAACAGACAACATGGACAGGTAAGCGCATATATAATCGTAAGCCAAGGAGTAAAAATGAAAGAGGAAACAACGACGGTCACAACGTTTACAGCTCGTCGTCGGTGACATCCTCACCCCTCTTTTTGCGAGCCATACGCTCCTTCTTGAGCTGAAAAAAATGCGTCAGACATAAACTATCTCACTGCAAAGCTGTTAATGACAACATACCTTCCGTGCTTCTGAAGAAGTGATCTTCTTGGCTTTCTTTGACTCAATCTTGTTACCCATAGCATCATACTGATCGTCGTCTTCGCCGTCCTTCTTGTCGATACGGGCTCCAGATCCCTGACCTTCAACCCAGTTGTGGCCGGAAGCTTCAAGGCGACCGTCGCGCATCGCCCACACTCTGTTAAAACACATCCGCATCAGCTCCGAGCATCAAAGTTGATATAATGGACGTACTCCTTGCACAGGGACTCTGAGAAGTCACGGTTGTGAGTAATCACGAGCACACCACCCTCGAACACCTTAAGCGCCTCGATGAGAGCAGCGAGCGATTCACGATCGAGGTAGTCTATAACCAGATTCAACACACGAACAGAAACACTCATAAAAAAAACAACGTACTAGTAGGCTCATCCAAGCACATGACGTGGGGACGACGCCATGTGGCAGCACCGAGGACAATCTTGACCTTCTGTCCACCGGAAAGACCTCTCATGGTGTTGTGCGAAACGAACTCGGGCTCGAGACCAAAGTCGGCGAAGTGCTTCTCGATCTCCCGACGAACGAGAGGTCGGAGGAGACCGAGGCGCTGGGCCTCACGGGTGTCAACTTCGATGACTTTCTGTAAATCACAATGTAATCAGTATCAGCAGTTGCGATCTTAGTCAAAGAGCTAACCTTCTCGAAACCACGCTTGACGAGGTCGTCTCGTGGCAACCAGATGTTCTCAGAGGAACTGAGACCCTTGAACGAAACCTCATACTCGTACGACTGCTTCAGCTTCTTCCTTCCAACAATCTCATCAATAAGCCTCTTCTGGCCTTCAACAACAATAGCAGCTCCGTCCTTCATCTTCTGAGCCTCCTCCTCCGAGATCTGGCGGTTGGCCTTGGTCATCTCCTCCAAATCTTCACCAGTCTGGTAACGCCACAGCATGTACTCGAGAGGCGTCTTGTCCAAGTGGTTATCAATGTGGTGGAAGGCGTGTTGAGCGACGTAACCAATGACCAAGTTGGGGTGCTTCCAGATCTCACCACCTTTGTTGGGTTCCATGTCACCAATGAGGAGCTTGACAAGGGTAGACTTGCCGGATCCGTTGGGACCAAGGACAGCGACACGAGAGGAAAGAGAGACTTGGAGGGTGATGTCGTACAGCTGCTGGGTGACTTGCGTGGGGTACTGGAAGCCGACCTTGCGCCTACGACCATAGTTAGTTACTAAAACCAAGCGCGCAATATGAGCAACTTACATCTTCAACAAACTCTTCTCCTTAGTCTTGACACCCTCAAGGAGAGGTGGGTCGGGGAGCTTGAACTTGTAGTCCTCGGCCGCCTCAAGAGTGTAGTAAGACTTGGCCTCGGGAACCTGGGCCACGAACTTCTCGAGGTTTCCACGATATCTGCGGAGCTTGAAGCGGTTCAAGTGGAGAACATCCGTGATCGTGTTGTTGAGGAAACTCGAGTCGTGCGATACAATGACTGCAAAAATATGTCAGTGAAAATCACACTATCCAAGATAAGGTGACATACTCGAAGTGCAAGTCTTCAGGTTCGTGAGGTAGTTCTCCAACCAAGCAACGTTAACGACGTCAAGATGGTTAGTGGGCTCATCGAGCAGGAGGATGTCTGCCCTGAAGAGCATAGCCCGGGCGAGGGCGAGCTTCATCTTCCAACCACCAGACAAAGAACCGATTGCCTGGGCTTGACGTTCGTCACTGAAGCCGACAGAGGCGAGTGTCTCGATGACGTCTGCTTCGGTGGCGAGGATACGCTTGTCACTCAAAATGAACTCGAGAACTGATGTCTCTTCCTCGGAACCATCGATATCGTGCTCGACGTAGAAAGTACGAACTTCGTCGGGTGATGGGAAACCTTCGACTTGACTGTTCGTAAAGAGTGAGGACAAGTTATGAGTGAGATGAAAATCAACTTACCCATTGGTGATAGCACGCATAAGGGTGGACTTTCCGGTACCGTTCTTACCGCAAAGACCGTAGCGGTGACCACGCTTAAGACGAAGAGTAGCAGTGTTAAGCAGGATCTTGGCACCGTAAGCCAAAGAGAACTGGCAGTTGCAAAGATCTTCGCCCTCCTCCTCATCTTCAGGAACCTCACCATCATCAACGTCCTCGGTGGCGGACTTGACAACCCATTCACGAGAAACAATGACAGGGTCGGGAGTCGCAGAGACAAAGGCAAGGTAAGGTGCCAAAGTCTCCCACTGAGGAACGTCGAAGTTCTTAGCGATGACGAGGTCGGTAGCGAGGTTGGAAGCGTAGATGGTGGCGATGTGAGCAACGTGAATCTCGGTGCCCATCTTCTTGTAGATAGCACCAAGGGAGTGACCAAGGGCACCGGCGTCAGCGTGCTTGATGGGAGGAAGATCGGAACCGTCACCCTCGGGAACCTGTCCGATTTGACGAAGGGTGGCGATCGCCTTGCCGACAACACCGCGGGCTTCAGGGTCACCGATGGTAGTCTCGACCTTGAGCAGACCTGGAAGGAGCTTAGGAATGAAGGGTCGGACGGTGACGTGCGAGTCCACGAGCTTGGCCATGTTGTCGACGATACTGAAAACGGCGCGTATCTCAGCAATGAGAAAAAAGAGATGAAATGATAGCGCTTACACTGCAACTTTTCGCTTGGTAGCAGTTAATTTCTCGGTAAGACCACGAGAAAGAAGGGGGACCATTAGGGAAAGTGTAGGCGAATCTACTTCTGAAACGAATGTGGTGGCCGAGAGGAGGGCAATGGTATTAGGCACCTCCTCAACGGGATTAATAAGAGCCTTGATAAGAGCCGGAATAAATCGTTCAATATCCTTGTTAGAAACCAGTGCAGTAGCCTTTGTAAGCGAATCACGAGCAGCCTTCTTCACGTCGGCTTTGGTATCCCAAATTGCCTCGGAAAGGACGGGAACGATGTCAGGCATAAGCTTGGCCATCTGAGTGGGAGCGCTCTTGACGAGCTGGTTGAGAATGATAAGGGATCCAGTCTTGATCTGCCATTTACCGGCAGTTTTGATTTCGTGAAGAAGGGCAGGGAGGATGAGGGCTGTAGCCCAGGGGTTCATTGCGACAACGTATTCTCGCACCGCCTCTACGGCAGCGGTCCGGACAGCAGGCATCTTGTCGGCAAAAGTCTCGAGGAGGGCAGCGTAGATTCCGGACTCGATGAAAACGGGTTCGAGAGCCTTCACTGCGGCAGATTTGGAGAGGGCGGCGATGAGCTTGGCAGCGCCCTCCCGAGCTGCGGGAGATTTTTTGTCGGCAAGAGCCTTGACCACGTCAGGTGCGACGGCCTGGAGGGAATGAGGACCATCTTTTTGTGCAACAGCGATGAGCTTGGTGGCGGCTGATTCGCGTGTTGACTTGTCGGCGACAAAAAGAGCCGCGGCATCGACCTGGGTGGCGGTTGGGTGCATGGCAGCCTTGAGGTCGGCAGGAGAAGGAACAGAAGGAGCAGATGAAGCTGTAACAGCGGGCATATCTATAATCTGTATTCCTGCACTTTAGCTGTGCTCATTGGGAAGAAAAGCAAACGACGCACCTTTGATTGGTGAATGGTGGAAAAAAATGAGATGGCAATGGCACACAGAGGCTGACAAGAAACAAAGGATGCTCTATATCTAAGGGTGGCAAATAGTGCCTGCAAAAAATGAATACGTCGTCTGATAATGAATCGTGGTAGCGCACCTCTATGGGGGGGATACGGGAGGGAAGAGAGAAAGGTAAGGTTCGTCCACCTGATTTGCACAGTTTTGTAACACCGAGTCGGACTTTGAATTTTCGCCACATTGCCCAGATGACCGGACCTTGCGCATTCAGTACTCCTCCGTGATTCATACCGCGTGACTCCGCTTCCGGTGCAACTGTGGGGTAACAAGGGCCTGTAACTTTCCCCGGACTGATCAGCTTCACCACCGATAAGTACGTGCATCATTTATACCCGCAATATTATATTGATATCTTATAATTCTTCCTATCCAAGTCTTTGGTCTCTTTAAAGCTTTGTGCAAAAATGGTCTAGATGTATTCTACGACATCAGTCACCTGGTAGCGCCTAGACAGAGGGGCCCCGAGAGAGCTGGAACAGCTAGTATCCAACATCGTAGCAAGCAGTTCGCCTGTATCTTGTCAAGCAAGGCTTCTTCTCGCTTAATTCACACAGCAAAGCATTGTAGAACATCTGAATCATTACGTTCATTCCTCGCAAGTCGCAGAAACGATCTACACGCTGTGATGGGGGGGATTTGACCGCTCGTAGTAGTCACATCAGTAACAAGGAGGTCCGGTAAACACCGGATAATCAAACACCCATTCTACATCCATGCATAGAACAGCCTGTTCTAGCACCGAGTCCGAATATTGGTTCAACCCATGATCTTTGTTCATTTATTATGACGACATCCGGCCTTCCGAGCTGTCGAAGGACTGCCTTCAGACGAAAATAGCTTAGAATTTTACCATAAGAAGATCCTTCCCAGGCTGAGGAGAACTGAGATTCAATTAGTAACCTTGATGAACAGCCCAGAACAGCAGCGTGTGTGTACGCCGTATTCATAGCAAAAGGCAGTCACAACCATACACAGCTCAATGTCGTGCTGTGTTTACATCTTCACAGCATCAAGATCGTTAATTGAAGTCTACATCGAAGAAGCTGGGAAACTGATAAGCCCTGTGCATGTGAACGATGAAGAATCACGAACTTCAAAAAACTAATTCAATTCCCGAACAACGCATTGGATCGCTCATCAGAAAGGCCCGATGAACCCTGGCTCTACGCCACCAAGGAGGATCGGTTCCGGAAACCAGTCTTGAATAACTTGTCGGGAGATTAGGCATCAAAGGAATGATGTAGAGCTCCCTTGCCGGCACAGCGCAGTATCGTCGGGGAAATGGAGTATGGACGTGTCTCCACCGTCGTGTCCACACGTCACGATCGAGAAACAGGACAAGGCCCCACAGGAAAGCACAGAAAGAAAATCTCAGATGTTGCAAGGCCAAGAAAGAACATTCGTTCTGGATATTACACAGCGGTAATCCCGCTGTCCATGAGACTCTGCATGATGACAAACTGGTAAAATTTGGCTTGTAAACTCGTAGCACCATTGCCTCTACTCATCGTACTTAAGACCTTGTCAGATCGATACTTGATCGGAGAATACGGCGACCATGAGCCGTCCAGGATTAAGTGGCGCGATGAATAGGTGATAGGCAAGCATTGGAAAGGTGTCGATAGCTCCTACGATTTTGGCTGGTGGCTGCGAATGCCAATCATGCATTTTGCGCGTTCTTCACAAACGCAAGTAAGGAAGTATGCAAGAGACAACCGTCAGACAGGTGTGAATCACCCAAATTCAAAGCTTCAAGCTTCAGTACGTCAGTGTTCACCGATGTCATGCTGTTCCTGCATGGAAAGACGCCGTCTGTCGACTTCACTGAACAAGCACTATTTGCCGATCGATAGCAGCGAAATATCGTTGATCATGATGGTCCGGATGGATGAGCTGCACTGCCACAGCCGCCGGCAAGATTTTCTCTTTCCTCCGCCATGACACGGCTACCTGCCTCCTTTACCAGCCTGTATAGACTTTTTTTGCGCACCACCTCTACCTCAGTCCTGCATCATACATTGGCTACTAGAAATTTGCGCCATCTATGGCGATCCAGCTTCCACGACGCAGCGAAAGTAATACACGACCTTCAACGTGAACCTCCTCCTCCGCCTGCCGTTAAGGAGGAGCTGGAGTCTTGGTTATCAATTTGGAACAACAGAGGTACACTACTAAGAGTTAAAATATACCTGCTGTTCACTAATCTACATCGAGCAGTTGACAACACCCTTACTCTACTGCACAACTCCTCCCACACGCGCGGTTTATCTCACCAACTGACTCGTAATCTGGCCTTACTCGCGCATCACGAATACCGACGCGTATCCGAAATCAAATACCCCGTCTGGAACCCACAACTACCCGCAGATTCAAAAGAGTACCAGATCCGAGCACCTGCGAAATCTCGCACAGAAACCAGGCGGGACGCGATGAAAGCCATTAGTGACCGTGCCTTGTCTGCCGTTTCGAAAGCTGTTCGTATGGCCGAAGGCAGGGATGGTATCATTCTAGGGAGCATGGCGGTCAAAGGAAAATTGAAGCGCAACGTGTGATATGTGAGTGTCCTTGGCGAGTACCTTACAACGCAGCTAATTTGCGGGCTTTATATAGTGGTTGCGATAGATGGCTACCAATAGCTATTGAATACATCGGGTAGCGCGACCGAGTAGCATGAGGTCTATCATATAAACCGCAGCTGGAAGGCGATGTCGTCATGCTCAGTGCTCACCATCCTCACACACACGGTGTCTATTCGCGGGTGAACGTGTGTGCCACCCTGTCACTCGTGTACCGCAATAAAGGGACGCTTGAACCTGCATAAAAACACTTATGGAGGACGGTTCCTATTTCTAATAACTTGTGGTAATCAGCAATGGTCGACGAATTAACGAATGATAGAGATGATGGATACAGATTTTGAGTACTAGCACATTAATTGAAGATATATCATACATTACTGATCTACATAATCATATCAAGCCCAGAAGAAACTCCTACCATCGGGACGGAACCATCTGCGACCACGATGCCACACTCTTGCATGAGAGATAGCCATCCTGGATCCATGTTCGACTCTGTCATCAATCCCAGTTCCGCCATCGCAGCAGCATTGATAGCCGGGTAGGCTTGCATTGATGGTGGGTGTTGGGTGTTGAACCAGTCCAAGTCGGCAGCGGGCTGCTGGTATTGCAGCTGCGGAGTGTGGTTTACTGGAGCAGCATACATTGTTTGTGGATGGTGGCCCGTGGATGCGGGTGCGCTTGAATATGCCGGAGATGTATCCATCCAATTCGTATTTTGAAGATCTAACAAAGCGCTCCAAGAAAACCCGTGGTCCTCTTCCGTGCCAGTCGGTGGGGGATTCACGAAAGTTGATCCTGATGATGTAGGGAATGGTTGTGCAGTCTGAGGGGTCCATTGTCCATGAATTTGTTGACGAGGCGTTGACATCATCCCCCCACCACCGTCTTTGATGTAATCCATCAATGATGGATGGACATTAACTACGGGCGGCGTCGCTTCGACCACTGGACCTCCAGGAGAAGGCGTGGACTCAGTGGTGGAAGCAGGGGAAGCGCTGAACTGTAAAGAGTTCTTTGACCGATGTCGCTTCGTCAATACTTTAGTCTGTCCGCCAAATATAGCCAATTCATCCTCGGATTCGGATGGCGGTGGATGCGTGGATTGCTTGTTAGGTTGATCAACGGGTTTATCGCTCTTCGGTGATGAGGATTTTGATTGGGACTGAGTGTATGACACTATGGCTTTGTCTTTCAGCTTGCGCAGAATGCCCTTGTCGAATGGTCTTAAAATGCAGACAGAGACGTCAAGCTTATACACTCACCAAGGCGACCCTTGCTCTCTGAGATTTAGCAGCGCTGGTTTCAAACAACCTGATGGCTAACTCCAAGTCCTCCAACGCACTCCAGGCGATGGTGGTATTAGGTGAACGAGTGACCACACTACCAACGACCACCTAAAGGGATGGTAAAGAGGGGAAGGGCAGATTCATCTGATAATGCTTACTGCTGAAGAAAAAACATGATAGAGCAGGAACCACACCCTCGTGGCGGCGTCGGACGAACGATCAAATTGATGTGCAGCCGCCTTAATAATAACAGACGCACTCCGATACACCGTCAAGAAAGAGGGAGCGAAAGGACTGAGAAGAGGATTAGAAGGGAAGTCGAGGATAGATTGAGCAAAGTAACTCCGATGCAGATAAAGCATCGCTAAAATTGAAATATAAAAAGAAAGCGCGACGAGGGATGTATTGAAGTCACTCACTAACGGTCCTATGCTGACTTGCATAGAAGTCTCTTAAGCTTTTTGCACTAGAATAGTATTCGTCCTTCCCATCTTCAAGTTTAACGTACGGCTTGAATGACGCGGGGAATGTCATCTGGCGGATCTTCTTATCAAGGTCCAGTATAGTGGCATAGCTAGGTGCTTGGGCAGTCAAAGTTGCGTCGACAACAGCGTTGAAAATGTCTCGGGCAAAGGTGTGCTTCATGCGCCAGACTATAGACGTGATGTGAACTTCGAGTAGTAAAACGAGAGTCTGATATTTAACTCACAGCCAAATTCAATATCTCCGGACTGGCTCAACGTTGCCTCCTCGTCAGTTGGGAACTCACAGTCGACAAACGATAGGTGAACTGAGGGAGGTCGACCAAGAGCAAGGCTCTGGTCTAGGCTATCAGATCAGACCCGCCAAGAGGGAAGTTACAGGGACTTGCATGAGAAACGTCGGACGAGAAGACTTCCCACCATAAATTCCTACGCATTTGGACGGTATTAGGGTCCATGTGCCACCTTGCACTATCCCGATCTGTATGGCATATTAAGCAAGGGGGAAAATGCTCAAGTGGTGACAAAATACTGACGAAGACCAATCTAAAATCATGGTCAACGCTGAAAGCACGAAAGATTACAAGAAGCTCACACTTAGCGCTAGCTTGGCAGCAAGGCCCATGCTACACCACTGAAACATAATATGAGTTTGAGGTCATAAGAATACAGATGCGGACATACTGCGCTATCCCGGGAGTATTTTTTACTATCCATGCTGTGATACGTCGCCATAAGTCCGACTGCGCGAATGGTGTTTATTTGGGGCGTATCCAGTAGAATGTGTTTCAGTGACAGTGCCGTAAGTCCCAGATGGTAATACAATTCTGCTTCCTTGTTGTAAGCCCTAAGACGGAGATCAAACAGCGCCCCTAGAGCAAATACGAAAAACAGGGTAGCGAGTGTATGGGGAAGCGCCGAATGAGGATCTTTGTATACGTCAGGGAGGAACAAATCAAACAATTCATCACTTTTGATTGGCCTGAAGAAGAGGGACGCGTGATCGATGTACAAGTGACAGAGGAGGTGGGCGCGGTCCCTCGAGGGCAACCTGGAGGCAATATTGGCAACTGGCGTATGCGTCTGTGAAAACGGAAACCCTGTGGTAGCCGTCTCTAGCTGCGGGCTTGTTGAAAGCTCGGTACTTTCTTCGGATGAATCGTCGGATATATCATCCCACTCCTCGCCCGCCTGTGTAGTTAGTCAGTATCAGCGATGACACACGAAGAAGGGAGAACGTAACGATTAATGTCTGGAAACTCGGTCAATGCATGTGCTGCGTGAAAAGAACCAACGTACCTCCGAACCAGCAGACCTGCCAAAGTACCGCATGTCACCCTCGTCCGTCAACGTCAACGTCCCGAGAGCATCAATGGCCTGCGTCTCAGCAGAACGTCGGTCTGCCTTTGTCGCCTCTGCTCCAAATTTCACTTTGAGAAGTTCATCCTCGAGAAGAGGGTGTCGCTCTTCAGAAACAGTGGCTTGTAGAATCGCTAATGCGTCCTCGAGCGACCGTATACGTTGGCTCATTTCGGTGATTTTACGGTGTAGATGATCCGTATCAGCAAGAATGAATCTGAAAAAAGCGTTAAATTTTGAGTAGAGTATAAGTGTACGAGAAATGAACCTAGTGCCTTGTCCCGCAGACAATATACCTGTTGAGCGTTATTGTAGCTCTGTAGGCTGCACTCAATAGAAGAGACCTAACCACAGGGACAAATGCTCTCGCATCCTCGCCTACAGCACGAGCTACATGGGACTTTCTTATCGCAGCGTAGTTCTGGTCAAGACGGGTGAACAGTCTTCACGACCGACGTATAAGCAAGCCTACTGAGTCGGCGACATTCCGCGCAAGAAAGCTCTCCTAGACAGCGAACAATTAAAATAAGCGCGCAGACCGGTGGGAAGGAGAATAGGACGTGAGAAATGTTGTGTATCCAGTCAATTGCAGGTCAACTACGTGAAGTAATAACGACGCACCCCGAATACGTTTCTGCTCAATGTCCTTGAGCTCTTCCTCACTGAAGACCTTCTGTCGTCGCTTGGTTGTCTCTGGTGGCATTCCAGTTGCACATGGGGGAGCTTAGCGGCCCCTTTTACTGAGCATGACGAAATATTGTCACGAGGGTCGCTTAGTGCGAATGATGTCTGCCTATAGTAGTTGTGGCCCAAAGATGCAATCCCCGAAAACGATGGTAACATTTGGAATATTCGTCTATTCTTCGAGTAAAACACAGTCATGGAAGTCAAGGCAGAAGGACTGGGACTTCTTTCCACGTTTCGTGAAGACGGGGTCATCACTTTTGCAATGATCATCATACATCAATAGAGAATCGAGACTGTCTATTTTGTCTACAAATTACTGCTATGGCCACACCAGCCCGATAAAGAAAATGCCAGCTTGGACATGTATCCTGGCGCACTCGATTTCCCGGAGGTTGAGGTAAAAAAATTGTCCTGTTGCCTAAGAAAAAAGGGCCACAGATGATACTACTAAACAGGAACCAGGACTCCTTGGCGGTAGAGCAATAAGGCACCTGAAATGACCACTCATTTATCTAAACGTGTCATTGATTTGATATTTCTTGAAATCTATTCAATTGAACTTTCAAGAAATATCAATCAATCATATACTTAGACCGATGAATGGTCAAGCTGTGGTTCCTGAAGATGTAACTCTTTCCCCCCCGCTTGGAGGGGAAGTGGGAAGGAATCTGGGGAACCAAGGGTTCTGTCGAGGATCCCAATGGAGCGTCTTCAGATCAAAAGATGGGATGTCTCGCATAGAGCTGGGCAGTCCAGCAAGGTTGTCGCAAGCGGCCACCAAAACGCGGAGAAACTATCCCACAATTGTTTGAAATTGATCAATAAAAGCGGCGAGGATTGACATACCTTTCGCCGCTCGTCTCTCCACTGGCCCACCCAATCATTACGGAGAGGTGACTCAAGTAATTGGCTGATGATGGCGCGCGCGAAGCCAAAGGACTCCGATGGGGAGTAAAATTTGTCCTGGAAAGTGAGTGAGCAATATAAACAAATAGAATTCGGTTCTTACCTCGGAGATTTCATGCGCCGAGGGGAGAAACTTGTATAGCTCGGGATGCCCCACCGGGCGTACGCAGACGTCTTCGTATTGACGGCGCCACGCCCACTTGTATCGGCGGAGAAAATTTGGCTTCATGCGTTGCCAGTCAAAGGGCAGCAGTGGTGCCATGACCTGAAGGTCGAATAAGTTTATTGAGGTCAAGTGCAGAGGCTGAGGGTACGCACAGAAAACATGGCTATACTCATTATCTGTATTGCTGTCAGGAATTGCTTCTGGAATTGAAGCTCCCCATAGGCATTAGAGTCTACTGACGTCCGTCAGACCGGACTTTATTTATACGTAAGACAGCTCACCAAGTGGTATAACGGGCAGGATCTCATCTAAGTAACAGAGTTGCTGTTCAATAACCTGAGATGTGTACCAATACGCAAAGGGTTTCTCCTCCTCAGCGTACAGCTCCAGCTGGAAACCTGACAGTATTATCTCTCTAATTGACGAAAGCCTCCAGATAAGAGCTGCATTAGGTAGCTGCTTCACAACATCGTAAACGGGAGTAGTCTAATTGAAGTGGTGAGCAACAGAACCTGGGAGACACTTGTGGTCTTACGTCGCTAGCGAAATGAGAGGCCAGATTAACGAGCTGATCGTAGATGACATGCCAGTCAAAAGCTAAGTTCATTAGCTGTCGTCTCCGCCGTGGCCCGTTCAACCAATTTCCAGTTATATGCGTGTTGAGGAGCTGCGTCTGTTTTTAAGTTTGTGACGGAATAAATGGCAGAAGAACGCACCTTAGCCAAAGAGCGTTCCATTTGAGCCAAAGGCGGAGGCAAAGCACCCCTCCAGCCATCCTGGATAACTTGAACCATCCATTCATAATTTACTCCCAAGGTCTCAGCCATGAAGGACTGAATAAGCCAGGATAAGGTGTATCTATTGAGCACTAGCAGACCATCGTAAAAGCAATTCTACACACAAGATGTGAGTGGGGCTGCGACTCCCATCGTAGATAATGACCTACCTGCGTGCGAGAGCGTATGTATGCAGGTCTCTGCATTGATTGCCACCGTCTCAAATTTCCTACAACCTCAAACAAAACACCATTTAGCGTCAAGGGCGGTATAAAAGAGTCGGTACTACCTCCCAGGTCGTTAAGTATTTCGCCAGAGATAGCGATAACGTCTCGCGCCAGCCATCCAAAAGTTTTTTTAATGCATCCCAGGTTTGTGATGTGGAGATAACATCGATTTCACGAACTGGTATGAAGGTTGTGAGACGACGGGCTATGAAGGGGTCGAAGGCGAAGTGCGCCGGAGAATCGGCTTGTGGTACAGGCGCAGGATGGGATCGTACAATATCCAAGAGCTCATACGCTCGGTATAACAGGTTCTGGAATGGTCCGGGCTCGTCAAATACGTTGCAATCCATGAGCTGAAGTATAATCTAGGCGAAATGGGAATGCGGCAGAAGCAGATGAAAATGGCCACCGACTTTTCGTAGGTCGAGGCGGACACGTAACCCGTCTCTCCATTGTGGCGCTACTAAGACAGTGTTAACAAGGGCGACACCGGAAGAGACCAAACATACTCTTCAATGTATGCAGCAGCCAGTTTGACGCCTCATCAAGCCTGGCCAGCACAGACTTGACGGGGTAACCTTCTAACAACGAAACATCACATTTATCCCCCTGCCAGTCCTCTGTCTAGAAACGACCTCAACAACTGTCATTTAGATATCATAAATAAGGGTGCTCACGTCCTGGAGAATCCCTCTATTAAGACAATCCCACGCAAGACCGCAACACTTCAAATAACCAAAAACAAAGGTCCTAAGAACGACCGAGAGTAGCTCGACTGGTCGATCGGGGTCTCCAGTGAGAGGCTGGTAGGGGACCACATCCGGATCTATGGCGCCCAGCTCATGAACATAAACGAGAGTGAAGACTGTATTTGAGAGAAGATTTCCCGCATGCCATTCCATCTATAAAAGATCTATATCAGTCGTTGCCTTTCAGACCTCGCTGAGACTAACCTCGTAGGAAAACGATCTATCAATTATCCAACAAACTTCTTCAGGTAGCAAGGGCATTAATGGATCAAACGGCGGTCTTCGATTCTCTTCTGTAATCATCCCACTATCCAGGCGAGGCTCACCAATCTTGGGAAAGAGATAAAGATCAAGATACCGTGAAGAGCAGAAAGAGCGTACCTCCAATGCGCTCATGGCGTCCAGAAGCGAGAACCCATCCATCAAGACTAGGCCACCAGGTTCCATCTCTTCAACGACGAAATGGTCATTTTGCTTGTAGAAATCCGATGCACTGCTACTCACCGGCTGCAGCGTTGAGGAAGACATCCGTTACGTCCTGAAAAGCATCGCCTCCAGGCATATCGGTGCCTTTAGGTCCCGAATCCATGTTTATCGTCCAGATACACGTCCAAAATGCAGAAAGAGAGCCTCAGATAATCGATACTGGCATGGCACTGGAAAAAATGTGCGATGGTGAAAGTCAGGAACATGTCAGTGGCTGTGCGTCTTGCCTCGAAAAATGCAGTCATCTCTCCTCAAACGGACAATCCGTTCTTCCTTCTTGATTCCTCGTTGCAGGCATTTTACTACCTCCTTTGTCGCGCACAACAATGTGAAGAGTAAAGATCGCGTTATTCTTTCCGGAATTCAGCCGACTGGTGTGCCACATGTATGCGCTTCACGGGGTCAGAAGATTACACGGCTGATGGTGCCTCCAGCTAGGCAATTATTTTGGAGCCCTTTCGAATTGGGTGAAGCTTCAACAGGAGGCGGGGCCGGACGATGTCCTGCTCTACATGGTGGCCAGCTGGCATGCTTTGACTCTGCCCCAGGACCCGGCACAGCTCGCCAACGCGAGAAATGACACTCTCGCTGTTCTCTTGGCCATTGGATTAGACCCTAAACGCTCCATACTATTTCACCAGGATACGGTGCGTGATTGTACTGTACCCTGGCTGTTCCTACTCATTGCTTTGAATCATAGAATAGGGATCATGCTGAGCTAGCCTGGATATTCAACTGCGTAGCGCCCACGGGAATGTTGCGCCGAATGACGACTTGGAAGGTATATATGCTGTAATCTCAGTCTGAAATAGACTCTGACGGCCACACAGTCGCGACTGGCCACTTCACGCAACATGTCCGACGACACTGACGTCGACGAGGGTTCGCTCACCGCCGGTTTATTTACCTACCCTGTCCTTCAAGCTGCTGATATCTTGGTGTACAAGTGAGTCCAGTTCTTGCTATTCCTCCCTCATATCCCTGACTTGTATCACGTTCAAGCGCAACCCACGTCCCAGTTGGCGACGACCAGACTCAACATGTAGAACTATGTCGAGATATCGCGGAACGATTCAATCATACTTTTTCCCCCGAGTCTCCGTTATTCACTCTTCCCGCCCTTCTTAAAAGTCAGTATCTTTCCTCCATTGCTGTGCCCCCCAAACCAACATTTCTTTAGCATCCTCTAAACGAATATTGTCCCTTCGAGATCCTTCATCCAAGATGTCAAAATCAGCTCCCGACGTGTCATCTCGCATCCTCCTTAGCGACGATGCCTCTGAAATCGCGTCCAAAATTCGGGTTGCAGTGACGGACTCCATACCAGGAATCACATACGACCCTGTGAATCGACCGGGCACGGCCAACCTCTTGAATATTCTTGCAGCATGCACGAACGAGAACGTTATCGATGTTGCTCTACGATACCAAGATAAGAACCATGGTCATGTCAAACGCGACCTTACAGAAGTAGTCGAAGAAACACTGAAAGGACCAAGGGCAGAATTTGAGAGATTGCGAAAGGACGCAGCATATCTTCGTGAAGTCGCTCTGGATGGTGCGGCCAAATCTGCTGAGAGGTCAGAGGCTGTGATGAGGGAAGTTAGAGAAGCTATCGGATTACCATCATTCATATAATTCTTGCATTCGAATTCATTGCCAGTTGCCAGTGTCAAAAATCGTGAAATAAACTCTCGTGTTTAAATCTTGCCGGCGGCTGTGGCAGTGCAGCGCAGTTGCCGGTGCTCCGCTGGCACAACAGAAACAAATACATCCCCTTCCGACTCAGCATAGTCGAAATAGTCCTTCACGAACCTTTGCTGCGCGTCATCTTGTTATTTTGTCTATCCTTATACTTCATCGATGTCAGATGAATATCCGAGCTTGTTCCGTACGTTGTCGAATACGGCCTCTACCGTCCTTGCTACTCACGTCGGTATTGCGTATGTACAGGCTCGGAACAAATGAGCCTAGTGCAGCTCTTTGTGCCCACCGAAGTAGCACACGACACCGTCGCCGAACTTGGAGAACTCGGGAATGTTCAATTCAAAGACGTAGGTGTGCTAACGCTGAATCCCACCTCATGGAACTCACCTCCTTCAGCTGAACCCCAGCGTCAATCCTTTTCAACGCTCGTTCGTCGGAGAAATTCGTCGTATCGATGAAATGGCACGTCGAGTGCGATTTTTCTCCTCCCAGCTCGCAGCCGAGAAGGATGTTGTTCCTATCCGTCCCCTATACGACTCTGCGCCGTTGATTACCGTTGGCCCCCGTGCTGCTCAGACTCTTGACGAATTGGATGTAACCCTCTCCGAACACGAGTCAAGGCTCATCAAGATGAATGACAGCTATCGAACGCTGAGCACACGGACGAAGGAGCTTATTGAGGCTCGTCATGTATTGCGAGAGACCGCAGTGTTCTTTGACAAGGTCAGACTCCATGTTACTTTCGTAGAACAATGATTAAATAGCTTGCGACAGGCTCAAGTTCAGCAGAGTGACATCCGCACCTCATTCGACGAAAGTTCAGCTCCTTTACTTCAGCACGACGATCGAGAGAACCAATTCTCGACTAGTTCCAACATCCCGTTCGACTTGGAGTAAGTCAAAATTATCTTTATCACTGATATTTTCGCTTATGGCTATGGTCAGGTTTGTCACCGGCACCCTTGATCGTGCACGGGTTCCCACATTTGAACGGGTTCTTTGGCGAGTGCTCCGTGGAAATCTCTACATGAACCACACCGATATCGAGGAACCTTTCGTGGATCCTGCAACTGGGGTCGAAACTCGTAAAAACGTCTTCATCATCTTTGCCCATGGAGATGCCCTGTTGGCCAAGATACGCAAAGTTGCCGAGTCTATGGGTGCTACGCTGTACCCTATTGACGCCAATGCTGACAAGCGCGCCGAGGCTCTACGGGAGGTTTCCGTACGTCTAGAGGACCTTCAAACAGTCCTATACAACACCGGCTCGAATCGCAGGAGTGAGCTCGTTAGGATTGGCGAAAGTCTGCGGAGCTGGCAGGACGTAGTCAAGAAGGAGAAGCTCATTTACGAGACGTTGAATCTATTCAACTACGACGTTAGGAGGAAAACGCTCATTGCGGAAGGATGGGTACCTACGAGGGACATCACCACGATCCAGCTGGCGTTGAGGCATGCGACTGTAAGTTTCAGACGGTACCAGCGTGATCTCAAAACTAACTATAAACGTAAAGGAGGAATCTGGTACTAGTGTCCCGCCTATTCTTCATGAGCTCCGTACCAGCAAGACGCCACCAACATTCACCCGCACTAACAAGTTTACGGAAGGCTTCCAAACCATTATGGACAGCTATGGGATTGCGGCCTATCAAGAAGTCAACCCAGGCTTGTTCGCTGTTGTTACCTTCCCTTTCTTGTTCGCAGTCATGTTTGGTGATATCGGTCACGGCTTTATTATTTTCTTTGCTGCGCTGTACATGATTCTGTCGGAGCGTAAGCTTAGCAAAGCGGACCTCGGCGAGGTATGTCTTCATCAATCTTCTCTGATCTCCAACTAAGACATAACGATCATAGATTTTCGGTCAATTCTTCTTGTAAGTAAACGTCAAACCGGCGCCCTTCCTGTGTTAATTTTCTTCTCAGTGGGCGATACATCATCCTTCTGATGGGAATCTTCTCCATTTACACTGGCTTCATGTACAACGATATCTTCTCCAAGTCTCTCCATATCTGGCACTCGGGTTGGGACTTCCCAGACGGAGAAGGGAAAGTTACTGGTGTTTCTAACGGACATATGTATCCTTTCGGTCTTGATCCTGGTTGGCATGGCGCAGACAACAACCTTGTATTCGTCAATTCATACAAGATGAAGATGTCTGTTGTTCTTGGTGTCATTCACGTTGGTCTTTTCTCTATTCCTCACAGCTCGTTCTGAAGGAGCATTTATAGATGACGTTCGCGCTATGCTTGCAACTGCCAAATCATTTCAAGTTCAAACGACCGGTCGACATCTATGCGAACTTCATACCTCAAATTACCTTCCTGCTCTCCATCTTTGGCTATCTGGTCATTTGTATCCTGTACAAATGGTCCGTTGATTGGAGCAAATCCTCTCTGCCGCCGCCCTCGCTCTTGAACATGCTCATTAACATGTTTTTGTCACCGGGTAACATCAAGCCAGGTACTCAACTGTATCGTGGCCAGTCTGTCGTACAGGTCATCCTATTGCTTATGGCATTGGTATGCGTCCCTTGGTTGCTCATCACCAAACCGTATCTAGCCTGGAAGGAAATGAAGAAGATCCAAGGTCAAGGTTATATTGGGTTGAACCACGATGCGCCAAGAGATAGCTCCGATGATATCATGGAAGGGGAGGAAGAGGGTAACGGACGGGCCATCGCCGAAGATGCCGAAGAAGAACACGTACGTTTCATAGTCTGTCTAGTGAAGAGACGGCACTGATGGCGTTCTTTCTATGCAGGAGCAGCATGACTTTAGTGAAGTTATCATCCACCAAGTGATTCACACCATTGAGTTCTGTCTCGGCTGTATCTCGCATACTGCTTCGTACTTGCGTCTGTGGGCGTTGTCGCTTGCGCACGCGCAGTTGTCCGAGGTGCTTTGGGAGATGACGATCGAAGACTTTTTGAACCCGACAGGTATCTTTGGTTGGATCGGTCTCGTCATCATCGGGGCAATGTGGTTCTCCTTGACTATCTTCATCCTGTGTATCATGGAGGTTCGTTGCGTTCCAAGTAACAATGTCGTGTACTAATGTGATGCTATTTTAGGGTTTGTCGGCGTTTCTGCATGCCCTTCGGTTGCATTGGGTGGAGGCAAACAGTAAGCATTTTGAAGGCGGAGGTTATGTACGTGTTCATTTTTCGAGTTCTTCGTTTGAAGTACTAATGGTTGTGGTTTAGGCCTTTACTCCTCTCAGTTTTGCGAGCGTCGAGTTCAAGGAGTGATGGATGGTTCATTGAGGATGTCCGACTAACCCATACCCTTTAATACCTTACTTTCAATCAAGTTTTGCGGTCCTCGCGTTCATTTTGTTATCGTAGACAAATGAAATTTAAGGATATCTCTTTGTATGAAGTGCGCCTTGAATGGCCAAATGCGTCAATGCACTGATTTATTAATAAGATATCTGAGAGGAGAACCGTGGCAATGTTTGGCATCCCTGACGTCATCAAACAGTGCCGAATTCAGTCGACGTGGAAGCTCGGTGGAACTGTACAACGAACTTGATCTTGGCTGCATAGGCCAATTGCTTGGCATCCAATTCTTTAGTCCCGGGCACTATGCTCTCGCTATGCACCCTTCTGTCTCTTCTCCTCTGTCTCTTCAACCTTCTAGACGCCAAGTCAAGCACTGGGAATTCAGTACTGGTAGTTCTTGATCCTGCTGCGCAGAGCCAGTTCTCAATATTCTTCGATGGCCTGAAAGGTGCGTGCTTCTGAGGTGGAAAATGTTCTTATTGTCTGACTTCCAAGCAGATTCGGGATATGAACTTACCTTCCGTGGCCCAAAGGACGAGGCGCCCCTTCTAATTGAGGACGACGTTGCATCGTTCGCCCATGTCATCGTCTTTGCTTCCGACACCAAAAGTACGTGTCAATGCCAGTGTGATTCGACGAAACTCATATGTTCTAGACTTTGCAAAGGACATCACACCCCAAAATCTCGTCCAGCTGCTCTCACTAAACACCAACCTTTTGATCGCGCTTTCTCCAAAACAAACAATGCTTTCCTCGCTCGCCGCCGAGTTTTCTCTGATCCTTCCACCTCCTGGCACTCCGCTTATCTCTCACTTCCCCGAGAGAGATGCACCCGCAAATGTTATTCCTATTTCAGTACCCGAATCACCTCTACTCACTCCCAATACGCCACCTGTATGGTTCTCCGGCATCCCATTTGCGCGCGGAAACAACCCACTCATTGTTCCCATCTTGAACGCCCCGGAAGAAAGCTTTGCTGCGGACTCTGACAGTTCTACTGATACACTGGCCGACGCCGCCGAGAAGGGGGGTGAAGGTCTCTGGGCGGGCAGCCAGCTTGGTGTTATATCTGGTTTCCAGGCGCTGAGCGGTGCACGTGTGACCTGGGTTGGCGGTGTAGATTTGTTCACTGACAAGTTTGCGAACAAGGAAGTATCCAAGTACGTGTATGCATCCCGTCTTTTCCGTGTGTGATTCTCATCCTTTCGAAGGGGCGTGAAATCCGGAAACACACAGTTCACGCGCGATGTCGCGGCTTGGACGTTCCAAGAGTCTTTGGTGCTGCGCATCGATGATGCTGATCATCATATCGCGAATACGACGATTTCCAAAGAACAATATACCATCAACGATCCCATAATCTACTCTGCGGCCATTTCTCGATTCAACCCGAAGGAGGATACTTGGGAGCCGTACTCCGACATCAAGGATATGCAACTTGAATTCACTATGCTCGACCCACACATCCGTACAGCTTTACCACCTGCAGCGGGAAAACCAGGCATTTACTCTACACAATTCCGCGCGCCTGACCGGCACGGCGTGTTCAAGTTTGTAATTGACTACAAGCGCAAAGGGTACGTGTTTCATTTTGACTGGAAATATGACGGCGTTTAATGTCTGTTGCTGAATAGATGGACGCACCTCCATCACTCAATCACTGTAGCTGTCGTGCCACCACGGCATGATGGATACCCACGATTCCTTGGTGCAGCTTGGCCATACTACGCTGGTGCTATAAGCACGAGCGTTGGGTTCTTCTTGTTCTCTGCCATGTGGCTCGCTGGTGATGTACGCCAGTCGAAGAAAAGTAAATCCCAAAAGACAGAATAGATGATGGTACGGTCGATGTATTTAAAATTTGTGTGAATTGAGCTACCTTTTTTTCTGGGTAAAAAGTGCGCGATTTCCGCGAACAAGGGTGGGCGCCACATTGACTCATGCAGAAACTTAGATCGACGTCGGAAATCGTTCCGACATTCCACCAAGTAGGATCTTACGGGGGCAAGTCGCGGTCGTGTGTGACGGAGTAAAGTTGAGACTTCTATATAAACACCACGTCTAGGACTTTCAGTATTCCGAGCCAGAGCCCAGGCGAGTATGCTGCCAAATCTGACTAGGCCGCTGTCTTTTGTCTCTTGATTTTTGTGGGAGCCTGATTGCCGATATCGGACCTTACAACCGGCGCGTCGACGCGTCCTGCGGTCCCGGCCACTGTCATCCTGCGTCTGTACGACTCAATTGAAGCCGAGAGTTGTTCGTGTACTCAAGCCGTCACCACCCTTCCTTCCACCCACACTAGCTCTCTCCCTCCCAATGGCTGCCGTGCCTCCATTTCTTCAAGGTCCCGGTATGACTCCAGAAGTTTTCAAATGCCTCGAAGTCTGGTGGGCATCGAAATACAAAGACGGGTACAATTCGTCTTTCAGTGATCTTGAGCAACTTAAGGTATAGCATATACTTCCTCTGCATGGTTGTCCTTTCATGGTTCCCTATAGGTTGCCTATGGTTTCCAGATGAACAACCTGATGTCTTGCCGAGCGAATAATGCGCGCCTTAGCTCAGCGGTTGATACTTTGCAAGTGGAATCTAAACTGCTGAAGAGGCGGAATGAACTTTTGCAAGAGGACGTTGAGCAGGCTAAGCGGACTGCGCAGGAAGCGAGAGACGAGGTTGTAGCGTTGAGAAAAGATAAACAAGATCTCGTGGAACGACTGGCTGCGGTGGAGAAGAAAACAACTGACCTATCCAAACAGGTATGTGGTATCATATCATCACGTCGGACGGGGTAGTAAACACTATTACAAGATTGATGCTTTCCGAATCCAGGCGATGGCTCTCGCGGAACAGGCTCACCAACGCCGTCTCGAAATCGTTTCTGCGGCATTCGGGAAAACGTCGTTCGTTGAAGAATCCTTCGTTCCAACCCGTGTCGTATTTAACGATCCTGCACAAATAATGTCTGCACTACCTTCCGTGCGTGTTTAGTCGTGACGTTTATCCTCATACTGACCTTATTTTATCTAGGAGCTCACGCAGTCCCTGCAGTACGAACCGTCTTGTTTTCACCGAGTAATTAATCACAGAAAGCTCAATCTTTTAGCGTATACTTCCTTCCTTTGCCCCCCCGGTCTATGCCTCTGCACATCCCCAACATCGCCCAGGTAGGGTACTGGTTTCATCCTCCCATTACGTTTCCCGAAGGAACACCAGTAGAGTTAGTTGTAGAGGCAAAGTCTCACGAGGTGTGTACAGCGCAGCCGACAGCGATATTCCATGTCTAAACCTCTCTTGATTAGTGGCTATACTTGGGTCGATACCTCAGTGCCTCCCTCGATGGCGAGGATATGAAACTGTCCGAATGGATCGGATTAGATGCTCAGGTGCGTTTCCCTAGGATTGGACACCGTGGTGCTGGTTTACATATTGATGGTAGACTAAGACTGCCTATTGCACCTCCGTCAGTCGAACTCTGAAGGAGCAAAAGGCTGATCAACAAGTCTCGTGTGCCGACATACAGCGAGAACTGGATTCGGGGGAGTACGCTGCTCCTTGTTACAGCTTACAGTGCGTTGGATACGACTTGGCGCTACAGGAAGCTTTCGTTAAAGCATCGACTCTCCAACTGTCAGATATCGACACTTCGAAACCTTCCCAAAATATTCTGCCGTCCGTGAGAGGTGCTGTGAAATCCCTTCATGCGACGTGGCGCGTCGACGCTGACCTGGAGCGAAGCCGCCCTACCTCTATGAAAAAGCGTAGTCATCTGGATGATGAGGGGAGTGTGACAAAGAGGGCGCGAGTGAACGGCCCACCCCCCGGCAGGATGCGTGTTCACGATGAAGACTCGACGTAGGTTTTCTCGACAAGTTGGAGTACTATTGCTGCTACTACTACTACTGTATCTTTATTGCGCAAATGTTAACATCTCTATTAGCTAAACCTGCAGCTCTTGTTGCGGCTTATCCTCTGGCTTTCGGCCAAGACATCGTCCTAAAAAGCGATCTAAGCGGCCCTGGATTGAAAGTCAGTGAAGGCGAAATTTGTCTGAGCAAAGGAACATCGGGTCACCATGATGGTATGTGCTCCGCCATCAAAAAAGTCATCAAGAACATGTATCGCATATCTGATGTTATTTTTTTCGACTTGGATTTCATCGGCTCGCAGTGAGCGATCAGATTCCCATTCATCTTCTGGCATGACGCGCTGTTCACTGAAAAAGTTCCCACCATCGTCTTGTACCAGATCATGAAGTTTTCTGCGGCATTCATCCCAAGCAGGGTCTCGTGGACGGAGCTGTACCAGCCTTGTGATATCCCTTCGGATGGCAGTCCGGTCTATATTCTCGACACCATGTGTAGCCAGGATAGAGCACGCAGTAAACAAATTCTGTGGATTATGGAGATAGTCGATGTGCGTTGCTTCATCCACAGCTCCATCCGATCCATGTTGCATGGCGGAAATTCCCCCAATGTACGCGCTAACCATCGGAACTGAAGCTTCGTGGAATGTATGGTTTCCAAGGAACTGTAGACATTGATTTTCAAGAAATGCAGTAACAGCCACCGGAATGTGTTGTGTGAGGAGATCGGTCAATGCCCTACATGCAGGGTCAGACTGGTAAGTATTCCTTCTCCACCGCTGCTCGTCGGTCTGGTCCCATTGGCTTGCCATGAAATCAACCATTGATTGGAAACCATGCAAAGAACAAGCAGAAGGGGCCACAGTAGTCAAAGGGAGATAGGCGAGGATAGTGTCATTGCACAACTCGCTCCAATCTGAGTTGATATTGGATGGTAGGACGACACAATGAGCAAGGATATCATCAAGCACCATCATGACAGCAGTAGCTTCCTGGGATGTGAATGTTTGGTGACGGATCCACCTAACCGCATCGCGTAACAACCAACAAATGGTGGGATGAGACATATCAGACTCGGGAAGAGAAAGTCTATGAAGTACAAATTTGACAGCTGCCACAAAAGCCCTCAGAGATTCAGGCAATGATGGATCAGCTAAAGATGACTCTGTGACGAACTGGGAAAACATGTGGAGAACAAGGTGGTAGATTTTGTCAAGAAAATAGGGTACCGAGTCCTCGAAATCACAAACTGGCAACGAAGAATCGAAATCCTGATTATGTGATGCGTTAAACGAGTATAAGAAGACAGCGCAAAGATGAAGTGGAAATGAATTGGCATGATTGTCATTATCAGGATCCAGAGGGCTAAGGACATCTTGGGATTTCATCAGAAGATGATACCAACAACGTGGCGGTAGCTTTGAAGAATGGATAATATCAATGAAAAATGCGCCAGGACTGACAGATTCTGTTTCTCCGTTGCTCAAGCGATAACCATTAGATAGGATCGCGACGGTGACCTCGAATGAATCGAATTCAGGGGGAGCAATAAAGGAGCGGGTCCGGGGAAGGGGTCTAGTAATGAAGGGGTAGTACAAGTGCGAGCGAGGATAAAAGCGAAGTAAACGTCCGACTTCGAGTGCCATCTCTGGCACTATTTCATAATCCACATAACTCCCCAAGACACGGTCAAGCAAAGATTCCTGCAAACCATCCATTGTGTAATTAGTTCCCCCAAGTGCAACAAGCTTTTCTTCTGATGCCATCGGCAGTCCACCAATCGACTGTATTACTATACTTTGGACAGTGGGATTGGAAGTGACTGAGAAGAGCCAGTGCAGTGCTTCAGCCGCCAAATTTATTGACATCTGTCTCACGGACTTGGACTCTATCGCCGTCAGTGACTCAGGTGTTCTTGCTTGCACAAGGGGACGAGAGTGGAACATGGCGCCAAATTTTCTTCTTTTAAATAAATAAAGAAAATCTTCTTTGTCGTCCCATGTCATTCGCGGGATGATACGACAAAAAGACATGTAGACCAGATCACATAGAGGTGTACGGTATGGGCATTGAGGGAAGATAATGGGAAGGATGGTGGCCAACACATACGCGGCGTAGACGACAGCCGTTCCTGCACATATGATCCATGACAGAGCTGCCCGAAGGGGATGTAAGAAAATCACCAAGCCGCTGAGAAATATGGCGAGAGCGAGGTGCATAAGAACAGGGAGTAGTCCTATGATGACCTGAACGTGCCACTTTTCAAACCCGGCATATCGGAATTGACGTGTAAAACTGCGATCACGCGGTGTTCCAGAAGGGAGGGCAACGTAGTGGTGCAGCCATTGTTTTACGAGAACAGCAACGAGTGCAGTCGTAAGGCTGAGGAACAGGCTGGTGAACCAGAGTCCGTTCACCCAGACATCCGTGGTGGCAGGAACAAAGGCGATGGTGGGATTGAGGGGAGAAGGAGTGATGGCGGCTACCGGGGAACCGTTGGCGATGGCACGTTGAACGAGGACCGATTCATACAGTAGGGAAGCTGCCATGGCAGCATAATCCGGCTGCAAACTCTGCGACGTTTGCACTACAAATGTAGTCACGACTGCCGAGAAAAGACCCGCCTTGAACACAGCTCAGTAACGAAGGAAAGCAAGACAACAAAAGGACTCACAAAGACGAGCAGTACGTCTACATTATCTCGAGATTCTTCGACCATGTTGACATCGTGATTCCTGCTTTCATCTTCGTACGTTTTCCACACCCTCGCCGCCGGGGCCGCTTCTTCATAGGGCGCGTCCTCGGGGTATTTTTGTTCATAGTCGTACGTATCATTGCCTGGTTAGAAATTGATGAGATACACGAGGAAAAGGGTTAGGAATGGTTTTCTCACCTTTGTTAACCGTAAGATTCGATCTCTTCATCCCAAAAACCTTTTTCGCATTGGCCGCATTAGCAGGAGTTGGTGGGGCAGCGGCGGCAACTTGACCCTCTTTCTCTTCCTTGTTCGACTCTACGTCCTTTTCTTCCTCGGCCGACTGTACCTCCCGTGCAGCTAGGTTCTGCCCGTGCTCCCCATCTCTCCCAATCCCTGGTCCTTCCGCCTCTGCATCTTCGCGTCCAATGGCTTCCCCCTGTCCCGGATCCAACGTCGATGTTCTATCGATTTCGCGAATTGACATAGTGCCGAGCTGTTGGCAGGAGGATGAGGGAGAGAGAAGAACAGCAGCTGTATGCGCTGGCAGGCCTCATGATTACGACATCCAGCGCTACTGCAAGTGTCCCAAAGGGTACTACAGGCGCTTAACTGATAATAATCGGAACCATTCAAGATGTGCTGTTAGGGCGTTGATAAGACCTTGAAATAGACGGGATATTCTTTGGAAACGAGGTAGAAAGGGAAACATTTTGTCATCGTCAACATGAGTCCGACGGTGTTGTAGTCGAGTACAGCGCTTGAGAGTTACGTTCAATCTCCGATGCGAAAATGCGGACCATGTTGGACAGGCACAGTTCAAGACAGGTTATCTCTGCTTTGTACTAGTGATGTACCGTTCATGCGTTCGGGCATGGCTGAGGTGTATCGGCAACATACAGAGGAACAATGAGCGGTGACTGCCTAACTTGGAGTTCGTCGGCCGGCTCCCTGAGCTGACTAGATTTGGCATTGACGACTTTCCCTTCCGTTGACGACCTCAACACGACCACGACCCTCAATAATGGCCTTCCCTCCTCCACAGCCACAGGCGACGACTCCCCTCGAAGACAACCCTCCACAGCCACAGACGACCTCCTTCCGCCATCCCTCCTCATCTGCAAAGCCGACATCCCTCCCCCCCTGCCCTATTTGCTGCTTGGAGCCAGCGCCGCCTTTCTGTATGGGGATTCACCTTCAAGTCGTGTCCAAACGAGGTCGACCTCATGTCTGCAAGGACGACATCCATCCCTTCCGCTGCAATCAGTGCCGACTCCATCTTCGAGTTATCGAGCTTCACTTCGAGTCGAGATAATGGGCGATGCGGAAATCCGGCGTCGAGAACAAGGGGCGGGGCGAGAATATGGCGACGAGTTGAAGGCGCTTCGTAGTGTGAGCGTATGCGCTCACATCTTCGTGTGCGGAGCGCAGAGCTTGATTTTTGTGGAGCACGTTCCGATCGCGTTCTGTTTCAGAGCGCACACCCTCATGTTTGGCCTAGCGCGCGCGTCCCTATTTCTCCATACACTGCTCTACTTCTGTAATCCTAGTCTATCCAATATCAATATATTCTTTTCCAAGTCCACCACCAGTCAGAGTTCATAATATCATAATTTCCCCACCCCGAAGGTATGCTCATCCGCACGAAACGGGAGGGGCTTCCTCCCATTCGTGCCGCGGTCAAGTGTAGTCTCCCGTTGAAATCAATCCAACGCCAGACCGACACTTGCCGTACGTGAGCCAAAAGGCCATAAAAAAAGAAGGGAGTCTCGCCGCACATAAACGCGACGAGACTCCCTCTGGAATGATCAGTCTAACCCTAACCTTAGAACCTACCTTGTACATTTGGATGATTCGCTGGAATACAAGCAAGTTAGTGACACGCCGTCTACTTCAGCAAATCCGCTTACCTCGTAAAAATCTCCACATGCCAAACGAGTCAAGCATCCGACGCCGTCAACCAACCTCGAGTCGCCCTCAACAAACGGCGGCTATTTATTCAGCCGCGACGGGTTAAACGAGGTTGGAGGAAGCCGTCGGTTGGTCGACTCCTTGTTTTCATCTTCATGCAGGATCGCATCGAGGCTAAAAAGCGGCTTAAGTCAAGGGGACTACACCAGGACCGGGGGCTACACAGCTAAGCAAAGCAGAAGTTAGCACAGAACAACAAAAAGATGATGAAGCTCAAATACATACCTATGGCAGTGGGTGAATCTGCTCAAGAGATATTCGGTGGTGGCCTACATTCTGCGCGTCGTCGAGCTTGCATTGTCCCTGCGTTGAAGCTAAACTTGACGAGCAGGAGTAAGCCTAAGATTGAATGGTAAGCAACGAAGCAGGTCGTCGACGTGACGGCGTACCTTGTGCCTACTTTCTATACCCCGCCGTTACCATCCGACTGATATTATGCCCTCGCTCACTGCACGTCCATACGTTGCAATGGGGCAAAAGTCGTTTTTGCTGTGTGGGCATCTTGAGCCTGAAGGTACACCGACTCTGCAGTCAAATGTTAGCAAAGAAACATTCGTTCACATGCTAAGGACATACCGTATACTTGTGGTCCCTGTATTCCATTGCTACAGCTCCAGCAGAACCACCTTGACGATGCCGCAGTCTTACTCGCTGGACGTCGATACATCGTGGCGGGGCAGAACTCATTATGGGGGGTAGGAGTCTTGATATTTTGAGTGGAACACTAGACATCGCATTCAATTATGAGTAAAAAGCAGTCATCGACGTAGTAAGAGCGTACCCTGAACCCTGCCATCTCGACGATGCCGCGACTTTGCTCAGCAGACGTTGATACATAGTGTCGGGGTAAAATCCCCTCCTCCGAACGAATACAGTCTGTGTCCCATGATCCGTCCATAGTCAGACTGGAGGGAAGCCGGCAGATGAGGAAAGGCGCCCGAAGAGAAGCGCACGGGGAAAGGAGGGAGAGGGTCGTGATTGATGACCGGAGTGTGGGATGTCCAAGGCCTCTCCCTCCCCGGCGTCGACCACCTTGCTCGCCGGAAGATGATCCGTCGTCTCTGGTCAAAACTCGCACACCGAGTCCAAGGCTCCCTCCAAGGTATATCTATCTCTCTTCCTTGCACCCTCAATCACAGCTTGTTCACTGGCTCAAGACGTCTGTATCCCATCGCAAGATTTGGGAAAGGAATGGTGGTCTCGACACCATCACGTCTGGTAGTGGACGATGCAGGATGCAAAGGTGGTGGTAGTCGGCCTGCAGGGATGGGATGGATGGAGAGGGGAGTGTCACAAATGTCCGCGCGGATGACACACCCGCACACCCTTCAGCAGACGTCCACTCTCAGTCCGGTCCTAGCCCCCCACGCCTATCCTCCTCAAAGCCCAGCCTTCAAAGTCGGCAGTGATACGATGACTCCATAGAATATATGCCGATATGACAATCTGAAGGCGAAGCAAGAAGGGAATATATTTTAGATATAGCGTGTACTTGCAATCAGATGTGTACTCACCATGGCTTCGAGCCCATCGAAGGCATGTAGCCGTATCGTGCAAGTCAATGCGTGCTACACACGTCTCGTCCTTCCGCAATGAATCACCTTCGGACGAAAGGTTCTTGCCCACAGACGAGGGCTACCGCTCGCCGCGGGGCATTGACCTCGGAAGAAACAGCTTCCATGAGGAGGAAATAAACTGATGTATCGAAAAGCTGAAAATATCTAGAAATAAGCGAAAATAAGCGAAAGAAAGAAACATAAAACTCACCAGGCGGGACTCGCGCAAATCAATACACGTTACACACGTCTCGTTGTTCCACAATGAACCATCTTCAGACAAGTTCTTCTCCTTACAGGTGAGGGCCGCCGCTCGCCGCGGGGCGTCGGCCTTGGAAAAAAGGAACTTGCATGACGAGGTATGTCGATGTATCAATGGAGGCTGAAAAGATCCAGAAATAAGCCAAAATAGGCGGAATAAAATAACGTAAAACTCGCCAGGCAGGCAAGAAATACAGATTGAGGTCTATGCTTGACGACTTGCATAAAAGGACTACGACAACGCCAGCGAGGAGTAAGACGGGAGCGAAAGATGATGGAAGCACGAAGACAAAGCCAGTGTTTACTGACACGGCCATGACTTCGGCAAACAGTCCCGATTTGGCATTCAACGCTCATCATCGATGAGCGTCCACATGAACCGAGTATTACACCTTATCATCTCTCTAAACATCGACGAGAGACAGTGGATAACATCAAGGTACGTGTTGCTCAACATATGGTCAAACGAGGGAGGGTCATAGTCACGGCAGAAAGTGAGAGTGAGTGGGAGACAAGGATTATTCGCTCATGTCCGCTGGTGAACGATTCATGCTTTTAATATTTACCATTGCTGTAAAGGTAAGTATGTCAGCGAGATATTATTTCCCTGCTGCCATAAAAGCAGAGCTCACAGGATGTCCTTCAAGTTGAAAGCTTACGAGATCTGTAGTAAGTCACTGTTGTCATCGTTGCAGTAACTCGTGGACTCACGTCATATTCTCGTTCCTTGTGATAGCCTTCGGCGCATTCGGGTGGAATACATTCAGCCGCAAGGAAGACACTTGAATGGTGCGTGTAACATCATTGATTTCCTTGACAAAAAGTCATACTCTGTACAGGAGTATGTCAGCACACGTATTTTTCCCCGTCGTTGAACAAAGTACCCATGATTCATGAAGGTGGAAACTTGAGAGATCTATAACCCATTAGTGTTATCATTGCGATGACTAGAACACATGGACTCACATCAGCCCTTAGTTTCTTGCGATACGATAGCCTTCGGCATGCGCAGAAAATTACATCGTGTGAGCTAGGATCAGCAACGCACTGAGACACAACGGTACGTAACTGATCTCCCTGACAGAAACCGTACTCACCACATCCCTTTCGCTTGTACAATCAGAAGCAGGAGAACACCGTCGTCAAGTGGAGTAGAAAATAGAAAACAAGCTCGCTCACCACCAGCACTCCCAAAATTCAAGGAGCGGACAAAATCGACGGCTGAATATGCCCGGTGGAAGTTATTTGACCCAAGGATTAATCATTTGCAAGCATCATTTCACCCTGAAAGAAGAGCTAGATATCGCCGCCAGAAGATTCGGAAAGTGGGATTAAGTATCTTACCTAGGCTCCGTTACTCCGCATTTACATATGTAACACGTATGCGCTAGGAAATATTTAACGAGATCCCAAGGCCAGTAGAAATGTGGACGGATAACTCATGGTGATGTGCCCTGAATTATCTACGAGTTGAAACCGGTTGCTGTTCGCCACGCAATCTTCTGCTGGTCCCGACGTCCCTTCTCCTGTGTGATCAAGGTTTCCCTGCATAATGACTAGTAACTGCTCACCATCCAATCTTTATCTCGTAGCTTCCATAGTAAAGACAGCTCGATAGCCACAGTAATCTGACTAGCTTCGATGTAGAATTACACGTAGTGAACTAGGAATGGCAGGCTAAGATTCACAAACCAATTTCGATGTTTTATTATAGTACGGGAGCCTAGGGCATATCAGCATTGGGAGTACATGAAAGAGCGGAAGGCAAACCATACTGCTGGTGATCTTTAGCCAAGAGACGCGTACAATCGTTCCATAAGAAATAACAACGAGTGATCCCGAGTAGGCCCCGGACTTCCACAGATGTTCGAAGCTTTCTTAACCCATCAAGTGATGCCCAAGAGATCCCAAAGCGACGTACTGCGACAAGAGATCTAGTGATGAATGCGAAGCAAGAACCAGAATATGGTGTACCAGCTAGTCCAACATGTTTCGAGCGAAAACCGCAATTTTGAATTTGGTGAGACTTGACACTTGTTTGAGGTTCAACGTTGGTAGCAGACTCGAGGATCGATCGAATAGTGTGGTAGCAGTACAAGCTGAAGATCGAGTCGGCATCGGCTACCGGATCTGACAACTCCGATTGTGGTACTTTGCTCGACTTTAATTCCTACCACTCTTTATGACTCTCTAATTCTTCAAAAGTAGCTCTCCACTGCGTAAATCCATTATACCGTTCGCTCATTATCACAGGAGCATCTAATTTTGCTGGGTACAACTTGTTTGAGATCGAATACGCGTGATGACACGTTCTTACCCCCTCGAATCAACTCGGTAGGACCTGTACGAAGACTCAACGCTTTCTTGGACCCTGCATCCGTTAATGAGTGATTCGGACCGAGACACCAACGTGTCATAAATAATGATGTCGACTGCCAGCCCTGAGATAGATAGGAGCTCCATTTCCACCAGGCGAGTCCTCCTTTTCCGTGCGATTTAGGACCTCAAAATTCAACTGAACTTTTATTTTCTAGTTACATAAAGTCCTTTCAATACATTTTGAGGATGCCAGGCATCTATGAAAGGGTAGTAAATCTGAATAAGAACTACAGGGTGCGTTCTCTAGCTTCTCTGGAACTCGATAAATACTCACATACCCAACAATATAGATATTCATATGTCCCCTTGCTGATAGTAATTCAACGGGGATGAATAGCCATCAAATGCTAGGCCTAACCGGTTGAATATGGAAGCGGAAACACTATCCATCGTAAGTCGTACACTTGCGTATTCCAAAGTTCTGAGATTCATGTGGTTCAAAGATGTCCCTGCTGCGTAGTCAGGGTCCATGTGTCAACGTCGCTACATCCGGTACCTGCCTGAAAATCAGCGCGAAGGTTGGAAGATTCCCCCAGTGCGTACAATCTCTTTCCTTGAATTCACCAAACACCCGACATGTTACTAGGCTAGGTGTGGATTGGTCAGAGGCGGAGATGGGCGTCTTCACTTTTCAGATGTGTCAGGATTTCATCTCGTACGCAATATCGGCAGCACTAAATGCAATACGATGCGGGGACCTCATTCTGCTGCATATCTATTTTTTGCATCTTCCGGATTCCAGACGTCTCAAAATTCAATGTCCGATGTTCGCTTGCCTGTAACAAACTCGGCTCATATTGATTCCGTGCTCCCTGAGCTCCAGGCCTACACAAAATCTTTAAATACGAAGTACTTTCAGTTCTTTCTCTCATCATCCTACTCATTCCCACTTTTCTCCCTCCTCTAGTCTCCATATTCTCCCTCCTCTTCTATCCCACCTCCACTACTCTCATCATCGCTTTTGAGCATGCCCTTGGCTGTTTCCTGCTCCTGTATCCATCGTCGTCGAAGGAGTCGGGCTTGAAGGGTTCGGTCTCGTGACCGTACGTCATGTACCTTTTCGGGCCGGAGGGTTTGTTGATTTCGCTTCGTCTCTCTGATCACGACGACGACGACAAGTTCGCTGTCGATAACGGTGAGCCGTTGTACTTTTCTTGTTGTTTTCGGTCTCACTGACATTGCGTGGGCCTCCCCACTGGACTCGTCATCAAAGTGAAGATGGTACGCGCCGTTCATTTTATTGGTCTTGGTTTTTATTGACAATCTATTACAGCTTGCTATGGATGTCCCCTCGTAAACTCCAGGTGTACGGTGAGTTAATATTCTACTTCAGTTTGGTCTAGCTCATGTTTTCTCCAGAACGCGCATGCCCTCGGTACAGGTTACCTTATTGGTGTTGGACTCAACAGCGTGCTTGGTATGTAATCTATGTTATATCCCTATTTTATCAACTGACGCATTGTTCTTCGCTTTCAAGGGGTACTCCAGGCTGCAAATAAGTGTTCCTTCCTCCAATGTATGTGGCTAGGCTCGATTGCATTTTCACGCGTCGTTGAGGTACCGCAAGGCTCGGGAATTGTTTCTCGTTGAGGGTTTCGCATTGGACCGAGACGAGATGCCAGTTGGCATGGTCTCTTGAGGTCGGAACGAGGATGGGGGAGTTATAGGAGCAGAGACGCATTAGGACGAATGTTGCCGAGGTACGTTCATTTACCATTGATTCCTCCAGCATCCAGAATTGAATGATTTATGTACAGCCTCTCTTCTTGAACTCCTAGGAACTCGCAGCAGGCTGGTACGTGTGTTCAGTGTTGGAATGAATCTCGCAGCGGGACTCTGTGTCCTACCATGGTGAGTCGGTTCATTTTTGTTTGTTCTCATCGTTTCTCATATGATGTGTTATGCCCTGAAGCTCGCTCTCAAGATGCGGGGCGCCAGTCGTACAACGAGCATAGATGGCGGTGGCTCGGGGGGTTCGAGAAAGGATATGAGCCCCGGAGTGATCGGTATGTAGCAAGCCTTATACTTTCGTTCTGTCAACTGATTTGCCTTGCAGGAAGTCCCGACTGACTGCAGCTCAAGGGTCGTTGGGCTATCAGAATTTGTTGCTCGGTGAGGGATTGGTGACACGTCGAGGGACCCAAGGCAAGACTCGGGCAGTTGTACGTGTACATTGAAAGGATAAATATGAAAACGGGGTCGGGGTTATTGCCGCCAAGGTGAGTTTGGTGATTTCTCTGGGTCTGACCCATCTGGCAATTGATACAGACCGTCTCGTTGAAAAGGCGAGGAGGCGGCGGTCACGGTTCCCTGGCACTCGCGATAGTAGGTGTGCGTAGCTCGGAATTACCTATGGAACGGGATGATAAAGGCGCGTTCCTGCAGGGAGACGTGCACATGGGTTGGAAGCAATAGTGAGTACTACGTGTTCCTCTCTAAAATGCGAGACTAAGCAATCACATAGCTTTGACCTCCGCCTTTCGTGTAACGATAATGTATTAGGTGTGTATGTTTCTGTTAGGATAGCGGCTGGAGTGCTGATGGAACGTTTGCAGATAGAGAAATAAAAGGTTGTTAAAGGTAAAGGAGTCAGTTTACCTATGGCGGCAGCATGCTAACGTGAATTTTACAGATGAAAGTTGCACTGAGCTTAAGAAAATGAGATTGTAATGAATATGTACATAGAGTACATGTAGCAAGTACAAAGATGCAGTAGCAGCCGTAGCACGGATAACCGACCCAGACACGGCGTCGCAGGTGATGGGCAGGCATGTCGCGGGGTGCGGATGTATTGAGGCAGGCACAGTGTATGTGGAGGAAGGTGCGCGGGGGATGGCATGCGCGGATGGATGCAGGGACAGGAGGCTAGTGTCCTGTGGCTGTGGGGGACGTCATCCTGTGGCTGTGGAGGAGGTCATCGTCATTGGGTAGATGCATGCGGGTGACAGCGAGTTGGCAGAGAAGACGGGAGGTCGGACGTTTTGCAGGGAGGAAGTCGTCTTTGTAGGGGGAGGGCACTTTCTGAGGACGCAGACGGATAGCAGGGAAATCGTCAAGTTTATAGGGACGAGCAGATTTGCGGAACGCGTTGGACGAGGATGCAGGCAGGCAGATTTTGAGGATTTGCAGAGACGAGCGGATTTGGGATGACGGCAGGAGCGACAACAGAGGGAAGAAATGATGAGGGTTGTGGGCCCATCGAGAGTCATATGCCGGGTTTAGCTATAATGTTCTGATATCCTGGATTACAGACAGAATCTTTTGCAACGAGTTGGTCAGTCACCTGCAACGCGTGTCAATAATTTGACATACTCACCTGTCAAACAGCGGAGGCGAAGGAAAGACATCTTGAATGTGTACCGTATTCTCTGCGACCAAAGCCGTAATTGCACTAGCTTCATAGCACCCGTTTGCGGTGAACGCCTTGAGATCTGCCTTGAGAAGCGGTTTCCCTGGCGCAGCAATATCAGATCCACACTACAGTCCACTCCGATGATAGTCAGCACGACTCGGCGGAGGCTGCTGCATGATTCGAATCAAGTTTAGCGCAGGGCTGCGGACGAGAAGAGTAGGGGCGAGTCCTTCTCAGGCTCTTTTGCTTAGTCAGCACTTTACGCACCGGCTATGTGGACCGGTATGCGGCCTTTTCTCTTAGGTTCACAGTCATGTCGTTAGCATCCTCTCCTTCTTTCGCGCCTACATTCGAGCCAGTATCTAAGAAAGGCCAAAAATCGAAAGACAAACCAGACGGACTTGTCCTGCAGGAGAATACAGACGGCGGGGAAGTTGATTGGGAGATGACGAGGTGGGAATATGGCTTATACGCGTCTCACAGAATGTGCACTCTCAGAACTTCTTCACTCTTCCCGATCTGACCCTTTTCTCCCGGTCTAGATGAAAACTAATTATCTGGAGAACGTTACTATTGAGATACCACAAGGCTTTCTGAGCACGAATTTAAGCAAAATATTCCGGAAATCGCATTTTTACGATATTTGGAGCACTGGCAATGATGATAGGCCCCTTGGTGGAGATGTCGTTGGTAGCCTGGAATGTCTGCTTCCGCGGAAAAAGAATGGGTGATATGTCTCTCGGTAGGGCATTGTCGTCATTGAGGATATACGAATTCTCATAATTTGGTGCCCAGCTCCCCGTTCCATAGCGCGATGTTTAGTGATTTCAAGAGCAACTGTGCCTCCTACAGCAGCGGAAAGTCTGACGAAGGAACCATACCGAAATCCACCCTACCCAAAGGAACTATCAACGCACACCTTCCAGCCAGACGATCCTAACATGGAACAATGTATCTCCTCTCCTCTCTCCCCGAACGGCATCTGTATAGTCCTCTGGTATCTCACATGTGCGTGGAAACAACCCACTCATTGTTCCCATCTTGAACGCCCCAGAAGAAAGCCTCTGCCATTTCGACCGACACATTGGCCGACGCCGTTGAGAAGGGTGGCGGTATCGTATCTGGCGCACGTGCAACCTGGGTTGGCGGTGTAGATTTATTCAGCGACACGTTTGCGAGCAAGGAAATATCTAAGTGCGTGTATGCATCCTCATATTTTCGCTGCATGATTCTCATCCTATCGAAGGAGTGTGAAATCTGGCAACACATAGTTCGCGCATGATGTCGCAGCTTGGATGTTCCAAGAGTCTTTGGTGCTGCGCATCGAAAACGCTGACCATCATATCATGAATACTATGGCCTCCAAAGAACGATATCTCATCAACGATCCCATCTTCTACTCTATGGTTGTTTCTCGATTCTACCCGATGAATGGGAGCCATGCTCTAATATCAAGGACATGCAATTCGAATTCACCATGCTGGACCCGCACATCCGTACTGTTTTACCACCTGTAGCGGAAAAACCGGGCATTTACTCCACACAGTTCTGCACGCCTGACCAACACGGCGTGTTCAAGTTTGTAGTCGACTACAAGCGTGAAGGATACGTGATTCATTTTGACCGAAATCATGGCGGCGTTTAATGTCTGGTTGAACAGATGGTAGCACTTCCATCACTCAATCATTGCAGCTGTCGTGCCATCACGGTATGATGAATACCTATGTTTCTTTGGTGCAGCTTGGCCATACAGCTACAGCACGAACATTGGGTTCTTGTTTTATGTGATGTGGCTCGCTGGTGATGTACACCAGTCGAAGAAAAGTAAATCCCAAAACACAGAATAGGTGATGGTACGGTCAATGTATTTAAATCTCATGTGAATTGAGCTGCCTTTTTTTTCGGGTAAAAGAGTGCGCGATTTCTGCAAACAAGGGTGGGGCGCTACAACTGATGCACAAACTTAGATCAACATCTTAAATCGTTCCGACATTTCACCAAGCAGGATTTTACGAGGCAAGTCCGGTCATGTGTAACGGAGTAAGGTTCACATCTCCTTAACACTACGCCTAGGACACTCAGTAAGCTCGTATGCCGCTACATCTGTCCAGGTCGTTGCTTTGTTCCCTTGTTTTTGTAGGAGCCTGATTGCCGATATCGGGCCTTATGACTGGCGCGTCGACGTGTCTTGCGGTCCCGGCTACTGTCACCCTGCGTCTGTAAGACTCGATTGAAGCCGAGAATTGTTTGTGTACTCGAACCCTCACCACCCTTCCCGTCACCATCGCGTTCACCCCTCACACTCAGCTCTCTCCCTTTCAATGGCTGCTATGCCCATTTCTTCACGGTCCCAGTATGACGCCTGAGGTGTTCAAATGCCTCGAAGTCTGTGGCCATCAAGATACAAAGACGGGTACAATCCTTCTTTCAGTGGTTTTGAGCAACTTAAAGTATAGCGCGTACTTCCGCTCTGTAGCCGGACTCTCAGGCTCATGGTTTCTTATGGGTCGCCTATGGTTTCCAGACGAACAACTTGATATGATGCCGGGCAAGCAACGTGCTCCTAAAATCGGCGATGGACACTTTGCAAGTGAAGTCTAAACTGCTGAAGCGGCGAAAAGAATGTTTGCAGGAAGGCTTTAACCAGGCGAAACAGACTGAGCAGAAATGAGAAAAGATAAACAGGATCTCGTGGAACGACTGGCTGCGATAGCGAAGAAAACAACGAGCATGTCAAAACAGGTATGTAATATTATATCCCCGCATCGCACGAGGTACTTAACGCTATTACAAGATTGATGCCTTCCGAGTACAGGCAAAGGCCCTTGCGGAGCAAGCTCACCAACGCCGTCTCGAAATCATCTCTATGGCTTTTGGGACAACATCGTTCGTTGAAGACTCCTTCGTGCCGACTCGTGTCGTATTCAAAGAGCCTGCACACATAATGTCTGCACTACCTTCTGTGCGTGTTTCGTCATGACATTTCTCCTCATGCTGACCTTATTTCATCTAGGAGCTCACGCAGTCTCTGCGGTACGAGCCGTCTTGTTTTCACCGAGTAATTACAGAGGGCTCAGTGCATTTTTCAGTGTATATTTTCCTCCTTGTCCACCTCGATTAATGCCTCTGCACATCTCCAAGATCACCCAGGCAGGGTACTGGTTTCACCCTCCCATCATGATTCCCGAAGGAACGCCAGTAGAGTTGGTCGTAGGGGCAAAATCTCATGAGGTATGCGAAGCTCAGCCGACTGCGATGTCCCATTTCTAAACATCTCCTTATTAGTGGCTATATTTGGGCCGATACCTCAGTGCGCCCCTCGATGACGAGGATATGAAATTGTTCGAATGGATCGAATTAGATGCTCAGGTGCATTTCCCTAGGATCGCAAACCGTGGTGCTTGTTTACATATTGATGGTAGACTAAGACTGCCTATTGCACTGCCGTCAGTTGAACTCTGAAGTAGCAAAACCCTGATTGTTATGGATATCAGGTACCTGCCGACTCGGCCCATGAGTCAACACATGCATGTACTCGGGCTTCTCGGTCCCAAAGGTGACTCGCTTGTTTCTTCTCTTACTTTCTCTATTTTTCTTACAGACACTAGAATACAGTAGAACATTGTAGAACAATAATGACTCGAAACCTTTAGTATATAATCACAGTCTGTACTATTGTATCTCTGAATCTAATTTCACTACTCTTCAAAGTCCACTTAACTGTGTGATTTAAGCATCTTTGATCGGTTATGCCCAGCGCTTGCCAGTCAATTGCTTCCCGACTACGCCTAGCGCTTGTCGGAAACCCTGTCAGTTACGCCTAGCACTTGCTGACGCCCTCGTTAACTACGCCTAGCGCTTGTTAGCACCCTATCGGATCCCTCTTGGTGGTTGGAACTCGGCTTCAGGACATCCTCGCTCATAACTTGGGTTTTACTCGAGTATTCATTACTTCGTGTATTACTCTAAATACTCTGATTCTTAACACTGATCAACCAGTCTCATGTGCCGACATGCAGCGGCACCTGGGCTCGGGGGAGTATGCGGGTCCTTGTTACAGCTTACAATGTGTTGGATACAACTTGGCGCTACAGGAAGCTCTCGTCAAAGCGTCGACTTCCCAACTGTCGGATATCAACACTTGCAAACCTTCCCAAAATACTCTACTCTCCGTGAATGGTGCTGTGAAACCCCTTCATGCGATGTGGCATGTCGACGCTGACCCAGAATGAAACCATTCCACCTCTACGAAAAGGCACAGCTATCTGGATGATGATGAGGTGAGTAACGATGAGGGCATGAGTGGATGGTCCACCCGCCGGGAGGATGCACATTCATGATGAAAACTGGACGTAGTTTGACTCGACGAGATGGAGTACTATTACTACTACTGTATCTTTATTGCGCAATGTTTAACATCCCTATTAGCTAAACATGCGGTGCTCGTTCTGGCCTATCCTCTAGCTTTCGCCCAAGACACCGTCCTAAAAAGCGATCCAAGCGTCCCTGGATTGAAGGTCAGTGAAAGGCAAATTTTGTTCGAGGAAAGGAACATCGGCTCACTATGATGGTATGCGCTCTGCTGTCGAAAAAGTTATCAAGAACATGTATCGCATATCTGATGTTGTCTTTTTCGACTTGGATTTCATCAGGCTGAATTGGATGAAAGTAACTTGAAGGAGGTGTGTCAAGTACGATCTGTTTGCTGAAAAAGTCCCCGCCATCGCCTTCTACGAGATCACGAAGTTTCCTGCGGCATTCATCCCAGGCAGTGTCTCGTGGACAGAGCTGCACCAGCCTTGTGATGTCCCTTCGGATGGCAGTCCGGTCTATATTCTTGACACCATGTGTAGCCAGGATAGAGCACACAGTAAACAGATTTTGTGAATTATGGAGGTAGTTGATATGTGTTGCTTCATCCACAGCTCCATCTGATCCATGTCGCATGGCGGAAACTCCTGCAACGTATGCGCTAACCATCGGAACTGAAGCTTTGTGGAATGTATGGTTTCCAAGAAACTGTAGACATTGCTTTTCAAGGAACGCAGTGAAAGCCACCGGAATGGGATGTGCGAGGAGATCGGCCAACGCCATACATGCAGGGTCGGACTTGTAAGCATTCCAACTCCTCCACTCAGCGGTCTGGTCCCATTGACTTGCCATAAAATCAACCATTGATTGGAAACCATGCAAAGAACAAGCAGAAGGGGCCACAGTAGTCAAAGAGGGATAGGTGAGGATAGTGAGCCTGCACAACTGGCTCCAATTTGGATTGATATTGAATGGTGGGACGACACAATGAGCAAGGATATCATCAAGCACCATCATGACAGCAGTAGCTTCCTGGGATGTGAATGTTTGCTGACGGATCCATGTAACCGCATCGAGTAACAACTGACGAATGGTGAGATGAGACATATCAGACTCGGGAAGAGAAAGTCTACGAAGTAGGAATTTGACGGCTGCCACAAGTGCCCTCAGAGATTCGGGCAACGATGGATCAGCTAAAGATGAATCTGTGACGAACTGGGAGAACATGTGGAGAACAAGGTCGTAGATTTTGTCAAGAAAATAGGGTACCGAGTCCTTGAAATCACAAACTGGCAACGAAGAATCAAAATCCTGCGTTAGGCCTTTCTGTGATATGCGAAACGAGCGTAAGAAGGTAGAGCAGAGATCAAGTGGAAACAAATTGGTATGATCGTCATTATCAGGATCCAGAGGGCTAAGGACATCTTGGGATTCCATCATAAGATGATACCAACAATGTGGCGGTAGCTTTGAAGTACCGATAATATCAATGAAAAATGGGCCAGGGCCGACAGATTCTGTTTCTCCGTTGCTCAAGCGATGTCCATTAGATAGGATCGCGACGGTGACCTCAAATGAATCGAATTCAGGGGTAGCAATGAAGGAGCGCTGCCAGGGAAAGCGAGAATAAAAGCGAAGTAAACGTCCGACTTCGAGTGCCACCTCTGGCACTACTTCGTAATAGGAATTCTTCTCTGGGACACGGCTGAGCAAAGATTCCCGCAAAATATCCATTGCGTAATCATCTCCCCTGAGTGCAACAAGCTTTTCTTCTGATGTCATTGGCAGTCCACCAATGGACTGTATTACTATACTTTGGACGGTGGGATTTGAAGTGACTGAGAAGAGCCAGTGCAGTGCTTCAGCCGCCAAACTTATTGACATCTGTCTCACGGACTTGGACTCTATCACCGTCAGTGACTCGGGTGTTCTTGCTTGCACACGGGGACGAGAGTGGAACATGGTGCCAAAATTTTTTCTTTTAAAAAAATAAAGAAAATCTTCTTTGTCGTCCCATGTCACTCGCGGGATGATACGACAAAAAGACATGTAGACCAGATCACATAGAGGTGTACGGTATGGGCATTGAGGGAAGATAATGGGAAGGATGGTGGCCAACACATACGCAGCGTAGACGACAGCCGTTCCTGCACAAATAATCCATGACAGAACTACCCGAAGGGGATGTAAGAAAATCACCAAGCCGCTGAGAAATATGGCGAGAGCAAGGTGCATAAGAACGGGGAGTAGTCCTATGATGACTTGGACATGCCACTTTTCAAAGCCGACATATCGGAATTGACGTGTAAAACTGCGGTCGCGCGGTGTTCCAGAAGGGAGGGCAACATAATGGTGCAGCCACTGTTTTACGAGAACGGCAACGAGAGCAGTCGTAAGGCTGAGAAACAGGCTGGTGAACCAGAGTCCGTTCACCCAGACATCCGTGGCGGTAGGAACAAAGGCGATGGTGGGATTGAGGGGAGAAGGAGTGATGGCAGCTACCGGAGAACCGTTGGCGATGGCACGTTGAACGAGGACCGATTCATACAGTAGCGAAGCTGCCATGGCAGTATAATCCGGCTGCAAACTCTGCGATGTTTGCACTACAAATGTAGTCACGACTGCCGAGAAAAGACCCGCCTTGAACACAGCTCAGTGACAAAGGAAAGCAAGACAACAAAAGGACTCACAAAGACGAGCAGTACGTCGACATTATCTCGAGATTCTTCAACCATGTTGACATCGTGATTCCTGCTTTCATCTTCGTACGTTTTCCACACCCTCGCCGCCGGGGCCGCTTCTTCATAGGGCGCGTCCTCGGGGTATTTTTGTTCATAGTCGTACGTATCATTGCCTGGTTAGAAATTGATGAGATACACGAGGAAAAGGGTTAGGAATGGTTTTCTCACCTTTGTTAACCGTAAGATTCGATCTCTTCATCCCGAAAACCTTCGTCGCATTGGCCGCATTGGCAGAAGTTGGAGGGGGAGCAGCGGCAGCTTGATCCTCTTTCTCTTCCTTGTTCGACTCTACGTCCTTTTCCTTCTCGGCTGACTGTACCTCCCGCGCAGCTAGGTTCTGCCCGTCCTCCCCATCTGTCCCAATCCCTGGTCCTTCCACCTCTGCATCTTCGCGTCCAATGGCTTCCCCCTGTCCCGGATCCAACGTCGATGTTCTATCGATTTCGCGAATTGACATAGTGCCGAGCTGTTGGCAGGAGGATGAGGGAGAGAGAAGAACAGCAGCTGTATGCGCTGGCAGGCCTCATAGTTACGACATCCAGCGCTAGAGCAAGTGTCCCAAATTGTACTCCAGGCGCTTAACTGATAATAATCGGAACCATTCAAGACGTGCTGTTGGGGCGTTGATGAGACCTTGATATGGACGGGATATTCTTGGAAACGAGGTAGAAAGGGAAACATTGTGCCATCGTCAACATGAGTCCGACGGTGTTGTAGTCGAGTACAGCGCTAGAGTTACATTCAATCTCCGATGCGAAAATGCGGACCATGTTGGACAGGCACGGTTCAAGACAGGTTATTTTTGCTTGGTACTAGTGATGTACCGTTCGTGCGTTCGGGCATGGCTGAGGTGTATGGGCAACATACAGGCGTAGTCGTCAACAGAACCCCTAATGGAGGAAAAGAATTCAATGAGCGGTGCCTAACTCGGCTCCCTGTCTGCGTCCGCCTCTTCAAATCTCTTCAGGACCCGTCCGAATTCCGATTTTCCCTTCCGGCGACCATCTCAAGACGACGACGACCCTCAAAGACGACCATTCCCTGCCTTTCAACATACGTCCGAGCTCCGACTTTCCCTTCCGTCGACGACCTCAACACGGCCATGACCCTCAATAATGACCTTCTCTCCTCCACAGCCACAGGCGACGACTCCCCTCGAAGACGACTGCCCTACACAGCCACAGACGACGTCCACCCTCAAAGACAACCCTCCACAGCCACAGACGACCTCCTTCCGCTATCCCTCCTCGTCTGCAAACCCGACATCCCTCCCTCCCGCTGCTCTATTTGCTGCTTGGAGCCAGCGCCGCCTTTCTGTATGGGAATTCACCTTCAAGTCATGTCCAAACGAGGTCGACCTCACGTCTGCAAGGTCGACATCCATCCCTTCTGCTGCAATCAGTGCCGACTCCGTCTTCGAGTTATCGAGCTTCACTTCCAGTCGAGATAAATGGGCGATGCCGAAATCCGGCGTCAACAAGGGGCGGGGCGAGAATATGGCGACGAGTTGAAGGTGCTTTGTAGGGTGAGCGTATGCGCTCAGCATCTTCGTGTGCGGAGCGCAGAGCTTGATTTTAGTGAAGCATGTTCCGATCGCGTTCTGTTTCAGAGCGCACGCCCTCACGTTTGGCCTAGCGCGCGCATCCCTATCTCTCCACACACTACCCTACTTCTGTAATCCTAGTCTACCCAATATCAATATATTCTTGTCCAACTACCGATGCCCCCTACGAGTGAATTATCAGTCTGCCGTCACAAGCATAGAGACAAGATCCTTACCTTGGGCATGCCATTCAGTCCAAAAATTTGCGCCCAATTGTCTCCACATGATCCAGTCAGTTCCGTGTGCTGTTTGGCTATTTGGACCGAGTCAATGAATAGCTGCCCAACGTCCAGTCTCTCGTCAATAAGACAGAGCAGAAAAGACTTACCACAGACACGGAATTGCCTCCACCAATCATTACCGACAATATTCTTTAACTCGCCGTGCCGTCGAATATCTAATCACAGTGTTACCTCCCAGTCCACAGAATGACTTCAAAAGCTTACCATTCCACTCAACAAGATGGTAATGATGTGAAACCTAGTACAGAGCACATACGCGGCCTTGATCCAAGTTAGCCAAAATCAGCAAGATTGAGAATGATACCAAACACTGACGTGAAGACTCATTCAGCTCGTTGCGCAGGTTGTGGGCCCATCGAGAGTCGTACGAGCTACACGAAGGTTAGTTCCTAAAAAGTGTTACCGAGCGCAGGATGCTCGGCCGATGGAGAAAAGAAAGAGTACGAATATCTACTGTCATTGTAAGCTTCCACGTCGTCGTAGTGAAGACGAAAGCATACCTTCGAGTGAATGGAGATTAGAACATACCTTTACAGCTAGCAAACCAGGCCATAGCAAGGTCAAATTAACCAGCCAGCACCTTCGAACTCGCGCATGCACTTCCAAGTATCAAAACTTGAACAGAGACAAGCCTCAGGCCGTTTACTTGCAGTGTTGGGCCTTTCAAGAGTTGTTCGAGGTAGCCAAAGGTTAGTTTCCAAGCCAAGGAAAGAGATACCCGGCACATCCCCCGCACAAGGGATGCTTCTACTCAACGAAAGAAACAGCACAGATATCTATCACGAACGTGGTTAGCTTCCCCGTAACAACAGTGAACACAGAAGCTTACCTTCAAGTGGACGTAGCACGTATATTTCATTTCTGCAACTAGAGCGACAAGTTAGTATCAAAGTCAAGATTACAGATGAAGACATCTACCTGATACATGAGGGAGACGCAGTCTATGCGTCTCGTTAGCGAAACCAATGGGACTTAATATGACTAACACGTACCTCGGCTCTACAACCATTTTCGCAGCCTACAAATACTCCAATGACACCCCGTCTACCCATTGTTTTGAAGCGTGATACGGCGGCGGTCGCAGGTGGTCGTCGACGGATTTTGGTACCGGAATTAGATCTAGAGTAGAAACTCATTAGCTATCCGCAGACTAATTAAAAGACACAGATCCTACCTTTGGCCCTATAGTTCTGGGTTTAGCTATAATGTTCCACGCTGTGCAAGCTTCAAAACCTGGACGAAAAAACATGAGAATCAAAAAATATGGTTGAGGGGAAAGGTCGAGCTCACTGTGGCCGCTAATCCTCGTCGTCGCGAACACTGCTACACACCCTTTCAACCCGGGAGACACCCGTTTCCAGCACGCTAAGCTCGCTCGACGTTCGTATTGATGAGGTGGTGGTATCAATTCTGCTCACGGCGCGATGGCAAGAAGTAAAACACTAAAAGGGCAGTTGAGTTAGAACTTTGCGAACAGAGTAAGGAGAAAATGTATATACCTGGAATTGAACCTTTCATTACCCAGGGACTTTCCTTCACTATTGACAGCACTTCCGTTGGCCGTTTATTCAGGTTAGGTTAATGAATACTGATAGTAAAGAAAAAGACAGTTAGCTTTTGAACCAAATAGAAAGCGGAAAACTTACCTTAGATAATAGTCATTAAATGCCAGCCTTCAAGCGTGCACGAGATAGACCTAGAGAAAGTTCTGGTTGATAGTTGCTACGAAAAATAAAGGATTCGGTTACCATTAGCTTGCCGCAGAAGATGAGCCGTTGAGCTCATTACTGGACGTCGCCGAGTTAAGTAAAGGAACCTAAGAACTGTTAGAAAAAAACGAGATCATCAAGAGAAGGAACAAGCTTACCATGAGACCTCGACGGCATCATCGTGGTCGTCGTTGAAGCTAGAAAGTCCAAGTCCAAAATGGCAGGTGATGGCGATCACGAGATCACGGCCATCGACCTCTGCATCGTCGAGGATGCGTACAACAACGAGACAGGCTCATTGAAAGCATGCTCAACAAGGAAAGGAACGCGCTTGAAGGAATGTGAGAGCAGGAGAGCGAAGTAGAGGAGAGAAGAGAGGGAAAGTGGGAATGAAGGGGATGGAGAACTCTGAGTCGTTTCCCCCTCGTATAAATACATTCAGGTTGAGTCTAGATCCCAAGAATCATGGAACATGACGTTAGGATCCAGAGGTAACTATGCGTTGATCGGCCCTAAAATTTCCAGCCGTCTGAAAATCGGAAATTTGGAAAAATGTTCAGAAGGTCTCGACGAGATCCCCGTTGAATAGCACACTTACAGCTTCCGATATTGTGTGCGAACAGCGATCCGAACATGGGCTGAACATGTTCCTTCCTCCCTTGGACCAGCCCGTCTTCCAAGTCGTGAACTCGAGAATAACACGAAAGATGTGCAGAGGAGTACGAGGGAGTGGAAGACTCTCGAGACTTCCAAAATTCAGACCGCCGCTTGCAGACACATGGAGCTCATGCATATGATACGACCTTGAAGGGACATCCGGGCACAGATTTTAGCCAAGTTGAAACTTGGAACATATTGAATACCTACGAGAAATGGATTTTCGAATCCTATTTCATTCCTCAGGCTGCACGTTCGGGCGCCACCTTTCTGGCCTAGAGGGTCGATGAAACATATGGCAGGTATTCATGGATGAATTTCCTATCGCGCCAGTATCCGTGAGCTGCCTTTATCATGTGGAAACTAACGAAGATATGCACCAAAGAAGATGAATTTCGGATTTGGGTCAGGAAACCCAAGGCATGCCGATCCTTTCAGAGTCAAAGTGACCTGTAATCAATACACATATTCTAAATGTAGAATTCCGTCACTGTCCTCAGGCTTGAAATCCTACAAAAAACGAGAGCTCACCAGGTAATGATTGTGCTCCTATCCAAACTCAGGGCTATCATCCGACATCGTGATCTCAACGCGTCGGTGGCTTGGTCCGAACACTTTCGTTAATGAAAAGACGTATCTTCCAGGGTCCGACAGCGTCAAGCATTGATTACAGATGGTTTGAAGCAATATGGGGTCTTAAAAAGCGCGTCAAGTCGTGAATTTGATCGAGTAAAGAAGATAACAAATGGAATTAGGAGACCCAAAGATTAAGAGGAAAGGGTACATTGAATTTTGAGATGTTTGACTCAAGATTGCGAGGATCGACGAAATGGTAGGTAGGCAAGATACGTTGCTGCCACTTTCGGACTGGCCGCACCCGTGATCCAATCAAAGTTGCTTCTTTCAATCGTACCACCACCAAGGTACGTGTTCGACTCCCTCTTGGCGCTGCAAGATGCTCACGAAGGACTGGATTTTGGAAACTTGAATCAATGTAAGTAGACTATTTCACTGGTGGATGGAAACTTCGGGTATTCAGTGGTGTAATTTCCTCATTTCCTGCGGTGAATAACTTACAAATTGACATTTCTATGTACTCTAGGTAAATTCCCGTGTCATTTCTGACACGGGAGGGATACGATGCTATCTGTTGCAACTCCCCGCGAGGCTGCTTCTCCTTTATGAAAACATTCGGGCCCGGATCTTTTTCTGGCGGTACCCATTCGTCGATTCTTCCGTGTGTATGTTCTAATTTCATCTCTTTCTAGTTTACAACCACCATCCGTGCTGTGACTGACTCGCGGGGGTCAGATTCATCATCGGAATTTGTCCGGGTTGTCCGGGAATCCGTTGTTCTCTCTACTTCATGCAATGATGTTTGTATGAGTGTATTCCCGTTTCGTGAAGCATCGAGCGGTTCATAGTAGAGTGGCCGCTGGGCGTGGCGACACCTTGGTTCGTGTTTTCGCCTTCTTGTCATTTTCACGAGCTCTCAAAGTGCTGCTACAATACAGTATCTCAGATTCTAAGATTCTACCCATGCCAAAGGTGCATCCTAATTCGACCTCTCCCTAAGAAGTAATCTCCAAGCATGGAACTACGTCCCACAGCTAGACACTGCTGCGACATTGGTGAGCAGACATTAATTACAGATTCCTACGGAAACGTACATGGTTCTTTCAGGGTGGCACAGCTGTCCACGGTTCGTTCGATCAAGTGCTCGCTTCGTAGTCGTCTCCATATGCAACAGGCGGTGTTACCGTTTACGTGTTCAGGAGATGAATCCCTGAATGATTTCCCCTGCTCGTCCCCATGTTGCGACATCGCCGACATGTGATTGGAATTTTTAAACTTGTAAATATATTGGAAGATCGCTGACGTGTTATTGAACAGTTTTCGCTGTTCGGTCGTGACCCTCAAGATTTGACTTTGCACTGTAATATGTCACCGTGGATCAAGTGCTGCGGTTCTTGCTTTTGTGCTCCTTTCATTTCGACAAGGTCTAATAATTCTACAGCGCTGTATTCTGTAGTCTAGGACACGTCAAAATATGTATCCTAGTTTGTTCAAGATGTCTACCTCTGAAAGTGTCGTCCAATGCAACAAGTGCGACTACATATTGAAGAGACGAATATCTACTCGTCCACGTACGATAGGGAGCAACCGTTTCCTTGGTCAGGGCCGATGGCAATATCGCAGCATGCAACAGTGAGTCATGTGGAAATGCGAATCGGATGATGTACTGAATTTATTCGGGCCGAAGATGAACCTGAGGGAGTATATAAGCTCAAGGACTTGAAGAAGTGCGTGTCTCCCGTTATTACCTCTTTGCTTGGATTATGCCTGTTCCCCGAACCAATCTCGTCACTGCGAAACATCACCTGTCCCCTTACTCGTGTCTGTGTCGCGTCGTGTACTCTGAGGAGTCCGTCGATAGGCTGTCATAGGCATGGTAGGAGGTGAATTCCGTAAAAGGAATGTTTGGCAGCAGCGCGTTGTTTGGCGTGCTCATTTTCTTTCTCTCCCCACCACTGTGGGCGAGTACAGTGCTTCCCTTCTCCAAACCAATGCGGCCCTTCCTCGCTTACACTTCCACTTCCTATACTCAATGCTAGCGTGTCCCGTTGCTTGGTCAATTGTTCTTCTATCAATATTCCGTTTTTTATTTGACTGAGCTTTACTGTGATTTTACAGAGTACTTGGCGGGTCAAATTTGATTACTACGAAGCCATAGTTTTGCGTGGTCAATGCCCCGCGGCGAGCGGCGCGTTGCTGTACTTTTGGATCTCGACGTTCGCGGTGGAATGAGGGTATGAAGTAGGCGTGGTGTGATGTAAGTGCATTCATTTCTCGTATCAAAATATCCTTCAATTGAATTTTTATTTCTCAGTTCAGATGCCCTGTAGCAGCCGACATCCATCAAAGCTCGTTCGCCAGTCTCCACCTTCGTGCAATAATCCGCTCTACAGCACGGGCCCACTGATTCCTTGGGATACACCGGATTTTGCGCCGACGCAACGTATCAATTTCCGGCGAGATGGGTCTGCGCGAGGGAGGGTTGTGTGTGAGGGAGGGAGAGCTCGGGTGTGTATAGAAGGTGCGGGGGTGGACTGGTCGGCGATGAGAGCGTGCACCCCCGCATATCCCAAACTCCCCTCCAAACTCCCTCCTTCGATTACTTCCATCCCCGACGTCACATCTCCTGTAGCCGACCTCCACAAACCGGATCCTCTGCTCCTCGCCCTGCTGACTGATCACAAAGAGCCATATCGCGTGGCAGTCGCTCTGGTCGCACGGAGCACTGATTTTTGGCTCGAGACGACGTATCGACTTCCAGGGAGCGAGGGCGGTTGCGAGGACGAGGGAGGATTGTCATGGCCGAGGGAGGTGGTTTAGACTTGCGGCGGACGCAAAAGACTAAGCCCCCACGCGCGCATCTCCCCATCTCTGATCGATCTCGATCGCAATCACCACTGCGATGTCTTGAGGACGTTCCATGCCCCTCTCCCGACCATCCCTGCCGTTCCATTCTATGGAAATACAAGTTTTGCATCGACACAACGTATCGACGTTCTGCGAGTGAGGTGTTGTTGCAGGACATGGGGGATGGGGACGACGCGGATGTAGGAAGTGTGCACATGGGAGCGCACCTGCACTATGGCCGAGGACGACGACGTAGGATGGGCGGGTGCTTGGTTTGGGGCGGGAGGGTTTCTTTTTTGGTATGTCTTTGACATCAATTTCATCCGCATTGAAGTGCTAACGACTTTCGTAGTACCTCCATCCCTGATCACCTCAACCTCCTTCAGGCCATTGATAATCACCACGATGGCCTAGCACTTGCTCTGGGAGGGCAGAGTTTTTTGGTCAGTCTTTGGTATGGCTGCAATCATGGCAAAGTACTAATCTCTTTTCCTTAGACCTTGTTCCTCTTTGACAGGGAGACCGGGAAGAACACTGGTACCACACTTCTAATAGACCGCAGCATCTGCCGAGGTCGCCAACTTGAAATCTACGTACACAAGGTTGTCTTCCTATATCCTATGTAAGATCTGAAGGGCGTTTCTTCGCAAAGTGTGTACTATCCTTTGTGAATCCATCGTGGCTCACTCTAGCAGTCGTTTTCTCTCGCCTACTCGTCGTAAGGAAGGGCACCTGAGAAGAGAAGGACGTCACTCGGGGCCCACCTCAGCTGGATACCACTGCATTCAAAGCTTCTGTCGCTACAATGGTGTCGGGTAATCGCCATCGCGAACACTTACTCTATATCCAATAAATACCCTCAGCTTTTGTACTTCCTCGTTACAGTATATATGACGTTACGAACCTTGGCTGGCGTGACCTTTCGTTGACCATCGTCGAAGGGTGCAATGGGGCTAGCGCAATGTTTTCGAGCCTTTTCACTTTTGCTGAAGATACCTCACAATGTTCTTCGCTATGCCGTACCCGCGGAACCAAAGTCCTGTCGTGTGGTAAGTATTTCGTCTTGTGGGTTCTCTATCTCGCTTGCCGACTCTCGTCGTGTAAAATTTTCGCATGAAGTGCGCTCGAAGCCAGAATCCCGTCGTGTCGGTGGGTTTCCTTATGCGAATACTCCATGTTATTCACTATTTTTTGTCATGTAGACTTTTGGAAGCGAGAAGTCGTTCCAGAGCTCGACCTTTGCAGAATCAACATCCTGCGAGGCCCACCAAGTCTTCGATAGGGATATCTTGATGGTTTCCTTGCTGAGATTTTGACCTTTTAGGGTCGATTATTGACTCAAAATTTCGGACGCCCAAGCCTTGCGGAGCGAAAAGCATGCATTTGATCGGTTAGTGCTTTTTTGCTCTCCGTCCGATGAGCTTTCACTAAAAGTAGCTTCACCATTTAGAGCTCGTACATTGCGTCAAAAAATGTGGACAGGCACTATGTAAAGTAGGTTTTGTTCGGTTATCTGAATAAAGACGGCACCATGCCACTTTCTTTTCATTTGAACATCGCGAAAAATGGGCCAGTTCCTGGAATATAAACAATCGTTTGGACCCTGCAGAGGGATTTTCTGGGACTCTGCCACTCCCGATCTGATAAAAAAGATGTGATGATGACCGATGGTATTGATACGTGGTGTGAGATCAGAAAGGACGTCAAATAGATACTTGTACATATGCGTTGCTACACATGATATAAGATAACGACGTATGGTAGTGGACGAGAGCATAACGGAGAATGTATAGAGGAGAACACAAATCCAACACGAGGCCAACGAGAAATATGCCCGGGAGGTCTCAAATTCCAATTTTCCCTAGACCTCTTCTGACCCTTGGCTCGCAGCCGAACGCACATGAATCTCCTCATCCCAAGTCCAGTTGAGACTCTCGGTGCTATGAATCTTCTTCCTCTGGATGCGTCCCCCTCCTAAGGCCTTCCAGGAATGTCTGTGGTGTCTGAAGCTTGGTGGTGCTTTTATGGAATCCACGATACGGTCTTGTTACATGCGCCACTCTGGGAGCATTGCTCGAGAGTTGAAAGTGCTGAAAAAGCGAGTCCGATAGATGCTGCGCTATTGGAGTCCCAGGGGATGATTCATCTTCCGAAGCTCCCCCTGCAACTCGCCTTCGTCTCTCTGTGGCGAGGGTAGTTCCTGAAACACCTGCCGCGTAGACTGCGAGTGTACTTCCTCGCGTCAATATCCTGCAGAAACGTTGATATCTCATCATCTTCGCATTAGCATGATGGTGCGGTGAAGGCGTCAAGTGGTTGATGCAATAACTTGATGCCGAGTTGACGACAGTTAATGGTCATGTGAAAGATGGTATGGCTAGTTCATGTGGTGTCAATGAATGCCAGGCGAAATTGGACTGGACAGCTCATACCTTACGATGACAGCAGGTTTTGTGATTCAGTCCTGGTGATCTGGTTGTATCGCACGCGTGAAGAACTGAAGAAGATATTCATTGTCGACCGTTTGTTTTGGGGACTTTGATGGTCTTTCTTGTGGCCGCCTTCCCATATCGTAGGTTCTTCCTGAACGGAAATCTCCTTGCTACCAAGCACCGTCACCGCCACCCCGCTGTCCTCGTTGACGAGAACAACCGGTCCGCGGTAATCTTCCAGTTCCTTGGACGCGTGTTCATCGATGTGGGAGACGTACGCCGGACGTTCAAAGGGTGAGAGAAGTCGGCAGATTGGTATAGAACCACTTCGGACGTATCCAGATCGTCCATGTAGCTGGGGTACCAGCTTGTTTGTACAGTAAGCATGAGAGTCGTAGGATCCGATTCGGTTGGATGGAAAGGATACGTCCGCATAGCAGGAATGGAATAATCGAGAGGGGTACTTCGCGAGTGATCTGAGTGGTGACGGGAGCAAAGGCGATGTTGGGGTTCGGTGGGGAAGAAGGAATGTCGTTGACTGTGGAACCATTGGTGATAGCGCGTTGAACGAGGATCAATTTGAAAAGAAGAGACGCCAACACGGCAATATAGTCCGCCTGCAAGTTCTAGTATGTCTGCACAACAAAGGTGGTCACGACTGTCGAGAAAAGGCCCGCCTTCGACATTCTCAGTTCAAGATGAGGAACACAGAAACCTTGAAAGGACTCACAGAAACGGGAGACTCAACATTAAATCGGGACTCTTCAGCCATGTTCATCGTGAACCTTGCTTTCATCTTCGTACATTCTCCAGACCCTAACGTCCGGTGCTGTTCCTTGGTATGGCGCATCCTCGGGGTAGAATTCTTCGTAGTTGCACGCGTCATTTACTAGTCGGCACTTGATAAGACATTTTGCTAATGATGAAATATTTTTCACACCTTTCCTAGCCGTATGTCTCCTCATTGTTCCATTAATCTTCTTCGCGCCAGCGTTCGTTAGGGCAATGGTAGGTTGCTTCTGCTTGGTTTGGCCTTCTTGTGCCTCTACCACCGGACCATGCCCTTGCTCTTCGCCTGCGCGTTCTTTGGGCTCTACATTATCCTCGCCGTCGATGGTTTAGCTGTGCTGGATCCGAGCTCCATGAACCATCACTTTGGTTAATAAAATAGTAGTGGTAAATATATGGGGAAAGGAGGACGATGCTGACGAGATTGAAGCACATAGCAGGAGTCGCATGTTCAGTGTTTGGATGACAAGCGCCATGCTACAGATTCTTGTGATTGACTTGACGTCGTTGGTGGTGAAAAGCCAAAAGGGGAAATGATGGCTCTGAACCACGCCATGAAGAATTTCCCGTTCTATGGCACAAGTGCAGGAGTAGCCTCCATCGCACCAGTATGCGCCTGCACTTAGTTCCAACCATGGATTCCAACCCCCTTCCGTAGCAAGTAGCCATCATCAGACAGCCGAACCTGCACCAGTCATCCCTCCGAAATGCAGCCTCTTACAAGGAGCTTATCACCCGCTTCTGATACTCAGCTCCTTCCTCGTGCAACTCTCAACGCGTGATGGAACCACAGCGTAATTTGACTTCGGATACATGCTCCTAGCGCTCAGTGGTCACGCACCTATTTGTACAAGATTCCCGAGCCAAGACCATTACGAGGATGCCGGAGCCACCACTCGTCTCATGCCCCCCCTCCCCCAGTCTCCGTCCATTCTCCAGTTCTTGTAGCTCAGCCACTACCTCAATCATCTCATCGTGCAGCCTGTTTTGGTGGTGCCATCTACGACATTCCGGCTGATGTCCTCAGAGGTGCCATTCTGCCCACAGTCCCTTCCGATGCCGAACACCGCATCTTGACGCCCGATACGACTACTTCCACAATGACGGGAATGGGAATCTCCGTGGATAATCTGCCTTCATTCCCAAGACCAGACTGCGAACCTGCGAACTAGCTACATGTTATCCCAGAGGGAAACAGTTTGTTCAGGATCCGTAACACCCACTGTACCGAAAATATTCTCGATTCTACACCGGGACATGATGTAGAGGAACGGTGGAGAAGTACGAGTATGGTCCAGGTGAATAATATTTTGAATTCTCTTTCTTCGGTAATATTGAAACAGATATCTCAGCCGGAATTTTATCACATACCTCTATCCCACGTAAGATCAAATGGGTCCCTCCACCCGCTGACCATGCTTCAAACCCTCAACAGCTTTCTGGAATCTGCATCGTCTAGCCACGAGACGCTCTCCCCCAATGACGGCCAGTTGCGCAGATCTGCCAGCGGCAGCACACATAGTATAGACATTGAAGTCGAGCCTCCGGTATATCCTTCTCTTTTCCTCCCTCTTGGCTAGTTTTAACACACGAAACAGTCTCGCCCTCAATCTACATCAGACTATTCCAATAGCTATGCCCTGGGATTGTGAGTCCAAACCATACGCCTACCATACTACCGCCGTCACCTGACCCGTGATACCCGCCATTCCGATCGATATTGGACCTAGTACCGAACCTCCCCCCGGTTACATGCCCTACCCCAGTGTCGTCGTCAGCGAACCTCACGGGTAACATGGGAAAAGTTAATTACTGCTGGCATCTAAACAGTCCGCGAACACTAACCAGCAGCACTGGTGGGAGGATTTCCCCAATCATTCATCCCCCAACCAGCTGAGGGTATCATCTTGGGGGTCTCGGGGGACTCGCTTCCGGCTGCTACGACGTCCGGTCCTCAGCAAGCTTCAGGGTTTGGGGTGCCTCGGACGCCTACCCCTCGCACCTCATATGAATCTACGTCTACTCCTGGATTCACATACCTCCCTCCTCCAAGCTGGACACCCTCAAATCCGGCTTACAGCTATCCTCTTCCCGCGTCGAGCGGCAAAAGAAGCAGCGCGTCCTCTTCTTCGACTTCCTCGTCTTCGATGTTGTCCTCGAGGTCTGGAAGCCGGTCGCATAGAAGCCGTCGGAGTGCGGGAAGTACGCCTGTACAGAACTTTACGCCTTTGCCTTGTTGGCGGGGCTGCAATGTCTCCAAGGGGGAGCCCACCTGTTCCGACGACGTATATGAACACCTTGGCGAATTCTGCAACAGTTACTCCGCGGACGGGTATGGGCAGGGGTAGCCCTCACCGCTGGTTGGAGGACGGTCTCCGTATATGGGCTCAGTGTATAATTTGGATCTTCTTTTAGGATTTCCCCATGCGAATGTAGTAACAAAGTGGATGATTGTTCTGTATTAATTCACTGCTTCATCAGGTCATTTCGTGTCGATCCCAAGATGAATTCAAATAGTCAAGATAGATATTTATTATCCGAACTGAGGCCCAGTATTCGTTCAGTATCATAGAGTAGTGGATTAGGTAAGTAATAGTAGCGGTCAGAGTCGTGATTTTCGGGTCGATTTTTTGATCGATTCGATGCTCGATTTTTAATGGGCAAAAATCGACTGATGCGAAACACCTCTGACAGGTGTTTCGCGAATCGACCCGCGATTCTCTAGGTCGTTTTTTCCCTCTCCGTTTGCCCTCCTCTTCTTGTGCATTAAGTAATATTCAAATTTTATGTTGTTGTTTTCATTTCTGTGCCACGACAGATTTCTATCACAGTGAAGAAAGTGAGAACGTATCAAGATCAAGGTCTGCTAGCCTCGGTTATGCAACTGTTTGCATTGTCAGTGGATACATCGATATGCTGACTTTTGTATAGTTTCTTCTGTGCGCTCTCCGAAGAGCACGGGCCCGGCGCCAGGGCATGGTCGTAAATTTATTTGTGGGTAAATACATATGGGTATATACCAGTTGGGCTAAGAGATAATCGCTACTCCAAAATCAAGTCAAAGGAAGTTGACGGTCAGATGAAAAAGCGCGATTTTTGTAAAATCGAGGTAAAAAATCGAGCATCGAATCGATCAAAAAATCGACCCGAAAATCGCGACTCTGACCGCTACTAATGTTCACATAGTGCAGACTCTGGCTTTAATGCATCGTCGAAAGACATCAGAGTGACAGTACATTCACGTTTCGGACAGCTACAGAACACAGCGCACAATTTAGACACCATCTACTGAAAGCAACACACCACCGTCCGTCTGAAGGGAATCCAGGTATCGTCGTACCACAAAACCAGGGGGTATTTCCCCTTGCTGCGCACGCATACATTCCCTCGCTTGAGATGTAGCCTTATCGTTTTCCTCATCGAAGGCTGCCGTGCAAATCAGTTCTGATGCGGTGTAATACGGGATCTTGTATGGCGAGCCACTCCAAATCATGGCTGTTTCCCTTCCACGGTCGTTCTCCATCCTTTCGTCACTCGCGGCAAACTCCTCAGACTCGGCTTCAGAACCTGACACGTCCATCTCATCCATACATACATTGTCGTCAGCACCGCTGACATTGACACCATCGCCGCCGCCACCATCACAATAATCCCCACCACCAGCCTGCTGTTGGCGTTCAGATGATGGTGGCCGACTTGCTTGCCCCTCACTGCGAGGGCGTTTGCGCGAACGCTCATCTGGCCCCCTCAATCCACTAGAACCTGTTGCGGCATGTCCATGTTCATTGGAACTGTTGGCTTTAGCTCTCCAAGCAAGGTACTTGAGATCGCGTGGTGTGTTACTATCAAACTGCCAGACCTTCGCAAGATCGGAGAATTGAGTGACGCTGTTGGCTATCCAGACGTAAGCCTTAAGCAATTCAGCCGGCTCCATGATGTCCAACATTCCGACATTCCAATATTCTACCGTTCCTTGATCATCCTGCAGCTCATTTTGAGTAGCTCACTTTAAATAGAGACTATTGAGGCTTACCAGATTGCTGAGATAAAAGGTCAGGTAATAAGAAATGTGGGTATAACAGCCCGTAATTCCCAGAAGGTGTTTCTGCTCGAAGCCGAGCAATCTGCGATGTCGTAGAATCGCGGCGAAGTCCATAAGAAGCTGACAGAAAGCAACGCGCTGGTTGTTCTTCTTATACTCGACCACTAGCATGCACAGGGAGAGGTATAAACTGTACGCAGCATGCTCGCCAGAGCTAGTAACCTCCATCGGGATTCGGTGCTTTAAGGCGAACTTGTTGATAGCATTCAAGGTGGATCCGGGTAGCCGGTAGGAGGCCATTCCATCACATATCATGTTGAGGGAGATATTGAATGGAATCCCCGAAACATATGTTTTGCTCATCGATGTCGAAACTTCGTGGTCGTATCTACAAAGGAAATAATGGGTTTTATCAATGATGTTTCATTATAAAAACACACCTTATTGCCTTTGAGTTCTGTTTCTCCGCCACCACCCTCGTAACCAGCGTCAATAGGAAGTCTACTGGACATCGGGATGTGGCCTCATTAGGAGGGGGTTCCTGGTTACCAATAACGAAGTCAAGATTATTCCGCAACGCCACAAGTTCTCTCCATGAGTGTATGAGATCATAGTCATCAGTATCCGAGGTGAATTGACCATCGAACGACGTTAACAGGCCTTCGGCGAACTGCTTCGTCTTGGTAGCTTCTCCATTGTCATTTTTGACCGATATGAGGCGAGTCTAGGACCGAAAACATTCATGTATGCCAAAAACATGTATACAGATCAAAAACAGACCTGTAGTGCTTTGGGGAGACAAAGACGCCTAAGGTTTTCTTCTTCTTCCACAATCACAGAAGGTTTGGTATCTGGGCTCACGATGCCCACCAAGGCGGCGGTAGCCCATTGCGCAAACGCCTGTTCGCTTGCTGCTAGTGCGGAAGGCGTGCGGGATGACGGCATAGGTGCTCCTGTATGCCAACTAAGTATCGTCAGAGAAAGAGCACGTCATGTAAGAGCGATAATGCATACCGTAGTACACAGCGCACCAAGCTGATTGCAGACGAACGACGTGAACGACGAGGCTGGCTTGAACGACGAACGGAGTGATGTGACCATTCTGACATTCTGGGTCTGTCACACCTCACAAGGCCCCACCTCTCCACCTCTGCCCTGCCCTACCCCCCACCTCACATGCTGCCCATCACACCAGACTCACTGGAGACTCTCGGGTTGTTTCCTCTTTCTTCAAAGGTCGATCATAGGTACTCCCAATACTTTGATTGCTCTACTAGAATAGGATTCTCAGCCGATTGACGAAGCGACCCGCGTACACCACGATTCACTCATCACGCATCAAGCCTGTCTCGATATTCTTGGAGACTCTCAGCAGCGACGGGGGTCTCCGCCGACAAGGACTAACAGCCCTTCGTCTAACTCATTCGCGATATCCTCATTCATATACTATCGATCGATGGGAAGTGCAACTTTCGCCAATGACAACCTCCTACAGGCCGCAATTACTACCTGTTCCTCCTGTAAATTTATTTTAGAGTACCTATATATAAAATCTATAAGTCTATCGAGTCAGAATGGTATTCGGTTGTGATCATTATAATCAGGAATTTCTACATCACGTCCAATCGGCTCAGAAATGAGTTGCGCATCGTATTCTTGCCTCGTATCGACAAAGTGAAATGCCGGGCTGGTCTGAAAGATTTGAAGGAACTTTGTATGTGTTATTAGAGTCTTTTGATGAAAAAATAAGAGGGAGCAGATCCGAAGTCAAGTGTGCATATGCAGTCGAAGCTAGAAGTGCAATTCAACTTGTCTCCCCTAGGCAGACTCAAATCAAAGACAGTCGAGATTTGAAATAGAGTCTGCTAGCGGACACGCCCTGGATACTGGAGCACGGTTGGTTTTCAGTTATACCTTTTAAGGAAATTCATCATGTGACTGCCTGGCCACTCCAGCCTGGTAAAATTTACTATCTGACGGCGTTCTTAGGACTGCGAAGTAGATTTATTGGCACGCAAATATGCCGCAGCACTGAGAGAAAACAGCTAGTGCCAAATATAAGCAAAAAAGCACCGTAAGTCGCTATTCAAAGTCTATTTCTCCTGAACTACGCACTTGGGTCTACTAACTGCCGTCACTTCATGAATCCATGATTCCGTGACTATATTATTGGCCAAAGGATCCAGTCGTTCGATTTTCGTATGGTAAGAGCTCCTTAATGGACAGTTTTTGTGATGTGAAGATGCAGGGCAGTTGGTTTATACCAATACCAAGGGAAATATCCCCACTAGATGGATTGTGGCTCCCTTCTAATGGACTAAAGAGATTTTTCGAGATACTCCGAAGTCTGTGGGATGAATTTTGTGCCGCCCGAGTGCGCAAGTCTGACTTCGTACACATGAAAGGGTGTTTGGGAACTTATGGTTAGACTCGCCGGAATTTTCTTATTATGCTAAATATTTGAATGTTCTGAATCAAATCGTATCCGAAAACACGTCTGAATACTCCGTGTGTGGTGACAGTCAAGCAGTATTGAAGAACGCGTCTTGGATTTATGGGCTTAGTAATGGCACCCACATGATTTCCACGTGATGAAAATCGTGCTCCGGTATAGACCCTATTAGTAATTGCAGACTACAATTCAACGTGACAGGCCTGGGTCACCAATATTGTTTTGTGTCCGATGTTCTTTGCCTTTCTGCCTCGGCCTTTCTCATTCAGACAGAATATTTTAAGACTTCGTCAGTTATCTACATCCCAGTCTTCAGCGCGTCCATGCTGATATCCTGGAGTACAGAGAGAATCTTTATGACTCGGTCAATCACCTACAACGTGTTTCCATAATTTAATGCACTCACCTGCCAGACAACAAACAGCAGGGGAGAAGGAAAGATATCCTGGTGTTCTCTGCGACCGAAAATATAATTGCGCTGGCTCCGTAGCATCTATTTGCGGTGAACGTCTTGAGATTCGCCTTAAGTAGCAGATATATAGTCAGTTGTAATCAGTGATTCACCGATGCGGGCATACATGAATACCAGCTCCACCGCTACAGTCTGACCCTGCGATAGTCAGCACAGCTCGCTGCTGCTGCATCATCGAATCAAGTTCACTGGCGACTACGGCTATGTGGACCGGTATGCGGTCTTTCCATGATAATCTTTTCTCTCAAGTTTACAGCCATGTTGTCATCATGCAGCATCGTTTTCTCACTCTTCCTTGCCTGCGCCTGAGTCAGTATCCAAGAAAGCCACCAGAAAATCCCAGGACAAGAGGAAAACCGCTGCCAATCTTGGCGGAACACAAGAAGGATGAAGGCACCGGTGACCGATCCCAATTTGGCATATGAACCACTAGAGGAAGCTGTCCTGTAGGATCATCCGGACAGCAGAGAATTCGATTGGGACTCGCTAAATGATGACGAGGAGCTGGAATTGTGGCTTACACGCGTCCCAGGGAATGTACGCCATCTCAGAACTTTTTTGTGCCCTTCCCAGTCTGACCGTTTTCTTGATTTAGAGGAAGACCAAATATGTGGAGAACGTTACTATCGAAATCCTACAGGGCTCTTTCAGCATGAATATTGGCGAATTATAGAAATCACATTCGTACAACACTTGGAACGTCGGCAACGATGACTCACAGACCCGTAGGATGATGTGTATCTCGCAAGGTATGGCATTTTTGTTAGTGAGAATAGTGAGATTCAACGAACCTCATATCTTCTAGACTTTGCAAAGGACATCACACCCCAAAATCTCGTCCAGTTGCCCCCACTGAGCACCAACCTTTTCACCGTGCTTTCGCCAAAACAAACAATGCTTTCCTCGCTTGCCGCCAAGTTTTCTCTGATCCTCCCACCTCCTGGCACTCCGCTTATCTCCCACTTCCCCGAGAGGGATCGACCCACCAATGTCATTCCCACCTCAGTACCCGAATCACCTCTGCTCAGTCCCAATATGCCACCTGTATGGCTCTCTGGTACTATTCCATTTGCACATGAAAACAACTTACTCATTGTTCCCATCTTGAACGCCTCAGAGGAAGCTTTGCTGCGGACTCACCGATACATTGGCCAACGCCGCCAATAAGGATGGTAAAGGTCTCTGGGCGGGTTGCCAGCTCGGTGTCGTATCCGGTTTCCAGGAGCTGAGTGTGACCTGGGTTGGCAGTGTAGATTTCTTCAACGACAAGTTTGCGAACAAGGAAATATCCAAGTACGTGTATGTGTCCTCGTCTTTTTGTTGCGTGATTCTCATCCTATCAAAGGGGTGTGAAATCCGGAAACACAGAGTTCGTGCGTGGTGTCGCAGCTTGGACATTCCAAGAGTCTTTAGTGCTGACCATCATATTGCGAATACGACGATATCTAAAGAACAATACACCACCAACAATCCTATAGTCTATTCTGCAGCTATTTCTCGATTCAACCCGAAGGAGGATGCATGGGAGCCGTACTCCGATATCAAGGATATGCAACTCGAGTTCACCATGCTCGACCCGCACATCCATACTGCTTTACCACCTGTAGCAGGAAAACCGGGCATCTACTCCACACAATTTTGTGCGCCCGACTGGCATGGCGTGGTCAAGTTTGTAGTCGACTACAAGCGTGAAGGATACGTGATTCATTTTGACCGGAATTATGGTGGCGTTTAATGTCTGGTTGAATAGATGGACGCACCTCCATCACTCAATCATGGTAGCTGTCATGCCTCCACGGCATGATGGATACCTACGTTACCTTGGTGCGGCTTGGCCATACAGCACGAGCGTTGGGTACTTCTTGTTTTCTGCGATGTGGCGTGCTGGTGATGATATGCCAGTTGAAGAAAAGTAAATTCTAAAAGACAGAATAGATGATGGTATGGTCAATGTATTTAAATCTAGTGTGAATTAAGCCACCTTTTTTCTGGGTAGAGAGTGCGCAATTTCCGTGAACAATGGTGGGCGCCACAACTAATGCACAAGCATAGATCAACATTGGAAATCATTCCGACATTTCAACAGGCAAGATTTTACTTACAGGTAGGGATGTGCACCGTACCGTTACGGATACGACCGTAACAATATGGCCGTAGACCGTACAAAAAATTGTGCTCACGATACAGTACGGCTGATGCCAAATCCGTACCGTGTCCATACCGTTGTCCGTATATGGATAGTTTCATGATGACAGCGAATGACTGTCATCAAAATGTAAGTGTAAACTGCTTCATTGAGATCATAATTACTGACCTCGATGCCATTAAACGGTCCCCCACTATTCCCTCCATAACCGTACTTCAACCATATAAATACGGCCGTATTCTGGGTCGTCAAAAGTGCTCACGGTATGGACCCGTATCCATACCCACCGTACGTAGCCACCATGATACGGATACGGTGCACATCCCTATTTACAGGAGCAAGTCACAGTCGTGTGTAACGGAGTAATGTTCAGAATTCTCGATGAACACTACATCTAGGACCTCTCAGCATTCAGCCAGAGCCCAGGCGAGTATGCCCCGAATCTGACTAGGCCACTGTCTTTTGTCTCTTATTTTGGTGATTGCCGATATTGGGCCTTATGACTGACGCGTTGACACGTCTTGCGGTCCCGTCCATTGTCACCCCTGCATCTGTACGACTCAATTGAAGCCGAGAGTGTTCGTGTACTCAACCATCACCACCCCTCCCTTCACCATCGCATTCACTCCTTACGCTCAGCTCTCCCATCCAACCTCCAAAGGCTGCCGTGCCTCCAGTTCTTCATGGTCCCAGCATGACTCCTGAGGTATTCAAATGCCTTGAAGTCTGTTAGGTATCGAAATACAAGGAAGGGTACAATTTGTCTTTCAACGATCTTGAGCAACTCAAGGTATACCGCATACTTCCTCTGCACCATTCAGACTCTCACGGTTTCCTATAGGTCGCGTACGGTTTCCAGATGAACAGCCTGATGTCTTGCTGAGCGAATAACGCGCGCCTTAGCTCGACGATCGCTACTTTGCAAGTGGAACCTAAACTGCTGAAGAGGCGGAATGAACTTTTGCAAGAGGATATTGACCAGGCTAGACGGACTGAGCAGGAAATGAGAGACGAGGTTCTAGTGTTGAGGAAAGATAAACAAGTTCTCGTGGAATGATTGGCTACGATAGAGAAGAAAGCAACGGGTCTGTCTAAACAAGTATGTAGTCTCATTTCCCCACGTTAGACGAGGTACTTGACACTGCTATTACAAGATTGATGCCATCCGAGTCCAGGTGAAGGCCCTTACAGCGCAAGCTCACCAGCGCATCTCAAAATCGTCTCTATGGCTTTTGGGAAAACATTGTTCGTTGAAGAATCCTTCGTTCCAACCCATGTCGTATTTAACGACCCTGCACAGATAATGTCTGCGCTACCTTCCATACATGTTTAGCCATGGCGTTCTCCTCATGCTGACCCCATGTCAACTAGGAGCTCACACAGTCCCTGCGGTACGAACCGTCTTGTTTTCACTGAGTAATTACATAGGGCTCAGTACTTTTTCAGTGTCTACTTCCTTCCTTCTCCACCTCGGTCTATGCCTCTGTGCATCCTCAAGATCACCCAGGCAGGGTACTGATTTCACCCTCCTATTACGATTCCCGAAGAAATCCTAATAGAATTGGTCGTAGATGCAAAACCTCACGAGGTGTGTAAAGCTCCGCCATCAGCGATGCTCATTTCTAAATCTCCCTTTATTAGTGGCTATATTTGGGCTGATACCTCAGTGCCCCTCTCAATGGTGAGGATACAGAGCTCTCCGGATGGATTGAACTGGATGCCCAGGTATATCTTCCCTAGGATTGCAAACTATGACAATTGTTCACATTTTGATGGCAGACTAAGACTGCCTATTGCATCGCTGTCAGTTGAACTCTGAAGGACCAAAACCCTGATTAACCTGTCTCGTGTGCTGACATACAATGACAGCTGGATTCGGGGGAGTACGCTGCCCCTTGTTACAGCTTACAATGTGTTGGATACGACTTGGTGATACAGGAAGCTTTCGTTAAAGCGTCGACTTCTCAACCGTTGAATATCGAGACTTCAAAACCTTCTCAAAATATTCTGTTGTCCGTGATGGGTGCTGTGAAATCCCTTCATGCGATGCGACGTGTCAACGCTGACCCGGGATGAAACCATCCCACCTCTATGAAAAAGCGCAGTCATCAGGATGATGATGAGGCGGGTTTGACAAAGAAGGCACGAGCGGATGGCCTACCTGCTGGGAGGATGTGTGTTCACAATGAAGACTCGACGTAGGTTTCTTCAACGAGTTGGACTACTACTAGTACTGTATTATTATTGTGCAAAGGTTAACATCCCTACTATTAGCTAAACCTGCTGCTCATGTTCCGGCTTATCCTCTAGCTTTTGACCAAGACACCTTCCTAAAAGGTGATCTAAGTGGCCCTAGAATGAAAGTCAGTGAACAGCAAAATGTGTTCGAGGAAAAAAACATCAGCTCACCATGACAGTATGCGCTCTGCCATCAAAAAAGTCATCAAGAACATGTATCGCATATCTGATGTTGTCTTTTTCAGCTTGGATTTTGATGGTCTGCAGTGGGCGAATTTCTTCATCAGGTATTGACAATACATGCTGCCGACTGAAAAAGTCCCCGCCATCGCCTTGTACCAGATCATGAAGTTTTCCGTGGCATTCATCCCACGCAGCGTGTTGTGGGCGGAGGTGCACCAGCCTTGTGATGTCCCTTTGGATGGCAGTCCGGTCTATATTCTCAACACCATGTGTAGCCAGGATAGAACACACAGTAAACAGATTTTGTGGATTATGGAGGTAGTCAATGTGTGCTGCTTCATCCACACCTCCATCTGATCCATGTTGCATGGCAAAAATTCCTGCAATGTACACGCTAATTATTGGAACTGAAGCTTCATGGAATGTATGGTGTCCAAGAAACTGTAGACATTGATTTTCAAGGAACGCAGTAAAAGCCACCGGAATGTGTTTTGCGAGGAGAGCGGTCAACGCCCTACATGCAGGGTCGGACAGGTAAGTATCCCCACTCCACTGCTCATCGGTCTGGTCCCATTGACTTGCCATGAAATCAACCATTAATTGGAGACCATGCAAAGAACAAGCAAAAGGGGCCACAGTAATCAAAGAGGGATAGGCGAGGATAGTGTCATTGCACAACATGCTCCAACCTGGATTGATACTGAATGGTCAGGCAACGCAATGAGCAAGGATATCATCAAGCACCGTCATGACAGCAGTAGCTTCCTGGGATGTGAATGTTGGGCGACGGATCCACGTAACCGCATCATGTAACGACCAACAAATGGTGAGATGAGACATATCAGATTCGGGAAGAGAGAGTCTATGAAGTAGGAATTTGACGGCTGCTACAAATGCCCTCAGAGATTCGGGCAACGATGGATCAGCTAAAGATGAATCTGTGACGAACCGGGAGTACAGGTGGCGAACAAGGTTGTAAATTTTGTTAAGAAAATAGGGTACCGAGTCCTCGAAATTACAAACTGGCAACGAAGAATTGAAATCCTGCATTTGGCCAATCTTTAACATGCTAAACGAGTCAAGGAAGGCAGAGGCTACCGCAGAGCAGAGATGAAGTGGAAACAAATTTGTATGATCATCATTATCAGGATCCAGAGGGCTAAGGACAACTTGGGATTCGATCATAAGACGGTACCAACAACGTGGCGGTAGCTTTGAGGAACAGATAATATCAATGAAAAATGCACCAGGACTGACACATTCTGTTTCTCTGTTGATCAAGCGATGTCCATTAGATAGGATTGTGACGGTGACCTCGAATGAATTGAATTCAGGGGTAGCAATGAAGGAGCGGTGGAAGCGATAGCGAGAATGAAAGCGAAGTAAACGTCCAACTTCGAGTGCCATGTCTGGCACTAGTTCATAATCGGAATCCTTCCTCGGGATATGTCTGAGCAAAGATTGCTGCAAATGATCCATTGCATAATCATCTCCCCTAAGTGCAACAAGCTTTTCTTCTGATGCCATCGGCAGTCCTCCAATAGACTGTACCACTATACTTTGGACGGTGGGATTGGAAGTGACTGAGTAGAGCCAGTGCAGTGCTTCAGCCGCCAAATTTATTGACATCTGTCTCACGGACTCAGACTCTATCACCGTCAGTGACTGGGGTGTTCTTGCTTGCACATGGGGAAGAGAGTGGAACATGGCGCCAAAATTTCTTCTTTTAAATGAAGAAAGAAAATCTTCTTTGTCATACCATGTCACTCGCGGGATTATACAACAAAAAGACATGTAGACCAGATCACATAGGGGTGTACGGTATGCGCATTGAGGGAAGATAATCGGAAGAATGGTGGCTAGCACATACGCAGCATAGATGACAGCCGTTCCTGCACAAATGATCCATGACAGAGCTGCCCGAAGGGGATGTAAGAATATCACCAAGCCACTGAGAAATATGGCGAGAGCGAGGTGCATAAGAACGGGGAGTAATCCTATGATGACTTGGACCTGCCATTTTTCAAATCCGACATATCGAAAGTGACGTGTAAAACTACGCTCGCGTGGTGTTCCAGAAGGAGGGAGGGCAACATAATGGTGCAGCCACTGCTTTACAAGAACAGCAACGAGTGCAGTCGTGAGGCTGAGGAACAAGCTGGTGAACCAGAGTCCATTCACCCAGACGTCTGTGGTAGCGGGAACAAAAGCAATGGTGGGATTGAGTGGAGAAGGGGTGATAGTGTTGACCGGGGAACCGTTGGCGATGGCATGTTGAACGAGGACAGATTCATACAGCAGAGATGCTGACATAGCGGCATAGTCCGGCTGCAAACTCTGTGACGTTTGCACTACAAATGTAGTAATGACTGCTGAGAAAAGACCCGCCTTGGGCACGACTCAATAACAAAGAAAAGCAATGCAACAAAAGGACTCACAAAGACGAGCAGTACGTCTACATTATCTCGAGATTCTTCAACCATGTTGACATTGTGGTTCCTACTTTCATCTTTGTATGTTTTCCACACCCTCGCTGCCGGGGCTGCTTCTTCAAAGGGCGCGTCCTCGGGGTATTTTTGTTCATAGTTGTACGCATCATTGCCTGGTTAAAAATTGATGAGATACGTGAGGAAAAGGGTTAGGAATGGTTTTCTCACCTTTGTTAACCGTAAGATTCGATCTCTTCATCCCGAAAACCTTCGTCGCATGGGCCACATTGGCAGAAGTTGGAGGGGGAGCAGCGGCAGCTTGATCCTCTCTCTCTTCCTTGTTCAACTCTACGTCCTTTTCCTTCTTGGCTGACTGTACCTCCCACGCAGCTAGGTTCTGCCCGTGCTCTCCGTCTCCCTCAATCCCTGGTCCTTCGGCCTCTGCATCTTCGCATCCAATGGCTTCCCCCTGTCCCGGATCCAAGGTCGATGTTCCATCAATTTCGTGAATTGACATAGTGCTGAGCTGTTAGCAGGAGGATGATGGGGAGAGAAGAACAGCAGCTGTATGCGCTGGCAGGCCTCATGGTTACAACATCCAGCACTAGAGCAAGCGTCCCAAAGGGTACTCCGGGCACTTAACTGATAATAATCGGAACCATTCAAGATGTGCTGTTAGGGCGTTGATGAGACCTTGATATGGACAGGATATTCTTGGAAACGAGGTAGAAAGGGAAACATTGTGCCATCGTCAACATGAGTCCGACGGTGTTGTAGTCGAGTACAGCGCTAGAGAGTTATGTTCAATCTCCGATGCGAAAACGCGGACCATGTTGGACAGGCATGGTTCAAGACAGGTTATCTCTGCTTTGTACTAGTGATGTACCGTTCGTGCGTTCGGGCATGGCTGAGGTGTATGGGCAACATACAGCCGTAGTCCCCCTAATGGAGGAATCAATGAGTGGTGACTGCCTAACTTGGAGTTTCACCTATGGACGACCATCCCTCTCAGCGACCACGATGATGCAGAATACTGCGTCCGCCTCTTACAATCTCTTCAGGACCCATCCGAATTCTGAATTTCCCTTCCGTCGACAACCTCAACACGACCACGACCCTCAATAATGACCTTCTCTCCTCCACAGCCACAGGCGACGACTCCCCTCGAAGATGACCCTCCACAGCCACCGACGACCTCCTTCCGCCATCCCTCCTCATCTGCAAAGCTGACATCTCTCCCACCCACTGCTCTATTTGCTGCTTGGAGCCAGCGCCGCCTTTCTGTATGGGAATTCATCTTCAAGTCATGTCCAAACGAGGTCGACCTCACGTCTGCAAGGCCGACATCCATCCCTTCCGCTGCAATCAGTGCCAACTCCGTCTTCGAGTTATTGAGCTTCACTTCGAGTCGAGATAATGAGCGATGCAGAAATCCGGCGTCGAGAACAAGGGGCAGGGTGAGAATATGGCAATGAGTTGAAGGCCCTTCATAGGGTGAGCATATACGCTCAGCATCTTCGCGTGCGGAGCGCAGAGCTTGATTTTAGTGGAGCATGTTCCGATCGCGTTCTGTTTCAGAGTGCACACCCTCACGTTTGGCCTAGCACATGCATCGCTATCTCTCCACACACTACTCTATTTCTGTAATCCCAGTCTACCCAATATCAATATATTCTTGTCCAACTACCGGTGCCCCCCTACAAGTGAATTATCAGTCTGCCGTCACAAGCATAGAGACAAGATCCTTACCTTGGGCATGGCTAACGATATGGCCCAGGGTGAATCTTTGTCAGTGTTCACATGCTGGTGAGCCGAAACGACAAAAAGCTTGATATCTCGACGAGGAGCAGTGCGATAGTGGATCGGAACACAGTGTATTGTCATTGATGCTAGTATGGTACACAATCTAAGCAAAAGAGCGAAAAGTGGAAGAACAGAGAGATAGGTTTCAAAGTTGTGTTACGTGTTCCCACGGTCAAATCCCCACTACCAGTCAGAGTTCATAGGATCGTAATTTCCCCACCCCGAAGGTATGCTCATCCGCACGAAATGGGAGGGGCTTCCTCCCGTTTGTGCACCGGCCAAGCGTAGTCTCCCATTGAAATTAATCCAACGGCCAACCGGCGCTTGCTGTACATGGGCCAAAAGGCCATAAAAAAAGAAGGGAGCCTCGTTGCACAGAGATGCAACGAGACTCCATCTGAAGTGACCAGTCTAACCCTAACCTTAGAACCTACCTTATAGAACTCGATGATTCGCTGGAATAGAAGCAAGTTAGTGACACGCCATGTACTTCAGAAAATCTGCTTAGTACCTCGTGAAAATCTGCACACACCAAGCGAGTCAAACACCCGATGCCGTCAACCAACCTCGAGTCGCCCTCAACAAACGGCGGCTATTTATTCAGCCACGACAGGTTAAACAAGGTTGGAGGAAGCCGTCCGTTGGTTGACTCCTTGTTTTCATCTTGATCCACGGTCCTGTCAAGGCTGAAAAGCAGCTCAAGTCAAGGTTCAAGCATCTTGACTGCATTGCGACCTGGGGCTACAGAGTCAGAAAGCAAGGGTTAGTGCTCAAATACTCGATACAAACCAAGAAGATACACATACCTGTTTGTGACTCGAGGGACATTCAGCGGCACAGTGTCTATTGTCTTTGTTGGCTTCAAGGAGACACAAGCTTGTGTTACTCACCATTACATTGCAATGTCCTGGCAGCGTGTAGCTCGTCGTAGAGCTTCCATTGCACACGCAGTCTTCCTAACCTTGATGAGCAGTCTTTGACCTAAGCTTGAATAATTAGCAAAGAAGCAACTCGTTGATATGACAGTGTACCTTGTGCCTGCTCTGTTCGTTCTATACCCCACCGATGACCGTTACCACCTAGCTGACACCAAGCCCTCGCTCGCCCGACATCAATCCATTGTTGCAGCAAAAAAATCGATGTCATGAATGGTCATCACACCATTGAGATACAAGCCTGTATTGAACCATTAGCGACAAACAGTTTTAAATCGCAGTCACATACCTTACAGTCCTGTACTGCAAAGTGTAGCCACTGACCAACGGCGCTGTGTCCCAGCTCACCGGACGTTGATAGGTCATGGCGGCGCAAAAGTGGTTGATGTTGGCCATCGAAGCTTGAAGCTCAACACACGTTGCTGCACTCAAATGTTTAGTAAAATGAAAGACCTGTTGACACTGCAAATACATATCTGGAGTCACTCCACTTTAACGACACCGTGCCCTTTCTCGCCGGACATCGATACATAGCGTTGAGGCAAAAACCCCCTTCTCCGAATACAGTCTGCATCCATAGTCAGACTGAAGGGAAGCCGGCAGATGAGGAAAGGGGCCCAAAGAGAAGGGGATGTCCAAGGCCTCTCCCTCCCCGGCATCAACCACCTTGCTCGCCGGAAGATGATCCGTCGTCTCTGGTCAAAACTCGCACACCGAGCCCAAGGCTCCCTCCAAGGTATACCTATCTCTCTTCCTTGCACCCTCAATCACAGCCTGTTCACTGGTTCAAGACATCTGTATCCCATCGCAAGATTTGGGAAAGGAATGGTGGTCTTGACACCATCGCGTCTGGTAGTGGACAATGCAGGATGCAAAGGTTGTGGTAGTCGGCCTGCGGGGATGGGATGGATGGAGAGGGGGGTGTCACAGATGTCCGCGCGGATGACAAGACATTGACAGGTGATTTCGATATTAGCACACTCCGTGCACATCCTGCACGGACGTCCACTCATCGGTCATCTCCTACGCCTACCCTTCTCAAAGCATGTCCTTGAAATTCAACAGTGGCACAAAACGAAACGAGTATTGAGGCAGCGGGATAGAGTATGTTGTTGGGAGCAAAACATTGTGACTGCAAAGGAAAGAATAAGACAAAAGATAGAAGATACTCAAATATAGCCTCACCAAATACCTTGAGATTGTACGCGGGTCAGGTAAGCCGAAGATTGATGGCTGGATATGCCCGGTGGAAGTTATTTGACCCAACGATTAATCGTTTGCAAGCGTCAATTCACCCCGAAAGAAGAGCTAGATATCGCCGCCAGAAGATTCGGAAAGTGGGATTAAGTATCTTACTTAGGCTCCATTACTCCGCATTTACATATGTAACACGTATGCGCTAGGAAATATTTAACGAGATCCCAAGACCAGTAGAAATGTGGACGGATAACTCATGGTGATGTGCCCTGAATTATCTACGAGTTGAAACCGGTTGCTGTTCGCCACGCAATCTTCTGCTGGTCCCGACATCCCTTCTCCTGTGTGATCAAGGTTTCCCTGCATAATGACTAGTAATTGCTCACCGTCCAATCTTTATCTCATAGCTTCCATAGTAAAGACAGCTCGATAGCCACAGTAATCTGACTAGCTTCGATGTAGAATTACACATAGTGAACTAGGAATGGCAGGCTAAGATTCACAAACCAATTTCGATGTTTTATTATAGTACAGGAGCCTAGGGCATATCAGCATTGGGAGTACATGAAGAAGAGCGGAAGGCAAACCATACTGCTGGTGATCTTTAGCCAAGAGATGCATACAATCGTTCCAGAAGAAATAACAACGAGTGATCCCGAGTAGGCCCCGGACTTCCACAGATGTTCAAAGCTTTCTTAACCCATCAAGTGATGTCCAAGAGATCCCAAAGCGACGTACTGCGAGAAGAGATCCAGTGATGGATGCAAAGCAAGAACCAGAATATGGTGTACCAGCTAGTCCAACATGTTTCGAGCAAAAACCGCAATTTTGAATTTGGTGAGACTTGACACTTGTTTGAGGTTCAATGTTGGTAGCAGACTCGAGGATCGATCAAATAGCATGGTAGCAGTACAAGCTGAAGATCAAGTCGGCATCGGATCCTGGATCTGATAACTCCGATTGTGGTCCTACCACTCTTTATGACTCTCTAATTCTTCAAAAGTAGCTCTCCACTGCGTAAATCCATTATACCATTCGCTCATTATCACAGGAGCATCTAATTTTGCCAGGTACAACTTGTTTGAGATTGAATACGCATGATTCGGACCGAGACACCAACACATCATAAATAATGATGTTGACTGCCAGCCCTGAGATAGATAGGAGTTCCATTTCCACCAGGCGAGTCCTCCTTTTCCGTGCGATTTAGGACCTCAAAATTCAACTGAATTTTTATTTTCTAGTTACATAAAGTCCTTTCAATACATTTTGAGGATGGCAGGCATCTATGAAAGGGTAGTAAATCTGAATAAGAACTACAGGGTGCATTCCCTAGCTTCTCTGGAACTTGATACGTACTCACATACCCAACAATATAGATATTCATATGTCCCCTTGCCAATAGTAATTCGACGGGGATGAATAGCCGTCAAATGCTAGGCCTAACTGGTTGAATATGGAAGCGGAAACACTATCCAACGTAAGTCATACACTTGCGTATTCCAAAGTTCTGAGATTCATGTGGTTCAAAGATAATCCTCCTGCGTAGTCAGGGTCCATGTGTCAACATCGCTACATCCGGTACCTTCCTGAAAATCAGCGCGAAGGTTGGAAGATTCCCCAGTGCGTACAATCTCTTTCCTTAGATTCACCAAACACCCTACATGTTACTAGGCTAGGTGTGGATTGGTCAGAGGCGGAGATGGGCGTCTTCACTTTTCAGATGTGTCAGGATTTCATCTCGTACGCAATACCGGCAGCACTAAATGCAATACGATGTGGGGACCTCGTTCAGCCGTGGATCTGTTTTTTGTATCTTTCGGACTCCAGACGTCTCGAAATTCAATGTCCGATGTTCGCTTGCCTGTAATCAACTTGGCTCATATTGATTCCGTGCTCCCTGAGCTCCAGGCCTACACAAAATCTTTAAATACAAAGTACTTTCAGTTCTTTCTCTCATCATCCTACTCATTCCCACTTTTCTCCCTCCTCTAGTCTCCATTCTCTCCCTCCTCTTCAATCCCACCTCCACTACTCTCATCATCACTTTTGAGCATGCCTTTGGCTGTTTCCCGCTCCTGTATCCATCATCATCGAAGGAGTCGGGCTTGAAGGGTTCGGTCTCATGACCATACAACATGTACCTTTTCAGGCCAGAGGGTTTGTGGATTTCGCTTCGTCTCTCTGATCATGATGACGATGACAAGTTCGCTGTCGGTAATGGTGAGCCGTTGTACTTTTCTTGTTGTTTTCGGTCTCACTGACATTGTGTAGGCCTCCCCACTGGACTCGTCATCAAAGTGAAGATGGTACGCGCCATCCATCTTATTGGTCTTGGTCTTTATTGACAATCTATTACAGCTTGCTATGGATGTCCCCTCGTAAACTCCAGCTGTACGGTGAGTTAATATTCTACTTCAGTTTGGTCTAGCTCATGTTTTCTCCAGAACGCGCATGCCCTCGGTACAGGTTACCTTATTGGTGTTGGACTCAACAGCATGCTTGGTATGTAATCTATGTTATATCCCTATTTTATCAACTGACGCATTGTTCTTCGCTTTCAAGGGGTACTCCAGGCTGCGAATTAAGTGTTCCTTCCTCCAATGTATGTGGCTAGGCTCGATTGCATTTTCACGTGTTGTTGAGGTACTGCAAGGCTCGGGAATTGTTTCTCATTGAGGGTTTCACATTGGACCGAGACAAGATGCCGGTTGGCATGGTCTCTTGAGGTCGGAACAAGGATGGGGGAGTTATAGGAGCAGAGACGCATTAGGACGAATGTTGCCGAGGTACGTTCATTTACCATTGATTCCTCCGCCATCCAGAATTGAGTGATTTATGTACAGCCTCTCTTTTTGAACTCCTAGGAACTCGCAGCAGGCTGGTACGTGTGTTCGGTGTTGGAATGAATCTCGCAGCAGGACTCTGTGTCCTACAATGGTGAGTCGGTTCATTTTTTGTTTGTTCTCATCGTTTCTCATATGATGTGTTATGTCCTGAAGCTTGCTCTCAAGATGCGGGGCGCCAGTTGTACAATGGGCATAGATGGCGGTGGCTCGGGGGGTTCAAATCGCACTGAGAAAGGATATGAGCCCCGGAGTGATGGCGGTGGTTCGGGATTGACTGGAGTCAGTCCCGTTAACATCATCAGGACTCGAGCTGGTCATTGTCAAATGTGTGGCCCAGCTCGGAACCGTTTACGCAGGGGGGTTCTCTGAACGAGGGTTGCAGTATGGTGGTGAGTTGTTTGTTCTCCTTGTTTCCAGTGCCGACTCTTACCTCCTCAAGCTCAAGCCCAGTACGAAGACATTGGGCCGTGGACATGTGCAACAGCAGGTTCAAATGAGAATGAAACGGATGCAAGTGGTTGTGATAAGGGAGGGAGAGATCGAGCGAAAACAGATTGTTGAAAATAGCACGTGCCAGGGTGAGTATTTTCATTCCACGAGATATTATTAATCTAACAAGGTAGATATAGGCGTCTCATCGCAAAGCTCAGCATGCGGGGTGGCGCATTGGGGCGATATTTTCTGTTTTGAGTAAGGACAACGTGTTTGTCTCAAAAATGGGAAGACTAACCGATTTCAAAGGCTTGCTCACAAATTTTGGTGTAGCGATAATGTATCAGGTGAGTATCATTCTGTTAGGACAGCAGCTGGAGTGCTAATGGAATGTTGGCAGATAGAGAAGTAAAATCCTGTTAAAGGTAAGGGTATCACCTACACGCTCAGTATGTAGCCAGCCTTATACTTTTTGTTCTGTCAACTGATTTGCCTTGCAGGAAGTCCCGACTGACTGCAGCTCAAGGGGTCCACACCACCGGCTTACGCATCGTTGGGCTATCAGAATTTGTTGCTCGGTGAGAGATTGGTGACACGTCGAGGGACCCAAGGCAAGACTCGGGCAGTCGTACATGTGCATTGAAAGGATAAATATGAAAACGGGGTCGGGGTTATTGCCGCCAAGGTGAGTTTGGTGATTTCTCTGGGTCTGACCCATCTGACAATTGATACAGACCGTCTCGTTGAAAAGGCAAGGAGGCGGTGGTCATGGTTCCCTGGCACTCACGATAGTAGGTGTGCATAGCTCGGAATTACCTATGGAGTGGGATGATAAAGGCGCATTCCTGCAGGGCTAGACATGCACATGGGTTGGAAGCAATAGTGAGTACCATGTGTTCCTCTCTAAAATGCGAGACTAAGCAATCACATTATGACATAGCTTTGACCTCAGCCTTTCATGTAAGGATAATGTATTAGGTGAGTATGTTTCTGTTAGGATGGCGGCTGGAGTGCTAATGGAATGTTTGCAGATAGAGAAATAAAAGGTTGTTAAAGGTAAGGGAGTCAGTTTACCTATGGCAGCAGCATGCTAACGTGAATTTTACAGATGAAAGTTGCACTGAGCTTAAGAAAATAAGATTGTATTGAATGTGTACATAGAGTACATGAAGCAAGTACAAAGATGCAGTAGCAGCCGTAGCACGTGTAACCGACCCAGACACGGCGTCGCAGGTGATGGGCAGGCATGTCGCGGGGTGTGGATGTGTATTGAGGCAGGCGCAGTGTGTGCGGAGGAAGGTGCGTGGGGGATGGCATGCGCGGATGGAGGGATGTATGTCGGAGGACAGACGTCGCGGGGACAGGAAGCCGGACATCAGGCAGATTTTGAGGATTTGCAGAGATGAGCGGATTTGGGATGACGGCAGGAGCAACAACAGAGGGAAGGAATGATGTGCTTGGAGCCAGTGCCGCCTTTCTGTATGGCGAAGAAAAGACACTCTGAGTCTGAATGTGTACCATGTTCTCTGCGACCAAAGCCATCATTGCACTGGCTTCGTAGCACCCATTTGCAGTGAACGTCAAGTTAAGATCCGCTTTGAGAAGTAGATATGTATCAGCTTCCCTGGCGCAGCAATACCAGATCCGCACTACAGTCTACTCCGACGATAGTCAGCACGGCTCGGCACAAGCTGCTGCATGATTTGAATCAAGTTTAGCGCACTGGCTGCAAACAAAAAGAGTACAGGTCGAGTTCGAGTCCGAGTCCTCATTTACTTAGTCAGCGCCTTACTCGCGCTGGCTATGCGGACCGGTATGCGGCACGATAATTTTTCTTTCAAGTTTACAGCCATGTCGTCATCAGTGTGACCTTCTCCCTCTTCCTTGCCTGTGCTATCCAAGACAGCCACCAAAAAATCCACAGACAAAACCAAGGCCGATATCGCAAGGTGAACACGGGAAGAGTGAGAGCACCGATCCCCTGTCCTGCAGGAGGATCCAGGCAGCAGGGAATTCGATTGGGACTCGCTAAATGTTGATGAGGAACTGGAATTGTGGCTTATAGTATATGTGTCCCAGAGAATGTACACCATCTTCTTCATCCCATTATCAGTCTGACCTTGCTCCTGGTTTAGATGAAGACCGGATATCTGGAGAACGCTACTATCAACATACTATAGGGATCTTTGAACACGAATATAGGCGAAATATTATGGAATCGCGTTCATACAACATTTGGAGTGTCGGCAACAATGACAGGCCTCTAGGATGACATGGATCTCGGTATGGCATTTTTGTCAGTGATGCATCATGCCCCAAGATCTCGTCCAATTGCTCTCACTGAATACACCTTATGATCGCACTTTCGCCACAACAAACAATGCTTTCCTCACCCGCCGCCGAGTTTTCTCTGATTCTCCCACCTCCCAGCACTCTGCTTATCTCCCACTTCCCTGAGAGAGATGCACTCGCCCATGTCATTCCCATCTCAGTACCCGAATCACCTCTGTCCACTCCTAATACACTACCTGTATAGTTCTCCAGTATCTCATTTGCGCATGGAAACAACCCACTCATTACCGGAGGAAAGCTTTAATGCGGACTCTGACAGTTCCACTGATACACTGGCCAACACCGCCGAGAAGGGGAGTGAAGGTCTCTGGGCGGGTAGCCAGCTTGGTGTCGTATCTGGTTTCCAGGCGCTGAGCAGTGCACGTGTGACCTAGGTTAGCGGTGTAGATTTGTTCACTGACAAGTTTGCGAACAAGGAAATATCCAAGTATGTGTATGCATCCCCGTCTTTTTACTGCGTGATTCTCATCCTTTCAAAGGGGTGTGAAATCTGGAAACACATGGTTCGCGCGCAATGTCGCAGCTTGGACTTTCCAAGAATCTTTAGTGCTGTGCATCGATGATGCTGACCATCATATCGCAAATACGACAATTTCTAAAGAGCAATATACCATCAACGATCCCATAGTTTACTCTGCGGCCATTTCTCAATTCAACCCAAAGGAGGATGCATGGGAGCCATACTCCGACATCAAGGATATGCAACTCAAAAGCACCATGCTCAACCTGCACATCCATACAGCTTTACCACCTGTAGCAGGAACACCGGGAATTTACTCTACACAATTTCATGCGCCTGTCCAGCATGGCATGTTCAAGTTTGTAATCGACTACAAGCGCAAAGGGTATGTGTTTCATTTTGACTGGAATTGTGGTGGCATTTAATGACTGTTGCTGAATAGATGGACGCACCTCCATCACTCAATCACTGCAGCTGTCATGCCACCACAGCATGATGGATACCCACGTTTCCTTGGTGCAGCTTGGCCATACTACACTGGTGCTGTAAGCATGAGCGTTGGGTTCTTCTTGTTCTCTGTGATGTGGCTCGCTGGTGATGTACATCAGTCAAAGAAAAGTAAATCCCAAAAGACAGAATAGATGATGGTACGGTGAATGCATTTATTAATATCGTGTGAATTGAGACACCCTTTTTCTGGGTAAAGAGTGTGCGATTTCCGCAAACAAGGGTGGGTGCCACACACTGCTGCGACGGATTAGAATTTTTGAGGGGTCAAATACTTTTGCAGATTTTGATCCGGTTTTGGCTTGCAAATCGAGCGCGGCAAATCCGGCATCAAACCCAGCAATATTTTTACATGTATTTAGTGTCAGTTTTACCTACAGATTTGGGTGCGAAATACTTGTACAAAAGTGTACTGTTCTTGCATATGTATTTGGGATTGAAAACCGGTGTTCAGGATTTGAGTATCAAATCCCGAAGGGTAAAATCCTTTCCCAAAGACTGGAGGGATTTCCTGTGGTATTTTGGGAATAAAACCCACATTTGAAATCCAATCAAAATCCGGATGTGAATACAAAGGGATTTGTATCAGGATTTGGGAGCCAAATCCTGAGAGGCACCTGCTTGAAGCCCAGTATTTGGTTCCCAAAACCCGATCCAAATCCCTTTGTATTTGGGTCAGGGTTTTGATTGGATTTTGGAAGCGCGCCTTGTTCCCAAAATACCGCGGGAAAAACCTCCGGGCTTTGGGAAGGGATTTCCCCTTCGGGATTTGACACTCAAATCCTGAACACCGGTTTTCAGTCCCAAATACATATGCAAGAACAGTACACTTTTGTACAAGTATTCTGAACCCAAATCCGAAGGCAAAACTGATGCTAAATACATGTAAAAATGTTGCTGGGTTTGATGCCGGATTTGCTGTGCTGGATTTGCGAGCCAAAACCGGATCAAAATCCGCCAAAGTATTTGACCCCCCGAAATTACTGATCCATCACAGCAGTGACATTGACTCGTACAGAAACTTAGACCGACATCGGAAATCATTCCGACATTTCACCAAGCAAGATTTTACGGGAGTGAGTCGCAAGGGTCCGATTTTCATTAACACTACACCTAGGAGTATCAGTATTTAGCCAAAGTCAAGCTCGTATGCCGCCAAATCCGACCGGGTCGCTGCTTTTTCTCCTGGTTTCTGTGGGAGCCTGATTGCCGATATCGGGACGACCGGCGCGTCGACGTGTCTTGCGGTCCCGTCCACTGTCACCCCTGTGTTTGTACGACTCAATTGAAGCCGAGAGTGTTCATGTACTCAACCGTCACCACCCCTCCCTTCACCATCGCGTTCACTCCTTACACTCAGCTCTCCCGTCCAACCTCCAATGGCTGCCGTGCCTCCATTTCTTCCCGGTCCCGGTATGACTCCTGAGGTATTCAAATGCCTCGAAGTCTGAAGGGCATCAAAATACAAAGACAGGTATAATTCGTCTTTCAGTGATCTTGAGCAACTTAAGGTCTAGCATATACTTCCTCAGCATGTCTGTCCTCTCATCGTTCCCTATAGGTTGCCTATGGTTTCCAGATGAATGACCTGATGTCTTGCCGAGCGAATAACGCGCGCCTTAGCTGAGCAATCGATACTTTGCAAGTGGAATCTAAACTGCTGAAGAGGCAAAATGAACATTTGCAAGAGGATATTGACCAGGCTAGATGGACTGAGCAGGAAAGGAGAGATGAGGTTGTCGCAGAGATAAACAAGACCTCGTGGAATGATTGACTGTGATAGACAAGAAAACAACGGGCCTATCAAAACAAGTATGTGGTATCATATCATCACGTCGGACGGGGTAGTTAACACTATTACAAGATTGATGCTTTCCGAGTCCAGGCGAAAGCCCTTGCGGAGCAAGCTCACCAACGCCGTCTCGAAATCGTGTCTCTGGCATTCGGGAAAACGTCATTCGTTGAAGACTCCTTTGTTCCAACTCGTGTCGTATTCAACGACCCAGCACAAATAATGTCTGCCCTACCTTCTGTGCGTGTTTAATCGTGACGTCTCTCCTCATGCTGACCTTAGGCTATCCAGGATCTCACGCAGTCTCTGTGGTACGAACCGTCTTGTCTTCACTAGTAATTACAGAAGGATCAATATTTTTCAGTGTATACCTCCTTCCTTTGCCCCCCCGGTCTATGCCTCTGCATATCCCCAACATCGCCCAGGCAGGGTACTGGTTTCACCTTCCCATTACAATTCCCGAAGGAACACCAGTGGAGTTAGTCGTAGAGGCAAAACCTCACGAGGTGTGTACAGCGCGGCCGACGGAGGCATTCCATGTTTAAACCTCTCTTCATTAGTGGATATACCTGGGTCGATACCTCAGTGCCCCCCTCGATGGCGAAGATATGAAGCTTTCCGAGTGGATCGAATTGGATGCTCAGGTACGCTTCGCAACCCGTGACGCTGGTTCACACTGTATCGATGGACAAAACCGTAGACTAAGACAGCCTATTGCACTGCTGTCAGTTGGACTCTGAAGGAGAAAACCCTGATCAACAAGTCTCGTGTGCCGACATACAGCGAGAGCTGGATTCGGAGGAGTACGCTGCTCCTTGTTACAGCTTACAATGTGTTAATACGACTTGGTGCTACAGGAAGCTTTCATTAAAGCATCGACTCTCCAACTGTCGGATATCGACACTTCGAAACCTTCCTAAAATATTCTGCTGTCCGTGAGAGGTGCTTTGAAACCCCTTCATGCAACATGGCATGTCGACGCTGACCCGGGACGAATCCATCCCACCACTATGAAAAAGCGCAGCCATCTAGATGATGATGAGGCGAGTGTGTCAAAGAAGGCACGAGTGGACTGTCCGCCTGCCGGAAGGATCTGCGTTCACGATAAAGACCGGACGTAGGTCGGCTCGACGTCATTGGACTACTACTACTACTACTGTATCTTTATTGCGCAAAGGTTAACATCCCTATTTGCTAAACCTGCTGCTCGTGTTCTAGTGTACCCTCTGACTTTCGGCCAAGACACCGTCCTAAAAAGCGATCCAAGTGGCCCTGGATTGAAGGTCAGTGAAAGGAAAATTTGTTCGAGGAAAGGAACATCAGCTCACCATGATGTTATGTGCTCTGCTATCGAAAAAGTTATCAAGAACATGTATCGCGTATCTGATGTTATCTTTTTCGACTTGGATTTCATTGGCCCGCAGTTGGCGATATTTCCGAGGATATTCGGACTCGAACGGCACGCGCTGTTCACTGAAAAAGTTCCCACCATCACCTTGTACCAGATCACGAAGTTTCCTGCGGCATTCATCCCACGCAGCGTCTCGTGGACGGAGCCGCACCAGTCTTGTGATGTCCCTATGAATGGCATTCCGGTCTACATTACTGATGCCATGTGTAGCCAGGACAGAGCACACAGTAAACAAATTTTGTGAATTATGGAGGTAGTCAATGTGCGTTGCTTCATCCACAGCTCTATCTGATCCATGTTGCATGGCGGAAATTCTTGCAATGTACGTGCTAACCATCGGAACTGAAGCTTCATGGAATGTATGGTTTCCAAGGAACTGTAGACATTTATTTTCAAGGAATGCAGTAACAGCCACCGGATTGTGTTTTGCAAGGAGATCAGTCAATGCCCTACATGCAGGGTCGGACTGGTAAGTCCACTGCCAACCGGTCTGGTCCCATTGACTGGCCATAAAATCAACCATTGATTGGAGACCATGCAAAGAACAAGCAGAAGGGGCCACAGCAGTCAAAGAGGGATAGGCGAGGATAGTGAAATTGCACAAATCGCTCCAATCTGGCTTGGTATTGAATGGTGGGACAACACAATGAGCAAGGATATCATCAAGCACCATCATGACAGCAGTAGCTTCCTGGGATGTGAATGTTTGCTGACGGATCCACCAAACCGCTTTGAGTAACGACCGACAAATGGTGGGATGAGACATATCAGACTCGGGAAGAGAAAGTCTATGAAGTAGGAATTTGATGGCTGCCACAAGTGCCCTCAGATATTCGGGCAACGATGGGTCAGCTAAAGATGAATCTGTGACGAAGTGGGAAAATATGTGGAGAACGAGGTAGTAGATTTTGTCAAGAAAATAGGGTACCGAGTCCTCGAAATCACAGACTAACAACAAAGAATCGAATTCCAGCGTTAGGCCGTTCTGTGATATGTTAAACGAGCATAAGAAGGTAGAGCAGAGATGGAGTGGAAATGAATTGGTATGATCGTCATTATCAGGATCCAGAGGGCTAAGGACATCTTGGGATTTGATCATAAGATGATACCAACAACGTGGCGGTAGCTTTGAAGAATGGATAATATCAATGAAAAATGCGCCAGGACTGACAGATTCTGTTTCTCCGTTGCTCAAGCGATCTCCATTAGATAGGATCGCGACGGTGACCTCGAATGAATCGAATTCAGGGGCAGCAATAAAGGGGCGGTACCAGTCAAAGCGAGAATAAAAGCGAAGTAAACGTCCAACTTCGAGTGCCACCTCTGGCACTACTTTGTAATAGGAATCCTTCTTCGCGACACGTCTGAGCAAAGATTCCTGCAAAACATCCATTGCGTAATCATCTCCCCTAAGTGCAACAAGCTTTTCTTCTGATGCCATCGGCAGTCCACCAACGGACTGTATTACTATACTTCGGACCGTGGGATTGGAAGTGACTGAGAAGAGCCAGTGCAGTGCTTCGGCCGCCAAGTTTATTGACATCTGTCTCACGGACTTGGACTCTACCACCGTCAGTGACTGGAGTGTTCTTGCTTGCACATGGGGAAGAGAGTGGAACATGGCGCCAAATTTTCTTCTTTTAAACGAAGAAAGAAAATCTTCTTTCTTCTGCCATATCACTCGTGGGACGATACGACAAAAAGACATGTAGACCAGATCACATAGGGGTGTACGGTAAGGGCATTGAGGGAAGACAATGGGAAGGATGGTGGCCGACACATACGCAGCATAGACGACAGCCGTTCCTGCGCATATGATCCATGACAGAGCTATCCGAAGGGGATGTAAGAAAATCACCAAGCCGCTGAGAAATATGGCGAGGGCAAGATGCATAAGAACAGGGAGTAGTCCTATGATGACCTGAACGTGCCACTTTTCAAACCCGGCATATCGGAATTGACGTGTAAAACTGCGATCGCGCGGTGTTCCAGAAGGGAGGGCAATGTAGTGGTGCAGCCATTGTTTTACGAGAACAGCAACAAGTGCAGTCGTAAGGCTGAGAAACAGGCTGGTGAACCAGAGTCCGTTCACCCAGACATCCGTGGCGGCAGGAACAAAGGCGATGGTGGGATTGAGGGGAGAAGGAGTGATGGCAGCTACCGGGGAACCGTTGGCGATCGCACGTTGAACGAGGACGGATTCATAGAGTAGCGAAGCTGACATAGCAGCATAATCCGGCTGCAAACTCTGCGATGTTTGCACTACAAATGTCGTCACGACTGCCGAGAAAAGACCCGCCTTGAACACAGCTCAGTGACAAAGGAAAGCAAGACAACAAAGGACTCACAAAGACGAGCAGTACGTCTACATTATCTCGAGATTCTTCGACCATGTTGACATCGTGGTTCCTGCTTTCATCTTCGTACGTTTTCCACACCCTCGCCGCCGGGGCCGCTTCTTCATAGGGCGCGTCCTCGGGGTATTTTTGTTCATAGTCGTACGTATCATTGCCTGGTTAGAAATTGATGAGATACACAAGGAAAAGGGTTAGGAATGGTTTTCTCACCTTTGTTAACCGTAAGATTCGATCTCTTCATCCCGAAAACCTTCTTCGCATTGGTCGCATTGGCAGAAGTTGGTGGGGCAGCGGCGGCAGCTTGACCCTCTTTCTCTTCCTTGTTCGACTCTACGTCCTTTTCTTCCTCGGCCGATTGTACCTCCCGCGCAGCTAGGTTCTGCCCGTGCTCCCGATCTCTCCCAATCCCTGGTCCTTCCGCCTCTGCATCTTCGCGTCCAATGGCTTCCCCCTGTCCCAGATCCAAGGTCGGTGTTTCATTGATTTCGCGAATTGACATAGTGCCGAGCTGTTGGCAGGAGGATGATGGGGAGAGAAGAACTGCAGCTGTATGCGCTGGCATGCCTCATGGTTACCACATCCAGCGCTAGAGCAAGCGTCCCAAAGGGTACTCCAGGCGCTTAACTGATAATAATCGGAACCATTCAAGATGTGCTGTTGGGGGGTTGATGAGACCTTGAAATGGACGGGATATTCTTCGGAAACGAGGTAAAAAGGGAAATGTTGTGCCATCGTCAACATGAGTCCGACGGTGTTGTAGTCAAGTACAGCGCTAGAGAGTTACGTTCAAACGTTACGTTCAATGTTCAATCTCCGATGCGAAAATGCGGACCATGTTGAACAGGCACGGTTCAAGACAGGTTATCTCTGCCTGGTACTACACTTCTAATAGTGATAGTCAGCACCGCCCGCTGCTACATCATGATTCAAATCAAGTTCACTGGCGCTATCTTTTTCCCGTCGGCTATGCGGACCGGTAAGCGGTGAGCACGCGATAATTTTTTCTCTCAAGTTCACAGTCATGTCGTCATCAGTGTCTTCTCCCTCTTCATCGCCTGCGCCCGAGTCAGTATCTCAGAAGATCTTCAGAAAATCCCAAGACAAGGGGAAAACCACGGCCAATCTTGGCGGAACATGGGAAGAACGAAGGCACCAGTGACCGATCCCAATTCGGCATGCGAACCACTAGAGGGAGCTGTCCTGTAGGAGAATCCAGACAGTAGAGAATTCGATGGCATTGGCTAAATGATGATGAGGAGCTCGAATGTGGCTTATATGCGTCCCAGGGAATGTGCGCCATCTCAGAACTTCTTTGTGCCCTTCCCAGTCTGACCTTTTTCTTGATTTAGAGGAAGACCAAATATACAGAGAACGTTACTATCGAAATACTACAGGGCTCTCTCAGCGTGAATATTGGCAAATTATGGAAATCACATTCGTACAACACTTGGAACGTCGGCAACGATGACTCACGGACCCGTAGGATGACGTGTATCTCGCTTGGTACAGCATTTTTGTTAGTGAGAATAGTGAGATTCGACGAACCTCATATCTTCTAGACTTTGCAAAGGACATCACACCCCAAAATCTCGTCCAGTTGCTCTCACTGAGCACCAACCTTTTTGTCGTGCTTTCGCCAAAACAAACAATGCTTTCCTCACTCGCTGCCGAGTTTTCTCTGATCCTCTCACCTCCTGGCACTCCGCTTATCTCCCACTTCCCCGAGAGAGATGGACCCGCCAATGTTATTTCCATCTCAGTACCCGAATCACCTCTGCTCGCTCCCAATACGCCACCGGTGTGGTTCTCTGCTATCCCATTTGCGCATGGAAACAACCTATTCATTGTTCCCATCTTGAACGTCTCGGAGGAAACTTTACTGCGGACTCACCAATACATTGGCCGACGGCGCCGATAAGGACGGTAGAGGTCTCTGGGCAGGTTGCCAGCTCGGTGTCGTATCCGGTTTACAGGTGCTGAGTGTGACCTGGATTGGCGGTGTAGTTTTCTTCTACGATCAAGTTTGCGAGCAAGGAAATACCCAAGTACGTGTATGCATCCCCGTCTTTTTGTTGTGTGATTCTCATCCTATCGAAGGGGTGTGAAATCCGGAATCACACAGTTCACGCGCGATATCGCAGCTTGGAGTTTCCAAGGGTCTTTGGTGCCGACCAGCGACCACCACATCGCGAATACGACGATATATAAAGAACAATACGCCGTCAACGATCCTATAGGCCATTCTGCGGCCATTTCTCGATTCAACCCGAAGGAGGATGCATGGGAGCCGTACTCCGATATCAAGGGCATGCAACTCGAATTCACCATGCTCGACCCTCACATCCGTACCGCTTTACCACCTGTAGCGGGAAAACCGGGCATTTACTCTAATTTCATGCGCCCGACTGGCATGGTGTGTTCAAGTTTGTAGTCGACTACAAGCGCGAAGGGTACGTGATTCATTCTGACCGGAATTATGGCGGTGTTTAATGTCTGGTTGAATAGATAGATGCACCTCCATCACTCAATCACGGTAGCTGTCATGCTACCACGGCATGGATGGATACCTACAGCTCTTGGTGCGGCTCGGCCATACAGGACGAGCGTTGAGTTCTTCTTGTTCTCTGAGATATGGCTCACTGGTGATGTACGCCAGTCGAAGATAAGTAAATCCCAAAAGACAGAATAGGTGATGGTACGGTCAATGTATTTATTAATCTCGTGTGAATTGAGCTGCCTTTTTTTCTGGGTAAAGACTGTACGATTTCTGCGAACGCGGGTGGGCGCCACATTGACTTATGCGCAAACTTAGGCTGATATCGGACACCTTTCCGACGTTTCACCGAGCAAGATTTTATGGGAGGAAGTCGCGATCGTGTGTAAGAGACTAAGGTTGAGACCGCCATGGAAGACTACGCCTATCTAGGAGTCTCAGTTGGCTCGTATGCCGCTAAATCCGACCAGATCGCTGCTTTTTCCGTTGGTTCTTGTGGGAGCCTGATTGCCGATATTGGGCCTTACGACCGGCGCGTCAACGCGTCCTGCAGTCCTGGCCACTGTCACCCTGCGTCTGTACGACTCAATTGAAGTCGAGAGTTATTCGTGTACTCAAGCCATCACCACTCTTCCCTTCACCCACACTTAGCTCTCCCCCTTCCAATGACTGCTGTGCCTCCATTTCTTCAAATCCCGGTATGACTCCCGAGATATTCAAATGCCTCGAGGTCTGATGAGCATCTCGAACTACAAAGACGGGTACAACTTACCTTTCAATGATCTTGAGCAACTCAAGGTATACCGCGTACTTCCTCTGCATGTTCGGACTCTCACGGTTTGCTATAGGTCGCGTATGGTTTCCAGATGAACAGTCTGATGTCTTGCCGAGCGAATAATGCGCACCTTAGCTCAGCGATCGACACTTTGCAAGTGGAATCTAAACTGCAGAAGAGGTGGAATGAAATTTGGCAAGAGGACGTTGACCAGGCTGAGCGCACTGAGCAAGAGATGAGAGACGAGGTTGTAGCGTTGAGAAAAGATAAACAAGATCTCGTGAAACGACTGGCTGCAGTGGAGAAGAAAACAACTGACCTATCCAAACAGGCATGTGGGATGATACCATCTTGTTGGACGGGGTAGTTAACGCTATTACAAGATTGATGCTTTCCGAGTCCAGGTGATGGCCCTTGCGGAACAGGCTCACCAACGCTGTCTCGAAATCGTTTCTACGGCATTTGGGAAAACGTCATTCGTTGAAGAATCCTTCGTTCGAACCCGCGTCGTATTCAATGATCCTGCACAAATAATGTCTGCCCTACCTTCTGTGCGTGTTTAGCCGTGACGTTTCTCCTCACGCTGATCTTAGGCTATCCAGGATCTCACGCAGTCTATGCGGTACCAACCATCTTGTCTTCGCTAGTAATTACAGAAGGCTCGATCTTTTTTAGCGTATACTTCCTTCCTTTGCCCCCCCAGTCTATGCCGCTGCACATCCCCAACATCGCCCAGGCAGGGTACTGGTTTCATCCTCCCATTACAATTCGCGAAGGAGCACCAGCAGAGTTAGTTGTAGAGGCAAAACCTCACGACGTGTGTACAGCGCAGCCGACAGCGATGTTCCATGTCTAAACCTCTCTTGATTAGTGGCTATACTTGGGCCGATACCTCAGTGCGCCCCTCGATGGCGAGGATATGAAACTGTCCGAATGGATCGAATTAGATGCTCAGGTGCGTTTCCCTAGGATTGCACACCGTGGTGCTGGTTTACATATTGATGGTAGACTAAGACTGCCTATTGCACCGCCGTCAGTCGAACTCTGAAGGAGCAAAAGGCTGATCAACAAGTCTCGTGTGCCTACATACAGCGACGACTGGATTCGGGGGAGTACGCTGCTCCTTGTTACAGCTTACAGTGCGTTGGATACGACTTGGCGCTACAGGAAGCTTTCGTTAAAGCATCGCCTCTCCAACTGTCGGATATCGACACTCCAAAGCCTCCCCAAAAATTTCTGCCATCCATGAGAGGTGCTGTGAAGTCGCTTCTTGCGACGTGGCGTGTCGAGGTCTGCACGGGAGGAAGCTATCTCACTTCTATGAAAAAGCGCAGCCATCTGGATGATGATGAGGCGAGTGTGACAAAGAAGGCACGAGTAGAGGGTCCACTTGCCAGGAGGATGCGCGTTCACGATGAAAACTCAACGTAGCTTGGCTCGACGAGTCGGAATACTACTATTACTGTATCTTTATTACGCAAAGGTTAACGTCCCTATTAGCTAAACCTGCGGCGCTCGTTCTGGCTTATCCTCTGGCTTTCGACCAAGATACCGTCCTAAAAAGCGATCCAAGCGGCCCTGGATTGAAGGTCAGTGAAAGGCAAAATGGGTTCGAGGAAAGGAACATCAGCTCACCATGATGGTATGCGCTCGGCTATCAAAAAAGTCATCAAGAACATGTATCGCATATCTGATGTTATCTTTTTCGACTTGAATTTCATCGGCTCGCAATTGGCGATAGTCCCAAAAATATTCGGACTTGAACGGCACGCGCTGTTCACTGAAAAAGTTCCCACCATCGCCTTGTACCAGATCACGAAGTTTCCCACGGCATTCATCCCAGGCAGCGTCTTGTGAACGGAGTTGTACCAGCCTTGTGATGTCCCTTCGGATGTCAGTCCGGTCTATATTCCTGAAGCTATGTGTAGCCAGGATAGAGCACGCAGTAAACAAATTCTGTGGATTATAGAGATAGTTAATGTGCGCTGCTTCATCCGCAGCCCCATCCGATCCATGTTGCATAGCGGAAATTCCTACAACGTATGCGCTAACCATCATAGCAGATTCTTCATGAAATTTATGGTTTCCAAGAAAAGGCAGACATTGGTGTTCAAGGAACGCAGTAAATGCTATCGGGATGCGCATCGCGAGGAGATCGGCCAACGCCCTACGTGCAGTGTTAGGCAAGGGGGCCACCAGGTCCGAATTTATCTTCATAAAATCAACCATTGATCGGAGACCGCGCAAAGAACACGCAGAAGGGGCGATAGTAGTCAAAGAGGGATAGGTGAGGATAGCATCATCGCACAACCCGACCCAATCTGACGCAGAATCGAGTGGTGGAACGACATCAAGGATATCATCGAGCACCGTCATGACAGCAGTAGCTTCCTGTAATGAGAACGTTTGGTCACGGATCCACCCAACCGCAGCGGCTAACGACCGGCAGATGGTGATATGAGACATCTCATAATCGTGAAAAGATAGTCTGTGAAGTAAGAATCCGATGGCTGCCACAAATACTCTCAGCGATGGGGGCAACGATGGCTCGCACAAAGATGGATCTCTGGCAAACTTGGAAAACATGGGGAGAACAAGGTCGTAGATTTTGTCAAGAAAATAGGGTAATGCGTCTCGAAATTCAAGCAATGAAGAATCGAACTCCAAATTGTAAGCCTGTCTTCGGCTCTTGTTTGATGGGTCCGACCAGTACGTTAAGATGTCGTTGCAGAGAAGAAGTGGAAACATATTGGTATGATCGTCGTTATCAGGATCCAGAGGTCCAAAGACATCTTTCGATGAGATCATAAGATGATACCAACAACGTGGCGGCAGCGTTGTACTTGATATTGAATAGCAAATATCAATGAAAAATGTGCCAGGAAGGACAGATTCAAAGGTTTCCCTGTCTTTCATAGGACAACCATTGGAAAGGAATGCTACAGTGAGCTCGAATGAATCGGTGTCAGGGATAGTCATGAAGGAATCCCAGTACAAGTCAATGCGGGGATAATAGCGAAGCAAACGTCCAAGTTTGAGTTCCATGCCTGGCACTGGTTTCTGATGAAAAGCTCCCTCCTGCTGGTAAAGGCAACTCTTGAACAAAGAGCGTTGCAATTGATCTATATTTCCAGTATCTCCCTGAAGTGAAAGAAACTTTTCTTCTGATGTCATCGGCAGTCCACCAATGGACTGTATGACTATACTTTGGACAGTGGGATTGGAAGTGACTGAGAAGAGCCAATGCAGCGCTTCAGCCGCCAAGTTTATCGACATCTGTTCCACGAACTTGGATTCTATCACAGTCAGCGACTGTGAATTTCTTGCTTGTATACGGGGAAGAGTGTGGATCATGGCACCAAATTTTCCTTGTTTAAACGGAGAAAGAAAATCTTCTTTGTCGTGCCATGTCACTCGCGGGACGATACGACAAAAAGAAAGGTAGATAAGATCACAGAGAGGTGTATGGTATGGGCATTGAGGGAAGATAATGGGAAGTATGGCTGCCAACACATACGCAGCATAGACGACAGCCGTTCCTGCGCAAATGATCCACGACAAAGCTGCCCGAAGGGGATGTAAGAAAACTACCAAGCCGCTGAGAAATATGGCGAGAGCGAGATGCATAAGAACAGGGAGTAGTCCTATGATGACCTGGACATGCCACTTTTCGAAGCCGGCATATCGGAATTGACGAGTAAAACTGCGGTCGCGGGGTGTTCCAGAAGGGAGAGCAACATAGTGGTGCAACCACTGTTTGACGAGGACAGCGACGAGTGCAGTCGTGAGGCTGAGGAACAGGCTAGTGAACCAGAGTCCGTTCACCCAGACATCCGTGGTAGCGGGAACAAAAGCAATGGCGGGATTGAGGGGAGAATGGGCGATAGAGTTAACTGGGGAACCGTTGGCGATGGCACGTTGAACGAGGACCGATTCATAAAGTAGAGAAGCTGAGATGGCTGCATAGTCCGGCTGCAAACTCTGCGACGTTTGCGCTACAAATGTAGTCACAACCGCTGAGAAAAGACCCGCCTTCGACGTGTTCAGCAGTGAAGCAGACAGATGGAAACGAGGACTTACGAAGACAAGTAGTACGTTAACATTGTCTCGAGATTCCTCGACCATGTTGGCATCGTGGTTCTTACTTTCATCTTCATACGTTCTCCACACCCTCGCCGCCGAGGCCGCCTCTTCATAGGGAGCGTCCTCGGGGTATTTTTGTTCGTAGTCGTACGTATCATTGCCTGATTAGAGATTGATGAGATACGAGAGGAAAAGTATTGGGAGTAATTTTCTCACCTTTCTTAACAGTAGGATTCAACCTCTTCATCCCGAAAACCCTCTTCGCATTGGCAGAAGTTGGTGGGCCTGCGGGGCCTTGATTCTCTGCCTCTGCCTGTACCTCCTGCTCAGCTGGGGTCTGCCCGTGCTCCCCGTCTCTCCCAATTCCTGGTTCTTCGACCTCTGCATCCTCACGTCCAATGGCTTCCACCTGTCTCGGATCCCGGGACGATGTTCTATCGATTTCGCGAACTGACATAGTGCTGAACTGTTGACAGGAGGACGATTGTGAAGAGAGGCACGACGGCTGTACGCGCCGGCAGGCATCATGGTTACGACATATTCCAGCGCTAGAGCAAGCGCTCCAAAGGGTACTCCCGGCGTTTAACTGATAAAATGTTCGATCTCCGCGGACAAAATGTTGATCACGTTGGACAGGCACGATCCAAGAGCCCAAGACAGGTTATTACAGGTTAACTCTGTTTAGTACTGACCACTTCGCGACCTCGGTCACTGTAATTCCCCTTAGTACAGCCTTCCGCATCCTACGTCTGGCCGTGTGCATGACATTAACTTGCAAGTCTTTTTAGTATCTCTGTTTGTCTCCCTGTCCTCGTTCCTGATTGGGACCTTGCGCCGGTACACACACCACACCACCTCGAAAAGATATAGCACCATTTGCTATCCATGTGTCTTCGTATCGTTCAACGCAGATGACCTAAAGATGGTCCTTTGGCTGGGGCACACAGGTTTATGATGGAAGATAGTTCAATTATATTAGCACCAGAACGTTCCGTGTATGAAAGATGAATAAGAGACGTAGAATGTCGACGTAGCGAATTGCGTAGATAAGTTGTCAGCACGAGAAGGTTGGCCGATTGGTAGACTGTCAGACTCCTTCTAATGACACCTCAATGACGGGTTTGGCCACTTTCTTCGACTTTCCAGCCTTGGGCTTTTGCGCACTGGGACAAGTACCCGCCAAACTAAGCGTGCACTCTCCACATTTTGGGCCGACAGGCAAACAAACCATCTTGTTGAACCTTCAGCATTTATCTGGGTGAAGATTGAGGATGCTTACCTGCCCAAAACCGACGAGTAGATGGTTGATCTCTGGGTGCAGCTCTGTCGGAAGCCAGGATTGGAGATTTAGCCTACAGATGACCTGTCGTTCATATTGGGGAGAATGAACTGGTAAAATTCTACTAACCGCGTCTCCTCTGGGTTTTTGGTCGGAGATTTATGCCACCCTAGACGGTTGGTTATTCGATGGACATGTACATCGACGCCGATACCATGATTACTGAACAGAAATTATGGTTTCAGTCACTTGGGAGCGGAAGAAAAAGAAATACAGATTCCACGCTATTTGAAGCGCTAGAAAGGCCATCTTGGGTCCGACTCCTGGTAGAGAGCATAGTTCATCCACAGTTTTCGGGACATCTGAATCAAACTCGTCTCGGAGGCGGATTGCTGTCTGTTTGACATATCTGAGCGGTAAAATGAGTAGGTATTAATACTTGTAATCAAGACAAAACGCACTGTGTCTTTCGCCTCCAGAATCCGACCTTGGCAATAGCTTCTGCAATAGTGCTATCTTCCGCGTCGATGATACCTTGCACAGATATACTGCCGCCTAGTGCAGCACGCAGTTGCTTTACTGCAGCGTCGGTAACCTCGTCTTTCGTTTGTGATGAAAGCATGAGCGACACGAGAGTGGCATAGCGTTGGTTCTAGCAAATACTCAGCACGCGTACTGACTGGATTTGAAGGTGTCTCACCTGAGGTTCTTTTTCCTTCAACTGTGCGCTATCAGATCCCATGCTATCCACTGGGGCCACAATATTGGAGCGCATAGCCTTTATCGCATCATAAACTTCCCTCCATCTTTCTGGTGCTGGATGGGGCGTCGCCAATGACTGCGGTATCGGTTTGGGCTTCTTCGGTGACGATGAGGGCGACCTTTTCGCCTTTGAACGTTTGGGTGTGGATACATTCGCGTATTCCTCGATGTCTTGAACGGTTTCTTCAAGTTTTACGCGTTTTGACCGTCGAGGAGATTCAAATTCCTGGACGTTGCTGGACTCTTCCTCCAGCTTCACAAGCGTTACTGACGCATTGTAGGGGCTGGCGTTTTCAACAAGTCTCGCTGATTGGCGTAGAGTTCTTTTCAAGGCAGACATGGATATACAAGCAGAGAGATGATGGTGGTTGTAGACTAAGCAACGAAGTTATCAGACACGGCCCACGTGAAAGTCATGCGCAAAAAATCGCCACCAAGTCAAAAAAAGTTAAAGATATTGTCGAGAAGTCATGTCAACTGTATTTCTTCGGTACAAGTACATTCGTGGCCACCAAGTGATCGCCATTATGACATCTGCATTGCCATATCCCAAAAGCCCTTCTCCAATTTCGTACACTTCCGCCACACTTCGCACCATTCTTTATACCTTACAGGCGAAGGCGGATCAGCCATCGCGCACGCTTCGATAGTTTCTATGCACAAAAATGTCAGTAAGCAACAAAATAGTTACACTTCTGCGAACCCACCCATTCCAAGTCTAACCGCTTTCTGGTAGTCTGGCCCAGAATAGTCCTCTATCCAATGGAGGTACGGATTTCCCTCGAGCTTCGCTAGGGAACCTGGCTTGGCTGCCTCCTTCTTGATCCAGAGCCCAACCTCTCCGTAGCCCAGGAGACATGCAAGTAAGGCCATCAAGAGCTTTATCCTGTCACCTATAGCGTGCCATCAGATCGAATGAGATGACGAGACTGCGTAGCATCATACCTTGTAACCCAATATCCAACAAATAGCCTCCATAGGCCATCGTCGCTGATGACTCTTCCGTCGATTCCAATTCATCTGCGGTTATACCAAAACGAGCACAGAACGCAGTGTGAGTTCCGATCTCGTGCAAAACGTTGAGGATCGTCCGTGTTGCAGACTCTATGGCGGGGAATGTTGTTGATTTCGCAACAAGGAGCCTAAGAAAAGTGAGCTGCCGAAATAGACAGAAGAAGGTCGACTCACCCATAGGCACGAGCATAGTATTTAAGATAGTGATAGTCTTGTCTATAAGGTATTGATGGTTGAATGAAGAAGAATATACACGAGACGAACGCACTTGACAAAATGCACAAAAGACTCTCGCGCCAAGACACCTTGAGCAAGTTGTTTGACGAAATCGTGTTCCACGTAGTCCTTCCATATAACAAGATTTTCTTGAATGAGAAGCTTGGTGAACGGATACGGATTACTTGGAGTAGACCTAAGAAGCGCATATCCTCAGCGGGAAGAAATCTCTTGCCAGTCAAAACGAAGTACCTAGGTATTGATATCTTCGCGATGGAATGAAGGTGATTGAGGGGACCGTGTCCTTTCCCGAAGGGCACAGCGTTCTCAATACCCATGTGAGTATACGAAGCACCAGCTTTTGTGGCCTCCAGTACTATAACGTATATGTGAGCATACAACGAGGGTAACGTCATGGACACACTCACAAGACAAACCCTGTGCTAAACCGCAAGCGATAGCTGCACTTAGCGTGCATCCTGTCCCATGTGTACTGGTAGACTCGATTCTCGGCCTCGCTAGAACAGTGATAGCACCATTATTCTCGTAAAGCATATCAACGACAAGTTCCACTCCCGAAAGGTCCTTCTCGACGTGCAGGATCTCCATGTTTTCGCCAAAAAGGCCATCCCGAACAACATTGATTTCAGGGTGGGCAGAGGACACTCGGTCTACATCTGCGAGAGTCGCCGTTACGTGTCCCCCTTTTAGCAAGATCGCTTTGGGCCCCGGAACGAATTGAGCGAAGAAATCATTGCAAGCCTGATACATATCCTCCAGGGTGCTGATACCAGGATAGGCCCCGGGTCGTCCGTGAGCCAACAACAATTCGGCCTCGGATTTGTTTGGTGTGATCAGCGTCGCAAGAGGGAAGAGCTCTTTGACCATGACGCCTATCGCATCCGGATTCAAAAGAGAATGCCCTGAAGTCGAGACGCAGACCGGGTCACACACAAGGGGAGGAACATTTCCCCCATAGTGCGTCTTCAACGTGTGAACAACAGCCTTGGTTATCTCCGCATCGAAGAGCATCCCAGTCTTTAGCGCGTCCATGCTGATATCCTCGAGTACAGACAGAATCTTTCATGACTCGGTCAATCACCTGCAACGCGTTTCCATAATTTAATGCACTCACCTGCTGGACAACAAACAGCGGGGGCGAAGGAAAGATGTCCTGAACGCCTACGGTGTTCTCTGCGGCCAAAGCTGTAATTGCGCTGGCTCCGTAGCATCCATTTGCGGTGAACGTCTTGAGATCCGCCTTGAGTAGCAAAATATGTAGTCAGTTGCAATTAGCGCTTCACCGGCGCGGGCATACTTGAATACCAGCTCCACCGCTGCAGTCTGACCCTGCGATAGTTAGCACGGCTCGCTGCTGCTGCATCATGATTCGAATCAAGTTCAGCCTGAGCGACTATCTTTTTCCCGCCGGCTGTGCGGACCGGTATGCAACCCTTTCGGTGGGTGCACAATAATTTTTTCTCTCAAGTTCACAGTCATGTCGTCATCAGTCTCCTCTCCCTCGTCCTCGCCTGCGCCCGAGCCTGTATCTAAGAAAGGGACCAAAAAATCTAAAGACAAGGGGAAAACCAAAGTCCATGACGACGAACATGGGAAGAACGAGGGTACCGATCCCAACTGGGCATACCAACCACCAGACGGAGCTGTCTTGCAGGAGAACCCAGACATCAGGGAATTCGATTGGGATTCACTGAATGATGATGAGGAGCTGGAATTGTGGCTTATACGCGTCCCAGAGAACGTACGCCTTCTCAGAACTTCTTCACGCCCTTCCCAATAATCTGACCTTTTTCTCGGTTTAGATGAAGACCAAATATCTGGAGAACGTTACCATTGAAATACCACAAGGCTCTTCGAGCGCGAACGTAGGCAAAATATCCCGGAAATCTCATTCTTACGACATTTGGAGCGTTGGTGAAGGCGACGACAGGCCTACTGGCGGAGACGAAGTTGGTAGTTTGGAATGCCTCCTTCCTCGGAAAAGCAAAAAGGATGATATGTATCTCGGTACGACGTTTTCTTTGGTGGGGCTACACTAATGCTTATAAATTGGTGCCCAGCTCCCCGGTCTATAGCGCGACGTTTGGTGATTTCAGAAACAGCTGTACTTCCTACAGTGGGAGAAAACCAGACGCAAGAACCATACCGGAATCCCCCTCGCCCATCCTACCCAAAGGAACTACTGAAACACTCCTTCAAGCCATACGGTTCTAACACGGAACAGCCTCTGGCTGATGACGCGATGGTATTGGATGAACAAGTAGTGGAGGAACCAGCGCAGGAAACGGCAAAGCAGACAAAGGGCAAAAAACGAAAAGATGATGGTACGGGAGAGACGAAGAAAGCGAAAAAGCCAAAGAAATAATCGTCACCTTGTTAATCGTACATGCGTACAGCAGCTGTCATACTAAGAAAACCCGGCGATCATGGATGCAAAAAGTTACGGCGCACGTGCAATGAAATAATAAGATATAATGAGTAACGGAAACAAACCTCGCACCGCGAAAAAGAAAAAAAAACTAGCATCATCCTACATCCATAGCATCTCTAGCCTTCCCTTTACCTTTAATATTACTAGTCCGTGTAGTCCCCGTCGGCATATTCGCTGACGCAGCCTGAACCTCCTCATCCACGCCCTCATAAATACTCGTCTTCGGCACCCCCCAAATCCTCCCAGGACTCTCCTCCTGCTTCTTCTCAAACACCTTCCCCACGGTATCCACCCATTGCCTCCGCGTATCCACCAACTGCTTCAACTGCTTCGTCACTACCAAATGGTTCTTCTCGTCCGGACCCAATCCCAACGCTGCAGGACAAGGAGGTAGTGCCATAGTGTTCGTCTCATCAATTGACTTCTTCTTCTTCTTCCCCAACTTTGGCATATCCTTACCCTGCAGCTTGCTATACGTGTTGCTGATATTTTTGTCTATCGACTCGCGCAGCTCAACGTATTCTTGGTACCCCAAACGATCGCGCGCGATGTCTACCAAACGGGCCTTGCGTGCCTTGTTCGTAGCTACCACTCTGCGGAGCTCTCGCTGAGCGTGTCGTAGGGCAGTAGATATGGGATCATCCACTTTCTCGGTGTAATCTGGCTGAAATAGACGTGAGTGGATTGTAAGAGGACAGTAACCGCACTCACAATCTCATTGAGCAGACCATGATATCGCATCGTATCACGTATTCGCGTCTCCAGGTCAGAGACGCTCAATTTCTCCTTTCGTGCAGCAGCGGCTCCACTCCCTCCAGGTCTTCCTTCCATTGCATCCTCGGCAGCTTTCACCCCCTTCCACTCGTTGTTCTCCATCGGTAACAGCGCGCTAATCACCCGCTCAGTCAATAAGCCATGCCCCTTCTCTTCTACAAGACACTCTGTCTCCATCAATGTCGAAGGATCCCACTTTGGCACTGGTGGTTGGAAGACTTCGGGCGGTGCATCCTGATCAGCAGGCGGGAAAAGCCCCATGTCCTGCTCCTCCCAGACGGAGGTGTAATGTCGCCCTAACTTGGGCATGACGTACGGTTCTACCTCGTCTCCAGTATGCTCCAGAAATCCAATGTCTTCTTCTCGTATATTCCGTATCCATGGTTCGATATAGGTGTAGAAGGTTGTGGTCAGGGTTTGTGGTGGCTGCTTGAGTTTACTAAAATCATCCGTTACATCGGTAGGTTTACTAGGTCCTGGTATCGGAGGCGGTGGTATCGGTGGTCGTTGAGGTAGCAAAGAATTAGCTTGAGGTACAGCAAAATCGGGGCCCGTTTGGGGCTAAAAAAAATTAACGAGAGGTAAACCATGAAGGCTCTGAACTACCTTGCTGGGGGCGAGAGGAACAGATTTCTGAGCTTTCGGTGGAGGTGGAGGTGGAGGCGGATGGTTAACTACGGGTGGCGTGCCCTTCCGAGGTCGCTGGGAAGCTGATAACGGGAAGTCAGTGTATGGAAGATGTACAACAGACGACGGCATACATGATTCAAGGTCGCTTTCATCGTATTCCCGCTTCCTTTTCTTCTTCTTTCTCTCGTCAAACGCACTAAGCATGAATCATAAGATAATCCAAATAGCGAAGACCAGCGAAAGAACCACCTTCGGGGGTCCAAGGAAGACCGTGAGGAAGACGGACCGGCTTGTAATGGATGGGAGGATAGTCTAGGTTTCCCCGAAATCGATGACGACAACCTAGGTTCGTCTGCGTCGGGAAGGGGAGTAACTACAGAGGCACCATTGCAATGAAATTTTTGCAAGTGTGGCGTATAGCAGGACCAGTGAATTTCGCAAGGGAGTACCCATACGATCCGTGTGTCGAAAGTATCGAGCAACAGTGTTCAAGCAGCGAGGGCACATATTCAGGTCGGATATAAATAGAATAAAGCAACAAGTGAGAATACAGGAACGCGTAGGGGCAGAAAACACGTACAGTCGCGTTCTCGCTTGACTTTCTCGATGGATTTAGCCTTTCCTTTCTCAATTTCCTTCATACGACGCATGGATTCCTCGATAGTCCGCATGTCGTCGCTCGCCTTTTTGCTTCGTTCGATGAGCTTTTGACGCAAAATTTTGAGCTCAGACTCAAGTCCCTTGAGATCATCGGTTGGCGGCACCGCATCTGAGGGACTCTTGAGCAACGAAGAGCGTAACGGAGGCGGCGAAGCATAAGGAGTAAGCTTAGAGTACATCTCGGCGTCACGGCGCCCCCCGCGAGGTCGGTAGTGCCACCAAGGCAGAAAACAGCCTTGAATCCAAATAAATGGTTCCCAGATGTCGTTGAGCGAACCAAAAGGTCGCTACGGAGAACGCGAGGAGTGGTGATTCAAGTACAAGTTCAAGGTGGGAACAGGTTTTCGGATCACGCGTCTGATTACTTCAGAGTTCCCACGGCTACCTTGCCTCTTGCCTCTAAAATTAAAGTATGGCGCCGCCCAAGGATGGCGACGATATCGAGCTCGCCACCCTCCCGACAAATGGCGACAAGCAAGAATACGACGACGAAGAGAACGATTCCGATAATGAACACGATGACGAGGGTAGTAGAGCTCTGTTGGGCGGCCATTCGCCGCGAACGGGGCCGATGAGTGGGCCTAGAGTCCAGCTATGGCCGCAAATAAAGAATATCGTTATCGAGGTTCGTCGCGCCCGTGCTTCGCTTAAATTTTACTCAGTAATTGCAGAGTGCTCCAACATTACTGTTCACGACAATCGGTTTGCTTTTCACAGGAGAATTGCTTGACCAAGTCTCTGTTCGTCACATTTATCCTTTGGCCATTCACGCGATTCAATACTGGCCTTGACAGCGGTGGAAGGCCATGGTGGAGGTCGACCAGCTCATAATGATCATTCCTGTCGTGCTCAACCTCAAAGGGAACCTTGAAATGAATCTGTCGGCACGACTGGGCACCGCCGCAAACATGGGCGAACTTGATGACAGCTCTGTACGACGGAAAATGATTATTGGGAACCTCTCTCTCCTGCAGGTCCAGGCCACGGTGGTTTCCTTCGTTGCCGCTTGTGTTTCCTTACTGCTGGGTATGATCGTCCCCCGGACAAGCGGCGAGGCCCCAGCCTCGTCAGGGGCGGCAAGCGCCTTGTCACTACACACCAGACGTCCACGACCAACATTGCCTCCAGTGACCAACCGGAAATCCGGACTACCGGTGTTGGTAACGTGTCGTTACCAATGTTTGACTCCTCTGATGCCTATGACTAGATTTATCATGGTTGCTTCCACAGCCATGTCTGCCGCCTGCTTATCCAGCATCATCCTGGGCTCATTCATGTGCGGACTCATTGTGTTATGCAGACATTATGGGCGCGATCCGGGTAGGTACCTTCCTCACTTTATATGCATGTGAGGAGTAAGCCGTTGCATTCCCATGGGCTACACTCCTGGCCCGTCACGTTTCTTTTGAAAAATAATACGGGAACCATCCCCACATGATTCGCAGCGCTAATAAATTCGCAGATAACATCGCACCTCCAGTAGCTTCCTGTCTTGGAGACCTGGTCACTCTGGTCCTTATAGGAGCGGTGTCCACGGTTCTCATTCGTTTCCTTCACACGCCCGTGCCCTTAATAATATGCGCCATAGTCGTACTCTCCGCGATCTCATGTGGTGTGTCGACGCGCCGAAATTCCCACGTCCGGGACCTCATAAGTCAAGGCTGGTCACCTCTCTTTGGGGCCATGATCATCAGCAGTGCGACAGGCATAGTGCTTGACCTCTTCGTGAGTAGGTATGAAGGATTTGCTCTCCTCGCCGTCGTTATCAGCGGTCAGTTTGCACTCTTGGTTCGCTTTAGCTGAGGCCCTCATCGGCTTTTTAGGTTTACCCGGAAGCGTGGGTTCAATCTTCGCGTCCAGACTATCAACAGCTCTGCATGCAGCTGCTCTGTCAATGACTCCCAGCAACCGGCCGTCGGAACCTAGTGCCCGAATGGTTATGATCACGCTCATACTCGTTACCATCCCTGTGGAAATCATCTTTCTTTCTATCCTTAGACTACTGGGTTGGCTAACCCTCCCATTTGTCTTTGTCGCGTTCTCGGTGGTATTCTTCTGTTGTGCTGTACGTTTCCATTTCAACCTGTGCTACGTCCGTATTTCATTCCTTCGTTATAGGTTACAGCCTCGCTCTTCATAGCCGGAGCTCTTACCAACTTTCTGTGGTCAAAAAAACTCGATCCAGATATGTATGCGCTGCCTATACATTCCGCTCTGATGGATTTGATTGGCCAGCTGCTTCTGGTCCTCTGTTTCGAGATTGTATCGCTGTTAGGCGTGCACGTTCGTTCCAAGGTGTCCTCGGGAGGTTGAATTTTTATCGGATCGGACGCTCTTCGGATATGTATCATAGGATACCCTAGACAAAAGTACTCGTAGATTTAATCATTTATCGGTAAGTAGTGGGGACTTTGTGATATATTTCAAGGCCCAGATGATGGGAATGAAGGAATCTTACTGTGAATCAGCCTGACATGGGCGCGAGAAGAGGGAGAAAGAGAAAAGTATCCGCTATAGTGCATTCTCTGCTCATATATGCTGAGCACGGAGCTCTATAATGCATGTAGTTCTTTTCTGTTCCGTAAGATTGGGCTAAAAGCCATCAATTAGGTTCGTTCTCGGACGTTGGCATGGAAGTGTCGACCACGGAAAACAGACATGCCATGGCACCTGAACTTCATATCTTGAACGCTAGGAGTACATCAGCTAGCTAATAACTTGATGTCGACTACTTGTCCATGCTCACCTAGTCTCGTATATCTTCATATCGAATTTCCGAAACAAGTTTCCGAAAACTAAGTACAGTTCGCACCAAGCAAGGCTACAACGAGAATAAGCAGCCTAGCAAACATACGGATGTCTATCGTTACCCACTTGATACCTATGCACGAGCGAGGCCCTCTCGAAAATGGAACCAGATATTTCTCTAGGCTCTGAGACTCTTGCTGAAGCCACCTCTCTGGCTGAAACGAGTGCGGTTGGGAGAAGATTTCCTTGTTCATGAGGACGAACGTGCATCCCACCCCAACTGCAGTCTTTATGGAAAGAGATTAGCGTCTGAGCATCAGGTATCACGAACTTTTCATGGACACACCCCAGCAGGCACCTGCACACCATCAATGTACGTCGGCGTATCAACAACTCGAGGCATGGAGATCGGCACACCAGCGCTCATCCTCAATGCCTCTTTCAAAACAGCTGTCTATCTATCCGTCAATATGGAATAAGCCCGTAGAAGAGAGACCCACCAAGTACGGAAGTTTTTCTAGAACCTCGTAAGAAACGGGCGATTCCTTGTTAGGCCATGCAGTGGATATTTCGGAGATTAGTTTCGCGTGTATAGCTGGATCATTGAGGACATAGAAAAATCCGACGGCCAAGGCACTGCTTGTCGTATCAGTTCCCGCGAAGAGGAGATTTTGTGCCTAGTAAACGATTCAGCAGCCATCGCACCCAAAACTCGTATCTTACCTCATCTAATAGCGACTTCTTCGACGGGATTTGCTGTAACTTGAGCTTCTCAGGTGACAGGAGATAATTATAAATGGTATCATGCATGGTATCCAGCGAGCTGGGATCAGCTAGAATACCTTCTATCTGCGCTGACAACGCTTTGCGCAGTTCAACGAATCCGAGAGTCTCGGGGCTCAGCAGCATCGTGAGCCATTCGGGTAAGTGGTGTAGGATCTGCAAGATAGGGAACCGGCGGATAGATGTTATCATAGGCATCGCCCGCTCGGCGCTCAAGAGAATAGGATGAGTGAAGTCGGGACACAAAAGAGCGTCGAAGGACTGAGCGTAGCAGTATGCGGTGATGACATCCATCGCTGTGGATTTAAATGCAAAATGAAGATTGGCTGGTTTATCGTTGTAGTTTTCCGATAGACGAGCTACGAGGAGATCGACCTTCCGAGTCAATTGAGCATTGAAAGAATCCGGGGAAGGTCGGATGGTTCACCTTCGATTGGATAATATGCTCGAGCCTGAGAATTGAACGTCGGGAAAAGAGGGAGTTAAGGACGTCTCTTCGTTTCTTTGCCAACCCTGGATCTGTGTACCCGAACGATGATTCGTCTTCGTTGAAAGCAAAATAAAACTTTGGATCCTTTATAAACTTCACTTGGGAAGAATAAATGGCGAAGTAAGCCTGGGGTGTACTGAAATGGAGCTGAACCAAAAGTAAAATTTGGAAACATCGAAGATGAATTTTCACTGACCTCCCTTGGATTTATGCGAACGACAGGACCTGCAGGGAACAGTGCTATGAGCTGATGTGATCGTGCGTACATACCGAACGAACACATACCGTATATCTTATGCAACTTCTCCAGATGGTCCACGAATGCACCATCGCAGAAGCACTCAAAATAAGTCTGATACCAGCTCGTCAATGCTGCCAATCTCGGCCCAGGAAAGCCCCGCAGACGATGGAACAAAAGCCTTGAAGCGACAAGGTAGAGTACATAACCTGTAAAGGCAAGAGCGATAACCCGCAGTGATTCAAGGTGAAAGACCATGATGGGAGGCAACCGGTACGCAACTTGGACCACTGCTCTCTTTTTAAGAGTGGGAATCACCTAGTCCCTGCCAGCGTGACGTTTCAGCTTTATTCGGATTATGAGAGGCCGTGCATGTTTAGACGTACAGCGCCGAATACTATTGCTCCCCTTCCGGATGGATGCATGGCACTGCCAACGACACACCATTTGAGGTGCTCGTCTTTTCTAGGTCTGAAGCATCATGATAGAGACAAACCTTTTAGAGAGGCAAGCAAGGCGCTGAAACGCCCGCAGTCCGCTAGTCGTTCTTCATTCAAGGAACCCATTCCCCGGTCATTCTTTTTCCGGTGTTCACCTGACTCATGAGAAGCGAGGGAACATGGAGTGTTAGACCCCAGGCACCATGCAAGAACCTTGCCCAGAGTCAAAATGGCCTATTAGCGGACTACATCCGGTAAATTGACGTCCGGAATGTGGAATATTTCTTAACACCAAATAACTGGGTGCTTCGGTTGGCACAAACGACAGATAGAACGAATCCTAATCTGAATGAGAATGCGGTCAGTCACTCAGTAAGCTCAGACCGGTAAGTTGAAAGAAACTTCACCGTACTTTCATTTATAAGACCTTTTCCTTTCCTGTATAATTGTACATACGACTGACTAGGATTTACGAATGCGCTATCATGCCTCACTTACTGGGTATAGACCCTCAAGTATCCCGACCACTTTGTCATACACAGGATCTTCTTTGCTCCCGAGCGCTTGTCCTGCGATCTTCCCCACATCCTCCTTGGGAACTTTATAAGACGCTAAGTCGGATGCCAGCCCTAGTGAAGCCACCAAACTACAAAAGATTAAGCACGGAGAGGGTCGAGCAGAATACGCAACGTACTCCTTGATCGATTTCGACAACAGCAGCACGTCCGTATCCACCGAGCCCGTCGACTCGAGTTGAAGGTAGGGCAGCACTTTGGCGAGCGTTTCCTTGTTTTCTTGGGTTTCCGTTTGTGCTTTCATTGCGACTACGGGTGCCAAGGTGAGACACTGCCTCGCCATTACCAATTAATACGACTTCCTTGCGGTACTTTGTAAACTCACAGAAGTGATGCCGTGCGGTATGCCATACGCTGCTCCCAACTTATGCCCCAATGCGTGTGACAAGCCCAATGGTCTATGAGCGCCAATATACAGTATTCCCTTCTTCTGAGATGGCAATAAACTTTACTAACCCGTATCTTTCCAAAGTCATGGGCCATATACTCATCCAAGATGCAAGTTGGAGCCTCTGTCGTACTTCTACATCTTGCGGATTGGCTTTTGAAGCAGACAGATATTTAAAAAGGTCGGCAATAGCTGAGTTACATAACACTTTGACTGGAAAAGCGACTCCGGGTCGATACAGGTTTTCTGGAAGAACGTCAGTGTCTTGCTGGGTAAGACTCATCAGAGTACACTTGCCAACGGCATGATCGAGAGCGCGAATCCCCGTTGAAAGCCTGAGGGTATCGAAATGAGTTGTCGAATACAAATGAAAACGGTGGACGTGCGCACCAGAGTCTCTCTGGCGTCGGTAAGGTGAGCTCTGCGTCTAGTATGATACCAGCTGGAATAAGCCGTTTTGATGATACTGCCACTTTTTGACCCTGATCGTTCGTATATCCGGCACCGATCTACGTTCTTTAAACAAAAGATGAAAGGATCAATTGACTGATGCGAACCGTGTATTCTGCCGCGCTAAGTGTCGTGGGAATTGCTATTTGAGGAAGTATAGGGCCCCCGCTCTCTTCTTGCGCAAAGTACAGGACGGCCTTTGATGCATCTATGGGCGAGCCGCCTCCGATGGCGACAATAATGTTACAGCCGGACTCCCGAAAGATTTTGACAGCACGCCGAATCCCTGCAATAGGTGCATGTTCCCCGATTTCATGAAATGTGGCACCAAATGCATCGTGATCTTTGAGAATAGACTCGACTTTCTTTACAATTTCTGTCTAAAGTAATTTGATTGAGTTGCTTTCGAGAATTTCGAAAAGGACAAGATAAGGAAGTACCTTGCCGACAAGACTCCTTGTGGTTACAATCAATGCTTTCCGAGCACCCAGAGAGGAAAGCAACTTGGGCAGTGCAGTAGATACGGATCCTGGACCGTAATACACGCCCGAGAGCCCCTCGGGCCAACCATAGTGGCCTTGGATAGATGAGCTGGTAGTCATGAGTAGGAAGAGATATGTGAACAAGAGCAGCGCAGTTGCATATATAAGCCGGACGTGAGACAAATCTTACAATTACAACGACTTAGTAATTCAGCCGGCAATCGGGACCTGTAAGAACGTTCTCTGCTCTAGGTACGCATGACTATATGGTACGAGCATCGGGCGTAGATTCTTAAATCAGCTCGAGGTAAAAGTAGAACAATACACGGACTGGCTACATGCGCATGCAGGAAATTCAACGCGGGGATATTTGGTCTTTCTGGCAGGATACAATGAGCATGAAGCAAGGCACAACCCGAGGCCCTTTTATGTTGACTGCCGTAAATTTCCAAGCGGCTCGGCATCGGGTAGCATTGCCGGGGGAAGGAGAAAAAAGCAAGGAAAAGAACGAGTCGTCCGGACTCCGATGGTGATTTCCAAATGTGATCACATCACGTGATTTATAAACGCGCGCGTCCCCGGGCCGGAGTCGCGTTGAGCCAACTTAAACCTTTGTGTCGCTCCATCATTTTCACGGTCTTTCCATTCATCTTTGAGGCAACGTATTCTGAAACTTCGTCCACTTCTCTGCTACGCTCTGTTACCTCAACTGTAAATCGCAATGGTCAACGCCCAATGTCCAATATGCACTGATTCCTATCCCTTGGAATCCTTTCTCTTCCTCGCATGTGGTGCGCCAACTCCGGAGTTCAATGTATTTTATACTAAGTCTTCTAAACATCTAGGTCATGGATGCTGTGAAAGCTGTACTCTGAACTACAAGGGCAAAGTCTGCTCCATATGCCGAAAAGCAAAGGGTTCCGTCGAACCTCATCAAATCTATTTCACGGTTGTAGATGATAGTCGAGAAGGGAAAATGGCATACAATGCAGGGAGGCTTGAAGGCTTGGACTCAGCTTCAGAAGCGAGTCATGTTGCTGCCACTGCGGACTGTTTGAGGAGCATGGTGAACGATACACAACTGGACGACAGCTTGATAGTACGTGCTCGTGTATTTTCTCCTCGTCCGAAGACTGACCCTCTCCAAGTCTCGCCTGATTCAGGCCGCGGAAAATCTCGAAGAACGCCTGCCAATATACGCCCAACTGGAGGCTGAACGACATAACAATGCCACTTTGAAGGCTCGTATCGAAGAATTGGAACAAGGTCTACTTGTTTCACATGAAAACTGCTCGGATATCGAACGCCAGCGTGAAGATGCATTACACAAGTGTCAAGTCCTATTTCATGACGCGAAGAGACGTATCGACCGCGAGCAGGCTCAAAAAGATCTCTTCTGCCAAAAGGCTAAGCACCAAAAGAAGGAGATGGAAAGGGAAATTGCGAGGCTGACTTCATTGTGTCTCGAGCAAGAGAAGCAGGTATGCGTCACAATAATACCTCTCATTGTGCAGTTGACGACTACTGGTGTAGATAAAACTGGAGAAGAAGAAATCCAGAGCAGTGGCCCGACAGTACTCTCGCCAACGTGTAGAAGACAACGATGACACTCTGATTGTGACTATGGTAGGTGCATTTTTGTATATCACTTCGGTCACCTCCTCACGTATGTCCAGGATTAGCTTCCTAAGTGCTATCAGTATGACCTTGTTTATATTCCTTCTCTTCCCTGGATATAATTTGTAATGATTTTGACCGCTATGTAACGCAAAGAAATGTACAACAGCTGAGGAGAGCATTTATTATATACCGTAATGTATTATCAGAAGACATAATAAATCAGGACGACCTAATACAAGAAGCCATCAGAAGACACCACCAATTCGGCTATGTGGCGAGAAGACCCAACATAGCGAGAACGACGTCAGTTGATCCCTCCTCGGCATTGACATCTCCCAAGTAGCCCAAATACCCCGCTCCAAACTTCATTCGCACGACGGGAGCTTGTAACTCCCCGTGCTGATCTCGGTCCTTATAGACTGCAGCCGCAGAATTGATCCCCTTGAGGTGCACGGCCTTCATGCTATAGGATGCAGGCAAGCCTTTTGAAGACTTGACAGTATCGTTCCCCTCCTGGCGGTGAAACATCTTTCTCTGGTAATCGCCCATCTTCCAAGAAACACCCCACGTCGTCGACCAGAATTTATCCATTTCAGGGGGACGTATGAATGAACTGAAAAGTCCGCCGAACACGACCAAACCGCCATCCTTAGTGCAACTGACGAGTTTCGTGAGGACACGTTTATGCTTCTTCCGAACGATCCCCGGGTCCGTCACAAAGACACCCGCGACGTTGGGGGATGCGAGCGACTGCATGGCGTCGTCTGCCGATAGCGCTTGCACGACACGTCGCTTGGATCGTAGGGCCACTAGAAGGTTCTTGTGGATATCTTCAAAGAACGGCTCATTTTCAAGGGAGATAAGAAGAATAAAACTATCGGCCGGTTGGTTGGGGCGCACGACGGATTGGCTATTGCTGCGCGAACCAGATGCAGTGGCAAGCGACGACGATGAGGCTGAAGGCTGGGGAACATGGGAAGCATCATATCGGAAGTCCAACAAGCCCAACATTGAGAGCAAAACATTCGTTGAACTCTGTTCTGCGTTCACGTCACCCAGGTAGCCTAAATAGCCTGACCCCAGTTTCGTATGAATGGCAGGTGTTTCGATATCCCCGCCGTGGCTCTGCTCCGAGCCCTTGTACATCGCCGAAGACGGCTTAACATTTTTGAGGTAAACAGCTGTCATGCTGTAGTCGTCTGTTAAGGATGGGTTGAGTTGAACAGTTGCATTGCTCGCATTACGGTAGAAAGTTTCGCGATGATACGAGCCCATCTTCCAAGTTTGCCCCCATTTCAACCAGAACTTGTCCATTTCCACGAAGCTGACGAACGTGCTGAATAATCCACCAATGACAACCAGCCCACCAGCTTTTGTGTATTGGATAAGTTTGGTGAGGACAGAGTTATGTTTCTTGTGAGTTACGCCAGGATCCGTGACGAAAACTCCTCCGAGATCTGGAGAAGCGAGGAACGTCAAGGCTTCAGTTTGTGTCAGCGCCCTCTCAACACGGGCCTTAGATCGCAGGGCGGAGAGGAAGTGGGCATGACTTTCGTCGAAAGAGTCTTCGTTCTCCAACGAGAGGAGAAGAATGAATTTAGTAGATGGTGACAGACGAGCGGCCGCAGATGTGCTGGTAACACCTGATGTGGAAGCCAATGGTCCCGGGCGCCTTTGGTCCAGGATGCCAAGCATTGCGAGGACTACGGGTGTTGATAGATCCTCCCCGTTGACATCGCCCAGGTATCCGAAGTAGCCTTTGCCTACACGCGTTTGAGCAACAGGAGTTTCGGTCAGATTTTGAACTGGGGTAGCGGCGAAGACCAGGGATTCAACACGGGAGTTCATCGTCGCCTTGTAGAGGGCCACAGATGAATCCACTCCACTGAGATGAACAGCTTTCATGCTGTAAGAGGACGGTAGGGAAGGGTTCTGCTTGACAGTGCTATGTTCTTCATTGCGACTAAAGGTGGTTCGATGATATGATCCCATCCTCCATGGGAGTCCCCAGCTAGAACCGAAAAAGCGACCCATGTCTGTCCCATTGATATTGCCGCTGAACATCCCCCCGACCACAACGCATCCCCCGGCCTTTGTCCATTCCACGAGCCTGGTGAGCACATTTGTGTGTTTCTGTGACGCGATAGCGGCGTCCGTTACCAGCACGCCAATAAGATTAGATGAGGACAGTAACTGCAACACACTGTTCTCCGTGAATGCTTGTTTGGTGGTAATTTTCGCTTTCAAGGCAGAAAGTAGGTGGGATAAGATGTCGGAATAGTAGTCTTGGTGTTCAAGTGAAAGGATAAGGATGAATTGGTCCTTAACGTCAGAGGGTGCCTTTGAGGATGACGGGGTAGGCGCCAAGGACGATGAAGCGGGAACTGCCTTCTTCTTTCCTTTGCCCTTGCCCTTGCCCTTGCCCTTGCCTTTAGGTTCTGATAAGGAGCCTGAACCAGACAGCTGAGCGTTTGTTTCGAAATCTCGTGAACGGATCTTATCGGCGACGCTGCGAGACGAGACTCGACCCCCAGGGACTGAACTAAAAGGAACATCGCGAGGAACCGTTCGAAATGGATTCCTCATCCACCTACGCTCCATCCTTTCTTCCTCTGTTTTCATCTCGTAAATATACCTCAGTACTGCAGTGGCTTCCTCGTCATTCCAGAAGCCATCTTCACGGAGGTAAAGCCTTGTGTGTGAATATATGCACTTGGCATCGCCAAACTTGCAATTGCCAAGAAGGAAGTACAGACAAACGTTCTTTCCACTGTCGAGAAAGATTAGATCGTGGACACAGGCAAGAGGGGAAACACCATTCACAGATCATCCCGTATGCTCTTGTCATCCGGAGCATGGGAAAATGCGCAGTTATTACCACGATTGCAGCCACCGTGGTTGTAGAAGCGACAAGCGACCCCGTTGCCGACATGACGGCAATCACTGGAATCAGAGTTTGTCGAAGAGTCGTCTTTGTCGCGGTCTTCAGATGGAGCTCCGTAGTCTGAAGAAGCATAACCATCATCGGACATTGAACAAAGACCTTCAAAACAGGCATCACGAGCAGCTTGTGCTTCGGATAAGATATGCGAGGAATCGGGTTCAGACCTCAAAATGCTTTCAAAATCTGAAAGCTGATAGATTAGAGAGGTTCTTGAATGAATGAATCTTTATAAAACGTACCAATTAAAGCTCCACGATACCTGTGCAGACCTTTTCGAGCCATTCCACGCCTGTAGCGAGCCTTTTGCATGGCAGGATCGCGCAGCAGTGCTTGATTAGCTACTTCTTCAGCTAAGTCAAAGCTTAATATTATTCAGTACTAGAATATACTCCGAGTATGTTTGGAAAGCGTACAATTCAAGTTTGAGGAACGCTGCGGCGAGATTACACATAATAACGGCTTTGGCGCCACCGACATCCAGAGCCTGGCAGTACTTCTGCGCCGCCTCCGCATATTTCTGGGCTTTGAAAAGATCGTTTCCCTTTGATAATCAAGCAATTTATAAAAGGACGAGAGTCGCGGTGGATAGAGGGCTCACCTGGTTCTTGATTCTTTCAGCTTCTTCTTGTCTCTGTGCCGAATGCTGCGCGCGTTTCTTAGCTCTTTCTTCCAATGCTTTGGCATTATGATCATTTGCTGCCAAAAGACGCCTACGATGGAACGCGTTATTTTCTGTCGACATGGTGGTTTCGGTGAGATCGTGTCTCGGGTTGATGGGCCGAAAAAGGCAATCACTTGATATTTCCGATCGTCAAAGGAACGGCAATTTCCGACGCATTCTGACATTTGACTCAACGGACTCAAAAAATCGCCAACTTTGTGCGCGTTGCAGTCGATACTATGGCTCGTCCTCGTCATGCCCCCCAATGCACTATTGTAATAAAGCTAGGTCCGTGGTTGCCAGCCATTTTGGTGTAGTCGCCAAACGTACCTGCGCGTCTTGTTCTTAGGCACTTCGTCTATCGTCCATGAAAAGACGCATCAGCCTTTGCTTTCGACCCTTTCCTCTGTTGTAGAGACTGTCGTGCATCTGCGCAGCCAGGGACATAGAGTGGTTCTCGTCAGCTCTGGCGCTATCGGCGTGGGGCTGCAGCGAATGAATATACCAAGTCGTCCAAAAAGTCTATCGGGAAAACAAGTAATTCTTATCTATTGATTGATTTGGTCTTCCGCTTACAACCCGTTCAGGCGTTAGCAGCTATTGGACAGGGTAGACTGATTGCATTGTGGGATGATCTCTTTAGCCATTTAGAACAACCCATCGCCCAAGTCCTCCTTACCCGAGGCGATATCGCAGACGTGAGCTTCCTTTTTTTCGGGGCATCCTCCTCTCGCACTAATGATGCTTATCTTGCAGCGAACTAGATATCTGAATGCTGTAAACACGTTCAATGAACTTTTGTCTATGGGTGTTGTGCCTATCGTGAACGAGAACGATACCGTTTCAGTTAGCGTGAGTACGGGTTACATATGTCATCCTAGAGTATGGCCTCACACTTCTTATCCAGGAAATAAAATTTGGTGATAATGACACGCTGTCTGCCATCACATCGTCCATGATCCATGCCGATTATCTCTTCCTGTTGACGGACGTGGATGGTCTGTACACCTCAAATCCCAGAAAAGACCCAGATGCAAAGCAAATAGAAGTTGTGACATCGATATCTGCTATTAGATCACAAGGTTTGTTTTTTTTCTCCCATATGAACAGCTGTTTGCTCATAACATCAGTTAGCACAACGACCCTTGGATCAAGCCTTGGTACAGGCGGCATGGAAACGAAAATCATCGCTGCAGAAATTGCCACTGGCGCAGGTGTGACCACCATCATCACATCTAGCAAGCACCCAGAGAATATTTTTGGCATCATCGAGTATCACAACTCGCTAAAAGCATCATCGACGCCAGGGACTCCTCTTGAACCATTATCGAGAACGAGCAGTCCTGTTCACAGTCCACCAACTCCCGATTCGTATAGGTCTGGCAGCCCACTTGCACGTCCTTTACCTCGACCGCCCCATACGGTGTTCAAACCCTCTTCAATTCCCATGCGAGATCTGAAATCATGGACGAGTCACACACTCTATCCTGCCGGAAGCGTCATCATTGATTCCGGGGCTCATCACGTCTTGTCCCGCAGAGAATCCGGTGGTCGGCTGCTAGCAGCTGGCGTTTTAGGCGTCATTGGGGCATTCGCCTCTGGCCAGGCTGTACGAGTCGTCGTTTTGAAATCTCCGAGTCCTGCTGCTGTTCAGGATGATCCTGAGCAATCTTCTTTGGCGAGCTCTTTCACATCTACTCGACCAAGTACGCCAGCGCTTCTTGCCGCATCGTCCATATCATCTTCAATTGCATCTCTGGAACCTTTGTCACGATCTTCTTCGTCAGCGGCCCTTTCCACAAAGCCAGAAGATGAGGTACTTCGAAACATGAAGCCACAACCTGTGTATGATGATGCAGACGTTGTTGAGGTGGGACGAGGATTAGCCAACTACAATTCTGCACAAATCTCAAAAATCAAGGGATTAAATAGGTCTGTGGCGAATGTTGGTTTTTCATTTTGTCCTCATCTCTCTTTGCAGTTCATACATGCCACAATTGTTAGGCTATGCTGATTCAGAGTATGTAGTAGAAAATATCACCATCCGCGTACCGCCATAATTTTTGCGGGGCGCTTTACGGCCGAAGCACGGAATAGTGGCATCAACGTTCGTCGACCGACCAATTGGAGCGCCACCGTTTCGGACCCTTGATGTGCCTACTGACGACATTGTGGCTGTGATCATTGTTTGGCTCTGTCAGATAATTTTCTCTCCATCCTACGACCATCCCGCTTTCTATTCCTTCTCTCAACTACATGCAATAGCTTACAACTTTTTCTACTTCTGCATACCCCTCATTATGTATCACAACAATTCTATCAGGATCCTCACTGGTTCGTGCCCCTCTTCAGCATCTTTCAAGTCACCCGCGCTTAAACTATGCTACAGGGAATAGTCACCCAGAGCTCGCCCAGGCTGTGGCTGAGCGGTGAGCAGCCGCTCCATTGCCTTGTATCTGAAAGGCGGTCAATGAGCGCGCCATTCATTCGCATGATTTAGGCTTAACGTTCCTCTCGTTCCTTGCACCGTCAAGAAATTCTCCAATGGCGAGATCAATCTTAAAATATCGGAATCCGTCCGGGACGAAGATGTCTTCATCATCCAATCCGGCGCCAGCGATGTCAATGACAATCTCATGGAACTCCTTATTCTCATTTCGGCGTGCAAGACTGCATCGGCCAGACGGATCACCGCTGTAATACCTTGCTTCCCATATGCTCGCATGGACAGGAAGGACAGGTCCCGTGCCCCCATCACTGCCAAGCTGGTAGCCAACATGCTTACTGTGGCCGGATGCGATCATGTCATTACGATGGACTTGCACGCAAGTCAGATCCAAGGATTTTTCGATATACCGGTGGACAACTTATGGTCGGAGCCGTTGATGCTCGCATACATCAAGCGTGAAATAGAAGGGTACAAGAACGGAATAATAGTTAGTCCGGATGCCGGTGGGGCTAAGCGGTCAGTTTTGATGATACAATTCCAATTCCTTTCTTGACGACGAGTGTCTGCTCAGAACTACGGCTATAGCAGACAAACTAGGAGTCGACTTTGCTCTCATTCACAGAAAACGATGCGGGAAGGGAGTGGATGCGCCGGAGCAGATGGAGATTCTGGTTGGAGACGTCAAAGACAAGGTTCGTGTCATCCCGAGACTGGTCAATGAATGTATGCGTTTCTAAATTTATTACAGGTCGCCATTCTTGTCGACGACATGATTGACACTGGAAAGACACTCACTCTAGCGGCCAAAACACTACGGGAGAAGGGAGCAAGATCCGTACACGCGCTTATTTCACATGGTTCGCTTATACCCTATAGCATTCGCATTGAATTTATCGTTCTTCTTCAGGCCTTTTCTCAGAAGCGAACATGAGTCTCATAGAACAATTACCCATAGAACAACTCGTGGTAAGCTTTCATTATCCGGTCAGGTGGTCCCGTCTGAATCATTTCCCCAGGTCACGAATACTATCCCTCAAAAACAGCATCAAACTCAATGCTCAAAACTAGTCACCGTCGACATCAGTCCAATATTAGCTGAAAGCATTCGGCGAACACACAATGGCGAGAGTATCAGTTTGCTATTTGGAGAGTGGGCGGAAACGGGTACGGCTTCAGTGGTATGAAAAGCCCTTCGACGGGATCAGATAGAAAGGTACAAGGATCGATATGTAAGATAGCAAGCTCCAGCCAAATAGATGGCATCTTGAGAGTTTTGCCTGGGAGCTGTACCGGCCCGAGTGCAGCCCGTAACGAGGCCGCGGGTTTCTATCCGGGGTGTTGGCATCCGCTTTCCTGAGTCTCTTGGTGAGTCTAGATTTGTTTATCTTGCTATAAATCACTCTTGCTCAGTTGAGAATCAAAGTGTATATGACGACCACTGTCGGAGCACATGAGATTCGACATGTAGACCACTCTCGCGTCTGACGTTGCTTACCGAGTTCACACCATCTGCCATGTGGCATGTAAATTGCTATGAGAGAGGATAGATGGTCGAATTCGACCTGAAGCGCAACCTCCGAGTCCCTAGGCCTGACGTCCCAAAGGATCACGCGCCAAATGTCAAGGAATCCGCTGTAGACTGAAATTGGACGAAGTTCTCAAAGAATCAGATGAACATTGTGATCGCGGTTATTCCAGCAATATCGACTTGATCTCAAATGCACAGCTAGACTGTTTACAGCAGATATGGTGTTAGGTTTGGGATTCAGAAGGTTTAGGTCGACTGGTGGCTGTGCTTCGCTCAAATCGCATCATACTCGCTCACGTGATCCCTCCTCACCTCGGCAATTTGAATATCCCCGTGTTTTGGCCTTTGACGCTTTTTCTCTCTTTGTATTCCCTCGCCGACATGTCTCCAGAGCTATTTGTTCCAGATTCCAGTATCAGGCGAGGCCAAGGCTCTCGAATATTCTATGCGACGTTCCTTTTTTTTTCTCCAAAAGATCTATCTCAGCAGAGTCTCTTTGTTATCAGACGTCATCTGTTTCTCACTAGTTCTCACTGGAACTCTTCCCTTGTATCAAACAGTTCTTCAATACTTTCCATAAGCCTCTGGTCAACTCAGGAAAGATCTCATGGAAATCCTGGGCCTCGTCCGCGTGAGGAAATGAACATTTATGTCGAGCAACGCCACACTAGTACATGGAGCATTTTCTCAGTAAAAGTGACTCCGGAGTCTATTCCAACATGGGGCAACGTGGATTATTGAACCTCCGTGGCAGTGACAGCCAGACTATCGGAGTAAGGATGTTCATGAGAGTCGCGTCCGTACTCGACACATGCGGGTAATACAGACTTCGTTATAAACGAGCTTCGATTTGTTCTTGAATATCAAACCTTATTCCAACCGCATCTATGTTTTCTAAGAATATTACTGTTTCTCACAAGTTCTAAAAATATTTCAGCGGATTTCATTGCGCTTCGCTCAGCCTCGCATAGTTTGAACTATCAATCTACGCATAAATCAAGGTGCCTTTGGAACTTACACCGATCTTTGTGCCGTTGACGCGAGTTCTGAGGCTTTTCTCAATCGATGATCAACAATTTATTTCTCACAACATTTATAGCATGCAAAACGTCGGCCAAACTAGACTTCCACGCGCAGTCTAGCCTAAGGCAACTAAAAATGAATGAAGAAGCGTCTTTACATAAATTTGGGACTATTCTCGTCGGATTTCAGTAGTACTGAGTACGAAGCTGGAGCCTAACGTCTGACGAGTAGAGTTTGGCTGCGGAAGCGACGTTTCAGAGATGATCTTCCCTCGTCAGACAAGCAGAGTTGGTGGCACCTGCCAGCAAAGTTTGTACACAGAAATCCGACGCTCACGAGTGGGCATCAGGTAGGCTAGCGGCGTGATAAGGAAATGGTTCGAGGCATGCGGTACGTGTCCACTGGTGACGAGGCACGCGACGTTCATATTCATGTCCACGCTCTTTCTGTTGACAATTCGACACATCGGATACACGGAAGTTAATTAGAATCCGATGCACCGTATGCGGTGTTGGCGAGAAATAAGCCACGTAGCGCCGGGTGCCCGGACCGTTGTTGACGTTGACCGACCCGACGCCGCGGAGTTATCTTTCGATTACCCCAAGCTGCTATTCAAGGCTATATGCTTGCGCATGCTGTGCATTTCGGTGTTCTTCATACTTTGTGGATCCATGTTGGAGCCCGAGCCTTCTCATGTCAAAATGTCGACCATTGACAATTCTTTCCACGGAAATTCACCATCGTCTATCAGACCAATCTGACAGCGAAAGGCTACCGTGAGTTGCCGGGACTTTTTAGTTCGACATCCTTGTGGGCAGAGGACTCGTGATAGACGATTTGCGAGCTTGGCGCGTACTCTCCTGAGTCGGAGGTAGGTGGCCCCACGGAGCATTACCATCACTGCCACCTTGTCCGAGTTCATTTTGCACAGGAGATCTCCAGTAAGCATCCGTTCCCCTTGCACGTACCTTACTATCTCATGATTTGCATCAAGGTGTAGCCATGGTTTATTTTTGAAATTCATGCCTGGACTCGGATGAGGACCGAAACGGCTCATAAGGTCGCTGCTCTATCAAACTGTATGTACAGTTACCTACATGGGACACCATGATGCCGTTGGAACCAAGGTGATACCGGTTCTATGACTTTATACCCCAGTAAATCCGACCCTTGCCGTGTCTGCGGTCGATTGTATTGCACGCTACTCCAGCGAACCCTGCTGTGACCTATCATAGAACAAGTTCGGATCCTGGGGATGCTCTCGCTAGCTGTCGCCTCGTCACTATAGCTGCGTCACGACCGGGACTTCTCCCTCACGCTGCCACACGGAAACTCGGTTCCCTCACGTGGACTTAAACGAGCGTGGATGACAGTCACACGATGCTACACCTCTCTGTCCGATAGTATGCCCATAACAAGCTGCATCAGGGGTTTCGTTTCGAACGCCAGTATTGTGGTGGGGCGCCAGGGAATGCCGAACTATCACGAGCGCTTCATATGATCAAGAAAACCGGGCACCACGCTTTTGGCGTCCTAAGGGAGTTCCATTCCAGACCTGCCAAATCCTGATGATCTCCCAATTTTTGAAGCATGAAAGCCCCATCGAGCTATGCCAGCGAATGTCGATACCACGAGGAGGGCCTGCAGATGTCTGAGAAGCGACTCAATGTGGACTTTATTGACTGCGGCAGTTCGAGAGGGGCGGACGCGAATGCCTGCGTGTTCAGTCTTCGGAATATACTGGGCAGTATAAAATCTGGATGCCATGTAATGTCTTCATCGCTAGATCCCCTAGTTCCTTCACCATGGCGCCCAAGTCCTACAGGCTCTTCTTGATCGTAGCTCTCAGTTACATCGTCACATTTGTCTCCGCCCTGGGGACTACTTGCTCTTCTCCTCTCACATCTGGGACTGCTGCTCCCTCCGACCCCTACTGGCTTCAGAACATCAAACACCAAGGCACCTCTGCGTTCAATTCTAACCCAGGTTCATACCAAGTTTTCCGGAATGTCAAGGACTTTGGTGCAGTTGGAAATGGAGTAAGTCGCGTCTGCCAAAACCCAGTGCCAAATTCATCGCGTTTGGTCCCTTATTAGGTTACCGACGATACCGCTGCCATCAAGTACGCCTTCAGAAAAATCTGAACGGGTGACGTTGTCTAATCTCTCTTGTGCAGCGCCGCGATTAGCAGTGGCAATCGATGCGGTGAAGGAACTTGCGCGTCTTCGACGTACGTGCTTCTCTACAAAAAATTTCATGTGCCAATTATAACTTGATCACAGAGTTACACCCGCTGTTGTGTACTTTCCGCAAGGGTACGCGCTCATAATGTTATTATTTTTGATCGATTGTTAAACCAAACTTGTAGCACATACCTAGTTTCTAGCCCGATTGTTGCGTACTACTACACTGAGCTTGTCGGAGATGCCAAAAATCCGCCGACCCTCCTTGCGGCACCCTCTTTTTCGGGAATGGCTGTCATCGGTACGCATCAAGATGTATTCTTAGTTTATTTGACTGCGTTCTAATTTTGTCATTACTCCAGATGCGGACCCTTACCTCATTGGAGGTGGTGGTTCTCAATGGTATACGAACCAGAACAACTTGTGCGTGATCCCTTGCATGCTATCTCAGTTGTAGCTGAAAGACCGTCGTTTTGTAGCTTCCGAACAGTTAGGAACTTCGTCATTGATGTTTCTCGGTAAGTACAAAACATTCGTCTTTGTAATTTCGCTCTTAGCGAGTTTCTAGGATGCCCGCCACGAGCACTGGTACCGGTATCCATTGGCAGGTGGCCCAAGCCACCAGCCTGGCGAATATTCATTTCATCATGTCTCAGGCACCTAATACAGCCCATCAAGTGAGTAAAATTCCGTCGCATGTGTTTAGAATTTCATTCTGATCATACGTTATAGGGTATCTGGATGGAAAATGGAAGGTTTGTCTTCATTTTTACATGACTACTGCCGAGTCGTAACCATAGCTCTTATAGCGGAGGTTACATGGGAGACCTCGTGTTCACTGGTGGTAAATTCGGTATGTGGGTCGGAAACCAGCAGTAAGTCAGTCCCACTCTTTAGAAATTTCGGAGAACTCAACTCCAATCAGATTCACTGTCCGAAATATCACCGTCAACAACGCTCAGACTGCTGTCTTTGGTCTCTGGAACTGGGGTTGGACATTCCAGCGTGTTACGATTAACAACTGCCAAGTTGGGTTCGACTTGGCTACAGGTGGGTTGACGGAGGACACGCAGACGGTCGGAGCCGAAGCCATCATCGACGCAGTTGTTACCAACACTCCCATCTTCGTTCGAACGTCGACCCCTAGCTCCTCCCTTGCTGGATCGATCGTCCTCAACAATGTCCAACTGAACAACGTTCCCATTGCTGTTGGTGTTGTTGGCGGGGCAGTCGTTCTTGCGGGAGGAACGATGAAGATCAACTCCTGGGGACAAGGAAACGTCTATACTGGGACTAATCCAACAGGGAAGTTCGTTCGGAACAACATCGTTTCGGCCGCCAAGCCGGCCTCATTGCTGGACGGAGGCGGATTCATTTTCGGAAAGACGCGTCCTCAGTATGCTAATTATGCTACCTCCCAAATTGTCAGCGTGAAGGATCACGGTGCGGTTGGCGATGGGAAGACGGATGACACTGCTGCTCTTACTAGCATATTCAACCAGGTATGTGTTGTTGATGTCATCGGGGTCTGTGGTGACGTTACCTTCACTATAGTACGCTGGATGCAAAATCATCTTCTTTGATGCCGGAACATATATCGTCTCCAGCACGCTCACTATCCCTGCTGGTACACAAATTGTTGGCGAGGCTTGGTCCGTAATCGCAGGCAAAGGTTCTGCCTTCCAGGATCAATCGAATCCCCAAGTCGTCGTTCGGGTCGGTGCCCAAGGCTCTCAAGGTACAGTTGAGATCTCGGACATAATTTTCAGTGTAAGGTCCTGGCCATTGCAACCATTCTCAGTAACTGATATCTGTTCCTAAAATTAGACTATCGCTCCTGGTACGGTTTTCGATCTATGGCTAATCGCTGGCTATAACTAAGAGGATCTATCTAGCACCTGGCGCCATCGTCGTCGAATGGAATGTCCAGGAAACCTCCCAGGGAAGCACAGGAATGTGGGATTCTCACATCAGGTAGGTTTCTAAAATACAACGAATACTATGATGCTGAAATACCGTATACAGGTTGGGTGGTAGTGAGTATCATCTACGAATTCTTCCAAACTAAGCTCACGTTGTACCAGCTGCTGGATCTGGTCTGCAGGCTTCAACTTGTCCATCAAGCGGTGCTGGCGGATACAATAATTGCTTCGCAGCCTTCCTTGGTCTACATTTAACGCCTGGATCGACAGCGTACCTTGAGGTGAGTTTTAGTCGGTTTCCACAGTTCTGTCTATACTCAACCATTGTGTGAAGGGTACCTGGGTATGGCTTGCCGATCATGATCTTGACGGAAACGGTATCACACAACTATCGATTTACTCTGGTCGTGGAATTTTGTCTGAATCTGCGGGACCGGTGTGGATGATTGGAACTGGTAAGTTATTTACCTTCCGTACGAGTTATTTTCCCGCTAACCGTCAAAACTTTAGCTGGTATGTATGCTACACATCGAAAGGCGGCATGTTATAAATTGAAACCTTTGATCAGCTGAACATCATGTCTTGTACCAGTACAATCTGGTCAACGCACAGAACCATTACATGGGTTTGATCCAGACTGAGACGGTAAGCGATTTGTGATGTACGAGGACCTTGCATTCAACGGTCATGATATATCATCAGCCTTATTTCCAGCCTTCGCCTCAAGCGCCCACGCCCTTCAGCGTCAATTCCAATTATCACGATCCCACATTTGGAGGCGAAATTACTATGGCCCTAGGACTGAGAGTGGCAACGTCCTCTAATATCCTTGTGTTTGGTGTGTAAAATTCTGTACGTTCCAAGTCCTGTATTGAAATATTACCTTTGTAGGCGCTGGAATCTACAGCTTCTTCTCCGTAAGTCTTACCGCCATGGATTACCCAGGTTTCGGCATTAATAATCTTTCCTCAGAGCTACTCTCAGACCTGCTTGAACTCAAACAGCTGTCAGATGCACATCGTCGACATCGATTCTACGTCTTCGGTAACCATCTACAGCCTTGCTACGGTTGCTACTACATACCAACTCAGTGTCAACAACGCGGGTGTCATCAGTGAGAATGACAATGTCGATGGATTCGCATCGCTCACCACCGCTTGGAGTCCCGCGTGAGAAATTTGATTGACCCTGGTGTACATAATTATCTATCTGGCGTAGGATCTTGGTCCCGAAGCACATGTATTTTAATATTTATTGCTGTCTTTGCTTTGCTACAATTTTACTCACTTGTTATTTTCCTCGAAGAATTGTTCTGCGTGATATTGTTCACGTCGCAAGGCTGAACTAGCTCACAAAGTGATTTCAACGCCGGCGAGAGAGTCCGTTACGTACAACTCTAAGTATCGCATGCTTTGAACCCTTTTTCTAGTTTGACTTGACACGGAATACGTGACATTTATCTCGAATGACTCGTAAACAATCGTACCGGTACTGTATCATTAGATTCATTATATGATGCACGGTAAGATGTCACCTGTGACCTGGAAAACATGATTCCAAAAAGCTCCAAGCCGCTACTGACTGATATTCGCATCCGACCGGCTTCTCATGCATACAACAATAACATTCTATTTCCGCTCTCGCCCTATTGAGATTTCTCTTGACTTAGTACGGTTCCTTTTTCTGCCAATTTTCTGCAATTTACGGCCAACTCGATATCCGATGACGTCAGCCACTGTTTGACCATGACATCATTCATCCTTCGCACTTCGAGGGCTCGCACGAAGGGATTGAAGCCCATGACACGACATCAGGCACGCTCGTCACTGCCAGTACTTCATCTCAGTTCAAAGGCTCGTCTCTCATCTCTAGCATATCTCAATCCGTTCTCTGGTGTTTTATTGTGTTATGGCAAGCCGCAACTACACGCATAGGTTGAAGAGGCCGCCTGAATGGGCAAGTGAAGCATCTCTGCGATCCTCAGTCAGCAAGACTTATGTGCGGCGGAAATTCTGCTGTTAGTAAAGCCGATCAACTGGGAATATTAGCACTGAATATCAGTTTGCCTGACGCCAATATCGGAAAGGGTCTTTGTTCCGTCGTATGGTGCTCCAGTGTATCTATTTGCACGTATTCTTCGATTCTATTCTAAGGTAGATCTGTTCGGCTGCTGGAAGAGGATAAAACTCCTCGCTGGGTGATACCCACTCCTCGTTTTCCACCATGTTTTTCCTTTCGATACTGGGCTTAGTTCTCGCTGTTTTATTTGCCGCACTTTCAGTGACACCCACAAAGTCGACAGCAATACCCGACGAGTCATCGACCCGTGAACCGTTCTGGCTCGAAGTTATCAAACATCAAGGTACTTCCCCCTTCAATCTGGATCCAGGATCGTACCAGGTTTTTCGCAACGTCAAGGATTTTGGTGCCGTGGGTGACGGTACACACGACGATACAGAGGCTATCAAGTGCTTATCAAGCGTTTCATTCAGAATTATTGTTCTCGCTAATCATAGACACAGTCAGGCTATCTCTCAAGGTAACCGATGCGGAGAGGGAGAATGCAATTCTTCTACCACCACACGGGCCGTTGTTTATTTTCCGGCGGGGTATGTATCTCCTCACATTCTAATCTGGTACTAGACTTTAACGCGACGCAATGACGCAGGACATATCTCGTCTCAAACTCGGTTATAGCCTACTATGGTACCCAGCTCATCGGCGATCCTAAAAATCGGCCAACGTTGCTAGCTGCAGAGTCTTTCAATGATCTCGCTGTTATCGGTGAGTTGCTCTTCATGGAAATGCCCGTATAATGTCGACTATTTCGTTCAGATGTGAACCCTTACATTGTTCTGGGCAACGGTGCTCAGTGGTACGCGTCCACCAACAACTTGTGAATATCATTGACTTTCCACACATGAGGTACCGCTGAGATCTACCATAGCTTCCGTTCTGTGAGAAACTTCGTGATCGACGTCACACGGTAAGTTTTGTCTGTTGGCTGAGTCGTCCTTTCGACGCTAAGTATATGTCAGGGTACCAGCCGAGAAGTCTCAAGGTACAGGTATCCATTGGCAAGTAGGACAAGCCACATCGCTTTTCAACATCAAATTCGTGATGTCTTCCGCTCCCAACACTGCTCATCAAGGGTAAGATTTTTCTTCCTTTAGCACTCTTAGACTTATCAGATACAACTTCTCTGCAGGATCTGGATGGAGAATGGAAGGCATGTTTTCCCTTGGTCACTGTCCGAGTGGACGATTAACCTAACGACTCGTTTATTAGTGGTGGCCTCATGTCGGATCTTGAGTTCAATGGAGGTCTGTCTTGGATTTCAATGCTTTGGGAACCAAACTAAGTTCGCGTACTGTAGGGAAATATGGGATGTGGGTAGGCAATCAGCAGTCTGTCAACGTTTCGTCCGATACTGTCCGATTCGCTCAGTCTTCTTTCTAAGATTCACCGTTCGCAATGTCGTATTCAACGGGGTTAACACCGCTGTCTTCGCTTCGTGGAACTGGGGTCCGCGATCAAGTTTTGAGCTCATTTCAGACTGCTCTTCTCATCAGCGTTGTAGGGTGGGCATTCCAAGGCGTGACCATTAACAATTGTCAAGTCGGGTTTGATCTACTGACGGGTGGCGTGGCTACGGACACTCAGGTACGCGTCTGAGCTTTCTTTATAGAGACCCACGGTTTACGTTCTACCAGACCGTGGGCGCTGAAGCGATCATCGATGCCACCGTCAATCAGACTGAAATATTCGTGCGTACATCTGCTGCTAGTAATGGAACCCTCGACGGATCTCTGGTCCTGCAAAATATTCAACTAACTAATGTTCCTGTCGCTGTTGGTACTGGGGATGGAGCGATCGTTCTGCCAGGAAATGACCTGGGGATCGAAACCATTCGGTCTTGGGCTCAAGGAAACGTCTACACGAGCTCAAATCCAGATGGAACATTCATCCAAGGGAATCTCGACGTCCCTGTGATCCCTGCTTCTCTCCTTGACGGTAGCGGGAAAGTTATTGGCCGTGTGCATCCGCAGTATGAAAATATCCCAGTAAACGGGTTCGTTAGCGTCAAAGATCACAGCGCGACGGGGGATGGAAGGTTTGCACACAATCACCTTTCACCAAAGTTCGTTCGTCTTACGGTGTTTATTTTAGCACGGACGATACAAATGCAATTCAATCGGTGTTGAACGCTGTAAGCAGGCTTTCTTCCTCGATATACTTGTTACCCTCTTACGCGGGACGAATCTCAGAACTGCGACAGCAAGGTCATTTTCTTCGATGCTGGAGTGTATATTATCACTACCACGGTCACTATTCCCGCGGGTTGTCGTTTAGTTGGCGAGGCCTGGTCCGAGATTTCAGGGACGAGTGACTACTTCAAGGACGTCGAAAATCCAAAGGTGATGGTGCGCGTTGGCGAGCCAGGATCTAGGGGATCCATTGAAATTACCGATATCATATTCAGGTATGGTATTTCCCGGACTAGAAATGTGTTACGCGTCTGACAAATAATCTAGCACCATCGGTCCCGGTAAGCTGCCTGTTGATCATAAGGGAGTCATCAGGCTGATCGTCTTAGCTCCTGGCGCTATTGTACTCGAATGGAATGTTCGTGGCCATGGTGATAACCTTGCAGGTCCAGGCATGTGGGATAGCCATATCATGTGCGTTCTTTATAAGGCTTGGGCTTTAGTATTAACGTTGTCGTCTAAAAACCTAGCCTTGGAGGATGTAGGTTTATTTCACTGTATCTGGCGTAAAATCATAACTCATCGTTATCTTTCAGACGAGGGTTCTGGTATGAATTCAGCACACTGTCCAGTGGGAAGCGAGAATATTTCATGTGCGCCTGCTTTCTTGGGATTGCATTTGACGTCGGAGGCTACGGCTTTTCTTGAGGCAAGTTTTTTTAAATCAAATATAGTAAGTAGTAGGCGGCTGACTTTGTAAATTTCAGGGAACGTGGGTTTGGCTCGCGGATCACGACCTCGACGGGGACGGCGGGACCCAAGTGACTCTGTTCTCTGGCCGAGGAATCTTATCTGAGTCCCGCGGTCCTGTATGGATGGTGGGAACAGGTTCGTACATGTTTCTATTGCAGCATTTGAGACGGATTAACTGATTTTCTGCAGCTTGTGCGTATTACACGCAGCGAACGTGCTGCATTACTGAACTTTTCACAGCCGAACACCACTCCCTTTATCAATACAATCTTGTGAATGCAACGGACCATTATATGGGTTTAATCCAGACGGAGACTGTGGGTCCTCTTTAGCGTCTTTTGTATCCTCATCTTAAAATAAATGTCTAGCCATATTATCAGCCAGTTCCCCCTGCTCCTGGCCCTTTTGGCATCCATGATGGCATCCATGATCCCGTATTTGATTCCAACACCACCAGCGCTTGGGCTCTACGGGTCCAATCATCGCATAACATTTTTATCTTCGGTCAGTCCTTCGAACCTTTCATTCCAGAGGTACTTACAATACATCCTAGGTGCCGCACTCTACAATTTTTTCGACAACTACTCACAATCCTGCCTCACAACCACGTCATGTCAAACCCAGATCGTAGACATTTCATCAGATAGCGAAGTGTACATGTCTTCGTTGTCCACTGTTGGGGCGACGTATCAGGTTAGTGTTGACCAGACGCCAGTTGTTGATCATGGTGCGAACGCAGACGGGTTTGCACAAACAGTAACCTATTGGAGCTCGAATTAAATAGTCTCAACGAACTGTATTGTTTTCACCCTGCCTGCTGAACATTCACCTTTCAACTGGTAGCGCAGAACTATACATAATCTGTGTGCGCGAAAATGAGGGAAGCCGGATGTGAGCAGATTACAAAGAGAGCCGAGATAAGTGCCATTTATCTGGAAGGCTCGTAAACGATCGTTGTACCGGTACTGCATCGTTACATGCCGCATGGTAAGATGCCACGAGGGTTAACATCCCTATTAGCTAAACCTGCTGCTCTTGTTCTGGTTTATCCTTTGACTTTCGGCCAAGACACCATAGTAAAAAGGGATCTAGGCGGCCCTGGATTGACTGTCAGTGAAAGGCAAAATTTGTCTGAGGAAAGGAATCTCAGCTCACCGTGCTATATGCTCTGCCATCGAAAAAGTCATCAAGTACCTGTATCACGTAGCTGATGTTGTCTTTTTCTACTTGTATTTCGTCGGGCTGCAGTTGACGATATTCAAGATCATAACTTGACCATACGTGCTGTTTGCTGAAAAAGTCCCCGCCATCGTTTTGTACTAGATCATGAAATTTCCCGCAACAATCAACCCAGGCAGTGTCTTGTGGAGACAGCTGTACCAGTGTCGTCATGTCCCTATAAATGGCAGTCCGGTCTATATTCCTAATGCGATGTGTAGCCAAGATACAGCACGCAGTAAAGAGATTGGATGGGTTATGGAGGTAGTCAATGTGCAGCTGAAGCGTTGCTGCATCGACATACGATCCGCGCTGCATGGCGAAAATTCCTGCGACGTACGCGCTAACCATTGGAACTGACGCTTCAAGAAACACGTGGTTTCCGAGAAACTCCAGACATTGTTTTTCACGGAACACCGTAAAAGCGACTGGAATGTGCTTCGCAAGGAGATCGGTCAACACCTCACACGCATGTTCGGACGGGCAGGTGTCAGACCAGGCTGTCTGGTCCCAATGACGAGTCATGAGCTCGACCGTTGATCGAAGACCACACAAAGAACAAGCAGATGGGGCGACAGTAGTCAAAGAGTGATAGGCAATGATAGTGTGGTACCACAACTTCCTCAAGCTCCAATATGAATCATCAGAATCAATATTGAGTGGCGGAACGACGCAATGAGCAATGGTATCTTCGAGCACCGGCATGACAGCAGTAGCTTCCTGGGATGAGAATGTGTCTTCCGAGATCCATGCATTCACAACTATCAATGACTCGAGAATGGTAGTATGAGACATTTCATAGTCAGGAAGCGAAAGTCTGTAAAGTAAGAATTTGATGGCCACCACAAGTACCCTTAGAGATTTGAGCGACGATGGCTCATCCACTGGAGATGGATCTTCGATGAATTTGGAAAACATGGAGGGAACAACATCGTAAATTCTGTCGAGAAAATAGGGTAGTGCATCCTCGAATCCAAGAACCAATGGAGAATCAAATCCCTGTGTGAGGCCCCCCGGTGATTTGGCGAACGAATTTAAGATGGCAGAGCAGAGAAGAAGGGGGAACATATTGGCATTGTTGACATGATCCGGATCTAGGCGACTAAAGACATCTTGCGATCTGAGCATCAAAAGATGATACCAACTACGTGGTGACAGTTTTGAAGAACGGGTACTATCCGTCAAAAATGCACCAGGACTGACAGATTGATTCAATGTTTCTCTGTCGTACAAGATACAACCATTGGATAGGATCGCAGCGGTGAGCTCAAATGATTGAAGGCCAGGGGTAGTATCAAGGAAGGCAACATAGCGGGTCCACCTCCCGTTCGGATCAAAGCGAAGTAAACGTCCGATTTTGAGTTCCATGCCTGGCACTGGTTCATAATAGGAAAGATCAGAAACCTTTGTCTCCAGGAGGCAATGCCCAAGCGAAGACTCCCGCAACCCCCTCATGATTCCCTGAGAACCTCCCCAAAGTTCAAAAAACCTTTTTTCTGATGCCATCGGTAGCCCCCCAATGGACTGTATGACTATACTTTGGACGGTAGGATTGGAGGAGACTGAGAAGAGCCAGTACAGTGCTTCAGCTGCCAAGCTTGTTGACATCTGTTTCACTAACTTGGACTCGATCATCGTTAGCGACTGTGGAGTTCTTGCTTGTACGCGGGGAAGATAGCGAAACATGGCGGTAAAATCTCTTTGTCTGTAGGAAGAAAGGAATTCCTCTTTATTGTACTGTAACCATGTCACTCGCGGGACGGTACGACGAACGGACACATAAACAAGATCACAGAGAGGTGTACGGTAGGGGCATTGAGGGAAAAGAATGGGAAGGATAGTCACCATCACATACGCAGTGTAGATAAGAACGGTTCCTGCATAAATGACCGATGACAGTGCTTGCCGAAGGGGATGTAAGAAAATCACCAAGCCGACAAGAAATATCGCGAGGGCAAGATGCATAAGGACAGGGAGTAGTCCTATGATGACCTGGACATGCCACTTTTGAAAGCCGGCATATCGGAATTGACGTGTAAAACTGCGGTCGCGTGGTGTTCCAGAAGGGATGGCGACATAATGGTGCAGCCACTGTTTCACGAGAACGGCAACGAGTGCAGTCGTCAGGCTGAGAAACAGACTGACAAACCACAGCCCGTTCACCCAGACATCCGTGGTAGAGGGAACAAAAGCAATGGTGGGATTGAGGAGGGACGGAGAGATGGTGTTGACCGGAGAACCGTTGGCAATAGCGCGTTGAACGAGGACCGATTCATAAAGTAGAGAGGCTGACATGGCAGCATAGTCCGGCTGCAAACTCTGCGACGTTTGAACGACGAAGGTCGTCACGACTGCCGAGAAAAGACCCGCCTTAGACATGGCTCAGTAACGAAGTAAAGTAAGGGAACCACAGGACTCACAAAGACGAGCAGTACGTCGACATTATCTCGAGATTCTTCGACCATGTTGGTGTCGTGAATCCTACTTTCGTCTTCGTGCGTTCTCCAAACCCGTGCATTTGGTGACGCCTCTTCGTATGGCGCGTCCTCAGGGTATTTTTGTTCGTAGTCGTACGTATCATTGCCTAGTTAGAAATTGATGAGATACGAGAGGAATAGGATTAGAGGCAGTTTTCACACCTTTCTTGACAGTAGGGTTCGATCTCTTCATCCCGAAGACCTTTTTCGCATTGGCCGCATTAGCAGAAATTGGTGGGGCAGCGGCGGGGGCTTGATCCTCTGCCTCTGCCTCGTCCGACTCTACCTGCTCAGCTGGGTTCTGCCCGTGCTCTCGGTCTCCCCCAATTCCTGGTTCCTCAGCCTCAGCATCCTCGTGTATAATGGTACCGTCCTGTCCCGGATCCAAGGTCGATGTTCTATCGATTTCGTGCACTGACATAGTGCTTAGGTTTGTGCAGAGAACCGATCGAGAAGGGCGTTTAAGTCCCGTTTTGGGAAATCGGCAGATATGCCGAGCGATATTGCTCACATGCGCGTTTCGGAGCAATCCAGAGCCTGAGCATATTTCTTCTACTTTAAGTATGTCACTCTTTCCAGCAAGTTCTTCATATGCTCTGTATTCAGAGATTTACAAATAAGCAGCTTACGCACTTGCCCAGCGATACTAGCGGGAAATTAAACAAGACATTAACGCCCAAGTTCTCCGTTCCATCGAGATGGACTTCGCGCTCGCATCCTTTCCTTCACATCCCGTCACAGTAGTCCCAACGCTGACATCCCTCGACGGTCCAAATCGACACCCTTGAAATCCAAACCTCCAGGAAGCCCTCTAAACTTCAATCGCAAGCCAGTACAAGTTTTGTCATGAGATCTATAGGATGTGTCGCAGCCCGAACGTGACTCGTCGACAGGTTGATTGGGATATTTAACACTGAGTCAATAGAGTGTGGTGCTACAGCGCTTCGAATAGGCCGGACATGCTCTAAGCACGACGGACATACATGGTTTCGTTCATGATCTGTATCTGAATGCCATGTAATCGAGCAGCCGAATATCTGTCTATATAACACCGCTCCATTCGTATATGAGAATCATATACTAATCATGAATCGTGATAAAAAGCGGACAAAAGTGTAAGGGGGAACCAATCCGCTAACATACGTGCTTTCAATTCAATAAATAAACAGAGTCTGAACAATAGCGAGGGAACATAAAATGAACACAGCGTAATCAAGGCCAGGCCCGTAATCAAAAGCAAACGTGGTCACAAATCTCGTAAATCCCTCGGTACGACGCCTATGGTATGGAGATCATCCTCCGGTTTATCCTGATAAGCCTCGAGGTCATCCCTACAAATGATATTCTTGTTATCGAGTGAGTGGATGTCATTATTTCTCAGGGGTTCTGCGGGGGTGTCATGGCCATACTCGTTGTCTCTCTCCCGCTGAGCTTCAGGATCATCGCTCATTGTGGAATCACGGTCTCTAGCGTGCGTCCCGAAAGAGAAACGAAGTGAAGCCAAATTCGCGCTTCCCTGCCAAGAGTCGTCTAGGCGGGCATGACCTGCCGCAACGCGCCCTACCAGGAGCGTCGGAGCAATTCCCTATGGTAAATCCGTGAGATCTAAGCTTAGGGAGAGAACACGAGCGTACCCTTGCACTTCCTGCTAAGATATCAAAGTACGGTCCCATCCAAGAATTACTAGCGTAGAACCCCACATATAAAATTAAGCATATCAAATAAAGAGCCGAAGATTCGACCAAGACTTCGATGAGGCGATGGTAAGCTCGGAATCCACCTCCTACAGCCTCACCTCCTGCTCGTGAGACAGTGACAATGCGGTAGATGATAAGCAAAGTGCACCACAGAGTTGTAGCGAGGAGGAAGGATGCATAAAGCACAAAATTGAAGGTATAGCTATTGGAGATGGTAAAGTCTTGGTATTCGCCAACCATTTTGAACGCTGTGCCGATTTTGGGTAAATTGGCAGACCGAGATATCCGAGAGATCTTACCTATCGAGCTAAGAAGAAAAAGTACAGGCAGGAGAATGATTACCCACTGCCGCCCCCAGACTATCCAACAACGCCAGATCTACAATTGGGAGTCGGGACGATAGTAAGTTCAAAGTCGCTCGAAAAGTAGCATTTTGGCATGCACCATGGTGGAATCCGCAAGGACAGTACCGACGGCACTTACTGTACCCGCACTGATTATTGTCTTTACCCCGGGGCTGTAGTAAAACGAAATTTCTGCCCAAAAGTTCTGTCCATAGTTGACGAATACCGAGTGGACGTTTGTCCAGATGAGGGCAAAGTCGACGATAGTAACGATATAGAGCAGGGTTATAACAACGACCATGGCTCGTCCAATGGGCCGGGACTTGTTTGTAACTAGTCGTTCACATAAGGTCGTGACGCATGGTAGTAGACATGTTACCCGCACAGATGTTCCACAGCGTGACAGCAACAATCCCGGTGTATAAACCTACGAATCGCGAGTCTGATTAACCGAAGGCATCATAAATTTGGTCCAATATACGCACCGGTCAATAGAGAGTAAAGTATCCTTGAATTCAAGTCGGTGTCAAGACTTTGAAATGCGGTAGCTCTTTCGGCGTCGGAAAGGTCTGGCGGAATGTTAGTCTGAGCGGCCATCGAGGATCTCTGAGTGAAGAAGGAAGGAGGAAGTAGGAGCGAAATAACATATACCACATCACTTGTGATCATGTGGACAGGCAGGCCTAGTATCGCACAAGGTGACCCACTTATGACCCACCGACACAAGAAAAAAATGCCGAGTGTATGAAGGATGACCCTGACTCTTCTATTTTTGGACTCCTTGATATCCAACAGTATTAAAAGCGATTTCATCGGGATGTTAGAGTAAAACTGGGCATCTTCGTCATGACGGAAAACAAGATGTTAGTATGTGGTCCGGCAGGAAAGTTTCTCTAAAATCCATGGGATATGCGCAACACATACTTAGTAGTACGATGGCCACCCTGATAGGCTGATTCTCTGACAGACCGCATCACGAGGATAAGTGCATCTTCTTCGACTCGAGTCCACCTGAAAGATCGACAGATGCGGGTCCTGGGGTCTCGTGGGATACCAGATTCAAGATTCTTAAAAAGCAAGGGCATGGCGGTGGTCTTGATGCCGTTCGTACTCTTGCTAGTTTGTATCTGAAGTCACAGATGCAAACATGACGGCAGGAAAACGTAAGAGGAGAAATACAATCGCCTTGATTAAAGTTCTGATGGAGATCCTATCATCAAAATCCTCGTAAACCACTGTAAATCTTTTCCTTTGATAAAGGATCATCAAAGATAGAATTCATGACATCCGGTGATAGGTCTAAGACACAAGGGTGAAGTTTCTATGCCCGTGGTTTTGCCAGGTTGTCTCCGCAATTCGTGATGCTGAATTATATTCTTAGCATGATGCAGCATAGGAGTAATGAAAGCGCACCAGGCCTCCAAACTCAAGGAATGGACTTGGATCCGTCGCCAACTCCACTCCACCAATCTCGAACAAGTACACAAAGAAGGCATCGACGAAAATGGCAACGAGGTTTGATCGTCCCACGCCACAAAAAAGGGGCGCGGCTGCTGGCGGACAGATCGCTTTCTAAAATTTCAAGGCATAATAGCGGCTTACACATAACCCACTACCAACGTAGCGAGAATACCAGGCCGTGACATTCATCTTGTTTCGAATTTCGAAAGAGAAGGAATCGAAGGTCATGACACGGCATTCATCTCAGTCCAAGGGCTCGTCTCGCATCTCTAGTATATCTAATCCGTTGTGGAGTATCTTTCTGTTGGATGGAAGGTGCCTGATTGCGCAAGTGATGTATCTCTTTGATTCTCAGCAGCAGCTGTCAGTAAAGCCGATCAAGCAGTGGGAATGGTAGCAGTGTATATCAGTTCGCCTCATGCTAAGGACAGCAAACGGCCCTCTTCCCCCGTTATATGGTGCCTCAGTGCATGCATTTGCGCGCACCCTCACCTCTAAGGCCGATCTGTTCGGTTGCTGGAAGAGGTCAAAACTCTTCGCTGTGAGATACCCACTCGTCGTCTTCCATCATGTATTCCCTTTCAATACCGGGCTTGGTTCTCGCACTGTTATTTGCCGTGCTTTCAGTGACGCCCTCAAAGTCGACAGCAATACCCGACGAGTCATCGACCCGTGAACCGTTCTGGCTCGAAGTCATCAAACATCAAGGTACCTCCCCCTTCAATCCTGATCCAGAATCATATCAGGTTTTCCGCAACGTCAAGGATTTTGGTGCCGTGGGCGATGGTCAACACGATGATACAGAGGCAATCAAGTGCTTATCAAGTGTTTCATTCAGAAGTACTGTTCTCGCTAATCATAGACAAAGTCAGGCTATCTCTCAAGGTAACCGATGCGGAGAGGGAGAATGCAATTCTTCTACCACCACACGGGCCGTTGTTTATTTTCCGGCGGGGTATGTATCTCCTCATATTCTATTCTGGTACTAGATTTTAACGCGACGCAATGACGCAGGACATATCTCGTCTCAAACTCGATTATAGCCTACTATGGCACACAGCTCATCGGCGATCCTAAAAATCGGCCAACGTTGCTAGCTGCAGAGTCCTTCAACGATCTCGCTGTTATCGGTGAGTTGCTCGTCATGGAAATCCCTGTATAATATTGACTATGACTGTTCAGATGCTGACCCTTACCCTCCTGTGCATTGGTACGCGTCCACCAACAATTTGTGAGTATCGTTGACCTTCTACCCATGATGTACCGCTTATATCTACCTTAGCTTACGTTCTGTGAGGAACTTTGTAATCGACGTCACACGGTAAGTCCAGCGTGTAGACTTCATCTCTTCGACGGCTAAGCATATGTCAGGGTACCTGCCGAGAAGTCTCAAGGCACGGGTATCCACTGGCAAGTAGCACAAGCCACTTCGCTTTTCAACATCAAATTCGTGATGTCCTCCGCTCCTAACACAGCTCACCAAGGGTAAGATTTCTCTTCCCTTAACACTATTGGCCTTTCTGATACAGCTTCTCTGCAGGATCTGGATGGAGGATGGAAGGCATGTTTTCTCTTCACCGCCGCCTGGGTGGACTGTTAACCTTAAGACTCCATGATTAGTGGTGGCCTCATATCGGATCTTGAGTTCAATGGAGGTTTGTCTTGAATTTCAATACCTTGCCAATCAATCCAAGTTCACGCAACGTAGGGAAATACGGGATGTGGGTAGGCAATCAGCAGTCTGTTAACATTTCTCCTAACCCTGTCTGCTTCGCTCAGTCTTATGTCCAAGGTTTACCGTTCGCAATGTCGTATTCAACGGGGTTAACACCGCTGTCTTTGCTTCGTGGAATTGGGGTTAGTGATCAATTTTCGAGTTCATTTCAGATTGCTCTTCTCATCAGCATTGCAGGGTGGACATACCAAGGCGTGACCATCAACAATTGCCAAGTCGGTTTTGATATAACGACTGGTGGGGCGGCTACGAATACTCAGGTACGGTCTGAGCTTTCTTTCTAGAGGCCCACAGTTCACTTTTTCCTAGACTGTAGAAGCTGAAGCGATCATCGATGTCACTGTCAATCAGACGGAAATATTCGTGCGCACATCTGCTGCTAGTAATGGAACCCTCGACGGATCTCTGGTCCTGCAAAATATTCAACTAACTAATGTTCCTGTCGCTGTTGGTACTGGGGATGGAGCGATCGTTCTGCCAGGAAATGACCTGGGGATCGAAACCATTCGGTCTTGGGCACAAGGCAACATATACACTAGCTCAAATCCCGAAGGAAGGTTCATCCAAGGGAATATCGATGTCCCTGCGATCCCTGCGACTCTCCTTGACCGTGGCGGAAAGGTAGTTGGACGTGTGCATCCGCAGTATGTAAATATTCCAGTAAGCGGGTTTGTCAGTGTCAAAGATCACAACGCGACGGGGGATGGAAGGTTTGCACATGGTCACCTTTCATCGATGTTCTTTCGTCTTACAATGTCTGTTTTAGCACGGATGATACACAAGCAATTCAATCAGTGTTGAACGCTGTAAGCAGAGATTCTTCCTCAATGTGTTTTTTACCCGCTTATGTCAGACGACTCTCTCAGCACTGCGACAGCAAAGTTATTTTCTTCGATGCTGGAGTGTATATCATCACTGCCACGGTCACTATTCCCGCGGGTTGTCGTTTGGTTGGCGAGGCTTGGTCCGAAATTTCAGGAACGGGTGACTACTTCGGGGATGTCGAAAATCCAAAGGTGATGGTACGTGTTGGAGAACCAGGATCTCGGGGATCCATTGAAATCACCGATATCATATTCAGGTATTACATCTCTCAAATTAGAAATATACCACGCGTCTGACATGAATAATATAGCACTATAGGACCCGGTAAGATTCTTGTTGATCAAGGGAGTTACCAGGCTGATCGTCTTAGCTCCTGGTGCTATTGTACTTGAATGGAATGTTCGTGGCAATGATAACAAACTAGCAGGTCCGGGAATGTGGGATAGCCATATCATGTACGTTATTTATATGTTTTGCGCTTAAGTATTAACGGTCGTCGTCCAACTATCTAGCCTTGGAGGATGTAAGTTTATTTTCCTATATCCGGTGTATAATCATAACTCATGGCTATCTTTCAGACGAGGGTTCTGGTATGGATTCAGCACACTGTCCAGTAGGAAGCGCGAATATTTCATGTGCGCCGGCTTTCTTGGGATTGCATTTGACGTCCGAGGCTACAGCGTATTTAGAGGCAAGTTTTTTTATCAAATATAGTAAGTAGTAGGAAGATGCGCTGACTTTGTAACTTTCAGGGAACGTGGGTTTGGCTCGCGGATCACGACCTCGACGGGGACGGCGAGACCCAAGCGACACTCTTCTCTGGCCGAGGAATCTTATCAGAATCTCGCGGTCCTGTGTGGATGGTTGGGACAGGTTCGTGCTACAAGTTTCTTTTGCATCATTTGAAACGCCCTGATTGATTTTCTGTAGCTTGTGCGTAACACGTGCAACAGACGCAGTGTATAACTGAACCTTTTACAGCCGAACACCACTCCCTTTATCAATACAATCTTGTGAATGCAGGAGACCATTATATGGGTTTAATCCAGACCGAAACTGTGGGTCGTCTTCAGCATTTTATGTATTCCTATCTTGACGTGACTATTTTATTTCTCTAGCCTTACTATCAGCCGGTTCCCCCTGCTCCTGGTCCTTTCGGTATCCATGATGGTTACAATGATCCTGTATTCGATTCCAACACCACCAGCGCTTGGGCTTTACGGGTCGAGTCATCGCATGACATTTTTATCTTCGGTCAGTCCTTTTAATTTTTCATTCCAGAGGTACTCACAATACATCCTAGGTGCCGCACTCTACAGTTTTTACAACAACTACTCACAATCCTGCCTCACAACCACGTCATGTCAACCCCAGATCGTAGACATTTCATCAGATAGCGAAGTGTACATATCTTCGTTGTCCACTGTTGGGGCGATGTATCAAGTTAGTGTTGACCAGACACCAGTTGTTGATCATGGTGCGAACGCAAACGGGTTTGCACAAACGGTAACCTATTGGAGTTCGAATTAAATAGTCTCAACGAAACTGGATGGTTTCACCCTGGCTGCTATTGATTCACCATTCAACTGATGTCGCAGAACTATACATAATTTGTGTGCGCGAAAACGAGGGAAGCCGGATGTGAGCAGGCTACAAAGAGAGCCGAGTTGAGTAGCAAGAGGTTTGACTGGGAAGAAACACTTTCCACTAAAGGTCTATTTGAGATAGAGATCAGGGGGATTCAAACCTGGTGATTCGCGTCGATTTAGGTGAAATCGGGTTTCACGATGATTTCCGTGAGTTCGACAAGTTGGAAACATGCCTAACGGCGCTGCATACCATGAGATCACATTCAGGAAATTTCAAGTTACACTGACTGACCTTCGCCTCTGGCGTATAGAATTTCCAATTCGAATTTCCGATGACGTCAACTATACACTGTTTGAAATTCATCTATTCGGCATAAGGCACTGCGCCTGGGCCGCCTAACTTCCTGAGCCTCGCTTCGCTTCGCCACGCTTCAACTTCGTTCATCGATATCCATCTCTGGCACATCTCATTCTACTCCTCAGAGCGTCTGCCGTAGTGCAAGCGCATTCTTAAACTGGCCATCTGGTGAAATATCTCCGCGATCCTCAGTCCTCGACGACTTATGTACAGTCCTCAGCGGAGAACTGCTGCTCGGTTAAAAGCTGATTAACTGACTACAAAGTAACCCTGTTTGGGAAATCTCTACACTGAATATCGGTTTGCCTGACCCATCGACGGCGTCAAATGTCTCTTTTCCGCCGTATGGTACCACGGCGTACGTATTTTCGGATTCTTGCTTCTATTGTAGTTCAATGAAAGGCGAATCTACTGGCCGCCGAATGGGGGCGAGATTCCTCGCTGTGAGACGCCCCATCGTCCTCCTCTGTCATGATTTTCTCCGTGATACAAGGCTGGCTCATTCTATGTGCTGCAGTGGCACCTTCAAAGTCGGCAGCAACAGCCAACGAGACGTACCCTGGAGAACCTTTTTGGCTTGAAGCTATCAAACATCAAGGAACTTCACCATTCAACCGTGATCCAGGATCCTACCAGGTTTTTCGCAACGTCAAGGATTTTGGAGCCGTTGGCGACGGGAAACACGACGATACAAAAGCTATCAAGTATTAGATCTTCCGTTCCGAGCTATATAATTCTCACTTATCACACATTTCAGTCGCGCTATCTCTCACGGTAAGCGATGCGGAGGAGGGAAATGCAAATCTTCAACCACCACCCGCGCCATCGTTTACTTTCCTGCGGGGTATGTTTCCTCCTTATTTTTTTTACTCTTGATGCCGTGACACATCGATACCAGGACATATCTCGTTTCAAAATCAATCATAGCCTACTATGCTACGCAGCTCATCGGTGACCCTAAAAATCCGCCAACGCTGCTAGCTTCAAATTCTTTCAACGATATGGCTGTTATCGGTGAGTTGCTCTACATACTTTCCCCATAGAGTGTCGACCATATTCATTCAGATGTCAACCCTTACATTCCTATGGGAAATGGTGCTCAGTGGTACACGCCTACTAACAATTTGTGAGTACTACTGACCGTCCACATATGAGGCGCCGCTTATATCCACCGTAGTTTCCGTTCTGTGAGAAACTTCGTGATCGATGTTACACGGTAAGTTTAGTCTGGTTGAGTCACTTTTCGACGCTGAGTATCTGTCAGGGTGCCTGCCGAGAAGTCTCAAGGTACAGGTATCCATTGGCAAGTGGGACAAGCCACCTCGCTTTTCAACATCAAATTCGTGATGTCTTCCGCTCCCAACACTGCTCATCAAGGGTAAGATTTCCCTTCCGTTAGTACTGTTGGACTTGTCTGATACAGCTTCTCTGCAGGATCTGGATGGAGAACGGAAGGCACGTCTACTCTTGGCCACTGCCCGAGTGGATGAATAACCTAACCATCAATTTCTTAGTGGCGGTCTGATGTCGGATCTTGAGTTCAATGGAGGTTTGTCTTGGTTTTCAGTACTTTGTGAATCAATTCAAATTCGTGCAACATAGGGAAATATGGGATGTGGGTCGGCAACCAACAGTCAGTCAACATTTCTTACGATACTGTAGGTTTCACTCAGTCTTCTTTCTCAGATTCACCGTTCGCAACGTCACATTCAACGGGGTCAACACCGCTGTCTTTGCTATGTGGAACTGGGGTATGAGGCTGAGTTTTGAGTTTCATTTTCAGATTGCTGTTCTCATCAGCGTTATAGGGTGGACATTCCAAGGCGTGACGATTAACAACTGCCAAGTCGGATTTGATCTAATGACTGGAGGCAAAACGTTGGGGAGACAGGTAGGTATCTTAAGCCTGTTTTGCCGAGGCTGACCGCTCTGCCCAGACTGTGGGTGCCGAAGCGATCATCGATGCTACGGTCAAACAGACGGAAGTATTCGTTCGCTCATCCGCTGCTAGTAACGGATCCCTCGATGGATCTTTAGTTTTGCAAAATATTCAGCTAACTAACGTTCCTGTCGCTGTCGGTACTGGGGATGGAGCGATCGTTCTACCTGGAACTCGTCTTGGGATTAAAACCATTCGGTCTTGGGGTCAAGGCAACGTCTACACCGGCTCAAATCCAGATGGAATATTTACCCAAGGGCAGTTCGACGTCCCTGCAATGCCTGCATCTCTGCTTGACGGTGAGGGAAAGGTAGTTGGACGTGTGCATCCACAGTATGAAGATATTCCGGTGACCGACTTCGTCAGCGTCAAGGATCACGGTGCGAAGGGAGATGGAAGGTTTGCGCACGGTTATCTTTCAATGTTCATTCCTCTTACCATCTCTGTTCTAGGACGGACGATACACGTGCAATTCAATCAGTGTTGAACAAAGTAAGCAGACATTCTTCCTTGATGCGTCAATTGCCTGCTTATGCCAGAGGAATCTCAGCACTGCGACAGCAAGGTTGTTTTCTTCGATGCCGGAGTGTATCTCATCACTTCCACGCTCACTATTCCCGCGGGCTGTCGTTTGGTTGGCGAGGCCTGGTCCGAAATTTCAGGAAAGGGTGACTATTTCAAGGACGTCAACAATCCAAAGGTGATGGTGCGTGTTGGCGAACCAGGATCTAGGGGATCCATTGAAATCACCGATATCATATTCAGGTATTGCATCTCTCAAATTAGAAATATATACGCGTCTGACATGAATAATATAGTACTATCGGACCCGGTAAGCTTTCTGTGGATTATGAGAGTCGTCAGGCTGACTGTCTTAGCTCCTGGCGCTATTGTACTTGAGTGGAATGTTCGTGGCCACGACGATAACCTTGCAGGTCCGGGAATGTGGGATAGCCATATTATGTACGTTATCTATATGTTTTGCCCTTAAGTATCGTCGGTTGACGTACGCATCCCAAGCCTTGGAGGATGTAGGTTTATTTCACTATCTCTGACCGTCAACCAAAATCTTACTTTCCGTTTTAGCCGAGGGATCTGCTATGGATTCAGCGCACTGTCCAAAGGGAAGTGAAGCTATTTCATGTACGCCGGCTTTCCTGGGATTGCATTTGACGTCGGAGGCTACCGCGTTTTTGGAGGTAAGGCTTATCTCGAAGATGGTAGTTAAGGATTAGCCGACTCTGTAAATTTCAGGGAACGTGGGTTTGGCTCGCGGATCATGATCTCGACAAGGATGGTGAGGCCCGAGTGACTCTCTTCTCTTGTCGAGGGATCTTGTCGGAGTCTCGCGGTCCTGTGTGGATGGTTGGAACAGGTTTGTACTACAAGTTTTCTTTACAGCATTTGAAGGGGATTGACTGATTTTCCGCAGCTTGTGCGTAACACACACGGAACAACTGGAGTGTATGACTGAACTTTTCACAGCCGAACACCACTCCCTTTATCAATACAATCTGGTGCATGCGAAGGACCATTATATGGGTTTAATCCAGACAGAGACCGTGGGTCCTCTTCACCATTTTTCGTATTCCCATCTTAACGTGACTTTATTATCTAGCCATACTATCAACCGGTTCCCCCTGCTCCTGGTCCTTTCGGCATCCATGATTGCTACAATGATCCTGCATTCGATTCCGACACCATCAGCGCTTGGGCTCTACGGGTCCAGTCATCGCATAACATATTCATCTTCGGTCAGTCCTTCGAATATCTCTATTCCAGAAGTGCCAACAATACCATCTCCTAGGTGCCGGACTGTACAGTTTTTTCAACAACTACTCGCAATCCTGCCTCGCAACTGCTTCATGTCAACCCCAGATTGCAGACATTTCATCGGACAGCGAAGTATACATGTCTTCGCTGTCCACTGTTGGGGTGACATATCAAGTCAGTGTTGACCAGACGCCAGTTGTCCATCACGGTGCCAACGCGAATGGGTTTGCACAAACAGTAACCTATTGGAGTTCGAAATAAATAGTCCCAGAACGCTTGTAGTCTGACTGTCGTTGATTCAGGACTGTAATTTACTTCCGCGGATACCTAAAAAGCCCCTGTCTTTGCACATGACTTTTGACTGGCGACGTCGCGGAAACTCCGAGGAGGAGCCGGCGCTTCGCTGTCTCTGACCACCATGGCACTGTTCCTTCCTTTCTTTTGAATTGTTCACCTATCTCTGCACCGCTCTTCTAAGCGCCGGTGGTCACTCGTGCATCCCAGCTTTTATTTATCTTATCTTTATTCGCGTGGGACCTCATGTTCCCAGTCACAGCATCAACATCAGATATTGCCGGCGTGACACCAGCAGGCGAGCATACCACTCCCAGTACCAGCACCACCAACACGACAGAGAGTCAATTTCCCTTCTTCCCCAGCACTACCGAGTCGAAGACCATGTCTAGACCTCAAGTTCGCATCACTGACAAGAAGGCGGATGTCTTCCTGTACAAATCCCGTAGAGCATCGCCTCGCCGAGTCGACAGAAAATGCAGCTGCTGTAAACACAAAGGAAAGTGTTCTTGCAAATGCTGCTGCAAAAGGCGAAGGAAGCATCATTACGAGAAGGACTTGAGTGAGTTCTGCTCGTCCTGCTTCTACGCTAACCGTCTGACCGCATCACAGCACGCGATTTCTTCCTCATCATTGCCCTGTGCTTCGTCGCTGCCTGCCTGCTTATCTCCTTCATACGGCCGGTCGCTTTTTCTCGTGTTCTAGAATCGTATTTCTAAACCTCATGGGACACAACGACAAATCGACAATACAAATGAAATAAACATAACGAAAATTATCCCACATCCCCGGTCTAGATCACTCTACATAGATCCTTACCCCGCCTCCTCCCCATCGTCGCATGACAGCATTGCCATCCCCAGTAGGTTGCGTGAACGCCACTTGTCCTTTCCTAGGGTCGAGCACGCAGCCCTGTATAGACGTTCTTGCTGCTGCGGAGAGCAGCTTACTTGCGATGCCCTGTCGTCGATGTGCTTTGGAGACAAACAGGCGAGGTATACCGAGTGGCGTAGGAAGAGGTTCGGGATGGCAAAATATTCCTGTGTCAGTGTCGACCACTACAAGGGATTCGGTGTTTGTAGATGCTGGCGAGTTGGTGGATTCAGCGTTGCCGTGGGGTTCAGCAATAGCCATAGCTGTAGAAATTCTCTCTGCAATAACACATCCGACGATCTTTTCCCGTGTAGAAGCAACGCTGGATGCTCGTACCAGGAAGAGAAACGCTCTAGATGCTTGCAGGGTTTCACGAGTGAGCGCTGGCGATGATAGCGTTATGTTGATAGTGTCGAATAATATTGATAGCTGCAAGATTTCATGAGTACGCAATAGTCGACTGTATACCATCTAGACTCACTTTTGATCCGACTTTTCCTCCTGCGTCCGCCCTGACACTGATGATTCTGCCTCGTGTTCCATCCTTAAGCATGACACCACTAGCCACTTCGATGATACCAGCTTTCTCGTTCTCTCGCCGTTCTTCTCTCCCCCACTCCATGCCTCTCTGTACGCGGTTACAGTGTGACCGATGCAGGGCCTCGTCGTCAGGTACACCTTTGGTGTACGACAGCCCGCAGGTCGAGCACGTCCGTATGATAGACTGGTCGATGCAAAAGTGAAGTTGAGTTAGGCTCTTCTGTCTGGATTTGGTGGACTTTGGAATGTCTTTTTTCACGCGCTTGGCGGGTGGCGAGCTCTCGTTCGAACGTTCTTGAAGCGGTCTCTTTTTGCTCGTGGTCGGTGCCGGAGATGATGACAAGCCAGAGCTGGGCGATGATGGAGGGTAAACGCGATTGCGGCGGGCGCTGTAGGTGCGCTTGATATTGGAGGGCATAGTTGTAGATGAAGCAAGTGGTCGAGGATGGTGGTAAAAGGAGAAGGCGAGTTAAACAAGAACTGCGCGTCGTGACTCAAACAACGCGTCGTGACGCGACTATCACATGACCATGACTTTCTATATATAGTCACAGCAAGTCACAGTTTCGACAAGGAGGAATTCTCCCAAGTACTTAGCAACAACCTAGCGTTTCAGAAACCCTGACAAATGATGCATTAAAAGCAACTTCTATGGGAAATATTAACATTCATAGAACACCGTGTTATACATACACTTTAACCAAAAAACTGCGCCTTTATTTCTATTCAAACGTCAGTCTCCATGAGAGACTCCATCAAGATACGCCATCCAGTCATACAACCTATAGCAAAAATCTGAGTCTGAAGCCCACCTAGCTATAAACGCGAACAAAAATAGACTTACTCAAACCCATTCGGAGCATTCGACCACACAGCCATGGCATCACCGTCCAGCAGCTCCGGATTTGCCAGAGGATCCCCATGGCTATTCGTCGGAAAAGAAAAATCCTGCGGCACGCTGGACGGAACATTCATATTGTACGATGCGCCAGCGTTATAAGTCGGAGCAGATGCCGCCCATTGTTGGCTCGGATCCCGAATCTCGTCGGAGAAGCTCACCAACCCGTGGAGAGGCATCTTCCCTAGGTCAGCACTATGCATCGGTAAGCCAAAGAGATGATCCTGGGGGATAAGAGGAGTCGGATTGGATGCCGAGCCATTAATAAACATCTGGCTGGGAGGCTGGTGAGGAGTGTCCCCAGAGCCGAAAATTGCAAAGTTGGTACTCTCAGGCGCAAATGGGGACATTTCCTCGGTGGATGAGTTGGTTCGGGACCGACTCGAATCGGTGTCAGAAGCTGTGCCTGTTGTATCATGATCGCGCGCTCGTTTTTGCGCGGGTGGCGAATCTTGTTCCGGCAACGGCAAGTCGCTAGCGTTAGCGAGCTGATACAAGAAATCCCTAAAACAAGGGGATTACTAGACTGATGGCTTCCATTAGTATGTTTTTACCATAATCGTCCCGCTAAATGATAACTGTAGGTTTGAAATAAGTGGATCGCGCCGAGGAACATTAAGCGTATGGTGGACCCGACTTACGTCGATTCCATGTCCTTCATCACTTGCATACACTTGAAAACATCTTGCATTTCTTTCTTGGGGTTGAGAGCAAGACCTGACTTTTTCCCTCCCCAGATGTTCAGTAACAGGACAATCCCAGCAGCAAAGGCATCAAGCTGAGACAAGGCCATTAGTTATGACCAGACCTAATTGAATGGACTCTACACACGAGGCATGCATGCTGCGCCCAAAATCCACCTCTTCGTCGTTGCACATCTAAAAGATGACTCAGTGAACGAGCGGCGTTGGTGCATATCGCAAGCGACGGGTATTGCAATGGACTCGAGTTTCGGGGAGTTGGTATGAAGGGCCGGTGTATGAGGATCTGAAGGTGGTAGTACGATGTGTAGAGGCATACAGATTGATTGAAGAAAAGTTCGTCCTCGCGATGAGGATCCCACCGAACTGTAACAAATGGTTTCCGCTGAGGAACGGAAGCAACATGCAAGTGAATACTTACGATGCTCAGGTACCGAGTCTACCCATTTATTCAACGCGGAGTCGATTTCAGCCACAATATGCTGTTCCCACTCTTTGCCGACGAAGCCTAAGAGAACCTTCGATTTGTTCGGGCAGTACTGTAGACATCGTTATGTCAACTTTGGAATGAGGACTGTGTTAAACACTCACTATAGTGCGTAGACAGAATCCAAGCAATTGGTTCAATCTCAAAGCTGTATTGAAATAAGCTATTTTAGACGGTATCTCAGGGGGTTGCTTGAATGCTTTCTCGGGATCTGGATTTTCCCAATATTCATCGTCACATTCGATGAGAAAGTCGACATCGATGCTGTAATCGGATGGTAAAAAGGACGTTGTGCTTCTGACAAGTAAACTACTCACTCTTCATCATTGATCCCACTTGGTCGACCCAATGCACAGCTGGCATCTCGATCCATCGCCACCAGACACCAGAAGGCCTTTTTCAACATCTCGCTCTCCACGGTGGGCGGACCGTTCCGTTTTCTGTGCGCTCCGATATCTTGAGCGAGCCGTAATCCCATTCCGATTACTGTCCAGCATGCCTGTGGGAATATAAGTATTCGTGAGACAGCCTGAGGTGAGAAAGAAGACTCCCTGTGGCGAAGACGTGCCAAAGATAAATGTTCCAAACAACTATAAAATCGTTAGCCGTTGGAAAATAGGAAAGATATGTGCCTGACACAATAAAACTGTAGATCATGTATCGTTGGAGGTGCGAGCAGGGATCGCCTTGTATTTTGAACTTGATTGAACCATTTCCAACCACTTGACTGCTTTGATTCTTCTCCATCGAGCAATACTCGAGGGTCATTAGATTGTCGTGACGCGTTAGCGCACACCAATAGCACAACTGCGCCGAACATTTCATCTCTGAGATGGAGCTTATCTTTGACACATCGTCGGAACGTAGGTCCATGGAGACATGGGAACATTACGTCGTTCCTCTTTAAGAATAAATCGATCAAATCCGCTAGGAGATCGTCTGGTGGGAACATGTATGTGCATATGTAGGGCGGCTCTGTGTTGTTCCACTCCCACTAGGTAGGCCGTCCGTAAATTCCTCAAAACGCAGCTGTTGTATTGGATGGACACTTACAGATCGTCTCGTCCTAAACTCCGGGCGCATTGCATCGAAAAGGCTTGGTGGGAGCCATGAGTCTGCAGAGCTCACATATCCGTGTTTGACATCCATGACTGTTTGAATGAGTTGAACGCTGCTGGATTTGCCAAAGAATCGGTATATCGAGTCGTCTCGCACTTCAAGCCGTTGAAAGTCATCCGAAAGTGTCAGAAAATCTTCGCACTCTTCCTGCTTTATGTTTGACACATCGCTAGGTAAATTCGGAGAGCGCCCCGTAGCAGCCAGCTCCTTCAGAGGCATGAGCGGTGAGGTTGTGCTGTGCGTGGGAAGTGCGGATGTGGAGGAAAGCCCATCGAAACGCGAAGAAGCACGTCGTGAATCTTCTCCCTCGTGAACAAACTAGGACCGAATGAGCGACGAATGGATATGAAGCATTCCTAAACGCACATTGCTCATTGCATTGTTATCCGGTCTCGGCATCCTTTTATCCGCCGGGGACTCAACATTTCTTGTTACAAGTCGCGTTTGACAGGGAGAACGTTGAAAAGTTGAAAAAAGACTTACCCCCTGGGTACTGTGCGTTTCTATGTGGTAACATTAAGTCCTCGTTATACTTCGAAGGAAGAAGACGCACTTGTGCTGCTTCAAGGTACGTACAATCCGCATCGTACAGTTTACAATTGGAGCATCGGTCGCTTCCATCCATTTTTACGCCATCGCCTGATAATTTACATTATAAATTGAGGTATTCAGACAAGATTTTGTGTAGCCATACAGCGTACTAAAAATAAGAAGTGTCAAGAGTCATTGATGGGAATGACAGTCGAGGAAATCTGGGCGTACTTTTCTTGCGTCGACAAAAATCGCATGCTCTGTGTAATCGCCTCTTCTTGTAGATGTAGTCGTCCTCGTTTCCCGACATGGGGTCAGTATGAGAAATGCACAGCGCAGTGCAGTGCCGGACGCCGTCATCGTTTGCCGCAAAAGCCAATGACGCCACGTGAAACCGAGGGAAGTTTCGGGCCGGGTCGGATTCTTCGGTGTGCTGGATAAGTACTCTGGCAGTCGTAGTCTACCTTTCAAGTTTTTTTTTATGAGTCTCATTCCAGGAAAAGTAGTTTGAAAATACATACGGGCCCCGCAAAGCCGAAGAAAAATCAGAAAATGAGTGTAAATTCCCAAACTAGTAAATTTGATTTGACCCCTACCAATTTCGAGCTCTTCCTACTGCGTCGACTAGGGATCGACCGTGCTCCTGCTTCCAGTCACGTCGCAGCGGGTCGCTTCTTCTACCATTCTCTATGCATTGCAGGCGACACGCTTTCTCCAGTGTCTGTCGAAAATGCATACAGACTCGACAGTCTTCGACTGCAGCTAAGCTGAAAGTTCGTCGTATCCCGTTATACTCTACCAGTGCACGACCTCATTTATCTTAGGACACAAAATGGGATACCGCTTCTTCGACTACCAGCATTCATAGGTCCTCGCCATCGCCTCTGATGAGGAAATGGGCATCCCGCGAGCCATCATTACCGCCTACTGCGTCCGGCTCGTCTTCACTGGGTGCCTCAAAATGGGCTCGGCCACCTCAGCCACCACCGACGTCAGGATATGTTCGTGGTGATGTGAGGGCTCCTGTCGATTGGATGAGACGTATTCCTAGCAAGCCGTCAGAAAGTGTCACTGTTCAGCCAACTATTCAGCCAACGACTATTCAGGCGCGGACGGCGGTGAAACCCTTGTCGACTGTCAGTCAGCGCCAGCGGGATCTAGGACGTGGAATAGAACGAGGACTTGCCCCTCACCAGCTCCCCAAAAAGCCAGCAATAGTTCCGGACACACGAAAGCGAGATTCCCCGCAAAGCAGGCCTCCGGCAGCAGTATCTAAAGCCAAGGTTGAAGCGAAGCTCGATGAAGCTGTTATAGAGGAAGAGGAGGATGCGTCGGAGGTGAGATATGAGCCGGACGTTGACGAGGGGGCCGGTCTCAAAGATCAGGAACGATGGCGGAGCAAGCATCAACGGCACGGAGAGCGGGGATCTATACTGAAAACAATGGGCTATACTCGGCCTACTACCACTGAACAACGCTCCACATCAGAAGTCAGGATTCTCAAAAAGAGACCGCGGAAAGCGATCGTCGAGAAACGTGTTTCTCCGGACATTTATATTCCTACCATGATATCCGTCGGCTCTTTATCCCAGTTGTTGGACGTTCGACTAAGTAAGTTGCATCAACATGCCTTGAAGGACAGCCTCATTCATCCATCTTTTCAGCAACATTGCAACGAGCCATGCGAAGAGCAGGAATGGAGGATCAGATGTCTTATGATCATGGTATGTTGCGTCAGGTTCTCTATCTGTTATTCTAACAAATGTGTGTCATAGTCCTCACCGCTGACTATGCTGTTCTACTGGCGGAGGAATTCGGACGGAATCCAATTGTCGACGATGAGCTCGCCTTCAATCTCTACCAAGCCCCTCCACATCCTGACCCGAGCTCTCTTCCCATTCGTCCACCGGTCATCACTATCATGGGTCATGTCGACCACGGAAAAACGACTCTCCTTGATACCCTACGTTCCACATCTGTCGCCAAAGGTGAAGCGGGTGGTATTACCCAGCATATTGGTGCCTTCTCCGTTCCTGTTCCCGGTACAAAGGACACTATCACGTTCCTCGACACTCCTGGGCATGCAGCATTCTCTGCAATGCGTGCTCGTGGTGCCCGTGTGACTGACATTGTCGTCTTAGTCGTGGCCGCCGATGACGGTATAATGCCACAGACGAAGGAAGTCATCGGACTAATACAGAGAGAAAAGGGCAATATTCCTGTCGTAGTTGCGATCAATAAAGTCGACAAACCGGGTGCCGATGTCGAGGCTGTTCAAAAGGCACTGTTGGCGGCAGACGTGCAGCTAGAGGAATTTGGCGGAGATGTCCCATCGGTGGAAGTGTCTGGGCTGACCGGAAAGGGTTTACCTACTCTCGTGGAAACGGTGTCTGCAATGGCAGAGATGCAAGAACTCCGTGCCGAGCGAGATGGTCCCGTACATGGATATGTTCTCGAATCACAGGTGCAGAAAGGACTCGGGTAAGTGCATCACGTCCATTATGAATTATAGTCATATTCAATGCTTTCTCAAGTGCTGTGGCGACAGTTTTGGTGCTTCGGGGATGCTTGAAGCCGGGTGCTCATATCCTAGCTGGGCTTAGTCAAAGCAAAGTACGAGTTATGTCTGACTCAACAGGAAAGGTTGTTAAAGCCGCATACCCTGGCATGGCCGTGATTGTGTCTGGCTGGAAAACGATTCCGAACGCAGGAGATGAGGTGCTTCAAGGTTCTGAAAGCGATGTGAAGAAGGCTTTGGCCAATAGAGTTAGGCAGGCGGAAATTGAAGCGTCGTTGAAAGACGTGGAGGCTATTAACAAGGCCAGGAGAGAGGAGCGGGAGCGGCGGGAAGAGGAGGAAGCTGCCGCGGAAGCGGAAGAGGTGGCAAAAGAGCAGAAACCTGTTGAGACTGGACCAAGGGAGCTGAAACTGGTCATCAAGGCAGATGTCAGCGGTAGTGCGGAAGCAGTAGTTGGCGCCATCCACGGGATTGGGAATGATGTTGCAATAAGCCGTGTCATCTCTTCTTCCGTGGGCGATGTATCAGAGTCGGATATCATGATGGCGAAGGCTGCGGGAGGTATGCCATTTCATTTTCACTTGTTTGTTGTTTGGTTTTTTCTGATGCTCATCCTGTAGGCACTGTTGTTGCATTCTCGGTCAAAGTGCCCAAGCCTATCGAGGCCGTCGCCATCCAAAATCAAGTTCCGATCTGCTCCTCAGGAATTATTTATCGATTGGTAGATGATATCACGGCGCGTGTCGTAGATCTGTTACCCAAGATTTATGAGACCAGGGTTACTGGCGAGGCGACTGTTTTGCAGCTTTTCGACATATCGCTGAAGGGCGGGGTGACGAGGAAGGTTGCCGGATCTCGTGTAATTAGTGGGCTGGTGGAGAAGAATAAAACGGCCAAGGTGGTAAGGAATGGAAAAGTTATTCACGAAGGTCAGCTTGGTGTCTTTTCAATTTTAATTTACGTGCAGTTGCTCATGTACTTTTAGGGACCGTGGACACAATGCGGATAATGAAAAAGGAGGTCACGGAAATCCGTAAGGGAACGGAATGTGGACTGGGTCTTTCAGGATATTCAGATCTCTTACCGGGAGACACGATTCAGACGTATGAGACCATAGAGAAACCGGGCGTATTATAATGTCTATGGTAGGGACCTTGTGTTATTATTCACGAGCTTAGAAGAATATTTTATTATAGATCTACATCTATTACGAATACAGCTAACTCATCCCGCCATGAAGGATTCACCCTGCCCTCACTTGATTCGATGCGTCTAGAATGATTTCCTTGCCACCGATGGTCCCGGTTCGACCACCCACTCCGAAAGTAACGGCATAGTTGCCGATTTTTACTAGCTCACTTTTCTCTAGGACAGGCCAGCTTCGACGATCCTCTTTCTGAAGGTGGAGCTCAACCTAGAAAGCGAGAATCAATCCCGTAAAGGAGGCGTTAAGTAGTTCAGGACGGACCTTGGTTCCCATGATTTGGAAGGTAGACGTGTCAGCGTTTATCGGACCCACAAGATCGATGGTGCGAGTGAATCTCTTCGTATCTTGGAACAAGATGTCAAGGATCACCTGTGAACGCTTGATCAGTCTAGAGCGATCTGGATTAGACTACCAGATATACTTTGTCACATTCAAACTTGATGGAGGTCTTGTCTTTATCGGCTTTCTTGGCGTAGATGGAGACATGCACCTTGTCTAGAGTCTGATAGTGCTCTATACGACACTCTGTTTGAGTCTGTGTTTAAAGCAGCATGAAGTCCAATATGTTGCTAGCCAAAAGGATATAACGCACTGGTCCGGGGGCTGCTTTAACGGCAAAAACGTGGCGACCAGTCTTGCACCCTTCAATCTTGAGAAACTCGTCGAACTCGAGGACGCGACGTTTGCAGCAGAGATAACCCTAATTTAGAGAAATGGTTCTCAGAGGTGCTTCGCCAGAATGTAAGTAATATACCTTGCTGCCTTCTCTGAATATCGGCTATGACGCGAACAAGTCAGTCAGGTAATCGCGGATTTAGCGGCCAACGAACTGGAGAAGGGTGGTATACGCAGACGGTCCCCTCGCCATCGCCGAGTCTGTTGAGTTCATCGCTCACGAAGAGTTTACCGCAACCTTTCCTCAAACACTTCGTTCCGACTGCGACTGGTATGGAAAGATCGTCCTCTTCTTCGATGGCTGGCGGAGGGGGTTCTGTGGGAGCAATAGGCTGAGAAACAGGCGGTTTCGATTCCGACTGAGATGAGGTATTAGTGAGCACCGCTTCCGAGGTATACACCTCCTTGCCATCCTCGGAAACTGATACGGCGAGGTTATTGGGGTTGGTGGGCGCCTTTGAGGGTTCAACTTTTGGCGCATCGTTGGTGTGGCGTTCGGTTTTCATACAACCCTAGTAGATGCTTAGATTTTGCGTACGTTTCAGAAGCTGCATTCATACATACAGAAATCTTCATGAATTCATCGAATTCTAGCACAGGCTTGTTGACATCAGAGCAGCACGACCACGACTTGAGTCCTTCATGGAATACCTAATCTTCATTAGATTAGTGGTTGCAGAAAATGTATTGACTCACCGGGGCACCCGGATGGAATATGCACTCTTCATTGCTATCTTCGGTAAACTCTTTATTGCAACCTTTTCTCGTGCAACGAGGCATTTTGAGGCAGTAAGTTGAGAGCTTTTCTACCCTGAATGAGGACAGGACGTTGTTAGACGGAAAATGGCACAATGAGCTAAAGTAAAAGTAAAAGTAAGGACTTGATTCTCGAAAGTTCGATGACGTAAGCGGTCCTCGTAAGAGGGAATTTCAAATCTGAACAGTATATTTTTTCTTAAGTACAAGTACACTGATACAGTATCAGAGATAGATTGTGTGTGGTGAGGGATCCTGTACAAGTTTTCTGTGCTTACAACTTGCCTTAGAACAATAGGCGTAGATCGAATAGAGAAGGGGTCATAAAGCAAGAGTAAGATACTAGGATGTCAAATCGGGAGTCATCTCAGAAAAATGCGGAGGCCCGTGGATTGAGGCATTAACGTACCGTCGAGGCAGATACGACGATCTTTGTGAGGCGCACTGGTTCTGCCGATTAAGTTGTACATATTGGAGATCATGTAAAAAGTTTCGCGGCTCGGTCCTTCCCGCATCTGCATCAGTCCGTAGAGCGCAGACAAGAATAAACCGGAAGAGAAGTCGCCCGTGCCACAGCTGCCGGGGTTGCTTCGCGTTCGCGGTAGTCACTGTTCGTTCCACGGTAGCCTGAGACGAAGGGTAAGTCACAATGCTTTAGTACTGCCTCGGTTTGGGAACACATGGAAATGTGAAATAAAGAACTGCACAGATTAAACCGAGTCCCCAGAGGGAACGAAGGGAATCCGAAATGTTACCGATGAGTAATGCGCTAGTCAACGTGTATAAGGTCCGAAATGCGACCAGCCACAGGACACTTTCCTGGACATCCTGGACATGGCGTATAGCCCTAGATCTTTCTCCCTGAGATGAAAGAAGGTTCAGTGCGTAAAATGGCCTTACATTCCAAGTGATACATGTTTGCAACTCCGTAATTATGATCGAACGAGGTTCCAGGACGTTGCATGCCGAGAGCATGGCGCACACAGAATGATTGCGATCAACTTGCGTATGTCAACACGGTGCGTCGCGGATAAACCTGTGAAAAAGTACCGTGCTCTGACAAGGAGTCGTCAAAGACTACTCCGATAGTCAGACTCTCACGAAAGATCTGTGGGATCCCACCCGAATTCGTTTCGGTTGGCGAAATGAAAGATTGATTTCTCATGGTGGCTAATGACCGAACGTCGCCTGAGAGCCTAATACACAGAGCTAGCTAGTGCCATAGATATAACATTAATATTTCGTAGACACGTTGATAAAAGGTTCGTCGGGAATCGGTCCGCGTGTGAAAGAGACTGACGGCATCAAATGAATAGACATGAAAGCACGGTTTTCGGACGTCCATCTCAGACAAGGAGAGTGAAAAAGAACGAGACGTTGTTCAGGCGTTTTCATGTTCACGGGTGAGCGACCTTCGTGAACTTTCCGATTCGATGCCAAGCACAAGGGCCATGAAGAAGAGCTGTGTGCATACGAGGTCTTCGGGTGACGTGGATGTGAACAAAGACCGGATTACCACATGATAGTTGATATGGACAGTCACATCAACTATCGGAATTCGGGCGGTATCAGAGGCGAGGTTGTCTGTAGTACGAAATTCATGTTCGCCTAACATATTATTAGTACAAAGAAGAGCCTGGAGTTATAAAGCAAACGATACCGCAGTTATTTGGGATCTGAAGAATGGCTATGAGCTACTGTAAGCTTCCCAAACTAAGAACCCCACGCCCCATGGTCCAACACGACCCAAAGTCCTCAGCATGGTATTGAGACGACGCTGGGAAGGACTGAACGAATGAGCGTGGTCCACCACTTTGTACGGATTGCGGAAGAAATAAACGAGACCCTCTTCGCGAAATTTGTTCAAGAGAGCTATGAGTGGTGAATGTTTCCCACCAACATGGTCAGATGAGATACAATCCAGTTGTACGGTCCGCCGTGCAACGTCCCAAGGTCGTCCAACAAATTCATAAGCTAAACCGGCTACAACCTGAAAAAAATCATGAACTTCAATTTGATTGAGAGTAACGGGCAGTATACCCCTCCAGTAATAAGCGTGACACCGTGGATAGTCCGAGGAAACTGCCTCGCAAGTGAATCTTTCCGTTTCTCGCTCAGCGACTCTATCGCAAGTTTAGAAGCAATCAGGTCATGTGCGGCTTCTTTGGTTGAAAGGGAAATGCGTCGAGTGATTTCGAAAATCGAGAAAAATACCGCGAACCCTGCGAAGATGAGTTAGTGAAACAGTCATCGTCAGAAAAACGACCTCAACGACCTACCGCACATGTCCTTAGCGCATCCCCAGCCCCAACCATCCCACCCGCGCCCCGCCATGTCACCTACTTCTCTCATCCAACTTCTAACCTCACGAATCTCTTCTATATTCTGTACTCTGGAAGCTGAGGGATTCGACTGCGTGCCTCGGAATACTTCCTTCCACGCATGCGACCACGAATGATAGACGGTTCCGCCTTCCAGTAGGAGCCGAACATTTTCCGCAGGGGCAGCGACTACAGCCTGAGCGCCCCCTGCAATCGCCCCCGAGAGCGCTGAATTCATAATTGGATGAGGGCCAAGGTACGATTCGAGGGTCGCAGAAGCTTCCGCATAAGTCGTCCAGAGAACGGTACCTAGGACTGCATTCACCATCATAGGTGGTATGAAATGCTTAGGTATCACCAGGAACTGAACGGTATTATTATAGAGTTAAATGCAATCAACGTCATAGTTATTGGTTACTCACTCCCTGGTCCTTGACCAACGTCGACATGAATCGGTGATTGAGAGACGAGCCATGCTTCTCTGCCAATCCTCTTAAAGTTTGCCATCCGGAGACTGAGAATGAAATTGCCACGTATTCTATAGAAGATGGGCAGATTTACGCTACCTTTTGAAGGTCGAAATAGTCTTACAGGTCTTGAAAAGTATAGAGCTAAACTCCTCGTAGCTGTACGGGCCAACGCTGCTTGCAAATTACCCTGGGGTTCCTCTAGAATTCGAAGGACAGTCAGATATGAAGGAAATGAAATCGAGAAATACGCCACGAACTGTTGGAGGCGACGTCTGTTTGCTCCTTGACAGGATCAATTTTGACCATGAACAGATATCGATCGTGCAAGGTCAATTTATGTCCCTGTAGAGCCCACAGACCTGAACTTGGCGCCTGAAAATGGGCAGGAGAGCTTCAAGATTATTACGGCACACAAATCCGGCAAGTCATTGTCTTTGGAAACAAATAAAGAATGCCGAATTTGAAATCGCGCCGTTGATGTCAACATCCTGCGGTACCGTTTTCTTCCGCGGCCGTCTATGCCTGGTACCTCGTACTACTTACTTGTAAGATGATCCTGTATCATGTAACTTTGGTGAAAGGGACCCTCCCCGAGCCCGATTCTTCCTGCCGCGGCTTGCTAGCCCACCCTCAGCACCGTAAATTTGAAATCTTCTTAAGATTTCGAAACAACCGATAGATCTTTCGCTCCTTGTGGATGGCACTCTTCTATACTTCACACTTTTGACAAACTCAAGAATTCCGGTTATTCGCTGTGCCGCTTCTTTCTGGCCTTCGAATGCCCTATCTAGAAGTTCCTCCTGCCTAATCACACCCAGCGCTGGCTGCCGTGGGTCCTACGTTTGGTCAAATACCCCAAATCGCATGATGCTGCCATCGGACCATCCCGCCGCATCTCCATGGGGAGCATTCTGTATAGTAGGTCAAATTTCCCCAGGACATTTGAACTGCGAGGTGCTGAGTTTTTACTCATTGAGACAGTCAGGGTCAGTAAACCATGAACCCTGTCTCGCCACCTGTGGTGGACCACATGTCAATTCAATGAAATGACTGGCTGATTAAGTTCCATATCTTCCTGGGACTATACGCGGACAGGTCCGACATAATTGGATATCTGTCGAGAATCCTGGGGTTGAACTTTAACATCCACGACAGCCACGATCGTGCGACTCGCGTAATACGTTAATATTTTGATTCCTGTTTCTCGGAATGGCTGTAAACTACCTGAGTGTGGCTACGGAAATCCGCACATGATCTTGAGCTTGTCTTGAATCAATGATGGGTTACTACCGAGTGGGGAAATGTGATATATAGTGTTGGATTTTCCAGATCAGAAATTCGTGCAATGACAAGAGGGGCAACCGCGTATAATAATAATGCCTGATGATCTCCAATCTACGTAGTGCAAATCTGATAAGCGTGACAAGTGCGCGAAGGAAATATTATGTGGGAGTGGAATGTAACGAAAACTTGTGCTAGGTGGTACAATGTATATATGCCTGAGATAAACCCATGATAACCCATCAGAAAAAATCCATGCCAAAGTCCCAGAGACAAAATCCAGAGAATCCAAATGCGTAGTCATTCTAAGGAATCTTTTAGTTGGGACTTGCTGTGACACCTGCCGCACTAGCCCAAAGGATTGAACAAGTCAAACACATCAAGTGATGGGACTTACGGCAGGGTGATGGTTCGTCCCCCGTCGCTGTTAATAACAACCATCAGGGTGCCCTGTGTGTTTAAAAGCACTCGCATCGTAAAGTGGAGCGAGAACATAAATGCCACATACGTCGGCACCACGGGATGTGGATTGGACAACTCCGCGTACGACTTGGCCTCTTGTGTCCCAGAAGAAAACACGAGTACCGACCTGCATCGCGCGAGTTAGGTGGAATAGTGCACAGAAGACTGTACGCACAGGCAGAGAGTTCATAGCCAAAATAGTCGAACTGGGACACAACCGAGCGAGTCTTTTATCTGAGACGAGAGCATAATACGCAAGGGAGTTAAGTATTCACAGCAAGCGCTGCGAATCGAAGTCAGCCATCGAAAACTCGATCGGTGATAGGAATTGGGGGAAGGCCCTCGAAAACTTAACGAATGAAAATGTAAATGTAATTTCATTTAGAAGCTACTGTGTGAATCTCTGGAGGTTATCTTCATACGCCGCCGCCATGTCGGTTTATGAGGGTTTTCTAGGGTTTTGTGACGGTGGGTCCAAGTTATGGGTCCACGCAATCGATCATGCATTCACCGGGCGAGTGGCCCAATCGAGATCAAGGTCCCGAAGAGGCATGACTGTACAGGTTTCGAACGTAATGTCGAAAAGTGCAGGGAACGGCACCATTTCAGCTTCATTATGTATGAGGGAGACCAGTACTACTACCGGTTTCCAGGAAGCGTCAGAGAAGTGGTAGAGGCGAGAGAAAAAGTACGAAGGCTCGGCAGGCGGTTACCATTCAGGATGCGAACTCCCAGTAAAAAATAGCATCAGATTGACATGACGGATGAAGGAGCGCCTCGGATGTAAGTTCGACATTTCCCGGTGACGAAAATGGGAGAAATTTGTTCTTATTTGCTTGAGAGGCCATTGCTCGTAGCTGAGTACCCTCACCTCGTTACAACAATGCCGGCTCCATCGTCAACGTCTAAGGCAGCCACTGCCAGCGATATGTCTGTTATTTTAGTTACAGGATCGTACGACCACGAAATCCGTTTCTGGGAAGCTTGGAGTGGAATATGCTCTCGAACCATTGCTCGAACTGGGGAATCCGGTGTGCGTGCGTCTCTCGATACGTGTAATTGCAGTGTTCATACCTTGTTATTAGCAAGTAAACCGCCTCGCGATATCCCCAGAGTTAGCTACCGCTCAGTCCCCTTGTTTACTTCCATCTACTGATTTGTGCCCTCCAGCAAGCGGCTTCTCGCGGCTGCGATACATAAAAAAGTTAACGTTTATGAAATATCCAACGCGACCAACGAGCCTGTAATTGTCTCATGCGTTGTCTACGGTGTATTTTTGACTCATTACACTTAGCTCGTCACTTTTGATGGACACACCAAGAACGTGACGTCTATCCAATTTCACAGCGAGGGAAAGTGGCTGGTGACAGGAAGCGAAGACGGTACTATCAAAATATGGGATCTTCGGTACGAGATCGAACCCTTATTCTCCTTACTAAGTTTGATCCATTACCTCTTCTCCCAGAAATCCACATTTACATCGAACATACGATAATACCGCTCCTGGCAGGGCTATTTCTTTCTTTGCTTCTACCATCTCCTGATATTGATCTCGATTTTGTTTTTCCAGTCAATGATGTCTGCGTTCATCCCAACCAAGGTGAATTGATATCGTGCGACCAGGCAGGAAGCATTAAACAATGGGATTTGTCCGAGAATATCTGCTCTCATGAACTTGTGGGCTGCTCACGTTGTTCTGCATGCTTCATTCATTCATCTCTTTACAGACTCCGGCGGGTGATATTCCAATGCGATCGGTAACTCTAGCTTCCGATGGTTCATGTTTAGTTGCCGGAAACAATAAAGTGAGTCTGTGTAAATAATGATTCTACAAACTTTTCAGGCTGCTGTTGCAAGGGCCAATGCTACGTGTGGAAGCTAAATGATGAGGCTTCTGGCCTCCCACGCTTTCAAGCAGTGACAACCTTCCATGCCCACAACAAATATCTTACGCGTTGTCTTCTCAGCCCCGATACGAAGTAAATATTCCTCCTCGTTTTGATGTGGCTCATTCATAAACTGCCGTGCTAGATGCCTAGCGACCTGTTCCGCGGATACCACCGTCAAGATATGGTCTATCTCTCACAATTTTGAGTTTAGGCAGGAGAAGATCCTCACTGGGCATCAGCGGTGGGTTTGGGACTGCGCTTTCAGCGCGGATTCGGCCTATCTTGTCACAGGTACGTTAAGCTATTCCTATTCTGTTGGTTTTCTGTAACTCAAATCACTTTCCCTCGGAGCTTCCTCCGACCACTCCGCGAGGCTTTGGGAGATGGCATCTGGAGAAACCGTAAGGCAATACAACGGCCACCACAAGGGTATGTCGACAATCAAGAGCGTCTTGGCAGGCAGTTGATGTCTTCTCTGGACTTAGCGGCTGTTTGTTGCGCACTTCACGATGGCGCCGGCTAAGCTCCTATCACGTGTGTTCGCATACGGTCTGTTCCACTCCGCAGCGTCAGCTGAAAGCTAGAGGACGAGATTGAAGGAGGTCTGTCGGCCTGCGTCTCTCCAGATTCGATTCAGGTCGCTAGTTATCGGCTCTTGTGAACGCCTCGTGTATGCAATAGCCAGTTCTAGAATGGAATCGACTTACGGGTCAGCCTCCAATTATCTTCGAGGACTCATTCCCGATATCCCGCGCCTGCCTGGGAGACTCATCGGGAAAGTGTCGGATTGATCATGTGTCCGTCAGAGTTCATCAAGCCGGAATAACTGACACCGAGCAATCTTCCGTTGTGCTTCTGTCCAAGACAATGTATGAGAGAAACGTAGTTAATACAGCACAGCGTCATTAAAGCCTCCGCCTTGTATCAAAAATTTCAATTTGTTGAGAATGGATTACTGTTATTGTTTCATACCTGAGTCCTATTGGCGTGAGATGACCAGGACGTGGTGCCTAGTTACTTGGATTTGCGTGCTCACCCCTGAAACCTGACGCTGTCAAGGGTAGGTAGTACTAGGGACATCTGGGAGACACATTTGGAGGGCTACAGTCACACTATCATCGCCTTCTTGATTATCAGATATAGCTTCAACTCTATCTCGTTCCGTTTCTGCCAGAAACGGGTATCTTCCCATACTACGATAGCATGGAAGGCCTTACTGCGGGCGCTGAAATGAAGAACGCGTCACCGATGAAGTCAGCCAGGGTTCAGGAAGACCTGGGTAGAACATGTCAAGCATTGCGTGTGTCGGGTGCTAGTAGGTCGTACACCCCAAATCTTGGAGGAACTTTTAAAAGATATGGCTCAGACTGTACTGAAACCACATTTGTATCCGAAATTTCTTCAGATCTTCTCAACGTCATTAGGAGACAACAGTGAATACATATGGATCATAGATCCTATTGACTCGCGGGAGAACTTGATCCACAGCTATCTCCTCGATTCTCATTCTTGGCTCTGTAATTACCTGTAATTACCCCACGTTCAAGACTTCGACTGGATGGTGGAAGCGAGTAGTACTATGCACGTTCTTGGATGCAGATGGTGGCGAGAGTCGAGGATTCGATGCAAATACCAGCCTTCCGAGATCAACCGGCACCTTTGATCATCAATCGTGATCGCCTGGGGCCGCCATTTAATTTTTTGCTGTACCTTACCCCCTTTGCCCATCTTTACCCGACAACTGTATATAAGCAAGCCCAGTGTCGCGGATTTCTGCGTCCGGCTGCCACACATGATCCAGCCGAGTAATGCCATGCCATCGACAAGAGTAAGCCACATGAGCAATGACCATAAGGTGTTTGAAGGAAAGCCGTAAGGGCCGTTCTTGGCCGGGGCTTCGAGCCAATCAGAAACGCCGGATTTTCGGCCGAGGTCTGCGGAGTAGTATGTGTCCGCGCGATCCGTTCTTCCTTCCCTTCCACCAGGACCAGTTTGCAAATTCTTTTCAACAGTCCATTCATATTTTTCCTCCTCTTTGACCAGCTACCACCAGTATCCTCTTGTTAGTTCTATGGCCAGTGTTGCCGTCGCTACCCCTTCCTTGTCAGATTCTTTCCCTCTAGTATCCGAGTCTGCATCTGCAGAAAATATTACTGGCTTCCATGCCGTCGAACGTGATCCTAATTCTTGGGCAGGAGCCCTTCCTGCTAATCAGGGTCTGTACTCCAACGAGAACGAGAAAGATTCCTGTGGTGTAGGTTTCCTGTGCCATATCAAAGGGCAGCCCAGTCACAAAATCGTATCCGATGCTCGACATCTGCTCTGTGCAATGACTCACAGAGGTGCTACCGGCGCTGACAGCAGAGATGGAGACGGGGCTGGTGTGATGACTGCCATTCCGCACGAGTTCTTCAAAAGAGAGGCTGAAAGAGACATTGGCTGCGTTCTTCCTGAGTCTGGAGAGTACGCAGTTGGCAACGTTTTCTTCAAAGCCAACGACCCCGTCCTTCTTCAAACTCAGCAGGCGACCTTTGCCAAGATTGCCAACGACCTCGGTTTGCGAGTCCTGGGATGGCGAGAAGTCCCTACTGATGGGACGATTCTCGGCCCAGCAGCGAGTAGCAAGGAACCGGCTATTGTTCAGCCGTTTGTTGTTCTTCGAGCTCATTATGGCGATGGTAGCATCTGCCAAGGTGGGACTTTCGATGCAAAATACTTTGAGCTTCAGCTCTATGTTCTCCGCAAGCGCGCAACTCATAGCATGTTTGTGATTTCGCTCTTATGTGTTCTCAACGAAACTTATTGTATCCCGGACTTATTTTCGTTATATAAAGTACGCTCGCAAAAGGTTTCTACGTTTGTTCGCTGTCATCAAAGAACATCGTATACAAGGGCCAACTTACCCCGCCGCAAGTGTACAACTACTACCACGATCTCAACCATGTCTTATATCGCGCTCACTTCACTCTGGTACATTCGCGTTTCTCAACGAATACGTTTCCCAGCTGGGACCGGGCACAGCCCATGAGATGGGCGGCGCATAATGGTATGTCACGAGAACGCGCTTGCAATACAGCTTTCTGATCCACATCAAAGGTGAAATCAATACTGTTCGAGGAAATAAGAATTGGATGCGTGCTCGAGAAGGCGTGCTCCACTCCAAGAATTTCGGCGATCAACTTGAGCAATTGTATCCCATCATAGAGACCGGCGGATCCGACTCTGCTGCTTTTGACAACGTTCTTGAGCTTCTCGTGGTCAACGGTGTCGTCACTCTTCCCGAGGCCATCATGATGTTGATTCCGGAGGCCTGGCAAGGTAACGAGAACATGGAGCCAGGGAAGAGAGCATTCTATAACTGGGCGGCTTGTCTTCAGGAGCCATGGGACGGTCCCGCGCTGTTCGCGTTCAGCGATGGTCGGTTCTGCGGTGCAAATCTTGATCGCAATGGCCTTCGACCCTGCCGATACGTCGTCACCAGCGATGACATCATGGTCTGTGCGTCTGAAGTCGGCGTCATATCTGTTCCTCCCGAAAAAGTCGTACAGAAGGGCCGCCTGAAGCCAGGTCGCATGTTGCTTGTTGATACTCAAGAAGGAAGGATTGTTGACGACAAGGAGCTGAAGAGAGCCACCGCTTCTAAACAGAACTTTGCTTCTTGGGTTGAAGCCCACGTTCTTCACGTACCCAACATCATGAAACGGGCTCGACGCAGTCATGTTGTCCTTGAGCCTGTCCTCGATGACTCTCCTCTTAGCAATGACCCAAAGCTATTGGCGTTTGGTTTCACTGTCGAGCAGCTCAACCTGCTCATGCTTCCCATGCTTTCCGATGGGAAGGAAGCTTTAGGATCAATGGGTAATGACGCTCCTTTAGCCGTGATGGCTACTCAACCTCGTCTTATCTATGACTATTTCCGTCAACTCTTCGCTCAAGTTACGAATCCTCCCATTGATCCCATCCGTGAAAACATCGTCATGTCTCTGGAAGCGTACGTTGGCCCGGAAGGCAACTTGCTAGAGATGAAACCTGAACAATGTCACCGTATTATGTTACCTTCGCCTCTCATCTCCATCGAAGAGATGAACGCCATGAAGAACCTCAAATCTGCCTACAATACCTGGCCATCCAGAACTATCGACATCACGTTCCCAAAGGAAGAAGGTCTTCCCGGTTATCAACTTGCTCTAGAGCGAGTCTGCAGTGAAGCCACCGAAGCCATCGACGATGGCGTGAAGGTGGTTATTCTTTCGGATCGAGCAACAAGCTCTGGTCGCGTTCCACTTTCAGCCCTGATTGCCTGTGGAGGCGTTCATCATCATCTCGTTCTTCAGAAGAAACGTGCGAAGATTGCCTTGATGGTGGAAACCGGAGAGGCTCGTGAAGTTCACCACCTCTGTGTTCTGGTTGGTTATGGTGCCGATGCCGTTTGCCCGTGGTTGGTGATGGAAACTATACACAAAGTTGGACGAGAGAAACTGTATGCTTTTCGGTTTGCGATTTGTTTAATTGTACTCAATCTTTTCTTAGTATTAAAGCCGACAAAACAGTCGCTGAGCTTATGGAAAACTACCGATACTCTGTCGACAACGGTATTCTAAAGGTCATGTCGAAGATGGGCATCTCCACGTTGCAATCCTACAAGGGCGCCCAGATTTTTGAAATTCTTGGACTACACAGTCAGGTCGTCGAACGATGTTTTATCGGTACGGCGAGCCGAGTCCAAGGGACCACCTTCGATCTTCTCGCGATGGATGCTTTTGAGCTCCATGAGCGTGGTTGGCCAACTCGTGATACCATCATCCCCCCCGGCATGCCTGAGTCAGGAGAATATCATTGGCGTGACGGAGGTGAAGCCCATATCAACGACCCTACGGGTATCGCCAACCTACAGGACGCAGTTAGGGAGAAAAATCAAGGAGCCTATGATGCGTACTCCCGGAATGCCAATGAACAGGTTAAACGAGTTCAATTACGTGGACTGCTAGAATTTAGATATGAGAACGCCACCGCTATTCCTATCGAACAGGTCGAGCCCTGGAACGAAATCGTTCGTCGATTCGTCACCGGGGCTATGTCATATGGGTCTATCTCGATGGAAGCACACTCCACTCTTGCTGTCGCTATGAATCGTCTCGGTGGAAAGTCCAATACTGGTGAAGGAGGTGAAGATGCAGAGCGGTCCCTAATTCTCAGCAACGGTGATACTATGCGCTCTGCCATTAAGCAGGTTGCATCTGGAAGGTTCGGCGTTACTTCCAACTATCTGGCCGATGCGGACGAACTCCAAATTAAGATGGCACAAGGTGCGAAGCCTGGAGAGGGTGGTGAACTACCAGGACACAAAGTTTCGGGATCTATTGCACGCACCCGTCACTCTACCGCCGGTGTTGGGCTGATTTCTCCTCCTCCACATCACGACATTTATTCTATCGAGGACTTGAAACAACTCATCTACGATCTCAAGTGTTCGAACCCCCGTGCCCGTGTTTCCGTGAAGCTAGTGTCAGAAGTCGGCGTTGGTATTGTAGCGAGTGGTGTCGCGAAGGCCAAGGCAGACCACATACTTATTTCTGGTCACGACGGTGGCACCGGGGCTTCCCGATGGACGGGGATCAAATACGCAGGTTTACCGTGGGAACTGGGTTTGGCGGAGACACATCAGACCTTGGTGTTGAATGACCTTCGTGGCCGAGTCACCGTCCAAACCGATGGTCAGATCCGAACGGGCCGGGATATTGCCATTGCATGCTTGTTGGGTGCGGAGGAATGGGGTTTCGCTACAACGCCGTTAATTGCGATGGGTTGTATCATGATGCGAAAATGTCATCGTACGTTTATTTATATGATTATTCACACACTAATGTTTTACTGATATTTCCGACCAGTGAACACTTGCCCTGTGGGCATTGCCACCCAGGATCCCCAACTTCGTGCCAAATTTGCTGGCCAGCCCGAACAAGTCATTAACTTTTTCTATTATCTTGCGGAGGAATTGCGCGGTTACATGGCTAAGCTCGGTTTCCGTACTATCAACGAGATGGTTGGACGAGCGGATATGCTCAAGGTCGACGAGAAGTTGCGCACACCTAAGACTGCACACCTAGACCTCTCTGCTCTCTTGAAACCGGCTTGGCAGATGCGTCCCGGTGCAGCAACTTACCGCGTCCGCTCACAGGATCACAAGTTGTATATCCGACTGGATAATAAGTTCATTGATGAATCCGAGCCGGCTCTCACCAAAGGTCTCCCTGTCCACATCGACTGTGACGTTACTAATACCGACCGTGCTCTGGGAACTTCATTGTCGTATCGAGTCTCTAAGTCCTACGGTGAAGAAGGGCTTCCAAAAGACACCATCCACATACAAATGCGCGGATCCGCTGGCCAGTCTTGCGGTGCCTTCCTTGCACCAGGTATCACTATTGAACTCGAAGGTGACGCAAACGATTACGTCGGTAAAGGTCTTTCTGGTGGTCGTTTGATCGTATTTCCGCCTAAAGGGTCGACATTCAAGGCCGAGGAGAATGTCATCATCGGAAATGTCTGTTTGTATGGTGCTACGTCCGGCGAAGCCTTCATTCGTGGCATTGCTGCTGAGCGTTTCGCGGTCAGGAACTCTGGTGCCAATGCTGTAGTCGAGGGGACTGGTGACCACGGCTGCGAGTATATGACCGGCGGACGAGTGGTTGTTCTTGGCACAACTGGGCGCAACTTTGCAGCGGGAATGAGTGGAGGTATCGCCTACGTCCTCGACACAGCTCACACGTTCGCCTCAAAGGTAAACATGGAGATGGTGGAGCTCGGCAAAGTCACTGATCCCCGTGAAATCGCCGCCCTGCGCAGCCTCATTGAAGATCATCGTCATTATACTGGCTCTGAGGTAGCGGACCGGGTACTGCACGATTTCCATCACCTTCTACCCTTGTTCGTCCGGGTGATGCCTCTGGATTACAAACGAGTATTGGAGGAGCAAGCTGTTCGCCAGAAGGAGGAGAAGATGAGGCAAAATGTCATTGACCTTATTCCTTCACGGACAGCCAGCCAAGTCGATCTGGCTTCCGAAGGCCTAGAAGACATCCTTCTCCCCAAAGGCCCTCTGTCGCAGTCTCTTCCAATGACTCCCAAGTCTCGTCACGAGCCCTCGGTGGTTGACCTTGAGGATTCCATTATAGATGATTCCTCGACGAAGCTGCGTCTGAATAAGTTAGACAAAACTCGTGGCTTCATGAAGTACAAGCGCTTGGGCGAGGCCTACCGCCCTCCTCGCAAGCGTGTCAAGGACTGGAAGGAGATCTCCACTCGTTTGACCGAAAGCGAGCTCAAGTACCAATCTGCTCGTTGTATGGACTGTGGTGTACCCTTCTGCCAGTCCGACACCGGTTGTCCTATCTCAAATATCATTCCCAAGTGGAATGATCTTGTCTTCAAAGGCCAATGGAAGGATGCACTCAATCGACTCTTGATGACCAACAACTTCCCTGAGTTCACCGGACGTGTGTGCCCTGCGCCTTGCGAAGGGGCTTGTGTTCTAGGAATCAACGAGCAGCCTGTTGGTATCAAAAGCATTGAGTGCGCTATCATCGATAAGGTATGCTGTGCATTTTTATGGGCACACTCTCAACTAACGGCGATTTCTCTGAATTTAGGGCTTCGAAATGGGTTGGATGGCCCCGAATCCTCCTTCCTTCCGAACTGGCAAGAAGGTTGCCGTCATAGGTTCAGGCCCCGCAGGATTGGCATGTGCTGATCAGCTCAACAAAGCGGGTCATCTGGTCACCGTCTATGATCGAAATGATCGCTTTGGAGGCTTGTTGATGTACGGTATTCCAAAGTGAGTCACACGACCGTTTCTTGTTGCTCTTGTGCACCGTTTCTGAATGTTTGTTCTAGCATGAAACTTGATAAGTCTGTTGTTCAGCGGCGTCTTGATCTCATGGCTGCTGAAGGCATCGTACGTTTTCCGTGACGTTCCTGCGTGGCCCGACGATCTTACATATTTTTGCAGACCTTTGTCTCTAATGCAAACGTTGGAGTTGACATTGACGCCAACACGCTTCGGGAGGAGAATGATGCCGTCGTTCTTTGCACCGGCGCCACATGGCCTCGAGACTTGAAAATCCCTAACCGCGAAGTCAATGGTATACACTTCGCCATGGAATTCTTGCAGGTATGTCCTGTGTGTAAGTGACGAACGTGTGTTGACAGTCTGCGCAGCTCAACACGAAGTCTCTCCTTGACTCTGAGCTTGAGAACGGTAACTACATCAACGCGAAAGGCAAAGACGTGATCGTGATCGGAGGTGGTGACACTGGAAACGATTGTATCGGAACCTCTATGCGCCACGGCGCGAAGTCTGTTACGAATTTCGAGCTGCTGCCCAGGCCACCGGTCTCTCGTGGGAGGGACAACCCCTGGCCGCAATGGCCTCGGTAAGTTCATTGTCCGTCCATCATGACACGTCGAGCTAATGGGGTTGCCAGGATCTTCCGCACTGACTACGGTCATACGGAAGTTGCTGCCCACTTTGGCAATGGTATGTCTGCTGATCATTTAATATGGATACTTTTGAACAAGTCATGTGAGCAGATCCTCGCGAATACTGTATCTCCACCAAGGACTTTGTCGTTGATGAAGAGGGTCAGCTCAAAGGTTTGAATACCGGTGTGTTGGAAATACCATTCTGTTTGAAAATCAGACTCAAATTGCAATGACAGTTCGCGTCGAATGGACCAAAGACAGTGGCGGAAGGTGGAAGATGGAGGAAGTTCCTGGATCTGAAAAGTTCTTCCCTGCACAGCTCGTTTTCCTTGCCCTCGGTTTCCTGGGTCCTCAGGTTGAAGCCATCAAAGCTTTGGGGCTCAAGCAGGACGCCCGTTCTAACATCCAGACGCCCTTCAAAGTCAGGCACTTTCTTTTGTTCTATTGATGATTGCAAATTTAACCCTTCTGCAGAAATATTCAACCAACGTTGAGGGTGTCTTCGCTGCCGGTGACTGCAGACGTGGACAGTCCTTGATTGTTTGGGGTATCAAGTGAGCTATCACAAACATTCCGTGTACGTTAATAGTTCTCATGCCAACACTTCTACCAGCGAGGGTCGTGGCGCTGCTGCCGAAGTCGACGGATATCTCAGTGCAGGGTCTACCCGCCTTCCCAGTGCGGGAGGTATTAAGACACGGGTAAGACATAATGCGACTCTTCTTTTCTTTTTTCAACCTCAGCGACGCTGACTTGCAATTGATCATTCTAGTTCTTCACACCGCCTCCCACCAACCTTGGAAAGCATTTTGAGGTTACCGTCAGCGCTTGATCTTCGCGCGATGGCATGCCTTAGATCTAAAGGATACTATATATTTTGGGGTGAACAAGTAACGATTTGTGACGATTGTACGACTAGCTTAGGTACCTTATTTTTCGGGGCGACAATTACGATCAGCCTCTGGAGTTTCTGCTGGAACTCCTTAAAAATCCTGTATTATACAGTCAATACCGATTAGTTGTCTAGTATAACGCAATCCATGTTCAAGGAATGCTGCAGCCGCATGTCCTGTGACTGCCCCGGATATGTGGACCGCTATTTGGTGGGGACGGATCAGCCAAACTCGGCATGTCTCGTCGCCGTCTGTAGGCCTCATTCCCTATACCTTGCACTGACCTTGAGGCATTCTTGACGCAACTTTTACAACAACCACGATCTTCGCGCTATCTTGAGTCGACTAGGCTGACTCTCAGTTCGTCACCATGGCGGACACGACCGACGGTTCGTCTACTACCCAAAATATGCTTTGATGACCGGCTCACGCGTTCCCGACGTGAAGAAACAGCACCACTTCTCCAAGATCCCGATGTCGAAGACGGAGAAAGCGTGCAAGTTGTTCAGCATCGCCCTTCTTTCGGCGAGCGCATCACTTCGGTAGCGCAGGAACCTCTTACGCCCCTTACAAAAGTACTGCTGGTGGTCGTACTCATTTTGCTGCTTCTAAGTTCGGTGAGTGTCGCTGGTCGCTTCACGTGTAAATGTTAACGATAAACTTATGGAAAAGATATTCATCGGCCTCTTTGCTGGTGTCCAACACAAACTGAACACTGGGACGGGCGGTAGTCATGACGGGGACAAAACAACTGCGACCTACACATTGACGGCCACTACGACTTCCCACGCGACTACAACTGTTTTGCCTCCTCCGGAACCGACTATCCAGCCCCCAGAAGTGCGTTATATGCGTGTCATTATTTCACGTAAATTCAATGAGTCCTTACAGCCTGTGTGTCTTACTCCGCAATGTGTCATCCTCTCTGCATCCATCCTGTCATCTTTAGATACATCCCAGGATCCTTGCGAGAACTTCTATGATTTCTCCAGTGCGTGAATTCCATTTTTGTATTGCACTAATGTTGCTGAATAGTCCTTCAGGCGGTGGATGGCTCAAGGAACATCCCCTGCCCGCAGACAAGAGCAGTTTTGGAAACTTTGACTCTCTATCAATACAGAACAAGCAAATCCTTCAGAAGATTCTTGAAGCTCCCCAGCCAACCTCTGCGGCACCGACAGCTGATGAACAGATTTTGATCAAGATTCGCGGAATGTATGCTTCGTGCCTCAATGAAACGAAGTTGAACGAAATTGGCACCAAGCCCTTGTTTCACCTTGTACAGACTGTACGAAAATTGTTCCGCGGGAACAGTACTGATATCAGTAGTGCTACGGAAGAGGAGAGAACGAGTAAGAAAGGACTTACAGCCGCTCTTGCATTTTTGCATTCTCGAGGTATGCTCTGAGATAATTCTTAATGATTGGAAATCTCAAGGTTGCGGTTCAGGCATCGAGGCACTATTCTCTTTCAACGTCGAAGGCGATGTTGGCGTTGATCCCAACTTCATGACGCTGTGGTTCAATCAACCGTCGCTTGGCCTTCCCTCTAAGGTGTGTGAAGAACGAGACTAGAGTGTAAATGCAGACATGACTTTATATGTTATAGGAGTATTATGCTGAGGAGTCTATTACGGAGGTTTATCAGAGCGTCATTGAAAGGCTACTCTTGACTCTCATCGAAGAGGAAGAAACCCTGCGTAGCAAATTCAAGTCAGATCCTTCTCCCTTAGCAAATCAGGCCGAAAGTGTTTGGCCCCCTTGGCCTTGGCCTCCTTGGGGCGAAGATGACGACGACAAGGATGGAGGCAAAAAGCCGGCCAATCAAACCGAAAGGGCGCGCGAGCTCGCTAGGAAGATTGTCAAGTTTGAAACAAGGATAGCGAACGCTAGTCTCGATCTGTAGGACTCAAGTACTCGTCCCTACTAATGGCTAATTTGTACTTGCAGGGATATCCTGCAAGAAGATCCAGTTGCCACTTACAACCCAGTTCCGCTCTCGAATCTCACGACGACCTTGCCCCAGATTCGTTTCTCAGACTATTTCTCCACATTCACTCCCCGAAGCTTCCCAGACAAGGTCATTTTAACGTACCCACCCTATGCAGAGTCACTCTCGGAAATACTTGATGACTCTCCCGCGGACGTTATCGAAACGTACCTCGTCGCACAGACTGCTCTTTCTCTGTCTCCGTATCTCGGGATGGATACGGAGGCGTGGCAAGCCCAAAGGACGTTATTGGAGACATTGTCTGGCATTAAGAAAGGTGCTGTTGGGGACCGGGCCGAGTACTGCGTGGGGCAAGTCGAGTCCACCCTTGGGTTTGCTACCGGAAGGTACTTTGTCAATGAAACTTTTAGCGGCGAATCCAAAGAGAAAGGAACCAAGGTCATCACGGGTTAGTGCTCTTCTTCCTTCTGCTTTCTCCCTACGACAAATGAACTTCACAGATATTGTCAAGGCATTCAAACGATCACTATCCCACGTGGACTGGATGGACAAAAAATCGGCAAAAGCCGCTTCCAATAAGGCAGATGCCATACGCATTAAAGTTGGGTTCCCAGTATCCCCTGACACTCGTAGCGCCGAGTCCATTGCAAGCTATTACAGACTCGTGGAAATCGATGAAAATAAGTTCTTCCAGAACATCCTCAATGCTACGTAGGTTTCCGTTATGTCTAGGCCCGCTATCAATGCGTCTCAATTGCTTCTGCTTCCGTAGCACAAGTGAGAAGGTCAAAGAATGGTTCCAGCTGGGCAAAAACAGGGATCCAGAGGCTTGGGAGATGTTCCCTTCCACAGTCAACGCCTACTTCAACCCGCCAGCCAATGAGGTGTGGTTGTTCCATGGTATTTCCGGGCATTCGCTGACAGCAAACAGATCGTTTTCCCTGCGGGTATCCTCCAGCCGCCCTTCTTCTCTAAGGACTGGTACATATTATCATTTTTTGCTTGGGCCTTTTGCTAATTTGATTTTACACTCAGGCCTGGCTACCTTGCCTACGGTGCTTTTGGGCAAGTCGCCGCGCACGAATTGACGGTTCGCGGTTATTAATGTTTTCATAACTCATATCTGAGATGAACCTGACTAGCACGCCTTTGACTCCGCTGGGAGAATGTACAACCAAGAAGGCAAACTGGAACAGTGGTGGACCAATTCGACGAGTGATGGGTTCCAAGTAAAGCAAGACTGTATTGTGAAGCAGTATTCTGGTAGGGCACTGACGCTAGACGTGACGATGTGAGGTGCTAATAATGATCATTAACAGCGTACACAATTGATGATGGGAATGGCGGCAAAGTCCATGTCAACGTAAGCACCTCCGTTGATCACAAACACCTCCTGACGTCGAGGATTACAGGGCAATCTGTAAAGCAATTTAATCTCGTTTCAGCCTTACCGTGAATAACATCCTTCCAGAACTTCAGGCGAGAACATTGGCGACACCGGACTTATTCAGGCTTATCGGGCGTGGAGAGCGCAGTTTGAGACATCCAAAACTGAAGGGAATGAGTATTTGCTTCCTGGGGTGGACTTTACAAGGTTAGTTCATTCATATAGATATATCATTCATTCATTCTGTCTACAGAGAACAACTCTTCTTCATATCGTTTGGTCGGATATGGGCACGAAGTATGAAACCAGCTGCTGCCGTGAGTTATCTGCCATTCTTTGTGGTCCTTCTCATCACTTGTAATGATAGCTCCAACGTATACGCACCGATCCTCATTCGCCTTCGCAGTATCGTGTCGACGGTACCGTGTTTAATATCCCGGAGTTCGCGGAGGCGTTCAATTGCTCAAAGAACGCTAAGGTGACATAGTTCCGTCTTGTATGGAATGAATTCGTTGACAGATGTTCATACAGCTAAATCCTCCGCCCGAGAAGCAGTGCAGGTTCTGGTAAGTAGATTTTCATGGTTCGGACGACTGTTGGAATGGAGTGTAATAACATTATTATATTTTCTCTGGCTTGGGACTTCGGTGTGATCCTAACTTGAGTAGTAAAGCATTAGTTACACTTCGAGAAGACTGGCACCTTCTTTTTCCCCTCCTGTCGAGCGTCGCCGACGACGCCGACTGGGAAGCATCAATCCGCCGTTCAACGTTCGTCAAAGACATCATGCCAGCATGTTCTCCCCCGACACTCAAGTCCTTTGGTGTAGGCAAATATGATTCGACTTTCCTATTTCTCCCATCTACTTTGGGCTCTCAATCGTCGAGCAGCAGGACGCATTCTCCAGCCCGTGGTGATCGTTCATTATCAGCAATGTGGCAAACGAGAACACTCATCTCCCTTTCCCTGGAGTGCCTTGGTCTTGTGGTTTCATATAATTGTCCCGTGTCTTTCTTTCCCTTGGTTCGTAGCCCTCACTTTTGTGGTTAACGTCACAGTTGTTGTCTTCCCTTCTTGTCGTTGTATGATTATACTAAGACGCTGTGGCGAATATTTTTCCTTGGCATCCGTCTGACTTGAACAACCCAACCATATTGACTGAACGATAAGGTTGGCAAGGAATATATGCAGTCTTGGTCGGGCTTGGTACGCCAATGAAAAGGTTGGATGAAAAGGACGCGCTGAGGTCAATGTACTAGCGGAGAATCGCACTAGCACAGTTACACGAAAACAGAGGGGCGAATGGATGGAAAAGTTGTAAAATTTGTTTCTGAGACAGGAATGTAGGCTCGTACATCAGAAATAGTCACCCTGATGTATCCGTCTCGACGAAAGATCTCGTCCGTTAATTCACTTGCTGGTACCTACGGAAATCGGTACGTTTCTATATTATCTGCGCCTGATCAGCCGCCGCAAGTACACTGTCTACTAAAACACGGTGTTCCTGCTTGAGGAACGATCACAGCGTCTTGACTTTCACTGCACAACCGTCAGAAGAGGGAATGATACAAGCACGAGCATACGTACGTTTGGGTTGCCACAGATGTCTAAAGTTTTTAACAGTTCGTCCAGCGAACAACCCAGCCAGGAGGACTGCACATACAGCCCTGGCTGTGTCGTTGTCGACGGGCTGTACAGCTTTCTCGGACACAGCGCCACCGTTCAACAGATCGACGATGAAGGTGTGCGCCTCAGCCCAAAAGGGCTGGGCATGAGTGAGCAGGGCATAAAGACCCGTTATTGCCGGTGCGCACCACAAGTCTGCAGTAGTCCAGCCATATGGCAGGAGCTCCGGTGGGGTCTGTAGCATTATAGGCGTGGGGTTCATGAACGAGAAAAGGTTAGTCAAGAAAAACCCGCCATTTGCTGCAACCTTTGGTGATTATCCGGTCAGTAATAACACCATGTTAGCCTTGACCACATACGAGGGAAGTGACAAGCAGTGTCCAGGAAGAATTTGAGATCTTGGACGACGCGTTAGCAGTGACGACTGGTGGTATGAGATCGCAGAGCAGGAAAGCACGCGTGAAGCCATCGACAATGGCAAGAGGGAGTTCCATCTCGAAGATGGGTGCGGGAACAGCGGGGAGCGCGTCGACAAGAGCTTGCATGAGGGTATAAAAGACCGTGGAGGTACCGGAGACCATGAAGGAACAGGGAACGCCAAGTAAAGGTGCTGCAGAAAACTCAAAGCGAATGCCTTTGGCTGGATAGAACAGTAAACATACAGGTCATGACTTCTCCTGAACGAAAGTAAGGAATCACGACACGTTAAAGCGACAAGTAGCCGAGTACGGACCTCCGAAAACGACAGTGAACGTCGTCAGAGCGCTCCGAGCAAACGACCTGTTTTCGACGAGAGAATGCCCTGTTCTCGACACGTGTTCACGGTGGAGCACTTCCTTTATCTGCCGGAGAATCAGGCAGAGGCGGAATGCTGCCACTACGTCCAGGGTGGTGATGGGTAACCCGAACCATGTGAAGGGGGCCACAGGCTGCAAAGTGTAGTTGAATACAGCAATTATTGGGTTTATTAGTGACATGACAGCTGGGAGTCGTGGCAGAAGAGGCGCAACCCCGGCCCGATACGTAATTGAAATTGCTTCACACACGACGATCATGATCAAAATCTTTTTTTTTTTGACTCTATATTTTGAAACCGCAACCCGTAATCTATGTACGGACGCGGCGGCGCTTGCTCGTGGCCAGCCCCAGTAGCTAATGTGGGTGTACGTAGGGATACTTGGTGCTTTAATGGTATAGTTTCTAGTATCTTCAAGTTTGTGCGTTGAGTCCTTGGTGCCTAGGGGGGTCGACGCCACCATAACTTGGGCTATGGGGCACGAGGTGGTGCATGGAGCCGGTTCCTTTGGTGTTCCCGTAGACATTGGTATTGCTATCCTTCCTCTTTCTCTTCCGCTTTGATCAACATCTTGTAGCCATGCCGTTCCTATACCCTTGGTCCCAAAGTTCTCTTTCTCAGGTCCCTATTCTGGTCTGAGGCTGAAGAAACGTTTTCGACAAGTATTTCGACCTCACAAGTGTTTTGCGTCAGATACTGCGGAAAATCTGCGGCTGGGATTACTTTAGTCTGAAGTGAAAGACTTCTACAAAATTCTATTCATTTCCACGAGTCTCGGTCAAAGGTCTCATTTCATATTGCCTCTCCACTATAAATTCCCCGGGCTTCTTGCATAGCGTTTTCTTCCCATTAAGTCCCTCAGCAATTTTCCGCGACATGGCTACCGCGCAGACAACACCCTTAGTCGTCCCTGCTCAGGGACCGTTCGCCGCTCGTTCTAAGCCTCACCCGCATTTCCTATATCCTAATCCTGACCTAGTCATCGTCGACGAGCTTAGCAGCATTACATCCTTGGCTGGACAGCAATCCATGTTTAAACCCCTTCCTCGAGTGTCGTCGCCCATGTTCGAGGTCAGGGAAGTTGAAAGCAAGGGCCTCGGAATGTTTGCTGTCAGAGATATAGACAAGGGAGAGCTTATTATAAGCGAGCGACCCATCTTCACACACCGTCTTTCGTTGGAGAACGTTGTGCGTCATTCTGGCGAGGGCAAGTCTTTCGAGATTCAAGCCGTCGAAGGCCTATCTCCCGACTCTCGCCAGCGCATATATGGATTGAAGAATTCCCTTCCTGAATCACACCAGATAGACAAGCTCGGAGGGATCTTGAACACCAATTTCTTTTCTTTCCATCTCGAAAGCGGCTGCTATACTCATCTTCTCGACCACACCCACGCCGGCTGTTTTCCATCCCTCTCTCGCGCCAACCACGATTGCTGCCCAAATACCAACTTCTTCTTCTCAGCTCCCACCTTCACAGGGGAGTTCCGCGCTATGCGTAAAATCCCGAAAGGCGAAGAAATCACTGTAACATACATCCCTCTTGATGATCCGAAACAGACGCGCCAACAAGCACTTCAAGAAAGGTACCACTTCGCGTGTACCTGTGCAACCTGTAGCGCCCCTCCTGAGGCCAGCGACATGCGCAGGAGCGAACTTTCGGCACTGATGGGGAGAACGATGGCTTTCGAGAAGGGTAACTTTAGTCTTCACGCCGTGCTGACATCGGCCGTTATGGACCGTGGACTGCAGCTTGCGACTGAGGAGCGATTGCATCGTATTCACGCAGAAATCCTTAACACTGCGGTTAAATGCTTGTTCGCTAATAACCGTCCGGAATACATGATCATCCAGCATATGGGTCGGGCGCAACATGAGTGGCGTACGTTGGAGGGCGACGAGTCTCCGGTGTTGTACGATTTGAGAGTGTAAGTAAAATTGATGATTCCAGCTCACCGATATTCATTATCTTACTGCAACAGAATGGGTCGTAGCATAATCTAGTGCATACTCTTCAATGGTTGTGTGTCATTGTGCTGAATCAATACACTATGGCGTGAACAACAAGCAGCCGAGTAAGGACCTCCGAAAACCACAGTCATCGTTGTCAGAGCGCTCCGAGTGGATGACCTGTTTTCTACCAGAGAATACCCTGCTTTAGATACGTGTTCATGGTGAAATTGTTAGAATTGCGGGGCCGTTCTCAAACGAAGTGAGTGGCAAGAATGGTTTACATCTGTGGCAAACGCGACATGGGGACTAACTACGAAATATCCTAGCATATATACTACGAAATCCCCGCGGAAATAAGCAAACACGTAAGTAAATCCATACGAGAACCAAACGGCGACTAACTGTCTGCCATGAGAAGCTCGAATATCCCACAGAAACACTTCCTTTATCTGGAGGTAGAATGCTCGCATGACATCCGGGGTGGTGATAGGTAACCCAAACCAGCAATTATTGGGTTCATTGGCGACATAGAGAGATGTACTACAACTGGGAGTCGTGACACAACTTGAGGCCAAATTCAAGACCGGCCGCCGTCCGTGCCGGAGACTCGGATGCCGATGAATGAAGATGAAGCGTGGCACACGAAGTACTACACACATTGACACAATTCCGTTGAAGTCAGCGTCGATTAGTGTTGTTTCCTCTATTTAAATAATTTACTTATGCGCCTCCGGCTGCATCGAAATCACAAAGTAAGTATACATGATTTTCACGTGGTGAAAAGTCGCATCATCATTGCAACTAGCGGTCGCCATGCGCCTTCCCTTGCACAGCTTCTAAATGCTATGTCAATCCACGAAATTGATAGAACGTCGACCTTGGATCAGGAGAAGGACAGAGCCGTTGTACGTGAGGATGCAGATGCCGAAGAACCAGGACCTGGGGGAGACGGAGAGCACGAGCAGAAACCAGCGGAGCAGGGGGTAGAGTCGGATGAGGCAGAGGAAGAGGATCAAGCTCCCGCTGCTGCCCCACAAACCTTTGTTACTGCAGCCAATGCAAAGAAGACTTTTGGGATGAAGAGATCGAACCCTACTGTCAAGAAAGGTGTGAAAACTGCTTCTAATCCTATTCCTCTCGTATCTCATCAATTTCTAACAAGGCAATGATACGTACGACTACGAACAAAAATACCCTGAGGACGCGCCCTACGAAGAGGCATCACCGAATGCACGGGTTTGGAGAACGCACGAAGACGAAAGTAGGATTCACGACGCCAACATGGTCGAAGAATCTCGAGATAATGTCGACGTACTGCTCGTCTTTGTGAGTCCTGGGGTTCCCTTGCTTTACTTCATTACTGACCCATGTCCAAGGCGGGTCTTTTCTCGGCCGTCGTGACGACCTTCGTCGTTCAAACGTCGCAGAGTTTGCAGCCGGACTATGCTGCCATGACAGCCGCTCTACTTTATGAATCGGTCCTCGTTCAACGCGCTATTGCCAACGGTTCCCCGGTCAACACCATCTCTCCGTCCCTCCTCAATCCCACCATTGCTTTTGTTCCCGCTACCACGGACGTTTGGGTGAACGGGCTGTGGTTCACTAGCCTATTCCTAAGCCTGACGACTGCGCTCGTCGCTGTTCTCGTAAAACAGTGGCTGCACCATTATGTTGCCCTCCCTTCTGGAACACCCCGCGACCGCAGTTTTATACGTCAATTCCGATATGCCGGCTTTCAAAAGTGGCATGTTCAGGTCATCATAGGACTACTCCCTGTTCTTATGCATCTCGCTCTCGCCATATTTCTCAGCGGCTTGGTGATTTTCCTACATCCCCTTCGGGCAGTTCTGTCATGGATCATATGTGCGGGAACGGCTGTCGTCTATACTGCGTATGTGTTAGCAGTCATCCTTCCCGTTATCTTCCCTCAATGCCCTTACCGCACACCTCTCTGTGATCTTGTCTACGTTTCTTTTTGCCATATAGTCCCGCGAGTGACATGGCACGACAAAGATGATTTTCTTTCTTCGTTTAAACGAGGAAATTTTAGCGCCTTGCTCCACTCTCTTCCCCACATACAAGCAAGAAATTCACGGTCGCTGACTGTGATAGAGTCCGAGCTCGTGGGACAGATGTCAATAAACTTGGCGGCTGAAGCACTACACTGGCTCTTCTCGGTCACTTCCAATCCCACTGTCCAAAGTATAGTAGTGCAGTCCATCGGTGGGCTGCCGATGGCGTCAGAAGAAATCTTTCTTTCACTTCAAGGAGATACTGAAGCAGTGGATGGGTTCCAAACCTCTTTGCTCCGTGACTGCTTACAGGGGGACATCCTTCATCGGCAGGAACCAGTGCCCGGCATGGAACTCAAAATCGGACGTTTGCTTCGTCTTTATCCTCGCCAAGTCTGGTACAGGGAGTTCTATACCGCTGACATCAGTTCATTTGAGCTCACCGTTGCAATCCTATCCAGCGGTCATTACTTGAGGAACGGGGAAACATTTGAATCTGTCAGCCCTGGCACATTTTTCATCGATATTACTCGTTCTTCAAAGCAGCCGCCGCGTTGTTGGTATCATTTTATGATCAAATCGGAAGATATCCTTAGCCCTCTGGATCCTGATAATGACGATCATGACAAAATATTTCCAGTCCAGCTCTGCTCCGCTATCTTGCTCTCATTGGACCCATCGAAAAAGAGCCTAACGCAGGACTTTGATTCTTCATTGGTTCGTGATTTCCGGAGCTTGGTACCCTATTTTCTCGACAAAATCTATGACCCTGTTCTCCGCATGTTATCCAAATTCGTCAAAGATCCATCTTTGGACGAGCCATCGTTGCCCCAATCTCTGAGGGTATTTGTGGCGGCCATCAAATTCATGCTTCATAGACTTTCTCTTCCCAACTACGATATGTCTTATTTCACCATTCGTTGGTCATTACTCGCTGCGGTTGAGTGGATCCCTTATCAAACGTTCTCAGCGCAAGAAGCTACTGCTGTCATGACGGTGCTCGACGATATCATTGCTCCTTGTGTCGATCTACTTCTCAGTAAGGATTCTGATGGTTCAAATTGGAGCGAATTGTGCTTTGGCACTATCCTCGCTTATCGGTCTTTGACTACTGTCCCCCCTTCTGCTCGGTCTTTGCGCGGTCTCCAATCAATGGTTGACTTTATGACAAGTCATTGGAACAAGCCTAAGCCGTGGGCTGACACCTTCCCGTCCGACGCTCCATGTGAGGTGTTGACCAATCTCCTCGCGAACCACATTCCGGTAGCTTTTACTGTTTTCCTGAACAATCAATGTTTGCAGTTTCTTGGAAACAATATGTTTCGTAGAGCCTCAGTTTCAATGGTTAGCGCGTACGTCGCAGGACTTTCGGCCATGCAACAGGGATTGGATGAAGTTTTGGATGCCGAAACGCTTCAGCAGCACATTGACGACCTCCATAACCCACACACACTTTTTACTGTGTGCTCTATCTTGGCCATGCAAGGCATGGAGGATATAGACAGCAGTGCCATTTCACTGGTACAGCTGCGTCAACAAGACTCTGCCTGGGACGAGTGTCGCAAGAAACTTCATGATTTGGTTGTCGGGGACTTTTTCAGTAAACAGCGCGTACTGTCAAAGTATGGGGCAATTCGCCCACTGAAGACAGATGAAATCGAAGCCGGAAAAAACAACATCCGATACGCGATACAGGTGCTCGAGGAGCTTTTCGATGGCGGAGCACATACCAGCAACACCATTGTGAGCTGATATTCCTCTCCTCAGATAAATTTTGCCTTTTACTAACAGTCCAATCCAGGGCCGCTTAGATCGCTTTTTAGGATGGTGTCTTGGCCGAAAGCCAGAAAGTAAGCCGGAACCAGAGCAGCAGGTTTAACTAATATGGAGAACCAAGTCCGTCGTCAATAGACGAGATACATTTCTCCCAAGCACCCGACTCTCCCCATCGCCTATACAGATTGAAGAATTCCCTTCCTGAATCATACCAAGCTCGGAGGGATCTTGAACACCAACTTCTTTTCTCATCTCAAAAGTGGCTGCTACACTCATCATCTTGAATATGGCACCCACGCTGACTGTTTCCCACCCCTCTCTCGCGCCGACCACGCTCGCTGCTCAAACACGTATCTCTTCTGAGTCTCAGTCTTCACCTTCACAGGGGAGTTCCGCGCCAGGCTTAAAATCCTGCAAGGCGAGGGATTACCGTTGCTTATGTTCACTTCACATCCGAAGCAGATGCGCCAAAGAGCGCCTCAAGACACGTAGCGCTTCAGGTGTACCTGTGCGATCTGTAGCACACCTTCTGGAGCCGGTGACATGCAGAGTCAACTTAAAATAACGATTCTAATGCACCATATTCACTATTCCCCTGCAAAGAGTGGCTCCTAGCATACTATAGTGTATACTTTTCCATGGTCATTTGTCAATTTATACGCGGGGGCGTGTGCGGTTTAGCAAATAATCACAATATTCGAGTTCACGTCTGTCGTCAGAGGAGTTTGCCTTACCTTGACACAAAGTAAGCAATTGTTTGATCTTATTTCAAAGTTCATTACGAAGAGAATTCTTGTTCCACCGATATGAATCAAGACACTTTGCCATGTGGCGTAAATAAATTTGCCTTCTTACCGCCATCCCGGTATTGATTTTACTACCCGGGCGCTACTCCCTACACCGCTCCCCTATTCCATCTATGCTGTAAGGGCCGTTGAGTCGCGCTTAACGGAAAGCGGACTAGGCTCGGCTCGGCGACCCACGGTTATTGTACTGGCGATCGGAGCACGAATTGTTTCCTTGCCTCTGCCCTAACAGATATCTCAAAATGGAAAATTGAAACTACAGTCCTATGGCTTGTCTATGTTAACGTTAACTACTTACTTCGCGGATAGTATCTCTGCTTCAAGCGCTAAGCTTATGCCAAATATAATCGTCGTCGCGTAACGCGAAGCTCTTGGCTCTACAGCTCAAAAACTCAACTTGTTGACTTGTCGACATTTCATCAAGTATGGTTCGGGTACCTTTTTGCATGGGTGCGCTGTTGGCCTTGTGCCTTTCTTGTTCATTTCTTTGGCTTGAAGGCGTCTGTTTCTGGGATCGGGATGGTTTTCTTCGCTCAGCTCAAGCAGGTTGTCTGAACAGGAACAAATGTCAACACTTCTCTCCGTGGCCCCGGGTCACAGCTAGCACCCTTGGCACTCGCTCCTTGTGTTTTTATCGATGCCCACGCAACAACCTCCCCGCGCTGTACACGATCCTGTGTAACTATTCGGCTTATCAACTGTAGCAACGTGAACAAACAAAGCCTTTCACGTCAACCTCAAAGTAGAGATTCTCTCGTTTATTGTCCGCGGCGAGTCTTTGTGCTGCAATAGGCTGGTCGTAAGTGCGGCCTGACATGCAACACGGTCCTGGGCTTCAGAAGCCCGCTTACAATGGACTATTCTCGGTCTTTCAAGCAAGGATCATGGCATCAATCTGTGGAAATCTCCGAGCAGCGGAGGATATATATACGCGTGAGATAACAGCTGCTGCTAGTTTAAGCTCCCCATCTCGCATAGAACACAGTGTGTACCCTACTTCTCCTCCTTTCCCAGCGGCTCCGGACTAATATCAGGTTCAGATCTGCATGGCGCAACCCACGCTGAGGGATTACCTCCACTTGGGCGCCAATCAGACTTTTTCATGCCATGCCCTTTATTTTCACCTGCAATCATCCCATTCCTTGCTACGCGCTTTAGGAATTCCACGGAATGGACGCGTACCCACACAGCTCATTGCGCCAGACACCGTTGTGGCACTCCATATCGACCAACCTAGCAACCTCGAGCAGGACTCATACTTCCCCCATGTCCTCAACAGGCTCAAGGACGAGCGTGTTCCCATAACCAAGATTATGCTAGGCCAAACGAATTGGTACAAGTTCCAAGGCGCATCATCGTTGGATTTCTCCGGGTTTTGCCACATCAAACATCTGATTATCCGCGGCAGTGCTTTCAGCGAAAACCACTTGCGCTCAGTTCTGAGCTCCTTGCCCACTCTGCGCACTCTGGAACTCCATAATAATTCAATGCAGGATCCTCCTAATCCGGTTCGAGCTGTCTTCGCCAACGGTGATAGACCTACCGTCGGGATACTTGCCTTAACTATAGGTAACGATACATGCTGGACCTTGTTGGATCTTCTCGTGAGCGACCGCTCTCCTTTGAACATAAGTAAGTTGGAGCGGCTTGTACTTTGGCGCGCAAGGGGTATCCCGCCCGCCGGTGGCAACAGCCTCCTCTCTCGAAGGGTGTCGTCAATTTTGCAGTGGGTCAACTTCCCCTTTGCCCTTGAACTGGATGATTTCAAAATAAGTGAGTTGATCTTTTTTTCTCGCTGATTTCGCTTGACCGCATTCTACTTTAGCTGCGCCAATGCCACCCATAACTAACTTGGTGAACATCAAAGAACTTACAATCACCCTTGGCGTGTCAAACAACTACTACGACTTTAACTACCAGACGCTCGTGTGGTGGACGGAGACGCTCAAGAACATCCCAGGATGGACTAAGCTATGCAAGATCACGATCAAAGTGGAGCTTGGCCCACCGACTGCTGCTAATGCGCCTCACCCCCGCGACCTGGGACAATGGGAGGCCTTTGATGACGCTCTATGCCGCATCGAGATCTACAGTGGCTTGGAACAATTGCGTTACAGCGTTGTTCCCAAGTCAGGATACGCAGGACACCCCGGTTACGATTGCGATACCATGAGGCGCTGGTTGTGCTTGAGGTGTCTCCCGAGGGCGCGAATTATGTACACTGCGTCGGAAGACTGTGACTTTCGGGTCCTGGACTGGGCGAATCAGGAGGTTGATGTGAGTGGATTTACATAAGGAAATATTCTGTATCGAAAGCAAACAAGAAAGAGTACTTTTTATTTACTCGTAACCAACTAAGTACGTTCGCGTGCCGAAGGACGATTTTAAACAAACAACCAAGCCTGGAGAGCCTTCGTCGGGCCTCTCTGCAGCTGTAGAGTCCTCACCCACGGCTGTCAGCTTGTCCTGAGAATGCCCCGAGCTCAGCTGCTCAGACCTACAGGAAAGATGCGTTGGTCATGACCCAGATTACAGATCGCCTAGGTGCCTCCATAGCTCAGCAAGGTTCCCATTCTTTCCGTGTCCGCTAGTAATGCTTCTATCGTCCTCGAAAAGCAGCTCCTCTCCAGAACTCGACGTATTCACCCAACACCACTGACTACGGCGCACAGTACTTCGATTCCTCCGCTTTCTTCGACTTGTACGTCTAGAGCCTCTACGGCACGAGGGCTTCGCGTTTTTATGGGCATTTTGTAGCTCCCTTACCCGCCCAGCACCACAAGACCGTCAACGTCGTCTTGTTGGAGTACATCCAAAAAAGGTTACCATATTCACAAATCCTTTCCCGTGGCAGCAGAACATTCACTTACCCACCGACCTCATCCATAGTCCAGCTTCTGGAGTGGGAATGCCACATAATAGAGAAGTAACTCCATCCAATAACATGCATGTATAAGAGGGTATTATACTAAAATACTCAAATCGTTCGAAACTAGAGAAAAAAAAGGGACGTAAACCTTAAATCCAAAGCTGACGCTCACACCAGTCTATCAAACACCGGCGACAATTCTAGAGAACGCATCAGTGAGAATGTCTTCAGAAACGAGAAGAACACTTACTCCTCCGCCTTATTCAGGGCTTGTACCATACCGATAACCTCTCTCCTCCTGTTAACAACGTATTCGCTCTCCTTTAGAAGATCGTCAAGCACTTCGGGCTTGTACAATTCCTGGAGCAGCTCCCTCTGCAGGTTCTCTTTCGAGTGGTTGACCAGCGTCAGGGTAATAGCCTTTGGCACCATATCTATCATCTCCCGCTTGACAATGTTGAAATACGAGTTGATCAAGAGTTCTACGTAAGAAAGAATTAGCGAAATATCCACAAAGCGAATACACGACTGACTGATAACTTCCGTCTCCATTGTCTCACGCTCATTCAGAGCCGCCTGAGGCTTGATAACCGCTGGCGGGGCCTCCATAACAGGAGTAGACGAGCCTTTCTTCTTCGTCGAGCCAGTCCGGGCGGCGAAAAAGGAGCCAAAGAAACTGGGTTCTTCCCGTTTGGGGTCCACATCCAAATCGCGGTTGTTGTTGATGGCACCAGCTGCGAGCTTGCCAGACTTGGGGTCGGTTTGTTGAGGAGGAGGCTTATTGGCATTGAGACGGTCATTGACGATTGACATCGCTCTGTGCCCGTTGATGAAGTCGGGATGTGTCGTGTTAACGTAACAAGCTTGCATACTACAATGACAAATCAGTGATGCACTATAGAAGCACGAGCTTCCACATACGAAACGAGGTCAGACACGAGTTTCGAGGTTGGATTCATTGACGACTTGAAGAAGTTCACAACCACCGAGTTGAAGCGCTCCCGGAGAGCTGGATACCGCCTAAAGGCTTGCTGTAGGACTCTGAGAACGACGAAATTATAGATATAATTTCACAAAAACTTACAATCCTGCCCAACAACTGGCCGAGAATACGGATAAGTTCGTCGTACACCAACGTACAACACTTCAGACTGGGTTCCTCCAACCGTTTGATCTGCTGCTTGACAATAACCTCAAACGCAGCAGTACCCACGAACAACGCCGGCGTTGAACCCTATCAACCATCAGTGGCCTGGCGCACAGTGAAGACAAATTGCCGCCTACCGAAGAGTTGTACAAGATTGTTCGAATATCCCCATCTTTGACTTGGTCAAATGGGTCGATGCCTTTGATTCCATTGTTGAACAGCTCGTGGAACACGAAGCTAATACGAGCACCTCCGGATAGCTCATTCAACGACAAATCGTTGCCGCCACCATCAATAACCGTCCGGAACTCCGAGGTAAACTCAGTGATAACGGACAAGACGACGTTACCTGAGTTGGCCTCCGCTGCTGTTCCACCAAGTGACTGCAACTCCGTGTTATACTTCTGCTGTTGTTGGCCAATTCGGGCTTTGATGTCGGGCAGGGTAGCGCGAATGTGGTGCATGAGGATCATGTTAAGCTTTCTGGCCAGGAAAGGGGTACCGCAATACTGCGCCTTTCCCTTGTACGAAGGATGTAACTCGAAAAACTCACGCTCTCCATCGAGAGCCGACTGAATGGTCTTTGACGCGTCGATGTCTCGTTGGCCTCGGTTGACCACAGGCACGTATCCCAATCGTAGCGGAATTATGCGTCCTGCAAGAATGTCCACGACATCCGTGCCCTTATCCCTGTATGTTCTTCGTCAACGCACGCCAACAAACAAAAAGCAAAGCACGCACATCAAGTCAACTTTGGTCAAAACACCAATCGTCCTAGTACCCTCAGGATCCACCTCTCTCGCCATTTTCAGACCCTCTGAATTAGCCAGATCCACGTTGGCGGGAGACACTGCCAAAATGATACAGGCAGGCTTTGAGATATACTTCATCAGCATGTCCCTTATCTGCCTCTCGATATCTTTGGGTTGGTCGCCAACTGGAACTTTCGTTATACCGGGCAAGTCGACCAGAGTGAGCGTGAGGACATTAGGAGAGAATATACGGAGATTGATGGGAAGAGGGGATATGCCTGCATTGCGGCCTGTCTTGGCTTCGGTATCCCGCACAATCTCGTCACGAATCTTGTGGAAGTCAAAGAACTTTTCGCCTGGTAAATGCAGAAATTCGCCCCATTCGTCGGCGTTGACGTTCTTGTCGGTGCCATTGATTTTGGCTGTATGCAATGTGTTGGGAAATGGACGAAAAGAGAGATGACATACGCACGGGTTCCATTAGGCTCGGATCCAGCAGTTCTATGAATGAGTTGTAGGACCTGAATGCTGACGGTTAGCTCACACCCAAGGCTAAATGGTGGCACGCACTAGCGGTCGCCGCGTCACGATACCCGTTCCACGAGGCAGAAAATCTCGGCCAACGATATTCTATTAAAGCGAGGAGAGCAATGAATACGTACAATATAGAGCAAGCCTTAATGACGACGCACCTCGAGGACACTACTCTTGCCGCTACTCTGACTTCCGAGTACGCATATCTGAGGAAGGTCTATCTGGGATGCCGACGAGCCGACTGCACTGAAGACATCCTGCAGCTTGTTGATGATAGAGACAATCTCTAGGCCGAGTCCGGTAGGGCCAGCTGTCGCCATTTTCTAAGAGGACGAAATAAGGGAAGGAGGAGGAAGACACGAGGAGCTGAGGCGCTCGATGCCGAAAGGGGACAAACTAGGACAAACTTCTCAAAAGCTGTACCAGCTGTGTTGCTGTCTACTTCCACGACTGCGGGTTCACTGTGCTGACTACTTTACTGCCATGATACACTGCCCGTTTACTGTTATTTGAGCACCAAGGCCCGTGGTCAGACACCCTGCTGCCACGATGGGTTGGCGATAGAACAGGATGACTCGGAACAGTCTAAAGCTTGAGCAACGTATGTGGCCAACCCCTTCGGTTTTTGTTATTGGCTGATCATCCATAAAGTGTATCGTACATTGTCTTTTTTTGAACAAGTACATCAAGCTACGCGAGAAATGAGAATCAAACTAGAGTTGTTAGTCGAATCGCCTCATAATTATGACTCGCTCGTTGGGACCGAGGTAATTTATCTGTTGCACTGATAATCCTTCATCAGGTAATACTATGAGGCTCTGGCTCTTCCCAAAATTATGGCTCTTGTTCTGTATCCTTTACAGTGTTATCTGTCTCATGTCCGACGCAAGACGATAAATGTAAGTGCAGGAGCTATCGTCCATTCACCCAGCTAGAACGCCCCCGCCCCCTGGCCATCAGCTGGAAATGGCACCGCGGTCTACAATGGTATTCTGGCCTAGCATCGCCTCTTCTCTGCTCTTGGTCTTATTAACCCGAAAACGGCAACTTAACCAATGCGTACGTCAGTCTCCAGAATGCGTACGTGTACGTGTGCGGGGCAAGATAGTTAAGGAACTGAGTCCTTGCTGATCTTGGTCCCTAGTACTGCCTTTGAATGAATAGGAGCCGGGGTACCAATGATCATCAAAAAATGGTTTGCACGATCCATGTAGTTAGAAGGAAGGCTGTGGATCTATCTTCGGCACCTGATCAACCGCAAAAACGGACGATACTATACAGGTATGTTCTCTATTCAATTCTTGCCGGTAAAACTAATGTAGACAAGATAGGCGGCGTCGTGGTTGAGCGAGGCTAGCGTTATAGCCAGCACTTTCAAAACAGACGCGGTGAGAGTTTGCTTTTGCGAAGATGTCACTTAAAGATGTCCTTCAATATGATATGGGTATTTTGGATTTGTGACATTGAAGCAGTAATGCTATATACTACGATCCAGCGCTTGTGGTTCAGCAATCGCAGCGACAGCGGTGATGTCCATTTTAGCGTGCCTCCGACCTCGAAGCTCTGGTTCGTGTTATAACGTACGTTTCCCGTCCGGATGACAGTAAGTTACCTAATTCCTTATCTGTAAGTGTATACGTACGGAGTGTTATCGCTCAGAAGCGCCCAAAAATCAGATACTTATCAGTTTCTGCTAACAGACCGCACAGCCTAGGAATATCGATGTCCTTCTAGTTTCTAGAGAACACGATCCCGTGGGCTACTTAAATATTGGAAGCGTGATTGCCGGACTCCACCTCCATAAGCATGACGTGGAATCCCCGGAGATTTTCGAAGTCAGTGTAAAACAATCACCACTACTTCAGTCTTCGTCTCAATGGGTCCATGTAGACGCGTCTGTTTTGTGGAACATAACCTCACTAATTGTACCGACGCGAGAAGTTTTCGTCTCCCATCAATATTGCACACAATGACACCGCGTATTGAATATAACATACAACATCAATACTAATGCCCGCCTCCCCCCGCCCGACTCTCACGAGCGCCGGTTACTGAGTAAAACGTCAAAATCGATGCTCGGCTCATACGTCAGATATGTATAGGAGAATGTAACAAGCGGCCCTGAAATAGCGATTGATTGTTGATGTCGCATGGTTTTCGGTGGTGTCGGCGTCCGCAGTAGGTAACGGTGGATATGATGGGAAAGATCTGATAAGCAATGGAGCTGCCTGTGCGATACGGAAGATCACCAGGGGCTCGACCCCAGCCTGGATACAAGGACCCACATCAACGGATGGGCGCTAGTTGTGCATCTCTGAGAGAGAGAACAAAGAATGTGATTGATCAAGACAAAGGAACCTGCATGCAAGGGTCTGTGCGCGCCAAGGTCCGTCCGGGTCTTCCTTCCATCAGTTTCCATGATGGATGGCTTTGATGGAGGCAGAATCAGCAACGCATAGATTGGTGGCCAACAGTGGATAGTGGAAAGAGATGCACCGGTGTCGATGAAACGTTTTCTGTGCTGGTCGAACAAAGGGGTGGCCTATGGAGTCCTTATCGGCCTAGAAATGATTCGGTTGTCAGGGGCGAGACACGTTGCCTCAGACGACGCGATGAGGGATTAGACCAGCAGGAAAGAGCAGAAAAGAAAAAGAGGCAAGGGCATGCAGAACGGTGAGCAAGAATGTCTGGCCGATGCGAGAGACAGCGAAGAACAGGTCGCCGGTCCCGACGACATGACGAAATCAGAGAACAAAAAGATGAGTCACATATAAATGCGGACTTTGAATCGGAGCTTCAAAAACGGGTATATAGCTGGGCGGGCGGACGAAGGACCGTTCCCGTTTTCTCCCCCACATTGATTTTCCCACGCCACCTCTTTTTGCTGCAAATTTTTTGGTGAACCATGTCCGGATCGTTTGCATTGCCCACTCGTCAATTGAATCTCTTCGGTTCCCGGACTGCCCAGCAGCAACAACAGTTTCAGGCGCAGCAGCTGCAGGCCCACCAAGTTCAGCAGCAATCCCAACAGCAGTCGGCTCAGCATGGACTTGCCCTGCCGTCGGGTAACCCCTACCTCCAACAGCCCTCGAGACCAGGCCTCGCCCTGCCAGGCCCCTCTCCGCTATCAAATTCCTATCAGCCTCCACAGCAGCCTTCGTCATCACAGCCTTCGTCGCAGACGCCCCCGACGACGAATGCTGTCGCTGGACCTTCCACCCCCGCCGCCACCCCTACCCCAGCGACGCCCATCCCTCTCACGCTCGAGCAGCAGCACATCACCGCTGTCGAGGGTATCGTACCCACCCTGCAAAACATCGTCGCCACAGTCAACCTCGACTGCCGCCTCGACCTCAAAACCATCGCCCTACACGCCAGGAATGCCGAGTACAATCCCAAGGTTGGTCTTGTTCTTTCACACCCCCTTCTTAGCTTTGCACGCATCGAACTGGTTTCATTTTGTTCGACTAACAGCGTTTTGCGGCCGTCATCATGCGTATACGCGACCCCAAGACGACGGCACTCATCTTCGCGTCGGGCAAGATGGTCGTGACTGGTGCAAAGTCAGAAGACGACTCTCGGCTGGCGTCGAGAAAGTATGCGCGTATCGTGCAGAAACTCGGCTTCGACGCCAAGTTTTCTGAATTCAAGATTCAGAACATCGTGGGCAGTTGTGATGTGAAGTTTCCCATTCGCTTGGAAGGCCTCGCATACAGTCACGGACAGTTCAGCAGTTATGAGCCTGAGGTAAGTCTGCGTCGATGTCTATGGTACTTTTATGACTGACCTGTGTCGTAGTTGTTCCCTGGTCTCATCTACCGCATGATTAAGCCCAAAGTCGTGCTTCTCATCTTCGTCTCGGGTAAAATTGTGTTGACTGGCGCCAAGGTAAATATATTCTATTTTGTTGCGCCTCAGTGCCTGTTCGATATTGTTCAGTGCCTGCGCAGGCCATGGTCGTGACAAGTGCATGACCATGTGCCGTTGTTGTTGTATATCTTCAGTGGATAAGTCCGCTGACACTGCTCGTTTGACACATAGGTCCGAGAAGAGATATACACTGCATTCAACACCATATATACAGTGTTGTGCGAATTCCGGAAACCGTAAAGTGTGGTTCTCCGCGTCCTGCGTTGCCATTGCCGACTACTCCACCTCCACGAATGATCTTGAACTTTTCATGACCTTTTATAGTGCCCTCTACCCGCCGCTGTAGATCTGGAGGTGTGAGAGGGCACCACTTTGGTATTCCGCAATTTAAAAGCCTTGTGTTGGGGTCGAAGGACGAGCCCCTTGGGATATTCGTTTGTACCTGTGTTTTGATCATTTTTTTATTCTCTTTTTTCGTTTCTTCTCATGCAATTACCACTATTCCCCACCCATCCATGCAGTGACAGACATATAACATACACTTACACATACAATACGTATACATAGCAATAGCATTTCGTTCCAGTGGACATTTTGTGTTTTCGTTTAGCGTGAATGCAGAGATTTTTGACCACGAATTCGGAGAATTTGATATCCCTGACGGTAAACAAAGGACCAATCGGAATCGCAAAAAGAGCGAAATGAGATGTCAAGTTCACAGCAGGGCGCCACATGCACATAGGACATCACGGCTCAGAATTCCCACTTATCGATGTGATACAGTGTGAACGTTAGTCCGATTGTGGGAAAGCACTTTACGAGATAGGATTACTTGGCACGTCTCTTTGCTTTATGGTCCTGGAAGATCGGAAGTCCATTCTTCTCGGTTTACATGAATACATTCCATCGCCACAATGCACAGTTAGGTTATTCGATACTAGAATAACGTAGTAATCACGCAGTACCATCCTGCTTCGATTTTTTTCGTTTCTTCTTCTTTGACCCATCTTGCTCGTCCCGTGGTCGTTTATTGGCCACGAGGGTGGGATTGTTCGTCTGAACTGAGGGTGTCGTTTCGGGCGGTTGGATAGGAGCTTGATATCCATCTGGAATGACGAGTCTGGGCTCTGATAGCACTGCTCGGTGTGTTTTCCGGGTTTCTGTATGTTCGCTTAGTAGGGACACGGGCAAGGGAAAGTATGCGAGACACCCACGGGCACGCAGGACCAGGGACTTTGGTGTTTTGGACATGCTACTGTGAGCTACGTCTTGTGGTACGCCTAGAAGTGCTATCCTAGGAACGAGTTAGAATGCAGCGCCTAGAATGAGATGGATGAATCACGCACAGATTGCCTATGTCTCCTGGTGCTCTCAAGTCGGCCCTGGAGGCTGCGCCGCTACTGACGATGATGCCCTTACCCTTACACACGCGCGCCAGCTCCCTTGCTGCGCCCCACCAGTTGCGTTTAGCTGATGCTCCGTTCTCTGCTGCACTCGCGTCGACGAGAGTAGCGTCGTTTTCGCCTCCCAGAGCGCCGACATAGGTTATCTCGAAGACGGCGCCATTCTTGATGGCTGTTCGGATGAGGGTGTGCTTGAGGTGGAAGGGTAGGCGGGGAAGGGTGAGTGGAAGGGAGATGATGTGGGCTGTGAGGGGTGAGGGGAGGCTGTGGGTGAGACAAGCGAGGGCTAGGGTAGCTTGGTTCGTTGGAACGAGGCTGAGGAGGTCGTATGTGTTGAAGAGGGTTGTTTGGGCGTTGATCTAGTCAAGGTGGGTCGCACGTATTTGAGTGGGTGAATGGCTGGGACTCACCAGGCCAAACCCTTTCTCGCTGTCCCCGTCGAGTATTATAGAAAGCCTTTTGAGATATACCATGCCCTTTCTTGATGTCAGCTGCCCGAGAAGGGGATCCAATATGTTGACATGCGTCTTGGGGTCGACCTTTTTCGCGACGGTTTGAGTAAAGGCGATCACATTGTATCCCACTTTCTGCAGTGGTCAGATATATTGCATATTGAGAACGATGTTCGAGGCATACAATGGCTGAGCATATCGATTCTCGATTCGATAGCGGAAATTTGGGCGGTAGTATAGCGAACTTCGGTAGAGGCAGCCTGCTTCCCTTTGCCTTTTTTGTTGCCATTTTCTCCGAAAGATATCGGAATATTGAGGTCGTACATGGCGGTGAGGAGCAGAGACCGACCTAATGAATGGCTGAGGCGAAGGGCAAATGTAATTTCAATATGGTCATCCAAATAGGGAAGGGGCGGTCGCGTTGAGGATCAGTGTCATTGATGAGGTCATTACAAGTTAGGACGTCTCGGACGCGACTCTACTACTCTTCCTTTCTTCCCCTCATGTCCATTTATTTGACTGCCCCAACGCTGAAATCGCCCGGATAAAGTCAATACATCGTGATCACCATCGATGTCGAGATCGCAATGTAGCGATGGTAGGCGAATCAAATACTGGAGAACAACCCCCACATAAAAGGCGAGTAGTTTCCATATCCATCCAGCTGTGGACTCATCAGCTGTATCTGCTCGTGAATATGTTCCTCAGACTCGCATTCAGAAATGGTACCGAACCTATGCGAGGAGAGAATATCGAAGCAAAGATATCAAGCAGCGAAGGCTGTCTCGTATGCATCAAGTGCTGCGCTTCATCAGCAGCGCCCTTGAGGTCAAGCATCAGGTTGTCGTTCGTCTTCAACTGGAATCAGCGGCACAGGAAGCCGACAACAGATGTCATGAAGGAAAAGCACGCCTTTGGTGATAAAACAGTAAGTATGTGCGGTTGGATCTGACGATAAGAATACTCATTATAGACTTCGAAACTGTTCAAGGATTCGGAACAGTGTTTAGACCTGAAACGCGGTTGAACGCAGAACATCGCTCGCCGGATCCAGGAGATTACTATCACTCAATCCTTAGCAGACATCGACATACGTTGATTGATGCACGCCGCCGATGAGATCTAACAATCTAACACCGCTGCGTCGCTGTTGGACCAGAAACACCACATCGAGCAAGATAGAATCGCCCGTCGTACAGATAAAGAGGAGATGGGGCGGCCAGAAATCAGCCGACAATACGTAGACGAAGAAAGATTCAAAGAAGAAAGCATTCGGACCACATGCAACGAATTCTGTGGCAGGCGAGGATGATGTCGATACAGGCGAGGTCGAAGAACTATCAGATAGGGGGTCGAACCTCGCAAGTCGTTATGAGGAGAAAGCTCTTGAAGGTCAGTAGTAGCAACAAAATTCACATGCCTCGAACAGGAATGGACGTCCTTCACAGTGATTCACTCGGCTAGGTAGAAATATCTCGCGCGCGCAGCAAGTCCGCACCAACACCGACAAGAAGCACAAAACTGCTCCACCGTACTTCCATAGGGGACCACGTTTCCGTTTCTAAGGTCCCCTCATCCCAGCCGCTGGAGAGATTTCAAATCTTCTTGCCGTACAGTTCTCGTAAGTATTGCAAGCGTAATCAATTCGAAAGCAGAAAAGACCCAGTTAGTCTAGTTCTCCAGTGGACGAATGGTCAGACAAGACAGTCTAGTAGAACACGGTCATTAGTGGAACGCGACGATAAGTATCCTTCGTACCTTGGCGTAGGAAATTGATTCCGCCACTCCCAGTAATTCCACGTGCCAAGGCTAGAGCCAAACAACTTCTTCACCCCGTTTTCTGATTCTTCAACCACCTGGCCTCTCAGTAAACCAAACTACTCGTCGATGGATTAGCGTCAAAGCCGGGAAGGAGGTTATCCATGTCGGCGAGCAAACGCATTTCAACCCCGAGCCGCATCCCCCGAAATTCCCTCAATACCCCGCGGCCACCCCCGTCGGACTTCTCACCAGGACATACGTCCGCGTTCAAGTCGCTGTCATTTCGGTCTTTGTTGCCATTTGGACCAAGCAAGACGACTACACATGTCAGTCCCACCGTTACGCCCAAGTCGAGCACTGGGTCTAACGGTGCTGGCTGGCACGGAGGATTCGGGATCGCAAAGGGTAATCCCAATGGAGTCAAAGAAAGAGGACGAGAGAGGAAGATGAGCTTTGGAAGGGTCATGGTTATCGACATTGCTCGTGCCAACAAAGAGAAGAAGGACCCATTTGGTGAATTAACTTTTCCTTACTTCTTATTCCTTGTACTAACTTGATATTAGCTCCCGCTCCGACGTCACCCCTTCCCGATTTGTCGACGATAATAGAGGCAGATACGTCTGGAATCAGTATAAGCAAACATCTGCCACCCGCTTCTATCCCAGATACCCCAGATACCCCACAAGATGAAACGAGCCTCCCAGACTTAGAATTTTCCCTACCTGACGACGAACTTGACTTGTCCACTTCGCACATAGGTGCGCAGGTGCGCGAAGCTATGGTCCCTGGAGCCGGCTGGGGGAAGACCAAAACGGCTGGCCCGGACGTTGTCAAAGGCGAAGACAGCTTCGATCTCGATAAAGAGGTTGCTAAACTGATGGAGGGGGATCAGAAGCAAGGCCAGGATGAAGAGAGCTTCAACTTGGACAAGGAAGTCGCTGAGCTGCTGAATGCGAAGCGACCTTCAGATTCCGTCAATGGCCTGGATACGAGCAAGACAGTCATTGCTTCGTCGCCTGATCGTACCTCAGGATCGCTGTTACCACTGGCGCGACGTCCCCAGTCGTCATTACCACGGCTTAGACCTATGTCATCACCTGTCACGGCGGCGCAGAACATTTTCAACAGGGAAAGCAAGGAAATTCCAACGACGAGAGAGAACTCCCCCGCACGAACATCTATATCAGCCTCTTCGTCAAGACACATACTTTCCTTTGAATCGCATGAATATTCCGGTCATTCCTCACATATACAGCATCCGACGAAGCTCCCACCCTCACCATTGTCGTCAACCAACACACCACCCTCCTTGAAATCCAAGTCGACGACGCGTCTACCTGCCCACACGCGTCTGAGGCCGAGCATGGACATCCCTCGGACCTCCATCGATACACCATCTGTGAGAACGCGAAAGCGGAGCGTAAGCACCACCGGTACGGAGCCTAGACGAGAAAGGCCAGGAAGCAGCATGTCCTCCTCCCCTTCTCACCCGTGGCTAGGTCCGCGGACGGAGAAAGCCTTCAAAGCCGCTGGGCTACTTGACTATGACAGAGACCCAAGCTTGAAACGATACACCTCCTTGAGGGGGGACAGTCGTCCGGGAAGCAGTAGGCGTGGAAGCGAGACGACTACGTACAGTCGCGCGAGTGAATCATTGGACAGTCCGTATCATGCACTTGGGCGGGATACCCCTCGGAGCGTGAGTACCGCGCCGACGTCCATAAGCGACGTTGAGTCCGAGCGGATGCGAGAGCGGCACGAGATGGAGACAGGCGCATTGCTTAACGCGCTGAGCGACTCGCAGCGGATAGTCAAGGTGCTAAGGGAGGAGAACACCGAACTCAGGGAACGGCTGGCGGACCGAGACGCCGAGCGGGACGAGCTGATTGCCGAACGGCGGGAGCTTGAGGAGCAGGCGAGGGAGCGGTTCGACCTAGCAGAACGCGTGGGCGAGTTGGAAGAAGAGAATGCCGCTCTACGGAGTTTTGTAGATGGCCTTCGAAGAGAGGTGGCAGCGTGGGAGATGAAGGCGGCGTGTTCTGATATCACTGACGGCGATATCAGTTCGATATCACAAGCGGGGATCGGCAGGATCGATCCAGATGAATGTGTGCGCTTCGATCCGGAAGTCGGTGCGCCCGATGTCGGGGAGGAGGAAGAGGATCTGACTGCGAGGATCAGAAAGCGAGTCAGCACCGCATCGAGTCTATTCCCCATTTTGCCGTCGAACATGTCGATACTGATGGCCGAGGACGGAGCAGACGTTGCGTCGTCACCCTTGCTGAACCACAACTCTTATCAGCACTCGCGGAAAGTGTCGCAGGGTGACCAGTCGATGATCACCATGTCCTCGGTTCCTGGGAGTCCACGCAGTTTGTTCCTGAAGCCCGAGGATGAAGACCATTTGGTTGATATGGACAATATCAGTTTTGGGGCGGATGTGGAGGTCTTGTCCAGACATTAAAATTATCTTTCTATTCGTCTTTCTTTGTAGGATATTGGGTGGGAACATTATATTTACTAGATACCCTATTTTATTGGCACTTCTTGCATTTGCTTCACCATATATTATCCACTGTATATTAGCATACTAACACCGCTGCATAACAAATGTATTCTTGTACCATAGAACTGATGGGTGACGTTTCTTCATTTTTCAAGACCAAAAAAAATCAAATGATAAGAACAGATCCCTTTCGAGTCTTCGCACTGAAAGCTTGTATCGTAAAACATGCAACACCCTGTCCTCGGGGTCAGGAATGTTATTTGAACTTGTATATACGGACATAAAACACTTTACAAGATTTACATTCCAATAACCCATAATACACGTTCTGTCCGACAATCTCATTTTCTCAGGTAATGTTCAATACATCCATCAGGTTTAGAACCGGTCCACATTGACCCAGCTGTCCCGCCTATGAACGTGCATGATGAGTAGTATAACACAGGCGGGGTAAGGTCTTTCGCACTCACTTCCCTGCCTTTCCGATAACCAACTTGACAGTTTTCACCTCAAATCGGTGGAAGTCCAGCTTGATCGATCCCCCGCCCTTTGAGCCACTCTCCAAAACCGTAAGCTCCGTTGCGTCAAGGTCATCCTCCAGCAGGTTAGTAAGGAAGGCTTTCTTGACATAGATACCGCTCCCAACACGCAGCGCCGCTTGAGCGTGCCCGCCGAAGGCCTCGTACAGACGGAGAACCACCGTTGTGATGTCCTTAGTGTCGTCTTCTCCGCGCTTGACGGTCTCAAGGAACACATTGGGTGCTCTATGGACGGCGAAAGGAGCACCCGATACCAGCTCGCTTGCGATGTCGCCGTGACGGACTACGTAGAGTATAAGACAGATGAAGCAGAAGGCAATAGAAAACGCACGATACAACGGTGAATTGAACAGATATGCAGCCATGGGTACGTCCGACTCCAAGAAGGATCCAACGTGAGGCATCACAGCCCAAGAGAATTTGTGTTCACCTATCGCCATCAAGTATCAGCATCGATAGGACAGGAACCATTAAGCAACGCACCTTGATCTTGTTCCGCGTCAGGAGCCGTAGCACTACGCAAGAGCGAGATACGGAGGATGTTGCCCAAACAAGAGAAACCATATTTGGATTCAGAAAGAATAGCAACGCCGTATCCGTATTCACTCAAGTCTGCGTACTTATGGCCACAAACTTCAAACTAGCGCGAGATATAAGGCCGGAACCAAGCGTTTACAAGCCAGCACCGACTCACCTTGGCGATGTCCCAGGTCGTGTTCTTGTGTGTGGGCCGTTGCACATGGCCGAACTGCATCTCGTAAGTGGCGAAGTCACTGTGAAGGTTGAGAGGCAGCTCGACTATAACGTGTCAGTCACAGTGATCTACGCTTACGAGTGTGCACTCACATTTCAAGAACTCGTGCCTTTGACGCCAGTCAACTACGGCGTCGAAAACGAACATCGAACGCGAGTTGAGTTTAGTCGTGGCTATGTGTTTGGGTAAATAAGAGTGATACTGTTCTCGTGTCGAGAAAACGTACCAGGAACTGCATCAAGAGAGATCTAAAACAAAAGAGTTGAGCGAAGGGCTGATGAGTGGTAAATCAAGCGTACTCACCGTCACAGATATTGTGCTCTGACCATACTTGAGTTCGGCTCTGACAGATGCACGCAGAGGACCGTGGGCAACGACAGACACGTTAGAGAACTCCAGCGGGTGCGCCATCTCCAAGTGATGGATTTCGACATCTGTGCTCATAATGAACATCAGGAACTTGGCAACACCGGCAATCTCTCACCCCAAGCATCCCAATAATTAGGCCGGTCCTCGAAAATGATTAAACCACCAGTAGCTCCTTCCATGAGAAGCTCGCGGCTGCAGCCAGGGTCAGCAAATAACGTAGCATCCAAAGAATGATCGTAACGTACCCCTGCTGGACATCGAGAAGACTGGTAATCCTTCCGTTGGAGATGGTGAGTTGTACGCTGGCATTGCGCAATACAAAGTGGTCCGATCCGTTTGTATAAACTGCACATATGGGTAAGATCAAGCATAGGCCTGGGGTGACCCAAACTTACCTGCTACAGGAAGAGGCACTTCGGTGAGGGAGGGGCCACCCAAATCATTGACGAGCCCAACGCTAGTCGTGGCAGGTCCGCACCCCATCATAACATACCCATCTTTGCCGTCCTTGGAGGTCTGAACCAGCTTGTTCTTGAGGTCTCTCACGCCCCCCACAACCGGGACCTTAACGATCTCCCGACGAGGGAAGAAGGTAGTGTTGACTGCAAAGATATTGCAAAGGTTCGCTGTCTTCGCGTTGAACTCCGGAGACGTGACAGACACGGAATTAGGGAAGAGGACTTTGAATGCATCTTCCAACAAGACCTTGCCACTCTTGAAAACCTCAGCGTAGTATTCCTCCGCTTCATCATAGGCCATTCCACTGTTACGGAATGTTAATTCATGACAAAGGAAGGAGGCTGATCACTCACATTGCAGACCCTGGGAGAACTTTTGGGATTGAGGTAAATTAACGAGTACCCATTAGTGTATAGGATCAAACCTACTATCGTGGACTGGCAGACAAACGGGATCAGGATCTCATCGGGATAACGATGAAGCATGAACATACACTGGTTGAGTAAGACCTTCTCCCAATTATCATTGATCTGCGTTCTGGGGTACTTGTAGTCTGACGGCTTGAACAAGGATGCAAGTGTAGCCAAGTGCTGAGCACGATAAATGTGAGCTTTTCCCGTCGATAATGAGCATCGTCGCATACCTCAATATCACGCATAAGGATCTCGGAATGACGATTTCCCTTCTTGATGGATCCTTAATCGACTATCAGGCATAAGACATCGAACGATATTCTAAGGCTCTCACCATGCGAAGTATACGTGCCACGATGGAACTTAAATAAAATTAGCAACGGAACTATAAAAGTGGGAGGAACCGTTACCTCTAGATAAAGTTCTCCGTGCCTTCAAATCCATCAGCACGACATTTCGGCTAGTGAAAGGAACTGAACCCACCAATTCGGCAACTTAGACCCTTGGCTCGTTGTTGACAACAACATGTCAAAGAACTCGTCGACGGAGTGTCCCATGTTGACCGATACCAGTTCTCTGTGGTTGTTGGTAACTGCCCGGATACGACGAAGCTGATTCCAAACATGAGCGAAAGCGGCGCAATATTACGAGATAGAAGTCACACATTTTCCAACATCTTCGGTAAAGGTCCTCCTCCTCCGTCTCCGTTACCAAACACGAGAAGAGCAGTGGACGATGATTCCAAATTCTAGAGAAAGAGTATGTGAGCAGAGTGTTACGTGAAATTATGCTACCGTCAACCTTGTGGTTCTCGATGCCTTTCTTGACATCTCCAACAGTTGCTTGCGCAGTGTACGTCTCAACTGCACAAGATTAGCTTGTACACGCAGTCAATGTCCGTCAACGAACCTGGCGTCATATGACACAGAACTTGGGTTCCATCTATTCCCACCCAGTTAAATGTACTGTGAGGAAAGCCATTGCTTTGTCGACAGGTTAGAATGGAAACATGCGTCAAAACTGAAACAAAAACCTACATGTTGTTCCTAGTGGCCGCGTGTCAGTATATGTGAACTTAGGCATCGATGATAGCATACCAGCTGAGCTTCTGTGTGAAGAAGTACTTCATTCCAGCACCCCTGATGAGTTGGGGAAGGGAACCTGTGAGCCCAAAGGAATCAGGCAACCAGGCTGTGTCGCAGCGCTTGCCGAATTTCGACTCGAAATAGCGCTGGCCAAAAAGGAATTGTCTGACCAAGGCTTCACCAGAAGGCATGTTCGAGTCATTCTCTACCCAGGAACCACCAACAGGCTGGAACCTGCCGTCCAGAACTTTCTCTTTGACCTTCTCGTACAAGGGTGGGTACAACTATCCATGATGTTAGACGGGATCAGAGCAACAAAGAGATGGCTCGCCTGTTCAAGCCATTTGAATTGCTGCGCTTGTGAACAGGAGAAGCGGTGCTCAGGGTAACGTTCCATGAGATCGACTTGGGTTGCCCAAGATCGGGCAACTTTCTGCTGAGTAACATGGTAAGGCCAGAGCCTGTTAATGCCGGTGAGTAAAGGCCTTAAGGAAGGACTCGGACTAACCATGCAGTATCTATGTGACAGCTAGGAGACTGTCAGTGTGATGAACGAACAGGATTAGTTTACGACATACTGGCCTAAAACAACGTAAACAGATGTGCAAATATCAAATAAGAGAGGAGTTCATACCAATACCCCAGACTCTGGAATCTTTTTCGCCTTCGTCATAGATGCCAGCACCTTTGGCTTGCCACCCTACACCGAAAACTTCTTCAGCAAGTTTACGGGCTTTCCCGATCGAAGATATGTCTTCTTTGTGGAAGACGTTTATAATCTCATTGGCAGCGACCAGAGCCTGGTTTTGTAAACTGCAGAGAACTGACTTGAGTAGGAAGTTGCAGAATGAGGAATGAAAACACACGGCGTATTTCCCCAGAGATTGTCGATAATCTCGCGCAGAGTTTGGAAGTCCCAAAGTAGATGCCATGCTTCATGGTTGGGAACAACAAGATCCGCCGACGCGAGGCCGAAGTACCTGTTCATCTAAGGGACGCGTTAAATGGTATCTCCGCACTATCAACCAACTCACATCAGGAGGATCTATAGTATCGCCGCTCCATGGAACGCCAAACATTCCATTGCACGAAGACTCGATTACGATGTCATATTTCCCCTTCTTGCGCGCTTCTGGAGGAATGATATGCTCGACTCTTCGATCTCCCCCATAGCCTCCGGTAATGCCTACGAACCATAAGGTTGCATGACTTTGGTAACAGAAGGAACCAAACCTTGTAACGGTAACCCGTCTGTTGTGTATACCATGGCCTCGCATCCGGGATCAAATTCGACTATTAGATGGACATTAATTGGTGACCATAAAAGCCCAAGTCTGCGACGTACACTGCACAGTTTCGTACTGCTGCCAGTATCCTGGAATGGTGAGCGAAACTTTCCACCAGTGGTTGGTCTACAACGTGTCAGCTTGCCTCCCAAAAGCAGCACGAGACAGCTCTCACCCCTACGGAGTAACGAAATAAGATGAAGTTCTAATCGAGTAACACAACGGGACTCACATGAAGGCCCAAACGAATCTCCTTTACGTGCCGATTTGAAGTCCTGCTTCATGGCCTCTTTGAATGTAGGCTTGGTGAGTCCGGGAGCACTCCACCTAGGTAATAATGTGTTAGCGATAGTTCTTTACATGACACTTTTACATACACTTGAAGCTTTACATGGGAATCATTGTCCACTCGATGAGTAAAGAGTACCGACGACAAGTTCATGTCAGAATAATGGCCACCTTGGAAGGTTCCCAGCCTTCCCTGTGTGAGGTTTTTGACCCATTTAGGCCCAGCAGAGTAATTAAGTTGTGGGTATCCCTCAGAGGTTTTCGTAGAATGATAGCGGCTCATCGTTGCTGGTTGAGAACTGCGACAGTGACGTTGCGACCTATTATGGAAAGCATGGACAAGTAATCGGGTTCCGGGCCGAGCAAACATAACCTTGAGTTATGAAGCAAGACATTCTTTGATTCTTGTAGCAGCATGGCGCAGTGGTAGCGCGCGGGGCCCATAACCCCGAGGTCACTTGATCGAAACAAGTTGCTGCTATCATACCATATTTTTTTTTCTATTTTTTATTTATTTAACTTGAGGCGGACGGGTAGGGTTGCGCACGAAACCTCCAGGGGGGGTAAGTAACCGTTTGTTACCGACCCCTTCCTAGGGGGTGGTTTTGCTACGGTAAGTTACCGTTACTTACCTCATCACGTGCAATCTCACATGCCTTACGCGCGGTAATTGTTGAATTTTTCCAAAACCTTGTGTTCGTGTTTTTATACATGTTCTTGCTGCAATTCAGGGTAATTCAGTTGTAAAGACCACTCATGTGTAAATGTACAATCTGACTTGAAATATGCACCTAATAGTACTGAATTATTCTGCCCAACTACCTATCACATGAGAGGTAAGTTACCTGAACAAAAACCCTTCCGGCGAAGGGGTGTAAGTTACCGGGAATAAACCTAGGTGTATCAAAACTAAGGCAGGGCTAATAATTCCCGGTCCTGTTAATAACATGTTATTTAACATCGGGTCGCGAGGGGACATTTATTCACTAGGTTATTATCAGTTAATAATTTTCTTGCGAAATAACGTGAATAACAGGTGAAAAAAGAATTATCTAACAAGCTAATAACAAAAGGTCAGTCAAAAAATCCAAAATCACTCGTACATTGGCTCAATTGATCCTTTTCAGTCCCTCTCGACGTGTCTGCCGACGCTGTTTACAACTCCATCAAATTAGAAACTCCGCCAACTGTGTACAGTACCCAAGCAGCATCTGCTTCGGAGGAAGAAGCATCGAGATTCATGTTTTTCGAGTTCGACCGTGTAGCGAAGGGTCACGGGAAAGGAATACCACCTTTGTGCCTAGCAGAGTGGAATGGCACGGCGGTCACAGGCCTGGCCAAGCTCGATTATTCACCTTTATTCACAAGGCCTTAGGCGCGTTGGGGTACCCTGTTATTAACTTGTTATTAACGTGTTAATAACAGTGTTAATAAACCGATGTTAATTAATACCCATTTTTTAGCCCTACCTTAATCAAAACCTAGGGTTTCGTGCGCAACCCTACGGACGGGTCACGGCGGACATTTGACAAGGTAGTTACTAAGCCACTATCCACTATCCAGCGTCCACCACTAAGTAGGCCCTTAATTTTAACACAGGGCCCACGTAGTAACAGTTAGTCGTGGATATATCTGTCCGCCGAGTCCTTAACAGCAACGGAACGTTGATCTGGAGTGTTTTGTTCTCAGTTCTTGTCCTTGCAGGTCCTAGGCACTTTTTTGGAAAGTGACCGGCCCGATGTAAATACGCGCAAAAATAGTCCACATGGGGCTTGTGCACCAGCCTCCACATTGTACCGGAGATTCATACGAATCACCATCACATGAGGTCGCCTTCGCTGCTTGTTGCACCTGCATTATCGTCACTGGATCTCTCTATTTCCTGTTCACGCGGACCGTCTTTGGATCATCCTCGCTTATAAGCCAGCTTCTTAGCATAAGACGCAGCCTTCGCACCCACACCGCCCAACAAAATGCGGTTCTACATCCTTACCTCCGCCTTCCTCGCCGCCCATCTGGCCTTGGCTCTGCCTGACGTCGCAACGGAGCTCTACTCCTCGTTGATTCCTTCCAAGGTTCTAGCCACCGCCAACAAGCTGAACAATAAATTTCCTCAGTATACCGACTCGACTGCAGGTGCTTGGCAATTGTTCAGTGCTGATACATGGACCTCTGGGTTCTTCCCAGCCACGCTGTATGCACTGGAAACACGCAAGACGCTGTGCGGGGCGACTTCTGCGAATGGGCTAAATGTGGCGGACTGGGCCGATCTGGGGCGGAAGACGGGTGCTGGGTTGGCAGCCCTGACGACGAGAAATAGCGTTGGACACGACGTGGGGTTTTTGAGTTTCCCGTATGTGGATGAACTGGGCATGTTGGTGATCCCTTTCTCTCGTTGACCAGAACAACTGAACTCGTTTAGCAATCCAAGTAACGCGACTGCGGCTGCAATTGTAAATGGGTTCGCGACCTATCTAGCTGGGAGATTCAACCCTACTGTGGGGTGTACGAGAAGTTGGGATTCGTCTGATCCTACGGATTTTGTGGTGCGTGCTCTGATGAACTCGGCGCGTTGGTGATGGGACAAAGGTCTTGTAGGTGATCATTGATAATATGATGAATCTCAATGTCCTCATGGTCTCTGCGCAATTAACTGGTAACTCGACGTTGAAGAATATTGCTATTTCTCACGCCGACACGACCATGAAAAACCATATTCGAGACGATGGCATGGGACTGTTCCTTGATTTCACTAGATCATATCTGACTTCACGATACGCAGGTTCGACATGGCATGTAGTTCAGTATACTACCACAACGGGCGCCGTTACGGATAAGAGAACAAGTCAAGGATACTCTGACAGTAGGTAGGAGAATTTCTGTTTGCTCTTTCGACTACTCATCAGCTTGCTGCAGTACATGGAGCCGAGGACAAGCTTGGGCAGTATATGGATACGCAAACAGTAGGCGTCGGCTCTCTACTGAGGGATGATTTGTTCAATCCAGTGATTTCAGTGTACAATTGGACTGGGGACCGCAATTATCTGCTGACGGCGCGTCGCCTGGCCACATATTTCCTCGACACTCTTCCTTCTGATGGAATCGTACCATGGTATCCGCCCCCTTCGCTGTACTGAAAGCTTATCCCTGACCAATAATTCCAGGGATTTCAATGCGCCAGTGGAGAATCGACCAGCGGATTCCTCTGCCGCCACAATCGTAGCAACTGGTCTTCTGTTACTCTCCAAAGTTGAAACCGATATTTTGAATCATGTAAAGTGGTGGACTGCTGCTATCAATGTACGTTATTCTGGTTCGGCATTGTCCCTCACACGATTGACTTTGTTTCCGTCTTAAGATTTTGAACAACATCACGTCGCTCGCATGGGATCCCTCCTGGGAAAGTTTACTGGCAAATGGGACGGTGAATAAGCCCGCGAACAACTATTTGACTGGTACCGTTTACGGTGAGTAAGGTTATACCACTAGGCTCTACTTCTTACGCCATTCTCAGGAGACTACTATTATATTGTTGCGGGGAATGAACTCATTTCCATGGGTCTCGCGAAATGCCCGTGATCAAACACTCAACGAACTCTCTCCCTAGTTTAAGTATGTAAAGTAAAGTGACTGACAGCAACTCTCATACACCACAACTACCACCGCACGAAAAATATAACTACCACTTAATCAAAACAGCACGCCTTTAATCTCCCTCACCCACTCTACGAAGCACCATCTGTATTATTAATCTAGCCGCCGAGGTTGAGACGGAAGAGGTCATTGTACCTGTGGATTTACGTTGAAAAAAAAGGTAGATGACCTTCGAACAGTGAAGCCACGTACACATAATAAGTACCGGCATCGGGGATCAGCTGAAAGGTCTGAGTAAACGGCAGAGGCTGTTCGCCATCGTCAACCTAGATTGCCATCGATTAGCGCCACGACATCAGTGTCAACCTGAGAAGCAGACGTACCTTCAAAAGCCCTGTAACGAGTACTATGATACTACCAGCAGCCGGATTGGAAGGCTGAGCATCGCATGTCTCGACCTTATGGAGCACCTTTTGAAAGGGCAAGGACTTGCAGAAGAAAGTTAACATTGAAAGCTTCCTAGGCGAAGAGAGCTGACTCACAACAAGTTTTTCGACGATATCGCTGACGCCTAGAATCTGGCTGTTCTCCCAGGTCAACATAGACTCTGGGCGCTGCGAGATGGCTGTGAGATGGAGCAATCGATGGCGCAAGATGTGTGAATTTACACACATAGAGAGAGGCCAATGCAGGGCGGTTGGAGTCAAAGGTGTTGTAGTAGAAATCCGTGAATTGCTTAGCGACTATAGCGAGGTCGGCCATGCTGAACGCGTAAATGCAAGGAAATGCACAGTCTGGTCTCGAAACACTGGTGGATGGAAGGAAGAGGAAAAATAACACGTGATATGATATAGATTATGAGTTAATTTGTGATACTGTGCTAATAACCACAGTAATAATTACATAATAGCCCCTGCCAGTGACGCGGGCTTATTTAGATTATGAATTTAATTTTACAAAAGTGGACATAAATACCGCCTAACTCCTTGTTCACCACCTTCTGATTTGAGAAGACTGCACGGAACTGATTGATGCAAGAATGTCACAGCTTCAGTTCGCGCCGTTCTCCTCAGATTTGCCACAACGGCCAACAATGCGTCGCAAGTCCTCTGCGCAGAATCTCCTCTCGTCCTTCAAGAATCCGGTATCTGGCAATTCGTCCGGTCCTACGCCATTGAACACTGCCGTGGCTTCTTTTAGCTCGACCGTAGCGGCGCCGACACCGACGACGACGACACCCATGGCGAGGGAGTGGGATGCCCAGTCACTGCATTCAGAGTCTGTGGGCGTCACGACTGCGATGAACCAGGGAACATCTGTGGAACTACTACGGGATCTCATGCAGAAGAGAATAATAACATTGACCTATGTACGGAATATGCATGAAGGGTACGTGGCTTGTCCTCTCAGCTCGTCCTGTACTGACTGCCCCAGGAGGAGTCACTGGTTTCACACTATCTATATATCCAAAGCAGACTTGGAACGGGAATTTAATAACGAGGCCATGAAGAAGAGGTGTGGATACTACCTTCGGCTTATTGTCTTTCATTGACTAGATTAGGACGCATCGGTTCGCCATCCTGGGAATGTCTCTTTCAAATCTTCTCGATATAAATCAGCCACAGGATCTCCTCCGAGGACTCATTAACACTTTAAACGAGTACGACCAGTCAAAGGAAGACAGTGACAAGTCCAAAATACGACAGCCCAAACGTCTCTTTCGACGGCAACCGGGGAAACGACAGGGCAATTTTGCCGAATATTCAGGTTCTGTTGTTGACGACGCGTCGTATCTAATGACGCCGCATATACCGTATCCTCTGGATTACCATCAGACGCTACTCTCGCTGCTAGACGTGATCTCGGAGGTGTATAACAAGATATCCAAAATCCTCGGCCCCTCGCCCTTCTCTCAGCATTCGCAGCAAATGGTGGGGCCCTTAGGCCTCCTTTCGCCGCATCCGGGCGTGTCGTATCTTTTCGCATCGGATAATTCGACACTCAACGCGAACCCATACGGCTCGGCCTCGACAAACAGCCAATCCACCCCGAGCATCAATCAACCACAGCCACAAATGGGAGAGGAGCCAAACGGCAGTCTCTGGGGCATTGCCAATGGCGGTTCCATCGGAACAATGATGAGTGGTATGGGCAGTCCACCGCCTGGTGGCTGGACCCCTGCTCTTGGAGATATGATCCTCAAGGTCGACGGGAAGTTCAAGGTGCATTGTATTGTCCCTTTCTCACGTCAAATACGCACTAAAGCGGTCATCAGAAAATGACGTCAACGTTATTGAAGGAGTTGGACAATCTTGCAAGGAACGGAATCAAGGATGAACTCGCCTCGCTAGACCCGTTGCTGAGAAATATCAAGGTACCGGAGGAGCATCGGGGGATCGGGTACGATTTTGAAGGGATGTGATGGGCAGGCGCGAGGAAAGTGCCACGACTGCATTGAAATGGGCTGGATTTTGTTTTGTAAGTGATCCGTTTGTTTCACGGTCATTAAGTTCTCATTAAGCGTGTAGTCCAAATGGAAGCTACATCACCACCCTGTCCGCTCCGCGTGCGATCGCTATGATAGCGTTGATCTTGACGAATGCTACGATCTGCAAGACATGGGCACGCCGAGAAGGGCGGGGAGCTGGCGATACCGAGCTGTGTAGATTTCGCTGATGGTTTACTTGATACATATGTATCATATTCTTTAGATTACTAGAGATCAATCATCACATGTCGGATTCAGATACTTGTACAATTCGTTACAGAGATCAGATGGAGGGAAAGTTCTCGTGGCGCATCTCAAGCTCAAGCTCAAACTCGTGGCGAGGCTGATTGTTCTGGATGAATGAAAGACGTGGGAAGGGTGGGTGGATATTTAACGTTCAACATTTGCATTCGCTGGGCTTGCAAGTGCAGCTGGAGGAAATAGGCTTTAGCGGCTGTCATACGCTACGGGGGGCGCGAACATACGTGGTGGTACAGTTGCAAGCGTCAGAGCCGCAGGTGGCATTGACGGGGACAGAAGTCATCTGGGAGAGAAAGAAGGTGAGTGAGACGAGACAGGATAGCGTAGAGGATGGAACCGACAGTGTTCATGGCGGCTTCGAGGAGGTAGTTCAATGGGAATTTAGCTGTAGCTCTTGGTTGGGCTAGTGCTGGCTAGAATTCCGAGATATGAGCCGCCTTTTATACGGTTTCGCCCCTTTGTTCCAATATATTTCTGTAGAGTCATGAGCTGATGTCGCAGCATAGGATTGTATTGGCTGTTCACACATCGAGGAACAGCACATTGCATCTGGGAAGCAGACATCCAGTAAGATGGACATGAGCAACCTATCTTTGGGCGTTCGTCACTAATGGGTGGCGTAGATATGGGATTGAGTCGTGATACGACAGTAAAGATAACATTGACGGGTGACGTGCTGTTATGCCGTGAAACTGCTCCACAAGCTTGGGTTCGCCGCTAGAACACGAGAATGTGCCGAATCGCATCGACGGAGGGACTATACGGAAATGGATGCACGTTGGAATTTGGCACCGGTACTTGTGTCGAGTTAAGCCGCAAGGAAAGATAGTGGTCTCGGAAGGAGACACAGTCTGAAATGCAGGCCAGGATGTTTATCAGAGTGTTGTGTTGTTCGATTGTGCAGTAGTCGTGTTGTGATGCCGTAAGACTCATATAGATACTTCAGCTTTACTTCAGCTAGAACAGATTGAGTCAAGTGCCTGATCACGGCGTTCATTTAACGTTTCGTTAATCATTGCCGGCAACGATGTGTCCCCTGAAGATGTATAAATAATAACTTAGTACGACAAAGCAACCCCACTTACCATAAATAATGCTAATCAAGAAGTTGCTTTTCCAAGTTCGCTCGCCGTTCAATTCTGGCCGTGTTGTGAACGTGAACGTTGCAAAGAAGGTTTGTATGTTAGAACCGGACATTAGTCCTCGTCACCGAGGAAAGCCTATCCGTGTCAAGGATATCGTCGAATTACGGGGGACGCACCCTGATATCAGTAGTGGATCCGCATAATCAATTCGGAGAGTTGTAGAAAACCACCCGCAGCGATTGTGACAACAAAGGAATCCCCATCAGTGCAGGTTCTAATCGGGCATACAGGCTCCTCCCGGAGCATAGAAAAAGATGCAATACCGTCAGCGAGAAGTACTCGATTGTGTGCCAGTAGTCTCCAAATATATCGTTCGTCTTGGGTCTGGCGAGGCTTGCACGCTGAGACAGATCGTGTTGGTAAAAATATCATTGGCGAGAAAATGGCGAGCCTAAGACAAGATGGGCGACAAGGGCAGATGAAGTCAAGACGAAGGCTTATATGGTGTTGGATAATAGCGCTAAATCTCTCCAAGCCTCACAAGAGGTTCGTCTACGAATTGAGACGATCCAAATTCATCCATACATTTAATCAATGTGAGCGGGGATTGGAGAGGTCCATCGACACGAATTTCTTGTCGAATTTGAAGGTATATTGTGAGACGAAGTCAAGAACTTCGTATTCACGCGGTCTGAATATTTTCGGTAGGCAGAGCATGGACAGTTATATGTCGTGCTGGTTGGTGCGTTAACTGAGTTTTGGGATAGAGCAGGACCAAAGGCAACACTGTTCGAGGAGATGGTGGTAGAAGGCAAGACATCGGACTTCGAGTTCCGCAGACCCGGGCAATGGCAGGACCGTGAGAGTCACTGGCCTGCTTCATCATCGCATTGTCATGACAATGTCATTTAATAAGTAGTTGCTCTTCATCACCCTCTGAGAACAATCTAGAAAGGACTGGATTTTATGCATATCGACAAAGCAGGGAGTCTATTGATAATCTAACTAAAAATACATCTTTCGAAAAATAACGCTACACATATATGTACAATAGTTGCAACAGCGATAGCATACGAAAGCACAAGTCTAAGGTCAGATATACTGTAGAAAAAAAAGTGAACGGAGGGGAGTGTTATAGGATTTGTTATAATGGGGCATGAGTGGGGGTGGCTCATCAGCTAGTAGACTGTTGAATGTGGCGTGCGATCTGGTATCCATCTGGTATCCTCAGCAGACCCGATCGCGAAAAAAAAGAAAGGCAATAGACTATTCCCACAGGAATTTTTTGAATAAGAATAAGTTAAAATGGAAAAAGGGACGATGTCAGCACCAAGTGTAAAGAACAAGGGCGATCATTGAGGTCCCACGAACCAGGCATCCCAGGCATCATCCTTTGCTCGTCGACTTAAACCGGCAAAATATCGGTTAGGTCCCAAGAAATCGCTCCATAAGGTGCCATCATGGTACACGTTGCCCTTTCCGTTGGTGCGTTTATTGAACTGTTCCGTAGCGATGGTCTGAATCGGTTTGGACATCGCTGAAAACACATGTGGCGGAACTTTGGTTTTGAAGACATTGTATAGCTCTTGGAAGATGTCTTGAAGGGTCACACCAGTAGCCACATCGGATCGGCTGTATACGACGATGGGAGGTAAACCATGGCCTACGTTGATCTTGAGGTACTTGACGGGCGGTTGCACCGCCAATTCATTAAAGTCACATCTCGGTTGAGAAGCAAAGCGCCGGGTGATAACATCGTAAAGCAGATGCCATGAACCTCGCATTAATACAGGGTGTAAATAACAATGCCCAACTAGAGGCGATGCTGTTGCAAATGCCGGACTTGAGCTCCCTAGGCGCCATGGATCTTAGGGAGGAACACTCTGGAGAGACGCGAGCTTACAAGAGTTGCCTGTCACAGCAGTGTTGGAGGAATATCCGGAAGAGGAATGAATGATTCTCCAAGCTATTGTGAGACGTCCATGAGTTCGAAGAAGATTCAGTACAAGGGATCACTCATACGCGACTCAACGGCGGCGGGGCTGGTATTTATATTAGTAGTAGGTGCATCTACGGCAGGATGAATGAAACGAACAGAGCGAGAGAACATAGAGGCTTGCCTGGAGTTCCGGGAATTATAACATGATCTGTGTTGAAGGATGATTTCAGTGATCTCCCCGAGGACACCCCCGTCAGACTAGAGGTCCCCCATGTCAAAACAGATTCGGGCGTAGCATTCCTTGAGATGAATCTCTCCTTGTAAAACGCATCGTGGCATACGGAATCAGGATACATAGGTGAGGCACGGACGGGGATGAGTGAATCGAGTCACTGTGAGCTTCATGTACTTATACCGGGTGCCGTGTTGAGCTAACAAAATGGTGTACAAAGCTCGCGAAGAATGCTGGAATACGGGTGACTCAGTGGAGCGTCAGACAGTGTGGACGGTACCGCAGAATGATGCACTAAACATCCACATGTTCGATAAAACCCTTGATGAGTTGCGCCCCCTTCCGAGGAGCTACCTGATATGGGTGCGGTGTTCGGTCCGGAAAGCCCGAATGTCGGCAGCAACCAAAATTGGGGTGATGGGCGGGCCTCTCCTGCTAGATAGAGGCAAATTCAGGTTCTCAACTAGAAGCCAAACATCAAAATACCTGGGAAAGAGAAGGTCTGAAAATACGGGACTCGGGACTATTGCGTATACATGTGCAGTGCGTTCACGAAGCCGAAATCTCTTGACGATAGCTCAAGGCTCCCGACCACCTATCTTTAGACATTTATCGTGCTTGAGCAACAGCATAGAAGCTCGCTGATTAAGATGATCAACAGACAGAAAGATTGAGACTCAGACTGCTTGGAAATTTGTGAAAAGTTTGTTGACTTCATGAATTCCCATCACGTGCATGTTAGTTCTAACATGATGATCTCAGATCTGGCGTCATGCTGCGTTGTGTCGTACTGCTGCGTGATGGTTGAGCGTATCCCATAGAGAAACACTCTGAATGTGCCCCCAAATGCCTTGTGTGCATATGTCTGGTTCCTTGGATATTTAAAGACGTGGATCAACCAGCGGCTGTTTCGAAGCTGATCATCAAGCACCTTTGAGAAAATTCAGCCTAAAGCGTGAAGAAATTCACGATGTGTTACCCTGATAAGGACCGGAGCCCTGCCACGAACATCGAAAGCGAGTTCTAGACGATACCAAGAGCATATCACCGAATAAGACACTGATAAACTCCGACCCTTCACAGAATAGTGTCTTCGCTGGATACATTGAGAATGCGCCGCTTTGTATGGGTTCTTTTGCGAAGCCCGACCAGAAAAGGAAGAGTTAAGCGATAAACATACATTCACAGACGATTTATATCTCCGTTGAACGAGGGCATGCAAAACATCCTATGGTAAATAGATATGACAGTATGCTTTCCCAATTATTGTAAGGCGCTTTTCAGGCTAGTGCAGAGATGACTGAATTGTAGGCTGGCTTTGGCTTGTAGTTGGTATCAAACAACAGCGGCGTAGAACTGGCACGCCAGGAATTCTAAAGACACATAAAATCAGGCAACGACCGAGGTATAGATGTTTGACTTACAACATCGCTGACTCCCCAGCTAGTAATAGAAACGCAAGCGGGCTGCGCAAGACAGGCTTTTACGACGTTGGTGTAGTCCGTAGGGCTGGCACCTGCAATATCTAATTCCGTGATAGCGATCTCTACACCAGCTGCAGCAAGAGCGTTCAGAGCTGCTTGGGCACCCCCGGCACCTCCCGCCTGGAAAACGAGTTAGAGATGTCCAGCTGAGTATGTTTTAAACTTACGTTTAGATGCATTTGGGTACCGATACCATCAATGAGCTTCCCGTTGGCATTGATCCGTTTCACCAGAGCGACCATTCCTAAGGTATATAAGAACAAGTCGGGATGCTTTTCTGCCTCACAAACCTTGGACTTTTGCGTTGTTCGAATCGAGATTGAAATCGTTGATGTATAATCTATTCAACTACGTTGTCAGCGAGTGGAGAAGCCCTAAATGCCGACCGACTTTGCCGTGGGATCAGCAGCCTTCGCAGCCTGGAACGCCATGGTAACAAAGGACTTAAAGAACGGATCAGCAAGATATTGATGACAACAGCGAATTCGCGTACTTCTCCGAGTACGTTGAAGAAGACATTTGATTGCAGAGTTCCGTCTTCGTTGAGGATCTCACTGAAGAGTTGTCAAGCAGATAAAATGATGAAGCGAAAACTGTCGTACTTGCAAACGTCCCACTATTATGAGATGTCAGTGAGCTCTGCAAAGCTAAGCAGTGTAGACCACGCACAGCTGTATGAAAAGTATTAGCCGTAGAACGTGAGGAGGTATGAATGGGTACATACAATACACTTTGCCCGCGTACCGCCCCGCAACAGTAGAGATGTGTTTTTGAACAACAGAAGTCTTTGGATCAGAGTGAAAATCTGGACGGCTGACTGATCGACACAATAATAAAACCCACCAGTGTAGCTGGATTGTTAATGTTGGAGACCCATGAAGGAAGCTGGTTATGCCACACTAGCGACGAGCGTCAGGATCATTCGTAAATCGGTAAACACAGCCAACCTAGTGTGTGCGCGCGAATGAGTTTGCCCTGAGATACCGCCCAATTGACTAGGAAGTCAGAGCCAGAAAACGTAAAGACTCCCTGGGTGTTCTCGGTTGCGTCCCACTGACGTTCGGTAAGTGTACGGAACGAGGCTGGTAGTGCAAAGTCCGACCTTCATGGAATTCTCAGGTGTCACCTTCATCGAGAACGCCGTTAGCATGGTTGGAGACACCAAGAAGCATTCTTACCTGGCCAAAATCAGAAATCAAAAGGGCCTGGTTCGCTATAGTACACCTGTCAGTGTGCATATGGTGAATACTTCGACAGCAACAAACCCGCAATGTTGATAGTATTCTGATCGGCAGCAGAACCCTATTGCCCCATTGTTAATGCTGCATATGGCTAGCCATCAGACACGAACCCAGAAATGTTTGCCTTTGGCGACAAATTTCCCGTTCAGCCCACCAGTACCAGTTGCAGTAGGTCCGGAACCTGTTGTGGGAGACGTAGGAGTCGATGGAGTAGACACAGGAACTGATGTTGTTGGAGGAGGTGCATTAGTGGTTGGCAGGCATCTAACAAAGCGAGGATCGGTTTTGTACTCCGGTTTCATCCATTATGATATGCGTACTGAGAGTAGTAGGCGTTTAGAACTGTGCAGGTATTGCCAGCGTCACCTAGACAAGAGCCAGTGAGAATCGAGCGCTGATACAATCTAACGGTATTGAATAGATATTTACAGACAGTCTGCAAGGGTAAAAACAGTTAGCGAAGAATAAGTCGGAGTAAGATTGTAACTCACACTGCCGGTCCATCCTATTCCCCCACCTTAAAGACGCGGAACAATCAGTACGAAGTCGCCGTTAACAAGTGGAAGGCGCACATTGTCCCCACACAGCAACAGCGGTGGTTCGTTTCAAGATGCAAGCCAAGGTAATGATAGACAGGAGACCAAACATAGCGAGAGAAGATTGCTCGACGGGACATCGGTAGTCCTGCATACGTTATATACCATTTTCCTTAGTCATTGAGCAGATCAGCGGTAAAATCTAGTCACTATGAGAGTACATCACATCGAGGAAATCCATTGAAACGGATAAATCGTGACAGGGACGCACGCCGAGTAGACCATCGCACTTGCAATGTGAGCAAAGCATTATTCCGACGATCAACCTTGGTGAAAATGATGCTGATACTAATAGATTGATTGCTTGTGTATGTAGCCACGGGATCGCTATTCAAACCTCGGGATCAGAAGGGAAGCCTCACTGGCCAGCGCCAAGCGAGCCACGACAGAAACGTGCACGCCTGCGGCGTCTCGGAAAAAAATCATGACGCGCAACAAATACGAAGCTATTTTTGTGAGTATTACTGACTTGAAATCCCCGCAAAGTCAACGGAGAACTGCCGTCAGATGAAACCTGACGATGGGGTGAAAAGCGAAGAGTGGTATTCGGGCCGAGATACCGGTGATCAGCTACCAGTGACAGCACAGTCAGGTGACCGTGACCGTTACGCGTCTTTACCACTTTCCATTGTGTCGTCGGACATCAACAAACTTGACGCGAAACTTGGATCAATGAGCTCGAAGAAACAGACTATAGAGCAACTTGCGGCCACAGTCTCTGACTCTACGGACTTTCCAGATATTGCCACTGCTCCAGGTCTCAGAACGCTCGACTCCACGTTGCGCTGCCCCATCTGCTGCGAACTGTTCTCTGGACCTGTAACCCTTCGTTGTGGACACTGTTTTTGCTCATTGGTATGCTTAAGCTTGTACATTGTACATCTCGCTGCGCCTCACCACGTTCCAGTGCATCAGGGGTTCCCTTGCGCAGAAGCAGGAGTGCCCGTCTTGCCGTAAAGGTGAGGAGAATGAGGGGCATTTGAGGGTAAATCCGGTTGTTGAGGAAGCTGTGGAAGCGTGGAGTAAGGCGCGGTACGCTGTCAATCATATTTTTGTCGTTCGACCCTGTTAAATCCAGCCAGACCTTTCATTCTCCAGTTACTGCATCGGGGCGGGCGGCCGTCGGTCAGCAGCAACCCTAGCGAAAGCGGTCCGTCTAAAAAGCGTAAGAGGAGTAGCCCTGACTCCGATATCGAATTCGTTGCAGGGCCCTCTGGTCAGAGAACAGGTATTGTATCCGGTACCGTCTTCTCAGCACCGCGGGAACTGACGCTCGCAGAGGCAGCTCCGGCCGAAACACCTTGTCCGGTGTGCGGGATGACGGTGAAACATGAAATTATAAATCAACATTTGGACAGCGGCTGTAAGACGTTCGACCTTAACAACTCATCGAAAGCAGCATGGTCAAAATTAATGACTCCAAGAGTCAATCTTGAGAAAAGCAAGCAAAATCAAGCGAAAGGGAAAGAGAGGTGATTGTTTTAATATATGTCATATCAACTGCCTAACCCTTCTCTAGATCTTTAAGTGTTGAGGACGAAGCACTTCCAAAAGTCTCTTACGACACCTTAAAGGATAAACAGATCAAGCGATTACTTCAAGATCAAAATCTTCCGACTTCTGGCGATCGAGCACTTTGGATTACTCGACACCAAAAGTACGCGCCTTCCTTTTATTTATATCTTGTTCTCCGTGTCTCAGCTGCGCTTAGATGGGTGATGCTGTGGAACTCCAACCTCGATAAGGCTCCAAAAAATCGCAAGTCGCCATCGCAGTTGAAATCCGAGCTTTCTGGATGGCTTGAAAATCACCAGTCGAAGTCGAAACTGGTAGTAGAAGATACACATCGTCATCAGGTGAGTCCCATGTTTGCGCCACCTGTCGTCCCAATTTAGTGACTTCCATTCAGAAGAAATACGAGAGTGAATTCAAGCGACTAACAGAGGTGGCTAGACCGAAGAAAGCCGTATCTTCACAGCTCTCTGATTCGATGGAGACGACATCCTTAGAGGTCGAGTCCACGGATCCAACAAATCCTTCTACTTCAGGTCCAAGGAAGTCACTATCTCAGTCACCTCTTCACAATAGTGATGGCAACGAGATAGTTGTGCTTTAACGGGATGAAGACAAGTATCTCTCATTCTATCAATCTATCTTCCCTGCAGTTTGATACATACCCATTTTGTAGAACATATTTTCATATCTATGAAGGAGTGTTTGTATAGATCATGTTTGCAACTCGCCAAAACACACGTCAAAGCGAGTGCTTCGCGGCTTCCTTTGATGCGGTTAGCCTATGAAGATAATGCGGCCATAACGGACAGGTAATCTCTGGCTATTGCGCGCGTCGCCACACACTTTCGGGTTCGAAAGCGGAGCTGTTGGTGGATCACGTTTCAGAGAAATGGCCACACGGCACCTTTCGGAGATAATCTCTTCGGATGGGCCGGGATAGCGGGACGGCAACTACGGCACGTTAGGCTGGCCACTCATTACCAACGAACAACGATGCCGCATATCGAGTTCCCCGATCTGATACACTATCAATATTGCGACTTTGTTCAGACACAATCTGTATCAGTATAATGATGGCGGGGGGAGCGAAAGCGCACAGGATCTGCGTGGGCAATGCATGTCATGCCGTAGGCCTGAGATTAGAGCGGTGTGAGTAATGATCATCCCTTAATGCGATTCAATTGAGCTAGAACATTGTTCCTTCAGTGACTACAAGATGCCTGAAGGACGAGGGGAGGCGGGAACAAGCAGCACCAGGGTAAGCAGCGTCTGGGCCGTCTGGACAACATTGTAGCGCATAACATTACCCTCAAAGAAGAAGCCTGCTTGTTCCAGCCGCATTGTAGGCCCATATCCAGATGAAGGGGTCAGGCCGTTTGTGGGGACGCTTTGCGGTGATCAAGCGGTGATGGCAAATCTTCAAAAAACAAGGGCTAAGTGGACAATAAGCTGTCGTCCCAAATTAGGCAGGTGTTATATTCATTCTTCGAAGCTCCGTTTGATATAAAGGTCTTTGCAGGCAATCGTGATGGTATCCTTCCCAGCCGAATTTTGTTGTCACCATACTCTCTCTCTTTTCCCCCCTTCTTTATCTTAGTCTAATGTCTGCTAGTGATCGCTCTAGCGTGAGTAGTTTCATCCGTCGCCTTATCTTTCCATCCTGAGCTAACTTGTTGCTATCTGCTGTAGTTTGCGTCTGAGAGTGATCAGACCGCTACAACTGGCTCTCACAAGGTCAGATACCATGCCGACGAGGATTGGGATTTCCATCTCGACGTGTCTAGCACACCCGTCGACCTCTCGCTGGTACTGCCCCATTACCGTGCTCGTAACCAACCGCTCGACCATCGGATGAACATGTTCGTTGGCAACGATTCTGGCCACATGAAACTAAAAATTGTGCGTACCCCTCGTACCTTCCCTCAGCCTAGCCCCTTACTGATCTTGCGCTAATGTAGTGTCGAAATTCTGTTAAATCAAAATTCTACCTTGAGATCCAGTCGTCGACTTCGGATATCACAGTGTGGCTGCCTTCCGACTTCAAGGGGCGGATACATTCATTGGGGAAGACGTCCTTCTCCTCTGGGTTCTTGAATCGGATCATGCAGAGCGTGCAGCTGAATGGGGTTGAACATGATGGATTTGCCGAAGATGAGGTGGTGGTGATGTCTTCGGGGCACGTAACATTCCGGATGTGGGATGTCCTCACGGGTGCCCCTGAACGTGCTCAGAAGGAGGTGCTGAAGAGGATGTTTGGACGAACGCAAAAGGCACGCGAGACGTCGACGATGAACTGGGATTTCCTTCTCGAAGACTAAAAAAAAAAAAACCCTGGAGGAAGGACTTGTTTTATTGGCCACTCCTACGCCCCTCGATGGGAATCACTATAGACTTATCCTTGTTCGTTCTTCCTTCTATCGGCTCTTTGGGGCATTGCTTATTTACAGGGTTCGTAACCCGAATCAGCCTATCATCGCTTCGCTCGCAGTAATTTCGCATACGCATTGTATCATCTCACCAGCACGTACTTGTATATCACTTGTAGCAATATTATATCAGAAGATTGCCCCGGTTACATAGTACCTGGCTAGCAAATGAGTTCTTGTATTACATCGGTCAGGCCTTGTTCCTAAAGCTACAAAATTTATCCGATAACTCCCTTGGATACATCATACAATATCGGGCCTAGTTTGAGGCTAAGCAAGGGCCGATTGTCCTTCGAGGCACGTATCGATGGTCTTGACGAGAGCTGGGTTTTCCAGTGCAGCTGCGACCCTTTCCTTGTCATTGAGTTGCTTATTCACTGCCAAGCATCGACTTCAACAAAGATGGATAAAGTACCGCAGTCAGGAAGAGTACTTACCCGCTTCCTCGCTCTGATGAGATCCGGGTTTGACGATGATATCCACTTTGAAGCGGTGAGGTAGACTTCTGAGAAGCCGAACACGAATTGAAAGACCTGATGAAGGAGATTAGTACTTATTGACGTACGGCAGCGCCGCAAGCAAGCGAGGGATACCTATTATTGTCGACATACCACAGTGAGGTACTGTGGGAGTGAATTCTACGATGATATGGTTCCTTGAGACCGAAATTTGCGGTGCCGAAACGACTTTTAGTTCTTCAAGGGTATTGGGGTACTCAGGGTCGTGTATCCATCGCACGAGTTCTGTTCTTCACTATCAGAAAACATAGGATACGAATCGAAGCGGTGCTTGCCATATATTTCATCCTGATCAATGGGTTCGACGACATCATCAGCGTCGTTAAGTACCTCGTCCTCATGATCCAGCCAGAGAGAGGTAAGATGTCGTCTGTCTGCGCTTTTTGTCGGCTTGAAGATGACTGGGTTGGGATTGAAGACTTCTTGGACCATGGTATCGTGAAGGAGAAAGTGTGAGTAAGATGAGTTACGTCAGAAGTATCGGTGACATCGTTCTGTCACGAGACGTCACGGAACGCGACCTTGCCGCCAGCAATACGAAGCTTAATTTCTGCACCCACCTCACCCGCCACCAGACCTGTTCTATCGTAAATCGCCGTCCCGAAATGCCTCCAAAGGTACAACATCATGCAGTGATCTTATTCTGGCCTCGCCTTGACGTACGCCTATCCAGCGAAAACAGGTTGACGAGACGCCAGCCGAGAGCAGTTCGACGCGAGCCACCCGGAGTTCTACACGCGCCTCGACTGCAAAAAAAGGAGAGGACACGTCAGGCCCGGCATCGCAGAAATCCACGAAAAAGGCAGCTGCAAAGACCACGAAGAAGGCAGCCCCGTACGTCGTATTTTTTTCTTGTTCCATTGGACTAGACTTGCTGATTTTGATACAGGAAAGGCGCCGCTGATGAAGAGCAAGTACGTGCGCCGTACCCTTTCTGTCATTTTGCCGTGTCTGACGGTTATGCTAGCCTCCCGCGAAGAAGGCAAGAACCAGCAACCCTAGGGTCACGAAGCGAGGGAAGAAGTCAAATACAATGTACGGCAATTTGTATAGGCAACTTCGCGGGAACTCATCCTGTTTTTTTCTGTTTGTTTCTCGCTTTCCACACTATCCCCTCGCGTCCTCCTACTCGCACCCTCTCACACCTCCCCCTTTCGCGTGCCACTATATCCACTTTCGCTGTTCCGAAAAAAGTGTCCCAGATGATGTAATGACACGTGCTCCTGTTCCTCTCCACGTGGCTGATGTCGTTCTATTTTAGGAGTCCCTTGCCCTGTGAGTTCTTACTGTCACAGCCTTTTTCTGTCATCCCCTCTATCCCGTCTTGGTGTCGTGGTGGCGGTCGGCGTGGATGCACATCTATGCGCTTTCTATCTCTCCTTCCTTGCTGCTCTTCTAACGACATCAACACTATACATAGCGACGACCCAGCCGGTCCCAGCAAGCCGGTAGCGAAGGTCGGGTTTAGTGTGCTGGTGTCATTGCACCCCTACTCACCGTTCCCCACACAGGCCCCCGAGGAAGCCAAGAAGCTGGCAGCTGGCAAATCCGAACCTTACGCCCCCGCGCGCTCCGTCGCGCTGTTCGAGACATATGCAGACCCAGATACACCCGATGTCATAGGCCCTGAAGGGCTCGAGAAGTTGTGTTCGGACGCAAATATCCCAATGGAGGGTGCATTGCCCCTACTCTTTTCTTGGCAACTGGGGGCTCAAGAGATGGGGAAATTCACGAAAGACGAATGGGTCGAGTGGACTACCGCACGCAAGTACGTTTGCTTGTTTGTTCCTGAGACACCGCCCCTTATACCGGTTCAGAATATCCACACTTTCTCAGATATACCAGGCGTTGGCAGACCTCGATGATCTCTTGATTGATGGGAAACCCCCATTGAAGCGTCCCTCCAACGCCAAGAAAAACGACGAACCATACGATCGAACCTCATACTGGGCCTACGCTGCTGATACGAAAGACGCGTTTCGCAAACTTTACATGTTTTGTTTTATGCTGGTAAAGCCTCCGTGGGTTGTTCCGCTTCCGTTCCTTATTATAGGCGCTCATAGAGCGCGTTGACTTCACAGGCAATCTCGAAACATTGACATGGAGGTTAGACTGTCTGACATTTTGCCTATAATGGCATGCCGTCTCGACACCTATCACTAACCTTAATTCATCAGACCGCCACTGCCTTTTGGACTGTATTATTGGCACCGAAGTCGCCTCTCATGAAGGATGTCCTGGAGTTTGTCGGCGTATGTCATTATTTTCTTTACGACAGATAATTGTTTTGTTGACATTGATATTCGTATCAGGGAAAGGGAGAGTCATACAAGGCCGCAAATAAGGATTTATGGACCATGGTCAGTCTTGGTGGTTCTTCTCCGGCAGAATGTCGGTTCTTATCGCAACGCAGATGCTTGAATTTTGCGAGACGATGTCGCCGAATCTCGATGGATATGAGGCGGACGGGGTACACTCATTTTTCCCCTTCTATGCCGCCGTCTTTACTCACTACTTTGGTAGGCATGGCCCACTCTCTTAGATGACTTTGTTGCATCGAAAAAGGGTGGGAACGAGAAGAAAGTAGATGAGGTTGCCTAAATATATCTCGCACTCGGACATTGCTTTGCATTTCCACACTGTTATCTAGTCGTTGCATCATACATACATGGTCGGGTACCTCGGGTACATACAGTAGGGGGCGACTGTGACGTGACGCATGTGTGACCGGGACATCCCGAGACAAACAAGTACAAACAGTATTTAGCGTGAAAAATTTTCTGTACTTCGTTCTTTCATTCTCTTGCCTTCTCCCATCTCTTCTTTCATGGTAAGTGTTACTTTCCTCCTTACTTTGTGCCGTCTGCGCCATCTATGTGATGACTTTATTCTCTTCCCCGTCCTACACGACCATGCCGAGGAATAGAGCTTTTCTGTTCGCAACAGAAACGCGTCCTACGGGGCGCACAGTGTACTTGCCAGTGCCATTTCGTCTGATTCTTCTTTATACCATCTCTCATCCGCTATGCCTGTTACTGACTACCCCTCTCTTCTCTCTAGGTGAGCATCCTTTACCACGACTCCATCCACCGGATGAAAATTTCCGTTACATTCGCAGTTTCCACCCTAGTGCCCTCTTTATGGAGTACTCCCTCAGTGCGGAACGTTTATATTCCCCCTCCATACCAACCTGAACCCATTGGGTTGTGTCGAGTGTGGGCCGCCCCTTTTGTGGGTGCGCTGGGCGGGAAGCGGGGGTCGGCACGATGCGGGATGATAATGTCCTTCCTTTGGATGTCTGATCCTTTCCTCTTTCTTGATTATGCATCATGAAGAAGTCTTTACTGATTCATTTCTTAGGTGCTGAGCAGGATCTGTTGATCTGCGTGTTCCTTTGTATCTGTAGTGCTATTTGTTGTATTATGTATGCCGATATACGATGTATTTCAAATGTGTACGAGTTGATCAAGCAAATTGTTTCTTCGCAATTTTTGGAACTGCTTTTGTTGAGTGTCATCCACCATGTACGGGTAAAAATTTCTCGTCGTACTAAACTTGAATCAGTCCCTTTGATCGACTGTCATCAAGTGTTGGGAGGGACTGGTTCGAGTCTATCGTCGTACCAGAATGCAGCATTTTCTTTTCTCTGGGGCTCAATCTTCGGAATGGGTTACGTTTAGAGCCGTTCACTTCGGACGCGTCTGTCGGCCTTTTCATTGGTGGTATCATATGGCGGCGACCGCGTTGGACGCACATCCCGACATTCGGGACCTAGTCTTGGACCACTTTCAAATCGTCACGAAAATTTTTGTCTTGTCATGCCAATGAAAATGAATCTGCTTCTTAGAAGCGACATGGTGGTAGATTTTCAGGGTTGTTCTACATACCATCCAGCCGTAATCCCATTGCTCCGTGTGCCGCATTGGCTTATTGTCAGAACAAAAAACTTTGGTCAAAGAGGCTTTGGTTCTAGCTAAGCGATACAAGACTAGATAGATAGATGTCGCACTTGTACAAGATATATTGGGTACTCTATGCCCTCTAGCTACGCGAAAATCAGTCACGCACTATTCCAAGAAGCGGTGGTAGACGGAAATCCTAAAATCCGCTGCAGACATGCTTCCGTTTTTACTTGGTCGCCTTCTTCGGCGGCCCATCTGGGTAGAGCTGGACGGGCATTATGAGAACCCACGCAAACAAAAAAAAATCGACTATTCACCTTTCCAGGGTTGAGAAGATTTTGAGGATCAACGGCGTTCTTGATCGTCTTCATTAATTCCACTGTACCCTCGCCAAGCTCTTCGATGAGATATTCCTTTTTACCGACTCCGACGCCGTGCTCCCCAGTGCCTGTAACCCCCAGGATCAGTTGACAAGTAACATCGAGCACGGAAAGACTACTCGCATGTTCCGTCCAGAGCAATAGCCCTATGCACAATACGGTGAACAGCATCGCTCACTTTCCCCAGATCATCGTCATTCTTGAATAACAGCAGCGCATGGAAGTTGCCATCACCAACATGGCCTACGATAGTGCTCAATATCCCAGCCTCCTCGAGGTCTTTCTTCGACTCTGCTACTAGCTGAGGAAGGCGCGAGACGGGAACGCTAGAAAATGAACGTCACAAGATATTCTCCGACGTGGATGGACTGTCCACTCTCACCAAACGTCCGTAGTCCAACACTTTGCACCGGGGCCCGCATAAGCTATCGACGATGTCAAAGCATGTTTCCTGTTCCTCCATAAATCGTCGGCTTCCTCGTCAGTCTTTGCGAACACGAATTGGGAGCTAGAGTGTTTTTTTGTGATTGTCTGGGCTTCCTTTGCTGCCAACTTGATAGACTCGGGTGATCCTTGTATCTTGAAAAATAGGGTGTCGCTAACTGGGTACGTGTGTTCGATGACTCCGCTCTTGTTTATAGCATCCATCACTATGACGACGTCAATAGCGTATCTTGAAACCAAATATCTCGCCTACTATTGTTATCCAGAAGTTCGACGCATTCTATTGAAGGTGACAAATTAATTACACGAGCTAGATGCAATAACATGGGACTCACGGAAGTTGGCGCCGTAAGGTGAATTAAGTATTTCCTGCACAGCGTCCACAGCTTTGTCTATTGAAGGGAACTGTGCCATGGCCACTTTGGTTGGGAGACGTGGAGCCAGTCGGAGTGTGGCCTCCGTAACGATACCTAATGTGCCCTCAGCGCCGATGAACAACTTGGTGGTATCAAATCCAGCGGCGGACTTGCGCGACCGTTGCCTCGTCTTGATCACTTCGCCATTGGGGAGAACAACCGTCAAGTTCAAGAACCACTCAGCCTTTGCCGTGCCGTACCTAACCGCGTTGGCTGAAGAATGTCTAGTTAACGTGTGACTGTTTCCTCGATTGGGAGCCAAGACATACTTCCACTGCAGCCAGTTCCAACCATACCGCCAACTGTCGCGCCGGGTCCTGGGTCAAGCTGTGAAAGGCGTCAGATTACCGCAGAGCAGAACGCATTGATCACTGACAGGAAAGAAAAGCGGAATCCCGTCTTCTTTGAGAGTTCGGTTGATATCTTCCCATCTGGCGCCCGCCTGACAAATGAGATCGGAATCCGCCTCTACAAACAACGTCAGCACAGAAAGGCGAAGTTTTAAGAACGGGCTGTTTGCCGTCACCATGTACAGTAGCATTTGTACATTGACGGTTCATGAGCAACGATGGACTTATTCATCACAGAAACCTGCTTGTATGCACAAACAGGTCACTGCGGTATGATGTTCCGAGGAAGCATGTCGTGTCCATTATATAGGCGTTGTCCAACAAAAACACTCACCATTTATCTGAATAATTTTATCCATCCCTGACACATCAACGCAAATGCTCCCAGTAGGCACCTATCGATATTATTTAGCACACGAGTGCACTCTTTAGATTGAAGAACGCACCCCGGAGAAATGCCCTTCAAGACTCGTAGCACCAGACGAAACGACAATGGGGACCCGGTATTCTCGAGCAATGTTGACAATTTTCACCACATCTTCTGTGCTGCTAGGCCGAACCTATGATCCCTCATCGGACGACTGGCAGCGTAGTAAGGGAGAAGCACACACCACAACTGAGTGCGGGGATGCAGGGTGGTACGAGTTGTCCGATGAGCCATAAGATTTGAGGACCTCCGGGTCGGTGGACACAGTGTCCTCTCCAGGTAATGCCAGCTTGAGCTTCTCTATAGCAATTCTTATTTCGCGCTCAGAACCGTATTGTTGGTCGACATTGGACTAGGGCGCACGTTAACCGATATTCTCCTCAGGTATGCAGAAACCGTGACATACGAAGAGTATCGAGTCCACGTACTGCGTCGCGAGGAGTAGTCCGATGGCATACGTGATTCCCTGCAGGAAACTTCGTGCTTTCCAAGAATACGCGAAATGGGGCGACCAAGGTGAGTATCGGGAAAAAGTGCTGGGCTCTTTGGTGACCACCTTGGGAATCGGTCTCTTCGCAGCGTAGAGACGGCGCTGGACGACTGGGAAGCGCCATGGCTGTCTCCCCAATCCAAGGCGGAACATGGTGGTTGCGAGATAAGAGGCAACCGGATTCCTCAGCTGACACCACTTCACCACAAAGTTATTCCGGGGCTATTGATCGCATCTTGCGTGCTATTCGTAGATGTTGGCGTAATAAAATCGGTGTCAGAGGCAGTATTCGACACGGCCATCGGTTCAGCGTGCTTCATAGTCCGCTAAGGACATTGCAGAAGTCAGCTCTGTATGTACTTTGTTTGCATTCTGCGGACAATTCGTTTCATTGTAATACTTAAAGCTTGGAACTGTAATCTAATCTATGGGTTTGAATGCTTGCATATGTTCCATCATCTCCCTTACTTCCGTCTCAGCAAACACCGCAGCCTCCCTCGCAACCGCAAGTTTCTTCTCCAGCTCATCCGCTGTCATCGCTCTAGCAGCCCCATTCTCTTCAACCAAGCCCATCTTGTCAAACCTGCGCAAGGTATTTCCAACTCGCGGCATGAACCCATGCCTGTCCCAACCACTGTCATTGAAAGCAAGGACCGCGCGAACAGCAGCGGTATTGATATCTCGATGAAGTTCTTCGAGCTTGGAAAGCTGCACCTCCATCCAACGTGCACGTCGCTCAAGGGCCAGGGTCAACGCAGCAACTTCATCATCTTTCCCTTGGCTCTCTTCGCCTCCTTCATCGAGAAAATCATCTCCCTTCAACATGTCCCTCAGCACGCCGTCAAAGGAGGAACTATCGTCCCAGGTTGTGCGAGGCAGCAAACGCAGCAGATCGGAGATGGTTTGTGTAAGCGTCTCCAACAGCTGCTGAAAGGAAGAGACAGCGTTATCGATAGATCCTGAAGGTACACTATTGGCAAAAGTGCCGCCGCCAACCGACAGAGCAGACAGAGCATGCACAAGTGGTCCGTACTCGAGCGGCATCTTCGCAGCAGGGTTGATCTTATGAAGATTGAAGAAAGGATGGTTGGGAAGGTCCATGGCTGGGTTCGTCATGTGGATATCCTCCAGTAAATCTTCCACGGGTGTGGGCCCCTTACGATCCACAGATTGAGAGCGAGAATTAGTGGAGCTCGAAGTCGCAGTATTTCCTTTGCTCGATGGAAGAAGTGGTACATCGGATGCAGAGAATATAGTCGAAGTTTCCTCGGTAACCTGATCCTCTTCCTTTACAGGAACCTTAGCGGGTTTCACGATGGGTTTGTTCTTCTTCGGTTTCTTGGAGAGCAGAGGGACCTGGGTCGTTTCAGAGGGAGAGGGAGTCGGGGCAGATGCCTGACGAGTGACAGATTTTTCCAGGGCCGTGATTTTAGCTCGTTCGCTCGCCAACTTAGCTTTCAAGGCGTTAGCTTCCTTGATTGCGTTGCGTAGCTCCCTGTCCTTCTCTGCTTGGGCTAGCTTTTCCTCCCTCTCTGCCTTTGCAAGACGCTCCTTCTCTCTCACAGCCTTCGCTTCCTCTTTTTTGATTTTTTCTTTCTCCAGACGCTCCTTCTCTTGCTGTGTCTTTATAGCCGCAGCCTTCTCCTTCTCGGCAGCCTTTTCCAGCGCAATACGCGCCTTTTCTGCTGCCTTCGCTGCTGCCTTCTCCTGCGCAACCTTCTGTCTTTCAGCCGCCCTTTCTGCTGCAGCAGCCCGTTTCGCTGCTTTGCGGTCTGCCTTCTCTTGGGCTTCGAGATCTTCAGGAGAGACTTCGTCTGTTGTCGGGACAGTGGGAGTGGTGTCTATACTCGGAGTAGCAGATGACAGCGCTGGAAAGTCTGAGGTTGACAAAATCGGAGGTTGTACGGTTGTGTCTATGGATACTGTGGAGATTGGAACAGCAAGAAAATAAAGCAACACAGATTAGCGTCAAAGAAGACGGTAATACTAGAGCTCGAGGAGAGGGGGGAGGGTATCAAGCGTATAGTGATGATTTTTAGCGTGATCATAATTTTTTTCTTGGCCGCAAAGTCGATGTAGTCCAAACATAGCGAGACGGAAGGGGTGATAGGACGGTGCATCAAGGCCGATAGTAGATTTTCCGCACTGAGAAAGCACGGGAACTCGGTACGCGGTCCTCCCTCTCCTCAGAGGAACATGGAAGAAACTCACCATTCATAGTTCCATTGTTCTCCATCCCCAATATGCCCGGCAAGTTCGCACTGCCTTGGGGGTACGCGAGTCCTGGTGGTGACGCATAGTTTAGGTGACTGTGATCCGCTTGCTGATATCCAACGTCTTGACCCGACGCGAATCGAGCAGACATGATGGCTGGATCAGTGAACGGTTGATGTCCACTTGCTCCTGGTTGTTCTGGATAACAAGAGAAAAAACGAAAAGGGTAAAAACGCGAATGGATATAGAATAGCATAGGATACATTCATGCAAGAAGGGGGAAAAAAACAAAAAAGTCCCGTCAACACTCCCATCGAATTATTCATACAAAGAGAAGCGTCCTACCAGCAGAGCCGCTACGCACGGCCGACCCGTTGGATACCCGATCCCGGCTTGATTGAATGAGATCTCTGAGATCCGCTTCACTGATGCCGGCATTGAACAAAGGGAAGCGGCCTTGCGCCTGTGGATACGGTTGGGCCTGAGTGTGTTGCAACATGGGTGAACCCATCGCCGAAGGCGGCTGTTGGTAAACATAATCTTGACGTGAATGTAGCGACCATTGAGAAATGGCAGGAGAATGAGGCTGTTGGTCAACAGAATTGTATAGCGAGTGCGTTTCGCCTATACTATTACTGACACTGAGAGGCGAAGGAACGTGAAGAGGTGAGGATGCAGCCGTTGACCCTCGCCTACCCCGAGCGAATCCAAAGCGCGAAACTTTCCTAGTTTCATCATCAAAGGAAGATTTAGTCGGAGAATGTACTTGAGATGAATCCTCGTTTTGCTCGGCAAAAGGGTTGAAAGATCCAACATAGTTCGACCCTCCAGTAGACTGCCGCTCGATCGATTGCGGTGACCGAACAGACATGGGGTCATATATAGACCGACTAGGATTATGGGGGTATGGCAAACCCGGCGGAGCCGTAAAAGCACCACTGGGAGCGCCCTGGCGTAGCGCTGGAAATGCATCGACATAGGTACCAACGAAAGGAGTTTGCGCCTCTGCCTCAAAGTCAGGTAGCTGTACTTCATTTGCATCCTCGCCCGCCAGCTTGGGATCTAGATTGAAACTAAACCCACCAAAGCCGCCATCCCCACCAGACAGATTCTGCAAGGTACGATCAAAGTCGGGGAAAGGACTTAACGCCGAGACGGATGGTGGAGGAGCTTCACGGCGGGCTTTGACATCATCAAGTAATGCTCGAGCTGCATTTGACATCTGATATGAAGTCTGCATTGCGAGAAGGGGTGTTTGTGGAGACGCTGTCTCTGCACGAGGGGGGCGCGCAAGAGAAGGAAGACCTGGCGGTGCTGACAGACCTGGGGGAACCGCGGGGAGACCTGGTGGAACAGAAGGTGGTAGCGAGTCGGATGATTTGGCAGGAGAGAGAGAGCCTGGCTCCGACTCAGCATTGCCAGATGGAGTAGGAGACGGTGGCTGGACGGGGGTTGAAGACTTCTTCTGCGGAGACTTTGCCTCCCCAGGAGTTGAAGGACGTGGTGGAAGTGACGCAGGCGTGGAAGGACGAGACGATAGCTGCGACGCAGACTTCGCAGACCTTCTATCCTGTTGCACACGAGCATTTGATGGACGCGACTCAGTTGCAACAGGACGAGTTTGCCTATTACCACCCCGCCGACTCTGGCGTGAAACTGGTATAGTCGAAGGTGACGAAAGGTTAGAGGAAATAGTCGTCGACGAGGCAGGTGCAGTCGTTTTGTGTCCCCAAGCTGCGGCACGCGGAAGTCCTGCAAGGAATGTTCATAAGTAGAAAGTTCAAAGAAGTTTTAATACGCACCTTCAGCTTCTTCCCCTTTCTTTCCCATAACTGTTCTTGTTCGGCTTTCTGTTGCCTTGATCGTATGTTTCCTAGAATGCGGTGAGAATAGGAACACAAGAGGGAATGAAGCAGACAAACAGAGTCGTCAAGTCCTCCTTTGTAAAGCAGTCCTTTTCATCTCCCCATTCATGCAGATTCATACAACTATGATCGCTGCATGTAGCACCCCGCAAGAACGCCATACAATATTTCGTAGTTCCGTAGCTGGCTCTCATCACTTCTCGACCGCCGCCAGGGGATGGTGTGCCATCAACAGCGGCGATGGCGCGCGCAACATCTTCTCGCCTGTGATATGTGATGTATAGTCCGACAACGGGTGCGCCGCTACCCGATGGTGTCCTCTTGACCAGAACGATCTTTGTTATTTTCCCATACTGGCCAAAATATTCGTTTGAACGTAGCGTCGGAATAAGCTGTGTGAAGGAAATGAGAACTGTGGCGTATGTAACAGGATGCACAGTACCTCTTCCTTGGCGAATCGAGGTCCTATTCCAACCACGTAAACGACATTGCGTTGAACGACACGCACATTGGCCAGGTGGCGTCTACCCAAAGCATCGAGCTCCTTGCGTTCTCGTTCGCGTTGCTTCTTCTGCTGGGTGAGGCGCTTATGGCTAACAAATCAAGATACGATGAGTGCGCCAAAGAAGAGAAACGCTGGATGAATACACGCACTCTTGAGGAGAAATAGGCTTGAACTCAACGCCCTCATCTGTGTAGACCCTTCGGCAAGCTGGACAACGCTTGTTCAGATTCTCTTTGATATGATGCCAGCAGAAACGACAGATCTGGTTTGAAGAGTCAGTAAAAAGGAATAGAAGAGCTGTATACAAGATACTACCTGGTAGCCACAGACGCAGGGCTTGAAATTGAGGTCCGAAATGTCCATTTCTTCCAAGCACAGCGGACACTCTGCATCTTCCTGTGTATTTGAGATAGACAGTGAATAATGAGAGGGCTCTAAACCAAAAACGCTTAAAGACTGACCGCTTCTTCATCGTTCCAGTACGCGTCCTGGACTCCAGCCAGTACGTGGGACTTTGATTGTGAAATAGAAAAGCCCTGGTGAACGACGGGCGCTGGGAGTGCATGGTGTGAATGAACTCTTGTAGCAGACATGGTTTACGAAGCACTAAGGGTAGAAACGTTGAGAAGAAACGCTCGAGGATGTGGTAAAAAGCGAAGCGGTGAAGCTGGAAACGCGATGGTGCACAGCGACAATGAGGCTCAGTATTATGTAAGCACTTTTGTTTGTTTGGTTGCCGTTTGTCCTAGCTTGCCGACATGATGCCGTGCAATCCTTGATTCTGGAACAAGTGCGGACCACCCGACTCGACTTGCAAGTGGGCCAGATTGTTAGGCCTTACATACCCAGTGCTCAGTACTGAATGAACTACATTCCCTGCCTGCCATTTTCTCACCTGGCGTCAGTAGTCTTTTCATATCTGCTGTGGCTGTTGTGTTGCTGTTGTGTTGCTGTCGTCCGACTTCCGTACATTACATCAAGTTCCTAGCCACTGATATGGCACGCTCAGCTCGACAAACATGCACCATCCAGCCGGCCTCGACCTCCCGGGTCAGCTGCTCATGCCTGAATCGTCCTCGTGCGCACTCGGGCTTACCTCGTATACTCCTCGAAGATCCTACCGACATCGAGCTCTAGCCGCGATCCCAATCATGTTCTATCTGGTGCTGAATTTCTAAATCCATCCTGAGGGATTAAAATTAGGAGAAAGTCACTGAGAAGAGTGCCTCGGACAGCTCCGACGGAACAGACGCCACTTTGGCCAAGTACCTCGTTTCTTCCTTAAATCTGTCGAATGTAAATAACCTCAGAATGGATCATTATGTATGGCTAATTGAATTATACAGGACCTAAAATGGGCGCATTAGCACAGCGAGCACGGATGAACTGGCACTCACATGCAATATCATTTATCGTTTAAAATATCCCACTTAATCTCAGCGCCGTCTCCGTACCTATCTGAAAGCCATTCATTGGCCTTGCGAAAGTGGCCGTTCCCAATAAATCCTCGATGCGCCGATAGCGGTGAAGGGTGCGCAGATCTGGGAGGTTCAGACTTTCGAACTCTCATGAGGTACTAGATGGATTTACCTCAGAACCAAGTGTTTTGTCTAAGAAAAAATAGGTCAGCACAGAGAAAATACAGATTGAAATAGGACAAACTTCATCAATACCTATCTTGTCGCATGTCTTTTGGGCAGGAAGCCCCCACGCCATGAAGACGACGCCTTTCCCATCGGCCCTGGAAGTGACGGCTCTGATGACCTCAGCGGTAAACGTCTCCCAGCCCTTGCCGGCATGGGAATACGCTTTATGCGCGCGGACCGTGAGAGAAGTATTAAGCCAGAGTACCCCCGAGCGAGCTATCGGACTAAGATCTCTAACGATTCAGAGTCAGCGTAAAGAATAGGTGGAGAATTTGTCAAAGTACCCAGTTTGAGGTATTACGAAGGAAGGTATATCGTTTGCCAGCTGTTTATAAATATTCCGTAGCGACCCAGGAATCTTTGTCGGGGGCAAAACCGAAAACGATAACCCTGATAAAGGTGTTCACAAACGATCTGGTGATAGAAGTAGTGAAGGGCAAACCATGAGCTTGTCCGACGTTGTGGTACGGATCCTAAAGACAATCCTCAGTGACGTGTAAAGCATCAAAGATAGTATATCTTACTTGACCGAGGATAACCACCTTCACAGCTTCAAGAGGTGTAAGCCGCGACCAAGAATATACGTCTGCCACTATTGAAACATGAGTTTAAAAAGCCGTAGAGCATCTGAATGCTTACTTGATGGGTAAATGGTGTACAATTTATGCTCCTGAAGTAAGAATTGTTTCAACTATTTCATGAAATAAGCATATACACAACACAAGACGTCGAATGAGCAGCACTCCCCTTCAAAAAGTAGTCCTTATTAAATTCGATTTGTAGCGCATCGTACCATGACTTGTGCATAGAATTTTGCTCGAGATTAGACAAGATAGCCTCGACAGTAGGTGGCGGTAGTGCCGACAAATTGTCCGTTGTAGCACGTTCGACGTGGGGAATATCATGAATTACTGAAGTCTTTGAAACACTAGGAGATGTGAGAAAATAAGAGTTGGTTGAGACTAGTAAAGTGGATTGTAACCATGACTGCCAGTGTCTGGCCAGCGTGGTCAATGAAATAAGTCAGCTTACCGAGTAATGGTTGATCTAACGGATCTCCCGACGCGTGATACTGTCATTTTGTGAGAAGATTCCAGGTTGTCCGTAGCAGTTTTGCGTGCATGCTTGGGCATGATATTCTTGCCCAAAGGTTGAACAAACCAAGAACGTTCTGAACAAAAGACGCGTTGTGTGGTTGTATTGACATCCGAATCGAAGCGGTGACGTCATGACCCAAAGCTTTTTTCCAAACTTCGTTGAGTAACTACACTAACGAGGACTCGAGCTCCTGTATTAGAAGATATGAAGATCGAAACCAAATTTCTGGATGCCCTTTCTCGACACTCAAAGAACTGCGTAGCATACGCCCGAATCCAGCGCCTTGTACGAGCAAAATGAGGAACTTCAGACTACTTGATCACGATGTGGAACTCTACGATAATCCGAGCAGGTATTTTTGGGATATATTCCATGCTAGGTCCTATCCAGTCCGCCTGTTTCGAATCTGCGAAGGTCGTCTGGCCATGACGACGCGGAAACTCGGAGAAGAATCGATGATATTACCCGCGGAGGCCGGTGAACCTCTGGCTAGATGAAATGGCAGAACTACGAATCAGACAAAATATTCATAACTCAACGGCCGTGCGGAACTTTGTTAAAGCCTCTGTGAAACACCTCAGAGCATGGACTTGCATTACACGCTCTCTACCGAGTCGCCGTCCTTCCAACGACAACGAGGGTGTGGATGAATACTTTGGCCAAGGCCGTGTTAACGAGAGGCGGCACGACACTCGCGCCGCCGTAAGGTCGCACCAAAGACAGGCCCGAATGGAAGAACCTTATGGTATCAGACAACTTTGGATCTGAGAGGCTCTAAGTCGCAATAGCATTGTTTCGAGCATGGGATGCGATCCTTCATACTAGGCGTTGCATGAAGAAAGCTTTCAGTAGATGTTTCTTTGATCGCATTGCTACAAGTATTAGGTGAGTTCAGCTCAGCTTTTATAGTCTTACTTATAACACCTTTTACAGTTTTATTGCGGCGTTAAATAGGTTATCAAGCTATGTTCCAAGTTCGTCGACCTTGGCACCTCAAGCCGTTTACTCAACGCCGATATCGAGCCATGGAACACTATCCGAAAGAATCACTTATTTCGTTTCAGGTCCAAGTATCTTACTCTTAGAGGAAATGGCATACAGTAAGCATTGACTCAGACATTCAAGGGTCGACGAATCCGGGTCATTGACCGGAAGACACAAAGTTCCCTGTACTTGCGGAGGCCGATGGATAGACAGTGGGGCTCTGACCTGGACGTGCCTAGTAATCCAGCCAAAAATCCGTGGCTACTTGTGGTACCACCTCTCTCTCTCGTTTGTTGTTCCTGTACTAATGCCAAGACGTTCTTTTTATAGTGGATACAACGATCAGCGCAGTCTGGTCGTTCGTCATGGCCCAAGATGTGCCGTAACTTCTAAGTGGACTCCCTGGTTGTCCTCCGGAGGAGTTACAAGCATGTTGGATGACTTCGCGTAGAAATGTTTTCTGCGTTGTTTTGTCAATGCACTTCTAACTCGCAGGTCCTACTGATAGCGATATATGCAAGAAACCTCGGCTCGTCAGCTACTTAGCGAGGGACTAAATCGGGACCGCCGCAGTTATTCACGAGCTTGAAAAAGACGAAAATATCTGTGTGTCTGATACCCATCATCGACATCAGCATCAGAACGATAACAAATCGTCTTTCGTCCAAGTTCACAGGTGGGTCACTCAAACCGCTTCCATGTTTCGATTCTCGACTGCGCATGATAACAGAATTCCGCCAATGCATCAACCTGCGCCCAGAGGCATCATGACACGTATTCTTTCATGGCGTGAAGTTTGCGTAATGGCGGCTTGCCGAGGCGGATACTTTTGTTCCGTGGAGTACTGACTGTATTTTGTTCTTCTAGCCTAGTAGAGAACCGCCATAGAATGGCAGAAGACCTGTGGGCGGAGATGGCGGTGGGGGTGGTGAATATGACAGACGGAATATCGCCACTTCCATCAGCCCCGTAGTACGCCAAGGGTTTAAAAGCGAACAGTTTTAGCCCAATGTTTCTCATCCATATTGTCCACTATGCCTACTCTCGAAATCAAGACCAACGCTCCTGTATGTATAACTGCCTACGTGTCGCATGCTATTACAACTCACTCGTCCCGGTAGATCGCTGATGTGAATGCATTCGCATCTCAGTTTTCTCAGGTGCGCAGCTATTTCAGCTTCCGGGTATACCTATATATGTGGTTTCTTTCCAGGAAGCTGCACGTATCTTGGAAAAACCCGAGGCGGTCTTTTCTATTCTGGTCACCCCGGTTCCCACTATGTTGTTTGCTGGAACTCCTGATCCTACGTTCAGCATGTCTGTGGTAAGGAAACCACGCTTTCGTTGCCAAAATGCCTGACTAGAATCGAAATTCCCAGACGTGTCTTGACACGCTTTCGCCTGAGAAGAACATCGTTTATAGCAAGGAGCTTTTCGCGTTCGTGGAGAAATCTCTCGGCATAAAGAACAACAGGGGATACATGTGAGCCGTCTGCTTCTCTCTTCGCCGCTGTTTTGATTGGAAATCACATAGCACTTTCTTGGATCCCGGCCGACCCAACCTTGGGTATGTCCGCCGACATTCTAAGAACTGACATAGCATTCATCCTTTCACAGCTTACACAGTACCACCTTTGCGTCTATGTTCGGCGACAGCTAGACAGTAGAAGTCAAAGTTTGTATAATACTGCGTTTGCTCCAGTAAATGTGAAACTTCCGTTTTGTGGCCCTGCGTTTCCAGGTATCATCGTTATCTGCACGATGAATGTCGTAATTAGTAAGATGAAAGTAGTCGCTGACCCTCAAAATCGTTCTTCTTGACTGACTCGTTCTGGCAAGTGACTTTGATTTGCACAATTACAGATTTATCATACAAAACTTCGACTTCCGTTTCACAATAATGCTTACTTTCCAAAGATAGTGGCAAAGGTAGTGCTCTGGTATCTGTGAAGGTGGGTGAGATGGCAACTGTGTGACATTTCGTCGTACTTACCCCAGATATGCCCTTCCGGGATCCAGGAACGTGCTATGTAAGAAAAATTACGGTGAGTTTTGATTGATCAGATGATGATCTCGTAAGACTTGCATGTATCCCCTGTCGTGCGGCAAGGAAAGAGACTTGCTCAAGAAAGCAGCAAGCTCTTTGCTGTACTTCTCGTTCTTCTCTGGGCTAAGGTTGTCGAGACTAGTCTGTAAGAAGGTTGCAGTTAGATCTCACTAGTGGCTGACAGGTGCTCATAGCATACCACAAGCAATGTGAAAGCGGGATCAGTGGTCCCAGCGAAGGTTATGATGGGAACAGGTGTAACGCTGACGGTGATGTACGCCTCGGGTTTTCCGAGGATGCGGGCAGATTCCTGGCGGAGAATGTATCAGTATCGCGATTAGAGATTTCTGAACGGTCGACACTGACCTTGGAGAACTCAAGCGCGAAGGCCTTGGGATCAGAGATCTGAAGGACGATCGTAAGATCAGGAAAGGTCAGAGAGCCCGCAAATTCTTCTTACGACAGCATTCGTTTTCAGTTCGAGAGAAGGCATGTTGATCGTTCTGAGGAAAGAGTAGTCAGACGTTAATCTAAGACTATATCATGTTATCTCATGACGCCATTCCGCCCGTGGTCGGGCCGACTCGGAACCAAAACTACACTTTCGAAATATAACAGACTGGATATGTTTAATTCTCTAAAACAAAATATGCAATTGCAAACACAGCTAAAGAAGTCAACAATGAGGCCTTGAGGTATCTAAGAGTCCATTTTGCAAGATTGATTGACGAAAAATTCGTCCTTCATCTAACTTGGTAGTTTTCCATGGAGCTTCCCATCCCTCGAGCTCCGACCAACAGTCACTCCAATCGAACCATGCGGCTTTCTCCAACCCTGCCGTTCAACGTCCCAGATGGATACGTCATATCGAGATAGAGCAAGAGATACGCGGGCAGTCTCTCCAGGCCAGATTTCAACGTTAGTGAACCCTCTCAAGATCGCGGGAGGTTCTCCGGCAGAGCGTGGATGATGCAAGTACAGTTGCGATATCTATTAATAGTTCTCTTTCAGTCAATGGATGCAGAAACTAGAAACAAACGTACGTCGCCGCCATAGACAGGACCAGTGTTTTGAACGTTGAACGTGACATTGTATGCAGGTTCATGGAGCCTAAATTATGGTAGGTGTGAAAAATCAAAGCCTGACAGATACTGTACACTTACCAAGCGGCCGTGGAAGAACCTACAGTTGTAACCGTAGCATTTCCTTGTTCCCAATCTTTCACATCTGCGGTGCTCGCAAACTGACCGTAAATCTTGGAAATTAGGAGATTGGTATAAGAGAAGTTAGTGTAGCTCAATCCAAAGCCGAATTCGAAACGAGGTTCAATATCATACTGTCAACCAAATGATTAAAATGAAGTTGGTGAAAAGGTCATGGAACGAACCGCATCGAAATGACGATAATCGACGTGCAACCTAAGGTTGAGATTTAGTCAGCGACAATGAAAGCGCATGGACACTGACCCTTCAGTGTATGGAATGTCCAGGATATCCTCATCGGTTCCACCAGTTATCAGTGGGGCGTTGTAGTCATCCGCACTCTTAGCAATGGTATAGGGAAGACGTCCGGAGGGATTCCAGTCACCGTACAACACATCCACAAGCGAGTTTCCAGATTCAGTTCCGGGAGCACCGGCCCAGAGTACCTAGGAAATGCTTAGCCAAGGAGTAAACACTCAAGGGAGCTCCTACAGCAGTGACGTTCGGATGTTCAATCCAGGGTTCGACGATTAGAGGACCGACGCTATGAACTACAACAATCGTGTTGTTGTTCTGAGCAGCTACTGTGAGGACTAGGTCGTCTCCACCATGCCACGCCGTTAGGTTTTTCCTGGAATAGCTCGTTATATCTCCCTACATGGATCAACGAAACCACATACCGATCACCTTCATTTCCATCTACGGTGATATAACCCTCGCCGGAGTCAGAATTGATGAAGACAAGAGCAGCAGATTTTCGGATAGCATCGTTGCCCGCGCGAGGAAGATCAAAATCGTCCAAGACCCATGATATGGAGGTTCGGTCCTTTCGCGCTCTCGCTTGAATCGCTTCGAAAGGCTACAAGATGCATGAATTAAGGCGCCATAAGCTCAATCCAAGATGGAATCTCACAGTAATGAGGTAGGTGAAGTTTGCGGTTCTGGTCCAAAACATGAGCTAACATTGTTTCGACAACATCTGGTGGATTCTCACCCTGATCCCCATCCCGAAGCCAAAGTCCCATCATCTCCTCCCTGAAAAATATATTAGTAACTGTATAGGAATGATAATAATAATATTCCGACATGGTCCGCAAAGCCATTGGGCCCGACTCTTCCAGGACCAGCATCAGTGCCGATTAGCACCAAACTTCTCGGCTTCTTCAACGGAAGCGCTCCACCAACGTTCTTCAAAAGAACAGTACTAGCGGCACCAACATCTCTGACAAGCTTGTAATGATCGTCTTGAACATCAATGTGGGCGTTGGTTGCTTCGTTGTCTGGAAGGAAAGCGTCAAAGTTGACATCTGGATGCGTCGGGTCGTCCTGGTGGAGGAAATACCATGCAGCGAGGATACGGCTCGCTGAATATAAACGATTAGGTCCCTGGAAATCCGCCGGCAGTGAGGTATATATATCTCACCCATGTCATCAACACGTGTTTCAGGGATGGTTTCATTGTGGACATAGGCTGTCAAGTTCCCACCGAAGTAGGAGTCGCCAGAGTCGAACGTCACGTCTCCTGGCATGGTCATCTGTCAATGATCGTCAATGTGCCTTCTGCAGTAAGCCAATAAGTCCTACATCTAAACCCGTGATAGCAGATATCGTCGACATCGTAGCTTGCCAGTCAGACATGATATCTGCGAGAGTTAACAGAGTAAATGAAAATACGGATGAGCACATACATCCTTGGAAACCGTACTCCTTTTTGACAATGTCGTTCATGATCTTGTCATTTTCGCATGCATAAGTAGCATTGATCAAGTCTACCGACGTCTAACAGTCTTGCCCAGCCAATGCATTTCAACGACTTACTGTAACTGCACATCATACTTGCAACACCAGCCATGACACTTCTCATGAAAGGATGAGCATAGATTTCGTGCTGCGTTCTGTCGTCCACATCGGAACTTTCCTGAGTCCGCTTGTGTTCCTGCTCGCTATGACACAAATTATCAATATTGATATTGAGACGGCAAGTAAATCAGAAACAATTCACTTGTTGATCAGATGCTTAGCACACGCTTGAACGCCACCCTCCTGCAGCCCGAGAACGGTTTCGTACGCCGTTTCTCCGGAAAGATATGGATCAGCGCCGAAACCCTCCCAGTTGCGACCGCCTTGGGCGACTCGTCCTATATTCATCATCGGCCCCAAAGCAACGTGAACACCCTTCCCATAATGCTCAAGACCCATGTATAGCCCGCGGAGACGTATGAGACGTCGGTTCCATCTAGACATGTCACCAATTACGTTGAGTTCAATAAAAAGTGTCAAATGTACAAACGTCGCGGCGGCATTCACCCCCGTGGGAAAAGAGGTCACATAGTCGGCGAATCGAACGCCTAGAGGAGAATCTTCAAGGCATAACCCAGGGTAGTTATGGCCTGGGATTGCGGGGGTATTTCCCTGAGGAGAAAAGGTTGACAATAATGTAGGCCCGGCGGGTATTAGAACGCACCACACATCGACCAATTGCCCAACCGATGCCAGTCGTTACATTGACCTTCTCTTCAAGAGTCATCCTAGCAACCTGACAATAAAAGGAGTTATTTTCAATGAATGATGGACCGGCATCACAAAGAAATATCAAACGCTGATCACATGAAAATCCAACTCACAAGGTTCTTTGCTTTGATATACGCAGCTGTCCAAGCAGAAGAATAGTCCGGCACATAGTTGGCTCCCACGGCTGGAGGAGTATGTGGGTCCGTCTGGATCCCACTTCTACCTGTTGGAGAGGGCAAGGGCGAGAACGTGTAGGAAGAGATGGGAACAATATGGCGAGTCGTTGTTGCCGGAGAAGCAACATACGAAAAGGAGGACAGGGAGGTTACAGTAGACTCGGAAGCAGAAGAAATAGTTGAAATCGAAGCGTCTGATGCGGAAGAAGTTGATGCAGCAGCAGAAATACTTGAAGTGACATCAGAATATGAAGCAGAAATGACCGAGCTGTCGCTACTGAAAGTGGATGACGCTGAGGAGATAGAGAATGTAGGTGTCGTTGATTCCGACAGAGACCGCGAGCTTGAAGCGCTGGGCGTCGCGACAGAGCTGACTGTACTAGAGGCCGAGGCAGCACCGTGTACTGGAGGCTGCTGATTTACCTGGGCAACGACGAGGGGAATCCAGGCGAGCCAGCGAATCGGTCGAAAGGACATGGTGGGAGAAGGAACGAAACACGAACACGCTCGCCTGGGCGTACGCTGCTTGGATTTAAAGCTAAACGGCAAGCTAGAGCCGCCCACCTGACCCGTGACGTATTGTCGATCATTCCATCCTGCTGACAAATGTGCGCCTCCCTAGGCTAGCACCAGAGACTCGTTGTTTCGGCGGGTACGAGGACCGAACTGAATTTTCTTGGGAATTTACACGACGGTCCGGGTGCGGGGAGCGGAAGAGAACAGATGATCATTGTGGCGTGCAACAACGAACACTGAGATTAAATCAAGCCGAATCTGGCAAATTCTTTTCCTTTCTGGGGTTTCTCCACACCTGCAGTAGTGACGAAAATTCGAACAGAAAGTGGATTTACTCATCGTTTAAATGGATATTGCTCTGATGTTTTAGTAGCATACCGACTGTCAAATGGACTACAATTTGGACTACTAGAAGCTAATGGAAATAATAAATACTAGTGGTATACCGTTGTATGGCCGCAATGTTGTAGCAATGAAGTGCACTTTTAATCCAAAGACAAGGAAGTAACCCATCTATTGGTCGTTACCACATCATGCTTCTTCTATTACACTATGCTCCATGCAAAAGCACTGCTAAATGAAATGCGCACATTAAAAGAACGACTTAGTGTCTTCTGTGGTGACACAAATCATGGTTACCGTGATATTCATAGTTCGCCGTTCGTATATTGAGCTCCACTTTGACTCTACCGTTGATGATGGAGATTCAAACCAACCAGAAACACGGACATCCGCTGCGGAAGAAAGCAACATGGAAACGTGGAAAGCGTGCTGGACATGAACAAGGTAAAGACGTAAATGTTTTCTAAATTGTTACAAGCACCCCGTTCAGGGAAAACCCCTCGCTCCGAGGAGCACATCTTCGAACCTGCGTTGACTTCTGCTCAAATGAAGAACTTTCCAAGAATTCCGAATATTCGACTGCAGTGGGTACGTACATGAACTCGAGGTCTGAAGATTAGTGGAGCACTCCAACCAAACAGCCTTGTTGATGACATCAAGCAGGTGGCGGAAAGGGGCGACCTTGCTTCAAAACGAACGTTTCATGGTTTTCCGACCATTCCACTGTCTTCACCCGAATTTGGCCGGAAAGCTCTCAACCGAGATTTCTAAACCCTTGTTGCATGCATTAAGGAGAGCCGACAATCTCGATGTCAGCTAAATGCTGACCAGGTCAGCAAAGGCGCATATCTTATAGAAAGCAGTGGAAACTGGCTTAATGCTAGTACTATACCAGTCCTTCATTTCCAAAAGAACGCGACGAAGACGGAGATTTCTTCATTCTTTGATAATGTTTAATAAAGCAATATAGCTTGAAGCTCGGAAACGTGGTTCAGGAAGATGTCACTGGCAGCAAAACGACCGCATCTTTCCAATTTCATTTGTACCATTGGAGAATGAAGGGTATGAAAGGCCGATGCACACATATCTGAGGCGGATACTGGGTAGACCATAGTCAGTCGCACAGTGAGCAATATAATGGAAGTACTGCAACTTGTGCTTGACTAGAGTACTTACGACGTACGAGTCTGCCAGTGGAACGTGATCAGGGCCTGAGAATTTGATGACAATCGGCATTCGAGTACTTACTAAGTAGCCTCGAAATTCAGATTGCATGGCAACTTTATGCATCCGTACCAAGATCGACGGCCTTTGGATAGTAGATCAAATTCTCGTGGATTACTTGAATTCCAAGTTTGGTTTGTCTCCAACTGAGGCGGCCGGGGACGGCTGTTCGGTATCAGATAGCGGCAGAGAAGGCCGATGACACGGCAACATATAGGAAGAACCTCTTTCCGCAAAATATGTTTGCTTCTCTGTAATTGAAGCTTGGAACCTTGGAAGGCTTGAAGCGTGAAGTTGCAGCTGGCCTTCTGATTTCGATATCTGCATGGACAGCGTTCTCGCTGTTCTTACATCTCGAAGCTCAAAGTTCTCCGGCGATACCGTCATGCCGCCAACTTGGTCTCGGGGATCTTCTGTCCGGTCAGATTTCTCGCTATAAGTACCCACATAAACCCAAGGAAAGAAAAAAGGTAAAGCAACAATCAGGACCCCCCATCTCCTCCTCCATCACCTTGCGGGTCCTCATCGTGTGCTGCCAGCGTCGTGCCGTCACCCGCATGGTCTCGTCTCTTCTTCTCCATTATAACAAACGTTATCACCACCAAGTCGAAATCCAGCGTACAGCTAGGCTGGATTCGCAGCCGTGACTTGCGTTCACCAGCGTACAGACCCTCAGAAGTTGACGTATATGTATACCTCGCGACCTCCTCATTAGTCCCAACTCGCGTCAGCTGGGGGCTCACTCAGTCACCATGGCTGCCACACAGAGATTACGGAGTACTCACAACGCACCCGACGCCTTTCACCGTCTTCCATCGGTACTCTGAATGGTCATCGCCTTGGAAATACCGAGAGCTATACCATTGATCAGGATCGCCAAGGTTCCCGGTTACGACGACGACTTACGAGCTGAACGGTCCCCGCCTATGCAGGAAATCCGTCGCCAGAACGCCGCTACCGCTCAATCCCCGAAGGTTACTACTCCGCACGATGGTGGGGTTATCCCAGTTCTTCCACTCGATCTCTGCAACAACGCTGTCCGCCTCCGACTCTGCCCGCCGCTGTATTCGCGACATCTTGCGATGTCCGTGCACTTTCGTTGTTGTGATTTGGTAATGTGCCACACCATTGGCTGAAACAAGCACTGTTCGTAGAGGGTTGTCGGGGACGAGAAACAGGTCCATGTACGGGAGAATGTCGCGGTGGTGTAGGTAAGCACAATTAGGGTTGATACCAGCGAAAAAAAGATAGGGCGGACTGAGACTGGTTTCTCGATGGTCCAGGTTATGCTTTTGTGTTGACAGGCCTTCCGATCATATAAGGTAACTGAGGCGCATTTCATTCACTTACTGACAACGTCTAAGAAATGGCGTGAGTCCCTGTTTGACGTCGTTAGTACGGACGACGCGTAAATGACAGGATATATACGTACTTGCATTGGAATTCCACGAAATGATGATTCTATAGATGTACAGTAGCGATTGAAAAGAAGACTACGAGGAAAGAAAATTAAATACGCCTAGAGTATTTCCAAACCCAGCTAGGGTGCACGACCGTGCGACGACTAAAGGCGATACTCGTGTGAACGGCAAACGAGGAAACGCGCTCTTCGTCGCAGATAAGGAAATCGTGTCCTGACTATCAGCAATCATCGACAGGGCAGAGGCCTGAATCTCGAAATTCGAAGGCTCGAACGTCCATACTTCCCACCGATCCAACGTCGCCAAGGATAGTCCATGAGAGGATGATGATACACCCTCTTTGTTCGTCTTTGCGATACCTCGCGGTCTCCTTCGAACACCGACCACCCGATACCCCGATACCCCCCAACATCCCCTCTCGCAACACGTCTCTCCTACCTTCACGACTTGCAAACTCTGCCAAACCTTCGACGATCCCCTCACTCCCTCAGCCGGACCGACCGCGTGATTCGTTTCACACTCCTCAACAGGTAACGTGAGCTCCGAAGCACGTCGAGTCGAATCCTTCTCCGATGCGCGCCGCGAATGAATACCATGTGCAGACACAGGGAATGAGGCTTCATATGCAGATGAAAGCCTTGAGTGTCGGCCTTGAGGCGAATTCAGGGACGCGAAGCTCCCGCTTCGGGAGCGACGCCCCCCAAGACCATCATATGAGGTTTTCCTAAGAGATCGAGTGGGTGTACATGAGCATCGTCGGGTTTCGTTATTGTCGCTGAGGTAGACCTTGAAGAAATGAACGAATTGGTTAACAGAGAAGACGAGGGATAAACTATCCAGGGGTAGATAACCGCAATGGCGGCATGCATGGCGGGGCAGCGGAGAAAGGCAAAATTGTGTCACTTTGCCGTATGCTTCGTCGAGGACGCGGATCGTTTCACCAGTCATTCCGTCCCAGAGGGAAACAACCCCCGCCTCTGTCACTGCTCCAACGATCGTGCGAGCTTCGTCCCCCATGATGGTCCGGCATACATCTACCTTTGTGACAGTATCAGCAGGGTTCCCCGCTTGGACTGTAAAGTCGGGCATGAAAATCTTGTCTGCTTCGTTAATCTCTTGAATCTCCAGCGTCCCATCATCCAAACAAAAGGCAGCGCAAAGGATGTCCAAAGGCGCAACCCGGAGAAGTAGGGAGTTGATCGTATTCGCTCGACTGAACGGGCGAAGCTGTATCATCGTAGGTAGCTCGCCAACTGTCCATTTGGCGGCAACACCGTTTTCGTACGCTGCGACCACAGAGATCGGCGTAACTTTGTCCACCGGTGACGTGGGGCGGGAATGAGGAGGAGTGCTTCCTCCTCTCGGGTTATTGAATTCGACTCCGGTGACCCCCGCGGACGAACTGGGCATCGTAAGATGGGGAAAGGCGTGTATACGCCCTCTCTTAATCGTCCACACAGCAATGACCCCTGCGCCGGTTCCAACAGCACAATGATCACCTCTCTCATCGACTGCCACGCACGTAATAGCAGAAGCACTTGAAGACGTGCTCGCCGACCTTAGCAGCACATCGGTGGCATCGATTGATAAATGAGTCTGGGTGTCTCTATTCCATATAACGATCTCGTTTTGCACGCCAACAGATGCAACCACCTGACCTCCTTTACCGGTTGCGATAAGCTCAACGTCGCTGGAGAATGTCCGCGGGAGCGTGGAGAATGAGATTTGATTTCGAAGAGAAGCGGCTTCGTTTGGAACGGCCTCCTCCTCCTCTACATCTGCGCGATTCTTTTGGGCTTCAAGGAGTTCGGCATCCTTTAGAAGGTACAAGAGCAGACCGTAAAGTGCCACATTTGTAGCACCAATAGGCAACACCATGATCTGGAGCAGCCAGAGTATCAGCTTGAGTGTTCTGAACCTGAGCCGATGTGTTTTGGGATGGTCAGGGAGGGGGATGTTGTCATCGACATCAGGTTGGAAGGTTAAGATCGTGGGGCTTTCTACTCGAAGGTGAAGTGCTAACTCCGTTGGATTCAACGTTCTCCAAAGATGCCAGACTGGATCGTGGTTGTCTGAGACGTGGGTATTGCGATCTACTCGCGTAAGTGCTCCCCGATGAATAGAAGCGTCAGTGCTTCCTTTAATATCCGATGGCAATGTTGCGTAATATAGCGTCGCAGTGGTTGCCAACAGCTGAAAGTACTGTCAGACTTGGAATAAACTGCAATGTAACCGGATTCATACCAAGAAGAGGCTCAGGTTCTTCTTCGCTCGCCCACTGAATAGGCCCTGAATGACATTGACAACCTTTTGCCACTTTGACCGAGGTTTTACGGGTTTTTTCTCAGGTATTGCGAACGGAACAGCAGGTGCCAATCCGGGATCTTGTCGTAAAAGTTCTTCAAGCTACGTGACCGGAAATTGAGACCAACTTCTGTTAAAGTGGTGAGCACTTACTTCAAGACGTTGCATGTCTATGGAAAGTACTGCAATGAAGAATGTATGGGCCAAGAAGCCATGCGCAACTAGTACCACGATAGCGAATGCGCAAAACTGGCGTATAGCACCTCCAGCGAAGAAAGCAATAACTCCGAGGATGGTGTTGTAAGATACGACTTTGAGAATATTGGAAGTTCCCGCGAAACTCAGTCCTTCGGCAATTCGCTGTTTGACCGGCAACGTAACATGAGTCCTGCCAACGGCGTCCACCTTGATACAAGTCAACATGGCGTTACACATAAATTTATAGACGAACCAAATTAAACATGTTCTCAGCACCAGCAAACAAAATCATGATGGCCAATAGCTCCCTGTTTTCAAGTCGGAGATCAGGGGCGGTTTGATTAGCCTGGAGAATAGGTACTTACCAGGGCACCATCGTGATCTTGAAGCCCACGAGAGCACAAACACTAAGGCTAGTGATTGTACTCACCGTGATTTCCACCAGACCGGTAAACATCACACCGATCCGAGAATGAACCGTGTTCATTTGCCGCATCGACCAGAACACGTATATCGCGAAACTAATGTAAGCTAAATAGAGAAGAGCCGAGATCGACGTGGAGCCTTTATTCTTGGAAGGTGTTGAATGATACTGTCGGAAGCATTGAGATAGTGACTGACGGAAAGGAGTAACAACATACCTCTAGACCCAGCAAAATCGGTTCCTCTGTCTGTACATGGAGCACCGTATTTGACGATTTAGCGGTTTCTATGGTTTGTATCCAAGATATGTGATCAGATTTCCCCACACAGTCGGATTCGGGAAAGAAGTAGGTGAGAGCAAGATATGTCGCAAAATCGAAGCTCGTTCCGCCGACATGATGCTCTTCAGAATCTCGACCGGCGAGAACCATGTGAGCCGTGATAGGAATGCCTGAGACAGTGACATTCTTCGAAAGATTCAAAGTGTCCAGAATATTGGTGTCGGAGAGTAGGGTGTCTTGGTCATAACGCCAGAAGGTGAGGGGAGACAGCACGAAACACCGGCCGTCTGAGCGCTTTAGGCATGGAATCTTGCGACTGACGATGAGTTCGCTAAGCCGGTCTTCGAGTTTTAGGGTAGATAGGAGAATTTGGTGGTTAAGAGCGCTATCGTCTTCAGGTAGGGGGCTCTGAATAAGGATACGTTCTACCCTCAGCGTTCGGCCGATACCACATCTGGCACGGGACACTGAGTCGCCTCCGACACGAAGGCTCTCGTGCTCGGACCAAATATCCACCAAATCCTGTTGCGCGTTAAAGCCGGAGCCGGTCTTCATTGCTGTAAGTGTCTCAAGGATAGACTGGGTCTTTGTAGAGGTATACAAATCGAGTGCTGGGTAGAAAAGGGAGGTGATAACGACGCCGGAGATGAGAATGACGCGAATTTGGTGGGTTGCGCAATGCCTGGGTAGATAGGGTCAGAATGCTCAACACAAGTTTCCGCGGAGACGTGAGGTACTCACAGGCCAAACCGAAGGAAAAAACGACTTCCGAGACTTCGAATAGCTGAAAGATACCAAACAAGAAATTCAAACATGGTGAATGCGATTCCGTCCGTGGCAGAGGCTAGGGTATCCGAGAGAGAGCAACCAAAAAGTGATCCTGCGAGCAAGAAATAGGGTAGAAGACCGCTCCTGCGACGCGCATTCAAAGCAATGCTAAATACGGGTGCTAGATGAATGGCTGCTGGGCTGCTGGAGCATTGGCGGATGAGTACGTACGTAGTACGCCCAAGACAAGGACTCGGAAAAGGATCAAATTCAGGAAATTTGCAATCTCGGTATTTCCCGCTGTCTTCCATAATCCCGCGGCCCACCCGGCCCAGACTTTCGCGTCACGATCAACCTCGCAGGCTCATCCCCATAACTTTTGCTTTTGCCATCATGAGAGGCGCTCGACAATTTCGCTCTGCGTCGAGGACCCTTGCTCGCTGCATGCCGCAGTCGAGACGACGTATGTAGCTCTGTGTCCTCGTTGTCCGCCTTTTGACCGACAAATTTCCCAGTTATTCATACAACGCCCAGCCGACATGAAATCAGTACCCTCCAAATGCCTGCAATGTCTCCAACCATGACTGAAGGCGGAATTGCCTCCTGGAAAAAGCAGCCGGGAGAAGCATTTGTCGCCGGCGATGTTCTTCTTGAAATTGTAATATTCCATCTTCCTTTTTTTTGTTTCCGACATACTGACAAGCTGTAGGAAACTGACAAGGCTACCATTGATGTGGAAGCCGTGACTGATGGGGTGATGGCAAAAATTCTGGTGCGTCGGTGGCGTGGTATATCTGTGCTACGCTTATAGCTTGCATTCAGCTACCAGATGGAACGAAGAACATACCAATTGGAAAGGTCATAGCCATGTTGGCAGAAGAGGGCGATGATATTTCTAATGTGGAAGCTCCCAAGGAAGCAGAAGCACCACCGACAGCCTCGCCGCCCAAGCAGGAAACCGCTCCTTCGACCCCACGTCTAGCTCCGACCCCAGTCGCACACTCGTCATCACCTCCGTCCCATTCGCGTCCAATGTTCCCATCCGTCTACCGTCTATTGCACGAAAATAATGTAACCAATGCTGAGCAGATTAAGGGTACTGGTGTGCGCGGCATGTTAACCAAAGGCGATGTTCTTGCATTCTTGGGCAAAGCTTCTGGTCCTCTCGGCACCTACAAGGAGCCTGCACCTGCTCAGCCCACCGCGCCCATTCCTAAGAAGGATGAGCCAAAAGTAAGCGTCCATTTCTACCTTGAGACATTCAATTTATTCTCTTCTAGCCTATAGACGCGGCCGCACTCCGACAGCTCATCGTTTCAACAATGCTTCGAAATTCAGTCAAGCCGGCTGCCGCCCCGGGACCACCCCCAGATTTCGACTCCATTATTGCGGACTATCTTCCATCAACGCCTGCTGTCCCCAAGCCGGAAGCGAAGCTACCCTCTGCATCGTCCAAGTCGACCGCGGGTTACTTTGACGGTCTCATTTAGACGCCGAGAGGCATTGTGTATATTATTGAATGGTTATATAGATCAGCTCGTCGTAGAAACTTTACCCCGCGTCTGGATTATACGGAGGCATGGTTTGGACTCTACCTTTCACCGGCCATTGTTCTGTCATGGTGTGCGCCTCCCATATCCTGCCTCCCCGAACGACATACATCAGTTCTCTTGAACCTTGTATAGGCCCATCAAGCAGATCAACGTCCGGAGGGTATACAAGAAAGTCCGCTAACTTTCCCACAGACAGCGAGCCAACCGAGCTGAAAAGCCCAAATGTGATAGCTGCCGATGACGTTGCTGCCTGGAGAACCTGTAGAGAGAGCCGCATTAAACAAAAAATCGGGACGGAAATTGTTTGAAGAAGGGAACCTCGTAATTTGTAAGGCCTCCATACTTCGTAAATGCCATCTCCTCATGGTAATTGAATCCCATTGGTTTCTCCCCGTGCGCCCCAATATGCGCTTTTAGGCCTGCTCTCACCATTTTAGCAGTGGATAGTGAAACGTTGAATAGAGCATATGCTGAAGAAAGGGATTAGGATTTTAAACTTCATTGTGAGAAACAACGCACAGGTCAATGGCCGCGCCGTTGATTCATGTAGTCCTTCTAAGATATCGTGTCGCGAGAACCGTCTCAACCTAAGGAAAGGAAAGCCTTGAGAATTTTCCCTGTGAAGACAAACAACTCACTTTGGATCGTTCGGAATGTCTTCAGTCGCCCAAACATATTGCTCTCCAAAAACACCTCCGTAATTGACGATATGTGTTGGCGTAGATCCTGTACCGCTTCGCGACCACAGTGTAAGCACGTCATCATACAGAACGGAGACCGGCAAAGCATGTTCAACTGTCGTCATGCCTGAATACCAACCGAGTCAGTCAGCTCAAGCGAGGAAGCAAAGGAACCCTCTGACCATCTATAATATACGTCAGGTCCCAATCATAATAACCACCCCCTTCAGGAACACAAAGCAAGCCCATATCACGGGCCGTTTTCAATAGTCGTTGTCGAGAAGCGCTGTACCATCTATGAGGATCATCCCGAAGCATGAAAAAGACGTAACTCATACCGCGAGGGCAGCTGGTAATTCTTATACGAAAAGCTCACAGGCCCAGCTTCAGCCTTAATCCTCGCCAGCGCAGACACCGCCTCATCCATATCCACAATCTCTTCATGCAATCCCACCCAGCTCCCCCCAAAAAGCACAGACCCCGTCGTCAAGATCCGGGGCCCAATGAATTGCCCACTCTCTAAGCGACTGCGCTCTATGAAAGCTGTCACGGTATCCGAGCTGGGGCTGTTAATTCCTATACTTAAGAAAAACAAATAAAGCCGTGAGAGGTTTAAGACGTACTTGTGCATCGTGGTTACGCCATAAGCAAGGAAGCTTTGCATTTCCCATGATTTGGCTGGGAACGGGACGATGTAGCCTCCCCAATGGGAATGAACGTCTATAAAACCAGGTACGACGAAACCTAAATAGAAAGGACTCGAGGTCGAGATGCTGGGAAAAAACTTGACAGATTCACACACCTTGATTAGCATTAAACTTGACAGCATCTTCGGGAATGGGAATGTCATCGACACGACCGACGGCTTGGATTACACCGTCCTTGACCAGCATAACTCCCTCCCTGATGAGATCGCTCTCTACGAGCCCAGTTTCCATCGTGAGAAGCGTCGCATTGTATACAGCCACAACACCAGAAGACCCGGAAGCCTTCGCTTCTTCCTTCAAACGTGCGATATCCGTGGAATGTTCGACGAAGATTTCTTGTGATTCGACGAGATCATTTACACATCCGATACCAAAAGTCGACTGGTCGTTCTTGATACTAGGGAGACATTCCTTGAGACGGGCAACTTGCAGTGAAAATAGTGTAGGGCCTAGGAATAGATATGGGTCAGGTACATGAGGAAGAAGCCACTGTTTTATGATACCAGAGAGCCAACATAATTTTTGCCCATTCCCACTCCACGCGATGTCATGCCCACCATGAAGACTTAGCCTCGCCAAACCCTGCGTAGCATTGCCCGGTTTCGCCCAAAGTTGTTCACCAGGTTGAATATCACGACCACGAGCGAGATACACATGCTGGAACTCCACAAAAGCCACCAAATTATTTGCTGAGACCGAGACTTTATTTGACATTTTGCCGGATGCCAGGATCCGCTGCGTGTAAGCATTGGAAGCATCAATAACGAATGCACGTCCGGATTCTTCAACCAGAAGCTGATTTTGGTCAAGGAATCGCAGGCTGATTACACGGTCGCTAAACGCAATATCTGAAGGGATAAACTGTAGATTATACAACAGAACATTATCATGTTCTCCCCTGAAGGGTAACGTCAGGTCTGCAAAGTAAAGCCCCGGACGCGCAGTGGCTACGACTGTCCCTGTCAACGAATCTCCGGCAGTCTTTACAAACGCAATCTTTCGATGCCCGTTCGTGCCCGGAGAAATAGCGGGGGCGAGGTATCGTCCAAGTGGCAGTCCCTCGATTTCGTATGCGATTCCCGAATCCAGATCGGCGATTTCGAAGGAGGAGAAGTCGGTGTCTGACCACCGGCAGTGGACGATTAGATCACTAGAACCAGAGACAAAGGAGGGCGAGTAGTATGGGTAGTTGCCGTAAAGAGTCGGTACCGATATCGCTTCCTTTCCACCAATAGGCTGGACGACGGTCACTCCAGCGGCTTGAAATACCGCTCGGCCCCCAGACTGGTCTATATGGAGCTCCTTGAAAGCATGTACCCTCATGCTATCCTGAGTCTCCAAAGATAGCAGATCCACGCCACCTCTTAGAGTTTCTGCCATTTGCATTTCGACATGAGCGCGGAATCGGATAGGATACGGCGTTCCACCAGCGATCCGCTCCCCGTACCGGTTACTGACCAAAGGAACATGATGTATCTGACCTGCTCCCCAGATGATAATAGCGTTGTCTGTGGGAGTAAACGCAAATGAGGGGTATGTCCCCATTGGTGCCCAGACTGAGCTTAGGTCATATGTTAGGCCGTCGAAGACATGGTGAATGGTACCGGTTTCAAGGTCCCTGCAAAAACACTGTCAGATGACGTGAATGGTGCGAAAGGAGCGCATACTTCAGGACAAGGACTTCGTGATCTCTGACTCGTCGTACAAATGCGAGTGTTCGTCCGTCCCGAGACAACTGTGGTCGGCTGGCGCCGCCAGGAAAAGCATCAACGAGAATTTCCTCTTCTCCGCTGGTTACGTTTCGTGAAAAAATGGAGTAAACTCCCTTATGTACGTCTACGGACATGCTATCAATAGATGCAAGGCGATGAAACGAGCAAGAAAGTTACCTTTACCCTCGGAAATAATATATGAATCTTTGACGTTCTTAGCGTAAATGAGAGTATCGTTGCTCCTCCAATGGAATTGCTCAGGACCTATCTGTTGATTATCATGATCATCGACCGTCATACCAGTAGGTAGAGTCCTGCCCAGGATGCGACGGCCACTCTGCGGCTTAATCGGCTCCTGGGGTTCCTCTGAGAGCGACGGAACGTCGTACTCCCACCCTTCCGACGCAGAAAGAGTGATTTTTGAAGTATACCATTTAGATGCGATTATCTTGTTGCCCGAAGGATGAAATCGTGCGTCGGAAACCCAGCGAAATGTCTCATTTGTTACGCGCCTCGCTGGAATTCAAGACATGTCAGACAATGGTCGACAAGGCAAGCAGTAGTAGTACCTTCAAGCCGGCCCTCACGTTTCAGGCGATTGTGGGACAGCGCTGTTGTCGGCCTGACGTCCATCTCGCGACAGCCAGGCCAGGCCATGACCCAGATATTCTCCACCCCCAGCCCTGCATCGCTGCGAAACACAATCCTGTCACCCTCCGGTGAGAAATGGGCATCCGAGTCGTAGGGAACTCCAAGCAAGACGGGACGGGCCCTCGCTATACCGTGAGGATCCTGCTCGTCGCCCGGAATGCAGTACATGTCTCCAAGCATGTCAAAGACGATGTCCCCCGTCGTAGGATGCACGTCCAAACGTAACCATGTCCCTTCCTCGACGTCGTACTCGAGCAGTCGTGGGTATGGAAAGTCGGTGGATATGTCCCAGGGTGTTTGTTCGCGGTACGGCCAGATATTGTCCTGCCATTCGGATGCAGAGTCGCTGGTGTGTACGGCGCTGAATTTGAGGCTGAGTAGCGAAGCGGAAGCTGCACAGATAATGATAATGAGATATCTGATACTGAGTCTGGGTCCTTCAGTCGATGCTAGGAAACGATCAACGATGGTATCACGGTTGGCCGCACAGTTATTGCCCTTGGGCGCCTGAGGACTCATTGATCTCCCATTACCGTCGACCCTGCATACAAAGCGGAGCAAATCACAACACGGCTAATACTCGGGTGCACCGGTTCAAAGTTGGACAGCGAAAAAAAATGGTTGGATTTTTTGTGCAGGCCGCTAAATGGCCAGCATATGTACTTTGATAAATCCGCATATATCTGAGCAATAAAAATTCGGAATAACAAAATTCTTGCTTCTTAGGCCTCAGCGTCAGCTTCAACTTCAGTTGTGCCGTTCTTAGCCTCTTCCTCCGGCTTTTCTTCCTTATCATCCTTGGGGTGCTCTTCTTTGGCCTCTTCGTCAACCTTAGCTTCGTCCTCTTTAGCATGATCCTCCTTGGCTTCGGCGTCTTCTCCCGGCGCCTGCTTGCTTCCAACGACAGCCGCATTGACACTGACATGCGTCATGATTTTACAGTGAGACAAGCAGAGCCGGATAACCACTCACGTCAACATGACTTGGACTTTTTCTTTTTCATCGCCGCCGTCTGGGTTGGGTAGCTCAACTGCGAAGCGCTTAGTGCCTTTCCAGCCGTAGCTGCCAGTAGCAAAACTTGTAGGCAACAACGAAAAAGTCGCCAGGAAGCCAGGATCAGCTGAGGTAGCAGGAGCTGACTCATCGTCAGGAATACTGGGAGGGGTGTGTGTCACATTAATGTGTAAGGGAAGGGCCTTGCTCTTGAACGTAGAGGCGGGCAAGGAGGCCTTTGAATCAAAACCGAGCGGGTTAAGAGGGCTCATGTACTACAGTGATAAAATAAATGTATACCTTGGCACCTCGTTTCCCGCCCTTCTTTGCGCCCTTGGCTGCTGTGGCATGTGTGCCATTGTCAGTCTTCGCCGCCTTGGACGCTCTGGTTGTGGGGCCAGAAGTGTCGTCGGACGCTCTTTTCGTTCCTATATATGAAAAGGTAAGTAAGTGCGAATCAGGTGTGAAAAAGCACTAGCCAGCCATCTTTATTCGCGGGAAGCGGAGTTACGCTGTGGAGAAATGGGTGAGGATGATGGGGTGCGTCTAAGAATGGTTGAGGAAGGAAATGAATTGATTTTCGATTTATATTCCCCTGGCGACCACATGACGTCACGCGTCGTGCCACCAACATCAGGTGATCAGGCGCGTACAATAGCCGAGAATAACCGGCGCAGAGAACGGCGCAGTTGTGTCTGCGACCATGAGCCGAGCCAGGAAACAAAAGCCGGAATACGGATGGTAAAGCAGCTTAATTCATTAGAAATACAAGTCAGATACATACGAATCACAGGTCGAACTCAAAGTCTTCATCGTCTTCATCGTCTCCCGAACGTCTGATATTCTTCTGCGTTCTTCCGTTAGTAGAGGTGGCAGCAGAGCGCATTCGAGCGGAAGGATCGCGGCGATCTTCCGAATCGTCGTCGTCCGAGTCGTCATCATCACGTCGTTGCTCCGGAGGAACGTCGGGAACGTCGACGGCCCCAGTCATTATTAAGATGGCTTCCAGCTCTGTGCAAAGGATGAGCATCAATGAGCCGACTCAGAGCCGCAAATACACACCTTCAGACCGTCGTTCCCGGTCCGAGCCCCAAGCGATGACTTGATTGCGAATCTCTCCTTTCCGGTATATGATTAACATAGGTATTCGAGAGTCGGGAAGGTTCGGAATGCATTTATCGCCAACGATGGATACAAATTTTGTCTGTGGATAACGTGCAGCCAATGCGCGGATATGCTCAAAGGTACGTTCGCTCCGAGGAATTCTTGAAATCGAACAAGTCAGCCATCGGATAGGAACATCAAGCAAAGTACACGTACCCGTCCTTATACAAAAAGCAAATCACCCCTGTGCCCTTCTCGTCGTCATCATCCTCCTCATTGATCTTGCTTGCATCAGTCACTTCTCGAGTATAGTCGTCCCGTCCAATAGGGTACACTCGTCCGAAGCGGGCCTTTTTCTCAGCATTCCTTTCCAAGGCTATACGTTGTCGTCGATGAGCAGCGATCAGGCGTTCCGTCTCATCGTCAGGGGCATCTTCACTCAGTTCCTTCAGCTCAGATGGTGTGTAATCCTCGAGCATCTCCTCTAGCGTCGGAGACGGTGGAGGCGATGGCGATGGAGGTGTAGGCTCCCGCGGTGGGATAATACCATGCTTCCGTAGAGCATCGTTGCTGTACACTGCATTCAGCAACGATGACAAGAAAAAAGACGAGAAAACGCACAATTCTGTATCTTCGTTAGGATTTATTGACATTACGATTCTTCAGGCAGACACTCAGAAAACGTAACCTTTATGTATGCACTGACAGTGACTGTGGGCGCAGCCGACCGCAGAGTGACTCGTGGTGAAAGAACAAAGCAGTGCACGTGCCTATTCTTGAACCAGGATAATTTAAATAAGTACCGAGTAATTACCTTCCTTTCCTTTCCTCAGCAAGTTGCAGCTGTAGAAACAAGTGATGCACTGTGTTCCCTAATCCTGCCTTCTCCCACCATGTCCGCAACCGAAGGGGACACGTTGATCCCCCGCAAGTACCAAGAAGAGGTCTTTGTCCAAGCCCAGGAAGGCAACATCATCGCAGCCCTGGGAACCGGCAGCGGCAAGACCTTCATTAGCATCCTCCTCATTCGATGGATCGCAACCAAAGAGGCATCCCAGGGCAAGGCCATCGTATTCCTCGTCCCGAAAGTAGCGCTCGTCGAGCAGCAAGGCGACTTTATCGCCAAACACACGTCTTTACGCGTAATAAAGCTGCACGGAGCTCTCGACATAGACTTGACTGACAGGGCTGGATGGCAGAAGAAGTTCCAGCAGAATGATGTCTTTGTGATGACAGGTAAGCGCGCCACATATATATTCGCAGCGCACAGTAGCTGATGCGTCACCAGCGCAGATATTCCTTAATCTCATCACTCATTCGTTGTGGAGTATTCCCAAGGTACCTACTTCCCATGTCGCGGCATCCGAAACTGAGCCTTTGGATAGGTCTCTCTGATTGTTTTCGATGAATGCCACCATACGCGGAAGAATCATCCGTACAATAGTATTATGCGCGAGTACAAACATATCGCTGCCTCTGACCGGCCGAAGATATTCGGGATGACCGCCTCCCCCATTTTGAACCCGCGGGGTGCCATTCGTTCTATGGAAGAGCTCGAGGGAAACCTGGACGCCAAGATCGTCGGCATTCACACACACGTTTCCGAGCTTACCGAACACTCGCCTAAGCCATCGGAGGTAGTTTCCATTTATTCATTACGTCCGCACTTTTTCTGATAATAATCTCCCGCAGACTATCCAGATATACCCGCCTCCTCCCTTGATACCCAGCTGTCCCATCTCTGCACTATGGGCCTCGTTGACCGTCTTCGATATCATGCAATATTCCGACATCGATGTGCCTTGGGCAGAAATCGAGCGACGATACCACGTTACACTCCATAATCTAGGTCCATTCTCCGCGTCGCTCTATCTTCACGCAGAGATGTGGCATCAAATCAGGACGCTAATCATTCAAAACAGCAGTTTCATCTCAGAGTCTGCGACTGGGGAGACTGTTGAAGTTGTCACTGCACCAGCCCCAAAGGAACTTCCTCCTGAGATATACCACATCGCTGAGATCCTCCTCGATTTTCAGTCCTTCTTTATCCTCGAGTCGAATCCAACGTGCTCACCTCTATCCATTCCGCTCGAATGGTGCACACCAAAGATTAAGTCTCTTGTCGACGTCATCCTAGCACATCATTCTTCCACATTCCAAGGCATCATATTCGTAGAGCAACGACAGACGGCTATGTGTCTTGCTAAACTTCTTCCCAACCTTCCGCAGCTCAATGGTCTTGTACGATGTGCAGATTTAGTGGGCCACGGTGTCAACAGCGAAGGAGTATCCAAGGACATTACAACAGGTAATCAAGGAGAGGTCGTCAAGTTGTTCCGAGCCAAGGAAATAAATTTGCGTCAGTTTAAGATATATTCCATGTTGCAACTCTCATTAAAACGGCTATTGTAGTTATCGCCACTTCTGTAGCTGAAGAGGGCCTCGATTTTCCGGTGAGCCATTCCACTTCAACCGACCACTTACCTGACCTCATACGGTGTTATTATCCAGGCTTGCGATTTAGTCATCCGTTTCGACAAGGTCCAGCATTTAGTTGGATACGTTCAGTCCCGTGGCCGCGCTCGAAACAAAGCCTCAAACTTTGTTATCATGGTCCAAAACGACGACATAGCCTATCTCTCAAAGTACCAGCAGCTATGCTCTGCAGAGCCAGAGCTAAAGGCCATCTACCAGGCGCGGCGGGAGGAAAGCCAAGTTAAAGCCACGGCAGAAGAAGAAGAGGAGGAGATACTTGATCCCCTTGACCTAGCAGCTCGCGAGCGGTATGACATTCCGTTGACAGGCGCTTTCGCCAACTACGACAACTCTATATCCTTGCTTAACTACCTCTGCTCCCTCATTCCCTGCGACAAGTACACCTCTCAACATGTCCCGGTCTATACCGGAGAATTTCAATCGACCCTCCGCCTCCCTTCAGCCCTTCCGATCCCCCCTGAAAACCTTCTTTTCCACGGTCCTGTGAAGCGCTCGAAGAAGGAGGCAAAACGCGCAGTAGCCTTCCGAGCTGTGAAGCATTTGCACTCTCTAGATGTTTTCGACGACTACCTCTTGCCTGTTTCTAGTAAACATCAAAACGACAAAGATGTGGACGGGAGAGCTATACCCGAGGTTAACGTTCCGGAAACGTTGGATGTTCCGGTTCGAGATCCTTGGACGTTGGGTCCCAATCTCTGGATGCATGTGGTCTATGTCGACGGACGACCTGTTGCTGGATTGATCACCGGCACAAGCCTTCCTGCTGTCTCCGTTCGTAGTCATTCTTCGTTCGTCGAGATTCGGCAGGCCCAACAAGTGTGCTTGACCTCGTCAGAGCGCGCAATCATGGATCAATATACGAGGCAAGCCATCTGGCACCGTAACACAGCCAGAGAAATCATTCTCCCCCTCAGCCTTTTCCTCGTCCCGATAACCTCACCTCTCGTGCCTGATTTTGATGCTATGAACCGTCTCCTTACTGACCCGCAAGGGACTTCTGACTGGAGCAGCATTGGAGAACAGGACTATAACAAAGTGATGGTCTTGAATCGAAATCAGAATGGGAAGCCTTATATCCTCCACCGTATCCGCCACGACCTCACCCCCATGTCGACTCCTCCCCCCGGTTCGCCTGAAGCTACCTCCGCCACCTACTATGAGTACTTCGTCAACCGCTGGACCAGGAAGAAGTGGACTGCCGAAGTTCCCACTGATGGACCTATGATCGAAGTCACCATTCTCCCTCGTTCTAATATAGGTTCGTACACCCTCGAGTCGCAAACTGACAAGGCTCCTCAACGATCTCAGCCGGTTCACCTTCTACCGCTTGGTTGTTGCGGCTGGCTAGATATGTCGTTCGATATAATCCAGGCTTACCAAGTGCTCCCCCACCTCAGCCGTCGTATCACCGACATATACCGTGCCCGTCAAGCAAGGTTTGAACTCGGACTTCCTCCAATCTTGGATGACCTCCTAGTTCAAGCTTTGACCATCCCGAGCACTCAAGCCAGCTTCAACAACCAGCGCCTGGAGACCCTAGGCGACGCCGTATTAGAGCTCTGCACCACTGTTCATCTCTTCAACAAGTACCCCTACCGACACGAAGGCCAGCTCGATATCATGAGGCAGGGCAGTATCTCCAATCGTTTCCTCATGGCGAGGGCTTTGGACGCGGGCTTGCATCGTTTCGTCACCGGGGAGTCTCATAGCTTGAGGACATGGAGATATGTCTTGGGTGAGGATAGCGATGCGAAGCGATATGCACAGCGGACGTATCCTAGGAGGAGTCTCCAGGACTGTATGGAGGCTACATTGGGTGCGGCCTTTGTTACGGGTGGGATACCCATGGCTCTTCGTGCGGGATTTGCGCTTGGCCTGGCTATGGGAGATCCCACACCTTGGCCAGAACGCTATGGCATCAAATCTGAAAGAGCCGTGTCACCCCTCTTCTCTCAGCTAGAGGAACGACTAGGGTACAGGTTCCGGAATGGCCGTCTCCTTGTCGAAGCTGTTACTCACCCTTCATTCGCATCGTTCGCTGATACTACTTCCTACCAGCGTCTTGAATTCTTAGGGGATGGTATTTTTATTTTTTCGTTCTTGCGATCCGGTGCCGCGTTCTGATGACCTCTATACAGCACTGCTTGATCTCGTCGTGGTACATTATCTGTACGCAAAGTTTCCGGAAGCCACCTCTGAACAGCTGGCTCTTCCCCGAGCTAAAGCTGTGTGCTCAGCTGCGTTAGCCTTTCTAGGCGTCAAGTATCTCGACTTGCATATGGTCGCACTCATCAACAACGTCGAACTAAGCATGGCCATGGAAGACTACGTTCCCATTCTCAAGACACTATCAAGCACGGATATCGTGACACAAGGATACAAGTACGATCCGCCCAAGGCAATCAGCGATATTTTCGAAGGCATCATGGGTGCTGTCCTCGTTGACTCGGGATACAACTACGAGGTTGCTGCAGCGGTGGTGGAGTATGTTATGGAGGACATACTGGCTGTCCTTTCTCCAGCTGTTCGCTGGGATCCCGTCACTGAGCTGTACCAGTGGGTTGCCCGATCAGGCTGTCGAAACAAGATCGTCATCTCGTGCGTACTAGCCCGGTTCCTCGCTCGTTTCTGACGCTTGCTTCGTAGACACGAACCCAAGGGGAAGCACGTCGGTGTAGTGATCCACTTGCACGATGTGCATATCGTTGGCCCGATCGTTTCCAACAGTCTCGGCACTTCGAAATTTGCTGCGGCTGAGAGGGCTTTGGGGATCTTGAAGGACGCCACCAAGGACAAGAGTCTGGATCGGATATGCAACTGTTCCGAGCTAATGGATGTTGATGCAGGGACTGCATTAGAATCTGTGGGTGAGAGTATTGAGAAATTATCACTACAGAGAGATGGCGTAGAAGATCCTGATTTAGTCGTACTGCAAGAAGAGGGGGTCGACTCGGATTGTATGATTGACTGTGGATAACGTTATGTCTTTACTTTGCAACAATATCTTGTGTACAACATCTTAAAACCCAAGTTTGTATTCCAAAGCTCGCCTAGGCATGGTCGCAAGGAATGGGTATGACCTTGCGACCATCGTCAGTTGAAAATATGACGGGAGTCTGTTTTGAACGTCCCGAGGAAGCTCGTAAGATGTGTCGGTTTTGGCGGTTCGACTACGTGGTTCGGTTCGCGGAATACCAAACGGCGGGGACCGAATCGTTATGCTTCTTTAGTCAAGAGATAGCATCATGAATATCGCGTATCTACAAATGCGAGTGTCAACAAGCGAGTTCACCATCCTTCCTCACCAGCACGACGTCCCCGGTAGTTACATTCTACCAGTAAGTCGGCTAGCGCATGCTCAGGATCAGAATAAAAATCCATCAATGCCCAGCCCCGAAGCCTTACTTCAGCGCCGAATGCAGGTTTGAGCTCCGTATCACTCAACAGATCCAAAAGCCACCTCCCAACTCTGCTATTGACTCCCTCCACGCCGAGTCCCCACCTCGGCCAACCGAACCCTTGTGCCACGGCAGGTGGAGTAGCAAGCGGGAACGACGCAGCAGAAAAGAAAGTGATAGACAACGTCTTCTGGGACTGGGTATTTGCAGGGGGGTGCATCAGAATATCCGTCGATAACGCAAACTTCTCTGGGATTGACAAAAAGGAGGGTATAGCGTACCTAGATACGCGGTGAGACAGATATACTTGGGGGAATGAGTATTGCTCACCAATCATGCGTACGAACGTGGGTATCCTTACATTCCCAAGTAAAGCCATCCTTGGCGCTATCTGGCCAGTTCGTAGGATGAATCCCCAACCCTTCAAGACCACCTTCCCATCCGTCTCCATTCCCCCCAAACCGACTAATCAGCACCACCTTCCCCCTTACCTCTCCAAGATTCGGCACCCGATTCTCTAAAAACCACATATCCCTCCCTCCAGGACCACTCAACATTTCCCTATGTACAGTCCGCGAGAACGTACTCGGCTTGGTGGTCGCAAAGTCCTCTTGTTTCATGAACATGATGATAGTTTCTCGGCAGGTCTCCGGGGCGGTCAGGAAATCGTGGATGGTGCGTTGGATATCTTCAAATGGCGTTCGTTGGGGGTAGATGCCGTGGTAGGCTATAAGACGAGACTTGATGACTGCGAGGCGGATATCGAGGACCCTGATACCGGATTGGAGCTGGACGGCAAGAGGCGTGGTAGGGGATTGGCACTGGGATATAGGCCATCCGTAGAAAGCCATGCTGATAGAGAGCAAATGAGTCGAGTTCAGGAAACAAATGTCTGCCCCTACGTATCATGCGTTCCTACGATATCATTAGTATAGGCGTCATCCAGTGTTATCTTATCCTTGAAACTTACCAGGTAAGAGCAGGGAATGCAACGGAGACGCGTCAGGCATATCCGCGAGGAATGCAGACACGTTTCTCTTTGGTAGGATTATCAATTTGCGATGACTCATGCTAATCTATATCCTTGTTCATTTGTATATTTCCCCGATAAACTCATTGGAATACTCACCTTGACGGCGTACACAGACCAAGGATGATCAGCTCCTACCGATAAACGTTGCCAAGTAGTCCCGATTCTCATAGAGAACCGAATCGTAGACGGACACCACCCCTCTGTTTCCTTGATAGCTGCCTGACCGAAGAGCGCCAATTTCCGACAACGATTGGGAACCTTTGTCTGCAGTGGGATCCGGGAAGCCAATACCAGATGTTCATCACAACCCTTGCGCTTGTGGTCCCAAGAACAAATCATAGGATCGTCAGTCAAGTTTAGGAGAGTGAGATGCATGTCGAAATCCAGAGAACCAGCGGGGGCAATAAAGCGAGAAACAAGGTGGTGCCGGTTTCAGGTGTGCCCCAACAGATGGCCCAGCATCGTGGCAGTGGCAAGGCAGCCTATCGGAGTTGGCCGCATATGGCTACTCGAATAAACACGCCAAAATAGCGCGTCGGCTCTTCTCTCACCTCCATTTCTACGCGACGCGAACGTCGTTCTTCAGATATTTTCCCCTACGCTATGCTGCCTGTACGTATCGACTGTCGAAATGCTGGAAAAATCCTTACCCGTCAATATGCCAGGTGCTGAAGGCATCCGTCCACGATGTACGGTACTTTGCGGCACTTTTACGTGGCGTCAATTTTGTCAACGTGAGCGGCGACACAGGAGCGATATATGTCGGGTCTTCTCAGCCATCTTTAGAGGGCTACCATTACCGTCACAAAGAGGGGCTTTATTGCAGTGGTAGAAGAAACCCGCACGCTGTTGGGTTTGTACATCTCGGTATCTCCTCTTCAGGGCTAACATGAGGATCAGGAACTGCATACATCTTTTCCGACGTCTTTGACGAATACGAGTATAACTCCGAATCGCCGAGCAGCACCCAAGACAGCGTAGACGACGAAGACGCAGACAACACCGCCTTTGAAGTACCACTGAACACACTTATAGAATGTTTGAACATATTCGGAACCGCGGGTGGAGCCAACTATAATGCTGCTGGAAGCGGCCGACATACTAGGTGGAAAAAGGTCGGCGACAACGACGACGGTGATGATGGCGATAATGACGATGGGGGACGGGGCAAGATACAACAGTTCTTTGGCGGTAGTTCTGAGAAGAGAACGGGAATGCGAATGTCGTATGCTGGTGCTGGATATCCCTTGACTCTACTCCTGTACGTGTATGTTTTCTCTTTCACGCATGTCTCATGTCGTTCTCCAGTGCCGAAGACTCGACTGGTCCCGCAACAATCTGTGAAATATCCACATACGATGCAGAACCTCACCTTGAACTACCATTTGATCTGGAAAAGATGTGTGTGTGATTAAGCTCTCCGTGGTTATCATCATTGACTTATCTCAGGGTTCTCAAAATCATTCTCAAGGTGAGCAAGTGTTCCGTTGAATTGTGCATCTCTTTATTTCGACTAGTCAGAATGGTTACGCGATGCACTCTCAGAGTTGGATCCCTCTTGCGAGAAATTAACGTTCATCGGAAATCCTCCCCCAAGGGAAGACCCTACTCAAAAGCAAAAGGCGAAGTCGCGGGTCGGATTGAAGCCAATGCTCCGTATACAAGCTACAGGAACGTTCGGCAGCACCGAGGTGAGCAAAATCAATCCCACGACTTTCTGTTACATGACCACGGAAAATTAGATGGACTACCCGAACGACAGAGACGTCCTAGAAACTTTCGATTGCGCTCAAACCATCAGCTTCAGGTTTGCCATCATGCTCATCCTTGTTCGTTTCTGACAGTACCTCAGTTACCGGTTTTCTCACATTTCTCGAACGCTGAGAGCAATGCAGAGCTCTACAAAGACGTCGCTGAGGATTGATGATGAGGGCCTGCTGAGTCTTCAGTTCCTTATGCCCTCTCCCTCACCCAAACTAGGGAAAAGAAACGAGACCCCGGCGGCTTTCATAGAGTTTCGGGTGAGTTCTTAAATAAGTTTGTGCGCGCGCTTGGATTGATAGTCGTGACAGTGTTTGGCATTGGATGAAGAGTAACTTTACGCAAGAGAGATATCGAGAGTTCCGGGCAGAAGGCGGATATTTATATTCAGCCCAGAAGCCGTGACCGATACAGCGCCTGTTTGAACCTCAGTTCGCCCAATGTTCAGACTTTCGACTTATATCCTTTCCTGTTGGTTACAGAGAAAGGGCAGCTGGACATTTCCTCCAACATGATCATGATCGATGATCGAAAATCCCCGCTCCTGTAACCCGCGACGGCCGACATCATTCACTCGCTACTTCTTTCCAAAACATCCTTCCTATCGGTTTTTTCCGGTAGTCCGTCGTTGTGTCAAGGAACCACATCGAGTATTGATCATTAGCCCTTCTGTCCTTCCTCCGAGTTCCAGTTTTTCTGTGACTGCTCCAATTTATACTTCCTTGAAAAAGGTTGACGACGCGTACATGAAATTCGTAGCGCACCGTTCGGTAGATTCTGGGAAGCGAGCAGCATAATCATAGTCAGAACAATATTCAAATAAATCGGAATCGAAGCGCAATACCCTACTAAGTAGTGCATACAAAACTGCATTTCTACATCCGAGCGGCAGTAGAGAGCAATCCCATGGCAGGAGCACTCCACGTACCGTATCTAGACTCACTCTGTTCTCCCTCCTCCCATGGATGTGGTGTGGAGTCCCATGGTCGAAACGGAGCCTTTTTAGACGTGCTAACGGTAATTGGCTTCCTCGAACCTTGGCTTAAAGCCGCCACCACCAAATGCGACGTGCGAGGGGCAATCTTATCATTCTTGACAATAAGTTGGCAGGGTGTACAACCTTTCAAATCCCGCACGAGGACGTCGGCACCATATCTAAGCAGTAATTCCAAGATGTCATGCCCGACACTGGCAGACTCCTGCGGAAACTGCCTGCGATTACAAAGGGGACCCGTATCACGAGCTAGGATATGGAGAGGCGTCATTCCCTCCTTGTCGCGTGCATTGATGTTCAAGCCGACCCAATATTCCAGCAGTGCCTTCACCGTCCGAACTAGATTGTTGAAGAATCGGCTTTTCCCCACCAGAATGTGTAGAGGCGTTTTACCGTCAGTATCTTGGGCATCCGGGCTTGCACCGCCATGTAGAAGTATCTGCAAAGCACCATTGTCTGGCATCTCGTTCATCATCAGAACGTGAAGGCACGTTGCTCTGTTCTTGTTTGGGATGTTCGGGTCACCATGATTGGTGAGGAGGATTTGCAGTGTATGCTTATCAACCCAGTTACACCTTGACGCGCAATGGAGAGCTGTGTCTCCTTGGACATCAGAGATGTTTGGATTTGCTCCGTTTCGAAGGAGTAACTGAATAGGCGACTCTGGATAGAAATGATCCGGCACGAACCCATATCCTGCCCCTCGTATAGCAATATAGTGCAATGCCGTACGACCGCGATTATCGACAGCATTGACGTCTGCCTTTGCTTGGAGAAGCAACTGTATGCAGTCGTATCCATCATCGGCGACTGCAGAACATCTGAGCACACGACCTGCGGCGTAATGGAGAGGTGTCCGACCAAATTTGTCGCGTTTCGTGACGCTAAACCCGCCATAGGGGGGCTGGACTGGGCCGCCGTAGGTAACCAGGTAGCTCATTATATTAGAGCAAGATAGACCGGCTGCGATGTGTAATGCCATATGGTACCCAATGTCAACTTCGTCATTGTCGCTATTTCGCCTTAGTTCAAGGTAATTTCCAGGAAACGCAACAGCACTCACTGCAACATGCCTTGAATAGGCAAAGTCCTCAGAGACAACATTGTAAGAAAACTGTGCGTCAAGCCCCCTAATTCAGGATTATCCTTGTCGTCTGCATTGCATAGATGTAACAAGAGACTAGGACTCCGAACATATTCTGATAACACGGGGCATGGATCAGGCCCTTCGGTCCTCCTGTCAAGTAGGGACAAACACTTGAAGCATGACTGGAAAATTATGTGGTGTGCGAAAGACAGAGAACGGAATGAGAAGTGGTGGGGAGGATTGCATTTCATCGGAGTTGCCACTCGAGGGGTTCACCAGAAAGTCTTTCACAGATGTGTGAACGAACTGTATGGTGGGCATCGTTTTGGAATCCTCGTCCTTCGAATACGGAGTAACAGTGAACTCAACGAGATTCGCACAGTCCGAAATCAAACCGTTGCGATTTGTTACCACCATCGACGAGTCCCAATGATCGGACATTTCATCGACCGCTATGGCGTGGCGAACTAGCTCGACATTCAACCCGGGGGAACCAGCGCATATCAGCCATCGAAAGACGCCTTGTAGTACACGTTTTCGACGCTTATTGTTAAGATGGTATATGTGGTCAAGAGAGCGAATGTAGGTCGCATCTAGACTCCGTGGCAGATCCTGCAGTGACATTCGGATGTCATGGTCGGTGCGTTGTTCGGCGAGGTGTTGAACCTGCAGTCGCACCCAAAGGAACCTACGCGGAAACCATAATCAGTATCTCTTGCAGACAAGAGGGGGAAATTTTGTGAATTACATTCCCTCGGCGCTTCTGATCAGAGTCTCGATAATTTCGGTCCGGAGGGAGACGTCTCTAATCTCAATCACTGGCCCAAAGTCACGGTCCGGGTTGGCCTCGTCATCAACGGTGACGATACACTGTCGTATATACTGTTCGATATCCGGATTTACGTCGCGGGCAGTCACCACTATCGATTGGACGCGTCCCTCGAAGGCCCGTTGAATAAGAGGAGCGTTAGAGCGAGTTGTAACTAAGATCGATACTTGGCGAGATAGTGAGAACAGAAACGGAAGTAAATGCTGCAAAGCAACGGTGGGACACTCATCAAGTGCATCGATGACAATATAACTTCGGCCAAGACCCTCCAACACAATGTTGAGCAGAACTTTCAGGTCCGACACTGCCGCAGGAATGTCGTATTTGTCATCCAGAGTATTCATAGCCAGTGAGTTAGCCGGGAGGAGAGACAAGAGCTGATAAGTAATCGTTCCTAGAATGTTCAAAGGGTCCATTTTACTCGTCTGGTCATGTCCGCAATATAAATAGGCAACTGCGATGTTGGTATTGACGTTCTCCGTGGATTTAAGATTATTTACGATGACCGAGCTAACGAGGCAACATTCAAGTAAGCTCGTGCATTTGACATATCCTAGAATCCATACTTACGCTAATACCGTCTTGCCTATTCCGACTGAACATGATAATGAGTGGGCTCCTCGCCACCAGAGATAAATATGACGCCGCACGTTTTCCACGAACCCATAGCAAGTTATTTATTTCGCTCCGGCATGTCCGCCAGAACTGATAGGGCTTTGTGCGTAAGAGCCACTGTCCCGGGGCTGGACGACCAGAAAATATGGCAGTGCAAGATTCGTGCTTGTCTTGATACTCGATGTGGGGGATTTTCCCGAGAAGCCTTTGTTTCGTAAATTCTATAACAGTTCTCATATCGGAACCATCGGAACGGACAGCTGGACGCACCTAATTTAGCAATCATTTCTCGTTCGTCCTTATTTTTGGCCTTTTCTCGATCTTCGTTGGCGCTCTGGCGCTGTTCATGCTCTCTGACTTGTCTTTCAAGGCTAACCTTGCTTTCCAAATTCGCCGTCGTTGCCTTGAATGTTTGGATCACCGCATCTAAGTTTGAAGTGATCCAGGGATTCAGAGACCTTATAAATATGTAAACAGAGCCTGCGTGAAGAACACATTAGGAGCCAATTTCAATCACAACGGAAAGCTGAAAAAGATACTTCGTAATATTTGACCAGGACCATAGAAGCAACGGTGTATGACCTTGCACACGCCCAAGATTGCGCCATATACATCTGCTAGGGCCTGTGTGGCCAATTCAGTAGTTGGGGTATAGATATTTGAGTGCCGTACCGTCTGAACTACATCCGAGTCCTGGTATAATAGAGTAGCGTATTGGTGGTAGGAATGGAGCTCCCGGGAGATAGCCTCTAGAACTGAAACAATCTTGTTGAAGTAGCGTGAGTGACCGGACAGAGTCTAGAGCAATGAGGCACATCTTTAGTCACCGCGAGGACTCGAAGTGCAATGGCGAGATGACCAACCTCGATGATGAATCTAATGCATCCCCAGACTATTCCCCCAATTACTGGATGGGAAGAAACACCCTGATCTACGGCGGTAAAAAATTGTCGAAGTGGCTCGATGATTTTTGAGTTCCAGTAGTCCACAGATCGATGTAATTTACTGGCTTCTTGATAATTATTCTGTTGTCCTTGAATGAAGTCGACAATTTCCTGTGGATCAGACGCTTGAAACCATGGCAACCCGGGATTAACACCGAGATTGTCTAGATGTTTTTGTAGGGCGAGTTCGAAGGCTCTGTTGCGTACTCGAGGTGCAGGTAGCGGGGGCGCATAATGAAGGCTAGGTGGCATGATGTGGGGGATTTAGACAGCAAGGCCTGAACCATCCCTGGTTGCATTCATTGTAGAGGCAGTTCGCTGCTGTTGCTTCTATACAGGAAACGATGGTATGGATAGGCGCCCATTATGCATGTACACGTGTCTGCAGGGCGCCTAAGAGACTAGTATTATTCGCCGAATGCGATGCACGGGGCGCCTGAGGCCTGGTCAGGCCAGTACGATTAGTCAATGCCAACGATAGCCTCTACAGTTTTGTCTTCCTGCCCTACAAATCTTCTGCGTGTTTAATTCCACCTATCCCAGCTCTTTACGCGATCCTTGCTATCGATTCTTTTGCTTCGATATATGATGCGCTCGTTAAGGTTGTCGCTCTAGATTACTTCCCCTTCAGTAATAGTCTGGTCAGAAAGAGCGGTGCTTATATCAATAAATCGAAACGCAAGAGTGACAAATGGTCGAATAAGAGAAGTTGAGTTCTCCATGAATTTGAAAACGCCAAGTGGTGGTCATCTTTTTGACAGATTTCCTTCCACGGATTGTTGTTGGGTACATTGAATGTATTTTTGTGGGATACAAAAATGACTCAAGAAGGTAAAGGAAGGCTAACGAAAGATCACCATGGAGATCATCCTATCGAGGACGGATAGAGAGAAGGCCACCACGGCTTCAAGTTGTCGACGTCTTTCGCTGGTGACTGCGCCCTGTTATTCCAAACGCGAAGCAGGATAGATGTTACTTGCACGCTTTCATCATATTTCAAGTTGACTCTCCGCCGCTTTCTCGCAACTACGACACCGATGAGAAGAATTAGCGTCGTCCGCGATAATACGAGACAAAGGCACCCTATTCCTTCTCCTTGTTTGCCGACTCAGAGCCACCGTGGCATCGTGACCGTTTCAAAGGCTTGTCTGCACGTAGGCATCATTGACATTGTAAAGACTTCCTACGTCCGGGATGCCATCTACAGATGATCCAGAGCTATAGGGAAGCGGTGCGGGTAAACGCCCTGACACAGCACCGTCATTGAACCGGGGTCCCACGGGGCGCATAGGCATACTCTTGCATCTAAAGCGAATTGCGCTAGTGTTATTGATATCGAGAGCGGATAAAACGAAACGGGAGCCTACCTTGTTCTACAAAACAGAAAACGGGGGATGAACCAGAGAGGTTACCTCCCCTTGAAAGTTGACTTTGGGAAATGCCGGTATTCGTCAAAATAGCGAGCTATGAATGAACAGATGCATGCCGGGACAACCGCAATGAGCGAAAAGAACTATTAGACTGACCGCAAAACAGCCACGGTGTCGTCAGTAGAACACGCTGATATTTAAAAGCTCGTCGAAAAGCAATCAGGAAAAATAAACTCTTGCGGTGAATATGGCAGCAGGGAATGCACCTATTCACCAAGCGCTCATCTCAAGCATTTTTCCCTTCCGTCTTTCCATAGGCCATCACAGTGAAACCCCCGTTCCCTGCCCATTCGCCGGAAATCAGAAGGGGCGTTGTATCCAATTCGAGAGGCCCTACTATCGCAGGTGGCCATTGGACATTGATTGATTGTTGAAATGCTGGTTTCTTCGCCTTGGTATGACAGCCAAAACGTCGTGTGAAGTCCGTGAGGTGTTTGAGAGCTAGGTTCATAGGTCATATAAGGTAATAGTAAGGCTTGAGAATTGAGATGATAGAGGAAACGCGTACAGAATCGTTGACTTCACAACGTCGCCGTTTCAATCATTGAATCTCTCGACGCTGCGGTAACAGGGACCCCAGGCCTTGTGAATAGTCAACTGGGAAATTTCAGGGTGATGTACGTGGTCGCTGGGATCGGAAAGGTAACCAGCAACAATCTTCCAACGTTGCTTGCCATACTAGGTGCGAAAAAGGTATCGTCCGGGCAGAACTGCTCTCAGGTGGCAGAGCTGCGGCAGGCCGGTATTTGCGGCAAACCGCGCCCGGTTGTTCGGGCCGGCACTTGACTTTCTTCCATGGGCTTTGAAAACAAGATCGAAGCGTCACCCCCCCAAGTTATGCGGAAGGGATAGTATCTGCTCCCTCCTGCACTCTCTCCTTGACACTACAGATACTTAACAGCTTTCGGGAATTATTGGAATGATCATCAGGCGTGGGCTCCACGTGCACAATCTCTTACATTGGTGAAACTCTACATCTTTCTATGATTCACTGTATTCAATAGATATGCGTCGCTAGACTGCGGAGAAGACTTGTTTACATATTGTTCAACCAAAGTCTCTCTGTGGGCGATATAAAGGGATCAGCTCTCCCAAAAATCTTAGCGTCATCTCTCCTGTCTTCAATCTCGTATCCTACGATGCCATCCCAAATCCTAGTCGCCGTTCCATCCTTAGGAATGACTCTTGGGGTAGTTTACATCTGTGGAACGATAGCCGCCATGTAAGTGGGATCTGTCTCCGTCTTTCTCTTTACTAACCACCATAGCAGCCTTTTCGGCATAACATATACACAAGTCGCCAAATATTACAAGAAATATCCTGACGACTGGTGGATATTTCGATACTCCGTATGTCAGACATCCGACCAAAGTTTGATTGATTTAGCTCATTCATTAGGTCGGCATACTGTGGTACGTACGAGTCCATCTTACGACAAGAGTTATCGGCGATCACGATAATTACCCAGGATCTTCGATGCCTTTCATGTCGTTCTGAGCACCCATATGATTTACCATTATCTAATCGACTTGTTCGGTGACTATGATGGGCTGTACCATATCGTTTGGTATGTGATGAATCAGATATCAGGAAAGTTCTATGGACCTTACCGAATCTACCGAACCCAGGAGCTTTAAGGTACATCTCGGTCTCAATTTCTTCTTCAGAGTCGCACCTAATCGCTGGGCATCGTTAGCTTCAATTACCGACCGCCGTTTGTCGTTTACCTACTGAGCTGGTATGCTCCGAAGCTGAAATTCGCATTCCCAGATGGTCATTGTCGTAGGCGTCCAAGGGTATGTTTCCTACTTGTTCGCACACGTATTCACTGATCTACCACACAGTATATACACCATTCGGATCTGGAAACGTTCGTATTTTCTTCCTCTAATTGCAGCAAAGCCTATCTCCAGTCTTTTATAGTTGGCCGCTATTTCCATCGAATTCTTCCTTGGATTGTGGTATGCACTGTCCATCGGCGTGAAGATCTGTTCCTAATAATGTACTGGCAGGTTCTTACCTTCATAGTAGCTTTCGGTGAGCAACCCCATTCGAGTCTCTGGCTTTTCTAGTGTGATTCACCGCGTATCCAGGAAATGGAATTTGTAACTATCATTCATCATTCAATTGTATATCTCTCACACGAGATTATTAGACTCGGTCTATGCTGTGTAAAAAACGCCATTTCCATCCGTGAACTCACTCCGAGCGCTTATATCAATCTGAATAGATACTCCATATCCGATTTCAAGGCGTTACCAGGCGTCGAGGTATGCTGTATATGACTCTGAGCATGAATCCAGTCACCTGAAACATCTTACAGGGATCAATTTGCGTCATTCACACGATTCCACCGTTTTCCGATTTCATCATCGCGTTGTCTATGTGCTACTACCTGCACAAAAGCAGGCAAGCATACGGCCTCTCCAAGTAAGTAGTTTGTAATACGGATTGTCCATGCGTTAAGCTGCTGTAGAGCATCCGACAAGCTGCTTCGTATAATGCGCCTCGGTGTCATATCAGGCTTGGCTACAAGGTAAACACGTTTCTTTGTATTTTGAACTATGTGGAAACTCACGAACATACAGTATATGCTCTTTACTGATTCTAATCACAGTACGGATGATTATTATATGATACTACTCGACGACCTGATTTTGAACCCCAGTACCTGGCGTGGCCGAACACTCTCATCTTCTTCGGTATTGATTTAATCCTTCCAAAACGTGGGCCTCTAGATTTTTATTCGCATTCACGACTGATCTAATGCCTTGAAGTTTACATCAACTCGCTACTTGCTATGTACGTATTACCTGTGCTTGACCGTCATTGGAAAACGAACATTCCTAGGTTAAACTCCCGGAAAGCTCGGACAAACGGCTCATCGGACGAATCAAAAGCCGTCGCTCTCACATACAACAACCCTGGTACTGCAGTCGCAGTACGTAGACATTATGTTGATGTCCCTTGTTGATCTGATATTTATTCTCTAGCACATCAGTATTCCAATGGAGAGTAGTGTTTCTTTGGATCACGCAAAGTAGAATTTAGATTTTCAAACAAATAGTAGGTGTATGAATCCACGCTCAGAATTTCTCACTTCTTCTCAACTGCGAACGAGTTGTAAAGAAAATGTGAATGTCAAACCCAAAGGTATATATAACAGCTTGGAGACGACTGACACTATGGTGGCCATAGTCGTGGGGCGCCAATCAAAGATCGAACGGCTGGACCAACTCGTCTGCCTTTTGCAGCAAGATATGAAGGCTCTCATTCTGTCGTGTACTAGGATGGTTCTGTCCGGGGCACTCAAGAGGAAGATCTGGTCGGCTGAGGATTGGTTGATCCCCAGAAGAGGTCAAGATATTATAGGCATAGGCCAACGTTGTGATCTGGACTCCGCTGAGGTGGGTCAGGAAGAACCCTTGATTATCGATGATGCCGTTAATCTTTCCTTTCCCGCACCTGTTTATCAGAAGATCCTTCCACCAATCATGACAGGGCACGTTTACAGTCGACGTTGACGAGTACGTCTCCTTGACCACCCCCAGTTCTGTGCGGCATGTTTTCCGGGGGATGACCGGAGGACATGACACTGAGATTTTTGGTGCAAGACGGCCGCCTGTAGCCCACTTCCATTCCGCAATCCGAGGTACAGCAGGACTTTTTCGAACGAACAAAATTAGCAGACACCGAAAGGTCAGGAAGATTTTCGACTCGTGACGGGGGCATCTAGGGAATAAGAAGCTACTTTCGATGTTCTGTTTGGATAACTGGAGGTCGAATGGGATAATTGAGGGTGATATCGTCAAGTTCAAGACCCTTCTTCCCACAGCCTATTCTGGTGGCAGTTTCAATATGAACTTGACAATGCGTTGACCAGTGATGGACGTGTTGGAACTGTCATTCAGCCATTCAGATCGATTGTCGTGATGTGGTGCCGATCGGCCTTCCGGGGTATCTGTGCACCTTCTTTCAAGTCTCGCACGATGATTGTCAGGAATACTTATATGTGTGGCAGATTCTTTCCTTTCGAGACCGCCAAAACGACCCCGGATACAATGCTACCTGTACCCGTAGGCTATCCCATAGAACGGCTGTAAGCTATCATCTTGAAGCTGAGTGATATTTACTGAAGCGACTCATTTCAGCTCTGGACCTTTGGTTCGTCAAGTTTTTGCATCAGGTCTGTTAAGTCTCTAACACGGCCATTCAGCTCATTGCTTCTCTCTTGCATTGGGGACTCTTCGGGACTCTTTCCGTGCAGCTATGTGCGTCACTCATTCTTCACTGGAAACATTGCTTCTGATGCATTCTCATTAGATCTGTACTATCTAGCATTTCCGAATGACAGACGATTCACAAAATGCCTCGTCTATGGCATCTACATTATCGAATTCGTTCAGATGGTGCTCGTCACCCACGACGCCTTTGAAATATTCGGTTACGGCTTTGGGGATATCGATGCCATCATCGAAATCCATTTCGATTGGCTCACTGGACCCATCATAAGCTCCATTGGTACATACAATACCTTCTGTCCGGTTCTTGTTACTTACTATGCATACAGCGTCTTTCGTCGGACAGGTTTTCTATGCTTACCGAATCTTCATATTGTCAAAGTCACGAATCCTCCCCATATTCGTCGCCTGTGTTTGTTGTGGTGCTTTTTTTCCGTGACATTCTAGCTCATTTATTCACAGGTATCCGTGACCAGCTCTGCAGCAGCTATAGTTACAGGCGTCTACTCTTTCGAAGCGGGAAACATTATTGAACTTAACACCAAGAAGGTGTCCATCTGCGTCGGGGTAAGTAACTTTAAACTGGCTATGTGTCCATGTTCATCGTGATGATCCATGAATAGATTTGGTGTGGTGCCTCTGCTCTGTGTGATATCATCATCGCTATCTGTATGACTTACTACGTGAGCTCTTTCTCCCTTTCGGCCATCTTCCTTGATGTCGATACCGTTTTATAGCTTATGCGCAGCAATACTGGTTTCCGTCAGACCCAAATTCTGATCACGAGGCTAATTCGTCTCACTGTTGAAACGGGAACTGTGACCGGTGCTTACTCCTTACCATCGAAACTCATCACAATATTAACGTCGTCTATACTTAGCTGTTTTCGCTCTGCTCAACCTTATCCTCTTCTTTGCATTCCCCCATCAGACTTTCTACACGCCACCCACCCTGCTCATGCCCAAGTTGTATGCTAATACCATTTATATGGTACTAAATTCGCGAATCCGAATTATGGGAGGACGGGATACCTATTTAGCTTCCACTGATATACACATCACGACCACTATGATACAGGATACTAATTCCCAATCAACCCAGAGCACACATCAGACGTATGGAATGCAAGAACAAGTCCCAGTGTGTGCGATAACTAAAGAGGTATTCAACGATGATTCTGAGATGGGTCGAATGAATCATTGAATGTCAGTCGTTGTGATTCATGTGCTTCATCGGGGCTGATTTTCTTAAGGATAAACCGCAGGACAAAAGCATTGAATCGTAACTGTTAGCAGAGTACTTTTTTGAGCTCACATCACCGTAATTTGTTTGTTGTCGTATTATAAATGCACTTGGATGTACTGGCGCATCGCTCCACCGTTCATAGTGGAATCCGTCCTGAGACGCGAGATAGTCGAATAACAGTGGATACGCCGGCCCTCGCCAAAGTTCATACTCACAACATGATTTCAAAATTGCTTCACAGGACTGGAAGCGAGTTTCTATCTCTAGCATTATCTCCTTAGTCTTCGTCACTAGCAGGATCGACAGGGCCGCAGAAAGTCACAGAGATGAGCAGGAGATGCTTCGACATTGCGAGCTGGGAATGATTCTGATTTCACATTACTTCGAGATTCAGTGAATAATAATACATCGTTCCCTGACCGTGGAAAGGGGTCTCCCAGAATGCTAAAGGGAGACGAAAGGAACAGGATATATCCTGAACGAAATTCATCCGTGGAACTCACTAAAGAAAACGCCGATTGGTCCTCCGCTGTGCCACCACTGCAATTATATATAAATCCCTAGCCAGAATTACTCATCGAAATCAGTATTGAGTGAGGCGAGTCGAAGTGATTGAATGCCAGATCAAAGGCGCTTTTGAATAGGACAGACTTTCATGGAGATAGCCTTGGCGCCAAAATGATTTCTAGTCGCGTCAAGAGGGAAGGGTTGGTTCAAATCATGGGACTTGGATAACAAGACAGAGAAGCTCTCATTCTTGTCGTATATTGGGATGGTACTGTGGCACAATATTGATGTTGAAATTGCTTCGCTATCAGCAACAGAACCGTGGCATACTCTGACTGACCAGAGGTACTAACAATCTCGAGTTGTGAGAGTATTAATTTTGTGCCAAATAAGCATCTGTATTCATAGGAAAATATCGTCCGTGAAAAAGGTCAGGGTCATCAACCAGAAGCGAGAGCAGACTGTATCGAGGGAGACGAGAATATTGTGGGCAGTATAGAGATCGTTTGACGTCCGGCACAAGTTTCTCGGGAAGGAGATTAAGGAATCTTGATTGCATTTCTACTGTCTACATCCGAGTGGCAGTAGAGGGCAATACCATGGCAGGGACACTCCAGATACCGTTTCTAGAATTACTCTGTTCTCCCCCCTCCCATGGATGTGGTGTGGAGTCGTATGGTCGAATCGCAGCTTTTTTCGACGTGATAACGGTGAATGGCTCCCCCGAACCTTGGCTTGATACCACCGTCATCAAATGCGACGTGCGAGGCGCAATCTTATCGTTCTTGATAATAAGTTCGTACGGTGTAGAGCCTTTCAAATCCTGCACGCGGACGTCAGCACCATAGCTGAGCAGTAATTCCAAGATAGTATGCCCAACGCTGGCAGCCCCCTTGGGAAACTGCCTGCGATTACAAAGGGGACCCGTGGCACGAGCTAGGATATGGAGAGGCGTCTTTCCCTCGTTATCGCGGGCATTGACGTTCAAGCGGTATTTCAGCAGCGTATTTGCCGTTCGAACTAGATTCCTGAAGAATCGGCTCTTCTCAACTAGGAGGTGCAGAGGTGTTCTACCCTTCACATCTTGAGCATTTGGGTTTGCACCACCATCCAGAAGCATCTTCAAAACATCGTTATCTGGCATCTCGTTGTTCATCAGAACGTGAAGGCATGTTTCACCGTTCTCGTTTGAGATGTTTAGATCACCGTGTTTGACGAGGATCTGCAGTGTTGGCTTATCAACCCAGCCACACCTTGACGCACAATGGAGAGCCGTCTCTCCTTGGACATCACATATATTTGGGTTTGCTCCTCTTTGAAGGAGTAACTGGATAGGCGACTCGGGGTGGAAATGGTCCGGCATGAACCGATATCCTGCCTCTTGTATGGCAATATATTGCAACGCCGTGCGACCGCGTTCATCGACAGCGTTGACGTCTGCGTTTGCTTCGAGAAGCAGCTGTATGCAGCTGTATCTGTTATCGGCGACTGGTAGACATCTGAAAAAACGACCTGCAGCGTAATGGAGCGGTGCCCGACCAGATTTGTCGCGTTTCATGGCGCTAAACCCGTTGTGGGTAAGCAGATGGCCCATGATATTAGAGCAATATAGACCTGCTGCGATGTGTACTGCTGTATGGGATCCAAGGTCAACTTTGTCACTACGACTATTCCGTATTAGATAGAGGTATTTCCCATGCAACAGCACTCACTGTAATATACATTGAATAGGCGAAGTCCTCATAGACAACACTGTAAGAAAGCTTTGTGTCAAGCTCCCTAATTCAGGATTATCCTTGTCGTCTGCATTGCACAGATGTAACAGGAGACTAGGACTCCGAACATATTCTGATAACTCGGGGCATGGATCGGGCTCGTCAGCCCTCCTTGCAAGTAGGGACAAAGACTTGAAGCATGACTGAAAGATTATGTGGTGTGCGAAAGACAGAGAACGGAATAAGAAGAATCTGGACAAATGTGGAGAGGATTGCATTTCATCGGAGTTGCCGCTCGAGGGGTTCACCAGAAAGTCTTTCACAGATGTGTGAATGAACTGTATGGTGGGCACCGTTTTGGAATCCTTGTCCTTCGAATGTGGAGTAGCGGTGAACTCAACGAGATTGGCACAGTCCGAAATCAAACCGTTGCGATTTGTTACCACCATCGACGAGTCCCAATGATCGGACATTTCATCGACCGCTATGGCATGGCGAACTAGCTCAACATTCAACCCGGGGGAACCAGCGCATATCAGCCACCGAAAGACGCCTTGTACACGTTTTCGACGCTTGTCATCAAGATGGTATATGTGGTCAAGAGACCGAATATAAGTCGCATCTAGACTCCGTGGCAGCTCCTGCAGTGACGTTCGGATGTCATGGTCAGTGCGTTGTTCGGCGAGGTGTTGAACCTGCAGTCGCACCCAGAGGAACCTACATGGAAACCATAATTAGTATCTCTTGTGGACAAGACGGAAAAATCGTTAATTACATTCCCTCGGCGCTTCTGATCAGTGTCTTGACGATTTCGTTCTGGAGGGAGAGGTCTCTGACCTCAATCACTGGCCCAAAGTCACGGTTCGGGTTGGCCTCGTCATCAGCAGTGACGATACACTGTCGTATATACTGTTCGATGTCCGGATTTACGTCGCAGCCAGTCACCGCTATTGATTGGGCACGTCCCTCGAAGGCTCGCTGAATAAGAGGAGCGTTAGGGCGAGTTGTAACTAAGATCGACGCCTTGCTAGATAGCAAGACCAGAACTGGGAGTAGATGCTGCAAAGCAACGGCGGGACACTCATCAAGCGCATCAATGACAATGTAAGCTCGGGCCAGACTCCCCAACACGATGTTGAGCAGTACTTTCAGGTCCGACATTGTCACAGGAAGGACGCGTTGTGTCAGAGCCTTAATATCGGGTGAATTAGCCGGGAGGAGGGATATGAGCTGATAAAGTATCGTTCCCAGAATGTTTAAAGGGTCGGTTTTACTTGTCTGGTCATGATCACAATAGAAATATGCGACTGCGATGTTGGTATTGACGTTCTCCATGCATTTGAGATCGTTTACGACGACCGAGCTAACGAGGTAATATTCAAAGTAAGCTCGTGCAATCGGCATATCCTAGAATCCTGACTTACGCTAATACTGTCTTGCCTATTCCGACTGCGCATGATAACGAGTGAGATCAGGAATCAGCACCAGAGATAATTATGACGCCGTACGTTTTCCACGAACCCATAGCAGATGCAACGCAGGATCATCTATTTTTAACTGGCATGTCCGCCAGAGCTGATAGGACTTTGTGTGTAAGAGCCATTGTCCCGGGGCCGGACGACCAGAAAATACGGCCATGCAAGATTCGTGCTTGTCTTGATACTCGATGTGGGGAACAATTTCGAGAAGTCTTTGCTTCCTGCGCTCTATAACTGTTCTCTATATCGGAACTACTACGACGGATGACTGGACGTACCCAATTCATTATGCTCGTCCTTCTTTATGGCTTTTTCCCGATCTTCATTAGCGTTCTGGCGCTGGTTATGTTCCCTGATTTGTCTCTCAATGCTAACCTTACTTTCCAAATTCACCGTCGTTGCCTGGAATTTTTGAATCACCGCATCTAATTTTGAAGTGATCCAGGGATTTAGAGACCTTATAAATATGTGAACAAAACCTGCGTGAAGAACACATTAGGAGCCGATTTTAATCACAATGGAAAACTGGAAAAGATACTTCTTGGCATTTGACCAGGACCGTAAAAGCAACGGTGTACGACCTTGCACACACCTAAAATTGCACCATATACGTCTGCTAGGGCCTGTGTGGCCAATTTAGTAGTTGAGATATAGCTATTTGAGTGCCGTACCGTCTGAACTACATCCGAGTCCTGGTATAATAGAGTAGCGTATTGATGGTAGGAATGGAGATCCCGGGAAATAACCTCTAGAACTGAAAGAATCTTGTTGAAGTAGCGTGAGTGACCGGACAGAGTCTGGAGTAACAGACCAAAACTTTAGCCGCCGCGAGGACTCGAAGTGCAACGGGGAGATGACCAACCTCGATGATGAACCTAATGCATCCCCAGACTATTCCCCCAATTTCTGGATGGGAGGAAACACCCTGATCTACGGCGGTAAAGAATTGTCGAAGTGGTTCAATGATCTTTGAGTTCCAGTAGTCCACAGATCGATGCAATTTACTGGCTTTTTGATACGCATTCTGTTGTCCTCGAATAAAGTCGACAATTTCCTGTGGATCAGACGCTTGAAACCATGGCAACCCGGGATTAACACCAAGATTATCGAGATGTTTTTGTAGAGCGAGTTCGAAGGCTTTGTTGCGTACACGAGGTGCAGAAGCCTGAGGCAGCTGGGATGCAGAATGAAGGCCAGGTCGTAGCATCTTAGTAGGATAGGGAGTTCACGGAGATATAAAAGACGGTTGAATTTAGGTGCTGTACCTTCCTGAGAGCCGTGGAAGCAACGCATAGTGATTGGGAAGTGGGGTGGAAGATTTAGACAGCATAAGCCTAATCCGGTGACCCCTCGTTGCATTCATTGTGGAAGTATTTGTAAGCGTAAGGGTCCTCCGCTGCTGTTGCTTCCATACAGGAGGTAACGCCATCGATGGGTGCCAACTACACATGTACACGTGTCGGGAGGTCGCCTACGAGATCGCAGGCAACGGTGTTTACTGGGCTGTATTTGGCGACATAGGCCAGTTACATTTTTGGTTCTAGCAATACCACAAAGACTTGAGGGAGCTCACATTTGGGAAAGCCTTGAGAGTTTACGGTCAATTTATAGTAGGCTAGAAGTAGTGGAACAGGACGAGCCGTTATCACGTGATGTGTCATGGTTCGTGTATCGGCGGATCTCGGGTTCTGACGCCTTACACCTAACCTATTCACCTCCCAGAAAACATCGTCGTCTCCGATAGGGCTGATCTAGCATCTTTCAGGTTAGCTCCCTTTTGTATCGTCCTGGAATGATCCGCTGGAATTGACCGCTGGTAGTCCGAAGAGGGGCGAATTCCATGCACGTCGTATCAAATTTAATGAGTAGAATATGCACCTGCCAAGTTCCAACGTAACGATTTTTCAAGCGACTAATGCACCTCCATTGTCCACGACAGAGTCTATTTTACTTAGCTTGCTGCATGGAACATGGCAGCCCATTCCGATTGCGGGTCAAGACTCCCAGCAGCAAGCTTCAACGGCACAGTGAAAATCAAGTACTATGCATCATAATCCTGTGTTGTCGGTTGCCAGGGCCCAGCAGTAACTGTACTTCCTTATATTTTGATGTGCACCGGCCCCTCTGTCGACCGTGTGAGAAGAAGCAAGACAGCTGTTTCGACAGCATGGTACAACATCTTCTTCCGCAACTTCCACATCCGAGTCTCTGCAAGATACCGGGATGGCGGTTCGACGAAAGAGGTCTTTACTTCCGTCAAGAAGCAGGGCATTGAGACTGCCAGACCGCTTCTGCAAGTTCTAAAGGTACGAGCTCGCTAGAGGGGACTATCTGTGCTGATTGTACTCTAGGTGGTTGCCGAACTCACCCCAATACCAGCCCTTGGAACAACGACGGATATCATCGAAGCCAACAGAACGCGGGGACTTGTCGCAAAATCGCGGCTTGCAAGCTCACATCACGATAAAGTATCGTGATTCGCAGCATCTGGAAGATGTACAAATTACGGACAGACTATCCAATAGTATTCAACAATTTGAAGTGTGTGTCCTTCTCGACCTTACATAGTCGTTCTTCCCACCTTGACGTGATGATATGGAGTTGCATGCCGTTTAAGAATTCGTCAAAAAGTATAGATACAAGACGATCCATCATTTCTTTTATTCGAAATCAGACAACGATAAGTTGCGACGCCTTGGGAAAAGGTTGACGATAATCTGTTGCTCTTCCAAGTGCTACTCTCGTGAGGTCTTCGTTCCTTATCAATTGTCTTAGATCAGAGGCCCCTTTCGTATGAAGAACCGTAGTTATGCATCCCGCCGCCCGAAGGAGCATCGATAATGAAGATTTCTGGTTTCCTGACCAAAACCGAAACATGTGCTCATGAAAACTGTAACTTGTGCTGGGAGGTCATATCACTCTGTGAAGAGATCGTCAACGGTCCAGGGTATAGTCTCCATAAAGCAGTCTGAGGAGATAACTCTTACGCACGCCATCTTGGATAGCAAAATTGTTGTACACGAGACACTATGTCTTGACGAAATCTGTGTTGTTTGCGGGGAACGTATCTGGCAGCTGGTAGATCCTGAATCTGCAGCTCTCGAATTCGCAGGTCCCGCATCTAGGATTCACGAATCAGTGTTTTACGAGGTTCTGGCTTTGGGGCGATGTCAAGGTTCCTGGTCGCGGAACTTAGGGATCACTGGTGTGACTGCCGACAACCACTTTGACAGTGGTATGAGTACCTCTCGTCCCGTTCAAGTCTCTTCCTGTCTATCTACAGCAATTTCAACGTAGACGCCGTAGAGCAATCCCATCTCCTCATGATGATCCTCTCCTGTAGTCCTTAGGGATTGATTTGTTGATGATTATGATCGGGCTCTTTGTCTCTACTTTCCCTTACCTTATTTTACGAAGGGTGATCATCCACACTGACTTCTCAGCTCCGTTCGTCATGCGCCTATTCCTTTTACAGTAGTCAGAATGGTTACGCGATGCGCTCTCAGAATTGGATCCCTCGTGAAAGAGATTGACGTCTATCGGAAACCTTCCGGGCTAGATTGAAGGACCCCAAACGACCAAGCCATAGGTAGGGTTGAACCCAATGTTTCGTATCTAGGCTACAAGAACACTCGGCAGCACCCAGGTGCGACAAGCTTCATTTCCGTTGCATGAAGGCAGAAAACCTAGACGGACTGCCCGAATGACAGAGACGTCCTAATTGCACTCAAACCGTCAGCTTCAGGTTAGCCATAATGCACATCTTCATGAGATAACACCACACTTATCGGTTCGTCCACATCTTCTCAAACGTTGCGAGCTAGTACAGAGCTCTACAAAAATCGAGTTGCGAATTGACGATGCAGGAATTTTGGATGAGTTATAATAAAATTTCCTGCGCACTTGAATTGATGTCCGTGACAGTGCTTTTAGCGTTGGATGACGAGTTGCTCCGCATCGAGAATTCGGCGTCAAAGCTGGAGAGGGACTCACTATATTGCAAGGGGTAGTGGTTGGTAGAACGTCTTATCTGCTTTATTCGGGTTTCCTTTGGGCTTGGACTTGTACATGCCTTTGATGCCAATTGCAGGGAAAAGTCGGCTTCAATTTTCTCCGTTGATGTAAAGCAGGCAGCTCAAGAAACGATATCTCTTCTTTCTGGATGGACTCTAACGACCGTGTCCCACACCTAACCGTCTATGTATCTCAGTAGCCAGTACTTCTTCCCTTTTCAGTTACTTGGTGACAGTCATAGATAGGCGATCTACGTACTCCGGTCATGCGCCGCACAACGTTCGAACGTTCAAGGTAGACTAGGTTGATTTAGCTAGTAGTAAGATTCCCTGTTCATTATCGTCCGCGGTTCCCTTCGATCGGAACTAGATATACTCCTTAAGGCTTCCAAGGCGACAAAGCGGGACCTCCCACTCCTGATGTGAGGTACACAGCGCTACCGTTCTGCGCAATGTAAAAGCAGTCTTCGAGGCGCACGCCGACCTTGCCCTCAATATACACTCCAGGCTCGTCAGAGAAAGTATGTCCTGTTTGGAGGATGACCTCGCTCCCGCCATTCAGGTATGGATCTTCATGGACCTCTAAGCCGATCCCATGTTCAAGGCGGTGTGTAAAATACTTTGCATATCCCGCTAGGCCGAGGAAAAGCCTCGGGACTTCGTCGACGCGCTTTGCGACCACACCTGTATGGGTGGTCTGAAACGTGATATGCTGTGTCGAGTGGACAAAGTTCCATATTTGGATATGGGTGTCGGGGATGGTGGAGGCGGGGATGGCGAGTGTGCGGGACGTCACTCCAGTAGCCGTGCAAAGAGGCGGTGCAGTCGAACAAGGCAAAAACCTCGGGGCCAAGGCGGCGGTCAGTGCCGCTTCCATGAGGAAGGGCGGTGTTTTCTGGGCGGGATAAGATGGGGAACGGGGGATATCAAATTAAGGCGCGTACCTCCAAATAAGGTTAGGCATCCACCATCTTTGAGGCCGGCATCGACAAGCGCGCGTGCGATGAGTTGTCGGGCCTCGGATTCATGGATGCCAACGTGCATTTGCTTGTTTGTATGTCGGATGGCCAGAAGTGTAGCCTAAGGGGGTGTTAGTAACCCAATATTTGTGATCGAAGTATACAGACCTCGTTGGCACAATTTAACAACTCTAGCTCTCCCTCCGACTTGCGTTCCCGCAGTTGCCTCATCTCTGTAGGCGCAGCGATTACCGTAGCCTTTGGAAACGCCGTTCGCAGACCATCAACGATGAAATGACGGATACTCCCGTCCACAAACCCCGTCCCTTCGATGTCAGGTAGCTGCTTATATGGAACCTCGTCCTCTGCCCACTCCGCCCACATCAGACGGAATCGAGAGCAACCTTGCGCGCGTGCCTTCAAATTTGGGCATCAGGACCGTCACCCGTGCAGAGGCATCCACGATAAGCAACAGGGGTCTCTCGGAGAGGTGCCAGTGCGAAGACGAGACGTTGGCATAGTAGAGCGCACTGGCACCGGGTTCGGCAATGTATGCAGAGGCATTGAGGGTGGTGGGGGCCTCGCCAAGGGCAGAGAGGCGGGCGTGGAACTCAGAAGCAGGGAGTGGGCCAAGATGGGAGCAGTGGGAGGCCGCCTTGCTCGTCAGTTTAGGTGAACGCGATGGGTAAGAGAACAGGAGTCCAAGACAGAGCAGGTACCATCCTTTCTGCGTAGCTTGAGCTTGAGGCGGCGAAGCTTCGAATTGTTTTCAGAGCCCATGGAAGCAAGTCGAGAACCATGCCTCTCGGAGTTAGCCGGATATGACTACCCGAATCAACGCGCCAAAATAGTGCGTCGGCTCTTCTCACACCTCCATTTCTACGCGACGCGAACGTCGTTCTCCAGATATTTCCCGTACGCTATGCTGCCTGTATGCCTTGACTATCAAAATGCTGGAAACACTCTTACCCGTCGAGGTATTGAAGGCATCCGTCCACTATGTACGGTACTTTGCGGAACTTTAACGTGGCGTCAACGTGAGCGACGGCACAGGAGCGATATATGTCGCGACATACTAGGTGGAAAAATGTTGGCGACAACGACGATGGGGGACGGGGAAAGATACAACAGTTCTTTGGCGGTAGTTCTGAGAAGAGAACGGGGATGCGAATGTCGTATGCCGGGGCTAGATATCCCTTGGCTCTACTCCTGCACGTGTATGCTTTCTCTTTCACGCATGTCTCACGTTCTTCTCCAGTGCCGAAGACTCGACTGGTCCCACAACAACGTGTGAAATATCCACATGTGATGCAGAACCTCATCTTGAAGTTACATTTGATCTGGAAAGATGTACGTGTGATTAAGCTCTCCGGACGTTCAACTCAGGGTTCTCAAAATTATTCTCAAGATAAGCAGTGCTCCATTCCAGTAGGCATCTCTTCATTCCGACTAGTCAAAATGGTTACGCGATGCGCTCTCAGCATTGGATAGAAATTGACGTTTATCGGAAATCCTCCACCAAGGGAAGACCCCTCCCAAAAGCAAAAGGCCAAGCCATGGGTCGGGTTGAAGCCAATGCTCCGTATCCAGGCTACAGGAACGTTCGGCAGCACTGAGGTGTGCAAGCTGGATGTTCCAAATTTCTGTTCGATGACCAAGGAAGTTTTAGATGGACTACCCGAACCGTGATGACAGAGACGTCTTGGAAAATTTCGATTGCGCTCAAACTATCAGCTTCAGGTTTACCATCATGCTCATCCTTGTTCGTTTCTGACAATGCCTCAGTTATCAGTTTGCTCACTTTCCTCGGACGCTGAGAGCACTGCAGAGCTCTACAAAGATGTCGCTTCGGATTGATGACGAGGGTCTGCTGAGTCTTCAGTTCCCTCTCTCTCACCCAAGCTTGGGAAAAGAGACGAGACTCCAGCAGCTTTCATAGAATTTTGGGTGAGCTCTTACATTAAGTTTGCACGCGCGCTTGGATAGATAGTCATGACAGCATTTAGCATTGGATGAAGAGTAACTTTCCGCAAGAGAGGTATCAAGAGTTCCAGGCAGAAGCGGGTATCTGTTTTTAGCCACGAGGCCGTGGCCGATACAACGCCTGTTTAAACTTTAGTTTGCCCAATATTCAGGCTTTCGACTTATACCCTTTCCTAGTTACAGAGAGAGGTCAGGCAGCTGGATGGCTTCCTTTCCTCCAACACGATCACGATCGATCTGATCAGGATCTAGTGCGACACCTGCCGCACTAGGCCAAAAGAATGAGTAGGTTGAACATCAACAAGCGATACTTGTGAATTATGGCAGGACGATGTTTCGTCCCCAAGGCCCGGGGTACTCAATTTGAATCGAGAACAGCAGGGTGCCCTGTATTAATGAAAAAGCGCTCGCAAGAAAAGACTTAAATTCCACGTACATCGACGCCTCGGAGCGTGGATCGGACGACCCCACGTACGACCTGGCCATTCGTGTCCCAGAAGAAAACACGACTTGGGGGTGTGGGATGTACCAGAGCGTTGTGATCCGAGATGGCATCCGTAAGAGTTAGCTCCTCTCGCCAATATCCAGTGCAAAGCTGGTTGTATGCTGTAGATTCGTCCATGGCATGGAGTCGACGAACAGGCTGACGGAGGCGCAGGAATGATCCATATTCTTGTGAGATCTTGCGTAGATCCGTGTCACCGCCATGCCGCTTCCATGAGGAAGAGCGGCATTTTCTGTGCGGAATAAGATGGGGTGCGGGGGGGCATTAAAAGGCGCGTACCTCCAAATAAGGTTAGGCCACCGCCCTCTTTGAGGCCGGCGTCAGCGAGGGCACGCGCGATGGGTTGTCGGGCCCCGGACTCGCGGATGCCGATGTGCATATGCATATGTACTTGTCGGGTGGCCGGAAGTTACGGAACACAACAATATAATATGTATTTAGCGTGTATGTACCATACATAAGCTGTAGTGGGGTTGCCAGCGAGCATGCGTGGGAAGGGGAGATCAACGAATTTTTTCCAAGTCCAATGTCACATTTTGGCGGGGTTACCGAGTCCCTTCCCAAGGGTCCCAAGGTAGTAGGCCCTGCCGCTTACCGGCCTTACTGAAATTTATTCGCTCGATTGTGATTCTTTTATCGTACATCAGATGTTTTCCGTTTCCGGTGCCACCCGGAAAAATATTGAAGAGAAGTCGTAAGTGGTGCGAGCTGAAACGCAGACAGATCCGATGAACAGGGTGAAAGAGAGATGTTGTGTGTGGAGTGTAGGAGTACAGCGCGTTTCTTACGTCCATGCGGCTTACTTCGGGAATCTGCCAAGCAAACTCCCGCTGAGCAGTCGTGTTCGACGGATTCTGAGATGAAGATGATATAAAAGATAAAGATGTGTCGTCTGTCTGTGTGATAGTTGCAGTGCATTCGTGATCCGTTTCATCGACTAAATGGTTGGTCAGTAGATAATTCCAAGTATACTTATTAGACGCTCATTTACCATAGGTGACGCAGTGAACACTATGAAAGATCTGCAATCTCGGTGTCAATAGGCAGATCAAGCCGATCACACAGGAGCACCAACCTTGAAGCATATGTCGTCCATCACACGTGAAAATCTTGAGGTATGGTCATCAGGAGCCACCGAGGCAGTTGAAGAGCTAGCCGCATCTTGATGGATTGCAAGTACAACTCGGCCGCGAGCATCCCAAAGGATATCGAAGTCCTATATCATGATATCTAGTCATGAGTATCAATAAGGGCCCCCATCGTGCTTACCTTGGCATCCAGATCAAACAAACGAACTTGCTCCGACAAATTATTCAGTGCACTCTGATGCAAATGAGCATAGAAAACCGGTTCAGACAGCTATCACCTACCGATATACCGGGAATCTGTTGATTCAGTCGTAAGAACGTGGAACAGATCACGGGTGTCTCTATACTTGCCATGCTGGCACACATATCCGCGATTTCGTCAACACCCTGGCTCATCGATGACAGGAGAACACTTTCAATAGGGTCCTTGATGTCTGTATACTCCGTCAATTAGGCATTCACTCAAAGTAGGAGATATTTTATCACCGAGATCATATACCAAGAATGGCCGCTCCGAGTCAGGACTTGAAATTCCGATGAGGTGGGGTAGATTGGGATGCCTACGGAGCAGCTATATAGCCAAAAACACACAGAATCTGAATGACACGCACACAACCTTCTTGTCTAACTTGACTGCTTTGTCCCAGGTCTGACGACAGTTCAGCATAGACAGCCCAGAATGAGTTTCGTACCGATTTTGCTTTACAGCCTGTGATCACTCTGATGGTAACAGCCTTTCCACGCATGTCTGCGGTTTGAAGGCTGTACTCTGGACCGTCGGTGATCACTTTACAGGGAGTGAATTCACTTCTCGATATGATCTACAAGCTTCATGAGCATTCCTTTTAGATTTTGTAAGGAAGGCTAAACTTACGCGTACCGAAGCTCCTTCGGATCTCGGAGTAGGTTCGGAACGGTTCATAAGCACCACGGTAGTCTGTTCGATGCGCTGTAGGGTTGCGTTCATCCCTACAGCGGTCTGTTCGACGCGCTGTACGGATGCATGAATCTTTATACTGATTTCATTAAGAGAAAGTAAGTTCTTGATCTGAAACAGCTGTGAAGGAAGGAGGACATCAGGGGAGTGTATCGCCTACTTGAAAAAGCGACAGAGTACTATCAACCCGTTTTTCAAGGTGCTGTAAACCATCGGTATTTGATTTCGAATAAACGAGACGATTAATCCACGTCTTGTGTTCGTACTTGTCAACAGTTTCTTGGGCGTTACGCAAGTCCCTATCAGTCCTTAGATGTGAGCAATGACCAAGTTAGAGAAGGACATACGCTTCAAATTGTTGAATGCCGTCCGATAGTGCCGGCGTGATTTCCATGTTCTGCAGATGCTGAGCTAATGTGGCATGAGCTCTCAGGCACAGATCTGCGATTTCACGAACGGTCCCAGAATTCTGCTGGCTCTGGTACACTTTCTCAAGGACGGAATACAGAATCTCCGCCGCTGGTCCAAGGGCTGGTACTGAGATTACTCCAGCAGCCGCCTAGAGTCCCATCAGCAATAATAGTCACCTGATGAACTCTAGGGCCGACGTACCTTTACAGATTCCAGAGACACCATAGCAGTCTCGACCCCCTTCTTCTTGACTAAGGTAAAGAATTTCTTCATCTAATCGCTGTTCGTGTGTCCTGCAGAGATGGTAGAAGTTGTGGAAGAAGAGGTTGTATGTGCTGTCGAAAACAACATGCCTTGCATTTACCACAATGTCCTGAGAAGAAACGGGTGCACATCAAAATGTAAATAGGGACAGCTACCGCTGGTGATTGACGACACGCAAGTACGACGCATACTTAGTTTTCATTGCTGGAGCTTGCTGCTCCCGGCGAGGCTAGAAGGGTGGATTGTCGTGCGAACGACGTAGGTACGCGATGTATGTGTTGGAACTTGCAAAACTGCCCTGGGGGTATCCTGCAGGATTAGGTTCAATAGACGGAATGTTAAGCCAAACACTGCTTGAATGCATCCACATGCTTCGACATATTCAATAATGATATTAGACACTGACCCGTCGACGTAGTACAGCGGGAGTGAATGTAGGTTGGTGCTGGTGTAAACAAATGGAGTGCCAGCCACCGTTTGGGCTAAGCGCTAGTTGGTTAGGCCGACTGTTCGAGATTAAGGGATTCAGAGGCTTGTAGAGGTGAATGATTTTACAACACGCGGGCGGGAGAAGCCATGGTGACGGGAGCCAAGAATAGGACTTGCCACATCGAGAGTCTTGTCCCGGTCAGGCAGAACCTCCCGCACAGAAATGACTGAAGAAGATTACAAAGACTGCTCGGCTTCGAACTAAGCGCCGGACTTGATAATGTGTTCCCGAATTTCGTACAAGCAACGAGCGAGGAGTCGGGCGTGGCGGCTGTTTTTATCATTGCTCTGAAATGCTCAACAGACATGTAACCAAATCCCCATCGTGCGAATGGACTTGGTCGGGTGAATGAAAGCGTCGGGCGCTAATATGGTCAACAAACTGTTCCCCTGGTGCTTTGCGTGCCCTTGACCTTTTCGTGTGATGATCATATCGATGATGTATGTAATATCTCATAATGCTTCGTTCTCGAGTTAGACACTGCAGTACTCAGTAAGTACTAAATCACGTTTGAATCTGATGTCTTACATTGTACATAACATGCGTTTCGAGGAAAGAACGTCCAGAACTGAGTATTGAAGGAAGGTCGTCATAGACTACCCTACGGCTTCCAAGGACCTCCCACTCTCGCCGTCAGGTACACTACGTTGCCGTTCTGCGCAATGTAAAAGAAATCTTCGAGGCGCGCGCCGACCTTGCCCTTGATATACACCCCAGGTTCGTCTGAGAGGGTATTTCCTATCTGGAGGATGACCTCGCTCCCACTGTTCAAGTATGGGTCCTCATGGACCTCCGGGCCGATATCATGTCCAAGACGGTGCGTTAAGTACTTCGCATACCCCGCTAGGCCGAGGAAAAGTCTGCTCGGCGACCACGCCTGCATAAACGGTTTGAAATGCGATATTCTGAGCCGAGTGGGCAAAGTTCCATATTTGGAGATGGGTATCTGGGATGGTGGAAGCGAGTAGGGCGAGTGTGCGAGTGTCCTCGCTCCAATAACCGGTCGAAGGAGGCAAAGTTGTCGGGTGGAGGCGGCGGTCGGTACCACTGCCGTGAGGGAGGGCGGCAGTTCTTAGGCGGGATAGCAGGGGCCATTAAAAGGCGCATACCCCTGAATAGGGGTAGGTCAACCCAATCTTTGAGGCCGGCGTCGGCGAGGGCGCGTGCGACGAGTTGTCGGGCATCGGACTCGCGGATGCCGATGTGCATATGCTTGTATGTATGTCGGTGTAGCCTAAGGATGTGTTAGTATCTCAGTATTTGTAATCAAAGCATGCAGACCTCGTTGGCACCCTTTAACAACTCTAGTCTCCCTCCGACTTGCGTTCCTGTAGATGCCTGATCTCTGTAGGCGCTGCAATCACTGTGGTCTTTGGGAATGCCGTTCGCAGTCCGTCGACGATGAGATGTCGGATATTTCCGTCCACAAACACCGTCCCTTCGATGTCAGGTAGCTTTCGATTCCATACAAGCAGCTGCCTTGCGCGCGTGCCTTCAAATTTGGGCGTCAGGACCGTCACCCGTGCAGGGGCATCTACGATAAGCAGCAGAGTCTCTCAGAGAGGTGCAATCCCGAGGACGAGACATTGGATTCGGCGATGTATGCGCCGGCATTGTTGTAACGAGGTGAGGGTACTCGCCGCTCGGCTACGAGCAATAGCCTCTCAAGCAAATAAGAACAAATCTCTCCTATTTTGGAGATGTCCATTGCACTTGAATCTGTCCGAGTCTTCCGGATCGATGGCCATTAATGAGCGCAGCGTTGGAGTAGCTTTCGGAATCAACAATGCCTTGATATAGTGGCCGCAACCCTGCTTGGTGCCTTCGCTGGAAAGAGAACAGAAATGTTGAACTTACATCCGAGACGCTCCTTCACCCGTCATGTCAATCTGATGCTATTTTTTACTGGGAGTTCGCATCCTGAATGGTAACCGCCTGCCGAGCCTTCGTACTTTTTCTCCTGCCTCTGCCACATCTCTGAGGCTTCCTGGAAACCGGTAGTACCCTGGGGCCACTGATCTCCCTCATGGTGCCGCTCCCTGCAACTTTTGGAATTGATACTACGAAGGTCGAGTCCTGTGCAGTCGTGCCTCTTTGAGACCTTTAATCTCAGTCGCCAGGTATCAAAACCTAATCGATTGCATGACTTGATAAGATCCAGCGCGGTCGCTTTTACATGCTGGTTTCGCCGATTTTTGCCTTCAAGCGATCGACTTTGCAATGCTGCTTGATTTCCTTGTGTATCATGCTCTCGTTTCAGATAAAAGGCTGGCTTGATTGTCTCCCAGTTTGGCTATTCTGGCTATGAACTCTCCACGTTTACGGGCCGCACCGGTTCCCTACACGGCAAGGATTGAGCTAGAATGTCAGCTAGAACATCCTTTTTGGTCGGAATGACGATAACGTTGCACATCAACCGGATACACCCAGTCAAGGTCACTAATTTCGATAGTTTTCTTGACATGACAAACGGGGCAGGAAAAACGGGTGACAGTAGCGATCCCAAAAATAGTGGTCACGGGATGCCTATTTTGAGCGGCTACTAGTACTACTGTCTCAAATGGTCCTACCACGTCAATGGCAGCCTCGATGGTGGTGGAACTAGCTCAAGCAGTGATGGGAATCTATTTTCTATATCTGGGGACTGGCTCCGGGGGACCCGATGAAACTAGACTATATAGCCAAAGTCCCAGAGAAATAATACAGAGAAACAAACGCGTAGTCATTCTCTAGGACTTTCAACTGTGACACCTGACGGACTAGTTAAAGGAATGAGCGGGTCAGACATATCATCAAGTATAGGACCCACGACGCCGTCATGATCCGTCCGTCTGTGCTTCTGAAAACGACTTGTGTCAGGGTGCCCTGTGTGTTTAGATTAGAAACACTCGCATCGTAAAGTGGAGAGAGGGCATAAATGCCACATACATCAGCCCCACGTCTCGTGGATAGGACGACCCCCAGTATGGTTTCGCCTCTTGCATCCCTGAATGCAACATTAGGACCAATCTGCATCGCGTCGAGTTAGGTGGAATAGTACACAGAAGACTGTACGCACAACTTGCAGAGAGGGCGGAGAGTTCATAGCCAGAATAGTCAAACTGGGAAACAATCAAGCCAGCCTTTTATCTGAAGCGAGAGCATGATACACGAGGGAATCAACCAGTCGCATTTGCAAATAAAAGGCGCACTTGCAAATGAATGGGAGAAATTTCAAATTGGTGCTACTTATAACGGGAACGGGAACGCGAACTTATACGCGAGGGAATCAACCAGTTGCATTTGCAAATGAAAGGCGCACTTGGAAATGAGTGGGTGAAATTTCAAATTGGTGCTACTTATAACGGGAACGGGAACGTGAACTTATACGCGAGGGAATCAACCAGTTGCATTTGCAAATGAAAGGCGCACTTGGAAATGAGTGGGTGAAATTTCAAATTGGTGCTACTTATAACGGGACCGCGAACTTATACGTGAGGGAATCAACCAGTCGCATTTGCAAATGAAAGGCGCACTTGCAAATGAGTGGGTGAAATTTCAAATTGGTGCTACTTATAACGGGACCGCGAACTTATACGTGAGGGAATCAACCAGTCGCATTTGCAAATGAAAGGCGCACTTGCAAATGAGTGGGAGAAATTTCAAATTGGTGCTACTTATAATGGGACCGCGAACTTACAGTGATCTAGTAACGGCCAGTGAGACGCCGAAATTAAATCGGCTTCGGGCGCACCAAAGGGGACGGCGGATTGGAGATCGGACCTGGCAGAAATCATCTTTAGTGTCTAAAATATCATCTTACCAAGAATTATGTGCTTATCGGGAAGGGAGAAGGTCATATCGGACGGTGAAAAAACCCAAGATCAGTGCAATACGGGCCAGTGAGACGCGTCACATCACGCCTGATATGCCAAATCAGGACCGGCATCAAATTTTGACCAGCACCATCGCATCCTTTGTTCAGTGTACTGCGCTGTTTCTGGTATTTCGTCGCTCACCTACACCGAAGTATGAGTGTATTTTTTCCATCAGATGATTTTAGCAGCACTGATAGTCCCCCCTGCTACCCACAACTGAACTCGATTTTGTCGGTCTAGCCTTTGTTCCATATATGGTAACCTCTGATGTGACCTACGGGAAGGTGAAAGTAACTCACTGACGAAGTTAACACTCCTTCCGATACCACACGTCTTACTGAAGCATGCTATAGTATTCTTGCATCGTCTGTGAATATATGCATGAGTTTCTGTGGGTCAGAACAACATCCGGGTGGCACAATTCACCAAATAAATTCACAATGATGCAAATTTGCCTTAGATTATGGATTTTAGTACCAGAATATATGCAGATACCCTTCGGAGGAAGGTATATATTAAATGAATTGTATTATTGAAAATTACTAGAGTAACTCCGAGGCAAGCCGGTGCATAATTGGTGGTTCCGAGGCAACTGTCTCGCTGGAATCAAGCAGCCGCATTTGCAAATGAAAGGGAACTTTCGGCACTGCCCCAGTAGCACCAATTTGAAATTTCACCCACTCATTTGCAAGTGCGCCTTTCATTTGCAAATGCGACTGGTTGATTCCCTCACGTATAAGTTCGCGGTCCCGTTATAAGTAGCACCAATTTGAAATTTCACCCACTCATTTCCAAGTGCGCCTTTCATTTGCAAATGCAACTGGTTGATTCCCTCGCGTATAAGTTCGCGTTCCCGTTCCCGTTATAAGTAGCACCAATTTGAAATTTCTCCCATTCATTTGCAAGTGCGCCTTTTATTTGCAAATGCGACTGGTTGATTCCCTCGTGTATCATGCTCTCGCTTCAGATAAAAGGCTGGCTTGATTGTTTCCCAGTTTGACTATTCTGGCTATGAACTCTCCGCCCTCTCTGCAAGTTGTGCGTACAGTCTTCTGTGTACTATTCCACCTAACTCGACGCGATGCAGATTGGTCCTAATGTTGCATTCAGGGATGCAAGAGGCGAAACCATACTGGGGGTCGTCCTATCCACGAGACGTGGGGCTGATGTATGTGGCATTTATGCCCTCTCTCCACTTTACGATGCGAGTGTTTCTAATCTAAACACACAGGGCACCCTGACACAAGTCGTTTTCAGAAGCACAGACGGACGGATCATGACGGCGTCGTGGGTCCTATACTTGATGATGTCTGACCCGCTCATTCCTTTAACTAGTCCGTCAGGTGTCACAGTTGAAAGTCCTAGAGAATGACTACGCGTTTGTTTCTCTGTATTATTTCTCTGGGACTTTGGCTATATAGTCTAGTTTCATCGGGTCCCCCGGAGCCAGTCCCCAGATATAGAAAATAGATTCCCATCACTGCTTGAGCTAGTTCCACCACCATCGAGGCTGCCATTGACGTGGTAGGACCATTTGAGACAGTAGTACTAGTAGCCGCTCAAAATAGGCATCCCGTGACCACTATTTTTGGGATCGCTACTGTCACCCGTTTTTCCTGCCCCGTTTGTCATGTCAAGAAAACTATCGAAATTAGTGACCTTGACTGGGTGTATCCGGTTGATGTGCAACGTTATCGTCATTCCGACCAAAAAGGATGTTCTAGCTGACATTCTAGCTCAATCCTTGCCGTGTAGGGAACCGGTGCGGCCCGTAAACGTGGAGAGTTCATAGCCAGAATAGCCAAACTGGGAGACAATCAAGCCAGCCTTTTATCTGAAACGAGAGCATGATACACAAGGAAATCAAGCAGCATTGCAAAGTCGATCGCTTGAAGGCAAAAATCGGCGAAACCAGCATGTAAAAGCGACCGCGCTGGATCTTATCAAGTCATGCAATCGATTAGGTTTTGATACCTGGCGACTGAGATTAAAGGTCTCAAAGAGGCACGACTGCACAGGACTCGACCTTCGTAGTATCAATTCCAAAAGTTGCAGGGAGCGGCACCATGAGGGAGATCAGTGGCCCCAGGGTACTACCGGTTTCCAGGAAGCCTCAGAGATGTGGCAGAGGCAGGAGAAAAAGTACGAAGGCTCGGCAGGCGGTTACCATTCAGGATGCGAACTCCCAGTAAAAAATAGCATCAGATTGACATGACGGGTGAAGGAGCGTCTCGGATGTAAGTTCAACATTTCTGTTCTCTTTCCAGCGAAGGCACCAAGCAGGGTTGCGGCCACTATATCAAGGCATTGTTGATTCCGAAAGCTACTCCAACGCTGCGCTCATTAATGGCCATCGATCCGGAAGACTCGGACAGATTCAAGTGCAATGGACATCTCCAAAATAGGAGAGATTTGTTCTTATTTGCTTGAGAGGCTATTGCTCGTAGCCGAGCGGCGAGTACCCTCACCTCGTTACAACAATGCCGGCGCATACATCGCCGAATCCAATGTCTCGTCCTCGGGATTGCACCTCTCTGAGAGACTCTGCTGCTTATCGTAGATGCCCCTGCACGGGTGACGGTCCTGACGCCCAAATTTGAAGGCACGCGCGCAAGGCAGCTGCTTGTATGGAATCGAAAGCTACCTGACATCGAAGGGACGGTGTTTGTGGACGGAAATATCCGACATCTCATCGTCGACGGACTGCGAACGGCATTCCCAAAGACCACAGTGATTGCAGCGCCTACAGAGATCAGGCATCTACAGGAACGCAAGTCGGAGGGAGACTAGAGTTGTTAAAGGGTGCCAACGAGGTCTGCATGCTTTGATTACAAATACTGAGATACTAACACATCCTTAGGCTACACCGACATACATACAAGCATATGCACATCGGCATCCGCGAGTCCGATGCCCGACAACTCGTCGCACGCGCCCTCGCCGACGCCGGCCTCAAAGATTGGGTTGACCTACCCCTATTCAGGGGTATGCGCCTTTTAATGGCCCCTGCTATCCCGCCTAAGAACTGCCGCCCTCCCTCACGGCAGTGGTACCGACCGCCGCCTCCACCCGACAACTTTGCCTCCTTCGACCGGTTATTGGAGCGAGGACACTCGCACACTCGCCCTACTCGCTTCCACCATCCCAGATACCCATCTCCAAATATGGAACTTTGCCCACTCGGCTCAGAATATCGCATTTCAAACCGTTTATGCAGGCGTGGTCGCCGAGCAGACTTTTCCTCGGCCTAGCGGGGTATGCGAAGTACTTAACGCACCGTCTTGGACATGATATCGGCCCGGAGGTCCATGAGGACCCATACTTGAACAGTGGGAGCGAGGTCATCCTCCAGATAGGAAATACCCTCTCAGACGAACCTGGGGTGTATATCAAGGGCAAGGTCGGCGCGCGCCTCGAAGATTTCTTTTACATTGCGCAGAACGGCAACGTAGTGTACCTGACGGCGAGAGTGGGAGGTCCTTGGAAGCCGTAGGGTAGTCTATGACGACCTTCCTTCAATACTCAGTTCTGGACGTTCTTTCCTCGAAACGCATGTTATGTACAATGTAAGACATCAGATTCAAACGTGATTTAGTACTTACTGAGTACTGCAGTGTCTAACTCGAGAACGAAGCATTATGAGATATTACATACATCATCGATATGATCATCACACGAAAAGGTCAAGGGCACGCAAAGCACCAGGGGAACAGTTTGTTGACCATATTAGCGCCCGACGCTTTCATTCACCCGACCAAGTCCATTCGCACGATGGGGATTTGGTTACATGTCTGTTGAGCATTTCAGAGCAATGATAAAAACAGCCGCCACGCCCGACTCCTCGCTCGTTGCTTGTACGAAATTCGGGAACACATTATCAAGTCCGGCGCTTAGTTCGAAGCCGAGCAGTCTTTGTAATCTTCTTCAGTCATTTCTGTGCGGGAGGTTCTGCCTGACCGGGACAAGACTCTCGATGTGGCAAGTCCTATTCTTGGCTCCCGTCACCATGGCTTCTCCCGCCCGCGTGTTGTAAAATCATTCACCTCTACAAGCCTCTGAATCCCTTAATCTCGAACAGTCGGCCTAACCAACTAGCGCTTAGCCCAAACGGTGGCTGGCACTCCATTTGTTTACACCAGCACCAACCTACATTCACTCCCGCTGTACTACGTCGACGGGTCAGTGTCTAATATCATTATTGAATATGTCGAAGCTTGCGGATGCATTCAAGCAGTGTTTGGCTTAACATTCCGTCTATTGAACCTAATCCTGCAGGATACCCCCAGGGCAGTTTTGCAAGTTCCAACACATACATCGCGTACCTACGTCGTTCGCACGACAATCTACCCTTCTAGCGTCGTCGGGAGCAGCAAGCTCCAGCAATGAAAACCAAGAATGCGTCGTACTTGCGTGTCGTCAATCACCAGCGGTTGCCCCCCCCACTTACACTTTGATGTGCACCCGTTTCTTCTCAGAACATTATAGTAAATGCAAGGCATGCTGTTTCGACAGCACATACAACCTCTTCTTCCACAACTACCACCATCTCTGCAGGACACACGAACAGCGATTAGATGAAGAAATTCTTTACCTTAGTCAAGAAGAAGGGGGTCGAGACTGCTATGGTGTCTCTGGAAGTACGTCGCCTCTAGAGTTCATCAGGTGACTATCATTACTGATGGGACTCTAGGCGGCTGCTGGAGTAATCTCAGTACCAGCCCTTGGACCAGCGGCGGGGATCCTGTATTCCGTCCTTGAGAAAGTGTATCAGAGCCAGCAGAATTCTGGGACCGTTCGTGAAATCGCAGATCTGTGTCTGAGAGCTCATGCCACATTAGCTCAGCATCTGCAGAACATGGAAATCACGCCGGCACTATCGGACGGTATTCAACAATTTGAAGCGTATGTCCTTCTCTAACTTGGACATTACTCACATCTAAGGACTGATAGGGATTTGCGTAACGCCCAAGAAACTGTCGACAAGTACGAACATAAGACGTGGATCGATCGTCTCGTTTATTCGAAATCAAATACCGATGATTTACAACGCCTTGGAAAACGGGTTGATAGTACTCTGTCGCTTTTTCAAGTAGGCGATACACTCCCCTGATGTCCTCCTTCCTTCACAGCTGTTTCAGATCAAGAACTTACTTTCTCTTAATGAAATCAGTATAAAGATTCATGCATCCGTACAGCGCGTCGAACAGACCGCTGTAGGGATGAACGCAACCCTACAGCGCATCGAACAGACTACCGTGGTGCTTATGAACCGTTCCGAACCTACTCCGAGATCCGAAGGAGCTTCGGTACGCGTAAGTTTAGCCTTCCTTACAAAATCTAAAAGGAATGCTCATGAAGCTTGTAGATCATATCGAGAAGTGAACTCACTCCCTGTAAAGTGATCACCGACGGTCCAGAGTACAGCCTTCAAACCGCAGACATGCGTGGAAAGGCTGTTACCATCAGAGTGATCACAGGCTGTAAAGCAAAATCGGTACGAAACTCATTCTGGGCTGTCTATGCTGAACTGTCGTCAGACCTGGGACAAAGCAGTCAAGTTAGACAAGAAGGTTGTGTGCGTGTCATTCAGATTCTGTGTGTTTTTGGCTATATAGCTGCTCCGTAGGCATCCCAATCTACCCCATCTCATCGGAATTTCAAGTCCTGACTCTGAGCGACCATTCTTGGTATATGATCTTGGTGAAAAAATATCTCCTACTTTGAGTGAATGCCTAATTGACGGAGTATACAGACATCAAGGACCCTATTGAAAGTGTTATCCTGTCATCGATGAGCCAGGGTGCTGACGAAATCGCGGATATGTGTGCCAGCATGGCAAGTATAGAGACACCCATGATCTGTTCCACGTTCTTACGACTGAATCAACAGATTCCCGGTATATCGGTAGGTAGTAGCTGTCTGAACCTGTTTTCTATGCTCATTTGCATCAGAGTGCACTGAATAATTTGTCCGAGCAAGTTCATTTGTTTGATCTGGATGCCAAAGTAAGCACGATGGGGGCCCTTATTGATACTCATGACTAGATATCATGATATAGGACTTCGATATCCTTTGGGATGCTCGCGGCCGAGTTGTACTTGCAATCCATCAAGATGCGGCTAGCTCTTCAACTGCCTCGGTGGCTCCTGATGACCATACCTCAAGATTTTCACGTGTGATGGACGACATATGCTTCAAGGTTGGTGCTCCTGTGTGATCGATTTGATCTGCGTATTGACACCGAGATTGCAGATCTTTCGTAGTGTTCACTGCGTCACCTATGGTAAATAAGCGTCTAATAAGTATCCTTGGAATTATCTACTGACCATCCATTTAGTCGATGAAACGGATCGCGAATGCACTGCAACTATCACACGGACAGACGACACATCTTTATCTTTTATATCATCTTCATCTCAGAATCCGTCGAACACGACTGCTCAGCGGGAGTTTGCTTGGCAGATTCCCGAAGTAAGCCGCATGGACGTAAGAAACGCACTGTACTCCTACACTCCACACACAACATCCCTCTTTCACCCTGTTCATCGGATCTGTCTGCGTTTCAGCTCGCACCACTTACGACTTCTCTTCAATATTTTTCCGGGTAGCACCTGGAACGGAAAACATCAACCGATACTGTGTCCAAGGCGGTGTGTTGCATGCCCCGCTAGGCCGAGGAAAAGCCTCGGGGCTTCGTCGACGCGCTTGGCGACCACAACTGCATGGGCGGTCTGAAACGCGATATGCTGTGCAGAGTGGACATATTTGGATATGGGTGTCGGTAACGGTGGAAGTGGGTAGGGCGAGTGTGCGAGTGACGTCCCTCCAATAACCGTGCAAGGAGGCGGTATAATCAAACAAGGCAACGTCGCCCGGGTGGAGCCGGCGGTCGGTGCCGCTTCCGTGTGTACGTCGGCTAGGGCGCGTGCGACGAGTTGTCGGGCATCAGACTCGCGGATGCCGATATGCAAATGTTCGTGTGTCTGTCGGATGGTCAGAAGTGCTGAGGGGGTGCTAGTATCCCAGTATTTGTAATCACAGTATACCCACCTCGTTGGCGCACGTTAACGACTCTAGCTCTCCCTCCGACTTGCGTTCCCGTAGCTGCCTGATCTCTAAAGGAACTGCAATCACTGTGGCCTTTGGGAACGCAGTTGGCAGTCCGTCGACGATGAAATGTAGGATATTTCCGTCCACAAACGCTATGTCATTAAGCTGCTCATACGGATCCTCATCCTCTGCCCATTCTACCCACTCGGCATCAGACGGAATCGAGAGCAACCTCACGCGCGTGCCTTCAAATTTGGACGTCAGGATCGTCACCCGGGCAGAGGCATCACGAGCATCAGTAGATGCTTATCGGAGTTAGCCGGATACGGCTACTCAAATAAGCGCCCCAAAATAGCGCGCATTTCTACGCGACGCGAACGTCGTTCTCTAGATATTTTTCCCGTACGCTATGCTGCCTGTACGTCTTGACTATCAAAATGCTGGAAATATCCTTACCCATCAAGGTATCAGGCCTTCAGGTGTTGAAAGATCCGTCCACGGTGTACGGTACTTTGTGGTACTTTACGTGGTGTCAATTTTGTCAACGTGAGCAACGACACAGGAGCAATATATGTCGCGACATACTAGGTGGAAAAGGGTTAGCGATAACGACGACGATGGATGACGGGGTAGGATACAACAGTTCTTTGGCGGTACTTCTGAAAAGAGAACGGGGATGCGAATGTCGTATGCTGGGGCTGGATATCCCTTGATTCTGCTCCTGTACGAGTATTTTTCTCTTTGGTGCATGTCTTACGTTCTTCTCCAGTGCCGAATACTCGACTGGTCCCACAGCAACCTGCGAAATATCCACATACGATGCAGAGCCTCACCTTGAACTTGCATTTGATCTGGAAAAGGTGCACGTGTGATCAAGTTCTAGGTGGTTATCATCACTGACCTTCAACTCATGGTTCTCAAAATTATTCTCAAAGTAAGCAGTGCTCCATTCGATTGTGTATATCTTCCTTTCGACTAGTTAGAATAGTTACGCGATGTGCTCTCAATCCTGCGGCTTTTCGTTGCATGACCACGAGAATTTTGGATGGACTACCCGAACAAGAGACGTCTTGGAAACATTTGATCGCGTTCAGACCTTCAACTTCAGGTTTGCCATCATGCTCATCCTTGTGCGTTTCGGACAGTACATCGCTTATCGCTTCGCTCACATCTCTCGGACGCTGAAAGCACTGCAAATCTCTACGAAGATGTCGTTACGGATTAACGACGAGGGTCTATTGAGTCTTCAGTTCCTTATGCCCTCTCCCTCGCCCAAACTAGGGAAAAGGGATGAGAGCCCAGCGGCTTTCATTCGCCAATTGTCATGTCAATGTTTAGCATTGGACGACTAATTCGTACTGTATACTTGTACTGAATTCTTGTGGAATATCAATGTCGGGTTAGAGCGTGCATGAGGTTCTCCCTGTGAGAGGAGTCGCGCGGAGGAAGCAGTGGCTGACTTAACACAGGGCAAGGCAGCCAAGGCTACACTCGCCGTATGGGAGTGCGGCGGCGACTGGGAAGTTAGTAATGCCTAGTGTTCAGGTCTCCGGCTCAGACATTTACCAAAAATCTTGTAAATGTTACACATGGGAATGTTTTCATCTCTTCGTCGCACATTCGTTTCTTCGACCTATCAGCCTAATCTTGGATATCTTGGTTCTTTGGCTTGTTGGCCATATGGCCTAGACTGGTTACCGTCTCTCTGCCATCTGGACCCTTGACGTTGCAAGCAAGAATAAGTCTACATCCATGCGACCACTACCGCGTTCTTGGGAGGCTCTTGAAGCAAACCGCATTCTCCCCCAAATTGAAGCTGAACACAAGATCTATTTGAACTTCACTAAAATTAGGAGGCCGGCTGCGGTCAAGCTGTGGTGTCTTAGTCCTGTTTGCATTTCCTCTGTACACTCACATAGAGTGTGCGACACCAACACCGGGACCAATCCAGCTGTTGCCCAGGTACTGTCGAGAAAGCATGTAATGTCGTGGCTGACTTATTAACTTCCCTGGTCGTGAAAAGGTTCTGCAAGTCGGACATGGGCCCTCACGCCCGCTCCTGATGACAGGATATGCGACACCCCAAGTTGTAACCTTCCGGCAAATAAGGCTGCCACAGGTGTGACAACTTATCTGCTACATGGTGAGATACCCTGTGTTTATTTGTTGATGATGAGTTACGACTTACCAGCTTCCTCTTGACAATCTTCCCGCAAACAACACAAATTTCATCAATGCGTGGTATCGTGTGCACAACAAGAGTGTTATCCAAGATGGCATGTGCAAGAGTTAGCTCCTCTCGCTGATATCCATCGCATTGGTGGTCACGGTATTGTGTAGTTTCGGTAACAGCATGGAATCGACGAACAGGCTGACGGTAGCGCGCATTACGGCGTACGAACGATCCGTATTCCTGCGAGATTTTGCGCAAGTCCGTGTCGCTACCAGCCGCTATCTTCCAACGAAGCTCCCGCCGAGGTTTAATCAGAATTGCATTCGGCGGCTGAAATGAAGATCCTGCCAAAGGCGTGTCCTCATCCACCCGTTCAAACGAAATTGTAGTGTATGGGCGATCCGGTTTATCGTCTAACGATTCGTCAGTGGGAAACACAAGTATAGACACTCATTTACCATAACAGATGTGATTAACGGTACGAAAGAGCTGCAGTCTCGCTATCAATCAGCAATTCGAGTCAAGCACACAGGAGTACTAACATTAACACAGATGTCGTCCATCACATGTAAAAGTCTTGAATGGTCCTCAGGAGAGGCCAAGGCGGTTGAAAAGTTGGCCACTTCCGGACGGGTTACGAGTACGACTCGGCCGCGGGAATCCCAAAAAATATCAAAGCTCTATCATCATGGCATTCGGTGATGAGTATCGATAAGGATACTGTTGTACTTACTTTGACACCTAGATCAAAAAAAGGAACTTCTTGTTCCCACAAGTTGATCAGGGCACTCTGGTTGAGAATGAGTACAGAAAACCATGCATGCATGCGGCTGCCACCTACTGATATACCGTGAATCTGTTGATTATTTGTAAGTAGGTGAGACAGTTGATTACAGGGACCATATACACACCATTCTGGCACACATATACATGATTTCGTCAACATCCTGGCGCATCCATGACAAGACAACACCTTCAACATGGTCCCTGATATCTGTATACTCCGTAAATTCCGCATTCACTCGAAGCAGGAGATTAATTATATCACCGAGATCATACACCAAGTATCGGGCTGCGCGCTCGTCAGAACTTGCTATTTCGATAACGTGGGGTCGGTTGGGATGCCTACGAAACAGCTATCAGCCAAAATGCGCTAAATCTGAGTGTCACGTACAAAACAGTCAATTCCGACTTGACTGCTGCTTCCCACATCTGACCACGATTTAATACCGACAGTCCAGAATGAGGACACGGGTTTCGCACCGATTTCGCTCTACAGCCTGTGAATATTTTGATAGCAACGGCCTTGCCGTGCATTTCTGCTTTTTGAAGGCTATACCCTGGACCATTGGTGACCTCTTCATAGAGTATGATATGATCTCCCGGTACGGTCTACAGATTTTATGAGCACCCATTTCGGTTTTTTTCCAGAAAAGCTTACATCTACCAATGCTCCTTCGGACCTTGGAGCAGGTTCTGAACGGTTCATAAGCATCATAGTATTCTGTTCGATGCGCTGCACGGATCCGTAAATTTTGGTGCAGATTTCTTCAAGCGAAAGTAGCTTCTTGATCTAAAACAATCGGTAAGGGACGAGGGTGTCAGGACTCAGGAGAGTGTACTGCCTACTTGGAAAAGCGATAGAGTATTGTTAACCCGTTTGTCAAGGCGTTGCAAATCATCGTCGTATGATCGAGAATAAACGAAACATTGAATCCAATTCTTCTGTTTGTACTTTTCGACAGTTTCTTGGGCGTCGTGCAGATCCCTATTAGCACTCAGATAAAAACACCCTAAGGGAAAGAAGGACATACTCTACGAATTGCCGAATACTACCTAATAGTGCTGGCGTTATTTCCACACTCTGCAGATGCTTCGATAACGTGGAATGAGCTCGAAGGCACAGATTCGCGATCTCACGGGCAGTGCCAGCATTCTGCTGGCTCTGATATACTTTATCCAAGATGGAAAGCACGATATCCGTTGCTGGTTTAAGGGCTGGTACTGGGATTACTTCAGTAGCCGCCTAGCGGACCATCAGCAATGATAGTCACCTGATGAAATCTAGTAGTGAGTCTAGTGACCACGTACCTTTAGAACTTCCAGAGGCAGTATAGCAGTCTCGACACCCTTCTTCTTGACTAAGGTAAAGAACTTCGTCTTCAAATTGCCGTCCATGTACGATGTAGAGATGGTGGTAGTTGTGAAGAGGTTGTATGTGCTGTCGACAACAGCATGTCTAGCGTTGACCACATGTTCGGAGAAGGAACCGGTGCACATCAAAATGTAAACAAGGACAGCCCCTGCTGGTGATTGACGACACGCAAGTATGACGCATACATGATTTTCATTGCTGGAGCTTGCTGCTCCAGCCGACCCTAGAAGGATGGATTGTCGTGCATCTTGCGACAAGCTAGATGTCGCGAACGATGTGATTACGCGAAGTATGCGTCGGCACTTGCACTGGTGGTATCCTATAACGTTGGTGTTAATAAAGAGCATGGAAGTCGCCGGAGGGTTAAGCCAAACATTTGAATGCATCCGCAAATTCCGGTATTTAGACACTGCTCCGTGTCGACCGTGGAAGTGATACTGCGAAAGTGAATGTAGGTAGGCGCTGGTGTGAAGAGATGGCTTGCCGGTCGCCGTTGGCGGCCTGTGACGTTCACTGCACAGATATGGCCGAAGATGATTACAAGGACTGCTTGGCTGCGAACTAAGCGCCGAACTTGATAATTTTATCATTGCTCTGAAATGCTCGACAGACACGTAGCCAATTTCCCGAGCGAATGGACTTATAGCCAATGACTGTCCTCCCGGTACTTTGCGTGTCCTTGACCTTGTCTTGTGACAATCAAATCGATGCTTCTTGTTATCTCTGATGAGTTGATTCCGACACTGCATTACTCAGTAAGTACTGAATGTGTGAATTTGAGGTCTTACATTGTACATATAATGCGTTTCGAGGAAAGAATGTCCGATATTGATCATATACTACCCTACGGCTTCCAAGGCGACGAAGCGGGACCTCCCACTCCCGCCGTAAGGTATACAGCGCTGCCGTTCTGTGCAATGTAAAAGCAATCTTCGAGGCGCACGCCAACCTTGCCCTCGATATACACCCCAGGCTCGTCAGAAAAAGTATGCCCTGTTTGGAGGATGGCTTCGCTCCCACCATTCAGGTATGGATCCTCATGGACCTCTAAGCCGATACCATGTCCAAGACGGTGTGTAAAATACTTTGCATACCCTGCAAGTCCGAGGAAGAGCCTCGGGGCTTCGTCGACGCGCTTGGCGACCACACCTGCATGGGCGGTCTGGAAGGCGATATGCTGAGCCGAGTGAACAAAGTTCCATATTTGAACATGGGTGTCGGAAATGGTGGAAGCGGATAGGGCGAGTGTGCGAGTGACATCGCTACGATAACCGTGCAAGGAGGCAGTGCAGTCGAACAAGGCAAAGTCACCGGGGCCAAGGCGACGGTCGGTGCCGCTTCCATGAGGAAGGGCGGCGTTTTCTGGGCGGGATAAGATGAGGAGCAGGGGTCATTAATTTAAGGTGCGTACCTCCAAATAAGGTCAGACAACCGCCATCTTTGAGGCCGGCGTCGGCAAGGGCGCGTGCAACAAGTTGTCGGGCCTTGGACTTGCGGATGCCGATATTCATATACTTGTGTGTATGTCGGATGGCCAGAAGTGTAGCCTATAGGCGTGTTAGTATTCCAGTATTTGTAATTAAAGCATGCAGACCTCGTTGGCACACTTTAACAACTCCAGCTTTCCCTCCGACTTGCGTTCCCGCAGCTGCCTTATCTCTGTAGGTGCAGCAACCACCGTAGCCTTTGGGAACGCCTTTCGTAGCCCGTCAACGATGAAATGACGGATACTTCCGTCCACAAACACCGTCCCTTCAATGCCAGGTAGATGCTTATACGGAACCTCATCCTCCACCCACTCCACCCACTCCACGTCAGACGGAATCGAGAGCAGCCTAGCGCACGTTCCTTCAAATTTGGGTGTCAGGACCGTCACCTGTGCAGAGGCATCCACGATAAGCAACAGAGGTCTCTCGGAGAGGTGCCAGTGCAAAGACGAGACGTTGGCATAGTAGAGGGCGCTGACACCGGGTTCGGCAATGTATGCAGAGGCGTTGAGCGCAGTGAGAGTCTCGCTAAGGGCAGAGAGGCGGGCGTGGAACTCCGAGGCGGAGAGAGGGCCAAGATGGGAGCAGTGGGAGGACACCTTGCTGGTCAGTTTAGGCAGACGTGATGGGTAAGCTAATAGACAAGCTACTATGAGACCAAGACAGAGTAGGTACCATCCCTTCCGCGTGGCTTGGGGCGGCGACGCTTCGATCTTGCTTTCGCCTGCCGTCAAGAACCGGCCCGAACAACCGGAGTGCGTGGCTCGACACTCTCCTCCCGCCACAATCACCGCGTGCCCTATGGGTCGGGTGATAGTGGCCTGCCAGTCGCCGTTTAGTGCCAGTCAGTTCATCCGACTGTTGGAATTAGGGTATTCAGAGGCTATTTCTGGGTAGAGATGAAGGGTTCGGGTGACTCTGAGTCTGATTTACCGTGTCAATGCGACAGTGATGCGTTCAAGTATTCAAAGTCCGTAAAGGTTGCATGATTTCTGTCTCTTGTGGACTGAATTTATTGATCATCGATCTTGTCCGTACAGCTTAATCCTCTGACGGATTCCATGCACTTCGTATCAAATTTTAAGCCTTAGCATACCTCACTGCATATTCAACACAATCATACCTCAAGCGACTAATGCACCCATCGTCCGTTTATCGCAAGAGGCATGACAATCTATCCTCCTAGGGGAGCTGATAGTAGCAAGCTTTAGCAACACATAATTGCGTCAATTACCAGCAGGGGCCGTGTTTCATTATATTTTGATGTACTTACGAGTTCTACCCTCCCACAATACGCGGATTTCCATTCCTCCTGGACGACACCTCTTTTGAGCCTAGTCTGGCAGGCATCGCTGGATGACTGTTACTCGTCATCCTTTGAATCCCAACACGGTCTCCCCCAGTTCATCGCTGTCGCTTAGGCTCCCGCCGACTGACTCTGATTTCCGCCCAATCTTTCAAAAGGCTGCTAGTACTAATCCATGCCATTATGACCATGCCTCTTCGACAAGACAGGAACTCCCAGAATCATCTTTTCCCCGCTGTCGCGGACGCTATGGGAGACCACTTCCAATTATCCAACTGTTTTTATCTTCCTACAATGGGATTGAATTTCCTAGCCGATCCAACCTCTTTTGTATCTTTCACTATTCACAACGCATGAAGTCTCTGTTACCAGCATTGTGAGATTTCCGCCGTCCTGTCTGTCCTACATATACTGTCGGGTCGACCTGTCGCCTCGATGATTGGAATGGCGGCGTTGTGAGGTCAACCACGTAAATGCTTGATGGCGCAGAATTACTACCCGCTCGCTTGGTGAATTTGACAATACAAATGTATTCCCTGCCTCCATATTCACCGCACGAGTGTCTTTCTCCCGATCGCTTTTCGACGAGCTTTTATGTATCTGCGAAGATGTCGTGGCTGTTTTGCGGTCAGTCTCATAGTTCTTTTCCCTCATTGTGTCTGTCCCGACTCATTCCTTTCTTTTATTGTTTAATGGATCATCTATTCGTTTATAGCGCTATTTTGACTAGGTTCTTATTATACCGGCATTCAAAGCCACATTTCAAGGGGAGGTCACCTACTCTCGCAACGTCTCTGGTTCATCCCACCTACTTCTCTTTTGTCGAATAAAGTAAGCTCCCGTTGGAGTTCTGCTCGTTTTGGCTACTACCTCGATAAGAATAATACTGGTGCAATTCGCTTCATATGTAAGAATATACCTGTGCAGCCCCGTGGGACCGTGGTTCAATGACGATGCCGTATCATGATGTTTACCCGCACCGCTTCCTAACAGCTCTGGATCATCTGTAAATGGCATCCAGGGCATAGGGAGTCTCTACGATGCCGAAGATACCTGCGTGCAGGCAAGTGTTTGAAGCGGTCACGAAGCTAGGCTGGCTCTGGGTCGGCGAATAAGGACACAGTAGGGCGCCCCGGTCTCGTATTGTCGTGGACGGCGCTAATTCTCCCTATAGATGTTGTAGTTGAGAGAGGACGGCGGAGACTTAACTTGAAATATGACGAGAGCGTGACAGGTACCTCTATCTCGCTATCACTTTCACCAGCTTCCCGTCGCCTTCTCGAGTGTATCCCACAAATATACATTCGGACTACGAGAGCATTATACATCGGAAGCAAAAGAATCGACAGTGAATTGATAGTAAATCCCGCTAGAACGGGTGACAGATACAACACAACGAAGACAGGAAAATGAATGGGGCGACTGGATACAGCAATCAAAAAACTAAGGAAGAGCGGAGCGGGTAGAAAATAGGAATGGGTGTGGGCAGTTTATTGAATGTAAATCTTTTTTTGATAACCATCGAATAGATGGAAGATGGGAACTGAGGGATAGCTGAAGTGAACATACATCAGATTTGCAGGGCAAGACGCCAAGGTTGTGGAGACTATCGTCGCATAGACTATGACCAGGCCTCAGGCGCCCCGTGCATCACATTCGACGAATAATACTGGTATTCGAAACTCTCGTCCGTCATGCCGCCGCCTGGCTGATAAGCATAGGAGGAATTAATGAGATGGTCCGGGTATTGGACAAAGTAATCGTCTGAGATGTAACCCTGGGTCTGAGTAGTGTGCGATTGAGTAGTGGATGGGGCGCTACTGGCTGAAGGGGAAGACAACGGTGTAAGAGGAAGGAGAATGTTTTCCGTAGCATCACCGGAAGAGCCGAATGCATGGGGGCTGATGGAAAGGAAGGAGATAGGCGCCGGAGTGAGATCCGCGTCAGCAGTGTTGGAATCGGTGGAAGAAGTAGACATGGAGCTCGACGTGTATGCATTGTTGATGGCGTCAACATTGGAAAAGCCGATCGCGTTGGAAGAAAAATCATCGTTGTCCTGAAAATGGTCCAATACGTTCCACGGCTCTGCAGAACAATACAAGTTATCGATAGCGACGTGGTCGGAAAGCCAAGTTCCACACGTGCAACGCTGTGTCAGAGGTGTCTATAGCGTAGGCTGCATGAGCTCAAGCTACCAGCAGTGGGGAACAGGATACCTTTTGAACATACGCCGCACATTGAGTCGCAGGATAATGATTGACAATCATCGAAACGTAGTCGACATGGGCGTGAATACCGTGTCCACACGCACCGCAGATGTACTGAAAGAGTGTGAGCATGGTAGTAGTGAAGGAAGATCAAAGCCCACCTGATCTAGCAGCATCGACGCGAACCATGAACACTGACAGCCTTCATGGATGTTGTCGATGTGCTGGACGCACTGTCCTCTGGGTGGTATGCTCGCTGAAGACATTGGGAAAATGCTGAATGGTGTGACGGCTGTGTTCGCCTCGGTGCATTTTTAAAGAGATGCCATACTACTCTTTCATACAAGACCAGCATAACACGCAAGGGAATCAAGTGTTCACAGCAAGCACTGTGAATCGAAGCCAGCCATCGAAAACGAGTCGATCGGTGCATAGGATTTGGGGAAAGGCCCTCGAAAACTTGTTTGATGAGAATTACCAATTACATTTAGAGCGTTTAGAAGCTGCTACAGTGTGAATCTCCGGAGGTTATCCTCATATGCCACCATTGTGTCGGGTTTGAAGCTGTTTCTGGGGCTTAATGCGGCTGGTTCTATGGCAATTGATCACACATGTCCAAATGATTTTATCACCACCACTGTCTTACTGCTTACAGGTTTTTCAAGTTCTACTGCGGGCTTGTTCCAAGTGCGTAAGCTCGGCTTGATGGATGTGTGAGTGGTTTAGCGAGGAGAGATGTTCTATTGCTACATCTTCTATACTTGCGTCCGGGTACCGTGCCGTGTGATGGATGATGATGATGAGCTTCTTATTAGGAAGGTGATCTGGCGTCTCGATACAGCGTATATAGCGCATAAAACCACCTATAATCGCCCCCAAAGTCCTGTGAAGACACGCTGCAGAGTCCCTCTTAACCAGATAGGCGTATTCATGGCGGAGTCTTTAGATCCCACTTTTGGAAGGGCCACGTTTCTTGCTTCAGCACGAGTGTCCTCGTTGGCACAAATCTTGCTGGCGTTTTCAACCTCACTTCGTGACCTGATTGCGGCAATTATTGTACTAGCCTGTGTCACACTCCCACATCCCTGATCTTCAGAGACCCTTGGGGGTGGGTGCCCATTTATACAGGCGAGCACCATCTCGGGTCAGCATTTTTTTAATTCTTTTTACAAAAGTTGTTTGAAAATTTCCTCCATTGGTGCGCCGAGATGCCGTCGCCCTGAACTGTACAGGTTGCCAGGTCTGCCCACATCCCGGCTCGGCTCGGCTCAAATCGTGCTGCTGCGAGAAGCTGAGTGAATTTGTGGTGCTACGGGTTCACTCGTATCGCATGTTCACCAGATTTTTGCCATACGCAGCGGCGTTTTCTGTCTGAAATACATCAGAGCCTGGTCAATGTATACTAAACACTTAAAGAGAACTTTGCATGTTAGTACAGTCATATAGAAAATTATCACTGCATCACGCTAAGCAATTCTATATAGGACGGTCATCTCATTCTTCGATGCAAGTCTGATGCTACGAAGTCGCTGATGGAATTGTTACTAGATGTATGGGTTAAATTCATCTATAAGATACTTCACAGTGGTGTACACTCCGGATCTATGACTGTACCATTATACACAGCTGGGGGGCGACTATTTGTCAAAATCCGAGATGCCGATTTTGCCAGGTCTCGATTTGGGGCGAGGCAAAATCTTTCGATATTTCCTTATTAGGCAATTCCCCGGATCTTGACTTCGATTCTATTTTGACTCGCCCAAAATAGGCGCCGCCCAGCTGTGATACACAGACTCGCCTCCGATCCCATTTTCAGACTGTAGATTGGTTCTCAGGCTGAGTTCCTGAATAGGAAAGACGCCTAATGTGCACAGCAATTGCGCTCTGGTGGGGTTAGCATGGGGGAAATCATTATTGACTTCGAGTTTCCCGTCTATAGATCCACAAGTTCTACAACGGCGGGTCACTCTGTCTGGGTTTCCCGGCTGGGAGCTCGGCTTGGGGAATAAGTAGAGGGTAGTGAGGTTACTAGGGTTTCGTAGCGCAGTTACTTGTATCCTTGCGTTTGGCATGCCTGAAGGTGCCGTGCCGTGTGATGATGAGATGAGATGCTAACCTGATGGTGGAAATGCATTTAGACGGAATGCCTAATCAATGCAGTGACTTGTTGACTAAGTGCAATTCTTTATTCCTGGGACTATACGCGGACAGGTCCAACATCATAGATTTCTGTCGAGAATCCTAGGTTCGATCTTTGATATCCACGACAGTCTTGCTGCGATTGTCCCTCACCGGACTACTGACAGCATTTGCATTGTTCATGACTGTACGGCGTCTTACGATGCACCAGCCTACCGCTGAGGTTGTGGGGAGTATTCATGACGGGATTTTACTATAGTGCATAGGATTGGTTCGGTACCGTAGCAGCCTCATTCCTTCCTGTCTGTAATTCACAAATTTGCAAGTGTAAGTATTATATACATTTGAGGAGCTGTAGTACGGACCCTGGTATGTTTCTGTTGAAGAACAATATCAGGTAGAAAAGTTCCTTCCGAGGACATTTGTACAGTGTTGCCGAAGTTCGGTTTGGAACCTCGGTCCGAACGCTGAACACCCATTCAGTCCGCGTTCGCGTTTGTGTTCGCCAGGACTTTGAAAGACGTTCACGTTCTGGGCCAGATATATCGGTCCTGAACTGGACTGGACTTCGGCAACACTACATTTGTATGAATGGAATTTCATTTGGAAGCTGAGTGAATCTCTTCAGATTGTTTTCATACGTCGCCGCCATGTCGGTTTGTAAGGGGTTTTGTAACGGTGGGTCCACGCAAAGAGGCATGATCCTGGACATCCGGACATACGTTATGGCCCTAGATTTCTCCTCCAGATGAAAGTAGGTTCAGTGACTCCGTAATTATAACAGAGCGAGGTTTCAGGACATTGCATGCCGGGGGTAGGGCGCGCACAGAATGAGGTATAGGCCTAGATTTCTCCCTGAGATAAAAGGAGGTCCAGTGGGTAGAATAGCCTTACATTCGAAGTAATGCGTGTTTGCGATTCCGTGAGAATGATTGAACAAGGTTTCAGGACATTGAAAGCCGAAGTTTTGGCGCGTACAATATAGTTGCGATTAACTTGCGTATGTCAACACACTGCATTGTGGATAAATCTGTGAAAAAGTGCCGTGCTCTGACAAAAGTCATCAAAAACTCCCGATAGATCTGTGGAATCCACCCTTCGAAGACATTAGCTCCGAAGACACCCAACGCTTCGAATATATGCACAGCCTCGAATACATGCACAGCTTCGAATACATGCAAGGCTTCGAATACATCCAACACACCATCCACGCCCTGGTGACTTGCCGAGAAACCATTGCCCAGCCTAGAGACTCACGATGGGTGGTCATGCCTCTTATGACAGGCGCTCATGTAGGGAACGAAGTCGGCGTGAATCTGACATACTTGTAGGGTGATATGGTGTGTGTACCAGCGCCAGGTCCCAATGGTGGCAGACGCAAGAGTTGTTTGCGGCAGATCCGGGCCGGTTCTTCACTCTCTTCTAAAAACAATCGTCGCCCCGAGCTCCGCGGAAGGGATGGTATTAGGATGGTACCTACTCTGTCTTGGACTCATGGCAGCCTGTCTGTTAGCTTACCCATCGCGCCAAGCCTAAACTGATGAGCAAGACATCTTCCTATTGCTCCCGTCTAGGCCCACTCTCCACCTCTGAGTTCCACGCACGCCTCTCCATCCTCGGCGAATCCCTCACCGCCCTCAGTCCCTCTTCATACCGAACCTAGTGTCTCGTCCTCGCACTTGCCCCTCTCTGAAAGATTCTACTGCTTATTGTAGATGCCTCTGCGCGGGTGACGGTCCTGACGCCAAATTTTGAAGGCACGCGTTGCTCTCGATTTTGTCTGACGTAGAGTGGGTGGAGTGGGCGGAGAATGAGATCAGATTCCATACAAGTAGCTGCCTGATATAGAAGGGACAGTGTTTGTGGCTGGGAGTATCCGTCATTTCATCGTCGACGGGCTACGAACGACGTTCCCAAAGGCTACAGTGACTGCTGTGCCTACAGAGATCAGGTAGCTGCAGGCACGCAAGTCGAAGGGAGAGCTGGAGTTGTTGAAATATACCAACGAGGTGTGTATACTTCGATTACAAATACTGGGATACTAATACACCCACAGGCCACACTTCTAGCCATCCGGCATACACACAAGCAAATGCACATCGGCATCCACGAATCCGATGCTCGACAACTCGTCGCCCGTGCCCTTGCCGACACCGGCCTCAAAGACGGCGGTTGCCTAACCCTATTTGGAGCTACGTGCCTTTAATCCCCCGCTCCCCATCTTATCCCACTCAGAAAACGCCGCCCTTCCTCATGGAAGCGGCACCGGCGACTTTGCCTTGTTCGACTGCACCGCCTCCTTGCACGGCTAGCGACGTCACTCGCATACTCGCCCTACCCACTTCTACCATCCCCGACACCCATATCCAGATATGGAACTTTGTCCACTTGATTCTGCATATCACCTCTCAGACTGCCCATGCGGGTGTGGCCGCCAAATGCGTCGACGAAACCCCGAGGCTTTTCCTCGGCCTAGCGGGGTATGCGAAGTACTTTACGCACTGTGTATCAGCTTAGAAGTCCACGAAGATCCGTACCTGAACGGCGGGAGCGACGTCGTCCTCCAGACAGGACGTACTTTTCAAGACGAGTCGGGAGTGTGTATCGAGGGCAAGGTTGGCGTGCGCTTCGAAGGCTGCTTTATATTGCACAGAACGGCAGTGCAGTGTACCTTACGGCGGGAGCAGGAGGACTCGCTTCGTCGCCTTGAAAGCCTTAGAGTCTAAGGTTACGGCGACTTTCCTTCAATAGTGGACGTTCTTTCTCGAAGCGCAAGGCAAGTACAGTGTAAGACCTCAAATTCAAACGAGTACTTACTGAGTACTCCAGTGTCCAACTCGCCACATCAGAGAACCAAGCGCATTATTAGATATTACATACATCATCAATCTGATCATCACACGAAAAGGTTAAAGGCTCGCAAAGCACCGGGTGGACAGTCGTTGACCATATCGGCGCTCGGCCCTTCCATTCGCCCCGACGGGAATCTGGCTACCTGTCTGTTGAACATTCTAACGCAACGATCGAGACACCCTGTACGAAACTCGGGGACATCTCAAGTTCAGCGCTTCGTTCGCACCCAAGCAGTTTTTGCAATCTTCTCCAGCCATTTCTGTGCGGGCGAGCCTCACAGGTCTCCCAACGGCGACCGGCAAGTCATCCTTTCACCAGCACCAGTCTACATTCAATCTTGTAGTATCACGTCGACGGGACAGTGACCAATATACTGAAGCTTGCAGGGGCATTTAAGTGTTCAGCTTAAACCTTAGACTCCGCCGAATTCCAAGCTCCTTATAGAATCTAATGATGCAGGATACTTCCAGTGCAAGTTCCAACGCATACATTGCGTTCCTACGTCGTTCGCGTCATCTAGCTTGTTGCAAGATACACGACAATCCATCCTTCTAGGGCCGCTGGGAGCAGCAGCTTCAGCAATGAAAATTACGTATGCGTCATACTTGCGTGTCGTCAATCATCAGCAGGGGGCTGTCCTTATTTACATTTTGATGTGCACCGGTTCCTTCTCTGAACATGTGGTCAAAGCCGGGTATGCTGTTTTCGGCAGCACGTACAACCTCTTCCTCCACAACTACCACCATCTCTGCAGGATAGACGAACGACGATTAGATGATGAAGTTCTTTACCTTAGTCAAGAAGAACGGTGTCGAGACTGCTATGGTGTCTCCGGATGCTGTAAAGGTACGTTGCTGCTAGAGTTCATCAAGGCGGCTGCTGGAGTAATTTCAGTACCAGCCCTTGGACCGGCGTCGGAGATCCTGTATTCCGTCCTTGAGAAAGTGTACCAGAGCCAGCAGAATGCGGGGACCGTTCGTGAAATCGCAGATCTGTGCCTGAGAGCTCACGCCACATTAGCTCAGCATCTGCAGAGTATGAATATTCCGCCGGCACTATTGGACGGTATTCGACAATTTGAGGCGTATGTCCTTCTCTACCTTAGTCATTGCTCACATCTAAGTCCTGATAGGGATTTGCGTAACGCCCAAAAAGCTGTCGACAAGTACGAACGTAAGACGTGGATTAATCGTCTCATTTATTCGAAATCAAACACCGATGATTTACAACACCTTGAAAAACGGGTTAACAGTACTTCGTCGCTTTTCCAAGTAGGCCATACACTCCCCTGATGTCCTTGTCCCTTACCAGCGGTTTAAGATCAAGAGCTTACTGTCGCTCGGAGAAATTGACAGAAAGATTTACGAATCCATGCAGCGCGTCGAACAGAATACTCTAGGGAATACCACATACCTACAGCGTATCGAACAGAATACTGTAGTGCTTATGAACCAGCGCTCCGAACCTGCTCCGAGGCCCGAAGGAGCATCGGTAGATGTAAGCTGTCCTGACACAACCGAAACGGGTGCTCATAAAACCTGTAGACCGTGCCGGGAGGTCATATCACACTCTGTGAAGAGATCACCAATGGTCCAGGATATAGCCTACAGAAAGCAGAAATGCGTGGAAAGGCCATTGCTATCAAAATATTCACAGGCTGTAGAGCGAAATCGGTGCGAAACCTGTCTCCTCATTCTGGACTGTCGATATTAAATCGTGGTTAGATGTGGGAAGCAGCAGTCAAGTCAGAATTGACTGTTATGTACGTGACACTCAGATTCAGCGCATTCTGGCTGATAGCTGTTTCGTAGGCATCCCAATCGACCTCGCGTTATCGAAACTTCACGTCCTGACGAGTGCGCCGCCCCATACTTGGCGTATGATCTTGGTGATAGAATCATCTCCTAATTTGAGTGAATGCCCAATTGACGAGATATACAGATATCAAGGATCATGTTGAAGGTGTTATCCTGTCGTCTATGCGCCAGGATCATGTTGACGACGTTATGTATATGTGTTCCGGAATGGTGTGTATGGTAGTGCCTATGATCAGCTATCTCACCTTCTTACGAATGAATCAATAGATTCATGGTATATCAGTAGGTGGTAACTGTCTGCGTCGGTTTTCTATCCTCATTTGCAACCAGAGTGCATTGATTAATTTGTCGGAGCAAGCTCATTCCTTTGATCTGAGTGCCGAAGTAAGCACGATTGCAGCTTTATTGATAGACTCATAACTGGATATCATGATATAGGGCTTCGATATTCTTTGGGATTCTCGCGGCCGAGTCGTACTCGTAATACGTCCGGAAGTGGCCAACTTTTCAGCTGCCTTGGCCTATCCTACAGAGGCTGTGGACCAACTACATGTAATGGACGGCATCTGTAATAACGTAGGTACTCTCATGTGTTCAGCTTGAACTACCTATTGACAGGAAGACTCCAGATCTTTCGTAGCGTTAATCGCATTCGTTACGGTAAATGAATGTCGATGTCCAGATTTATCCACTGACCGAATACGTAGCCGATAAACCGGATCGCCCATACACTACAATTTCGTTTGAACGGGTGGGTGAAGACGCACCTTTGGCAGGATCTTCATCTCAGCCGCCGAATGCAACTGTGATCAAACCTCGGCTAGAGCTTCGTTGGGAGATAGCGGCTGGTAGTGACACGGACTTGCGCAAGATCTCGCAGGAATACGGAACGTTCGTACGCCGTAATGTGTGCTCCCGTCAGTCTGTCCGTCGATTCCATGCCGTTATCGAAACTACAACATACCGTGGTCACCAATGCAAAGGATATCAACGAGAGGAGCTGACTTTTACACATGCCATCTTGAATAACAATCTTGTTGTGCATACGATACCACGCATTGATGAAATCTGTGTTGTTTGCGGGAAGATTGTCAAGAGGGATGTAGGCGGGAAGGTGTGGGACAAACTGCAGTGTGAAGACCGGGACGATGATGACGGTGGCGGGTTGGCGTGGGTAAAGAAGCGTCGGGAGGAGCGGGAGCGGAAGGCGTGTGAGGAGCGGGCAGCAACGCAGGAAACGGAGAGGGCATCGTCTCCACCGGCTCCAACGTCACCGTCGCTACCAACGTCAACAAATCATCCAACGTCTTCGTCAATACCATCCCCTAACGGCGAGCAATACTTACGTGCCGCGAAGCTACTGGCCGCACTGGAGCAATCAACGGGAAGCTATACCATCCATCTAATACAATTTAAACCAGTAAACACTGGGAACCGTCAAATACTTAGCCGAAGTGGGCCGCTGCGAGCACGGCAGGGACGAGTCCGAAGGCCCACTCAAATATGTGTATGGGAATAGTTCACTCAGTGGATAACAAATCTCCATGTGCACATTGGGCTTGAATATATGAAAAGCAGCTAAGGAGCATGCTAGGGAACTCCTATTGAAGTGGAAGATGTCGGTGTACGTCCTGCATGTCTGGAGGTACTGCTGTTTAATGATATCGATGAGATGTTGAGAAAGGCCACTGCACATACCTCGGTGTGTCCTTCCTCGGATATATTTGCGTTTCATCTCCATGGCAATCAACCTCCCATGACTTCGGAGTGTGAAAGAAACATTCTGGTGGTTCTCGAGCTCAGAGTTCAAAAGTAGACTTGTCCCTAACGAAGTCACCCAGCGCCGCCATATGTTACAGAGGCAACCACTGAATCGTACACCAAACAGGAGGATGCACGTCCCGGCGGATGGTAGTGACGATGTCGTCGGTACCAGCGTGAGGTCGTGAGGGTGCCCAGGTTGTGAGTGTCGCATCTTTCCAGGATGGGTGGCTGATAGCGCTACCCGGGGGATGTACCAATTGCAAGGGCTCAATTCTCTGCTGCTGCTGGAGGTACGAACTCGTGGAAGCTATGAAGAATCAAACGAAGATGGAGGTCGGGTGATATGGTATGGTTTCGACGATGAAGGAAGTGCGAAAAGTGCATCAAGGAAAAAGAAGGTCGACGTATGTCTTCTTGCCATGCTTACACGCTGAAGAAACGACATGTGATAACAGACCTGTCGTCTCAAATCCTCTTGCAATGGCACTCGCAGTCACACGGTCCATGGAGGGTGCGCGATGCAGCAGGGATGAAGGTCGGGGGTCGTCATCGTCGTCGGCGGTGATGATAGCATCAGGGGAGAGAACAGGCTTGATAGTCGTGATCCCCCATGTCGAATATGGGGGATACACGAAGGTGGGATTTTGTGGTCTGGGGCTGGTGGTAGGGGATGACGTTGGTATCGGGCGGCGGTGGTAACGGCGGGGCCATTGGTGCTCGCGTAGCCATCGTCTTGGTGTCATTTGACATGTCCATAGGAGGGTGTTCGGGGCACAAGGGGATATCGGTGCCCCAATCTTCACCCCACTCTCCCACTCATACCCTTCCCCCATTACGAATCCCGCCTTCCTCCTCCCTGTACCATAGTCATTACATACCCTCTTCCCTACCTCACCGCCATCCTTGGACTGTCCCTGCTATTCCCGTCATCGTCGTTGTCCTACTCGTTGTCGTCGTCCCAGTTGGTAGTACTCGTTCCCTCCCCGTGCTTGCATATGATACCAGATGTTGGATCCTCGACTGTATTTGTGGTTGTTGGCGTGTGCGGATTCACCATGCGCAGGCGATTGGCCCCAATGTCAATGCAGGGGGTGCTGGGCAAGGGATGGGGGGATGGCATCGGTTTTCGGGGTAACGAATGACGGGAAAGGTCATGATCGTCGTTGTAGTAGATGTCCTGCGTCATGGTATTGTCGTTCCGGCGTCACACGCAGTACTGCCTCGCGCGGAAGCTTACACGCAGGAGTAGATGTAAAATGTTTGCTGTCTGGGGCTCTTGGGGCCGCCAGACGAGCCAAAGGTATCTAAAATAGAACAATAAGTATTGAAATCAATAGAACATACCTATCTCAAGCTGATTGGTGCCCAACGCCAACGCGGGAATGGGAGGAACAGATCAAGGATTGAGAATATTGAGCTGCTGAGGCTTGGACTTGCCAAGTCGCAAAAGAACCCGCTTTCGAGTGGCGGTAGGAACATCGGTCTAACCGTCCCAGAAGTGAAAGGGTTGATACCCATAGGGAAAGACATTTCAGCTCGGCCAAGGACGTCGAGTGGAGAATGAAAGTAGCGGTCTAGGCGAATACGTTGAGCCCGTGTCCAACAAGAAACATCGACCTTTCTCGATGAAAATAAGTGATCCTTGGCTGGCATCAACGTAGCAGAAAGCGAAACATGCCAAGTGAAGTCCTGAGTCGGTCGGTAAACCATCATGGCGCCAGAGTCCTCCAATTCGAAGAAAAGTGCCTTTGGAGGTCCTGAACAGTTGCGTGAGGGCCGTATTGGCTACATATTATTTTCTGGGCATATCCAGGGCCGCTCGCCATATAGAAGGAGTAAATTTGTTGTCCAAATAGTCGAATGGAGAGCCTCCTTTACTGACGCGACCATGATGACAGACACAAGACACCACGGCAAACGCCGACATTACAGCGGCTATACTCGGCTCACGTTCCGACCCCCCCTCGTCAATGACTTCAAAGCCCTCAGTCCTAGTCGTGACATCCATCCTCATCCATCCTGCCACGATGGCTTCTCACCACTGCGCGCCATCAGAGCCAACCGAATCCTTCACCTCTTCATGATCATCGGTTGTGAGCATCTGACTTGAAATTATCGACTAGACTTGTAGGGGAGGCGGTCAGAGGGGCGAATTCCGTGCACTTCGTCGCCTGCCAAGTTCCAACGCAATCCCAGGTCGAGTGACTACCGCGCCCACTTCCTTTGTGACATGAGGCCTGTCGCAAGAGACACGACAACGCGTCGTGATATAATTTCTAGGCTACAACGGAAATCAACGAAATCAAGTCCATAACCCCGTGTCTTCAGGTACCAGCCATGGCTGTGTTTTATGTACCTGGCGCAGAATATGTGGTAAAGGCAACACATACTGTTTCCAGTACGTACAATCTCTTTTTCCGCTTCCACATCTCTGCAGGATACCCGAACGGCGGTTCGAATGAGCAACTTTCTGCGATTCGATCTTGATTTGGACAGATCATGCGACGTCCCCGAGATTTCTACCTTATATTTGCGTGTCGTTAACCATCAGCAGGGGCTGTTTTTATTTACATTTTGATGTGCACCGGTTCCTTCTCTGAACATGTGGTAAAAGCAGGGCATGCTGTTTTCGACAGCATATACGACCTCTTCTTCCACGACTACGACTACCTCTACAGGATACACGAACGGCAATATGATGACGGAGTTCTTTACCTTAGTCAAGAAGAAGGGCGTCGAGACTGCTGTGCTGCCTCTGGAAGTTCTAAAAGTACGTGGTCACTAGAGTTTGCCAGGTGACTATCATTGCTGATGGTCCGCTAGGCGGCTACTGAAGTAATCCCAGTACCAGCCCTCAAACCAGCGACGGATATCATGCTTTCCATCTTGGATAAAGTGTATCAGAGCCAGCAGAATTCGGGGACTGCCCGTGATATCGCAAATCTGTGCTTTCGAGCTCATTCCACGTTATCGAAGCATCTACAGAGTGTGGAAATAACACCACCACTGTTAGATAGTATTCAGTTATTCGTAGAGTATGTCCTTCTTTCCGTTATTTAGCCGTTGTTTTTACCTGAGTGCTAATAGGGATCTGCACGACGCCCAAGAAAGTGTCGAAAAGTACAAACAGAAGAATTGGATTCAACATCTCGTTTATTCTCGATCAAACAACGACGGTTTGCAACGCCTTGAAAAACGGGTTAACAACACTCTGTCGCTTTTCCAAGTAAGACGTACACTTGCCTGAGTCCTAATACCCTTGTCCCTTACCGATTGTTTTAGATCAAGGAGCTGCTTTCGCTTGAAAACATCAACATGAAGATTTACGCATCCGTACAGCGCGTCGAACAGAGCATCGCAGGGAATAACGCATACCTACAGCGCATCGAACAGAATACTGCGGAGCTTATGAACCGGCCCTCCGAACCTGCGCCGAGGCTCGAAGGAGCATCGGTAGATGTAAGCTTTCCTGACATAAACCGAAATAGGTGCCAATCAAAGCTGTAGACCATGCCAGGAGGTCATATCACACTTTGTGGAGAGATCACCAATGGTCCAAGGTATAGCCTTCAAAAAGCAGAAATGGGTAAAAAAGCCGTTGTTATCAAAGTATTCACAGGCTGTAGAGCGAAATCGGTGCGGAGCCTGTGTCCTCATTCTGGGTTGTCGGTATTAAATCATGGTTAGATGTGGGAAGCAGCAGTCAAGTCAGAATCGACTGTTATGTACGTGACACTCAGATTCTGTGCATTTTGGCTGATAGCTGTTTCGTAGGCACCCCAACCGACCCCACGTTATCGAAATTTCAGGTTCTGACGAGCACGTAGCCCGATACTTGGTGTATGATCTCGGTGATATAATTAATCTTCTGCTTCAAGTAAAAGCACAATTGACGGAGTATACAGACATCAAGGACCGTATTGAAGGTGTTATCCTATCATGGATGTGCCAGGAAGTTGACGAAGCCATGTATATGTGTGCTGGAATGGTGTGTATAGTTGTGCCCGTGATCAGCTATCTCACCTTCTTACGAATGAATCAACAGATCCACGGTATATCAGTAGGTGGTAGCTATCTACATCGGGTTTCTATCCTCATTTGCAACCAGAGTGCATTGATTAATTTGTCGGAAGCTTGTTTGTCTGATATGAGTGAAGTAAGAACGACAGTATCATTCTCGATGCACATAACTGAATGCCATGATACAGAGCTTTGATATCCTTTGGGATACTCGCGGCCGGGTCGTCCTCTCGCTACGCCCGGAAACGACCAGCTCATCAACTGCCTGGGCCGACCTTTTCGCCGATCCTGAGTCAGAACTTTTACACGTGATGGACAGCATCTGTACTAACGTTGGTACTCTTCTGTGCTTGGGTTGATTCTGCCTGTTGACAGAGATACTGCAGATCTTTCGTACAGTTAACCGTATCCGTTACGGTAAATGAGTAACTATATTTACATCTATCCACTGACCAACCACTTAGACGATGAATCGGATCGCATAGTATATTACCCTCCAAGTTCAATCACACCAGTGAATGAGGACACATCTTCTACAGCATCTTCCTCTCAGCCATCGAATACAGCTGTTATTCAACCTCGGCGGGAACTTGTTTGGCTGCCAGAAGCCGATAGTGATACGGACCTGCGCAAGATCTCTCAGCAATACGGATCATTCGTATGCCGTAATAGATCCTTTCGTCGGCATGTTCGTCGATTCTATGTCATTGACTCATACAATCAGGCACAACACCGCCAAAGCAATGAATATCCCTGGCAGCTTGAAGAGCTAACTCTTACACCTGCCATCTTGAATAATAGTGTTATTGTACATCCGACGCCACGTCCTTGTGAAGTCTGTTGTCTTTGCAGGAGGAAAGAGATGAAGGAAATATCTTCCTGGACTACTAGGTCAATGATGGAATCACCTTGCTTGTTACCTCGCTTGCCCTGTACAGGCTGATTCCGGCGCATCATGTTGAGTTTGAAGATAATGATAGGATAGAATTTACTAGAATAGGTAGAAATTAGTATAAATATGCGAAGTCAATGGGCAAACTCCTTAAGAGTTTGTAACCCAAAGGCTACAGGTCTAACAAGCATTGTACTGAGGTATAGCCTTATCTACAACAGTAACAGTTTGACGCCGTGGCATTCACATGCCAGATATGTTCTGACCCAGGTTGACCAGCCCACTCAAGGGGAAACCGTTGACGATGCGCTCAACAATAACACAAGCCTCTTTCATAGGGGCAGGAAACTCAAGAGGAGGTTCCATCATTCGGCCATTATACCTGTAGCAACTGTTAAATCAGCTATTTGTCAAATACCTTTCTCCCATGTCTCTTTAATCCTTTGTCCCGCAAATGGTTAGGATGAACCAGTATGTCTGCGACCTCGATGTTGAGAAACCTGTCTAGTTTTTCACCAGCAGTGCCGTGGATAAGCAGCTCGTTGAAGGTGACGATGACAGGTTTTGTGGGTGCACATTCGATGGTGACCAGTATGTTGGCTTTCGACATCAACACTGTACATCACAGTACAAACTTGGCGAGTGAACTTGATGATACTAGTTTTATCAGGTCAGCTGGGCTACGTTGGGGGAGACAGACCATTGTCGATATATTGTCCGTGCTAGTTGGTATATTGATAATTCCTTTGTAGTAGATTGAGTAGGTGATAGCAACTGTCCTGAAGCGCAAGCGAGCTATACAGAATGCATGTAGACCGAGGCATACTACCTTACGGCTTCCAAGGCGACGATGCAGGACCTCCCACTCCTGCCGTAAGGTACACAGCGCTGCCGTTCTGCACAGTATAAAAGTAATCTTCGAGGCGCACGCCGACTTTTCCCTCGATATACACCCCAGGCTCATCAGAGAAAGTATGCCCTGCCTGTAGGATGAGCTCGCTCCCGCTGTTCAGGTATGGATCTTCATGGACTTCTAAGCTGACCCCGTGTCCAAGGCAGTGTGTAAAATACTTTGCATATCCCGCTAGGCCGAGAAAAAGCCTTGGGGCTTCGTCGACGCGCTTGGCGACCACACCTGCATAAGCGGTCTGAAACGCAATACGCTGTGCCGAGTGGACAAAGTTCCATATTTGGATATGGGTGTCGGAAATGGTGGAGGCGGGAAGGGTGAGTGTGCGAGTGACATCGCTCCAATAACCATGCAAGGAGGCAGTGCAGTCAAACAAGGTAAAATCATCGGGGCCAAGGCGGCAGTCAGTGCCGCTTCCATGAGGAAGGGTGGTGTTTTCTGGGCGGGATAAGATGGGGAACGGGGGATATTAAATTAAGGCGCGTACCTCCAAATAAGGTTAGGCACCCGCCGTCTTTGAGGCCAGCATTGGCAAGGGCGCGTGCGACGAGTTGTCGAGCATCAGACTCGCGGATGCCGACGTGCATTTGCTTGTGTGTATGTCGGATGGCCAGAAGTGTAGCCTAAAGCCCAGAGGGTGTTAGAATCCCAGTATATGTAATCAAAGTATACACACCTCATTGGCACACTTCAACAACTCTAGCTCTCCCTCCGACTTGCATTCCTGTAGCTGCCTGATCTCTATAGGCGCAGCAACCACCGTAGCCTTTGGGAACGCCATTCGTAGCCCGTCGACGATGAAATGACAGATACTCCCGTCCACAAACACCGTCCCTTCGATATCAGGTAATTGCTTATATGGAACCTCGTCCTCCACCCACTCCACCTACTCCACATCAAACGGAATCGAGAGCAACCTCGCGCACGTGCCTTCAAACTTGGGCGTCAGAACTGTCACCCACGCAGAGGCATCCACGATAAGCAGCAGAGGTCTCTCGGAGAGGTGCCAGTGCGAGGATGAGACATTGGCATAGTAAAGTGCGCTTGCGCTGGGTTCAGCAATGTATGCAGAAGCATTGAGGGCGGCGAGAGTCTCGCCAAGGGTGGAGAGACAGGTGTGGAACTCAGAGGCGGGGAGAGGGCCAAGATGGGAGCAGTGGGAAGGCGCCTTGCTCGTCAGATCAGGTAGACGTGATGGGTAAGCGAACAGAAAGGTTGTTATGATTCCAAGACAGAGCGAATACCATCCCTTCCGGGTAGCTCGGGGCGCGACCTTGCTTTCCAAACCCATGGAAGAAAGTTAAGTACCGGTCCGAACAACCGGCCAAATTTTCCTCCCGCCACGATGGCTTCTCACCACTGCGCACCCTCAGAGCCACCCGAATCCTTCACCTCCACCCCAGAAAACGCCTGAGAATACTCCTTAACCCCAACAGTTGGCCGACCTAGCGCCGAACGGCCACTGGCATGTCATCTTTTCCCACTATTGGCACCCGACCCACACTCTCGCAGTATCGCGTTGACGGGACAGTGTTTGATATACCAGAGTGTATGGATGTATTCAAGTATCCAAAGTCTGCAAAGGTGGGATTGTTTCTGTCTCTTGTAGAATGAATTTATTGATCATCGATTTTGTCCATTCAGCTTAACCCTCCGGCGAATTCCATGCTCTTCGTATCAAAATTAAGGCTTTAGCATACCTTGGTGCAAGTTCCAGCACAATAATACCTCAAGCGTCTAACACACTCACATCATTCGTCTGTCACAAGAAACAAGAAACATGACAATCCATCCTCCTAGGAGAGCTGGTAGCAGCGAACTTCAGCAACACTCATAAATGCATGTTGTCAATTATCAGCAGTAGACTCAAACCAATCCCTTTGAAACTCAATGACAGTCGATCGAAGCGTAACCAAAGGGACTGGGACAGAATCCGCCTGCCTAATAGTCAAAATATTGCCCACACCCTTTTGGACTTCAACACGATTCTCATTCTGACTCCTCTAATTCATCTCTTGTATTCACGATTGAATGACATATAAATAAAGGCATGATGAACATAACAGGCTCACACCGTTGTCCAATTTTCATTATTTTTTTTCTAGCTCTTTTAAATAATTCTCTATCTATTCAATTTTATGTCCATATCGCAAGATGTTCAAGCCCAAGCGCCCAAGGGACGAAGAGGTGGATTTCAAGGCCTCTTCCATCAATACCAGTGCAATCAACGCGTCAATCGTATCGCAAGGTGTTCCAGCCACTGCCGACGTAGACCTTTGGCTCATCTCCTGTCCAAGGGGCAAGCTCTCAGTCACATACCGCTTTTTCACCTTCCCTGCCAGTGACGTCGATCCGTTTGCATACTGGCCATTTCGTTCCATCATCAGGGCACTCTCCAAATGCGTTTATCCCCAGCACTGCACCCTATGGTGTGACAATGGCGGTTTTCAATCCATCCTTAAGTCCTTCTCCTCAATCTGTCTATGACACATCCACACCTACTCTACACCTGCAAATGCTAACCCTAGTCGACGAAAATCCCTTCATAGACTCCCCTATGCCATGTGCAAGCCCTGTCCTCTCCAATCTTTCCACAGAGATCAATTCTTCGTGCACATCTCTTGGGACTTCGACACCTGTACGGTCGCATCCAGTTTCAACTGCGAGCAGGTCCATGAGCTCTATTTTGGAGAAACATTGTGGTGTTAAGGCTGCTAAGGATAGAGAACGTGCAGCGGAGCAGGCACTAGACAAAGAGAGGAAGTGTTTAGAGATGGAATCCCGACAAGCAAGAGCACGACAGCAAAGTGCAGCCGACGTCTTGGAGCTTAGGCGCATTGCTCAACTGGCATGTACTCCGAAGGACCAGGGGGGGCTCAGGCTACTGAAATCTCGGTCACTTCTTTGACACAATGATGAAATGCGACAAGGTGGCAAACAAGCAGTTCTCAGCGAACCTTATGCGTTATATACGTGACCATGGCAAGAAGCTTACTTATTAGATGTGGACACGTGTCCCTGAGCAGCGTGAAGATTTTCTGAGTGAGGAGATCGTCAGCATGCTTTCACGCGAAGGCAAGGCCATTCAAACCTTATTAACGCGAGATTCAGCAACTACTGCTGCAGACCTATTAAATTCGTTCTCCGTGGATCAGCTCGCCAATGAGAGTCCTCTGGGTGCTGTGACCACAGGTCACGTCGACTTCCGGGAACCGAAACAAATCACTGGTCAGTTGCTATTCCCCTTCTGTTAGGTGTGAGTCGTCCTCATGAAGTCACAGGCTTCCGCATAGTACACTTGATCGACTGTCATCAGTGTCGGGAGGGACTGGTTCGAGTCTATACAAGCAGGGACTGTGTTTCATTATATTTTGATCTACCAGAGTTCTGCCCTCCCACAACACATGGCTTTCCATTCCTCCTGGACAAGACCTCCTTCGAGCCTAGTCTGGCAGGCAACGCTGGACAACTTTTCACCTTTTCCAATCCCAGCGACCATGCAAATCACCCTGAATTTTCCCTGAATTTACTGCCTACCACAGCAGACAGGACGCTCGAGGTTCTTTGAAGGCGGACTCGGAGCTTGGCACTAGTACTGTACGTGTGGGAACCATGCTCGACGTAGAGACGAGTGGCCAGTCCGGATGTACACTAGAGATGGTCTACCCCCCTCACAGTTCAAAGCTGTCGCTTGGGCTCCCCGCCGGCTGACTCTGGTTCCCGCACGATTTTTCAATGGGCTGCTAGTACTAATCCATGCCATTATAACCACGTCTCTTCTGCACGCCAGGAACTTCCGGAATCATCTTTTCCCTGCTGCTGCGGACGCTATGGGAGACCACCTCCAATTATCCACCTGTTTATCTTCCCACAATGGGAGTAAATTTCCTGGCCAATCCAACCTCTTTTGTATCTTTCACTATTCACAATGCTTGAGGTCTCTGTTACCGCAGCGTCGTGAGATTTCATCCTGCCTGTCCCACACATACCGTTGGGTCGACCTGTCACATCGATGATTGGAACGGCGGTGTTATGAGGTCAACGACGCGGCAGTGGTATGCGTTTCCTCTATCATCTCAATTCTCAGGTCTTACTGTTCCCTTCTATAAGCTGTGAACCTAGCTCTTAACCGCCTCGCCGACTTCTGGCCTGGCAAGCCGCTCTATAATATACTTGCAGAACTTGTATCTAGCCGACTTCACACGACAATCTGGCTGTTATGAGGCCGAGAACCCATAATTTCAACAACCAATCAATGTCCAATAGCCACCAGTGATACTAGCGTCTCGCGAATTGGATATGGCACGAAATTTGGAGCTCGAACACCTTTTGGTGCACCGCCATGGAAGTCAGGGAACAATGCTCTCAGGACCGTTAGAGTACAAGCGTAGACAAAGAAGAAGAAAATGTATCGGTGAATACCTCTCGGCCCTCATGTGCACTCTCCAACACTCTTAAGTACACCTCCAAACTGATTTCATTCCCCACCGCTGGCAGGTATCAGCTTCCCACAGCTGCCTGCGCTGGTTCTAGTTATCTCCATCGCTCATGGATTACCGAGGATGATACGGAACTTGCCATGCAAGCCGTAACACCATCCTACAGGATTAGGCATTCAGGAAGCATTAGTCCCCTTCTGATTTTCGGTGAAGGGACAGGGACTGCTGATTTTGCTGAGACAGTTTATGGAAAGACGGAGGGATAGATCCAATCTCAATCTGTACTTAAGAACAAACTGCGGAAGCAAATCCGCTGTGACCACCGCGTGGTGTTTTCAAATTTGTGGCTAACAGAGAGAAGTTATAAGCTTTTGTGATTCGATTGATTGATATTATTAGCACCGCCTTTTCGAACCAGACTACTTCAGACTCACTGAGGAAGAACCAAAAGCGACAACGTTAACAAGCGTATCATATATTGAAGTAAGGAATCGATAGCGAATTGATAGTAAATACCCACAGAACAGGTGACAGATATAACACAAAAAAAGAGAGGAAAATGAATGTGGCAACTGGACAGTGGATACAGCAATCAAAAAACCACACAAGAGCCGAGCGGGTAGAAAACTGAAATGAGTATGTGCAGTTTTTTGGACGTCCATCAAATCGATAAAGGATAGTGAGGATCGTGTAAATGAGGGACAGGTGAAGTGAACACGTGACATATTTGGAGGGCAAGAAGCCAAGGTTGTGGATGCTATCATGGGCGTAAACTAATCATACTGGCCTGACCAGGCATTAGGCGCCCCGTGCATCGCATTCGGCGAATAATGCTGGTATTCGAAACTCTCATCCGTCGCGCCGCTGTCTGGCAAACGAGCATAGGAGGAGTTAATGAGATGGTCTGGGTATTGGACGAAATAGTTGTCTGAGCTATGATCTTGGGTCTGAGTGGTGTACGACTGAATGATAGACGGAGTGCTATGTGTCAAAGAAGAGGACATGGATGTAAGAGGAAGGAGAACATTCTCCGTAGCATCACCGGAGGAGCCGAATGTGTGGGGGCTGGTGGAAAGGGAGGAAATAGGCGCCAGAGTGAGACCCACGTCAGCGGTGTTGGAATTAGTGGAAGAAAAGGACATGGAACCTGGCGAGTATGTTCCGTCGATGACATCGTTGGAAAAGCCGATCGCATTGGAAGAAAAATCACTGTTGTCCGGAGAATGGTCCAATACATTCCATGGCTCTGCAGAACGATACAAGTTACCGATAGCAATGTGGTCAGAAAGCCAAGTTCCACACGTGCAACACTGTGTCAGAGGTGTCTATAGCGTAGGCTGCATGAGCTCAAGCTACCAACAGTGAGGAACAGCATACCTTTTGAACATACGCCGCACACTGAGTCACGGGATAGTGATTGACAATCATCGAAACGTAGTCGACATGGGCGTGAATACCGTGTCTGCACGCACCGCAGATGTACTGAGAGAGTGTGAGCATGGCAGTACTGAAGGCATATAAGAGTCTACCTGATCTAGCAGCATTGACGCGAAGTATGGACATTGACATCCTTGCTGGATGCTGTCGATGGGCTGGACGCACTGTCCTCTGGATGGTATGCCCGCTGAAGACATTGAATGGTGTGATGGCTGAGTTCGCCTAGGTGCATTTTTTAAAGAGATGCCATAGTCCTCTTTTATATGAGACCAGCATAATACACACGGGAGTCAAGTATTCACAGCAAGCGCTGCAAATCGAATTCAGCCATCAAAAACTCGATCGGTGATAGGAATTGGGGGAAAGCCCTTGAAAACTTAACGAATGAAAATGGAAATTCATTTAGAAGCGTGTGAATCTCTGGAGGTCGCCGCCTTGTCGGGGTTTTGCGACGACGTGGGGAAGTTATGGGGAGTCCATGCCATCGATCATGCACTACATAACGGGGCGACTGACCCAACAGTGGCAATCGAGATCAAGGTCCCAAAGAGGCACAGGTTTTGAACGTAATATCGAAAGGTGCAGGGACCCAGAGTTTTCCAGAATGCCTCACAGTCAGAGAAGTGGCAGAGGCAAGAGAAAAAGTACGAAGGCTCGGCAGGCGGTTACCATTCTTGCGAACTCCCAGTAAAAAATAGCACCAGATTGACATGACGGATGAAGCTATGGAGCCTCGGATGTAAGTTGGACAAGTGACGAAAATAGGAGAAATTTGTTCCTATTTGCTTGAGAGGCCATTGCTCGTAGCTGAGTACCCTCACCTCGTTACAACAATGCCGGCTCCATCATCAACGTCTAAGGCAGCCACTGCCAGCGATATGTCTGTTATTTTAGTTACAGGATCGTACGATCACGAAATCCGTTTCTGGGAAGCTTGGAGTGGAATATGCTCTCGACCCATTGCTCGACCTGGGGAATCCGGTGTGGCATCTCTCGATACGTACAATTGCCGTGTTCATACCTTGCTATTAGCAAGTGCCTCGTGATATCCCCACAGTGAGCTAGCACTCAGCTCCCTTTACTTCCATCTACCGATTTGTGCCCTCCAGTAAGCGGCTTCTCATGGCTGCGATACATAAAAAAAATTAACGTTTATGAAATATCCAACGCGACCAATGAGCCTGTAATCGTCTCATGCATTGTCTACTGTGTATTTTTGACTCATTATACTTAGCTCATCACTTTTGATGGACACACCAAGAACGTCCAATTTCACAGCGAGGGAAAGTGCTGGTGAAGACAGTACTATCAAAATATGGGGTTTTTGGTGCGAGATCGAACCCTTATTTTCCTTACTAAGTTTGATCCACTACCTCCTCTCCCAGAAATGCAGATTTACATTGAACATACGATAATACCACTCCTGGCAGGACTCAGGTTCTCCCTTTGGTTCTACCATCTCCTGATATTGATCTCGATTTTGTTTTTCCAGTCAATAATGTCTGCGTTCATCCCAACCAAGGCGAATTGATATCGTACGACCAGGCAGGAAGCATTAAGCAATGGTAATTTGTCTGAGAATATCTGTTCTCATGAACTTGTGAGTTGCTCACGTTATTCTGCATGTTTCATTCATTCATCTTTTTACAGACTCCGGCGGGTGATACTATTCCAATGCGATCGGTAACTCTAGCTTCTGATGGTTCATGTTTAGTTGCCGGAAACAATAAAGTGAGTCTGTGTAAATAATGATTCTACAGACTTTTCAGGCTGCTGTTGCAAGGGCCAATGCTACGCGTGGGCCACACAGTTACACCATCACCTTCTTGTCTTGATTATCAGACATAGCTTCAACTCTATCTCGTTCCGTTTCTCAGATACAGGTGGAACATTATTTTGAAATGGCAAGCGTCATTTGGTTGCCGTTTGTACCCTTAGGTCTGTGTGTTCACCCTTGAAACCTGACGCCATAAAGGGTAGGTAGTACTACGGACAAACACATCTGGAGCCACAGAGTTACACCATCGCCCTCTTGATTATCAAAAACAGCTTCAACTCTAGATCTATGTCGTTCCGTTTCTGCCAGATATGGGTATCTCCCCATATTGCGATAAATCTGGAAGGCCTTACTGTGGGCGCTGAAATGAAGAATGCGTCATCGGTGAAGTTAATGTGCCCTGAGCCAGGGTTCAATTGTAAGACCTGGGTAGAACATGTCAAGCATTGCGTGTGTCAGGTGCTAGTAAGTCGTACACCCGCGACTGAAGATCTGTATAACCAGATGCTTGCGTTCCTCATGATTTCCCTTGATACTTTTTTGTCTCGTTCTCGTTGGAGTACAGACCCTAATTAGCGGGAAGGGCTCCTGCCCAAGAATTAGGATCAGACGGCATGGAAGCTAGTAATATTTTCTGCAGATGCAGACTCGGATACTAGAGGGAAAGAATCTGACAAGGAGGGGATGGCCCCGGCAACACTGGCCATAGAACTAACAAGAGGATACTGGTGGTAGCTGGTCAAAGAGGAGGAAAAGTATGAATGGACGGTTGAAACAAATTTGCAAACTGGTCTTAATAGAAGGGAAGGAAGAATACATACCACTCCGCAGACCATGGCCGAAAATCCGGCAGTTCTGATTGGCTCGAGGCCACCGCCAAGAACGGCCCTTGAGCCTTACGACTTTTATACGACTTTACGGTCAAAAGAATAAGATTCGAGGAGATAACTGTGGATCAAGTTCTCCCACGAGTCAATAGGATCCATGATCCATCCATCCATCTTCTACTATACAACAAGTAAATGTGGGAACCTCGCTCTCATTGGCTACACAACTTGAGCTTTTCATTGGTACTTCCATTTTTAGCCTGGATTTGTGCGTCTCTCACCATCTCTTTCTCTCCGTCCTTCTACCTCTTCCCACTTGTGTCCCTGTCGCCTCTGCCTTTCTCTCTCACGACCACTTCCCGCATTTGCAATGGCCGGTTACTGCTCTGAACACCTGATATGGATGTTGACTCGAGGAAGCGCTGTATGGTACCAATACAGTGCTGCATTCGTGTAAACGCTGGGCCTGTGACGGAGTCCTGAACAGTTGCGTTACGGCCTTATTGGCTACATATGATTTTCTGGGCATATCCAGGGCCGCTCGCCATATAGAAGGAGCAAATTTGTTGTCCAGATAGTCGAATGGAGAGAAAACTGATGCGACCGTGACTGACAGACACAAGATGCCATGGCAAATGCTGACCTGCCCTGCCCTGCCCTGCCCACACCAACATTGCAGACTCGGCTCACATTTCAATCCCCCTTCGTCAACGACTTCAGTCCTCATTCCTTCACCTCTACGCTGTCATGATCATCGGTCGTGAGCATCCGACTTGGAATATCGACTAGACTTGTAGGGGAGCTTACGATCGCAGTCAGAGGGGCGAATTCCATGCACTTCATCGCCTGCCAAGTTCCAACGCAATCACAGGTCAAGTGACTACCACGCCCACTTCCTTCGCGACATGAGGCTTGTCGCAAGAGACACGACAACGCGTCGTGATATAATTTCTAGGCTGGTCAGCGACAACGGAAATCAACGAAATCAAGTCCTATGCGTCATAACCCCATGCCTTCAGGTACCAGCCATGGCTGTGTTTCATGCACCTGGCGCGGAATATGTGGTAAAGTCAACACATGCTGTTTTCAGTACATACGATCTCTTTTTCCACTTCCACATCTCTGCAGGATACCCGAATGGCGGTTCGAATGAGCAACTTTCTGCGATTCGGTCTTGATTTGGACGGATTATGCGACGTCCCTGAGATTTCTACCTTATATTTGTGTGTCGTTAACCATCAGCAGGGGCTGTTTCTATTTACATTTTGATGTGCACCGGTTCCTTCTCTGAACATGTGGTAAAAGCAGGGTATGCTGTTTTCGACAGCACGTACAACGTCTTCTTCCACAACTTCCACATCTCTTACAGGATACACGAACAGCGTTTTGATGAAAATGTTCATTACCTTAGTCAAGAAGAAGGGCGTCGAGACTGCCATACCCCCTTTGCAAGGTCTAAAGGTACATGATCACTAGAGTTCACCGGTAACTATCCTTGCTGATGGTACCGTAGGCGGCTGCTGAACTAGCTTCAATACCGGCCCTTGGACCAGCGATGAATATCATCCTTTCCATCTTGGAAATTGCGTATCAGAGCCAGCAGAATGCGGGAACCTACCGTGAAATCGCAAATCGGTGCTTGAGAGCTCATGTCACATTATCTCAGCATCTGGAAAGCGTGCAAATTACGGAAAAACTACTGAAGAGTATTAGACAATTTGAAGTGTATGTCCTTTTTTTGCATTACTTACTCTTTGCTTTCATCTGAATGCTGATAGGGATTTACATGAGGTCCAGGAACTCGTCGAAAAGTATAAATATAAGAAGACGTTCCGTCGGTTGTTTTATTCGAAATCAGACAATGATGAATTACAACGCCTCGGAAAACAGGTTGACAAGACTTTGTTGCTTTTTCAAGTAGGCCGTACACTCTCCTGATGTACTTGTCCCTTACCAATAGGCTTAGATCGAGGAGTTGCTTTCACTTGGAGAGATCTGCGAACGTAATAATGCATCCCTAAAACGTATTGAACAGAATATTGTGGTGCTTATGAATTGCGACTCTGCCCCGAAGCCTGAAGGAGCATCAGTAGATGTAAATTAAGCCTGCATCACCAAAACCGAATGGGTACTCATGGAATCTGTAGATTTTTCCGAGAAATCATCTCACTCTCTGCGATGAGATCATCAATCGTCCGGGGTATAGCCTTCAAACTGCAGAAGTGCGCAGTGGAAAGATCGTTACCATCAGAATGTTCACAGGCTGTAATGCAAAATCGGTACGAAATTTGTATGAATATCCTCATCTGGGGCTGTAGGCGTTAAACCGTTGGCAGACATGGGAAGCATCAAATAAGTTCGATTTGAATGTTATGTATGTCCCACTCAGATTTTCCACGTCTTCACTGCATAGCTGTTCTGTAGGCATCCCAACCTACCCCACCTTATTGGAACTTCAAGCTCTGACGAGCGGGGGGGCCCGTATTCCGTATATGATCTCGGTAACATAATTATCTTCTGCTTCGAGTGTATGCCCGATTGATAAAGTTCACAGATATCAAGGACAGCATGGAAGGTGTTATCCTATCATGGATGAGCCAGGATGTTGATGAAATCATGTATATGTGCGCCAAAACAGTGCGTATAGCAAGACCCGGGATTTTTTCCACGTTCTTACGATTGAATCAACAGATTCATGGCATATCAGTAGGTGGCAACTGTCTGCATCGATTTTCTATACTAATTGCAACAAGAGTGCATTGAATAATTTGTCGGAGCAAGCTTGTTTGTTTGATATGGATGCCGAAGTAAACACAGCTGTATCCTTATTAATACACATAACTGAATGCCATGATACAGAGCTTTGATATTCTTTGGGATGCTCGCGGCTGAGTCATCCTCTCACTCCATCCAGAAGTGGCTACCTCTTTAACTGCCTTGGCCTTGCCCGAGGATTATACAAAGTTACGGCTTTTACACGTGATGGACGACATCTGTGTTAAAGTTGGTACTCCTGTGCTCTTGGCTTGATCTGCCTGTTAACAATAATATTGCAGATTTTTCATAGTGTTAATTGCATCCGTTATGGTAATGGATCTCTGCTTAGTAGATATATCCATTGACCAAGCACCTAGACGATGAACCGGATCGCACATATACTATAAGTTCAATTACACAGGTGGATGAGGACACATCTTCTCTAACATCTTCATCTCAGCCGTTGAGGACAACTGTGATTCAACCTCGGCGGGAGCTTGTTTGGCAGGGCGGGGTGGGGCGCGACACAGACTTACACAAGATTTCACAGGAATATGGATTATTTGTACGCCGTGACAAAGATTCTCGTCAGCATGTTCGTCGATTCCATGCTCAGGTTGGTAACCCTTTCCTACACCACCAATGCGCTGCACACTACCGGCGAGAGGATCTAACTCTTACACATGCCATCTTGGATAACAGGGTGGTTGTATTTACAGAACCATCTTTTGGTGAAGTCTGTGTTGTTTGTGGTACTGTTCCTTCCGCATGGCCTCCACCTGAGCCTATGCTGCCTCCAGAACTTCCTCCCGCACGACCTGGTTGGAGGAACATCAATGTGCGGTCCAGCAGGAAAAAGAAGAGAGATAGTGGACTGCCACCTCCTGCTGCACCTCCGCCTGGACCGGATCCACGCGCCCAAGTGCATGACTGGGCACAATGGCATCGTGAGTAGTCGAATATTTGGTGTTTCGAGCACATGAACTAAAATTTTCTCTAGCCGAGCCACACTTCGTACCCACTCCTCCGGCCATCGAGCCTCAGTTTCTTGTCCCTGATCAAGGTAGTCCGGGGCTGTTTGGGCCAAGGTCACCACAAGGATCGATCATTGTTGAGGATAACTAAGTAAGGCCGGCAAGCGGCAAGGCCCGCTACCTTGACTTCACACGGGGGATTCACGTGGGATTTTCCGACTGAAACGATACAAACAGGGAACCACTTGATGTATGTAATGCATATACAACTGTGGTTGGTCACCGTGGGGAAAAAGTTCGCTCGGCGGCAGCTGCGCCGCCGCCAGCTCACATTTTCCCTCGCACCCATTCCTCGAGTAGTAACCTATAGCTAAACCTACAAAAGCATGGGGTTCATAGGAGCTCCACAGCTAGCACAATGCTAAGTGCAAGGAATGAATTGGTGATATCGCTCTGACCACCACAAAACTTCTACAGGAAACAGAGCAGCGTCCGAGGCAGCAGAGACAAGGAACAGTGCAATAGAGCAAAAAAGGGAAACCTGATCTCCCGAGATGACCGACCAATAAATGCCAAATGCAAAAAGTCCTAAAGGTCAGCATGGGACTTAACCAGTAGCCCTGCTGCTTTGAAGGTGTATTCGCTCGCGCAAGTGGTTCCTTTTCCCGTTCATGCGCAGATAAGCATAGTCCCTGCACACCTGTCCCAACTTGGGGGCGTGCGATGAAAAAAGCAGTCGTATGCCTGAACAAAGGGACCCACCATTAACATCATCGATGCAGCACGCCTCGACGACCGTTTGTTCATTCATCGTCAAAGTAACCATCTTGTCGTGACATATAACCGACACTGACCATTGACTTCAGGGCTTTGACCAGAACGGAGTTCTTTGACAATGGCCTTTCGATGTGCTATCCACTGAACACCGAGCGCCAAAGTGATCATGGTTACAATGCGAAGACCTTTGGGAATAGCAGGGACAGCAAGAGAAACAGCAAGAAACTATTCAAATTTGAAACAGCCAGGAACAGATTGGTGAAATATCGACTACTTACCGTGATCGTGCCCCGCGAGACTCAAGTTCCAAAAAAACGACTCCATCACTTCTAGAGTTACGGGAAACCGCCATAAGTTACAGGCTTTCTTTTGAATGAGATCAAGACCTTACCATCATGGCCTATCACTGGTTCTGCATACTGTCGTTCTCGACCATTTGGGCCGTCCGGTTCAATCGAGACCAGGAGAAAAACCAAAGAAATAGAGTATGGCTTAGAACCTTCACGGGTACATCTCCATAGAGTTTGAATCTCAAGTTTTTCGAGCTTAATCTGGGAGAAAATACTCAGTAAAATTTTGAGCCAGCCATGCTAAAGTACTGCTAACCTTGCTCTTCGAAAGAATATCCATATAGCCAATGCCATCCCGTTGCCATGGCAATCATGAAGTTGGGCAGTGTCTAAGATGAAAGCGAAGTGAGCAAATTTCAACAGAGAATAGGATAAACTACGTTTCAAGCTGCTGCTTAGCAGAGGAAAACCTATTGTCTCGAGACAAACCTACAGTCTGTAATCAAAACAAAGTGATAGACTCGAGCTAGACTTACTCTTGCTCATCGGATGCCGATCCACACGGTCAAAGCTGGGCACAAGCTCCTGATACAGTGGATATCTATGACAGGAGAGGTGAGAATAATTAAATCAAGAAGGGAACACCTTTTCAAAACCTTGCTCAGTGGTCAAAAATCTATCGTCTCGGAGCAAAACTGGAGGCTGTCAGGTGCAGGTATGAGCCGAAGAACCCAAGAAAGACTTACCCTCATTGGTCGGACAGTGATCTGTTGTCTTGGCGTAATTCTGAGCGAGCAGCGGGGTGAGGAGATATTTGTAACAACACTTGTGGTATATGTCTTCACTAACACCCAATAGTCAGTACAAACATTCCTGAAGATATAAGGAATAGATATCATGTACGAGCTTGGCAGCGAGTAATAGACATCTACCTCATGAAGATTCCTTAACTTTGATCGCAAGACGATGATACGTTGTCACGTCGCAATTCCAAGGATTCAAAATACACATTCGAGCTCTTCATGTCTTGCTAGAGAAGCTGTCAGTAAAATATCCAGAGATATATAATGAATACGTACTAGAGGGTAAGGTAACAGGGACGTTGTTGAAGCCATCATTGGAGAATACGCGGCCCCGGAGATTCAGTTTGCCACGAAGTGTCGGCCTCGAGAAATCGGATACTCAAACAATGAGGAAATCATGTCTGAAAGGGCGTCAGATGTCTACGTGCAATCGATCAACGAAACATTAACTCACCGAACATCACGGAAGTCCTATGCATACCAAATACAAGAATGTCTCGTTGAGTAGGTCAAGAATGTCCGGTGATGTGATATTGTATCCTGTTACTTTGATATCGTATAGCAATACAAGTGACGGAAAGAAATACCCAGCTCCACAGGAAACGGACATACTGTGACGTCCAGTCCAGGTGTACCTCCCCCACCCTCACAGTGATCATCTGAGGGTTGTCCAGTGATCCAACCGAGCGCACACGACCAGAGTTTTAGAGGCCGTCATGTTTCATATAGTCAGATACGATGGAACAGCACGATAGGGACTTACATAGCTCAGAATGCAGGCACAGGCACCCCATACTCGAAGCTACACATGGCGACGACCCAATATCGCGCTGCATCAATAGATGGGTAACCAGAGACATTGATGACACCAGTGGAGGGTGGTTGCAAGCCGTGTCGGTGTTGACGTTGGACGCTGCTTGTTACAGTGTACATGGCAAAATAAGTAGGCCTGGGGAAGTATCTAGATGATGGTAAGTTACAAGTAACTAAACCTGTACAAGTACTTACAGGCATGTTCAGCAAATGACTGGAACCAGGAAAACAATGTATGTAGGCAGTTATTCCTTTACTGCGAGTTCTAAAGTACACCGATGGGAAAACAAGTCTACATTGACACGTATTTCGATTTTCAGGGAGAGGTTGGTTGACACACACTATCATACATGTCTAGCGATCGTCGCATCTGTGTCCGAGTTTGTATCACATCTAGAAGGAGATAAGTACCAGCCTAAAGGTTCTTACATGGACTCACACTGATGTCCAGACACGTGTTCAGCAAACAACTGAGACCAACCAAAACCTAGAACAACATCAGTAGGGGGATCCTCACCTCCAATTCCAGTGTACACGGATGGACGAAGAAGCCGGTACTGATGCATAACTCGGTCAATCCCCATCGGGAGCGTGAACGACAGGACAATGACGAGAAGCCGGCCATTGCAGCACGATGGAATAACTATATCGCTCGTTCGCTAAAACAGCAAATGCATGACAGCGTCGCCATAAGAATAATGCCAAGGCGATGTTTTATGGCGACATTCGGCAGCCAAGTCGAAGAGCAACAGCACAGCATCGGCACCTGCGACCACAGACCATTACAATATTCCACACCACAACGACGATAGGGGGCACACTAGTTGGCTGACAGAATGCAGCGCAGCGCCAAACAGAAGCACAATAGGGAACTATCTATAACCCACTACCAAGGTAGCGGGAATTATGGTTTCACAGCCACTGGGCCGACAGCGTAGCCGTCTTTTGTTTTACATTGTTTTGATTTTTGTATCGATCACTACCATAACTTGGCTTCGCACCACCACCTCCTCGTATTTATACCAGAATATACCTTCGTTCAGGCTGCAACCACAATGTTCTTTTCCCCTGCCGACGTCTATTCCCAACAATCATACGTTAGGATGCGCATCTTATTACACTTTGCTTCCATCTACGATAATTACGCTCATCTCATGATATGTTTTATACCGTTCATTGCTTATACCGGTATCCATTATTCCCTCAAATTATGTTTTCTTGTCTCGTATGTACACTGCTAAGAAATTTTCATGTTGCTTCCACTTCCGAGCTGTAAGCGGTAGCATCTGAGTTGACCTATGTCTCACCTGTCATCGGCGTGTACTTGCTCTCTTTGTCGGGAAGCTGACCGTTCTAAGGGTTCCAGCAGGAGTGAAAATCTCAACAATGTTAATTCACAGGACGCGTACCAGTTGAGGACTCGGATATGCGCCTGATGGCCCACCGCTTCCCATGAAAAAAATAACCACCTTGGGACTTGCCCAAGGTGGTAATTCCTGTTATCATCCCAGGACCCCGACAGACCCCCATGATGCCTGTTCTTCCCCATGGCAGCGAGCGAGTAAGGAGCCGGGCCTCTGCAAAGCACTTGTCCCTTGCCACAAGGAAGCAGAGCGTCCATTTATTCTGCAAAGAGCCCACCACCCCAAAAGTCACCGTTCCGAAGTCCACACACCAAAAGTCAAGGTACACAGCAAACACCGCAGATTTCATACAGCAAGTACACTCCTCTTCATTTTCTTACCACATCATCTAACACTCTCAGCCATGCGTGGGTACGAGCAGTTCAGTCCGTCAAAGGTGCGTACCTCCAAATAAGGTTAGGCACCCGCCGTCTTTGACGCCGGCGTCGGTAAGAGCGCGTGCGACAAGTTGTCGAGCATCGGACTCATGGATGCCAATGTGCATATGCTTTTGTAATCGGAGAATACACACCTCGTTGGCACACTTTGACAACTCCAGCTCTCCCTCCGACTTATGTTCCCGCAGCTGCCTTATCTCTGTAGGCGCTACACTCACTGTAGCCTTTGGGAACGCCGTTCGTAGCCTGTCAACGATGAAATGTCGGATACTTCCGTCCGCAAACACCGTCCCTTCAATATCAGGTAGCTGCTTATACAGATCCTCCGCCCACTCCATGTCAGATGAAATTGAGAGCAGCCTCGCGCACCTGCCTTTGAATTTGGGCATCAGGACTGTCACCCGGGCAGAGGAATCCACAATAAGCAACAGAGTTCTCTCGGAGAGGTGCCAGTGCGAAGACGAGACGTTGGCATAGTAGAGGGCGCTGGCACCGGGTTCGGCAATGTATGCAGAGGCATTGAGGGTGGCGAGAGTCTCGCCGAGGGTGGAGAGGCAGGTGTGGAACTCAGAGGCGGGGAGAGGGCTAAGATGGGAGCAGTGGGAAGGTGCCTTGCTTGTCAGTTCAGTTAGACGTAATGGGTAAGCGAACGAAAAAGCTGTTATGATTCCAAGACAGCAAATACCATCCCTTCCGGGTAGCTCGGGGTGGCGACGCTTCGACCTTGCTTTCAGAACCCATGGAAGAAAGTCAAGTACCGGTCCGAACAACCGGCCAACTTTCCTCTTGCCACCGCGTGCCCTCAGAACCTTCACCTCCACCCCTGAAAAAGCCTCAGAATACTCTTTAGTCCCAACAGTTGGCCGACCTATAGCGCCGAACAGCGACTGGCACGCCATCTTTTCACACTATTGGCACCTGGCCCACACTCTCGCAGTATCACCTTGGTGAGATGGTGTTTGATATACCAGACTGTATGGATGCATTCAAGTATTCAAAGTCTGCAAAGGTGGGATTGTTTCCGTTTCTTGTAGAATGAATCTATTGATCATCGATTTTGTTCGTTCAGCTTAACCCTCCGGCAAATTCTATGCTCTTCGTATCAAATTTAAGGCTTTCGCATACCTCGGTGCAAGTTCCAACGCAATAATACCTCAAGCGACTAACGCACCCACGTCGTTTGTCTGTCGCAAGAAACATGACAATCCATCCTCCTAGGGGAGTCGGTAGCAGCAAACTTCAGCAACACGTCATAAATGCGTGTTGTCAATTATGTACTAGCAGGGGCTGTGTTTCATTATATTTTGATGTACCAGAGTGCTGCCATCCCACAACACGTAGCTTTCCATTCCTCCCTGGACATGACCTCTTTTGGGCCTAGTCTGGCAGTCAACACTGGACAACTGTCGCTCGTCACCTTTTGGATCCCAGCGACCACGCACATCATCCAGAATTTTCCAGAATTTACTGCCTACCGCGGCAGCCAGGACACTCTAGGTTCTTTGGAGGCTGAGCTTGACATAGAGGCGAGTAGAGAACAGTCTGGATGTATGCTAGAGATGGTCTTCCCCCCGCTGGCTGACTCTGGTTCCTGCCCAATCTTTCAATAGGTTGCTAGTACCAATTCATGCTATTATAACTACGCCTCTTCGGCGCGCCAGGAACTCCCGAATCATCGTTCTCCCGCTGCCACGGACGCTATGGGAGACCACCTCTAAATATCAAACTGTTTTTATCTTCCTGCCTGTCCCATATATACCGTTGGGTCGACCTGTCACCTCGATGATTGGAACGGCGGCGTTGTGAGGTCAACTATGCAGTGGTATCCTCTATCATCTCAATTCTCAGATCTTATTGTCACCTTCTATGAGCTGTGAACCTAGCTCTTAACCGCCTTGCCGACTTCTGCTGGCAAGCCGCTCTATAATATATCCACAAGACTCGTATCTGTATACAAAGCCGACTTCACATGACAATCTGGCTGACATGAGGCCGAGAACCCAGCATTTGAACAACCAATCAATGTCCAATGGCCACCAGTGATACTGGCGTCTCGTGATTTGGATACAACACCGAACTTCAACTGGGAGCTCGAGCGTCTTTTCGGTGCACCACCTTAGAAGTCGGGGAGCACGTTCTCTGGAAACGTGGACAAAGAAACCCATCGGTGAATCCCCCCCCCTCATGTGCACACTCTCAACTGCACCTCCAGACTGTTGATCCCATACCCCGCTGGCAGGTATCAGCTTCTCACAGCCGCCTGCGCTGGAACCAGTCATTTCCATCGCTCAATGGATCACCGAGGATAATACGGGACTTGCCACACAAACCATAACGCCATCCTACAGGATTTGGCACTCAAGAAGCAGCAGCTCCCTTCTGATTTCCGTGAAGGGACTGGAACTGCTGATTTTGCTGAGACGGTTTATGGAAAGGCGGAAGGGATAGATCTAATCTCAATTTGTACCTAAACACAAACCGCGGAAGCAAATCCGCTAGGAGCGATACTCGTAGCCACAACGAAAATCAATGCCTCGGGACAGGGGATAAAAGATTCAGTGAATTGGAATACGACAAGAAGAGTGTGCACGATGATAAATGGTATGATACCAAGGTCGCACTTGCGACGCTCAGCGGTGTGGATGGTGGTCAGGATATAGGAAATGCCAAGTCGAGCCACGGTACGGAAGGCCTCGGTGGGTAATGCGAATTCCTTGATGAACAATATTATTGTAAGGCCTTGTCGTCGTACCAATTGGATCGCGAGACCAAAATTCGCGGGTCCCAAATTGTGGGCGGGTGTATCAATGAAAGCCTACGTGATGACCTAGAGAAGCCTAATTGTCCCATCGTTGTACAAAAAGCAAGTCGTCGTCCTCTGGAGACCATACAGCCAAGGAAAAGTTGCCTATACCAAGTTGCCTGTAAAATCCAAAGGAAGGTAGGAGGGTTACGTTCTGTTTTCAAGATTCATACAACTCTGGGAAATTTACATCTGGCATAGTGGTGACCACCGCATGGCGTTTTCAAACTCGTGGTGAACCTAGAGAGAAGCCTAACTTTTGTGATTCGATTTATCGGTATCAGCACCGCCTTTTCTGACCAGACTACTCCAGACTCACTGAGGAAGAACCAAGAGCGAAAACCTTAACAAGCGTATCATACATCGAAGCAAAGGAATAGATAGCTAATTGATAGTAAATTCACCATAGTGCGTGACAGAGAGATGACACAGAAAAGAGAGGGAAATGAATGTGGCGACTAGATACAGCAATCAATAAACCAAAGAAGCGGGTAGAAAACAGGAATGAGTATGTGCAGTTTTTTGGGTGTCCATCGAATAGATAAAGGATAGTAAGGATCGTGTAAATGAGGGATAGGTGAAGTGAACATGCAGAAGATTTGTAGGGCAAGAAGTCAAGGTTGTGGAGGCTATCGTGAGCATAGACTAATTGTACTGGCCTGACCAGGCCTCAGACACCTCATGCGTCGCATTCGGCGAATAATGCTGGTATTCGAAGCTCTCGTCTGTCGCACCGCCATCTGACAGACGAGTATAGGAGGAGTTAATGAAATGGTCCGGGTATTGAGTGAAGTAATCGTCTGAGCTATGATCTTGAGTCTGAGTGGTGTACGATTGAGTGATGGATGGTGTGCTATGGGCCGAAGAAGAGGACAAGGGTGTAAGAGGAAGGGAAATGTTCTCCGTAGCACCACCAGAACGGCCGAATGTGTGGGGACTGACGAAAGGGGAGGAAATAGGCGCCGGAGTGAGCCCCGCGTCAGCGGTGTCAGAATCAGTGGAAGAAGAGGACATGGAACTTGGCGTGTATGTTTCATCGATGACATCGTTGGAAAAGCCGATCACGTAGGAAGAAAGATCACTGTTGTCCGGGAAATGGTCTAATATGTCCCATGGTTCTGCAGAACAATACAAGTTATCGATAGCGACATGGTCGGAAAGCCAAGTTCCACATGTGCAACACTGCGTCAAAGGTGTCTATAGCATAGGCTACATGAGCTCAAGCTATCAACAGTGGGGAACAGCATACCTTTTGAACATACGCCGCACACTGAGTCGCGGGATAATGATTGACGACCATCGAAACATAGTCGACATGGGCGTGAATACCGTGTCCACACGCGCCGCAGATGTACTGACAGAGAACGTGAGTATGGAGGTACCGAAGGCAAATAAGAGTCTACCTGATCTAGCAGTGTCGGCGCAAACCATGAACACTGACAGCCTTGGATGATGTTGTCGAGGGGCTGTGTTATGATTTATTCACTTTTCTTATCTAAGTGCCTCTTATCTTATCTTATCTTCGGCGCTTACCTTATCTTATCTTTAGATCCATGACTCCACGGAAGTCTTCACATTGCTATCACGTCACACTCGCCCGACGTGTACTTTATTCTCGGCTACCGTGTAGTCGCCTTATTCATCTTCTAACACGGTACCCTCATCTTGTTACCCATTACAGACTCTCGACTTAGTATAAAAGTAGTTTACTCAAAGCTGTATATTCCCTAGCTTTGAGCTAAAGTTTATTCATACCGAAACACAGACACTCACGCTAAGTGCTAAAGCATTAGTCTTGGTCTTCTAACATCGCGAGGCTCAGCAGTGATTGTACGAACGCGATACAGCTGACTGTTCACTCATTGTTAGGAAATCGGGTCTAACAATTAGCTCAAAGCTTTTTCTTTACCCTATCGCTCTGTTTTACGGAGCCCTAGCCTAAACGTTCGGTACTACCGAACTATCCTATGGACAGCAATAACGCTACTATCCTCGCTCTCGCATTAGGAATCCCTTGCGCTACTGTACTCTCCATAGCCTGTCTGCTAACACTTAGGATTTCGCATCGACAGTTGTTAGCACGCAGGATCCGAAACCCCACAGTCCCTACAAACTCCCCAGCACCGTCTCCTCCCCCTGTAGACCCATACTATGGCATCCCGCTCGAGCAGCGACCACCCAGAATCCTCGCACCCCTACCACGTCGACCGATCTCAATCGACGGCCTCGCTAGAGTTGCAGGGCAAGAAGCGCTCGACGGGGGGATTCCTAGGTCGGTTTCTACCGAAGTCCTGGAAGGAAACCCTCCTACCCCTCCCAGAAGGCGCCAGCCTATCATCATCCTCTCCCCCTCAATTACTGCCGCTGAGTCCCCTTCAGTCAATCCATCTCCCTCACCCGGCGAGTACGGACACTACCGGGATAACGGTCAGGGATTCGACGTGGGCCGCGACATACGAGTCACCGCCCCTCCCACCCACGACCATACTTGGGATGCCAATCCTGCAGCACCCTCAGCCCCAGTTAGCCCAAGCGAGTTCTGGGATAATATCACTATTCCCCTCAGCGCCTATATCCCAGCACCCCGCGATGGCTCACCCGAGCACCGAACACCTCCCCCATCAACAAGTACTCTCCAACATCAAGGAGCACCACCAATCTGGGAGGGCTCTATCTCGATCAACGACTGGGAACAGTACTCACTCGAGCCTCTATCGACAATCGAGGAACCCGTCGCCAGTACCTCATGCCTCCCAGTCCCCGAAAGTAACGACAGCAGTTACTGGTCAAATGCGATCGAGCAGCGCCCAGGACGTCGAGCTCGAATTCACCGCAGGAACTGGGCGCGAATCGACCGACAGCTCAGGGCAGAGCCGCAACCTCCACCAGAGTTACTCGTGCCCCATGAGTCGCGATACTATGAGTATTTCACTGACGAGACCACAGGAGAAGGCACCCTCCAGGAATACCCCCGTCGACCCGACACACCGATCCCAACCATCCCCGATGCAGGAACAATTTCCGAGTCGACCCCCGAGCCGCCGCAGTCGCCAGACGACCCCGGCTCTACCAGCGATGACACTGTCTGATGCCATTAGATTTTACCAGAGGACAGCTACGGATATCAGCATCGCCATACCAGAAGAGTTACGACGAGCTGAGTATCGCGAGCTTTATAAATATTACGCTTATGAGTTACCCCTCATTCTGGCTTGGGGAGAGACCCAGGCTGGGAATGATTATTTTATGAAGAAAAACCGAGGACTTCCATGCGACGACATTCTACAGTATGAGGCTGAGCGGAACGCTCGCCTCCTGTATAACGAAGTCCATCGGAACGCTCCTATAGAGGAATTTCCCCCTTACGAAGAGATCGTCGAAGCGGCCGACATCCAATTGCCGATGCCAGACGAACCCCCAGTTCCCCCTCCACGCGCGCCAATCGAACCTGTCTACCCTTACGCCAGGGGAAACGTCCCACCAGGAAGATACGAAAGCGGCTATAGGCCATTTGCAGGTGCAGGCGGACAAGGAGGAGGTGGAGGGCAGCCTGCTCAACCACCACAACCTCCCGCCGCACCTCAGCGATGGACGCTACCGTGCTATCCAGCACCTCCAAAGGCACCCACTCCTCCCTTACCTTGGCAACTCGTCACCGGGAACATCGCTCCCTACGACGAGTTCAAACCAAAGATCCTAAAAGAAGTCGACGACTTTCATGGAGATTCTAACGACATCTCCCGATTTTTTCTTAAGTGTGAACTACACTTCGACCTGTATAATCGGCATTACCGCTACCCCCCGCACAAAGTAATCTTCTGCGTCTCACGACTCGCTGGTGATGCACAAAGATGGTGGGAGTTGCAGGCCAGGATCTTAGGAAAGTCGGCAGACGGGGAACAATTCTACCCCGCCTATGACGACTTTGAAGAAAAGCTAAGGAATAGGTTTTGGAAGGACGCTGACGAACAGATCAAACGCGCCCAGTGGGAGAAGCTCAGACAGGTAAACTATAAGGACGGTGACAAGTTCTTCCAGGAGTTTGAGGAGCTCACTCATTACGCAGGAGTACGCGGTAATGAGCAGGTAATGGTCGCACAAATCAAGCGAGCCGCCCGCGAAACCAGTAAAAATACGATATACGCAGGCGACGGCGACTTACCAGCTCTATACGACGACTGGAAGAGTCGACTACTCCGGATTGACAGTAACTGGCGCTGATGAGCCTCCAGGCCCTGTACGCTCAGAATTCGCGGATTTTGCCTGATAACTAACGCTACTGTCCCTTCAACGGACTTTCAGCAAACCAATAATTGCACACACACTGATACTACTTTCCTCCTACGGCAACTACAGACCGTGTTTACTAAGGCTGTTACTTCGCCAAGGCTTCAAGAAAACATTACCCCACGCGTATTCCTCAGTACAATGACTATCACTCAGTAATCCGCAGCTAAACAGCACCTAACGATCTGAGCATCGCTCAGCAAAAACCATATGGTTCGCATCCATACGTGGCAACGTCGACAAGTTGCTGTTACTTTAGAAGACAAAGTACCATATGTTTCCTACGATTTTTACAAAGCCAAGGCCTTACAATCTTACCGAGCCTCGCATATATACTCTATTTATAATTTCGTACTTTCAGTATAAAAACTAGTTAGAAAAACGTAGCTAAAAAAGTTCATCTCCAGTTGACCCCAGACTACGTCAATTATCGTCACACTCTAAGTCTATTGCCAGTAAACAACATCTATTCACCGTTCTACGGCAATATATCGTTTGCACCAGCATATTTGTCACGATTTATTTACTTTTCTTATCTAAGCACCTCTTATCTTATCTTATCTTCGGCGCTTACCATTATCTTATCTGATCTTTAGATCCGCGACTCCATGGAGCCTTCATACTCCACTGACGTGTCATATTCTCGGTTACCGTGTATTTGTTTTATTCATCTTCTAACACAGTATCCTCATCTTAGTACTCATTACAGACTCTCGACTTAGTATAAAAGTAGCTTACTCAAAGCTGTATATTCCCTAGCTTTGAGCTAACGTTTATTCATACCGAAACACATTCATTCTCGCTAAGCACTATCAGTGCGACTTTGACTATCAATCACTACGAGACTCAGTGGAGATTGTACGAACGCGATACATCCGTTGTTTACTCTTGATTGGAGTTCGGGTCCTACATTTAGCTCAAAGCTTTCCCAAGCTCTCTAACCAGAGCCCTTCATGGAGAACGAAGACGCCAAAATCATCGCTCTCGCCTTAGGAATCCCCAGCGCCGCCTTCGTTTCCCTAGCCCTCCTCATTGCAATCAGTTTCCACTACAACTTAACAAACAGGGTAGGAAGACAAAGACGCACCCCCACGATCGCTACCACCCCTACCAACGATGTTGATGCCATCCCGCTCGAGCAGCTCCCACCCCGAATCATCGCACCCATACCGCGACACACGATCCCAATCAACGACTTCCTTACAAACAACAGCCAGTACGAAGAAGAAGTCATGGATGAGCCACCTCATTCCGAAAACCCGGAGGGAGGGTCTCCTACCCCTACCAGAGGGTGCACGCCTGTCATCCCCATCGCCACCACCGAAACTCCCCAATATACTCCATACGTCCCTAGAACTCCCTCACCCGGCACGTACGCCCGATTTGCCGCCCGAGTCGGGGGATTCGAAGTGGGCCGAGACATTCGACCCGTCGCCCCCGCCACCAATTACGATACTTGGGCAGACAGGAACCCTACTCCACCACCCGCAGCCGGTATTGCCTCTGCAGAGTTCTGGGATAATGTCGACATCCCCTACAGCGCTTACTTCCCTGCTCCCCGAGCAAACTCTCCCGACCACCGAACGCCACCCCCAGGAGGCCGTGCCTATGCATGGGACCAGCCCGTGATCAGAGAGCAGCAGGAACTCGAGCCTGTACGAATCGAGGCACCCATCGCCAGTACCTCCACCCACATCTACCCCGCACCGCAAAGCGGTTGGCGAAATGTCAGGTCACCCGTCAGGTCCCCGCACTGTCCTCCTCGAGCCTCTCGCTGGCAGCAGCTTGCGGACCGGATCCTCGCTGAGCAGCAGCATGAGGAGCCAGAGCCAACAAACACAGGGGGAGATTGGCCAACAGAGTCGTCCAGCGACTCCAGCACGGCCGTTAACCCACCACGACCAGCTACCCCCTTTAGACCTGTCCCAGATCACATCCCTGACTCGACCCCTGAGTCGTTGCAGTGATCGACCCCCAACCCCCACAGAAATGACGCTATCCGGCGCCATCAGTTTTTATGAAGAAACCATTAATGACCCCAGTATAGCCATCCTGACCATTCTCAAACAAGCCAGCTACAAAGACCTATACGTATATTTTGCCTATGCACTTCCTTTTGATACGACTTGGGGAGAAACCCAAGCCGGAAACGATTATTTAATGAGAAAGATAAGGGGACTCAGCGCGGATGAAATACTCCAATATGAAGCGGAGCGAAATGCTCGCTTCCTATGGAATTCGATCCATCCAAGACGCGTCATGGAGGAGCTATCCCCTTATCAAGAAGAGATCGAGATCCAGGAACCAATGCCGGATGACCCCCCGGTACCACCCCCCCGAGCACCAGTCGGTGCCTTCAATTACGTCAGAGGACATGTACCACCAGGAACATACTCCTTCGGATACGCACCATTCGCCGGAGGCGGCAGAGCCGGTGGAGGTGGCGGTCAACCCGCACAACCCCCGCAACCTCCCGCCCCGCCCCCAAGATATGCGCTCCCACGATATCCTGCGCCGCCCCAAATGCCAGACCCACCAGTACCCTGGCAACTAGTTGATGGGGCTGTCGCCCCTTATGATGATTTTAAAACAAAAATTCTCAAAGAAGTTGACGACTTCAAAGGCGACTCAGACGACATCTCCCGGTTTTTCCTAAAGTGTGAACTCCACTTTGATGTATTCAACCGACACTACCGACACCCTCCTCATAAAGTTATCTTTTGTGTCTCGCAACTCGCAGATGACGCTGGGAGATGGTGGGAGTTGAGTGCGCAACAATTAGGAACGGCGGCAACCGGAGAACAGCTCTACCCAAGCTATGAGGACTTTAAAGAGGCCCTCACAGCACGATTTTGGAAAGATGCCAACTCCCAGTTGAAATACGCGCAGTGGGAAAAGCTCAGACAGACCGACTTTAAAGACGGCGACAAGTTCTTCCAGGAATTCGAAGAGCTCGCCTTCCACGCCGGGATTCGCAGCAACGACCAGCTGATGCTCCATCAAATCAAGAAGGCGGCCCGACAAACGAGTAAAAATACAATATACTCAGCTGACAGAGACGTACCAATTAATTACGACGAGTGGAAGGCTTGTCTAATCCGAATCGACCTTAACTGGCGCCTTAAACAGGCAGAAGGAATTACACCAAACCGACCACAGACACAGAAGACGACCACACCTGTTAAGGGTGGCCAGACAACAGCTCCCGTAACATCAACAAAGACAGCTACTGGGACAACATACGGAGGAAGAGGCGTGCCAATGGACATAGACGCCGTCAAAGCAGCAGCCGCGACAGCAAAGTGTTATGGATGTGGCGAAATAGGCCACTTCAAACGCGACTGCCCCAAACGCCCAAAAAATCGGGCTGAGGGATTACGACACTGTAATGCTTACTGGGACAATCACCCAGAAGAAGAGAAACAGCCCGCACTTACGGAGGTAAAAGAGAGTGCCGAGGAGTAAATGATTCAACTCACTCGGCAAATGACTTAGTTTCGACTGGTATGCCTATCGCGTCTTCTCAATATACTTATATACCTGTAGTTATCACCGCGCATTCGAATATACCCGCGACTTCGCAAACAGATCAGAAACTAAGCAAGAATCAAACCCCAAGCGTCGTGGTAGTCTGGCTACCAACGACTAAACGTTCGACGAGTAACCTATTGCAGGCGAAAGAATCGGACGATAAGTCACCTACCATAGTGACACCCATCATAACGGTTAGACCGGATGGGGCATTGGATAAAGCGCATAGTGCCTCCTTTGACGAAACGGCTCTACGGAGTCCCAGCCTCGCTGGGAGTTACGAGGGAATAGCCTTGGCAAAACCTCCTCTGGTAAAAGAGATTACTGTACGGTTGCCAAAGTCTAAATCCCTTAAACACCAAGGGGCTTTGGATCCAACCCAGGACGACCAGAAAGCCGGAAAACAGGAAGCTGCTAGCGCCCAGGCAGTAGAAAGGGGGCATCAAGTAACCCTGACTGAGATACCGGATGATGAGGACGCTACGAGCTTCATGATGAACAAGAAAGCTAATTTAACACCCCCTTTAGAAACAGCGGTGACCTCGCCAACGGTAGTCAAACCCTCACAGGTTGATGCGAAGGCTGAGGAGGCCCCGCAGCTTTCGCACACTTACACTAAGGGCGAAACTTACCACAAATGGCTTAAACCATTCGGGGCAGAGTGGACTCTGCGCGGCATAGTACAAGCCAAGACAGAGTCAGAAGCAAAGGCAATCCTAAAGAATTGGATTCACAAGGCACGAGCAGAGGAAGTAGTGGACGACATGATCGAGGGGATGCGGAAGGCAATGCGTGTTGATGCGCTTTGGTGGCTTGAAGAGCTACGACAACCAAGACGGTATATCAGCGCGTTGAGCAGGAAGGGCAAAGACTTGACGATTGAAGTACAAATCGAGACTCTAATTAATCGCACTAAGATTACAACAGTCGCATTAGTGGACAGCGGGTGCACCAGCAGCGCCATTAATCGGGCTTTTGTCGAGGAACACAATATTCCGACTCATGCCACCGCTGCGCCCATTCCAGTCTACAATGCTGACGGAACACGTAATCAAGGAGGATCAATTACCCAATACGCCGAGATCCTACTCGTAATCGGAGATCACGTAGAACGGATAGACTTAGCTGTAACAGAACTCAGCGACAGACAAATATTCCTGGGCCATGATTGGCTCGCCCGACACAATCCAATCATCAATTGGAAGACAGGGGGATTGACGTTTGCCCGGTGCCAATGCCGAAAGATTTTATTCGCGTTGCCAGATGCAGATCCCGACGATAAGTGGGACGAGGAGCTGGAGGAGGGAGACACTATTCTCGCAATAGACTTTACACAAGCTATCCTCGTACGTGCTCATCACGCGAATGACCTTGCCGCCAAAGCCAACGAAGGGAAGGAGGCCAAAACATTCGAGGAAATGGTTCCAGAATGGTGCAGGGATTTTGCCGATTTATTTGAGAAAAAGAACTTCGACAAACTCCCCGAACCAAGGACATGGGACCACGCCATCGAACCACTCCTAACACAAGCGCCAACCTTGACTGCAAAGTCTACCCTCTCAATCGTAATGAACAGGCTGAACTCGACAAATTCTTAGACGAGAACCTTTCAAGCGGACGAATTCGACCATCAAAGTCACCCATGGCTTCACCATTCTTCTTCGTCAAAAAGAAGGACGGCAAGCTACGACCCGTACAAGATTATCGCAAGCTCAACGAGATGACGATTAAAAACCGATACCCGCTTCCTCTCATCTCTGAGTTAATGGATAAATTACGGGGTGCCAAGTACTTTTCCAAGCTTGACGTCTGGTGGGGATACAACAATGTTCGCATAAAAAGCGGCGACGAGTGGAAGGCAGCATTCAGAACAAATCGAGGGTTATTCGAACCCACGGTCATGTTCTTTGGGCTCACGAATTCGCCAGCAACCTTCCAATGGATGATGAACGACATTTTCAAAGATCTTATCGCATCCGGCGACGTCACAGTCTACCTTGATGATATTTTAATCATGTCGAAAACCAAAGCAGAGCATCGGCGCATCACACGCGAAGTCCTAAAAATCCTACGAAAAAACAAGCTATCCCTTAAAGCGGAAAAATGCGAATTTGAGACCTTAGAGACGGAGTACCTCGGAGTCATTATCAGTGAAGGCAGCATCCGTATGGACCCAGTCAAAATCGCAGGAATAGCAGCATGGCCCGTACCCGTCAAGAAAGTGCAGTTACAATCGTTTTTAGGCTTCACCAACTTCTATCGACGCTTCATTAAAGGATATAGCAAAGTCGTTAAACCTATGACACAGCTGACAGGAAATAATCCATGGAAATGGGGAAAAGCGCAACAGAAGGCCTTCGAGGAGTTAAAGAGGTTGCTAGCTGAAGAAGTGGTACTAGCAATACCAACGGAGAATGGCAAGTTCTGCGTTGAGGCGGATGCCAGTGAAGGAGCAATAGGCGCTGTGTTATCGCAAGAGCAGGATGGTAAATGGCGCCCAGTCGTGTTTCTATCCAAGTCTCTAACGGTAACGGAGCGAAATTATGAAATCTACGACAAGGAACTGCTCGCAATCATGCTTGCACTCGACGAATGGAGACACTACCTAATGGGGGCAGCTCAGGATTTCGAAATCTGGACAGATCATCAAAATCTCCAGTACTTCCGAAAACCCCAGAAATTGAACCATCGTCAAGCACGCTGGGTAACAGAACTGGCGGAGTATCATTTCTCTCTCCACCACAAACCGGGAGCGTCAAACAAGAAAGCCGACTTACTCAGTCGAAGAGCAGATCACGAACAAGGGAAGGAGGACAACGATGAGGTTATTGTCCTCAAACCAGAGCATTTCCGGGCATTGGTCATGCCAACAATCGAGGAAATCCACACAAAAATCAAACAAGCCACGCTCGACCACCACCAATGGGACAAGAACATCTCCGCATCCCTCAACCATGATCGAGGAATGAAGCTAGATAACGGTTTGATCTCTTACGATCACCGAATCTATATTCCCCAAGATCATGCGTTGCGTGGGGAAATCATCGCAATATCTCATGACCATATCACGGCGGGACATCCTGGCATTGAAAAGACCAAAGAACTTGTCTTACGAGAATACTGGTGGCCCAAGATGAAAAAGGATGTAGAAAACTACGTCCGCGCATGCGAAACGTGCCAACGAACAAAGACGAGCACTCAAGCCAAAGCAGCGCCGCTTCATCCAAACGCCATCCCTTCCCGACCTTGGACACACATCTCCGTCGACATAATCACTGGATTACCAAAGTGCAACGGCCAAGATGCAATCTTAATGATCGTCGACCGATTCTCCAAGGAAATCATACCGATAGCATGCACCACGGAACTGTCATCAGAAGGGTGGGCCAAAATCCTACGAGACGAAGTTTATGCCAAACACGGAATGCCCCAGGTAGTCATCTCTGACCGAGGCACCGTGTTTGTCTCCAAGTTCATGAAAGACCTCTATGACTTACTACAGATCAAGGCAAATGCATCCACCGCCTATCATCCCCAGACAGATGGCCAAACAGAATGAGTAAACCAAGAGGTTGAGAAATACCTCCGGATATTCGTCAACCATCTTCAAGACGACTGGGTTGAGTGGCTATCCCTTGCGGCATTCGCTCACAATAACCGCATACATTCCGCCACCGGTAAAAGTCCCTTCGAGGTGAACTACGGCTATAACGCCGACATCCTCCCTGGTGCCAAGCCCAAGGCACCCTTCCGGACGCCTGCGTCCACTACCTTCGTTTCAGAAATGCAGAAAATCCATGAAGAAGCCAAACGTGCTCTAGAAAAAGCCGCCAACCAAATGAAAGCCCAATACGACAAAAAGAAACGGCCTGCAATCGAGTATCAAGTAGGAGACAAGGTATGGCTCGACACGACCAACCTCAACCTCTCACGACCCAAGAAAAAACTCGACGACAAACGCACAGGTCCATTTCTCATCGTCTCGAAAAAAGGAGCATCAGCATACACGCTGAAACTTCCCTCAACCTGGCACATACATCCCACATTTAACGAATCACTCCTTACACCATATACACCACCAGCATTCCCTAACCAAGAACAACCACTTCCACCTCCCCCAGACCTCATCGACGGTGAAGAACACTACGAAATCGAGAAAGTCCTCGACAGTAGAGAATGAAAAGTCAGAGGAAGAACCGGAGAACCATGGCGTTGGACAACAGACTACTTCGTCAAGTGGAAAGGTTACGGACCGGAATCAAACACCTGGGTACGAGAAAACGACATGGACGCCGATGAACTCATCGACGACTATCTCGCCGAACACGTAGATATGGTCAACGGCAAAAAGGAAGATTGGGAGTACCACAAAGACCCTTGAACGGGGAAGAAACTCAGAAACTGGGATGAACTTTACGAACTTTGGGATTTATTCGGCGGACATGACGATCCTTCAACAGATACTAAATCGCTCCTGGAACCGACAGGCATACCTTAACAGCAGTCGGGACGCCTGCCTTAATAAGGGGGTAATGTCACGATTTATTTACTTTTCTTATCTAAGCGCCTCTTATCTTATCTTATCTTCGGCGCTTACCATTATCTTATCTGATCTTTAGATCCGCGACTCCATGGAGCCTTCATACTCCACTGACGTGTCATATTCTCGGTTACCGTGTATTTGCCTTATTCATCTTCTAACACGGTATCCTCATCTTAGTACTCATTACAGACTTTCGACTTAGTATAAAAGTAGCTTACTCAAAGCTGTATATTCTCTAGCTTTGAGCTAACGTTTATTCATACCGAAACACATTCATTCTCGCTAAGCGCTATCAGTGCGACTTTGACTATCAATCACTACGAGACTCAGCGGAGATTGTATGAACGCGATACATCCGTTGTTTACTCTTGATTGGAGTTCGGGTCCTACAATATTCTTGATTGCACGTCGACTCTTGAGCTCATCAGAGTTATTCCACGGTTCTTGACTGTGAAGAGTCCTTCCACACTCGCTCTTCGTGCTTAACACTATTGGTACACGCTCATATTGTGCCAATACGTGATCGCCACGCCATACCTCGCCCTCGTTATCTTTTATAGGCCGCCATCGTTTCACTTTCACACCATTGGAGTTTTTACCGTTTCTCTTTCGCCATCGTTATCGTCGCCCACTTGGGTAGTCTCAGAGCAGACTTAGGATCAGTTTCAGCCAGTTTTCGTATAGTATCAGTCCCCCAAGTGGACTTGAAGGTTAGTTTGACATAGGATAGGATCGTTTCAGTACCAGACAAGTTTCGACATCGACGCAGCACCATCGCATCGTATAGGACCAGTATCGCCACCAGTTTTCGTAGTTCCACGTTTTTCTCTCGCCAGTACACCCTCAGCACCTCGTTCCACGTTTATTTCGCCACTCGCAGTCACCACGCCGTTTTCTCATCGCTTCGCTCACCCATAGACTATTGCCGACCGTTTAAGTCTACTCTCCATCATTCACCCCGCTCCGATTAACGTCGAGCGACGTTTTCTAGTCTCGCAGCACGTTTTCGCATACGAATTCGTGGTATTCACGTCATACCCGTTTTCGTACCCTCTCATTTCGAGAGATCCCTACCGGCTTGAAGCCATAGCATTTAGTACTCGACTACCAAGCAGTACTACTTCGCAGACTTAAAGTCGCAGTGTATTCTTGCGTATAGAGGAATTGTTCTACTGCACGGAGGTGCCTTGAACCACTCGCACACACGATCGCCTTGATTGCCGTGCCACTACGTTAATTATCCAATCTCATTTTGAGTTGGTGTTGCCGTTGCCACGGAAGTCTAGGCTCATCAGCGCCTCAAACAGGCAGAAGGTATGGGACGAACGATACCAACGACAAAGGCGCCAGCACCAAGGGGAGTATCGACAGGCGTACCGACACAGAGAACAGCGTCGGGAACTACTTACGGAGGACAAGGAGCGCCCATGGATATTGGCGCAGCCACTACAACGACGAAGTGCTACTGATGCGGAAAGCTAGGTCACTTCAAGTACGACTGCCCAAGCAAACCGAAATCCAGGGAAGAGCACCTTCATCGAGTAAACGCCCACTGGGACAAGGAAACACTAACGACAATAGAGGAGGTAAAAGAGGACGCCGAGAAGTAATTGATTCGACTTACTCGGCAAAGGACTTAGTCTCATCTGGTACGCAAATCGCGCTTGAAAACTATACTAATATGCTTGTAGTAACCACCGCGCATTCGAATATACCCGCGACTTTGCAAACAAACCAGGAGCTAATTAAGAATCACACAGGAACCCAGGAACCAGCGGTAGTCAGGCTACCGGCTGGACCTTCGACGAGTAGCCTATTACAGGTGAAAGTGAATGGTAAGTCGCCCACCATAGCAACACCCAGCATAACGGTGTGGCACCAATCTGAGCCTCCAACGACGAAGGATCAGACGAACGAGCGACCAGTTGGGACAGGGGAAAAGGCGCTGAACGCACCCCCTGCATTTACGGCTCTACGGAGTCCCTACGTCGTAGGGAGTTTCGAGGGAATACCGTCGGATAAGACAATATGTCTTGACACTAAACCTCCTCTGGTAAAAGAGACAATCGTACGACTGCCAAAGTGTAAATCTCCTGTACCGTCACAGGGGGCTTTGGGGCTGAAACCTGCCTATACCAATGAAATCAAGGACGAACCAGAATCGAGTAAGTGCCCCCAACCAGTTGCCAATGCCTGTCGAGACGCAGGGTGACTCGAGGACGGGGGAACGCCAAATGAAACGAGGGACCTGTCGACTAGAAGGACAGGCTCGAAGGTTCGTGGTGAAGGCGACCTCCTGTCGAACGGGGAGAAGCTTGAGGCACTCGCTCGATCGGCGGTGCCAGCCCAACCCGTCGCCTCTCTGCAAGGTGACGCCTTCGAGAAACGCACCTCCCGTTCCACGACCGACTTGAAAGCCGTAGGACAGGAAGCTGCTAGCGCCCAGGCAGTGAATAGGGGGCGCAAAGTAACTATGTCTGAGGTCTCGGACCAAGACGACATCCCCGGCTTCACGATTGAGGTGAAGAATAGACTGACCCCCCCTTTAGATATAGACACTGTGGTGACCTCGCCAACGGTAGTCGAGTCCTCACGGATCGATGCAACGGCTAGAGAGGCCCTGCAGCTCTCGCGCACTTATACTAGTGGCGAGACCTACAGCGAATGGCTCAAACCATTCGGAGCGGAGTGGACTCTGCGCGGCATAGTACAAGCCAAGACAGAGTCAGAAGCGAAGGCAATCCTAAAGAATTGGATTCACAAGGCGTGAGCAGAGGAAGTCGTGGACGACATGATCGAGGGGATGCGAAAAGCAACGCGTGTTGACGCGCTTTGGTGGCTTGAAGAACTATGGCAACCAAAGTGGTACATTAGCGCGCTGAGTGGAAAGGGCAAAGACTTGACAATCGACGTCCAAATTGAGACTCCAAAAAAAAACATCACCAATATTACGACAACTGCGTTAGTAGACAGCGGGTGCACCAGTAGTGCTATCAATCGGACTTTTGTTGAAAAACACAATATCCCGACTTATGCCACCGCCGCGCCTATTCCAGTCTACAATGCCGACAGAACACGTAATCAAGGAGGATCAATTACCCAATACGCTGAAATCCTACTCGTAATCGGGGATCACGAAGAGCGAATAGACTTAGCCGTAACAGAACTCGGCGACAGACAGATGTTTCTGGGCCATGATTGGCTCACCCGACACAACCCAATCATTAATTGGAAGTTGGGGAGATTGACGTTTGCCCGGTGCCAATGCCGAGGAACTCTGTTCGCTTTACCAGATACAGATCCTGACGACAAGTGGGACGAGGAGCTAGAGGAAGGAGACACCATCCTTGCGATAGACTTTACACAGGCTATCCTCATACGCGCTCACCATGCGAATGACCTCGCCGCCAAGGCTAGCGAAGGGAAGGAGACCAAAACATTCGAAGAAATGGTCCCGGAATGGTGCAGGGATTTCGCCGATTTGTTCGAAAAAGGAAACTTCAACGAACTACCCGAGCCAAAGATGTGGGACCATGCTATTGAACTCATTCCCAATGCCAACGCCAACCTCGACTGCAAGGTCTATCCTCTCAATCGCAATGAACAGGCGGAACTCGACAAATTCCTGGACGAGAACCTCTCAAGCGGACAAATCCGACCATCGAAGTCACCCATGGCCTCGCCATTCTTCTTCGTCAAAAAGAAGGACGGCAAGCTACGACCCGTGCAAGATTATCGAAAGCTCAATGAGATGACGATTAAAAACCGTTACCTGCTTCCTCTCATCTCTGAGCTTATGGATAAACTACGGGGCGCCAAGTATTTTACCAAATGTGACGTTCGATGGGGATACAACAATGTCCGCATCAAGAGCGGTGACAAGTGGAAAGCAGCATTCAGAACTAACCGAGGGTTATTCGAACCCACGGTTATGTTCTTCAGGCTTACCAACTCGCCAGCGACCTTCCAATGGATGATGAACGACATTTTCAAAAACCTCATCGCGTCTGGCGCCGTTACAGTCTACCTTGATGATATTCTAATCATGTCAAAAACCAAGGCAGAACATCGGCGCATCACGCGAGAAGTCCTAAAGATCTTACGACAGAACAAGCTATTCCTTAAAGCGGAAAAATGCGAGTTCAAGACTTTAGAGACAGAGTATCTCGGGGTTATCATCAGTGAAGGGAGCATCCAAATGGACCCAGTCAAAATCGCAGGAATAGCGGCGTGGCCCGTGCCCATCAAGAAAGTGCAATTACAGTCGTTCTTAGGCTTTACCAATTTCTATCGACGTTTCATCAAAGGATACAGCAAGGTCGTTAAACCAATGACACAGCTGACAGGAAACGATCCATGGAAATGGGGAGAAGCGCAACAGGACGCCTTCGAAGAGTTGAAAAGGTTGTTGGCCGAAGAAGTGGTACTGGCGATACCCACAGAAAATGGCAAGTTCCGAGTCGAGGCGGATGCCAGCAAGGGAGCGATAGGCGCTGTGTTATCACAAGAGCAGGACGGAAAATGGCGCCCAGTCGCGTTTCTATCCAAGTCATTGACGATAACAGAGCGAAATTACGAAATTTACGACAAAGAACTGCTCGCAATTATGCTTGCACTCGACGAATGGAGACACTACCTAATGGGGGTGGCTCAGGATTTCGAAATCTGGACAGATCATCAGAATCTCCAGTATTTCCGAAAACCCCAGAAGCTGAACCGCCGCCAAGCACGTTGGGTAACAGAACTGGCGGAATACCACTTCTCTCTCCACCACAAACCAGGAGCGTCGAACAAGAAAGCCGACTTACTCAGTCGCAGAGCAGATCACGACATGGGGAAGGAGGACAACGATGAGGTTATCGTCCTCAAACCAGAGCATTTCCGGGCATTGGTCATGCCGACAATCGAGGAAATCCATACCAAAATCAAGCAAGCCATGCTCAACCACCAACGATGGGACAAGAATGTCTCCGTGTCCCTCTCCCATGATCGCAGGATGAAGCTAGATGACGGTTTGATCTATTACAATCACCGTATCTATATTCCCCAGAATCATGCGTTGCGAGGGGAAATTATCGCGGTATTTCATGATCACATTACAGTGGGACACCCTGGCATTGAGAAGACCAAAGAACTCATCTTACGAGAATATTGGTGGCCCAAAATGAAGAAGGACATCGAAGACTACGTCCGCGCTTGCGAAACGTGCCAACGAACAAAGATGAGCACTCAAGCCAAAGCAGCGCCCCTTCATCCAAACGCCATCCCCTCCCGACCTTGGACACATATCTCTGTCGACATGGTCACTGGTTTACCAAGGTGCAACGGTCAAGACGCTATCTTAATGATCGTCGACCGATTCTCCAAGGAAATCATACCGATAGCCTGTACCACAGAGCTGTCATCAGAAGGGTGGGCCAAAATTCTACAAGACGAAGTTTACGCCAAACACGGAATGCCCCAGGTCATCATCTCTGACCAAGGCACCGTGTTTGTTTCCAAGTTCATGAAAGACCTCTATGACTTGTTACAAATCAAGGCAAACGCATCCACCGCCTATCATCCCCAGACAGATGGCCAGACAGAACGAGTAAATCAAGAGGTTGAAAAATACCTCCGAATATTCGTCAACCATCTTCAAGACGACTGGGTTGAATGGCTATCCCTCGCGGCATTCGCTCACAATAACCGCGTACACTCCGCCACCGGGAAGAGTCCCTTCGAGGTAAACTACGGCTACAATGCTGACATCCTCCCTGGCGCCAAACCTAAGGCACCCTTCCGGACGCCCGCGTCCACCACCTTCGTTTTAGAAATGCAAAAAATCCATGAAGAGGCCAAACGAGCTCTGGAAAAAGCCGCCGCCCAAATGAAAGCTCAATACGACAAAAAGAAGCGACCAGCAATTGAGTACCAAGTAGGAGACAAGGTATGGCTCAACACGACCAACCTGAGCCTCCCGCGACCAAAGAAAAAACTCGCTGATAAACGCACAGGTCCATTCCTCATCGTCGGAAAGAAAGGAGCATCGGCTTACACCTTGAAACTCCCCTCGACGTGGAAGATACATCCGACATTCAATGAATCACTCCTTACCCCCTATATGCCACCCGCGTTCCCAAACCAAGAACAACCGCCACCGCCACCGCCAGACCTAGTCGACGGAGAAGAACAGTACGAAATCGAGAAAGTCCTCGACAGTAGAGAACGCAAAGTCCGGGGAAAAACTGGAGAACCATGGCGTTGGACTACTGACTACTTCGTCAAATGGAAAGGCTACGGACCGGAATCCAACACGTGGGTACGAGAAAATGATATGGACGCCGATGAACTCATCGACGATTATCTCGCGCAAAAGATAAATTGTACCGAGCATGAGGCGGTAGATTGGCAAGCCTATACGGACCCATTCACTGGCCGGCAAGTTTGGTATGACCAGCAATTAGACTGGGACCAGTTTGGTGGCAATGACGACCCTTCGACGTATTCGAAACCGTCATTCGAAGTAACAGAAATCCCATAAAACAGTACGAAGAACTCGCCCTATAAAGGGGGATAGCCATGGACCCCCACTCACGACTTCTTATGACAATTATCTTACCAAAACGCGCGCATAATCGGGCAAGACCAACGATACAAAAGGGCCAAATTTGTCAATCGCATCACCACCATACGCAAAATCCTCTCTCCCTACCGACGACTTGCCTTAAGGGCCGCTGGGACAAGCTGCAGCGCGTATGGCATTCTTCCGATGAGCTCTCGAGAAGAGTTCTCTGGGGACGGCATGATGATGAAACAGATACGGATGCCAATGTACAAGCAGTTGGGACACCTGCCTTAACAAGGGGGTAATGTTACGATTTATTCACTTTTCTTATCTAAGTGCCTCTTATCTTATCTTATCTTCGGCGCTTACCTTATCTTATCTTTAGATCCATGACTCCACGGAAGTCTTCACATTGCTATCACGTCACACTCGCCCGACGTGTACTTTATTCTCGGCTACCGTGTAGTCGCCTTATTCATCTTCTAACATGGTACACTCGACGTGTACTTATTCTCGGCTACCGTGTATTCGCCTTATTCATCTTCTAACACGGTACCCTCATCTTGTTACCCATTACAGACTCTCGACTTAGTATAAAAGTAGTTTACTCAAAGCTGTATATTCCCTAGCTTTGAGCTAAAGTTTATTCATACCGAAACACAGACACTCACACTAAGTGCTAAAGCATTAGTCTTGGTCTTCTAACATCGCGAGGCTCAGCAGTGATTGTACGAACACGATACAGCTGACTGTTCACTCATTGTTAGGAAATCGGGTCTAACAGGCTGGACACACTGTCGTCTAGATGGTATGATTGGTAAAGACATTAGGCAAATGCTGAAAGATGCGATAGCTGAGTTCACCTCGGTGCATTTTTAAAGAGATGCCATACTAGTCTTTTATATGAGACCAGCATAATACACAAGGGAGTCAGGTATTCACAGCAAGCCCCGCGAATCGAAGTCAGCCATCGAGAACTCGATCGGTGATAGGAATTGGGGGAAGAAGGCCCTCAAAAACTATAAAGGAATTTCGTTTAGAAGCTACTGTGTGAATCTCTGGAGTTCGCCGCCATGTCAGTTTTGAGGGGTTTTCATGACGGTGGGGCCAAGTTACGGGTCCATGCCATCGATCATCAATCATGCATCATGCACGGACGACTGGCCCAATCGAGATCAAGGTCCCAAAGAGGCACGGCTCTGTACATGATTCGAACGTAATATCGAAAAGAGCAGGGCCCCAGAGTACCACTACCGGTTTCCAGGATGCCTCAGAGAAGTGGCAAAGGCAAGAGAAAAAGTACAAAGGCTCGACAGGTGGTTACCATTCAGGATACGAGCTCCTAGTAAGAAATAGCATCAGATTGAGATGTCAGTTAAAACGTTAAAGGAGCGCCTCGGATATACTTTTTGAAAGTCGTAAAAGTCTTACAGGTCTTGAAAAATATAGAGTTAAACTCCTTGTAGCTGTATGGGCCAACGCTGCTTGCAAATTACTCTGAGGTTCCTCTGGAATTCGAAGAACAGTTAGATACAGTCGACTCTGTAATAACCCATACCTCTATAAAGCCATACACCCCCATAACCCATAGGTTTGTTCGTCTACCAAAGTGCAAATTACCCTCAAATTCCTCTCTTTAAACCCATACTCCCTCATAACCCATAGCGCCGAGTGGGAACAGAGGGGTATGGGTTATTACAGAGTCGACTGTATGAAGGAAACGAAATCGAGAAATATGCCATGAACTGTTGAAGGCGACGTCTGTTTGGTCCTTAACAGCATCAATTTTGACCCATGAACAGATATCGATCATGCAAGGTCAATTTATGTCCCTGTAGAGCCCACAGGCCTGAACTTGGCGTCTGAAAATGGGCAGGAGAGCTTCAAGATTAACGGCACACAAGTCCGGCAAGTCATGGTCTTTGGAAACAAATAAAGAATGCCGAATTTGAAATTGCTCAGCTCAGTGTTGATGTCCGATCACTGACATCCTGCGGTACCGTTTTCTTCCGTGCACGTCTATGCCTGGTACCTCGTACTACTTACTCAAAAGATGATCCTGTATCATGTAGTTTTGGTGAAAGGGACCCTCCCCGAGCCCAATTCTTCCTGCTGCGGCTTGCTAGCCCACTCTCAGCATCGTAAATTTGAAATCTTCTTAAGATTTCGAAACAACCGATAGATGTTTCGCTCCTTGTAGATGGCACTCTTCTATACTTCACACTTTTGACAAACTGAAGAATTCCGGCCATTCGCTGTGCCGCTTCTTTCTGGCCTTCGAATGCCCTATGATCTAGAAGTTCCTCCTGGCTAATCACACCATCCAGCGCTGGCTTCAGTGGGTCCTACTTTCGGTCAAATACCCCAAATCGCATGATGCTGCTATCGGATCATCCTGCCGCATCTCCATGAAGAGTATTCTGTATAGTAGGTCAAATTTCCCCAGGACATTTGAACTGCGAGGAGCTGAGTTTTTACTCATTCAGACAGTCAGGGTCAGTAAACCATGAACCCTATCTCGCCACCTGTGGTGGACCACATGCTAATTCAATTCAATGACTGGCTGTTTAAGTCCATATCTTTACTCCTGGGACTATACACGGACAGGTCCGACATAGTTGGATATCTGTCGAGAATCCTGGGGTTGAACTTTGACATCCACAACAGCCACGATTGTGCAACTCGCGTAATACGTTAATATTTTGATTCCTGTTTCTCGGAATGCCTGTAAACTGCCTGAGTGTGGCTATGGAGGTCTATATATGATCTTGAGCTTGTCTTGAATCACTGATAGGTTACTACCGAGTGGGGAAATGTGATACATAGTGTCAACCTTTCCCGATCAGAAATTCACGCAATGACATGAGGGGCAACCGCGTATATTAATAATGTCTGATGTTCTCCAATCTACGTAGCGCAAATCTAATAAGCGTGACAAGTGCGCGAATAAAATATTGTCCTGCCTGAAATATTATGTGGGAGTGGAATGTAACGAAAACTTGTGCTAGGTGGTACAATGTATGGGGCCTGGCCTCAATGTATATATGCCTGAGAGAAACCCATGATAACCCATCAGAGAAAATCCATGCCAAAGTCCCAGAGACGAAATCCAGAGAAACGAAATGTGTAGTCATTCTAACAAATCTTTTAGTTGGGACTTGCTGTGACACCTGCCGCACTAGCCCAAAGGATTGAACAAGTTGAACACATCATCAAGTGATGGGACTTACGGCAGGGTGATGGTCCGTCCCCGTCGCTGTTAATAACGACCATCAGGGTGCCCTGTGTGTTTAAAAGCACTCGCATTGTAAAGTGGAGCGAGAACATAAATGTCACATACGTCAGCACCACGGGATGTGGATTGGACAACTCTGCGTACGACTTGGCCTCTTGTGTCCCAGAAGAAAACACGAGTACCGACCTGCATTGCGTCGAGTTAGGTGGAATAGTGCACAGAAGACTGTATGTACAGGCAGAGAGTTCATAGCCAAAATAGTCGAACTGGGACACAACCGAGCGAGTCTCTTATCTGGGATGAGAGCATAATACACAAGGGAGTTAAGTATTCACAGCAAGTGCTGCGAATCGAAGTCAGCCATCGAAAACTCGATCGGTGATAGAGATTGGGGGAAGGCCCTCGAAAACTTAACGAATGAAATGGAACTTCACTTAGAAGTTACTGTGTGAATCTCTGGAGGTTATCTTCATACGCCACCACCATGTCGGTTTATGAGGGGTTTTCTGGGGTTTTGTGACGGTGGGTCCAAGTTATGGGTCCACGCAATCTGTAACGAGCCTAAAGTCTTGCAGGGCACGACGTAGCTATGACCAATGTTTATTGATCAACTACGTGTGCTTGGTACAAGATATAGGTCTGACTCTTACATAAGTGGAGTCATCGTAGATAAGGGTATTGGTAAAGCCGATACCCGACAAGCGTAAATAAAGGTAATATCTAATCGTCCGTACGGTCCCTTACATACCCCCCCTTCAGATCGTCTCCAGGCGATCGTAATGCTATTGTTGCTTTTCAAAGGTACTCGTACGGTCGTCACCATGTCTAAATCTGAGGCTTGGTGGTGGTAGGTGCGGGGTCGCGATTTTTTTTCTGGGCGATCATCACAATTTCAGCGGTGGGGATTTGGATTTCAGACATGTCTTCGTCCGTATCCACAGGCAGTGGTATATCGTGCGGGTCAGCACTGATCTCCTCCATCGTCGTGGCTATCATAGGATCCTGGGCGGTGGCGTTAGGCACAGCTTCGGTTCTGATATCCAGAGCGTCATCTGCTGCTGTATCCACCGTAGGCGTCATTGGGACGTCTTCCTGAATTGCGTCGATATCTGCGCTACCTTCCAACTGATATGGAGATTGGGGGGTGGTAGGTGGGAACGAGTTTATGTATCTGAATACTGCGTTCTCTCCTCTCAGCAGCCACGATGGGTTATCCTGTCGCTGATTGCGGCCGTCCGGCTGGTGCACGTATCTCTCGTTGTATATCAACGCGCGGATGCGGTGGGTGTCACCGATGTCTGGTGTCCACCATCCCTGTAATTCTGGGATGATCTGTGGTTCTCTGAATTGCTGCAGTCTCTGTAGTCGCGATTCTTCCAGGTGATGGTACCAGTCCCAGAAGTGAATCGATTGGTGCTGATCGACCCACACCATTGCCCATGGATATGCGCTATCAATCATCTCTTGTGTTATGCCGCTTGCTGCGAGATGTCGTACGACGTCTATCTCGGCCAAATTTTCTCTGGCACCGTGAAATACCATCCTCCTGAGTGTCGTTTCTTTAGCTTGCTTGATGGGTACTTCCTCGAGTCGTTCGGTGTTCCACTGCTCGATATAGTCGGTGTAGTATCCTGGCCTGTATGCTATGGCTGCAAGGTGGCGTGCGTAGTAGTTCCTTGCATCATTTGAGTGGAGGAATCTAACCAATAGCATTCCCCACACGGTTGCGTAACTCATGCGATGGGATAAATCCATCGTCAATCCTGCAGGCGGATTCAGTCCTCCTGGTCGGAAATGGTGAGCCGCGTATTGGCACCATTCGTCTATGGTACCGTTTACTGGTATAGGTAATCCGGCTCCCCCCCCAGTGTTCCCCCCCGTAGAGCGGTACGCTCGATCAAGAGGAACATATACCGGTGGTGGTAGGTTGTCTGCCAGATTTCCTAGTCTAGGATCCATCTGGAATTGTTTGGTAACGTCGTGCATGGCCAGGTCTCTGTATCGTGCGATGACTGACGTCGATATCCTCTGAAATTCGGCTAGTAGTCGCAACACATTTTGCCATTTCGGCATGCGAGTAATTATATATCGTATCAATTCCCTAACCTCATGAACCATCATTGGGAATCCTCGCGGGTTAGGCCTGGCTCCCATTCTGTGGGGCAGAGGGTAGTCTAACTGCAGCGCGAATGCCTTCACCGCGTCTACCGTTTCCATATCCGTGTACATGATGTTATTCTTGCGGTTGTATGTGAATCCAGGACCATACATTCCTCGGAATGAATTGTCCCTTTCAGCGTAGGGCCCATCAGGGAATCTAAACCTGCCGAGCCACGTTGGGAGCCGTCCTGGCTGACTCTGTCGAAGCAGCAATCTGTGCTTGTATCTCTTCTGTTTCTGCTCGGATGTATACGGAAGTTTGTCATTGTATGGATCTTCTGATGCTTCACTATTCTCATCTTCTGCAAGATCCTGTGATGATAGCATACGCGGTGGGAACGTCCCATCAGGTTGTGGCATTGTCGGCAGTAATGCGGATAGTTCCTCGATTCTGTCAGTCAGGGTCATCCTGCTGTCTCCGATGATGTGGCCAAACCGTCGTTCGTCATACGATTCGAGGTACAGGTCAATCTTTTCTATCTGTGCCATTGGTGTACATCGTCTTGGTATACGAGTGATCGCATCGGGTGCTAGCCTTGCTGGTCTGCTGGTAGGTTGTCCATCCCGATAGTCTCGTGTCTCACGGTTCCTGTGGTTGTAGGCCATGTCTCTAATCCGTCCTCCACCGTTGCCTCGTCCTCTTCCTCTCGAGGTCCGTTGGCGACTCCTATCATCCCCATCCTCGTCATCCAGCAGGAACGTGTCGAAGTCATTTTTGGTCTGCCACCTGTCGTTACTGGCAGTTCTGCGGCTATCTCTCATTCATTTTGGTTCGCCATTCTCCTCCCCACTTGGGGAGAGCTGTCTCTTCCTCAGTAACTTCTCCAGTGCGTTATACCTCTTCATTAGATCGAGGTTGAGTGTAATCTGTTCCCGTAGCGCTGCTTCTGTATTGCCAGCATGTCCTGTGTCAACATTGCGAAGTTCGCGTTCCTGTATCTCGATAATCTCTCGAGGTATGGGCTCCTCTTCAATCTCCCGGCGTCGTTCTTCCATGAAGGTTCTCTCCCTTTCTCGTCGCTCCCTCGCCGCTCGTCGTTCCTCGTCCACCACTTCCTGGCGAGACGCCTTTTTCTTCCCTTTGCCATGATCGCGTTTCTGGCGGGGTTCGTCATCCTCACTAGCACTGTCCATGCCGTGGTTTCTCTGGGTGAGGTCTAACCGTGGTGGATGTCGGCCCTGTGTAGGACAGCGAGGTTGGGAGGGTCCAGCTACTGCGTTTGTATGTGGTAGTCTAGGCCGTGGGTTACTATGCGCCATACCTGGTGCCGTATTCTGGTTTGCGTTACTGTCGTCTACAGCCATGGGTTCACTCTCACCGGTTTCAGTTCTTTCAACGTTCTCTTCGTTGATTATGGGTCCAGTGTTGGGGTTGGGGTTTGCTGGCACTGGTGGTGCGAAGTTCCCAAAGTAGGCTGCCGGTCCTGGCATAAAACCTGGGGGAGGGAATGGCTGGTATGCGTATGGGCTAGGCCATCCCATCTGCATCCCTTGTTGTCCGTGCGCATTCAATGCTGGATTCTGAGGCCACGCCCCATATGGTGGGGGAATGTTGCATCGTTTCCCACCTGTGGCTGCAGGGGTGTGTTTCCTGGTCCGTTCCAATACGGTCCGTTAGGCCAGAAGGGATTGAATCCGTTCCCGTTAGGATTTGGATCCTCGCTACTCGCAGTTGCTCTGAGTGCGGTGATCAAAAGTGTGAAAAGTTGAAAGTGCATGAGTATCATGGTGGTGGTTGCGTTCGAGTGGGTAAGAAAATAATTTTCTTCGTCGTGGTTTTGGAGTGCCTGTCAAGCGAGATCTGCGCTTATTTCTTTGGGGGTCGACCTCTCTTCTTCTTCGGCCCGGTGTCCATATTTGTGGTGTCCATGTCCTTTCTTGGTAGCTGACTGGGCATTCTAACTCCTATTGTTTCCAGGTACCTATCCAAAGCTGCTAGCTCTTTACAGTTTGAGTGTGGTTCCCATGTTGTATCGCCCATACTCCATCGGACGTGGTACATCAATTTTCCTTTGTCATTTCGTCTGTGGCCCACAATTTCGTCAACAAACCATTCAGCTGTATCCGGTGTCCCGAAATCGTAAGGATCAGGCTGCGCCCGGTTGGGGAATAGTAGGTCATTGTTTGGTTGATACGGTCTCAACAGGCTGATGTGAAACGTAGGGTGAATCTGATGTTCTTGCAGCACTACCGGTAGTTCGAGGGTATACATCGATGTATCTGGTTGTGCCCGGGCGACCTTGTAAGGGCCAACGTATTTTGGGCACAGTTTTCGTGTGCGACCCTTCGGTAAATTCAAGTTCTTTGTCGATAAATATATGAGGTCTCCCGTTTCAATCAATGGCTCATTGCCTCGTTTCTTATTCGCGTGGTGGGACTGAAATACCCTGTGTTCAATAATTGCATTGTGTGCGTCTGCAAGGTTCTGTAATGCGGTTGCCACAAATTTACGGATGCCCGGTGCTACCAGGGTGGTTTCCCGTATTTCTCTAATCATTGACGGCATAAATCCACTGTTCGTCTTGAACGGTGCATATCTGGTCGTACTACTGACGCTCGCGTTTATTGCGAATTCTGTCATGTTCACCCGTAATAGCCAGTCTTTCTGGTCTGGTCTCAAGTCAGCCCGGAAGATTTGTCCGATTGACCTGTTCATACGTTCTGTCAGTCTGTCCGTCTGTGGGTGAAAGGATGTTGACATTAGCAATCTCGCTCCAAGTATCCTGTGTAACTCTCTCCACCACCTAGAGGTGAATTTCGGGTCCCTGTCACTGACTATTGTGCTGGGTAAGCCGTGCAGTCTGACGATTTCTCTCATGTATATGCTTGATAGGTCCTTAGCTGTCATCGTCGTGTGCACTGGTATTAGATGTACCATTGTTGTCATCCAGCAAACCACTACCCATAGGTAATTGAATGTGCGACCGTCATCTGCTTTCACTTCTGGAAAGGGTCCAATGAAGTCCATGCCGACGGAGTCCCATGGTTTGGTTGGAATTGGAAGAGGGTGAAGTTTCCCTGTGGGGGGTTTGTTGCTGCCCTTGCATACCTGGCAAGCTTCGCAAGTTTTACAAAATTCCTTCGTATCATGGACCATTCTTGGCCACCAATACCATCGACGCACGTATTCTGATGTTCTTTGGTATCCGTAATGTCCAAGGATGCTGTGAGCCTGTTCCAGGATAATACCTATTATTGATTTATCACCCATTAGTGTTCGTGGGATGCACAGTACGTCGTCTCCCATCCTGTTCTTGGTCCATATCATGTCATCCTCGATACGGAATAGTGGGTGATCTGCCGGGTTGTCTACAATCAGTTTCATCATCCTGTCACTCGCATATCCTTCTCTGACTGCGGTTTTGAACATGTCCGATTCTACCGTCTCGTGGCAGAAGTCTGGTCCACTTGCTAACATGTCTTCGATAGTTATCTCAGTGGGGTCGGCCGCTGGTGGTGTCTTTTTCCTGGATCAGCTTGAGGTTTGGGATCCCTGGTTTGCTTCAGCCATCTCCTGCGCTTCGATATCCCGCAGTTCTGTGCGTTCCTTGATGCGTTGAGATCGTCGTCTTGTCTCCTCCTGCATTGCTCTCATCTCTATGAGATTCTCTACTATTTCTGCTAGTCTGTCTGGCGGTAGGTCTTCTCCTGTAGGGTCAACTCTGACATCCACCCGTACGTATTCATGGACGCCATGTACGTCCTCGTATGTGTCATTTTCGTAGTACCTCGATAGGCAGTCTGCTACTTTATTGTTATCTCCTTTGACATATGTAATGTCAAAATCAAATCTAGACATATAGTCTGTCCATCGTAGTTGACATCCCGATAATTGGCTCTGAGTCTTGAAGAATTCGAGAGCTTTGTGGTCGGTGATAACATGTATTCTGTATCCCATTAATTTGTCTTCCCACTTCATTAGTGCTTCGAGGATGGCAAGTGTTTCAAGTTCATGTACTCTGTAATTATGTTGCGCATTCATGAACTTTTTGGACATGAATCCCGCAGGTCGGCATGTCTGCCATGAGTCTCCTTGGCCGTACATGGCTCCGATACCTGACTTGGAGGCATCGCATATAACCCATATGCTTTCCCCTTTTCTTGGGTCAATTGGTTTTAGTATGGGGGTCTTGTTGCATGTTGCTTTAATCATATCAAAGCATCTTTGATGAATTGGTCTCCAATTGAATGAGTTCCCATTCTGTGTCATTGCGAGGAGCGGACTGGTGTATGCAGTAATATCTGGTAAGAATGTTGCCAGGTACTGCACTAGGCCCACAAATCTCTGAATATCTAAGTACGTCCGTGGAGTTCTCCATTCCATGATTTTTGTCAGTTTGTCTTCATCAGCATGAAGGCCTTCATCATCGATGATGTATCCAAGGCAGTCCACACGTTTTGCGTACAGTTCACATTTCTTCCATTTCATGAAGAGCTGCTGTTCCCGCAGTCGTTCAAATATAATTCTTAAGTGCTCCTGGTGATCCTCTATGGAGTCTGAAAATACGAATATGTCGTCTATATAGACGTGCATAAACACCCCTATTACATCTTGAAATATTGATGTCATTAGTCTCTGAAATGTTGCAGATGCATTGCAATCTCCCTGTTGCATTACCGTGCTTGTGTAAGTTCCGCATATCGTGGCAAATGCTGTTTTCCATATGTCGTCCTCAATGATACGGACCTGTTCATAGGCGTCTGATAGATCTATTTTCGATCTATATTTTGCTCTGGCGACGTCTTCTCTTATGTCGTCCTGGTCGGGCATTGGTGTCACGTCTTTCACTGTGTTCTCGTTCCGTTGGCGGCAGTCCACCACGGTTCGTAAGTGCCTGTCTTTCTTGGGCAAACATAACATCAGTGCAGCTTGGTTAGCAGAGGCCAATGTCCATCAACCGGCGTGTGTATACTTTTCAACTTTCTCGTTGAATTCAGCTTTAAGTGAGTTCGGGCACCTAGGTAAGTGGTACTGGTATTTTTGTGTGGGGTCAATTAATGGAATCTCGTGATTGACAGCTCTGAAGGGTGGCATTGTTTCCGGCACGCCCTGTAACAAATCTTCGTACTCATCATACCATGCCTGTTTTAGTTCAGGTATGTCATCTTCTGTGTATTCCATCTTTCGTTGTTTACCCTTGCGATCCCGTCCAACTTTTCTGGGCTTCCTGTGATTTCTACTCTCGTTCTTTTCGATCATCGCAGCCATCCGGATGCTCTCGGTCGTTCCCCAGTCTGGGGCAATACTCATCGTGTCTTGTAGTCTTTGACGGTCATTTTTGCAGGGGTACCATTCGCTGGTAAATTCAAAGGGGCCTATGCTGTCCCCTTTTGTTAACCGGTTCCCATATGACCATACATCGCTCATCATAGTGTTCCACTCCTCTGGCATCCTATCATCTCCAGGCCAATCAAGGTTCTCCCATGTAATGGGCCTATCCCAGAATCTCCTGGTGGCTGGTGCTGGCCTGTGTGTTTCATATTTGTCTTCATCTGGTGCCGTGTGGTACTCGTGGAAGTGTTCCTCGTCTTCCTTGGTTGTCACGAGATCCTCTACTAGAACCTTTGACGATGTCGGCTGACAGTATTCTTGGTCTTTGTGTATGGGTCTCTTGCTTTTCATTTCGTTGGCTTTGGTGTCCGGCACTCTCCAGTGCACTTCTGGCATTTCTTTCTCGGTTTTCTCTATGTTCCTAATTGTGTCTGGCTCATCATCTTCATCTGTTGCGTCCTCCACATGTGTCTTTCCATGGAGTCATTGGCGTGGGGGTTCAGGTCTCCTGAGGCGATGTCTCCTGGCTATCAGGTCTGCCTCTTTGCCATCAATGATCTTTGCAGGTATTGTTACATTCCCGATCCGAATACACTTGGTCTTGAAGTCTAGTACTACTCCATGTTCATGCATGAACGGAGTACCTATAATAACATCGTATTTGTCAATGTTGACGACATCAAAATAGCCTGGCCCTGTGTATCCATCTGATACAATGTTGGACTTTGTTCCGAAATTAATTCACGAACGGCTACCCACTGTTCCCAACTGGAGCACTACTGGGTTCATTAATCAGAATACTAGTGCCTTAGACACATCTGCAAAAGGTGGTGACATAGCCGTTGATGTGCTACCACTGTCCCATAATGTCAACGCATCGAGTCCGTTCACATTTAGGTATGTGACCAGGCACCTCTTCTCATTATGAGTAGGTCTCGTTCCTGGATCCTTCAGTACGCGGACGAACGTTTTCAGACCCCGTTTCGGTTCCTCGGTTGCTTCTTTCGTAATCTCTTCTGGGCGTAGTTCTGTCACCACTGCCATACGGAGAGTCCTTGTTGGCTGTGTAGGTTCTTCTGGAATGGGACCACCGAATTCAAATAGGGGAATCTCTCTCATTGTCTCCCCTGCCGATCTCCCATAGACGACTTCATCGTCGGAATCCTCCTTACCCTTTTCATGAGTTGGTGATGGGGGTTGTACATACATCGCCTGTGTGCGCTCAGGCTTGTCTGTCTCTTCCTCGTTTCCTTCCTCTGAGAATCCATCGTATTCTTCAAATTCCAGAGTATCAAATTCTTCCTGTTCGCAGGTAGAGGTGGAATCGTCCTCTTCACTTTCATATGTGACTTTGTCATCCTCCATGCCCTCCATGGATCCCATTATAATGGTATGTGCGGCCCTAATTTGGGCCTGTGTCGGTTTCTTCCCATACTCGGGGCAAATTTCATTCGCTGCTACGTGTCCTATGCCGCCACAGCGGTAGCAGATTGGGCCCCGTTTTTGCCTTTCTGCTGTCTTATCCTTGGGTGTGAAAAGTTTTGTGTTCACATATCCATCATCATGGCGTGGCTCCTTTTCTGCCTTCGGTTTACCGGGTGACGCGTCTTCTCTTGTTCTGGTGTATCTTTCCTTTCCTGTCTGGTGAGATTCTCGTTGATTGCTGTCTTTGAAGAAACCTTTGTTCTTCTGGTAGCCTGAGAATCTCGGCCAGAAATCTCCTGTCTGGTTCTTTCCTTTGTCTGCATCTTCAGTCCTGTCACCTGGGCAGCTCGCTCTTGTAATCTTCGAGAATCTTTTCTGTGTGCGAACTGTGTATTCAGCATCAAGTGCTGACTCTACCAGCTCGTCTACTGAGTTGTACTCAATCGACATCTTGTCCGCAAACACCTTCATTCATATCGAGTCGGGGAGCCCTTCCATAAACTTTTCTTTTATTGTGTATTGGTCGGGAGCAATGTCCATGTCTTCGACCAGGCGCATGATCTTGTCATGCCATCCTTGCACCCTTCCATCGCTGTCAGGCCACTTCGCCTCTTTGAATGCATCGCGGGCATCTTGTTGTGCAGACTCGTTTACGAATCGTCTGTACATTTCCACGATTACCTCCACAAACGTGGGTTTGGGTTCAGTTAATCTACTGATGCGTTCTTGGAACCATAACTTTGCTTTGTCTTCAAGCAATAGGTCCAGTATCAATACTCGCTCCTCATCACGCTCGGGGCCCCCCAGCTGAGATGACCTGTAGGCAAACACGATGCTCTTAAGCCATTGCCAGAATATATCTTTCGATTCTGATCCGCCATATTTTGTCATTGTCTTAGCGTCCCACCTAGGAGGTTTTAGACCATCGGGTATCTGCAATCGTTTCTCGAGATTTGCACATATGAATTCGATAATCTTCTGGTATCGATGTTCCTGGTCTCGAGTTTTTGCCTCTATCGATCGTGAGGAGGGTGTCATCGACATTCCTCTTGGCCATGGTCTAGGCGTGAATGGGTCACGTTTGCCGTTTCCCAGATTATCATCGTCCTCATCGTCGGGGCCGTCTCCATCGTCCGGGGGTCCACCGCCACGGGTGTGTACCTTATGTCCCATACTGCTTTGCCTGGTTTGCATGTTACCATAGGCGAAGTCGGGTTTTAGCCATGGGTTGTTATTCTCATCGAAAATAATACCCTGGTCAGGAACGGTTGGTTTCATGCCGTCTCTTAATTGACTGTTTCTGATGCGTTGGAGTGTTACTTTCTCCTTAATAGCTCGCATCTCATCTTCTTCCCAACTAGGGATTTTCTTCCCTGTCGTCTCAATCTTAACCTTAGGTTGTTCAGGTTCTCTCATTTTTGGACGTGTGGATTTGTTTTCGGCCTGTTGAGGTATATCTCTTTCCTTGACGATAATCTCCTCATGGAGCCGACATGTCTTGGGTTTCTTTTTCCCTTTCTCCATACGTTTGCGTAAAGCATCTTTCTGTTTTGCGAATGACAGTGTACTCAATGTGGATTTTTCACCTGCGCATTCTGGGGATAAAAAGCTCCTTCCAATAAGAATCGTAGCAAGGTTTGCGTTGTATTCTACTATAAACTCCTCTGAATCCGACGGGATTTCAGTGAATCCCAATCGCTCGAATGCCTTTGTGGTCTGTCCATGTGCGAATGCTCTCGCGACTATTGTTTCAGCAGGGGTCATTGCCCCGAGGTCAGCCAGTACTTCGGTTCTCACCCGTGTCTCGTCGTTGAGTAGCTTCTCGACCTCTTTCCTGGTCATAGTGTACTCGGATTCGTTGCCTTCGTCGTCGCTCGATATGATCACGGGCTTCTCCTGTCTGGACGACGATGGGTTGGGAACTGGTTTATTGTTCATTACTGGTGGTGCAGGCAGTCTTGCTTGCGCTGACGTTCCTGCTGCTGGGCGTGGCTCATGGTCTGCCGGCGTCCCTGTAGGTGAACGCGGTTCATATTCTGCAGGCTTCGGATGTGCTGGTGGTTCTATATTAAGCCGTTGCTCGCCCTTTCGCCATGGGCTATCGCTCGGTAATGGTTCTCTCTTGTTCACCGGTGAGTTCCGCAGGCTGTTGAATGTGGAGTTCGACTGAAATCCTGTCAGTTGTATGAATCCTTCATCAGCGAGGTCCTTTGTTGACAATCCCAGTCCGTTGTCCGTGTCAATATCCATACTGGTCGCAGTTGGGATGGCGAAATGTTCGTATTCGTGGCCCGTCCCTTCGACTGAGTACGAGCCGTCCTTGTCGTTATCCAGGTCAACGTCCTCGATGTTCTCCTGTACTGTTCCTTCGAAGATGTTTTCGCTATCCTGCGCTTGTTCTACCTCGAATGTCAGTGTCTTCTTCTTGCCGCGTCCTTTCTTCTTGCCGCTTGTGCCTGCAGTATCAGTGGGTGTATGCGTGTCATTCTTGCTCTGCATGCCAGTTTTCCTGGTTTTCTTGGTGCCTGTGTCTTGGCCACCATCCTCCTGTGTATCGGAGTCCATGTTCCCCAAAGGTTGGGATCGAGTTGAAGGCGCCATTGTTCTGTGACGTGGTCATTGTTTGGAGAAGAAAACGAGGTCGGAAATTCGGAAATTGGTTGCTGAATAAAGCTGGTATAGCTAAAAAAGTGTAACGAGCCTAAAGTCTTGCAGGGCACGACGTAGCTATGACCAACGTTTATTGATCAACTACGTGTGCTTGGTACAAGATATAGGTCTGACTCTTACATAAGTGGAGTCGTCGTAGATAAGGGTATCGGTAAAGCCGATACCCGACAAGCGTAAATAAAGGTAATATCTAATCGTCCGTACGGTCCCTTACACAATCGATCATGCATTCACCGGGCGAGTGGCCCAATCGAGATCAAGGTCCCGAAGAGGCATGACTGTACAGGTTTCGAACGTAATGTCGAAAAGTGCAGGGAGCGGCACCATTTCAGCTTCATTATGTATGAGGGAGACCAGTAATACTACCGGTTTCCAGGAAGCGTCAGAGAAGTGGTAGAGGCGAGAGAAGAAGTACGAAGGCTCGGCAGGCGGTTACCATTCAGGATGCGAACTCCCAGTAAAAAATAGCATCAGATTGACATGACGGATGAAGGAGCGCCTCGGATGCAAGTTCGACATTTCCCGGTGACGAAAATAGGAAAAATTTGTTCTTATTTGCTTCAGAGGCCATTGCTCGTAGCTGAGTACCCTCACCTCGTTACAACAATACCGGCTCCATCGTCAGCGTCTAAGGCAGCCACTGCCAGCGATATGTCTGTTATTTTAGTTACAGGATCGTACGACCACGAAATCCGTTTCTGGGAAGCTTGGAGTGGAATATGCTCTCGAACCATTGCTCGAACTGGGGAATCCGGTGTGCGTGCGTCTCTCGATACGTGTAATTGTAGTGTTCATACCTTGTTATTAGCAAGTAAACCGCCTCGCGATATCCCCAGAGTTAGCTACCGCTCAGTCCCCTTGTTTACTTCCATCTACTGATTTGTGCCCTCCAGCAAGCGGCTGCGATACATAAAAAAGTTAACGTTTATGAAATATCCAACGCGACCAACGAGCCTGTAATTGTCTCATGCGTTGTCTACGGTGTATTTTTGACTCATTACACTTAGCTCGTCACTTTTGATGGACACACCAAGAACGTGACGTCTATCCAATTTCACAGGGAGGGAAAGTGGCTGGTGACAGGAAGCGAAGACGGTACTATCAAAATATGGGATCTTCGGTACGAGATCGAACCCTTATTCTCCTTACTAAGTTTGATCCATTACCTCTTCTCCCAGAAATCCACATTTACATCGAACATACGATAATACCGCTCCTGGCAGGGCTATTTCTTTCTTTGCTTCTACCATCTCCTGATATTGATCTCGATTTTGTTTTTCCAGTTAATGATGTCTGCGTTCATCCCAACCAAGGTGAATTGATATCGTGCGACCAGGCAGGAAGCATTAAACAATGGGATTTGTCCGAGAATATCTGCTCTCATGAACTTGTGGGCTGCTCACGTTGTTCTGCATGCTTCATTCATTCATCTCTTTACAGACTCCGGCGGGTGATATTCCAATGCGATCGGTAACTCTAGCTTCCGATGGTTCATGTTTAGTTGCCGGAAACAATAAAGTGAGTCTGTGTAAATAATGATTCTACAAACTTTCAGGCTGCTGCTGCAAGGGCCAATGTACGTGTGGAAGCTAAACGAAGAGGCTTCTAGCGTCCCGCACTTTCAAGCAGTGACAACCTTCCATGCCCACAACAAATATCTTACGCGTTGTCTTCTCAGCCCTGATACGAAGTAAATATTCCCCCTCGTTTTGATGTGGCTCATTCATAAACTGCCATGTTAGATGCCTAGCGACCTGTTCCGGGGATACCACCGTCAAAATATGACAACTTTGAGTTCAGGCAGGAGAAGATCCTCACCGGGCATCAACGGTGGGTCTGGGACTGCGTTTTCAGCGCGGATTCTGCCTATCTTGTCACAGGTACGTTAAGCTAATCCTATTCTTTTGGTTTGCTGACTCAAATCACTTTCCCTCGGGCCTTCCTTCGACCACTCCGCGACTTGTGGGAGATAACATCTGGAGAAGCCGTAAGGCAACCACAAGGTATGTCGCCAACCTAGAGCGTCTTGGCAGGCAGTTGATGTCGCTCGGCGACTGTTTGTTGCGCACCTCAAGATGGCGGCTAAGCTCCTATCACGTGTCTTCGCATACGGTCTGTTCCACTCCGCAGCATCAGCTGGAAGCTAGAGGACGAGATTAAAGGAGGTCTGTCGGCTTGCGTCTCTCCTGATTAGCTTCAGGCCGCCAGTTATCGACTCTTGTGAACACCTCGTGTATGCAATAGTTAGTCAGTTCTAGAATGGAATCGGCTTACGGGTCAGCCTCCAACTGTTATCTTTGACACTTAAAATTGGTTGGAGGACTCACTTCCGATATCTAGGGCTTCGCACCGTCACCGTATAATACGGTTGTACGGGTACCGTCGTACGGGTGCCGTAACCGTACCGTCAAGAGATTGAGATGCACCGTATTGACGGCCGTCGACGGCCGTATGTACGGTATGCAGCCCTATATCGCACGGAGAGCGAAATTCAGCGATAACTCGGGGTGTAGCAGCCCAATACAGTACCATAACTTTCATTTCCATTCATTTTCGGGTCGTTTGCGACCCATAAGTGTTATTCTTGTGTATTTGGAACCGATGACGCGTTCCTGCAAGTGTTAGGGGTGCCTCTTTGCAGCGAGAATCTCTTCTCTAAAGACGGTAACAATGTCAGATTGTATCAGAAAACGAGCTAGGTGGGCTTTGGTGTCTGTACAGTATGGTTTCATATGGTTCTGACGCACCAAGCCCAGCACCTAGCATACGGCCGTATGCACGGCCGTGACGGACGTACTCATACGGTCCGTACACCGTCGACGGTTTGGAGCTGACGGCCGTATACCGTATACGGTACGGTGCGAAGCCCTACCGATATCCCGCGCCTGCCTGAAAGTGTCGAATTGAACATATGCCACAGTCCGATGTGTTTGTGTCCGTCAGAGTTCACCAAGCCTGAATAACTGACCGTCGTGCTTCTGTCCAAGACGACGTATGAGAGAAACGTAGTCAATACAACAGAACGCCATCAGAGCCTCCGCCTCGAATTAAAAATTTCAACTTGTTGAGAATGGATGACTGTTATTGATCCATACCTGAATCCTACTAGGTCCTACTGGCGTGAGATGACCCCATATTGCGATAGCATGGAAGGCCTTACTGCGGGCGCTGAAATGAAAATGCGTCACCGATGAAGTCAGTCAGGGTTCAATTTGAAGACCTGGGTAGAACATGTCAAGCATTGCGTGTGTCAGGTGCTAGTGAGTCGTACACCCGTGACTGAGGATCTATATATCCAGATGCTTGCGTTTCTCATGATTTCTCTTGATACTTTTTTTGTCTCGTTCTCGTTGGAGTACAGACCCTAATTAGCGGGAAGGGCTCCTGCCCGAGAATTAGGATCAGACGGCGTGGAAGCTAGTAATAGTTTCCGCAGATGCAGACTCGGATACTAGAGGGAAAGAATCTGACAAGGAGAGGGTAGCACCGGCAACACTGGCCATAGAACTAACAAGAGGATACTGGTGGTAGCTAGTCAAAGAGGAGGAAAAGTATGAATGGACGGTTGAAACGAATTTGCAAACTGGTCTTAGTGGAAGGGAAGGAATAATACATACCACTCTGCAGACCTCGGCCGAAAATCCGGCAGTTCTGATTGGCTCGAGGCCACGGCCAAGAACGACCCTTAAGCATTACGACTTTACGGTCAAAAGAATAAGATTCGAAAAGACAACTGTCTTCTCCCGCGAGTCAATAGGACCCATGTTCCACGTGTATTCACTGCATGTCTCCTAATGACGTTGAGATTTAATACCGGGTGCAAACTCAGTCTGAGCCACAACTTTTAAAAGTTCCTCGAAGGTTTGGCGTGTCTCGATCCACAATTTGGGAGGACGTTCAAGGAGGTACTCGAAGATCACAGGAAGGAGTGATGAGGTGCGGGAGATAGGAATGCTGCGTATGTGTCGAATTATTCAAGTACGATACTATCGTGGACAGAGCGTTGGCTACCTGCCGTCGCTTTGCACTCCAGGTTTCCTGTACCATATCACGTGTGTACAGGGACGGTAACATCCGTAAATCGGGCATGCTTGAACCACAGTTTGAACACAAAAGGTGGCCAGTAGACATGAAGGAAGAGGGTATTGACTCCGTACACTTCGCATTGGCCCGTCGATGCGCTCGTTAATATGAGTCGGGTGCCAGTGTAAACAGATGGCAGTCGCCGTTGGCGGGCGCAGCGCCAGTTGGTTCGTCCGACTCTTCGGGTTTTGGAGATTCAGAGACTTTTTCGAGAGTAGGCTGCTCCGGGAGATGGTGAAGACAGATTGAGTACTCAGTGACAGTTATAGATAGGCGATCTATGTACTCTGGTCATGCGCCGCTATTGAACACAACGTTCGAACGTTCGAGGCAGACTAGGTTGATATAGCTGGAAGTAAGGTTCCCTGTTCATTATCGTCCGCGATTCCCTTCAATTGGAACTAGATACACTACCTTGAGGCTTCCAAGGTGACGAAGCAGGACCTCCCACTTCCGCCTTCAGGTACACCACGCTGTCGTTCTGCGTAATGTAAAAGCAGTCTTCGAGGCGCACGCCGACCTTGCCCTTGATATACACCCCAGGCTCGTCAGAGTAAGTATGCCCTGTTTGGAGAATGGCCTCGCTCCCGCCGTTCAGGTATGGATCCTCACGACCTCTAAGCCGATACCATGTCCAAGGCGGTGTGTAAGATACTCTCGGGGCTTCGTCGATGCGCTTGGCAACCACACCTGCATGGGCGGTCTGAAAGGCGATATTCTGAGCCGAGTGAACAAAGTTCCATATTTGAAGATGGTATCGGGGATGGTGGAAGCAGGGAGGGCAACGGAATAATCTAATCTGTGGAGTCTTCCGTCGTCATGCAGGCATACCGGCAGCCGCACCGGGGGGTGAGCCAATGCAGCATCAAATCGTGCCCACACTGTGTGGTCGTGCATTTCTCGAAAGACATAAGCAAACCCGTCAAAGAATATATGAATGGTAACGTGTTCCAGATTGGGGATCGTATTCTCCGTCAAGTTCCTGATCCACAAATTCATGAGGTGGAGGTCAGCATTTGGGGGTATGCGGTAATCACAAAACGCGATGCTGAGAGTGCGTAGCTGGGAAACAGGAAGGGTATGTCGGGCATCAAAGGTAAGATCTTTACGCACTGAAAGGGAAATATGTGGGTTATTGCAAGTATATGTGAGCGAGGGGACTCACATGGACCGGACCAAGACGGATGCAGAATAGTGAGCTCGGTCAGCGAGGAGAGTTTTTCCACTTGTAAGTGCGCTGCGAATATGAAGGAAGTCCGCGAGTTTGGATAACATCAATTTCAATGAAATAACATCACTCAACACCAATGGGCAGATTGAGGTGTCGGAGATTGTATTGAGTAAAGATGTTTCATGAAGCAACAATATACAATAACGTTCTAACGTGGAGCCGGGGAGGTGTTCGGTCTAGACAGACAAGATGAAAGTTGGTCTCGTGAATCTCGAGGGTTTTCAGACAATTCCTGGAACTTAGAACTATCGAGAAGACAATAGAGGTCGTTGACGTCCATGTTCCTCATGAGTCTCGTGACTAAGGTGTGAAGCGTCCGCTTGGTCAGTTCATCCCAGCCATCACTCTGCATATCACGCAGCGAATAGCTACAAACTTCGACCCTCTCTACCATCGATAGATAGCTCATGACTTCAGAAATTACCGAAGATTCTGCATCTGTCGATCGCGATTGAAAGGAAACTGAGATGGATTTGACGAGGGAGGGTATATGTGGCGAAGCTTTGCATAGCTTGAGAAACAGTGAGCATTTGGCTTTGTTGAAGGAGACATGACGAAAGATGCAAGCACGAGATTTCGGAAGAAATGCCTGGCAGACGAGAGAGCATGATGCCAGAGACGGTAGATTGGGTACAAGGCCGATTGTGGTGTCTATCAACTCCTGGGGTAACATCTGTGTTAGAGTCAGTGCCCTTGATGCTGGATCATCTAAGGGAAACAAGTACTGAAGTCTGACTCGCAGATGGGCAAAACTTGGCGAGTCAGAGAGATAGTGATAGAAAGCCTTCGGCAATTTCCGCCATTGTGTCCGATGTCTTTGACAGAAGCTCTGCCTATACATTCATTGAAGCGAGAATATTCCATGACAGTAACACGTTCGTTACGATATTCTTGCGATCACCGACGCGTCGTTGACTTTTTTTTACTTGTTTTACCTTGATCAATACGTGTATTCTGCCTCCAATGTTTCATAACGTCGGTCAGTAGTTCTCTCTTTTAATTACTTTTTGGCAGCAACCGTATTGAGCATACTGCAATAGGTTTGCCCCAATACGACGACCGACCCGTAGTCGCCACTGCTGCCTCCAACAGCCTCCGTTCTCTGCTTTTGGAGAGCTGGAAACAAGGCGACGCCTATGATCTCGCAAAAGCTGTCGTCGAACTCCAGTTGAAAAATTGGGAGCAAAGCGAGCGAGAGGCTCAGAATAAAAGCGACTCTTTGGAGATTCTGGGCCTCGATTTTGGCCAGGTGTATTATCAGGGTGCCCTAGGGGAAAACCCTCAAAAGGATTCCGAGAGCATTATCCAAGCCATTCAAGAATCTCAGACCGTCGACAAGGGCTCTCTGAAAGATATCTGGACATGGAGTAGAATACCCTATTCTGTCCGATGCGCAGGCTTGGAAGCAAGGCTTAACATCGAAGGCGGGAACGAGTCTACTACTGGTGCCCGTGAAAATAAAAGAGCTAGAGTTGAAAGACAGGATGAACTTGTTGCTGATGCAGACGAATGGTGAGGTCCATTTTTTTCAAGCTTCCGCAACACTGACCCCGAGGCTTTTCCAGGATCCTGAAAAACGAAGGACACCTTCGATTCCTGTCTCGAAAAGCCAAATCTTCTCCCAATTCCTGGACGTACGGACTCGTGCGCATCGAGGATCTGCCCATCGTTCTGTCTGACGGCGCGTTCACTGTGATGCCATACAACATTGCCATCAAGGTCACCCGTAGTGACGTCTCATCCTTGCCGGGCTTCACCGTTCTTGGTGAAAAAAAAAAATCTGCTGTATACCTCCAGCCAACCATCCACGCTTTCAAATCTTGCTGGGATATCATGACTGACAACGTCCTGCGTGGCCTCAACTGGGACAACGTCTTTGTAGCGGGCGGGCTCGTCTTTGGCACACTCCTCACGCCCCAAGTGCCCGACGCATACACTGACTATACAGACGTCAGTAAAGCCGAAGAATGGATTGCCTCCGATATCGACCTCTACATCTATGGACTCAACGTGAAACAGGCCAATGACAAAATTCGACACATCGAGGAAGTCTACAAAAGCAACTTGCCGGCCGGGTCCCCTTTCCTCGTTGTCCGCAACTCTCAAACAATTACGTTCTATTCGGCGTGGCCTAAGAAGAGAGTCCAGATCGTTCTCAAATTGGTGAACAGTCCTCGTGAAGTGCTCTTGAACTTCGATCTGGATGTGTGCGCTGCCGGGTACGACGGTGAAAACGTGTGGATGCTTCCACGGTTTGTTCGTGCGATGGAGAGTAAGTCTCGATAGGTGTACGAAACACGTCGATTTTATTGACGCTATCATCATAAAGCCGGTACCAGCATCTTTACAATGGATCTCATCAATGGACATTACCTAGGAGATAGGAAGGCAACTCGCGATCCACGGTGAGCCTATTTTAACTCGGTCATCTTCTGCTAACCTGATTTGTTGTAGCGTGTTCAAGTATGCCAACAAAGGCTATGGCATCCGGATCCTCCCATCATATCAGTCGGCACTATCAACTTACACCTCCTCAAAGCAAACTAAATTAATTTCTCGTGGCGAGAACCTCTTCCCAGCGCCGCTGACCTTGAAGGACCTAGCAATTGGATCGCGAACGTGGACGGACAAGTGTGTAGGCAGGTTCTTGCGACTGGGACATAAGAATCGTCCACTTTACTCGCAAAAGCAGATGTATCGGCCTATCAAGACAGACAGCACCCTTCCGGTGTTCACACATGCATTGCTAGAAAGCAACATGCAACGATCCAGCGAGCCTTTGGGCAGGAGCTGTCTGACAGGGTTCTCATTGTTCATGAGGCACGTTGCTCTCTGGGAAGAAGAGGTCAAAGGGAAGATCGTGTATGTCCAGCCGCTACTAATTATCTCACACATCTCATCGTTTCTTCGATAGGATTTGCGACAAATATTGGGCGGAAAATACGTACGGCAATGGCGCTGCTCATTCGTCGTACGATGATTCTCCCGAGTCAGTTCTACTACATCCCGTGGCCTCTGTATGTCCGACTCACATTGTTCTGCATCTATAGATATGAATGGAACGAATCCTTCAATCTTGAGGACTTCAGCGAATCCATCGATTTGTTCAATGACCGCGAAAGGAAAGGTTTCACCGAGTCATACGAATTGATTGAATGGTCTCGAGATGATCCTATTGATGTTTCTGCTGCTGCAAGGTTGAATTATGGGACATCAGTGGATAAAGCGCTCAGCAAGGAGAAAGATATCCAGATCCCGTTGATTCTGAAGAAGAAATTTGCGGAGTTTGCGAATACCATGATCCTCAAGGCGCTTGAAGAGGCCGGAATCAAGGACTGTCCTCCTCCACTTGAAGCAGTCTTGAGGGCGAAGGACAGCGACGAAGAGCGAGCTTATATATGGCGTCTGAACGATGTACTTAACTGGCAGATGATCGACCGCAGAATTGACGAGTCAGTATGAAATATCGTTCTTTTACACAGATGCTGATCTATTTTTCATAGGATCCGTGAAATGCTGTGGGCCTTCCACCGAGGAAATGATCAGGCGCAATATGAAGAGCGCATCTACCATGTCATGGAACAGATATCCAAGCGTGCTATCCGTACAAGCGTAGAGGAAGAGTTGGAGGCATTTGTTATCTGGGTGGGAAGGAAGCCGTACCACCTCGATTCAAAAATCAATGCGCATTTCATAGTGGCGGATTTGAATCGCATGACGCTGGACTAGGGTGACGATGATGAGTGGAAGATATATGTGTCAGATTGGATCTTTAGTACATGTACAATTTTACCTGCTATTTCTAACCTCTATAAAAGTCGTGGTTGTCGGTCATTATGATGTTCACCGATGCGTCGGCTTTTTCGGGTCTCATCTGTCCTCTTCCTACCACGATGTTTGCCGTGCCATTTTTCGGTTACAACCTCAAGCCCGTCCTGAGGCGACTAGTTCTTCATAGCTAGCAATATTTGCCTCACTAGTGTGACACGGATATAGTGACCCGCAAATTAGGCGGACAAGAACGTACCGCTTGACGACCAGAACCCCAAACTCTGACCTGTATGGTCCACGTTAATTTGAATAGCAGTTCTTGCAAGGCTATCTAGCACTTGACTTCTAGCTATAGGTGAGTAATAATAATCCGTTCACCGTTCATCACCGACTTACCTACGCTCTTCGCTAGGCGACTCGATTCGGCGCTCGAAGCCGCATTCATTTTGGTTCCTCGTCTTGCTCAAAGATTCTCTCAGTCTCTCCCTACCATTTGAACAACGCCCTGTACTTTCCAGTCCAACAAGGAAAAACGGCCTTCACGCAACTCCGCTATCTCCGCGGACTTAAAAGGAACATCTAAAACCCTCCGAGTCCTGGAAAATTAGATCTTATGTCAGTGTCAGGCGCGCAGTGTATAAATATCAAGTTTTAATGGGGGTCACCATCTATATTTGTAGTTGTGATACCAACCTTTCCCACTCATGGCCAACTCGACTTTTGTGACGCCGCTTACAGAACTGTTTGGTATCCGCCATCCGGTGATGCTTGCGGGTACGTATCATGTGTATGGGTGGTGACTAACAGGGCGCTGACTGTACCTTTGACCGCAGGTATGGACACCGCCGCAGGCCCTGAGCTAGCCGCCGCAGTGACTAACGCTGGTATATTGTTTCACTGGTCCCTTTGTATTTTATTGACATTGAATGGACTTTCCTAGGCGGCATAGGCATCATCGGTGGTGTGCTTCTTTCACCATCCCTGCTCCGTTCATCTATACGCGCCCTGAAATCCCACCTCCACGACCCCAAGGCACCGTGGGGTGTTGATCTTCTCGTACCCCAAATTGGCGGAAACGCGAGAAAGACCAACGAAGACTACACGCGCGGAGGTTTGGCTGAGCTTGTGGATGTTATTATCAATGAAGGCGCGAGACTTTTTGTATGCGCTGTGGGCATCCCGCCAAGATGGGTCGTGGATCGGTTCCATGAGGCGGGTATACCTGTCATGAAGTGAGTGTTTCACATTGCTCATGATGCCGGAGATGTTGACTGAAAGGTCAGTATGGTCGGCCATCCAAAGGTCTTATTCTCTCCATCTACTTTGTGGTCGTACATCTCTTAACTAAGGCGATCTAGCATGTACCGAAAGCCTTAGCGCAGGGTGTAGACATGATATGCGCCCAAGGCGGAGAGGCGGGTGGTCACACGGGAGATATTCCGTTCAGCATTCTCATCCCATCCGTTGTCGATTTGTGTAGCAAAGCCAAGACGCTGAAGGGCGACCCGGTCCTTGTTGTCGCAGCAGGCGGCATCGCAGATGGGAGAGGGTTGGCTGCAGCATTGGTGTACGTCTCTCACAAATCGGTATTCTGTCTTGAGGACATGCTCATTCTCTACGTAGGTATGGCGCATCTGGTGTCTGGGTGGGCACACGCTTCGTTGCATCCACGGAAGCTGGCGCGCCTCAGATGCACAAAGACCTCGTTTTGAGCGCAGGATATGATGATATCGGTCCGACACTCATCTACTCCGGGAGACCGATGCGTGTAAGATGGACTAACTATGTTAAAGAGTGGTAGGTTCGCTTACTTGCTTCATTTTTTCTCATTTTTTGATTTGCTGCCTGAAGGGAAACCACGCGTCGACACGAACAGGAAGCCCTCCTCGCGCAGGGAAAGATACCGCACAAAATAGATCTGGAGGAACACCCTGAGAAGGTGGTGGAGAGTGCGCGCTGTACGTTTACGTTTTCACTTGTCAAGGTTTCTCCATCAAGCTGATGCCGCATCCTTAGGGGTCATGGGAAAAGTTGCCGGCTCGATACATGATATCAAACCAGCGAAAGATATGTGTGTGATTCCCTTCTACTTCTTCTGCCCTGTCTCAGACGTTTTCACTAGCGTTGAAGAAATCGTTCGCACCGCGGCAGAACGACTGGAGCGTTCTGCAGGGCGTGTGAGGACCAAGTTGTGAGGAAATACGGAGGATCTTCTACAATGGAACAGGATCATAGAACAGGCCTACGGAAGATATTTGTTCTATCTTTCACAATCGTACACGATACTCATAATATAGGTATCTTTATTGCGTATCATTCATCTGTTGATGGCTAGTAAGAACAGAAACCACCGTGGATTACAGTGTGAGATACCTTCTATAAATGAGGGTGTTATGACATTTTGTGGCTAGAGCGGTATAGAAAATAACTGTGGTTTTTTCAGTCGACCGTTCAGGGTGACTGTTCCAATGCAAAAAGAATCAAGGACAGCCAATGCGTCTAACTAAAAATTTAAACACCGCCCGTTCAACTAGTGTGTACGTCCTGCGATTTCGGGGATACTTGTGCTCGAGACCATGATAAATGTATAGTCGTTTCAGCCTAGTAGGTGAATGAATACTCGATGAAACATGTTGGCTAATCTACATGGATAGTAGTACAATCGGGGCTAATTATAGTGACCGATATCAGAAGCCGGTTATTTATACGCTCACATGGAAAGGTCCATGCCATTTTCTTTCAACGACACCGAAACCACGACCTTCTCTCCAGACTCATTCGACGAGGAGCGGCACAGTTCTTCCCCAAACATGTACGGCGACTCGAGGGAGTCCCAGTCAATAGCTGTCGCCATGTCCACGTCGTAATCAAAGTTGAGGGGCATCGTGAGCGACGATTCATACCCAGGAGTCCAGTCGTCGTGTGCAGTCTCATAGGTAGACATAGGTGGGAGGGGTGCGATTGGAGGGAACTTGTGCTCTGGTACGTCGCGCTGGGGCTTGGATAGCGAACCGCGCAAGGACATGGCGACGGACGAGGGAATGACTGGTGTACGCCCTCTGGGACTTTTCTTCACGATATGCGGCGCTATGGGGGAGGGTGGTGGAAACGGCGGTGCAGAAGGCGCGCGTGACGGCGACGGTGTACGGGGCGGCGGGGTAGATGTTGACGAGGCTGATGACGTCAACGAGGGCGTCGGTGACTGGGAAGATGACGACTTCCTTGTGGTGGACCTCCTGCTCGTAGGCTCTCTGGTACTCCCGCTTCTCTTCCTCGCTCCTCCGGATCCCCCGCCACTCCCCTTCCCTGGCGAGTAATTATACCAAGGATACTCCTCCTTATAACGCTCCTTCTCCATCCTGGCGAGCTCGCGAAACGGTTCCTTCTCCTCGGCGCTCAGGGCGTGCCATGCTTCGCCTGCAGCACAGGAGATGACATTCTGGTTTTCTTCCTCGCGGTGCACCCGAAGGTAGTGAGAACGGAAAAAAATGAACGCATTCCGGGGTCGAGGGATATGAGGCTGAGACATGATGGGATGGTAATGGTGGCATAGTGCTTGCCTGGTCTTTTTAGGCGTTGAGAAGAAAGACTCATTAAGATGAACAAAGAACAAGCCATCGTCCTCGTGTCTACGATCCAAAACTATGGTACCAAGCAATTCCGGGTCTCGGTCCGGATGATCGCCGCAAGGCTCTTGGCGCTCCCGAGTCACATAAAAGTTCATCCTAGTCGCGTCGAACAGAGCGCGCGCGATGCCTCGTATCGTGAGCTCCTTTCATGCTCTCTGTGCACATGAACTAATATTCCCAAAGTCCTAGTAGAGTGAATTATACACAATATGCAACATCGCAAGCATGTTTTCAAGCATTCTTCGCCCCTGACACTTCCTTTGTCTACCGGATTTGATACTAGGGTGTCTATTTCTTCTACGGAAGTTGCCTCAAAAGCGGCGGTTCTATCTTTTCAACAATGCATCAAAGTATCAGTCATCAAATCGTTAGACGTCGCTTCTCAGCAGCCTTTGTCGTCGCAGACAGTTCCCCGTCTCGAGCTCACGGTAACCCCGGATGATTGTGTAACCGCCCTGGAACGCACGCTAGTAACTTCAATCGTCATGATCGACACTGTTCCCCTTGTGAATGTACCCTGACGGACAACTCAGACTACCCAAACGGGTGAAAGGATGCATGTAAAGCTCCTTGCGTTCCTCCATTTCTCAGAATCTGATTTCATTTAGGACCCTCACGAGACTTCCCTTCGTGTCTAGATTTGGGACACAAAGACATTACCGCCAGATCCAGTGTCGCTCTAACTGCACTCTCAGCTGCGTATCTCTCACATACGTCCAAGCACTTTGCAGTTGCACCCCGAGTCCTCCGAAACGTGGGATAGACTAGCCATTTCCGAAAGACATTGACACGGATTGTGAGGGCTGTGCCTGGCGATGCTGTATTGGCGAGATTATAAACGACTGTCGCAGTAGCAATCGTCGACTCCAAGCTGAAAACCCCAACTCATCCTCAAGTAAACAGACTTTTTCGCCATTCACTATCGCTGAATTTCAGTGATTAGCCACTTGTCGTCGGTGTTCGTGTGTCTTCCATGCCAACGTTCTCGGCAGCAGATGTTGTTCCTCGTTAGCGCACGATCGATTGTTTCCTCTATTCCACAAACGTGAGTCTTGGCTCCTCAGATCCAGCTTGAAGCCCCGTTGATTCATTTCCGAAGGTTATTGTCCTGGGCCATGAGGACGTTCATTCATGCCATACCGATGTGGTTATATCTTCTATCATCATGTCGATATCGAGCAATGCCGCAGACTCCAAGCTCCGACGCTCAATCTCGCACGAATTAGGCGCCGTTCCTTTGTGTGTTACTCCCACATTTTCTTCGCATTTGCAAGAGTCCGAACGGCTCCTTGTCTGGATTCGCGAACTGCCGATACCTCACTATGTTAATCTATCCATCTCGGATCACAATGACGATGAACAATGGATGCCTTGGAGTCATACGCCTTCCGGCCCGCCTCTTGACGTCGACTCTGTTTTTTGTATGATTGGAATCGGTGATAGTGAGGTCGGAATTTTCATTCACGAGGAGTTTCTCTGCCCGATACTGATTTCATTTCCATACATAGGCGGTTGTGCTTGCTTTGTCTTTCTCAAATCGAGTCTTGTCTTAATCATCGATAACGTATGAATGATCCTAATTGATGTATGATTTTAGACATTTATCTCTCATCCAGTTCGGCGACCCCTCAAGTCCTGCCATACGAGCAATATTCATGAAGTCAAGCGCTTGTTTGATGGATCTAGCCGGGTGTACTAGGGCTGACCACGAAAGCTCAGCTTCATGCTGTAAGCAGTCTGTCGCGACCTTTCTTCGACTCATCTAGATGAGGATGGACAGAAGGCGGCAAAACCGTTATCGTGGTTCGAATTTGCTCGGAGTTTCGAGACAAAGGAAGAGAGCCGTTCAAAAATAGTTCACGGTGACAATTGTGGCGCGCCGTGTCAAGACTCAAGTTCGGTGCCGCGCCTTTGGTTTGAAAATCGTAATCAGGATGTACGTGGTCACAGGTGTATGTTGGAAGAGATCTGATTCTTAAGTTATTTTTAGGGAACATATATTTTTAACAATGGGTGTCCTTCTTTCCTCTGTGGGAGAGTAAACGTTAAACTGGGCCGCAGTTCGGGGCGGTACGACAGAGCTCTTAGGGACGCCGTTGATGCAGCATGGCGCATACAGTGGATGGCTTGCCAATGGGAGGGCTGGGAAAGAGGTTAATTGGATACGGTGACCACCAACGCGCTGAGCACTGAGGTTGGATTCTTCTCTTCGATATTTCTGAGGTCAAGCTCACTTTGCGTCGGGAATCTTAAAGGGTACGACATAGCGATAGCCATTTCTCCGCGAAACCCGATATCATGATTTTCTGGCTCAAGATGAACGATTTCGAAGGAAGAACGACGGCCTACTCGAAAATGACGTGATGTGGCGACGTCAGAAGATGAATGCACGTTCGCTATCTCTTGGAAACAGCCACGCAGGTACATACTTTTTGCCTGTGGGCAACTCTTATCAACGGAAGAAAGGCATCAAGAACTTGCACGTCTACATGGTAACTCCGTCATTTACTAAATCACCGTCTCCCCCAAAAGCGGTTAGGCACTCGCCCTTCGTACGATATCAACAGATTTGACACGGAGTACTTGAACGCGTGAAGTGGATACATGGAATTGGGTGTCCCGGAGACAGCTGGAATGTGTGTATCCACCCAAAGTCGTGGGTGGCGCGAGCTAAACGTGTTCTCCACTTTCGCGTTTCTTCAAGGGTCCTCGAATCACGCGTTCTGCACCTGTGCTACGAATGATTGCCGGATGCGATATCCGACTAGGGTGCTAGTGCCATGTATCGATCAGCACTTTCCTCAAGGAGGTGAGAACGGACCTTTGTATGGAAGTAGGTAATTGTATTTCTCTTGGAAGCCGAAAGGGCATGTAACGTCGGCCTCATGTCGACTTACAACTGCATCTACATTGCGTTCAAGTCTCTTCTAGGCGTGTTGGTTTTTAGACGGGGATGCTAGCGCTTGACCAATTCTCATTTCGGCATTCTGATTTCCAGTTTCACAGCTAAGGTGTCGAAGAGCATGCAGCTCTGTTTCTTTACCTTCAGGAGTCGAGTGCGCCCCGAGGTTCGGCTAATCCCCGACGCGTTCCGATTGAATTCCCGTGGTTGTGGTGTAAGTTGTATTCTTGCCTTCATTCTATTCATAGTTTGATCGTAACGATTCTATTTCGGCACGAACGCGATGCTTGTATGTAGGTTTCCCACCATTTCAGAGAGCTTTTACGACAGGGTTGTGGATTCAAGGTGGAGATGTACAGAGGCTGGACAATCATGGGAGCGTTTTTGCCAAGATCATCAGTGACTCGCTGCGAACAGACCTTGAGCTGGAGCCTGCACGAAGCTCAATCACCTGATGACCAAGTGCGATTGCCGTCCTGGATATTCATACTAATATCTTCAGGAATATATCATTCAGCGATGCGCTGGTCCTTGGCAGTGTTTTACTCTTGACTGGCAAATCGACGGAGTGTCAGTGGCGGTAAAAAAATCCGTGTCACAAATCGTCGTTGCGTCATCCGGCGGATGCCGGCGGTCTTCAACCCCTTGATCTGATTCTTATATTCTGCCGCTGCGTTCAGGGCGTCTTGCATGTTCCATCCCCACCACCCGTCGTGGCTCGTCGACGCCGGTGCTCTGCCAGCCTCACCGTCAGTTCAGCGCATCGTTGTACTGGGTGACCCCGACGTGCGTCTAGTGCATCCTCTTCTCAATAACCCCTTGTTCGCACGAACAGTCTTGGTTGTACCATCAAGCAATCCGGCGAAATGGATTCCAGTAGGCGAATGTTCATCGTCGGCATCTCTAGTGATTCTACGGACGAACAAGAAACACAGCAAAGGCGGCGCCCTACACCTTCTCTCGGACCTGCAGCGTGCTGCGCGCACACCACTGAGACCGGTGAAACAGTACAGCCAATATGACTATGAAGGGCGAGAGGAGACGTTTGGCTTCGTACCCATGAGTACCATGGCGGAGGATACAAGCGAGGCTGAGAGCGCAGGGGTCCTACCGATACCATCCTTCCACGCGGTCATCAATTTCCTCGACGGCAGAACGGGAAACGAGCGGGAAGCCCTGAGGACGGGGATCCTGACGACATCATTGGTCGGCGGGTTCTTGCTGACAGGGAATGGAAAGGGGAAGACCCAGGTGACAGTGCCAAGACGAGCATCTAGATTATCGTTCCTATCACGACGCCCAAGCCCGACACCCCCGACGGCGGCTGGGGAAGAGGCGGAACATGGTGCTGAAGAGAGGTGTGCTCATGTTATACACGTTATTCCACCGTCATCTGCACTTTCATCAAAAACTGTCCAAAATCTCGAGCATTTCCTGATCAATCATAGTCGAACTGCGGCATCGACGTCATCCTTGCCTACATCGATATCCACTACCAAGTCCGCCACACACTACACCTACATTCTCCCTTTCCATCTTCTACCATCATCACATGGCCCTAGTATACTGGACTTTTCCCTGGCCGGAGCCCTCGATGGTGGTGGGTCCAAGGCGTGGATTCGTTCGATGCACGATGTCCGTGTAACCGGAGGCAGCATTAAGATGCTCGGCAGTGGGCTTCCGACACCACCAGATAGCGAGGAGGAGCTAGGTGGAGTAAAAGGCGGTTATCAGTTGTCTGACTCGCCGCCATTGGACGCTGAGGAGGAGAGACAGAAGTCTTTGAGGGCTTTGGAGAAGGGGAAAGGGAGAGAAATGGTGGGATCAACGTCGGGGCAGAATCCGGTCAGGTATGCGCAACCTCTGACGAGAGGTGGTTCCATAAGACTGTTCAAGTCAGATGGTACTGGAGAGAATACTGGTCGTTCGACTTCGGGAGACCGTCGTCGCTCGGAGCGTTTGAAGCCGGAACATGGTCATTCTCAGTCACGCTCAAAGTCCGATCATGGCCATCGACTCACACGACTTACGGTATCCACCACACCTCAGCGCGCCCAAACTGTGTCTTCAAAGCATACATCACGAACTACGAAACCTTTACGATCACCGTCAACTATCAAGTCTATACCCCAACACACGGTACCTTCAGTACCTCGTTCCCCTACCGTTGCCCAACCTCACCCAGTCCATCATACCCATGTCCATGCGCGGACACCCTTTGATACGCATGTATCGCAAGCCTTGCCCAGCCTACCGACCCCAAGAAATACCCCACCTATAACCATGAAGAGCAACGCTACATGGAATGGCGGGGAAAAACCATTTCCTCGAATTTTGAGAAGGAAGGAGGGTAAACTCGATGTCAGGCAGAGGGCGAGCTGGTTTTTGAGTTTTTGGAGCAAAGACTGAGGGTAATGCGACGAACTTTATATGTGGATCTATGTATTAGTGTAAACAATATGCCGGTAAAGATATATGGTGTCGCCAGACGACGCTTTGAATACATTGCAGCATCTATCTGGTTATCATTAGGCGAGAGTGCATTTTACGAGCAACGGGTAGGTTTATGTCATTCGGAAAGTGTGTTCCGCTGGCTTCAACAGTTTCAGAGTTTACGTTCCGGATGGCCCTTATTCTTAACCTGAGTGCCGAGGCAAGTGTCAAGATATACCCTCTCTACGGGCAGGCTTCTCGTGCGCTGTCGCGGCTGGCAGACTTGCTCTGCTTAGCTTCGATTTGACCCAGCCTTGGCTTTGACGATAGGGCGGAGATTCGATGTAGTAGTGGTGAGCATCTTTAACGTGTCGGTATCCCATGGCCAGTGACGTCTATAATAATAAATACTTTATATTGTTACATCCTCCTATATCCGTGTGTTCATTACCCATTCAAGGTCTGTTATTCATAAGAGCATTATCATTAGACTTCGCATCAATCACCAGAACACCTGTTTCAAGATCGTCCTGATGCGAAGTAAACGTCGTCGCCTGGACTTCAATCTTCACCGGTAAGGTGCCTAGATGAAACTCTCCTGTACCTCTTCGCCCATACTGCGTGTCCTGAAATGTTTCCATGGCTACATCGAGTGTTGATCTTAAGCTAACAAGAGTTATGATAAGTGTAGGATAGATAGCCTGTCAACGGGAGATGGCATGAATGACATATAGCTAGCATCTGAACACGATAACAACTCACAGTTAGCTGGGAGAGCATATATATCACTACATATGCCCCCTTGTTCCCACAAAGAGTAACGATGATTGCGATTAGCTATTTTTTGATCAGATTCTCCAAAAGGAGAAAATGGCAAAACGAGCGTACCCAGGTGCAGCAATAAAAGACCCCTGATTCAATCAAAAGTGCGAGGACGCCATTCTGCCGACGAAACCGGGCCATAATAGCCTCGCCAGTTATGGCGCGGATTGTTCTGTTGTGAGACCTTTGGTGAGGACGTTAGTGAGGAATAAACTCTGCAGATCGAGGAAGATGACGAACCATGCACGATAAGCAATGAGGGACGTTGCCCAAATATTCGTCCCCATTGTTGACAGGATGAACATGAGCTCCCAGACATGTAGACTGGGGTTATCAAAGACGCTCACTGCCTTTGGAGCGGTGGCAAAGGCGAAAATTACTCCGATACCGGCTCCTGTACAAACATAAGCGCGTGCAATACAACTCAGCCGAGCTGAAGACTCACCCAGTGTCACCAAAAGTAATACTGCAGACACGAGGAGAATCCACCGTTTACGATTCCACAGGACCCAGGCCCTCCAAATTACAACACTGTCTCCAAGGATAAACTGATGAAGTATCAGCGTTTGCGAAAAAAAAAAGGCTAGACATCACACTTACGTTCACGTTTTCTAGAGCCAGCTCCGTGCAGATCCAAGGCGAGGCGTTATTCTCGAATTCGGTTGGATCTTCTACACCATGGTCGCGGAAGATCCCACGGTAGTTTTGGTTGAAGCTAACCGCCAGGTGCGACGTTGCCAAGCTCCACATTATAGTGTTCAAGGCTATCATGATCTTGACCACCCTCGTCTTCTCCTTTTTGCACCTGCCGTGAAGAAACAGTGTCCGTTAGCGCAAAGCTTCACTTTTCACAGGCATGGCTCACAACAAAATGTAGAGAGAGCTCGCGAATAAACATGTGTACATTCCTGCGAAAGAAGGATTGGTCAGTTGGGAAGGACACAACAGGGATGAGACTGCTAATTACCATAGAGAAGTATCTCGGCTTGCAGTGCGATAAAGAACGCTTCAAGGGGAGCGGGCGATGTCGACATCGCTAGAAAGCGACAAGAGCCTACCGTCTGACAGAGGACATATATATGAAGTGATTCGGGGAAAGCGCGGAGAGCACGGAACAGGGTAGAATTTTATTATCATCAAGACGCGCTGATGCTCCTGCCATGACTTAAGCAACCCAAAACTCGAGTGATGTTCCATACGAGAACCCAATCGCCTTTATTGGCTGGTCGTTTCTGGAGACAGTGTTTCGGACTAACAAAGAAGGAATTCGCCTTCAGTTGCCGATCTCCATTTCCAAGATGTGGAGGACCAGCATGGCCGAAGTTACTAGCTGAAACATATGAAATCTAAAGACCGAGTGTTATGATCTTACCGGGGTTGTAATACAAAGATTGGCCCTGCAAAGAGACGTCAGCGGTGAGATGATTGTCGATGGCTGTGAGCGAAGAAGATAGACAAGTTTTCGTCCCCCCGTGAGCCAGCTGCCAGAACCGCAAGATTCAGATGTTGTGCAAAGAGAGAATGATGAGAAGAGCTAGTGCCATGTTTTCATAAAGTAGAAGGTTCAAGTTGATCCCGAAGAGTACGGTGCCAAGGCTTGCACTAGGTTGCCAAAGGACAGCGCTGAGCGAGGCCGTGCATCAGTGCCTTACGCACGAGTTACGACGACGAAGTTGAAATAGCCGAGTGGCGTCGGTGAGGATTCCGGGTATTGCCGAAGTAGCTTCTACATCCTCTTTTATCGATTCTGAGGATTCCGACAATACCTGACTTTGTACGACCTCTATCGCCGTGGCGGCTTTTTCCTGCCCCGCTTGTTTAATACGATAGGCTGGTCCCGGAGACTATATGTGCAAGAAATTATCACAACACCCATCGAGACAGCGCGATCTTCCAGAACACCTAACTGTCGGGTTTTATACCTGTTCGTATTCCCGTTTTTGTATTTGCCATTCTGAAATACAGTGTGCATCTGCAAGACAGTGGGTTGGTGTATAACCTCAAAGCAGTCGCTCAGAGTATAACTTCTTCTCAATTTCGCATGTAGCGAGAGCGATATAGACGGAACCGGCGATATAGCACGGACCATTGTGGAGCAAGTTTTCGTCTGATTTTGGCACCCAGTTTCTTCGACCGTCAACAACATTAATCACCTATCACCCACGCTTCGAGGATTACTGATTTCGGGGTCGTCCTTTCTACCCCGCCTCTTTTCCAACTTGAAGGAGCCAGGACCTCACTCATGGTGATGCCAAGCGAAGATTGTACAGGCTCCGAGCTTCTAAACGGCGATATCAACAAGTTACCACCTTTGCTTACCGTGACCCTAACATTTTCGAGTTGATCGAGAGACGGAACTTACCTTCGATGGTAGGCTACTCTGTTTGCCGCACCGTGACGAGTACAACGGAGAAGACTAGTCGAAACCGTGACTTCAAAGAATCCTTGTCTGCATTCCCCGAGATCGTTTCTTTCGACTCATTCCCTTCCAGCACTTCCAACTCGAACTCTTACTTCGCAGACTCGAATGAACTCACTTGTATCATCAACGGAACATACTGCGGTCTCCAAATCTCTTGATCGCAGCACCCTGAATGCGTTCATAATGCCCGCTGAGATTATGATCGTTTTGCACCGGAAAAACCGCGAGATTAGTTGGCGACTTCTCGGGGTGTTTTCCCGTCGTTTCCTCCCTCTATCACCCAGTTATGTTTCACTTACTCTTGAACATGTGAGTTATGTCTTTACAGCACGTCTCATGCTTTCTGAATGTACCCAGGTGCATATTCCCAGCGGTCATTCCATTGGCGTCGTCTCTGATTATCAGTATGGAAAGTGCTCCTGTGTCTCTCCAAGCTACACCGATAGGCTTGCGATGGGAGCGTCACGATCCTCGGGATTTCGTTCTTAGTGCATTCTTGACTAACGGGTCGGAGACAATGGTAGCAACAACCATCCAGGCCGTGGCAAATTTCACAGCAGACAGAATTGTCGACATGACCTTCAATCATACAAGTTTATCTGGAAAGGATTGTATCTTGCTCGCTTTGTTTCCTGGACATGGGTGCGTCTCTGATATATTACACCTCGCTCCCTTTGCCGTGAACTGTTTTAGACCTCGTGATCCTTTTGCTCGAAGCGAGCCGTTCTCAGTAAATCCCGCAGACCGCACATCTACGTGGACAGCATTCGAATTGTCGCTTCCCACCAGTGGTACCTCTGCGTCAGTATCAGGGTATCTGCTGCAGCAATTGGACCCATAGGCTTTGTTAACGTGTTTTTCACAGAAACATTCCTGCTTCGAATACAGCGTCTTGTGTTCCGCCTGAGCCGCATCGCGCGCACGCGTTATAGTAGGCAGTGTCTTCGGCTTTCTTGCAATTTGGTGTATGGTTTCCGCGTCTATATGCATCATGATTCGGAGACGAAAAGGTATGATATTGCCGGGCATACCGTTTTGTCGTCCACTGCCTACCACTCCGACCCCGTTCCCACTGTATTCCAGTAATACGGGTTTCCTTCAAGCGCACGGCACCCAAGCCGAGTCGAAAGTGTTGAGGGTCCATTTAACAGGAGAGAATGCGAGGCTGCGAGAAGAGATCATAGCATTGGAGGAACGGATGAGACGTATGGAAGCTAGATATGGGATTCCGCCTCCGCCATCATACAGGTCTGCCTAGTATCTCTTCTTCCAACGGCTCTATATCTTTTGATACATGATCTCCGAATAGACCTTACCGATCAGACTCGAGTGGACATATATAGTTTACCAGCGGAAAATATAGCTATACCGCGTTTACTACAGGCAGTATCGCCGCTGGACATCTCATACAAGATCAACATTGTCATTCGTTCATCAGGCAGTCAAAATGTGAGGCCACTCAAGTTTACTCCAGCTATCGAACCCCCATGTTCTTCCTATTCTTCCAGCTGTGAGTTGATGTCGATTTTCTGTTCGTCTGGATGCAGTTCTAAATGACATTAGGTGTACCATCATAGCACTTATTCCACTAGTGCTGTCCTTGAACATTACTACGCTGGAGAGCGCTCCGGAAGCCTTCCAAAGCACGCCAATATCATTGCGCCGGGACCGTGATGATCCTATCGAATTCGTTCTTGGCGCATTCACCGTTGACGGAAATGTGGCAGCGTCAGCGAATCAGGTCGTGACGAATTTCATAGCAGACAGAATCGTCAACATGACTTTCAATTATACAAGTTCGTTTGAAAAGGATTGTATCCTATTGGCTTGGCTTCCTCATGCCCAGTACGTTTCTGATATGTTGCACCTTGCACCTTTTCTATGAACTATTTCAGGCCTCGTAATTATTTTGCTGAAAGCGAGCGGTTTTCAGTAACAAGTGGGATCTACACAAACGCGGCTGCGCCAAGTGAGTCGACACCATCAAGATCGACGTTGTCCGTTACCAGTCCTACCTCTAGTCCTAGCTCATCCACTGGTCTTACGTCCAGTCCAACTACGTTCAATTCTACTTCATCGGTTTCAGAGTGCGTGCCGCACCGATTGTTTCTTTTTACCAATAAGCCCTGTAACATGTTTTCCACAGGACGGCATCTAATGTACCCCCCAAACCCGCATCACGCACGGGCATGATTGTAGGCAGCGTCCTCGGTATACTTGCACTTGGATGCATGGTTTCCGTGTCTATATACGTCTTGATTAGGCGACGGAGGTCAAATGCGGCCACGCCATTGCTTCGTTCTCAGGACAGCATGGCCTTTACTGCTCTTCCTCGGTCCTCAGTGAACTCTAGGAGTACTATCTTCCATGAAGAAAGTGAGACCGAAGCCGTGTCTGAAGTATCGAGGGCCCCTTTAGAAGGAGAGAACGCTAGGATACGAGAGGAGATCACGACATTGGAGAATCAGATCGGAGGCATCGAGGAACCTTTGTCTGAAGTGTCGATCCGCACAGTGGGAGAGAATGCGAGGATGCGAGAAGAGATCGCTGCGTTGGAGGATCGGATCAGCCGTATGGAGGCTAGATACTGGAATTCACCTCGTCCACCATCATACAGGTCTGCCTAGTATCCCCTCTTCCAATGACTCTATATCTTTTGATGCATGATCTCTAAGTGGACTTTACCGATCAGACTCGAGTGGACGTACATAGTTTACTAAGAATATGGAACCATACTGCGTTTACTACAGGCAGTACCAACTATGACCAAGTCAATGAGCAGATAGTCAAAATATGAAGCCAAGTTTACTACCCTATGACTCCTATTATTCTTCCCATTCTTCCAACTGTGAGTCGATGTCAAATTCTAGTTCGTCAGGATGCAGTCCTAGAAGTCGCCAGGCGTACGTTTATAGCCTTCAGTCCATTTGCGTTGTCCCTAAATGTTGCGCCGGACAACACTGCGTGAGCTTTCCACAGATATCTTTGCTCTGGGCTATGCGATCCCACCAATGGCGCGCTATCACCGAATACATTAACTCGGACATAGCTTTCTTTACTTGCGACGACGGTTGCAAGTATCACAGAGGACTGAGTTATCAACATCACTGTAAGCCCGTTCTCGTACTTACTACATTTAGACACATCGATCTGGCGCCTCGATTACATGATCTGACCCCAGGGGATTATATATATATATCCCCACAGTTTTCTCCTTTCCCCCCCCCCCCCTTTTTTCTTCCTCCCTTCGACTACGTCCCTCCTTTCTTCATTATCCCTCACTGCTCTGTCCTCATTAGTCGCTCCCTTGCTATCGCAATCCACACGTTGATCCCGTCTGTTTGTTCTTCCGTTGAGTGTTCGGCCTTGCGGCGCAAGGCCGCCTTTCAATCACCTTCTTGATAACATAAGTTCATTTGGAACGGATGGTCGCCTGTTCGCTTGTCTTCCGGTAGGGCCTGCCAGTGGTAGTTTGCTCGTTGCAACTTGCAAGTTGGTTGCAAGCGGGCATGTCACCATGACAAGCGAATCCAGTCCAACTTGTCCGACCTCGTCAGCTTCTTAAGGGTCAGTTCGGCTGCCAGATAGTTGGGTCCGGATAGTTGCCGTTTTAGGAAATCCAACATGATCCAACTATCCAGCGCTTTTCTGTGCTCGTCCTGCTTGTTTCTGGGGATTCTTCCGCTTCTGAAACCCAGTCAAAATGTACAGCTGCTTTTTTTATCATGATTTAGACATGAGGTCCACCGCGGCATGATGCATTGACTGTCGTATCATTTGAACTTTGAACATCTTTCAATACTACAGGATACCTATGGGCTTTCCCCCATCGTAAAACGTCTTTTGTGACCTTTTTGAAATATATTTGGACTATATATATGCCATCGCATGCCTATGGGGCACTGCTGGCGCTTCCGGTACTACTAACTCTTGAAAGAGATAAGATGTTCTTCTCCTTTGTGCATTCTGGCGACTTCTGTGTCTATCTACTCCGATTAACCAGTAAATCTAGGTTTGTTCGACTTCTTTCTTCCTTAATCTACATGGAACAGTTTCTCTTTGTACCGGTACTCTGAAAATCACGACAGAGAGCAGGATTTTTTTGGAAAGCTCGATTTGAGTTCTGCAGTTAAGAGACTGCAGCAAATGCAATTTGACATGAAGATCAACTTAGTACATATGAAACACAACATTAAATATGCTCTCGCACCCAGCATCAAGCCCAGAAATACGCAGGACGAGCGCAGAAAGCCACTGGATAGTTGGATCATGTTGGATTTCCTAAAACGGCAACTATCCGGACCCAACTATCTGGCAGCCGAACTGACCCTAAAGGTGCGTGTTAGTCCTTGTGATACACAAGGAAGATCCCCGGCTTCAACGACAGTATCTAATGTTCGGCCTCACCCGGCCCTCACGCAATGGGCAGCATCCTCGGCCCGGGGTTGTTTGCACTTAGATGTATTCCTTCTGTATCTACATGCGTCTTCATTCAGCGAAGGAGATTCAAGAAAATCATCTATTTTACACATTAATGAAGGGTGTGATGAGAGCGCGGGCCGCGGGTCCCGCTTATCCGTGCCGTTTCCGGCGTCGCGGCATTGCCGCAAAGTCGTGGCTCGCCGACTTACCGTCTCTGGCGCAGTTGGGTCACAGTCAGAGGGAGTTCGAAGGAGACCACGGTTTCCTTCGTCCTCAGGACAACCTGGGGCGACTCTAACTACGTTCTCTATCCAGAATGCGAGACCGAAGCTCTCTTGGAAGTGTCGAGAGCCCATCCAAAGGAAGAGAATACCGGGATGCGCAAGAAGATCACGGCATTGGGAGCAGCTCTGCCTCCCTCTCTAAAGGTTTCTATATCTTTTGATTCATGATCTCCAAATGGATTTCACTGATCAGACCCCGTACTAGTTTAACAACGGAAAATCGTGCATCATGTTTACTACCGTCAGTACCAGCGGCGAAGCTGAATGAACATCTCGTGCAGTCCGATCGACATCGACATTCATCCAGAAGCCGAAATGTGAGGTCATTCAAGTTTACTTCAGCTATCGACTCCCATGTTCTTCCTATTCTTCCAGCTGTGAGTTGATGTCGTTTTCAGTTTGCCTGGATGCATCTCTAAATGTCTCTAGGTATACCCTCACAAGGCTCATTCCACTAGTGTTGTCCCTAAATATCACGCTGGGTCGCGCTCCGGAACCCTTCCAAAAGACGCCGATATCTTTGCGCTGGGCGCAGGATGATCCCTCGGATTTCGTTTTTGGGGCATTGACGATTGACGGATTGATGATGACAGCGACCACGGTTCAGGCCGTGACTGATTTCACAACCGACAGAATTGTCAACATGACCTTCAATTATACAAGTCCATATGGAAAGGATTGTATGCTGTTGGCTTGGCTTCCTCAGGCTGGGTGCGTTTCTGATATGTTGCGCCTTGCGCCCTTTCGTTGAACTACTTCAGGCCTCGTAATTATTTCACTAAAAGCGAGCCATTTTCAGTGCAAAGTGGCAGATCTGGAAGAGTTATAACCAGTATGGCAGGTTTAGAGTCGACGTTTCCCAGTACCAGTGCTATGGCGTCCAGTCCTGCTACTTCCAATTCTATTCCATCAGTTTCAGGGTGCGTGCGTGCTGCACCGATTATTCCTTTTTACTCAGAAGCTCTGTAACATGATTTCCACAGGACGGTGTCTAATGTACCCCCTAAACCCGCATCGCACACGAGCATGATTGTGGGTGGCGTCCTCAGCTTGCTTGCGCTTGGATGCATAGCTTCCGCGTCTATATATGTCCTGCTTTGGCGATGGAGGTCGAAGGCGGGCAGTCCGCCATTGCTTTGTCCTCAGGACAAACCAGCGCCTACTCTAGCTCCATTTCTACTGAAAGATGGTAGTAAACGCGAGACCGGAGCCCAAGAACATGCGTCGGCAGTGTCGAGAGACCATTTAGAAGCAGAGATTGCGAGGGTGCGAGAGGAGATCAGGGCGTTGCGGTTGGACAATCAGATCAGACGCATGGAGGCTGGATATGAGAGTCTGCCTCCGCCGTCATATAGGTCTGCCTTGAGTTCCTCCCGCTCTATATCTTTCGATACTTGATCTCCAAGTGGACTTCACCGATCGGACTCGGGTGCATAGTTAGGCAACGGAAAGTGGAACAATACTATGTTTACTACCGTCAAGTACCGACGATGAATAGTCCGATCAACATTGTCATTCATCTGATATTCAAAATGTGAAGCCATTCAAAGTCATCCTATTTAGGCATGTTCTTCCCATTTTTGAAACTGTATGTTGATTCGCTTGCATGCTAGTGTAGCCTAAGTTTCGCCAGGACCTAGGTATACGCTCGTTCCATCAGTGTTCTCCATAAATAGCACACCGGAAGCGCCATAGAAGCATTTCAACGTTTGCTAATATCCTCACTGCACTAGGCGCTTGATGGTCGTTCTAGTAGTTGCATTCACAGTCGACGGATCAGATATAATGGCGGTAGCGATGATTCGTGTCGTAGAATTTTCACAGCAGCGGATTCAAGTCCGGATGGGAACTCGAAGGTTTGACTCTTGTATCTTGATCGTTTGGCCTATTGACTATGAGTACGTCGCACCTTGCGTCCATTGCCATGAACTATTTCAGGCCTCTTACTCAGTAGCGAGAATTTTCCAGTGACAAGCGGGTGCGCGTTTCAGCGATTAGTCCTTCTTAACAATGAGCTTTCACGGAAGCATTCTCCCCCTTCGAAACATGCGTCGCATACGGGCGGCATCCCTGTGCTTGGAATCTGGATACATAGCTCCCGCGTCTAAAGACTTCTTCATTCGGCGACATAGGTCCACCGGCTAATAGTCTCACTACCCCGTTGTCACTGAACTCTACTAGTATAAGTTTCCATGCAGAATGCGACTGTCTGAAGTTCGGGAGCCCATTTGGAGGGAGTTCCGAGCGGGTCGGAATGCTAGGATGCAAACGGAGATCACGGCATTGGAGATCTCTGGTCGATCATGTCCCTGAGAAGGAAATCAACCAGAATCCGTACTACACAACTCAGTGCTACGTACCGAACACTCTCGGTAACTGATACTCTATCGGTCGGAAGGGTCGGCCCGTTCAACACGGAGATAACGCGAGGGTATCACGGCGTTGGAGAATCAGATCTGAGGTGGATACGAGGACGTGTATGACGGTGGAGGCAAACTCTCGGGTTCCTGATCAGAAGACCCTTGGAATGGTCGTGCATAGTCAGGCAACGGATGGTGAAGCCATACCGTGAAACCCTATTATCGAATAGTCCGATCATTCCTCTGGCAGTCAAAATGTGAAGCTATTCAAGTTCATTCCAGCTACCGATTCCCATGTCGTTCCCACTCTTCCTGCTGTGAGTTGATGCCGATTTTCTGTTTGTCTGGATACAGTTCTGAATGCCATTAGGTGTACTATTATAGCACTTATTCCACTAGTGTTGTCCCTGAATATCACGCTGCTGGCAGAGAGCGCTCCGGGAGCCTTCCAAAGCACACCAATATCATTGCGCTGGGCGCAGAATGATCCTATCGAATTTTCTCTTGGTGCATTCACCACTGACAAATACATGGCAGCGTCGGTGAATCAGGTCGTGGAGAATTTCATAACAGACAGAATCGTCAACATGACCTTCAATTGTACAAGTCCGTTTGGAAAGGATTGTATCCTCTTGGCTTGGCTTCCTCAGGCTCAGTACGTTTCTGATATACTGCACCTTGCATCCTTTTTACGAACTATTTCAGACCTCGTAATAATTTTGCTGAAAGCAAGCCGTTTTCAGTACTAAGTGGACGCCCGGTTACGCCTGAGCCGGAAGTATCAACCTCGACGATTCTCGGGACCATTCCTACCACATCTAGTCCTACCACGTCCAATTCTACTTCATCAGTTTCAAGGTGCGTGCTGCAACGATTAGTCCTCTTTATCCACACCGACGTCTTTCAGTACGACATCCAGTCTTGCTTCCTCGCAAGTTTTAGGGTACATATTGCTTGCTAAATCTATTTCCCCATGTTCATGGACGAGTAATTACCCACAGACCCACCCAATCGACAGAGAAAGCCATACCTACAGAAGCAGTCGTTGGCGCCGTCATCGGCTCATTTGTGCTTTTGTCCATAGTCTCCGCTGCCTTATTCATTATACTATGGCGACGGAGGAATCGAAAGTTGAAGGAATCTGCACCATCGCGTGCTTTTTGGAGATACTTAGATAGGAAGGGCCCACCGATTTCTCGTCCCGTTCGGGAACCTTTGCCTGCATACACTGCGCAGCGCCGGACATTCCAAAGACCAACTGTTCGCCCGCCACCCTTGAGGTTACCAGATTGATATTATCTTCATGGGAAGCTATGATGGGTTGAACGTTCTATACTTAATGCCAATTCACTCAGGAAGTGAATTACTTAGTATTTGTATTAGCCTGTATTAGGTCTTGAGGACTACGGGCCTATGTTTAATTGTTTTATGCCGTGCTTACCTCTTGTGTCAGCCCTCTAAGATTAGTTCGGGAATACTAATAATGGAAAGGAGGCGGCTTGGCGGCGACCTTTTGTGGAGTTTCCTTTTCAAGGTCAACAGCGTGGTACTGATAGAATCTGACATCAACTATCACGTTGCTCAGCAGCAGCAGTGCTCAGCCTCCGGCGCTGTCGAGGCTCTATCTGACCCAACTATCAGCGACGGTGTATTCCTCTCAAATAGCTGCGGGGCGTGATCATTTGACCAAGTTTGCTGCCGCTCTTTACCAACATGCAGGATCCAGAGAGTCCACCGCCAAACGTTCCGTATCAGGCGTACAGGGTGCGTTGCTACCTTTTTGTCATCTAAAGGGACTACTGACAGCTGTTCAAGTCGAAACGGCACTCGCGCACGGTCTCAAATTCGCGGCTCACGCCCAATGCTTCACCTCCACCATCATTATCCAGACCGACGAGCATCATAGGCCCACCAATGCAGTTGAACTACGATTCCTGGGAGAAAGATGCTGCTACAGCGTTCGCCTTGAAGGCACAAGCGCCGGCGGCGGAGCCAATTGTTGTGCTGGAACCTACCCCACCTGTGACGATTAATGGCCTTCCAAGCCCGCCTGACTCTCCAAATACCGATGAGCCTCCAGAGCCGCCAAAGGAAAACGAGGCTGTACCATTGACGGTCGAGCCGACGACGACGACGACACCCGAACACCATTCAGATCACCACGAGACACCTTCGACAGCCCCTTCATCACCTTCTGCATCGTCTTCCGGCAGTCCATCACAAGCCACTAAATCTTTGCCGCGCACTAACAATATTCGTAAAGCTTCTACTTTTCGCCATGTCCCCAGAACATCCCGGGCACTCGTGACACCTTCGCTTCTGGGTCCTCAACATTCTCGCACGGGTTCCGCCGCTGCCGCTGTACCCAGTAGTCTTCGGCACAGTATACCTCCAACAGATAATACATATGGCGCAAGTCGGCGCCTCTCCTCTGACTCTCCCAGTCGGATAGCTCCCTCCCCAGTACCCTTACCTCCGTCCAAAGACAACAAGCCAACCTCAGATACCAAATTGACGACTATTACTAACGGCACCATTAATGGAAGCGGAAGCACATCTGTATCATCTCATGTATCACCATCATTATCCCCTTCACCTCAAGCAGTCACGCCACCAACACGAACAATTTCTCTACATCCATCTCCATCCGTTTCACCTGCTCCGAGGCCCTCGTCCTCTGCATCAATTCGTCTCGCGCCCTCTAGATCATCGACGTCTACACCTCCCCTCGCGACACCCATAACACGATCAATCGCTCCATACCGACCTGGCTTCCAACCGAGAGGTCTTTACCGACCCCGAACAGATGAATTTCTTGCTCTCCGGAAAATCTCACGAGATGGTGTGGAGGAATCAGGCATGCAGAAACGGATAGAACGTACCAAATTGGAAAGAAGGCTCGAGAAGTTGATCACACTTCATTTTCCAGTAGGCGGTCATTCTGCTACTGACCGGGGGAAACATCTGCGGCCAGAAGGCAGTCGGCGGGCGTCGTCGTTATTTGACCTAGAAATTGGCGATTTGAAGCGAATGAGTCTATCAGATGCCACCGGACTATGGAAGGGTGTATTATCATCCGGAGGGGGTCAAAATGATATACGAGGTATGATATCTCCTTGTCATACATTGAGATACCACCAATATTGACTACTACTAGCGGCCGAACAGCGAATAACACCATGGGAAGAGGACGCCGCTGTTAGCAAATGTCCTTTATGCCGGTAAATCAACCAGTTTATCCGTGCCATCTTCTGCTATAATATATACACTTAGTGCATCATTCCACCCCCTCACAAATCGGAAACACCACTGTCGACTCTGTGGGAAGATCGTATGTTCTCTGCCTGTGAGACATCCACAACGACCCGTTCAGTGTTCAATATTATTCGTTGTTGACCCAAAATCACGGAAAATTGAAGAGGTCGGCGAAGGCGTGGACTACGGTGTTAAGAAGAGACGAGTGGGGAGTATAAGCAGTCCCGGAAGCGCAGGGAAAACAGAAGAGCCGGAGGACGACTCGGAGAAATTCTTGAAGGGCGTTAGGATATGCCAGGATTGTCGGCCTATACTACTGTAAGGGTATCGCGAATCTCTCGATGATACACCTGTACTCACGGGATTTCCACAAACAGGCGACAGCAGTATTACCAGGAAATGAATACTGTTCCGACATTTTCAAAACTGTACCAAGTCCTTATAGAGCTTGAAAAAGAGCTCGAAGATTGCTTGCCTCAGTTTCAAGAGCTCATTGTTAGCCTTAAGTGGGTTCATTCTTCTCTACAGAAGTTTGATTGTTCATGGAGGTGTTTTTGTAGTCACGATGAGCATCCGACCAAGGAGGCCACCGCAGCACGCAAGCGTTTACTCGATATCTTTGCGCAGTATGATGCCGCCGCGAAACGAATACGAAAGCTTCCTTGTACGCCGGGAAGCTCTCAAGATCGTGTTCAGATGGCCGTTACAACACGGGCTAACATGTTTCTGCAGAAGCATATGTTCCCACTTCAAGTAAGTTCGGATATCACCTTTTGTCTGATCTTTAGCTGACGGGTGCTTCAGTCACTACCAAAGGCGAAACCCAAGCACAAGAAGTCCTCGAGTACAGTGGAGGAAGCCCCGATAATTGATCCTGATTCGGAGGCTGCCCATGCGTTACAGCCTTTACTGGAGCAAGAAGCACTCTTAGAATCGTTCGTGGAGGAGGCCAACGCGCATCGGAAGTTTGAGGACGCGAAAGCGCTGAGAATAAGTCTCGGTGAGATTCGCGCGGAGATCGAGCGGATATTGGCGAATGCGGAGAATGGCGCAGTGAAGGGGAAGGGGAAGAAACGCAGCTGACCCACAAGTCCTGATGGAGATCTCTGGAAGAATTTATGTCTGCTTTCGAATGCTAAGTTATCAACCAGCGGAATTCATGATCCGCATCGAGAGTTTAAGATCGAGAATTTGGTATTGGGGTAAATTACAAATGCAATGTTTTTTCTATGCATATGGTGGTAAACAATCACCATGTTCCTATTTGACTCGCTACTTTGAAGTCACATCCCGTCTTGGCCTTTACTTCCTCTAGTGTCACTCCCTTTGCAAGATCAATGAGCTCGAGGCCACCGTTTGCACGGTCAACGTTGAACACAGCTAATTCTGTAATAATCTGGCTGACGGTCCTGGCTCCAGTCAACGGCAGCGAGCACTCTTTGAGAATCTTGGGACTTCCATCTCTAGCTGTGTGTTCCATGGTGACGAGAACCTTGGTCTTGTCGGGGTTGGAGACGAGGTCCATTGCTCCTCCAATACCTTTGACCATCTTGCCGGGGATCATGAAGTTGGCGATATCTCCAGCTTGGGAGACTTCCATGGCCTATATGCAAATCGTTAATTTCTGTGCTAAGAATAAATGAGAAGGAGTCACACGTACACCGAGAATGGCAATATCAATGTGACCTCCGCGGATCATAGCGAAAGATTCACTGGAGTCTAAAAGATTGGTAAGACGATGTGCCATAGCGTGTATTTGTGAATTCCATACCAAATATTGAAGCTCCTGGAACGAGTGTAACAGTCTCCTTGCCGGCATTGATCAAATCCCTGTACACACAGAAGGTCAGAAAAAGACACCGGCATTCTGACGCCAGCACTCACGCATCGAGTTGCTCCTTCGTGGGGTAAGGTCCCATTCCAAGAATGCCGTTCTCACTCTGCAGCCAGACACGGACACCCTTCTCCAAATATTCCGGAACAAGCGTGGGCATACCGATACCAAGATTAACGTGGAAGCCGTCCTTGATTTCCTTCGCGGCTCTGCTGGCGATGTAACGTCGCTGAGCTTGGGCGGCGGCTTTCTCGGGAGATAGAGTAGATTTGCTTGAACCGGATGTAGCGAGGGTGACGATTTCAATCGTCTTGGGGGACGTTGCGTTCACGATCCTGTCGACATAAACACCAGGGAGATGTACTGCATTTGGGGAGATATCGCCGACAGAGACGATGTTTTCTGCTTCGACGATTGTAAGTTTCGCGTTTTTGGCCATGACTGTGCTGAAGTTCTGAGAAGCATATCTACATACGCGTCAGAGTAGTGTCCCGACCAGGAAAAAGGAAGCTAACCTAAAGACACAGTTCCCGATTTCGTCGACTTTCCATGCCCTGATGAATGCGACATCACCCGCAATGGCGGGCTCGAGGATAAATCGCCTGCCTCCAATTTCTCGACTCTCCTTTTTGATACCGGGTATTTCAATGCCTGCCGATATGCCACCGGGTTTGTATCGGACCGCTATAGTTCCTTGCTCAACTGCCGTTGACGCGCCTGTGGGAGTAAAGAATGCAGGAATTCCGGCAGCGTGTGCACGGAGCCTTTCCGCGAGTGTTCCCTGAGGTACGAGTTCAAGTGATATAGCGCCCTTGAGGTAAAGAGCCTCGAATTTCTTATTCCTGAGAAGAGCGTTAGAGCATAGCCTCAAATTGTACACGAAAGGGTACATACCCTCCCGGATATGATGCTATGATCTTTCCCAGTTGTTCAGTGTTGAGAAGTTTTCCTCGTACACGATGAGCGTTGCGTCTACGGATGAAGTCCGATGAATCGCATACCTAAACCAGAATCGCCTGAACCAGCGTTATTTGAGACGCCTGTAAGGTTCATGACATCCTTTCGCTTTGCTAGGGCGCCCAGAAGAGTGTCTACAGTCATATCTTTAGTCAGCATTCACGACAAGGAGTATGGACGACAAATACCTGGGATACCAGCAAGACCGAACCCTTTGATCGCGTCTGTCAGACAGGGCCGACCTTTAGACAACGGAAACACACACCTCCGCACAACAGAACATCTCCTGACTTTATATCCTTGACGGCGTCGTCAACCGAGTCCCAAATCTTACCCTCTGTCGGACCAGTGGGGGTGTTGTATTTCCTGACTGAGCAGATGAAAGCAGCCCGGAAGGTGGCTGCAGCGAGCCTAACAGTAGAGTGGGCCTGCACAGCGAGCATGGTAGGGTCCGAGCCACGATGTGAAGAGAAACAAGGATTTATTGGACGTGGGGTTTATATGGTCGTCACATGGCGGAAGAAGTTTCCTCCTTCACCCTTTCGGATCTCCTAATCCTATGACCTGTCGGTAATGTTCGGACCGTGGTACCCTCGCGACCGTGACGATCGCGCATCAAGAAGGTCCGTTGAAAACCGACGAAGGAAGAACATCATGAGGACAAATATCTACCCAGACTGGCCACCAACATGCATTTTTAAGCAGTACATAGAAACTACTTGCTTGAATATACATATGCTAACATCTCCAGTTAGTTCGGAATAAAAGTCAAAAAAAAAAAAGTGAATTGCAAGACAGAAACATCAGCAATACTTTGCATAAATTGGAAACAGACTCTATTGAGAAATCTAATACCGACGATTTATGTCAAGAACAGTCAGGAAGTAGCCGGGAAATAGCTATGATACCTACTTTATAGTTGTCGAGACGAGCTTCCCTATCCGCCGTGAGGGAAGGTCGAAAGTTAGTGCAACTTTATTTCAAGTGACAGCTTCCACGTCTAGCTGCTAGTCCGGACAGAGCGTCTGCGCCCATGGTGGGTTCAGCGTGGTCGAGCTGTTCGCGTGTTCGGTTGAGCCTTGGGTGTTCTTCAGAACTCAAGGATGGGTCCGTTCGGCGTCTACATATGTATACTGGCAGACACAGAACTCGAAGGCAACGGTGCTAGCACATGAAGGAACAGGAAGAATTCTCCAAGTTGGGAAAAGACGCATACATTTATAATCATTTGGCTTCGAAGACTGAGGCAGAAATACGGCTAATTGGACTGTGCCGATATAATCTTGTTTGCACGGACCCAAGGTGGAGTAATATAGAAAATGAACCGCCTGGACGGGACAGGATCAGTATACAAGCGGATAACAAGAAACTTCTTTGACACTTACGAAAAGTGTATTTAGGCGCTGCTGCGGTGGGCGCTGTTACAAGCGGACGATAAGAATTTAGGTAACATCCATACTCAATAAGGGGATACGGTATCGTTGAAAAGAGGGTGAAAGCTACAACCGGTCAAGCTTGTCGGTCAGTGCAAAGTGACCGCATGACCATTGAAGTAATAGATCGATATAAGCGCTGACTCGGAAGATTTCGCGCCTTTGCCCAGTGATCGTAGCGCCAGTGAGAAATAAGAACAGGCTCCCAGGGTTGATGATAAAGGGGAGATCTTAGAAGCAAACCTTGATACCAAGGAAATGCAGGACGGATCACGGTTTGCGCAAAAAAAGAACAAAGTGATGGTTACGAGGCGCACTGTTCTGCGACTCAAGGGTGTCGAGCTCAGAGGTCAAAAGGCTTTATAAATAATACGATACTTCCTCTGGGAGTATCACACGTCGAAGCGTTAGCCTCTCATTGTAAAGAATTATGACTGACGGCGCAAGGCTGACGGTTTGTCCACGACTATTCAAGTAGACGCTTGCGGAGGTGTTTGTGGATCGGTGAGCTGCGTACCAAGTATGGTAAGTTGCATTCATCCCAGTGGATGTTATGGGTGTTTGTACGTGCATGAGCTTGGAGTTGATTAGTCTTGACGGAATTTTTTCGTGATGGATTTATAGCCTGAAGTTGGCCTGAAGGGTCTTGAGGGCCGGGAAAAGAGGAAGATCCCCAACCCGGTCCGGGGGTCCGCAAGGCAATTCACGTGGTGACTATTTTTTCAGGCGAAACTTGGTTTCGTGCTCGCAACCGCGCGTGTTAACCGATGTTAAAAATATCTGCTTGAAGTTGGGGGCGTGGCTTTAATCTAGTTAGAGCCCACTTTCTGCTGCGAAGCTTTCGTATTGATCCCGTATTTGATGGTGATAACAACTTGCTGGACCACTTACGCGTGCACCGGTGGTGCTTCCTATTATTTTGATTGATATTGTACCTTTGACTGGTCGTATACAATGAAGACTATGAATAATCTTTACCCCTTTAGACCTCTTTGGTTTTGTTCAGCTCTTATGCTGAGCATAGCTTAGATCTGCTCGCACACGTGTTGTTCGACGTTGCGGCATCCTTTTGGTTCTTCACCTTCTTGTGCAGGACGAATATCACTGAAACGCCATGGGACTTTACTCACCGCTTCTGACATTTTCGATCACATTATTTTCCCAGCTAAGCGATCGCGTACCGCATTGGGGATTTCCTTGAGGCCAGTGCAGACCATAGTTGGGAAACTTCGTACTTTCGCACGTCCAGCACATGGTGGTAGTGTATATATAGATCCACCTTCTGGTCCAGGTACTTACGGATTCAACGTCATAATGAAGCAAAAATGCTGCTGCCAGCACTGCGTATCAGCATATCTACCACACTAACCGGAAAATTGAACAGGGAGGGTGCTGGAGGTGCCCGTTGTTTACGACGTGGTGCGCAGTAATGAAAAACGAGACCGAGCCACCGGCGCATTCAGTAGACCGTCTCCCCGTTTAAAGACCTGCGATAATTTGCGCCTGATCATTGACCAAAATGGAAGTCCTGTCTATTCTTGTGCATAGAAATTGTGGGAAAACATTTTTAGATCAATCTTTCTGTTTGAGCTTGCCTGATTAGCAAAGCCGCCAAGGCAGTCAACGACAAGCCATAACCATTGCCCAGTCTCAGGATTATCAAGTCAATATCCTGGCGCTGGACAAGTCGCTGACGACGCCTGCCACTGTCATCGTCGTCGTTGAGCACGTCGTTCTCTCTCTCTTCTCTTCACCCACGACTCTTTCACCATGAATTGGCTTGCATCCCTCTTCTCGTCGGGCTCTTCCCCAAATTCGCGAAAGGGCCAAGCCATATCATCGACGCACGACGCATTTTCGATTCCATCGTCTTCGCCCATCTTTTCGTCGCATCCAGACGTCGATACCCCAGACCCTGAGACGGCGACCTCTGGGTCGTACACATATCCTCCAGCAAGCCCCGGTTCTTACGCATATATCCCGACTTCGTACGTTTTCCTGTTATGTGTGGCGGTATTACCAGACTGATGTCTCAGAAGAAACGGCTCAAATTCACGTTCTGCATCTCTGTTGCCCATGCATCATGACCCTCTCCACACCCCCTTCTCGCCTTCCTCTGCATATCCCTCTTTGACCTCTACATGGAACCGCCTTCGCGCGTGGCTTGCTCGTGAATATCCGGAACTGGGAGATACCCTAAACTATGGCATTTTGCCAGAGGACCTGGCCCAGATTGAGCTGCAGTTTGGCTTCGCTTTGCCCTCCGTTGTTCGCGAGTCTTATCTCATCGTTGACGGCCAGGAGGCAGAGTCAGCCGCTGGATGCTCAGAGGGTCTCTTCTTCGGCCTCCATTTGTTACCTCTCGAGGAGGTGTATGAAGAATGGCGATTTTGGCGCGAGGTCGATGACGATCCTATGACTGGTGCTAACGCCAGGCTGCGTAGTGCCATGCAGTCGATCCCGCCTAATTGGATTCGCAAGGATTATTCTCAACGGGGCTGGATTCCTTTAATTGCAGACAAGGCAGGCAACTATATAGGCGTCGATCTTAACCCAGGCGAAGCTGGTGCTGTTGGACAAGTCATTGTGTTCGGTCGTGATTTTGACACGAAAGTCGTTCTCTTCAATGGTGATGGCATTACTGGATGGGCCAAATGGCTGGCAAACTTTGTGGATGAATTAGAGAGTGGAGACGGGTTTGAAATTGGTGCATCTAATGATGCTAGTGATGGGAGTGAAGACGATATCGGCTATGAAAGCTATTTCTACGACGGTAGCGGTCGGGGCCAAGGCGACGGCGGTGGAGACACGTACTCCGGCGGTGGTTTACGTTTAACAGGCGAATATAGAGGCTGGAGCGTGTTAGAAGCATGGGCGGATAGAAGTGTTCGGCGATGGTTTGATATCGGTGTGATTGCAGAGACCATGGACGACCAAGATTTCGAAAAGGTGAGTAAAGCCTTCTGTACCTTGAGTTAACTTCCTCATGCATTTCTGCAGGCCCCTGAAAAAATGGACCTCGGTGTATTGGAGATGTCGCAAGGCTCTGGAGCTGAAGTTCCTATACCCGTTTTCGCTGATGTGGAAGAATCATCTATCCCGCCGATTGCGTCCAGTAGTAACGTCAACATAACACCCGCACGAAAGACTCCTCCGAACCTACCTACAATAGCTGTGACCAAACCGCCAGCGCCTCTCCCTGTGGAACTACCGACACCTCGGGACATCGTTTCTTTGCCATCACCCCCAGATTCGACGCATTCATCTTTTGACGAGGATTTGGAAGCTGGGCGTAGCCGACAACTCTCCCTGGAGCAAGACGCAAGCCTTGTCTCTTCATCAGGGCGATCTGAGCCGGCCGACGATGTCCCTGATCCTGCTGGACCCACAGTTCTGATAGAGGAACCAGAAGCCCTACTTCCCGCCACACCACCTCAGGAAATTTCGGAGACACTGTCATCACCAACCGATATTCATGACCTCTTGGCAGATTCTGCGCCGATTTTAACGGCGGAGCCCATGCAACCCGTAACACCATCATCACGGGCAGAAATGCCCAACTCAGCACCAGACCTTATCATCAACACTTCTGATGGGCTGAAACCTGAAACTGATAGGATGCAGGCACCCATGAGTGTCGACGTTGATGCTGATCCGACAGTCCGACTGGTCGGTGGTGGCGGGTCAGGTACTGCGGAGCCTCCACCGGATGCCGAAGAGAATCACCCCACCGTAGAGGCTGTTGATTCGGATGCCGCCTCAATGATCTCAGAACCTGGTGTTTCCAGCAGTAATGCAGGGGATAAGAAGCACAAGAAGTCAAAGAGCGGTTTAGCTGGCTTCAAAAAACACCTTGGTGGACTACGGAAAAAGAACTCTGTTAGCAGTGGGAAGGAAGTGCAGGATTCGACTTAATAACATGGGAAGGCGTATCGTCGTTCTTTTGATCTCTTTCGTGCATTTCCCTGACTCCAGGATACGAACTTTGTCCAACACTTGCATCTTTCCTCATGACTGATCACTGTACTGGCTGGTTAATTGCTCATCTTCACTCCTTGTCATTCATGTATTCTCGCATTTCCTTTCGTTATACCCATAATCGCAATAAAAATACTTCAAACGGTAAGATGGACAACGGACACTTGCAACAATGCTTTCGTTTTGATCGGACTCTTTTTATTTGGATACACCTTCACCTACAGTAGACGACTCTAGACGAAGTCTTTTTGTTAAGATTCGACCGTATCGTTGTACGACGCGGACCAGCTTATAATGCGATTGTTCACAAAAGTATACTATTGTTTTATGACCGCTTGTATTACGCTTGTGTGAAGGAGTGCCAGAAGCTCAGCTAAGAATAAGAAACAAAAAAGACCGAGGTTGGCTCGGGGCCAAAATAGGCTAGTACTTGCACGTGACAAAAGTGGACAATGCGAAGGCGCGTGTTGGATCATCCGATGTTCATTTCCTTCTTCTATGCACCCGCTCGCATCTAATTGTTTCTAGGTTGCATTTCTGTCAAGAATACTCGCAGAAACCATGGACAAACTCATGTCACTGGCTCTTCATCCTCTGATCACACTTAACATCTGGTCGGACGACGACGGCATCGACATTTTTTACCTTCTGTCACTTTTCTTTGCCTTCGGAATTTGGCTCGTGTTCCAACGATACCAAAGAGCCCACAACAGCGCAGTTCCGTTTAAATTCACTATCCCTGAGGTGCGTCAACAATATCTTCTCGTATCAGTGATTATTGAAGGACCAAAATGTTTAGCCTGCCAAAGTTGGATGGAAGTCTTTTGTAATTGACGATCCTACACTTACCTCCCACGAAACCAACGATGAGCTCCTACCTTCTTTCAGCCTCCAGGGGCGAAAATACATCACTAGCTTCGACCCAGCGACCGGTCTGCACATCCAAACGTATTTGGCCGATGACCAAGAAGAAATCGCGCGAAAGATCGAGAAAGCAGACGGAGCGCAACCTTCGTGGCGTGAAACCTCGTTTACTCAACGAAAACGCGTCGTTCGTAGCTTGCTGAAATGGCTCGTGGACAACCAAGATACCTGTGCAAAAGTTGCTTGTAGAGATACGGGGAAAACAAGTGAGTCGCCGTATATCGAGGATGGTCAGATGTTGATTTTTTCGTAGTGGTCGATGCGGCTCTTGGCGAAATTTTGACTACTTGCTCTAAGATGGAATGGTTGATAGCCCATGGCGAAGAAGCTCTACGACCAGAGAAGCGACGTCGCAACACGATGTTGGCTTACAAAACTTCCGAGGTACACTATGAGCCTCTTGGCACGGTTGCAGGAATTGTTTCGTGGAACTATCGTGAGTTCAAGTCTATATTCGAAAAGCTATTGTTTGTAACCAGCATTTTTTATAGCCTTGCATAACGCCTGGTCTCCCATCTTGGCAGCCTTGTTTGCTGGAAATTCTATCGTTCTAAAATGCTCCGAGAACGTCATATGGTCAACGTCCTGGTACATATACATCATTAGGTCTTGCCTGGAAGCATGCGGTCACGATCCAGAGATCGTGCAGGTAAATATGCGTACTCCGCTATAGTAATTCGCTCTGAACAGCGTTTTAGATTGTATGCTGCTGGCCAGAAGACGCGGACGCGCTGACGACATCGCCGTTGATTAAACACATCACGTTTATCGGTTCTGAGGAAGTGGGGCGTAAGGTATCGTAGCCACTATCGTTTCCCGCACATTTTGAACTAAACATGCGTGTAGGTCGCGGTGGCTGCTACTAAACATCTTACACCAGTGACACTAGAACTAGGTGGAAAGGATCCGGCGATAATCATGCCTGGCACTGACTTGAATAAGTGGGCCAGTATCTGGATGCGTGGTGTATAGTAAGTGTAATTTCAACCTCGTGTTCCCGATGTTTACATTTCTACAGTCAAAATGCCGGCCAGAACTGTATTGGCATTGAACGCTTGATCGTCCATCGTTCACAATACGACGAGCTGTTCGAGATATTCTCACAGCGGGTCACCAAATTACGCCTCGGCTCAGTCATGGCACCAAATGATCAAGGCTATCTTTCACCGGTGGATTGTGGTGCCATGATTTCTTCTGCTCGATTCGACGCACTGGAGCATCTCATCACAGAAGCGGAGGAAAACGGAAATGGAGTCCATCTCGAAGGTGGTACCCGGTATCAGCATGTCTACAATGATAAGGGCTCCTATTTCCTGCCTACTGTGATTGGACCGGTGTTTTCTGATATGAGGATTGCCCAGAAAGAATGTGAGTCCGCCGACCTGCCTCTCTCGCTAAGCTGAGCTTGTTGCAGTGTTTGCACCCATCGCCCTTATAATGCCTTATGGTACCATCGACGAAGCTATCAACATTGCGAATAGTACTCGCTACGGTCTAGGTGCAAGTGTTTTTGGGCCCGACCAAAGGCAGTGCCTCAAAGTTGCGAAAGAACTTGAGTGCGGAATGGTGTCGATCAATGACTTTGGAGTCTTTTATGTACGTTCGGTCTTTTTCAATGACGAAACCGACTAAATATTCCTTGTAGATGAAGTCCGTGAATTGCGTTGTAGATGTGGTCCTTCTAACTCAGTATTTTTCCTATTTAGTCAGGATCTGCCCTTTGGAGGAACAAAATACAGTGGTTATGGAAGGTTTGGTCAGTATACTATCCCTTTATTTCTCATAAATCACTATTTTCTTATTGTTCTCATCCATCAAGCCGGACCTGAAGGTCTTCGTAGCCTAACGAATCCCAAGGCAATTATGGTTGATCGGTGGCCTGTGTTCATACAAACTTCCATACCAAAGGTGTTGGACTATCCGATTCGTTCGTTGACAACAAGCTGGTTCGTACTCAACAGGAATGTATCTTACTCTCATTTCTGATCTCATCTTTTAGGGAGTTCACGTCCGGTCTCGTCCGCTTTTTGTATGCAGATGGGTGGCGAGCTCGCCTTCGTGGCCTAATTACCGTGATAAAAGCATCGCGGAAGTGAGTTGCGATATGCCTTCTTTGAGATTTAGTTTGGATTGGCCGGAGCGGTTGGACCGGATTGGCAGTGATTTGTGACAGATGTCACGTACCATATATAGTAATTTATCTCTTGCTTTCAACCTCCACCATCTCTCTTGCTCTCCCTACTTCGAAAGCATTCACGCGCCACGTAGACTTCTATTCGGCCTCGAAGTCGGACACTTATACGATAGGGCCGAGATACTCAATGTCACTCACGGGCCATCATTAAGAATGTCACATAAGTCACCAGATGTTTTAGTCGAAGAGCGTGTCGCTCAACTTGCGTGAGCAATACACACAGTTTCTTCCGCACAATCACCTCAAATCAACTTTACAGCGCGATATCGAAGAGAAGGAATACGCTTCTGACGGAAATGTACCATTTACTACGACGAAGGGACAACATTGGCAGCGTTTACATGGTGCAAGAGGGCGGAGACGACTTGCAAGGGTTCCTGCAGAAATATGATATAAGTAAAAAGTAAGTGTTGCGCTTCTGTTACCTGTACGCGACTCATCCAGGTCAACGTCACTAGTCCTGATACTGGGAGCATAAATCATCTCGACATTGCCCTCATCATGCCACCTTCACCTTCTGCGTTTGAGCCTAGCGCGTCGGTAGCGGAAGTCGTCGATGACATTCAGCAGGGCAGCAGCCCGGAGCCATGGACACTGGAAGATACGTCCATGGAAGGCAACAATGTGGTTCATACGACAACCCAACCCTCGGGCGACCTCAGTCCCGCAGAATCTGAGGACGAACTGAACATAGTCGGTCCTTCTTCAAGGTCTCATGGCAGCGGTCAAGCAGTGTCACAGACTCAAAGTGTCCCCATTGATGTCTCGTCAAGGGAGAATACGAACGTTTCCATTATGGATATTGCACCGGACGAAAAGGACTTAGACGAGGCGGACACCTCTCTGCCCTCTTTAAAAGTAGAGGAGGTGATCAGTGACGACATAGTAATGCAAGACGCCGAAGAGCCCTCCATCATAGAAGCACAAGATTCTTACGATGTCGTCCAGACTTTACCCCAGCATCATACCACGATTGCAGACCTCAAGAAGGAAGAGGAAGAGGAGGAAGAGGAGGAAGAAGAAGAAGAAGAAGAAGAGGAGGAGGCTGTGGTGCAAGATCCTACCGCAATGTCGACAGGTCTGTACCGAAGAAACTTTTCTTCAATGAATGTTAACGCCTCCGTAGCATTTACGCCCTCGCGGCCGGCCGGTCCCGCGAATCCGCAACAACTTCTTTTTGTTAATCGCCAGGCGACTCACGAAACTCAACATCACGCGATTATGAAGACTGAGCCCTTGTCGCACGCCCAGCCTAGTCTTGCATACGAGCTTCGTCACATATCCCCTCAACAGCTTCTGAAGAACTCTTTGGCTACGCCTCCTTCTGTGCGGCCTGTGTATATCCCTACACCAACCGAGTCCTTTCAGGGGCTCCCCCAGTACAACTTCGACGTTGGATCTCCCACTCAAACATCGCCGCCAACGCCTGTATCTTCACCCAAACCGCATCTGCAATTTGACCCTCAGTACACGTTGCCACCGATAAAAACACTACCCTCTGAATTCAATAGACGGGGTAAGATTTCGAAGCAACTGCGCAAGAAAGAGAAGGAGCGCGAGAAAGGAGAGACGAAGAAAGACAAGGATGACTATATTCCTATGGGCTTGAACAGATGGGGTTTTACCATTAATGCCAATTCTGTGTGGAAGAAGGTGTCAAAGGCGACGAAATGCCTCACCACGCGCGATTGGAGTGTAAGATCCTTTTCAGCAGTGTTTGGGCATACGGCTAACAGATGTTCTGTTAGGTTGCCATGGCTGAGCTTAGGCTTGCTAGAACCATTGATCGAATCGAGACGCTGAAGGACGCTGGAAAGTGGAGTTTCAGGCAGCCAAAGAAACAGCGGTCTGTTGACACCATTCCGAAGACTCACTGGGATTACCTCATGGATGAAATGGTAAGAACAGTATCAACTTTTGTCCTGCTGGTGTCTATACTCATATCGTCCTAGAAATGGATGCGAATTGATTTTCGAGAGGAGCGAAGATGGAAATATGCCATTGCTTACAACCTGGCGCAGTCAGTTTTGGAATGGCACAAGGCAGGTTCTCCGGAGGAGCGGGTGAAGGGAGGCATTTGTGTGATGTGGCGACGACCTTTGGAAGGCCAAGGTCCCGAGATCGAGCACCCTGATCCTGATCCAGGTCTCATGGACGTCGACGATCCTCCACATTCGGGAGATGCAAACCGATCATCGATGCTCATGCTTGACTATGCATCAGATGAAGACGATAACGACGAGCAGGATAAGGAAAGCATCGTTGATGCTCTCGAGACGTCCACCCTAATCAAGGACGCTCTTCAAGCCATTGAAGACAACGTCGAAGAAAATCCTGGGCGGATTGAGCTCGAACCAAAGAAGGAGGAGATCGACCTGACGGCGACCCTCGCGAATGGCGAGGACAGAAGTGCTGATCGCCAAGCTACCCAAGACAGCGAAGAATTAGTCCAAAAGACTGAGGAGTCGGATGCATTGACACTCGGCCTAAAAGCAAATTCCAGTGACCCTCTTTTGACTTCTTCCAAATCCACTTCACAATCCGTTTCCGGTGAACAAGAAGCAACCTTACCCGCCTCGAAGTCTTCTAGGATTAACTTGTACGCGCCAATCCGCGAGCGAGTCGCCTATTCAGATGCAGATAAACTCTTTCTCGACTTTGATGATTTCAAAATTTCTGATGGCGATCCGTCGAGTGAAGAAGTTACGGATATAGTCCTACCCCCTGCCGATCTATCCGACATATTCCCTGATTTACAGCCTTTGACTCTCATTGACCCTCCTCCTGACAGTTCAGCTCCACTGCCTCCTACAGAAGGAAAGAAGAAGGACAAGAAAGCTGAAGACATCCATAGGCGGGTTGATGAGTTCAACTACTCCAAGGTTTTCCCGATCGGGACGTTCATGTCGACTAAACCAACACTCGTCAGTGCTCTCCAGCCGGCGAAACGCTGGAGAGACGGACAGTGGCTGCCGTTCGAGGAGAGCCCGATCGTGGAATCTGATGCTCCATCAAGCAAGGTTTTGGATGAATCAGCCAGTGGTAGGCTCTGTGCCGTAAACTGTGACGTACGACGAACTAACAAGCATGTAGATCTCTTTGGGCGGGTCGGTGTGAGAGGTCGATCCGACGTGGACCCAGCGTTGCCTCTCGGCTACAGGAAACCCGATGTTATGTGGTTACCTAAGGAGGACGATCTTCTCAAGAGTCTCGTCGATACCTACGGGTCTCACGACAAGGACAGGAACTGTAATTGGAGGCTCATCGCGGAATGCTTCAACGCGTCTCGTATCACCGTACCCTCTGACCGACGTGGTCCCAAAGAGTGCTATACACGGTGGAGGGAAAGATGGGCGTTGACCGATGTGGGCCATAGAGACCAAGATAGTCTTTTAAGCAGCCCCGGGATGCCCACCCCTGCGCCAGCTGCTCAGATGACTACCAGAGGAGTCAAGCGACTGGCTAGTACCAGCATATCGAGTACGACAGCCCCCAATCTACCAGGCATGGACGTGGAGCCCAAGAACAAGCGTCACAAGACGGTACAAGATTCCATGCGGAAGTTGATCAAGCGGCGCGCGGAAGTAGCTGCCAAAAACTCCCGTTCGTTTTACGATTATCTCTCTTTTATCCTTTACTGATGTTCACTATTAGCTCGGAAATCCAGCTCTGTCCATGAAACACATGGCCAGTACGCTAAGATGCCGAAATTGGCACCTGCTGATCTGGTCAGGATCAAGATGGATAGAGATATGAGAGACGTGAAAGATTACGCTGCTCTGGTAAACGCGAAGGCTCAACAACAGACTCAGCAGCAGCAGCAACAACAACAGCAGCAGCAATCGCAACAACAGTCGCAACAGCAACAGCAACAACCGACTCAGCCAGCTCAACCGACACAGCCCGCTCAGCCAGCTCAGCCAGCTCAACAGCCGCGCGCTTCGCCGGTATGTCATGTCTTTAATCCTTATAGCTTTATTAATAATTTTGTATTGCCTGGTGAAGGCCAATGGCACGCCCGCTGCTAACGGACAGACTCAGGGTGCTAACGTACAGAGACCAGCCGGGCAAACTTTACCCACTCAAGGGATGGTGTCTACCAGCATACCGATTCGCAATCAAGTAAACATATCCCAGCAGCGAATAGGTACTCCGCTGATCTCTGGAAACAATCGACTTTCGCCTCAACAGATCCTCCGAAATCAACAACAGCAGGCTCAATTGGCCCAGCAACAACAGCAGCAACTAACACAGCAGCCGATCCCCCAGTCGCATCAATCACTCACGACCCAGCAGATCCAACACGCTATTGCCCAGTTGCAGGCACAGACAGCCGCGGCTGCTGCTGCTGCTGGTCAGACAACGGCGAGTGTCAGTGTCAACGGGACTGGGGCTCATTTGTCCCCACCGTTTGGCGCACGCGACGCAACATCGTCACCTCAGATTAATAACAACGGTCTTACCAATTCAGTCAGCTCACCGCGACCACCCTCGACGCAGCCTCAAACGCAGGTATCAGTGCCCGTGCAGTCTCAGCTTCCTCGTGCGACGAATGTCCAGGGACATTATTACCTGCCGAATTATACACAGGAGCAGCTTCAGAATGCGTTGCGGTTGCAGGCGATGGTGCGTGATTGACTGCTTGCTTGGATATATTACAGGGACTGATTTTTATCATGATCTCTTGTAGCAACAAGCGCAGGTGCAGCAACAGCAACAGCAAGCGCAACAGCAACAGCAACAACAAAACCAGCAGCATTCTTAGATTGATCTTTGCGTGAAGGGTATAGTTTTCAGAAGTCTTGTAATTATTTGTTTTTTTATGCATTAGTTTCATTCAATCATTGAGTGTGCGACATTTTCTATTCTTCAAGCTTTGAAACATTTCGCATGAGGCTTAGGCTTAAACTTCAAGATATCACTGGCAGACCCCTTTAGGTTTCGCTTGAAGCTGCCGGATCTAACCAGGGTTACCGTGTGTTCAACGTATGAGTCAATGACATACTCCTTGTCATCCAAAACGATGGAGTATCTGTGGTCTTGAAAGGTGCTGCTTTAACACAGACTAGTAGTAGTAGTCGTCGCACTGGCAAGCAGTCCCCAGAGTCATTATCATAAGGTGAAAGTTTGTCGTGAATTTCCATTGGTTCGGTGGGCATGTGCCGTGTGAGAAAATTGGATCTCGTACCTTCCGGGTTGCTAGGTTTACGGCTACAACTTTTCGTCAGAAATATGCCGTCGTGTATTATAAGTCCAAGAAGCGTTTGCTGCGGGCCCCGACTCCTGTACGGGACAGAAAAGGCAATGCGGACCGGAACGTGGGGGAAGGCTTCTGAAACAAAATAGGCTGTCAAGGCTTAGTCCCAAACTTCCCCCTCAAGAGGCCTCTGCCCTAAGGATCCGTACTCGTCCTCGTCGTTCTCACGGTCTCATCGTTGTCAAGGTCGTCGTACTCGCCAACTGATATCCATCAGCCGAATTAAGTTCGAGTGCAAAGACGTGCGATCTTTTTTTTTATCCTGTACTATCCCCGTGGCTTCCTGATCACATCTTCAACAGACGCTACCAGCATGTCAGGACCCCACAGCGAACCAGCCGGTAACGTGGTGTACGACCCTCTGCCATTAACCAGCGACGACCACCCCAGCGACGCCCTCTACAATGCCGCGTCCCCAGTCCCTTCCGCTCCTAGTACCCCCCAACCGCGAGCGCAGGATCTACCCGCTGACGACTTCGGCATCCCTTCCGGCGCTGCCCAGCCTCGATTCCTCGGTGCCGCCCTCTACAGTGAAGGAGGACCCGTCATTCGCGACTCATACCATTCCCAAGGAACATTTCCTTCCACTGGAGGTAGAGACTCCGAATACAGTTCTTCAGTGTATGCCCTGAACGACACTCAGCACCAAAATCAAAGCAGCGGGGGCTTCGAGGCTGGCTACCGCGATGATCCACGCGACACGGAGTACTATGGAGGCGACGGAGAGAGGGGCATCGGCATGGCCCCAATGACCAGTCGGGGGAGCAAATATATGGAAGAGAAACGCGCTGCTTATGCCGCCCCAAGGTCTAAACGGAAAGTTATTATCGCTGCAGGGGCTGCTGCCGCCGCCCTTCTAATCCTCGCTATCGTTATTCCTGTGTATTTCGCAGTTGTCAAACCCAAGAACAACACGAGTTCGAACAACAATGACAGTAGTGGCAGCAGCACCAACAGCGCCGAGAGCAGCCGTCCATCAGCCACCAGTACCGGCAAGCCAACCGTCGCGGCTGTGACAGGCGGTGATGGGTCCAAAGTCACGACAGAGGATGGATCGCAGTTCACGTATTCAAATTCGTTCGGCGGATACTGGTATTACGACCCTAAAGACCCGTTCAACAATGGGGCACGACCTCAATCTTGGAGTCCTGCACTAAACGAGACGTTCAACTATGGAGTCGACAGAATTAGAGGGTAAGCATTTCGGCACAAATTCCTATGTGTCAACTAATACAATCGGTGATACGTAGTGTCAACATTGGTGGATGGCTTACAATCGAACCAGTGAGTGATTTCTGTACATGTGATGCCTCCCTGCTGACTTGCCGTCCCGCTAGTTCATGCGAGTACCTTCTACCGCCGTCTAATACCGACTTGACTGACGAAAATCACAGTACACCTGCTCTCTTTGAGCCTTACGCGGATACCAATAACCCGGCCGTCGATGAATATACACTGCATACGATACTGGCTGCGGATACTGCAAATGGTGGCCTTGACCAAATCAAAGATCACTACAACACATTTGTGGTGCGTCGTTCACCTAAAATCCCACTTTTCAACATCACTGATAAACCAAATAGACGGAACAGGACTTCGCTGAGATTGCCGGTGCTGGCCTAAACTATGTTCGGATACCTTTGCCATTTTGGGCCATTGAAACCCGCGGTAACGAACCCTTCTTGCCTAAAGTTGCTTGGACGTGAGTAAAAACACAACACGTTGTCTTGTCGTTATTCTAAAAAAATGTCTCATCACAGCTACTTCCTGAAAGCCATCGAATGGTGTCGTAAGTACGGCCTGCGAATCAACCTCGACTACCATGCCCTACCAGGCAGCCAAAACGGATGGAATCACTCTGGAAAACTCGGTACTATCAATTTCTTAAACGGTCCCATGGGCTACGCAAACGCACAGCGGTCCTTGGACCATATTCGTATCATCGCGGAATTTATATCACAGCCTCAATACCGGGATGTCGTGACAATGTTCGGGATTGCAAACGAAGTTATAGGCTCCACCGTTGGCGAAGATCAGACTAAAGCTTTGTAAGGAGCTCTGCTATTCTCGGTTCTCGGTAGCTAACACATTGTTTCAGCTATCTTGAAGCTTACGACATTGTTCGCAATGCTGGTGGGGTCGGTGAAGGGAAAGGACCTTGGGTTGGCTTCCATGATGCCTTCTTTTCTCGCACAGAGTGGTCTGGTTTCCTGCCTGGTGCCGATCGGATTACCCTTGATTCGCATCCATACATGTGCTTCAACGATCAGTCAGACGCGGCGATGAGCACTTATGCCACGACGCCCTGTTCCAGCTGGGGATCCCTTGTAAATGGCACTATGAGCGACTTTGGTCTTGCCAACGCCGGCGAATTCAGTCTTGCGGTTACTGACTGCGGCAAGTATCTCAACGGTGTTAACTTGGGGACTCGGTATGAGGGAAATTACACTGGCTACTCGACACCGGTGGGAAGTTGCACGGAGTGGATTGATTACCAGAGCTGGGACACTGGCATGAAGAATGATATGAAGCAATTCTCGCTAGCGAGTATGGACGCACTTCAAGTAGGTTTACTTCTCTTCGTCTCCTGTCTTCGCCTGATTAACTTCCACCCTAGAACTGGTTCTTCTGGACATGGAAAATAGGTGGGATCCAAGCCTGCTGTATCTGAAAATCTTCTGATTCCAATCTTCTTTTTCTCACAAGGCAATTCCAGTGTCTCAGGCCAAATTGAATCTCCAGCCTGGTCGTATCAGCTTGGCCTCCAACAAGGCTGGCTGCCGAAGGATCCCCGTGATGCCGTTGGGGCATGTGGAAACACGAGCCCTTGGACAGGCACTATTAGCGCAGGGTCCGGCAACATCCCAGCGAGTGTCAGCAGCTCTCTGTCGTGGCCTCCTGCGACCATCAGCAATGTCGGTGCGCTCACGCTTCTGCCTTCGTACACCCCTACCGGAGCTATTCCGACACTCCCTGCTCAGACGCTAACGGCAACGGCCAGTGCGACTGCTTCTGTCGATGCTGGGGACGGATGGAATAATAGCGGTGACACGGAAGGGCTGAATGTGAATATCGCCTCGTGTAGCTATTTGGATCCTTGGGTGGGACCCACGGCGGCACCACCATCGCCCTTGTGCTCATGAGCCTACTAAGGGGTATTCGTTCCCCTTGTCATGCCAAGTTCCGATGACCCCTCCTTTCTGCTATTACATTGACTCTGATCATTGCTATCTTGTTTGATACCTTGTGGAATTTCCCCCTACTTTGCCCGATTTGCCACTACAGTGTCGGGTTTCTTTCGTCATGACTTTTTTATATTTCAAAGTACTCTTACAACTGATTGGACTTCTGTTTCGCACGCTCATTCTTTGTCCATTAGCATACACTATATAACTTACTAGCGCACAATATATAAAAAGAGGCTTCTTTATCTCGGTGTAGGGGAATGTTTGTAGATTTTAGTGTTCACCACTTGTAGTTGCGTATCGATCTTCGAGGTCTTCCTGTCCACCAAAGCCTCCTTCAAAGTCGGGATCTTGCGACTCCGATTGTTCCTGCTGGCTCAGCTTCTCTTTGAGGGCCGCAAGTTGTTCCTGCTCCTAAGGCCCCAGATGTATAATTTGAGTGACGCCAAGCAATGAGCATCGGGTCGTACCTTTTTATGAGCATACTGTGCTTCCTCGGCTTGTTCCTTGGATTTCCAGGTTTTATCCTGTTATACTCGTTGAGAGTCTTATCCCAGATATAGGAAATGAATGAGGGTCACCTGGGCGGTAGCACCAGACGACATTTTCTTCAGATACGGATGTACGAGATGGTGGTGCTAATGCAACAGGTGATGGTGACGTCACTGCACTATTTCTCAGAAATATAGTACTCGCTGAGAGCAATAATAAAATTTCTTTTTCCGAAGGTTGAGTTATAGCATTCCATAGTATATTTCATCTTACAAGCGGACTTGGGATGTCCCTTTCTTTACAACAGCTTCATCCTTGACCTTCTTGACGTAGTCCTTCATCGTTTGGCTCTCCTTCAACCATTGTCGGAAAGTACGAGCAGTTGGATTGATACACATCGTTTGTTCGGTGCTCTAGGGGGGGGGTTCGAAAAGATATCCATGCAGCTTATACGAGAACCCCTTACCTTCACACCACTTCCCGGCCCGGATCTAAGAACGAACTCCCAAGACAAGTATAACGTCTCCGCAAGCGGGTGGTCTCCGTATCGTGTAGCCTCGAACTGCTTTGTGTCGAGTTCGAGTCCAAGATAGGCCTTCTCACCCGTCACCTCTGAGAATTGCTGTACAATGTCGCGCATAGAGAGGTACTCGACGCAGATCTTGACCTTTACGCCTGTGCCACAAAGAATTAACAACAATGACATTAGACCGTATTCACGTACCAGCGTACTTCTCCGGTTCACTAAACGCAAGCACGACCCATCCGCCAAAGTCTTCCACGCTCATGGAATAAATCGGTGCCTCGGGAGGAACAGGGAGGCTCCACGAGAACCCTTTTTCAGGATCGTAGGTGGGAGGGAAGAAGGGCGTGAAGAAATTTTCATAGTACATGGGAATGTAGACGAAAGTCCAAGGGATGCCGGACTCGATTACGAGGTCCTCAATACGAGCCTTGACGTCCAGCTAATAGCCTTGCATTCCCCTTCGCGTCCTTCGACGGTGGACCACACAAAATGTTTTACGCTGTGCAGCCTCGACCATGTTCTTGCCGTGGAGTTGTTCCAAATCATATCCGTGCTCGTAGAACTGGGTTACAGCAAAGACACCCCATGCTTCGGCAAACGCACTGATGACTTCGTCCAGGTTCGAAAGGTCAGCTTTGACGACCTCGACACCTTTTGCTGTGAGGTTCTTTGCGGAGGTAGATTCGGGGTTTCGGGTGATGGCGCGGATAGTGAAGGTCTCTGAATACTTGAGGAGATATTCCACTACTGATCCTCCTTGTCTGGAAGCCAGTCATCAGTTCTAATAATGTCGACGTATTTTCGAACTCACTGTCCTGTGGCCCCAGTCACCGCTATCAGCTTTGACATTGTCGCCAAGGGAGGTCAGGGAGAAAATATGTTCGTTGTTGGAACATAAGCATGATATTACCGGCTAGCAATTTTTTCCTGTCTGATGGAATGCAAGTCCAGATATTGCTTAACCGCAGGGAGATCGTTATGGTGATTGTATTCAAATGATGGTGTTCCAGAGAAACCTGAAGCATGCGTCGAGCCGCCTGAAAAGCCCCCGAAAAGAAACCCTCTCCAGTGCACGGACAAGACGAGTAGCTTGTGTTTGTAAGATAGATATGAGGTGCCTCGCCAAGGCACACATTCACAAGCGGGCCTAGAACAGCTATGGCATGAGGAAGACTAACTGACCCCGTGGTTATTATTCAGATATCGTAATGTCCTATCGAAAGTCTCCGAGGGCCCAGCACGAATGAGTTCTAGAGTCAGAAATCTCGGTCAAACACCAATGCACGAACAACAAAGTTAAACAAGCCCGTCGCATCTTTCAAAACATGACATTGCATGTTGGCAAGTCAACAGCCAGAATTGACTCGGACGCGCGACATGCTAAAGGCTAAGGAAAGCCGGCTTCCCACAATCCACCAGTGAGATATAAGCGAGAGGAACCAGAGCAAAGATCGAAGATCGACAGATAAAATAAGGTCCTGAACACCACTAGAAAGCATCCGTGCTCGTCGCTGACCAGCCAACGACTCACGCATACCCGGGAACGCCTGCTAAAATCATATATACCAAAGATGAATATGAATGGAAATGTAACCCCTCGCGCTCCTACCACGACTTGAAGAGCGAGAGAAAGAAACGTTGATTGTAAGAATTTCTTCGGCTGAAAGACAAGTTCTTGGTAACTTCTAGACAATCGTATGAGCCCAAATTTATATCAGTAACGACATAATAGACGGGAAGTCCCACCTATACGGTTTCAACAGCCGCAGCGCTACCGTAGACCCGATGCAAGTACAGCAGATGCATAGAACTGGCAACGAAGCTGCAGATCTTGGAGTAAAATCGCTATGAAGAATAAATAGGGATGGTAAGACCCGCATCATCAACGAGAGAGGGATAGTCAGAAGGCTAATGCGGCTTCATTTCCCCCATCCGATTCCAAGATGCCTCTCCAAGCGTACAATGGAGAGAAGGGTGAGATCTTACGGAAACGGGTGGGTACGAGACTAGCTTCACTGGGCCTTGCAGAACGCAGACGATTCGATTCAGGCTGCAGGTTGGAACTTTGGCATCAGCATGCACGTGATCTACGCATTGCGTAGCGTAGTATTAGCCTAGCTAGCATTGTCACATCAACCACTCGCCCGGGGGCCGGAGGACAGTGTGTTACGCCAGAAGGGACATCTACGGGCGCCGCTCGAGCTGGTAAGTCTAGATGTACGCGGTCAATGTCAACCAGCTGTGTCTTGTTAATAGCGGTGTCTGCCTTTTCCTGGTCAACTTTATGTCGTTCTGGCATATATTGCTTACCACGGCCTTACTCACCCGTAGAGACAGCCTTGAAGGCTAACTCAGGAGAAATTGAAATTTGGGGATATTAAGGCTTAAGGCTTAAGCCCTACGAAAATGCGGAATCGCGAGACCGTTGAATATCGGCGTATATGCGACGATTTGACCAGGAGATCCAGGAGCACTATCCGAGACCATCACAGCCTGTTGGTCTTAATTCTGAGATGCTTCTTCGTGTAACAATGAGTAATATGAGCGCTAACTGATTGATTGCTCCGTTCGACAATAGTCTCTTTTCCGTAGGTCTAGGTGACAGAGGTCCTCAGTCGGTGTCGAAATGAATGCGGCGTATGTGACAAGTGATAGACTCAGAGCTGAAGAAAATAGACTAGCTTGAGCTGCCTAGCAGGAAACTGGGATGCAGATCAGAAATATGAATGTTAAAAGTTGTCCTCGATGTTCCATGTTTCTGCTAGACAACACAAAGAGGCCCGGCAGATGGAAATCTGAACAAAGACCTTCAGCAGCGGGGTATTTGTCGTTAGCGTATACGTCGGAGGCATCAAGAATTGCAAAACACAGGTCAGTGGGCCGCACAAGCTGAGAAAACCAGAAATAATCAAAATCGAAGGTAGGGCTGATCCTCAGTAACTTACGTACTGATCTTCCTCTCTTGAATATCAAAGCCTCTCTTTTAGCCCGTCACGATAAATAAAGACACGATTGCAGAGTCGAGTAAGATCCATAGCAGGTAGATTGGGATCAAGATGTAGCAAATGCTCGGGAACTGCCAATTAGATCAAACAGTGACGGAAGGTGAAGCCCGTGACACAGTCGCTAGAAGCCATCGCAGCATTATTTCAAGTGAGTATTCGTCAAAGGTTCAGCATAGCTCGATCTCGAATCACTGGGAATGGATATCGTTCCCAATCCCACCACGCTAGCACCTGGCTTTACTTCGTATTTATTATTGTCCACGACATCAAGGGTGTCGACACTAATACGCGAGGCTCGAAAGAAGGAAGTGTCGTCTACTGTGTGATTTGAATTGGACTGCGGATCGTTTCTAGTGAATTCAGCCGATACGACGAAGTGGTTGGTCCTCTGAGCATCCGACGAAGTATGCGCAGCAAAAAATCAATGAGAAGCCTCATCCAGACGTCAAGGGACTTTTCTTCAGCTTTTTTCGGTAGACGAGAGAGGTCAACACACTGGTCGCTTCCATACAGAAGATGCACTCAAGGGGCCGTCACGGTAACAATTGTTCTCCACCCTTAAAGCCAATATCAAGCGCCATTTCAGGGTTATCGGAATATTTGGGATCTGACTCGACTCCAGGGTGGTGAACAGAGCCCGAGGTAAATCAGGGACAAGTATGTGATGCAATGATCGTCCTGCTGGAAGGACGTGGTATGTATGAGAGAAAACAGGTGATGTTGAGTCAACGTCTGCTAAAGTGCTATACTTGTCAGGAGAAGTTCGATGCTCCAGCTGGGTAAACCATGGACTACCTTCGGAGAAATTTGCTGACATCAGAGTAAGCCGCTGACCATGTCTATACGCTCGAAAACTGACGCATGATGGACCTCATGGAAGTCATTCAGAGATCGCTTCTTCGTAGATAGGCCGTCCTTGCCCGGCATCCAAAGGCAACGTGCCGACCAAAGCGGTGGGGAATTGGCGCGTTTAACCCCATCATGACTATAAGAATGCCCGAGAAGGATCGGACTTCGACGAGGGCCCTGTCGTACTTTGATTAGCGCCAAAGTCGAGATAAAAGTCCATAGATAGGCCAACGAACTCCAAAAACGTCGTCTGAAGGAACTCCGTGTAAAGGGCAGAGTTCCGAAGTGGCAAGGTGATGGGCATGTGCTCATTCAACCTGTACATCTTTTAAACTACGGACGAGGTGGCGGTCAGAGAACAAGACTCGTCATTAATTTTACGAACCTTTCACGAGGAACCAGAACAAATATAGTTGACGTGATAACATTCCTCTTGCGTCAGCTATATTTTGGAGTGTAGCGTGGGTTTCAGCCGCGACGTAAAAGTTCATGGCGGAGACAGGCTACATGAGCGACGCCACTCTCTCAAGACATATGTTCTAAGTCCCCACCTAAAGTTCCTAATTCGGACTACTGTCGCTTCTCGACTTGCTTTGCATAAGATCGCAGTTCCTCGGGCCGGCTGTACCCCGAAAAATAACCGAAGGGTAAGTCCAAAGTTACCTCTAGGATACACATTTTACCCACCAAATATTTCCCTCGGTACCGGCTGTGTATTTCGTAGGAACGTTGTACCACCTGATTGCATACTTAGAATTTTCTGTTCGACTTGTTCTGTCTAAAGCACTGCCGGGCCGCCGGACCACGAGAGATACGCGAGCAATATAGATAGATCTGGAATGTGGGTCAGTGAGATCGGGCCAACTTGAAGGTAGCCTATGGGAGGACCCCAACAACCAAGCCGAAACTGCAACGAAGATAATATTAGCTGGTCCTCAGACACCTTCGGTGAGATTTCGGTGGGTCATCCCCCGCGAAACAGGCGAAAATCGATGAGAAGGTTGGGTCATAGGGTGCCTGTAAAGATTGTTACTACACGAGCGGCGGATGCGGAACTTCCCATCATTTCCGAGGTGTGTAGAGAAAGCGGCCGAAGCAGGCAATCTCATAGTCCAAGGTTCGGTGCGTAGGGCCGCAAGTTAATGAAAAACGCGTGGACGACGACCTATGACGCTGGGGGGCTATCTCCAAGAATAGCGAGGACGATGCCAATGATAGCTCAGTGTGTTCATTAATAGCTCTCCAAAGATACAGAGCTAATTCGAGCCTATTAACCGGTCATGAAAAAAAATGAGGAAGCACAAGGGTGCAATGTGTAACCTTGATTGCAAACCGAGTAGTCGTTTCTGAAAGATGAATGAAGGAATTCTGAAGGCCAATTTTGAAAGGATGCATGAGCTAAACATAGCATGTCTAACAATATACGCAGTGAGGTCAAAATCGACACTACTTGGAAACCATAGAAGTCTCCTGAGGTGTCGTCGCAACATACGACCGATGCGGTCGTCGCCAATAATGCCCGCTGCCCGCTGCGCAGTAACGACAGTGCTAACTATAGAGAAGAAATTAGACTTTAACTGTACTTCACGGCAGAGAAGACATACTCCCATGCGAGCAATCCTCTTCGCAGTCGCAAGCTACATCCCGCAGTTTTCGAGAATGATATGGGCAATGATCCAAGTTTCGTTTGAGCCGATGCTGTTAAAACTCCGATACCTACAATGATTGTGCGGCAACTGCGGCTTTCCACTCACCAATGCAACCTCTGAGTCCCTCACTTCCAACGAAGAGCCATAGATCAAGCTCGAAAGAATAAGGCACTGCTCGATACAGTATTCGTGACCAATGGAATCTCGGGGTCAGTGATGCTAGAAACGTTCGAGGTCATCCTCATGGATGTTGAATAACTCCTGAATGAATTGAACGAACATCTGCTACGTGTAACGTACAGCAAGTTACCCGTCCATCGCGTTTCTTCTTATCCAAATGGCAACCTGCAAGAAGACGCAAATTTGTTTCACTGAACGCGCATACGCTAATGTTAAAATACATACATACATTCACGGAGGGTCTCGGCGCTGTGGCGGTGGCGGGGTGCACCTGAAGAAACGAGGGTCGGCTTAAGGGGAAACAGGGCGGACGGCGAATGCTGAAGTCATGTCAATGGAAAATAATCGGAGTTCCTAATATTAAAAATATATTATTCGAAGAGCCGAGGTAATTAGAGCAGAGTGTGTAAGAACGCAGCCAGTGAGTAATCGCATCCCCTTATCTTACGATGTACCAGTGCGGTTGACGGATGAATTGTCGAAGCGGTGGACGCGGTGATGAAAGTAAGCACTATACATATTATCATTACCATGCCACAGGGCATCAAAAAAAATCAATCAAAAGTCTTACGGAAAGATATGACGCTCGCAGGCGGCACCGGTATCTCCCGTCGACGTGGTAGGGTCCTTCGGGGTCCCATTGCGAAGGCGGGATGATTCATCATTGTGTTCGCTTGATACGAACCTAGTTAGCGCACGTTCGTATTGCCAATAAGTATAAATATTCTCGTGGTCTCAAAATAGCTGCATGGACTGGTGTAGGTGACGAGTTCTGTATCCGAACCTGGATGGTAAGCAAGGGTTGAAGAGAGTGTTTCCAAAATAACGCAACCCGACGATAAGGAAGAGATGTATGGCGTGGTGACTGCGAATGAAAGCGGCACACGTAGACTTGATGTTTTCCACGGGAGGTGTGAAAATTGGATATCTCCGAGGACGGCAAGTTATCGAATGTCCAGGCGAACCGAGCATCCTTAGCCGGGACGCCCTGTATTATAATCGTTACTGAATTAGAGTGAATTGCTGCCACCACTTACGATACACATTGATGAATGGTATAGAAAAGAACTGTCATACTCCGCTAAGCTATTTCGAGAGTGATTCGCGAATCAAAAAAAGTTGGGCAGTCCATCGAGTTGTATTTCGTACTTGTATGCGGACTTTTGTGCTTCGTTGTGCTTGCGGGCGGCTGGCGGCGTCGATTCAGTTTCAAATCAAGAAGAAAAAACGGATAACGCACAAAAGCAACTTGTCCTCTGGACCTCATTAACCCTTCCAGGGCGTTCTTATACAATGAATCATCAGACGGGTGCCTGTCAATGTCAAGTTGAGCATCCTAAATGTTCATCACTCAAAACTGATTCTCAAGAGGTTTATGAAGATGAGTATCGGTCGCATGAGAGCCGGATAACAAACCACGTACCCGAGGTAGTTGCGCAGGGCATAGCGAGTAAATAAATGCCTGGGAAGATTCAGCCATAATGCGAGTATTAAAACATACGTTCATCTGATAGACAGAACAGGATCAAAACGGGAACAAGGTGATGAGATTTTATGACGAGCCAGTGAACGCACCATGATACGAAGCACAGGTGGTACCTCTCCAAGGTGCGATATCGCCATCCTATGATAGCCATCGCAGAACAAGCGAGTGCTGTGCAGCATATGATCAAGAACCGGCACGCTATGGGGGGGGAGGGGCAGAAGTTGGTGTTCAGGCGAAAAACTCGCGTCACGAGTATATAGCCTACCCCACAACCGAGATGACGTCGACCAGTCCAGACTACTATGATAAGCAGAGCCGGCATCTTGAATATAAAGAAGAGCCCAAGGGACGCAGGGCGCTGTTCCAAAAACCAAGAGGTAATTTTGCCGGCAGGGCCAAGACATTAGAGGGATTTTCGCGAGTCATAGTTCACGTCACGAGCTCGGAGCCGCGAAGTGAAAGGTACCTTCCAAGTATGAGTCATAGAACAACAACCACTTTCCCTTGGCAAACGACATTTGAAGAGCGATGGTACCGGGGGTCCAATCAACGACGATATTTAATAACGGACGTTGTAAATGCCCATATAGCCCGCCGTTCACACACTCCGATGGTCGTATGACCACACTAGGATGCTCTCCCACTATGAAACGGCTGTAGTGTGATCGAGGGCATTCCGCTGGATCGGAGGGAGGAGGGGAACTCTATGAAACTTTAGTTTAGGAGAAGCGCTGAACGAAAAAGAAGACGAATATGTATTCTAGTCGTGTGCGGTTACATGCCAAAGTAATAGCCCAAGCGCTCCGGGTCGATCTCACCGGGCAGAGCTAGGGTGGATGGAGCAGCGGTCATTTGAGCTCCTTCTGAGGGGCTCAATGTGGCTCGATGTCACCTTCAAGCTTGCAGCTCCAAGCTCCTAGTCCCCAGTGCTCTTAATGAGCATGACGTCATTTTCAATCGAGTGGAATGGAATATGAGATTGGATAACACCTTTTTTGAAATCCTTGGAGTCCTGATTGTCGTTGCATTTTGATATTGCCAGAGAAGTGATGAGTTTCGGGGTACGAGGTCAGAAGAACGCATACTTAGGGTACGCTGTCTCGGTGTAGACTAGAGGCTTCAAGCTTTAGACCTCGCGATAACCATGACGCAGGCGTAGTTCTGGTCTCGACTCTGATGGTACTATTTTCAGAGATAGAAGATTCATGGAGTGAAAGGCAGACTTACCACCGAGTCGCGTGCTCAATAGCATGGCTGTGTTCAAATTAATCTCGCAGAATTACAATTCACGCGCACAGCCTTCTAGAGAGAAAATACACCTCTTCTGGTTGTGATTGATTTCATGATCCTTTCGCCTTTGCATAAGATCCGGGCGGCCTCAGACGTAAGACAATGTATCCTGGGCATGAAGCATTGGTATAAAAATCACGAGGTCGTCACGTACGGGGTGGAGAAAGGAGAGCCTACAAATTGTGCGCGGGTGATCAGGATTTTTCAAACAAACGACAAAGGAGAATACGTCTACTTATCAGACTGAGGTGAGGGGATCGATGGCGCTAACGTATGAAGTTGTAGACCGGGCATACAAAGTGGGAATCTGCGCGAGAAAATCGAAGCCCTTGTCGAGGAATGGAAGGGGTTCTGGTTTATCGATGGCGCTAATCGACAAACCCATCAGGGCAAGGGTGAGGCATGCTATCCTCGAGGACTTTCTGATGCTGGCGCTGCGAAAATCAGGATTGATCAAAGGGGTCACAGTTGAAATTCGAATTCGAACAGCGTTACGGCTTGAGTCTCTGATAAGCGGCCCCCGCCGATTATTTACGGTCTCATATAATTCGTAGGAGGTGAGGGGTTACGGGGTATCTGGAGGCGGTACTAGGAGCGGATAGCGGGCGGAACCTGTCTTGTCTGGGACGCAGACATTCACCGTCACGCGCCGTGACAATGGATGACGAAAGACAGCGGCATAAGCAGTGAAAGTTACACTGCAATTTATTACGGCCAAGACAACATGATCGCCGTCGTTACGGGCCAAAGTCAGACGAAACATAACCCATGAAACCCCGAAATATGTTGCAGAAAATACAGTATAGACGATGCACGATGAGCAGGGAGGGAGATGTGTGATGATATCTGTATAACTAAAACTACGATACGCTAAGATGATAACCCAAAAATAATATAATTGCAGTGTATGTAAAAAATGCAGCTAAGTCGCCAACTTGTGTCGACTTATCTTCTCGACGCCTGCCCCGAGAACTGTCTTCCGAGCGGCCTCGTCGTCCTCCGAATCCTCTTCCCCTTCACTGTATTCCTCTTCGTGACTGTCTGAATCGTCGTCTTCCGCGTCGGCGTCCGTTGATTGCTCCTGTCGCTTTGCATAGGCGGCAGGCAGCGTCACGGCGCGTAAGTTGTGCTCGCCATTAAGGGATGGTATTGACGAACATGTTGGATGATTTGTTGGCGTTGGTAGAGATGATGATGATGGTGGCGACGTTGGAGCCGGTGGTGACGATGCCCTCTCCGCTTCCTGTGCTGCTGCCCGCTCCTTCTCCTTGGCCTCAAGCTCCTCACGTGCCTTCCGCTCCCGCTCCTCTCGACGTTTCCTTACCCACGACATCCCGCCGCCGTCATCATCGTCCTGGTCCTCACTCTGCAGTTTACCCCACATCTTCCCGCCCGCCTCCCTCGACGACTTGACGCTCCCCATCCCGCCATACCCCCATTCAACAAATTCTGGCTCGGCATCTGGAGCGTTAGCGAAAAGATTTCTTTCTCTTTGCGCCTTCTTTTGACCATAGACCCGCCCATTGAGCATTCGCGTGCCTTTCGCTGGGTTTGACGTGTGTATAGTAGCTAGGAGGCCGTCGGTTTTCCGTGGTGGAGGTGCCCGTCCCTTCCGCTGTTGTTTTGGAACATATGATTGCGTACTCTGGGATCTCCACAGCCCGGCGTCAGCACTAGTAGTGCTCCCTGGGCTTGAATAACGAGTCAGTGCGTGCCCGTTCTCCTTTTCACCTCCCCGGAACATACTGAGACTTAGCAATCTCGGCGTAGGGAGGCTCATGGTTCCAGTGAGGCTTTGCGTAGGTGTAAGCGAGTGCAAGGAGCTAGAAGCTGAACTCGACTGCGAGTCCCCAAGGCATTTCTTCTTTCTCGGAAACGCCCAGAAGGATGCTCGAGGAGATGGTTCCTGTTGAGGTGCAGAAAGGGCAGATATCGAAGGCGGTGAAATGCTGGTAGAAATGTCGCTCGCTGTGTCGGACGACGGTGGGAAGGGTGGTGAGAGCTCTGTCTCAGACTCGTCGTCGTCGACGACGTCGGGTTGTTGGCGTGGGTCGGGTAATGGCGCGAAACGTATTTTGGCTCTGGACATTGTAATGGTAGTGGTTGGTGGTAGTAGAGGTAGAGGTGTCTGGCCTTTCCCGGATGATGGCCTTTCTCTTGTATAAGTACGATGACTAGATATCTTCTTGGCGTTTATTTATTACGTATGGGTCTCCGGGGTCTCGATCGCGATCAACCGAGACCGTTTTGGGAAGGTCTTTTTTGATTCCGTGAATCGAGATCTCACTTTCGACTTTGCGGCGTTGCTGCGACCAATTGGAAGCGCACAGAAGAAGACGTTCCTCGAGCCCTTGTCGCCTCTGTCTCGCTTTTGTTTTATTTGCCCTTCATGATTATTATATGTCCACCAAAGATCCTCGGCTTCCTTCTGCTACCTGGGTTCCGCCTCCGTTCCTTACGTATCAATCATCAACTCCCGCTCCCACTCGTAGTCGTCTTTCCTTATCGCAGATGAACGTGCGCCCGTTCACGCACGCATTTCCGAGTTTATTTGTTCATTTACTGATAACAGCATCCAGCCACGTCCACCGCCCGGATCCATCAGCGCCTACATCTCAAATTCTTCCATTGCCAACTGAGTCACGACGTGCAGTTCTGTACGTTGATTCAAAAATCCAATATTGATGTAACCTCCATCCGTCTTCTGTTCTCAGGGTCCTTTCTTTCGTCCTTCCAGGGACGTGAAAATTTTTGCCCTTGACAACACACGCATACCGGTAATACGCTTATCAGATCTCACACACAAGCTTTTAAAGCTATAGCTGATGGATGTCCCTTTAACCACCCTTTTACGCAGTCGCGGTGATTCAAACATCGGCGAATATATGTTGCGCTCGCTTCGAGTTGTAAATTTTCTACAGTCATATTAACGTTTTCAGAAGATACCTGTTAGCAACCGATGGCCGGTAATCGCTCTTTGGGCTAGACCGTGTGCGCATGAACCGCCATCAATCACCAAGTGCTCAACATTTCGAGGGATAGAACGACTACAGGCTCCTTCGAGATTTCGAATCTTCGAGACAATGTACTTCGCTTGGTCTTCGGTGACCTGTGTCGTGTGATTACCTGTTGAAGCACGAGGACTGTCGAAATCGACGGTCAAATACCAAATGTCCGAAACTATATCGTACCCCACCTAGCGTCGCTAGTGAGGATCATAAACCTTGAACTGTTGTGTTTTCATGTGATCTTCCCCTCCTCACTCGTTATCAATAACTGTCGTCTTCAGACCATCGTTATTTGGAATACCCGGATGCCTGTGCCGTATGTCTTATTGCTCGTACCTTAATACTGGCTTCCTCCTAAAATCGACAATGCTGTGGCAACAATACTTGGCATCCGGCCGCTTTGCTCGTTCTCAGGATCTACTGATCTAACACAGCTAAATTCTACTCAATCTCTGATAGTATTCTGTCGACCTCAGTACCCGAGGCCTCCAATTCATCACCCTTGCGCCGACCAGAGTGCCCTCCCGCCCTATCCGCCATATTTTTAGCCCGTCGCCTGGTCTTGGTATGCTTGGTATGTTGATCATCATTTCCGCGGGCGTTCAAACCGCTTCTGTGCCTTGGCGAGTTATTACATGTTCTGCCGGCACCGTAGTTCAGTCAAGTGTCTCGAATCGGTTGTGTCTCAAGTCTGGAGGCGGGTTAGACCAGAGGCGCAGCCGTAACTCTCCAGAGAGAGGCTACCAATTCCCTAGCCTCGCCAAGTTCCCCGCGTCCCGTCTGGCTTGGGTTTCCATTTCGGCCGCACGCTCTTTTGTATGTCTAAATATTCGTCCTTCAGGCTTCCTGGTAGAACTGTTGACTAGGCCTTTGGTTGCCTAAACCGGAGTTTTCCAAGAGTTGTGCTGTCTTTAGCATCGTTCAAGTTATTTCGAAGTCTTCTTGGCTTTCACGACCCCGTAACCGTTACAATAGATTCTGCAATCCGTGACTGATGTTGAACCTACCACAACTATGTCCAGTCTTCCTTTTACTTTGCTCCGGTCGAACATTGTACTCTTCGAGAACTTGTCGCTCACATGACCGTTGCCGGCGTCTTTCTAGCCCGCCTGCACACATTCAACAGCAAGCTGCGTATCCTTTCCTTATCCTTTCCGTCTCTTATAGTTCTACACAATATACAGCTCGCTCGTGGCGTACAAGTGCGCATGCTTTCCGGGTCCTTCCCGCACCTGTCGGCCCCATGCACGGTGGGTACATTCAATCTTCCTAGTGTCTCCCGTATTCATACCATTCCATGATGCAGGTCTCATGACATGAAATTAATATAACAGCTCTAGGGTAAGTTTCGTGTCGAAGGCCAAGACTGCGCGGCAGTTAAATGCGTTCAATTCCCCAGGCAAGCCGTGTTGTACTACTACTTCCGCAAATAAGATTCGTTATCGATTTTTACAGCTTCATTATCGATGGGCCACGTCTGTCCACATGCCTACCTGCACTTAGGCGTCGTTTATACAATATTATCCTTCGTAATATCCACATCAGTCTCACAAAAACTGTCGTTGCTTCATTATAACACCGTTTCTCTGCCCCGTTGACATTGCGCAACTCGCCTACTCATCACCTTTCTCAAATTCTGCTTCGGCTTCGTGTCAAGCTTATTCAATGAGAAAACACATATGTACGTACCTTGTTTTTTCTCTGCGACTAAGGACCCGTTTACCCAGCGCTTAGATAGCCTTATTCTCCCCGAGGGTATGCCTATTCTTATTTTCAACTCCCAATTCGAACGTGCGTTTACAGGCCAAGACACTGCTAGTCTATTCGAGGAATACTGCATACTACGTCTCACCCTGCTGTATTTGGACCCCCCGGACTGCTTCGCGCGACCCTGCGGTGCCCCCTTGTAGGAGGAGTCTCACGACTGTCCACACCGGGTTTATTACTTCTTAAACAGGGGAGGAGGAAATTTGTATAACTGGCATGATTGTGATGACGACCGCTCACAGCCCTGTATAGCTGAGAAACGTCGTCCCCCGGCGGAGGTATGTGCGGCTGTTTTATCTAACTTTATCTTAAACTTGACTAGCGGAAGCGTACTGAGCAGGTTATCTCCTCTCTTTAAGTATGTCTCTTATCTCTTTGAATTTGAGGTTCTCGGGCCATCGTGACGTCAGATATCAACTTTTAGTAGGATGGCATCTCTTCGTCATGGCGCTGTCATTCGTGGACTCCAATGATCCCATCGCCTCGGACAAATATATTCGGTCATTCTCGTATTCCCGCCCTGCTTGGCGGCTTGGCTTGTAGATCGTTAGCGGCCCCGGCAGTGCCTGCGCCACATTCGCTCGGTATGTCTTCTCGGACCTTGAGCTTCGTAATTAACGAAAAAAATCCTAACGGCGCGGAGGACCCCGGAACTCGATTGTACGGCCAGCCTCCTCCAGTCTCTCCGTCGGGAAATGTCGGTTTGTCAGAGTGCTTAGTACGACTTCCGTAAATGATGACGCAGACCTCTCGATGGCCTTTGAATTAACGTACACCAAGTCCGGTATACTTATCTCTTCATCGAGCGGCGTGTCTTCTCTTAATTCACGCGTGACGTATGCGCGTCTTGGCGATCTTTCCTAGAGGTGGAATCACACTGACCCTGCAACGAGAACATCTGAACGGCTTGCCAGTCCGGTGGCGGTGGCGACGCCGTTCTGTATCTGATGCTAACATCATTTTCTTGCGACTGTGAGAGGGAAGAAGGTCTAGGCCACTGTTCGTTAAGAGTTGACGTTCAAACCGCGGCACTGTACGAGCCGACTAGACGTTCGGTCTAGGTTTGTGGTTCTGGGGGATAGTGCGTTTCCGTCGACCCGCAAAGTGAGTCGGGTTTCGAGGGATGCCGTGGTTCATCTATTGCAGGACGAGCGCGTCTGCCGTTTACCGCACGATTCCAGGTCCTTGCTTGAGTCCCCCAGGGACTGGAGAGTAAATCCAAGTCCGGTTCTGCCCTGCCAAGTTCGAGTCGCTACCCCACAAAGCTTCATCGTTCTACGATCAGTGATCAAGGGAAATCAGATTTGCATCTTGGTGAACGAAAACTTAGCGGCAAGAAGCGAAGCCGTATATGGTCACGGTGATGCTTCTGGGTGCTACAGCAGATATGAGGGGTCCGACGTTGCGAGACTTCAATGACGCCCTACTGTGATGGCGGGAAGAGCAGAGTATTGAACTTATGGAGACAGAAAGGAATAGATAAGGGCGGTAACTGTAAAACTTCCGGTAGGATGGCAAACGAGGCAGAGAATAGCAATACTAGCACCGAGCGTCTAGATTATACCGTGGTTCGGCGCCCTCATCATGATCTTGTTGCCGCTCCAGACAGCAACGGTTTAGGATGGTTGAGCACTGAAGCTGTAGCTTGATTATGAAAACTACTGGAAGCATCAGTGTTCTGACTGCCTGTATTTCTCGAGTTTGAAAGACAGTCCAGTAACCGGAGAGTAGTAAGTATTGTAGTAAGTATTATTCAATATACTTCTATTAACTCCGTATCGCTAGTGCCAGACATATGTATAGTAATTTACTCATTCTTAGATAACTTAAGTCTGGATGGCTTGGCGGCGGTGGTGGTCACTAATTTGGTCACTATCAAAGAGAATGATATATACTCTGATTCGACTATATATGTTGCCCGCATAGCTCAGTGGTAGAGCATTGTACTTATGAGGATAATTAGTCCATGCGGTATGCAAGGGTCTCCAGTTCGATCCTGGGTGGGGGCATTTATTTTGGCTAATTCGAAGTAAAAATCTCTGTTAATTTGTGGAGAGAATTTAAAAATTTAAGTCGCTTGCTTTTCTTTGAGTGAAGGCGGATCCTAGTGCGCTTTTCTGCCGATTTCTTTCTTGCCCGATTATTGATATATCGGGCTTGAAGACGATCACGTGAATCCTCGTGGCCGTTCGCGCTGCTTCTGGGGATATCATCAACCGCCAGTGATCATTAAACAGCGAATAGCGGGCACTGTGGGAATCAACCTTGGTACAGCTTTAAGGAATCGTTAAAGAAGTAAAATTCCTTTATTTATAATTTTACATGCTGTCAAAATAGTAGCCTCCCTATGAGCAATTATCATCGTAATGTCATTACATGAGGCAAGGTGTGGTACCAGGCTTCTACCTTTCAAAGCCTAGAGAAAATTCTCCCCGATTTTGGTGGCCCTGGGACACAGGTAAAAACAATGTAGCCCAGTCGCAAAATCTTACACTGGCAGATTTCGAATAGACGAAAGTGTCCAACATGTCACCGACACACCTGATGTCACATGACTTCTATCCCCACCGCTATAGCACGATGGACTGAGCGTAGTTCCAGTACGCTGCTTCCGAGGACGCCATCAACTGCCTGTGATTATAAAAAGCACCGTGGGATCCTTCTGTGAAGTAACTTAGCGGTTATGCTGGTCCGTGATGTAGGAATAAGGAAGCTTTCCGTCTTGCATTTACATACTATTAGTCCCCCTCATCTGCTTCGAGAAATCCTTATCCCACACTGATGCTGCATGAGGCAAGGCAGTGAGTGATGCACCGCCTCTACCTTTCAAATTCCAGGGCAATTCTCCCACCAGCCGCTTCGAGTGGAGGCCCGGGGACACAGGGTAGATATATTGCACCTCCACAATTCCCCGTAACCCCCGATTTTTGAACCCTACGGGATTTCGAATAGACATAAATGCCCAACATTGTCGCCTACACACGTGACAACATAACTTCTTTCCTCGCCAACGGAGCACGATGGACTGAACATCGTTGCAGTTCTGTTATTGCCCCCGTATGCGTATCGTCGCCGAAACCTGTGCATTCCGCTAAGTATAGTACCACCCACTTTTAAATATCCCTGGAAATGTGGAGCTCGGGGTCAGAACGCTAGAAACGGGGTTTGGATTGACATATTTTCAGGCCCCGAAAGTAAAGATCGACGGTCATACGCACAAGCTGGAATTGACTATGAACTCGGGGTCATTATATCCCTGGCCTTGTGTCTTGTATGTACGTTACCTGGACATGGCTATAACACCTCAGTGATCAGGCGAACAATACAATGTCTCGCAGAAAGATACTCTCTCGTTGTTTTGAAGACAGTATTGTACCCGGATCCCTCTTATCGCAGTGATTGCATAATGTCACATACGCACATTCGTGAGCAGTCTAGCGAAGCTATGGAGTTTCACCGCGGAATCCCCGAACTGAAGACTCAGATAACAAGAGTGCTAGGAGTCCCAGACGTCTATTCAATCACCCGTACGAAAGGATGTTCACATTTGAGACAATAGCTGCAATTATATCTGCAACTGTGGGTGACCATCAGAGCCAGAATCAAGGAATACAGTTCCAGGCTTCCAACGACTCTTCTCGCTGCGAAGCCCCTGCAGACGAGTTGGAAGCAACTCTTTATTTGACAACTTGTTTGTAGCTCGAGCTTCAAGAATGGACAGACATGAGAACTTTCCTGGTGGTAGAGATCAGACCTGCGGGTATCGGATGGTGGTTGCACAGCAGAAGATTTGATTATGCTCCACTACTTGGAAAAGTCGCACATTAGCTATCAGCAGAGATAGTAAAGCTTTGGAAAAGATACACGGTAGATGTCGCAGCACAGATACAATATTGAAATTTGAGCTACGAGTGGTTTTACCGGCAAAGATAGAGGCTGTCCGTTCAGAGGGGGAGCGAAGACGAGACTCAGGAGACAGTGATTTCGACAAAGCTACAGAGAGGTTTTCTCTGTGCATACACGAGCGAAGTAAAGACCTTGGAAGCACTAAAATGGTGAATAATCGCAGAAGCGGCGCGCGCACTGCCTACCGCCAACCCACACCGATTAATGTTATGCACGGCGCGAGCTCTGCAAATGTGATAATTGTAGCCGAAGAGTCGAATTGTTTCTGACAGAAGAGTCCCGTACGGTTGCTTGTCAAAGAAATATTCCGCAGGTTTGGTATCGGCACGCGCCGACTTCGGGCTGAGTAGTTGCCGTCATGACCGCCCATTGGATGGTGGAGATACAGGATCAGTGCGTATTCTTGCACTAAACTCTAGCTTCTAAACCTCTTGGAGCATATCTTACAGACCCCTCCCTTATGTTGGAGCGTGCCTAGGGAAGGCCAGCGCTAAAACACTCATTGGAAGGTTAACAGATTCATCCACACAAAATAGAGCTTCTCCTGCGAGACAAGTCGACAGTCACTGTCGCTTCAAGAATGATACCCGATCATCAAATCAGGTAAGGGCTAGGAAGCGACGTTGATGAGTCTATCCTCCTGATATGAACTATCAGCTTTCCGAAGCGGGCGGTGCTGGTATTTAGTTCGCAGTCGTGTCCGGTTCTCGCGGTCATCGGGGTGTAAATACTGATGTCCACTCTTATGGCATGTTCAGGTAAACCCGCTTTTCATAAAGGTTTAGCGATATGGGGACATTCATTAGCGCTTGATTCGCTGCTGGCTCGTGGACCCAAGCCCTGACACGCCTTAAGCGGCCGCAAAGTTTGTTGGATGTAGGTTCTACCCCATTCATCACCGTTCTAGCGCTGATAGCTGGGTTATAAATTCCGTTCCAAGCCGTCGGTGGTGCGGATCAGCCTCGAGGTCTTGCTCCTATACTCTTACTGTGCTTGGCGCGTCCATGACATCGTTCCAAGCCAATATGAGGCCCGTGGGCGACTTCATCAGTAGCGGCGAATACCAACGATCCTTTCTGTTATTCTGTTATTCTGCGAAGAAAAAATAGCCGGCGTAAGTAAGCGAAGATGCAAGGGTTCTTTGATTTCCACGATGATTTCGCCTGATTGCAATGGTTAAACGCAATTGATCTCGTTTAAGACGACTTCCCCGGGTAGGCTCGAATTCTTGCCCGACACAAATAGTACTTAATACAGTACCTAGGACATTCGAGATGCTTGTCAAGTGTAGAATAGACAATACAAAATCTGTGTATCCTACCTGGAGACAACGGACATTTTGATCGAGGAATCGGCTGATAGAGTTATTTGTTTTGCTGGCTATACGTTCGGATTAGTGAGAAAAGGCGAATGTCGGAAAGACACCCCTCATCCAGCTGCTAGCGCCCTATTGATTTGCTCACGTGCGTCGCCAATATTATGAGTCATCATTGCCAATATTGATAACCACAAAAATGACAGAGCAACCACGTCCGGACGCGGAATACGGTACTGACAAAGAGGAGGGTATAAATCAAAAGTCGTGGTAATCCTGGCGTTCCAATCACCCACCTTGACCTTTATTCGCAGGTTATCCCGCGTGAGTTATTTTGTTTCTCGATCTCCTGCGCTGTAATTAACTCGGAGCCGGACGTCACGTTTAATAGATTACATCGACTCTCAGCTTGCAGAGAACGATCACCACCATGGCACCTCTTCCCATTTACAAGGAACCCACGACCGACCAGTATGATTACGTCGTTATTGGCGGTGGTAGTGGAGGCAGCGGGACTTCGCGGCGAGCAGCATCGTACGGAAAGAAGGTCGCAGTTGTCGAGGTAACAGCCCACCTAGGCGGGACTTGTGTCAACGTTGGTATGCGCATACATCCAGCTACTTTTCATTTTCTCATGCCTATCTGATTGCAGGATGCGTTCCCAAAAAGATTATGTGGCATGCTTCAGACCTTTTCGAAAAAACCAAGCACTCCCTTCCCGGTTATCACATCACTACCCCCAACGCTCCAAGGTTCAGCTGGGAGACTTTCAAGCCTCAGAGGGACGCCTATATTCGCAAGCTCAACGGAATTTATCACTCCAACTTCACCAAAGAGGGCGTTGAGTACCATTATGGTCGTGCGACATTACTCTCAAACACTGAAGTGCACGTTGAACCATCTGATGGTAGCAAACCGTACACGCTGAAGACCTCGCATATATGCGTTGCGGCCGGTGGCCACCCCATCGTTCCCAGCGAGGATACGATTCCCGGCGCCAGTCTGGGTATCACCTCCGATGGATTCTTTGAACTGGAGAATCAGCCTAAGCGCGTTTTGGTCGTTGGTGGAGGATACATTGGTGTCGAACTCGCAGGAATGTTGAATGGACTCGGCAGCGATGTGAGGGTCGTCATTAGGGGACAGAGGATCCTCAGGGGCTTCGAAACGGATGTGGTCGACGTCGTGGAGAAGTACATGCAGAAGAGCGGCATCACCCTCACCAAAGGTGCGAAGGTAAAAAGGGTCGAGGGTCAACCAGGGGAAGGCAAAGAGAAAACGGTCTATCTGGACAACGGTGAATCCTTCGTAGTTGAGACCGTTCTCTGGGCTGTCGGGCGCGCGCCCAACACCTCTGAACTCGGTTTGGAAAAAGTCGGCGTAAAACTCGACGAAAAGGGCAACATTATCGTCGATGAGTACCAACAGACAAACGTTCCCAACGTGTCGTCGATTGGAGACATTCAAGGCAAAGCTTTGCTGACCCCTGTCGCCATCGCCGCTGGACGCAGACTCTCCAATCGACTCTTCGGTGGAGAAAAGTTCAAAAATGACAAAATCTCTTACGAGGACATCCCGACTGTAGTCTTCTCGCATCCTCCGATCGGAACTGTAGGCTTAACCGAAGACCAGGCCAGGGAGAAGTATGGAGATCAAGTAAAAATATGTCCGTATATGCCCTTATTTTTTCGGTCTCACGCTGACTGGAATCTTTAGATAAATCCAACTTCCGTGGCCTATACTTCTCCATGCTTGATGAAGAACACAAGGAGCCATCGTTTTACAAGCTTGTTTGTGTTGGTCCAGAAGAACGCGTCGTTGGTGTCCATATCGTCGGCATGGGCAGCGACGAGGTGCTTCAAGGATTCGCCGTTGCAGTCAAGCTGGGTGCAACAAAGCAAGACTTAGACGATACCGTCGCTATCCACCCGACGAGCGCTGAAGGTCAGCATCTCAATTTTTCTCGCCATGTTGGTGTAGACTGATTATGAATGCATAGAATTGGTCACATTGCGCTGAAGTGGCGTCATTAAATACTTAAAACAAGTGTACATCTTAGGCTACTCTGTATCATTATCCGACTTGCAGATTTTTGACTTTGACATAGAGGGATGGCAAGTCCTAGTGCAGGTAATACTTACCACTCGAGTGATCATGACTCTTCTGTGCGCTTAAACTCCATCGATCCCTAGCCAGCCTAACTTCAGTTTCTTCCACGCTCTGAGTGTTCCATCAGAATGGACGCAGTCGTACATGTGGACTGAAGCCCTGGTCACAACGATTCCTTTCTTTTCTTGGGCAAACAACAGATATATAATAATATGAAGTACTATCTCTCAGCCGCTCTCGGTACCGGTACCTGTCGGATGCATTTTCATGCGAGGCGATCATTGTCAAAGGGCTAATGAGCTCAGAATTAAGAACCCAAGCAAGATTCAAAGACTGACAAAACTGGAAGTCGTCGCGTCGTAAAGGAAGTCGCGACCTCGAGGTCACGCGCCACATAGAATTGCACAGAAGCAAACCAAACCTGTGAGCGGTGCCCTAAATAATGTGCGCCGTCTATTCTACGGATTCATATCCTAACGTACGGTGCTAGCAGGGTTGGGTCTCAGCTAACTTGAAGTGTTCTTTAGTTACAGTAACGATACGTTCGGCGGGTGTGGGAGTATGCTCGGGACATCTCAGTAGCAAGCACGTACCCAGTGTAGTTGAGGTCCCGAATTGTCGCCGATCTCCGAGTTCTTGTATATTAGTCCTGAGAGTGGAGCTTCGGGTGGACTTTACGCCAAGACGCCATCGTGGTTTCTCTCACACGGCGTCTGCAACAAACCGGAAGGCCAATCATGTTTTGAAGAACGCGTTTATTTGCACAACAGTATACGGAGAGAGCCTCTTAGCTGACAGGCGAAAAGTTTGTTCTGTAGGGCCTAACATAGTCAATCCTAAAATTGAACATCGAATTCTGCCCGAACAAGGCGTCAATGACCGGCCTCCAAAGGTTGCCAATTCTAGAAAGCAAGCGAGTTCTGCTTGGCCGCTGTGGGCAGAGGACGACACCTGGCTACTTTTGAAAACAGACGGACGTGAGAAAATCCCGGAGAAGCAGTTCTGAAAGATGGAAACATGATATGAAGCTAAACAGGGTGCTGATGGAACTTGTGTGGGTATAATGAAGCGGTAAATTTTACAAAAGGTATCAACAAATATTAGGGTATTATCAGGCTCAATAATACACAGTATATGCGACGGCTAACTCACCATCAGCATAAGTTAGCTGATTAATTATATCTATACAGCGTGCCACCAACAGTCCATCGAGGCTATTACCATATTTCTCCACCGTAGGCTCTTACATATTGAGGCCCTTCAGTGTTTGCTACATCTTCCCACTAGTGGCGTTTGCCAGTCGTTTCTTCCGGCATGCCTCGCAGAACCTTCCACCCGTAACCTCTTCCTCCGCATGCGGCACAGAAGACGAAGATGCAGACGGAGATGAGGGTGGGGGGACAGTCCAGTCGAAGACGCCGTCATATTCCACGCCTACGCGCTTTGCCAAGCCGTGGAACAGTTCCCTTAGTCCTTCATAATCGGGCAAATCGTCAAACGATAATGTCCGCGCATATCTAAGGTTCATATTATTAAAAACAACGGACTGAAGGATAAAATGAACGCACCTATATAGCACATCGAACTCAGGCGGTAGTCCTTGCGTCAACTTCTCCTCGGCTTTAAGCTTAGCGTCGCGGATTATATTCCAAGTCTCAGTGACTGGGTTATATGGAGGATAGTCCGGTGTACCAGGGGGTGGGTGAGTTGGTGCACGCATTTTCCGCCAGGGTAGTGTTCCCTTGAGAAAATAAATTAACATATATGCCAAGGACTCTAGATCATCCCGTCGCGAAGATTCTATTCAAGCTGTCAGAAGCGTCTATTAAAATGAAGACAATACGTACCAACTCCTAGGTGGGTATTAATAGCAGCAAACAGTGATGTCCCCACTCCGTGCACGTCGTCCTGCTTGTACGGAATATGCGCTGCCGTCCGTGAATCGCGAAACTTCTTGGCAAGACCAAAGTCGATGATATTGACTTGGTGAATGGATTTGCCTGTGCCCATGACAAAATTGGCAGGCTTTATGTCGCGATGAAGGAGCGAGTGAGAATGGATGTATTGGATTCGAGATATCTTCAAGTGGTCCAACATAAGCTTCGCGTCAATTAGCGCCGAAATGAAAGTAAAAGACACACCAATTGATCCGCCAGCAATAACACTGTCTTCAGCGAAAAACACCGGTTGCACATGCGAAAGAGATCCTCCAGCGAGGGACCCAAGAGGTCGATGACCATGACATTGTAATCGCCTTGTTTTCCTGAATACATGATCCACGGAACGCCAGGACCGCCCATTAGGCGCTTGTAGATCTGCGATTCGAGCTTTAGTGGAGAAGGACCTTGGTGGTGGTGATGCTGTGGGGTATCGGGATCAGAGTGGCGACGTCGTCTGCTGCGTTTGGGTTCCGATGGCTCGAGCTTGATGGCGACTGGCTTGCCGGCGACATTATGTGTGCCTAGGAAGACGGTACCGCAGCCGCCGTTGGCAATCTCCTGCTCGAGGCGGTACTTGCCACCGAAGGTATACTCCATCGTCGTGGAGAAGATGAAGAGAGACTTTTTTCAGACAAAGGCGTGTAACAAATTCCCACGGCCGGCTTTGGCCCTGCTGCTCTGTTTTGGGATGAACACGATGTCGTGACTTTTTTCTTGATCATTCACTTTGGTTACCAACCGAATATCACGGACGCAAACGACTCATTCAGGATAAATGTGAACCTTTTTATTCGTCAAGGGCCAGGAAAACGAGCTCTGGCAACATCGACATCAGCGGAAGGCTCGATTTGGCACCTTTTCTGCATCGTGGCTCGGGTGCTGTTGTTGCTGCGGTTTTCTTTCCTCTTCCTCTATGCTCTCGTCTATACACCGATGAGATTGTTGCTTCTGGCCTTGAACGTTTGCGTTTGGTAGTTGCAATTTTCCAAGGCTTAATCGGGCCCAAAGAAGGCTGAAATGCCGGCGCATAAACTTTCATGCGCATATATTTGAACTGTTACGGCCTATATAATTCTTTTTTCAACCTGACGATAGCGCGTACCGTGTTGGCGGCGTCGTCTCCTATGATGGTTGCCTCCTCGCTGCTTCTCTCGTCAACGTCATCAACTTGGCCCTCTGCTTTCCTCTTTCTCGAAGGCGCTACATTTTAGTTGCTTATCAACTAATCACGTGTTCCATTGCCCAATCCTCGGAGATCTAGGTCCTGCGAACAGTGCGCCCTCCCCACGTCCTTTCATCCATTCGGGCGGAGATCCTTTAATTATTCCCGAATGTTCTCGCCCGTGATGAACGGTAGACCTCTGACACCCTTTCTCCAGCTTCGAAAGCTCCTACCAAAGGTAAGGTCAAAAAAGGGTGTCGGCTAACAAAATATGCCGCTTTAGATTAAGCCAACAGATTTTGCTGCAAGTGATACAGTGATACAGTTTTGCTTCAGTCCCTCCGTGTCGCTTGGAACGCCACACCGCTGTCTAGGGATATACTTCTAATAAGGCGACCTACTGATTTTCGCTGTAGAACACTTTGACAGCCAGCCTATTGGCGCCACAAGTGAAAACCAGCTGATGTGACTTTTATCTGTTATCGAAAGTGATATCAGAAGCTCTCTACATGTACAATGTTTGGACGTGAAGCCTACATCTTTGAGATCAAAACCTTCATTGATGGCCATCAACTATCCTGGGAAAATGTTCATCATCTGCATCCGTTCTCATGGACATCATCGCTTCGCCTTTCCACAAGCTCCTCACGTCCAACGATTGTCCGACAGAGGAGGATGTCCAGAATATTACCCGATTCTGCGCCGAACCCGCAGAAAGGATCCGCAACCTAGATGTGGAGATTGCTGATTTGCAGGAAAGGTTCAACTCCCTCATCTCCAATGCCAGATCTCTGCAATCACAGCTGAGAGTCGACGAGCACCTTCCATCATCTTTCATGGCACTTCTCTTACCCAGGGAAGCGCAGCAATCCTTGCTTCTCCATGTGTCGGAGATGAACCACCATTATGAAGAGGTGTCAAATATCATTGACGTCGAGCTCATCAATCTGCAGGAAATGATACAAACCGCCTCTTCTGAGCGCGAAGCGGTGCAATCCAGATTTTTGGTTGTGGAGCACCTTGCCATTCTTTCCCCCATTCGTCGCCTGCCCACAGAGTTACTCCAGGAGATTTTCCTTCGTTGCATCGACGACAAACCATTTCGGGATATTTGTCCCGAGGGTGGGTACGCTTCTGAAGCACCCGTCCTATTTGGGCGGGTCTGCAGACGATGGCGGACGGTTTCCTTTAGCACTCCCAGCCTGTGGTCTTCGCTGAAAATCACCGTCTCCCGTGTCGCAGGCGCCGTTGATTGGGCCGCTCCTGGGAGTCGAAAGATTATCAGGGCTTGGTTGAAAAGGTCGGGCCGTCTACCATTGGATGTATGTCTATCAGCGAGCCAGACAAGCTCGGTGGCGGAGCTGAGAGACGTGATTTATTGCCTTGGCCTCCCACATTGCTATCGTTGGAGGCGCATCACTTTGACGCTCCCGGTGGGCTTCATTGATCATACGGTTTTTGGTAACCTCTGCTTTCCGTTGTTGGAAAAGTTTGCCTTGTGTATTTGCTCCTCTCCCGTGCATGGTCCCGCCGCTTTGAGCAACCTCGCTTTTTTGGAAAGAGCTCACCTACTTCGTGAGTTCAAACTCACGACCACGGCAGCCCTCACAGGCTTTACTCGGGCTCCTTGGCATCACCTCGTCGACATTCATATCGATGTTGGAGAGAATTGGACATTCCCTGAATCCGAACTGTGGAAGGCTTTAGTCCAATGTGTCAAGCTAGAGTCGTTGCTGCTGAGGACGGCAAATCATCACCGTATTCTTAGAGGTCCGCAATCGACGTCCTCTCAACGAGTTACGCTCCCCAGTCTCCGCAGATTCCACGTTTCAGGCAGAGAACGATCTTTAACTACGTGGTTGACACTATCTCACATCTTCGATATTCTGAACCTTCCAAGACTGGAGAATTTGGATATCCGGGGACGTAGTACTGGCCGTCTGTGGGAACGGACCCATCTGCAATCATTTCTTTCGCTGGATAACCTGTTAAACACATCGGCGTGCCCATTGACTACCCTATCACTCGACGAATACATCTCCATACCCTCCCGTATCCTACTTCAATGCCTCTCATGTGTCCCTACTCTTCGCAAATTGGCAGTACAACAGAGCAGGGAATGTGGCAAGGATTTGATCGTTGATGACAATTTCCTCGAGGCTCTAACGCCGGGAACGTTATGTCCAAAATTACAGGTTCTGATTCTGGTAGACAGTGGCGCGTATCAAGAGGACACGCTGGTTGAGCTTTTGCGAGCACGGTGTGCCCCACCAGCCGGGGTGGCGAAACTGCAGGAAGCTTCCATCTCTTCTCATCGTCCCAGATCCCACGCTGATGAACAGATAAGGGGTCTGGGAAGTCATTTCATGGTGCATCGAGTATAGCCTCAGGGGTTTGGATGAGGGGGGAGTCTATTCGGGTGAGGACAAGTGCCTATCCAAACTGCCCCCGTTTGATTACTCAATGCCGGTGCATATGTCGTCTATGTGTAGTGTTCGTCATGAATTCTCCGAAATGATATCCGATACACTTCAAACCGCTGCGTACAAATCTTGCCCCGTATACTCGTCACATCTTCTCTTCCATCACGTTGCCATACATCTATCCACAGATAAATTCTCTGGATTACCCCACCAAAACGGAAAGTCCACCGCTTTGTTACTGGCACCAAAGACGGCGAAACTGAGGATGAACAAGATGACTTGGCTTCCTCCGTCGAGCGCCGCAGACGTCAGATAGTTGTATTTCTTGAACCAGCCAGGTCTGTACTTCCTAAGCCACCACTGCGAAAAGAAACCGATCACGAAACAAGACCACCACTGGCCGTTGACGGAGTATGGGAGGCTGTGAATCAATGAGCTTTGGATCGTCGATCTTCAGCACTATACGTACTATCCTATGTATAAAGTAATGATGGGGACGTTGATGTACTTCATCGTCTTTGCCAGCGTGCTCCCTGGCTTCGAGTATCGATGTATGACCCAGAATGGGATCGGACAGAATAGCCCAATAAACCTAAGTAAAGTTGACGTCAAAGAAAGAGGGCAGTCTGTGGGACGTTGACGCACATGCCAAACGGAATAATCCAGTATCCGGATTCCTTCCCGTAGGTGAACAGCTCTTTACCTAAAGCGCCCATTGCCACAGAGGCAGAATTGACGGACTGAATATTCCATCCACTCCACTACGAAAAGCATTGTGATGTAGGATGAAATAGGCGTTGGTGTAGGACTTACCACGCGTGTCCCAGTGGGGTCTTTCAATACATCTCTGTTATTCGTTACAATCGTATTCATCACTGAGTAGATGAGGATTTAGTGGATTTAGTCAGTGGAAAAAACGAAGCAATACTCGCTTGTGTAGTTAAATACCGATCCGATGATGGATCCGGCCTGCCAAAGAATAAGCGTCAGACATTCACAAACCAGAGCAAGCGAGGACGAACCATCTGAGCAGCGAAGGTGATTCTTGGTGGCAGCTTCGTGTACTGTCCCAATTTCAGATCTATCATGGTAATTTATAAGTATATATAGGATACGCAGCATAGATATCACATTGACAGACCTTGCAGCATATACAATGTCTGCCATGCGGTGCTGTTTCCGAACAAGTTGGCATACATGACGGTTCTGAGAAGGCATAAGCATTGACTGTCTCGACGTCAAAATAGATTAGACACGCACATCGGCTCGCCAGGATGTATAAAAGCAGCTATGATCTGCACCGCATACTTCAATGAGATATTGAATCCAGTGGTGGCCGTGACTGTACAGGCCATTCAGCAACATCGATCTCCAAGCGGAATAGAACTGCTTACTGAATCCCAGGAGAGTTGCCATGAAGAAACTGAAGACTAATCAACCGTGTACTTTTTAGCACATGGATATATTAAAGTGGTAAGAAGCCGGTATACCTGTGAAGAAAATGACACTCCAAGCTGGAATCAAGACGTATCCTCCCGGGCCGGCATACGATGTGCCAATAGCGACCCCGAGGGAAACGACAAAAAGCGCCGCGTAAACCCATTGCGGGACCTCCTCTACGGTAACACGTTAGTCATCCTACTTCGCTATTCTACTAAACAACAACTTACTATACTTCTTCATCTCTACAGAAAGTGTATTATTCAGTTTCATACCTTACAACAGCTAGGGTATCTCACCGTTATAATGCGGGTCATCTACGTCTGCGTGTCCTCTCTTCAGAAACCTGAGCCCACCGAAGGCGGCCTTCAACTCCCGCCAGTGCCAAAGTAACACGTATGTCACCGCGCTCCCGAGTGAGAGGTTGTAACACAATTGACTGATAGCGTACGTTGTTGTGTAGCGCGGGAGACCAACCTCCGCGATCGCAGTGGTATTAAGGTGATAATTGGAGTCGATAACGGCCTCTTGATCATATGTTTCCCCGTCCTTGCCAAAGAGAGAAGTAGACATCCAAAGAATATCACGTCCGTTGAAGACATTTGAGTAATAACTTGCCGTCAGGACGATGTATCCGAACAGCATGCCGACTGAATAGACAGCAAACGTCAGATCATGTCGATATCAATCACTCGCAGAATGGACGCACTATAAGAGTTCACCTCTGAGATAGGTCAGAATACAACTTTACGAAAGAAAACAGCAGTGCACGTACGCGTCTGGAGAGGCCAAACCAGCGGGAAACCTTGGGTAATTAAAGTCCACGAAAGGCTAAAAGAGAAAAGGCCGATGCCCTCGTTACTAGAACCTGCCCCAAAGAGATTTCGTACAAATTCGTGTCGTCCATTATCTGCAAGACATATAACTGAGATGGCGGTGAGGAGAGGAAACTTCCATGCAAATGTCAGTACTAGTACAGTAAGGATACATGCCAAGGACACGAACGGGATATTGAGGAATCCATTCCCAGAAGAAAATAGCAGCAAACTGGAATATCAGTTAGAGACGCCACTTGCCCGCGAGTAGACCAAGTTAACATACAACGATCCAGAAGAACTTTCGCTTCTTCGCATTCAGCGTTCCACTGAAATGTAAACTTTGTAGCAGGTTTACCACCGAAATGTAGGACGGGTAAAACGCGCTGGAAGCAGAATGAACAGTGCGTTACGCGTATATATTGAAACCCACTAGGTCGGATAAACCAGGAGCGTCCGCACTAGAAGGGCAAGTAAACATCCATCACACCACACTCGGAACATCACCACTCACAAAGTCCGGCAATGCCGTAACCTATCATTTGGGTTGAAAAAATTTGGAATATTGCCACAGCACTATTCAGACGAAGGTCGTAAAAGAGATCTTGGATGTTCATCTGTCAGTACGTATCACTTTCGAGACTGGTGACAATGGCTGACCCATGGCGGCAATATTCTCCATAGCTAACGCAATGTTCGACGCCGTAGATGCCATGATAACGATAGCAGTATGCTCTCTGGAAGAACGCGGTTGGCAAGTAACCATAACAGATGAGAGCTCGTACATACTTGATGTTGAATGGACCAGGATTCAGATACCGCCAATAACCAGAGCTGGGAATTAATCCTGCGAATCATTGACATAAAAAATAAGGGTTGCTTGAGTATAACGAGAAAGAGATATCTCACCAGCCATGCCGGTACCCAGAACATAAGCGATGATAAGGCAGAACAATTGCGACACGCTTGCATTCTGAGGTTTGAATGTGTAGATGGTTGCGAGGACCTTGAGAAGAGATAGGTCATAACGGCTTGCCGAGAGTAATGTATACTTACGGAAGAGAACGCGCTGAGTCCAAAGCCCAAAAATATCGCCCTGAAGGTGACGATGGGGAGGTCCGGATCGTCTCGGGTGGATATGACCTATAAAACATGCATTAGAAGCTGAAAGCGCAGCAATACTTACAGTTACCAACCTGAATAGCGACATCCTCGGCATGCTCGATGACCACCTCGTCATTCACATCCAGTCCTAGATCGCTGCTGGAGTTGACAACCTCGACCTTCTCCGTGAACTGGGCCTTCTCGACATTGGCAGACTGCTTCTTGTCGAGCTCGGGTAGAGTTGTGGCATCGTATACACTTGCCATCACGATAAGAGGACGAGGAGCCCTATCAACAAAAAGAAGCAAGCTGCGTTACTTAAGTAGTGTATATCTCCGGGCAGAATTTGACGAACTGGGCTTATCTGGGGCTGCCTAATCGCAATGCCATGGTATTGTTGATATCAGTTCCGGGCGCCCTCGGTCCGCAGATAGAGAGAACATGACTGCCTGCGATTCTCGTCCTTAGTACCATGTTCATAATGAAGTTTAGACGCGCATACTAGAAGCGAGCTACTTCAGCAAATCCAGAGGCATTTCGGCGAGCCAGTCTCAGATTAGATGATTTTTCGCTCATGGCAGACAAACGATTGGCCATAGTACTGTAGCATATGGCGCAGTTGGTCAGAGGCAAAATTGACGATCGCTGAGTTTCTATTTCGAATTTCGATCGTTCAATTCCCACACTAACGGACGTGACTCCGCAAAGTTCGAACTACAATGGCAGGCTCTTTGGCAGATACCAATATCTGTATACGATATGCGCTGTCGAAAAGCACATCTCTACATATTGGCGGCTGCAGCTCTTTTGACTTCTAATTTCCAACATACGTACCCGTGAACCGGGCGGACTCAACGGCCGCCATACTCGTTCGGAATCCGGATATTCCTATCTCAATGAAAAATGCCGGTACGCACTGACGACGGCTATTGGTTTGAAAGTCATTTATGGAGAGCAGATAAGGTATATCATCTCCTTATCTTGGCACTAATGCTCGGCGTATGATAAGTTCTACAAAACTATCACCTATCACCCAACCGACTTCCAAGGGCCTTGTCTCGAGTAGAACATGTCGTACTCCGTCAAGTTGGCTATCTTGCTGATATCGTCAGCTGCAGTGCTGCGCACGGACGCCCACCAACACCAATATCCTCTCGCAATTCCACAACAAGAGCAAGTGGATATTAGCACGGAGCCATGGACTACTCGTTATGGCGCTCAACAAGACCTAGGCTACACTGGCCCTCTGAGCTTCTCGCACTTCCCCTATACGCGCTGTCTGGAAGACCCTTCTCAGCTATTCGATATCGCGATTATTGGCTTCCCATTTGATACGACCACTTCGTATCGACCTGGTGCGTACACCTCCCAGCCATGAGAGATCATCACTGACGCTCACCAGGCGCGCGATTTGGCCCTTTTGCCATTCGCTCAGGATCCAGAAGACAGCATGCTCGTGGGTACACATTAACGTGGGGAACGAGCCCGTACGATCTCGGAGCGGGGTTGCATGATTGTGGGGATGTAAGTACACGCTCACCTTCTTTGGGATGGATGTGTAATGTCGTTTTCAAGGTTCCTCTCTCTGCTTACGATAACGCAAAAGCTATCGACCAGATGGAAGCCGCGTACACTACACTTCTCTCGCGACCTGTCTTGGGCGGCACCAACGAGGCATACAAGTCCCAAACCGCTGCTATCTCATTAGACGGAAAGGAACATCCGCGGATCGTGACCTTAGGGGGAGATCACACAATCGTACGTATCTCCATCTCCACAATCTCCTTAGTCTGATAGATTTTATAAAGGTTCTTCCTATCCTGCGATCCCTGAACAAAGTCTACGGCCCGGTATCTGTTCGTATTGCCTACGCTCTCCTAGATTTTCAATAATGCTCCCCTCCCTAGGTAATCCACTTTGATGCTCATCTCGATACATGGCCCCCTAGTGGCACGACCGGGCAAGAACGTATCACTCACGGCACCTTCTTTGCCGTTGCCGCTGAAGAAAACCTGATGACGAACACCAGTATCCATGCAGGCATTCGGTGCAAGATGGCTGTGAGTCCCGAGCTTGAAGACTGAGACGCCTGCTAAATGGCTGATGTATCTCGCAGGGCATCCAAGACGTAGAGCATGACGACGCTGTTGGGTTCCAGGTCATCAGCACAGACGATATTGACGACTATGGTATCGGTAATATCATCAAGAAAATACGACAGAGGATTGGAAACAGTCCCGTTTACCTCAGGTGGGGATATCCTTCATTTGCTGCTCTGTATTTCTGACTGTCTTTTTTTTTTACCAGTCTTGATATCGACGTCGTTGACCCAGCCCTGGCACCTGCAAGTATGTCACCATTCCCGCTATACCACTGATACACTCTCACCTTTCTGTGTATTAGCTGGAACGCCCGAAACAGGCGGTTGGACAACTCGTGAAGTTAAGCGCATCATCCGTGGTCTATCTGGGCTTAATTTCATGTATGTATGCTGTGGTCTGCCTAGCGTTTTCTGCATCTGATTGTACGTTTAACAGAGGTGCTGACATCGTCGAGGTCGCTCCCGCTTATGATTCTGGTAGGTGGTCTACGTTACACTAAATCTGACCTGTTGCTGAGATGTGTTATAGCTGATGTTACTGGCATCGCTGCGGCCGATATCGTGCATGACTTCCTGACGATGCTTCAGTTGGCAGAACCGCCTGCGCCTCACAAGGGACCATTTTCTTTAGAAGATTTGAAGTACCTATAAATATTAAAGACGGCGGAGACGAAGGACAGAAGTTGAACACATACAGTCCAAGCAGAACATGAACAGTGACGTTTTGGCAATGTACTGGTCAGTTAGACAATCATTTCGGAACATTAAGCTTCAGCAGAGCAGGAGGAGCATCAGCATAGCTTAAGCCAAAGCACCGCGCTCGGGTGTCAAAAAGATGGAGCCTTTCGCGGACACAGCATTGTCTGAAGACGGAATCAGACCGCCAGGGCCTTCTTCTCGAATTTTATCCCCAGGCCAAGCGACGACATATATCTGTAATAAAAGAAAGTTATCAGACAACCGCGGCATGCCTACGTTTCAACACTTTATATCTCCAACTTGTTCAATTGATCAAGAGAGCAAAAGGGCAGATATTCATTATTTTCACATATCCTCTCAGGCTATTGCCAATGGATGGATTCGAACCGTCTCTTTTCAAGGGAGTTGCCCTTAATCCATGATGACAGTGATCTATCCATGAAAAATGACCTCCATGCTTTACTTGGAAGAATGCCCCTTCCGAGGGGCTAGTAAATTGCGAAATCGTGAAATTATCCGAATATTTACCACCATGACCATGGTATATCCTTCGCTCCCATTCTTCTGGTGCGACTACCCTTTTCATCCCCCTGGACACTTATATCCTCTTGAAAGGTTCGCACCGACGCATTGTACAGTGTACAGAAATGGGCAGCAAACATTATCACGTATGTACGTCGCTTTTCGGTCTCATCGGAGACAACAAGGGATATGGCTTCGCGTCGAGGAGCTGCTAGGAATCGGAGGTACTCGATGGATGTAAATGCCTTGAACTATTGCCGATTTTCGTTGATACCCCTACATGGCTCATCATGCAAGAATTAATCCAATGAGGCTCGCATTGCGTTCCCAAATCCAGTCAAATCATCAGAAGTACTGCAACTAGTAGCACCGTTTCTCTGGGACGGATCCTCATAGTTGCTCAGGTAGATATCTAGTCGATGCCGAGTCTTGCAGTCGAGTTCACGCTGCGATAGGGAAGCAAGAAAGCAATGGTTTCATCCTCGGGCGGGGGAATCAGGCTACAAACATGTGTTGCATCAACATTTAAGGTCTAACAGGCGTGAGAGAGGGGGAGACTTACGGAGAATATTACACTAAAATCGTATCAACTTAAAACTATGAACAGGCTGACAATTAATAGATAACATTGCCAGGTCTCTAGAAAATAACTCTATGACAGGTACAAGTTAGACACAACGGCATCAGACCAATGAAATAGACTGAACAATGCCTAGGCCCTCGGCCTCAACAGCAGGCTCCGGGACGGTTCGTTCGGTGACCACATCTTTCGTTACACCGACACATAACCAACATTAACGCTACGTGAACGCCAACGAAGAAGCGAATGAAAGCGGACCCAGAGCGATTGGCGAACGGTGATTCGTGATGCCATGGTCGACGAACACCAAAGAAATCGGCTATCAAAGCTTTTCTGCCACGCGAGAAAGGCAGGCTCTGCAGACAACAACCAGATTCATTCTCGGACTTGATTATGATAATTGAGGGTACACACCTTTCAATCCGAAATCCAGGCTCTCGAGGCTGGTGCCCGTGGTGACGACTTCAAAATATAACGCGCATAGCGTTCAATATTGAACGACGTGAAGAGGTGAAATGGCGATGCTTAGACTCCCAACTGTCTCTCTGGGTGACGCTGTGAAGAGATGCAAAGGACGAGCATGACTGCTGACAAGCACGGACATAGGGCCCTGGCGACGACCACATGCGGAGCTGAAAGAACTTGCCTTCGTTTTTTTCTCTGCCAGCAATGGTGAGCAGTCCTCCCTATTCCTCCCATTCCAGCTTCCTCGAATTTGCTCTAGGTCGTCGCCGCCAGCTGCAGTCCGCTACCTCAAGAAATCATTGATCAGATAACGGACGAGCTGCAGGAAGATTTTTCGACACTAAAGGCCTGTGCGCTCGTTTCCCGCTCATGGAAGGAATCCAGCCAGCGACACATCTTTTCTGACATCTTCTTCGAGGCGCCTCCAGAACCGCTACCATTGGAAATGAGCCCATGCCATACCTTTCATCGCCTTTTGACCACCTCGCCTCACCTCGGACGCCATGTACGGCATCTCGAAATATGCGATGAAGGGCGTACCTCCGACTCGACGCGCAGATGGCTCCTCGCCTCGGTCGAAATCCTCATGTCGGTCATTTCCCTGCTGACATGCCTCAGCAGCGTCGACATCTCCTTCAGCGGTCTGTGGTGGGAGGACGTTCTTTCAATCAAGAGTGTCCTCATTGCCATTTTCCAGCTCGAGTCGCTCAGGAGCATCGCCCTGGAAGACTTCCAGGTTCGGCTGAACGAGTTGTTCAGTCTCCTCCGGTCTCGTTCAATCTGCGATTTATCGATTTCCGCCATCGAGGTCCTGCCGGATCTGTTCCCCCCTTCGCCCAGGTTCTCCATGCCGCTGCATGAACTGTCGCTGTCACTCCAGCACATGCAGCATGCTCAGGACTTCATGGAATGGCTCGTTTCCCCCACCTCTGTCGTCGACCTCAGCGTATCCAAGAAACTGAGCCTTTCTGTGGCAAACTCCGACGAAGCCAACGCCGCGCAAGTCCTACTGGAGAATCCCATACTCCAGAATCCGGATATACTGGAGATTCAAACTCTAAATTGCAGTACGCTTTCCTGGGTTTCGCAATTGAATCGTTTTCTAAAAAGAATCTTCAAAGGCGTTCACATGCCACACCGGCGTGAAGAATGTCTTCCCCCTCGCTTTAGTCGCTTCCGCCACGTACAGCTCAGGCTTGTAGAAGCATTAGCTTGTGAACACTGCGGCAATTCCCTTCTAGATATCGTACTTTGGTGGACACGATCTTTCGAAGCTATCCAAGACAGTAATATCGAGGAAATATCGCTTACGCTTACAAAGAGGTCCGCCTCCCGCTTTCATCATGTTCCCAATTATGTGTGGCACGCCTTGGATGCTGCCCTGTGCCGACCAAAAATATCTTCTTTGAGAAGCGTACATCTGAAAGTGGAAGATCTTGAGATTGACAAAGCACTGCTCTTGAGGTTGCTACAGGCGTTTCCTATTCTTTACCACCGGGGACTATTGCGAGTCTAAGGTGGGTTTACCTCTCATATTCCTCTTTTCCTCAAGTTGACGCGTTCCCGAACAGGCAACCCCACATATATCCCATGTTTTCTGAAGTTAACCGTGATGCTTTCTGTCCTTGCTTTTAGTTTCGCGTATTTATAATTTATATACCTTTCCAACTCGGCCGCTTCTATCATATATACTCAAGTAGTTGCAGACATAATTCCACGAACCCAATGACATCAAAGAATCGGGACGAACCGACACGTGCACATGGCAAACAACCCTGAATATTACTCTCACTTTAGTCATTCACTAGAGCCTTGGCGAGTAAGCAGCTTTCCTGTACATAATTGAATGGACAATACTTAGCATCATGTTGCAGCTTGGAGATCAGATGGAGACGAAACCAAGATCCGACGCCACGCTTCCCCAGGAACTCGTTGACATTATTATCAACGAAATTCCAATCAACGATCATCGTACACTCTCTTCCTGCGCCCTTGTTGCTAGACCATGGGTTTTCACAAGCCAACGCCGCCTATACTCTCGTGTTGACATCTCTCTCCTAGAGTCGGAGGAAGCGGGAGCCGCAGCAACGTCCACAGGACAGCAATTTGCCCACGTCCTAGCCACGGCTCCCCACATCGCGTCTTTTGTCGAGCATCTCTCAATAAAGAATCGCGACGTCGAGGGAATAGACCCCCAAAGCCCCTGGCTTGTATACTCCAAAGCAGCATGGGAGACCATCTTCCTCCACATCGGCTTGGAGAACCTCCTCAGTCTATACATCGAATTTGGGTACCACGATTATGGGGATGATACAGAGGTATTCAAGGATCTCCTGCGGCGTGCCTTTATCCAGCTTCCAAGCCTCAGGGAAGTCACCCTCAGCCAAATCTGTCCATTCATAGATGTATACGGCATTTTCTCCCTGTTCCAAGGTGCCCAAGCGCTTAGGCACATCAGCTTGTGTGATGTGGTCCCCTCGAGCTACACACCCCAAGCTGCTGCGAAGATCGCGCTACCGATAGATTGCCTCACGCTCTCTCTGGAGCACAGCGACTTTATCAGATTAGCGAGCATGATGCTTCATCTCGTGGGGGACCTAGACGTGCTGGACCTCTCCCATGTGACGACACTCTGGATCCGCTTCCTTACGCTTTCAGAGGTCCTCGCAGCTAACAAGATCCTCCATTCCAAAGAGACGGTCTTTCCATCTCTGAGAACCCTCAAAATAGAGATGGAAGTGCTCCGTACGTTTTGCATCGCAGTCCGAGTTTTGGTGCTAATATTTCTCTCCCGTAGCGACAGAGATTAACACCGACATAGTCTTGGATATGGGACTCCCGGGTATACGTCACATCCACCTGATGATATCCCCAACGCTCGCCGCATTCGACGCTTGGTTTCTTATCTCCATAATGGTCCGCTGGTGGAGCCTCATCTTCACCAGGATACCCAAGAATTATATCCAGGAGGTGACACTGACAATACCACCGAAATCCGCAATAGACCTATATAACAACGATGTGCCTATGTCGCTGGATGGTATCCGGGAAAATTGGAAGGCACTGGATAAGGCGTTGACGGGGACGGAGATGAGGTATTTGAGGAAGGTTCACCTCGATGTTGGTGGGGGCCTGGATCCGGATAAACCGTTCTTGGGCCCGCTGAGCATCGAGGAAGCCTTGCCGATGTTGACGAAGGGAAAGCTTCTTGCTTATTGATTAAATTCACGAGTGCGTGTTGCATCTCGTATCTCGCTCCCGGAGGTTAGTTACTTGTTCTCAGCGCTGAGCAGGGTGGGAAAACTGTACCACTAGGAAGAAATTTTAATGTATCTATTCCTTGTGGCTTCTGTTCCGTGCATCGTGTAGTCGTACTTTCGATTCCTCCGACAGTCCAAGGTCGACCATGCGTCTCATTATTAAGACCCTTGGGCATCGGTGTCCATGGTAATTAAGCTGCCGTTAAGCCTCGGTAGTTGCAACAAGAGTTGAACCATCTCTTATCCATCACGCAATTTAGTGACGCTATCCAGTCTTTGTCAACGGCTAATCCAGATTCACTTTATCTGCGATGCGCTATTACTTTGAAGCGCTCTTAGGAGAAGAAGCGTAACCTCGAGGGACAGGTTGCCGACAGACGCACTGATGGAGATGGAGCAACATTGAAATCAAAATTTGAGGACCGGATCGAATTGAAGTTGCACCCAAACTGGGGCTTGGACTTGATGTTTCGTCAGAAGTTAGAGAAGATGCTGCTGCCCCGGAAGATGCGAACGGCTCTCACAGTGATGTCACTGGCCGATGTGACTAACGTCGACGCGTCCACTGTTTGCCCTGCCTTGCCCGTTCATTGATATTCAAGGACTTGGCATAGATAATGAGTCTATTAGTAACCTTGCTCTCGGTGATAACTTATGAATAACTGCCGTAGCTCCGAAGGGATTACGCGATTTCGAGGACGCTCCATGCACTATCGGTAAGTATCCTGTAAGTAGACCACCCTGGCATATGCAGATTCGTGACTTGCTTTGATCGTGATCGGCACTATTTCGTATTACATATGTCCAAAGAACATTGTTCCAGGAACGGGGGATGCTCCCACTCTCAGATCCTAAAGGACCTAGTCTCGAGTAGATAGCTCCCGTGTTGCCCTTTATGCGTGATTCCATCTTACACCTAGGACAAGGATAATAAACCTGTACGTGTGGTATCTGGGTCTGAGCGATACACGCGAACGAATTTGCGTAGAATTTTTCCAGAGATACTCCGCCATCAGTGGCGAAAAATAAGCCTTGATAAACAGCGGCTATGACGCTTTGAGTCGTTGACACCGTCGAAGGACAAGTTTCGGGGGTGATTGAGAGGATCCGCACGGATTTCGAAGCGCGGTGACAAATGACGACATCGGCGAAAGCTCCCCCATGTCGATGATGTCTCCCACATTACGCGACCAATAAATGCTTTCAGTCATTAAGCAGCACGGGCCGGTTGAAAGATAAGAATAGCAGAACGGTACATCAAATCCGAGCAAAGAGAAGTTGTACGGCAGCACACCATATGGAAGGGAAGGGTAAGTACAGGCAAATACAGTACAGAAAAAGACAATACGCCATCCCTAGAATTGCGGTTGTGGAGGCGGCTGGGGTGGCATAGCTCCGGGAGGGAAAGCGAACCCTGGAGGAGGCGGCGGAGGGAAACCTCCATATACCGGCATTCCGGGTGGTGGGATAGGCATTTGCATAGGAGGAGCCATAGGCGGCATACCCATCGGCGGCATGACCGTCTGTTGTTGCGTGAACCCGGGCGGTGGCGGCGGTTGGGCAAGGACTCCAGCGAATTGTCCTTGATACGGCCCCTGGAATCCAGGCATTGGTGGTTGGGCACCAAAAGCCATTGGACCGGGAGGCGGACGCGAGGCAACAGGTAAGGCATTGTTTTTGCGGGCCTGGGCTGCTAGTAAACGCTCGGCGGATGTGCCGTGACGCTCTCCTTTGCCGTCTTTTTTGAAAGCGTACTGCACGGTTATCGCTTTGTTCATCAAGAATTGGCCGTTCATTGATTCAACGGCTGCATCGGATGCTTCGAAATCTGTATACGAGACGAATCCGTATCCCTTCGACGTGCCTGTACCTGGATCGCGAGCAATCTATTGGCCACATGAAGAAGTCAGAACGGGATAAACATAAGTCTGTGAGAACCACAGACCTTTGCCGTCGTCGCCATCATACCAAAAGCGCTGAAGGTGTCGTACAGCAGTCTTTCATCGACGTTCTCATCCAGATTTCCAATGAACAAATTGGCCCCGACGTCAAGTTGCTTCTTATCCGAAGATGCCTGGTGTCGGAAAAACACAGTATTGTTAGAATGACGCGCGGAATGTGAAGTGAAGAGAAGATGTTTCATCTGAGTTGGCCTCAGAAGTGATAACACCTGGCACGAACCTTGTTAACTCGGATGGGCTTGCCCCATAGTTTTATCTGGTTCATGATCTTACAGGCATATTCTGCGTCCTCCTCTGTCAAGAACTCACAAAAGCCGTATCCCTGATGAGCCATTGATATTCGGTCCTTAGGAAGGTGCACGTTCACTTTGAAATGGAAACGAATGTCAGATAAGAATCGGTGGAGTAGAAGACCCTGACACCATACCAACGGGACCGGCTTGTAACATAAGCTCCCAAACTAGCGCATCTGTGCAACGTTCATCGAGATTCCCCTACAAAACGATAAGCATTTATGCCATAAAATAAAACAATGAGCCATGTTTACCAGATACACGGTGGCTTCCTGATTCCTATCGTCCTGTGGACGCGACATGGTGGTTTTGGAGAAAGCCTCAAAACGAGAATTCGATGTTGACCTTTGTTTACCATCACCTTCCTTGCGCCCAAGTACGTGTTTCAGGGGCTTCGGTGAACTCTACTATCGTTCACGGCAATATCAATGCTGCATTCATTCCGACGAGCCTCGAGCTCACCCGTTGTAGCCGCCGAAGAATTTCCCATGTCATCGAAGTAAGCAATCCAAGTTTACTCTGTACGACCTATTTGGAGACTGGTTTTGCATATGTTATCACAGAAGTACAGGGACCACGCCATTTTAAGCCTCCCCCCTCGTAGACCAAGCGGCCTATGACCGCGCATTCTCCACATCATTCAGATTATGGGTGTCCAGCGACCATCACTTTGGCTCAAAGCGTACAGATGATGATACAGATCGTCAGACACCCGAATCATTGAATTCTCCGCCAGGACCGTTATTGATGTTACATCAAGTGTGATATTGGCCATAATGGTTCTTATCTTTTTGGTGCCTATTCTCGGTGTTGGTCTCCACGTTCTCCTTCGTCTTGGCTCCAGATATGCTGAAACCACCTCTACGGCATCTGTGCCCGTAGTGCGCTCTCCAAAATGAATATATAGCACCCCCCTCTTGTGGCATGGTTCCCTCAGCCTTCTGGTCTCTCATCCTACCAGTACTAGCTCCTGTTGTAGCAGCTCTCATCTAACAAGCGCTCTATCAACATGTTTTCTGTTCGTGCCTTCCTGCTCGTGATCACGGTCACTCTTTTTGCCATGCTCGTTATGGCTGCTCCCGTCCCAGACGAGACCATCGCGAAGAAGTCCTTGAAGCAGCTTGTCATGAAGCGCGGTGAAGGGCCTACTCCCGTTAGACGGGCCGATGAACACAAGCCCTCTCAGTAAGTCAGATGAGCTCTGTTGTCGATCCAGGGTACTGATATCGAACAGCTGGGCCCGCGCGGATGTCGGCAAGAGGTTGTGATTCTTATTTCATTTATCGATGTTCTCATTTGACTCATGAAGGAGCATCATTACAGAGCTGTGAACGCCTGATCAATAGATCCCATCCCTTGTACCAAGTACCATCCCTGTTTTCATGGTGAGTGATATTGATTATCTATGCAATGGTGTCTCTGAACACCTAGTTCTCAGTAGGAATATCTAAGGACGTCCTAGTGGTGTCGCCAACTTTGTTTTCTTCCCTTCATATATAAATGAATTTGTGTATCGTGTATCTATTGCGTAGCTTTGACCAATGTCGGATATTACATGTTGTCTTCTCAGAATATCGTGCCTAGACTGTAGATCCCGAGGCCTGGCTTAAAAATAAGCGTGACAGAGCGGTACCGGAGACTTAGCGCATACCCGCATTGTCCGCATACAACGCAACTACCTCGCTTGATCATCGCACGCAACCGCATCGCAAAATTGCTCCGCATGTCCATTCTATTCGAGTTCCCAATGTAAAAGACGCAATAGATTAATCTCACCCACACACCCATATGTCATGAATTATTGAAACGATGGAATGGAAAGATCACCGAGGGATAAGGAGCGCCTACTAGAACGGTAACTTAGTAGTGGACAGGACCATCGGGGCTGATTTATATAATGGATGGAGAGAGCAGATAAGAAAGAGGCGATACGACAGATCAGCACGTCGTCAGGTAAAATAAATCGTTAAGAAGAGACGTTGAGAATAAGAACGGAAAGAGAAGTCATGAGTGGGCTGGGTATCACACAACGACACATCTATTCTTCCTGTTCTTGACGACGGGAGGCTCAAGAGCAGCGACAATTGCCTAACGGACCAAATGATCAGTAAAAAGATCCGGACAGCGATGCAACGCCGCCCATACCTCGTCAAAAACATTCTTCAGGCCCTTTTGTGTTAATGCGGAACACTCGACGTATTTGACTGCACCAAGCTCCCTCGCAAGCCGCTCGCCCTGTTCGTTCGTCACCGGTCTTTGTTTTTGTCTCGCCAGCTTCTCGATTACTTGGGCATCATCCCTAAGATCAATTTGCGTGCCTACAATGAGGCATGGAACTCCGGGACAATGATGATGAACTTCAGGGAACCACTTCTCCTTGACGTTCTCGAATGATGCGGGGGATGTGACGCTGAAGCAAACCAAGAAAACATCTGTCTGGGGGTACGATAGAGGTCGAAGACGGTCATAATCCTCCTGGCCTGTAAACGATCGGATTAGGAGAACGGAGCTACTATAAGCGATAGTGATGGTAGCGCACCGGCAGTATCGAAAAGCCCTAATGTATAGGGGTCCTCTCCAATCATGACTGTCACCGCATAGTTATCAAAAACCTGCGCAGAAAAGGGTCTTGTTGGAGTCGCATGGGGGTATAGATGGCCAACGTACGGTTGGGACATATTCGCTGGGAAATTTGTTTGTCGTGTATGAAATCAACAGACAGGTCTACCCAGCAAAATCGGACAGTCAGCGAACGGATCAGGATTTGAAAGAATCGATAACGACTCACCTTTCCCACAGCACCATCTCCCACTACCACACATTTGATTGTCTGCATGTTGCAACGAAAGACTCCTACTCTGGTTTATGTTGTTCGGAATTCTGCAATACGCAATGAGCGAGTTGAAGGAAGATAAAGTCGAAGATAGCGGGTATCTGGTCAAGGCGTCTGCCTGCATGCACTCTGGCGTGACAACCGCACCTCGTGGCGGTGTCATGGGAGACCCAGCGAGGCCGAATCCAGGTGCCGCAACATGGAAGCAAGACTTACATCTGCCTTGAACAGATAACAATGAGATATATAGCTTGACACCGCGATAATTGATGTCGTTGAGGTATACGGAACCGATTCTAGAGTCTGGAGAATAGCTGATAGGGACGTCAAAACGGTTGCAGGCCAAGGAAAAGACAGGAAAACAGAATAAAAAGAGAGGATCAACGTACAGAAACAAAGAGGGAAGGGGGAGGACAGGGTGTGTGGGCGTTGAGAGAACTGTCTCGGACGGTCTGAGGTGGAAACGAGCCAGTTGATCGCATGTACAGGAGCGGCTCTATCGCGCGCCACAAACACACGCAAACTCAATCTCACGTTTCATTTCTACCCACGCCCGAATTTCAAACACTACCCAACACGAGTTTATCATACATTGCCCGAGGAAATCAAAATAATACGACAGCAAGATAACAAAGATATATATGATACAAGAATTAATTGATTGTTCAATAAACAAGATATTATGCCGCATTTTTCGTGCGCTTATCTGTTCCGCTGCTGATCAGCATCCACTGCGGATGTAAAAAGAAATACACCGACTAGACTCTGATTGCGACGGTTGCGACCACCAATATAAACGACCCTGCTTTGTACCAGTAATGATACAGCCGTCCTTTGCAGATGAACCATCAAATCCCTGTCAGAGCGTCAGAATAAACTTGATAGATGCAACAAAAAATTATACCGCCACTGCCTGGATGATATCATCTGCGGGACCAAGGTGAGAACCACGTTCATATAACACCAGTGTAAATATTCACCTTCCTCATGCTCCAGCCCATACACCAGACTTCCTTTCTTCGTATCCCATACAAGAACGCATCCTCCAGAACTCCCGTGCAGCACACCCTGGCCATTGGCAACGAACGCAGCTCCAGAATCACCAGACGGTCGGGTCTCAGTCTCCGTATTAGCATAGACAGCCGTCACTTGACCCCGTCTATCAGCTTGAAGATCCACCAAACGAGCCACTCCTCCCGTTTGAGTGACCAGCGCACAAGTACCACCCGCATTGAGGTCTATATCCACGCTATAGTCGAGTCATAATCCAGACTATGGCTAAAGGCACGAAGACGCGGACTTACATCTTATCCTTCATCAATGCGTACACCCGTAATGTTCCATTGGGCACTTCGCTATGCCACCTGTTCCGACAACTCAGGATACCATCATTTAATTATCATTACCACTTACAAAACACCGTCTCTTGTTCCCCCAAGAAGAGCGGTCCCGTCATGCACGAATTTAATGGCCGTCACATTTTGCCTAAGAATAGACCGTTGGAACTGCCATGTGCCTGGAAAGATGGACCGTTGATTCACAGCTGCAAAATGAAAGAAACGCCCGTACCTTTATTCCATATCCAGATTTTGACTCCAGAATGCGGTAAGGAGACAGCAACGCGGTCCCGTCCATATGCTAGGCACATCGAACCCTCCTCTGCGCCCTTGTCTTTACCAGCATTGACAATCTTCGTCCAATGCCATTGGTTTGATCCCTATGGAATCATCTTTCAGTAAGGGATCATTTCAAGAACACAGGACCTACTGTTCGAATCCACTTGCTGACTACGCCATCTTCTTGGAGTGTTATTATTCCAGAACTACCCTCTATCCAAACAACCGAGACGACTGGAGCGCCGTGGGCCAACTGCGCGAGTTCAGCTCGCGTTTGGGCATTCCATATCCGAGTAGTTCGATTACCTGAACAACGAGTAAAGATAAGTGGTCAAGGGGAGCATGCATGCTTACATGTCACTGCAGCATACATGCCATCCGGGGATATCGCTATCATCTTTATAGCGATGTCGCCTTTCCCCTTGAGCGCGACGGAATGCAGGCACTTGATGGTAGGCCATTTGAATTGTTGACGCGGCCTTTTGGAGCGCTCACCATCGTAGAGATCGAGCGACGAAGCTCGTTCACGCTTAACACCTCGAACAGACCCACAACCTTGAGATTGCGCAGGTTTCGGCGGTAGGGGATGGTGGACAGGCATTTGCACCGGGATAGGTGTGGCTGAATAAAGGTTATCAACATCCAATACTATGAAATATCTCGACATACTGTGGGAAGAATGTCTTTTCGTGGGTGTAATAGGTGATGCATCTGTCGTTGCCAGACATTAGCTAGAAAAAGAGGATACTTATCGAAATGGTCCAAACCCTCAGACGCCTTCCTCTTCATCGGTGTGATCAAGGACGGCTCGTCAATCAGACGAGTAGTCTTGGTCGGTATCTCAACAGGCGTGGTCGACTTTCTGACAGTCTTTTCCACAGAAGGCGATATCCGTGAAACTAGTGCTTTCCCATCCGAGGTTTTCTCAGTGGGTGCTTTGGACTCTATGCACACCGGCAGGAGGTTTATACACTTACCTCTCAGAGGCAATAGAAACACGCACCTCTTGGCGTTCTCTCTTCGTCCAATGCTGCTACTGGAGTCTTTGGAATTGCGGCTCCTTCAGGCTGAGTAGGTGGCTGAACGCAGATGCGTTTCCACTTGCTGCCCATAGAGTGTGTTTGCGGCGTATCATCATCTTTCATCTGACTGAATGGTATCTCACGTCTGGGTGGCGACACTGTAGGGGGAGGATTTCCTGGAGGCGGAGGTGGGGGCGGCGACGATGGAGGTGATGGGGAAGCGTAGCCTTCGATACCCAAGAGCCTCGACCCATTAGTAGGCGGCAGAGACGGTTTCGAAGCACTACCAACGTTAACCGAGGTAGCTTTGGTTAACGGCCAATCAGATCCCAAAACAACGCGTTTCTTCGTCGGATTAGAAGAAATAGGCGTTTGGCGGGGCGTCGGTAGACCGCTACAAGGCCGTATTCCCAATGGATTGGAGGCGCTCCCAGGCGCTAGGTAGGCTAGGGATTTTGGATCCGGCGGGGGAGAGCCCCCTGCCGCGGAAGCATTCTCGGATGTGGGATTAGTGGCGCTCAAAGCGAGCATGGACCTTGGTACGGTGGGCGGTTTTTTCCTAGCTGCTCGAGGTTCTGTTGGAATCGGTTTGCATGGTAGGCGGGATTTACTAAACGAGGCGTCATTCGGCACATGCGGTCCTTTCTCTTTAGTTCCACCAGATGTCACGTCTACGGCAGCACCACACGGAGGCGAGGTGGGCTCGCGGCTTGTTGATGGCTGTAACTAGTTGATCAATAGGAAACGAGGTCTTTTGGGAGACACACCTCTGTAGAAGATACATGTACGTTTAGCGGGGTTCTCTTCCTTTCACTACCAATAAAATCGGACACAAAACCCGCCGACACAAAAGGGTTTGAAATGGTACGCTTCAAAGGCTTTGATTCTTCAACACCAACAGAGGTATTTTGAGGCTTTTGGCGGGCTAAGCCATCTACAACAACACCAGATGATGTCCGCGGAACTTTAGAGAGATCAACAGATGTATTATCGGACCTGCCAGATTTTTCGGCATCGCAGATGGATTCCGGCAACCGGAAATCCAGAAGTGCGTCGGGTTTGACGAAATCAATAGAATCGGAGTCCTCTCGTTTGATAGGACTTGGCAACATCATGTATGGCGGCAGTGGTGTCAAAGGACTCGCAGATGATTCGATTGGAGAAATTTCCATGTCGGTTACATCAAGACTAGATGAGATAGAGGTCGGTGTGTTCGTAGAGCTGTCTAGAACGGCAATCATGGCAGGCACTCCTGTTGGCGAAAAGATGGGTGAACCTGGAGCACTGTTGCATTGAGAATCCAGCTCCATTGGAGATAAAGACCGTTCCTAAGTGCGTCCATCAAAGAACAAAAAGAAACCTCTGAGTCCTACACTTACACGGGTATCCCTTGACACAGGGCTCAGCGATAACTGCATTTTCGTCTGTACCTCGGTAGTCGCGTGCGCAACAAAGGTCTGCGTCTCGCTAGAAACGCGCATGGGTGAAGATGGTAGGGAAGTTTGAACGCAAGCAAATGATGTAGAACATTGCGCTTGCACAGAGGCACATGAAGTTTGGGGCTGCGATTGAACTGACGCCGTGGAAAAAGAAGGCGCAGCCTGCACACCAACAGACACACGTGTGGCGCTACCGGTGTCTATGGGTACGTTGAAGGGCAATAATAGTAGGAATTTAAAGGCCAAGCGCACCTGGTGCTGGAACAGTGTCCTCTAAATTTCTATTCCACGCCCGACGCATTTTCGGAGGCATGGAGACTTGGAGTGGCGGGGCTGATTCCTCTCGTTCTTTTCGGCCATGACATCTCGGACAGACACCAGGGTCCTCTTCATCATGCTCAGACTCAGACTCTTCGATGTCGCCTTCGAGGACCATGGCCTGATCTTTGAAACGCTCATCTGGAGAGGCAATAGCGAGAAGGATTTCTTTACCGGGCTTCACTTCGATCCGTTTCTGTGCAAACAAGCTGAAGTACACGGAGCACCCTTCACTGCTCGACACTTGGACGCGTCGCAGAATAACGTGGGGCTTTTGGGTTGACTTGTGAGGACGGAATCTCAGTGTCTGGCTTTTGATACCGAGAATTGAGGTTACGGAGGTTACTAATGAGGAGGATTCGCCATCAATGGAGGTGGTATCATCCATGGCAGCCTTGGAAATGGCACGCCAGAGGGTATGGCGTCGAGGCAGTATCAAGGTCGAGTGAAAAGCTGTTCTTCAGCTCTTTGCCAAAGATGGACGCCCAGAATGGGAGTCGTGAGAAAATAGAACACGTGAAAGGCGACCTCTTGTTTACAACTTCCATCTTCATCCTTAATGTTTAGTCCCCACGTCGAATCCGGCCCGCTTTCTTGACGTTGCATTTGCTCTCTTGTTACCCGAAAACACCGAACAATCCTTCAAATAGGATGCTGGCGGTTGATATGCCTGTGTCTGGCGATGGATACCAGTAATAGCTGATGCGAGCGAGTCGGAGGGTCATTCAGTTCACAGACAGATGCGTTACTCATGTGCAGGTTTGTCCCCAGGTTTATCTATAGCTCTATTACGACAGCCTCCAGTTCGATTAGGCCTGATCTGCTGAGCTTTGCTTTTATACTACGAGCAGTCTGGATGTGGCCATTGGAGGGCGCGGACATAACAAGGCCCTCTTGATATGAGATCGCTGGGTGATAATCGATAAGGTCATTTATCCATTTTAGCTCTGACCCACCGGTAGCTGGCCAGACTTTTCATACTTATAATGCAGATAGAAATTATACGGAAACCCCCTTCACTTCGTCGCACCATTCTCCTTCCTCCTGATTTCAGGTTCAACCGGGAATCGCTGATCGTCAGGAGAAACCGAGTACAATCTCTTCCATATATGCTGGAGAGGCCCCGGCGTCTTCCAAGCCAGCTCGTCATTGCGGAGCCACAGGCGAATGAGATGTCGTCTGCCCCATCTTATCATCAACAATCTTCATGCGAAAAAACCATTGACGCTCACGTATGCTGCTCGTCATCCCGGAACGCATCTCGAGAATGCAGCAAGCCTAGACTGTTTATATACTGAATATCGCCCTTCTGGAAGTTCAGCCCCAAGGAATGCTTCTCGGCAGCGAAATGCAACGCATCGAGTGCTTCTGCCTGAGCCTCGGAGATAGGTGGTATATGGGGACTTCGCTTCTGCAGACCGTAGCCCGTGAAATGTCGCCGGGAGTACTGAATTACGATATGCCCGTCTTCGTTGTAGAGGAGCGGACGCGTCGTATATCCGGGGGATCCACCAAAGCTGTTGACGTGAGTACATACCTTAGATGCAAGGAAATGCCCAACGCACCTATCCAAAGGCCAAGGCTCCGCCAGCGTACGGATGAGATCTGGGCGTGTAGCCGCAATATCATTATACACCCTCCCTCCGCTGCTGATCCTCGACACGCCGCCCTCGGCAGCAGACTGAACAGCCAACAAGGCAATAAGGTCACCCACGTCGGTGTGGAAGACCTGCTTGTCCGTCGTGTACGCCGAATTCCCTATACCGCCTTGCTCGTGAGCATGGCTGACAGTGAGGTCTTTAATATGAGCAAGCACGGCCCCAGTGGAATCCTGCTTCCCTCGAGCAGACCCAACGTGTGACGACAGACCTGACAGTGAACATAAGCCGACATGGATGCACAGGAAACGAGAAGACGTACCGGCGTAGACGATCGCCAAGTCTGTTTTGTTGTACTGGTCCACAGGGATAGTCCGTAAAACGAAAAACCCCCGACCAGAGTAGAGTTCGCGAGCAAGATCCTTCAAGACAGGGCCTAGAGCAGGAAGGGGGAACGTCTCTTTGCTGATATAGCCTAATGGTTTCCCGGTGCCTGTGAAATGAATCAGCAACGCGCAATAGATATGTTTGATCGAACCTAGGGGACCTTTGAAATGGTCGAGGGCCGCGTCGATCTCGTTCAATTCAGCGCCACTAAGCTGGTAAACCCACTGTTCTTCGCTAGTCCAGTCCCCGCCATCCCAAACAATGGGCCCTTCCACACGAGGGGGAAAGCCATCCGGAAGGGGAACATCCGGAAGAGAAGGGTCTTCAGCCAGACGACGCGCCGCGCGCGCGAGATACTTTGCCTCGTCAGGATGGTATGAGATGTCGGGTTGCTTCGAGCAGTCAGCAACTGCAATGCCCATCGTTCTGTCCTGGTCCATTTTTTCCATCCGACGACGCGCCTTTAAGGATTATGGATGAGAAAAAGCCCAGGAGTCAAGTTAACGCGGAGTGCCTAGGGCCTGCCAGGGTGGGATAATTAAGTAAATTGGAAAGTTTCGAAACAGGAGACGGTACCTCGTATACTGGGAACTTTAGGACCGCCTTCTCACACACCTCAGATCACAGGGGGTCGGGCTTGCGAATCAGAGACAGAAGGAGGTACGAACGATCTCCGGTACCGGGGAAGTTGGGCTTAAAACCTACGCACGAGGACAAAGAAGTGGCCTGTTGGAGAAACCTAAGAGACTAATTTGTGTCACTACATAGTGGCGGTGGATATATGCACGCATTGGAAGACAAACGGGAACGCAGTGACGATGAGCGATCAGCGTCTCCAAGCGTCTGGTACGCTCCGGCAACCATAACCGCAATCTTGGGCCGAAAATCGCGAGATCGACTGAGGGAAAAACCTACAGTAAGCCGATGACAAGTAAGTAGCACGCCATGTTATTGTACCGGAACAGGTGCTAGGTTTTGCAGACTCGGAGTCCCATTAAACTTCAGAATAGAAGACGATGGGGTTCCTATGCTTCTGAAGGTCGTAAACTGTTCCGTCAACGTAAAAATAGTGCTGCGTTCAAGCGTGCAGGGCCCGGCCGGTCCGGGATCAATATTTGTTCGTTCCCTCGCCATTTGTATTCGCAGGCTAAAGAATCCAAAAGGCTATCCACCTAAGGGTATGCTTGTGGTAATGCATCAGTAGGGTCACAAGAACAAGAACGCGTCATTCTTACGGTTAAATTTAAGATGCAGTCCCGACAACCGTGACGGCTTCCAGTCTCTCTGCCACGCACTACTGCTCTTCTGTGCGTTCCACGTCGTCCTAAATTCCCATCTTTGACCGACAGCGTGTAGTTAAATCGTGTCTTAACCGTGTATTCGTCGGAAAGCTGAGAGGAATGGCGATTTTCCCTTGAAGGTTAGTGCATCCGGAATAACGCGTGCAATCAATCGTACCCGAGATCCCAAGATTGGTGTGCTCCTTATGAAGTTTAGTTTCCGTGGAGCTATTCAATAACTCAGACAAAGCGCACAATGCGAAGCTCGCTCGATAGCACGACATATTGAACTTCAGAGCATATGGTTATGGGTTCTTCTGCTTCTTGAGGTCTCCGTAGACGTAAAAACTCCCAGTTTTCAGGAATGCTGCATTCAGCGCCCAGCGGCCCGCTTGTTCGTTCCCGCCCGTGTTCATTCGCACGCTAACGAGTCCAAAAATTCATTCGATCGATACACCTGGGGTAAATCACCTGTATAAAACGGTAGTTCAATTTAACACCAAGAACGCGTCATTCCATCCTTACGTTCACCAGTCCCTGAAAATACTTACTTCTGTCATCTGCTCCATCATGGCTGACAGCGTGCAGTCAGATCTGGGTTAACACTCTGTGCAGTTCCTGAATGCGTGTACGGCAACAGAGAGGAACTGATAGGAGTGCTGGCTTTCCCTTGAAACAAGGGCCCGCGGAGGCGTCGGCGACAGAGACCTTTCCGGAAGGAAGGAAGAACGTCTAAGGGAGATTGGCGGGTTGAAGCTTCACTAGCCAGTGCGCCCATTCTGATAATATGAGCCTTTGTTTTGAACGATATATTTTACGCGCCTCGAAAATTTGCCATTAAACATGATGGTACAGTGAAAAATACATCTGTGGACTCGGTCAGCGTGACTGGAACCAAATCGCATATTACGAAGCTCTTAGCTCACAAGAAACAGCTTTCGCAAAATTCTCCCTTTGTCTTTGTGGATTTTAGAGTCGGTCGCATCCGACGTGTCAAATTTCTCTAGCCAATTTGGATGATAATACAGAATATGGAGCTAATTAGTAACTCAAATCGAAAGGGCACAATATGAAGCTCACAAGTAAGTCATACAGCCTCCCGCGTGCTCCCATCCCCACGAAGTTTGGTTTCTGTCAGTCAAAAATGTATCTGTGGAACCGTTCAGTAAAGTGCACACAGGCAAGGCATGGAATCCAAACTTTCCTCCGTCCGATACACATGGGGTAAATCATCTGTATAAAAGGGTAGTTCAATATGACACCAAGAGCGCGTCATTTCATTCTTACTAGTCTCCCCGAAAATAGTGTAGTACTTCTGTCACCTGCTCCATCGTGGCTGACAACCTGTAGTCAAACCTGGGGTAACGCGCCGTGTACACGGCAGCAGAGAGTAACTGATAGGAGTGCTGATTTTCCCTCAGTGAATGCCGTATCCAACCAACTCGGGGCTCCAAGATCTCGATTCGCTGTTAAACATAATGGTAGAGTAAAAAATACATCCGAGTCCGTGAAGTCGGTCAGTGCCACTCAACCCAAAGCGCGTCGTACGAAGCTGTTAGCTCAGAAGAAAGTCATACTTGAACCTTCCTGAAATTCTCCCTTTGTCCTTCAGATTGCAGCCGGATAAGCGTCAAATTTCTCTAGCTTTTAAATGATATTACAGTCTATGAATTTGTTCAGTAACCCAAACCAAAATCGCACAATCCAAAGCTCACAAACAAGTCATACAGCCTCTCCAACGTCCTCCTCGTCCTGTTCCGGTTCCGCAACCACCACATTACCCTTTAGCTTCGTCTCCGCAGCCGGTTTACCATCCAACGACATTATCACCATCAGCGTCGACTTTCCCCTCGTCTCATACGTGATATCTCCCTCTTCACCCCCATCCACCTCATCACACACTTCCACCGTCCCAGTCTTATACTCCGCCCTTACCTCGAACGGCAAAATTGGGGGCAGCGCCAGGGCCAGTTTAAGGAGATGGGGGATCGCTGCGCCCATGGCGCTTAGATGGAGGGTCTTGTAACTATTTCTATGAGAAGGGAAAGAGAAGAGAGGCAAGGTCGTACCCATCTTTCACAGCGAGGTCCTTGCACCGCCGCATATACGCGCCCAGGGCGGTCTTGCGAGATATACAGATGAGATTCTTGCCTTGTTTATGTGCTGAACGGGGCCCTGTGGCAGAGACGGACGCTGGTACTATCGGGAAGGGTCTCGGTGCCGAGAGTCGTCTCCTCTTCGTTCCAGGTTCCTCTAAGTACAGTTATTAGCAGTCGATATGATACGCGTTTACTGAATTCACGAGAGTCATTCTTGCGTTTATCTGCCATGATGATCAGAGTCAAGTGACCACGTGCTGGCAATTTTAAGTTTTCCTTTTTCTCCTTCCTACCATCATCGCGGCCACCTGGCCTTGCCCATTTTCCTTTTCTTTTTGTCCCTTTTTAAAATCTAAGCGCATATACGATGTCGCAAGATGTGGCGGAGCAGAATATTCAGATGTGGAAAATCAAGAAACTGATCAAGAGCCTCGACTCTGCTAGAGGGTACATCCTTGCTTGCCTGTTTGTCGTCCCTGCGATGCTGATCTACCCTTCAGAGCAGGAACGTCCATGATCAGCCTGATCCTTCCCCCAAAGGTCCGTTCTTCTGTACCCATCGTGTGCGTAGTACTGAGCATCCTGGCAGGATCAAATATCTCGGGCGTCTGCCATGTTGACGCAGGAATACGGTACAGCATCCAACATTAAATCCCGAGTCAACCGTCTCTCCGTCCTGGCAGCCATCACCAGCACCCAGCAGCGGCTCAAGCTCTACAACCGAGTGCCCCCCAACGGCCTCGTGCTCTTCGTCGGCACGATCCTCACTGACGAAGGCAAGGAAAAGAAAGTTTCGTTTGATTTTGAGCCTCACAAGCCCGTCAACACGTACGTCCAGCAGGAAACATCCTTCATTGTGTATCCTGATCCACTCGCCAGGTCCCTCTACCTCTGCGACAACAAGTTCCACACCGAAGCGCTCTCGGAGCTTCTCGAGTCCGACTCCCGGTTTGGGTTCATCGTCATGGACGGAAACGGCACACTCTTCGGCACCCTCGCTGGGAACACCCGCGAGGTCACCCATAAATTCACCGTCGACCTCCCCAAGAAGCACGGTCGAGGAGGTCAGTCTGCACTGCGTTTCTCCCGTCTCCGTGATGAGAAAAGGCACAACTACGTCCGCAAGGTCGCCGAGCTCGCCGTCCAGCATTTTATCACCAACGACAAAGTCAATGTTACGGGCCTCGTCCTCGCGGGAAGCGCGGATTTCAAGACGGAGCTCAGTCAGAGTGATATGTTTGACTTGCGGTTGGCGGCTAAGATTATCAAGGTTGTGGATGTCAGTTATGGTGGTGAGAATGGGTTCAACCAGGTGGGTTTGACGTATTGTGGGATAATCACGTCTCTGATGATGTCCTTAGGCCATCGAACTCGCTGCCGAGTCTCTTGCGAACGTCAAGTTCGTCCAGGAAAAGCGGCTCATCCAAAAGTACTTTGATGAAATCAGTCAGGATACGGGCAAGTACTGCTTTGGTATCGAAGACACGCTCAAGGCCCTTGAACTCGGAGCCGTCGAGACTCTGATCGTATGGGAGAACCTTGATATCACGCGTTACATCCTCCGTAACGCCGCTGGAGGTTCGCATCCCTCACCACCTCACTACTTCCTCCTAACCATACCCCACAGAGGAAGTCATCATCTACCACAATAAAGAACAAGACAAAGACCGCTCCAAATTCCTGGACAAATCCACCGGCCTCGAAATGGAACAATCCGAGGAACCGCAGGCGCTCCTCGAATGGTTCGCGGAAAAGTACAAAGAATTTGGTGCGAACCTCGAGTTTGTGACGAACCGGTCGCAGGAGGGGGCGCAGTTTGTCAAGGGCTTTGGCGGGATCGGGGGGTTGTTGAGGTATAAGGTTGATTTTACGAATTTGGCGTCGATTGATGAGGAGGATGAGGATGAGTTTTATTCGGATGATGATGACATCTGACGGTATTGCTGGCTCTTAGGAGCCCCGTCCATCCAGGGTACGACGGGCGGGGCGGGTGGTAGGGGAGGCGAAGCTCGTGGAATGGTTATACGACCGAGTTGGGAAATCTCGTGTTTGTCCAGCAAGGTAATTCTTGTGTGTCTTGTTTTGGGACGGTTCACTGATGTTCTCCATTCCAGGGCAATGTTTGAAGCACAAGCTGTGTATCATGACAGATAAACGTGTGATTTTTGTATGTGAACTGTGCTAGTGTATCTGTTTTTCTTTCGGTAGCGTACTTTATAAAGTTCAGTGCGCGATCTCAAGCGAGGCCAATGGAACTAAATGTAGCGGTATGGCGCTGAACTTATAGTAAGCCGCCTGAACTGCTTTGTACATTGGCAAGCCAAGATTATGCTGAAAACGACAAAGAAAACATTTTTGTGTCACACAGCTTGGGAGGATAATAGAATTCGATGGTTGTCGTTGTCGTTGAGCATTCGGAGTATGATAGAACACACTGTATTCGAGAACATATCCTCAAGTTCGCAGCCAAGCGGTCTTTGCAATCTTCTTCAGCCTCTTCTGCTCCTTGAAACGATCCTACCCACAACCACAACTATCAGCCCAACACCCTCAAAACCGACAACTGGGGCACTCACCAAATCTTTCTTACTCGGCCTCTTCCTCTTTTTCCCCTCCGCTTCCTCTTCCTGCTGCTGCTGATCCTTCTGCGACTCCCACGCCCCCACATCGAAATAGAACTCACTCATCCGCTTCGCTCTCTCGTACTCGGACATATGGCTCGGGTCGCGGGCGTCGTTGGCGGTGAAGCGACCCGTGCGGGCGTTGAACTTTGCCGTGGCGGTGTAGGCGGCGGAGGAGGTGCCGGCTGGGGCGCTGAGGGCGGGATCGAGGTAGGCGAGGGAGGGGTCGATGCCTGCTGCGAGAGCAGCGTCGTATGAAGAGGATGATGATGCCGCGACTTCAGGTTGGGGTTGAGGTTGAGGAAGCAGAGGGTTCTCCCATGTAGTCTGTGCGGTGACCGTGTTGTAAAAGTAGTACGTGTTGTGCTGTGGTGAAAAGATGGCCTGCCAGTCCCCGTTCGTGGGCGCTACCGCCGCTACGGTTGGTTCGGCCGACGACGACGGCTCTTCGGGCGTTGACGTTGGGGGTTCAGAGGGTTTTTCGGGAGTAGAGGTGGAGGTTTCGGGCTGGTCTGGGGGAGGCGGGGTCGGCGAGGCCATGGTGGCAGAGGACAGAGAAGCTTCGGCCCGGTATCTGCGGCAGATTCCGTTGAAAAGCCTTGACGAATTTCTAACTCTGACGAGTTACCCTCTGGTTCATTTTCTTCTTCGCGTGGTACAGCAAAATCTCCTAAGCTTGGATTACCCTATGTGAATGAAAGTAACGAAAACTTGTACAAAGCAGATACATTGCATATATGAGAGCGCGATAACCTAAGTCGCCCATGAAAATCCCAGAAGAGCTTCCAAAAAATCGTTCCTGCCAGTGTTAGTTGGAACTTATTGTTACACCTGCCGCACTAGCCCAAAATAATGAGCAGGCTGAACATCATAAAAGCGATAGGGCTTACGGCAAGTTGACGCTTCGTCCCCATGGCCCGGGGCTGTCAGTGTTGATCGAGAACATGGGGGTGCCCTGTGAAAATAAAAAATGGAGTCGTGAGAGAGGACAGGAATTCCACGTACATCGACCGCTCGGAAAGTGGATCGGACGAACCCACGTACGACTTGGCTACTCGGGTTCCAGAAGAAAACACGAGTCCCAGCTTGTATGCCGGCTATGGTTAGTTCGGGTAACAATTCTTCGGCCTTTGGTGGTTCAGAGACTTTTTCAAGATTAAAGGCGTATGTTTCTGGCTGCGGGCTGGGCGAAGCCATGGTCGCAGAGGTAAGAAGAGGACCAAGAGAACTCGGCGCAGTATTTGCGGCAGAACCCGGCAGGGTCCTTTCAGTCAGATTCCGCGCCTGTACTGTACTTACTCTCAATTTTCGAGGGAGTGCGTTTTTCATCGGAATTTAACTGACAAGGCAAATAAGTTGCACCTGAGAATAAGGTAATCTTATTCGCCCTCCCTCCTCTAAGCGGAAGCAAGTTAGGCAGCTGGGGTCTGAAAATAACCCTGACACCAGTACTACTTACTTACCACTAGGTCATCGGCAATAGTATCCAGTTTCCCCAGCCCAGACATCAGTAATTAAATGAACCCAAGCGAATCCAAAAAGGGCAGAAGAAGGGAGGTGCGATGCAGGGATTCAGACAGCCCCATACAGACCGTCCCTCCCTTCCATCAATAGGTCTGTATCGTTGTCTGTCTACGAGAGACTAGCTCATGTCGAACAAATTTTGACATGACAAAAAATTGTGGAATGTGTAAAAGCTATATGCTGATATATAGTTGCCGTAGGTTTGGTGTAACTCACACTGGTCCCATAAACAGACTGACCGAGACGCACGAATAATCCGTATTGCTCTGAGATCTTATGCAAGTCCGTGTCGCTTGACCTGGCTTGCCAAACACACTTTGGCCGAGGTTTAATCACAGCTGGGTTTGACAGCTGAGATGAAGATGTTGTAGAAGATGTAGCTTCATCCATCTGTGAAGTTGAACTTGTAGTGTATTCGTGATCCGGTTCCTCGTCTAAGTGGTTGGTTAGTGGATAAATCCAAAGATAGATACTCAGTTACCACGGAGGATGCAATTAATACCATAAAAGATCTACAATCTCGACGTCAATAAGCAGGTTAGATCGAGCACACAGGAGCACCAACATTAACACATATGTCGTCCATCACACGTAAAGGTCTTAAAGTATGGTCCTCAGAAGAGACCAAGACGGCTGAAGAGAGAGCTAGCCACTTCCAGATGGAATGCAAGTACGACTCGGCCGCGAACACCCCAAAGGATATCGAAGCTCTATATCATGCTATTCAGATATGAATATCAATAAGAATTCTGTCGTGCTTACCTCGGCCCCCAGATCAAACAAACGAGCTTGCTCCGACAAATTATTCAGTGCACTCTGGATGCAAATGAGTATAGAAAACCGATCAGACAGCTACCACCTGCTGATAATCCGTGAATCTGTTGATTCAGTGGTAAGAACGTCGATACGCACCGTTCTGGCGCACATATACACGATCTCACTAACATCCTGGCTCAACCATGACAGGATAACGCCTTCAATATAGTCCTTGATGTTTGTATACTTACTCCGTCAATTAGGCGTTCACTCAAAGCAAGAGACAATAAGAACGGCCGCTCCGAGTTAGGTCCTGAAATTCCGATGAGGTGAGGTAGGTTGGGATGCCTACGGAGCAGCTATGCAGCCAAAAACGTGCAGAATCTGAATGACACACACACAACTTTCAAGTCTAACTTGACTGCTTCTTCCCAGATCTAGTGAGTTTAGCACGGATGGCCCAGAATGAGGACACAACTTTCGTACCGATTTCGTCTCACAGCCTCTGAACAATTTTGATGGTAAGAATCGTTCCACTGAGCGTTTCTGCTTTTGAAGGCTATACCCTGCAGTGTGCACCATCGGTGATCACTTCGCAGGGAACGAAATGACTTTTCGGCACGATCTACAGGTTTCATGAGCATCCCTTTCAGTTTTTGTCAAAGGACTTAACTTACATCTACCTATGCTCCTTCGGGTCTTGGAGCAGGTTCGGCGCGGTTCATAAGCACCACAATATTCTGTTCGATGCGCTGTACGGATGCGTAGATCTTTACGCAGGTTTCATCAAGCGAAAGTGACCTCTTGATCTAAAATAATTAGTAAAAGGACATCAGGAGACCGTGAGTGGAAGGCGAACTTGAAAAAGTGACAGAGTATCGTCAACCCGTTTCCCAAGGCGTTGCAATTCATCACCATCTGATTTTGAATAAAGGAAACGATGGGTCGCCTTCTTGTATCTATACTTTTCAACGAATTCTTGGACATCATGCAAATCCCTATCGGCACTCAGATGAAAACACTTAAGTGTCGAAGAGGATACACCCTTCAGATATTCGAGACTAGAGGCGTAGCCTTGCTTCTGGCTGCGAAGAGGTTTCGGCCCGGTATTTGCCGATAATAATGATCATGGCACTTTAGCGGGATGCTGTAAGGTATAGTTTCTCGTAGACCCACTTCACAGGCTAGTCTATCAATACACACGAAGGAGAAAAATACAAATGGGATCATCGCGCTGCCATTATGTAGTACATAATTGGGGTATAAGCGACTTCAACTATCTATAGATACTAGTTGCTTCCAAGTTGCTTCAAAGATTGTGGGGCAGGTAAATCTGAGATGGTGAAAAAGGCATGGTTTGGAGTCCAGGACTCCGCCGCATAAGTGGCATCTCCATTTAATTATTTCTATGTGGCCTTCAAAATAAGTTCGACGAAATATCAACACTGGTATTCACTCACCCCGTAGCCTCTGTCTCTGAGAAAAATCGTCCTGACAAAAGTCGCACACAAATTTCCCGACAACCCTCACGAGGGGTGGAATGATCGGAGGCTTCCCACAAATGACACAAATTTCATCAACAGATGGTGTTGGACGTACAAGGACGTTGTTATACAAGACGTGACGCGTAAGATTCAGCTCCTCTCGCTGATATCCAGCGCATTGATGGTATGCAGGTCCATCAACGACATGTAATTGGGGAATCTGATGACGGGAGTCCATATGACGGTATATGAATGATCCGTATTGCTCTGAGATCTCGTGTAAGTTCGTGTCACTGCCACTGACATCAGCTGTATGCCAAATAATCTCCCGCCGACGTTTAGTTGCCGTTGTATTCCACAACTGTGATGAAGATGTTGCTGAAGATCTGTCCTCATCCACTGCTGGAGGGAAGGGGTCGTCGTCTGAGCGGTGGGTCAGTGGATAGATCCATCATCCAAATAGAGACTTTCATCTACCATAACGGAGGTGATTAACGCTACGAAAAATCTGTAGCCTCGCTGTCAGCGAGCAGTTCAAGCCAAGCGCTACTAGGAGTACCAACGTTAGCACAGATGCCGTCCATCATGTGTAAAAGTCTTGAGTTATGGTCCTCAGGAGAGGCCAAGGCGGTTGATGAGCTGGCCACTTCCGGCCGGATCGAGAGGACGACTCGGCCACGAGAATCCCAAAGAATATCAAAGCTCTATAGTCATGGCATTCAGTTATGAGTGTCAATTAATAATACTGGTGTACTTACTTTGGCACCTAGACCAAACAAATGACCTTCTTCCGATAGGTTAATCAATGCGCTCTAAGTAGTTGCAACTGAGTAGAGAAACCGGGCACGAACAACTTCCGCCTACTGATATACCATGAACCTGTCGAGTTAGTCATAAGAACGTGGGACGGTTAATTATGGGTGTTGCTATACGCACTATTCTGACACACTTATACATGATTTCATCGACATTCTGGTTCATCCATGTCAGGATAGCACCTTCAACACGATCCTGGATATCTGTAGACTCCGTCAGTTGGGCATTCACTCGAAGTAAGAGATAATTGTATCACTGAGATCATATACTGAGAACAGGGGCCCTTGCTCATCGGGGCTTGAAGTTGCGATCAGGTGGGGTAGATTAGGGTGCCTACCGAACAGTTATCGAGCCAGAACGTACAGAATCTAACTTCACGTACATAATAGTCGAGTCTGACTTGACTACTACTTCCCACATCTAACCACGATTTAGTACTGGCAGCTCAGAATGAGAACACATGTTTCGCACCGATTTCGCTTTACAGCCTGTGAATACTTTGATGGCAACGGTCTTTCCACGCATTTCTGCAGTTTGAAGGCTGTACCCTGGACCATTGATGATCTCTTCACAGGGAGTGAGAAGACTTTTTGGAACAATCTACGGGTTTAATGAGCACCCATTTCGGTTTTTGTCAGGAAGGCTTACATCTACCGATGCTCCATCGGGCCTCGGGGTAAGTTCGGAGCGGTTCTTAAGCACCATAATATTCTGTTCGATGCATTGTAGGGAGGCGTTACTCCATGCGGTATTTTGTTCTATGCGCTGTAAGGATGCGCTATTCCCTACGATATTTTGCTCAAGGCGCTGTACGGATGCATGAATCTTTACGTTGATTTCTTCGAGCGAAAGTAGTTTCTCAATCTAAAACAATGAGTAAAAAAGTATCAGGAGAATATACGACCTACTTGGAAAAGCGACAGAGTATTGTTAACCCGTTTTTCAAGGCGTTGCAAATCATCGTTGTTTGATTTCGAATAGAGGAGACGACCAATCCATATCTTGTGTTTGTAATTTTCGACAGTTTCTTGGGCGTCATGCAAATCCCTGTCAGCACTCAGATGAAAGTAACGACTAAGTAAGGCAGAGAAGGGCATACACTTCAAATTGTCGAATACTATTCAATAGCGCTGGTGTGATTTCCACACTCTGCAGATGCTGAGATAATGTGGAATGAGCTCTCAGGCACAGATTTGCGATCTCAAGGGCGGTCCCCGTATTCTGCTGGGTCTGATATACTTTGTCAAGGATGGAAAGCATGATATCCGTCGCTGGTCCAAGGGCCGGTACCGACGTCAGTCCAGTGACCACCTAGAGTACCATCAGCAATGATAGTCACCGCCTTCTGAAACTCGGGTGATCACATACCTTTAAAATTTGCAGAGGCAGTATAGCAGTCTCGACGCCCTTCTTCCTGACTGAGGTAAAGGACTTTTTCATTGAATCGCTGTTCGGGTATCCTGTGCAGATGGTTGTAGTTGTCGAAGAGGTGCGTACCCACAATAGCATGCCTTGCGTATCTAGCGCGAAGTGGTGGAAATCAAACATAGCCATAGCTGGTACCTGAAGACACAGGTTTGCGGCTCAGTGATTAAATTTTCTTGCTGCTTCCAGCCTAGAAATTATATCACTAAGTATGTGGTGCTGTCTCTTCAACTTGCGACAGGCTCATGTCGCGAAGGAAGTGGGTGTGGTAATCGCTTGACGTGTGATTCGTTGGAACTCGGCAAGCGATGAAGTGCATGGAATTCGCCACTCTCACTGCTGGGGGGCTCCCTACGGTTCTAGTTGATAATTCCAAGGATGCCCAGGTAAGCACAACCGATGAGCATGACGCTGAGCGGAAGATCGTGCGATCAACGTGTCATCTCTGAATAAAATGCCATGGGCATAGAAACCCGCCAGTAAAAAGAGCCGGCTTCGTTCTCGACAAAAGACGACCCGTCTAGGAAGGAATTTGGAGACGCTGAATAAGTAATCGCAGTCCGGACGATGCCGAAGAGTACAACCCGAGTTCTGAATTTGACCGGCCCACCGGACCGAAAAGTATTATTACCAGGCACGCGTCGTTTCTCCTAACTTAGTAACCACCATGAGCACAGAAGATACAGAGATGCTCATCGCCCTCGTATACAGCTTACTACAATCAAACTCCAGCCAACTTACTTCCCATTCTGATGAGGCGGTCTTGGACGCTTTGGTGCAGCACAACGGGAATGTAGAGGCTGCTGCTCAACATCTGAATAACCGAGGGAAGAAGAGAAAACGGACGAACGATTTGGCATCTTGGCTTGGAAACAAGTCCAATAAATCTGTCAAGCAAGAGGACGGAGATAAAATGTCTGTGACGCTTTCGCGAAAGCCGCCCTCCACCTCGAAACCACCAAGCTCGTCGAAGAAACCAGCAGTAGATCTCATGACGGTCCTCCGACAAGCTCCCCCTTCGCCTTCCAAAAAGAAGACTCCGTCGCCACCGCCTCTCTTATTGTCAAATCCGAGTATGGTAGCTCAACATACCCCTTGTACCATGCATCTCTCGGTTCTGCCGCCAGAATTAGCGTGCCGACTATTTTACACCCTGATTGACGCTTCACGGGGGTGGCAGCGTAATAAATGGTGGCTTTTTGACAGAGTCGTGGAAAGCCCTCATCGTACATCTTTTTTTGCGCGAGAGAATGGTGCAGAAGGGAGCGGCGACGCCTGGCAGGAGGCTGCGCGATTCTGGTACGTAGGGATTGTCCTTCTGATGAATGGCTGGTTTAAAGGTTGCCGCAGGTATAATGGTAGAATGACGGACTCTCCGCTTCAGTTTCCTGTCCCTATGGAAGAGGCGTGTGTCATTGTTGAGCGCCTCGTCAATGAGGAGTTGCGGAAGCGTCAACGGTTTCCCCTTGAGTGGGCTGGTCAACCTGGGTCAGAATATGTCTGGCGCGCGAATGTCGCGGCGTCGAACTGTTACGAAGGCACAAAGGAGAGTGTCGGGCCCCATTCCGACCAGATGACTTATCTGGGCCCGTATTGCACAATAGGCACGTCAAACTACGCTACCTATCTAAACTGACGCTCATTGACGGTGCTTTCAGCTTCTCTTAGTCTTGGTAATATTCCATTCTTCTAAGCTCCGGTATACTGAGTCCTTCATCACCTAGGTACGCGAAGAATTTTCAGCCTGCGAGAGGTTATTCCCAAGCAAGAAAGAGAGACGCGAAGTGCTCAGACTTTTAATATACCTCTTCCACACAACTCTGTGAGTCAAAACGTGTCCATCATGCATTTATATACTTACTTAGGATACAGCTCACAATTATGCACGCATCGTGCCAAGAGCGCTTCAAACACTCTATACCCCCGCAATCTTCGATGGACCTCTACCGACCCTCGCACCCTCGTGTACCAAACGACACCTCAAATTGTCGGATTAACATAACCTTCAGGTTCTACCGTCCGGACTTTCACCCGTCTAGCATCCCTCGTTGTAAATGCGGTATACCAACGATTTTACGACCGGATATGAAGAATAGAACAGATGGGAAGACGGATAAGTATTGGTGGACATGCTATGCCGGAGCGCAGAACGATGGCAAAGGATGTGATTTTTGGAAGGTGATGGATATGGAGAAGGAAGGAAGGGGACCTGTAGTGGGTGAAATAGCCACCTAGCCGTTGCGCAAATGTAAGAAGGAGCTGTGTCGGAAGACATCGGCAAGGCATACGAAGGCGACGGACGGACAACGTTTAGTATTGGATGAAGACTAACATGCCCTCGAGCTGTGTGTACGCAAAAGAGATGTCGAGAGTTCCGCCCAAAGGGGGGCCATGAAAATTCACTCAGGAAGCTGTGGTCAATACAACGCATATCTAAGTCTCAGTTCGCTCAGTATTCAGGTTGCCTCGCGCTTTCGACTCATACACTCCTGTTGGTTACCAAGAAAGGTCAGGTCGCTGGTCGGCTTCTATTTCCCCCAACTCAAGGGTCTACCGCAATGGCGTCCCGGTTGGCAGGTAGGTGAATTTCCAGATTCTGCCTGGATATGATGATTCTCACACTCAGAAATAGCAAGCTTCAACAGCGCCAGGGCGACGTACCCAACAAAACCAGCTCTATTCCATTTTATTTCTTCCTCTGCTCCTTCTCGACGCCGCTAACACGAACTATTGTATCACTGCCCTTCTCCAGGCGTGCCAAACGTTCCTCTTCATTTGGCATCCGGTGGATTGGGCGGTGGTTAAAGTCTGCTACATGGAGACTGATCATCAGAATGAGCTGGAGTCTAACCGCCTCTTAGGGAAAAGGGAGGTAAATGAATCCATTCCATATCGACCAGCGCGAGAGTTGATGTAAGCATCGACTCGGAGACGTACATCATTTGGGCCTGCTCGGACCAGAGAGGTATGATCCAAACAACAAGGTAGTCAGTGATCTGAACTGGATGCGGTGCCATAATGATATCACTGTGATAGGTGCGATGACAGTGCAACGTAACCTCTCCACCTTGCCTGCTACCAATGGACGCATAGTCGAGTACTAATAATACCACGAGCTCGCAGTAGCTGGACGGCAGGTGTTGACGTCACCACTCTGACAACCTGTAATGCTCGAAAGACATTCGCTGAGGTTCATCCTAACAACAAACAGATATGATTTGATTCTTATTGAATACATCATTTCGTTGGAAGTGACGCACTTCTCGCCTTGACACCACAGATAAATTTCTGAGAATTATGGGAACGATCACCAGGTGCGAGCTTTATGTGTGTCCTATGAGTGGAAGTAAGGCAATTTAGACTGATGCGTGATAACCGCACCATTCATCTTACGTTGGTTCTACATCTTTCTATTTTTTTTGCAATGTTTAATCAAAATCTGTCGTCTAGTAGACTGCGGAGAAGACTGATTTTTATAGCTCTTTCTGGGCGATATAAAGGGATCAGTCCTCCTAAAACTCTTAGCGTCATCTCTTCTGTCTTCAATCTCATATTCTCCTACAATGTCATCGCAAACCTCAGTTGCTGTTCCGTCATTAGGAACGACCCTTGGGGTACTTTACATCGGTGTAACGATCGGCGCCATGCAAGTAGGATTTGTCTCCGCCTATGTCTTCACTGACCATCATAGCAGCTTTTTCGGCATAACAAATACGCAAGTTGCCACATATTACAAGAAATATCCTGACGACTGGTGGATATTTCGGTACTCCGTACGTCGACCAAAGTTTGCTGTATTTAGCTTATTGGTTTATCAGGTTGGCACACTGTGGTATGTACGAGCATGCCTTACGACAAAGAGTTAGACGCGATCACGTTACCCAGGATCCTCGACGCCCTTCATGTTACTCTGACCACCCATATGATGTATCATTATCTCATTGACTCGTTTGGTGACTATGATGGACTACATAATGTCATTTGGTATGTGATGAATCGCTGACAGATACCATAAATGTTCTATCGCCCTTACTGAATTCCCCTCGGAACCAGGAGCTTTAAGGTATATCTCTGTCTCAAATTCTTCTCCAGAGTAGCGCCTAACCATTACACATCGTTAGCTTCAATTGCTGGTCGAGGTTCGTCGTATACCTACCTATCTGATATGCTCCGAAGCTAAAATCCGCATTCCTAGATGCTCGTTGTCGTAGGCGTCCAAGGGTATGTTCCCTAATTATTGTTCGCACATGTATTTACTGATGTGCCGCACAGCATATACATTATTCGGATCTGGAAACGTCCGTGTTTTCTTCGTCTGATTACAGCGAAGCCTAATTCCGGTCTTTTTATAGTTGGCCGTTATTTCCATCGAATTCTCCCTTGGATTGTGGTATGCACTGTCCATCAGCATGAAGATCTGTTCCTACTGATGCACTGGCAGTCTCTTGCCTTCTTAGTGTCCCTCGGTGAGCGATCCCATCTCTGGCTGTTCTATATTTTGATTCACAATGTATCCAGGAAACGGAATTTGTAACTACCACTCATCATTCAATTGTGTTTCCCTCACGCGAGATTATTAGTTTCAGTCTATACTGCGTAAACAACACCACTTTCACCCGTGAACTCACTGCGAGCGCTTATATCAATCTCAATAGATACTTCGTATCCGATTTCAAGGCATTACCAGGCGTCGAGGTATGCTGTATATGACTCTGAGCATGAATCTAGTCACCTGAAATATCATCTAGGTATCAATTAGCATCATATCCGCAATTCCAGTGTTTTCCGATTTCGTCATCGCGTTGTCTATGTGCTACTACCTGCATAAAAGCAGGCAAGCATCCGGCTTCTCCAAGTAAGTAGTTCGTATTATTCATGCGTCAATACATTAAGCTACTGTAGTACATCTGACATGCTTCTTGGTATGATGCGCCTCGGTGTCATATCAGGTTTGGCTACAAGGTAAACACGTTTCTTTGAATCTTGAACTACACGGAAACTCACGAACAGAAAGCACATGCTCTCTCCTAATTCTAATCACAGTACGGATAAATTATTATATGATATTGTTCGACAATCTAACTTTGAATCCCAGTACCTGGCGTGGCCGAACACTCTCATTTTCTCTGGCATTGATTTGATCCTTCCAAAAAGTGGGCCTTCGAACTTTTTATTCGCATTCATGACCGACCTAATGCCTTGAAGTTTACGTGAACTCACTACTTGCTATGTACGTGTTGACTTGTGCCTCACCATTGTTAGAAAGTGAACGTCTCCAGGTTAAACTCTCGGAAATCTCGGACAAACGATGCATCATCAGAATCAAAAGCTGCCGCTCTCACATATCACAACTCTGGTACTGAAGTCGCAGTACGTAGACATATTATACTGCTGTCTCTTGTTGATCTGATATTTATTCTCCAGCACGTCAGTATTACAATGGAGAGGAGTATTTCTTTGGATCACGCAAAGTAGAATCTGAATTTACAAACAAATTTCAGTACTGGATAGAGTTTAGAGTTTAAATAACCGGACAAGGTCCCCAAAAGGAACGCCGGGGTTCTGTGCCGCCACCAAAGTGTCACAGGTAAATATCTATGGAAGGACTTGTATATTTATAAATTTTGTAAACGGTGTTCACAACACGACCGAAGAGATATTTTGGCATATTGATGGCCCTAGATGACTGAGAATCCATATATTGTACACACACTTGACGAGTGATAACTTGCATGAGCAAAGTTCTCTAGGTGGCTCTGAGGTGCGTGGTGGTGAAAAGCATCGAGGCAGGAGAAGAATTCCGGGCCGGTATTTGCGGCAGGTACAGTCCGGTTCTTCGGACCGGTCCTTAACTTTCTTCCATGGGCTCTGAAAGCAAGGACAAAGCGTCGCCGCCCCAAGCCACGCGGAAGGGATGGTACCTGCTCTGTCTTGGTCTCATAGCAGCTTGTCTATTAGCTTACCCATCACGTCTACCAAAACTGACGAGCAAGGTTGCCTCCCACTGCTCCCATCTTGGCCCACTCCCCGCCTCAGAGTACCACGCCCGCCTCTCTGCCCTTGGCGAGACTCTCACTGCGCTCAACGCCTCTGCATACATCGTCGAACCCGGTGCGAGTGCCCTCTACTATGCCAATGTTTCGTCTTCGCACTGGCACCTCTCCGAGAGACCTCTGCTGCTTATCGTGGATGCCTCTGCGCGGGTGACGGTTCTGACGCCCAAATTTGAAGGCACACGCGCGAGGTTGCTCTCGATTCCGTCTGATGTGGAGTGGGTGGAGTGGGCGGAGGAAGAGGTTCCGTATAAGCAGCTACCTGATATCGAAGGGACGGTATTTGTAGACGGGAGTATCCGTCATTTCATCGTCGACGGGCTACGAACGGCGTTTCCAAAGGCTACGGTAATCGCTGCGCCTACAGAGATAAGGCAACTGCGGGAACGCAAGTCGAAGGGGGAGCTGGAGTTGTTAAAGTGTGCCAACGAGGTCTGCATGCTTTGATTACAAATACTGTAATACTAACACACCTTTAGGCTACACTTCTGGCCATCCGACATACACACAAGCAAATGCACGTCGGCATCCGTGAGTCCGAGGCCCGACAACTCGTCGCACGCGCCCTTGCCGATGCCGGCCTTAAAGACGGCGGTTGCTTAACCTTATTTGGAGGTATGCGCCTTAATTTAATGTCACCCGCTCCCCGTCTTATCCTACCCAGAAAATGCTGCCCTCCCCCACGGAAGCGGCACTGACCGCCGCCTCGGCCCCGACGACTTTGCCTTGTTTGATTGTACCGCCTCCTTGCACGGCTACTGGAGCGATGTCACTCGCACACTCGCCCTACGCACTTCCACCATCCCCGACACCCATCTCCAAATATGGAACTTTGTCCACTCGGCTCAGCATATCGCGTTTCAGACCGCTCATGCAGGTGTCGTTGCCAAGCGCGTCGACGAAGCCCCGAGGCTCTTCCTCGGACTTGCGGGATATGCAAAGTATTTTACACACCGCCTTGGACATGGTATCGGCTTAGAGGTCCATGAGGATCCATACTTGAACGGCGGGAGCGAGGTCCTCCTACAGGCAGGGCATACTTTCTCCGATGAGCCTGGGGTGTATATCGAGGGAAAAGTCGGTGTGCGCCTCGAAGATTGCTTTTATATTGCGCAGAACGGCAGTGCTGTGTACCTTACGGCAGGAGTGGGAGGTCCCGCGTCGTCGCCTTGGAAGCCGTAAGGTAGTATGCCTCGGTCTACATGCATTCTGTATAGCTCGCTTGCGCTTCAGGACAGTTGCTATCACCTACTCAATCTACTACAAAGGAATTATCATTATACCAACTGGCACGGACAATATATCGACAATGGTCTCTCTCCCCCAACGTAGTCCAGCTGACCTGGTAAAACTAGTATCATCAAGTTCGCTCGCCAAGTTTGTACTGTGATGTACAGTGTTGATATCGATTGTTTCGATGGCGATGTCGAAAGCCAACACATTGGTCACCGTTGAATATGCACCCACAAAGTCTGTCATCGCCACCGTCAACGATCTGCTTATCCACGGCACTGCTGGTGAAGAAGCAGACAGGTTTCTCAACATCGAGGTTGCAGACATGCTGGTTCATCTTGACCATATGCAGGACGAAGGATCACGGAGAGTCTTCCCGCTTAGGTAGGCACGACAACCGCTCGATTTGAGAAGAGCTGTACAACGTGTACTCAAACAAGAATAATATTCCGACACTCTTCAGCAATGAATAGATCTCTTAACCGGTTCCGATCTCCTATATCGGGAATTTCCAGTGTCGACACTTTTTCAAACCTCCTCCCTGACAGTCTTTTCCCGATAACCCAATATTGGAACGACCATGTAACACGAATAAGTGTGTACGTGTTTTCAGGTACGGGGTATTCGTGAGTGGCCGTAATGCCGAATGCATGTTCTGTCACATCCGCGCCTTGAACAATCAACTGTCCACGTCGAGCATTCCCTTCTGAGTCCACAGCGGCCAACCCCAGTACCAGTCCATTTTCAATGCAATACGCACTACACCAATCTTCATCCGTCCCGACCCGGTCAATGCTAATGTTGGAGGGAGACTCAGCCGCGGGCAAAGGCTTCAGCATAAGCTGGTTCCACGATGGTCTCCATTTCGTTCCTGCATTTCCCGGTTCAGGATACAAAGAGAACAACTCCCCCCGACCCCATGCATTCATTGAATTCGCAAGTGCTGACCATGCATCCTCAACAGACTCGTTCTCGTAGTACGCTGGTATCGTCTTGGAGAACAGACAGAATGCCAGCCCTGCGACTTTGTCGACGGGGTTTGTTGACAGACGGTTCCGCATGTTCTCCAACATCAGAAATCTAGTTTCCAAAACGTGCCCCACAGACCACAGTTGCTCGTGAAACCTGGCCAGTAGCTCAGTCTCATACTTCCAGCCATCATGGATGGCATGCATTGGTCCGTCTGGTGTGTCCCCGGCAATTACCCTCTCCCTGCCAACCTCCTGCAGTGTCCAAGCCCGTCTAAACCAACACCGATCGCTCTCCAAGTCGCCCTCGTTCAAACTCAAAGGCCGACCCAGCCCACTCAAGTACCACATCACGCGGTTCTGATGGTACACTGCCCCGATGGTAGGTACATCTAGCTTCCACTCTTCTCTGCGCATATCCTCCCCTGGCCCACCCACCTGTCTCAAGCAGAGAACGTCCAACCACACGTGCTCCAGTCCAAGATTAAGCATCTCAATGCGGACAAGGTCGAGGCTGATGTCGTTCGGCATAGGAACGGGCCATTCATATCCATTGATGGGTGTCTGCACATTGACACGATCCTTCTCACCCACCCATGCATGCGATATCGCCTGAGGCCAGTAGTCTACACTCCACCACGGCACCACGCGATTGCTGCAGAGATCCCACACCCGTCGAGGCGGCAGCCTTAGATTGACGATCCAGTTACCAGCGAACGCTTCTCGTCGGATCTCCCTGTCCTTCTCTTCCCATTTGCGCAACACGTCTTGTACAGTGCTCCAGTCTTGGGTGTACCATATCCGGCGGAGGCGTCCATATACCATGCCAAAGTCGCAGTTGTCTGCGATGCAGTCTTCGAGAAGGGAGGAGAGGGAGGAAGTATTCAGAGTGTGTGATGTTCCGAGTGTGGTGTTGAGTCGATCCAAGAGGCCCTGAACACCGAGAGTGTCACAGGGAGTGTCAGCGAGGCGGGATGGTATGACGGGCTTTCTACCAGTGTACACCCGTTGCAATGGAACGATGATCGACGATTCCGCTTGGCCCGTCTCAGTGAAAGCCGAGATGGTGACTTCGGGAAGAGAGATGTCCTGGAAATCTGTTATCGATTTGCCCTCTACGGTATGCTTATTGATTGACTGGCCTTTGAAGGAAGGTAAGAGGACATCGCGCCGCCAAACAAGCAATTGGTATAAGACCCTGAATGGTGCTGATCCTTGTACTGAGTACTCGAAGCGAGAGGGATTAATGATGCATACTATTTCCTATTTTCTAGGTTCAGAAGGGTATGCAGTTGAGAGTGTGCTAAACGAAAACCTGTTTGCCTCGACGTAGGCAGTGTCGCTGGTTACAGCATTCAACTCCAGACTGATGCGATCTCTGTGTAACAATATGGTAGAAGTCTTCGTCCTCTCGGGCGCCTAAAGGTTGCACAAGGAGCTGCTTGTTTTACAGTACCACCTTGAAGATTGGGAACTAGTTTATTATGGCAAGGATTGACGGATTGAGGTCAAAGGTGTGAAGGACTCGGGTTAAAGTTTATTAATACAGCAAGGTGGTACTACTTGAACTAAGCGCGGTTTATGCCCATTTAGATATCTTGCATTTGGACGAACACGTAAAGCGCCCAAAGCTCCTTCTGAACCACGACCGAAGGTGCCGCAAAGGGATATTCCATTCATTCCCTCGACCTATCTGCTGGGATCGCAGCCTTCCAGCGGCTTCCCTCGAGGTTCAACCTCTTAAGGGCGGGACTGGAATCGCGCCTTTCGACTGGTAAGTAACGACTCCAGGCTCGTCCTGCATGAAGGAGTTTAGGTTAGGCTCTAAGGGCTGAATTTTTGTATGTGTGTGTCATGGTCAGCCACCTAGCGTACTTACTGTTGCCCAAATGTAATAGAGAACTGTGCTAGAAGACGTCGATAAGGCATATGAAGGCGACGGACGCGCTCATATGTATCACGGACCGGGAAGTCGACTGGATGTTCGCTAAATCCCCAAATTATACGTTGTTAGATTGTGGACGTTAGGGGAACCTCTGAGGTAGTAGGCTCAAACCAATCCCCCGCAGTTTGATGACATTCGACTAAGTGTACCATGCGGAACTAGTACCAAACAGTTTCACGAGTTTCGAAATGATACTTAGTTCAAGTCTACTGAAATAACTCCGAAAAACTGTGTGTATACCTCAGTCACACTACTTATGTGTCACTTTGATTTAAGTCTTGGCCTGAATTCCTTGAGATAGGATGAGTGCGGTGTATAGAACCTGATTGTCCTTGAGTATCGACTAAGAACCGGATGAATAGGTAATTTAATCAGCAAACATCATGCCTGGCTCCAGGTGACGACCTTCCAACAGGCATTCATCAATAAGCCATTCTGTCGATTCATCATACCATTCACATTGCATCGTATCCCCTCTTCCATACGCGATACCGCCGACGGTTTGAGCATACTATACAAACAAATTAGTAGATGTACGGACACCGAAAGCAGCAGTTACCGACTTTGTCTCGCACTGCCCATCGTGCAACACGCAGTCCAACATTTCCATGCTCCTTCTGGACTGCTTTAGCTGCTGCCGAAATTGCCTGCCTGAGTTTGTTCGACCACTCCCAGGCTTCTCCATTGGTATCGTAAGTCGCCCACCAAGGACGGGTCTGCTCTTCTTCTTCCATGACCTCCTCCTCCTCTTCATCATCATCATCTTTTGGAGCCGGGAGTGTAGAAACGTTTTCCACTTCATTCAAGAGGTTCCTAAGTGCTGTCATCGACGCCGACGACGGATTGTTCAGAAGACTCATATCTGTTGGCCTCTTGGCGTACAAGTCATGAAAATCGCTGGTAAGAATACTCTCCAAAATCTGAACCTCTTCTTCTGACGACAAAATTACGATGGACTGGCGTTTCTCCGCAAGACGTAAGGCAGCCACGAACTCTTCCCAAATTGGTCCTGGAAGAGCATCTTTAACATGCTGTCTACGTTCCTTCAGCGACGGGGGACGCGGTTCTTGCAGAAGGTGGGCATAGACGGGACTAGACTGCAGCGCTCGACGAAGGTCGGGGCGCGTTTTGTCTACGCCCTCCTGGATACAAAAGTTGACGATATAGTTATAAGAGACTTCTGATAACCTCTTGCCCTTGTTCCGCCCAAAATTGAAACGATATTCATCCTTTGAGTGCGAACGTGGATTGGAAGTTGCTTTTGGCATGAGTGTAAGACTGTGGCAGGCGTGTCCTTCTCACGAATGCGCCACAGATTGAAAGCTATGCCGAGATGCCGATGTATAAAAACTAATTTAATTAGAAGCCTATATAGTACGAAGTCTCTGTATTAGGGAAACTAGATGTCCATGAAAGGAGCGAATATCGATACAATGAATCCATATAAAAGATACAACAACACCGTGACGAAACGCGAAAGAAGAGATCATAAAGACCGTGTCGTTCATAGCAGACAGCCTAATGCGATGGCGAAAATGATGGCCACAGCGCCAGAACCACGCGTCTTGAGACCAGCAGCTCCGTTAGCACCCGACGCCGAACCAGTCGACGACGAGCCAGCGCCACTCGAACTCGAAGTGGACGTAGAGTTGCTCATGGCTTTGGCTTTGAAAGCCTCAAAGGTGTTGGCACTGGTTTCGTCTGCGTTGATGGCAAACACCATGCCTTGTGCACAGTGGCCGGTTTGAGCGCAATACGCCCAGATGGGCTTCGTCTAGAAAAAAAGATTGAGGATGGTATCTCAAGATGTGCGTACAAAAAAGCTTACGTCGTTAACTTGGACTGTATAAGTTGGGAATGTCTGGGCGTCAGTAGTCACGGGCATGCTACAAAACATCGGTCAGATCCGGCATATTCATGAGATCCCAAGTAAACTTACAATCCGGAATTGAATCCACCAGACAAAGCCTGGCAGGGAGAGGCGAAGCTAGAAGCCGTGACAGTGTGGTTCTTTTGGTGGAACTCAAAGGTAACGGTGTCGCCGACGTTCGCCGTGATGTTGGCAGGCGAATAAGTCAAGAGGCCACCGGTTCCACCGACGGTAACTTTGTGGTCGGTCGTCGTGGTAGATGTTGAAGATGCGGTAGCCGCCGTAGTCGCGTAGGTGGTCGTCAGCACCTGGCCATCGGATACAGTGACGGTAGCGGTGACAGTGACAACACCAGAGGCTGCCGAGGTCGCTGAACTTCCGGAAGAAGCAGTGGCGGTCGTGTTTCCAGTGGCCGCAGCTTGGAATTGAGCCATCTTGTCACCCGGATTAACTGCAAAGATCATTCCCTGCTGACAGTGGTTCGCTTGTCTACAGTACACCCAGATAGGATTGGTGTCGGAAATGGTCAGTTCTGCGACGGGGAAGCCAGAGGTGGTGGTATCGGCGACGGGCACGCTATCGAACTGTAAGTATGCGCAAGCTGCAACAAAGAAAAGGGCTACTCACAATCCACTATCAAAGCCATTTTCAATGGGGGAACACGGATTAGCGAGAGTGGACTGTGTCGCAGTGTGGTTCTTCTGCATGAAAGTGAATCGCACGACATCGCCGACGTTGGCGGTCTATACAAACGTTGAGTACGGCGGCCGGATAACGAAGATCGACAGGGACGTACCACCGAATCTGGACTGAATTTGAGGACTCCAGGCCCTCCAACGGTAACATCAATCTCGGCTGCGCGCGCAGCAGCGGAACAAAACCCAGCGAGAATAATGGCTTTCAACGCCGATGAGAAAATTTGAGTCATTTTGAAGGAGAAAAAGTCGTGAAAGTCGGAGAAAAAATGTGGGAATGAGTGTCGTCGTTTAAGGAGGAAAACAAGATGTGGGAATGAGAAAACATCGCGAAGGGGGCCTTTATAGCAGGCTACGTCGAGGACAATGAAAGAGACCATTGTTTCGCAATCAATTCAGTTGCGGCGACCACGTGACTACGTTTACATCCTTTTTGGGACGCGTCCTTTTGTTCTCCTTCTTGTATGTTCGCAGAAATAGCTCACGGGTGGAGCAACCATCACAGATAGAACAATAGCCCCCTTGTGTTCTTGTATAGCATCATCCCAGAATAACGGTACGCGAGTCATTATAAGGCCGGCTACTCCGAGAATAAGGGTTAGTGGCAGGGCTTTGAACTAGCACACGCACACCATTCATGTCCTTTCAACATTGGAAGAGATATGCAGATTCGACCGTCATCACATGGGCCGAGAATCGGTCCTACTAACATTCATGCAGTTAGACCACAAAGGAACACAGTGGCACTATGACGTTCCGAAACCATGGGAAAGGCAAATATTGGAAGCTGTTCGTCCCTGAATCCGCTTAGATACGGCGCATAAACGATGTTCCCGTAATGGTATTTATCGGAGAACAAAAGATAAGCAAGCAGCTGTGCTTATTCGGTTTCGTCTCGCCAGTACGCGAAAGGACGACCAGGAGCACCGTTCACTTTCCAGGATCAACGACGGCGGTGAAAGGATGAACAGATGAATTTTCTTGTAGACGACGGCTGCTATAAAAGCATCGACAAGGACGGTTTTTAGCTCGTACTGTGAAGGCCACCAGTCTCGCAGTTGCCAGATTGTAGCGGTTTTCTCGACGGAGCAAGAGGAAGACCGATACGATAGAAAGGAATGTAACGGCGAGTACAACAATCAAGACGACTAGAACGCCAGCTACTGAAACGATAGGCTCTGGCGATGATGAATAAAGAGCAGCCTCTTGTAGGAGGAGCATATATTTGAGACATTCGCATTCAATCCCCGTAAGTCGAGCAGGCGCTCCTGGACCCGAGCAATAGTTGAACGAGATACGGACAATTAGGTGTAGTGACGCACCTAGAATTGTTCGTCGATACCGTGAAGGAAAAAGCTAGCAGCGTGTCTGATTCGAGAAATGCAAATGTCTCCGAGAGCTTTATCTTGGATGGATATCCCTAGGAAAGCGATCCCGCAAAAGCAGAGAGTTCAAGTTGAAGTTGTTGTCAAGCAGTGCAACTAAAACCGGCGAACGGACTCATATCGGACCGCTGAACCGAACGTCGCTCTCGCTTGAATCACCTCAACTCCCAAGCCATGGAGAACCTCACTCAGATCCCCCAACAAGCTGGCGGTGCAAATTCCCCAGAAGATGAAGCAAAGCGCGCTCAAGAAGAGCAGATGAGGCGGGATGTGATGGTCACTGTGCTGGATACAGCAGCGCGAGAACGATGTACGTTTCTCTACCCGGTTACTGTAAAAGTATATCAATGTCGCTTTGCAGTATCCCGAATTGCGCTTGTCAGTCCAGAACGATCGCAGCAAATCGAAGGCATCTTGTTGAGGATGGTGCAGTCTGGTCAGTTGAGAGGACGAGTGTCGGAAAATCAGCTTATCGAACTCCTCGACCAAGTGCGTATCCTGTTCGTAGCACATCGTTCAGCTCACCGATGTACAATCAGGTGGAAGAAGCTCAGGGTGCCAAGTCGGCGAAGAAATCGACGATTGTGGTGCGTCTTCCCTATGCTGCTTTCATAGTACTGTGCACTCATCCTGCAAACCAGTATCAGCGAAGGAAGGATATCGATGAGGATGATTTCGACTTTTAAACAATTTGTATATCTAACAACGTACTCATCTCGTGTATCCACTTGCTTTCTAGTTTATCCGAAATACTTTGCGTCTTCTCAGCTTCTAATCTGGCGCTCCATCGACGACCACGCTAATCTTCTAACAAGCATTCATATGAAATACAATTCGAATACAAGAATACAGTCATGATGCTTCCGAAGATACAATGCCCTCATCGATCTGCCATCGACGAACACGTTATCGACTAGAACGATGATAATTTGGATGCTTATATCTGTGCTCATCCCCCCGATGTCTCGTCACATTAGGATGCTGCATAAATGCCCCCGCGCTTGGCATGCGCGCGGCCGACGGCGTGTGACCTGTAGGATACATCTGTGCAAGCTGGGCTCCCAGTAATAGATTGGCTTGTTCCACGACAAATTGATTCGGTTCTGCTATAGGCCGAGACGGTGCCGCTGCAGGGGTCTCCACGGGAGGCGGCTTAAAGTTGCATTGTCGCCCTTCCTTGTAAAGTTCGTCCAATTTCTGATCGAAGATACCCTGCTCTTCGAATTGATGGTATGCCTTGTACAGATTTAACGCGGAGCGGGCATCCTCAATGGAATCGTGCGTGTCCGTCTGAATCTGTTCTTTCAAGACGAACCACGACAGGAAGCGTAGAGACAGACGCCTTTGTCGTGATTTGAGGAAATAGAGGTCAACTGTGTCGATCACCTGGTCAGGTGGAACGAAAATATCTAGCAACAAATTATTGTCAATGATTGGATGCTGGAGCGAAAAGCCGGCGTACTGATTATACGGAAATCCTTAGACAAACCATGCCCTATAAATATGCACCCTCGATCTACCAAAAGTCGCAATTTCTTGTACACGACCTTGAGTGGCGTGAGCGTGTACGGTGATCGTAGAAGATCGAGATCACCGACTGAAGCGAGGATGGTCAGAACGGCTACGAGTAAATAGATTAAAAGAACATACACCGGATGCCTGAAAATTCCGTCAGATAGTCAACGATGACCTCACTTGTGTGTATATGGTCGTCGATGAAAGGCACGCCTTGCTTGGGTCCATCACCTCGCAATACCGATACCCGCGCAAGGCTGAGTCTAGCAGGTCGAATAACCTTCTTCGTTCCATCAGACCGATACTCGGTCTCTTCCTATAACCATACTTAGCATAATCAACAGAGGACTAAAGGTCGCGCAAACCTGCTGCATGGACACGAACTCAGCGTCGATAGCAACCAGGGTCCCCGGTCGAGGAAGTTCTTCGTACCGGAGACATTCATGTTTGATAAGATTAGAGTCGCGGTTTCTGTCAACACAGTATTAATGAAAACAATATCCGCAATGAAAAGGAGCCGCTGACATTGATATAGATGTGTCTCGGCTGAGGATCGAATCATCAGTGGTAAATGGTAGCTCGCTGAAGTCTATGGCGTCGCGCATGTCTTCACGCTCAAAATGAAGGACGGCAGGCAACTACAAAATCAAATAGACTGTAGGTGAATGTACTCAGACCCGCGAGGTGCTGGATTACGAACCTTCCATTTGTTGGGGAAACTAAGGGCTTCTTCCTCGGAGACATTACGGACGACAAAGTCGTTGAACAAATACCAGGGACTGTCGAGGCCCTGTTCCGCCTCGGGGACTAGGGAGCAGTTAGAAGGTGCTCATGCGGGAAGACGTGAACACAACCCTTGACAAGCGCAACCAAATGCGAGTGCTCGTCTTCCGTAACAATTTGAACAATAATTGCCTGAAACGGGATATCGGTGACGAATATGGGCATTTACTAGACCAAACGCACCCGTAATTCATACACGATTTTTTCTGGATCGTCTACACCTTCCACTTGTCCCTGGAGTTCCACGCGTGACTGTAGGAAGGTCTGGTTCCGTCGATCCATCCAGATCTTCAAGTTGTCCTCACTATTCACGCATGCATTAACCGCCAGAATGGCTGGGAGGTCTGCAGATGCTATAGACCTCCGCGAAGAGAACGTCGAAAATTGCTTGCACGTCTGGCAAGTAGCCTTGTGAGTCATTTGCCGTAGTAATGAATCCCGTAAGATGTTAGTGAAATCGTTTGCCGGTTGGACCTCATTAGATGCAACCTAATAATAAATGAGGGTTTGTGTCACATAGGAGAAGGGGTAAGTACCTTGCGCGGGTAGATGAGGTCGACTATATGCGTTACGTTCTCTTTAGTCCGTACGACTTTACAATTCATGCAGGTGATGACATTCCGAGCGTCAATTCCCATAAGCTGAGTAATTGGAGCGGCCGCAGGATTGTAAGAATCGGGAATAAAAGAAGGTCGCTTGACGAGGACAGGGTTTCGAGGGAATGCATTGCCTTCAGAGCTCAGATGGTCGACGAGAAAACGGTGGAACGACTGGATCATGTGGCCATGATCCACCTCGTTAGACTCCCGCCCGTAGTCAATCAAATCAATGGCGTTTGATGCTGTCATTTTACGATCAGTTGGTCGCGAACGACACATATTCATAGAGCGTACTTTGTGCCAAGACGCCAACGGTCTTGCAGAAGTTGCTTGATTGACAGTTTGTGCCTCGAGCGTCTTCTAGCATACGAACAACGAAACCAAGTTCACAGAGAAGACAGTGCTCTCTGTTACAGTCAGTAGAAATGTGAGATTTGGCTAAACGGCGAATGGGTCGGATGTAGTGCATGGCTTGCAGCATAGGGTTGGTGTACGAGTTCAGGATGTGCGTTTCAAGTCCACTATACTCAGTCTTGTTATAAAATCTGTATTTTGTTGTCAGACGGTTGTGGACGAGCAATACTCTTACTTACCCAAAATCAAAGTCTTCCACACCAAATTTGGAGTACTCGATCTCGACATGACGGTACATGCTCGGAATCTCATCACCACTAGTGCCGAACAAGGGAGTATCGGGTTCCTGCAAAACACAGCGATCAGCAGGGTAGTGCGAAGCGATATAATACACACATCAACGGAATGAGTTTTTCCACTACGGAACCTCGCGCTCTGCTTCCGTGGAGCCACAGAAATTACGTTCCGGCGTCCGCGCAATTCTTTTGGTAGAGCAGCGTAAGCGATATTGTCGTTGGTCTTTACTGAGTTCAAAATCTGAAGAGGTATCTTGGGGGGCGGAGGGTAATGTAGACTGGATGTCATAAATTGCGGGCTCCAAGACGATAGTAATGGTGAGTTGTAGTAAGGCATGCCGATGGAGTTCAGTGGGCTACAGAGGATGGTATGAGTGTGCTTGAATTTGCGACAGATGAAACCTACGTTGAATCAGACCACTCAATATTCGGTAGCGGGGCAGGAGCGCTCGCCCATTCCACGGGCTGCCCTTCAAACCCGTTGAAAGGAACTAGACCCCCTTCATCGACTTGTGTAGACAGATGTATCAGTCCATCGGCATCCCCGAAGGCCATATATGCACCGGTGGGAGACAGAGCAACCGACGTCAGGTATGAAGCTGTATCAATCTGAACGACCTCTTAGCCGATAACTTAGATTGGGGCAAATAACAATACCTGGTAGAATTCAGGCGTAGCACTCAGATTCGCAACATCGACAACGCTGACTGAGCCCTGATTGGAGGTGATCGCAATACTGCTTGAGGAACGCCGTGGAACAAGATTTAGGAACGTAGGTCCGGCAGAGAATGGGAATGGTGGCAGCGCGCGCATCGTCCTCAAATCGTACACTTTCACAAGCTGGTCAGGGAAGGGGCGACCTTGCCTGGCACACGCTCATCAAAATCTATCAAGTAATAGATCAATACACGAACCGTGTTTGCAGTCCGATTGTGAAGATGAAGTTTCCCGATGTTTGCAAGCCTTGAATACCACTCGGATGAGCCCTCACCATATGTTCTGAACCGCCCGACCTGGCGATGCCGGTCCGAGGATCATGGGTCCTCACGAAACCATCGACAGCACCAGATATGAGACTTGAATGAGAGAACTCGAGGTGCGTAATCAATGAAGGTGTTTGGGTTTGCCGGACGACAGTACCGGTTGGAGGGTTGAGTAACAACAGCTCGGGGCCGACGACAGACACTCCAATGACATTGGACGAATTCGTTGACGTCGAGAAGGTTAAGACGGGCGTAGACGACCTAGATCTCTTTCAGTTCCGTAGTTTGTTGGTGATGGTAATGTTCGTACCGATAATGCCATTTGTTCACCCCGCCTTTTCCCCATGCTCCAAAACCAAGACCTCTACTTCCCGCAGCACGCACGTAGCTTTCTCCGGCGACAACCTTGAGAACGGGCAGATCCGAAACGCGAAAAGAGACACCGCTCATGCCCTCACTGACATACGCCGTAACAATGCCGCTCTGTGACCCAGCCCATAGGATATCAGAGACGGGGTCAAAGGATAAGGCTGTTACTGGTTGAGGAAATGTAGTAGAAATGGGAGTGATAGGACGATAAGACGCCATCGTTTCTGTTCACGGCATTCGATGAGCAGGTCACTGCAATAGAACGTGGTGGTCACAAGTAGAGAAGTACGGCCTATGAGATCGCACAACTTTGGGACTCAAAACACGTTCAATACACGGCTATAGAGTTTGTTACACAATGACAAATGTATTGTAAACGAAAAGAAAGGTAATAGGCATCTATGACGGACGCTGCGCTCCATTTTTTTTTTGACAGGCGGCGCGGCGGAGATACATTGTAAGTGTACACCGTATACGTCGCCGGCAACATCATGAGGCATAGATTGCAACCATGAATTTCGCAGAATCTTTAATCGAAAAGACGGACGGTAGGGCAATAGGCAGACAGCGACTGCCGCGGCAACGAAGATATTTACCGAGCATGATGCACTGAAACTCAAACACCACGTCTGAAAGAACAAATAATTGGCGTACCAGAGTAGAGAGAGAACCCAACGTAAATCCCCATCCAAACTAATGAGCTCACGAGAGCGCTGCCCTTGTACCAGCCATTTCCAACGACCAAAGTCAGTCTAAACCTGCCGCTGCATGTCGTTCAACGCCAACCCGAATGTCGCTCGAAAAGGTACAGTAGCGAAGCGTCGAGCAGAACGAAGCCTACACGCCGTCAACGCCAAGAGAATCAAATTTGCAGATGAGAAACTGGAGAAGGCTCCGACGAAAAGGTGGAAATATTCGGAATATCCGATCCGATGGTTGGTCATCGATCATTGATGACTCATCGACCAGCGATCATGTTGACTGTAACTTCGACCTTTTAAAGTTTTCATATGTGGCGCAAGTCAACCCATGTGTCGGCGATTCCTTGGGAATAAAGGTCCCGAGAAATACAAGAACAAATTTCCCAGGTGTGTAGTCCTATTTGCTGAAGTTGCTCTCTCCGATTGAAACCGGCCTCGTAAAATTGACTACGTTGAAAACCATTTAAGATCCCCCCGGTTCCGGGGAAATAACCGATTCCAAGACTAGACTAAACCCTCGGAGGACAAAAAGAGTAATATAGTATATTGCCTTGCGGTTTTACAATTAGTGCATCGTGGCGCCACTCGCATTCTCGGGAATCTGGACCTCCTCCAGACCAGTCGAAACGAACTTGACGAGTTACCCCGTATCCGCATCTCGCTAAAATTATCACTGGGATCGGCACCTTCCGTCACGATCGCTTTAATCTGTCAGTACTTGTCACGTCGTAGACACGGTTCCCCGATTCTTGCTAGCAACGGCCTGCAGACTTACGATAATTCACCCCCAAATTAAGCGCGCTTCTCCAACTCGCCTCCTGTAGAAGACGGGACTGTTCAGGTGTCCCCTTTTTTCCTTAACTGGGGAATGAATTTTACCCGACCTGTGGAATGAGCGTTCATCTTGATTTCCCCGAAGCTTTCCGTATTCTCTAGACCTCTTCTGGCTGTCTTCCAGATCACTCTTTATTGCTTCTTTTACCGTTTCAAGGATCCTACCCGAAATTATATATAAAGTCTAAATTGCCTACTCTTTTTGCTCAGTCCCCGACTCTCTTTGCAAAGCTTTCCCTGCTGCTACATCAAGCCTTCTACCAATGGCTCGTGCACCTCTCTTCGCTGTACGGCTTGCTACGTACTTCATGGCGTTCGCATGGGGTGCTATCAGTCTATCTATTGGGTTGAACACTGTGATCAAGCAGAACCGACTCAAGTCTTTCCTGCGAAGGTCGGTTGCGCCTCTCGGGATAACCCTCCGACTCGTTACCAACAGTACGTCCCTTTCTTACTCAGATCGAACACTTTCTGACATCTTGTATTTAGGCGTCGTCCATCCCGCTATTGCGTCCGAAACTTTCTGTGTCATCCTCTGCGTATTTTCCATCTTCACCCTCATCGGTCTCTTCGTCTCAGCCGCCTCGACCAAAACGGCTTTGAAGGCGCAAGGTTTCCTTTACGCCTTCATCACCGTCGCTCTCTTCGCCTGCCAGATCCCCGTCTCTGATGCAGTACGAAGGAAGGGTGTGTTAGTTTCGGGAACCACTGCGGATGGTGAAGCCGTCCCGGCAGCGACTCTCCTTCAAGCTGCTGCTTCCCTCGGGGTTGACCCTCTTTACCGACATATTAACTTCAGTAAGTTCTCATTTCCCTCAGGCCTTAGATATATGCTGATCCGTCTTTTCTAGTCTTGTGGTTCGGAGTTATTCCCTGGATTGGATTCCTCTTCAGTGGTATTGCGTCCATCGTGTCCTTTGCCGCTGTCAGCCGCGTCGAACCCCCTCCAGTGATGTCGAAAGCTGCTGAGGCCGGTTTGACCGAAGCGCCTTAAGCGGGTCGGGGTTGTCGAAAGAAGGAAGTGCTGTTTATGGTTCATTGACGAAAGGGTATCTAGTATCACGCTGAAACTGAGGAGCTACGATTTCGTTTCTTTCCTGCCTTGCTCCCTGTAATATTTCATGTCCTTCACGTCCAGTTTCCAAATAATTACGTGGGTACGTAGTTTGTAGCAGTAATACTTTTGGCTTTCACCTATGAATTCATTCAATTTCACGAGCGGAACTGTTGTTAAGCCAGACTTGCCATGTTATTTGTATAAAGAGAGAAGAATGAGAGATTTAATACATTTATTCGATGCGTCCTCCAAAAAATGAATACACCAGCCCTGCCCCAAAAGCGAAAGTATTGAGCGTCAAGTAGAATGCCATAGGTATAACCCCCATAATCACGTTCCCAAGAATACCGCGCCGAGTAATCGTATCCCAGATCTCCGTTCGTATTACCTCCGGCGCCGAAGCAGATTTGTACGGGCCTACCAAGCGATAGAATGTGGTGAATGCGGCACCGAAGCTCCGAGATTGTCAGCACAGAGTAACTTTTGACATACCAGCACTCACCAATAGCACGCCAAGACATGTGTACCGTATAATCGCCAAATTTGCCAAAGGCCTGGGGCCGCACCGATGTCTTTCGCAAGGGTACTCATATACGTGGAATGATCGACACCATATTTGATACGCTCAGTATCTTCAACAAGCAGGTGGTAGTGCGGTGGAGGCAGAGGCTTCCGCACCTGACCTTTGATAAGTGATATCCAGAAGAAGGTCTGCATTTCCGCAAGAGGCGGTATTGCTCCTGGGAAATCACAAATGTCAGGAACATCTGTCCCCTTACAATTTACGGACAATTTTGTGCTTACCGACACCAGGTCTGACAAACCCGATGAAACCGACGCTTTCATCTCCTTCACGGGCAATGTTTCGAATGTTTGCTTCTTCAGGTGTGGCGTATCCACTATCCTTGTCGAAGAAAGCAAATTCCTGTGTATAACCTGTTGCGTATATTACCACTTCGGGGCGAACGTCCCGTCCCATCATTCGAAGAGAATCTTTCCGTTTCGGGAGAAGAGGGAAGATGGCTTGACCATTGGGAAGGAAATGAGAGGGAAATGGCGCCAAGTCAACAATGAAATCAGTTTGCGGAGGCGAGTCCTCGGGTGGATCGATATATCGAGCAATACGGTCGAGGAACCCATTTCGGTTCCGAAACGGTCGATTCAGATACGGCATGGCTTTGTGCGACTGGAGAAAACACAGACGCTAAGGCACAGGTGAGTTGTATTTGTTGGAAGACAGACCTTGTTCAGAAATACATAGGCACGTCCAAGTCTATGCGGTTCTAATTGCCCCACCTAGGAAACATTCATTTAACTCGCATCTTCATGGTGCCGAACAAAGGTGTTCCAGCATACCCATTGATTACAGCCAGCCTGGGTACCCGTGAGGAGCCACAAGACGCGTTTGATGACAAAGTCCGATATGCTAGGAAATTCGGCACGCTGTTCTCCATTACTGACAAGGAATTTCACTCACAACCATCGAATATGCGAGCGTTCTATCCAGGGATGCTATAAATTATACCAATCTCAAGGCGGGCTAAGGAACGTTCACTATTTCACTTACAACATAAGCAGTCTCAGCGAGATTAGTAATGAGGCAGTCTAAGGGCACTTTCTTTTCGGCATCGGATTTCAGCCCAAAGATTTCGAAATGGTTCTGTGGGGATCAATTAACTCACAAGTCCCGCGAATATATAACTGAAGCGCTGACCAACTCGTGAGGCATGGACAAAAATCTGATTGTAGCATCATTATCAGCGGTTATGCAAGGCATAAGTATACCGGAGGTACTCACCCTCCTCGTGTACACAGTACCACTTCCTTGGCCCCTGCCTTTGCTGCTTCATATGCGAGGTCCGTACCCGTCTCTAAAGGATAGCTGAGATGGCACTTCCGTAAAAGGCTACACTAGCGTGTGCTCACCGCCAGTTCCAAGGATCATCACACGCTTATCCGCAAGTTGGGATCGATGTTTATATTCGTGGGAGTGAAACACCGACTTTCCCGAACCTTGTTTGACTGACTGGTTCTCAACATGCTCAATGCCCTCGATTTTAGGAAATTGGGGGAGTACGTGGAGTCCCGTGCAGACAGCTAGATATCGTGCTCTGAGGGTGATCACAACTGAGAAATACGTCATTCTCGACGCCGACGTCACACAAAGGCATGACTGACGCTGGTCCCATTCACGAGGATTTTCCAAGCTTCGCATCACAAATGAAACAAGGTGTTCGCCAGTGACATGGTCGCGGCTGACATTGATGACCTTGCAGTTGAGTTTGATTCTTTCAGTCAGTTGAAAACGCCGTGCATATGCCCTGAGATAGTCTAGATAACTCTGAAAGAGATATATTAGCATTACTCGCACGATCTCAAGCAATAAAAACAGCACACCTCTAAACTCATGTGATCTGGGTGGGACATTGGGAGACGAAAGTCGGAGAAGCAAGTCAGTTGCTTTGAGGAGACGAGATGGGAATTCTACGTGTTGATCAGGTACGATGTCAAGGTTTCCGACTGCGGAGAAAAGCCTCACTTCATAGGATCGGTACCGAAAAGTACCGCCAATGTCATCTTCTTGCTCGAGCACGATAGGGTCGAAAGGATATTCTTCAGAGGCATTTTCCAACAAAGACTTGCATGTAGCGAGGCCTGCAGGACCTGCACCGATGATAATGACCTTCAGAGACATGGTCGGAAGAGAATAGTCCGATATTGAATATTACCGTGAGTAATGCAAAGCCAAATAGAAGCTTTAATCGTCTTCCATTCTACGCACGTGGCCGATTCCGCCGACGGTACGCGGTAAGCAGAATGTCCTGATTCGCTTGCGAACCTGGGGACATGGGTCGTAGTCAAATATCAGAACGAAGTCTGACTTCTGAATCTGTAGCAATGTCTTACGGGAGCAGCTGCTCTATTATAGTAAATGTCTTTTTTTAGCTTGACGCCACTGTCCTGGGCCGGGCCGCACATGAATGCATGACCAGTGAGTAAGAAATCCAGAGCAGCGGTGAGTGCGAGTAGTTGGTAGATCGAACCGGAAGACCGGCTGGTAACCTACCGTAGAAGAACCTTTGTCCTGGTCAGTGGTAACTTGCAAGTAAAGGTCACTTTTCTCATCCTAAGCCTGCGGTCAAGCTCGCGTGCCCAATTCAAAAGTCGCTATGTACCCACTACAGATTGGCTCCATCCACGACGTTAACCGACTATGTAGGCTTTCAATTAAAGTGGCCAATTCTTTACTAACCCTTGCACTGACTCGGACGTTGTGTAGATCATGCGAAATCTGTTACTTTGGGCCATATGTTTGGCTGGCTTTCACAGTAGCGTATCATGGTGCAAGGAAGGCAGTCATAGAAGCAGAGAAGATGACGATATCATCCCCCTTATATTCAAAAATCCCGCGAACACGACAGTGTGCAGCGAGACCAGATTTGAATGGAGCACTTCGACAGACTTGGGATCCATGTCGTTGACGGTTGCGAGCAGTGACCGTATCTCGAAATTAGCCACCATATCCATGTCCGTCCACTCTTTCTCCTGGAATCCCGTCACGGTACCGGAAGGGTGGTACGTCTTGCAAGCATCCCTGTCTACCACCACAGCCGTAGTCAACTCCTCTGCATTTTTCGTAGATGGTGGTTCCGATTGGGCATGTATCGCAGATGGCTCGGTCCCTTCTTTCTTTGCTACTGCTGTTCCAACCTTGGAGACAGATCCATCTAGTCTCGTCAAAATTATTGCACCAATTGTAGGGACGGCAGCGGGAGTCGCTTTTGCCTTCATTGTTGTATCGACTGCGTATTTCCATCCTCATTGGTGGCGTCGCTCCCTTCCCTCTCGCCGACGTCGATCTTATGTGCCTCATTGAAGTGGACACCAACCAGAATTTGATACAATCATCATTCCGTATATATGCCTGTAACCTCAGCTGTATTTTCTGGTAACTTTATGGTGCTGAAGCCGAAATAAGACTGTTAACACCATGCCTCCTAGGAAACCGCACGCTGAGGAGACAGAATATACAACAGCTGCACGGAAAGGGCCTGAATGCTGGGCTCGTCCACGAATTTGTATCGACATGAATGGTGTCATGTCAGGCCCGCGTCCTTGGCGAAATTCCTGCAGAGCGATAGAGACATCCGTCGTACTTGCGAGTCCGATTACAGGATCGTGGGTAGTATTCTTGCCGTGGTGTGAGACGTAAACGTTCTAGAAGTAGCGTTTGAAACTATTCTCCTACACATACTCAAGCTCACCCTCAGAAAAACGTCACCTAAAAGCCAATCTCCAGAGTTGACCTAAACATAGGTTTTGAGACGATCAATATATGTGGAGGAAGAGAGATCCTACTCCACCGTTGCCCTGTATACCGCCCATACACCAACTTCCATCAGAACCATTCACTGCCCAGTTAACATCCTCTGGATGCAAAATAAATGCCTTTCTGTAAGCTCCTTCACCGAAAACAAAACTGGCAACTATAGCTTTCTCGCATCTAACTTCCCATAAATCTGTTACAGGATTCTTCCTAGCGATATTGCCATTCGAGTTAACCGTGTTCCAAAAGGTTTCCACATCGACGATAGGTCCCAATATGAGAGTAGTTCCCGTATCCAGAACGGCGATGGGACGGCGAGAACCTGGGACTAAGGAAGGAGACAGCGGGATATCAGTGGAGTTGATCGTGAGAGATACAAGTGGTAGTGTCCAATAGTTATACTCGTCAGCTCCGGCGCTTGAGACAGGGTAGAATGTAAAATTCGAAAAATCTTTCGCGAAAGCAGGGTCAAGCTGTCCGACGGAGAAGGACGACGTTGGGTCAACGAGATGTCCTTCTTCCCGGCCCAGCTTCAGTGCAAAAAATCGAAGAGAATCAGGAAGATAGTTGAAAATGTTGGCCAAAGGAGAGACTGCTGTGCTATTTACGATGTTTGCGGCTGAAGGGAAAGCGAGGCCCAGAATGCCAGAATTATGGTTGCCAGAGATACCCAGGTTACTCGTATGGTTGGCTAAACCTGAATTCGGATAAGCAGATGTCAGCAGAAAAAGGATGCGCGTTATTCACCAAAGATTTGAGAAGATAGCTGATAAGGTCCCAGAGAGACGGCATCGAATGCAATGCAACCAGTGACAGATCCAAGGAGATAATCAAGCTCAAACGGCACGTCTAGAAGTAAAGAACTTGTCGATGAAGGACTGTACTTCGCGACTCCGTCGGTTTCTGACGATGAACAATTGTTCGACAGTATCCACTGTCCCTTGGCGTAAACATGGGAATGAAAAGAAGCACGAAACGTACCAGATCAGAAGATCCGGTATCAAGCGTCACCCAGAAGTCTTGTCCGCTAACTCTGAAGCACACAATTTTACAATGAGATGAAAATTGGATCACTTGACGTACTGGATTTTGACAAGATAGGTGCTATAGGATATTGGTCAATGGCGAAGGCGCAGTTTGATATTTGTCACATACTATCGTTGAACGTTGGAAATGGGAGCCTGTGATTCCAAAATTTCTGGTTTGATACCAGAGAATGGCTGAACCATAGAAGTTCGTTGAAGAGGTAGTGTGAAGCCGACTTCGAGAAGGCCGCGATGCACTGGCACACTCTGGCTTTGGGCGAGTAGAAGAATAGGATGGAGCAACAGAATAAAGAAAGTGAGTGATAGCATCGATGTCAGCTTAACTTGGAAATGCTGGCGTAGAAATGTAGAGTCTCGCGAGTCGAACGCGTCGCGGTCGTGGAAGAGAACAACTTGTAGTTCACGTGGCATCCAACCGAAACAAGGCATGGTCGCGATCATGTGATACACGGCAGGCGCTCGGCATTCGCGACTTGAAGTTATTCATGGTGTATGTTCGATCAACACTGCAAAGGAAATGAAGGAACAGATATATTGGATTCTTCTGTACTTAAAATGATGTGGACGTGTTTACATGATGAATACAAATTGTACAAATCGAAAACTTGCCGGAGACAATATGGCATAAAATTGACTAACTGATACGTAGATATACGCTCATAACGACATTGAAGTATGGGCAGATATGTTGTATACATAGAACGGTCAAAGAGCTGTAGAACGATATGAGATAAATTCTTGGAATGGGACAATAAAAGAGACACACAGAGAACGTTTGCAATTCGGGGTAGTAATAGTAGCCCATTTGATTTGACTATTGGCTTGACGTCTGTGTCAGGTAATGGAAGTACCAGAGCAGGTGAGTACCTGCCACGTTTGACGAGGTCCCGTCCAGAGGTAACGGCAGAAGTGGTATAGGGATAGGGGTCCTGCCTCTGTGAGGTTCGACGCGACATCACAGGTGGCATGTTTTCCTTCATGTCGTCTCTCCATCTCGGGAGGGATGATCGCTTTTTACGAGGGCGCTTATTCGAGATGTACGGATCGTTATTGACGTCAGAAAGATGTCTCTTGTTAGGCGTTATTGCCATTGGGGAGGCTCGAAGAGCGTTGAAGCTCTCACGTCGACGAACCTGCTTGTTGACGACATTCTGAGAAAGCGCCAATGTGTCTCGCGGGCAGAACTTGACGCTGTTGGTTAACGCAAGTGGGAGAGGTCGATTCGGGAGGGAAGAGTGGATAGGATGGTCATATTTGGCGCTATTCTCTTTCTGGGAAATTTTCTTGAGACAGTTACTGCGAAACTATTAGTGGGCGATGATGCTTTTAGATTATAAAGTACTCACTGACGGTTATAGGCTGCAATTGCTTCCATGGCCGGAAGTCGGAAGACATCTTCGGTCCATTTCCTCATATGTTCAATACGACATTCACCGTCTTTCTCGCCGTCCAGAGAACACTGGGCAATCATACGTTTCATAGCCTTGCCGAACGAGTCTCCAATCAACGGCGGGGTCTCGTTGATAACCGAGAACGCTGGCTCCTCGTAGGGTTTCATCAAATGGCCAAAGGCAAGGCACAAGATATCGTTGTGACCAAGTGTCGCTACAATCATCTGAGAACGCTCAATGAAGGACTAGAGTCAAAGTTTATAGTAGCAATTACCTCTCGCGCGCTCAGAGAAGTATCTCCAGGAAGCATCTCGAGGAGTAGCATGTGAAGATACATGGTCAGAAAATTGTCGCCGCCCGCCTCCTTAGCGTCTTTAGCAGAGACAGAGCATTCGATATAGGCGTGTTGAGATTTCTCCGAGAGGAAAGGAAGAACCTTGGGAGGGAGCGTCGAGCTGCGCAGTGAATGGCGGACGGCATCAAGGACATAGGCATCCAGTTGAGGCAGAGTATCAGATTGTCGAACCATTGCGACGGCGAGATAGGATGAATGTAGGCGGATGGGATAGTAACCGAGGGGTCGCGGTGTATATCGAGTAAGGCGGGACCGTTGGTCCAGACGACGTGGTAGTGGTTGAGAACAAAGTTGGAATGCCGATCGATCATTTCGTCTCAATGCGTGTCGATAGTGCCCGTAACATGCGTAAGCAGATAATAAAGCGATGCAGTCTAAAATGTAACCGTTGCGACAGCACATCCGTAACAGTGAGAGTCAAGGTCAAGTAGCCATCCAGAGTAAAATTATAATGTGCAAAATATCTAAGACAAGTATAGGTTGTTTTAGGCTGTCCAGGTTCATAAATTTACCAGAGACGTCTCCGCTTTAGAAGGTCTGTTGATGTCAGGTAGTTCTTCATGTCGTCCTCCTTCTGTTCAGATGACGGTAGAGCGGATAGGCGAGCATTCTGCAAGAGCCGCTTTCGACTACGACAAAAGCTTAGAATGGGCGTCAAAATATAACGTTGGTACTTACTACGTGAGATGGACTGTATCCATCGACGAGTTTGTAGGAGGGGGACAGTTAGATAGCCAGAACAGTTCAAGATGTACTTTAGAGATATAGCTGGAAAGTGACGATGAGGTAGGCACTTCTCGTAGCCTATCCGAAGGGAGACGCTGGTAACTCAACTGGACGTGAAAAAAGAGAGCACGCACAGTCGAAGCACTTTGACATATTCATTCAAATTCCTCAATGCAGGCTGTACCAGCCGCCGAATCCACGTCAGCACGAAATCGCAGCCCTTCTTGACGTAGAGCAGCCCAACCATAGTGAAAAAGAGCTGTATTGGATCGAGGCTTCCATCGTAGAGCATGAGCGAGATGTTTTTGATGGCTGGCAATAATCGCTCGTCGTCTTTCAATTTCTAAGGAAAGGGATACTACATAACATGGCCTGCGAGACGAGAGGAAGAGCTTACTGCGAGAAATTGCTTGCTATGAACCGTCGGAGAAAGACCATCGCTACTGAGAATGGCGAGACTGAGCCCGCCATGAAAAATATGGACTCCGATGGCGTTTAGGGAAATTTGTGAGCATTTCGATGTACAGGAGTATTTGCGAGCCTTGGTTCCGCTTGGTTGCTCTAGACTAGCAAGCAGGGCTGGCGGGAAAACTACGCTAGGACGTTCTTCTCCAAGGGACGTATAGAAAATATCGACGAGATCGTTGACAATGTTGGCATGGGCGGCATTCATGTCGGCGAGTATTGCTAGGAAGGCGGTAGGGTAGCGTTATCTTGATGGTGGTTGTGGTCCAATGTTCGGAAGTACCTTTCTCGATCAGCCGCCGGCTTGTTCACCTTCGTTCGGCATGAGTATCCTCGAAAAGTATCTGATATATTGGATAAATGACCTTGTGCGTGGTAGTAAGATTATAGCAAATCAAAGTAATAACAACAACGAGAAGAGAGACAGAAAAAGATAAACAGGAAACGACTGGTGCGAAAGGTATGAAAAGCTACAAATATTACCCCGGAGATTCACTGGCATCGACTCGGGCCTCCTTACCACGAAGTCGACGTAAAACAGGCATTTTGAATGTCTGGTTAGGCGGAGCACTGCGCGAACCGTCGTGCGGCGGCGTTGGAGATGGAAGTTTGAAGCCCCCGGGAGCACGGGCGCTTCTAGAAAAACTAGACGGTAAACGAGCATCTTCGGCAGGGTTTAGAATGTTGCTTTGAGAGGCAGACATAGACAACATCGGCGAGTATGGGCGCGGCGTGGGAGCCGGAGAGAAAGATGACACATGCAGAAGGATTGCAAACTCCTCTGTAGAGTTTGTGAGCTTGTACATGTTATTCCGAAGTGCACTCGATCGGGCTCCATTGTATGTCTTGACAATGTGGGACAATTGGACAACAGTCTAGAAGACTATCAGCGACATGCATATAGGTCATGGATGGTTATGAAATACCTTCAAAAATATATGAGCATCTTCCCGAAGGCTGCCTTTATCCCGTGTCAAATCACCCTCCTTCAGAGCACGAATCAGATCGCTCAAACGCTTTGTCACCGCCCTTGCTCGATCTAGACTCTCACGCACATCTGCCTGTGCCTCCAATACATCGCCCAAAACCTCTTCCATCAGATTCCACACCACAGGAGCAACTGAGACGGCATTGTGTACGGCTTGAATTGCTTCCTTGTCGACTTGTGTTTTAGAACTCTGGGGGAGATCTAAAAACACTTGCTTTGGAGGGAGTGATGGGGACGAAGAGGTCGAGGAACCTGGTAGAGAGCTCTGCGAACCTGTACGCGAATGGATCGCTCGAGAACTATCGCCAGCCCATGAAGACGACATGGAACTTGGGAACGAGCCCGTTGGCGAAGGCGAAGAGATCGTGACAGTCATGGAGGCAAGCGTCGCCTGTCGTTTGGGAGCACGCAACGTAGGCGTGTGAACAGCTACACCCCTGGACAGCGACGGGGCATCGTCATAAGAGGGCAGCTTCTTACCAATCTCAACATCTTTCGAGCTAAAAGAGCCAGCATGTCGCCGTGCTACACGCGCCCCCCCAACCCCCGAAGAGCCAGCTCGCAGGGATAAAAGGGAGGAAGATTGCTCCAACTGCGATTGAGATGTTGAAGGCATAGAGGAAGGATAAGAGTCCACGGACATGTTGTTGGGCGATGGTGTGGGATGAGGCTTGCCGCGCAATAATGGTTTGATAGCTTCAATATGAGGTATCATAGCTTGCCAGGCCCATGATATTTCTGCTGCAGCACCATACAACACCAACAACATTGACCTGAGATATCGAACGTCATCGCCAGTTGCTATCACCTTCAGTTGTAGCGTTAGCACACCGACAGCTTTGCCAAAGACTGCCACGGTGTCTTTACAACTCTCTACGACACCTCGGCACACAGGCGGTGGTGGTAAAATCTTTCGGCTGATGGCGTCGAATCGCTCGAGGTAGTTGATGAGCTGCATCATGTCAAGGCTGGCGGGATCCAGCACTTTCCGCAACACGGAAGATAAGCGGTCATCTATGGCATGAACGGTGTAATGCTCGAGTGACTGATATATTTGGCAGACCGCGAACAGGATGCTGCGAGCACATTCAATCAGAGAGACGAGAGGTTTAGGGAGTGTGTCAGATATTGTCGACAAGGGAAGGGTGGATAGACGTCGGAAATAGGCTATGGAGGAGGTGGAAGCTCTCGGGGGCGGAGAATCACGGACAGGTTCTTTTCCATTACCGGAAGGTTTATTCTGACGCGTTCCAGAACTCGCTGATGAGTTGGAATCTTGCCGCTGCGAAAGCGGTGAAGGCATGGAAAAATCATCCGGAATCTTGCTCTTGCTCGTACCATTGGGGGGAACACGTTCCGGAGGGTCGTGAGCCTTCAAAGCAAAAGGGAATTTGGCAGTACGCAGATCAGGCATACTTTTCTTTCCCGATAAACCGCTCCTCCTTGAATTGCGCATCCCACTGGCGAAAGAAGCATTCCTGGAGTGGTCATAAGCCGACCTTTGACCGTTTTCGGTCGGGCTAGGATGCGCCGTCGGATCATTCATGGCGAAAGAGTCTGAATCGGCAGGGCTAGGAAGATAACTGTCAAAAGATCGTGTCGGAGACGTCTCTGCACTATCAGTAGAGAGTATGCCAAGGTGTAGCGGCGGAGGCCTGTCATAAGACGATGAAGGGGTTTCGATATCCGACTCTGCCAATGAGGACACAGAGAGGTTAGAGTCGAGAGAGAAAGACCGGGCATGAGGGGTGACACCGGCATCAAATTCGCTTTCAGTGACCGGAAAGCGGGACCAGCTTTCAGATTCAGCAAAGCCAGAGTCGTCCTGAACTTTGCTTTCGCCTGACTCGCCGTCAATCCAGGTCTGAAGATTATAAATCCACTCTTTCATTGCCTCTGCGTTTGGAAACTTGGCAGGACGGCTCATGACATTGATCGGGGGCCATTCAATAGGGTTTCGCTCAATCTCCAACACTACAAGATTGGTGAACCTGGATAGGTACTCTGGGATTCTTGTAATCTTGTTGCGAGAAACACAGAACACCTATCGCGTGTCAGTGCCGATGGCCAAAAATGTGATTATGAGATGAACTAACCTTCAGCTTGACCAGCTCTCCGGGGCGCGAAGGAAATTGCTTGATCTTGTTGTGGCTGATGTCCAGCGTATCCAAGGATGGCATAAGAGTCAGCTATACAAGAATGAGGATGATGCAGCGCAAATGTCTGATAAAGGGACGCACCACGTCGGGGAAAGTTGTAAAAGTATTGCTCCTCAGATTTACGTAGCGCAGACGCGATAGATGCGCGAATTCCATGGGCAGAGTGGTCAGATAATTGTTCCCAAACGCCAATCTAATCCGCAAAGTCACTAAAAAGTGATCGCATCGGATAGAAAGAACACGCACCTCTCCACGGGGCACCCATCATCAGGACTGTTCCTCCCAACGGTTGCCAGCTCCTCCACAACGGACGCCCCAATGTCTGTCAAATTCTTTTTCAAGAATACAAGCGTAATACCATGATCCTCCGAGCGTGAAAGTGCCTCCTGAATGTGAGCTCTTGTGAGAGGCGTTGGAATATCTGAGCCTCTTTTTGTCCACCGCGGTGAACGTATAGTCGAACGATCAACGTCCAGCGAAGACATGGGCTTGTCGTGGACCGCGGTAGCCCCGAATGAGGGTGAAAGACCTAAAAATTCGTGGCGGTCATGAATCAGCGACTGGTAAGGCATCCAATGCCGACAGCAGCGTCGACAGCCACGGATGTTGCAGTAGAAGCACCGTGGTACCACGTGGCTGTGCTGCCCTCACTCAGATGATCGGGCCGATGGTAACTCTTATGTAATATAATCTATATTTGAAGAACAAAAGTAAATAAATAATAATCAGAATGTGGGTTCGTGCCACTATCTTCACCGCTCAGCAACTCAACCTTGCTCTACTGAAATATGCGCCGGTCTCTGGAATACGAGGAAATTATTCTGAGTGGCCTGGAAGATGACCGGGATGTTCGTATGTCAATTCTTTTGGCGGTAATCACCTTCTTTGACAAATGATGCAGTGCAGCTGAATTGCGGACAAGAGCATTTTGAACGTCTTTTCTCCGCTGCTCGGGTCGTCTGCACTGGTACCTCACATTCGCAGGCCTTTGATGACCTCGGGGACGTCATAAAGATCTCGTACGACCGGATGTCGAAAGGCCAGGGCGGTTGGTGGAGAAGGATGCACACGGACGCATCTATCTTACAAGCGTTAACGCTTCTGAACCAGTCGACATATCTACAAGCCATTGAGGTTTTGGATCGTGCTATCATCATATCAGGTGCTATGGGTCGACTAGATCTAATTCATGCACTCATCCAGGATGTCCAGTCAGAGTTTGCCTCCCCCACAAACGAGGGAGAGTTCCCAGCACCTTTATGCCGCCTCTCTACACCGAAGCCATTACCCACTGCCCTTCTTGATGTTCCCAGCTTACCATTTCCGCCCTCGTTATCATCTTTTCGATCCCAGCTTTCCTTGTCTCCCTTCATTTTACGTGGTTATGCAAGCGACTGGCCCGCTTTAACCAACCATCCTTGGCGCTCTGTTCGATATCTTCGCACGGTAGCGGGACCAGGACGTGTCGTTCCTGTAGAAGTAGGCAAAGATTATCGGAACGATGACTGGACACAGCGGCTAATGCCCTGGGACCAACTTCTGGCGTCCCTCGAGTTTGATGATCAGACTCGTGCTCATGTTCCGGACGAAATGTTGTATTTGGCTCAACATAATCTTTTCATGCAGTTTCCCGATCTCCGGGCAGACGTCGCCGTGCCAGATTACGTCTATTCTGGCCCCTCCGCTCCCAACTACACACCTCCCGGAAATGACGAACAACTAGTTCTGAACACTTGGCTTGGTCCTGGAGGAACCGTCTCTCCTGCTCACACTGTACGTTAATTCTTTAACTCACAATTGCAGTCCTCGTGACGACTCATCCGTCTAGGATCCGTACTTCAACTTCTATGGTATTTGATTGTCATAACCTCCCTGAATCTTACTCAACAACTTCAAGTACAGATCGTGGGGAGTAAGACAGTGTGGCTGGCTTCTCCGAAATGCTCAGGGCATATGTATGCTGAAGAGACTCCGGCTATCAGCAATACGTCCCGTGTTGACGTTTTCGCTACTCAGAAAGGTAGTCACGATTATCCTGCTTTCTGGGATGAGGTGGTCCCTGGGGCTATGAGCGCTACGCTCCAACCAGGGGACATGTTATTTTTCCCGCCAGGGTGGTGGCATGCTATGCGAGCGAACGAGACAAGCCTTTCCGTTTCCATGTGGTTTTGAGATAAAGACTGCGACGGTGAACGTCGTGGCAATTTCGTGGGCTATAAGGTCGCGTTTCCATCTTTTACTGAAACGAGCGGTCAGGTACTCGTGGGTCTTACCACATATCTGTCTAAGACTTTAGTCGACATAATGTATTGTACAGAGTGGATAACCGCGCCCGGCGGGGCCATTTGATAATCTTTATGGGCGTGCAGTCTTGTGTTTGAACTTTGCAGTCAGACTTGATTGTGATTGCAGGCGGCAACTGCCACCCCTATGTATGCTTGGATTTCAGGGCGTCGAATAACAGACTCTCGCGATGGTTAACGTTTTTTGCTCTGACATATCTCGGTATCGAAAAATTGACATCGTTTCCGAGATTAATTCTGGACCCATGTCACCGAGCGTTTTACTGCGTATAACACAAATTCAGCCTTACTAAGAGCGCAGATATTCTTCTCTTGTGTTCTTACATTCTGTTTGTGCCGTCATAGCGTCAAAAGAGGCTCTGATGGGCTGAGCTGTATATTGTATAGCATTACAACGGTGAGCTTTTTATGGATATTGCGCAGCTGAGACAAAGTTTGTGAGGGGTATCCGGTATAACTGTGATAAAATCCACGGTTTTCCAACAACGCCGGCATCTGTGTGGACGCCCTATCATACATGATCCAGTCCTTGCAGTCCGGCATAGAGAAAGAAAGGGGACGTATGAGAGGAATCACAAAATTTTCTAGACGGAGCCTCAAATTCAAACTCCGACCAGCCGCGAGAGGGAATAAAAAGACGACGGCAAGATCTCTCCAGACGCCCCGTGAGAAAAACCCACAAAAACTCCATTCAATCACCGGCCCGGACGGGCGAATAACACCTTCCTATTACGGCATGACTTCGAGGTGATGGAATTTCCGCAGCCTGAGCTCCCAAATTAACTTTCTTTCCAGGTTGGACCGGCTCCTCCTTCTCCTCGATACCGGCTCTTCTACCTCAGTGAGGACTACTGCTGCAAAGCAGCTGGCTCAGTTGGCTGCTAAGAGTGTTACTGGTGATGTGGCTATAGAGGAAGAAATAAAGACAAATCGTCAACATGTGTCACTCGGAGATCCAGCATCGTGGTCCGAGTTAATGTCAGTGGTTGCTCGGGTACAGTATCCACTTATCACTACCTCGTGCGCATGAAATACTTATATCAAATTTCTGCTTCTGTAGATCATCCCATTTCTTCACTCGAAGTCATTTGACACTCGAACTGCTGCTTCCGTTGCTCTTTCTCACATCTTTTCTCTGACACCTCTCTGGAGACCGTATAACGATGAAAGTCAAACCAAACCAGCTATTGATATTCAGCTATCTCTTCCCGCTCCGGACTATCCAAGTTTCTCCGTGAAGGACCTTATTCTACAGGGAAAGCTTTTACTTGCTTCCTCCGGCAAAGAGTTTCAAAGGCCGACCGGTATCCTGTCCAGTGCCGCAGAGGTTAAAAAAGCTCGCAAAGAAGCCATGGGTCGTCTTGGTCTCGAGTTTTTAGACAATGTTGCCGATGAACTTGACCTGGACAAGGAATTGACCGTGGAAATGGATCACGATGGCGATGCCGAGATGGAGGCGCCTCCGATGACTGCGAATGATCTTCTGTCGCCTACTGTCTCTTCCATAGACGTTTCTGCACCTTCGCCAAACGCAGTGACTCAGGACTCGGACTCGCGTAGTGGATCAATGACACCAGCAGATCCTTCCCCAACGTCTGCCTGCCCTGATGTTGAGATGACTGCACTGTCAGCTCGTGAACGCAATCGTTTAAAACGGAAGCGAAAACCCGGAAACACTGCGTTTGTCACTGCTCCGCCACCCCAAAGTGCCGGTTCCAAATATACACCTGCCTCAAGTGCTGCAGGACCGTCTAACAAGCAAGTCTGTTGATCGTCTAATCTTTGCTGGGTACTAACCCTTTCTCCGCTGTAGAGCCCGCCTGGTAGTCGCTGAGGATAAGCCAAGTGCAACATCTCGTCTTGGCAGTCCCGCCGTACAGAATGGCGCGTCCTCAGATAAAGTTATCATCGATCCGACAAAGGGAGGTGCCGTATCACCTAAAGAAGTCAAGCAGTCCAAGGCGCTTGAAGTACGGCCTGGGTATTGGATATGGGATGGAGTGGTGAAGGTACTTGAGGTAAATCTTTTTAGTGACGCCTGGGAAGTCCGACATGGTGCCGCCATGGCTTTGAGGGAGCTTCTAAAGATACAAGGAAAATATGGCGGTATGCAAGGTGCGTTCAAGAGCACCCTACATTACTGCCTTCATCACTGACTTGTACGCCCAGCCGAAGCTTCTTGGGAGGAAAATGAAATTGCTCATGAAAAGTGGTGTAACGCTTTATCTGCAAAGTTCCTTTGCGTATTCGTACTGGACCGATTTGGCGATTTCGTCTCTGACCAAGTGATTGCGCCGGTCAGAGAAACGGTTTCTCAGACTCTCGCATCGCTCTTGATCCACATGCCCCGACGTTCGGTCCTGCACGTCCATTCGATTCTTTTGCAGATGATCCAACAAACGTTCACTATACCTGTATCCATCGGTAGTAGTAGCAGGTCGAAGTCCAAGACTGCCACGGAACAGAGAACGCACATATGGGAAGTTCGGCACGCGGGTTTGCTGGGTATCAAGTACGAAGTCGCAGTGCGCAGCGATTTATTCAGCACTACCCCTGTGAAACAGGAAGATAGCGAGTTTGACGACACCGGTAAAGAGATACTTCGCGGCGTGGTAGCAGCGGCGTTACTTGGGTACATTTCTTTGTTAACCATCTTCATTTGCTATGCTCATATCATCCTTTAGCCTCAGTGACCGTGACGATGATGTTCGTTCGGTGGCAGCCACCTGTCTCTCTCCGGTGGCCGGTTATCTTGTGGAGCACTTGCCAGAGTCCTTGGAGCAAGTGTTGCTTGTGCTATGGCAATGCCTGAGCGATATGAAAGACGATTTGAGCTCCAGCGTCGGTGCCGTCATGGACCTCTTAGGTCGGTGGATCTATTTTTCTTGGGAGCGATTGTATATTTATGCTTATTCAGGAAAGCTGGTCGTTTATGATAAAGTCATTGCTCTTCTCGGAAGTGACAGTTTTGGGTGAGTACACCGTCTCCTTCGTTGTGATTGTCTTCTCACTTCCGTGCGTCCAGACTCCCGCTTTCTAAACTGGCGCCTGCGCTTTTCCCTTTCTTTCGACATACCATCGTCAATGTTCGTCTCGCCGTTGTAGAAACGCTGTATTCCTTCATGACAGTGCCTTCTCTTCCTCGTGACTGGATCGACTTGGCATTTCTGCGCCTTCTGTTTCAAAATCTCGTTGTCGAGGAACGTACCGATATTCGTGAAGCTACCTTGAAAACTTGGCGACTTACCCTGTCTATTGTTACCTCTATGGATCCGGCACAGATAGTGGACATGGTGACGCCTCCGATTCTTTTGGAGTGGTATTCCATTATAATGACACCCATCGGAGTTCCCATCGACCCAACACTATTCTACCGAACTACCGAGCCAACGGATGGGGAGAATTTGCCCGAAAGACACAATGTTGATAAGAACATGCTTTCGCAAGAATTGGGCTTGGTATCTATCGAAACTACTCTGAAGGCTAGAATTGCGGCAGCCACGGCGTCGGCACAGTTAATTGCCTTTTGGTCGAAGGATGTAAGCAATTTGGTACAAATGCATAACGTTGCTGACCGTATTCGTTAGATGTTAATCACGGAGACCTTATTTCAGCCCATTCTCTTGCATTATGTCGATTCCACTAGCATGGTCCAGAAATTCCTTACCGCAGTTATTGCAGAGGAATGGGCCCACGAGTATGATTCCAAGTCAGATGCATCTGGCCCATCCTTGCATGAGGCTTCTGTTCTGGCCAAGGAGCTCAGTGCAAAAACTCTGGCTTGGCTTCAAGGTAGCCCCCCTGCGGCATACCACGAGATGATTGTCATGCTCGCTCGTTTGCACTCAGAATGTATTGCGCTTCTTCATGCCTTCAACCAAGACTGCAAGCTTCCCGCATCGTCCATACCGTCCCTTGGAACAGAGATTGATATCACGGGCAAGATACCCGACTGCTTCACAATCGAAACTGCTCAAGCTGCGTGCGGTCCGATGTACACCCGGCTCAAGGACAGTCTCGGAAGGACAAAGAAACGTGAACTCGCTGTCATAGGGGAGAAACGGACTGGCATTCTTGCCAGCATCGACCGGTATATTGAAGTCAAGACACAGCACGATACTCGAGTCTCCGCTGCTTTTGCTGCTGCTTTTGTGGCCTTCAAGAGTATGCCCGACAAAGTCAGCCCAGTCGTTAAGGGTATCATGAACGGGGTCAAGGCAAGCAGCCATTATTTTCCTATATATAGATATCGTTCTGACCATTGTCTAGAACGAAGAGAATGTCGACTTACAAACCCGTTCGGCGGTAGCCGTTGCCTCTTTCATCGAGTTTTGCGTAAATCATCAAATTGCGCAGCCTCCGGACAAAATCGTCAAAAATCTATGCACTTTTCTTTGTCAAGATACAGCTCAGACGCCCGCATTCGCTTTCACGCGGAAGCTGTTCGACGGTGTTCTCTCATTTTCTTCCGGCACCAACGAACCCATACCAGCGAAGAATGGCAAGGGTAGCGCGAAGAACAAAGCTAATGGCGCGTCAAGTGTCGAGGATCCCAAGGCACAACTGTCTCGACGCGGCGCTCAGCTGGCGTTTGACCAACTATCCAAGAAATTCGGAAACGAATTATTAGTCGTGATTCCCAATATGTGGCAATCGATGGCCGGCGGGCTTCTGAGCGCGTTCAAGGCGGGTAAGGCAGATTTTCTCCTCTTTCTCTTTCTCTCCATTCATCTTTATCGGCAGAGACACTAAAGGAATGCGATACCTCAATCGAGAAGCACTTTGGGCAAGATGTCATAGATTCATTAAGTGTGTTAGAGGCAATCGTTCCTGCGCTGCATGAAGACATCTGGCCTCGGTTGACGGAACTATTCCCCAAGATACTCTTAGCCCTGCGTAGCCGGTTCGCTATCATTCGGCAAACGAGTGCCAAGTGTTTTGCAACTATCTGCGACGTGATGACACCCGAGGCCATGCGATATGTCATTGAAAACGTCGTTCCGTTGTTGGGTGACCCTTTGTCGCTCAGTAACAGACAGGGTGCTACGGAATTAATATTTCGTTAGTGTCTGCATTACCTTTGGGAGGATTGTTATTAATTCATTTTTAGATATCGTCCGAAAGCTTGATATCAAGGCCTTACCCTATGTCATATTCTTAGTTGTTCCCATACTGGGTCGAATGAGCGACTCCGATAATGATATTCGATCGACGGCAACAAACACTTTTGCTTCTCTCGTTAAGATGGTACCACTGGAGGTCTGTATCTTCTAAGCTCAGGAGGAGGCATAACACTGACGTTTGGGGTTAGGCTGGACTGCCCGATCCTCCTGGTTTCCCTGAAGCTCTGCTGAAACGCCGTGACGATGAGCGACAGTTCTTGACTCAACTCCTCGACGGGACAAAAGTCGAGCAGTATGACGTACCTGTTCCCATCAATGCCGAGCTCCGGAAATATCAGCAAGACGGTGTCAATTGGTTGGCCTTCCTTGCGAAATACCAATTGCACGGAATACTCTGTGATGGTGAGTGGAGCTCGTTGCACAGTAGTGTTCGAATTGAACTTAATGTGCCACAGACATGGGTCTCGGGAAAACCCTGCAGTCGATATGTATACTAGCCAGCAAACACTTCGAGCGTGCTGAAAAGTACGCGGCTACCAAGGCTCCTGACTGTGTCTCTCTTCCATCTCTCGTCGTTTGCCCTCCGACTCTCACCGGTCATTGGTATTACGAGATCCTCAAGTATGCCGACCAGATGCGACCTGTTCTATACACCGGGAATGCTCGAGAAAGAGCTCGTCTTCTGCCCAAGCTCAACACTTTCGATGTGGTCATTACCTCATACGAAGTCGTGCGCAACGATATATCGAATTTGGAGGGTATAAATTGGCTATACTGTATACTCGACGAAGGCCACGTAATCAAGAACGCAAAGACGAAGCTCACCAAAGCCGTCAAGTCAGTCCGAGCGCAACATCGTCTTATCTTGTCTGGCACTCCAATCCAAAACAACGTTCTGGAGCTGTGGAGTCTGTTTGACTTCTTGATGCCCGGATTTTTGGGAACCGAATCATCGTTCAACGAAAGATTTGGGAAACCCATATTGTCGAACCGGGATGGTAAAGCAAAAACTGGTGAAGCCGGTATGTACACTCATTTAAGCTTCGTGTTGCGTCGCTAAACACTCTGTTCTGCAGCTGCTCTCGCTCTGGAGGCTCTGCACAAACAAGTGCTGCCGTTTTTGTTGCGCAGACTGAAAGAGGATGTTCTAAACGATTTGCCACCGAAAATCATCCAGGATTACTACTGTGAACTTTCAGACCTACAAAAGCATCTCTACGACGACTTTTCCCAGTCTCAGGCCCGCCACAACGCCGAAAATGCTGTTCAAGCAGCTGAGCCAGCAAAAGAAGGCAAGGGACAGCAGCATGTCTTCCAGTCGCTTCAATATCTGCGGAAACTTTGCAATCATCCCGCTCTTGTCCTCAAGGACCCGGGGACTGTCGCCGAAGTCCTTGCGAAAGTCGGTAGTCAGGCAAAGTCACTAGAGGACATACAACACGCACCTAAACTTCTCGCTTTACGGTATGTACATCAGTTAGCTGTTTCTAGTATCTTGCGACTCAAAAAACGTTCTAGACAACTTTTGACCGACTGTGGCATCGGCGGTGGTGCAGCTACCACTGTTACCGCAGATCAAGGGAAGAGCGAGCTGATCGATGCCGTTTCCGACGCTGGCGCCAGCTCATTCTCGCAGCATCGTGTTCTCATCTTCTGTCAGATGAAGCAAATGCTTGATATCATTGAGACAGACCTCTTCAAACAACATATGCCATCAGTCACATATATGCGTTTGGACGGTGGGACAGATCCAGGAAAGCGTCACGCAATTGTACAGACGTTCAATTCCGATCCCAGTATCGACTGTCTCTTGTTGACCACTCATGTTGGAGGACTCGGGTTGACGCTTACTGGTGCCGATACCGTGATATTCGTTGAGCATGATTGGAACCCCATGAAGGATCTTCAGGCCATGGACCGAGCCCACCGAATCGGGCAGAAGAAGATTGTGAATGTTTACCGTCTGATTACCAAAGGAACTTTGGAGGAAAAGATCATGGGGTTTGTCATATCCACTTTTACCTGTTGGACACCATCTCTGACCTTTTTTTCAGTCTTCAACGATTCAAACTCAACATCGCGAACTCCGTCGTCACGCAGCAGAATTCCGGTCTACCTTCCATGGACACCGACCTGGTGCTAGATCTCTTCCGGAGGACCACCGAGGAAGAAGACGCCGCTGCGAAAAAGAAGACGAAAGAATCGTCAGGCCCTGTCACTCAGAAGAATATTCTCAATGGCCTGGAGGATCTGCCACCGGAGGAGGAGTATCAGGGCTTGGATCTTTCGACTTTCATGGATTCTATCGGAAGATGAGTCTGTTGGGAAGTAAAACAATTGTCGTGCATATTATTATTATTCTTTTCGTCTTGCAATGTGTTTGTTTCCCTGGCTGATACTAATAGTAGACAGTAGTTGACCATTCAATGTACACTGTATCCATAAATTCATCAATTTTTCTCTCTGCTTTCGTAATACCCGTAATACACAATGTAGACCGTAACGACATTAATGAAGTACTCAACAATGAGCAGGTGGTTCAAATTGGATCCCGGCCGGACTTCGAAACATTGTTCGTGTTTCCTTTTAATCAGCAGCTACAACGTGCACACTGCAGACGTCCAGTTCCACGCCGATATACACTGCAGACTCAGATTGTTCCTCATGTCTGCAAAGCCGAAGACTCTCAGCAATGGCACTCTCGCTCTCAGATTCATGCAAAATGCTCATCGAGCAAAACAGCTGAAGGAAGTCGAATTGGAAAAGGCTCAAGTCAAAGACTCTGACGAGTGGGCGATACCCCAGGAAATACAGGAAAGTTGGGGGAAATCAACATCGTGCGCGCCTTCATGCTCTCCCGGAATAATCTTACAATTGCCACAATTTTTCAGCGACCCAGTCAGCTATGAAGACTCTTATCTTCCTTTCCTCTTCCCGACAGAGCCTTCTAGTTCATCAAGCTCAGCGCCAATACGAACTAATGGGCGGCGCGTGTTCAAAAAGGGAGAAGAAGTGACTGTGCGTTGGACTATCTCCTCTATTTTTTTTACATCCTCAAATGCTCTTCATCACAGGGTAAACCATCGACAGAAACGCCACCCCAACCGACGCGCTCTTCGCCGGATTCTCCTCAGAAGAAGGACAAAAGAATAGATCTGAAAGCGTCCTCCAAGGTGGCAAATAGATTCAACAAGACCGCCAAGCAGGCGATTTTCGAGACCGGAAACGTCGGAACTGACCTACGTCCGCTGCCTGCGTCCAAGGGTTTCCTCAAGCCCGCTGGTGTTGACGACCCGAAGGCTGCATCGACTAGCGAGATGAAGACTGATTTGAGTCTCAGTCTTGGCGCGCGGGAGCGCAAGCGACCTCACGACAGCGCGACACCAACAGATGGCGAGACGAAGAAGAAGAAAAAGAAGAAATCCTCATAGAGTACGTCGTCTGTGGATGTCGTTCTTGTGCTATTCAGTTAATACAAACTCAAGACCCATGGGCCGTCACTCCAAGAGCTCTTAAGGGTGTCTGCGTTGCGGTACGGTACATGCCCAGACTTTGGCACTCAAAAGATCGCTTCTCTGATCCGGATCTTGGATGAGGCGCCATCTCTCATATTTCATCAGATCATAGCGACTTGATTGAAGCCTCACCTTGACGGTTCTGTGGTTCGTCTCTGTCTTGAAATTCTCGTGCGTTAAATATCTGGCGGATCCTATATTCACCCTTTCCCTCGACATAATATTAATACATTATCTTCTACCAACGGAACTTATTCCATACTTCCTCTAGAAAGCCATTATACCACTTAACAGATGAACATTATGTCAATATCCTATACAGATGATCAGACACGTCGATCAAACGAAATGAAAGATGGAAACTGACCATTGGGTGCGAGCTTGAGAGCTGACGACATGCTTCAGTAAGGAAGGCATTCGTTATTTGACAAGACTTTTACCTGTGGTTTCTGGCTGTACTTGCTTCGTAGAACGTCCCTGACATTGTTAAGGAGCTGCTCGTAGCTTTGTTCCGGATTTTGCGCTGTCCAGGTATGAGGAGGTCAACAATAAAGGATACACGGTCGCGTCTCACCTAAAACGGTTGTGAAAGCCTTTCATCACATACAGTTAGCGTGTGAAGGAAGACCAAGCCATATAGTACTCACATAGCTCATTGCTCCAGTAGCACGTCCGGCCTCCTTGGTATCGGCGCTAGTCTGCGAGTCCTTGCATCCACTCCAGCTAATCTGAACAAAAGTTGATCATCAAATCGATGGCTGCGATTTTGAAACGGTCTCCGTACCACATCAGCCGGACTCGTCCTCGTCCGTTGAGAATAATGATTGGCTTCTTCAGCTTGGCCGTTACCCATGAAACTCTTGAAGATGCCAATGGCTGACTCTAATGCGCCGCGCTCGTCTCCGTGAACGTACGCGCTCACGGCAGACAGAAGTCCTTGGCCGGCTTCTGCTGCGAGATTAGGTTCCTTAATTTTACCTTCGGTGGAATACTGACATGATCACATGAGTTTTAATCAATGCTATACAGCTGATTATGTTGGACACACCGTGTAAGGAAGATCTGTAAATGCATTAGTGAAAGAGTGTGACTGGAGAGGACGAGATTCACTCACCGAGAGCGGAACCAGAATGGCATGACTATAGTCGTTCAGCATATGACAAGGATTGCAGAATTGAATGATTTACGTCGAAGATAGCAGTAAGTCGACAGCCAGCTGGGAGAGGTTTTACCATAACTTCGTGCATAAGCTATTTTCGGGTGTTATTAATATACAGAGAGCTGCAGATGAGAACCTACATCATCGACAATATGGCCGCTTTCTTGATGATCGACCTAGATATTAGATGTCAATATAGGCAAGGGTAAGACAGCATTTGAAGACGTACAGGGTAGATGACTAAACGTATAACCATCATGAGCAGCGGAATGAAAGAAGAAAAAACCATATACCTTCGTCATAACCATCGATTTCGTCACCATCCTTGTCTTCGGTTTGACCGCCATGTCCAGAATCTGAAGCCAAATTTGAGTTGAAGTTATTGAGAAAACAGTCACACTGACAGTTAAAAAACAGGGAATCATCAGGCTGGGCGTCCTTGACAAGCCAGCGCATGGCGTACAACTACACATATCAGCACACGTGCAATGCGAACTGAGGAAGTTGCACGTACAATATTTTCTCTGGTAGGAATTTGACGGTGGTGCTGCGAATCATCAGTGAGCATGACAATATCTTCCTCTCTGTAGCCGAAACGGGCTTTGAATTTGGTAGTTAACAATAATGAAATCAAAATGAGGACGCCCTGACGTACTGCAAAGGAAATTACGAATATTGTGAGCGTCATTGATGCAGCCATTTAACTCGCCGTCTTGTCCGAGATAGTTTATGCCAATCTGGAAGTTGATGAGTGTTACAGTCACCACGCGAAAAGGGCCTGGCCTGGCAAAGTCACGCACGCAAAGCGCCTTCTTCTTTCCATTGCACTGGGAGTACTTGAAGTATGGCTGCATTTCATTCTGGTCGGGTCCTAGGAAACGAGGCCCATAATGCTGATGTTCGCTGGGTGGCGGCCTGGGATGGTAAGTCGGAGCCGCGAAGTTTCCTTTTTTCTCAATTGGTTTAGTGTCATAACAAAAATAGAAGTAGGATGCCCACCATATGCACCGCCAGCATCATTCTCCTCACGATGATGATGGTGGTGGTGGTGGTGATGCTCTTCGCCAGGATAACCTTCCCTTGGCACGGGAGGTGGACCGTACGGATCATAACTGAACGGTGTTAGCCAAGCCCAGCCAATGAAACATAAGCTTACGACTGCGGAGGAGGCCCGCGGGGAGAAGGGTAGCTTGATTTGTATTAGCGTGGATTGTACAAGCAATGTTTCGATGCCCACCCAGAGTAACCGTAGCTTGAAATCGTATACGTGGATAAGAACAGTGCACCTCAATGCAACAAAGCACGGAGCCTTACTCTGCGGATCTGAGAATTGAGAGTCAGAAGGTGCATCTAGGCTAAAACGGAAAGACGTACCCCGGTGGGGGCCCAGGAGGAGCCCCATACCTTTAATATCCGTCAGACAGCCATCACGGAAGTACCTTCTGACATAAACAAGACATACCCGCCGTATGAGGGTGCATAGCTGGGATTATAGCCGCCCTGCCTGCGACATATTAGAGTGACGGTGATGTCAAAACGCGCTGGGGGAATAGCTTACTGATTAGGGTAGCTACGTGGTACTTGTTCTAATCTGTGACAGTGCAAACGTTGCAAAGGTGCTCACCTTGGTGCGCCGTAATTATCGCTCCACATTGTATGGAAGGCTGTTATGTGTCGGATGATGGTTTCTTGTAAGATGCGAGGCAAGATCAACGCCGGCTCTCAGGCCTTGTGGTGGCCCGAGTGGATGGTCAGTGATCGGCGATATGCGATCCGGATTGATTCCGATCAACATGGCACGCTTTGCGGCGGGCGCCTACCACACGACATGCAATGTAAGCCTGGCTTCGACCGAGCTCGAAGTACTTGACTCTCTTGCATGATGTCATTGCGCGTACGCGATGACGTCAATCGGCTATCCAGTTTCTCTCGCTTACCACCTCCATGACATTGTTTCCTGGCCAGCAATGTCGCGTATCACATTTTTGAAAGTCTGAAATCCCTTATAGACTTCGCGTAGCCTTCGCAAGCCTTGCGTTTGCAACGTGGTAGCGTCAATGCATTGGCCTTCTATGCGCGTGATCTGGCGCAGGTTAGCAGACGATGGTGGTATGTCGTTGAATCCTCGAGGCGCATGCTACATGTACGGCACACTCCATGAAATGAGGATCTACTAGTTCACTCTCTTCCTCTCTCTCTCATATCGTATCGCTTTTACCCCCCCAGAATACGGAACAATCGTTCTGATCCAAGTTTCATGCCCTCTTCCAGTGGCAGCACCAAGCTACGGAAGTCTTCGCGGCAGTCAGTTCACGGAGGTCGACAACTATTTGGCTCTATTCATTTCATCTTCAGTAACACAGCTCGGAGACGCGTATCCTACCTGCCTATTGAGATTCAAAAGCGAAGTTTTTTCGGCATGGGGGAGATTATCGGGGTACTCACTAATGTGCGATGAAGTTCATTCTTGTGTGATATCTCACTGACTGCTATATCAGCCTGCGGAAACTGTGCGTTCCCTGACCGAATCCAAGCGTCTTCTTGACGAAGCCCGTCGCGAAATTAACGAGAATCGCGAGCGAGCCCAAATCAGAACAAAACATACATTCTCTCGACTTCCAGGATTTTTCCCCAGAAGAGCAGAGATGCGTGCCATTGAACGTGCTTTAGAAGGCGACCCTTCTTTCACCGTCCTCTTTGGAGCAAGCTCTGTAGGCAAGGTACGATTAACTCGAGACATCACAACTGAGTCTTTCTCAAGTTCTCTTAGACCGCCCTTTTGCGTGAAGTTCTCTCACGAGACACCTTTCATGTTCTGCACTTCGATCTCAGAATGGCAGGATTTGCTGATTTGCCTAGCTTATATATGAGCCTCAGTCATCAAATGGAGCAGTACTTCGAAGAGATAGCCGACAAGATGAACGGCTATGAGCAGTTCGAAAAGGAGGCATGGAGCTTCAAGGTAAGCCTCTTACACGCGTCTTTCGTGCCGTAGTCATATCATAGTTGCTTCTTAGCATGACCGCCTTAATGTTGAGCGCAGAATTGGTGAAGCCCAGGAAGGCTCTGGTATCAGAAAGATTACCACAAGCGATATAGCGAGGCTTATGGAGTTATTCCAGGTATGATGCCTATTTGAAAGTTATTCCTCGGAGATGATCTTCAATTCCACCCCAGAGTTCGCTTCTGAAATATTGGGAGTTTCAGCCCTGCGTCGAAGGCTCTAAGCGCAACAATCGAGATTCTGGTAGTATCCGCTCTGACGGAACTCGCGTCGAGACGAATGCTTCGAAGAGTAGATGGAGTTTCCGGAAGCGGCCAAAGCATCGGGCCTCGCAGCCCGATTTATCAGAGCATTCGGAAAAAAGCAAAGAAAAATCGAAGCTCCCTCCAAAGAAAATGCCGGTACGCTAGTAGTTCTTTCGCAGCCTCGATTTCCGTTAACGATAGCACTTGTAGGTCATCTTTTTCGATGAAGCACACAAATTGTATGTATCTTCACTCTCGTCATCAGATCTCTTCAGCTAAATGTTTTTTCAGGCCATCTTTGATTCAGTCAACAGATGCGATGAAGTGTCTCCTCGATTCGATGCTCGTGCTGACGAAACAAGACCGACTTTGTCATGTTATACACGCGACTAGTGACCCCTTTTATCAAACATGGCTTCGACAATTGAACGTCATGCAACATTGCAAAGTAAGCCTGGTAAACCTCCTGTTTTTTCTGGCTAACATCGTTATAGATAATCACCATCGGTGATTGCAGCAAGTCTGAGACGAAGAAGTTCTTCCGAGAGCGCTTACTTCCGCGTGTTCCCGATTATCTGCGATCTTCACTCGATTTCGAGTCCCTATATGAAGCTTTTGGAGGCAAATTTGCGCACTGGCAAGACTACATCACAGATTTCGGTAAGCCCACGAACTTTATTGAAAGGGAATTTTGCTCAATCCCCCTCTAGTAAACGCGAATGGCTATACGACAAGTGAGTCTTTCTATCGTCCAGTCTTTACGTCAGTTTGACGAACAACGCACAGTCAAACAAAGCTCTCATTTCCTACAAGCCCACGCCCTCCTCAACTTGCATATCATTCACTCCTCTCAGTCATGTTCTTTGAGTCATGATAACGAGCGAGGGGACGCTATCGGCGACAAGCACAACAGCATCCCGAGCGCCGATAGCCTCCATCCAGCTCTCGGTGCCGCCGGTTTCAAGATCTATTCACCAATCACCAACCCAGTTGGTCCATCTTCACCTACCAGCCAGAATTCCAACAGTCCAGCGTTCTTCCTTCCAGAATTTAGCGCCATGGAACTGCTCAAGGTCATGAGCAGACTTGCGGCACCTGGCGCTACTTCCCTTTCATATTTTATGTTGTGTCGAGAACTAGGTGTCAGAGCTGTGGATGGGATGGTCAAAGGCCGGGTTTTGGACCTTCGCTGGACAGAACCGGTGACGAATGAGAATAGTGATGGGAGGGCCACCCGGCCTGTGAGTACCGTGGCAGGTCTTGGGCTTGGGCTTGGGCACGGGCAAGATCGTAGCGCTACTGCGGTGGATGCTCCTATAGGAGCCCTCGGTACTGCTGCTTCGACAGAGGAGGGCGATATGGTGGCAATTTCGGAGCAGGAGCGCGATTATTTGGCCAATAGGTATTGGGATGCAGGCCCCCCTGAAGTTGTGGGACCGGTACTGATACCAACGACACCGATCATGCGTTTTGCTATGTCGGAGGTGGTAGCGGAGTATGAGGACACTGGTTCAGTATCGGAGTATGCCTCGATGACGGACATCGATGAGTATTAACATTGCTAGGATACGTTACGTATAATATGGGGCAGCCCGTCGTATTTGTAATTTCTGCCATTATTCTGTTCGCATGCATAGGTTCATTCATTACAATAGAAATCATCGCGATTTATATAATCTATTGAGGCGTTAGGTTGAGAGTACTCAGAATGAGATGGTGGTTCTACTATCAGCTAAGATAGATAAGTATGTAAATACAGGTATCTAACGGCTATTCTCCCGTCTCCCTGCCGCCTTTTAATTTGTAGAAACTTCTACCAGTTCAATCGCAGTCGAATTGCTTGCGTTCCCATCCACAGTAGTGTTGTTGGCACGGTTTCGCAAATTCCCAATCCTGCGTCTCATAGCAGACTGGAATGGCGTATCCTCAAATCCGCTATCAATTGCCTCCAAAGTCAATCCATTGGTCTCCGGTTGGAATGCAAAGCATACAGCAGCGTTCAACAAGGAACATCCACCGAACAAAAAGTACGGACCCCAAGTAGAGCGGTTCAAGAACAGCGGCGTTGAGAACGCTACCACACAATTTACTACCCAGTTAGCGCATTGACCTAAGCTGGAAGCCGCTGCGCGGGTTTGGGTGGGCTGTACTTCGTTGCATACAATACGGCATACAATGGCCCAGCTCGAGATGAATCCTGCGATAAAAATGTAGATGAAGCAGATAATTGCGGTTCTCCCGTGTTCAGTGTTGTTGGCGTGCGAGAGATAGATTGAACCGATGATGAGCATCGCAAAACCGCATACAGCAGAACCTCCGATCATTTGGGTACGACGTGGCCCTGGAAGCATGGATTAGCAAAGCTGAGGAAGTCAACAAGAGGCTTATCTTACATTTGTCCTGGAACCACTGGCAACAGAAAGTGATTACCACCATAAGGATTCCGGAGACGCCAGATGCAAGGAAAGAGGAGGTCGTAGATGATAACCCAGCTTGCGAGAAGAGCGTTGGAGCATACTGTTCGAAAGATAAGTTTTGATACCGAGCGGCTAATCAATGAGTCAAGACCCACGTAAAGAACGGCATCGATACCAGAGAGCTACATAGAAATCATAAGCGCCTGAGCCTTGGGAAACGCAGAAAAACGCACCTGTTGTATAGCCATAATGAAGACACAAAAGAGTGTCCTCATGCGAATATCTTTTGCCCAAAGGTTCTTTAGATCTTTCCCAAAGTGGCCACGGACATTCGGGATCACCGTGTCGACAGAGTAATCTTCGGCACTTGCGCCGGCAATACCAAGACGTCGCTTTGTTTCTTCGACGTCCCTATGTCGATTCGCAATCCTGAGCCATCGAGGCGAGTGGGGGAAAAACGGAGTCCCCACGGCTACTATGACGGCCACTACAGCTTGCAATGCCAATGGGAAGCGCCAGGAAAAGCTTCCGGGCACCTTGACAGTCCCATAGCAAGTGAAGTAACCTGAAAGCTGTTTAGACTTGCACGGAGAGCTGTGCGGTCAAGCTCACCTGACATGACTCCACACGTGTTGAAGAGCTGCACGCATGTCGAGAGTCTACCACGGCTGGCCGGAGGTGATATCTCTGTGACATATACCGTGATACTGGAAATGAATAAACCTTCGCCGATACCAGTGATGCATCGACCAATAAATAACTGTGGGCGATGCTGCGCAGAACAGGCGACAGCACAACCTGCTGCATACACAGCGCCTCCCACGGAGATGGTACGTATTCTGGAAATACGATCGGATAGAGGACCGGCTACGACAGATGTGATGGAGGCTGCAATGAGGATGGAGGAGACCAAGAGTCCTTGAGCTGCAGGTGATAGTGCACCAAATTGTGCTTCAAACTGAGGCATAACGGTGATAGGTCCAATGCTGGTTACCGAAAAGTTAGAAGCTGAATTTCTGAACGCTTCTGTCGAGCTCACCTTCCGGTATCATAACCCCACAAAAAGCCCCCGAGGGCAGTGAAAAGAGAGCACCAAACATAGGTAGGTACTTTTGCTCTTAGTCCGAGCAGCTGGTTTAGAGATCTTCTTTGGGTGCCAAGGAGCGCTGAAAGGTATCGACTGTTAGGTGGTTGGACGTCCATGGTTGAGTCAAGGAATCTGGGGGTGGGGTCAGTTTTATGATCATCCGTTAGATAAAAAGGGCATTTTCCAAGATCCGGAGCCCTATATCCTGCCCTTTTATCCGAATTCCAGAAGGGGGGGGGAGATATTCCCTGTCATGAGAGGCGGCGAACAGAAAGATATCTGAAAGTTACATAAATTCTGATGCCAGAACGCATTGAATGCCAGCTGATGCCTTCCGGTCCGAGCATCCGAGACCCCTTTCAACGATCGCACACTTGATTTTGTACAGGAAAACCATAATCGCAAGTACAGACATTTTACTGCATCTGTCAACCTTCCATTATTTAGTTATTCTTATTCACCAGCCTGGCAGCATAACACCAGCACCCGTTCGATTTAGCTTTGTCTTGCCTCACAATGCATCTGATAGCCAAAAAATACATGCCATTGCTACGGTGATCGCACATTCGTATTTTCCGATTCTTCGCATGGCTGTGGAATACCAAAGTCAAAGTTAGGACGCGTTGCGCGACGCCGACCTGTCACAACATGTAACCTTACCACGTGATAAACGCGACGCGCTGTTGACTCCTGTGACTGCAGTGCTGGCTTTGCATTTGTCTCTTTTGTCACGACCAGGTGTTCCATCACGACAGTGCCATGGTGTATCTCCCGCCCCCGCATCTGGCAACGGCGGCACGCCCATCCTATGGCGAGGTTTACAATTCCATCCTCACGGCCAACCGACGGTCCCCATTGGCTTCAGCCTTCTCGGTTATTATGCTAATCGCAGCTTAATCGGTGCTGTTCGTCGATATCATTACTCGTTTATCTGTGGTCGCCTCCGTCGAGTAACAGCGACATCAGGCACTGTGTGTGACACTTGGATATTTAGCTATTTTATTAGTGTTTTAGCAGTTCGAAGCAATACGTCTACCATACCAGTTCAAGACATGACAGGCCTCGGATGTCATCAGAGGGGAACTTCTACCAATTCAATCGCAGTCGTGCTGCTCTCGTCCTCCCCTCCACTGGCATTATTATTACGGTTGCGCAAATTCCCAATCCGGCGTCCCAATGCATACTGGAATGGCGTGTCCTCAAAGCCGCTGTCAATTGCCTCCAGAGCCAATCCTTTGGTCTCCGGTTGGAACGCAAAGCATACAGTAGCGTTCAACAAGGAACATCCACCGAACAAAAAGTACGGACCCCCAAGTAGAGCGGTTCAAGAACAGCGGCGTTGAGAATGCTACCACGCAATTCACTACCCAGTTAGCGCATTGGCCTAAGCTGGAAGCCGCTGCGCGAATTTGGGTAGGTTGTACTTCGTTGCATACGATACGGCATACAATGGCCCAGCTCGAGATAAACCCAGCGCTAAAAATGTAGATGAAGCAGATAATTGCAGTCCTCCCGTGTTCAGCGTTGTTGGCATGCGAGAGATAGATTGAACCGATGAGCATCGCAAAACCGCATACAGTAGAACCCCGATCATTTGGGTACGACGTGGCCCTGAAAGCATGGATTAGCAAAGCTGAGGAAGTCAATAAGAGGCTCTCTTACATTTGTCCTGGAACCACTGGGAACAGTAAGCGATTACCACCATAAGGATTCCGGAGACGCCAGATGCAAGGAACGAGGAGGTCGTAGATGATAACCCAGCTTGCGAGAAGAGCGTTGGAGCATACTGTTCGAAAGATAAGTATTGATACCGGGCGGCTAATCAACGAGTCAGGACCCACGTAAAGGACGGCATCGATACCGATACCAGAGAGCTCAAAACCATAAGCATGTTTCTTGCAGAAGCGAATTATTCCTTTGACGAGTGCTTTATCGTGTGAAGAGGGATGATCCACAGGTGCACTGCACGCGCCTGCGCCGTCGACAGGAAAATGCCCAATTACAAGCCTGGTGTGCGATATGTTTTCGGAGAGTAGTTGGCATCGTGAACGCGACTACCATATAGATTGAAGACTTGGTTCCTTCGACAACTACAGAGACAATTATCCTGCCAGTTAGGTTAAGCAGGCAGTCAAAATAGAAACTCGGGCCACTTACGTGGCTATGACATGTTGAAACCGGAAATCATCGATAACAGACGCGGGACGGACCAAGCGGCTTGGGCGAGGCGGTGTCCCATGTTGACCGTTGACATTCAATTTACGGGGGAAAGGGTGGCATATAGCTCAGAGCGTCTATCTGCTATCGACGATCCTGTCTCGACCCCTCTTTTTTCTGGGATCGGTGATATGGAAGGGGTGTCATCCAGGGCCGGCTTTTGATAGAAATCGACTGCAGTTGTCGGCGGATGGCTTGAACTAAGATGAGATCCTGAATGTGCGAGAAGAGAAAGTGGTGGGACGGCAGAGCGGCGAACTCGCGAGGATAGGAAAGGAGCAGCGATGTCTTTCCCGGCAGTGGCAACGACTGCAAAGGAGAAAGACGATAGCTGGCTCGTGAAAAAAAAAACGTTGGAATGGTGTGGTCCAGAAAGGCACTAAGTAGCTCACTTCAAGCTTCACCCAGTCAAAAGTCTGGAGACTCCGTGAGGTGACGCTCAGCTGAGACGTATGTCGGTATATTATCTACCTGTATATGTCAGTCGATGTCTATAGATGCCGTCGTCATGAATAGAATGAGAAAGAAGCACGCACTTGCATGGATCATACAAGTGCCGGACTTAAGTCTGTTTGCGACTCCTTTAAAGTCGTTCCTGGCATGCACATTCATTGTACCCAAATGTCTGGCTGCTCGTAATGCTATTGCCATGCCGGAGCTGCATAATACCGCTGCGCGTAGATCAAGAGCAAGTCCAAGTCAGAATTCCCACGCCCACGCTTTCCCTCTTACCATCGCCATCACCACTACTTCGGTTCACGCCGCGTCTCTATTCCCTGTCTTCCTGCCTTCTGGTCGCCATTTCTGTCGTGCAATGCGCTATATGCGGCTTCTATCACCATAGGCCACCGATAATGCACTACTTTCATCGTAATTTTCGGAAAGTCGAGGAGAGCGGTATATTGCACACTCTGTTTCTAACGCTCTGACCATTCTCATTTTCTGGTTCAGAACGGTCTCCAGAGTCTCGTATAAACAGGAAAATCACTTATTTGCGCCACAGTCGGCGCATATATCCAGGTATACGGAAGGGAACGTGATGCGTATCAGGCGAGTGCTTTGTTCGTTTCTTGTCCTTTCTCTCACCTTCTTTTTCGGTGTAGCCGCGACGGGTCCTGAATTTGCCCCGTTTGCACTTGTCGCCTTTATTACTGCCTACGCCCTCTCACCAGATTTCGGCTTTCCGGTACCTATATATCACGGTGTCCCTACCTGCTTGCATAATCTACCACGGTATGTATGCTGGAATTCACAATATTTTGTTCCCAACACTGATTATACCTGCTGTCAGGTTACCAGTGCACACCCTACATGGACGGATTGGATCCTATGCCGCTATGCGACGCCGATGTTGCGGGGATGGAGTCTGTTGGCGGAAAGGACCAAGACAGTGAACTAGGATGTGTACGTATTATAGCGGAGAAAATCTATTCATTATATGGATGCCTATAGATGCGCACAGATGAACATCAATAAGGGTATATGAACATCAATAGGCATCAATTCAAAGGTCATGAAATGGCTCATTTATCGATGACTGCTGACGCGTATGGATAAATCGATGAATATCTACGCCCGTCCACCCACGTCTCCAGACTTCTGACTGGGAGCTTCAAGCATCTTCCACCCAAAATCCTCCCCAATATATCGCCCATGATGCATGAGCGACGGCAGTAGTATCTGGACCTCATAGTTGTCGACGAGAATGTCCTAGGGAAGGGTGGGAGGTTGTGCAGATTGGGCGCATGAACTTGTTGCAAGTCTCGCATACAGGCAGCCCCACCATCGACATAGGTGATTCATCGTTGAATCGATGCCTGACCTCCATCATTCAACCATCGGGTGTGGGGGGCGTAGCTAGGCATAGTTGCAAAGTGTTCGAGACATGAGAAAGTTTGTGTGCGTTTGCGTGGCCGGTAGACTTCATCAGACAATTTGAATCTCAGGGGAAATCTAGATCTGCAGCTGCCTCATGTTTCCACGCTCCAATCATATTCCCATCCGGAGCAGCCCTCAGTTAAATCACTCGCTACCTGTTACTCGCACCGAGATCATCTTGCCTCTAAATTTACTTTTCCAACAGATACTTCGACCTTAAAATGCGCCGAGACAAACACAAATTTCTATCACGAAGTCCCCTCCTAGTCCTACCATCATCGCGCCTCGCCCTCAATGTCTTCAATCGTCTTGCCGTCTAGAGGACAGTGTGTCCAGGTCACTGTCGACAGCCAGCGTTGTCAGTGTCTGTGGTTCTTCCCTCCCGAGTCGCCCCTGCTGGACCAGGTAGGCTCTCATTCGCCTCCACCTATATTCCCGTGCTCACGGTACCTCAGGACATCTGCGGTCATTGTGGACACGGTATTCACGCCCATGCCGACTATGTTTCGATCGTCGTCAATCATTACCCCGCGAATCAATGTGCCGCGTATGCCCAAAAGGTATGTGCTCTGCAGCCCCACGTGGCGTCCCAAACTCAACAACTTGCCCTGTAGACGACTCTGACACAACGTTGCGCCTGTGGCGCCCAATTTTGCGAGCACATCGGTATCTATAATTCATATCGTATCCCGGAGCCCTGGGTGGTTTTGGACCATTTCAATGCGGACAGTTATGTCGCTTCTCCCAGTGCCACCTCGGACGGCTATTCCTACGACACCGATAGCCCATTCGCCCCAAACACATGCATGTCCTTTTCTTCCACCGATTACGGGCCAGACATCGTGTTCGGTGACGCAAGGAACATGCCACTCGCTCCTGCACCCATTTCTTCTCCTTCTGTCCGCAGTACCCCGTCCCCTATTCAACCCGATACGACTCAGATCACAGGCTACAGCCCAGATGATTATGACCTTCAGTATCCAAACTATTTCGTTCACTCGCCTTATGCTGATGTGCCAGAAGATGGTGCAACGAATCGAAGTTTCGACTACCACGATTATGGAGATACGAAGTACGCTGAGCACCCTGAAGCCTGGTCGGGCCCGTACGAGGCTTGATCTATGGCACTTATATTCCTTCAATCTTCCTTCACGTCGCCGCCGTTATCCCCGTCCTTGCTATTTTCTATGCCATCGACCCTTGGGTTGGATCTCAGATCCATTTCTGGCAATTGATTATACACACTCTGTACTCCACTTTCTATTTCTACCCAATCGCCACTGCAATCACTCAGGAGGATTGACGTTTTCAGTATCCTACTCCCTTGATATTGTTTTACGTTTCATTTCCTCCTCTTTGTTCTTTGCTTTTAGGATATCCTTTGATCACGATCATGTATCTATCAGCTTCACTTGAACTTGTGGCTATCTGTCTGTCTCTTTCGTTTTGTAATGATTTTGGAATTGAATTGTTATCGGTGCAACTGATGCGGTCAGTAAACCGTACAGTACCTTTTCTTCTTGATGATGCTAAGTTTAAATTCCACAAGAGTCGTGTCGAATCAAATCCGCCGTTTGGAAGTGGAAAGACGTACGACGGTACCCTCTTTCGTAGAGAAAAAAGTGCTACAAACTGCGTCTTCCTCTTTTCGATGATTTTTCGTTTTGGATCCAGGTCCGAGGTCCAAGGGACTGGCCAAAAAGAAATTTGAGATCTCATCTCATCTTATCATTACACGGCACGGTACCTTCAGGCACGCCGGACGCAAGGATACAGGTAACAGCACTACGAAACCCATCACCTCACTAACCCTCTACTTATTCCCCAAGCCGAGCTCACGACCGAACCACCCAAACAGAGTAACCCGCCGTTGTAGAACTTGAAGACCCATAGAAGGGAAACTCGAAATCATCAACTATACCTCAAGGACGTACGCTAGCCTCCACGATAGACAGGAACAGCATAAAAGATTTTCAGAACGCTATGCGAGATCATTTTGCAACTAAATCTCATCTCATTACACGGCACAGTACCTTCACTAAAGGATCCGTTGCTGATCAGAATCTGATGTCTCGATAGAGATAGAGCTTGGCGGACACACGGAGATATCAGCTCTTACAGTATTAGCGGCGCACGGGCTATAGTTTTTTCCATTGAATGCAACCGTACCGTCAAGACCAGTGCTGTTAAAACTTGTGCCCCACATACTGGTGTGATCGAACATTCCAATGAGGGATAAGATATTTATGTAGGCCCAGGCCTCTGCGTGTATTTCGTCCCACCATCGTCGTTCACGCCGTTTTCGTTCCTCGCTATTTTATCATATCGCTAATTTTTTTCGTTTGCCCTCTCGCGGGCCTATCCTGATGTATGAGGTCTCTTACTACGTACATTGTCTACTTTCAAGTCTGTGCTTTTCAGCTTCTCTGTATAGCTCCTCGCCAATTCATATTTCGTCTTCCCTAACAACGTTGTGTCGTCATTGTCTTTCTACACCGAGTCGTATATAGACCGTCCAAGTCAAAGGACCAGAGATACCCAGCGCATTACAAGCATCGCCTCGCCCGTTCGGTCGATGCTCAACCGTCCAAGGTCCATTCCCTTGCCAAACAAAATATAGCGCCAGGTGTAACATTCCGAGTACTAGCACTGGAGATAACGTCGTGGTAGGTTTCGGATCATAGCCATTTGGTGACTTGTCGTAGCGTTCAAAAATAAATTTTCAACGGTAAGCTCGACCTGCATGATGACAACTCGGAACTCAGCGCTGGTCTAGACAGTTTTTGAACCGTTGCATTTGACAGTGCAGACTCCATTTGCGTTGCGCCACTAATTTAAAGCGTCACAGGATTGATCGACAGACTTGAGTCATGGAGCAGTAGTACACGTTGTTTTAATTAGATTGATCATCTTTTGTCCTGTCGTAAACTTGGTACCGATCACTTGATGATCCTGAAGATAAGTTAGTTCACTGCTTGTCAGAATCAAACCCGAAATGTCCGAGTTTCAATATTATACCTGTACACTCAAATTCTAGACATTCACGATCGCATACGCTACATTCCAAAGCTCTCCATCCTTCGAGTGGATAGCCACTAGTCTCATATTTTTCTCGTTGAGAGCAGTCATTGGACCCTGGAAATCATTGCTCAAAATTCACGAAACCTGGATAGATAATGGGCGTACCTCATCATGGATTACATGATATATACCAACTGAAATGGCGAACGCTAATCCGAGGAGTGTCAAGTGACCATGACTACACTCAACAGGAATCGTGATGATTTTGCTGCGACGCGGGTTCCCTTCAATCTGATGCAAGTGATTGGAGCGCGTTTCACGGGATTGAACACGAGTACTTACTATAATATCAACTTTAATGACTTGAATATCGTTCCCGAGCGTACGTTTCTCACCGAAACTTTTGGGATCAAAGAAACTGTTGGCATTCACCAGTATACCCTGATCTTTAGTCAGAAGCCGAGCGACGCTAACGCCAGGAAGATTGTGCTGGGTGTCCGTTTGGTCGGCCAAGGTGAAGGGGATAACCTGGGGCATCTGCGGCGCCAAAGGGCTGGAAATCAAAATGGAGAGAAGGAACAGCTGGAACGAAGGGCCTTGGGCTTTGAATAATTCATTGTACTCCTGGAAAAGGGATTCGCAGTTACGGGTGAATTAGAATATATGAACTGATGAGCGCTCTGTACGTACTACCAGTGGATCACAATCGATGTTCTCATGAAATCTGGCCCCGCGGGAGAGGCAAAGCTCCCTAATGTCCCCATGGTCAACTCCGGCATCCTGCAGGCGCTCTTTTGGAATGGTATAATTGTCCCCCGGAGACTGTATGCGTCTCATTGAATGGGGTATCTGACATGAGAGAACAAACGTACATTATGTTCCAGTATCATAAAGCCATTAAGAAACCCTTGAAGCATCTGTGTCTGGTAGTGGTCCAGTGGACCTTGGATCATGATGCATCCGTTTATACTTCGGACGATGATCTGCCAACGCTGTAAGACGCCAAACATAAGTACGAAAGTCAAGAGGCGCACATTATTCGAAAGATGTCGAGGCCCTTCGAGTTGTCCCAATTGTCGTCCAGGAGTTGGAGGCTCGGACTGGAATGTCAAGAATTTATGAGGCAAGGGCTTCCCTAACGAACGCAAAGCACAAACATTTAGTAGATCATAAATGGTAGAGCGCCTTGGCGCCTGTAAAGCGAGTATGGTCGTGCATTGGTAGTGGGGAGTGTTCATGCTGACCGTAGAACTTGAGGACATCGATCCTTGTTACACGGCTTGGACCACTGCGCGGGTTTATATACGGGGGACATAAACACAAACCAAGCCAAACGGAATGAATGGGGGCAATCGTTCCTGTCAAATCTCGACAAGAGACGAGTCCTAAATTTGGAAGGGGAAATCTGACATATTCTGGCCTCTGATGCACCACAGTATGACCCAGAAGACAAGAATAAGATCGAGCAAGCGCGATTAGTATGGTAGCTGTATTGTCATAATTTTAACTGCGTCCGATGTTTCGGAGTAGAGTTCCTGCCCTTTGTATATTTTCCCCAGGCGATAGTAGGCCGGACCCAAAGTGGACCTACAGCTACCATCACCGTCCTGATTAAGTATGAAGAAGTGTGTTTTGCTCTTCAGACGAGTGCCCTGATTTGTCTGCGGATAACTGCACATTAGTTAGTAGCTTTGGTCGTTTACCGTAGCATTGCCGTCTTCGTAGCATGTCGCAGCAATGACTATCACTAGTCTGCCAGCAATCTCTCTCCCAAAACTAACGAGGCTACTCGAATGAAAGAGGGGAGCGAGATGGGAACGAGATGAGGAACGAGATGGGGAACGAGACGGGGAACAAGATGAAAGTAAACGTGGGAACGTGCGGACTCGTTAACGCAAATAAGGCACGCAAAAACTCTAAATCGCGGCAGGTGATAAGATCTTAGATAAATACCAGAAAGTGATCGGAACTAGATCCCCCTCCGATCTGAGCCCTCTAGATCGAAAATCGATGTATGAATAGCCTGCTTGTCAGTGTTTGATCGAGACCGATATCCTTGTGATAAAGGCCGAGGAAGACAACTCGCCGTGAAGTTGTTCTCTTGCGCGCCGGTACCATTCCGCAGCAGCTCACATTCTCCTGAAAAATCTGAAACTTGGCACAATGCAAGTATGCTATTTAAACTAACATTCTACCAAATTTCCGACGTAAATTCTCAAAATTGAGGCAACGAGCCACTTCGGTCATTTGGATTGACACTTCTGGTCGATCAATAGTACCGATCGATCTAGATCCAGTATGGTCTCTCATTGACAGACGGCCGATATATACCTGATGACAGAGGGAGGGACTAATCTCAACTTCGTCTCTTCGAAGGGAGTCCTTGGGTCCTATTAATCATTGTTCAAAAATTGCAAAGTTTTGATAGATAATAAGTATACCTCATAGCTCAGTATACATCACAGGTACCATCTGAAATGGTGTGCGAGAGGAGTGTCAGACTCAATCCATGGTTACACTCGGGGGATATCGTGATGATTCTGCTATGATCCTCGTACCTTTTCATCTGATGCTGATACAAATAATTAGGGCGCGCTTCACGACGCTAAAACCGAATACTTACTACATATGACATTAACTTTGATGACTTGGATGTCGCTCCCATAGGAGGCTCTCCGTGAAACTGCATTCACCAATATATCTCGGTCTTTAGTCAGAAGGTGAGCAGCGCTAACACCAGGAAGATCGAGCTCGCGGTCCGTTCGGTCGGCTGAGATGAAGGGGATGACATGACGTAGCAGCAGACTCGTCGAAGGTTCGTTCATTGGATTGGCATGGACTTGGAACAGCTGGGACGAGGTACCCCGGGCCTCAAACAATCCTTTGTACTCCTGAGAAGGAGATTCGCAGTTATAGGTGAATCAGAATATATGATTGATGAACAGTTACATCGTTTCGAAAAAGTGCGAGTTGATTGCACATGCCACGGCGCAGATTCAAGCTAGGATTCAACGATGAAGAGCTTTAAGTCACCGGTACGTTCTGAACACTCAGGGAGATCATCTCTTTGTTCGTTGCAGCCTCCTTCGGGTAAGAATCTAGATTGAACTTTACGAAATAGTCGGGCCTGTAGGCGATATGTGTCTCTTCGATGCATTCGTATCGAGTCCGTCTGAGCCGATGGTAATCTGCCAAAGTTGTAAGGCACCAAAAATAATGACGAAACTCAAGATGCATACAGTTAACCGAGCTGCAATCATCAGTCTGATGGAACGACAGTCAGGCTGTTTGAGTTCTCCGAGTCGTTGTTCGGGAGTCGGAACGTCAGGAGTTTATGATTTATGAAAAAGGGCTCCTCTGAGTCTGATGAATATCCTTGCCAACCGAACTTGCCGTGCCGTGCCTGCCGTGGGTTCATCCAAACTGGTTACTGTTGTCACACGTCACACTTGTTATGTTCTCGTGCTCTTTCCCTTTACCGGTACCTTTACCAAACATTTACTCAAGGCTACATCCTGGACCTTGCCCTCACTAGGGCCCGCCGTGATGCCGGCGACAGGGACCTTGCTTATGAACCGCATAGATTGTATTATTTTCTGAAGTTACCGTTTTCGGTGCATCGACCATACTAAAAAAGGAAGGCTCTCACCATGGGTAGACCTTCTTTTCAAGCAAGGTAATATCTCATGACTATGAATATCGCAGTCCTCTTGCAGGCACGGTGTCTGGAAGCCGCTCCTCGATATCCATCCGGGCCGTGACGTACAAATATCGAATGTGCCTCGACAATGTTCGGACGCTTGGGTAATCAATTCGGAGATAGAGAGTCATTGATCTTCACGGAGCTACAGCTAATGATAGAGGGAGCATCATCGCTGATGCGTTCTCAGCTGGCAGTATGGGAAGCACGGTTTGAGGGTGTCGTTGCAGTGTCAGGTGAACGACTTTGGCAAGTATTCTACGTGCCCATTGGTTTTTTTCTGCTTACTGACTGTGCAGGGTCGGTAATCATCAAGGGTGGCAACTTGACCATTACGGCCGTACGGCATTGTACAGATACACCGATAGAACTTTAACGAAGGAGTACATCCTTCCTGGGGCCCGTCGAGGGCCTGTTTATACGGCGTTTGGTCGCTTCGAACCATGCACATAGTCAGTCACATCGCGTTCAACCCTCGCCAAATGCATCAGGATACTGCTTAGGATTCTTTGGATTGTCAGTATGTTTTCCTGCGATTCCCTCAGAACTTACCTGATGGCTCCATCGTTGCAGCGTCAGTGTCCACCCCGTCCTTGAGTTGCTACTGATACTCGATCTTCCGCATTCGCTTCTGTGCTCCCGGGGTGTTTTGCCAACACTTTAACTTGATCAGCTGCCGGGCCAACACCCATAGCGTCCCCGGGCAGAGGAACAGGTTCGTTTTCCTCATCACCAAGGGCAGTCGGTCGTGAACATCTCCTCCCAAAGGAGTGGGCTTTGTTGGCTGGGCAGCAGTAGCAGCAGAAAATGCGGGAGGTAAGGCTGGGTAATAAAGGGAGAGGGGTAGATGGAAGCACGATCTATGGAGTCGACGTCCAGCAGTACAGTTTCGCTAAATACGGGAGACGCGGAGTCTTCGCTAGCAGAGGCGATGGTGTACTAATGAGCAGAACATTGGCTCATCCACGTCTGATAAACAATTGAACGGCAAGGACAAATATGCGTAAAGGTATGCTATGTGTGGTATCTCAAGCTGAAGCCGCCGAAGGCCGACAATTGTAAGAGCAGCTATCCGTGACAACCAATGACAGGCCTTACTTACTATTACTTGATATCATATATTCCGCTGTCTTTCTACTGCATTCAATATAAAGGAATTTGTGCCATACCCACGCAGAGCAGCCCACCTTAACTTCAGGACTCGGATATGCCACGTCCTGTGATGGCCCACCACTTCATTCTGATAAGTACATCTTTGTCTCACCATCAAGTCCGAGTCTGTCTCGACACTTGTAATGCATCTAATAAAAATTGCATGCCATTGCTACTTTGACCGCATCTCATGTATGCCTTCGATTAACCATTTCTTCTGATTCTTCATTGCATTGTCGTGGAATGCCAAAGTCTAAATTTGGATGTCCGACGCGTCGCGTCGCGGACCTGTCACAACATGTGATTCTACCACGTGATAAACGCGACGCGCTGTTGACTTCTGTGACTGCTGGCTTTGCATTGTCTCTTTTGTCACGACCCAGGTGTTCCATCACGACAGTGCCATGGTGTATCTCCCGCCCCCGCATCTTGCAACGGCAGCACGTCCATCCTACGGCGAGGCTTACAACTCCATCCTCACGGCCCACCGACGGTCCCCGCTGACTTCCGCCTCCTCGGTTATTATGCTAGTCGCACCAGACGTCGATGCCCTATGTGCAGCTCGGATGCTCGCAGATCTGTTTAAGCAGGACGATGTGGTCTACCGAACAATCCCAGTGTCTGGAATTTCAGAGCTTCAGAGCGTTAGAGATGACCTGATTTCAGTTACAGAAGTGTGTAAAATGTTTTTTTAGAGAATAGCTTCGACTTACGTTCGGCAGCTGCACACGCTCATACTTTTGAATATGGGCGGTGTCCTTGATCTTCCTTCAGAGGAGTGGTTTGGTGACTTCAGCTCCCAGGTGACCGTGCATGTCATCGATTCGGCTCGTCCTCAGAATTTGGCTAGTTTGTTTGGAACCGGCGAGAAGGGAGATCGGATAGTTGTGTGGGACGACGGAGAAGCCGGAAAGCTTACGGAGGAGCATAAGGCTCTTGAAGCTTTGATGGTACGCGCTTGAATGTCGGCGTCTGAGCCCATAGCTTAATTCGCACAGTTTGAACCGGAACCAGATTCAGAAGATGATTCCGATTCCGATTCAGACGATCCACCAGAAGATGACGATGTCGATGAAGAAGGGTACGAGAGTGGTAATGGTGCAAATAGGAAGCGGAGGTCATTAGGAGAGGGCGAACGACGGGGTAAACGGCGGCGGACGGACGGCGAGGTATGTTTCGTTTTGCCTTTTCTTGTGCTGTTTTCACATTCTCCACCAGCATCGAATAACACGGATGTCACGCGATGAACGCGAAGCATACGAACGTCGGCTCAATAAACATTACACATCCGGTACCTGGCATGGACAGAGTGCGTCTGCAACGATCTACCTTCTCGCCACGGTACTGGAGCGGGTTGACAATGACCTACTCTGGTGAGCTCATTAGCCGTATCGAGAAATGCAGCAGTTGACGTCGGCTAGGTTCGCCATCCTTGGATTGACTTTCCAGTACACGACGGCACGAATATCACGGAAAAAATATGAAGAGTTCCATTCAATATACTACGACGAAGTCTTCCGTCTAAACCCTCCTCCACCTAGCGGTGACAAAGCCCAAATCTCACTCAGCCCCGACGACCACAGTATCCGAACGACGGACGAACTCAGATTCATGTTGTTCCGCCATTGGACCCTCTACGACGCGATGTTTCATTCCAGCTATATTGCCAGCAAACTCGGTATATGGCAAGACAAAGGAAGGAAGAAGCTGACGGGTCTTCTGGCCAAGATGGGATTTTCATTGCAGCAGACGCAACAACAATATACCCACATGGATATGGATCTGAAGCGGGAGCTGGTGAACAGATTAGACAAGGTTGCGCCCGAATATGGTATGGTGGAACTCTCATATCCTTCTTTTATGCGGTGTTTTGGCTATCGGGGGCAGCCTCTGTCAGCGTCGGATGCGGTCGAGGGAGTAAGCGCTTTGCTGGATGTCAACACGGGGGTAGCGATAGAAATCGAAGTAGAGGGTGCTCGGAATGGCGGTGAATGGTTCGGGGGAGGGCGGCCATGGCAGGCCTCAGGCGCTGGCCGGGAGAATAAACGACGGCGGGATGACGAAAGGGAGAATATTCCTCCAGGTGGTCACGCTGCGGCCAAAGCGGCCAAGGTCAAGCCCACCGAAGGCGAAGACGATCAGGAGGACGCGGAAAAAGAGAAGTGGTGGGTGAAAAACTTTTGGACGGCTTATGATGCTCTGACAGAGTGAGTGTATCTTGCTATCCAGCCTCGTTCGATGACTGACTGAATTTGGTGAAGCATTGATCCCTTACAGCAATCCCTCAAGCTCTCGATGTCTGTGCACAGAGCCATCATACGTACAGGGACGTCTATCATTGACAAGCGGGACATTCGGTCGAATAGAAATCACCATGTCGTTGTCCTAACGCAGGGACCGGACCTTGCGATGTTTTCCCATCCTGGCATCCTATCTCGACTGGCATTATGGCTAGTCAGCGCTGTCCGGGAGGGTTCAAGCCACAGCAGGCGGACAAAACGGAAGAGCCTTCCCTTCGTGGTTGCATGCCTCAACGAGAACACGTCGTCATATCTAGTCGTCGGCGTGACGGCGGCACTCGACTTTGACGATGTCCGGAAAAAGTAAACACCAACTTTGTTATTTGCTTCCTGAATACTGACAGTTTTCTGCAGTGAGTTTTCGCTCTCCTTCCTTTTCGCGAAGGAACGGTGCAATGCGCGGACACGTCACGGATCCTTTGACACTAGTGTGCTAGAAATCAACAAGGACGACCTGAAGTTGTTCTTGGAGACGTTGTGCGAAGAGCAAGACGGGTAATTATTACCAGGGTTAGACCTGTATTTATTCGCTTTTGATTCGTGATTTCCTTACCATTTTCGACACCTGTTGTAACAATATATTATCTGCTACTTATGTAGACAAGCGGATGCGCAGTCTAATTCTGAGTTGGAAGTATAGCTTCGTATTCCGATTTATTAGGGTGTAGAGACACTACTTTTCGAACAGTTTACTGAAGAAACTCCTTTCTTGGATATCCCTACTCTTGCCTCGGATTGCCCAAATGCCCCAATTCGTCTTCACCATGACTCGGGGATCGAAATCTGCAACCTCCCATTTCTCGCTACCAAAGGCGTTAGGCCCCGGTGTGACGACCCACTCGAACTCCCCTGCTACACCCGGCGCCGTCGAGAGCGACTTTATGTCGCGTTCCACGTCTGCGGGCGAGAAACCGGTAACGAAGATTGGGCATTTCGACGCGAGGAGCATCGGTAGGACTGGTCCCCACTCTGTCGGAGAGGATATCTGCAAAACTGGCTCGCCATTCTCGTCCATGGATGTTTGGGACGGGAAACCAAACCCGGGAGAGAAGAAGAAGAAGCAGTCACTGTAAGGGTCTAGCGTCTCTTCGAACAGAGGATGCACGTCCTTGTAGTTGGTCTGCAGGCCGGTGAGGGTCATTTGGTATGTGTACGGCGTCGTATAGGAAGGTACATTATAGCGGTTCAGGGATGCGCGCGTACGTTTGTGAGGAACTATGGCCGCAGGTACCGGAGGCTGGTATATGTTGGGAACATATAGAGGTTTCTCTTCCCCTTGCTCGGCCACCTCCTGGGAGTCGGAAGAAACCGGAGTCTCTGCACTGAGGTCCGTGGCGGTTTCCTTCCCCTCTATCGTCTCCTGGGTTCGCGTAGAAGCCCCGGACGATGATGTAGCATCCTCTGATTTCGCGTCGGAAGGCGCTGAAGTCTCCGACGCAGGAGCGCTCTCCTCGGATTTCGGATTAGGAGGATTTTGAATGTCCTTGGGAAGAGAAACCTGGGGACCGATAAATAGTAGTTGGAAGTTGGCGGCAGGGAATAGGAATCCTAGTTGTTCCCATACGTGAGGCGGAAGTGAAGATTCTGCACGCGCCCCCAGAATGAAGATACGGACTTGGGGCTTTCCCACTGTCGCCTCTTGCGTTTCGGGTGCTCCAATAGGTGTATGAAGAGTAGACCGAATTGCTGCCAATATATCAGCGCGTCAATTTGATATCTTGGGATGAATTACTAACCAGCCATTGACCGACTTCCCTCCGGCGTCAATCGCTGATTGTTCAACATGAGACTGCTGTGCTGATGCAGAACGCTCCCAATAGTCATAGGATAACTTAACAATTTACTGGCATGTCGTCGAGAGCGTTCAGTGTCCATGGACGGAAAACCTCGCGTGTACCAGAAAACGTCCCAATTGGAGAACGACACGGCTTCCTCGTATCCCTGTGGCCCTGTCGGCTTCGTTAGAGACGCCATAGTACGTGACGAGGAGGGACATACCGGGCATCTCGAACTCCCACATCTTCCGCCCACTACGTAGATCATGTTCGTCCTCATTCGCCTCCCGAAGCCGTGAGCAATACTTTTCATGCTCCGTGTCTTCCTTCCAATGCTCCTCTGAGCAGTGAGTAGGCCAGCCACAATCCGGACATTCGAACTGAACCGTTTTTGGCTGGGCCTCGATACGTACATGCGTCTCGCGGTCCTGGGAGGAGCAGACGGGACAAGGTGCCAGTGACTGTATGACCTCCCCTCTGGCGCGTACTGCAGGTAGAGGCGACTTGGAAAACGGGTGAAAAAGATTATCCTCGGTCAGGATGGGGATTGGGTCGGGGGGCGGGATATAGCCAGATTTTTTTTTCGAGCGACGGAAGAAATTGAAAAAGTGTCGCCGAGGTGTAGCTTGGATGATGCTGGCGCTGTATGCTGGTCCAATGGACGTCAATAATCGCGGTGTCGACCTTCGACATGCGAGCGTAAAGGCCATAAGATGTGTACGTCTATTATGCTTGCCGTACTAGCTCTCGGCCCGGTGCCGAACGGCGAAAGCTAAAAACTTCAAAAAATTTTGATAGCTAGCCCAGACCACACAGTTCAGCATGATTTATCAGACGTGCATAATAAATAGTGTCGGAAAACGCGTCTCGATGTTCCGTACCTGAAAACCGCTCTGTAACTTCCAGTGAGATACTCCAAAGATACTCTACTTTACACTCATTTCGTAGCTGTTACTGATATCGATGAAATTAACGATGGAGGGAATATTGTTATAAGCAACACAAAGATGGGATACACCTGTCTAAATGTCCTAGATATCGTGCCTTCCTCCGATCGGACACGCCTGTTCGTCAACTACCTCCGACTGAGCTTCGACATCACCGGAGAAGGTGCCGCTCAGAATACCGTCATCGTGAATGTTCATTTGAGTATTATGGCGAGTGTTCACACTCCCAAAATGGAGGGACGATATCATGCTGCCCTGCCAAGAATCGTCTGGGCGGGCATGTCCAGACGCAACACGTCCAACCAACAGCGTAGGAGCAACTCCCTAGATGATAAGAACGATGTTTGAGCTCTTATCGTGAAGTGACAGAAAGTTGTATCGGTACGCACATTCGCAATTGCGCAAATGCAACCAAAGTACATGAAAATACTGTTCAGATAAGAACGGTATAAGGTGATCATAAGCACGATCAAGGTCACAGAATATATGACTGCTGATTCGACTATAATTTCAATTAGATTGCGATAAACTCCGAGGCTGAATCGCCGAGCGTTTGTATGTGGTTTCGCCCATTCGATACTCAGGATTCGGTATATGATGAGTAGGGTGCAAAGGAGGGTTGTAGCCAGGATGAACGATACGTAAAGCGCCGTGCAAGTTTGGAAACTGATTACTTGTATTGCTTGTATGTTTACAAGTGTCTGAAGTATTTTAAATGCTGTTTTGAATGTAAACTGAGAATGTCAGAGTGAAAGACCGATGACACCGTACGTACCAGCCCCGGAGATCATGAAAATAAGAGGAAGCAAAGCAAATATCCAGCGGCGGCCCCAAATTATCCAGCAGCGCCAAACCTGCGGTTAAGGGGCCTTTTAGTACGTGATTCAATAATGATATCAATACACAGATCAGAGCAGAATCTGCAACAATGGTACTGATACAGCCTGTGATACCAACGACAATTACACTTATTACAGCCGCGTCGGTTGAGGTAGTGGCCACAGTCACAGTCCAAAAGTTGTCTCTATGTCCGATGAAGGAATAGTGAACAAGCGACCAGTCGAACGCAAAACTGATGGTAGTCATAACATAGAGCACGAGAATTACAGCGGTCATTGCATGTCCTCTGCCCATAGACTTGCTAGAAACTACAGGAGAAGTTCTGAAAAAAGTTGAAGACATATAATGATGAACGAACAAATATACCACAGTGTGACAACACATATGCCAGTGTATATTCCTTGAGTAGAATCATTTTATTAGTAAATTCATGCTAATTCACCACCAGCAAAACCCTCACCGTGTAATAGCGCAAAAAGGACAAGCTCATTCAGACGAACTTCAAGATATTGGAAAATGATCGCTTTCTCGTAGTCTGAGAGGTCTGGAATATCTGTCTGGTTCGCCATGACGAGAGAGGGTGCGGAGCAATACCTGGTAGATAGGCACATACCAAGTACTCCAGAAGCCCATTATATAAAATTTCGACCCCGTCCATCAAACGCCCATATGCGAGTCGGGGCAGTTACATACCGGATTGACAAGAAATGGAGGAATCAGATCCGATTGAACCATAAATCAGACCGTTCTCGCACTCAATCTCAGGACCCAACTGCGAAAGGAGGAACATCGCCAAGACCCAAGATCTTTTAAAGGCGTAGAGCATGATGAGCATCACATTCAAGCCACCCATTCAACAATCGACAGATTTTGTTGTTTCGATAGCTATTGTCTTGATAGTGGCGGTGTGGTGTGGTGTGTGTACCGGCATCAGGAACGGCCGGGTCCACAGCCCCAACATGGCAAGCCATGTGCTGTGGCCACGAAGGCTCGTACCGTTGTGATCGCACGGTTGCGTACGTCTCACGCAGTAGAGACACGTCGTGGGGTATTAACAGAAAGTATTGTTGAAAGTAAGTCCGATTACAATAATATACAGCATTCATGTCTCGGGAGAAATACAGGCAGACGTTGAAAAATGCGCAAGATATCAAAAACATACTTCGCGAAGGAACACAAGACATCGGCATCATACCCTTCAATAAGCAATCGTATGACCTCCACCCCCGTTGCATCCGGTGCAGTACAATAAAACATGAGCTTCGTCCTCTACCTCTGCGTGACTGTAATGGCAAAAACGTTGATCAGGAGGACAGCGTCGTTCTGCCCACCTGAGGACCTCGACTGCGAGCGTATGGGACGATGTCAGCAAGCGTACCAACGCTTTTCGATGGGCAGGGACAGGCACAAGGCCCAGGTATGGGCGGAAGGAGGCTACAACAGACTTCTGCGAATAGGCAACCTGGGAGTGGCATGAGGCACGATGATGCAAATGGTTGCCCCCTACTGTCATAATTCATTGCTCTGACAAAATTGAGGTGAGACCATCCTGCGTATTCGCAGCCTAGAGTCCAAAGCCCAAAGCCTCTGGAGTAAGTGCTGATAGGCCTTTTGCTCATGTGCAGCAACTGTGCTGGGCATCGATTGTTATTATGATGGCGGTGCTGGAGGCGGATATCGACCATAAAGGGCAACATATTGATCGCTTGGTGCCACTTCACACACAGTAGAAAAATGGTAGAAACGAGGACGGGGATACAGCATGGTGTAACCTCACCGAGGAAGTTGAGAGAAGGGTCTCGAAATTAGGTTTACGGACAATTTAGGAAGAGCACAACTTGAACTCTGCTAAGAAACATACGCACTGACAGCTATGGTGCCGGGCACTTAATGGCCACCTCTGATGTGCAGTGGCCAAATTCCCTGAGGGAAAATTTTTGAAAACTTTTACACTGATTTGCTGCAATCTGGCAGTAAATTGAGTGAAAAAATATATTGCATGTGGACTACAGTACAACTGGTAAATTTGTGCATGAAACGAGACCATTATCTGGTGTTACATTTCTCCAATAGGAAACCAAATATGATGCTGGCCGTCAGGCCGGCCGAAAATTTGGGGTGTAACGCTCCCCAGAGATGAAGCGCACCCCCTGTTATGCGTTACAATTGCGATTTAGGAAACAAAACGGCGCCAGCCTTACGCGTTACGTTTCATTCATACAAGTATATACAAAACTGGAAAACTGGATTTATTGGCCACCTCAGTGCTGATTACAGCTCAGGTAAATAAGTGCAAACTAATCTACCTCGGTAGCTCTTTGTAAGTAATAGTACACGTATCAAGGGTGACGGTCAAGACAATAAGATAGGAGACAAAAAGGATGGTAGTTCGATGGCTACGGCGTTGTTTTTCTTTTTTGATGGAGCCGGACGTACCCTTCGCCTATATTCTGCCCAAATTCTGCCAGCCAGACGAATGCATGATGTGTGCCAGGTGTGGGCGATGCGCACCAGCAGACGACTTGTTTTCGCTCCCGTCAAACCTGTAAGTGCGGGCAAAGGTGGTATTAGACCGAGGTAGAAGCGAGACAATGATTGGGGCCAACTGGGGCCATCTTCAAAGAGACGTCAGATGACCTGAAGAAAGGACCTGCAAACGAGCAGCGGTACATCTGCAGAGTCCAAAATACGGGATGTCTCCGTAATCAGGGATTGTGTGGCATGTTGGCGGAAAGTGTGATACGCAGAACACGACACGAAGACGTGATGGACAGTTTCCAGTGCATCGCATCCACTGACGCACATGGGGGATATGTTTCCGAAACGCCGGAATCGTGTGTATGTCGTGTCCAGTTGGTCTGATCTCGCATAGAGCTGTACCAAGGCCGAGTACGCTGAGGAGGCCCACAAATAAGGATGCTCGGGAGGGGTGTGTTGGTCATAGAACGGCAGCAGCATCGTCGTGGCAGGGCGGAAATCGGGGCTAGAATACAAAGTGGAAGTGAGCACGGAAGGCAAATACGATGATATACTTGTTTCGACATAGCCGTCGTTTGGTGAGTAAAGCATAAAAGAGTCCATAAAGAAGGTAGGTAAGGGTGCGGGAGGTGGCCGAAGTTGTAAGTACTGAGAGCCTGAGGCTAGGTGATCTGCAAGCGCATTCACTGTCGAAGGAGTGCAGGAGGAGTTTGTGTGAGCAGGAGTATAGATGATGTTGGGGGGATGATGTGGTGGTGGAGAATGTTGCAAGAGATGAAGAAGCCATCAGTAGAGTGATTGACCAGGAAGCGATGACCATTGATGAGACAGAGGAGGAAGGTGGATAGCGGAATCTATGATACGAGAGGAGTTAAGGTGGTCGGTGTAGTGAGATGGAGAGGAGGGTAGGTGAGAAGGTGGTGGTGGTAGATTGTATTGATGTATTGTTGACGCAATAAGTCCATATGTCTCGCCATGGTAAACCCACGCCGAGGTACGGAAACAGTCAAGATTCATGGCAAGAGCGGAGGAGTGAGAAATCGAGGAAAGGGTTACAGAACACTGATGCCGGAAGGAGGGTGCAGCTGGAAGCATAGACGCATCTGATGCAAATATTCCTGGAGAGATAGATGAAGGGAAGGGTTTGTGAGGGGAGAAAGCATAGTAAGCATTGATGAGATTATGCGCCTTTTGCATTCGCAACCGTAGAGGCAACCCTAAGAACCAAAGGGGCTCCAAGTCAAGACCCTGAGTCGCCGCCGCACCATGGAGGAGATTATCGTCCGTGCCAGCTATCTGTATGCAAGTTTGACAGCCATCATCTCTCCGTCGTCTCTGTACAACATCGTCCGTCGCCTCCATAGCCATAAAACCATTGACGAGATCTTTCAGCGTTAAAGTGGACAACCACTGCGAGGTTTGTAACCACTGTTCTTGGGCACGAGTGGTAGCGTTCTGAAATAGGACATTGGGATGAGGTTGTAGTTGCAGAACGGTGGGGTTGAAGGGATCTATAGAGAAGGATGCAATGTCAAAGAGATGAGTTAACCCAGCATTAGCGAGGTTAGTTATAAACTGTGGTGGAAGGATGAGATGAGGGGCTAGAGTGCGATTAAGGTGACGCAGAGACACGTCGCCATGGAAAAGGAAGGAGAGATCTGTGTTACGGATCGACAAACTATTTTTGTGCATAGTGTCATGGGCCAGATGCCACTGGAAGGGCAAGCCATTTTGCTGGCGCATAAAGGAGGTGTTGAGAGATGCGCCATGAAGAGGAAAGACACAATGGTTCAGTTGGCATGTCCAGTCAGCGAGTGTAATATGAGCCATGTTTCAGAAAGTTCCTATATGATGGTTAAGATCACGAAGAAGGCTGTTCATGGCAGCCACACGGTTCAAGTGAGAGACAGAGGGAAAATTGAAGCCATGAAGAGAAAGAGGGAGTGAAAGCAAACCTGAGTTGAAGCAAAAAGGAAAAGAAAAGTATTTGTGGACCTTTGCTGCGATCAAATGATCCAAGTGAATAGCGTCTGTCTCGGAAATTGGCTGATAGGCCAAATGAGGCCTAATTTTCGAGACTAGGCACTGGGAAAGAACACAGCGTAGAGCCGGTAAAGGCAGACAAATGTTTAGGAGTGAAGGGAAATCAAAAGATGATATCAAACTCTTCAGCTTGTGGTATTGTGCAGAAGGATCATTGATGGAAAGACGGAGGAACTCGATGTGAGAGGTTGAGACTGAGAGATCATGTTGCACTGGGATTTCGGGCTGTGCAGGATGGACATGGGCACCGGCAACTCCTGCCTAAATTGGGCTTCCGAGCGATCCCGATCAGGGCCTAAAATATATCAGTTTCATGGATGCACCTACTGCAGGTCAAGGAAGGAAGATTCATGACTACTTTTGCAGGAGTCTTTTACTCAGAAAATAATTTTACATGTATTGTTCAGAGCACTTTATTTTTTAAGCCCTGTATAACCATATTTTCCGTGCATTTATGGCATTAAAAGTACTTTTAAAAAAAATGTGCTCTGGACAATACATGTATTTAATTTCAAAATGATTTCCTGTAATTTTTTCAAAGTGATACAAGCAATGTGGAAGCTTGTATGAGGTACATTTGGATGAGCAGTCCGAAGGCACTGCAAACAGAACCAAACAAACGCGTCACACCGCTTTTTGCACCTTTGCACATCTTTCAAGCATACGGTACACATCATGGGGCATCGTTCTAACTCTTTAAGGTATTCTGGTGCCACAAAACAGCAATCCGCGGGGCGAAAATATCAATTTGCAAGGTGCAGGGCTGCTCTTTACACTTCTGATGAAATATCAACAGATGCCGATGGATCCATGCCATCAGGAATGGAGAATATAGCTCCGTCGGACCTGACAGAACTTTCCCAGGCACGTAAACATGCCGAGAATTACCAGCGGCAACTATATGGTTCTCAGAAGAAGCTCAAACGCAGTCAGAAAAGGATAGAGATGCAAGCAGAGGATTTGAGCAGGAAGGGTGCACACATTAGAGAGTTGGAGGAAGAGATTGCCCATCTAGCCAAGGAGTCTGAAGTTATGATGTCTAAAATAGCTCATCAGGCAGAGGAGAGAGCTGAGGATAAGAAGCAGCTTCACAATCTAAAGGCAAAGATCAAACGGGTTCCAAATCGCATTGCAAATGCCATAACAACTACAACATCAAATATCCTTGCAGAATCCACCACTGATGGCCCTTCTCTCCAACTGAAGAACAAGGGTGTTATTCCTGATGACACACATGAATTAATCAATGACCTTATTGCTGAAGATGGAGTCAATCCTGAGCGGGTTCTTAGTGTTCTGAATAGGATGGCCAATCACTTAGGAGTTCCTATTGAAGGGAGTGTTTCAGACCGGAGTACACGTCGGATTGTACAGGAGGAAGGGGCTGCAGCAAAGATGCAAGTTGTTCAATGCATGAAAAATGCAAAAGGTATGTCTTATTAATGGCCTGTACAATGAATAATTATACTCATTTATCATTCCAGGAATAACAATAAGTGGTGATGGTACCACTCACAAAAATAACAATTTAGAATCACACCATGCAACCGTTATTGATGAAAATAACCACAAGGCACAGTTTTTCCTTGGAATTCAAATGGCAGTCAACCATACAAGCAAAACTCAGCTTGAGGGATGGGTAAATCTGGTTGATGATCTGTACAGCATTTATAAGTGTAGCCCTCACTGTCAGAATGAAGAAGATGCTCAAGATTTCTGGATTGCAGTCACTGGAATGCATACAGATCATGCAGAGGACCAGAAGAAGCTGTTTCGACTTTTGCAGACATGGAAGCAGAGATGTGAACGGGAGAAGCATGGGGAAAAAACAATACTCAAGTCAACACCACATGAACTTCTTGATATTCTATTCAAGGTGTCACAGGATGCTATTATTGATGCAGGTGGAATTGAAACCTGGGAAGGTCTTTCCCAGGATCAAAGAAAAATACGCCATGATGAAGCCTTTCGCAGGTTTGCCTTTGAACTGGGAGAAGCTGAATTTGCAATATTGGATGACAGTCAGAAGAAGGATATTGATCTCTTGATATGGGCTGGATGCTGTATGCATAAAGAGATGAATGCATTCAAGGGAGGATGCACTCATATGTCAAGATGGTGGGAGGAGAATGGTATTTCTGGTCCAATAAAGATGTACAATCGGGACAATGCAGCAGCTGCAGATCTTGGAGCAGGAACCACTGCTGCAAAACGTGCAGAAGAGCATACACAGGGTGGGGCAATCAAGGTCTCTAGTCTTGCGGGTGCTGTATTTCGCCACAAGGATCGAAAGCGTGGTCAGCAAGACACACTTCGATATTTTTGGGATCTTGAGATGGGTTTTACACTCTGTTTCCCTGATACAAGCAATACCCGCTTCCAATCTCATGCTGAGGCATGTGCAATAATTATCACATATCTTGATCTTATTCTCCAATTCTTAACCTATGTTGAACAAAACAAAGTGAGCCGAACATTGAATCATATGGAGCGCAATGTTAAACATGGGTGTGAGGATAACCCAACCCAACATGAATTTGCAGTCATCACAATCTACTACCAGGCCATTGGGGTTCCCTATATGCGTGAAATACGTGGCCCTCTCCGGAGTGAGACAAATGTGCTTAAATTGGGCCCTCTGCATGAAAGAGTAAAATCCCACCTGCGTAAAATCATTGCTGATCCTGATCTACTCCTGGGCCCTGACATGTCATATGAAACTGGCTCATTGGATGGAAAACTATGGGAGATGCCAGAGGCTATATATGCTGTTCTCCAGCGCAAGCCCCAGCTACCTCACCTATCTCTGCTACTTGTTTCATTCTGTACTGGAGCACTAGAGACTTGGGAAAGATTCACCTCTGAATTCTTGGCAGGGGGAGCAATTGACACCGCAACTTTAGAGCAGATTGAATGTGCCTGGATGGAATCAACAAATGACTTGAATGAAGGTGCATTTGGTAACTGGAGACAGGCAGCTCGTTTGCAGCCAAATATGTCCTTAGATTATTTCAATGCTCTGCAAATGTACCGGAAAAATGGAGCTTCCAGTTACCTGAAGTCCCTCACACCTGAGGAGCACAAAGCATTACGAAAACTCATTTGTGAGCAGGACAGCTCTGGGCATAATCGTGCTATCAAACATAAAATGGCTCAGCATATGAAGGATGTCGCTGCCCAGAATGCTGACAAAGATCATACTCGTGCTGCCAGGATTGCACATGCAGAAGAAGCTGTTGATGGATGTGATCCTTATCGGACTTCTCAGGCACTGGAGGAAGCATATCAAGTCCGGCGTGGTGCAAAAGGATATCTTACAGTAGCAGCATTGGATTTGCAGTTGGATTGGCATATAAAGAATGGAAAAAGTGGTTCAGGATTGGACATTCCAAAAGCTAAATCAGGTGCCAAAGGCAGAGGTGATCGAGAATCTAGATACAGACATCTTCAGACAGCCATAGCTAAGTACGAAGTGGCAGGGAATTTGGCAGTGGAGGCTGACAATGAAAGAGCAGAGGCTGAAGTTGAAAGCAGCCAAGAAGAGGTCATAGATGTTGGTGTTGATGGGCAGTATGACAGTGAAGAGGAGTTCTATTCCAAGTAAAATAGTGTAGCTATACTACTTAAACTTGTATGGAGCTTTACAAGGCAGTAGGACAATCCATTAATAAGAATTGAAGCAATTGAACTTAATTTGCCGTCAAAATAGCCGAAAATGGGCTTAGTCAGCTCATGGTCCGGAACCGAGAGTTGCCGGTGCCCAATGGACAGACGTAATTTGGAGATAAGAGGGTGGGTTGGGAACGTTTCGAAGAAAGGCGGCAGATTTTGGCCAATTAGTTTTGCCACCATATGCGCTTTGGAAGTGTTCAGACATAGTTATAGAGGTCAGGCACGTTGGCAGCGAGGTTGTCACGATCGCGGAGTCATCCATTGCCTCCACCATCACGACAGGCATTGAGATCCTGTCATCTGGGAGATGGGGCTGACCGCGGGAGGCTTGAAGTGTTGCGACATGCAAACATCAGCAATCTCACAAATGGTATAGGGCATATAGGAACCCCCCTCCTATAGCATTCTATACCCTATAACACGGTATAGGGCTATAAGGGGGGTGCATGTTTTCTATAAACAGTTTTATAGGGCCATAGACGCCCCATACCTACCTATACCCACGGAACCTGGCTCTATACTGACCGCACCAAAAGGTTTCAAATACGACAGTACAGCTCAACGTTCAAGAACAATACAATAGAAGGAGTTCAATAATATAATATTACTGCAATATGTACAACAAGATACATCTAACACGTGCCTACTAAATGACTTGCCGCTCCGATGACATGCAAGCAAGCTCCGAGTAGAACATTCACTTGCATGTACTATCAGATTCTACAATACTGCATAGCGTATAATAAGTATACGCGTACACGCAGCAAGATGCCAACTCACATTGAAAATGCATACCCTCGCTGAGTAACTGAAAATTCAAATATCACCATTAGTCAGAGTCGACAGCGTAAGGAAATATGAACCGCACCAGCATGAGGAAAGGTCTAGAGAACGGAGTGGCTTGTGAAAGGCTCCTTCCGATTGTAAAGAGCGAGGCAGAAAATATGAACAAGACAATATCAGAAAGATAAAAGGACATGCAGGACGTAAGGGATAATAGAAAGACATACCGGCAACCAAGACCGATCATGAAAGGCTCTGAGAGCGAACCAAGCCACGTACGTGGGCTAGGCAAGGTCAATGTTGACTCTACAACATGATATTAAATACACTCACCAATAATAACATCACTCCCTACCATCCGGCATGCACGCGAGCCTAAAAACGTCGTTAATAAGCTACGAAAAAGGAGAAGGGCATTGAAACGTACACCTCACGACCGATGTCTCCAGCCATCTCTGCCCAAGTCCATTCCCTCCAGGTAATTCGCAGGTCTGGTATCCAAGTCACACATACGATTTTCTGCCTAGCGCTGCCTAGATGGCAAACATAGGGAGACCGTAAGAGGAAGGGGAGATGAGGCTAACAAGGCAGGCTGATTTCGTAGATGTTGATGAGGTGACAAGATCTTAAGGACATCTGAACTTGAAGGAAGAAAATAAATCAACTTGTCGAAGTATCCGATACTGTACAGATGAGAGGGCAATATGGGAAGTGGGAGAAGGCAAGAATTCGAATTGAAACAGCGCCAAGTTCAACTTACACGTGACCGTGCGACGTGATTGCGCACAGGCCACTTCTATTTCAGGAACACGCTGAACGTCGACTCTTTTTCTCTTTCGTGATAGACTCTTCGCCATAATTCTACTTCTTTGCTATCACTTCTCTATGTTTGGAAGCCTAAACTGACATCTTTTATAGATTTAATGGTATGTGTCTATAGGTGTATAGTGGTATAGGTTGGGTATAGGTATTATAGCTGCGAAAAGATCCAAAATTCCCTATACCACCTATACCACCTATACCCTCTATATGAATGCGAAATGGCTGATGAATGGCCAGTGTGGTGATGGAGGGAATCGGACAACCAGTGACTACTGAGACTGCTTGTTAATGTGCACTTGATTGGAGACAGTGGTCTGCCCTGTTTTGTAATCCCACTAATAGTCAATGTGTCTGTCAGCCCATGAAACGTCTTTATCCAGTAAGAGACGTCACTCTGAGTGGAGACATCAAAATCAATGATAGAGGAAGGCAAACCATAAGCCATTATAGCATCATAAAATCCTTGTGGTTCGAGCCGGTCAAAGCCCTTTTTCTGATCTCGGCGAACAGTGTACAGTGGTGTCTTGGTGCGGTCAGCCCATGTTTCCAGCTGAGCAAGGAGAGATGTAAGGTCTCTTCCCTGCACCCCCAGTTGAGTCGCGATCTGTCCTTCTGGTAAGACTGAATGTTGAGCTAAATATGGTGTCAGTAAGGAATTCAGCCACGCAAAGGGCATGTTCATGCACAAGCTACTTGTGCAGACTCCACGGAAGTTAGCCAGATCAGTCGCATCCCCTCGTTTATGAATGAGGGAAATCGAAGAAGGCTTAACGCAAGAAGGGAAATGAGAACTCTCAATACAGTAGTTCCAGAGATCCACGACAAGCTGAAAGGAAAAGTCGTGAAGACTCTTTACCATCCATTTTTCCCAGCGATCCGGACCTGGAGCCGGTCGGGGATTACCTTTTCGGATCAGAGCACGAGCACTAAGCAGGTCCATCTTTTGAGGCCATTGAAAGGAATCACATCTGAGGTCTTCCCTGATGGAGCGAACAGACGGACAATCCATCCATGGCTTTGGTGGGTCAGGATGGTCATTCCTGTGATACAATGCTGAAAAGTAATCCATTGTGTGAGCCTTGACGTCGTTAGCGCTGGTGAGGTATGTGCGGATGTTTTGATTGTGGGGGTCGGAAATCGAAACTGCTGGGGGAGGGCCTTGAAACTGAGAGGGAGGGTAGAGACACTTAGCAGAACCACCAAGAAGACATCTGTTAAGACGGCTTTTTTCAGCTCTGGTGGAGCGCAAGCGCCGTTCATCCCTTTCAGCCCTGTACCGAAGCTTGGACAGAGCGGAGCGAGCCTTCGTATAGAAGAGCAGAGAAGATGGGGAATAAAACTGTTACGATTTTTCCTTATCTAATCTTCAGCGCCTATCTAATCGCATCTTATCGCGGTGCTTAGCTTATCTATTCCCACGAAATCTCCACATCCACGTACGACTTCCCGTTCGGACTCCGATTGAAACCCCGACTTGTAGTACTTAAGGACAACCATACTTGTACATAGATCTCCTTAGCTTTTAGCTAAGTTTATACATACCGGAACTTTACACTCGTCTTTCTTCTAAGCGTTACCGTCCCCTCGCTTTAACAGCAACGCACCGCAAGGGTGACTGTACGAACGCGATACAGCCCTTGTCGTCGCTAGCCTGTTATTCCCGAGTCCGGGCTTAACAATTAGCTAAAAGCTTTTCTACTGCCCTCGCCAGTGCTAGCCACAGCAAGGACCTTCATGACTCCAGACTTGACGACTTCTCAGACCATTGGATTCATCTCGGCGATAGTGGGCTTTTGCCTGACGGTTTTCTTCACGACCCTCATCGTCCTAACCTACGGACATCGAATCCGACGATACCTACGCCAGAGGGGATTGCTGGTGCAACCCAGACCCCAGACACCCGCTCATCTACCCTTCCACTATGTCCTCCCCTTCCAACGACCAGAACCAGCCAGAGGACAGCTCGCGGACCTGGCACCCCGCGAACGCGACCCAGAGACTCCTGGGACCGCGCACCGATGCCCTACCACCTACGTCGCCTCGTCGTCCGAGGAACTCCTACAGAATAGGGAGGAGCCCGGCCCACGGAACGCCACCCCTGGACCCAGCAATGTTCCAGCCCCAGCCGCCAACGACCGGGAGATACTCGCCAGATACTCCTGGTCTCACGAACACCCCCCCCCCTACGACGAACCTCGTCCGCCGCAGCGGCTTGTGGTACCGAACCGACCTCGTCCCTGGATGGAACATCCCCGTCCCATCCCCGTCTTCATCGACCCGCTTTTCCAGGGCTTACCCTTCATCGATCTCTCCAGTTCCGACTCCGATTCCAGCTCCGATGTCGCAATCGAGCCACTCACCCCAAACGACGACGACCCCCTTCCCTTCGCGGACGAGGGAGAGGACTCCGATCCCCCCGTCCGAATCCGAAGGGGAAGCGACCCTCTTAATCCCCACTCACTCGACTACGACTGGCCCAACCTCTCCGTGGTCGACTGGGAGATATTCGGCCCTGAGCGGGTCCGAGCGTGGGAGCTCAGGCAGCGAGACGTCGACGGAAGACTGGAAGGACGCAACCGACATTCCCGACCCAGGCAATCCATGGATCGATTCCTCGCCATGCACCGAGGCGATCCCCTGGTCGGGACCAACCTCGAGGCCCAGATCACCGCCCGGATATTTGCCAACCGGGACCGCTCCGTCTTCCGCCCCGCCTTTGGAGGAACTCAACTTGATAACCTTCGACCCAGGACCCCGCTTGAGCAGCGGCTCTTGGAGAACCACCTACGAGCCCTATCAATCCGTCTTCGAGACCGACTTCTACGGGAAGGGAGGGGCGAGGACGCAGACGCCGTTTACGTACGATAGAGGAACCTTCCCTTTTCCCCCCTCCCGCCGCGCGGAAGAATCCTTTGTTCAGCCTATGAGAGACTCTCCCCCGATCCCGCCTCAGCGGGCCCTATACCACCCGAATCCGAGGAACCCTGGTCGGTTCTTCGGCCCGGGAACTAGTCGACCATTGGCAGGAGCAGGAGGAGGCATGGACACAGGAGGCGAGGGGAGCGGTGCCCCCCCAATCACGACGGAAGAACGCGTAGCACAGATGGAGGCGCAAGTGAGCGCGATGAGGGCGGAGAATGTGCAGCTACTCGAAGAGCTGACGCAGGCCCGACAAGGAGACAAGGGCAAGGACCCCGATCGAGGACGACCCTCGGGTCCTCCGCTTCGGAAGCCAAGGCCCGACCAGTTCTCGCTCCCGAGACCCCCGAACTATCACCCTCCCGACCGTGGACCGCTCGGAGAGTGGTCAAGTGACCCCCCGGCCCCCTTCTTGTCGATGAAGCCCACCTTTGAGAGGCCCGCCAAATTCAAGGGCGAGCACGACGACATCGACCGATTCCTTGGGGACTGCGCCACGTATTTCGAGCTATTTCGGCATATCTTTGCCGGAGTACCATCACTCATGGTCGTCTCCGCCGCCTCACTCCTCGAGGGCGTGGCACAGGACTGGTGGGTTGATCACCGAGAAACCTACCTGTATACCCCCGATCCCGACGACGACGACGACGACCTCGTGCGATATCGATACCCCGACTGGACCACCTTCTGCGAGCTTGTACGGGCCCGATTCCGGGATCCAGCCGTAGAAGAAGTCCACGAAAAGAGGATGGGAGAGCTGAAGATGACGGGAACCGCCGTCCAGTTCTTCCAGAGGGTAGAGCGAGAAGCCAAACTCGCCGCCCTCCTCCACGATACCGGTCCTCGAGGCACGATGGTCCGCGCGGTCCGACAAGGTGTACCCACCTACTACACCCGCCTGATCACGAGCCTCGGATTCGGGATCCCCGTCAGCTACGCAGGGTGGAAGGAACGGATCCTCCAAATGTATATGGAGCAAGAGAAGGACAGGGTCTACAATCAGACCCACGGAATCAGCGACAAGAAGCCGCAGTGGGGAGCCAAGAGCGGCACGACCCCCGGCAAAGCTCCCGCTGCCGCAACAAGCGCCGCGCCGCCCAAGCCTAGCGCCCCCGCTCGGGAACCGACTACGGGACGCTGGCATTCGGTCACCACCACCAACTACGGGAATCAGGGGGAGCCGATGAACGTGGATAGGGCGGAGCACCTCACGAAGGGGCTCTGCTTCAACTGCCATCAACAAGGGCACCTATCCCGCGATTGCCCGACGAAGAAACAGCAGGTACGCGCCGTGGTCGCAGCTCCCGTCGAGGAGCAGGCCAAGGACGCCCCGAAGGCGGTGGCGGAAAAAGAATAGGTCGTCAAGGGTCCGATTCCCCTTCGACGACCACGGACTTACATACTGGTGCGCGCTTGACGTCTGCGGGGCCGTCCCCTTTATTTTTTACATCTTGTTTACTTAACGCGCATTCGAATATACCCCACCCCTCATGTGCCGGGGCGGCATTTACGACTTCTAGTGTTCCCGCTTGCCGCACACCAGTACCAGAATCACTGACCCAACGACCGATCCCACTTCCCACAGATACGATACCGACGGGGGCCGTCGACCCCAGGCTCGCGCAACCGACTAAACGTCGGGCAAGTAACTCATTACGAGCGAACGCCTCCGACGAAAAGTCATCCACCATAATGACACCCGTCATCACAGCGTCCGTTGAACGACGACTGGACGGGAACGAAGACCACGACACGACGACAAGGACGCCTCTCCCCCGTATCCAGTCGTGGGGCCCGCGCCCCCAGAAGCACGAACTTCTGATGACCGAAGGGAGGTCGAGAACCCCGAATGCCACGCAGGACCCTATGGGGGCGCAAGCTCCCTACCAGGGCCGGGAGGTCGGCGACGAAGCTGGTAAGTCCGGTAAAACGGCACAAGCTAAGTCTAGCGTCTCCACACGTATTTGTGGCCAAGACCAGGACGACGCCTCTCGGGAACGCACTGCCGGTTCTCTACCCACGACTGGGGAAGAAGGCCAAACGCGGACGATCACCAAACGATCTGAAACCCTGGAGGAGTCCGCGATCCAGCACCCCCGAGCCACAGGACCCGAGGGACGGGCGGTCTTGCCCACTTCGAATGCGACTCCCGCCCTGGGCCTAGACAGGCGGGGTGATAGCACTGTAGTCTCCCCGTCGCCTATTGATCGATCCTTCGACGTTTTGGGCGGTCGACAGCCCAGGACCGGACGCGCCTGCCCCGACAATCCCTCGGGCGCCCATGGAGCCGAAGAACGGAGGGAAGCTGCTAGCGCCCAGGCAGTGAAGAGGGGGCACACGGTAACTATGATCGAAGTTCCTGACCAGGATGATGACGTCGCTTACTGACAATGGCTCCATCGAGGAAGCCCGACTGTCAACCCAAAAGGGAAATCGGCGCATCAACCGACTCCCCCCGACCCTCCGAAGACCACTAGCCCACCCCCTAACGAGGGGGTGGGCCCGACGTGCGTTAGGAAGGACGAGGTGACCTCGCCGACGGTAGCCGCGCCTCTGATGGCCGGTGCGAAGGCTCGAGAGGTCCCTCATCGATGGTGTAGACCTTTTGAGGTCGACTGGACGCTCCGCGCGGTCTGCGAAGCGCGAAACGACAACGCTGCCCGCGCCGCCTTGTCTATCTGGATACACAAAGACAAAGGCGCGGCCCTGACCGACGAGCTCCTCACCAAGTTACGCCTCGGAGGGGAAGACGCCAGAGCGCGCCTCTACGAACTCAGAGACCTGCCCGTTATTGTCCAGGCCCACGAGTCCTCGACTACTAACTTCATGGTCGACATCGTCCTGAACCCGGTGACGGGGACTAGGACGCTGAACACCCAAGGACTGTTGGATAGCGGCTGCACCAGCAGCGCCATCAACCGAAGCTTCGTCGAGAAGCACCGACTCGAGACCCGCAAAATCAGTGTACCAATCCCCGTCTACAACGCCGACGGCACCCGCAATGCCGGCGGGGACATCACCGAGTACGTCGAGACCCGTATGACGGTCAAAGGCCATGCAGAGCGTATTGATCTTGCGGTCACGAACCTTGGAAAGAAAGACGTCTACCTAGGCCATGACTGGCTGAAGCGTCACAACCCTTCCGTTAACTGGAAGACGCAATCGATCCTGTTCGGACGATGTGCCTGCGCAGGCAACGCGTTTAGTTTGCCCGACTCGGACCCCGACGACAAGTGGGACGAGGAACTCGAGGAGGGGGACACCATCCTCGCAGTACGAATGGACGAAGAGGTCGTTCTACGCGCGGTGCACCATGCCAACGACCTGGCCGCCGCCGCGAACGCGGAGAAGCCGAAGAGGACGTTCGAAGAAATGGTGCCGGAGGAATATCGATCCTTCCGCGACCTATTCTCCAAGGAGAACTTCAACGAAATGCCTGAACGTACGCCTTGGGATCACGCGATCGAACTCATCCCCAATGCGAAGGCCATGCTCGACTGTAAGGTATACCCCTTAAATCGGACCGAGCAAGAACAACTAGACAAATTCCTCGACGATAACTTGGCCTCGGGGCACATTCGCCCCTCCAAGTCTCCCTTCGCCTCCCCCTTCTTCTTCATCAAGAAAAAGGACGGCACGTTACGACCCGTCCAGGATTACCGGAAGCTTAACGAGATGACGATTAAAAACCGTTATCCGCTTCCCCTAATCTCGGAGCTCATCGACAAGCTCCACGGAGCCAAGTACTTCACCAAGTTGGACATTCGTTGGGCATACAACAATGTCCGAATCAAGGAAGGGGACGAACAGAAGGCCGCTTTCCGCACGAATCGAGGCCTGTATGAGCCCACCGTCATGTTCTTCGGGCTCACTAATTCCCCCGCCACGTTCCAATGGATGATGAATGACATCTTTCGCGACCTCATCGGAGAGGGGAAGGTGACCGTCTATCTGGATGACATCCTGATCTACTCGAAGAATCTGAAGGAACACCGAGACATCACGAAGAGGGTCCTTCAACGCCTTCGAGAAAATAATCTTTTCCTCAAGGCGGAGAAGTGCGAATTTGAGGTGCTCGAAACAGAGTACCTAGGCGTCATTATTTCAGAAGGTTCGATCCGGATGGATCCCGTCAAGCTGGCTGGAATCGCCGAGTGGCCCACGCCTTCGAAGAAACAGGAACTCCAATCCTTCCTAGGCTTCATGAACTTCTATCGAAAGTTCATCAAGAACTACTCGAAGGTAGTGAAGGCGCTCACCGCCCTTACAGGGCTCGCTCCCTGGAAGTGGGGCGCGGAGCAAGATAGGGCATTCGTTGAGCTCAAACGACGCATGGCAGAAGACGTCATCCTCGCGATCCCGAATGATGACGACCCCTTTATGGTTGAAGCCGATGCCAGTGACGGGGCGATCGGCGCGGTGCTGAGTCAAAGGCAGAACGGAAAGTGGCGCCCCGTGGCTTTCATGTCGAAATCACTCTCCGCCACGGAGCGTAACTACGAGATTTACGACAAAGAGCTACTGGCCATCATGTTGGCACTCGAAGAATGGCGCCATTACTTAATGGGCGCCACCGTAGATGTCGAAATCTGGACCGACCATCAAAACCTCCAGTATTTCCGGCAACCGCAGAAGCTGAACCGACGACAAGCCCGTTGGGTAACGGAGTTGGCAGAGTATCACTTTGTCCTGCACCATAAACCCGGCGCTCAGAATAAAAAGGCCGACTTGTTGTCCCGCCGCGACGACCACGATCAAGGGAAAGACGACAACGACGATGTCATCATTCTGGCCCCCGCGCATTTCCGGGCCCTCATCATGCCAACGACCAACGAGGTCCACACTAAGGTAGAAGAAGCTACCCGACAGGAAGAGCTTTGGGATGCAGGGATCCAAGTCTCTCTCGCCCATGAGCGAGGAGTCTCGCGCGAAGGCGGTCTCCTGAAGTACGACGGACGTATCTACGTCCCACGCCATCACGCGCTCCGCGGCGAAATCATCGCCCAATTCCACGATCACGTCTCCGCCGGTCACCCGGGCATCGAGAAAACCAAGGAACTGGTCCTCAGAGAGTACTGGTGGCCGAAGATGAAGAAGACCATCGAGGCCTACGTCAAAGGATGCGAGGTCTGCCAACGCACGAAATCGAGCACGCAACCGAAAGCGGCGCCACTAAACCCAAACGCTGTCCCTACAGGGCCATGGACCCACATCTCCGTGGACATGGTTACGGGATTACCGACCTCTAACAGCTGCGACGCCCTTCTCGTCGTCGTCGACCGCTTCTCAAAAACCATCATCCCCGTTGCCTGCAACGTCGAATTATCGGCTGAAGGGTGGGCCAGGATCCTCAGAGATCACGTCTACGCGAGGCACGGAATGCCGCAAGTAGTCATCTCTGACCGCAGTCCGCAGTTCGTCTCAAAGTTCATGAAAGAACTTTACCGATTGCTCAATATTACGCCGAACGCATCAACCGCCTGGCACCCTCAGACCGATGGTCAGACCGAGAGGGTGAATCAGGAGGTCGAAAAGTACCTTCGAATCTTCGTGAACTATCGGCAAGACGATTGGACCGACTGGTTGCCGCTCGCAGAGTTCGCGCACAACAACCGGATCCACAGCGCGACGGGCAAAAGCCCTTTCATGGTCCTGTATGGAAGGAATCCCCGACTCGTCCCCGACGCCAAAGATTACTACTCCATCTCTAATCCCGCGGCGTCCGACTTCATTATGACAATGAGTGATATCCATCGAGAAACCCGGGACGCGCTCCAGAAGGCCGCAGGCAGTATGAAGCGCCAGTACGACAAAAGGAAGACGGCGTCGCACGACTACCAGATCGGTGACAGGGTCTGGCTGGACTCCTCCCACCTCCACCTTCCACGTCCGAAGAAGAAACTCGACGACAAGCGCGTCGGCCCCTTCACCATCCTCGAGAAGGTCGGAGCAGCCGCTTACAAGCTAAAGCTCCCCGCGCACTGGAAGATTCACCCGCGCTTCAACGAGAAGCTTTTGACCCCGTACGTCCCGCCGGCCTTCCCTAATCAGGAAGTCCCGCCCGCTCCCCCTCCCGAGCTCATCAACGATGAGGAGGAGTTCGAAATCGAGGAAATTCTAGATTCGAAGCCACGCACGATCCGCAGCGGACGCGGCAAGAAACCGTACAAAGTCATCGACTACTTCGTCAAGTGGAAAGGGTGGACGCGCGAGCATAACTCGTGGGTCCGCGATTCGGAAATGGGCAACGCTCAAGAAGCAATCGAAGAGTACGAAAAGCGCACCGACAGCACCCGAACGCTGGACACGACCGACAAAGCAGTCGTCGAATTCCTCGACCACGACTATTCGGAAGACGGGGACTGCAGATACCTCGCCCGTCGACAGGACGGGGTCCAGAAGTGGATCAAACCGCCAAAGTACCATCATGTTGGTTGGGTCGAACTAGAAAAGTCCTACTGGGCCAAACAGGTGGACTCCCAGTATGATATGCCCGACGACGAGCCTTAGGGCAGTCGGGACGCCTGCCTTAACGAGGGGGTAATGTTACGATTTTTCCTTATCTAATCTTCAGCGCCTATCTAATCGCATCTTATCGCGGCGCTTAGCTTATCTATTCCCACGAAATCTCCACATCCACGTACGACTTCCCGTTCGGACTCCGATTGAAACCCCGACTTGTAGTACTTAAGGACAACCATACTTGTACATAGATCTCCTTAGCTTTTAGCTAAGTTTATACATACCGGAACTTTACACTCGTCTTTCTTCTAAGCGTTACCGTCCCCTCGCTTTAACAGCAACGCACCGCAAGGGTGACTGTACGAACGCGATACAGCCCTTGTCATCGCTAGCCTGTTATTCCCGAGTCCGGGCTTAACAAAAACAGTGATGGAGGGGACAGGGTTGGATGAAGGAATGGATGACCAGAGAGAGCCTGAAGGTAGGTACCTGTCCATCGGTTCCGAGCACACAGCTGAGGCAGCGTTTGTCTTTTTAAGGTGGAGAGCAGCCTGTTCAAGCGAGAATACTCGCGAAGAATGATGGTGATGGTAGGGGTCACTATCTTCTGATGTGAACGGTCATAAGTGCGGGGGAGATCGAAAGCTTCAGTGCCAGCTGTCAGGAAGATATCTGTTAAAGCCTGCCACCGTAGTTGGTATTCAGAGTCATCTGTTATCGCATGCTCATGGAGTCGTGCTTCCCTTGCCAGGCCATCCACACGGTCGGCAAACATCTTGAATCGATGAGACTCATGGCGTTTGGGGACGATGAAGCAAGGCAGGTAGGCAGACCTATCTTGAGAGCATGCAGATGTTAGGGATGAGGATGCATTGAAGTCTGTAGGCGGTGAGCAGAACACAGCTGATGATATCAAGCGGTGATCAGTTCCTGGCATGAAGCATTGAGGAACAGAGATGATAGAGAGATCAATGCTATGGGAAGAGTGAGCACAACGGTCAATGATGGACTGACAGGAGCCATTGTAGGCACTGTAGGTGCACACATGACGAGCGTTGTTATCATTTTGGACTTCCCACGTATCAATCCCATGAGACCGTTGTAAGAAGTGACGGTACAAGGCGCGGGCCTGGTTATCACCAGTTGCATCACCCATTACCTCAGACGAAGTCAGAGTGGCATTGAAGTCACCTATGACTTGCCAGGAGTGTTGGGCAGTCACACATATGTCATAAATGCAGTCCCAAAAGTCGTGAAGAGAGTCATGCGGGTTCAAAGTTCCCCCTGGGTCATACGGAGCATATACCCCCACAAGGCGATGAGGGAAGCCCCTTCCAGAGTCGGAAGGGATAACGACGTTGATGCATACAGCTCTTCCGGCCATCTGGGGTGGCAGAGGGACAATTTGCGAATGTAATGATGCAGTGACACCTAACGCGACACCCCACTTGGAGGTGGTCTTGTCAGCTTTAACACCAGGAGATTCAAATACCTTGTAGTCTTGTATGTTGATGCGGGAGCGCACCGAGGATTGAGACTTGGTCTCAGCAATGAACCAGGCATGTGGACGGTGAGTGGAGACAATGTTAGAAAGAGCGGAGTGTTTCATAACGTCGGCGAAGCCATTCGCATTCACAGAAATAGTCCGAAAGGACTGAGACACATTTGCAGATACAGAAGAACAGAAACAGAAGAAAAGGAAAAGATGGAAAAGAAGGGCAATAGAACAGTCATTTTTCGGAGAAGAAGAATATATATTGACTCCCATATCTCGCCCGTGTCTGCGGAGCTTTGTTTGAGGTAATTCAGCGGGTTCACTGATAGTGGGAGGAGAAGATTGATCCATTTGGGGTGCGTTATTTGGATCGACAGGATCCAGACGACGACGTTGGTGGGGACGATCGTCCTCGTCCTCATCTTCAGGGTGTTGAGGAGGAGGAGGTGAAGGCTCGCCAGTGGAGGACGTCAATGTAAAGGTCGCCATCCTGTCGGTCAGTGACGTATAGTAGACATTGGCTTCACCTCGTAATTTGTCTTGAAGCTGAATGGACCTGTCAAGCGCAGCGATCTGGTTATTGACCTGTGCCCTGACGTTGTCATTGGGAGCCATCAGCAAGAAAAGCTCCTTAGAGGACCGTTCAGCACGAAGACGAGTGAGCTCGTTATCTGCCATAGTCAAGCGATGTAAACCGGTTTGAGAGGCCACAGACATCGCGAACGCATTTTGAAGAGCATTGATAGAAGTGTTAATGCCGACAAGAGACTGGTTCTGGACATTGAAGACGTTCTGAACAGATTGAACAGTCTGTATGCCATTTTCGCGGAGAAGATCAACCTGTCATTGCAGGTTTTGGATATCGGCGGAGGCGGAGGTGGAGCTTTCACTTTGAAGATAAGTGGGAGAGGCAGGGCATCCACACAAATTGAAGAAGAACAGGTACATAGGTTTGGAAATGGTGATGTAGGGAGGCACGCTGATGAGCCTAGACTTCCGTGACAACGGCAACACCAACTCAAAATGAGATTGGATAATTAACGTAGTGGCACGGCAATCAAGGTGATCGTGTGTGCGAGTGGTTCGGGGCACCTCCGTGCAGTAGAACAATTCCTCTATACGCAAGAATACACTGCGACTTTAAGTCTGCGAAGTAGTACTGCTTGGTAGTCGAGTACTAAATGCTATGGCTTCAAGCCGGTAGGGATCTCTCGAAATGAGAGAGAACAAAAACGGGTATGACGTGAATACCACGAATTCGTATGCGAAAACGCGCTGCGAGACTAGAAAACGTCGCTCGACGGTAATCGGAGCGGGGTGAACGATGGAGAATAGACTAAACGGTCCGCAATAGTCTATGGGTGAGCGAGGCTATGAGAAAATGGCGTGGGGGACTGCGAGTGGCGAAATAAACGTGGAACGAGGTGCTGAGGGTGTACTGGCGAGAGAAAAACATGGAACTACGAAAACTGGTGGCGATACTGGTCCTATACGATGCGATGGTGCTGAGTCGATGTCGAAACTTGTCTGGCACTGAAACGATCCTATCCTATGTCAAACTAACCTTCAAGTCCACTCGGGGGACTGATACTATACGAAAACTGGCTGAAACTGATCCTAAGTCTGCTCTGAGACTACCCAAGTGGGCGACGATAACGGTGGCGAAAGGGAAACGGTAAAAACTCCAATGGTGTGAAAGTGAAACGATGACGGCCTATAAAAGATAAAGAGGACGAGGTATGGTGCAGCGATCACGTATTGGCACAATATGAGCGTGTACCAATAGTGTTAAGCATGAAGAGCGAGGGTGGAAGGACTCTTCACAGTTAAGAACCGCGGAATAACTCTGATGAGCTCAAGAGTCGACATGCAATCAAGAATATGCTGGTGCAAACGGTATATTGCCGTAGAACGGTGAATAGACATTGTTTACTGGCGATAGACTAGAGCGTGACGATAATTGACGTAGTCTGGGGTCAACGAGAGGTAAGAACTTTTTTAGCTACATTTTTCTAACTAGTTTTTATACTGAAAGTACGAAATTATAAATAGAGTATATATGCGAGGCTCGGTAAGATTGTAAGGCCTTGGCTTTGTAAAAATCGTAGGAAACATATGGTACTTTGTCTTCTAAAGTAACAGCAACTTGTCGACGTTGCTGTGTATGGATGCGAACCGTATGGTTTTTGCTGAGCGATGCTCGGATCGTTAGGTGCTGTTTAGCTGCGGATTACTGAGCGATAGTCGTCGTACTGAGGAGTATGCGTGGGGTAACGTTTCCTTGAAGCCTTGGCGAAGTAACAGCCTTAGTAAACACGGTCTGTGGTTGCCGTAGCTGGGAGGGTACTCGCGTCGCTCACATCATTTTTATTAAGTGATCAAATGAGCGCGTCAACTGGTGCTTCTGAGTGATGTGTCAATTCCGTATTGGGATGATTGCCGATCGAAGGTGCCTTGCCGTGATGAAGTATGGCAATTAGGATGCGTGGCAAGATGGGATGGATAACAAAGCGCGTGAGGAGTGGTTGCCGTAGGATAAAAGTGGTATCAATGTGTGTGTAATCATTGTTTTGCTGAAAGGCCGTTGAAGGGACCTTAGCGTTAATTAGCAGGCAAAATCTGCGAATTCTGAGCGTACAGAGCCTGGAGGCTCATCATTCCCCCTAAACTTTTATTATGTTACTCGGGAACATAAGATCCATGCATGAGTAACCGTATTCCCATGAGAAGTCAGGGTTTTGGGCTCGGTTGCCAGGAGATGATGTGGTGGCTGTACGATCTATCTGATATTGGTGATTGAATTGCTTTAGACGCGTCGGTGATCTAAAGATAGACACCGTTAATTGCTGTTCACAGGCACAGAAGTCGTCGTATGTCTTCTTGTTTCGCGACGGAATCTTCTGTGACTTGTGAAAGAATGGAGAACTTTCTGTTGCCATGTGACAAGTTGAACTTAGAGGAAATTTTCCATTTCTCTCTCTTGCCTTCTTTCCATCACTTCACCCTCTCGTTCCCCTCTGCTAGCATAATCGTCCTCCTTTTCTTTTGCTCCTTGTCTTCCTTCCTGCAGATGCTCTTCCTCCTCTACCTCCAGAGGTGAGTTGTCTTCCCTTGGACACCATCTGTTACACAGACGGATCCTTTCCCTTTGACGTTTGCTGATGAATACCTTTGGTTTTACTGAAGGTTTTTCAGCACTTGTCATTTGCTACTCGTTTCCTTCATCGGTGTTCCACGCTGGTGAAATTATCAGACGCCTGACTGATTCGTCGCCTTCGTTCAATGGCCGAACCGACCGACCCTGCTGAGGTTGCCGCTCTCAAGGCATACGATGACGTGTATAGTAAACTCGTCGACCTTCAAGAGAACCTTCCTGACGCGGATGCGGAGGGTGCGGTCGATGCTTGGGTTCTGAACTTACACGTGCTCTGGAAAATTCTACGTTTGAATTGGGCCAGAGCAGGGATTAGTTCGAGGGCATGGCGCGGTGTCGAGACGACGTTGGTAGAGACACTACCAAACATCCATGAAGATAGCATCACAATGGCTTTTGTTGAGTACAATGAGCTGGTTGCGCGCACCGTACGCCTGTTTTCCTTTCGTTCACTTTTGTTTGACTGATTCGTCCTCCTTTTACAGAGACAATCCGGTGTTAAACTCTTTCCTCTGCCTATCCCCGATGCGCCTGTCCGACGACAAACTCCGGCACTTTGAGCGAGTTCTCAAGCTTCAAGTCCTCTCCATACACATCAAAAATCCGTGGCTCCATCTACTACTCCTCGTTACTCAACACCTGCTACGGAGAAAACCCCGGTGCCATCTCAATGTTCTCCTCCCAAGGAACAGGCAAATGCTTCGCCGATCCCTAAGGACCCTGCTTCTTCGTCTAGCTCAGCTTGGCCGGTTCCTATTCAAAGATTGGCAACTTCAAAGTCCCAGACCGATTCCGGGGCTTCGGCGGCCAAGTCTTCGGCTGGCCCTTCGTTTTTAGGTTTGAGGGAGTCTGACGCCCGCCTCAAAGGTTCTGCATGGGGAGCGTACAATGCCTCCTTTTCACGACGACCTGGGTGGGGTACTCCTGCCTGGTCTACTCCTTCCTTATCTGACAGCGACTCTCCTAGTCCTTCAAAGTCGTCTTTCGGTCTCTCTTTTGGCCAGGCAACTTTGTTGCCGTCGTCTTTGCCTTTCAATGATGCCGGCGCTGACTCTATCAACCAAACTACGGCTTCACCACCTTCTAACTTGTTTGCTGTTAATGGTAACTCAATCCCGTCTCTCTTTTTACTACTCGCTGACTCCTGTTCCCTTAGCGAAGGACCGTCCCACTATTATTCAAGGAGCTGGGTCCAGCGCTCAGGACCAAGGTGCCGTTTTATCAGCTTCTTTTTGCCCAGGCATGCCCTTATTTTATCCGGGTACAGATGACGAAGAAGAAGGTATTCAAAACCCGTTACAAGTTCAGGGCGCCACGGACGGCGAGGTCTTCGAAGGTGTTGGTGCCAATGATGAGGCCCCGGCTCCTTCTGTGCCTTTGGATCTCACTGCTAGTCCTCCTCCCTATGTTCGCCAGGAGCCCGAAATATCGTTTGTCTTTGATGATATAATTGGGGACTGGGAACCTTATCCGACGGTTTTTCTTCCTAGACCTCAACGCTCCGCTCTTACTGGGCCAGAACTGCGCCGTTCTGCTCGTCCTCGCGCCTCTCCCGTTGGTCAGGATGCCGCCTATCTTGCGATTGCTCAGGGGTCCAAGCCCAAAAAGGACAAGAAAGGCAAAAACAAGGATACCGATACTGCTGCCCCTCGTAAACGTACACGCCATGCCGATAACGATGATGAGACTACCGAGAGGCCTGTCACCAAGAAACTGAAGGTGAAGGACGTCGTTATAGTATCCGATGATGAACGTTAGTCTTCTTTCGAGGATTACTTTCTAATGTGACTGAGTTTTCTTCTAGCCGCCGTAGCTACCAAGGCCGTTCGTAAACGTGGGCCTGGGCCTTCGAAACCACCACCGGTTACCTTAGGCATTAGTGGTAAGGGATTTGGAGAGAAAGTGCCTTCGTCGGCAAAGTTGGTGAAGAATGGAATAAAGACCATTGGGGTCCTTTCAGTCGACAAGGACTTTGGCGACTTCGTCGAGGTTGATAAGGCGTATTGGAACAAGGAAGTGGCCCCATTCGTGGGTGAACGAGTATGTCGTTTATTTTCTTGTTATCCTTTTCCTGATATCCTTTTGCGTAGTATACCGAGGGCTGCGATCACTGCAAGCGCTTGGGTACTCAATGCCGCAAATTCCTGACCAACACCGTTATTTGCGTGCGCTGTCACTACGCCAAGCTGCCGTGCAGGGTTAACGGTGTCTCCGCCCTGAATCCTATCGACCACTATCGTCCTAACTCGTATAGTACGTTCTTCTTCGTGGAACCATCGTTTTTCTGACTTGAGTGTATGTCTCAGACACCCTCAATGCTTTCTTAGCCGCCCTCGATACCCTTGGGCAACATGTCGACTCTATTGAGGACATCCTTCTCAACTACTTGTCTGGCATTAATGTCCTTTCTCATGTGGCTGGCCTTCGTCTACAGACCAGCCGTATTCGTGAGTGCGCCGTTGCCGACGGCATCGTTGATGAGGCAGACGGCGATGAGGATAATGATGAGGATGATGAAGTTCCCGAGGATGTTGCAAGTGAAGTCCCAGACGACGTCGCTGAAGGTGTTGCCGGATCTTCCAAGAAGAGGAAGCACAAATAGAGTTGGGCTTGCGGTTTTGGACTTTGGTCGTTGGCAGTCGTCGTTTCTTGGGAGCGTGGCTTTGATAAATTTTGAACGTTTTTACATACGGGCTTGTATCGCGCGCCTTCGGGCAATATTTTTACATAGTGTTGAGTGTCGCCGCCCCAAAGAGGGTTCAAAATAAATAAATCATGTTTTCTTGCAATTTTGAGTGATTTTATTGGAATTTTGAGTGATTTTCGGTGAATTTGGACTTAGAGAAATTTCAGCGGCTGGGGCTCACGTGCTAGGGTTCACGTGATCATCCGCCTTGGGCTGTTTCTTGAAATAATTCTCTAAGTCCGAATTGCCGTGAAATTGAAATGGCAAGGAATGTGGATGGCCGTGGCTCTGAGCCGTTGGCCTTTGGATTCGTCGTGTTTCGTGTTACTGGTCATGAGTTCTCGTTACTGAAGTATGATTTTGGTGATATCTCCATTGTGTGTAGTCAAATTTTGACGTTGGAGCGTGGTATTTTTGTTGTTAGAAGTGTTATTTTCGTGGTTTTTCATGAGGTATTTTGTGAATTGACAGGTCATTTCTTTCATGATTTCGTTACTTTTGGTGCGAAAATGTCGTGTTGAAAAAAATGCATGTTTTCATCCTATGAACAACATGGGGACCATGTCTCTCCCCCCTAAACTTTTTAAATCTTTGCCGGCTACGGCTGAAAAGATTTAAACCGAGGTTCGAACTCTTTCAATTTGAAAGTGAATGCTGCTGAGTTTTGAAAGTTGCAAACATGCAGTTGGAATTCCGTGGTGCGTTCCGTCGGGCGTATGATCCAAGCCCGGTAGGAATTTTTGTGTGAATGCGACGAGGCGAGTTATCTTCGAGTTTTCATATAAAAGGGAACATTTTCTCGTCGTTGTGTCCTCAGAATCATCGCATTTTACTGAATCGCCATGTCTACTTTTGCTGCTCAAGCTACTCCTTCTCTTATCTCTCTTGTCAAGCGTGCTGACGCTGTTCTGCACGATGTTCTCGAGCCTAACGCGCTGCTGTTACGTTGCACCACTTATTTTGATGAGGCGGCGCATGTCAAGGTAAATTGTCGTGCTCTTGTACAAGTTTTCATGCGCTGATAAATGTGCATAGTGCCTTATTGAGGCTTACTATCCTTCCGCTCTCAAGGAAGAATTCTTTAAGACGTTCGAAGCTGTCGTCGATGGCTGCGTCTCTAAGTTCAACTTCCACGAAACTTGGGACACCATGCTCAAGATCGAGTCTGACCGTCTCAAGTTTTCTGTCGGTGGAAGGTACTCCATCTCCGGCAACCAAATCTTGGACGCTCTGGAGGTCCTTCCTCCCTTGCGTTACCGTATCGACGACGATATCCAAATGTCGTCTGCTCCTTTCACTCCCAATGTCGCTCCTTCGAAGGAAGTTCAGACCGTGCCTTTGTCTTCAGACGCCGCGTCTGCTTCTGCCTCTCAGGGTGCCGACGTGGTATTGGAGGAGGAAACTCCTGCTAGGGAAACTCGTGCCGTGTCTCCTTCTACGGTCTCTTCTGCAGATTGGGTGGTATGTGCTTCGAATCAATTAAAGCCGTAGCATCATGGTAATTTGACTTGGTATGATCTAGATGCCATCTCCGGTTGTCGCTCCTTCCGGTGCCTTCATTGAGCAGTTTGCCGAAAAAGAAGGTACCCTCAAGGACGCCGTTCAGATTGGCGAGAAGATCACCGATCTGTATCGCCGCTCTTTCAACAAGGCTGACCTCCAGTACGGCAACACGTTCTGCGCCTATTGCTCGGGCACTCCTAGTCATCCCGCTCATCGATGTCCTGCTCGATCCGCCAAGGTATGTTTTCTTTTTAAATCCACGTTTTCTTTCGCATTGACGTGAATCTAAGGCTGTTTGTCCTTGCGGGCCTTGCATTCTTGCTGGCACCGAATGTACTTTTGCCAGGCTGTCTTCGGTCTGTCATGCTTGTCATAAATCTGTGACTCGCCACTGCGTCGGAGGCCTTCCTGACCGGCAAATCCTTTTGATGCCGTTCAAGGATCCCCACCCAGAGGACGATCAAGATATCCTCGACATTATTGATGAACTCATCGACACCGATCCTTATGGAGCTAGTAAGTCCTTGTCTTCCGCTTTTTCTGGTCTGCGGTCACTAATTCCATGTGTTTTTACAGAAATTTCGGGCGTCCTTAGCGATGATCCTCATACTGAATCGATTGTCGACAACGTGAAGGCCTATGTTGGGGCGAACTTCCAACAGTTTGCTCCTCATGGACCCGAGTCCATAGCTTCTTTGGTGAATATGAAGGAGGCTTACTACCAGCAGTTGGAGTCCAATACTCGCGACCTCTATTTGAACCTAAAGCTTCGTCACATCCTTGTTCAACATTACTGTCTTGTTACGGTTAAACTCGATGAGATGCGCGCTCAAGAGGAAGCGGAGGCTAGTACTGCGGCCAAGATGAGGACCGGCAATCACACTACGTCTTCTTCTTGCAAAACCTATGTCCCTTGGTGGAGGAATAAGCACCATCGCTCGGGTCGTGGCCATGGTAAGAAGAACCAGTCGAAGAACAAGGGCAAGAAGGATGATAGGAAGGGTAAAGGTAAAGCCGAGGCTGCCCAGTACATTAAGGAATGTGCTGGGTGGGGTTGCGACCATCATAACTGCGATTCTAACATGGAGTCTCCAGACCCTGTTCCAGCTCTTTGTACTTGCCGTGGATGGGGCAGTTGTGGTGAAGCGAACTGTCCTTCTAAAGGCAGCTGGACTCCGCCTCCCCAGGCATCCGTTGAGTACCAGGACAGTGTCCCTGGCAACTATGGAGGAAACTGGCAGAGCAAGGCAGGCTCCAGTCGTCGTGGTCGTTACTAGAGTTGCCGTGGTGGTGGTATTCAATTCGTACGGACGTTTTCGCAGGGGTATATTTTGAAAGAGTGTCGGGGGACCGGTATGGATATACCGGTCAGAATAATTAGCTATGAATGAATGTGTAGGGGCCTCCAAAATGGAGCCCAATTATTTATATAAAATTTTTGGTTTTCGCCAATGTCTCGAGTGAAAATCAAGCAAGTTCTGCTTCGTTATGTGCTCCTTCTAGATCTGGGAGGTCGTCGAGCGTACCATCATCTGATGACGCGAAAAGATCATTGATCCGCGTGGGTGGCACGTCAATGATCGCATTGATATCCGGTACGTCAATCTTCTTCCTGGCGAAGTACGGCAATAGCCTAAATGCGGCAACTGGTCTTGCGAAGGTTGAACCGTCTAATTCGCAAAGGAGATATGCACCGCCTTTATTCCTCCCCAAGATTACTAAGGGGCCCAAATATCTGGCGTGCATTTTACGATTTAGAGCCTTCTCTATCTGTGTATTGCGCATCAAAACTAAATCTCCCGGTTGGAAGTTAAAGTCTCTGATAGAGTATTCATGGTCCTTCTCGAATTTGACTGCGGCATTTCTCCTGGCTTCGTAGACTTTAGACTTCAAACGCTCGAGATCTGAAGAACGTTTTTGAAGACTGATAGCTCGTCGTGCAATTAATGACGTAGTACTGATGATATTGTCTGGTGGCGGCATCAACCATGTAGATTCGACTATGTCCATTGGGAGAAGGGGTTCCGTCCCGGTTGCGGCAAAATACGGTGAACAACCCATACGTTTTCTGATCGTTATTCGGTCCGCCCAAAATACTGAATAGGTGTTTTGACTCCACTTCTTTTGATCACCATCAGACGCCTTAAACAGTCCTTGACGGACGTCGAAGTGTGGTCTTTCGGCAATCCCATTAGCTCTGGAGTTGTAACCTGAAATGCGAATATGATTGATATGGTATTTCTTGCTCAGATAATTGATTGCGGCAACAAAGGCGGATCCGTTGTCGGTGACGATCTCGACTAAGGATCCCCAATGGCATAAGATATCCTCGAAAATCCATTCTCCTAAAGTTCGTGCTGTTTCTTTGCGCAAGCAACGAAATTCTGGATAGTGACTGAGTGAACATCTGCCTTGGACGATGTAACGGTATTGTCCTGAAACTGGCATGATCATGGTGTCCATATACATCTTGGAAAACAATGGAGCGGGAAGCACGACGGTAGGCGGGATATATATTTGTCAGGTTTGACGGATTTGGCAAAGATGATATGTCCTTATGAACCAGGAAATATCATACTTCATATCAGGCCACCAATAACGTTCCTTGATTAGCGCGAGCGTCGCATAGAAGCCCTTGTGAGCAACGACATCGTGGCAAGACGTCATCACTTGAATGCGACGTTCGGGGAACAAGATGAGCTGATGTCTCCCATCTACGTTTTTACGCCATAATTTTCCTTGTCTCTCGAAGAAATGAACGGCATATTTCATGAATTTCGCGTATGCAATATCGTTGAATCCTGCAGGTCTCTTGAGGTATAGATGCCACGGCAATAGATGTGTTAGCCGTTCATCTAGACGTTGTTGCTTTGCGGTACAAGGAACTTCTGAGTAAGGAATGATTTTTGTGGATTCTACGGCAACTTCTTGTTGGAGAACTTGAATTAACTTGATTGGCGAATTAACCGTAGGCGAAGTTGAATTAATGAAATGCATAAGCCCGTAATAAGTGTGTAAGAAGTCTTCCATGCCGTCTTCGGGCGGGGGAGGATCTCCTAGTTGGGGTGGGCGTCGCGATAATCCATCTGGACCATGCTTAGAGCCTGGTACATGGACTAGGACGAAATGAAAAGATAGAATGCCGATAATCCATCGGTTAACTGCTGCTGAGGGTGCGATATCAGGGTTCTTGAGCATTCCCTTGATAGCACTCGCGTCAACTTCAACAATAAACGTAGGAAGACCGATCAGATAGATTTTGCAATCTCCTAAGGCTCGGTAGAGTCCAAATATCTCTTTCTTGGCTTGAGAGTATCCGCACTCGCGTTCGTTAAGAGTGATTGAACCGAATCTAGCGAAGTATCGAATCTTTAGATCGACAGGGTCGCATTGTGCTAGGTAATATCCTACTGCGGCAGGTCCTGTATCAACGGCAAGTATAACAGCTCCGGTTGACGTGTAACTGAGCGGCCTTAATGCCGGGCTGATTCTAACTGCGTCTTTAAGATCTTCTTGTGCGGCAATCTCTGCTGATTCGAATTTGAAAGGAACATCTTTTCTGAATAACTTGGTAATGGGTAGAGCTCGGGTTGCGAAATTATCGATGAATATTCGTAGGACTCCGACGGTACCAATGAAGGCACACGCATCAGAGACGTCAATACAAGGTCCCCATCGCAGGATTGAGGCGACAATACTTTCGAGAGGTAGTCGGCCAGAATATGTGCATCTATGACCTAGCACGGTAATCTCTGCGCAACAGAGGTAGGCTTTCTTGCCTGAAAACGTTCCTCCACAATATTTCATGCGTTGAACAATCCTGTTCAGGTTTTGGAAGTGTTCCCAAACAAAGCGTCGAATGCCGTGGTTGAGAGGAATGGTTTCATAGCCTCCTATGATTTCGTATCGAGTTTCTGGTCCTCTAACAGGGACGTCATCAATGTACGGAATGGTGAACTCTGGGATTTCGGGTTGTAGAATGAAGGTAACGTCGTCATGGAATATTGGTACGGAATTTGTCCAACCCATGGGTAAGGTAATGAGTCGAAGTGCTCCATAAGGAGTCTGAAAGGTGGTGAGGTCGCGAGACGATTCTGCCAATAGACGTTCATCGTATCCAACGAATAAGTCTAGAGTAGCGCCGCATGCACGTCCTGCGAAATGTTCTGCAAGAGGGTCTGTTGCCGGTGGTAGTCCAGAATGAGCAATCGTAACTTCGTTCAACGGTTCTAGACTGTGAACTATGCGAAGACTTTTGCCATCTTTCTTTAAAACCGTAAACCATCTCGAGCGGTAGGAAGAATTTGAAGGTTCATAAACACCTGCGTCAATCTTGGTTTTGATCATACGGCAAACTTCTGCGTAAATGCCTGGAGGAATAGGAATATTTCATAGTACCCAAGGGGTGTGTTCGATGACTGGAATATCGATCGGAGGGAAGAAATCTCTATGAAAACTGCCTTGTTCTGAATCCTCCCATGTGAATGCTTTCTCCTGAACCGTCATGAAGTGATGCATGAGCTTCATTTCTTCTGGCCAAAGGAAACCATCGTTATGGATGGAGTCGATGTACTCCTTGCGTTCTTGGGTATAATGTTCGGTGGGGATGAAAGGTGGTGGGGTTGGAGATAATGTAGGTATTTCGGCTAATGGGTCTCCTCGAATATTGCGAATGATACGGAATTTATCAGGCAAGGTTGCAAGTACGGGCTTCATTTTCAAAGCGACCGGCTTGTACTTCTTGCCTGCGAAAACCGAAACTTTCTTAGAGAACCATGGCTCGTAGGATTGATCTCCAATAATATTAGAACCGTATAGACGATACATGTAATCTCGAGGCTGGGAAACGGAACTGAAATCTGAAAAATCTTGAGGAATCTGGGTCGGAATAGAGTATAAAGGTAACAATTGTTCGCGATCGGTGGGTAAAGAGAATTCAGCATATGGGGTAGAACTGTACACGGTTTCGGTCGACCATAGTGATTGTGTAAACGTAGTGGATTGGATAGGGAATTTATTAGGGTCGCAAGCCGATAAATATTGGGTGGAAGCTTTTTCTGAGTCAAATTCAGAAGTGGACGCCGCGTAGGCAATAATTTTAGGTTCTTGATTCGCGTCTAATTCAATGACAAGGGCGATCTCCTCTATATCGTCGTTGGGTTCTTCTAGTCAATTTTCCCAAGAAAATGGGACATGGTTAAGGATACGGGGACGACCACGAGGAATCGTCGGGATGGTGGCGGTCTTGCCGGTGTTCGGATCATGAATGGTAATGGTCTGGTTTTTGTCCGAATAATTGCAAACAATGCTCTGCATTAATGTGTCAAAAGGTCTGCCGAGCAAGATATCGTAGGCAGATTGCCGAATGACATGCACTTGCAAGTATAGCGTGATATCTCCAAACAAAAATGTGACATTTTGTGCTAGACCCAAGGAATAATTCGTAGTTCCATTGGCCGACTGCATTTCCAATATCACCGTTGGGTCATAGATCAACCCCAAGTGCAAGCACACAGCTTCCGACATGGAGATCACTTGTGATCCGGGATCAATGATGCACTCGACTTTGAGCTGATGATCCACCACTGGGACGATGGATCTTAATGAAATAGAGTCTGCTGCGCATTTCAAGGGTCCGATCTTCTCCCCTTTCTTGATGTGAGCTTCGTATGGGTCTGGGACGATTGATGATCCTGCCGGCGGTTCTTTCGGAGTGCTACTGGTCTGCTCGAAAGTCTGAACGAAATTATCCAGCATGCTGTATAAAAGAGTGGAAGTTTTGCCGTTTTCGTGGTCTTCTGGCGCCTTTACCGTGATCTCTACGGTTTCGGGTCCGGTAAACGGTAAGGCTACCTCCTTCTGGAACTGTTCCACTGTATTTGGCACTTTGCATTTCGTGTTATCCTCCTTAATCATTTCCCTGATCGCTGGTGATAAGGAATACAATTCTTGATGCGACAATGTGATCGTGGAGTCAAGCGCATGCTCGTAGACTTCTCGCGCAACATGCGAACCTTCTATCGGCGCCCGCGTCCTATAAGCAGGTTCATTGTCTTTAGGACGCTTGCGGATATCTGGCTTTGCACCCGCATTACGAACTGCTGGCGGTGCATAATTGGCTGGCTTTGCTGCGGCAAATGGATGAATGTCTTCGGGGATGAGCTGAGCTACACGCTCCTTAGCTGGCGCGTGCTCGGGTCCTGCCGTGACAGTCTTGGATGGATTGTGTCGCGGAGTAGCCGATGGCGCATACGATGGAAACTTGGATCGAATATTCTGATCATTGTCGTGGACTACAGTCTTAGATTTCTCGAATTGACGTGGAGAATAAGACTCTATGATAGCTGCGGCAATTTCGTCGTCTTTCTTGGTCTGAGGGGGTACGGCAATATCGTCTTCATCGTCTGAATATTCAACTAAGTCGGGCATGCCGTCATAGTCTGGGGTAAGATCATGATCAAAGTGATCGAGAATCTTGGGTATGGCAACCTCCTGCTCGTCATCAAGCACGGCTTCTTCAGCGGCCTTCCGACTAGTACGAGTTTGTCGACCCACTGCCTTCGTAGGTTCTTGCGGAACAGCGGTCTCCGCTTTTGCTGCGGGAACTGCCTTCTTGAGTGGTCCGCGTTTAAGGTGTGGTACTTCGACTACGACTTGACGTAGCATAGTATCCTTGGCGTCTGCGGCAATTGGACTAGAAGAGTCTTCTTCAGCAACGTGCATGAACTGCTTGATGCCTTCGATCTCTTTTCCAATAGCTTCGGATTTGGGGGCAATGAGCACCTCAAGGCGCTGGTGCGCATCAATGCCGGGGACTGGCGTGCTAAGTAATTGAGGCTGAACGTCTGCGTTAACTGGTGAAGAGCGCTGCTGGCTGAGGTATGGAACTGGCTCGACAATAGCGTTCATCATATGATTAACGATGCCGGTCTGGCCTGGATTCTGACGGTGCCATTCCTCGATGCGATCCTTAAGCCAAGTGCCTTGGATATTCCTAGGGACCCAGGCGCCAGTAGAAAGGACAATCTTCCCATCTATATTGCGCCTGCATTTCCCTTCTTTAATCATCTCCTCAACTTTGAGACATTCTCAAATGAAATGCCCGATTTCTCCGCAGAAGCTGCAATTTTGGCCGGTTGCCGTATTTGCATAGCTACTCTGCTGTGGAGGACCGGACGGAAACGATCGTTGCTGAGCTCTCTGAAATCTGTCGTTCAAGTTTAACTGCAATAACGTCTCTCCAAGCTTAATGAGCTGATTAATATGCTCCATTTTAACTTGTGGTTCCACAGGTTCCTCTTTAACGCGAACTGTAGACTGAGGCTGGGGAACTGGAACGGGATACGGTATCTCGGAGGGTCTGGCTGGTGCAGCGTCACGAAAACTATGCGTGGGCATGCTGCTAAGAGTGCTTTCGCCTTTATTCGTGCCTTGTAAAACGAACTGAGCGGCCGCATAAATATCGGCGAGGTCGTAAGGATCTGCTGGATGATGGTCTGGTAATTTGATCTGAAGTCGACGAGCAATGGCGTCCCAAACGTGATTAGGAAAGCCCTTGCTGAACATATTGCCGGTCTCGTGGTTAGACAAACGGCTATTGGTGACTAGGTGTTTTACTTTGGGGTAGAACTCCCGATAAAACGCTCCTAAGTCTGCGAGATTATCGACTTCTCGCGCGTATTTCCCAATGACGCGCTCGAGATCGTGTCTCTCATATTTACGAGTGGTGCTTGCATCAGGATACTGAGCAATAACGGCATCTTTGAAGTTTTCGTAGGTCTTTGCGGCATCGCTATATTCTGGCAAGCTTTCCCAAAACTTGGAAATGACGAGTCCAGGATAGTAGATAAACCACTTCTTTTTATCGGCGTTTGCGTTTATGGAATGACGGGTAAAGAGGCCTTCGATATCACTGATATAACGCGTCAATTCGCATCCAGGACTGACTTCGTCAATGATATTCGGAGCGCTCTTCTCCTTTCTGAACGGCATAGATGCTGCGGCCATGGCTACTGGTGGTACGGGCGGTTGAACTGGAGGCTGTGCTGGTTGTTGTGCGCCTGGTTGCGCTGCGGGAGCTGGTTGTTGATTCAGATTGACTGATGGTAAAATGGGGAATATGGGAAAATAAGAGGTGGAAGCCTCTGCCGGTGGATCAAAAGGTAGACTTTTTTCGAAGGACTCGTCCTTGATATCAAAGTTTATGGTAGTAGCGGAATCTGGTACTAATTCGTTGCTAGATTCGACAGATTCTTCTTGTCGATAATCGGTGAACGAGGTGGATTCTACGTGGTAGCCTCCAAACGCGTGTCCAGAATAAGGAGTGCCAGGGGCTGTTCCGTAGTTTGAACCAAAGAGTTCAGCGGTAACTTCTGTTTCTTCGTCGTATTCTGGCTCTGACAACGACAAGTTCTCTCTTGCCGAAATGTCTAATTCTTTGGGGAACGGGGATGTGGGAGATTCGATGAAAGACCCAGGAATGGGACTACGAGGGGAGTCTGGTAACGGGGTTTCTGTAGCGAGCGTCGAAGATGACGCTTCAGACGATGCTAAATGGGCTGTAGATTCTTGTAACTGAAGACGTGCAGAGGTAGTTCGGAGGCCTCTGCCTTGGACTGGGACGTAAGGTGTTTTACGTTCGAATTTTCGTGAAATGGTGAAGAATTCGGGTTCGCAGCAAGTATAAGCTCGTTACGAAGGGCGAATCAAAAGGTGATAGGCGTATATAAACGCGATCAAAGAATTGATCTGGGACGTGAACTGATCCCCTCACGGTGGGCTCCAGAAATGATGAGCCTAGACTTCCGTGGCAACGGCAACACCAACTCAAAATGAGATTGGATAATTAACGTAGTGGCACGGCAATCAAGGTGATCGTGTGTGCGAGTGGTTTGGGGCACCTCCGTGCAGTAGAACAATTCCTCTATACACAAGAATACACTGCGACTTTAAGTCTGCGAAGTAGTACTGCTTGGTAGTCGAGTACTAAATGCTATGGCTTCAAGCCGGTAGGGATCTCTCGAAATGAGAGAGAACAAAAATGGGTATGACGTGAATACCATGAATTCGTATGCGAAAACGCGCTGCGAGACTAGAAAACGTCGCTCGACGGTAATCGGAGCGGGGTGAACGATGGAGAATAGACTAAACGGTCCGCAATAGTCTATGGGTGAGCGAGGCTATGAGAAAATGGCGTGGGGGACTGCGAGTGGCGAAATAAACGTGGAACGAGGTGCTGAGGGTGTACTGGCGAGAGAAAAACATGGAACTACGAAAACTGGTGGCGATACTGGTCCTATACGATGCGATGGTGCTGAGTCGATGTCGAAACTTGTCTGGCACTGAAACGATCCTATCCTATGTCAAACTAACCTTCAAGTCCACTCGGGGGACTGATACTATACGAAAACTGGCTGAAACTGATCCTAAGTCTGCTCTGAGACTACCCAAGTGGGCGACGATAACGGTGGCGAAAGGGAAACGGTAAAAACTCCAATGGTGTGAAAGTGAAACGATGACGGCCTATAAAAGATAAAGAGGACGAGGTATGGTGCAGCGATCACGTATTGGCACAATATGAGCGTGTACCAATAGTGTTAAGCATGAAGAGCGAGGGTGGAAGGACTCTTCACAGTTAAGAACCGCGGAATAACTCTGATGAGCTCAAGAGTCGACATGCAATCAAGAATATGCTGGTGCAAACGGTATATTGCCGTAGAACGGTGAATAGACATTGTTTACTGGCGATAGACTAGAGCGTGACGATAATTGACGTAGTCTGGGGTCAACGAGAGGTAAGAACTTTTTTAGCTACATTTTTCTAACTAGTTTTTATACTGAAAGTACGAAATTATAAATAGAGTATATATGCGAGGCTCGGTAAGATTGTAAGGCCTTGGCTTTGTAAAAATCGTAGGAAACATATGGTACTTTGTCTTCTAAAGTAACAGCAACTTGTCGACGTTGCTGTGTATGGATGCGAACCGTATGGTTTTTGCTGAGCGATGCTCGGATCGTTAGGTGCTGTTTAGCTGCGGATTACTGAGCGATAGTCGTCGTACTGAGGAGTACGCGTGGAGTAACGTTTCCTTGAAGCCTTGGCGAAGTAACAGCCTTAGTAAACACGGTCTGTGGTTGCCGTAGCTGGGAGGGTACTCGCGTCGCTCACGTCATTTTTATTAAGTGATCAAATGAGCGCGTCAACTGGTGCTTCTGAGTGATGCGTCAATTCCGTATTGGGATGATTGCCGATCGAAAGTGCCTTGCCGTGATGAAGTACGGCAATTAGGATGCGTGGCAAGATGGGATGGATAACAAAGCGCATGAGGAGTGGTTGCCGTAGGATAAAAGTGGTATCAATGTGTGTGTAATCATTGTTTTGCTGAAAGGCCGTTGAAGGGACCTTAGCGTTAATTAGCAGGCAAAATCCGCGAATTCTGAGCGTACAGAGCCTGGAGGCTCATCAACGCCCCAGGGCAGAGGCAAGTCGGTGTCGAGCAGGCGAACCGTATTGTCGAAGCTATCCATGACGATGATGTAAGCATCGCTGTTCAGTTCCATCCTGCTCTGAATAATGGAGCGAGGACCAATAACATTATGAATGACCGCATCCATCCCACCCTGAAAACCCTGGATCCCACCACAACCAGTGATAGCGATGTCATATCCGAATTCTGGCACAACGAAACGAGGCCGGAATACAGGTAAGACACGGTGATTGATAACAATGGGGTTGGATTCCAGGTTTTCAATTGACACAGGATCGAGAAAGTCAAACGCGACGCAGATAGCATTCGCAAGGGGCGTAATGGTATGGAACTGAAAGAGCAGCCCCCTGCTGTTAAGAGCAGCAGCGAGCTGGTCTTTCATGTTCTCAGCGTCGCTGACGCTGTCCATGTTGAAGAAGCCCCTTCGAGTTCAGTTGTACCCATTCGTAACCTTCCAGTCGGCTTTAAGTCTGCCATGAGCAATGATAGCACGCCTGATGCCATACAGGATGTCGGGACGGGGAGTGGCGGAGAGCGATGGGGAAAGGGATAGGAAAACATAATCAACTGCCTGTCGAACATTTCCTGGATTAACTTTAAGGTCTGAGAGTAACGGCATGTAGGTCTGGGGGAGGGCGACGCGGGTGTGCTGGACAATTTGGGGGTATGCGGCCACAAAGTCAGCCTGAGCAGATAACTTTGAGGACCAGTCCAGTCCTGACACAGCAAGCTCCAGACCTACAAAGACAGTAGAAGACTGTTCGAGCTCCCCAGGTGGAGTATGAGGGTGAGGGAGGTGGTCGAGGTTGGGGTTTTTGAAGGGAGGCAGAGGGTGAGACATTGTGGGCAGGGTTGGTTTCAGACTCTCGAGAGCGAAAATCAGGTATTAAAAAATGGACAGGTAAGATAAATTGGCAAGGAGAGTAAGGTTAGGGAGAATTATAGCGAGACTATCATAAACGGAGCGGCGGTGGTGGTGGTGGTGGTGGTGGTGAATCGGAGGCAATAGCAGGGCGGAAGCTCCGGCCCGGCCGTTGGCCAAATTGGATGTGAATGACACTCTATTTCACGCTACACGAAGTTTTATCAAAATTCCTCTTGCCAATCGTCTTGTCTTATCAAAACAACGCGTTTGGCAAGAGCAAAAAAAAAAATCGGCTAACCCCAAGTTCGGTTCCTGGCCTTGCACATTAGAGGCGGCAACTAAGCGCACTGCACCATAGCTCGATGCCAACGAACGGATGCAAAAATCAATCGTCAAATCAAGGAGAAATCATAGCGGACTTCAGAAGACCAGCTGCGGGACATAGGCGCTGATGGATGATTCAATAATTAGACATTGCCAGAGGGATGCAGATGAGTAAACAAATTTAAGACGCCCCACCGTGCGTAATACATTCAGGATATAATATTCCTGGTAGACAACTGTAGTCGTGTGCTATGACGGGTGGCAGGTCAATTTAAAAGACCGCCGTTAACATTCCAAGTCTATTTTGTAAAACTCTTGGGTGCCTGTAAGAGCTGAAGTGCTCACCTGTGATCATCGATATTCCTGCTCTGATTGCAAAGTGAGACCAATGCTTTGCCAAGTTGGTGAGAGGAATTGGACCACGGCGGCATTGCAAAGAGAGGTTTACCGTCCGATACCCTGGGTTCCCACGCTAACTTACCTGCTATGCTGTGCACTTACCTGCCATTGCCGTTTCGGGATTGATAGCTTATTTCTTTTCTTTTGGCTTTGCCTCACATCTCAGAAATCTCATACTCTTTGCAGCTTTGTATTTAAGTACTATGAGCTGTACTGAGCTCACCAAAAATATGAAAAATACGAATCTCTCGAGTTATGAATGAAACAATGTTATCTATCCATGCTTTGTCAGCGGACTTACCTGCCACCGGTCGAATCGGTCCGAGATTTACCTGCCACTTACCTGCCACCCCCTTCGTTATTGTCTTTGCGCCGATTCCTCACAGCTCATTTGCTCCTACAACCATTCTCTGATACATCATACATATATACTGCAGGATTCACAATTTTTTGACCTCTTTTCGAGCGTGTACAATGAATATTTTGCACCTACTTTTCTCCCTTTTTTCGTTTTCCTTTCTTGTATTTCCTGATACTCTTTTCGAGCGCACAAGCTACTTACATCATATGTATACATCAGAACACGACTTACTGGTGCTGTATTTTCAGCAATTTGGTATAACTTGCGTGCTCGACGCTTGTTTCGAGCCCTTAAGATCATGAGAAATTGATACAATGTCAGGCGCGCGCAGCGCGGAAAAATGACACGGGATGGTTACATCTACAAAATAGTAATAGCTTTAGCATAATGATGAAGGGGCGAGAGCCTTCCGGATTTTTCTTTTCTCTTTCTTTTTTCTTCCAAATTCGGGTGAAAACACCCAGTGTATTGGACGGAAAACCCAAAGAGACGACTCAGCGGCCTCAGTGACTCGTGAGAACATTTTGCCAGACTGAATCAAAAGTTTCCCTCTGTTTCGTTACTTCTCACCATGTCGGCCAGGACTGCATCCATCTCTAGGAAAACAAGCGAAACCGAAATCGAGGTGTCCATAAATCTTGACTGTGCTCCTGGATCCAATGTCGCGCAAACTATCGAAGTGTCAACCGGAATCGGCTTTCTGGATCACGTATGAACTACTTCTAGGGCGCCCCGATATACAATTCAGACCGCAATTTGCAGATGTACACGGCGTTAGCGAAGCATGGTGGAATGTCCTTGACCATGAAGTGTAAAGGGGACCTCTGGATAGATGACCACCACACGGCAGATATGTCCATTTCCTTCATCGACTTTTGGCCAATCGTATTGATGCCCATTTGTCATTACAGGATAGCGCAATCGCTCTAGGGACGGCGTTCAAACAGGCTCTTGGGGAAGTGCGCGGTATACGGCGGTATGGAACTGGCTTTGCTCCCCTCGACGAGGTGCGTATTCGCCTATCTGTATCGGAGTACTACATTTTGTGACACTTTCTTTGCTTTAGGCCCTATCGCGAGCTGTGATAGACATATGCTCACGGCCGTACTGCGTTACCGACCTTGGCCTCAAGAGAGAAAAGATTGGCGATCTCTCGACGGAGATGATACCGCACATATTCTACTCATTCGCGATTGCCTCTGGAGTTACGCTGCATGTAGATGTCCTTCGGGGAGAAAATGACCACCATCGGTACGTGATATACGCAGCATATTTTCCCATCCCTAGCCAAAACTCTGATTACAGGTCGGAATCCGCTTTCAAAGCGCTTGCTTTGGCCATCCGTCAAGCTATTGAGAGGACGGGAAGTAACGACGTCCCTAGTACAAAAGGCGTATTGTAGATGTAAACCATGTATTTCATATCTGATGCTCTCCAATCGTTCGTTAATCGAAGAGTTAGCCAATTTCATGCTCTGCTAAAAGCTGAGAGGGAAATGAAATGAGAATTAGTTCGCCAAAGCAACGCAAGAACGTACCATGTTCGGGATTCCATTGGATATGGGGTAGACATGTTGGCAATTAGGACATGTCATGGAACCCTCTTCTACATGTATCTGTGAAATCGTTCAGCATACCTGACTTTGACGATCGATTCAGGGATTAGCTCACTTCAAGTAAAACATGATGAAGACTTTTCAGGAAATCGTCGTCCAGCATCTCAGGCTGCTCTAACGGGAGAGAAGTGTCTCCTACCTGTGTATATGAACATTCAGAATAGAAAAAGTCGCGTTGTAGCCTCACATACCTGTCTAGCAGCATCAACCAACGCCTTCCATTCAATTTTGGGAATGAAGCCTCTAAGAAAATCGGGGTTGAATTCGGCTTCGCGCAGCTCAACCTGCACATCTTTGAATTCTAGCGGGAAATTGTTGGAAGTGCATCCTTTGACATGGCATGCCAAAAGATTGTGAGTGATCAGACGGACCATTGGACAAGGAAAAGATGAAAGAGTACAATCGGTAGTTCGGACCGGTGTTCAAGCCAGAGGAAGGAAACAAGTGACAACAGCGGCTTTCGGATTCGCCTTCCCGACAACTGTCAAGACTTGAATATTCAAGTGAATTTCTACTGGATTTGCGCTTAAATATTCCCGACTAAAGTATGGTTTGCTAAGTGATGGTGAAACATTTTGTCCTTGGTCCTATGTTCTCTCATTCTAACGTGCAGACTCGCTGTCTGACAGTCTTGACTGCACCACCGGCACTCTACCAACGGCCGATATCTCTAACGATGCTGACAGAGACACTGAGCCTATCAGAAATATAGCGCTTCTATGCCACGACCGGGACGGATGCTATATGGACGCAGAATGCCTTAGGGCGAATCATAAATCCGATAAATGCGACCCATAGCCGAGTCAGTCAACCCCCGAGATACATTTCTCCTGACGGAGGACTATCGCCATGGACGTGCAGCCCCCCGCGACCCGATACCTTGGAGCTCTTCGTAATTCGCAAGGGAGACCTTTCAACCAGCTACTCGAACTGAGAAGGAAAGTACCGACCTATGTCTGGTGCTCGCTCTTCACCGCCCTCGGGGGCTTTTTGTGGGGTTACGATACTGGAAGGTAGGCTTCATGCATATCTTCACCATTCATCGCTGATAGATCCGTAACCCTAGCATTGGACCCATCTCTGTCATGCCGCAGTTCGAAGCACAGTTTGGCGCACTCTCGCCTACAGCGCAGGGCCTTTTGGTCTCCTCCATCCTTATTGCGGCGTCTATCACATCTTTAGTTGCCGGACCTCTGTCGGATCGTATTTCTCGGACACGCACCATCGCCCTAGGAGGTGCTGTATTCTCAGCAGGTTGTGCCATTGCCTGTTCCGCGCAGCATCGCCCACAGCTATTCATCGGGCGCTCCATCGCAGGCGTCGGGCAAGGTTTATTCATTTCGAGTATTACTGTCTATGTTACGGAGATATCTCCCTCTGCTAGTCGTGGTCGGCTCTCGACGTTCGTACAGTCATTTAACACGATCGGGATCATGACAGGTGAGTAGGGATAGCGCGCTTTATCCCACCCTAGATTCTGAATGACCTTTCAGGATATTTTACATGCTATGGATCCGTCAAGGTACCTGGAAGTTTTTCCTGGCGATTTCCATTGGCCCTTCAAGTTTTGGTAGCAATTATATTGGCTGTTGGGACACCTTTTTTCCCACATTCTCCTCGATGGCTGAGACATGTGGGTCGACATCGAGATGTGGACGAGGCCAAGCGTCGTCTTGGTATCGCTGGGACAAATGCCACGGGTGACGACCCGGATTTCCAAGACACCAACATCACGGGCTCTAGTGGTCACTTTGCCCAGGATCTGAAAAATCTATGGGGGAAGGGTATCCGTACTAGAACGATATTTTGTGTATTCATTATGGCCATGCAGCCGGTGTGTTCAATCCACTGCGTCCTGACATAGGGTTGCTAACTGACAATTTCCAGCTTTCGGGCATCGACGCCGTACTTTATGTGAGCGCTTTGATAGTTGTTTGATGGTGGTGATATTTATCTATATCACCTTTAGTATGCCCCGACGCTCTTCTCTCAGGCAGGACTATCATCGACGACATCTTCTTTCCTTGCCTCTGGCGTCTCTGGTATTTTAATGGTTCTTGTTACCCTCTGTTCGCAGTGGTTCCAAGACAAATGTGAGGAATATTTCCCATCGATTTTTTTTCGCTTTTTTAAGAGTTTAACCGTAGGGTCCCGTCGCGTTCAGCAGATTGGAGGTTCTGCCATTTGTGCCCTTGCCATGCTCATCATTGGTGCAATCTACCTTTCTCGCTCCAACAGCACCGAACCTGGAAGAACTGCCATCATTTGCTTCATCTACATTTTCGTTGCAGGATTTGTCTCGAGCTGGGCCATTGTCACCCGGATAGTCTGCAACGAAGTTCAGCCGACCAAAACCCGCGCGGCAGTTTCTAGCCTAAGCCAGTGCGCCAGCTGGGTAGTGAACTGCGTGGTAGCGTTCTCAACGCCGCTGTTCCTCAACCGTTCTAGTTGGGGTCCGTACTTTTTGTTCGGTGGATGCTCTTTGTTGAACGCAGCTGTGTGCTTTGTCTTCCAACCGGAGACGAAGGGATTGACTTTGGAGGCAATCGATAGTGAGTTGGACGATACGCCGTTCCAGTTTGCACTGAGACGCCGGATTGGGAATTTGCGCAACCGTAGTAATAATACCAATGGAGGCGGGGATGAGAGCAGCGCGACTGCGATTGAATTGGTAGAAGCTCCATTCCGATAAGAACCGAGACCTGTCATGTCATGAACTGGTACGGTAGACGTAACTCAATAAAATAGCTAAACACCAAAGTGTCGCACGCAGCGCCTGATGTAGCCGTTAGTCGACGGAGGCGACCAGCAACCACAGATGATCGATGAGCAAGGAATGTTATCGACGAACAGCACCCATTGAGCACAGCAATAGTTGGCACAACTCAAAAACATTCATTGATATGCGCTAGTACAAAGACAACGGGATAAAACCATTAACGAAGTGAAGGTAATCTACAGACAGTGTCAGCATGCGGGACTATAACAGATACAAGAGAAAAGAAAATAGAATCAGGTGTTCGATGCATATCAACAAGCACTCCCATCCGCCTCCACTTTGTACATTGAAGAGACTTTGGTATAGACGGGGGTGCATTCGTGTCCGCCCATCGATGATATCATCAAAGGAGACTAGAGGATGGCATGCTCACCTGGTGGATACGTTGAGCGCCAGTGCTAGAAGAAGACAAGAAAAAATCAGTATGGGTCGAGAAGAAAGGACAAGGCGACGCAAAGAGATCAGACAAGGCTGAAACTAGATTAAAGTTTTCCACAGCTTGTGTTCGGAATGTGGTAAAGTATGGAATTGATCTGGATCATCACTGAGAGAGAATGAGAAGATGACACGTACCACCGACTGAGGGAGTAAGGGAGACAAGGACTAGACGAAGGAAAAAGTGGGATGTAGAAAGTTTTCAACAAAAATTTCGCCTTTTAAAAGGACTAAGAGTCACGTGCGTCAAGCACAGCCACTTCCCACGCTTTGCAATAGGACCGAGCCAATGATTCTATGTATCGCACATTGAGCACAAGTTAGTTGTACAGGGACACACAAATTTTATATCTTCTCTGCATCTAAAGACAAATCTTGTCTACCGGCGTCTATTAGGACCTTTCGGTTTCGCAAAAGGTTTCTTCTCCCCCCCATCCAGCGCTTCTGACGCGTTAGGAATACTGTTATCAGAGGTAAGTTTCAGTTCGATCTTCAGATAGTCCTCTGTTATCTCCTTAGGATCAGAAGTCTCAATCCGACGCGCCGCGACAGTATCAGGGGGTAAAAGCGTTTTGGCCACCATGTAGATGGGGTATGCACTGGTGGAGTACAACATTCGATGTTTGATTGGCGATGTGGACGGACAGGAGTAGATGAATACTGAGTGAAAGGTTGAGTAAAACAGAACACCTGAGAGACTTCTCACTTACTGATGTCGCGACGAGGAGACGAGGAATGCGAGTGCGACCACGCAAAGAAGGCATAGCTAGGTTCTGAAGTGGGAAGAGCAGACGAAAGGTCTTCCACAGAAGCTGAAGTCACGGATACAAGGGTCAATGTTTCCGTTGGAACGTCGATATTCTGGAGAAGACTATGTGAAGGCAACATTAGAACGGATTTAGCAGGCGTACCAGCAGGACCAATCCTGAATCTTCACCCTGCCCTAGCGCTTTGATGGCATCTTCGACTTGGTCGGTCCACTTCAGCCCAACGCCATGCCCTACAGGGTTGACCTTGGGGCGATAGCTGTGAGCGCCGGCTTCACGTTCCGCAGCCCGCGCGTTGGCTATTTCCTGCTCGCGAGTGGAGAGTGGCTGTGGCGCGGTGACGTGTCGACGGTGGGCCGCATACGCCTCTGCTGTTAAGTCCTCCTTTGAGGTCGCGAATATAGAGTCGGTGAAGACCGAGGAACCGAGGGAACGGGTCAGGGAGCCTCGTGATGCCGCGTAAAGCATCTGGATATGAACAATCAGTGCACTCCTGCTGACAAAGTGGAGGAAACAAAGGCTACCTTGGATCTGATTTTAGTGCCTTCGGGTACATAGTCAATGACGAGCCACTGGGTAGGGGGCTCATCAAGCCGGACAAGAATATAGGCAGGAACGTCGTCGCTGATTATATCAGGGTCTTGTAGCTTGACCAGATCCTCTGCAAGGGTTCCTTGGACGGGAACAGACAGATCGTGTACGAGCAGTTCTGGAGGCCTTGTGAGTAGCTATTCAATTCGTGCAATGGTCATCGCACCGTTGTCAATCGAGACTTTGATGAATCTGATATCTTTGGACTCGACGGCCGTTGAAAACTGAGCAGACAAGTCTTGTGATACACCGATACCTGAAGTTGCAGACATGATGGCGGTACTAAGGAAGGGCGTAGCAAGTCCGGGAAAACGGACCGATATGACGATGAATTTCCCACGGTCCTCTTTCCTGTTTACTCTGAGAATAGAATACTTATCTGATCGTGGAACGACCGACCTGAGACGCGGCTGGCCATACTACTTACCATGAAATATCTCCTTCAGCACATAGACACTGCCGCTGATGAGTTGGTACTGGGAAGACGATAATGGGAAGATATGTTTTCACCATAATAATAAGACCGAGAGTTCAAATTATTAAGGAACTCAGCTATCGAAATATGAGACGTCAGAGGGACACATCGCAGTCAATGCCCACTGAAGAACACACGTCAAGGGATTAAATTAATCAATACACGGACGCGACAGGATCACATGCAAGTCAACGTTGATTGGTCATGCATTGCTCGGTAACTCACCCGATAACCACGCGTATAACTGATCGGCATCCAAGTAATGACTCCATACCAACCGTTCATCCATCCGTCCGTCTTCTTGTCGATATCGTTGCTGTCTAGAAGATGCTACATATACATTCACTCCACTTTGATGACCAACAACGACACAGCCCACCACCCGCTAGCGGCACTCTCAGGTCTCTAGGCACTAGGATTGATGATTTGCTCGTCATTTCTGTTCGTTACCACCAAGTATGTATTGTAACGAGAAGATCAAGGGATTGGGATCTCAGTCGTGGCGATACTAAGCGCAGATTGTAGGCACCTTGAACTCAGAACTGTTTCCGACGGTGATATCAAAAAGATTTCCACTTTCTATTTTAACTCAGTGTCTATTCTACTTTCTTTCTCACTCGGATTACTTGAATACGAGGAATGATTATTATGGCCTTTTTTCTCTCCTGGTGCTTCTGACGTGAACTCTCGGTTAGTGTATGTCATGTTTCGCCGATGACACAAGCTCATTCGAATCTGTTCAAAATAGCTCACAGGAATCAACTCTGAGTACCATGGTATCCACGTCTCTCAATGATATTACGATGAACGTCTTCATCACGTCTACTGGATTTTATGATCAATTCACAATGGTCAAAACACGTCGATGACTTCTCAACGCTTGATACTCCTCTGCAACATCTTTTATTTAATCTTGAATATGTAAGTTGTGGATTTCATTTTAGCATGTTTCATGTGCTCTGAATGTGCCCAGATGCATACTCGCGCTGATTATTCCGATGGCATTGTCCTTGAATATAACGCTGGACAGCACTCCGGAAGCCTTCCAAAGCACACCGATATCCTTGCGCTGGGAGCACGATGATCCTTTGGATTTCGTTCTTGGTGCATTCTCGGACTTCCCCGGTATCGACTCGGTGATGGTAGTAATGGCGAATCAGGTCGTGGAAAATTTCACAGAAGACCGGATTGTTGATATGAGCTTCAATTATACAAGTGCATCTGGAGATGACTGCTTCCTGATCGCTTGGATTCCTCACGCTGAGTACGTTTATGATATGTTGCGCCAGTTATGCCCCTTTTCATGCACTATTTCAGACCTCGTAATAACTTTGCTACAAGCGAGCCGTTCACAATAAAATCCGGAAAGCACACATCTACTTCGATAACAATCGAGCCGACGATTCCCACCAGTGTCTGGCACCACTTCATCAGTACCAGAGTACGTGCTACAGCAGTCTTCTCTATTCATCAGCCTTGTAACATATTTTTCACAGGGGCATACCCTCTTCGACGACAGTGTCCAACATTTGGCCTAAACCCGCACCGCGCACGGGCACGATTGTCGGTGGCGTCCTCTGCTTTCTTGCAATTGGATGCATAGCCTCGTCTACATACGTCTTTATTCAGCGAAGGAAGTCGAAGGTAGCTACACCATTACTTGATCCTCAGGACAGTCCCATGACAGGGCCCATTCTAACTGATTTGCCACTGAAGTGTAGTAGTACGAGTTTCCCTCAAGAACACGAGACTCAAGACCTCCCGGAAGTGACGAGAGCTCGTTTAGAGGAAGAGAATGCCAGAATGCGAGAGGAGATTACGGCATTGGAGAATCAGATCAGACGTATGGAGGCTGGATACGGGAGTTTGCCTCCGCCATCGTACAGGTCTGCTTCAAATTACTCCTCTTCCAATGTTTCCAACTCCAGCAGATCTTTCCGTGTATGATCACTGGGTGGACTTTACCGATCAGACTCCGTGGATTTCTTGATATAGCAACGGAAAATAGATATTAGCTATGTTCACTACCGTCAGTGCCGACGTTGAACACCTCGCATAATCCGATCAACGTTATATTTCGACCAGTAGTCAAAACGCGAAGCTATTCAAGGTCTTTTACTCCAATTAGCGACCTCCCCATGTCTTTCCCATTCTTCCACCTGTGAGCTGATGCCAACATCCGGCTCGTCTGCATTGCTAATTGTCGCTACTAGGTGCGCCTTTGTAGCGCTCATTCCCCTAGTGTTGGCCCTAAATATCAGGCTGGACAGCACTCCGATAGGCTTCCACAACACCTCGGTATCGTTGCGCTGGGCGCAGGACGATCCTTCCGACTTCATTCTTGGTGCATTCTTGACTCATACTAAGGAATCGGTAATGGTGGCAAGAGCGATGCACCATGTGGAAAATTTCGCAGAAGACCGAACTACGCATATGACCTTCAATTATACCAGCTTACCTGGACACCGGGATTGTATCCTGCTCGCTTGGCTTCCTGACTCTAAGTACGTTTCTGACATTTTGCACAAAGCCGTACTTTCATGAGGTATTTCAGCGCAGGTCATCATTTCGCTCAGAGTGATGTGTGTTTTCAGTGACAGACCCCGAAGCGACAAAGTCCAAGCTGATATCTTCCATCTCGTCCACATCGTCGGTTTCAGGGTGCGTGCCGCTGCGTTGAGCTCTTGGTTTCTGAGTCCAAGACAAATAATTCCCCACAGAACCGCTCTTCATCAGCTGAAAACCACGGTGGATACGATAAGTCCCGCGTCGACAACATCCGAGTCGACCATCCCATCCAGTCCCACATCAGGGTATGTGCTGCTGTGTCAGTTCTGTCTCCACGACGAATCATTTCACGCAGAATCACTCCTCCTGTGCAATCAACAACGAAGGTTATACCCATGGAAGCAATTGTGGGCATTGTTACCGGCTCATTTGCACTTTTATTATCCATAGTCCTCGCTTTCCTAATATGGCGATGGAGGAACCGACAAAAAGCGAAAGAATCTGCACCATCGTGTGCTTTTTGGAGGTCCCTGAATAAAAAGAGTCCACCGGTTTCTCAATCTTTGCCTGCTTACACACCGACTGTTCCGTTGTCGTCCTTGGAACTAGATGGATCCTATTTTCACAGGTCGACATGATGGGTTAACTCAATAAAGACGTATCTGTATAAAATTGTGAGATTTATGCTTCAGTTGTTTGAATACTTATTATTCACCGCATCGAGTAGGATCAGCCCTAGTCCCACCCAAACCTGAATTCTTGACAAAATTATATCAATCATCAATCACAGATACAACAGGAGCATTGTCCCGGATTGTTTCAAGGACCTGTAGCTTGTCTATGCATATTGCAAGGGTTCCTTGAACGGAAACAGGCAGCAGATCGTGGACAAGCAGTTCTACATCGACAAACCTATTAGTACAATTCATGTCGTGGTCATCGCACCGTTGTCAATAGAAATTTTTTGAATCAGATTTACTTGAACTCGACGGCTGAAACCTGAGCAGACAGATATAGTGAGACCGATACCTGAAGTTGCGGGCATCATGGCGGTGTTATACTAGTAGAAGGAGCACGGCAAGTTCAGAGAACCGACCATCTCAACCGGTGATGACTTTCCCACGGTCTTCAGCAACTCACCTCACTCTAAGAACTGAATAGCAGTGAGGGACGTGAGATTCTGGCCCATCCAACTACCCGAAAATCTCCCCTTCAACACAGACATACCGTGGCCGACCCGATACCAACAGGCCGCAATTAATACGCCCCATTATGCATCCAGATTTCTTTGCCACATACTGAAGGTACTGAGTACTGACGACTGCACTCCAACGGTATAACTTTGCTTCAGGCATATGACACAATAGCCCTGTCGGAATCATCAAAGGTCCCTTTACAAGCCTGAGGAAGGGATACGAGGCGAGATAACGACGTCGACATTGGAGAGACGGGTCAGGCACGCCGCACGCCGCACATGGAAACTGTCTACGGGAGTTTGCTTCTACCGTCGTGCAGGTCGGTCTAGTATCTCCTCTCCCAGTGTTTCTATATATTTTGATACAAGATCTCTAAGCGGAATGTACTGATGTGCTCGTACATAGTATAGCAACGGAAAAAGGCACTATATTGGTTTAATTTGGGACCTTGTGCTGGTAACAACACCAATACCAGCACTATTTTCAACACTGTCAGTACCGAAGGAGCATCTAATATGCGGTCCGATCAACATTAGTCAACATGGCGGCAGCCAAAATATGAAGCCATTCAAGTTTACTCCAGCGACTGACTCCCATGTTCTTCCTATTCTTCCAACTGTGAGCGGATGTCGACTTCTGGTTTGTCTGCATTCAGCTCTAATTGCTACTAGGTGTGCGTTTATAGCGATTCCACTGGTGTTTTCCCTAAATATCAGGCTGGACAACAGTCCGATAGGCTTCCACAACACCTCGGTATCCTTGCTCTGGGCGCAGAGCGATCCATCCGACTTCGTTCTTAGTGCATTCTTGATTCACACTAAGGAGTCGGTAATGGTGGCAAAAACGATGCAACCTGTAGAAAATTTCGCAGCAAACCGAACTACGTATATGACCTTTAATTATACCAGCTTACCTGGAAACCGGGATTGTATCCTGCTCGCTTGGCTTCCTGACTCTAAGTACATTTCTGACATTTTTCGCCATGTGCCGCTTTCAATGTTCATGAGCTATTCCAGCGCAGGTCAACATTTCGCTCAGAGTCAGGTGTTTTCAGTGACAGACCCCGAGGCGACAACTTCATCCACACTGATTTCCTTCGGCATCTCGACCACTTCGTCAGTTTCAGGGTGCGTACCGCCGCGCTTAGCTCTTGGTTTTGAGTCCGAGACAAATAATTTTCCTTAGAACCGCTCCTCCTGGGCTGGGCGCCACACCCACACCACCAATCGTAGTGAATTCTACGCCAAGCCCCAAGTTGACGACCCCCAAGTCGACCATCCCATCCAGTCCCACTTCGTCAGTTTCAGGGTGTGTGTCGCAGCGATTACTCTGTTTTACCCATAAGTCCTATAACCATATTTTTCGCAGAATGGCCTCCAGTGCTTCGCTTAACCATGCGTCACACACAGGTATAATTGTGGGCATCGTCTTCGGTGTACTTGCACTTGGATGTGTGGTGTCTACGTCTGTATACGTCTTGATTCTGCGACGGAGGTTGAAGGCGGCTGCGCCATTACTTCTTCCTCAGGACAGTCCAGCGCCTAGTCTTTCAACTCCGTTTTCACTCAATCCTAGTAGCATGAGAGTCCACCAGGAACGCGAGACCGAAGCCCAAGAACCTATGTCGGAAGTACCAAGAGGTCGTTTAGAGGCAGAGATTGCAAGGTTGCGGGAGGAGATCATGGCGTTGCGGTTGGAAAATCAGATCAGACATATGGAAGCAGGATATAGTAGTTTGTCTCCACCATCATACAGGTGAATCCCGTTCCAACGTTTCCCACTCAGCAGACCTTGTGATGTGTGATCTTCGTATGGATGGTGAAGTTCGGTCAGTATTTCCGATCATTTAGTAAAAAGATGGAATAATCTAAGGTATCTTACCCCAGCTATCGACCTCCGGTGTCTTTCCGGTTCTTCCAGCTGTGAATGTCAAATTTGGTTCGTTTTGGATGCAATTCTAAATATTGTTAGGCGTACCTCTGTAACGTTTATTCCACTGGTGTCGTCCCTACACATCACGCTAGACGACAGGCCGCTAGCCTTCCAAAGCACGTCCATATCGTTGAACTGGGGGGCATGTTGTGGTGGTTGTGATTTCAGAACGGATGAATGCATAATGCAGAACGTGGAGGTTCGTTCAGGACTCTGAAAGTTTAAGGTCTCCCTAGTTAGAATCTGTCTGGTATAATTTTTCCAGATGTACCGACGGGCAACACGGTATACTAAAACATTCATTGGGAGCAACCGCGATATGGTACAATCAGAAGGGCAAGCATCCTGGCTAGCCTGAAACTTGAAAGATGGGAGCGTTAGATTCAAAGTTGAAGTCGACGTAGGAAGCTGAGCCGAGATTATGATCAGGTGACGGTTGGTGCCACGTCCCAAAAGAGCTGCTCATTCTCAAGTCGAAACTAGGACTGGAGTAAACAGAATGTTCCAGGGCGATGACATCGAGAACCGTCCGAAGTAGAGGCTGTGTTCGATTGATGGGCAGTACTATAGATCAAGGACGTACGTCATAGAGGCTATTGTCCCATAGTCGCAGTTCAGTAGTAATCGGCAGGCTCAGAACCTCTCACATAGCGCCAATTGTCCCGTCACCACAAGGTCCCAGTCAGAAGAACGAGCATCCAGTTGTCGAAGGTGGGAGTCATACTCGAAAATTGATGGTTGATAGAGCGCCCCCCCTCCCAATTGTTGCAAGTCGGCAATCCCCCGGCCGTTCGAATGTCTACACCAGAGGGACGGTTTGTTTGTGCAGGTGTCTCAAGCTATGCCTGCGTACGCAACAACCGTTCATTCACTGCCCTTGAAACTAGGTGAGTCCTGTTTTCACAGGACGATATGTTGGATTAACTGAACAAACTCCTATCTGTATAACATTGTTAGATTTATGGTTCAGCGGTTTGAACACTCAATTTGTTCACTGCACTCCCACATCATGATTGCGATACAATCCTGAAATAAGAGTAAAAATTATATCAATCATTGATTACAGGGACAACAGGAGCGTTGTTGTTTCAGGGACCTGCAGTTTGTTTAGGTCTTCTGCAGGTTCTTTGAACGGGAACAGTCAGCGGAGCAGTTCTGCATAGATGGCAGTCCTATTAGTAGTACCCATTCAAATTTGTGCAGTGGTTATCACACCGTTATCAATGAGAATCTTTATAAACCCGATATACCTGGAAATCTGAGCAGACAGATATAGTGATACACGAAGTTGCAGGTATGATGTAGAAGGAGCACGGCACGTTCGGCAAACGGACCGTCTGATATTCCCACGGTCTCTTTCCTATTCAACTCATCTCACTTTCTGAGAACTGAGCGGACTTGAGATGCTGGCGCATTACTCCTACCTTGAAATATCCCCTTCAGCACAGAGACATTGTAACTCAACATCTACTGGCCGCAAGTAATACCCCCATTGTATACATCCAGTCTTTTTCCATGTACTGAAGATACAGACGACTGAACTCTAGTAGCGGTAAACTGCGGTATGGGTTTCCTTCAGGCATACGTCACAGCTCTGTCGGAAATATCGAGAATCCATTTACGAGGAGAGCATGCAAGGGCGCGAGGGGAGCTAACGACGTTCGGGAGACGGATCAGGCGCATGGAGACTGTCTAGGAGTTTGCCTCCGCCGTCGTCCAGGTCTGCCTAGAATCTCCTCTCTCATGCTTCTATATCTTTTGATACGAGATCCGCCAGTGTACTGTACTGATATATTGTACATAGTGTAGCAACAGCAAACGGATCCATATCCCCAGGACGTTATCCCTGTAGCAGCACCCGTGTTTACTGCTGTCGGTACCGGAGGCTAACATCGCCTATACAGTCCGATCAGCATCAGGCAACGTCGCAGCAGCCAAATGTGAAGTCATTCGAGTTGACTCCAGCTGTCGACTTCCATGTTCTTCCAACAGTGAGCGGGTCTTGACTTTAGGTTCGTTTGCATGCAACTCTAATTGTTCCTAGGTGTGCGTTTATAGCGCTCATTCCACTGGCGTCTTCCCTGAATATAAAGCTGGACAGCACTCCGATAGGCTTCCACAATACCACGGTATCCTTGCGCTGGGCGCAGACCGATCCTTCCGACTTTGTTCTTGGTGCATTCTTGATTCACACTAAAGAAGCGGTGATGGTGGCAAAAACTATGCAACATGTGGCAAATTTCGCAGCAAACCGAACTGCCTATATGACCTTCAATTATACTAGCTTACCTGAAAACCGGGATTGTATCCTGCTGGCATGGCTTCCTGACGCTGAGTACGTTTCTGACATATTGCACCATACCCCAATTTCATGAGCTATCTCAGCCCAGGCCATCATTTTGCTCAGAGTCAGGTGTTCTCAGTGACAGATCCCGAGACGACAGCATCCATTGGCAGGCTGATATCTTCCGGAATCTCGTCTACTTTGTCAGTTTCAGGGTGCGCGCCGCTGTTTTTAGCTCTTGGTTTCCGAATCCACGACGAATATTTTCCCACAGAACCACTCGTCAGACATTGGGAGCTACACCTACATCACCGATCGTGATGGACCCCGAGTCACCAACATCCAAGTCGACTTTTTTGGACATCCCGTCCAGTCCCACTTCGTCAGTGTCAGGGTACGTGCTGCAGCGATTGATTCGTTTTACCCATAAGCTCTATAGCATGCTTTTCACAGAACAGCCCCCAATGCTTCGCCTAACCCCGCGTCACACACAGGTATCATCGTGGGCGTCGTCCTCGGCATGCTTGCACTTGGATGCGTAGTTTCTACATCTATTTACGTCTTGTTTCGCCAACGGAAGTCGAAGGCAGCTGCGCCATTACTTCTTCCTCAGGACAGTCCAGCGCCGAGTCTTCTAACACCGTATCCTAGTGCGAGAGTCCGCCAGGAATCCGAAGCCGAAACCCAAGAACCTATGTCGGAAGTACCGAGAGACCAATTAGAGGCAGAGATCACACGGATGCGGCAGGAGATCATGACGTTGCGGTTGGAAAATCAAATCAGACGTATGGAGGCTGGATACGGTAGTTTGCGCCCACCATCATACAGGTCCCTGCAACGTTTCGGGCTCAGCAGATCTTTTGATGTGTGATCTTCGTACGATCAGGATCGGGATCGGTGGTAGTACTTGGTTTAGCAACGATAAATGAATCTCAACCGTGTTTCCTACCGACAGTGAACATCTCGGACAGTTCGATCAGCGTCGCCATTCATTTGGCACGTATTGAAATATCAAGCCATTTAAGGTCTCCTACCGCAGCTATCGACCTCCCATGTCTTTCCCGTTCTTCCCGCTGTGAGTTGATGTCAATTGTCGGTTCGTTTTGGATGCAGTTCTAAATATCGTTAGGTATACCTTTTTAACGCTCCTTCCACTGGTGACATCCATGCCGGACAGAGCTCCGCAAAGCACGCCGATATCCTTGCGCCGGATGGGGCAGAGCGATCCTTCCGACTGCCTGGGTGCATTCTTGGCTCACACGTTGAAAGGATCGGTAAAGGTAGCAACGAAAGACGGGACCGTGGACAATTTCACAACAGACAGAATCGTCGATATCACCTTCAATTATACAAGTTCGTCTGGAAAGGACTGTAACTTGGTCGCTTGGCTTCAGGAGTACGTTTCTGATATATGGCACCATACCCCATTTTTATGCGCTATTTCAGACTGTGTCACTGCTTTGCCAAACCCGAGCTAGCTCCAATAGATTCAGACGGGCACCCCAAGAAGCCAGCATCCGAATCGACTTCAGAATCAGTTATGTGCGTGCTGCTGTGTCTAGTTCTCTGTTTCAATGGCATATAATATCCCGTAGAACCGCTTCTTCTGGACTGGGGGCCACACCCACTTTAACGGTCATGATGAATATGCCAAATGAGTCGACTATCTCATCCAGTCCCACTCCAGGGTGCGTGCAGCTGCGTTTAGTTCTCAGTATCCATGACATTTCCCACAGAACCGCCACTCCCGGACAATCAACAACGAAGGCTATACCCCCAGAAGCAATCGCAGGCATCGCCGTCGGTTCATTCGCACTTCTATTATCCATACTCCTCGCTCTCGTGGTATGGCGGAGGCGCCGACAAAAAGCAATAGAATCTGCACCATCGCGCGTTTTTTGGAGGTCCCTGGATAATAAGAGTTCACCGGTTTCTTAGCCTTTGCCTATATATAAGTTAGAGATGGACCTATTTTTACAGGACGGCATGATAGGACGATCGATCGATAGTTCCAAGAAATGTATTATTAGTGATGTACTCCAGCGATTTGATAACTTACCTTGTGGTTTCTATGGACAAGACAAAGAGACAGGCATGAAATCTGAAGGACTGATCATCTAAATGAGTATCCTCATGTCGCTAGAACGCTTCTACCAGAAATCTAGGTCAGAAGCACGTATACATTGTGACTGTTAAAATGTAATGGTTGTAGTTTCGGAGCGAAGAAATGCATAACACGGGATTCTGAAATGTTAAAGTCTTGTTAGTCAAAATCTGTTTGTCGTCGTACAACATGAGCGCTTGCCTCATCTTCTCTTCTCATCCAGATACATGTTTCCAGGGCCGTGGCATTCCATCCCCTCCCTAAGGTGGTCATGAGGCCCTGTTCGTGTAGGATGAGTAGGATCCCATTAGATGCAGCAGATAATTTAGACACAGACACACAACTCCAAAATCGGTGTCCCCGAGATAGAGCGTCATATCCACGAACTCGTCAAAAGCAGGCGTGGATTTACATCTTCATTGAACTGTAACATTACGAGGTGAGATCAGGTGCAGGCGACGGTTTCCATCCAACGTCCCCCGAAAGAGCCGCGCTCCATCAACTAGTCAATGGGACTAGCAGGCAGGTAGGAATATCGAAGGTGGAGCAAGCCGGAAGTCATACGGCAGGAACGCACTATTATTCCATAGCTACCAGTCTAAGGATGATACAATTCAGAAGAGCAAGCATCCTGGCTGTCGAAACCAGTGTAAAAGACTCCGAGTGGTATGATGCCCCTTCTACGCAGAGATGCACGTGGGAAGGTGACGCGGTTACTTATACCAGGCTCCTGAGGATACGCAACTTCAAAGCGGGATACTGCTTTGTCCCGAAGCTAAAAATCAACCAACGAGTCAAGTAGGACGTTCCGTTGAAATCAAGCGAGAGGTGAGGTACAGTGAGAAGAGCAAGCACCCTAGCTGTCGAATCCAGCGTGAAAGACTCGCATGGTATGAATTCGCCAGATGCTCCTTCCGCTCAGGGAAGGTGACGCGATATCTGAGGATACGCATCTTCAAAGCGGGATATTACCTTAATCCGAAGCTAAAAGTCAACCAACGGATTAAGGAAGACGTTCCATTGAAAAACAGCTGAGAGGTGGGGTAGAGCAAGCATCCTGGCTGTCGATTCTCGAATCCAGGGTGAACGATGGGAGAAAGACTCCGAGTTGACGTGAGCTGAGATTATGCCCACTGGTAAGTGATGGTCGTCCCCGAAAGAACCGCCTTGTATCAAGTTGAAGATAATAGGATTGGAGTAAAGGAGGATTTTCAGGGCGGGGTTATCGAGGACCGTTCGAAGCAGAAGCTGTGTTCAATTGACGAGCAGCGTAGGCCAAGGACGTAGCTATTGTCCCATAATCGCAGTCTAGTAGGCTCAGAACCTCTCAGATAGCACCTATTGTCCCGTAACCACAAGCTGTCCCAGTCAGAAGAACGAGCATCTAGTTGCCGAAGATGGGAATCATGTTCGATGAGCTGATAGAGCGCTTCCCTTCCCAATTGTCGGCAATTCCCCGGCTGTTCGAATCACAATTTGTCTCTACCCCAGATGGACGGTTGTCACTAAACGTCGTGCATGGCAACCTACACTCCTTGCCTTTGAAAAAAAATAATCTTTCTTCCTTATTCTGTATTACTAGGAACGGATGGCGGACGATACCCTGGAGGTGTACGAGGCGATTGTGGATGTTGAGAGCGATGTCAACTGGTGAGTGTCTCGTTTCTGGTATTATCGATGCTGAGTTATTAACGCGACGTCGGGCGAGCAGGATGTTGTGTACGTATACCGTAAGCCACCGTTGCCGCTGCCGCCGTTGCCATGTCGCTGACCTTATTATCTTTTTGGCACTTAGCCCCACTTGCTTCACCTCTCTGCATACGGTACCGGTGGCCTCTCAGAACTCAAAGCGCACCTCCACGACTGCGACGGGATAGGCATCGCCTTTTATCGGGAGGAGAAAGTGAAGCCTGGATTCGCGGTTATCAATTATATTTCTCCGGATATCGAGGACTGGAGACGAGGTGAGTTGCTGCGGTTTGCTCTATGCGACGGCTGACGGAGAATTGCAGAGAAGGCACTGATAGATTCGAACCAGGTGGCAGAAGAATTTACAAAGGTATAAAAGGCTATGCTATTATAAATGACGTATAATTAACTCATTGTGCTTAGACGGGACACGGGACATTGACCATTGACCACCTCGCCAACCTTACTCCAACTTCGATCCACCAGGCAATCGTCAGCCCAGATTCTCCACATACCATACAGACAGAATTCGATATCGCCTCCAGCCTACTGGAACCAATGCGACGGTCATTTACCGAGAGTTATGCTCCACATGCCGCTGTGCCAGTACAGAAGACGGCCAGCATGTTCTCTGGGCTCAGTTTACTGAAAAGGAAAGGGAGAAAGGGCAGCCACATCATCGATGATGACCTCCCGCCGCCGCCGACACCGCCCAAAGATAAGCCCGCACCCCCCAACTACCGGTTCCACCCCCGCCGATGAACAGCTACTCCCTCGGCGTCGCCTCTCGCTCACGCATGGACATGCCTGAACGACGTCGGAGCGTATCCGAGTTCGCCATCATCTCCCACCACGACCATTCCTTCTCCGAATCTGACGAATCGTCAGTCTTGGTCGAGCGGCCCCCGAGTCCCATCGTCCAAGTACCGCTTGCGGGAAAGTGGAACCCTGCTGAGACGACGGTGATCGCTGACCCTGCTGAGCGTGCGCGCAGGCGGCAGGTGGCGCGGAGGCAGCGGGAGCTGGAGGAAGCGGAGGTGGCGCGGCAGGAGGAGGAGCGGCAGGCGGAGATACAGCGGATGAAGGAGGAGCAGAGGCGCGTGGAGGAGCAGGAGGAGAGAGAGCGCCGTGAGAGGATTGAGCGGGATATGCGCATGAGCACACTCGCTAGGCGTCGCAAGAAAGAGGCCGAGGAGCGCGCCGAGGAGGAGAAAAAGCGCGAGTTGGCAGAGAAGCGCATCCGCGAAAGGGAGAAACGCTTCGAGGAGCATCGTCGTCTGGAGCAGTGGCGTACAGAGCAAGCCAGGATCAAGGAGGAGGAGCTCAGGAGAGAGGAGGCAGAGAGAAACATGGAGCGGGCCGAGCGCAACAAGAGGATCGAACAGATGGCGGCCCGGGTCAAGCGCGATAAGAGCGAAACCATGCTTGCTGGCTGGGCTACCGTCCAGATCAACGATTCCCTTGTCTGGCGGAGAAGATACTACAAATTTATCGGCGATACCATGTTTTTCTATCGCAGTCCCAAGGTAAGTCTTCCACTCCATTTCTTCGACTCGCGTTCTCATAAAACCAGGACATGAACCAAGTCGTTGATCAGATCCAACTCCGTGGAAAGCTCAATGGACTAAAGGAGTGGAGTGACGGCTACGAAGAACTTAAAGCTATACCCAACTCTTTTGCCATTGAATTCAAGGACGATCGGGGTCCGTGTGCGATGTTTTGTGATACCGAGGAAGAAAAGGTTCGTCGCTCATCATCTGTCTAATGCAATCTTGCTGACTGTCGCAGGATAAATTGTTGGGTGTTTTGCATTATACGGCGGGACTGTGATCGGAACATGCCCTCCTCTCGTCTTTTCATCATCTATATACCACATACCTATGCACTGTATATCATCATCTCTTTCTAATCTTACTTTGATCTTCGCTACACGTACTTCTTGTACTACTTAGTACCTCTCAAACTTGTGCGCGATTCCAAACCACCTGAAGTTAAGGTGGGCAAACCACGTCCGGTATATTTGACCCAATATCTAGAAATGTACACACGGGTAAGAAACAAAGACGCCGGTATCCAGTGAACGCCTAGGTATATTCTCTTATTCAGGACTTTGCACGACACGGATTCTTACCGACGCTGTGCTCAGCAAGCTGCGCCAAGCACGTACACATCTGACTCGTGTACATCTACGTCTAATATCTAACACGAACAGACCAAGAGGAGAATAGAGACTGTAACATACCGTTTGGGCGACTCCTGTGCACCCTGACGCTTGACAGTACCTACGATTGGGTAAGTGGCGGGGAATTCTGCGGCAACTCTGCGGGTGATCTACACCAGGGTCGATGCGGGAGAAGCAGGGGCAGGAAAGGCGGCGCAGCCGCAAGTTCTCTCCATATCAGGTACGACAGGATGGTGCTTCTTGACAGCCTTCAACGAGCCTCGACGTCAACACTTAATATTCGGGCCCAGGGGAAATCTTACGCGTAAAGAGTGATGCCGTTCGTTCCTCTCATAACTATGCAGGCGGTGCTATGTACATGTTTAAGAAATACATAAGACTCTTTCCGTTTCTAAGCTTTTTCTGGAGAAGGCGCCAAAATTCCGGGAAGTGGAACGCCACAATGGAGGGGGGGGAGCCGTAACGGCGAGGGAGTAGTGACTAAGGATCAGCAATTGCCTCAGCCTCGGCAATGTAAAGTGAATGACGTCGGAGTGAACGGTAACTTGAGGCGCGAGTGGCAATGCATCAGCAGTCACAGGGACCATCGCAACATACTTGCTCGGCTTGTTGCTTGAATCTAGAGATAGTCGCGCCGACATTGAAAAGGCACAGGATGCGGCACCAATTTCTGACCTCTCCATTGCCGTATGGAGAATCTTGGAGATCTCGCGACCGGCCAACGTCCTTGGCTCTAAGGTCGCCTATGGCGGGCTCTACTGGACTTTACTCAGATAAGCCAGTGAAGGCCAGTGATATCACGTGAGAAGGGATTGGTAATGATGCACACGGGTTGTCACTAATGTTAACTGCAGTTCACTGCGGTCCACTGAATAACATGAACAGGTCTTCGCATGTATATCTGATGGATATCAGTGTAGAGTTGACCGCTCCTACACTTGAATTCACTGCCGGATGCCACCCATCGCATGGCATAGCGTGGAGTGGATATCAGTGAATACCAGTGAAGAGGGGTTAATACTGTCACGTTTTGACGGGCTGTCACGGCTGTTTCTACGGGCCCTGACCGTCTGCTATCATCATCATTATCATCATTACACGGCACGGTATACTCACTGGCAGGTTCCTGACGCTGTCGATTGACTGTCGCCTCGTTTCGTGGATGGACGACGTAGACTAAAATTTCTTCTTGACTTACAACTCACAAAATGCATTTATAGCGCACAGTCACAAACATAACAATTCCTTCTATCTTCGTTCTGCTCGCAAGGTTCATGTTAAATTTCCCCACGAGCTAAGCTTATAAGTCCTATCTGAATTTACCCGTGCTGGCAGCTCATGAAGCTTGAGGGCTAACCTTCCCTGAGTCCTGACTCAATGATCCTGACAGATGCGTTCAATCTGATTAATCATGCAAAGAGACTGTGAGTCCGAATAGATTAGATCTCAAAAAGGTGATGAAGGTCTAGTACTCTCGAGATACAGCCAAACCAGAAGGGTGTCCTTGGGCAGGTGATTCGTAGGGGAGCCAGCCTTATATTAAATAAGTATTTAATATAAAATTTGATTATTTATTACTAGACTTTTATCGTACCCGCTGCAATGTCTCTCCTCCTGCACACCTTTCCTTTACGACACTATGTCTAGTAGTAGTCGTCGTCGTCGCACCGGCAAGCGGTCCCTAAAAAGGAAATAGCCAATGTCTAGTAAAGAGAAAACATATCCAGGACATGTGCAGAAACCCAAACGTTTCGTATACGGTGTCATCGAGGCCGTGGGGTTTACTAAGGCCATCGCAGATTGGTTTGAGATTATTTCTCAAGATCGTAGCGCCCTTCGTCTCCGGGCCCTTCAATCGTGCCACGTCACCCATATCGAGCACTATCGCTCAGGCCAGGGGACCATCTGCCACGAGCTCGTCGTGGTCCATATACGGTCGGGTGATGACGACCAAGTACGGGCACGACAAGCAGATTACAGAATTATGATCATCGAACACTTCAAACAGGGGTCGTCGTCTATAACGTCAGTACTCACAGTTAATTCTTGCCATTGCTAACTAGGGTCAAGCGATCGAATAATGCACTCGATGCAAGAGCCAACAGCAAGCAACTTGGCATGTGCCGACATCGTCACTTTTGGAGCTTACCTCAACGACGCCTGTCAAGACTTCAACTCGAAATACAAGCTAGTACAGAGGTTCGATGTACCGCCTGGGAAAATGGATGTAATCCATTGCGCTTGTCTCGCTACCTCTATCACGCAGAGTGCCAAGAACTACAGCACGTTATACCACATGTGGCATTGGTTTGCCGCTCTTTTCTTTCATACAGCAAGGTCCCTGTGCACGAGAGACGACTCAGATGGATGTGTTATTGAACATGGACCCTTATACGCAGACCGTGGAACGGTGGCCCTCGTACGCCTTGTTGACGACAACTATGTTCTACTTCCTGGCGGTGCAGTGACTCTAGATCACATCCTGGGGCAACTCCGTGACGAGATGGTGAAGGAAGGGATTAACCAGGAGCTTGTAACTGCCTTTGAAGCGACACTGCGAAGAGACATCGAAGTGATGGACGATCATCCGGAGTTGAAGAAAGCACCAGTGAGACATGCTCCATTCAAGCCAAAGTGTGTCCGCAACTGTTCGGACTCGTACGGACGAGCCAGACACTGATGCAAAGAGGGAGTGTAGGCTTGCAGAGAGGGTGCGGAAGGTTGAAGAGAGGGAGAGGAAGGTTGAAGAGTTGGAAAGGGAGAGGAAGCAGAGGCTCGACCAGGCCACTCGCGGTCGAGCGGCCTGAGTCTATCTTGGATTAAAAGTATCGTAAGGGATATCTATAGGTAAGTCACTTCATATGTCTTCTTCTCCTTTCCCGCGAACCAGATGCTGTGCTCGTGTTCCAACTTCCGCCTTCTCCGATTACCGTCCGACCTGTAGCATGCCGACTCATGCGTATGCAGCGACTCGCTTGCCGCCTCGTGCCGCCTCGCTTGTCTGTGCCGGCTCGCATCCCATCTACCATGCCTGCTATTCATTCCCAGAATGTGACTTGTGTATCCCTGTTCTGTAGCTCTTTGAGACCTCTGTAATCCCACTCGCGAGAGGCGTGCCTAAGCGGCTCATCCCCTCCCATGTTGTAATATCAATGTATTGTTTTACTGTGATACTGAGAGCTTAGGCAGCTTCAAAAAGTGTACAGAAAGTGAAACAAACGTTGATAGCAAGCGTTGCAGCGTTCTTTATTTCATTGTTCTCAGACGTTTGTATGCTCTTCTATGCGCCAGAACCAAGCCGAAGCACTCTTGATTGTATGTCTAAACTTGCCAGTGAATAAGCAATAAGATCCAAGTATATGGCATGCTAGATTCCGACTGGGTCTGGACGCTTTGTTGTCTCATTATATCGATACAACCGTTAATCTCATGAGTGGTGCTTCCTCTGATTAAAACTACTTGGATAACTCAGGCGTTCCTTGCAACACTAATGCCGTCCCAGCTTCTGGATATCTTGTTCCAGGAATATCGCTTTCTTCTGCGAGTTTACGAATAGCGGCAACCTCCTCTTGGCTGAGCTTGACCTTGGCCGCTCCGAGGTTTTCATCCAGATACTAAGGGCACAAGTTAGTGTAGGCCAGCTCTGAAGATTTACTGTATGACTACCTTGATCTTCTTCGTGCCCGGAATAACGACAAAGTCGTCGCCTTGTGCAAGGATCCAAGCGAGGGTGACCTGACCAGGCGTCGCATTATGCTTTGATGCAATCGCCTTCAAATGATCGACAAGTCCAAGAATCTTGGGGAAGTTCTCCTTGGAATACCTGTGGAACCTGTATCATGATTAGGGTTGCCGCGACTCAGCTTATCTCGGCTTAACGCCGAAGTCGGTTTTGAGCCGATTTCACTTAGCTTGCTCTGACTGCACAATTGTTTAAAATGGCAGATAATCTGAAGTAAGTATTCACTCACAAGAATTATTGGTGGTGTTGGTGACAACGCAGCTGTTTTCTCTGTCCCTCTATCCTCGGCGACTCAAAAGTCGACTTCGGCGTTAAGCCGAGATAAGCCGAGTCGCGGCAACACTAATCATGATTGCGTTCTAAAGCAGGCGAACTCAACGACACGCACTTGGGAACAACCTTCCGGAAATCCCCCTCTTCAAAGTCGTCAGGAGACGTGTATTGACCAATGATGAGTCCCCTAGCCAAGGGAGAGTACGCAACGACGGTGATACCCAGCTCTCTGGCTGTTTGCAAGATCGTGAGTTTTGGATCTTCGATATAGAGAACCAGGGGAGAAAACTCGACCCGAATGGCAGAGATTGGATGGACGGCATGTGCTCTGCGAATATCCTTGGCTGTGCACTCTGACAAGCCGAGATACTTCACTTTGCCCTCCCTAATAGAGCGGTCGACGTCAATACAAATATGAAACAATAAAAAGTATGAGCGTACTTAACGAGCTCAGCCATTGCGGCAACGGTATGCTGAAGAGTCACAGTTAGATTGAAATCATCGTGTAGAAAGGAATAGACCAACCTCGATCGGTACATTACGATCGGGTCTGTTCAACGATAAGAGTTACTGCGACTGCTTCGATGAATCACTCACCGGTACTGATAGTACAGGTCGATGTAGTCGACTCCAAAGCGCTCCAAGGATTTCGCAAGCTGCTGTTTAACATACTCGGGATCGTCCCGCCCTCCATTCGGTGTAAAGCCGAACTTGGAAGTGAGGAAGATCTCGTTTTGCTTGCCCGTCCGCTTGAACCTGAGTATATGCACGTCGGTCACACGCTCCGCTTCATAAAAATGGCATACCATTTTCCAATGAGAAGTTCAGAGTCACCGTAAATGTCGGCAGAGTCCCAGTGCGTGCAACCTTTCTCGTATGTGGCATCTAGAATCTGCACTGGGGAGGTTAACAGGCATCCATAATTGTGAGAATTGAGCTGTCCTTGAAGCGCTCCTCGTCGGAGTCTACTGCTCCATAGAAGTCGCTGAGACCCATGGCACCAAAGCCGATGGGGTTGATCAAGGCGCCGCCAATCTTTCTGAGAGTCAAAGCCATAGTGGTAGGGAGTACTTACAGCCTATCCTCTCCTATATATAGTGGTTTGCTGCTGCATTACCAAACAATTCTCCCACATTCGCCCCACGGACCCATCAACGTGAGTCAGGCAAACCAACTTGTCCTTCCACTTGGCACTCCAATTCCAGTTTGGGTGTATAAACTTATTGCGTCGAGCGAACTGCCGGATCTACGGAACACCCACGTTGAAATTTAGAAGGCTCGCCAGCCGTGTCGTCGTCATCGTTTGTTCGTCCGGCACGTAAAAAAGATCTTCTAAAAGAATCATAAGCGAATGTACGAGATAAATAAAATCCAGCATCACCACGAGTTTCTCACCAATGCTACGAGGGTAAATTATTGTTCGCATTCTTGCTGAAGGGGACAGCATGATACTTTAGAGGTGAAATTGGAGAAAGTTTTTTTCTGAAAATTCTACTGGTGGGAATGCCGATCCTTCCCATTGGGTTTTAACGTCTATACCTCTGTCCGCTTACGAGATGAAGCAGACGCAGCATGGCACATCTTCCTGAGATTCAGATCTATGGTGCTTCTTTATAGTCCCAAGAGCGGATGCCTGCTGTTCAATGCAGCCTTTGCATTTAAGTTTATGCAATAAAGTACTCACTATATAATATATATCAATTGTCATGCTTACTTGTGGCATCATGAACCAGTGCCCATTTCACGACTAACACGCTACTACCAGGGAGACGGTGCAATAATCTTGATGGTGTCAATCTCAGTTACGGCATCGATATACCGCACGAGTCTCATCCAATCTCGTAAATGCAGTATTGAACCGAGCTGAGCAAAGAGCCATACTTTGGTCCGTTATACCCTCCAAGCACAGAAAAGGGTTCCTAGACAGCTAACAGCGAACGCCGCGGAACTGGACCGAGAAATTACCAGACGTCTGGTGGAATATCTGTAACATCGCACGCAAAGAGTGAAGAGTGGAATAAATAAGTGCATTGAGGCAGTACCTCAGCTGTATAAAAGGTTCCGTAGGAGATATATAGAACAAATAGACCTAGTCCCTCGCCCCGCGCGTTGGAGCTGCGGGGATCACAAAGCCATTGCCGCCTATCAAGCTCCACCCGTCCTCTCCGCCTCTTTCATTGCTTCTTATAAGAGTGACGATACTAGCCGTATACCGATGGCCCTTCTTCCGGCCCACCTCGACCGCCTCAGCACCCTTATTTATGAGAAAAGGAGCAGCACTCGTGGGCGTAACCCCGGGTTGCGGCGACCGATACGTGATGTCCATCTCCTCATCATCTGAAGCATGCTAGAGATCGAAATCTGCAGCCGCGTCCGCCATGACGTCTCCTGCTGCCGTTCTCCGTGGTGCCTCAAGATCATATATATCGTACTTGGACCTCTGTACGTAACTTGTGAGTTCCCCTGGGCCAGCAACCGCTCCCTCTCAAGGAAGAAGAGGTAGAAGGTGACGGTAGCGAGGCAAGCACTGACTACGACATCGATGAGATAGTGATGTTTCAGATACATGGTAGCCCAATACAGCACGCCGGCGTAGAATCAGACGAAACGGGTGCTTTGGGGGAAGAAATGAGCCACGACCAACGCCTCCATCGTTGCGCCGCCGGCGTGGAGAGAGGGAAAGGCGCGTTGGAGATACCCACTACCATGGAATATGTGGTCTATGCGGATAAGCCCACCTGGGGATCTCTTCATACCGTAGTTAGCCGGGGTCAGGCCGTAGATCAGCTCATACCAGGGCGCGGCACAAGGGAAGATGATCTGGATGAGGACCCCGACGAGCATCATGTACCCGAATGCGCTTGACCAGAAATGGAGGGCTTCCTTGGCTCTAAAGAGCCATATGAATGCCGCAATGAAGAAGGGGATAGAAAAGTGTCCGACACCGTACGGTATCCATGCGATGATGTCAAGTACCGGATGAGTAAACCGTGTCAGGATGTCGGAAATATTTGCGCCGAACAAAACCGACTCGAGGGTGGGCAGAAGTACGACAGAAATGTTAGGCCTCCACTCATTTGGAATAAACGTTGACGCAAAAAAGGTGAGGACCCAGGTGAGGATCGGTATGGCGGGAAGGAAGAATTGGCAGGTAAGTGGTATCAAAAGCATGACAGCAAAGGCGATGGGTATAAGGAATTTGATGATGAGGCTAGGAATGAAAGATAACCAAAAGGCGGCCAGGATAGCATGGAAGATGTAGATGCTGTCCGAGAGCGTGAATTCGTGTTTTTGGAGGCGAGCAAAGGTGTCCTTGGGCGACAGAGACTTGTCAAGGTGGCCCACGGCAGCCTTGAAGGCGTTCCATAGAGTGACAAACGACTGGTTCCGGGAAATCATTAGCTTACTATGCACCATGGTCAGCAACAGGCGCCCGTACAGAGCTGGCTGACTACGCACTCTTTACCCTCTGATGCTCCTCGGTAAAATGCTCCTGGACCGTCGTCGTTAGCTAGAATACACAGAATTCGTGCTCCCGTCTGTCTCATACCGCATAGCGAATAAATGACTGCATCTATCTCATGCCTGACTGGATACGTGTTAGTGAAAGTTTATAGAGACCAGGACAAGTCCCTTACCTAGTACATATATCTGGCCCTTTTACTAGTCTTGTAGCCACCGCGAAGGTAAATGAGTGTGATCGTTGTCACGCGACGTGCGCGACGTCACACTTCGACCTCTTTTTCTTCATTCCTTCTCGCCCTCTCACGCTTGAATACCACCCACCAAACGCTGGAAAACACCTCACCTCGTGAGTAGATAAGTGCTGTAAGGGATTGGGGGACTCACCAACCGGAAGGAACAAAGAAATGAACAACATCAAGAATGGCTTGAAGTGAGCCCAATCAGATGACTAGAGATCGTTGGATCATCGTTAATGTTCATATTAGACGTGTTTGGGCGGTGTTGAGGAGGAAGTGGGGGACAGGGAGACGAACCGAAACTACAGGTGCGCCGAAATTTACGGTGTTCTCAATGCAGATACTAATTTCCGCGTAGGCAATATTCCGGCCGGTGAACTTATCAACCACAACGTCTCGGTACGTAGGCAGTGAGGGGTAATCGAGGGCCGACGCTTATTTAAATGACCCTTAGAATATCGACAACACGGAGTCCAGATCGCGGGATCGGCACAACTTCCCCAACGACACTGGCAACTTCGCGTCGACAGTAAATACGGCAGACGTGGTGGACATCTCAGCGAGCGTGAACGAAGACAAGGAGAGGGAGTCCGTCAACGAGAACATTGACGCAGCTGGTCTTAGCACTCAGCTTGACGGATGCGTAAGTCTTGGAAGCCATACAGGGTTGTACACGATCTGGGAAGAGAATGATGTGGAGGAAGAGTAGGTCGTCAGATTTCAGGCAAAGTACAGCCATGTTAAGTGTACAGAAGTACAAGTAGGCATCAATGAATGATTTTTGAGATTGTAGACCGCTTAATCCAGTTACATCTTGATATTTTTGATGTGGTGGTAGGACTGGTGTTGAACTCAGTGATATAAGGTGCTCCGTTCCGTTTGAGACGAGAAGATCTGGATAATTCATCTTTACACAAAATGAGCGGGCGGGATTCGGGCGGTGATTTCGGTGATAACTTGTTATGGTAACACGGCGGAGAAGTACGTGAGACAACGATTTGTTGAAAGCCGTCGTGGGTAAGTAATGGAAGATCGGGAAAATCATGATCATTAGGATGCGCGAAATTGGAAGTCTTCGTGTTGTAGGCCACTGGAGTGCATCAGATTAGCCAGTTTTACTATTGACAGTGCTTGAAATGGCTTACTGGGCAGATGCACCCAGACAGCTATATCGATGCAGCAGTGATGCTCTTTTCTATATTCCGCAGAAGAGGGGACGGTTGCGCGATGCCGGATGTCTGCCATTGGAGCAGGCGATTTGGCGCAACGCAAGTTGTTGTTGTAGTCTGGCAACCGTACGCGTAGGTCAGTCATTCGGAAGCTTGAATTGGCGATTTACTCGCCAGTTGACCCAATATCGGGATGGTGCATAGTTGACGTTGGTAGTCGATGGTACGCTGTTATCTGGGGGCGTGGCGGATTGTCGTCCATTCAGACAAGGTAACTAGTTCCTGCACAGTGGTCAAACATCTGCATCTGACGACGATCGTCAAGATGAGTTTATTTTAGGACAAGGGCACTGACGAAAGGGAAATGCATGCAGAAATATCCAACAGAGAATTGAGGCACAATGTTGATGTTCAGCTGCGGTTGAACTCACGGCCTCGGGGATAGTATCGACGCCAATGTCTCTACCTCTTCGTCGTCCACCGGTGATGTCCAAGAGGTTCAGAATACCGAATACGAGTACGGTGGGCAGGATCGGTATTCGACCTTCAACGATCGCCTGATTTTGGGGTCAACGGCGAATTCGGTCGCGGCTTTGGATATGTCAGTGGGCAGAGGCGACGACAACGATAACATCATCTCAAATGTTTTCGATATTCAGCTCCATGGAGGCACTAGCGTTCAACATCGTTGAGGCCTGTACACAATTCGGGAAGAAAATGAAGACATCGATGAAGACTAGGTCATGGGAATCCAATACCAAAGGTGAGTTGTTGTGCACGGAGGGTACAGCGAAAATTGATGAATGATTTACGAGGAATAGTTGCGCGGAACATGGCCTAGTAAACGACGTCCTTACACGAGAAATGGTTTCTCGACCCTGAATGTGGAGAAGCGTTCGTCAGATACCAAAAGATGATTTGCAATGGCAGAAAACTCTTACCAAACGGATACACGCCATCTGCGAGATCATCTTTCACGAGAAGCTGGGAAGTGCATATATCCTCCGTTGTGGAGCTGCCCATGTTCTGATCGAGATGCTTTAAAGTTTATTGGTCGAAGTATTGACGATGCAAAGAATGCTATAGGACTACAGGTGGGATATGTATGAGCCCAGGAGCAATATATTCAGAATAATACCTGAATCGGTCAGTCCGTCGCAAGAACGGAGAGAACAGAATCGGAGAGATTAGATCCAGAGCACGGGGTTGGCGACGGTGTCCACCTCTTTATGTAGTCCGATAAGAGCACAGTGGGTGACTCTGCCGACAGTGTCAAGGCAGGTCCAGGCAAGACATTACTGTCGAGCCAAGGAAAAAAGAAAAAAGAAAAAAGAAAAGCGAGAGTTTTAGGATGGGAGAGGCGAGGATTCGGAAAGACAAATGGGCGGAAGGTGTGCCTGCCGTGTTTGTCAGCGGCCTCGGACCTCGGCTACTTGGCTTCCGACAAGTGCCCGCCACCGACCAGCATGGTTCCACTATTGACGGTATTGAGTCCTTGTTAACAGTTCAGAGCTTCATCCTACACGAATAAAAGCGACGAGCAGAAGTAGCGTTGATTTAAGGACTATTTTATTCGGAGCTCTAGCTGAGAGTTCTGTTTCTGTTACACATAATGTCTCGTGTAAACGGCCGTGTATTTAAATTATTAGATGGAATCTATTTTAAATCTGCACCACAAATAACATGGATCGTGGGAGTACCCACATTTTACGAGCGCAGGAAAGCGCATGGACTGCATACAGGACTGAGTGACTGGAGACTTGGGTGCGAAAATTGATACGAGTTAGGTTCGAATCCAGAATTCGACTGACATATTTCGATGTCCACGCGAGGCCATAACACTCGACTTCTGGTTCCTGAAAGCTCTCGCCCATTCTCAGGCTGCTGACAGCAACATCTGTGAATGCTCGCCTGGAAATCATTTCGACGCGTCCCTGGAATCGTCCCTATCTAGTGCATCCGAAGCCAGTGGAGGATGGACCATTTCAGGAGATTCCTTTAATCCATCATATTTCCACTACCTGCATTCGTGGTTTACTCGGAACTGCATTGAATCCTCCTTTCCGAGATTCCGTCCGAGCTACAGGATCACCGGGCCATCGATTTGCTATCGACCGGCGATGACTAGCTTTGTCGTTGCTTGATTCCCAGATTTTGTGGAGAGGACCTCTTTAAAGCGCCGCACCCTATCATCCATTCATCCGGAATCATACCATCATGTCTTCCCTCTCCGGTTATGACTCTGCAGTGCCTACTCAACAACGTGACTCTGCGACTCCGATCAAAGATGTAGTTAATGGTGCCTTCGAAGAATGGCTCGATAGTCTGAAGAGCCTGGTTGCAGACGCACCAGCGCAGGTGAGCCAACTATCTTCATCCATATGCGTCTTCACCCTCAGCTTTTTATCTCGTTCGCAGAAACTTCAACAAGAGTTTCAATCTCTTAAATCCAGACTGAGTGAATCTGAAGCGTTGAATCAGCAGGTACGTCAAGAACCAACAGACATTCGCAATGAATAACCACGCGCTGCTAAGCTTCGTCAGGATCTAAAGAGCGAACTGGAATCTGGACTCCACGAACAGCATATAACTCTGCTCAAACTCATAAAGTACCAAAACCATTTCCGGAACCAACGCAACTATGTTGCCACCGTCTCTAATGCAGTTGTCCGTCATCCCACCCCCTTCGCTCTGAATGTTCATGCAAGTGTTTCTTCCCATCGAAATGCGTGGCATTGACAATGTTCCAGGGTTTGCTTGAATTGACGGACGCGGTGAAGTGTCCAAAATGTTTGACCCACATGTGGTCGGCCGTACTGTGAGTTGTTTTATGGCTCCTTTCACTCCCCTGCTAACAGAGTTTAAAAACCAAGGATTACAGAATGTGGTTGTATCTGCTGTGGTGCATGCGCATGTGACGCCTTTTCGGACCGAATTATGGGCCACTTTTTGGAGGAGCACAGGGGCACAGTGGCCAACAGCCTGAACGACGAGGGTATTTTGTCCGGTGAACGACATGGCACAGCAGATCACGTTGAAGAATATCATCTGCAGTGTCCATTGTGCCCTGCCGCTGTCTTTCAGCAGCCCCGACAAATACCTATCATGGAATCAATCTACAGGGTGTTAAATATCGTAGACACCGGTGCGACGGGCAGTAAGGATCTGTTGTCGAGCCACGACTTGGACCAATTCTTCCTCTAGCTCATGCTCAGACTTTTGGTGGGAAAGTATATTTGGTAGCAAATTCACGCCTCGGACAAAGGAATAGCAATACTATACGAGTTTTCTCTGAACTTTTCTTGTCAAAGGGTGTCGGGACTTATCAATCTTCGGGCTCAGGTAGTCTCCGCGGCTTTTAGTTGCATCGGTCAACTCTTCCGATGAATCCAAGTTCTTCAGCTCTTAACACAAACGGCGCTATTGACGTGACACCCTAACATCCTAGCCTTCGCAACACAGTCCGGCATCGGTCGAGAACAATATCGATGGTTTCACGAAGGACGCAGGCGTCCAGACCTTGAGCTTCGTCAAAGTAAACGCCGAGCATTGCACAGCTCCCGCCGTAGAGCTTCAACGATCTGTGCGGGTGATCGTCGGCCCAATGGAGGCAGCTGTAAATGAGTTAGAAGGCCATCCAGGAGATTATAGCGAATTTACTGAACAGAGATATACCCATTACGCCCACCGGGCACGCGATACAACTGGGGACTGAGAGCGGTAAGACGCGCAAGAATGTCGGAGAGAATGCCAGCAGTCCAAACGACGACCTTGCTCTCGTGAACGATAATGAGTATTATTGCCATCGAACACCTATAGAATAATTGTCAGCATCCATTCGTCACGCTAGACTACGCTCACTTTTGAATAGAACACCAAACAGGTTGAATGCTTGATCGGGCCCGACGTCGGGATTTTATACGGAACCGGACAGTATCATGTTAGACGCGAGGGACTGGGCCAAGCCGTCTGTCCAAGTTCGTCTGAAAGAGCATAAGACGAAGTATGCGGTGACTACCGACACTCTGAGAACGGCGGGCAGGCAGCTTCACAGGAGAGAGATTCTCGCGCCGAAATGATTTCAAGGCGCGTCATCCCCACACATTACTGTTGGGAAGAAAGAAAAGGAGAAGAAAGGTCCAGGAAAAGGAAAACAATGTCAGTGTCACTGTCGGTGTTGCCGAAATAAGATATTCGGAAGTTCGGGTCAAGTAGCCGAGGTCCGAGGCCGCTGACAAACACGGCAGGCACACCTTCCGCCCATTTGTCTTTCCGAATCCTCGCCTCTCCCATCCTAAAACTCTCGCTTTTCTTTTTTCTTTTTTCTTTTTTCCTTGGCTCGACAGTAATGTCTTGCCTGGACCTGCCTTGACACTGTCGGCAGAGTCACCCACTGTGCTCTTATCGGACTACATAAAGAGGTGGACACCGTCGCCAACCCCGTGCTCTGGATCTAATCTCTCCGATTCTGTTCTCTCCGTTCTTGCGACGGACTGACCGATTCAGGTATTATTCTGAATATATTGCTCCTGGGCTCATACACATCCCACCCGTAGTCCTATAGCATTCTTTGCATCGTCAATACTTCGACCAATAAACTTTAAAGCATCTCGATCAGAACATGGGCAGCTCCACAACGGAGGATATATGCACTTCCCAGCTTCTCGTGAAAGATGATCTCGCAGATGGCGTGTATCCGTTTGGTAAGAGTTTTCTGCCATTGCAAATCATCTTTTGGTATCTGACGAACGCTTCTCCACATTCAGGGTCGAGAAACCATTTCTCGTGTAAGGACGTCGTTTACTGGGCCATGTTCCGAGTAAACCTATGACCACGGCCTTAAGCGTCGTGCATGAGAATGGGAACGGCCGCTGTAGAGTATTGACGTTTTCGGCGAGACGGGTACCTTGGCTCCATGTTGGACTTGGTATGATTGCTCAATTCTTATCCGCAGTTCAAGTGTGCTGAGCCTCCATATATTCAGATATCATTTGGGAGATAGGCTCCCGATGTAGATGCCTCTGTTGATGTTTCTCCGTGGGGCCTGACCAATAATATTCAGGTTATGGTGAACGACTATATCTGAGTGATCTACTTTCCACCGGAGAACTGCGTGAGTTCGGCGTCGTCGCCATTGAGTAGAAGATTTCCATCTTGTACCATTCCACCCCACCGCCTCCAATAAAAGTTAATCTCCGCAGCCGCTCGTATACGGGAGAGATGCGAGACATATTGCCGGACGTGTTGACGCAACTCTGCCCTGTCTGTATACGGAACAGGGACGTAAACAAATGCCAGATTCACGAAACCCTGAGGGAGGAGCCGAGACGTCGGATGAGTCCATGTTTATCGACCCTTAAGGCAAACGATCCCCTTGCGTTACGTCGGTGTTTTAAAGGGAGCCTTCATGCCGCAGTATAGTATGTATCCTTCGACGCCATGGCATCAACCGATACTATTTACCAGGTAGGTCATGCACCCTGCGACTTTGACTGGGATGACGAATACCTGATGTTTCCTAGCTTGTGTCGAATTTAACTGCAAAGATTCCGCGTGACTCGAATGTGATTGATTTGCCAGCAGAGGTATCGGTCCTGTCCACAGCGATTAAACAATCGATGCGTACGATACAGAAGGTGGGGGATGCCTATGTAATGATTTTGCTTGGGCTAACTTGTCTTCATCTCAAGTTCCTTGCTGATGCTCGTGAGGAGCGTCGCCGAGCGGTTATGCGAATGCTCTCGCTGGTCGACGATCTGAGTGTGAAGCACATCAATATTACACGGGTGACTGTGTTACTCGACTCTGCTAATCAACGGCTCATGCAAAATCCTCATCATGAAGCTCTTGAAACAGTGTCACACCCTCGACAAGTCCGTCGGGTGGCCGAAGCTTGTTGTGAAACTATTCAAGGAAATCTCATTCGCTTGTGGGCTGCCCTCATGCACGTACGAGTTTCCATCTTCGGCTTCGCATGGCATAGTTTATCTCTTCAGGGATGGAAATCCGTGCAGAACGAGCTGACTTTCCCTACATGCTCCCGGAAATTATGGCAAGCCTCCATGTAGGATCCTTTTCCTTCCCAGTCACAATCTTTGTCTGATAACGGACATGTCGAATTAGCCTGGTCCCATGCGGCGACACTGTCTGCACTTCTTGCACTTACGAATGGTCTGATTGCGTCGCTCACTCAGGTCTCCAATGATAGCCAATACAGTGAGTGTGGATGACTGAGAGAGAGCCATTATTTCGTTGCGTACCTGGTAAGACAGTGAGGGAATGGATGAGAGAGCGATGTAGCTCCTTTCCACACTACACTGTCTTACCAGGTACGATCGCGAGATACTCGCGAGAACTCGGTCTTCGAGCAAGTGTCGGATTCGGATGGCCGCGAGGATCTCGGTCCTTCGAACGGAACCATGCTGGATGAGGATCCCGGTCCTCTGAGTGAATCGATGCAGCATCTCGGTGCTGCTCTCCGTTTTGCCCTCGCCGCAATTAGACTTGCGTATAGCAAGCTTTAAACCCAGTTAAATTTATCAAAGACACCGATGAAAATCCACACTTCGAGTATGTGGTCGGTGGATCTGCGGTCTCGTGCCGGCCCATGCGAGCTCGCATGGTCGAAAGTGTTGTCAAGGGGCTGCCGGATGCGGGCGATGGCGAGCGAGTATACTGTAAAGAGGCTGCCAGACGGTGTGGATACCTGGGTGAAGAAAGCTGGGATGATATACTCAACGGCCCCTACGGCATAGAGAGGCAAGACGAAGACACGTTTGGTGAGGAGGGAGGAGTTACACCTAGCTTTTTGCTTTGAATGTAGCACCAACTATTCATTGTTTGACTCACATTTTCTTGACGAGGAGATACACGACTCGTGAGAGCTTAGAAGCTTTTGCGTTGGCGCGACCTTTCTCGGTCCGGAGGAGGCGGTGTAAAACGGTATGAAAAGCCTTCACCTGAATAATGCAAATGTTGTAGGTACTCTTTCTCTCAGTTATCTTGAAATGACGTCGTTGCCTTGTAGCTTTCATTGGATAACCGACTTACGACAGAGCAATTTCCTTACTTATGCATTTGATTTTGAGAAGATATCATACACATTGAATAACAAACGTAGCCTGATACAGCTGGTTCGAAAGGATGGCCATCTAAAAGAAGACTGCGAAATGGTATGCAAATAATACAGCAGCTACGGGAGTTTATGTTAGTACCGCAACCTGATTACTCATGCTCCCAGCTTGAAATGTCCAAGTAAACACCGGGTCGGGCCACTTGAGCTCGTTGTCGTTGTTCGGACACAAAATATCCATTCGGCGTGTGAGTCAGTCGTCGAGGAAGGACAGGCTCCCGGCCGAAGGTGACAAAGAACGTCTCCACATAAAAATAAGCCATCTCCTTCTCGACACGCTCAACATCAATTTCTGAATAACCCCCTGTTTGATCTGAGGATGCTGATAGTGATGCGGGGCAACCTCGCCAGCCCTGCATGCACCTACGCATCGCGAAAATATACGGTGCTCGTTCTATCCAGTTCGAATGAGCAATCCCGTAATTTGCGCTACCAAGGTCGACGTGATGCAGCATGTTCCACCGTCCATAAGGGAAACACTGGCCTAGTAAATTGAGATGACGAGTACTCTCACTACCGCACAACTTTTGATCGAGGGCAAAAAACTCTAGTCGGAAATTGATCTCCGACAGTTCCCAAAGAATTTCACGAATATCGTCCAAGCCCAGGGATAGACTTTCTTTATCTCTCCAACGAGCTTGAGCGGAACCAGAGGTTTCGATGCTCAACTCATCCTGGCATCCTTTCAGAAATGTAGCAGCTTGATCCCTGCGCGCCTGTTCGCCACGGGCCGGGCTCTGGATGGTCGGCGTTGTGCCTAACCAGTCAATCTGTAGAATAGTCCTCCAAGTCTGGTGGCTAAATGCGTGGGGGCTGTAGTCACTTGTATTAAACCGTGCGAGGAGGCCTGAACGAAGACGAAGCCAGGATGCAATCATTAACTGTAACTTGCCTTCTGTCTTGACGACTACGAAAAGGTCGGGTTTAGGCAGCGCATACCCGATAGTGCAGTTCGGACGGCGAGATTTATCCGCATCTACTCGTTCTAAGCCAAACTGCCATGTCTGGATCAAAGGCGGCAAGTACGAGTGGGTGACGACTTCGAACTTGACCCGATCGTTTGGCATTTTCCTATTGGGCTTTGGTCTCCCTCGCCTAGATAGGTTGGTTGGCTTATCTAGGAGAACTCATTAGTTTACGATGACGAATGAGATGGTGGATGATAACAAACAGGGATGATAGCGTTCGTGATTGGAGCTAGGTATCGCAGGAACGGGAGGGAGAGAAGAAAATTCTGGCCCCGATGATTGCATGAACGGGTTGGGCATAGAGAGATGACTGCGCGTAAACGCTTCGATTGCCTTGTACTTTGCCCCATCGGTTGCCGAGCCGACATACGCAGGTCGTAGCCTCAGACGAGGCGGATTTAGAACGACATAGGGTGGCTCAGGCTCTTGAATCCGACCAAGAGCATCTATGCGAATCCGAGCGGCATCTGCCAGTGGCCGTATCATCCAAACAGGAACCCCCGCCCGGAAACATTCCTGAACGACCGTAACATTCATAGTGAACACCCCAGAGAGATGATCGTCTGCCCTTTGACCATTTTCTGGTGGGCGCATATGTGTTCCGACCATCCTCGGACGATAGACAGTAACGTAATCCATAACTGCTTGCAGTTCGAGCACCAGTCGCTGCGTCTCAGCAACAGAGAGCCGGAGGCGTTCAAATGTAAGAGGTAGTACTTCGAGTCGGTCGAGGAACATGCTGATGTAGGTGTGATAGGTGCGAATGAGAGACTGGTGTGGTTCCTCCCAGCGGGTTTGTTCGACAGCGTCAAGAATTAGGCTACAGGCGTGTCGAAATGCTGTAAACTTGTACTTATCCCAGAGACCCGGGCCACGGATGGCGGATGAAAGGTCTTCCTCCAAAAAGTCGCGCTTCTGTGGAAGAGTATATAGAGGTAAGAGTGTGGGATCGCTGGGAGACTTCCGGATGCACCCAAGATACGGACGGGCAGGACAATAAGGCTGGGGCCAGCAGAGGTGGTCATCTTGACCATAACGGTAGTTCTCGCGCATGGATATTTCCCGATTGCTTCCCGTGGGCGGGCGATAGAGTACGGATGCGTTTGGGGTGACAAGCAAAGCATTCGCATCTAGGACGGCACCGAATCTGGCATCCCACGCCTTAAGGGCTGTTTGTAGCAATGTCAGTTGGTGTCACCAACGAACATTGAAAATTTTAATGTTAAGGCGCGACGCACGTTCTCCCAGCTTAGCCTTTCGTAGCAGCACATGCGGATCCTTCGACAGCATCTCAAATGAGAAGGCAGGGTCTATACTCATGCTGTTGCTTGATAAAACCTTGAGAAGGATGAAAATTGGACCTGGTGATGACGGGTGAGAAGACGCGAGGGCTATACTCAAAACACGATTCAGTGACCTTACAATCCGAACAATGAAAGACGACGTACATTGAGACTAGACCTGGCAGAGTTTTAAGGGTGCAATTCTAAACTATCGACATGCGAAAATGAATTAACAAACTAATAAGCGGTCCTGCTGAGGATTGAACTCCGCGTTATGGCCCGTGCGCTCTTTCGTGCCGCGATATCGGCAACCTGCCTGCCGCGGCCGATATATTCCCACGCCACCTACTTCCCGCATCCTGACTCCTAAATCCTCAGGCAAGAGATTCAGAGAGCTCTGACTCAATATGTGCCAAGCTTCCGGTGTCTCGGGTGCGACAGTAATGGTCCACCAGTTCTGCTTTGACATTGTCGGCAGTAGTGCTGCACATCTCTGAGGAGTTTCCGACCTCATTCAGCTGTTATCACTGTCATTCATCTCATCCGGTTCAGAGGGGTTGGTCGCAATTATCATCGGCAAGGTCAAGATTTCGGAATTAATTGAGTCACTTCTACATATCTACAGACTACAGTGAGTCTGGGACAAAGTATCTTTATCACTTGGATTAAATACATGCAGATTACCGTCGGTATAGTCCAAGCACGCGTTCACCTGCCCTACATCTTTATAGTATAGTTCCCGCTAAGGAGTACGGCCCTATTCGATATCACGGATTGCAAAATTGATACGAGCACATCTTTGTATGAAAGGCAGCAGCGTATCCATCGCGTCTAAAACATCTCATGAAGATAATCGATCTGCTTCGTCATCAATTCGATTCCGTCGCCACTCGCAGACGTATCGAATGAAGCCTGAAACGCAGGGGAATATTGTCCGACGGCGGCTGTATCACGATAAGAATGCCAGTCTACAGATAGTTTCTGGAGACGGTTGTCGGCTGATCGACGGATAATACAGGCAGCCAGGTGTTCTAGATGGTCTACTGTTTCGCCCGCAGGATATTTGTCGCTTATGGGGAGAATGTGAATGTGCAATGCCAAACTCTTTAGCTTCGGCGACTGCAGTTTCCCAAAGAATGCACTGGCGAAGTGCAGATCTTTCGATGCACTCCTTGTTGATACCGTCAAATCCAACAGCTCTGGAGCTTCCACTTCGAGGTAGAAATCCCAACATTGCCTGGGATGCTCTACAACCCATGAGCGACATGCCATGACACAGTCAGGAAAAGACACACCTAACGCTAGCGAGAGAGAGAGAAGGGATTTTCGATTCACCTGGATCAGGTTATTTCCAGGCAACCAACCCACTTCCCTTGTCATCGCTAATCTTAACCCCACCAAATTTTTCGCATTCTTCAACCAGTAAAGGATACGCTCCCCGTCGTCGATGCCCCAATGGGCCCACATGTGACTGCAATCTATGTCCAACAATTCCAAGGATGCTGGAAGAGTGAGTGCCGGTTCTGCCTTAGGAATATATGGGGTTGTCGGCGAAATGATCGTTCCTCGCCCGAGGGCGCAAAGCGCCTCAAGTTTCGGCAGGGCTTGCATGAGGCCAGCAAGACCAGGAAAACCTAGTGTACAGTGATCAAAGAATAGTTCACGGATGTTTGGCAAGTGGAGGATAATATCCGCGCGCTCGTCCAACTCCGCCCCTATGAACGTCAACGCTGAAACCCTCTCCAAAGTGCCCAGGACTTGAGCGAGCACACCCAACCGGACGTTGTACGCCTTCCACTTCAGGCTCCGTGCCCTCAGGCGCTTCCTCTCGTCTCCATCCTTTCCAAACACTTTCAATGCCGTCTCCGGAGTGATCGCAGGTCCAGGGTCGTCGAGGACATAGTCGTTGATGACCACGGTCTCATCTGCGAACCTCACGACCAGCCGACGGAATCGTGAACAGACACTGCGAAAAATAGCTACCATCCCGGTGTCGCCTCTGCATGCCGCCTCGAAAATTAGGTCAAGGACATCGTCGTCCAATTGCTGGACTTCGTTAGTGCTTAGCGCATACCTCCCAACAAAACCTTACCTGAACCATGCTTCCGGCGAGTCGTCCAGAAGAAGGTGCGATATTTTTTTGGCTGCGGGACGATACCGTCTCTCCCTTTTTACACGCACCCAGAGGCGCGAGAACGAGGCGATGCAAGATGGTTCCCCTTCGAGACTTCATCAGATTTACAGGGTGGTATGGCGTCCTGAAAAGCGATGATCTCAGGACCTTGCTTCTTTCTAGGGTGCAAACATTCACGGCCGGACGGAATTGTGTATTCGAAATCGTAGCCTAGGGTATTCTATATAGCGTGTCGGCCAAAGTCTCGGGCTGACTTTCCGACGTCAGCGGGGAATCCCAGTTTGTTGTTGTTGGCGCCTGACTTGGGATAGTCCAGATGTCCGTGTCGCTACGTTCCATTACCCAAGGATCCCATGATGTTTACCAAGATAGCCCTGAACGGCACATAGACCACACGGTTTAAATAATGACACCACGAACAGAGCTACCGTTCCGTTTGAATCCCTTATACAGGTAAGTCTGGGAAGCGAGTGCAGCTCTTCCTGCTAACATACTCATCTTTAGCAGCATTGATTTGCTCAAGATCCGACGTACCGTGCACCATCATTGTAAATATGCAGTCCAACATGCATGAACGGCATAAACTTGAGCGCCTGAAGCTACTTGATGTAAGTGGGACATGAATGTCGTTGACTAGCTTGTCTAACCCTCTGCAGAACTGGCGGATCCACACAGAGTTGAAGGGACCATGGTGTCTTCAATCAAATTTGTTCCCGTACCGGTGAGCCTCGATGTTCTAATGGCGATCGAACGAGCTCTGAGATCGATTCATACCAGGTTGCAGTGCGGTCACGGTTACTGCTCTTGTTGCTGCGCCGCCTCGTTCAACCACATTCCATCTGTGTTTGAAGACAAGCATGCGGAACATATCTTCAGAATGCGCACACACATGAGCCCTCCCTTTCTTGCGTTAGCGTCAGGTCCTTACACGGAATCCCTGACAATGGCGGTTCCACTGCACACCCTCCGACAACGTTTGTGCTTGAGACTACATTTTACTTGCCCCTTCTGTCATCAAAGGCTTACGACTACACCCGCCGAGAGTCACGCCATCTCAGCTGAAGCGAACACTCCTAGTATCCTAGCACCATTGCCCGTGAGAGTGAGAGGTGATAGCGGGCTGGCCGATGTACCCATTGCCGTTCTTACTGCGCTATCTGCCCTTTACTGTACCAGCGTAGCAGGCACGACGTTGAATCGTCACGTCTGACCTAACGATGAGTCCAATCTTTGAAAATCCGTATTCGCACCATTTTGGGCGACTTGAACGTACGTGATTGATTTTGTGTAGATAGTAGTATAGGCGAATAAATGGAACCCCATCTTTCTGCTCACTCTTGTCACGAGGCCGGACTGTTGCATTGCGTCTTCCATTGAAAGTTGTCCCTCTCTCCCATCAACAGGTTTATTGTCGTCCGTCTTGGCATCACCCCTTCTCAAGGGTACGCACGGGTGCGCACAAACCACCGCGTTCGAGATTTCCCTATATTCCAACCGATTATGAGTACCTCCTTCAACGATAAGCATCGCACTCGTTGATCATATTAGCGTCGACAGTTTCTTCGAACATAGTTACATGGAGGTGAACACAAGCCTCCAACACTAATCCTGTTCCAGGAGAACTCTTGACGAAGATTCTTTCTATGGAGGGTCAACAGATAAGGCATTGCTTGAATATACGGCGGTACCGGTACGATAGTCGAGGTAACGAGCAAACACGACGAGAGCAGCTCGCAACACGGGTGTGACGCGCTCAGCATACCACGTACACCGTAGGGGAATAGATTAGCCCGCTCGAAGAGTCGCATTTTATGCCTAAGGAGAAAAACTTTCTTTTCAAGAGCATCCCGGGAGCTTCTTCAATGCAAGCTAAACTCTCAATCTTAACAACGCATTTGATTTCATTGACGTTGTACCCATTGAAGGTCAGTCGGAAGACACGCGTCTGAAAACGAGGTGTTTGATACCGGCGAGTACGTGATGCCCTTGTTAACAAATAGGACGGTGAGTCAATATTGCTGTCAGGCACAATTCGTGAATGATGACGTTCAGCTTACGATCTCGCAACCGTATTGTATCTGACGCTGATGGATGTTAATGGCACCACCATTTATTCATTATAACACGGACCAGGAAGATGCCCAAAAGATAATTTCTGGTTGTAACAGTCACGACAAAGTAGATGTAAACCATCGTGCCATTCAAAAGCCTCAGGGACAATGAAAACACTATTAGTACACTAGTACTTCGTAATCTTGCCTATGTTCTTTGTGAGCCTCCTGGTAACTCTCTGACACCTTAGGAATTCAAGCAACGTCTTCACCCGTCGCCCTAGATGCTAATTCGACTCAGATGGAGTACTAGACCCTATATGGACTATCCGTCAACTGCTTGGGGCCCGTGGTGTTCCCATCGCCACGGATGTTAGATATGCCATTTGCATGATATTTTTTGGTGGAATTCTTTTTGTTCTACTAGAACGCCTTCCTTCCTTCCTTCGAGATCACGATCTCAACGATACCGCTATATTGGATACAGGGGCTACCGAACAGTCAACGGTATTCAACATATAAAGAAAACGTGAAAAGACTCACGAGTCCGATCCTTGTTCCTATCGTGAAGTCGATGCCACTCCAAAGCTCCAAAGCGGGAATCCTGCGCGTATGCACTAGCTTATCTTTGTCATGCTCCCTACTGACGGTCATAATATTCATCTGAATCATCTCAGCTACCACAGGAACTTGTCGACGACATCAGCGACAAAGTTTGCGAGGAGAACTTTTCCTTCATCCGTGATCTCGCCTTACTTAGCCACGCCTTCCTTGCTAGGTCAAGGCAGAGACAGTTTGCTAGCATATGCATCCAGGACACATATCCTGGAGACGAACACAGTCCAGCACGTACTACAGCATTCTTCGATGAGCACGGCCACCTTCTTTGTCATCCAAAAACCGTGGACCTGCATATCAGTGACTCAGACAGTATAATCCCATTGTACAACATCCTCTCGAGACTATCAAATGTCTCACGTTGGAACTTCCACCGGGTCCCTTCCATTCCAGTGCAGTCATTTACCGCGCTGTCTCAACTGTGCCCAGCAGTCAAAGAAATACACTTCTCATGTTGGGACCTTCATTTGGACATTCTGGAGACGGTTCTTCCTATAGTTCCCTCCTTGACTTCGCTTTCCATCAGTGGCAGGAGTCGACCGCTTCAAATTTGCACGGAACTCATCCACTTCCCACCGTCACTGCAAAAGCTACACCTCGAAGTTGACGGACTTGACACCGCAGAAGAAATGGAACAGCTGTTCTCCAAAATCACGACCCTCACCTCCCTCACCGCAGATGCGTGCAACGAGGAGGAAGTACAAGCAGTCCAGGCTTGCATTGACAGCAATGCGCATTCTTTAAGCGACTTGAAAGTCCGCGCCATCAGCCTGGGTTGGGAATATTGTGAGGATTCGATCATCGCTTTCTAATTTGATGATTCCTAACATCGACCTAGTTTCCGGAAGGCGTAACACGAATCCATTCGACTTGGGCAGGTGTGTACAATTACGAAAAATGGACATCACCGCACAAGGGCATAGCGGTCTCAAAGCATGTGTAGCAACCATCGGGTCGGTGGCCTCGGCATTAGAATCCGTACGCCTGGAATTACATATGCCACCCCACACGCACGAAGGGCCAGACAAAGACTACGAGAAGCTACTCCATTTCATTGATGTGGCAATATCTCGACTCCTCCCTCAGGTCTTCGTTAACGTGGCATTTGTTCACGTCCCTGTTCCGTATACAGACAGGGCAGAGTTGCGTCAACACGTCCGGCAATATGTCTCGCATCTCTCCCGTATACGAGCGGCTGCGGAGATTAACTTTTATTGGAGGCGGTGGGGTGGAATGGTACAAGATGGAAATCTTCTACTCAATGGCGACGACGCCGAACTCACGCAGTTCTCCGGTGGAAAGTAGATCACTCAGATATAGTCGTTCACCATAACCTGAATATTATTGGTCAGGCCCCACGGAGAAACATCAACAGAGGCATCTACATCGGGAGCCTATCTCCCAAATGATATCTGAATATATGGAGGCTCAGCACACTTGAACTGCGGATAAGAATTGAGCAATCATACCAAGTCCAACATGGAGCCAAGGTACCCGTCTCGCCGAAAACGTCAATACTCTACAGCGGCCGTTCCCATTCTCATGCACGACGCTTAAGGCCGTGGTCATAGGTTTACTCGGAACATGGTCCAGTAAACGACGTCCTTACACGAGAAATGGTTTCTCGACCCTGAATGTGGAGAAGCGTTCGTCAGATACCAAAAGATGATTTGCAATGGCAGAAAACTCTTACCAAACGGATACACGCCATCTGCGAGATCATCTTTCACGAGAAGCTGGGAAGTGCATATATCCTCCGTTGTGGAGCTGCCCATGTTCTGATCGAGATGCTTTAAAGTTTATTGGTCGAAGTATTGACGATGCAAAGAATGCTATAGGACTACGGGTGGGATGTGTATGAGCCCAGGAGCAATATATTCAGAATAATACCTGAATCGGTCAGTCCGTCGCAAGAACGGAGAGAACAGAATCGGAGAGATTAGATCCAGAGCACGGGGTTGGCGACGGTGTCCACCTCTTTATGTAGTCCGATAAGAGCACAGTGGGTGACTCTGCCGACAGTGTCAAGGCAGGTCCAGGCAAGACATTACTGTCGAGCCAAGGAAAAAAGAAAAAAGAAAAAAGAAAAGCGAGAGTTTTAGGATGGGAGAGGCGAGGATTCGGAAAGACAAATGGGCGGAAGGTGTGCCTGCCGTGTCTGTCAGCGGCCTCGGACCTCGGCTACTTGACCCGAACTTCCGAATATCTTATTTCGGTCCAAATATCCACGTGGCTCATTACCAACACCGACAGTGACAGTGACATTGTTTTCCTTTTCCTGGACCTTTCTTCTCCTTTTCTTTCTTCCCAACAGTAATGTGTGGGGATGACGCGCCTTGAAATCATTTCGGCGCGAGAATCTCTCTCCTGTGAAGCTGCCTGCGCGGCGTTCCAGAGTATCGGTCCGAAAACGTGCTGTTGTACTCGTCCGTCTTTCTGCGGGACGCACAGAATCCAGATCAATCCTTACGCTCAATGCGACTCAGCGCAGGTCAACACGCCGTCTACGTCTCAAGAATTTCCGTAAACAGACGACTGGAGCAGATGTAAGTAGATATCGTTTTGGCTATAGCTATTCCATTACTAACGCCTTGTTGCAGTTCGTCTAGCATCGGGCTCACGAGGGAACGTACTAGCAAAAGCATGTCTCTATATACGTTCTGTTCTATCAGACGCATGGTTTTATCTTTAACGTTGTCCTCATCTTCGCTTGAGCTAGCCTTATCTTACCCATCAGACCACCGCTTTCTATAATCATGAAGATGCACTCCTAACATGGAAAAATAATGATAGCCTGGATGATTGAAGCCTGCGGATGCGGTCCGAAACCCCGTGTGGCAAATAAGTCCGAAACGGTCCCCAAGGTATAAATGCTTCTCTCTGTTTCTCTCGGTCCCCATTCTCTCCTCTTTCCAACTGTGGTCCACCGTACTCAACCCTCCACTTGAGACGGCGGTACATTTGCCTGTTCCCAGAGGATATGAGACGTCGATTTGCATGCGTGGTTGTCTTCCTCGTCGACCCTCCCAGTAGCAGGTCATGATTCGCTACCTGCCGATTTATTCAATCTAATCATAGGCGTTTAATCCTTGAACTTCCTCCTCAATCGCGTCTCAGCTGCGAGGGAACCGTTGGCGTCAACAGCTTGAGTGGCTCGTCCCGCCATATCTACGTCAAGCCAATCTCGTTACCACTAAAGAAAACGGATGTGCACGTTCCGTCTTTATCGCTTTTTCATGTATCTACTAACGACTCCGTAGGTCAACGTCTCTAGCTTGGGGGGTACGTCTAGTCGCTCAGTGGCTATCACTGTCGATCACATCACTCCGGTCACTCGACAGATCACGGTGCTCCTTCGTTGTCGGCCGCACCTACTGTTGAGCGATCGGAACCTTTTGCGACCATTGCCATTCTCGACGAAACCAGCCAAGCTTCGAATCGGCACGCATTGCCCATCCATCTCCTCAATAAGGTAGTTGACCGACTCGAACGGTGAAGCGTCGTAGGCGTGTACGGTTGTCTCGGACAATTATCCTCGGCCCATGATCATCATCTTTTCATGATGCAATGCAATGTGAAGACCCTCCTTCCGGGCATAGGGCTTACGGTCGCCTCGAATCGGTATCCATCCTTTCCGTGGCGCAGTACCGAGAGTCACCGTTCGAGCAAGCGACCGAACCGGTGAGGAGTTTGTAATCGGATCTCTTCGAGGCATCGGCTGCTCCTCTCTTTCAGTGCCAATGGCACCGATTGAAATCACCGTGTGAGTTCTTACTTTCCGTTATGATTACCTTCGCCTAACGATGTACATTTGTAGACTTCGGTTCGCTTTCTGCCAAAAAAAAACAAGGTATATCGTCCTTAATGATGAGGTCTGTTCCCTCTCTGACAAAATTTCCGTAGAAATACACCAGATCATAAGACTCGTTCGCATACTCCAAGGATGGGGTGGGGTATTTCACCACGGGGTGGCAGGTGGTCTCCAAATACACCCACCCAAGGAAACAGTGGTGAGTTGTTTGCACCCACTATCTCGGCGTTATATATAACGGTTCCTTTGCAGGGACAATTGCGCAAATAATACAAGTACATTTTTCTCCCCACCATTTGCCGCCGTTGCTAATGTTTATCCATTGTTCCAGAAATACCCGCTCGGCGTTTTAAAACAAACGGACGAAGTACCTCCAACAAGATGTAGGCGTCGCAAGGTTGTTAACAAGCGTCGACATGTGGGGGGCAAAAAGTGGAGTACGTATTCATTGTTGGGTTCTCACTCCATCTGACGACATTGGTAGCAATAAGTGATAATTGGTCCTTCCATATATTCCGACCCCCACATTCGTTTCTAATATATGTCTCACGGGGAGGAAAAGTCTTATGCTTTGGAGGTGCGTGCTTACCACAATTTTCCCTGGGGAATAGGACGGAGGCAGATGCGCGCTGCCTTCGTCCAGGTGCTCCCTTGTCGTGGGCCCCGGGCTTTCCACCAAACGCACCTTTTCCAGCGCTTTCGGTTCATTGATTCATTCTGGGGTGGAAGTTGTCAGCTCCGAAGTTCTGGCATCCTGAGCGACACTACGGGGGTAATCATTCCATCGGAGGCCGAAAATGTCGACCTAGTATTGGAAAATTTAACACAGAATCGAACTCGGAATGTTATACTAAGATTGTTCAAAATAATCAGACCTATTTTATCAGCCTTGTCCAGTCACGAATGAGCTAATAGGAGTTAGAATGATCTCAATATATTACTCGTCGACCCATCCTGAGTACATAGTGCGATAACTTTTAATTATCATGGACTCCTTCAGCGGCAATATTGAGCGGAGATGTAAAATGGGCACCAGCTTTTCCGCTGCCGAAAGTAGTAATAATAGGCAAAATAAGCTTGCACTATTTCGGAACGGGGAAGGCTGAGTACATGCCGAGAACAGTTTAGATTTTTCTCACTCTCCCTGCGTGACGCGTCTTTTGTTAATGAAAATTCAGACTGAGTCCCAACGCCCCGGATCATGATGTCGCAGAATTTGGATAAGGAACCTCGTTTTGATACCTGTTCACTCTAGCCGGTGGTTTCGAATGCTTATAGGTTTTTTACACGGTCGGTTAGAATACTAGGTAACGAATCCATATGATGATATTCTGGATTTGCGAGTACACAGTTGAGTAAAAGGCGTACCGTCCTGATTGATTTCGGGCCATCGGGCTATCTAGATTAAGGAGACGCCTTTTCTCGGCGCGGACCGTGCATCCGCACGTCTATCACTGTGGCTGTACACCTTGTTCCAACCACGTTCCCATCCCGAGTCATTTAGCCCATAGCGGCTGGGTAAAGAAGGGTAAAGTATGTATTCTCTTCATTTTATGACTTACGTTTATCTCTAGGATCGTGTTTCCCATTTCCGGCTCCCAACAGGCCCCAAAACCGCTGCAAATTGTCACGGCTATGGGCCTTTGCTGCTCTCGCTCCCCTGTGTGTGCTCCATTATCCCGTCTTTGGGGTCTGAAGGCGTTTTTTCGGATCTTAGTAGGTTATTCTCTTCATAATTCGTTCGTGATGCCTATTCTCCTTGGATTCCAGGCCGGATGTCGTGTCCAAAGTTTGCGTTCATTAAGGTCAATTTTTGCGAGGCCGACGCCCAGCAGAGGATTTTGAAGGCATTCGTTCGGGCGCTGGTTCGAATGGTATATACTGCATTAATTATTCCTCGATTTAGATTGATTTCTTAAATTTCAGATACCACGTCACCCCTTCAGAATCTCCATCTCACTCCCGTCCTCTTTCCCTTCGCCTTCTCCCTGTTATGCCCAGGATCCCGATCCCATAAAGTTTCGAGGGAGACTCCATCTGTTACCATCTCTCTCCAAGTCTTCAAAACAGCCTGAATCCCAGGGATAAGAGCAATGGGACGGAGTTTGGCCCCGACACAACGTATTGTGTTCCGGCGAGCAAGGAGTGGAGGGAGAGTGTGTGGTACCAAGTGTACCCGAAGATGGCAGTACACCACGCGCGCGGGAGGGAGGACACTGGCTTCACTGATCATCTCCACGCTCAACCACATGTCCCCACCCTGAGGCAGGCGTGTCTAAGTGATGCACTCCACTCTATCGTCATTTCCATTCATCTGTCATCGCCATCGCCATTCCTCCGTTGTCATTGTCACCTGTAGACTTGGGCTTGAACTTTGAGTACTAGGCTACAGGTTTTGCCCCACTGCGACGTATCGACGTCTCGCGAACGAGGTGTGGGGGCTGGTCTGTGATGAGGAGTATGGATTTGGAGCGATGGGCACTGCGAGAAGGGAGATTGACGACGCGTCCCCACCCCGAGGCAGGACTATCTCACGGACCCTCCTCCGGCGTTCGACGAGCGCACGGTGAGTTCCTCTAAGTTCCTCCGTTATCTTTCATGTTGATATCTGATAAGTGCTTTTTCGCCGTATTGAGCTTAGTGATACCAGTTAAAAGCATGGCTAAGCGAACAGCGAGAGTAAGGTTTATTATCAGTCGATGTCGCTTTTCACTCTAACCTTTTCCATACAGTGAATGGTACGGCGCTAGGATTGTTATAGTAGGAGAGCTGATGGGCGTTCAGGTATGCCCTTGGTGCCGATACCGTATGGCATTTCTCCGACACCTCCAAGGTACGTGTATTATATCTGTCTAGTGTCGCGTACTCGCTAACCCATCCTCATTAGCCCCGAATTTAACCTACGGCGAACTAGAGTCTCAAGGTTGCTCCTCAAGGCGTAGTGGAAACTTGTGGTTTGATTGCTTGTATCAAAGTTCGAACGCTACGCTTCATTCACAACTCTCTCGCTTACCCTTCGCTAGCCTGGATGCTGACCATGATGACCATGGGCGATTTCAAACACCAACCAAACGGCCACGACAGGCTACAACTACCACCGCGGAGACCGGTGTGGAATGAGGATATGCTTGCGGTCGATGAGAGGTTTTGAAGAGAAGCTGATGTTTCCGTTAGCCCGAAGGACATTGCGGGGAAAAGGCATGTCGTGGCTGTACACGTCTTCATGCTCGACTACCAGCCAGACATCAACCTCGTATACTTCCTGTAGTAGGTAAGTATCATTGCCTTTCCTCCCATTTGACGCTAACTCTGTTGTAGATATCACGAACATAATGCAATTGTGATTCCAAGATGTAGCGGACATAGTGAGACTAATCCTCCAGAGGCACTCCTGTCCCCTTCAAAAATTTCTCCGTTCCGTACCCGGATTGGGATCAAAGATCTTCTGAGATTTTTGGGATACTCTTCGGACTTGGTTCGAACCGCACATATTCCTATAGTTTCTTGATACCCCTATAGACCCAGGTCTGGACCGGCGTATATGTATCCAGACGCGGATCAAACATCTTTCTCTGTTGAGCCACGACGACTAATAAAACTAACTCCCTTCATTCAAATTCCCTTGTTCCGAAGTCGATTTTATCAGTCTTCAATGAGATACAGGATAGGCGATAAATCAACGGTGCAACGCGAGTTTCTTTTCCATCACGATCTGTACGTGCGAAGGTGGTCGACACCAATGATCTTGTCCCATCGTTATGGTAGTGCGGTAGTCCGTGGACCTTCCAGTTCGGAGCTCGCCTGTAACAGAGCAGATATGCACCAATTTAGCATCCAGGCCGGCGCTATGGAAGGAAGGAATTCGAGAGGAAGCCACAAAGATGATATTGGGATGTCGTTCCTAAATCGGCACGATATTGATCCATGAGGGATTTGCATTATATTCACTTGTTCGTCTGTCTTTGGTTGGACCTCTTTCTCTCTCTTTCAGGCTTTTCTCATTCTCTTCAAAGCCCTAGGGATTCTCGAAGGACAGGTAAGTATTCAATCTAGAGAACCAGAGTCAACACACATTGACTGGGGTCCGCGCCTTCTAAACACAGCATAGGATGCTGATCCCAAAAGTTTCGAGGTAGGTCATTTCACCTACCCTGGGCAAGGGCGCACAAACGGACATTGATGCCTTAGCCTCTCCCAGATCAGTCGCCTGCCCTGAGACCGCTCAGGCATGCAGGGCTGAGAATTTCGAAAGCTGTTGCGAAAGGCCCTACAGCAAGCGCCAAGAAGGCAGCACGTCCTCCGTCAACGGTCAGGTCGTCCTATTACTGGGTTTAGGAATTCTACGCCCTCGCAGGAGTTCACGGAGCTGGAGAATCGTCCCATTTTCATGCGCAAAAGGGCGTCGATAGGCGCTGATAAGAGAGTATTTCGCGGCAGCACCGAGCACGAACATACGACCTCTCGCATCGGGTGCACGCAAGAGGCTTGGTGTGAGAGGAACCATGGGCGACTCTGACATTTCTGCATATGCCGAGGAGGACGTTGATCCAGACTCGGATATCAAGGATGGCCTCTTGCAGGTTGAAGTTCCTCCCGTTCCACCGCTTCCGGAGATAGTTTGCAGGAGTGGACCAACTCAGCGACAGGTCTCACAAGAGTCTACTTTTTGCACGGTGCACGGACATGAAGATTTGACGAAGAGTCATCTTTTGACATGTACACTACCTTGCAGATTCGCGATATGGTGCTGCCCACAAGCGTCACGAGGGATGATTCCGTCCTTAAGTCCATCCTAAAACTTCGGACTCTTCATCGAAGAGATTTTCCAGGGCATGCTCAAGACAAGTTTCTGGATCTATAAAGTGACAATACCGTAAATATATCAACGTTTAAGCGAGTAATATAATGTATAATACGACTGCAACAAGAACTGAGTAAGATAATTACAAGGAAGTATCGATGCAATGGAAATGCGGTTAGACGTGCACCAAGAAATGAGTGGATATCATGCAATGTACATGGGGGGGTAAGTTACATAGAGATATAGGCGTGAAGGATAGGTAGGCGCAGGTAGGTGCAAAAAGTACGACCTTGAGTCTTCACTTCTCCACGCCAAGTCAAGAATGGGAAGATCAGGGAATCGAAACGGGTACCTGATAGATCAGTAAGCAAACCCGACGAATATCTGTCAACGATGATACTTACCGTGGTATATTGAAGATTGTCTACCGTCCCTCAACATCTCGATTACGGCCACGAATGCCAACGACTAACTTGCGGACCCGATACGCGAGCTTCCCCTGGAAGATGAGCAACGTCGTCAGGAGTGAAGACGCGTGTTTCTTGCCGTTGGATGGAATACTAGTGGTACCGGCGATGTTGGGAGAGAATCCGGAGAGTCCGGGGGTGCGCGCGTCCATAGCAATGGCATTGGGGTTCTCATCAGCGCGTGAGCGAAGGGCCACAGTCGGGTTTCTGGGCGTATCACTTTAAACTGCTGATGAAGAGCAATTATATTTCACAGACATACCTCGGTTTCGCGTCCGAGCTTTCAGAAGACGCCGCGGGGGGGCGGGGCAATACATACGCGTCCAAAGCAATGTTGTTGGGGACCTCATCGTTGCATGGGCGAGGATCGATAAGCGGGATGCTGGGAGTCTCGTTTGGAACCGTCGACGGATATCGACGACGTTTCCCAGACGTACCTACGCGTCGTATCAGACGTGGTGTCGGAGCTTTCAGCTGACGCCGCGGGAGGACGGGGCGATGGACGTTGAGAGCTGGGCGAGCCACCCCCGTATACAGGGACGGATACTCGACCTATAGGAAGCAACAGATGAAAGAGTAATCAAGGAGGAGTAAAAAAATGACGAAATAGAGAGATAAAAAGAAATGAAGGTGGTGGTAAGAAGAAGCTGTGTGTAGTGGGGTCAAATATGGAAGGTTGATGGCACCGATACGCACATACAAACGAAACTCAGTGAAGGAACTTGGTCTCAACCTTGGAATAATTACAGTGACACGCATACACAAACGAAAATTGGCTGAATAGATTGCTGCAGCCACAACCTTAGGGTATTTTTGTGATCAACATATAGTCCAAAAGTTCCGCACATATTTGACAAACATTTAAGTACATCTAACGAAGATTGTGGCACTTTCCTCGTTCACAGAGGCGCTTTGATCCACTCGAACCTATGGAGCACGTGCCATATCGGGGGATCGGGCGCTTGATTAGTCAGTCCGGACATTGTGCTGTGTAGGGGTAAAATCATGACGGCCTTTTCTCAGCCTAATCTGAGTCCGTTTGGTTTAAATATTCCGGCCCGGATTATTTTATATAAACGGAATCTGATAAGGAAACCTTTTATCAAGATGAACGAGCCACGAAAGAGTTGTGAATATGCTAAATTGGCATAGAGTTTGGCTCCTCTGTATAGGCAAAGAAAAGGAGATGCAGAGTTTACCTTTTCTCGCCATAAAACGAGTGAATGAGTCTGATAATACCTCAAAAAAATCTAAACTGTTCTCAGCCTTCCCCGTTCCAAAATAGTGCAAGCTTATTTTGCCTATTATTACTACTTTCGGCAGCGAAAAAGCTGGTGCCTATTTTACATCTCCGCTCAATATTGCCGCTGAAAGAGTCCATGATAATTAAAAGTTATCGCACTATGTACTCAGGATGGGTCACTGCATGGAGAATCCAATATCTTGGCTTAGAATATTGAATTCTATAACTATTTATTTTTTCAATATATTGACCTGAAATATTGAGAAATTACTTTGAATATTACTCTGATATTCTTGTTTATTAAAAGAATATTGGAAATATCTCAAATATCACAAATATATTGAAAATATTATCTCAATATTTCAGGCCAACATATTGAAAAAATAAATAGTTATAGAATTCAATATTCTAAGCCAAGATATTGGATTCTCCATGCAGTGGGTCGACGAGTAATATATTGAGATCATTCTAACTCCTATTAGCTCATTCGTGACTGGACAAGGCTGATAAAATAGGTCTGATTATTTTGAACAATCTTAGTATAACATTCCGAGTTCGATTTAAATTTTCCAATACTAGGTCGACATTTTCGGCCTCCGATTGAATGATTACCCCCGTAGTGCGAGTGAGCGAAATTGAACTATTGTCAACGCTCACTCCCCACCGTAGAACGAGTTCGTCATCCTTCTCCCTCATTTATCTGTATCTCGCATTCCATTGTTAGATGATTCTATAAAATATCGTCGTTCAATGGTTGTTCAATGGATGGAAACTCGAGATGTCGGACCGGTGATCCGGCGGTTCGTTGCCACACTATAGCTTGTCGGCGTCAATGTTCTTTCAGATCCATACCACTATTTATGGATTTCCCTTGCCCGTGCGTACGTGGGTAGAAAAAGTAATCTGTACTCCATAAGCATCTGGATAATATCGGTTCCGGGTTCCACTGGGAACTAGCCTGCAGCGCTCACTTGTAGTTGAAGTTTTACATCGCGAGAACCATTTCGTACGTATCATTTCTTTCACAGCTTCTACTCACTGATGCCTGTACTATACCTTAGACGCTACCTAATCAAATCCAAAGACATTGCTTAACTTGATTTGAATTTTCCCGACTGGAACAGACTGAGATTCACATTGCCCGGCCTTTTATCGATGCAAAACCTCACGCGGCAACGTGTTCCAGAATCCTTCCCGACGTATAATAAGCATCCGAAGGTATGGCTATTTTTCCTCATTGCGCCGCGTCGGTCATCACGTTACAGACAATATACGCTGTTCGTGATCATCCGTTTCGCAATCTCGGATCTTTGACTAAGGTGGATCATGAGTATTGTCTGTACGCCATTGCGTTGTTCTTTGAAAGACAACCTACAGGATACGATGCTGCGCAGCAGCTTTACTTAAATGTATATTGTTATGCAATTACAACTTCTTTGCATCTACCTTCCTGCTATGGATTTGCCTCCGTATCTAGCAATGACATACAGTATGCACTTTCGTGCTCTCCGAGGCCCTGTATATTACCATCCTCAGGGAGATGTGCGGCCGTGGTTGAAGTGAACAAGAGCTACATACCTAGTATCGCCTACGGGGATCCCCAAAATGGATCTCTCAAGGAAAAGAGTCTACAGAGCCTATAATCGAAAGGATCCATTAGTGATATCAACGGCAATGAAAAAACAGCCCTAGTGTACCGTGCTCACATCGAGTTGATCATAGCTAATTCCGTTCTCTGTCGTCCAATCAATGTTCAGTGGATTTTTTCTTTTGCAACGAAAAAGCGAGTTGAAGTGAACACTTGGGATTGAAATCTGTGAAGCCGAGGGTAAATTCACATGGAATTGAACTCCACCATAATTAACGTTTGCATCCTAAAAAGACATCAAGTGGGACTGGGAGCGTGACCTATAGCAGACAGCGAAGGTGAAGAGGGCAAAGTTGTAGAGGAAAGGAAGACACGGGTATATTATTCAATGTAGACTGGAAGGCGTTTGCGAGGAGTTACTAGTCAAGAACGAACGGGCGGAAGGTGTGCCTGCCGTGTCTGTCAGCGACCTCGGACCTCGGCTACTTGACCCGAACTTCCGAATATCTTATTTTGGTCCAAATATCCACGTGGCTCATTACCAACACCGACAGTGACACTGTTCTCCTTTTCCTGGACCTTTCTTCTCCTTTTCTTTCTTCCCAACAGTAATGTGTGGGAATGACGCGCCTCGAAATCATTTCGGCGCGAGAATCTCTCTCCTGTGAAGCTGCCTGCCCGCCGTTCTCAGAGTGTCGGTAGTCACCGCATACTTCGTCTTATGCTCTTTCAGACGAACTTGGACAGACGGCTTGGCCCAGTCCCTCGCGCCTAACATGATACTGTCCGGGTCCATATAAAATCCCGACGTCGGGCCCGATCAAGCATTCAACCTGTTTGGTGTTCTACTCAAAAGTGAGTGTAGTCTACCGTGACGAATGGATGCTGACAATTATTCTATAGGTGTTCGATGGCAATAATACTCATTATCGTTCACGAGAGCAAGGTCGTCGTTTGGACTGCTGGCATTCTCTCCGACATTCTTGCGCGTCTTACCGCTCTCAGTCCCCAGTTGTATCGCGTGCCCGATGAGCGTAACGGGTATATCTCTGTTCAGTAAATTCGCTATAATCTCCTGGATGGCCTTCTAACTCATTTACAGCTGCCTCCATTGGGCCGACGATCACCCGCACAGATCGTTGAAGCTCTACGGCGGGAGCTGTGCAATGCTCGGCGTTCACTTTTGACCAAACTCAAAGTCTCGACGCCTGCGTCCCTCGCGAATCCATCGATATAGTTATCGACTGATGCCGGACTGTGTCGGAAAGGTTTCTGTCATCTACGGTGTTGGGATGTTCTACAGCCACGGCAGTCACGCCTATTTTACGGACGCGTTGTAGGTCCGATGTAGGTCGATTTTCCTTCCGTCTTGCCTCGAATTTCACGTCAACGGTTTTTTAGGGGGGTTGTTCAAGCGAACTGAAGGGATGATATACGGTACTACCGCATTAATGACGCCGTGCTTTCACTACGTACCATCCCTTCATGTAAACTAGTTCACACTTAATCAATTCGAACTCCCTCGGAGGAAAACCTACTCTGCATCTTAACCACAAGCGAACCTACATGATCTACATAAATATCTAAGTAAGTCGTTGTCATTTTGGTTGCGTTCCGGGTGTCACCGTGTCACCCTTGGATAGTTGGTTAACCCTCAAAAGGGTGTGGGCGTCACTGCCGTCGATACCCTCCACTACATACTCTTGTGCTTTCTCTGTATGTATACAGCCGCTTATCCGCGCGCGCACCGTCCGCAAGCCTTCTGCACCTTATCCTTGCGTAGATGAGACTCGTTCTCCCCCTGAGCGCCGCCGTTCCGCCATCATCGTCGTGGAGACCCTGGCTTGCTTATGACATTGCTGTCCCAGATGACATGTGGCATTCGATATCCTTCTCTCGGATGGCCGAGACTGTTCTAATGTTTGAAGGCCTAGCATATGTGGGATGAGGACTGGTACGATTGGTGTACGCAGCTGGTAAGGAATTTATAACTTTAGTATTTACCGACTATTTTTGGCCCCAGAGACGTTTAGCTATGTCAATTCCAGCCTGCAAGCGGACATTCACCTCCTTCGCGGTGATACTGGGCGTAGACTTTCGGGAAGTAATTAGAGCACTTCTTGCAATCGTCCCAAAGCTTGCGGAAATCGTCGGCATTCAACCCATGAGGTGTTACCAATTGCTGAAACGCAATCACATCTTGCTGTCTTGAATGCTTCAATAGGGTTTGAGGAACTTCATCAAGGACGACGGGTTTAGAGGACGAAGCAATTGGCCCTGTTGATTAAACAAAAAAGACACTTAATTTTTAACACGAATCATAGAGACGGATGCACGCACCGTTTGTCTTTTTTGGTAGGTTCATGAGGTCAACTCGTGGCACTGGTGGGAAATCTAGAAAGTGCGTATACTTGTTGCTGTTGCTGACTGAAATAAAAAAAGCACGCACCCAAGGCCCTCTGCTTTCCTTTACCTTTCGCGGGTTGAGAACTGCGAGAAGAGTGCTCATGAAGCGGTTCCTTTTTGGACTTTTTAATGTCGGGCTCATCGTCGGATATTTCAATCACGCTGGAGGTACTGCGTCCACGTTTTTTGGCCTCTGAAGCAGTTGGAATCAGGTCTAAACCATTGTGGTGATAGCAAAAAGCATTTTACCAGCTGGGGTCTTGTCCTTGACTGCATGTGTATTGCGGTTCTCCTCATCCGACGAGACATCGACGACTTCAGATGACACATCATTGCCAGAATCTCTGTAGGCTCGAATAGCTTTGGCTGAGGGAAAGTTTGCTTGTCTAGCCTTCATGCTGACTGAAGGAGAAGTATTTGTGGAGTGACGAGTGGGGCCAGGATATGGCGCAGGCTGTCTTCGGGTGGGAGCTTTTGTAGGAGAGACGTTGTCGGCAAGGGATATTCGGTGAGAAGGTGTCCACATTCCATTGGCGCTATCTGTTAAGCCATGCTGCCATGTCCTAGGGGTCATCGCACCCTTGGTAGGGCTGAGCATGGGCGTGGTGGTGAAGGCTCTAGGTGGCTCAGCTAAGTTGGCGGTTGCCCTCTCATCGCTAAGCCTTTCAGCATCCTTGCAGTAGTTCCAGTATAGTGTTTCGAAGGCTGAAATTAGCGTCAGAAGGTCGGCACTCATGCCTCTGCAATAACTCACGAAGGAAGTCAGAAAAATCATCGAAGAAAGGTTCCTTGGCTTTAGGTAAGCACATCAGATATGTCTTTGTAAAGAATGGGTGTATGAGACTTACGAGAATAATCATGAAGCGCCTCCTGAGGCAGCCCATACACGCGGCCCATATGGATGAGCTGAGTGTACATCACTTTGGTTGAAAAAACGGTTTCAGTGCCTTGACGGAAAATCAGAAAGTGGATGAGCTCACCAGAATACCCGCAGCCAGAATGGTGGAGGGCACAGGTAAAGGCCCATTGCCCAACATTTGGATTCACATGATTCTTAAATTGAATATACTTCATTGGGACCGGCGTTGACTGAGGGTCAGCCATCGCACAGAGGCAGAATAACCTGATTTTGGGGTGGTCGTAGAGGTACTTCTGGAGAGCGTGGTCAGGTATAGGAACCTTTGTGCCGTTGGCAAGAGTTCGAGCAGGACTGGGAGGGGGTGAGTGTCAACAGACAGCTGCATTGTGGGAGGAAAACCAACACTAAAAATTTCTCGAGCTCTCCGCTATCTGGGTCAGGCACATGCGGTACATATCGGTTGTGTCGAAGATCCATTGCTTGCCGACACTGAGACCTATACTCTGCTAGAATCTGTGCGCGCGCTTCCATAATGTTTTCACTGGACGTGGGACTAGAGCAATGTGAGGGCTCGACTGGCTGGTAGGCGTCGAATGAAGAGTGTCGCAAAGCTTGGCCGTCTTCAATCTCATCACCTGGCAATGGGAAGCAAGGCAAGGACGGGGATCCTGATAAGCTGGGTTGTCGTTGGAGAACAGTGATTGGCGACTCTGGTAGCGAGTGTTGGATGGCACGGTCGGCAAAGATACGAACAGGACATGGGACAAAAGGCAGCGTCTGGGCACAAAAATCCCGGTACTCAGGCGGCAGGGAGGGAGGGTGAGGAGAGGAAAGTGGTGATGTCAGTAAGAGAGAAGTGGGTTGAGTTGATTTTCTGCGGCTTCGGATGGGTGGGGGTAGAAAGACCTTCGGGGGACGGGGTCTGAGTTGCATCCTATATCCTCTGCTCAGTGCTGAAGATTAGACGTACAGCGCAAAGAGTCCACCTATATAGTAAATCACTGAAGTCAGGAGGGTATCCTGAGGACATGATGGCATCTATGGGAGAAAATCACGGGGAACATTCTCTCGGAATCTTAGATTGTACACACATTCCGGTAGATAAAATAACCAATTGAACCAGATTCCAGAATGAAAAGGGCGGGGTTTACTTCACGAATAACAATTTGACAAAGTCCTGCCTACGGTTTACATTCCAAAATATCCTTTACATTGCGGACGCCCATCTTGATTGGAGCAGGAGGAGGAGGAGGCTGAAAGAAATGAGTATTATCCAAGTATTATCAAGTTGAATTTGTGTATATTTGCCTGCGTCATATGAAGACCGCGCCGATATTTCTCGCTTACGGCAACTCGGACCTTCAGAGCTAACGATCTGGATCGGGAACAGTACATGATAAACTAAACTCACCATCACTCTGTGGGGAATAGTCCGACTTCAAAGGAGTTAGCCCTATGTATCTTGATTCCTGGTCAAAGAATACCCGCACCCGGGTGCCTGTTTTCCGTATGTTTATCTCTTTTTAGTTGATCCACGTTGATAACTGAATGCCGCCACGATACGATTGGGAAAATAAAATCCCACAGCATCGCTATCTGTATAAGCTTTTGCAAAATCTGGATGCGTACGTTCTTCCGATGGGCCTTGAACATTTGAACCCTAGAAACCACCAAGGTCCGAATCCTCCGTGACCGTCGCTCATTCCCTTCTCAACCTGTAAATTTGTTGACGTCTCGAAAGGGAAATACCTTGCGTCACCTCATTTGCACCCTCGGTCTCTTTCTGCACATATATAGCGACCGGAAACATCCGCGCATCGTCGGTATCGTCTTAGGGTTTGAGTAACACAACCTTGTCTTGCCCCTCATCCCATATTTTTCTTTTCGTGCACCGCTGAGATTTCTTTCTTATGTTTCCAGACGACTTCGCTGCTGATAAGCCGCAAACGAGCGAAGAACTTATCCCTGCTCTGAACAGTTCAGACGAGATGCATAACCAACCACTTCCGTCTGAATTTGATTCCCTGCGTGCTTCGTTGGCAGCAAACCCACACAGTCCTGCGCTCTGGAAGAGACTTGTTGAGATGGCCGAGACAAGTGGAGAAATGGAGAAGATAAAATTTGCTTTTGATTCGCTGTTAAAGCAGTATCCAAACACCGTGTGTAAATTACCACCGTCCATTTTATACTTTTCTCATTCTAAGCAGTCCGCGGTTCAAATTTCGTATATCCGGCATTACCTCAATGATCCTAAGACTGTTGGCGAAGCTGAGATACTGTTCAAGACATTTTTGAACCGTTCTCCTTCCGTGGACTTATTTCGCTTTTACTTAACATACATCAGGTGAGGCATTTCAGTGTGGTACCGCCTAGGTTTTGCTAACATTGCCGACAGACGCATGCATCTCGATCCCACCAGGCGGGCTCCCGCTGAACGAGAAATCGTCAGAAATGCTTACAAATTTGCACTGAATCCGCGTCATGGCATCAGCCATGATAAGGACGCAGGCGACCTCTGGCAAGATTACATCTGGTTCTTAAGTGAGGGCGAGGTACGTACCTATTGTCGTTATCTGAGGCAACATTTGAAGCATGGGTTATGGGAAAGGCCACCTGTGACGAAAAGAAAGACATTCAAGCACTACGTCAGACCTATCACTGTGCTGTTCAAATACCACTCAACAATGTGGAGAAAATTTGGCAGGGTCTCGAGGCCTTCGAAATGAAACAAGACAAGATCGCTGCGAAGAAGATTATGGCCAACCTTTCCCCGGCGCATATGCAAGCGCGAACAGTATATCGTCAGCTGAATGACTATGTATCGACACTGTATCCTCCGTTAACTGGCCGGCCAGAACTCTTTTTACCCTCACTGCCTTCGTTCGATCCCGCAGAGCGTTCTACAGTTGGCAAGTGGAAGGCGTATCTAAAATGGGAAGAAAGCGACCCTCTCAAAATTGAAGACAAGGAGAAGCCGTTGTTGATCCTACGTGTGCAATCTGTGTATCGGAAGGCCGTCATTAGAATGCGGTACTTTCCTGAGATTTGGTTTGTGGTGGTAGAGCTGTTTACGTGCCTCGATGTTTGACTTGTAGTTTGGTAGGTACATGGCGCACTCTTGGACCAAAAGCATAGGCGAGTATAACGAAGCGATGTCCATCCTCAAGAACGGGCGCGAAGCTAATCCACTAAGGTTGTCCATCTTGTCCCCTCTTACGAAATACATACTCACCATTGCCATAGCTTCCTGCTCACGTTTGCCTACACAGAAGCCCTCGAAGCCCACAAGAAATTTGATGAGGTCAAGACCACCTTTGATACTTTTCTCGCAGACTTGAGAGCCGATCTTAGAGCACTTGTGGGGCAACTCAAGTTCGCAAACGGAGATATTCCTAACGTACAGCCTCCGGCTAAAGAAACAGGAGGTCGGCGAAATAACTATCTCCAGCCGTCCGATGAGACGCCCCCAAAATTGAGTGAGGGAGGGAAGTTGGTTGATCTCACAAGTCACGAACTTGCCGAGAAGCGCGCTGAGTACGGCTTAGTGTATATCTGTTATATGCGTTTCATGCGGCGTACGGAAGGCGTGCAGAAGTCACGGGTTGTGTTTAAGATAGCGAGAGAGGATTGCTGGACACCTTGGGAAGTATATGAAGCGGCAGGTGAGATCATTGTTGTGAATCCTTTCTATTACTAAAGCTCTTCTACAGCGCTTATGGAGTATCATTGCTCAAATGATAAAGACATCGCCATTCGGATCTTTGAAATAGGTCTGCGCACCTTCAGTGCCGAGACGGAGTTCATTATTCATTATCTGGAGTTCCTTATCTCCATCAACGATGAGAACAGTAAGCGGTCGTCCTTCCACGATTGTCTCCTACGTTATATTAACTCACAATAGACGCACGAGCGTTATTTGAGCGCGTCGTTTGTACTGCCCCTCCTGAAAAGAACCGATCGGTCTGGGAACGTTGGGCTCGATATGTGTATCAGTACACCGACCTTGAAGCTGTGCTCACATTTGAGAAAAGGATGGCTGAGGTTTATCCGACCGGTATGCCACTTTCTGACTGTGTAGGGCCTTCCTGACTTTCTGCGTAGATCCTCCGCTTAAGAGGTTCGCGCAACGGCACATCTACTTGGGCGTCGATGCCATCGCTGCCCGAGACCTAGGAGTTGCTAAAGCCAAACAGACTATGCCAGTCTCACACCGAAGCGATATGCTACTAATCCCGCGTCCCGCTCCAGTGACTGCTTGCACCAAGAGACCGCCATCGCCCGAGCGCCGCAAACATTGGCATGAGAGAAACGGCGACTATAGTCCGTCTCACAAGCGCGTTCGTCCGAATTCACCACCATTACGGTCGCCCTCAAGAGATCGATTGGAGAGTTGCCGAGATATCCCCTCGTCCTCAAGACGAAGATATAGCCTGGCCTTACCCTCGAGAAAAGGCAACGATCGCTCGCCACTGCCGCCACTACGAAGGCAAAAGAAAGAAAATGATAAAGAGGAAGAGGAAAAGAGCTCTCTCACCCTTCCTCCTGTAATATCGTACTTCTTAGGTTCACTTCCCTCTGCTTCCGATTTTGATGGTCCGGTTTTCCTTACTGAGGACTTGATGAATATTTTTCGTAATGTTGTTTTGACGAGCTCTAGTTCGTCTATGGCAAGATCTCCGCCACCGCCAGCTATCCCTCCTCGAGGAGGTAAGTTCTGTTTATGTGCTGGTCCCATGTAAGGTACTGAAGAAAAATATTTCAGGAGGTCAACCGCCTTACATAGTACCGGGTGGAGAATATAGAGGAGGAATGTACTGGCGATCCTCATAAATAATCGCTGCAGCCTCACTCGCACCGTAGCTGTGTATGTAGCGTCTGTGTACGAGAATCTACTGCTTCTATATGCTTGCTCGTGGTTACATTTTATACACACATAAAGTATAAGCATCGCTTACGATAGACACTTCAAAATTGTCTAAAGGTATCCTTATTTACTGCCGTTTTCCTTCAAATCCAAACTCTGCCCTCTCCTGCTCGGGTACGGGTAAGAAGATATGCCCTGTTCTCAGTTTGACATCTTAGCCTAAAGCCGGTTGTCTGATGGCATGAGGAGATATGAACTTCATCATCTTCCGGCGGGACGGGTAGATCGCCGTCGAGTTGGCTGTGCTAATATACGCGGGGCATTCGAAGCTAGTGGCACTATAATTAATATATAACTTGCTCCCATGCACCTTCACTGCCTGTTCCACACAGCGTTCCGTCTGCTTTGGGGGGATTCCAGAAGCTACGTATAGGCTATTTACGCTATGAACACCAATTTCAGAGCCGAGAAGTGCCTTCATCATTCACTTAAGCTCGGTACCGGACGTTTCCTCGTCTGCTAGGGGCGATCTTCGTGCCGGTGTACAAATATCCAGCACTGATACACCGTTTTCTATTTCACCAGTCGTGAGGCCGCGCCAATCTTGACACTTCCTTCGCAATGTGAAACATTGTATGTATATCATATTATTTAACCCCACTAGGTAAAACACAGGTGCGCTGCATATATTCTATGATGAATGGTTTACAAAGGAAAGTTATCACAAACCGAGCACAAGAGTAAAGACAACTGATGAAATGAGATACACTATTCTTGGTAGAGGACGAAGATCAGCTTTGAAACGAATTCATGACACTGATCACTGTCTTCATTACAGACAATACAACTGCTCTCGACACGACTCCCAATGAAGGCGTCTGATCGGTAGTCATTCAGCGATGTGCAAGCGCCCTTTTCTCCAATAGAAGTGCTGAAACGGGGTCTTATGTCAATGTCGATGATAAAGTAAGCCTTTCCTTGGGGAATTGAATAGAAGAATATGGTACAGCACCCTGAGTCTCTTCTTCTCTATCGAGTCATTCAGTACGGACATCGTTACGTTTATGTTCAGTGCCCTCCTTCTCCGTCGAGTGATATTTTCTCGCGGAATATCCTTCCAAATCGGACCAAATCGACGAAACCCGGTTTGGGGCTATCATGGCTTCAATACGCGATTCGCAAGTAACGACATCTCTTTCAGACGGTCGAGTGTCCGTGCGCATCAGCTTCACCAACAACACGGGATTTCATTATGTCGGATTTAGCACCGCCAGTGATAATCATAACCAAATCGCGAAATAGCCCAGGGTGACTGTCTAGGTATCACTCCGGTTGGCAGCTATCTCTCTAGCGCACCAAGACGGATTTCCTGGTACTCTGTAATACAGATACTATCCCATAGAATTTGAGAGCGTGGTGTCGACCTCGCATTATCTTTGCTTTCAAGAATGCAACATGATCTTATCGTGACTGGCATCTGTTGGTCAATTCTGTAGGATCCGACCTTGATTCAATGCTCTGGCAAGAAACGTGCGTGGCGTCGATGTCATGTTCGTGTGGAAGGCCGACGCTATGGAGCGTGCAATGGCCAAGATGATTGAGATTCTCTCAACTGGTGGATTGGGGCCGATAAAGATGCGGAGAGTGACGAGTGGTTGGAATGCATAATATCGCTTCGCATTTGTTCCGATAGTAAGAATGTGGATGCTTCGTTTATGACACGTAACAGGCGTGGAGCGAGATTTGGCTGGTCAGATTGCTTCCACTCCACTTGCCAGGAAGTGCGTTCAAGAAAGAGAAGCAGAGTACCTAGGGGTGGCTATTGAGGAACATATAGGGGTAAGAAAGTGAATTGGTAGACATGTATGCACTTTCCGTACACGCGCGATGGCTTGGATGAGTATTCCGAAGAGTCATTGATCTAATAAAGCTCGCATTTGGGATGTCGCATTCCCTCACATCCCACAGGCGCGGGGCAGTTGCATCAACACGTCTGGCAATATGTCTCGCATCTCTCCCGTATACGAGCGGCTGCGGAGATTAACTTTTATTGGAGGCGGTGGGGTGGAATGGTACAAGATGGAAATCTTCTACTCAATGGCGACGACGCCGAACTCACGCAGTTCTCCGGTGGAAAGTAGATCACTCAGATATAGTCGTTCACCATAACCTGAATATTATTGGTCAGGCCCCACGGAGAAACATCAACAGAGGCATCTACATCGGGAGCCTATCTCCCAAATGATATCTGAATATATGGAGGCTCAGCACACTTGAACTGCGGATAAGAATTGAGCAATCATACCAAGTCCAACATGGAGCCAAGGTACCCGTCTCGCCGAAAACGTCAATACTCTACAGCGGCCGTTCCCATTCTCATGCACGACGCTTAAGGCCGTGGTCATAGGTTTACTCGGAACATGGCCCAGTAAACGACGTCCTTACACGAGAAATGGTTTCTCGACCCTGAATGTGGAGAAGCGTTCGTCAGATACCAAAAGATGATTTGCAATGGCAGAAAACTCTTACCAAACGGACACACGCCATCTGCGAGATCATCTTTCACGAGAAGTCGGGAAGTGCATATATCCTCCGTTGTGGAGCTGCCCATGTTCTGATCGAGATGCTTTAAAGTTTATTGGTCGAAGTATTGACGATGCAAAGAATGCTATAGGACTACAGGTGGGATATGTATGAGCCCAGGAGCAATATATTCAGAATAATACCTGAATCGGTCAGTCCGTCGCAAGAACGGAGAGATTAGATCCAGAGCACGGGGTTGGCGACGGTGTCCACCTCTTCATGTAGTCCGATAAGAGTACAGTGGGTGACTCTGCCGACAGTGTCAAGGCAGGTCCAGGCAAGACATTACTGTCGAGCCAAAGAAAAAAGAAAAGCGAGAGTTTTAGGATGGGAGAGGCGAAGACAAATGGGCGGAAGGTGTGCCTGCCGTGTCTGTCAGCGGCCTCGGACCTCGGCTACTTGACCCGAACTTCCGAATATCTTATTTTGGTACAGATATCCACGTGGCTCATTACCAACACCGACAGTGACATTGTTCTCCTTTTCCTGGACCTTTCTTCTCCTTTTCTTTCTTCCCAACAGTAATGTGTGGGAATGACGCGCCTCGAAATCATTTCGGCGCGAGAATCTCTCTCCTGTGAAGCTGCCTGCCCGCCGTTCTCAGAGTGTCGGTAGTCACCGCATACTTCGTCTTATGCTCTTTCAGACGAACTTGGACAGACGGCTTGGCCCAGTCCCTCGCGCCTAACATGATACTGTCCGGGTCCATATAAAATCCCGACGTCGGGCCCGATCAAGCATTCAACCTGTTTGGTGTTCTACTCAAAAGTGAGTGTAGTCTACCGTGACGAATGGATGCTGACAATTATTCTATAGGTGTTCGATGGCAATAATACTCATTATCGTTCACGAGAGCAAGGTCGTCGTTTGGACTGCTGGCATTCTCTCCGACATTCTTGCGCGTCTTACCGCTCTCAGTCCCCAGTTGTATCGCGTGCCCGATGAGCGTAACGGGTATATCTCTGTTCAGTAAATTCGCTATAATCTCCTGGATGGCCTTCTAACTCATTTACAGCTGCCTCCATTGGGCCGACGATCACCCGCACAGATCGTTGAAGCTCTACGGCGGGAGCTGTGCAATGCTCGGCGTTCACTTTTGACCAAACTCAAAGTCTCGACGCCTGCGTCCCTCGCGAATCCATCGATATAGTTATCGACTGATGCCGGACTGTGTCGGAAAGGTTTCTGTCATCTACGGTGTTGGGATGTTCTACAGCCACGGCAGTCACGCCTATTTTACGGACGCGTTGTAGGTCCGATGTAGGTCGATTTTCCTTCCGTCTTGCCTCGAATTTCACGTCAACGGTTTTTTAGGGGGGTTGTTCAAGCGAACTGAAGGGATGATATACGGTACTACCGCATTAATGACGCCGTGCTTTCACTACGTACCATCCCTTCATGTAAACTAGTTCACACTTAATCAATTCGAACTCCCTCGGAGGAAAACCTACTCTGCGCCTTCACGTGAAGCTAACCTAATCTCCCTACCGATTCCTGTGTACGTATCTCCTTTACACTGTGCGAATAATATAACTATAGAGTGAGTCGACTCTCCGGGCGCTGGCATGGAGGAAACTCGAATTGATTTATACGTTAATTGAGGGTCTCGATTTCACTCACGGCTTGATGCCATTGTACAATCTTCACCTTTCTTCGCCTGTGCATGCGATAGTATTTACTCAAGAAGGCAGGAAAGATTTCTTACCCGACGGTGCTCCTGGAGGATTTGAATGGGACGGTCCCTTCTTTCAATCCATTCTATATTTACCAGTGTTTTTTTTGGCAATGACCTCTCCTATCTTGTTGCCAACCGGCGTGATGCCTCTCGAGTAATATCAGTCTTCGTATCCATGGAAAGCCATTAGAGGAAAACAACAGGTGGGCCCGGGAAACAATTATAGGCACTGATACCTTTTCTTTCGTCGGCGACTGTACTAGATGATCCTATATCTCACCTTCGCGACGAACACAGGAGACTACAATGATTAACATAACAAGGGAGAGGAATGGAGCAAAGATATTGAACAATGCCGACTGACTACCATGCATCGCACAAAATGTTGAATTGTAGTCTTACTCGTCGCTCGCTGTAGAACCGAGATGTGAATGCTTTCTAGCGAATAAGCCTGAAATAGTCCATTCGTCAATGTACACGCACCTTGAACGAAATCCGACATAATGACCCACTGACTACTGTCTCCGACGCACCGGAACCCGTCGTCTCTAATGAGTGTCAACATATGACCGGACATAGGTAGGATCGAGAGGGTAGAGGGTAGCCATTGCAGTGCATACCTGACGATGCATGAAAGGTAATACATAACTTCTAGAGGCAGTATCCACATGAGAGGTTAGTTCAAACAACGATAAACTCGAGAATATGGACAAGTCATCACCTTTGGCTCTCCCATCCTCGATGTTGTCCTAAGTTCTGCTGCATCCGAATCTAGAACAACTACCATATAATTTCGAGTCCCCGGCGTGTTTATCCGCTGCCCATACTCGAGTACCGACATCCCGGTCTTCCTGAAAGGTGTTCTTCAAGGAGGTGTAAAATGCAGTATCAATTTCAGCCTATCCATTGACTTGGGATTATGCTGACGATGATCTCCTAGTAGTAGCCACCATGACGAAAGTTCAAAGCCCCGAAATAGGTTCGCCACTTTCCTCAGCAATGCGCCGACACAGCCGATCAACGTTCCTGATGCGATTCCATACGACGGCCTCCTTGATAGGATCAGAACCAGTACGAGTGGCTGCGCAGCGGAGAGCATCTCAGCGGAATCCTAATTCCGAATACTGTGTATCGAAGGTGTCAGTCATAGCTTGAGGAGGAAGACAAAGAGACAATGACGTACCCGCAGATACCTAAGAAAATTACAGGTCCACTCCTAACTAACCTATTGAAGGATATACGCCGAAGGGAACAGTTACAGCACTAATAGCGCATCGCAGATGAATCGATATATACGCTACACGTCACGCTAAGGATGGTAAATTTCGGACGGGTATTCTAGGCAACCCACGAAAACATCTGAAAGGAGCTGATCAACCCGAAATAAGCAGAATCCAAGGAACAAATGGTCTGTATAGACCTCGCGTGTCGCTCCAGCCCATCCTCGTTAGGTATCCCAATAGGATGAGTGTTCGCTATATCTGACAATTTAGGTATGCGCAGTCGCTCGTCTACAATAAAAATCCGAATTACTATGAGAAGTAGTAAGGCGTACTGACTCGTATGGTAGCCATACCGCGTCCAGGTACATGTACGACGGAAGACCTTCGAGAGATCGGCGATTGGAGACAAGACGTATACGTGTAATGCTCACCCTCGATGCCACAGGTGGTATTTACATAAAACGCTAGCTGTGAGGACCAATTGAACGCAAGATCTGTTGAAATGTCTTCTTCTTTGATGGCGAAAGGGAGTGACCAGTGATGAAGGAACAACAATCAACCAGAAAGGAATTGAGTACAAATTTTAAATTAGGAGGGAATCACATAAGTATGGCCTCACGTGAATATCGAAATATGTCAGTCAAATCCTGAGTTCAAGTTTGGTTCAAGCGTATCAAATTTCACACCTTTCAATTTTGAAAAGAATCGAAGGTATGTGAACAACAAATATGTACGAAGGGATTTGACGGTGGTCCTACACAGCTTAGTAGTAAACATGGGTAAGCACCGGAGCGGACCTTCTAGCGCAATTTCCGACAACGCGGGAGGAAAAGCGAAAAGGAAGAAGGGTACCTTGAATCGTCGAGCAACTTGATCAGCGTTCCTACAGCGGAACATGCCGTGTAACATGATGACGTTCAGTGAAATGACTAATGCCGGTGGATTTCGATCAGATTCACCAGGATTCACGCTGGTTTGAGCGGATCTCGATCAGGGCCTGGGGTGATCCCTCAGAAACGTCTGCGCCCCGCTGATGGGACATCAACCGTAACTTCGACGCATCGCCGAGGACCGAGAATATCCGCAAATACGTCACTCCCATATTTCCTGCCTATTTAATTCTCGGGGAAGGAAGGAAGGTGATTTTATTAGGATGCCACAAAGTAACAACGTGAATCGACACAATACAGAAGCTCAGTTTCAAGTTACGATGGAGGTGAGTTGTTTTTCATATTGACAATTTTGCTCTAGACCTGTGCTTTCCAGCGGCTCTCACTAGAAATGCTGAACAAGATTGTCGACGAATGCGCAGAACAGAGTCTTCGGACCATCGCAGCTCTACGAGCGACCACGAAAGCATTTTACCGGGGAGCCACAGATATTCTGTTTCGACATCAATTCATTAACGGACACGAAACCAGTGCAAGCAGCCACATACCTTCCAAATTCCGTCTTTTTTTCGTTTCCAATCCTCGACTATGTTGCTTTCCAACATGTTTAGAGTTTCATGGTGGCGAGTTTCACGTCGAAAAAGTAGAAGCCATCATCAGGCTCCTACCGAATGTGAACAAGCTCACACTCGATCACTGCACCTTCACTCATAGTCCGACCATGCCCATCATGGATCCTCTCCCACAAATCCGGCGAGCCATTTTTTTTGCCAGTTGTGTGAATAGTGGCGCTCTGAATGATTTATTTATCGTCTTTGAACGACTTGAAGCAATTCATTTCTCCCTTTGCTCTTTTGAGGGCATAGTTCAGGCAGTTTTGTTTCCAAAATCCACGTCGGAGCTTTTGCTGGACCTTGGGGGGGACTTGGGGGAAGCAATTGAGCTCGTCGAGATGTGGGCGCAGAATTCCCCCTTGATCAGGAGCCTTGAATTTCGATGTCATACGAACGGCATCGTGGGAAGAGTTATGCCCTGGGCCATGGCATGTGCTTCTACCTTGGAAAATCTCAAAATAGCTATGCGTGGGTGTTTTCTCAGCTTTATATTCGTTGCGCCACGACTGAATTTCCGTGTCTTGTCACTCAGATAGTCGAGGAGGATTTTGGAGGAACCCCATCTCGTTGACAGAGTGCCACGGACTCCAGACGCTACAGATCGATTGTGTTGAGAAGAACATTGTCACGCTGATCGAAACCCTTGATACGCTACAGGATGTCAGCCTGGAGTGCCTTCGCATCGGATTCCATCTCGTCACTCATCCGACGTCGCCTTCAAGTGTAACCTGCTTCACCCTAGGAAGACTCGATGTACTTCTACATGATTACTTTCTGAGGAGAATCCTCCAGCGCATCCGCTTCGACATTCATTTCTACGGGGTCAAGGAGCCGGTAGAACAGCACGTCTACACTGGTTATGCGGTAAAGCTTGTGGAGCATCTACCCAAGATTAGGGGTGTCCCTCCAGAGAAGAGAGAGGTGCTGTCATATTTACATGTCCAAGCCCATACAGTTTGAAGCATTTCTTGAAAAATCATTCCTTTTGATCTTGGGTTGTGAGACTGGATGAGAACCGTCTTTCGATCATTGACCCGCGACAAGAACGATACTGATTCGGCTTCTATCCAGTACAAGATAGAACCAGTAGTGTACCTGTTTTCGTCAATCATCCCAAAGGATACAACGTCTCGCAATGTACTGATGGTATTTTCCCGCCTGGAGTACAGGCAATGCGCTATATATAGCCCGTCTCTCTCCTCGTACAATACATAAATACCGGTCACTCAAAGGAACATAAGGCTTAGGACGAATAATCGCTCGAATGATGCTCGACAATATGCATGTCTAGAGTTGTCGTCTCAATTACCCAATCCCTGCAGTATGGTCGAACTGTGACCTTTAACCGAATGTCGATGATTCCTGAAGGGCAAGGGGTAGGTCTTCGCAAGGCGGGGATGATTTCACGCCCATGCCACCACCCTCACTTAAAGCTATTATCAGGACGAAGATCGGACGCCCGCCTTGGCGTGATCCACTGGTTCTAGAGGTGAAGAACATTGAGGAGGCCGTCAACGCGTACTCGCAAGTGTTACTTCACCCAGGCATACTATTTACTTCTCCGCAAGACGATGACGATGGGTTCCGATATTTGTCCTGAATGATTGGTAACACCAGACGTCGTGGTTAACAATCAGCGATAAACCTCCTCAAAGGTAGTGACAGAATGGCCATTCTCCATGATGGAATGCCACGCGTGCAAGGATGGCGGACAGTGCTTGATGTGGAGGCTACCACCTGTGTCGATAGTGGGAGGGGCTTTAGAATGGTAACAAAGTCCCTTGATGGAGGTTCGATGTCACATACAGCGCCGAGGTATGACTGCATCGTCATACCTTCCTGCGGATCCTTATAAAAGGTTGAAGGTTCGTAGGGAAATTGTGATATGCTCAGAAGGCTCACAGATAGTTCACAGTTCCGTTTCATACTATTCGACCACAACTGCAGCATGGTAAATCCCAAAGGCCATTCTCTGACTACCTTCACGCACGGTTGCTTATCCTCCATCGATATCGCATACGACGGTCGACTCGTGGATGCGCGGTATATTCGTGGGCAAGAATGAGGATTTTAACGAAGTCTAGTGGGAATTGTTATTATATGCTAGATTTGGAAATTTGAGTTACTCACTGCGAGGCCCCGCAAGTGGGAAAGTACGGAAGACTCGTTCCAGTGTATCCCATTTGAGCCAGGGAAGGCTTACGGAAGAGGTGCCAATACAGGCCGTTTTGCTAACGTACACCGTAGGCGACTTGGATTTCACATACGAGAGATAGCAAAGAAACGACAGCTACAAAGTTTGGAAGGTGCCGACATATGTCCAAGCACCTCTGCTGGGGACATTACTGCCAGCCCGCATCAGTCCCTTTAAAGCCGAAAGCCGTCGACGGAGTAACGAATCGACATCCAAGGCCAGACGTCCGACTGATATCAACGACAGCGCAGAGGGTGCAGGATGTCCCTTTCTTAAGGAAACGGCGGCGATTGTTGGTCCAGTGTTCGACCTGTCTCTAGCGTTGGGAGCGTAGCACCGGTGAAGGTGGTGTGCTCGAGGTAAAGGGCGAGCGAACGACTATCGAGTTGTAGGCATCACCGTATCCAAGCATCCCTTCACGAGGGCTTCAAAGTCGAACGATAGGTCCCAGCACCGCGGAAGATCGCCCATCCGTAGTAAAAAAATGCGATTTGCTGAGCCTATGCAAATAGATAAATGAGACTATGATATTAAGAGCAATGGCAACGATCCGACCTTGAGTGGTGAGATCACGTTCTCTAAAATCACTATGAAAGTAGATCAGAACTTGTGGGAATGCAGAAATCAAACAGAGACGTCTCCGCCGGCCACGCCACGCCAGCCGATCGCCCCAGGACGTGTATTTCCGGGCTCGAATATTCAGCACCCTGAAGGCTGAAAAGGCAAACGTGTCGCAGACGACAGAAACGAACACAAATTCCTTACCTGTAAGCTTGACCGTATCAGGGGAAAGAAAACACAGATATAGAGAGGGAAGTCACTTCCTAGCAAGAACACGGAAAATTGCGAAATAAGAAATCGATCAGCACGTGACAGCATGATTGACGCGGGTCTAAATTGAAATTGAAACTGAATTTCAGCGTGTCCTATATTATTATCTATCTATCTTGCTTGGTCAATCACGTTCTTTCATTCCTTGCACGGTATTCATCGGACACGGAAATCTCTGATCATGTTAGCTGTTCACACCTTGCACAGTTCATCAATCAATTTCAGTGCTGCACCTTTATGCCTTGTGTATATTCAACTTGAATATCTGACTCATTGTTACAGCGACTAGTAACCAGGAAATATCTGCTGCGCCAGTCAGTGACTTGAAAAACCTTTCAGCTTGCACTAAGAGCATGGTGGGAGTTTATCGGTGCCAGTTTTAATTCGATGGGACCATCCTGAATGAAACACTCCGGCGGAAGGTTTAGAAGGGCAGATTTTTCCTTGGTGGCTGAAAGGACTGCTTCTATCGCGGTATTTACAGCAGATCTGAATGGATAACTCTAGTCAACAGCATAGCATTGGGTCAAAGCTGCTGCCGTACCTGCAATCAACACCTGTCTTCATCGATTGAAGGGCCCTCGTTACCACATCCTCAAACTGGAATGATATGAGTTTCCCCAGGTCCCTCCGCTGCTTAGGCCACACAGCAGATGTAGTGCCGCTTCCCTCGTTGTACTGCGAATCAGTGACCCCATCCTCATCCTTATTCGACTGGAAGACCTCCCCCTTCACAGTAAAAAACGACTGAGCACATAAATGGCCCAAAATCTCGCGAAGCGACTCCCCGATTCCGACCCGGTTCCGACTCGTAAGATGGTCGCTCCGTGTCAAGCCCTGTCTCTGAGCCCTTGGGTGGAATTTCGCGATATGGCGACTCAGCGAGGTGGAGGTTACGCTCGCAAAGGGGCAGTCTAGGCAGAAGCGCCCTCTGATCCCGAAACTAGCCACGGAATAAGCGGTTGATGAAAAAAGAAATCGTAGCACTGGCCGCTTACTGCGATTTGACATGGAAATCAACCTTGGATCTTTGAACATCGCGGAAACCACAGATAACACAGCAGTATCCGCTAACGCAGGGTAGTCAGTAAGATAGCACATATACCATATAATGAGAAAGGCTGACTTGGGAGGTGGATGCTGGCATCCTTTTTGACGAGGGAGGTTAGTAAAGTTGACTTGGCGGCATATGTTGCAAATGACTCTGATCCCGTTATCGTCCTCCTGCAGCAAACTTCCAATGAGCGTCAATCCAAATTCGGCCCAGCATCATAGCATACTGATTCTACCCTCTGAGGAACCGTCGTCGGTGCGGAGACCTTTTCTTGCCGTATGGGGGTTCCGTAGTATGGGGAATATATAGACAGCACAGTGAGCGAAATTTCCTTTGCCCTGTTGAATATGGCGCTTCGTTGAAAAGCAGGTCAAGACTCCCAGCGTCGCTCCCAGCCACGACTGGGACAATCTGGGACAATCGCGAGAGAGCTCGGCGCCTGGTCTCCCAAATTCCCGTTTTCGGATAAAGCGTCTCTAGGTCACGTATTGAGACTTCCACATGGTTTGTTTCCTTGCAGGTTCGTACAGACAGCGAATTTCTGTTACGATGATTTGCTTCTCGTTTTCTATGGTCAAAAACAGGGAATGACGATTTCTTTTTTTGCAACTATCAGACTCCATTCATTCATTGTCAAAATCCTAGTCAAAGGTGCGTCTCTTTTTCCCTATACGAAGCCTACCAAAATATGACGGTCAAACGGAGAGGGGGACTAACCAAAATCCCTTTGGGGTGCCGCTGAATGATCGGTCCATTCCCTCGGTCCGTGAGAGTAGAGTAGCAGTCTAGCCTTTGAAGACTCGGGTTTCCCTGCAAATTTTAATCGTCCTAGTATTTCCAGATACAGTCCTATTTAGTAGGCAACAATGTCACCCCCTTTCAGCCGGTTTAAGAAGAACGTAAAGATGGGAAAATAATGCGTACTTGACTGAACCTTCTCTGATTTTATTGTTGTGACGTTGATGGGAAATCCGCCTTCGTATCCGCACTTCTGGAATGAAAAGAAAAATGGTAACCGGCCACAAGTTCATCAATCCGGACGCTCGGTACGATACGAGTCTCTAGATGTACCCTCTGTGCTGCGTATCTGATGTCATTTCAATCTTAGCCTTGTTATAAGTCAGGCAAGGAACGAGATGAGTCCATTCTGAACTCTATGCCTGAGCCAAGCCCGAACTTAAACCACTCTGAGTCTTGAATATCAAACACCACCACGTGGTCCTGACACGCACCGCCACATCAATCAAATGATGGTGGCCTGCGGCATCGAATCCTTCATGAGCTTGTATTCGACTTGATGGTGGTCGCCAAAGATACTACGGTCGCTGTATGCAATTATCTCTTGATTTTTCCATGGTACACCAACTGATATCCATCGAAAAAGAACATAATTAGTACGTGACACTATACCTCCGCTTCCGGTACCTCGCAGGGCGCTTCAATATCGCTTTCAGAATGACTACAGAATATGTATCCGGGTGCAAACCGCGCTGGAGATGAGGGAGCATAGCCGCTGGCACTGAACGTTGACCCGGTTTGGCGTAAGAGCCTCCTAATACAGAAAAAAAACTGCGCGCGTGTATATGTTCCGCATGCTTGTCTTCAAACACAGATGGAATGTGGTTGAACGAGGCGGCGCAGCAACAAGAGCAGTAACCGTGACCGCACTGCAACCTGGTATGAATCGATCTCAGAGCTCGTTCGATCGCCATTAGAACATCGAGGCTCACCGGTACGGGAACAAATTTGATTTAAGACACCATGGTCCCTTCAACTCTGTGTGGATCCGCCAGTTCTGCAGAGGGTTAGACAAGCCAGTCGACAACATTCATGTCCCACTTACATCAAGTAGCTTCAGGCGCTCAAGTTTATGCCGTTCATGCATGTTGGACTGCATATTTATAATACTGGTGCACGGTACGTCGGATCTTGAGCAAATCAATGCTGCTAACGATGAGTATGTTAGCAGGAAGAGCTGCACTCGCTTCCCAGACTGTTACCTGTATAAGGGATTCAAACGGAACGGTAGCTCTGTTCGTGGCGTCATTATTTAAATCGTGTGGTCTATGTGCCGTTCAGGGCTATCTTGGTAAACACCATGGGATCCTTGGGTAATGGAACGTAGCGACACGGACATCTGGACTATCCCAAGTCAGGCGCCAACAACAACAAACTGGGATTCCCCGCTGACGTCGGAAAGTCAGCCCGAGACTTTGACCGACACGCTATATAGAATACCCTAGGCTACGATTTCGAATACACAATTCCGTCCGGCCGTGAATGTTTGCACCCTAGAAAGAAGCAAGGTCCTGAGATCATCGCTTTTCAGGACGCCATACCACCCTGTAAATCTGATGAAGTCTCGAAGGGGAACCATCTTGCATCGCCTCGTTCTCGCGCCTCTGGGTGCTTGTAAAAAGGGAGAGACGGTATCGTCCCGCAGCCAAAAAAATATCGCACCTTCTTCTGGACGACTCGCCGGAAGCATGGTTCAGGTAAGGTTTTGTTGTGAGGTATGAGCTCAGCACTAACGAAGTCCAGCAATTGGACGAAGATGTCCTTGGCCTAATTTTCGATGCGGCATGCAGAGGCGACACTGGGATGGTTGCTATTTTGGGCAGCGTCTGTAAACAATTCCGTCGACTGGTTGTGAGTATCGCAGATGAGACCGTGGTCATCTACGACTATGTCCTAGACGACCCTGGACCTGCGATCACTCCGGAGATGGCATTGAAAGTGTTTGGACAGGGTGGAGACGAGAGGAAGCGCCTGAGGGCACGGAGCCTGAAGTGGAAGGCGTACAACGTCCGGTTGGGTGTGCTCGCTCAAGTCCTGGGCACCCTGGAGAGGGTTACAGCGTTAACGTTCATAGGGGCGACGCTGAACCAGCGCACAGATATTATCCTCCACCTGCCAAAGATCCGCGAGATAATCTTTCGTCGGTGTACGCTCGGATTCAGTGTCCTTGCCAACTTTATGCAAGCCCTACCAAATCTCCAGGCGCTTCGCATCCTCGGGCCAGGAATGATCATCTCGAAGCCGTCCCCATTTTTTCCTGGCTCAGAGCCCGCACTCATTCTTCCATCATCCTTGGAATCGTTAGATATGGACTGTTCTCACATGTGGGGACACTTCGGCGTCGACGACGGAGAGCGTATCCTTTACTGGTTCAGAAATGCGAAAAATTTGGTGTGGTTAAAATTAGCGATGACAGGGGAGGTCGGTTGGCTGCCAGGAAATAGCATGATCCAGGTGAATAGCAGGTCCCTTTCCTCTCTCTCACTGTCGTTAGGTGTGTCTCTTCCTGACTGTGTCATGACATTTCGCTCATGGGCTGTAGAGCACCCCAAGCAATGCTGGGATTACGACCTCAAAGTAGAAGCTCCAGAGTTGTTGGATTTGACAGTATCAGTACGAAGTACCCCCATCGATCTGTACTTCATCAATGATTTCTTTCGTCAACTGCAGTCGCCGAAGCTCAGTAATCTGGCTTTGCACATCCACGTCATCTCCGTAAACGACAGTTATTCTGCCGGCGAAACGGTCAGCCGATTAAAAAATCTTGCGGAATGCATTATCCATCGATCAGTCGACAACCGTCTTCAAGAACTGACCGTACGTTGGCATTCTTATCAAGATACAGTCGCCATCGAACGATACTCTCCTGCACTTCAGGCTTCATTTGATGTGTCTGCGAGTCACGATGGAATCAAAATGGTCACGAAGCAGACGAATCATCCTCACGAGATGTTTTGAAGGGTGCTATTTTCTATACAACGACGTGCTTGTATCGATTTCGCAAGCCGTGATAACTTCGAGTGGGCCCGTGCTCCTTAGCGGGGACTACAATGAGTATGTAGTAGCTAGGCGTCCTTAGAATATATCGACGGCGATCTGCCTGCAGGAAATAAGAATAATCTGTCACACTCACTGTTGCCTGTATGCTGAAGTGATTCAAGAAATGCCGAAACTTCCCCGACCTTGCCGACCATCATAGCGGCCAATAGCGGCCCTGACAGTTGAATGAGATTCAGTCGGCAAAAATAGATGGCTAGTACTGCCGACAATGTCTACGCAGGAACGGTGAACATTATTGTCACACAGGCACCCGAGACACCGGTCACTTGACACATATTGAGTAAGGACTCTGAGGTTGCTTGACAATTCTATGGGCCACTCACAGTGAGGGATAGTAGTACCTGTTAGACGGAAGATTGGACGTCGGGAAAGAGAAAGAGAAAGAAGTCGGAAGTAGTAAAGCGTGGCGTGGGAACGTATGGATTCGATCGAATCGATCTCGGTCCCTCGTTGAAAGATAACGCATAGCCCCAGCGCTATGGGCTGATTGATAAATCGACGCGACAATCGACACACGGGATAGGTAGCATTAATAACATGCTATCTACAATATTGCGTATAATAAATGGCCATTGGCTCGTCCCAGTTCGCCATCCAATAAAAACCCTTTCCTCGAATTCCTGATATTGGGAAATGAATCCGTCCGCTGATCGCTCACTCTTGACTAATGGAGGACAGCAATTTCGTCTACTTTCTTGCTTCGATAGCCCGCCGGTGAGTCATTTGTTTGGAATCCGGATTACTGCTTACTATCGGCGTTGTGAAATGATATCTCTGGCGATGTGCAAATACGACGAACTATCGTCATTCCTCGGGGCCGCCTTTTTAATGGACCGTTACCCCGCTACTACAGGATCCGACGTCATGCCATCCTAAAAAATCTCAATAGTTAGCCCTCTGCGGGCCGGCACCCTTGTGGCGCGTCTTCTCGAATTCCACCCTGGATCTTGAGATGTATTACATCTCGCTTTGGTGATGGCGATTTCTTAACACATCATTATGACTGCGGTAGTCCAGCAATGCTCTCCTCAAGAGGGGATCATGCGCTGTCAGTTTATGTGTAACCCTTGCACGAAATGCGCAGAATGGATGTACCAGTGAGTCGCCCAAGCAGTCTACAACAATGGATTTCTGCTAAATCTTTTATACTCAGAGGGCCTGCATCACACCCGCCCGGGGTTCCAAACTATCACGTTGGTTTGGCAGGGATGTTGACAGTGGCGGCCATTCCCACAACACCCCATCGTCTGGATGGGAGGCTTTCTCCCCCTCTGCGACCTTCAACGGCTCAGAGGCTATCAGTCAGACCCTCCGCGATCGAGGTCACCGCGGTTGTTAGTCTACTCGATCACGCCATGTCCATGCTCGGCCAAGAGCTTACCCCCTTCCTCCGATCCTACCAAGCAGTCCCGGAGCACACGAGGTCCAGGAAGGCCCTCACTGATGGACTCAAGCAGATGAAGTCACTGATCTGCCGTCTTGAAGTTCTGATTGAGGCCATGGACAGTGCCTGCGATCCCAAGAGTGAATACAGTTATCGAACGGATGTGGGCGGGTTCAAAATTCCAGCGTGGCTGGTTGCTGAGGTAGCTGAGGGTATTGACTCCTGAGTGATCTATTATTTAGGTCGTTGTTACTATCCGCTTTGTAGTACCTAAGTTCCATCACTGGCAGGAAATGCGGTTCAGTTCCATGCTTACCTAACTTCACTTCAAGTCGAACAGCAGAATTCAAATGAACCAACATGATTGTAACTTCAAGGTTAAATAAATAACAGCAATCAGATCTCTGTATGACAGCAGAACCGAAGAATAATATTGGAGCATTCTTGGAGCATTCCCGCATATTCGGGAAACCTTCGGTGTCATCCGCTTAAGTAGTACAAATTGATATGTTCGCCCCTTCCAGAATTAAATGTGGGATGCTCTTGTGCTTTGCATCACCGTCACGACAAGGTTTCAATGACGACGCATTGTTACCCGGCTCTATATTCTCTCAGACTGGTGCTGCTTATATCCCTATGATATGACATATTCAAAAACCACAGGGGTACCTGCACGATGAACCAGATGGCTTGGGTGTGATCAACCGATCCTCGCAACGCACCCAGTAAACGCAGAGGTATAATAGCCATTGGTCTCAGACGGTGTGCAATCCTCTCACAGGCAGGCTGAGGGGAAAGGCCAGTGGCAACTTAAATTTCGCCGACGGCCGTGGTCCTATCCCTTGGATGATTTTATTATTACTTTCGCAACACTCTGGCTAATTTGATTCGAGTGTGAGGCGATCTAAGGCGTCCGGACGAATACGCAACTGTTCACCCTACCAGTGAATGCATCAACTCGCTATACTGGACATCTCGCTAGCTATACAACTCTCCATCCGAAACAACGTCGTCTCTTTAAGGAGAATGAGCAAGAATCCGACCTGAGCAATCCATAGTCTAGGCTCGAAAACGATGTTGACCGTGGGCCGGGGAAGATCGTGAACCAATTCGGAAGTATTTGCTACTCATCGCTGCGCCAAAAGAGGGGATGTTTTTCCAGCTTTCCCAAAAACCACGTTCTAATATCTTTCTCCCCCTCTATTTTCTGGACCACTGGAGACCGGCAATTGGAGATAGCGCACTCAACAAAGCCAGAAACGGGACTCATGCTAGCCGAGTCGGCGAGTAGGCAAAAAAATTCCTCAAAAGTCCCACACCCCATGAAGGTATTCGCCGTACATATACTATAGAGGTTAAAATCGACTGGGACACAAAAACCCTGGCCGTTGCATTGGTAGATGCGTCCTTTGCGTAGAAAACAGGAACCAATTGAAGCGCCGTCCGGGCATGAAAGCGTAAGCCACCATTAGCTCCCACAGTCACCGTGAGCACTGACTAAAGGACCAATCCCAGACTCTATATTGGCCGGGTATGTGGCTATTATAGTGCGCAAAGGTGGAATGTGACTAAGGATATAAGAGCCCACTGGCAGTGAGTCTGGCATATTATATTCACGTCGCTTAAGTTACATCTATGATAGCTTCGGGATAGAAGAGCCGCATTGTCCTTCAACTACTATGTCTTCGATGTCATTTCAGGACGATGGGAAACATACCCATTACTGTGAACGAGAAGGACAGGCCCGCCTATGTCCGAATCGAAATCGACTGCTGTGCAACCTCCACAGGTATAATAATAGGACCACTGTCACTAAGGCGCTCTACGAGACTCTATGACCGTTGTGTGAGGATTCCTTCTTAACAATAGACAGAACTTCCGCAAAAGAACGGCGTCATTACTGCGTTCATCGGATTCATCACTAGACGCAAAGTCGCTTTTTTTTCGGACGACATCGACGATCGTGTTGGTACTAGAAGGAGGTAGCAAACACAAGTGAGGGAAAACATCAATACCAACGATATTTAATGACTGATGGTCTAAGCAGGAGTCCTACGAATGAAACCACTGCAGCCTCTGAAAGCGACTTTGTTGGTCTGCCCTCGTGAGTCATAGGTTTCGTCAGGAATGGGCTCATTATAACTTCAGCCCATAGTACCTTTGAGCAACAATTGCCGTCTCAGTTGTGCAACAGGCTGACAGCACCCAGTCTCCTCTATTTGAAAAGAATAGTCAGCGTGTGTAGCAGACAGTTACTGCGGTCCTACGTCCGCCTCCGTCTACATTATCCATTTTGTTGTTGTTTAGTAAGTAAGGCAATTATGCACCTATTGTAAGATATCCGGGCTTCTCGTGGCACGGGAATCAGTCGCCGTTTGAGTTCTTGTAGTGATCTACTTACATTTTGCTCATTCCCGTGGGGATTTCGTGGCATCTAAGCTGGTATTTTTCGTAGTCAGTCCCTACGTTGCGTTTGCCAGAGATGTCAACCATTTTACTACTCACTTCATTTTGAGTCCAGCATCGCGATTCTAACACTGTTACCTCAATGATGAGCACCGATGAGAGCTATGTCCAACTATACGATAAATAACGAACTACACATGAAGTGGTAGCTCAGGTGAGTAACATACGACGAACTTGTCGACGAATAACGTCATTCCGAGATGACGTATAGGTCACGTATACTTCGTCTAGCCCATTCCTTTCGCTTATTTACCTGAGCTGTATCAGCAGAGGTGGCCAATAAATCCAGTTTTCCAGTTTTCTTCCATTCCAGTTCTAGTCCCGTGGATTCCAGATACATTGTTTAAACCAAATATCTCTTGTAGGTCTTTCTATTTGCCGCCATATTCCCGAGTGCGCATCACAAACTTGATCTTCTGTCAACTCGATTAGTCCAGTCACCAGTTATCAAAATGGAAAGAGTTGTTCCATCAAGAACGAACAATAATAGATCGTGGTACAACATGACTAACTTGCTTCAACCTCTATAATCCGGCATCGATTCGACGACCATTTGCTAATTAAGGAAAGAAATTGTTCCAGCTCTCTTCTCCAATGTATCCGTTGTTCCGAGCTGTGGATTCACATTGTGTGCGCTCTTCATCATCCATGCTTGGTACAAGCTTTACCACGTTTTCGATCATCCGAACCCTCACAGGTCGCTGACTGAGTACCACCCCGCAGCTCATACATGTGAATTGCGGGGTCTCTTCTACGTCTTTGATTAATTGGAACCAGGCGCATACACAACCGGGGCAGAAGATGTGTCCACATGGAACCAAACTAATTGAATACATTAGCGAGAAAGGTTTGAAATAAGGAATTGAAACACTAACGCCACAGCAGCCCAAAGTTTGCAGAAGCAAATGTGGCAGTTGACTTCCTGCTCAGCAGTGCTCCAGTCCTAAAGCGCATGTTTATCAAAGTTGTTAAAACCTTGCCGCATGGCATTCCAACACCCGTACCGTGTTTAGAATATCCCACAACCGCTGTGCCTGTCCTCGCATGCGTTCTGCGCGGACCTCGGTCTGACGGATAACTTCTTCAATCCTTCGTCTATGCCGAAGAAGCTATGCGAGAGTGCTACAGTTCAGCCATCTGACAGTGTAACTATGTTATAAAGACGCGCCTGTGTCATTAAACGCCGACGCATTACCAGTTCCTCCACCAGCGCAAATGATCGCTCGTTGATCTTGTCTGCATCGGTTTGAACGCATTTGGTTAGCTGAATTTGCGCTGAGGATAAGCTGGAGAAAGGAATGGGAGCGAGGTTGACTCACATATTCCTGCTTCTTCTGCCATTGCTTAACTTCTTCGAGGAGAGCACCAAGTTCTTCCGGAACGTCATGAAGGTTAGAATCCTGCACCAGGAGTGATAGGTTCAACATCATCTTGTGAATGTGCGTCAGATATAGTCGCAACGGGTAATGGTAGACCACCTGCCTGCTCAATGACTTTGGTCGACGCCATGAGGGAATATGGACGCAAATTCGGTGCAGTAGAATGCCTGATTTCCAGCATTCTGGCGTCTTTTATATTAAAGCGTGCGCCGACGCATCCGTATATTTCAAAGGCTTATACAGATAGCGATGCTGGGGGCTTCTTTTCTCTCATCGTCTCGTGACGACATTCAGTTATCAACCAAAAAGGGATAAACGTACGGAAGACAGTCACCGGGCGCGGGTATTCTTTGATCAGGAATTGAGATACATACAGGGCTGACTCCTTTGAAGGCGGACTATTCCCGACTTGGGGTAGTTCATTTGAGGCAAGGACGTATATTTTCTGTAGCGTGAATGTATTTCGCCGCAGTTACAGCATTGGCAGATTCTAAAGGATGTACGGACACAGCAACCGGTGGGAAACCAGGAGCGCGCGCATGTGAAGCCAGTCGAACGAGTTAATAGGGTCGTGTGTAATCAGAGGAAAACTCCCAGGGAAGTTGAACAGAAGTTATAAGTGTGAACTAGCTTACATGAAGGGATGGTACATAGTGAAAGCACGGCGTCATTAATGCGGTAGTACCGTATATCATCCCTTCAGTTCGCTTGAACAACTCCCTAAAAAAGAATACCGATACTCTGAGAACGGCGGGCAGGTAGCTTCACAGGAGAGAGATTCTCGCGCCGAAATGATTTCGAGGCGCGTCATTCCCACACATTACTGTTGGGAAGAAAGAAAAGGAGAAGAAAGGTCCAGGAAAAGGAGAACAATGTCACTGTCGGTGTTGGTAATGAGCCACGTGGATATCTGTACCAAAATAAGATATTCGGAAGTTCGGGTCAAGTAGCCGAGGTCCGAGGCCGCTGACAGACACGGCAGGCACACCTTCCGCCCATTTGTCTTCGCCTCTCCCATCCTAAAACTCTCGCTTTTCTTTTTTCTTTGGCTCGACAGTAATGTCTTGCCTGGACCTGCCTTGACACTGTCGGCAGAGTCACCCACTGTACTCTTATCGGACTACATGAAGAGGTGGACACCGTCGCCAACCCCGTGCTCTGGATCTAATCTCTCCGTTCTTGCGACGGACTGACCGATTCAGGTATTATTCTGAATATATTGCTCCTGGGCTCATACATATCCCACCTGTAGTCCTATAGCATTCTTTGCATCGTCAATACTTCGACCAATAAACTTTAAAGCATCTCGATCAGAACATGGGCAGCTCCACAACGGAGGATATATGCACTTCCCGACTTCTCGTGAAAGATGATCTCGCAGATGGCGTGTGTCCGTTTGGTAAGAGTTTTCTGCCATTGCAAATCATCTTTTGGTATCTGACGAACGCTTCTCCACATTCAGGGTCGAGAAACCATTTCTCGTGTAAGGACGTCGTTTACTGGGCCATGTTCCGAGTAAACCTATGACCACGGCCTTAAGCGTCGTGCATGAGAATGGGAACGGCCGCTGTAGAGTATTGACGTTTTCGGCGAGACGGGTACCTTGGCTCCATGTTGGACTTGGTATGATTGCTCAATTCTTATCCGCAGTTCAAGTGTGCTGAGCCTCCATATATTCAGATATCATTTGGGAGATAGGCTCCCGATGTAGATGCCTCTGTTGATGTTTCTCCGTGGGGCCTGACCAATAATATTCAGGTTATGGTGAACGACCATATCTGAGTGATCTACTTTCCACCGGAGAACTGCGTGAGTTCGGCGTCGTCGCCATTGAGTAGAAGACTTCCATCTTGTACCATTCCACCCCACCGCCTTCAATAAAAGTTAATCTCCGCAGCCGCTCGTATATGGGAGAGATGCGAGACATATTTCCAGACGTGTTGACGCAACTCTGCCCTGACTGTATAAGGCACAGGAACGTGAACAAATGCCACGTTAACGAAGACCTGAGGGAGGAGCCGAGACATTGCCACATCAAGGAAATGGAGTAGCTCCTCGAAGTCTTTGTCTGGCGCCTCGTGCGTGTGGAATGGAACATGTGATTCCAGGCGGACGGATTGTAATGCCGACGCCGTAGACCTGTTAAGTGCTAACATTGAACAGAGTCCAACAATATGACTTCCTGGTGAAGGTGAGGAGCCCTGCTTCGTTGATATTGCCACCTGACTTAATAGGCCGAGACGTCCGTGTCGCTATATTACATTCCCCACGGATCCCACACTCGCCCAAGATATCCCTTACTGTCGCAGAGATCACTACAGATTTTCAGACGGGACGAACGGAATTTTTGTCCTGGTATGGGCCTCGGGATCGAATACAACTGTTCGTGCTCACATACACATCTTTACCAGGAAGTTCGTTCGTTTACTTCGAGATACGGGAGATCGTGGTCACTAGTGTAGCTTTCCACCTCCACATGCATGAGGGGCTTAAACTTGTGCGCCTGAAGCTTCTTACTGTGAATGCGTCAAAAATGTGTTGTAGACTCGCTTTTCTAACCCTCTGCAGGGCTCGTGGATCAAGCGAGCGGGCTCTGAGATTGATTCATGTTGCATTGCGGTCACAGTTATTGTTCCACCTCCTTCAACCAAATTCTATCTGCGTTTGAAGACAAGCATCGGCCCTTCCTTTCTTGCGTTAGCGGCAGGTCCGTATGTGGAATCCTTGATGGCGACGGTTCTACCGCACGGCCTTCGACACTGTTCGGGCTTGAGACCACATTTTACTTGTCCCTGCTGTCATCAAGGGCTTACGACTGCACCCGCAGAGATTCATGCCATCACAGCTGAAGCGAACACCCTTGGCATCCTCACACCGTTGCCCGAGAGGGGTGACAATGGGGTCTGCACGTTTTTACGCAAAGAAAACAAGTACGCCTGTGAAGCTCCACCCCTGGCTACAAATCCGTACGAAATTATCATCGACTTTATGTAAATAGTAAAAACGAATAAATTCAACGGTTTCTTTTTCTGGCCATTCTTGTCGCTAAGTAAAAGGTCGGCCGTCATCAGTTTCACACCCCGAAGGTGTGGCATCTACTTATAACTGAAAGGTTCTCCGTTATGTCGCCCTTCTTCTGTCGACCTTTCACCTGCACTATCCGCATCCTCATACACAGACGCTCGGATTTTATTCTAAAAACAAAAAGAATCAATTCTCGGTGAGTCCGTTGATTGACTGTAAGCCCAATGTTCATGTCCTCATACCGAGATTTGAGCTTACAACTCGCCTTTGGAAATGATTTCATGCATCCTCCTCTCACTCCGAGTCTCCCAACGGATCAGCAAGGTCTTTAAGTGCAAAGGCATGGGACCAGACACTCTGGATGGGCTACAGGCAGTGAGTCTTCCCCTTCGACCTTGCGGCTCGAATGGCGACCGGGCATCTATACTAGTCTTTCGACCACTCTATGGACGAGCTAGCCGTTGCGAAAAGCCGTATCGAGTCACTGACGTTAGAAGTGGAAAGGCGAATTGCATTGTGCAGAACAGTAAGTCCCTGATGTTACCGTCAGCTTCATTTCCTGATCATCCTACCCAGTTAAAGAGAAGGCTAAGGAACGCTGCTTGTCGTGCAGGCCTCGCCTCTGAGCAAGTAGATCACCTGACAGAACAGCTCAAGAATGATGAAGGGGTGTTCGACGGCCTGTTCGAAGAAAACATAGCTTTAAGACTCCGCATCGCCGAGTTAGAGTACAAAATCGAGTCTAACGCCTTTCCCTCAAAATAATGATGTTTCGCACCACGAAACGAGCGGATATCGAAGCGCATTTCCAGCCTGGGCTACGGAAAGTGCAAGTGTACTAAGTAGAAATCATGTACTATAGGCTCTAGTTTTCTTCAAGAACACAGATTCAAGGACCGATAAAGCTGATCACTTGAGCTCGACGATGGTCATCAAGCCGATTCTGGACAAGTATCCGCTTCAGGAGATCGACACCGTGGCATCGGAAGATCTAGCCCGATCATGAGATATGTGGCGGTGCCTATCAACACACGTGGGAGTATTTCATCTTCACGAGTTCAGATAAAACTTGGCTTCAGAATACGCGCATCGGGGTCTAAAAGTTACAATGAAAACAATAGGTTCAATGACATTAGTTTAGATGACTAACAGGTATTAAGCATAACAAAGAGATACTAGCAGGTTCACGAATTAAATACAACACAACACTTGTGTAATCTCGCCGCTGGTTACCGATTTCTCCAAATCCATTCCAGAAGTGCGGATACGAAGGCGGATTTCCCATCAACGTCACAACAATAAAATCAGAGAAGGTTCAGTCAAGTACGCATTATTTTCCCATCTTTACGTTCTTCTTAAACCGGCTGAAAGGGGGTGACATTGTTGCCTACTAAATAGGACTGTATCTGGAAATACTAGGACGATTAAAATTTGCAGGGAAACCCGAGTCTTCAAAGGCTAGACTGCTACTCTACTCTCACGGACCGAGGGAATGGACCGATCATTCAGCGGCACCCCAAAGGGATTTTGGTTAGTCCCCCTCTCCGTTTGACCGTCATATTTTGGTAGGCTTCGTATAGGGAAAAAGAGACGCACCTTTGACTAGGATTTTGACAATGAATGAATGGAGTCTGATAGTTGCAAAAAAAGAAATCGTCATTCCCTGTTTTTGACCATAGAAAACGAGAAGCAAATCATCGTAACAGAAATTCGCTGTCTGTACGAACCTGCAAGGAAACAAACCATGTGGAAGTCTCAATACGTGACCTAGAGACGCTTTATCCGAAAACGGGAATTTGGGAGACCAGGCGCCGAGCTCTCTCGCGATTGTCCCAGATTGTCCCAGTCGTGGCTGGGAGCGACGCTGGGAGTCTTGACCTGCTTTTCAACGAAGCGCCATATTCAACAGGGCAAAGGAAATTTCGCTCACTGTGCTGTCTATATATTCCCCATACTACGGAACCCCCATACGGCAAGAAAAGGTCTCCGCACCGACGACGGTTCCTCAGAGGGTAGAATCAGTATGCTATGATGCTGGGCCGAATTTGGATTGACGCTCATTGGAAGTTTGCTGCAGGAGGACGATAACGGGATCAGAGTCATTTGCAACATATGCCGCCAAGTCAACTTTACTAACCTCCCTCGTCAAAAAGGATGCCAGCATCCACCTCCCAAGTCAGCCTTTCTCATTATATGGTATATGTGCTATCTTACTGACTACCCTGCGTTAGCGGATACTGCTGTGTTATCTGTGGTTTCCGCGATGTTCAAAGATCCAAGGTTGATTTCCATGTCAAATCGCAGTAAGCGGCCAGTGCTACGATTTCTTTTTTCATCAACCGCTTATTCCGTGGCTAGTTTCGGGATCAGAGGGCGCTTCTGCCTAGACTGCCCCTTTGCGAGCGTAACCTCCACCTCGCTGAGTCGCCATATCGCGAAATTCCACCCAAGGGCTCAGAGACAGGGCTTGACACGGAGCGACCATCTTACGAGTCGGAACCGGGTCGGAATCGGGGAGTCGCTTCGCGAGATTTTGGGCCATTTATGTGCTCAGTCGTTTTTTACTGTGAAGGGGGAGGTCTTCCAGTCGAATAAGGATGAGGATGGGGTCACTGATTCGCAGTACAACGAGGGAAGCGGCACTACATCTGCTGTGTGGCCTAAGCAGCGGAGGGACCTGGGGAAACTCATATCATTCCAGTTTGAGGATGTGGTAACGAGGGCCCTTCAATCGATGAAGACAGGTGTTGATTGCAGGTACGGCAGCAGCTTTGACCCAATGCTATGCTGTTGACTAGAGTTATCCATTCAGATCTGCTGTAAATACCGCGATAGAAGCAGTCCTTTCAGCCACCAAGGAAAAATCTGCCCTTCTAAACCTTCCGCCGGAGTGTTTCATTCAGGATGGTCCCATCGAATTAAAACTGGCACCGATAAACTCCCACCATGCTCTTAGTGCAAGCTGAAAGGTTTTTCAAGTCACTGACTGGCGCAGCAGATATTTCCTGGTTACTAGTCGCTGTAACAATGAGTCAGATATTCAAGTTGAATATACACAAGGCATAAAGGTGCAGCACTGAAATTGATTGATGAACTGTGCAAGGTGTGAACAGCTAACATGATCAGAGATTTCCGTGTCCGATGAATACCGTGCAAGGAATGAAAGAACGTGATTGACCAAGCAAGATAGATAGATAATAATATAGGACACGCTGAAATTCAGTTTCAATTTCAATTTAGACCCGCGTCAATCATGCTGTCACGTGCTGATCGATTTCTTATTTCGCAATTTTCCGTGTTCTTGCTAGGAAGTGACTTCCCTCTCTATATCTGTGTTTTCTTTCCCCTGATACGGTCAAGCTTACAGGTAAGGAATTTGTGTTCGTTTCTGTCGTCTGCGACACGTTTGCCTTTTCAGCCTTCAGGGTGCTGAATATTCGAGCCCGGAAATACACGTCCTGGGGCGATCGGCTGGCGTGGCGTGGCCGGCGGAGACGTCTCTGTTTGATTTCTGCATTCCCACAAGTTCTGATCTACTTTCATAGTGATTTTAGAGAACGTGATCTCACCACTCAAGGTCGGATCGTTGCCATTGCTCTTAATATCATAGTCTCATTTATCTATTTGCATAGGCTCAGCAAATCGCATTTTTTTACTACGGATGGGCGATCTTCCGCGGTGCTGGGACCTATCGTTCGACTTTGAAGCCCTCGTGAAGGGATGCTTGGATACGGTGATGCCTACAACTCGATAGTCGTTCGCTCGCCCCTTACCTCGAGCACACCACCGTCACCGGTGCTACGCCCAACGCTAGGGACAGGTCGAACACTGGATCAAAAATCGCCGCCGTTTCCTTAAGAAAGGGACATCCTGCACCCTCTGCGCTGTCGTTGATACCAGTTGGACGTCCGGCCTTGGATGTCGATTCGTTACTCCGTCGACGGTTTTTGGCTTCAAAGGGCCTGATGCGTACCCTTATCGGACTACATAAAGAAGTGGAAATCATCACCAACCCCATGCTCTCTGGACCTAATCTCTCCCATTCTGGTTAAAGCAAACTTTCATTCCTTATACCCTTTGCCGCACCGTCGACGCCACTAGAAGTGTTAGTCAGAAACCAAGAATTCCCCGCCTTTAAAGGTGCCAGGGTTCTTGACTCCTAGAACTCCGTTCTGGAAGGTAAGAATCCTGTCCGCAAAATTCCCTTGAGTCGGTGTCCCACATTTCTCTGAAGCTTTGCGGAGTTTTTTCGGTGCGCAGAGGATCGCTGTACTGTCCCCGGATTCCAACCCAGCCACTCCAACCTCCTTACGACGCTTGTATTTCGTGACTCCGATTTGATAGCGCAGGAGCTGGCACTGGCTACTATTCATTGTTAGCGAATACGCTGACATGTACAATATCAAAACCCATCAGTGTTTCTGGTTCGCGCTCACAATATCGAATGTCATCCGAGAGGATGAAGACAGGGAAGTACAACTGAATCGACGCTACCGATAAGAAGGAGATGGGTACGTACCAAAGATTCCCTCCGCTAATGCAGTCGCCTTGTTGGCAACGTGCCACACCAAGTGGACCCAATGGTGATCAAACGTCGCGGCACAGCAAAATGTATATGCGTCTTTCATTTCCCAAGATCGCATATAACTTATTCATGGTCTTGTAGAAAAAGAAGAACTTGAGCTTCGAGATAGGATGCTGATGCGGCTCATCAGGAAGTCGACAGAAAGGATAAGAAAGTACAAACACAGCCGATGTATATCGAGAGACAGAAGATGGAATCGAGGACCTGAAGCTTCTCGGCCGACCTCTCCAGTGAAACTGACTTTTCACTTCGATTTATGTTTCCCGTTTAGATTTTACGCTCTATTCATTGCCTAACACTTCCTTTTTCTTTATATCGCTGTGATTGTTTGCGATCCTTGACCTAAACATTTACCCTCGCCGTCCCATTGTACAACTTTAATTACTTGCGTCGCAACCATTTTCCAACCGGCCCTTCCTACCACTGTCGCTATCCCTTGCGCAACTAGTACGTCAACCCAGAGTACCCCGTCAATGATTTCCATACCGACTTTGGCGCCGACGATGCAAGAACCTTACCGTCGCAGAAGAAGATCTCCAATGGCGGATATGTCGAAGAGAGTATTGTAAATCAAATATGGCAAACGTGGCGGAACGTGTTGAACAAAAGGAAAGTGAACTCGAGGGTTGTTCGCTTTTGCGGACACTAGCACCTATGTCCATGATGGCCCGCATGTACCTACGAGTGCCGCGAGGGTACATAGAAGGGCAGGACAAGTGTGTCACTGAGGTGGTTAGCTTTAAATATTGATCGTAGGGGCGGCAAGGCGAACGAAGGCCGGGAAGTCTAATCAGCGCCATCGGTGCAGCCCTATTTTCCTTGTATTGGTGTAAGGTTCAATGGCGCTACGAGCCCCAGCGTCGAACCGGAGGAGGTTCACGCAAGATGCCCAATATCATCGCCGTCTTGTTGAAGCACATCCTACTCGACTCGGATTCCACATACGAGAGATGCTCAGGAAGGCCACCGGACCGGTGATAGATGCAAACTTGTGTCTAATTAAATCTCCGATGGCACAGCTTTTCGTTGATATTCGTGCGTCTGCGACTCGGGGGCTGAATCAAATTGGCGACGCAGTACACCAATTATCCCACAGTATGTTAGATGGATGATGAAGTAGAACAAAAGGAAATCTGCTAGATAATTATTGTGTAAATGGCATATCTACACATCCGGGGCGATGGGAACACCACGGGCCCCAAGCAATGAAACTATGATGGAGAGTCCATATATCCACCGCAGGGTCTGGTACTCCATCCTCGAATCGGTATCTGGAGCGATGGCATGAAGACGCTGCTTGAAGATCTCGAATTCGAGAGGTGTCAGAGGGTTATCGGGAGGCTCACAAGGAACGTAGGCAAGGTTACGGGGTACTAGGGCAGCGGGGTCAATAGCATAACCGCAGAATGTCAAAAAATGTCCCTACCACTATTGGGGGCCTGAATACGGACCCGCTCCCTTGCACGGAGTTGACCTAGCATGTCCTCATTCAAACCCATATTCTGGACAGTGGCAAGGGGCGCAGTGATGCGAGGGTCGTCGGGAGCTAGATGCTCGAGACCGCGAGCGCCACGCAGGAGTTGACTCTCCATCCAAATCTGGAGAGGAGAAGCGCTACGTCCGCGGAGGGCTAATTTGTGGTTGTTCCAGTGCTCTGCCCATGTCTGAGCGTCGTTGTCGATGCGGTGAAGGAAGAGGAAGTGGAGCAGCCAGATATGTCGATTGAGGTGAGGATCAAGCGAGTGTTCTCTCTCCAGCGAATAGAACAAGGATTTCCACTTGTTGGAGAACGCGATGGTGGTGTCGCGCCACATTCGTTCACACCTAGTATTATGAACGGATCTAGAGAACGGGTAAGCTGAGGCATGGGGTACAGAAAGCATATAACCGAACATACCGTCCCCATATGTATGAATTTCGGATGACACCTCGATAATTTTCCATCCATTGGGCTACGTACAGGTTTTCCAGACCACAGTCACCTCGGAGACGACTGGGCGTTCCCCAACGAGTAATGGAACCCAAAAACAAATGGAGGACAGTCAACGGGCGGTTGTTATTATGAGCGCCAATACCAGTAGCGGCACGGCTGTCACCATCAACGAAGAGGTGAAGTACAACTTTCCAACGAATCAAATCTGGAAATGACAAGAGGCGATAAATCGAGTCTGGTCGAGGAAAACACGGGAAAGGAAGCTCACTGTGATTCCCGTCGTGATGCCAGAGGGAATTGGCACCAGGAACTCTATAGGCGATGTGTGCGATCGTTCTTTGACGAAACGGAGGCGGGGGTCCATGCACCCTGAGACGAGACGCGTCTACGCGTTCCCTTGAGACACGTAATCCTTGGCTGACCAGAGCACCGAATATCATCCCTCTCCCGTAGTCAGGAAAATCTCTGAGGATGTCGGATACCGCTTCATCGAGTTCGGCATCCGTCATGGCCGTCATGGTAGGACGAGAGGCGCAGTGTCTCCAGTGCGCGCGCCCCTCTTCGTCGACATATTCAACCTGAAAGGGTGCTGAACCGGGCTGAACAAGTCCCCATCGGAGCTGGTGGCGACGGATTGTGCGAGGATGGAAACCGAGAAGGGTCGCTATCTTTGCTGCTCCCCCGTATACTCGCGTAAGGTCACGAAGGAGGGGATACTTTATATCTGCTGATGGACGACCGCCAAGTCCATTGTCACGAAATTTAGCGGGAACAAGTGCTGGCGGTCGACAAGGGGGGTCGGAAGAGATGAGCGCGGCTTCACGCAGGAAATGCTTGATGTTGGAAAGACTCAAATCAACGTTATTTATGGAGTCTTGGTCGAGGAGTCCGCGATGCTGTAAGATATACCAAGTCAAACGACGTGCCATGGTTACTAAGGGAGTAGACATGCCAAACGATAAACGTTCTCGAACTGGGCTACTTCGTTGGATTGCAGATGAATGCGGTGAGGGTCCCCGCGTCCAGCCTGAAGAACTTGGTTGACGGAATGTGTTAGACGGGACCAAGTGGAGCGTAGTCGATCCTCGATGACTGTCCGGTCAACAGGCATGGGCCTGTTCTTGTTCAAGGGAAGGGGATACGTGAATGGGCATACGAAGCTGGATAATGGACGCATATTTCAATAAATCGGATTGTGAATGCCGTAAGTCACGAGTGCACACTTTGCATGTCAGAGCAGCATCGTTCTGTATGTCCGTGTGCTTCCGCGAGAAGTCTGATTGGGGCACTGGTGCAGAAACCTCAAACCCGAAACGTAAATAACCTGGCGTCTGATAGAAGGGAGCTGATCGACGTGCTAGGTACGCATGTGAGGCTGAAAGTGGGCTCGAAGCATGTGTAGGCGGTTCTGTGGCAGCGGCAATAGAAGGTGTGTGCCTGAGATTGCAAAGGCAGTGGGTACTACAGAGACGAATGCACAACGCTTAAGGCGGTCATATGTTTACTCGGAACATGGCCCAGTAAACGACGTCCTTACACGAGAAATGGTTTCTCGACCCTGAATGTGGAGAAGCGTTCGTCAGATACCAAAAGATGATTTGCAATGGCAGAAAACTCTTACCAAACGGAGACACGCCATCTGCGAGATCATCTTTCACGAGAAGCTGGGAAGTGCATATATCCTCCGTTGTGGAGCTGCCCATGTTCTGATCGAGATGCTTTAAAGTTTATTGGTCGAAGTATTGACGATGCAAAGAATGCTATAGGACTACGGGTGGGATGTGTATGAGCCCAGGAGCAATATATTCAGAATAATACCTGAATCGGTCAGTCCGTCGCAAGAACGGAGAGAACAGAATCGGAGAGACTAGATCCAGAGCACGGGGTTGGCGACGATGTCCACCTCTTTACGTAGTTCGATAAGAGTACAGTGGGTGACTCTGCCGACAGTGTCAAGGCAGTTCCAGGCAAGACATTACTGTCGAGCCAAGGAAAAAAGAAAAGCAAGAGTTTCAGGATGGGAGAGGAGAGGATTCGGAAAGACAAATGGGCGGAAGGTGTGCCTGCCGTGTCTGTCAGCGGCCTCGGACCTCGGCTACTTGACCCGAACTTCCGAATATCTTATTTCGGTCCAAATATCCACGTGGCTCATTACCAACACCGACAGTGACAGTGACATTGTTTTCCTTTTCCTGGACCTTTCTTCTCCTTTTCTTTCTTCCCAACAGTAATGTGTGGGAATGACGCGCCTTGAAATCATTTCGGCGCGAGAATCTCTCTCCTGTGAAGTTGCCTGCTCGGCGTTCCCAGAGTATCGGTCCGAAAACGTGCTGTCGTACTCGTCCGTCTTTCTGCGGGACGCACAGAATCCAGATCAATCCTTACGCTCAATGCGACTTGGCGCAGGCCAAGACGCCGTCTGCGTCTCAAGGATTTCAGTAAACAGACGACTGGGGCAGATGTAAGTAGATATCGTTTTGGCTATAGCTATTCCATTACTAATGCCTTGTTGCAGTTCGTCTAGCATCGGTCTCACGAGGGAACGTACTAGCAAAAGCATGTCTCTATATACGTTCTGTTCTATCAGACGCATGGTTTTATCTTTAATGTTGTCCTCATCTTCGCTTGAGCTAGCTTTATCTTACCCATCAGACTACCGCTTTCTATAATCATGAAGATGCACTCCTAACATAGAAAAATAATGATAGCCTAGATAATTAAAGCCTGCGGATGCGGTCCGAAACCCCGTAGGCTTAATACATCCGAAGCGGTCCCCAAGGTATAAATGCTTCTCTCTGTCTCTCTCGGTCCCTATTCTCTCTTCTCTTTCCAACTATGGTCCACCGTACTCAACCCTCCACTTGAGATGGCGGCGCACTTGCCTGTTCCCAGAGGATATGAGACGTCGATTTGCACGCGTGGTTGTCTTCCTCGTCGACCCTCCCAGTAGCAGGTCATGATTTGCTACCTGCCGATTTATTCAGTCTAATCATGGGCGTTTAATCCTTGAGTTTCCTCCTCAATCGCGTCTCAGCTGCGAGGAAACCATTGGCGTCAACAGCTTGAGTGGCTCGTCGCGCCATTTCTACGTCAAGCCAATCTCGTCACCACTAAAGAAAATAGATGTGTACGTTCCGTCTTTATTGCTTTTTCATGTAACTACTAACGACACCGTAGGTCAACATCTCTAGCTTGGGGGGTACGTCTAGTCGCTCAGTGGCTATCACTGTCGGTCATATCACTCCGGTACAGATCACGGCGCTCCTTCGTTGTTTGCCGCACCTACTGTTGAGCGATCGGAACCTTTTGCGACCATTGCCATTCTCGACGAAACCAGCCAAGCTTCGAATCGGCACGCATTGCCCATCCATCTCCTCAATAAGGTAGTTGACCGACTCGAACGGTGAAGCGTCGTAGGCGTGTACGGTTGTCTCGGACAATTATCCTCGGCCCATGATCATCATCTTTTCATGATGCAATGCAATGTGAAGACCCTCCTTCCGGGCATAGGGCTTACGGTCGCCTCGAATCGGTATCCATCCTTTCCGTGGCGCAGTACCGAGAGTCACCGTTCGAGCAAGCGACCGAACCGGTGAGGAGTTTGTAATCGGATCTCTTCGAGGCATCGGCTGTTCCTCTCTTTCAGTGCCAATGGCACCGATTGAAATCACCGTGTGAGTTCTTACTTCCGTTATGATTACCTTCGCCTAACGATATACATTCGTAGACTTCGGTTCGCTTTCTGCCAAAAAAAAAAGGTATATCATCCTTAATGATGAGGTCTGTTCCCTCTCTGACAAAATTTCCGTAGAAATACACCAGATCATAAGACTCGTTCGCATACTCCAAGGATGGGGTGGGGTATTTCACCACGGGGTGGCAGGTGGTCTCCAAATACACCCACCCAAGGAAACAGTGGTGAGTTGTTTGCACCCACTATCTCGGCATTATATATAACGGCTCCTTTGCAGGGACAATTGCACAAACAATACAAGTACATTTTTCTCCCCACCATTTGCCGCCGTTGCTAATGTTTATCCATTGTTCCAGAAATACCCGCTCGGCGTTTTAAAACAAACGGACGAAGTACCTCCAACAAGATGTAGGCGTCGCAAGGTTGTTAACAAGCGTCGACATTTGCGGGGCAAAAAGTGGAGTACGTATTCATTGTTAGATTCTCACTCCATCTGACGACATTGGTAGCAATAAGTGATAATTGATCCTTCCATATATTCCGACCCCACATTCGTTTCTAATATATGTCTCACGGGGAGGAAAAGTCTTATTCTTTGGAGGTGCATGCTTACCACAATTTTCCCTGGGGAATAGGACGGAGGCAGATGCGCGCTGCCTTCGTCCAGGTGCTCCCTTGTCGTGGGCCCCGGGCTTTCCACCAAACGCACCTTTTCCAGCGCTTTCGGTTCATTGATTCATTCTGGGGTGGAAGTTGTCAGCTCCGAAGTTCTGGCATCCTGAGCGATCGCGAGTGACTGCTTCCGAGCGAAATTGAACTGTTGTCAACGCTCACTCCCCACCGTAAAACGAGTTCGTCATCCTTCTCCCTCACCTACCTGTATCTCGCATTCCATTGTTAGATGATTCTATAAAATATCGTCGTTCAATGGATGGAAACTCGAGATGTCGGACCGGTGATCCGGCGGTTCGTTGCCACACTGTAGCTTGTCGGCGTCAATGTTCTTTCAGATCCACACCACTATTTATGGATTTCCCTTGCCCGTGCGCAGTGGGCAGAAAAAAATAATCTGTACTTCATAAGCATCTGGATAATATCGGTTCCGGGTTCCACTGGGAACTAGCCTGCAGCGCTCACTTGTAGTTGAAGTTTTACATCGCGAGAACCATTTCGTACGTATCATTTCTTTCACAGCTTCTACTCACTGATGCCTGTACTATACCTTAGACGCTACCTAATCAAATCCAAAGACATTGCTTTACTCGATTTGAACTTTCCGACTGGAACAGACTGAGATTCACATTGCCCGGCCTTTTATCGATGCAAAACCTCACGCGACAACGTGTTCCAGAAAATTTCCCGACGTATAATAAGGATCCGAAGGTATGACTATTTTTCCTCATTGCGCCGCATCGGTCATCACGTTACAGACAACCATATACGCTGTTCGTGATCATCCGTTTCGCAATCTCGGATCTTTGACTAAGGTGGATCATGAGTATTTTCTGTACGCCATTGCGTTGTTCTTTGAAAGACAACCTACAGGATACGATGCTGCGCAGCAGCTTTACTTAAATGTATATTGTTATGCAATTACAACTTCTTTGCATCTACCTTCCTGCTATGGATTTGCCTCCGTATTTAGCAATGACATACTGTATGCACTTTCGTGCTCTCCGAGGCCCTGTATATCACCATCCTCAGGGAGATGTGCGGCCGTGATTGAGGTGAACAAGAGCTACATACCTAGTATCGCCTAAGGGGACCCCCAAAATGGATCTCTCAAGGAAAAGAGCCTACAGAGCCTATAATCGAAAGGATCCATTAGTGAGATCAACGGCAATGAAAAAACGCTAGCATACCGTGCTCACATCGAGTTGATCATATCTGTCGTCCAATCAATATTCAGTGGATGTCTTCTTTTGCAATGAAAAAGCGAGTTGAAGTGAACACTTTGGATTGAAATCTGTGAAGCCGAGGGTAAATTCACATGGAATTGAACTCCACCATAATTAACGTTTGCATCCTCAGAAGACACCAAGTGGGGCTGGGAGCGTGGCCTGTAGCAGACAGCGAAGGTGAAGAGGGCAAAGTTGTAGAGGGAAAGAAGACATGGGTATACCATTCAATCATCAATGTGGACTGGAAGGCGTTTGCGAGGAGTTACTAGTCAAGAACGAACAGTCAAGACGACTGACCCAGTCCGATCGACGTACGGCCGAAAGGCCCGAGCTACCGACTACGGCAAGAATGGCGGCAGGCATGAGAACATTAGGGCTGAGGGAAAAAGGGTAGGTTATTTACCAAAATGGTTTTTTACAGTAAAATACATAGTATTTTACCATGTATTTTACCGGGGGTCCAGAAGGCGCGTTTGGCAAGGTAAAATACAGCGATCACGTGCATATATTACTGCCACAAAGTCGCTGTACTTTTTATGTGTAGGCTCAGGAATGATAACTTTAAGATGCTGATAGGTAACTGAAGCACCATCAAGGACGATAGCAAGGTCTCTCGAATTTTTGGGAGACATGGACCATATTTTGACAAGCAAAGAAATTTATGACGATATGAAAACAAATATTATTATATAATCACGTGATGAGGTATTGTACTATGTAAAATACCATGTAAAAAACCCCTCCAGGGCTGGCCAAGGTAAAATACCAGCAGCCAATCCCTCAGAGGTTTTTCCCTCAACCCTAGAGAACATACAAGGATTGTGAGCGCCTCACCACACATGTGACCATATCCCTGTTTTCGATGGCAGGCTCAGAGTTTTGGTAGCTTACATGAGCCGGAAATAAAATATATTAATCTCAGATGATCCAGAGCGGAATGACCGGTCCATTGAATCAAGGACATAGATTCAGGACATTTGAGAGGGTGATTCAGGACATTTGTGGGAGACGTTCAGGACATTTGAGATGGAGACATTGATTTGTCAGGTTCAGGACATTGAAATTGGTGATTCAGGACATTTGCAGCAGACATTTCAGGACATTTGAACCATGAGGTTCAGGACATTTGAGATAGTGATCCAGGACATTTGCAGGAGACGTTCAGGACATTTGAGATGGTGATTCAGGACATTTGCAGGAGATGCTGAGGACATTTGAACCACCAGGTTCAAGACATTCGAGATGGAGACATTGATTTGTCAGGTTCAGGACATTCAACTTGGTGATTCCAACCTGTCCTGTTGTTAGGGACGTGCCAAATAGTCAAAGATAACTCACACGAGTGGAGGTCCACGGAGTGCGTGGGCTTTGGCGAAGCTATTAGTAACGTCACCCTTGAGCCAAAGCCCTAAGATTGGATTGCGGAACGGAGTCCACGGAGAGCGAAGGTTTGGATAGAGAGTAAGGATGGTCCCACGAAGCGGAGGCCGTGGACTTGGAGAGCGATAGATTTAGACTTGGAGTCAGAGAGAGATTTGGCTAAACCAAGTTGATATTCAAACTGAGTATCTACAAGTAATTCTACAGTATATATATGAGTAGGTAATCGGAGTCGGAGTCTGATGGAATCTGATGGAAGTCTGTTCGCTACCGGATTCCAGTTCTAGATTTAATATATGAAATAGTAAAATGAAACAGAAATGAAATATTAAAATGGAGTAAGTAAATGGTAAGCGGCCGGAGGCCGTGGAGGTCCGATGGTGTGATTTGTTGAGATGAAGTCTGTGCGTGAAGTCAGTGTGAAGTGGAGGTCCACGGCATGCACGTAACAGTATCCCCCCCTTAGCGTTCTTGCCCTCAAGAGCACTGATCCCGATGGCCGATCAGTATAGGTATGCATGCACGAAATTTTGACCATGGGAATTTTGCAACTTAACCTTCTACTCTCATCATCTCTGTATTCTCCTCACTTTTCCTTTCCTCAACGTTAAACATGTCTGTGCCCATCGAGTATCGCGACTCCGCAACCCCCGAGCCTTACGAGTCAGCACTGACACCACCCGATCTTTCCTTCGAAGATTACAAGGCGTTAACAGAGGAGCGGACTGCTGTGGAGGAGCGATATGAGGAAGCCGTTACTCGCCATGATGGCTGGAAGACCGCGAAGGCAAAGGAGGCGCGGGTGGAGAAGCTGAAGCAGGACAAGCTGGCTCGTCAGCTTAAGGTGGAGGCTTTGAAAAAGGAGAAGGAGGAGGCGGAGAGGAAAGCGGAGGAGAAGAGGTTGGAGGAGGAGCGGATCTGGTTGGAAGCCGAAAAGGAAGAGGCGTTGGCCTTGGAGAAGGAGAGGGAGCAACAGGAGGCCGCGGAGTGTCAGTGATTGGCTGACTTGAAGGAGAAGGAGGATAAGGAGAAAGAGGATGAGGCAAATGAGTTGGCCTTGCAGGCCGCTGGTGTTCTGTCGGCAAGTGATGGAGATACCGAGGCGGATCCGGCGGATCCGAAAACAGCCGCGATGACTGAACTGAGGAGAAGGAGGAGCATTGCAAAGGGGAAGAAGAGGGTGGAAACCGTGGAGCCTTGAAAACACAAGTTCCGGTCTGATAGCGTGGTGGAGGACAGTGGGGAGGAGGGTGGGTGTGCACTGGCAGGGCTGTCAAGCCCTAAACGGTTGAAGACTGAGCCTGCACCGCAGGTGCAAGACAAGGTTTTGAGTGGTAATGGTATGTGACACCGTCAGAGGTCCGGTCGATTTGCTGACTTCAAAGTACATGTTAACCGAGTGTGACTGTATCCAATGTGAAGACTTCCATGGAGTCGCGGATCTACTGATAAGATAAGGTAAGCGCCAAAGATAAGATAAGATAAGAGGTGCTTAGATAAGAAAAGCAAATAAATTGTGACATTACCCCCTTATTAAGGCAGGCGTCCCGACTGCTGTTAAGGTATGCTCGTCGGTTCTGAGAGTGATTTAGTGTCTGTAGAAGGGTCATTGTGTCTGCCGAATATGTCCCAAAGCTCGTAAAGCTCGTTCCAGCTCTTGAGTTTCTTTCTGGTCCATGGGTCTGTGTGGTACTCCCAATCCTCCTTCTTGCCGTTGACCATATCTACATGTTCGGCGAGATAATTGTCAATGAGTTCATCGGCGTCCATGTCGTCCTCGCGCACCCAGGTGTTTGATTCCGGTCCGTAGCCTTTCCACTTGACGAAGTAATCTGTAGTCCAACGCCATGGTTCTCCGGCTTTTCCTCTGACTTTGTGTTCTCTGCTGTCGAGGACCTTCTCGATTTCATAGTGTTCTTCACTGTCAATGAGATCTGGGGGAGGTGGAGGTGGCTGTTCTTGGTTAGGGAACGCGGGTGGTATGTATGGCATAAGGAGTGATTCATTGAATGTGGGATGTATGTGCCAGGTTGAGGGGAGTTTCAGGGTATACGCTGATGCTCCTTTCTTCGAGACGATGAGAAATGGACCTGTGCGTTTGTCGTTGAGTTTCTTCTTGGGTCATGGGAGATTAAGGTTGGTCATGTCAAGCCACACCTTGTCTCCTACTTGATACTCGATTGCAGGTCATTTCTTTTTGTCGTATTGGGCTTTCATTTGGTCGGCGGCTTTTTCCAGAGCTCGTTTGGCCTCTTCATGGATTTTCTGCATGTCTGAAACGAAAGTGGTGGACGCAGGCATCCGGAAAGGTGCTTGCGGTCTAGCGCTTGGGAGGATATTGGCGTTATAGCCATAGTTAACCTCGAACGGGCTTTTACCAGTCGCGGAGTGTACACGGTTATTGTGAGTGAATGCCACGAGGGATAGCCATTCAACCCAGTCGTCTTGGAGATGGTTGATGAATATTTGAAGGTATTTTTCAACCTCCTGATTAACTCGTTCTGTCTGTCCATCTGTCTGGGGATGATAGGTGGTGGATGTGTTTGCCTTGATCTGTAACAAGTCATAGAGGTCTTTCATGAACTTGGAAACAAACACGGTGCCTCGGTCAGAGATGACTACTTGGGGCATTCCGTGTTTGGCGTAAACTTCGTCTCATAGAATTTTGGCCCACCCTTCTGATGACAGCTCAGTGGTACATGCTATCGGTATGATTTCCTTGGAGAATCGGTCGATGATCATTAAGATAGTGTCTTGACCATTGCACCTAGGTAAACCAGTGACCATGTCAACGGAGATGTGAGTCCAGGGTCGGGATGGGATGGCATTTGGATGAAGTGGTGCTGCTTTTGCTTGAGTGCTTGACTTTGTTCATTGGCACGTTTCACAAGCACGGACATAGTTTTCTATGTCCTTCTTCATTTTGGGCCACCAATATTCTTGTAGGACGAGCTCTTTGGTCTTTTCAATGCCAGGATGTCCCACCGTGATATGGTCGTGAGATGCTGCAATAATTTCCCCTCGCAATGCATGATCTTGGGGAATATAGATATGGTGATCGTAATAGATCAAACCGTCATCTAGCTTCATCCCTCGATCATGGTTGAGGGACGCAGAGACGTTCTTGTCCCATCGGTGGTGGTCGAGCGTGGCTTGCTTGATTTTGGTGTGAACTTCCTCGATTGTCGGCATGACCAATGCCTGGAAGTGTTCTGGTTTGAGGACGATAACCTCATCGTTGTCCTCCTTCCCCTGTTCGTGATCTGCTCTGTGACTGAGTAAGTTGGCTTTCTTGTTCAACGCTCCTGGTTTGTGGTGGAGAGAGAAGTGGTATTCCACCAGTTCTGTTACCCAACGTGCTTGGCGGCAGTTCAGCTTCTGGGGTTTTCGAAAATACTGGAGATTCTGATGATCTGTCCAGATTTCGAAATCCTGAGCCACCCCCATCAGGTAGTGTCTCCACTTGTCTAGCGCGAGCATAATTGCGAGCAGTTCTTTGTCGTAATTTTCGTAATTTTGCTCTGTCACTGTCAGAGACTTGGATAGAAATGCGACTGGGCACCATTTTCCATCCTGCTCTTGCAATAACACAGCGCCTATCGCTCCTTCACTGGCATCTGCCTCGACACAGAACTTGCCATTCTCCGTGGGTATTGCCAGTACCACTTCTTCGGCCAACAACCTTTTTAACTCTTCGAAGGCGTCTTGTTGCACTTTTCCCCGCTTCCATGGATCGTTTCCTGTTAGCTGTGTCATTGGTTTGACAACCTTGCTGTATCCTTTGATGAAACGTCGGTAGAAGTTGGTGAAGCCTAAGAACGATTGTAACTGCACTTTCTTGGTGGGCATGGGCCATGCCACTATTCCCACGATCTTGACTGGATCCATACAAATGCTGCCTTCGCTGGTGATGACTCCGAGGTACTCCGTCTCTAAGGTCTCGAACTCGCATTTCTCCGCTTTAAGGAATAGCTTGTTCTTTCATAAGACCTTCAAGACTTCGCGCATGATGCGCCGATGTTCCTCCTTGGTTTTTGACATGATTAAAATATCATCAAGGTAGACGGTAACGGCGCCAGACGTGATAAGGTTTTTGAAGATGTTGTTCATCATCCATTGAAAGGTCGCTGGTGAGTTAGTAAGCCCGAAGAACATAACCGTGGGTTCGAACAACCCTCGGTTAGTTCTGAACGCTGCTTTCCACTCGTCACCGCTCTTGATGCAAACATTGTTGTATCCCCACCGAACGTCAAGTTTGGAAAAGTACTTGGTGCCCCGTAGTTCGTCCATAAGCTCAAAGATAAGAGGAAGCGGGTAATGGTTCTTAATCATCATCTCATTGAGCTTGCGATAATCTTGTATGGGGCGGGGCATAGCTTGCCATCCTTCTTTTTGACGAAGAAGAATGGCGAAGCCATGGGCGACTTTGATGGTCGGATCCGTCCGCTTGAGAGGTTCTCATCTAGGAATTTGTCCAGTTCTGCCTGTTCGTTGCGATTGAGAGGGTAGACTTTGCAGTTGAGGTTGGCGTTCACATTGGGGGTGAGTTCGATTGCATGGTCCCACATCTTAGGTTCAGGGAGTTCATCGAAATTCTCTTTCTCGAATAAGTCGGCGAAATCCCTGCACCATTCTGGGACCATTTCTTCGAACGTCTTGGCTTCCTTCCCTTCGCTAGCTTTGGCGGCGAGGTCATTCGCATGATGAGCGCGTATGAGGATAGCTTGTGTAAAGTCTATCGCGAGAATGGTTTCTCCCTCTTCCAGTTCCTCATCCCACTTGTCGTCAGGATCTGCATCGGGTAGTATGAATGGAGACTTTCGGCATTGACATCAGGCAAACGTTAATCTTCCTGACTTCCAATTAATAATTGGGTTGTGCCGGTTTAGCCAGTCATGGCCAAGGAATATTTGTCTGTCGCCCAACTCTGTTACCACTAAGTCTATTCATTCTGTGTGATCCCCGACTTTAAGGCAGATTTCGGCGTATCAAGTAATTGATCCTCCCTGATTGCAAGTTCCGTCGGCATTGTAGACTGGAATAGGCGCTGCAGTGGCATAAGTCAGGATATTGTGCTTTTTGACAAAAGCCTGATTAATAGCACTGCTGGTGCACCCTGTTACACGCATGCCGCAGACCTCCGCTTCACACTGACTTCATGCACAGACTTCATCTCAACAAACCACACCATCGGACCGCCGCGGCCTCCGGCCACTTACCATTTACTTACTCCATTTCAATATTTCATTTCTGTTTCATTTTACTATTTCATATATTAAATCTAGAACCCAAATCCGGTAGCGAACAGACTTCCGTCGGATTCCATCGGACTCCGACTCAGATTACCTACTTATATATATACTGTAGAATTACTTGTAGATACTCAGTTTGAATATCAACTTGGTTTAGCCAAATCTCTCTCTGACTCCAAGTCTAATCTATCGCTCTCCAAGTCCACGGCCTCTGCTCCGTTGCACCATCCTTACTCTCTATCCAAACCTTCGCTCTCCGTGGACTCCGTTCCGCAATCCAATCTTAGGGCTTCGGCTCAAGGGTGACGTTGCTAATAGCTTCGCCAAAGCCCACGCACTCTGCGGACCTCCGCTCGTGCAAGTTATCTTTGACCATTTGGCACGTCCCTAACACACCTGCTGTCTACTAACGCAGTTGTCGTAATCTTGGTACTGTTTCCTAGGATCTCAATTTGGACGTTGATTGTTAAGTCCTTGCCTTTCCCGCTTATCGCAGCGATGTACCGCTTTGGCTGTTGTAGTTCTTCGAGCCACCAAAGTGCGTCGACTCGCATTGCCTTCCACATCCCTTCAATCATGCTGTCCATGACTTCTTCTGCCCATGCTTTGTGAATCCAATTCTTTAGGATTGCCTTTGCTTCCGACTCTGTCTTGGCTTGTACTATGCCATGCAGAGTCCACTCCGCTCCGAATGGTTTAAGCCATTCGCTGTAGGTCTCGCCACTAGTATAAGTGCGTGAGAGCTGCGGGGCCTCCTTAGCCGTTGTGTCGACCCATGAGGGCTCGACTACCATTGGCGAGGTCACCGCAGTTTCTATATCTATAGGGGTTGTTAATTTACTCTTCATGCTCATCATGAAGCTGGTGTTGTTGTCTTGGTCCTGAACCTCAGACATTGATACCTTGCGCCCCCTATATACTGCCTGGGTGCTAGCAGCTTCCTGTCCTGCGGCTTTCGGGTCGGTTGTGGAACGGGAGGTGCGTTCCTTGAAGGTATCACCCTGTAGAGGAGCGATAGGTTGAGCTGACACTGCCGATCAATCAATTGCCTTAAGCTTCTCACCATTCAACAGGCAGTCGCTTTCACCTGGTCCCTTCGAGCCTGTCACTGTAGTAGTCAGGTCCCTCGTTTCATTTGGTGTTCCCCCTTCATCGAGTCACCCTGCGTCATGACAGGCATTGGCAACTGGTCGGGGGCACTTACTCGAGTCCGGTTTGTCCTCAATCTTCTTGGTCATTATAGCATCAGGTTTCGGCCCCAAAGCCCCCTGCCGAACAGGAGATTTACACTTTGGCAGTCGTACGGTAATCTCTTTTCCCAGAGGAGGTTTCGCCGTAGCTATTCCCTCGAAACTCCCTGCAAGGCAGGGACTCCGTAGAGCCGTAAATGCAGGGGAGGCACTAGGTGCTTGTTCCCCTGTCCCAACCGGTCACTCGTTCATCACTGCGGCTTGAAACTTCCCAAGGGAAGGCCTCAACTGGCACAACGCCGTTATGCTGGGTGTCACTATGGTGGGTGACTTGTTGTTTGCTTTCGCCTGTAATAGGTTACTCGTCAAACGTCCAGCCGGTAGCCTGACTACCGCTGGTTCCTGGGATCCTGTGTGATTCTTGCTTAGTTTCTGGTCTGATTGCAAAGTCGCGGGTATATTCGAATGCGTGGTAGATACTACAGAAATATAAGTACATTTGTCAAGCGCGATATGCGTACCAGATGAAACTAAGTCCTTTGCCGAGTAAGTCGAATCAATTACTTCTTGGTGTCCTCTTTTACCTCCTCAATTGGCTCCAATGGTTCTTCCTTCTTGTCCCAGTAGGTATTGCACCGATGTAGTGCTTCTGCTCTGGATTTCGGTGCGGTGGGGCAGTCGCGTTTAAAGTGACCGAGCTTTCTGCATTGGTAACACTTTGTCGTTGCGGTTGCTGCACCGATATCCATGGGCTCACCTCGTCCTCCGTAGGTGGTTCCTGTGACTGCCTTCTGTGCTGGTACACTTGTCAATGCCACTCCCTTTGGTACCGTTCCCTTTGGCATTGATACTGGTCGTCCCGTACTTTCTGCCTGTTTGAGGCGCCAGTTGTAGTTGATACGGAGTAGGCGAGTCTTCCAGTCATCGTAGAGAACTGGTAAGTTGCCATCAGCTGCGTATATGGTGTTTTTACTGGTCTTGCAGGCGGCTCATTTGATTTGGGCAACCATTACCTGCTCGTTGCCACGCACTCCTGAGTAGTGGGCGAGCTCTTCAAATTCCTGGAAGAACTTATCGCCGTCCTTGAAGTTCACCTGTCTTAGCTTCTCCCAAGCTGCGCGCCTGATCTGCTCATCAGCATCCTTCCAGAACCTCGCCCTAAGGTGCGCTTCGAAATCCTCATAGGTGGGGTATAGCTGTTCCCTGTTGGTAGTCTTTCCTATGACTTGGGATTGTAGCTCCCACCACCTTTGTGCATCGCCTGCGAGTCATGAGATGCAGAAGATTACTTTATGAGGGAGGTAGAAGAAGTGGCGGTTGAATAGGCCGAAGTGCAGTTCACACTTTTGAAAGAATCGGGAGATGTTGTTAGAATCCCCATGGAAATCGTCGACCTCTTTCAAGATCTTTGGTTTGAATTCGTCATAGGGGGCGACATTCCCAGTGGTGAGTACCCATGGTGCTGGAGAAGTGGGTGCCTTTGGAGGTGCTGGATGGCGCGGTAGTGCCCATCACTGAGGTGCAGCGAGAGGTTGTGGCTGAGCAGGTTGCCTGCCTCCACCTCCCCCTCCTCCTGACGAGGAGCCCACGCCTGCGAATAGTCTGTAGCCGCTTGGGTACGTCCCAGGTGGTGCGTTTCCTCTGACGTAGGAGAAGGTGGTGACTGAGGCACGGGGAGGGGAAACTGGTGGTTCATCTGGCATTGGTAACTGAATATTGGCTTCCGCTACGACATCTTCGTAGGGGGCCATTGGTTCCATTGGTGTGTTTAGATGGACTTCATTGTACAGGAGGCCAGCGTTCCGCTCCGCCTCGTACTGTAGAATGTCATCTGCGGGGAATCCTCTATTTTTCTTCATAAAATAATCATTTCCAGCTTGGATTTGCCCCCAAGCCAGAATGAATGGTAACTCATAAGCATAATATTCATAAAGCTCACGATACTCAGCTCGTCTTAACTCCTTTGGTATTGCGATGCTGAGATCCATAGCTGTTCTCTGGTAAAATCTGATGGCATCAGGCAGTGCCATCTCCGGAAGGGGTTCGTGGATGGATCATCGGCTCGGAGGTCGTCTCGGACTCTGCGATTTCATTGGGGAGGGGAGTCGTGTCTGGGAAGGGCGTGGCTGGTCGGGGAAGCTGGTAGAGGGTGCCCTCTCCACTGGTCTCGTCGGTGAAGTACTCATAGTATCGCAACTCAGGGGGCACGAGTAACTCCGGTGGAGGTTGTGGCTCCGATCTGAGCTGTCGGTCAATTTGTCCCCAACATCTTCAGTGTAGTCGGGGTCTATGTGGTGGACGCTGCTCGATGGCATTCGACCAGTAGCTGCTGTCGTTGGGCTCTGGGAGGGTTGAGCCGCTGGCGACGGGTTCCTCGATTGGTACAGGCTTGTATGTCTGCTGCTGGATCAGGGCTGGTTGATCCCAGACGCTAGGCACTCCTCGGTGCTGCGTGTAGATTGAGACTGGGGGAGGGGTTCTGTGCTCAGGCGAGCCATTGCGTGGAGCAAGGATGTAGGCACTGAGGGGGATAGTGACATTGTCCCAGAACTCGCTTGGGCTGACAGGGGCTGAGGGTGCTGCAGGATTGGCATCCCAAGTATGGTCACAGGTGGGAGGGGCGGTGACTCGTAAGTCATGGCCCATGTCAAATCCCCTGCCATTATCTCGGTAATGGGTGTACTCGCTGGGTGTGGGAGATCAAGGGGCATCTGGGGAATTCTCGGCAGTAGTGGAGGGGGAGAGGACGATGATAGGCGCGCGCCTTCTGGGAGGGGTAGGAGACCTTCTGTTCGTCGTTTCAGGAGGAGTCGACTCAGAAGTCCCCCCCACCTCCGACTCTGTGACTCTTGTGAAGTCGTTGAGTGGGATCGGTCACCGTGGTAAGGGTGCGAGGATTCTGGGTGGTCGCTGCTCGAGTGGGATGCCATTGTATGGGTCTACAGGGTCAGAGGGGGCTGGTGAGTTGGTAGGGACTGTGGGGGTCGGGGCCTCTCTTCTTTGCTGTTGTCTGATATGAAGTCTGGCTGCGAAGAGGAGGGCTATGGAAAGGAGAGTGGCGCTGGGGATTCCTAGTGCGAGAGCGAGGATGGTAGTGTCATCGTCGTTTTCCATAAGTCTTGTTCTGGGTAAGAGAATGGTAGGGTAAAGCTTCGAGCTAATTGTTAGACCCAATTTCCTAACAAGAGTAGACAGTCAGCTGTATCGCGTTCATACAGTCACTGCTGAATCTTGAGAAGTTAGAAGATCAAGACTAATGCTTTAGCACTTAGCGTGAATGACTGTGTTTCGGTATGAATAAACTTTAGCTCAAAGCTAGGGAATATACAGCTTCGAGTACACTACTTATATACTAAGTGAGAGTCCTAATAATAAGTTGACCGTGTTAGAAAGTGACAAACAAAGTACACGGCGACTGAGAACAAAGTACACGTTAACCGAGTGTGACTGTATCCAATGTGAAGACTTCCATGGAGTTGTGGATCTACTGATAAGATAAGGTAAGTGCCAAAGATAAGATAAGATAAGAGGCACTTAGATAAGAAAAGCAAATAAATCGTGACACATTGTCAGTGTACTCAGTGTCAAGTGCTGGGGCTTTAGACTTAGTGTGACCCTTATGGTATCACTCTGCAGTTAAGCCTTGCGCTCCACCAAGCATCACTCAAGGAACTTCATTGTCTGCACTCAGGACACTGCGCTCTAAGGTATATCTCATTGCTTTGGTATCTAGGTCTTATAAAATGTATGTATTGATACATTTCATGAAATTACATGTGTGAATGCTTTTCAAATGTGTCACCGCGTTGCTCTGGATCTGAGTCTGGAACTTCTACACTCTTGTTCAATTGTGTACAAGTATTTTAGTGCTGTCACTGTGTCCATACGATACTCATAATAAAAAGCACATTCTCTATCTTACTGTATTATCATGCTAGTATAAGAGGCTAGCAGGCTGTCAGATTTCCGGTATTTGTTATAATTGCCTGTAAGCATCCTAGAAGGACTAAAATTGCGTGAAATATCTACTGATCCAGGCACAGGTTACAAAGCCTTGCATTTGATTACCACCATTCTAAGTCTATTGCACTATGCTTACACCAAGCTTATCACAAAGTTGAGTTAAGTTGTAAAGGAGTACACAAGCAAAAATGAATATAGATACTCATACTTCATTTATATAGAATTATGGCGATGAGAAGGACCTGGTATGCACTTTCAGTACTTATATACATATGGTAACTATCATACATTTTTCGTGGTGTCAATGAGGAACTCGGGAGGGTCAGTGAGCTTGCCGTTGATTCCTTCAGTGTGCTTGACCCCAACCTTGATGCTGTATATACCTTGGCTCCATTTGCAGCAAAGGCTTTTGCAATCATAAATCCTCTGCCAGACAGTCAATGATGAGTCACAATCAAGAATCAAGGAACATACATCCATGATATCATCAATATCAGTAGGCTCGACATCCGTATCACGCCAGTTCAGATGAACATAGGGTGCGAGACGGCTGAAAACGTGGAGAAGGTCTGCCATCCAGGATGGTTTTCCTTGGCATGCCAAATCGAGTGCAACACAAATCACTAGATGACCGTAGTGGCGATCTGGAAGCAAGAGAAGATAGCGGAGATAGGGCAAAGCGAGAAGAAACCGGCGATAAGGTAAAGGTGTAATACCTAGGAAGGGGAAGGAGACAACGTGTTGGTAAGCTCAAGCGGTCAAGTCAAAACCATTGCATACCTGTCTCCGAATATAAAAATGCAACCATGGACTTGTCATGCATGCCTAGAATGCGATGCCAGAAATCAAGAAGGACAGCTTCAAGAGAGGCCGTCGTCCGAGGATTGACATCCAAAACGACTTCATATCCATTAACAAGATATGGGTCAATGCGGCCGTAGAAGATTCTACGAGCTTGGCATGGAGGAAAAGAGCCACATCTGTTCTCCATTTGCACACACAAGGCATCCTTCATTGTGCGTGCCTTCATAGAATTGGCTGTGATATGCTTGGAAAATATGTAGCCATCCCTGCAGTCAAGACGCATACTGATGAAGTTGTACTCGTAGACATATGACAGAGCAGTGGACCCGACAAAAATAGAGGGGACATCTTCGACATTGAATGGAACAGAAGTCCACAGATGAGTTTTGTGGATGGCGATGGTCATGAAGTTACCCGCACACCAAGAATGAAGGTTATCAAGTGCATGCTGCAAACCTTGCGGAGACGTGGAGAAGAGGGCGACATCATCGGCATGCTCAATATGGGAGACGTGACGTCCCATCCATACGACATCGTCCGGATGATCAGGGACCGAAAAGTCAGAGAAATGCATATTCCACAATGATGGCGATAATGTGTCACCAGCAAGGACACCTATCGAGGACTGGAAGGTATGGGAGCAGGTGGACCTAGACTTGACGACATAGTCCATTTCACGATACATATGTCGCACCCAATCAAACATTAGACCTCCTACTCCAAGTTCCTGAAGTTTAATCCATAGAGTCGCGAGATCCGTGGATGGAAAGGTGTTCTCCAGATCAACAAAAGCCACATAAAGGACCTTCCCATGTGCATGCGCCCAATCAATGGCAGTCCGCAGAATAAAGGAGTTATTATGGGTTCAGTGATGGGCACGAAAGCCGTTCTGCGAGTCGGGGAGTGCTTCAACATCATCTATCCATCCAGAGAGACGATGGTCAATGAGCAGGGTGAGAAACTTGAGTAGGCAACACTGTAACCCGATAACCCGATAACTGTCCGGCAAGGCCAAGTCCCGATCTTTCTTAGGTATGGTAGCGAGAAGGCTCGTGAGCCATACCCTGGGGATCTCGTTAGTATCCAAGCAGTGATTGAAGAGCTTTAACAGCTCCTCATCAGGTATAGCCAGGATTTCCTGCTGATTGACACCGTCAATACCCACCGCAGTCGCAACACCTATGCGCCTTATATGAGCCTTAGCGCTACGGATCTCTTCTATAGACAACGGCCGTGAGAAAGACCTCAAACGGCTCGAGTCTGTTGTACGAAGAGGCATGCTAGAGGATAACTTTGCATTAAAGGATCGTCAAGGAATATCAAAACAATAAGGCAGGCAAGGAGGTGGATTCATTCGTGCGTGAAAAGTGTTCTGAAATTGCGACAAGGACACTGGACACGGTCGTGCACGCCTATCAGCCCACTTGTGGACCAAAGACCACAGCTGATGGTTGGATACCACCTCAACAAGCTGTCGGAGATTGTTCCACATCAGGGAACGAACTCTGGAACGTGCATGATGAGATTCGGAGTCGGTATCCACGTCCTCGGGAGGAGGCAAGACACAAGGATTGGAGACCGGAAGATCCTCAGGATACACTGAAGATGAAACCCTGCACACAAAATGACAGTCATGGACGGAGGAGAGGTACCGACATGACATGGGAGGTGGGGATGTGGGAACATCAGGCATAACACATTCTGATTCCCCAAGGAAGTTACCATGAGAAGCGTTGTGTTCGTTCACAGCCTCCTTGGCCATTTCCCTGGCGTCGTACGCCAAAGAAGGTTTCGTGTATTTACGAGTCTCACGAAAGGAAACAGGAGCGGTGCGCTGGCAAAGGACAGAGACAAGGCACTGCAAGAGGTCATCATCGGGCATTGACCAGTCATGCATTTTCCTCAAAGGGACGTCGTAGCAAATAACACGAATCATCTCTGCTGAGGACGTGTAAATGATGAGCGGGAGATCTGGTGGAGCCTTTGCCACAGCAACGGATAAGGCAGACAGAATCGCACGAGAATGTACCTGTTTTCCAGGAGGATAACAGGACGGTGAAGCACTGAATCTGGTGCCCCAAACGGCGGCAGCTGCAGCCGAATTCCGATGAACAGCGGACTCGATGTAAATAGACATTGGAGGAGAGTCATGGGTAGTAGAGTCCCGCGATCAATTGATACCTCGAATAGATTTTTTCCCACGGCTCTCCCAGGACAGCATAATAACCGAGATACCTATATACATGGGACTCGGAATGGACCTACGGGATACCGGATTGTATCTTTGTTGTCGATGCAAGCGTCGATGACCGGCTTTTCGAAGGATACGATGTCCTTTATCATTCAACTGTACGCTTCACTGTGTGTACACATTGATTCTACCTAACGTTTGTTGCTTTGCTTCATTCCATAGGACCGTCTCTTGAGGTGTTCTTGCGTTGAAGAGCAAGTGAAGTATATACCCATTGAAATACTCCGTATGTACAGACCTACGCTACTTTACATACTATACCTACCTACGTACAGTGCATCCCCGACAATGAGGTCATGTTTCTTGACGTCCATCCCCGCCCCCCACAACGGATGGATGGCGTACTTGCCATGGAGATGTCGATACCGCTCATCGTTGGGATGCACCACAATTGCTGTAACGCCCAGCATTGTCTCGGGCCTGGTCGTCGCCACCACCACCCTCTTCCAGCCTTCCAACGGATACGCGAAACTTGTGATTGCACCAAATTCAACCTTTTCCTTCGCGTGATAACCTGGCACGTTCATCAAGGTGCGCCCTGCCAGCTGTTTCTGGTCGACCTCAAGATTACTAAGTGTCGTGTCGAGGCGGACACACCAGTTCACCAGCTTATTCGCACGATAGATGACTCCTTCCTCTTCTAACCTGCAGAATGTCTCGATGACAGCCTTATTCAGACTCTCGCTCGTCGTGAATGTGACGCGGTCCCAGTTGTAGCTCCTGCCGAACCGGTTGGTTATCCTTGCCTGAGACCCACATCCATTGTTAGTCCAAATTCATGTTAAAAGGAAGGAAGGCTGACTCGTTCTTCCAATCCATAACCGTCTCCAGAACACATCTCCCGACCAAGATCATGCCTTGTTTTTCCCTCGTTTTTGAATAACCGCTTCTCCACTACACTCTGCGTCGACATACCGGAGGACTGTGGTATACGCGTAAGTGTACCGACTGCATGGGTCCGTGGTCAACTGTCGACAAAATTATTTGCCCCAATGAGCGGAAGCTGGCGGTGGGGGTGTCGTGTCGGCCGACAATATTGCTGAGGAGATGGCTGAGGATACGACTACTGTTGGGCACGTCCCGAGGTGATACCAAAGGTCTCGGCATGGCATGGAGATGCGGGTCCGCGGAACTCGCACTGGCATCGTATCAGGCTTACGTTTCCCGATTCCCAAGGCTTTCCTGAATCCTCCTACAAAATCTCCCTAGCCACCTCCAGGCGACCGATATCCCCCAGGCGGAGGCGGTGATTGCGCAGCTATTACGCTCTCTTGCCCTGTTACTGCGATGCACGGCTGAGTAGGATCAAAACTGTAGGATCGCTGCTAGGCATATGCAGATTTTTTGCTACGTTCGACGGTGCGGGCGATGGAATAGTGCTGGATCCGCCGACATTGGTTGCGACAGATCTACCCATGATCAGACAGAGAAAGGAATAGTACAAGCTACGCACCCTTCTTCTCGCCCTTGGGCGCCGTATTGACGAAAACTTCCTCTTCCTCCTTTTTCTTCTCCACCTTGACCTTTTTCTCCCTTCTTCCTGGTGTTGGTATTGTTGCCTTGGTCGCGAGCTTCGCCTCTTTTTCGCGCCTCTTAGCTTCTTTTTTGGCTGTAAAGGACTAAGCATATATGCACGGAATGAATATAAAGCGCGGACCTGCGCTCCTCGAGTTGGAATCCGGCTGAGACGACGTTGTAGAAAGGAAAGAATCCGATGGCTGGAGACGAGATGTGAATCGATGAAAGCGACAGATGATCGCGACTCGGGTTACTTCCTTTTTCGTAGGACTTCGTAGGGAGGGCGGGTAGCCACAGGTAGTCGCAGTGTTTGGTCTCCAGGGACTTCGTCCCGGGCCCTGCGGGACTGCCGCGGCGTGGGCCACGCCTGCACGTGGCGTGCCTGATATCTAAATCGGGATGGTCCCCAATCGAACATCTTCTTGACCCGTCACTCTGGTTCAGGTACGACCAAATCCGGGAGTCGAACTGTCACTTAGATAAATAGCCTGGACTCGCAAGGATCCATGTCCTTTTCTCAACTACTCTACTCACAATGTCATCGCTTGCATCCACCGAAAACATTTCTCACATTGGGACTATCAAAGATCTATTCTACGACCCTTCAACCGCCGATGAAGAATCTAAAAAAGATCTTGCACGGGTCACTGCGACTGGTAGAAGAAGTTGGAAGACGCTGAAGGGGAAAAGAGAGGTGGTATGGCCTCCCATAGTGTACGTGTATAAAAAATATTGCACGTCAAGGCTGGCGTCCTGATTCATGCAACAGGGAGGCTGCGTTGATTGAAGGTGAGCCCATAATTACACTAATCCGATATTCTACCCTCATGCTCAGGCATCGTTTCCTGAAGCCCTTCGGAAATACACACATGTCAATAGCATCCACAATTCTGGATCTTTTCGACGTTTCCCCATGCGTAACCGCTTTGTATCGGACTATGTCTTGAAGTCAACCGGTTTCGTTCGAACGCCCAAGCAGGTGGGCAGCAGAATACAACAGATGCAAGTTACATGTAAAAGCGACCGTATGTTGATCACAGAATCATATTGCATGTTGCTTCTAATGATGAATTGCAGTGCTGAGGCTCATACGTCGCCCGTTCTATACTATTGATGGAGATTTGGGGACCGGTGATTCAAATAGAACTGGTCTGGTCCGCACCTCTTCCCCTCTATCAGTTCACAGTCAACAACCTCCAAACGTGAATATATGGGTAGACATCCTCCTCACACCGCCATATTCAACACAACCCCCGGTCATCAAATTGATGGGAAATCTCAGGCAATCGCCTATCCATCTTCATCTTGCGCCTTTGGTGGCCAGTTCTCCCTCTCACGCATCCTTACTCTATACAGGATTAGATCCCACCATCAATTTTGTCTCATCGTATCCTGTCAATCAAAGGTGCATTTTCTCTATATACAACAGCACATCGTGTCTTCCCCTACATTCGGAGGTCGCTCAGATGTCATGCCTCTGTTCTCCTCAGACTGTCGACAACCCGCTGGCAGATTGGTTGTACTGCACCTCCCTGGCTCCCAAATTCTGGGAGACTGTGCGTGCCAACCGTCGTTCTAGTACGTTTGTTCTTTTGCAACGAAGGGGGCCATATTAATAAATTATCAGTTCCAATGGAATACACCATTACCCAGAGCATCTTTGCTCAAGACGGTCGAGAGACGGTCGCTGGGCCATTAAAAAGCGATGACGCAGCAATTTCTATCTTCTATCGATTGGGAAGTCAATCAACCTCCCAAGAATATAATAATGCATATGTACGTTGTCATCTCCTTAATCTTTGACTCCAATTAATCCTTGGATAGAGCCAAGCAGTGGGTACCTCTCGCCAATGGCTGCAACAACCATCCATATCCAATCCGTCTGGGTCGCCTGCTAGGCCAATTCCACACTGGCAAGCTGACAGTGATGAAAGGGAGCTATACTTTCACCACTCGTATTCTGGTTTGACGGCGGTGAATCCCCTCAGCTATATTTACCTTTTGTGAGAGATGAACATTGTTGCCCCCTTTTTTAGTTTGCTTCCTGGTCTGCGAGTCAAAATCATGTGTTTCTTCCCTTCATTGTCAAAAGAATGACTAGTGTCTTCATACCAGATGTATTACTGTACTATTTGATCCAATTTATCGACATACTATGCAGGGAGAACCTTTGGGTCAAACCGCAAACCGCAATCCCGCGTTCGGCAAGCACACCAGTAATAATTCGTATCTCAGCATGTGTTGTATTTCCAAGGCGGCTCCAAGACGGTGTGAAAGGGCCCAATTTCCAAACCTGTCGCTGGATTAGACCTCACATCTGTAAAGCATACTCATTAACCCACCTGCGAGTCACCGCCGCAAAGCCTTCAGGCACAGATTGCATCCAAGATCTTTGCGCGCATGTTCAAACCAGCTACTTTGAGTTTGGCGGCAAGAAAATCGAGGCTTGCTGATCTGTTTCCCTGATGATCTGGGAAACGTGTAGATGACAGGGTGAAGGAGCGAATGGAGGAGTGAGGTTGATCAGCTAATAGAATATGAATGTATGCGTATCAGGGTAAGCAAATTTAGAATGTATCTTGTGAGACGACAGGGCTTGAGATGACCACGTTGATTGCTGGTGTTCAAACGACGGATAAAGAGAATTGGGCGATATACAAGCCAGATCGGGAACCTGTAATTAGCTCGTAGGGAGACTGAACGAAGGACCTAGTCGGAGAGAGAGTGAGAGAGGAGCAGAGGAAACTGATGCAGGTGAAAGGTGTGGGATCCTAGTGCCGCCTCGAAGTTGAGGTTGAGGGCAGCCTTTTGCTGGCCATAAGGATCGGGTGAGTTGATTAGAGTACAAGACAGCCGCTCGATGTACTGCATATATTTTTGTCAGCAAAAAATGATACAACAAAATACGAGAAGGACATACCACATTATCAAAGTGGCCCGTAAGACTATTCTTTGTGCGACCATCCCAGATAGCGTCAATCTCCTTTGTCATCATCAACCAGGGGCCTGAAGCAGGTCCAAAGACATGAGTGATCATTGCCATGGCACCGTCTACTAAGAAACGGGTTTCCGCATCGAACCAAAGGGCCACAGTTGAATTTCCCTTCTTAATGTCGAGAAGTAAGGAGACGTAAACGTTGACCGTGATTGACTGCAGGACAGCGTCAATGACCTTGACTGCAAGCACAAGCGACCATGTTAAACAGCACCAATGGTTTATTCCATGGGCGGGAACTCGCAATGAGACTCGATAAGAGTGGAGAAGCTAGTGCCTGGCAGCGCTGATGATGCTCTCCGCATCGACAGACGGCCAACACCCGGAGACATTGATAATACGGGTGGAGAAGAAAGTTTTCAGCACCAAACAATGGGTTCTTAGACTGGTACACATATGTTGGTTTGATGTGATAATGGTCTTTGAATACATACACGCTTCTGCGACAGCACTGATATCGCCACGATGACGAGATACCATACACAGAGACCGCTAGCAGGAAGGGTATGAACCTGAAGCAGTTTGATCCCGCTTCGCCATAGGTGGTGATTTGGAGTAGATGGACATTGTCATGTAATGCGAGACGGTGCGGCCAAGTTGCGAGTATGAAGAAGAGAGTCTGTTGGTGTAAGGTGTTGAACTCACGCGCGTCTTGTCACAAGATGTATCTCTCGGCCCGGTGGAGTCTGTGTCGCGTGAGGTTCTCTTTGGCTGGACGACACGGTGGTAAACTAAAGTTTGGAGCAGCGCGATCGACGTCACGTGGCGGTTGTCTTCAAAGTTCACGCGTTGCAACTGATCACCTGCGGCCACCCGCGCATTCTTTGCCTTCCCAACGACGCACTTCGCCATTTACAGAGCCTCGTCCTCCGCTAATCCCTGCGCCCGAGCTTCACTTATCCTTGCCGCACCAAAAGCCGGCGATGAAGATGACGATCACCTGGGTTGCAAGAGCTACCAAAAACTCGACTGCGATATGACAGGTGCACCTGGAGCCATTATTTCACCGCTCCAAGGAACGCTTCCCTGGTACTGTATGGCACGTTGGGATAGATGATGAAACGGAAGATGTGTATAGGCACGAAGGTGAGTACGATGGCCCTGCCGCCGAGGAGATATCCTGATTCCAACAACTGAAAGCTATCGTATATGCCCAGCACCCGTACCCACCACATCGTAACGTGTTCAGGCACTTATTCTGCTTGCCTCGAACCAGTACGGTGAGGCATAATTCGACCAAAGATATCTTCCTAGTCGATACCTTGGACGGATAGGATGATCGCGTTCTATGCGCGGAAGATGTTGCGTTGCCTGCTGGCTTTGCTACTCCCGTGGCGGTCTAACAGGCGCTGTCTTCCCAGCAGGCAAAAGTGGCTTCATCCGTATCCCCGTCCAGCGTGCACCAATCGAGACTCCCCAAGACCGAAGGAATCGGTACGTGCCACACCTTGTGTGTCTAACATGCTTTAATACCATCAACAGGGATAGTATCCAGAGAACTCGATATTGGTGGCTTCCTTATCTCGTAATGGAGTACGAAGTAAACCAAGTTCTCATTACACCCCTCGGTGGCGACCTCGAGAAACCAGTGTACACGTATCAAGTTCATTTGTACGCCCTGACTCATTACCATCGTTGCGCTTCTTTTGACGCCCGCGGTACTATCACAGTGATGTATCTCAAAACACCAAAATATCCTTATAATGCTATCTCAGAGCCTACGAGCCTAAATGTGGCATAGACGGCATAGCGGGTGATCTTGGAAACGATATATTCATGGGAGGAATTAAATTCGTTCCTGACTTTAAGAACATGGGCACTCAGGATCAATGGTATGATCTCGAGTCGTAAGCAGTCAACACCATATAACTAGGACTAACGGCTCTATATATCACTTAGTGTTGGCGATACGACGTTTAACTCATATTTGACATCGATAATGGAAATTCCCGTACTTTATGTCCAACGGCTCATCGTACTGCGACAACACCGTGACTTGTGAGCACTACATCATCCCTTTATCGACCAAGTTACTCTAGTTTCAGTCGCTGTTCCCATGGCTGTTGCATAGCCGGCGATTTTTTCGGTCTTGATTTATGAGATTGCGCAATTGCAACTGTCTTCAGTATATCCTTCTTGTTAGTGTTTGTTACAACGAAGATTTGGTTCCGGGCTGTCGCGTCCACTTTCGTAGCGAAAGGTTCTCGTAGTCGTAAATGGCCAGTGATATAATGATGCAAACTTACCGTCCGGCTGAAAATCAGAACAGGGCTTCAGTAGGTGTATCACGAACTGTTTTGGAGTTGTGGTAGTGGCAGCGGTAGTTGCGGTTTAGTAGTAGCAATGAGGTCCGGACCGGCCTGGACCGGCTGATCCCAATGCAATCACATGGCAATTGCTTTCGCGTTCGCGTTGCTTACAGTTGCTTGCTGCGTGTCTACGATTGACAGTTTTACCTTCAGACACCTCTTCTCCTCTTTCCTGTTTTTTCCTATTTTTCCTCATGATGCTTTCAATATCATGCGCACCCTTGCGTCCAGAGATGAGGGGGTGAAGCAAGAACATTCTTTTTAGAGAGAATAAACCCTGCTGGCAGGACCATTCTCGGTACTCCCATGTACTAGACGATGGACATCACACTGCCGCAAAATGCGTGTACCTAGGGTATTGATGAGCCAAGGGTATCTCCCATGCCTACACTTCATCCTTAACTCAAACGTCCGTGGATTCACGTATCGCCCGGCGGCATTTGCCGTCCCACCCCCTCATTTGGTCTTGACTGTGGGACTTTTTTGGCGGACGGAATTTACTGCTCTTCTTTCTTGTGCTGGAAGGCGTCGAAGAAGCTCAAATGCGGATCCCAGGTAAGTTTCTCTCTTGTTGAATAGCCCGTATATCCTGACTTTCCTGGCCTAGTTTTTCCTCCTCCACAATCCACTTCTCCTTTACGCGTCCTATTTCACTCAGTCGTTCTATATCTCGCCGCCATACGCTATACCCATATCGTCATCTAGAGAGAAAGCATCTGCTCCTTCCTGGCTGATGCAATGCTTGTTATGCTCGATAAAGTCCAGCTACTTAGATAAAGTGCAGTGAGGAGACGGCGAATGCGCAGGATACAGACAAAGTGTGGGTCCTCTCCGTCCTCGTCCACATTCGAGGTATTTATGCCTCCCAGAACCATTGTCGTGATTGCTCTCTTTATGAGATGGCGATGTGCCAACCACGCCCACTTTTTTTGTGGGTCGCTACATCCCTGGTTTTGTGCCGGGCTGCAGGTGGCAGGGTGACCAGGATGGGCTAAAGTCGAGGAACTCGCTAGCGATGGGTAAATATCTCCCATCCACTCGTATACAATTTAGGCTTACCCTCCCATAGACAGATCTCAGTCAGCACACCTCCACATCTCAACGGATGACCTTTGACACAAAATTTAGCCCGCAGTGATGATCAAGGGAGCGGCAGTTTTGGCTGGACCCACAACTTGGAAATTGGGCGTGTGCGCCCTCTGTAAGCGTTACCTGTTGCGATATGCACTCGGCACTATCGGCGTAGCCACTAGAGTTTTGGCCGGCCCATAAGCGCCTTTGTGGGGTTAGGATTTGGCAGCTCACATATTCTGCGAGGTCGAACTAGAACTTCGCAGGACGGGGTTAAACGTTCTCGAGTGTTCTCGTCATGGTCCAGGGACTTTGAGTCAAAATTCCAGTGAGCTGAATGTTGTCTATGCTTTTCCAGCCTTTCTACTAAAGCGGGATTGTCTCAGAGTGATTGTCTGTACTCTTCTATGCCTCATGTGCAAATTTAATTGCTGCAACGCTCATCCTGCGTCTATGTACAGAAACTTCAAATGGGACTGCGGTCATGAAAGGGCTGCGATTACTGTACACTGAGGATTAAAAAATGGAGAGGGTGGTGTACTTCGAGTAAGTAACATATCTGAAGTTCTAAGCTCCCAACCCTATCGCTCGTGGACGTTTTTACAATGGTGATCTATGGAAAGAATCCTTCAGCACCGCCTTTCACTGGCATTACCCACGGTGGTCGGAAAATAAGATGATTTCGGAGAATCGAATTCGCTGGTACAACTGAGTTCCGCATTCGGTAGGTGGAACATTGACAGGGATGAAAGGATTTCAGAAAGCGCTGCGAATGCGGAAAGGGTGCTGTGGCATCTATTGGTAGCTTCTTCCGATATGAGCCCAGCGACTTCTATTCCGTATCTGTGACCGCCGCTTCAAGCGAATAAGTTGAATGCACTGCAATAGGAAGGAAGGAAGTTTTATTCACAAATCATTCTGGAAAAAGTACTCCATAACTTTCAGTAGTTTGTACGTACCTTGTCTCGGCTTCTTTCACCTCAATCGATAACACTTCCATAAGACACCTCCAGATCTGACTTCGTCGCATCACAATTCCCGGTGTGCCCTAGACCAGCTGGACTCCCAGGCGTCATGCACCCACCACAGTAGCGTCTGGACTGTTAATGTGCTATTCATATATGCGATGCGTCATGTATTCTAATAGTGGGGATTCTGGTTGACGATCGTGTTTTTTGTGTTGTTCAAGCTTCACTGAAGAATGAGAAAATTGCGGAGGCAATACTTCCGGAGAAACAAAAATAGACAGTTGTAACCATGATCAATCTCGATCGATCTGGATCGCTGAGTCCGATCATACAGCTTCCCTGCCAAGGCTCGAGCGCTCAAGGTCCAGCCTTTCGCTGTGCCATGCACAATTGGGTTTCGTGCCAGCATAGCAAATATCGTTATATTCTTCTCCCAGGGCAATGAAAAAGAAGTGAACATGAACACCATAGCTACGAATGCTAGCGGTCCCTTGAGGTAGCTAGAAAAAGTCAATCTAGACGACAATCAGAAACCGGTTAAGTTTCTCGCAATAAGTGAACCTGGGTCTGAGATGTACCTTGACAAAATAGACCCCACTATCGAACATCATCATATCCAGGGCCAGGTCCTTCTGGTTGCTGTCTTGTGTCTCGCTAGTCACATTGAATCCGAACTTGACCGAGCAGGCAAATTACTTATACGGGTTACAGGACCTAGGCGGCGGGTTCAGGATGGAATGCCTAGAGAAAACGAGAACTTCTACCCAAAGAAAGGAAGGAAATACCAGCTCTGTTCTGTGAAATATATTTAGCGGGAAAACCGCAGACATTGAATCGCGATTGAGCTAATTCCAAATTGTACTAATTTGATCAATTCAAACGCTCGGATGCAAGAATTCTGAAAAATCCAAAAGAAATCAGAATCATTTCCGTTCTCAGATTTTCGCTGTGACGCGCGACGTTCGAATTGAAATACTACAGTATCTGTTCTAGTACTGACAATGCAATGGTTTTCAACTATTAGATGTAACGGAGAACTGAATCAACCTACAATGATGACTATTACCCGCGGCCGATATTGCCGTCGCGTCAGCCGCCTCCGCTCCTCTCTGGAATTACCAAGGAAACTGGTGTTCTTAACCAGAACAAATTTCTTGCCATCGGAGCAACTAGTCAGGGTCGGAGAGGTGAAGATGCAGATGACTCACGGTTCGGAATATCTACGACAAGGCGTCAGGTCGGATGATACTCTTGATAGTAATTCATCAGCGCGTGCTGCGCAGCGAAGGGCCAAGAGGACCGCTGGTGGTTCCCAACCCTGCAGCACTGTTTTACGTACCAGATATCCTGTACCTTGCACTACGTCTACTTTGGAAAGGGCATTTCGGTGCTCGTAGATATTCTGAACCACTGTATAAGTACACATGTTACAGGTCTCGAAACTTTGCTACAACAAGCCTTGACTGTATTTGTATTGAGAAATCAATCTTACCTTAGTTCAGAGACGTCAAGGCTTCATGAATGATTTACATATTCATTATATAAAGAACCCAAAAGCTACCTCCATTCAAGATGAAAATCTACAACTCATTAGTCTCGACATTGGTGGATGAAAAAGTGCTGATGGCAGCCATAAGAGCTTGCACAGAGACATCGTTAGGTGCCAAGCCGTCACGCTTCAATGTCTCATCTTCCACCCAAGAAATACACTTCTCAATACCCAACGCCTTGTCACGCAACTCCAGAGCCTCTGCTTGTGATTGCATGGATGTTGTCCGTAGAACATGCAGGGCAGCTCGGGCCGACACCCAGCCTTGGAACTGGCGTAGCGTCCTAGCCAGACTAGGCGCCCACGGTAAACCATTGCCAGTCGTAGAGCAGATATCGCCGGTAACCGCACAACGTCGGCATGGATATGAATTCATAGCATCATGAATGTAGAGGCATGGCTTATTCTTCACCATGCAATGATAGCACTGTTGAACAATCAGTATCTGGAAGACGTAGAAAGAGTTGGCTAGTCTTACAACCTGAGATCTCATGACACCGAACATAGGCCACCCATAGACCTCTGCATCCCCAATTTTTCTGTCAGTGACTCGATCCATGAAATCTTGGTCGGTGTTGATAGCGATCAAGCGCGCCCATAGGGGGGGAGGGCAGATGCTTTTGATGTAGGTGGTCTCATCCACCGATGCATGGCGCATGAGTGCTCGGAGCCAAGATCCCCAGATTTGCACCAGGTCCACGTCGGATGAACACGCCAGCGTTTTGATGGTGTTCTTGAACTACCAAGGCTAGGTTCATAAGCAAAAATGGTAGGAAGGATCTCCGACACACCATGAGGCACCTGGACGTAACCACAGTCTCTTGCAAGAGTTCGTGGCCATAGATGACACACCAATTTCCATCCCAGGGCAAGAGCAATCGACGGACTTCAGTCTAGCAGCAATGATGAGCACAATTCCAGTATCGATTACGGCGACAAGATGTTCACCTGACACATCCATAGATCCACAGGGCTGAAACCTGCTTTGCTGCAAGCAACCAGGCGAGTGATTGCGCTTGCAATGATTTCCATGGTAGATGCCTCTACCGTGCTGTCGAGGACACAGACTCGAAGCTCGTCTACTCCGCAGATGCGGCCTGGGAGTTGATAGTATTCAGAGGATCCTAGTACTACACCGGACATTGAGAGTCGGAAAATTAGTTGAGGTGATTTCAGCTTTTTCAGAAGACGTTGTTGTGTAAGTAGTCAAGGACAACGCCGAGTGTTTACTCCTCGAAATTTCGAAGCTTCGTACAGAACCCGTGGACCAAATATCTATGAAGCTGACAAAGCCCGCTCCATCATCCAATTCGCGAAAAGCTTTGTGGTAACGTAAATGTAGTCATCAACCCCATACACGGGCATTCCGAAAATTGCGTGTTTTGTTATGTCAGGTCCGCAACCTGTTCGTAGGTTGTAAGGCACCATTTGGAACTAGATCTAAGCCCAGTTGTCCGGAACAGCTGTCGACACATTTTATTAGCAGAAGTCACCATCCTGCAGGGTTAGAGGTATCCTTGTGCTTCGTCACTTTCATTTCTTTAAACATAGGTGTACATCGGGCTTACATAGGACACGAATCCAGCAGATTAAAAAGTAGAGGATCTGAAGAACATGGGAGAAAGACCGAAGTCAAGAAACCACACTGATGCGATATTGCCGACGGCATTCCAGTTCAACAGATGATGCGTCATAGTTTCTCAAGTCTTTCGACTCGAATCTAAGTACATCCACTCAACTTAAGCTCAAGGATATGGCGCAGAGCATACTAGCCATGCATTTGGTGTTCATCAAGATCCTGTTAGTTCTCTTAGTGAACTTTGCGCCAATTTCTTAAATTAAATAACTTCGCTGTTAACATGTCCGAGGCGAGCGGCCGAAGTAGCTCCTCTATAAACAGACACAAAGCAGGTGTCGCCACACAACATCTAGTATGTGCATGATATATATTCGTGTATACTTAATTCACTGGGCAGAATATTCCTTCGAAGCCATTTTAGGGCGCCAACTCTTGTGTCCCAGGACTAGTCGCATCTATGAAAGGAAAAATTCCCATACAATTTCACCCAGACTCGGAAATATTCGGACTGAATGTGGGGTCGGTACACGTTCAATAATTTTTGTCTTTAACAAAAATCAGAGATACCCTCCCCGAGTACTTAACTGTGGAAACTGAAAGAGTCGCATCTTTTCACTTTCTCCGTCATGTCACTTCCGGATTTCCTGACGTCTGAGAGTCAGAAAAGGTCTTTGTTCCTTTGTGATCGATGCGGCCACCCCTTCAGTGAGCCCCGAAGACATACCGGAGCTTCTGATCAGCGCAGCGAAGGATACATGTATTCCATGGCAAAAATTCTGAATTGCGCTGATTGAGAATGCTTTCAGTGCACCAGCTGCAACGGCTTCATTTGGCATTATCCACTAACACCTACGAACCATTCTTACCATCCCACCACCGCTTAAGAGACAAGAACGCCGGCCGCCAAGGTTCTTCTGCCTGCGTGGCGAAGCTTTGCCTCCAGTACACGCGGGAAGGTTACACGATAGCCAATAAACGATCCAAAACTTGCATTCTTTTAAGCTGCAAGACCTGTTGCATACGGATGCATGCTGCTCCTTTGCATCCAGATCAGCCCCCGCTCCTCCCATGTCAGCTGAAGACCCACATGACTATGGAGGATCGCATCGAGAATGCTCCTCCTTCGTCATCTCTTGTCGGGTTATACGGCCGTCGTGCGAGTCCCCTTCTTCTCCATACCTTGCAGTCCGAAGGATGGAATGGGTCCCAAGAGTTAACTGAGCGAACAATCCACATATATTTTTACTACGAAGTCAGTACGCTCTCCCTTCTCCTCCTCATTGTGATATTGATGCCACATCAAATGAACAGGATGATAAAGCGCCAGAAGAATTCTTTTCTCCCGTTGCGCCCTCCGAACAGAGATGGTGCCCTAAAATGTCGGCTTCAATTACGAGTCGATTGTCCTTGATCGACCCCGACACTGATATATCCAACTTCGGTTTGTACAAGCCAGAATCCCAGCAATGGATTAATATGGAGACGCCCTTTGTTGTGGAACCCGGACAGACCTTTCACCTTCGTACGATGAAAGTAAGGTCTTGTCCTGGACTCCCCGCGTTGAACGACGTTGTTTCAAGGTCCTTCACCTCGTCTGCTCCTACTACTCCAACCAAACGTGCCGCGTCTAATTCTGAACTTGGTTCTGGACGATCATACCGTCGTTTAGATAGCTCTCCGTCTTTTAGGACCATTGGTGGCGCTGGGTCTTCATCGCCATTCAGCGACTTCGATGCCTTTCCACTAGGCAAATTTTCCAATGTGCAATCCTCCCCTGGGTCTTCTGAAAAAATTGACGTATTTTCCGGACCAGGGCGCATGTTAGGGTAGGTTCCTTAATCTACAGTTTGTGCTTAGTGCGCCAAAAAGCTCGCATTGTTGAACAGAAAATGGCGGGAGTGAGTTCATCGTTGTACTCTGTCCACTTCTAATATTTATCTTGGCCGTGTAGACGATCTAATATCCACGACATCTTCAAGCCTGAGCCTGGTGTCAAATCTGCTTGGCCCATCAAGTATGTCTGCGACATGAAACTTGGGTTTGACCAGATCAAGGAAATGCAAGACGAGGACGAACAGGATGGATACCGTGTTCAGGGCGTTGGGGTCTACTTCGCTCTTATTTTTGATCCTAAGGTAAATTAGCGTTCTTCTTATTTGACTTTCCTCACTGTTCTGTCACAGCGTTATCCATATATCGATACATCGTACAGGCGAAACAAAAGGAAGTGGGACCAGATTCCTGAAGGAATCAAACAAAAAGCCGTGGAAGCAGGTCACACTCCAGCTGGGGAGTGGATTACGGTCAAAAAGGCGTCTAAGGATATTACATATGAATCTTGATATCTCGTACTAGTTGGTTATGGAAAGGTAGACAGTCGAACGTACTTCCAGATCTCTTCGAGACCGGCCTCTCCGAAAACACCGACAAAGAATGTCTTTCAGACCTCTGTTCTACTTCTAACCCCATATAAGAAAATTTGCACATCGACAATAGCAGTCAGTGTTGTATCAAATGGCACACTGTTATAGATATAAATACGTTTACGCCGTGGTGAGACTATTTAATTTAGGCTTGGTGCCCCTGATCTGCTTACTTACAAACCTGTGCCGTTCGGCCACGTGGCGCTGGTTGCTACTTATCGTTAGTACCTTTCTCCTTCTCTAGACCTTAACTTACTCGCCATACACTTATGGATGGAACAGTTAATCCCACTGGTGCCACAGCCTATCCCACCCGGTGCCCTTTTTGACTTCGGTTCAAATCAGGCGCTCACAAGGACCAAGGGGCTACCAATATGAAAAAAAATGACATGGGGTCGATTAAAAAATTTCGGGCTCTGGCGCTGGACCTACCTACCTCCACGTGACCATTATGATGTCATACTATCCAAATTGAGTATATTTCCAAGCGAAAATGAGAATTGCATCGTATTTATGTACTATTATTCAACCAAATATTATTTTGAGTACAATCTGCGACATTTCTAATCAAATAAAGAAACCACATAAGTATGGACACATGATGTCATATGCTGACTCATGATGGCAGTGCCGCTAACTGTCTACTCCCAATGTTGCGTTGCATAGACATTATAAAGATTGAAAGTCTATTGATCAGACATATTGGAACTCAAATACATCACCTTTCTACATTCGGAAGGCATGTTTTGGGCCATTTGAGGAGGGTCAACTTTTTTTTTTCAGGCCTGCCGGCTCAACCTACCTACCTGCCCGGTGTACCGGGCCGACGTTCCGGTAGCCCCTTGTCTTCTACACTTTTCCTATATCTTCTTCCTTAATAAGCAAGCTCGGCATGATGCCGGATTGCCATATTCCAACAAGACTCGTATCTGTCTGTATCATAGTACAAATATTCCCATCCCTAATATTATGTCTAACATTTCGAGCTGCTTTGGGGACATGGCAATTTCCGGAATCTAAGATTTGGCATCTTGATCAATTCCAACTGGTGACCTCGAAAAAAAAATGTTTGTGGAAATTAGCTTCCAAAAAAGATGCCTGTCAGGGTATGATTTCTCATGCGTGACATCGGAGCTCTAACTGATACGACTCGGAATTCAGACGGTTAAATTGGATAGAAGTTGAGAGTTTGAGAGTTTTCAGAAATAACCTGAGGTACACGTCTTCAATTCTTCCCACCTCCCGTCTATGCTATATTGAATGTTATGATTACTTCAAAAAACCGCGCTGTTCAGCAGCCTTGGGCGCTGTGGCCATTTGGCTTTCTGTTGATCCCGGCCCCAAGGAGATATGGGCAGGCTCACATCGGTCCTTGTACGCATTCTGCGCTTTACATTATATATCAAGTTGTCCATAATTGATTTAGTCAACGATAATGCAAGGCATGAAGTGCGATCTGTCAGTCACGGCGACTGGCACCATATTTACCACTGCAAGTGAGTACCAGTCACCATCCCTATCAGAATATTTGCGACGAAAGATAACCTTGCCTACTCAGTTACCCATGCTTACCTCTCGCTATACCTCAACGATTCAACTTCTATGGGGACGATCCTCTGGATCTATGCACACCGACTGGTTATCTTTCTAGCCATTTGGATTTGAATGTGAAGGTATGGTTTGCTCTTCTAGATGGAAAGTGGCTAAATCTGCGTCTCTAAGACAATGTTACGGAGTGCATGCATGAGGGGGGAGGGATCTGGATGCCACATATGGAAGTATTGTTCAATTCCGAAATCTGTAACACAGACAGATAATACAATGATATGATAAAATAATACAAACAACCAGAACAGACATAAGACATAAGCTATGCCATCAGCCGTTGCTCATGTGAAGCTGAATGCAATGATGTCGCTTACAGGACAATGGCAATTGCCTTGCTTGAGATTCCCACTACTGAGTTCCCTATTGTGCTTCTGTTCCGTGCGTCGCAATGTGATTGATTTTCATAAGCTTGACATATAGAGTCCGTCCACTTTAGCCAGTCTTAAAGCTTTCCAACCTCAGTCTCCCAGACATCGACTCATTTTCTAGATTCCGAGTCCTATGTAGATAAGATACTCGGTTATATGCAGATGGAAGACCCATCAACTTGTGGGTATCACTCATTGCCGCACTCGGCTACCTTCTATCCGTTGTCCTGTCATTTCCCGCTATGCCTTCCGATCATGTTTTGATCTCCTCGGGAGCGATTCTCACCGCCTCCATCCAGATACGTTATTTTCTTCGTGATATTCAGACCCCTTTTTAAAATGATTGGTAGTGACTTACATGTACAAGGCACTGTTAAAGGACGTGATTTGTAGGGTCAAGGTGCGTGTATCAATTTCTAGAAAATTTGAAGCTTTCTTTCCCATCCTTGCGGTCATTTCCTCATGGACCGAGCTGATGTCCTTCCCATCAATTCATGTATTCGCTGAGCACGTATTTCCGCCGACTTCATACCTGATACCTCCGACTGATATGTATGTCTCAGTTAATCATGAACATCGTAATGATCCCATTTCACATGGTCTGTGCGCACAGACCCTCAGCTCTGGAAGTAAACCTGCCTTCTACCCCATAATCCAAATATCGACCAATTCATACCTTGTGGGGGCCATCAATAGGGAGGGTCAGAGTTGGTCGATTATGAATTGATTAGGTCAGGCGGTGCTCGAGTGAAAGCCGAAAGGACCGTGATGAAAAGCGGTGCTACTTTGTATGTACGACTCTGACTGGTAGGCATGCCGCAAGTGCTATACTGTGAACCCGCATATGTTAACGGGGTGGCTGACGCATTGTCAATGTACTGCTGAAGCATCGACCACCGCAAACGGCCACCCATAGATCCCGGTTCTACCGTGCAACTGTATTGACTGGACTGAGAGCCCGTGTGCCCTGAGTCGCAGGTTGCTGCTTAACATAATGCCGGTTTGCCTCATCAACGAGGACAAGATTCAGGTAATACCGTGTACTCAATCTCTTGTTCACATCATGGTATGTTGGCGTGATATTGAACCCGCCTAAGAATAGTCATATAGGAATGGTCTCCCCTAATGTTATCATTAGAAGAGTGGCTTCACTTGCAGAAGAACACACGCACCTCGTACTGGAGCACCATCCATAATCTCAAACTTAGTTATCGTTTCGCTCTCATTGTACTGATTCGGCGGCATCCCAGTTGTCTCCCTCCAAACGATTGAGAGTTCCATATGTTTGATCTTGACGCGGACGAGTAGGGAGTATATCTTCCCGACGATGGCGTCCTTCAAACGATCAAGTTCGATTTGATAAGCCAATGAGAGCGAAGGAGAGGACGTACTTGGATTTATTGTACTCAAACTCAATGTGCAGGCAGTCCTCTATGCCGACTTCCATCCATATCGAATTGTTGCTATCCGGTAGCATCCTGAACGAGTGGACCCATACTTCCTTTTCTTGCTTCACATCCGCCATCCTTCGCGATATAGTCACCCATATAAAGTAACTAGAGAATAATCAATACATCGAACGTAGCAATACAACAAGACCATACCGAAGCTTCACATTTATGCCCCGATAACTTTTGTACTGTTTCTCGACGTTCTTGAAATTGAAGTCGAATGTTTGTGATTGCCTCAGCTCTCTGGGGCAGCAAGTTCCTGGGATAGCGATAGGAACTCATGGCGATTACCCTGGTCATAGAACAGCTCTACACGGATGCGTATTAGCATGAAGTGGTGGGCCATCGCGGGGCGCGGCAGGTCCGAGTCCTGTGGGAAGGGGGAAGATATAGATCATGAAACAAAGGCAGCGATGCTCGATATATATGGACAGTTAAGTCATAGAAAACGCAGAAGAAAGGATTCGAGTGCTCCAAGCAATCAGACGGAAATTAACAGACAAACTTCGCCATCGCATTTGAATAAGTTTTCGATGGAAGATCTCGGTCGGGATAGTAGTAGGTAGAATTTTACAGGGCTGTAGCTGAACATATCCGATGTCGGGTCGTAGGCGTCTGAGGGACTGATAAGTTCAAAGTAATGGACAAAGGATAATGATGTCGTACGCATGAATCGGCTGCCTTGGCAGGACATCGACTTTAGCTTGAGACTACTTAACTCTCTCCCCCAGTCGATTTTCCCTCTCGTCTTTGAAGGCTTTGCCGAGATCCCCGTATGTGTCATTGGCTGCCGTAGATATTGCTATTGGGTACGGGCATACACTTGAAATTATGATTTTCTCTGCCCGCTGAGAGAGTTACATGCAAAGCTAGTAAGAAAAAAAGACGGTATACTTGGCTTCAGGAAAACACGTCGTTCTAAAGTGAGGACGAGTCAGGGAAAGGAAATAAAAAGGAGACAGGTGTTTTTGTATACTGTGACTGGGATCAGAGGTCACCGGTCACCTCTTGTCCGTAGAGGCTTGTCCCGGGCGCCAGGAAACAGGCCAGCAGCGAGATAATACTGCTTTGGCCCCCGCGAGTTTCTGTTTTGTCGTTTTCGCAGACATTGTACTGTAGGGCATTTTTGTCCGGGATACGTTACCCTAGAAACAGTCGACAGTGTTTTACAGTTCGGATCCTTTGACTTGGTCGTTCAATTCTCATAAATCCGAAGGTTCGCGGGCACCTAAAAGAAGATTAGACCACACGACATCCTGGAAATGACACGGGACCGACTGAATTATCCACATCAGCGCATTACCTTGGCTTCTGATGGCGGATTTCCTTCTCTCTGCACTACCAGCATCTTCGCCTCTGTGTACCCATCAGCTGAGAAGACTCCTCCCGAGTTCCGTATCGGAGACATCGCTTTGACGGAGTGAGGTCTGCCCACACGAGACCATCGTGTATAACTTGTACTTTTTCTTCCTCGAGAAATTGTTGTAGAGGTTAAAAGGGACTATTATCGTGCAGATCATGAAGATCATTACAGCCCGGAGAGTTCTCCTGTGAATGATGATTGAGAGACGATAGATAGGAATAGTCCAGCGACGTACTTGGAACTCAGCCCTGAGGAATGAGCTCGAATTCTAATCTGGTCATGGTGAGGATGAAGATAACGGATAATTAATAGTTCAAACTCACAAGGTAGATGAATTAGAAGTAGCCAAATGGTTAACTGTACAAAATAGAACAGTGAGAACTCGCCATCAAACAAAAGACCAGCATACCGGAATACGAAGGACAGTGTCTTCCGCGATCACGTCTCTGCTACAAGGCTGTTGCGGTGCTAAGCGAAAGCTCACAGAAGTAAGCCGTGTCTGAGCTCTATGGTGGCGGTGGTCATGATGCACAACGGTTGCAAGTCGTCACCACTGTCCTTAATGCTTTTGATACAGAGGTGAAGCGTTCGGTTAAGGTTTGGCTCTTAGATGTTCGGCATTCTTTGCAGACCTCTGCGGTCGTCCAATGGTTGTCGGTCTGATCCTGGTGATGTCGCTGATGGTAAGTCGTCGTCAAATATTCAAACCGTGGTGATCTTGTACAGATGGCAGTAAATGGGCATACGAAGAGTTGCCGTGACGATTCTTAACTGCATCAGCATCAGACATGAATAGTCCTTCAAAGAAGGGTAAAGCGTTTACCGTAGACGTCGTCCAGAATAGATGCTGCACATGTCACCGCATTGAACTAAGAAAAACATCGCAATCCTTCTAAGATAGATACGGAGGATAACACAGTGACGACATGCAGGATCTGTCCGAGCTTTTATGGACGAAGTTTCTTTGCCAATGTCGTCAGAACCTGCAAAACGTTTGGTAAAGCAATATAGGCAGGAATAGGATCATGCACGTACGAGCACCGGTGAGAGACCCATGACGTTGCGCATGCATTGGCCTTCGCTTTTTCTCCGCCATTGTTTGGCCTTGAAATCCTGTTAGAGGGAGCAGCGTCAGGCCTCGCACTTCCGGCTGTATGTGGCTCTTGAGAGAGGACTCGATACAGGCAGATTGAGTATGTGCGCACCGGCATCGCCGCCTTGTGTCATTTCACCAAAGCCTAAGTCACCGCTCGCCGTGTACATCGAAGACAAGGAGAGAGATTGAATCAAGGAGAGCGAAAGACAGGTTAACAGACCTCTGAAGTGCGAAGCAGGATACTGAATGTACATCAACATAAATACGAGGTGCTGCAGAGATAATTAAGCCTGCAAACAGATATGAACGGAAAAGCTAAACAGAGCAACAGTGCTCAGGAGCCGGTAACAGCCGAACTGCGTACAGGGAACCCGAACGGACCGGTGAGCCGACATACATGTAATTAACCAAAATGCACCGCCACCGAGACTCAAAAAACCGCATAAGACCGTATACACAGGACTCGGAACACATGGACGCGTCGTTCGCAGGGCCTAATGACCAATATTGCCCACGAATTCGACATTTACGCCCTCATGAGTTATTTTCTTGCGGTCACGAACACAAATGATTTGCGAATGATGATCTGCAAAGGACAATGATGATGAGCAGGAAAGCATTGAGAAAACAGCCACTCGCCTGACCACCAACGGAGTCGCGGTCGTAGTAAATCGGAAAGGACATTACTTTTTCTTTCTCCTCTTGCAACTCGACGGATTTCCTTGCCTCCTCGTTGCTGAGCTTGGTGTCCACATCGATCGGTGAGGCAAAGAAGAAAGGAGCCATGCCTGCAATTGAGTGACGGAGTTTGGTCACCCCAGCCATGACTATAGTCGTAGAGACAATAAATGTCGTGGAATCCACAATATTCACGGACCCGCCCAAATGTCGAGTTGATAGTAACCAAACTAGGAACTTGGTCTTAGGGCCAACGACTAGTGAGAGGATGATAGGAAAGGTTTGCAAAAGCAGAATCACGTCTACAACATTTTCTCCTACTATTTTCAGCGACTTCATATTTATGAACTACGATCCAAACAGTCGGATTATACGCATTAGTGACCCGCTCTACTGGCTTCCGTGCTCAAATTACGGCTTGGCGCTATGTTAATTTCGCTTCCCATACTTTTTCCATGTCACACAAGTCCACTTCCTGCCAAGCACCGTCACCGTCACTCCGAAAATCACTTCTGGTAGGATTGATTTCGTTTAGGGTGTTCAGCTCGATTTCATTGTTTGGATCTGGAGCAGAATCCGTGATGGCATAACCTCTCTGCTGAAAAATAAATGACTCCAAGTTGAAACGGTCATATAGCTGGCAACTTACTTGTCTCTCAGTGGTTCCGCATACTTCATCAAGTCCGTTTGGAAGAGAAACGTGACTATCAGGGAAAAGAGCAGATCGGAGGGTGTTTCGCGTCGATAAGGTTACCATTACGGAGATTGTATATATCCGCGGCATTGAACATTGAGCCAGCAAACTGCCACATTTTCAAATACTGGACAGTATGATGTTTTGAGAGCGCACTCACTAGAACGCTGTATCTTGCATTGACAAAAACTTGAAACAATCATTCAGGGCATGTATCGGTCCAAGATTTCGAAGCGACATACCAATCCAAGACTGGATAGCGCTACCAGGGTGGTGGCGCCACTTGTCTCCAGAGATAGATGAATAAGTCGACTGAGCACTATGGCTTCTCCGATTAAGAACAAAAAAGTCTGGGCATTGGGAGCATACTGACCAGTGTCCGTGTTGCTTAGTGCTATTCTGCTTCGCTGGAGATGAACTATCAATGCCCCTGCTAGGGCAAGATCAGTGACGCTTGTCTAATGATTGTAATGTCAGTAAATACACCAGGTACAGACTGCATTAAGCATATACCGATGCCAACCACAATGTTATCGGTAGCAGTGCCTGGGGCGTAAGTTGTTTTTCTGAGAGAAATCTCCCCGAAACACTAAAAACCGATATCAAGTCAACGGAGTTGCAGCCTTTCTTGCTTGAGCCACTCACGCTAGGCCTGAGCCGAATGAAAACATGATTACTAGTGATATTGGAGTCACTACCGTCACTGTACTATAATTGACATGCAAACGTACCGGCTGTAAGAGATATAGTTACTGCGCGCGACTTGGTCAAGCGCCAGAACCTTTACCGACTGTGTTAGAAATTGTGATAACATAGAAAGTCGTCGTGAGACAGATCGGGATAACACTAGCATCTACATGTGTCAGTTCGAACCGGACGCATTATTGATAAATACGCACTATTCTCATGCCAGTTCAAGGTTTCAAGCTGATTGACTAGGACAGCTTGGAATTCGAACAACGCATAAATGCTCACCGTAGAAGGTAAAAAGTCTGAGCTATCATTACAATCATAGCCGTCAACCCAGGCCCAATGCAAAGGGACCATGGTTGCACGTCAATGTAGAGAGGGTCCCCGTAGTGAAGAATGATGGTACGATAGATAACATGGCTGAGTATTGTCAGTGAGTCAACAACATGCGTCCCGGAATAAGTACTAAGTACTCACATGTCTATGGCATCGATTATCCAGTTTAGGAGGAAGAGACTGGCGACAATGACCCGGTTCTCCAGCAATGCGTCTGTGCTTCTAAAGTAGCAAAATGTCTGCAACAAAACCACTCCAAAGAACGTCTGTTGGATTAAGACGCCCAGAAGCAACGGCCCCAGGGTTTCTGGGATGTTCACAGAGGATGAGGTCATTAAAAATGCGTAGAGTTGTAGAAGGTGATGAGAAGAATGGCTTTATAGCCAATATACTAGAAGCGGCGCACTTGAAAGCGTTGGGAGCCAAACTCCGACGAGTTTCCGATCATGGATACCGCCTACGGTGGCTTCGGTGAAGGTCAGAGAAAGAAAATCAGATCATTTAAATTGAGACGCCTTCCCTGAATAAGTGGTAACATTCTTGTCACATTCTTGGATGAGTCATGACTTCAGAAGTATTCAAACCAGGAACCTCGCCTCAAGCAGCGGACTGACTGCGATGCATAAGCAACTTTATCTACTTTTATCGGCAAATTTGAACAGTGGGACATCGAAATAACAAATACCAGCTTCGTTGCCTTGTATGTCAATGTTCCCGGGAAGTTCCTCCGGCTATGCCGCAGGTTTCTCCTATGATCTGAATTGAAGGATACTTTTAGAACTCCGGGGGGGGGGGGGGGGGCATACGAGCATACGACACACCTAGCAGTTCGTGTGACATCCTTGTAGACCTCATTATCCTCCCATTGTAAGGACTAGTGAAGGATTAGGTAAATACACATTAAGAGTCGATATTGACGCACCTGACTTGTAAGCACCTTCATCCTCGGCGTCCGGCAATGCCTCTGGAGGGGAATTGTCCCCATCCAGCATAGAGACATCCTATTTGTTGTGAATATCAGTCAAACAGAGGTTGCATAGTTGTAATGAGGACCATACTTCGCCCTCGAGCTGGTCTTTGTTTGCGTCGTACTCAAAGCCTGGGTATTTCTTCATGTTTGTGGGAAGCAAGGAAATCCTGTACAAAAGACGAATGAAAGAGGAAAACGAACAAAGGTGATCATGCCCCAAATGGAACCTAAGAAGCGAACGGACGCGCTTAACGTCGCCGTCGTTGGTGAAAGAAAATTGCCTTTGAATTTCCTTTTCCAAAAATAGGTTCCATCCATCACTGGCAAACAGAGCAACAGCAGGTGTTTGAGGTGGACGGCAGACTAGGGTCAGGAAAAGAGTTCGAATTGATTTAATAAGGCAATCCAAGAAGCATTGAGGACGAGGATCTCTCGAATGCCTGAACACCTGAACACCTGTATATTGTTATATTTTCGGTGAGCATTTCATGTGCAACACACGCACCGATAGAATTGGCGGAGCCGGGTAGTATCAGGTTGTCGTAACGGAAGCAATTCAGAGAGGATATGCATCGTCGTGAGTATTCAGACCATCCAAGCTTTGAAACCATGGCTGCGCAGTTGCCGTTCGCGGCCAAAGCACCCTCGAGTTCAGGCGACGCGTAATTACCCAATTGAGAATGGAGGTCCACGATGCGTGGAGTGACCCAATTGCACCATGTGCATCGACTACTTCGAGACTGCTACCGTACGCCTGGAGCTGGCTGTCTCCAAAGGTCCCAACACCTATAAGAAGGCCCTTGTCAATGAAAATGTCCGCCTCCGGAACCTGCGTCCCATTGTGCAATCCCGTCCATATCTTCGCATTCTTGATTAGGGTTGGCTTGATTCTGGGCACGAATCGGTCGTTCTCAGTCCTATCATAGAAATATGGGGGAGGTCCTGGAGACTGTTGCAAGTACTAGCATCGGGAATTGTCGCTGCAGCATGTGGGGGTATATGTGTGGTGACAGGGGGAGGACGCGGTAAAACCAAGCGAGAAATGACGTCGGGCTTGCTGACTAACACCGGCTAATGCCGGGATAACAAAAATGCACCGCCACCGAGGACCTACCCCGGAACCGCATAAGACCGAGCCTCGCAAAAGGTCTACTTATACTTCATCAATTTTCGTGCTTACTGGTCTATTTCAGGTACTTTTGGCTTATCTGGTGGCTCAAGAAACCTGGACAGCAAAAATTGTGCCCCATTGAGCGCGTAAGCCCTCCCATGATGCCACACGTGTTTCAAGAGACGTTGAGCACCACTACGACACCCCCACAATGCACCGTATTGCGCACCACAAGCCCCGCCACTGTCACCCACCACTATACTGTCAATTACCTCCATCCTCCAAACATTACCGTGTACACCAGAGAATCGAAGATCAGACAACGTCTGGACGTGTCCGTGCGTGACGCTGGTAGCCCACCGGGCGTGGGGGGTGCGGAAGACGTCAACAAAGATGATAGCAACCTGCAAAAGGTATTGTCTGCCTTTACTAGATATAGGTACATATGGAATTATCGAATCCTATCTCTCTACCCACAACCCCATGGACTTTTTGACTTTGGCTGGCACTAGGCCTTCCAATTACCTGCACGAAAATGAACTGTGGAAGTTGTCCTTTCGTGTAAGTATATCCATCAGCTTCTCCGCAAATTCTCAGGCGTCAATGGATCGACTCTTACCTGCAGATGTCAATTCGGTCGGGCATGGTCCGAGAACGAAAAAATCATCTACTGTGTACCTAACCTATATAATGCTGTGATCGTCGAACTGATCTATTTAGTTATCATGTTATTCATAAATCCTTGGTCTCGTCCAAGGCAAGTCAAATCTCCAAGCAATCCGCATCTTTGCATAAGTCACCTAGCTGGACACATCCCATAATATCACTACAGGTACTGCAACTGTTTCACTCAAATTTCACAGCTGCATCGGCATCCGAACAAGAACCTTGCTTGCTTGCAAGTTTTCTACCGGCGGTTGGGTGCTGAACGTATTCACATTTTATGGAGAGACGTTCGCAGCGACTAGGAAGGAATTACTATTATTACGCTCAGAGAACTCCATCAGCTACTTACATGCAGGTATCAGTGCTGCCAGTGGGTACACCGCAGGCCACCTTTTTACGTCGGCAGGATACGCAGGCTACTGGATGCCACCGTTTATTGATAATTCGACGGGGTTTGTTAGTGTTAATCATCTGTGCACTGGAATAAGTTTAGAATTCAATCGGACATATAGCTTCACTGAGAGCATACGGACAGTCGACTTGATGTTCAAATACAGGTGAGCAGGGCGTTCAAAGAAATAAAGCTCCCGAAACCCTTCCAAGGTAGGTCTTCGGCCCGAGTGCCAAAGAGCTGGGTTGCGCCGCTTGAAGTTCTAGACCAAAACCCGGACATTTTCGGTTGTTCCATAACTATACCTAATAAAGAGGACCTCTCGCGGATACCTGGCTTTGGCTTGAGGCCTTCGTTCAGCGAGTTGGTAGAAAGCCATTGACATATTGATAAATTCATTGAGTGGCGCATTTTGCGCAACTGTAAGGGTGGCAGACTCACGATCGAGATTTCGGAGGTTATCAAAGATAATAATAAGCATAAGGGAAACCTGTAAAACTGGAATAAAGCTCAGGTAAATAAGCGTAAACTAGTCTACCTCGGCAGCTCGTAGTAAGATTGATTATACGTATTAAGGAAAACGGTCAAGATGAGATGTAAGATGTAAGGGAGGGTAATTGTATGGTTACGGTGTTGGCGTTGGATTTGATTGAAACTGAACGTGCTCTTCGTTTGTGCTCGGTCGAGATCCTTCCGGCCAGACGTATGCACGTTGTATGCCAAGTATGAGAGATGCGATGAAGCGGAGGGCCATCGCAGGGCGTGGCATATCCGAGTCCTGAGATTTGGTTGGGCTGCTCTGCGTGGGCAAGGTACAAGATCCTTTATATTGGATGCGATAAAAAGATTAATGGAACAGTATAAATGACAGCCGACGCTGGTACGGTACACGCGAAAGTGTCGCAATAAAAGAATTATGACACGTGAAACTTCCCGGTTCATGACCTCCGCTCCACGAGGACATTCGCCACACCCAACTTCCAACATTTCCCTTTGCCACTAGGGATATCTAAGAGGGTCTGCGATGTGGTCGATCGACCATATGTCTGACAGTAGTGTATCAGTAAGCTTCCCTTTGCAAGAATGGTGTGCGTACATTTATCCACGAGCGGCATGTTTGCAAGAGCGGAATGCTCGCAAAAATCGGATCCGGAGCCCACGAGGTGATATGCGCTTGCATATGAAGAACTTGAGATCGGTAGGTAGTCGTTGTGATGTAGATTGGACGTTCCGTGCCAAGACGTAAGAATGGGTTTTGTTCAAAACGGGAGTGACCTCAATTTCGAAGGTGAGGTTCGACCAGCAGATTGATTCTGATTCTGCTCCAGACTCTCCACTGCCTTCGCAGCTTTAGTCTAGGACGCGAAGGAAATGCGGCACGGAAGGACTAGCCCAATAGAGGTATAGGTGGATTTGCTGCCAAAGCTGTCGATTTTGACAGAGCATTTGCTGTCCATTCTAATCCGAATAGCTCAGTGTTCGATGTATGCTCTTGGCTTCATTGATGAACGGGACGGCGAGGACTTGACCTGCGGTGGTGGAGACAAAGACGATTCGTCGGGTTGTTTCTTTTCCAAGATCGTCGTGCTAGTAATCAAAGTGTTATCGAAGAAACGATTTCTCCGAAGGAAATCAGGTTGCTGCATCGTATCGACGGTATTAAAGACCATTGTCTTGACGTCTACGAGCAGCCAGAGCTAGTAAGAAAGAGTAAGCCTTCGAAACCCGAGAAATTGTGGCAAAAGGGCCTACCTATGACTCATTTACGGTTATACTTGCCCACTGTGAGGATCAGCACGATGATATCCTGTCACTGCGATAGCGGAAAAGCCGTAAGGGAAGATATGGGGCAGGAGAAGTAGTAGACATCAGGACAGGGAGCGGGTACACAAAGGTGACGGTAACGGCGTTGGGGGGGATAAACAGACTGCGTGGATCGTATGGCACATAGGAACCTCATGCTAGATAGCGAGAGGGTGGGAAGCGACAGGCGTCACCCTGATCACATAGGCATGGTTCTTAACGAGTTTGTCGTTGGTTGCCAGATAGCGCGGCCAGGACTTTGCAGACAGTAACTGGCAGGGATGCCGGCAACAAAGGTACTGATGGATAATGTGATTTAGCCAGAGTTCTAGAATTGTAGGAGAGAGAAACTTACGCCACCCTCCAGACACGAATCCTTAGTCGCGTCTGCTTTCCTCACATAGTGCTAAATTCTCACTCCCGAGTGCGCCAGACGCCATGACGTTGCGTTTGTATGGGGAAGTGCTCGATATGCTCTTTGAGTACATTCTTTGAAAGAGAGTGAGATCTGGCTATGTGGGCGAACTGCGAGTTGGCGCGACGCCGGTGAGTGTGTAAGACGAGATGGGGGGGTCCTTGGGGCAGCGCTCTGAACATTGATGTCATGCAAGCGGAGCGAGAGAGACAGGACCGTGAGATGTGAAGGCAAGGATATAGCCTTGAGTAAGTATTTAGCAATGAGACAGCTGAGGAAGAGCAATCGATGCTCAAAAAAAGCCACACGTAACCAATGTGACGTGTGACAGCAACGTGGATGACCCACGGCATACACGGCACAGCGAATTGTCGCTATCACCATCAGGCACAGCCACAAAAAAGCTCTGATTAGCATAGACCGAATCCTGTATACACAGGACTCGGAACACACGTTTGTTTTGTCTCCCTTTAGTCTTCAGAGTGCGAGCAAGGATGTCGTTAGACCAAGGTAGAAGCTGGAAGCCATACCGGGCCATCTTCAAAGAGACAGGGGACGATACGAAGAAATGCCCTGCAAATCAGCAGGGAGTTCAGGATACGAGATGTCTGTGGTGAGTGTTTAAGTGGCGTGCTGGTGGAAGGAATGATATGCAGGGCATGAAACGAAAACACGATGGACCGTTTCAAGTGCATCGCATCCACTAATACACATGTGGGATATGTTTCCGAGACGTCGGAATCGTGTGTACGCGTGTCCAATTGGTCTGATCGAGCGTAGAGCTGCACCAAGGCCGAATACGCTGAGGAGGCACATAGATAAGTGTGCTGGTCGTAAAATGGCAAGAGCGTCGTCGTGGCAGGGCGGAAATCTGGCCCAGAATAGAGGGCGGCAGTAAGCACGGACAGCATACAAGAAGAAACACTCGTCTCGACGTAGTCGTCATTTCTGTATAAATGGATCCATGAAAAATGTAGATAAAGGTGTGGGAGGTAGCCGAATTTGTAGGTGCTGAGAACCAGAAGTAACATGATCTGCAATGACATTGATATAGGAAGGGATCGATGACGAGTTGGTGTGAGTAAGGGTATAGACGACAGATGGAGGATGACGCGGAGATGGGGAGTGTTGTAGCAGATGGAGGAGCCAACTATAAAAGGACCGGCCAGGAAGGGATGTCCACTGACAAGACGATAGGGGACTGTGGAGGGCGGAGGATATCATGCGGGTTAAGTTGAGATGGTCAAAAGAGTTGGGGAAGATGGCGAATTTTGATAAGGCGGGGATATGATTGTATTGGTGTATTGTCGATGCTATCAGACAATATGTTTCACCGTGATAAACCCAGGAGGAAGATAGATAGGGATTGATAGCGGAGAGTGGTGTGAGACACCAGAGCGTTGCGTTCGTAGAGAGGATGTAGCAGGATTCATGGAGGTATCTGATGCGAAAAGGTGGGATGCGGGAAGAGGAGAGACATTTGCATACAGAAACCTAGTGGTAACCCAGGGAACCAAAGGGGGTCGAATAAGTCGACGCCGAAGAACGCAGTTGTTCACCCCGGATACGAGGTTGATCACCATCTTTCCGTCGTTTCTCTCCGAGATGTAGAAGTGGTCGACTAACGATGGTGTTCTTGCTCTTCCTTCTTCGAGGTGCTCGATTGGCTTTCCTCACCGTCTTGTCTTTGTTTTTTTTTTTGCCGTTCCGTGTTGGAGTCATAGCGACGTGGCGCAGACCGACGAGAGAGAAAGGTGTAAATAGGCTGGGTTCTGTTACCACACTTTAAACAACGCAGACTTTTAAAGGAAACCACAAACCAATTAATTCAAATCGACGATGAGGTGGATTAAGTTAAATCCTCATTGCCTTTACTTGAATATCAATGTCTTATTATGTAATCAATAAAAACAATCAGTAATGATATCGTTAGTCGACAGAAAGGGTCACATACCTTGAGCCCGTGCATCCTCTGCTAGACCAAATAGTACTACCTCGACAATGTATATGCTTGTTAGCTGGACGTCGATATGTCGTAGCGGCGCAAACGTTGTCTCTAGGCGGGGGACGTATCCTAGTTCGACGCTACACTCCAATCAGTCGTTGACACGTTGATGTGGTACATACCATATAAGAGAGGCCTCCGTGGTGCTACCCCCAGATTACAAACGTCATCGCCATACGGCACCCCTCGCAAGATTTGTAAACTCTGGTAGGCCTGGGTAATGCCGTGTAATTTGAAAAAAGTTCTCCGCAGACTAGAGAGAATCTTGAGCGTCGCGGCGGATATGGTGGAAGTCACAGATTAAGATGTCGATGAGCGGCTGACAGGATGCTTTGATCCTTCTCGTGCCATATTCTTGGGACCCGGAGTATCACGGTCAGACCCTGACGTCAGTTTCCTTCTCAGGGACATAGACCAGAATAAATATCTTCCTCCTCCTAACACCGGCTATCTCGTGTTGCGCGATCTTGTTTGTGACGTCCATGTACTTAGTCAGCATAGTCTAGACGGATATATATATCTGGCACTTGACAGAAGTCGATGCTCATTCGTTTCAAGGACTTCTTTACGAGGCATGATCATAGTATTCTACTCCTCCTAGATACCTAGGTTTTGCGTTGACATCCCCCTTGTCCAGCGCTTTTACTCCCTCTTATGCTGTGAGAACGAGTTCTCAGGCACTCACGGTACAAATCAAGAACATATTGTCATAGCAACATGTATCTCCGACTGGGATAGTCCTGACGGCAGATCGGGAGTGGGACCTCAAACAGTCACTATCCATCTATCGTACGAAGAGGACGTGAACTCGTAATGCCACAGCAGTCAGTCGAAGTTGTTGCTCCAGGTATGTGTTGTTGGACTCCATCTTCATCTCATCCTAACACATATTCTTCTAGTGGAGATAAATGAAAAGGACCCTATGAACGACGGTAGAGCTTTTTCCAAAAGTCAAAACCAAAGCCAAGGTATGCGCAGTCAGGTTCATATTAATATATTGATCCAAAGCCTGGCTATAGGCGGCATGTCGGTGGACAGGGTGAAGCCGACTTCAACGAGCAACGTCCTGCGTACAGACTCACCACCTCCTCTGGAATACGCCTCCGACAGTTGCGATGAAGAATGTGATAACGAATGCATCATTTGTGGAAAAGTATGGTTTGAGGAAGTCATTGTGCAGGAGGGGATAACAGTGGGCGGAGAACGCGAATAAGTGTGTGTAGAACCTTTACTTGAAAGTTGAACGTAACGTCCAACCCCGCTTTAAGCAGTAACTAGTGACTAGTGACCACTTTGTTTCTTCGAACAACCTTAACTTCGTGAAACCAGAAATAGCAACAACTTACTATGCCGCTCAACCGACGATTCTGAAATTCTGTTTACGTTCGCAGTCCTTGAACTGTTCAATTGACTAGAGCATATTCGAAACGGCTTTCTGGGAGTTTTTGGAATAAAGATTCAGGAATTTCGGCATTCCATAGAGGCTTGAGTAACAGCCAGAATGGGCAACATGAATGACGCCTTTGGGCAAGGATTTCTGTGACTGACAAACATGGTCAACAACTTGGCTTGGAAACCAGCTTGATAAGTTTTTGCTTCTCCCAGAATTAAAAGGCCGTTTCGAATATGCTCTACTGGGAGGGTTATGTCTCTGGAGACAGAGTAGCACGGTACTTTGGAATTGACCGCGGGAATGATCCGGGACTTGGACTTGCCGGCCACCTCTAGAGGAACATTGTGGGAAATGCCTTGCCCCATTCGCTTGCTCGGGTTCGGTCTTCTGCCCCATCACTATCCTACCGTTTGCCTACTTGCCTACCGTAGGTGTTACGCTCGACATGAATGAAAGGTGTGGTTTGAATTTTTCCTGTTGCTCTGCCTATTGCTTATTTGTGTATCTAGCCTTTTCCTTGTTGTGTTTCGCCGGCACCGAGTGCCCTGTCCCTCCCATGCAATGTGTACGCCCTTAAACGTGGCAGCATGTCCTGTGAGTGACGTCGAGCACCCCCCTCGATTCTCTCACGATGAGCCGTATCGTCTATGACGAGCCCTGCAGTCATCAGCCCCTAGTATACCACCGCTACGTGTCCCTCCCTACGCCTCAATCCCCACAAAACGAATATCGGCCTCAATCGCGGCTAGCACCTGCAATTAATACACAAACCGATGCTTCCTTTGCAATACTGTTGAACATCGGACGCGATCAGGGTACATCGAGTCATACAGCGTATACGAGCCGTATCTGGCTGCTCCACGGTAACGAAGGTCTGCGCTGTCCGGAAGCTGTTCGCGTTGGTATGGGATGGATGAGTGTGCTGCCAGGGGGAGGTGATGTGAGGAAAGGTGGGAGCGGAGGTTGGGTATAGATCAGAACTGGCGTACGGCTGTATATGCCTGATTTAACGGCATCGTATGTCCTTTCCTTCGTTTCTTTCTCTCCACTTATGACCGCGTAATCAGGTTTTCTTGGCCAAGAACGCCCCGCTCCCCACCTGGAAGCTCAACGGCGGCGGCGCCAGCGACATATATGCTAGGGCGACTCGTATGGGGTCGGTAGCATTGTGCGTCCCTTCCTTCCTTCCCTTTCTTCTTCTCTTATGTCCGCCCGGCCAGGTACTCATAGCAACATACTGAGATCCAACCTCTCCCCTGTTCCCAGTTTACTCTAGGATTTCGCAGGCGCCGAGCACGGCCTACGATAATGGTTACTTTGCCTTGGATTGGAGTACTCTTCCTCAAGTAAAACGATGAAGCTGCCCCATCGACTAGTGCAGTTGGCGAGTTGGTTCACTTTGTCTTGATGTACGAATTTGAAAGGGCTGCTACGACTCGACGCAGGTAGCATACAGTCGAGGGCAGCGAGAGAAAGAAGATAATCGAGTCAATGGTGTATGCGGATGACAGTGGTGAGAGCACGGAGACAACGAGCATCGCGGTGCCATGCAAGGCTCATCCCGTTACCACTCCATCGTCGGTCGTCGAGCTCTTAGGTGCGTCTCTCATTGTCCTTCTCTGCCGCCGCAATCCGACATTGCACAGGATACGATCGACACGAACTCTGTGACCACCGAAGACTGCCCTTTTCGTCCGACTCTAATAAGCTGCAGCTAAGTTTTTGTCACGACCACGGTGACGCCGATTCAAGGAAATCCACTTGCGGTCGTCCATCTACCATATCCAGAGTCATCTCTGCGAATTGCAGCAGCAACGATTGCTTATCGCTCGCAAATTCAATTTTTCGTCTTCGTTCACGACCAAGAAGAATCGAGAGACTCGGGACTTGTATTCACCATCACCATCTATACCCCGTCCCAAGAGCTATCGGCTACGGTAAGACACCGGTATCCTTTTCTCCTTCGTTTAGCTGACTTATCGTCGCTTAGAGTTATAGAGCGTTTCTTTCATGTATCAGGTATGGGGCTTTGTGTACACGCTTGACGTCGAGACCAACGACTGACTCTAGCGACTTAGACGATGTATAGTTTCACTATGTCTGACGTATCTGGATTTTGATCAAGGAATTCTGGAAGGGATCCGTTATCGTGTTGGTAAGAAAGTTTTGTGACGTTTTAGATATTATCATCTACTTAATCGAGGTGTTTTATCTTAGCGTTCTTTAACTCAAACAGCTGCTGGCATTCACAGACGAAAATGGGCACTTCTCAGAGATACAGACGAAGACATATATGGTGACTTCGGTTTGTTGTGCTTCCACGTTTCTCGTCTCCGCATGATGACCACGATGTTCTCAAAGTTGTGGCTTGCAGGCTCGTCACCAAGAGAGACGACGGACGCTACCAAAATGACGGTGCTAGATCCAAGCGCCTCACAGTTTTCTCCATCCCACGCATAAGCCTCTAACGACGCTGCAGCGACTACACATTGCACCGCCTCTCACTGGTGCGCCCACCAACGCCGCCCCATCCTCAGAACTACTCACATGGGGATCCACCCCAATCGCAACACACCACGAAAATTCCATGCTCAAACTTGAACAAGCCCGCATACGCAGCCAAACTGTGTATTAATCCCCATCTGGGCCCACAGTGCCCAAAACCCACCCGGAAGGATGGCAATGATGATGGTGATAACGGCAGTGTACGTGGCGGTGATGGAGGCCCGTTTGGATAGGTATGGATTGTACGAAGGTGGTGCTGAGACGTAGAAGTTGAACGAACGACTGGTATCAGCCAATTTTAGGTTCAACTCTAAATCCTTTGGAAATCGTGGAAGGTATTCAAGCCACGTGGCATCTGATTTTCCTGGAAGTGTGGATTGTCGTGGCGTGTTCAGAAGGTGAGTCTACCCCTTTCTCACCTTTCAGAAATGCTGATGGTCATAGTTTCTCCAGGCTGACAGGACGGCAGTTGATATCTCCAATGTCCCATCCTTGGAGGTCGCCATCTCTGCTACTCCGCTCACTCAGGAACCTGGCGCGACATTCCCCACTCAAGGAGAATGCCTTGCCGATGTCACCTGCTAGTACACCACTACGCCCACCGCTCCGCCTGATCCCCCAACACGAAGATCGGTCTTAATCGCAGCCAGTCCCATCGATTTATACACGAAACGCCTCTGACTCTACAAGGAAGTTGAATATCGGACATCATCTGGCAGCACGGGGTCATACGCAAGCTCCTTAGCCTCCAGCACATCCGGGACATCGATGATATCAACGTCGAAGGCCTGTGCAATGGGAAAGGTGGTTTGTTTGCGAGGGGATGGGACGTATGAGAGTGGTCCTGAGCTTAGGAAGGTCTATGAAGGGCAGGTAATTCGTGTGGAGGGTGTAGGAGGATGGACCAGTGTAAGTCGTACGGCGGGAGCAGGTCGGGCTCCTGATGTCCAGTGATGGCAGCGATTATGACGTCCATTTGGGTGCCGATTATCCTCCAAACTACGCCACAAGACGACACCAAGATGACGACGACACGAGCATCGACGGCCTCGATCCGATATTGCGCTCGACCACGCCACTGCTGTCCCAAAGTCCCTCGTGGCGCAAGCCCTCCAAGGAGGCTGCACAATTCTCAGACGACCGTGACGGTCCGAGTTCTGGTCTGCCTTCGAACCCGTCACTCAACGGCTCACACGTCAAGCCCAACATCGTTGATGATGGGCCGTCCCCCACCAGTACGCTCACTCAATGCCATACGCACGATCAGCAGGCTAAGTGGGAGCTCGACGACATAAAGGTGGATCGAAGAAAGCGTCGAAGGCGTGTCTGGGACAGATACATAAAATTGCAGGTGCGTGTGCTTAGCGTTTTGGAGGTTTTTTTAAAAATCTTGTTCACCTCTCTCAGTATATCTGCAACCCGTCTTCCCTTCCGATGCGACGATGTCCCCTTGTCTAAAGGTACATCATTTCTACCACCCTTTTCCTTGTTGCTCATGCTGTCTGTTTAGATCTAGTCCAATTGCCAAAAATCAGATGAGATCTTGGGACCTCGCTCAGTTCCACCTCCCTGAAAGTTCTGCGGGAAGCACGATTCCCCCACGATGCTCATACTTCCCACAACGCCAGCATACCCGCCAAACTCGCAACGGCACCTCGCACGGAGATCAGTCGTTCCCTCCACAAAGGAGGGCGTCACCAACGCGTACGTACAAGTCGCCCTGGTATCATTGTGTCCCGGTTCGAAGTAAGCATCGCAGAGGAGACGCGAATATGTATCTACGAGCGCAGTGATGCCTGTGATGCAGCGACGTCGTCTACACATATTCCTCTTTGGTGTCAAGGTCGAAGCCCAGATGACGGCTGGTGGAACGAAGCTTGTCACTTTTCACCGACTGACGGAACGAGACACTGGGTCCACATTATTCACTCCGACCGGTGGTGCACAAATTAGCGTAGCGCAGTACTACGCGCAGCTGTTCAAAAAATATACTCCGAGCTCTCAAGGCTAAAGTCAAGCGATCGTATACCTTATTGGACAAACGTATTCTGACTCTGGCAAGTTTGACATGGCGATGTGGTACATAGAATCAGTGTTATTGATGCTGAGTTGGGGTTGAAGATTACGCAGGTTCTTGGAACGAATCGCGAAGATGTACCATCGCAAGAATTCGGATCTTCCTATTTAACGCCGCTACTAACAGCGTGGTACGCCTGCATCGAGCCACTTGGTGACGTAGAGTTGAGTGTACAGCTACTCTGTTATTGAAATGTTCGGGCATGGTCAGCCACGCCCTTGATTTTTCTCATGTGCCCCGTCCTGAAATTTGGTTTTCATGTAGGCGTCGAGGACATAGACAAATTCGGAACACTAAAAGTTAGTCCTAGTACCAAAATTTGCGTGTCAACTGCATGCTCATCATTGAATACAGCATCGACGAAGCGCTCATCATTGCCCATACTATAAGTCCCATCCACTCCTTTATGAAAACGGCTGTCTCTATCGTTTCTTGCTCCTCATACTGCTCTCCTACCTTGTCCAACCCTCTTCCGCCTTCCGATGCATCTTCCGAGAAAGCACCTGCCTATCAAATTGCGGCTGGGACCGGTCAACGCCCAGTCGTTCTCATGCCCTACGTCCCTCACGGCCACAAGACCTCCCGTCCCTTGACCCACCACCCTCATCATCGAGGCTAAAATACCGCATATCCCTCACTGTTCCTCCGGCCACGCCATCGCTCCCTCTTCCACGCAAGATATCTCGCATACGTGCAACACGCCCGCAAGCCCTCCCTCACACGTGCATCTTCTTCCCACATAGAGAACTTTTGCCTAGTCTCAGAAGGAAGAATACATGTGTGGCGCATCTCGACAACCCAGTAAAATTCGGCATCAAAATTAATTCGAACAACTGTAGGTCATGTATTTGAACCAATCGTAGTCTACGTGTATAATTTTTCAAAAAATAGAGAGCGAATTCTAAAGTAAAACTCTTACTTGGCGCCAGGCATGTGGCTGTGAAGTACAACTGAAGTTCCTTTCCCAAGAAATCGACATTCTCGACTCGGATACATACGCACAGAAGGTGTAAGTAGAAGACGTAGAAGTGCCTTATCCATCTACACGTGATTACCCTACCTGGACACGTTGCACTCGGACAGTCATTTCGCCGTTCAACGCTCAGCCCCGGCATTCTCGTATAATCACGGCAAATGAATTCTTTGTGCCGATCCATGGTTCTCGGCAATCTCCCGGGAGAGTCGAGACGTGGAACCGAAGGAATCGTTTCTTCCCAGACCGTTACAGACAGAAAGCACCCCGTCAAAAATCCCCCTACTAACATTGAACGGTCAGATCAAATGGTGCTATCGTCTCGTCACCCCCGTTTTTGAGGGTGCTGGAGACGATGGCACCGTCGATTTGGTCCCTAGATGCTGCCATCGTCACCAACGGCGCTCCCAACGATCCTGACCCCGCCGCATCAAAAATCCCTACCCTCGTGTAACAGCCAGACCGACTAGCACCACCGTCTCATTGCCCCCGTTTTTGAGGGTGCGTGAGACGATGGCACCAACCAATTTCACCCACAACGCCGCTACCATCGCCGACACCGCACCCAACGATCCCGTCCCCATCCCTACGAAAACCCCCCATTTCCGTCTAACGGCCAGACAGACTGGTGTCGTCGTCTCAGCACCCCCATTTTCGAGGGTGCTAGAGACGATGGCACCAACCGTTTTCCCCCACGAAGCCGCCATCGTCGCCGACGCCCCGCCCAACGTTCCCAACCCCATCCCTGCCAAAAAAAAAAAAACCCCTCGCTTGATGACCCTTTTGGGGGCCATCGGGTCCAAGCCCCCGTTTTCGAGGGTGCTGGAGACAATGATACTGTCCATTTATCCATACGACGCTGTTGTTATCGTCCATATTCCATATTCCAAATTTTGTTGTATTTCTTTTGTTTCTTTTCCTTACATTTACATGTACTACCTACCTAATAAAAATATACATATTTGAATCCTCTGATGCCGCACTAAGGTACAGCCAAAAACCAAGAAATATATATTCAGAAACTGTACATCATTGCAGCTCAGTACCTGTGGATAGCTGTAGATATGGGCTTCTGCAGCTGCGAGAGCCATCCGTGTTGGACAGGTATCTGCAGATAAGGTAGGGCTAGGGTGAGAACGGGGTCATCACGTGAACTGTGACATTGAGTGACAACCCTATTAAAGACGCGTCGGTTGGTCTATTCCACGCGTTCATGAAGGTTTGGCAACTATCTTTCATCAAAAACAGAGATTTTACGGGCTCAAGAACCCATCCGGACAGTTGTACCTACTTTCAGGCTTACTTCATAACCTGTCCTAATTTGGGCATGCCGACACAAAAAATCTATCAACTCAGGATGGTGCCCCGAAAAAATTAAAACGGCTCCGTGGCAACCTTGGAAATTCACTTTTCGAGGGCTCTACGGAGCCATATTATCTAAAAACAGGTGCGTCGGACCCCTGATAGGATTTTCTTGATTTTGTCACAAAAGTCATGGGAATGTCATGTGATGACCCCGTTCCCACTAGGGCTGCGCAAAAAACTCCATCCAGACTTTCTTGCAGGTAAATTACATCGGCATCTAGGCGAGAAGTTTTTTACAGGTAATTTACATGTAAAGAACGCATGACGTGACTAATTTAGCTGGTGACTCAAAAAATTTCCCGCGCTGCCGCGACATGCCGGAAGCTGCTGCCAAAGGCGTATCTCTCGCTACAGAGGGCTCTGGTGCTCATGTCTTGCTCATAGGCACAAGATAGATACTTGCAGGCTACCATTCATGCCTTCCCTAGGCCTCTAGCTATACACGTGACTTTGTAATTAACCAACGAAAATCTGGGTCTCTGAGCTCACATGTAAATAACATGTAAAAAAACAGGTAAATTACTGTAAAAAACAGTTTTTGTAAAAAAGTGGTACTTTTTTGCTCAACCCTAGTTCCCACCCTAGCCCTACCTTACCTGGAGTGCACGGATATCTGCAGTACGGATGCTGCGGATACAGATAGCCGTGCACAGCCACATCTGCGGATACGGATCTTGATCTCAGGAGTCACCATTATCCGGGGTACGGCTCCGGATGAATCCGCGGATCCATCCGTGCTATGCCTTAGGTTTGTACTTCATTACTCTCGCGAGTATCCTTGTCCCCATGTAGGTCCCCGGCATCGCACTCTTCCTCGGTTCCTTCCAAATCAACCGGTTCCTTCCAATCAACCTCCATTTCATCCTGACCAATCGCATCATGCTACTCATTCTCAAGCAGAAACGGACATATCGACGTTATCCTACTGGAGAATTGTACACGGGTGACATCGAACTGTCTGATATCACTTCTGACGGTCCTGGATCTAGAAACGACGTGAAAAATGCACCAGGAATAGCACCCATACCCGACGGAAGAACACAATCAACGGTGGAAATAAATTGCGCTCGAATGGTAGCCGATTCAATGTACCGCCTGTAAGATTAAACAATGCCATATGTTACGAGAACGTCTCTGACAATCCCGATTTCATGGAAAAAGTCAGAGGTGCAAGAATATATTCACACAATTCAGTGCAGAAGATCGCCATCGACAGATACATTGCCAGGGGCGACAATCGCCAGTGCAGTTTTCTCATAACGGCGTTCACGGTAGTTCAAGCGGGTTTCAGCATGACAGTAATTGAGCGATCAGCAAGCTAGCGCCGGAGAAATATAAGCTCAACCATTGAAAACAGGGTGCCTCACTTAAATTCCCTTCGGCCAGTCTCTCCAGCAGACTGTGATCGCCGCTGTCTACAATTGCACCCACGGCAGTATCTCCTGCTGCCCTGGCTAATATCGAGGAAAGGGGAAAACAATGCTACGGCCGACAGACGAACGTCAGGAATCATTGTAAATAAGAGGCTAGAAAACGGAAAGATCCCTTCGACTTAGTACACCTTTTACTCGCGAACACGAAGAACGTAGAGACTAGTAGAAGCGCCCTCAGCTTCATTCCTCGGACACACAGACAAGTGCATCCTCGGCCCGTCCAGTGCGAACAATACTGTTGCGTCTCCTTTGTCTCTGCCGCCTCACGCGTCGACCACCACCATTACCGATGGTCCTCCGAGAGGCAAGAACATTCGTTTATTTAATTCTGTGATTTACTAAAGCTTCTTACAATACCCAGATAAGGCTTCTCTCAATAGATTTCGGAGCATGCAATGATGTACGTGGCACTGAATTCCGACTGAATTGATCAAGGGTCGACGTAGACGATTCAACTGGAATTCACGCTGAGTCTTTCTAGGCGCGTACTGCGCATTTGTGGCAGGACCGCATGCTCTCATACACCATGACAGTCGGCCGCAGTTTGAGCGTAGACCTGGAACTACTTAAACGTATACTAGCGGCAGGAAATTTCGTGGCAACTCTGCACTCCGAGTCGATGCTCTCGTTTAATACTACTCTGGCGGAAGAGGCTGGTCTAGCACCCTCAGATTTATATAAATTGTCGGTAACACTCTCGTTCTCAGACTGATCTCTGTACTGATTTTAATACTTCAGAACGGGTCCCCTGGTACAGCTCCAATCTTATATACTAGAAAGCGGCAGTCGCTCAGTTTTCATGTAGTTGATCGGCTGCTTCCTGGGTCTGATCTTATATGGCATTCTGTGCGATCAAGTCTGTCAGTAGTCCTATCATTGTCCGTACGTTCTTGACTGTCCTTTACTCACCTCATTCAAAGACATATACTACATCTCCTTTCCAAAGGATAATCTGACGTCCAAGACGGTCGTATATCTTCTCTGGCTGACCGAGACTGCTCAGACTGCTACCAACATCTATTACACTTTCGACACGTTCTGTTACGACTTTGGGAACCTTTCGGGACTGGATGATGTCAATATCGCATGGTTCACGATTCCTATTCTCTCTGGATTTGGTGCGTACTTATGTACGTTTATGCTTTGAGTTACTGAAATTGCGGTAGTTGGCTGCATCGCCCAATTATTCTACGCCTGGCGGATGTATCAATTCAGAAAGAAGGCCCGATGGTTATGTATTATCCTGTCGGTGGTAAGGTTTTAAAAAACGTCTTACACTGCTCCCTAAAAACACGATCTTCACCAAAGATCGCTTTTACTCAATTTGCAGCTGCGATTTGTTGTGGCATCGAAGTACGGAACAGCGGCCACTACTCAAATCTTCGGAATAATTCTACAATCAAAGTGGCGACAATAGTGAGCAGATCTTCGTCGTGTCCCGTATTCAATCATTTACGATTCACAGATATGGTTGGGTGGAAGCTGTTTGTGTGATACTGCCATTGCCTTGTGCATGGCCTACCTCGTAAGTGAAGTCTGGGCATAGCACTTAGGCCTTGCCTGATCGTTGCCGCCTGTAGTTAAGTCAAGCTCAAACCGGTCTCAAATCTACTCGGATACTTCTTTCCAGACTAATACGACTGAGCATTGAAACCGGGACAGCAACAGGTTAGTCATATACTAGGAAATTGGATCACGTTAGTTCATATACCATCTGCGCAGCTGCGATTGCTGCCGTCCACATGACACTCAATCTCTCCACTCACAATGGCAACTACCCCACTGTGCCTGCGAGCTGCTTGGTAAAGATGTATTCGAATACGGTCCTTGCTGTTTGCAACAGCCGTATGACAGGGCGGATTCGCGGAGGAAGGGAAGATACAGCCCTTCATTCGTTCAACTCTTTCGATATGTCAATTGGCGGATTGAACATCGAGCTTCGGGATACAGAGACCAACAGAAACGCAGATTCTTCTCTCCGGCGGGAGTTCTCCCAAAGAAGCGATGACCAGGAGAAGGCTATTGAACTCAACGATTGTTTTTCAAATACTGGCTCGGCGGCGGACGTGTTGGGCGCAAAGGTCAGACACTTTCGCCCTTAAGTCAAGCAGATAATCTTATGCAAATTCTATACAGCCAACATTAATGGCACGGCGTTGACAGTTATCATTCGTACTCGCACGAATTTTATACAAGAATAATTAATATAAACGCGTCATCGAATTTCTGACATCATGACTTACATAGAAGACCCGGAGGTATTTCCCTGCATTTGTCACCATAAAATGGGTACCCCGCGCTCCGTTTTCGAGGCCTATCTATCGCCACCATGTCCACAGGAACTGTGAACTCGGCCACCGCTTCCCTCCTTTGACCGCTAAAGATGCGTCCCCGGAACGAGTGGAAATCGCAGAATTGAGCATCAGGTTTGGATCCCGGAGTAGATCGTTGACGGGCGATAGGGATAGTATTCCCGCTGAAGATCCATAGTAGTCAGCAATCTGCTCGTCTACGGGGTAGATAGCGTGCGGCTTTCTAAACTGTATATTTCATCTCGGCATTAGACTTGAGAGTGTAAATAGAATTACGCTCGCATATTAATCCCTAGTTGGTCAATTAAGAAAAATTCCGAAATGACTTGATACAATGGCCTCAGTAGACCTTGTAGTTGGAAGTGTAGTATGGGAACATTGTTTTGGAATGTCTAACTAGCGGCAGAGAGGATTTGTTGGCGGTCCCGCAGTTTGTCATCTACTTCGTGCCAAAGTCCAGAGAGTCCCCAGAGGATCTGAACACATCCTGCTTAACTCATGCGCAGCACGAAGACCAACGCTGTCTTCCTGGATTTCTGCGTCTCGTTCTTGACCTACAGCCTTCGAGACCCTTGCCGATATTTCTCAGCTTCCATTTTTCGATTGGAATTCGCTGAAACTAGATGGGTCGTTCGTTCCTATGACGGAGGAGAATCAACGACCTGTGACTCGCCGTACTAAATGGCTATTGGAAGCCTCAGAACAAGAGTTAACCAAACACTAAGTCTTCGTTCTCCCCAAGTATCCACGCCGAAACGACGGCGTGCAGCGGCATGTGGTAGACGTGGAAAGTTTCGCGCCGTTTCGTCAGGTCAACACCGGAAAAACTCGAGAGCACCGCTGCTGCGGGGACGAGGTCATCAGACGAGCAGGTCTATCGACTGCCTTCGCCAAACTGAGAGCACGAACTTCCAATGTAAAGTCAAGGATGGGAATACATTCACTAATCGCGACTTACCTAGACAAGTTTGAAGTCCATAATGATCCGAGCAATGTGTTAGAGTTATACTCCCGACTCCGAGTCCCGAGTTGCACGAACCTCGTAACTTGAATCAGTGCTTGAGTGCATCGGACTATCACCCACAATTGGCTGTGACCTCGGCCGATGGAACATGTTCAGCAAAGTTTCGATGGCCTACAAGTACTTGGGACCTTAAGCAAATGCCCCGAATCTAACTCGCTCCCCCCGACCTTGAATTCCCTGTACTTCCAATCCCAATTAGACGTGATACGCTCATCAATCTCTCTCTCCATGCCCACTCGATGATATAGATCAAACTTGTGCTTCTCTACTAACATCGTTGTTAGTTCAAAAACGCCTTCAGGTTTCGGTGCCCCATATGACATCGGCTCGACTTTCCAAGTCTTGGGATTGCGATTCCAGTTTCTCAACCTCCCAATGACAATGGCCCACGTCTCACGGTCATCGTAAGCCTTCGTCATACTCACCAATCTCCCCGCAATCTTTCCCGGATTCTCCGAGTCTTGAGCTTGAACGATACTGACCAACGCAGCCTTGGCCGTAAACACGAAGTAACCGGAATCCGTCATCTCGCCCTTTGGCGTCGGGTTCGGTAGACCTCCGGATCGCCAACGCTCCTCGGCGCAAATCGCATCAATGGCGAGCATTTTCCCTGTGGTTGTAGAGAAATATGCGCGTCCACTCTCGCTCGTCTCAGGCATCTCCGGAAGTGTTGAGATCTTCCGTGGTGGCTTGACCCAAGGTGCGATATACAGCCATATAGCCCTCCCACCTTGCAATTTCATGACCTCTTGTATCAGCTTCATAGTTGCCTTCGTCCTTTCCTCCGGTAGGAACTGCTCGACGTTTAAATTGACGCCTAGCAAGTCCATGAGGCTGAACGCCATGTCAACAGGACGCGAAGAACGAGTGTACGCCAGGGCCCAAAGGGCAGATAACGACCGCCTAGTTCCGAAGTCCAATGGAATATGTAGTAGCTCTGCCACTTCCACGGTTATGATTCTCAGCGGGAATTTGTCACGTTGCTCCCATATAGCTGGCTCATCGACTTTGAACGGACCAATGCCGATCCAAAGCCGAAAGCATAAGAACGACATCTCGCATGCGGCTGAATGTCCCGCTTCGACAACGGTTTCAACGACTTCAGATAGATTAGTAAGGTCAAAACCGTACTTGTTCCTTTCGGGACATTCCTCATCGAGAAAGTCTTGAAAGGATGCGTGCGTGAATTTGAACAGGCACTTGACCTTTTCTTTGCCTGGAGCGGACGCCTCTTGGAGCGTCCAAGCCCGATCAGCCCATAATGTTGGTTCTGCGAGTCCTGCGAGCCTAACTAAGCCGCCTGGCAAGACGAGACAGAGGTTGCATGCAGAATAGAGACATTTGCAGCAGACATTTCAGGACATTTGAACCATGAGGTTCAGGACATTCGAGATAGTGATCCAGGACATTTGCGGGAGACGTTCAGGACATTCGAGATGGTGATTCAGGACATTTGCGGGAGACGCTGAGGACATTCGAACCACCAGGTTCAAGACATTCGAGATGGAGACATTGATTTGTCAGGTTCAGGACATTCAACTTGGTGATTCAGGACATTTGAAGCATGGGGTTCAGGACATCCGAGATAACAATATGCAAGTCCAGGACTTTTCAAAGGGATGAAACAAAGACATTCAAGTCACAGGCTCGACTTTTCCGAGAGACGCATGGATGATTGTATTCAGGATCAGAACTACGTTCACAGCAAAGAGATATAAGTAGGATTCAAACACTTTTTGAGTAGTATAGAGTCACTGTGCCTACTCAGTGGCAGACTTCTTTCGCAATCTGCTTACTTCCTTCTCCTCACATTGCCTGTCATGAAAATAAAATCAGTAGACTAGACTCGAAGCCGCAGCTTGATTGACCGCAGTCTAGAAAATCAGTCCCAAGCTTACCTTCTTCAACACGCAACTGAAGGTATACTTCAAACTTGCCTTCCCTCACTATCAACTGTTCCGGGAAGATTCAATCAAATGTCCCGAAGCTACAACTGTCAATGTCCTGAAGGCACAAGTTCGAATGTCTTTGAGGACGGTACCTCAAACGTCCTGAAAGTTCAAACAGCGGAACATCAAATGTCGGCAATAATATCCTTCCTTGATCCGTTGATACGTAGAGTCATCGGAACAAATGGACGGCCTTACGGACGGCGGTGAATTAGAGGCGGACATCATGTGACCGCCAAAACGCTTATGAAAGCACCATCAGGTGAGGCGGGCACAGGGTCTGTATAATCTCGCAGGCATGCATCAATAACGCCGCCATCCCTAATTTCAGGGTCGGATGTCCATACTCGGGGCTGATCGAAAACGATTTACGCTAGACTATATAAGGAGCATCCGTCACCTTATTAAGAAGGTCCCGTTATGCTGTTAGGAAGGTGCACCGGCAGATCGACATCAGGCAGCCAAAAATCAACCGAAAATCGAAAATCGAAGGCCGCATCATAAAATCTCCCACTGAAGTAGCAAGCATATAAGTATGCCTTTCAAAAACAAGGATAGTGGATTCAGGGGATCACAAACAAGAAGCCATCGACGACGCATAGAACGAGCGACTTTTACACAAAATATCTGTGAGAATACTGACCCACCAAAATCATCTAATACACGGAACAAGAAGTCAAGAAAGGAAAGACACCGGATAAGAATTTTTAGAAAAGTTATACAACGATCCAAGACCGCACCCGATTCAATTCACCCTGGCCCTGCCCAAGTAGCTCGCTCAGTCTCTCACGAGCCAGATATTGTCGTCCAACAAGAAGCAGCCGCTCAACGAGATGGCATCTAGCTCTAGGGTGCGGGAGCGAGGACTCCAGATAAAGGGCGGATACATGCGGGGCTGAGGTCCCTCTGACAAATTACTGTATTATGACAACAGTAGCAAAAGGTGATTAGGCGCTATCACGACTGTCAAGTCCGACCTGCCGGAATGGGATCTACATCAGAATAATAGAAGAATGATTGCTATAAGGCACAGGAGAGAAGACAGAACTGTTTGCGGATAATCCCAGCAAGCGAAGTAAACCCATCCCGGACTGTTCCGTACCAGACAAGATATATGAACAGCGAGAAGAAACAATGGTGGATACTGACACCCAGTCCAATGGCAAAAAGCAAAAGCGGTAGCGAGAAGGTAAGAGCACCTCGTTTCGAAGCAACATCATGTAACTGTTTGCACCAGTCATCACCGCCCCGTAGATCTATACGGTTGGCTTTATTAGCTCTAAACAAAAGGCGTCATGCTATTACCACTGGACACCAGATCACAACTATTGAGATCGTACAAGGTATGCAGAGCAAACCGGGCTTCAACGAGTGTACTGGACCTAATAAAATTAGATCACGACGTCAATCCCCCTCACATGAGGAGGAAAACCAACCGAATGAGTACAGGTAGAAAAGGGCCACGCCCGAGCGTGAAGGTCAGACTACTTACTTTTTGCGCCTTGCACCATATGGACTGACAAAAACATAGAAACCGTTCACTTGCGCACAACTTGCCGCATCAGAGGAGGAATGCCGAGCAAAAGGTCCGGTCATTGAAAAGAGAAGGTCCCAGGAGAAGGGCAGTCCCGTGAGCTCGCCTGGCACGGCATAGACGTATACATATGGGATGGCTGAAAGTCGTTCGTGGCGTGGCGCCGCCGCTGGAAAAAGTTCTAAGCGAGCATCACAACCCGAAATTATAAGCACCGACCGCGTTAATCGAATTACAAGAAAGTCGTTTTAACAGACTGATCAGCATCCATCGACAGCTCTCCAAATATGTGATGAGGTTGGGTTCAGTCCCGGCCGATAAATTGGTTGTGCGTGCGGGCGTCCCAAGTATCCGCCGCGTAAGGCCTACGTAATGAATAAAGGTCAATTTATGATCAGCGCAAAGACAGCCAACGCACCTTCGCGACGCTTAAGGTCGTCAAATATTCGGGACAACGCATCGACGACACGGCTACTCCACTTGTTAACACTTCACCACAAGTCAGAATGGTCCACTGAGACACTCACCGCAAAGCAGACCGAATTGCTTTCGGAGCCGACAAAGCAGGTATATGGTTTCGTGTCGCGCCATGGGGCCGCCCCACTGATTCACAATAATATTTAATCAAAACAAAACCGACCGAATTATTAACTCCAGCTGCTCCATGTGTTTCTTTCCTCCGAATTGTCAGACTCACCTTCGAATTTTGAACGAGATGGAGGTGTGATATGGGTATTGTACTCGGGTGGCACCAGTAAGTGCTGTGCAAGTCGGATGCGTCGCTACTTGGCTACTCTCCTTCTTTGAGCAAGGCAACAAGACTGATAGTACTACCTGAGACCAAAGCACGACCTTTAGACTATAAGCTTATGCTTTGGCTTGAAATAGCAGTGGGCGTCGGTAAACATCATTACATAGTACATCGAGGATGCTACTGCCACGCAAAGCGCTCTTTGGTCAAATAACGCGATCGTTTAGAGCGTACCGTACATCGATCCAATAGTAATGTCAAGAATCAAGGAATGGACTAATCACACCGAGTTCGGCGGTTTTGTGTAGCTAAGACGCTCGTTAGTCCATGTCGACTAGGAGCAAGCACGGGATACACACCATGTCAATGTATCTTGCTTCTACGTGAATTGTTTATACACAGGTACTCGTAGAACTCGTAAACTAGTCTATAAAGCGGCTTGCCACCATATTCACTGACCCGACACGTGACGGACATGGACCGAACTCAAAGGGAGGTGAGATGGGGTAAGTGGAAGACTCGAAGAACAAGAGGAGTGTACGAGTGAGCTAGTACGCTGTTGTTGCGTGTTTTACACTTCGGTGTCTGTTGGAGCAATATAGTCTCTGTTCAACGGGTCAATCATGCATACATTTTCCTCCACGCTATTCGACGTCGCGATAAATGTTCAGAAGTGTAAATTGGGGCCGATATATCTTACGTCTTCGAAGTTTGAGCGATGCAGCCTTCCTGGCGGGGCTAAGTTTGAGCTGGTATTGTCAGGGTAGTCGGAGGCCGTCGTTTTCGTCGGGCCCGTGAACGTGGTCTGTCCTTCCTAATGTTGGAGAAAGATATGAGATGTCAGGAACGAACCTAAGGACCGCGTAGCAAAATTGAATAGCTCCTGCCATGGTTCGCCATGAATACATCATGGGAATGATGATCCCAATCAGAAGTTGTGCCAGAGATCCTATAATGTTGCTGTGATATATGGGGACTAACATGCAGTATGAACTTTTCGATGCTCAGTTCGATCCCCGTCAGAACCTTTTTTTCGTTCACGTACGCGTCATTCACAAGTGCAAGCAATCCAACATCACTGATTTTCAGCGTTCACTAAAGCAGGTGTACACAGTAGATTTGTATCCACAGCCTTCTACTTAGATCAACAACATTGAAGGAAACAGACTACATGTTTATGCAAGCACCATATAGTATTCGTCCGCATAGCCAAAGAATCCATTCAGTGTGTCTTCGCTAATCATGAAAGACCCATACGCAGCGGACCCGGCGTCACAGCTGACGAGTGCGGTACATACGCACCCCATGAGGTTAATCGGTCTGGGTTGATGGTGCACACGTATTTCACATACGGGGCACTTCAGAGAGAGGATGTCGTCTTGTTCTAGAGATGTGTACAGCTGGCGAATAATAAGTCGGATCAATGCAGGGTGTACGCTCCCTCCCTCTACCAGCTTGCCTATTTCGGAGACGGGGACCATGGGATCTAGTCTGGTACTCTTATCTTGGTGCGACAGCTCAAAACGCAGTTTCTGAGACGCGAAGCTGTTGAAGACACAAGCGACGCAGACTACACAACCGCACTCGACCAACCTGAGGACAGTATAAGCGCACGAAATATCGCACCATACCTATGGAGCACTTACAAAACGGCGGACCACATCAATCCTTGGCAAACTGAGCATTTAGCTTCCTCTGCGAGTGCGGCCCATGCCTGGAAGGGGGTTGTGAGTGTTATGAGAGCAGACCAGTGGGACATTGCTCACCTGAGTTTTTGGCAGTGCCTGATTAGAGTCCACCGACAGCAGGGACCTTGGCTCAACGTGACATTCCAAGCGGGACTCTAATTGGCCAAGTAACATGAGGTGACGCGATTCCTCCACCTCCAGCACTCGGACGCGCTCAGCCAGGTCATCTTTCTGCTGAAGAGCCTGAAGAGAAAGTACGGGTAAGACGAGTGGGCGAGACCCCACAAATAGACTGGGAACGTACTTCTCTTACAAGGTCTTGAGCATGGCGCAGCTGCAATTCGAGCGGCTCTATTGCTCCAATGACCTGAAGGGCCAAAGTCAGAAGCATGCGAGGAAGGAATAAAGATGCAATTACCTCTGGGAGAAGAAGGCTGGCCGGGATACACTCCAGTCTCGACAATCTCTCCCCAACGGTCCCCAGCGTCCGTACATTAAGCTGTAGCTGGTACAGTATATCTTTCAGCACCGAATCAAGACAGCTGACATGGACGAATGGCTCACCATTTCCTGTGCCTCAGTACATGGTCTGCCGCTGACTGCTGAAACCGAAGGCGGCATCATCGACTGCTCAGAGTGTCCACGGCCATCGTGACCAGAATAGGGTGAGAAAGGCATAGTCAAGGGGGTGGGGGATTAGGAAAGAGATTGTGAGGAGGGTTATATGGAACCAGCGACTCTTCAACGATCTGTGCGGGCGATCGTCGGCCCAATGGAGGCAGCTGTAAATGAATTAGAAGGCCATCCAGGAGATTATAGCGAATTTACTGAACAGAGATATACCCATTACGCCCACCGGGCACGCGATACAACTGGGGACTGAGAGCGGTAAGACGCGCAAGAATGTCGGAGAGAATGCCAGCAGTCCAAACGACGACCTTGCTCTCGTGAACGATAATGAGTATTATTGCCATCGAACACCTATAGAATAATTGTCAGCATCCATTCGTCACGGTAGACTACACTCACTTTTGAGTAGAACACCAAACAGGTTGAATGCTTGATCGGGCCCGACGTCGGGATTTTATATGGACCCGGACAGTATCATGTTAGGCGCGAGGGATTGGGCCAAGCCGTCTGTCCAAGTTCGTCTGAAAGAGCATAAGACGAAGTATGCGGTGACTACCGACACTCTGAGAACGCCGCGCAGGTAGCTTCACAGGAGAGAGATTCTCGCGCCGAAATGATTTCGAGGCGCGTCATTCCCACACATTACTGTTGGGAAGAAAGAAAAGGAGAAGAAAGGTCCAGGAAAAGGAAAACAATGTCACTGTCGGTGTTGGTAATGAGCCACGTGGATATCTGTACCAAAATAAGATATTCGGAAGTTCGGGTCAAGTAGCCGAGGTCCGAGGCCGCTGACAAACACGGCAGGCACACCTTCCGCCCATTTGTCTTTCCGAATCCTCGCCTCTCCCATCCTAAAACTCTCGCTTTTCTTTTTTCTTTTTTCTTTTTTCTTTGGCTCGACAGTAATGTCTTGCCTGGACCTGCCTTGACACTGTCGGCAGAGTCACCCACTGTACTCTTATCAGACTACATGAAGAGGTGGACACCGTCGCCAACCCCGTACTCTGGATCTAATCTCTCCGTTCTTGCGACGGACTGACCGATTCAGGTATTATTCTGAATATATTTCTCCTGGGCTCATACATATCCCGCCTGTAGTCCTATAGCATTCTTTGCATCGTCAATACTTCGACCAATAAACTTTAAAGCATCTCGATCAGAACATGGGCAGCTCCACAACGGAGGATATATGCACTTCCCAGCTTCTCGTGAAAGATGATCTCGCAGATGGCGTGTATCCGTTTGGTAAGAGTTTTCTGCCATTGCAAATCATCTTTTGGTATCTGACGAACGCTTCTCCACATTCAGGGTCGAGAAACCATTTCTCGTGTAAGGACGTCGTTTACTGGGCCATGTTCCGAGTAAACCTATGACCACGGCCTTAAGCGTCGTGCATGAGAATGGGAACGGCCGCTGTAGAGTATTGACGTTTTCGGCGAGACGGGTACCTTGGCTCCATGTTGGACTTGGTATGATTGCTCAATTCTTATCCGCAGTTCAAGTGTGCTGAGCCTCCATATATTCAGATATAATTTGGGAGATAGGCTCCCGATGTAGATGCCTCTGTTGATGTTTCTCCGTGGGGCCTGACCAATAATATTCAGGTTATGGTGAACGACTATATCTGAGTGATCTACTTTCCACCGGAGAACTGCGTGAGTTCGGCGTCGTCGCCATTGAGTAGAAGACTTCCATCTTGTACCATTCCACCCCACCGCCTTCAATAAAAGTTAATCTCCGCAGCCGCTCGTATACGGGAGAGATGCGAGACATATTGCCAGACGTGTTGACGCAACTGCGCCGCGCCTGTGGGACGTGAGGGAATGCGACATTCCCGAAGGCGAGCTCTATTAGATCAGTGGCTCCTCGGAATACTCATCCGGGCCATCCTGTGTGTACGGGAAGTGCAATCCCATGCATACCGATTCCAACGCCGGTCCCTCAGCAATTGACACTTTCTTACCGGTGTATATTCTGAAAAAATGCCATTGGAAATACTACTTCTCGTTCCTGCTGACTCTTCCCTCTGGGTATTGCCCCAGTCAAGTCTGCTTGTTGCTGACTAACACATCCGCCACATACATCTTCTGCAAGATGACAAACGTACTTCTACGTCCTCGGTGATGGCAAACACATACCGTGAGGCAGGGCTCCCGGAGCTAGGGCAGTACTTTGGATCAGCAGCACGACGCAAGTCCCAAGTCTGTCCGAACATCAGAGGATTGAATGCGGACTCTCCCTTACCCTAGCACGTCCTCGTTCAAACCACGTTCTCACGGCGGCGAAGGATGCTGTGACGCGAGGATCGTCCGGAGCTAGGTACTCGAAACACAGCAGAAGCCAAGGTTTTGATTTACGGAAGCGTTTCTTGATCTTGAAATGGCCATCAGTGGAACGGTATGAAAATGCTGTCCCCTATGGAACCATGGCCTTAAGCTACCCTCTGTTTTTTACCGCGCGCACACAAGAGCCTGAAAATGGAAGCTGAAATCGAAACCTTTCAAAATCGTTTTGGGCTATCTAAAACGCAGCCTCTCCAGTGAAAGCACGCTGGAGCCAACTCTCTATCCCATCCTGGGAGGAGAATTACTGGGCTTGTCTCCTCTCAGTTCCTCCGCTGATGATCGGGCCATGCTGTTAATCATCGTTTCTTTGACAAGTTCAACCTTCGAAGTCAAGCCGTGCGACCTGCCCCAACCAAAAACAGCTTGTTTCAACCGAGCATCCCGTACATCTTTCTTCACAGGCTCTCTCCCAAACGTACCGAACAAACTTCCAACATCTATGCTATCTAGGCATGCTGCAATGGTTCCGGTACATGAAGTACATGCAAGGAGTGGCCCCTAAGGACAGGAGGCCCCCATGCTTCGAGTATGTACAGCCACGTACACCTCACTCTTTGACCCCACCAAGCTCTGCACCTTCGGCAAGAAGCGCATATGATCCTCGGTATAATCCACACAAAGATCGATGTCCCGTTGCTGTATGCCATAAAAATGAAAATCCAGCTCCAAATAGGACGTCACCCTGGTATCGAGAAGCGACTTCAAGAGCACGTCAAGTCTTTCGAACGAGCGGCGGGCCCAACCGGGAAGTGTGATCGGATGCTTGGCCAAGTGAATATTAATCAGAAGGGCGTCCAGTGTAGCACCTTCCAGTGACCGAAGGGTCGCACGTAACGCGCGCAGGTTGAGTTCAACGCATCCAATCTCCACTTTCCGGAGCATCTTGCACTCAGTCAGTGGGATAGGTGTCAACCAATGTCCTCCGCGACTCTCTGTCATTAAAAAAGCCCCAGTCATCTCCGAAGCGCTGATAAAAAAGGACGGCAGCACTCACGCGTCGCAATAACGATTTCTTCAAGGGTCGGAGCGCACTTGGTGATCCAGGGTGCAAGTTCTTCTATCACGTCATCCGTTCGGCAAAGGAAAGAGAACCTGCGGAGGGGGGGAGGGTGTTCGGCCCACGCTTTGACAAACGGCAGAGCTTCCCCCATGTCCCCGTCGAGGTTCAACCGCAACTCAGATGTCGTAGTAGGAAATGGTACAGGTTCCGCAAAACCCCAGAATGAGCACGCGATCATATCGATTTCGTGAAGTCCCACGACGGTCTGCAGTAGATTGCGAAGACCTTTATTGCTCACAGAGCAGTGGATGATAGAGGCGCTCTGAATCTGTGGCCATATGCCTGCAACAATAGGCACGGAAGTAAGAGAGCAATTGTCGAGGGTAAAGTTGGTGACGTTGGGAAGGAGACGGAGAATGGCGTCCACCTGGTCAACGTCAAATTCTCCTCCGTAAAAGACTAGGCGCTTTGGAATGTGACAAAGATGTTGGTTGGCAATGAAGAAAAGAAGAAACTTGATAGGTGTATGGCTACTTGCGCTTTTGGCGTGCCCGTTGATAACTGCGCCTCGGAATAGGATAGTTATGGAGCGCTGCGCAAAGCATCTGTTCGTGGCTCTCAGCGCTGCAAGAGTCAAGATGCTGTCTTCGGCACAGTCATCGATGATCTGGTCAATGATCTCAAGCGAGAGAAGCTGAAGGGACACGTATGGGTATCATCAGTTCGTAGGGCGGGGAATAGGAACTCACCTCCATGGTTTCGAAAGTTTGGGGTGTTGTTATTGGGTCCTTTCGAACAGCTCATAGCTTCACCTACATCAATAAAAGCGATGAGCAGAAACAACGTTGCCGTAAGGACTTAGTTTGGTGCTCTAGACTTCTCCATAAAAAACTGCCTTTACAGATACTGTCTCGTGTAAAACGGCGGTTCTATCAGAGTTCATTAGATGGAATCTATGTTGAATATGCACCACAATTATTACGTGATCCGCCGGGCTAAGTAACAATGCCAAAGCATGTCAAAAGCAGACATTGCTGTCTCGAGATATAAGCTGTGATAGTGAATGCTCGCCCGGAAATCATTTCGCCGCGTTCCTGGAATCGACCCTATCTAGTGCATCCGAAGCCAGTGGAGGATGGACCATTTCAGGAGATTCCTTTAATCCATCATATTTCCACTACCTGCATTCGTGGTTTACTCGGAGCTGCATTGAATCCTCCTTTCCGAGATTCCGTCCGAGCTACAGGATAACCGGGCCATCGATTTGCTATCGACCGGTGATGGCTAGCTTTGTCGTTGCTTGATTCCCAGATTTTGTGGAGAGGGCCTCTTTAAAGCGCTGCACCCTATCATCCATTCATCCGAAATCGTGCCATCATGTCTTCCCTCTCCGGTTATGACTCTGCAGTGCCTACTCAACAATGCGACTCCGCGACTCCGATCAAAGATATAGTCAATGATGCCTTCGAAGAATGGCTCGATAATCTGAAGAGCCTGGTTGCAGACGCACCAACGCAGGTGAGCCGATATCTTCATTCATATACGTCTTCATCCTCAGCTTTTTATCTCGTTCGCAGAAACTTCAACAAGAGTTTCAATCTCTTAAATCCAGACTGAGTGAATCTGAAGCGTTGAATCAGCTGGTACGTCAAGAACCAACAGACTTTTGCAATGAATAACCACTCGCCACTAAGCTGTATCGGGAACTAAAGCACAAACAAGCAGTAGGACTGCACGAGCGTAGTGTCTTGCGCACTCGACTCTCACAGCACCATGTACATCTTCGAGCCCAGGAGAATTATATTGCCGCCATTTCCAACGCTACTATCCGTGACCTTCCACCCATGGCTCAGAGTATTGAGGTAAGCAGTTTTCACTGTCGAAATGGATGGTTTTGACGGCCTTCAGGATTTGTTGGTGCTTGCCAATGCGGTGAAATGCCCGAAATGTTTGACCGATATGTGGTCAGCAGTGATGTGAGTCAGTTTATCGCTCCTTTTACTCCCTTGCTGACCGAACTTCAACACTAAGGGTTACAGAGTGCAGCTGTATCATCTGTGTCACGTGCGTGTATGAGGCGTTTTCAGAACAAAGATTAGCCCACTTTGTGGAGGAGAATAGCTCCACAGTCGCCGACAGCTTGACTGTCATTAGCGTTCCCCACGAAAGACACGACAAAACAGCTGGCTTTAAGAAATACGATCTACATTGCCCACTGTGCCAGGGCGCTGTCTGTTGGAAGCCCCAATCCATGCCTATCATGGGGTCAGTCTGCAGGGCGTTAAATACCACAGAAGCCGGCGCGACGGGCAGTAAGGATCTGTTGTTGAGCCACGACTTGGACCAATTCTTCCTCTAGCTCATGCTCGGACTTTTGGTGGGAGGGTATATTTAGTAGCAAATTCATGCCTTGGGCAAAGGATAGCAATACTATACGAGTTTGCTCTGAACTTTTCTTGTCAAAGTGTGTCGGGACTTATCAATCTTCGGGCTAAGGTAGTCTCCGCGGCTTTTAGTTGCATCGGTCAACTCTTCCGATGAGTCCAAGTTCTTCAGCTCTTAACACAAATGGCGCTATTGACGTGACACCCTAACATCCTAGCCTTCCCAACACAGTCCGGCATCGGTCGAGAACAATATCGATGGATTCACGAAGGACGCAGGCGTCGAGACTTTGAGTTTGGTCAAAGTGAACGTCGAGCATTACGCGGTTCACGCCGCAGAGCTTCAGAGCTCTGTGCGGGTGATCGTCGGTCCAATGGAGGCAGCTGTAAATGAATTAGAAGGCCATCCAGGAGATTATAGCGAATTTACTGAACAGAGATATACCCATTACGCCCAACGGGCACGCGATACAACTGGGGACTGAGAGCGGTAAGACGCGCAAGAATGTCGGAGAGAATGCCAGCAGTCCAAACGACGACCTTGCTCTCGTGAACGATAATGAGTATTATTGCCATCGAACACCTATAGAATAATTGTCAGCATCCATTCGTCACGGTAGACTACACTCACTTTTGAGTAGAACACCAAACAGGTTGAATGCTTGATCGGGCCCGACGTCGGGATTTTATATGGACCCGGACAGTATCATGTTAGGCGCGAGGGATTGGGCCAAGCCGTCTGTCCAAGTTCGTCTGAAAGAGCATAAGACGAAGTATGCGGTGACTACCGACACTCTGAGAACGGCGGGCAGGCAGCTTCACAGGAGAGAGATTCTCGCGCCGAAATGATTTCGAGGCGCGTCATTCCCACACATTACTGTTGGGAAGAAAGAAAAGGAGAAGAAAGGTCCAGGAAAAGGAGAACAGTGTCACTGTCGGTGTTGGTAATGAGCCACGTGGATATCTGTACCAAAATAAGATATTCGGAAGTTCGGGTCAAGTAGCCGAGGTCCGAGGCCGCTGACAAACACGGCAGGCACACCTTCCGCCCATTTGTCTTTCCGAATCCTCGCCTCTCCCATCCTAAAACTCTCGCTTTTCTTTTTTCTTTTTTCTTTTTTCTTTGGCTCGACAGTAATGTCTTGCCTGGACCTGCCTTGACACTGTCGGCAGAGTCACCCACTGTACTCTTATCAGACTACATGAAGAGGTGGACACCGTCGCCAACCCCGTACTCTGGATCTAATCTCTCCGTTCTTGCGACGGACTGACCGATTCAGGTATTATTCTGAATATATTTCTCCTGGGCTCATACATATCCCGCCTGTAGTCCTATAGCATTCTTTGCATCGTCAATACTTCGACCAATAAACTTTAAAGCATCTCGATCAGAACATGGGCAGCTCCACAACGGAGGATATATGCACTTCCCAGCTTCTCGTGAAAGATGATCTCGCAGATGGCGTGTATCCGTTTGGTAAGAGTTTTCTGCCATTGCAAATCATCTTTTGGTATCTGACGAACGCTTCTCCACATTCAGGGTCGAGAAACCATTTCTCGTGTAAGGACGTCGTTTACTGGGCCATGTTCCGAGTAAACCTATGACCACGGCCTTAAGCGTCGTGCATGAGAATGGGAACGGCCGCTGTAGAGTATTGACGTTTTCGGCGAGACGGGTACCTTGGCTCCATGTTGGACTTGGTATGATTGCTCAATTCTTATCCGCAGTTCAAGTGTGCTGAGCCTCCATATATTCAGATATAATTTGGGAGATAGGCTCCCGATGTAGATGCCTCTGTTGATGTTTCTCCGTGGGGCCTGACCAATAATATTCAGGTTATGGTGAACGACTATATCTGAGTGATCTACTTTCCACCGGAGAACTGCGTGAGTTCGGCGTCGTCGCCATTGAGTAGAAGACTTCCATCTTGTACCATTCCACCCCACCGCCTTCAATAAAAGTTAATCTCCGCAGCCGCTCGTTTGGATGAGTCCATGTTTATCGGCCCTAAACGCAAACGGCGCTCTTGAGGTACACCGATGTTTTAAAAGGCGCATTCACGCCAGGTGCTCTATCTATCCTTCAGCGCCATGGCATCAACTGATGCTATTGACCAGGTAGGTAATGCACCCTGTAACTTTCATTGGGCTGACGAGTACCTGATGTTTCCTAGCTTGCGTCAAATTTGACTGCAAAGATTTTGCGCGACTCGAATATGATTGACTTGCCAGCAGAAGTTGATGTCCTGTTGACAGCTATCAAGCAATCGATACGTACTAGGCAGAAGGTTCGCGATGCCCATGTAATATTTTTGCTTCAACTGACTTGTCTTCGTCTCAAGTTCCTTGCCGACGCTCGTGAGGAGCGTCGCCGAGCGGTCATGCGAATGTTCCCGCTGGTCGACAATCTGAGTGTGAAACACTTCAATATTAAACGAGTGAGTGTGTTCCCGACACTCTGCTAATCAACGACTCATGCCAAACCCTCATCATGAAGCTCTTGCAACAGCGTCGCACCGTCGAACACGTCCGTCGGGCGGCAGAAGCACGTTGTGAAACCATTCAAGGAAATGTTATTCGCTTGTGGACTGCCCTCACACCCGTACGAGTTTCTACCTTCGGGTTCGCATGACATAATTTATTTCTTCAGGAATGGGAATCCGTGCAGAACGAGCTGACTTGCCCTATATGCTCCCGGAAACTATGGCAAGCATCCATGTAGGATCCTTTTCCTTCCTAGTCACCATCTTTGTGATAACCGACCTGTCGAGCTAGCCTGGTCCCATGCGGTGACACTGTCTGCACGTCTTGCACTTATGAATGGTTTCAACTCATCAAGGACACCGATGAAAACCCACACTTCACGTGTGTGGTCTGTGGATCCGCGATCTTGTGCCGGCCCTTGCGAGCTCGTACGATCGAAAACGTTGTCAAGGGGCTGCCGCATGCCGACGATCATGAACGAGTATTTTGTGAAGAGGCTACCAGACGGTGTGGGTACCTGAGTGAAGATAGCTGGGGTAATATATTCGACTGAAAAGAGCAACAGTCCCCACGCCGTAGAGAGACAAGAGGAAGGACACCTTTGGTAAGGAGGGAGGAGTTGCATCGCGCTTTGTAGCTTTCATTGAATAATAAACTCAAAGGAAATTTCCTTACCTATACATTTGATTATGAGAAGATATTGTACACGTTGAATAACAGACATGGACTTAGCGAACTCCAAAGGTGGCCATCTAAAAGGAGACTTCAAAATGGTATGCAAATAATACAGCAGCGGGAGTTTAAAATATCACTAGAACCTGATTACTCATGCTCCCAGCCAGGTCGCGCCACTTGAGCTCGTTGTCGTTGTTCGGACACAAGATCATTCGGCATGTAAGTCAGTCGTCGAGGAAGGACAGGCTCCCGGCCAAAGGTTACAAAGAACGTCTCCATGTAGAAATAAGCCATTTCCTTCTCGACACGCTCAACATCAATTTCTGAATAGCCCCAGCTTGATCTGAGGATGCTGATAGTAATACGTGGCAACCTCGCCAGCCCTTCATGCACTACGCATCGCGAAAATATACGGTGCTCGTTCTATCCAGTTCGAATGGTTCAAAACTTATTTATTGAGTCAAGCGGTCCGTAATATCTTCCGCGACCACCATTAAGAGGGATTCGAAGTTGAAAAAGGCGGCAGCCTCCTCATTTGATATGTGGCGGTGCTTCTCAAATATCACGTGGCGGTATTTGATTTTCCAAAGTGGTTCAAGCTCGGGCTTGCGTCGATCAGGCGTAGAGTTAAGAATGAACTCACCCCCTTCAATAACTATTGAAACGAAATCAGCTACATTTCCCAGAGAGTACTTACCTCCAGAAAATTGGACTGTGCAGAATACCAAGTGTCCGAATTGATGCACTTGTCACTGGTTACCAAAGCTTTATCATTCCAGAAGTGCGGATACGAAGGCGGCTTCCCCACCAACATCACAACAATCAATGGAGACAAGGTTCAGTCAAGTACGCATTGGTTTTCCCACTTTACATCTTCTCAAACCGGCTGAAACGGGATGGCATTGTAGAGTAATAAATAGGACCGGATCTGGAAATAGGACAATGGATTGCATTTGTGAGGCAATCCTGAGTACCCAAAGGGGTATGTTGCTGCTATCACGCACAGAGGGAATGGATCGATCACTCACCGTCACCAAAGGGACTTGGGCTAGTCCCTCTCTCAGTTTCGCCGTCATACCTTTGTAGGCATCATGTACGAAAAAAGAGACGCACCGTGGACTAGGATTTTGACGATGAATGGATGAAGTCTGATAGTTACAACACATAAATCATCATTCCCCGTTTTTAACCCTAGAGAACGAGAAGCAAACCATCGCAACAGAAATTCGCTCAGTTCTGCAGGAAACAAACCATATAGAGGTCTCAATACGGTGACCTAGAGACGCTTTATCCGAAAACGGGAATTTGGGAGGCCAGGCGCCGAGCTCTCTCGCGATTGGTCATTCAGTATCCGAGTCGTGGCTGGAAGCGACGCTGGGAGTCTTGACCTTCTTCTCATCAAAACGCCATATTCAATAGAGCAAAGGAGATTTCACTCACTGCCTTATCTATACATTCCCTCTATACTACGGGGCCCCCACGCGACGAAAACAAGTCTCTGCAGTGACGATGGTTTTACAGAGGGCGAAATCGGTATGCCATGACTCTGAGTGCACGTGGGAACGACGCTCACTGCAAGTTGCACCATGTGTGGCATATTCTAAGCCCAGAGTCGTGTGCAACGTATGTGGCCAATTCCTGAGCTACGCCAACCTTGCTCGTCATAAAAGATCCCAGCATCCACCTCCGGGGCGGAGGGAGACTCTGTAAATTAGCCCTTCCTAGTATTATATGGTATGCAGTTGTACTGACTACTTTGCTTAGCGGTTACTGTTGTGTTATCTGTGGCCTTATCAACGTTCAAAAATCTAGCGTGAATTCCCACGTAACATCACAGTAGGCGGCCAATGTTACGATATAGTTTCCATCAACCGCTTATTCCGTGTATAGCTTCAGTGTCGGAGGACGCTTCTGCACAGATTGCGACTTTTCGAGCGTAACCTCCACCTCGCTGAATCGTCAAAAATCCAAGTTGCACCATCACGATCCAAAGACTCAGAGACAACCCTTGACCGGCGACCAGACTCTGAAGACAGGGCAATTCTTGCTGGAGGTTGAAAGTGATGAAAATTTCCATGAGATTTTGGGTGCAATGTGTGATCTATCCTTCTTTACACTGACCGTAAAGGGGGAGGTCATTGAGTCGTGGTCGTCGCCAGTCGACGGAGTGTCTACTTCGTGGTGCAACAAGGAAAGTAGCGCCGCATCTATGGCAAAATCTGTGAAGCGCAGGAAGCTGGGGAAGATGATGTTAGCTCAATTCGCGGAGCTGGTACAGATGGCTCGTCAGTCAATGAAAATAGGCGTAGACTGCAGGTGCGGAGGTTGTATTTACTGCATGATATTTTACTCATTTCTATTCAGATCCGCTGTGGAGACTGCAATTGCAGTGGTTGTGTCAACGACAAAGGACGTTTACCAGGCGAGCGCTCTTTTGAACCTACCCCCAACATGTTTCATTCGATATGGTCCTATCGAATTCAAACTGGCACCAATGGATTCCAGCCGCGCTGTTAGCACAGATTGAAAGAGTGCTGAGTGGGGCTGATGGACAAAGTAGTCAGCACCTGGAAGGTCCACGTCAGGTGGCTCCCAATAGTAAGAGTAGAAGTAGATCAGGTTGGATTGTTCCAAGCTACCGAAGGGCAGTGAATCAACGACTCTGATTGATGGGCCTAAAGGCGCCGTGCCGTGTAATGATGCGATGAGATAGGGAACCGCCATCAGTTGTTTAGCTCATTTATATTACTGAACATCATCATTACATATGGTACAACTCTCCTCGAGGCAGCTCCGATTCTCCAGTCATTCGGCGACGTCCAATGCGCCTTTGTCTCAACAGGAATGCTGAGATGGCTTCATATGACAATGTCGATGATAAGATAAGCATTTCCCTGGCCGTAGGTTCATAGTGACCTTCAACGGCTGCTTCCAGCGGAAATGTGTACCATAGGAGGACGTTGTTGTATAAATCTTCTTCTCCGTGCTGCAGACTCTGAATAGTCTTCTTCTCCGACAGACGGCGGAATATTCCTTCTAAATCGGACCACAACGACGACACCCAGTTTTGGAAGGTGCTGACCTCGATCCGCAGGTAACTGACGCTTCTTTCAAACGACCGAGCGACCATCCATTCTTGTACAGGTTTGAGACACTGATTAAACCCCCTACCATGACGGCGAGAGCCCAGGTCCTCAGTGATTGCGATAGAAGCTTCGACTGCCGCAAACCTCTTGTAACAACCGTTCCAGGGTTTCGTATCCAATTTCTTTAATACATCGATCATGGTTGTATACCTCATGTCCCAATGGGCCCATTCAGCGGGTTCAGTTGCGTGGGCGAAGGTCGACACGGATGGGACACGCTGAACGGAAAGTCAGGCCCTTATGCGTAGGCACCGATGGCAATAGAACACGCTTACAGGAGAGGTATCATTATGAGCGCTGGGTCCAAGGTTTAGGTTGGTCGTAGATGATGAATTAACTGTCTGCAGTAGATGCCGATACAGCTTAGGAATTGCCTATGTTAGAAGCGCTGGCTTACAGAATTGGCAAACTCAAAAACCGTCGGTTCGACACGTGTCGACTCTAGGATGTTCCAAGACTGCAAAAAGAGTATCGGCATTTGCAAAGGCCCGGAAAACGGAAAGGATATCAAACGTACGGATGGAACAAGGTAAAGGGTGAAGCAAGGGCGGACGCCTCCGTCTATGATTTCCTTTTCAGGGCAAGAGATGCATGGCGTAGCTAGTTCTTCGCCACTCCGTCCATTTATGACGTCTTCAAGGGTACCTATTTCACGGTACGACAGCTGTGCTGAATGATCCGCTCCCACCTGAGAGAGTGTTATTGGCCTGGTATTGGTCGCGATAGAATACGGGGTTCCCTGTTCTCTAAGCCTATCGACAAGTCTTCCGGTCGAATTGGCATACTGCCTACAACGAGCGAGCAGTGTTTCTGAAACAGGCATGGTGAAAACGGTTACTCATCCTGCTGAAAGTGCGCGACTCACTGAAGGTTAGACGAGGGTTCAGAGGATCTCCTACGGTTGCGTGCGTCATGTTTCGCTCCACACATGCACACACACGACCATCTAGTCCCATAACACTAACCATGATATTGTATTCCGTCACCCTACCACGGCAGTAGTTGAGCATTATCCCCTACTTTGATGAGAGAGCGACTTACACTGACACAGCGTCATGATTGGGTAAGTCCAAAGCAGTGAACTGCATTTCGTCACGCGTGTCTTCGAAGACGTCGAAGTCGTGGGCTGATGGGCTCCTGGACATACTGGTACCTCTAACTCCTGGGGAAATTCGGGCCGCAGTGATATCCTCTGGCACCAGAGGGGAAAGCGGAACACGTTCTTCTCGGTTCTGCGTGTCTCGTTGGGCGCCGGAAACATTTAGCGTAGGCTCACCAGCTATCAATTGGGCATTCTCGCTGCCTAACTGGCGAAAGGCGTTTTGGAGTTCTGTTAAACATGCTTCAGCAATGAAATTCGCTCACTAAGGGACTTCAGTAGGACTCACCCACCAAACCATCGGCAGCCTGACTTCTATCAGATGTGACTCCCGGAGTTAAGCGCGAGAGGGTGCGTCGAAGACGTGGACTCAAGGTGGACGGAGTAGACTGCGGAGGAGGAGACACTGTGTCGGGAACGGATCCATCGTCGGCCCGTAGCGCATCGAACATGGCTTCCAAATCTAGATGGGTTGGTTAACAATCAAACTGCGCGACTAGAACACAGAAGGGGGTGATGTTCACTCAAGGTATTTTCTTGATCGCTGGTTTCTGCTGAAAAAAAGACAAAGCATAAACGCTCAACACGTTTGTAAACAGAATGGATCAAGCAGTTGACCTTCCACTTCCATTGGCGTACCCTGGAAAGGAGGGGTTTGGATATGATATTCGTCGTCGAGGCTGTCATCCCGTATCAAACCTGAAGCATTCGTCAGTAGAAAAAGGTGCAGCCAGTGGGATATTTTCTCACTGTCGTAGTCATCAAGCCCAGGTGTTTCCACATCTGAAATATACAAGTCAGTCGAGGCATTCGAAGTCTACACACACACGTCGACCTTCATACGAACCCGTTGTCCTCAGTGGCTGGAGTGATAGAGGGGAGTCAGTTTCGTCATCAGAATCGGGTTGAAGTTCATCAGATTCCGATTCATTGGAATCACTGTCATCCGCGGGGGGCAGAAACTCGACATCGGGGGTGTCTGAGAACGGAACAAGAAATGAACTGTTCAGCCACGTGTTAAAGGTCGGTTTCGTCGGTTACTTGCCCATGTCCTGATAACGTCGCGGTATATGGATCCTCCTCCCGCTACGACTGAATGTTGTACGTTGTCTAAGGGGAAGAGCAGGCATTATGACCTGCAGATATGGGGCTTTGGCAGCGTCTTCCAAATTACTCCATATTTAAGCGTTTCGCCATTTCCTTCACGTTATAGATTAATGATGTATTCTGCGACATGTCCGATTCCCCAAAAGGTCGCATGTCGCATGAGCATCTGTGATTCATCGGATTCAACTTTTGTTCTAGCAACACGACAAGCACGCGAGAAAAAAAAAGTACGAGGCTACAAAAGGATATCCAGACAGGTCGAGCCTATTCGAGCATTTATGCCCAAACCGGCCGTGTCGAAACCGCATTGCTGTCCCGTGTTAAGTGAAGCGGAATGCGGAAGGAGCCTATCTGAATTATGCTAAATCCGTCCTTGAAATCCGGTCCAAAAAACTCTTTAAGTCACGCAACGTATTTGCGATCTTGATCATCGTCTTCGTCAGAATTTCATCAAAAGCGTCATTTCCTTGTGAGGTAGAATGTCGTGCTTAGGCTTAATCTGGTCTTTTGAAACTCCTGCTCATCGCGAGCAGGGTTGTGGGAGTGAAGGAGCCGTGTTAGGGACAGTCATTGGCGATTTTTCCAAAGAAGACAGCTTTAAAGGTAAGTCATGCATCTGATAGTACAAAACGTATATAGGGACATATTGTTGCTACAACGTTCCCTGGTGGGCGCGATGCTAGACCAACTACAACAAAACGTTAGCAATGGAATAGCAATAGCCAAAACCATATCTACTTACATCTGCTCCAGTGGTCTGTGTACGGAAATTCTTGAGACGCAGACGGCGTGTTGACCTGCGCCGAGTCGCATTGAGCGTAAGGATTGGTTTGGATTCTGTGCGTCCCGCAGAAAGACGGACGAGTACGACAGCACGTTTTCGGACCGATACTCTGGAACGCCGCGCAGGTAGCTTCACAGGAGAGAGATTCTCGCGCCGAAATGATTTCGAGGCGCGTCATTCCCACACATTACTGTTGGGAAGAAAGAAAAGGAGAAGAAAGGTCCAGGAAAAGGAAAACAATGTCACTGTCGGTGTTGGTAATGAGCCACGTGGATATCTGTACCAAAATAAGATATTCGGAAGTTCGGGTCAAGTAGCCGAGGTCCGAGGCCGCTGACAAACACGGCAGGCACACCTTCCGCCCATTTGTCTTTCCGAATCCTCGCCTCTCCCATCCTAAAACTCTCGCTTTTCTTTTTTCTTTTTTCTTTTTTCTTTGGCTCGACAGTAATGTCTTGCCTGGACCTGCCTTGACACTGTCGGCAGAGTCACCCACTGTACTCTTATCAGACTACATGAAGAGGTGGACACCGTCGCCAACCCCGTACTCTGGATCTAATCTCTCCGTTCTTGCGACGGACTGACCGATTCAGGTATTATTCTGAATATATTTCTCCTGGGCTCATACATATCCCGCCTGTAGTCCTATAGCATTCTTTGCATCGTCAATACTTCGACCAATAAACTTTAAAGCATCTCGATCAGAACATGGGCAGCTCCACAACGGAGGATATATGCACTTCCCAGCTTCTCGTGAAAGATGATCTCGCAGATGGCGTGTATCCGTTTGGTAAGAGTTTTCTGCCATTGCAAATCATCTTTTGGTATCTGACGAACGCTTCTCCACATTCAGGGTCGAGAAACCATTTCTCGTGTAAGGACGTCGTTTACTGGGCCATGTTCCGAGTAAACCTATGACCACGGCCTTAAGCGTCGTGCATGAGAATGGGAACGGCCGCTGTAGAGTATTGACGTTTTCGGCGAGACGGGTACCTTGGCTCCATGTTGGACTTGGTATGATTGCTCAATTCTTATCCGCAGTTCAAGTGTGCTGAGCCTCCATATATTCAGATATAATTTGGGAGATAGGCTCCCGATGTAGATGCCTCTGTTGATGTTTCTCCGTGGGGCCTGACCAATAATATTCAGGTTATGGTGAACGACTATATCTGAGTGATCTACTTTCCACCGGAGAACTGCGTGAGTTCGGCGTCGTCGCCATTGAGTAGAAGACTTCCATCTTGTACCATTCCACCCCACCGCCTTCAATAAAAGTTAATTTCCGCAGCCGCTCGTATACGGGAGAGATGCGAGATGTATTGCCGGACGTGTTGATGCAACCGGCCGCGCCTGCGGAAAATTTGAGGAAATGCGAAATTCCCTACAGCGAGCTATGCTGGATCAAATGCTCCTCGGAATCCCTGTTCGCCTCATCCTGCGTGTATGGGCAGCGCAATTCTATGCATACCGATACTAACGCTGGTCTCTCAGCAATTGGCTTTTTTACCCGTATATGTTCTTAAAAAATACTATGGGACACGCTTCTTCTCGTTCCTGCGGACCGTTCCCTCTGAGTATTGCCCCAGTCAAGTCTCCCTGATGCTTGTTGCGGATCTACACATCCGCCACATAATTTCCTGCACATTTAAACCTCAAATTTGCCCTCCGTGACCGTTGAACGATATGATGACGAAAATAGGAAATCGCAGGAAGAATTGGCACCCGAGCGCTCGTTACTTGGTTTCCTGCAGTGGGCAGGCATAGAAGAGAACCGTTATTAATTTCTACGGAGCGTACTTGTTATTTCTCAGGCTAACAAGAAGCGAAATAAGTGATAACTCGCATTTATTCAAAGAACATTCCTAATAATACGTGATGTACCCTGCTGACTAGTGATAAGGTAATAAATATACGCACTTGTATTCTCCTATGACGAATATCTTGAATCTGATCGATGACAGTTCCCGGTGCTGGTGTCAACCAGCTTGGTAAGTCACAAGATTGGGTACAAGGTAGAACTGCTTCTTTCCTCCTATTAAAGGACTTGATCTACCCTGAACGACCGTATATGGGGCCGACCCCTAGTAAGATTCGAAGATCAACTTCACACCCATGCCGTAATAATTGTCAGTCTCGCCGGTAGTGTGCCCGCCATCCCAGGTGAAAAGCAAACGGTTAATACGAGCAGAGTATCTTTGCTTTTCATCATTCTCATCTTCAATGACTGACCACATTCAACCTGTCGTTCGTTCTCAGGACCAGTCTCCTTTCCGGCTACTAGCGGCGGTAACTCCATCTTTGCTTGGGCTATCTCAGGCAAGCTCAGAAGTCATAGCACCGACACCAGTTTCCCCTGTTCAAGACGCGTCATCGCCGCTTTCTTCTTTCACTACTCCATCACTGCCACCCCCTTCCTCCCCCCTGTCGCCCGCTACCCGCGGCAGCACGAACCAGTTGCAAGATAACCCTGCTGCATTCGTAGCAGGAATGATAGCATCTCAGGCGCCCGTCGCTACTTCCATGGCAGCCCAGCGAGCTGAAAGTAACCTTCTTCGCGCTGGACTAAACCCTCCCACTCCCTTCCCTCTATACTCCGGACCATCCTCGCCAGAGGTACAGGTACGCTGCAACGGTACGTACGCGCGTCGTAACCAGCATCTGAGGACCCGCAACGCCGATTTCGTGGAAAATATATCCGTCGCACGGAACAGTCGTTCTGGCCCTTCCGTCGCTCGACTAAAGCTATTGATATGCCCAACAGCATGCCCAAACAACGCTTCGCCAGCACAGCACATATCCCCCCGCATCCACCCAGACGATCCCCAACCCTGGGGTCTGAATATATGGCAGAAGGACATTGCCGCTATGGAGCACCAATTCGAGTCTATCGGACTCGTGGTGGACCTCGTCGTTCACGATGGGGTTGTCAACTTCTCGCATTTCCACCAAGCAATTGTGCATCATCAAGCTCGCCTCGACACACCGAAAATTCCAGGCTTCAATGTCGACGTTAACACGAGCTATAGGGATTGTGGTTGGTGCCTCCAACAGATTCGCCTTATCAAAGGTCGCAGTCAGCTACGATGTTGCGAGCGAGCTCATACCAATGCGACGTATTGGTGTCTGCGGACCCTTGCCACGAATGCGTCTATGTTCAAAGCCTCTATCGAGCATGGTGAAGTGGCGAACCCCGCTTTGAAGAACGTCTTCATCATACGTCAGTTATCCTTGGGGTCTAAGGTGCTTGAGACTGATTGACGATATAGTACCTACAAGTGGAAACATAACCCATAGCATTGAGAAATGCTACCAGGGCGATTTTCCCACACCCATCAGCTTAGTGCGTGCGCAGTTGTCGCATCCGTGCTTCCCAGCTCGAGCAATGTTCGGGCTTGAATGCTTAAAAAGAACGTTGCAAAACAGCTACGAAGGAAACAACGAGCGTTGCCTTCGACTATGCCGCGGAGAAGACCCAGACTTGGTCCCTTCCTTAAGCAACGTTGCACGCCCTAGATCCTGCCCGAGTGATAGCCGTGTTGGAAATACCGATGTGTGTTTGCCCCGTTCAGTCATCTTCTAGTCTGATTCGCTTTGCTCCTCTCAGAACAACCGCACCCAGACCCTTGCCCAGTCGTCAAGAACGGTAGGTTGTTGGTGTTATCTTCGGAACGGTTCTGTTAACCTGAGACACCATACAGACTACTGCATCCTCCTCGACGGCACCCTTAGCGTCTTTGATATCGACTTCCAACAGTGGAGCGGGGTTGAATTCAGACAACACCTCATCCGCACAGGTGCGTCATTTTGGGTGTATAACTCTAAGTGCTTTAACATTGGCACACCTTCAGCCTGCCAATGATGAGGCAATGGACATAGACGACGATCATGAGGAGGAAAACGAGAATCCTCGAGTGGAATCCCAGCAGGTAATTGCCTGAAACTTTAATATCTACTATTGCCCTTAACACCATGTATATGAAAAAGCCGACGCCTACGCCGCCTCACCCACAGTTTATCCCTACTCACCATCCACAACGACCTCTTCCCTTCAGGTCCTTGGAGTGGGAGTCTCCAGGTAGAGATATCTTAGCGGCCGTTCAAAGAGACGCTCCTTGGTATGATCCGCTGGTGCTAGAAGTGAAGGACGTCAAGGAAGCCGTTGACGTGTTCTGGCAGCTCCTACTCCACCTGGGAAAGCTTCTATGCACCTTGCCGGAAGGCGAGGTCATCGATCCTCTTATTCATCCTGGACCACCCCTTCCGCCGAACGCTGTTGTTCGCAATTGGTGGACGTCGGCATCGTTCCTGAAGGGTGAGGTCCACCCTCGTGACATCGGCATCGGTGACAGCCTCTACATCGCAGTGCTGTCCACCAACCTCGCTCGCGTACTCGATACTACGGGTGCCGACTGCGTTTTCGTTCGGCTCCCGAACAATTCCCAACGGCTGGTGCCGAGCTTTCCTGTTTACGACCTGACACCTGAGCAGCAAGGATTTTGGTGGGCTTTAGGATTCCTCATAGCGCTCTTCTCGTCTAAGACAGGACAAGCCTGCCTTCCAATAGCTGCGCCATTCTTCCATGTTTTACTCCCTTCCGATCTGTCCCAATGCCGGTTTCAGATAGATCGATGGTCGCCATCGTTCATTAACTCCGCTGACCCGGAAATTGGAGAACTGATGCTCCCATGGCTGGCTCTCGACAAAACACAGCGTGTCACTGACCACACCGACACCGACGACTGCCTCCTAGAAGCAGTGCCGACGTTCTTACTAGCACATTGCACAGATGTAGTTTCGGTGAGCGTGCGATGACTGATCTGGTTCGTCCGACTAATGTTGGGAAAAAACTAGCCCTTCGCAGTCGGGTTTGGACCGCGCGATGCCGCCGTCCACGACCATCATCATCGCGCCATATGTGCAAACATCATACTTGGGAACGTGCTTTTCGATGCTATTCCCGCCTTCCAAGCCATGCACGTTGGATTTCACCAATACTTCGGAGCCGCCTTCAACAGACAACTTCAAACGCCGACACTGGTATGTAACGTGCTTCTCTACCCATACTTCACAGTGCTCATGGCTACATGCAGGCCTCCATGATCGTGGACGCTTGCGACCGTAAAGACCGAACGACTCTTGAATTTGCCTACCACTTCTTCAATAACAAGCTTCGCCACGTCAGCCAGCTGATGCGTCATTTTGACTTTGATATCGCCGACATTGAAGGGACAGAACAAGGACGCGTTTGCTACAGTGGTGATAAAAACCTCGCACAGCTTGTGCAGGCAAGGTTCCGAGGGAGACTGGAAGAGTACCTCAAGGCGGACGTCGTTGGCCGTGGCGCGGAGCTGCTCACGGCGATGACTGCATCGCCATACCTTCCTGCGGATCCTTATAAAAGGTTGAAGGTTCGTAGGGAAATTGTAATATGCTCAGAAGGCTCACAGATAGTTCACAGTTCCGTTTCATACTATTCGACCACAACTGCAGCATGGTAAATCCCAACGGCCATTCTCTGACTACCTTCACGCACGGTTGCTTATCCTCCATCGATATCGCATACGACGGTGTTTTGGTTGTGTTGATGGCTACCGGCATCTGGCAAGGCATAACAGTCGACTCGTGGATGCGCGGTATATTCGTGGGCAAGAATGAGGATTTTAACGAAGTCTAGTGGGGTTTGTTATTATATGCTAGATTTGGAAATTTGAGTTACTCACTGCGAGGCCCCGCAAGTGGGAAAGTACGGAAGACTCGTTCCAGTGTATCCCATTTGAGCCAGGGAAGGCTTACGGAAGAGGTGCCAATACAGGCCGTTTTGCTAACGTACACCGTAGGCGACTTGGATTTCACATACGAGAGATAGCAAAGAAACGACAGCTACAAAGTTTGGAAGGTGCCGACATATGTCCAAGCACCTCTGCTGGGGACATTACTGCCAGCCCGCATCAGTCCCTTTAAAGCCGAAAGCTGTCGACGGAGTAACGAATCGGCATCCAAGGCCAGACGTCCGACTGATATCAACGACAGCGCAGAGGGTGCAGGATGTCCCTTTCTTAAGGAAACGGCGGCGATTGTTGGTCCAGTGTTCGACCTGTCTCTAGCGTTGGGAGCGTAGCACCGGTGAAGGTGGTGTGCTCGAGGTAAAGGGTGAGCGAACGACTATCGAGTCGTAGGCGTCACCATAGTCAAGCGTCCCTTCACGAGGGCTTCAAAGTCGAACGATAGGTCCCAGCACCGCGGAAGATCGCCCATCCGTAGTAAAAAAATGCGATTTGCTGAGCCTATGCAAATAGATAAATGAGACTATGATATTAAGAGCAATGGCAACGATCCGACCTTGAGTGGTGAGATCACGTTCTCTAAAATCACTATGAAAGTAGATCAGAACTTGTGGGAATGCAGAAATCAAACAGAGACGTCTCCGCCGGCCACGCCACGCCAGCCGATCGCCCCAGGACGTGTATTTCCGGGCTCGAATATTCAGCACCCTGAAGGCTGAAAAGGCAAACGTGTCGCAGACGACAGAAACGAACACAAATTCCTTACCTGTAAGCTTGACCGTATCAGGGGAAAGAAAACACAGATATAGAGAGGGAAGTCACTTCCTAGCAAGAACACGGAAAATTGCGAAATAAGAAATCGATCAGCACGTGACAGCATGATTGACGCGGGTCTAAATTGAAACTGAAACTGAATTTCAGCGTGTCCTATATTATTATCTATCTATCTTGCTTGGTCAATCACGTTCTTTCATTCCTTGCACGGTATTCATCGGACACGGAAATCTCTGATCATGTTAGCTGTTCACGCCTTGCACAGTTCATCAATCAATTTCAGTGCTGCACCTTTATGCCTTGTGTATATTCAACTTGAATATCTGACTCATTGTTACAGCGACTAGTAACCAGGAAATATCTGCTGCGCCAGTCAGTGACTTGAAAAACCTTTCAGCTTGCACTAAGAGCATGGTGGGAGTTTATCGGTGCCAGTTTTAATTCGATGGGACCATCCTGAATGAAACACTCCGGCGGAAGGTTTAGAAGGGCAGATTTTTCCTTGGTGGCTGAAAGGACTGCTTCTATCGCGGTATTTACAGCAGATCTGAATGGATAACTCTAGTCAACAGCATAGCATTGGGTCAAAGCTGCTGCCGTACCTGCAATCAACACCTGTCTTCATCGATTGAAGGGCCCTCGTTACCACATCCTCAAACTGGAATGATATAAGTTTCCCCAGGTCCCTCCGCTGCTTAGGCCACACAGCAGATGTAGTGCCGCTTCCCTCGTTGTACTGCGAATCAGTGACCCCATCCTCATCCTTATTCGACTGGAAGACCTCCCCCTTCACAGTAAAAAACGACTGAGCACATAAATGGCCCAAAATCTCGCGAAGCGACTCCTCGATTCCGACCCGGTTCCGACTCGTAAGATGGTCGCTCCGTGTCAAGCCCTGTCTCTGAGCCCTTGGGTGGAATTTCGCGATATGGCGACTCAGCGAGGTGGAGGTTACGCTCGCAAAGGGGCAGTCTAGGCAGAAGCGCCCTCTGATCCCGAAACTAGCCACGGAATAAGCGGTTGATGAAAAAAGAAATCGTAGCACTGGCCGCTTACTGCGATTTGACATGGAAATCAACTTTGGATCTTTGAACATCGCGGAAACCACAGATAACACAGCAGTATCCGCTAACGCAGGGTAGTCAGTAAGATAGCACATATACCATATAATGAGAAAGGCTGACTTGGGAGGTGGATGCTGGCATCCTTTTTGACGAGGGAGGTTAGTAAAGTTGACTTGGCGGCATATGTTGCAAATAACTCTGATCCCGTTATCGTCCTCCTACAGCAAACTTCCAGTGAGCGTCAATCCAAATTCAGCCCAGCATCATAGCATACTGATTCTGCCCTCTGGGGAACCGTCGTCGGTGCGGAGACCTTTTCTTGCCGTATGGGGTTTCCGTAGTATGGGGAATATATAGACAACATAGTGAGTGAAATTTACTTTCCTCTGTTGAATATGGTGCTTCGTTGAAAAGCAGGTCAAGACTCCCAGCGTCGCTCCCAGCCACGGCTCGGACAAACTGGGACAATCGCGAGAGAACTCGGCGCCTGGTCTCCCAAATTCCCGTTTTCGGATAAAACGTCTCCAGGTCACCGTATTGAGATTTCCACATGGTTTGTTTCCTTTCAGGTTCGTACAGACGGCGAATTTCTGTTACGACGATTTGCTTCTCGTTTTCTATGGTCAAAAACAGGGAATGACGATTTCTTTTTTTGCAACTATCAGACTTCATCCATTCATTATCAAAATCATAGTCAAAGGTGCCTCTCTTTTTCCCTATACGAAGCCTACCAAAAATATGACGGTCAAACGGAGAGGGGGACTAGCCAAAATCCTTTTGGGGTGCCGCTGAATGATCAGTCCATTCCCTCGGTCCGTGAGAGTAGAATAGTAGTCTAGCCTTTTGAAGATTCAGGTTTCCCTGCCAATTTTAATCGTCCTAGTATTTCCAGATACAGTCCTATTCAGTAGTCAACAATGCCATCCCCTTTCAGCCGGTTTGAGAAGAACGTAAAGATGGGAAAACAATGCGTACTTGACTGAACCTTCTCTGAATTTATTGTTGTGACGTTGATGGGAAGCCCCCCTTCGTATCCGCACTTCTGGAATGAAAAAAATGGTAACCGGTGACAAGTTCATCAATCCGGACGCTCGGTACGATACGAGTCTCTAGATGTAGCCTCTGTGCCGCGTATCTGATGTCATTTCAATCCTATCCTTGTTATAAGTCAGGCAAGGAACGGGATAAGTGCATTCTGAACTCCACGCCTGAGCCAAGCCCGAACTTAAACCACTAAGTCTTGAATATCAAACACCACCACGTGGTCTTGACATGCACCGCCACATCAAATTGATGCAACATCGAATTCCTCCTGAGCTGGATTTCGATTTGATGGTGGTCGCCAAAGATACTGCGGTCGCTGTACTCAATTAATTCTTTATTTCTACATAGTACACAAACCAATCTTTATAGAAAAAGAAGATTATAATTAATTAGTAGATGAACACTATACCTCCGCTTCCGGTACCTCGCAGGGCGGAGAATGCGCTTCAATATCGCTTTCGGAATGAACAAAGAATGTGTATCCGAGCGCAAATCACGCTGGAAGGGAGGGAGGATAGCCGCTGGCACCGACCGTTGAACCGGTTCGGCGTAAGAGCCTAATACAGAAAGAGAATTCCTGACGCGCGTGCACTCTGGGGGTATGTTCCGCATGCTTGTCTTCAAACGCGGATGGAATATGATTGAACGAGGCGACGCAACAAAAAAAGCAGTAACCGTGACCGCACTGCGACCTGGTACGAATCAATCTCAAAGCTCGTTCGATCGTCATTAGAACATCGAGGCCCACCGGTACGGGAACCAAATTAGTTCAAGACACAATGGTCCCTTCAACTCGGAGTGGATCCAGAGGGTTATACAAGCCAGTCGACGACATTCATATCGCACTTACATCAAGAAGCTTCAGGCGCTCAAGTTAATGCCGTTCATGCACGTTGGACCACATATTTAGTACAATAGTGGTACACGGTATGTCGGATCTTGAGCAAAGTAATGCTGCTAAAGATGTGCATGTCAGCAGCAAGCTGCACTCGCTTCCCAGACTTACCTGTATAAGGGATTGAAACGGAATGGTAGTTCCATTCTTGGCGTCATTTCTTAAACCGTGACGGTCCCTGTGCAGGTCAGGGCTATCTTGGTAAATATCATGGGGTCCTTTGGAATAGAACATAGCGACACGGACGTCTGGACTATTGAGTCAGGCGCCAACAGCAACAAACTGGGATTCTCAACTGACGTCGGAAAGTCAGCCCGAGATTTGTATATAGAACACCCCAGGCTACGATTTCGAATGCACAATTCCGTCCGACCGTGAATGTTTGCACCCTAGAAAGAAGCAAGGACCTGAGATCATCGCTTTTTCAGGACGCTATACCACCCTGTAAATCTGATGAAGTCTCGAAGGGGAACCATCTTGCATCGCCTCGTTCGCGCCTCTGGGTGTGTGTAAAAAGGAAGAGACAGTATCGTCAGATTCTATCATCCCGCAGCCAAAAAAAAATATGGCACCTTCTTCTGGACGACTCGCCGGATGCATGGTTCAGGTAGATTTTTGTTGTGAGGTATGAGCTCAGCACTAACGAAGTCCAGCAATTAGACGAAGATGTCCTTGGCCTAATTTTCGATGCGGCATGCAGAGGCGACGCTGGGATGGTTTCTATTTTGGGCAGCGTCTGTAAACAATTCCGCCGGCTGGTCGTGAGGATCGCAGATGAGACGGTGGTCATCAACGACTATGTCCTACAAATGTCCTAGACGACCCTGGACCTGCGACCACTCCGGAGATGGCCTTGAAAGTGTTTGGAGATGGCGGAAACGAGAGGAAGCGCCAGAGAGCACGCAGCCTGAAGTGGAAGGTGTACAACGTCCGGTTTGGTGTGCTCGCTCAAATCCTGGGTTACGATGTTGACGTTCAGAGGGGCGGAGTGGGACGAGCGCGCAGATGTTATTTTCCACTTGCCAAACATCCGCGAACTATTCTTTGATCACTATACCCTAGGTTTTCCTGGTCTTGTTGGCCTCATGCAGGCCCTACCGAATCTCGAGGCGCTTTGCACCCTCGGGCCAGGAAAGATCATCTCCCAGACGACCCCATTTTTTCCTGACACAGAACCCCCACTCACTCTTCCTACGTCATTGGAATATTTAGATGTGGATTGCACTCATATGTGGGGTCGCTAGGGCTTCGACGACGGGGAACGTATCCTTTACTGGTTGATTAATGCGAAGAATTTGGTGGGGTTAAGATTAGCGATGACAGGGGAAGTAGGCTGGCTGCCCGGAAATCTCCTGATCCAGGCAAATCGAAAATCCCTTCTCTCTCTCTCGCTGGCATTAGGTTCGTCAACTGCAGTCTCCGAAGCTAAGCAGCTTGGCATTGCATATCCATATTCTCCCCACAGGCGATGGTTATCCTGCCCGCGAAACGGTCCACGAACGAAAAAGGTTTGCTGCCTGTGTTGTCCGTCGATCCGTCAACAGCCGTCTCAAGAAACTATTTGTACACTGGCATTCTTATCAGGATACAGCCGCAGTAAAAGAATACTCCCCAGTGTTTCAAGCCTCATTTGATGCGTCTGTGAGTCACGGCGGAATCATACTGGTGATGAAGCGGACCAATCATCCTCACGAGATGTTTTGAAATGGTACTACTTTCTATACAAAGATGTGCTTGAGTATGTAGCGTAGCTAGGTTTCCTTGAACCATACCAATGGTGATCTGCCTGTACTTAATCCATGAATTAAAAATAAAAATATGACGCACTCACTGTTGCCTGCATACTGAAGTGATTCAAGCCATGCCGAAACCCCGACCTCGCCGACCATCATAAGGGCCAATACTTCTGTAGTCCAGCTGAAAGGAACGGCGGTCCTGACAGTCGGATGAGATTCAGTCGGCAAAAATAGATGCTCAACACTGCCGACAATGTCCACGCAGGAACGGTGGTCATTATTGTCACACTGGCACCCGAGACACTGGTCACATAGCACATATCGAATAAAGACCGTGTCTCTGAATCTGAAGTTACTTGAAAATTATACGGGCCGCTAAGCACTCACAATGAGGGATATACGATCCATATCAGATAGGAGATTGGACGTCAGGAAAGAGAAAGTCGGGAGTAGTAAAGCGTGGCGTGGGAAAGTAGTATTGACTTCGATCGAATCGACCTCGGTCCTTCGTTGAATGAGAACACATAGCGCCAGCGCTGTGGACGAAATGATTGCTCATTGACCTTGTCTGCATTGGTTCGAACACATCCGATTAGCTGAATTTGCGCTGGGGATAAGCTGAAGAAGGAATGGGAGCAATGTTGACTCACATATTCCTGCTTTTTGTTCCATAGTTTGGCTTCTTCGAGAAGAGCACCAAGTTCTTTCGGAACTTCATGAAGGTTGGAATCCTGCACCAGGAGTGATAGGTTCAACATCATCTTGTGAATGTGTGTCAGATATAGTCACAATAGGTAATGGCAGACCACCTGCCTGCTCAATGACTTTGGTGGATGCCATGAGGGAATATGGACGTAAATTCGGTGGAGTATAATGTCTGATTTCCAGCATTCTGGTGTCTTTTATACCAAAGCGTGCGCCGATGCATCCAGATATTTCAAAGGCTTATACAGATAGCGATGCTGGGGCTTTTCTCTCATCGTCTCGTGACGGTATTCAGTTACCAATGTAGAGCAACCGAAAAGAGACAAACGTACGGAAGACAGCCACCAGGCACGGGTATTCTTTGATCAGGAATTAAGATACATACAGGGCTCCTTCCTTTGAAGGCGGACTATTCCTGACAGGAGTAGTTCATGTGAAGCAAGGATCTATATTTTCTGTAGCGTGAATGATTCCCCCGGCAGTCACAGCATTAGCAGATTCTAAAGGAAGTATGGACACAACAACCGGTGAGAAGCCAGGAGCACGCGCATGTGAAGCCAGTCGAACGAGAAAATAGGTTTGTGTGCAGTCAGAGGAAAAGTCCCAGACGTCGCCTTCACCCTCCGGGGGAAGTTGAACAGAAGTTATAAGTGTGAACTAGTTTACATGAAGGGATGCTAAGTAGTGTAAGCATGGCGTTATTAATGCTGTAGTACCGTATATCATCCCTTCATTTCGCCTGGACAACTCCCTAAAGAAGATTACCGATACTCTGAGAACGGCGGGCAGGCAGCTTCACAGGAGAGAGATTCTCGCGCCGAAATGATTTCGAGGCGCGTCATTCCCACACATTACTGCTGGGAAGAAAGAAAAGGAGAAGAAAGGTCCAGGAAAAGGAAACAATGTCACTGTCGGTGTTGGTAATGAGCCACGTGGATATCTGTACCAAAATAAGATATTCGGAAGTTCGGGTCAAGTAGCCGAGGTCCGAGGCCGCTGACAAACACGGCAGGCACACCTTCCGCCCATTTGTCTTTCCGAATCCTCGCCTCTCCCATCCTAAAACTCTCGCTTTTCTTTTTTCTTTTTTCTTTTTTCTTTGGCTCGACAGTAATGTCTTGCCTGGACCTGCCTTGACACTGTCGGCAGAGTCACCCACTGTACTCTTATCAGACTACATGAAGAGGTGGACACCGTCGCCAACCCCGTACTCTGGATCTAATCTCTCCGTTCTTGCGACGGACTGACCGATTCAGGTATTATTCTGAATATATTTCTCCTGGGCTCATACATATCCCGCCTGTAGTCCTATAGCATTCTTTGCATCGTCAATACTTCGACCAATAAACTTTAAAGCATCTCGATCAGAACATGGGCAGCTCCACAACGGAGGATATATGCACTTCCCAGCTTCTCGTGAAAGATGATCTCGCAGATGGCGTGTATCCGTTTGGTAAGAGTTTTCTGCCATTGCAAATCATCTTTTGGTATCTGACGAACGCTTCTCCACATTCAGGGTCGAGAAACCATTTCTCGTGTAAGGACGTCGTTTACTGGGCCATGTTCCGAGTAAACCTATGACCACGGCCTTAAGCGTCGTGCATGAGAATGGGAACGGCCGCTGTAGAGTATTGACGTTTTCGGCGAGACGGGTACCTTGGCTCCATGTTGGACTTGGTATGATTGTTCAATTCTTATCCACAGTTCATGTGTGCTGAGCCTGAATATATTCAGATATTATTTGGGAGATAGGCTCCCGATGTAGATGCCTCTGTCGATGTTTCTCCGTAGGGCTTGACCAATAATATTCAGGTTATGGTGAACGACTATATCTGAGCGATCTACTTTCCACCGGAGAACCGCGTGAGTTCGGCGTCGTCACCATTGTAGACGACTTCCATCGTATACCATCCCACTCCACCGGTTTCCAAGAAAGTCAATCTCAGCAGTCGCTCGTTTGGATGAGTCCATGCTTATCGGCCCTCAACGCAAACGGCGCTCTTGAGGTACACCGATGTTTTAAAAGGCACATTCATGCCAAGGTGCACTATCTATCCTTCAGCGTCATGGCATTGACTGGTGCTATTGACCAGGTAGGTGATGCACCCTGTAACCTTTACTGGGCTGACGAATACCTGACGTTTCCTAGCTTGCGTCAAATTTAACTGCAAAGATTCTGCGTGACTCAAATGTGATTGACCTGCCAGCAGAAGTTCGTGTCCTGTCCAAGCGATCAAACAATCGATACTTACTCGGCAGAAGGTGGGAGATGCCCATGTAATGATTTTGCTTCAGCTTACTTGTCTTCATTTTAAGTTCCTTGCCGACGCTCGTGAGCAGCCTCGAAGAAGTCCCTGAGACTACCTGGAGAGGGACAAAGGGGAAACAGCAAGCCAAAGAGACGGAAACAGAACTGGAGGTGAGAAGACGAGCCCTCGGGGAAGGTCACCGTAAGCTGTCGTGGATCAGGCTGGCTCCGGACTCTCTGAAGATCGACAGCCCCGATGACATGGCAGACAGTGAATCTTTTCTTCCGGTCACATTTCTGACTCTGATCCGATAAGAAACCTTTACGTATTGAATGGCTCAAAGGTCGAGACTCGGGCGCAGCTGGTAAGGGATGAGATGGATCGAGTTTCAAATGGAAAGCTAGATGGTGGCAGACTAAGGCTGAGGGGTCCGTGAGAGCACTGCGGGCGTATACTCTTTGTCAAGCCGCGCTACGAGAGCACATGCATAGCCATTGCACCGTATCCTCGTCGCATGTGGACCAATGGATTGAGCTCGGCCAAGCACCCTCCGATGAACAGGAACAGAGCAGACGGGGCCATAAGCCTCACAAGACATTTTTGTAAAAGAAGGTTCTTCGCTCCCTATTTTCAGTAGATGTCTCGGCGTTAATCTGATAATTTCCAGTTCATTTTATATATACTGGGGTTGTTTTTGAACTATAACACATTTTATATTCATTAAACCTCGTTGTACATTCAAAGATCGTGCCGTTGTACTTCAAGAAATCTCCTCGTCGATCTGGCGCTGGCTCCCAAAAAAATCTTTCTCGCCATCCTGTCTTTACCGTCGTCGTGTTCTTCAAGAAGAAGCAAGATATTTCCTTGACCTGGTGCCCTCTTCCAAACATTGACCCTCTACTGGTCGCATTCATTCAGGTCAGAGCAGGTACCAATCACTCCGGCATCAACCCCCCTCCAAACTCTCAGTTAGTTTCGTTTTCCGCATCGTGCTCTTCGGGCCAAATTACGAATTCCTTTCCCCCCAGCTGAGACGCCTTCAAATACAATCCTTCCGGATCTCGTTCTACCCCGCAAGGATCAACTGAGCCCTCGCTGAATACACGCTGAATACAAGTGGTACTCACCGTGAACGGACCTGACCCATCCGAAAGCCTCCCTGCCGTCATTTAAGTCTAAGGAGCTCTTTCTCTCTGCCGTCGAGTAAGCCCCGTATCTTTCAGGATCGATGGTTCCCCCCACTTTGGAGCGATCTCCATCCTTCTCAGTCATCTTCCCTTTCCTCTTTCCAGCATCGGTGGCTCCACGCGAGTGATCCCTGTTAGCCAACGGGCGTACAGGCTCTGGTTCAAGTTGCCCCCCGGTGACGGCTTCATCCCTAACAAGGGTCGAAGGTCTACAAGTGCGTCGTGCTCGCTCAGCAGATGTCGGTCTCGGCATATCTTCTAGCTCGACGTAGTTTTCGGCAGGGTCTAAGGGCACAATGAGCTCCAGAACATCACTTAGTCATTCCAAGAGCACGCACCTTGGATAGTAACACCACAGGCCAGCTCTTCACCCCAGTGCGCACAGGCTCTGCAACCAACCCCATCCCCAAGTCAGATCATTCGCTGCCGACTCCTCCTCCTCGTCTTACCTGAGTACTCGCAAGACGATGTCCATATTCTGCCGTAGTGTTGACGACGAAGGTTCCGTTTGGCAGCGGGAGAGGCAAACGTCGTCGATGCCAACGACGAGGTTCGGAGATTGCGTTGACGGCGAAGGTTAGCAAGCAAAGCGGTATTGCTGGAGGATGACGCGAGATGGATATTCTGAGGAAAATGAGTGAAGCCAATAAAGAGTGGTAAAGTTCGTGCGCGTCTATTTGATTAGATGATAGAAAAGGAAACTAAGATAAAAATAGATCACCCGCCCTTGAAAATGATTGGACGTTCGCATTTCCATTGGAATAGATCTCCAGTCGTTGAAACAATTGGACGTTCGTAATTGCTAGAGCCAGCAGGGGTTGTTTTATTTTGCATTTTTCGTCTGGCGAGGCAGGTTCGCATCTGGACCGAATTTCGATACGATGTCCTCTGTGACTTCGGAAGTAAGTGCCATTGCCTTATGGAAGTGTTTATCGAGTCCAAATTTGTGTTCTTGCAGGAATTTAAAATATATTGAGGGAACTAAGCATCTCCACTTCGAATACCTGCAGAGCTCTCCTCGCGATCCGACGGCGCCCCAGATTCATTGAGACCATTCCTTTCTAGTATGTTCCGGTATCTCACGGCAGCGGCATAAATCCCAGATACTTTCACGACGTCCGCGTCCCCTTAAGTGGTGAGCAAAATGACGTACAATTTGGAATGAAGACCTACCTATGATTTAGAACGGCTACAACTCGAGGAAACGAAACGGGCCAGGGCCCATAACAAGACTCACGAGTGTGCTATGCATGTCAGCATGGATGTCAGTGGGCGTGCCACCTTCTATCCTCATATCGATTAAGATCTCATAATTAACTGCGGAGAAGATAATGGTGAGTAACCACGTTAATTTGTACCAAAAATCTCTGACTTGTCGTTCATTTAAGGTGGCCCCGAACATTCGCCAGATCCGCACGTCCGTAACCATTGCGGTAACGTCCGTCGTCGCGTCTAGGGCTCGATTTTGATTTCGAATTCTACGTCCGTGATCAGATCTAGTTACCACAAAGGTACCTTCAACGAAGCTGACACGCACCTATGCCAGCACTGGACCGCACCTCCTTCCACCGGCTGTCTGAATCCTTTTGGGTCGGCCATATTCGTGCCAAACTCAAGTCGTCGTCATTCACCCTACCAACCTTTGACATATTATTCCTGATGAGGGTGTCATCAACGAAAGAGAAATAATGACGCTCTCTGGACGCTTAAGAAGCTCTCCAACGTGCAGCCATCTCAACAGAGGAAATTTGGGGTAGTATGGATGGTGTAGTCGCGTACTACTTGGGCACGTGGTCGAGCAATTTCGAGATAGATTCAAACTACAAAAAATCTCAATGCCGAGGGCGATGTTGCCTTTACATCACGACGATAGAGAGAAAGTTCAATCGCTGAAGGTCGAAATGGACAGTGTTTCTGATGATGACTGCCAGGACGGCTTTGATGGCTGGTAGGATCGCCTCAGTGATATCGTGGGGTGTTTCTGTTGAACCCGTCTTCAAAGACAGGGTCTCCGGTAGGTTTATATCACCAGTTCATCGTACATGTCTTCTCACTTAGTTGCAGTGAAATTGTTGCATCAGGGAGAAATGGTGGGTATTGTGGGCACGTTACGAGACTTGGAATCACAAGTCTGTTTCGAGTTCCAGAGGGCCGTTTGTTGGGTAAGTACCAACCTATTACACTTCGAACGACGGTTTTAAGCGATGTTAGATCGCTACTCAAAGTGTTGCCAACGAGCTCTTGCCACCTGGTAGTCAGCCTTGTAAACAATTATGTGTAATCACTCAGTGTATTCAAGCAATAAGTAGGAATGAAAATAACTTTTGATACTAACATTCAATCACGGAGCTGCGTAACAGAAAACAGTTGGTAAGAAAAATCAGACAGGCACCGTACTGACCTTGATCCTTGTATTCAGCCAATTCGAACGTGTGTCGTCAATAATCGTGCTCTTGGTATCTAGGTCTCAAACATCCATTTGGCTTAGCTGGAGATTCAGTATTCATAGACTCCGTAGCATTGAGGTCAATCGCTTCAAATCAGTTTCAAGGTGTACTGTGGTAGAAAGGCAGTTTAACAAAATTGGTAAGAAAAAAGTGCGGAGTCAGACGTGCCGGACCGCTGACGAGTTAGGCAGGTTTCTTCTTCCCAGGGACCGCTTGCCACTCCTTCTCCACGGCATTCATGGCACTCTCAGAATCAAAGGCTGAATCCTTGCCCGACGCAAGGACGCTACAGAATCGAGCTAAAAGCCGAACATACTACTCTAGGTAAATCGTCTGCGTCCCTTCCTAATGTGTTTTTCACGTGTGACACCACAGGAACCGGGAGCGAATTTTGGCAAGCCTCGCAGAGAAGTATCGAGGTTCTAAGAAACTGTACTCATTCCTAACATTTCTACGAAGCCGACTCTGACGTCCTTGTATTAGGGGAGACACGCCAAAACAACGGACGTCCGAACAAAAAAGCGCACATGCGCGTAACAGTGCCCAGAGCTATCAAAGGTAAGCAAACTACGCGGAGAGCGACGTAATCTAACATTCAGACCAGGAATCGCAAAGGTATCCTTGAACGACGTCGCTTGGCGAGGTTGGCCAGGTCATCGGCTGACACCCATGATGGGTCTACAACTAAACTGGTTCGCGATAAAGCCCAAAAGGACGGTCCTGCTTGCCCACCGCAATCCATGAGCGTCCAAAGCAATTCAGGTAACCTTCAGTTCTGGCTGCGTCGAGGTAAGACGTTGAAAGGACGGTTGGCGACATTCCTCGACAGGCGAATACGGACAGACTTAAACACTGGCGCGCGCGACCTCAACGATGTCGAGGCCTATGATTGTCTCAAGGCCCAGTACATCGAGCGCGTTTATCGGGAATTCCGTTTCTTGTTCAAGCGCGACGGGACGTACAACGACAATGAAGATAGCGTATTTGAGCCACGTGTGGAGGAGATGGAGGCACTAAGCACACATGCAACACGTTGTGCGGATGCTATCTTAAACATTGAAGGTTACAGTGAGAACTACAAGAGAGTTGATAGTTTGGCAGCTGAGGTGACTACGGTGGGAGGCTGGATTGCGGAACTGGAGATTGAGGTGATGAGCGACCCCAAGGAGTTAATCAGACTTCACCGCGAGCGTAAACTGATGTACCAAATGTAGCAGAGATGTACTTCATCGAAGCTCTCAATTTCCAGCCTGTACAATTGGTGCCGAGGAACCGCTGGTGTCCTTGAAGCCCCGCTTCAACCCTTTGTTACTTCGAAATTAATGTAAGATGCTTGTTGTATTGGACTTGAAATACTTATTATACGCCGGGTTTTCTGTACAAAAATAATGCAATGGCGTTGACAGAGTATTCTAGACTCCTAACCTAGCTACACTCGCCGCAGCCAAATATATACTTGCAGAACTAAGAGGCCTAGGCAGGATCCTCCGCACGTGTAAGACCAGACGAGCAATTTCGGACTCGTCGGCAGGATAAATCTTGGAGGTGTTGCTCTTGAATGTCTCAGACCATACCGATGAAGGTCCAGAACCAATGGTCGCCGCAATCGAGGAGGTTGGTGTGAGGCGCAACTTTCTCCTCTGCTGCTGAAAAAGTCAGCACTTGCATCACGCTGAGGTTTTCCGGGACCGTCGTCTCCGAACAGACAAGGCGCCGTCGTAGTAGACTTGGCATCAGCAAGGCAAGTACCCTCCGAGGTAACATCGGCATTGATTTCTGAAAGAGTCTTTTTGACCGACCCACCAAAAGGATCGCCATCGCTGGCGGCGTGGAAGGTAAGCTCAAGGCAGGGTCACAACGGGTTCGTAAGGCTTCAGCTCGCTATCATCTTCGGTCTCAACCTCTTTCTCCCATGACTGCCTTACAACCTTGAGCTTCTCGACCGCGTCGGCGATACAAGCTGCAATACCGGCCTTTGAGAATCCCAAGAGCGTCATCAGCTCATCTCGAGAGTCTGCATAGAAGAGACTCAGCAGTGCCTTCCAGGCCTCTTGCTCATCAGGCGCCGCATCCAGTCTCCTTTGATGCCCGCCATCGACGTCGTAGCTTGCACGACGAGCTCTTGTTCGGTAACGACTTTACGGAGATGGAGGACGACGCTCCGGTGTTTCCCTTGCGCAGAGGGGAGGTTGGATACTGACGCTAGCTTCCTTCTAAAACCGAAAGTTTTCGAAGCTGAATGTCTTAACTATTTGGTGGCTGCTTGAGGGAAAGTGTCTCGCCTTGGGTCTGCGAGCAATCTGTAGAATCAAATATGTCGGCATTGTTCCCGGCAGTAGCGGGGGTGGCGGAAGCTGTTGGTTCATTGGTCAACTGAATAGAATGGATGCCAACGGTACAATCGACGAAGACAGTAGCGAGGTGTTCAGGGTTACGAGGACATCATCCGACTTGGAACGATCAGTTCAACATGCTCGAGAGCTCGCCAATGATCTCTTCAGACGCCGTTACAAGTCTGGTAGCCTGGATTAATAGTGTGAGCAAAATGTCACAAAGTCAGCATAGGATGCACGTTATCTGGATGCCAGGCGATGACGCTCATTCCTCGCCGTCCACCAACAGCAAGGCCATTCGTCACACTGACTTGGCCTGCAAACGTTCTGGCTCCACCATCGTACACCAGAACGATGATCTCACGCCTCCCTCTGAAATCCTAGACGATAGTGTAGCCCGTCGTGCGCACCCCAGCAAGAACATACAGTGCTTGCTGATTCCATGCGACCAACGTAATCTCGTCCAGTTTTATGCTGTTGGATCGCAGGTGTACGGCCCTATAGGGTCTTTGAGATTCCATACGACCAACGACTACTAACCTCTCCATCGACGGCGCTGGGATTTTGAAGAATGAGAGATTTGCTGGAGCTGTACGATACATTTAGTAAAAGAAAAAAAGAACCTCAACCCAACGACGGACTATCCATGGCGACGAAGAACTGACCGGGACAGTCCATCTTCACTGCCCAGTGCCATGATGGACCCAGTCCCAATGAGTCATATACGGAATCTGTACGCGGATATATCACGCTCTCCTCGCCGCCCGCCCTTGGTAAAACACAGCATCTAGACGTACTGGTACCGTCTCAAATAGAGGGAGATACTCCGACAGTAACATCCACTCGATCAACCCGAGGGGAGAGTTAATGATGGAGCTCAACTTTGCTCGCGGTCTGTCAAGCGTACATGTTCTTGGTCATGAAGGGGTACGTGATCGAGGCGGAGACCGACCCGCCCCTTCCATCGCTATCCATTGCCCACCCAATACTCCCGTAGCCAATAGCCATTCAGACGTCGGGTTACCGAGAGTGAGTCACAGTTGACGACGTCATTGAGATGCTATGCTCTGCAGATGACCATTCCCCTGCGGACGTCTTTATCGTTGCAGCTCCTCGGAAATCAGGATGATGCTCCTTTGGACAGTCATCAGAGTATGCAGGGCTGTGAAGAGCGAGTTGTGGTTTAGCGGTCCAGACTTGCGTAGTTGAAAGGAAAGACACGGTTTATGGGTGCCGTGCCATCGAAGGCGACACCTGGTAACTGGCTGTTGCGCCTATGTGGACGTCGGGATATCTATTCAATGCAACTGTTGACTCGAACGTCGCTACAAGCATGTATTGTATCAGCTAAGCTCCACAGAAAATGACAATGGACTACCTCTGGAAAAACTGTGCGTAAGCGCCAGCGCATGAATTGGTGGCGGCTGTAGACGGGTGTCCATTAAGCAACCATGAAGCCTAGGTAAAATAGGGTTAGGGTTACAACTCTACGTTGGATACAAATACCTACCTAACCTGGCCACCGATGGATTCAATCTCGTTGTACTTTTAAAATCGACCTCTTCGAGCGTAGAGACGGGGGAAATCTTTCTGCACGACACCCTGTACGTATCGGTCCTCTCCCCCAAAAGTGCCTTGAGTCGCCACTGCGCCCATCACAATGTTTTAGGCTCGTCGTGCGAGTAAGACGACAGCCTAATCCGTTCTTGCGACGAACTGAGGGCAACCCCGAATCGGTATGACAGTCATGAATCAACGCTACATCGTTAGAGCCAACAAATAATCTTCTAAAAATCTTTCCTTGTCCACTGAGACTCGTCAGTCTGTTACGACAGAAAGACGGGAGATACTTACGCAACATCGAATTGAAAAAAGATCATTCCGCCACTGTAAATAGCTGATATCATTGAGAGAGCTAATATCCCAATTCAACAACGTTTGGACCACTTTTTTGATACGACTTCCCGGAGCGTCACCCCTGATTGATTATCGCCAAAGTAGCCTCCTTCTTAATACAACCAGCGTTGTTCAAGTAAGAGAACGATTGGAGCAACAAGCGAAAAAATCGCCGATGACGCATTTGCGGTATCAGCTCCAGCCCACCGATTGGTGCCATCATCACAGTTATCTTGCGGCTGAGTATCAGGGGTCCGAGCCCATGCGACGAGGTTGGATTCAGAAGGAAGTACGAGGTGACGGGCGAGATTCACATGCTCAGGAAGCAAGCAAAGAAAGAGATGAGGGGGGCAGTCTGCTACCTGACATCGCTTCCATGATAGCATATATGGATGCCTATGCCTGTAAATCGAGCGACGAGACTGGAAGCGGGTCAAGGTGTGGCATGGAGAACATGGGCCGAATGCAACAAGCAAACATCTGGACCGTTCTCCTGATACAATGGTCCACATCACTCTCGGCACTTGAAACTGATGGATGCCCAGTGATAACAACCGCAAAAACGAGCATCTCGCGTGTCCGGAAACCGCCTTGAGCAGGCTACAAGATCGCCGACATCAGAACTAAAAGATTTTGAAACAATGCCCTGGACTAACCATGCGCTACTGTGACATGAGCATTGCACTCCCTCAGAGTATCTCTTTCGCTGTGATGGTCCCCATTGCCGTCGCCACCATTTTATGCACCGATAGACGTGATGACCCTCTGTTAGCAGCAACAACTGGTCCAAGACCGGCAGCATATATGCAGCCCACCATCATATAAGGTCATGACCCTTCGTGTGTGGTCTCGCTACAGTCGCGATATCTTTCGTTATCGGCATGCTTATCGTTACCGCCCTGTCAGTGCTGAGGATCCGAAAGATGAGGCCTGAGGCGCTGGGAACTCGCAGAGGATGTCCAACATATTCTGCTTAGAACACCTAGTGATATGCGTACGACTACGGTGGGCAGAAAAATGAGCGCTAACTTTGTTACACTTAAAAGTTACATACCTGCGGGTGTTCGCACCTAGCATTTGCCGTGTCACCATCGCCTCTTCCCCTAACCCCTTCATTGATGATGCTGTGTCTCAAAGGTCGCCACCATCGGATTGTCTTACACTAGAATACCTGTCAGACATGTATATAAGTTCATCAAAAATGTACTGACCTTGAGCTTGATAGCTTGATCACTTAGCCAAAGTGCACCGCATGACTTCTCACATTGATTCCCGTAAAATTTCCTAGTCCTTTCCTCACGCCTCAGCACTCGGAGCCTTTGAACCTAAGCATATCATCAGACTCTCGGGCACTGTCACGAACATGAAAGGGACCCACTTCAAGAACGGATAAGGTTTGTCGACACCGCCATTCGTGCCTTCCCCGTCCCAGTAATCAGCGCCATGTCCCTATCAATACCATTGGCACGTTAAAGCGTCAAAACAATAGAGGACTACTCACGTCAAACAAGTATCCTGTACCAGCGAACGTGACGTCATCGCCATCGATGGTGAATTTTTGCCGGCAGTGTGACGGTTTGTGACGGACGTGAAAATCGGTGCCGTAGGGTGTGGTGCGGTGCATGAACACACGGGTGGCGCAGTGTCGACGCGTGTGGAGTTGACAGGTTTGTCACGTGGCTGACACGGCAGCACACAGTTGCGTAATCATCTCGGCAAGGATTATGTGTACGGCACACCCGGGATCTCACGGAATTCCATCAGTGTAGAGTCGTGTACAGTAATGCTCGGGCCTATACATCAGTGTAAACTGGTGACAACAGTGTTACACCGATGTATAGCTGCTTTTGTCCAGAAATTCCAGGTATAGTCGCCGTCCCGGTTGAACGCCCTAATGCATTGCCTCTGGCACCGTCCGTGAAGTTTCCCCTTATTACATGATGTGCCTGTCAAGAGATAAGAGTCTGCCTAGGGGAGACTATCACAGGCCCGATGATCGAGTTCAAGTTCACCATCACCACGATCCCATCACAGCACATCCTGTCAACACCAAGTCAGAAACCGAATACCGTCACGAAGCTTCTCATTAACGGCATCTGAAGCCTCATCAATCTCAGGGTCTACCTACTTATGAACATACACATCTACCTAGTCCATTATATAAAGCACAGCACTGAGCGAGATGAACCTCTATCGCATCGGCGCTCATATAGTCGTCAATGTCTTCAGCGCTCTTGCCATCCCGAGGACAATGCATCCATTTAACTGACAACGTCCAACAATGTCAGTGTCCATGGTTCGTGCCGACCCTGCTCGAACCTGTAGGCTCTCATTCACCTGCATTCATGCTCCCGTGCTCACGTTCTCCCAGTACGTCTGCGGTCAGTGTGAACACGGTATTCACATGCATGCCGACTATGTTTCCATGGTCGTCAGCTATTATCCTGCGACCCAATGTGTCGCATATGTCCAGAATGTATGCTCTTCCCCACTCTACATGGTATCTACAACTGATGCAAACCAGACGCCTCTGACACAACGTTGCACGTGTGAAGTCTGGCTTGCTGATCATGTCACTATCGAGAACTGGTACCGCTCTGCCGAGCCATGGAATGTTCTGGGTAATGTCAATGTCAACATGATCGACTCTTCCAACGATGCTATCAGCAGTCTATACACGCCCAGCACCGTATCGTTTGCTTCCAGTGCCGATTCCGACACTGCCGCCGTTTCTCACGACGTGCCAATCACTGAGGCGTCTATTTTCTGTCCCAGTCCCCGTTACGCATTCAGCCCTTCCCGCGAAACGACGAACATTCCTGTCTCTTCCCCTTCGGCCAGTCACAGCGCATCATCCGGTATTCAATCGAATGTCGCTGATACCCAGGCTTACTACTCAGACAATCACTTTGTCCAGTACCCGGACCATTTCATGAACGACTCCTACGCTCGTCAGTCAGACGGTGGCGCAACGGATGCGAATTTCTATCACCACGGCTGTTCGAATATGATGTGCGGTCTGATGCCCGAAGCCAGAATGGATTCATACGCTTAATCCATCCCGTGGCAGCATCCTTAACGTCTTACTTTCATCCTCCAAATCCCCGGCGTTCGGTAGGAGGCATGGAGAGACTGGTAGAACATTTGAAGGATGGTGATGTATTATGTACTGCTGAGGATTGTATGTTCAATCTGGTGTCTAAGAATGATGAGTGGGTTACCAAATTCAGATGACCTGATCGCGCGCCTGGCGACTCTGAGCATTAGTAATTTCAAGTTCTCCATTGTCTCATCCAGGATGCGTGACCATCCTGAGGGGGGTTTGAATCAGAACTTGAATGGCTAGCTGGAATTTTGGGTGAAGACCTGCCTGATAATGGTGAGGGTGCTACACTCAGGGTGATGCAGTAGATTCTACCTGCTGATTGTCCCTGTAGCACAAAACAACGTTCATTATGATTGACGATTGCTTCCGGATTTCGGGACAATCAATTACAATACCGAAATTATATCACGACAGAAAAAGAGACAGGCATTGGCACATAATCGAACGGAAGCTCTCGAAAAGAATATAGACTGCATAATCGCCCGCTAGCCTAGACCTGGAGTCGTCATCACAACAGGCAAACGTTGCTGAGAGTTCCTGGACAATAAATTGAGATCAATCCGACATTGAAAAAAATCGCAAAACAGGACGCACAACGCGACTTCAAAAAAGGGGTCTGCCAAGGTGACGTACTCAGGGTCTTCAGTTAGACCAGGGAAGATCTTGGAGAACTCTTTCTTCAGTAGCGTATCTTCAGGATCTCTAGGATAAAAGCGAGTAGAGAGGCCTTTGTTGTTGATTGGGACCCATTTCGACTGAGTAGCCACCACTAGGCGTCGTCCTTCGGGTACAGCGTCATCCTCACACGAAGTCGCCAACAGCCTATTTTTCGTGAGATAAAGTACCACCTTGGCGAACAGGGACACTGGAGGGCACAAAGGATGAGGAGGAGGGTTTAGTCTGGCCGACATGATCTTCACATCGGGGAAGGTGTAGCTATATCCGCCGATGACCTCCATTTCGTTGGCGTGGTCATCCATACTGCTGGTAGGCGCTCAGCCATAAATTTTATGTATTGCAGCAATTTTATACCTTTTCGTAGAATGCAGGCAAATAAAGAATGAAGCTGAGGGGTAGGTGGCAAGTTGAGGTTTGTCACGCCTATCACATTCAGGATGCGGCGTCTCCCGGGCCGAGAGAAGACTTCTCGGCCCGATTTGGACGACTCCTGGTGAGCTGAATCTCGGCTATGACACTTCAGTGGGATCCAAAATCGTTTGTCAAGAGATTTAAGAGTCTGCGTGCTGAGCCTGCCGTGTCTAGGAGACTAGTTTGATATGGACCTAGTCCGGCCAGGCTCCGTTCTCAATATGTTCAGGGAAAAACTAAGAATGGGTAGAACAGCAAGAAAAATGTGCATCTCAAGCGTCAAGATGAGTGCATGTCCATCTTTGGTATCTCCTCCTGTATTCCCGAATTCTTGAGAGTCGAGACACATCCCTACAGTCTTCAAGTTCTGAGTTGGGCACAGCGCGAGTTTGTGATTTGGACAGAAGAATCTCGACGGAAGAATTTGCGACAGAGGTCTTGTAAAGTCATACCATCCAGCCTGAAAAGGGTAGGAAAGAATGGGACACCACAGCATCGATGCAAGACAGTGAACGCCAAATCGGTATAGCCAACGCTCAGTCGGATTTCGAAAGAGCACGTTATAAACGCAATAGACCTGTGGCCGGTCCCTTACAACGAGTAAGGGCAGTCGAACAGACCCTAAAACCTCGCGCGACAGTCTCGGGACGACATTGAAGGATCCTTGTTACGCACTTCGACGGCGGGAAACTGACACTTGCGATGCGTTCTGTCACGGTTGTTGAATGGAGTAGTCGCTATGATGACCCGTGGACTTCGCCGTCGACAGGGACGCCCTGTTCGTCAACACCAAAGGCGTAGCCTAGACGGCAACGATGAGGGCAATAACACTGCTCTTGTGTCCAATTAGATCGAGGAATCGTCCCGAGAACTCGACGGGATCAATACTCAAGAACATGTCCTGCAACGGACGGGTTAGCGGCACGATAGAATGGCCAACTCATGTTGTACACTGAACAACCGCCAAAAGGGAGAGGAGAAGAATCCGAGCTTGAGCTGGGGAATGCCAATGATGAGAGGCAGGAGAGGCAAAGGGGGAAGAACCGTTTTGAGAGTCGATGGCTTTCCCGTGGATAGCTCTAAAATAACTGATGAGGAAAGTTGGCAACACCATGGCACGAAGCTGCACACGGCAGCGACCGCGTCGGAGAAGTCTAAAAACCTACTCGTCTCTGAGGATCGTCAACGGGGAAACATACATGTAATGTCGGTAGTACATACATGCAATTTATTCCCGCTCCTTGCAATTGGAACAGACAGGATTTGGGCGTCGCTCCTTGAGGTCAAAGCGGCCTAGGGGGAACGGGCGAGGTCCGCATTCGACATACGCCACAGACTGAATATTGCTGGCGCGACAACTTCGGCTGATAGAGGGCCGGGTGCAGAGGCACTAAGTAGTACGAGAGGAGACCGGAGACGATGCCTGGCCAGGCGATACGGATGTTAGGGATCTGGATGGATATATTGAAATCTAATGCCGAAGGCCGCCCGCACGAGTCAATTGAATAAGCCCTGCAGAGCGAGGAGGGTGCTGCGATGGAACGGATAGGTGACAGAGTTTTTAGCGTTTAAACATTTAACAACGTTTAGCGTTTAGAAAACCGGAGTAATAAGACCGTCCTGCACAAACAAACCACAATTTCACTCTGCTTAGCATTTGCATTTATCTAATCCTTATATAAAGTACACCAAGATGAACCTCAGTTTCCATCGCATCTTCACATATCTATATCAGTGCTTCAGCCCTTTCACAATCATCAATGTCTTCAGCAAGCTTACCATCCTGAGGACAATGCATCCATATCACTGACAACACCGTCCAGCAGTGTCAGTGTCCATGGTTTGTGTCGACCTTGTTAGATCAGGTAGGCTCTCGTTCACTTTCGTTCATATCCTCGCGCTCACACTCTCCCAGAACATCTGCTGTCAGTGTGGTCACGGTATTCACGCCCATGTCGTCTATGTTTCGATGGTTGTAAATCACTATCCCCCGACTCAATGTGCTGCGTATGTGCAAAAGGTGTGCTATTCCACACTACGCATGGTGACTTCAACCCATGCAGTCTCCCTTGTAGACACCTCTGGTGCAACGTTGCACGTGCGAAGCTCAGCTTTGCGACCATGTCGCCACCAATAACATGTATCGTTCTGCGGAGCCGTGGAATGCTTTGGACTACTTCCCGGACAGCAGTGGCCCTTCTTATAATGCCGACGCGGTGAACGATGACATGGATAATCCATTCGCCCCAAGCTCTGCGCTTCTTTCATCTTACGACGCGAACGGCGCGGCACTAGTCGCTACCGCGCCTATCTTCGTCCCCAGACCCCACCGTGCATTCAGCCCTTCCAGCGATGCAAGGGACGTTCCTCTCACTCCCACATCCATCTTGTCTCCTTCTTCCAGTACTAGCGCCTCATCCGATATACAATCGGACATCACTCAGACCCAAGCTTACGGCCTAAACAATTACTTCGTTCAATATCCGGACCATTTCATCAACCCCTCCTATGCTCGTCAGCCAGACGGCGACGCGACAGATGAGGGCTTGTATTTTTGTGACGATTTAAATGTGATGTACGGGGTAACATCTGGCGCCTGGTCGGGTCCGCACACTTAACCCATGCCGACGACAGCATCCTACATCCTACATCTATTCTCCAAGTCCTCGTGGCGCAGTATTCCATCCACTTGTCCCCCATGGTCACGGTTCTTGTTATTTTTGTCTATTCATTGCCGATTGCAAACGAATCGACAACCAATGAGTTGTACGCGCAGCGTATTCCCGTTCATATTTGGTCACTTCGTCGCCAATCGTGACCATCTCGAGCTTTGATTTACTCAGATTCATACTTACCCCAGTTTTTCGTTGCTTTGGTCTATGTTGCTCGTACTTATGTATGGCTTTGAATTCTTCCTTAGACTGGACTAAGGCGACCTGACTCGTCGGTCTCGATGTGTGTCTGGAAGGATTCGGAGGGCGACTTGCGTATTCTCCATTTCTGGTAGTGCGAAAGCATATGAGGATCTGGATGTGAGGCAGACGATCGTCTCTCCACTGCGACCATCTTCCCCTCCTCAGTAAGTTTGGAGTAGCCTGCTCAGAAAAAGCGGTGCTAATATCAGGAACAGAAATCGAATTATGCGATAGAAGAATGGTCAGGTTAATCTGAGAAGTCGAGCAAATAAAATTGAGTGTTTCTTTTTGTTGGCCCTGAATTTGAAAATGCCAAAGCGGTGAATACCTCTTTAGGTTCGGATTGTTCCTGGGTGCAATTTGAGAAACGACAGGAAACGACCCACATAACTCCAATCAAAAAATTTTGCAAAGAATGTGGGTACCAAAGTGGTTCAAGAACGCAGAGGTAACGAACGTGGAGATCATTTCGTGGAGCACTGATGGAGAGATCAAAGACGGAGTCCGCTGATAGGTAGACGGAGATGTACCGGAAGAGGCAACAGAGGCTCGGCAGCGTATTTCCCTAGTGACAAACGAGTATGAAGTCTAAAGTTGGACAAGTCATCCTCGCCCCCAGTCATTGTCCATGCTAGACAACGAACGGCAATTCGGTTTAACCAGTATTCAGTCAGAATAGCATGTTATTAATAAGTACTGGAACAAAACAATGAGTCAAAACAGAAACGTTGGCAGAAGAACTATCACACTGACGGTAAAAGATTTACGACGCCTATGACTGACGCGATAAAACTTCTTCCCCTCCGCTTCGCCTGTACGTTTCCTGAGCGAAATCTTCGTATATTTTGAAGCTATCACCAGTATGAGAATCAGGAATGCGTTTCTGCTTTATAGATCTGTATCTTGTGTCACGGCGTATTCCCCATACTGCGCCTGTTTTCTCTGCGGTATCGAAGTGATAATTGCAGGACGAAAATCAGCGATATGGAGGTGTAGTTGAGAGTTACGCGCGTAAGGTCGGCCTATGGAATTGTTTCCTCTTCTAACTTTCCCCTTTCGCGGAACTGAGAACGCGCTCCGCAGGAAAAAAAGTGAGTCGAGTGACACAAACATCCGCGTTCAATGTCATTGGCCCTGAGTTGGGCTTTGTGTCCAATTCGCAATACTTCGGCCACTCTTGTTTGGGTCCTGGTTTTTCTACCTTGACGATAGCCGCCATCAGTGAAACTTTCAATGAACAAATCCACAGACTACGGGATACTAGTCAGATTCAGGATTAAGATCACAGGGGATGCTCATACCATCGAAGTAGCATATCGCAATTGCTCCGGTCGAGTAGAAACATATTGGATGGTGGAATCTCGCAGAACTGCGGGAAAGGCGACTACGAATGTTCTCGAAAAGGGGCTGAAAACGACGAAATTGTCCAGGAAAGACCTTCCGAAATGTTGGATAAGCTATTGGAAGCCCATAGCATTCGTAGCAACGGGAGAGGTCACAAAGGTGGAGTTTCATAGTTCTAGGATGAGGTGAAGAGGCTTGATGAATGACAGTGATGAAGAGATGTAGAGGGGGGGGGAGGTAAGTAATCGGGGTCAACCGGAGGGTAGTCTCAACGGCAACGATGAACTGGGAGGGGGGTCTGTATCACATTGTATCGAAGAACAAAGAGTACGGGCGACATGACTCTCCTCGGTAAGTCGGGTAAATGTGCGGGGGAGGATGAGAGAGAAGGGAAGCGCAGGGTTAGGCGGAAGACCAGTGACGCAGGCGTATTGCTGGGAAAGGTGGTAGGATCAGTTTGTGCTAGGACTGGGAACGGGTAAAAAGTGAAGCGTGACTGAGTGACAGATTGAATCGATAAGAACCCTTGTGCGGAACCTTCAGATACCGTTGCTGATCGAGATCCATTCATTTTGATCATTTCGGCTCCTGGAGATATATATAGTTATGCCATATAACGCCACCGTGATTTATTTGAAGATGCTTAGGTACGGCATGTCGGCAGCACAATACATACCAAGAGCTCACCACTTCCTACCAGTCTATAAAATGCGAGAGGAACCCCAACTACCGTCCCATCACACATCTCCCTCAATACCAACACTTGTCCAATGTCTTCAGCAGCCTTACCGTCCAGAAGGCAGTGCATCCAAGACACAGGCAACTATTGTCAGTGTCCATGGTTCGCGTCGAGCCTCTTAGATCAGGTAGTCGTTCATCTTCATGCATATTTGCGTGCTCACGCTCTCCCAGAACATCTGCGGTCTGTGCGGACACGGCATTCACGCCCATGTCGACTATGTTTCTATGGTCGTCCATCATTATCCCGCGAGGCAATGCGCCGCGTATGTCCAAATGGTATGCTGCTCCTCATTTTGCACGACAGTTTTAACTCATGCAGTTTACGTCGTAGACACCTCTAACACAACGATGTACGTGTGAAGCTCAGCTTTGTGACCATGTCGCTACCGATAACACGTATCGTTCTGCGGAACCGTGGACCGTTTTGGACTATTTCACGGACAGCAACAACACTTCTTACAATGCTGCTGCAATTAGCTTTTCCGTCGGCGCCATCAACGGTCCGATGTCCTTTTCTCCTGCTGATCCCGACATTGTCACCTTTACCCACGACTCGAGTCTCATGCCAGTCATTACTACACCTACTTTCTCTCCTAGTCCCCGCCGTGCATTCAGCCCCTCCAGCGATGTGAGGAACATTCCCCTCGTTCCCACATCCATCTCTTCCCCTTCTTCCAGCAGCGCTTCATCTGGTATTCAAACGGATGTTGTTCAATATCCGGGCCATTTCATGAATGACTCCTACACTCGTCAGCTAAACAGCGACACGACGAATGAGATTTTCGAATACCTGGATTATCCAAACGTGTGGTACGGTGCGATGCCTGGAGCTGGCGCTGACGCCTCGTCGGACGCATTTGCTTAGCTGTCGTTGGGCCCAGAACCACGGCGATGACAACCAATTGTTCTTCATTGCAACGATGCTTGGTATCTCTATCGATTATCCAAAACACATTTCGCTTCCAATTTACTGCACACACAATATCATGGTTTGAAAAAAAAGCTATCGCCTTGTCTCCTTATTCCCATTGCACTTTCCTCTCCAATCATGCAGCATCTCTAGCTATAAATTTCTCAGTGTCATATTTACCCGATCTATGGATCGTTGTTCCCAGTCGCTACATTTTATTTCCCTCTGTCGAAATTTGCTATCAGTCACCTATGAATACTTCTTCTTTGGCCTCCACTACGTTTGTTGCTGTGTTCGACGTTTTGTACTTGAATTGCTGTGTAGTTAGGTATTTATACAATCATCATCCTCGTATACACCCTCGGGCTCGTGTTCAGTAAATTTTAGACTCATACGACAAGTTGTGATTGCGTATATGTAATCCAAGTGGCCCTCTTAACATGATGGTATCGTCATAAGTACCCGGCTTCTGGCCAGCCGCTCTAAGTTTACCGCTTAGGGAATCTATGAACATAGCGCGCGCATTTACTATAATGCTCCGCGTACCAATCCCGAAGTGCACCAGCAATTGGGATAGAATCAGCAGAAGTAGAAAGCAGCGATCTTAAAACAATAGCTATATATCGAGATTCCAGAGTTTGTATATCTCTTTGCATTGTTGTTTTCCATCGTGCCGCCTCATGACGGAGATATATTTAAACTCCGCTTCACCGAATGTCGAATTTGGCAATGGACGCCAGCCTGTATGACTTCATCTAGAACGTCCAGACATCCTTCAGCGACACCTACTCATGGCCCGTTCGCACACTTCAATCTGGCACATCACAAAGTGCCACCGAACCACCCCTCGCAGCCTATCATTTCCTATCCGACGGCTATGTCCGTACATCATTTCCAAGGTGCGATCTTCCCTGCTGGTACATACAATTACGGCTCACCCAGCTTACAGATACTAGGGTGGTGCTCACCGGCCGACTTGGTTGGTATCAGAGGGTTATCCAAGGACTTCAAGGCTTTCTTAGATAGTAAGCCCCACGGATCCTTGTGCTGGAAGCGCGCTCGAGCCAACGTTTCCCATCTTCCTCCTCCGCCTACGTTTCCACATTACAACCTTGACGAGCATGCCTACGCCGCCTTTCTTTTTAACGTCTATCAGACGCCATGTTTTGTGAGCTTCACGATTCCTCCTTGTGATAATGTCCGTGATGCCGCTTACAGTGTTGCGGGCAAGCCACAAACGGAACGTTTCCCAACGTCATGTACAGAGTGTACCTTTGCGGTCGTGTAAGCCAATCTCAGCATCATTAATTCGCTGCTCAACACCTTTTCCCGAAGCCTGCATGCTCCAAACAATTCGAGTCGTATGTATCATGCCATGCTTTCCTTCGTCTGTCCTCAACGTCGTTTTGCTAGCGAAAGCCAGGGTCATTTGTTTACTTATCACGGAGACAAAGAACTTATTCGTAAATATGCGCCTATCATGCCTGCTTTACCGTACAACCTCAGCCCCAGTGGCCAGAAGCTGTTCATGGTTCAACATGCGAAGCAGCAGCTGAAGGAGTATCACCGATACATAGCAACCAGAGCTACGAAGCTTTGGACCGAGGTATGTAGTAATCTGCATTCTAGCATCAGAATCACCAACACATTTTCAGAAACTCGAGCAGAAAAGGATACTGCGACACCTCTTAAATAATGTCTCTCATCATTATGATAATTATGCAACCTACTAACGGCACATATATTAGAATTCGTCCGCCCTGTATCCCTGGATGACACGGTATTACAAAAGTTCCCACCCCGTTCAAAGATCGAACAAAGAATTGTAGGCTTTGATATGGCTCCTTCTGTCTAACGGAAATGACAACCTATCCGGTAGCTTGAGAAGGATAGAGTTGGTTGAAAACTTCAGAACGTCAGCTACGGCCAGATCACCCACTACACGCCAGACCCTGGACACATTCAACAACTCTTTAACCCTCATGACCTGGACTGGTGCGTCGCTGTCCTGTCAATCAGGATATTATTCAAATCGTCACTATAGTGTGGCATGGCATCCGGCTTCAATTCTTCAAGGAACGCCGTCACCATGCCGATAGGCGTAAATGTCGCTGGTGTCCCAAGGCGTACTCGGCGATATCACTTCAACGTCATATTCGTAGTTGGTAAGCCAAGCCTCTCTTCTGTCATAATGTAACCACTGATGCTCCAAAAGTCATTCTAGCGTGGTATTATCCACTGCTAACACCGTACTTTAAAGCGTCGGAAATACTTCTCAACGCCGGCCGGAGGGAAGCTCAGACCCCTTGGGCTATTTCAAGACATGTAAATCTATCCACTACTATTCTCGAGAAAAGCAGTCGTTGGAAGTTTAAATAAGGACCGGACGTATATTTTTATTCTTCGATAGATTTGTATACTTTGTCCCTTCAAATGTTTGTTAGGCACCTGACTACTGCATCCAGATATCATGCAAACCATTCTACTCAGAGTCAAATGTCCTTTAATCAATATAGTCGTCGTTGCGCATGTTCTAATTTGCCTAGGAATTGTACGCTAATATTAACCCGTAAAGTGAACCCCAAATAGGCATTCGACGCTCGGTGTTTTTGAATTCTCGGCCAACAAAAAGAAACGCTCGTCTCTATATCCTCAGCTTCTCGATAGTCAAGTTGGATTCGCTGCTTGTTAGGAACCCAGATCGTCGCCATGTTCGTTAGTGTTCACAGTTGTGACCGAGTTAAATTCCGCAATCCGGCGAGTGGAGGTCCTGATGCATGCGAGTATCATGCAAGTCCATGGAACTTGAAGGTGGGTAGACGTAACTGTCGCTGTTGATGAATACGCAGCGAAACGGATGGCGAGCGACGCCGTATCCGAATCCTTGGAGGCTGCGTCAATCTTATCAGATGGTCCGCGTCAGATATACTTCCAAACTATCTAGATCGAATCTCATATTGTACCCAGGAACAATCCGCGAGAGCAAATCCCAAAGAGGTACTCACCGCTTAACATTTTCAAATTCGAACTTGATCTTCCAACAAAACGAAACACTCACCTTGACTTGCCCAGCCTCTCGATCTCGATCTTGACAATGTCTTCTATCGCATGATTCGATTTCTGTTCCTGATATTAGCACCGCTTTTTCTGACCAAGCTCATCAGGACTTACTGAGGGGGGGAAGATGGTCGCAGTGGAGAGACGATCGTCTGCCTCACATCCAGATCCTCATATGCTTTCGCACTACCAGAAATGGAGAAGACACAAGTCGCCCTCCGAATCCTTCCAGACACACATCGAGACCGACGAGTCAGGCCGCCTTAGTTCAGGAAGACAGACCATCGAGGTGAGCTAGCGAACATCCGTGACCACAATGATCATGGTTAGCAGCATCGACCCTCCGTGTGCCAGGGGACCAGCACACGGACGCCTCTACGGAAGTCCTTATGAAGACAGGTGATCCTGCCTCCTTCGGAACAGCCGCTGTGTTGCCCGGCAATTATGGGAGTATTCGGGTATTTGCGTTCCCCGATTTATTATGGTGACATTGGGACCCAATGTTCAGAGTTTTGTTTTTCTTCTGGCTCACTGGGACGATCTGAGACATGCAGAAGGCGGTGCGACCAGTCCCTACTAGAATTTGTCAATTCTTTTACTTTGGCCTATAAATTCGTAACCATTATGTTCATTCCTTTGAAGATTTAGCAGAGAGAGCATGCATAAGAGAGTCTCCGCTTCCTTCCCATGTTCGCGTCAGTCTTAGACGCTGTGGACATTTTGCCTCTCGGTAATTTCTGTGCTAACTTTTTCTGTTTCAACTCAATGCTTTGTTCCAGAATTGCTAACACACTGTTCCGACAGAGTATTGGTGAATAGATTTGGCGCTCGTTGTCTATTTTCAACGTCGATTGGGGATCAAGACAACTTGCCCACGTTTGGCCTTCATATTTGTTTTCACTATGGAAACATACTGCCAGCCGCTGTCGTCTCTTCTAAGTATCATCTTCTACCTATCCGCGGACTCTCCATCTTCGATATCATTTCTGTCGGTGTATGAAGCGTGTACATATTTATCACTTCCAATTGATTTCCCTCTGTCGCCAATAATTGCTTTCGGAATTAGGCTCCGAGGGAACGTCCTTCCTAGGAACGGGGAATGACATACGTCCTGCATATGCCTCCGCGCCGGTCCATGGTGTTCGCTCTACTGATGTCTACATTCCAAAACAATCACACATGTTGGAAACGGACGGATAACAGCAAAGCGATGAGTATAACGAGCATGTACTACAAAGCAGAAGAACTGATAGCAAATTGATAGTGTATCCCGACAGAACTGGTCGCATATACAGCAAAGAAGACAAGTGAATGCAATGTATCACCTGGAAACTAAGGAATTCAAACTGCACTGAAAAAACAAAAGAAAGAGTCGAGCGGAGAGAACGTAGGAACAAGATTTTTTTCTGTAATTGTCAATGGATAGATGATAAGGATCGTGTATAGACGTGAAACTTTGGATGATAAAAGCAAGGTTTTTTATGCATCCTAGGCGTGGACTAGGCGAGTGGACCCGACCAGGCTTCGGACGTTGGACCGTAGATCACATTAGAATGATCATGGTAATATAAGTTCTCCTCCGTCGCGCCGCCGTCCAGCTGACGAGCATAGGAATCGTTCATGAAATACTCTGGGTATTGAACGAAGTGATCATCTGGGCTATAAGCTTGGGCCTGAGTAATACCCGATTGAATACCGGATGATGCGCTACTAGCAGAAGGAGAAGAGATGGACGTGGGAGTAAAGGAAATGTTCCCCGCTTCACTGGAAGGAATGAATGCACGGGGACTGGGGGAGAAAACGGGCGCGGTAGTTATTGGCATGAGGTTTGCGTCCTGAGAAAAGGACATGGAGCTGGGCGTGTATGGACCGTTGATGCCGTCATTGGAGAAGTCAATCGCGGCAGGACTGTAGGAAGGGCCGTTATTATCCGGAATATAGCCCGAGACGTTCCATGGTTCCGCAGAACGATACAAGTTATTGATAGGAAGGTGATCATAAAGCCAAATTTCACACGTGCAACGCTGTGTCAGAGGCGTCTATAGCGTAGGCTGCATGAGCTCAAGCTATCGTGGGGAGTGTCGAGCAGTATACCTTTTGGACGTACGTGGCGCATTGAGTTGGGGGATAGTGATAGACTACCATCGAAACGTAGTCAATATGCGCGTGAATACCGTGTCCACAGTTAACGCAGATGTACTGTGAGAATGTGAGCACGGAAGTACGGCAAAGATGGATGAGAGTGTACCGGGTCTAACAGAGGCGACGCGAACGACGGGCACTGACAATGCTGGATGTTGTCAGTAACCTGCGTGCATTGCCCTCGAGATGGAAAGACTGCTGAAGGCATTCTGTTGTTGAGAGAGATATGGGAGGACGGTGAGATGACAATTGAGGTTCATCTCGGCGTATTTATATAATGGACTAGGTATCTCCAAAGGAGACATCGGGAAGCGAGATCGATTCCTAGGACTGTATCTGGCTGTGCACCCGTGGAGGGCTGACCTCTTCCGGCATCCCGGCAGATTCGGACAGGGTACTGGTTTGCCATTGTGGGCCGAAAGGAAGGAAGTAGGTTTGATTAGTCGTCGGTGCTCCTGAACAGAAATGTCACGACGTCGACTCGGAATGAGCGTTGGGATTCCAATTTCCAGCTTCGCACTTCCCCTTCCCAGAGCTCTGGTCTCACAACGCGATAATTTGCTTTCCTCCTGGACGAGATCTCTCCGGGTTTCTACACGTCTGACAGTTCCTAAGACGTTTGATCACTAGATAAAGCATAGGTGTGTTTCCTTCTCCCGCTCTTCTGCCTGTTCTGACGCCTTGAAATCTTCAGTGTTGCTGTCAGCTTTAGACGCTTCTTTGATGATGCTCTTGTGCCTATTCTGACGCCTTGAAATCTTCAGTATTGCTGTCAGCTTTAGGCGCTTCTCTGGTGATGCTGTATCAATCGCAGTGTACCCGTTGCCTGACCAGTTGAAAGTACATACTTCGGATCCTCCTAAGCAATCAGCGCAATATGGCTGGTAGAATAAGCTTGCAGGTAGTATGGAAATAAGTATTCTTTGATGAACCTTGAAGCCATAAATTAAAGCGAATACAAAGCCCGCTTGGGACTTGCCAATTGGCGGACACACGTGATGTAAAATTGTTGACCTGAACCAAAATCGACTGCATGTCGGAAATATCTGCTGTGATACGAAGCTACTTAGTTCCACTGCAGCTTTCTTTATATAAAAATGCGCCTCTTTGAAACCAAGCACCATCGCATCCTCAGCGTATATCTCCCTCACCAGTCCAATGCCACTGTCACCTTCAGCAACCTTATCTTCCCGAGGACAGTGCATCCAGGCTACTGACAACTTCCAGCACTGTCGGTGTCGATGGTTCAAACGTTCACCCTTCCTGCTTCCATCCTGCTAGATCATGTAGGCTCTATTCAATCTCATCCATATTCCTCGCTCACGTTCTCGCAGAACACCTGTGGTTTCTGTGGACACGCTATTCACGCACATGTTGACTGCGTTTCAATGGTCGTCAATCATCATCCTTCGACTCAGTGTGCGGTGTACGTCCAATAGGTGCGCTGCTACATACTCGACAGAATGACTTTAACTTATCTGGTCCTTTGTAGATACCACTGGTACAACGTTGCACGTGTGAAGCTCAGCTTTGTGATCATGTCGCTACCGATAACGCGTATCGTTCTCCGGAGCCATGGGCTGTTTTGGACTGTTTCGCGGACAGTAACGGTCACAATGCCACGTCGATTGGCTCTTCCAACGATCCGTACGGGCCCAGCTCCATGTTTTCTCCTGCCGATGCCGACTCCACTATCACCTTTTCTTCGGATGTGAACCTCATGCCAATCCCTACCGCGCCTGTTTTCTCCCCTCATTCCCGCCGTGAATTCAGCCCTTCCCGCGATGCGAGGAACATCCCCCTCATCCCCCTCACTTCCACGCCCATTCCTCTCCATCTGTCAGTAGCGCACCGTCCGGTACTCATTCGGGTATCACTCAGACCCAAAACATGCCTCCGACCATTAATTTGTTCATCCGGACCATTTCACGCTCGTCAGCCGGACGGCGAAGCGATGAATGGGAGTCACTTATACCATCACGACGATTCGTATGTGATGTACAGCACGACACCTGAAGCAGGCGCTTGGTCGGGTCCACTCGCTTAACCTATGCCGACGGCCGCCATAATCCTACCCTCTTGTCTTCTAAATCGTTGGCATGCTGACTTCATCTATTCCTTATAATTATTGCCAGGATCCTCCGACCTCGCTATTTCTACCTATCCATCGATGATTGTCAAAAAAAAAAGGTTTACACCCAGTCAAAATGATTGCGCGGCGCACATGTATATCCCTTCTCATCTCTCCCCGCTCGGTTCTTCTCTCACCAATCGCCACCGCGAAGCAAAACCTTAAACTTCAAATTCCTCATTTTGTGTTTGCTGTGGTTACGTTTCATTGCCTATCTCAAAAGTTCTTTTCTGTATGTATTTGTCACCAATTATGTTGATTATCATCACTTCGCTTTCGAATCTTTTGCTTTGACCTTTTGATGCTCGTTACGCTTATTGATTTACCGTTATCTGTCGGTCTCCAATCTGTTGTAATTGATTTGCTGCTAGTGCTGGAATTCATCAGGACCTGAGTTGCCCTCGTTAGAAAAGTAGGCGCCTTAGATTCCAAGGCGACATACAAAACCCGGAAACCTTTGTTAACGATAGAGATAGATACGACGGAAGTAGAAAACAGCAATTCAAAGCAGTACTAGAATCATAGACGAAGGCGACCAGATTATCGAAGATGTGATATCAAAACGATGACTAACCGAATGGAGGTCGAACGTAATAGCGGCAAACGAATATGGAGGTCCAATACATACGACACTGGTACTGTTCTATGGACACGCCATCGAGTAGGGAGTAACAATATAATTTAAAGAGTAAGCAGTCAAGAAGCAGGACGTAGTAGTACATTTGGTCCAATCGATAACTCCTGATGCGTATACTGGCCCCGGTTGTGTATGCATACGCACTGACAATCAGATGTACCGAACATCAACGCTCAGAGTCGCCCGAGCAGCTTCACGGATCCAATGTCGCTCTCCTCATGCTGACGAGACATTCCTACCGAGGCGTGCTGACCAGACCTTTCCTTTGTTGCGCTGGTATCAGCCATCTGCTTCTGGATGAAGATTGCGTCTTTCTCAAGCTGAGCAACAGCTTTGATTTGAGCGGTGTTCGATTGATCAGTTGGGGTAGCAACGGGAGCAGGAGTGGGGGCAAGTGTGTTGGGGCTGGTGGATGGAAGGGGTTTGGCCACGCCGCCAGAAGGACGTTCGCCACTCCTACGCTGGATGCTGGCAATCGCAGGAACTTCTTGCTTCTCTAGATGTTCCATCAGAGCCTGAGCCTCAGGCAAGCGATAAGGATTCTGCATTGGTCTATGGCTGATAAGCATGGCAGCGCAGGTGCACGCTTGGGTGCGAGGTGACTAGAGTATTCAAAGCATAAGCACCATGCTCAATGTCTGATGAGGAGAAAGTACCTCTTGGACATAGGCCGCGCAATGACTCGCGGAGCAGTGATGGACGATCTTTGACACGTAGTCCACATGAGAATGGATACCATGCCCGCACTTGCTGCAGGCAAACTGCAGATATGTGAGCACGCAAAACAGCACAATCCGATGAAAGGTCACCTTGTTGGCCGCAGAAGAGGGAGGAGACATGAACCATAGACACTGACAGGGCTTGCTCCCGTCGCCCTCTAGGCATCGAGCTCTGTAAGGCATCTTCAACGGACCCATCGTGCGGACACCGTTGATCATGAACGTATCACGAAAGAGTGGGATGGAGTTGGGATTCATCTGTAGAGTGGCAATAAAGACGACGAGTAGTGGTGGCAGGTGCAGTGAGAATGACCGTCAACGATTACGTACAGCATCCATATACTTTTCCCACGCCGCATCTTAGCGTTGTCATAATCAAAGTTGCTTCAGCTTCTCGAATTTTCACCCGCTTCTGACGTACATTGGACAGAGCACAGGATCTGTCGACCATGGCATCATATTGATGGCAGAGCAAGACTTGTATCTAGTCGGAAGTGAAAATATTGAGTTCGGCACGGATTCCGAGGCCACCTAGCACTTGTCGACGGATTCAAGTTATACTTGGAGGAGCTGGCCAAACCTGAAAAGACTATTGCACTATGGCTTCTCTCTCCGGAAGAAGTATTCTTGTGGTATATATCTGTAGGAACTGCTCACTACTGTATCGACATGGTCCTACCACGCTGCTTCGCACGAACTTCCTGCCACAATTTAAATAAATAATTACAATAGATTACAACACTCCGTAACAAGAACTACCCTTCTCATTTCACTTCATCCTATGATAGTAATTTTCTGATCGTAATGATAGCGGACGAGCTTGCACACCTGGCGAGTACGTAGGTGAAGGATACTGAAGAGGTTCAGAGCGCGGTAGACCCTTCTTCTCATCCAGATACTTCCAGAAAGCACGCGACGGTGCGGAATTTCTAGATCTTCGTCGTCTGCGTAGCATGAAGAGTACGAGACCTGATAAAATGGATAACAACGCAAGCGAGCCGAGGACGCCGCCTACGATGGCTCCCGTGTGTGACGCGGTTTTGGTCTGAGTGGCTGCCATTGGTGTTGCTTCCCTTTGGAAACAGTCAGGTATGCTACATGTTGGTAAACACTGCCATACGTACTCTGTTGCTGTTGAAGCGGGACTTTGATCTGTTGAAGAAGGAATGATCTCTCCCCCGATTCCTGTATCTGTAGTATTCGACCCATCCAGTGCAAACCAATGGCTATATGCGAGAACCTCCGAGTCATATGGTCTGGGAGAATTCGTCTGAGAATATAGTAATAAGTCGATAGCAAGACATACCCGACGCCCCAAGCCATCACTATATGATCCTTCACATCAGCGTTTCCCGTATGATTGAAGGTCATAGTAACGTTTTGATCTTGTGTGAAATTCGTCACCGCCTGATTCACCGGTACAATTGGTGGCAGGAAGTTGGTGATTCCCCCCTTTGCCCGATATACACCAAGGTTGAACTTTGGGGGGTCTCCCAACATCCAGCGTAGGAATATCTGTGTACTTTGATTCGCTATGGGAGTGCCATTTAGCAGGAAGATGTCCAAGGACAACGAGAACGGAAAAGTGGCTGCGAGAAAGCATCTGCGTCCTGGCGTTATTCAGTTGCACAAGAAACGAGTAAACGATCTCGGCTTACAATTGAAAGAGTGAGAGAAACATGAGAGGATGAGAGGATGTGGAGGGCGGCAACAAATATTGGGGTGGAGACTAAGCGTTTCGCCTTTTGACTTTAAATGGGCGTAGCGACAGGTGGATGATATCATGATCGCAGCGTATGAGATGATCATCGCTAGTGCTGATGGTAGTAATCAAATTCAGATCAACCCCCCGCTGCTAATACAGCTACATCCAATAGAAGTCCACCTAAACTCCGCACCTCAAAAGTGCGGGCGGAGAAAGATGAAAGAATATCAAGTGGAGAGCGCTCAGTAAAGGCGAATACATCCGAGCCTGATGAGAGAAATCCACATAAGGTATTCCGAGTCGAGGGAGACTATGATGGTGGAGGCGACCCCCGTAACCGAAGGCATAGAACTGGGATACTATGTGATCTCCTGCGTGATGACACAGACGGCCTGTTTCTCCGGCTTCCCTAGTACAATGGTCATGATGGATACGGCAACTGATATAAAGATCAGCAATGATGCCCCTCCGAAGTGCCAGTACTTAGGTATTAGGGGTTAGGAATATGGAAACGTTGTCGTTGATTTCATTTCAGAACCTTGGAACGCTGTGAGTAACTACGGCACGGAATCAAGGTCGCTTTGTAGTACCGACCTTTTTTGACTGCAAATTTCTCGCCACAGCGGAATATATTGATGTGCCAGTACCCTCTTCGGTTAAGCTTGCATTAAGCACCCTCGAAGCATTGCCTGCCGCCGACGATCCTTGTGAATATGCACCTAAATCCATTTGGAACACACTCGACGAGCGGAAACGAAGTGGGATAACTTACAGATCATTGAGCAAATGATCAATAGTCGGACGGTAGACACAATGGGAGAATGATAGAAGAACGTTTCCTTCAACTATTGAGTATACCAATCACGATATCGCTCTTCGCGATCGATGCTTTCGTTCAAGATGGCACCGTCAAAAAGTGGTCAAATATGCAGCGAATTGCAACGATAGCATTGACATCGTGGATAGGGAAAGGGATTTCACTTTGGAACTGTAATACGAAGATCCTGTTTATCGCTAAAGCCGCTCTTAGTCCCATCCTAAGGAGTTTTGCCACCTCTAAATTCTGTCCCTTGATCGTTGAGGATGCAAATGACTGAGAGAAGAAGTGACGGGGACCGACGAGCAATCGTAAGACGGGTATGATGAATTGCTTGAGCTTGAGTCTGCCGCATTACGCCATGTTTGAACCCAGATGCCGGGTCTCGTGTGCCAGTGCTTCAACACGAAGGGAAGAGCAGTAGTCCAGTGAAACCTGTTGGGGAGGGATAAGCACAGATGCGTGAAAACAGATTCAACAAACGCACAGCAAGTGTCTTGTTCCTCTTCGGCGACACAAAAGCGTCAAATAGGAGACGACGCCTGATTTCGAAGACACTGTATTGAGTAGCACGCGTTAATAGATTTCTTTATTCTTCAATTAAGCTGAAGACCGCACCGGATGCCGATTGCAAAGAAGCGTAGACATGTCTTCCAATCGATGCCTTCAAATCCTTCTGGCACGTAAATCATGTCCGTTCAAGCATCGAGTTTTGATAGGTTGTGAGTCACCCGCAAATAGAATTTGTATGATCAACAAAACTGGCACATTGCAAAGGAATTACATACCTGGTGTTAATAGACATCTGGTTCTCTGAACGCTGTGTCCGCCAATGAGCTTGCAATGTCAAACACATGCCTCGATTAATCGACATCTTCAAAAGACATCAAGTTTTTGAGACGCTGACGGAGAAAAAGCAGCAGATGGACAGGTCGCAGTCGCATGATGAAGGCAAGAGAGTCGAGAGAGGAAGCAGTTGAAGGTTCAGGCCCAGGTCCTGTGCCGGCGGCGGACCAAGACAAACGTAAATAACACGTACCGCCTCTGAATCAAATCAAATCTAATTCAAATTCAACTCGCATCTAAGTATTCCTATTTCTAAAAATAGCATTAAGTAAAAACAAAAATCCTCATCGTCGTGTCGGACAAGCCGCAATAGGAAGAGTGGGCGGGAGTAGCCGGCGATGCGGGGAGCAATTTTGATTATAGATGTCGTAGTGGCGAGAAAGCCGCCGACGAACCAAAAAGAAATACTCACTTTCACTGGCTCGACTTCTCCTATGTGACCATTTTTCTCTCGCTTGATTCAGTTTCTGTTCCTGATATTAGCACCTCTTTCTCTGACCAGGTTACCCCAGACCTACTGAAGATGGTTGCAGTGGAGAAAAATCTCTATCGACCTCTCATACCATCTTTCCCGTTTTTCCAACTGCCATAGGTTCATATCTAATTTCGGTTCGTCTTCTAAATATCGCTAGGTTCCGTGTGCTGGTCCTCTGGCACACGGAGGGTCGATTCTGCTAACCATGATGAATGCGGTCATGGATGTTCGCAAGCTCGCCTCGATGGGAATGATGTCTTCCTTAGACTGGACTAAAGCAGCCTGACTCGTCAGTCTATATGTGCGTCTGGAAGTCGGAGTGCGACTCGGGTCTTCTTCATTTCTGGTAGTGCGAAAATACATGAGGATCTGGATGTGAGGCATTGATCGGTTTGAGTGGCTTCACGTTTTTGACTGCAGGATAGACGGTAACGTTGATCGGACCATACGAGAGAGATGTGCACTGTCGGGAGGAAACACGGTCAAGATGCATTTATCGTTGTTACATCAAGTACAACCATCGTGTCCGATCGGTAAGTCCACACGGAGATCATACATCGGAAGAAGTGTAACTCGGGGTAGACCTGTACGATGGTGGAGGCAAACTCCCGTATCCAGCTTCCATCCGTCTGGTCTGATTTTCCAACCGCAACGCCATGATCTCTTCTCGCATCCTCGCATTCTCTGCTTCTAAATAGTCTCTGGATACTTCCGAAACAGGTTCTTGGGCATCGGTCTCACGTTCCTGATGAAAACTCATATGACTAGATCCCAGCGGGAACGGAGTTAAGGGACCCCCATTCTCATTTGGCAGATACTTCCAAAAAGCACGGGACGGCACGGAAAATTTGGATCTTCGTCGTCTGCGTAGCATGAAGAGTACGAGACCTGATATAGACTGTCGTAAAACGGGGGATCAGTTCGTTCCCAGTATAGACGCGCGGTGTCGAGCCAATAGTATTGCGCTTGGCTGAGCTCTGCAAACGCATGAGGATGTACACTACAGTACCTACTTTTATACTAAAACCTATTTTACTAGAATCTTCTACACTTTTCCTATATCTTCTTCCTTAATCAGCAAGCTCGGCATGATGCCGGATTGCCATATTCCAACATAGACAAAAACACAAGTGATCCGAGGACGCCGCCTAAGATGGCTCCCGTGCGTGAAACGGTTTTTGTCGCTGCGAGGGTTGCCGTTGGTTCTTCCCTATGAAGAACAATCAGGTACGTAAATGTTGGGATAAATATTGTCATACGCACGTTGCTGCTGTTGAAATGGGACTCTGAGTTACCGGCGCACTGGAACCTGTTGAGGAAGGAATGATCCCTCCCCCGAATCCTGTATCCGTAGTATTCGACCTGTCCACTGCAAACCAAGGGCTATATGCAAGAACATTATATGGTCTGGGAGAATCCGTCTGAGAAAACAGTAAATAGTCGATGACAAGACATACCCGACGACCCAAGCCTTCAATATATGGTCCTTCACATCAGTGTATATCGTCTGATTGAAGGTCATAGTGACATTTTGGTCCTGTGTGAAATTCGTCACCACCTGATTCACCCCTACATCTGAAGTGTTGTTTGGCAGGTTCGCTGTTCCCCCCACTGCCCAATATACACCAAGGTTGAACATTTCGGGGTCTCCCCACGTCCAGCGTAGGGATATCTGTGTACTTTGATTCACTATGGGAGTGCTGTCTGGCAGGATGATCTCCAAGGACAATGCGAGCGGAAAAGTTACTGCGAATAAGCCTCTGCGTCCGGTCGTTAATCAGTTGCACAAGAAACAAGTAAACGATCCTCGGCTTACAGTTGAAAGAGTGAGAGAAACATGAGAGAATGAGAAGATGTGGAGGGCAGCGACAAATATTGGGGTGGAGACTAAGCGGTTCGCCTTTTGACTTTGGATGGGCGTAGCAATTGGTGGATGACATCATGATAGAAGCGTATGAGATGTTCATCGCTAGTGCTGATGGTAGTAATCAAATTCAGACCAACCTCCCGCTGCTAATGCAGCTCCATCCGAGGGAAATCCACATAAATCCTGTGTTTCAACAGCGCGGGCGGGGAAAACTGAGAGAACATCGAGTCGAACGAACACATTGAAGGCGAGTCCATCCGAACCTGATAAGAGAAACTCTCATGAGACCAGATCAACATAAGGCATAACGAGCCGATGGAGACTGATGGTGGAGGCGACCCCGTATCCGAAGGCATAGAATCCGGGTACGAATCTGTTCAAGTTAATCAAAGTCGTGATTTTATGTATTCTCTTTGCGTGACAGCACAGCCGGCTTGTGTCTCCGACTTTCCCTAAGTACAATGATCATGATGCTAGCTAATATAAAAATCAGCACTGCGACCGTACTGTTGACGTTGTCCCCCAAAGCGCCGGTATGTGACAACGCCGTCGCTAATTCCTCTTAGGAACCACTCGATGCCAAGGAATCAAGGTGGCATTGCGATACGGACTTTGTTCTTTTGACTGCACCGCATACCCTCTTCGGTAATACTTGGCTCAGATACACTCGAAGCATTGCCTGCTTCTAACCATCCCTGTGCATAGGCACCTAAAATCATCTTAACTATACTCAACGAGCGGAAGAATCGGGACAACTTACAAGTTGCTGACCAGATGGTAAACCGGCAGGGTAGACAGACCGGGAGAAAGATGGGAGAGTTTCAAGCCCGTCTCGTCTCTTTTCACTATTGGGTGTACGCTCTCGTTCAGTATGGCATGTCGCTCAATAGGCAGTGCATTGCGATGGTAGGATTTTGACATCGCAGATAGGGAGACGATTTTCGCTTTGGAACTACAATACGAAGATTCTGCTAAGCACTAAAATCGCACCATGAGGGGTGGCGCCACCTCTAAATCGTCTCCCTTGGTCGCTGGGGAAGGACAAGTGGGAGGAGTGATCAGAAACGACGATCGATCTCAATACAGGGAGGATGAATTGAAATCGCAATAGGACAATGCCGGCTTTGCGGCGCCATACTAGTCCAGAGAAACCTGTTTGGGAGGATGAGTACATATGCATGAGAGTAGAGTCAACACACGCACAGCAATTGTCACAACGGAAGATTGTAATAGCGATCTGCTATGGCCTGTTACTTCTTCGGCGCCGCAAAACATGTCGGATGGAATACAATGACCGGTGACGCCTCCCGAAGACGTTATTGAGTAGTGACGTGGCCTGTAACACCATGTAAGATCTTTCATTCTTCAGTCAAACAGTAGAAGACCGCACCTAGCGCAGATTGCAAAGAAGTATAGGCACTCCTATCGACGCTTTCTTTCGTGATACAAATGTTATCGTCCATTTGGCATTCAAGCCAGCTGCTTTGAAGGATGATAAGCCAATGATAAGCTGTGAGTCGCTGAACAAACATAACTTCGTATGATCAATAAATAGGAATATTACAAAGGAATTGTATACCTCATCTAATTATCTAAACGCGGTCGTATGAAGAAGGCACAAGATGGTGGAAGCAGTTTAAGGGTCAGGACTCTGTGCCGGCGGCAGACCAAGACATGCGTAAATAACGCGTGCCGCCTCTGAATCAAATTGGATTTCTAATTCAATTAATTCAGGCTCGATATTTGGGGTAAATTCATTTATTTAAAAATAATTAAAAATAAGCTGTAAATTGTTGTTTCTGTTCCAGCAACTTCTCACCTACCCGTAACCGTACGACCTTGAAAATCTCAGCCCCACCTTGGACAAAACTTTTAATGTGGAACAAGCACTGTCGGAGTTTGCACACGGCGGACTGACCAGAAAAAGACCTGATAACTTGAAATCCTGTTGGTGCGTTTTGCGATTGCTGGAGTATTACGATGTCCTAAATCATCCTCAGGACTTTTAGGTTGTTCTCCAGTTTGGATTGGCTGCCCCGTCATTCCGAGGGATATTTCGGTCATAACGCAGGTACCTTGGCCTCCTCTACTACGCGCGTGATGCCTGACCGCTGCTACTGCACCTCAGATTTCAGATTTCGGTCCTGCTTATCTCGTTGCAGCGTTTCCAGGACGCCGAAATCATCGACTGGAACGCAGAGGTCTGGGAGCAAAATGAAACGTGAGTGGTATACTGAGGGAGCTTGAAGGGAGTCTGCTGAATGCGGATTCCCGTATCTCTGTCTAGGCCATAGTCATGCCGGTTGCTGTTTTTTGAGCTCGGCTACAGTCTAGCTCATGGGCGCGACATTTGGCGGCTTGGGATCTCCAGAGATATTCATCGAAAGGACGCATCTCTGGTTCCATGGTCGCCCTTCCCTAGTGTCGAGTCAATCTTCTTTCCCTCACGGTTTCTTCACACGCATCTCTTTCTTGTTACCGGATCAATGCCCCTCCTTACATTCATCCCGAAGTCCCTTTGGCGCCGGGCAATCGTTATTGTAATACTCTCGTATCGGTTTTACGAAGCATCTTTCTCGGTTTCGGGTTCATGCATCCTTTTGAACGTCTTCCAATCCGCCCCAGATGTCATGATCAAGGCGAGCTACGACTATCGGCGCGGAAGCAAAAAAAGAAGAAGGGAAACATCGGTTGGCTGAGAAGACAGCGGGGAAGGGGGTTGAGTAGAGGACAACGAGGGTGAAGCGGGATAACAGTAAGGCTACCGGTTTAAGCTGCTACTTGATCGTTGATCCGCTCCTCTGGAAGACATGGCGTTGCACGTTTGTTAGCCATGCAACGCCGTTTTATCGCAGTCCCTAGGTAAGAAAAGGCTCTATTCTGCGTATCTTCAGTCTCATGAAACTTCCAACAGGGTTTTGACAGGGTTTGAACTGGGATTTTTTAGGATAGAAGTTGGAGCGAGGGCTACGAGGGATTCAAAGCTAGTGGCCAGCTCTCCCGATCCATCTAGCAACCACCCAGACTATTTGAAGCGGCTTTCCAGCTCCTAGCAAGAATATTTTAGGACATACTGGATGTTAAACACGTTCATTCATTGCGTTGAATAATAAAACACATGATTACAGAGCAAAGTAAAGCGATAAACAATATACATGGGAAAACGAGACGATATCCAAGATGTACATATACAGTTACAGATGCTTTTATGACGCCTTCCTTCACACACCAAACGATAAAGGAGTGGGAGATGGATGATGAAATCTTTTGACTAATACCTACTCGAGTTGATCCGCCCAGGTTTCTGCGCCATAATGCGCCGCATTGTAGGTCGTAATCATATAATCCTCGCGAAATATTGCGCTCGAGTCCTGGATGCAAGCACTGGAGTTATCATCCCGGTACTGAGCGATGTAAGTGGGCGAACGAGCGTCAATCTGAGCGATGCTCGTTTGAGTAACGGGTTGCGGGGTAGGTGTGAAGATCGCTGAGTTGCCGTAAGAGTAGGAAGGGCTGTCGTTAGTGGAGAGAGTGTGCGGGGACATGGGGGTGAATGAGGTGCTTGTCGTATTGTCGTTGAAGGTGTTGATACAGGAAGACAGACCATTGTGAACATCCACCCCATAGGGCGGAGTTGCAGGCGAACGAAACATGTTCACGACAGGCTCATGATCAATGAGAGATGCCGAGCATGTGCATCCTTGTGTTCGGGGCGTCTACAGTGAGATGGAGCGTTATTGCATCGTACACCACGATCGGAGGATACATACCTTTTGGACATACGCAGCACAATTGGTCGCGAAGCAGTGATGCACGACCACCGAAACATAGTCGACATGTGTGTAAATACTGTGTCCACACAGACCACAGATGTTCTAGGAAGACGTGAGCACGGGAATATACGTGAAGGTGAATGTGAGTCTACCTGGTCTAGCAGGGGCGATGCAGGGGAGAAGAAGCATAGACACTGACAGTGCTGGACGTTGTCAGTGATTTGGATGCACTGTCCTCTAGACGGTGAGACGGTTGAAGGCATTGAGGGCGGGACACTGAGTGCAGCACTTGGAGAGAAGGCGATAGAGATATGGGTTTGCCTGGGCCATGGCGCATTTTAAGGACCAAGTAACGCCGCTACAGTGGAAGCTATTTCTGAATGAGTAGTCTGACCCGAAGAAGAGCTCCGTAGATTTGACCCTAACAGTAATTGAACTGACAGATCGATACGAAATCACTCCAGGACCAAACCCAGTCGGTCTTTCAGCGTCATCACAATGTTGCTTCCCAGTTGGCCTGGTGAGCCGCAATGTGTAGAGTCATCCCGTACTGATGTCGTTCTTCGAGCTTGATATTTTGAGATTGAAAAACAGAGTGCCTCGGATGGTCGAAGGGGTTCGGTGACTCAAAGCACATGATCAAGCCAAACCAATTTCAAACCCAAATCAAACTCTGTTTATCCCATTTGTATCCTTTTGTATCCCATAACCGCGCGCAACCTTTCAATGGGAAACAGACACTAAACCTGGACCACGGCATCCTCTTGCCCGCCAACTACTCGCTGAGTCCAGGATACTTCCGGTGACCTCCCGAGGCATCAATGCATCGTTAATCACCGTCATTGGTCCAACATTCCCCATCGATGTCGGAATGTCATCTTGCCCAGGATCTCCCGTTCGTCGGCATTCATACTAGGTGACAGGTTGCGAACTCGAATGTTAGAGGAAGGATGCAGAGGCTTGGCCAGCAGGATACTACCCGTTTCTCTGCCTGGACGATATACGTCCCGATCAGGAGGCTCCAACGAGCCAAGCGGCATCGCCTACGTGACCTTCCAATCATTTCTCTCCTCACTCGCTACGGGAGAATGGCGCTATCCCTTCCTTAGTCTCGCTCGGTCGCCATCTCCGCCTATTGCCCCATCATTTTCTGTCCGTTCTCATACAGGCTTGCGTCTCCTCCGCAGTGGTGGCCATTTCTCATTCACCACTCAGTGCTTCCCGCAGACACAGATCATACTATCCATGGCCAGTGCGATTCCAGCATCACCCCTTCCTCTACCCAATCATGTGCCGCTACAGCGTCGTCGAAGAACATCCTCGGCGTCTGTACCGCCTGTACTTCTCACATTACGGCTACGTTCATGCTGATCCCTACCCTATTCATCTATACCCCGCTAAGACGCGGATGTATGGTACAACGTTCATCCCGCCGCTTGGTCTCTCGTTGATATCATCCTTCATACCAGTCAGGTTTAAGGTTCACGTATGCATATGGATCATCGACACCGACTTTCCACCCAATCTCGATGTTGTTCTTGTTTCATGGGTTTGCTTTCACAGGCGCTACCTCGGTAGAGAGCATTACGACGGCATTCTTCTTACACCGCACCGTGTACGCTTGTCACCTTTCCAATCCCTACGACCACGCATATCACGGTCATCACCTTGAATCTCCCCAGTAATTATCGCCTGCCATGGCTGACGGGACACTCGAGGTTCTTTGAAGGCGGAACTGATGCCAGTATGGTAGTCATGCTTGACAGAGAGGCGAGTAGAGAACGGTATTGCGCCTACGCCCACGCGATTCCACCCCTTACAGTTCTTCGCGCTCAAGCTCCCCGCCGGATGACTCTGGTTCCCGCCTAATTTTTCAACAGGCTGCTGTCACCGATTCCTGCTATTATACCGACGCTTCTTCGGCACGTCAGGAACTCTCGGAATCAAAATTTCTCCCGCTGCCGCGGACGCTATGGATGACTGCTTCCATTTATCCAGCTGCTTTTATCTTCCTACGATGGGAGAAATTTCTGGAACCCTTTTTGTATCTTTTACTTATTCACAACGCCTGCAGTCCCTGTGACCGCAGGATTGGGAGACTTCCTCCATCCTGCTTATCGTTACGTTCTGCGTCTCAACAGGCCAATGCCGAGGTACCGTCGTATATATTGAACGATGGCTGTCATCTCCTCCAGCCATCGTCGTCTACTCAGCTTTCAAAAGTGAAAACGTTTGGCACGCCTCGTTCTTTTGATGCTGTCGCCAACCATTGGATCACATCGCCTGATTTCTAGCCTCCGATTCACATCTATTGGTGACCGATGGCAAGGAAACACAACCTCTACCGTTATCGATAGTATCTGTCGTCCCAGAGCTGATCAACGACACCCAGGTCACTGGAATGTCCTTATCCATCCTCCGAGTCTACACCCGCGAATGTTCAAAATTATTCCTTTACCTCGTCACGTATACACTATACCTTCTGTAGGCCTGTCCTTCGCGAATTCTGTATCCTCCTTCCAAATGGCATTGCCTCGGATCGTCATATACTTATCTCCAATGTTCAATCGAAGATAACATTGCCGCTGTTGCCATGATTGCACTTCGCCGTAGGGTCAATGGGCACACTGAGAGGGAGGTCAATCATTCCCAGAGTAAGCAAGCAGTGTAAAATAGGGAGCATAGTAGGGAGTGACGCACAGTGGGCTGAGATACCGCTCGCAGAGACTCCTCGTGTCCACTGCACACAAATATCCACATCCGCAGTTGGGTCTCGAACAGCTCCTTTCCCCTCCATTAGTGGGCGTTGGCATGGGACGTCCTACAATAGACCATCGGTTCGGATACCTCCAGCGCGTTCTGTGCAGTATCATATTTTGCCGGTCGTGATTGAATGTGAATGTGGGCGGGGGATGAATCGCGTCGACGTGTCCTTAGCCAGAGAGCTGGGAGCTGGAGACGTGTCGTCCAAGATAGGCCCGGGGGCGTCTATCAGTGTCAAGCCCCCAATACCACAACCCAGCCACGGCGACATAGGCGCGGACAGCGGAGACATCTGATCGGAGATTTGCGTACTGACTGGAAGGAAGAAAGCTTGGGTATCACGGCGATTCATGATTTACATCAATACCTGATACCCAGGTTGACCCACTTTGGTCACGCAAAAAAAGCCATGCACAGTTTTGGACATATCATATTTATCATGCACTACAGCTACTTGGACCTCAAAATGCACCGGGACGAACCCAAATCTCCGCCTTCTCTCCTGTTGGGGTTGTACTCAGTGCATCCCTCTCGATGTCTTCAGTCGTCTTGCCATCTAGAGGACAGTGCATCCATATCACTGACGACAGCCAGCATTGTCAATGTCTGTGGTTCTTCCCTCCCGCGTCGCCCCTGCTAGACCAGGTAGGTTCTCGTTCACACGCACCTTCTCGTGCTCACGTTCTCCCAGAACATCTGTGGTCATTGTGGACACGGTGTTCACGCTCATGCCGACTATGTTTCGACCTTCGTCAATCATTATCCTGCGAATCAATGCGTGGCATATGCCCAGAAGGTGTGCTGCTCTCCACTACACTCACTGATATCTCGAACTCACGATGACTTCTGCGAAGACGCATCTAACGCAACGTTGCACCTGTGACGCCCAACTTTGCAAGCACATCGGTGTCTATAATTCGTATCGTATCCAGGAGCCGTGGTCTGTTCTGCACTATTTCTATCCAGACACGAATGGTCCCTCCCCCAATGTCGCCACAAGCAATGACACTGGTAATTCATTCTCCCCAAACACCACGCCAACCTCCAATTACAACAGCCCCATGTTTTCCGACAACCCGACGAACATGTCTCTCACCCTCGCACCCAATCCCTCCCCTTCTTCCAGCAATACCTCACCCGCTATCCAACCCGATACCTCTCAGACCCTAGGCTACAGCCCAGACAGTTATTACTTCGCTCAGTATCCGAACTATTTCGTTAACTCACCTCACGCTGGTCCACCGGAGGGTGGCGCGACAGATGAGAGTTTCGAATACCAGGGTTATGGGAATGTGATGTACGCTGAGCCCTCTGAAGACTGGTCGGGCTCATATGGCGCTTGATCCGTAGCAAAGACATTGGTATCTTGCTTCAAGTTTCCTTCACTTCGTCTTGATCACTTCTTCTATCCCTCATTGCCCCCATCCCTGCTATTTTCTATGCCGTGATTCTCGACATTCGATCCCAGTCCTATTTCTGGCGAATGAATATATGCACTCTGTATTCCGCTTTCTATTTATTCTCTCTGATCTTCTCTCTCCAAGTGTTACTGTAATGCAGGATCTCAGTCTCCTCGGTTCACTCGATAGTTTTGGTCACGCTACGTGTAATGTTTTCGTCTTCTTTGTTGTATTGAGTATTTACTATTAGGATATGCCTCATTCAATATTTATTTCACTTAATACGTGTTTGGCGCCTAAGTTGCTGTTCTTTCATTTGTTGTTGAGGATTCTGGTTTCGCAGCCACTGGGCCAACCGCCATACCGCCGTTTGTTTTACTTTATTTTGATTTTCGTATCGATCATTACCGCTTCTTGGCTTCGTACCATCACCACCTACGTATCTCTCCACAAATATACGTTCGTTCGAGCCATATCTCAGACTGTCACGTTTTTTGTGCCTGCCGACATCTAAGTATTCGCAACATTTGTGCCGCGCGGCTAGCTGGGGGCTTTAAATAGTATTGTTACGGATAACTTATGGTGCTGCGAAGCCGACTCGGAGTCGGGACTTGCATGGTTTTTGGGCCCGGGTCTAAGTCATGACGACTTTTATTGAAATTTGATTGCATCAACAATTTGTCAAAAATGATTTATTTTCATCTAATCTACCATACACAGTGGATCTCCGATCAAAATAACCACCCGAAGGCGCGGTATCACAGCACGGATACAGCCATCCAGCAATGGCAACTCGTACCCCGGGTTTTCTCTAGACTTTACACGCGTGCCAAAACTTTATTCTTGACCAAAATTTGTCTACATGCGCGCCTCCTCAGGCGTCCATCAATGATTGCTTTGCTATATATTCTCTTCGGTCATTACAGCTACAGATTGCTGACTCGACCTCAAACTTTCAATAAATTACTTCCAACCGGGAGCAATCATGGGGATGCAATAAGTAGCTACGCGCCGGGACTCGGTCCGTGTCACGATCGATCAACAGTCTCAACGATTGAACGCGTAACGCGTTATAGGCCACAGGCATCCTGCCTGCCTGCCTGTCTGCCCTGCCTCCTTGCTCGTCGATAAGCCATGATCACGTGTCACACTCGGAAGTAAGTCTAGGTAAGTTCTTATGAAGAGCCCACATGTACTAAAGTCTGAGTCCTATTCACTGGATTACTAGTAGGACCGTCGACATGAGTAACGAGTTGTACAGTTAACCGGAACGGCGGTAGATAGAACAAAGGTGCCAGTGGAGATGAAGTGAAGTGGGTAAGCATACTGGTTGGGACGTGAGGCTGTGAACGCTAGAGTTTGGTGTCGATGCATCGCAATGATAACTGACCAGAAGGAAGGAAGGAAGGAAGTTTTATTACCCGGCGTTGCTCCTCAACAGAAGCGTGCCGGTGTCCGTACTACAGTCCCCCGGATGTACATCAGAACTAGTTACTCATGTGGCTACTATATCTACTGAGAGGTACGACTGCTACGATACCGAACCATGCCTACGCTCTGCCGCTATGGTAAAGCCCCTCATGAGTACTCCCTCACGGCCTCGGCGGTAGGCAGGTGATCGAAAAATAGAGGAACAGAGTCCCAAAGTGTAAATATCTCGTGGACAAAACGGCCTACGCTAGCCACGAGATCATCCGTCCCCACGAGAAGGAGGAGGTGCGACGGGGATCGCGCCCTTGCCTTCATACCGGGATATTGATCCCACACAGATGATAAGAACGATCTGCGTATCCCGTCTGCAGGGGGGTACGGGCACACGAAAAGAACATGCGGGACGTCTTCAACGTCTCTTGCACACATCCTACACAGACGCCACTCCCTACTAATACCATGCCACTTTCCACGCTCAACAGCCAGCTGATGGGTGGCCATCAGCGCCCGCGTCAAAGCGATCCGATGGGCAGGAATACGAATATCCAAGTAGGGACGGAAAGCAGCAGCGGAGCCGTTACACTCCCAGTAACGGACAGCCAGCAGGGAGGCGGTAGGAGAACCAGTGATCTCATCCACGACCTCGGTCTTCCACATTGCCTCAACATCAGACATCAGGCTCGCCACCTTAACTGGATCGCAAAGATCTTCCAGGGACGCATGGATCGGGTGGTATAGGCGTAGCAAAGCATATGCAATATCTCCTAGCCAACACCTCTTTCCAACTGTCCACATTTCACGGCAGGCATCGATCCCCCAGGGAGCCAGTCGTGTTGTTGTTTCTCGCTCAGAAAGGAGCCGAAGCAGGTAGCGGAGAGTGAGGATAATCCTGGGGTAATGTATTGGAATGAACCCTGTCTCCGAGTAGAGGGCTGCAATCATCGACCGCCTGTGAACGTGAACATGAAGAAGCCGTCGAAAGAAGCTTATCTGCACCTTCTCGAGCTGTCGCAGGGTGCGATCCACAGTGATCACAACCACCTGGGAACCGTAGGTGAGAAGGGAGTCCACACGGGCGCTATATATTGCAAGGCCAGCACGGGGGTGTATAATATATATCTCCAAGGAACCTCTCCATAGCGAGAGCCACATTGCAGACACGGAGCGCCTTCTTTGCAACTTGCAAGGAGTGCTCCTTGAAGATGTCCATTGCGGTAGAACAGAAGACCACTCCTAGATACTTGGTGTCATCCGTCCATTCCAGGGAGCGACCTTGGAGCGTTATCACAGGCATTTCCCGGGGTCGCGTCCCAAAAATCAAAGCCTTTGAGAAGAGAACCGAGGAACTATGATTGGAAACACAAATAAAGGACAACTTGCAAGAATGTTGAGTCATATGCTGTTGAAAAAATTGTGACAGCGTCACGGCGAGGGATAGATACAGTGAGCGTGGACGAAAGAGCAAGGACCAGCAAAGGAAGTCGCATCAGGAAAAGACTACGGGTATGCTTGGAATCACCACAATAAGAACCACTTTTCACAGCCTCTGTTGGAGTAGCTGTAGAAGGTGCCGGCATGGCGCTTGTCATTGACAATTATCCGTATGATAATTCGAACCCCCGAGCAAGAAGTTTCAAGTAATAGCGTCCGGTGCTTTCAAACAGTGCGCAGATCAAGAAGGGAAAAAACCATCCACCGGGACGAGTTTATAGACGAATATAAAGAGCAGGATCCGGGTCATAATCATGAGAACCCAAGTTGTTGAGCTACAAATCATTTGTGCACAGCACAAGAGAAATGACGGTGACTTGATGTTTAGACACTATTTATGGGTTGATTCCAAGGGGTACCGCCTCGGACGAAGCCTCAAGGCAGCTCATCAAGGTAACTCGGTTATTATACAGGTTGAGCTTACCGGGTCTGTTCAATGCATCAACTTACCTTAACGGTCTTTGCCGACCTGCCAATACGAAGCCCGATTTCACCGACAGTGATCTTTCTCTTCCCCTTTCGTTTTGTCCTCGAGCTCTTTGCGGCCTTTCCGTTCCTTTCGTTCATTTGTCACTTCCTGCCTGTTCTACCTCTCTTTCTCTTTCTACTACTATCAATGACGTTGGTGTCTACCCGGTCTCTTTCTCTCTCTCCTTCTTTCTGCTTCTTTCTCGACGTGATGGATCGCTTCGCTTGTTTCACTTTGCTTCGTTCATTTTATTATCGCCACTTTAGTGCGTGTCCCATCTTGATCCTTCAAGATGACTTTAACGGCTCTTAAGCACCAACTGTGCCCTCATCAGGGCCCTGCTAGCGACACTGGCGCTGGTCAGCCCACGAAGCTTTGTGCTGATGAAATGTAGGACAATTCTGCGGTCGGAGGCCAGGTATCGGCCACGGGTGTCAATGGAGCGGCTCCTTCTGATACGAGTATGGCGGGTTCGATGCGGGCGGGAGCACCTCCATAAGCACGAGTGATACCTCGGGCAGCTCGACGCCAGATAGCTCGAGGTTTATTCTACGTCATCGACTTCGATCATGGTGGTTCGAGTTTGGCCAACGTTTTTTAAGGATGACTGGCAGCGGCAGCAACCGCCAGCTCCTCGAGCTCGACCCTCTCCACGACATCTGTGCTTCCGTTGTCTACGACTTAGACACCCACTGTTACCTCGACCCGCCCTAGCTGACGACGACCTCAGTGGCGTTCATCGCCTTTTAAACAGAGACTACGATGTCCTCGCCATCCTTCATCATGACCATCGACTCGAGCACAACATCTCTCACCACAATCGTAACCTCCAGCTTCGGCCAGCTCACCATGTACACCACGAATATGCTCACATCATTCGCTATCTACAACTAGGGTTCGAGTGACCGCAGGGCCCTCATTGCCAACGTCACCGCTGCTGCTGTTGTCTTTGCCGCCCATACTTTCGGTGCTGTCTTCATCTACAAACGCGCCCAGAAATGGCGTATTTGGTTCATGGAGACCATCAAGCAGGAGGGAAAAGGTGCTGGTGCTCGACGACGATGAGTTTGAGGATACGACTCAGCAGCGATACGTGGATCCGTCAAATCCACCAGTATCTGTACCTTGCTCAATGTCACCGAGTCCTTCCCTCTGCCCTTCGAGCCTTCAAATTATTACATCGCATCGCTTATTTGTGGTGAATCGGGGGGCGTGTTCCACGAAAATCTGGCTTCCTCCGCGTGAGGCGAGCGGGCATCCTCGCGAATCAGCATCGAGGAGGATCCGTTCAGGGCTTTCATACCCTCGCCTCTCCCACATGGAGCTGCGCAGTCCAAAAGGTCAAATCTGCTGAGCAGGGACTAGTCAAAATTTGTTTGGCTTTTCAGGACCATTGCATGGACTCTTTATACCCACTCGTACATCTCTAACTGCTTTGGATTGTGTAGTCGTGCTTTGAATATCAGCATGGTGTCTACAATAGATCACTGTTTGCCTCAACTTTGGGCTTGTTCTTCCCTATTAATCACTGTCGGCGCGGCGACGGCGCTCACAAATATTTTCAAATGTTTCTTGTTGAGGCAATTCTGACATCACGCAGGAGAGAAGGTGAACGAGGGGTCACAACATAGCTATTCAAAAGAACCTTCGTTTTCGCCGCTCTGGCACAGATATCAGTCTTCAGTAACCGGTTCATCTTGGGTTCATCGCAGAGTTAAACAAGAACTTCTCGCGTTTTTTTAAAAGATTACATCAAAGCTGCACAGACAGACGACAAGAACATAGGTTAAGGATTTTTTGATATACAAGTTGTGATCCGATAGCAAAGGATAATCGAAACGATACCACACAAAGCTGACAACAAATATTAAAGCAACTTCAGCTTTCAAGAAAAGATAAAACGAGCGACATGAGATAGATCCGTCACCAACCGCCCAAAGCCACGCGGAGAAATTTGGAACCTCGCCAACATAAATGGGAGTGGCGTGGATGAGAGTATCTAATCGATTAAAAACCGTGCGGCTTGAGTAGTGTGTTGATGACTCTCGCACGTCGAGAGTTGTACGACGAGTGGTAGAAGAGAGAGAGAACGAAGGCGAGACAGGAATGAGACGCAAATGTTCGTGCAGGCTGCTATTTTGGTCGTGGACCGTCGACGACCTAGGCGTACGAGCCTGCGCTCATGTCCAGCGCCGTACTGTAAGTCACATTCGAGTGATCGTAGAGATGCCTATTCGCTGTGTCGACATAGAACCCGTCATTCGCGTTCGGGTAATAACCAGGGATATCAGCCTGGATAGTAGGCTCCGGTGAATAGAGTCGGTGAGAAGGAGAGGGAACGAGGGGCGGAAGGGATGGCATGAGATTAGCAATGTTGGGAGAGCTAAGCACGACGACGTTGGAAGGGGGGGTAGCTACATTACCTTGGACCTCGCCCGCGGAGAATTCTGCCCTGTAGGGAAGAGCAGCGGGTGTTCGGTATGAATGCACGATAGCGACATGGTCAATGAGCGGGGCTACGTATATGCATTCTCGGGTTTGAGGGGTCTACGCTGAATTATATCAGTTTTATTCCACAATGGTATAGATGGAGGCGCACATCTTGGACATAAGCCACACAGTGGGTCGCCTGGCATTGGCGAACGACCATGGATTTTTAATCGACATGCGCGTGAATGCCATGGCCACACGTACAATAGTGGTTTCAAGAGGCTGTGACTCTGAGCACAGGAAGGACGCAGTCAAGATACCGGCTGACATCACGAGCAGGGGAGAAGCATGAACAGAGGCAGAAAGCGTAAGCAGTGTGCTCCAGGCACTGTCCTCTGAGTGAAGGCGCCAAGTTTGTTAAAGACATTGAGGACGAGAGTGCAGGAGAGGAGGTGAGGGAAGTGACGGTTCATTGCGACGTGTTTTATACTGAGAGAGAGACAAAGACAAGCTCACATTTGCGGAGTTCAAACACTGTATGCTCTTCTTTGCTACCCGGGCTCTTTTTCCAGGTCTTCTTTTCAATGTCATATATCAAACTGGGATCAAGCTCGTAAGGGCAATGGAAACCTAAAAATCAATGTCCCCCGTCCGAAGCGAGCACTTTTGCACATATGGTTTCCAGAATATCATTCAACAAATATTGTATCACGGGTCCTTGTTCCGTTCTAACTGTCCCGGCATATCTCCCTTTAATCTGGTATTCACAACACATCGGGCTAGAGTGATTACACGGCCGCCTGCGATTACTGCATCGGAACATCGTGTGTACACCACCAACTATTTATGCTAAGCAATTCTCCAAGTCGCGGGCCATCTTTCGTTGAATGAACCTCTGGTATTCATCTGGCCAACAACGACAGATATCATCATTGGGGTCGCGGCAGTCCAACAATACTAAGGTCATCAGAGCGATCCGACTGGGAGCCTTTTCCTCTAATCACCATCTTACCCTGATGTGACTAAATCTCCTCCATGTTCTGGCGAGGTACGTTCGACGTCTGTTACCATGCTTCTCTCGCTGATCAGCTACTCCAGCGCTGCTCCAAGAAACAGTGGACCGTGTGAATGGCGATCCTTTGTTGTATGACCCTGGTCGACAGCACTGATCCTCCGTGCGGCCTCCGTCCCCATGTATGGAGTATTATGATTCAATGTAGACGCCTCAAACATAGGAATGCATATATACGGCGCTTCTGGCCGTCCATGTCAATGTGTATCGTTCATCTGTTGCTCTCGCCTATAGCTGAGAAGATTGCCCAGGACTGACTACTGCATCGTTGACAAGGTGTGTATCTTCGTAGTAGCGACTTCGCTCTTCAATGGGAAATGACCAGCATGGATCTAGGAAGATGTAGCATTAGAATATGTACGTACAGAAAATAAAGGCCTGACCTCCTGGTTTCCCCTCCGCGTCAATAAAGCCTGGCTTAATCACCAGGTAGCAGTAACATAAGAGATGAGCGCTGAGCGTTGAGACAGAAAAATAAGTTGAACGTACGCGACATCATCATCCGAATCCTCGCTGACTCCGCAACCTGCGCCAGGTGGAACTGGCAGACCTTGGGTGGGCCTGCTTGCTGACATAGTAGGACTTCGATCCGGGCGAATTGCGACCAGTCGGTCTTTCACGACGTTATATCTTAGTTGGCATGGTGAGTTGCCGCCGTCCTGTATAGATATGGGTGTTCGAGGTTGACGTTGAGATTTTGAGATCGAAAGGTGGAGTCTCGGATGGGTCGTCGTGGTTAAGGAAAGGTTCGGCAAGTTCGGCAACCTTTCGTTGGCTGACTCGGGCACGAAGTCGTCAAACCAATTTCAAACTCAAATCAATCAAACTCTGCTTTTACCATAACCGCGACCTTCCAAAGGAACTCGGACGTTAGTTCACATTGCTCTCGCGCCGGCGACGGCGTATATCACGGCACCCTATTCCACACCCCATAATTTCCGACCCAAGAGTGCCCACCAATTCTGGGACGCTCGCTCCGGCGAATTTCGTTCAGAAAGGCAGATTGGCGCTGGATCTACCTAAGAGATGACACTAGCAATGCCCCGACTGCCACTGTACCCCAGTCATATTCGTCTTCATTCGACCATTGTCACCACCAACCGTACCACCTACATCCAGGGCGCTCGACTGTCGTAATCAGTACCAACCACAGCCACACGAGCCGGAGGTTTGGCATATGGAGGAAACACGGGCGGTAGACCAGGAGGGAACTTTAGGAGGATGCTGGGTATGGTTTACCTATCTCTCTGTATTGACCACAGCTGATATTTTGCGTTCAGCGACACCGTCTCAGCCCAGTTGCTCATACACGCGGCTTAGACTCTTGCGATCCATCGACATGACTCGCATCTGATTCACTTTGCCGTTTTCTGGGCACCCTTCTTTCCTCACGGTTCTACCGCTGCCGATGTCTGTTCTTTCTCGTTGCCCAGCTCTTCTCTGCATTCATCCCACATCTCGCTACACGTTGTATAGACCAACGGTGGCGTTAGAGGTCCTTTGTCCTTTCGACGCCGGTCAATTATCGTTTCAACGTTCGTCTACGAACCGTCTTCTCCCGGTTTCGCGCCTTGGTCCGCGTGCACGTATCATGAATTCTGATCGACCCGGGAGCTTTGCATATCAGTGCAGAAGCGCCAGGTAGCTTAAATGGCGGATCGAGTAGATGGCGATGAGAGGGATACCGGTGAGGCCATGGCTACTGGCTTGACTGCTACCAAATCGTTGACACATTCGTCTGACGGACACTGATATCGGACGTAGAAGGTATTAAACGCGTTCATTTAGGACCAGTTTGGTTAACTGATAACACGTATGAGTTCAGAACAAAGCAATGCGATAAAACTGTAATAAGGTACACCCAAAGCAAGAGAAAGCGACACAATATACAAGATGTATATATACTTTTGTCGTCAGACTTGGTCATGACGCGTTACTTTCCACTGAACAAACGAACAATGGAATCCTTTTGTCGATATCTATCCGAGCTGACCCGCCCAGGCCTCCGCGCCATGCGCCGTGCTGTAGATCGCAATCGGATAATCCTCGCGAAATCTCGCGCTCGAGTCCTGGACGTTAACGCTGTCCTGGTGCTGACCGCCGTAAAAATCTTCCACTCCGGGGTGGGAATGAGCGTTGATCAGAGTGGTGGCCGTATGAATAAGGGGTACGTCGCCATAAGAGTAGGATGGGGTATTGTTAGTGGATGGAGCGGGCATGGGTACCTGAGTGAACGGGATATTGGTCGCGTCGCCGGTGAATGTGTTGACATTGGAAGGGAGGGCATTGTCAACATTGGGTGGAGTAGCAGGCAAACGATACGCGTTCACGACTGGCATGTGCTCGATGAGAGATGCCGAGCATGTGCATGCTTGTACCCGGGGCGTCTACAGTGGGATGCATAAACACATTATTCCAGACACCACGACCGGAGAGCATCTACCTTCGGATAGTATGCAGCGCAGTTCATTGCAGCGCACTGATGGACAAACATTGAAATGTAATCGACATGCGCGTGAATGCCGTGTCCACACCGACCGCAGACGTTCTTGGAGAACCTGAGCACGGGAGTATACCGGGCGAAGATGAATGAGAGCCTACCTGATCTAAGGTTAACGCGAATGATAGGCACTGACAGAACTGGAGGTTGTCAGTGCCCTCGATGCACTGTCCTCGGGACGGTAAAGCTGCTGATGACATTAGACGAACGGTAATGTTAATGAGGGTGGTATATACTGAGGAGTCGATAGCACTTTGAGTCCATCTCGAGGCATTTTAAAGGACCAGGTATGCAGTGAAGCAGTGAGATAGATCTGTAGGCTCGGTGCCATCCTCAAAATACCCAGGGGCGCCCCTGTGACGGTGGCGGACTTAAAAATTGCACATCTATCTTCCCCTGCCAGCGCACGTGATGTATGCCGTTAACTGTGCCCCCATATTATCTCCATCAGCCGCTGTTCTGTGGGAACCCGGGGGCATACTAACTCATGTGCTTCATCGCTGATCGTTTGCAGGTCCGCGATTATTCCCTGACTCGGAAACTCGGAATGAATTCCTTCTCTCGCCGTCTGCATCATTTTGCCGCGATGTGAGGATCAATATCTTGCCTTGTACTTTTCACCAAGATCACAGCAGGGCTCATATGTCTCTTATCATGATGAAATCATATCCACGATGTCTGATGGGACAACCTTGGGCGGAGATTCAGGTTGAAAACAGAAAATTCTACACTTTCCCATACTAGCCGTATTGCCAAACGACAACGCAATCGCATCAAGATCTTGAGAAGACTCTTACTTCATCCGGATAAGAAGCGAATGAGAGCTGCTTACAGTACCGTTGCTACCACTTGCCGGGTGTGGGCGATGTGCCGAAATTCTGTCAAGTAGATGCCTAAGAAAAAAGGATCTGAGACGTATACCCCACAACGGCCAAAGTTAAACACACCTTGCCAAGTTCCAAGGTTCAGCTGACCGTTGGTCATTGGTATGGAGACAGTGGGTCCAACCAAGGTCGCTTTGGTATGAGATACGCTGTCCAGGTGACAGTTGAGAGGGGTTGACAGTATGCATTGATGGTGAGCTTACTCACGAATCACTAATATATCTCAGTTAATCGTATCAGTCTCTTGCATGATAAAATGCACTGACTCGGGACCTTCATCTGTATGTAGCCAGTTGAGACTCTCAGGAACGACGTGATCCAAAGCCATGTCCATATCTGTAACGGAAGCGCTCAACAAAAACTTTATCATTATAATCGAATCAAGTCACCTTTCCTTACATCTGTGCGAAAACCGGGTTAGAACAATCATCGACCGCAGGAAACCTCTCTCCTACCTTTATCCCAGTTCTCATTTAGAGTCAAAGCACAAGACGTGTGTTTTCTACATATACATCATAGTTGAATGTATTTTCTTGGAAATCGGGGTGCTCACATGAAGAGAAATAGCATTCCGACCTGCGGTGAGGTGAACTTACTGATTGGAAACTGATCAGGGTTATAATAGCTCACCGAAACACCTTCGAGCCCTTCTTTGATGTTTAACCGAACCTCATCAGTTATGAGATGGCAGCCCTTGGAACGACGGGATAACGTGAATGTTTTTTGCCAGCCCATGATTTTCTTGGATCGTCGTGGTAGTTAGATATTTAAAGACGATATTCACGGGCAGCGGTGATTCAACTGATTGATCTATTCACCGTGGCACGTGTTTTTAGTAAGAAAAACAAATTGATCGTCTCTTCTGGTCATATCCATCTTCGTACCCACTCTTATCGGTCCGTTTCTTTCCAGGATCATTATCAGTCCAAGAACTCCAACCTTTTAGTCTGCCTATCCTGAAAGCTCAGCTCAGCTTTTAGCACCGACAGACAAGTCCATCTCTTTCTATGATGATTTCCTTTTGGTTGAGAATGCCCGCCATGTGTCCGTGTCGTCCTTCATCGGCACATGACGTAAGACCTGCAAGAAAGATTTTCCATCTTCTTACCGGCCCACTTCTCCGACAAGTACGGCACCGCCATTATCCTGTCAAGACCTCACACGTCATCTTCTGTCGGGAGGGTTTTATCAAGAGCTGCGGAGGCCAGATACTACCGGCATTGCTCATGTGCGATGCATTGCGTAGACTTGGATGTTGGAGGGATGATCAATGACGCTTGGAGCTTGGAGCGAGATGCTATCTGTCTAACAGTCTTCTTGTACCGCACACATCTCCCCTTTTTGTTTTCTCGACTAGGGTATCATCACCTATGTGTCCTGCCAGTCCTTTACTCCCTGCACTCGTTACAGAGAGGATGCCGCTGTCCCATTCCCTGTCTTCGCTAGTTCGCCGGTGCCGCCTACCATCCCATCACTTCCTATTCTCTCGTCCAAGATCTCATTTTGTTCCAAGCCATTAGTCGCCTTCTATCCAGACAAGTCCTCGACCATCAACATAACCTCCCTTTGACGGCGGCGATCCCAGAATACAGACTCGGACGGCGTATGGAAACCACTGAACGCTGCGATTCAAATACAGGCCCTGGTGGGTCGAGACAGAAGATATCGATGAGGGACATCGTTCCCCTTCTCCGTCTCGCACTCGGTTTGTAGGAGCAGGACCCGTCCATTCTCGATGAATTCTGACTTCAGCGTGTCATAGTCTGGTAAGCGACCGACTCTCTATTTCACGACTACTTTACTCAACCGTTCTGGCAGGATACTTGTTGGCGTAGTTTCGAAGGAGAAACTCTTTTGTACTCACTGTATGCAGGATAATTGCACAGCTCAAATACTTCTGGCTCTGGCCAGCTTTCGGCCTTCCAAGGAAATCCCCCTGAACGGCACCTCCCATTGACAGTATTCTACACTTCCACATTTCTGATGACAACTTCAGTAGTTTGCCATCTTTCGTTAACTGAACCTTCGACTTCCTTCTGACCCAAAATGGCCACGCGCACTGAGAGTCGCCTATCTATGTTCCGCCCACCTTGCAGATACACAAGCGCCAAGATTCTATATAGCCTACCTACCTCTGATACACCATATTTGATTGGGTCCCATATATAATGGGAGTCCGGGAGTCCGGCATCTTCGAATCGAAGCGAAGCGACTCAAAGTCGCTTCCCCTGCTGCATCTATCAACACCAGCGCCTATTCCCAACACTTCTTAACTGAATACAGTCATTAACTCAATCCCTTCCCTATCTAACGCATGTCACGACTAGCAGATGTACTATATAGTGTTCGTCCTGGTCGGTCACTATTCGTCGATATTATTTCTGCGCTCCAACCCTGTGTGCTCAGTACGTGGTACTGGATCTCCTCTGCCTTCGCTTTCTGGTAGCGACAAACCCTACTTACTCCTTACTTTTTTGCACTTTGCCGATCTTTCGCTTTACATCGACCATTCGCTACTCGGGCTCTTCAGATGCCATTGGCAATCCTGAGAGGCGGTCGGTTTGGTTGGCTGCGTCCGTCAGCGTTTACGTTTTGCGTTAGTCGTCTTCTCCAGAAAAGGTCCCAGCGTATCAAGTCTTTCAACGGCACTAGTTATTACTTCAAAGTCCTGCGTTCGGAAGTGGTTTGGGAATCCATACTTCTACTGAGCTGTGGAGATCATCCACAGGGCCTCGTATATGGACCTACTAGATGCGCTCCCAATGTGGAAGATCTGATAACGCACTCTGAGTGACCTGATGCCTTGAAGCAAATGTCGAACTCACTCGGCTGCGGTGCTGAGAGTGAGGAGAGTCCACTTAGGCGGCGTTATCCTTCAAGGGCGGTTAACTATGCAAGTTGGTTACCCTTCATGAGATCTGACTCTTCTCGTTAAGATCTGACGGAAGAGCTTACGCGGTAAGCTCAATACATATCTCGCTAGACGATCATTTAATCGAGTTCTGATACGCAAGCAGTGGCCCATACAATTTCCTAAACTTATGGCCCAGGATAGTATTAGCACACGTCTTAGGCTTTATCGGGATCTACGGACAACGGCACGTCAGCCCGCTCTGTACAGATCGGATCTCATCGCCGATCTCTCGGGTGTCATAAGTTGCCGGGAGTCGCGATCGATCGAAGGTCTCTCGAGCCGGACACTAAACCACGAAAATCAGGAGGGACAGGAGGCCAGGGACACGTTATACAGGCCCAACAACTCATGAGGATCAATTCGCGTCATAGTTGAACTTTTTGAGCTACAAAGGCATCAGAGTCTAAGTCCGACGGGATTAAGGATCACACGGGAAGAAAATGTGTGCGATCTGTAGGTCTCCATACAATTATATTTTGGGACAATACACGCGTTAATAAAATGTCAAATGCAACTACATTTAATGGCATCTGACTTGAACACCAAAATGATTCCAAAACACTAGACTCTAGAGACAGATGACGGCAACTCAGAGCAATATTGGATAAATATGTATTGTAGGTGGAAGTAAAGTAACTAATAGCATATTCTGAGTAAAGATATCTGATAGATGTTACATGCACAGCAAGAGTGGTGGCAATTAGAACAATGATGACAAGGTTATGAACCCAAAATCAACGAATCAAGTAGTACTGGCACGCAGAAACATTGTAGCAATCATTGATGAGAGCAGTAGAGCAGGGAGGTAATGAAACGGCAATGAAGATGATCACATCTGTGAAGTTGAAAAATCTCAAAGATCTTGACAAAGAGGGATGAGGTGATGAAGTCGGCACACATAAAATTGGGTAAAGGAAGTGAGAAGTCATGCTGTGGTGGTGTCCATCATATGGTACTGAGCATACGAATACAACCAGGTCTCACTGGTGGTATCATATGCTGCATTCAAATGATCCTGGTATCCAGAACTCCCATTCATCGCAGTGCCTGGATGATGAACATAGGCATGGTTAACGAAATTATCCAGGCAGTGGACGAAGGAATCTCCAGCACTGAAAGCCTGGGTATGCCTGATATTCCGTTGGATACCAGATAAGGCGCTACTGCCCGAGGGAGAGGAATTCGATGTGGGAACGAAGTGGGTGCCAGTGTTCCTCACATTCCGAGAAGAGCTAAATGAATATGAACTGATGTAAGGCGAGGATATCTGTGTCGGAGTGACCAAATTGAAGGTTTCATCAGTGCTGTTGGAAGAAAAGAATATGGAGCTTGACGTCAATAAACTATCCATGCCATCATTGGAAAAGCCGGTCGCGTTTACGCTGGAAGAAGGGCCATTGCTGTGCGTGAAACCTTCCAAATGGTTCCATGGTTCCACAGACTTGTACGAATTATTGGTAGCGATGTGGTCATAAAGTTGGGCTTCACATGTGCAACACTGGGACAGAGGCGTCTATGAGCAAGATCATATTAGTCCACGAGGCTACAGGGAGGGGGAAAGGACATGCCTTTTGCACATAGGCAGCACATTGAGTTGCAGGAAAATTATGGACGACCGTCGATACATAGTCAACATGCATATGAATACCATGTCCACACCTGCCGCAGATGTACTAGGATAGTGTGGGTGTGGGGCCAACAAAGAAGACGAATGAGGGCCTACCGGATTCAATAGAGGTGACACAAATGATGGACACAGACATTGATGGATGCCGTCCGTAACTTGTATGCACTGTCCTCGAGATGTTAAGGCGGCTGAAGACATTCGACTCCGACAAGGCTTTGAGTGCCGTCGGGCGGGGAGAAATATGAGAACTGATGGAAATTCAAGTTCATCCCAGCGTATCTTAAGTACAAACACGGGTAGTCTTCCAAATATCCCTTTCCGTCGTTCCCTTATGATAGAGATCTTGTGAAGGGCTGTTGTATGGTTTTAAGTGGGATCAGCTGTATTGGAATGATACTCTCAAAGCGCCAGTAGTTCCCATCGTAAATGTAATAATACTGGCTGTGTGAGAATATTCAAGTTGAGATCTGCCGTGACGCATAACGTATTACACTCTGTAAATCTCCGCTTGAACCGTATACTTATGAACTATGTTCGAATCCACGTAAAGTATCTTAGACTGCTAAACATTATTGCCATGAAGCCGACTGTCACGACATTTCCGGCGCGTCGCCTTCTCAGGCTCGGCGCTCGCTCTGGTTTGTTCCTAGAACAGCATCATCGGCAACACATCATTTCTTTACTCTGTACTCGCGGCTGATCATATTTTTCATCAGGACACTACTTATCAACAGTCTATCTTGTAGTCGGCTTTCATCTGGACACTATCAATAGTCTATCTTGAGGGACAACAGCATCAAAATACCTCACCCGAGTCACAAAAACACGGCTTACAGCATTCTCTACGGTCCCTACGTGCCGCTCTTTCCAAAGGCGACACATACTTTGCTATCGCCCCCACAGCAGTTTCAGAGGCAACGTCCTCGCACAGACTCCTATTCACATGGTCATTGTATAGAGCGCGAATGGCGAAGTTTTGTTCCTCACAGACATGAACTCTTTCTCCGGTGCTGCATTATGTTCCAGTACCATTCGCCTTACGCCCACGATAAAACACTTCCATCTCCGACGTCCCCGGAGGTACCCTCAAATTCTTCTACAGGCGCTCTTAGCAGGTTGCCGACAATTCATTTTCGATCAACTCTTGGGCGTATGTCAGCGAAACAACTCATACCGGGGTAATAGCTGTTAAACAGACACTCACACAATGTCCTTGCTTCGTACAGCATCGACGAGCAGAACCGACAGACGAAACCACGGCTCATTGAATACGCCGATCTGATGTATCATTATTGTGTGGATTGACTTATCAATGGCCGGGGGCAGCTCGACCCAATTCGGGTAGATACAACGAGTATATAGCGTCAATTCACACGATGGATATACGGCCTCAAAGGAAGATTCCATGCGCGGGGTGACCTTCGTTTTCCCTGGCGCTTCGACCGGCTTGTGTAAGTTATCACAGTCTGCGAACGAATTAGGTTCTCCACGACTCAGCAGAAACGTTCATCGTCAAGACTTCATCTCGAAAGAATGCATGGGCAGCACTCAGTCAGAAATAGCACCGACAGGGGTAAATGGTCGGAATTTATCTCTAGGTAAGAATATTGAGAAACATTGTCGCAAGAAACTAATGAAAACGGACCTCTATGAAGAATATCCTCCAGTTCAAGTGAGATCCAGAAAGAATCGAAGAGATTCTTCTGAATAGGCATTTGTGGTAACTAGAGTCGCCAGGATGGCTTGAAGCGAGGTAGGCTGTAACGACACGGTCGGACGACGGTGTGCGTTTCTTGGAGAATTGAGCTAACGTGCACAACCCCTTCCCATTCTAGTGAAAGACTTGTAGTCAAGTAGCCTCAGAGTGCACTCCGTCCGCAGTCTTTCCCGCTCTTGGCTCTACGAATCCTCTTCATATACCGCAGATTCTTTCTTAATCACAATGTTATGTACATCTCGAGCCTTGGTCGTCCCGGCTCAAAGGAGGTATCGATCTTCATAGGGTATGGCATTGCAGAAAATTCGTCCTTCGCTGGATGTGAGGGCGCACAGCTAAACCACTGAATATTTCTCTATAGCCCGCCGCGCTCTTGAGGCCGGAGGGTGTGTGTCGAAACGACAGAAGGCCGCTGAGATAATAACAAGGATCCGAGTAGAAACCGCATCTTCGAGGATTGCCAACGGCGCCGTGATGGGTTTTGGATTCGGGTGGAAAGCGCTGGAGGTGCTTAGTGGCGAGGTTCCTATCTGGGGGAAGGATATCATGTTCTCTTTGTTCTCCGGGGTCAATAACGTGGCCACCTTTCCAACGAATAAGACGTCCCTGTGACCCAGCAAGCTTTTAAAAACGCAGAAAACTTCTCTCGCCCCCGAGAGTGAGGGATTGTCATCCGCATTCTATCCCGTTGGCAGCGCAGCGAAGAGAGCTACGTGCAGCGAAGTCGGCCAGTTTGCTGATAGTAGCCCAGGCTGACTACTACTTCGTCGACAAGCAATGTATCGTTATTGTAGGTACCTCAAATTTGTATGAGATGGCCAACATGGATTTAGAAATGAGTAGCATTGGAATCAAATTGACTTTCAACATGTACGGAGCACGGACGCCTGACCTCCTAGTTTCTCTGGTTGTTAGGTCCCCTCCGCGCCATCCGTATGCTCGGGAATTTTGCGACCGTTGTTGCGTAGACTGGCGGACTTCGGATAGTCCTGTATGCCCGACATAAGACTAGGATCCAGGCAAATTTCAACTGCCTGCTCTCGCCGGTACCAACGTTTTCCTGAACGTTCTACTCGAAGTCCAAACCGTCGCGACGTTGTCACTGTTTTATTTTTGATCTAGACTCGTTGAGATCAGTTGTGAACGTTTGGACGATCAGGTGACCTCACCTCTCAGAATAAAGTGTAAGCTAGTACCACCAGATCCACTCAGTCCTCAGAGACACCTTAGTTGATTCTGCTCCTCGGCTGTTCTTGTGAGCAATGCGTAGAGCCGTTCCGTATTGAGATTGAAAGAGACAGAGCAGGTCATGGTGGTGAACGAAAGAATTCCGGAATTCGGACCGGTGACACCGGACACACTTAAATTTTGTTCCCCGCTCTTTCCTTCTTTCCCGTCACCACGCGCAACCTGGAGGACCTCAGTACCAATTTTAACAGGGAACAGACGCCGTCGACGCCATCGTATAGAGGGGATACACGGGCGGAAGGACATGAAACATATAGGTCACCCTTTCTGTGATTGTGGCCCCGCGCTCAAAGAAGGACTACAGCATCATTCCAATCATATCGCAAACCGGCGACATCATGCAGTTGCGTATATGTGCCTTGGATCAACCTTGTCTACGTGAGATATACGTCGATGGTTCCGAGCAATACTCTGAACTGGCGCACGAATGCTACAGTGCTACTACATCTCAGATTTTCCACCATATTCGCTTCCATTCAACGTTGGACCACCAACACACCTCCACGTCGGCGTACCATCTGCATCCACGACGCGTAGTTCTCGTCATCCATACCGATCACCTAAGCCTGGAGGTTTATATCAGTCAAACTGATAAGCTTGGTGTCGTCGTCTCTGATGACTTCGATGGCGGAATCTGGCTGCTTGGGATTTTTACTCCAAATATACATTGACTAGTCCTGTAAACTCAGTTATGCAATTACCTTCGATATCGTTGAGATGTGCTATGTCAACGCCCTACGCTATGCTCCCCACTCGCGGACTTTTCACGATGCTGGTGACAACCGCTCCTCTCTGGCCGATCGTTGTTTGTCTCCTGCATCCATCATATACCTCAGTATACATTAGGCCGGGAACAACAGAAGTGATAGTTGAAGCAAGCCAATCGACGTTTCGACTGTAATCATCTTTTCTTAAATTTCTTGGTTTTCACATTCACATTTCCCTGCCTAGCATCCTGTGGAACCTCATCGATCGTCTTCCGGTCGGTTCACAGATAAAGGAAGAAGGGAAAACTTTGGTTAGCCGAGAGGGTTATCAGGGAAGGGGACGAACGACGAGATGGAAGCGGAAAACCAGTGGGGCCATGGTCACTGGCTTAGCTGCTATGTGGAATCGTTGACCCGTTCGTCTAGTGGACATGGTATTTTACATTCATTAAAAATGGAAACTCCTTCTATCATAGTCCCTAGGTAAGAATGGCTCCATTCTGTATATCTTCCCTCTCATGATGCGTCCATCGGGATTTGAACCGGTTTTCATATAACAGAGACTGAAAAGTTGGAGCGATGACTACGAGGAAACCAAAACTAATATACCCAGCTCCTCCGATACATTTAGTAACCAATCAGGCCATTTTAAGCGTTTTTCCGACTCATAGCAAGAGTATTTAAGGACACACGAGGTGTTCAAGGCGTTCATCCATCGCATTAGATAACACAACTGGTATGATTTCAGAGCAAAGCAAAGCGATAGACATGACAGACAGGTACCCTAAGCAAGAGAAAACGAGACGATACCCAAGAAGTACATGCATGGTTGTGTTCACAGATGTTTTATGACATATTACTCTTCACACCGAACGACGAAGGAACTGGAGATGAATGATGGAATCTTTTTGCCAATATCTATTCGGGTTGTCCCGTGCAGGTTTCCGCGCTATGCGCTGTGCTATGGGGATAATTCTAGTGAAATCTCGCGCTTGGGTCCTGGACGTTAACACTGAAGTTATCGTCCTGGTACTGCATGCTGGAGGAATTCTCCGATTCCAAGTGGGAATACCCCTCGATCTGAGTGATGGCCGATTAATAACGGGTTGCGGGATGGGTGCGAAGATAGCTGTGTCATCGTAAGGGTAGGATGGATTGGCGTTAGGGGAGGGAGAGGGCATGTATGGGGAAGTGAATGGGATGTCCGTCGCGTCGACGGAAAACATGGCCATGCTGTGATTGGAGGATGGCGTGGTGTTCGAGGAGAATGGACCATTGACGTTGCTGGAATAGCTGCTCAACGTAGCACTGGGAGGAGGTCTATCACTGTCTGGATTGAGATAGCGCAAAACTGTCCATGGTTCCGGGATACGATACGAATTATAGGTACCAATGTGCTCGCAAAATTGCGCTCCACAGGTACAAAACTGCATCAGATGTGTCTACCACGCAAGCCATCGTTAGTCCGGGATATTGCGTAGAGAGGAGGGTAGCATACCGTCTGGGCATATGCCGTGCATTGGTTCGCGGGATAATGATTGACGACTGTGGAAATATAGTCGGGCATGCGCGTGAATACCGTGTCCACAAAGACCGCAGATAGTCTGGGTAGAGGTGAACACGAGATGATGGATGAAGGTGAATGAGAGCCTACCTGGTCTAGCAGGAGTGACTCGGGAGGGAAGAACCACAGACACTGACAAGGCTGACTGTCAGTCTGGATGCACTGTCCTCTACACGGCAAGACGACTGAAGGCATCGAGAGCGAGGCGCTGAGTGTAGCACCAGCAGGGGGGAAGGCAATAGAGCTTTGGGTCTGTCATGGCGCATTTCAAAGGTCCAAGTGACTGTAGCAGAAGTAAAATGAAGCAGTTTCCAAAATACAAATCTGGCAGTCAGAACAGCTTCTCGAACGTAAGTGCCAGGCGCCAATGGGTGGGAAACTGCCGCGTGATGCCCCACTGTAAACTCCGTGTCACACTTAAGTTATCGTCCCAAATTGTCCAAATTGTCACGGCCGCCCCACGACACCTCTCCGAGTCTCCAGTACTCTGGCAGAGGATACATGCGATCCATAGCCAGCCCACATTCGCATACAATCATACCGGCAAAATACGATCACATACAGAATGCAGGTTTACTCAAGGCGTCTGGACCGATGGTCTACTGACCGGACGCCCCGTGTCGACGCCCACTGATGGAGGAGAAACGAGCTGTTCGAGGCCCGACTGTGCGAACGTGGATTTTGTGCAGTGGATACGAGTAGTCGTTGCTCCCCGGTATGCACGAGTTGGTTTCTTTCTATCAGGCCCTTTCCAGCCGGAGACTGCTTACCGTCTCTTCGTTGTTGCGCGATACATACAAGATCCCCTCTGTCCTCAACGGAACCATGTACGGCCTGTACAACCTCTCGAGCCACCGTGGTTGGTTCAACCCACCCCTTCAATGTCATTATGTTGTCGTTCTCCTCATCATTCGCTACGGAGGGTACAGATACCCATGTCGTCCTTTATACAAGCCGACACATTGCGGACTCAGATGCCAGAGGAAGGATTCTTGGAGTGAGATACTACCCGTTTCTCTCTGGACGATACACATCTCTACGGAGCATCGCCTGCGTGTCCTTCCAAACATTTCTCTTCTCAAGGAAAGATGTCGCCATCCCTTCGTTAGTCTCGCTAGGTCGCCGGCGCCGCCTATTGTCCCATCATTTCTGTTCTTTCTCATACTGGTTTACTTCTTCGAAGTCTATCCCCGCCGTGGTTTGATGCGGCTATCCATCACTCTCCGCTCACTGGTTCCCCGTGCTCAGATGATACATGGTCCTGCACGATTCCAAGATCGCCCTTCCTCTGCCCAATCATGCGTTGCCACACCGTCGTCAAACATTCTCGCTGGTACCGCCTCCATCTAATGATCCCTACTCTATCCGCCACATATACCCATACCCGCTTAAGACGCAAATGTATGGTACGATGTCCATCCCGCTGCTTGGTCCTTCGTCGTCATCATTTTGCAGGCTTTTTTAGCCGAGACGCTCAGTTGTGTACGGGGATTGTCGACGACGACTACACTCAATCTCGATACATTCTTATATCATGGGTTTGCCTTTGCGGGCGCTGGCCGATGACATTCTTCTTATACGTCACCGTGTACGCACGGGATGATATCTATTGCACCCGCCGTCTGTCGTTCAATCATCCGTACCACCTAGACAGCGCAATACATCGGGGACAACCGACGCTGTGCATGGCAATAGTGTTGAGGAAATCGCCCAGAGGCCTATAACCTATGGTCGTGCAGGACACCTTGTCTTGATCATCAATCACTGGAGACAACAATGACAGATGCGGAGGAGAGCGCTGGTAGAGTGTACGCAAGAGTTGAAGAGCAAGAAGCTGGCTGCATGTCTGCTCAAATTATCCCTATCCCTCGACGGATGTCACCCCGCCGTACATATGCAGCTCTTGCTTCAGCGCACACAGCTCTCGGGCGACGAACGCCGTCGTATCGCTTTCCTTCTCCGGCGATTTCCGCCGTCTTTCTGTACCATCACCCCACAGCTCCGGAGTTCAAACTATCAAGACCTCCCTGCTACGACGCAATATTGTATCGAGATCGAAGAGGTTTTGGAGTCCGGGTACCAGTGCTGCTACTTCCTGGAGAATGGACCTATGGAACCGTGCTGAGACGACGCAAATTGCACGTTCATATCTATTTGCATTCATCGCCTCCAATACAAACTCCTTCAGAGACCCTCATTGATGTTGCTTCTCAGTTTGCCTAGTGAGCTGCAATGCTTAGAATCTTCCCATATCGACATCGATGTTTGGTTCTGAGACTCTGAGATCGAGAGAGACAGCTCCGGATAGCTCATGGTGGTCAACGAAAGGGAACCGGCAGTCCGGACCGGTGACTAAGGGCGGGGCGAGGACCCTGCTGCTCAGTCCACTTTTAACGGGGAACAGACGCTGTCGACAGAAAATAGCGAACGTACACTGAGCGGAAGGACATAAGAAATGCTGTAGGCCATTGCGCTTTCTGTGATCGCTACTCCTAACCACCGTGTCGGCGTAAGGCCTACGTCGAGGACGCCGACTCCCGAGCGTGCCGATTACAAGCAGTTTTCGAGTTGGAAACTGACCGCCTGTTCTCCTGCCTTCTTTGTCGCCCCGGTACCACTTTTCCCTACTGTCGCGCAACCCCAAACTAACTATGAATATCATTGGAACTGTTATAGTCTCAAGGTAAGGTAATTATTCTCTGATTTTTGAATTCTCATGGGAATGCGATCAGGATGCGAACAAGATTGTTGACTAGATTGAGCATCTCTGCATCGTGAAGAACACTTACACTACTAGACCCTTCTGTCGCAGAATTAGGCGACCTCGGGATGGAGAAAATTTGCCGACCTCTGGGTTCAACGGTAAATGTTACGCACGGCGGAATCAACGGTCCGAGTCGTTCCATCTGTCTTGTCCGATAATATATTTGTTGATAAAATTTGGGACAGGCAATCGGGTTTCCAGATCTTGCTGATAGGGACCACAAGCATTCTTGCACTATCTGCACGCGTTATATATCAAAGCTTTCTGTTTTCGCTACTCTTTTGTGTACAGATATTACAATGTTTGTCAGTAGCCAGTTCATCGCGGAGTCAAATAAGAATTTCTTATGGTCATTTTTTGGAGACTATGCCAAAGCAGTACAGACAACAAGGACATAGGCTAAGGAGGGTTTTTGATATACGATGTGATTAGATAGCAAAGGATAACCGAAACGATACCCCACAGAGCTGACAACAAACAATACAGCGACTTCAACTTTCAAAAGAAAATAAATGAAACAGATTGTCCACACAATGCCACACGGAAAAATCTTGGAACCTCGTCGACATAAATGGGAGCGACGCGGATGGGAGTATTTAACCGACTGGAAGCCCGTACGGCATGAGCAGCGTGTTGGTGATCGCACGTCGAGAGGTGTACGAACAGTGATAAAAGAGAGAGAACGGCATGAATGTTGGGAATATGGAAGTTTTCGTGAAAGCTGCTGTCTTGGCCGTGTACCATCGAGGTCCTAAGCGTATGAGCCTGCATTCATGTCTGGCGCCGAACTGTACGTCACATTCGAGTGATCGTAGAGGTGCCCATTCGCCGTGTCGACATGGAACCCGACATTCGTGTTTGGGTAATGACCAGGGATATCAGCCTGGATAGTAGGCTCCGGTGAATAGAGTTGGTAAGAAGGGGAGGGAACGAGGGGTGGAGGGGATAGCATGAGATTTGCAATGTTGGGAGAGATGACCGCGACGGCATTGGAAGGAGTACCTGCATTGCTTTGGACCCCGCCCGCGAAGAATTCCGCCCTGTAAGGAAGAGCTGCGGGTACTCGGTATGGATTCACGATAGCGACGTGGTCAATGAGCGGGGCCGCGCATGTGCATTGTTGAGTTTGAGGGGTCTACGGTGAATTGTATCAGTTTTATTCCACAGGTATGGAGTTGAAGCCGCACATCTTGAACATAAGCTGCACAGTGGGTCGTCGGGCAATGGTGAACGACCGTGGATATATAGTCGATATGTGCGTGAATACCGTGTCCACATGTACAGTAGTGAACCTGGAAGACTGTGAACACAGGGAGGACATGATCAAGATACCGGCTCACATCACGAGCAGGGAAGAAGCGCGAACAGAGGCAGAAGGCATGATCAGTGTGTTCGACGCACTGTGCTCTGAGTGAAGATGCCAAGTTTGTTAAAGACATTGAGGAACGGAATACAGGAGAGGAGGTGAGGGAAGTGGGGGTTCATTGCGACGTGTTTTATACTGAGAGAGATGAAGAAAGGAAGGAGGTGACAAGACCGTGCGCTAAACTTGCAAGGTTTGGAATATTAATGTGACAACTTATTCGGCTTTCCAAGAAGACTTGTAGTAGTGTAGAATTGAAAATAACCGAGCCAATCAGAGCACCGGTTCGAGACGCCTGTCCGGTGCTCCGGGGCGTCCCGAACCGGTGTTCTAGAAGGACGTAAAAATACGAAAGTAGACATTCTCGTGGCAATCCGACCAGCCGCCAAAAGCAGCATGGTAAACTCCGCAGGTCTTCGTCCCGTTACATTTCTCAATCTCTCTCAGTATAAAACACGTCGCAATGAACCCCCACTTCCCTCACCTCCTCTCCTGTATTCCGTTCCTCAATGTCTTTAACAAACTTGGCATCTTCACTCAGAGGACAGTGTGTCGAGCACACTGATCATGCCTTCTGCCTCTGCTCGCGCTTCTTCCCTGCTCGTGATGTGAGCCGGTATCTTGATCATGTCCTCCTTGTGTTCACAGTCTTCCAGGTTCACTACTGTACATGTGGACACAGTATTCACGCACATGTCGACTATAAATCCATGGTCGTTCACCATTGCCCGGCGACCCACTGTGCAGCTTATGTTCAAGATGTGCGGCTTCAGCTCCACACCTGTGCAATAAAACTGATACAATTCACCGTAGACCCCTCAAACTCAACAATGCACATGCGCGGCCCCGCTCAATGACCACATCGCTATCGTCAATCCATACCGAATACCCGCCGCTCTTCCCTACCTGAGGGCGGGATTCTTCGCGGGCGGGGTCCAAAGCAATGCAGGTACTCCTTCCAATGCCGTCGCGGTCATCTCTCCCAACATTGCGAATCTCATGCTATCCCCTCCCCCCCTCGTTCCCTCTCCTTCTTACCAACTCTATTCACCGGAGCCTACCATCCAGGCTGATATCCCTGGTCATTACCCGAACACGAATGTCGGGTTCCATGTCGACACGGCGAATGGGCAGCTCTACGATCACTCGAATGCGACGTACAGTTTGGCGCCAGACATGAATGCAGGCTCGTATGCTTAGGACCTCGACGGTACACGGCCAAGACAGCAACCTTCACGAAAACATATTCCTAACATTCATGCCGTTCTCCCTCTCTTTTATCACTGTTCGTACATCTCTCGACGTGCGATCACCAACACGTTGCTCATACCATACGGGCTTCCAGTCAATTAAATACTCCCATCCACGTCGCTCCCATTTATGTCGACGAGGTTCCAAGATTATTCCGTGTGGCATTGTGTGGATAATCTGTTTCATTTATTTCCTTTTGAAAGTTGAAGTCGCTGTATTGTTTGTTGTCAGCTCTGTGAGGTATCGTTTCGGTTATCCTTTGCTATCTAATCACATCTTGTATATCAAAAAACCTTCCTTAACGTATGTCCTTGTTGTCTGTACTGCTTTGGCGTAGTCTCCAAAAAATAACCATAAGAAATTCTTATTTAACTCCGCGATGAACCGGCTACTGACAAACATTGTGATATCTATGCACAAAAGAGTAGCGAAAACAGAAAGCTTTGATATATAACGCGTGCAGATAATGCAAAAATATTCGTGATCTCCTAATCAGTGTGTCATCGACAAGCCGCCTGTCGCGACATTTTAAAACTATTAACAAAAGGGATATCAAATGAGACAGTCGGAAAGACACGGAGCTTTGGTTCTGCTAGAGTCTTTCGTCCTTAGAACGCGCAAAAAAAAACCCATGGTCGTAAAAGACAGGATGGACAACGAATCTGAAAATAGCATTATGTAATATCATTCCAACAAATAATAAGACTTACTCTTTTTTGGGACCTTGTCCGGTTATCTATCTATCTATCTATCTCTCAAAGTCCACGACAGGCTGATGCCGTGTTGCCAGTATCGTGAACGATCTGATGACATCAGTCCGTCTCCCTGGGTTGAAGTAATATGGCGAGGCCGCGGATTGTATTTCTCTCTGCAACCGGTCGCCGCTGTTCTCGAGAGCCGGAGGGTGCATGTCGAAACGAAGGGAAGAAAGAGATTTTCAAACTAGATCTGGGCAGAAAGCACCACTTCGAAGATTTCCAACGGCATCGAGATACGTTTAGGCGCAGAGTCCTGGGGTGGTAGGGAACCTCTCTGGGAAGAAGGTCATGTTCTTGTGTTCTTCTGGGTCTATAACGAGGCTGCCTCCAGCAAATAAGTTCCTAGTGCACTTTGGAGGACGTTTAGAGGGAACGAAGAGAATATCTCCCGCCCCGAGGGTGAGGCTTTTCGGATTTTCATTTCATTGGTAGCGCAATGAAGAGGACTAGGTGTGCAGACAGCGCCAACTACTATGTTGTTGACTAGGATCCGGGCGAATTTTGACCAGCCGGTCTTTCAGAGTTACGGCGTTGTTTCTTGGTGAGTTACAATGCGTAGAATCGTCCTGTGTTGATATGGATGTTCGAGCTTGAGATTTTGAGATCGAGAGACAGAGAGTCAACAGAGAGCCTCGTCGTGGACCGTGGTTAATGAAGGGGTTCGGCATGTTCGGCAGCGAACCTGAGTTCACTCAAGGCACCAAATTAAGCCAATTTCAAACTCAATTCAACACTGCTTTCACCATATCGCGACCTTCGAACAGGAAACAGACCTGTCGGTACTTCACATTGCTACCGGTAACCGCGCTGACGACAGCTTATATCACAGCATCCTCTCGCACGCCCCATAATTGGCGACTCAAAAGTGCTCGGACGCTCGCTCCGGCGAGTTTCGTTCATAAAGGCAGATGGATCTACCTCGTGTACGCAAGAGACAACACTAGCAATGCCCCGACTGCTACTGTACCACAGTCATATTCGTCTTCATTCGGCCACTGCCACCACCAACCGCACCATCTACATCCAGGACGCTCGACTCTCGTAACCAGTGCCGACCACAGAGCGCAGAGGCTTGGCAGATGGAGGAAACGCGGGTAGCAGACTGGGAGGAACGTTGAAGGGGGGCGTTGCTGCACGGCATACCCATATCTTTCTATGGCTGATTATCTGGGCCAAACAACACCCTGTCCAGTCTTGCTCATATAGGAGAGTTTTGGCAGCTTAGATTCTTGCGATCCATCGACATGACTCGCATCTGATTCACTTTGCCATTTTCTGGTCAACCGTCCTTCCGCCCCCGATGTCTTTTCTTTCGCGTTGCCCAGCTCTTCTCTGCATTCATCTCACATCCCGCTATACATTGTATAAACCAACGGTGGCGTCAGAGGTCTCTGTCCCTTTGACGCCGGCCAATCATTGTTTCAACGTTCACAGATCGGCGTCTACGAACCGTCTTTTCCCAGTTTGCGTATACCCTGGTCCACGCGCACGTATCATGAATTATGATCGACGCAAGCTTTGCTTTCAGTGCAGAAGCGCCAGGTAGCTCAAATGGCGGATCGAGTAGATGAGGGATACCAGTGAGGCCATGGCTACCGGCTTGGCTGCTACCAAATCCTTGACCCATTCGTCTGACGGACACCACGGTATTGGACGTAGAAGGTGCAAGGCACATTCATGTTGGACCAGTTTAGTTAACTGATAAGGTATGATTTCAGAACAAAGCAATGCGATAAAACTGTACAAAGGTACCCAAAGCAAGAGAAAGCGAGACGATATACAAGATGTATATATACTTTTGTCGTCAGACTTGGTCATGACGCGTTACTTTCCACTGAACGAACGAACAATGGAATCCGTTTGTCGATATCTATCCGAGCTGACCCGCCCAGGCCTCCGCGCCATGTGCCGTGCTGTAGGTCGCAATCGGATAATATTCGCGGAATCTCACGCTCGACTCCTGGACGTTAACGCTGTCCTGGTGTTGACCGCCGTAAAAATCCTCTACTCCGGAATGGGAATGAGCGTTGACCAGAGTGGTGGCCGTGTGAATGAGGGGTACGTCACCATAAGAGTAGGATGGGGTATTGTTAGTGGATGGAGCGGGCATCGGTACCTGAGTGAACGGGATATTGGTCGCGTCGCCGGTGAATGTGTTGACATCGGAAGGGAGGGCATTGTCAACATTGGGTGGAGTAGCAGGCGAACGGTGCACGTTCGCGACTGGCCCGGCATATGCTCGATGAGAGATGCCGAGCATGTGCATGCTTGTACCCGGGGCGTCTACAGTGGGATGCATAAACGTTATTGCAGACATCACGACCGGAGGGCATCTACCTTCGGATAGTACGCAGCACAGTTCATCGCAGCGCACTGATGGACGAACATCGAAATGTAATCGACATGCGCGTGAATACCATGTCCACACCGACCGCAGATGTTCTAGGAGAACCTGAGCACGGGATATGCCAGGCGAAGATGAACCGGGGCCTACCTGATCGAGGGTTGACGCGAACGATAGGCACTGACAGAGCTGGAGGTTGTCAGTGACCTCGATGCACTGTCCTCGGGACGGTAAAGCTGCTGATGACATTGGACGAGTAATGTCAGTGAGTGTTGAGGATTCGATGGCATTTCGAGTCCATCTCGGGGCATTTTAAAGGTCCAGGTGTGCAGTGAAGCAATGAGATAGATCTGTAGGCTCACCGCCGTCCGAGCTGTTCCCATCAATGGAAGCGCTTCGTGAGAGAATGTGGAATATGCTGTTGAATCATACTTCGGACCTTGAGCCTTCGCTCTGTAGCTTTTCGACTTCCGCGCGTCTATTTGATGTCACTCCCGTAACGACGGTAACTGGCCCAAGCTTGCAACTCTCACACTCGGCTCGTTTGGGTACCAAGATGACTTCACCCTTAGTCCACCAAACGACATCACATTTGGGGATTTCCTTTCCAGCTACTCCACACTGCATCCGTTTTGCGTGGAATTTTAAACAGTGGCTCTCGCCTAATAACATATCGACATTCCTAGGTTCTGATGCGGCGACTTTCCTGCTAGCGCACGTGATGTATGCCGTCAAACACTTGTCCGAGTCTAGAGACTAGACTCGAGTCTCGCAACCAGTTTAGCCTGGCGAGCCGTCTTTATTATATACTCGGGGAACTCGTATCAACCAGTTTCCATCTTCGGCTCACGTCACGAGATCAAGGGGCATGAGGAGCCTAAAGTCCGCGTCGGTCGTGTCCGATACCCTACCCGCTCTTCAGTGAATCGGTTCGTTTCTTTCCAGGATCGTTATCAGTCCAAGAACTCCGACCCTCTGGTCTGCCTATCCTGCAAGCTCAGCTCAGCTTTTAGCACCGACAGACCTCATCTCTTTCTATGTTGATTTCCTTTTGGTTGAGAATGCCCGCCATGTGTTCGTGTCGTCCTTCAAGAAAGATCTTCCATCTCCTCACCAGCCACGGTCCGTGCGACTTCCTGCACCGCCATTATCCACCATTATCCCGTCAAGACCTCACACGTCATCTTCCTCCGGGATGTTTTTATCAAGATTCCGGAGGGCCAGATACTGCCGGCACTGCTCATGTGCGATGCATTGCGTAGACTTGGATGTTGGAGGGATGGAGCTTGGAGCTTGGAGCGAGATGCTATCTATCTAAGTGTGTCTAAGTGTCTTCTTGTACCACATCCATCCCCGCTTTTTGTTTTCTCGACTAGGGCATCATCGCCTACGCGTACTTCCAATCCTTTCTTCCCTACACTCATTACAGGGAGGATGTCGCTGTCCCCTCCCTGTCTTCGCTAGTTCGCCGGTGCCGCCTACCATCCCATCACTTCCGATTCTTTCTCGTCCCAGATCTCATTTTCTTCTAAGCCACTTAGTCGCCTTCTATCCATAAAAGTTCTCGACCATCAGCATGACCTCCCACCCCCTCTTCTACGGCGGCGATCCCAGAATACAGGCTCGGACGGCGGACGGAAACCACTGAACGCTGCGGTTCAAGTGCAGGCCCTGGTGAGGTGAGACAGAAGATATCGATAAGAGTTGGTCACTCAGAGTTCTATGGACACCACCCCCTTCTTCGTCTCGCCCTCGCTTTGTAGGAGCAGGACCCGTCCCTTATCGATGAATTCTGACCTCGGCGTGTCACAGTCCGGTGGGCGACCGACTCTCCATTTCATGACTACGTGCCCAACCGTCCTGGTAGGGTACTTGTCGGCGTAGTTTTCGAAGGAGCGAGTCTTCTTCCAAGGAAATTCTCCCCTAAACAGCGCCTCCCACTGACAGCATTCTACACAGATGACAGCTTCAGTCACGCACCATCTTTCATCAAATAAACCTCCAGCATCCATCTGACCCACGACGGCTTCGCGTGCTGAGAGCAGCACGTCTATATCCTCGCCCGTAGAGACACAATTGCCAATATTCTATATGACCTACTTGATACACCATAATATTGACTGGATCTCATGATGGAGTCGCAGCAGTCCAGCATCTTTGAAGCGATCTGACTCAAAGTCGGTTCCCCTGCTACAATCGTCATCACCTGCGCCTATTCCCGACAAGTTGTTATACTGAGAATTCAGTCGCTAGCACAATCCCTTCCCTCTCTACCGCATGTCACGAGGGCCTGCAGATGGACTGTTTAGCGTTCGTCCTAGTCGGTTCCATTCATCGAGGTTGTTTCGATGCTCCAACTATGCGTGCTCATTACGTGGTACTGGATCTCCTTTGCTTTCCGCTAGCGACAAGCACTGTTTGCTCCTTGGCTTTTTGCATTTTGCCAAACTTTCACTTTGTATCGATGATTGACTACTTGGGCCCTGAAGATGCCGTTGGCAATCCTGAGAGGCCGCGTATATAGACCTACTAGATGTGTTTCTAATTTGGACAAGATCTCATGGATAGCGCACTCTGGGTCGCCTGATGCCTTGAAGCAAATGTCGAACCTGCTGGACTACGGTAGTCTCTCGTAGACAGACGACGATATCAACCTAATGACGGATAGGGTGGACGGTTGATATGTAGTCTGTTTTTAAACCCGATCATTAACCGCGTAAGCTAGGTTATGACCAATCAGCTAACATGTGATCACGTCGCGTCCCTTTCGTTTACCATCTTTGACGTGTTCCTTCGCCATAGACTGCAACATGTCACTTCCAACCTCATCGAAAACCTCAAGAAAATGTAAATACAGCAGGATCTCGACCACAGATCTCCCAATAAAGAAAATACCGATGTAATAAGTTCACGCACAATATTTTCCTCGAAGCCAATAGTTGGTGTCACAATGATCTCCGCCAGTAATTTCTTGCTTTGTGCAAGTTCGGGTTGTTGCATACTTCGAGATGAACAAGAATCGGGCCCGTGAAGGAGCTCAATTTTCCGTCGCCCTTCGCTGTAGCACAGATAAGTAGATTGTTGCTGTTGAGAAGATCGCATAATCCTTCCTCCCATTGCAGTGTATGTCGAGACACAAAGAATTTGAGTACATCTGAGCCTTCAGTATCTGTCCACGAGAATTTTCAATGCATAGTGTGGTACGAAAAACGGTGTTGACGAAGTAGCAAAGGGTGGATACACTTTCACTGGCAGAGGCGATGACATAAGCTGACAAATTTGAAGATTGGTCATAACCCCTCTTACGCGGTTACATGGGCGCGACAACTATAAGACTAGGACTACGGTGCTTCGAGTGAGGAGAGTCCGCGTCTATATTCGATGGTATGTTCACCGAGAGCGGTTGACTGGTGAGCTCAATACATTTCTTGCTAGACGATTTCCTTAACTTATAGCTGAAGATAGTACTGGCGCTCGTCATGCTAACCTTTAAGCTGTATCGGGATCTACGGGTGAGTACGATCGGCTGTCGGCCCATCGGCCCGTCCTATGCAGATCGGATCTCATCGCCGATCAGTCGGCGCAAGGTCATATGCAATTAAGTTACCAGGAGTCACGATCGATCGAAGCTCACTCGAGTCGGGCACTATACCATGAAAATCAGGAGGCAGGGACGCGTTATACAGGCCCAACAAATTATGAGGATCAATTCGCGTCACAATTGGACTGCAAGGGAGGTACAAGGGTATTTCAGAACGCAAGGCCCATGGGAACAAACGCGGAAAGACAAAGTTTGCCATTTGTAGGTCTGCATTTAATTATATTTCGGGGCAATGCACGCGTTAAATGATAGAACGTCAAATGCAACTACATTCAATGGCATCCGACTTGAACGCTGAAACGATTCCAAAACACTAGAGCCAGATGATGGCGATCCAAAGCAATGATAAATATGTATTGTAGGTGGAAGTAAAATAGTTGATAGCATATTCTGAGTAAAGATGTCTGATAAATGTTACATACCCACCGGGAGCGGTGGAAATTAGAACGATGATGACAAGGTTATGAAATGTAGTGACCCAAATCAACAAACTGAGTAGTACTGGCTGGACTATGGAGATGAGGAGGGCATTAGGGCATGCAGAAACATTGTACCAATGATTAACGAGGGGATTAGAGCAGGACAACATGAAAACGGCAATGGAGATGTTCACTTTTGTGAAGTTGGAAAATATCAAAGATCATGACAATGAGGAATGAGGAGACGAAGTTGGCGCACATAAAGCCGGGTGAAGGAAGCGAGAAGTCATGTTGTGGTGGTGTCTGTTGCATGGTACTGAGTGTATGGGTACAACCAGGCCTCACGCATGGCATCAGATGTTGCATTCAAGTGACCCGCACATTCGGAGCTCCCATTCATCGAGCGACCTGGCGGGCGAACATAAGTGTTGTCAGTGGAATTATTCGGGTAGTGGATGAAAGAATCGTCTGAGCTAAAAGTCGGGGTCTGTGTGATACCCGGATGAATATCAGATGCGGTGCCGCTGTCCGAGGGAGAGGAAATCGGTGTGGGAATGAAGTGGGTACCAGTGTTCCTCACATTCCGAGAAGAGCTCAATGCACATGAACTGATGTAAGGGGAGGATGTATGTGTCAGAGTGACTAAATCGAGGGTTTCCTCAGCGGTGTAGGAAGAGAAGAACATGGAGCTTGGCGTCGATAGACTATCCATGCCATCATCGGAAAAGCCGATCTCATTTACGTCGGAAGAAGGGCCATAACTGTGCGTGAAACCTTCCAAAGTGTTCCATGGATCGACAGACTTGTATGAATTATTGGTAGCGATGTGGTCACAAAGTTGGACTTCGCATGTGCAACACTGGGACAGAGGCGTCTATGAGCGAGATCATATTAGTCCGCGATGTTGCACGGAGGGGGAAGGACATGCCTTTTGCACATAGGCAGCACATTGAGTTGCAGGAAATTTATGGACGATCATCGATACATAGTCAACATGCATATGAATACCATGTCCACACCTGCCGCAGATATACTAGGATAATGTGGGTGTGGAGCCAATAGAGAAGGCGAATGAGAGCCTACCGGATCTAATAGAGGTGACACAAATGATGGTCACAGACATTGATGGATGCCACCAGTGACTTGTATACATTGTCGTCGAGATGGAAAATCGGCTGAAGACATTGGACTCCGACAAAACTCTCGGTGCTGTCGGACAGGGAGAAATATGAGAACGTGATGAAAATTCGAGTTCATCCCACCGTACCTTTAAGTACAAACACGAGTAGTCTTCCAAATATCCCTTGCCGCCGTTCCTGACATGAAGCTGTATTATAATCAAACTTTAAATCTTATTTTGATAGAGATCCTGTGAAGGGCTGTTGTACTGTAATAGTTTTAGTGGGATCAGCTGTATTGGTATGATAGTCTCAAAGCGCCAGGAGTTCCCATCGTGAATGCAATAATGTCGGCTGTGTGAGAATATTCAATTGAGATCTGTCGTGACGCATGACGTATAACACCCTGTAGATCTCCGGTTGAACCGTATACTTATGAACTAATTTCGAGTCAGCGTAAAAGTATCTTAGACTGCTAAACAGTGTTGCCACGAAGCCGCCCGCCACGACATTTCCGGTATGTCGACTTCTCAGCTTCAGCGCTCGCTCTTATTTGCCCCTAGAACAGCATCATTGGTAACACATCGTTTCTTTACTCCGTACTGGCGGCTGATCATCTTTTTTGTCAGGATACTACTTATCAACAGTCTATCTTGTAGTCGGCTGATCATCCTTTCATCTAGACACTATCAATAGTCTATCTTGAGGAACAACAGCATCAAAATATCTCACCATGAGTCATAAAAATACGGCTTACAGCATTCTCTACGGTCTCTGCATGCCGCTCTCTTCAAAAGCGACTCATACTTTGTCATCGCCTCCACAGCAGCTTCAGAACCGCCGTTCTCGTACAGTCTTCCATACACATGGTCATTGTATAGAGCGCGAATGGCAAGGTCTTGTTCCTCACAAATACTAACTCTTTATCTGGTGCTGCATTATATTCCAGTACCCACGCCTATAAACCACTTCCATTTCCAGTGTCCCCGGAGGTACCCCCGAAATATTCAATCTTCTACAGGCGCTCCGCCGGCAGTCCAATTTCAATCAGCTCTTGGGCGTATGTCAGCAAAACAATCCATACCAGGGTAATAGCTGTTAAACGGACACTCACACAACGTCCTTTCTTTGTACAGCGTCGACGAGCAGAACCGACAGACGAAACCATGGTTCATTGAATACGCCGAGCTGGATACTATATCATCATTATGTGGATTAACTTACCAATGGCCGGCGACTGCTCGACCCAATCCGGGTAGATACGACGAGTATGCAGCGTCAATTCACATGATGGATATACAGCCTAGAAAGAAGATTCCATGCGCGGGGGAACCTACGGTTTCCCTATCGCTTCGACAGGCTTGTGGGATTTTTCACAGCCTGCGAACAAATCGTCCATCATCACGACATCATCACAAACACGTATAGGCAGCGCTCAGTCAGAAATAGCACCGTCAAAGATAAATCGACGGAATTTATCTCCAGGTACGGAGATTGAGAAATATTGCTACAAGAAAATAATGAAAACTAACCATCTATCAAGCATATTCCCTTATCTTCCCGTTCAAGCGAGATCCAGAAAAAGAATAGGCATTCCACGATGGCCTGAAGCACAGTGGGCGGTAGCGACATGGGCGGACGACTGTGGGAGTTTCTCTGAGAATTGAACTAAACTCCCATTCTGGCGAAAGACTCATAGTCAAATAGCCTCGGAGTGCACTCCGTATAAGGTCTTTCCCGCTCTCGACTCTACGAGTCCTCTTCATGTGCGGCAGACTCCTATGGTGGGCGTCTTAATCGCAATGTTATGTGCGTCTCGAACCACGGTCGTCCCGGCTCAAAGGAGGTATCGATATTCATAGGGTATGGCATCGCAGAAAATTCGTCATTGGCCCTGTATGAGGGTGCACAGCTAAACCACTGAATATCTCTAAATAGCTAGCTGTGCTCCTGAGAGCCGGGTGTATGTCGAAAGGACAGAAAGTAGAGATTTTAAAAAAGATCCGAGCAAAAACCGCATCTTCGAGGATTGTCAACGACGCTGTGATGGGTTTGGGGTTTGGTCGCAATGCGCTGGAGGTGCTTAGTGGCGAGGAATCTGTGGGAAAGATATCGTGTTCTCTGCGTTCTTCGGGGTCCGTAGTGTGGCCGCCTTTCCAACGGTTAAGACGTCCCCATGACCCAGGATAGATCTGAAGACGCAGAAAACGTCTCTCGCCCACGAGAGTGAGGGATTGCCGTCCGCATTCCATTCCGTTGGCAGCGCGGCGAAGAGGGACCAGGTGCAGCGACATCGATCAGTTTCTTGATGGTAGCCTAGGCTTGACTCCTACCTCGCCGACAGGACATGTATCATTGTCGTCAACTCCAAATTTTAATGGTACGGCGAACCGGGATCTGAGAATAAATAACATTGTAATCAGTTACATTATCGGTGTGTGTAGAGCACGGACGCCTACTTTCTCTGATTTATTAGGTCCCCTCCGCGTCATCCGTAGCCTTGCGAAATTTGCGACCTTTGTTGCGTAAAACAAGTACACTTCGGGTGGCCCTGTTTGCCGACATAAGACTAGGATCCAGGCGAATTTTGGCTGCCTGCTCCCGTCCCAACTTGTTCCTAAACCCTAACTGCCCGAAGTCCAAGTTGTCGCGTTGCCACTGTTCGTTTTACGTGAGTTTCTTGAGATCAGCTGTGAACGGCTGAACGTCCAGTCGACCTCACCTTTCAGAATAAAGTGTTCAAGTTGACGCCCTTCATTTCCAGCTCAGTCGCCTCTAGTACCACCAAACCTACTCAGTCCTTCAGAAACACCTTCGTTGTGCTGCTTCTCTGTTGTTCTGGTGAGCGATGCCTAGAGACGTTCCGTATTGAGATTGAAGGACAGAGAGTCGCTGTCCATGGTCATGGTGTTCAACGAGAGAGTGCCGGAATCCGGACCGGTGAAACCGGACACTATCTTCTTTTTTGCCCTCGCTCTTTCCGTCTTTCCCGTCACCACGCGAACCTTGGAGGACCTTAGTACCGATTTTAACAGGGAACAGACACCGTCGATGCTACGATATAGCGGGGATACGCCAGGCGAAAGGACATGAAAAATGTAGATAACCCCCGCGCTCTAGGTGGGACTAGAGCATCCATCCACTCATAACGCAGGCCAGTGACATCATGCATTCGCACATATGCGCCTTGGATCAACCTCGTCTACGCAAGATATGCCTCGATGATTCACCTCGACGACACTAGCAATGCTCCGAACTGGCGCACCGATGACTGCTACCGCATCTCACCATATTCGTTGCCGTTCAACCCTCATCACAACTCTACGTCGGCGTACCATCTGCATCCAGGACGCGTAGCTCTCGTCATCAATACCGGTCTCCCAAGTCCGGATATTTATACCAGTCAAACCGATAAGCTTGTGTCGTTCGATGGCCGAATTTGGCTGCTTGAGATTTCTACTCGGAGCATTCATTGACTGATCCTGCAGACTCAGTTATGCAGTCGTCTTCGATCTCGTTGGATGCGCAGTATCAACGCCCTACGCTATGCTCCCCACTCGCAGACTTTTCACGATGTTAGTGACAGTCGCTCCCCTTTCTTTTTGCCTCCTGCCGACCGTTGTTTGTCTCTTGCATCCTTTTACACCTCAGTATACGTTGACCGAGAACAACAGAAGTGATGGCCGAAGCGAGCCAGTCGACGTTTCGACTGTAATCATCTTTTCTTACATTTCTCGGTTTCGCATTTACATTTCCCTGCCTAGCATCCTGTGGAACCTCATCGAACATTCACCGGTCGGTTCAGAGACAAGAAGGAAGGAGGGCAAGCGTCGGTTAGCTGAGAGGGATCAACGACGAGAGTGAAGCGCCCAACCAGTAGGGCTGTGGTGACTGGCTTGGCTGCTATGTAGAATTGTTGACCCGCTCGTCTGGTGGACATGGTATTTTACATTTATCGACAACGGAAACTCTTTCTATCGTGGTCTCTGCGTAAGAAAAGGCTCTATTCTGTGTATCGCCTCTCTCATGATGCATCCGTCAGGATTTGGGTATAACAGAGACTGAAAAATGGAGCGATGACTACGAGGGAACCGAAACTAGCATCCCCAGCTCCTCCAATACATCCAGCGACCAATGAAGCCACTTGAAGCGTTTTTCCGACAGTAGCAGGAATATTCAAGGACAAGTGAGTTGTTCAGCGCATTCATCCATTGCATCAAACAATAAAGCACATATGATTTCAGAGCAAAGCAAAGCGATAAACATGACAGACAGGTACCCTAAACATGAGAAAACAAGACGATATCCAAGAAGTACATACATTGTTGTGTTTACAGACGTTTTCATGACACATTACTTTTTACACCGAACGATTAAGGAGCTGGAGATGAATGATGGAATCTTTTCGCCGATATCTAATCAAGTTGACCGGCCCAGGCGTCCGTGCCGTGCGCCGCGCTGTAGGGATAATCCTGGCGAAATCTCGCGCGCAAATCCTGGACGGTAACACTGAAGTTATCGTCCTGGTATTGAACGCTGTAGGAATTCTCCACTTCCGAGTGGGAATAACCCTCGATCTGAGTGATGGCTGTTTGAATAACAGGTTGTGGGATGGGTGCGAAGATAACCGTGTCACCGTAAGGGTTAGATGGGTTGACGTCAGGAATGTATGCAGGAGTGAATGGAATGTCCGTCGCGTCGCCGGAATACATGGCGGTACTGTAATTGGAGGACGGCGTGGTGTTCGGGGAGAATGGACTATTGACGTCGTTGGAATAGCTGCTTGTGGTGGCACCGAGAGAAGGGCCATTGATGTCCGGATTGAAATGGTCCAAAACAGTCCACGGCTCCGGAAGCCGATACGAGTTATCGATAGCGACATGTTCGCAAAATTGGGCTTCACAGGTGCAGCGTTGCGTCAGACGTGTCTACCGCCCAATTGAGTCTGAGATACGGCGCGGAGTGGAGAGCAGCATACCTTCTGGGCATACGCAGCGCATTGATTCGTAGGATAATGATTGACGACCCTGGAAACATAGTCGGCATGGGCGTGAATACCGTGTCCACACAGACCGCAGATGTCCTGAGATACCGTGAGCACGAGAAGATGGATGAAGGCGAATGAGAGCCTACCTGGTCTAGCAGGGGCGACTCGGGAGGGAAGAACCACAGACACTGACAAGGCTGGATGCCGTCAGTGTTCTGGATGCACTGTCCTCTAGTTGGCAAGATGAGTGAAGACATCGAGGGTAAGGCACTGACTGAAACGCCAGTAGGAGAGGAGGCGATAGAGATTTCTGTTCGTCTTGGTGCATTTTAAAGGTACAAGTGGCTGTAGGGAAAGTAAAATTGGGGGCAAGATGATTTGAGCAACTTGTGAATCTAAAATTAGAGATCGTCACGAGGTGAACAAGTAACTCGCACTTCTTTTCACCTCATGGTACGGTTTCCCTTTCAAAACTTCCCTCTTTTTCCGCAGAAATTCACACGCCTCAGTATCTAAGGAAGCATGTCGGAAATTTCATTTCGGCCTTATAAGCCGATCACCCAGATAAGCTAGAGATAAGGTACGGCCCGAGAATATAATCACCAGATAAGATGGCTGGTTACCATATACGGAACCCGTGAGGATATAAGCACGTTAAAAGGGACGACTTTTTTTTCCCAACGCAAAAATGGTACCAATGTCACTCGGAATTGATATTGAACGTTAACCGTTGACTACCTACCTAATACATTTGACCACTACACTAAAAAGGCTTGATATGAATACATTACATAGCCAACTTTGAAAGTAATAAATATTTTCGAAATGAAAAAAAATAAATGCCATCCCAGTGAGCACCGGCCTACTCCATGTGTAAAGCCATGCCCTGACCCCTCAGTATAGTCTCCCCAATCGTTCACACCCCTCGCATCGCCCACCGCCACCATCCTACTTGCTGTCGCTGTCATCCTTGGTACTCGTTCGTTCAGGTCCCATGGTAGCAGATGGCCACTGATATCAATTCCGTCAGTGTAGTGGAGGCTATCTTGCAGCGATAATGCATTGTAGCGAAGCGATTGACCCTGATATTGACGTGGGGGATGGTGAGTGGGTGGGGATGGGGAGGTGTGGAGGCGAGACGAGGTGATAGCGAAAAGTAAAGCAAGAAGCCGCACAGCCACTCGATCACTGTGCGGTTGTACGGTCCGAGGCGAGTGAGCGAGTGAAATGAAGGCGAAATACATCTTTGGCATGCTTCTACTACTCAATTTATGTCCTCTGAGGCCACGAAAGCTGTCGGGATATTTGATTATATGTGCTACTTGCCACCTCAACTCGTTTCCATGCTCTTTAATTGGTTTCTATTTAAGGTTTCTTCTTGGTAGCCATACTTGTGCTGAAGCTCAACAAGAAACTGTTTGGGCCAGTGATGCTGCAGAAGGTCTGGAGGATGAAGATGTTTATGGCTAGAATTATACATATATTTTCAAATAGATCTGCTTTGAATGCATAACTGAAGTGAACTTGGAAAGAGCAACAATGCTCAAGTGCGATGAGATCAGGTGACTTTAGTACATCTAATAACTGAATGTAGTAATTAAGTAAAGCTCTTGTAGTGTAACTGTAATATTGTATCTGTAAATGTTAACTTATCGAAGGTCGCTGGTTCGACTCCCCTCATTGTATATTTTCCCTTTGTACGTTATCTGGCTTACTTAAGCGTGTTCTAGTCCTGTTCGAATAATAAATACAAACTGTTAGAAATCTGAAAGTAATAAATTATTTTTCCGCATCGTAACTAGAGTAATTATGACCGTTGCCAACTCCTGATAAGGCATCTTATCTAGGGTTGCGCACGAAACCTCCAGGGGGGGTAACATACCGTTTTTTACCGAGCCCTCTCCAAGGGGGATGTTTTGATACGGTAATTTACTGTTACTTACCCTATCACGTGTATAATCACATGCCCCACGTGCGTCATTCGCAAAATTTTGCAGCATCTTCATCGTCGTACTCTTTTACACAAATTTCTTTCCCCTGAAGTGCGATTCATCGAAAATTGCTACAGAGATATATTTTTGGCTGTAAATAAAATATAACTACAATAGGATTGAATATACTACTGATATTGCTGCTCAAATGTCATCACATGACAGGTAAGTTACCTCGACGAAAACCCCTCCAGCGGGCAGAGGTAAATTACCAGTAACTAACCGGTAACTTACTGGTCCGAAACCCTAGTGTATCAAAACCTAGGGTTTCGTGCGCAACCCTAATCTTATCCTACCGAGCTTGTTCCTAATAACCCCTTATAAGGGTTTCTCGCTCATTTCAGTATTATTTAACCTTATAAGTAATTATAACCTGATTTGGACATTTCCGACATCATACCCCTGGGTAAATCCGTTCTATCCAACATCACTGCCTTGGCAGACAACCATTACACCTTCTTCTGATGTAATTGCCCCAAACACAACGGGCCTGTACTCACGCAGAGTTTCTCCAGAGTCTGCTGACGTACTGGGAGGGCAACTTAGGCGCTGACAACGTCCAGACATGATGCATGACGGTTCGAGAAGCATTATTGATGGTCAGCAACGTCGACTGCGCGCCTCTGCTGACTCCATCCTTGATTGCGTCCTGCGCCATCTGCAACAGTGTACTATGGGAATGTGGCACGACGATTGTCCCTTCCGGCCATTTTCGTCTACCGCTCGCAGATTCGTACCCTATTCGCTCAGCTTCCTTCATTCAGTTGGCCTCGTCCTGCTGTCGTCGAAGCTCCATGAGTTGCGTTGTTTCGGCTTCACCGACTCTTTTGTCCCCACCGTAAGTTCAACCCAGCTTCAACCCAGCTTTGGTAGCTGCGTACCTCACCTCTTCCTACTAGGGTTTTCCTCCAGATTGGGACCGCCCGTCATACATTTGCGCTGTCCCTCATCAATGGTGACGCAAATCTTCAAGAAGGTCTCCTCTCACCGGCGCCCGCTGCCCGCCGTCATGTGCAATTTAAGCAACCTATGCCGCCCGTCAAGACCTCATATCAGAATACCATATTCCCTGGGACATTCTCATCGATGACTACGGAGGTTCAACGTTCAGATATGGCTGCCGTCGTCGCCCATGCACACAATACATTGCGTAGGATCTGGGAGGACGCTCGAGGATGCTTGAAGCAAGATACTCCTTGTATCTTTTCCTTGTTCAGAATATGGACCACGCATCCCGCCCTTTTTTACGAGCCAAGTGTCATCTTTTTCCTCGGACCCGTTACGGGGCTGCCCCTTTCCTATCTTCGTTGGTTCGCTGCTGCCATCTACCGTCCCATCCCTTTCTATTCTTTCTCACTTAGGATCTCATCCCTACTTCAAGCCATCCACCGACAACTGTAGTTGCTTCCCATCCAGCATAGGCTGCCAATCGGACTCAATCCATCCTCATGACGTCCTATCCTGCCCTCTCTCACGACCTCCCTTCTCTGACTCGCCCAAAGGGGTAGGACAGCATCTGATATCGATGAATTCTGATATCCACGTAAGCGGCCCGACTCTCTGTTTTACGACTACGTACTCACTGGCACTCCAATCAGCAGTATACTTGCCAGGGTGGCTTTGGAAGGCTAGCACTCCGAGTCTACATGTCCACGCTGACGACAGTCCCGGCTGCGCACCATCTGTCATTGAATGCACCTCTGGTATTCATCTGATCCACAGCGCCCGATATCATCATCAAGGGTCGCTTCGAAGGTCATCGAAGCGATCCGATTCAAAGTCCTTTCCTCTAATCACCATCTTACTCTCTGGTGTGACAAAATCTTCTACATATTCTGGCAGGGTATGTCTAACGTCTGTTGTCGCGTTTCTCTTACTGATCGGGTACTCCAGCGCTACTCCAAGAAACAGTGGATCGTGTGGATGGCGATCCTTTCGTGTATGTCCCTCGTCGACAGTGCTATCCTCCGACACCATATTCGGAGAATTGCGGATTCAATCTTGAAGCTTGACGCGGACGCCTCAAATACAGGAATGTACATGTACGGCGCTTCTGGCCGACCTTGTCTTTGTTGTCAATGTGTATCGCTGAACGTTCACCTGCTACTCTACCATATAACCTGGAACTCTATTCACTTGCATATGTCGCACCGCCTTCTGCATGTCCCGATATGACCTGTCTCAGATCTCACCAGTGAGCGCGTACAAATACAAAACTCGGAACGTTGGAACACAACTTCACCTTATCAAACCGGGGAACGCAAATCCCACGAATACTCCCATAATTGCCGGGCAATGCAGCGGTCGATCCTAGGGGGACAGGACAGCCTGTCCTCATAAAGACTTCCGTAGAGACGTCCGTGTGCCGGTTCTCTGGCACCCGGCGGGTCGATGCTGCCAACCACTGATAATCCTGGTCAGTGGAGGTTCGCGAGCTCACCTCGATGGGAATAATGTCTTGGTTGACTGACCCGTCGGTCTCGAAGCGTGTCCGGAAGGATTCGGAAGGCGACTAGTGTCTTCTCCATTTCTGGAATGCGAAAGCAGATGAGGATCTGGATGCGAGGCAGACGATCGTCTCTCCACTGCGACCGTCTTCCCCTCCTCAGTAAGTCTGGAGTACCCTGATCAGGAAAAGCGGTGCTAATATCAAGAATAGAAATCGAATCACGCGAGAGAAAATGGTCGATCAGGAGAAGTTGAGCAAATGAAAGTGAATGTTTCTTTTTGTTAAAGAATCGTGCCCTGAATTTGAAATCTCCAAGCGGTGAATACCTCTTTGAGTGGATTTGCTTCCGCTTCCCGGATACAATTTGAGACTGTATCTAGATAGCACGAACGTAAAGTTATAACAGAATGTAGGATACAAAACAACTTTTGAACGCAAAGAGAAGTTCATGAGTCAGGTAGCCTGAGAGATCATCCTGTCGAGGCAGGCAGAGAGAAGCCTATGGTTTGTAGACGTCGTTTTTTGATCTCCCTGGGAGTGGCACAGTTATTCCAGTGGCAATATTGACACGATAGAGGCACGTACCAGGAGCGCCCTCGGTTAACTCTTTGCCGCTTTCTCGCGACTATAAGAAGGATAAGGAATGCACAACAATACATCACAGGTGATTGAACCTGGTTCAGCCACATTCAAGATGCTTCGTGAATGCTTTAAATGCATTTTCGGCTTGCCTGCAAGTCAATAAACCATTCAGAAAGGCTAAGGAACTAGTAAACGTACGTGTATCTGCCTCTTCGTTGTTTGCTACCTCCTTCGCCCTCGCCAATCTTGCTATGATCGCTCCTGCCTCAGCCTGTTAACATCGCTCTCGACGTCCACGACAGTCTTGCGTCAGCGTTGCAAGCATTGGCATTTCCGCCGTTTTCCCAACCACGGGTTTTCCTTCCAGATATTGCTAGGGGTGTATTTTCCTTTAAAGCTAGTCGTCTCTGTTATCGAGAATCGGAGGTGTATGTTGAAACAACGGAATGTAGATCCGAGAGGAAACCGCATCTTTGAGGATTGGGAACGACACCGTGATGGACGTGTAGGGACGCGGCGGAGGTGCCTGGCGGTGAGGCTCCTCTCTGGGAGGGGGAGATCGCGTCTTTTATGTCCGTCGGATGTGTAACAAGGTCGCCTCTCCAATGAAGGACACTCTAGAAGACCGTCGACGAGGGCGCGGAGTAACTTTCTTACCCTGAAAGCCGCATCCGTCGAAACGCGGGAAACGCGGAGAAGAGAACCAGGTGAACGGGCATCGGTTATTTCGCTAGGACATCGAGATGGTTGTACAGAGCTGACAACTACGTCGTTGATAGGTCCGCGCATCAATGTCGTATTGGATGGGGTAAGATTAGCTGGGATGTAGCATTAGAATGAAATTGATTTCCATTGCGCAGAGAGTACAGAAGCCTGACCTCCAAGTTTTCCAAATTTCGTCAGTTCCTCTCCGCGTCAAGAAAGTCTGGACCGCCTAATGACCAGGTGGCCGCAACGCTGAGATGAGCGTTGAAACAGCAAGATTGGTCGAACGTAACGCGACACCGTCATCCAAGTCCTGCAACCCGTCTCAGAGGGAACCGGCAGATTTGGACGGGCATGCTTACAGACATAGTAGGGCTAGGATCCGAGCAAATTTTGGCTGCCTCCTCCGCACTGAGTCTAAACCGCCATGACCGTTCACTTCTTGATCCAGACGCGTATGAGATCGGCTGTGAACATTTGAATGTTCAGTCAGATGAGTCTGAATACAATCGCCTCACCTCTGAGAATAATTCCAAAAGCGTTCAAGTTTTTCCTTTGAAGCTCATCGCAATCGTCATCTGAACCAAACCCAGCCGGTATTTCAGAGTCACTTTCTTAGTTCGGCTTAGTGGGTTGTAATGCATAGATTCGTCCCGTATCAATACCGACGTTCGAGCTTGAGATTTTGAGAGCAAAAGGCAGAGACTGATAGAGCCCTGGATGGGTCATGGTGGTGGTTGACGAAGGGGTTCGGTAACTCAGGGCACACGATCAAGCCACACCAATTTCAAACTCAAATCAAGCTCTGCCTTTTCCATGACCGCGCGCGACCTTTCGGGAAACAGACGCTAAACCTGGACCACAGCATCCTCTTGCCCACGCCAACTACTCTGCGAGTTTGGAATGCTCGCTCCGGGGAATTTCGTTCATAAAGGGAGATTGGCGCTGGATCGACCACATCTATGCAAGAAACGACAGTAGCAAGGCCCCCGCTGCTACTGAACCCCAGTCGTTTTCGTTTTCATACAGCCACCGCCACCACCAACCGTGCCGTCTACATCCGGGATGCCCGGCCCTTGTAATCAGTGCCGGTCACCCATGCGCGAAGGTTTGGCAGATGGAGGAAACGCGAGTAGTAAACTGAGAGGAAACTTGAGGAGGATGCTGGGTACGACATATCCATATCTTTATATGGCTGATTGTCTGGGCTAAATGACGCTATATTTGGCCTTGTTCACAGACCGGGATTTTGGTAGCTTGTGCGCTACGCGTTGTATAGGCCGTGGTCTGCCCCTTCGACGCTGGTCAATCATAACTTCAACGTTCGCCGTCCGCATTTATGAACAGGGATTGCGTATATTCTGGTCCGCGCGGAGGTATCACGATCAACGCGAGCTACGGCATCATTGCAGAAGCGCCAGGTAGCTTGAATGGCCAATGAGAAGGCGGATCGACGAAAGGGATACCAGTGAGGACATGGCGACCGTCAAGAAGCGCGACTGCCGTAAGGGCACAGCCACCCATTTTCCCACCGAATTGTACACCCATCTTCGTGGTGGGCGCTTCCTGAGATTCCCACGAAGAAGATGGGTGTACAATTCGGTGGGAAAATGGGTGTGCCCTTACGGCAGTCGCGCTTCCTGAGAGATTACGGCAGTCATCGCGATATCACATCCACTGCAGCTACCTGGACCTTAAAAATGCCCCCAGACAGACCCAAATCTCCACCACCTCCTCTCCTGTCAGTGCTTCACTCAGCACCTCATCCTCATGTCTTCGATCAACTTGCCGTCCCGAGGACAATGCATCGAGGTCACCGACAACCTCCAGCACTGTCAGTGCCCATCGTTCGTGTCGACCCTCGATCAGGTTGGCCTTCGTTCATCGTTGCCTGGCATACTCCCGTGCTCATGTTCTCCCAGCTCATCTGCGGTCGGTGTGGACATGGTATTCATGCCCACCGCGACTATATTTCAATGTTTGTGCATCACTGCCCTGCAATGAACTGCACTGCATACTATCCGAAGGTAGATACTCTCCGGTCGTGGTGTCTGTAATAGTGTTCATGCATCTCATTGCAGACGCCCCGGGTGCTAGCATGCACATGCTCGGCGTCTCTCATTGAGCATATACCGGTCGTGAACGTATATCGTTCGCCTACGCCTTTGCCCTACGGGGCGGATGTCGACAATGCATTCCCTTCCAATGTCAATGGCACATTCACCGGCGACGCGGCAAACATCCCATTCAATCTGATGCCGATGCCCTCTCCTTCCACTAACGACGCCCCAATCTACTCTTACGGCGAGATCTTCGCACCCGCCCCGCAACCCGTTATTCAAACGACCATCACTCAGATCGACGCTCATTCCCACTCGGAAGTAGAGAATGTTTACGGTGCTCAGTATCAGAACGATAATCCCAGCGTTATTAATAACGTCCAGGACTCGAGCGCGAGGTTTCACGAGGATTATTTGACCACCAACGTCCCAGTGAATGGCGCGGAAGCCTGGACGGGTCAAGTTGAATAGATATCGGCGAAAGATTCCATCATTCATCTCCAGCTCTTTCGTCGTTCGGTGTATAAAGGAACACGTCATAAAACCATCTAACGACAATGTAACAATATATGTACTTACGTCTTGGATATCATCTTGTTTTCTCATGCTTAGGGTACTCGTCTGTCGTGCTTATTGCTTTGCTTTGTTCTGAAATCATATGCGTTTTATTATTTAACGAAAAGGGTCCTGAATGAACGCGTTTGAAATCCGGTGTGTCTTAATAATATTAATAATATTCTTGCTAGGAGCTGGCAAACCGCTTCAAGTGACCTGGGTGGTCGCTGAATGCATCGGACAAGTTGGAATAGCTTCAGGTTCCTCGTAGGCCTTCAATAAACTTGTTTCAAAACCTGATGGATACTGCATGAGAGCGATGATAAAGAATAGAACCTTTCCTTACCTATAGAACACGGTAAATTGTCATCACATTGTCAACAAATGTGTGAGACCATATCCACCAGAGGAATAGGTTCAATTTGGTAGCGGGTAAGCCAGTCGCCATGTCCTCGCTGGTATCCCTCTTGTCAATCCGCCTTCTCATTGGCCATTCAAGCTACCTGGCACTTCTGCAATGATGCCGTAGCTCGCGTTGATCGTGATACCTCCGCGCATACCAGGATATACGCAATCCCTGTTCGTAAATGCGGATGGCGAACGTTGAAGTTATGATTGACCAGCGTTAAAGGGACAGACCACAGCCTATACAACGCGTAGCACACAAGCTACCAAAATCCCCGTCTGTGAACAAGGCCAGATACTGCATCATTTAGCCCAGACAATCGGCCATATAACGATATAGGTATGTCGTACCCAGCATCCTGCTCAAGTTCTCTCCTAGTCTACCATTCATTCCAGACCTCCATGCTTGGGTGACCGGCACTGATTACAAGAGCCGGGCGTCCTGGATGTAGATGGTACAGTTGGTGGTGGCGGGGGTTGAATGAAGGTGAACACGACTGGGGTGCAGTTAGTAGTTGGGCCCTTGCTAGTGTCATCTCTTGCATACATGAGGTCGATCCAACGCCAACTTGAATGAAATTCCCCAGAGCAAGCATCCCAGACTCTGAGAGCAGTTGGAGTGTGTGAGAGGCAGTGCTTGATTTGAGTTTGAAATTGGTTTGACTTGATCATGTGCCCTGAGTCACCAAACTGAGAACTCCTTCGTTAACACCATCATGACCCTCCGAGGCTCTCTATCTTTCGCTCTCAAATCTCAAGCTCGAAGGCCGATGTCGATATGGGACGACTCTATACATTGCTGCCCACTAGGCCAACTAAGAAAGCGACTCTGAAATACTGACTGGGTTTGGTTCTGGAGATGACGATTGCAACGAGCTCCAGAAGAAGGGAGTCAAACCTGAACACCTTTTGACTTATTCTCTGAGGTGAGGCGATTGTATTCAGACTCATCCAACCGAACATTCAAATGTTCACAGCCGATCTCATACGTGTCTGGATCAAGAAATGAACGTTGAATGGTCATGACGGTTTCGTGTGGAGGAGACAGCCAAAATTCGCATGCTTCGCACATGGAAAATGGGTGGCTGTATGGGAATGGCCAAATGCGGAGTAGGAGTTGATCAGGCGCAATTACTGCAGCCTAAGTCTCCGCGATATCACATCCACTGCAGCTACCTGGGCCATAAATATACCCCCAGACAGACCCAAATCTCCATCTTCTCCTCTCCTATCCGTGCTTCAGAGGTTTATATCCTATGACACTGCTCTGAGTGTTCAGAATGCTGGACATGTCTGCGCTCAGTCGGGACGGACACCCCCGTGTATGAAGGTTATGTCACGGTCGGTCGAAGGTTGAATGTTGATGGGGAAGCATTGAGGACTGCCTACCTATATTTACTCCCTCCTCGACCTCATCGTCACTCCCTGGTACTTGCAAGCTGGCACCGCCGTACCAGTGCCATCTCCAATGCCGTATTGTAGGAATATCCCATCAACGACTGTTGTCCCTTCCAGTCTACATGCACCATTGTCTCACCATCAACTGATTCGTACCCTACCCACTCCTTGTTCTTTGAGTCAGTCGGTCTCATCCCACCGCTATCGAAACTCCGTGAATCAGTTCGTTTCTTTCCAGGATCCAAGAGGTCCTACTCTTTAGTCTGCTCACTCTGTAAGTTCCACTAAGCTATTGGCAGGGGCGGACCTCATCATTTTCTAACAGGCTTTTCTTTCAGTTGAGATTGCCATATGTTCTCACTGTCTCTGTTCGGTTCGTGGCGCAAGACCTCCAAGAAAGCTTTTCCATCTCCTTACCGGAGCCCGCAATCTCGCCAGGTACAGTCTGTGCAACTTGCCTCCCGCGCCGCCATTATCCCATCAAGACCTCATACATTGTAACATTGTCTTCTTCTGGGACGTCTTCATCAACAGCTGTGGATGGCCAAATACTGCCGTCGCCGCTCATGGATGATGCATTTCGTTGACTTGAATGTTGGAGGCAGGACGCTTGAACCGAGATACTTTCTGTGTCTGCCTGGAATGCATGTATCCCGACTTTTTTTCCCCATGAGCCAGGCATCATGTATCATCATCAATCATCGTCTACTCTCCTTCGAACTGATTGCGAGGAGATTGTCCCCATCCTCGATGGTTCGTCGGCACCTATCGTCTCATCACTTTCTGTTCTTTCTTGGCCAGGCTCTCATCGTGCCATAAGCTGTCCAACAGTGACTTTAGGCGCTTTCTATCAAGAATACACCCCAGCATAACATCTCTTTGTCGTTCGATATTGGTGAATTCCAACTTCAACATGCTATATTCGGTATGCAGCTGACTCTATTTCACGACTACATGCTCAACCTTTCTGGCAGAATACTTGCCGGCGTAGTTTCCGAAGGAGAAAATCTTCCATCTGTCTACATGATACTCGTGTTTGGCCGTGTTGACTATTCGCTGAATATATATCACACGAATACACCATACTTTGAACCTGAGCCTTCATTTCCCCGTCAATACAAAGAAGGTTTCAACCCGACTCCACTTTCGTTCTTCCAAGAAAAACTTCTTGAACAACACCTCCCACCGACGGTGTTTACACGTCTACGCTTCTGACCGCAGCTTCAGTCTTGTGCCATCTTTCGTTGACTTTGGCAAACATTCAACCCGCAATGGCCACGCGCACAGAGAGCAGCCCATCTATATACTCTGCCCGCCTTGCAGAGACACAAGAGCCAAGATTATCGATACATCATATTGACTGCAACTGCTTGGAGGTCCAGCATCTTCGAAGCAATCCGATTCGAAGTCGCTTCCCCTTTTGCATCCATCGTCATCTGTGCCTATTCCCAACAATCTTCTCATGCTGAGAATACAGTCGCTAGGTCAATCCTTTCCTTATCTACCGCATGTCAATAAGGGCCAGCAGATGTACTGTATAGCGTTCGTACTGGCACTACTCGGTTACATTCGTTGATATCATTTCTGTGCTCCTACCCTATGTTCTCATTACATGGTACTGGATCTCATCTCCCTTCCGCTTCTGGTAGCAACAAACACTGCTTACTCGTTGCTTTTTTGCACTTTGCTGAACTTTCGCGATGTTTTGCCTTGGTCTTTTTCTTCAGAAAGGGACCCTGCGTATCTAGTCGCTCGGCACTGCTATCTATTACTTCAAAGTTCTACGTTTGAAAGTAATTTGGCAATCCATACTTCTACTGAGTTGCAGGGATCATCCGTAAGGGCATCGTATATTTGTGCTCCTAATCATGAAATCTGAATCTCCTCGTTCCTCGTTAAATCTGGATGAAGAGCTCCCACGGTAAGCTCAATACATGTCTCGCTAGATGATCCTTTATTGAGTCCTGATATGCAAGCAGTGGCCTATGCATTCTTCCCTAACTTATGGCCGACGACTGTGTTACATAGTACCCCGTGCAGATCGGATCTCATTGCTGATCACCCGGGTATGCGATAAGTTGCCGGAAGTCACGATTGATCGAAGGTTTCTTCAAGGTTTCAAGTTCTCGAGCCGGACAATGTAGAAACCACGAAAATCAGGAGACCAGGGACGCGTTACATAGGTCCACCAATCATGAGGATCAATTCGTGTCATAGTTGGACTGTCTCGGAGCTACTAAGACATTTCAGAGCATGAGTCCTAGCGATTAAGGACCGACTCGACATGGGAAGAAAATGTGTCGGTCGCCATTTATTTATATTTTGGGGCATGCATGCATTAATACGACGTGCTGACATGTCGGCTTGCTCAGGTTTGGCGCTCGCAGTTAGAACATCTTTATCAGTAATGCATCTCTTGCGGCTGATCATCTTTTTCATCAGGAAACTACGTATCAACAGTCTATCTTGTAGTCAGCTGATCATCTTCTCATCTGGACATTATCAGTCGTCTATAAACAGCTCTAAAATATCTCGGCGCGGGTCACAGAAACGTAGAATATTCTGTACGGTCTTTACACGCTCTGTCCGACAGCGATTCAAAGTTCGTCACGGATCCCACAGCAGCTGCAGACAAGGGCCGTTCTCGTGCAAGCTCCCATTCACATAGACGTTTTATAAAGCACGCAGCAGCAGCATTGACAAAGCATTGTTCCTCACAAATGCACGCTCTTTACTTGAGGCTGCATTATGCTCTAGTATCCCCTCGTCTTATGTACACAATATACCACTTCCCATTCTAGCCGTCCCCCGAGGTGGCCTCGAGTTCTTCTACAGGAGAACGTAGGTGCACTGCCGACCATCCATTTTCAATCATCCCTAAAGCGCCCATCAGCGAAGTTCGAACTAACACATACGGAGGCATTGGTGGCCAAGAAGATACTCACGCCAATCATTACAATAATTCTTCCTTAGATAACGTCTATCAGTAAGAACCAGCAACTGGAGACCAATCCAGGGCTCATTAGGTACCCCATACTCGACATATGTACATCGACTTATCAATGGCCGCTCAACCCAATTCAGGTGGATATTACCGGCATGTAATAGCATTAAAATGAGAGATATATAGCCTAGAAGATCCGCAGCCAAGCTAGTCCTTGAGGATTGACAATGACACGATGGTGGATTTACGCGCAGTTGGAGAAAGGTCCCTCTTTGAGAGAAGGGAATTATGCTGGGTATTCTTCGGGGTGTGTAACAAAGCCACCTATCCACCGAATAAGAAGTTCCTAGGACGCAGAGGAATTTCATTCGTCCCGCAAGAGTGCTGACATTATGCCATTGACATTGTGGAGAAGAGGACTAGGAGCACAGACATTCAATTAGTTTACTAGTACTCTGAGATGGCAGTCCAGGGTTGACTACTACCTCGACAGGCCGGGCAAGGTCGTTGCAGCAACTTCAAATTTCAATGGAACATTTATCTATGAATAAGTAGCATTAGAATTGGATTGATTTTCCGCGACTCGCGAGTACGGAGAAGTCTGACCAAATGAACTCCTATTTTCTCTGATTAGGTTCCCTTCGCGTCATCCATATGCTCGCGAAGTTTGCGGCAGTTGTTGTGTAAAACTGGAAGATTTCGAGTAGCACTGTCTGCCGACATAAGACTAGGATCCAGGCGAATCTGGCCGCCTGCTCTCGCTTGTTCCAACATTTTCCTGAACCTTCTACTCGATGTCCGAAATCGCGGCGCTATCACTGTTCGTTTTCTGATCTAGACTTGCTTTAGATCAGCTGTGAACAGTTGAACGCCCGGGCAACCTTACCTCTCAAGTTAAGGTGTTCAAGTTGACGCCCTTCTTTCAAGCTCATCTAATTCACAATCGCCTCTAGTACCACTAGGCCTGCTCAATCCTTCAAAGTCACCTTTGTTGATGCCGATTCTTGGTTAGTCTGGTGAGCAATGCGTAGAGCCGTTCTGTATTGAGATTTGAAAGAGACAGAGAGCCGGTCATGGTGGTTCCGGAATTCGGACCGGTGGAACCGGACTTCACTTGTCTTTTTTCCCCATCCTTTCCACCAGCTTTCCCGTCACCACGCGAATCCTGGAGGACTTCACTGCCAAGTTTGAGATGTATTAACAGGGAGCCAACACCATCAATGCTACCATATAGCAGGGATACACCGGGCGGAAGGACATGAAAAATGTAGGTCACCCTGTCTGTGATTGCGGCCCCGCGCTCTAACTGGGACTACAGCATCCTTCCACTCATAACGCAGGCCGGCAACTTTATGCAGTCACCCATACGTGCTTTAGATCGCGATTCTCCCCGACGACACCCACAGCGCTCCGAACTGGCGCACTGTCGATTGCTACAGTGCTACCGCATCTAAGACTTTCCGCCATATTCGATTCGATTCAACCATCACTCCTCCGCGTCGGTACGATCTGACAGGATGCATAGCCCTCGCCATCAATACCAACCACCGATGCCGGGAGGTTTATATTACTCATACTGATAAGCTTGGCATCATCGTCTCTGATGACTTCGGGGGCGGATTTGGCTGCTTGGGCTTTCTACTAGGAACAGCCATTGCCAAGTCGTTTATGCAATCGTCTTCGATCCCATCATCGCCGTGACAGCACCATGAACACCCTATGTTATGCTCCCCACTCACAGGCCTTTCACGTGATGTCGTTCTCCCTTTCTTTTCGCCTCCGGCCGACAGTTATTTGTCCTTCTTTATTCATCCTACACCTCGGTATACGTTGGCTGGGAAAAACAGAGGGTGATGGTATCTCTTCTTTGAAGCCAGCCAATCGTCGTTTCGATCTTTTACCGGTTTCGCATTCACATATCCTGCGTAACAACCTATGGAATTTTGTCTTCCGAAATCCGTCACAGATCCGACCAAGCCATGGATATCAGTTTATAGACAAAAAGCAAGGAGGAGGGTAAGTGCCGGTTAACTGGGAGGGTTGGTGACTGGCTTGGCTGCTACGTGGGATCGTTGACCTGCTCGTTTGATGGACTTGGTATCTCACATTTATACAATGGAAACTCTTTCTATCATAGTTCCTAGGTGAGAAAAGGCTCTATGCTGTGTATCCTCCCTCACATGACACTTCTATCAGGATTTGTACCGAGTTTTCATTTGACAGAGACTGAGAAAGTGCAGCGCAAATCTGGCGACCATCAGGCCGCTTCAAGCTTGAAGCCTTTTTCCGACTCGTAGCAAGAATATTTAAGGACATGTGAGTTGTTCAGCGCGTTCCTTCATTGTATTAAACAATAAAGTACATATGATTTCAGAGCAAAGCAAAGCGATAAACACGACAGACAGGTACCCTAAACATGAGAAAACAAGACGATATCCAAGAAGTACATACATTGTTGTGTTTACAGATGTTTTCATGACACATTACTTTTTACACCGAACGACGACGGAGCTGGAGATGAATGATGGAATCTTTTCGCCACTATCTAATCAAGTTGACCGGCCCAGGCTTCCGCGCCATGCACCGCACTGTAGGGATAATCTTGGCGAGATCTCGCGCACGAGTCCTGGACGGTAACACTGAAGTTATCGTCCTGGTATTGAACGCCGTAGGAATTCTCCACTTCCGAGTGGGAATGATGAGGGATGGCCAATTGTACAACGGGTTGTGGGGCGGGTGTGGAGCTAACTGTGTCACTGTATGGGTAGGATGGGTTAACGTTAGGAGAGGGAGAGAGCATGCATGGGGGAGTGAATGAGATGCCCGTCGCGTCACCGGAAAGCATGGCGGTGCTACAATTGGAGGACGGCGTGGTGTTTAGGGAGAATGGACTACTGGCGTCATTGGAAAAGCTGCTTGTGGCACCGAGAGAAGGGCCATTGATATCTGGATTGAAATAGTCCAAGACAGACCACGGCTCCGGAAGCCGATACGAGTTATCGGTAGCGATATGTTCGCAAAATTGGGCTTCACAGGTGCAGCGTTGGGTCAGACGTGTCTACCGCCCAAATGAGTCTGAGATACGGCGCGGAGTGGAGAGCAGCATACCTTCTGGGCATATGCAGCACATTGATTCACGGGATAATGATTGACAACCATCGAAACATAGTCGGCATGGGCGTGAATACCGTGTCCACACAGACTGCAGATGTCCTGGGAGAACGTGAGCACAGGAATGTAGATGAATGTGAATGAGAGCCTACCTGATCTAGGAGGGGCAACTCGGGAGGGAAGAACCACAGACATTGACATGGCTGATTGTCGTCAGTGATCTGGATGCACTGTCCTCTAGACGGCAAGACAATTGAATACATCGAGGGTGGTACACTGAGTGTAGCAATAGGAGAGGAGGCGATAGAGATTTGGGTTTGTCTCGGTGCATTTTTAAGGTCCAAGTAGGTGTAGGGCAAGTAAAATTGGGGCAAGATGATTTGAGCAAGCACTTTGTCGCAAATCTAAAATTAGAGTCCAGTTTGAAGGTGGCATATGGATTCGAATGACAACTTTGGCGCTACAGACAGGGTAATATAATGAACTTACGACATATGTAGCACAAGACCTTCTGTAGCTAAGCGCTGATGATTGGCAAGGACTGATTGCTTGATTCAATCCGATGCCTGTGGGGAAACTTGGCAACATCAACCGTAGCCGTCGGCCGAAGCGGAAGCTCTCTTTGCCAAGAGCACACGAGGCGCCTGGTCGTTTCAGGCGGATAGCTCGAAAAGACTGCAATTCTATATTTACATTTGTGGCATTGCGGAATTGACCTCCTCGCATGCTTTTTCTTCAATTTTATTTAATCGACATCAGCTATCGAAATCGACGCGAAATCAGCAGGTTTGAATTCCCCTATTGTTGGTAGTTGTTGTGGCAATGACCGTCCGTCACTAACCTTGCACTAACCTATATCAGTCCTAGATCGAGATCTTGCCGTCCATGATGAGCCCAAAATGGGAGTTCCGGAAAAGTCAAGCCCCCGCGAGCGCGAGCACTTACTCTCATACTTATAAAGACGCATCGCAATGAACTCTGACTTCCATCGTCTCCTTTCACGCACTCAGCAGCTCATCAATATCCTCCATGTCTTTAGCAACCTCGGCACCTTCAGTCAGGGGGCAGTGCGTTGAATACACCGATTTCGCATTCTGCCTGTGTTCACGCTTCGTCCCCGCTCGTCGATACCCCGATGGTGTCCTCGCCGTTCTCATAACCTCCCAGGCGCACCTCTGCACGTGTGGGCATGGCGCCCACGCGCATGTTGACTACGTATCTCCGGTCGTCCACCATTGCTCTGCGACTCGTTGTGCAGCCTATGCCCAAAAGGTGATACCCTCATCATCTCCTGTATCTGAATTATCGCTGATATAGGTTATTTTAGATGCTTCAGACACAGGATTGCATGTGCGGAGCCCCCCTTGCAGACCATGTCGCTATTGTGAATCCACACCGAGTACCTGGTGCTCTTCCTTACATGCCGGAATCCTTCGTGAGCGTCCAGAACATTGGCACCCCTTCTGATGTCGGTGCGGTCAGCGCGTCCAACGACATGAATCTCATGCTATCCTCTCCGCCTCCCGTTCCCTCTCCTTCCCACAACCTCTATCCATCGGGGGCTCAACTGGTTGTCACCCATGCCGATGTCTCCAGTGGTCCTTACCCGCATCTGAACACCACAGTCGACGCCAACGCGGCGAATGGGCACTTCTATGATCATCCCAATGCAATGTACAGCGCGACACCAGACACTTGGGCAGGCTCGGATGCCTAGGGCGTCGACAATTCCATGATGGCGACAATCTATCTATCTTTAGCTTCCATCATCCAAATATTCTGGCTTCGTCTGGCATTCCCTTCTTACCAATGACCCTTTCAACTCTCGATATACGATCATCCAACACGCTACTCATGCCGTACGCGTCAATCGGTTCTATATCCATCTATGCCGTTTGGTTTTTTCTTTTGTTGACATCCAAAAACTTGAATATCTTCGATGGTTGATGACGCGTTGACCGACGGTCCTTTGTATCTCACCCATTTATCGTCTCCGCTTGTTGATATTTAATATTTGTTACCAGCTGTTTTTCATATCGATTATCCTTGCTTTCGGATTTACTAGTCTTGAATATCAACACTTCCTTTCTAACTACGTACTTGCTGTCTGTACCGCCCTGAATTGCTTTCAAATTTAAATTGTATTCTTCAAAGAATAGTATGCTCCATATAAGCCTTACTCCATACGATGAACCAGCTATTGACACACGTAGTACGCCAGAAGAGTGACAAAAATTGTAATATCTTCGTAAAGAGAAAAAGAGCAACGAAATTTCGTATTCATAAATACCGCATGCAGATAGCGCAGGAAGAAAAATAGTCACGATGCTCATTACAGTCCATCGAGTGAAAGAAACAAATAAGCACGATCCTAGCCAGGAAGATGACATATACCCGACAGTTTATCCTGACATTTTTATACTTCCGGCAAAAGTGTTATTAGAGGAGAGGAGTGGAAATCCACATACCTTCGCGTATCGCGACACAGTGTATAATACTCTTTAACCAGAAGCGGTGGGCAAAGGTTTGAGCTTTTCGTGGCCATCCTTCCCCTCGTCTTAGAAATGGCCTAGTTCGGCGACAAAAGAACATAGTACTGTACCATTTCGATCGATTCGTCAAGCCGTGTGACCTGTGACCGTGTTGACGAATTTTTGGTTTCGTCAATTGCCTAATACAGGCAGGTTTGGCGCCGCAGGCACCGAAAATTTGACCATAAATTACCTATTTAAGCCAGATGTAGACAACCTACAGGCCCTGTGACCTGTGACCTGCACCAAAATTCGTCGCCGTCAAGGGGTCCTCGGACGCGTGACCGACGAATCGATCGAAATGGTACAGTACACGTATTGGCTGTGCGGAAAAGTTCAAGCGAGTCGAAATCCTTGTTCGTATCCTGATCGCATTCTCATAAGAACAGAAACGCAGAAAAGAACGCCTCTCACTTTAGACTTTCGGCGGTACCACCGATAAGTTTGCAAAAAGTAATTTCTCCCACCGAGGTGATAGTAAAGCTAGAAAACAAGACTCGAGTCCTGTTCCGCTTTGTCAAATCACCTTATTCAACCTTTTTGGTCATTGCTCCAGTTTATCTGGCCTGCGATATCGTTTCATCATGGTTCCATTTCCCGGAAAGTGACGGTACTGGGACTGGGACTCGGGAGACCGTTTTGATGTCGATAAAATACTTCGCCGTAGGAAGATGTCGATAGTTTGGGTGCGGGGCAATGGCGCGGTACGGAAAGGCGGTGTCAGGAAGAAAGAAATGAGAGTGGTCGTGGCCAGTTGGCGAGTGCCCAGGTGATTAGAGTCGCGCGGGATAAGCTGAGAGTTGAATACGAGTGGCTGAGTGAGATCTACCGCGGGATACGGATAGCTGAAAGTGGGTCACGACAACGGCAAGATGGAGGAACAAAGCGAGCATCATCATTACATTCGCCAGGCCCTGATACTAGAGATCGCAACGGGGAGGGTAGCCAGTCGGCTTAGCCAGTCATTTCGGATCATCTTCGCAGTGATCAGCTGTTCATGAATAGGTGCTTGTTTTCCTTCCTCATCCCTTTCGTGTGGGTCCCAATTACTATGGCTCCGTCGACATGCATCCTCTGATTCCGACTCCTCTTGATGTCAACCAGATGGCGAATTCCATACACATGTAACGCTTCGTAGTATAGTCAGCGACATCAACAGCGGGTAAAAGACAAGGAGAGGCGGTACATGCGGGTCGGAATGGACGCTGACAACAAAACAGATTGGCAGGAGCAATGAGGAAAAGAAGGAGGGGATATATGAGCAAGGTGCAAGAGAACCGTGACGGTGTGCGTGGTGTACTGGCCAAAGTTGCTCGCCGGGCCGCCGGCACAGGGTCCTGATCGAACCTTGAACTGCTTCCACCACGTTCTCTTCCGATCTGTTCTCTTCCGGTCTTCATACAGCGAATACAGGTGTCCATATGCTCCTTTCTTGTCAGCCGATGTCTGTACGACTGTACAGTCCGTGATTCCTAGTTGAGGGATGTGATGTTCCTTCGCCACGGTACACCCGGTCGCTTTACAAGTTTGCATGTTCTCTTCCTAAACTTGGATCTAGGCGTCGGCGCACTGGGAATGCTGCGAAGAGTATTTCATGAATGGATGTTAACACCAGGTATGCGATTTCTTCGCACTGCGTCCGCTTTACTGATCACGGAATAGTCAGACTTGTGCAATGACCCGCAGCCCAGGAAACACCATGGGAATATCTGTTTCCTTCTCCATGACAATATGCACCGAGACCCTCTCACGCCCTCTTTCCCTCGTCCCATTGGTGTGCCATCACCCCGATTACCAGCAAGCGCCAAGCGCCTGTTCGCAACAACATCGCCGCCACATCTGTTTCCTCTTCTGCAAGTAGCACCTCAGATCTCAGACCGTCTTCTGGATCTTGTTGTTACTTGATGCCTTCAGCAAGACCCTGCATCGTCTTATTACTGGAATATCCTGCAGACCACTGTCGTCTTTTCCAGTTATCGTCGTTGACCCACCAACCAAGTTAAACCTTGCCCATGCCTCGTTCTTCCAGTGATGTCGCCAGCCATAGGACCGCGGTACCTGATTTCTCGCCTCCGATTTACATTGTTGCCCTTGGTGGATGATACAACCTGTATCATTACCGCTGGTGTCTGTATTCCTGGATGACCGACAACACCACGACTATTTCATCTTGGTGGAAGCCGTTTTTCGTTCCCCTGTCACACTTACCTTCTGTATACCCGTTATTTGCCTATATTTTATCCTCCTTCCAAATCACTGCCTTGATTCATCCCATTGTTCGTCCAAAAGAGAACAATGCCAGTTGCTGAGGTTCGAATACTCGGGCCCCGTACCACATGAAATGACGTACTTTCCAATTAAGTAGGAGGAGCAGCAGACGTGTCAAAGATGCGTATCATAAGCCAAAGAGAAAGAAGAAATGTATTTACGTGCGTATTTTCATAAAGTGAATTCCCTTTTCTATGGATTAGCGTACAATTTGGCAGGATGGTTATGCTCATGGCGTGCATCGCGGAGTCTGGTTTTGTCCAGAGTGATCAATCAAACAGTTATTATTGGCGACGCGAGGAACGTATCTCTCACTCTCGCACCCATTTACTCTCCTTTTACTGGGAGCGTAGGCACGGTCCGGTTCCTCCGCGATCACGTGCACCATATCCGTAGTTTCCCGCTTGTCTGTAGCTATATCCGTGACTATCACCAGCATTCCTCCATTCTCTCTCGTGGACCTAGCGATACGGTTCCATATGGTGATGAGAGTGTGATTCGACGACACTCTTTCTGCCTTAGCTTCTCGTGCCTGATTTCACCGCTGCTCATTTTTCCGCTCTCAAATTTGCTGCCCATCTCTACACTCTACACTCGATACTCTACTACTATGGCCACTACTGCCGACGATGCGACGCTGCCCACAGCTCTATTACTCGTGGACTCTACTACCAAGAAGAATAAGAAGAAGAAGAAGTCATCCAAGAAGACATCTGTAGCCGCGACAACAACTATCAACTCGATTCTGCAGCAACAGCTCGACGCGACAGCAGATACCGGCTCGGATACGACGCCGACACCGCTTTTTACATTCTCGCAGGCTGTGAAGGAGCTCAACGATGCGCAGGAGGCTGGAGAGGATTTAAAGGAGGCTTTGACGCGATTTTGGAGGCACGCATATCGGTTGGGCGAGGAGGATGGCCATTTCGAGGCGTCGAGGGAGATAGAGCAGACGGGGTATCAGCAAGGCCACGACGCTGCCATTGCAAAGCTTACAGCAGCTGGGCATCAGCTTGGAGGAGAGTGTAACGCAGAGAGACGAACTCGAGCAGAGGCCGAGATTTTGGCAAGCATGCAGGAGGATAGCGAGGTTGTTGACGAGGCGTTTCGATGCGGGAAGGATGCTGGTCTCAGTGAAGGGAAGGAAGCCGGGTACAATGACGGATTAGCAGAAGGACGGCTCGAGTCAGAGAAGGCAGCACTGGAGTTATTTTTTGAGGGTTGTTCAGCAGGGAGGAAGGACGGTACTGCGAAGGAGAGGGCAAGTTGGATTGGCGCAGGACACGCAGAGTCAGGCGTTTGCCGAGCTGGTCAGAAGGATCTCATCGACGTCGCCATCATGGTCGGATCCCCTACGCGTCGTTTCGCTGACGCTGCGGTTGCTACAGAATTACATGACGACTCGAACCCGACCGATTTATTGTTCACGAAGTCGGAGCCTTTCAGCTGGGCAGATGATGTTTCCTCCATCCCTATCCATTCAGTCGAGCCTCTTGTCTCTTCAAAGCCTCCACCAAGGGATATTTCGTGTCTTTCTTCAGGTGCTCAAAAACCATTCGCATCGCTACAGCACCGCTCCAAGCGACATTTCATTCAGCAGCGGCGCACTACAGTGCATCGCGGTCATCACCACTCCAGCTATCTCACACCAGCACTGCAACACTTCGGTAGATGTTCACAACACCCACCTGTACCATCGCGCCGTGTCAGTACAGTTGCGGTGAAGACTCCTTCGTTGGACTGGAAAGCAGATCCCCGTTTGTTTCGCTTGCGGGATGCTTTGGAGGACCTAGGTTGGGTCAGGGCTTGATGAGGTGATGATGTTTTCTTTTGCATGGTGTAGGGCGACGGCGATGCGGGGGCATCGCCTGGTTGTAAAGGGGGGCACATGGGAGCGTAGGCACGGTCCGGTTCCTCCGCGATCACGTGCACCATATCCGTAGTTTCCCGCTTGTCTGTAGCTATATCCGTGACTATCACCAGCATTCCTCCATTCTCTCTCGTGGACCTAGCGATACGGTTCCACTACCAGCAGTATCTCGAGCCGGGTGTATAAGCCTTTGTCTTTGCGGCGCGGATCGTTGACGAGTATCGGCGATCGCTGTATTTTCCACTTGGAAATTGCCGGTAGAAAATGTTGTAATTCTACTTACTAGCAATGGGTAACTTTCTTAGTAAGAATACTCAATTAATCAGCTTGCTGCGAGCTCCTTTTCAATATGCTGCAGAATGTATCTAGAATATTCTACGCAAAATACTCCATACATCCGGGTATCGCGACAAAATGATGGTGGCCCGAATATTCAGGAATCCTTCGGCTTGGGCTTGAAGTTGTTGAGATTCGGAGGTTGAAACAAATGGAAAGCGTTTAGATAACCGGACAAGGTCCCAAAAAGGAGATTGGAGACCGACGCGGCACCTCGCGACACGCGTCTTATCGAGAAAACAGCTCCAACACCGCCTTCATCTCCAAAAGGAAAAACAACCCAAATCAAAACCAATCCCGTTGCTTCCGTACTGAGTACTGTACACCTGGACCTTAAAATGCCCCGAGATGGATTCGAATGGCCATCGGGTCCTCAGTACATATCGCCCTCATCGTCATCGCTCACCCAATGTCTTCAGTCTTCTTGCCGCCCCGAGGACAGTGCACACAGGTCACTGACAACAACCAGCTCTGTCAGTGCCTATCGTTCGCGTCCACCCTCGATCAGGCAGGTCCACTTTCATCTTCGCCTGGCATCCGTGCTTACGTTCTCCTAGCACATCTGTTGGTGTGGACATGGTATTCACGCGCATGTCGATTACATTTCAATGTTTGTCCATCAGTGCGCTGCGATGAATTGCGCTGCGTACTATCCGAAGGTAGGTGCTCTCTGACCGTGGTGTCTGGTATAATGAACCTGTATATCATTGTAGACGTCCCGGGTACAAGCATGCACATGCTCGGCGTCTCTCATCGAGCATATACCGGTCATAAATGTGTATCGTTCGCCTCTGCCTCTGCCCTACACCGGGGCGGGTGCCCTTCCTCCCAACGCCATCCCATTCACCGGCGGCACAACAAACATCCCGTTCACTCCGGTACCCATGCCCGCTCCATCATCTAACGACGCCCCATCCCACTCTTATGGCGAAATCTTAGCACCCGCCCCGCAACCCGTTATCCAAACGGCCATCTTGAGTCAGGTCGACGCTCATTCTCACTCGGAAGTGGGGAATTTTTACATCGCTCAGCACCAGAACGATAACTCCAGCGTTATTAATAACGTCCAGGACTCGAGCGCGAATTTTCGCGAGGATCATCTGACCACCTACAATTCGGTGCATGGCGTGGAGGCCTGGGCGGGTCGTCATTCATCTCCAGCTCCTTCGTCGCTTGGTGGATAAACTAACGCGTCATAACAACGTCTCACAACAGCGTACCAATATATGTACATCTTGTATATCGTCTCGCTTTCTCTTGCTTTGTGTACCTTTTTACATTTTTATCGCTGAGCTTTGCTCTGAAATCATACGTGTTTTATTATTTATGTAACTAAACTGGACCCGAAGGAACGCGTTTAGCATCTTTTACGTCCTAAAAAATCCTTTCTACATGTAGCCAGACCCCTTCAAGTAGTTTGAGTGGTCGCTATCTCCTCGAACGCCTGATTCAAAACCTGATTAAAGTTTTGAGCAAGGATAACAGAATCGAAGTGTTCCCTACCTGGCGTTGCATTGTCGGCGAATGTGCAATACCATATCAGTCAGACGAGTGGGTTGACGATTTGAAGCCAGTGGCCGTGGCCTCGCCGGTATCCTGCTTCACTCTCGTTGTCGTCCACTCGACCCGCCTTCTCCAATAGCCATTTTAGCTAACTGATGCATCCACGCTGATATCCGTAGCTTGCTTCGATCATGATACGCGCGTGCGGATCAGGATATACGCGAATTGGGGAAACCAGGTCGTAAATGCGGATACATGAATGTTCAAACGATGATTGACCGGGGTAAAAGGGACAGAGACCTCTGATGCTCGTTGTCCTGTATAACGTATAGCGGGGTGTGGGATGAATGCAGAGGATAGTCAGCCAAGAAAAGAGAGATATCGGGAGCGGCAGAACCACGAGGGAATGTCGATCTAAGACGTTTGGGAAGGGCGACCAGAAAACAGCAAAGTATCTCAGATGGATCATGTCGATGGCTCTCCGAGCTGCTAAAATTCCTGTCTATGAGCAAGGCCGGAGATAACATTGAGCGTAGAAAATCAGCCATGGACTAGATAGTCATACGTACCAGTATCCTCCTCAAGTTCCTTCCATTCTACGTCCATCTGCCAAACTTCCGTGCTCGTGTGTTTGGCACTGACAACGAGAACTAGGCGTCCTAGATGTAGACGCTACGGTTGGTGATGGCGGTGGTTGATTGAAGACGGATGCGACTGGGCTGCAGCAATAGCAGTTGGGGCCTTGCTGGCATCGTCTCTTGCATACACTGGAGGTCGATGAACGAAATTCACCGAATTGAACATCCCAGACTTAGAGCGCAGTTAGCGTAGATGAGAGGATGCTGTAGTCCAGGTTTAGCGTCTGTTTCCCGTTGAAAGGTCGCCCGCGGTTATGGGAAAAGCTGAGTTTGATTTGAGATTGAAATTGGTATGACTTGATCATGTGCTCCAGTGAGTCGCCGACCTTACCATCCGAGGCTCTCTGTCTTTCGATCTCCTCGAACATCAATATCAACACGGGATGCCTTTACACGTTGCAGGTCACTGGGATAACTATTACTAAGAAGCAGCATCAATAAGGGTGAATGAAAGACTGACTTGGTAGATGACGATTGCGACGGGCGCCAAAGGAAGGGAGACAAATGTTGTGTGGTTGGTTTAATCTACCCCATCGATGTCGCTGTCCCATCCTCGCGTGGTCGCCGTTCGGATATCCACGTAAGCGGCCCGACTCTCTGTTTTACGACGACTGCTCACTGGCACTCCAACCAGCAGTGTACTTGCCGGCGTAATTTTGGAAGGAGCTAGCACTCCGAGTCCACACGTCCTCGCTGACGACAGTCCCAGCTCCACGCCATTTGTCATTGAATGCACCATATGTTCGACGTCTGTTGTCGCTTTTCTCTCCTTGGTCAGCTACTTCAGCGCTACTCCCAAACACAGTGGATCGTGTGGATGGCGACCCTTTCGTGCATGTCCCTTGTCGATAGCACTATCCTCCGCCCCCACATATGGAGTTGCCGATTCAATCTTGACGCCTCAAACACAGGAATGTACATGCACAGCACTTCTGGCCGACCTTACCCTCGTTAGTAATGTGTATCGTTGAACGTTCACCTGTTACTCTACCTTATAGGCTGGACTTGAACACGTCGGGCCGCCTTCTGCATGTCCCGATCTGACCTGTCTCAGATCTCTCCAGTGAGCCCGCAGAAAACCAAAACTCTGAACATTGGGTCACAGCTTCGTTCTGATAAACCGGGGAACGCAATCCCACGAATACTCCCATAATCGCCGGGCAATGCAGCGGTCGATCCTAGGGGGACAGGACAGCCTGTCCTCATAAAGACTTTCGTAGAGGCGTCCGTGTGCCGGTTCTCTGGCACGCAGCCGGTCGATGCTACTAACTGTTGATAATCCTGGTCAGTGGAGGTGCGCGAGCTCACCTCGACGGAGATGATGTCTTGGTTGACTGACCCGTCGGTCTCGAAGCGTGTCCGGAAGGATTCGGAGGGCGGCTTGTGTCTTCTCCATTTCTGGAATGCGAAAGCAGATGAGGATCTGGATGCGAGGCAGACGATCGTCTCTCCACTGTGACCATCTTCCCCTCCTCAGTAATCCTGGAGTAGCCTGATCAGAGAAAGTGATGTTAACATCAGACATAGATATCGAATCATGCGAAAGAAAAACGATGGACTAAGAGAAGTTGAGCAAGTGAGTGTTTCTTTTTGTTCGTCGTGAATTTGAAAATGCGCAAGCGGTGAATACCGCTTTGGGATCACAGTGGATTCGATTCTGCGGATGGTTCTTCTCTTTCAATCCACGTTGTTGCTGCTCCTTCGGGCTGGGCCCGCAGCCGTGGGTTTCTGGCATACAGCGGAAATGGCAGGGTAGCGAGGGGCTGGTTCGTGTTGGGCGATAGTCATGATGGTAAGAGGGAGAGTACGTTCTGACCTTGCCGGCCTTGATACTGTAGGGATTCTGATGGTGCGGAATGTTGGAAGAGAATGCATGTGATCTGTATATCCTTATTAAACCACCAGTCAATGATGATAATTTAATTCCAAAGCGATTACAAAACAATCGGGACAGACGGACAGAAACAAGCTAAAGCGATGAAGGTAGTCAATATACTACCAACGCATATATATCGCGACGGAAGTGGTAGCAAATACCACAAAGAAGAGGAAACAAATCATAGCCGGACCGAAAACAGTATCAAAAAAGGCGAACTGAGAGCGTTAGAGGAGATACTGCACTGCAGTGATGATTGGAGAGAAGAACGGAAAGGATAGATAGAAAGTAGAGTTCATATAATCAATCGCAAGTAATAAATTTGGGATCGAATGTCGAGAAGCATGGCGTAGAAAATAGCAGGGATGGTGACAATGAAGGATAGAAGAAATGGTCAGGACGACGTGAAAGAGGATTGAGCGACAAGAAATGGATCACGATGTCTTTGCCATGGATCAAGCGCCGTATGAGCCCGACCAGCCTTCAGCTTCAGGGGGCTCAGCGTACATGGCATTCCCGTAATCCTGGTATTCGAAACTCTCATTCGTCGCGTCACCTTCTGAGGGACCGACATAAGGCGAGCTAGTGAAACGATTCGGATACTGAGCGAAGTAGCTGTCTGAGCTGTAGCCTAGGGTCTGAGTGGTATCGGATTGAATAGCAGATGAGGTACTGGCAGCAGAAGGAGAGGAAGTGGATGCGGCAGTGAGAGAAATGTTCCTCGCGTCGCCCGACAAAACAGCGGTGTGGTAATCGGAGGACATGGTGTTCGGGGAGAATGGACTATTGGCGTCGTTGGAATAGCTGCTCGTGGGGGGGCTGGAAGAAGGGCCACTGATGTCTGGATTGAAATAGTCCAAAACAGCCCACGGGTCCAAAAGCCGATACAAGTTATCGGTAGCAACGTGCTCGCAGAATTGGGCTTCACAGGTGCAACGTTGCGTCAGAGTTGTCTGCAGTGAACATAGCTGTGACTTCGAGATACGGCACGGAGTGGAGAGCAGCATACCTTCTGGACATACGCCGCGCATTGATTCACGGGATAATGATTGACGACCGTCGAAACATAGTCGGCATGGGCGTGAATGCCGTGTCCACACAAACCACAGATGTTCTGGGAGAACGTGAGCACTGAAACATGGGAAAAGATGAGCGGCAGCCTACCTGGTCTAGCAGGGGCGAGCCGTGAGGGAAGTACCACAGACACTGACAACGTTGGCTGTTGTCAGTGACCTGGATGCACTGTCCTCTAGACGGCAGGACGATTGAAGACATTGAGGATGAGGCACTGAGTGCAGCACCAGCAGGAGAGGAGGCGATAGAGATTGGGTTCTGTCATGGCGCATTTTAAAGGTCTAAGATCCTAGTGGCCGTATGGAAATAAAATTGTGAGTGTGAAGTGACGAAAGTGCAACGTCCATCCCAGGACTCGGCAATTCGATATTGGCCGTCGGGAGCTGTACGTAGAGTATTTGGCACTGTTTGCCCTCTGCGATGGGAACGTTGTTCGGCAAGCGCCTGTGTTGCACGCTGGCGGTGTTCCGGGTCGTCATCATGTGGTGTGAATAAGGAGCACGGCCAACTTTTAGGACTTGAACATTTGATCGGTCCTGTCAGTTTAGAAACCTTGTAGGACCCTGAACACCCGATCGGTCTTTCCATCTTGCCAATCAACGTCACGTTAGAACATGTATAAAGACGCGTCGTAATGAACTCTTACTTCCATCACCTCCTCTCCTGCACTCAGCAGCTCGTCCTTGATGTCTTTAGCAATCTCGGTACCTTCAGTTAGAGGGCAGTGCGTTGAATACACCGATTTCACATTCTGCCTGTGTTCACGCTTCGTCCCCGCTCGTCGATACCCCGATGGTGTCTTCCCTGCTCTCATAACCTCCCAGGCGCACCTCTGCACGTGTGGGCATGGCGCCCACGCGCATGTTGACTACGTATCTCCGGTCGTCCACCATTGCTCTGCGACTCGTTGTGCAGCCTATGCCCAAAAGGTGCTACCCTCATTATCTCCCGTATCCGAACTATCGCTGACATAGGTCATTTTAGATGCTTCAGACACAGGATTGCATGTGCGGAGCCCCCCTTGCAGACCATGTCGCTATCGTGAATCCACACCGAGTACCCGCGGCTATTCCCTACGTTTCGGGATCCTTCGTGAGCGTCCAGAACATTGGCACCCCTTCCAATGCCGGCGCGATCAGCCCGTCCAACAACATGAATCTCGTGCTATCCCCTCCGCATCCTGTTCCCTCTCCTTCTCACGATCTCTATCCATCGGGGACTCAGCTGGTTCAAATCACCCGGGCTGATGTCTCCAGTGGTCCTTACCTGTATCTGAACAACACAGTCGACGACGACACGGTGAATGGGTACATCCATGATCATTCCGATGCGATGTACAGCGCAACAACAGACGCTTGGGCAGGCACGGATGCCAAGGGCGTCGACAGTCCATGATCACGACAACCTACCTATCTTTGGCTTCCATTTTCCAAATGTTCTGGTTTCGTCTATCATTCCCTCATTACCACTGTCCCTTTCAACTCTCGATGCACGATCATCCAACAAGCTACTCATATCGTACGCGTCAATCGTTTCTATATCCATCTCTGCCGTATGGTTTTTTCTTTTGCTGACATCCTAAAATATCTTCGATGGTTGACGACCGAAGATCCTTTGTACATATCTCACCCGTTTTATCTTTTCCGTTTGTTGATATTGAATTTTTGGTATCGTTTGTTTTTCATTTTGATTATCCTTGCTATCAGATCTAACATTCCCTTGCTGACCTATAGGCTATGTACTCCTACGTACCTGCTGTTTGTACCGCTTTTGAATTGTTTTCAAATTCAATGTGTATTCTCCAGAGTGTTCCATTCCAGCCTTGCTCAATATACGATCAATCAACTACTGACATACGTCGTACACCAGAAGAGTAAGAAGAGTAAACATGGCGATATCTTCGTAAAAAAAAGCAACGAAAATCGATATTTATAAATACCGCGTGTAGTTAGCACAAGAAGAAAAATAGTCGCGATGCTTATCACAATGTCCATCGAGTAAAAGAAACAAATAAACGCAAACCTACCCAAGAAGATAGCATATACCCAACAGTTTATCCTGACATTTTACTTTCAGCAAAAGTGTTATTGGAGGAGAGGAATAGAGATTCACATACCTTTGCGTATCATGACATAGTGCATGATAATTTTTGATCCGAAGAGGTACGCAAAGCTGTGACCTCTTCGTACCCATCCTTCCCCTAGTCTCGGAAATTGCGTAGTTCTGCGACAGAAGAACATAGTTGGTTATGCGAAAATGTTCAAGCAAGTCGAAAACCTTGTTCGTATTCTCATAAGAACAGAAAACGCAGAAGAAAACGCCTCTCACTTTAGAATTTCGGTGGTACCACCGATAAATTTGTAGAAAGTATCTTCTTCGGCTGAGGTGAGAGTAGGAAAGCAAGAAAGCAAGACTCGACCCCTGTTCCGCTTTGTCGAATCACCTTCTTATTCAACCTTGTTTTTCATTGCTCCAGATCTGCGATATCGTCTTATCGTGGTTCCATTTCCCAAAAAGCGACGGTATTGGGACAGAACCTCGGGACACCATTTTGATCTGGAAGATTACTTCGTCGTAGGTAGACATCGATAGTTTGGGAGTACGGGGCGATGACGCAGTGCGGAAAGGCGGTGCCAGCGGAAAAAGAGAGCGTTCGTAGCCAGTTGGCGGGTGCTGCATAGTTAGATCGCGTGGCATAAGCCAAGAGTTGAATATGGATGGTAAGGTGAAATCCATCGTGAAATACAGATAGCAGAAAGTGGTTCACGACAACTGCGAATTGGAGGAACACAAGCCAGCGTCACCATTGCATTCGCCACGCCCCGATACTAGAGTTCGCACAGCGAGGGTAGAGACCGTGGATATTTCACTGGATAAACCCTAGCCAGTTACTCCAATTCATCCTTGTAGTGGTCTGCTGTGCAACAGGCGCTTGGTTTCCTCCTCCCTTTCGTATGCGTCCCAATCACTATAGCTCGGTCGATATGCACGATGCATCTGTTGATTCCTGCTGTCAAACGGAAGGCGAAAACAGGATGGTCCAAGGTACTACAACGTGAAGGTCGGGCCCGCGCGGGTAGGTTATGCAGATGAGGAATCATCTTGCTGACGATAACGCTTCGTAGTATAGTCGGCGACGTCAACAAACGGCCCCAGAGCGAGAAACAGACAAAGAGAGGAAGTATAAGTGAGTCGGAATGAACGTTGACGACGATTGGTGCGGTAGGAGTACTAACGAGCAAAGAAGAACAGTGGATATGTAAGCAAGATAGCTGGGCAGACTCCGACAGAGTCCGAGTTCAGCCGCCGGCACAGGGTCCTGATCGAACCTCGCTTTCACCACCAACTTTTCTCTTGCAATCTTCTTACAACTACTACAGGTGCCCGTATGCTCCCTTTTTGTCAGCCACTGTCTCTACGACTGGACATTTTGTGACTCTTAGTTGAGGAATGTGGTGCTCCCTCGCGACGGTACACCCGGTCGCTTTATGTTCTCTCCCTAAACTTGGGTCTACAGAGACGTCCATACTAAGGGTGCTGCGAAGAGTGTATCATGTCTATCCGTTAACACTAGGTATGCGCTTCCTTCGCATTGCATCTGCTCGTGGAAGGGTCGGACTCGTTCGAAGACTCAAATTCAAAGCCTAGGAAAATACATGGCGACGTCTGTTTCCATCCTTCAGCTCTCCCTTATCACAGAATGTGCTTAATCCTCTCCCTTCCCTACTAGCCCAACTGGCATACTATCACCCCAGATTACCACCAAGCGACTGTTCGCTACAACACGAAGGACATCCCTTCCGCATCCATTTCATCTCCGTCTGCAAGCGGCGCCTTAGACCAGTCTGGATTTCACCGTCACTTTCTGTGCTTCAGCTGGCCCTTACGATGGTACCGCCTCCGTAGTATTACTGCAATATCCTGAAGACCGCTGTCTTTTCCGCCGTGCATCGTCGCCGACACACCGACCCTTGGCTGTGCCCCATTTTTTCTGTGCTGTTGGCAGTCTTAGCACCACGCCGGCTGATTTCTGGCTTCCAGCTTATATATTTGCCATCCATCAGGAAACGATGAAGAAATACAGCCTCTACTGTTACGGATGGTTGTCCGACACCGTGGATATCTTACCTTTGTTCCCCCGTCACGTTGATATGACTGCCCTGATTACCGATGTCCCCGGGCTAATGATAAAATTACCGCCGTTGCCGCGGCCCGAATACTCGGAACCGGTAGCACGTGAGATGACGCGCTCTTCACTTGGAAGAAACGGAAGACGCGTCAAACACGCGTATCATAAGCCAAAGAAGTAGAAGAATGAATGAATTCACGCGTGTATTGTCATAAAAGTGTGGATTCCCACTTCTCACCCTTTGTATGGATTAGCGTACATTTTAACCGGATGGTCACTCTCACTATGCATCGCGCGGACACAGCAGAGACCAGCGCGTTTTAACTGTTAAAGAACGAAGCACCAAAAGGTCTCGATTTGGCGAAGCCTTTCTCGGTCCTCAAGACTGGCCGACAATTGTATGAAACTTCGCAAAGACTGGACTATCTTACCTCTCCTTCCTTTCATGTCGCAGATTAGGTTTTGATACACACATATGCGTACATCCCCTACTTTTACGTAGACGCGCCCAACGTCTTTCCCTTCAACACTGAATTTAACCCATACGCATCGCGGAGCAAAGCGGAGCGAGGCACATGAAGAGATCAGCTGTCGACTCCTGTAAAATGTAGGGCGACGCACCCAAAGCGGACTGAACGTGTTCCTCGTGCTGGAAGAAATGGACAGTGGTCTGTGTATTCTTGGCGGATTTGTTAACGAGCTATTCCAGTGATTTCAAAAGCACTAGTCAATGATGATAATTACAAAGCATTATTAATCGACAGAGACAGACGGACAATAGCAAGCTAAAGCGATGAAAGTAATAGATATCATGGACCAAAGCAAAAAAAAGTGATAACGAATCAATAGCAAACCAACAGAGAAGAGGAGAAAATGAAATGTGGCGGAACAACATCAAAACTAGGTGAACTGAGATCCTGAATTGAAGTGACGATCGGGGAGAGAAGAGCGGAGAGGATGATCAGAAAGTGCAATGCATAGGGCATATAATCAATCACCAAAAATAAATATGGGATCGAGTGTTGAGAATGAAGATAACAAGCATGGGAACAATGATGGATAGAAGAGTGATCAGGACGACGTGAAGGAGGATTGAAGCAAGAAAACATGAGTTACGATGTCTTTGTCATGGATCAAGCGCCGTATGAGCTAGACCAGTCTTCAGGGTGCTCAGCGTACATCGCATTCCCATAATTCTGGTATTCGAAACTCTCATTCGTCGCGCCACCCTCTGGCAGACCAGCATAATGCGAGTTGACGAAATGGTTCGGATACTGAGCGAGATAACCGTCTGAGTAGTGGCTTAGGGTCTGAGTGGTATCGGGTTGAATAGCGGATGAGGAACTGCTGGCAGAAGGAGAGTAAATGGGTGCGGGAGTAAGAGATACGCTCCTCGTGTCGCCGGACAAAATGGTGATATCATAATCGGGGGATGTGGTACCCGGCCCGGGGGAGAATGGACTATTGGCGTCGTTGAAATGGCTGCTGGTGGTGGCACTGGGAGAAGGGCCATTGAGACTGTCCGGGTTGAAACAGTCCGGAAGTCGATACGGGTTATGGATAGCGATGTGCTCGCAAAGTTTGGCTCCACAGGTACAAATTAACTGTGTCAGACGCGGTCATCGTGAGTTCGGGATATTGCGTGGAGGGAAGAGCAGCGTACTTTCTGGGCATATGCCGCACATTGATTTGGGGGATAACTATTGACGACGGTCGAAACATAGTCGGCATGGGCGTGAATACCATGTCCACACAGACCGCAGATGTCCTGGGAGAACGTGAGCACGGGAAGATGGGTGAAGGTGAATGAGAGCCTACCTGGTCTAACAGGGGCGACACGGGAGGGAAGAACCCTAGACACTGACAGCGCTGGCTGTTGTCAGTGACCTGGATGCACTGTCCTCTAGACGGCAAGACAATTGAAGACATCGGCCTCGAGGGTGAAGCACTGGAAGCGCTGACAGGACTGGAAGAAGAGAAGGCGATACAGTTTTATGTCTGTCATGGCGTACTTTTAAGGACCAGGTATTGGTACCGGCACATGCATCGATCTTTTTTGGGTGTGAATCAATTTGATGGCAAATGTGGCGTCTTTGGTTGCTGATGGGTGACACCTGGAGAGTCTGAAATGTAAACATACAGAAGTAAGGGCTTCGCCGAAGGAATCAAAATATAAAAGTATCGGTCCTCAGGGTCAATTCAGGCCCCAGGGTCATCCTATATCAAAGCCTCAAAATACCTCAAAATACCCACAGGCGCCCCGGCTGCTTTTCGGGCCAAGATAATTCTGCGTTTGACATTTGTGTGCGTCATTTCGATTATCGTTGCTATCGGATCTAGTCTTTGCTAACCTATGTACCTGCTGTCTGTACCGTTTTGAATTGCTTTCGAATCTAGCGTGCATCCTCCGAAGAATAACATGTCCCACCCCAGCCTCGCTCTATACGATGAACCAGCAGTACGCCAGAAGAGTGAAAATTATGACATCTTCGTAGAAAAGAGCAACAATCTCTGGGCCGAGAGCATGCAATTATAAGTTTATGGCGCGGTGACTTGGCCAGAAATTTTATTGGCTAGTTCAGTGAACTGCAAAACCTGATATCTCCGTTCATTGCCAGCCCCCAGAAAAGGTACATAAAATTTCTGTATCAAGATCCAAGATAGCCAACAGGCTAATCCCCATCTTTCCGAAGTTTTGATGGGCCCCGTTGCCGTAAATGTGTCCGCTGGCATGGGATGAAAGATCAACATTCACAATAGTTGGTGGTGCCATCTGAAGCGAACGTAAGCCAATAGATCTGCCGTTGAAGACATTAGTGAACGAGTGCTAGTATCGCTGAGCTTAGTATTAAAGGAGGCGATGGAAGTAGGAGTTCATACCAAGGATGAGGACAACATACCGTACAGGCAGACTCTGCGGAAAGTACTGCAATTGGCCAAGACGGCAGATTGGTTCCCTCGGTTCCTATGTGGATTGTGTCTCGCCGCGGAAGATTTATATTCAGAAGACGCAGGCGGAGACATACCGTGGATAGTACTCCTCTCCAATCTCTGATCCATTATCAGCCAATAACCACAGACGCCAAAGAAGAGTCATTTTACCAGCCTTTGGAGCGGCCGAAACGAAGGCCTTGTTTCCCTGTTTTTCGGAGTTTGCAGTGCTTGTGAGGATGATAGTAATGATTCATGGGTAGGCCTGTCCGTCCTCATCGTGTCTTTTGCAGCTTGTCTTGAAATGGAAGGAGGCCATTGGAATAGATAATTCTGCTATACTCGATATGCCTTCATGGATGTCGCGCACTACGCTGGATGTGATCGGTCACGGTGAGAAACTTTGAAGTTCAAGCGCTTATTTTTTGATGTCCTAATTATAACTTATACCAGCCACTTTTGACTATCCGTTCCATGCCCTAGAAGAAAAAGACAATGTGTTGAGGCAAGCGTTCGGTAAAGTGGCGTACGTACTCAAACCTCGGACTTCACGGGTTAGCCTGATTGTTCCTTTCAGTTATGGCGGACTTTGAATATTGACGGAATAGCAACCTCGGTACCTCTAGTCAGCTCGAGGGCAGTGCGTTGAGCACACTGATCACGCATTCTGCTTGTGTTCATGCTTCGTCTCTACTCGCCAACATCCTGACGATGTCTTCCCTGTTCTCACAACCCCCCAGGTGCACTACTGCACGTGCGAACATGGCGTCCACGCTCATGTCGACTACGTATCTCCGGTCGTCCTTCATTGCCCTTCGACTCGCTGTGCAGCTTATGCTCAAAAGGTACTACCCTCATCATCTCTCATGTCCAAACTATCACTCATGTAGTTTATCTTAGACGCTTCAGACGCAGGATTGCGTGTGCGGAGCTCCCCTTGCAGACCATGTCGCTATCGTGAATCCGCACCGAGTACTTGGGGCTCTTCCCTTCACACTAGAATCCTTCGTGGGCATCCAGAGTATTGGCACCCCTTCCAATGTCGGCGCGGTCAGCCCGTCCAACAACATGAATCTCGTTCTATCCCCTCCGCATCCCGTTCCCTCTCCTTCCCACAACCTCTATCCATCGGAGACTCAACTAGTTGTCACCCCGGCTGATGCCTCTAGCGGTCACTTCCAGCATCTGAACAACCCAGACATCGACGACGCAGCGAATGGGTACTTCTATGAGCATCATGATGCGATGTACAGCGCGACACCAGACGCTTGGGCAGGCTCGGATGCCTAGGGCGTCGACAGTCCATGATCACGACAATCTATCTATCTTTGGCTTCCAACTTCCAAATATTCTGGCTCCGTCTGTCATTCCCTCCTTACCAATGGCCCTTTCGACTCTCCTTGTGCGATTATTCAACGCGCTACTCTTGTCGTACGCACTTTCAATCGGTTCTATATTCCCAACTATGCCGCTTTGGTCTTTTTTTTTTTTTGGTTGATATTCTAACATATTTGGCGTGCTTTGGCTGGTTTATGATGGACGATCTATTGCATCTCACTCATTCTATCTTCTCCGCTTGTTGATGTTCAATATTTGTTACCAGCTACTAGGCTTGGTTTTACTGGACATTAATGTGAGATCTCGTGCGACCCCGCGAGATCCTGCGCGATCTTGCGGGTTCTCACGAGGCCCCGAGAGATCTTGCGAAGAGGCCCTGAATCGGCATCAGACGGAGCGGGTATTCCGATCAGCGATTACTACAATGGGGAACTGGCCAAGCACTCTTCGTCACAGTGGTCACATTTACCCCCGGCCGGAACTGGTGCACACATCTGGATGACTTTAATAAGATATACTTAATATATTTTGAGTGCATCCAATTTCACTCCATTCCTGAAAATATCTCTACTGAATCATCACTTTGCAGGTCTATACACCGGTATCATAGCGGTCACTTTATGGTCAATATGTATGTTGACTTTTTTACCACACCAGGATGTAGTTTGTTTGCCGAAGAGGTTACGCAGTAGACTCCTGCATACCATCATCACGACTCTTTACGTTCTCTTGACGATATCGTTTGCGATGGACTGGGAGCTTGAGCGCCGCACGTTCACTCAGTACGGCAACAATTCTTACAGCATATTCATGGCGCTAGCAAACGATGGTACGTGGTGGAAAACATACTATATTGTTAGTGGTATCACTGGTGGTATAAGCACATTTCTTGTCGATATTGTTATCGTAGGTCATCTCGTTTCAAAAGTTAACTCCGTGACGAGGAATCCAACACCTTGTAGACTTGGCGTTGCTGGAACCTCTGGGATCACGAATGGCGAGTGGTTCTCAATACCAATGATATGTGCCATTGCCGGGATGGGTGAGTCTCCTTGGAATGTCCTTGGCTAAGCGTCTCAATCATGAAAGCCATGCAATTGTTCAGTGATTTCCACAGTTTCACCGACGAGATCAGCAAGACCAGATCCTTTGAAGCCGATATAGATCGTTCATTGATCTACATCCTACTTACGCTTTCCACAACCATCATATGCATGCTCCAGGGACGAATGCTTCCCGAAAAAAGGTCGACATGCTGATTGAGTCATCCGCAATATATTCACTTTCCTTAATTATCTATCTCGCACTCGTGTCGAGGAATGTGGAATCCAGGTATTATGCAGATATGATTGCTGCCTATATGAAGATGAGATTGTGTCGTATTTGCCTTTGGTCCCAGTCTGAAACCTTCAAAATCAATGCAAACTTTCGTCGAGAACAGATGGTCGCTATGGAGGAACCATCCTCCCTTGTTTGGCTGCTTTAGGAAGGGTACCGACAACAGTCATCGCCTAGATGATGGTCATCAAACCGTGTCGGGATCAGGCAAGGAGATGGTATGATCTCCGTGTTGGCAGTGTTGCCAATAGAGATATACCTGGTTTCGTTTGGATCAAGATACCACATCAATGAAGTAATGCATTGGATCGCTAGAGGACAATGTATCGTGTTCCTAATTATATACTATAACCTATGTATGGCCGTTAAATTAGAAGGTTACTAGGAGTTTGAATTCAGCAGTGCCTTCAGTGGGATCTCGAATGATAATCAGATGATTCTTCACTTGAAAATGTCTAAAGAGATGCCGGTGAAGTGCAGTGTACTTCGAAAAGCAGTCATACCATACACCTTCCCAGATACTGACGGGTATTCCAGACAAGGAAGTTTGCTTTGTTACATCGCTAGGCGTTGTCAAATTTCCAACACAGGGATGGTTGAATTGAAGGCTTGGATAGTTGTAATCTGTACAGCTGATGATAGAAAATGAATCTGGTCTATATCCTGTCCTGCATGTATCTGATTCGAACTGGCGCTACAACTTGTTGCACGTATATGTCGAACTCTTTTACGAGTAAAAGACCTCTGATAAAATTACTCTTACGGTAGGCCCATACAATGCAGGCTCAAGAATACGCCACCATCGAGCACTCCACGAGCCCTTCGCCATCCAGAAAATATCGGCGTTGACGAGCTCAACGTAGTCTTCGAGCGGAGTCGTGTCTTTGCAGCGCTCTGCGAGAATCTTGAGCACCTTGTAGAATGCCAGCACATCAATATATGTGGGGAGCAAGGAGGAGGCAGGAATTTACAAAGTCTCTGCACCTGTGAAGCGCAAACGTAGGACTTGCCACCCCTCTCACGCACTTTTGCTTGGGAGTTTGGAGGATTCGAATGAGTTATCCTCCGTGTTGTCATCCAGGTCATCTGCGGTGGTTGTCTAGAAAAACTGCCGACACAGGAGATGGGATCATTGGTGCCATCACATGCACAATCATTGGATTCTAGGCTGGTCGTACTCCACAGCAGCAGTACGCAGGGGCTCACCGTCTAGGCGCAGTAGATGATGCTTTGAATAGAAGGCAATTCGTAGAGGTTGAAGATCGGAGGGAGAGTGAGCTCTGAGTTAGAGTAACGACTGTCCTCCAACTTCGAAGCCACCCGTAATGTTCCGGAATCAGGCAGGGACTTTCACCTTTCATGTCTCATAAGGTTTCATTGCATATTCGTCCAAACTGACATAGAATAATGTTGAAGAGTATCTCGATGTATAAGAAGGCGACATACTTTGATCTGTAATAGGCCGAGTGTCATTCGCAAGGCTATACTTTTCTGAGTAGCAATTCAGAAGAGCGAACACACTAATAGAGTCTCGAAACTTTACCTGGACCCGTACATCGAGTCCATAACTGTGTTTCCAGAGATGGTGACATCGGTGACGGATTTGTCACTAGAGATAGAACCGATCGAAATTCCGTGACTGCCAGAGCATTTGTTGTTCTTGAAACTGGTGGATACATCGGGTGAGTGGCCACTTTCACGAATTGAATAGCACGTACATGATATTGGAGCCATCATTGATAGCGATACAGTCATCCTGGTTCTTAACGACAGTTTTGAATAGTCACATCGTCCGCAGAAACATCGAAACCCTACAGGCGATTAGCTTTTGGAGTAAAGAAAAATAGAATTGTACTAACATCGGTGTTGTGACCAAGTTTATCAGTATCACCGTCGCTGTTGTCGATCTATGACAGCAGGGTAAGCGCCCTACAGACGAACGAGAGACATTCGGCATACAGTGATGCTGTCAAAGACGAGGCCGTCACTGTTGCTGATAGAGACAGCCTGAGCGGGGCTGTTCAAGACCTGTTTCTGTTTAGCGTCAAGCAGCAGGATACAATAAAGCAGCTCACCATGAAGTCAGAGTAGGCACCGGAACACTTGAACCTAGGCATACCATCAGACTCTCGAACCATTGCGAACATGGTATGGATCTACTTCAAGAACGGATGAGACTTGTCGACACCACTGTTGGTACCTTCACCGTCCCCAAATTTAGTAGCATTATAAATGATTTCCATACCATAGAGGCTCTCCGGCGCGTCTGGTGTGAGTGCATTGTCTTTGCATCCGACTTAGTTCATTTTCCATCATCCTCCTTCGAAGCGGCGTGGTCCAATGTTCCGAAACAGAGCTAGAAACAATAACCCGGCATTTTGAAAGGGAGGTATCATACAACCCATCCCTTCCTAACATAAAATGCGCCTGGAAGGGAGCTATTTTAGTAAACGTAAAATGTGGAGACGCAAGCAAACCGATGAAACAGCCTTGTTCGGACAGATAAGGCTGGATCAATCAGTCCTTGCCTTTTGGCCGAGCAAAATGATCACCTGGAAGGAAAAGTTGGGGAAATTAATCAGAGGTTCACTAAATAGCCACTCCGCGCCCAATGGATCCCTTCGAGATTCGGCACAAAAAGTTGAGGCGACGGTGTTTATGTTATCAACTCAGCGCTGCCATACCAGTGGCACAATAATACCACCGATACACGACGGCATAATTGAGTAGCAGTTCAAGTTGGCTATACCAGAAATACTTATAAATCAAAAGCGACGTATTTAAATTAGGCAATGCGCACCGGAGTCTTTTCTTGGTATTATACAACGTAGAAGTATAGCCAACACTCCCTAAGATTGCAGTAGCCGCCAACAATGATAATCAACCTATGTGCTGACGGAGTCGCCGTCAAGGTCCAACGGACTAGGAAGAAAACCTAAATGAAACCAAAGTTGTATCCGCCTATATCGTGCCGGGGAGCACTACAACTCAGGAGAGGATGCTTATGGTGTTAATTGTTAATCTTTTATAATGTTCAGCACCCTCATGACACTTTAAACGGAACGAACTTACAGAAATGCCTGCGTCAACTCTTCCCAATCCTATGGAAGAAGGGCGGACTGTCTTCGAAGTGGTCGGAGGCTGATACTCTGGAGGGCCACTGCAAGGTAGCAATAAATGACAGAGAACAAAACTCCTAAAGATCTTCTACGAGGATGATCAGCAAGTACTAAAGAGGCACTAGACTTCAAAACACGCACTTTGCAGCCTGTTTTTACACCCAAATCACGTATTACGCCAACATAGAAGAGATGTCTGTACGAAATCCAGAACTTTGTATCCTCGTAGGTTCTTCGAAGCGCTGCTTGTGAGTCGACCGTTTTGATGTTTTTATGCCCATACAAGGGGCCTCAGTCATTCCAGTCACATCGGGCGGTATCAGCACCAACTTCATTGAGCAGTTCAGCGACTATTAGATGATACAGAGCCAATCTGCGCTCGATATTCGGATTCATGGTCCTATTAGAGTGGTCGGTATTAATCAATGGTGATACAAGCCTGCCTTGCGTCGAATTGGGTGTTGCCTGTCCGGTGTTCCGACCGCATTACATGCGAGCTGAGCTGAAGCTCCAAAGGTCAGGAGATCGCTGAGGCCACAGAGAAGAGAGACTGAGTTTTGGATGATGATGGTAAGAGGAAGGCCGGGGAAGACTGATTGGCACGTTCTGCCGAATGATGACAGTTTTTTTACCACCACCGTCACCTTTCCTCGTTCATATCGTCAATCAAGGCGCAACGGCAATGCCTCAATGTGAATTGCTGTCGACGTTTCTGTTACTGACTGTCGCTTCGGAGATCCCGAGTCGACGCTGAGATACGAACATCTATGTGTTGTTCTCGGATGTGGACCAGCTCAGCCATGTCAGAGAACCTGAGTTTACTGCGCCACTGGAATGGAAACGAGCAGAAATCGTATTATTTGTTGTACATGTTGCAGGCCAGGGAGAAGAAAAGACTAAGATTTATTGTTACCAGTCACACCCCTTGGTCGGTCACGTCACGCGCACCAAATATTTTCAGCACACTACTGCTGGGCGACGACATCGAGCATAACACAACCCGTATTTGTGATCCCCAACGTCAATAATGGGGGATGCAAAAGTTCGGGGTGTATGCGTGTACTGGTTGGCTCGGAAAGGCCGAATGTTGGATGAGAACAGGATGGGCAGCATCGGGTGCTCTGGTGGCTGGGCAGTCGTAGTCTTTGATGTTGTTGACATCCTTTATTGGGAGTGTGTGGGACTAAGAGCTTGTCAGTGGGTTACAGAAAAGAGAGCGGGGCGGCGTAAACGGAATTAAACAGCGACCATGGGTTTATTGGACGAAACGGACCTCAGCACTGCATTCCCCGTGGTATAAAACAGGGATGGTGAGGCCATAATGATGGTGCTGGTGGTATAGGGAGTAATAAGGGGCGCTGATGGTGGACGTAGCGCACGACGATGAAAATATTGGCATGGGGTGCCTACGAGCTTTGGCCGGTGTGGGAGGCGCCAATGTTGGACGGGGAGAGGATAGACAGTGGTGGGCATTGTGGTAGTTGGGCAGCCATAGTGTTGGGTCTGTTCATTGTGCATTCAAGTCGCCCGTCTGCCCTTAAAAGGGTCATCATCGTCATTGGATGTCGGGGTCCCGATGTTGCTCCTGCCCTCCCGCCCCGACCCTGTCGTCGTCCTGCACATCCCCTAGATGCCCTCCCACCCTCTCGGTCTTCCCCACACCCTACAATAGCCCTCCGCGCTCTTCATGATCTCTGATTGTTTTCATCGTTATCCAATAGCTCGTTGTTGTTGTCGTCCGTCTGCTGCCGATACTCCCTCCCCTGCTCGCAGATTGCGGAAGATGGAGAGTCCCCGGAGATATTCGAGGTCTTGAGAGTTCGAGGATTCTGTGTACTACAGTCATTAGCACTGATGGCGATTTTGAGGGAGATTATGGACTGGGGGCATATTTGCCGCATTGGCGGGCAGAGTTGGGGACCGGCATCGTCGTCGTCGAGTACAGAGGTAACGCCCTCAGTTTTTGCAGGTTACACAAGGAATTACCTTGTCTGAGGGCTTACATGCGGGGGTGAGAGGGAATGTTCGCTATCCGGGACTCTTAGGGCCACCAGATGCGCAAAAGGTATCTAAAGAAAAGAGTAAGCATATAAAGATAAGTGTATACCTTTTTATGCCACGAGAGGGCTCTTGATAGCGTCGATGGGGCCGGATCGTGTTCGAGTTGGTGGTAAAAGACTACGAAAGAAAAGGCACAGCCACTTGATCGTTGGTCGGTTGGTCGGACCGTGGCGGTGTGGCGATTGAGGCGAAAATGGATGTTCCTATTTGATAAGAAAAAACAGATGAGGGCTCGGAACGAGTGCCTAAAGTAGGCGTCACCCTCCGGTCACACTGCCAGGTGTCCTTCTCAATGACATATAAGATATGAGAGCACCTGCCCTCTTGAAATCTTGCGAGATCTCTGCATAACTCGCGGGATCTTGCGAGGCCGCGCGAGACCCGCGAGACCCCGGATTATTGTCCAGTAAAACCAAGCATACTAGGCTTCATAGACATCAACAAATATTACATCCCTACATGTCCCAGTCCACTGCCAAGGCCTATAGCTACGGCTTCTGGAAACCATTTGATTCGTACCCAGAGCATCCAGGCCGTACCCCAAATGGATATCAATGGTATCGGACGTCCAGGAATTCAAGTCGATGAAAAGGGAAAGAGAGGGTGGTTGCCAGTTGGTGTCCATGAGATGGTCCATGGGAGCTGTGGCCTGCCATCGTCTGCTGAAATACTTCAGTAAACGGCATATCCATATTTGGGTATGTGTGTACGTTCTGCTTATCTATTTTTGTTTCGTTACTGACCGTGTTCTTGTTGGCAGCATATTGATCGACTTTTACGCCCGACAACATCTTAACGAGACATTGAGTTGGGAACAGATGAATGTCTTAGGTTGTCTTCAGGGAATATAGTAAAAGTACGTTCTTTGTATCGTTGTGGATGGCCTGTCCTGACTTGCATTCATAGATTTACCTGCACCTCGTCGAGCGCCTCGTCTGACTTGCGCATGGAAGTTAGATCGTTTGCTCCTTCTGAGTGCACCCACTATCTATGATTGCCAGTCGCATATCCAAGTGAGTGTTCTCTCTGTCTTCATACGTGAAAGCGACGATATTGATATCGACTGATGAGTATCAGCTAATACGGCGAGAAAAGCTCCATGTCATAATTGAATATCGATTTGCCATTGCGTTGAACATGAACTTTGTGCCACGCCCACGCAGAGCAGCCCACCTTGGCTAACTGCAGGGCTCGGATATGCCACGCCCTGCGATGGCCCACCGCTTCATTTTGTGAGGGCTCACTGGGGATGTCTCGGAATGGGGACATGTAGAAGGCGGTGCGATTGGTTATTTTCACATGTACCATCTACACCAGTTACCCGTACAGTATATCAAAATTAATGGATCTCCATTGCTCTGTTCTACGACGATATCGTAATATTCACCGCCCTTCTGGAGAACTCAGGATGGCATTAGCCAATCCGTCGCTCGAGTAAACTTTACAAGAGAACTCCTGAGCCTAACGTTCTTTCGGAGACGCGTCAAATTCAAGGCAACCCGAAACAATACAGTACAGATAGGTAGATGGATCAAAGAGGAAGTTTTTGATATCAAAGATGGGTCCCACTAGCAGGATAATAAGAGTAGAAATCCAGAAAGTTGTCAGTAAACAGGACATATGTATGAGATAAGTAGATCGTTCAAGCCAAGCTGAATTTTTAGGAACTTCGCCGACATATATGGGAGCGGCGAGAATGGGAATATGTAATGGACGGGAAGCCCGTACAGCGTGAGTACCGTTCGGGAGGAAGATTAAAAATAAAAGATAGCTAGATCGTCCTGACTGTGGACAAATGATATCCTAGGCGGAGAAGCCCGCGAAAGCGCCTGGCACCGAGGTCGCGCCATACATCGCGTTCAAGGGATCATGGGAATGCCCGTTCTCGTCGCTGTCACCTTTGAACACGCCGCTCAGGCCCTGATGGCAACTAGAGACATCAGGTTCTTCCTGGATGGTACCCAGCTGGGTCCCCGATGGATAGATGTTGGGAGAAGGAGAGAAAACGATGGGTTGAGGGGATAATATGGTATTCATATTGTCGGATGGGCTGTCCGGGCCCATACTGGAAGGAGGGCAGATGTTCTGGATATTGCCTGCATAGGAAATAGCTGCCGGCAATCGGTATGAATTCACGATAGCGACATGGTCTGCAAGGGGAGCTCCGCAAGTGCAATCCTGTGTCCGGGGTGTCTAAGGATAAACTAGCATATCAGCATCGCTTCGAATCTGGGAAGAAGACAATGGTAGCACCCTTTGAACATAGGCTGCACAGTGAGTTGAAGGGCAATGGTGGACGACCGGAGACAGGTAGTCAACGTGCGCATGAATGCCATGTCCGCACGTGCAGTGATATGCAGGGACGACATTGTCCGAGTTGGGATACTGCCAAGTCTCGTCACCAGCAGGGAGGAAGCATGGACAGACACAGAAAGCGTAATCAGTGTGCTCAACACACTGTCCTCTGATTGAAGATGCTGAGTTTATCGAACACATCGAGGATGAACACTAGAGTCGACATCGTAGAGTGTTTATATAGCCATTCAACCTCCCAATGTCAGACTTATCTGAAGGCACAATAAACGTGGCGATTCCCTGACCAGGCTCGGTCCGCTCGAAACCAAGAATTCTTCGATACCACTCCACACATGTACAGTTTTGTGGATTCCGTGTGTCCGGAAAAGAACGAAAGAGGTATTCGACGACTTCTTTATCCCACAACCTGATATCGCAATTGTTGACCCCGAGTATTCGTCGTTTGTCAATGGCCGATTTCATCTGATCGACGAGCAATACCCAAGGGTTACCCCCGACGCTACTTGTATCGTTTCGAACGTGTTCTTGTGATCCCCGCCTAAGGAAAGTACGGCACTAGTGTAGACAGGGTTTTGCATTCAGATCCCATGACCAGCTGTCCGCTTACTCGGGGCGACAGGAGTAAAGAATTTGGAATATACCCTGCGGACATCCCGACAAGGTATAGACTTACTTCCTCCCGAGTTAAGCTGCATATATGGCAGAACATCAGAGAGACTAGCGGGTCCCGGTGAGAGGACCTGTTAACAAAGGAATACATTGGAAGTACACGAACTTTGTAGAATCTGTACTGCTTCCTCACTGATTGTGGCCTTTGCGACAGAATCCGAGCCTAGCTCTCCGTATTATCGAGGTCTGACAACTCCAGATAAGAAACAGTTTCAAAAACGGATCAATGAACGAGTTCCAAGGTGCAGAACTTAGAATAGAGATCTGGAGTAGGACTTGGCGGATCATAACTTATGGGAATAGCCGGTGGAACTTGTAGCTGAAATTTGGACGTAGTTTCCCCTAGGCACACTCTCAAATCAAGATAGTCGAGGTCCGAAATAGAGAACAAAACAAAGTTTTGTCGATCGTCGCACGGTACCCATCTGCGAGAGCGTAAAAGGGTGTATTCACGGTTTTTGAAATGATTGCTGTCGACAGAATTAATGAGTCCGCCCTCGTCCACAGCTTCGGAGCCAACAAAAGTCTAAGCATAACCTAGGCCGCAGGGTCTTGCCTTCGTGGATATAAACCTTCCTATAAATATGACCTGAATGATTGCAGTGGATGACGCACCGTATTATTGATGGGAACCTCTACTCGATATTCAGCTCCATGATCCTATCAAAGTATATGCAGTACGACTCTCGAATATGAATATATCAGTCTCTAATGTTGCCGAATGTCACCACGAAAGAACATTTCTGATGAGAAATGGGCTAACCATTGAACCGTCCGATACGATCTTAGCGCGATAACTAAGCGCGTGCGTGGCGCACTGATGCCCTTGCCGTATTAGTTCGCTCTGAGAGACAGGGTGAACATCCGTGTGTGGAAGGAACAAAAAGAATTAAACACTTACGGTCGTGTCACGCCGGGGAGAAACCCGATGAACAGGCAGCAACTGCATTTAATTCAATGCTTGTGTCCAATGAGATTGTCAAACATAATCCTCGTTGGAATATAGATATTGAGAGCCAGATCTTTGGGACCTATTGAAGATACGCCAAAAGAAATTCCCAAAGTTGATCATGAGTGGCGGAAGAGCAGCTTGAATGACCGCAGTAATCCGATGTTTGTCACAGGAATGGCTGTACACAACGCTTCCAAATATTCAGGTGTCGACATACGACTCTGAAAGTCAGGAATTACGAGGGGTTATTGTGCGATTTAGTTCATGCAAGATACATTCTAAGACTCATTGTGAGCTGTAATCCATGACTTGTTTGCCGGTCGTTGGACTGAGGTGTCATGAAATTGGGTCGCCGATGAAGCTTGAAGAGTGATGATCCATTCACCACCTCACTCCATCCCCATCCTCCCATCCCGTACCCGTATGTTCTGTTCTGACTACTGTATCTGGATCTTAATAGATACGTTTCTCACAAAAAAACTGTTATGTGACTGCAGGTAAACGCCAAGGTCGAGTACTATTCGCACGGCACTATGAACTGGCAAGGGAGCATACATGGAGAGATTCACCGGGGGGTGTGCAGAACACGGGGAGGGACGGGATGACGAAGGGGATGGCTCTCCGACATCGAAAGACTCGGAAAGAGGTGCCGGCGCACCGGTCGCATGCATGTGGGGATGAGGAAGGGTACATTGTTGGGATGAGCTCGCGAGGATAAACAGAGGCAACCATCGGATCGACCAATGTCGAAAACGGGGCGTCCGAGGATGATCATACGATCGGTAGAGGGTGCGGGATGTGGCGAGAGCGGGAATGGGGATTGATATTGGATTCGCGCAGTGGCAGCGGTGAGGCCATCGACGCTCGTCGTCCGCCGCGTACTTTCGTTAAGATCGGACATCGGGAGTCCGACCTGCTCCTGCCCTCCTACTCACACCAATCGGTCCGGTAGGGGTGGCCGCGGCGGGCGGGTGCAACTGGTCTTGGTGGTGTGCGTCAATCGACGCGCGGAAAAGTGTTGCCGTCGTCGCTATCGTTTCACCCGCTCCCACGCTCCCGATCTTCCTAGCCTCACTTCTTCATCCACCCCCACAACTCAGCACCATCTTCATACGCATCGTCCCTTCGAAAACGAACCGTCCTTTCCACTACGCAGGCCGATATCCCAGCCGTCGACCCCCGGGTGGGCTACTAGCATCGCCCAAGGCCCTGAAGGCCTGAATGCCCAGATGTCATTCGATATTCGATCCTGTTGGATAAACGGTATCATTCCGTGATAGGATGGTTGCGGCTTGCAGCGATTGGGGCCGATCTCCGTTTGAGGGATGGGGCCGGATTGGCGACGTACTTAACGTAGACGATGCTTCTTGGGATGTTGGTGGACAGCGACTGAAACGCAGTCGGCGTGTGAGTGAATACCATATACGCACACGCGCAGATGTTCTGGGTAAGTGTGAGCACGAGGATTGACGGTGAGTGCAGCACTGGCTGGAGAGAAGGCGATAAAGATTTGACTTCGTCTTGATGCACTGAATGGCGATTCCGAAAGTACCGCCAAAGCTGTACGCTTATTCGATGTTGGCGGCGAGGAGTAGAAGAGAAGGAAGGTATCACGTGATGCTTAGGTAAGAAGTCGTTCCCTGCTGGGACGACCATGTCTCTTTCAGTCATCTTCATGCCAGCCCGTTTGTATCCAACGCACGCCTCGGCCTCATTACTCTTTCAGTGTTACCGCCGGCCATACCTTGACGCCTGATTCATGGCCTTCGAGTGACATCTCTCTCATTGTGTCTGTTCTCCTGCAGCTATGACTAGGACATCGGAATGTCCACTCTTTTGAATGTATGTGTTGAGACGAGGGTCAAAGGAAATGAGGTCACGTCCCACCTATAATTTTCAACGTTTATTTTTCAGATGGCGACGACGAGAGGGGCATATTATGATTGCACTCCATCTCGATCCTGTCCGCGGTTCTCGAACTTCACGAATTACGTCGTTCCCTTCCAGGATCGATTTCAACCCAAGGCTCCGAACTTGAATCTTGATTTTCTGCAGTCACTCAGCTGTTCGTTCCTCGTCTCTTTCTACCAGGGGTTTTCCGTATGCGACCGGCCGACATACGTTTTCGTTGTCCCTCATCTATGCGTGACCAAGAGTCTGCCTCTTCTTCCCCGCTGAAGGTCAATGTACCCGACACATATCTAAACCACCTCCCGAGTCTCATCATGCCTTATTGTCCCTCACCTACGTGTGGCAAGAAGGCGTGTTTCCTTCGTCGAATTCCAGTTATCCCGCAATAATACGGGTCTGGGCCATCTCCCGATTCGTCATCAGCTCAATCTATCCAAACTCTCAGGGCGAATTATGTTGATGTTGCCATTGCTTACGGGTGATGCACTACAAAGATTTTGATGTCGGATAGGGTGTTTGGAGCGAGATATCATCCGCATCTTCGCCTGGCCCATAACATCTCGACATGTTTGCTTGCCCACGAGCTACGTCGTATCGTCTACGCGCGTTTCGAAACCTCTCTCCGCTGGATTGCCTCTCCGTTTACTCGACTTCTGTGATCCCAGTCAACATGCCGCACCATCATCCAAAACCTCAGCGCATTCACTGTCTCTTCTCGACAAGCTTCCCGTTCTGTTAAGATATCTGGCCTACCCGCTCCATTCTTCTCACTCCCGCCAGGGTAGTTCGAAGCTCTGCAGATTTTCAGCGCGGCGTTCATATGTTTCTTCAATGCATTCTCAGATATTTCACATTCATGCGTGCACACGCACGTTCGTGCTCACATCTGCATGTCCCCGAGACTCCAAGATGGAACCCTTTTCTCTTCGATCCCCGTTGTATGTCGTATAATCGGCTCCTTGAATCTCCATAATCCGTAGACGGCCTATCAGGACCCAGGACCATGCATATCATCTTTGTCCCAGGAAGTCCGAAGTTCCGTTTGCATCGACCGTGGAAGAACGTCGGACAGGAGAGTCGAAGGGAAGCTTGAAGCTTGATCCTGATCGAGTCGCCCATCTTCGCTCGGATCTCGTTCCTTAATTCTTGCAATTGTAATACTCTATTCTTCGATCGATCGATGAAGATCAAGAACACGTATTGGAGGAACACAGAGGCGAAGGAGGAAAAGAGAAAACGAAAGGCCGCACGGAGACCAACCAGATGGCGGGACGGATGCAGAAAAACGAAGCCCTGCTAACCGGCTGCGACGGCCCTTTCGCCTTTCTGCGTGGGAAGGCGGGCACAACATGTCTCAGGCGAGGCGAGGCGATGAGGACAGCAGCTGGTAACGCTTTGCATTTAGCACTCTCGTTTTTCTTACTAGCAAATATCATTAGGTTCTTGATCGGATCGAACTTTGCTGATAATTATTGGAAGGCCGGAGTGATGGCCTTTGCCTTGCAATCAGAAAGTACATCTGCTTGATTGGATGTTCTGCGGTCCAACCATGGTTGGATAGGATTCCTTTTCCATCTCTTCTCCAATGCTACGATGTGCTTATCTGAACCCGAGTTTTCCGATGTTCAGTCTCCCTAGTAAACTCGATATGATAATATGAAATCCAATACAGACAACATTCAAAGCAGTATTTGTACAGATATCAAAGCACGAAGTGAAGGAATATGAACGCATCCAAGAAGCACAAACAATCCGTAAATCCCTTCCAGCTTTGATAGTTTCCAGATAGTAATACAACAAAAAGAAAGGAGAACAAAACAGGCGGTTGAAGGGATGGGATCCTACGGCTAGTTTGAAAGCAAAATGTCACCGATAGGAAAACAAAAGAAGCAACGATGAAATGGAAGGGAAGAACTGGTACGAGGGACAATTAGGCGTACTTTGCTTAGGCATACGGGCCAGTAGATGGTGCATCATCCATCCCAAATGAATGACCTTGGTAGTCATAATAACCCTCCGGCGCGTGATGGACGGCGGGACTGCCAGCCAAGTCATGGACCAAGGACGCGTCGTCTGATTGCTGGTGATAAACAGAAGCGTATGCTTCGCTCTGGGAGAAACGGAAGACGCTGTTGGAATGAGAGGGAGTGGGTACAGGGGCAAAGAGCATGGAATTGGTGTCGATGGAAGGGTTAACATTGAAGGAGGGAATGGGTGTCGAAGTAACAGCAAAGGTGCCAGTGTCGCTGGAAGGTCCGGTCATGTCGGCATTAGAAGGGGTGATGGTGTTGAGACTGCTCGCGATGAGAGCCGGACTATGGAACAGAGCGATTGAACAATACGCGTTCACGATGGGCTCATGGTCAATAAGCTGTACGGTGCAAGTACACGCATGGGATTTATGAGCCTTCAAAGCGAATAACGTGAGACTCAAGCAGACTAATGCAGTAATGGGCACCTTTTGGGCATAAGCCGCACAGTAAGTGGTGGGTTATGAAAGACGACCTTCGATTCGTAGTCGACGTGGGCATGAATGCCATGTCCGCAGACGCAATTGAACTGAGAGAACCAAGGTGTTACATGAGCGTAGAGTCTATCGTATAGAAACAGGGCCTACCTGATCTAGGGATGCCAACGAAGGAGCATTAAACCACGGACAATGACAGGTTAGAGTCCCGTCAATAACATCGGTGCATCGTGCTCTGGGAGGTGAGATCGTTGGAGACATGCGCGAGGCTTTTTTAAAATTCTTGTAAAAATGAAGGTGAGGCGTTGATCCAGAACGAAAACTGGACAGTAGAACTTATATAGCCCCAAAACTAAAAGTAAAATATTGATACTGATTGGGCTCTGATCACTCTCGGCCCGCGAAATCAAAAGAACGTTGAGAGCTCGTTAAGAAGAACCGCACCTGCAGTCGAGATCCGTCCTACCATCGGGCACGTGCTTCATGCCACCTTCGTCTTCGATTGCAAGTGGTGACATCAGTTTCACCCTGCTAAAAAGTTAATACAAGATGTCGGCCCACGTATTCAGAGTTCTTATGGTATCCGTATGTCGGAACAGAACGAAACAGGTACCCGACAAGGTACTGACTTACTCTCTCCGGAGTCAAGCTGCCTACATCCAAGAACACCAGAGAGATGAGATTGGGTCTAAGCGGCGATCCTGTTAACAAAGGAAAAAATCGGAAGACGAGGCGACAGACCTGGTGTAGTCTACACTTGGATTATTTCGGGCGATTTGTTCTTGACTGAGATTCTCGGTACCGGCTTCGAGTTAATTCATCAATTCAAATATGGTCCCCGCTGAGATATCGAAATTGAGGAAACGTTAGACCTTAAAGGCCCTTTGAGTACGCACCAGAAGAATTTCCTATTGATTCCGCGAGAGCAAAGATCGCAGCAAGGGGGATTGACACTTTGACATGGTAGCGTAAGTGAGTCTCGGGCTTCCACTGGAGAAGGTTAGAAGACCCACTTGCTCATCCTGTAACAGACGATTGAAAGCGCTACATATATTGAAAGGTTGGTCGACAGGCCACAGATGAGACGGCATCGAGTCGGACGTGCTTGTGTCTTGGGAGTACTTTGAAGGAATGTTAGTAGAGACTTAGAGTCACGTGATACGCCACTGCTATTTCCGCGACCCTCGCCTCACGCTCTAGGACTGTCCGGGCGCGCTCTCATCTGGAAACGGCGAATCTGGTCATTTGAGAGGCCGGCAACGGTATATTGTGGCGATGCAATGAATAAAATGTATTGTTGCTCGGCGTCCGATATCTCACTTAAATCTGCATCCCTTCAGTAGAGAATGCCGCCACGTTAGGGCGATAAAAAATAATATACAGCGCTTCCTGAGCGGCCTGACCCTTGTGCCTCGGAAGGACATTCCCCGCTCAATGTGACTTTCAAGCAGCAATGTGGTTGGCAAGGTAACGGTACGCGAATCGGGCCAGATCTGCCTCCGAGCAAATTAGTTGCTGGGGAAAAAGTATTGTATTTATTGACTATTCCGCCCTACAATGGTCAGTATATAAAGGTCCGCCAAATGGATATGGCCAATCCGAGAGACAAGGGCCATGTCGGCTTGTTATGATAGGTTCAATGGCAGGCATGGATGCGGGCAGAATTAGCGAAAGCGCTTCCGAGCGCCAATTACGGAACTGGATTCGGATGTAATCAAGAAGAATCGAGCCTAAACTAGGGTAACTTTGGCCAGGAACTGGCCTAGAAAGGGAAAGCCGATGTGAGAAAAACTTAATGGCAACCCGACCGTCCAGAAAAGGGAAGACGACATCGGCGCAAAATACACGTGTAACGGTGAAGAAAATGCTAGTGGATAAATATTGTTTTTTTCTTTCCCGCTTTGCTGCGCCCTATATACCCCCCCCCCCGGGAAATTATGCCATCCTCCTGTTTCCATTCCTCGCACTGACAGCATCGGCCTCTCATCGTCGTCGTCATCGTTCCTCTTCACATAATTGTCATTTCTTCGTCTTGCTTGCCTTGCTGGCACCTGCTTTATCGTCTACCGCCTGTGTATCGCCAGGTCCTTGTTCTAACTCGTGCGTGAACGTTCGATGTGAACGTTGGAACCCTTGGACCTGCGGCGGCATCGCTGACATGCTTTGCAGAACGCGTTATTATCTTCATCGCTGCCTTGCAGAGCAGATGTTAGAGTCACACTGGTTACGTGATACACCACTGCTATTTCTGCGACCTCTAGCCTGACTCTAGGACTATCCGGGCGCGCTGCTCATCTGGAAACCTTATGGGTGTCTTTGGAGCTCACGGGAAAAACAAAGCAAGGTCCTGCCTCTTTAGGTCTGTCAGCCGGCAAGTACTCGGCATAACCACTGGCATCTGCCATGCGTCGGAATTCTTCCAACTATCCTCACTTTTTCGTCTAATCAAAACAGCGGCTCATGCAGCTCATTAGGTATTCCACCATGGTGCCACTGACGATGACGATGACAATGAAGGTGTCGAAGGTCGGATCCTGCACTCCAAGCCACATCCTGGACCTGGTAAAATGTGGACAACGATCGCAGGCTCTCCCACTCATCGTCTACTAGCCTCTTTCGATCAATAATATCACCAGCTATGCAACGTTGACGATGTTTTGTCGTCCTGCAATATTGGCCGATGAGGCGCAGATCATTGGAATGTGACGAGGCGAATGATGGAATGATCTCCATCTTTCTCATCTTGGAGAGCTTATCCAAGTCCATTCGCCACTATTCACCGACAGCTCAGAGCTCTTCGTCAAATCTAGACCTGCAATTTCTCTGAAAAGATAGTCACCTTTCGCAACGACTGCTTGCTGAATACTTATCGGGGCAGACAAAGGCTAAATGGTTAACTTCGGCAGTGTTCGTCGGTACCGGTACGTATCCAACATCTTCCTTGGTCAGATATGTGGCCTCACACAGGATGTGAAGTGAGGAAGGCAACTACGAGCGGGAGGGCATGACGAGGTTCGGAGCGCCAACGGCTGACGGCCATGGCGGCGATGAGGGTATCGATCATATGGCCCAACTAACAATATTGAGCTTCAAGCAACGCGACCACTCACGCTCCCGCCTAAATCCATCATAGGGCTTTACCACCGACCTCAAGTTCTCGACAGATCCCATCCCCCAGTTTCGACATGGGGGATCACAGTTCTTTGGTCGGTTCCTCCCTCCGACAAACTGTCTACTACAATGACAACTCCCCTACCCTTTGCTGCCGCATCCCGGACCCTCCACTGCAATACAACCATAATCGGACCTACACTGCCATTTTTGACACGGGGAATTTCGATGGTGGTCTCCATTCTATCTCGTGAGATTGCTGCAACACTCAGCAGCGCATCCGATCCGCTATACCGCTAGCCGATCCTCAGCATATGCCAAGGCCATCAACTCGTAACAGTATGCTCTATTAAACGTGTTACATACATGCTATAGTAGTTATTCTTCAATACAGCCCTCGGCTGTTTTCATTGTAAATCTCTATAATGTGAAGAATATTGTCTCCCTGCGGGGTTCGAACTTGCATCTCTGAAACGGTCCATGGCTAAACGGTCTCGAGGAATGGGTTCCGTATTTACAGGTAAGTGAATATGTGCAAGAACCTCCCAACGGTGACCAACTGACCATGCTACTTATGCGGAGCCCGAAATCTCCCGTGATATCAGCCAAGCAGTTGTCCACAGTTGCCCACCTGGACCGATAGTCACAGTCGGCCATCCTCGGCTGCCATGTGTCATGATCTGGCCGCGATCGTTGATCGTGTACCTTATGCTTCAACTCGAACTTCGACGTGGTTCAAGCTTCAAGCCTGCCGTCCCGAAGTCCCCCTCTCTCTGTGACGCCTATTGTCAATGTTTATTGTAAGCGTTTATTTCGCCCATCGTGCTCGTGCATCTAGCTCGTCTGTAGTGGTCGCGTCTTCTCAGTTGCAGGTATAATATAAGATCTTCTATTCAGCGTCTGCTTGCCCTGACAGTGTCGTCCACCGTGTCTGATAGCCCTCAGGCAACTACTTCGCGCGCGTCTGATCTCTCAATACCCCGTGCTGTTGCCGTTGAAATCAAGGACACCCTCGTCACGCTCGCATCACCAAAACAGCACCCACGCCGGATCTACTATGAATGAACATATAAATTTTATCCTGGATGACGTTCGCAATGTGTCTTCTGTATCTTTAGATGCATTTCAGCAATCTTTCCTCCCTGAGGTCCTTAGCTCAGTGCAAATCGGCCGTAGCCTCTCATCTACGGACCAATGGATCTCTTCAACCGAACGGACAGTGGACTTTATTCCCTATCGACCCATCTATGAAAATAAACGATAATATTTGTTTTAAACGTCTGGAAACAATCGCTATGGCTATTGTCGAAGAGGCAAAGGCCTTGCTGAATCGCAACCCAACTGCGATAACGCAGACCCGACCAACGCAAGCCGCTTTTTTTGAAGGCCGGAGCAGGCAGTTATATCTGATGGCCACTATGTGCGAATCCAGGTGTGCCCGCGTCGTTAATTATGAGTTTTCTGCCCGGTACGGAAAGCCGCTGGCATGCCTGCATGAACGCACGGTAAGGCACTATCTTATTCCTGTATGTTCGGATTTCTGATTTGTATCACAACACAGGTTGAATTGGCATGTGGCCATGCCGGAATTGAGGAATATACAAGCTTAAGGACACTTGGGAAGGTGAAAATGAGGTAGGTGATGTGTCATTGCTCAATGGTTGGCCTCGTATTTAACGATCACCATTTCCAGAATAACAAGAAAATCCTCGGGAAAGCAAGACGCGGCGCCACATCAACCGTTCCTTCACAATTTCTATCATGATGTGGAATCTCTTTGGTGGATCGGCATTCACTCGTTGTTTACCACAGAGACTTCGACGACCGAAAGGGATCAGAATACTCGGAGAAAACGGAAGGTACACTTCAAAAACCTATTCCCACATCGGTCTCCGAGGTGCAGCAACTTTCTCGAAGCACAATCTTCAGTATATACCGACGTCACCTCGTGTCTTCCTAACGAATTTCAGGTCGTAGCGGCCCCGCTCGCATGGTCCTCAATAGCGCGTACAAATCTGCGGAAGATCAGAAAGACTTTCCCCAATACGATCACTTTGCGAATCTGTTCGAAAAATGGTATTTCAGAGAGACTGAACAAGGCAGTTACGGGAGCCATAATGGACGTTTGACCCGTCCAACTAGAAGACCAGCCTATATATGAAGGAGCAGAGGATGAGGTCGACTGGCCTCTCGACAGTCTCAAAGAAAAGAACTATGACAACTCCGGTGAATGTATCCCCTCAAGGGGCACTGTGACTCTACGAAGTCTGTCGACAAGGTTGATGGAGAGGAGATCTCAAATGAGGGGCGCGGGACGAAGCTGCGGCGGCGGCAGGAAGGCACAATGACGCTAGTGCTGGTCAGCAAGCAGGTAATATGAGAGGTTGGTCTACGCGGTCAAACCAAAGGACTGTCAAGTCGGTCGGCGATCAAAGCGTAAAGAAGAGGAAGATGTAGCACAAGGATAACGGAGTTTTATTGAAGTAAATTTACTTATCTTAGTGGATTTTACTGGTGAGAACCTGAGAACTAACGTCTGGTCGACATGAACAGGCTCAGCTTAGCGCCGCCGGTACCCGTTGTGAATTACTCGCCTGTACATACATCTGCGAACGGTCCGATTTCCTAGCATGCTGCACCTAGTGTGAATTCAGCAATCGCATAGATTCCAACGTAGTTACATGGCGTTACAGACAAACAGACAACAGACTCGGCAACGGAACCAAAGTAAGAAATAGACATTTATCATAAGTGAAAGCGGAAGAATTCATAGCGGGGTCTCGTGGACAGATAACAGGATACAATACCAAGCAGAACTGGGGGTAAAAAAACGAAGCGAGGAAAAAACAAAAAAATTGTGAAGCCAACAAATCGTACACCTCTGGCCTGAGCAGTGAGCCGAGGACATCAGTGATTTTTGTCCTGAAACAGAAACATTACGACGAGGACAAGGGAAGGAGAGCACAAGGACGGGAAATAGAATAGCGAGGAGGATAAAGATGAGAAGAGAGCGTTTACAAAGGTTCCGTCGTCACGCATGAACTAAGTGTACGTGCATGACCAGACCTCAGGCCTCGCGCCTCGCGCCGTACATCGCATTCAGATAATCCTGGTATTCGTAACCCCCGTTCGTCGCGTCGTCTGGCTGAGCATAGGAGTTAACGAAATAACCGTCTGAGCTATAAACTTGGTTCTGAGCGATGTCCAGCTGGATGACTGATGAAACATTGTTGATAGGAAAGGAAATGGGTGTGGGGGTGACGGGAATGTTCACGTTTCCCGCATCATCAGAAGGGCTGAATGGACGGTGGGAACCAGGGGAGGAAATAAGCGCCGGAGAGTTTGACATAAGATCCGCGTTGGCGTTGGCCGAATCGGTGGAGGAAAAGTACGTGGTGTTCGGGCCGAGTGGACTGTTGGCATTGTGGGAATAGCTGTTCGAGTTATTGCTGCCCTGGAAATAATCCAAAACGTTCCATGGCTCCGCAGAACGGTACGGGTTATCGGTGGCGATGTGGTCACAAAGCTGCGCTTCGCACGTGCAACGCTGAACCAGAGGCGTCTATGGCATAGGCCACGTGAGTTGTACACGCTATGCGGAGTGGGGAGAGGCATACCTTTTGGACATACGCAGCACATTGATTCACGGAATAATGATGAACGACCGTCGAAACGTAGTCGACATGCGCGTGAACCCCGTGTCCACACAGACCGCAGATATTCTGGGAGATCGTGAGCACGACAATATGGGTATGAAAGTCACGAATAAGAGCCTACCTGATCAAGTAGGGGCGACTGAGGAGGAAAGAACCATAGACACTGACAGCTCTGGATGCTGTCAATGACCTGGATACACTTTCCTCTTGACGGCAAGACAATTGAAGACATCGAGGGTGAGGCGCTGAGTGCAGCACTGGCAGGAGAGAAGGCGATAGAGATTTGGGTTCGTCTTGGTGCATTTTATAGGTCCAAGTAGCCGAGTAGCGATTCCAGATACTGCCAAAGCGATCCGCTTATTCGATAATGGCGGCGGAGGCTGAACGTTAATGGTGAGGCACGGGGTAACTGATGTTACTGTTGGACTATTTGCCAAAAGTGCCAACATCAGGGGGATTGACGTCCGAATGAGGTAGTAGGCATCTGGCACCGCATGTGGACCCCTTGTACCGCTCATAGCCATCAGGGGGATCGACGTCCGAATGAGGTTAAGCGTCTGGCCACCTGGGACCGTAGACGTGCCGCCTGTGGACCCCTTGTACCGCTCACAGGGTTCCACTGCTGAACGACCGCCCATGTCTCTTTCAGTCATCTTCGTGCCAGCCGGTTTGTACCTAACCCAATACCCGGGCCTCATTCTTTCAATGTTACCGCCAGCCATACCTCACCACCTGATTCCTGCCCTTCGACTTACATCGCTGTCGTCAGCGACTCAACAACCAGTTATCGCCTCTACCTGTGTCTGTTCTCCCACAGCTATGACTGGTAAGACACAGGTCATCGAAATGAGGTGACTTCCCACCTAAAATGTCCCGGCTTTGAACGTTTACCGATCTTTGTTTTTCAGAGGGCGCCAACGAAGTGAACTAGGGTTGAGGGAAAAACCCCTGAGGGATTGGCTGCCGGTATTATACCTCGGCGAGCCCTGGAGGGGTTTTTTACATGGTATTTTACATAGTAAAATACCTCGTCATGTGATTATCTAATAATATTTATTTTCATATAGTCATAAATTTCTTTGCTTGTCAAAATATGGTCCACGTCTCCCAAAAATTCGAGAGACGTTGCTATCATCCTTGATGGTGCTTCAGTTACCTATCAGCATCTTAAAGTTATCATTCCTGAGCTTACACATAAAAAGCACAGTGACTTTGTGGCAGTAGTATATGCACGTGATCGCTGTATTTTACCTTGCCGAACGCGCCTTCAGGACCCCCAGTAAAATACATGGTAAAATACTACGTATTTTACTGTAAAAAACCATTTTGGTAAATAACCTACCCTTTTTCCCTCAGCCCTAAAGTGAACCGTATTGACCCAACAATGTTACGTAGCACGTGACCCGGTAAAGCGTTTCCGGATATCCGGCACTGCCACGCATGTTTGTTTTCACACCAAGTCCCCGCGCCTTACATTTTCGTAGTGCGTATTTTCCTCTTCCACAGTTGAGGTGCTCACTTACTAGTTTATTATAACAAGAGACTGTGCTTTCATACATGTATGTTCATTGTGGCCACCAACTTAACGATGTCATCAAATAAAGATTGATATTTTGCTGATATTATCACAATATCTACAAGTTTAAGATCTTCCCACCTTCTGGTTCAAATATGTGCTTTTGAGCATACTTTCCTGACATTTATATAGTGTTCCATGGATTCTACATGGCGCTACTTCATGATTTCTGCTCAAAAAAGGCTGCAAACACTCATTCCGTGTCCAAAAATCAGAAACACGTGTGTTCATCCAAATTACGAAGAAATAAGCAAGTAACTGAGCACCTCAACTGTGGAAGAGGAAAATACGCACTACGAAAATGTAAGGCGCGGGGACTTGGTGTGAAAACAAACATGCGTGGCAGTGCCGGATATCCGGAAACGCTTTACCGGGTCACGTGCTACGTAACATTGTTGGGTCAATACGGTTCACTCGCCAACGAGAGGGCATATTATGATTGCGCTCCATCTCGACCTCGTCCGCCGTTATCGAAACTTCATGAATTATGTCGTTCCTCACTAGGATCGATTTCAACTCAAGGCTCCGGCTTAGTTTTCTGTAGTTTCGCCCAGCTGTTCGCACCTCGTCTCTTTCTACCGGGATCTTTTCCGTATGCGACTGGCCGCCATACATTCGCGTTGTCCCACTTCTAGGCGTGACAAAGAGTGCACCTTTCCCTCCCCACTGAAACCCCGACGCACCCATCGCATACCTTAACAACCTCCCGAGTCGCCATCATTGGCCCAAGACACCCGCTCAAGCCGTAGTGTCCTCTTCGAGTCCAGAACTCCTCATCTTCGGCTGCGGAGGGGAGATACTGCCATCGTCGTCACTCGGCGTTCAAACGTTCACGGACGTTGCATAGGAAGGATGCTTGGAGCGGGATACTACCGTTTCTCTACCTAGACACACACACCTCGACCAGCCTGAGTGCCGCAGCGTTCCCATGAGCCAGGCGGCATTCCCAGTCTCGCTAGTTCATCGTCGCCGTCTGTCATCCCGCCAGTTATTCTTTCTCCATGCTTTCACGAGGCCCGTCTCCTCCACCGTTGTTTGATGCGTCCTTTTCTCGTTCACCTCTCGCTGGTCCACGGAAACCGATGTATCATATCTGGATTCCACGTTGACCTTCCTCTGCTTAATTGCGTGTGGGTAACCCCCTCCCCTCGTCCCGGCGTCTTTGTGGCCTTCCCAACAGTCTACTCAGATTGGGAAGATTGAGAATTCGTTCCTCTCGCTGGTCCCTATTCCATCTGCTGCAGTCATCCATCGCCAATATGTATACTTCTCCAGTGCCCCGAATCCTTAAAAATGGTCCGCCAATTCTCCGAATTCGAATGAGCAGCTCTAGGAGCGGCGTATCTCACCTTGCTAGCGGGCATATTCCTGCATGAGGTTTTCCCGCCATACCTGACTGTCCCTCACCTACTTGCGCCAAGAAAGCACCTTCCCCTGGTCAAATTACGACTATATATCTCGCCATATCACAGGCGTGGGCAATCTTTCGATTCATCATTAGCCTCAATCAACAACCTCACGCGTCAGAACACCATCTGGCCCCAGGACGTTCTCATTATCTGCTACGGATGGGCGGATACTGTTGCCGTCGCTTACTGGTGACGCATCACGAAGATTTCGATGTTAGCTGGAGGTGCTTGGAACGAGATATCATCCATATATCCGGCAAACATTCCGACGGGTTTGTTTGCCCACAAGTCACCTATACGTCATTCAAGCTCTTTCTCCGTTGATTGTATCGCCATATATTTGACCTTGTGCGACACCAACACGGCACAGTATCATCCAAAGCCATTCCTCGGCGTATCGCCGTCTCTGCTAACGCACTCCAACTCCAGCCCTGGTGGTCCGAAGCTCTACAGATCGCTAGTGCGGTGCTCATCTCTGTTTATCCCATCTTAGTTCGGCATTCTTGTACACTTCCAGGCTTGGGATTCGCACGTACATGTGAGGTTGCGCCTGCGGGATTGTCGTTGGCCACTTCTATTCGGTGCCATTAGTCAAATCAAGAAGGGTTCGAAGGAATCTTCTTCAATGCCGACCCGGCTCGGCTTTTGGAGCACCTAATTTACTGTCGGAAGTGTATATCGCAGAAATCCACCTGCTGGTACAATATCGGGACTGTACTTGGTTGCGAAGCCTTGACAATCGAGTACCAACAATGTACAGTTACTACTCGTGATGAATGTGAACTTCATGAAGGCGCTTGTTCTCTGATAATCGAACGCATATATTCTCAAAGCACATACAAAGCAACATTAATATCTAAATAATGACTCAGCAACATTTAATAGCAGATTCTTGAACATAGCGAGGAAAGAGGAGAGCCTGACAAATAGCTGTGGCTGGGAACCATTGACGGCTACGCGTACGATTGTGCCCAAGCTCCACCTTCAGGAGTCGCGTCATAAACGGCATCCGGATGGTAATCAAAAGTCCCGTTCGGCGCACTGCCATCTGATACATATCCCGGAAAGTGATGCGCGACAACGACGCCAGCTTCCGCTTGAGTGGAATGTTGATTGTGTGGAAGAGCATTGGCATTGGGAGAGGAAATAGGAATGAGGATAGGAGTGCTCGGGTTCGTACTAGCACTATAAGAGGATACGATGCCTCGCGCACCGCCAACAAAATGCTCCCGATTATTGGTGAGGGCGGCAGCGGTGCGGTACAAGTTCACAACAGCCTTGTGATCGACGAGAAGCGCCATGCATGTACACTCCTGCGTCTGGGGCGTCTAGATCAATTGGGCTGCATCAGCGTTTCTCAGGATATGATGGCCGATGGGAGTACCTTTTGGACGTAGGTCACACAGCTTGTGGCAGGGCAATGGTGGACAACGGCTGAAAGGTAGTCGGCATGGGCGTGAATGCCATGACCGCAAATACAACGCGACTGGGAGGTGGTAAGCATTTATGAGGAATCTGGCAGCGAAATTATGCACCTGATCTAGAGTATGCCATTGCAATAGATCTCGATGGGGAGTGAAGTATGAGCACTGACATAAAGCATTGTCAGTGTGCTCAACACATCGTCCTCTGATCAGAAATGGGGCTGCTGCAGACATCGAGGGCGAGATGCTACTAGTACTGAGTACAGCTGGAGAGAAGGCAGTGGAGGTTGGCCTTCATCCTGGTCTTCTTTATAGCTGAGAATCTGCGAAACAAATCAGATTGGATCTCTACCGCGAGCGCCAAAGAACGATGAAGCGCCGATCTTGGCGATTGACTCGGGCGAAATGGGCTGAATGTAGGCGCGCTATAGCTACTAATAGTAGACGCTGTCTATAAATAGACGAACATAACCAAGTTCTCGACACGGTAGCGCCTATTCTTCGCTCTACCCGTCCCCCCCAAGTTTCTATGTGCTGTACGATACAACACGTCGCTAAAGCTGTCCATGAATCAATGATGAACCCGAAGTCGGTAAGGGATTGAGGCAGAGCTCTGGGTAGTATCTCGCTTTGAGCATCTTCCCCAGGCATTTCCAACCTCTGGACGACGAGCGACATCGTGAAAAGAGCGGCCTCCTGTGGTTGATGCAGCTATGAGAAAGGGACATCCTGGATATAGACGGTATCCTGATATGCATCAGCCTGATGTGACCACGGGAGCTCGCGAAACCGATTGGATGAGATGGCTTAGTGCCGGTGAGGAGAGAAAGACGGCTTCTTGGAACGCACAGACGAGGGATAGGACGAATTCATGATGGGGCAGCTTTCAAATGGTGCCAAATGCGACGGGAAAAGCTTCGTTTATCACCCCGCCTCGGCGTACCGGAATGAGATGCACAGCACGACCTCTGATAAGTCCATACGCGGTGCAAACGATTTCTATTCCATGTATGATATGCTTGATAATAGTTGTAGGAGTAGATTTTCAAATTTCTGTAATAGTACGCACATGCGGATCGTAAGTAGCTCATTCCAATACTTTGTATACGTCATGCTTGCTGATGATACGCCTCACTTTCTATTCCCGAGTGGTCCGAGTCCAAATAAGTAGTCCGATCGACTGAACTCTGCCGATGTGATGGTATCGCGGTACTATGTTTGATTAAGCGCCATAGATTTCAAAAGGGTTAGTCCCTGCGAAGTGAAAAGAAAGAAATCAATCGGCTCCTTGTACGCAGAGGGAAGGAATGTGGGGATTCCGACCTAGATCACGACCCGCATCGTCGCTTAGATAGGATACCCCAAAGGCGAGACATGAGCTTCTGGTGGCCGGAAATAAATTCTCGTTCCCAAGAGATCCCGAGTTAATGCAGTCGGCTACGGGATAAGAGGATGTCGTACTGTTGCAGTCCTGGTAATTGAACAGAGACACTTCCATCTCCAATCAGAGTGTGAAGGGCCGAGTATAAGATCATAGAAAGACCTTGCGCGCGCAGATAGTAGCTGTTCAAAAGCCGAGAGGGATAAAGGAGGTATTTATAGTTGAAGGCTGGACGCTGGAGTCACTTTCTTCGACATCCGGGCCGTCGGGACTATGCTGGTCTATGGCCTATTTTTGCTGACAATCAACTGTCTGATTCCTCGCCGAATTTGGTGTATAAGCTGTAGCGAAGAGGTGAAGGGCGTCTTTCCGACAGGCTTGTGTTTTTGGACGCAGGAGGAAATCTGAAATCTTAACAGCAATCTGGATACAATCAAATCAACAGACGAGTTAATCGAGAGTGGAGGCGCTTGAGCAGTCGCCAAAGCGCCGACATGTATAATGGGACTTCCTGATAGAAGTTGTTGTTAAAAAGGTTGTTGAAAATGTTATCCCTTGAAGCGCTAAAATTGGGCGCTCTGAGTCTGCGGAACAAGAAGAGAAGTCATGGAGCACGGGCAGATATGTCGTTATCAGCGATGTATCCAGACCATCAAGAGGGTGCTGTGGCGTATGGTCTGCCAGTTCTTGTGCCCATCATATTGACGCAGGCACAGAATATCATGGCGCTTGTATGTTGGTCGGAAATTGCCGAGATTGGATGTGCTCAGGACGCGACAAGCATTTGGAACAAACTGGCACGCTTGGTTATTTATGAAGAGCTCGAGACTATTCCTGACGAGAAGGGATAACCGATAAACGCTCGACAGGAAGATTGGAAAATACAATAACGAATGCGTCTCAGAGATATCCATTTGGATGCTGTATGTGTCCTACTAGACGAAGGGGAGAAAACGAATGCATTCCCCGCATCTTCGGAAGGTCTGAATGCACGGTGACCAGGGGGAGAAAATAGGCGCCGGAATGACATAAGGTTCGCGTCGTGAGAAAACATGACAGTGTCGGACGGAATCTATCAAAATGAACTCAAGAATACGGTGTTTGGGGCGAATGAACTATTGACGTCCTGGGAATAGTTGTTCGACTCGGGAGAAGAAGGATATCGCTGTCCTGTAAATAATCCAAACGTTCCAAGACTCCGCGAAACAGTACGACTCGTTATTGGTAGCGTGGTCGCAAAGTTGAGCTTTACAGGTGCAAAACCGCTCTACTGGCGTTGTCCTCCGCATTTATCGTCAAGGTCCCCAGTGATCGACGACAAAGATACGCCGTCCTGCAAGCCCGCAGGTAGCGGGCCTCTGGATGATTTTGTCGATGCCAGCGTCATGCACAGCGTCGATTGTCCCCGATCCACTGCGCTGTTGAGGTGATGCAGGTGATTGTGCGACAGACGGCGGGTGCAATGGAAATCATCCCGGTGCCGTAAAAGAATGTTGCCTTCAGACGGCACCTGCGAAGGCAAACCCGCGGTATAAGAATGGTATCGAGATTGGATGTATTCATCGTCGACAACCCCCGTACACAACTGAACCCGAAGGCTAGAAAGCCTGCAAAATGATATCGTTGAAGTACCCGGTGGCGGGATGAACGCCGTACCATAAGGGTATAGATAAATGCGGCGGATAGGGTAGGAATCAACGTGAACGTAGTCGTGGTGTAAGAAATTTATTAGAAGAGGCGGTACCAACGAGGATGTTGGATGACGGTGTGGCAACGCATGATCGAGCAGACTCGAGGACGGAGCGACTCTGGGATCGAGCAGGGGCATGTATCATCTGAGCTCGGGGGAACCAGAGGGTGGAAGTGAGAAATAGTCGCATCCAACCACGGCAGAGACGTGCAGAAGCAAACCTGCACGATAAAGGACTGGAAATGATAGGGCAATAGGCGGTGGTGGCGACCGAACGAGAATAAGGAAGGGATGGCGACATCCTCAACATCCTCCCTAGAACGACTCGGAGTGAAGAGAGAAAGTATTAGAAGGACGCAGGCGATACTCCGGTGGAGATATGTATCGTCCAGAGGCAACGCGTTGATGAAGGACAACACTAATCTCCCACAGGAAATAGCCTGATAGAAACAAATGAGACCGTCGTTACCAACAGTTGAGCTGAGCTGAACTTACAGAGTGGGCGGCCAAAGTGTTGAAATCTTGAGTGAAACCGAAACCTGAGCCTGGAAGGATTCAAAGAAAATGACACAGCTCATGAAGCTGAAGCTTCGACAACGGTGGGACGAGGTTGCGTGAGAAAAGGAGGAGTGGTAGGGTCCAAATCAGCTAGCAGAAGGACGACGACGACAGAAGACTGCGATCGTCATTGGTAGAATCCCATCGTGTGCTGACGCGTCGTACGCTGCATACCGGGGAGCGACGATGAGGTATAACACGGGGTCTAGCCCTCCTCGACTTCAACGCCTCTGTCATATCGCCGCCATCATGATTGCGTTTGCCCCAATACCAATGGGCACACTGAGAGAGAGAGGACATTCATCCCCAGAGTAAGCAAGCAGTGTAAAATAGGAAGCGTAGGGAGCGACGCACAATGGGCTGAGATATCGCTCTCAGAGACTTGTATCCACTGCACACAAAGATTCACGTTCGCAGTTGGGCTTCGAACAGCTCATTTCTCCAGTGGGCGGCCCGGTACGGTGAGTCCTACCAGTAGACCATCGGTTCGGATGCCTTGAGTAAACCTGCATTCTACATTATCTTGTTTTGCCGGTCATGCTTGAAGGAGAATGTGGGCTAGGGATGGATCGCGTAGACATGTCCTTTGCCGGGCGTACAGGAGGGGAACAATAACAGTGTGGCCGTGCGCTCCAACTTCCGCATTGGGAGTGAAAAGAAATCGGGATGTTCTTATTGTTTTCGGATGAGGGTGCCGGGATTTTCCAAGGAGGAGGAGGAGGTTTTTCATTGTTCACACCAAATTCGGAGTGTGTCTTGAAAAGGAGTTATTTCCGAAGTGCAAAGGGCGAGAGTCCATGCCGCGACTTCGAACTATTATTAACATCCACTGCAGTTGCTTGGTCCTTAAAATGCGCCATGACAGACCCAAATCTCTATCGCCTTCTCTCCTCCTGGCATTGCACTCAGTGCATCATCCTCGATGTCTTCAATCGTCTTGCCGTCCAGAGGACAGTGCATCCATATCATTGACGACAGCCAGCCCTGTCAATGTCAATGGTTCTTCCCTCCCGAGTCCCCCCTGCTAGACCAGGTAGGCTCCCATTCTCCTTTATCCATCTTCTTGTACTCACAGTCTCCCAGCTCGTCTGCGGCCTGTGTGGACATGGTATTCACGCCCATGCCGACTATATTTCGATCGTCGTCAATCATTATCCTGCGAATCAATGTGCCGCGTATGCCCAGCAGGTATGCTGCTCTCCACTCCGCGCCGTATCTCAAACTCACGATGACTTGCGCGGTAGACACATCTGCTGCAGTTTTGCACCTGTGGAGCCCAACTTTGCGAGCACATTGCCACCTATAATTCGTATTGCATCCCGGAGCCTTGGACAGTTTTGCGCTATTTCAATTCAGACGGCAATGTCCCTTCTCCCAGTACCACCACGAGTAGCTATTCTAACGCCGCCAATAGTCCATTCTCCCCAAACACCACGCCGTCCTCCAGTTACAGCACCGCCATGTTCTCCGGTGACGCGACGGACATCTCATTCACTCCCGCATACATGCCCTCTCCCTCTCCTAACGCCAACCCATCCTACCCTTATGGCGACACAGTTATCTTCACACCCACCCCACAACTCGTGGTTCAATTTGCCATCCCTCAGATCGAGGCTCGTTCCGACTCGGAAGTGGAGAATTCCTACGGAGTTCAATATCAGGACGATAATTTCAGTGTCAACGTCCAGGACTCGCGCGCGAGATTTCACCAGGATTATCCCTACAGCGCGACGCACGGCCCGGAAGCCTGGGCCGGTCAACTTGATTAGATATCGGCGAACAGATTCCAATCTCCATCATTCATCTCCAACTCCTTAGTCGTTCGGTGTAAAAAGCGTTGCGTCATGAAAACGTCTGTAAAAACAGCAATGTATGTATTTCTTGGATATCGTCTTGTTTTCTCATGCTTAGGGTACCCGTCTGTCATGTTTATCACTTTGCTTTGCTCTGAAATCATATATGCTTTATTATTTAATGCAATGAAGGAACGTGCTGAAAAACTCACGTGTCCTTAAATATTCTTGCTACGAGTCGGACAAACACTTCAAGTGTCATTGGTCGCTGAATGTATCGGAGGAGCTAATTGGCCATGGTCATAGTTCCACTTTTCAGTCTCTGTTGTATGAAAACCCTTTCAGATTCTGATGGACGCATCCTGAGAGAGAAGATACACGGAATAGAGCCTTTTCTTACGTAGAGACCATGATAAAAAGAGTTTCCGTTGTCGATACATGTGAAATACCCTGTCTACCAGACGAGCGGTCAACTGCGGTCAACGATTCTGCATAGCAGCTAAGCCAGTCACTATGGCCCCGCTGGTTGGCCGCTTCACTCTCGTCGTTGATCTCCCTCCCTAATAACCCTCTCAGCTAACCAGCGCTTGCCCTCCTTCCGTTTCGTCTATCAATAGACCGGCAGATGATCGATGAGGTTCCACAGATTGCTAGGCAGGGAAATATGAACGATAACAGTCAAAACGTCAGTTGGCTCGCTTCGACTATCGCTTCTGTTGTTCCAGGTCTAACGTATATCGAGGTGTAGATAGATGAGACAAACAACAGTCGGCCAGAGGCAAAAGGAAAGGGGAGCAGCTGTCACCAACATCGTGAAAAGTCTGCGAATGGAGAACATAGCGTAGGGTTCGGCACAGCGCGTCGAACGAGATCGAAGGCGATCGCATAACTGAGTTTGCAGGACCAGCCAATGGATGCTCCGAGTAGAAGTCCCACGCAGCCAAATTCCGCCATCGAAGTCATCAGAGGCGACGACTCCGAGCTTATCGGATTGACTAATATAACCTCCAGGCTTGGGCGATCGATATTGATGACGAGAGCTATGCATCCTGGATACAGTGGTACGCCGACGTGGAGGTGTGATGGTGGTTGAATAGAAACGAGTATGGTGGAAAATCTGAGACGCGGTAGCAGTCGTCAGTGCGCCAGTTTGGAGCATTGCTGGTGTCGTCGAGGCGAATTATCGAAGCATATCTCACGTAGACGAGGTCGATCAAAGGCGCATATGTGAGAATGCATGATGTCGGCGGTCTGCGTTATGAGTGGAAGGATGCTGTAGTCCTGCTTAGAGCGCAGGGCCACGATTACAGAAAGGGTGACGTACGCTTTTCATGACCTTCCGCCCGGTGTATCTCCTCTGTATAGTAGCGTCGACAGTGTCTGTTCCCTGGCAAATATATCTCAAAATTGGTACTGAGGTCCTCCAGGTTGCGCGTGGTGACGGGAAAGACAAAGATCCTGACCACGTGTCCTGTATCACCGGTCCGGATTCCGGAACCCTTTCGTCAACCACCATGACCCTTTCTGTCTCTCTCAATCTCGATTCTCAACGGGGAACGGCTCCATGCATAGTTCCCCAGTCCAACCGAGAAGCTGCATCAAAAATGGTGATACTGAAGGACTGAGCAGGTTTGGTGGTACTAGAGGCGATTGTGGATTACGATGAGCTTGAAAGGAAGGGTGTCAACTTGAACAATTTTCGACTTATTCTGAGAGGTGAGATCGACTTGTCGTTCAACCGTTCAAAGCTGATATTAAGCGAGTTTAGATCTAAAAGCGAACGGTAATAACCCGACGATTTGGACTTCTAGTAGTCGAAGGAATACAAGGTCTAGAATACGGTCGAGAGAAGGCTGCTAAAATTTGCCTGTATCTTAGTCTTTTGTCGGAAAACAGGTCTACCCGAAGTCTGCTAGTTTTACTCCTTGGTTCAGTTCTCCATGCCATCGTCTGTTCACGTCGCTGCCGCCTACCGTTCCATCCAAAGTCTTGCTTCGAGCCATCCACTGGCGACTTCTATGCATCAATTCTTCCTGGATCTTGCTTGAACGTTAAACTATGAGAGACGATGCATCAAGTGTTGATAGACGGTCGGTTTTCATTACCTTCCTCCGCCAATCTTTTCCAATCTGTTTTACCAGAGACGGATTCCTTCCATTTACCTTCGGTGATGCAATTTCCAGCCAATCGCTGCCCGTACAGCTGGTTGGGATGAACTTTTGACAATGAATGCATTTGCCGAGTCCCGGAGACCATGAATATATCGCACGCTGCCTCGACAATGGATGCTGTAGCTGCGTCCGAATAAAGCGGCAAAACACAAGTCTATCAAAGTGATGAGGGAAAAATGTATTTCATAGGTCCAAGAGAACCCTGAAGACTCAATATCCGATGCATATGTATGTATTATCGCAGGATTTTGAATCATCGTTTGTTACTACGCTAACCATTCGTGGTTAGAAATTAATTTGGTATGTTGCCGCCGGTTGCATCGGTGTCGAACTCAGACAACCTACAAGAATCATCCCGGTGAACGGAGTACTCGTTCACCGCGTCTGGCTGACGAGGAGTGGTGTCGTTAGTCAGACGATTTGACATTAATTGAAGTAGAGACATACCATTGAAATTTGGGTCTGAGCGTCGAAGTCACGGACTTCGATCTGTGGTTCAAAGACGGAGGAAAGGACGTTGGCGAAAAGAGGTGAAATATAGTGGGGAGTGTTATTCATGTCCATTGAATGGATAGTTTTATTAAAGCCGTCAAAGTGGAAGGGCTTGGGATTGGTCGTGAAAGACTCCTGGACGTTTTTTGGCAAGCTGTCCAAAACGTCCCACAGATTATCAGAATAAAACGAGTTGTTACTTGCAACGTGGTTGCACAGCAGGGTCTCGCAGGTGCAAAGTTGAACCGCAGGTGTCTGCAATTTTGGGCTCGGATGAAGGCGTCGAGTAACACGAGCGGGACTGAGCTGTATACTTTCTGAACGTAGGTGACACAGTGCGTCTCGGGATGTTGGTGAACAACGACTGAAACGTAGTTGGCGTGTGCGTGTATACCGTGTCCGCACCCAGCGCAGATAAACTGGGACGGTGTGAACATGAGGGAAAAGTTGAAGTCGAGGGGAGCCTACCTGATCTAGCCAAGGGCCAAGGAGGCGGAGGGGGCATGAAACATGGACAGCAACAAGCAGCAATGTCCTCAGTCACATAGACATATCACACTCTGGAGGGTAGGATTATGGAATACATAGTGAGCGCTCTCTTGCTTAGTGGAGGGGATGGAAGCTGAATGAAAGGCTCGCGCGGGCGTGTTTTTATGCGTCCAATTCAAGGAATGACGTATGGCAAGCCATTTCGGCTATAGGTACAAGGATACCTCCACCCGTTGAATTGGTCCTTCCTTGAAATAGACGCGATCGACCCTTAATTGACTTCAGGAAATGACACGATCGACATTCGATCATGATCGACAACACGATCTCTTACATATCTCCTGGATCATGATCTGGGGCGACATATCCACGTCCTTGTGGATTCTACGCGCCAGCTTGGGTAGACCTCGTCGATTACCTATAGGCAGCGCGACAACGGAATACAACCTCTACCGCTTATCGATGACGGCTCCTTAATCGACGATATTCCGGTCATTAGAACGACTACCCTCTTGACAGTGCGTGTAAGGATATGAGCGGGTGACATCCCTCCGATATGGTCTGCATTGCAGTGTTGACTGACATGTATCATCTAGACTGAAAGTATGGCGACAAGAAACAGGTCAAATTTGATTGCGCGCCATCTGGCTAGCATCGCAAGGCCTTTTTCCCGCAAGCTGTACGCTCAGGACCGGCCAACATTTGTATGGAACTTCGAGTAGTGTAGACTTGTCACTTTATCTACTTCGCTGCTAAATATTACACCGTCGGAGCTCTCTGTCTTTTCATGTCACAGAATTTGATTTGATGATACACGCACACGCGTACATTCCACATTTCTGTCTCTGCGCAGACGCGTTAAATTTGTGTCCCTTCAGCACCGAATTCAACTAATACTCATCACGGAGCAAAGCAGCACGAGTCTATCCCGGTAAGTTTGAAAGCACCAGTCAATGGTGATAAATTAATTACAAAGCAGTTACAAAACGATAGAGACGGACGGACAGCAGTAAACTAAAGTGAAGAATGGAATAGACATATCCTAGACCAATGTGTATATCACCGATAGAATTGATAACAAATACAACAAAGAAGAGGAGAAAATGACACAGCGCGACCGAATTTCGAAAACAGAAATCAAAATAGAGATCCTGCATTGCAGTGACGATTGGAGAAGAGCCGAGAGGACAAAATAGAAAGCGGAATACATAAACCATACAATCAATCGCCAGAAATGGATCTGGGATTGAATATCGAGAATCAATATGATCGAAGATGGCAAGGATGGGGATAATGAGGGATATGTAGAAGAAATGATCAGGACGGCATGAAGGAGGATTAAAGCAAGAAGACACAGATCACGATGTCTTTCGCCGTAGATCAAGCACCGTATGAGCCTGACCAGCCTTCAGCTTCAGGTGGCTGAGCGTACATCGCATTCCCATAATCCTGGTATTCGAAACTCTCATTCGTCGCGCCACCCTCTGAGGGACCAGTATGTGGCGAGTTGACGAAATAATTCTGATACTGAGCGAAGTAACCGCCTGAGCTGTAACCTGGGGTCGGAGTAGTATCGGGTTGAATAGCGGATGAGGTACTGGCGGTAGAAGGAGAGGGAGTGAATGGAGTGGGAGAAATGTTCTTCCCGTCACCGGACGAAATGGCGGTGTTGTAATCAGAGGACGTGGGGTTCGGGGAGAATGGACTACTGTATGTACTTGTATGGATGAGACGGGGATCCACAGCGTTACGGATTCGCTGATTCAACCCATACCACCGTTACGCGTTACGCGTTACGTTTCTCAAAAAAGAGACGGTATGGGCGGGAGAAATTTTGGTCAGTAACGCTCTCTGAGGACGAAACCGACCCCCTCGTTACGCGTTACATCCTTTGTTTTCAGAGACGAGACGTCCCCGGCGTTACGCGTTACGTCTCATCCATACAAGTACGTACAATATTGGCGTCGTTGAAATAGCTCGTGGCGGCACTAGGAGAAGGGCCATTACTACCTGGACTGAAATAGTCCAAGACAGTCCACGGCTCTGGAAGTCGATACCAGTTATCGGTAGCGATGTGCTCGTAAAATCGGGCTTCACAGGTGCAACGTTGCGTCAGAGTTGTCTGCAGTGAACGTAGCTGTGATTTCGAGATACGGCATGGAGAGGAGAGTAAGCATACCCTTTGGACATACGCGGCACACTGATTCGCGGGATAATGATTGACGACGGTCGAAACATAGTCGGCATGCGCGTGAATACCGTGTCCGCACACAGCGCAGATGTTCTGGGAGAACGTGAGTACGGGAACATAGGTGAAGGTGAATGAGAGCCCACCTGGTCTAGCAGGGGCGACTCGGGAGGGAAGAATCACAGACACTGACAGTACTGGCTGTCGGTGATCTGGATGCACTGTCCTCTAGACGGTAAGACGATTGAAGACATTAAGGGTGAGGCGCTGAGTGTAGAACTGGCAGCAGAGGAGGTGATAAAGATTTGGGTTCATCTCGGCACACTTTTAGTCCAGGTAGCTTGGAAGGAAAATCGTGAACGCTGGCAACTACAGTTGTGGAAAAGTGACAAAATCGACAATTTTGGCAACCGGGATTCGATCAGAATTCAAAGTCCGCATTTCAATCCTGCTTCTTGACCTTGGCAATGTGCCTCTGTTACCCTCCTTCCTAACTAGTCGTTGACGTCATCTCAGGCGTCTACGACACGGCTAGGCCTAGCCAGGGAAGAGTCCTCTGTCCCCAGCCCTATCCTCCTGGACAACACTCCTCCGAGTCTCCGGCTCTCTGACACATCTTATATCGGCAAAACATGATCCTGCACACAACGCAAATTCGATATTTACTCACTGATCGAGGTATCACCGACCGTCTACTGGCAGGACGCCCCGCGCCGATGCTGGAAGCTAGGGCTCTGACTGATGGAGGAGAGGTGGTTGAGGGCTGATGTGGACCTTTGTGTGCAGCTGAGACGAGCCGAGAACGATGTCTCCCCATGTAGCCCACGCTTTCGATTCGATACTGTTCACTTGCTCCGGGGATAAGCATCCCCCTTCTCAGTGCCTCCGACTATTGCCCACTGCCTAGCCCTAGGTCGAAGTGGAATCATGATGGTGGCGCCATGACAGAGGTGTTGAACGTCGAGGAGGGCGCCACGGAGCCGCCTACCCAGACCCCATGCTGGACATCGTCATTCCCCGGCACACACCGGCTGGTCCGTACCACGATGGCAGCACCGTCTGTACTGTCGCTGTCGATGTTGTTCCGGTTCAATTGAAGGGCTTCACCTTTTTGGTCTCCACTGTAGGTTCGACGCAGCTGTTGGTAGTTGTGTACCTCATCTCTTTCTACTAGGCTTTCCCTCCAGATGAGACTACCCGCCATACATTTGCCCTGTCCCTCATCGATGGTGGCACAGGAAGTCACCCTCTCCTTTCGCTGATCCTCGTCGTCACGTACAATTTACGCAACCTATGCCGCCCATCAAGACCTCACGTCAGAATACCATCTCCCCTTGGGCATTCTCATCGATGGATACGGAGGTCCAGGTGCTGCCGTCGTCGTTCATTCACATGGGCAATAGATTGCGTAGGATGTTGGAGAAGGATGCTCGAAGCAAGATATTACCTGTATCTCTTCCTGGTTGAGAATCCTGGACCACACATCTCGTCGTTTTTTTTCAACGAGCCAGGTATCATCTTTCTCCCTCTCACACGTCACGCTCTGGCTGCCCCTTCCTATCCTTACTAGTTCGCCACTGCCATCTCCCATCCCATCATCTTCTATTCTTTATCATCTAGGATCTCTCCGTGCTTCAAGCCATCTAGCAGCAACTGCAGTTGCTTTCTATCCGGAATAAGCCGCATCAACATGACATCCCTTCGATACCGATGATGCTAGAATAACGAGGACGGCGCATAAAAATGCAGGCGGGTCGAGACACGATAATGAATAAGAAGTGGACCCTCAGAGTCCTACGCTGCATTTTCTCTCCGCAATGTCAACTCCGGACACCATCTCCCTTCTCCGCCTCGCCCAAGTCGCTTTGTAGAGCAGGACCGCATCTGTTATCGATGAATTCTGACTTCAACATGCCATACCCACGTAAGCGACCCTAGCTCTCTAGTTCACGACTACGTGCTCAACACAACCGGCAGGACCCAACTGAAACCAACTCGCCCGTCACATATCTAAGCAGCCTCCCGGGTCGCCACTATATCAACGCCGTAATGTTATGTTTGTCCTGGGTCCCTCACCATTGGTTACGGAGGGAAAATATTACCGTCATCGTCGCTCAGTGCCACAGTGGATGGCCCATAGGAAGGATGCTTGGAGAGGGATACTACCCGTTTCTCTGCCTGGTCATATACACCTCGACTAGCATGGCCACAAGCCAGGCGACATTACCTACATTACCTTCCAATTCTTTCTTCCCCGCACTCGTTACGGGGAGGATGTCACTCTCCCTTCGCTAGTCTCGCCAGTTAACCTACGCCTCATATTATCCCATCATTTGTTCTTTCACATGCTTCTATGAGGCCCGCCTCCTCCGCCGTTGTTTGACGCATTCATTCTCTTTCACCTCTCGCTGGTCCCCGCAAGAGTTAATCTCATACCCGGATTTTGGTATCGCCCCTTGGCTAATCCTCGTTCCAGAAAATCTCTGGCGTCTTTACCGCCTCTTCCCAACAGTATTCTCACACTGAGAAAGTGTCCCCTAGGCTGATCCGTAGCCTACCCGCTGCATTCATCTATATCCCGCCAAGATGTATACTGCACCAGTGCTCTGAGTCTTTAGATGGTCCGCCGATTCTCGCGATCCGAATGAACAGCGATTGGAGTGACGTATCTCATCTTTCTGGCAGGTATATGCCTGCGTTCGGCCTCTCCACCACACGTTATATCTCGCCTATGCAGCAAGAAGGCGCGCTTCTCTCAGCAAATTTCTGCTATCACGCCGTAGTGTATGGTGTATACAACCTCTTGATTCACCATCATAGCCTTACCCACTCGATCTTACGCGTCGGAACACCATCCAGCCTCAGGACGTCCTTATCATCTAAGGAACCGAAAACTGCTGCCATTGTTTACGGGAGATACATCACGGAGGTATCGGTGATAGGTGGGGAAACCTGGAGAGATGTTACTCATATCACTGCCTAGACCATAACATTTCGACGGGTCTGTTTGTCCACAAACCAGGCTACATCATCCACACATCTTTCGGTTCCTTTCTCCGTACTTGGTTTTCTCTCCATATATTTGACCGCGCCACATTACATCCAAACCCGCTCCTCAGCGCTTTCACCGTCTCTTCTCGGTAACCTTCCCGCTCCGCTTAGAATCCCTGGTCTATCCACCCTAAGTGGTCTGCAGATTTCCAGGACGGCGTTGTTCTCTGTCCTCCAATGTTAGTGCGGCATTCCTGCATAACTTCCAGGCTTGGAATTCTTGTATACACGCGTCAAAATCGCATCTACACGACCTCAAGACTCCAAGACGACACCCATTTCTCCTGGGACCATGTCTACCCTGTGGATCAGCCTTCCTTATTGGATCAAAGCACTTATCAAGGAACAGCTCCGCCCAGCTTCCGGTCCTCCAAGAAAAGACTCCTGAAAGGACTACCAGCCCTCCGAGTTTACATGTCCATGCAGATGACAGCCCCAGCCACCCATCATTCGTTGAATGAACCCTGGGATTAATTTGACCCACAGCGGCAGATATCATTTTCGGGGTCATGGCAGTCCATCGAGGTGATCCAACTCGAAATCCTTTCATCTAAACACCATCTCACCCTCTGATGTGACAGAATACCCTACTCGTTCCGGTGCAGTATGTTCGGCGTCTGTTACCGCGTTTCTCTCGCTGATGACCTATTTCCAGAAACAGTGGATTGTGTGGATGGCGCTGCTTTCGTGTATGTTCCTTGTCGACGACGCTTATTCACCCCCATATACATGCGGAGTATTGCCGATTCAGTCTTGACGCCTCGAATACAGGAATGTACATGCACGGCGGTTGTGGCCAACCTTATCCTCGTTGGCAATGCGTATCGTTGAACGTCCACCTATTACTCTACCTTATAGCCTGGACTTGAATATGTCGCATCGCCTTCTGCATGTCCCGATCTGAATTGTCTCAGATCTCTCTAGCGAGCCCTCACAGAATCAAAACTCTGAACATTGGGTCACAACTTCGCCATAAGTATCCGGGGAACGCAAATCCCACGAGTACTCCCATAATTTCCGGGCAATGCAGCGGTCGATCCTAGGGGGACAGGACAGCCTGTCCTCATAAAGGCTTCCGTAGAGGCGTCCGTGTGCTGGTTCTCTGGCACGCGGCGGGTCGATGCTGCTAACCACTGATAATCCTGGTCAGTGGAGGTGCGCGAGCTCACCTCGATAGGGATGATGTCTTGGTTGACTGATTCGTCGGTCTCGAAGCGTGTCCGGAAGGATTTAGAGGGCGGCTTGTGTCTTCTCCATTTCTGGAATGCGAAAGCAGATGAGGATCTGGATGCGAGGCAGACGATCGTCTCTCCACTGCGACCATCTTCCCCTCCTCAGTAAGTTTGGAGTACCCTGATCAGGAAAAGCGGTGCTAATATTAAGAATAGAAATTGAATCACGCGAGATTGAAAATGGTCGATCAGGAGAAGTTGAACGAGCGAAAGTAAGTATTCCTTTTTGTTGCCGCTGAATTTGAAATCTCCAAGCGGTGAATACCTCTTTGGGATGCGATAGTGGATTTACTTCCGCTTTCCGGGTGCAAATTGAGACTGGATATAGATAGAATTTAACAAGAATGTGTAATGTGTAATACAAATATAATTCAAGAATGCAAAGGGACACTACCGAGTACGAGAGATCATCCTGTCGAGCCGCAGCTGGAGAGAAAACTATGACTTGCCGATGTCAGTTTTTGATCTCCCTGGGAGCTGCGCACCGTTATTCCAGAGGCGACATGGACAGGATGTAGGCATGTACCACGCGCGCCCTCGACGTATTTCGGGTTGACTCTCTGTTATTTTTTCGAATGCGGCTCCTATACGAATAACAAGTGCTCTCTAACAGACTCGATCGAACCTGGCTGGTTCTCTTTTGCTGACCTGGGTTCGGCGTGGCCTCGCGATCGCCTCAAACATTTTTCCAGCTTGTCTGTATGCCACGAGTCATTCGGAAAAGCGGAGAAACGGAGAAACGGACCTGTGACTGCTTCTGCGTTGCTTGCTACCTCCTTCGCCCTCGCCAATCTCCCCGTGACCGCCTCCATCTCTTTCCTGTACACATCTTTGCGTAACAAAGCCGCCTCTCCGACAGATAAAAAGATTTCAGGACTCCGGAAGATTCGATAGCTTATCCTAACTATCAGCAAAAACGTTTTCAAAACTGAAAGACACTGACCTTTGGTTCCGAGGTGTCCTAGCATTTATCGTTGAATTAAAAGAAGCCGGTAAATGTTCTTCATGTTCATCCCACTTTGCCTGAGGAAGGTTCTCACAATTGTCTTCATGGCGCGAAGAAGTTCGATTCACAACCTTTTGCATTCCATGAATACATAAGAAGCATAGAAGCGTGTGCTACTCACTTTGAGACTACGACGAGAACAATATATTTGTTCCGTCAGACGAACAAGCCGGTCATACGACGATAGCCAGCCTGAAAAACAGGACTTCACTCTCATCGCTATCAGTCGTTCGACTATTTTTCTTCCATTCCATATTGTTGCTGTTCCCTCGGGCTGGTCCTACAGCTGTCATCTTAGCATGGCCCTAGGTCCAGACAGCAATAGCGCTAGGGTTTGGAGGCCGTTTGGTCGAAGTGTGATCTCAATACCCAGCGTTGTCGTAGGGAGATGTTGATGATTTGGGGTTGCGGGTGATGTCATCCAGCGTAAATGGTAGGGTAGCAGGGGAGACAGGAACGTATCGGGCGATGGTCATGATGGTAAGAGGGAGAGACGTTCGGACTTTGCCGGCCTTAATGCTGTAGGGGTTCTGATGACGCGGAATGCTGGAACTTGGAAATGTTGTCATTGTATATTATCTGTATATCCTTGTCGTTAACAGTCCTTCCTTAGTAGTAATTTTGAACGACCGATGAATGATACCAACTTGATTTCAAAACGATAGAGACAGATAGACAACGACAAGCAAAAGCGACGAAGGTAATAGATATATCCTAGACCAATGTGTTTATCTCGATAGAACTGATAGCAAACACGACAACGAAGAAAAAATGAATCCTGCATTGAAGTGATGATTGGAGAGAGAAGAGCGGAGAGTAGAAACGGAAAGTAGAATACGGAGTGCATATAACCATCGCCAGAAATTGATTTGGGATTGAATATCGAGAATGATGGTGACGAAAACATGAGGGATGGTGACAATCGGAGGGATAGAAGAAGTGATTACGACGACGTGAAGGAAATTGAAGTAAGAAGACGTGAATTACAACGTCTTTGTGGATCAAGCGCCGTATGAGCCCGACCAGTCTTCAGAGGGCTCAGAATACATCGCATTCCCAAAATCCTGGGATTCGAAACTCTCATTCGTCGCGCCACCCTCTGATGGACCAGCATAGGGTGAGTGAACAACATAGTTCAGATGCTGAGCGAAGTAACCATCTGGGCTGTAGCCTAGGGTCTGAATGGTATTGGGCTGGATAGCGGGTGAGGTGCTACTGCCGGTAGAAGGAGAGGAAGTGGGTGCGGGAGTGAGAGACATGTTCCTCGCGTCGTCGGACAGAATGGCAGTGTTGTAATCGGAGGACATAGTGTTCAGGGAGAATGGACTATTGGCGTCGTTGAAATAGCTGCTCGTGGTGACACTGGGAGAAGGGCCATTCGTGTCCGGATTAAAATAGCGCAGAACGGACCACGGCTCTGGGATACGATACGAATTATAGGTACCGATGTGCTCGCAAATTTGGGCTCCACAGGTACAAAACTGCAACAGATGTGTCTACCGCGCAAGTCATCATGAGTTCGGGATACGGCGAGTAGTGATGGAGAGCAGCATACCTGCTGGGCATACGCGGCGCATTGATTCGCGGGATAATGATTGACGACGATCGAAATATAGTCGGCGTGGGCATGAATACCGTGTCCGCACAGGCCGCAGACGAGCTAGGAGACTGTGAGCACAAGAAGATGGATAAAGGAGAATGGGAGCCTACCTGGTCTAGCAGGGGGGAGTCGGGAGGGAAGAACCATTGACATTGACAAGGTTGGCTGTCGTCAGTGATATGGATGCACTGTCCTCTGGACGGCAAGACGATTGAAGACATCGAGGGTGAGGCACTGAGTGAAATGCCAGGGGGAGAGGAGGCGATAGAGATTTGGGTCTGTCATGGCGCATTTTAAGGACTAAGCAACTGCAGTGATGTTAATAATAAATCGAAGTTACGGCTTGAAGAGTTCCCAACAAGGAACGTACGGCTCTCAAAAAGTTTGCCGAATAATCCGGGCCCCTGCCGGTCACGTGCCTGTTGGGCAATCCCAATGCGGAAGTTGGACCTCGAACTATTATTAACATCCACTACAATTGCTTGGTCCTTAAAATGCGCCATGACAGACCCAAATCTCTATCGCCTTCTCTCCTCCTGGCATTGTACTCAGTGCCTCACCCTCTATGTCTTCAATCGTCTTGCCGTCCAGAGGACAGTGCATCCATATCATTGACGACAGCCAGCCCTGTCAATGTCAATGGTTCTTCCCTCCCGAGTCGCCCCTGCTAGACCAGGTAGGCTCCATTCTGCTTTATCCATCTTCTTGTGCTCACCGTCTCCCAGCTCGTCTGTGGCCTGTGTGGACACGGTATTCACGCCCATGCCGACTATGTTTCGATCGTCGTCAATCATTATCCCGCGAATCAATGCGCCGCGTATGCCCAGCAGGTATGCTACTCTCCATTACTACTCGCCGTATCCCGAACTCATGATGACTTGCGCGGTAGACACCTCTTATGCAATTTTGCACCTGTGAAGCCCAATTTTGCGAGCACATCGGTACCTATAATTCGTATCGTATCCCAGAGCCGTGGTCCGTTCTGCGCTATTTTAATCCGGACACGAATGGCCCTTCTCCCAGTGTCACCACGAGCAGCTATTTCAACGACGCCAATAGTCCATTCTCCCTGAACACTATGTCCTCCGATTACAACACTGCCATTCTGTCCGACGACGCGAGGAACATGTCTCTCACTCCCGCACCCATTTCCTCTCCTTCTGCCAGCAGTAGCACATCACCCGCTATCCAACACAATACCACTCAGACCCTAGGCTACAGCCCAGGTGATTACTTCGCTCAGTACCTGAACTATGATGTTCACTCACCCTATGCTGGTCCATCTGAGGATGGCGCGACGAATGAGAGTTTCGAATCCCAGGATTTTGGGAATGCGATGTATTCTGAGCCCTCTGAAGACTGGTCGGGCTCATACGGCGCTTGATCCACACAGACGTTGTAATTCGCGTCTTCTTACTTCAATTCTCCTTCACGTCGTCGTGATCACTTCTTCTATCCCTCCGATTGTCACCATCCCTCATGTTTTCTACACCATGATTCTCGACATTCGATCCTCAATCGATTCCTGATGATTGATTATATGCACTCCGTATTCTGCTTTCTATCTATACTCTCCGCTCTTCTCTTTCCAATCATCACTTCAATGCAGGATCCCAGTTTCTAACGTTCTCGATTCACTCTTGATACTGTTTTTGTCCCCGCTATGCCTATGATTCATCTTCTCTTCTTTGTTGTATTTGCTATCGGTTCTATCAGGATGTACACTTTGGTCTATGTAGGATATATCTATTACCTTCGTCGCTTTAGCTTCTCGTTGTCTGTCTGTCTCTATCGCTTTGGAATCGAATTATTATCATTCATCGGTGGTTTACATTTACTACTAAGGAAGGACAGTTAACAATGATATACAGATCATATACATTTCTTTCCAACATTCCGCATCATCAGACCTCCTACAGGATTAAGGCCGGCAAAGTCCGAACATACTCTCCCTCTTACCATCATGACCATTGCCCGACACGATCCTGTCTCCCCTGCTACCCTGCCGTTTATGCCGGATGCCATCGCGCGCATCCCGAATTCATCAACATCTCCCTACGACGACACTGGGCATTGAGATCACGCTTCGACCAAACGGCCTCCAAACTATAGCGCTCCTGCTGTCTGGAAAGTGGGACCATCCTAAGATGACGGCTGTAAACCCACCCCGAGGGAGCAGTAACAACACGGAACGGAAGAAAAAAAGTCGAACGGTTGATAGCGATGAGAGTGAAGTTCTATCTTCTAGACGACCGGCTCATTCGTCTGACGGAACAAATATATTGATCTCGTCGTAGTCTCAAGGTGAGTGGCACACGCTTCTCTGGCTCTTTTGTATTTATGTGAATGCAAAAGGTTGTAAACCGAACTTCTTCGCGCCATGAAGACAATTGCGAAAACCTTCCTTAGGCAAAGTGGGATGAACATGAAGAATATTTGCCGGCTTCATTTAATTCAACGATAAATGCTAGGACACCTCGGAACCAAAGGTCACTGTTTTTCGGCTTGCCTTGTCTGATAACGCTTTTGCTCATAGTTATGACAAGCTATTGTATCTTCCGGAGTCCTGAAATCTTATTGGTCGGAGAGGCGGCTTCGTTACGCAAAGATGTGAGATGGAGGCGGTCACGGGGAGATTAGCGAGGGCGACCGAGGTAACAACGAACGCAGACGCAGTCACAGGTGCGTTTCTCCGTTTCTCAGCCTTTCCGAATGGTTCATGGCATACAGGCACGCTGGAAAAATGTTCGAGGCGGTCGCGAAGCTACGCTGAATCCAGGTCGGCAAAAGAGAACCAGCCAGGTTCGATCGTCTGTTAGAGAACGTTTATTATTCGTATAGGAGTCGCATTCGACAGAGTAACAGAGAGTCAACCCGAAATATATCGAGGGCGCGCCTGGTACGTGCCTACATCCTGTCAGCGTCGCCTCTCGAATAACGGTGCGCAGCTCCCAGGGAGATCAAAAAATGACTTTGACAAGTCGTAGTTTTCTCTCCAGCTGCGGCTCGACAGGATGATCTCTCGTACTCGGTAGTGTCCTTTTGCATTCTTAGATTATATTTGTATTCCACATTACACATTCTTGTTATAAAGGCTATCTGGATCCAGTCTCAAATTGCACCCGGAAAGCGGAAGTAAATCCACTATTGCATCCCAGAGGTGTTCACCGCTTGGAGATTTCAAATTCAGCGGCAACAAAAAGGAACACTCACTTTCGCTCGTTCAACTTCTCCTGATCGACCATTTTTCTCGCGTGATTCGATTTCTATTCTTGATATTAGCACCGCTTAATCAGGCTACTCTAGACTTACTGAGGAGGGGAACATGGTCGCAGTGGAGAGACGATCGTCTGCCTCGCATCCAGATCCTCATCTGCTTTCGCATTCCGGAAATGGAGAAGACACAAGCCGCCCTCCGAATCCTTCCGGACACGCTTCGAGACTGACGCGTCAGTCAACCAAAACATCATCCCCATCGAGGTGAGCTCGCGAACCTCCGCTAACCAGGATTATCAGTGGTTAGCAGCATCGACCCGCCGCGTGCCAGAGAAACAGCACACGGACGCCTCTACGGAAGTCTTTATGAGGACAGGCTGTCCTGTCCCCCTAGGATCGACCGCTGCATTGACCGGCAATTATGGGAGTATTCGTGGGATTTGCGTTCCCCGGGTATTATGGCGAACTTGGGTCCCAATGTTCAGAGTTTTGATTTTGTGAGGGCTCAATGGAGAGATCTGAGACAGGCAAGATCGGGACATGCAGAAGGCGGTGCAACGTATTGAATAGAATTCAAGGCTGTAAGTAAGGTAGAGTAACAGGTGAACGTTCAACGATACATATTGCCAACAAGGGAAGGTCGTCTAGAAGCGCCGTACATGTACATGTGTTTGAGGCATCAAGATGGAATCGGCAATACTCCGTATATGAGGGTGAATAAGCGCCGTCAACAAGAGACATACACGAAAGCAGCACCATCCACACAATCCAGTGTTTCTTGGAGCAGGTCATCAGCGAGAGAAACGCGGTGACGGACGTCGAACATACCTCACCGGAACATGTAGGAGATTTTGTCACATCAGAGGGTAAGATGGTGATTGGACAAAAGGATTTCGAGGCGGATCGTCTCGATGGCCGCCGAAAATGCTGGACTCCCAAGACCCCGAGGATGATATCTGTCGTTGAGGGTCAAATGAATCCCAGGATTCATTCAACGAATGATGGGTGGCTGGGGCTGTCATCTGCGTGGACATGTAGACTCGGAGTGCTGTTAGTCCTTCCAGGAGTCTTTTCTTGGAGGACCGGAAGCTGGGCGGAGTTGTGCCTTGATAACTGCTTTGATCCAATAAAGAAGGATGATCCACAGGATAGACATGCGCCTGTGCCATCGCCAGGTAAATGTCCAATTCCAAGTCCAGCGAACTCGTGTGATGTCTCCAAACGGGGGTTGGCGGCGCGAATGCGTAGATAGAGGATTTGGCTCCTGCGAAAACAACGCTGACAAGTATACTGCCGGTTGTGTTGAGCACGTAGTCATAAAATAGATAGTTGGGTCGCTTACATGGCTATCGGAATTAGTCGATAATAGATGCTGTCCTATCCATACAAAGCGACTTGGGCGAGGCAGAGAAAAGAGGTCGCGAGAAATGGCAGGATAGGACTGGATGTCATGTTGACGGATTGACAGCCTATTCTGAATGGAAAGCAACTATAGTTGTCGGCGGATGGCTTGAAGCAAGATGAGATTCTGAAAGAGAACGGATATAAGGTGATGGGATTGTAGCGGGGGAAGACGAACGAGCGAGGATAAGGGAAGATAATCCCTCCCAATCTCTGTAACGATTGAAGGGAAGAAAAAATTGGAAGGGCATATATGGGCAGCGATGCTTTGCTCGTGAAAACGAAGCATCAGATACTGGCAGTATCGAGCATCAAGCATCCTGCATCCTCCTTTCAGAGCCCAAGCCCCCAATATGTCCCATATCCTCCGTAGCCATTGTCAAGAAACTTCCAGTCTGAGTGAAAGACAGTATTCCGATATGGGAGATCTTGGTGGGGGCTATATTCGGATAATGATGGCGTAGGAGGTTGTGTAGATAGTACATGCTCATGACCGGGGAGGCGGGGATCCACGAGGACAAAGAGTGCAGCTTTCTTCGAAATCTCATGTCATGTACATGTGCCGATGAGGGGAGATACGAGCGTATGCCGGGCAATTTCACGAAAAGATCCTGACAGTGATAGAAAGATGAGGTCCATCGCTAGCAACTGCTGAGTGAACTTACCGAGAGGGCGGACCGAAGATTCGGAGCCTTTTGAGTTGAAAGTAATCCCGGAAACTTGAAAGAATGGTCGGAATTCATGGAGCTTTGACAGAGACGAGATGCCAAGCGCACGAACAACGGGAACGGAGCCTCCCCACCTATATTCGGCAGTCCTCCGGTGACCTTTGCCGGGATTTGCCTCGTGCTGCCTCGTGTTGAACATTACAGAGTGCAACGCCAGCAGGAGAGGAGGCGATGGAGATTTGGGTTCGTCTCGTCGCATTTTATAGGTTCAAGTAGCTGTAGGGCAAGTGAAATTGGGCAAGATGATTTGGCTGACCCGTGGATCTAAAATTAGAGATTGGAATTTGGCACGAGGTGACGAGAAAACGGTGCCAATAAGTTTTGGTTTCAAAGTCCGCGAACGACTTATTGGCACCGTTCATAGTCAAATTCCAATCTCTAATTTTAGATCCGCGGGTCAGCCAAATCATCTTGCCCAATTTCACTTGCCCTACAGCTACTTGAACCTATAAAATGCGACGAGACGAACCCAAATCTCCATCGCCTTCTCTCCTCCTGGCATTGCACTCAGTGCCTCACCCTCTATGTCTTCAATCGTCTTGCCGTCTAGAGGACAGTGCATCCATATCACTGACGGCATCCAGCACTGTCAGTGTCTGTGGTTCTTCCCTCCCGAGTCGTCCCCGCTAGACCAGGTAGGCTCTCATCCACCTTCATCCATCTTCTCGTGCTCACTGTCTCCCAGAATATCTGCGGTCATTGTGGACACGGTATTCACGCCCATGCTGACTACGTCTCGACAGTCGTCAATCATTATCCCGCGAATCAATGCGCGGCATATGCCCAGACGGTATGCTGCTCTGCACTCCGCGCAATATCTCGAACTCACGATGACTTGCGCGGTAGACTCATCTGATGCAGTTTTGTACCTGCGGTGCCCAATTTTACGAGCACATCCCCACCTATAATTCGTATCGCATCCCAGACCCGTTGACAGTTTTGCGCTATTTCAATTCAGACGGCAATGTCCCTTCTCCCAGTGCCACCACGAGCAGCTATTCCAACGACGCCAGTAGTCCATTCTCCCAGAACACCACGCCGTCCTCCAATTACAGTACCACCATGTTTTCCGGTGACGCGACGGACATCCCATTCACTCCCGCATACATGCCCGCTCCCTCTCCTAACGTCAACCCATCCTACCCTTACGGCGACACAGTTATCTTCACGCCCACCCCACAACCTGTTGTTCAATTTACCATCCCTCAGATCGAGGCTCGTTCCGACTCGGAAGTGGAGAATTCCTACGGAGTTCAATATCAGGACGATGACTTCAGTGTCAGCATCCAGGACTCGCGTGCGAGATTTCACCAGGATTATTCCTACAGCGCGACGCACGGCGCGGAAGCCTGGGCCGGTCAACTTGACTAGATAGTGACGAAAGCCTATTCCATCACCATCACCAGCTTCGTCGTCGTTCGGTGTAAGAAGTAATGCGTCATGAAAACGTCAGTAAACACAACAATGTATGAACTTTTTGGATATCGTCTCGTTTTCTCATGCTTAGTGTACATGTCTGTCATGTTTATCGCTCTGCTTTGCTCTGAAATATCAGTTTTATTATTTGATGCAATGAATGAACGCGTTGAACACCTCGTATGTCCTAAACTAGTCGGAAAAACACTTCAAGCGGCCTCATTGGTCGCTAGATGTATCGAAGGAGCCGGGATGCTGGCTTCGGGCTCCTCATGCCCATCGCTCCACTCTTTCAGTCTCTGTTGAATGATAGAAGCATCATGAGAGGGAGATACACAGAATAGAAAATTTTCTTACCTAGGTAATGATAGAAAGAGTTTGCACTGTCGATAAATAAAAATACCATGTCCACCAGACGAGCGGGTCAACGATCCTACGTAGCAGCTAAGCCAGTCACCATGACCTCACTGGTTTGTCGCTTCACTCTCGTCGTAGATCCCCTTCCCCATTTAGAACCCCTCAGCTAATCGGCGCTCGCCCCCCTCCTTCCTTTTTGTCTGAGCCGATATCACTTGCTTGATCTATGACGTGGATCGGAAGATGAGGTTCCACAGGATGCTACGCAGGTTACGTGAATGAACGAAATCGGGAAAAGATGATTATAGTCAAAGCGACGGTTGGCCCGCTTCAAAAAACAGATGCCGTCATCTCTACTTTTCCCGGTCTAAGGTATACTGAGGCGTAAGATGAATGCAGGAGGGCACATAACGGACGGCCGGAGGCGAAAGGAAAGGTGAGTGGCTGTCAACAGCGTCCTGAAAAGTCTGCGACTGGGGAGCATAGCATGGGGGCCGGGGCGTTGACACAGCGCATCCAACGAGATCGAAGACGATTGCATAACTGATTTTGCAGGACCAGCCAATGAATGCTCCGAGTAGAAGTCTCAAGCAGCCAGATTCCGCCATCGAAGTCATCATCCGCGCTTATCGGTTTGATTGATATAATCTCCGGGATTGGGCGATCGATATTGATGACGAGGGCTACGCGTCCTGGATGCGGACAGGACACCGACATGAAGGTGCGATGGTGGTTGAATGGAAACGGATATGGTGGAAATCTGAGATGCCGTAGCAGTCATCAGTGCGCCAATTCGGAGCATTGCTGGTGTTGTCGAGGCGAATTATCGAGGCATAGTTCACGTAAACGAGGTCGATCCAAGGTGTATATGTGCGAGTGCATGATGTTGGCGGTCTGCGTTATGAGTGATGGATGCTGTAGCGCGGTGCCCCAATCAGAGAAAAGGCGACGTACGTTTTTCATGTCCTTCCGCACGGTGTATCCCTGCTATATGGTAGCGTCGACGGTGTATGTTCCCTGTTAAAATTGGCACTGAGGCCCTCCAGGTTGCGCATGCTGACGGGAAAGACGGAAGAATGAAACATCCTGACCATGTGTCATGTTTCACCGGTCCGGATTCCGGAACCCTCTCGTTAACCACCACAACACAGCTCTCTGTCTCCTTCGATCTCAATATGCAACGGCTCTACGCATTACTCACGAGTTCGACCGAAAAACAGCATTAAAGAAGGGACGCTGAAGGATTGAGCGAGTTTGGTGTAGAGGCGATCGCGGATTACGACGAGCTTGAAAGCACTTTGGAAGAGTGTCAACTTAAACACTTTTCGACTTATTCTGAGAGGTGAGATTCACTTGACATTCAACCGTTCACAGCTGATTTCAAGCGAGTCTAGATCCAAAAACTAACAGTGATAACCCGACGATTTGGACTTCTAGTAGCCGAAGGAATACAAAGATCCAGAAACATGTCGATACGGGCCAAGCTGCCAAAATTGTCTGGATCCTAATATTCTGTCGGCAAACAGGCTTACCCGAAGTCTGGCAATTTTTTCATCACAATGGTCGCAAAAATCGCGAGGATACGGATAACGCGGAGAACCTGACAAATCAGAGAAAGAGGTCATTTTGGTTAGACTTCTGTGCTCTGTCTGTACTCGCGGAAAATCAATTCGAGTCTAATGCTGCTTATTTCTAGATCCCGATTCGTCATACCCCATTGAAACTTGAGGTTGCTACATCGACGTTACACGGCCTGTCGACGAGGTAGTAGTCAATCCTGGACTACCATCTCAGAGTAATAGTAAACTAATTGATGTCTGTGCTCCTTATCCTCTTCTCCGCATTGTCAATGGCATAATGTCAGCAGTCTGGTGCGGCGATGTCAAAGTGATAAGGGAAAAATGTAGTTCATAGGTCCAAGAGAACCCTGGAGACTCAATATCCGATGCATATGTATGTATTATTGCAGGATTTGAATTATAGTTTGTTACTACGCTAACCATTCGTGGTTAGAAATTAATTTTGGTATGTTGCCGCCGGCTGCATCAGGTGTCGAGCTCAGACAACCTACAAGGATCATCCCAGTGAACGGAGTTCTCGTTCACCACGTCTGACTGACGAGGAGTGGTGTTGTTAGTCAGACGATTTGACATTAATTGAAGTAGAGACATACCATTGGAATTTGGGTCTGAGCATCGAAGTCACGGACTTCGATCTGTGGTTCAAAGACGGAAGAAGGGACGCTGGCGAAAAGAGGTGAAATATAGTGAGGAGTGTTATTCATGTCCATGGAATGCATGGTTTTATCGAAGCCGTCGAAGTGGAAGGACTTGGGATTGGTCGTGAAAGGCTCCTGGACGGTTTTTGGCAAGCTGTCCAAAACGTCCCACAGATTATCAGAATAAAATGAGTTGTTACTTGCGGTTGCAAAGCATGGTCTCGCAGGTGTCTGCAATTTTGGGCTCGGATGAAGGTGTCGCGTAACACGAGCGGGACTGAGCTGCATACTTTCTGAACGTAGGCGGCACAGTGCGTCTCGGGATGTTGGTGAACAACGACTGAAACGTAGTCGGCGTGTGCGTGTATACCGTGTCCGCACCCAGCGCAGATAAACTGGGACGGTGTGAACATGAGGGAAAAGTTGAAGTCGATGGGAGCCTACCTGATCTAGCCAAGGAGGCGGAGGGGAGGCGAAACATGGACAGCAACAAGCAGCAATGTCCTCAGCTACATAGACACATCGCACTCTGGAGGGCAGGTTTATGGAAAACATAGTGAGCGCTCTCTTGCTTAATGGAGGGGATGCCAGAAGCTGAATGAAAGGCTCGCGTGGGCGTATTTTTATGCATCCAATTCAAGGAATGAACACGTATGGCAAGCTATTTCGGCTATAGGTACAAGGATACTTGCAATTGAATTGGTCCTTCCTTGAAATAGACGCGATCGACCCTTAATTGACTTCGGGAAATGACACGATCGACATTCGATCATGATCGACAACGCGATCTTTTACATATCTCCTGGATCATGATCCAGGGCGACATAGAGACTGACAGGCACCCATCGACTTTTAGCGTAGCAATTCCATTTTGGCTCAACTCTGTCTGCCTTGCCGATTCTACTTCCAACCTCCAGCTTGTCGTTTGACTCCACCTCGCAAAACAACCAGGACCCCTATCGCTGCCTTACCTTGCAGGGCGTGACTCAGTACGCCTGGTATCGACTTCGACTGGACGACCATAGGCTGAAACAGTGCATTGCAAGTAAAAGACAGCGCGCTATCATTGAAATCCGTTCCTTAGCGCTTTCACCGTCTCTTTTCGGCAACCTTCCCGGTGCTTAGAGTCCCTAGCATAGCCGCCCCATTCTTCTCACCCCAGCCAAGGTGATCGGGAAGCTCTGCAGATTTCCAGCTCGGCATTCACCTCTGTTCCTTTAATGTTAAGTCGGCAGTCTCGCATCTCTTCCAAGCCTGGGATCCATGTGTACACTCGTCAAAGCCACATCAACACGTCCTCGATACTCAAGACGGTACTTACTTCTTCTCGATCCCCGCTGTATACCTTCTAATCCGCTCCTTCAATCGCCCTAGTCCGTAGACGGTCTATCATGACCATGCATATTGTCTTTGTCCCAGGAAGCCCGAAGTTCCGTCCACATCGACCGTAGAAGAACGTCGAACAGGGGAGTCGAAGGGAAGCTTGATCGAATCGCCCATCGCTTCGCTCCGATCTCTTTCATTGATTCTCGTATTGGTGATACCCTATTCTTTGATCAACGAAGATCAGGAACACGTAGAGTGGACACACATACTGAAGAATACAGAGGCGAAGGAGGAAAAGAGAAAAGAATGTTCGTAAGACGCCGCACGAGAATCAACCAAGCGGAAAGGATGCTGCGAAATGAAGCCTTGCTGACCGGCTCCGATGGCCCTTTCGCCCTTCTGCGCGGGAAGGTGGTATAGATTTTTTGGCGACGCAACAGAACTCAGGCGAGGCGAGGCCCATCGAGCCAACGAGAACCGCAGCTGGTAATGCAACGCTTTGCTTTCAGTACTCCCGGTTTTCTCATGAACATTAGATTCTTGATCGGATCGAACTTTGTGAACAGTTTCGCAGATTGAAAGACCGGAGCGATGGCCTTTACTTTCACGATCGCATTTTCAAGAATGCACATTTGTTTCGTTGGATGTTCTGCGGTGTAACCATAGTTAAATAGATTTACTTTTCCATTTCTTCTACAATACTACGATGTATACTCTCTGCTTATCTGAACCCAAGTTTTCCGATGTACAGTTTTCTAGTAAATAATTTGATATCCAACACATCTTACAGACAACATTTCACAGCAGTAGTTGTACAGTTATCAAAGCAGACAGCGAAGGAATATGAATGCATCCAAGAAGTATATACGATCTACAAATCCCTTCCAGCTTTGATAATTAGATAGCAATATAACAAAAAGAAGAGAAAACAAAACGGGCAGTAGTGGCGTACATTTGGGTAAAGGGATGGGATCCCGGACCCAGTTTGAAAGCAAGGTAGACGCCGATAGGAAAACAGTAAGACTGAGCAATGACGATGAATTGGAAGGACGGAACAGGTACGAAGAAAATGATGATGGCTGTCATCATTATTGTGAGTCGTAGACTCGATAGACCGTCGATGGGACGATTAGGCATACGGGCCGGTAGATTGTGCCCCATCCATCCCAAATGAATGACCTTGGTAGTCATAATAACCCTCGGGCGCATGGTGGACGGCGGGGTCGCCAGCCAAGTCATGGACTAAGGACGCGTCGTCTGATTGCTGATGATAGACAGAAGCGTAAGCATCGCTCTGGGAGAAATGGAGGACACTGTTGGAGTGAAAGGGAACGGGAATGGGGGCGAGGAGCATGGGATTGAAGTCGTTAGGGGGATTGGCAACGATGGAAGGGATGGGTGTCAGGGTAATCACACGGGTGCCAGTGTCGCCGGAGGGCCCGGTTATGTTGGCATTAGAAGGGGTAACACTGTTAAGACTGCTCGCAATGAGAGCTGGACTTTGGGACAGAGCGATTGAACGATACGCGTTCACGGTGGGCTCATGGTCAATAAGCTGTACGGTGCAAGTACACGCCTGCGATTTATGAGCCTTCAACGTTGATAACGTGAGTCCTAAACAGAATAATGCAGACTAGTAGTGGGCACCTTTTGAGCATAAGCCGCACAGTGAGTGTTGGGGTTATGAAAGACGACCTTCGATTCGTAGTCGACATGGGCATGGATACCGTGTCCGCAATCGACACAGCTGAGCTGAGAGGACTGGAGAGTTAAGTGTACTGGTCATATAGACAGAGAGCCTACCTGATCTAATGATGGCAAAGAAAGAGCATCGAACCACGGACACTGACAGGTTACATTCCCGTCGGTGACCTGGATACACCGTGCTCGGGGAGGTGAAAGTGTCAAAGACATGAGACAAGTACTCTTCCTGAGTGCGCGGTGAGAGGGGGAATGGGAAGTTGGGGATTCTGTCGAGCTTCAGCTTCATGGTGATGGTCCTCTTTATGGTGGTCCGCTTGCTTCTTCGGTCAGGTCAAAGTCAAAAGCTAAGCCGATTGTAAGCCTACCGTGAGAGATCTGGATTATGCCATCCATGTTGATGTAAGTAAGCGTAGATTGGCCAAGACCCATCATGTTGATGTATAGCTCCTCCATCGATCTCAGGGTACCAAGATCTGTGCGAATGCGTGGTCGAACCTATACATGGGTACCGGCAACGCCCGGTTCCGGAACGTGAGCTGACTAAGCCCATTTTCGGCTATTTCGACGGCAAATTAAGGTTAATTGCTTCAACTCTTATCAGTAGACTCTCCTATCACCTTGTAAAGCTCCATCCAAGTTTAAGTAATATAGCTGCATCATTTTACCTGGAATAGAACTCCTCTTCACTGTCATACTGCCCATCAACATCTATGACTTGTTGCTATTTCATCAGAAGTGTGATGGGCAGCCTTGATCTTTGCGAATTGATATTTTTGCTGCGCAGATCGCTGTTTTGTGGTACCAGAATATTAGAGAGTTAGAACAATGCCCCATGAAGTGTTCCATATGCTTGAAAGGTGTGCAAAGGCATGAAAAGCAGTGACATGTTTGTTTAGTTCTGTTTGCAGTGCTTTTGGACTGCTCATCCAAATGCACCTCGTACAAGCTTCCACATTGCTTGTATCACTTCGAAAAAATTACAGGATATTATTTTGAAATTAAATACATGTATTCTTTGAGGCACAATTTTTTTAAAAGCACTTTTAATGCCATAAATGCACTGAAACTATGGTTATATGAGGCCTAAAAAATAAAGTGCTCTAAAGAATACATGTAAAATCATCTTCGGAGTAAAAGACTCCTGCAAAAGTAGTCATGAATCTTCCTCCCTCGAGCTGCAGTAGGTGCATCCATGAAACTGGTATATTTCAGACCCTGATCGAGATCGCTCGGAGTGCGAATTTTGGTGGGGGTTGCCGGTGCCCACTATACAGTTTGCACCAATCGTCTCGAGTTTAGTGTGTGATGCACAAGACGTTAGCCAAAAACAGGCTCCCCGCACGTTGGGGAGCCCAGAATGCGATTGCTTCGTGTATGATCGCTAGGGAGGATGTACAAATGAAGTAGCTACTGGTAAGGTAGAAACAGTGTCCACGCAATGTAAGGAACATATAGTGGAATAAGGCAGACATTTGAGGGTGGGTAGTGAGCAAAACTACGTCTAACAAAGCCGTAAGTATACGAAGCAGAGAGAGCTATCAGGATAGCATACCTGGCAAGACCATGAGGATACGACGCAGAGAGGGGATAGCCCCTCTCCTGCTCACGGACTGCCAGATAACCAATCTGCGGGATCGGGTTGCCGTTCCGCCTTGCTTACGACCTAGGAGGTGAACGGCAGATGAGTACAGCAGTCAGGGACTGGTACGAGCTCGACTTACTCATACTCAATCTTCTTATGACCTTGGAGGTGAAGAGAGTACGACTTCGCTTGCGACCTGCGAGAGGTGGAAGGTAAGGAGCTAGCGCAATGGTGTGGATAGCAGGACTCACGAGAATTGTCCTCTCACTTGCGACCTTGCTGTTGCAGGTGGAGAGGACATGTATCCCACTTACAGCCTGTGAGGTGGGGATACGTGAGCTGCAGGTCATCTCAGGCTGTGCGAGGCACTCACTTGACGATTAACCTTGTATAAACACTTTTAAACCCGATAAAAGTGCGCTGTCTGATCGACCTTGATGAATCTGCCTGCAGATCAAAAGGCATGCTGTTGACGTGCGAACGCGATGTGGAACCGGTACAGGTAGCTGCCTGATTGGCCCTGACGGAACCTGCCAGTCAATGGGAGCCTGCAGACTCCTGCGGATCAAAAGGCACCGTTGCCCTGACCCGGTCTCACCGTGGTGAAACTTAGAGTCAACAAGGTGATCAATCTCTGTAGTCCAGTACCCAATTGCGAGCGTTGGTGATCATACATTGAGTTTACACGAGGTCGGGCCAAATTTATTCGCCAAGCACAAACAGTGTTGAGGACGCCGGTCAAATCTCCTCAAAATTCGAAAATATTAGAATTTTGGAATTTTAATCTTCTGTCTTTGTTAGATATCCAAGAAGAATCCGATCCTAAGTGCTGTTGAATGTATTTATAAGTGCTGGTAACCTCGCACTGTTCGCATTCAAATCTGAGCCTGACAAGACACGAATAAGTACCTGCAAGTACTCGCCGGTGATTGAGTATGTTACAAGATTCGGTAATTGAACTTATACCCACTGCGAAAAATGGAAAAATTCCGGAGGGTTTCCAATGACCAGAAACTGGTCATGAAAAAGGCGAGAATGTGTCAGGGCAGGGAGTATAATTATACACAGTATACTGTCAATTTCTGCATTAGTTTCTCAGCATCAGAAATTTTACATTTGGGTTACATCTCCATCATATTTCTCTCCATAAATAGTCGTGTTCTCGAGAGCCTGAGGGTGTATATTGAAACAAAGGAAAGTAGAATTTCCAAAATAGATTCCAGCAGAGCATCTTGTAGGGTTGCCAACGACACTGTGATGGCTTTAGGCAGGTAGGTGTTTCGGGAGGTGCTTTCCTCGGAAGGAGATTATACTCACCGTGTTCGTGTGGGTGCATAGTGAGGCCGCCTCTTCAACGAATTGCGTGCCCCCTGCTACGCTCCGGAAGGACCCTCGACCCGGAAGAGTTCTACTCATGCCGTCGAGAACCATATAAGACCCAGAGAGCCAGGAGCGCCGTGTCGGTTGCTTTCCAGTACTATGAAATGATCCTATCTCAAGGCCAGCTACTTCGTTAACAGGTCGCATATCATTGTGGTTTGTAATGGGGTTGGTCTGGTGGGACCTAGGAATATGTAGCATTAGTATTGGATAGATTTTCCATGTGTGCAGAGCACAGAAGCCTGACCTGCTGAGACTAGTTTTCATAAGCCGTCGAGTACCCACTGCATTACCAGGTGGCCATAACAAAGAAATGAGCAATGAGATAGTGGTATGGGTCAATCGTAGCCTGTCAAACGTGGCACTACCATCCATGTCCTTGCGGATTTGCGTCCCATCTTGGGTGAAGCTGGTAGACCTTTGGTGGGCCCACTTGCCGATGTAGGACTAGGATTCGAGCGAATTTTTGGTCTTTCTCTATCACATTCATCGATCTCCACGAGCCTGCTCCAAAAATTCAAACCATGATTATTGTTCATTCTTTGATCTAGACTTGCTTGGGATCAACTGTGAACGTTTGAGCGTTTCAATGTCCAGTCGAATGAACACTTCAAAGCAGGCCACACCTCTGAGAATAGATCAAAAATGACGTCCAAATTTCCAGCTCATCGAAATCACCGCACCGAATTCGTCACAAAAGCTGGTCCTACTCTCTTGCCAAAGTCATCCTCATCGATGATGCTTCTTGCAATTGGTTAGGTTGCAGTGCATAGAATCATTCCATGACCGAAACGGAGACCTCCGGATGGGTCATGGTGGATAACAAAAGAGTTCTGTCAGCAATTCCCGCGGGTTTTCTAACTCAACATCTCATCTCGCTCGATACCCGATTCTCATATTCTCGTCTGACCCAAGATAATGTTGCAATGATGGGATCCAGGAGTATTGGGCATAGCCAGGACGTCATCGTAATCATGCAATCAAATGAAGAACCATCCTATCCGTGTCTCAAAGGGTGCTTTGCACCATGCATGCCATATTTTCCCGCTACTATCTGGCCATAGGATATCGATGTCTGTGATCATTACATGTGGTGACGGCAGGCTGAAGATCCGGCGGACTGCCTCAATGCTATCTCAGAGCTGGAGGCCCGCATACCGTACGCTGATGAGCCTCCAGGCTCTGTACGCTCAGAATTCGTGGATTTTACCTGCTAATTAACACTACTGTCCCTTCAACGGCCTTTCAGCAAACCAATGATTGCACACCCACTGATACCACTTTCATCCTACGGCAACCACTCCTTACGCGTTTGATATCCATCCCATCTTGCCACACATCATAATTGCCGTACCTCATCACGGCAAGGCACCTTCGATCGACAATCATCCCAATACGGAATTGACGCATCACTCAGAAGCACCAGTTGACGCGCTCATTTGATCACTTAATAAAAATGATGTGATCGACGCGAGTACCCTCCCAGCTATGGCAACCACAGACCGTGTTTACTAAGGCTGTTACTTCGCCAAGGCTTCAAGAAAACGTTACCCCACGCGTACTCCTCAGTACGACGACTATCGCTCAGTAATCCGCAGCTAAACAGCACCTAATGATCCGAGCATCGCTCAGCAAAAACCATACGGTTCGCATCCATACGCGGCAACGTCGACGAGTTGCTGTTACTTTAGAAGACGGAGTACCATATGTTTCCTCCAAATTTTACAAAGCCAAGGCCTTACAACCTTACTAAGTCTCGCGTACTTACTCTATTTATAAATTTGTACTTGTAGTATAAAAACTAGCTAGAAAAACGTAGCTAAAAAGTTCATCTCCAGTTGACCGCAGACTACGTCAATTATCGTCACGCTCTAGTCTATCGCCAGTAAACCACGTCTATTCACCATTCTACGGCAATATACCGTTTGCATCAGCATATTCTTGATCACACGTCGACTCTTGAGCTCACCAGAGTTATTCCACGGTTCTTAACTGTGAAGAGTCCTTCCACACTCGCTCTTCGCTCTTAACACTATTGGTACACGCTCATATTGTGCCAATACGTGATCGCCGCGCCATACCTCGTCCCAGTTATCTTTTATAGGCCATCATCATTTCACTTTCGCACCATTGGAGTTTTTACCGTTTCTCTTTCGCCATCGTTATCGTCGCCCACTTGGGTAGTCTCAGAGCAGACTTAGGATCAGTTTCAGCCAGTTTTCGTATAGTATCAGTCCCCCGAGTGGACTTGAAGGTTAGTTTGACATAGGATAGGATCGTTTCAGTACCAGACAAGTTTCGACATCGACTCAGCACCATCGCATCATATAGGACCAGTATCGCCACCAGTTTTCGTAGTTCCACGTTTTTCTCTCGCCAGTACACCCTCAGCACCTTGTTCCACGTTTATTTCGCCACTCGCAGTCCCCCACGCCGTTTTCTCATCGCCTTGCTCACCCATAGACTATTGCAGACCGTTTAGTCTATTCTCCATCATTCACCCCACTCCGATTAACATCGAGCGACATTTTCTAGTCTCGCAGCACGTTTTCGCATACGAATTCGTGGTATTCACGTCATACCCATTTTTGTACCCTCTCATTTCGAGAGATCCCTACCGGCTTGAAGCCATAGCATTTAGTACTCGACTACCAAGCAGTACTACTTCGCAGACTTAAAGTCGCAGTGTATTCTTGCGTATAGAGGAATTGTTCTACTGCACGGAGGTGCCTCGAACCACTCGCACACACGATCGCCTTGATTGCCGTGCCACTACGTTAATTATCCAATCTCATTTTGAGTTGGTGTTGCCGTTGCCACAGAAGTCTAGGCTCATCAACGCATTCTACGCCGAAGCCAACCGCTGTCTCTTCCAATCGTCATCGATTGCTTATAGGCAGCGCGCTGATGAAACAACCTGTACCGCTGATCTATGACATCTGTCCTCCTTGAGCTTGATCGACGAGACCATTCATTGGAACGACTACCCTCTTGGCTAGACTTGACAGTGTGTGTAAAGGTATGAGAAGGTGATGTCCCACCGATATGGTCTGTATCACTGACATGCATCTTCCAGATTGGAGTTATGGCAACAGGAAACAGGTAAAAATTCGTTGCGCATCATCTGGCTAGCATCGCAAGGTGTTTTCTCCGCAAGCCACATGCTTAGGACAGGCCGACACTTGTATGGAACTTTGAGTAGTGTAGACTTGTCACTTTATCTACTCCACTGCTAAATATTACACCGTCGGAGCTCTCTGTCTTTTCATGTCGAAGAATTTGATTTGATGATACACGCATACACGTACATTCCACATTCCTGTCTCTGCACAGACATGTTAAATTTGTGTCCCTTCAGCACCGAATTCGACTAATACTTATCATGGAGCAAAGCAACACAAGGGACATGAAGAGCTCAGTTGTCGACTCTTGTCAAATGTAGGGCAATGCATTCAAAGTGTCCTGAACGTGTTTATCGTGCAGGAAGAAATGGAAAGCTGTCTGTATGTTCTTGGTAGATCTGTTGTTAACAGTGATAAATTAATTACAAAGCAGTTACAAAACAATAGAGATGGACGGACAGCAATAAACTAAAGCGAAGAATGGAATAGACGTATCCTAGATCAACGTGTATATCACCGATAGAACTGATAGAAAATACAACAAAGAAGAGGAGAAAATGAAACACAGCACGACCGAAAACAGCAATCAAAGCAGAGATCCTGCATTGCAGTGACGACTGGAGAAGAGCTGAGAGGATGAATAGAAAGCAGAATACATAATGCATATAATCACTCGCCAGAAATGGATCTAGGATTGAATGTCGAGAATCAATATGACCGAAGATAACAAGGATGAGAACAATGAGGGATAGAAGAAATGATCAGGACGACATGAAGGAGGATTGAAGCAAGAAGACATGGATCACGATGTCTTTGCCATGGATCAAGCGCTGTATGAGCCCGACGAGCCTTCAGCTTCAGGGGGCTCAGCGTACGTAGCATTCCTATAATCCTGGTATTCGAAACTCTCATTTGTCGCGCCACCCTCTGGCAGACCAGCATAAGGCAAGTTGATGAAATAGTTTTGGAAGTAACCGTTTGAGCTGAAACCTAGGGTCGGAGCGGTATTGGGTTGAATAGCAGATGAGGTACTGGTAGCAGAAGGAGAGGGAGCGGATGGAGTGAGAGAAACGTTCCTCCCGTCACCGGACAGAATGGCGGTGTTGTAATCGGAGGACATGGGGTTCAGGGAGAATGGACTATTGGCGTCATCAAAATAGCTCATGGCGGCACTGGGAGAAGGGTCATTACTGGCTGGATTGAAATAGTCCAAAACAGTCCACGGCTCCGGAAGTCGATACCAGTTATTGGTAGCGATGTGCTCGCAAAATTGGGCTTCACAGGTACAACGCTGCGTCAGAATTGTCTGCAATGAACGTAGCTGTGACCTCGAGATACGGTGTGGAGAGGAGAGCAAGCACACCCTTTGGACATATGCGGCACATTGATTCATGGGATAATGATTGACGACGGTCGAAACGTAGTCTGCATGCGCGTGAATACCGTGTCCACACACACCGCAGATGTTCTGGGAGAATGTGGACACGGAATATAGGTGAAGGTGAATGAGAGCCTACCTGGTCTGGTCTAGCAGGGGTAACTCAGGAGGGAAGAACCACGGACACTGACAAGGCTGGCTGTCGGTGATCTGGATGCACTGCCCTCTAGACGGTAAGACAATTGAAGACATTAATGCATTAAGCTTTAAGCTTGAGGGCGAGGCGCTGAGTGTAGAACTGGCAGCAGAGGAGGAGATAAAGATTTGGATTCATCTTGGCACACTTTTATGGTCCTGGTAGCCTGGAAGTAAAATCGTGAACGCCAGCAACTTGACAAACCTCTACAAACCTCACTCCAGGAAGTTGATCGGCTTCCTCTTCTTGGGAAAATAAACCCATAAGCGGTATCATCAACGTCATGTACATCTACTATACAACGAGTGAATGTGGAAACTCCCCTCTCATTGGCTACATAAGTCGTGCTTTTCATTGGTTCTTCTATTTTTAGGCCTGATTTCCATCATGTGTTCATTCTTCTCCCTCTATGTCGAGGTAACGGTTTTTTCTGTCCTTTACGTTCTTCATGTTCAGCCTTCCTTGCGACACCTCACTGTATTTATGCCATTTTGTCTCAAACCATACTGGATTATGGGGAGAGGAATTCCTAGAACTTAGAAGCCCTGAATCTCAGTCCTGGAGGTATGCCTTCGATATTCAGAAACAGTATTTACTTCAATATTCCCAACAGTTCTGTGACTGGTTTTGATAGCTCTTCATCTTGCGCTTGCTATTCTTGGGCATCAAGTGGCTTGCAACTTGCAGTTCTGTGGGTGCGCGACTCAGTACTATGATGATATCTCCTTTTTGATCAACATGAGATTCCTCCTCCCTTCGTCGAAGTGCATTCAGCCCCGACTCACTGACATATGAGAGCCTGGTCTCTGTGAACAGTTCTTTTCCATCAAGACAATTGTCATTCGCCAAGTAAGCACAGGATGGTCCAAGGGGGTCCGAATATGAAAAAAAAAAAGACAGTGGGTCGATTAAATATTTTCGTGCATCGGCGCTGGACCTACCTACCTCCACATGACCTATATGATGTCATTTTGCGTAATATAGGTCTATTTTCACACTTTTTGGCTCATTTTCCGTGCAAAAGTATCTGTATAATGGATATTCCGATGTTTTGAGCACAATCTGTATCCTATTGGACTTGTACTTCAAAATTAATTCAATAAGGCACATGACATCATTACAATGCAGTAAGCATTGATGCCAAAGAGCATTGGTGAAGATGTCTGTAACACCAGTTGTCATATTGTCAGAGGTAAATAGAATGTATTTTGCTATATTTTGTATCATGATTCATTCAAAATATCCCTCAAAAACTCATTTTTAGACCCAAATAGGAGGGGTCAACTTTTTTTTTTTGGGCCTGCCGGCCCAACCTACCTACCTACCCGGTGTGCTGGGCCGACATCCCGGTACCCCCTTGGGATGGTCGAGAAAGGGTGAGGTAGAGAGGAATTAGGAGATACGCGATGATGGGGCAGGGAGGATGGTGGCATACGATGCATCAGGTATGGTAAGCACTAGTCTTATAGTTGTCGCGCCCATATAACCGCGCGAGAGGGGTTATGACCAATCGTCAAATTATGTCAGCTTATGTCATTGCGTCCGAAAGCGCGTCTTGACCTTCTACTACTTCGTCGACGCCGTTTTTCATTCTTAATACACCACACCATGCCTCAAAAAATTTTGTGGACAGACCCTGAAGGCTCAGATGCAGTCAAACTCATTGTATCTCGACGTATACCGCAATGGAAGGAAGGTTTACGCGATTTCCAGCAAGAATACATTCCTTACATCCTCAACGGCGACAATCTGCTCATTTGCACGGCGATGGGAGACGGAAAATCATGCTTTTTTACAGTCCCCATTCTTGTTCATCTCGAAGTACGCGACAACCCCGACTTGTACAAGGGATTTGAAGCAAAGAAATTGCCGGTGGGGATTATTGTGACACCGACTATTGGTTTGGCAGGGAATATTGTACGTGAACTTATTACATTGACTGTTTCTTATAACATTGACCGTATATCTCAGGTCTCTGAGCTGTCAAGATTCAATATCTCTGCCCTCAACTTTTGTCACGACACTGTTACTGAAGCTCGAAGGAATGGGATCAACCTCGCTGATGCTGTCACCTCTTGTACAAGATATCAAGTAATATGTGTCGATCCAGAGCATTTGCACGAGAAGGAATGGCAAATCATCATCAAGTCAGACACATTCTGCTCGAACCTGGTCTATGCCTGTGTGGAGGAAGGACACCTAATCAACGAGTGGGGAGCCAGCTTTCGACCCTGCTTCAAGCGGATTGGACAATTCTTGCGCGGACGCATCCCCTCAAGCTGTTCCATCTTCGTCCTTTCGGCTACTCTCCAGCCTGGACATGCGACCGCTTCTGTCTGTACAACACTAGGATTTCGACCCGACAATTTCATTCTTCTACGGCGCTCCAATGAACGTCCGAATACTCATTTTGCCATTGAACATCTTCAACACGGAATCAACTCTGAGGTATTTCCGCAGCTACTTCCCTACCTCAACAGCGGCTGCAAGTCAATCATTCATTGCTCTACCATTGATCAAACTCTCAATGCTAAAGTCCCCGATTTCTTCCCAGGAAACAACGTTGGGATTTTGAACGCGGCGATTGGTTGACACAGGTATCGAGGTACGGGTATTTGCGTCTTTCAGATGCGCGAGCCGGTAGACACCTTTGTTAACCCTTCGGCACAGAAGCTGGGCAGCCCAAGACGAAAGAGCGGGCCGAGCGTATCTGATAGAAGAGGGTTGAATAGTTGTTGAAAAAGCAAGCTCGCGTTCAGAGGCATATAAAGATCGGTACGATGGGTTACTATCTCGATGCTTGTCATATTACAACAAGTGAGTTGCCTTTATAAGCTTAAGTCTCAACCGCATCCGAGTCAAGATCTAAATTCGAGGTCCGCTTTTCAATTCAGCTTCTGCACTGTCGACGAATTAGTACACCTGCAAGGAATCGATTGCTTCGGACCTAGCAAGTGAAGAGTCCTGAACTCTGTTGTCCCCAGCCCCATCCTTCTGGACAACACTTCTCCGAATCTCCAGCTCTCTGGCATATCTTACATCGGCAGAAACATGATCCTGCACACAACGCAAAATTGATGTTTGCTCACTGATCGAGGTATCACCGACCGTCTACTGGCAGGACGCCCCGTGCCGACGCTGGAAGCCAGGGCTCTGACGACGCGTCAACTGAAGGAGGAGAGGTGATTGAGGGCTAAGACCTTTGTGTGCAGCTGAGACGAGCCGAGAACGACGTCTCCCCATGCAGCCCATTTCGATTCGATACTGGTTACTTGCGCCGGGGATAATTATCCTCCCTCTCAGTGCCTCTGACTATTCCCCACTGTCTAGCCCTAGGGCGAAGTGGAATAATGATGGTGGTGAGGCGTTGAACGTCGAGGAGGGCGTTACGGAGCCGCCTACCCAGACCCCATGCTGGACATCGTCGTTCCCCGGCACCCACCGGCTGGTCCGTACCACGATGGCAGCGCCGTCTATAAAATCGGCGTGCTATGGGAATAGACGATTGTTGTCTCCTCTGGTCATCGTCGTCTACCCGCCAACCGATTCACCCTATCCGCTATTCCTTCCTTCAATTGGCCTCGTCCTACCGCTGTCGAAGCTTCATGAATTGAGTTGTTCCAGTTTCAATTGAAGGGCTTCACCTTTTTGATCCCCACTGTAAGTTCGACTCAGCCGTTGGTAGTTGCTTACCTCATCTCTTTCTACTAGGCTTTTCCTCCGGATGAGACCACCCGCCATACATTTGCCCTGTCCCTCATCGATGGTGGCACAAGGAAGTCACCCTCTCCTTTCGCTGATCCCTGTCGTCATGTACAATCTACGCAACCTATGCCGCCCATCAAGACCTCACGTCTGAATACCATCTCCCCTTGGGCATTATCATCGATGGATACGGAGGTCCAGGTGCTGCCGTCGTCGTTCATTCACATGGGCAATACAACAAGATACTACCTGTATCTCTTCCTGGCTGATCCTGGACTACGCATCCCGTCGTTTTTTTTTCACGAGTCGTCTCATCTTTCTTCCTCTCACCCGTTACGCCCGGGCTGCCCCTTTCCCATCCTTGCTAGTTCGCCGCTGCCATCACCCGTCCCATCATTTTCTATTCTTTATCATCTAGGATCTCTCCGTGCTTCAAGCCATCTAGCAGCAACAACTGCAGTTGCTTTCTATCCGAAATAGGCCGCATCAGCCTGACATCCCTTCGATACCGATGATGCCAGAATAACGAGGATGGCGCATAAAAATGCTGGCGGGTCGAGACACGATAATGGATAAGAAGGACCCTCAGAGTTCTACGCTGCGCTTCCTCTCCGCAATGCCAACCCCGGACACCATCTCCCTTCTCCGCCTCGCCCAAGTCGCTTTGTAGAGCAGGACCGCATCTGTTATCGATGAATTCTGACTTCAACACGCCATACCCACGTAAGCGACCTAGCTCTCTAGTTTACGACTTGTTCAACACAACCGGCAGGACCTCACTGAAACCCAACTCGCCCGCCACATATCTAAGCAACCTCCGGAGTCGCCACTATATATCAACGCTGTAATGTCATCTTTGTCCTGGGTTCCTCATCATTGGTTACGGAGGGAAGATATTATCGTCATCGTCGCTCAGTGCCACAGTGGATGGCCCATAGGAAGGATGCTTGGAGCGGGATACTACCCGTTTCTCTGCCTGGTCGTATACACCTCGACTAGCATGGCCACAAGCCAGGCGACACTACCTACATGACCTTCTAATTCTTTCTCCCCCGCACTCGTTACGGGGAGGATGTCACTCTCCCTTCGCTAGTCTCGCCAGTTCACCCACGCCTCATATTATCCCATCATTTGTTCTTTCACATGCTTCTATGAGGCTCGCCTCCTCCGCCGTTGTTTGACGGGTCCATTCTCTTTCACCTCTCGCTGGTCCGCGCAAGATTTGCTATATCTCATACCCGGATTTCGGTATCGCCCCTTGGCTAATCCTCGTTCCAGAAAATCTCTGGCGTCTTTACCGCCTCTTCCCAACAGTATTCTCACACTGAGAAAGTGTTCCCTAGGCTGATCCGTAGCCTACCCGCTGCATTCGTCTATATCCCGCCAAGATGTATACTGCACCAGTGCTCTGAGTCTTTAGATGGTCCGCCGATTCTCGCGATCCGAATGAACAGCGATTGGAGTGACGTATCTCATCTTTCTGGCAGGTATATGCCTGCGTGAGGCCTCTCCACCACACGTTATATCTCGCCTATGCAGCAAGAAGGCGCGCTTCTCTCAGCAAATTTCTGCTATCACGCCGTAGTGTATGGTGTATACAACCTCTTGATTCACCATCATAGCCTTACCCACTCGATCTTACGCGTCGGAACACCATCCAGCCTCAGGACGTCCTTATCGTCTAAGGAACCGAATACTGCTGCCATTGCTTACGGGAGATACATCACGGAGGTATCGATGATAGGTGGGGAAACCTGGAGAGATGTTACTCATATCACTGCCTAGACCATAATATTTCGACGGGTCTGTTTGTCCACAAACCAGGCTACATTATCCACGCATCTTTCGGTTCCTTTCTCCGTACTTGATTTTCTCTCCATATATTTGACCGCGCCACATTACATCCAAACCCGCTCCTCAGCGCTTTCACCGTCTCTTCTCGGTAACCTTCCCGCTCTGCTTAGAATCCCTGGTCTATCCACCCTAAGTGGTCTGCAGATTTCCAGGACGGCGTTGTTCTCTGTCCTCCAATGTTAGTGCGGCATTCCTGCATGACTTGCAGGCTTGGGATTCTTGTATACACGCGTCAAAATCGCATCTGCACGACCTCAAGACTCCAAGACGACACTCATTTCTCCTGGGCCCATGTCTATCCTGTGGGTCAGCCTTCCTTATTGAATCAAAGCACTTATCAAGGAACAGCTCCGCCCAGCTTCCGGTCCTCCAAGAAAAGACTCCTGAAAGGACTACCAGCACTCCGAGTCTACATGTCCATGCAGATGACAGCCCCAGCCACCCATCATTCGTTGAATGAACCCTGGGATTAATTTGACCCACAGCGGCAGATATCATTTTCGGGGTCATGGCAGTCCATCGAGGTGATCCAACTCGAAATCCTTTCATCTAATCACCATCTCACCCTCTGATGTGAGAAAATATCCTACTCGTTCCGGTGCAGTATGTTCGGCGTCTGTTGCCGCGTTTCTCCCGCTGATGACCTATTTCCAGAAACAGTGGATTGTGTGGATGGCGCTGCTTTCGTGTATGTTCCTTGTCGACGCCGCTTATTCACCTCCATATACATACGGAGTATTGCCGATTCAGTCTTGACGCCTCGAATACAGGAATCTACATGCACGGCGGTTCTGGCCAACCTTATCCTCGTTGGCAATGCGTATCGTTGAACGTTCACCTATTACTCTACCTTACAGCCTGGACTTGAATATGTTGCATCGCCTTCTACATGTCCCGATCTGAATTGTCTCAGATCTCTCTAGCGAGCCCTCACAAAATCAAAACTCTGAACATTGGGTCACAACTTCGCCATAAGTGTCTGGGGAACGCAAATCCCACGAGTACTCCCATAATTGCCGGGCAATGCAGCGGTCGATCCTAGGGGGACAGGACAGCCTGTCCTCATAAAGACTTCCGTAGAGGCATCCGTGTGCCGGTTCCCTGGCACGCGGCAGGTTGATGCTGCTAACCACTGATAATCCTGGTCAGTGGAGGTGCGCGAGCTCACCTCGATGGGGATGATGTCTTGGTTGACTGACGCGTCGGTCTCGAAGCGTGTCCAGAAGGATTCAGAGGGCGGCTTGTGTCTTCTCCATTTCTGGAATGCGAACGCAGATGAGGATCTGGATGCGAGGCAGATGATCGTCTCTCCACTGCGACCATCTTCCCCTCCTCAGTAAGTTTGGAGTACCCTGATCAAGAAAAGCGGTGCTAATATCAAGAATAGAAATCGAATCACGCGAGATTGAAAATGGTCGATCAGGAGAAGTTGAACGAGCGAAAGTAAGTATTCCTTTTTGTTACCGCTGAATTTGAAATCTCCAAGCGGTGAATACCTCTTTGGGATGCGCGGATTTACTTCCGCTTTCCGGGTGCAATTTGAGACTGAATCTAGATAGCATTGATAACAAGAATGTGTAATGTGTAATACAAATATAATTCAAGAATGCAAAGGGACACTACCGAGTACGAGTCATACCATCCTGTCGAGCCGTAGCAGTCGACGTCATTTTTTGATCTCCCTGGGAGCTGCGCACCGTAATTCCAAAGGTGTTTTCTTGCGAACGCGACTCCTATACGCATAAGCGCTCTAACAGACGATCGAACCCAGCTGGTTCTCTTTTGTCGACCTGGGTTCAGCGTGGCTTCGCGATCGCCGAAAACATTTTTCCAGCTTGCATGTACGCTATGAGACATTCGGAAAGGCCGAGAAACGGAGAAACGTACCTGTGACTGCTTCTGCGTTGCTTTACCTCCTTCGCCGTCGCCAATCTCCCCGTGACCGCCTCCATCTCCTTCCTGTACACATCTTTGCGTAACGAAGCCACCTCTCCGACAAATAGGAAGATTTCAGGACTCTGGACGACCGGATAGCCTATCCTAACCATCAGCAAACACGTATCAGACAAGGCAAACTGAGAAACACTGACCTTTGGTCCCGAGGTGTCCTAGCATTTATCGTTGAATTGAAAGAAGTCGGCAAATGTTCTTAATGTTCATCCCACTTTGCCTAAGGAAGGTTCTGGTGACGCGAAGAAATTCGATTCACAACCTTTTGCATATCCATGAATACATAAAAAGCAGAGAAGCGTGTGCTACTTACCTTGAGACTACAACGAGACTAATATATTTGTTCCGTCAGACGAACGAGCCGGTTGTACGACGATAGCCAGCCGATAGGACTTCACTCTCATCGCTATCAACCGTCCAACTTTTTTTCTTCCGTTCCGTGTTGCTACTGCTCCCTCGAGTTGGGTCTACAGCCGTCATCTTAGCATGGTCCCACTTTCTAGACAGCAATAGCGCTAGGGTTTGGAGGCCGCTTCGTCGAAGCGTGATCTCAATACCCGATGATGATGATTTGGGGGTTGAGGGCGATAGCATCCAGCGTAAATGGTAGGGTAGCAGGGGAGACAGGAACGTGTCGGGCGATGGTCATGATGGTAAGAGGGAGAGATGTTCGGACTTTGCCGGCCTTAATTCTGTAGGGGTTCTGATGATGCTGAATGTTGGAAGGAAATGTATATGATCTGTATATCATTGTTAACAGTCCTTCCTTAGTAGTAAATTTGAACTACCAATCAATGATAATAATTTGATTTCAAAGCGATAGAGACAGACAGACAACGACAAGCTAAAGCGACGAAGGTAATAGATATATCCTACATAGACCAATGTGTATATCCTGATAGAACCGATAGCAAATACAACAAAGAAGAGAAAATGAATCATAGGCATAGCGGGGACAAAAAACAGTATCAAGAGTGAATCGAGAACGTTAGAAACTGGGATCCTGCATTGAAGTGATGATTGGAAAGAAAAGAGCGGAGAGTATAAATAGAAAGCGGAATACGGAGTGCATATAATCAATCGTCAGAGATCGATTGAGGATCGAATGTCGAGAATCATGGTGTAGAAAACATTAAGGATGGTGACAATCGGAGGGATAGAAGAAGTGATAAGACGCGAATTGCAACGTTTGTGTGGATCAAGCGCTGTATGAGCCCGACCAGTCTTCAGAGGGCTCAGAGTATATCGCATTCCCATAATCCTGGGATTCGAAACTCTCATTCATCGCGCCATCCCCTGAGGGACCAGCATAGGGTGAGTGAACAACATAGTTCGGGTGTTGAGCGAAGTAACCATCTGGGCTGTAACCTAGGGTCTGAGTGGTATTGGGTTCGATAGTGGGTGAGGTGCTACTGCTGGCAGAAGGAGAGGAAGTGGGTGCGGGAGTGAGAGACATGTTCCTCGCGTCGTCGGACAAAATGGCAGTGTTGTAATCGGAGGACATAGTGTTCAGGGAGAATGGAGGATTGGCGTCGTTGAAATAGCTGCTCGCGGTGACACTGGGAGAAGGGCCATTCGTGTCCGGATTAAAATAGCGCAGAACAGACCACGGCTCTGGGATACGATACGAATTATATGTACCGATGTGCTCGCAGAATTGGGCTCCGCAAGTACAAAACTGCAACAGATGTGTCTACCGCGCAAGTCATCATGAGTTCGGGATCCGGCGAGTAGTAGTGGAGAGTAGCATACCTGCTGGGCATACGCGGCGCATTGATTCGCGGGATAATGATTGACGACGATCGAAATATAGTCGGCATGGGCGTGAATACCGTGTCCACACAGGCCACAGACGAGCTGGGAGACTGTGAGCACAAGAAGATGGATAAAGGTGAATGGAGCCTACCTGGTCTAGCAGGGGCGACTCGGGAGGGAAGAACCACAGACATTGACAGGGCTGGCTGTCGTCAGTGATCTGAATGCACTGTCCTCTCGACGGCAGGACGATTGAAGACATAGAGGGTGAGGCTCTGAGTGCAATGCCAGGAGGAGAGGAGGCGATAGAGATTTGGGACTGGCATGGCGCGTTTTAAGCAACTGCAGTGGATGTTAATAATAGGTCGGCGGTATCGATCATTACGACGATCGATAACTTCCGCATTGGGATTGCCAGATCAGTCCGCATGATCTATGACTTGCGGACTCATCGCATCTGGCAATCCCAATGCGGAAGTTGGACTTCGAACTATTATTAACATCCACTGCGATTGCTTGGTCCTTAAAATGCGCCATGCCAGTCCCAAATCTCTATCGCCTCCTCTCCTCCTGGCATTGCACTCAGAGCCTCACCCTCTATGTCTTCAATCGTCCTGCCGTCGAGAGGACAGTGCATTCAGATCACTGACGACAGCCAGCCCTGTCAATGTCTGTGGTTCTTCCCTCCCGAGTCGCCCCTGCTAGACCAGGTAGGCTCCATTCACCTTTATCCATCTTCTTGTGCTCACAGTCTCCCAGCTCGTCTGCGGCCTGTGTGGACACGGTATTCACGCCCACGCCGACTATATTTCGATCGTCGTCAATCATTATCCCATGAATCAATGCGCCGCATATGCCCAGCAGGTATGCTACTCTCCACTACTACGCGCCGTATCCCGAACTCACGATGGCTTGTGCGGTAGACACATCTGTTGCAGTTTTGTACCTGTGGAGCCCAATTCTGCAAGCACATCGGTACCTATAATTCGTATCGTATCCCGGAGCCCTGGTCCGTTCTACGCTATTTCAATCCAGACACGAATGGGCCTTCTCCCAGTGCCACCACGAGCAACTATTCCAACGACGCCAATAGCCCATTCTCCCCGAACACCACGCCATCCTCCAATTACACCGCCGACATGTTTTCCAGCAACGCGACGGACATCTCATTCACTCCTGCATACATGCCCTCTCCCTCTTCTAACGCCAACCCATCCTACCCTTACGGCGACACAGTTATCTTCACGCCCACCCCACAACCTGTTGTTCAATTTGCCATCCCTCAGATCGAGGCGCGTTCCCACCCGGAAGTGGAGAATTCCTACGGAGTTCAATACCCGGACGATAACTTCAGTGTCAACGTCCAGGACTCGCGCGCGAGATTTGACCAGGATTATCCCTACAGCGCGACCCACGGCCCGGAAGCCTGGGCCGGTCAACTTGATTAGATAGTGGCGAAAAGCTTATTCCATCATCCCCAGCTTCGTCGTCGTTCGGTGTAAGAAGCAATGCGTCATGAAAACGTCTGTAACCACAATGTATGAACTTTTTGGATATCGTCTCGTTTTCTTTAATTTCTTATGCTCAGTGTACATGTCTGTTATGCTTATCGCTCTGCTTTGCTCTGAAATATCAGTTTTATTATTTAATGCAATGAATGAACGTGTTGGACACCTCGTATGTCCTTAACTAGTCGGAAAAACACTTCAAGCGGCCTCATTGGTCGCCGGATGTATCGGAGGAGCTAGTTATGCTAGCCTCGGGTTCCTCGTGGTCCCCGCTCCATTTTCAGTTTCTGTTATATCCAAATGGCAAATCCTGATGGACACGTTATGAGAAGGAGGATACACAGAATAGAGGCTTTTCCTACATGGAGACCATGATAGACAGAGTTTCCGTTGTCGATAGATGTGAAATACCATGTCCACCAGACGAGCGAGTCAACAAGTTCACATAGCAGCTACGCCAGTCATGCCCTACTGGTTGGCCGCTTCGCTCTCGTTGCTGATCTCCGTCCCTAGTAACCCTCTCAGCTAACCAGCGCTTTCCTCCCTCCATGTTTGTCTCTGAACCGGCCGGAAGATGATCGGTGAGGTTCCACAGGATGCTAGGCAGGAAAATGTGAATGCAAAACCGAGAAAGTTAAGAAAAGACGATTACAGTTGAAACATCGATTGACTTGCTTTAGCTATCACTTCCACCTACCTACCAACTTCTGTTGTTCCCAGCCTAACGTATACCGAGGTGTAGGATGAGTGCATGAGACAAACAACGGTCGGCCGGAGGCGAAAAGAAAGGGGAGCGGCTGTCACCAACATCGTGGAAAGTCTGCGAGTGGGGAACATAGCGTAGGGCATTGATACAGCGCGTCCAAAACGAGATCGAAGGCGATCGCATAACTGAGTTTGCAGGACCAGCCAATGAATGCTCCGAGTAGAAGTCTCAAGCAGCCAGATTCCGCCATCGATCGAAGTCATCATCCGCGCTTATCGGTTTGATTGATATAACCTCCGGGCTTGGGCGATCGATATTGATGACGAGGGCTACGCGTCCTGGACGCAGACAGGACACCGACATGAAGGTGCGATGGTGGTTGAATGGAAACGAATATGGTGGAAATCTGAGATGCCGTAGCAGTCATCAGTGCGCCAATTCGGAGCATTGCTGGTGTTGTCGAGGCGAATTATCGAGGCATATTTCACGTAAACGAGGTCGATCCAAGGCGCATATGTGCGAGTGCATGAAGTCACCGGCCTGCGTTATGAGTGGAAGGATGCTGTAGCGCGGTGCCCCAATCAGAGAAAAGGCGACGTACGTTTTTCATGTCCTTCCGCACGGTGTATCCCTGCTATATGGTAGCGTCGACGGTGTATGTTCCCTGTTAAAATTGGCACTGAGGCCCTCCAGGTTGCGCATGGTGACGGGAAAGACGGAAGAGTGAAAGATCCTGACCATGTGTCATGTTTCACCGGTCCGGATTCCGGAACCCTCTCGTTAACCATCATGACACATGGACTGCAGCTCTCTGTCTCCTTCAATCTCAATACGCAACGGCTCTACGCATTGCTCACGAGTCCGACCGAAAATAAGCATTAAAGAAGGGACGCTGAATGATTGAGCGAGTTTGGTGTAGAGGCGATTGCGGATTACGACGAGCTTGAAAGCACTTTGGAAGAGTGTCAACTTGAACACTTTTCGACTTATTCTGAGAGGTGAGATTCACTTGACGTTCAACCACTCACAGCTGATCTCAAAAACTAACAGTGATAACCGACGATTTGGACTTCCAGTAGCCGAAGGAACACAAAGGTCCAGAAACGTCGGTACGGGCCAAGCTGCCAAAAATTGCCTGGATCCTAGTCTTTTGTCGGCAAACAGGCTTACCCGAAGTCTGCAATTTTTTCGTCACAATGGTCGCAAAATTCGCGAGGATACGGATGACGCGGAGGAACGTGACAAATCAGAGAAAGAGGTCATTTTGGTTAGACTTCGGTGCTCTGTCTGTACTCGCGGACAATCAATCCGAGTCTAATGCCGCTTATTCCTAGATCCCGGTTCATCATACCTCATTGAAATTTGATGTTACTACAACGACGTCACACGGCCTGTCGACGAGGTAGTAGTCAATCCTGGACTACCATCTCAGAGTAATAGTAAACTAATTGATGTCTGTGCTCCTTGTCCTCTTCTCCGCATTGTCAATGGCATAATGTCAGCAGTCTTCTGCGGCGAAAGAGATACCTCTGCGCCCCCGTGGAAGGTCTCCAAAGCTTTCTGGGAACTTCTGATTCGTCGAGGAAAGAAGTCCTCCACAAGATTGTAGGAAGTCGGTGCATGAAGAATGCTCGCAGGGTCGAGAGCGGGAAAGGCCGAGGACAGATTGTATGCTGAGGCTACTTTATTGCGAGTCTTTGTTTGGGATGAAAAGAGAATATGCGATTTAGTTTAATTCTCCATGCCGTCATCTGTCCACGCCACTGCCGCCTACCGTTTTATCCAAGTTCGTTCTTACTTCAAGCCATCTACTTGCGACTCTAGCTATCTGCGATTTCTGTGCATCAATTCTTCCTAGATCTCACTTGAACGTTAAGTTATGAAGGATGATGCATCAAATGTTGATAGATGGTCGGTTTTCATTACTTTCCTCTGCCAATCTTTTCAATCTGTGTTACCAGAGACGATTCCTTCCATTTAGCTTCGACGATGCTGTTTCCGGCCAATCGTTGTCCGTCCATCTGATTGGGATGAGCGTTCACCAATGAATGCATTTGCCGAGTCGCGGAGACCATGAATGCATCGCACGCTGCCTCGACAATGGATATTGTGGCTGCGTCCGAACAAAGCGGCAAAACACACGGGTCGGTCAAAGTGATAAGGGAAAAACATACTTCATAGGTCCAAGAGAACCTGAAGACACAAGATTTGATTCATATATACGTATTATTGCTGGATTCTTGAATTATCGTTTGTTGCTACGCTAAGCATCCGTGATCACAAACTAGTTTTGATATGTTGCCGCTGCCGGCTGCATCAGGTGTCGAGCTGTACAACCAGCAAGGATCATCCCGGTGAACGGAGTTCTCGTTCACCGCGTCTGGCTGACGAGGAGTGGTGTTGTTAGTCAGATGATCTGACATTCTCTGAAGTAGAGACATACCATTAGCATCTGGGTTTGTGTCTGAGCGCCGAAGTCACGGTCCTTGATCTGTGGTTGAAAGACGGAGGAGGGGACCCTAGTGAATGAGGTGAAATAGAGCGAGGGGTGTATGGTATGCTTTTAACGTCTGTAGAATGCATGGTTTCATTAAAGCTACCCCAGTAGGATGTCGGATTGATCGTGAAAGGCTCCTGGGCATTTTTCGGCAAAGTTGTCCAAAACGTCCCACAGATTATCAGAATAAGACGAGTTGTTACTTGCGGCGTGGTTGCAGGTGCAAAGTTGTACCACAGGTGCCTGCAATATGGGCTCGGATGAAGGTCTCAAATATTACGAGCAGGACTAAGATGCATACATTTTGAACGTAGTCGGTGTGCGCGTGTATACCGTGTCCCCACCCAGTGCAGATAAACTGTGACGGTTTGAACATGAGGGAAAGATTGAAGTTGAAGGGAGCTACCGTATGAACCATGGACAGCAACAAGCAACTATGTCCTCGGTTACATAAATGCATCGCGCTCTGGAGGGTAGGATTATGGAAAACATAGTGAGCGCTCTCTTGGGGATGGAAGCTGGATGGAAGTCAATAGAGGCTCGTGTGGGCGTATTTTTATGCGTCCATTTGAAGGAATGAACACGTATGGCAAGCGAATTCGGTTGTGGGTACAAGGATATTTGCAACGTGTCCTTCCCGTTGAAATAGTAGTTCCTTGAAATAGACTCGACTCGATTAATCAATTTAGGGAAATGACATGATCGACATTCAATCAGATTCAATCGTGATCGACAACAATTGTCAATGGCTTCGCGATCATTTCACATATCTCCTAGATCATGATCCGGGGCGATTCAGGCACTCACAAGCACCTATCGACTTAAAATTTTTACCGTAGCAATTCCATTTTGTCTCGACTCCGTCCGCCTTGCAGATTCTCCTTCTAAACTCCAGCTGGTCGCTTGAACTCCACTGCCTCGCGAACAACCGGGACCCCTATCGCTACCGGACCATGCAGGGCATGACTCAGTACGCCTGGTATCGACTTCTGCTGTACGATCATAGGTTCAAAGAGTGTACCTCAAATAATCGGGTCCCGATAATCTGTTTGTTGTCATCCAACTTAGGTCTAGTCAGATCTGCCTCAGATGAATACGCGTGTGGTATGGACGTGGATTCTAGCTGTAATTAGTTAAATATTTGTGCACATCCTCGTGTTTCCTGGAGGTACCCGATTTCCTTCCCTGGTCATCAAATTCGGCGATCACACACATAGTAAGTATATATTTCAAAGCAGTTACAAAATGTCACAGACAACGACAGCAACAGATCCAAAGCGATAGATCGGTATGTTTTGTAAAAGCGAAAGGATTGGTACGATAATTTCATGAGGAGAGATAACAGATAACTGAGAAAATAACGACAAGAAGAAAGAGAAAGGATGCGAGCGTGGAAATTTAATCGAAACCGGCAGAACGTGTAGCCTGCCTGCAAGGTGAAGCTAAGGACAGTAGAGTTCTATGTCCTGCAGAGAAGCATCGCAGCAACGATTAGAAGAGAGAAAAGCGGGGCAGAGAATGGAAACAAGAAAGTGAAGGCTATGACAATGAGCAATGTATAAGTAGGATGAGGATGAGAAGAGAGGGTTTAGAAATTTGGTGTGGCCATGGATTAAGCGTACGGGCCTGACCAGGTCTCGGGTATCGCGCCGTACATCTCATTCGGATAGTCCTGATATTCGCAACTGTCATTCGTCGCCTCGCCGTCGGACTGACGAGCGTAGGAGTTAAAGAAGGGATCTGAGTAATTGTCTGATCTTTAAGCTTGGGTGCGAGTGACGTCCGGTTGCACATCAGATAAGGTGCTACTAGCAGAAGGAGAGGAAGTGAGTGTGGAAGTGAGGGAAGGATTCCCCGCATCGCAGGAGGGGCCGAATGCGGGGGAAGCAATATAATCAGAAGAGACAGGCGTCGGAGTGAGTGGCATGAAATTTCCCCCAGTGGTGGAGTGCGACGTGAATGGACCCTTCATGAAGTTGTTGGAAGACCCATCGACATTAGATGAAGGGCTATTGCTGTATGGGGAATAATTCAAAACGTTCCATGGCTCCGCAGAATGATACGAGTTATCGATAGCAATATGGTCGCAAAGCTGAGCTTCACAGGTGCAGCGTTGTGTCAGAGGTGTCTATAACAGCGTGGGCTGTATGAGTTCAAGTTATCGTGAGGAGCGTTTAGTAGCATACCTTTTGGACATATGCAGCACATTGAGTCGAGGGATGATAATTGACAACCATCGACACATAGTCGACACGCGTGTGTATGTCGTGTCCACATCCATCGCAGATGTACTGGGGGAGCGTGAGTATGACTCGAATATTGGCCAAAGTGGGCGGGCCTACCTGATCTAGCAAGGGGGAAGCAGGAGGGAAGAACCATAGACACTGACAGTACTAGATACCGTCAGTGACTTAGATGCACTGTCCTCAGGAGGGTAAGACTGCTGAAGACATGAGAATGCTGAGGGCGATATGCGCTGAGGATTCGATGACTATTTGAGTTCATCTCGGTATATTTTTAAGGATAGCTACGGTGCACGTATTGCGTAAAACTTGGTAAAGCACATGGACCGACAGACTAGAAATGCCGTATCAAAAAAACTAGATCGAGTGGCTGGGGTCCATAGCAACGTCACAATAGTATAAGAGTGTCGTTTCCGGGGTCTCCCTCTTTCATCCTCTCATCTCCTTTAAAGTTGGTATTGAAAGGCAGGAACCAATCACTGTTCAGGGTCTCGCTTAGGCTCCAAACATCGACCTAACTTGGGCAGCCCATGCCTTGCTGTTATCGGTGATCCGACTACCAGATATCGCCTTTTGTCGCTTTCACCGCTTATCGCTTCCTACAGCATTGACTGACAAGACCCAGATCATTGGAATGAGGCTGTATGAGTTGAGGCGGGGTCCCATCTATATCGTCCCGCCTTCAACATTACTGACCTTTGTCTTTCAGATAGCGACAACGAATCATGTCGCTCTTTTCCAGGATCGTTTCAACCAGGTCTTTGTATTTCTATTCGCAGCCAGAGACGTCGTCTATTTTTCCCAGGTGTTTTTCGCATGCGACTGGTCGTCATACGTTCACGTTGTCCCTTATCTACGACTGCGCTTTTCTTCCCACTGAAACTCAAATCGCCCCTCACACCTAAGCAAGCTTCCGAGTTACCATTTAGGCTCAAGACACCCTATCAATGCCGTCATGACATCTTCAAGCGCAGGATCCCTCTTTATAAATACTGCCGTCGTCGTCACTAGCACTCAGCGCTCACTCATGGTCGACACATAGGAAGGGTGGAGCAAGATATTACCCGTTTCTCTACCTGGTCGTATGCGCTTTGACCAGTACGGCGAAGTTCCTATGAGCTGGTCTGCACTGCTGCGTGTTCTTCCATTCCTTCCTCCCTCAAACCCGTGACGGGGAGGGTGTCACTTTTTCTTCCCTAGTCTCGACACTTCACCTACGTCGCATACTATCTCATCATTTGTTCTTCATCATACTTCTACGAGGCCCGTCTCCTCCGCAATTGTTTGACGCGTCTATTCTTATTCCCCGGTCGCCAGTCTCCACAAAATCTTATATCATACCTGAATTCCAGCGTTGCCTCAGGCTGCTCAATCCTCGTTCCAGAAAATCTCTGGCGTCTTAACCGCCTCTTCCCAACAATCTTCTCACACTAAAAATACGTTCCCTAAGGCCGCATTCATCCAAGATGTATACTCTGAGTCCTTAGATAGTCTTCCAATTCTCGGGATCCGAATGAGCAGCGATTGGAGTGACGTACCTCGCTGGTATATACCCGCATGAGGCTTCTCCGTCACACGTCATCATACTTCGCCTATGTGCAGCAAGAAATCGCTTTTCTCTCACCGGATTTCTGCTATCAAGCCATAGTATATGGTATATGCAACTCCCGATTCACCTACTCACTCGATTTTACGCATCAGAATGCCATCCAGCTCCAGGACGTACTTATCTTCTAAGGAACCGAATACTACTGCCATTGCTTACGGGGATACATCACGGAGATTTCGATATTGGGTGGGGAAGCTTGGAAAGATGTTACTCGTATCTCCGCCTGGACCATAACATTTCAACAGGTTTGTTTGTCCCAAGCCAGGCTGCATCGCCGACAGATATCTCAGATCCTTTCTCCGTACCTTATTGGATTGCCATATACTTGTGCGATCACAGTCAACACAGCACACTATCATCGAAATCCGTTCCTCAGCGCTTCCACCGTCTCTTTTCGGCAACCTCTCCAGCGCTTAGAATCCCTAACGTATCTGCCCCATTCTCTCACCCCCGCCCAGGGTGGTCCGAAACTCTTCAAATCTTCAATCTCTGTTCCTTTAATGTTAGGTCGGCAGTCTTGCATATCTTCCAAGCCTGGGATTCATATGCACACGCGTCAAAGCCACGGCAACACGCCCTCGATACTCCGAGACGGCACTTATTTCTTCTCGACCCCTGCTATATATCTTCTAATCCGCTTCTTGAATCGCCATAATCCGTAGACGGCCTATCAAAACCATGCATGTCATCTTTGTCCCAGGGGGTCCGAAGTCCCGTTCGCTTCGACCGTAGAAGAACGTCGGACATGAGTCGAAGGGAAGCTTGATCGAATCGCCCGTCTCTTCGCTCTGATCTCTCTCATTCATTCTCTACCTTATTCTTTGATCAACGAAGATCAGGAACACGTAGAGTGGACACACATACCGAAGAACACAGAGGCGAAGGAGGAAAAGAGAAACGAATGTTCGCAAGAGGCCGCACGAGGACCAACCAGATGGGGAAAAGTATGCAATGAAATGGAAACCTGCTGACCGGCTGGACTATGGCCCTTTCGCCCCTTTTCTCGGAAAGGTGGAAAGGGTTCGGTCAGACCAAACGGAGTCGTGTAGTTCGCGGTGGGCAGACGGGGATCAACGTGGCTCGGTATGCAATGTTTTTCATTCAGCCTTCCCCTTGTCTTGGACACATACCATTAGGTTCTTAATTGCATCGTAGATATTTTTACCAATTACGCTGAAACATTGAAACGACCGTTTCGATTTTCTTATTATTGCGTTTCTGAAACTTGCCCGACTGTCCACAATAGAGCGAAGCAAAAGGGCCCATGATTCGCCGTCTCCTGACAGTACAAACCTTTCCTTTGGCGTTCTGCATGATGGCACAACCATGATAAGAATATGCTTTCCTTTCTTTCTCTGCTCGATGTATTCCATCTCCGGTCTCTATTTGTCTGAACTCAGGCGTCTGTCCGTCCGATGTACAGCTTTTCTTGTAAACTCGCTATGATAATATGGATTCCAACAGGACGATAGATTCTTACAGACAACAATTCAGAGCAGTCGACATACAGATATCAAAGTATACAGTGAAATAAAGAGGACAAATCCAAGAAAGCAAGCGATTGCCAGTAGCGACACGACAAAAAGAAGAACGGGCAGTAGTGTGTACATTTTTGGTAGAGATGAGATTTTGGGTACGGTTTGAAAGCAAGGTAAGAAGACAGTAAAAAGCCAACGACGATGAAATAAAGGGAAGAAACCAAGTGACTTCCACAATACAGCCGTCATCATTATGATGAACTAGTCTCGATGGACTGTCGGTGTGGTGGCTAGGCATACGGACCGGTAGATGGTGCACCATCCGTCCCAAATGAATGACCTTGGTAGTCATAGTAACTCCCTGGCGCGTGGTGGACGGAGGGGCCGCCAACCAAATCCCGGACCAAGGACGCGTCGTCTGATTGTTGGTGAGAGACAAAGGTGTAGGCATCGCTCTGGGAGAAATAGAGGACACTGTTGGAGTGAAAGGGAACGGGGATAGGGGCAAAGAGCATGGAATTAGGGTCGCTGGAAGGGGTGGTATTGATGGAAGGAATGGGTGTCGAGGTAATCGCAAGGGTGCCGATGTCGCCGGAGGGTCCGGATACGTCAGCATTGGAAGGGGTAACGCTGTTGAGACTGCTCGCGATGAGAGACGGACTATGGGACAGAGCGATTGAACGATACGCGTTCACGGTGGGTTCATGGTCAATAAGCTGTACGGTACAAGTACACGCCTGGGATTTATGAGCCTTCAGCATGAATAATGTGAGCCCTAAACAGAACAATGGAGACTGGTAATGGGCACCTTTTGAGCATAAGCCGCACAGTGAGTGGTGGGATTATGAAAGACGACCTTCGATTCATAGTCCACATGGGCATGAATACCGTGTCCGCACTCTACACAGCTGAGCTGAGAGGACTGGAGTGTTAAGTGTAGTGGTCGTATAGATAGAGAGCCTACATGATCCAATGATAGCGCCGAAGGAGCATCGAACCATGGACACTGACAGGTTACATTCCTGTCGGTGACCTGGATACACCGTGCTCGGGGAGGTAAACGTGTTAAAGACATGAGGCAAGTACTCTTCTTGAGTGCGGGGTGAGAAGGTGCCCGGGAAGTTGGGGATTCTGTCGAGCTTCAGCTTCATGGTAATGGTCCTTTTTATGACGGTGGTCCTGGGTGCTGTAGGTGGGTCAAACTCAAAAGCTAGTAAGCTAATTGTAAGCGGACCGTGAGAGATCTGGAGTATGCCATCAATGTCCATCATGTTTCGCTGATGTAAGTAAGCGTAGATTGGCCAAGACCCATCATGTAAATGTATACCTCTTCATCGATCTCAAAGTACCAAGATCTGTGCGACGCGACGTCAAACCGGTACAGTTAGCGTAAAGCGCCCTGACTGATCGGAACCTGCCGGCCAATGTGAGCCTGCAGATCAAAAGGCACTGTTGACCTGACTTTCTCCCGATGTGGTTGAAGTTAAGGTTGAGAAGCTGACGGAACCTGCCAGCCAATGGGGGCCTGCAGACTCTTGCAGATCAAAAGGCACTGTTGACCTGACACTCCCGACGTGTTTGAATTCAGAGTTAACAAGGCGATCAATCTCTGAGTTCCAGTACCAATTGCGAGCGTTAGCGACCATACATCGAGTCTACACGAGGCCCGGCTAAATTTATTCGTTAAGTACGAACAAATGTTGAAGATGCGAGTCAAATCTCCTCGAAATTCGAAAATGTTGGAGTTTCGGGACCTTTGATCTGCTGTCTTTGTTGGATATCCAAAAAGAGAAGAATCCCGAGCGCTGTTGAGTGTATTGATAAGTGCTGTTAACCTTGCACTGTTCAAATCCGAGCGTGACAAGACACGAATAAGTACCTAAGAGTACTTACAGGTGAGTGAGCATGCTAAGAGATTCGGTGATTGAACTTATACCCACTCCGAAAAATGTAAGATTTCTGGAGAGTTTATAACGACCAGAAGCTGGTCATGAAATAGACAAGACTGTGTTGGGACAGGGAGTATAATTATATACGGCATATTGCCGATTTCTGGATTAGTTTCTGAGCATCAGAAATTTTACATTTTTTGGAGTGCCCTGCGCGTACTTACGGTCAACAGAGAAGGCAGAAACCAGAGCGATGATATGGTAGTAGTGGCGAAGACTCGAACAGCAAGCTAGAATTCCGATGCATACAAAGTCAATTGGGGATGTTGGGCAGTATCTTGCCACAAGAGGTGTCCGCCATAGCCGCCCACCCTCTCGTGACCCTTGACATTGCGGTGGATCAGGAAAGAATCAGGACTCGGCAGCTGCCGCTACGGGATTGACCGACACGATTTTTGTGCTACCGATCGTGCTGTCCCACATCTACAACGCCCTCGAGGCGGCACCCTTTCCCCGCATTGGACTACAGCCCCGTATACTGTATGAGCTGTCTCTTGAGCTGACATGGCATCAAGCTGGACTCGCGGGATTTACTATTACTTACAAGAAGGCACCTTTTTTCCGGCGTATATGATCTCTTCAAAATCCCCATCCGTAGACCACCCATCAGGCCTATCAGGTAGCACGGGATTTTCGATGACAATACAGTGTACATTGTACATTCATGCCATTGTCAGGTGAGGCCCTGCAGTTCATTTTGTGACGCGGCCTCGGCGATTTTCTCTGCAATGACTCGATCTCTTTGTCGGTTACCTGCCGCCTCCTCCGTTCTTGTCGCTCGATCTCGATCTCGTCTTCATCACCATATCTGTGCTTTCGCTTCCGTCACATTCGGTGACTTCACGGTAGAATTGAATGTCCTGAAAGCGGAACTTACAATGCGATTGCAATAAGTAATTCGCCGATTTACCAACGCCTTTTCTTCTCTATCACGATTGAACAGTCGTGTTCTCTAGAGCCTGAAGGTGCATGTCGAAACGACGGAAAGTAGATATTCTCAAAATAGATTCCAGCAGAGCATCTTCGAGGGTTGTCAACGACACCGTGATGGCTTTAGGCACGGTAGGTGTTTCGGGAGGTGCTTTCCTCGGAAGGAGATTATACTCACCGTGTTCGTGGGGGTGTATGGCAAGGCCGCCTCTCCAACGGATTGCGTGCTCCCTGCTACGCTCCGGAACCCTCGACCCGGAAGAGTTCTCTAGCTCATCGAAATCACGGCACCGAGTTCGTCGCAAAAGCTGGTCCTACTCTCTTGCCAAAGTCATCCTCATCGATGATGCTTCTTGGTTAGGTTGCAGTGCGTAGAATCATTCCGTGACCGAAACAGATGGGTGAGTCATGATGGAGTTTTGTCGGCAATTCCCGCGGGTTTTCCGTCTCAACATCTCATCTCGCTCGATACCCGATTCTCGTTTCTCGTCAGACCCAAGATAACATTGCAATGGCAGGATCCAGGAGTATTGGGCAAAACCAGTACGTCATTGTAATCATCCAATCAAACGAAAGTTCGTCCTATCCGCGTCTCAGAGGGTGCACTTTGCACCATGCACGCCATGTTTTCCTGCTACTATCTGGCCATGGGGTATCGATGTCTAATCATTACATGTGGTGACGGCGTGCTGAAGATCCTGCGGATTGCTCCTTGGACGCTATCTCGGAACTGGAGGCCCACGTACTGGAGCATCGTCGCATTCTACGCCAAAGCCAACCGCTGTCTCTTCCAATCGTCGTCGATTACCTATAGGCGGCGCGACGATGAAATACAACCTCTACCGCTTATCGATGACGGCTCCTTAATCGACGAGATTCCGGTCATTAGAACGACTACCCTCTTGACAGTGCGTGTAAGGATATGAGCAGGTGACGTCCCTCTGATATGGTCTGCATTGCAGTGTTAACTGGCATGTATCATCTAGACTGAAAGTATGGCGACAAGAAACAGGTCAAATTTGATTGCGCGCCATCTGGCTAGCGTCACAAGGCCTTTTTCCCGCAAGCTGCACGCTCAGGACCGGCCAACATTTGTATGGAACTTCGAGTAGTGTAGACTTGTCACTTTATCTACTTCGCTGCTAAATATTACACCGTCGGAGCTCTCTGTCTTTTCATGTCACAGAATTTGATTTGATGATACACGCACACGCGTACATTCCACATTTCTGTCTCTGCGCAGACGCGTTAAATTTGTGTCCCTTCAGCACCGAATTCAACTAATACTCATCACGGAGCAAAGCAGCACGAGTCTATCCCGGTAAGTTTGAAAGCACCAGTCAATGATGATAAATTAATTACAAAGCAGTTACAAAACGATAGAGACGGACGGACAGCAGTAAACTAAAGTGAAGAATGGAATAGACATATCCTAGACCAATGTGTATATCACCGATAGAATTGATAACAAATACAACAAAGAAGAGGAGAAAATGACACAGCGCGACCGAATTTCGAAAACAGAAATCAAAATAGAGATCCTGCATTGCAGTGACGATTGGAGAAGAGCCAAGAGGACAAATAGAAAGCGGAATACATAAAACATACAATCAATCGCCAGAAATGGATCTGGGATTGAATATCGAGAATCAATATGATCGAAGATGGCAAGGATGGGGACAATGAGGGATATGTAGAAGAAATGATCAGGACGGCATGAAGGAGGATTAAAGCAAGAAGACACAGATCACGATGTCTTTCGCCGTAGATCAAGCACCGTATGAGCCTGACCAGCCTTCAGCTTCAGGTGGCTGAGCGTACATCGCATTCCCATAATCCTGGTATTCGAAACTCTCATTCGTCGCGCCACCCTCTGAGGGACCAGTATGTGGCGAGTTGACAAAATAATTCTGATACTGAGCGAAGTAACCGCCTGATTTGTAACCTGGGGTCGGAGTAGTATCGGGTTGAATAGCGGATGAGGTACTGACGGTAGAAGGAGAGGGAGTGAATGGAGTGGGAGAAATGTTCTTCCCGTCACCGGACGAAATGGCGGTGTTGTAATCAGAGGACGTGGGGTTCGGGGAGAATGGACTACTGTATGTACTTGTATGGATGAGACGGGGATCCACAGCGTTACGGATTCGCTGATGAAACCCATACCACCGTTACGCGTTACGTATCTCAAAAAAGAGACGGTATGGGTTGCCGGCCACCAGGCCGGGAGAAATTTTGGTCAGTAACGCTCTCTGAGGACGAAACCGACCCCCTCGTTACGCGTTACATCCTTTGTTTTCAGAGACGAGACGTCCCCGGCGTTACGCGTTACGTCTCATCCATACAAGTACGTACAGTATTGGCGTCGTTGAAATAGCTCGTGGCGGCACTAGGAGAAGGGCCATTACTGCCTGGACTGAAATAGTCCAAGACAGTCCACGGCTCTGGAAGTCGATACCAGTTATCGGTAGCGATGTGCTCGTAAAATCGGGCTTCACAGGTGCAACGTTGCGTCAGAGTTGTCTGCAGTGAACGTAGCTGTGATTTCGAGATACGGCATGGAGAGGAGAGCAAGCATACCCTTTGGACATACGCGGCACACTGATTCGCGGGATAATGATTGACGACGGTCGAAACATAGTCGGCATGCGCGTGAATACCGTGTCCGCACACAGCGCAGATGTTCTGGGAGAACGTGAGTACGGGAACATAGGTGAAGGTGAATGAGAGCCTACCTGGTCTAGCAGGGGCGACTCGGGAGGGAAGAACCACAGACACTGACAGTACTGGCTGTCGGTGATCTGGATGCACAGCCCTCTAGACGGTAAGACGATTGAAGACATTAAGGGTGAGGCGCTGAGTGTAGAACTGGCAGCAGAGGAGGAGATGGAGATTTGGGTTCATCTTGGCACACTTTTATGGTCGTGGTAGCTTGAAAGTAAAATCGTGAACGCCGGCAACTACAGTCGTGGACAAACAAACAGAATGGACAAACCTTAAGCTAATCTAACCTCCAGTGCACAAAGTTGCATAATTACTGCTTATGGGTTATTTTCTCACTTTTCTCACTTGCCGCTTGTGGGTTATTTTCTCACTTACCATCGTCCGCCATCAAGACCTGAATTCAAAGTCCGCATTTCAATATTTTTCAGTTCTGCTTCGGCTGTAATGAGACGAATTAGTACACATGCAGGGAATCGATTGCTTCGGAGCTCAAGCGCTCAAGGGAAGATTCCTGAACTCTGTTCTCCCCAGCCCTATCCTCCTGGACAATACTTCTCCGAGTCTCCAGCTCTCTGACACATCTTATATCGGCAAAACATGATCCTGCACACAACGCAAATTCGATATTTGCTCACTGATCGAGGTATCACCGACCGTCTACTGGCAGGACGCCCCGCGCCGATGCTGGAAGCTAGGGCTCTGACTGACGGAGGAGAGGTGGTTGAGGGCTGATGTGGACCTTTGTGTGCAGCTGAGACGAGCCGAGAACGATGTCTCCCCATGCAGCCTACGCTTTCGATTCGATAGTGTTCACTTGCTCCGGGGATAAGCATCCTCCTTCTCAGTGCCTCCGACTATTGCCCACTGCCTAGCCCTAGGGCGAAGTGGAATCATGATGGTGGCGTCATGACGGAGGCGTTGGACGTCGAGGAGGGCGCCACGGAGCCGCCTACCCAGACCCCATGCTGGACATCGTCATTCCCCGGCACACACCGGCTGGTCCGTACCACGATGGCAGCACCGTCTGTACTGTCGCTGTCGATGTTGTTCCGGTTCAATTGAAGGGCTTCACCTTTTTGGTCTCCACTGTAAGTTCGACGCAGCTGTTGGTAGTTGCGTACCTCATCTCTTTCTACTAGGCATTCCCTCCAGATGAGACTACCCGCCATACATTTGCCTTGTCCCTCATCGATGGTGGCACAGGAAGTCACCCTCTCCTTTCGCTGATCCTCGTCGTCATGTACAATTTACGCAACCTATGCCGCCCATCAAGACCTCACGTCAGAATACCATCTCCCCTTGGACATTCTCATCGATGGATACGGAGGTCCAGGTGCTACCGTCGTCGTTCATTCACATGGGCAATACTTTGCGTAGGATGTCGGAGCCTGAGGATGCTCGAAGCAAGATACTACCTGTATCTCTTTCTGGCTGATCCTGGGCCACGCATCTCGTCGTTTTTTTCACGAGTCGGGTCTCATCTTTCTTCCTCTCACCCGTTACGCCCGGGATGCCCCTTTCCTATCCTTGCTAGTTCGCCGCTGCCATCTCCCGTCCCATCATCTTTTATTCTCTATCATCTAGGATCTTTCCTTGCTTCAAGCCATCTACCAACAACGCAGTTGCTTTCTATCCGGAATAGGCCGCATCAGCATGACATCCCTTCGATACCGATGATGCCAGAATAACGAGGACGGTGTACAAAAAACATAGAACACTGGCGTGTCGAGACACGATAATGAATAAAAAGTGGATCCTCAGAGTTCTACACTACGCTTTCTCTCCGCAACGTCAACCCCGGACACCATCTCCCTTCTCCGCCTCGCCCAAGTCGCTTTGTAGAGCAGGACCGCATTTGTTATCGATGGATTCTGATTTCAATATGCCATACCCACGTAAGCGACCTAGCTCTCTAGTTTGCGACTATGTGCTCAACACAACTGGCAGAATCCCACTGAAACCCAACTCGATTCTAAGCAACCTTCCGAGTCGCCAATATAGCAACGCCGTAATGTCATCTTTGTCCTGGGTTCCTCATCATTGGTTACGGAGGGAAGATATTACCGTCATCGTCGCTCAGCGTCACAGTGGATGGCCCATAGGAAGGATGTTTGGAGCGGGATACTACCCGTTTCTCTGCCTGGTCGTATACACCTCGACCAGCACGGCCACGAGCCGGGCGGCACTACTTATATGACCTTCCAATTCTTTCTTCTCCGTAACGACCTCCGCTGGTCTCGTCAGTCCACCTACGCCTCATATTATCCCATCATTTGTTCTTTCACATGCTTCTACGAGGCCCGCCTCCTCCGCAGTTGCTTGACGCGTCCATTCTCTTTCACCTCTCGCTGGTCCCCGCAAGAGTTATTCATATCTCATAACTGGATTTCGGCGTCGCCCCTTTGGCTAATCCTCGTTCCAGAAAAACCCTGGCGTCTTTACCGCCTCTTCCCAACAGTATTCTCACACTGAGAAAGTGTTCCATAGGCTGATCCGTAGCCTACCCGCTGCATTCATCTATATTCCGCCAAGATGTATACTGCATCAGTGCTCTGAGTCTTTAGATGGTCCGCTAATTCTCGCGATTCGAATGAGCAGCGATTGGAACAACGTATCTCATCTTTCTGGCAGGTATATGCCTGCGTGAGGCCTCTCCACCATACGTTATATCTCACCTATGCAACGAGGAGACGCGCTTCTCTCACCGGATTCCTGCTATCACGCCGTAGTGTATGGTGTATGCAACCTCTTGGTTCACCACCATAGCCTTACCCACTCGATCTTACGCGTCGGAACGCCATCCAACCTCAGGACGTCCTTATCGTCTAAGGAGCTGATCACTGCAGCCATTGCTTACGGGAGATACATCACAGAGGTCTCAATGATAGGTGGGGAAACCTGGAGAGATGTTACTCGGATCACTGCCTAGACCGTAACATTTCGACGGGTTTGTTTGTCCACAAACTATGCTGCATCGCCTACGCATCTTTCGGTTCCTTTCTCCGTACTTGATTTTATCTCCATATATTTGACCGCACGATCCCCATCAACGCACCACATTACATCCAAACCCACTCCTCAGCGCTTTCACCGTCTCTTCTCGGTAACCTTCCCGCTCCGCTTAGAATCCCTGGCCTATCCACCCCAAGTAGTCTGGAGTTCTGCAGATTTTCAGGACGGCGTTGTTCTCTGTTCCCTCCAATGTTAGTGCGGCATTCCCGCATACCTTCCAGGCTTGGAATTCTTGTATACACGCGTCAAAATCGCATCTGCACGTCCTCGAGACTCCAAGACGACACCCATTTCTCCTCGAGCCCCTCTATAATCCCGCTCCTTGGATCCCGGTAATCCGTACACGACCTATCTATATCAGGACCTAGGACCATGTACGCCATCTTTGACCCAGGAGGTCCGAAGTCTCGTTCGCATCTACCGTGGAAGAACGTCGGACAGGAGAGTCAAAGAGAAGCTTGATCGAATCGCCCATCGCTTCGCTCTGATCTCTTTCATTTATTCTTGTATTTGTGATATTCTATTTCTCGATCGAGGAAGGATGAAGACCTGGATCGCACGTGCACATCAAAGGAACACACAGGCGAACGGTGAAAGGAGAAACGATATTTCGCAGGAGGCCGCCTGAGGACCGACCAGATGGCGGAAAGGATGTTGTGAGATGAAGCACTACTGACCGGCTCCGATGGCCCTTTCTCCCTTCTGCACGGGAAGGTGGTATAGATTTATTGGCAACAAAACTCAGGCGAGTCGAGGTCCTTCGAGCGGACGAGGACATTAGCCGGTATAATGCAGCGCTTTGCTTTCAGTACTCCCGTTTTTCTCATGAATATTGGCATTAGGTTCTTGATCGGCTCGACCTTTGCAAATAGTTTCACGGATTGAAAGACTGCAGTGATGGCCTTTACTTTTACGATCGCATTTTCAGAAATGCACATTTGTTTTCGTTGGATGTTCTGCGGTGTAACCATAGTTGGAATAGACTTCATTTTCCATCTCTTCTACGATGTATGCTTTCTGCTTATCTGAACCCAAGTTTTCCAATGTGCAGTTTTCCAGTAAATAATATGAAATCCAATACATTCTTACAGACAACATTTCAAAGCAGTAGTTGTACAGATATCAAAGCACACAGCGAAGGAATATGAAAGCATCAAGAAGCGCATACGATCTACAAATCCCTTCCAGCTTTGATAGTTTGATAGCAATATAACAAAACAAAAAAAAAGAGAAAACGGGCAGTAGTGGCGTACATTTGGGTAAAGGGATGGGATTCCGGATCTGGTTTGAAAGCGAGGTAGACGTCGATAGGAAAACAGTAAGACATAGCAATGACGATGAAATGAAAGGACAGAACAGGTACGAAGAAAATGATGATGGCTGTCTTCATTATTATGAATCGTAGTCTCGATAGACCGTCGGTGGGACGATTAGGCATACGGGCCTGTAGATGATGCACCATCCATCCCAAATAAATCGCCTTGGTATTCATAATAACCCTCGGGCGCGCGGTGGACGGCGGGGTCGCCAGCCAAGTCTTGGACCAAGGACGCTTCGTCTGATTGCTGGCGATAGACAGAAGCGTAAGCATCGCTCTGGGAGAAATGGAGGACGCTGTTGGATTGAAAGGGAACGGGAGCGGGGGCAAAGAGCATGGAATTGGGGTCGCTGGAAGGGTTGGTATTCATGGAAGGAATGGGTGTCGGGGTAATCACACGGGTGCCAGTGTCGCCGGACGACCCGGTTATGTTGGCATTAAAAGGGGTGACGCTGTTGATCGGACTGCTCACGATGAGAGCCGGACTATGGGATAGAACGACAGGACGATACGGGTTCACGATCGGCTCATGGTCAATAAGCTGTACCGTACAAGTACACGCCTGTGATTTATGAATCTTCAACACGAATAGCGTAAGTACTAAGCAGAATAATGTGGACTGATAAGGCGCACCGCTTGGGCATAGGCCACACAGTGAGTGGTGGGGTTATGAAAGACGACCTTTGACTCGTAGTCGACATGGGCATGGATGCCATGTCCACAGTCGACACAGCTGAGCTGAGGAAACCCGCGTGTTACATGAACGTATTGACTGTATAGAAAGAGAGTCTACCTGGTCCAGTGAGGGCAACGAAGGAGCATTGAACCATGGACAGTGACAGGTTACGGTCCCATCAGCGACCTGCCAAGTGCATCGTGCTCTGCAAGGTAAAACCGTTACAGACATGGAACAAGCAATCTTCCTGCGTGCGCAGTGAGAGGGCTCCAGGGAAGTCGGGGATTCTGTTGAGGTGCATGCTGGTGACGGTCCTTTATATGATGACTGTAAAGTTGGACTAACGACTGTCTAATTACGACCGGGTGTCGCCGGTGCAATAGAATTCATTTATATTCTATGATAGCTGCAAAATAAGGCATCAAAGGGTACCAGAAATATCCAGAGTTTCAGCGGCATCGGCGACACAAATGGTATCCAGATTACCAGTCATTCGTTGGCAGCCGCCGTACGGTAGGGCAGCTTGGCCCAATCCGACTCGGATCTTCGAGCCGGGCTAAAGTGGACAGGAGCTGGGATCAGGAATCGGCAAAAATCGTCTTTCATTGCTTTATCAGGCACGCGAAAAGACGAGTCAAGAGAATACAGTTTTCGGGGTAGGGAGAGAGGGTGTGGTAGCACTGACAGTCACTTCCTTCACTTCCTTCCTTCCTCCTTCACTTTCTGCCTCTTCCTTCACTTCCTGCCCTCTTTGTCATGTTTTTGGCAGGGTGCTTGCAGGTACAACCCCAGTACTCTGGCAAAGGACATGTCTACGCCATCCATCCCTGGCTCGCATTCAATCACGACCGCCAAAACAAGATAATGTACAGAGCGCAGGTTTGCTCAAGGTATCCCAACCGACGGTCTACTAGTAGGACGCACCGTACGCGTGCTGGGCCGCCCACTGATGGAGGAGAAATGAGCTGTTCGAGGCCCAGCTGCGAACGTGGATCTTTGTGTGCAGTGGGTACGAGTCTCTGAGAGCGGTATCTCAGCCCACTGTGCGTCGCTCCCTACGCTTCCTATTTTACACTGCTTGCTTACTCTGGGTGTTAATGTCCTCTCTCTCAGTGTGGCCATTGGTATTGGGGCAAAGCGCACTCATGGGCGGCGATATGACAGAGGCGTTGAAGTCGAAGAAGGCTAGACTCTGTGTTAAACCTCATCGTCGCTCCCCGGTATACACCAGTTGGTCCGTACCACGTGTCAGCATACGATGGGATTCTACCAATGACGATCGCAGTCTTCTGTCATCGTCGTCTTTCCGCTAGTCGATTTCAACCCTGGCACTCTTCCTTTTCTCACCCAACACTTGCGATAAATGCGATGGATAAGAGGGCAGCATGTCCCACCCTGTCGAAGCGTCAGCTTCATGAGCTGTATTATTTTCGAATTCTTCCAGGCTAAGGTTTCGGTTTCATTCAAGAGTTTTAACTCTTTGGCTGTCCACTCTGGAAGTTCAGCTCAACTGTTGGCAACGACGGTCTCATTTCTTTCTATCAGGCTCTTTCCTGTGGGAGATTAGTGTTGTCCTTCATCAACGCGTTGCATCTGGACGATACATATCTCCACCGGAGTATCGCATGCGTCCTTCCAATACTTTCTCTCTTCACTCCGAGTTGTTCGAGGGAGGATGTTCAGAATGTCGCCATCCCTTCCTTACTCTCGCTCGGTCGCCACCACCGCCTATTGTCCCATCATTTTTGGTCCTTTATCGTGCAGGTTTGCTTCTGCACGTCTCTGCCGTAGTTGGGTGCGACTATTTCTCACTCCCACCCTCTGGTTCCCCCGAGCTCAGATGATACATGACCCTGCTCGATCCCAGAGTCGCTCCGTCCTCTGCCCGATCATGCGTTGCCACACCGTCATCCAACATCCTCGTTGGTACCGCCTCTTCTAATAAATTTCTTACACCACGACTACGTTCACGTTGATTCCTACCTTATCCGCCGCATTCATCTATACCCTTATGGTACGGCGTTCATCCCGCCACCGGGTACTTCAACGATATCATTTTGCAGGCTTTCTAGCCTTTACGGCACTGGGATGATTTCCATTGCACCCACCGTCTGTCGCACAATCACCCCTCGACAGCGCAATGGATCGGGAACAATCGACGCTGTGCATGGCGCTGGCGTCGACAAAATCATCCAGAGCCCGCTCCCTGCGGGTTTGCGGGTTCCTTCCAAAGCCCCGTCTACCCTCTCTGCTTGTTGTAACTTCTTGCCGCCCATGCTTGTCGCCCGTCCAAAGAAGGAGCCGAGTTCGGCCACCCCGCCTTCCGACGACGGCCTCCTCAAGGAGCCGCACACCGAAATCAGCAAAAGCAAGAGAAGTATCTTCGTTTCTGTCCATTCTCCTGACCTTTCTCCGTGCCCGAGGTGGATGCCGCAGACGTGTCCAGAACTCTGTCAGAGAGCTGGAGACTCGGAGAAGTGTTGTTCACGGTGTTCCCCAAAACACTGTTCGACTCCCACGTGGAATCCGTCGAAACGGTGGACGAACTCTGTTTGATTTCCTCCGCAGGTTGCTTCATTCGTACTCGTCGGGATCCCCTTATATAGGGTGTCGGTTGCCCAATGCCCAATCCGGTAGCACTTTCATCGGCATCCACCCCTGTACGATAGTCATTGCTTCGAGCTATCTTCTTCTTTTGAGCTGTGCCATGGCCCTGAGCGCCGGATTGAAAACCTTTCAGCATGCACGACCGGCCTGTATTGAGCATTCTTGACGCGAAAGTTCATCTCTTGGTATCTCGATTGTGTTTTGGGCCCGTAGCAGGATCAAGGAGAGCAGAGGCTTGTTTCCGTACCACAAGCAGCTATGTGTATGAGATATCAATATAGTAACAAGTTCACAAGTTAGGGTGATATCGACTTTCGAGCTTTCAACGGAAAGGAAAAGTTGTTGAATAAGATTAAAATTATACAACATACAGCACTGCTTGAGGGTGCCGAGATTATAGCCCTCGTTCGTCATTCCGACTTGACCATCCTTTCGCGAACCACAGAAAAATCACAGACCGCTGAATCCGCAAAACACGGTTCGTTCCCTATGATAGCGTTACCCTCGCGTCAGAACCACTGCTCATCTTTTCTCATATACGGAATATCCATATGCATCACCGTATCCGCGTAGGGGAGCGGCGCTCGCAGATGTTCAAAAGCCCCGTTGAGTCGAAGGTCCATCGGTCAGGCTAATTTTGGTCGATAGTAGCCGCAAGTCGGAAACGATGTTGTTGTTGGAGCGGTGTCCCTAGGCTCACATCTCGTCTTGATCTACTCCGATGACACCGGACGAAATAGCATCCCCAGCCTATGTTGTATCCCGCCACATCATGGCACTCGGTTCATCAAACTGGAGAAGTCGCAGCACCGATTATCTTCGTCAGGTCCTCGCTCTGAAGCCAGTTTTGTTGTCCAAATCCTGGACAGGTGTGGCGGGTATCGATATTGAGTCAGGAGATATGTCTCCTTCTGGGAATAGCACGTCTTGGGGAGGAAGAGGAATGACGTCTCCAGGCGTGCCAGACACTCCTTGAAAGATCGTGTGCGCGAGATAAAGAAGAGATCGGCGATGAGCGAATGAATGTCTATGACCCCCATAGAGTGGAAGCATGGCAAGCGGCGTTTTGGTTTTGAATGCCGTGTCCTCCGGTGTCGTTGAGAAACAGCAACCTTCAACATATCGTCTCCAGGCGTTTTCGATCCTTAGTTCAGGTTTCTTGATCGCCCGCCGTCGTACTGTCTGATTGCCACAGGTGTCTGTATAAGTCTCGGTGGCCATAGCATAGCCCAGAATAGGAAAGGCGCCAAAGCCTCTGGAGCGGAGGAAGGATAGTGTGTGCGGACGCGAGATGCGTTTGTTTCACGGCGGGGTGCATGTGGAGATGGTAGGTGTGCGCGGAAGGGGTCGTGAAGCCGGTTTGTATAGATGGCAAGACCTCGATGTGGCGCCGGTGACTCAAATGCCGAATTGAAACAATTCCACGGGCTTCCAGTAATTTCAGTACTTCAGTAGTTATGCGTTATTTGTTATGCCTGATGTCGGCCGAGTTAGTTACACTTTTTTACAAGCTGTAGTAAAGCCATACCATAGAGGAACTGCTGGTAAGATCGTTCACTCCTCGCCCTCCAGGACTTGCAACTTGTCAAGACCCCTGTAAACTTTTCTGTCATGTACAGGACAACCATCGGCATAGAAGAACAGCCCCCGGAGATGTTCATCATTGACTGTGAATTGAGACATTGAAGGGCCATTGTGTGTAGATCTGGTTGAGATAGGCAGTGAGTTGGTCGTTGAAGTGGCCCTGGATGACGGGAGTAATGTATCCGGGAGATGCGTTGTCCGGCATTACGCTGGGGTTCATGTCGATGATGTTTTGTGTTGAGGCAGCACCTGTAGCATTGGATATTGAATCATTAGCTGAAGAAGCGTTTACAACAAGGCGGACACGTACGTCATCCGGTAGATGGTCATATTTGTATTTCGCAGTGGCTACAGACTTCCATCCAGTCTGTAGGCACAGAAGGGGTAACGAAATAGAATAGAGCTGGGCGCGTTGGAGCAATACGTGCCAAATTGGGTGGCTAGTGTATAGTCAGAGATGCATAGAGAGTTACCAAGGTTCGGTTGAGCAAATTCGCAGCCTGGCGCTTGTCCTTGTCTAATAACGCAAGGATAAAACATCCAGATCAGTTGATCACCTGGATCATGCCCTATCATCCATCAAACTAGGCGAGTCGTAGGGCTGATTTTCTTCCTCAACTCCTCGCTGATACCCTCTGCTTCCAAACACTAGACAGACGCCGTACTGACGTTAGGTCAAGGGTACATCTCGTCCTGGAGGTCATACAGTTGCAAAAGACTTGAAATAGGTAATGCGGCGCTGGAGGGGCGGCGTGCCAGACTCTCTCCTGGAGAAGCGTGATGGTGGTGTTCAAAGAGGCAGCGATCGCTGCTCCACATGTAATCAGGTCCGGGATAGTCCAAAATGTGGCTTGAGTCAAAGGTCCGACCTTCAACACCTTCATCATCATCGCTAGTTGGCGCCATGGCCTACAGTCAGACGGCGACGCGATGAACGGGGGTTACGAATACCAGGATTGTCCGAATGCGATTTATGGCGTAATGCCTGAGATCGATAGACCTCATGATGGTTTTGGGCGGGATTGAGTGGCTGCGCTGCTTGTAATTCTCACTGCACATCATGTTTGAGGTCATGCATCTGACCGAGGAAGATCCTAGATACGTACCGGTACCAGCAACTGGGCCGTCCTTGCCAATGCAGACCAACACTCCCCCCACCAGGCTTTATACCCTAACCGAGGCTTGGAGGCACCGTCAAATATGCGTCTTGGCGAACCGCCTCGATACATTCCAATTACCCCTCGACGGTCAATGCTGCGTGAAGATAAACGATCAAAAAAGACGTTCAAATTTGACGCCCTTCCTTTCAAGCTCACCGAAGTCACGGCACCAAATTCGTCGCAAAAGCTAGTCCCACTCTCTTGCCAAAGTCATCCTCGTTGATGATGTTTCTCAGTTAGGTTGCATTTGCGTAGAATCATCCCGTGTTGAGACCGAAACTGAGATCTTCGAATGGGTCATGGTGGCTAAGAAAAGAGACCTGGTGACAACCTCGGCAATTCCCGCAATTTTTCTATCCTGCCCGATACCCGATTCGTATGGCGCCTCTAAGTAGTCAGACCCAAGATAACGTTGACGGCAATATTCAGGCATATTTGGCATAGCCACTACGCCATTGCAGTCATTCAATCGGCCGAAAGATGTGCTGATACCGACAAGGGGTGCACTACACCATGATTGCCCACTACCTTCTGGCCATAGGATTTTGAGGTCTGGTGATCATTGTGGTGAGGGCGTGCTGAAGATCGGGCGGACCGCCTCCTTGGACGCTATCTCGAACCTCCTTGCTTTCTGTGCTCCAGCAGGCCCGCATACGGTACGAGCACCGTCGCATTACATACCAGCGCCGACCGCTGTCTTTCCAATCGTCGTCGATCACCCATGGGTGGCTCGACGCGACGACAACACACAACCTCTACCGCTTATCGGTGACGTTTGTCCTTCTTGATGGACGACACTCGGGTCATTTGAACGACTATCCTCTCGGTAGTGTGTATAAGGATACGAGAAGGTGACATCTCACCAATACGGTCCGCATTGCAGTGTTAACTGACATGCATCTTCTAGATTGAAATTATGGCGATAAGAAACTGCCCAATCTTCGTCAATCGCCATTCATTCCCCAAGATCAGTGTTGGCACTAGTGTCTCCAGTCTTTGGACCGCCCGTCATCTGAGAGAACTAAGCCATTGGCAACGACGGTATATTCCTGGATAACGCTTCTGCGCCACACGTTCGTGTTGTCCCTCACTTACGTACAGCAACAACACGCGATTACCTCTTCATAGGAGCTCAGCTATCCCGTCATAGTGTATGGCACCAACCTCACACGTCGAAGGTTTTCTCGTTATCCGCTACGAGGGATCAAATACTGCCATCGTTGCTTATGGACGATGGTTGGTGGAGATTTCATTTGGACGAGTTTGTTTGTCTACGAGTCAGCCAGGCGGCGTCTACGCATATTTCAAAGCCTTTCTCTCCCGTACTTGATTATATCTCCGTATATACCTTGCGTAATTCCAACCAACGCGCCACGCTATCGTTCAAAGCCATTTTTCGGGGCCTTCACCGTCTCTTCCAACAACCTTCACACTTTGCTTAGGCTGATCCGCCACATTCTTCTAACCTCTCCAAATCAGTCTCAAATTCTGCAGATCTTCAGTAGGGTGCTCATGCCGGTTCCTTCAATAACGTTGGTTTGGCATTCTTGAATACCTTCCAGGCTTTGAGTCCTACGCGGTTGTCCTACACTTGATGCATGATGCATGATGATGACACTCCATGGCTGTACCCTTGCGGGCCATCCAGGAACCAGCTTCTTTTCTCAACTCCGGCCTGGAATAGGCTCGACTTTTGCGGTCTTCCCAATTTACCGCCGGGGATACCTGTATGTTTGTATCTCACATAGATTCTGGCTATTACTCGATGTTCGAGGTCGTACTTACGCTTTAGCATAGCTATCAATGATAATCCATGATGTAACGACGGCCAAATGATTGTCCAATGAAATATATATCAATTCTCAAAGCATATTCAAAGCCATGTAGACAACAATAGAGACAAAGAGACGAAACTGCTATTCAAAATGTACGATCGACCCAGGAGCAAAAATGATCGGTTGTAAGTATGGATTCATGGGAGTGGATTGCGCACATTTTCAGGGAAGGAGACTTGATATAGATAGAGAATATGACGACAAATGGCATAGAATAGTGATTAGTGGGAGTTTCAAAGAACGGAGGGGGGAAGAGACCGACAGATGCTTGTGACTAGGAATCATCAATAGCTAGGCGTAAGGACCTGCCCAGGCTTCGCGTTCAGGTGTCGCATTGTAGGCGTCAGTCGGATGGTAATCAAAAGGCCCATTCGGGGCACCACCACCCGGCGCATATCCCTGGGGGCGGTATGCGGCATATAATTCAGCTTCCGCCTGAGTGTAACCAGGTCGATTGTGTGAAAGGGTATTGGTATTGGGCGAGGGGGTGGGAGCGAACAGTATGAGGTTCGCGTCGTTGGAAGCGGACGTGTTAGTACTGTTAGGGGATCCGATGTTATGGCCATCGCCCACGAAAGGCTCTCGAGTATTGGTGACAGCAGTAGGGAAGGAACGATAGCCGTTGATGATGGGGACATGATCAATAAGGAGAGCACCACACGTGCATTCTTGTGTCTGAGGCGTCTATATTGAACATCCTATCTCAGTGGTTGTCGTAATACAAGGTCAGATGGGGATACCTTTTGAACGTAGGCCACACAATAATTAGTAGGGCAATGATGGACGACGAGGGAGAGGTGGTCAGCATGGGCGTGAATGCCATGACCGCAAATGCAGCGGGACTGGGAGATTGTGAGCATGTTTATGAGAAATATGGCAGCAAAGCGTATGCACCTGGTCTCGAGTATGCCATTGAGATTGATCTCGATGGGCAGTAAAGCGTACACACAGGCAAAAGGCATTGCCACTGTGCTCGACGCATCGTCCTCTAATTGGAGGTAGGGCTACTGAAGACATGGAGAGCGCTGCTGCTAGTGAGAATAGCCGGAGAGGAACCACAACCGAAGGCATGGCATGGCATTTTGACCCTTTTTATACGAGTACAAGCCCTACTTGTCTGCGAGAAGCGATGAACTCGTCCCTGCACACCATGTCCTCAGCCCAGAAAACTTTGTTGATCGAGATTCAATACTCAGCAGACCCCAAGCACCTGCATACCATGTCCCGCCGGGAATTGATCGATATTCAATTCAGCAGACCCCAGGCACCTGCACACCATGTCCTGCCGGCCTCTGCTTCTTCACGAGAATAGCGTAAACATTGCGGAAACTTTGTTGATCGAGATTCATTTCAGCAGACCCCAAGCACCTGCATACCATGTCCTGCCGGAAAACTTTGTTGATCGAGATTCGATCCCCGGACCCCAGGCACCTGCGCTGCTGGAGGCACAGTAAGTAGTTAATCAGCGTCCCGTTCGCCCAAGATATAAGTAAATGGGCCGGCTAAACGTTGAACGTTGAACCGTTACCATAGCTCCAGGGTCCACCGTCCAGCAAACCGCATCCCTTGCGAGTTAGATGATCTGCCTCTCAGAGTCTCTCTGCTAGAAAACCGCCATCCCACATTTTCAATATGGATAGTGGGAACCTACAGGAGCGAGCGTTAGCGTTGTTACCTTCAACGGTCTAAGTGGAAAATCTGCAAAACGCAAATAACTGCAAACAGCTGATGCATGAATTACATGCTAAGTCATCTCCTTCACCACCCACTCGCAAAGCCCTTGCTTAGTGGTGTTGTTTGGAAACCAACGACTATGCTAGCAAGCTCTGCAATGTGAGGATAGAACCCACTTCTCTCGCTCGTCCACTTCCCAGGCCCGGGCGTCGTGCAGTCCAGCAGTCCAGTCCGCTGCAACGTCGAAGCGAAAAAACAGGACAAGATACGATATATCCACTTCCTCCCACCCAACATCAAGATATCGGTAAGGGCTCTTCATATACATGCACCATGGCTGGGACTAGGTTGTCCAATCTTTTTGGGCCGGTGCGGGGACGAGCTACGGTACGTATTATTATTCTCCTCCTTCCTTTCAATACTGACTTTAACTGTGGTAGGAAATCACCAATTCCGGAAGACTAGGCAGACGGAACAGCCGGTATTCTAAGGTCAACAAGGTCAGTGACAAGAGGATAGGTTATAAGAAGACGTTGACCAACGTCGCACGACCAAGACGTCAACGCACGGCTGTGCTAGTGTTGCCGCGACTCGGCTTATCTCGGCTTAACGCCGAAGTCGACTTTTGAGTCGCCGAGGATAGAGGGACAGAGGGAACAGCTACACTGTCACCAACACTACCAATAATTCTTGTGAGTGAATACGTACTTCAGATTATCTGCCGTTTTGAACAATTGTGCAGTCAGAGCAAGCTATGTGAAATCGGCTAAAATCGACTTCGGCGTTAAGCCGAGATAAGCTGAGTCGCGGCAACACTAGGCTGTGCCTTTCACTTGCTGGTACCCCAAAGATATATGACGAATCAGAGCTCGCTCAATTGCCGAGTATGCGTCCCCGTCTTGCTCTGTTTTGAACGTGAATTTGTTGAGGAAGATGGTTTCACAGCCACCAGGCCGACGGCTACGCCGTTCTTTGTTTTACTTTATTTTGACTTTCGTACCGATCATTACCGTAACTTGGCTTCGTACCACCACTGCGTATTTATACCAGAATATACCTTCGTTCGAGCCACAACCATCACGTTCCTTTTCCCTGCCGATGTCTATTCCCAACAGAATTGACTCACTTGTTTGCCCTTTTTAGTAACTACACAATTGGACGATGTCCTACCATCGACTTATTTTCCATCCATTGACTTATTCTCCGGAGCCCACTCACCTTCCTGCACTCACGAGGCCAGACACCAAACTTCCTGCGTTAGACACGTCCGTTGACCGGCTGGACGCGCTTTCCCCTCGTTCCTCGTGCGGTCTGCAACCTTGTCATCTCCTCAAATCCTAGCGAGGGAGGCGGGAATCCGCGGCGTGTATTTGTTGGTATTTGGTGAATGAATTTAGCCGGCTTGTGTGTAGCTCGCTAATGCTCGCAATCATTTCAAATCCTCACCACGGCCTCACATGTCGACGACGCCCCAGAGTCTGTATTACTTCCTTAATTAGTGTCGAGTGGAACGGTATCACTTCTCATGCTTACCCGCCACTCGAGTCTTCGCCACCACCATATCATTCCTCTGGGAAGATGCCTGCTAGCTGACCCCGACCCGATTTTTAATACTATATCCTCCTTCCCCGCCGTACGTTCGTGCTATCAGGACCCATCAAGACCGTGCGTGGTTTTGGTCGCATGGACCATGGAGGACTGACGTAGAGTCGAAGGTGGAGGATCAGATTGATCGACATCTCTTCGCTGGTTGATCTCTTCACTCATTCCTGTCTCTTACAGGTCTCTATCCTTCGGTCGATAAGAAAGACGCGGATTTGGGCACGCGAAGGAGGCTAAGGAGAAACGCAAGTTGGCCCACAAGAGGCCACACGAGAACCAACCGGATGCAGCGAAACGGAACTTCCAGGCTGCTGACCGGCTGTAATGTCACCCTTTTGCCCATTTGCTCGGAGAGGTGACATAGGTTCATTGGCGGCACAACGGACTCAGATCGAAGGGGATCTTGCAGTTCACTCCGAGTCGGCGAAGACAATGACATGACGCAACGTTTCGCTTTTAGGAATCCCGTTTTCTCACGAGCACATTTCGTTAAGTCCTTGATTAACGAACCTTGCGGAAAGCCTCGCGGATTGAAAGACTGGAATGATGGCTCTCTTTTACCATCATGTTTACAAGACTGCACGATTGCTTGTGCATAGCGAAGAAGAAGAGGGGTACGCGACTCGCCGTTGAGCCTGGAGTCTCGTTGCCGGTATAAGCATATGTATCACCATACCACCATAGAACGTTGGATGTTTGGCCTTCGGCGACCCAGCTATGGTTGGAGTATGCTTCCTTTTCCTTCTCTGCTACCATACTGCGACGTATATCATCTCCGCTCTCTGCTTGTCTGAACTCTAAGTTTTCTGTCCGTCAGTTTTCTCTGTAAACTAGTGTTGCGCCAATTAGGTCTCCGGACCTAATTCGCCCTGCTGCTTAGCAAAGGGCCTCTGCGAGGCCCTGATTCGCATGCGTAAATCGCGGCTATTTAGCAAGGGGGTCCGGGGGCTACGCCCCTGGGAGCTGGAGGCTATTTAGCACTAAATAGCCTGCGAAATAGGTCTAATTAGCTGCGAACCAGCATCGCTGGGATGGTATACTATTGTGGTATCATGTCACCTCGTCCTTAAATTTCAATTCTCTTCCTTATCATTGCAATACTATAGTCCCGATTTCGGACTGACTCAGATCCATTCAGCAAGCAAAAAGGTCGATTCACCCTGGTGCAAATTGCTGCCATTTGCTAACAGAAGATATATAGGAGCGAGCGTCTCAAGCTTTTTTGACTTCCACTCATGAATGCGGGGCCGATGGCCGATGGCTATGGTGAATTTGGCTTCGTAATGTCATTAAAGGTACGTACATGAGTCCGGTCTATTTCGCCCTATTTCGCAGCTGAAATTTGGTCCTTGAAAAGCCCGTTGCTAATCAGCTGCTGAATAGCAAGTGCGCATTACATCAGCCTAATTGGCGCAACACTACTGTAAACTCGCCTGATAATATGAAATCCAATACAATTTTACGTACAGATATCCAAGCACAAGTGAAGGAATGTGAATGCGTCCAAGAAGCACAGATACTATGGAGCAATCGGCTTAGTCACCGCTACTTTTGTATAGCGGCCATTCGGGGTTAGAAAAAATTAAAAAATTAGATCTTCTCGTAAATCTTGTACACATCCTTGTACAGACGTTCCGAAAAACCTTGTCCAACACTGCCAAACAAGGCAGGTAAAATCAAAAAATCAAAAAATACAAGAAAACCGTAGAAACAGTGTGATATCTTCATTTATGAGCGTAACGTACGATACAACTGTTTTCTCGGAGATGCACGAGGTATGTAGATGTAAAGCAAAAGGTCTGAGGTCAACGGGTCAGAGAGCCGGATAGGTGCTAACAGTAGGAAGAGGCGGCGACGGGGGCATTTACAGTGGTATAGGAAGCTGTGGATACATTTTTTCTCCTGTGAACAATAATAAGCCCCCAAAACAAGGTGAATATGGTACCTTCCCTCAGAGACGTATGATGTTGGGCACACCAACCCCCGTAACCTCTCCGCAGTATCTGGGTCTAAAGCGCGCCTGAACTCCCACTAGCTCATTCCTGACCATATAAACCGATGAAAATAGTCAGGATAACCAGTCGCTGGTGCGTCAACTGTAGTATGAAAGATGTCAGCGGACTATGTTGTTATTTCGGGAGGCTGCGAGCTGTCGACGTCCAAACTGGGGCATAATCACGATGGTGGCTTGCTTGGTTGGGCGTAGAATTTCTGTTCAAAGATATCTAGGCCATACTAGGTGATGCTTGTGTCTTCTGCGACAGTGATGGCAAGAACGAAGCTGTGACCGGTTGTTCGGCGCGGGCAGCCTGAAAATTTACACTCGCTAACCTTGCGCCTCCTGGATGCTCTTACATCTTTGCCATGCACTGCAGCACTCATGAATCATTGAATTTGCATCTTCCCACCCCATGACGCACATAAATGAAGCCTGCGTACTATTTCTGCCATTTTCTTGTATTTTTTGATTTTTTGATTTTACTTGCCTTGTTTGGCAGCGTTGGACAAGGTTTTTCGGAACGTCTGTAAACTACTTTTAAATTTGCGATGCCTCGAAAGAAAGAGGTGCAACACCAGCTTAACAAGGTTACATATGCCCGAGAGCGGAAGGCTGCGAAGATGCGATCGAAGCCACCTGTCATCGAGTTGTCCTCAGACTCAGATTCTGAGTACTGCCATTGGGACGGCAGTGTCAACGGATCGAGACAATTCGACGTTGGGAACACCGAACACATCGATGGATAGCAGCATATCGGGATGGTTTATCAGCGAAGGATGCTCAAATGAAGGTCAAGGCATTCAGCTCAAAGAAGTATAAGTCTCATCGTCGCATCCCTGCCAGCCTGGAGGTGTCGCTGCCTTATTTGACGCTTAACTCGCACTCACGATGCTCTGACGCAATAACCCTAACCCTATATTTCCTTTTATGGTAACTGCGGCCATTGGGCAAAAACCTACTTCGTCAATTTTGATCGTATAAAAAATCTGTCTTACAGAAATGTAGATACGATGAATACAAGGTATTCTGTAAGACAGATTTTAATTATAAAATATATTGACGAACTAGTTTCCGCTATACAAAAGTAGCGGTGACTAAGCCGATTGCTCCATACACAGATCCCTTCCAGATAAGTATAGTAGATAGCAATACGACAGAAAGAGAACACAAAACGGGCGATGGTAGTACGTTTGGGTAAAGGATGGGATTCCGAATATAGTTCATATATGAAGTCTCGATGGACTATCGGTAGGGAGGCTATGCGTACGGTCCTATATGCGGTGCGCCGTTTATCCCGGTTGAATGACCTTGGTGATCATAATGACCCTCAGGCGCGCGGTGAACGGTGGGGCCGCCAGTCAAGTCATGGACAAGGGACGCGTCGTCTAATTGCTGGTGAGAGACAAGAGGGTAAGCGTCGCTCTGGGAGAAACGGAGGATGCCGTTGGAGTGAAAGGGAACGGAGGATCTGGATATGTCGGCGCTAGAAGGAGTGATACTGCTCGTGAAAAGAGCCGGACTGTGAGACAGAGCAATTGAACGAAACGCGTTCACGATGGGTTCATGGTCGAAAAGCTGTACGGTGCAAGAACATGCTTGCGATTGATGCGTCTGCACAAGTGGCGTGAGTCCCATATTGGACAAAGATACTGGCAATGCGCACCATTTGGGCATAGGCCGCACAGTGAATGGTGGGGTTATGAAAGACGACCTTTGATTTGTAGTCGACGTGAGCATGGACACCATGTCCGCATTCGACACAGCTGAGCTGAAAGAACTTTCCAGGTGTTACATGAGTCTATCGGTCGTGTAGACAGAGAATCTACCTGGTCCGACAAGGGCAACGAGCATTGAACCACGGACAGTGACAGGCAATTGAAATTCCATCAGTCATCTGGATGCACCGTCCTCTGCGAGGTAATATTGTTTGAGACATGAAGTAAATCCTCTTCGTGTTGTGAGAGGGTGTAGGAGAGGCTGGGATGGTTTGCCTTGAGCTTCGTGTTGACGGTTTTTATATCTGGGAGATGGTCGTAATAATAGCTTCGCGTTTGCGTACCGCACCGGACTTTGTCGCGGAAAACATTTTCTCTCAATCCCAAAGTTTTTGTGTCAATCTCAAGAATTTGGTGTCAATCCCAACGGCATCCTGAGTCCAGCCTTTTCGTCGACCTCCGGCTCTCAGACTTTTCAGTACTGTATCAGGTTACCCCCCATATGTTTGGCATCTACACATGTCCTCGAGACATTCAAGGAAGACACTCTTTTCACCAGCCTCGACGTTGACCATCCATTCGTACACGATCCGTCAGGCCTACCAGATAGCATAAGGGTTCATGGTGACGCAATAGACTCAGAGGCCTCGAGTTCGCTTCGAGCCTATGGGGATCGCGGCTGGTATGGTTCAACGCTTTCCTTTTACATGAGCTCATGTACCAAGTTAACAGCTTCATTGTTAGAAAGTTTCACATGTTGAAAGACCCGCGCAGTAGCTATGACAGATCTCTATCACAAGACTGCACGCACGATCGCACATCGTCCTGGATCTCCTCTTAGTGCCTTCCCGCCGGACGCCCGTCCGCCACGCTGGAACACGGACTCTGACGGTGACGTCGACATACGCCAGGAAGGTAGAGAAGTGAGATGAAGTCAAGCGAAGTGAACGAAATTGTGTGCCAAATCAGGCAGGACAACACGTGAAAAAGTAAAGTTACTCGACACAGTCATCTTTACGCTCTCGCTGACGATGACAGGCTAAACCACAGCACCGTCTCACCCACGCCATAATTTGCGCGACTCAGGACTCGCTCCCTGGCCAAGTCTGGAATATCCACCCGGTCATTCCACTGAAGATTTCGCTCATCAAGCGGATCAGTGCTGGATTGACTTCATCTGTGCAGGGACGATCGCCCTCAGCTCAGGCTGGCGACTGCTACTCGCCACAGACTTCCTATCGTATTCATCTCTATCGAACCGCGACCGCACCTCCGTCGGTGTACCGTTTGTGTCCAGGATGTCTCGCTCTTGTAATGAGGGTCGATCATCTGGGGACGGAGATTTGAAAGATGGAGGATGTTGGGTACGGCATACCCGTGTCTCGCTATTGTCTATGACTGCCTTTCTGAGCTCTGAGCAGTTGTTTATCATAGTCTCGCTCAGAGTCATACATCGACAAGAGTCGCATCTACCTTGCCATCCCAAGGTCGCCCTTCCCATGTTCTCATTCTTTGTCAACAGCCTTCTCCTACATTCATCCCTCGCCCCGCTACTCGTATGCAGAACAAACAACCATGAGACAAGTTATGCAGAGTTTCGCGGCTTTCTTACGCTGTTACAAGGAACTCAGAATTCCTGCCCAGTCGGTTCAGGACCAAATCCGATACTTCTTTTTCCCATCCGCAAACCCAACATAAACTCCTCGAATAGCTGTATCCTGCTCATCCCTACTCGTTCTTTGTTCTCTCCCCTGCTGGCCGCTCCATCATGGCATGTTTGACAAACTTTCCTCATCCAATTCCGCGCTGTGATTGTAACAAAGAGCCACAAATCAGCGCGCGATACTTTCACACTGGATTGACGCTGTCAGGCACGTGTCGAACTTCTAATGAGGAGAGTGTGCGCTAGAGTACGACGGCATGATATAAATGGACGGTTCATTACGATACATGAGGTTGATATAACCAGCCTCTATAGATACGGAATGGGGATGAAAGGCTAGAGCCTGACGATGCCCAAGCTCCACTTTCAGGCGTCGCGTTGTAAATGGCATTCAGAGGATAATCAAAGGTGCCGTTCGGCGCGCGGTCGTCTGGCGCATAACCCTCAAGGCCATGCGCGACAGCTTCGGCTTGAGCAGTGCGACCTAGTTGGATTTGATTGTTTAGCGCGGAAGGAGGGGAGGCGAATAGCATGGGGTTCGCGTCATTGGAGGAGGCGGACGCGTTCGTCGTATAAGAAGACGCGCCAATGCCATGGTCATCGCCCACAAAAGGCTCTGGAACATTGGCAATGGGTGAACGATAGATATTAAAAACCGGCACATGATCCGCGAGGAGTGCCCCGCACACGCACTCTTGCGTCTTAGGCGTCTAGATTGAACGTATTGAATTAGTGTTTCTCGTAAGGTGGAGGCGGAGGAGATACCTTTTGAGTGTAGGCTACGCAATAATTGGCGGGGCAGTGGTGGACTACGAGGGAGATGTAGTCCGCATGCGCGTAAATTCCGTGTCCGCAAACGCAGTGCGGCTCGGGCTAAGAATCTATGAGCAGGTACATAAGATACGATGCCGTGAAGCTTGTGCACCTGGTCTAAGGTGTACCGCTGCGATTCATCTCGATAGAGAGTGAAAGCAGTGAAACTTGGGCACAGGCAAAAGGCATTACCAATGTGCTGGACGCATTGTCCTCTGACCGGGGATGTAGATGTGAAAGACATCAAGGACGAGCTGTGGAGTAAAGTACAGGAGGAGATGGAGCCATCCCGACGCGTCTATATACTGATAGTCGAGTGATGCTAGATGCAGAGGTTACGTTGACGAGTGACGCATCGTGTCAAATGCGGCGCAGCATTGTGTGTTGGCATACTGAAAAGACAATAAAATACCATACGATTCGCACGCGCGTCAGCTACACCGTTTTCTCTTGGAACTCAATTGAACGCGAAAGGAAATGTCTACGCAACCGACATCGTCATCACCGTGTGAAGGGGAGACCTTGCGCTGGGTAACGTCGATTTTGTTTTCCTTATCCATGTCAATGCCCATACGATGGTGCCCATTGATGAACGTCGTCACCTTTGTAGACTTCCATTGTCGTAGGTGGCGATATTATTTTCGTGACGATCGCTCCCTCTAAGCAAGCCTTGACACGCTATCATCAGAGTTCTTCAATGGCTTGCATCGTTTAGAATCCTTTGATTGTTGATCGTGGGCAGTCCATGGAGGTCATGCGAGTGCAATTACCCCGCCCTCTCATCTTGGCGTAATTTATACATTCAAGAGTTAGGAACGCAGAGATAGAAGCAAGTTTGGCTGTGATACAAAGGCAGTGCAGTGACGCGAAACGAAGGCATATATTTCAATTGGAAGTTGAAATATCGACACGATCGGCAAAATTTAAGTTGCGCGATCATCAATGGTGGTCGATCCTTGAAAGTCTTATCCAGGAAACAAACTCGAAGACGACACGGCATGATTATAGATACATGGATAGATAAGCCAACGAAAACAAGAATGTCAAGAGGACTTTGTCAGAAGGTTCATCGCTTTCCTTTCCCATTCGACTTCTTTCCATTCGACTTCGACTTGCTGCTTGACTTGCCGCTCGATTTGCCATTCCACTTGGACTTCTTAGGACGATCCGATTCCGAATCATCGCCCCCATTGGCTTGTTTGGCCTCGGCTCGCTTCAGATCAGCTGTGAAACATCCAGATAAATCACCGCCGACCACGATAAAAAAAAGCACCCACATTTCGCAGCCTCCCTCTCAAGCTCATCCCAATCGTCACCTTCATCACTATCGGAGCCCTCACCAAAGTCTGACCCGCTCTCGCTTCCGCTAGCATCGGAGTAGGCACTCTCTTCGTCGCTGCTGCTAGACTCCAACTCTTGAGCCTCAGCTTCGAAATCTGACTCTGAATCAGACATTTCCGACGCGTCGCTCTGATTATCGGATAGTCGGTATTCATCCCTTTCTAGCAGACGCAAACACAGACCTCGGCGCCATTCGACGCTCCCAAGAAACTCCACCCTCCATTGTGGAAAAACTCGTATGGGTTCTCGTTGATGTGCTTCATAATGGGTCCCCAATTCAAGTTCACAGGACCTTCTGCCATCGGGACATCAACAGAGCTAGTTGGATATTAATGAACGTAAAAGAGCAATGGACCACAACAACTCACTCTAGCCAGTTCTTGACGTCATCCATTTGAGAACTCGGTATTGAATTGATATGCAAGGGCGCCTTGTTGAAGTCTTTGAAGATCAATACCAGATCGAATTGCTTTAAGCTGCACTGAACACGTTCCAGTGATGCGACCTCGATCTCAGCCAAAGTCACGACGAAGAATGGCGAGTCTGTCAGATGCACGAGACATTCTGTCGTGGGCTGGCGATATGGTCCACGTTCAAAGGATAGCTCTCGGAAGGGAATGTCGAGCTCTAATGTATGTACAAACTGTGCGGATGTCACGTAAACCGCAGATGTTCAGTTGGAACCTGCGAGAGACTTACCGCTGTTGACCCAGCTTGGGCGATTTTCTCTGCCTTCGTCGAGTACCTATCGCCTGTGGCTCCATCTCGATTTCGTCTTCATGGATCATCACTATACCTGTCCTTCCGCTTCCGTGTCGTCGGACTGGGCATCGGTGGCTTCACGGTAGAACTGAATGTCCTGAAAGTGAAAATTACATTGCGATTGTATTCAGTATCTCGCCAACTTACCAGCGCCTTTTTCTTCCCTATCGTGACGGGGGACCTTGAGGTGAACGTGCATGATAACCAATTTCAGGTGTTTCTGGGCCTCTTCTCCAGGAGGAGTTATACTCATGCCATTGACAATCGTATAAGACCCAAGAGAGCCAGGAGCACCGTCGAATGCCTCTCTGAAATGTTATCTGAGCCCATCCCTAAGCTGGCTACTTGGGTAACAGACCGTGCGTCGTTGCGTTGTGTAATGGGATGGTCACTGGCCGGGGCCTAAGAATATGTACTGTTAGGGTTGGATAGATTTCCCATGAATACAGAGCACGGAAGTCTGACCTCCTAAGACTAGTTTTCATAAGCCGTCAGGTACCCACCGGGTTACCAGGTCGTCATAACAAAGAAATAAGCGCCGAGATAGTGGTCATGGGTCAATCGTAGCCTGTCGAACGCGGCACTACCATCCATGTCTTTGCGAATTCTACGTCCCGTCTTGGGTGAAGCTGGTAAACCTTGGGCGGGCCCGCTTGCCGATGTAGGGCTAGAATCCGAGCGAAGTTTTGGTCTCTCACATCCATCGATCTCCACGAGCCTGCTCCAAGATTTTCCCAATCATTACTGTTCGTTCTTTGATCTAGACTCGCTTGGTATAAGCTGTGAACGTTTGAGCATCTCAATGTTCAGTCAAACGAACACCTCAAAGGAGGCGCGCACCTCTGAGAATATATCAAAAACGATGTTCGAATTTGACGCCTGAGTTCCTTTCAAGCTTATCGAAATCACGGCACCAATTTGTCGCAAAAGCTGGTCCTACTCTCTTGCCAAAGTCATCCTCGTCGACGATGTTTCTTAGTTAGGTCGCAGTGCGTAGAATCATTCCGTGACCGAAACGGAGACCTCCGGATGGGTCATGGTGGATAACAAAAGAGTTCTGTCGGCAATTCCCGCGGGTTTTCCATCTCAACATCTCATCTCGCTTGATACCCGATTCTCATATTCTCGCCAGACCCAAGATAAAGTTGCAATGGCGGGATCCAGGCGTATTGGGAAAAACCAGTACGTCAGCGTAATCATGCAATCGAACGAAAAACCGTCCTATCCGTGTCTCAAAGGGTGCACTTTACGCCATGTTTTCTCGTCACTATCTGGCCATAGGATATCGATGCCTGTGATCATTACATGTGGTGACGGCGCGCTGAAGATTCGGCGGACCGCCTCCTTGGACGCTATCTCGGAGCTGGAGGGTCGCATTCTACGCCAAAGCCGACCTCTGTCTCTTCCAATCGTCGTCGATTACCTATAGGCGGCGCGGCGACGAAATACAACCTCTACCGCTTATCGATGACGGCTCCTTAATCGACGAGACCCCGTTCATTGGAACGACTACCCTCTTGGCTAGTTGACAGTGTGCGTATGGGTATGAGAAGGTGATGTCCCACCGATATGGTCTGCATTGCTGAAATGCATCTTTTGAAAATTTGGCGACAAGAAACAGGTCGAATTTGATTGCACGTCATCTGGCTAGCATCGCACGGTATTTTCTCCACAAGCCACAAGCCGCACGCCGCACGCCCAGGACAGGCCGACGCTTGTATGGAATTTCGAGTAGTGTAGACTTGTCACTTTACTCCGCTGCTAAATATCACACCGTCGGAACTCTCTTTCTTTTCATGTCGTGGGTTTGATTTGATGATACGCGCACACGCGTACATTCCGCATTCCCTGTCTCTGCGTAGACGCGTTAAATTTGTGTCCCTTCAGCACCGAATTCAGCTAATACTCATCACGGAGCAAAGCAGCACAAGGGACGTGAAGAGCTCAGTTGTCGACTCTTGTCAAATGTTGGGCGATGCACTCAAAGTGTCCTAAACGTGTTTCTCGTGCTGGAAGAAACGGAAAGCTGTCTGTATATTCTTGGCAGATCTGTTGTTGACAGTCTATCCCAGTAAGTTTGAAAGCACCAGTTAATGGTGATAAATTAATTACAAAGCAGTTACCAAACGATAGAGACGGACGAACAGCGATAAACTAAAGCGAAGAATGGAATAGACATATCCTAGACCAATGTGTATATCACCGACAGAACTGATAGCAAATACAACAAAGAAGAGGAGAAAATGAAACACAGCGCGACTGAAAACAGCAATCAAAACAGAGACCCTGCATTGCAGTGACGATCGGAGAAGAGCCCGAGAGGATAAATAGAAAGCGGAATACATAATGCATATAATCAATCGCCAGAAATTGATCTGGGATTGAATGGCGAGAATCAATATGATCGAAGATAACAAGGATGGGAACAATGAGGGATAGAAGAAATGATCAGGACGACATGGAGGATTGAAGCAAGAAGACAAGGATCAAGCTAAGCGCCGGATGAGTCCGACCAGCCTTCAGCTTCACGTGGCTGAGCGTACATCGCATTCCCATAATCCTGGTATTCGAAACTCTCATTCGTCGCGCCACCCTCTGAGGGACCAGCATGAGGTGAGTTGACGAAATAATTCTGATACTGAGCGAAGTAACCGCCTGAGCTGTAACCTGGGGTCAGAGTGGTATCGGGCTGAATAGCGGATGAGGTACTGGCGGTAGAAGGAGAGGGAGTGAATGGAGTGGAAGAAACGTTCCTCCCGTCGCCGGACGAAATGGCGGTGTTGTAATCGGAGGACGCGAGGTTCGGGGAGAACGGACTATTGGCGTCGTTGAAATAGCTCGTGGCGGCACTGGGAGAAGGGCCATTACTGCCTGGATTGAAATAGTCCAAAACAGTCCACGGCTCCGGAAGTCGATACCAGTTATCGGTAGCAATGTGCTCGTAAAATCGGGCTTCACAGGTGCAACGTTGCGTCAGAGTTGTCTGCAGTCAACGTAGCTGTGACTTCGAGATACGGTGTGGAGAGGAGAACAAGCATACCCTTTGGACATACGCGGCACACTGATTCGCGGGATAATGATTGACGACGGTCGAAACATAGTCGGCATGCGCGTGAATACCGTGTCCACACAAACCGCAGATGTTCTGGGAGAACGTGACCACAGGGACATAGGTGAAGGTGAATGAGAGCCTACTTGGTCTAGCAGGGGCGACTCGGGAGGGAAGAACCACAGACACTGACAGTGCTGGATGTCGTTAGTGTTCTGAATGCACTGCCCTCTAGACGGTACGACGATTGAAGACATTATGCATTAAGCCCAGTGAAAATTCCGTCGAGCCAGTCTGAGCCAAATCAAGCTGCGCAGATTTCCATACAGTGAGATCGAGCCAAATCAAACGGCCACACGGCGACGCGCACTAAACACAAGCTTCGTCCACTCACCATATCTGATGCACCGTCTCTGTAGAACTTCATAACCTCATTCATCCAAACGATTTGCGGGCTAATGCAAAATAAGTTCGAATCCAGTCACGTGTATTTATCCGCTGGGCAGCTGCTGGTGACGTGATCGACACCTCTTTCTCTTTTACCACCACCATGCCGTCGCCTCCTGCAGCATATACGCCGTCACCACCGTCATTTTACGCCTCCAAGTGGGAGTCCTTGCTTGCTATTTGATCCTTTCTCCTATGTACTCTGCTTCTGCCAGCGAAGTGGACCGCAACACTTGCGAGCACGATACTTTGGACTGCAACTGGCTCGCAAAGGGTGGATATATGCGCTCTGTTTCGATGCCTGCAACATCAGTTTATGCTTACGCTGTCGCGTTTGGGCGGATAGCAGGATATTTGGCGCTGAATGTATGTCTTTATCGTGTTATTCCTTGTCACGGATACTCACAACGAGGTAGTGATTTCATCTGCCGTCTCGGTAAAATCTTGAACGGAGTGGCATTGGTACGTTATATTCTGTATATCTGTGTGACGCAGTGATCTGACTATCATTATAAAAGCCATTCTCTTCATTTTATACGGTGTCTGTATCGTAACTTTTGTGAGTATTCCCGACCATCTTGTCTGTTATCACAGCGTTGATATAACACTCAGGGTCATTTTCGTATTGCAAACGGTGCAGCACCACCCAGAAATGATTGTGGGGTGTATAGCGAGGCAAAGCTGCCAGATTGGGGCGTTTAGGATATTCCTAGCCGGTGTAATTACACTGTATGTGTATATAATAGCCAACGGGAATAAAATCGAGCGTAATCGAGCCTAAAGGAACTGGACGAGATTGACCGATACAGCTCGAAACGGCTCGATTCGGGCTGAAAAAGGGTTCACATTTCGAAGCCACGGCGAGCGTGATGAAGCCCCGTCGACCTTTTCCCTTTGGCTTGATTTCGCTCAACCTGGCTCGACTGACTTTTCACTGGGCATTAAGGGCGAGGCGCTGAGTGTAGAACTGGCAACAGAGGAGGAGATGGAGATTTGGGTTCATCTCGGCACACTTTTATGGTCCTGGTAGCTTGGAAGTAAAATCGTGAACGCCGGCAACTACAGTCGTGGACAAACAAACAAAATGGACAAACCTTATTGCAGTTGAACGCTTCTCGTGTGCGCTTTCATGGGAAAATAAACCCATAAGCAGCAACTGCTTCCTTCCCGTCGCCATCAAGATCTGAATTCAAAGTCTGCAGCTTCGAATTTAGTACACGTCAGTGTTGCACGTTCACCCGCCCGACCTTGAGTCGAGGTCAATTCTGCTTCGGCTGTACAGTGTAATAAGATTCAATTCAGATTGTACCTTCGAATTAGTACACGTGCAGGGAATTGATTGCTTCGGACCTCAAGCCCAGTCAAAAGTCTGGAGACGTGGGTGGACGGCCACAGATATTCATCGATTCATCCATGGGCGTCAGCAGACATCCATAAATGGGCCATTTCGTGGTCATTTGATTGATGCTCATGGATGGCTATAGACGTTTCTGGATAGATATCAATGGACGTCGATATACATCAGTAGACACCTCTGTATTCGGGTGCGAGTAATACATATTGATAACCGTATACGCCTACAGACCCGCCTCCATACCCGCCTCCTTTCTGCATCCATACACCATATGCACACCTCAGCTCGACGCGCATTTCTTCTGCAGCAAGCAACATTAAGCAAGGATCTATTGAAAAAGGATCAAGCGTACCTTTAACTCCGCTGATTTCTTCTTGAATACCTAGGGAAATCGCGGTGAGAGATGTATTTGTGAAACAAGCAGACACTTACATTTAACTCAGCGACAGTCAAATTACCGTAGTACGTATCGTAGTCATTCTTTGATCCTCCAGGATTCTTACTAAGCCATTCGCGGCCGCAGACGTTCCTGCGTTAGAAACCAGAGTCAGTAAAGATGAACAGAACAAATGTGCTGCTTACTTGGCATTTATAGCAGCCGGCACAACGTAGAGTTTGGGCTTGGGCTTGCGAGCTTTCGTTGCCGTTGCTGCTTTCGCTGAGGGAGCACCAGATTGCTCTCCCAGAGGCCGAAGATTTCGTCCCTGCGTCGGTGGCGGTAACCGGAGGAACAATGGGAGCTTTCTTCGTTGGCACTTTTTTCGAATCTGGTTTCTTCGGGGGAGCGTTTGGGCTGATATTGATAGACGCTGTGCTAGCCACCTCGGATCGGAGCTTGAGTGGGGACTTTGCTGAGGCGACTGTCGCTGAGGTATCCAGATCTTCATGAGAATCTGATGGTGCTAGTTCAGAGCCAGTAGGCGGCGTAGCAACTATAGGCTCTAGATATGGTATCAGTATGGAAGCGACAACTGAGGGCTGTCTGACCTTTGATAACCACGGAGCTAGAGCTGCCAGCTTTGTCATGGACGGGATTTTGGGGATGTTCCGGTTCTTCAGCGGCAGTCTTGAGCATCGCGACCTTCACTCCAGCCCTAGATTTGAGTTAGCGTTAATATCAGTCCCTATAAGAGTCGGGTGGACATACAATGGATCCCCTCGCTTCTCCTAGAGAGAGAGAACATGAGAACAAGCTACAGAAAGGAATAGATACATACCAGAGCCCTTGACGACACAGCCGTTTTTGACTTCTTGTTCGAGGAATGCTCTGGTTCCTCCATGCGACATTTCTTTGATGAACGGCTCCCGTCACTGAGCGACTCAGCTATGGACCCTTCCGGTCTCTCTGTGGCTTTGGTCATTGCGATATCAGGCGATTCCGAAGTATCCTCGATTTTGATGCGCGTCTTGATAGTGTTCTTGTTCTTCCAGCTGCCATAGTTAGAGGACCATAGATATTGGAATTTCCAGCAACCTTCGCCAAGATGGAGCTCAGGGTAGCTGATGCGAAGATGGTGCTGAAAATATTGTAAATGATCCCGGTTAGCGTCAGTATAGTTGACTGGGGCACAGCCGTTGTCGTGGAAGTAGTTCCATATCTTGCGAGCATCCTCGTATGCAGAACAAATGCGTGCCTTCGATACTGGTTGTCCATTCTCGTCCTCAAAGTAATCTGTATTGAGAATCTTTTCATGGTCAGGCAAGCGTGAAGAAGACGAGGAAAAAGCTGTTGATTTCGCTTTCTTCTGATTGTCAAAGGGGTCGGTGAAGGCCTTCTTGTCCCAGTAGCGAACAGAAGGATAATCGCTCCGTTTGAGAGGTACATGGATAGGTACAGAGGGAATCTTGAATAGTGTTGTGATAGGCAGTAGCGAGTCCGAGGGACCTTGAATTTGAAGACGAGCCTGAGCCGAGGGTGGAGCCAAAGAAAGGGAGTCAAGCCGAGTCAGGAGAGTGTTATATGCAGTTCTATAGCAAGAATTAGGACGCATATATCAGGGAGAGATTTGTGTTGACACACCGGAGGCCAGTAATCTCGCCTAACAACCTATCGCGTTCACGTATGCTGTCCTCCAATCGTGTTTGAGCCTGCCACTGGTGTTGAATAGCGTTGATATATGCGAGATTGTTCGCTTGAACGAGTACTTCAGCAGTTGCCATGTGTGCAATTTGTAGAATGAACGTATCCTGAAAAAAAGTAGGGCAGATATATACATAGCAAGGGAATCATACATACCTCGCTGCTAGATTCATATCTATTGTATCCCCCAGATCCTGATGGAGAGCGACCTGGAAGAAGATGGGTTCGTCCCGAATTTTGGCGAGATTGGAGCTGTCTGGATGGTCGTTCACGATGCTGATTATAATTCAGCCTCGGAACTGGAATGATGTCCTGAGTAGGAGAAACGGGATGAATAGAAGAGAGCGAGTTCAAAGAGAAAAACCCGAGGGAGTGCGATTGTTGAAACGACATGATGGTGGTAAAAAGGCAAGTGGGTCCAGCTCACGTGAGAGAACGCGTCGCGTCAGTCAGTGCAGTCAGTGTCACATCCACTAAGTCACGTCACCACCCCTTTGCAGCGTTTTGGACAAGTACAATAGACTTTATTTTCCCTCAATCCGTCGGCGTCAGCGGAGGGTGTGGACATGACGGTGGTGGACAAAGATTTGAGCGCGCTAAACACGTGTGCCAGGAACAAGGGCAGCCGGACTTGCGATCATTCCGGCTTGTGGGCCAGGAGTCCACGCGTCCGCGCGCGTGCTTCTTAAACGCTTCTGTCTCATTCTATTCATCTTTCATACGACTACTTCATCAGTGGATGTCGGCTGGCGCATTTAGGTAGACAAAATATCTGCACACGTCCCTGCCCGTCTCCTACCGTCTCCAGACTTTTGACTGGGCCTCAAGGGAAGATTCCGACTGAACTCTGTTGTCCCCAGCCCTATCCTCCTGTTGAACACTTCTCCGAGTCTCCAGCTCTCTGGGCCTCTGGGCCTCTGGCACATCTTACATCGGCAAAACATGATCCTGCACACAACGCAAATTTGATGTTTGCTCATTGATCGAGGTATCACCGACCGTCTACTGGCAGGACGCCCCCTGCCGACGCTGGAAGGCAGGGCTCTAATGACGCGTCAACTGAAGGAGGAGAGGTGGCTGAGGGCTGATGTAGACCTTTGTGAGCAGTTGAGACGAGCCGAGAACAATGTCTCCCCATGCAGCCCACGCTTTCGATTTGATACTGTTTACCTGCTCTGGGGATAATTATCCTCCTTCTCAGTGCCTCCGACTATTGCCCACTGCCTAGCCCTATGGCGAAGTGGAATCATGATGGTGGCGCCATGACAGAGGCGTTGAACGTCGAGGAGGCGCTACGGAGCCGCCTACCCAGACCCCATGCTAGACATCGTCGCTCCCCGATACACACCGGCTGGTCCGTACCACGATGGTAGCACCATCTGTAAAGTCAGCGTGCTATGGGAGTAGACGATTGTTGTCTCCTCTGGTCATCGTCGTCTACCCGCCGACCAATTCACCCTATCCGCTATTCCTTCATTCAATTGGCCTTGTCCTGCCGCTGTTGAAGCTTCACGAATTAAGTTGTTCCGGTTTCAATTGAAGGACCTCACCATTTTGGTCTCCACTGTAAGTTCGACTCAGCTGTTGGTAGTTGCGTACCTCATCTCTTTCTACTAGGCTTTTCCTCCGGATGAGATCACCCGCCATACATTTGCCCTGTCCCTCATTGATGGTGGCACAAGGAGGTCACCCCCTCCTTTCGCTGATGCCCGTCGTCATGTACAATTTACGCAACCTATGCCGCCCATCAAGACCTCACGTCAGAATACCATCTCCCCTCGGGCATTCTCATTGATGGATGCAGAGGTCCAGGTGCTATCGTCGTCGTTCATTCACATGGACAATACACTGCGTAGGATGTTGGAGGAGGATGCTCGAGGCAAGATACTACCTGTATCTCCTCCTGGCTGATCCTGGACCACACATCTCGTCGTTTTTTTTTACACGAGCCAGCTATCATCTTTCTCCCTCTCACCCGTTACACCCGGGCTGCCCCTTTCCTATCCTTCAACTTGCTAGTTCGCCGCTGCCATCGCATCCTATCGTTTTCTATCCTTTATCATCTAGGATCTCTCCTTACTTCGAGATACCAGAATAACGAGGATGGCGCACAAAAAACATAGAATGCTGGCGGGTCGAGACACGATAATGAATAAGAAGTGGATCCTCAGAGTTCTACGTTGCGCTTTTTCTCCGCAACGTCAACCCCGGACACCATCTCCTTTCTCCGCCCCACCCAAGTCGCTTTGTAGAGCAGGACCGCATCTGTTATCGATGAATTCTGACTTCAACACGCCATACCCACGTAAGCGACCTAGCTCTCTAGTTTACGACTTGCTCAACACAACCGGCAGGACCTCACTGAAACCCAACTCGCCCGCCACATATCTAAGCAACCTCCGGAGTCGCCACTATATATCAACGCTGTAATGTCATCTTTGTCCTGGGTTCCTCATCATTGGTTACGGAGGGAAGATATTATCGTCATCGTCGCTCAGTGCCACAGTGGATGGCCCATAGGAAGGATGCTTGGAGCGGGATACTACCCGTTTCTCTGCCTGGTCGTATACACCTCGACTAGCATGGCCACAAGCCAGGCGACACTACCTACATGACCTTCTAATTCTTTCTTCCCCGCACTCGTTACGGGGAGGATGTCACTCTCCCTCGCTAGTCTCGCCAGTTCACCCACACCTCATATTATCCCATCATTTGTTCTTTCACATGCTTCTATGAGGCTCGCCTCCTCCGCCGTTGTTTGACGGGTCCATTCTCTTTCACCTCTCGCCGGTCCGCGCAAGATTTGCTATATCTCATACCCGGATTTCGGTATCGCCCCTTGGCTAATCCTCGTTCCAGAAAATCCCTGGCGTCTTTACCGCCTCTTCCCAACAGTATTCTCACGCTGAGAAAGTGTTCCCTAGGCTGATCCGTAGCCTACCCGCTGCATTCGTCTATATCCCGCCAAGATGTATACTGCACCAGTGCTCTGAGTCCTTAGATGGTCCGCCGATTCTCGCGATCCGAATGAACAGCGATTGGAGTGACGTATCTCATCTTTCTGGCAGGTATATATCTGCGTGAGGCCTCTCCACCACACGTTATATCTCGCCTATGCAGCAAGAAGGCGCGCTTCTCTCAGCAGATTTCTGCTATCACGCCGTAGTGTATGGTGTATACAACCTCTTGATTCACCATCATAGCCTTACCCACTCGATCTTACGCGTCGGAACACCATCCAGCCTCAGGACGTCCTTTTCGTCTAAGGAATCGAATACTGCTGCCATTGCTTATGGGAGATACATCACGGAGGTATCGATGATAGGTGGGGAAATCTGGAGAGATGTTACTCATATCACTGCCTAGACCATAACATTTCGACGGGTCCGTTTGTCCACAAACCAGGCTACATCATCCACGCATCTTTCGGTTCCTTTCTCCGTACTTGATTTTCTCTCCATATATTTGACCGCGCCACATTACATCCAAACCCGCTCCTCAGCGCTTTCACCGTCTCTTCTCGGTAACCTTCCCGCTCCGCTTAGAATCCCTGGTCTATCCACCCTAAGTGGTCTGCAGATTTCCAGGACGGCGTTGTTCTCTGTCCTCCAATGTTAGTGCGGCATTCCTGCATAACTTCCAGGCTTGGGATTCCTGTATACACGCGTCAAAATCGCATCTGCACGACCTCAAGACTCCAAGACGACACCCATTTCTCCTGGGCCCCTGTCTACCCTGTGGATCAGCCTTCCTTATTGGATCAAAGCACTTATCAAGGAACAGCTCCGCCCAGCTTCCGGTCTTCCAAGAAAAGACTCCTGAAAGGACTACTAGCACTCCGAGTCTACATGTCCATGCAGATGACAGCCCCAGCCACCCATCATTCGTTGAAGGAACCCTGGGATTCATTTGACCCACAGCGGCAGATATCATTTTCGGGGTCATGGCAGTCCATCGAGGTGATCCAACTCGAAATCCTTTCATCTAATCACCATCTCACTCTCTGATGTGACAAAATATCCTACTCGTTCCGGTGCAGTATGTTCGGCGTCTGTTGCCGCGTTTCTCTCGCTGATGACCTATTTCCGGAAACAGTGGATTGTGTGGATGGCGCTGCTTTCGTGTATATTCCTTGTCGACGGCGCTTATTCACCCCCATATACATACGGAGTATTGCCGATTCAGTCTTGACGCCTCGAATACAGGAATGTACATGCACGGCGGTTGTGGCCAACCTTATCCTCGTTGGCAATGCGTATCGTCGAACGTTCACCTATTACTCTACCTTATAGCCTGGACTTGAATATGTCGCATCGCCTTCTGCATGTCCCGATCTGAATTGTCTCAGATCTCTCTAGCGAGCCCTCACAAAATCAAAACTCTGAACATTGGGACCCAAGTTCGCTATAATAACCCGGGGAACGCAGATCCCACGAATACTCCCATAATTTACGGCCAATGCAGCGGTCGATCCTAGGGGGACAGGACAGCCTGTCCTCATAAAGACTTCCGTAGAGGCGTCCGTGTGTCGGTTCTCTGGCACGCGGCGGGTCGATGCTGCTAACCACTGATAATCCTGGTCAGTGGAGGTTCGCAAGCTCACCTCGATGGGGATGATGTCTTGGTTGACTGACCCGTCGGTCTCGAAGCGTGTCCGGAAGGATTCTGAGGGCGGCTTGTGTCTTCTCCATTTCTGGAATGCGAAAGCAGATGAGGATCTGGATGCGAGGCAGACGATCGTCTCTCCACTGCGACCATCTTCCCCTCCTCACTAAGTTTGGAGTACCCTGATCAAGAAAAGCGGTGCTAATATCAAGAATAGAAATCGAATCACGCGAGATTGAAAATGGTCGATCAGGAGAAGTTGAACGAGCGAAAGTAAGTATTCCTTTTGTTGCCGCTGAATTTGAAATCTCCAAGCGGTGAATACCTCTTTGGGATGCGCGGATTTACTTCCGCTTTCCGGGTGCAATTTGAGACTGAATTTAGATAGCATTTATAACAAGAATGTGTAATGTGTAATACAAATATAATTCAAGAATGCATAGGGACACTACCGAGTACAAGTCATACCATCCTGTCGAGCCGTAGCAGTCGACGTCATTTTTTGATCTCCCTGGGAGCTGCGCACCGTAATTCCAAAGGTGTTTTCTTGCGAACGCGACTCCTATACGCATAAGCGCTCGAACAGACGATCGAACCCAGCTGGTTCTCTTTTGTCGACCTGGGTTCAGCGTGGCCTCGCGACCGCCGAAAACATTTTTCCAGCTTGCATGTACGCCATGAGACATTCGGAAAGGCCGAGAAACGGAGAAACGCACCTGTGACTGCTTCTGCGTTGCTTTACCTCCATCGCCCTCGCCAATCTCCCCGTGACCGCCTCCATCTCTTTCCTGTACACATCTTTGCGTAACAAAGCCACCTCTCCGACAAATAGGAAGATTTCAGGATTCTGGACGACCCGATAGCTTATCCTAACTATCAGCAAACGCGTATCAGACAAAGCAAACCGAAAAACACTGACCTTTGGTTCCGAGGTGTCCTAGTGTTTATTGTTGAATTTAAAGAAGTCGGCAAATGCTCTTCATGTTCATCCCACTTTGTCTAAGGAAGATTTTCGCAATTGTCTTCATGGTGTGAAGAAATTCGATACACAACCTTTTGCATTCCATGAATCCATAAAAAGCAGAGAAGCATGTGCCACTTACCTTGAGACTATGACAAGAACAATATAGTTGTTCCGTCAGACGAACGAGCCGGTCATACGACGGTAGCCAGCTAGGAAAATAGGACTTTATCGTCATCACTATCAACTATTCGACTTTTTTTCTTCCATTCCGTGTTGTTGCTGCTCCCTCGGGCTGGCCGTCATCTTAGCATGGTTCTACTTTCCAGACAGCAATAGCACTATAGTTTGGAGGCCATTTGGTCGAAGCGTGATCTCAATTCCCACCGTCGTCGTAGGGAGATGTTGATGAATTGGGGTTGCACGCGATGGCATCCAGCATAAACGGTAGGGTAGCAGGGGAGAAAGGATCGTGTCGGGCGATGGTCATGATGGTAAGAGGGAGGATACGTTCGGACTTTGCCGGCTTTAATCCTGTAGGGGTTCTGATGACGCAGAATTGTTGGAAAGAAATGTATATGATCTGTATATCCTTGTTAAATGTCCTTCCTTAGTAGTAAATTTAAACCACCGATGAATGACAATGAATTGATTCCAAAGCGATAGAGACAGACAGACAACGACAAGCTAAAGCGACGAAGGTAATAGATATATCCTACATAGACCAAAGTGTATATCCTGATAGAACCGATAGCAAATACAACAAAGAAGAGAAAATGAATCATAGGCATAGCGGGGACAAAAAACAGTATCAAGAGTGAATCGAGAACGTTAGAAACTGGGATCCTGCATTGAAATGATGATTAGAAAGAGAAGAGCGGAGAGTATAAATAGAAAGCGGAATACGGAGTGCATATAATCAATCGTCAGGAATCGATTGAGGATCGAATGTCGAGAATCATGGTGTAGAAAACATGAGGGATGGTGACAATCGGAGGGATAGAAGAAGTGATCACGACGACGTGAAGGAAATTTGAAGTGAGAAGACACGAATTACAACGTCTGTGTGGATCAAGCACCGTATGAGCCCGACCAGTCTTCAGAGGGCTCAGAATACATAGCATTCCCAAAATCCTGGAATTCGAAACTCTCATTCGTCGCACCATCCTCTGATGGACCAGCATAGGGTGAGTAAACGTCATAGTTCAGATGCTGAGCGAAGTAATCATCTGGGCTGTAGCCTAGGGTATGAGTGGTATTAGGTTGGATAGCGGGTGAGGTGCTACTGCCGACAGAAGGAGAGGAAGTGGGTGCGAAGACGATTGAAGACATGAAGGGTGAGACGCTGAGTGTAGAGCTGGCAGCAGAGGAGGAGATAAAGATTTGGGTCTGTCATGTCGTATTTAAGCAACTGCAGTGGATGTCAATAATAATTCGAAGTTCCAGTTGTTGGACTGCACAGCCACAGCCACTTTGCGCGGAGTCTTGGAGTGAAATGTGCATCCGATTGCGAAATTGGAGATGCGGCCTCGGACCAAATACCGAGGCTCGTTGTCAAGATCGCATCAACGATTCGAAGAAGGAAGGCCGCTTAGACCAAATATCGAGTTTCGGCCAAATATGGGAGCCAGTGCGTGCCTGGATTCCTATGTCCTGAAAAGGAAGGAAACGTTATTGTGAGGCAGAGGCGCCTGGCGAACAACATGTTCATGCCGTGACTTCGAACTATTATTGACATCCACTGCAGTTGCTTAAATACGACATGACAGACCCAAATCTCTATCGCTTTCTCTCCTTCTGGCATTGCACTCAGTGCCTCGCCCTCTATGTCTTCAATCGTCCTGCCGTCGAGAGGACAGTGCATCCAGATCATTGACGACAGCCAGCCCTGTCAATGTCAATGGTTCTTCCCTCCCGAGTCGCCCCTGCTAGACCAGGTAGGCTCCCATTCTCCTTTATCCATCTTCTTGTGCTCAGTCTCCCAGCTCGTCTGCGGCCTGTGTGGACACGGCATTCACGCCCATGCCGACTATGTTTCGATCGTCGTCAACCATTATCCCACGAATCAATGCGCCGCGTATGCCCAGCAGGTATGCTACTCTCCACTACTACGCGCCGTATCCCGAACTCACGATGGCTTGTGCGGTAGACACATCTGTTGCAGTTTTGCACCTGTGGAGCCCAATTCTGCGAGCACATCGGTACCTATAATTCGTATCGTATCCCGGAGCCCTGGTCTGTTCTACGCTATTTCAATCCAGACACGAATGGGCCTTCTCCCAGTGCCACCACGAGCAACTATTCCAACGACGCCAATAGCCCATTCTCCCCGAACACCACGCCATCCTCCAATTACACCGCCGACATGTTTTCCAGCGACGCGACGGACATCCCATTCACTCCTGCATACATGCCCTCTCCCTCTCCTAACGCCAACCCATCCTACCCTTACGGCGACACAGTTATCTTCACGCCCACCCCACAACCCGTTGTTCAATTTGCCATCCCTCAGATCGAGGCGCGTTCCCACCCGGAAGTGGAGAATTCCTACGGAGTTCAATACCCGGACGATAACTTCAGTGTCAACGTCCAGGACTCGCGCGCGAGATTTGACCAGGATTATCCCTACAGCGCGACGCACGGCCCGGAAGCCTGGGCCGGTCAACTTGATTAGATAGTGGCGAAAAGCTTATTCCATCATCCCCAGCTTCGTCGTCGTTCGGTGTACGAAGCAATGCGTCATGAAAACGTCTGTAACCACAATGTATGAACTTTTTGGATATCGTCTCGTTTTCTTTAATTTCTTATGCTCAGTGTACATGTCTGTTATGCTTATCGCTCTGCTTTGCTCTGAAATATCAGTTTTATTATTTAATGCAATGAATGAACGTGTTGGACACCTCGTATGTCCTTAACTAGTCGGAAAAACACTTCAAGCGGCCTCATTGGTCGCCGGATGTATCGGAGGAGCTAGTTATGCTAGCCTCGGGTTCCTCGTGGTCCCCGCTCCATTTTCAGTCTCTGTTATATCCAAATGGCAAATCCTGATGGACGCATTATGAGAAGGAGGATACGCAGAATAGAGGCTTTTCCTACATGGAGACCATGATAGACAGAGTTTCCGTTGTCGATAGATGTGATATACCATGTCCACCAGACGAGCGAGTCAACAAGTTCACATAGCAGCTACGCCAGTCATGCCCTACTGGTTGGCCGCTTCGCTCTCGTTGCTGATCTCCGTCCCTAGTAACCCTCTCAGCTAACCAGCGCTTTCCTCCCTCCATTTTTGTCTCTGAACCGGCCGGAAGATGATCGGTGAGGTTCCACAGGATGCTAGGCAGGAAAATGTGAATGCAAAACCGAGAAAGTTAAGAAAAGACGATTACAGTTGAAACATCGATTGACTTGCTTTAGCTATCACTTCCACCTACCTACCAACTTCTGTTGTTCCCAGCCTAACGTATACCGAGGTGTAGGATGAGTGCATGAGACAAACAACGGTCGGCCGGAGGCGAAAAGAAAGGGGAGCGGCTGTTACCAACATCGTGGAAAGTCTGCGAGTGGGGAACATAGCGTAGGGCATTGATACAGCGCGTCCAAAACGAGATCGAAGGCGATCGCATAACTGAGTTTGCAGGACCAGCCAATGAATGCTCCGAGTAGAAGTCTCAAGCAGCCAGATTCCGCCATCGAAGTCATCATCCGCGCTTATCGGTTTGATTGATATAATCTCCGGGCTTGGGCGATCGATATTGATGACGAGGGCTACGCGTCCTGGACGCAGACAGGACACCGACATGAAGGTGCGATAGTGGTTGAATGGAAACGGATATGGTGGAAATCTGAGATGCCGTAGCAGTCATCAGTGCGCCAATTCGGAGCATTGCTGGTGTTGTCGAGGCGAATTATCGAGGCATAGTTCACGTAAACGAGGTCGATCCAAGGTGTACGTGTGCGAGTGCATGATGTTGGCGGTCTGCGTTATGAGTGATGGATGCTGTAGCGCGGTGCCCCAATCAGAGAAAAGGCGACGTACGTTTTTCATGTCCTTCCGCACGGTGTATCCCTGCTATATGGTAGCGTCGACGGTGTATGTTCCCTGTTAAAATTGGCACTGAGGCCCTCCAGGTTGCGCATGGTGACGGGAAAGACGGAAGAGTGAAAGATCCTGACCATGTGTCATGTTTCACCGGTCCGGATTCCGGAACCCTCTCGTTAACCATCATGACACATGGACTGCAGCTCTCTGTCTCCTTCAATCTCAATACGCAACGGCTCTACGCATTGCTCACGAGTCCGACCGAAAATAAGCATTAAAGAAGGGACGCTGAATGATTGAGTGAGTTTGGTGTAGAGGCGATTGCGGATTACGACGAGCTTGAAAGCACTTTGGAAGAGTGTCAACTTGAACACTTTTCGACTTATTCTGAGAGGTGAGATTCACTTGACGTTCAACCACTCACAGCTGATCTCAAAAACTAACAGTGATAACCCGACGATTTGGACTTCCAGTAGCCGAAGGAACACAAAGGTCCAGAAACACGTCGGTACGGGCCAAGCTGCCAAAAATTGCCTGGATCCTAGTCTTTTGTCGGCAAACAGGCTTACCCGAAGTCTGCAATTTTTTCGTCACAATGGTCGCAAAATTCGCGAGGATACCCGTGCTCGGGGAGGTAAACGTGTTAAAGACATGAGGCAAGTACTCTTCTTGAGTGCGGGGTGAGAAGGTGCCCGGGAAGTTGGGGATTCTGTCGAGCTTCAGCTTCATGGTAATGGTCCTTTTTATGACGGTGGTCCTGGGTGCTGTAGGTGGGTCAAACTCAAAAGCTAGTAAGCTAATTGTAAGCGGACCGTGAGAGATCTGGAGTATGCCATCAATGTCCATCATGTTTCGCTGATGTAAGTAAGCGTAGATTGGCCAAGACCCATCATGTAAATGTATACCTCTTCATCGATCTCAAAGTACCAAGATCTGTGCGACGCGACGTCGAACCGGTACAGTTAGCGTAAAGCGCCCTGACTGATCGGAACCTGCCGGCCAATGTGAGCCTGCAGATCAAAAGGCACTGTTGACCTGACTTTCTCCCGATGTGGTTGAAGTTAAGGTTGAGAAGCTGACGGAACCTGCCAGCCAATGGGGGCCTGCAGACTCTTGCAGATCAAAAGGCACTGTTGACCTGACATTCCCGACGTGTTTGAATTCAGAGTTAACAAGGCGATCAATCTCTGAGTTCCAGTACCAATTGCGAGCGTTAGCGACCATACATCGAGTCTACACGAGGCCCGGCTAAATTTATTCGTTAAGTACGAACAAATGTTGAAGATGCGAGTCAAATCTCCTCGAAATTCGAAAATGTTGGAGTTTCGGGACCTTTGATCTGCTGTCTTTGTTGGATATCCAAAAAGAGAAGAATCCCGAGCGCTGTTGAGTGTATTGATAAGTGCTGTTAACCTTGCACTGTTCAAATCCGAGCGTGACAAGACACGAATAAGTACCTAAGAGTACTTACAGGTGAGTGAGCATGCTAAGAGATTCGGTGATTGAACTTATACCCACTCCGAAAAATGTAAGATTTCTGGAGAGTTTATAACGACCAGAAGCTGGTCATGAAATAGACAAGACTGTGTTGGGATAGGGAGTATAATTATATACGGCATACTGCCGGTTTCTGGATTAGTTTCTGAGCATCAGAAATTTTACATTTTTTGGAGTGCCCTGCGCGTACTTACGGTCAACAGAGAAGGCAGAAACCAGAGCGATGATGTGGTAGTAGTGGCGAAGACTCGAACAGCAAGCTAGAATTCCGATGCATACAAAGTCAATTGGGGATGTTGGGCAGTATCTTGCCACAAGAGGTGTCCGCCATAGCCGCCCACCCTCTCGTGACCCTTGACATTGCGGTGGATCAGGAAAGAATCAGGACTCGGCAGCTGCCGCTACGGGATTGACCGACACGATTTTTGTGCTACCGATCGTGCTGTCCCACATCTACAACGTCCTCGAGGCGGCACCCTTTCCCCGCATTGGACTACAGCCCCGTATACTGTATGAGCTGTCTCTTGAGCTGACATGGCATCAAGCTGGACTCGCGGGATTTACTATTACTTACAAGAAGGCACCTTTTTTCCGGCGTATATGATCTCTTCAAAATCCCCATCCGTAGACCACCCATCAGGCCTATCAGGTAGCACGGGATTTTCGATGACAATACAGTGTACATTGTACATTCATGCCATTGTCAGGTGAGGCCCTGCAGTTCATTTTGTGACGCGGCCTCGGCGATTTTCTCTGCAATGACTCGATCTCTTTGTCGGTTACCTGCCGCCTCCTCCGTTCTTGTCGCTCGATCTCGATCTCGTCTTCATCACCATATCTGTGCTTTCGCTTCCGTCACATTCGGTGACTTCACGGTAGAATTGAATGTCCTGAAAGCGGAACTTACAATGCGATTGCAATAAGTAATTCGCCGATTTACTAACGCCTTTTCTTCTCTATCACGATTGAACAGTCGTGTTCTCTAGAGCCTGAAGGTGCATGTCGAAACGACGGAAAGTAGATATTCTCAAAATAGATTCCAGCAGAGCATCTTCGAGGGTTGTCAACGACACCGTGATGGCTTTAGGCACGGTAGGTGTTTCGGGAGGTGCTTTCCTCGGAAGGAGATTATACTCACCGTGTTCGTGGGGGTGTATGGCAAGGCCGCCTCTCCAACGGATTGCGTGCTCCCTGCTACGCTCCGGAACCCTCGACCCGGAAGAGTTCTCTAGCTCATCGAAATCACGGCACCGAGTTCGTCGCAAAAGCTGGTCCTACTCTCTTGCCAAAGTCATCCTCATCGATGATGCTTCTTGGTTAGGTTGCAGTGCGTAGAATCATTCCGTGACCGAAACGGAGACCTCCGGATGGGTCATGGCGGATAATAAAAGAGTTCTGTCGGCAATTCCCGCGGGTTTTCCGTCTCAACATCTCATCTCGCTCGATACCCGATTCTCGTTTCTCGTCAGACCCAAGATAACATTGCAATGGCAGGATCCAGGAGTATTGGGCAAAACCAGTACGTCATTGTAATCATCCAATCAAACGAAAGTCCGTCCTATCCGCGTCTCAGAGGGTGCACTTTGCACCATGCACGCCATGTTTTCCTGCTACTATCTGGCCATGGGGTATCGATGTCTAATCATTACATGTGGTGACGGCGTGCTGAAGATCCTGCGGACTGCTCCTTGGACGCTATCTCGGAACTGGAGGCCCACGTACTGGAGCATCGTCGCATTCTACGCCAAAGTCAACCGCTGTCTCTTCCAATCGTCGTCGATTACCTATAGGCGGCGCGACGATGAAATACAACCTCTACCGCTTATCGATGACGGCTCCTTAATCGACGAGATTCCGGTCATTAGAACGACTACCCTCTTGACAGTGCGTGTAAGGATATGAGCAGGTGACGTCCCTCTGATATGGTCTGCATTGCAGTGTTAACTGGCATGTATCATCTAGACTGAAAGTATGGCGACAAGAAACAGGTCAAATTTGATTGCGCGCCATCTGGCTAGCGTCACAAGGCCTTTTTCCCGCAAGCTGCACGCTCAGGACCGGCCAACATCTGTATGGAACTTCGAGTAGTGTAGACTTGTCACTTTATCTACTTCGCTGCTAAATATTACACCGTCGGAGCTCTCTGTCTTTTCATGTCACAGAATTTGATTTGATGATACACGCACACGCGTACATTCCACATTTCTGTCTCTGCGCAGACGCGTTAAATTTGTGTCCCTTCAGCACCGAATTCAACTAATACTCATCACGGAGCAAAGCAGCACGAGTCTATCCCGGTAAGTTTGAAAGCACCAGTCAATGATGATAAATTAATTACAAAGCAGTTACAAAACGATAGAGACGGACGGACAGCAGTAAACTAAAGTGAAGAATGGAATAGACATATCCTAGACCAATGTGTATATCACCGATAGAATTGATAACAAATACAACAAAGAAGAGGAGAAAATGACACAGCGCGACCGAATTTCGAAAACAGAAATCAAAATAGAGATCCTGCATTGCAGTGACGATTGGAGAAGAGCCGAGAGGACAAATAGAAAGCGGAATACATAAAACATACAATCAATCGCCAGAAATGGATCTGGGATTGAATATCGAGAATCAATATGATCGAAGATGGCAAGGATGGGGACAATGAGGGATATGTAGAAGAAATGATCAGGACGGCATGAAGGAGGATTAAAGCAAGAAGACACAGATCACGATGTCTTTCGCCGTAGATCAAGCACCGTATGAGCCTGACCAGCCTTCAGCTTCAGGTGGCTGAGCGTACATCGCATTCCCATAATCCTGGTATTCGAAACTCTCATTCGTCGCGCCACCCTCTGAGGGACCAGTATGTGGCGAGTTGACAAAATAATTCTGATACTGAGCGAAGTAACCGCCTGATTTGTAACCTGGGGTCGGAGTAGTATCGGGTTGAATAGCGGATGAGGTACTGACGGTAGAAGGAGAGGGAGTGAATGGAGTGGGAGAAATGTTCTTCCCGTCACCGGACGAAATGGCGGTGTTGTAATCAGAGGACGTGGGGTTCGGGGAGAATGGACTACTGTATGTACTTGTATGGATGAGACGGGGATCCACAGCGTTACGGATTCGCTGATGAAACCCATACCACCGTTACGCGTTACGCGTTACGTTTCTCAAAAAAGAGACGGTATGGGTTGCCGGCCGCCAGGCCGGGAGCTCTCTGAGGACGAAACCGACCCCCTCGTTACGCGTTACATCCTTTGTTTTCAGAGACGAGACGTCCCCGGCGTTACGCGTTACGTCTCATCCATACAAGTACGTACAATATTGGCGTCGTTGAAATAGCTCGTGGCGGCACTAGGAGAAGGGCCATTACTACCTGGACTGAAATAGTCCAAGACAGTCCACGGCTCTGGAAGTCGATACCAGTTATCGGTAGCGATGTGCTCGTAAAATCGGGCTTCACAGGTGCAACGTTGCGTCAGAGTTGTCTGCAGTGAACGTAGCTGTGATTTCGAGATACGGCATGGAGAGGAGAGCAAGCATACCCTTTGGACATACGCGGCACACTGATTCGCGGGATAATGATTGACGACGGTCGAAACATAGTCGGCATGCGCGTGAATACCGTGTCCGCACACAGCGCAGATGTTCTGGGAGAACGTGAGTACGGGAACATAGGTGAAGGTGAATGAGATCCTACCTGGTCTAGCAGGGGCGACTCGGGAGGGAAGAACCACAGACACTGACAGTACTGGCTGTCGGTGATCTGGATGCACTGTCCTCTAGACGGTAAGACGATTGAAGACATTAAGGGTGAGGCGCTGAGTGTAGAACTGGCAGCAGAGGAGGTGATAAAGATTTGGGTTCATCTCGGCACACTTTTAGTCCAGGTAGCTTGGAAGGAAAATCGTGAACGCCGGCAACTACAGTTGTGGAAAAGTGACAAAATCGACAATTTTGGCAACCGGGATTCGATCAGAATTCAAAGTCCGCATTTCAATCCTGCTTCTTGACCTTGGCAATGTGGTGCTAATTCCGCCTCTGTTACCCTCCTTCCTAACTAGTCGTTGACGTCATCTCAGGCGTCTACGACACGGCTAGGCCTAGCAAGGGAAGAGTCCTCTGTCCCAGCCCTATCCTCCTGGACAACACTCCTCCGAGTCTCCCTGAGCTCTCTGACACATCTTATATCGGCAAAACATGATCCTGCACACAACGCAAATTCGATATTTACTCACTGATCGAGGTATCACCGACCGTCTACTGGCAGGACGCCCCGCGCCGATGCTGGAAGCTAGGGCTCTGACTGATGGAGGAGAGGTGGTTGAGGGCTGATGTGGACCTTTGTGTGCAGCTGAGACGAGCCGAGAACGATGTCTCCCCATGTAGCCCACGCTTTCGATTCGATACTGTTCACTTGCTCCGGGGATAAGCATCTCCCTTCTCAGTGCCTCCGACTATTGCCCACTGCCTAGCCCTAGGGCGAAGTGGAATCATGATGGTGGCGCCATGACAGAGGTGTTGAACGTCGAGGAGGGTGCCACGGAGCCGCCTACCCAGACCCCATGCTGGACATCGTCATTCCCCGGCACACACCGGCTGGTCCGTACCACGATGGCAGCACCGTCTGTACTGTCGCTGTCGATGTTGTTCCGGTTCAATTGAAGGGCTTCACCTTTTTGGTCTCCACTGTAAGTTCGACGCAGCTGTTGGTAGTTGCGTACCTCATCTCTTTCTACTAGGCATTCCCTACAGATGAGACTACCCGCCATACATTTGCCTTGTCCCTCATCGATGGTGGCACAGGAAGTCACCCTCTCCTTTCGCTGATCCTCGTCGTCATGTACAATTTATGCAACCTATGCCGCCCATCAAGACCTCACGTCAGAATACCATCTCCCCTTGGACATTCTCGTCGATGGATACGGAGGTCCAGGTGCTACCGTCGTCGTTCATTCACATGGGCAATACTTTGCGTAGGATGTCGGAGCCTGAGGATGCTCGAAGCAAGATACTACCTGTATCTCTTTCTGGCTGATCCTGGGCCACGCATCTCGTCGTTTTTTTCACGAGTCGGGTCTCATCTTTCTTCCTCTCACCCGTTACGCCCGGGATGCCCCTTTCCTATCCTTGCTAGTTCGCCGCTGCCATCTCCCGTCCCATCATCTTTTATTCTCTATCATCTAGGATCTTTCCTTGCTTCAAGCCATCTACCAACAACGCAGTTGCTTTCTATCCGGAATAGGCCGCATCAGCATGACATCCCTTCGATACCGATGATGCCAGAATAACGAGGACGGTGTACAAAAAACATAGAACACTGGCGTGTCGAGACACGATAATGAATAAAAAGTGGATCCTCAGAGTTCTACACTACGCTTTCTCTCCGCAACGTCAACCCCGGACACCATCTCCCTTCTCCGCCTCGCCCAAGTCGCTTTGTAGAGCAGGACCGCATTTGTTATCGATGGATTCTGATTTCAATATGCCATACCCACGTAAGCGACCTAGCTCTCTAGTTTGCGACTATGTGCTCATCACAACTGGCAGAATCCCAATGAAACCCAACTCGATTCTAAGCAACCTTCCGAGTCGCCAATATAGCAACGCCGTAATGTCATCTTTGTCCTGGGTTCCTCATCATTGGTTACGGAGGGAAGATATTACCGTCATCGTCGCTCAGCGTCACAGTGGATGGCCCATAGGAAGGATGTTTGGAGCGGGATACTACCCGTTTCTCTGCCTGGTATATACCTCGACCAGCACGGCCACGAGCCGGGCGGCACTACTTATATGACCTTCCAATTCTTTCTTCTCCGTAACGACCTCCGCTAGTCTCGTCAGTCCACCTACGCCTCATATTATCCCATCATTTGTTCTTTCACATGCTTCTACGAGGCCCGCCTCCTCCGCAGTTGCTTGACGCGTCCATTCTCTTTCACCTCTCGCTGGTCCCCGCAAGAGTTATTCATATCTCATAACTGGATTTCGGCGTCGCCTCTTTGGCTAATCCTCGTTCCAGAAAAACCCTGGCGTCTTTACCGCCTCTTCCCAACAGTATTCTCACACTGAGAAAGTGTTCCATAGGCTGATCCGTAGCCTACCCGCTGCATTCATCTATATTCCGCCAAGATGTATACTGCATCAGTGCTCTGAGTCTTTAGATGGTCCGCTAATTCTCGCGATTCGAATGAGCAGCGATTGGAGCAACGTATCTCATCTTTCTGGCAGGTATATGCCTGCGTGAGGCCTCTCCACCATACGTTATATCTCACCTATGCAACGAGGAGACGCGCTTCTCTCACCAGATTCCTACTATCACGCCGTAGTGTATGGTGTATGCAACCTCTTGGTTCACCATCATAGCCTTACCCACTCGATCTTACGCGTCGGAACGCCATCCAACCTCAGGACGTCCTTATCGTCTAAGGAGCTGATCACTGCAGCCATTGCTTACGGGAGATACATCACACAGGTCTCAATGATAGGTGGGGAAACCTGGAGAGATGTTACTCGGATCACTGCCTAGACCGTAACATTTCGACGGGTTTGTTTGTCCACAAACCAGGCTGCATCGCCTACACATCTTTCGGTTCCTTTCTCCGTACTTGATTTTCTCTCCATATATTTGACCGCACGACCCCAATTAACGCGCCACAATACATCCAAACCCGCTCCTCAGCGTCTCTTCTCGGTAACCTTCCCGCTCCGCTTAGAATCCCTGACCTATCCACCCCAAGTGGTCTGGAGTTCTGCAGATTTTCAGGACGGCGTTGTTCTCTGTTCCCTCCAATGTTAGTGCGGCATTCCTGCATACCTTCCAGGCTTGGGATTCTTGTATACACTCGTCAAAATCGCATCTGCACGTCCTCGAGACTCCAAGACGACACCCATTTCTCCTCGAGCCCCTCTATAATCCCGCTCCTTGGATCTCGGTAATCCGTACACGACCTATCTATATCAGGACCTAGGACCATGTACGTCATCTTTGACCCAGGAGGCCCGAAGTCTCGTTCGCATCGAATGTCGGACAGGAGAGTCAAAGAGAAGCTTGATCGAATCGCCCATCGCTTCGCTCTGATCTCTTTCATTCATTCTTGTATTTGTGATATTCTATTTCTCGATCGAGGAAGAAGGATGAAGACCTGGATCGTACGCGCCCATCAAAGGAACACAGAGGCGAAGGGTAAAAGGAGAAACGATGTTTCGCAGGAGGCCGCCTGAGGACCGACCAGATGGCGGAAGGGATGCTGTGAGATGAAGCACTGCTAACCGGCTCGGATCGCCCTTTCGCCCTTCTGCGCGGGAAGGTGGTATAGATTTATTGGTGGTACAACAAACTCAGGCGAGGCCCTTCGAGCCGACGAGAACAGCGGCTGTTATAACGCAGCGCTTTGCTTTCAGTACTCCCGTTTTCCTCATGAGCATTGACATTAGGTTCTTGATCGGATCGAACTTTGCGAATAGTTTCGCGGATTGAAAGACCGCAGTGATGGCCTTTACTTTCACGGTCGCATTTTCAAGAATGCACATTTGTTTCGTTGGATGTTCTGCGGTCTAACCATGGTTAGAATAGACTTCCTTTTCCATCTTTTATACAACACTACGATATATGCTCTGCTTATCTGAACCCAAGTTTTCCGATGTACAGTTTTCTAGTAAATAATATGAAATCCAGTACATTCTTACAGACAACATTTCAAAGCAGTAGTTGTACAGATATCAAAGCACACAGCGAAGGAATATGAATGCATCCAAGAAGCACATACGATCTACAAATCCCTTCCGGCTTTGATAGTCTGGTAGCGATGTGACAAAAAGAGGAGAACAGAACGGGCAGTAGTGACGTACATTTGGGTAAAGGGATGGGATCCCGGACCTAGTTTGAAAGCAAGGTAGACGTCGATAGGAAAACAGTAAGAAGCAATGACGATGAAATGAAAGGACAGAATAGGTACGAAGAAAATGATGATGGCTGTCATCATTATTATGAATTGTAGTCTCGATAGACCGTCGGTGGGACGATTAGGCATATGGGCCGGTAGATGGTGCACCATCCATCCCAAATGAATAACCTTGGTAGTCATAATAACCCTCGGGCGCGTGGTTGACGGCGGGGTCGCCAGCCAAGTCATGGACCAAGGTCGCGTCGTCTGATTGCTGGTGAGAGACAGAAACGTAAGCATCGCTCTGGGAGAAATGGAGGACACTGTTGGAGTGAAAGGGAACGGGAATGGGGGCAAAGAGCATGGAATTGGGGTCGCTGGAAGGGTTAGCATTCATGGAAGGGATGTGTGTCGGAGTAACAGCGAAGGTGCCAATGTCGTTGGAAGGTCTGGTCATGTCGGCATTAGAAGGGGTAATGGTGTTGAGACTGCTCGCGATGAGAGCCGGACTATGGGACAGACCGATTGAACGATACGCGTTCACGATGGGCTCATGGTCAATAAGCTGTACGGTGCAAGTACACGCATGAGATTTATGAGCCTTCAACGCGAATAACGTGAGTCTCAAGTGGACTAATGCAGACTGGTAATGGGCACCTTTTGGGCGTAAGCCGCACAGTGAGTGGTGGGGTTATGAAAGACGACCTTCGATTCGTAGTCGACGTGGGCATGAATACCGTGCCCACAATCGACACAGCTGAGCTGAAAAAATTGGAGCGTTAAGCATATTGGTCATATAGACACAGAGCCTACCTGATCCAATGAGAGCAACGAAGGAGAATCGAACCATCGACAAGGACAGGCTACAGTCCCGTCGGTGACCTGGATGCATCGTGCTCGGCGAGGTAAAACTGAGAGAGACATGGAACAAGGACAAGTCCTGAGGCCTGAGTGCGCTGTGAGAGGGTGCTATGGAAGGTTGGGTTTGTCTTGAGTTCCATGTCGATAGACTTTGTTATAAGCAGTTCCAACTTCTCGGTCCAATACAGAATTCAATGTATGAGAAATTGAAGCGGAGCTAAATTTCCAGTAGGCCGACTTCCGATTTGACCCAGAAGGTTGATCTTTTTCCGGACCTTCCCTCTGCTTCTTCTTAGATTGTTCCTTCCTTAAGATCCACTATTAATAGCAAAAACGAATACCGTCCAGCTACATCAAAAATTCAAACCTTCACACAACCTTGCCGACGGACCCAGCGGCCGTTGAATATATTCATAGGATTAGCGCTTGCTTTGATCAATCCGAATGTCAGAAGTTGCTCAAGTAGCCCTCATTTCGCTGGATGGCCTGCAAAACAACTGGATGACGCTCCAAAGGGAATAGGAGTTACCGCGCTGCGACCCTCAAGTTCTTGACTTGTGCGCAGTGTCTTAAACTTACGGTGGCGGTAGTCCCATGTAAGCCTTGGTGCTGGGAGTAGAACCGGAAGATGCGTCCTGTATGCTCTAGCGCTGGGACAATGTATTATGTTTGGCTCGCATGTTCCTCCTGTATGCTCTTGCGCCGGGAGTTAACGACGAATCTGAAGAGTTTGGTGGATTCTCGAATCCCATCCCATATTAAAGGTGTCCTGAATGCTACAGCGCTGGGACTACCATGGAGATGTCGATTATCTAGCCAGGTTCAACGAACGTAGTCTGGATGTGTGTCATATCAAAGGTGTCCTGTAGGCTACAGCGCTGGGACTACTGGAGATGTTGACTATCTGTTTGTGTTCAATGTATACATGTCGTGGTTTCGTAGGTACTTTCAAATGCACGATCACGACGGCGTGCCAAAATCTTTCAAAGTTCTCTGTGGACTCGACCCCCCCGGCTCCGGAAAACTCCGATGTCATAATGGTCTCGACCATGACATTGACCTCTGATTTGTGTAGTGCGGACTCTGGTCAGTTTCCTTCTCAGGAACATCGACCAGAATTTATATCTTCCTCCTTTGACCGAGGCAGCTTGTCGGACTCTCTATCTATGACCTCATCAATCAGTAATAAATATGTGGACGCTAAGATTTACGTCACAGATCTAGTTGTGGCAGGTTGTGTTAAGCGCCAGATCATTGGGTACCATGAGGCTGTATGGAAGCAACGGCGGAGGACCCCTTACACTCACAGATACTTCCAACATATACAACGAGGGATCGTTTAGGTCTTGTGTTGCCTAAATCCCGCAACACTTGCCTCGCAGGGAGCAAAACTTTGCTGCTTTCGGGCCTTGTTTGATTCCTTCGTAAGCAACAACCCCCTCGTTATGTCTTACAAAGGTTCAAAATGGGCAACGCAACCGACCCCCCCTTACTCCTTACGTTGCTTCCATACAGGAAGGGACCGTACCCGAGATTTTGGAATTCGCTCTGGCATAGCCGCCATGACAGATGCTAAGTATGAGAACCGAGTTCAGATAAGCCGATCGCAGAGATAATGCACATCGTAGTATTGTAAGAGCCAGTCAACCGCTCTCCTCCCATCAAGATACGAACACAACAATAGATTCTTACAGACGACATCATTTCAAACTTATTCAAAGCAGTAGACATGCAGATATCAAAACAAAGTAGAAGGAAAAAGAATGCATCCAAGAAAGCAAAGATGATCCACAAATCGCGTCCAGCTTTAATAACTGCCAGATAGCAATATGACGGAAAGAAGGGAAAGCAAACGGGTAGTAGTTACGGTGTACATTCAAGTAAGGGTTGGGATTCCGAGTCTATTTTGAACGCAACTTGAAAGTAGACTCCGGTAGGGAAACAGTAAGAAGCAATGACGATGAAATAAAGGTAAGGAACTGGTACGAACATGGCTGTCATCATTATTATGCGTCGTAGTCTCGATGGACTATTGGTGAGATGGCTAGGCGTACGCGCCTGCAGATGGTGTATCATTCATCTCAAATGAATGTCCTTGATGAATATAATAACCCTCGGGCGCGTGGTGGATGGTGGGGTCGCCAGCCAAGTCATAGACAAGGGTCGCGCCGTCTAATTGCTGGTGAGGAACAAGAGCGTAAGCATCACTCTGGTAGAAACGGAGGATACCGTTGGATTGAAGGGGAATGGTGACTCTGTATGTGTCGGTATTAGAAGGGACGAGAATACTTGTGAAGAGAGCCGGACTGTGAGACAGAGCGATTGAACGAAATGCGTTCACGATGGGTTCATGGTCAAAAAGCTGTACGGTGCAAGAACATGTTTGCGATTGATGCGTCTGCACGAGTGGTATGAGTCCCAAATTGGACAACAAATACTGGCAATACGCACCATTTGGGCATAGGCCGCACAGTGAGTGATGGGGTTATGGAAGACGACCTTTGACTCATAGTCGACATGAGCATGGACACCATATCTGCATTCGACACAGCTGAGCTTAAAGAACTTTCCAGGTGTTACATGAGTCAAATGGTCGTATAGACAAGGAACCTACCTGATCCGAAGCATTGAACCATGGACAGTGACAGGCAATTGAAGTTCCGTCAGTGATCTGGATGCACCGTCCTCTGCGAGGTAAGATTGTTTGAGACATGAAGTAAATCCTCTTCGTGTTGTGAGAGGGTGCTGGAGAGGTTGGGATGGTTGGCCTTGAGCTTCATGCTGACGGTTTTTATATCTGGGAGATGGTCGTAATAATAGCCTCGCGTTTGCGTACCGCACCGGACTTTGGCCCGAAAAACATTTTCTCTCAATCCCAAAGTTTTTGTGTGAATCTCAAAAATTTGGTGTGAATCTCAACAGCTGCGTCCAGCCTTTTCGTTGACCTCCAGCTGACCCCGGCCTTCCGACTTTTCAATACTGTATCAGGTCACCCCCCATACGTTTGGCATCTACACGTGTCCTCGAGACTTTCAAAGAAGACACTCTTTTCACCAGCATCGACGTTGACCGTATGATCTGCCCCATTCCGTTAGACCTACTGGACAGCATGGGATTATGGTGACGCAATACTCAGAGGCCCCGAGTTCACTTCGAGCCGATGGGGATCGCGGCTGGTATGGTTCAACGCTTTCTTTTTAGTTCTATTTCTCATGAGCTCATATCAAGCAGCTTCTAGAAAGTTTCACATGTTGAAAGACCCGCGCAGTAGCTGTGACAGATCTCTATCACAAGACTGGACGCACGACCGCACATCGTCCTGAATCTCCTCTTAGTGCCTTTCCGCAGGACGCCCATCCGCTATGCTGGAGCGTGGACTCTGATGGTGACGTCCATATACGCCGGTCAGAAGGTAGAGAAGTGAGATGAAGTTAAGCGAAGTGAACGAAGTTGGGTGCCGAATCAAGCAGGATAATACGCGAAAAAGTAAAGTCACTCGACAAAGTCATTCTGTACGCTCTCGCTGACGATGACAGGTTAGACCACAGCACCGTCTCACCCACGCCATAATTGCGCGACTCGGGACTTGAGCTTCCTCCCTGGCCAAATCTGGAATATCCGCCTTGTCATTTCACTGAAGATCTCGCTCATCAAGCAGATCAGTGCTGGATCGACTTCATCTGTGCAGGGACGATCGCCCTCAGCTCAGGCTGACGACTGCTACTCGCCACAGATTTCCTATCGTATTCGTCTCTATTGAACCGCGACCACACCTCTACGTCGATGTACCATTTGTATCCAGGATGCATCGCTCTTGTAATGAGGGCCGGCCACCCGGGGACGGAGGTTTGAAAGATGAGGATGCTGGGTACGGCATACCCATGTCTCGCTATCGTCTATGACTGCCTTTCTGAGCTCTGAGCAGTTGTTTATCATAGTCTCGCTCAGAGTCATACATCGACAAGAGTCGCATCTACCTTGCCATCCCAAGGTCGCCCTTCCCATGTTCTCATTCTTTGTCAACAGCCTTCTCCTGCATTCATCCCTCGCCCCGCTACTCGTATGCAGAACAAACAACCATGAGACAAGTTATGCAGAGTTTCGCGGCTTTCTTACGCTGTTACAAGGAACTCAGAATTCCTGCCCAGTCGGTTCAGGACCAAATCCGATACTTCTTTTTCTCATCCGCAAACCCATCATAAACTCCCCGGATAGTTGCATCCTGCTCATCCCTAGTCGTTCTTTGTTCTCTCCCCTACCGGCCGCTCCATCATGGCATCTTTGACGATCTCGTCCGATTCCGCGCTGTGATTGTAACAAAGAGCCGCAAGTCAGCGCGCGCATACTTTCACACTGGATTGACGCTTACAGCCACGTGTCGAACTTCTAACGAGGAGAATGTGCGCTTGACTACGACGGCATGATATAAATGGACGGTTCATTACGATACATGAGGTTGATATAACCAGGCTCTATAGATACGGAATGGGGGTGAAAGGCTAGAGTCTGACTACGCCCACGCTCCACTCTCAGGCGTCGCGTCGTAAATGACATTCAGAGGATAATCAAAGGTGCCGTTTGGCGCATAACCCTCAAGGTCGTGCGCGACAGCTCCGGCTTGAGCAGTGCGACCTAGTTGGGTTTGATTGTCTAGCGAGGAAGGAGGGGAGGCGTATAACATGGGGTTCGCGTCATTGGAGGGGGCGGACGCGTTCGTCGTGTAAGAGGACGCGCCAGTGCCATGGTCATCGCCCACAAATGGTTCTGGAACATTGGCAATGGGTGAACGATAGATATTAAAAACCGGCACATGATCCACGAGGAGTGCCCCGCACGCGCACTCCTGCGTCTTAGGCGTCTAGATTGAACGTATTGGATTAGTGTTTCTCGTAGGTGGGGGCGGAGGAGATACCTTTTGAGTGTAGGCTACGCAATAATTGGCTGGGCAATGGTGGACTACGAGGGAGATGTAGTCGGCATGAGCATGGATTCCGTGTCCGCAAACGCAGCGCGGCTCGGGCTAAAAACCTATGAGCAGGTATATAAGATGCAAGACCGTGAAGCTTGTGCACCTGGTGTAGGGTGTACCGTTGCGATTCATCTCGATAGAGAGTGAAAGCAGTGAAGCTTGGGCACAGGCAAAAGGCATTGCCAACGTGCTGGACGCATTGTCCTCTGACCGGGGAGGTAGGTGCGAAGGACATCAAGGACGAGCTGTGGAGTAAAGTACAGGAGGAGATGGAGGTTACAACTCATCCCGACGTGTCTATATACTGATAGTCGAGTGATATTAGATGCAGAGGTTACGTTGACGAGTGACGCATCGTGTCAAATGCGGCGCAGCATTGTGTGTTGGCATACTGAAAAGACAATAAAGTGCCATAACACATCATACCATCAGAACACTCTGCTGATGCTACCACCCAAAATGCAGGCTTGTCCTAACTCAGACCTTCAATCGATCACGGCCTACGGTCTACGATTCGTACGCGCGTCAACTACACCGTTTTCTCTTGGAACTCAATTGAACGCGAAAGGGAATTCTACGCAACCAACATCGTCATCACCGTGTGACGAGGAGACCTTGCGCTGGGTAACGCCGATTGTGTTTCCCTTATCCACGTCAGTGCCCATATGATAGTGCCCATTGATGAACACCGTCACCTTTGTAGACTTCCCGTCGTCGTAGATGTCGATATTATTTTCGTGACGATCACTCCCTTGACGCACTATCATCAGAGTGCTTCATTCCTTAGAGGTCATGCGAGTGCAATTAGGCGCCCCCACAGTGACATGACTCACCCAGCTCAGTGTTTCAATGAACTGGTTATTGAAAGCATAGCAAGCGCAATATGAGACAACGGGACGGAAGTAGAGGCTCATCTTGGCATAATTTATACGTCCAAAGAGTCAGACCTGCAGAGATGGAAGCAAGTTTGGCTGTGATACAAAGTCAATGCAGTGACGCGGAAAGAAGGTATACATTTCAATTGGAAGTTAATATCGACACGATCGACACGATCGGCAAAATTTAGGTTGCGCGATCATCAATCGTGGTCGATCCTTGAAAGTCTCATCGAGGAAACAAACTCGAAGACGACACGGCATGATTATAGATACATGGATAGATAAACCAGCGAAAACAAGAAGGTCAAGAGGACGTTGTCACAAGGTTCATCGCTTTCCTTTCCCATTCGACTTCTTTCCATTCTCCTTCGACTTGCCGCTTGACTTGCCGCTTGACTTGCCGCTCGACTTGCCATTCGACTTGGACTTCTTAGGACGATCCGATTCCGAATCATCACCTCCATTGGTTTGTTTCGCCTCAGCTCGCTTCAGATCAGCTGTGAAACATCCAGATAAATCACCGCCGACCACGATAAAAGAAAAGCACCCACATTTCGCAGCCTTCCTCTCAAGCTCATCCCAATCGTCACCTTCATCACTATCGGAGCCCTCACCAAAGTCTGACCCGCTCTCGCTTCCGCTAGCATCGGAGTAGGCACTCTCTTCGTCACTGCTGCTAGACTCCATTTCTTGGGCTTCCGCCGCGAAATCAGACTCTGAATCAGACATTTCCGACGCGTCGCTCTGATCGGATAGTCAGTATTCACCCCCTTCCAGCAGACGCAAACACAGACCTCGGCGCCATTCGAGGCTCCCAAGAAACTCCACCCTCCATTGTGGAAAAACTCATATGGGTTCTCGTTGATATGCTTCATGATAGGTCCCCAGTTCAAATTGACAGGACCTTCCGCCATAGGGACATCAACAGAGCTGGTTGGATATTAATGAACGTAAAAGAGCAACGGACCACAACAACTCACTCTAACCAGTTCTTGACGTCATCCATTTGAGAACTCGGTATTGAATTGATATGCAAGGGCGCCTTGTTGAAGTCTTTGAAGATCAACACCAGATCGAACTGCTTTAAGCTGTACTGAACACGTTCCAGCGATGCGACCTCGATCTCGGCCAAAGTCACGACGAGGAATGGAGAGTCAGTCAGGTGCACGAGACATTCTGTTGTGGGCTGGAGCCGCACACCAGTTCGGAATGGTACACCTTCAAAGGATAGCTCTCGGAAAGGGATGTCAAGCTCTAACGTATCCCCAAGCTGTATGGGTGTCACGTAAGACGACAATATCAACATGTATTCCTCGAGAGACTTACTGCCGTTGACCCAGCTTCGGCAATTTTCTCTGCAAATGCCTTGATCTCTTTGTTGAGTAACTGTCGCCGCCTCCTTTCTTGCTGCTCCATCTCAATTTCATCCTCATCACCATATCTGTGCTTTCGCTTCCGATTACCAGTCTCGTCGAACTGGACATCGGTAGCTTCACGGTAGAATTGAACGTCCTGAAAGCGAAAGTTACATTGCGATTGTATTCAGCAACTCGTCAACATACCAGCGCCTTTTTCTTCCCTATCATGATGGGCGCCCTGAGGTGAACGTGTATAATAACCAACAATTCATGGTCACATGGTTGGAAGAACAAGTGTTTGATGTTACTGAAGAGGATATCTACCATTCAGAGTCAATGAAGACCACAAGCAATTATAACAAGTCTCCTACTCACCGACTTTCTGGGACCCGATTGGTGATTGATAGCGTATACCGTTCTGGTGAATTTCAACCTCTCCCGGTAGCCGTTTCCCATCAAGCGGTGGACGGATAAACGACTCAGTCAGTTTGATAGGTCGCCGGCCCTTCAATTCAATTAGTTTATCCTGCTCAATGACATCAGCCATCTCTTTCTTTTGCTGTTCCCGCTTGTTAGCCTCCTTCTTCAAGTCAGTGATCTGTTTATAGATACTGTCAAAGCGGTGCCCCTCGGTGGAGCGATACGATATCGAGCGAACAAATGTTGCATCAGGGTCTTCGAAGGGCTGTATTACCATCAGAACACGTCATGCATATCAGCGATAAGTTCAATACCGTGTCCTCCTTCTTGCCGGCGAGTTGGCCAGGTGTCTGGAAATTGATTCGGAGATGAGTAAATTCGCCCTCGTCGTTTTTGCTTGCATTTTTAATCGCATTGATATGGAACGGAACAGCGAAGCCATGAATAGGGAGAATGACTGTTTGTGCTTTCCGGTCGACAAAAATCTGGTTCGATCGTGAGCGCCTACCCTGCCTGACACAAATAGTCACCGAGATACGTACGCGCAATTTGTCAACTTCAGCAGGAAGAGCAGCTTCGCCCTTATAACTCTGGAACTTCTTCCATCCCTTACCCTCCTTTCCACTCGTAGCACCGCCCTCCTCGGAATACTTAGCCAGTCCTTCCTGATGGATCTTCTCGTGGAGCTCACGTTGATGCTCTGCTAGTTTTGCGGCGGCCGTTTGATGGACCTCATCCTGAGTACGACGAGTCTGGTTGCGCAAAACTTTCCCGCCGACTGTCTTGACCTTCGCAGGTGTTCCGTTCGTCCTTGGTTGCACAGGCGGCTTGCGATCTTTTTTCTGCGGCTTCTCGTCCGCACTATCACCATTCAAGAAAAAAAGTGTATCTTTGGGAGATTTGACGCCTTCAGTGAGAATGGTAGACTTGTCTTCTCCAACCTGGATGGTATCGGCGAGATGGAGGGCGTACCTAGCGAACATGAGGATTTTTCTCTAAGATAGATATAGCGCTCACTTTACGCCATTGGCATCTGTTAGATCATTGAATCCCAAGCCTAGGATGATCACCATATTGGCATGTAGAGCGCGAGTATTCTTGGCAGAAAGTAGATAGGCAGCATCTCGGAATTCTACACCGGTCTGACAGTGAAACTTGAATACTTGAAAAGTGAATGAAGGAGGGAAGCTACTCACCCCAAAGCCAATGTTCTTGACAAAATGTTTTTCGAGTGCAGGGTCCTTCTCCGCAACAAATGATAACGCATGCTGATAGGCATCCCGTGCCGTAACTCCTTCTTTAATAAAGGACAGCATTTCGGTCTGCAATGATAATAGGAGGTTGTATTGCGCCTCTTGGCTCTAATGAGAAGTCAGCGCCAAGTGTGTATATATAGGACATCAAAGCGCACGGATGTCGGATCCACGATAAATGTCCGAGCGACATTGGCGCCGTAGGTCTTGAACCGCATTCCGAATGCCACCAGTAGCACCCCTTTGTGGGAAATGTTGTCCTCCGAAGACTCTTCGGTGTACCGAAGGTCATAACCGCTTTTGCTTGACCGGGATATGATGATGGGGGAATAACAGAATTCAGTTACTTGCCAGTCCGCCTAACGAAGACTCAATCAAAGACACGAGTAACATAGTTACGGCGTACGCACTTCTGGAAGCTTCTTGCCCTTGTAATGTCCCCATACATTCATATCCGGGCCTTTCGCCTTCTCGCCCTCCCCTGATCCCAAGCGCGCTTCAATCTGAGCCGCGAGCTGATCATGACTGATTTTCGTTTCCCGGTCCAAAATGGTCTCCAATCTAGGCGCGACATAGTGCTTGAGGAGTGTAGATGTTAGACCGGCAGCAACCTTCGTAGCTTTCTGAATTTAGATACAAGCGTCAGAGATTCGGAAGACGAGAGCTAATTCCCTGACACGCACGAGTTCTTCTTCATCCTTGACGGTCATAAAGGAGGATATGGAGTGGGACATGTCAACGAGCTCTGGCTTATCTGAAGCCTCAGCAATCTGTTTCCCCCATTCCGTCACTATTTTGCCAGTGTGCTTCTCCTTCACTAGGGTGCCGACTTTTTTGTGACTGAGATATAGCTCGGCGAATTTGGAAAGTGCGTCGTTGGCAGGCTCCTTTGCTTTTGCTTGAGGGAATATTTTCACGGGAATGGCAGCAGTCGGATCCTGAATTTGCGCCAAGAATTTTGCTTCAAAAACGTCGCGTAAGACAGTGTCAAGCATGACGCAAGTTGATAACGCACCTTTTGATGCTGAACATAATATAGAGAGCTTGTCCTTCTCAAACAGAATAAATGTCGAGGGGAATTCGTAACCAAGTAGCCATTGCTGGTAAAAGAGAGACACGTAAGCCCGGAATGCGCCAGTAGGCAGATAAGTTTGTGGAGCACGGTGCACGGACCTGGAAACAGGTGCCCTTCCTCATGGGCTCATCGTCGGCAGCAGGATCTCCCGCAATAAGCATTAGAGCATCACACTCTGCCACAGTAGCGTAGTCGTTAGTGGGGCTCGCGTTCTAAGGCGCCATGCTGTGAATCAGAGAAAAAGCGAGGTAGAATGAAGAACAAGGCTTACGTTCCATCCATTGTATATCTTCTGTAGGCGAGCTTGAAAAACAGCTTTGTTCAGCTCGACGAGCATTTTCGGAGCTCACGGAAGGGCGAGTGGGCGTCAAGGTAAGCAGTCAAGATGAAGGCGCGTTCTCGGAGGCGCGAGTATTGTCGGAGCTCAAATTTACCGGCATCACAAGTCACGAAAACGTGATTTAGTGTCACGTCACACTACAAATCTAGACTGTGCAGTGACATCACCGTACACGTAGTACTGAATAGTAAGCCTGATAAGCATCTTGGAGCACAAACAATTAGGATCTGGGCGAATACTTGCAAAGGCTTGCAACAAACATTTCAGGTCGTGTCTTCGAATTCGTCGCAGAAGTGCAATGTTCCTTCGACAAAGGATACAACGAAGAGTTCGAATTTCATCCTTTGACTGCCTGGTTCTGGCAATCAGTGTCGGACATCGGTGGCCGCGGCAGGCTTGAAGCACGATTCTGCCTTACGAGAAGAAAGGACATACTTAGCGCAGGACGACTTTAGTAGTCGCTGAATACTAAATTTGCGGATGGGCCACGGGAGTCGTTGGTCTCACCCAAGTACTGTGTTGCAGAAGGCCACGGCGTAGAACTTGAAGAAGATGAATAATATTGATATCATATCATAGATAAGTAGAATCCCAAAGTTTATTAGAACAAGAATTGGAGGGTAAATATACAAAACGACGAGGCAAAAGGGGTGCTAATGGAAGACATAAATATGTATACGTGCACAAAAGCAAACCGAAAACAGAGATGAAAAGTGAGAGAGATTCCGCTGTGATGATAAATATAAGTGGAAGACAGAGATGGAACGACGATGATACAGTTTTTAATGATGATGGTAACGATACATTTTACTCCAGCACTTCGTCCGGCGTGGGAAGGGGTAGGGGTATGGCTGCGGGACTCAATTGTAATGAGTTCACCACAGTAGGCGACGGGGTAATGGCAAGCTGACGTTGTCGCTGGAATGGGTTGCGAGTGTTGGTGCGTGAAATCGGGGAAGCTGCAGGATAAGGTCAACGACAACGACGACGATTAGAGACAAATGAAAGCTCACAGAGAATGGCATTGGAGAACCACTGATATTGCCTGAAGTTTAACTCGTCCTCCATTTCTAACCCCACCGACACTGCCTCCGCCCCCGTATCCGCAGCTGAGTCGCTGTCGCTGGCCTGAGCGATAGCTTTGAGCGCAAATGCGGTGGTAGTCCGTAGCACGGGCGAGTGTGGGGGGAATAAGCTGAGAGAAGGCCTAAGGATAGAGAGGAACTCTTCCAAGGCCTCAGTTGATAGGGCAGATCTGCAGGGTAACTATTCTGGCCACTGATGGTGATGCTGGGATGACGAGAAGGCACGTACCGTGGTGAAGACCGCAAGCTAGGTGAGCTACTAAGCTCTCTGCTGTCAGACGATGTCGTCGACGAGAGCTTGTTGATCTCTTCCACGCGGGAGGCAGGTCGTACTAGAAAATTACTGAATGATGCAGTGGCAAGCCGAACCGGGCGAGGAGCCACGAGGACGGGATTACATTCGTTGGATGCGTTAAAGTTCATGGTAAATGAAAGATGATGAGATATGGACTAAGATATAGAATCGGGGAATCAGGATAGGCAACGAGTGTCGAGGCGATGATGAAGGCCAGGAAGAAAGAAAAGACCAGGGTGCACATGGCTATCCGGCCCTGCTTGTACTTGTTGATTCTCATTGCCATTTCGAGAACAAATGTAAGCCGGTCGGCGGATCACAAATTCAACATGAATAAGCATATTTGGCGAAAGACTCTTTTTAGTGTCCACATCGTCCTATGATCGTCTTCAGGCAATCAAAAGGCAGTCCCATTTAGCTTCACCTCATCAGGGAGCTCCCAGTATGGCTCTGTAGATCATACTCGTAATATTGATGCAGCTGATGAGTCAACAAGGCTTTGACCGCCTTCTTTCCTCTTCTTTCCCAATCGACCAACCAATCTGTCCAACGTCATGTCGCCTACCTTCTGATCAGCTAGATTTGCGAACATACCCAAATTTTCAATCTGGCTTACGCGCTGCACATCTGACGTGAATCCTGCTTGTATATCCGATTATCTCTGGCTCGACACAATGCAAGGCCAGTTTGATTCACAAGAATAGTGTATGTCCTTCATATTGCAACACCCATATCAACGTCTTCAATAGCACCCCCACCTAGAGGATTTTGTATCCAGGTAGAATAATATCTACCGTCGATGTCTGGGCTTCACTCCCCATGTGTCGCCTCTGCAGAACTTTAAGGCTATTCTGGCCTGAGATGGACCAAATATCTCATCCACGATAGTCAACCTGTGCCAAGTGTGTATATGGTATCCGTGCGCTCGTCGACTACATTTATCGCTCCTTGTGGCTTAAACGGTCCTCACGCGGAGTCTGCGCTGTAGCCACCGTAGCCCAAACATGTGGCACTACGCACCAAGCGTCTTCCTCCGGACTCGAATTGGGTATCCTGTCATAGTCGGCAGTGCCGTTTCCCCAAGTGGCTGTCAGAGCATGACGTTCGGCAAGCAAGAGCTTTTGTGTCGCCGATTTAGCAAGAACAGAATGCATCCGGGAATCATCAAGAGTGGTCGGAAAGAGGTGCTTCATTGGTCGCCGCGGCTGGAAACCAAGTCAAGCTACAAGCTCCGTGCAAACCAGAAAGGGAATCTAACCACAGTCCAAAAAAGTCCAACCGGTAACTTGGACAATACTCCATCGGCAATCAATGCTGTAGCATAGACTGAAGTGGACAACTACTGAGAAGGAACCGGAAAACTTCGAAGCCGCTCCTCCACGGCAGCGGGATTCAAAACTGCACAATGCTCGAAGTGGAAATGCAGATTCAACTTCGGCAACTTAACAGTGTTCGCGACCTCGGAAAGCTAAGCAAAGGCGGCCTTCCCCACTATTTACCAAGGAAATTACGTTGTTGCAGAGACTGACAACGGTCATCGCAACTGGATTTCCCTTTTCATTCACAGATAGCAGAAGGTTGTAAAATGTGTCGAAGGCAACTTCGTATCTTACCGTCTCTCCTGTTATCGCCATCTATAACAGCCCGTACATCATGTCTTCAACCTCCCTACCTTTGAGAGCGCGATGCATCCAGGCCCATAGTGGTGGCCTGCTGGTGTCCTTGGTTTGTCTCTCCTGCGTCTACCGTGCTAGATCAGGTAGGCTCGTTTCTGCCGGGTCAGTCTCCCATGTTCACGTCCTTTCTAGTCTAGCTGTGCCGCTTGCGGCCATGGCATTCACGGACACGTCGACTACGTCTCGATGTTCGTCCATTGCTGTGCTGCAACCCAATGTGCCGCATATGCCCAGAAGGTATGCCGGATCCTCTTCTCACGATGCTCGCAGTAAAGACTAACTCAATGCTAGATGCCACAAACGCAGGCATGCACTTGTTCGGCTCAGCTTGCTGATCATGGCCTAGCCGTGAATTTGCATCGTCCTGCCGACCCATCCGACATCGCGGGCTTATTCACCGACGACATCCCAGTGGATGACCTCCCTTCCAATGACGACGCGTCCCACTCTTCTGGTGACACGTCAAGTATTGCGCCCATTTTGACACCCATCTACAACCCTTCCATGGTCTACTCATCCGCTACTGGACTGGACACTGTTCAACCCGAAGTACATGGCTTTGGGACTCTTCCTCAGATGGAAGACATTATCGTTCAAGATCAGGAACAATATCGTCTTAACTGACACGTCCAGCCAGAACTTGTGGGCTCCCTTTATTCTTCAACACTCAGCGCACGCCTGACGTTACTAAATTTCCAGTATCTCGCCCTACGCACTTAATTTCTTATCGCAACCATTTCTTTCTTCACTAGTAGTCTACGGCATGTTATCCATCTCTGCTCTTTGAATAAATGGCTTCTAATATTACACAGTTAGGGCCGTGACCGTAAATACACAATTTCAAGAAACTAAGTTCAAGGCCGTAGAATAGAACAGTGACAAATCGGGCCGATGGCGTAGAGGCCCCAGGGCGAGAAATGTACCGAGGCAGTGGTCTCAACCTGAGTGAGTTCCTAATGTCCCTGGCTGCAGCCTGCTGCCAGTGTGGTCGTGGAAATCTTTTGATTTCACACAAAATTTCAAACTGAATGATATCGTTGAAAGCCCGACGGGCGAGGACTTTTATTAGAAGAAATACGGAGTTGATGAATTGGCAGCAACGACTTGAACGAGCATAGATAGAGTCGAAGTGATGATGGGAGCAGGGGAAAAAATCAGTGTTGCTTGTACTTGCTGATCCAAGTGTCATCCTGGATCGGCGATCTCCAGATCTACTAGATGACAAAAATCGACACAGTAAGCCCAGAAGCACCTTTCAAAATAAATTTGCTTTTTACTAGTACTACAGTGATCGCCGCGTTATTGGAAATCCTCCATACGGGGCTGTAAATCGTGGATCTAGAGTCAGGCAATCTGCCGGACGTCCAACAGCATCGGCATATTGAAAGTTTGTTACGTATACTTCATTTATTGAGATATGCAAGTTCCCTATGCTGAAAGTATGTCTCTTGCATATAAAAGCACTCTGATAAAAAGCACAGCACCTCCAGAGAGGCCTCCTCCCATATCATACCCACGCAGGACTTGCACATCATGTCCTCGGCAGTATCCCCGTCGCAGAGAGGGCATTGCATTCAAGTCACCGACAATATCTATTACTGTCGGTGTCTGAGTTTTGCTCTCCACGCGTCGCCACTGCAGGATCCGGTAGGCATTGCCTGCACTTCACCGACTACCACGTATTCACTCCTCCTTGACAGTCCAGCTGCGCGACGTGCGGACACAGCATCTACACACACGTTGGCTACCCCCCAGGGCTCGTACATCGTCCCCTTGTCAGTCCTTATGCTACGTACATTCTTGAAAGGGTACGCCTTTACTCCTCCAGGCTCCCGTATCTCGCTCTCACACAAATTCTGTAGACACCCACGACCCAGGAACATATGCAGCTCTCCGGGAATACAGCCGTCTTGAATCCACGTCGTTCTACCGTCTTAAACCAGCACCTCCAAGAGCCGTTCAAGGCTGGTTCCCAGGCTGAGCAAGGTCCACCTCCTCATACCAACATAACTAGGCCGTCTGGTGATATGGTTGCCCCCGCAATGCCCATCACTAGTCGCCGTCCAACTATCCTTGATCCGTACCATCCTACAGATTGGATGTATAGAATGACTCTTTTCACAGGCAGTGAATCTGTTGCCAAGTTCGCCAGCGCGTCTAGCTCTTCAGAGGCGATCCCTTTATATGCGCCTAGGGCCACGCACCCTCATCCCAATATTAATCTCTCGCCCGCGTACACACAAGCCGACGCTAGCTATTCGCTGAATGATGGTACGCAACACCAGGCGCATAGCGGCTCTGATTATGGAATTCAGCAGACAAATGCGTTCGCTGAGGACGATGTAATTGTACACTCTGATGATGAAGCACACGAAAGCTCTTACTAGTCCCGTTATCCATCTCTGGCATGAACGTAGCTTAATATCGTCCCGCCGTGTAATAGCACCCAATATAGGCTTCCCAACTCAACTCTGACCACCTACAGATGAGAGATGAATTGATTTATGTGCAAGTATCTACAAATTGGGATTGGGCATATTATCTCGTGAGTTCTCAGGGGTGGTCGAAGACGTTCATGCAAGCTGTCGCGCGCGGTCTGCTCGTAGCGCATGGTGGAGAATAAATTTATGTCGTAATTTTGTGTACTAAGTCGGGCGTTTGGATATATCTCAACGCGTAGGACCTAGACCTGTAAACGATTGTCTCGAGTGGGAGGCAAGCTCAACACAGGTCTATGTGGCACCCAGTCCTAGATATAGAGCGCTGATGGCATCCATCATCGCTCGCTCGTTAGGTGATCCGTATGGCTGGGAATGGTGAATTTGTCGGGGGTTCTGTGTTTAGCGATGTGTCATAAGAGAACGACGACAATAAAGGGGGTGAAACACTCAAGTACTGTAGCAATTCTCCGATTGGATCACTCGAACTCTATATTTTTTCTACCTTCGCCTATTGGCGTGCCTAGGGCCGTACTTCCGACAGGGACCATACATAACTAAGCACTTTGATATTCGGGACCGAAGTCCAGGGTTTTATCGTGAAGCTTCCCTATAGTATTCAAAGTTAATAGAGACGCATAAAGTAAACAGTTTGAAGGACTAGACAACGGTTCCGCCAGTGAGTACACGGTCCTTGGACTGGGAGCACCCAGCACGAGGTTGAACCCACGTAATCCTCGAGTAGCGCTCGCTGCAAGAGGTGCATCATCATCGTCACCGGATGAGCACTCAGTAAGGTCAGAACCGTCGGAGTATGGTGAAGAGGTAATGTTCAAGGCTGGACGCTGCATCAGCCATGTAGACGAGTAATTCTATAAAAAGCCAGGGTAAGATTTCTGAGAGTCAACGTAGACGGCATCATTGACGATAGTAGCCCTGATAAAAAGAGAAAGGAAGATTGTTATCAGGGCTGGCGTCATTCCGATCTTGCTTTAATGAGGGTGTCGAGGTAGACCTACCAATATTGGCCAGTGTGGTTAGCGGCGTTTCCCGCAGTTAAGTCCTTGAAGGTGGGCACATTGAAAACGTTGGGCGCGTGACGTCGACGATGTCTTCAGAGCACGAATTCGGCAATGTTGGGTCGGAAGATGTGTTGAACACCGGTGCCGCGCACTTCGGCCCGACCAAGTTTCATAATCCGGGAAATAGAAAGTGTCCGGTCAATGTCCAGTCCTTCGAAGTGTCCCCGCGCCGCGCGGTCAAAGTCGCATCGGAATACCTTTTAAAGCTGTCCAGACTAATAATTCACAGCAGATTGATAGCCGAAGCCGTTATAAAATGAGTTGAAGAAATCATCCCCTCCCCTCATATCGCCTTCAGCATTTCATGTCTTCCACATCCCTACCTTTCAGAGCGCGATGCATCCAGGTCCATGCTGCTATTGCCTGTGGGTGTCTTTGGTTCATCCCTCCTGTGTCACCCATGCTAGATCAGGTAGGCTCATATCTATTTGGTCAATCTCTTATGTTTACGACTGTCCAGTCTAGCTGCGCCAGATGCGGTCATGGCATTCACGGACACGTCGACTACGTGTCGATGTTCGTCCATTGCTGTGCTGCGACCCAATGTGCCGCATATGTCCAGAAGGTGCGCCGAATCCTCCTCTGGCAGTATTTGGAGTGAAGACTGATTCACTCGTAGACGCCCCAAACACAAGCATGCACGTGTTCAGCTCAGCTTGCTGATCATGGTTTGGTCGCAAATCAGTATCTTCCTGTGGACCCGTCCAACATCACGGGTTTATTCATGGACAATGTCCAAGTCAGTGAACTCTCTTCGAGCGTCGACGCGTCCAACTCTTCTCGTAACGCGTCAAATATTGCCTCCATCAGTGGCATCTACACCCCATCCACCAACCTCGACGCTGCAACACCGGACATTATTCAGTCCCAAACTTATGACTTTGGCGCTTTCCCCCAGATGGAGCCCACCGTGACCTACTTCATCATTCAAAATCATCAGGACATCTACGCGCTTGGTGTCACTATTGCACCGCGTACCTAGTATCTTCTTATCGCAACCGGTCCTTTCCAAACCTGATTGAGTTTATGACATCTACCTTTGATTGGCTTTCAATACCTCATTGGATAAATAAATAGCGTCTGATTTCGTGCAATCAGTTAAGGCTGTCACCGTGAACAAGTCGTAAATGGACTGTTGCAACTTCATCAAAGCAACAGTCTAAGTTTACACCCATGGAGATCCAAATTTGTACCTGAGCGGCTGAGGTGAAGTTAGAGACGGCCAATAAGGCCCCCCCGCAACCGCTTGGAGACTTGGAGTTAACATCGGCAAGAGATATGCTGAATCGACTGCTTTGCAATACTCCATGGCGACCTGGCTTTCTTTCAAGAACGACGCGTAAGATATATAACCCATATCTCTGCGAATCCAACTATATTTTGATTCGTCTCCCTGCTCTGTAGATTCAAAGTTCAAAGTAAGGATGTCTTCGAATGAGCGTATCAGATATACAAACGAAAATTATCTTGCCCTTGAGGACAAACATTGATGGTGAGGCAGAAAAATTAGCGATAAAAACATACTTGATTGAAGATCGCAGTCATTGATAGTGAAGGCTCCTGAATCTGGGCTGTCGGTTAACGTATATGAAAGGGTGCATTCAAAGCGCAGCAATAGGTGGTGCGCAGCTGAGAGACAGATGAATACGGTCAGAGATATACGGAGTCGAGACGGCATTCTTGATCTCAGCGTTCTGCATCTACTGCGCCTTCGAACGTCCTCTATCCTCCTATTTCCTCACTTCAACCGGCAGGGGCCTACTCTGACCGTTGATCCATGTCTTCTTCCACATCCCGCCATGCTTCAACTTGGCTTGTAATGCATGCGTTGAGCGAGCAACAGCTGCTACGACATTAGCTCTTCGCCGTCGCAGGAAGAAGAGTGGACGTCTTCGGAGATATTTGAAGAAAAGAGGAGCCGCTATAAGAGAATCCCTTCCATGGTCATTATAGTGCGCGGGGCCTGGAGTTCGGAAACGGGCGTTTGGGGTTTTGCAAGTGGTAGCACTAAACAGAGCAAGACCGGAGAAACCGGACCGTAGAGTCGGACAATCAATCAACAATCAATTCAGGTTTTTAGTCCAACCGCTCTGTTTACCTGACGTATGCGACGGTTCTAGGCCCCACCGCCACCAAGGCACCACAAGAAGTTGGAACATGAAACGAACAGGCTTGAGGCTGATCGAAAGCATACTCAAGATCAACAAACCCGACGTACAAAATACACATGGCGGTGCGCTGATTGATGCTGATCCAGCTAGTCACTTCAATTGCCGTTAAAATTTGGCAGTATGAATAATCTTCTGGGAGGGTGACTCGTCTATCTTGAATCTTCTTTGGAGCAGAGACTAAGGAGCCACGAAGAAACTCGTCGGGATGACATCCCTTTGTCGATCTTCTTCGGTAGGCGCGACGAAGATAATCTTTTGGGCCAACTCGGCCAGGGTCTGCCGTCATCTTTCGTCATCTGTAAACGTCTTCCATCCGCTCGATTTATCTGCGACATGTCAATCATTATGTTCTTTCCCACGGAAGCGCGACATGACGTTACATGATGCTAATGGGTGTGGATTTGACGAGTCGGACAACGAAGTGTACCGTTTTTCAAGAAGTTGAATCTTGCATTGTTTTCTACCATAACTGACAAAGTCGAAGGTGTGACTCATAGCCTTCAAGCAATTATTCGCTGTGTTCATGCGTCATCTTCTACCTCGCCAGGTTTAAATGCGAGATGACTTGGAATCACTGTCACTGTCATCCAACGTATTTGCAGCGATACATGTCTTCAAGTTTGACGTCCATTCCCTCCCGAGGTCAATGTATCCGCGCCACTGACTATGCTCCAGAATGTCAGTGTGTATGGTATACTGAACCAACGTCGCCCTTGCTAAACCAGGTGAGCTCAAGTAGTACTCCAACTTATACTCTGTGTTCATAGTCTCTCAGTTCATCTGCGCGGCATGCGGACATGGCATCCACTCTCATGTTGACTATGTTTCAACAACCGTCTGTCATAATGTAGTGACCCACTGTGCCGCTTTCGTTCAAAAGGTGCGTCCGCTACTGTCTACTACTATCTACAAGACCAAGGGTCTCTTATAATCATACTATACTATAGACACCATTGACGCAACGATGCACATGTTCGGTACACCTTGCTGACCATAGACCCATCCTGAACTCGCATCGTTTGCAGGATCCGTTCCATTTTTTGGACAGCATTGGAGTGCGAAGTGACGGCTCAGATTTCGGTGCGAACAACGCTCCTTACATTCCGTCTACCTCGGGATATGGCACACTCGGTCTTCTTGACGACGCCACAGAAATCACACTCTCACAGACAGACTTGTCGTCTCCGTCTACTAGCCAGTTGACTCAGACGACTCAGAGCTCTGATCACCATGAATTTCTTTTCAGGTACTATGTTCCACGGCGCTGAGCCTTGCCTACCGAAGTTCGGACATGAATACATCCCCACACTGATCTACTGCCAATTATTGCCAAATGCGTTTACTGGATGATCTACATACCTTTTGATATGACTTTCCCTTCACGTAGTATATTTTACTATGAGGCACCGCTTTTTTTTGATTATCTGCAGGCCTTTCCATTTATAAGTGATATCTGATACGACAGATGAAATGTTCACGGCAGGTGATATAGATGAACGGAAAAGGTACTCATAACCCAAGACACTCAGAGGGTACATCCGGACCGCTTCACAGGTTTCTGTTGGGGAGGAAGATCGATAACGGAGAGAGCGCAAAAGACTCCAGGCTGCGGGACTGTTGACTGGTGATAATGCCCTTTTGAATGATCCAGGTAATAGTCATCCTAGCAGTTCGAGTGTATGGCCAGAGTCGTCGGTGTGGACCCCAAACGACCCAACTCACGAATCTGAGCAGGGATGAAGTCATAGTTGCCGACGCGTCACCACGGCTATGCACCTTTGGTCTTTGACTGACCTTCCGAAACACATCGGAGCACAGTCTTTCCGCCCAACGGTGGCGCCTTGTTCGATGGCACCATATCCAAATCGACCGCACGACGATGCATAAGTATCTTAATCATCCATTCATTGTGCAACAACAGGGACGTCACGAAGAATGAACACGCTTTCCTCGAAAATCATCTTCAAAATAGCCAACTTCTCTTCTCCTACTCCTACTTCTTGATTTCAAACGGATGTCGCTTCATTCTCGCTTCTCCGACACGGCCTGTAAAATAGACTCCTCCTTCTCTACTTGGCGTCGCGTGCGGATTTTATACAGGGTCTTGCATAATTGACTTAGCTTTGACAAGGTCGGCGTGCCTAGCGGGACGTTGAGCACAGACGACGCAGAAGAAAGGAAGGCAGAAGATTATATGTACCAAAGATAAAAATGCCTCAAAGGAGTGTGGTCCGCGCATCTGAATAACTCCTGGGTGCTCACAAGAAAGTCCGCTGCGAGCGCAGACAGTAGCGGCCGAACATCGTTGGGTGCCATCTTCACAATCAACGCAAACCGGCACCTGTTTCTCGTCCATCTTACCAGCCTCGAGCAATACTCACACCCTCTGCTCCGTGCTGCTCCCTCGTCAGGGCCTCCAAAAGGTTTTTACGCAGTTGGTTTGCGAGTAAATCAAATTCGACCCACACCTTCGGTGAATCAAGTGTCGACGTGTCAAACGTTACGTCCATCTACACCCGGCCTGCCACCAGTGTCGACTCTCCTACACTGGACAATATTCAGCCCCAAGCTCATGGCTTTGGAGAGCTCCCTAGAAGGAGCACACCGTGACCTATGTACACCCTGGAACTCCGGAAAACGAGCTGAAGGCGGTAACATAGCACAATAGCAAGGCATTGTTCTGTTTTCTGCCCGCTGCACGTGCTTAGAGACTTGACGCCAAGATTAGAGTGCTTGCAGGTGCTTGCCAAGGGATATGTTGAATCGAATATCAATATCTCGTTCAACTTCATGGCAACCTGACCGTCTTCAAGGATAAGGAGGGCCAACAAGCCGAAATGGCCTGAAGAATCAACATCTTTGCAAATACAACGAGATTTTGCATGCCCAGAATCGTCGCATTGAAAGAAATTATTTTGCCCTAGAGGTCAAGCGTTGATGGTCAGACGAGGCTGGTGATAAACTGTACTCACTCGATTAGATATCGTCTACCTTTCAAAGCGGGGTACCAGTGAATGTATGCAATAGATTGGAAAGGCTAGCCGAAGCGCAGAAATAAGTGGAGCAAAGCTGAGAGAAGGCAGTCAAGACTAAACACAGCCAGAGGTATATGAAGTCGATGCAGCGACTAGAGGCGAGAGTATTATCCTTGATATCCTGCCTCTCCTGCGCCTTCGTATCCTCTCCATCGTTCACCTCGTCGTTTCCAACCAGCTACCCATACATTCTAATCAGGTCTTCTGCCACTTTCCACTATAGCCAGCCTTGCGATGGGTTTTGTGACATACGTCGGGCGAACAGCCACTCCCACAACAATACCCGGCGTAGCTCGCCGCCGTAGCAGGACGAAGAATGGACGTGTTCTGAGACATGCGAAGAAAAGAGGAGCCACCGTGATAGTACCCCTTCCTTGGTCGTTACGGTGCGCGGGGCCTGGAGTTCTGAAACGGGCGTTTTGCAAGTGGTAGCAGACCGGAGAACCGGACCGTGCACCGCTCGGACAATCACTGATACAGTTTTCTAATCCACTACTCTTTAAGCGTACGACGAATCCACTGGCCTCCGCCGACACCTAGGCACCGCGACGAATTGGCAGATGAAACAAACAGGCCCGAAATCGATCGAAAGCGTGCTCAAGATCAAGAAACTCGACGTACAAAATACGCATGGCGGTAAGCTGATTGACCAGGCTCGTCGCTGATCCGCTAATCAACTAGGGTCCGTCGCGAGCGCCAACGGTGACCTTGTTTGGTGAGGGAGACTTTAGCCTGAAGTCGTAGACGAAGCGTCGCGTGTTCCGGTAGACTCATTCGAAAGGTGCAAACGCTCGCTCGGCGGCTGCTTACTCCGTACTTAGTACCTATTCTCCACCGTGTAAAAGAAATTATCAATTATTGAATCTTGATACCTTCTGATAGATGTGCTTTAATAGATAACGGTTTTCTGTTTGAAGATTTAACCCTAGATTTTTCCCCTACTGATTAGTGCTGTCAGTACTGAACACAAACTGGACGGCTCTTGAAGACATAAGGTATTTTAGTTGTTCAAAAATAATGACTACTTGCTGAGTTGCAACATTATTTGACTAGAATCTGAGTTCAGAGCCTGTATTACCCTTTTGACGCCTTTCCACTCTCACAGCAACCTTGCAACCTTTTTACTAGGCTTCTTATCGTATCGAATGATTTAGACTTTAAATAAATATTCAATATAACTATATTTTATATCTGTACATCACTCCATGTTAGAATATATCACAAATTGAGTCTACATATTCCACCGAGTACGGATTCGGAGACGGACATGCTTGCAAAACGAACAATGAGCGGTCGAATTGACCGGTCTCGTGTCAGCTCTTCAGTACTGTCACTGGTCACCAAATGACTACGACTTTCCCACGCTACCGCCACCAGGGACCGGAAGGCCGACAAAACAAAACCATGTCAAAACGAATTAGTCCGAAACTACATCGCATGTGGCTTCACAGCCACGGAGGTCAAGGTCATTTGCGCGACCGGCGACTGTCGCCCCGATGTTTCGCAACCGGCAACCTTGACTTCGGCCCAAGCACTGCATGGAGAATCCAATATTTTAGCTTAAAATATTGAATTCTATAACTATTTATTTTTTCAATATGTTACCCTGAAATATTAAAATCATATTTTCAATATATTTATGTTACGGAAATTTCCAATATTTTTTCAATAAACAAGAATATTGAAATAATATTTTGATATTCCAGCTTAAAATTTGGAATAAATAAATAGTTATAGAATTCAATATTTCAAGCCAAAATATTGGATTGTCCATTCAGTGAAGGTCGGGCGACCGTCAGCTTTTCTCATGGGTCTTACTGGGTGAGTACTTGAGTCCTCAACATTACCGCGCTTCCGTTGAACCGAATATGACGATTGCGCTATATTAATAGCAGATATATCGAGTGGTTTGAAAGCCCCTACAGATAACAAAAGATGCCGGCCGCCCTGTTGGCCGTGTTGATCGAAAAGATCGCCTTCAAGTTCGTCGCAGGCCCCCGGGAAGCTGTCACCAAGCTGTGTCCGGAAAAACCAGCGATGTTGGGCCTCAAATACGCAAAGATTTTGGGGTAAAATATGCAATCTCGGACAAACCCTTTGACGGTCCGGACGAACCGAAGGTCCCGGTAGGCCAAAAAATTTCCTGGAGCAAAAGGTTTTGGCTTCTGAATGACAATTGAGGGTTGTTTCTGCCAGATTCTGCTTAGATACCGCATAAACGGTATGTGCGCATCGCCAATTACAGGTTTTAGTCAGGAAATATCACCCGAAAAAAAGTCCCAAATTATGTCAACTGCAGACAAGGGGCACAAATTTTGTCCCTCAAATATGCAAACTGTGGACAAGGATTTGGCCTTTTTAGGGACTCAAATATGCAAATTTGCGGACACAGCTTCGCAGGAGTTCCCGGGGCCTTCGTCGCGCCTAGAATCGACAAAAATGGAACAGCCGCCTCGCAAAAGTGAAAAGTAGTAATAGCCGTGGATCTTACTCGGATGACAAGGTGTACCGCTTTCAAGTCGAATCTTGCCTTGTTTTCCACCAATACCGGCGAAGTCAAAGGTGCCGCTGTTAGGTTTCAAGCAACAATTAGCGGTGTTGATAAATCAGCTTCTACCTCGACAGGTTAAAAGATGAGGTGAGTTGGAATTACAGGCATTGTCAATACATGTCTTCAAGTTTGTCGGTAATTCCTTCTCGAGGACGATGCATCCAAGCCACCGACTATACTCCACAATGTCAGTGTGAGTGGTTCACTGAACCGACGTCGCCCTTGCTAAACCAGGTGCGCTCCAGTAGTACTCCGACCTATACTCCGATGTGTTTACAGTCGCTCAGTCCAGCTGCGCGTCATGCGGACATGACATCCACTCTCATGTTGACTATGTTTCAACAACAGTCTGTCATAATGTAGCGACCCACTGTGCCGCCTACGTTCAAAAGGTATGTCCACAACTCTCTACTTCTTACGAGACCAAGGGTTCCTTATGATCGTACTATAGACGCCATTGACGCAGCGATGCACATGTTCGGTACACCTTGCTGACCATAGACCCATCCTGAACTTGCATCGTTTTCAGGATCCGTTCTATGTTTGGGACCTTCTTACGACCAGTATCGGAGTGCAAAGCGATGGCCCACATCTTGGCGTGGATAATGCACCTTACATCCCGTCTACTTCGGCATCCGGCACACTCGTTCCTCCAGACGACGCGACAAATATCACATTCTCACAGACACACATGCCGTCTCCGTCTACTAGCCAGTCGAGTGCGACTCATACGATTCAGAGCTCCGATCACCACGAGTTTATTTTTAGGCACTATATTCCACGGGGCTGAGCCAAGTTATCCACCGAACACCCACCTAACACGGACATATCTCCACACTGATCTGCTGCTAATTATTGAATGTAGTATACCGTATGATCTATTCACCTTTACATTTACATTAAATATATCGCTAGAAAAGTACGGCTTTTCCCTATCATCTGCAGGCCTTTCCAGTTACAAGTGATAACTAATACGACAAACCAAATGTTTACGAGCGCCGGTGACATACTTGGATGCATAAAGGATATCTGGCGGACGAAGTTTGCCATGGTCGAGAGTGAGCTGAACGATTCGTGCACCCTAGCAAAAAGACACGGTAAATCACTGCTTTCAGACAGAGGACAAACAATGGGCACCTCTTCGAGTGTCAACGCGTCAAACATTACATCCATCTACACCCCTTCCAGCAATGTCGACTCTCCCACATTGGACAATATTCAGCCCCAAGCTCGCGCTCTCCCCCAGAGGGAGCACACCGTGACCTACTTCGTTCAAGTCATCTGCGCGTTTAATGTTGCACCACGTACCTAGTACCTTCTTATCGCAACCAGTTTTTTTCCGAACTCTATAATATCTACCTCTGACTGGCTTTGATTGAAAGGCTTCTGATTTGTGCAATGAGTCGAAACTGTCATTGTGAACAAGCCGTAAATGAGAGGTTGCAAATTCATCGGAGCAACGTTCTAAATTTCCGGAAAACTAGCTGAAGGCGGCAACAAGGCAACTTTCTTGTACCTGAGCAGCCGAAGGCAGTAACAGGCATCGTTCTATGCATTTCTGCCCACTGCATGTGCTTGCAGACTTGAAGCTAACATCGGAGCGTTTGGCAAGGGATATGCTGAATGGAATGTCTTGTAATATCTCGTTGTTCAAAACCTAACCGTCTTCCGGGATAAGGAGAGCCAACAAGCCAGAACGATACGTAGGATCCGTATCTCTGCAAATCTGGCCGTATTTGGTGTACCCAGAATCGTCTCCCTGAGATCAAAGTAAGGGCCATTTTGATTGAGCACATCAAGTACAACAGAAGTTATCTTGCCCTAGAGGAAAAGCGTTGATAGTCAGGCAAAAAGATTGGAGATACACTGCAATAGGGTGTAAGGGCTAGTCGAAGTGCAGAATTAAAAGGAGCATAGCTGAGAGAAGGCGACCAATGCTGAAAACGGACAGAGGTATATGGAGTCGATGCAGGGGTTGGAGGCGAGGGCATTGTCCACGATGTCGTTCTTGATATCAACATTCTGCCTCTCCCGTGCTTTCGTATCCTCTCTATCCTTGCATCATTTAAAGCACTTTAATCAGGCCATCTTCTACATTCATGATTCCGCTATAGCTGCCGTTGCGATGGGCTTTTAGGACATGCGTCGCGCGAGTAGCCAATCCCACAACAATACCCATTGTAGCTCGTCTCTTCGCAGGAAGAAGAGTGAATATGCTTGGAGATATTTAAAGAAAGGAGCAGAGGTCATATGAGTACCCTTGGTCGGAACAACGGGGTGTGGTGTGGTGTGTGTACCGGCACAAGGTCCGGGTCCACAGCCCTAAACAGAGACCGGAGATCTCGGACCGGTCACCCATAGAGGCGGGCCAAATTCACACGCCAGGCAAATTCAACCTGCCTCTATCATAGAATCTTGCTAGAATCGTCTTCTTTGCTCACTCCTTCTTCAGCATTCTCCATCAACGCAAGATTCGGTGGCGGAAGGGCCTATGCCTTGCTTTGCAATATTTCAACGGGCGTCGTCAACTTTATCACTGCTGGCCTGTTCTTTTTTGCTACTGTGTTACAAAAGCATACTCGGAGCCGACACGAGAATCTCGCTAATGCTCGCTCCTGTGGTCTTCCGCTACCTATGTTCAATCCGGTTTCTAGTCTCATGCGAGCGACGGATCCAGCCAGGCGCCGCAACAAGTTGGTACGTAAATCAAACAGGCCCGGAAGGAAAACCATACTCAAAATCAACAAACGCGACATACAAATACCCATTATGGCAGAAGGTACCGTGCCGTGTAATGATGAGATGAGATGAGATGGCACGCTGATCCCGCTGATCAATTTCAAGTACGACCCTTGCGGTAATATCTGGAAATGTCAGTAATTCTCCGGGAGGGTGACTCGCCTCTCTGGGCTACATACTCTTCTTTGGAACGGAGACTAAGGAACCACGAACAAACTCGTCGGTCTATTCTCGTCGATCCTAAGCGCAACGAAGGTGATCTTTACCATCAACTCGGTCAACAAGTTCACCGACAACTTTCGTCATCTGTAGAAGCTTTCCACTCGACATACGTATCTGATATCAGCGTCACAATCATATCTTCGGTTCAACAGAGGCGCCGCAGTGTAATGTTGGATGAGTCGTGGGAATTCACTCGGATGAGGTGTACCGCTCTTTCAAGTCGAACCTTGGTCCTTGCCTTGTTTATAATAATTACGGGCAAGTTTAACGGTGCTCTTCATAGCCTTCAATACAAGCGACTGCTAGCACCCGTGCGATGCACTAACGTAACTTGGAAGGCTCTCGCGAGACACTGACTTTCCTGTGTCACTCCCGCTACCGATTTCATCAGCAACTCCGTGGCCCCTTGCAAGAAGCTCAAACCTAAATGTGAGTCAGTAATACTGTCTCCGAAATGGGATTTTCAATAGAATTGTACATGGAGTTGACACTATTATACCACCTCCACCGCCGATCTCATCGGTGGGTCGGTGGCCCCGTTGCAGCTTGCACTCTTGCAGCAAGCCGAGTTCGTCTTGAGACTCACGGATGGATTTTTCATTGAAATAAAAACCGTCAGCTTGCAGAAAGTAAACCAAACATGCATTATGCATTCCGTGTAAACTACAAGTAAGTGATGGGGAGCTCGGGTCGCTAATGATGTCATTATCAACCAATGAGAATGCAGTGTTTGCCTAGCCGAAGCCTGGCCAATCAGAGGGACCGGAAAGGCCGAGTATCAAGTATAGTAGATTGGCAGTGTATATACATTAGCTTCTGCTTCTACCTCGACAGGTTAAAATGTAAGGTGACTTTGAATTACAGGCCTTGGCACTCCGACGGCTTCGCAGCGATACATGTCTTCAAGTTTAGCGGTTATTCCTTACCGAGGTCAATGTATCCAGACCACTGACGATGCCCTTCGATGTCAGTGTGTATGGTATACTGAACCAACGTCACCCTTGCTAAACCAGGTGAGCCCAAGTAGTACTCCAACTTATACCCTGTTTTCACAGTCACTCAGTTCATCTGCGCCTCATGCGGACATGGCATCCACTCTCATGTTGACTATGTTTCAACAACGGTCTGTCATAATGTAGTGACCCACTGTGCCGCCTACGTTCAAAGGGTGCGTCCACAACTCTCTAGTATTACGAGACCAAGGGTTCCTTATAATCATATTATACTATAGACGCCATTGACGCAACGATGCACATGTTCGTTACACCTTGCTGACCATGGACCCATCCTGAACTTGCATCGTCTGCAAGATCCGTTCTATGTTTTGGACAGCATCGGAGCACTAACCGGCGGCTCACATTCCGGCGCGAATAATGCGCCTTACATCCCGTCTACCTCGGGATCTGGCGCACTCGGTCGTGCAGAGGATGCGACGAATATTACACCCTCACAGACAGTCATGTCGACTCCGTCTACTAGCCAGTCGACGAGTGCGACTCAGCCTGAAACAACTGAGAATTCTGATCATCATGAATTTTTTTTCAGGTACTATGTTCCACGGCACTGAGCCTTGTCCACCGAACACGGACACATCCTCACACTGTTCTGCTGCTATTTATTGAATTTTATGATCTATTTACCTTTAATGTGATACTTTAGATTTGCATAGAATATATCGCTGGAAAGTGCTGCTTTTTCGTAGCGTTTGCCTTGCCAGTTACAAGTCCATTGATACTTGATGCGACGAACCAAATGCCTACAACAAGTGACATAGACGCATAAAATAGCATGCATTTAACGCGGGCGAATCCACGTGTAAACAGTAGGTCGCCATTATAATCGTGAATGAAAAGGTACTGATAGCCCGAGAATATCGGGGGGCACAACTTGCAAAACGAAACCGTTTCACTAATTTCTGGTCAGGGAGATCGACAACGTAGAGCGCAGAAGCCTCCGGGCTGCGGTACTGTTGATTGTTGAGATTTTTTTGACTGTCCTAGGTAGCAGTTGCCCGAGCAGCCTAGGGGCGGGGGGGAATCCGATCTGGGCGGGGGTGGGATTGCAGTTGTCGGGATGCCGTCATCGCCTTGGTGTTTGACTGACTCGTCGACGCACATTGGAGTCTGTAGGACACAGCGACACTCAGGTAATTTAATCGTCCATTCCTTGAGAAATAGCAGAGAGGTCATGAAGAATGAACACACACTCCTCAACACGCATCTCCAAAATAGTCAACTTCTCCTCCTTTTGCTCCCACTCCGTGATAATGTCCTTGTCGAGACTCGTCAGTAGACTCTCGTCCAATCGGACGTCGCTTCGTTCTCGTTTCTCCAGCACGGCTTTCAACATAGGCTCCTCCTTCTCTACTTCGCGTCGCATGCCGATATTATACAGTGTCTTGTACAGTTGGCCTAGTATCATGGAATAAGCTTTGACAAGGTCGACGTGCCTAACGGGGGATGTTGAGCACAGAATGAAAAGAAAACAGAAGATTATACGTACCAAAGATAGAAAGTCCTTGAAGGTGCGCGGTCTGCGCTTCTAGGTACCTCCTGGGTGCTCACAAGAGAATCCGCCGCGAGCGCAGACAGGAGCGGCCGAACATCTTTGGGTGCCATCATCACGATCTTGGATATCTACATTCAACACATGAGCATAAGATAAGAAGAAACGAAGATACAAACGCGCACCTGCTTCTCATCCATCTTCCCAGTCTCAAGCAACAGGCGTACTATCCTCACGCCCTCTGTTCCGTGCCGCTCCCTCGTCACGGCCTCCAAAACATTTCTACGCAGTCGATTCGCGATCAAGTCAAATTCGACGTACACCTTCTGTGAATCGTAAGATACAAATGATGACGCTTTCCCAACAGTGGTGGGGTTATCGGCATTCGACATGATACCAAGGTACTCCTTGATACATGTCGTGTTGGACGCCCCTTTCTTCGATGAGAACACAAGTCCAGAAAAGAGGTCGTCTTCGTCGGAAACCTGCATAGCGATGTTGGCTACGGATATAGGTTCTGTAAAAGAGTTTAGTGTGAAAAAGCAATATGTGATGTGAGAAGGCGCACCTGTTCTGTTTTCGAGGAGAGTCTTTTGCGAAGACTCGGTTACTTTTAAGGCAGCTCTGATAACCAGAGCGGCTCCATCATTATAGCGTTCTCTGACCGCTTTTTCAATGAGCTGGACGAGTTGAGAATACGACGCTGAAACAAGAGTAAAGGCGGCCTACCGAATTACGGATATGTATGTTAAATTTGTCAAAATTTAGTCGAAAATAAACGGAGTCCTTTTGCTGCTATGAGCGATCTATCCACAGAGCGAAATCACGAGGGCGTACCTCCAAAACGCCAGTAGTTTCGGCTGCTTTACGCTGGAAAATGGTTGGGACACGAAAGGATGAATGCAACGACTTGGACACACTTTGGCAGACCGTTGGCCTGGCTGATCCTTGGCTTTCCGCTTCTACAAATCATTAGACGTTAAGTAAACTTGACCAAGGATCTTACTCACTATGCCAACACCCTCAGCGTCCTTCTCCTCCCGTTTTATCCTCGCCTGAGCAGTCTCCCGTGCCGCCTTGAGCTGTTTCGACGTAGGGAAACCGACAATTTTCGCTTTCTCCTCCGCCTCGTATTTGATGAGCTTGTCGCGAGGAGCCTCGTGAGAGAGGACTGTCGATGGCTTGAGATACGCTTCCTCCACAAGTTTGTACAGCGCCTGAGAATACACTGCCGATCCTAAGCAGAGTTGAATTCCCGTTTTGTAGTCAAAGGGTCCAGCGCACCTTTAAGATCAAGGATTGACAGTTCCGAGATGATATCTGGTGGACGAAGCTTGCCGTGGTCGAGTATGAGCTGAACGATCTGCGCACCCTAGCAAAAAAGACACGGTAAATGTCAGTTTTCAGACGGAGGACGAACAATGGGCACACCGCTTTTCCAAACAGCACCTCTGCCTGCCATGTATATTTTCCAAACCTCAGCCTCATCAAGCATTCTTCTATGTTGACCTCCAAGACCTCTCCCTCCTTGTCTAGGGTAGCATGCCAGAGGATGTTGTGCTGGACGAGAACGAGAACGGCGGCGCGAACGGTACGAGTCTTCAGTCCCGAGTAGCGAGCAAGGCTGGGCAGCGTCAGGCGTCCACGAGTGAGAAGGACCGAGGCAACCTTCTGCGATAGAAAAATGTCGTGAATACAGGACCGAACATCTCAATAACTGATTCTGCTCACTGCTGTCAGGCTGCCAAAGTGTGAATGAATTATTTGAACGCACAGTCGAGAGGTATGGGCGTCGGCCATGGTGAGAGTCAGGAAAGGAACGTTAAAATGTTGGTGGTAGACGGTAGAGATGACTTGTTGCGCCTCATCAAGTCGCTCGTGCAGGCATTCCAGCCACGGACAAGTAGAATTACAACGAGATATCAAAACTCAAAAATGAATCACATTATTTTCACTACATCATCCGGCAATCGCCGTTCAGGTATACGGTTAAAAATATTTTGCCTTCGTCTCCAAGTCCTCCCATCCAGACAGATACTTGCATACAATAATAGCCTAGAAAGTTAGCGAAAACGGACGGACAATAAAGAGACGAATACTATGCTGTTGGAACGGTCAGAGAAACGAAAGACTTAGCCTTATGTTGTTTATTGCCAGTGCCTCCTCTCATGCCCCCAAGATGTCTTGAGAAATCTTTCAGCCGTTTCACACGCGCTCGCCTCCGAAGGCGAGGGCGCGAGAAATAGCAAGCGTCAAGATGTCGGTACTCAATCCACACGGACTCGTTTGGAACCTATTCAAATAGCGCTCAGCGACATGCACTATACCATACAAAAAGAAACTTACTCGGAGAGCTATGAGGCGATGAAGGATCATTCAAGTCATCATCATCAGCCTCCACTTCATCAATGGATCGCTTCGAACTCCTGCTGGCAAGCGTGACGGAGCTCTCATTGGAGGCAGTTTCGGCTTCTGGGTCGAGTTCCTCCCAGGTAGTGTCAGGGTCGCCTTCAGCGTCAGCATCCCCCCATTCTTCATCATTGTTCAAGTAGTCGTAGGTTTCTTGTTCGCGATCACGCGAGTCATCTAATATACAGTGTGTAAGTGACCTGAAAGTGAAGTCAAAGATGTGACTTTACCTGTGCTTTTGTTATTGAGGCCTTCGGTCACTGTTAGCAATTGATAATCTTCTTCAGTGTTAGCATATTCCTTTTCAAGCGCTGTTCATGATATGAATACGCATCCGGAAAGAAAATATGGAAGAACTTACCAGAAGATAGCGCATCATTCTCAGAGGTGATAACAGCTATTCCCGACGTGTCGACTGGTGTATGCGAAACATCATCTAGAAGGATAAGCTTTTGGATGATAAAAGAAAACAGTACACTTACTTTTACCTATATCTTCTTCGTCCTTACTTTCAGGCGGCAATGCAACTTCGAAGGGACGAGGTGTGACCAGGCTCGATATGGTTTCCTGGACTGGATCCGCAGCAACATCCTCCCCGTCCTCTGGAGCCTCACCGTAGTCTTCGTAGTCTCCGTCAGCATCATCCTCATATTCGTCGTGCGTTGTGAAGGCTGGTTCGTCGGCTGCTGGTTGGTCCTCGTCGCGCTTTTGTTCGCCGGGCTGGTCTTCAACATGATCCTCTGGTCGCTCCTCCAAGAACTCGATGCTTTCCGATTGAATCGACAGCTCGGCCGGTGCTCCTTCTGAATGCTGTTCACCATCCTCTACATATGGTTCATCTTCGGCGCCCGGTATACCTTCTTGATCGTGTTCGGCGTCGTCATGCTGTGCTTCCTCGGTCTCATCGGAATGTTGCTCCTGTACCGATTCTTCGTTGGCGTCATGCGTTCCTTCGGATTGGTTTTGCTTATTCTCTGAAGACCTTGAGTATCATGTTGAGATAGAAAATGAAAAGATATATTCACCTTCGTCAGCTGTGTAGAATGCTTCATCCGATCCCAACTGAAGACGTGCTACTTGATCTTGAAGTTGACGATACCGCAAAATGAATCGTGGCGTGACGGTATGTAGCCGCAGACGTAGCGGTCCCGAAATTTCGGACACATCGTGAATTATGTTCAACTCATGGAGAGTTACCTCGCTGGCGTATTTATTGTCCTGAAATTTCATGTAAATAAGTTAACATAAAGTTCGTTGGCCTCGACTCACTTCAGAAATTACAAGCTGCAAATCGTGCGCATCTAGGACAAGCTCTGCTGTGGATAGATCAATGGCACCAGAAAGATACTCGTCTTCTCGAAGAGCAATGAAGACTGCCGACAGAGATTCATAGTAAAGAGTGGGGCGATGCTCTAGCAGTAAAGAATACTCTTGCTGTTCTTGTTGCGAAGATGAAGATGCCACGCTTGGCTGATTGAACAGGCAAACGTCAGGATGATCAATGTCTGGAAAAGAAAGCAGCACGGCTTGGGGCGGCTCGATATACACCCCATCCGAAATTTCATGAGGATCTTTGAGTGTGTCATCAGCTCCTGCGTCAGCTACTTCTTCCGCACCTGCGGCAGCAGGATCAGACACCGACACGGGCTCTTCGTGGACGATGGTCGTCTCATCGCTTATCACCGCAGCCTCTTCGGTATTCGGTTCGCCCGCCACAGCCGTTCCATCTTCATGGGACTGAAAACCTTCATACAATGGCTCCTCTATCTCCTCCGAATGGACCTCGATCGTAGTTTCATGATTCTCATGGAGGAACGAGTCCTCAACTGGAAGCTCCAAAGGCGCATGAGATAACGGATCGCCGAGGACTGCATCTGAGGTATCATCAATGGGCAACGGGGTCACCGGTGCGTTTTCTAATAGGGACTCTGTGGTCTGCTCGAAAGACGGGATAGCAATGTCCTGAGTCAGCTGTGAAGTTTCAGAATGACTCGGGAGCAGTAATTCGGGTCCTTGGGAGAGGGTGGCATGAAAGGATAGATGACTCTCCAAAGGGGGTGCTATAAGAGTAGGTTCTGCTGGAAGTTCCAGCGCGAGATCTGCGATAGGGACCGGGGATGGCTGGATGTCATGGTGCTCTGGATCTGCATTTGACTCGGGCAGAGGCTCGTCCAAGACCTCCACATCGACCATAAATTCCTGCTCGACAGCTGCACCATCGTCAACCATCTCATATTCAGGATTTTGAAGCGACGGATTGTACGAGTCCATATCCACCTCGACGTCGAAATCAGCGTCGGCAAGGGACTCATCTGGGTCAAAACGGGCGTCTGTATCCATGCTAGACTCATACTGCATCCACATCTCTGGCTGCATCTGAACGTCGATGTCCGTAGGGTAGTCCAGCATCTGGGTATCGAAAGGTTCCAGCATGGTGGAAGTCATGGTGAAAGTTTGGGGTGTGTCGTCAAAAAGCGGACTGGAATTTGTCATCGTTCTATTACTTAAGCGACGCACGGACCATGGTTTACTCTCCCACTGCCGACGTCTTACTCTGACTGAAACGCCATGGCTATCTCCGCTGCCCATGCTGCGGATACCGAGTATCTTGTCCGCAAGTCGATGACCACTGGATACCATGTTCTGTCGCTGATTACCCCGCCTGCTTATGTTGTCTTCTCTTTGTCACGGTATGGTTGGCGTGGATTTTCGGCGAACCGTCTCCTTCGCGCGACATGGCTCGGTGGCGTCGGAGGTGCAGCCCATTGACTCGTCGTACGAATCTTCTCTCTGAGGATTATGTAGGTACCGTGGCTGGTGGCGGCTTTGGATATGCTCGTTATCGCTTTTCAAACGAAGAAGTGGCCAGAAAACATAGACTGGAATCTACATATAATGTACGAGACTTTATACCATCATTAATGGACATTTACTCATCTCCCTGTCTGCAGTCCAATCGTATCAGAGCAGAGGATCACAGCGTCATTGGCTCAATCTTACTTGCTGTGCTCACTCCGGCTATTCTGTGGAAACGCGCCAATACCGTGAATCGTACGTGTCAAATGCATTATTCTTCCAGAAGTGCTCATTGATGTCACTTATAGTTATCTTGGGTGGCGCCGGAATAGGCAGCAGCATAGGATTGATAACTCACTATGCTCGCTTATATGCAGGAGACCCACCACCCAAAGTAGCAGTCCCGGCTATCATCACCGCATAAACACGTCGGTTTTTGTGGTGCGGTTTGGACAACGAGACCTATTAATTGTACTGTATTCTCTACCATAGCATGTATTTCTGTTTACTTCTCTACAAAATGAATATTTCGTGGCAACTCTTGGACTCGAGCCAGTCTGAGTTGTGTCTACTCTCTTCCTACATCTTTTAACCTTCCATCTACAGCAGGGGCAATAGCTAACAGATCATCATCGTCCTCTTTCACCTTCTCCTCGACGTCGTTCCCCCTCCTAGCATTCTTACCATCGAACAAATCTACCGAGCTCATATCTTCCGTCACACAAATTTTGAAGTGATCCCGATAATGAGCTTTGGAGCGCGCCCACCTCACGGCAAGATGCGCCGCATTCTTCCATTGTAAGAGCGCTTTCGACTCATGGTGTTTATGCTTCCGACTGGCGATTTCGCGGGAAACCGCCTCCTTCGTTCCACGATGCAGCTTGCCATGGTCGGATTGATCTACCAATCGGATCATTTTATTGACAAAATGAGAACCTTGGTGAATGTTAGTCAGTTTTAGGCTTCAGAGTTCAACTCTACCCATACCTAAAAGGTATTTGCGGACCAGGGTGCTCATCATTTGACCTACCTCGTCGTCGACAAGGTATCTGTTCCGCTTGAGCGGCAGGAAACCATCGTGTCCCTGCGCCATGTACTCTCTTGTCACGACGCTGTATTTCCTACCGCCTTCAACGCGTTCGATGGGGAAAGCGTCAACAAGTCTTGGCGTAGAACGACCACTGGAACCATCATGAACACTATCTTCTACTTCTTTCGAGAGCCAGACGCCCAAAACTCGCTGACCAGGTTCCCGGCGCGAATCCCAGGAGACACGCATACCAGAAACGACGGGAAAGCGCCTTAACCGTTGTTTCAGTTCATCGCGCACGATAGGTTCCAGAAAACGACTGACCCTTCTTGTGCTGGCCAGGTTTCCAGAGACGCTTCCAGAGCATCCCATATTGCCTTGCCATCTAGCTCGAGGACGACGACCGGATCTTCAAATGGCAGAATTTCGAGGATGTCCCCCAAGCTGATAGTACCTACAAATATCATGAGACGGCACTCAATCCGGTAGTACAAAACGACATTACCAGGACCATACATAGAGTCACCGCGTAGGGTACCAGCGCAAATGAAAACAATATCAGCACCACCACATCCCTTCATGCACAGGGTGTCATCGTATGCATGACGAATGACATCTGCAAACCAATTCCCGGCGGCAGACTGGTTATAAAACGGTGGTAAGAAACTAGATTAAATATAAAATTTAAGGGACTAACCTCAGCGGTACGAATGAATTGCGAACGAACATCTATGGGTACATTGCTGATGCAAACGGGAGCCTTCAGACTGGACGACACTGATGATAGCAACTTTTCAAGGAGCATGCTAAGCGTCTCTGACGACTTCGAACCCGGTTGTGTCGAATGTCGTTTACCTGGTCCACCAATCAGATTTCAACCTCCAAGTCGATGGAAGATCTCACCAAAGATTCGTTTTATGACTTTTCTTCTGACGCTTCCATCGGGCGTAGATTCAAGCTCGAGATCAATCTCACTCAAGTCTCGAAAGTCAGTTCCGCTCTTCACGACGAGCACGTCGCCGTGATCATCCTCGGCACCCAGAACATGCTCATTCGTGTCGTATCCTTGCCATTCGCATCCTTTGCTTGCATAATATAGGTGATCATGTCCGCCCAGCAGTAGATCAACACCGTGGCTGGAATGGATGGGTTGGTTTTTCTGCGCAGATGGAGACAACGCTAAAAGATCTTTCGCTAGAGTGATATCCTAACACTGTGTTAGCGCGTCTTAGATATCGCGCAAGTTACAAGATGCATACATTTGGAACCCTGGTGCATATATGTAAATGAGTTACTCGCAAAGGAGACCCATCACGACGTACCGAGAATGGGTAAGCGCGATAATAATATCGCACTTGTATTCGCCATCGGGATCACGGAGACGCTGCGAAAGGGAGATACCAACTTTTTTCATGTCTCTGTACTCGAAGTGAGGAGGCCACATAGAGACAGTGCCAATCCATTCCCTGAGTGATTATGAGTATGATAGGAATCCAATATTGAGGGTGACGCACTTTTCCACCAATCCAATGACGCCGATGCGAGTTCCAGCCCGCTCGAATACTTGAAACTCGTGTAAGCGCTCAGGTACCTGAGACGTTGTAATGTCAATGATGTTGCTTAATATCCATGGCTGTTAGACTGGAGATCAGTGAGATCGTGAGGACCTGATTAGTAAGATGTACAAATGTGGTATCCTTGATAAGCTTGGAGAGATGGGGATATCCTAGTAGCGCGAATACGTGAGGACTAAACGCATCTGAGTTGTCATTTCTGCACACCGAAATCAAAATCGTGGTTTCCTTAGAGACGAACGATGAGCATTGCCAGTCGATCTTGGAAGAAGGATGTAAATACCCGTGAGAGATACGTCTGGGGCAAGTTCATTCATGATTGGGACCTAAGATCAAAAGATGAATGACATATTTTAAAGGAAACGAAAGACAAACCATATGACTCCCTCGGGTTACAGAACTTTCAACTGAAGGAGAAAATACGTCACCAGAGAATAGAGATAGCCCATCCTTGGTTCCGTCCTGCAACGTAGGCCACTGGTCTCTTATATTGTCCAGCATCGAGGCGAACTGAGTAACATCAATTGTGTCAGTTGACTTGGGAGAAACTTTCTGAGGTGCAACTCGATACACATCGTTCCAGTGTATTATATGGAGGGTGGAAGCTGACATTTGGGCTTGAAATTGGGTATAAAGGATGAAGATGGATGTCACTGTAAGAAACGCCAAGTTGCCGCCATAACCCGGGGCCCATCATGCCAGGTTGCACGTGATCGTTGTCTAGTTAAACGCAAATCTTTAATCTTGGCACTTTCGGCGTTTGTCTTCCTTGTTGTCGTGAGTCATTTCAACTTTTGAAAATGCAACACGGATTTACTACCCAGTACTTCAAGCGCAAGATAAGTCATGCGTCAGGTAGTTTCTGTTTCTGAAACATTCTCCAACTCGACACCAGAATTTCTCTTCTCGAATGTTATTTACCAAGAGGATAGCGATTTTTTCATCGCGCGTGCAGCGGAGCGATCCTTTCCTCAGGCTTTTGACCTAGAATCTCTGCAAGGAAACGTATTCCTCTAGAGACTCAGCACCTGCCTCTTCCCCCAGACTTGACAGACTCCATCAGAGCTCCAGATCCTCTTCCGGAAGACACTTTTATCAAAACTATCAATTTTCTCAGTTACGATCCCGATAAGCCTGGTGCTGAACCACTTGGAGAAATGCTGATTCAAGAGTTGCGAGTGTACGAAGGCCTTCGCCGGCATCCTTATCCTAATATCTGCGAGTATCAAGGCTACGTGGTTGATAACGTGTATCTGGTTTATGCCTGAAGAAATACCAATGCAACCTTTCAGTGGCGGTTTGGAAGAAAATGGATGTTGGCTTCGATGTGTTGATGAAAGACTATAAGAATGCTGTAGACCACTTGCATAATCTGGGATGGATTCATGTAAGAGTCAGATCTATACTATACGGTTCATTCACTAATCCGGTATTTTTCATTTGTAGAACGATATAAGTGGTGGCAATCTCGTGGTTGATGCCAACCTTCGGGGTGTCCTTGTAGATTTCGGTGCTTGCACGAGAGAGGGTGCAACTATTCACATAGGAACGCCGCGTTGGGCAAAGGGAGACCTCTGGCACGTCGCAGAAAAGGAGGATGACTACAATGGTCTACAACGTGCTGAGCTGTGTCCATACGCGATAGAGGACAAGGTCCTAACTGGCAGCTTGATTGACTCCCTTCTTGTCTTATAAAACAAATGAAAATGCTCGTATCATACAGTTACCGTCAAGTCCTGCCTGTAAATATAAATATCCGAGTAACAAGGTCCGTAGGTATTCTATGAAGGAGTCGGTGCAGGGTCTGGTACTACAGGTTCTAGTTCTGGTTCTGGCGGTGAGGGTATCACATCGACTAGGAAACCAGGTAAAAAGCGTTCCATCCTCTCGGAAGTAGCTGTCCATAGTGTCCGTTGTTGCTGAGTGCGCTGATCGTTTGACGATGGTGGAACAAGGATCTGTGCAGCATTCATCACAAGGATGACATTTTTCAACGATTCTGGGACAGCTTCGTACTACGAACTGCCGTCAGAAGTCGTATCAAGTCACGGAAGGTAACAGACATACCAGCTGGTCCTTTTTATCGATATTCATCAATCTATCCAGTAGATCCAAAATCTGTATCCACAAAACTCGAATATCGGATTGCGCCTGGCTTTCGCGAACCTCGAAGTGCATGAATGTTTTGCACAGAAGTGCTGACGCCCGTAGCCGCGTTTCTGGCATGGCACGCGGGTCGCGCAAGAAGATTTGCGGCTTCAATAGATCATCTAGAAGGGGGAATACGACCCGGTTGAAGATCTCCTCTGTCTGGACATCTGATGCTTCATCGAACATGACATGAGAGCCCAATAGTACGCGCTGTAGCTGACTCATGGCGATGTGCCGAACCTCACGGGATGCATTAGATGACTGTCGGCTTAGGGAGGTAAGCAGCGGTAGCCATAATTGATGCCAGGCTGTGAACATCGTATCGGCATTGAAGGCAAAAGGATGATGACTTCAATATTTACCTTTGTCTCGGGATAGACTAGATGTATCCAAAGTCGATAGCCATTTCTTGAGGTTGACAAGTAATTCAATAGCTTTCTTTCCCCGTTCCACTGCCGGTGAACTGCATCAGTCTAGTCATGAACTGCTGAGATCAGGATGAGTAACAAACTTACCTCGCGGATGTTGCGGGCTCACGTCGTCGTCCATGTTGCTGGCTTTGAACGGAAGTGCCCGCAATAGAAGCAAACTCGTCTAAGAGCGTGATAAGCCCTGAAAAGTTATCGACCGTAATAAATTGTTGAGGTCCATCGGCCACCAGGCTAGTCACAAGTTCGAATGAGAGGCGTGCGGCTTCAGGGTGAGATATGGTCGACCGAACAAGGGCGAAGACTAGATTCCACTCTGTTTGGGAACTATCGCGCACATTCAGAGATAAGATTGATAGGATAGAATAAGGGCTGACCTTATGACATCGCGATGTTTTTGAACAATGAGAATGACTCCAGATATGACTTGCTCTGCAACTGAATTGGCAATAGCCGGCGTCAGCCCCGACAAGAGATCAAAAGAAACATATATTTGGTCTCGAAGAGATTGCTGGGACATAAATTAGCACTCCGCCCATATTATCCACTTGTTGTAAATACGCACGATTTGAGCAAGTATTAAACAAAGCCGCAAGAGGCCCACAACAGCGCGCTCGATGAGAAGAACGCTGTACTGCTCAGAAGACGACAGTAAATTTGATAAATGTTCGAAGACGATTGGCCTAGAACAATGTCAGATATGATCTATGGTTCAAACGAGGTCAATAAAGACGTACCATAAATCTTCGATGTGCTGCGGCGTCTGACAAGCTATACTAACCATGGTCTCCAGCAGGAATATTGACGCAGGATCGTATGGAAGGGAGTACGTGTCATTATCTTGCGGCGGAAAGTTTCCATCATCGGAACCTTGCTTGAGCTTCGCTACCGTCCGGTCATGCGCTAATGCCTCCAGAGCGCGAACCGCCGCAACAAGAGCTTGCAGGTCCAATTGCCTAGAATATCGACATATGTCAGTGGAAGGGAATATAAGAAAAGGAAATCTCCGTACATGATCTGGCTATACAGCTCGTCCAGGCGACACGACGTAATACAATCTATCGTACAAAGCGTGTTCTCAACGTCAGCGTCGGTGGCCTCGGGTAGCGCCTCAGAGTTAGCTGCATAGGGTGTCATCAAATATGAAGACAGCGCCGATAAAAGTCCCCCATCGCTACGTGATGATTGACGCTGTGGCTGACTTCCACGCAAAGGTATCATGGAAACACCACCAAGGAAATCTTCCATTTGAAGCATCCTTGTTGGAAGCAAGGAGTGAAGGAACAAATTCTGGAACATCTCGAAGATCTGAGGAGTGCAAACGTTCATCAGGATTCTCCGTCATGAAATAATGATTGTCCAAACCTGAGTCCAGCCTTCTCGAAGAGCATTGCCATTCCCGTTGACGATATTGAAGAGGACCACAGCAGCTAGTTGACCCTTGAAGTTCGTGCCAAAGTTGATGGACAAATTGGACACCGTGACAGATTGCCCTTCTACATCTATGACAGGATAATTGGGGACCTGGACGGGAACGGAATCTGAGAGAAGACTGGTCGCCTGCGAAAGTGACACCACTACGAAATCAAAAACATCCGGAAGACGGAAATGCCCAGCAAGGGTAGCGCATTGTCGGAATCCGGCGACAGATCGTTGAATAATGTAGTCATCGTCGAAACTGATGAAGGCGTAGGCGATGGCCGAGATGACAGGCTTCCAGACAGACTTGAAGATGTCGATATCGAAATGAGGCGTGTTGCATATCATAAAGTCACCTGGAGGCATATTACTAGGGGCCTACGCAGAGATCATAGAACCATACCAGCTTGTCGTGAGCGCGTCAAAAGCTCTTTCCATGCATACTCGAAACCGAGTTGTCCCGTATGCTCCTCAGGCATGACAATCTCTCTTTTGCGTATGGAGTCGTAGATGTTTTGCTAGTGGTGATTCAGAGCACGTCGACACAAATGTACTAGGACATACCAGGTACTCAGCAGGGAAATCACCTTTATCGTTGACGCCCCGCAAATTCTTCTGGTACTCTTCAAAAGACATTCGTTTCTGGTACAACTTAGACTACAATCTCCAAGTAAGTCTATAACACATACCCGGACTTGCGGATTATGCAGATCAGTGTTGAGCATGATGATAGAGTAGGCTAAGACATAAACGGCATCCTCGCTCCTTATTTCAGCTGCGTGAGACTGCTCAGCACATATTCAGCGCAAAGGAGAAACTCCTAAGTTACCTGGTTCTGACGCAAAATATATCGATGCAAACGTCTCTGTTATTCTGTTGATTTGCTGCGCCTCGCCAGGCAGCCGGAATGTTTCTAATAGTTCTCGCATGGCGTCAGCCATAGGTTTCTAAAGAGACAAAACGTCATTCTATTGAACAAGACGTGGTAAAAATGACCAACGTTTTTGAAGTCGAAAAGACCAATAAATGCTTTAAGCACCTCGGTGTTATCAGGTTTCGATATGTAATCTCCCAAAAGGCGTTTATCCAATCGGGTACAGCTCTTCAGGAACTTTGCCAGGCTCTGAGCTCTACTGATCTCCGGCGACAAGTCGGCATATATTAGTCCATTCTCCTCCAAAAAGGTGATTCCGGCCTTTGGCTTTGCATTGAAACGAGAAGCACCAGCGAGAATCAACTTCTTTTGAGATTTCTTCTGCAGAAGGGACTCGGGAGATGGGAACTCTGAAGGCCACGGGGTTGAAGCCTAAGAACAACAACCCAGTCAAAATGATGCAATTTTGAAACGAAATGTTACAGACACCATTAGCTCGACCAGCCATATCGTTGACAAAAGCTAGCAGAAGGTCTAGGCAAAGGAATTGGGCGTTTCGTTGCTGCACGTCCAATCCTCCACTGTAATATGCTGGGTAGACCGACTGGAGATACATACAAATGGTGAGTGAAAGCACGAGACCAGTGATACGAACTCACTTTGGTTAAAAAATCGATGAGACGTTCCATCAAGTTTTCGCAATTAATGTCACAGTCGTAGTTAGTATATAAATCAACCATAAAACTAGCGTGCCTGGAAATCTGACTCAGGATTTCCAGACTTAAATCACGCGTTTCTCCCCGAGCAGGAGGTACAAGTAATCGAGGGGGAGTGGACGCTTGTTTTTCCAGCTGTAACTCGTCATCGACGGGCCCCAAGGACGGGGTGCCAGGCGTTCCAGGTCTAGGAGATCCAGCATAGACACCTTTCTTGCTTATAGCCTGCTGCGCCTTCGAGAGTGTAGGAGCAAGACGATCTATCGTGAACGCCAGGAAGAGCTCTTGCTGCAGTTTTAGGTGTTGTCGCATAGTGTCAAACATGGTTGATATCGTGCGCAATGAGGAATGAAGGACGGAGCTATTTTCCGATCGTGCCAGCTGAAAGAGGAACTTGCAACCGGGATCAAGGATGAGTGCTTCCAATGAGGGGAAATCTGTGATTCTAGGGCCAACTTCCTCCAATGCGGCGTTCAGGATTCCAAGGACAATTAAGCGCGTAGAATCGGTATGCTGCTGATCGTTGGGGTCCAAGACGTGGATAAGAACACGGAGAAGCTCCAATATCGATGGTAATCCATCTGACATTTATCCCAGTTTCATTCAACGGGACGCTGTGATTAATACGAAAGACTCACATTGAGGCCTGGGACCACTAGGTGCCGGGGAAGGTGGAGGATTTAGTTCTTCCGGCACTGGCGTCGGAAGCTCTTCTGGCAGAGGTTGTTCTGGGACTTGCTCTGTTGACACTGACATCTTTATCTCGCCATCTTGAGTCTCTTCATCATTACCACGAAGTTTCTCCTCTTCTGAAGCAGCATCTAAGCAGTGTAGCCGAGAGAAGACGGTGCGGACTAGAGCATGCATTGTGGTTTCCGCGGAGCGCCGCAAGGTTTCTAACAGTTCTTCATTGAACTCCCGGAGGTGACGCGATGAGAAGAAAACTCACCACTCAGGCGCATCTGACAGCACGTCGTAAGAACAGTCTCCAGCATTTCGCACACTTCTACGTCTCCCAACACCGTTCCATGTCCACAGAGACAGTCCTGTATGACTGACATGATCTTGAGTAGAACGACTTCATCTCCGGACGAGTCGCTAGGTTCAAATTTGCAGTGAGATACAGTGCTGCTGAGTTCCACGAGTGCCGCATCGAGTGAAACGGATTGTGATGAAATCAGGCCGCAAGTGAAGAACTTGTGAAGCGAAGAAAGCGCGGCAGACGTGATGGGTCCGGTGGACAGAGGAGAACGAATGATAGCAAAGAAAGGACCGAGAATCGTAGGTAAAGGAACGCTTGTAACGTCTGGATATCATTTGAGTATATTGAAGGCAACAGCAGACGTGTCACTTGCCTTCCACATCTCTCAATGCTCGCTTTAATTCCTGGAATCCGACCATTAGATCTATCTCCCTGCTTCCGCTCCCATAATGCTTGTCGTTGTGGGCAGCGGTGGATATTCGGAGCCCTAGGTTGCTTCCGAGGGCCGAGTCTCTCGTGTTCATAAAGTGCGTAGCCGACGCCCATCGGGAGTTCTTCCGCATGACAGACGTGACGGACAGAATTTCGGAATACAGAACATGTTTCTGCGACACCGTCCGGCGCGTCATTGAAGGTTGTGGGTGGGCCATTAAGGCGTGCATATATTCGAGACGAGGCCGTCGTGTCACCGAGGTAATTTGTTTGCTTCGAAAGTTTGAGACAAATACGTCCTCGTTTCTTTCTTACTCAGTTCCTTGGATTCGTCAATACATGTCTCTGCCTGTTCTTCTGCCAAAGAGCGCGCTACCTCAGCCGTCGGTCAACTCGCACCTCGAATGGACGCCCAAAAAGCACCTTTTGCCTCCTCAGCCGCCTCCGGTCGATGACACTAAGATTCAAGAGCAGGAATTGGCAAATAGCCGACAGATGCTAGATGGCAAAATTATCAAGAAGACACGGCCAAGGAAGACAGTAGACTACTACGGAGGAATGGGTCGATGGGCATTGGTGCGTCTTTATTTCCCATCACAAAAGCCCTTGTGCTGAGAGCAGCACAGTTGCGCAAGTTGCGCCCCAATTCTACCTACGTACCCCAGTTGCGGCCAACACCACCATATATCATTAACGTACGAGGCTTCAGTTGATCACTACACGCGTCTCTGAAAACCCTTCCCACAGTTATTACCCCCCAAAGCATATCCGGACAATTCATCTACATCCTTGTGTACAAAATTCATCCATACTTCAACAAATAAAATTCGTTGTCCCGTGAACATCGTGACGGTTCGTGCTTCCCCTGTCGAGTGAGAGAACAAAGCACCGACAACTCAATTCAGTGGACGCCCGAGGGGAGACGCGTCCTGACAGGTTCAACCAGTGGAGAGTTCACTCTCTGGAATGGACTCACATTCAATTTCGAAACCATCCTTCAAGCCCATGACAGCGCTATCTGCACGTTCAGTTTCACGCACTCTGGCGCGTATCTAGTATCCGCAGACAAGAGTGGTGTCATCAAATACTTCGAGCCCAACATGAACAACTTGACAGCATGGCAAGGGTCCAGCTCGCGAGAAGCCATACGCGGTATCAGCTTCAGTCCAGACGATCGTCGGTTTGCGACAGCAAGCGATGACTCTAGTGTTCGCATATGGTCTTTCGCAGAGAGCCGAGTGGAGAGTGTTCTAACGGGTTGAGTGGTTGGTTCTCATACAGCCAGAAGAAACTGATTGTATTCCAAGGTCACGGTTGGGATGTAAAATGTGTCCAGTGGCATCCGTCTAAAGGCTTGCTTGTTTCTGGAAGTAAAGACAACCAGATAAAATTCTGGGATCCTCGAACGAGTACCGTCCTGTCTACCTTGTACGTCAGTTCACTGTGCGAGATTCCTTTCTATGCTCAATCCAACCTGCTCTAGACATCAGCATAAGAACACCATCCAAGCGTTGGCTTGGTCACCCAACGGTAATATGGTTGCCAGTGCTTCTCGTGATCAAACCGTTCGTGTCTTCGATATCCGCGCCATGAAGGAATTCCGGATACTTAAAGGACACAAGAAAGAAGTTTGCTGTGCGTGTCTATCTCATACTTTCTACATGTAAATCTGATAGCAACATTCGTCTAGCCGTCGCATGGCACCCCATACACCCCATCCTTGTTTCTGGTGGCTCTGAAGGCGCCGTTCTTCACTGGGATCTAGGTGCAGAAGACGAAACACTGAACCAACCCGTATCCTCGCCACGCGCTACCCTCTCTCAAGCACACGACTCAAACGTATGGTCAATGGCCTTCCATCCTCTCGGCCACCTCCTCGTCACCGCATCCAATGACCACACCACCCGGTTCTGGTGCCGTGAACGCCCTGGTGATGCCTCTTCCGTATTCTCTGGGGGTGGAGAGAAGCCACCAGAAATTATCGATACAAGTGGACAGGATGAGGAAGACGACGCAATGGTGCCCGGCTTCAGTTATGGTGGAAACGGGGAGTGGTGGGGCAAAGAGGAAGAAGGAGATCGCAGTAGGGAGTACAATGGAGACAGCGCGCAGGGTAGGGACAACGGGGGAGATGACGATTTCATCCCTGGAATTGGTGGTGGACCTCCGCCCCCACCGAGGCTACCCCCGCCACAAGAAGACTCATACGGTCACGGAGGGGATGAATGGGGCAGGAACAGCCGTGGTGGAGGCGATTGGGACAGGGGAGAACGTAGGCAACCTCGCTACAACGACAATTGGGGTTCGAGGAGAGGAGGAGGACGATATTGAGATTGTGCTGATCTACGGCTACATATATTACTTGTCAGAATATGAAATATGCAAGTCGACCTCTTTGAGTTACTCTCGAGAACCTAGTATGACGATTCCGTTTCCAAATAGTATGTATGATTCCTAGCTCGATATATGTACAACAAGTCCTTTGATACTGATTTGACTATGAATGTGTGAATCGTGGTAATGATACATCGTAGAAAGATCTTCGGCGGCGATTCTTCGCAGTTTGACCTGTGCAAGAATGAGGCTGTTATGGTTTGTAAAGAATTCTAAACGGCACCATACCTCAAATCATCATGCTTTTGTTTCAAGGAACTTATACACAGACGAGAAATCTTTCCCTTCAAGTTCCGGTGAGACTCGTACCATCCTGGCGTATATCTGCGCAGCTGCGTCCCCCATGGGTAGAGGTGTTCCCGTTTGCACTCCAATATCCGCTGCTAAGCCCATATCCTACTCAGGTAAGAAACAATAGCCATTGAAGGATACTATTTCTCATACCTTGAGCATCAAGCTTGTCGCGAATCCTCCGTCATAGTCGCGGTCGCAAGGGGGAGATAGATCTGGCAGTGCTTTGGGCACGGGGTTATTGACCGACATGGACCAGCAATTCCCGGTCGATGAACCGATGACGCTTGATAAGATGACGGGATCAAGACCGAGTCTCTTCCCTAGTAACATGGCTTCGGCAGTAGCAATTTGTTGAACACCTAGCATGAGCTAAAAGAGACGGTCATTCAACCGAGTACAGAGTGAGAACCTCCCGAACGCTAACATTATTGCAGATTTTAGCTCCGAGACCAGCGCCAGATGGACCGCAATGAATGATTCTTTGACCCATGAGGGAGAGAATAGAGTATGATCTGTCAAAGGCTGATTCTGTTCCGCCGACAAGGAATGTGAGAGTTCCCGCCTTAGCCCCAGCGACGCCTTATACGTACGAGTTGCTACGTTCAGTAGGCGATAGACGAAAGAAAGGTGTTTCCTTACCACCAGATACTGGCGCATCGACACTCTGAACGCCTAGATCGTTCAACTGGGAAGCAAGTTCTTGGGCAACTGAGACATCCAGAGTGGTCGAATCGATGGCAAACGAGTCCCGCATTACATCGGTAGGAAGCGCGTGTAGACCAGGAATGATACTTTCATTGTATACTTTCTTGACGTGCGGAGACGACGGAAGCATGGTTATCACTGTCTGGGACGACATGGCAGCCCTAGACATCGGTTGGATCGTAACTCTCGTCTCAATTAAACCGGACACTCACACATCTGGAGTCAGTGCAGTATGAATCTGAGCGCCAGGAAACTGCGAGAGAAAGTTCCTGCAAAACTCGTCTGCGCGTTCGGGTACTGCATCGCACACGACGAAATGAGCGTTGCCTTCCTGAGCATGTTGTTTCGAAAAGAGGTTGTAGGCCATCTCGAAGCCCATGCGGCCCAGACCGACAAAGGCAGTGCTCTTGGGTCGCAAGGTGATACGAGCCAGAGGGTCCAGGAGACGAAGAGACTTCATGCTGAGTAGGGGCCAAGTTCAAGAATTGCGGGGAGCACCGTGGTGGTCTGTGCGGGGTTGTGGGGAAGGCATGACCGGCTATTGAAAGACCGAGTACCGTTCCGAGTTCCGGCCCGACTTGACCCATCTCTCTCTTGTCCCTCCCCGTCGGGGGCGGTCCCTTGGAACTATGGAGCATCAAAAGACAGCAAAAGGCTTGGTGCGGAAGACCCGATGAAGCGACTTGAGAGTATTTAGAAACGATAGCCCACGTTTGGCTTATGTTTGCAGAAGATCCGGGATAGTCCGAATCGGCGCGAACAATCTAGAGCGTAGCAATCGATCATTTACATTCTCTAAATACCCAAGGCCTGAACGTGCATCTCCCCTTCTCTCTGTCTAGACCTTGCCTTGTCTCAAGGGCTGCAGTAGCGTTTGTTTTCCATTACCGGTATATCTTCGGCTCTTGCTTATCTATGGCCTCTTCCGACCCTATGCCCATTCCGCTCCCATCAATGGACACCGACCTTACTCTTAACACTGAATACCTACCTGAATACGATACTGACCTGTCCCTGGCGTCCCCGTCATACTCTGCCCACCCTGGACTTACTGAGATAAGTCTCCATCCCGAACCATTTTCACCAGAGATATCCTCCTCTACGCACCATTGGTCATGCGAAACGAAGCATATGAGGATAGATTTAGGCCCTCACATATGGGGGCTTACTTCTCCAAGCTACGGACTTGGTGGAACAGTAGTTGGCAGTGTCAAGTTTTTGGAGCAACGCCAACATGTCGAGCAAGTCACCGTTTCGGTCAGTTTTTCTGTTCATTTTTTTGATGGCTCTTCATTCAATCTACCCAGTTCGAAGGTCGTCTAACGACTTTCCGCCCTTATCGAGGCACCAATAGCGACTCAATTTCACCAATAGTTTCTCGCACTTTCCCATTATACACCTCCTGTATGGGATGCGTATTCGATTGGGAAGCCGAACATCCGTTCACGATACCTATCCCCACTGAAATAAATACCCCTGGTGGAGGCACCGCACCGACACCTCCTTCATTCAACTGTTATTTCTATGGCTCCGCAGTGGAGGTCACCTATACAATAAAGATTGATATGGTCCATAAAGGAAACTTAAACAATCTGCGCAGACATGAAACGTATGACTTTCTTCCTGCTTACCTAGAAAGCTTACCAACCTTGTACACAGAAAAGCGATACCCGTTTATTATTTACCAAAGACCCAGCCAGTGGACCCGCCCCTTTCTACCATTCCCAGACCCTCTCGATTGAGCGAGGAAACCGACATCTACCTACATTGGTTGGATCGCGTCCACACTGCCCCGGCGACACCATCCTGGACAAACACCAAATGTAAAACAGACTTGAACCGTTTTATGAAAGCTGTATACGTGTGTATTCCTTTGATCCTCTCGGTTATTGTACTCACTCTGTCATATAGGTTTCGATACCCACCCCGCAGCGATTCTCTGCCGGGGACGATATACCCTTTGCTGTTAGCCTATTATTCACCAAAGACCCCTATTTTGCCAAGCTGCTCACCCGCTGCATACGGGTTGTACTACTTAAACGTATCTCCTTCGGACCGAAGAAGAAGACTTTCAATTCGAATTCGGAAGAGAACGACAATTCAAACCACAGCGAGTGGGTCCTCACCTCTGGCCAGCTGAAATATCAGAACGAATTTGCAGAGGGTGTGCGATTACTGCGAGGTTATGTGAAAGCCGGTGCGGCGGGGAAGGAGAGCTCGTGGTTGGTTGACTCTGTCGGTGTTCAGGTGCGCTCCTTTGCATTTTTTTTGATACCTACAATAATGGTTGACCACTTCTGGGACTGCAGTACGTGATACGCGTCACCGTTATGCCACCAAAGAATCTGGCAGACCACATACCTACCTTTCACCACGAAGAGATTGTGGAATTGACCACGGACCACTGGGGCCCTTCTCCACAACCTGTTATCAACGGTATGCCCACGCCAGCTATTGGGTTAGCGAGTGACCCACAATCCAATTGGATTGGGAACACCGTCTACGCTGTTGTATGAATGTTATGACGTCAATGGATAAGGATTTACCGTGCTACTAAATTTAGCCACCTCCCTGAAAGGTTGATCTTGAGCTTGAAAGCTGAACCTTAAGTTGTCGTCCACTTGGACCCACCAACACCACGACGATCGACGCGTGTCTTGAGGTTGGGCAACGATCATCGTCAGGTGTCTATAGCGAATAGGGCCAAATTAAGATCGGGCTCGAAGCAGAGGTTTATCGATCACAACGTCTGGGACGTAGCCTCTTTCACCAGGAGTTTTGTTTGGGCGTAAACTACTTGGATGACCTCATAATTTTAGGTTTTAAGATTCTTGGATACATCACCCTCGTCTGGTGTTATCTTTACCGTAAGCTCGGGGATGTTTGAGGACCGATGGCAGCTTCACTGCTTCTCGTTCATTTACGACGAGCGACATGTGTCTGTTATCGTATCATATGATGCGCGGATATCCCAAGACTTAATGGGCGTACCAACTTTAAAACATTGGCACAATAGCAAGGACCGGCATCTGACGCTCTTGGTTTCCCGACTGGTAGTGGTTCGTCTCAGGGATCATGTTGGCTTCCGTCGATAACAATTGCTGTCTAATGTTTAAGGTGGGACAAATATTTACCCTTTACCTATGCCGTTAAACGGGACATGGACGTTTTCGATGCAAATTTCTGTTTCTTCGCATGGAAGGGCGTAGTTAATATCATATTTAATGTCACAGACATCGAAAGACAACTAACCATTCTCAGGTGTCTCCTAGCGTTCCGGAGAAGGATTACCTGGGTCTTAATAGCGCGGTAGAACCGTGGTTCAATTCAATGTTCAAAGCTCTTGGAAGCACCCCAGAATCTCGGAAATTAATCGCAGCAGGCGGTCTGACCGGGGATCCACCCCTGTCACTGACTGGGGAGATTACCAGGCCGGTAGTAAGAGGGAATTGCGAATCCATCAATAGTGTTCTTTACTAGACACCAGGTGAGTTCTACTTTCCATTTGAATAGTATTGTTTGTATACTTATGTTACAACAACCTTAACAGGTCCTGATTCCTGAAGTGGATTTTATTGAGCTGATGTATGTTAACCCGCCTTGCCGATGTTTAACTCCAAGGATATGCAACTCGGCATTGTGCAACACGATGTCGACACCATGGCCTCGAACCCCTCACGTACGTGAAGATTCAGCAATTCAGCATTGCATGGATCCATATTAATAGTCACGCATCCATAATGAATGAAAACGGTTAGTGTGGAACTCCTATCCTTCGTCTTTGGAACTTAATTTCGTCGCACAGTTGCTATGTGCTTTATATGCTGTCTCTTAACCTTCCCGAGATGACAACGCGGAAGGAGTACTCAAATAGACTTAGACTAGTGTATGCCGTCCCTGATCAAGCCACCAGAATTTCTCGCCGGGGATAAGGAAACCTTAGTCGGACCTCCGCTCAGCGTTATCCACGCTCATCGTGGTGCGTGAGGTCGTGGTTATCGATGGGATGACATTCGTACGGCGCTATCAAATTAAGGTTCCGCTTCCTCAGGCTGATCATCCGAGTCGGCGCGTGTATGTACGCCGATTACTTACTACTTGAACTTTAACCCTTGTCTTACCGTACCTTCTCAGAATACATTGCGGCGACATACACGTTTGATGCCATCCCTTTTCCGACCCCGGCGGAGTACTGCATTGACCGTATCTGTTATTGGAAATGCTATGTATGCTGTCAGCTGCTTCAAGGGCTGACCCTCAGTACGCAGCCTCAGGTCTCAGGCGAGGATCCCTTGACGCGTTTTTGGCAGCCTGATGTCCTCGAGGCAGATCAACCTGGTTGCGGGTGTTGATATGTCTTTTTGAGTTGGTACCCGACATGTCGTATGAGCTTCTTTGTCCTTCGAAGTTCGGAAACGTGACGGCCCACTGACGGGGAGTGTGACAGTAATGTCCGTAACTTCGCTGGATTGTTCGATGAGAATCAACCGTTCTCTCTCTGATGTTATCGAAGCATTATTGGTCATGAAACCTGGGAGACCAGAGGTTTGTCTGACTGGTGCGCAAACTCCGGTAGAGCGTGTCTCGAGGTACTGGCAGCAAGTAGGCTACATGCGTGATTGATTTTGGTCCTTCTTGACAAGATTCACGCATGTGAGTATTAGCGGCGATGGTAGTCATCGATGTCGTGCTCCTTGTCTTGATGCATGCCGCCCGAATCATGAACTTGATTTACATCGCGTTCAACCGCACATTTCCAAATTCCCATCAGTCCCGATACAATACAGTTTTACACGCATTTACAGAACGACACCACAATCGGACATACTCAGTCACTACGCCGAAGGTCGATCTTGGTTTCTCATCAAATGTTCGGTATCAGTAGCCTACGGATACTGCCCCTGCCGGATGTGGGCGGCGCGCTGTGGGGAAGATATTGATTATCAAGTAGTAAACTCGTGTCAAAGGTCTGATATCGGCCATTGGCCTCATGTATTGTCAGGTGGTAGGCACTGCACATATCGTGCCAGACATACTTTTTCGATCTGTAGTTCGAGAGGCCGTTGGGTCAGAAAATGTGTGCCTCTTGATGATGGAGTGGATGGCAACAACGGCTTGGCGTTCCGATGCAACAGGGCAAACTTTCAATTACTCGGCGCAGGCTATCAGCATCATATTGACAATGGTAGTAGCTGGAAGAGCAAAGAAGGTGAACAAAAAGTATGAGTGATGAAGCCAGTCACTCCGGTTCGAATCAGGCCGTACAGATCGCTTTATGTAGTAGGCGGAGACTATGCAGACACATCCATAGCAGATGCTTAATTAGAGGTTGTAGATTACCCAGAGATGACTGAGGTACAAGTAAGCACCAAAAATCATGCTGTCAAACGGGGATGCGGGAAGGAAAAAGATAGGACTTACCAAACAACAGAGATAATTCTATGTACTGAAGCGCAGCACAGATAAGAACAGACGTATCATCGGACCATGTGCCGTGAAATCTTTGCCTTTGACTAATTGGTGCGCCAACTTCTGTCCTAAGTGAGAAACCCCCAGTTGGATCCTTCAACGGAGAAATGCTAGTCGTCATTGCAAAGCAATTCCGTTCCGGGTTCCGTAACGGTTGTGAAATTTTGCCGCAAGCCTGACTCGAACGCTCGAGATATATGGAGAGTACGGTCACCTTACCTCTGCCTAGAGCCCTTGTGAACGAAAAGCCCCCGAAGATATACATGGGCATGCCCGTATGGTGAAGGTGAAAGTAGACTGAAACCGGAACTCGGAAACATTTCCATATACCGTGATGTCCGCACCTAGGCAAGACTCAAGTCGTCTCTCTTGATTGGTACATGTAGCAGGGCAGCCAGGGGGAGAAGACTCTTCGGATGATGGATGGAGCGAGTGTCCACAGTACGGACGGCGACTAGAAAAGTTACCTCCGTTTGCCTTCGCTTTCCTGATATTCATAGCAGACCTGAGTAGTCAGCGTTCCAGGCGAGACTTTCGGAATGATGCACTAGAAAAAATGAGATCGCCAGGACGACAAAGAGCGAGCTTCGTCCTGAAGGAGCAGAAGTAACTCGCGTCGAGCGGATGACATAAGCGCAACATATTCCTTCCTGGTCGTCTGGCTGTCTTGCCATTATACTTTATCCTTGACTTATCCCATTCTCTCCTGCTTTTTAATTTTCTACCTTCGTCGCAGGGCGGTCGTTCAGCATAAGGCTCAATGACTGATTCTTCGCAGAAACCCAGTGTCCTCATCTTTGGTGAGCACAGCGCCAACAGCAATACCCGACATACTCACATCTATCCTTATCGACGTTTCCAGGCGGTCTGAATACCTATTCGCGTGCGCTGGCAGCTTATCTGGTTCCGCTGGAAGGAGATCCATTAGTCTCAGTCCGTATTCATTGCGCGATGCTGAAATATTCAATCTGAATTCATTGCAGCATGTACGGATGGTCGATAAATACCAAGTCGCGCCCGCAACTACGTGAGTGGACCACCTACTCGACCTCTTGACCTTGATCGCCAATCATCCATCATCTCAGATATATTGGAGCAGAGTTCCCGAAGATTCTTGAGAAGGAGGAGGTTGACTATCAGCAGGCAAACCTGACGGTTCCGTGTACGTGGAGTCGCCTTTCAGTACATTTCCTATATGCTCACAAAAAACAGCCAATATCCCACCTCTCTTTGACCCGCCCGAGGGCCAGCCCCCATACGATTACGTCTTTGATTTGACTGGTGAAGTGCGCCAGGATCGGACAGACATGGTGCGCTCATTTCCCTGCTCTTGGCCATTCGGTCTCACCACATTCCAGATACAAATCTCAACTACATGCAATGTTGCCAGAATACTCGGCGAAGAGGCCGCAAAACGCAAAGTCAAGGCATACGTTCGACTACAGCTTCCATTCTATGAAACATCAAATAAAGGCCCGTGGGACGAAAAGCAGAATCCAAAGCCCTCAGGTACAGTTGGGACTTGGTGGCACGAAACCTTGCGAATCTTGGCCAATATGGAAGAGTGCGTCTTTGGCCAGGCTCTCTGTCTCGGCTCACCTCAACTTCTTTTCAGCCTCAACTTGGTCATTTTACGGGTCGCGTTGGGTTATGGCCCTTATACAGATTATGGTACCAGTGAGTGATAGACGCTTCCGTCCGATATCATTAATCCCGATGAATTGTAGTGGCGTCGTTCATCACGGTCGCAGCCGTCTATGGTTATATGAATAAGCCCATGAAGTCATTGTAACAGCCTTTGCCGATGATTCATGCGCCTCTTTATCTTACTTTTGTATAGATGGTCTCCAGGAAAACATCCATCGCATACTGTCCACGTGGAGGATATTGCTGGCGGCTTGTGGGCTTGCGCCCAGTGGATGGCACCTTTGGGCAGGAAGGCAGCTGACGAGGCCGCAGGGGAGGATATACCATTCCAGAATGATAAAAGCAAGCTCAAGGATGTCCCTGAGGCACCTGCACATGACAAGAAAGTCGCTGCCCCTCTGTTCAACCTTGTGAGTGGACAGCTTGTCCTATTTTGTGTTCTTCACAACGTTCCCTTAGGCCGATGATTCTCAAATGACGCTGGCGGAGACCGGTCAACTTTGTACATCATTCTTTGGCACAACTTTTGATTTCTTCAACTTCTTCGAGAATACTATATTCAAGGTTACGCAGTCCACTTTTTCACACTGATGCCCTACTAATACTCTCTAACAGCTGAAGGACGACATCGTCGAGGAAATTAATGAACTTCATGTCGGTCACTGGACAGAGATGATCCTCAAGTCTAATCCTCCGATTCCTAACACGCCTCTGTCCGCCTACATGGACAAGTACTACCTAGAGAAGACCGTCGTCGGTTTCAGTAATTCCAAGATCAAGACCGTGACCGGGTACCAGCTGAGCAAGCCACGGTTCAATCATGACACGATCAAGGACATGATTGACAAATGGCAAGCTGAGGGCAGTTGGCCTATTTTATAGTACTTTTTGCGATTCCTTTGGATTTCTGATTTTTGTGCATCATTTGTTTTCGTTTTCGTCAGTGTTTCAGTATAGGATTTCAGGCATTAAATTACTCGATAATACTCATTCTCTCCTATCTGCCTCATTCGCGCTCAAGTTTAGTCTTTATACCTCTCATTTGCTGCTGCTACCCATCAGTCTCGTCTCATACCTACATAGTTTAAACTCTGTCCAATGTAATAATTGTTTTTCATGCACTAGTACTCATTTTCATTTTCTAGCGTTGGGGTCGATGAAGCGATCTTCATCATCTCCTCCATGAGGTACGTGTTGGCCATTGTACTCACGCTATGGCTGTCTTTGGACCTGGACATATGGAATGATGTACGATGTACGTCGTCCACGTGCGTTTTACTGAAGAGTCAAGCTTGTTTTCAAAGAAGGAGCGATGATTGAGCTATCTATATCTTGGGCAATCACAAGCTCAGCTCTCAGAATGATAATGGACGAGAATGTCCTCCAATGGGTGTCTTTCACGTTATATTATTGACAGGCTTGCGAAGATTTGGACTGTTGCATACTGGTGACAACTTCAAGCTGATAGGTGTTCCTCGCCGAGCCGTTGCTCATTCTCGATGAAACGCAAGCCGACCGTGCAGACCGTGGCAGTACTATCAGCGCAAGCATATGGGTATGTACAGTGGGACAATGCAGAACTGTTTCTGATAGACCTCTTCCTAGCTCAAACTTAGAAGGTGGATCCTGGTTGGTAGATTGAGCTCGGATATACCTATCATTAATGTCCTGCTCAAGGGCAGTTTCTCCCCCGGAGATGTAAAAAAAAATTGTCGCCATTCTTCAGGGAACGAATCGGCACGCAAACAGCTTATGAATATGGACATTCAGGCCGTGTGTACTCTATCCTTCTCAACTCCACTTCGACCGCTCGTAGCTATACCCTCCATACGGAATCCCGGGATACTACTAAAACGACGGAGTTCTCAGTAATATTATTCTCGCTGAACCGTATCCCGGAGGATCTCCTTTCGACTCGCGTGGTTGAAGAGCAGCCTTAGGCAGGCATGTATTCTTTGCGGGAGAGGTATTGGTTCCTCGTAGATTGGGTGGAAAACGCCGGTTAGAACTGGGAAATCATTCCGCGAGATGTGTGAACCAGTAAAGTACAATGAACCGGCGCTGGAGAGGTCCGTAGACAGGTATTCCTGTCGAAACTCGGCCACCTGATTCGTACAACCTCGACTCTTCTCTAAGATGCCCCACGACAAACACATTCAGCGCAACACATGGGGTCTCGAGCGCGGCCAACGCCGCTTCCTCCAGAAGATGATAAAGAATTGACCTCTGCGCGAGACCCAAAACCCAAATTTCGACGTGTTTCTCTGTGTTGATTGACAGACAGATACTTCTGAGTATGCCTGCCATTGTAATCATCTTCAACGCCTTCTTTACGCCTCTAACCAAGGAGTCTGCCATTGTTCCACAGGAAGACGGTCTACGTGGGAGTGTAAAGGAATTCATCATGCTGAGCATAAGGTGATACCCGGAAGAATGTTCAGTAGACTAAGGAACAAGAAGTAACAGGATGAGTACCGACAGCCTGGGACGAGCGGGGATCATTTCCCCCTATCCTTCAATCTCACAGCACGGAATCTCATTTTAGATTATGCCGAAATAGTGATAGATACCGTAGAATGATGCGCTATGAATGTACATGTTACGATCACGTGGTTTTCAGAGTTCCTATACAAAACTTGGGACTGCCTTCGGGGCCTCCAGCCACTTGAGCGATAAAGCATTGAATACTGATACAAAATGAGCAGCCTATGGATTTATGAATCAAAGTCTTCCAGCCGTCACTGATGCTACCACTATTCTTACAGCTGCTGTGAACTGCTATTTGCTCGTCTTCTGTCCATTCCACTAGCATCAGTGGTGAAGTACGGATTGACATGATAACTAACTATAAACATCACAGCGGGAGAAGGGAGTTTCCTTACTATTTGTTGGGATTTTCGAACGACGGTCGAGACTGTAAAAAACTATGGCCGCTCAGGACAACAAAAAGGACCGCTAGTGGCAAAGACTATTTCCTAGGTGACCGAATCACCGTAGACTTTCCGGCTAGATTTACTGACGTTTTTGAGATTATCTACATATACATTGAAACAGACCTAGAGCTAATCTTACAGCATCTCCAGACCGATTTCTAGGTTTGATAAAAGCCGCCAACAAACCTAATCATCATCCATGAGCTCGGCCAGCTCCCGTTCCTCTTCTTCTGTTAAGATGGATTGCGGTTCCTGTGGCACTGGGCTTTTGGGTTTCGCCGTGGCCGATGTCGCCTGAGGCGGTGGAGCCAAAAGTTCTGCCCGACTGTCATTCTAAGATACGACAGGGAAGTAGATCGCACATACCAGATAACTTCCACTTCCGCAGCGTGCCATCAAGACTGGCGCTGAGAACCCACGGTTCAATACGAGTATACCCGTCTGCCCCTGTGAACTTGCGCATCCAAAGACGCAGAGCCGTGACATCGTGCCAATGTGCATCAATCTCACTTAGGATCTCCGGCTCCTCAATAGAGGACACATCATATGCACGTATGACGTCGGCTGAACCGGTAATCAAGTACGGCTCGGCTAGATCTGTCAATGCAATGGGGAGAAGACACCGAACTGCTGTAGGATGCGTCATGAACCGAGGTACTTTGTCTGCCTCTGAGGTAGGGTTTACGGTAACGACTTGAACGGTGTCATCAGAAGACGCTTTTGTCCATTTCCGTATGAGCCACAGCAGCGAAACATCACAGTCGTTCGGGCTCACCTGTCCAGAGCTGGCCGTTCCCATAATGCATATCATTTATCCGTGTTCGATGATGGGTCAGTTCGTATTTAAGAGAACTCTTCCAGCGTGGCGAGGCGCCACCTTCTTTCTGCAGGTGCCAAACTTTGATAACCCCCATGGTGTCTCCTGTGCAGAGCTCGACTGACTGATCAGAATTGACAGTGCCATCGATGCATTCTACAGGCCGAGTATGGGACGATATTGACCCTAGAGGATGTAGCGGACCTTCCAAAACCGAGGATAGGTCCCTAGTGGTAAGATAAGCTCCATGTGGTCAGGCAACAAAGAAGCCTGCTCCCACCAGAATCTCACAATCTTGTCAGAACTGCCAGAAACGAGAAGCTTGAGGTCTGGAAAAACCAAAAGAGATTTGACGAAATCGTCGTGAGCGTCGGTGGATGACAGCAGTTCTTTCGTCTATGAATTGGTTACCAAACGCCAGCGGAATCTGAGCGCCACGACCTACGTCTCTGTCCCAGACTTTGATGGTCTTGATCACAGGTTAGTACGTGATTGGAGATAGAGGACAGATTCCACTTTATCCCAAGAACCGGATATCACAAGTTTTCGTGCTCCGGAACTGCCGCTTGTTTCGAAGAAAGCGATGGATGTCACAGGGCCTGTATGGCCGCGATATACTTGCAGAGTTTTGCCTGTCTGGGCAGATGATGTTGATGTGTTCCCCGAGACGCGCAGTCATACGTACCTCGAGCTCCAGTCTTCGGATAATGGTCGTGTTTTCCGCTATCCACGCGTCGTTGCCTAGTATTTCTACTGCAAGAGCCTTCCCAGGAAGTTGCAGAGGCGATCCGAGATCTTTTGTTCTCTCTGCCTTCTCCTTGCGGGACTGGGACACCGAGGTAGGTATTTGAAGACATTCGTGAACAACTAGACGCATACATGGTCAAGGATAAGATGGGCCTCGGAGACCATGAGATTGGAAGCGTCTACATTGGTCATTGCTAGAGAACTGGATGGCTGGACGATGGTGGTAGAAGAGACGAGAATTATTTGCACCGTTGTTTGATTTCAAAGCCGACCCTGACTCATCATATACCCTCTTCATCCAATACCACCATGGCATCCAGAAGTTGGCTCCAAGGGAAGACCGTCAAGAAGGGTGGTGCAGGAGGCTCCAATGGACATACCCGACCGACGACGCCCCAAGTGCAAAGTACTTCAACGACAATATTTGGCGGAGGCGTCAAGGACCCGTCAGGAAGAACGGCCGAATATTTTGTTAGCGGATTCTTTTTCAAGTCTGCGCAAAAATCTCACTGGTATTCTAGTCAATGGACGACCAATGCCCCGTCTGCAAGAGTGACCGATATCTGAATCCCAAACTTCGTTTACTCGTCAGTTCCTGTTACCATAAAATGTATGCTTTACCGCCTTTGTCTCGTTTGACGAGATTGACACTTCATATTGAAGGTGCGAATCCTGCATAGATCGGCTGTTCACGCTAGGTCCTGCACCTTGTCCTATTTGCAACACTGTTCTCCGAAAACTTGCATTTACACCGCAAACATTTGAAGACCTGGGTGTCGAAAAGGAAGTTGCCATTCGCAGGCGGATCGCCAAAGAGTGTGTCAGGGTTTCGTCAAACACCTTCAAAGTAATGAACTCTTTTACAGGTTCAATAAAAGGAGAGAAGACTTTGACGATCTGAGGTCCTTCAATGACTACCTCGAGGAAGTGGAGGACATAGGTGAGAGTTCTCTGTCCACCATAGAACCTCGTTGACCTTCAACGATAGCCTTCAATCTCATCAATAACATTGACGTTCCTGAGACCGAAAAACGTATCGCAGCATACAAGGCCGCCAACGCAGCTCTCATCACCCTCAACCTCCAGCGAGAAGAGGCATACGCCCTTGCCTTGAAAGAACAAGAAGAATTCGAGAGACACGAGCGTGAACAGCGCGCAGCAGAACTTCTCAGGGAGGAAGAAACAGAGCGCCTGGAGAAAGAGAAAGAGCGGCAAGAGATCATTGACAAACTAGAGACCAGCGAGAAGGACGCAACCAAACTCATAGCTAAATCTCGGGCGAATGCCCTCAAGCGTTCATCAAATCGTGTTTCTTCTATGTCGAGGTTGGGTCTCGGAGCCGACTACGCGAAACTGTTGAAAACGCGCTCGAAAACTGCCGGCACTATGCTGGACATGCCCCATGTTCCTTTCCAGGACGACTGGTATTCATTCGAAGATATGTATGTCCTAAAACCAGGTGGTTACGATGATTTGTACAGTGAGACGGTGAGGAAAGATAGAGAAGGAATAATGCGTGGTGGAGGATATCGGGTCGAGGAGGCTTGGGAACGGGCACTGAGGTTCGCTGTTGCTGGTTTAGAACTCCCGCCTCTGGAGGGTTTGGATCCTGATCCTGAAGGAATTCAAGGTCACCCGTCGCTTACAGATGGTGATGTAATTATGGCGTCGTGAAGTAGGAAAGCCTTTGGAAAATAGCCTTACATTGTAGCATATACCACAGCAGTCGTCATGTACATTACTTATAACCGCTGCCTCAAAACAGAATATTACAATGATACACATACATAGGCATTAAGAGGCGTAAGTCATGCGTGTTGGAAAGGCATGAGAAGTGTAGAGTTTAGCCGCAAAGCATAATAAATCAATCTAAAAGCATCGTACACATGGATTTCCACTTGAATCGCACTTAGGCCCGTGTGCTCGCCACAAACTTCCTCTTTTCCATCTGATACTCCGTCAGAGGTTCCGTCATAGGGAAATACAAAATTTGCCACTGCTTCCTACTCAAAGAGTCAGCAAATAGAATAGAGTTTGATGACTGCACAAACCCAAATATATTCTTGAACAACTTATACCGGAAAAGCTTCAAGGCATCATGCAAGAGCTCGTCTTCTACGCGCGCAGATGCGGCGTCGGTAATGTCGAGAGCAGCCTTACGTATCTTGGAGCGGGGCCGGCTGTTTGACAGATTAGCGCGCACTTTTTATATTGATAAGAATACCTACCGCGAAGGATCGAAAACAAGAAGGTTCACTGTAGAATCACTGATTTCTTCGTAGCCAACGACAGTGCGAGAATGCCAACCATCTTGTAAGATGATGGGCATTTTTTCTGTGCACGTTACAGAAGGGTTCATCAGCGCTTCCGTTAAGTTGGTTGGCCGACGTATTTCTGTAGGCGGCGAGAAGTAATCGACGATCCATTGGATAAGGGCGTTATTTCCTGCGTTTCCGGATATATCAACAAAAAGATGAACGTAATGAAAAAAAGGACCTACCATGAAAGGATTGCTTGTAGTTGAAATCAACTAGTTCACAGCTGATATGATCAGACCTTGAGCTAACGATGGCACGGGAAGAGATGTAACTTACGGTATCCCCCGAGATGAAAACGCAGTGTATAAGTCTATAAGGAATCTTTGAAAGTGACCGAAGAATAGGAGAATTAAGTCTATACCTGAAACACCAATCCACTTTTTCGAATCTACCAAGGGCGAAAGTTGTGCCGCCCCTTGAACATCAAAACCTTAGCGAAGAGGGTTTAGTACCTAATCACTTCACTAGAAATGGGAGTCTACCTGATGACCAAGCAACCTCCAGCCACCACTGAAGCTGTCTCACACTCGGAGAGATTGGGCTGTCGAGGAGCGGAAAGTACATTGGTTGGAAGTGCTGATCCATCAAGGCTGAACAGGACATAAGAAAGTTCCGGTACCTTCGTCAGGTGTCAGAATCTATGAATAAGAAGACGGGAAGACACAAACCCGCAACCCCAGCCGGCATCCCAGCTTTGGCCAGAAACATACACTGTACGATCAAAGCATAGAACAGCGCGTCTTGTCTTTCCCCGAGAGTGCGAATTCAAAAGGGCTTTCTTAAGGAGTAATATCATACCTAGCAAATGCTGAATTAACACGTGTTGTACCGCATGTACGTGCTTATGAGAATGTGACGCACCCGGTGTAAAGTTCGACGGCGGCGGTGTTTGCAAGGACTGGTACCAAAAACTATCGGTTTCAGTAGCAGGTCCCTCATGATTTCCAGACTCATGCTTGTTTCTATGGTGTTTCCTAGTTGATGTGGCACTGCAACTCGATGAAGGTCCGGAGTCTGCGCCATGCTGCGTAGATAGAACTTGAGGTCAGTAATTAATGGAAGGAAATCAAGGTCGGAAGACGCATGCCTTACTATCCATCACTAAATCTGCCAAAGCTGCTCAAAATCACTCTGGGGTAGTCAAGGGGAACTCTGCATGCCACTGTGGGCGTTGAGGATGAGTAGCCAACTGTCGGATGTCGGCCCACCTGCCGTTTCGGCTCATGATCGGCTGACATAATACGCCCAATTGGGAGCGCGACGCGTGTACGGGCGTACGAATTCTTGTTCATCGACTTTCACTTGTTTCCATCGTGCTGAACTGAAATCATGTCCAGGTCATACGATCGCGGTACCCACATATTCTTCTAATGTCGGCCTCGATAGCTCATTGGTATTAACAGCTCTTACCGTCTTTTCACCCGATGGTCATTTATTCCAGGTAGATTCACACCGTGTCCAATAAACAAGTTCTTACTGTCTTGGTGTGGTCCAGGTTGAATATGCTGCTGAAGCTGTGAGAAAAGGTACCTGTGCTGTGAGTTCTCTACCTTTGGCAAGGTATCATCACACGTCTAATGTTGTGTGTAGGTAGGTGTTCGGGGAAAGGACGTGGTAATTTTGGGCGTGGAGAAGAAGTCGGTACTACAGCTGCAAGATTCGAGAACAGTGAGGAAGGTTGTGATGCTGGATGACCACATTTGCTTGGCATTTGCTGGTGCGTACGATCTGCATGTCGCTACGCGGACCGATGTACTCATTTCGCAGGTCTCACGGCGGATGGCCGCGTGCTGATTGACAAGGCTCGAATAGAGTGTCAAAGTCACCGTCTCACGGTCGAGGATCCTGTCACCGTTGAATACATCACAAGACATATTGCTGGCATCCAGCAGGTAAGCGTCTACACGTCAATTCAATCGGTTTGGGAAGTAAACGTGCATTGTAGAAATACACCCAATCCGGAGGTGTCAGACCATTCGGCATTTCAACGTTGATCGTCGGATTCGATCCCCATGATAGCAGACCTCGTCTTTACCAAACAGAGCCCAGTGGAATCTACAGCGCTTGGAAGGTGAATGTCTTTAGCATGTGTTCCGGAGATAACTGTACTAAGTCTCCTACGATAAATAGGCTAACGCCATTGGTCGATCGTCGAAGACCGTCCGTGAATTCCTAGAAAAGAATCACAAGGACGACCTGTCTCGAGAGGAAGCCATCAAGCTAACCGTCAAGAGCTTGCTCGAAGTCGTACAAACGGGCGCGAAGAACATTGAAATCAGTGTGATGGAGAGCTACGGAAAGGTCACAGTGCGTCAAATGTTGACTTCCAACTTCCTATCCAATTTGACTGAATGTTCTTTCACAGAACCTAGATTTGTCACAAATTGAGGCCATCGTTTCTGAGATTGAAAGAGAGAAGGAGGCTGGTACGTTATCTTTACAGGGCCCTATCTATCGTATTCTGATGAAATGTCGCCATCCTTAGAGGCGGAAAGAAAGCGATCCAGACTTGCTGCCACGGCCGCGGGTCAGGCAGCTATGGAATCACGAGCTACAGAATCATCAGGGTAGAGTATACAAAGCGAATGTCATCATGTCTCTTCACTATCACTCGAGATTGACGTTCCGGACATGGTTTCTTCTGAGCGTCAGTAAAGTTCACTGGTCCTGAGTAGTCAAATCGAAGTGACCTTCTGGCAGATGAAGGATCTTGAGAAGCCATCACTTGCAAGAATTGTTTGTTCAGCCTTGTATTGTAGGTGAAGTAACCTTCGCCACGCTTATAGCGCCTGTGCCTTTCGTTCGACTCGGCTATGATCCAGACCTTTCCACCGTTTACAATCAGCTGTTATTCTCCGCCATCTTCGTAAGTATGGATGGCTAACATTCTCGCCGGGGGGAATGCATTTTACTTGCAAGGGTAACTTTGTGGAGATTTCCAAAAACGCAATCGAAATCAATGCGATATCTTGAATATCGGCACGTCGGTGGCTTTTATATGGTCCGCAGTGCCTGCCATATGGGGAGATGAGCATATGGCAACAGGCGCATCCGCGCGCTTCTATCTTATCTGACGGTCTTTGATTTCAGCCTTGCGGGAAAGAAGTTACACCTATATCCGTTCAACCTGCTCACGCGAGCGATATGGAGCGATTGTATATCAGTCGATGCCGTTTGTGCATGTTATAACGCCCCACTTTTTCTCCACGCCTATCTCTTCCTTGACCGAGAACCATGGTGTCCCCTTCGTCTTCTGACGCGGACTGGAAACATGACGAGAAAAACGATCATGTAGTAGAGGTGTCGGTGAATGACGTTGATACCGCGGCTCAAATCGTAGCAGGGGCCTCTGAAGCATTAGATCCGAGGGAGGCAGAAAGGATTAAGTGAGCCTGGACGATGACATTCGCTAGTTACGTTGTCTAAAAGGTTTTACAGGAAGAAGATCGACCGACATATTCTTCCTTTGATGTGCAGTAAGTGCGATGTCTGCTCAAGTAATGCTACGTGTGCTCATCTATTGGTTTAGCTCTATACTGGTATTCTAATCTATCAATGACCGAGCTGCCCGTCATTTTATTCTCGTAATCTAGGATTCAATTCATGGATAAAACAACACTGGGAAGCTCTGCGATTTTGGGTATCAGGTGACAACATTCCAAGGTTATGATACCCGAATTTAACATCCCAATCAGAGAATCGACGCATCTTTCCACCAATCAGTGAGTAGCTTCGGCGCACTATTATCATTACCGGTATTGGATGCTCAATGCTACGTACAGGTACAACTGGTAAGCCCGGATGTGTAGTACTGTAACTCAAGCTAGTTCACGAATAGATGCTATCATACAGGCTTGGGACTATATTCTATCTCAGCTATCTCGTATTTGAGTTCCCCCAGAATCTTTGTCTCCAGCGCTTTCCTGTGGGAAGATGGATGAGGTGTGTTGCGTCGCTTTCTTCCGGTGTTCCCAAGGACTCAAGCCGTAATCAGTATCAACATATTCATCTGGGCCGTTGCCTTATGCTGTCACGCAGCCTGCAAGAATTTTGCTGGCCTATTTGTTGTGCGGCTGATTCTGGGCATGTGTGAAGGATCGATCACCGCAGGATTCATGATTGTCAGCTCGATGTTCTACACGCGGAAAGAGCAGACGTTGAGAGTCGGTTATTGGTGTGAGTGGAACAGTCACATACTGTCGGGCTGCCGGCCTTATGTCTCTCTCATCATTTCCAGTTTTGATGAACGGAACCGGTAAGTCAAAAAGTTACCAGGCTATTATACGAGCGGAGGATGATCAATTTACCCCGGATGACAGCTCAAATTATTTCGGGGTTCATCAGCTTCGGTACCTTGCACATCAAGACGGGAACACTTGAACCTTGGCAATGGTATGTGCGGCTTTTAGTAGTCAATGTATTGAGCTCATTCTTCGGCTTGACTTTAAGGCTCATGATTATCACGGGTTTAATCACTCTTATTACGGCGATTTCCTTCTGGTCAGTCTAACATACACATCCTTTACCGCCACTCGTCCCAATCACTCGGGTAGGTTCTTATTCCCAGACTCGCCAACCAACGCGTGGTTCCTTACGCCTGCCGAAAGGACAACGGCCATCCAGAGAATTAAGGCACGTTCGCTTTCCGTTATTCGGTTCATCAATTTTAATGTGTCGCGCATTTAGGAAAACCAAACTGGTGTTGAGAATAAACACTTCAAAAAGGAACAGTAAGGACAACGTACTGGTTCGATATGTAACGTCAGCTCAACAGTAAATAACAGGATGATAGAGGCATTGACGGACCCGAAGACCTGGCTTTTTGCACTCTTTGCCGCTTTGGACAATATCCCCAACTCTCTGACGAATCAGCGCACGATAATAGTATCCTCTTTTGGATTCAGCAATCTGCAGACTACTCTCCTCAGTTGTGTGGATGGCTTTGTTGAAATTGTAACAATTTGGACCGGAGTGACTATTGCCTCGCGCATTCCGAATAGTCGCGCATATGTTGGCGCAATATACATGCTTCCCAACGTGCTGGGTGTCTTTCTGGTCAATTTCCTACCTTGGAGTAACAAGATAGGACTCCTTTTCTCAGTATGGATAACAGGTATGACTGCTTCTCAATCTATGCTCACTATCTTTGCGCGACTGAACATGACTTAATAAACAGGCGTTGGAACCACCGGATTTGGTGCGTGGTTACTGTTCTCGAGGTGGCAATTCTCGTGGGCTCACAATTCCCACTAGTCTTGTCGCTGTCTTGGGTCTCTGCCGTTGTTTCCGGACATACCAAAAAGATTACGGTAAACGCAATAATGCTCTCAGCGTACTGCATTGGAAATTCTGCTGGACCCTTCATGTGGCAAGCCAAGTATAAGCCTCGGTAAGCAATTCCCTATTCGCCGTCATTCGTCTCACTAAGTTAGACCAGCAATCATATTCCCTGGATCATCATTGGGATCTGCTACGTATGCTGCATGAGTTTGTTGCTAACAATCCGATTTCTCTTGTCCCGAGAAAACAAGCGGCGAAACACTGAATCTACAGACGATGCTTATGGTGATGTATACATTGAACGCCTCACGTCGGATGGTAAGAAGGAAATGGTTAAAGTGGATAAAGTTAGTGCGCTTCTTGTCCTACAACCTTCACATCGAACCAATAACGTTCCTAGGAATTTTTGGATCTAACAGATATTCAGAATCGTGATTTCAGATACGTACTTTAAAGTCTTACGCACATGTACACGAGTGTTGTGAGATAAATACAATTGTAAAATTAAAAAAATTACATTTCCCGCGCGAAATACAGCTGTATAGTAATAGGAACGCCGTCAGCACTCGTTCACATGATAGCCCGTTATAGCCTGGTTGTAACCTCTGAAGTTGGCTCTCCGAGGGCGTAAAGACCATCGAGTTCTGCTTTGTATTTGCTGTAGGCATCTTTACGACGGATTTTGAGCGTCGGGGTCAGTGTACCGTTATCCACAGTGAAGGGTTCCAAGGTGAGGTGGATACGTTTAATGGTCTCGAAACTATTGCAATATGCTATTAGTTCTTAGAAAATCACGGCTAAATAGCCACGTACCCCTTCAAACCGTTTTTCTTCGCCTCCTGAGTCAGGATGGAGAGCACCTTATGATTGATCTTGCTGTCCTTGCACACCTGCAACAACAGAGGAGTATTGTCCGGGGTCACCTTATTACCTGTCACATCTGAAACAATGGCCGCGAGTTGTATGGGATCTGGGACGACAACAGCTAGCAAGTATGCTTGCATCGAGTCTCCGTGAATATAGATCTGGGCAACCACAGGGCAGGCACCGTATGTGTTCTCGATCTTCTCGAGAGCAACATACTCCCCCTGAGACAATTTCATGATGTTCTGATGATTACAAGAGATGATTAGCGTTCTGAAGGAAGGCGGGAATCGCAAGCAATACCTTGACACGATCTATAATCTTGACGCGTCCACAATCGTCGATAGCTGCGACATCACCAGTGTGTAGCCAACCTTCCGCATCAACTGTTTCTTTCGTGTTCTTCTCATCTGAATCATAATGTGAGGAATTCACGTCGATTTATTTATTTGATAATTGAACTCACCCTTGTAGTAGACAGCGAAACAGTTGTCACCTCTTATGCAGAGTTCCCCGCGAGGGAATGGTTTATCTTCTGAGGTGTAGTTCATGGCGGGAACATCAATCAACTTGATCTCGTTAGCGGGTTGGGGGGGACCAACGGTTCCACCCGCGGTAGGATCATCTGGGATCGCTCTCGTGGTCGTCGCGCACGTTTCGGTCAAGCCGTATCTATGCACGTGTCAGTTGACTTGAGGATTTCATAGACCAGTACTCTCACCCTTCAAGAATGTTGCAACACATGGCGATCTTCAAGAAGTCCAAAACATCCTTATTAATGGGGGCAGAACCACAGATCATAGTCTCCATTTGACCACCCAAGACGGCCTTGACCTGTGACGACGGTATGATCAGCGCAGATACCAAATTTGACTAAATAGGCGCTAACCTTGCGGAAGACAAGTCGATCCCATAATGCATGAGTAACAGTACCTGTCTCGCGTAGCCAGTATAGTTTGGTCTGAACGGCATATCTGAATAAGGCGCCTTTCAATCCGGGAACATCACCAGCCGCCATGGCACCCTGATATATCCGATTGAAAACACGAGGGACCGCAGGTATCATGGCTGGCTTCAGGATTTGCGCATCTTCCATCAGGCGCAAAGGATCACCACTGAAGTACCCGATACTGGCCCCCATTGCGATGCAGACGAACTCCGTGACTCGCTGTATCAAGCATGAGTCAAGAGCAAGATAGAAGCTCACTAATTTACCTCGTAGATATGTGCTAAAGGTAAGAAAGACAGCAAACTTCCGTCCTCTGGAAGCATGAGACCATAAAGATTGGATTGTGTTGCCACCGCCATGTTTCGATGAGTCAACAATACGCCTGCAAAATGTGCTCAGTAATCTTTGAGGCGTGTTTCAAAACTATAGCTAACCCTTAGGGTTACTAGTCGTGCCCTATATCAACCTTTATGAGGAAAAGAAACCAACGGGTAAGGAAATAAGACACACGGATGTATAACAGATGGAAGTCAATTGTTCAGGTGTTGCCGGAATAGGTTCAATCAGGTTAGCTCTTCCCAATTCCTCGACTATTTAAACAGGTTACGAAGACGTGACGGTGCCAGTAAAATGCACACAAACTTTCGCTGAGTTTCTTAAGTTGGACACCAACAGTCTGACTCCATTGCAGCATGATATTCCACGCTTGGGTCGGTAATGGGTCAATAGACACAATCAATTTCACGATCGGTATTGAAGGCGCCAACTTCAGCAACGCAGGGATATGGTCGGCCGTAGTAAATATGGTCGTGAGGTGACCGTGGTTGATGCTATTGTCACGGTTCAGAAGATAGTCAGAAAGTGATGTTTCGTAGGATGTATGCTGGGAAGCTTACATGTATTCTGTAGGACATTATCAGCATGAGCGAATGCGTGCCGAGAAAGTACACGTACCGACAGCGTCCTTGCCCAAGGTATCATACAGGGAAACACCAACTTTCTTGTAACTTTGGAGGGCGATATCGATGATTTGCCATTCTGACGGACGACACGGTGAGACGTAGTGTGACAACGAACGACAATGAGACATACCAGGTCGGTTCTGCGACCAGATGCCAACCGTCTCGAACTCTCCCCCGCCAAGCTGACCAGATGAAAAGAGCTTGACCAAAGCACTGCCAATCCAGCGCCGACGCAGGTCAACCTCACCATACGTCTGCCACACGTAATAGTTAGCAAACTTGAGCGGCGACGTTGAAATGAGCGGTCGATGGCCAAGCATTTTCCTGTCGCGTCCACCCTTAAGACCACTCTTGAAGATTTCATCGACTGTTTGGAAGGAGCCTGGAGTGTCCTTGTTGATGAAGCCAAAGATCGCTGTCAAAAGCTGCGTTCACATCACAGAAACGCGTCAAAAGGCAAGATTACCATTGTGGTAGATACCTGCCGGTAGCATATAAGGATATATGCTGCGAAAATGGACTGCTAGAGGCACTCACCGGTCTGGCCTGGCTTCTTCGTCCCGGGAACCTCTGCAGCCTGTCGATGGTAGGGGACCTCAGCAGGCCAGGAGTGAACGTGGTCGGTGACAAGCATGGTCGGTTTCTGCGTCAGGGTCATGCTGGGCTCAGGTTGTATTTATCTTTTGGGGGAGTGAGGAGAGACCGAGGTTGGGTGACGGCAAGGTATCGACCGCTGCCCGCTGACGCTGCTTTGACGCGACAGCAAATTCACGTGCCATTGGCTATTTGTCGATCTCCGGCAAACAACGTTCCCGTAGTAGCCGCCGCATAATTTCTGGGCCATTTGCTGCTGGTCTTGCACAGTCGTCAATCAAATCTGCAGCTAGAGTCGTCAACACAAAACATTCCGTCTACGGATTGTCGATCCGTTTGAGAATATGCAATTTCGGAGGCCAGCCCAAGGTCTGCCCTGATCTCGTCATGATCGATTATGAAATGTTTTCCCCCCACCAATGAAGTGACCCCGCAACGTTCATGAATGCTATTGGCTGTAGCTGGACTTCTCATTAAAATTCGAAACAAACAGCAAGTGGGCTCAGCGGAGCTATTTTACTGAGCCTATCAAGTTTGTTAAAATCTGATAGGCTGTGTATGTTCTGCCTGGCTTGCGAAACCGCAGGCAAACGGACATCCGGAGCACTCTTTTTCATTTTCCCAGCGAAACCGGGTTTGGTATCAGTCAAGCGCGGCGACAAGTAAAGATAAGCATCTCCTCTCATCCTATAGGGTGGTGATACAATGACGGCTTGTTTTTTCAAACTGTTCGAAGTCATCGTTGTCGACTGCTTAATACCACCGCAACGAACACCGTCTAAAAGCACACAATCGAATTCAAGAACCCCAAAGCTGATAGATCCACCTTTCCGCGCACCCCATGCGCCTTAAAAATACGGGGTCCCTAAGCTTGTAGCATTTATCCATCTTGATTGGGCCAATTATAAATATTCGTATTGTTGGAATGGGCGACGCAAAGGTCCTGCGGGATCATAGCCGATATAGTCGGCGGGCTGCTGTCACACGGGTAAAGCCTCTGATGCCAGAGCGTAAACCAATACACGATGCAGAAAAGGAGACCACTCTCCTGGATTGCGGGATGCTGTGAACGCAAAGATCACTGGTGGGAGTAACGAGCTCAAGATTCCTTCGGGACGTCGTCGGTCACACGATCATAATGAGATGATTCTTCGGGGGATTCACAGGCCAAATTGAATTCGTGTTGCAATTGAATGTAGCCGTACCCTCGTTTTTGTTCGTCGAAGACGAGATCACCGTGATCACCTAACAAGGTGACGAAATAGTGCGTACATTGGTGGACCTTCATCAGATACAAAAACGGCTGACATGCGTCCAATGAGGGTGTCATTTCCTAGATATCCGGGGCGTCGTTAACAATACAAGAAGGTGGTGATAAAAGCAAAACTATTTAAAAGCTCAAGGAAAAAACATGACAGTTACAATGATGAAGGGGTATCGGTCATTCATATATGACGCGCTCGTCGAGGGTCGAATAAGGGACCTTGGTTTTAATAATCACTTCTGATAGGCTGGATTGTAGCCATTAGTGAAGCCAGGATTATATCCAGGGTTGAAGGCAATGGCGGGTTCCACTTGGCTACGGCGTGACATATCAGTATTATGGAACGGCGCAAGGGCAGGAGAGCGTAACTCACCCTGGTCCATGTGGCGACCGCCACTGGCAAATAGTACAGAGCCATATGTGCTTGGACGAAAGGGGCACTACTGGAATGAAGAAGAATTCGAACCAAGTCTTCTGTCTTGCAGCGATGACAGAAGCTGTACTCCATGTGAGTAAACACAAAAGATGAAGGCTTCCTAAAACCCACCATTGTTGCAACGAGGGCAAATATGAGCGACTTGCTCTGGACTATCCGGCTTAACATGAGTCTGACAACCCACTGGAGCCGCAGAGAAAATGGGTCAGAATGGACGTTCTATGCAGAGCTATATAATGAATTCATCTGACCTAATATTGGAATGCAAACTGCGGATAGACATATTCAGTAACTGAATTCCGTGGCGATAATGTGGGTTACTCACAGAACATGATGGGGGGGAAAAAGTCGTACAAGAGAAGTTACTATGTCGTGGTAAGAGAGAAAGAGGAGTGAACGAAGAGCGCAGTCGAGACGCTGCAAGAGGCGGAGCATGATCGTTCTTGGCCTTACACCGCTTTCTGGGTCAGGCGATCATCCGGCATTCTCCGGTTACAGTGATCACCCGGTCCTTTGTACAGGCAAATTTCCGGTAGTTATTTAAGCTTCCCTCAATAAGCTTTCATCCTATAAAGTATACTATAGTGTTTAGCCTATGCTCAAGAGTATGGATTCTAATTTTCGGGTTATTCGATGATGATTTGATTGTGTGGTGAATTTTTTCGAGGAAGGCCCATAATTTCCGGTTACCGGGACCTTTGTACACCGGTTTTCCGTGCGCCAAATTTGGGCCACTGTTTCCCGATTTGGACACATTTCTCACGGTTCCGACGAGGGTTTCTGGCTCGTTTTGCCTATAGTACCACAACAACTGATCTCTGGCCCATAGTCTCGCAGGAGAAATTCATCATTATAGCTATAGAACCAATTTAAAACACTCTTATATGCATCCCAGTGCCTGTACTTTGCTCTAAACCTGTATTTGTGTTTTGCCAAAATTCATATCCTTCACCTTTGATTTTTTCCTGACGGATACAAGCCAGTTTCACTTGATTTTTGTTAATGGTATGATGGCCTATACTGTACTTGAGAAAATAAAAATAAAACTGGCACCATTGTGGCACAAAAAGAGAAGTTATATTGCAGTGTACAAAGGAATGGTGGTGTACAAAGGACCGGGTGATCACTGTACGTCTTACCGGATCTCCTGTTGCTCTTTAGACGCCGTATTCGTAGTTGGGCATTTACTTGCAATTACAGCCCCCCTTGGCTCCCCATACCAACCTTATGGCATGGAACTTTTACTCGTCCTACCCACATTGGCTCCTATACCTTCATAGAGCTTCGGAACAAGAAGGCATCTGTCGGCGGCGAGAAGAGTCCAGTTGGTGCCCAGAACCGCACTCTGTTGCTAGGTCCGGTACCTCCCTGAGCTCTCTGGCAGTGGTATGGGCGTCGACATCGAAGCCCCTGTCTTTGGAAATCTGTCCATATCGATTCCTTATTAAAAGCATTTCCGAGTCAAGCCTCGGACCTGGACGAGCCTCAAAAAAAACTCTCCGATTCTAGATAACATGAACTTCCTAGAACATCCGTGCATGTGAGCCCCATCTCACTCCGCGGCGGACCTTGACCTGAAAAATTTATCGTTGCAATGGAGTCAATAAGATGTACATCCGATGATTCTAAGTTACCGGGGAACGCAAATTGTGGTTGCAATTGGAAAGTCGGCGAAGTCGGGGGGCGCCAAATAATTTGACCGGTAGGCTGATTCTTCTCTATGATAACCGTCTAACAGTCTAACCACTATCACACAGATACAGATCGCAAGCACTATTGTGACATTATTATGAACGGCGGTATTTTTCGTTAGGTCTCGACTCTCGATCTCCATCTTGATCCCCGGCGGCATCGAGCGACCCTAGGCCTGTTCGACCAAACCCTTCGCTTTTCAAGAGCTAGCGTCCCTAATTTCAAAGTAACAAGTTCTGGAAAGTCTTCTTTTCAAGGATCGACCTCCGTGTCGTCATGACAGACAGTACGCTGTGGGTTTATGGCGGCCCGACGCCTATACTATTGAGATCACATCGGCCTCAGCTTCATGGATTTAATCATCGATTTGCAAACTGTGCAAACCGGAGTCATATCCATTAACGCTTTGGCCAGGAAACCGGCTGGCCATCTCTAGTGCCTCGAACTTTCAGCGGTCAAGATTTTGTGCCTGGATCCTTTTAATCAAAGGTGACTCGAAAGCCTAGCTTTCAATCGGTGCCTCTGAATCCTGTTCACCCACGCACTATTATTGTCAGAGGCCGTGCTCAACTTGCGGCGCCCAAAGCAGGGCAGCTCAAATGTCCAGATTGTAGGCGGCGCGTCTTACACGAGGACATGCGTCATATCCGCCCAGTGGTCGCTCGGCGATTTCAATTCATCTTGGTCAGACCCGTTTACGATAATCGATTTTATATCCGGGGTCGGAGGGCGTCGCCAACTCGTGTTTCTGACATCAAGACACGAGTCTGTTTGGAGTTCCCAAGTCTTTCATGTCTCCTAGTGATTATGTGCCACTGGCCTCTCCCCTGTTACTTCTATTCCGGGCTTGAATTATTCACATGTCGCGTCTCTGCCATCCTTAATTTCGCGCATTAACTACACTTGGAGAAACTCCGTCAAAAGAAGTTGTTCTCACGACGCAGTAACTATCTACTTCAATCCTTCTGACAACCCGGTCAATTCCATTGCTGGATCATCTTTTCATGCCTGCCTTCAACGAATATGATGCTTTCTTTGCCGATGACTGCCTTGTGGACCAATTGTCTTCCGCACTCGAGAAGTTTGGAATCCTCACTTACCCTAGAAATACACACGACTAGCCCAATCGCCATTCAGTGTCAGGGATCATAGTATGTAAAACCTTGGCAGACACGTATTCTTCAGGAAAAATAGCGCGGTACGATCAAGCCGTACTCGACGCCACTTGGTTAGTCTCCCCACAGTTTATCAGTTCCATGGCATCTATACTGATCTACGCACGATCATCGTCAGGTGCTACATTCCTCATCCGTCGTTCTTTTATCCCAACTATTGGCCAGAAATTTCCATTTTCATCAGAAACGGGGACATCATTCCGCCATGTCTGCAGAAGACAAATCACGTAGGGTATGCTATGATTGGCATGTCGCGGTTTCTGTATTACATTACCCATGCCATGGGAAGGGATGGTTTAATATCGCGGCAGAAACTGGTTGAGACCCACTTTCGATGGCCGCAAGCCTGCTGCCGACAAAAGTCCTGCAAATTCACGAGTTCTCGTTCACACGACGTGCTTCCGTTTAGGGGACCCTTACAAAATCCTGGCCGCCGACAATAGCCGTTCTAACCACCCTGTACATATTAAAAACACCCGATTTATAAGGGATAATAACACTTGTCAGCATTCTGGAAATCCCGAGCCATAGTCGCGGGGGGCGGTTTCCCAAAAATAACTTAAACAAGTGTTTTCCCGATCCTCTCCAGAGAACGCAGACACTGTATTACGCCACTCTGTTGAAACATCAATGCAACGAAACCTGGCAGATGTGTGCGTGATGTGCCGTAATGCACACGTTGGGCCTGCGCGCCACTGCCCTAATTTCCACTACGCGACTTGACATAACGGAGTAAATAGCCAGGAGTCACGGTGCCTCCATATACTACATGCCCCGCTGTCTATATTGCGGTCACTTCGTAAAGCCTTAGCAACCCGCCGCTTTCTTTGTTCACGAACGTCCTCCAAAACATTTACCCTCGACATGATTGCCTTTCGAAGAAGCTCCTTGCAAGCGCACCCCTCCAAACTTTAAAAGCTGATCTGGCAGTCCCTGAATCAACACGACTTCGGATTGGATAGACCGCGACATTACTTATTATGATAACTAGTATGTACTTACACCTAAGAATACACTGCAACAAAGATCGCTGAAAAAGCAAAGGCCTAAAAAGTATAATAGATGACTCGAGGTATCGGATGCAAAAAGCAGAATAAGATATTTTAGGCCGGATGTGCGAGGTATATGTCTAGGAATAGCTTGACAGCGACACAGAAAGAAAGCATCAACGATGAAACACAGCAGGAAACAAATTAAAGAACACCTATAACCAACAACCCAAACAGAGTAAAGATTTTGCGACCGGCCGGAAAGTCTGTCCCTCACGAAAACAGATGAAAATCAATGATAATACCCGTTCCCGTCCTCGCCGAAATCAATCCCATCTGATACGGGATGCCCGAGAGGCGCATTCCCTGTCTGCGCAAAGTCCATGAAGTTGCCCGCCCCGCCGCCCCGCGTCTGATGAGGGGAGTGATGGTACCCGACCATGACGCCACTCACATCCGTCCCGGTCGCAGGGGCATTGAAACCAAAAGGCTCAAGATCTGCCGAAACGTTGTGGTATAGCATACCCTCGCTCTTGATCCCCGCATTCGGGACGGACACCAAGCTCGAGAAGACGGGGGACCGGACTGCATTTCCCGTCGCGCTTGTCCCTGACGTCGAGGTACCCGTCCCGGGTGGCGTGTACGACGGCCACGAATTGGCGCCCGCGGAGCCATCGGTACTGTAACCAGTCGTCGGAGCTGAGTCCACCGAAACATGGTGTGATGCGGAAATATTGCTCAGGTTGAGCGGTGGTAGGTGGTGAATGGAGGCGGGAACTTTGCCGCCGCCGTACATGTCCACATATGATGAAGTTGGTTGCGCTGCGGCTTCCTCGGCGTAGCGCAAATCGATCTCCCGCAGTGCGCTGCTCGGAGCTTCAGCTGCGTGCGGTGTATGAGGATGAGAGAAGGATTGAATCGTTCTCTTCCGCATCTTGCCATCTTCCCAAACCATTCGCAGCGTTTCTCGCCGTTCCTCGCTCTTGGAAAAGGCCCATCGCATCGTCGAAAGGGCGGTAAGACATATTCGCACACCATCCTCGGCATCATAAACCGGAAGATAGCTTGAACGCGCCAGAAGAGGCGGAAGAGATCCGTCAATCCGCGCGTCCGACTCCTGCTTCATAGATCCAAACTGCTGGCGGTCGTCGGGATCGGCGAGGGTGTTGCTCTCTGAACTAGCAGACAAGAAACCCGCGAAGAAACATCCGTCACGGACCAGGCCTGCATCCCACTTGAACATGCCCGATGTGTCGACGACGTCGCATGATAGATGATGCTTAATGATCCCTAGGACATACGGAAGAATGCGAACACACTTTCGGGTCGCCATCGCGTGAAGCTGATGAAGGGTATAGTATGGTGGCGGACTTTGACCATGCGGAGAGCCTTTTGGAGAGGGGTGCGAAGTTGTAGCAAACATGGGCTGCGGTGAAGACGCGGACGTTGAAGAAGCTGACCGAGAAACGTATTGCTTAAGGGCTTCCCTAATGATGTTATCTGAAGAAAAAAGTGATGCAGTTAGCTCCAAAAAATTTTAGAGGGAAGGATGAAATAGGTACTAACAACATTCAAAAATAAATATCTACGAAGGGACAAATGATTAATACCTGAGAAATATCAAGGAAGAAGAAATTAATCATACCTGCCATGCGCTCGCGAATCGTTCAACCTGTGCGTCCGTTTCGCTTTCCATCCCATTGGGTCTCTTGAGCTCCTCGAATTCTCCCCAACATCGCTCCAGTCCCTCCCAAACCTCCCTCATACCCTCACCATCAACTCCAGCGCCTTCTTCTGCCTTTCGCGCCGCTTTTGCACCAGTTAACACTGCGTGAACCTTACGGCAGACCGAGCTAAGGTGAAGGGGTATGGAGAAGAGGTGTGTGACTTGAAGGTACGGGTGGGAGGAAGCCATAAAGGAAGACGATGATGGTGATGATAGGCCAGACGCGCTGTTGAGGCCAAAATTGTAAGGCGGTAGAGTACTTTGAAATGTATCAAGATCGTCTTCCGTTCTATGCATTTGAAACATAAGATGCCAAGTCGAATTAGTGCGCGCCAGAAGACTCACAGTATTAATCGGCCGCCCCGCATGCCAGTGGTTATACCTTCTTGCAGATGAGCATACCAGAAAATCCGTGCTCGTACAATAGCGTCATCAGACGTATGAGAAATAGTAGAAGTGGAGGGCGACGGGGACAAAGCGCATAGCGAATGTGCCTGTAACAATGTCGCCTCATGCATAGTCAGCCGGTCCAGAGGGTTAGCATCTAAGAAGTCCGACGTCAGTCAAAATCAACAACATTTGACATTGGTCCGGACTCACCCTCCAAGAGGGGCAAAATAAGTAAAAGTACTCGTATTCCGTCCCAGGACGGCTTACGCATAATGCTGTGGTAGTCGACGAGTTCTAAAACCTCGCGCAACATTGCCTCGGTGGTTTCCTTCCTCCCGACCCGCGACTTTGAAGAATCCCCGTTTCGTCCTTTCGACGGCCGAGAGCTGACACTTGCGCTGCGCGTGTTCCGTTGCATAGAGTACTCGCCATGACCCATAGAAACACCGCCAAGCTCGTAGTCGTGGTCTTCGTTCTCGATAGGGACCCCCTGTTCGTCGACACCAAAAGATGCAGCCCAGACGACCAGGAGGAGGGCAATAACGCTGCCCTCATGTCCAAGTAGATGTGTGCCCTTTGAGTGCGCGAGGAATCGTCCGGAGAACTCGACGGGGTCGAGAACAGGCCCTGCAACGGATGTGTTAGTGGCGCAACAGACCGGTTGAGTGGCAAACTTACGCTGTACACTGAACCACCGCCAAAAGGAAGAGGAGAAAAATTCGGGCTTGAGCTGGGGGATAATGCTCGGTAGATGGGTGGCGGGGGAGGCGAAGTGGGATGAACCGTTTTGAGAGTCGGTAGCTTTCCCGTAGATAGCTCTAAAATATGCGATGAGGTAATGCCTTGTCGCGAAGCTGCACAACTCACTCGACCTGCTGTAGACGACGACCGCGTCGAAGGAGCTTAACGGCCTTGACGTCGGCGAACTCGTCTCTGTAGAACGTCAACGGAAAAACCGGCACGAAATGTCGGCAGTACATACACGCATTTTAACCCCCGTTCCTTGCAGTTGGAACAGGCAGGATTTGGGCCTGCCGTCGCTATTGGAAGATCCTTAAGGTCACAGCGTACTCTGTCACCAGTTAGTACTGGTAGGGGGGAGGGGGGAGGTCGGACGCACCTCCGCATTCGACATGCCCCACAGGCCGAAAACTGTTGGCGCGACGACTTGGGCTGGCCGGAGGGCCTTCGAAGGTAGGGTGCAGAGGCACTACGAGAGGAAGTAGGAGACGACGTCGATGGTGTCCTGGGAGACATGGGTAGCAGCGACGACGGGGGGAAAACAGAGGACAGGTAGAGGCCGGAAAAGAAGAATATAAGGGAAGAGGCGATACGAATGGAACGGATCTGGATGGATATATTGAGATCTCATGTCGATTACTGGAGGAAAATAATGATCGTATATAATCGGAAAAGTAATAAAAATAATTGCAAAAGTGGAGGAGGTGTTCTTGGCCAAGTTTGGCGTCGAGGGCTTGATTCCGAGAAGCGTGACGCGTTACAGATCCCTGCCGATCCTGGTTGCCTCGATGGATTGTTCCCAGCACATATCGCAAGGCACTCGTGCGTCGAGGCTGCAGGCCGCCTGCCCTGGTATACATGCAAAATGTACTATTGTATGCCAATTCTATTAGTTCGATTCTGTAATTTGCTACGGATGCAGTCCCAGCAATCAAATGCTCTGCAGGTGTTGACCGGATTTTGACGTCAAGCCAACCTCCATTTTAGGACGAATGCATGGTTTTGCCCCCGTTTGCGGTCGCCCTTTTTTCGTCGTTGCCAGTGGCACCAACCGGCGATATGGATCTATACCAGATGTCCAATTTTGGCAGTCACCGTCCAGCATAGTGGGTATCAGTCGGAGTTTGTATCTTGAACCCAATCTTACCTCCCACACAACTTTGCAGGTTCTCTATCACAAACAAACCACAATTCACGCTTCTCGACATCAGAATGGACGACATGCACCAGAATAGCGACAATGAGAAATCATCAACTCCAAGTCCCCGTCTGTGCCAGGTGCTTCTAGTTCCCACGTACTTAGTGCCCTTTAGTTGCCAACTGTACTAGATTCTTCCATCCACCGATCCTCGACAGTTCAAATGCGACTACGAACGGAACGGACAAGGGCGGAAAATGCTCATAGATCAGCGTTACTCTATCGTACGTACTCCGCCAGTCCGACTGACGTTCCCTCGGTGCCATCCATATCCCAAGTCATTCCAGACGGTCTATACCGTGAGAGTTTCGTCTAGTCAATTCATATCCCTTTCACTTTGTGCTCTGTCTGTACTGCGGCGACGGCCTTGTAAAAATGCATTTCTCCGGACGTTTTACCGTACATCCATCATCCAGTGTCATTCAATCAATCATACTTCTCCGACGCTTGACAGCGCGTTCCGTATATGTACCAGTACGACCTACTCAATACATCACTATATCATGTATCTGTGCATGTACCATACGCCTACAGTTCATTAATTATCGTGAAAACTTAAGTTAGCCCGGCCCTCTTCAGCGCCCGCCGCAGCTCCCCAGTGGTCCGCTGATCTGGGTTCAATTTTCGATCCTTCGCCATTTTCTCCGCGTCTTTGCCGTGTTTCTCAACGAGCTTCAGAAGATATTCCAGCTCGCCTTTGGCCGTATGGCGAGGTCCCGAACCTGTAAGCGCAATCGACAACGTAGTCTGCGTCTTATTTGTTGGAACAGCGGATAAGCGTTCGAGCTCTAGAAGAAAGCCGGACTCGGTCAGTACTCGATACGCCGAAAGAAGTACGAGCAAGAGATCGGGAACAAGAAACTAGCTTCGTCAACGATCCTCCGCTCCGAGTCGGCAATTAAATCGCGACGGGCGAAGCAAAGCTAAGTAACAGAAGCAGAGAACGTCCGCCTCCGCCTGAACCGTGCGAATTTTCCCCTTGTCTGTATATAGAGAAATGAGGGACGAAAGCGGCATCGAGACGCCCGTCCAAGCCCTTCAAAAAAGTTTAAAGACAGAGACGTAGCGCAATTGAGACAGGCGGAAGGCGGAAGGCGTCATCAACAGAGAAAAAATGGAGAATAGAATGAGACGGTGCCCGTAGAGTAAACGGACGTGGAATCGAAAGAAGAACCACGCGAATCACAATAGCAAATCGACGCGTCTTGAGATACAGGAACCTGGTGCATTATGATATCGGCGAGCGCCGCCTAGAATAATTCTAGGAGCATCAAGGACGTACGTGCACCCGTTAACCTGAATTAAAGCGCAAAAGTCCATTGTACGCCAAAGCGGAAGGGCAATGAAGATCCGCACAACCCAATGGACCCGGATTGCCGTTTAAAGAATAATGCACGAAAAAAAATCCCCCCCATCCATACGGTGAATCAGACGTGTCCACACTACGAACGGATGGAAGGGTACAGCCCGCCGGGACGTCCACTTGGTATACAAAGTGGGACTCGACGGAAAAGACAAAAATTAGAAGAAAAGGTAACAAGGTGACACCTATCATCGTCATTGGTTTGACCTCCGGAATGATGCACGTAAGCCGAAACAAAGGAATTAATAACGGAACACCAAGTCCGTGCCGCCACGGACAACATTGTGGTCGAAGATGTATGTCAAAAAGGAAAGTCCGTGGCAGAGTGATATGGGGCACAAAGAAGACACAATTTAACAATGAGAAGATGGAGGGTGAAGCGAGGACAGAATAAAAAGGGAAATGAAGGGCATCATCAAAGCAGCTCTCACCTTTAACAATGTCGCCATCTTTTCCTGTGGGTCTTCGTGTCTCTGAACCACCTAAATCCGCGACCCATTTTTGGAGGACTTTCTGATCCACATCGGGCTCTAATGTTTCCATATCAATGTCTCTCCCAGGGCTATTAGTGTTGTCGCCCTCCTGATCTTGCTCTGGTAATTCGACGCGCAGCACATTGCCCGCGTCGTCTCGAATGATTCTACCATACCCTTGAGGCAGTTTCATTGATCCACTACCCGGTGCTACCTCTGAATCAGGTGCAACTTGCGCCGGGGGAAGATCGTCAATGGTCTCCTCCAAGGGCTCAGCGCCACCTGATGCAGATGGGTTTAGGTCGTGGATAAGTCCGAGGGCAGCGTAACTGAAACAGAAGAATCAGCACTCATACCATAAAGAGTGCGAAGCAGGATTGTAAAAAGGTAATGTCGTCAAAACGACAGTGTAGCCCTCCCACTGAGTTCAACGTTGGAGCCAAGCGTAGATGCGGCCCCGTACCAGCGTCCACATGAACTTCAAATTGAGAATCAAATCGGAAATACTAGTTTGGACAGCTGAAGGTGACCGCGCTGACAGAATCAACGAGGCCGCAATACGAAAGGGACAGCAAGTATGGTGTAAGTGTCCACCTACGCACTTTTGTCTGACAGTTTTCCTGCTGTCCCATGCATCTTGTAGGACTTTGGGTCCGCGGATTGCTGTTTTGACATGAGCCGCAAGTTAACCCAAAAATCTATTGACAACTCAACGCGGCGTTTTCTTCAAATTCCGTTTTGCATTTTTGGACTGAGAGACTGCTCTGTGCGACCCCGACCGGGCCTTTCTGCGTTGCCGAGGATTTGCCATTCAGTATTTACAGCAACAAAGTGTCAGAATTGTCCAAATTCCAAGCTGGCGTAGACGTATAGAAGCAGAGAACTGAGGCTCAGAAAGATTCCTTCGTGGTCCAGTGCAAGTCCAAAAATAGACCAATAAAATAAATGGCATCACATGATCCATCCGGCAACATCCGGAAAGGTTCCCGCTGTCGTCCGCATCATCGAGTAACATTCTTCTTCATATACCATGTCTAGAATTCAGTACGCTGCTAGATCTCCCTTCCAACTCGCCAGCTCGGTGCGATCGTTTTTTGCATAACGCTTTGTGTCCGACTCACGGCTTTGCTTTTTCTTCCAGTTCACGAAGCCCTGGGTCGGAACGCTAGGAATATGGGGAGCTGGAGCTGGAACAGCTGCACTACTGGTACGCAATATGCCTATACCCGTCGACCGCTCATTTGACGCCGCCCATTCAGTTCCTTTCTGTAACGCCCCTTGTCCGACGTGAACTGCTCGTCAAAGTTCCTTTGGTATATCACGATTTCTCAAATCATATCAGAAGTTCTGACCGACTCATTTCTTCAGCTGGGCAGCTTCTACGAAGACAAGGTGCCTGCTTCGGATAAACCCTTTTAAACCAACCACTCCCATGTCCATCGCTGCGATTCGATCTTAAATTTGTTCCCGTATCGGTCAAGTTTTAACCAGATGGGCATGTAATACGGCATAGAATACCAGCCATTTTTCGCGAGGTCCTGCATATGTTCAAATTGATATCAGCTACCTATCATTAGGACCCGTGGTATTGCCATTTAGAAATTAGGCGTCCAGTGGGTTACCACTTGAGGCAAAGTTGAGGAGGGACATCCTCATGCTACTGTGATCAATAGAACGCATGTTCATGATCATATTCAAAGAACATTCATGTCGTCCCTTGTCAGCCCAAGCCCCCACTTGTGATAAGTGTTAACGTTCTGATACATTAAATTTGTAGACAAAGGTACAGATCCAAGCCCTGGAGTCGTCGCCACACGGGGCTATAGTTTACTCACTTTGTCCTCTTTGTGCAGTCTCTCCCCTTCGCCTGTAAGGTCGATGCCTAACTTGACCTCTAGCTGTCGCACTGCGTCCAATGTACCTCCGATAGGAACGTCTGCAAAATTATTAGCATGATGAGCTAAGTTGCTATGACGCCAAGATGGGAGCTTCCACAAGTATGTGAGAGGCACTCACGAATGGTTTCCATTCCAAGTTTCTTAGCTGCCTTGAGGTTCCTGTGTCGTGAACAAATGGGAATTAGCACACCGGATATAACGGTCAGACAGAACGGTAGATATCAGCATACATTCCGATATCATCGAGGAATATAGCCTCTCGGGGTTCCAGATTATTTCGTTTGCACGCGAGAAGATAAAACTCAGGTTCGGGTTTCCTGCGTGCGCGCGTAAATATGATCGTAAAGGGACAGGCTGAATAAGAAAAGAGTTGACCTCATGCCCATGACGCTGCTATCGCAAAAATCATCAAACAAGGATCGGAGTTGCTGTGGTGTAGCGCCTCCTTCGTCCCAGCCGAGGAATTCGAGTTCCGAGGGGAGTATCTGGCTGTCCGCGCCGGACCTCGCGTAGTTATTGGTCAGAGCGATAATTTTGTGTCTTCCGGCAGCTGTCATAAGGGTCGGTATTCGATGATCGAACGTAAATCAAGCAATTTGAGAGCTCTCACCACGAATGCGGCGGATCGCCTCTAGAATATGGGGATCATATTCCGCGGACAATCTCATCATCGCGCCGAAAAGCTGAAGTCAACAATTCAGTACAGCAACTGGGTTTGAAAATTCAGACGGTCAACTGACTTCTCGTCCGTCAACGTTGAGAATTTTCGGCAACGGCGGGCAGTCTTAGTAGCAGGTTAGTTTGGCAAATTGATATGATGGCAAGTCGGACCGATGTTACGACGTCGGCAGTACTCCCTATACCACTCGTTTCCATTCTCCGTGTCAGATAAGTCATGGCTAAACGCCTCATAGAACGGCAGCAAGGATAACTCTCCTCTCTCGAATTTCTGCCAAGCGCCTTGATGACCTCGCTCTACGCTGATCATCAGATAAATATATCAGTGTCCGGTGCGCGCGCATTAAACATAGCCGACGTTGAAGACGTACATGGAGCAGTTGAGGTAATTATCAGGGATTCCATGTTCACGTTCATAAGCGGCGATGGCGATAAAGGGACTGCGGACTACTACTCCACCGACCTGGACTAAAATATCAGAACGCGCCGCTAAAAAAATTGGAGCTTTCCAAAGCCAAGCCATTGTCGGAGACAAGTTTCGCAGCATAACGGTGACACAGAAAGCAATTATCCGCCGCAGAGAGAGGACTGCAGTGACGTACGTCAAAAATAACAGCTTTGATACGAGGAGATGTCATGGTGCTGAACATCTGTATGAGATACGTCAGACTCGAGACCAGTTACGTGTACCCCAAGTCGTACAGACAGAAGTCAGTCACAGATGAGTAAAGATCTACCGTTGAGGAAAACCGGAGTAAAAGCGAGTGCAGTACGAGGAACGACGTGGTAGAGTCCAAACCAAAATCGTTCATCGTCCGGTTATTTCAAATCGCCGAACCCCGGTATGATGGCCGCCCCCCGCCAAATCCCGATTAGTCAGGTTCGCCTCGATGGGCTATTTAGAGCTGATCCGCAAAAATGCGCCGTGCCTCAGGCTGTCTTAGCTCCGCGCCTTACCGAAGGTGGCGCACCGCACGATCGGCGTTGTCCGACGCATCGCTGGAGACTTCACAGCCATGACATGCCCTGTTCTATATTTTGATTCCTTCGGCGAAGCCCTTACTTCTGTATGTTTACATTTCAGACTCTCCAGGTGTCACCCATCAGCAACCAAAGACGCCACATTTCCCATCAAATCGATTCACACCCAAAAAAGATCGACGACATACTGCAGTTCTCATAGCATCGTGAACCTGATAGAAGCCACTTTTTTCATACGCGTGTGATGGCCTCGTGTACGCCGCGTGTGCCAGTTTGAACTCACCACTAGCCTTCGTTTGTAGGGACGTCATGGAATGTTGCCCCAGAAACACAGGAACGAACACATGAATGCTGGGAACTTCAGGTAGGTGGGGTTGGCCAAAATTATTCTATATCCATTGGGAATTTGTGCCGAATTTGACAACAATTTTCTTCTCCAGCTCGATCATCTGAAAAGTAAATCTTGATGACTTACTCGAGTTGCTGCCATTCCGTGAAGTCGACGATGGACGTTATAGCACCCATGACGTTTATAACGGCATAACCGCCAGCTTCCGTGCGTTTTCCCCAGGTTCCTTGCTTCATGTCATAGATTATTGTCATTGGCCTCTAAAGTAGAGTTTGCCATTTTTGGTTTCCGGTGCTAAAATCAAAGTTCACTCTAGTTCTCCGCCTGATCCTTCCAAACTTTATTACCAGGCGCCAAGAACCTTCTCATGTTGTGGCGGCTTCTTAGCTTCCTCATGTTGCTTTTCGCTGCTGCGCTCATGACGTGAATTAAGGAGTCAGGAAGCAGTCTCTTTTAGGAAACACCCTGGTCTCGCCGTCTCGGAAACAACAGGAACCCCAGTAAATGGTACGTGCGGTCAAGGAACCCGTTCGATTCAGGACTTCTCTCCGCGGCAGGTATATGGTATACAAATAGCTGATGATTGTTCAATACAAGTAATTGCCGATAGAATTACAATACTTATGTCACAGAAGACAGGTTTCTTAAGTTCGTCGACGGATAGATAGGCAGCAACCTCGATTTCCTTTTCAAGGTGCACTGAGGACAATCTAAATTTGATGGAATCCGTGAGATCCTTCCGAGATGCTGAATAAGAGAGCCTACACTCATGAACTGTTCGTAACTCATCTGCACCCAGCCATCGCGATCAGTATCGACACTAAGGGAAAGATAGACCCAAGTTAGCGGATCGCAAAAAATAGAAATTACCCGACGGCGTACCGTTGGAAGGCTTCAGTGAGTGTCTTCACCACAACGCACGCGCGTACAAATCTATCGAAGGAAATTCCAGGAGGAGGGCCATATCCCGTGGAAGGCTCTGAGGCTGGGAATGTTCACTCATTACGGGAAGGAAGGGAAAGAAAAAGATCGAAACCGCGGACCATATTTGCGCTCAACAAGCGATAGAAGATTGGGTGAAAGACTATACCCAAAGTTGCGCAAAGCCTCCGACAATTCGCGGCCCTCTATCGATCCTGAACGATCTGTGTCAAAATGCCGGAAAACATTCTGCCAATCAGAAATGTATTTCCACAGTCCGGCGAATTCTGATCCAAGGCATGTGAACGTTTGGATAAGGAAGTAACAGCATAGGACCTACCGTTGAAAGAGATCGTCCCATTTCGATCCACGTCCTTGCACGTTTCAGACGGGGTAAAGGAACAAATGAAAGAGCTCACGAAAATTCCCATCAACATCTTTACCGTATCAAGATCAAATCCTTACATCCATCTAATTAAACATTTTGGTGAACCGAATTTCATGCGCGGTACTCACTCGTCCAATTTCCTGTGTGAATTCAAGTATGTAGCTGATCTATAATTGAGACAGGAGGAGGGGGTTGAACAACACGCACCATTAACCAAGGCAGCTTGTAATTCTGTCACTGTGATACTACCGGAGCGATCTGTATCTACCGCAGCGAAATATTGCCATAGTTGAGGGTCAGCGCCCGCCGGTGGGGCTGCTTGATATCCATAGCCAGCCTGAGACTGCTGTGGGCGTCCATGGCGAGATCCATGACTGTGATGGCTACTTGCTGTTGATGGGTTGCGCTGTGCATAGGCTGGCTGGCCGTAGTTGTTGTACATGATGAGGGGACGGTCAGAGACGCTCCGAGTCAGCGAGAGCCGCTGAAAAGGCACCGCCTGTTCCGGCAACCCACATGACGCCATAGCGTTAGTGTGGCTGTGTTTTTCAGCGCTCATTAAGGTCCGACCCCCACAAGTACTCCGTACTGCTTAGCTGTCCATGCTGTCGCGAGGCCGTGCTTTCTCTCATGTCCTTGGACAAGCAGCACAATTTCAAACGGTCGATTAATTCCCGTACACTTTCACGTTGGAGGTATCAATACATTGTGCGGTCCTTGAGCGGAAATAACGATCGGAGTCTAACAACTATACAGCAACGAACAACGGCAACCACCTTGTCCTTCACGCGCAAATGTGCGAGTCGCGTACCTCAAAGTCGGATCTCTTGGGACATATTTGGTGAGCAAAGCACAGGATGAAAGTACTGCAGAAATGACGCACCTGGTGAGCTGCGCTGCGCCAAGCGCTGGGAGTAAGTAGACCATAGATAAGTAAATGGGGTAAAAAAGCCTTGACACGGTAGAATCACACCAGCGGATTCCCAACAGCGCTATCAAGTGACTTCCAGCCGAGTCACCAGACCAAAATGGATAATCCGGCATGCGGTATACTCTGATTTTTGTATCGCACGACACCACAAGATCCAGTAGATAATGTGGAGCAAGCCCAGACGCTAAAAGTCGTCGACTTATCAAGATCGTCATCGAAATCAGAGGGCACCCCAGATAAGCGACCATCCTCGAGTTAATTGAACTTTGTTCATGACCACGATCAAGCATTTCGTAGATGAGTCCGATAAAGGCAAATCTCGACGCCTAAATAATTGACCGAACAACCTGTTAAAGGCTCCCGATAGACGAATCTGGAGATCCAAAGGTGCCTCGTGAAAGTAAATGGAAACGAGGGCATAATATTTTCACAAGTTAGTCCACGCAACCGGCCGCTAATTGATGGACGTGAAATCTTTCGGTGGAAATGAAAAGATCAGTGGAAAGACAAAACCGTTACTTTGGATCTACGGTTGTGCGATGAATACCCGCGCCACATGGTGAATGTTAGGAAACGCTCGTCCTCCGCCAACACGGAGCCGAACGAGCAGTGAGACCTAGAGGGACGGAAGAGAAGAGAAGGAAAATAAAGGGGTTGTAACTCCGCTACGGATCACCAGGGGCGGTTGTCCCGTGTCTGGCCTTGTGGGTGGTTGTAGGTCCTATCTTCCTCCTCCAGCCATCTTTTATACGATTCCTTGGTGGTTTCTTCAGTGTACTTGGTTCTAAGTGTAAAGGTCTTTGCATATCGCAATCGAGGCCCATCTGCCTCCAATGATATGCACTTTCAGCGCTCGTTTGCAGTTCGTGGACGATGACCCACTGGCAATATTCATCATTGCATCTTCTAACAACTTGAACCAGGCCCTTAAAAGAAAAGAGGAATAATTGAGCCCGATACATAGACTGCACAGTTGATGCCCAGAACGCAATTTTTGACTAAACCTCAGATCGTAGATCCTCATCTTTGCAGCAGGAGTTCTAGACAGACCCGAGCATCGTCCATGCGCATTGCGCAGCTCCGATGGCAATCCCCAACAATGGATGTCAGTCTGCTGCCCATAAGAGCAGTGAAATCGACATCCGAGAGCTCAGCTTCTGGAGATTTCGGCATCGTTGAGTAGTTCAAAGGATTTGCACTAGTAAAAATCCTAAGGTTATCCTACGTACGTATCGCTGACTCAGACATTGCTAGCCAAATGTTGAAGATAAGAAACTCACAAGAGTTCACCGTGGTGGTCCCTGCTCAGAATACCTTTACGCGTCTATACCGGGTAAAGTGATGAGGTCTACGAGTATGGATACGTAGATCTGGATGGCAGCAGCGCCTGATGTTGGAGCTGAGGTAAAACAGTTGGATATTGGAGGACTAGACTCGAATCAATTGACGACAATCGATCAACTCGGGCAAGTGGATGAAGTTGATGGACTGTCATCAACCGTGTAGATTGGCTCGAGTCCAGTAGAGGACTCACCAAGTGCGAGTGTTAGTGTTCGTTATATGTGAGAGATTCTCTTTTCGACAGTAGCAGAAACAGAAAAGAATAAGCCAGCAGTGAGAAACTTGACGGCCACCAGGATGAAGCTCATACAGACATCCCATTTCTCCCCCAAATCTCCCGCTAATAAGCAACGAAAGAGAGGGAAGCAAAAAAGGGGATGCGGGAACTGCCCCGGTGTGTGTTTGTTCGTGCTTGAATTCGACCGAGCCTCATGTAGTCAGTGTACGCTCGTTAACACTCGCAATAATAAACTGGAATTTCCATGACATTCAGTAGATGTATACAGAATATTTGATGTGGTAGAGCTGCCTTGGGGCAGTCGTGGTAAGAGGAGGATAAGGGGGTGATTGAGGTCCAGGGCTACCGGCGGTCTCCGAGGTCTCCCCGGGGGACACGCGTATCACAGCCTTGTTGCGCCTTGTTGCAGCCACCCTTTTGAATACTCCTTTGCTCGTTGCCTGTCGCTTATCCAGTCACCTTATCTCTTACTTCCATCATGCATACAAGCGAATACGACTACCTTTTCAAGCTCCTCCTCATTGGTGACTCCGGTGTTGGCAAGGTTCGTCGCTACCTGGCACCATCTTTGACCAGAACCCTGATTTCTTCTTTCCTTCGTCCTTTAGTCTTGTCTCCTCCTGCGTTTTGCGGACGACACATATACGGAGAGCTACATCAGTACCATTGGAGTGGACTTTAAGATTCGAACAATTGAGCTCGAGGGGAAGACGGTAAAGCTACAAATCGTCAGTCACTTTTCCTTTATGTCTTGATATATATCTGTTCCGTCTGCCGGTCTGCATTTTATACCTTCAAAGGAGGGTATATGCGCCTCTGTGGAACTTGCTGCTGTCTAAAGGCGTTGCTGCGCTGTTTCCACGTTGTCTCCCAAGACCGCTCTCTGGCTCGGCTATCATTGAACGTGCTGTACTGACTCAACGGGGACCTTACAGTGGGACACCGCCGGTACGTTTCTAGGGCACTCAAGCTACTCGTGCGTTCGTTCTAACGTCGTCTGCAGGACAGGAACGTTTCAGGACCATTACATCCTCATACTATCGTGGCGCGCATGGCATCATCGTTGTCTATGATGTTACTGATAATGGTACGTTTTTCTATATTCCAGCACCATGATTTGCTGACCTCCTTTCCAAGACACATTCTCAAATGTCAAGCAATGGCTTCAAGAGATTGACCGTTACGCATCAGAGGGCGTTAACAAACTCCTGGTTGGCAACAAGTCGGACTTGACCAGCAAGAAGGTGGTGGAATATTCTGTTGCCAAGGTATGCGTATGGTCCGACTCGGTTATGCACTGTTATCTATGACACCTCACCAGGAATTCGCCGACACTATCTCCATCCCCTTCCTGGAGACATCAGCCAAGAATGCCACCAATGTTGAGCAAGCATTCTTGACCATGGCTAAGCAGATCAAGGACAGGTCGGCCTATCTTTACCTGTTACGTTTCACTCGCTGATTGATCCAATTATCTCAGGATGGGCTCAACTTCCACACCGGCGGGCGGATCCAAGTCGACGGGTGTTCCCATTGGACAGAATGTGCAACAGCAACAATCCGGAAGCTGCTGCTGAGCGGTGAATTCCCGAATAGAGTTGGGGAATGGTATATTGTCATTGCACTACTCGTCCCGCCTTAATCCTCTCCCCCCTTCATGTTACCCTCCTGTTTTTACAGTATCTGGAATGGTTTTGCGTTTTCCTGTCTTTTCCCCTTCGTACATATAGTTTTCACCTATACACTTACTTCTTGATGGACTCGTCTTGATGTCAATTGGCAGTAGAGCTGCACACTGCAGAGTGAATGAGACAACTGATGACATTCGCACGTAGTCCGAAGAGAGGTGGTGGCCAAACAAACAGCTACAACGCATCTTCGCTTGAACTTTGAACGTGTTCATCGAACCACTGTTGTTGGAATCCCAGCCGTTGGGTCGGTGAATTCCTCCCAAGTTCATTGCGGCTTTTGCAACGCTTGCCAGCTGGAAATTATCTTTCTTTTTAGTTCGCTTTGAGAACAATTGCGAACCCACGGGATGTCCCATCATTTTTCTGGCCGCAGCCGACCCCAGGATGGCGGAGGTGGACCGTCACGAAGCCAGTATGGACGTGGTAGACCTCCTATGTATGACCGTGGTGGGTCGTCGCGAGGACGTCCGGAGCGTCATCACGGTGGCGGACCACCCGGTGCACTGGTGGAAACCTCCGGCACCACACAGGTTGTCCAAGTCTACGCGAACTTATTCAAGATAACAAGGCTAGTAGAGCCGTTTCCATTCAGTATACTGTCTAACCCTTTCCAATTTGAAGATTGCCTGCTAGTAACTACTATCATTATCAAGGTAGAATGTCATTCAAACTACACTTTCGCGTCTTTTGAACTTAAATTTTGCTATAGTTTGTACGTCTCGGAAGTCTCTGATTTTTGCCTGATACTTAACAGACTTCCCCCCAGCCTTTTCTCCCGAGGTCAAGATATTTCGTAAGAGGCAAGAGCTTATACACAAACTCCAGAATGTCGTCGCAGCGAACGTGTTTCGCGACCGCGGGCTATACGACGGAAAATTCTCCATGTATCTTAAATATGCCATCGATGCGCATGTCTCGGTGTGTTCGCTATATGCCTCGAAGCAGTTTGACGCACTGACACAAGATGTGCCGTCTAGTTCCTTGTCGATTTAAGAGAGAGTCGGCCAAAGGCAGTCGAAGGCGAACGAGGTGTCCATCGAATCACACTGACCAGGACAAGCGGGGAGCCTATCCAGCCCGGGTACGCTCCATCTCATCGCTTCGTTTACTGTTACACAGCTCATAGTCGTTAGCAACCTTGTACGAGGGAATCAGATGCAGAATCACCTTGACCCCAGTCTTGTGGCGACATCCACGAATATTCTACAGCTGCTCATTCGACAAGAGACTGACCAGTAAGTCTGCTTCCTGCATTTAACGACCGAGTATCCACACCGAGTCTCTCCAGAAAATACACCCATAACGCCCATTCCTTTTTCTCTCCAACATCTTCAAAGACAATCGGTGGTGGTCTTGAGCTTTGGAGAGGCTTTTATCAGTATGTCCATCCTCCTGGTCATGTCCACATGCACTTGTAATAACCCATCCACTCCGCATATAGATCTGTACGGCCAACACTGCGAGGAATGGTCATCAATGTCGACACGTCCATGACGGCCATGTAAGCGGCAGCCAATATAAATCATCAGATCAATAAATCTTTCCATCTAGGTATGCCTCTGGAGAAGTTATAGGCGTTGCCCTCAAGTTTCTAGGACAGTCAGACGTTCGGGCCCTGGTTTTACATCAAGGTGATACGAAGTACCATGCTTTGGAAAGATTTCTGAAAGGAGTGCGGATCACTGTCACAAGCCCTGCGACAAGACGGCCCTATACTAGGACTATACGAGGGCTTCAGCCGAAGGCAGGCCAGTACGAGTTCAGGAAAGATGGTAGAATCACAACTGTTGAGGTAAGCCTTCTACAAGTGGCTTCGTACGAAGCAATCATAAAATATCGGACAGGGCTACTTTGCCGCTCTAAATAAGCGAATAAGATACCCCGATATTATAGGGTTGCGACTCTCGACCCAGGATGCGGAAAACGCTGTCATCGTACCTGCCGAGCTCTGTGACGTCGTTCCCGGACAGATGTTTAAAAAGCGGTTGCCCAGCGATCTGACAAGTGACGCGGTCTCTTTTGGGACTATCCCGCCGGATCGGAGGTTACAAAGTATCCGTGGCCTCGGCAGACCCAGCGAGCTGCAGTCTCCGGTATGAGTTTCTGGTTGACGTATGCCGCTCGCCTATACATAACGAACCCTTGACAGATTGTTGGTTACAACCGCTCAGCCCATATAGTTGAGGCGGGAATGACAGTGTCGACGGAACCTCTGACAATCACTGGCACTATACTTGTTCCTCCCAAACTAAAAACAGATGGGGGAAATACCGAGCATGTGAGAATACCCCTCAAAGAAACAGTTGATTCCTCAATGTGCTTATATCAGCACCGATAGATCGTTCAGAACGGCGCGTGGAATTACAACAAGGTAGGTTTCGTGAAGCCTGCCAAGCTGGAATCATGGGTTTTTGTCAATTTGGACCCCATGCATATCAGTAGTGATGTGCGAGATAGCAAGGCCCGGGACCTCACAGCGCGATGTGCGAGTCTCGGTAAGAAGTTCTCCTTTACAAACCTTATCCTTCTGATGTCCTTGTAGGAATGAGTGAGTCGTCCGTGTTTGTTGCCTGATTTTTTTGACACCTGGCAGAGATCAGTCCTCCTCCTTGCTTGACATTAAATCCCCGGAATGTTGTACATGTGGGTGGAGCAACGAGTAGAAGAACTTTTTCTTAGACTAAATCTACAGGAACTGGATGATCAAATGGCCTCATATGTCAAGTACCAACAGGGACGGGGTGTTCAGAAACCTAAAATCGACCTTGTTTTAGTCATATTGCCTCCAAAATCAGACGAGGTCCGTCATGCTGTGAAACATTGGGGCGATGTCAGTCGTGGTAAATCTTTTCCCTATCTTCTACGGAAAAAGTCTAAACCACAGTTGCAGGTGTTCTTACTCAATGCGTGCGATCGGATAAGGTTCTTTCAGCCGGGGACCAGTATTGGGCTAACGTCGCGTTGAAGTAAGCAAACCCCAGGCGCATGTATATTTTATCAATAATGATTCTGCAGGATAAATGCTCGCCTTGGAGGGTATAATTCAGGGATCGAATCCGATATACTCCAGAAAATGTCAGAGAAACCATTCATGATCATGGGTGTGTGTTTTATTTAACAAGAACGGGAAACCCGCCTTTGACATTTTGGAAATAGGTGCGGATGTAAGTCACCCAGGTCCTGGCGTCCTTCGACCATCTGTGGCCAGTCTGGTCTGGTCCAAAGATTTGTATGCGTCATCGTATGTCGCGGATACCCGCATACAGCCTCCCCGAACGGAAAGGATCGAGGACCTTCAAGACATGGTGAAAGCCGCTGTCGATAAATTTTCGAAGCACAATCATGCGGGGCCACCGAAGGCTATCATCTTCTTCAGAGATGGAGTATCCGAGGCGGAGTTTACTAATATCGGTAACCTGGAAAAAGATATGATCGAGCGCGCACTTAAGGAGCTTTACCACGAACACCGAAACGACCCTCAATGGAAGGACAAGAAAACACAACTGACATTTCTTTTTGTCGTAAAACGGTAAGGTTATTCTTAAAGTGGTGTTTTATTTTTTTTCAGTTCCATGCGGTAGGCACCACATCAAGTTTTTCCCCATGACTCCGAGGGGGCAGTATCCGTTAGTCTCCAAGACCTCTGAGCCACACTCTTGGGGTTAATATTTTGTCTCCTATAGAGCAGACAGAACAGGCAATGTTAAAGCGGGGTTTGTAACCTCAGACGATGAGTTGCGACACCCATCATTGCCGGACTTCTTCTTACAGTCACATGGAGCGATACAAGGAAGTGCGTATCAAAAAATGACATTTGTTCTCCGCTCATGGTCTATTTCTAGCTTCTCGCAGCGGTCACTACGTTGTCCTGCAGGACGAGTACTTCAGGAATGATATCCAAGCGTTAGTCTTCCATGAGTTTTCGTTGCATCGCATTGAATTCCGTTCATTCTACAGCATTAAACAGCTTTCTTTCGATCTATGTCATGTGTATGCACCGGCGTCAAGATCAGTATCAATACCTGCGCCGGTATATTGTAAGTTAACGGTTGTCCGTCTGTCGAACCCTTCTGATGTCCTTGAATGTTCTGTGTATTTAGATGCGCACGTATGTCTTTTTCATTCCCTTTTCTGCGTCGGCAACTCATATTCATTACGCAATAGGAAGCCTGCCTGAGAGCGCAATATCACTTCGACCCGCTGGATAGTACAGTCCGTTACGGAAGCGATAGTGCGACGGATGTGAGCGACGAAAGCATGTTCGATTTGGACAGGTGGAAACGGGCCTTCTGTCCAGTCCATCGAAGACTGGAGTACTCAATGTACTTTTTGTGAAGTTTCGAGCGAGCCGCTGATCTATTGATGGAAGATTTAAGAGTACGTGTTTATACCCTTCTGCGTGCTTATGCGCCTGTGTTTAGTGTAAGGCGCAGGATATGTATTTGATATAAATGTAGGCAACAATAAACATTCATACTGACATGATCAGCGCGATGCTAATATCGATAAAAAGATCTCCGTGTTCTTATGCGCTATCAGGCGAATCTAGCAATCGTAGACTTCTCTCTAGAAACTTCAAGGTCTTCGCGAGGATTCTGGACCCGCCATGAATGGTTTCCAACTTATTCAATACCGCAATTCGGTCAGATACTCGTGATCGTGGCGACGGTATATAGTTGGATTCTCTTCGTAAAGCTTTCTTTCACCTACTTGCACGATGGCGCATCTCTCACCCCAAGAATTCGCCGTTGTAACCAACTGCTTTACTATAGACAGGTTTGCTCCATCTCTTTTACCATACTGAGCGTGTTTCAACTCACCGTTTTCCATCAGACTGCCCCAAAAAGAATACCTTCAGTATGACGGTAAGTGTTCATATGTTTTTGTCGTCGTCCCAACCAGTCTTACCGACTTATCTAGTCCGTACGTGCAGGGCCTCATGTAATGGCAGCTTCACTCGATTAACGCACTCTAGGTATAAGCCCGAAAGTCGAAGGATTCAAGATGCGACAGATCCTTATGCGTAAGCTCCAGAATAACATCGCGCCGTCCGTGTTTTGCCCGAAGGCAATGTATGACGGAGATGCGATTCTGTACGCATCACAAGATCTTGAGCTGCCTTCTGCTGGCAAAGGATCGGTAAGTCATCCCTTCGCAAATACTTTCCTTCGCAAGCTCCTGATGGTGGCTGCATAGTTTCTAGTAAGCCTTTCGAACAAGCACCCAAGCACCATCCAAGAAGGCGCCCCAGGAGTATATACCGTCACTGTGACCAAAACTATCGGACACACGGTCAAACCTAGGTAATCATGTTCGTTCTATCACGCGTTAGAATATCTAACACACATTGTCCAGCGATCTGAGAGCGTTGACGATAGACAGGAAGATAACTCCGAAGACTGCTACAGCAACCAATCTTCTACAACTCTTAATCGTGCAGGAAACAAATCAGTCAGTAGCATCTCGCCTTTGCAAGAAGCAGATTTGACATTGTTGCAGGAAGAACCCTCACAACAAACGAGCGTTCTTTAGCGATATCAATAAGCGTGTCGTTGGAGATGGTCTAGAATTTTGGCGGGGATTTTCCCAGTCAGTTTTATCCTTCTTCAGGTAGGACTACGTCCTAACTTGCGTGCTTCGCAGATCCGTACGCCCTTCAACTGCCCAGATGCTTATCAACATCGACGTTGCAATGACCGCCATGTACCAGAGCGGGAATGTCATCGACGTCAGCTTATCTCATCTAAATTCTCGTCAAGTACGCGACCTGTGCTTCAGCACTAAAGACGCCAAGTTCCGTTCCCTGTCAGCTTTCCTCAAGGGCCTTGAAATCCAGTGCCGAACCACAGGCAATCGCACGAAGACTGTCAAGGAACTCGTCCTAAAGGGAGGTCGGTACGAGTTTGAGAGGGATGGGCATACTACGACTGTCGGCGTAAGTTCTCCTTTTCCCGTAGTCTTTCAACTTTATGACTAGGCGGGCCACCAGGAATACTTCCGATCTGCTCACTCTATCGACATACATTTTCCCGACGGGTTTGGGATCATGACTTCGGGAAAAAACGCATCGCATCCGGTAGTCTACCCTGCCGAGCTATGCTCTATCTTACCAGGCCAATTGTATAAGAAACGACTCCCGAACCACCTCACGAGCGAGGCAGTGTCTTTTGCTACCATGACCCCAGATGTAAGGCTCAAAGCGATCATGGGGGATGGTGACAACGGCCGGGGAATCGTCTCTCCGGTAAGCCCAAGTCTGGCGAGTTGAGGTGATTATGTGATCAAATTTTCCTAACAGATCCAAGGGTACAAGGGCTCCAAATACATCCAGGAGAGCGGCATGCAGATATCGATGTCGCCGCTAGACATCAGGGGACGAATGTTGCCCACACCCAGGATCACGATGGGGAGCAGAGAAATCGTATGTGCGATTTAGCGTGCTATGGAGACAAATAGTTTGATGCCTAATACATACAGCGACCCAACAACGGTGCCTGGAATCTCCGCGATCAAAGATTCAGCGTTGGAATCAAACTCGAGCTATGGGGTGTGCTCAATTTCATCCCAAGACTGAACGAGCAGCTTTGTTGGTCCTACGTAGATGCGCTACGGCAACAGTGTTCATCAATGGGTACTTCACAGTTTATCTTCGTATCATCCGCACTGAACAGAACATCCTCTAGGCATGACTATATCATCACCAGTCGCCATGAAATCGGGAAACGACAGAAACGTATTCAGGGTAAGTCCCGATTGGTTAACATGGCCACCGTCGTTTAGCGGCCCGCCACTTAGGAAATGAATGACCTGGTAGAAATCATATATCAAAAGATAGGCCGAAAGGAGAACATCCAGATGGTCCTTGTGATGTTGCCAGCCCAAGGCGACCTGGTCCATACGCAAGTCAAACAATGGGGTGACGTTCTGACGGGTAAGTATCCCTCCAGTCAGTCTTCCGCCGCAGCTCAAGCTCGGCCCGTCTTAGGTGTTCCCACACAGTGCCTTCGAAGCGAGAAAATTAAAAACGCGAATGCTCAGTATTGGGCAAATGTTGCGCTGAAGTACGTCTTCGTTTTCCACACTTGGGCGGCAAGGGACCTGAATTTCATGTTCGTAGGATAAACGCGCGCCTTGGAGGATACAATCAACGAGTCGAATCAGCTGCATTTGATGAGATTTCGCAGAAACCGTTCATGATTATGGGTAAAGGGCCTTCACACATCTAATTTCTCCTTACTGACCACTTCAGGGGCCGACGTGTCCCATGCCAGCCCACAGACTTTCCGACCATCAATCGCCTCTCTCGTATGGTCGCGCGACCATCATGCCTCCCAATATGTTGCTTCTACCCGAGTCCAGCACCCCCGGACCGAAGGCATCGTGGAGCTCAAGGAAATGGTCAAGTCCGCCGTGTTGCTGTTCGGCTCCCGCAACCCCCCGCCACAGCGCATATTCTTCTTCAGGGACGGGATTTCCGAAGGGGAAGTCGATAGCGTCGGGGCGAGGGAGATGAGTGATGTAGAGGAGGCGCTGAAGGAAATATGGCTCGAGAAAAATGTGAAGCACCCGCTGCCCAAGGTGACGTTTTTAATTGTGGGAAAACGACACCACGTCGTGTTCTTCCCCAAGGACGGAGGGTGCGCTCTTTTTTTTTGTTGTTGTTGTCCGTTCTGGCTGATGGATATCCGTCAAAGGTTGAGGGATAAGATAGGTAACTGCAAGGCAGGCTTTGTCACGACGAGAGGGCTAGAGAGCCCTCTCTTCAAAGATTTTTATCTTCAAAGCCATGCTGCTATCAAAGGCAGTAAGTACCGCATTTGTCTCGTATTCAGGTATGAGGATGACAAGTAATTTGATAGCTTCAAGGTCAGGCCACTACATCGTACTCAAAGATGAGAACTTTGGCGGAAACCTTGAGAGGTATAGACTCGTCTTACCTTCCGCTGTATCCGTCTTCAATATAATTTCAGGCTCCATGACCTATCCTATATGCTCTGCCATGTCTACTCGAAAGCGACAAGGTCTGTTTCCATTCCGGCCCCGGTATATTGTAAGTGCTTGGCTTTTGTTCACGTCGTTCTCGAACTGAAAGCTAGTATGTGATGTAGATGCACACGTCAGGCTTCCCATTTTTAACCGGTTTTTTGCATATTGACTTGCGTCTCTAGCTTGTATGCACGCGCGCAGCGTACCATTTCCCAGACGAGATGCGCTTCTTGAATGACGATACAGAGTCCACGACAAGCACAGATAACGGGCGCACGAGGAGGAAGGAATTCGACCTAGAGCCATGGAAGAAAGAATGGAAGCCGTTGAACCAGAATATAGCGCTGTCGATGTATTTTTTGTAGGGCTATAAGGGAGGGAATGTAGGCATGCTTGAGGTAGATGACTGTTGACGAAAAACTTTGTTGAATTGAATGAAAGTGGACCTGTCAATGCACGGACTTTAGATTTCCCTGAAAGATATCCTTGTTAATCGACCCTGTCAATTGTAGTTGTGTCTTCTTCCTGAGTTACATCCACAGCCCCTGGATTCTCTTCTAGCCAAGCTCTCACATCGCCTTTCGTCAACATTCCTTGCACTACCTTCCTATCGACCTCGGGGTGATACAGCCGCATGATGTACCCGCATACACTCCAGACGTCTTCCCACTCGGCGTCAAATAGCTTCCACCAAGCGTCTGGAAGCCGGATGGCGAGAAAACGGATGGCGAGAAGGATGGCAGCACTGACAATTGTAGGAATTTGGTATAAAGCATATACCGGAGACTGTAGACTGAATGACGCGAAAAAATTAAGATTATAGAAAGCGAAACAAAAACAAAACGCACGCATCGTTCAAGTACCCCCAGGCCTTTGCAACGACGTTCTGCTTGTCCTGACCCAGCAGACGAAGATAGCTGACTAGAGATCCGTACGGCAGTACCACATGCGTGTTGAATCCAAGCCGCTTCAGTATCTGCATCTCCGCTACCACCAACGCATCCTTCAATTCATAAAACGTATTGCCAAAATACGACATGACCCCAATTTCTTTCCCGACCTTCCCTTTGGCTCTCTGCAGCAGCACATGATACACATTCACAAGATCGCGTACACGCAAAGAGCACTCCTCCAATTTACTGCCCAAGTAGAGAGCCCCGAATGCGATATCGGCGACGCTGAAGCTCTTGAGGCTGGAGACGAACCAGAATCGCTGGAAGAGGATCTGGGCGGTGGCGACGGCTACTTGTTTTTGGTGAAGAAGGATGCCTGCGGTATGGATAAGCTTGCAGGCATTGGCAAGGATGGCCGATTCGAGGGATGCAGGGATTCCGTCTGCACGTGAGGGCGTCTGACGGATTTGGGACAGCGAGGCAAGTGGGTAGAGGGACCGTGACATGACATGAAGAGCTAGAGGTGGCTGTGCCCTGCCCTGTCATCAACCGGCAGTCTCCGCCGACCTTACACGCGAACTTGTTGCATCCCTTCATTAACCTGCACTCAACCACGAATGCCCGCACCTTCAATGCGCTCGGACGCGAGCAGATGCCCCAAGTATCATCACGAAAGCACGGAACTTCCGCTATTCACGCGTGAAAATCTGTGAAAATTCCCGGTGTTCAGGGCGAGCATGTCGTTAAATAATCTGTTCCTGTAAGAGGCAGTCGCGATGGTGTACATGACAAATTGAAGGCAAATTCTAGGAAAAGCATGCGTGGAAAGCGCTTTGCACACTGCAATTGCATGTTCCCAGAACAAGCTTGGGCAATGTCCGAGTAATAACGGGCGCCGAAATTTAATTGAACCATACCCCATTCAACAGATAATTTTTCATTTTGCTTACCCGGGCTTCTTCAATGAAGAAACAGACAATCACGCTCAAAGACGCTAATGCGAGCCCGAAGTGTGAAAAAGCGTGAAGTAAAAAAATGGCCGACTGCCATCAGACTGCCATGCGTTTGGAGAGATGATAGCCGGCCGGGTGAAGCCGGCCTGAATGATACACAGCACAAGAAGCGATATGAAGGGAAATTTACATTTACCCGACAAAATTTTGTGAAGAAGATCAGGTAAAACAGTCTACGCACACAACTGTTCTTGACTATTTCTTGTTTTCTTTTTAGTGCTTCAAATAGCAAGAATCGCAGACAGAATGGTTTGATCGACGCAAAGGAGAGTTCTATGTTCCAGTCGATACACGCAAAAAAGGAGCAGACTCTGAGCAGTTCATGCCCAAGTTCTCAACAACAAAGTGTAGAAGCTCTACAGTCGCAGCAGTGGCGCAGAATGAACCCTGCTTATCCCCAGATTTGAGCATAGCCACCTGTCCCTGATCGATCCTCCCAATCCCAGACGCGCCACACTCGATTAATCTGCAGATTCAGTACGCGGCTAGTAAGGGGCTCCAAGCGCACCAGACTTCCATCATGGAAGAAAAAACTCGCGGACATGCGGGGAAAACTTTGTTTTGAGGAATCATAACGTTTTTCAGGTGCGCCCATTGCCCGTGTTCAGCTAGCAATTCACATTTAATTATTTACTGTTTCCGGGCCTGACATATTGCATAATGAACAACCTCCGTTGGCATAGATTCAACCGTACCCGGACCGTGGAGAACACGCCACAGGAAGGGAGATCCCCGGATTTTATTTCATTGATTATGATGGAAACAAGACGTCGCTTATCCCTCGAACGACAATCCTCTGTACATACATACGCATTACGACAAGGTCTGCCGGCACCCTGGAACTATCGTAACTTCTTTAGGCGATGATCGCAGGGTTGCGCAGGATCAGGATTTAATGAGGCCAGGAATTCGAGAACAACTCCGGCGTTCAGCGTCGTTTTGATTTGGAAATATGACAGCCTCTTTGCCGGCGCCCTCGTACAATAGAGGGTGGCAATGAACTGTCAACCCATCACGCCACTTGTCATGAACGCTGGGGCAGCACCACCTCCGATTTCAGTGTCGGGATAGCACAAAAAGGTTCATTATTACCATCTACATCCGCCCGATACACGCCAATCGTAGATTGATATCACGTTGTTTCCTCGAACCTGATCGTGAACGTCGTTAGTTATCGGAGGTTGCCGACGCTTGAAGAGGAAAACACTGGGCATGACATTCTCATCTTCCGACGACCACGCGCCTAACGTGTAACACCAAACTCTCTTTAAGTATCCCACTGGGGATCCCATGGAGTTAGCCGTGATTTTGAACCTAGATTCATTGCGGACTCATTGCAGGCGCACTTTTACTTCAACAGTGTTAACCGACAAGGGTTTCGGGCCAGGGGTGATTACTGCCGACTAGACTCGGATCCAGAGGGACTGCTCCAGGAAAGGATCAAATCGAATGTCCTTCCGTTATCTTTGACTTGGAATCACATCAGCCTCACCATCCGTCCGCATCTTTACACGGAATGTTGAGACCTCAGACTAGGCCGTAAGAGAAGACAGGAGAATTCACTCCGGAAGACCCAAGGTTTGATTCAAAATACCTGAAACAGGACATTGCAAGTGTCCAAACGGCACCATTTCACACACTGACCTTTCACCGACGTCAAGAACGCCGGTGAGCCCGACTGAGAAAGGAAGGATCAGACTTTAAGTTAGGGGATTTGATATCTGAATTCGACAAAACCAGAAACCAAAAAAGGCTGTCCAGCTAAAATAACTCATTCGATCGAAGACGGAAGGTGTACAGGCAAGGCGTGACGTAGGCCGGGGTACTAACAGCCATGTGGACGGGAGTAAGTATCATAGGTGTGCGCACAGCAGAAGTCTCGAGGAGAACAAAAATGGCCCACTGATAGAAGTATCAGTGCATTTACTGATGATAACTTCTCGATTGATAGTACCGTATTAACTCCCAGAACTGTCCATTTGACCTATGAAGATATAAAAAGCGGTTGGTACATCGGTCCGCACATACGACCATATGGTTTAGCAAACTTGACTAGGCGGAGATATCTCCAGCCACGAATTCTTTCATGCGGCTAAAGTGGGTCTTGGTTTCATTCTTGGATGAAAAGGTATGAATAGATTGATGGTGATTCTAGCGGCAAAAAGATACTATTGGACAATGGATACCAACCCCAAACGTGCACTTACTCACAGAAAAATAGAATGAGTATCCTCGTGCTCTAACTCACGACGCATCAGTTGGAACAACTTCGTCGTCGACGAAATCGATACCCAAGCACCCTACCTTCGCCTTCTTGAGTAACTTCTCCGCAACTTTTCTTCTCGACTCCGCCGCCGCCAACTCCAACTTGGCCATTTCAAGCTCGTGTTCAGCTCTTCTTCGTCCACGCGAAAAGGTGACATTCTCAAGGACACGATTGCCGCGTAGATTATGGAGGTATTTGATCTACAAACAAGGTCGGTTTGTCTTAGCTTGAGATAAACAGGAACGAAAAAATACCTTGTCGGCACTAACCGATTCCATGTACGGCTTGAAATAAAATGGAATGTAAGGAAGTGACACACTTGGAGGTGAAGGCGCTTGGTTCCCCACTGGAGTCGCCGGTGTGCTCCCTCCTGCGAAGCCTCGAGTCGGCTGCGAATATCCGTGGCCACGACCGCGAGGCGCACCACCTCGTCCACGTCCCCGACCTCGTCCACGCGGCTGGTCGCGGTCAAAGTTGCGCGGTCCTAAGGGAAGCTGTTCACGCTCGTAACCGCGAGGCTGACGTGGAGGAGAGTCGGCGCGAGGTGTTTGTTGGGAAGGAGAGACTTCAGGAACAGGCGATGGATGGTGAGGCGGAGGGGAATCTGGATGTCGCACAGGAGATATTGGACGAGGTGCAGGTGACGGTATGTGCTGAGAAGGTGAAGGTTCGCGTCGTGAAAGTGCCGACGGGCGACGCAAAGGTGAAGGTGAACGTCGTCGAGGTGAAGTTGGGCGACGTTGAGGTGATGCAATGCGACGTTGAGGCGAAAAATCGCGGTGTTGAGGTGAAAAGTCGCGACGTTGAGGTGAGTGAACACGTCGTGGCGGAGAGACGCCACGCCGTGGAGAAGGGGGACCACGTCGTGGAGAAGGTGGCCAACGCTGGGGTGAATAGCGGCGCGGAGGGGATGGAGGCCAGCGTTGAGGAGAACGGCGAGGCGGCGGCGGCGACCTCCGACCTGGAGAGTGAGGCCTCCATGAGGGCGAAGGTCGGCGCGCAGGTGACGCTGGACGACGTGGAGGTGGAGGTGATATAGGTCGACGATAGGGTGAGTAAGGTCTCCGAATTGGAGAAGGCGGTCTGCGTGGTAGACTTGGCGGCGGCGATCGTCGACGCGGTGGTGAATAACGATGCAGCGGCGGCGGCGATCTAGATCTTCGGTAACGAGACGGAGGTCCAGAATACGGCGACCGTCGTGGCGGTAGCGGTGACCGTGAAGACCGTCGATACGGCGGTGGGGAGCGTGAAGATTTTCGTGGAGGAGACGTCATACGAGGCGGTGGCGGCGACCGTTCCTTCTGCCTTGGCGGTGACTTTTCTCTCTCTCCCTCTTCCATTTCTTGTACATCGTTAGCCTGTATCTGATTTTCTTGTTTTATCTCGGTAGCGTCATCGATGTCCATCTGGGCCCTTTCTCCTCTTTTGACCGCGTCTTTTTCTGAATGGAGTGTCGGTGAAACATCGACATCCATGTGAACATCGTGTCTGCTATCCGCCTGTGGTTCTCTCTCGCTTACTGCAGCTTTTAAGGGTGTCAGAGACCTCCGAGGCGGTGGAAGATCTCCTGGACGAGAATCAAAGCGACGTGGGTTTTCAAATCGCGAGTACCGTCGCGGAGAACCACCGTAACGGCTGCGAGGTGGTGAGTCACGTTCGTACCTTCCACGAGGAGGCCCAGGAGAGTAACGAGAAGGCCCTGGAGAATAACGACTCCTAGAAGGCGGTGAAAAACGCGAACTACGCGGGGGAGACTCAAAGCGCCGCCTAGGTGGTGGTGACCGCGACCGTCGTCCGTACCGAGAAGGCGGAGGTCGAGGCGGCGGTGATTCCTGTCGGTACCGTGGTGGATAATCTCTTCTGTCCCTTTCGTGTGGCCTTTCTCTGTCGAGATCCCGCCTGTCATCCCGATCCTTCCAGCCCCCTCTACCTCGCCCGCGTCCCCGTCCACCACGAGGTGGCCCGGCATAGTGCCCCCGAGTGAATGATGGCGACCGACGCCTTGGTGGAGAACGAGAAGACTGTTGTGGACGTGCTGGAAGACTCGACATTCACTTGTCGTGGAAGTAGCAAGGAAAAGTCGTGATATTTGTCTTTGTGTACTTGTCCCTTTGGCTGCAAGATTCTTAGTCACTACGGTTATCTAAACACTCTATTCCAAGCGGAACTATGCTGTTACCAGGACTCGAAATTTCACTGGGTGTTTACGCAGCGAGATCGTACCGTCTACCAGAGCCTGCATTGTTTCTGAGGCCTGTGCACACTACAAAATTTGCCATGGCAGCGACCACTGAAAAAGTTCAAGGCAGACCGATAAATGTCGTCTTTTGAATAACGTGAGCCCTTTCGCCCATGCATCCCTCTAAAAACAATTAGAACCGTGCGGTCCAAATCATATGAGATTGTATGGGAAAAATTACGCTACTCAAAGTCTAGAAGAGTTGCGGTAGAGGGAATGCTTCCTATCTGACAATTCCTTTGACAGGTAAAGAACGATTGCCAATACCAGCAGATCAGATGAAGCGCGACTGTTCAATGATTATCAGCAGGTACTAGGAATGATGAAGTTGGGATGGTCGGGAACTTCTAACAAAGGCCCTTTCATGCATTGAAACCTGTTCAACAAACTGGTGGTATGACTATTTGAGACCGAAATCAGCATCAACCAATCGACACCGTTTTTTGTTCCCCTGTTTTCGTAGGTTTCTACGTTGAATTGTTCAAAGTTTTCCTACGCGAATCATAGATGGTCTTACAGGACCCATATAACTCGCGTTGAATAATCACTTGTCGAGCATTCGGTACCCCACGACTGACGCGGTTTCCTCCTTGAACATGGGCACCGGAGAGTCTGGGAATTGATTATCAGAACGCGATGGTGCGAATATTCTGATCAGCCTCGGTGTGCTCTAGTTCTTTCCAATGATCGCAGTGTATTCAGATAACTGATGGAGGCCATCATGGGACCCAGGAGAAGCGTTGACTATTAGCATCCATCCAGCTGCTTTAGTCCTTTCGAGTTTTGTATTGTTTGAAGTGCCTGCATGTATCAGCATCACGGAGAATAACGATCATTATTCAATGAGAAGAGGCAATACTTTGGATAAATTGCGACTCGATGGTCTCAAAAGAATGATCAAGCTCTCCGAAATGGATCTTAGCTATCTCATTCATTCTGTTCGCGACGCTAGAGCTATCGGCGTACGCCCCTCTCTGTCTATTCGCTATGCAATACTGACAATTGCTCGCACTTAGTATGTCGTAGGTTAGTAGCTCTTAACACACAGGCTTCGTAATCTTGACGGTTTTGTCAGTCGCGAGTGCGACTATCATGGTGCGTTGACTTCATCAAATCCCTCATTCGAGTCATGGACTGAGACGAGTTGTAGGTATACGAGTGGTCAATTTTATTGGAACAAGAGGTAGAAATTTCTTTGGTCCAAAGTCAGGCTTGCGCTCGATCTTGAAATCGAATAGGTTTCACTGATTTGGTACTCCCCTTGGAGTTTGGTGAAAGTTCTCTACTTCCTGAGTAGATACTCTCAAATCCTCGACATCGGCGTCCATTTCCAAGGTATGGTGTTCTGGTAACACACAGGCTTTATTTTGACAGTTCATTGACATTCTAGAGCATATTCAAACCTCGGCTGATCCCAAGGTACAACCGTTCGCATCTTGTAGTGATTAGGCTCATCGTGATTGTCGCAGATCTGCTATATCAGCCACGATATAGCTACTGGTAACCATCCCACATCAACCATTGCGTAACGGTCGACTTACTAGTCATAGTTTCCTCCGGTCTAGGAATTGCGGTATCTGAGTGTAAGTCTGAGTTTTTTTGATGCTCCGGCCTACTTGATAGCCATGCCATCATGCAGTGATCTTGATCGTGCGGACATGCGCTTTGTATGGTAACTCTAAGAGAATAGTTTATGGGCTTGGCTTGGTATGGACGGTATGCTCTATCTTCTATTGCTAGTTCCAAAACATGTAACTTAGCTCTGACAGATCTGGGTATTTGGCAATAGCTGGCCCATCGTCAAGTTTATGAAGTCATCCGTTTGTGAGTGCACATCGTGGCTATTTCCTAACCATGACCAATTCTTATGGCTTCTTGCCTTTTCAAGTCGAGCATCAAGTATCAGCATTGATTCCGGGTTGCTACTTAACTAAAGCGAGCCCTCTCATCTTGATATGTTTCGTCTCCCTTTTATTGTTGGAAACCTGTAAGGACTCGCTTAATACTTCCTCAGTCAACGGTCACTTAACTTGTTGCCTCTCAAGTAATGGTCATAATGACTGTCTGGAAGGCCTTTAAATTATGTGGGTGCCCGAATTCTCGTATTCCATGAGGCCCTTATAACCTGCCATGTAGTTCGAGGCTCCACAAACCTCCTCATTTCTAGGTTCTTTCGAGATGGTCCGTCCCTTTAATTTAACACAGTGGTACTTCACGAACTCATATATGGTTTGTAGGAATAATATACTATATCTGTCTGTTCGGTCAGTTTAATGGGCTGGATATCCTTATTCTATCTCACTCGCTTCCAAGCTTTGACGCTGGCCAACGTCCTGGTCATTCTATTAGCTCCGGCAAGTATCTTTCCGCCGAAAACTACAGTCACGGTATTAATTTTTATGCAGCATGACATGCTAGACTTGCTTGATACGTACGCTCCGTTCTATATATTTAGCTGACTGCTCTATGAGCCTGACTATATCCTTGCATAGATTGCTCCGTGTCTCTCACAGCACTTTATGTTGCCGTCTTCTTCTCGGACTCCGTGAAACAGCTGCTTTTGCCGATATTTCAGCGCAACGAGGAGGCATGGTTACTACCCTTCCTGTATCGGGTCAGATGGAGTTCGGGACTCCGGCGGTGAATGGCGAGGGAGAAACGAGTATGCTAGAGTCGTAAGTACGACTAAGGAGAGGTTTGAAGCCACAAAGATCCACAACCAACTTTTGGGTAACAGGAGGAGCCTGTATACAAACACTTATTACATATCTAGTTATTGCCTTCGCCGTTAACTCTCTGGCCCAAAGTCAGGAGCTAAGTTCAACATCAACTAAGTACGATAGTAGAGGCATGAACTAGGAGCAGTCTTTGAAGTAGATATTTGAGCCAGTTCTAGCCCACTTCCACTTGTCAGCCTCAGTGTCAATATGTAGCGTCTTTCTGTCAGCACGCCGTCGCTTAATACTCGACTGGCCCTGTTCCATTCAAGTTGGCAGATGAATTTGTTGGCTGTTATCGCCTTTTTGGGTTGCCACGTGCTGACCAAAAATTTGCGATCATCTAAATTTAACCATCTCCTGCCCACCATGGGTCGACGAAGAAAGAACAAGACACATTTGAAGGGCGTTACCACCGAGTCTGCATCCTCGCAGGCGGGCGTACCGAAGTCTTTTGTTATCAAGCATGGCCAAGTGGGAGCATCCATTGCTCAGCTCGTCCGGGATATACGAAAAGTCATGGAACCTAATACTGCCAGTCGTCTGAGGGTTCGTGGTTGTAATCTGCGATAACGCCAAGCTGACTTGGTCTTTTAGGAGAGAAACAGGAATAAGCTCAAAGATTACTTGACTCTTGCACCTGCACTTCAAGTCACACATTTACTTGCATTCACCTTGACGCCGGTCGCGCCGTCGTTGCGTATAGTCCGTCTTTCCTCTGGCCCGACTCTTAGCTTTCGAGTGGAGAGATACAGTCTTATGAAAGACATTTTGAATACGTCCAAGAAAGCTCGAAGTATTGGCATGGAATACCTCAGTCCACCTTTGGTATGTTTCCATTTCGTACCGTTTTTGAATTGAACAATTTACTCGAGTAGCTTGTTCTAGCATCATTTCCTGCTCCATCTCCGACAACCCCCCCACATCTACCCCTTGTCATGAAGGCATTCCAATCCCTCTTTCCTCCCCTCTCACCAAAAACGATAGCACTCTCTTCTGCGCGGAGAGTCGTCCTCGTATCTTACAACGCTGATCGTTGCACCGTCGACTTCAGACACTACGTAATAACCGTGAAGGCCTACGGCGTATCCAAACGTGTACGTCGTGTCCTCGAAGGCGCAAACAAAGGCTCAGTATCTCATGGATTCTTGGACCTCGGGAATGAGAAAGACGTCGCTGACTTCCTTCTTCGTAAACGAGGCGAACCAGGTCCTGACGGGTACGAAAGCGCCTCTTCTGCGGAGAGTGTCGCTGGCGATGAAGATGCCGTTGACCTTGCAGACGACTATGTCGGGAAGAACAATAAAAAGGGATCGAGGCGTGCTGTGAGACTCGATGAGGTCGGTCCCCGGCTGGAGCTGAGGTTGGTGAAAATTACGGAGGGTGTTCCTGGAAAGGAGGGTGGAGTGATATATCATGAATTTGGTGAGTCGCTCTCAGCGCAACATTCAATCAGGTCTAATGACATGCGCAGTGAAAAAATCGAAGAAGGAAGTAGCTAATCTGAAGGAAGCACACGCGGCGAAAGAAAAGCTACGAAAAGAGCGAAGGGAGGAGCAAGAGAGGAATGTAGCACGGAAGAAGGCGAAAAATGGAGGTGTAGAGAAAGACGATGAGGACGAAGAGGATGATGATGAAGATGGCGGCGAGGATGAAGACGACGAAGGGCACTGGGATGATGAGGAAGAGATTAGTGAGGGCGAAGAAAGTGAGCAGGAGGAGGCAGAGGAAAGTAGTGAAGATGAACAGGAACCAAAGCCTCCGAAGAAGAAAGTAAAGTTCCGTAGCAAACGATAACTTTCCTGTTCTTCTTACATGATGTATGCATTACGTTCAAGCATTTCAGAGATAAAAGCTGGAAAGATACAATAAGAAAATACATAACATGTACTACAAATCTTCATCGTCCGAGATATGGATTTCATCGGTGTTGGCTACTGGTGCTGGGGCATCCCCTTCCTGCGCCTCTTCGTCCACCCGAGGCAGGGCTGTCTTTTTCGCAGCCACAAAGGCCGGTCCTTTTGTAGCACCAGCCTGCTTATCAGCCATAGCCATTGCATCCTCTACCGCGTCCTCCAAATCATCGTCCTTCCTCGTCCCCTGCCTCGCCGCCATAGTCTGCGCCGCCAAGTAACTCGCCTCAGTGTTGAACTGTGCCTGCACACTACGCTTAATGCGCAACATCTCCCTGAAAGTGTCCTCAGATCCCGTCTCAATCTCAAAGCTATTCCATTCGGTCCAGAACTGAGGGTTGACACGGGGGTCGCAGAATTGGGAGGCATGCGCGTAGATCGCGCGCGCCCGATCAATTTCACCGAGCTTACGTTCCAGAGCAGCAAAGCGGAGGCATATCTCGGCCGTTTGTCGATCCGGAAGAACTGGTGAAAAGATTAGACGGAGTAGTAAGTAAATATGAATATTGAAAGGCATACCTTCCAAGGCTCGCTCGTATATGGGACGCGTGGCGGGGAGCCCGTAATTGGCAGTGGCTTTGGCGATGTAGACGGTAAACATCTGTTGGGGGTGAAACCGTGAGTATAATGGTGTTCGATTAGGTGGACGATTCACATACCTCAAACTTGTCTTCATCCGCAACGACTTGAGTAGCACGGTCAAAGATAGACATGGCCCGTTTAGCCAGGCCATGGTCTTCTTCCAACTGAGCGTACATCAAGAAGAGAGGTTTACATGATTTCGGAGGACATTTCTCTAATGCTTGCTCGAAAAGATCTCGAGCACGTTCAATTTTCGTGCCGCCCTGGAGAACCAATATCAACAGGGATCAAAGCATGTAGCGGAAAGAACTTACATATCGTTTGATGAATTTGGACAAGTATATATTCCATATCTCGAAGGATATGGGGAAAGTAAAAAGCTCTACGCCCCGCTCGTAGACCTATTATACATCGATGTTGAGCATCGGATACAGACATGCTAGGCACGAGCACTTGCCTTGAAGCTCTCCTCGAAGTATTTGTTCTCTTCCAAGAACGCAGCATAATTGACGATAATTTGGGCGTTTGCTATTCTCAGCTCCAGGATTTTATCGTAGACTGCTTTTGCCGTCTCCACTGAGCCTATAGACTCCTCGAGATCAACGTAGAACGACCAAAGTTTGAGCGACTTGAATAAGCGCGTCTGCGCCGATAATGTCTGCACGTCGTAACGTCAGCACAGCTCAGAAATCCGCACGAATCCGACATACGTGATCATGGTAGTTTATCCTAGTGTTTTTAGGAATAGCCGCGGCGCGTTGCATCACGCGAATAGCTTCGTCGTAATTTCTACGTCCAAGTCAGGTTTGTCCGATCACTGAATGAAAGATAAAACGCACTCGTGTCGGATCTCCAGCTCTGACCATTCGCACCAGACTTCGGCCAAGTCTTCCACGGCCTTGAAGTTCACTTTGGTCCCCTTCTCGAGGATCTTCCGTGCACTGTCGAGGTCAGGTTCGGCCGTTCCGCTGGCGCCGCCCTCCTCGTAGTACTTGGCAAAGCTAACATATAACCGATGCAAGTTGGCGGTAGCCTTTCGAGGCACAACGGTCTCCAATGCTTTGGTGTATGTGTCCGCAACCTGATACGGAACTTGGGATTATGCGTGATCTGATGAAATAGGACGTACTTACCTTTTCGTCGTCCTCCCCCCATAGAGCCACTCTTTTCTCCCACTCCTGGACGTCATTAGGATTGCGTCGTATGAGTACCTCATTTACAAGGAATGGTCGTCGATCCATTAATTCCTCAAACTCCTTCATCCTAACGTCGAGTTCTTTCTCTGTCTCAGCAGCATCTTCTTCGTCTTCTTCATCGGCCAAATTCTGCATCATGGCAGAAATCAAAGACTCGCAGAATTCCGCATAGGCCTCGAATATCTGTGTAAAGTCACGAATAGTCAACACCGATGAGATGCCCTGTTCGAAAGTATCTTTCGCCCTGTCAAATTCTCCACGCTTGATCCAATATGTTGCTAGACCGGTCCACAAACGACCTGCTTGGTCCTTGTACAAGTCAAGGCCGTCTTTCTGTATGATCCTCTCGATATTGAGTTTGCGTGGGCTTGTAGGATCCTCGTCCTCGTCATGCTGTGGAGCAGGTTTGGATTGACCGTCAGCCGGAGCAGATTCCGACAACTTTGCGGCATCAGCCTGTTCGTTGCTTGCATTAGAGACGTCAGTCTCATCCATGTCCAAGCCTACGTCATCCGAAAACTTCTCGACGACGTCCAGCCAATCTCCCAAAAGTTGGTATGGGCTCTTGCCTTCGGGGCTGACGTACTCTCCACGCGAGGCTTTCCTTGCCAACGAGAGAAGGAACTTTGCAGCTTCGAGAGGACGTGGGTCTGATGTCGAAGGTGAAAGTAGGAGGGAAGTAAAGCGTTCTGTTACGCTCGGGTCGACAGCGACGTAGCGACGATATACTGCAACCATCGTTGATCCTCCTCGTGTTTCCGACCAGAGGAGATACCGAACCCAGATACGGAAATGAAGGGAAGGTGGAAGAGTTCGCAGTGCTCGGTCGAAAGTATGGCGTGCATGGGTGTAGGAAATTATTGGAGGACATGAAGGGTGGAAGAATATGGATAGATACAATAGCCATATCCGGGGAAGCTACATAGAAATGATAAGATCTAGAAAAAATCCCTGTCAAAGGGCACGTACCTTTGGCAACCACATAAGAGCGCGTTCAAAGGTCGCTACAAGCGACTTCCACTCTTCCCAGCCCACAATGCCGTCCAAACCCGCCTCCCACTCCTCAATATCTTCTTTTTCTTCCTCCAGCGCGTCCTTCATCTCGGGAAACCTCTTTTTACCGCCAGCTCTCTTTTTCACGACCTGCTTGCCCAGCACGTACGACATCCGCATCGTCAGATACGACTTCCACATCTTGAATGAGCCTGGAAACTGGACCAGCGCCGACTCGTAGAGGTACGTCAGGCGCTGCAAGGAAATACGGCGAAGCGGGGTCGACAGAGGTCCAATAAGCACTGCAACCTCTTCGGGGAGGTCTGCAGGCCGTTCTGTTTTGATTTGAGACGTATATGCATCCCGCGCAGTATGGATTGCCGACCACCAGGCGCGAAAGGACTGTGGATTACGGAGAAGGTCCTCCTCGCGGTGGAGATCTTGTACGGTGACGAGGTCAGGGTGAGTAACTGGGCTTGGGATAGGGAATGTCAGGGGAAAGAGAGAAGAAAGGCTCTCCAACGAGTTCCCTTTCTCTGCAACTGAGGGCATCGTGGTCGACGACGAGCAAGAGGTTGTGATCTCCAAAGTGAACGACGGAAACAAGTCAAAGTTCCCACGGTTACTTTCCTTTCCCTTATCAGTCATGGTCTGTACACGTCAAGTTCACCGGTATATCGTCTCTCAATGGCATCGTTTAGCATTCAGTCAAACGCGTTCGGCAAAGCAAGGAGGCTGTTGAAGCCAGGAAAGCACGCGAGCAAGCCAAGATCAAGGAATACCTGGCTCTGAACGAGGACATACTGACTCGGGTAAGGCTTAAAACACGGCCGAGTAACGGGAGCTAATTATCGTACAGAAGAAGAACAAGGACTGGTCCAAGGAAGCCCTAGATCTGACGACTCGAATGCTCCAAATCAACCCAGAGTTCTACACTGTTTGGAACTATCGCCGGGCTATACTGCTAAATGGAATATTCACAGGCAGGTGCGATGCGTGGCGTTCCTATCAATATCGTGGCTCAACCGCCGCAAGAACGCCTCAGGAAATCAACGAATTTCTTTCAGATGACCTGTCTTTGACGACAGTTGCCCTGAAAGTACATCCGAAAGTGTACTGGATCTGGAATCATCGTCGGTGGTGTCTCGAGCATGTACCCGATGGTCCTGGTACCGACACTGAAGGCGACCCTGAAGGCTGGAGAAAGTCCTACTGGGACAAAGAAATGTTTGTTGTAGAAAAGATGCTAGACGCCGATCCTCGCAATTGCAAGTCCTTGTTTCCTTTATAGCACGTTTGTTTCTCTTTCTGATACCCCTCTAGTTCTCGCATGGAATTACAGGAGATACGTACTAGCTGGCATGCCCGTTCCTCGATCCGAAACATCCGAGTTGGCGTACACCACTAAGAAGATCGAATCTAATTTTTCCAACTTCAGTGCATGGCATCAACGCTCCAAGATGTTAACTTCTTTATGGGACAGTGGCCGTCTTGATCCCGTCAAATCCAAAGAAGATGGTGGGTCATGGGTCCAAACAATCGTGTCCCTGGCCTTACTTGCGTAGAGTTTGAGCTCGTACGAAACGCTATGTTCACCGACCCGGATGACCAAAGCGTCTGGCTATACCACCGGTGGCTCATAGGCTCAGGTTCGATATAATTCATTTTTTGTGCCGCTTGAGCTAACTTATAATGTCCTACCGGCAGGTGACGATAAGATGCTATTAGAGAACGAGATTGCCGTTATCCAGGAACTGCTGGATGAACAACCTGACAGTAAATGTACGTCACGCTACCCATTTTGATCTAGCGTACTTACTCAACTCCATTCGTAGGGTGTATGGAGTCCATTGTGCACTATAAACGCCTCCTGGTTTCAAAGCATGGTGCATCGACGGACTCTAGCCGCTTGACTCGCGATTGTAATTCTCTTTTAGAGAAACTAATTGAATTAGATCCAGCTAGACGCAACAGGTACAGAGAGATTGGTGTGTATCTTAGGCACTTATATGGAAGCATTATTTATTTGATTCTCCTAGCCGTGGGGTGCTGATGGATACGGCGCCCACGTTTCTCACAACGACTTGTGATCTCCTCTTTAGTGCATAACAATCCAGTTCATTCTTATTACAAGTAAAAGGAACGATTCTTCAGTCAACCTATTCGTACAGCATTCCATCCAACACGACAATCAACGGACGAGGTGCTTAACACTTGCACTCGCCGGGCTTGCAGGCGCAGCTAGAACATGGTTCAAATGATCAGAAAACATGCTACAGTCTCGACGACAGGAACTTACGATGCGCCGCAGTTGCAAGAGGTGCTGCCGCAGCCATTCTGAGAAACAGGGGTCTCATAGGTCTGTGAAGATATAAGTCAAGAGCCGTCGACTTGGACGAGGAGGAGGTGCGTACGGTGAACATTGTAAATCAAGGTTTGTAAAGGCTGATCGTGGCAGTTGTGGTTTGTGGGAGAGTTTGTTGGAGAGCATCTGCTAATTGGATCCCTTTTTTATACGCTCTCGGACTGTTTACTCCTGTTGTTCAATTGCTGACTCAGCCATTCAGATATTCGCGCATAGCCCTCCTATTGGTTGTCCACAAAATAGTGCATTAAATCTCCAGGCGACGGATAATGTGACGGGGTATTTCATTTTACCTAGCAGTCAGCACGACTTCTCAAGGATGGTATCTCGTTAACTGCAAGCGTAATCCCGGTCGGATCTATCTAAAACGCCATAGTCCTTTATCGCCGGCCTCCACCTCAGCATGCTGCCCACCGTGTAACTGCGGAAGTAGGTTTTCTTTACGTTGCCGAAATCGAATCTATCGAACCAGGCTGGTGGCCCAGAGACGTGTTGCTGACGCGTGTTGATGAACGAAGTATCATATCCGCATTGACGATTGTCATAATCTCTGTATGTTTCTGTACGTCTCTCGTTCTCAAGGGACAGATAGTAGCTACCGCTCGCCTGCGACGGACGGACGCTTAACTGAATGATCGAGCTTAAAAATCCTCTTATCTTCCTCATCCTGTCTGTAGTATTTCGACGTCGACGATAATCTGTATTTATTCCTTCTCTTATCGTATAGCAAATACAGTCGCCGAACGACCTGCTTTTTGCCTGGTTTTTTAATTTTATTGTTCCCTACTGTCATGCCTCCGGCAAGTCCCGAAGAACATCACGCCTCGTGTATCCGGCGTGTTGAGCCTCAGCTAGAAATTTCACCTTTTTCTCTCATCCTTCCTTTGTTTATCGTCGACGCCCACGACCTCTGTCGACCATCTTACTGTCGTCTCTGACGGTAATGGAGGCTCGTAACAACCTTTTTTCTCGCGGCTCGACACCACCTGTACAGCAGCCCCAGCCGCAGTATCACTCCAGTCAGCATCTATCGCACAACATTTCTTCTTCCAATATCGATACTCTATTTCAACATATCAATTCTTCGTCTTCTGACCTTTCCCAGTCCCAACAGACATTCAGTCAGCAGGAGAGTTACGGAAGCAACGGGTCCAATCCAACAACGCCCATGATGTCCGTGTCCGACGAACCATCGTCGCCGCATGCGAGCAGTAACTCGAACCCTACCCTTGCCGAAAGGCAAAACGCTCTGTTATCTTTACTTGCTGGCCCTCCAAGCAACCCAGCGCCTAGGAACTCGAACGCTGGGCCTGGTCCGACTATGCCACCACAGCAGATTCCTACGCCTCCAGGAGGTTCGCAGCCGAGGTCTGGATCAGGAGGTTCTGCAGCAAGCGCAGAAGCACAAGGAAAATTGCTGTTGGAACAGCTGATGTCTGGGTGAGTATATTATATGTTCTTGCCACTGTTTCGTGTCAGACGCGTTTGCTTGCCGACGTTGATCTTATCCTCGTTTCTTTCGATCCTCATTTCTTTCGACGCATGCGCATTTCATTCGCTGGCGTGCAGCACGTCCCTGCATAATGTCTGCTGTGTCTGCCTTGGTGCCATGATCGGGATCCACACGCGGAAGCAGCGTGGCAGACAACGCCATGCATCTGACCTTCTTTTATGTTTGCTCGTACTGACATGCCTTCTATCTCGCCTGTAGAACAGCCCCAAGGTCAAATTATTCAGAATCTCCTCACAATTCTGCCAACCCTGCCGCTCCATCGCCACCATATCAGTCCCAGGAAGAGTACCGTCCCTACGGCCCCCAGTATCAGGATACTATCGATCTTACCGCAGATATCCCTCGTGCTCCTGCTCCACCCCAGCCCCAGCAGCTACCACCGCAGCCAGCCGCAGAACCACAAAAGACCATGTTCGACTTTGTCTCTCCTTTCGACGCTCTCACATCGGCATCAGGACCTACCAAGAAAAAGGTTCCCCAGGCTTCAAATGTTTCAAGTGGCGGCGAAGAATCAACGTGGACGACAGTGTCGGACCCGAAGCGACGATCTGTTGAAAACCTCTTGGAACAGATGACTAACATCCAGTCATACCCTCAGCAGACTTCGCCATACGATCTGTATGATCCATCGAGCAGCGATTACACACCTAGGTCCACGGCGGATACAAGGTTGTCTCAGGTAGATCCTCGAGTTCCACCGCCACCTCTTCCTCCAAAACCTGCACCGGGCCGTGAGCCCTCTCCCCGCCTCTCACCCCCAAAGACACAAGCACAACGTGCGCGCATGGGTGAATCACCGGCCAGCCAACAAGGTACCATTCAAAGCAATGGTGGTAGCAGGCGAGACAAGGAAAGCTCCCCAGGGCCTCGTGGCGGTAGCATCAGGCGTGGCCAGGGCAGAGGAAACAAGAATTACGCGAACGCGAAGTGCGTTCATGTTATTTACCGCACGATTGTCTTTTTTGCTTACAACTCTCGGCTAGTTCTCAGCCGCAGACTATCATCTTCGATGTTTCTCAGCCTTTGGATGAAATACAGGCCCCAAGGGATTCCGTCAAATCGACGGCGATTGCTTTGGTTAAGCAGGAGACCATCTTTCTTCCTGGGACAACCATCGGTGCCACGCACTGGGTGGCGTATGCTATGAGCCGGGGGCGTGTTCGTGTGATCTCGCGCTCCAATGGAGATCGAACTCTACTTCAGCTACCGTCTACCTTTGGAAACGCCAGCGTCTCCGACATGGCGGTCTTTGGCAATCGCTTGGCCGGTGTCACTTCTGATGGTGGCTTTGTCGTTTGGGAGCTCCCTGAAGTAATCACCGACGATGTCCCGTATGTCCTTGTTATCATTCGAACTGGTTGAGTACTGAACATCTACAGGGGAACTTTGTTGCTTTGTGTAGCACCTTCGCCGGATGCAGAGCCCCTCCAGTCTGTGAAATGGCATCCCAAAGATCCCGACACTCTTGCAGTTACTTCTGATAGCCAAATTTATCTGATCGATTTAGCCAATGTTTCTGGATTGCATGGTCCCAACTTGCCTCATAGTGACCTTCGTCACATCGGTCATCTCATGACTCTGTCTTCTGTAAGTTTGCCCTTTCCCTCTAAATCTGCATTGACAATATCTGATTGCTAATTTACGCAGTCACTCATTGCCTTCGACTTCGATACCCTTCAATACGCGCTCCTTACCATTTCCACCGACTCTACTCTGACGACATGGAATATCCAAGACAGAGTTCCTTATGCCAGCCATAAGATCCGTGGCGAAGATATGCCCTCGTCGCTCACATACGCAGACGGTGTCATAGTCGTTGGTAGGAAGAACGGGACTGTGTTCCAGCTCCTTTCGTCCAATACGAAAGCAGTGCTTTCTACAATTAAATTCGTAAACAGTGCTAGTGGTCCAGACGAACTTAACATGTTCGGCCATGTTAGCTACGATGCACGGATTCAGACTCTTTGGATCGCTAACTCGAGGCGTGACAGTATGATCGCTTTCAAGTTGAACATGGACTCGCCTGTGATCATGGGTGACGAGTCTGGCAGGGGTTACGTCGAGCAGGTCGTCGAGTTTTCTGGGCCGAAACCCACCATACATTTCGTCATCTTAACGGCAGATGCAGACCCCAATGGGGACGAGGCTTACGCCGCCTGCGTCGCTGCTAAGGTACCTCCTGGGGAGTTGGCCCTGGCAGCGTTCTCTGTACATTCGAGTGGTGTCGACCAGATTCTTATCCGTAGAGAGTGGTTTGATATTGCACTTTCATCGACGACAGCGAAGTATCCTCCTATCACTCCACCACAGCCTCCCCCTGAAAAGGCCAGGCAGGCGCCGACGGTTGCCGCTTCTCAGCAGGCGGCACCTCCCCGCTTGAGGACCCCACCGTCGGAAGAAGTTGAGGTTGATGTGTCGAGGGATGAGGGACGAACGCATGAGCCAAAGGGGAAAGGTCAGAAGGGGAAGAATGTGTCTTGGGGCGGTAAGGACGATAATGGGAAGGGCAAGGAGAAGGAGAACACTGAGGTACCCGTCGGACAAGCTCTGACTAAGGAGATGAAGAAGTTGGAGGACAGTTTGCATACAAGAATCACGCGCTCGCTCAACAAAGAGATGGACAAGCAACGTGAGTGACTTGCTTTGACAACACTGATGAATGATCTGACATATCGTTTACAGAGCAACGATTTGAGGATGCCCGAGCGCACGAACAGGCAGAAGACTTCGCTCGCCAAGAGAAGATTCTGAAGCTGATTTCCACGGAACTGACAAGGAACACTACCAGGGTCGTCGAGGTCGCCGTCAAGAATGAGGTTCAGAATTCAGTTCTTCCTTCTCTTGAGAGCATCACCAGGAACGAGGTGAAAACTGTTTTGAATGATCAGCTCGGAAGGGGATTGACGGACCTTGTCTCGCGAGTAAGTCTACTGCTTCTAGTGCCCTTGATTAGTGCTAATGTACCCGTCGTAGCGTCTTCCCGCGGAGATGGAGAGTCTGTTACTTCGCCCGGAGTTTTCCAACAAGCTTGCGCAGATTCTCGCGTCCCATATCAACATCGCTATTGATAGACAAGTGAAGGAAGTGGTAGCTCAAATTCTCATTCCTGAAATACACAATATCAAGAATGAGATCACGCGATGGCAGAGTGAAGTCAGTAGAAGCCATGAGGTATGCATTGCCATGTTGATCTGCTGCGACCAGTTAATAACTCCTTTATTATGTAGACGTCGATCGGCCAGTTGGAACGGTCGGTGCGAATGTTGTCCGAGCAAGTTAAGTTCCAGAGTTCGCACCCTCCGGCCGGTACCCCTCCAACGCAGCCTCCGGCATCGCAATCGCTTCCCATGGGTATGCCCATGCAACAACAGCAAGCCATGGGTCAGCCTCAAATGCAAATGCAGGCTCGCATGCCCATGGGTCACTCCGGCGCTCCCATCCCTCAGCAGCAACCAGGGTGGTATCCTCATGACCCCCAGCCGGCACAAGCATGGTACAGGCAGGGAATCGCGGCACCGCAACCCTCCCACCCCGCGCAACCTCCGCCTCCGGTCGAGAAGCCCATAACTGCGGACGAAATGGCCAAATATGAGAATCATTTTGTAGAGCACTTGTCGCCTTCGGCCCCCGTGCAAGATCTCCTCACGCTCTTGTCTCGTACTAACATTGACACGGTCCTCTCCATGCGACCTGATGTTCCTACGCTGTCTCAGACCTGTATCATTGTTATCATTCATCGAGTGAGCCAGCAGTCATGTCGTTGGATGTTGTTGTTATAGCTAACTGGTTGCGCAGACTGCCCCTATCATTGATATGTCTGCACCTTCTGATCCTGCATTCAAACTTGCTATGCAGTGGATGCATCGAGCCCTACAACTCTTGCGTCTGGATGTAAGTTTTTATATTGAGATGGTTGCAGTTGACATGTACTGAACGCGTGCTTCCAGGACAACATGATGCTGGACTACGCTCCAAGAGTCATGCCCACAATTTATCGGAGTCTCGGTATAACGGAAAAGCGTCTGAGTCTACTCCCTGAGATGTCTCCCTCGACGAATGAGGGTATACAGCATTTGAGAGAGATTCGAGGAATGATTGAACGAAAGGTTCCTGGTGTAATGAGAACGCAGGCATCGGCTGCTTCTGCTGGAAGTTCTGGGTCTAATACTAATCAAGCTTGATACATGTCACTCTTTTTCTTTACGTTTTCTTTTTGAATTTTTACTCTCTACTTGCTTTCCTTGGGCTGTCTTCACGAATATCATTTCATTTACGCTTCCAAATGACGTGAGCGGTATTGCTAGTTCCCGATATGGAAGTTCGGTAAACGGTGCACTGCACTCGTCCGACAATTGTTACTCTTCTCATCATCTCGCCAACATTGCGTGCAGCCTGTACTAGTATTGAAAGGAAGGGGATATTCACTTATCCCTTGGCAGAGCAGTATCTGTTGAACAGTACGCTCTTCTTGTCTGGTTTACTTCGTTCGCCATGCTCGACCACTGCTCTATCTCGCACAGAGGTTTTTGGTTCGCTGTCACATCTTTTCGATACTGACATTATTTTAGGCGGGATTGTGTTATGGTCACGGTCATTCACACCGGAAGCGTCTCACTTGGCGTCGTCCTCAGCATCCCCCGTCAATTCCCTCATTCGTGAAGCTCTCATCGAAGGTCGCACCACGGATGAAAAGTACGAAAAAGATGGATATGCGGTCAAGTGGACCTTTGTGAATGACCTGGAGCTGATTTTCGTTGTCGCATACCAGCGCATCCTCCAACTAACATACGTCGACGAACTTTTGGTTGCCCTCAAGACTCTCTTTATGAAAATGTTCGAACCCTTTTTGGCGACATTTGTAACGTCTCTTCACAAGGTCAATGCTAAGACGACAGCGGCGAAGGAGAGTCCGACGAGCTGGAATTTTTCTAAAGTGTTTGAGCGATGGGACCAGGTATTCGACAAGTTGTTGAGGGAACTTGAAGACAAGGTGCGTCATTTTACTCTACATATGATCTTTGACTCAAGTATGATATACAGGACCGGAAATCAAGGAGTCGCGCTCCCATCCGACCTGTTGTCGCTGTAGAACCCAGCCCACCCTCGGATGATCCAAGCACAGGTGAATAAGCTTATATTTTCGCTAAACCGCTATCTTATATTGTCAACCAGTCCCCTCTCAGCCGACGGATAACCCACAAGACGAGCAACAGATCGCCCGCAATGTTCAGGCCCTGAGGAACCGATTACGGGGCCGTGGGGGCAGGCGAGGTGGGCGAGGTGGGGGCAGAGCTGCGGATTCGTTTGACCGGGACAGTCTGCCGAGCTCCGAGTATGATTATCCCTAAATTTTTGTCCATGATTTATCTGACGTTCTTGACCTAGCTCCGAGGCTCCTAACAAGCGACAAGCAAAAACGAAGGCGGGTCGCAAGTGGGGAGACGAGGAGATCACCGAACAGGACATGAAGACCTTTGATTATAGTGTAGACAAACCTATCAACGGAGGCGTCAAAAAGCTTGACCTGGATGCCCTCGTCGATAAAACCTCTCTAGGCCATGTCCGAGCGGATGGGATGTACGAAGTCAAGGACTGGGAATTTGACGTCGCCGATGATATACTCAGGCCCGCTGAAAACAAGAAAGCGAATGCGACATCTGGATCACTGGGTACTTTGGGTTCATTGTTCGCACGGCTGACGGGTTCCAAGGTGTTGACGGAGGCCGATCTCAAGCCTGTCCTCGATGGAATGAAACAGCATTTGATGAAGAAGAATGTTGCTAAGGAAATTGCTGATAAGGTGTGCGAAGGTGTTGGAGAGAGTTTAGTAGGCAAGAAGGTTGGCGGGTTCCAAAGTAAGTTCATGACAATCTTATCTTGTTGCGCTTACCCAGCGTTATCACCAGCAACGAATGCGGCTGTTCGCCTTGCGCTTTCAACGTCTTTAACACGTATCCTAACACCTAAAACATCTACCGACCTTCTTCTTTCTATTCGCAACAAGCTAACTGCCCCGGTCCCATCTAATCACCAACGTGCGCCGTACTCAATTACGTTCGTCGGCGTCAATGGCGTTGGTAAAAGCACGAATCTATCCAAAGTTTGTTTTTGGCTGATCCAAAATGGACTGCGGGTCTTGATTGCCGCTTGTGACACCTTCAGGTATGTACGTTTGCGGTGTCCCGCAGTGCTGTGGTCTGATCTTGATCACAGGAGTGGCGCCGTGGAGCAGTTGCGGGTTCACGTCCGTAATCTGAGCATGCTGGGTGTAGACGGCGCCACGAACAGCAAGGCCAAAGTGGAGCTTTTTGAGCGTGGATATGGTAAGGACGCCGCAGGAATAGCACGGGAAGCTATTACATACGGTGTGGAGAATTCTCTCAACATGTTAACACGCAGCTGAATGTGGCCTAGCTAAAGATAACGACTTTGATGTTGTTTTGATCGACACCGCAGGTAGAATGCAGGACAACGAGGTTGGTTTTGATTCATGAACCACAGCAGTAGCTGATCTTTTTAATCCATCAGCCTCTCATGCGTGCTCTAGCCAAGGTATGGGCATAACTCCAGCTGTGGCGATGGTGTCTAACGTACCGTCTAGCTTGTTGCGGTCAACAACCCAGACAAGATCATTTTTGTTGGTGAAGCGCTTGTGGGCAACGAGGCCGTGGACCAGCTAACAAAGTTTGATCGAGCCCTGAAAGATTTCTCTTCTGCCTCTGGTGGAGCGGGGAAGGGTAGAGGTATTGATGGCATGCTTGTAACAAAGTGGGATACGGTGGATGATAAGGTGATCTGGTCTCTCTCTTAGCTGTTGTAACCTTACATTGAAACGTGATTTGCAGGTCGGCGCAGCGCTGTCGATGACATACGTTACAGGGCAACCTATTATTTTTGTTGGATGTGGACAGGTGAGTTTTGTCTTGATTGTTGTTGAACAATACTCATCGTGCCATTGCAGACGTATACTGATCTAAGGCAGCTTAGAGTCGGCAACGTCGTACAGGCCATTCTTAGTGATTAATATAGTAATTGTAATATCTCGTAATTTCTCTATCACTGATGCAACTTTGATCGGAATCATGACCTTGATGCATAGATGAAACGCGGAACCTGGTCTAATAAAAAATACACTGAATACAAGTAGGCAGCTATGTGGATACAGGGTACGGGAGGACATGAAGAAGGTATATAAATAATCACGGTCTCAAACGGCGTGAAGAGTTTTTGATCGGATCCAGCCTAGAGAACAAATCAAAGAGCATGCACTGCTGAAGTAGTATGTACGGTGACTTTCTCCAAAGTTGGGGGCGCCTTGTAGTCGCGCCGCGACAAAGAGCGTAGCAAACTTTTTCTCCCTGCATCGCCATTATTTGGGCTGGGCAACATATCGAACACAGAGCGAGTGCGCGTGGGAGAACCTGATCTAGCAGTGTTCAAGCGCTGGAAAGGTGAATTGGGGTGCAGGAACTCGGCGGATGGGGCTGTGTGTTTCATGCGCCTACGGCGTCGGAGGAAAACGAAGAGTATAAGGGCTGCGATGGAGAGGATGACGACGCCGCCAACGACGCCGCCTATAATGGCGCCTTTGTTGTGGGACTTTGGCTGAGTGCTTAATCCCGTCGAGGGTGAACTGCTTTCTATAGGAGAAGACGAAGAAGTGGATAGTGGAGACGTACTGGCTCTGGCTCTGGACGCCGGCCTGCTGCCAGTTGCACTCGTGCCTACGGTAATAGATGTGGTGGGCGTTATGGTTGTGGAACATGAGGTACTAGACGACTGGGAACTCTGTGCACCACTCTCAGAGCTGGCCGAAGACGTAGACTGAGGGTATGCACTATCTTTCGGAAAGTGAGAATTTTCTCGAGTTGAAGTCGGACACCTTACCAGACGTGGAACACCTTCCCGAGGTGTCACTGCCTCCGCTGGGATCATCTCGTCTTTCTTCTTCATGACAACGTGACTGGCGGTATTCTTCACCATCATCTTCATCTCTCCGCGTCTTTAAAGACCTCTGAGGAGTAGAACATGAACAGCCGCGACATAAACAGACCAAGTTGACCTACCCAAAACAAAGTTGGTGCCCCGGAAGACATCAAATAGCCTGAAGGGCTGTCCTGTACGACTTGAAGCGTTACTGGAGACATGTGATATTGCACGAGAGTGCCGTAAAAGAAAAAAGAAAACGACGGTCGGCTGAAAGCCCTTATAGATGGGAGATGAAAGAAAGAGGGGGATCTCTGCATGTTTTATCGGGTCCAGATACAAAGCAACCCAGGGCGATGCGACGGTTGCGTATCCCTACCCATCAAAAGATTAAAGACGAATGGGTTGTAGTATGATGTCAACGATCGAGATCATCATCATGTATCGGGGATCACCACACGTGATACATGCAAGCTTGGCGCCGACTCTCCATCATCGCCCAGACGCCCGTCATGAAGATCGTCCCCGTCCCTGTCCGCCAGGACAACTACAGCTACCTCCTCATCGACGAGCCCTCGAAAACCGCCGCCGCCGTCGACCCATACGACGTCGGCAAGGTCGTGTCTGCAGCAGACACTCTAGGTGCCAGAAGATTACCCTTAGCCGCGCCCCGCTGACTGCTCACATCGACATCAGGCGTGAAAATCATCGCGGGAATCACGACGCACCATCACTTTGATCACAGTGGAGGCAATGAGGTACGCTGTGCTGAACCGTTTGTTGAGATTGCGTCGCTTATTAATGCGCTCAGACCTTTGTATGTCGTACTGCTATTCAGTTCTTCTGATATGTATCGAGGCTGTTCCAGGCCGCGACCTTTCCAGATGCACCCATATACGGCGGCAGTGACAAGGTCCCCGCTCTGACGGAACTCGTCAAGGACAACGATGAATTCACGCTGGGAGATATCCATGTCAAGTACGTTGCAATCACTTCAGTATCCTTGCTTTGCCTAACAAAGGTCAGATGCCTTGCTACTCCGTGCCATACCCAAGACTCTATCTGCTACTACGTAACCGATACAGTTAACAAATTGCACCCCGGAGGTGTTTTTACCGGCGACACGCTCTTCATCGGCGGCTGTGGTCGCTTTTTTGAAGGGACGGCGCCAGAGATGATAGCAGCTTTGTCATACCTTGGCAAGCTTCCTGACGGTACCCTGGTTCTTAACGGCCACGAATACACCGGTGGAAATGTCGCCTTTGCCAAGTCTGTTGAGCCTGAGAATCCGGCAATTGACCGGCTCGCCGACCTCGTAAAGCAGAACAAGATAACGACTGGACTGACAACCATAGGAGATGAAAAACAATGGAATGTTTTCATGCGTCTAGGAAATGCTACTGTTCAGTATGTCTTTGTTTACTTTCCAGACCGATTTCTCAACAGAGGCTTGCAGGCACGCAACATCGGAAACTTCTGAGAGTGCCGTTATGGCCAAACTTAGGGAAATGAAGAACAACTTCCGGGGGTGAGTCGGATAGCGGAAGTGGATAGTTTACTGGGGTTACTGACAACGTAGCCAATCACGACTGTAAGATAACAATTCAGCATTTTTGGAAATGAAGCAACCTGTATTATCCGAAATGATGAGACAAGCAATCGGGAGAATAAGTAGTTGTGGACACGAGACATTTGAGCAACGAAAAGTAGTACAGTCCCGAATGTTGGATTACAGTGCTGAATGTCAATTAGCCCAGTCCGACAGCTTTCGTGACTGCGGCGCGAGCATAGGGGATGTATGATAGCGTATACCATGTATACGCCAAGTACTCGATGATAACGAATACTGTCGATGCATATCAGCTGGGGTAGAAGGAAGCCCTGTAAAAGGAAACCAGACGTACTTAGGCAGAGAATCTGATATGAACATTGGTCGTCAGCAACCAGTATCTACCGAGGATAGCTTGGCGACGTACATCGTTATCAAGCACAAATGCAGCGATGAATACCAATACAATGGATCCCAGGAATATGAAAGTCGCAGCAACACGGACAGGCTTGAACATCTTACACAAGGGGTCAATGTCGCTAGTAAACCCAGTACGAGGATGGACTTACAAGTTTAAGTTGCTTGAGAAACTACAGAATCCAGAGTTAGACCCATGGTAGAGAAGAAGTCTGAGGCCACGCACCCCAATCAAGAACCCCGTGCCGACGAGCGACACAATCGTTCCCATAACATAGAGCACTGTGCAGCATATCTTAGGATCCAGAGGAGATGCTACTAGTAGGGAGACGCACCCGCGAATATACCCAGCTGCCCGATAAACAGCAGTATCGACCCTAGCAGACTGAGCACAAAACCAACCACCAAGCTGCGATACGAGGCTCAGAACGGGCGGCTGAGTGCAAATACAACACGAACTCACCATCCTATGAAACCGTACAACCTTGTGGTCCTCGAGAGCCCTAAAAACTTGAACGCTGAATCTCCTTCGAAGAACTGTGTCTCAGGTAGGGTGCTTGTGGCCGTTTCGAGGTTGAGCCATCCTTTAGCCATTGTTGGATTTGAGAAATTGATAGATGCAGAGACTTTAATGGGCGCTTGAAAGAAGAAATGACGGGTAGCTGTACCGTGCCAGCAGCGGATGTCGAGAGCAAGGTCGGAGAGCGCCTACCGTACGGTTGCTGATGCAGATTTCAGGTCCGGTGCGGCTTGGACACACAAGACAAAACAAAGTGGAACCAAAATTGATGTCAAGAATCAAGATACAGTTTAATTTCTTCAAGTTACACACAACAAAGGAAGCTCGGGACATGAAAACATAAAAAATAGCTCAAACGAAATACATCTGATTCTCCATGTTGCCGTGGATAGGGGTGAAGTGCTGACGATAATATTCAAAATCGTGTTCCATGCCAGACTGAGTAGACTCGGCATCAAACATGGGGATATCAAAGTGGAACTTTCCACGACGGCATACGAGCTGTATGGAGCGGTTGGTCAGGAACAATCGTAGGACGCAAACAAACTTACATCGGCATCTGGCAAAAGATCAGAAATTTAGCACCAAGAGGGAAAAGGACGACGTACAGTATACGGGCGCAGGGATTTTGACTGATCGCGTAGACCGAGAGTATACGTGACAGAGCGCATACCTAGTAACACAATCAATTAGAAGTAAATTGCATGGCTGCTGAGACCAGGTACGCACGTTAGTTGCGCGATTGCCATCACAGCTTGGCTCCTAATGTCAAAGGTGTCAGAATATTTATATTATACGGTGAGAGTCAACGTACCGGTCCGTGAATAAATTCCTGTAGATATCATCATGCAATATCGTATAATGTCCAGGGATACTAGCTATAAAGCGCGAATGAGCAAGGGCAAAGTAGTACACAGGTGAGTTCAAAACTGACTTCCTTTCAGACCCGCCTGTGACTGAAGGTAAAAGTCATTATAGACGGGATGCTTCAGCTCTTCTCGGACATTAATCATCATGGCCTCTAAGGATTAAAAATGCTGCAGACACACCATTGTCAACGAAGAATCCCGCGTGGCAATTGGCGGACCTGTCGCCTTGGCCGGGGTTGGGGAAAAAGCGGAAATGATGTCTCTTTGTCACGACTAGGAAGGTAAGTTTGGGGCGTTGCTTTACATTTTTGCTTTGGTAGAATCTTCGAACGGCAGCTGAAGTTGGAAGGAATCAATCAATCTTCAAGCCCTGCAAGTCTGCAACACAAAAAAATGCACCATCGAGAGATTTTTCCATTTCTTCCCTTCGGACGATCTCAAATTCCCCTTCGGAGACGCCATCTCGATAGAATATGAGACGCTGAGGTACCACATTATTCTTCGCATAGAACGCCTCGAGACAGGACTGCATGAAAAGAATAACAGCTGTTGAGTCTTTGAATCATCTGATTTCGAAAAATGACGTACAAAGACCATGTCCTCCAATTTCTCTATGATTTCTTGTCTCGACCTTTGAATTTCCATCCTCGCAGTATATTGAGCTCCGTATAGATCCATCGATGCCACCACAGACGCGACTGATGGAGCCATACTACCAGGTCCGGCATGACTGACGTCCGCACCTGTATTCATGACATTGGATGTGAATCCTGATACGAATATGATCACTTACCGATAATCATGGTAGGGGCATCAGCGAAGAACTTCATCGCAATGTCTTGAGGGACAAACCCCCGACCCGCCAGTTTCGTGTTGATTCTTATGTATCAATTAGCATGAACCATTCCTCAAAGACAAACAAGAATCTCACTTCAGGATCAAATTGTTATGGTACTGATTGAATCTTCTCGCGTTGTATCCTTCATGGAATTTACGTGTCCAGCGCTGGTCAACACTGTTTAGTTCGTCGATCGGAAGATAAAAATTCAAACAGTTGACTGACCACACACTGGGTCGGAACTCCATGAATGACGTCACCTGCACGCTTGACTGCAGTGTACAGATCCGCAGCATTTTCTGGCAGAATGCAGACAAGTAGCTCTGCCCTGATGGGAGCTCCGATACGATGCAGAATCTGATAGAAATTAGTGTCCTCGAACTCGAGGTCAAGTCTTAACAGGCAACTTACTGATTCAATTTTCTCTTGTGGATTAGCGTCATGATGGACATGTGGCGTTGAAACGGCTATGGCGAGGGCGTATTTGAGATCGGATGAAGGCAAATGAAACAAGACACGACTCACACATTGCTACGAATTCAGATCAGTACGTATCACAAGTTTATGACATAACTATTAGCGCACCTATAACTCTCATAGCCTGGGCCAAGTCCAGAGAGAATTGCTGTATGATTGACTGGTCGCCGCCTGTGAAATTGATAACAGCCCAATTTTTCAGCGGGGCCGGTGTGTGAAGCGGCTTGTTCATTATGTCCCATGAACCGTCCTAGAGTCTCCATATTCATAAATTGAAGCAACACCGGACCATTTGTGACTCACGTGTTTATCATTGACCACCCTCACACCATTTTGTCCCTTCCCATATGCTAGCTGTGGCCGGGGGAGAGCCTTTCCAGTAACTCGGAGAGGCTCCGGATTGATGTTTATACCTGCTCCTTTCAAAAACTCGGACTGCGTGTGGCCTAAATGTCCCCAGCCTTGCTGTATCATTCGGAGCCGGTCCGCGGGTCTCTCAGGCACCACCTTCAGCACTTCTCTGATAGCCTCGGGAGAAAGCCGATTCTAAGAAGGTTATGAGTAGTATTATTTTGATGAGTAAGAGAATTAACTGACATCATATAACTGTTGCGTGGTCCTGCAACAGACAATCGGTACAATGGTTTGTTGTCCAAATTGAACACCCAAGGTTCCTGGTCGTATTGGGAGGTTATGAGCTGATCTGAAATGTTCCTAGGCAAATTGTCAACAAAAGGGAGGAAATCAAATGAACGCCATACAGCGACTGTAATCCGCCGACCATCTTTGTCGAAAGTGATAGCACCGGCGTCCTTTACCAAACCCTTGATCCTTTTTGGCCTGGCAGTCGGGCGGTGAGATAATATCACCTTCATACCACGAAGGAAATGTCGCAATCTTGACATTTTATGTTCATCCAAGTTTACCAACTGGCGGGCGTCGCGCAAACCGAGAAATTCAGCCGACAAATCTTCCAAACGTCGTTCAGGAACACTGGCGCAGTCGTCAGAAGGTAGAATTTATGATAAGAGAGTACCAGCTTACACGGCGGCAACGGTGACATCGACATTGAGGACGATATGGTCTTTAACTAGTCTAACACTCCTACGTAATCATTGGCTGGTGAACACTAGAGGCGGGTCCACAATGAGCCGGTACGCACTGAAAATAGCCTCGCCAAAGTTCTAAAGGCGCTATAGATCGTGGCGTTGCTGTCGAGAAGGTGTTGAGCAAGCAGGCATACAGTGATTATCAGGAAACATTGAATACCTTTTCCCTCTCGGATGTAAAAGCTCGCAGCTTTATTGAGTGCCGTTCCTGACCTAAAACACATCAATCAAGCAGGGACCCTTGTTTAGGATTTCCCACCTACCCTCTCGGATATGCCTGAACAGACATATTGAGCATGTTCAACGCAGGAGCAGTGGCGACCATTGCTTGCGTATTGCCCCGGGTAAGTTGTTTCAAGACTCTACAGGAATTCTCGTTATAGTCTCGGATAGAGCAAACTGAACATACCCAATATTTACCCTCCCGGCCAACGTTATAATGACCGAAACATAGCGAGGTTTCGGGGAGTCGACATCCCATACGACATCCACCTAGACGGTTTACCATTAGATTGACCCTGGATAAGCTAAGAGAAGAACAGAACCTTCATGCCAGACCCCGGTATTTCGTACTTCCTCCATGAGAATAGATTCTTTTTGCCATCGAAGACTGACATTATGAGTTAGCATATGAAGAGGAAAATCAAAAAGATTGAACTCACCTCCGAGCTTCGTGAAGATTTGTGGCGCGACTGAGGTCTGCAGACGCATTATGATCTCGTTGGCCTTCGCAGGACCGAGTTTGAACTCTCGCCCACTAGTCCGGCTTTCCCAATTTGGCGTGATTACTACAATGAATTTGAACAAGTCTTGAAAGAGAATCCAAGAAAGGACGGACCAACTATAGCGATATCAGATATCCGCCATGATAAGAACTTGAAAGAGAAACCGGGCGACTCACCGTCATATTGGTACACTGTGGACTTTTCTGGCCATTGAAGTTTGAATATATTTGCGGTTACAGAAACGGAAGTAGCTTGGTTGGCGTGCTGGATGAGCGACATGGTAGGCGAGTGGCAGGAAACGGGAATAGGAACCGGGGTATCAAAGGCGCGACCTTATTTATTGGGCAACTTGATGGCATGTGACACGTATCAAAGAGCACGTGCCCCTTCGCTCCCGACTCTTGAGTCAAATTTGTTATTCATTTGAAGCGGCGTTCTGACTCAAATTCTTCTTTTGACGTGCTAGCAGGTTCTAGCCTTCAGATTAGCTATAGTATGTATGAAGTTATCGGCGACTTCATGTAATACTCCCGTAAGGTTCGTGTCTTCTTGTGTTCTCAGGCCAACGCTCACGCATATCCATCTCCCAGCAGGTGCAGGACGGGAGGAAAGCTTGCTTGAAACGTCCATACTGATGACGATCCAGCGCTTGCTTCTTCCGTCTTTCATCAGTTTCTGGAATGTCAGCTGCAAAATTGCTTCTCACATTCAGTCACATATTACATTCTTTCGTTCCCACAGCTCCTTCGGGAATCGGGACCAGAATGTTTAGTCTGCAAAGGTGATCAATAAACGCTAACAGCACAGGCGTTTCGTGACGAGATTTGTAAACGAGGATCTTCGAACTTGGAACTATTTTAACCTCGGATACGGCCTTCTTCCCGAGTTTGTGTTGATCCAATCCATTCTTCGTGGCTATGTCCAAGATCGTTCAATGAAGCCTAACACCGAACTACATTCCTTTACCCAACTCCCGCAGACGCGCGTAGAGGGATCCAGCAAGCGCCGGACCACATCCTCTCACGCGCAGAGAAGGGATGGCACTAGATCCAAAAGGGACTTTTACGGGAACTTTGATTTTACATCCTCTAGGCCGTCATATTCTCCAAGAAACCGCATTCCTCGCCTGGTGCAGTGTCGTTATGATCCGTCTGTACCTGAACCCGAAGTAAACAGTCGTATTCCGCAAGTGCTTCCATCCGGTCGTGGTCTCCACGGGAAGAACGACCAGACCATCAAGCAGCGTTTGAAAGCGCCTCGCGGTATCCCAAAAATTGCGAGCGCCGTCACTTCAATGCGCTCAGCAGTGATTCAGACAGAGGACAGGGCTGTCATTGCGCCATCACTCGGAACCCTGGGTGTCCCCTCCGCGTTGGCAGGAAAAAGTCCGGTACATCTAAGACTGGATACGCGATACGCATCAAGCTATTAATAACTGTTCTGATGAGGCAAACCATCCCTCTCCCTCTCCACCGCGTGTGAGTATGCGCTACGAGCCTCTTCACTCATTTTCTCCTTTGGCGATATGCATCCCAGGCGCTCAGCCCCCGACGCACTCTGGTTTACGTCGTTTGAATGTGCCGGGATCACCGAGGCAATCAGATCCTCTTAATTCTTCGTGGACGTTGCTTCCTCGCTGCCTTCCATGGCAAAGCCCAATCTGCACATGGTCCTCAAGCAGAGGAGTAGATTCTAACATCATCCTGCCGAAGTCATGACTAATCAGCCTAGTTTAAACATGTTAGGTCAATTCGTCGCGGCCTGACATTGGAATATACCAAGCAAACGGTCGAACGACGACGGGCACAGTTGGAACTTCAGGTAGCGAAGGTTGCATTATCCAGTGCCGAGACGACAAGGAAAGGTACCCAAACAGCTTCGAAACTGGTGGAGCGAGGCGAGTTTGGAATCGATCACAAGAAGAAATGAAGACAGCAAGTGCTGCACACATGGTTATCATCTATCATCATCCCGTCATTTTTTTTTTGCAACACGCAACAATACGAGATTCCCAACCCGACTGGTTTTACCTTGTGCGCATTTCTCGATCGAACGACTGACTGCACGAACATAAACACTGGCTGTTGCAGCACTACCTCCCGGCTTTGACCACTACACGATAACGGCCATCTGTAACTACATACAATCTCGTCAAGCCGAAGTACTTGTTACCACACGATGTGCTGTCGAGGCTGTAGCTCAACCCGACTGACAGTCCGATGTCCTTCTGCTGTTTCCACCACATCTTCAATACCGCCCTTCGGGTCGGTTCTCTTGCTTTGATCTCTTTCCCGCCACCTCCCGAACTTCGTCAGCTTCACGTAAACCTAAGACGAAAACAAAAATTTGCGCAATGCTCCTCAACGTGTTCTCCCTCTCGTCCTGTCTCACAAAACGGTCCAATCGGTGCTTCCCTTTAAGGAACTTGAGCCCCTTTGAGGTCTTTCCATAACTCCGCCGAGAGATAACTACAGTTTCATGGAGCGATTTCATTTGTCCCCGCTTGCGGTAAAGAAATTTGAGGCTAATTTCTATGTTTTGCTCCGGTCCTTGCAGTGAATCTCGTTTTGATCTCAGGTGCACGGATTCGGACATTACTCGAGCAGATGAAGAAAAGCAAGTCCCAACCTCGCATTGTTCGGCAAGCGTACAAACACTGTATAGTCTACCCATTCGGACATCTCCTGTATGAGATACGTAACGATGGTATGTGGCGCGCATGCCTTTTCTTTGTGTGCCTGCCACTGCGCCAATGTGCATCAAATGCAAGGGAAACAGCTGGAACAAGGATGAACTTTCACGCATTCTTTTAACCGCAGTTGCAAAATCTGTCGGCTTTACCATCAAAGGGAATCCCGACCCATTTTGCTGGTCACAAGCCTGTGTCAAAATATTCACCCACTGTTTTCGGCAGTTTTCACATAGTCCGAAATAGCCGCTTACCAGGAGTGAGCTAGCTCTTGAGCGCGCTTCGACGAATATCAAGGACATTTGATCATCAAGTGTTCATATGTTGTTTCTATTCAATTGTATATCTTCTAGTCCTGCGAAAGCAACGATGCTGCCAACTAACGCGATCAAATGGCACCGGCCTTGACAGAGAATTGAACGGTGCCTTTAGCCGTCCCTCTGCAATAGCGCCAGTTGCGAGTGGATAAATGTTACGCATCAGGCTAATAATTGTTCTGATGCGTCAATCATCAGCTGCTTCCCTGCCCACCTTTGCGTTGAGTTTCTTTGGCGACATGCGCCCCATGACGCGCTCAAAGTTTTTCTATTCCAGGGGTATCACGAATCAGCCTTGCATACAATTTTCCTCGCCAAGCCCTAGCAGAGTGTCAGCTTAAGTGCTCCAAGATAAGAACTGAGTCGTCGGGACTTCGGCCCGTAAACGAGAGGCTTGAGGAATCAGAGCGAAGCAAGTTTGGTATCGATTACTTACGAGAAGAGATGAGGAGAGAGGGCGTCTCTCCGGTATGGGCGATGCCACATGAATGATTCTCCGTCGTTCTTCTATCCTTCCTCACCACAGCGGTTTCTTTATTGATGATCGTAGCGCTGTTCTCCTGACTCCCGCGGCCGTCCCAAGGTAACGGATTGGAGTACCATTCTGCTCGATCTAGTTTGGTTCCAGGGTACTGGGGTGTTGTTGAGAATAGGGTGGCCGGTCTCAGCAGGACGACTTGCGGCAACCCTATCGCTCCAATTCATGCGACCTGCCATGCAACTTCCGCCTCATCTCCTCTTCGAAGATATTTTCCGTGTTTAACCGCAAGCTCATTAAAGAGGAAGGCGTCCATCAGACTGCGACCATTCATTTCTGCATCCGTTGCCTCCGTTTTTCGGTGAACCTACTGTCTGAAAGTTTACATCAAAGTTCGATCCTAGACTTCCTTTCGGGCGTTTAGCCGATGTCCTGCCTTGCTGTTGCTTATCTCTTCAGGTACGTGCTCTTCTCCTAAAAGTGTGCAGCAGCTCTAGAGTATTGATCATGAGGAGCCTACAATGATATACTCTTACTCTGTACCTCATGTCTAATTGAAAGGCTCCGCATACTGTCCCTTAGCGCGCGCCGCTGTCAGGATGTGAAATATACCACTGTCCACCTACCCCTTATGCCTAGCAAAGTCTCGTCCGTATCCACGAAACTCGTCTGAGATGCCCTAAATAGTTTCAATAGTTGAGGCAGGATGTGCGTGTGATGATGATAATGATGAAATCAACAGCTATTGTCGCACAAAAGTTTGACCGACCCATAAGGCCAGAAAGTTCTAACGGACATCGTACCGGTGCCATCTTTAGAGGCGACACCTTTTCGCGCATGTTGATTTGAATCAGCGGCATATGATAATACGTATCAGAACGCAACGCGTAGCACTCGTGAAACCCGGCGCCAGAAATCTAGGGCGTACGCGTTTCAAAAATTAACAGCTGGACATTGTCAACATTCATGATCGTCATACGCCGGACTGCTGTTTCATTTCATCAGTAAATGAATTCGAACTGTACCGGAATGCGCAGTAGTATGTTCTTTAGCGACTGTCGCACCGAATACATTCAAAAAAGAACCGGCATTGGGGCGATGCTGGTGAACTCTACATCCATATGCCAACTACACATGCCTTCGCTGCTTCGCGGCCTAAAATCCCTTCTCGGCCAGCCACTGTGCTATTTGGATTTTGGAAACGAGGCCGTGTGCCCTGATGACGAGATGGCGATTGCGGGCTATGGAAACTTTTGCGGAAGGATCATTGTTCAACAGAGATGTTGTTATGTCGTTTGCTAAGGCCTTGATTGCGTTACTTTTGTGTGGTGTAAAGAAAGGAAAGAAAAAAGTCATACAGAAATGTTGCCGTCGACGTTTCTAATTAAGACAAGATGACGAGTTCCCCCGTTTCTGATATCGGAGTATACGGGGAGAGAACCACGGGAGTTGCGGGCGATGTGGTATAGCAGTGATGCTGTTGACTTGCACGACGGTAGCATCGCGAGAAAGAGGTGAAAGGCGTGTGACATGTGACGTAACGTGGAAGTGAATCAAATGACAGTGTCCGGAAATAGCTGCGCCCAAGATGCCATTGAAATTACATCCATGGCAGATCTCCGAAACCAAGCCATCCCAGGCGCTCCTCCCTATAAAGGCCGTGCGTCGCCACCCGTTTTCCATTCTTCCCTCCCAACATGAACGTCAACCTCAACATGAACATGATGTGCTGGTCGCAACAACGTACGTCCCTCCTCGCTGTCGACGACGATGGCAACCGCTCACTGTCTCCAGCTTCCACGGTATATGTCATCTGCACGGCGCCCCTCATCGCGCCCAAGCCTCTGCCGTACCATTCACCGACCTTTCTGCAGTTCAAATCGCTGCCTGACCTAGACCAGGACCTCTCGCATCCCCCGTACACATATCGTCCCAAAGAACCAGTTTCTGTCATGCGGCGAGTAAAGGACAAGACTCGACAGAATCCATATCCGCAGCCGGGTAGCAGGCCACGGCTTGCCCACGCGAAGCAAACATAGGACCAGGCACTAGGGGCCGGGTCGGTGTTGCATATTTTTATTATTTTCTGTAAGAACTTGGCCCTGCAAGCTCGATCGGATGTCTAACCCTTCCCCCTAGTTTCCTGGACTTTCGGTCTTCATGCATCAACATCAATCACATGTACCATAGCCATCCATCCATCCATCCATCGCTTGCTCGCATACTTACATCCATCTACCTTTTACCATCAATCAAGCCACTTTACTCGTACCACTAATTTCCCAAGAACCGACGTGTCAGCCGGGTAACTAGTTCCCGTGTCACGCCTTTCGCCCACTAGTATTCGCCTATACGAAAATCCGCCGCTGTAGTCCTGCGTGATGCCATGCCAATAATAGGCTCCAAGCTTTCCGTCCACACGCAATCCCGAATGAAACCGCAGTTTGACATGCATACACCATTGTGTGATTGTCTTGTACAGCACGCAGCACCTTTGAATACTCATTTGTTCAGCCGCATTGGCACAAAGGCCGAACGCGACCGAGCAACAGTAAGATCACCATTCATTTGATCTTGCAGATGCTAGGCACCCGCTATCCCTCAGACCCGACTTATATACACTGCACTCTCAATACAGAAGTCACCAGATCTTGGTCCGCATAGTAAGCTTGATCAGAGTCGCTTGCGGACAACTAGATCACTTTCCAATGTTCGCGGATCGCATTGCACCACTATGGTGTATAAGCTGATACGCTTAGTGAGATAACCGGGTCATGCTGTGGGAGGGACAATGAGAGTTCCTCAATGCGATAAACCTACACATTTCCCGGACCGGGACTTCTAGGGGCGCCTTCTTAGAAGTTTTACAGTTTTATAGGCAAGGGCGCAGGGTGGATCCTAAATGTGATGTAGCGTCGGTACATTTGTCATCAACGTCGGCTCGATTTACTTAATAGCGCTTGAAACGTTGTAGAGCGGCGGTAACCTCACGGTGATGCTGCTTCCTACTCAGTTCCCCTGTTTTCTCAGAGTGCCTGTGGCGATTCGCATGGAGTATCATGCCCTAGCCCCAGCGATGGCTGTTCCGTAACACCTTAATAATTCTGACCGATATCTTACTGCTGCGTCAAAACGTAACTTCAGATGTTTCGACCCACACCGTTGACGGGTCTCCGATAGTAATAACTATTTACAGTTCACCATTGTCTACATTACTTACCCTAGGAATAAATAGCGAGCGTCCGATATGCCCGCCAAGCCCGCATCTTTTATGTTACTTCCGAATCGATTCCTTTCAACGGCCCCCTATGCCCAATATCTCACCAACCTCGGTCAGCAAGTCGGCCACCTTTAAGGTTCGAGTCGCTATACACAGCAGTCAGTGATTGGTCAAGCAAGGGCATAACATGGAACACGGAATGGAAAAAAAAAGCACATCAAACATCAAAGACCAACAGGATATTAACAAGTATCACGGAAACGCCGAATCAATGAAAGACAACAGCTCCAGCGAAGAAACCGCATTGAACATGATCAAACATCATGGCACCCAGTAGGAAGAAACAAGGCAACACATGTAATGGACGTGAATCGGATACAGATGGGAACGAGACAGACGAGCGGCCAAGTCAAGAAAAGACTCACATCGTCAACCCAACCATGGCTTCGCCAAGATCTGCCGAAACATCGGCCAGGATCTTGGGGTTGTTGTAATGCGTCACCTACACATCCGTCGTAAGGACAACGTGCCATTAACACAAGGCCGAACACTTACCGCCTGGACAATAGCACGAGCTCGCTTGGCAGCGTCTCCGGACTATGAATGAGAATCAGCATCAGAACACATGATGGTGATGAATATGAAGTCGAGATGACCGCGGGCGACAATGATCAAAATTATGGGTAAGGCGGGGAAGCGTACCTTAAAAATACCTGAACCCACGAACACTGTTGATGGGAATAACGCATCATGATCAGGATCTGCATGATGCAATGCAGGAGCTCACCTCCATCACATCCAAGTTGCATCATTAGGGCTGCATCGGCTGATAGGACAACAAATGATTGTTAACTGTGGGCTGTACCCAAGAAATTGAAAACTGTCATACCGGGCGTTGCAATACCTCCAGCGGCAAAGTTCACTACTGGGAGTCGTTTCAAGCGAGAGGTTTCCTTAAGGAGGTGAAACGGCGCCCTGATTTCTCTCGCGTACGCATATAACTCGTCCTCTGACATGGACGAAACCTTGCGGATTTCAGACATGATGGTGCGCGAGTGCCGGACGCTGTAGGTGGATATTAAAGGACGATACCGGTGCTTTGGAGAGGTTGCACGCACGCCTCGACAACATTTCCTGTTCCGGCCTCGCCCTTCGTCCGGATAAATGCAGCACCTTCTGCTATCCGTCTCAAAGCCTCCCCAAGGTTCCGAGCCCCACATACAAAAGGCACCTTGAAGTTGTGCTTGTTGATGTGGTTCTCCTCATCGGCAGGCGTGAGTACTTCCGATTCGTCGATATAATCGACGCCAATGCTTTGGAGAATCTGTGCCTCGACAAAGTGCCCGATCCGAACTTTTGCCATGACGGGTATCGTTACGGCTGCTTGGATGGATTTGATCATCGCCGGATCACTCTAAGCTCTACTTAGAAGGCGCGACGAAGATTTGGGGAGCACATACCATTCTTGCAACACCTCCGTTTGCACGAATATCGGCAGGGACACGCTCAAGCGCCATGACGGCGCATGCGCCAGCTTCCTCTGCGATACGCGCCTGTTCTGCGTTCACGACGTCCATGATAACGCCGCCCTTAAGCATCTGCGCCAAACCAGACTTGACCTAGACAAGCTCGTCACTTCTGACACCAAGATCCGGGCTCGTATGTACGACTTACACCGAACGTCCCAAGACTGCTTGCTCCACCGCCCGTGGATCTCGCTGGGGCAATAGAAGGAGCACCAACAGTTCCAGCACCGTGGGGTTGGGTGGTAGGCGAGCCGGAACGGATGGGAGTGGCCATTGTCGTGGTATGAGTGAAAGCAAGGATGACTCGAGAAAAAAAAAACGCAATAACGGAAATCCGATCCGCTTCTCCTTCCTGATCTCATCGGCCCGGCATCTCCGGCCGAAATGAACTGATGACGTAACGCACGCCTAATTCTCTACGACGACGACGATGGGTCTGTTGAGCTTCTTTCAGGGCAGCAGCGAAAACGCGGGCAAAAAAATTGAAGAGAAAGATCCGCTGCAGACTTTGAAATCTTTCATTGGGGTATGTTCTATGTGTCGCCAATAACGTAGACTGAATTCACGTCCAGACGAGCCCGGCGTCGCAATACACGTTTGATTCAGAGCGAGATTCACCACGGTCCACCATTTGTCGTCCTTCTGACTCTACTGATGGCAAAGAGTGTATAACAATAGAGATGAATTCAAAGAAGCTCTTCGCCACGATGCAGGTGAGTATGACCTTCAATTTGTTGTCTGACACGAATTCCGACATCATTCAGTCTTTAGGATTCTTCTGTGCGCTGCCCGTAGACCCTACGCAAACATATATGGAATGTACGCCGCTGCACAAATCGTGATTTTCATCTTCGAGGCAAGAAATCTTCGAACTTATGTTCTCCGTAATAACACAATAGTGGAGAGGTCGGAGGAGAACGAGTAATCCAGCGGTTCCTACTCTCTTCCAGTCACAAAGAGAAAAGGAACGAAGCATAAATGTATATCCTTCGGAACATATTATCGCACACTCACACTCGTGACTCCAGCGTCTATGTGTTAAGAGCGACTAACCTACAACGTACTAGGAGCGACTACCAGGACTACGTGTCAAGTATGCCGAAATCGCGCCACAATAAGATGCTCCAACAACGTTCTCGATGGGAGCTTTTCATTTGAAGGGCCATGACTTAGTCCAGTGACGGTATCCCCTATGCCGCATGCCAACGATAGAAGATTGCTTGCTTCATATACAGGGTGGTAACGAGACTGCCATCGAATCACGTTTTATTCAAACACTGAAGGTTACGCCTCAGATAGCCTCGCGGTTGCTTCTCGTGGAATTGCTAAGTATCCTGATAATCTATTCTTAGAGCGCTAATGTGGAAACAATTGGAAAAGGACAACAGTCGGTGCGTAATCAACACTTGGCCCAACTGGTGCTCGAATAGGTGACAAAGTAGTTGTTCAACGCAACACTCGAAATGATAACCAAATTTACGATGCATCCTATTTACAGCGATATGTCTATTCTCTCTCGCCCCGAAAACTCCTCGCAACAGCAGTCAGCCTTCCCCGAGTATCGTAAATTTCTATAAGGCAGGTAGGACCGAAGTTAATGATTTTAACTTCAACAAATGAATGCTGAAGCTGAAGAGTTAGTGAGGTACATTGTAGCAACATTGTCATTCCAATACAGCTGTCGATAAACTGTTCTGTCTATCCGATCCGCCGCTCCTAGACTATAGCATGGAGGAATCTTGGGTGCTCGTCGATTGCTCATTGTAGGCTGTTGGCGTTCGGAACGCCATAGGGCTTGAAACGGGACGAGCAGTAGGCATGGTCCCTGTTTCCGTAGACATTCCTGCCTGGCGAAGTCCGAGCAGCAACCGGCAGCACATTGTACTGTGAAAGACACGCATCAATCTGTTTTGTCAACATAGTCAGGGCACAGGCTGTTAGATAGGTGGGACAAGCATACGTGGCCAACAAGTCCAGCATATCCACCTGGACAAAAATTAGGTTGACGATGTGTGCTCTGGGGAACCGTACTTACCGGAGCTAATAGAATGACGAGTACATTCGCCAGCGTCAAGGCTAAGGTATCAATGAGATAAAACCAGTAAAGTCGAGATATCCACGAACGAAATAGACACATGTAGTATATAACTCCTGTGGTAGTAATTAACAGTCAGTTCTGTATAATTTCGAGAACTAACTTCAACAAACCATCCCGGAAGAATGTGGATATGAGATCGTTCCTGGACCCTCGAACTATGTAAAAAGTTAGAAGACTTTACGGAACTCGTAAGGCTTTGCACACGTAATCTAAGGGCCTTCCAGACGTGTAATATTAGTAGCACTGCAGAGAGTTCAGAACTAGTGGGTCAGAAAACATTCAGTTATACGCACAGACTTCCAGCAGGAGTAGGGAAGCGAAGCATTCAAAAATGATAGGATTATCGCTGGCCAAGTAACAGCCCGGGAGCACCAATGACGGTTGGTATTCGACTTGCAAGAGAAAGGAGTGATGAGCTATGGACCACAGTGGGAAGCTGGAGGAGCGCGCTCACAAACACTTGACTTCATGAATGTAACAACAACCCAGATATTCACAGATACCCAGATCTGATGCATGCTACTTGAATCATTCATTTTCAGCGCTTAAAGACAGATAGGACATACCGTCCACACCGTACCAAGCCCATAAATCACTTTCTTGCGGTTCCCATACAGGGCGCACGTACGCACAATCAGGATCACTAGAAATTCACATGATAATTAAATAGCATCAGTACCCATACCATTAACGGCTATGAAGCTTACGCTCAGATATTGTGATGCCGACACCGGTGGACACTGTGGCTGACTCATTTGATATTCGCGGTACCACGGGTGAGCACACGTACTGGTGGATATATCGTAGTTGATGAGGCAAGTCTGTTGTATGCTCTTTTAGGAATTAAATGGGGCAAGACGATGAAGGTACCTTCGGATCCGCCTGGGGCTGAATATGTTCTGATGCTCGAAGTTACAGATTGCATACCAGATAGGTCGTCTAAAGTCACAAACCTTGGAGGGTAATAGCGACGTCAAGGATTGGGAAATAACGGCTGATGAGATAGAGGACCTTCACCAAATTCCAAGGTGAATTCCACATCAGGGAAACCTACTGCTGTATTGAGGACAACTATAACTTGAGAAGGAAGTGTCTTACTTCCTGGTCGAACAGTATTGCCCATTCGTGTATCTAGATAAAATTTTATTTTGCTTTGGTCCAATTCGAACAAAAAGGTTGACAAACCATCACAGTCGCACTTGCGACTAACGCGACCATTAGTATAGTGGATACATTGCTGCCAGTAAGCTGTATCACCAACCTGAAACGTACTGGAAAAAAGTCAACAACCGTTATACGTAGAGCATGAATGGGAAAACAGCGTACACCGACGGCCCTAATATCATGAAGAGATTGACTGACATCGTGGGGATCCATAGAGTTGTCCAGCGCCGAGGTGCAATTTATCTTGAGAAATTCATGTTTCAGATATCATGATACACGCTTGAAGCGCTGTATGATTATGGCACATCAAATTCGAGAACACAGCGAGTTGATATTGAATATATTCCGCGTTATGATTAATACGTACACTTATTGGTTTACCGCCGGTTTCACTGGGTTCCCACGGCAGTCATCTGCCATGCCCATATTGGGCAGCAGTATCTCACGCTTCCGCAGATTTTTCATGGGTTCGATTCTCGGCCTTTACTCAGGGTCTTCTGTACATAGGACGAATAGAATGTGTTTTATGGCATAGTAAAGTATGGGAACCAAAAACAAAGAGTATACCCTAAAACAGTGGGAAGGTGGGATTCCCACGAAGATGTCTCCCGGTGGCACAACCGTTTTTTCAGTAGGATTGGAGATTTTCGGTAGGATGACCTCTAGGGGGCTCGAGTTGGTTAGATTCTCGGACCGCCATGCGCTTATTTGGGCGCACTGACCACCGCTCTCCTGGCCGTCTCGAACTCACCATAAGCAAAATTCGCATGGCTCATATATGAGAGCCACTCGTGAAGCCGAGTCGTGCGCGTGAGGGTCTAAAGCTTGAACTTCGAGGGTCAGCCGGCCAGGGGTTAAGCATGCGATTCAGAGAGGTAGAGGTCACGGAGGTCAGAGCGGATATGTTCAACGGGAGGCGGCCCAAGTGAGGCATCTGGACGTCGGAAAGTGCAATGCTTGTACCGAACTCAATCCCACCGGAAAACGGTGTCAATCCAGGAGAAAGCAATATTCCCACCGAAATACTCCAATCCTACCGAAGAACACATGCGATCTTATCCCACCTTCCCACCGTTTTGGGCGCCCCTCAAAAAGAAAGTATCTAAGCGGATAATCATGAAAAGGGTAAATCCCTGCCAAAGTTATCTGCCAATAGCCCCTATAGTTATCTGCCATCGGCCCGGAATCAACCCGGAGTTATCTGCCACGACGTTTCTCGCTGTTGCTCCCTGCCCGGAATTTTTTCTACACGCATGGTTAAATTCTCAAAAACCAAACTCTACTCATATCTTCCTTTGGTGAACAATTCTCTAACTCTGTCATGCAAAATGCATTGGCTAACCCATTATTCACTGAGACCAGCTTGTCTTTTGTATTATGGTTTCCTCTCTTAAGAGTATGGTACTTCGGAGGAAATTAAGGGATTAAGTACACATTATATGCAATGAAAGCAAGGCCCAACCCTCAAAAAGTGGAATATTGGGACTCGAAACGACGAAATCTACTTATAAAAAATCAACCCTTCAATCAACCATGGCCCCAGCACTTCGATATATTGCCTCCCAAGGACCCCGTGGGCTTTTATTATCAACCGATGAATTGTGACACTGCCTGTACCGTACCTGAGCACTCTGGATGATCTGGATCAAAAAGTATGCTTCAAATGCATTTTTCCGGTAATGCAGTCCATGTAGGCTCACGGGATGACATAGCCATGGCTGCAACACTTGTAAACTTGCGTACACCGAAATACAGGTGTTCCTAACGTTTGGTGGAGGCGGCAAGGCTGTTTGAACGAAGTTGACTTCAAGATATAACAGGGGCGCGAACTTGGTCCGAAATCTTTCTTTTTTTATTCTTTTTCTCCTTTTGGGGCGTGCGACACCCAGTGAAATGGACGGAAAACCAACTTATTCGAGATGAAGGGTTCTTGTGTCGTACTCGTTTGGCCGTCATTGTTCTTGGCGCTCCACATTGCTTTGTCGGCACCTCGAAGACTTCACGAAGGCTGATTTTTTGCCGTCTTTCGACTCGACTCCGTCTGTACAAGGTTTTGGTAGCGAGGGTTTGGTAGTGATGTTATCTGTATCCTTACGTCCGGCATTCCTGAAGGTACCATGCCGTGTAATGATGAGATGAGATGATTCATGAACCAGTATAGGTAATGGAGAGGCAAAAAGGAATTTGGCCGAGAATTTAGGCTCCGGCAACTGCCTGCCGCAGTCTGCCGCTTCATGTTCAACCGCTCTTAGTAACCCCGGCGCGCACGGAAAATATTTTATTGTAGATTCCATAAAGTGTGATAAGCTTCGAGGTTGTAAACGCCTCATGGAGTTCAATAGAGTCGCAGTAACCATTATAACCAATGAAAATGTACACCCTGATATACCGCTAAGTACTAGCTAGTCTTACCCTTTCCATTCATTCATTCCGCCAAACCTTTGCGCCGCTATACAGCGGAAGACATCAACGAGACCACAAAGAGGTACGTAGAATTTTACCAGGTAGTTATACAATCCGTAGAGCCGAAAAGTAGAAGAGCATATAAACGAATAGCGGTATAGGCTTACATTACAGTAGCGCACTATACCCCAGCGTCTTCGCCCATTACGAGGCGTGTTGCGGGTCACCAATTTAAATCATCATCATCAACTTTTGCGGAGCAGTCAGTCTTCCCCGAGTATCGCAAATTTCTACAAGGCAGAATGCGTATGGTAGGAAAGATGTTAATGATTTTAACTAAAAAAAAGAATGCTGAAGCTGAAGAATCAGTGAGATACATTGTAGCGACATTGTCACTCCAATACAGTTGTCATTCAATTGTTTTGTCTATCTGATCCGCCACTCCTAGGCTATAGCATGGAGGAATCTTGGGTGCTCGTCGATTCCTCATTGTAGGCTGTTGGCGTTCGGAATGCCATAAGGCTTGAAACGGGACGAGCAGTAGGCATGGTCCCTGTTTCCGTCGACATCGCCGCCTGACGAAGTCCGAGTAGCAACCGGCAGCACATTGTACTGTGAAAGACACGCATCAATCTGTTTTGTCAACAGGGTCAGGGCATGGAAGGCTATTGGTTAGGTGAGTCGAGCGTACGTGTCCAACAAGTCCAGCAAGCCACTCTGGAGAAAAGTCAGATTGGTGATGTGGACTCTGGGGAGGAATCACACTTACCGGAGCCAATAGAATGACGAGTACATTTGCCAGCGCCAAGGCTAAAGTACCAATGAGAAAAAAAACAGACACAGTAGAGACTTATCCACGAACGAAATAGACACATGTAGTATAGGACTCCTGTGGAAGCATTAATGGTCAGTGCTCTATATGTTTGCGAATTAACTTCAACAAACCATCTCGGAAGAATGTGGATATGAGGGGAGTCCTAGAACCTCGAACTACGCAATTGAGATTTAGAAGACTATATGGGATACGAAACGGTCTGCGCACGTAATTTGATGGCCTTATAGACTTGTAATATTAGTTGCACTGTAGAGGGTTCAGAACCAGTTGGTGATAAATAATCAGTTCTACGCACGGGCATCCAGCAGCAGTAGGGAGGCGAAACATATAAAGAAGATAGGATCCGCACTGGCCAGGTAACAGCCTGGGAGCACTGGTGACGGTTGGGGGTCGACTTGCAAGAGAGAGGAGTTATGAGCTATGGTCCACGATGAGAAGTTGGGGGAACGCACTTACACACACTTGATTTGAAATATTTAATAAGAACCCAGAGATTCACAGCTACCCAAGTCTGATACAAGCTGCTTGCATCACTCATTCTCAGCACCGAAAGGTAGGTAGAACGTACCGTCCACACCGTACCAAGCCCATAAACCACTTTCTTGCTGTTCCCATACAGGGCACATGTCCGCAAAATCAGGATCACTGGGAAGTTGCACGATAGTCAACTCGCATGAATACCGATAGCCATTATAAACCTTACACTCAGCTATTGCAATCCCGACGGAAGCGGATGCTACGGCTGACTAAGTCGAAGTTTGGGGGTCCACTTGGGCACACGTACCAATGGATATATCGTCGTAGGTGCGGCAAATCTGTTACATGTATGATAAGATTTTCAGTGAAGCAGAACAAGACACCAAAGGTACCTTCGGATTCACTCGGGGACGAATGTGTTCTAAGGATTGAACTTTCAGATTGCATTCAAGAGTTGTCAAAATCACGAACCTTCAAGGGCGATGACGACGTCAAGGATTGGGGAATATCGGCTGATGAGATAGAGGACCTTCACCAAATTCCAAGGTGATTGCCACATCAGCGAAACCTGCTGCCATATTGAGGACAGATGATACTTGAGAAGGAAATGACTCACTTCCTGGTCGAACAGTATTGCCCATTCGTGTATCTAGAATAAATTTCATTTTGCATTGGTCCAATTCGAACGAGAAGGTTGACAAACCATAAGAGTCGCACTCGCGACTAACACGGCCGTTAGTATAATGGATACATTGCGACCAGTAAGCTGGATATCACCAACCTAGAACGCACTGAATAAAAAGTCAGCAACTGTCATACGTAGAGCACGAATGGGAAGACAGCGTACACCGACGGCTCTAATGTCATGAAGCGACTGACTGACATCGTGGGGATCCATAGCAGACTGAGAATTATCCACTACCGACTCCAAAGGTGCTGTTTATCTCAAGCAAGTCACGTTTCAGATACCATGATGATCATCACCCGGATGCGGATCCGCGAACTTGAAGCACTTGTTCCACTAAAACGAATTTCAAAGTACCTAGACCGTCACGGTCTACAAGTCTAGCCAGGCTGTCTTCTTTGACTGTCGCTTCTGCCGTGCTCGAAATGTTGGTAGCAGCAAATTAAAACGAGTCAACCGTCGCGTGAAAAATCGGGTAGTATGAGAATCACGGTCAACCACTTGAAGCGTAATCATCCACATCAGCTTCGAGAATACAACGGGTTGATATCGCATTAATATGGGATTGGCCTTTAGCACTTGCATAGGCTTGATAACTGATCCGAGATCCTCGTTGGGCTGCTTAGTTAACCACGGTCACTCCGGAGACTGCGGCGCAGGACCACACATCTTCTTCCCATCGAGCTGTTCTGGAAGCCGGATTATTTTTGTCTGTGCCGAGTGAGAAAATTTAGTTTTGTCAGTGTAACTCATGGAGAGGAACGTACAGCTTACTGCATGTTTCCGAACTTGGATGGATGATCACATCGAGAACCCACGTGGTGGCTGTGTTGGAGGGGCTTGGCTGCCCAGGTGTTCGCCAAACAGCGCCTCCTGCTATGAGCGGTCGACTTGCATCGTTCCGTGGGCCTTCAACGCCTACGTCGTCCCCTGTTCAGCGACAACCGACGACTCCAAAGTCACCAGCCAGGCCTACCGAGTCAACTTACCATCGAAAGCTACGGGCGTGTTTACTTGAATTACGCGGAATAACAGAAACATGGGATGATCTCGTGCTCGTTGATGGACTGAAGGCTGCAAAGAGCCTCGTCGATACCAGGACCGAACTGGAGTACGCTCTTACGCGTTTTTCTCTTGACGCGCTGCTTATATTCAGTGTAGCAATGCTCTTTCGCTGATTCCGGATCGACGACCAAGGACGCGTATTGTCGGACCGAAGCTACTGATCATGGACAAGCGAATATCTGAGCTGGATGCAGTCATAGCAAAGCTAGTGCGATCCTGTCACTGCTTCTTCAACGCGTACTGACCAGTATGCTTAGCAAAAGCAGTTTCGCAAAATGAATACTGTTATCGACAACATGGAGAGTCTTGTTGCTGAAGCTCACAAGAATAAAGGCTGGCAGTGGGTGCAGCATGAACCGCTTTGGGTGACATGGTCATTGAATAAATTTGGTATGAACTCAATCGTAGAAAGGTGCCCTACATCTCAAGTGCTTCCTAGTGACCTCTATACCAGATATTCTGCCTGCCTATCACCGTGAACTCACCACACACAAGGAACTTGTCGATGCTCTCCGAAGCCATTCTGTTTCTTTCGACGACTCCCGTAACGCCATTACTAAATGGACCGAGCAACCATGGATAGAAGTTTCAGGCTGGGAAGCCAGATGGGAGGATGTATGCGCAGTAGAGATTGACCGATGGGAGGGATCATGACGGTATGTATAAATTCAGCCGTGTCTATACTCTAAAGATTGACGAATGGCTCGACGGAAGTCGAAATTGCGCCGGATTGCGTCGTGGATCATCGCGACGCTGTTTGGGATTCGTGTATTCGAAGATTAAGTCGCTCTTGTTAGAGCACAATCTAAGATAAATCTAGAGTCCTCGTTGGCAATTCAATATCATTTATGATCCTCAGACACGCTCAGGAAGTATGCTTTGGTGTCGAATTCTGCCACAATGAACCCCAGAAATGTGAAGCTCTCATTTTCACGCCTTCCCAGTTGTCCAACGCAGGTCGCACGTCAAGATAGAACGACAGATTGCTCTGCGCTCCTTGACTACGCCCCGTGTAAAAGTCAATTATATACCTGGTGCGCGTCCCACAACAATCCACAATCCAGTCGTGCCTGTCAAACGGTGCTGCATAGCTACAAGGCAACGGTCAAACTTGTTGCTGCGATTGCGACGGATCCACGAAACGCACCCTAAAAACGACTTCCATCTCGCCTTGGGACTCATATCCCCTGGTCGCCCTTTGAAATTGACGAGTTTGACTCCACCACAGGCCTCACCCCCGCGCCCTGCCTCCCACTTCATGATCTCCGTCCACGCCCGCTCGTTGACAGCATTATGTATCGGCACGATAGTTTTCATATCCGCGGCCTGAGGATTGTGATTCTTGCGATCCATTGCTGCGAAGAATTGGGCCTCTGATGGGTACACCCAGTTCCCGTCTGTAGCTTTGGGAATGGAAGAGAGTTCGCGCTCCGTGGAGAGCTGGGGTGCGGAAGTGGATGATTTGGGCTGAGAAGAGAACAGACGGGACCATATCGAGCTAGAAGATGCTGATGGCTCGTGAGATAATGCTCCATGGTCTACAGGACATGTCTCTGTTTTTTTCTGTGCCGCAAGAGCGCTGTGGTCGATGGGACACCCGGACATCGAGGCACGACGTGACGAAGAAAGATTTCGTGCGGAGGATCCCGGCTTGCGGTCCGAATTCGTCTTGACACGTAGTCGGCTCTCGGCATTTAGAATGCCGGACCTTCCAAATTTTTCACAACTTGATTCTGTCGTTTGCCAGCTGCAGCTCTCAATTACAGGCGCCAGGGGTGTAGTTCGGTCATCAGTGCTAGTCTCATGACATAAAGTCCGGCAATTCGTTAGTCTCTCCTCGCTTATAATGCTCTCACACTTGCTTGTGTTCTACATTCTCCCACCATGCCTTCCTCATATCCCGTCTTTTCGACTCCCTTGACAAAGCTGTTCAAAATTAACCATCCTGTTATGCTTGCAGGTCAGCCTTCCATGTTGCTTGTCCCTTTCAATAATTACACATCAAGTAGGAATGAACGTTGCTGCTGGACCTAGGCTCGCTGCTGCAGTTACCAACGCTGGTAAAGCCGGTTCTACCAATCGTCATTTATTCTTAACGGTCGCATGTTTCCAGGCGGGATCGGTGTAATCGGCGGAGTCCAACAAACTCCCAAGTTTCTCCAAGGGTCCATCGAGGAGTTGAAAGAGCATCTGGAGGATAAGAACGCGCCTTTCGGCGTGGACCTGCTCTTACCCCAAGTAGGCGGAAATGCGAGAAGGACAAACATGGATTATACCGGCGGTCAACTCTCCGAGCTCCTTGATGTGATTATCAATGGCGGCGCCAAGCTTTTCGTCTGCGCAGTAGGCGTACCTCCGAGGTGGGCCGTGGACAAGCTACATGATGCTGGCATCGTTGTTATGAAGTCAGTCCACATTCGCGTGTCCAGTACATCCGTCTAACGTATTTATCCTCCAGTATGATTGGACATCCGAAGGTTTGCTGTTCTTAATAGTCGCCGGGTTGTTGATTGATTAAGGCCCAACCTCTTAGCATGTAGCTAAAGCCCTGGCGCAAGGTACAATATCACTTGCCGTATGCTGTGTTCGAACTCCATTTTGAGGCTTCTTATTTGTTCAGGTGTCGACGTCATTTGCGCACAAGGCGGTGAAGGCGGTGGTCACACTGGGGATACACCCTTTTCCATCCTTATCCCTGCCGTCGTAGACTTGTGCAAAGATGCTAAAAGCCCATTAACCGGAGAACCCGTTCTCGTTGTAGCAGCCGGAGGGATTGCCGACGGAAGAGGCCTGGCTGCTTCGTTAGCGTTAGCATTTTTCTCAAGTTCTAGCGTCTACGCTAATCGTTAATCGCTTTATGCAGATATGGCGCCTCTGGCGTGTGGGTAGGTACACGATTTGTTGCGAGTATTGAGGCCGGCGCGCCTCCCATTCACAAGCAGTCAATTGTGAAAGCCGGTTATGATGATATCGTTCGGACTGTCATATACACCGGAAGGCCTATGAGTGTTTTGAAGACACCGTATACCTCCGATTGGTATGCATGCTTATCTCCCCGACTGCTCTGCTTCTCGGAAGCTAATTTGGTATCTAGGGAAACCAGACGTCGCGGAGAGATAGAAACCCTGACCTCGAAAGGTCTTGTACCGCACAATGTTGAGTTAGAGAAGTACCCAGAAAAATCACTCGAGGGCCGCACTTGTACGTCGTCCACTTATTTCTAGGGTTACGGATCTTACTTTATTGTTTCAAGGGCTTATGGGGAAGGTGGCTGGATCTATCAAGGTTAGCCTCAGTGCCACTACTCACTTATCGCAAACCGCTGATACCGTGCTATTTATACTGTAGGAGATCAAATGGGCTAAAGAGATGTGAGCACAATCGTCGTTCTTGTTCTTCTATCTCTCATATCTTCTAGTGTCGACGAGTTAGTGATGACCGCGGCGAAGAGTCTTCAATCAGCGAATGGGTTTACTGCCAAGCTATGACGTGCCTCTCTTATTCCAGTGTATACTAGCTTCTTCGAATATTGGCGTCGATAACAGGGAAGCAATCTTTATCTTGACTTGTCTCGTGAAGATATGGCCCTGCGAGGTGTCAGTATTTTCGACGGCATTCCGCAGGGCCGAGTTATTTATCGTGTCCTCTGACCAGTTACGATATGTTGGTTCCCATGCTATCCTCTTCCTACGCGTTCAGCCTCGCATGTATCTTTGCGTTGCTATTTTACTACATCAGGAGCAAGCGCAAACAACGGGCGCAGCTTCCAGATTACTGCAAACTCTCAGGCGTCCCTCCACCAACGCCTCTGCCTCACTTTGACATCTCCAAAGCCAGACCCCGTCCTTATCGCCCATTTCGATGGCAGTATATCCAGCACATGTGTAAGTGTATCATGCACTGAGTCTTGTCTGAGTCTAATCATGCCGTTGGGTAAAGCACTCAAGAAGATGGAGCCGGACTGGTGGCTTGAGCTCGAGTCGACGTACTGTGAGAGGATCGCCCAGAGGAAGGCGCTGTACGCCCAATACGGGAAGAAGATCGTCAATGCGCTCCCTGGCAGCGAAGGAGCGTGCAGGGAGCTCATGGAGATGGTCATCCAGTTCCTTACGCATCGATATCCTAATCAATTCATCTACGACTCCAACGACGGAGCCTTTGAGAATCGGATCCTCGGGACCGTAACGCAAACGCGCCAGCTTAATCCTCTCGTTGTATTACTCGAGAATGTACCGGAAGATTTCCTCATTACCCAAGGGGACGCAAAGACAGGACTGTACTCTTTACGTGCGGGTGTGTCTTGCTCGGCCGTCGGATGGAACTTGGGTACGAAAATCGGGAAGAATCTCAGCGAGATACACGTGCCGGTGCCGGATTACAAGGAGAGGATGGAGTTTTCGATGGATAGGTGTGTTTTTGTTGGGGTTGACATGCTTATCTTCATGTGACCGATTATGTCGTAGGTTCTTTAGGAAGATGGCCTGCGAGAAGCCTATTCAGCGGGGATCATGGGGCCTCGAGAAGGGCCAGCCGCTGTTTGTGCAGCCTAATACGCCGGAGTGGGCCGAACGTGAGGATCCCGATGCACAGGGACAGATGGATATCGGCGACGTAAACCTTCGAGTGGATTGGCAGACACTTCGGCGACTCCCTGTGTCGAGGGCTATTGTGTTCAACTTCAAGGCCCTCTTCACGCCGGTGGTGCAGTTGCGAGAGGAGCCGTACGTTCCGAAGCTGTTACTCAAGGTCCTAAAGGAGGGGAAGAAGGAGCTTCTGGAATATAAAGGGACGCAATTGGTTGAGCGTGTCGTCATGTCTAAACTGGAGGAGTGGGCTAAGGAGCAAGAAGATAAGGGATGGCTTCCAAAGTCGTGGGAGGAGAGAACGCTGGATGAGGATCCATTTTTCCCTGGTTGGCGTTCTTGATATACTATTTCAAGATATGTCAAAGTGAGGAGCAAGTTTGATAGCAATTAATGAATACACGTTAACAAAGACTGAATTCGATGCATTGATGCGGCAAAATAACATAAGAAAGTACCTCCATCGTCGGGCAACGTCTGTCGTTTCCTTTGTCCCGATTGGGATGATCCTCAGCCTCAGACGTGTTTCGTAGGCATAAGGCGTGCCATGGGTATTGCTAACAAAAAAATCCCATCGGACTCCGGACAATGTAGTGGCGACCAGGTGCGGGCCTAAACCACAGAGTAGGCCACTTGACGCGCTACCACTACACTACGACCACTCCCAGTAAGATTTCACAGTCACCCAATGCGATCCAGGATAATCATGATCACCGTGGGTACTCTACGGCGCCATGAAGACAAGTACAGCCAAGGAAAATACTGAGGCTCACGTTCTTCCATAGCATAGCTGGATAACAATCACCAATTTCGAAGATCTACAATGGTAGCATTTGGCTTTCTCTTCATTGCTGCATTCACAGAAACGCGTCCTCTGTCATTAATGGATGCGCCACAGGCCTCGTGAATGTGTCCAAAGACGTGTAATCTGCATTTCTCGAGGTCATTCATTCTCTCGGCCAGTTCTTCGCATCCGGCTGACTTTCCTCTCCTCGTCGTATCATGGATTTTGTGAGGCGGTGTGTGAGAGAGCAGTATCTCGGTATCAAGTGGTATTTTCTGGCTGATTCCTGCGACCCAGTTATGTCAGCCTATAGGTTCAGAAGAGGGATGGTACCTCGTCCCTGGCGGCTGCCTCGGTACTGAAACGATCCTGCTGCCTTGTATACCGAAGAGCCCTTTACGACATCAGGTTCCATCGTCGCCGACTTTGAATGAGGCGCACCGGCGATCCAAAGACCTTCCACTCCTTCCCTGCGGACGTTTGAAATGTCAGAGACTCGTATTCCAGATAGTACAGTCTGCCGTTTTGAAACTCGTCGCCTTTCATGTATTGTTTGAGCTCATTGTATTCCTGCCAACGTCAGGCACGGTCAGAGGGCCATCTTGTAACATACTTTGACTGATATTGTGTCCAAATACGAATCCAGTGCCATCTATTATCATTGATCGTGAGTTTGATACTCAGCACACATGAGTCCAAAACTCACATCGTGGTTGCCGGCAATGCATCTGACAGAGTATCAGCTAGAGCTGTGAGAAGCAGGTCAAGACCCACATTTTGGTGGGATGGGACTGCGAGTTCAACCAATTCATTGCGTCGTGCAGCTCTTTGACAGTTCCCCACATTGTCAAGTCGCCGGCATGGAGTAGTACATCACCATCCGGCAAAGGGTATTCGTTGGAATGAGTATCCGAGATGCAAACAAAGCGAGTCCAGTCTTCGCCAGGCTTTAGTGGAATATGTCCAGGCAGGAAATAGACGCGAGTAGAATCACTGGACAGGATGCTACCGGTCATGAAGGTACAAGTCAAGGGGCATGATGTCTATCTTGACCCCGTGCCACGATGTCGGTGGATGACTGGCCCTCCATTTTCGATCCTTCCTCTTGCGTCCGTCGTGGCCTTTGTCCTGTGACTGAAATCCGGAATACTACGGCATTCGAGAGCCATTCTCTGTATTTCGAGCAACATGGAACTGGTCCAGAGAAACTCGTGTTCGTCATGGGGTAAGCCAGCATTTCTCTCGAGTCCGAGCCTGGTAACTGAGAGCTGGTTCTCGTAGGCTCAATAGCAGTTCATTCGCGTGGGCCCTGCAAGTTGCGCATTTCAGCAAGCTTCCTCAGTACTCTGTCCTCGTCTTTGACAATCGCGGTGTTGGATACAGCGGCGTTCCAACGGGGCCTTTCACGTAAGTCAATGTTGAGCATACAGTACTGTCGGCTACTTGCCACGATGATTAGCGTGGCGGTCCAACTTTAATTTCAGTCCTTTCAGTTCATCGTTTATTTACTCTGGTACAGGACTAGCGCCATGGCAGAAGACTTGATCGCGCTCTTGGATTACATTGGTTGGAAGGAACCCAGAGGAATACATATCATTGGCTTGTCTCTTGGCGGCATGATAGCACAAGGTGCGACCGCATACGGGTCATATCTACACCCTTCGTTGACTGAAACCTTGAAGAGGTGGCCTATCGAATTCCAGAACGGATTACATCCCTGACTTTGGGCGTCACGACGCCTGGAGGATATCCATGGACCAACTTTCCGCCGGTATATCTGCTTTTGGTCGATGCCCATTCTGATCTAGCTAAGCCTTCCTTTTGTAGTGGAAAGGAATTATAGGACTCTTGAAGTGTGTATTACTCCTTTCTTCTGAACCATTTTTGATCATCTCTCTAGAGCCACGTTCACCAAAGACCTTGCCATCAAGGTCCCTATCATACACGACATGGTTTTTACTAAATCTTGGCTCGAAGACAAGGATGAAGACGATCCTAGTCGAACCAATAGAGAACGCGAAACGGAGGTATGTTAGATGATCCAGTTTTCCCAATGTTTCTGATGAGCTTACATCTCGGCAGGTGCTCACGAAACGCATAAACCTAACCAAGCCGCAAACTCTTCTAGGAACTATATATCAGATGTGCGCTGGTCTTACGCACCATGTTACTCCGGATCGACTGCGCAAAATTTCCTCCTCCGTCCCTAAGGTTTGTTCCTTGTAAATTGCATCAAGTCTGACTCTCATTCTTCCATCAGGTCATTCTTGTCACGGGAGACGAAGATAATTTGGTGAAGTCGGATAACACTTTTTACCTCAAGCGATACATGCCCGAGGCAGAGTTAGTGCAATGGGAGAACACTGGGCATGCCATTCACTATCAACGCCGGCGCGAATTCAATGCTTTGGTTGAGCGGGTGGTCAAGGAAGGCCGGGAGAAGGCCTTGCAGCGCGACTAGATCATTATATTAGACATCTGCACCTACATCTAGATTTTTTTCCGCAGAATATTATGCATTCAGTTATTTAACATACCCCCTACTTGTTGGAATGGCGTGTAGGTCACGAGGTATGTTGCTTTTCCATCAATATTGACAACAACGCCGCGCTCATGCATGTGTTCTATCAGGTTCTATCACAATTGACCTAGTTTTCATCTCTCTCGAGTATAGGCATTGCACAATCTAGAAATGCGTCGTATGGATGCGATTCCGAGCTTTTCTATCCTTCGAAACGCTTCTAGGCGGTCACGTCCTACGCGTTTCCGTCGAGACAGTGGACTACTTAGGATTCCTGCTTCAAGACTCTTGGCGCGCTGCGCACCCCCCAAAACAGCCTGATTTAACTGAAGTACACATGCAGGTGCATCGGAAATCCGACTGGTCACCGCATGGCGTAAGAATAGGATCCAATAAGGACGAACGGCTCCCTGAGGAGTAAAGCCATGATCCTGGTTGGCCGCAGTGGTTAGACATGTTTCCATGGATATTCTGACGCAGACCACGGTAGTTGGCGCAAAGGATCCGCATTTTCTGATGAGCGGACAACAACTCGGAAGAAGTCTTGATTCATGCATTGAAGTTTCGTATTCGCGCTTAGAGTCGAACTTGCATCGTGTATCAGTGGATCGCTCATGCTTGTCAAGGACAATGAACGAAGTCTTTATGGAAATTAGGCCATGCGGCTTTCTGCCGTTGGTACAATCTTCACCTCCACTAATTGTCCACTAATATCGCAACCTCCGCATCGGCGGACGTCGACCGACTACTCGCGCCCATGTGATTCGACCCCTCCACGAGATCTCATATTTGGCCCTTCGTGACTTTGTCATATCAACGAATTCTCGTTGTCCTCATGGTACAGACCTTTATGTTGGTGGTGTGTTCTAGAGGCACTCGTAATGACAGCGGATGATGAATGCTATGATGGCGCGCAGCTGTATCTTGACTACTTCGCCTGCTTCAAAGATGAAGTCAAAGTAGTCACAGAGCTTGTCTTAAGTCCTCTATGGTTTTTTTGTCACCGGGTAGCGCTGCACGAGCGACGCCGGACCTCATGAACGGAATATGGATTGGCACCCTGGCAGCTCCGATAAACAAATGGATACTCGTTCATTGGATGAGCCGACCCATCGAAACCCGCAGCATCTGTGTGAAATAGGATTTACCTCAGTACTTCTTAGCCATATGAAGCCATACGATAACTTACTGACCCCGGAAACCAAAACCAGTCTAGATTTGGTGCTTTTCGCAGATACTTTCATATTCAAGGTTGGCAGACATTACTGATTTTTACTAGCCGTACTGGTTGGATCTAATCCTGCTTCTCAGCGTCGTTGGGAGACGTGTACTGATTTTTGCAACACTTGGAATAATGACACACACCGTACGTGATTCATTTTGCCGAAAAATCGGAAGTATTTACAGAATGTCACCCCAAGAAGTGATCGCAAGGATCGCAATAATTTCGGTCAAGCTGTCGGCCCAACCGGCATCCTGAGGAACCACGAGCCCACCTATCGACAGTTATGTATAAAAGACACACAAACGGGTCCCCAGACATATCTGCATCTCCCCATGGTTTCCGCGTTTTCTGTTCTACTTCTTGCAACCTCGGTTGTAACGTCCGTCACTGCCCATGCAGGACCAGCTCCAGTCAACTGGAAACGCGACAATCTAGAAGCCCGAGTGTCTCTCGAGAAACGATGCGGCTCTATTCTTGCTGCCCGCCGTTTGAAACGATCTCTTCAAGCCTCGGAAAGTGTTACGCGTCGGAGTGACATTATTCCTAGGTAAGTATCATGTCCTATCTAAAATCTCAATGCTCAGCAACATTGTCTCAGGCAAACGTCCAGTAATGACAGCACTTGCTTCGTTACTCCCGAGGTTACACAGGGTCCGTACCATATCTTGTGAGTTGAACATTTCTCAGAATTTCTCGTCGCCTTTCGTTTATGTATCACATCAGGGCTGAAATAGTACGCCAGAACATGACTGAAGGTCAACCTGGGGTCCCTCTTGAAGTCTCCGTATGTATTGTTCATCCCTCGCGGCTTTAACTATTATTATTAACACGGTGCAATGATAGGTTGATTTCATTGACATTGACACTTGCGAGCCCGTCCAAGTCTGGGTTGATGCTTGGCATGCAAACGCGACAGGTTATTATGCTGGATATGTCGCGTCTACTGGTGTGAGTGACAAGGATTCAAGCCCAAGACGTTGCACATGCTGACGCGTGAACGCCAGTCTGGTATCGGCGGTGGCGCCCCTTCTGGCGGGAACCCAAGCGGTAGCGCGCCTGGTGGGCCAGCGACGGCAACAGCAATAGCAACAGCGAGCTTGGGCCCTTATGATGGTGCAGATTCTTACGACGCCATGGATTTCCTCAACACGGCTGTCGGCGACAACAGCACTTTCCTACGCGGCGTGTGGCAGACCGAGTAAGAAGCATTCCATATATTCATTCAACTAAGCTGCTGACATAGGCTTCAGCGAGGATGGCCACTTAACAATGTATTCGATTTTCCCTGGCTGGTGTACGCGATAAATCTTTTTGAGATTTTGTCATATGCTTACGCGCTTCACGAAGATTCGGGCCGCGCGCAACATTTCCACATCAAGGCGTACCCTGAAGGAGAAATTGCAGAAAACGGCACCTTCGTCGCTACCGGAAGTGCAGTCCAGTAGGGTTCTCTTTTTAGAGTTGCTGTGCGCTCTTCTTATCCCTTCATTAGTACAGGCCAATTTTTCTTCGACAATGCTACGTTAGAAGCTGTCGCCGTCGTTGAGGAGTATGCTGCGAATTCTATTTCATGGGCTGATGGTGTTACTAACGATGGTACTTACCCAACTGAATTTGCGATGGCTTGGACTAACATACCCTTTTCAGCTGATATGTGGTATCCTTACCGTACGTTTTCTGACGCTAGTGTATTTGTAATCCCCTTCTGATATCATCCTTTTCTAGAATCGGCTACAGGCTACAATGCAGAGGTTCGTATCGACGCCTAAAATCTTGATTTCGGCCTTTGATGAGAATGTTCCGACAGATGGATATCACCTGGGTGGGCGAGGATATCACAGATGGGCTCATCGGTAGTATCACTGTTGCGTTGAACATGTGTGTACTCCCTCTCTTCTCTTCAGATTGTCTCTGATGACTTGGTTTTTAACTAAGGTCTTACTTAAGTCCAGAGCTCAGCACTCAGTATGCTGACTTTGATCTCGATGAGTACCTTTCAGCTAGCCTTCTACCTTCTGCCTCGCCACTTGCGTAAAATATAGGAAATCAAGTCATTCTGCAGTAGTTTTTTTCTTTTTGTAAAATCTGTGGAAATTTTTGAATTGAACAATCGAAGCCATTTCTCTTCCGGCGGTATCCGGTATAAACTTTAGACGCCGGAACTTCCTCTGAAACAACGACCTCCTTTCATAACGACGCGCTGCAATCAGGGCAAGATTCAAGAAATATCGTTTATTATTCCTATGCGATACAAGTGTGGAGACCTAAATTGAAGGGGAAATGTCCGATAAGAAGCGTACTCGACTTCAAGCCCATGGACATTCAACAGCTGAATCTATTCTATCCTCCTCCTCTGCTACTGTCGCCGACAGACCTACAAAGAAGCCCAAGAAATCTACCAAGTCTCAAGGCAGTAAAAACCCTGATCTGTCTGAATGGCCCCATCATTTTCATCTGGTGTGCCACTCTCATCGTCTACGCGAGTATCTGCTAATAAGTTTACCGCGACTTTAGCTATTCAAGGTACGCAATAGTGTTTTCAAGACATCATCATTACCTATGTAGGCGCACAGGTGTTTAAGGTAAGGCTGATAAATGGCTCAGAACTGGCTGCTGAATGCTCCAGGCACTCAACACTGTCCTTGCATTTGTATCATCACGAAGAGAACTCGCCACATCTTTTCCTGTAATTCGTCAGTCTGTGGAGAACATTACCAAACAGTGAGGCTTTTTAGAGTGACTCCTGTGGGTCCCTGAACACAGTTTACATTCAGGCCGCTGGAGCTGGCCCAAGTAGCGGAACTCAAGTGCGTATTCTCCTTACTTATGTCGCAGCGACTTGACCTAAGCAATAGAGCTTTGTTGCCCGAAATTATTACTTTTTCTTACGTGCCTACACTTCCTGAGGAGACAGCTATGCTTCCAGGACCGTCTTCGCAGAGTGCCCCGGAGTCAGAAGGAGATGTACTGCGTCTGGAATTCGTGGACAATTGGAACGGGGGGTCGAAAAATAACGAAGGGTAATGACCTGCCCCTTCAACTCCCTCACGGTATATTCATCCAATCATAGCCTTTTTATCCCGTCTGCGCGATCCCCCACTTTGACTAAAAAGTTGATAGACAAGCGCAATAACAGATTCATCCAAGCTGTTGAAGAGTAAGTTGTTAAGTTGTCACTCTGACCCTATCAGAGCAATACTCAATGGTTCACCCAGACTTCTACAAGCAGTTTCAGCCGAAGAAGATGCTGTCATTCTTCTTCAAACGGCGGCTAAGGCGTGCATTCCGGTTAAGCCCCAGCAGACTGCAGCCTTAGGGGATGATTTTGAGCCATATTTTCCGGTGCCTGAACCGAAGGACCGTCCTTCAATTCAAGAAGTGCTCAACGATATCATGTTGCAACATTGGTACAAGGACCAAATTGGAACACTGATGACTTTCCAAGCCAAGGACGGCCATACAGGTTTATTTCAGCTTATCGCCCTTTTTCTGATTCGCTTATTGGACTAAAGATCTGGAGCTGGATGAGCCCTTATCGCCCACGATTCAAGTCGCCTTGAAAGATTCCCGAAATATTAGCAGTCTCTACTCTCATCAAGTCACCGCTATTAACGCCATTGGCCATGGAAAAAATGTTATTGTATCTACGAGTACCGCGTCGGGTAAAAGTGTTATTTATCAAGTCCCGCTATTACGATTTCTAGAGGAAGATCCTGAGGCCACGGCCATATTCGTCTATCCGACCAAGGTATGTGCATACGCAAAGCTCGGGCTTAGTATTCAGCAACCTATGTGTAGGCGTTGGCTCAGGATCAAAGAGGGGCTTTGGAACAGCTGCTATGCGCATGTCCCGGCCTTCAGCACGTCAAGGTAGCTTAGCACTAATTCAATGGCTATGCCTTTTATATGATATATTAGGTTTCAACATACGACGGAGATACTCCTCAGGACAAGCGTAAAGGTGAGTTGATGCAATCAGTTTTCCACTAGTCTTGGCTAAGCGACCTGTAGGCATCAGGGAGACCGCGTCTGTGATATTAACTAACTTTGTAAGTCTGTCACCTTCTATTGCAAGCCCAAAAAGCGCCCTAAACTCACGCGGTCCAGGACATGATTCATGCGTCTATCTTGCCGCAGGAAGACTGCTGGCGAAGATTTTTCAAAAACATCAAGGTTTGCTCAAGATGCAAATCTCAGACCTCCCTTTGACGCAACTGATTTATAGCTTTTCGTCGTGGATGAGCTACACTATTACACGGGTCTATTTGGCACGTAAGCATCACCATAGCCTTCTCCGAGGTTCCCTTACTTAGATTTAACTTGAACCTGCAGTCACGTCGCGTACATTATGAGAAGATTTCGCCGTATATGCGCAGCAGTAGGAAGTAAGTTCACTTTGTTCCGATCTTGACTATATCTGATATGAGTCAAAGATCGAAGGATTCGCTTCGTTTCGTGTAGTGCCACAATATCAAACCCAGGAAGTCACATGGAACATGTATTTGGTCTCGATAGCAGTGGCGTTGAAGTTATTACAGAGGATGGCGCCCCTACGGGCGAAAAGAGTTTTGTAGTCTGGCAACCGTCAACCATCGATCCTGTCGCTCCTGGTTTCGGAAGAGATAGCTCTCTATCGGAGGCCGTTAGACTAATGATTCATCTGATGAAGCATGGTATCCGTGTAATCTTGTTCTGCAAGGTGAGCTTAGCTGGGACTTTATTTCTCTCATTCTAGTCTTGATCTAGAATATCAGTTCAGGAGGGCGTGCGAAATGGTAGAGCAAACAAACAGAGCGCGCACAGGGTCTGGGCTGATATTCTCTCCAGGCCATGAAAGCTCTTCGTGTGATGCTAGGAATGAGCCGACGCTCTGATATCCTGAAAAGAGTGAAGTCTTACAGAGGTGGTGAGTGCCTCTTCCTTTAAGTCGGCTTCTTTCCACTTAGGCAGTCTCTCAGGATACTCACCCGAAGTACTATTATCCTGTTTCCGGTCCTGTCGAATGTTGACCCCGTTGTATTAGGATCGGCGTGACATAGAGCGTGACGCATTCAGCGGGCAACTCCTTGGAATTGTGGCCACAAATGCATTAGAGCTTGGTGTTGATATTGGCGCTCTTGACGCCGTAATTATGCTAGGCTTTCCGCTGAACGTATCAAGTCTTGTCAGTATACTGTTATTTCTTTAGGCATTCTATTCATCCTTCACAGAGACAACAAACTGGAAGAGCCGGTCGAAGGTCCCGCGACTCTCTAGCGATCCTTGTGGCCGAAGCCTTACCAGTAGATCAGTACTATGTCAACCACCCGGGAGATCTATTCGATAAGACTCCCGACGACTTGGTCATCGACTTGGATAGCAAGTTGACCTTGGAAGGTGCGTAATCATTTTGGAAAGCTGGATTGAAATCTATAGCACGTTTGATCACAGCTCATTTGCAATGTGCTGCAAATGAAATGCCAGTATCATTGAAAGACCAGGTTTATTTCGGGCCATCAATGGTCGAAGTTTGTAAAGCACGACTCATAGCAGACGATGAAGGCTGGTGAAGCTCCAAATAATCTTTTCCTGATGTTCCCATTCTCATGGTGCGTAGGTACCATACTCATCACAAATTCCGCCCTTATCCATCTAAGCACATCGCGCTTCGTAAGTCATTATATTTGTTAATCTGCGGCTTTCACACGTATATGTCGGCGTCGTTGTTAGGTGGGGTTCAGGAGGACAAGTACCTAATCATCGATGTCACACAAGAAAGACATACTATCCTCGAGGAAATGGAAATGTCCCGTGTTCTCTTTGAAATTTATGACGGTGGTGTTGTAAGTTCTATCTTCTATTTTTGGAATCGCAATTGACACTTTCCAGTTTATACATCAGGGAAGAACTTACATTGTCAGTGCGATATTTCTATCGTATGATTCGCCAGTTTAAAAAAAAAATCAGGTCAAGGAACTTCGCCACAGTGCAAAAACTGCTACGCTAATTCAAAAAGATGTCGACTACATAACATCACCTAGGTGTGCACGCACAGCTTTGATTACTTTAATTCCCTGATAAAAGCTCATCAGAGACTATACGTGAGCGGTCTGGTTTTATCACTGCAAGCTTTGGGTCTAAGCTACGAAGTGACGTGAACGCGGTGCAGACTCTTCGCATTCGTGAGATCAAAGGTTCACCAGAGCAAGCATATTACGGAAACGTTGAGGTCAAAACCTTGGTCTTTGGTGAGGACACTATCTCATCTCTAACTGTCCAACCCAACTCATGTTTCTGAAACACCCAGGATATTTTGTGCTCATGTTCTCTTCAATCCATTTCTGTTGCATTGTGAGGATCTGAAAGTATTTTCCTAGGGACCGCAAGATAAAAGACGTCGTGGATCTCGACAACGACCCTTGGGAGCAAGAGACTCTCGGAATGTGGCTCGATGTGCCAAAGCAAATACCAGGCTGGTTAAACAACAAAGGGATCAAACCAGCCGCAGCTATCCATGCAGCGGAACACGCATTTCTCAATAAGTTCGCTTTAGCTCAAGACGTCAGGACCGAATGCAAAGCTGAGGAGAAGGAGGTCAAGATCGAGAAGGAATCTAAGCGCAAGCGACCTGCTCGGTAAATGTCACTCTTGGTTTATCTCATGACCTATGGTCTAACCTTTTTTCCAGGCTCATATTCTGTGATCATGTCGGACAAGGAATGGGCAGCGGTGTGACGGCGAGGGCATTCGACAACGGTACGATTTAGCCCAGAATTGGGGCCTTCGGACTGACGTGAACTCCAGTTTACGACATACTGCATAAAGCATATGAGGCAATCGTTAGTTGCGACTGCGAAGACGTCAAGGGCTGTACTAAATGTAAGCCATCTAACTTCGGTGCTTGTGCAACCTAAGCAACGGTCTCCAGGTGTACAGAGCCCCTCGTGCAAAGAAGGCAACAAAGTCTGTTCAAAGTCCGGTGCACTCGTCATTCTAAAAGCCTTGCTTGGCTACGAAGTCGACCCTGACAGTATACCAGACGAACATGACACATTCGAAGGCGGAACAGACACCATAGTTTCTGCATCCCACGTTCGTAAATTGGGAGACATCGAAATAGAAAGAAACCTAAAATAATCCTGTATAAATAAATTAACGAGCATGATACTACCATCTAACTATGACTACGCTAACGGATCAAAATCACCCCAGTCAATGTTGGACTTGGAGTTTGAGGTATTCCAGGATTGGGCGGGTTTGGAAGGGGCAAGTATGCTACCCATGGTCATTGTGGGGTTTACTGGTGGGGCTTGTGTGGGGAAGAGCGATGGTGGCGGTGAAGACGCCGGAAGAATAGGATTCTGCAATGTGCTCATCGTCGGAGTTGGAGTAGAAAACGACAGGTTATAATTGGGTTTCTGTGGTTGCGTTTGTGACAGAAAGCCACCGGTGTTGCTGGGCTGCATAGGAGCCATGGTAGTTGTAGAAAGCGAGATATTGTAATTTGGCTTTTGGGGTTGCGGCGGTGGCGGAAAACCGCCTGTGTTCGAGGGTTGCAGAGGACTCGAGAAGGATCGGTTAGACGGTGGTGAAGGGAACGAGGCGGGACTGAAAGAAGCCGCCGGAATTGGTTTTGCGCCCAGCCGATTTCCTTGTGTGGTCCTGATAGGTGAGGAGGGTAATGTAGGTTGCGGGGCTGGTGCGGCTGGTGAATTTAGGGCAGGGCTGTGTGCTCCTGACGCCTTCGAGAAGTTAAAACAAGAAAGGGAAGAAAGAGAACCAGGTAACGCTTACTTCCTCATTGAAAATACTGCCCCACACATCATCGTCCCAAGAACCATTGCCCCGTTTCTTTGTGTTTGTACTTGTGTTAGCGGGAGCAGTTGTACCTGCTCCTCCTCCAACTAGGCTTTCAAAATCGACAGCACCGGCGAAACTATGAGTGCTGGTACCATTTCCGTTGACGCCTACACCTGATCGGTCCTCCAGTCTCTGTGAATCACGAAGGAATTGATTATGCTCCTTCTCCACTCGATCACCTAATCGCCTGATGACGTCCATAAAACGTCGGAACTGCTCTACGTTCAGGACTATCATACACATTCAATATAATTTGGGGCGTTGGAACACGCAATAAAAACTTACGTGGACCCATGGACATTGCCCAAAGCTGAGGAAGCACCAAAGTAGCAACAGCTTCTCTATCCACTTTGAAGCCCATTGCTTCTTGAACTGCCAAGGTTGCTGTCTACTGATGGTATGAGATTTCAGTTCGTACGAGACTGATAAACCATTCACCATTACGGCCGGCTCTTTAGTCCGGATTTTTGATAACAAGGGAACGAGTTTCTGAGTTAGGCTTGTCTAGATGTAATCTGCGCTCAGTATGGTTGTGCAAGGTAACGAGGAAGCCACTAACCTGATCTAGTGTCTTCACCATCGCCAAGAAGGTCTCCAAAGTTGCAACTTTCACAGTCAGTATCCTCGTCTTAGTGAAGACATACTATAAATATAGGCGTTATTTGGAGAGGTCTTGTTTAAGCAATAAACGTGGTCTTACGGCTACGTTCGGAAACATTACACCTTGTACCTCGGCATAGTCAATGGTTTCGCACAAATCCGGGATTATTTTCAGAGCACGCTCTTGAACCTCATCACAGGGCCTAGTCAGCCACTTTTGGAGCCTTTGCGAGATGGAAAGGAGCTCACGATAGCATGCTCTGATTCCAGAGCGTTATACACCAACGGCAGAACCTCTAGGCAACGATCAACACGACTCACAAAATGACCTTGTCGGTATCATGAACGTACCTCCTCGAAAGACAGACTTGTCAGTTTTACTTTGAAGCATGGAGAGATTGTCTAGTAAAGTAAGCATGTTCTGTGGTGGCTCCTTGACGGCGAACAACGGCTTCAGACTGGGTAGGACCAGGGAGGCAAACTGAGGAGCTGAGAGCGCGGTCGCTATAACAAAAACATTTGGAAGAATATAAGGTAGTAGATGGATGTCTTTCATCTGCAGTAGAATTAGCAGGAGTGAAATGTCGACAGACAAGGAACGCGCCTCTTCAAGAAGAGAAGGCAATATCTTTCTCGTCCTGAGGCCTTCTGAAAACTTGTCCAGAACTCCTGTTAGACCCTTCATAAACCCGATCTTCTCCTCCCTGGTCTTTGCTGTAAAATTAGATCGGTCCAGAAAATTTAGTGTTGATATTGGTAGAGACGAGAAAAACGGATGAGAAGGAAGCGTTGTTGGGGTTGGTCTGTTATTTGAGTGACGCGTTATTAGGGAACGAAGAAGACCTTGGATGATCCATGTGAGATTGAGGAGATGGGAATTGCGAAAACAGCTGACCTTGCAGGTCGGCATCGAGTCTCTCCATACCAGGAGGGACCCGTCCGGCGTTCTCTCTTAACCCTGCTAGACTACCATGCGTTTGAAACGGCGTCTGTCCCTTGCAATGTACCGCGTAGAGCACAACGCCGAGAGAAAACATGTCGGATGCAGTTATCAGGACTTCATCTAAAGCATACTCCGGGGCTATATAGACTATGGTTTAATTCGTCGGCGAAGAGAGAGGACGCGCAGCTCACCCATATAATCAAAGGAACGCTGTATGTACGACGGCACACGTCCATCAAACGTCGGGAACTCCCATCGTGTTGGAGAACCGTTCGGTTGAAGGAGTGGAATGGTGAGACCCAGACCGGATATCTTCCAATCACCCTTGAATTCGCAAGAACGTCAGCTTCTCGAGCGTAGACCGTATTCGACACGTACTGCGCTATTAATGATGATACTTTCTGGGCATATATTTGAGTGTATCAGCTGGGCCGACGTGTGCAGGAAGGAGAGGCCTTTGCAGATCTGCAGGATGCCCTTTTGAATCTGGGTGGACGAAGAGTGATGAAACCCTGGTATGTATTGTGAACCAGAACGAGCCGCACCTCGACCTCGTCAAGCTCTACCCACGGCCTGAATCGTGAACTACCTGGAATCGACATATCCAGCGACGAGAGAATGGGTTCCGTCGCAAATATGAGCTCGCTTCGTGTTTCTTCGAGCGGTTCGACCATTTCTTGACACGTTTGCAGTCAGCTCGATAATCGCATAATTTATAACTGGGCTAACCGAGGATGGATGGATGGCGCAACCGACCGAGTGCTGAGGCCTGTGATTTTTAAATAATTGATACAAGTCGTGGCAGGGACATATACGCACCTCTGCTTTCAGCACCTCCAGTATCCTCTCCTTTGACAGTGGACCCAGCCTCTCCGTATCAGGCCCACGTTTATCGAAGCTCCATACTGCTACCCGCTTGTTAGTGACTCGATGGTAGGCACCCTGAACCTTCCATAGTCCGATATGCAGTGAGACAGGCGCTGTTTGAGGCGAATTCGAGGTGGAAGCTGGGCCAGGCGTGGACGATCTGCTTCCTGCTGTCGAAGGGTCTCCAAAGTTGTACGACTGAGAAATCGCAGTGCGAGCAAAGAACGAAGTAGCCGCTGCGAGCATGGTGTTCGTAAGGGAAAAACGCCAAATTTGAACTTGTGATGGCGAAATTGCAGTAATACTTCCGAACTTCGAGTCGAGCATTTTTCATATTAGACAAATCATATAAGTGAGGAATATCGATGATACAAATGATACAAACATGTCAGTAATACAAGATAATAATGATGTCTACGAGCCCGAAAAATGCACCTATGCCATCTCATCCAACTCTGCATTATCCTGTCCAACCTCTTCCACGAAATCGCTAACTATATCTTGCAGTTCCCTGACAAGATTATCTCTATCCCACGCAGAACGATGGCGCCAGACACATCCCAGACACGTAGCACGGAGCTGCTCGAGCTGCTCCACAGTAAGCGAAGATGTGTTCCCGCGCAGACTGCCTTGCAGTTGTGATACAAGTCCATCATCGACATGGAAATCAGGTAGCGGAGTAGGTGTCCTTTCGATAACGATTGGCGAGGGCTCTTTCTCAGGCACAGGAGAGACACTTTTAGGTGCTGGCGAAGGAGCCTTCGCCGACGGGCCGACCTCAGGTGCAAAAGGGTTCTCGGGGTCGTGAATAGGAGTAGGAGGAATAGTCGAAGGCCTGGAAACGGGAGGAGTAGGTTCCCATTGCTCCATAGCGTTGGTACCAACAGGAGCAGGGTTAAGAATAGAGTCAAAGTTTGACGGTCGAGTAGTGGCAGGATCCACCACCATGGCTTCAGGTTGTGTGTATGCAGGGACGGGTTGGGGATGGGAATATGGGGGCATATTAGAGAAAGAGGGCATCGAATGCTGATTCCCGTATGAGGGCATCGGTTGATTCATATATGGTGGCATTGGTTGCTCAGTCCCAAACATAGACTGTCCATTAGGATACGAAGACATCGAAGGCATTGGCTGGTATGAAGGCATCGACTGCTCAGGCATATATAGAGACATGTCATGATGTGGTGCGGGTCCAGGAACCGGGAACATGGCAGGCTGAGGGTAAAGAGAAGCTGTACTCTGCTGATTGAAAGTCAGTTGACCATTCGGAACTTGAGGGTATAGAGGCTGCATCGTCGGCGCAATAGGTTGCATCGGCTGATCGAATGAAGGAACTTCAAATCGCACTCGAGGTGAAGCAACAAGATTCAGAGGATCAGTATCATCTGGATCGCCGTCCGCGTCCGCGTCCCCGTCGGCATCACCATCAAGCAACCTTGTTCGTTTAGCATCGTGTCCCTCCCCGTTCTCTTCTTCTGATCCATTCGAGTCGAGCGCTTGTCCATCTGCCCTCTGCCGCTTCAAGCTACGTTCCAACCTCACAGGATCGGTAAGCGCAAGCTCTGGCTGTTGGCCGTTGTTTCGAGCGCTCCTACGGGCAGCGACGACAGCGGCCTCTGTCGCTTTGCCCTTCTCCTTCTGTCTGTTCTTCTTCTGTTCTTCACGGCGCTTTCTCTCCCTTGGAGCCATCCGCTCACACTCAGCACGAATGTGAGGATCAAATTCCTGGAATATGACCTCTGCTGCCGTGAACAACGCTTGTGCCTTTAATAGGCGCTCATGGTCGTCCTTGTTGAAACAACAGACTGAGGCATTATGGACAATTTTTGCGATGTCGTCCATGAAATCTTGAGGAGTGAGATACCGATCGTTGTAAACTTCGAGGTGCATTTTGTCCAGATCGATGTCGTACAATTGAATTCGTGGAGCAACCGGCTCAGGGACAGGCAATTCTGGAACAATGCCATTAGCATGTCCGTTTACAAGCGGCTGCGGTGCTTGTTCTTCTGTAGCAATTTGAATGACACCATTTGGTTCCACCTGACCCTCAATTACCGCTGGGACGGTTTCATTGACCGCAGGTTCTGGGAATGCATTGTTGAACATGTCGAATGGATATTCATCCTTTGCGAACACGGATAAGTATACTAACTCCGAAAGGAAAGGGACTACTTACAGTAGCACGTTTGGTAAATCGCTTAAACTTCCGTTTCAAGTCGGTCAGGATAGGCCCGAGCCGGCCCTTCAGTGAGGTTATGACGCGATGATCACTCGCGATCTGCATTGCGATCTCAGCTTCCGTCGGTTGACGAGGTTCTGGTGGTGGTGCTAAGGGCAGTTCCTCAAGGATACGCTTTTTCCTTTGGATGCCGTCCGCAAACATGTTGGGAGGCCTACGGATGTCCTTAATGAGACCGTCGAAGAATCGTTCTCTTTGCTCGGCAGTGGGGACAAATATTTCGACTCGGTTATCTTTAGTAGGACCGAACCACGACCTGACGTCACGCGGTAGGTCCATGAACCGACCGTCGATGATGGCCAAGAGAAGAATAGGATCTGTAGGTGCCAGGGTATCAAGCATGGCACGAACGGTGGATCGAGACGTTTCGGACACGGCTGCACACCAGCCCACAAGGGAAGGTATATAAATGACGGAGGGCTGATGTCGTTTCGCCTCCACGAATAATTGTACGATGGCGGCTTCGACGGTCTGCTCACGATCAGTTAATGATAAGTAAAAGCAATGCCACTACTTACTCTTGTAGAGTCACCCATGAGAGTACCCAATTCAAGGCTTTGGACGTGATAACCTTCCAGATGGTGCAGAATGGCTGCGCCGATGTACCCTTGACCCATTCCCGGCGGTCCATACAGTAACATTCTGGGCCGATGTATTCGTAAAGTGGCCATAGCTGAAACCAAGTCAAGTCAAATGGGTGAAGGAGCAAGAAAGGAACATACATTGTGACAGTAATTCACGCTCCAAAGCACCAGCTTCATCGTCATCATCATATTCCGCTTCCTCTAAAGCAGAAAGCTTCTTTTCAACAGGCAGCACACGTTCGATTACGGCTTTGGCTTTCTCAAATGTCTCGGAGAGTAACGGTTCAAATTGTGGCGGTAATGGTGTGGCAGAGGAAGATGATGATCGGGCGGACGACGGAATCATTTCTGAGAAATAAGTTGGATAATGTGCTATGCAAAGCGGCCAGAATAAGACGCACTCTTGATAGAAATCATGAAGTCCCTCAAGCCCACTCCAATGGTTTCAGGCTTGAGCAATAGGCGATCATTGGACTTATAGATCTGCGGATACTTGCGCTGTACAGCATTCAAAGCAGCTTCCGTACATAATGCCTGCAGATTTCAGTCAGTTCAGGCAAAAGACGGTAGCGTAAGCACCTACCCTCAAATCTGCACCCCCATAACCTTTGGTCATTTTGGCCAGACCTTTGAGCTTCTCCGAACCGACCTCTCCAGACCATCCTTCCCAGTCTTTGGTCATGATACTTAGAATCTTTTCTCGTGCGTCGATCTTGGGTAACTCGAAATAAAATTCTCTGTCAAACCGTCCAGGCCGTCTGAGAGCGGGATCGATGGCGTCGGGTCGATTTGTTGCTCCGATAACAATAACCTGACCTCGTCCATCCATACCATCCATAAGAGCTAACAACGTGGAAACTATTGAGGCATGGATCTGGTCCTGCTTCGACGACCGGACAGGCGCCAAACCGTCTATCTCGTCGAAAAATATTATGGAAGGCTGACAAGCACGAGCTTCTTCAAATAAAAGTCGAAGTTGCCGCTCAGCTTCACCAACCCATTTGGAAAGGGCGTCAGCACCCTTGCGCATAAAAAAAGCTGAAGGAAAGTATCAGATACGGATCCAGATAAAAAGAGATCAAATTACATATTTGTTTGCCATTCGAACGACAGCTCGCAGCAAGAGCTCGAGCAAGAAGAGTCTTTCCTGTACCTGGGGGCCCATGGAATAGAACTCCTCGAGGTGGAGTGACGTTAAATCGTTGGAAGACTTCAGGATATAGTAGCGGCAAAAGAGTCATTTCCTTCAAGGAGTGAATGTCTAGAGGAGATAAGCAACAAGAACGGAGCGGGATATTGCCACTCACGATCATCCAGCCCACCAACTTCGTCAAAGGTTACATTCACATTGACGCCCAAAGGATCAGCATCCGCAAGAGCTGGGGAGATGCGGGCATGAGCACAAAAGTTCAGTTAGTAAATCCAAGAAAGGACGCACCAGCATCGGTGATTTTCCCCAGATTCGATGGTGTGCCAGCCGCGGCGAAATCGGGCGCTATAAGACCATTTCCACCCGTACCCACACCCCCGTCAAAGGCGCCCATACCAAAGCGCTTACGGGGAGTCCTTGTAGGCGCATCAGAGTCAGAGTCGTCACCCGGCATCCCCATCCACTTCGAAAGCTCTGCGCCACTTGCACTCCAGCCCAGTCCCTTCGGCTTTCGCCCACCACCATAACCATTTCGTCCTCCATGACTTTTAGCTGGCTTCAAAGGGGGTCTGGACATCTCCTCTAGCGGAGGTGGGATGGCGTAATTGATCTTCGTTCGCTGACGTAGAGCATACGGTTTTCCATCATCCCCGTCTTCCATATCCTGATCTCCTTCTGCATCCTCGACGTCATGAGTTTCTGGAGGTTCCAGGTCCGACGATGTACCAGGTGCGTCTCCAATCGACCCGTCGGCAGAAGCGGATGCACCGGAGGATGTGTGCGCTTCGTAGTCGGCATCATGATTGCGATTGCGCGAAGCCCGTTTGGCCGCACGCACCGAACGTAATTCAGCCTGGGAGGGCCGGGGGGGCTCCTTGCGGGACCGCAATCTGGTCTTAGGACCAGTCTTCTCCTTGTCGTCATCGTCTTCGACGACGAAACCTGTAAGATTGCGTGTTTTCCGACTGGGCCGACGCGGGCCATGTTCCTCTTCCTCATCGTCACCATCATCCCCTCCAATGGCTACGTCGTTGAAGAGTTGATCTGCAGAAGCAGCCTCGCCGTTGACGCCAGGGTCGTCATCACTTTCGGCATAGGAATGCTTTGCAACCGTTCGGCCACTACGCGTCTTTGTCAACTCGCGCTCAGGCGGTTCTTCGACGTCGGCTGGCGGTCCCGAGAGTTGGTCGTCAGAAGATTTGTCGCTGCCGCCATCATGGTATTCAGATCCAGAAGGACCGCTTTCAGATCCACGAGAATGCCTCGAAGACCTTCGAAGTTGTACGACCATTGGGCGTATCCTTAACGTGACTTTTTGCGGCAATGGCAGGGTATGCTGTGAGGCGTGCTGATCCGTGGGCGAAGGTTGGGGCATATACACGTCACTGGCGTAGCTTGGAAGCTATGACCGTCGACGTATTAGAAGAAGAAAGATATGGAAAGAAATAGGCAGCGCTGTGGGCGCGGTCGCGCACAACGATGAAGAAATTGAAGAGAGAGTAGGACAGAGGTTTGTTATTGTTTGGCAACGACATTTACCTTGTTTGTCAACTGATGGAGTAATCTGGTTGAACGTGTTCGGATGATCCTCCTCGAGGAAGGTCTCCCTGCCACCACACCTCAGGACGCTCATCTCGCATTTATGCTGCATGAAGCAGATCGTTGGAAAGTGCGTGGAAGGCGACGACTGATTCCGGTCCCCTTTCCAATCATTTTTCAGCGGAAAAAAGGGGTAAAAGCGAGAAAATGCTGCTGGATTGTGGGTCCAAAGTTCAGAGATGAGCGTTCGAGACAAGAGCCTTAGAAATCGTTTTCAAGCAGAGCTCAGTTTCGACGATTGCGTCCGGATACATCCGTGTGACGCACATTGTCATTTGTGACGCGTGACAGTATTGGGCTTGCGCCACAGTATTCCAACATTCCCGACCTCCTCCTCTACTATCGCGCACATTCAACTATCCAACTATGTCATTCTATCCATCTGGCAACGACGACGGCACACTTTCCAGTTCCCCTTCAGAGACGAGGCTTCGCGTCGCGGTTGAACGTCTACGTGCACTGGAGGATCGCGTTCAGACACTCAAGGACCAAAAGACGATATTGAACAGAAGGCGAGGCGGAGCAGCAGGCGCGCAAGAAATGCTCCTTGCAGCAGTCCAGGCCCAAGAATCGAAGACGGTACAACTGCGCGGGTTTCTAGTGCTGCTATCAGAATTGAAGTACTACGAGCGGATCCGAGCAGAGAAGGTAGAGCCTTGGCAGAGTGGTCTCCCTGAGGATCCTTCAGAAGTTCTGGTCGACCTTGTCAAACACGCTAGTTCCAGGCGAGGCTCCTATTGGAACGAAATCATTTCCCGAGTCATTGGGCCTGTTCCCTACCCCGAATATCCTGACGCCATTCAAGAACTTGTTGCTTCTCGTAAACAGAGAAAAGAATCGCAAATGTTTGCGGATTTCTGGCAAAGGACAGCGCAAAAAGGTGACCGGAACGCAAATGTAACATGTCCTACGCCATCGAAACGCCCTCAGAGTCTTGCATCCGGCTTCAGAGTGCGAGGCTCTCAGGTCGATGATTTCTTGAAAAGGTTCAAGAGCGAAGATTCCTTTGCTACAGAAATAAATGATAATAGACTTTCGCTGTCTTCCTCTGAGGTCGTCTCCCTATCCTCGCTTTGCACTGTGCTGCCATCTTCCTGTCATTCTTTTCGCTCGGATCTGTGCAAACTCGAGGATAGTACATCATTCCTTCACTCTACAAAGCCAGATTCGCCAGTTCAGCCACCTGGCTTTGAAGGACCTCCGGATGTACCTGACCGCGGCGTGTCTGCTGCTGCTCAGATGCCCGTTCTACCTACCATCCCTTCACAGTATACACCCGCCCTCCCTCAGAGCAGTAGTGGCTACATATCTATCGATCACGCGCTCCAATCTCTCGAACGGATTTGCTGTTCAATGAATACCGAATCCAGCTCGGAAAGTTTGGCGGTTGATTCACAGTGTTTCCATCGATCTCCTACAATGACGCCTCAGATTTCTCAGGAATCAGTACGAGCAATTCCGGGATACGTCGTTGTCGATGTTTTCCCTGAAGCCTACACTGCATCACTCCCTCAATCTCCTATACCTACAATCTTTCCTCCCACGTCTTCTCCTGGTATGACTCTAATCGAAGCGCTCCTTTCAACACCTCCGAGTAAACCGCCTCCTCCAAAGAAATCAAGGTTGCCAGTTCTGAAAAAGTTTGCTCCCATTGGCCAGATGAAACTTTGCGTCGACCCAAAGCCGAAGGCATCTTCTATACCGGTTCCCATCACTAAACAACCAACGTCCAAGAAGGTGACAGCTCGCGGCAAGGAGAATCTGCCCGTCGAGATGAAGCAGACGAACATGAGAAAGTCGAAGTCTTTTCGAAATTGGGGACGGTTGGGAACCAAAACTCTGAATTAATCTCTGTATTCATTCTGTTCGTGTGTACATGTATTATCTGTAAAATCAAAGAATTTGGCCAGGTCCAAGCGCAGCCAAGCGCTAAGATTTGCTTACTTTGATTTTTACTGCCGCCGGTCTGCGCAGTGTTTCATTTATTCGATTGACGTCGCGTCACTTGTCCGCAGCAAGAGAGAACATATAACTTTGCTGCTGCTGCACAGGTCTGCGTAGCAAACATTCGTTTGCCTTCCCTCTGTCTTTCCTTACAGATGATACTAGACGAGAAATGCATCCTTGCACCCCCGCCTCCTTATCTCCAGGCCATCGCAGGAAGCAGCAATCCACCTCGCCGCCGGTCAAACTTGACTTTCTCGTCCCTCCCTTCCCATCTTTTGCTCCAGATTGTCTACTGTACATTCCCTCTCGAGGATGGCGAATATGACGGCGACTCCAAGTTTGTCAGACAGCGGGAGAATCTGCACTGGCTAGAAACGTCGCTGAGACTGGTGAATAGGGCGCTATACATTGGTATGTATCACTGTCTATGCCGTTCTGCAGCATCTAACGCCGACTTTCAGCGTGTATGCATATACTGAGGTCGACATATCTCCCAGCCTACAACCGTCTCGTTCGACCGCCATATTCCTCGGATCCATTCCCCACCTCTTCACCTTCCGAGATACAGTCATCCACTTCTCCCTTGTTCACTCACCATCGTGAGCTTGCGACCCTCGACCGCTTTATTTCTCTGCTGGCCCATGAAGACCGCCTCCTAGACACGTCAGACCTCCATTTACCTCGTGAAGAGGCCTGCAAGGATCTGTTCGACCTTCTACAGCCAAAGAGCCGTTTGGAGGACCTGATAGCAGAACAAGGAAGTCGACTTGGCGTCGTTGTCCTAGACCGTCTACGCTCGAAAGGCCATCGCTCGACTAACAGCGGTCTATCATTCTCGTCGGCAAGGACATCAACATCGACGCTCAATTCTCCCCACGATTCGACTTCTTCAATCAAAAAGCACTATGACACCGAGACCAGCTCCCCTTCTTCGTCACCAGTCCCATCAGTGCAATCACTGTCCATAGCAAAGCGGAAGAAATCATCATTCAACTTGTTCTCTTTCGGACGCTCCAAGAAACCCATCGCCCCTCCTCCGTCACCATCTGTTCCCGTCCAGAGACCCTCCATAGATCCCATTCCATTTTCCACCCTAAGCATATCTTTCTCGCCAAGGAGCGTAGGTCTTGTGTACACCCCTCCTCCCGAAGCCTTGCGTTCCCCTTCAGCCACTTGTTCATCCTCTCCCTATGGAGGGAGCACGTATGGGTCCTTGAGCATGAGCATGAATGCCAATGTTCTGCGAAAAAAGACGCTTGTCGTAATCAACAGGACCAGGGACGAACCTCTTGAAGTCAGCGCTAAGCGATTAGTGCAATCCTTGCAAACATGGCTGGAAGAGGACTAGGATTTCTCCCATTCTTTGGACAGCGGAAGGATGCGCGATCCGCGCAAAGATACGTCTTGACAATGTATTCCAACCTGACCGGTATAATAGTTTCCATTCCATGAACCCTCTTGTCGTGCTTATTTCTGGTCACAAGTATTTATCCATTCATATCTCTAGATATTTTTTATTTCTCGTATTTTCACATGGGTAGGACAGCAGTACATAAGAAAGGGCGTGTAAAGTATGTATAACGATGATGGTATTTCTACATGGACGCATCTCGTCGCGAGTCGCTAAGGACAACTATGGTCATGGCGATCTTACGGTTCTTTCTCCAGATTGCCGTCGTCCCCCCGGGCCTCTGATAACTTATCGGCATCGACCCGGTGGTTTAACATTTCTCTTGCATATGGCGGAGTCCATATTTCGTCGGGGAATGCGCCAGAGGGGCTTTGTCTCCCCAAATAACCCCTTGTGACCGGTATGTGGGCATACTCTAAGGGGTAGACGGGAACTGGGAATCTACCAAAGTATTGGGTACTATGCCGAGAGAAACGTCCTGAGAACTCACAGAGTAGAGGCAGCCCAGTAAACCGTCATACTTATAGCCACGGAGATAATCCACCCGTTGTTGAACATCCTGATGACGTTTTTATCGACCTGTAGGCGAGCAACGTAAGGGTCATCAATTGCGAAAGACACATAGGTGGCACCAAGTTTTGGTTGTAGCTTCCAATTAGTCCCGGGAACGGAATAAAGGCTCCGCATATCCAAGCAAAAATCCCTCGCCAGTTGATACCAAAAAAACCATACCAATACGGCGCGGAGCGGTCTGAGGTGTACAAGGAAGGAACATGAAAGTTTTCCTTCCTCACAACAAAGTAGTCGCACCACATGACGCCCATTAAAGAACCCATGAAGATATTCTGTTTCCAGGCAAAGTTAAAGGTGTATCCGGGTGGGATAAACGATGAGGCACTGACATAACTCCCAAGGAACGTCAAGAACTGGGCCGCATTTGTCAGGAAGTTCCATGGGGTGATCGCCAAACCTAAAATCGCGCAGAGAACCTGCCCACGTCGGATGTTGAACCAGCGGGGGAAGATAGCAGTAATGTCGGCACCGAAAGGAATGGAGTTGGCGCTAATCTGTAAATCGTTGTGTTAAAAGATTAGAAATATCTCTCGTGGGTGTCTCTTACATTGGTGAGAGCTGTGCCTCCGACAAAAGTGATAGCCACAAGGAAGCATAGAGTGCGAGCACCAGCATTCCAGTTGTGATCAAGAATCAAGTCGAGCTGAACAATATTAGGCATGGGGCAAGACTGAATATTAAATCACGGACCTGGTCCCACATATTCCATGTGGGTTCACCCTAGGGAATATTTAGTGCAAGGGACATGAGAAGCAAAGAAGAACCCCTACACCGTACAGGACTTGGATCGCGGCCGTAGTACCAATGGATAACTGTCCGCGCGATCTTATTCGTCGAACATTAATAACCATATGCTTCGTTACTCACGAAGTATATTAAAACTTTGACAAGGAAGGCGGCTATCGCCTGGGGATAGCTTGCATCGAAAGGGGCCCTCGCATATCGCGTGAGATCCGGTTGAGAAATGAGCATCTGCACGAAATGTCACATGCTGAACACGCTTGCAATTTCATGGATGAACATACCGGGGAAATCCCACTCATAACGACATTGATACCCTGCATCCAAGCCCATCCCACCCTGAGGAACAGAAACAATCGGTCTGTGATCATTACGATGAAAAGAAATGTGTCGCACGAGTCCTCGGAAACTTTGGTGTCTGTTGCCAAAGTGAATTTCGATAGTCCACCTGCGGAATAGCTAGGAGAATTATCAGCAGACTAAAGGGCCGTTGCAAATAAACTCACATTGACCAGGCGCAGAGTCCAATAGCGCAAGGAGGTAAGAGGACAGCTTTGATTTCAAACGCCAACTTGATCGCGCGGGGATGGACAAAGAGTAAAGGGACCGTAATCATGTAGTAGACCATAAAGGCCGTAAATGCTTGGACGGTGATGTTAGCCGACTCCGAGAACGGGTTCATCTTCGTTGTCCACTTGTATCCAAAAATGCACCTGAAGCAGATGCTGAGTAGACAACCGGCATAATAGGACTGAATCCCGTAGTCTTCCGATACGCAATACGTCAAATGGTGAAAGGAAGAGTAACTTATAACTTACAGATGGCAGCGATGAGGGAGCGAAGAGCCACGAAGAAATATCCAGCGTAGACGCCCATTGAAGATCGGATGTAGACTGGGTATCCTAAGTGAAAGACTGAACCGGGGTGAGAGGCAAAGACAATTGCCTACATATTTTATTTTATCAGAAAGAAAGATGCGACATGATATGAGACCGCTTACGGTGGAACTAATAGCTGAACCAATAGCAGCTACGCCTATCGCGTGCTCAAGACTCAGACCGAGTGAGATGAGGGAAGATCCAGATGCCCATCTGTGAAGTGAACTTATGAGTGGGGAGAGATTATTGAAGGTAGTGAGTTTGTTACTCACCCGTTTGCGTTAAAGGAACTACCCCACCATAGGGAGACATAATCGTACCAACGCCAGGTCCTCTATGAATTGAGAAACCATCCAGAGCTGAAGCCTAGTCGTTAAGTGAAAAGCAATCACCTCTGACTCAGATGTAGGATCTAGATCTATATCCAAGTATACGTTAAACTAGTAAAGGGCATAGAACGGGAGGCTCACCTTCATTACTCCATTGGTGTCGTCCACGAAAAGCTTTAGAGCCAGGGGTTTCGACAAGGTGGATTATCTTCCCGGTGAGAGTCATAGTGGCTTAGGTAGCAGACCCAGCAGAAACTACAACGTAAGAACATACTGCCGACTCGGGAAGCAAGATAAAGGCACGGACTCGGGAGCGATATCAGGGTCGTCCCGGTTCCCGTTTCGAAGTGAGAGCGGTTCAACGGAGATTTCACGATGTCCGAATGTGATGATGACTGAGATTCTGCAGAGTGATCCGTATGTACATTTCAGATGACCAACCGAGCCGTGGGCTCATGCCGTCTGAAATTACATCTTCTTCGGTCAAATGGTGGGAAGATTTTAATTCCTGCTGAACCATGTCAGTGGCGCAACAATGAAGCACGAGTAGCTATCTCACCTCCATAATCCAGATGGGTGTTCTCGCCCGGATGCGTGAGCTGGAACAGACATATTTGTCTTTTCCCTTAATGAAAGGTGGGAAACAGTCCGCAGTCTGGCGTGCAGCACGATCTTTTATTGCTGCTTCGTACAGCACAGGCAACGCCAGACATACCAGTCATGCAGTGGCTCGATCGACAAAGACAGTGTGGTCGATATGACACCAAAATCGCTGCGTGCTGGGGCGGCAATAAGGTGACCCTCATCGTAAATGCGCTCTTTGAGTGGTGAGAGACGCTACAAGCTATCTGATACCCTCAGCACTGACCGTAGAAGAAAATGAACGCGTGCACGTGCGTCGTGACCGTGTTGCAGCTGGCGGCCATAGCGGGCCGGGGCCCATTTAGTCATACCCGAGACTCCGAGTACTTACCCACAACTATTGCTCTTTCACTGTCACCATCCATCCTCTAATCCATCATGAGCGGCAAGCTTGCTTCAGGTAGATCACATCGTTTCAGGGCGTCTTGAAGCGACTGTTCAGAATTTCATATTTGCAGAATATCCGTCCTGGAAGAAGCTTCAGCAGATCTACGACAGCGAGCACGCCAATCTGGTCCTTAAGGACCTCTTCGCCCAGGATCCTGCCCGTTTCTCCAAGTTCTCCAAGGAATATGCATCTGGATCTGGACCAGATGTTACTTTCCTCCTCGATTACTCTAAGAACCTCGTCACGCAGCCCATCATCGATATTCTCCTGTCTTTGGCTCGGGAGGCCGGGGTAGAGACATACAGGGACAAGATGTTTGCTGGCGAGCACATCAACACGTCAGAGGATCGTGCCGTCCTCCACGTCGCTCTTCGAAACTTCGACGACTTCAAAATTCAGGAAAGCGGGGTCGATGAGGTGTCGGCAGTCTTAGAACATATCAAAGTCTTCTCCGAGGCCGTTCGCTGTGGCGGATGGAAAGGATATACAGGAAAGACGATTAACACCATTGTCAACATTGGTATCGGGGGATCCGACTTGGGCCCCGTAATGGTCACCGAAGCCTTGAAGGCGTACTCAAAACGTGATCTTACAGCTCACTTCGTATCCAATATTGATGGTACCCACATTGCGGAGACTTTGAAGGTCTGCGATCCTGAGCGCACCCTATTCATCATTGCTAGCAAGACTTTCACTACTCAAGAAACCATCACCAATGCCGAAAGCGCCAAGGCTTGGTTCCTCGAGACTGCGAAAGATCAAGCTCATGTCGCTAAGCACTTTGTTGCTTTGAGCACTAACACCAAGGCTGTCACTGCTTTCGGTATATCTCCTGACAACATGTTCCAGTTCTGGGACTGGGTTGGTGGCCGTTACAGCTTGTGGAGCGCCATCGGACTGTCAATCGCCTTGGTAATCGGTTATGACAACTTTGAGGCGCTTCTCAAGGGTGCACATGGAATGGACAAGCACTTCAAAGAGACGCCACTGGAGAGCAACCTGCCGGTTCTGTTGGCCATAATAGGGATCTGGTACAACGATTTCTACGGTAAATGATCTCCTTTTTTCCTGCGTCAATCGATACATATATGCTTATAGGTTCACAAACACATGCTTTGCTTCCATATGACCAATATCTTCACAAATTCGCTGATTACTTCCAGCAGGTATGTTAGGTACTTGGCGATCCATGAAATTTTAATCTCACCATGTATATACAGGGAGATATGGAGTCCAATGGCAAGTTCGTCACAAAAGGTGGCCAACGCGTCAATTACCAGACAGGAGTGCGTCATTTTTGGGAAGCGCAGACTCTGACTCACATGCAATACAGCCTATCATATGGGGTGCAGCGGGCACCAACGGACAACATTCCTTCTACCAGCTTGTCCACCAGGGCACGAAGCTGATTCCTGCTGACTTCATCGCCCCCGCTACTACCCAGAACCCAATCCACCAGTCCAAGCACCATCGCATCCTCTTGTCAAACTTCTTTGCTCAACCTGAAGCTCTCGCTTTTGGTAAGACCGAAGAGCAAGTGAAGAATGAATTAGGTTCAGGGGCAAGTGAGGCATTGATTAAGAGCAAGGTGTTCGAGGGAAATAGGCCCAGTAACAGCATTATGTTCCCATTGTTGACGCCTGCCACCCTTGGTATGTCCCATCTTCGTTGATCGATGCTTTCGTCTCATGGATGCCGAATGAACAGGCGCTCTGATCGCTCTGTACGAACACAAGATCTTCGTGCAAGGTGTCGTCTGGGGTATCAACTCCTTTGGTACGATTAGTCAATATTTGCTGAGCTTGTCTATGATTGATCATAATTTCTGTAGATCAAATGGGTGTCGAACTTGGCAAAGTCCTTGCAAAGAACATCCTTGCCCAGCTCGGCAGACCTGAGGACGTTAAGGGCCACGACAGCTCGGTATGTATTGACCTAATTGCGTGGCTTCCTAATCACTGACACGAGCCCGACAGACCACTGGCCTCATTCATTACTACCAGAAATACAGGAAGGAGTAAAGTCAACGAAATGAAACACAGGGAATTGAAAGCATTTTGAGTTCATAAATTGTAGTACTACTGACAAAGAAGTGTAGGCTTAGGTGTGCGCATAATAGACGTTTATCTTGTATCAAAGTGGTATCAGAACCGATATATCGTACCAACTCATTCTTCTTCCAACCATTCCCCAAGTGCAGCGACCAAGTTCGCAGCGCATGTCTCGAGAGGCTCATCTCTATTGTTCCTCACCACCTCTACGATGGTCTTTCGCCTCCCTCCGGGGCCAGTAGGTCCACTGACGCTCATGCTAAGTGCACCAAATTCGCTCCCATTGAACGACGAGGCATTCGTGGGAGGCTGCGTGTATACCAATGCCACCTTTCTGGGCGTAAATGATATAGATAAATAGTCGGAGGGTATGGGGTGAACAGTACGCTGCAGCCGCGGCGGTGGAATCGGCGGGTCTTTCTTTGCTTTAGAGGAGAAAGAGGATTTGAGAGCGGACTTTGAGAACATGCTGAAACCTAATTTGGATGGTGATGGTGGTACGGTAGGAGATGATCCGGAGCCCGATGGTGTGGGTGGGGATGACATCGTGGGACTAGCCTGCTGCGGGTCTATATTGTTGGTATTCAACCGTGCGACGCGAGTTTTTGCCTTGCAACCGATCTGTATCACACCTGCCTTTACGCCTTCCTCTATGACTAGGTCTTCGAGGCGAGTCTTGGGTTGTACCATGTCAAAGAGATCTTTGTATGCTTCTTCCCGGGGGAGATGAAGCGACGTAGAATCCAACATGAGATCCTCATGTGCGAGCAGTGCGATGAAGAGATCCAGTGTAGAGAGCTCTCGGTGAGTAGAGAAGATGGAAGACTTTTCAGCTGGGGGCATACTCGAACTTGGGAAAGGATCTGAGGTGTATGGTGCTCGGATCAGTGAATCGTACGCGGGTAAATAGGTGGAACGTAGAATGTGCATGCACGCTATAAAATGATAGCACCATGAGCTGTTATTATTGAAGAAGGGGGACATTCTTACCGATATACAGCGTCTTGTTGACTAATCTCAGCGAAGTTACTAGCCAGTGAAGGTTCATGCGCTGCCGCTCAATCTTTCCCTCGCCTTCATATTTTCCATCGCGTTGTGGAAATGTGCAGTAGACGATTTGTAGTAACAGATGCGGAGACAAACTCCCCAAAGTCGGTTTGTACTTTGGTAGGGTCACCGAAGGGGTAAAAGGGGGAGGAGGGGAAAGATTGTTGTACGGAGGGGGAGACGGATGCATGCACTTTTCTTCGATAATCATTCGGTAACAAGCGTTATATGAAAGAAGTTGCTGCGTAACGTGGGGTCCAAATGTTAGGACCTAAGCTGTGAGACAAAGAAAGCCCGTTAGGGGCGGTGCTCATCATTGCGGATGACCTCATGATAGTACGCTTGTGGTACAGGCTGATCGAGATTGAGTCGATTTCGGATATTGCCGGAACTCAATCGCGCCGATCGAATTGCATAAAAACTTTGAAAACCAACACACCCTGTTGCTAAGTACTTGGAACGACTCCGAAAAATCGACAAAGTAGAAACCTGACAGGGATTCACTCTCTGCTGTGCTTTTCATTGCATGGCAGACTTTTCCGCCGTCGAAGTCTCGGTAAAACTCGAGGACGGGCTCGAAGAAACTAGTGTTCAGCTCGAGCCTGTTAACGAGCCTGACGACGCTACCGGGGTGGTCAAAGTCGAAGATGACAAGAAATTTCTGCTTGTTCCTCATGAGAGTCAGTTGGGAGTGGAAGTAAGACCCCAAAAACGTCGCAGAATTCTAGTTCCCTCTGTCGTCGTACCAACTCTTGCCCTTGCACACGCAAAGCAGGAAGACTACAAAAAGCTGAAAAAGTTGGAAAACGTACGCAATACTCCTTCCTTTCTCCGTGTTTCTTCCTCCTTAAATATATCGTCTAACAGCCAAAAGTCAAGAAGAAAAAGGGAGTCGTGCATCTGAGCCAGGATTCTGTTCGGGCGCGTCTGATTCCCATCGGGCTTGATCTCTTCAATATCCCACTGCCGTCTATAATATCCAATGTCGGCTTTCCCAGAGAGTTCATATCCACACATTATGGGGGTAACACTCAGTCTACCTTTCCCAAGATTGGCAAAAAATATATCGACCTTCATGGCGATATCGATTACATGTACCTAAACCTTTGTTATAATCCTCATGCACCGCAAGTACCAGGTGCTCCTGGTTTGTACTACGGATGGGCGGGAGACCCCACCATGACTTTCCGACTCATCTGCCGCACTGAGTCCAATGAGTGGACTTATGTGGGCGAATATAAGATGGGGCCATGCGCTCCTCTTACAGTGGAGGAATGGAACTCACAAGATAGAGTGGTGCGTTCCATTTGGACTTGAAGTCTTCGTATTTGATTCAGTTGGTATGGTTCATAGGTCAAGATGACTTGGGCAAAGGGCACTGTTGAAAAGAGTTGGGGTGAAGACCTGAGAGCTAAGATACGTCTACGGGAGCGCTTAGGTCGAGAAGCCACCGAGGAAGAGATAGATGATGCCATAGACGCTGGAGAGAAGTTCCAGGACGTGAGCATCGAAGAAGTTCTGGCGGAGTACAGTTCTGGCAAAGAGGCAAGTTGACAAGTCTTTCGTAAATTATGGGTAGAAATACTGATGCGTTGGGGGCAGATCCTCCATATATCCACGCTAAAATGTGTCGACTACAACGCAGGATTTCAACAATTTCTTACGGACAAATATCCATCTTTTGTTCCCAAACCTAAGGCAAAAAAGGGTTCCAAGAAAAACACGGACACAGGATCGGCGACTCCATCTCGTGCCAAAAAGAACAGTAGCGCAAAGAATAACAGAGCTGTAGAGACCGGAGAGAAGCGCAACCGCCGAAATCGGAAACGTGCTCAGGATAATGAAGAGGACGAGGAAGAGGGAGCGGATAATTTTGACGAATTGGTTTATCGGCCGAGAGGGACACGCTCACGGCCCGGGAATCATTTGAATTACCAGTGAAGGGATTAGATAGTGTCAAAATGCTGATCTAATCTAATTACTTTCTCCCCTGGACCACGATGTTCACATTATACGGATGGTTCGTCTGCCTATGGATAGCGATAATACCATTCCAGTACGGGTATCACATCTCAGTACTGAACCAGCTGCAATATGTGATAACTTGTTCGCCTCCACACACGAAATCGTTGCCGTCCTCGTTGCCAGCATGCCTTCCAATGACAGAATTCACCTTCAGCGTGGTCACCGCGTCATTCACGCTAGGCGGGCTCCTGGGGAGTCTGTTTGCCAACATTCTCACCGACAAGTATGGCCGTAAATTTGCTGCCAACACGAGTGGGGCAGTAATGGCGTTGGGGACGGCTATTATGGGGCTTGCTGCGGGAGTGCCAGCGCTTGTCATCGGACGCCTGTTCGTAGGCGTCAGTGCAGGCCTTGGGCTCTGTGTCGCGCCGGTATACATTGCAGAGATAGCGCCTGTGAAGATCAAGAGCACGCTGGGTGTGCTCACGCAGCTTGGAATCGTGCTGGGCATATTCGTCACGCAGCTACTTGGGCTAAATTTGGCGACCCCGACGACGTGGAGGTACGTCTTTGGATTCTCATTTGCAGTTGCCGTGGCGCAAGTCGTACTGAGCGGTGGGATTGTGGAGAGCCCCCGCTGGCTGGGTGCAAGGGGGCGGCATGATTCTGAGACAGCTGCGGAGGCGAGGTTGTGGCGGGTAGAGTCGGTGGGAGAGGACAGGGAAGCGCTCCTCAACGAGACGCCAGATGATGTCGAGGAAAGGCGAGCCAAAGCGCAGACGCCGCCTATCGCGGTGCCGAACGTGTTGCTGCGAACGCCTGCCGACTTACGTCTGCCGTTGCTGGTCGTCTCGTCGGCAATGCTTGCGCAGCAGGTGTCGGGTATCAATGCGGTGCTCTACTATTCAAACAATATCCTGTCAGGCACTCTTCCCGACCTTGGCCCGTACATTAGCCTCGGCATTACCGTGGTCAATGTTCTCATGACGTTCCCACCTATCATCCTGATTGAGGTATTCCTTTCAAATTCTTCAATATTCACGTGGCTAATATTATCATAGCGATGGGGCCGCAAACGTCTCCTTATTCTGTCCACTCTTGGCGCTCTTCTTTCCCTTGTTACAGTCGGCGTCTCCTTAAATTATGCCTGGAAAACACCTGCTTCAATCGCCATTATCACATTCGTCATGTCTTTCGCTATTGGACTCGGGCCTATCCCTTTTATCATAATCCCAGAGGTGTCGCCATTCTATGCCGTTTCTGCACTTTCGTCCATAGCGCTTTCTCTCAATTGGATCGCAAACTTCCTGGTCGGTCTCGCTTTCTTACCCCTTCGCAGGTTCTTGAGTGGAGGCGAAGAGAGTAAGCAAGGCAGGGTCTTTTGGGTCTTTGCTGTTGTCCTCGCGGCCACCATGACCGTCGTAGCTAAGGGTTATAAAGGAAGATAGCGTGAAACATAGGAATTGGCTTCTTCTAAATATGTATTTACTCATCATTACCTTCCCTATAAAGGCGAGTAGCATAGAAAAACGGAAGGTCCCTCGCTTGAGAATGTAATTTCAGTATGCAGTTGGAAGAAAGACAGAACCAGCATACCCGGACGACCCTGTAATACTTTTTCAAGTGCATCAGACCTCTCCCAATACTGGACCATTCGGAACCTCCAGATGTATCCCGAGTATTCATCTACGGTACAAACTAATTTGTAGACCTGACTATCCACGCAGACGAGAAGATGACAGAGTCTTGCGGGACCTGGTATTTCCGTAGAATCCACGGACGCTGTGAAGCGTACTGTCGCGATACAATTACAGACTTCGGTGAAACTGGCGCCTGCCGGAATATCCATGGTAGAAAAGAATCGTAGGATATTGAGGTTTGGCCATTGTCGTGATGAAAGGGTGTTGAGCATATGTGTCTGTAGGTTTCTCCTCAGCATTACACAAAAACCCAGGATCTGATTTCATACCACGACACCATCCTCAGCCACAGCACTCACGCTCTGCAGACCAACTGGAATATGGAGCTCGGTTAGCATACGACATCGACGCAGCCGGTCCAGCACATGTGTGTCTAGACCCCAGACGGGCCCGGCGCGCCACTTTGGATGAACCCACAGCTCTTCAAGGGTTTTCGCATGCTTCGGGAGGACCTCATGGTAGAATTGCTCCGCATGCGCATCATCATTGTTTGTGTGAAATTTCAGCCTCTCCAAACCCTCATACGAGCCGAGGTAATCCAACAAAGCACCGCTCATAGCACACACGCACATTTCCGTTAGACGGACACCCTCCTCACGTAAGAAGTCCCACATATCCTCAGGGATCTTCTCGTCAAAGTTGATGTTCAGCGCCTTGAGATGACGCAGGCGCGCAAGGGGCAATTTTTGACCCAGACGGAGGCCACCGACAGAAAGCTGCTCAAAACGAGTGACCGTTTCTGGCGGAATTTTGGAGAATAGATTAGAGAGCGACGTAGAGCCTTGGATATTGCTTTGGGCGATGGTTTGAGGATTATACATGTGAATACGGAGAGTTTCCAACTTGGGGTTTCTTGCTATGATGTCGGGTAGTAAATTCATCCCCGCGGCGGTATAACAGTCAAGGAGGATACCGTGAATACAGTTCATGTCTGCGAAAAGAGGAAGACACTTCCAGTGACATTTCAGATCAACGGCTATCGGTTTATGGGCCAGGCGCGTAATAGTGCCAATAAAACGTCGAGCAATGGGGCGGGTGACATCCCAGCTTTAAGGGCTTGGAATCAACGTTTAGAATTTTGAACAGAAAGTACTAAGACGCACGTAATCTTCTTCAAAGCTACCATGGAAGGAAGCGTCACGTAAATTCGCTCCTCAAGGCGGCGCTGAGATTTGATTATGCCATTCCAAACAACCTGGTGTTTCGGTCTGCCGTCATTATCAGAATGTGAGTGTATCCAGAGATGTTTGACGTGTTTCCCAATGGATAACTTCCGGCCTTCAGGAGATACGATAGCTTTAAGGACGGAGAGGTTTCGTTGATAGCGATCGATCCTGTTGAGATATATGTGGACAGCGTTGTATACGAAAGGAAGCGCCAGAGCATCAAGACCTCTGCATGCCAAGCGACAGACTTTGACGTCTTCGGTGGGCAGCTGTAGAAAAAAGAGATTAATTATCGACGCGAGCACAGAACCGCAAAACTGACATGCCCAAGTATTTCTGAAACGATTTCTGGAGGAAGCTGGAGCATTACCAACGAAGTGGTGTTTCCGATACTTCGGCTGGTCCAGATATCCTCGAGCAGGCGCCAGAGTACGTCGAGGAGAGAACTGAGAAACAGGAAGGTTGACGGACCGGATGATCCCGTGACGTCGGACAGACGGGCCGCGGATTCCCAAAGGTCGAACGAATTCTTTGATATAGTAACACTGGCGTTGTAAGTAATCACCTCCGAATTTAACTAGTACATTGGACGCAGTACTAATACACGTTTTCGCGGTGGTTCATACTATCGGCGTCCTCCGTTAACTGTACTTAATATCACATCAGCATGAGTCCTACGGGACTCCTACCCCTTCAGAGAGGTAGGAGCTAAATCAGATCTTTAGCCCTTTGAGTTCATGTTTGTAGCCACCACGGGTTGTCACTTAGGATATACCGCCATGTCATGGCTAGGTACATAAATACTCGCCGTTGCTAGACCTTGCATTTCAAAGAGCAAGGACTAGTACTCAAGCACCGTATCAGGAGTCCACAGTCGTTGGAATGAACCTGCGAATGTACAACGAGTTTTCCTCTAGTAAGCTTGGATCCACAATAGGGAGACACGTGGAAAATGTGTACATTGTGGCCGTGAAGTGCATCGCCTATATGCATCTAGAGAATTCGCCGGCGTCCTCAGGTTTTTGCAAAGTCCGCAGGAAGTTGAATTAACATCTCAGAGTATTTCTTCGGCGATTTCTGGAGGCAGGAGCAGCACTTCGACAGATTGATTTCTTCTTCTGCTTTCGTCACTGCTGAGAGTTTAGAAGGTGATTGAGACCGAAGTCATTTAGTAAGACAGCGGCAGCCCAATTTGGCAACCCTGCCCTGCGGCCCTGCTCCAATTCAAACGTCACGAGGGATGATCGAATCGATGATACGCGACACAGCTTGTCGACGCGTGTCCACAAACGGTCTCTTTCTCTCCTGCCACCACCATCATCCTGGGAGATAACGGCCACGGAATTTCTTGATATCTAGTCACCAGCGTCTTCCTGTTCCTTCCTACGACCGACTGTCATTCAATCGCTTCATCTGCCATGACAGAGGATGAACCACAATTTCTGCGTGTCGTGTCATCTTGTTTACCCGAAGAACTGTCCCAAAAACTGAAGAATCTATCCAAATCTTCTCCAGAGGCAGAGATTATTCTTGATGATGTGATACGGTTCGTCAGTGGCGCAGAATCCAGAGCGGGCGGGTCTGACGGGGGTTGGCATGAGAAACAGGGAGCAGTGAAGAAAGGTCTTGATGAACTGCTCCGTCCTGCTGATCTCAAGCGTCGACGAGATGCAGAGGGCGACGTCCCGCAGACTTCAAAACGACCCAAGCTGGACCATGACGACGCTTCTGATGGACCTCATCGGTTCACCCTTCATTCTGTATCTACGACATCACCCGTACGCAAGAAAGTCGACATCGTCGTCCATGAATCCACCGTCAAATTTGTTGTCCCAGCATCGCAGGCTACGGAAGCCGTGGTTCCACTTGCACAGCTTAGTCGCGCCTTCATTCTCCCAACGCGCGGAAAGACAAAACCTCACTGGACAGTGGTCATCATATCTACGAATACATCTGAAAAAGGAACGTCTTCCCCACAAATCATCTTTGGTCTCGATGCCTCCGCTCCAAGCCCATTGTCGATGACAGATTCTACCTCGGTGAAGAAGCTAATGAAGAAGGGGGACCCGACACTGCCAGCTATCAAAGAGCTTCTCTCCCATCTACAAGTGCCCATTTTACAGCCTAGCACTGATGTCTTCAAAAGTGCTTGTACAAATAAAGGCTCTGACGGCTGTCCGGGGATCGAAGCTTATTTGGGCGCGAAAGTCGGCAGTCTATGGTTCATGAAGGAGGGTATCCTGTGGGGGGAGTCAAAGCCCTGCGAATTCTGGCCTGTCGAGGACTTGATGGGGAAAACAGATGGACTGCGGATGATCAGTGCGACGGGAAGAACGTGTACCTTGATTCTGACCCGCCGGAGTGCTGAGGACCCGGGAGAAGAAGAGGATGACGCTGGTGAAGAAACAGCTTTCAGCTTGATTGATGGCAAGGAGCAAGATGGGATCAATCAGTGGGTGAAGCGGTTCCAGGGTGCGTTTGGGAGGAAGAAAGACGAAGAGAACAGACCAGCACTGCCACCTGCGACCGGCAAGATGACAATAATGCAGATAGCGGACGATTCAGATGAAGAAGATGACGATTTCAAAGATGACGAACAGGAGGAAGAGGAGGAAGAGGAAGCGACTTCTGAGTCCAGTGGTGAAGAAGACGGCGGTGGCGGCGATTCAGGAAGCGAGGAAAATGTTGGAGGATCAGACGATGATGCTAGCGGCGACGAAGACGAAGAAGTGCTAAAAGAAGAGAATCATCCACTGCTCCGGCCTGGCGCTATGCCCCGCATGTCGCGCGCTGCCATCGATATGGTAGTTGATATGGTCGAAGAAGACATGCTCGGTAACGACGAAGATGAAGAAGATGAACTTGACGATTGAAAGGTGCTGCTTTGAATTGTGTACTTATAATTCATGTTCGGCGCTCTCATCGACCCTGCATTATAGAACAGGTTTTTGATATTCCTAGCACGATCGTTTCTCCATGCATAATGAATTGGGATGTTGCACATGTTGCAGCTGTGCCTTTGTTACGCGCGACGCCTGTACTTGGTAATTCATGTCGTGATCACACCGGTGACCCTCTTTTTCGGGGAGCGCTCTAGAATGATTTGATTGCCTCTGTTCATCAAGGTAAAATGACAGTATCTGCTACGGCTACTTCTGCTGCCAGCTTGACTTCGCGAACGCGCGGTCGGAAGGCTGAAGACGTATTATTATATACTGCGGATTCAGACGCGCGGTGTCAACGGAACAGGAGCAAATTAAATCCCGACCGAGTAACAAAATTAAGCGCCACCAATCTTGATCAATGACCACCACCATCGCGACGGCGCGTCAACTCTTGCTCGCTGTCCTCGACGATGACCGCGACAATTTTCTTGGCGTCACGTATAGTAGTGTCGACATGTCTGTGCTTAGTAAGCGCAAAGCACCCACTCTCTTTCCGCGACAGGCGACACGATTTCGACCACTACGACGTCTAGGTCAGACGAGTTCTCATATTCTCTGCCACCGACGTCGAGGTCGTTGACAATCGGGATGTCGCCTCCTACGAATTTCCCTCCAGAAGGCACTAGCCGTGGATCCATGCTTCTGTACGATTTCTTACCCCCACCACGGCTCCGACACAGTGCTCTCCTCATACCCTCGAATCCTTCCTCCACGATATCCCTAGACTTAGATTCCAAATACCCAATAACTGCGTATACACGCGACCACGGACTTATTCCGTACGCCTATGAACCCACAGATGATTTCGACGACGACGACGACGATGCGGAAGAGGAGACTACCAAAACATTTCCGTGGCGTGGAATAGCCAACATCGCGGCGTTGTTCCTTCTCATCGTCGGTATGCTGTTTTTGTTCATCTTCTACCCCGTCGAACACTACTACTCGACTCGGTCCCATAATGAGGCTGTCATTTCAAACGTCCAGGTTAATGGGAGCGGTCAAGCTCCGGTGCTGTTCCAGATGCCCTCGCTCATTGATCCTGACACGCCCAGCGATGTACGGAGTCGAACGGGATATGACGGAGAAGACTACACGCTAGTATTTTCGGATGAATTTAATAGAGATGGGAGGACGTTCAATCCTGGAGACGATCCTTACTGGGAGGCTGTCGATTTATGGTATGGGGCTACGGCGGATCAGGAATGGTACGATCCTCGGCAGGTCACCACTAGAGATGGATCACTGGTTATCACTATGGATAGTATATCGACACTAGTCGCTGCTCAGACACCTAGTGAGTATTCCTTCGGCAATGGATCGGTATGACGTACCAACCAATTTTAGATTCCTCTGCGCCTTTCACTGCGCTCGACAATCATGATCTCAACTACCGTAGTGGTATGCTTCAATCATGGAACAAGTTCTGTTTCACGACAGGATATATCGAAGTGGCAGTAGTCCTTCCAGGACCCGATGAGAATACGCAGGGCTATTGGCCTGGTATATGGACGATGGGAAATCTGGCGCGACCAGGATATTCGGCCACTACGGATGGAATGTGGCCATACACATACGACTCTTGCGATATAGGCACCTTTCCAAACCAAACGCTCAAGGATGGATCAGGTCCAGCAGCGGCATTGCACTCAGACGCCTCGAGGTCAAAGTACAATTACGAGCTGAGCTGGTTAAGTGGGCAGCGACTGAGTGCATGTACGTGTCCCAATAGCGATCATCCCGGTCCGCTTCTGTCCTCGGGATCATATCGTGGACGAGGGGCGCCAGAAATTGATATTTTTGAGGCTGAGAAGGATAAACTGGCCACAACTGGTCAGGTTGTGAGCCAAAGCGCCCAGTTTGCACCGTTTACTGCAGATTATGTGTATGGCAATGTGAGTCTTGTACAGTGATCGTTTGGCCCGCCTTCTGACATAGACGCACACATCTGTTTCATAGTCAACAGATGCTGAATGGGAGATATACGACGAGTCACTCACAAGAGCGAATTCGTACCACGGTTCAGCGGTTCAGCAAGCAGTATCAGCTTTAACGCACGTTCCTAGCGGGAATTTCCAAGGGGGTGGGAAACAGTTCGTTGTGTACGGTGCGCCTTATATTGGCTTTCGTAATAGCACCGCCCATATCATGATCGCTTCTACTTATAGGCTTTGAGTATTACTCCAACCCGAATTCACGTGGTGATGGCTTCATCACTTGGATCACTGATGGCAAACCGAGCGCTCGTATGGGTGCGAGTGCCATGGCAGCAGACCCTACTGGAAGCGGGGTCAGTGATAGGCTGGTCCCGGAGGAGCCGATGAGTATAATACTTAACTTGGGCATAAGCTGTAGGTATTTCTCACGGGTCGTGACGCTTCTTTTCACGTATCTTACGTCGCCCAACAGCTAACTGGCAAGATATCGATACTTCCACGATGATGTTCCCGGCTGAGATGTTGGTCGATTACGTCCGCGTTTATCAGCGATCGCAAGGGATGAATGTTGGATGCAATCCTCCAGGATACCCGACAAATGATTACATTAATAATCATATTGAGGCGTATACGAGTAAGTTTTGGTTCTCTAGTTCTGCCACGTCCGCCGAACTTCCATCCTTCTTGTGCAGATCCCAATATCACGACATGGCAATGGGATAAACCCAAGAACTCGGAGTGGGACGGCTGCTAGATTTCAAATTGTACTCTTTCCATTCATTTTATCTCTCGTTTGATGGATTATAGTCTGCTACGGACCGCATTATTTTGACTTGCTCGCTTTCGCATCTCGCATTGTTAATTCGTCGCATTATTTACTTACTGTACTTACTGTACCAGATACATACCCCGCTACCCTCACTTATCCTTTCGTTCCATTTCGGCGTTGCTCAGTACGGACTTTTAGCCTTGATAAGGCCTTGTATTATACTAAGTGTGCATGTAAAAGCTATCTGAGGGCGCTATTGCATACAATTAGGACAAGGTGATCAGAATCGTACTACACTTCGATAGCTAAGGGAAAGTTGAAGACGTGCGAAGGGTCGAATTCCTTCTTGAGAGCCTGTAGGCGCGAATAATGAGAACCATAATACAGGTCCTGCCCTGAATAGTAATCGTCAGGTGATGGTGATACAACAAACAACGATGACAATTACAATCATCGAGGCGATTATCAGGATAGTTGATATAAGTCCTGAGTTATTTTCATAAATTCCTGGACGCAGCAAGGAGGGAAACATCAACACTTACCCATAACCCCAATCATCCGGGCTGTTGAAAATTATGACATCCGTTATACCTAGAGCGCGTCTTTAAGCGCTGACAATCGAATTACTACATAGTACTTACCATCCAGAAAGGTAAACCCTTCTTTAGGATAAGGTGGAACGACAGAAGAGGCATACAACTGCATGTTAAACAGCTTATTCCGATGCGCAAAAGCAGTCTCGTCGACTGGAACCAAGTTGATCGCCGAATTGCTTCCTCCATAAAGTTCAATCTCTACAAACCAGAGCTACATATAGGGGAGTCCTCCTTTGCAAACAATTGATGTTGTGACTGCAGATGGACACGTACCACATCAGTGCGGAACCCAACAGTATCGAGATATGACATGAGTGCGTCAACGGCTCCCCTGCTCAAAGGGGAATCTTCGGGAATCATCAAAGATTTAGCATAGAACGTATCACTGAATGGCGCCTGAGTGCTGGTATTCAATGCACCAAATGTTAAGGCTGCCACAGTTTCTATCCAGTTGCCCTGCGTGATGGCAGTCAATCCGGGTGGGGGAAGAGTATCCAAGTACGGTTGGATGATCTCGGTGAACGAGTCGTGCGAACCAAAGTACGCGCCGTCCAGCTGTATGCTCAGGTTTCCGGCTATGTTTCCCCGAAGGAGGCGCAATTCGAGACCTAACGTGTTAGGAATGCCGCTCTGCACGAATTCTTGAAACGATGTCAAGAATATAGAAGCCTCGGCGACAGATACGTTCCAGTTATACACAAAGTAGGTGCCCTCTTCGGGAACCTGAACGGTGCTGAATTCATATGAAGTTACGACACCGAACGAAGAAGCAGATCCTCTGATTCCCTGCTCAATAATGAGCATCCCTGTAGCTTTTTGGACAACGTAATTACTTACCCAGAACAACTCTGGATTGTTGTCTCTAGAGACAGTCGTAATAGATCCGTTGGCCAATACCAATTGAGTGGAGACGATGTGGTCAAGTGTGAGCCCCCATTGCCTAGAGACGAAACCCCATGCTCCATGCGCTAAGCAAAAAATTTAAAGCGATCAAGGTAAACGACAGAAGAGCGCTTACCTGCATGTCCTCCAAGACCAACTGTACTGCAATGACCATGAGGAATTGCCCTCCCATGGTCGTTCAGCGCGAGTGCTATGTCTCCTAGACGAGAACCAGGCTGGATTGTCGCCAGGTCGGTAGACACGTCAAAAGTCTCATTTGAAAAGTGGCTCATATCCACGACAAGGGACCCATTTTTCCCGCCAAGACCGTTGGCGATGTAACTGTGCTATGTCCGTAATCGCAACGTGACTTTGCTTCTGGTCTATAATAACTCACCCCTCCGCTGCGAGAAACCACGCGGATATTTTGCTCCGCGCCAGCTTTGATGGCAGTTGAAACTTGATCTGCATTTCGGGGGTACGCGATGGCGATTGGCTCAATGATAAAACGGCCGTTGTCTGTACAAAACATAGAATAAACCCTGTATAACTTTCCAGACAAGAAGAGCTTACATGCTTGCGCAGCCTGAGGGTAGCCATTATCCCCAGGAAATAGTGTGTGCACATCTCCTGCGGCCAATGTCTTGCGAAGTCTTCTGAGATCTTGAGCCATAATGAGGCCGATAGCCTGGAGAAAGCTTAGTATAAGAGCGGCACTCCACATCATGAAACATCACGATGCTCAGGCATTTCACTGAGTATTATATAGGTGGTATGCCCGGGTGAGCGTAATGGCCATGGTAGCGTCATGTGTGAAGTTCGAATGATGGATAACACGCGGTTGACTTTTCGGCGAATTGCTAATTATTGCTTTAGCGTCCCTACCCACGTGAACTTAGAGCCGAAAACAGGTAAATATCGGGTACCTATGTTAGAGTTACGTTGAGTTCTTCATAATCTAGAATAACGTCACCAAATTCTGTATCTTCGCATTTAAGGTTCCATAAGTCGATCCAAGAACCGCCATCAAAGTAATCATAATGATATTGGCCGGGTCTATTACTAGTACGTTAAGCAAGTAGTCGTTAGGGCCTTTAGGAATGTCATCATCGTCCAGAACTGTGGACAGCATATTCAGAATCTGAGACTCCGAGTCCGAGTACTGGATGGTAGCAAACTGCACCCAAATCAAGGTCAGCAGGGATCGGCTCATCAACAAAATGCAAACCTGAATGTCTCCAGTCGTCAAACGTCTCCTTGGATTTTCATGCATGAACGAGTCGGTCCCTTCAGTTATGCGGAAAGCCCCGCTGGCGAATATCAGAGAGGGCTCGCGCATGATGGCCTCCGTGTGTTGAGTGTCCACATCATACTGACTGCATATACCTTGGGGAGGGCCTGTATGAAGGCGCTGGATATGCTCTTGTCGTAGGGACCTGGAAGGTAGGTGAAAACTAGGCTAAATGTCGTACTAATGAGACGATGTAAATTAGTGTCCAAGCGATGGAAGAAAACGAGAAATTTACCATATCACTGCCGGCGTAGCGGTCTGGAAGGTGAGTCGGATTAGGGAATTGATCACACCTGTAGTGCTGAAAAATGGATTGAGTAAAATCGGTGCTGAAACAGTATGGGGGATACTGGGGCAAAACAAGTATTCTTGTTTTGAGGAGAAAATACCCTGTGGTGCCGGCGAGCATAACATCGCTGGCTGAAATGAACACAATGGTGATAATCATGACAAAAGCGCTGAGATGTGACTTTGCGTACCGAAAATTGTGGCATAATGTACTGCAACTAGATGAAGCGTAAGAATTCTTCAGTTTCAGATCAGAATGTGCGCAAAAGTTGTGATTTCCTAACATGAGCAAATAGACAACAAAGGTAAGCAACAATGTTAAGTATATACTTGAATAAAAAGAGAAACTATGACGAAAGTGTCGGTCGAAAGAAAAATACAGCGAAGAAATTACGGATAATTCGTGCACTGTCAGCTTTTCGTCCGTCTGTTGTCCTCGTGCTCATTGGTTTTCCAGTTACAGTATTTCGCTCGGTTCCCTGGCAATGCTAACCCATGCCAGGAAATCATGTCGATGTATAGCTCGGCGCAGAACGAAATTCGTTCCACGAATAATTCCCCTCCCTTCTCCTCACTACGCGGTCTAAAATTGAGCCCACTGGCCAATCTCTGACTACAATCTCTTTTTACCACTGTCCATGAAAGTTCCCATATTGTCATTGCGCCTGCCTAAAATTGTCCGTGTCAAGAAATCACATATTTGCCTGACTAAGTGGTACAGGTAAGGTAGCGTTTACCGGTCATCGTCGTAGAACAAACAGCCTTTCATGTACTGTTTAAGTATCTAGGTAGAACAGTCGAGGTACTTCTTATATATCCTTCCCTCAGTTCACAAGCAAGGTCTGACCCGACGCAGACGGGCACTGGTATAGTAGGTCTAAGGCCCATAACATCTTCAGTAGAAGGCAAACGTCGGATTCACGACGGAACAATACCGCAAGAGCGACCGATCCCACGAGATACAAGACCAATACAGGCGTGTTTGGGTTCATTTGTCTGCCGCATCACACATCTCGCGGTTGGCCAGTCATCAATCTCGCGAACACCTGGGTCTCCTGCTTTATCAGTTGGTGACGCTTGGTCACCCTTCCCAACTTCCCTCTCTTTCGGAAGTTGTCTCCTTCACAGGATACTCACCCCCCAAACCCCCGAGATACTATCTATCTTGGTTTCTCCAGATTCAGTTCATCTATCCAGATTCACAATCATCTTTCATTGATTCTAGATATCAGATACGTATATACGCAGTCTCAGCTTGGTGTATATGAAGCAAGCTGTCGACCTCTGGAGCCCCCTGATACACGGGTTGACACGGGCTTCATTTTTGTCCGGCGTGCGTAATGATGAGATGAGACAAACGAAGTATGTGGCTGTGCATGTGCCAATTGAACATAGTACAGTAAGCACTCCCTCTAAAATTTCCTCACTCTGAGTCAGTAGGTTCGCTCTGACTAACCCGGCACTTACTTTGCTCCGACTCAGGTCATGTTTTGACGAGTAGAGACCGTGACTCTGAGCCTTTTTACGCATCGCATTGCCCCATCTCCCGATCCAACTTTGGCAAGCTCAGGCTGGCCATCTCCCATCACGGTCAACGAAACATAGCCTCAGAAGGATCTCGCATGACTCGGAGCCGTGTGGTCCCGTTAAGCGTTAAGTTAGGATCTGGACGCTCCCCATGCGAACTTGTTCCTGTTATGGTATGTTGATACATCATTCTCGACTGGCGGAAAACACGGAAATTTTCTTTTTTTAAGACTAGCCAGTGCGTATAAGAAAGCTCGGACCTCTTTCTCGGTCTCAAGCAGCCATCCAACCCTCCAAAATGTTTAGCTCCATCCGCACTCTTGATATTTCTATTACCCTTGTCGGTTTAATTTTTGCTTGGCACCTCTTCCGCCGAACCCGTCGTATTACTACCCAATTCCCTCCTGGCCCCAGAGGACTACCGTTAATCGGGAACCTTCTCGACATGCCCTCTCAGAAGGAATGGCTTACCTTCGCCAAATGGGGGGAGAAATACGGTACAGTGTCTACTTAGTCAAAAGGTGTCCATTCTACTCACAGTATATCCCAAGGCGACATCACATCCGTTTCCATCCTTGGGCAGCGGATGGTCGTGGTAAACTCTGTTCAGATGGCAATGACCCTATTGGACAAGAAAAGCTCCATTTCCTCGGATAGGCCACTTATCGCGATGGGTGGTGAGCTCATCGGGTGGAAGAATTCACTAGGTCTTATGTCTTATGGTCCTCGATTTCGTAACTTCCGTCGACTGGCACATCAGCTTTTCGGTAACAACGCGACCATGAAGCCGTTTTTACCGATGGTGGAGTTTGAGACCCATCGTTTCCTGAAGAGAATCTCTGCTAAACCTGAAGAACTCTCAGCGCATATCCGAAAGTATGTTACTTTCACCTTTCTCTGTCAGTATTGACGCTGATGATCGACGCGTAAGAACTGCAGGAGCCATTATATTGCAAATCTCGCATGGATATGCGATACAAGAAGAGAACGATCCATTTGTGAAGCTAGCCGAAGAGGCTATGGATCAATTTTCTCTATCAACTGCTCCCGGTGGCTTTTTGGTCAATCTTATTCCGATCTGTAGGTCTTGATTCACCCTCTCGTTCCCTTCGAAACTGAGAAATGCCATACTTTAGTACGTCACATTCCGGAATGGTTTCCTGGAGCTGGATTTAAACGGACCGCTCGAGAATGGGCTTCAACACTAAATGATTTCGTGGAACAGCCACATAACTATGTAAAGCAGGAAATGGTCAGTGGATTAACCTCTTATACCAAGTTGTCTCTCAAAGGTGAATAGGCCGATGGAAAGGCTCGTCTTTCTCTCACATCGAGCCAGCTTGAAGGCGGAGTGGGTGTTGAAGAAGAATTTGATATCAAATGGCTTGCAGGATCCCTATACGCTGGTACGTGAACCACTCTTTAATCAAAGTTGTTCGGAACCTCATTCGCTCCCTACAGGTGGTGCCGATACTGTATGTTTTTGGTTTCCTCTTTCAAAGCTTGGTCTGACAGTGGATTAGACCGTTGCATCCGTTTACGCTTTCTTCAAAGCAATGCTTCTCTACCCCGAAGTTCAGGCAAAGGCACAGGCAGAGATTGACGCCGTGATCGGCGATGATAGGTTACCCCGATTTGATGACCGAGAGCGCCTGCCGTATATCAATGCTCTAGTTCTTGAAGTCACCCGATGGCACAACGTAGGACCAACAGGTCAGTATCCAATATATATCTACTTTCTCACCCGAATACTCACCACTTTTTGGCGCCTAGGCATTCCTCATTGCGTTACCGAGGATTTTGTTCAATCTGGTTACTTCATCCCCAAGGGTTCCTTGATTTTGGCCAACATTTGGTATGGGGACATGGACGACGTTAAAGACCTTGTCTAATCCTTGCTTGTGTCGTTCATAGGAAAATGCTCCACGATCCTACGGTATACAATGAACCGTTCAAGTTCAATCCTGACAGATTTATCCGGACGGAAATGAAGGAAGCCGAACTCGATCCCTACAAAATGGTGTTCGGATTTGGTCGTCGGTGGGTGTTTTGTTGATACGATCGAGAGTTCATATCTTGATTGATTATGATTAAAACAGAATTTGCCCTGGTACGTCTCGTTAGACCTGTTTCCATGATCCGGACTGACTCTGGATTCAGGGAGAGTGCTAGCTGACGCCTCGGTTTTCATGTCCTGTGCTATGGTGTTAGCGGTCTTCGACATTTCAAAGTATTCTGAAAACGGTGTTGTTTTCGAACCGGACACAGAGCATACAGCGGGGACTATCAGGTATGAAACTCATATTGAGTCTCAAAGTATCAACTCTGAATGCGCTCTATCTTCACTCTTCTGCAGCCATCCGACTCCGTTCAAGTGTACGATCCAGGCTAGAAGCAGGAAGGCATTGGATCTTATCAATGAGGAAAGGTTTTCATGAGAAATAAAGTCGTATCAGTGGTGGTTTCATAGAGAATCATCGCGACCATGTCAGGTTCCGTGCGTCTTTGTTCACCAGAGGTGAAGCTATCTTCATAACGTGCGGTGGCTATTGCTTCTGGAATTCACTGTTGCATCTTGACCATTGAGGTCGTTGTCGGCAAGCTCCGCCCGTTTGCCTTCCATAAAAACGGTCTTCATGCAGCTTACATTATAAATCCTTTCGTCGTTTAGCTGTGGTCCCGTTAGTTTCTTTGTGACTAATTAGGTTCAGCGTATCTTTTGCTCCGATAAGTCGAACCACTGCTTGATTTTCCCCTCTCTTGTAAGCATTCAGGACAAGCAAGTTCCCATAGTAGCGTCATGTGCGAGGTTCGAATGATGGACAGACAGCACGCAGTTAACTTTTCGGCGAATTGCTCTAGCGTCCCTACCCACGTGAACTTAGAGCCGAAAACAGGTCAATATCGCGTACCTATGTTAGAGGTACATTGAGTTCTCCATAATCTAGAATAACGTCACCGGATTCTGTATCTTCGCATTTAATAAATTTAAGGTTCCATATGTCGATCCAAGAACCGTCATCAAAGTAATCATAACAATATTGGCCGGGTCTATCATCAGTACGTCAAGTAGTCGTTAGGGCCTTTTAGGAATGTCATCATCGTCCAGAACTGTGGACAGCATATTCAGAATCTGAGACTCCGAGTCCGAGTACTGGATGGTAGCAAACTGCACCCAAATCAAGGTCAGCAGGGATTGGCTCATCAACAAAATGCAAACCTGAATGTCTCCAGTCGTCAAACGTCTCCTTGGATTTCCATGCATGAACGAGTCGGTCCCTTCAGTTATGCGGAAATCCCCGCTGGCGAACATCGGAGAGGGCTCGCGCATGATGGCCCTACGTGCATTGAGTGTCCACATCATACTGACTGCATATACCTTGGGGAGGGCCTGTATGAAGGCGTTGGATATGCCCTTGTCGTAGGGACCTGGAAGGTAGGTGAAAACTAAGTTGAATGTCGTACTAATGAGACGATGTAAATTAGTGTCCAAGCGATGGAAGAAAACGAGAAATTTACCATATCACTGCCGGCGTAGCGGTCTGGAAGGTGAGTCGGATTAGGGCATTGATCACACCTGTAGTGCTGAAAAACGGAATGAGCAGAAATCGGTGCTGAAACAGTATGGGACATACTGGGGCAAAACAAGCATTCTTGTTTTGAGGAGAAAATACGCTGTAGTGCTGGCGAGCATAACATCGCTGGCTGAAATGAACACAATGGTGATAATCATGACAAAAGCGCTGAGATGTGACTTTGCGTACCGAATATTTGGCATAATGTACTGCAACTAGATGAAGCGTAAGAATTCTTCAGTTTCGGATCAGAATGTGTAATATAGTAGGTCTAAGGCCCATAACGTCTTGTCAGTAGAAGGCAAACGTCGGATTCACGACGGAACAATATCGCAACAGCGAGCGATCCCACGGAGAACAGATACAAGACCAATACAGGCGTGTTTCGGTTCATTTGTCTGCCGCATCACGCATCTCGCGGTTGGCCAGTTGAAGGAAGGAAGAATTTCCCGAACACTTGGGTCTCCTGTTTTATCAGTTGATGACGCTTGGTCACCCTTCCCAACTTCCCTCTCTTTCGGAAGTTGTCTCCTTCACAAGCGGGGTAATCATCCCCCAAACGGACCAAACCCCCAAGATACTTTGTATCTTGGTTTCTCCAGATTCAGTTCATCTATCCAGATTCACGATCATCTTTCATTGATTCTAGATATCAGACACGTATATACGCAGTCTTAGCTTGGTGTATATGAAGCAAGCCGTCGATAGGCCTCTGGAGCCCCCTGATACACGGGTTGACACGGGCTTCAAATTGTCCGGCGTGCCTGAAGGTGTAATGATGAGATGAGGAAGTTTGTGGCTGTGCATGTGCCAATTTTGACCTTGAACAAAGCACTAGCGCCAAAATTTCCTCACTCTGAGTCAGTAGGTTCGCTCTGACTAACCCCGCACCTAATTTGCTCCGACTCAGGTCATGTTTTTACGAGTAGAAACCGTGGCTCTGCGCCTTTTTACGCGTGCATTACCCCATCTCTCGCTCCAACTTTGGCAAGCTCAGGCTGGCTCTCTCCCATCACGGTCGACGAAACATAGCCCCGTAAAATGTAGAAGGATCTCGCGTGACTCGGAGCCGTGTAGTACCGTTCAGCGTTAAGTTAGGATCCGGACGCTCCACATGCGAACTTGTTCCTGCTATGGTATGTTGATACATCATTCTCGGCTGGCTGAAAACACGGAAAATTTCTTTTTTAAGACTAGCCAGTGCGTATAAGAAAGCTCGAACCTCTTTCTCGGTCTCAAGCAGTCATCCAACCCTCCAAAATGTTTAGCTCCATCCGCACTCTTGATATTTCTATTACCCTTGTCGGTTTAATTTTTGCTTGGCACCTCTTCCGCCGAACCCGTCGTATCACTACCCAATTCCCTCCTGGCCCCAGAGGACTACCGTTAATCGGGAACCTTCTCGACATGCCCTCTCAGAAGGAATGGCTTACCTTCGCCAAATGGGGGGAGAAATACGGTACACTGTCTACTTAGTCAAAAGGTGTCCATTCTACTCACAGTATATCCCAAGGCGACATCACATCCGTTTCTATCCTTGGGCAGCGGATGGTTGTGGTAAACTCTGTTCAGATGGCAATGACCCTATTGGACAAGAAAAGCTCCATTTCCTCGGATAGGCCACTTATCGCGATGGGTGGTGAGCTCATCGGGTGGAAGAATGCACTAGGTCTTATGTCTTATGGTCCTCGATTCCGTAACTTCCGTCGACTGGCGCATCAGCTTTTCGGTAACAACGCGACCATGCAGTCGTTTTTACCGATGGTGGAGTTTGAGACCCATCGTTTCCTGAAGAGAATCTCTGCTAAACCTGAAGAACTCTCAGCGCATATCCGAAAGTATGTTACTTTCACCTTTCTCTGTCAGTACTGATGCTGATGATCGACGCCTAAGAACTGCAGGAGCCATTATATTGCAAATCTCGCATGGATATGCGATACAAGAAGAGAACGATCCATTTGTGAAGCTAGCCGAAGAGGCTATGGATCAATTTTCTCTTTCGACTGCTCCCGGTGGCTTTTTGGTCAATCTTATTCCGATCTGTAGGTCTTGATTCACCCTCTCGTTCCCTTCGAAACTGAGAAATGCCATACTTTAGTACGTCACATTCCGGAATGGTTTCCTGGAGCTGGATTTAAACGGACCGCTCGAGAATGGGCTTCAACACTAAATGATTTCGTGGAACAGCCACATAACTATGTAAAGCAGGAAATGGTCAGTGGATTAACCCCTTATACCAAGTTGTCTCTCAAAGGTGAATAGGCCGATGGAAAGGCTCGTCTTTCTCTCACATCGAGCCAGCTTGAAGGCGGAGTGGGTGCTGAAGAAGAATTTGATATCAAATGGCTTGCAGGATCCTTATACGCTGGTACGTGAATCACTCTTTAATCAAAGCTGTCCGGAACCTCATTCGCTCCCTACAGGTGGTGCCGATACTGTATGTTTTTGGTTTCCTCTTTCAAAGCTTGGTCTGACAGTGGATTAGACCGTTGCATCCGTTTACGCTTTCTTCAAAGCAATGCTTCTCTACCCCGAAATTCAGGCAAAGGCACAGGCAGAGATCGACGCCGTGATCGGCGATGATAGGTTACCCCGATTTGATGACCGAGAGCGCCTGCCGTATATCAATGCTCTAGTTCTTGAAGTCACCCGATGGCACAACGTAGTACCAACAGGTCAGTATTCAATATATATCTACTTTCCCATCCGAATACTCACCACTTTTTGGCTCCTAGGCATTCCTCATTGCGTTACCGAGGATGTTATTCAATCTGGTTATTTCATCCCCAAGGGTTCCTTGATTTTGGCCAACATTTGGTATGGGGACATGGATGACGTTAAAGACCTTGTCTAATCCTTGCTTGTGTCGTTCATAGGAAAATGCTCCACGATCCTACGGTATACAATGAACCGTTCAAGTTCAATCCTGACAGATTTATCCGGACGGAAATGAAGGAAGCCGAACTCGATCCCTACAAAATAGTGTTCGGATTTGGTCGCCGGTGGGTGTTTGTTCATATGATCGAGAGTTCATATCTTGATTGTTGATGATTAAAACAGAATTTGCCCTGGTACGTCTCGTTACCCCTGTTTCCATGATCCGGGCTGACTCGGGATACAGGGAGAGTGCTAGCTGACGCCTCGGTTTTCATGTCCTGTGCTATGGTGTTAGCGGTCTTCGACATTTCAAAGTATTCTGAAAACGGTGTTGTTTTCGAACCGGACACAGAGCATACAGCGGGGACTATCAGGTATGAAACTCATATTGAGTCTCAAAGTATCAACTCTGAATGCGCTCTATCTTCACTCTTCTGCAGCCATCCGACTCCGTTCAAGTGTACGATCCAGGCTAGAAGCAGGAAGGCATTGGATCTTATCAATGAGGAAAGGTTTTCATGAGAAATAAAGTCGTATCAGTGGTGGTTTCATAGAGAATCATCGCGACCATGTCAGGTTCCGTGCGTCTTTGTTCACCAGAGGTGAAGCTATCTTCATAACGTGCGGTGGCCATTGCTTCTGGAATTCACTGTTGCATCTTGACCATTGAGGTCGTTGTCGGCAAGCTCCGCCCGTTTGCCTTCCATAAAAACGGTCTTCATTCAACTTACATTATAAATCCTTTCGTCGTTTAGCTGTGGTCCCGTTAGTTTCTTTGCGACTAATTAGGTTCAGCGTATCTTTTGCTCCGATAAGTCGAATCGCTGCGTAATTTTTCCCTCTCTTGTAAGCATTCAGGACAAATGCTCAGGCATTTCACTGAGTATTATATAGGTGGTATATCCGGGTGAGCGTAATGGCCATAGTAGCGTCATGTGCGAGGTTCGAATGATGGACAGCACGCAGTTAACTTTTCGGCGAATTGCTTTAGCATTCCTACCCGCGTGAACTTAGGGCCGAAAACAGGTCAATATCGCGTACCTATCTTAGAGTTACATTGAGTTCTCCATAACCTAGAATAACGTCACCAAATTCTGTATCTTCGCATTTAATAAATCTAAGGTTCCATAAGTCGATCCAAGAACCGTCATCAAAGTAATCATAACAATATTGGCCGGGTCTATTATCAGTACGTTAAGCCAGTAGTCGTTAGGGCCTTTTAGGAATGTCATCATCGTCCAGAACTGTGGACAGCATATTCAGAATCTGAGACTCTGAGTCCGAGTACTGGATGGTAGCAAACTGCACCCAAATCAAGGTCAGCAGGGATTGGCTCATCAAAAAAATGCAAACCTGAATGTCTCCAGTCGTCAAACGTCTCCTTGGATTTCCATGCATGAACGAGTCGGTCCCTTCAGTTATGCGGAAATCCCCGCTGGCGAACATCGGAGAGGGCTCGCGCATGATGGCCCTACGTGCATTGAGTGTCCACATCATACTGACTGCATATACCTTGGGGAGGGCCTGTATGAAGGCGCTGGATATGCCCTTGTCGTAGGGACCTGGAAGGTAGGTGAAAACCAGGTTAAATGTCGTACTAATGAGACGATGTAAATCAGTGTCCAAGCCATGGAAGAAAACGAGAAATTTACCATATCACTGCCGGCGTAGCGGTCTGGAAGGTGAGTCGGATTAGGGCATTGATCACACCTGTAGTGCTGAAAAAAGGAATGAGCAGAAACCGGTGCTGAAACAGTATGGGACATACTGGGGCAAAACAAGCTTTCTTGTTTTGAGGAGGAAATACGCTGTAGTGCTGGCGAGCATAACATCGCTGGCTGAAATGAACACAATGGTGATAATCATGACAAAAGCGCTGAGATGTGACTTTGCGTACCGAAAATTGTGGCATAATGTACTGCAACTAGATGAAGCGTAAGAAATCTTCAATTTGGATACAGAAGCAACACGACTCACGCCAACGTCCCAGTTTCGGATCAGAATGTGTAATATAATAGGTCTAAGGCCCATAACGTCTTGTCAGTAGAAGGCCAACGTCGGATTCACGACGGAACAGTACCGCAACAGCGACCGATCCCACGGAGAACAGATACAAGACCAATACAGGCGTAACTATCCACCACTTCTTGGACACCGCGTGGAGGCGGTAGCAAAAGTAGGATTGCACATAAAGGGAGATAAGCGACACCATCAAAGGGTTTCCTGGACGCAGAAAGGTCGGTGAATAGGGAAAAGGTGCTGAGGAAGCGATACACGTGCCTATTTGATACCAGACAAAAAAGCGCATGTTGAGTGCGCTTTGCAAGCTGTAGAAGTGGGTTATTTGCTGCGTCCATACAATGGCACTATTACCTAGGTGTCAGTTGGTGCTTGGGTCTAGAATACGTATACTAACAATGCCTAGCAAAGCTCCATTAACGTGTCCAGACGATACATGGCAAAGCAGCAAGCACACCTGGACAGACTTGAGGGTAGTGATAAGCGCAAGAATTGCCACAGATAGGGTGAGCTTGTACCCATCGGTAGAGCCGTACCAAGTGAAATAATTTGCAAACTTGATTACTTGTGAATCGTGGATCGTCAACAGTTGAGAAGGACTGACTTGGGTAAAAAGAGCCCCCTGCAGGAGCATATCTATACACATTCCAACATGAAAAGCACAGCACGGGACATCAGGGATACCTATGACCCCACTTACACCCTCCTGTAGCAACAATGCGAATCTGATTGCCTTCCAATTCTCTTGGGCAGGCAATGATATTCTTGCGCGTGGATCCTTCTGCGGATCGTGGGTTTTCATTCCACATATAAGCCTCTCGGACCCGAAGGAAGGCCACTTTTTTCTGTTATGAGCAGTCTTACTCCCATGCTGACGCGTCCCAGTCACGAGGCAGCGCTGTATTCCCTTGGTCCTTGGGTAAGTCGTCTCCCCCTACACGCAGTCATTCACTAATGCACGCAGCTCGTTTACCTATAGCAATGTTCCCGTTGGTCAGATATATTGCGCATTAGGTTCGAGCTTCAAGTTGTGCGAAGCTTCGGAGGTTAATAAACGTGTGGATTGATCGTAAAGCCTTTCGATGTATTAGACCGCCATTCCATACACCATGGCGATCCTTGATCAGGCGCCTTTTGTACTACATGGCTGCAAGAGTCAGAGGCAGCAGCATCCGGACTACGCAGCGAAAATAGGAACTGACAAAGTACCACATATCTATAATCTCATCTGGACATCATTTCAGCTTTGCTGCGGAGTGGCGATGCATGAGGGCATGGGCATCGCGTCCCATATATAGGACAGTAGCAAGAGATGTGGCATCTTCTGATTCTTCAACAAAGCCAAGCTCGGGATTTTTAACAGTGTACCGGGGATCATAAATAGATACCAACTCTTTTGGTAGGAGAAATCCCGTACATCAGCTTGTGGTTTTGAAGTCGCGTGTCCCTGTACAGTCATTGTAGAGAATCGCGCGCCCGACCGATGAAGAGTTGGTGATTATTGGCAAGTCCAGGTCAAGGCGGGATACAGGGTACGTATTTGAAACTATACAAGTTGCGCAGCTAGGCAGTTCGCGACTGCGCCGCAACTTTTCTCTCCTTCCTTTGCACGTCCATGAGTATTCCAATCGTCTACGATAAGACGATACTCACTCACCATCTCCCTCTTCACGTCCATTTTCCGACTATTGTCATGCGCCGTGAACCCTGGACAACGATGACCGCACCGGGCGCGGTATTTCCACAACAACGAGGTCGCCCTTCAACAGCATATACATAGTCGAGGGAAAGAATGAAACGGAACTGAATCGCCGGACTGTCTCAGCCGTCTCAGCGCATCGACTGTCACGGTGAAATGTCAAGAAGCCCCGGCTAACGCCGGCTCGGTCTCATGGCTAGGCACTCTTCTTTTCGCTTCTCTTCCACGGTCGTCAACGTTGTACTTGTGTTGCCCAGCTGTTGCCTTTCCTCCCTCAAAACTTGCCATGGCATCTCGTCTTTTCACCGTCCTTGCTACAGCTTCTGCTCTCTTCGGAGCTGTATTTGCGGATCTGAAGGTCACCTCGCCCAGTTCTGACATCTGGTGGGGTAAGTTGGCGGTTTTTCTTCTCTGTCGCCTTTTCTGATTCCCCTCTTTTATCCAGTTGCACAGTCGACAAACGTCATCGCATGGTCCTGCAATGACTCCCCGTATTCTGAGTTCACCATCCTGTGAGTCAGGTTGCTCAGTATCGTTCGATATGGCGGGGTTTGACTGGCTATCTAGGATTACGAACCCGGACACCAGCGTTCTCGTTTCTGCGCTGGCCATGTAGGTATTTTACGCTCATTGGAGACTTTCCTGCCTCACCGCCATTCCTAGTGTCGCTATCGAGCCGAACTATGATTGCTCCAAGGTCCTGACGCAACAGCAAGTTAGCATGCCTGCAGCTACTGGGTACGTTCTCCAGCTTGCGAACCCCCTTAACAGCAGTCAAGTGAGTCTAATTATTTACATTTGTTGTTCGAAACGAGTCTAACTGGTATTGATAGGTGTACGCTGCGTCGGAGCCGTTCGAAATCAAGGCTCTGGGAGCTGCTTACCCATCCACTTCTGCCGCTGTCGAAAGCGCCACCGGTTCCCTCGCTGCTGCCTCTGCCTCTGCGGCTTCCTCCTCCGCTTCGGCTTCGGCTTCGGGCAATGCTGCATCCACTCTGAAGACCTCCGTTGGATTTGGCTTGGGTGCAATTGGCGCCATCCTTGGATTGGTGACTGTTTAGAGAGCCGCGAGGACTGACATTTTTCTGGTTGGACACATCCTATTGACCTTATACCAATTTTCAGCTACTCTTACAAAGTATTTTATGCCCGTCCCTTCATTTCCGCTCATTTCCCGTTCAGGTATTTACATGTGCCCCATGACACTCGTAGTACCTGCTTCATATACACCCGCTCCAATTACCCCCAGTTGATGTATACGTATAACATCTCATCTATGTTGTTTGTATGTCATTTGGACGCTACCCATAACTATACGTCTCGCTATCATTGTCAAGATACTTCACCGTAGTGCATAGTATGCGTAGTGAAGAAAATTACGCCCAAGTGGACCTCAGGAATTTGTCTGATCATTCGGTTTTGGTGGATGTTCAAATGCTGGCCTTGCCAATTGCCGAAAAGTAACGAGGGTATGAAAGTCAGTATATAAGGGTAGGTATGCTATTATTGGAGGACCTTCTCCACAATCTTACAACACGCCTGTCAAGTTCTCTACTACAGGCTCCACAGATGTCGTCGCGTCCTTGAAAGCCTCGACTAGCTCCGGGTAACAGCATTCCAGACAGAGGTCTCGGCAGCCGGGATTCAAGCCCATTGAATTGGGCGCCGTGTGTTAGCTGGTGATCGTAAAGGCTCCGACACAATTTCATACAACGAATACCGACCTGGGGAGTGTGAGTACAAGAGTCGCTGGTGGCCAGGCATGCAAAGTAACACTAAAGGCGCCTTACTATCCCACAATAGAACCGTACTGCAGACCAATAAGCGACAACCGTACTTAGTAGCCTCGACAACGAATAGGCTACTGAATTGGTCGTTATCGCGTTTTCATGATACACTCCTGATGGGTCGCCTCATGCATGTACGCCATCATCTGCCTGATGGTCAGGAGAGGCTTTATCGCAAGAACGGAGATCAGGAAAAGCAGGGTTATTGCGAAACAATCTTCGAGAGAGGCTGTTGATAAGGATCTATATTGGTAACTCGCAACACGCTTCGTTATAAGCGAAGACGCGACGGCACAGGACACGAGAACTATACCACTACTTACTTGTTGCGCATCCTATGCATATACTATTCTACTTTGCGGCGATCTTCGAGGGGCGACACGTATATTATAGAATAACACGTAACTTTCCCCCTCCGGTACGTTGCTGGCAAGACATTGGGAGAGAAGTTGAAAGTTAGCGCCACGACTTGAGTAGCGTTTCGTGACGATAAAAGGATAGACGTAGTACTAGTTGGCGCTATGGCCTGATATATTGAAATGAGGCGAGACGCAGGAGAACATCGTGGCATCAGATATCGAAGACACGCCGTCGAGGCATGTCACAAAGCCGGAAATTTGAGGACTTCAGAGGACGTAGCTGATACATCCTCATATTAGTAGATAGCACAGAGCCGTGAAAAGAACCTGAAATCTTGATTAACAATTGAACCTGGATCACACCATCACACCAACCTTAGGGCAGGCAGGCTACTGGAACACAGCCACAAGGTTCACTCTGGTACCTGTGTACCACAGCAAGCCTTGTGCCAACTCCTTCTATATCTCAAGATGTTTATCCATAGCGTCAAATGCATGATGGTAACGCGACTATGCCGCAGTTGATGTGGTAGCAATTTATGTATTTACTTCCACTTTTACTAGGGGCGCGAAGCAAAAATCGTGCTTGTCCTCTTCCGTCACGCATATATTCCAAGAGGCTAATCCATATATAATCGCGCCTACGCATTCAACACGAATATAATGGTGTAGGGGTGCAGGGGGCTATGAACAACTGATAAGACATCCGAGTCCGATTCCGAGTCCGAATGCGAATGCGAGTGCGCGTCGCTATATCAATGGGCGTGTTCAATGCACCTCTACCATATTTTCTCTACCCCGCCTTCTAATCCTAGAACTTTTCTACACTATGAGTGACTATGAACTCTATCGGTATGGTACTTCTTTTCATCATCATTGTACGCCACTTACGAAGACTTCCCTCTACAGCTACACACCCAGTATTATCGCTGCTGCGATATTTGCCGTCATATTTTTCCTGTCTACTTTCTTTCAGGCTTGGAGGACATTCAAGACGCGGTCCTGGTATTTTTCTGCCATGATCATTGGTGGACTCAGTGAGTTGACCTATTCATGCAAGCTCTAACGTTGCTAACTACTGTCCCAGTGGAAGGTATTGGATACATCGGCCGAATTATGTCGCACAGCAACCCCAAAACTCTTGGTCCGTATATTATGCAGACGCTTCTCCTTTTGGTGGCTCCCGCCCTATTTGTGAGTCTCTCCGAGCATAGTTCAAAACCTCAATCTGATATTGACTTCTTCCTACAAGGCCGCGGCTATATACGTCGTATTAGGGAGAATAATACGGATGCTTCATGCGGAACGCTTCTCTCTCATACGCATTAATTGGCTCACCAAGTTCTTCGTCCTTGGTGACGTCATAAGCTTTCTTTTACAATCTGGAGGTCTGCCAACTACACTCTCCCGGAGAAATGATGCTGACGCTACGCAGGTGGAGGCATTATGGCAAGCAGTAATGGTCACAACTCGATGAAGACCGGTCAGTATGTCATCGTTATTGGACTGCTCGTCCAAATATTGTGGTTTGGAGGCTTCATCTTCGTGGCTGGCGTGTTCCATTATCGTATGCGGGTGGTCCCTACCGTGACAGAAAGGACGAATTGGAGAAGGCTCATGCATGTTCTCTATGCCGCAAGTACGCTGATCCTGGTGCGATCGATATTCCGGGTCATAGAGTTCGCACAAGGGAATGATGGATATTTCATGCGGAGCGAAGTTGTGAGTTCCCTGCTGATTACTCTTGTGAAAAATGGCTCTGACACGGTTGTAGTGGATATACGTTTTCGATTCAGTTCTTATGGCTGGAGTTATCACTCTTTTCAATATCTTCCACCCGAGTTCCTACCTACGAGATGATGAGCAGTATACGATGGGGGAGCGCGAAGAAAAGGCCACGCGTGTACATGACGAAGAGCATGCGACCACAATCGCACCGCATCCCTATTCTGACCCGCGAAGAGGACTTTAATCTTTAATCTACAATTATAGAAGGGGACTACATCTACTAGACTTGGACATTGAACGGCTATTATTCACAGAAGACTTATTGTATTTATGATGTATTACAGACTAAGATATTTAATCTAGGCTTCATATAATGCTCTCATACCCCACAACTCCGCGTCAGCCAGAAATTCCTACCCGCAAATTAAGAGAGCACGACTGGAGATGTTTTACAAAGACAAGAACTCACCCCGCAGGTTATCGGGAGAACAGCACTGTTTATTTTTCAGATTCTTTCATGTACAAGGTTTTCGTTCAGGGGTGACCGAGCACATTAAATTTAAGTAGGCGAAAAATACAGTCGTAACAAGAACATTACGACGGTAGTATACATCAACAGAGGTCAGTTCGAAGCCGCTCGCCTTTAGTGTTCATACCCTGCGCCAGTCCTGATTTTATCAGACGTTGCCTTTCATCTTCTTCAGTTATCTGGAATATCGAAAACTTCTCGAACTTGGTCCCTTGGCGGTACCCAAGTACCCAGTACTTCAGGAGAGCTCTGGGTTCCCGGAACGAAGTAAAAGTCGACCCTTTGCCAGAGGTACCCCATAGCTCATACGAATCCTCAGGTATAGGGTATTGGTGATTTGCAGAAATGCGGAATGTATGTGTTGTCCCTGAGCCGTCGGTGATTCGGAGCTCTCCGCTTCTCACATGCACTGAAGGGTCCTCCTTGGCTAATCCACACACATGGCCATCTTTGATGCAGTGGCCCGTGAAGGCGAAAGGGCGACCGGGGCCCTCTTCTTCAAAGTAAACGCGGCCGTACCACTTCTCGGTAGGATCACATTCCACAACCGGAAGTTCCTCAGACAAAACCTGCCCCCAAGTAGGACACCATTTCTGCTCACCGCGTCCGGGCTGAGGAAAAAAGAAGAATATCTGAGCACGGGACTCCAGGCTCGACACTCTCCAAAGTTTCAACCAGGCTTCCTCCTCCGTATGTGATTTATAGTATGCCGGGACTTGGGAACCCTGAAATATATAGGCGAGTCCGGCAATACGATCAATTGGATAGCTCGACACACGCTTTTGCATATCAGAAAGCACTCGCATCACAAGTGAAGAGGGGATGGTGGTGAAAACCGCGAGTCCAGCGAGAGGCGGCACGGCATTCTGAATATCGGCTCGCAGATGCTCAAGCTGTTCTGTAGTCTCTTCATCAGTCAGTCCTGCAATAATGCAGTCTGTACTTGTTTCCTGAAGTGTCCATGCCCGCCGAAACCAGCTTCTGTCGCTTGTCATGTCGACATTGCTACTCAGCGGCCGCCCCAAACCACTCAGATAGCAGATGATGGGACCAGCATTCCAGACTAGTCTCGCTGGTTCCCCATACACGAACCCAATCATGGGTACGTCAAGCTTCCATTCCTCGACGCGCAGGTCCTCTCTCAGACCTCCCTCTTGTCGGAGGCAGAACACATCTACCCAGACGTATTGACACCCTTCATTGAGCCACTCATTGCGAAGTAGGCGTGAGTCGATACCCGAGGGAAGAAAAACTGGCCACTGTTTTCCATTGATGTGTGTCCAGACCGATTCTCTATCCTTCGTATCCATCCATGCGTGTGACACTGCGCGAGGAAGTCCTATCAGCATAGCAGCCACCCACCACGGCACGACACGGTAGCTGTACAGATCGAACACTCGACGAGGCGGGACCTCGTTGTCCTTGACGATGTCGCCCTCCAACGCTCTCTCTCGCATTCTCCGATCTTCCTCCTCCCGGTCGAGCAGCTCCTCTTCAATTGATGATAGGTCGTCATACCACAATGGCCGTACGTATGCGAATACCGTCCCAAAGTCTGGGTGTTTGTCCATGAGTGATTTCAACAAGGAGACCATCGCATCATTCAGAGGGTATGTCGTCCCAAGGATGACATTAAGCTGCCCTAGGACACCATCGATGGTGAGTTCAGAGCAGCTTTGATTTGCACAATGCGATGAGATGACGGGCTTCCTGCCAGTAAATCGACGTTGCTTGATAACCTTGATGTCATCTTCCTTTCTGCCTGTCTCGTCAAATGCGGATAGTGTGACCTCGGGAAGATTTTCATAACGGGATTCAACATCCTTTCCCTGTAGAACTACCCTTTAGTGACTCCTTTAACTCGCCTTTACGTTTGCTTACTCTCTTCGGCAAGTTTTCGTCAAAGTCAAAACGACCCCCATCTTCACTCAACGTTGGTGAGCTAGTCCCTTCGTCTTCAAAAAAGCTATCCGAAGTAGATTGCGACAAATCTACCACGCCGTCGCTATGCATTGAGAATGATGGTTTGTTATGATGTGCTGCAATGCAATACCGTGACGTTGCCGCATCACGAGACTTTACGGTGTGCTCGGTGCCGCTGTTTTCCGTGCTCAGCGGCATGAAGGGATCAAACTGAGTGACAGTCCTTCCGAGGTGAATTCCCTCAAGACCTGTCGGGAAATTTTCAATGAGATTGACCAGGACAATGCAAACTTTTACCGGTATGGAATAGGACGGCTGCAAAGTCGTAAATCAACAAGTCTCTTGTAGAGCGAATGGACTACCAGATGGCTAGCCTCAGGTCCATCCATTCGGCAAACAAGACATCAGCCTGACAGTCAAGAAGATTCAACGCAAGAACGGAGTCCGGACATCATTGCAGAATTGTTGCGAAGTGATCTCCGACACAGTATTAAGAAAATATTCTTCTTCGTTGGTACACTTCAAGCTGCTGGCATGAATCGGGGAGAGAAACTGGAGATAGTACAAAATCTTTGCCCATAACGTTACGACTTAAGCCGCTTTTCGTGACGGCGAGAGGATGGCTGTGTGCTGATTTGACATTCCATCGGAGTAGATGACTAGGAAGAAGACATAAGATGTAAGGACCAGACGAAGGTAAACACCTGATACTAAGTACACACCATCACCCATCACAGAATCGAAAGAATGAAGATGTGAGCGGCCGTAAATCAATGAACGCGAAATGTTGATGACAGTACGGAGAATGTTGTCCGAGAGCATATAGAGAACTTCAGATGATTCCAAATTTGGTAATCCAACATCTCCGGTCCTTCTTCCGCACAATTGAACAGGATTGAACCCGGACAGTACTTGGAGATATAGGCAAGCTAGACGTGCCGCATGAGGTTGCCAGTGAAGAGCTTAGGGCAGGCTGGAAGAACACAGCCACTTCAAGATTCGGCGAAAGCGTCGATCATAGTATTTTTACAGGCTGACAGTTTGACAACTCCTTCGGTTAACGAGACTACACCGCAGCTGATGTCGCAAAAACTGGAACTCCCTTTTTCCGTCCGGTGAGTCACGTATATTATTCCAAGATCACAGCCAACAAATACATTGTTCTTGGCACTGGGCTATGTTCAAGTGAAGAAACCAAAGAAATGCGAGTCCGAGTCCGAATACGACTGCGAGTGCGCGGCACTATATCAATGGATGTATTCTGTGCGCTTCTACCATATTTTCTCTCCTCTCTTTCAAGTACTATCCCTCCTTATTCTCTGAGTTATGAGCGACTCCGATGATATCACTTTCGAACTTTATCAGTATAGTACTTCTTTTCGTCATATTTGTACAGTACTCATGAAGAGTCCTTTTACTACAGCTACACACCCAGTGCTGTCGCCGCTGTGATATTTGCCGTTATATTCTTTCTGTCTTCTATCATCCAAGCTTGGAGAATATTCAAGACTCGATCCTGGTATTTTTCTGCCATGGTCGTTGGTGGACTCAGTTGAGTTGCCCAGCTCGCTGAAACCTTTTCATGTTACTAACCATTTTCACAGTGGAAGGTATTGGATACATCGGTAGACTTATGTCGCACAGCGACCCTAAGTCTCTCGGTCCGTACGTTATGCAAACGCTTCTCCTCTTGGTGGCTCCCGCTCTATTTGTGAGTCCCTCCGAGCATAGTTCCAAACCTAAATCTGATATTGACTTCTACAAGGCCGCGGCTATATACGTCGTATTAGGGAGAATAATACGGATGCTTCACGCGGAACGCTTCTCTCTCATACGTATTAATTGGCTCACCAAGTTCTTTGTCCTTGGCGACGTCCTAAGCTTTCTTTTACAATCTGGAGGTCAGCCAACTTTACTCTCCCGGAGAACCAATGCTGACGCTACACAGGTGGAGGCATCATGGCAAGCGCCAATGATAACAACATGATGAAGATTGGCCAGGTCGTTATCATCATCGGACTGGTCGCCCAAATAATATGGTTTGGGGGCTTCGTCTTCGTCGCTGGCGTGTTCCATTATCGTATGCGAATGGTCCCCACTATAACGGAAAAGACGAACTGGAGAAGGTTCATGTTTGTGCTCTATGCTGCGAGCAACATGATCCTGGTGCGATCGGTATTCCGAGTCATAGAGTTCGCACAAGGAAATGATGGGTATTTCGTACGAACTGAAAAGGTGAGCTGTTCACTGATCGCTCTTCTGAAAAATGGCTCTGACACAGTTGCAGTGGATTTATATGTTTGATGCGCTTCTTATGGCTCAAGTTATCACTCTTTTCAATATCTTCCACCCGAGTTCATATATAAAAGACCACGGGCAGTACACCATGGGGGAACGCGAAGAACGGAGCATCCTTGGCGAGGACCATGCGAACACAGTTTCATTGCATCCCTATTCTGACTTACGAAGTGGTCGTTAATCTACAGTTATGCAGGAGGGGTTAAATACCTATTAGACTTGGACATTGCACGGCTACTAGTCATAGAAAAGTTGTATTTATCAGTGATATATTACAAACTAAGATATATTCTAGGCGTCATATAATACCCTCCTGCTCTAATGACCCCGTCTCGCTCAACCAATTCATGAAATCTGTACCCGTGATGTCGAATGTCTGGTTCTCACATGGCGGGTCCAACTGATTTGAAAGCCATCCTATCCAGGGCGTCCATCGGGCATCAAGTGAAGTCAGAATTCTTGCTGCCTCGTTGCCCCACTGTTTTCTCGCCCACCACGGGCCATCCATCGCCACCCGTTTCATCATAACGCAGTAATGCGCCAAGATAATGAGCGCTCGCGGTCTCCGCTCCATCAATAGGCGAATGAACGTATTTGATACCTTTGACCACCACAGGCATGACGCACGCATACAGTAGTCTTTCTCGAATGACAATTTCCATGACATCTCCAGGAAGTGGATCGAATCTTCATATGCCGCGTACACCGATACGTCGTACAGCTCCTCAATCTCCGGCGGTGAGTGCATCGTGCTCAAAAGAGTCGACAATGATGATGGGAATTGTCCTTCAAGGGGTGTAGATACGATTGTTGGCGCCAGGGTGACGAACAGCGGACGCAGAACACCACCCTGAAGCCGCGTCCAGTTTTTCACAACTTTGGGAGGGATAGCACGAAACGTGATTTGCCGGTCGCTCGAGTACGAGGTGACTGTGGATGACGTAGCGAATTCATAAAGCGCAACGAGAGCCAAGGTGATAAAGACGGCATCGATATCCGCCTTCGCATCTACGTCTGCCTTATGCACCCCAGTTTTCGCCTGCAAATGGTGGGCGCTTGCGGCTATGGCGTACTGACTTGCAGTGGGGTCAGCGTGGTGAGCATGGAGCGCCGATAGCGCGAGGATAGCGTGGAGGAGACATTGGTTTCTGACGTCAAACGCGAGTCTGGGAACGGTATTCCTCCATACACTTGCCGTGGCAGGATGAGAAGAAAGGGAGTACGAAGTAGTGGTAACATAGTGGTGCAGCAGTTGGAGATCCAGCATATCAAATGAGATTTCGCCAGTACACCTCGATATTGTGGAAGGGGGATTTTCATATGAACTTGATGCAGTCTGGGTAGATGCCCCTGGCGCTGCTGAATCATGTTCAAGTTGCGGAGTATCATTGATCCAGACACAGTCTATTCCTCTTCTTGTACAGTTCTTGCACACGGGAAGTTCTTCGTCGCACTAAGTCCAATTTAAACATCAACTCAACCAGGGCTGGTGGAGCACTCACCTTGACTTTGCGTTGTTTGCATGTTTTGCATCCAGTTCGTGTCTTATTGTGGGGGCGAATTGGTGGCATAGGAAATGCTGTATCAGTATGTGAGTCGAAAAGCGTTGTATAGCGACTCCTTACCGGGTTAGCACCGCCTTAACACGGAAGTCCGGCCCGTAGCCTTGGCGAAGCTGGGCAAAGTTCCCATTTCGGTTGGATAAGTACTACTTCGTCTCTCAGTCCTTGAACAGGTATGTATCGTTTCATGTCTATGAGAGACCTGGATAGCTACTCAATCGGTGGGGAAATCCTCCAGACGCTTCGAGACAGGTCTTCTATATCTGTGCATCTTGGCCTGCTTCTGTAGTTATGTGGACCGTAACTTTGCCGTAACTTGAAGAGGCAAATGTTCCCACGACAATAACAGTGCTGTCCTCTTGTCTTTTTGCTTTCAACACAAAAATCAAATTCACAGCGAAACGCAGCGTTTTTGCTTCCGAGTGCACCAAAATGGGTGAAAAACTAGCGATGTCGTCATATCCGAGTCCGAGTCCGAGTCCGAACTCGAATCCGAGTGCGTGTTCGCTATATTTCTGAACGCGTTCTACACGCCATGGTCGTACTCTCTTTCTTTTTTAGTCCTGGTGGCTTTTCTGTATCATGAGCGACTCCAACACCACGTTTGCCGGCTTCAAGCTTTATCGGTGACTGCACACCCTCTTCGCCATAGAATTCGAGCTAACACTAATATGTTTCTTCTACAGGTACACGCCCAGCGTCGCCGCTGCCGGTATATTCGCAGTGATATTCCTTGCTTTGACTATATTTCTGGCTTGGAAGAATTTCCGGGGCCGATCCTGGTATTTCTCCGCTATGGTCGTTGGTGGACTAAGTAAGTCGCGTTGATTTGTCGTCGCATCGTCTCGGGTCCCTGATGCTTTTGTAGTGGAGGGCATAGGTTACATCGGTCGAATCGTGTCGCACAATAATATCACAGCGGTGGGACCCTATGTTGTGCAGTCCGTTCTGCTTTTAGTAGCTCCGGCTCTGTTTGTGCGTCTTTCTCGTCTTCATATTTCACTGGATAAATTTTCAATTCTTCTCAAGGCGGCGTCGATATATGTCGTACTCGGACGGCTAATACGCAAGCTCCACGCCGAACGGTTCTCTCTCATACGTATCAATTGGCTCACCAAGTTTTTCGTCGCCGGTGATGTCCTGAGTTTCCTTATGCAATCTAGCGGTGAGTTTACTTGGCCTTCATTGAGGAGTAAAACCGACAGTTCACAGGTGGGGGCCTCCTGGCGAAGGCCAAGGATCAAAGCGATGTCAATCTTGGCCAGACCGTCATTATCATCGGACTGGTCGTCCAGATAGTGTGGTTTGGAGGGTTCATCCTTGTGTCTGCCGTCTTTCACTATCGTATGCGAGTGGTTCCCATCGTCATCGAGAGGAATAGTTGGAGAACCTTCATGTATGCCCTCTATGCCGCGAGCACCTTGATCATGGTGCGATCCGTCTTCCGAGTCGTAGAGTACGCTGGAGGAAATGATGGTTACCTTATGAGGAGTGAAGTAGTGAGTAACATTCTTGTTCCCAGTCTGAGCATTCGTTCTGAAGCGATGACAGTGGCTCTACATTTTCGATTCAGTTCTTATGGCTGGGGTCATCACTCTGTTCAACATCTACCATCCTAGCGATTACTTACGAGATAATGAGGAGTATAGAATGGGAAGTCGCAACCGTGAAGAAGTCGCGAGCACTGTTCCACTGCACTACTCGGCCGTACGAGAACACTAGAATACGTTTAGGGACTATATGTGGTAATCTACCATACAGGCTTTTTTACGGGACTCTTCATCTTTTAAATAGTATACAATTCGTATATATAGATACAAAAGTACTATCTTTCGGTACCGTGGTGAAAACTAGAAAGGGTTTGTCCTATAATTGCCCCCTGCGTTAATGGCCCGTTGAACCAATTTAGAAGATCTGCGCCTGAAAAATCCAAAGCCTGTCTATCATGCACTTCATCCAACTGACTGGAGATCCACCCTAACCACGGTGCCCATTGTGCATCAAGTGTAGAGACGATCCTTGCAGCCTCGTTACCCCATTGCTTCTTCACCCACCAGGGGCCATCCTGAGTTACGCGCTTCATCATAGCACAGTAGTGCGCCAATATGATGAGTGCGCGGGGTCTCTCCTCTGACAGTAAACGAAAGAACGTGGTTGGCATCATGTACCACCATATACCTATGCATCGATTAAACGATGACCTCCACGATTGCTCCAGAAAATATATCGAATCTTCGTAGGCGGCACGCACCGACCCGTCGCGCAACTCCTCGATATCTAGCGCTGGATATGTTGTGCTTAGAAGCGTCGACAAGTATGATGGAAACTGATCATCTAAAGGCGTGGATAGACGTGTCGGTGCCAAAGCAGCTATGAACGAATGCAAAACACTGTTCTGGAGCTGCGTCCGGTTCTTTTCAATGTTACGGCGGATGGCACGGATAGTGATATACCAATCGCTGGAGTAAGGGAATACTTCGGCTGAGGCGGCGAATTCGTACCGCGCGATAAGAGATAGCGCGACGAGGACGGCGTTGATGTCTGCTGTCTCCTCCGTGTCTGCCAAGTGTACACTGAGTTTGGCCTGGTAATAATAAGCACTTGCGGCTACAGCGTAACGATCCACGAAAGGGGACGTGGAGTCCACGCGGTGAATATGGAGAGCAGAGAAAGCGAGAATGGCATGGAGGAGACAGTGATTTTGGGGATCAAAAGCCATTTTTGGAATGATACTTCTCCAGATTGCTGCCGCGCCAGGATCCGAAGAGAGAGTGTAAGAAGCAGATATGGAATAGTGGTGCATTAATTCCAGCGTCAACAGATCGGATGATGAATCTGCGACAGGCCACTTGGAGAGGGGGCTTTCGTTCAAGCTGGATTGCTCGACTAGCATAGATCCTCCGGGCCGTCTTGCGTCGTGTTTTGAGGTATAACCCCAGATGCACTCTATCCCTCTCCTGGTGCAGTTCTTGCATGTGGGAAAATCCTCATCGCACTGCATATCATTTCAACGTTAGCGTCAGTTGAACAATTTGAGGGCTGACGGAGTAGATACCTTGACTTTACGTTGTTTACACGTTTTGCATCCACTGCGCGTCTTATGGTGTGGGCGAATTGGTGTCATGTTGTGTGGTATAATGTTGGTGGTGTTGAAGGCAATTTCGAATCAACGATCGACTTCCTTTACGCGCGAAGTCCGGCCCGTTTCGCACAGTGTACTTCCTGCTATTTTCCGACCACCAAATGAGGTTAGATTCCTGTTGCAAGCTTACTTCGAATCTTCAGTTGTGGTGTATATATACGAAAACGTTATCTTTCGGCAGTGAAGTGCAAACTAGGCTGTCCTAATACCGTCTCCTGCATCGATGCCCCGTTCAACCAATCCAGAAAATCCGCGCCTGTGAAATCCAAATGCTGGGTATCATGCACGTCATCCAGCTGACTCGAGAGCCATCCTAACCACGGTGTCCACTGCGAGTCAAGCATAGAGACGATCCTCGCAGCCTCAGTTCCCCACTGCTTCTTCGCCCACCAGGGGCCATCCTGAGTGACGTGCTTCATCATAACGCAGTAGTGCGCCAGTATGATGAGAGCACGGGGTCTCCCCTCTGTCAATAAGTGAAAGAACGTATTGGGCATTATATACCACCATATGCCGATACATTCATTGAACGAAGCTCTCCACGCACGCTCCAGGAAAGATATCGAATCCTCATAGGCGGTGCGCACCGACACGTCGTGCAACTCCTCAACGTCTGGAGCTGGGTGGGCTGTACTAAGGAGTGTCCGCAAGGATGGTGGGAACTGTTCTTCCAAAGGGGTGAATAGAAGTGACGGTGCCATTGCAGCTATGAACGAACGCAGAACAGCGATCTGGAGCTGTGTTCGGTTCTTTTCTTTAATGTTACGGCGGATTGAGCGAATGGTGATATACCAATCACCTGCCAAGTGAGGGAATACTACGGTCGATGTAGCAAATTCGTATCGCGCGACAAGAGACAATGCAATGAGGACGGCGTTTACATCTGCAGTCTCCTCGGTGTCTGCCATGTGCAAGCTTCTCTTCGCCCGGTAATAATATGCGCTTGCAGCCGAGGCGTACCGGTCCACGAAAGGGGACGTTGAATCGGCGCTGTAGATATGAAGAGCAGAAAAAGCGAGAATGGCGTGAAGGAGACACTGATTGTGGGGGTCAAAGGCCATTTTTGGAATGATGCTTCTCCAGACTCCCGACGCGCCGGGATCTGAAGCGAGAGAATATGAAGTGGAGGTGGAGTAGTGGTGCATCAATTCCAGCGTCAAGAGGTCGGAGGAACCTGTGCCGGTCCACCTCGGTACTGTGGAGAGGGAACTTGATTGGTCGACCAGCATGGAGCGTGCCAGAGCTGTTGATCCATGTTTTGTGCTAGGATTACTCCAGGAACATTCTATCCCTCTCCTGGTGCAGTTCTTGCATATGGGAAAATCTTCATCGCACTGCAAACGATTTCAACGTTAGCATCAGCTGGATAAAGGACTGGCGGAGTACTCACTTTGACCTTGCGTTGCTTGCATGTTTTGCATCCATTTCGTGTCTTATGGTGTGCGCGAATTGGTGCCATGCTGTAGTGTGATGTTGGTCGTGAAAGCCAAGTAAAAGCACAGTTTCCAGCGATCGGCCAGTCAGTGCCCAAGTGCACAGCCTTTGACCATGTGGTGGGAAATCCGGCCCGTAGCTCGTGCTAATCTCCGAAGTGTCAATCATTCAACCGATTGTCGTTTTTTTGATATATTCTCAGGGAAGAGGTAGGCACCAATGACGGCGGTTCGATTTCCAGACTGATATGGCGGGGCGCACACAAAACAATGTAAGTAGCTTTAGGAAGGACAGCTTAGAAGTTGGGGAATGCAAAATAGATTTATATTTATTGCCTCGATAATCTTCTAAGGCAGAAGACGTAGGCTCGATATCAACCTACCTGTCACCTGCCTGGTCGTTATTCCGTCCTTCATCCCCTCAATGGGAACTACACGGTCTCGTTGACTGGTTCGATACAGAAGACGCGTCATGCTTCGTATACAGGGACCGGGTATGGATCTATCTCATTGCCGACCACTAACGTTGACGAATCCGTCTGGGGTAAATGTCGATCCCACTGGGCCTCGAAAACTCGTAACTGGACAACATACAGTTCATGTAAGCCTGCCTTCTTTGTCCCTTCATTAAGCAGAGAATAGGATGCTGGATCGTTACTCGTGAGTCCAAGCAGTTCTTATCCAGGGTTTGAAACGGAGTGCGATGAAGGTTCAACCATTTTAGCGCGAGGTTTCCGGTGCCAATACGGCTTGGCATTTGCAGATAATGATACAGTAAGCATACGAAGGGATAATTAACTGTGCTATATCAATCCAGCACTAAAAATATACATAAAAATCTCCGTGTTTCGCTAATGAAATGAATAACGGGTAAAAGGACCTATTGATTTAATAGGTTTCTCTCCGCTTTTTGCGATAGCTTCCAAAGACGCCACAGGCGCTCGCGCAGAACGCGAGAAGGAGCGCGACGAGGGCGCCGAGCGTTAGCCAGCAAGCATTTCCGTACTGGGCAGAAACGTTCTGGTTGCGGAAATGGTTGCGAGCGATGCCAAAGAGGACCATGTCTATGACCCACGCGACAAGGGTCACGAGGGTGGCTAGAGCCGCGAGGAGAGACATGAGGACGGTCCCTGCGCGATGATAACTGGCGCCGCATATACCGAACAAGAATGCGAGACCAGCGAGGCCGGCAGCTGGATGGTGGTCAATGAAAGCCGGGATGAAACTGGATGGATTTTACCTATTGGATGGAGGATGAGAGCCTTTGTTAGATTGGAGATAACTGTCGTGTTTAGACTGTCAGAACTGTACAGTGAATCAGCATATGCGTGTAGAACATGGGTTAGATTACGCACTTGAAGCCGGCAGTGTTAAAGTCATATCCGATGGCGATGGGCGAGCCGGTGAATCCAAACACACCAAAACGCGTCGCTGAGCTCCCTACGCCAGCCTTGAGGAAATACACAGAGTTCCACGTTGGTACAGACACGGAGACCTGACGAACGCGTTGGAACAGGGCAAATGTTGGAAATTGAACACACTACTCACGATAACGAGTAAAACGGTGGCAGCAAAGCAGCAGAAGAGGCCAGGGATGGCGGCAGAGGCGGGCATAATAATTCGTATCTCTGGTGGTCGTGGGAGGTCGTGAAGAGCAGGAGTATGGAGGAGGAGTGATGGTGGGAGGTTATAAGGAAAAATACTGGAGCCAAGCATGACGTCACTATCACAGCCATGACGCTCGCAGCTGGCTTCCACTGCGCTCACCAGTGCTCCACTACTTACTGGCAGATTAGGATCATAGATACCCCTTCGAGCTGTAGTTCCGTCCTGACACTGTCCTGTGCACCGTTTCGCCATTTGGCACTTTCTGCGGGTATTCTACGTGCACACTGTCTTCATCTATGCGAACTTCGTGGAATCTCATCGACAATCAATCTTCTAAACTCCACCGCACTTAACTGCTAACGGCATACAGGTACCGCAAAAAAATGGTAGCCACATCCAGCCGACGGGGAAACAGCTCGAAACAAATGGCTTTTGAAACCATCTAGTATGGTGCTGCGTGCAAATTATTACCTCGGCGATGTATCAAGGCCGGGAATGTCCGAGGTTGCGCTTAATGAACCATTCCATGCGACTAGTCATGTCGGATGTTGGAAGGAAACGCAAAAAAGTTCTGGCTGAGATACGTAGGAGGCCGACCGGCTGGGTACACGCTTCAACCGTCAACAACAGCGAGCACTTTTCTCCCTTCTGTGCCCTCTCGATCCTTTCTATGCAACAAGGAGTTCTATAGTACCTGCTTGGTCGTTGAACGGTCCTGTTAAATGCCATCCGTCCCTTCCCTCCCTCTTGCTGCTTCTATCATACGATGAACTGAAACCTTACTGCTGACCCCCACCACTTCTTCGAGCACTGGTTTTAATTTCCCCCCAATTGCCATGGACGGACCTCGCATATGCGGCTAACGCGTCGCTTCGAAGAACTAGAGACACGCTAGCGGCCCCTGCAAGGCCAGGTACGACCCCAGTTTTATCTCTCAAGCCCCAGAAATCGCATTAGTAATTCTGCAAAGAATATCTTGAAATCTTTGCATGATACCACACAAGTGTCTTGTAGTAGAAACTATAGCGATAGGCAGGCTATCATCGAAGTTGATTGCACATTGTGAAATGAGGTATTTTAATCCTTGGTAGCGTTCTTAGCGCTAAGGCCTAAGGACTTTAGGAATGTTGACCCCCAAAGCCGCACTGGGAAAGAACTTAGTAGTTAGAAAACTTAATACTAAAATACGACGGAGAAAAAGTATCAATTTTAATGTATTAAGGATTCTCAGGTCAAGCTGAGGGGTGAAAAATTGGGATATGCGACTTGCGCTAGCAACGCCCACGGAATCCCCTAGTAAAAGGCGAGGGGATTGTCTGCTTGAGCGTTACTAAGTCGCTGTCAATAGATGCTCAATTTAGGTAATCGTCTAAACAGTTTTGTATTTTGTTCAGCTCACTGGGAGGTGGACATATAAGGAAGGAAGCGCCGATTTTTTTTTCTTTGCCTCAAACCACATCGACGGAATGCTATATTATTTTCTCTCCTGCTTGCTCACTGTTGACTGAGCTTACTGTGTGGTGCGGAGTTCTCTCGTTCCTTCGTGTTGCATTTTGCTGACCTCGTTGGTGCAGATTTCCTCTCAGTGTGATTTTTTAAAACCCGACCAAGCTCTCTTTTCACTTTGGCGTCCTTCCTCTTTTCTTTTACGGAAGGGCGTCCATTCATCAGAGCAATAGTAATTCCATCGTTCCATCTTATCAAGTCTTCGCGGGCTCTGCACCATGAAGACACGTAGCGAACGAAGGACACATGTACGCTCCTCGTGTAGCCTAGGTGTATGTGTTTTTTCTTCCCCTTGCTCATCGTTTTTACTCACATCATATATCGACAGAGCTTCAATATAAGATTTTTTTCCCTTACCTCGCTTGATGATCCACCTACTGCTCCTCAACACTCTGGACGGCGTTATATGACCTACACGCACGTTCTCATTTTATGGGAGCTAGATTGATACGTGACCACGAGTCACCCGCATTGTTTTCATATCTCGTACTGAGTAGGGATGTTGAAGATATGTAGGGGAACATCGCTTTGTGGTAGCTACCTTATAAATGTGCTTCTCCAATCTCGACGGATTCGATGTCTACGCCTTCTTTGAACCAGCGGTCCGCAGGTGTGATGGGTACGTCGTTGCCGCTCATCATGCGTTTCCTCATCAGGCCCGACTCTTCGAATGTCCAATCCTACAACGATGCCAGTGTCAGTCAACAACTACTGCGTAAGGAGGCGAACAGGACATACCTCAAGGCCGTATGTCCTGAACCACTGGCCCGTCGCATCCGGTTTCTCGTTCCATTCATAGAAAAACTGGACCAAAAGATGAGTACCACGGCGGAGTTTGAGTGGAAGAGACGGGTACTTGAACTGCGATCTTGTTGTCCGTGAAAGCGAACAGCTCTTTCCTTAGCCTATAACAGATGTAGATGATTAAACCGGTGCATGCCAAGCACTTGCTCACACATAATGGTGCTCCTTTTCCCACTTGGCCTGCAGAAACTCTTCTACTGCGGGCCTGCCTTGGACAAACTTGTCGCGGTTCCTCCATATGGTATCAGGGGTGTAAGCGAGAGCAACCCTGGCAGGTGATCTGGTATTCCAGAGGTCCTGGGCGACCTTGACCTTCTTCAAGGCGGTTTGCAAGGTGAATGGAGGTCGGAGAGACATTGTTGCGTCATGCTTTGTGATCAGGAAAATGTTTATGTACCTATGCGAATATATACGCTTCATAGTAAGAAATGCCCGGTCTTTCTCGGGGAAGTATTATTGCACAGCCCAAAACAGCTTTGCGCAGCAACGAACTAACGGTATAGCAACTTCCGACAGCTGCGATTATCCCGTAACCATCTCTTATACCATCGTTGCTGTCTTTCATTTCCATTTCCCTCTTCCTCCTCTGAATCCAACCACCACCAACCATGGAAAAAAACACCGTCACCTCCCAACCTCGCCCAGAGGTAATGGATGTCTACAACCTCCCCCTCGCCGACGAAGAAGCCAACGCCCCGTGTCACCGTCACTGCCACATTGCCCGTCTTCGCCAGCTCCTTATCCCCGTCGTCCTCGCTTTTTTGGCCCTGGTTGGCGTGTTGCTGCTGTCGCCATTCGATATTACGGGTGGACACTCGCTTTTCTCGCGGCAGGTGAACGATGCTGGATCATCGACAGGCAGTGGTTCGTTTGTTGACAATAAGCGTGAGTTGCTATGCTTTCAACCTGGTGCCGCGGAACCAATCGTGCTGCGACAGTATACCTCATCGTTGTATTTGTCGGTCTCCTCGTCGTAGTCATTCTGGGTGTAAGCTTGCCTTTTATTCCCCTTCTTTGTCCTGCCTAACGCCGAACTAGATATGCTTGAGTTTCTGGTGTTGCAAAGGTCACAATTCACATCGCTTTCACCTGATTCCGATCGTCTGACAGACAGATCAGGGGCGTTTGAGAATCCATGCTGCTGTCCTTGTTATTTGTGCGCTTGCTGTGGTGGCCTTGGTGAGCTTCGTTTCTATGCCTAGGACTCATTTGAACTAACCTACTCTCAATAGCGTGTCTGGAATGCATAGGTTGTGGTCTCTGCGCTGCGGGAGCAGAGGCTATGTAACCTTATACCCCCCTTCCACATTACCTTCGTTTCTTTGAATTCGCCATGTATCATGTCTTTCTCTTTTCTTGGACAGTTTGTAATGGACATCAACGCCTTTGATCTCGTCTGGTTTCCTGGCATGGCCAAAGCGCGCCTGTATTAATTCACAGATATAAGAACTGTTAAATGCGCAAGTTAACGGCCAGGTTACTCAAGTGGCGACAGTCAGACGGATCAAGCAAGCGAGGTGAGCGACCAAGCATCTTGGGGTCTGAGGGTGAATTTCCGGCCGAGGGAAGAGAGAATCTACTAATGGGAGGGAGGCCGGAAAGGGTCACCAACTGATGGGCAGGGAATACAGGTGTTTGGGAGTTTGATGACTGACCGACAGCTGTAGACGCGATGCTGCAGACGAACGAACCCAAACAGCTATGGCTAACAAGGGTGCCGGTGGGTGGGATGCGAAAACCGATTCTTGCTGAACGAGGAGAGTGAAAATTTCTATGGAGTCTCCACGAAGTCGGTGAACTACCGGAGCGGTCAAAATGTATACAAATACGGCACCACTACTGCACCACTAGCTTGGCCCCGCTCAAACTCGACGTGAGGAACGAATGGCTCGAGTTCGAGCTACTATGTATAACAACTACGAGTGAGAAGAATATTGACGGTACTCCAATGATTCTCGACTGGAGTTGTCTTTCTCTTGATATTTTGTCTTGATATACACACGTTTGTTGTAGATACTTGAATCTAGGTAACCTCAAAAACCCCAGTGATAAATTTGGTGCATCTCAACAGATAAATTGCTCGAAGTGGACATCGGTCCGCGTCAGTTGACCCAAATCACTGCATCACAGTCGGCAGCTGGTCTGATGCTCAAGTATATTGAGAATCACCCGAAATAGTGATGAGAGTGAGGGCTCGATCTGATGAAAGAGGCGGTGTTTTGACACTTTCTGTACACACGACAACCGCTGGTGATCGGACATCGGGACAACGTCCACAAGCCGGGAGACTTAACGGGGTTGCCAAAGCGTCTTCGAAAACAAGTCTAGACGACAATGAATGGTCGTAAATACATCGACGGGGTACAATTATATGCAGAAGGGTATACAACTAGATGCTTGAAAGAATAAGGTTCCACTATAGTAAGGAGGGTGTCACGGCGCGACGATCAACGCTGTAGTACAGGGTTTCGCTACGTCGGTCCTGTCAGCTATCATTCAAGCGCGAGAAGCAAGAGTGCGTACTTGTGCCCGCTGATTGCTGAGCCAGCTTGTAGACTCGGGTCGAGACTTCTGCGGCGCGGCAAGGTGGGAACGAGCTGTCTTCATACCCATAGCATGCAGCGAACTCATCATGAGATCTTGTTCTCGCCGGTATCGACGTGTCATATCTTGCATTAGGTGCTAAAGAAGATCCGTTAGTCGACCTCGACGAGCCTAAAAAGGTAAATATTCACTTTCTGACGAGCAAGGTCTTCCTCCAAGATCTTGATTTGGGATCGGAAGCTTGCCTCGGCTTCTTCGAACGTTCCCTAATGCGGGCGTCAGTTTGTGTTCAACTGATAACAGCACACAATGTTACCGAGGATGACCCTGCCTTGGAAGCATGCTCTTCCTTGAACAGCCTGTCCTGCTCTTTGATAAATTGCCTGGCTTTCTGCAGCTTCTCTTGCGAGGTCTTGAATGACTCTTTTAATGTAACGTTCTCCTCATGCAGTGCAAGTAGACGAGACTTGATGTCATCTGGGAGATCCTTGCCAGATAACGACGCACGAAGGTCCCTACGTTTCATCGAATCTCGTAAGTCACGTCAACGTCTCCCGTGGCGCTAAAAAAAGAACTCACCCAAAGTCACGTTCGCGCTGTAGCATCTTCTCCCTCTGGCCGATTCCCTCGCTCTGTAATGTGACTTTCTCAAGCAGGAGCGCATTGACCTGCTCCAGTTGCATGCGGTTCTTATCAGCGAGCTCTTTATTCTGCTTCTGTAGCCGCTGGACATCTGCTTCGAGGGCCACCTTGTCTTCGTTAACAGAGTCTCGTAGGGTCGCGAGTATGTCGAGTTGGTCCTTGTTCACAAGGGTGACTGAATAAGACCAATTTCAGTCAGATATCAACGGTAGGTATGTAGGTAGATAGGTAGCAAGAGAAGAGGCGAAATGTGACTGACGATCAGACTTCGCAATAGTGAGCTCCCTACTCTGAGTCTCGAGTTTGACTTCGAGCTCAGCGAACTCCTTACGCAAAGCATCCAGCTGCTCTACAGTTTCATTTAGCGTTTGACGAAGAGCGATGGCGGCCTCGGCACTATATCAAATACAATTAATAGTACCCGAAGAAGGAAAGAAACAAGCAAAGAACATACCCATCGCCCATGGACTTGCCGCTCCGAATGTCTTCTAGGTCTCGCTGCAACATTAGCTTCTCGCGATGAGCAGCCAGATAATCGCTCTCGTATCGAGCCTTCATCCTGTTGGCGTCCTCTAATAGGTTTTCGAGCACTAGAACTCGACTGGCATCAGCCTCGTTCCTCCTCACACCTTCGAGCTCCCGCTTCAGCTTCCGTATCTGCAACTTCAGGTCCGTCATTGTCGTCCCCGTAATAGCGTCGTCTAACTCTCCTCCCAACCCCTGATCGACATCGTCTTCGCCAATGACAGTTCCCAGCAACTCAGCTTCTGTAAACGAGCTGTCAGAGGTTTCCTTCCGCTCAGGCTTAGCACTAGGTCGGTGTGAAGACAGCTCCAGCTCCCGAACTCGCTCCTGATATAAATCCAGTGTCTCCTGATCCTTTTCCCTCTCCCTCTCTTGCCTCTTGACCTTATCCTTGGCCTGTTCCAGCTCAAACGCGAGCGTGTTGATCTCTTGTGCGCGTGCGGATACCTTCGCCTCTAATTCCGATACCTGCGTTTTATAAGAGTCTAAGAGAGGCTTATATGTGGAGGCTTTTCGATTCTCTTCCTCCAGCGTCGCGTTCGTATTGATCAAATCGGCATTTTCACGTTCAAGATTCTACGCGGCAAGGTTTATTCCTGTGATATCAGATGACCAAGGATATGACTGACCTTGAGTTGTGAACGGAGGTCTGCTCCCTCCTGCAGTTTCTTCTTGTATTTCTCCATAACATTCTCGGTCTTCCTCAACTTGTCCGACGCATGTTTGTACCTTTGAATATCATCAGCAAGCCTCCTCTCGCTCTCAAGAACCTAAGCGCACTCATCCACCTGATCCTTTAACCGGTCTGTTTCGTCCGCTTTTATCTGCAATTCTTCCAACTTCTTTGTGAGGTCGGTCACAAACGTGGTCAGCCTGTCCAGCTCTGTTTCTGCAACAGCCAGGTTGTCTTCGCTCTTCTGCCTTTACATACAATTAATAAGAGATCAATGTCATCGAAAAAGATCACGTACAACTCAGCACGAAGCCTGTCTATTTCAGCCCTCATCATACCATCCGCCTTGTCGTTCCGCCGTGACTCCGCATCATGTCTTGCTTCTCGCAGTCGTGCTTGTATGTCATCCTTTTCTGAGACAACATCATCATAGTTGGTTTGCAACACACGGTGCTCGTCAAGCAGAGTTTGGTACACCTTCTCTAATGTCTCTTTCTCGGACAGAATTTGACTCCGTTCAGACTGAATTCGATAATAGTGGTCGTCTCTAAGGAGATGGTAGTTGAGGAATGGATTGATTTGAACGCGGAAGCAACGCACTCGGTCACACTGGTTTCCGATTGCTCAAGGCCGTCGGGGCTGTTCGATATACGGGCCATCACCTGTTTCCTGTTAGCATCTCTCTGTAGATCGACGGCTATCACGCACCCGCTCAATGGCCTTCATAAGTGTATGCTGATCTACTTCGCTCAGACCCTGTATCTTCTCAATAAACTCCTTGTTCCTCTCACACTGCACACCGATGGCAATGGTCAACCGACACATAATGAGGGTCGCGGTAATGTCATGATCCTTGGCCATCGTCGAAAGGTTAGGCACGTCGAGACTGCTTGTTGGTTTCTGTAGGACATCCGAGAAATACTGTGTTATTAGTCGATACAGCCGTTTCAGGGCGCCAAAGCGTAGAATCCAGTTCTCTGATAATGCCGGTTGTCGTGAGGATTGGCGGAAGTAGTCGGCGTCACTGTGGCATAGGGTAAAATGGAAATTCTGTGCGCCAGTAGAGCGATACGTACACCAGCGAGAGAATCTCGAACAAGGGCGCGCCATCGCTGAGGTCGGCAGCGGTCGCGACTGGTCGAGACAAGGAGAAAGTAGCGAAAAAGTTGAAAAAGGCGTCGAGCTCTCTGCCTGTCCTTGCCGGCTCGGACATGGCAGTAAGAGGTCAAGCTAGACAGGAAGCACGCCAGGCGTTGGCAACGTCGAAGGTGATACCGATTGTGGTAATAATGCAATACAGGATTTCGAGCGAACTGGCCGTCCCGAAAAGGCAACATTCGATACCAATCCACGCGTCGCCCCGCACCGCCAAAAGGAATTCAAATACAAGAGGAGGTACACCTAGTTATTATATTTGACAAACAGGTCGAGAGATAATATACAAGAGGCGGTATTGACAAATAACTATTGACAACGGGAAAAATACAACGCACAGTTGAAGAGAGAATAAAATCCAGAGTTCCTCCGTCCAGAATTAGAGTCAATAAACACTCAGTCCGTTATGTCCACAACCAGAATGTTGACAGTATCAGCGCCGCCCACCACCATGCCAGCTGTGGGATGCCTACCTTGGCACCATTCGACGTAGATGCTGCACTGGCGCCGGCCGCATGGACGATACCGACACCCACTTGGTCGGTACAAATGTCCGACAGCTCCAATACATCAGACCTCACCAACACGACCGGCCTGCCGCCTTTCGTGTACTCAACATCCAAGGATCCTCCACTCCCTACGACCCATTGATCGCAATCAAATATATCGAAGAAGGCAGTCTCGCTGTCATAGGGTGTTACGACTGCAATATTCGTCCCATTCTGTGCTGGTGATCCGATGTTCGTGAGAATGGTGATAACAGGTCCTTTCATAATAGCGATGCCGTGGGGTGACTGGGTGAGGATCTCTGTCTCCGATGTGAGCCAATCAGTCTGTGAGGCATTGGAGACAAGAAAATTGCGCGCGGAATTGAGTTTCTGGATGATAGTATAGGCGTCTGTCTGTTGATATCCAGAAGGCCAAAGGGGTTCTCGATTATATGGATCACCACTTCCAGAGAAGTGTTGTTCTTGACCATAGTATACGATAGGAATACCATCAGACATGAATGTGAACGTCATGGCGTTGCTGGAAAATACCATCAGATGGACTCCGGTGGCAATAAGAGTCACTTACTACATGGTCTGCGGGTCCACGCTGAGATTCGCCCATCGTGAGACGTCCTGGTTCTCCAAAAAGTTGCCCAGTAGAGTCGTATCAGCGAACAATTTTTTGCTCTGATCAAAAACGTCGGCGAGGGCAGTCACATTGAGGGCGCCAGGTATCTGGAATGCGGCCAGAAGTGCTGACTGCAGAGGGAAGTTGAGCACGGAATCGAGACCCTGTGGCCCCTGATATTGGGCAACCGGCTCTACATCAATGCCACCGAACACTTCGCCCATGCAAAATACACCTGCCGTGAAGAAAAAAAACATAAGATCTTTTGATCACATGATGAATGAATGATGCATCTTTTACCTGCACTACCGCAAAATTGCGGCCAGAAGTCCATATCGACGTGCTTCGCGGCATCGATTCGAAGCCCATCAATATCATATTCTTGAACAAACTTCTTGATCCAGTCGGTATATCCTGAAACCACTGTGGGGTTAGTGGTATCAAGATCAGGCAGTGTGACCTTCTCGTCACCGAGCCAGCAATGTTGCTCGGACGTAGTGTTGCCCCAATCAATTGGGCAGTACGGATGGTAGTACGAGGAGTCTTTGAACATGTAACCTGAGTAGTCGGGGGTGGTGGAGGTAGCCATCTGTTTACAACGTGTAGGCGGGTCTCGAGAAACGTGTAGTTTACACTTACAACATTATTGACGACTACGTCGACCATCAGATACATGTCCCTGGCGTGCAAGTCAGCGATGAGTGCCTTTAGATCGTCTTCGGTTCCAAAGCGGTCGTTCAACTGGGTAATATCGGCGATCCAGTAGCCGTGGTAGGGGTATCCATAGGCGGTTCTATCGCCTTCGTAGTTTTGGTTCACTGGCGATATCCATACTACAAGGCGGTCAGGCTATGCCATGTAGACTGCGAATTTAGACTCACTTGCAGTGAAACCCGCATTCTGGATGTAGTCGAGTTTATTTCGGAGGCTTGGGGGAAGATTAGGGAAAGGCGGGACAACCGAATAGATGACAGCACGCACGTATTCCATGTGCCTCCACAGTAGTCCTGGTCACCAGGATTGCAGGCATCGAGGTTGGCACCGTCCGCAAGAGCGAAACGGTCAGTTATTATTCTAGAAGTAATGAGCACCGTGCTGCTAGGAAAAGACAGATATCGCGCACTGGTATATACTTCTACCCCTCCACTGGTCAGCGGTAGCAGCGAAGGCATGAGGAAGGACAAGCGGAAGGAGAGTGAGAGGCCAGTGCAGACGCATCGGTCAAGAGGTAAGGATCGTGTACAAAAGAGTGAATCCCAGTAAATCGCAGAGCTATAGAGCAGAGAGCATGCCTCGCAACGAAAAAAGTTCGGACAAGATTGACCGGTCACAAACTTGGCTCGAGATTTGCTCGAGATCATCTTAGGGTCAGCTGTTCCTGATGGTCCGTATTTCGTAAGCCACTTGGCAGGTGTTCCATGCTGTAAATTAGGACGAAAAGACCTAGGCGCAGGAGCCGGACAGAATAAATCCCAGAATACAGCAGCCAGCCGCACAGACGAGGATCAGGGAGTGCGTCAACAACGTTGTGGAGCAAATTGCATAATAACGGGATTATTATCAGCTGCGCTGATTGATCTTATCACTACTTAATTTGCCTCCTTTCAATTGAATATACGTGTAGTACGCCGGGCAAACTACATACGAAGTAAAAAAGATTCAGAACTGAGGCCGATGGGTAACTATAAGGCATCTGCATGCAACTCGCGAGTAGTAGTAGTAGTCGCACGAGTATCCTGCAGTTAGTTTTAAGCGGAGTAAGGAGGTCTTGCCGGCGGCGCAAAATAGCTGCTAGAAGAGAAGCTTTGACATTGGTGCGTCCCGAGGCTCTACGTCGGCGCCGTCAATGTCCGTCCGGTTATCATACGCTATATGTACAACGCAATACGTCCGCCGGGTAAGTCCGTCCAATATTTATGAACCACTCGGAAGGAGCTCGCGAGTCAGAACTAGCCTACCATAACTCGAGTACACTTGATAGTGTACAAGTAACTGCACACTGTAGACAATCCAAGTCGGTGAGGGTTAAAACAAAGCTGAAAGAGCTGTGACACAAAGTGCAAGTAACGCGGGATCCTCGGATAAATCATATTGAATAAATGATGCACGCTTTCCAATTGTGGGAATGTTAAACACGCCATTCCGATATACATTGAACTCATGTGAGATTGGCGCTAGCGCGCTCTTAGGATTCATGACGCATACTTACGTGGGTTCACACTGCGGCTGCAGGGCCAAGGTGGTAATGAAGCGGCGGATGTGGTCAATCGAGGACCAGGAGCAACCAGCGAGTAAACCAGAAACGGAGCAATCGCTACTCAAGACCAGTTTAAAGACTTCGCTCTTGTTCGCTGTAGTCCAGAGTTTGACATTCCGACGGCGTCCGCATCCTCGTTAACAGAGCGACGTCGGTGAAGCCCAAAAAGAGCAAGTTCAAAGAGCCGCCGACAATTTGCGATGCTTAGACATTCGGGAGTGTCTTGCTGTCCCCTGCGCATATGTCAAAATTACTTGAAGGACGTCGAAATTGAGGCTGGTAACCAAGCACTATCGAAGACCGCTGTTTCGCCCGACGACGAATTCAAAGCTGTCGCGCGCCTGCGTAGCCGTAGTCGCAAAGAAATGAGTTCTCCTCGGGAGCAATGGTAGCGAATGGAACAGGTATAGTGACCCCGACATGCAGACAAAGACTGTCGATTTAGATCCTGCCCCGAGGTCGTTTAGCCAGCGGCTGTCCCAAGCGAATAGTCCGATATCCGCTGCTAGTGGTAGATGCATTCCTAGCAATAGTGTCGGAGACATACTGAAAGTAGGGTGATACTGATGGCGAGTGGTCTAACCAGGATGCACCATGGGTCTCGCTCTTATAGATATTTTTATCAGAAAAAAAATACGGGCAGAATCGCCGTTCAACAGTTCTTCCCCGTGGCCATCGATGGCATTGACCAACAACACCGACTTCATTTCTCCGTTGGTCAGAGTTTTAGAGCTGTCATCACTGTCGGGACGGAAAGAAACAATAGCCAAATCCTTTCAGAGATACCGCATTGAGGTTGCTGAGGAAATTCGCTATGTACAAACTCGAACCGTCAGAAGAAGACAGATGTCTGATTTTTAATTAACATCTATAAACTTACCTTTCTGAAATGTCAAACAAATTTATCGCTTCACGCTCAAAACTTGAAAGGCCATGAACTCAGAATTGGCGATTGAGGCCTCAGATCTGGAGGCTATTCGATAAAGGCACGCCTCACATTCTACGTTGAGGGATTTATCGAGTGCTTAACTAACGTTTGCCCTAGTCGCTTCGCATATATGCGTATTCCGTTGATCATTAGCATGATTGATTGACCTAATTCAGACAGGAAAAATTAGCACATAAACCATGGACAGACGGCTTCTTACGATGTCAGTGGGAAACTTGCGGAGACAGCACACGCCACCGTGACATGCCATGGGAAATGAGGGAAAGCCCAATTGATTTGTAGTGTCGCGGAGCTAAAACGAACATGGCGTGGCGAGCCGAGGTAGCGATCTTCGCCCAAGATCTTACAAATGCGTTGAAGGAAAGTATTCTTAGTATAGGATCATTTTGGAGTAAAAACTTGATCTTCATGTCTGTCTGGAAAAGTAAGCGATAGAAAAAATTCATAAGGCTTGGGAGCACGGCTAGTGTTCCGTAAATGTAGAGACTCCAGAAACTTGGCGTGGTGTTCCAAGCCTTCTATGCGTTGCAACAAGTGACAGGTTTCGAAAACCGCAATTTTCGCCAGGCCGCGATTTTTTTCGAAGTTTATTGTGACCGAGAGAAGATGTAGCGACAGACAATGAAGCCAGAGACATGGATCCATGGAGATATGTATACACCTTTGCTTTGAATGCAATCTTCGCGAGCCTTGGCCATTCTCTATGAGAAGTTGTGTGCCCAAAACGCAGAATGGTCTTAGAACGCCGGTTTAGCGTACGGAACATGCGTTATAGGCGAGTCAACTTCCATCCATGGACAGTTGCTCTGATTTCTTCTTCACCCGGGTCATCGGGAAACATGGGCTAAAAAAATTTATGAAATTTCCTCTAATGTTGGACATGAGACATACCTCAAATTTCTGCGTGAGAATTTCTTCGCAGTGCCATCCTCTGCTCTGCGCCTTCGTAAAGAATTCCATGTCCCGATTTGCGAGATGTGGTCGATGGTGAGTGTAGAAAACTAGTACTGACGGTGTGCTTTGAGGCCCGTGAGGCAGTAACACTTGTTCGCAAGTATTCAGCAGGGCATTATGCTGTATAATGGTTCAGGGCGCGTTGACTCGAAATCCCCCGATTCTAGATGGACGTACCTGGGAATGGTTAAAGATTAGATCTGACAGGATTATGAGATTAAAGCCATTCGTGTTCGACAACGAAGATAAAAGAGGCTGAACTGATGTGCCCCAGATAAAGCCCTGTCAGTCATTTGCATTGTTGTATGAAATGGTTCAATACGCAATGCACACCTGCACGGAAACATGCTGCTTGCAAGATGGTAGTACATTCTTATCGACATTGAACTCCATGTTTTTTATCAGGTCCGCGTCCGGATAATCAGTCAAGATGACCTATTTTATCAAGATATAAATACCATCGCAGGACAGCTGACAGAACGCACCTTTTCCGCACCATTATTGGCAGTGACAATGGAAGGTAGCCCACCACCTGCGCCTAATTCGAGCACAGAACCATCGGCGTATAGATCTGGATGATTATCCAAGTATGCTGCTATTGAGCGGGCAGAATTCCATCTAGATTTAGATGAGATGAGACTGTCACCAGAAGTGCGTGAAAGTTCTACGTACTTACAAGTGATGCCCCCATAATGGATGCGTTCCAACTAATCTGATACTTAATTCAGACCAATCATCTGCTGAACCAGACGCCTTTTCACGTTTGTAGATGGAGAATGTTGGATCTGGAGTTGGTGGCCGAGGGGGCTCCTATAGCAGGCGTCGGATGATGTCGTGGCGTTTCTTAGAAGACAACGTACAGGAAACATGGAATCCAGTCCTAACTCATCGTCGGTCATTCTGTTCGAGTCCGAGTCGTGGTAAAAGGACAAAAAGCGGGCGGCACAATCGGTCCGGAAATCGGCGACTTTGCACTTCGTCTGCATTCAACTCCTAGCTGTCTACAGTAAAAAAATGCTAATATATCTATGATGTCCATCTTTTCTATCTGTTGTTGGTCTTCCATTTTAGCTCTATCATGTGCCCATCTAGCTAACACGCTATTCGATGTAACGTCAAGCTCTACGGTAACACACTGCGACCGAGCCAAGACCTGGACCGTTTTCTCTTCATCGCAATCCAGTATATCACCAGAAGATAAGGTCTTCGGCCCCGGAACTGGCCAAAAATGTGACCACATCCGTCGTTTCATGAATCGAAAGCTTTCTTCTGGCAGCATCAATAGGAAACGACGGAAGGAGGGGCGCGTTGATGGTTCTATATGTATGACATCGGCATGTCCTTCGATAAAGAAGACGATACGGCCGATATCACCTGCACTCAGAACTGCTCAGAAGCATTCTACAATGATTGCAAACAAAACCCACTTGTATGCGCGATGCTCTGTCCAGGAGCATAACATTTCAGATGTGCGCTCATGCTGATAAAGACATCGATATCATTTACGGGAGGTGGAACAGTGTCAATGGACTCTGAGCTGTCATCGGTAACCCTACCGTTCTCAAGCAAAGTCCCCAAGTCAAAATCAAATAGTTTACAGAACTTGCGATATACATCAGCATGAGGCACTGGTCCAATAACGTCTTCAGAGGAATATTAGCTCAGGTTTCAACAAGGAGAGTCGACAAGAGATACTTTTTTCTGGCACGATCTCACTCTGGCGTTCACACCAAGTCAACGCGTCTCCGCGTGTCCTAAATGAGAGGATACCCCTTTCCGGCGCCACTCCTCCCTTCTCGTAGTCGAAAGTTAAGTCTACTCCAGCTCGGTCAAAGTCTGCGTGGGCTCCGGAGCCTTTCTGGATTCCACAGAGTACCAAAACTGTAGATCGGGGCGCTAAATCACGCACCGCGCGCTGAAAGCATTGCGCGGCAGCAGTCTCAAGGCGGTGAACCGTCGACAAATCAACAATAATGAATGCCAGTTGCGTCTTCGTGTCGAGAAGCTGGTTTTCTAGAGATGGGATGGTTGCAAAATCTTCGAATATGCCTTATGAGAGGTATTTTCAGGCGATGAATCGACCTACAAACATATCCTGAGAGAACCACAACGCGCGCGTTGATATCTCGTAGCACGCATTCTGCATAATTCTTCTCCAAGGATCCACCAGTCTCGATGTCGGTAAGAGTGACGTTCGTAAGTGGGTAAGCCGCCGAAGGGGTGTGATTGAGCGGGGAAATACGATGCGTAGGTGCGTGTCGTTCTTGTTCTTGACTCTGGTGCATATGTGTTTCGTTCCATTCTTCCCATTTCATAACGCGCGCACGCTATTCAAGGGAAATATGCGCCAATCCATGAAGACGGCTTTCAGGAGACTTACAGAGTCGACGACCCCATACACAAAATAGACGACTATGGCAGCCCCAATTCCAACACCAAATCCTTCCGCGAAGCCCAAAAATGTGCATGCCATCAGAGTTCCTACAACGATACTCCATTCAAGCCAAAGCAGAGTCTTGGCAGACTCCCATACAGCCTCAAGAAGGAGCTCGATACCGAGAAAAAGAACCAGGGCCGATGCTAACACAGTCGGAACGTACGGAAGGAGGAGCCCCGAGGTAAGAAACAAGACGAAGGTAAGCAATGTTACAAGAGCTGCTTCAAAACGGCCACCGTTGGCGCGAGTGAAGAAAACCGAGTAGGAATATTGCTAATTCAGCAGATCAGGGAAATAATAAATCATAATACAACTAGCGACCAACCAAGATGTTGGGGGCCGTCCCCGCTAATCCTGCCAGGATGTTGGCGGCGCCTTGACCGAAAAATTCGTGATTCATATCGTAAGGCACGTTCAAACTGAATGCCAGTGCAGGGACATATATGGGCAGATTCAAGACGCCAATCACGACCAAAAGCACAATGTTTTCAATCGCATTTTTCATCGCCCACCATTCGACCTTAGAGAAATCAAACTCTCGCCAATAGATCCACGCAGTCCCAATGCCGCTTCCACGTGTTGCCGACGCGTCAACTCTAAAGAGCCAACCATTGGCCACAAGGGTGTCTCTAGGACAATGCAGTGCCCCGACTATGATCCAAAAGATTAATGGAATGGAAAACAGGTAACAGGGCACATAGTAAGCGTTCTGCACCATACCACGCGTCCAGCGATTGATGAGCTGAGATCGTGTAGACACCGACAAGATAAGTGCGGGAAAGAACGAAGCCACAAGGAGCGGAAGGTGTGAGGAATTGAACAGAACGGAGCTAGCTGAGGAAAGTGTAAGCGCTGGTGAGGATGGTGGAAGCATGAGCCCTAGCCCAAGGATAAATAATGAAAGCCCGATAGCACCGATAGCGCCCGTAAGAACAGTTTGAGGGAAATAAGCGACCTTCGTGTGTCCTGTAAGGACCACGGTTGAAACAGCAATTAAATTAGACATACAAGATTTCCCAACTTGAGTAGTCCTAAAATGATGAAGGCAAAACCAATCAGAAAACTGGACATTGCATAAGCGGCAAAGACTGTCGGGACCAAAGAAGGGTTGTCGGGGCCAAGAACATCGCGGATATCGCTGCCAATGCCTCTCAGAAACGGCAGGATTTCGATGAGCATTGCTCCCAGAGCTCCTGGAAAGTGCGAACCGCCTAATGTCATGGCTACCTGTGACAGGATTGTGCTTGATATATAGAATGAGAGACGAAAAAAATTTACACGAGACGTAGCGCATACCTCATAATATACATTGACAGACCCTGTATTTGCAAGGCTTGAAAGACTCCATTTGAGCCCTCCTCAGACGGAAAGATGAGCAACCCTGTGGACACTAGAGCAGGATGATGAGCTTCACTAGCGAGATTTTGGATGGCCAAGTTCATACCGGTATCAAGGACATTGAATAAAGTGCCGAGCACCATAGATGGAAGAGCACGGTATAATCGTCCGGGAGTGTTCGAAATCCATCGTGCTGTACGAGACCTGACAACCTCCATCTACGATGGACAACGCAGAGAAAATTCATAATTCGGTCAAACGATACCTGCGAGAAAAATGAAATGGGTATTAGTCAGAAGATTTCTCGGATTGATGGACAAGTTGATGACTCGTCGGATCTGCTTGCCGATCGCCCTCATGGTTTCTCCAGAATGTTGACTTGATGTTGACGCTCTCACGAAAGTATGCTCCACCCGACTCGGACTCTCGTAGAACCAATAAGTAGCTTAGGGCCGCAGTAAGCTGGCGCAAGCGCAAAATTGGCGCTCATAATGAATCACCTGAGTTGAACAATGGTGATGAACTACCACTGCTCTCATAGGTTGGCCAAGAAAGGTGACCTCCGCTGTGAAACATCGAAATTTTTTCAAAGAAAATATTCACCCACGTGGTCGCAGCGCCAAAGGACCTTGACACCCGTAAGTTACAGTAACTGTGGCAAAATCGATCCTCCGATTCGCGTTTCATTGATTGCGAGCGACATTCAAGAACAAGTTATCGTATTTGTGCCTATGCTAATAGTTGTTTGTGAGGACATCTCTGTCTCCACATCACTCAGGATTAACATGCCTCGGGATATTCTTTGTATGACATCGTATTTTCTTGAGGAAACCAGTACTGTCTGCGCGCTCCCCTCGCCTGCAAGAAGGATATCAAGACATGTGGACCTTCGATGTATCAAGCTCTTCAGAGCGGTAGCCATACTTACAAGACCGACGAGTACGTGGCCACGTAATATTTGCAAACTTCGAAAGGCATCGCAATATAGATTTCGGGACTTCGGTCCTCCCTCGGCTTGCCCAGACCTTCAAGTGACTACGAGCCTAAGTTTCAAGCTTCAGTCCGCCAATTCGTCAGCGTCATAGGCCGGGCCTGAAAGGACTCCAAAATATGACTATCTTCTTGAGAGTGTATTACAACTTACGTGAATACAAAGCGATCAGACTGATTTAAATTATAAAATAGCTGCGCTTACGATGTCGAGTCCCAATGGCTTACGGATCTCCTCGAAGTCGGAAAATTCGTACACAGATGGGGCATCTTTAGGGTTTTGAGGGTGCCTATCTGACGTTCCATTCTCAAAACCCTAAAGATGCCCCATTTGTGTACGAATTCGCCACGTTCCCAGCACGCCCGAGCTCAAGCGTACGTGTGTCGTTTGGAGCTTCAGCCTGAAGTAAAACCAGCTCAGTCTGCCTGAGAAGCATACCATAAGCAAATAGATACAGGGTGTACTGTTTCAGCAAAGCTTACTCGCACCATTATTATATCAAACCTCACCACTTACCGTTGGGCTTTCCTCACGGGGATGCTTGGAAAGCCTGTCGCGCGACGGCATACCACGGCCATAGAGAATATAAAAGTGCGCTGAAAAATGCCTAAATTTTCAGTATAGCCCAAATCTCTACAACAATGGGACTCACTAGGCCAAACGGCTCAGAAACCCGAGATGCGCACGTCAGCCTGACACCAGATGACGAGACGAAAGCGTTCAGGGAGGCGTTCACCATAACTACGCGACATAAAGCTCGCGACAATGTTAAGGGTGCTCTTGCCATCCTTAACAACTACGTCGTCTTTGCCGTCTGCGTCTGGATGTGCGAACATGTCGCGTCGTGTTATTCCGATACGCGCTTGTGGTGGTCGACTTACATTCCTGCGGTTATCATCATTTCCTCCCGTATGCGTGCGATGGAGCACCTCGTTCATGAGGCGGCGCACAACAACCTTTTCACTAATCCCCGCGTCCACGAGTACACCGAATTCCTTTACGCCTTCCCTGTCTTCCGTTTGCTCAGGGTCTTTCGTACCCTACACTTGGAGCACCATAAGTACCTCGGTGACCCCGTCCGTGATGCCGACGTCGTGCGACTCCAGTATTTTGGATTTATTGGAGAAGAACGCCTGAGCGCTGCTCGTTTCTCCTGGCTCATGTTTGGCCTCCCATTCTCGGGATGGCTGCACTATGAGTACGTCGTCACTCTTTTCACAGAGTTTTGGACGAGCCCCGCTTCCTACCCGTGGAAGGCTATCTATTGGGTCACCGTACTGACGACGGTGCACCTTTCCGACAAATGGTTCGGATTCGCGTTGTACTACGTCGTCCCATGGTTTGGGGTGCTAAACATAACGCGTTATTGGTCCGAGGTGGGAGAACACCTTGGTATGGATATGACTAGAAACTTCGGTAATTCACGCACCAACGATGGTTTTCTGCACCGGTGGTGGATCCATCCTCTCAGCGACGGTCTCCATACGACTCATCATTTAAACAGTCAAGTGCCGTTTCATAAATTGAGGCGTGCGCACAAAGAGTTGATGAAGGAGGTTCCAGCTTATAGGGAGAAGAACAAGATGTCGAATGGTATGGCTGAGACGTTCTGGCAGATATACGAATGCCCGACGGTCATCAAGGCAGTAGGAGAAGGACAGGCAGCGTGGGGGAGTGGTCAAGTATGGGCGAAACGGTAACAATATGGAAATGGCTAGACTTCGCTAGACACTAGTAAACACTAGAACGTTTGAAAGACTGAATTATAGAGAATCTACCTTCTTATCATACCGTGGATGAATTTATCCTCAAAACTGTGAACACCGAACTTTGACAGTATTGAAAAGAGCTTGCAGCGCGCCTTACTGAACTCGGCATACCGTCCGAGCGGCAACGGCAGATACCTATGTCAATATCTTCCTATGTCGTTCATCGAAGTCGACCAACGGAACATTCTCCGAAAGATACATCGTTGTCTTTCAAATTTGGATTGGGAAGGCAGACATTGGAGCTATCATTACTTTCCAATGAAAACCGGGGTCCTCTTTTCTTTGAACGCATCTAGGGCTTCCAAGCGATCTTGTGTGTCTAATAGAGGCTCGTAGCACAAGCGTTCATGGTCGAGCGCGGACTCTAGTGGCAGTTCACAGGATCGAGAAATAGCTATCTTTGCGGCACGTAGAGCCAATGGTGCTATGCATGTAGAACTTCAGTCATTGACACCCAAACATAAGGGAGAGACGCTCACCACTGTGTGCCATCTCTTCAGCTAGCTTCAGTGCCCTTTCATAGGCAGTAGAAGATGAATCCGCAAGGTAATCGACGAGACCTGCCAAGCATTGTCAACGTTTAATTCTTTGCTTTTGGCTCGGCAGGCACTCACCCAACTCCAGCGCATCGGAAGCGGTGAGCGAACGACCCGTAAAGATGAGCTCCTTCGCTTTGGTCATGCCAATCAGGCGCGGAGCACGCTGTGTACCTCCAGCGCCTGGTATAATCCCCAGGCGAACTTCGGGGAAGCTGATCTTGGTCACATCTCGGGCTGCGAAAAACATCATCATTATGAAACTAAGAACTATGACATTTGAGCCGCACCACATATACGGAAATCGCACGTCAGTGCAAGCTCCAGACCTCCTCCAAGTGCAGGACCATCTATGGCGCAGATGGTGGGGAACTCGAGGCGGTCTATGCTGCTGAAAACTAGACGAAGCTGGGAAAGAAAGTCGCGGACTTGATCTTCATTCATGGAGCGCCGTTCGATGAGGTCCGCGCCTGCGCAAAAGGAGCCCGGAGTGGAAGAGTAGAATATAAGCACGTTAAGACTAGCGCACACATTAGACATTGGCATGTGAAAGAAAATCCAACATACGACGGTTCCTCGACTGCCTGTTGGATAGCGTTCTCGATGTCCTAGCAGTACCCCTTTGGTATTGCATATATATAAAAAGGCGTGACTGCATACCTGAAGCATCTGGACACTGATTGCATTCTTCGATTTCGGTCTATTCAGTGTGATGCAGTACACGCCCTTGAGATTAGGGACTTTGTGGAAGTAAGCTTGAGGAGTGGGCTCGCTGGGCATTTCGTCGAAATTTTTCGGAGGATTCTCTTTGTGGATTGAGTAAACGGAGGGGTAGACCAGAGCAAAGATCGCCACAAAGCAGAACGCGACAGGACATTTTGAACCGCGCACTGACGGCCTTTGATTGGGCTTCTGTCGGACAGATCCTTATCTGATTAGATTCTAGAACGAAACGTTAATCTCATCAGAAGACATCTTATCTGATTACATCCGTAATCACGCACCTTGGCCTTTCTAAGTTCCTTGGCCCCACTCAAACCAGCCAATTGCACGTTAATCAGGTCTATCGGTGAGGCGTGGCTGGCGCCCAGCACAGGTTCAACTATATTGTCGATGATTCGGTTTTGCGACGCCGGTGAAAGTCATTTGTTTTGCGAGTCTCCCGGTGGTGAAACGAAATATTCAAATCGTCAGCAATTGGCACCACATGATGGCGCCATTCACCATCACCGTTGAGACTTTGAAAGGCCGTCCGGCGTCCGCGTACTGTTTTGTGCTTTGTAGCCACGGTGAAGTTATACCCAAAGACGAATGCTGGGAATTTTTAATCCCAGTGATGAGTAAACATGCTGCGACGCGCATAGTTATTTACTGAAATCCAGAGATTGAGAAATTCACGTACGTTTTCCAGTAATTTCGGGCCATAGTGAACGCGGCATCTTATCAGATTGTTCCGAAATCTTATCAGATTTCTGTATTCTCTTCCGAATCCCAACCGTGGTCCATAAAGCAACGTCGAATATCTCCTGTATCGATCCTACCCTATGTCTTCTACCACAACGCCTGTTGGATACCGCGCCGAGCGCTTCGTCGCACCAGCTGAACAGACTTTCAAGCTCCCGGACGGGTCTTCGGTGAACAGTGTTGACGCAGAAGGGGTAATTACTGTTACCGGCGACAATTCTGTGATCACCTTTGCACCGCAGGAGCGTGTTGTGCGAGTCAGTCCGTACGGCATCGTCAATGATGATCGGGCAGTCTCGGAAGCAGCCCTGCTGATCTCAAGCACGACCCCGGTGACGACGCGAGACCTTTGGGTCTCCGTTTATGCGTTGTGGCTACGAAGGAATGAGGAGGACGTTGTTCCTGTGGTGATTGATGAGAAATTATCCAATGCAGGCGAGTTACAGAACTACTTCACTCACACCGGCCTGGGATATGTACCAGATGCCTCCAATCCAACGACTCTCCTTCTCTCTCGTCCAGCGTTCTGGCAGAGTGCGGGTGCACCCCGTGGATTATCCTGGCTGCGCGATCCTGTCCCATCACCGACGCTGGCTCCGCTGCCATCATTCTTTCCTTACGTGCAGTCTTTCACCCGTGGCCCTCACGTCTTGACCACACATCCTCTTCGGCCACCGAAACCAGCACCAGGAGCCGTGATATACTCTCGATATATCGCCTGTCTGGGTGAACTCCTCACATTCACCCATATCGATGCATCGAGCCCTGCACATTTCGAGGCCTACACACGCTGGCAGAATTCCGATCGTGTGAACGTTGGCTGGAGGGAGAAAGGTGACGATGAGCATCATCGCGCATACCTCAAGGATCGACTGGCTGACCTGCATATAATGGGGTTCATTGTATCTTGGAACGGAGAAGCAGCAGGTTACGGAGAAATGTCGTGGGTAAAAGAGGACCCTATGGGAACATATGTTGGTGGACTGGGAGACTACGATCAAGGTACTCACCTTCTCGTCGGTGAAGAGAAATTCAGAGGCAGGCAGCGATGTAAGCTACCCGCCCCATAGATTCTTCGTCATTTTCTGACCCTACGATTGCAGTCACCGCTATCATGACTTCGATGAAGCATATGTGCTTCCTTCGCGAGCCCAGGACAGAGGTCGTCGTTGGCGAGCCCCGCGCTGATCTGCCTATTATTCCTCGCCTTATCGCGTACTTGCCTCAAGAGTTTAACAGAGTATGTCTTCGGTATTTTGTACAGACCGCGCGGCTGATCACGATGCACAGGAATTCGAGCTACCCCATAAAAGAGCAGTGTACTTTGTGCTCAGGCGAGAACGCTTCTTCCAGGCAGCAATGTTGTACTAGATGGAGTACAGAGGTTTGCTGCTAAACCCTTGCTTTGGCCAGCGTCCTAATGGCTTGATGTCGTGGACGCATATCCTGATATTATGAAGGAAGCCAGGGCGCATGCGGAGATAGAAAAGATATTGTAGAAAAGATAAAGGAAAAGAAGTCGATTGAAAGACGAAATTACGCATTCCTAATCAGGGTCGGAAGTTGAATTGATGCCAAAGATCGCGATCACGCCATCTGCTGATCTTGGCCAGCTTCCACCACAAATTAACATTAAGCACATCTCTGAGCCTCTACAAGCCACCAAGTGAAATCTTCAATGCGCCTGGTACAAGGACCCATCGCTACAGAACGATTGGCCGATATATCTATAGTACTGGCTACTCAACCGCATTTTATGGAATCATTGCTCCTTCCTCCTTCCTCGTAATTTTACTTCTAGTAGCGGGTCGAGCTCTTTTTTCGGTTGCCGATAAGACCCGCCCATCTTATCTGCCCAGGTGAAGTACTGACCGTAATTAACAGTGAAATACAGATGATGTAAAGTGTGATGCGCAGGTCCATTGATAACGGTCTCGAGGGGGTGGCCGGTGATCATGTCGGAATCGTGGATGAGAATGGTCCATACGTTCACGATCACGAAAAGGCTGAGATACACGACTCGATGGAGAGGAAAGATAAAGACGAACAGATGGTAGGGAATTGACTGGAGGTAACCGTCGACAGGGTGGAATGCATATGCAGACCACGGAGTTGGAACTGTTGGGTATAGTCAGAAATTCGAAAGTAGTCGGAGGTACGGACAACATACTGATCCATTTATGGTGAGGCTTGTGCAGCATTTTGTATACGATTGGTATATGCAACCACCTATGTATCCAATAGATGCCGTAGTCAGTGAACAAAAGAAACCTGTCGGTCTGTTAGGATTGCGTGAGAAAAGACTAGTAAAATAAGAACCGACATTGGGATGCTGACGAATAAGTACGTCCAGCCGTAAGTATCAAGGCCGTCATACAGCTTGCTGTAACCCATTACCTCTGCCTGGAACAACGGCACAGTGAGAAGAGTCATAGCGGGGAATGCCTTGAGGCTGGTAATGATCTCAAGTCGAACTTGGTTGGGAAGGAACTGTGGGTGATGCATCATGTCGTGGTTGAAGATGAAGGTGTACGACAGCCATGAGAACGTGAAATAGAGAACGTGGACACCAAGCAGGGTCAACACAGTCAGAGAGATCATTTGGCGAGGAGGGTAGTCGCGCGGCCACGATGAAATCTGGGTAGCCAATAATATTGGGTCCCAATCTCCATATACGTGAGATGTACTGGATGTATTCAAGAGTGGGAAAATATGCGCCCAGACTTTGTCCAGTATTAGACTATCGGCAGTGTTTAGGACCAAATCCATGGGGGACTGGGTTCGGGGTGAAGACTAAGTGTTAAGAATTGACAATTTTATGAGACACCGTACACGGCCCTTGCACCATTTTGGTGTCGCACCACTTTTAGGTTATTTTTTTCTGCTCGTTCCGGGTTCCCGGTCTCAAAGAATGACATATCACTAACCTATCCAGGGTAAAAGTTAAATCCCTGCTAAATGCCAGTAATAAGATTGTTCAAACCCGATTAATATACTACAACCACCTTGTTGTAAAAACCCCGTTCACAATATAGAATCCGCTAAATAGTTCCGCCCAGTTCCAAATTCCCGAGAAATTCTCCGAAGGAAGTGAGTTCGTTCAATTACCCGACGTGGTCCCTGAATAGAAAAGCGCGCCGATTATTGAGCTACGGCCTAATTATTCAGGTAAAATCGCGAAAATTTCCAGCAGCTGTGTTGCCTCGGTGCCGCAGAAGTTGAAGAGCGGATCCAATTTCTGGCGGTGAAAGAGTCCGGCCCGATCGTCCGGCAGTCTCATCTTCCAGTCACAATGTTTGGACCGATACAGCGCGTCTACACCCTGATTTGCAACCGTATTCGACGATTGCTTTTTCCATTTCTACTTAGACGCGCGCGCCGGTTATATCCTCGCATTCAGCACCACGTTCGGCGCCTCACGAAATTCACCGTCGCGAAGACAGCACCCGTTTACGGCCTGTTCGTCGAGGCAGAGGCCATGCGTTTTGTCGCAGAACATACTTCTATCCCTGTACCGAAGATATACGATGTCTGGGCCTCAGATGACAAGTTCGGATACCTGGTCATGGAGTATATCGAGGGCGACCGTCTTGACAAGAAATGGCGCTCACTTACCCATGACCAGAAAGTAACTGTTATGCGTACACTGCGTGGTTATGTCGACCAGCTGCATGCAGTCCAACAACCCGGTAATGCGGGGTGGATTGGGTCCGTGTCGGGTCAGGCATGCCTGGACTTGGCATTAATTGATGCGCTCAGCGGCCCGTTCACCAACGAGGAAGAGTACAATGATTGGAGAATTTCTCTTTTTTCATGGTACGCCAACGAAAGCCCCAAAGTCAAGCATCAGCTGGATGACATTCGACAGCAAATGCGACACGATCACCGCATTGTCCTGACACACGGTGATATTGCCCGCAACAATGTGCTCATCCGTGTGGATGGTGACGGCCCCGGCGATGTCTCCGTCGTCGCGCTGGTTGATTGGGGCCAAACGGCATGGCGTCCGGAATATTGGGAGGCCAGAAAGTTCTACTGGGTTGCCCCCCGAAATGACTGGTTATCTTTGGGTCAAGAACTGCTACTGTCGGGGTATCAGAAAGAAATCGAAATAGAAGAGAGGCTTTTACTTATCTCCGGTCCTCCTCGGTAGTAGATATAATACTATAGTGTATGTGTTTTCCAGCCTTTGTCACGACCTCTTATTTACTAGCTACTACTCTCCAGGACTGATCCTAATTCGACTCTCCGTACAGTCTCTCATACACCGCGTCCTCGCCATTCTCCCACCTCTCCCTATCTTCCGCCAATTCTTGTCGAATCCTTGCCTCATTGATATGCGCAAATATTATCCCAAAGTCCCTCAACGAGCGCAACGCATGCACTACCCACGTCTGGCAGTCCCATGATTCATCGTGCCGGACGACAGGAACATCTTTCAACGCCTTCCGTACGGCATCTAATAGATTGTAGGGAATGCTGCCGACATGACACCCTCCGCACAGCGTTACGGATCGCAGGAAACTAGTGCTCTTCCGGAAGGTTTCGTAGTGAAAGGTATCCAACATTCCTTGTACTTCGTGGATTTCGACTTCATTCAGGGAGTACAAGATCGCGAGGCTCCAGTGCTCAGTCCTTCGTGGATGGATTCGAAGGGAATACTGGGCGACTATGATGGGTACCGCTGTCGTATCAGAAGACATCTGGATGTTCACCATTAGTGGCCATTGTCGGATGAGGAATCGTCGTTTACTTTGTGTCTGCAGGAGTTGTTTCGGGACTGAAGGAATAGATTGTGCTCTCGTGGCTAATCCAGGCCTTATAGCTAGTCGGCTCTTTCCGATTACATTACGATTTCAAGGCCAGCGACATTGACTTTGACGAAGCCCACTGGCATCTGATTTGGGATTTACACCCTACTTCTTGAGCAAAGAAAGGAAGGACTTCGGAGCTCTTAGAAATAGGCTTGTTCGTCACGAGTTTAACAGAGTGTAGTAGTTGTATCACAAAACCTTAGGATGCAAACAGCCAAGACATTTAAACAAATATTGATGTATACAGGTAGCTGTAACTGAGATACTCATCATACGAAAACACATACGGCCCCCGCTCGGAACATTGCCAATCTAAATCGACTCGTCCAGGCATCGAAGCTTCAAAAAGACATCGCTACCTAGTGATGCGTCAGCAAATAGTTCAAGAGCGGGCCAACATTGTGGCTCACCCCATCCTTCCAGTGATTTCAAGTCCAGGGTACCACCGAAATACCTAAATAAAGGAATTCTTGAGTTTAGATACATCTTTCCACACATACACTCACTTGGCGTAGAGCTTACTCATCGGCAAACCATAGCCCAGGCCTGCAATGGTTCCCATACCGGTTTGTAGACCTTTCTTAGTTATCTCACCGAAGAGACTGCCTTCACCATTTGAATCCCCAATGGCAGCGCTACCTCCGATGTATTGTGCAGCATATGGTCCGCCGCCGCTATCGTCTTCATCTGCGTTTCTTCCGGCGGTGGTAAACGCGTATGAGAATATGCGTAGCATGTTTGTAGGCGATATCCCGCCTCCTTGGTCACGGATTCGCACGGAAAAATACTTCGGACCTGGAGCTGGCGCAGCTGGCGGAGGGGATAGAGTGATGACAACGGGAGGGAGAGCTTTGGAGGATTGAGATTGCCTGCTATAGTGTTCGACCGTCGCGCGGAAGGAGTTCTTTAGGATCTCTGTTAATATATACTCCAGATGCACGGGCACGTAACTGGGAGAACATTAATGAGGACGCAAACAATTAGAAGCAGAATACTTACGGGAAGGTGGCATCGACTACTCCGTTAATTGAAATAGATGGACTTGAGCCTAAGGTTGCTTCACATAGCTCTTTGACAAAAGAACCGCAGCTGCGAATCATGTCCGCAGGAGAACACGTTGCATCAATAACTCCTACTTGGCTGGTATGATTCTGGCTTTTGAGCGCGTCTGACAAAGCGATATGCTGCTCTGCCATCAGCCGCACTGATATCCGGTTTCGAATGGCGCCGTCGAGGAAATGACTGACTTGAGTCGGTGACAGATATCGAGAGCATTCCTGAAACCTGTTTCGTGGATAAGCAAAACGCCTTCGAGAGCAAGAGCGTTGGACGCACCCCTTGGCCATTGTGGGAATATCATTCGCGTGGCTCTCCACCAACATCTTCAGCTCCTCTGCAAGGACTGCATTGTCTTCGATGGTCTTTGGAATGGGGTAATTTGCGAGGAATTGGAAGCTTTCGCGGTGGGCGTTCAGAGTACTCGCTATGAAGGGATTGGTGCCAACAATGAATGGCAACGTCTCCAACGAATGAATACGGAATGCGAGGCCCCTGGGTATTTTGGATAACACGAATTGGCTCGATTGGAGAACGGATTCTGAAGTCAATGGCCGACCAAAGGATATCAGTTGAGACAGGTTTAGAGGTGACGGCGGTGAAGCAGCATCATAACGATCCAGCAATTGGCTAATTTCTGCCGACGATGCTGGGGGTGCCCGTCTGTAGTAGCGTCGACATTGTCGCAAAGGCGGGTACTTGAAGGCGCGAGAAGTCATCATAAAGGAGAAGGAAGAAAGTACATTACATGACAGTGCAACTTAAAGGAGTAGTAGTGGAGGTGGCGGTTCAGATACTCTCATGTCGGGCCGGATCATGATTCATAACTTAACAAACTAAACGTCGAAACATTATACAGTAAACTAATTGTACACTTGATATAAAGGCCTGAAAACCCAGTCAGTGGGAAACTGAGCGTGTAAAATGACTTCAGCTTACGTGCTAGAAAACTTGGTGCCTTGCCGGACAACCTTCTCTACGGCATCCAGGAAATCGCGTTCTGAGGCTACCTTCCGCCGTGCACGGATGGCAAACATTCCGGCCTATTCCCAGATTAGCGGGCTGCAACAACGGCGAATGATACACAAACCTCTGTTGCAACGGATCTTAGTTCCGCACCAGTTGTGTTGGGACACAGTCGAGCAATAAGATCAAAACGGATGTCCCTCTCAACACTCATACTGGGTGAGACATATGCATTAGACAAGTTAGAAAAAAGATGGTATAATCATACCTTCGAGCGTGGATCTTGAGGATGTTGGCTCGTCCTTCGTTGTCTGGCAAGGAGAACTCTATTCGACGATCTAACCGTCCAGGCCGCATAAGTGCAGGGTCCAGGGTATCCGGTCTTTGAAAAGACGCGTTAGAACCAAGTAAAAGGAAGCGGAATGAAAGACTTGCCGGTTGGTAGCCATGAGCACCTTAATGTTCCCTCTCGGATCGAAACCGTCCAGTTGGTTGATAAGCTCAAGCATGGTCCGCTGCACCTCGTTGTCTCCACCAGCGCCATCATCAAAACGTGCGCCACCAATAGCATCAACTTCATCAAAGAAAATGATGCAAGCCTTCTTACTCCTGGCCATTTCAAACAGCTCCCGAACCATACGTGCACCTTCACCGACGTATTTCTGGACAAGCTCGGATCCAATAACACGAATGAAGGTCGCGTCTGTTCGATTCGCGACTGCGCGAGCGCACAAGGTTTTACCAGTTCCTGGAGGCCCAAAGAGGAGAACGCCTTTCGGAGGATCGATGCCAAGATTAACGAAGCGTTCAGGCTGAAAACATTTCAGTGACATAGGCGAATACGTGGTCAGACCACATACTGATAGAAGAGGTGTCTCAACGACTTCTCGAAGTTTTTCGATCTGCTCTTTGCAACCTCCAACGTCTGAATATGTGACATCTGGCTTCTCCTCGACTTGCATCATTGTGACAGAGGCGTCAATTTTTGGCGGAAGGGGGATCTGTATTTGGTACTTCGTCCGGTCGACGCTAAGCCGGCTTCAGTACAAACCACCCAGTGGCCAATGAACAAATAACCCACCCAACACGCATACCCTCTTCGATGTCTGTAGGAGCCACCCGGTCGCCCAGTCCGACGACAAACTTGGCTATCTGTCGGATGTTGATAACATACTTGTCTTGCTCATCTGCGCCCTTTTGACCTTGCATAGCTCCCAGAGGGTTTACAGCTTTGGCAGCTTCTGCCAATTTGGGATCGACAGGTATTATCTTTGTACAGCGCGCAACCTGCAAGGGGTGTTCTTCGGACATCCTCTGCCTATCTGCGGCAAGATCCCACAAGTTAGGAGCGGCAAGACCGGTGTCGGATTCCTTGACGCCTGTTGGAATGTTACAAATGGCCAGCGAGTCGAGGTGAAATAGACTGGCCTAATTTCTCATTGATGCGCTTCTGTATGTCCTTGATGTCTGACTCGACTTTCTTCAGGGTATGTGCATAAGGGCCTTGTCCCTACAAAAGGCGTTGAGAATTCATGCCGCGACAGAGCAAGTGTTCAAGTTACGTAGGTCTTGAGGATTTGAATATCACTGTCATCAAGAGCTAGCAAAGGAATTAAGCAGCGCGGCGGTAGGCATATAACAACCACTAACCGACAATCTTTTCCTCCTTCTCGTCGACCTTCTTCTCGTCTGTTAATGGCTTGCGTCAGATACAACTGGCTCGAGAACTTTGATGCTGCCGTACATTTTTCCCAGTCACTGAGCGAAAACAGTCAGAACGACAGACATACAATAAAGAATGAATGCATACGCTTTCGGAGCCATGATGATGGGTGCAAGAAGTAAAGTTCACGGTCAGAATCGCTGCTTCAGCTTGAAGTGACGCGTCGCTCACGTGAGAATCGGCAAATGCCGGGCAACTAGTGACGCTCTTGATTGTACAGCTTCTGTGGCCCGACTCCTGAATACTTACTCCCATCTTGCCCTCAATATTCCTCATCAATGGCTGGCGCGCTGCAGAATGCGAAGAGAGACCTCCCCAAGATTCAAAATGAGGATAGGGAGAGCAGGTTCGGCCAGGTCTTTGGCGTTTCAGGGCCCGTCGTGATCGCCGAAAATATGGTTGGTGCAGCTATGTATGAACTAGTGCGAGTAGGCCACGATGAGCTTGTTGGAGGTGCGGCATGTCGTCGTCGTCAGCGGAGAATGTATGCCAATAATCGTTCGTTCCAGAGGTCATTCGTATCGAAGCCGACAAGGCAACAATCCAGGTCTACGAGGAGACTTCGGGTGTAACTGTCGGTGACCCTGTCTTGAGGACAGGAAAGCCGCTGAGTGTTGAGCTTGGACCTGGTGTGTTTATCGCTTGAGTCATCAAGACAGACTGCTCACGCCCGCCAGGTCTCATGGGCAATATCGTGGATGGAATTCAGCGGCCCCTACGAGTGCGTTTCAACCCCATCAGCGTGATCCTACGAAGTTAACGGGCTCTTAGGCTATTCAAGAACTCTCAAAGTCTATCTATATTCCCCGTGGTATCAATACAGATGCATTGGATCGGTCGCTGCTATGGGACTTCAAACCTACCACATTTAAAGTTTGTCGCCAAGGGTATGTCCTCAAATAGTATAGCTTACCATCCTACAGGTTGGTGATCACATATCAGGCGGTGATATTTTTGGTGGTGTTTATGAAAACTCTCTCGTCGATAACCACAAAATCATGCTACCTCCTCGCGCCCTTGGTACCATCACTCATATTGCTGAGAAGGGCAGTTACGCCGTTGATGTACGTGTGGATGTCGCAAAGCACCAACACAGACGTCTTATCTTTATCTTAGGACATAGTTCTGGAAACCGAGTTTGACGGCAAGACTACGAAGCATACCATGTTGCAGATGTGGCCTGTCCGTGCACCTCGACCCGTCACCGAAAAGCAGACCGCCGACCACCCGCTATTTACGGGTCAACGTATTCTTGACGCGCTCTTCCCGTTGGTGTTTATATATTTTCTGTTTGAATTGATCTGATGCTTCCTCAGTTGCGTGCAAGGCGGTACAACTGCTATTCCTGGTGCTTTCGGTTGTGGAAAAACAGTTATCTCGCAAGCGCTCTCAAAATACTCAAACAGCGATATTATCGTATATGTTGGATGCGGAGAGCGTGGAAACGAGGTCAGTTCATATACCGACTGTCGAAACCATTCTAACATATTTTGCAGATGGCCGAAGTCTTGATGGAGGTGCAATATAGTCTTTTTGGCCTAGTCCTCGAATTCTGACCGGACCATTATAGTTCCCTGAGCTCACAATGGAAGTCGGTGGCCGTCAAGAACCTATTATGAAGCGCACGACGCTCGTTGCAAACACCTCGAATATGCCTGTCGCTGCCCGTGAAGCCTCCATCTATACTGGAATCACGCTTTCCGAATATTTCCGTGACCAAGGAACCGACGTCGCCATGATGGCTGATTCTACGTCTCGTTGGGCAGAGGCTCTTCGTGAAATTTCTGGTCGTTTGGCTGAGATGCCTGCCGATTCCGGTTATCCGGCATACCTCGGGACGAAACTTGCCAGTTTCTACGAGCGCGCTGGAAAGGTGGTTTGTCTCGGCAATCCTCATCGACAGGGCACTGTTTCAATCGTCGGAGCGTTAGTAATTCACTTTTCTCGTGTCCTTGGCGCTGACTGCATATCAATTCAATCAGTGTGTCACCTCCCGGTGGTGATTTCTCTGATCCCGTTACGGCGTCTACGCTTAGTATCGTCCAAGTGTTCTGGGGTCTTGACAAGAAACTTGCTCAAAGAAAACATTTCCCGTCTGTCAACTGGTCGCTCTCTTACTCCAAATACACGAAAGTTTTGGAGCCCTACTACGAGACTACGGAGCCCGGTTTCGTCGAGCTACGGACGAAGACAAAGGAGATCCTACAGAAAGAAGAAGATCTCGCGGAAATCGTTCAATTGGTTGGAAAGAGCGCCTTAGGAGAGAACGAGAAGATCACACTGGAAGTCGCGCGGATGCTGAAGGACGATTTCCTGCAGCAAAATGGTATGAGCGAGTACGACAGATATTGCCCCTTCTACAAGACCAGCGGAATGTTGCGAAACTTTGTTGGATTCCACGATGCGGCCCTCAAAGCCATCTCCCAAACTGACATGACTTTCGCCCAAATCAAGGACTCGGCTGGCGATCTCATGTTCAAGCTGTCTCAAATGAAATTCGAGGTATGTTTTCGATTTTGATCGCATCCGAACCCCAAATTGACACCATTTCAGTCGCCATCGCAAGGAAAGGATGATGTGAAGTCCAAGCTAGACGCACTGTATACTGAAATTCAGGACAAGTTCCGGCAGCTGGCGGAGTGATTTTCATTTTGTACGTTTGTCGATTTACGTATTATGGACGCCTATTACCTTGCTGGATGCCTTGTAGCCTAATGATAATATACCATTAAACGCCTCCGATCGAGATTTGTTGGTTGTAAGCGTCATAGCCTCGTCATCCTGTCATTCATCCAGTGGCTGCCGCTTCCAAGATGTCATAATATGAGACTTCTGGGATGGTATTTGTACAGGGATTTCTATTCCGCTATTTCTTCGCTTTTACCAGCATGGTGTTCCAAAAGCTTGCCTTTGTTGTTCTCAGCAGCGCCCTTTTTACGTCTTCTCTTCCAGGGCCTTTTGTTCGATTCGATGTAGAGTCAATTCAGCGACCTCTTCAATCAACAAAGGCCCGTATCCAAAAGGTCGTATCTCACGAGGATGGACCACCAACGTTCGAAAACAAAACGATCTATGAGGCAATTAAAGGCGACCCAAGGTATGATTTCAGCAGAGATTCGGGTCGTAGTCGTACTGAATCAGTCGCCAGGTTCACCCGCCTCACTAGAGCAATCAAATTCAGCGACGATATCGTTGACCAGTTGAATGATTCTTCTTCTAGGTCGGTATCTATGCGAATCACTGTGTTGCATCTCACTAACTTCGCACAACTAGAGTCACCTTCTTCGCTACACCTGATTGGGCGTTGCGCAAGCCCGACGAAGATACACTCCAGGATCTGCTTCGTTACAGCGGTGACATCATGCAGGCGCAACCAGAAATGTACGACCTGTCGACCGCCATCCATGCGTATGAGGAATTGGCTGCCATGGAGTCTTCCCATGATGACTCCGAAAAGAAGCGCCGCCGAAAGTTCCTCAGGATGCTTATCCGCGTTATTCTTTCGTATCATATCATTCCCGGCGAGGTTGGCACTCAAAAGCTTTCCGAAGTGTCAACCTATCCGACCAACTTGTCTCTGCGTTTCGCCATGCACAATGAGCCACAGCGCATACGGGTGGAGAGTTCTCTCATTCCTCCCAGCACGACTGTCAATTTCTACAGCAAGGTGGTCAGAGCGAACACACAGACGATGAACGGTACGATGTTACCTATTTTGCTCGAGATGTTCAAGCCTAACACTACACAGGTTTGATTCATGTGGTCAATCATCCACTCATCCCTCCCATTACTGCCTTCCGGGAATTGTACATGGCTCCTACCATGTTTTCTATTTTCGTGAGTGGTCGGTTAACTTTCAGATCCTCAACATCTCTGATTCTCGTGCCAGACATCTGCCTGGCAACGGTCTGGTCTTACTGACGCGTTGGACTTGCGCTGGGTCCATGGCAAAGGAGACAAGAAAGGACATATAGAAGGTACTACTGTGACCACGGCTTTCGTTCCCACAAATCGCGCTTTCGAGTTGTTACCAAAGCAACTGCAATACTACCTGTTCTCTCCCTTTGGCGCCCACACCCTCAAGAAGTTGTTGCAATTCCACGTCATCCCAGATCTCAGCCTTCATACAGGTATGTGACTGGCTTCGAAGTGTGACTTACACAGTCCGACGTCTGTGCTTTTAGATTACATCTTCAACGCTTCTTCTGGCCACAAGCATTCGATCCCAAGAGTACATCGCGCAGACGGCGAGTCGTACGATGATCCATTGGCCCAATTCCTTGGAGAGATTGTCGACACAGAGGAGTATTCCGTCAGTGATGGACTCAGTGAATTGATTTCATCGGTCAACATCACTGCTCCAACCCTTCTTCCCAAACATCCTCTCACAGTTAACATCCTGAAGTTCAACGTGACATTGCCCTTCCCGGGGCCTCGTCGGCCCCATCACGTCGTCACGAGGGTATATGCCAATGGTCAGCGTGTTGCGGTTCCTGACGTAGTGACTTTGAATGGTGCTATGCATGGCATGAGTACACTTTTGGATCCCAGGAAGATGGGGCACGATAATGACGAATCAGTTGATTGGGAAGATTGGGAGGAATGGTTACCCAAATGGGCAATGGAAGTTTAAATGGTTTGTGTGTACGATAGCGTAAAGTCTGAGTAATGTCAAGAAGGTTGTGATTCCATGGTATTGATGTCTTCAATCTTCTTTCCATATCTGTATCCTTGCGACGTCGCTTCCGCTCTTCGAAAGTAGTTTCTGTGGGCTCGCGTCTTTTTGTGTGTGTCCCATTCTCGTCCTTCTTCGATCATGACTGGTTCTTTCTTGCTGGCCGTGCAGACTTCACATATCAATTTGCGGCGCGCACTGAGAACAGACAATGGACTACAGACCAGTAAATGAGTTGCTAATAAAATTGTGATCTGCATGACATACTCTGTTGCCTTCTCCTCAACAGTAAGCATGTCTCGAGCAACGTCGGAAAGGGATAAAGGATCTCGGTCGATTTTTCCGCGAAGAAAACCTTGGTGTTTGTTATTTAACATACGGTTATTGTGCACTTGGAGAAACCTGTACCGTCAGTAATCTCCATCGCGGGTCCCTGAACGTCTGGAGACCAGCCGTTCTCGACATCTAAGTGTACATTATAAAAACATTGTTCACGCAACAGGGATATAAACCTCACCAGAAGCATCCAGTAGGCAGGGAAAGACTGTTTCTTCAGTAGCATTGGCTACCTTTATCACAGGGAGTAGCTTATTTCGAATCCAAGAAACCTGCCGTTTGGCGTATTGCCGAGTTGATATCTTCATGTTTTCTACAGCCAGATTGAAAGTATCTTCACTTGGATTGGGAGAAGATATGTAGCCGTGGAATTCCCTGTATCCTGAGAGGGGCATCACTTCTGTTATAACGAGACAGCAAAGAGCAAGCTTACCTATCGACTGATAGATGCCCACGGTGTAGTCTGCGGATGATTCTTTGGTCACAGTTTGCCGACCGGAGATTGCGATATGCTGTAATGCCCTCACTTCGTCGAGAAGACCACGCTGTTCACAAAATACAAATCAGTCAAAGATAGGATAGAGCAAGGGACGATTCTACTTCTATCATTGTATCGACGCGTGAATTTAATCGTGGATGTAACATGGCTGGTTTTGCATACAGCCAAAGACACAGGGCGCGATATCTATAGTTTGGTATTGGATTGCGGGCTTCTTAGAAAGAAAAAGATCCCCACCTAGCTACGACCGTATTTTCAGATTGACTACTGATCATTTCGCTAGCTTTGCGTCCGGTTTCCTTGATGATACAGAGACTTCGGTGGACTTTACGGGTGTCTTTCCAGTGCCATCTTGCTCCCACGCGTTCGTCAAGAGCGGACAGCAATCTATGAAGAGACAAAGACTGCACCGGATCAACGCTGGCTATGGGCGGTTGTTCTGGAAACGAATTGAACAAGTCTTGTAATTCTGGCGGCAAGGACTCCAAAGAACGGGCAAGTCCTTCTGACATGACTGCAGCCTCTGGCTCTTTCTTGTCGGTAATTTCCTCGTTAGATAGACGATTCGGGAAGAGAAGATGTTGGATCCAGTAGGAGGTTCCGCCAACGATAATTGGAATTTTATTAGCACCGTGAATGTCACTGATCTATGAATGTCCTTAGATTTGATGAATCGTGGAGAAAGGAATCCTTCACTATTTTCATCGCATCTTGGACCCATTGGCCGACGACATATTGCTCTCCAGGCTGCCTGAAGCCCATAAGATGGTGTTTGATGCCTTGCATTTCGGATTCGGTGACCTTGTTCGTGATCACGTCCATGCCAGCGTATACCTGCATGGCATCTGCGTTGATGATTTCGGCACCCTCCCATGCCTCTTGCTTCGCGATGTACTGCGCTATTTCGATAGCAAGCTTGGATTTACCAACACCGGTGGTGCCGCAGATGGCAATGAGAGGTCGAAGAGTCATTTGCTCTTGATTTGCTCGAAATATTTGAGTGCAAGTCATAAAATAGGTCACCGGTTTGGTTGCCGGATATATCAAGTCTACAAGAAAAAATTGCGTCGGAATAATAAATCGCCTCTCATTTCGTAGCTCCCAGTCCTAACTTTGTGGTTTTTATCACAGCCGCTACTGGATCCTTCAATCCCCCCGAGATACCAATATGGTCACCCTCAGACCAACCCATCGAAGCCAACATCCTAAACCCAATGTTCGACTCTCCGATCCTTGGCGCTTCCTGCAGGAAAAAAACTGAATAAAGACAGCCTATCATAATATGGGACTTTCACGAACCTTGCCAACTTCGTCTCCTTCCTTATGCCTCGGCGCTGAATTACCTTTACCTTTGCCTTTCTTGTTGACAAACTCCCCGCCGCCGAAATTACCTCCTCTCCGCATTATCCTCGAAATCGCCGCTTCGTTGGTTTTGATACCCGTCATGGTCGTCTTTGTCAACGTCGTGTACCTCGCGTCCCCTTTTCCTTTACTGACACTCTTCAGGCTGAAAGCCGCCGCCAGCTCATGAACATTTTTCCTGGTCTTATTATCCGCTGGGGGTAGGCTCATTGACTGGGGACCGTCTATGTTTGCGATAAAGCGTCTTATCTGCTGCACGAGAGTTGTCACGTCGATTATGCGATTAGGAATGACAGTGATGGTAGGATCCGATGCGGCAGCTGCTAGCATGGCCTTTCGACCCTTTTTCCCTCCTTTCTTGGCTGCTGAGGGGTCTGCAGCTTGAGTAAGGCGGGATAACTCGCGTTCGCGTTTATACTCGGCTTTCTTCTGCCGATCCTTTTCCCACTGCTCCCGGAGCTCTGGTGAAAGGTCTTTATACTTATCTTTTTTACGCCCTAGAGAAACTGATTAGCGATGTGTAAAAGTAACAGTAGATATACATACTAGCTTGGGTCATCCACGCAGGGTCGTCGAAGCTACCGTTGTGGATAGCGCTAAAGACTTCTTTCTTCTTCTGACGATCTCTCCCCGTAAGAATCGACTCATTCTCGTCTAGTATGTCCTGCAAAAGAAATTAGAAGCCAAGCATGGTCGTAGCGGGTGTGAAACTCACGTGTATATGCGCGATGAAATCATCATCCTTTTCTGCCCATGTTTTATTCCGGAAGAAATCATCCTCGTCGTCGCTCGAATCGGCATCCTCGTCAGCTTGGCGACTTTTTCCGGCCCCTTTACTATTTGAACCTTCACGCATTCGTTGTAATCGTCTCTGGAAACTGGAGTTAGGACTGAGATCTTCTTCGGCGTCACTATCCCCCAACATCATAGCTTCGTCTTCCTCAATAGCTCTGCGGACACTTTCTTCATCTTCATTGTCGTCATTTTCGCTTTCGCTTTCGCTACTCCCATCATCTTCATCTTCCTTCCTTATTCTCTCCTCATCATCGATATCATCCATTGTCTTGAAGTTTGCATCCACTCCGCCGGCGAACCGCTTCAAAACCTCTACATCCAACTCGAGTTCTGGATCAAGGTCCATCCCATCGACGCCGCTCGCAACCTCGTCCACTTCGTGGTCAGTCTCATCTCCCCAATCGACGTCAGAATCTCCCCTTCGCCTTTCGTCTTGCCTTGGATCCTTGCCTTCATACAATTGTGCCTCGGCCACATTAGCACCAAGAGCTGCAAAGGACCCGCTTCCCCTGCGTTCACGTGCCCATGCGGCTTGCCGGCGTTCCTTTAGCTTGCTCTTCGTTTTACTGTGAGCAGGATGTGGGCGTCTCGCGAATTTTTGCGGCGAGGGCGAAAAGGATAGTGAAGGAAGAGCAGGGGCTGCTGGTTTGGAGATGGGCGTAGCTACTCCCGAACGAGGGTGAGGCCCTTCGTACACGATCACATCGTCTTCATCCTCGGGAATAGCACCCAGAGGGACGACTAAAGAGGTGGAGGTTGATGCCACAATGGGGGTTGGTGATGGTGTAGTATCGACAAAATATAACGATGGCTCCTCATCTTGCGTGTCGACAGGTTCCCTATCGTCCACCGCTTGTAAGGAAGGTGATGCGATCACGTTTTCCGTCACGGCAGCGGAAAGAGCAACGATATCCTCCTCCATCGGAGTAGAACACGACCGTACCTTAGGTAGGGTACCTGTCGATTCCGTCGAGGTCGGCTGTACTTCTGGGGTGGGCTCCTCTGCTAGCGGGGGTGTTTCTGCTGTAACCACAACCTCGGTTGTCGTGTGGACAGTAATTGAGCTGGTCATACTGACAGTTGTGCCGTCATCTGCAGGCGCAGATTCTGCGGTATTATCCTGCGTCACGTCGTCCTGAGGTTCAGGGATGACGACTTCCTTCAACGCTACCGTGTCAAAGAAAGCACCAGTGAATTTCTCTTCGACATCGACCTGTTCCGCGCGGTTAAGTTGGGTCATCGATACGGCTTCCATGTCAACCTTTTGCTGGAAGGCGGATAGATCGTTGAAATCTATCTCCTCTAGGCTTTCATCGTGATCATCCGAGTCGTCTCCAAGTGCAGGCGGCTTCGATACACCACTGAAAACGCGAGCAACACGCTCCGCTGTAGGGACATGGCTTTCTTCCTCATCACCTGAGAGTCATCAGGGTGCGTTTAGGATATGAAATATTTTGAACACGTACCAACTTCTTCGACAACCGGTTTAAGTATTTCCTCTTGTTCCTGGAATAGAATACGAGTATTCTCAGAAGGAACGAATTTAATTGGCCTCAGGTATGGCCTGTCTTCATAAAGTAGTTTGGACAATGGTCCATCGCCCCCTCCACGACCTCTCGAGCCACGGCCTCGACCTCGTTTGCCTCTAGGAGAAGAATACCGTGACGAAGACGCAGGGTAGGAATCGTAGTTTGCAGGAGGCGATCCTATGCCTCTTCGTGCTTGTCCTTGAGGAGTATGATACCCTCCTGGTATGGTGTTCTCGCCATCTGACCTCCTACAGTTTAGATAATGGCAGAGTAATTGCGTGGAAAGATCGTACACATCTGTACAATGAAATCGGTTTCTGTTGCAGGGTAAAATCCACCTCTTCCACGGCCACGGCCACGACCGCGACCTCCTCCTCTGCCACGATTGTACGGCGATCCTTGCCCTCGGGCTCTTCCGGCGCCATTGTGTTTTCGTGGCATCTTTTCGAGGCAAGAGTCTTTCTCCACAAATCAGGATGGTGGATGGATACAAAGTCGATAGCGGCACCGAAGACCTGATGGAGCTTGTCCGGCCCGGGTCACCGGCATACTTACACTGGTTTACCATGTCAGAGAGATTAGTGTACTGAGTTTGATAGAAGGGATTAACTGGGCAAGGGCAAAATGATCTGGAGGCTCTAGTGTCTTCCTGATTATTATGTATACCACGCAATATTGTACCCTCCATCATGGCTTGACTCAGCCGTTACCCTGAGCACAACCATTGTATTGAGTACCTCAAATAGCTGATACTTAATGACACGGTGGATCGAGTTCCCAGGGATACTGTCTATGTGACAGACAACCATATACCACCGAAGCCGACGCGTAACGAAAACCCCATAGCAGTTCGTCCGGAGCGTTATTTCTCTACATGGTTATACTGCACCAGGGCTGACATGATCTCGCAAGGTCTAGGCCGACACGAAGCTCGCATGTTGATACAAATTTCTCTATTTAGAGCTCATAAGCAGGTGCCACCCATCAATCACCAAATGACAATATAAATCATACCGCTAAATTGAAGCTCGTAAAATCCTTTCCCGCACGACCGAAGGGTATAAGATGGGCTTGTGCCCATATGGCGCATATGCGCACCAGATCAGTCTACTTCAAGCCAGTGATGCTCGAGAATCAACGACGGTGGCCACCTCTCCTCGGGTCTGATCCTTAGCATCGTCCGCAGAAAATCACAAAATACCGTGAGCTCTGCCAGGTCCATGACGCCCAATTTTTTCTGCACCCTAGTCATGATCTCTTCCATTGTAGTTCGACAAAGCGGGGCGTTGCACCTCAAGTCGCCTGTCTCCAGGGTCAAGTGCCGGCCAGCAGAATTCAAGGGTCAAACTCACCCGCAAAATCAAAATATTTTTCCCCATAAATACCGCGTCTTAAAAGATCCTCGTCGAAGTCCCCGATCTGTTCTATGATCTGTACTAGATGCGCCTCCGCAGGTTCGATGCCTCGTTCTACGGTCTGATAATTAGGATTGAATAGGCGTCCGCCGGTAACAAATTCGTAGGCCTGTTCCATGGTCCGCTAGCATCAGATATCTGTAGGGCCGATGATTCGAGAACGTACCAAACATCCCATATTCCATATGTCCACTTTCTCGTCCCATGAAGCTTCAATGATGACCTCGGGAGCTCGCAATTCTGCTGGTTGGATCAAACCATGGTGGACAGTTTCAGTAGGGACGGCTGTTAAGATCGTGAATACAAAAAGAATTTCATCACAGTAAGAAAGAAAGACTGCGCACCGTGCCCAAGGTCAGCTAGCTTGAACATGGGCTCTGCTGCATGAGAAGCACGCTCGATGAGGACTCTTTCCAGCTCTTCCTTGGGAGGGGTTGGTCGTGAAAGTGGTTGTGCAAGGAGAATATTGGAAGGGTGAATATCTGAGAAGACGATAAGATCTCCTAAGAGTCTGGGATTAACCTGATACCAAATACTCACCAGTGTGAATAACCCCAGAGTTATGGAGGTAGTCTAACGCAAGCAACATATCCCTGCAAAGCTTCTTCACTACTTGGGCAGGCAAACGACGTGACCCTATGATTCCCCTAACATCATCGACGCTCTCTCCCAGCAGTTCCAAGACCAAACAAGCGTGTCCGCGATAGTGGAAGTATCCCAAGAGTTTGACGACCCGTTCGTTTCCATCACCAGAATTTCCATGGGAACGAGCGGACAAGAAGCTTCCCAGCTCGTCCAGTGATTCTGGTCCCGTCGTGCATTCTGCGGTGAGGATTTTTATCGCGACCTGCTTCGTGGACTCTGTTTTGGCGGCGTCATCTCGCGCTAGCCATACTGTCGCGTAACTCCCCTGTCCGAGCTTGCCCAGTATTGTGTATCGTCCCTCGAACAACTGCCCCACGGTAACCTTGAGATGGCAAGGCCTAGCACTATGATTACGGCTGGCTCTGGTGGATCTCTTCGGTTTGAAACTAATCGCTCTGGACAGTTTGCGAAAGAACATGTCGAGGGGAGGAATGGGCGAAGGAAAGGAAGGCTAATCGCCGCGCGCCTATACTATAGAGGTACAAAAGGGTACGAAACGGATGATCTTGTCAATGTCAAAGCCCAAGACCAATTTGCATGAAGATTCTCGGATGACGGACCGTAAACCTCGATCAACTTGGAAATTCATCTTACACGCAAATAAGCGTAGCTTCTCAGTGCTTCTCCGAGGAGACAGTTCTGGCGGCCGTTACTCAATTGAGAGTATAAGCGAGTTGATATAAGAGACGCCTGAATACAACCTTACACTCAAATTTGGTTGTTGATTCTCTGCCCTCTCGATCTCTCCAGCCCCTTGGCCTTCTCCCACATTTCCCCATCAACTTCAGACTTGTCGTAAGAAAGTGCGAGGAGCCTAGTCAGAGATGATCAGACAAAAGGCCAGTATAGTTTTGATGTAAAAAATGTACCTTGCAACGGACATACGTTGAATTAGATCATCGGCAGTCACACTTCCTCCTTTACGTTCATTCACGAAATCCTCTTGAATTCGCTGTGAACAGTCAAGAACACAAAACGTCGGCCGGCAACTAAGAACTGACCTGGGCGGTCTCATCCCCAATTGAAACGCTACCAATTCTAGCCTTGGCAACTAAATGCCGGAACATATCAATTTTGGACGGTAGCTGGATTTCGCCTGGACTCTTGTAAAGCCCATTTGTCTCTGTCACGGGCTTCAAAGGAAGCTGAACAAGGGTCTACCCATATGGAAAACCAGTCTATGTCAGTTCTCGATCAGTCATTATAGACTATGGGTAACGTACTGGGAAAAAGGCACTCTTGTTTCCCTCACTTAAGACGATGAAGACAACATCTGTTTCAAACGAATACAAGCTGAAAGGGAAAGCATATTGAAGAGTTTGTGATGACATCATCTCCTGCATGGCACGTAAGTTTAGCAGACCTGAAATTCACGAAACAATCGCATGAATCTTGAGAAAATTAGGTGCACGAACTAAAACACACCTCGCTCAACGACATTACCCTCCTGGACGCCGGCTTCTGTGACAACGCAAACACCACCTTTGGGAAGTTGCAGCCAACCACTGTGCAAATCCTCATCTTTTGACTCAGGGATAAAGGGAGTGGCATTAATCGTGGACAAAGAAAGAGGTATGGTGGAGACTGATAAGAATAAGAGAGAAAGAATGTGCGAGATAGCCGGGGTCAGCAATGTGGGGGTAGTGGGCGAAGGAAACCTGGAGAGTCCCAAAGAAGGTGGAAAGATTGGTGGTGTTCTGGACTGAACGCGGGCTATGCAGCACAAAAGTACCCACTCCGCGGCCTCGTGATCGCCAGCAAGTCCTTCATGCGCGATCCAGCTTATTAGCTCGGAGCGCAAGTCTGCGTCAAAACCAGATGTCACGCTGTGCGGCATTACAGTCGAAGAAACTGGTCGAGAAAACAAAACATGGAGAGTGGGTACCAAAGTAGAGGTGCTGCCGTCCAAGTCGGTGTGAAGTCTGTAAAGAAGGTCAATCGAAGGGAAGAATGAAAGCGACAGTCTAGGCGTACGACTCGAATGACAAGATGCCGACGAAGGTAACAATGTCTGTAGGCTTGAATGAATCTGCCTGACTATCGTAAATCTTAACTTTGACGCCCACATGTGGGACGCCATGCAAAGGAAATTTGTGTGGTTGAGTTGACTGGTGTTCTGGATTGCCTGCAAGAAAATTATAACTGACGCGTGCGTCACGCGACAAGAAACGCGACACACCTTCAGGGTTCCCAGTTGACCATTCTCCTGGAACGCTCACTGCCCAAAGGATAGAGCATTCTCTCAAGTTCGAATAGTCGAAATTGGGACCGGCTTGAACTGTCTCGTCGACGAGGCCCCATCCACCAAGTCTTCGGCCCGGCAGTCTTGCCAAGTATACTTCTGGTGATATCGATGTGTCTTGAATCATGGCCCGGAAACGTACAAGGGCTCTGGGCTGATGCTGTTCTGGTGGCCTCCGAGTATTCAAAGAAGGAATCTGACATCTGCTGTCAGTGCAATGGCAAGTAAACTCGCAAGACAAATTACTTTTTCGAACGCGTCGGGTGCTGCGAAAAGTGAAGTGAAATGGGTGGTCACGCGACTTGGAAATGCATCGGGACCGACATCCTTGAGGTCATTGTAGAGGTCGCAAAGCGCGTCGGTAGGATTTTCAATCGCGTCGAAAGGCAACGAAGAGACCATGATGATGGAGGAGATCAACGCGTTTGAAACTTGAGTACTAAACTGCCACTTGGTATGGAAATAATGACTAATGCGTGGAGAGAGTTTCACCCGGATTCTGACACTTGACTATGACATAATTTCCCACGAATACCGATATACGGATGCTGACTAAAGCACGCTGACTGAATTCCTTAACCTGTGCACCGGCCGCTAGGCGTACCCCGGTCCTGAATCTGTGCAGTCTCACACATCCACCGGGACACCCACGACAATGGGTCTCTTCAATCGCAAGCCTCGCCGAGAAGACTCTGGTGACGATGGCAGCACCCCGGAGAATAAGAAGGAGAAGGGTGGCTGGAGGAGACCAGCCAGTACGTGTCGCATTTTATTCTGCGCAGTTTGATACTGACCGACGACGACAACGACGACAGACACCGCATTCAAGCAGCAGCGGCTCAAGGCATGGCAGCCCATCTTGACGCCCAAGACGGTCCTACCGACGTTCTTCATTATTGGCCTGCTCTTCGGACCCATCGGTGGGCTCCTAATCTGGGGGTCGTCGCTCGTCTCCGAGATGACATTCGACTATTCACAATGTGAAAATCTCCAGGCATCCACGCAGAATGGGACGTACAACTGGACTGATGTCCCCAGCTATTCCTATCGGCTCCGCTCTTCAGACAGTGGAGTATCACCACCAAAACCTCAGATGGCACTGCTCAACAATACCGGAAATACGAGCGTGACGGACGTCTCCCAGGAGCTCCAGTGCATTCTCCAATTTACAGTTCCCAGAGACTTGGAACCGTCTGTGTTCATGTACTACAAACTCACAAATTTCTACCAAAATCACCGGCGCTATGTCAAGAGTCTGAACTCTGACCAGCTCAAGGGCGATTATGTGTCGCCAAGTGATCTGGATAATAGTGACTGCAAGCCGCTGGGAACGCGGAATGGGACGGCCATCTATCCGTGTGGATTGATTGCAAATTCCTTCTTCAATGGTGCGTAGCGACGTTCAACAAATTTTAGTCCACTTTAAAGCATAAATGCAGACACATTTTCCTCCCCCGTACTACTCAACCCGACAAATGATACTCCGTCAACGGTCTACGAGTTCTCCTCAAATAATATTGCCTGGTCAGGAGAAGCCAAGAAATATGCCACGACTCCCATCGGCTCTGGTGGCTACTCCTCACTAAATGACATCGTTCCGCCACCCAACTGGATGAAACGTTTTCCCAACGGCTACAACGAGACAAACCTGCCCCCAAATCTCAAAGAGGACCTGCACTTCCAAAACTGGATGCGAACAGCGGGACTTCCGACATTCACGAAACTTTACGGGCGAAATGATGCTGATACGATGGTTGCTGGAACCTACCAGATCGTTATCGGATTGAGTGCGTCTGCATTAGTGAAGTGTGGTATGGAATTGATATCTCTGCAGACTTCCCGGTGCTTCCGTATAAGGGCACAAAATCTGTTGTCATCACCACCGTTTCATGGATAGGTGGGAAGAATCCATTTTTGGGTTGGGCATATGTCGCAGCAGCGGCACTATTTGTTTTGTTGGCAGTTGTAGGAACTGCACGACACCTCATCAAGCCTAGGTAAGCCGTTTATCCATCGTTTATAGACTTTTCTTATTCTTCCTCATAGGCGTTTGGGGGATATGACATTACTTTCATGGAATCGCACATAGAACACGACAGAAACCACATTATGTCCTCTTACTTGTACCGTATACAGTGTTGGATCTATCTCTAGCTTTTGCGAGGAAGTCGCTACACCAAGGTTAATTCATCTATTTATTTCCTTGCAAGGAGTAGCCGATGCCTCGACACCGAATTACTGTACATCCTGACGAATCTAACTCTACCTCGAATTTGGCGTCCGTGAGTTGCTGAGCAACCCATATTGCAGTCCTAAAGGATCTAAGTTTCTACGAACTTGTCTACTTCAAAGGGGCACCTACTTTGTATGCAATTCAAGCTCTCCTTTGCCGCACTTGATCTCGGACGTTCCTTCTGCCAAGGCCATGAAAATGATGATCTGATCCTGAAGCCACTGGTAACGGATTGAAGTTAAGCAGGGGATAAGATTTGAAACGGCGCCCACCTCATCAACGCAACCTCCGGCAGACAAACCACGTATCAGTGACTCGGCAGCTAGACGACCGACAGCCTGTGCGTTGAGCCCCTTCCTTCCCAGTGCATCGCCTCCAACGATGCCGCCGCCCTCAAGTTCTGCCCACAAAACAATCCCGCTTCCCGCCCCGACGGTATTATCGTTCCTCTCCCGCTTGCTCTCGATCTCAACAGAAACGCGGTCGAGATCGGGGTTGCCAGCCAAGTAACCCTTGGCGCCTTCGACCATGCCCTTGCCGATATGGCTGGGCAAACCGGCAAGATGTGCGACACCTTTGATGGCTTTGACACCGCCGCGTTCTACGAGTGTGAAGGCTCTGATCTTGTCCGCCATTGGAGACACTTGGACGTGCACTTCCCCTCCACCTTTGGGGTGATATCCACGGCGTTTGATTTCGAGTGTAGCATCAATACCAAAGTGCTTTCGTACAAAGGGCAGGAAGACGTGCTGGGTGTAGTCCATTTGCGGTGCATGCAATGCGTTTGTGCCGCCTTTGAGTATGAGGGACGATGGTGCTGATTGATGGGAGAACAACAGTATAGGGAGAGCAATCTGAAGCATAAGAGTCGTTGCACCAGCGGTAACAGAGTCTGCAGTAAAGCGTCCTGGTAGCCGCAGTGTCCCTGGAACAAAGTCGATTTCGGTAGAGCCATTCGTCGCTCCTCTCAGCTCTGCAGACGCAATATTTGCTGCTAATTCCAGACCTGCAATTTTTTCAGGAACTCTATCTTGCTATAGACATAATAAAACGCACCAGTTCTGTGCTGATTTTTCAATCCAGGGGGCTTTCGTCCATTGCGTATCTTGTGTATTGACACTGGCTTGGATAGCAACGACGATAACGAGATTGAATTTCGTAGAATCTGACCGCCACCCTCCAAGACGCTACCATCGATCAGGATGGGAGTCATGGTCAAAAGGAGAGATGCAACGACACTCAAAATTCGGACGCGACTTGAAGACGGTCATTGACTCACTTAAGGTTGCATACGAATCCTGACTCTGTTTTTCTATGATGATCGAGACTGCCCAATTCAGAAGTTGCGATAAATGCTCAACGTAAAGCCGTATATACATTAGATTTCTCGTGTCAGTAGGTATGTATGTACAAAGGGGTTTCCCGACGATAACCAAGATACCTTATGGCATGCCAGTGCTAGCAAAGAACCGGCGTTTGGTCATCGAGGAAACCGGGTTCTGTGAAGGCAGTGTATGCCACTCGTTCGTGACAATACTCATGCGCTTATGTCGAGGTGGCCCACGCTGTGACGAGGCGCGAGAGTACGACGTCGACGCGCCATCGGAGTCTTCCTCTTCAGAACCTGATGTTGGAATTTGGTTGTACGCGTCCCTAGCGTGTTCTATGCACAATTAAGAGCAGGAAGCGCGATACAAAAGAGTCACCCACCGTAAAGTTGCCTATCTAGATCGTCCCGGATATCCATGTCATCGTCATCAAATACCATTCCCAGATGTGTTCCAACATCCTCTCGAGGTACGTCATGCATCCCTACTGATGGCGCACACGGGAGCCTAGATATCTGTTCTAGAACGTTCGTCCTGCGATATGATGAATGAGCTGGAAAAAGTTGTATAGTTCTAGACTTGCACACCTGACTTGATCAAGATAGTTGTCTTTCAGGTTTTCGTCATCCGCGTTGTGAGTAGCCACTTCTAAACGATAACGTGGGCCAAAGCATTCAAAGTGATTGTGCCAGGGAAGAAAATCTCCAAGCGTATCCTCGATGCCCAATGCGCACGCCGTCTCGTACGCCCATGTTCGCGCAACATTTTTGATAGTGTAACCTCCTCCACCTAGTAGAATGAGCGGGATATTTCTATCTCGGAAGAACTTGACGCAGTTCGCGTGTCCCTGCATTGATATGTTGAAGCAACCCAATCTGTCTCCAGAGAGCGAATCGGCACCGCATTGCAGAACAACCACGGCAGGTTGAAATACCTCCAGAATTTTTGAAGCAACCTTCAGAGAACAGAGTTGGTATGCGAAGTGGCAATATAGTATGCAACACACCGGTTCGAATATGCTCTTGAAAGAGTCGTCTGTGAGGCCAGTGTGTAAAGGCACGTTGACTGCATAGCCCTTGCCTTTGCCTTTGCCTTGGTCTGAACGCAGCCCTGTCCCAGGAAAGAACGCGCCGGATTTATGAAAACTGCATGTCATGACACGTTCGGTTGATAGAAAAGCCTCCTCGACGCCGTCTCCCTGATAGATGTGAGGAAATGTAAAAAACGCCAAGAAAGGACTTAACATCTATTTCGACGTAATTATGAGAACCGAGAAGTAAATAGAGAGAAACTCACGATGGCAGTCAATATCAAAGTAGGTGACTCTTGAGTAGGTGCGCAAGAGCTCTAGAATGCCCAGGACGATGTCATTGACGTAGCAGAAGCCGGAAGCTTCTGCTTTTTTGGCATGATGGAGGCCGCCTGCCCAATTAATGCAAATCTAATCCGCAAGCTTGCTCAGATTATGGGTAGAAGAAGAGGAGCATAGACCTCACGTCGGACGCTCCAGAAGCGATATTACGTGCCGCGGCTGCAGTCTGTCAGCTTTGCCTAATAGTAAATGAAAACACTGTCGAACCTATTGAACCACCGGCAGAAATGGAGCAAAATTCAAACACGCCGTCGAACGGGGGATTATCGTCGGGGTATCCAAGAACTGGAAATTTTGAGAAGACACGTAGAACGGGCTGAGGACGGCGTACATTGAGTGATTTGTGGGTTCATCTCTTGGGTCATCTCTGGCGCAGCCCTGCTAAGGAAGTGGATGTATTCGTCGGTGTGGAAGGCAGTCATCTGTTTTGGCGAGCAGCGTGGGGGTTTCTGCGAATGGTGAGGCTTACGAACAGGGAGCAAGATGAACCGACATACCAGGACATGCATCTTCTCCAGCATCCCGTAGCTCGTAACCAGCTCGTGCTGTTATATGGTCGCGGTCGTCAGCCATGAGCAGAGAAGCAAGGATGTCTCCACGAACGGTCATTTGTATTCTGTGCGGCTTCATCGAGTGGCCATACCCATAGGTGTACGCTCCTACGTCGCCTGGACACCGGAGGAATATATTAGGAACCTGGATAAGAAGAGAGAAGGCAAGGCGACATACTGTCGAAGTAGTAGGAGACTCTGCGACGCGACATGGTGACGGTAGATAGTAAAGCCTGTATTGTACCATTTGTACTTGTGCCGGACAGTGATACGCAGGAAAATGCAAAGTTACTGCTTTGGGTCAGGGGTTAAGATAAGATTAAATGACCGGCATTTGCCGTCCTAGATAACTTGTGTGGCTGTGTGATCAACCCTCTTCTTCACCTCACTTATCTACGCAGTCTACACTTTCAATCTTCGACCCTGGATCGCTGGGAGCTAGACAACTAGACGACCTTTGTCCTTTTTGCTGCACTTGTCGAATCTTAACTCAATTTGGGTAGGATTGGCTTTTCAAGTCGTTGGCCGCTCGAGCTCCCTGTCCTGGCGGTGAATGCGCAAGGCTCTTTTAGACTTGACAGCTTGGAAGACAATAAATCAGAATGTTCTCCTCTTTCTCCATCGAATTTCTTCCGGCGAGATATATGTGTGCAGTGGCGGAGCATGGCAGATGTTGCATGCTCAGAACCCATGACGTTTGGACAGGCACTTGTACGTTCTACTTCGATGCAAGTATACACCATCTGACTATGAACTTATGAAGGCGATCAATCAAAGAATTGTAATGCATTGATATAGTGTTGCTACTGAAACGTGCTCAGAGCCAACGTGCTTCCATTCATTCTACGTGTGACACTCAGCCACTGAGAGCAGCTCGTGATTCTCTGTAGAGTGTCGATGAAGTAATCCGTTAGATCGGATACGAAAATCTGAGGCCTGGTTCTGTGTCTTTCGCCACTCTTAGGATATTCAGTCTTCATGTCATCTCTCGCTGTCTCCGATAGCAACCTTCAACGGCTATTTGGAACTTGATCGATGATCATCTGGTGCCCGGTGCCGGGACAGAATCAGACGAACTCACACCTATGTGAAATGGTAGGGAAGCTATTTGCAGGTGGTAGTTAATAGCATGTGCCCAAAGATGGGTTCCTACCACGCGGGTCGAAGTTCTATATAATACGGCGTCATTCATAACAATTTCCTATCGTGCTTTTTCCCATTGCCCACTCGCGCGATGCATCTCTCTCTCTTCGCCACAATCTTCTCCATAGGTCTATCAGTGTCAGCGGCGCCTACGAAGAGGTGCGTTATGTTTTCCGGTCCACAACTTCGCGGCCAATCATATGTTTGATTCACAGAGCATCTGTATGCAACGGACACTCTGAGCTGTGCAACAGAGGCTATGGGAATGTGAGTATTGAAGATCAAACGACGGACGGGGTTTCTTGCTTACCTTGTGAAAGGTCACTTTCTTGAGCTCGCATGATTCGTTCGCAATCAGCGACGACCCTTTTGCTCGTAAGTTCCTTTGGAATCCGTTGCTGAGACGGTGTGCCTGATATCCGATGTCAGTTGCTAGAACTCAAGAAGTTGATCTTCCCGGGCAATTAGATCTTGGTGTTCGTATGTTGCAAGCCCAATCTCACATGTTTGTATCCATAACAACCTTACCCTACACTTGATCCCCTGACATTTGAAACAGGGACGGCGATGATTTCAAGTTTTGCCATACGAGTAAGCCTTCAAGCATATGCCTCCATGGATACAACTCACATCATATATTGCTTGCTAGGTTGCGTAAGTGTATGCCGACGCGTTGTCGGGTTGTCGTTGACCCTATCCCCAAGAGTTTGTTTGATGGTGGCCTTGTCGTCGACTACCTGAAGACTGTGAAGGGTTGGTTAGATAACAACCCTAATGAAGTTCTGACCTTCCTCTTCACCAATCCTGAGGGTCTGTCGCTGACCAATATATGGAAACCCGCATTCGATGAAGCAGGTTAGCGATGAATGTGTATTGCCCCCTCTCTCAGTCTACTAATATATCCTAGGCATAACCGATTTAGCATATGTGCCTCCCACGATACCTATGAAGCGTGGGGATTGGCCTACACTAGGCCAATTCATCGACAGCGGCAAACGCGTTATCGTTTTCTTGGATGCTGGCGTTGATAACAGTGTGGACTTCATCCTTTCGGAATTCACGATGGCAAGTTCCTTGGCATGTATCACGATGTATCTCTAATGATGGTCCAATTAGCTTTGGGAACCACCTTTCAGTGTGACCGATAGCACGTTCCCATGCAGCGTCAACAGAATTTCCGGTCCTCTTTCGACGGTGGACCACTTGAACATGCTTAACCACAATCTGAACCTCGACATCATTCCCATAGGCGACGGCGTTCTCATTCCCGATCTTCCTGACGCACCAACGACCAATAGTGTTAATTCGTAAGTCTTCTTCCTTCACGTTCAGCAGTCTTTTATAAGTTCATCTTCCTTCAGTATCCTTGCCAACGCCTACGGCTGTTCAGGTTTGGCTGGTGGTGTTTCCCCCAACTTCGTCATGCTCGACTTTGTCAACATTGGTCATGGAATGGACGCGGTCAACCTGCTCAATGGCTTTTGATAATGATTATGATTGCACGATACGTAATGTATCGTTTATTTTTACGAAGTCTGGGTGCGACGATCTCCGGTGTTTTCCTCACTTTGCATTTGAATGCGTTGTAATAGGTTGTAATGAATGCATAATGAAATCGGGATTTGTATACGAAAGGAAGCTAAGCAATCACCCTTCAGTCATCATTATCATCTAGCGTCCTTTGTAGGTCCGTATTCCGTAACCTCTGAGCGGTTTCAAACGCACAAATCATATTTATGATTTGGAAGGCTCGATATTGGGTGAGGCTCATGTTGCGAAGGCCTTTATGGTTTAAGTTTTTAGGCTATTTTACCAACTCTGAAAAGGAACGTGACTTGGCTGTTCTCTACGAGAATCAGAGCATTCTTACTGGAGGATCAAGGTCTAGAACGCACATTTTTGCCGGCGAGTAGTACGCACATCATATCCTCGATCAATTGTTGAGCACATATCATGAGCGGGCGCTTCACCTGTGCTTTACCCTGACAATGATCTCATGTTTATATTCACGCAGAGTCTGGATGTCAAGGCTAGATGATTCGTCTGCATTCCTCGGAACCTACCGAGCTGTGGTCTCATCAAAAAGTCAAAGCCCGGGTCCCGTTCCCCGCATTAAATAATGTTCCGTCTGATTGAGACAATTATTTAGTGTAAGGATAATTAACCGAGATATGACGACGGCTGTATCGCACTCGACTTCGTCTAGACAAACGCATCCTCTGGAGATATCAATTCCAGAGTCTGTCTCGAGCGTTCACCGACTGATGCATTCTTACCCGGTCTTTTCCTCGTACCCTGTCTTGGACGCCTACAAAAGAGGACTGAACTCTTGCGATGGTCCTTCAGTACAGAACCCTCAATTAAAGGACCCTGATGTCTAGCACCGCTCTCCTCTCTCGTGTTGGTACTACTTCCACACAAGTACTGCGCTCCTCTCGAGGTCCAATTCAGCGCCGGTTTATCTGGAACCCTCAATACGTGCATCCACATACACACGTCGACGTATGACTCCTCTTACTACCATCAATCATACCAGTACTGATAAGACGTCATTTTTCCTAACCAGCACTTGCCGTTCAATTATCTGAACAAGAAGTCGTTCACTATCAAGTACTGGTCGTATGTTGGTGCAGGCTTTGCTCTGCCCTGGATTGCTGTTGCCTGGCGATGGTGAGCACCATCAATATGTGGGCAATAGAGACTAACCCAAACTGTACTTTCTCCTTCGAAGGTATAGACCAGGAGGCATCAAAAATCCTTAAGCCCATGATAACTTATTCCGGACCTCGTACCACATGACGGTCATTTCATCTAACTGGAACCATAAATTAAATTTCGAGGAATGTAAAATAGCTCCTTTTATTGTACAAACTGAACGCGAGTGATACCGAAGTTGTGTAAAATGTCCGTATCTAAGAATGAAACTTGAAGTCGATGGGATGGATGTAGAATGATGTAGCCTTCACTCTTCATTGGTCTCTCAGGAGCCTATGAGAATGAGTGGAATACAAATAATATATTACTTTGTGGAAAGAATACAGAAACTGCAACTTTTGGTGGCCAGGAAATCTGGAAACAAGGTCATTGGGTTCGTGGAATACTCGTAATCAAAGCTCAGCTCTCACACCCTCTTCAACACTTGAAAACGGTGACAAATAATGTTACAATACACTGTGCAGGAGGAACAAAAGAAAACCCGGAATAAAACAGTTAAGACAGGAGATATATATATGCGTAGAGAGATAGCAAGAAGAATAGCGACAAGATTCTACGGTTGGGTGAAGATAGCCTTGGCAACCTGGCAATACTGTCAGATGGATACAGGTGTGCACGAGGGAAACACATACATTGTCGAGGAGGAGTCGGACCTCAGGAGCGATGTTGATGAAGTCCCTCGACCAGAAATCGTACTTTGCCGTGTTACGAAGCAATTCGATAAATGTAGCCAAAGCCCCCCATGGGTGAGGCCGATGGACGATGAACCGTTCCAAAAGGACCTTGGTCAGTACCTCTCTGAAGCGCTCATCCTGTACTTCTAGGAAGAGGTGCAATAGTAGGCAGCTGAACCAATGTGTATGCGCATTAGGATAACGCAGATGTAGCACAATGGCACTTAGAAGGTGGTGTTGGCCTGTGAACAGTTTTTACTATCGTAACGGCGATGATCAAGTAATCTTACCTTCAACGTCTAGGTTGGCAGCTAGGTATTGCAAAGCAATCGCACCAGGATCAGTGGAGGAGAACACGCGAGATCCACTTCGAGACTTGATTTGGGCGACAGAGGAAACACCGATGTACATCACAAGGCTGTTGATGAGGGGTAGGTTGTAGTATTCTCCGGACCCATCCGGAGTAGTCGCCGGCATGATGTATTCTTTCAGCGAAGGAAGCAGTGTCGGTGACGCGCCCCGATTTAGCAGGTACTGGTCGAGGAGAGCTTTCAGATCACCGTTTTTCAGTCCGGAAGTGAATTCGGAGAGAATAGGAGGTATGATGCCCATCTCCGGTATGGACTCGAATGTTTGGCCACGGAGATGGGGATCAGGTAAAGTGACAGAAGCAGGGAATGAACTAAGTATGATGTTACGGAGTTGGATGCACCGGGGAGGAATGGCGTCGCAGAGGGAGAAGTAGTACTCGCTGAGGAACTCGGGGAAGTCGTGGAGCAGGACCAATAGGATGCGAAGCGCGCCACGGTATAGGTCCCGAGAGGCATGCTGGAGATCCGCGTCTCTCAGGAATGGCGAAAGGAATTTAAAGAGCGAGAGCAATAATTTATGGAAGGCCGACCATCCCTGAAGACAGTAAGATTTTGTATATAACTCAAGTACGCATCGACATACCTCGCGATTTTCAGACTTAAGCAGCTTCGGCATAAAGAGTCTGTGTGAAATTAGGCACATCCACGAGAACGAGAAGCCAGGGAAGTAAGTAGGTTGTAAGGAGCTGAATGCGTCACTGAATAATGCCATGAGCACAAAGCATCATTGACATGACGAACGAAGATACGCTTACCTTATGGCCAAGAGCAACTGAAAGTATGCCGTACCCAAGTGCGCTTCCATGGAATGAAAGTCATTGATCAGACTTGAGAAGAATCTGAAGAATGGTTTCTGCTGGAAGGCCACGCCCTGATCCTCATGCATATTGGCCAGCACAAGGACAAAGATGGAGAGGATCTTGGTAAGGTAATGGACCTTCGCTTGATCATTATTAACACCCGAAGCGTCCCCATGGTACTTGATCATGTACGAGATAAGTCTCGACATAGCATCCAGGGCTTGGAATGCGTGATGATAATCATTATTCTGTACGCATTTCAGGTAGTTATTCACGCTGGATTCCGCGCAAACCCTGAAAAAGAGGGAAGACATCTCTTCGGCCTTGAGAATACCCTGCTTCGTAAGCTGCGTGATGAAGGGAACGAAGCTCTTTTCTGGTGTATGAGAGCGTTGATAGATGTTCACCCATTGTTGGAACCAGGCAAAGAGTTTTTCCCGTATCTGCTCTGTCTCGGGTTTCACCGAGGGCTGGGGAACAGCTGGGGTTCCAGGTCCAGGTCCGACAGGGCGGCGGGTTCCGACAATATCGTCTAGTAACCGGTTTACTCTGTTGTCTAACATGAGTTCACGTCTACAGTTGATAATCGAGCATCTTACTCTTCGTTGGCTCTGCCCGCCTGGGCCAGCTGACTCAGAACCTCGACGGATAGGGTAAATTGGCTCTGCGTTAGAATCGGAGGGTCACTAAACAGACACTGCCGAATCAAGCTGGCAGCGAAAAGAAGCAAACTGGGTCGGGGATCCGAAAACAAGGACTTCGCTAGTTGTTGGTCTTGCAAGGTGATGGGCACCAAACCACTACCCAGGAGCGTGACGGTGACCGGTACATTGAATTTGCGCTGCCGAAGAGTGAATTTCTGGAAAGAGAAAGCAAATTGGCAGACAGACCTCATCTTCAGCATACAGGAGCCAGTTTATGGCTTCCTTGCCTACGTCCTCATAGGTCCGGCAAAGCTGATCAAGTAACGTCACATATACATCTCTACCCAGCTGTGTGGGCGTCTTGTAGAGTAGTTGAACAATCTTCTGAGACAGCAACAGTGGTGTCTTTTGGCGATCAGCACATTCCATACCGATGAAGACGACCTGTCGAACGAGGTGACGAATATCATGGTTGTGTGGTAGAGCGGCGAAGTTCTGAACAGGAATCTGAATCATAACAGCCTCCAAATCACGGGTCACAACCTATAAGATAGTATTAGATCATTGACAAAAGAGAACAGACATTACAGCGCTTACGGAGAAGCGGTTCATAGCTTCTTCATGCGTCAAGTACTGAGGCTGGCTCATGAGCGTATCAGGGGCAGGCGAAGGAGTATACGGGTTGTAAGAAATTGTCGAACTGGGCCGACTCGTTGCGCGCCGCCTTGGATCAATACCTGAACGGAAGTGAGCGTCGATAGATAAAGAGGGCATGGAACACCAACCAAAGTCCTCATAGACGGAAACTTGAGCGGCCTGGATGCCAGTTGGTCTGACTCGAAGCGGGTCCGGTAAAGAATTTGAGAAGTTGGTATGTGGAACGGTAGGATCCCAGAAACTTTGACCATTGCGTAACTATAAGAATATGAGACACACATAAGATCGCTGAACAAATGCACCTACCTCGCGGTGACGGTGACGCGCTTCGTAAGCAGTAGCGAATGCATCATCGACGTCAGTCACTGCGCGTTCCATTGCTGCTTTCTCAATCGCAGAACAGGCCGTGTCCAAATTGTCCTGTACGAGAATCAAAATGACCGCGTCTTGCTGCGCGACCTGTGAGAGTGTCAGTTATCAACACTGAATATCAATACTAGTAACAAACCTCCTGGAAGCCGTGTTCTGCCAGGTATGCACGAAGATGTGCAGCAAGACTGCTTTTGAGTGGCTCCTTGCATGTTACCAAGGCTAAACTTCCCGCTAACTTCTGCCCCATCAGATGGGCTGCCTTTCGAAGTTTGTCTTCATTTGATTCCGAGGCAAAATCCTTGACCACCAGCTCTCTCGTTGATATTCCAGCGATAGTGACAGATCTCTCCACAACTGGTAAAATTATCTGATGGCCATATGTTAGAGCATTACAAAGGCAAGAAGATTATGTGTCTTACCTCTCGAACAGACCGATCAACAGAGAGCTGGACGGCCCTCTTGAACGCAGGGTTCAGATGTAGGGGGGCAAGCTGAGGGTTCACGTGCACGTGCATGGCAAGCGTCGAAAGAATTGATTCAATATGGGCACCTAGAACTCGTTGCGTATCGGCGGGACTGGTCGGACCAAGAGGAATGACTTGGGATTCTCCGGGCACCAAGTGCGCTGAAGGGTCATAACCTCCTCCAATGGGCAAGGATTCAATATCGGGAACGTAATCCGGGAGTGGTGGACCTGCGAGCGAGTCTGTCATTGGCCTGTTGCGGAGAACAGTGGTAGGTTCGATTGATTCAAGGTTGATTTCGAGTGCAGTGCACAACAGTTCGATTTCGAACTTGAAGTTCAACCGCAGCTCCGCAAAGAAGTAGAACTCTGCCAAAAGACTGACTACAGCCATCAGCCACGGGTTTGGAGGTTTGAAGACTCTAGACTTCGAGCATCCCTCGAGTGTTTTGCACACAAAGGGTATCGCGACGACTAGTCGCCCGCTTTCATAGCCCTCGAGGAGGAGGTCTTTGAACGACAGGTTTTTGTGCTTGATGGGAATATCACGAGCCAAAGTGATTGAGCCTAGCCACGACCCTACGTTTTTGAGGGTATTCCGCTCGGTCCCCGATTGCATCGATCGCTCCGAGTTAAGCATGCTCATTGACTTGACAAATGTCTCATGAAGGATGAACTTTGTTAGCGGCTTGGATTCCAATGCTTCAAGGAAACGCAGGTAGAGGCCATGATTGTTTGGTTCTGAACTGATTCGTTGATCCACCAAGTAATTTGCGAACCATCTCGAATATCCGTCGTCAAACAACTCCTTCATCTCGGTCAACTTGGCGTCGAAATTAGTTGGAGCCAAGTTATTAACAATAAAGAGGATTTTGTCAGATAACTCTTCTGGTGGTTGTTCAATCTGGCCTTCGATGTTATCAGGGTGGATGGCGGTAAAAACGGGTAATGGTTCAGCGGGAGGCCCAATGGACAGAGAACGGATATCCCCGTTGACACTACCATCTGCCGATGATGATACGAGATGCCGTTGAATGCTCGCGATGAGTTCTGGCTTAGCTTCGGCCAACGCAGGAATCTCTACCAACTTCTCGCACAACGGCCTCCATTCAGCTAGTCTGAACTCGAACCTATTCAAAGCTTGAACGCCAAACTTGAAAAGGTTTGTGTCAGGTGGACAAAGCAATGCATCCAGGACGTAGCGAATGGCGATGCCAAGTGGAATGTAGTCAATGAGCTGGTGCTGGATCAATGAACCAAAAAGGTAGCCTGTCATAGACAGCTCGCGAGCAGGATAGTATGATTGGAAGAATTTATATTCGTCGAATAGGAAATGGAGCATGCATGAAAAGACTTCATGGTCACGGGTATTAGTGGACTCTTTGTGTCGTTGCAGCATGGCGATGACTTCATCGATGGTGATGTTCTCATCATACATCTGCTTGTAGATGCCATCGACCTCGGCCTCGATCTCGGTGGAGTAGCTGACAACAGTGGATCCAGGTTCGACGTCAGAGCCGGGGATCAGACTCATGAGGCGTGGGTGTATTTGAAGACATGAATTGCGGACTTCCACGCTGCGGTGAAGGTCCTCTTCGTCCATTTGGCTAGTGCTACAATACGGCATAAGCAAGGAAGCCCCCCCGATGAGAAATCACAAGCACAAACCTGTTACGAAGGACGCGAAGGATGATCGTGATTGTGCTAGCACTGAGAGACATTGTACGACTTTCCACTTGAGGGTCTGATATACGCGTTGTCCTCTCATTGGCCATCTTGTCTTCGAGGAAGTCAACGACAGCGTGCAGGAACTCTGCCCCATGGTTAGTCACATTATCTGCAAGCCACTTGTCGAGGTTCAGATACTCTCTCCGAGAAGCGAGGGCTGCGACATCAAGAGCGAACGCAAACGGACGAACTTCTAGGAGAGCTTCCAAAATCTGCTACAGATGTGAGTCGTGAGATTGCAGTTGTAACTGAGAAGCGTACCTTGAGATCTTGTGCCACGTCAAGGATACGAGTGATATTGAGAGGATTTTCTTGATAGAAATCGCGAAAGGCGCTTGTCAGGTATGTGGGTTCTATTTGCCATATCCTCATAAAGACCAATTGATGATTCGGATGCCCGCCAAGGAACATTGTGAGGAGTTTACGCGAATATTCTGTCCGTATTTCGTTCCAATTTTGGTCCTGCCAACACATGAGACAAGACAATAGACGGTGGTTCATGTCACTTACTGGAACTTGGAGGAGACCCATATGAACAAGCTCTGCACTGATTTTGATGGCCTTGTCAAGCATTTCACGCACACAATTCCTAATCTCGACAGAGTCGGAGTCTGCTAACCGCACAAGGACTTCAAAGAGCTCAAGGGAATTCCACGTGTGACCTTGGACGTTTGCTGCCAGAGCCTTGATAGTCGGGCTTGCAACCGATACGTCGTCTACAGTGACTATTCTGTGGCCAGGAAGTTGAACAAAGTTAAATGTGTCGGCAGGGAGGGATAGAAGGGCATCCAGGAGGCGGAGTTGATAGAGGGAGTTTGACCAGGTTGACCAGAATCCGGTGACGGCATGAGGGTCGCCGTCTCGTGGACAACTTAGCAGTATGGCTATTAGAAGCTTCAGCGTAGCAGTGTCAACGCCGTGGCGGTCTGTCCAGTCGAAGGACTTGATGACATTCGCCCAGTTGATATTGACAGGCTTGACGTCTGTATCAGCACAGAAACATTAAAAAATAACATCACGACGTACAAAAGAAGAGAGAGCCCTAACAAGCGAAGAGACATCACATAACGTTGTACCTTCCGCCGCATGACGAGCCAATGTCGACATCATTTCTACGACTTGAGCATCGGTCGGTGGACTCGTGTCCGATATTCCAAACCGCACCAAAAGAGAGCGAACAACGTCGGGATCACTGGTTATTTCGGGCCCAAGCTGAAGAAGAAGCTGAACAGGTGTGGTTCCGGGAGGAAGACTGGCAACGGGGATTGAGCTCCTAGACGGAGAAACGGTACCCAAAGCTACATACCTTATGGACGGAAGAATGCGATGAAGCATCGGCGTTACTGTTTCTTGCCCGTACTTGTTCTGTGCAGCAACAATCAGCGCGTTCCGCTCGGGAAAATCCAAAATGGGTGATTCCAGTGGAAGATCCGACAGCAAGTTCGACAGCAGCTTAGCCACCTGGTTAGGCGACAAATCCGCGTGGTCAAACGATGGATTTGCGCGATATAGAGTAGCTGCTGCCTCCTTCAGCTCGGATTTTATGACAGCGACAGCCTGGCTTGCGAGGTCCTTGCGAGTGGCGGACGCCACGGACGAAGCAAGAACGAGGCGCTCGAGAGGGCGAAGGCCGATACGGTCCACAAAGCGAAGGAAATCGAAATTCCTGAAGATGTCGCCTTCGCCTTTGTCGATGCCGTCGCGGAAACGGTCAGCGAGAAAAGGGTCGCGTGCGAGACGTTGGGTTTCCTGGACAAGAAGTCGAAAAGTGAGAGAGGTGGAGGCGTCAAAGGTAGGAGGTGGACCGGCAGCAAGCCGCGACTGGGAAGCGACGATTAACCGACGGATGAAATGAAGGTAGGTGTCTATTCCATGCTGTTCCGAGAGCTGTAGGAAATTTCTTCCATTTAGAGGCAGGATTCCAACTAAAAAGCACAACAAACGCACCGAACGTATTTCCACCTGATTCCGCTCAAAGTTTTCCTCAGTCAGTGTCGATAGAAGAAAAACAATCTGGGCTTTGACGATGGTGTGGATGTTGGTCGTACTGGTAGGCGGATTGTCCATGTGGGACCTGGACGGGGTCACCGAGCGCCGTTGAGCAGCGTTTCCGTGACCGGTCGCCGTTTTTGAGGGAGGAATGGTAGCAGGATTGAGGAGATATATAAGGAGAAGGTCGAGGTAGCAGCGTGGACGTCGCTGTTCACGATGAGTAGTGTTTGCAAATTCGGGCGGAGTTTAGAAATGCTTAGGCTGACGCAGTCCCCCCACTACATAATGTCGACGGAAAAAGCGGGCAGCACTCTTCCGAAACATTGGGCTGTATCCCCTGGGCCTTACATTTGTTTTCTCAGTTCTGATTTTTCTTGATATATGTGGATGGCACTCTGACTCAACATCTTCATTCTGCGTCCTAAAACATTAATCGAAAAGCTATCATTGGTAGAATCAGTACATGAGCCCTAGCGTCAAATAGTACTCTGTCGAGTAGCGGAAATCAAATACTGTGCGTCATTCGGCCTCGATAAGTGGTCTCTAGCGAGAATCGTAATTACACAGAAGTAGTATCATAGTTTACGTTACTTGCAAATAAACTTTTCTCTTGTTTTTCAACTCGTCCATGACATTGGTTCGTTCCAGCTCCAATCGCTACCCCATACTCTACACCGGGGTTGTTAGCATGAATACCATGTCGAGCTTTTTAATTAACTTACCCTGCACCCATCACACCCCCAGCTCCCTGGGTATCTGCCAGAGGTCCAACGATCAGCCAGTCTGGTACAGGGATACCAGTACGGATTGGGAAAAGCCGCGCAACCCTTTCTAAACCAGCTGCGTCCGTAGATTGTAGCATCACCATATTGCCATCCGCATTCATAGGGTGAGAATGCAGAAATAGCAACCCTAAACTGATTTCAGTTTGCGTTGTGATGATGATATATGTATTCCACCTATTTCAGGCCCATCTAAAGGTTGTTGCGGCGCATAGCGTGGAAGAATTTGAGAACCTTTGACTTCAAATGGTACTCTTTTGTTCTGCATGAAAGATGCTGAAGCTTCGTTCCCGATGGCGACGATGTTTCCCTGGCTCAGAAAATCAGGGTCAAAAGCCTCCGAGCTTCGTATTATCTCTGTATCTAGCCGATGATACAGCCCAAGATCATGGGCGATGCGCCGTGCCACTGAGAACTCTTGAGGGTATGTCTCAGTGTCGTCTGGTATCACAAGTACAACGGGACCATTTGATGACAAGATGGCTTGCATGCGCCCTGATAGTTGTATCTCACTGTGATTCGATGTCTATGTAGGTGGTGAGTCACGAACGACAGAGACATCAAGTAGCGTTACCTTCCACACTTTTTGCTCTACTGCTTCAAAATGTATGATCCCTGCTTTGTCTTTACTGATATGCACCTTCGAGTTGTCTACATAGACTGTCGAAATATTGTATACGGTGGTGTCGACTGAAAACCTTTGCAAATTTGAAGTGTGAATTCTAACGGCTAGATCGCTTGCACGTTCTACACGGAGGCGTCCTAATCTGAATCATTGTCAAGAAATTGATCTATGAGAGGTAAAATATGTATTTTACCTCCCCGGAATAGTTAAAGCAACGATACGCCACCCGTGCAAAGAGCCGCTCTCTGCGGGAACCGACACAGACAGTGTGAACTTACTCGAAGGAGCTGTAAAGGAAGGATAAGATGCAATAAGGTCATCTACGAAGGCCGTAACCTGGGTATTGTTGAATACGGTGGAATACCAGTGGCCTTGGCCGGGGTCCTCGCGATATCTACAGAAATTATAAGGGGCAGAGACAAATACACTCGCAAAGCACGAACGTTACGTTAGCAGCTGGGTTCCAGGTCTCCAAAATACCAACTGCTTCTCTACTATGCCAAACAGGAACGTTGTCGTCATTTCCTCTACCAGGTCGTGAGCACTTCACATCCAGCCAAGGTACTAGCAATCATACCCGTGAATCGCAAGAACAGGAGTGTCAACCAAGTTTGTCAAGAATAAATCATTGTTATCGGGTGTTAAGGATGTTTCCAATACGGAGAGCAGAATGGGGTCAATAAAGCGGGCAGATCTGAGCGACTGTGACTAAAATAAAACGCGTTGGATGGAAAGCACTTACCTCGAGAGCGTCAGAGGGACGTAGGACTGAGATTTGATGTATGCCGCAGCAGGGATAACTGCAAGCATGCTCGAGCTCGAACTACTGTAGTTCGAAAGAAAGGTGCTAACCTCCAAGAACCCTATCGGGGTACCTCGATGCAATGTACCAAGCACCCTGGCCCCCATTGGAATGCCCCAATACGATAGCTGGGGTATTCAGGTCAAGCTTCCAAGGATTCCACACCGTATTAGCTACCAGAATCGTGACTAGGGCATCAAGAGACGCCCAAGTGTCTTTTGTACTAGGTCCGTGCCAATCAAGTCCCTGCATGGTAACGGTGAACAAGAAAGAAACATGGTTATTAGCCCCACGTACCCAAGGCGACCTCCCCGTCGGAATGACAAACCAGGAATGCGAGTTTCTAGGCAAGGCGTCAGCCCAGAACGACTGGTCCACAACATCAACGCCAGCACCATCTTCACAATGTCTTTTGAGTAAGGGGATGGTGGCGAAGGTGAAAACGTACGAAGAGCCAATATGGGAGGCTTTGGGGGTCCAGCATACTTGGGCGGCAATGCAAGGAAAACAGTTGGCATCGACCTAGCGTAGAAATAAGTCCCTTTGATGGGGGAATACACCGACTCCGTCCAACCAGAGAGTTGCTTCACTGGGAGGGACTCGATTGTTACAATGGTCTCAGAGGCACCTGATGTCAGTGTGATTATCAGGTCGATGAATGCCTGACTGAAAGGACGTGTCTGGGTTATATGAATCGGGACAACACGAGTTTGTCCTTCTGCTATTCGAGTAGGTCGAATAAGAGTCAAAGTCAAGCCCTGACGGAACGTAAGGCATTTAAATCACTAGAGAATGAGTCATTTACCGAAGAAGCACCTGTTGACACGTTTGTAACGGTCCACCAGCCGTCGACGCTTCGCAACCCAAGGCCAATGGCATTTCCAAAGGCGAAGTTGTCTACGAAATCACACACGACGTCTTGTGTAGCCTCTCGGACTACACTGCCGAACGCATCGTCAAATTTCACGGAAAGACTAATGCTTTGGATAGGAATTTCACGATCTTGAGTATGTGGGTCTCCGAACAATCTAATCTCGTAGTCCCCGCTTATGAAGATGTCGTAATGGGTCGCGGAATCATTCGACGGGAGTGTAGGCAGAGAAACTTCCTGAGGTAGAGACCGTTCCATTGCGTAGATGTTTCCAGAGTACCATCGAGGTTCTCTTCTTCCGTTCTTGGGAAGGATCGTAAAATAAGACCCTTGAAGGAGCTGTACGAGTAGGCGCGGGACAGGAGTCGATTTTGAAGGATTTATGGGTGGGTGGACCGTCAACGTAGAGCGAAGCACAGCGTGATGTTGCAATGCAGCCCATCCCTCTGTTGCACGGAGGGATTCCCACCTTCCACGACACTGTTAATGTGTACTTTATTAACTGATATGACACCCCTACCTTATGTCTGGAAATGATATTTCGAGGTCGCCGATATCTTCGAAATTTACAGAACTCCACGTAACCCTACCGCCATCTGCATAAGAGGATGGCCAAGTCTTGGCGAAATCAATTGGTTCTGACACTAGGCATAATTCAGCCCTAATGCTCCTGTTGACGCTTCAAAGACGCCTACGATTCAAAGGAAAAGAAGGAGAGATAAACTGTTGTTCTCTGGCTTGCATTGGGAAAGGACCTAGGACCTTGAGATGGTAAGATGGATGTGCCAGCTACAGGATCCTGGATGCTCACATCCCAATGCTTTGAAACTTCAACAGTCCAATTGGTTTCAGAACTGAAGGTACTTTGTATAGCAGCGTATGCCGACATCATGTTAACGAAACAAAAGACGGTCTGACTGAGTGGAAGCATCGTACCATCTCCGTCAAAGAGATTTGTCGCAACCGCGTCGTCACGTTCCGAGCCGTAATGTTCGGCCCGGATTACCGAGAGGTTGGTACGGATTTTGATCTTTCGTGTTACTACATAGTGCACTTACATACGGCCTCAACAGCATGGTACGGGAAGATTTCATGCACATTCTGACTTAATTTCAACGGTCTTGAAGTCAGCATAAGTAAATTTGATATTGATAGGCAGAACTCGAGTATTAGATCGTCAGGTTGACCTCGAAGTCTCGACATCCTACCCTTTTCACACATGCATTTCTTTGCATTAAATTGTCGCTCTGACTCTGGATTTGTTGGCCAGTTCTATCATCAATGCTCTCGCGACGCGTCCATTGCTTCAACCATGCTGTACAGCCACTTGAACACGTGCCGTTTTACGGCCGTGCGGCTCAGCAATCGATGTCCCGTTTGCAGAAGCTTTCATCGATTCATCGACTCTTGTACTTGGATAGCAAGCAATGTCAGGCAGACAAGGTGGAAAGCTCAAGCCTCTCAAGGTGAATACAATGCTGTGAAAATGCAGAACCCTTGTCATTGATGCATGGTCCAGGCGCCGAAGAAGGATAAGAAAGAGGAAACCGAGGATGAGGTCGCCTTCAAGGAAAAGAAGAAGGCCGAAGCAGATGCTTTGAAAGCTGCTCGCGACAAAGGTATGTCGCTATCGATACTGACATCTGTTTATTCTGACATGAATTACAGCATTGAAAGGTCCGTGCGACTAGTAGAATGTTGAAATTTTATCTCTAACATAATGTCCAGGTGGAGCCCCCGGCGGTGGCATCAAGAAGTGAGCATGCCTGGAGTAATCTGTCCGCCGTAAAACATACTGACCCTGTCCAAAGGTCTGGCAAGAAGTAAACGTTAACGAAGGCATCGTTGCTATTCTAGACACAGAAATGAAGGGCCAGCCTACATGTAGACTTGTAAATTTCCGGCATTGAGTTATGCTTGTTGTGTTATCGTTCCATGCATATGCATGGACGTAAGTAAGAGCTCGAACCGAACAGTACTGTACAGACAGTACACATGCCGTTCCAAATACAGACAATATTTCTGTGTATTTTTGCATGGTCCCTCGTCGACTTGTACGACGAGCATAGGTTATTTTTTCGTTACAGAACAAGGGCTCTAATTGTGGTCCAACGACTCGGTCGAGGTAGTCGCCGGGTTTGGCAGTGTTTGACTGATGCATGGATTCGAAAATCACACCTCCACCTCAGAATATCTCGTCCACCTCCGTCCCTCATTATATTCAACTTCCCATGTTGGGTCCTTTGCAAGGTCTCCAGCCTAATAACCAGCAGCAGAGCCAGCAGCAGCAGTCTGTCCAACAGCAGCAGCAACAGCAAGGGCCTCAGAATTCCATTCCACCGCCGCCTCCCCAGAATGGTCAGGATTATACGCTTTCAAGTGTACTACACTTTTTGCAGACAGAATGGAGGAGATATGAGCGTGACCGTAACGAGTGGGAGATTGAAAGAGCAGAAATGAGGGTGCGTTGGCGGTCGTGTCTTTTTTGGCGCGTTTCTCACTTCTCTCACAGGCAAGAATTGCTCTACTAGAGGGCGAGCGACGTTCCTTCGACAATGTGAAGCTCGACCTTATGCGTCGTATAAAAATGCTCGAATATGCCCTACGACTGGAACGGTCAGTCTCGCTGCTCTCCCGCTCACTCGCGTAGCATTCAAATTTTCGGGTTCTCTTTCCAGCTCCAAACAGCTTTCCGGTTCCTCATCTCAATCCGTACCCTCGTCGAAACTAGCCATTCTTCAGAGCCAGACGGCCTCGTCTTCCCAGAAGGACGACGCCCAGAGCCACAAGGAAGAAAGCAGCGGCAGTTCACCAAGGAGTGACGGTGCGCACGTTGTGGATTCAATTTTTCCCTTTCTGACCCTATGGATCTATGCTAGACTCTCCGTTGCCAGATACTCGCCTTCCTAACGGTGCACCGTCCGTCGGGACTTCCGGAAGACCAACATCATGGGGTGGTTCAAATTGGGCCAACGGACCCTCAGCTGGAACCTCAGCGGCTGCCCTTGGAAAACCGCCGCCTGGACGTGATCCTAAGAGCAGAGCACGCAGTAGAGAATATTTGAAGCAGTGCGTGGCATTACTGAAACTGTTTAGAGTACCTGGACTCATATGTTACCCCCAGATGTCTTCAAGAAATTTCATACCTAACATCACCTCAAGCAATGAATCCACTTCCTAACCGGCCTCTACTGAACAACCCGACCATGCCACTCTCATTACCAAATGTCCCCTCTTTTGAACAGATTCCATACAACGGACGACCACGCAAAATACTCCCCTCAGATGGCAGTAATCTTCTGAATGGCATTAATCTCATGTCCGGTCCTTCTTCTGCGCCAGCAACTTCAGGGCCACAGATACCCCCTCTCGAACGTAATAACCCCCCTGGGTCTGGAATCCTCCCTCAACATATTTCGCCTCCATCTTCTATCCCCCAGTCTACACCGCAGGCAGCAGGTCCCTCACAGCCTCCAGCTCCGCTCCCGGCGACGCAAAACGAAAGCGACCGGGAAGTAGAGTCCGAGTCCCGACAGCTCACTGCCATATTCCGGCCAGATGACGCTGGAGAGTGGAAGGAGAAACTTCGGCTTTCACATGAAGCGTCTGAACAAGCTAGACTTGCCAGAGAGGGCCAAAATGGAAATGGAAGTCTATGGGATCGAAGAAACCTGGAAGACGAAGAACTAAAGGAAGAGGATGGCGACGTTGAGGATGATGAGTCAACGGAAGTTGGCGAAGGCGAAGGAAACAAGATCTGGAAGGCGAAACGAACACTGAGAAAGTACGCGTGCAAAAGCCCGCCTTTGTCTGAGAGACTGATCTTGTTGCAGTCACCTGGACGCCGTACGAGCTCTTGCTTTCCATCCAACGGAATTGTGTCTAGCCACAGGAGGCGACGACTGCACGGTAAAGATATGGCGAATGGATGTTGCCGGGCTGGCATCATCTGCGTGCGTCCATGCTCATCACTGTCTCGTCTCCTGATACTCATGTGGTCTTGATTTTTTGAACACAGTGCACGGCCTACTACGGAGGTGGAGCCTCAGCTTACCCTTCGCGGACATTCAGCAGCGATCACACGCCTAATACATTCACCATCAAAACGTCTACTGTATTCGGCGTCATTAGATTCATCAATACGGGTGTGGGCACTACCTCCCGCATCGCACACGACGTATGCTCCGTACGATGAGACGCGTGCCAGAGGCGAGTTAATTGGACATACTGACGCCGTATGGGATCTAGCACTAGTTCGCGATGAAACAACCCTCATTAGCTGTGGTGCCGAAGGTGCCGTAAAAGTGTGGGATGTTACCAGGCAGACTGGTGGTGGTCACCTGAAGCTAAGCTGGGGTTGGTCTGGCTTGGAGAGCACGAGTAGCGATGGCCTCCAAGAAGACGCCGAGTTCGGTGCCACAGCAGTCGAGGCACTGAAGTCTGACCTAAAAAAGGTCGCCGTTGCGTATCAAAACGCGGTTGTTAAGATCTTTGAGATCGAAACAGGGAAGGAAGTCTCCCGACTGCAGAGTGACAGCACATATGGTAGGAAATCTATGCTAATTCGTTTAGCCGAGCTGAGTTCACAATTCAACAGATGGAACGCCGGCGACTCAGGTCAACCGGATAGCCTCACATCCAACCATGTCATTACTGGTCACCGCACACGAAGACAAGTATTTCAGGATCTTCGATATCACCACAGGTATGCTCCCCTCGATGTATATACTATCGGACAGTTCCTTAAGATATGTGTCTCAGGTCAATGTACACACTCTATGCTTGCCCACCTGGACGGTGTTACATCCCTAGCCATCGATCCCGCAGGCTTTTCTCTCGTTTCCGGGAGTCATGACTGTTCTATTCGATTCTGGGACTTACTGGGATCTCGCGCGTGCGTTCAGGAAATAACGACACATCGGGAAAAGGCTCGCGAGGGTGTCCTCGACGTCGAATTCCATCCTTCCCTTCCTTTCATGGCGAGTGCTGGTGCAGACGGGGTAATAAAACTATACGCATCGTCGTAACGATCTTTTTACTCTCATTGCTTTCAATGGTGGAAAACAATGCCCCATAGCGCCTGCTAATAGATTTGGTTACGATTATAGCACTCTGAAGGACGGGTTTCATTTGTCTTTCTGTTACATATTTTCCTTTCTTTTCTTTTTACTTTTTTTTTACTATTTGTCATTCTTGTATGTATCGTTCTTTGATCATGACTTGTTATGACGGATCTGAGTAGTTTGTTGAACGATGCACTCGGTGCTGATGATGAGGAGTTGAGGTGATCTTGGCTACAACAAATAGGAAGGCCACAAGTTGATTGAAAGTCAACGCAGAGGAGCATGCTCCATCGCAACGAGAGTTTAATTTTGAACGTCGCCTGCTCAGCGTAATAAGCCTAAGATGGGTAGAACTTAACTATCAAGATGGGCATCATACCGGAACACACTATACTGAAGCCGACCGTTGCTGAATCCAAACACCTGTCGTTCATGAAACACTGAGTTTCTGTAATCCGCTCAAGATGATTTCCAGGTATCTAATTCGTGTTTCTATAGATGCTAGCATTGAATTGGCGGAGGGTTGTAGGTGAATGATGATACTGTAGGTAATCTTGTTCAAAAAGTCGAAATGGCTAAGGATACATCAAGGCTAGATATACAAAACGGGGTCAATAAATACTTGCTGTTCAGTTTCGGACGGGGATATGTGGCGATTTAAAAATGAGTAATCGGGTCTATCGTGAGTTTCATAAGGCTAGACGATCAATTGCATTGAGCCATAACGCCTAACGAAATGAAACGGAAATGCTCACTGATATGCATGCCCTGCTCCGCGGCAAAGATCTGGAGTCCTAACCCCTTTGGTTCGATAAGCTTCCTCACTTCGTCGACAATCTTGGCTCTACGAATCTGCGCGCCATCCATGACATCTTTGCAATGGATGATATATACACGAACGCCGTTCAAAACCCCCCTGGCGCCGGTGTCTAATGAGTTCCTCTTTTGCTTCTTCCGCTGTGGCGAACTGTCTGAGCTTGGAGTATAATCTTTCCGAGGGTTCACTGCCTCCACCTCCTTGGCCAGTGCCCCCAGTTCGTCGACGAGATGTTCGGGACTGAGATGCCCAAACAGCAGGTCATCCGGACGTCCCTCTTCCCAGGAGCACTCGATGAAAATAGTAGATAAGACTTCCGGAATCTTTGGAGCCGCTTCTTTCCAGACTTGCTTGTTCTGGGCTTTTTTGGCGATGCTGTCTGGCTCGACATCACCGAAGAAGAGAAATTCTTTTTCGGACGTGTCGTGACGGATGAAGAATGCGGACGACTGATATACGCCCTTGGATTCATCGAGACCGTGGTTCAACAAGAAGGTGCGTACGGAAACGGAGGGAAATATGGTGTGGTATGCCCCAGACGGTAAATTCAAAGGCAGGCTGCAGTAACATGAGCTAAATTTTCACGAACGGGAGATGCCCGAACACTCACTCCTTATACAGCAGCTTGTTCTCGTCATCATCTTCCTTCCATGAAGCGAGGTTAGGCCAGATGTGGCCGTTAAAAATACCCTCCAAGCCAAGCAATGTTTGGTGAGTAGCGTATACCTGTTTTCTAGGACCAGAGAGAGAACCGGCAGATATCACAAGACTGTTTACGTGGTCTAGATGAGCATGGGTGATGAGAAAACACCTAAGGATAGTGAGTGGGAAGACGCGAAACGGGTGAATGGATACGGACCGGACATAGGAGTAAATCTTGGCAACGGAATACGGACCCTGATCGCGTTCCGAGTTGAAAAGGGAAGGTGTCTCCTCGAGAATGTGGCTGAGGGCACCCTGCCCTGAACCTGAAGCACATTTAGAGTTCGGACCGGTCCACACAGGGCACGCATACGTACCAGCCTCCAAGGCAATAATGCCATCTTCCCAGCGCGAATCGTACGGTTTGAAGAGATAACTGCAAAGGTTGAGCGAGGGGGATGTCGACGGGAACCAAAACATACGCGGATAAATTCGTCTCGTCTGGACCGCCCCCACAGCCCACGACGACCATGTCGAAGGCAGGCATATGCGCAAGATGAGGATATGGTGAGCCACTGGAGCCTTTTATAGGGCAGATGGTATACGGGGTAAGAGGGCAGCTGGGAAAATGTCAGATAGAAGAGGCTATGCGCAGGAGGCGTCGAAGATGTCGATGATGGTCAGAGAACAGCAGGAACCGTCAGTGCCTTGACAAACAGAGTCCTGACCACTGCCAACGAGGAACAATGCACATTGTAAAGGAAAGAGGCAAGCCACGGAAAAATACCGAGCCAGTTCTGAAACTGCCGGCCCTCGTGACGAGATATCTATCACGGACCGCCGTGGGCGATGGACGGAACGCGGCGTCGTGCAGGTCGAAAACCCAACAAGAACGTAGCCGTAGGTCAATTACACTCGTTCGGAAACGAACACTTTAATGCGAGATTGGGCGGCGGCGAACATAGTCGTATACTTCGGGACCGGCACCACAAGAAATTAAGCAGGCAAGGAGAAAGTCGACTTTTGAAGAGAAATGGTCGAGGAGCAATGGCGCCGCGCACGGATGCAGCAAAGCCTCTTCTATTAACTGAAAGAGAGTGGGTCAGCTCAAGAGCCGTGCAAATGGCTGCGCAGCGTCCTTGCTTCACCCAGAGTACAATGAAATGTACCACTGTAATTCTCCATGGGGCGCAACAGCGAAGGACTTACTACAACAAGAACCAAAGTGAGTAGCTATTCAGCGCTATTCCAGCGGCTACATCGGACGCCACTTTGTATTTTGGGTCAGAGTTCCAGGTGCGCTTTCCATCGAGGGCAACCCTCCTTTTGTGAACAGCTGCGATGAACTTCTTCTCCCAAGGATAGCAGCAGCAGATCAACAAGAGCAGGAGTACCGGGGTAATAAGTCAAAGAACGAAGACCGCGGTCCGAGAACCAGACGAGCCCGAGGGTTCAGTGCGAAAGTATAATGTAGACCATCCGAGATTAGCGGAGATTAGTATGCGCTTGGTATCAAGTATTCGAGCTCAGACACGTCGACGTCGCTATCAGTAAGTATGAATACCTGTTGCAAAGGTAGAGTAAGAAACCTTTACTAGGCTTTCAGCTTCAGGTTCCGACGTTCGCCTAAAGGTAAACTCTTCCAAAATGTACATTAGCCAAAGAAAAGCACCAAAGATTCTACAAAGTTGGCGGCAAAGACGGAATGGTTGTACAGCTACTATGAAAGAGAAATCTACAGTATACATAATCTCAATAGTTTGTGAGATATGCGAGCTTCTCATGGCGGAACAGTTAGTCGCCGTTGGGTTCTCGTATCGATCTAAAGTTACGTGTTGGCTTATTTCCGAGGGGATTTCGTAGTATATAAGCTAGGATATTTCGTAGTTAGTCCCCATGTCGCGTTTGCCAAAGATGTAACCCATTTTTGCCACTCACTTCGTTTGAGAACGGCCCCGCGATTCTAACATACTTAGTAATACAAACTTCTAAAATAACATCGACAAAACGTGAAATCTGACATCTCCAAGAAATTCTCAAAAACATCCTACCCAAAAATCAATCCCAGGGGCCAGGGAGCAACTCGAGGGGTCTCGATAAATGATTCAATACAGTCTTCCAGTCTTCCTCCTTCTTTCGCCTATCAACCACTGGCTCCAACTGAGCCCGCGTGGGATCATGCGCAAAGACCATGAACACGTACTCGGTCATGGACCGCTCCTGTACGACAATAAACTCATTGCTTCCAACTCGCAAAAACAGCGTCAAATCTAGTAATCCAGCCGTCACCTTGATAAAATTTGAGCACGACAACATACATGAAATCGGTTTCTTCGACATACCACAGTAGGCGGAGAGAGGGGAACCATTTTTTGTTGTCCGTCGATTGTCACCAGCAATTTTAACCCTCCGGCTTGAGGCCATGATATACACAAGCTGTTCATTAACTCCAGTCCTCTCGCACCCTGTTTCAACAGAGCTGCTACGTCCTTCGCCTTGTAACAGCACAAAGAAATACACTTGCTCTTCTCTACCTCCCTGAATCAGAGTGTTAGCATAGATCATCTACGACAGTACCCCGCCGTACCTAGCATTCTTATTCCGTTGATTCCAGTTCACAAGGTGCACAAAGGCGGATTCAGTGACATCGACGTTGAACTTGTGTTCGCAAGGACTATCCTTCCCTTGCGCAAGCCAGATCTTGATCATATTGTTGTTGAATCCGTCTGGCAGAAATAGATTTAGTTTATATCAATGACGCATATTTTGAACTTACCGTGACTGGGCAACACTAGATCCTCTTTGACCGGTGGAGCTATCGGATCGGGAGGTGGTGGCGATGCCACGGCCACATTCTGAGGCTGGATCTCATCAACATTCCGCACATTCGCTGGTTCCACTGGAACGCCCGCATGCGAGGCCGCATCTGTCGACAATGAGTTGCGCGCGTCCTATAACGACGCTTAAATTTAGCATGATCATATCAAGATAGAAAATGGAATTACGGCAGGCGTCGAGTGACGGGAAACATAGGCGTTTTCATTTCGGCCATGTGGCGTTCCTGAAGGTCCTTGGATATCCCCGCGAACCGCCTCACTCCTTTCTCCTGTGTGTACTCCTCCTCCTTCCATTTCAGAGTCCTCAGTTTCATGAGGGATGGAATCTATTTGGCCTTGATCCGTGTTCACGGCTATCGAAGTTGTGGAAGTCTGCAAAATGTAATGAACAACCCTCTGAAAGCAAGGGGATAAGCTTGCGTACGTCAAGAAGGTTTTCTACTTCTTCTCTTTCATTAGAACAGTCGTCAATGTCCATTCCCTGTAACAGTTGAGACCATGTGTAAATTGACTATGGGCAGTATACCTGCGGGGAGGCCATGGGCACATCATCCTGTAACTGGTCTATTTCATCTGCTTCAGACACTCCTTCCATTCCATCGTCAGTTGTTTCGCCGTTTTCTGAAAGAGGCTTCGATCCCGGGGGAATCGCATCTCTGAAAACAGTCCATTCACCTAAAACGTTAGGCTTGGACTCGACTTCTGTAACAATTCCAGACGCCGTGGAAGAATCATTTTGGGGAACGGGCTTCGTCTCTACTTGTACGATTGTTTGAACCAGGTTATCCTGAGGTGTGACAGCCAATCCAGACGTCGACGTCAATTCACTTGGTTCGAGAGGCGCCGTTCCTGCTGGAGCAGAGGTAGGAACAAGTTTCGTCTCGGTGTCCGTGGTCGGTGGTGATCTGGATAATGATGGCTCATTTGCAGGTACCTCCTGGGTTTTCGGAGCTGAAGAGTTTTGGGTCGCATACCAGTCCAAGTCCTGTTTGATCAATAAATCTAAATTCCTCTTCTTCTTCTTGGGAAGACTCAGTGGCGCCGGAGACTGTGAAGAACCTGCCCTAGACGTCTATCCAAGAATTGAGACATGAGTGATTAGACACAGAAAACACCTACCGATGCACTGGGCGGTTCTCGCTCGGTTTGAACAGGCGCAGGAGGACGCTGGACAATCGGAGAAGGTTGTACAGGAATATGAGGCCTTGTATCTGCGTTCAAATGCATGCCAACAGTATGCAGAAGGAATTGAACTTGTGCTATGTGTTTCAACGCGTCAGCCCATGAAAGAGATTGAACAGATACACAACACGCACGCCTGAGAACCGTGTCATCGAGGAAATGTTTGACGTATTTGGACAGAACTTCGATGAGATGTCTGTAGGCTGACACCAATGGATGGTTCTTGTAAGGATCCATGTTGAGAAGCGTAGCATTATTGATATCTTGCTGAGGACAGATAGTCCTGTGGACGGTCCTGTATGCCGTCTGCTGGAGTTAGAACAACAACACAGATGACCCGTGGACGCGTTGTACCATAAGTATCGATACGATCTGTAAAGAACCGGTCAGGTATCCAAAGAATGGATGAGAACACGACTTTACCGATGGTTTCCCTTGGGCATAAAAGGCTCTGTCCGAGTCCAACCATAGCGCAAACTTTCCAGCAAATTCAATGTAATGTGCCGTGTCTGAAAGCGACGCTTCGTATGTGTTGAAGATACGTTGATTGTTCACGACGGCCGCGTCTTTAACGGGGATGGGTAGAACTGACATTATCGTCAATGCTATGTTCAGTTAGCTCCTTATAGAATAGACACACCGGACATACGGGGTTTTTAGTGAGCGTGGGAGGGAAAGGAAGGTGAGAATACAAGACCAAGCCTTCGTAAATGCAACTACTGAACGTCCAATATTTGGTACATTTACGCAACATCCACGATAGTACATTCACATGGATTTTATTTGGAATTAGGAGTATTGAATACTGAATATTGTTTAATTTGCTAACGCGGAATTCGTTTGCATCTCAAGATCTCAAGAGCGTAGCCCAACCAACTGGAAAAATGCATAGAATTTGTACGCAAGGCATGCATATAATGTCAAGCGGAGGCAAACCGATTAGAGCGGATTCGGGAAATTAAGTGAGTGAGCGTCGAACGTAAATAAGAATCCATAGAGAACTGTTCATTTTAAGGAAAGTTGGGGTAAATAAGCTGAACATAAGTATTTGTACATTGGAAAGGGAGTATGCGAAACCATTATTGACCAATCAGACTATTCAGAGCTCTTGGAACGTCATAGGCGTATTTTTCCAGGGCTGTAACTGCTTGTGTTCGGCTGAAGCCCATGGCTGTCAGCTGCTTGACAGGCTCAACGTCGTCGTCGCTAGCAGGAGTCGTGCTCCTTGGCTCTTCAGCAGGAGGCGTCAGGAATTGAGATGGTGGAGGGGCCATAGCCTCTTGTTTCTTCTTCTTCCCAAATGGTAGTCGTATCTAGAAACAAATAGAGTTGTTACCGCTAAGATCAACCGTTACGATGTTGTAACTTACACTAAGTTTCGAATGCCGTGTCGGAGGAGGCTTGAGTTCATGTCCTTCTTTACTGGAGGACGACGTCGAAGGTCGGGGTTTGGGTGAGCTAACGCGTGGCGGCGGGGACCTTTCTCTTAAAGGAGGCGAGATAGGGCGATTGCCCTGGGGAGAAGACAGGGACCTCGGCGGCGACGTAGTTGTAGGGAGCCTCTTCGGTGACTCGGGGGCCTTGACTGGGATCGCCGTTAACGTTGTATCCAAATTCAATGACGGAGACGGATTGAAGCCGGAAAACACGTCATCAAAAGACGGTCCAGAGGGCTCTGTTGTGCTTGCAGGCGAGGTTGCAACAGATGTAGCTGTAGGAGTAGGCGTAGGTACGCGATCTGGAGCCGGTGCAGAGGTGTGATTTCCGTTAGTTGTAACAATGGTAGGCGTCGTGAATAGGGAGTTAAAACCGTCATCTTTGGTGGGCACGGGCAGTGGCGACGTAGCACCACCATTGACAGCCTTGGGAGCAGGAGGGAAAGCAGGTTCGCTGGAGGCTCCAAAGTCGAAGTTGTCATCAAACGCAGAATCAAAGCTGAATTGAGTAGGCGATGGTCCCGTGCTTGGCAATTTGCCCATTGCCTCGTCGAATGCATTGACTCCAGATACGACACGTCCGTTCTGTGGTTTCTCCGCAGACGACGAGGTGAACACGTCCGAGGTATCAAAAGGACTTGGTGAATTTTTGATGGATACCCCGAACGCATTCGCTTCTGCTGTCGAGACAATGGGAGCAGCCGGAGAAGGCGAAGAGGCGACACCGAATATATCATCAAATGACGATGCGGGGGGAGGTGTAGGTCCAGTTGTTCCAGCCGGCGGAGGTGCGGCGATCGTAGTTGGACTTTCTGACATCCTCTTGGCTAGTAGTGCAAGAGGGACCTCGTCTTCTTCACTATCACTATCCGATTCTTCCACATCGATTTCCTTCAGTGGGGTTCCCAAATCAGTCTGGTCTTCAGACTTCCTTGAAGGCTCTGGAGGAACATCGCTTTCAGGAGCAGGCGAAACAGTAACAGGCTCCTCAATTAGGGGAAATTTGGAAGGCGTGACTTCCAACGTCGACTGTTTGCCATTAGCAGATTCTGGGAGGCCTGCAGATGTTGTGGGCGGAGTAGTGAAAACCTCGTGCTCGCTAGCGGAACCAGGCAACGTGGGTGCTTCCGACGTTGGTAGCGCAGTAGACACCGTAAGCTCTGCAGCTGGCACCTTTGGAGTGGATACTTCCAGTTCCTCGATAGGAGCCTTGGGAGCCTCCAATACCGCCGGCTCTGGCGACGCATCCAGGCTCTCGAATGCTTGCGAGAACCCGAAGGGATCACCAGTCTCAGCAACCTTTGAACCAGTGACGCCGGTGGGTGGGCTTGGAAGGGAGGCGGTAGCAAACGGCATAAACGGAGACTCTGAGCGTGGAGTCGAATGGCCAGAAGATAGTGCTAGCCTGTCGAAGGGATTGTTGCTTTTCGTGCTGACAGTTGGACTTGTCGGATCAGGTGTAACAGGCAACGCGTGTGACGCAGCAAAGGCCAGCGAGTCAGACGAAAGAGCCCGTTCTGGAGCGGGTGCAACTATCGGTGTGGCATCCAGTTCTGCAATCTGCATCTCAGTCTCTGCCTTCTCCTTGTTCACTGCAACCAACTCGGCATTAACCTCTTGCAACTCCTTCTCGGCCTTGGCTCTGTCAGCCTCCTTAGTGCTCAGCTGTTTCTTCGCAATCGCGAGCAGTCCCTTCTGCTGTTTCGCTTCTTTCTTGGATTTATCCGTCTCCGCCTTCAACGCGTCAGCTTGTTGGCTAAACTCCAACATCTTACGATGCAACTCCCTGGCCTCTTCTTTGTCTCGCAAAAAAGCTCCTTCAATCTCTGCCTTCTCAACCCGGACAGCACTCAGGTCACTCTCCGCGCTGATGAGGGTCTCTCGGGTCTTCTGGATTTCTGCTGTCTGAGTATTCAAGCGATCCCGAAGGGTTGATAGCTGTTTCGTCTCTGACTCATAGGCAGCCTTTGCCGAAGAGAGCTGAGTCTGCAGAGCATTTAATTGAGCGGCTTGATTAGCAAGAGCCTGTTCAACGGAAGCTCGCTCCGTCTTGGTAGTTTCCAGTGATCGGTTCGTGGAGTTAAGTTGGTTCTGAGTGTTACCGATCTCAGCAGATTGATCGTGCAATCGAGAAGGCGCAGCTTGCACGTCGTCGTCATCACTCAGTAGGTCCTTGGCTGCGGCTGCAACGCGTTAAATTAGTCTAAACACCTCATGACGCAGAAGCTTACCAGATGCCGGTCCGAAGGGTGAAGAACGGAATGGGTCTTGGGCCGCCGGCTGAGCTTGAGGAGGCGAGTTAAACGACGAGCCAGAAGCTGAGACTTGGGGGCCTGTTGGCTGGAGAGGAATACTGAAAGCTCGAGAAGGGGCAGCTGCGGGCACCGGTTGGGCAGGGGTGTCATCCCAAAGCAGATCAATAGCGGGCTCTGGTGCGGGAGGAGGAGAAGGTGCAGGTGAAAATGCAGAGCCATTGGGTTTGCGCATGGAAGGTGGGACCAATGTCGGGGGTAGAGTTACAGGTACATCGACACCGGCCAGCTTCTTTTTGATGAGATACAGAGCAACGGCAAACCCATCGCGAGTGAGGCGACCATCATTGTTAATATCGGCAAGGTCCCTGCATACGCATATGAGTCGACAAAACGAACGCGTCTTATGGTGACGACTTACCAAACTCGGGCCAAGTCTTCCTCACCAAGTTGTGACTCGAGCATAAATGGAACTGCGACATCGCCTTCAATGTAGCCCCGTCTTTGAGAATCAAGGTTATCAAAGAACTTGTCGGAATCGGTCTTCTCCGCCGGTGTGATATCCCAATGGGTGTTTGCACTAGTCCGGCCAAACGCCCCGGATCCAACTTGTGAGGGACTGGGCCGTGCAGGGAGATGCGGAGGTACAGGAGGACCCCTACGTGCCGGGAAACCACCTGTGACGTCTTGCTGTAAAGGTGACTGGTTCTGCCCTGTGTATTGAGACTGGACAGCTCTCTGAGAGAAATTGCTGCTGGTAGGACTGAAAGAGCCACTAGTTCCTGTCGTTTGCGCTCGGATGGCGCTCTGTGCTGCGGGAGATCCCGAAGCCTGTTGGTACAGCGCAGGTGGTAGAACTGAGGGCATGGTGGCAATTTGACCCGACATTGCTCCTTGTACGAGATACATCGCAATAGCGAAGTCTGTTGCATCAAGTGCGCCACGGTTATGGGTATCGGCGAGATTCCTGGAGTACAGAGGTGAAGTGTGGAACACTCATGTTACAGTAATGACGAACCAAATTTGACCAAGTTTATCGTTTGGCAGTTTCGACTTTATAAGAATGTCGCGAGCTTTTTCACCTTGAATCGACAAGAATATCAGGGCCAGAACCGAGTGATACAACTGGGAATACCCACCACTGAGAAGTCCGTTTGTAGGTCCAGACTTGAGGAACATGTTTTGGAACTTGGCCTTATCCTGAGCAGTAAATGGTGGTAAACCAGACATGGGTGGAGGCGAGCGAGGTATCGACATTCCGGTATTGTGAGTAGAGATACCTGAAACGCCCTCGATGATTGGCAAAGGTCCAGCTGACGGGCCTCAGTGTCAGAATGTTGCTTGATGGCTGGGCGCGGTATACGTACCTTGATTGACGAGAGCAGGAGTGACTTTCTCTCCCTTCTGTGCCCATCCTATGAGCCTAATTGCCGCTGCCACGCCCTTGCTATTCAGCGACCCTCGGTTCTCGTCATCTGCAATATTCCATATTTCTCCGAGAACCGTGGGCGGGAGCTTGGCTCCACCAAATACTCGTACAGCAACGTCCCCAGACAGGAAACCTGTTTTCTTTGGGTCGGCTTGAGCGAATATTCGTGTCACGAGCGAGAGCTCGCCCGCCGTAGCCTGGAAATTGGCGGTCATCGTCTACGACAGCGATGGGGGGAAGGGTATAACGCTAAGGTTAGGGCTCGTGCCGAGAGCTCCCACGGCCGGCCTAGTCACCATCACGTGTCGTTCGAATGACAGCGACCCTTTGGAATTTCACTCTTCTCTCTTTTGCCACCACTTGCTTCTTCCTTGCGCTCCACGACCATCATATTCTTGTTCTCACCTTGCTTGGACGACTTTCAATGGAGCAACTCTCTGCCACGATTCCTCCCCGCTCTCCTCAGAAAACTACCATGCCCAGCACTACCCAGCAGGGAGTGGGCAGTGTTCAGAAACGGTACATGATACGGCGCGAAACTACCTGATGCCTCTCTAATGTGTCTTTTATAGCTTGGGTAGCGAGCTGATGACGCTGATGGTGAGTTTTGGTGTCTGTCGCGTGCTATCTCTTCATTAACACGCTTCGCGCCACAGATGAGCGCCTCGCCAGGCATAGTCAGTCTTCCATGCGGATCTGAACCAGAAACACTGTACTTACATCTAATCACAGTCCGCGTTTCCAAAACATGATGGCAATCTTTTCGAATGGGCTGGCACGATAGAAGGACCCGCAGGAACGGTAAGTTCGGTTCTCCAATTATCAGGGATCATAACCGAGCATCCGACGATCAGATTTACGACGGACTAACGTTCAAAATATCAATAAACTTTCCCTCAAACTATCCATATGTACCCCCAGCCATCAAATTCGATACACCATGTTACCATCCGAACGTTGATATCACGGGAGGCGCCATATGCCTGGATATACTGCAGGTTCGTCAAATTGGTGGGGTACTTATCTCCACGGGCTAACAGAAAAGCCATCCAGGACAAATGGTCGGCTGTATATAGCGTTCAAACCATTCTATTGTCCTTGCAATCACTGCTCGGGGGTAAGTGGGCTCGGCCCCCGGAAAATTGAATGATGCTAAGTTTTTGATACCATGATAGAACCGAACAATGCATCTCCTCTTAATTTGGAGGCTGCTAATGCCTGGAACAAACCTGATAGTGAGTACTTTCTAATTCATTTTCGGTGGCTTTTGAATTGAATGGGATTGTCTGTAGTTTTTAAGGCGCACTTGATGAGACATTACCGAGCTGCTGATGCTTAAGTCCCTTTTCAATACCATTTTCGCCTTGTATATGAGTACGATGTTTTGTTGGTTATCTCCTTGAAACCATCTACTGTTGTACATGTATAATCAATCATCACGGGGATAGATAGGTGACTGGAATCTACAACTTAGAATATGTCCGTGGATGCCGGGAACGACCAGAAAATTGCCGTGAGCTCCTTAAGTTCAAGACTAAGTACCAAACAGACTTTTTGTTCATGGACTTATAATAAAAAAAGTTACGTAAAGGTGGCACCTTTTATTTCCTTACTCAGTACTGCCACTCCGATTCATGTACATTTAAGTTGCACGTTGAGCGCTAGGCCTTTTCGAGAAAATCACTGCAGGCACGGGTTGCCATCTTTCTTTTTCTGTACGAACAAGTAAGTGGCCCACTTTGGTACAAGAAAAATATCTGATCTATCGTGCAGACAAACTACCATCTGCAAGCAGAAATTCACACGTTGCACCATTCCTTTACTCATGCCTCGACGTCCCCCTCCCACTGCTCTTCGCCTGGTGCCTGGGCCAGCACCCCCACGAAAGTGAGTCTACCCCAGCAGCAGTCACACTTACATTGATCCGTTTACGTAGTGCACCCAAACATACACTCCCGGCAGTGCCGCGACCGACCTTTTACCCGCCTCATTCAGTCGGCAAGGGGCCCAGTCCACCAGCGAGAGGGCTGCATTGCTTGGGTATGGCGTCAAATCACTCAAATTCAAGCCGGTCGAGTGTAACACGGCGGTCAGAATCTGTCAGAATTCGACGGGGCCCCTGGGATCATTCGGGGAGCGTTCGTGTCCCAATTGACGTAGATCATCTGTTACCCCTACCGAAACCAGTAGCAATAGGCGCCAGCAGGCAGTAGAATAATATATTATATATTTTGGATGTTTTTTGCAGATTCTTCGGTTCCCATATTTAGTAAAGCCTCGTGGCGAGACGATAAGCAAAGAACAACAGCGAGGACGAGCTTTTCCCAGCTTTCCTTCATCTTTAACTTTTCTCTGTCTGCAATTTTCCTTTTCGTCGTCTTCACGAGTCGTTGGCTGATACCAGGCTACATATAATGACCAGCTCTCCTCCAGACATATCCTCTCTGTCGCTTTCCTCCCAGCAACGTCTTCACGACACTTACGATTACGAAGGCAACAGTGGTAGCAGACCTCATTATCATTATGCAACCTCGCCTGGAATTCCTGTCCAGTCCCAGTATAATCCGTTAACGACAGGCCAGTCGCCCCTCAAGAGCAAACCTCTCCGCAGCGGTCTCCCGACCGTATGTCTTCTTTCTTGCTCAATATCCGGCTCATTTCTTACTTTTTTTTCTAGCAATGGCTCGACAGTTCTTCAGATGGTCGCTCTCTCTCTCCTCAAAACAATTCGGACTTTTCTTCCGCTGGCGGTTCCCCACCTATGAGCCATCTTAATCCTCCCCCTATTGCTCCAACTACACCTATCCAAAATCCAGATGACGAGATCATCCCTACTGCCATCGTTATCAAAAATATACCATTCAATGTCAAGCGCGAAACTTTACTTGATATAATTGTGCGTCGACATCCATCTCCTGCTAATCTTTCGCTCATTTGACCCTTTCCAGGCTTCTTTGGCTATTCCTACACCTTACGCTTTCAATTATCATCTCGACCAGCAGGGTTCTTTCCGCGGTCTCGCTTTTGCAAACTTTCGCCAGGCCGCGGACGCTGATGCCGTCGTCGCCGCCTTAAATGGTTTCGACGTGCAGGGTCGCAAGCTACGCGTCGAGTACAAGAAGGTCCTTCAGGCTAGTGAGAAGGAGCGCATTGAGAGAGAGAAGGCTATCCGTCGTATGCGCTCCATGCAGCTCGAAAAGGAGCACAGCGTCGTTTCCCCTGGCTATGAAGACTACGGCGCCGTCCTTTCCCCCGCACCCTTCCCCTCTCAACGATCTTACTCTTCAGGAGCATACCAGCAACAGCAGCAATATTCCCCGCCGCACCTCTCGAATATGTCAGGCTCAACGTACAGTCATGCTCTCGCTTCTGCTCCACCTGCGATGCCATCTCAGCAGCCTTTGACCCCCAGCAGCTCATCTGACAAATCGTCTTCTAATGAATTAGACCTTAACGATCCTTCGACGTTGGAGATTTACTCTAGGATCCTGCTTTTCAAGGATGATCGCATGCGCGATGAGCTTGCATTCTCTAGGACTTTATCGCCCAAGCAACGAAGAGTTGTTCATCTCATCGCCCAGAAACTCGGTGTGTACCACTACTCCGTCGGGGAAGGCGACGAAAGATATGCCGTCGTTACTCGCATCGATCCACAACGAGTACGTCTTATGATCAGACCAAATGACTAACTGAGCTAATCCCTTCAGCAGCAACAACAACCTCAGCGGCAGCCCGCGCATACGTTGTCCCGGGCGCCATCGGCCTATCTTACCCCCTCTGGATCCACACTGTCGTCGAACACTCTGCGCATGAAGAAATCGATGCCGGACATGAAGACCCTGCACTCGCAGGCCCCTCGTCTCACGTCTAGATCCTCAAACGGTAATATCCGCGAAGGTTATGCAACAATCGCCTCGCCTTCTCGCCGCACAAGCGGTTTCGGTTCGCTGTTTTCTAATGGCGGTGCCTTTGGCGGAGGTAGTTCTATTCCTCCGGTGCCTACTCTTCCGTCATCCATCCAGACTTCCCTGCTGAACGGTGGAGGTGGCGGCGGACATGAGAGTCCAGGAGGGGTTGTTCGCCAACCTCGTGGGCCTGGCGTCGGCGGATTTGGTCGACGGGACAGTCGTGTCGGCGTTAGCGAAAGCGGACCGTCAAGAGGTGGGCTTGATGCTCAAACTTACGAACCTTTGGAGATCTGATGCGGCCAACAGTACGATCGGATAGTTTGGAAGGTGCAGATGGCAGAGGAGATTAAAATTCTTTCCATCGCCGTCACCCACCCGAACATTTGTCGTCACCTGCTCAACACTGCTCTTCAACGAATCCTTGCTCTGGCTTGCTTTTCTCATGGCCGTTGTTCTTGTGATGTACTGTATTCCCTCGTCATCCGTTCCCTTTACGTCTACCCTCTTTTATACAATCTGTTTTAACGAAGAAAAGATGCTTCTCTCATTTTTGTGGAATTTTTTGGCAGTTTCCTGTTAACTACATATATATCATACTCATACTCCGCTTCTCTCCATAAAACAATATGTGCTACCGTTATATTTCCTTGCCAATGAAGGCCTGTATTTATCAGCATTCTTGTCTTCAACAGAGAAATTACATCTATAGAGAAGACCACAAATTTCATTCGAAGTCAAATTAGCGACGTGTTGTAATTTTCCTCGTAACAAGAATTTCTCTGATCCTCAGTGCATCGGGCGGTATCGGCGCGACAGGCCAAACAACCACGCTCTTTCTTTTACGTACATAATGTCGGGCTCCCTGCTTCAGGTGGCCATTTTCACCGCTGGGGCCATCGTCGGTGGCGGTCTAACCGTCGCGGTCACAAGAAAAAGACCTCGCCCAGCAGACGCCATCGTCTCCCCTGCCGTCTCGCCGCCCGTTGTCGACATAGGACCGTCTGGGCGCACATCGATATCTGCTGTCGCTTCAGTTGCATCCGTAGCATCTCCAGTACTGAAATACGGCAACCCCGGTGCGTGTAATATCTACTTTGCAAAATGCCTTGCTGACTTTTTTCATCAAGGCCCCATCGCGGACCCGATAATTCGGAAAGCCTACGTCGCTGCATACGACCGCAGGCTCCGTCACCCAGCATGGGTGGGTCTCTAGCCTCTATTGACTCCATTTCTTCGTCCTCAAACACGCGTCTTGTAGACAGCAGAGCATTTGACACCGGCCTCCCTCGGCAAATCGACTCTCGCCCATTCTGAATCTTCTGACTCGGTCGACCGTTCCAAGTCCACGTTCATTGAAGACGAGTCGATACCTGTTCCTTTCCGTGCACGCTTGCAGGATTATTTCAAGAGTGGGTATGACCGTGGACATATGTGCGTGGGTCTCTGGTCATCCATCCTAACGTGGTGTTAACTAAGATGAAAGGGTTCCCGCGGCCGACGCGAAATTCTCACAGGTATGTGTGTGTGAATGTCTAGCGGTTCTTTTATAATGCTATTTGCGGACAGGAAGCCATGAACGAGACGTTTTACCTATCAAATATCGCGCCTCAAGTTGGGGATGGGTTCAATCGACACTGTGAGTAGCCAGTGTACGGAGGAATCCCCCCTGACAGACTTTCTTCATTCAGACTGGGCATACCTCGAAGATTGGTGCCGTAGACTAACCGGACGTTTTGCCGACGTCTATGTTTTCACCGTCCCGCTTTACTTGCCCCGGAAAGATACTGATGGTAAATGGCGCGTTGTAAGTAAATATTTTCCATGCTGCCTACAAATGTACCAACACACATGGACAGACACACGAAGTCATTGGTTCGCCACCCAATATTGCTGTGCCGACTCACTTTGCAAAAGTTGTGCTCACGTCGAAGCCCTCCTCTCCGAGCACTCCAGATGTACTCGAACTATCAACAGGCGCATTTGTGTTGCCGAATGCTATCATACCAGACGAAGCACCGCTAGAAAGCTTCGTAGTCCCTGGTTCGTGTCTTCAACTCAATACTGGTTCTTTGCTGATTTTCAATCGACAGTCGAGGCTGTTGAACACGCCGCTGGCTTGACTCTGTTCTCAGACGCCGTCAAAGCTTCCTCCAAACATATCTGTCAAACTACAAAATGCTCTGTGATCGTCAGGCGTTTCGACGATGCCAGAAAAAGGCCTGAGATGCGAAGAGCCATCTCCGCACCCCCAAAGTAGAACTCTGAAAGATGTAGATAATTTCAGTAGTCAGACAAAATGTCCTTAACGCCATCCCAGTAGTTCTGTTCTACTTTGCCTTCAATTTCCTGCTTCGTCAACCAAGCAAAGTCAGAGATGCCTTCACCCGGACGTACTTGGCCCGCCATGATGTGGGCCTTGAAGAAAAAAGTGATTTCCTGGCAGCCAGTCAAACTTTGTACTAGAAAGTCAACGATGGCAGACTCACTGGACGTATGAATTGGTCGGGTATTGATGGTACAGGGGGCTTGTAGACACCAACGGGATTTCTGCTGACAATCCAGGAGTCCATATGCTGACCACACTCTGTGTAGAGGTCTCGCTGGGCAGCCTAAACAGTATATCAGAAGAGACAATTGGTCAAACAGCAAGCACCTTACCTGGTGGAGAAGTTCGTTTTTCTCAAGGTCTCCTTGAGGAAAACGCCATACATCTTGTGCTGTTTTAAGCAAAAGATAGATATTCCGCTTTCCCTTCCGATCAAGGCTCTTGATGTCCCGACTCACGTCCGACGGATGCAGCCGCGGCACCATCTCCTCGAACTCTCCTTCCTGCTCTGCGAGTTGCGCCGCCGCCGCCCGAGCTGCCTTTGCCTTCTCTTGGTCTACATCATCATCAATACCAAATAGAGGCCCAAATGCACGTCGTTCCCGTTTTCGCTCCTCAACGTTGAACCGGGTTTCGAGAATGGATCCTTCCTTAAAATAAAAGTCGTATGGGAACGGATTGTGAAGGGCCCGTCGGAGCCGGGCCTGGTAGTTGTAATACGCGCGTTCGAAGGTACTGGGACTACGAGTTATTAGCGGAGACCTGTTGAGAATGACGGCGGCTGAGATTGTAGGTCTAGGTATTTTTTTGGGGGGAGGCGGGGGGTCTGTCGATGTTGAAGCAAGGGGTAATATTTCGACCTCGGTGGCCAGTGTTCGAGCGAAGCCTGCAAAATGTCAGCAAAGATAGTGAAAATAACAGAAATTTTTACATCGTGTATGCCAGCTACATGTGGCCACGACACTCCTGGACAACATAACTGCTGCACTGACCGTCGAAGCTCAAGTCCCGGTGATGAGGAAATTTGTGGCACGTGCATCGTGAGAAGTACCTGCCAAGTAAAGCGTATACGCTATATCCCAGCTTACCTCCGTCCATAATGTCTGTATCCCTCGTCTCCAACGCCTACCTCGACGACGCCTCGATAAAGATTCGCTCAAAGCCGGTTCCATGGGAGGTACGACTCCTCGCCCTTGTATGAGCACAGTGTCCAATTCACAGACAGGGTTACCAGAGAGCCGACCTCATCACCTCTGAGGAACTCGCCCTCATCAAGAAAGTAGACAGGCAACCAAAGGCGAAGATTGAGTCCATTTTGCTGTCGGATGCCCGCACGTATGCGTCGCTGTATCTTCGCCTTCTCAAGAAGCTGCAACGGGTGGACACTATGCAATACATCCTTGTTCTTATAGCCGATGCACTCACTGGTGCGTTATTCTCTAAGTGGACACGCAATGTTATTCTCAGCTAGGCTCAGATCATGATGAGCGGATACCTCTTTTCACATCCACCGTCGAAACCGACCCAGAACTTCCTTACGGTCCCCTACTACGGTACGCCAACTCACACATACTGTACTCCTCTCAACCTCAGTTCCTTACAGAACCCTTGATACCCAAGACGAATTTATGCAACTGAAGGCAGCGCAAATCCTGACTGTCCTCCTTTGGTACTTGACCTATTCGTCTCGCTGAATTCAGCGTGCCAACAGTACTCCGTTTATAGCTCTGAACCATACCCACTACAACACCAATATCTTCAGCCATTTCTTGTTACTCTCGCTGGATTTGTTCAGGGAAAGTCGCCTAACAGGCGCGACGTCGCAGTTCAATGTTTAGAAGCACTCCTGACACGGCCAGAATGTCGCCAAGCCGTTTGGGACATAGCTGGCATAATTGTTGGGTTCGTCTCTACGTTGAATCGAAGTGGTTGTTTTGCTCACGCATTGCAGATTCGTTGACATTCTGAAACATAAACCAACAGCCCAGATGAGCTATCAGGTCGCCTTTTCAATATGGCTTCTATCATTCGAGCAAAATGTTGCTGAACAATTCGACAAGTCTGTACATCGTTCTCCTTTACTTTGCAATTAGTGTTCATATACTTATTTCAGAAAGTACGATATAATCCCCCTTCTCATTGACGTCGCTCAAGGCGCAGCGAAGGAAAAGGTCATCCGCGTCATCGCCGCCACCTTCCGGGTAATTACAATCTTCTCTGTGACTTTCAGATACCCTCTGATACCCTCTACAGAATCTTCTTACTAAAGCACCCGCCGCTAATCTCCCTGCCATGCTAGTGTCGCAGCTGCTTCCATTCGCGAAGAACCTCTGCACCCGGAAATTCACAGACGAGGATATTGTAGAAGATGTCCAGTTCCTTCGTGATGAACTAAATGAGAACTTCTACAGCCTAACGTAGGCCATTATTCTTTTTCTTTTTCTGACACAACTCGAGCATTTCCTAGGACGTATGATGAATATACGTCAGAGTTGTCTTCAGGACACCTATCTTGGACACCTGTGCATGAATCCGACGATTTCTGGAAGGAGAACGCAACCAAGCTTAATGAGCACGATTGCCAGCAATTGAAGTAAGGTTTCTACTCTCCTTGTGTAACAGGCGTTAAAGAACCTATACTTTAGGCTGTTATTAAAACTTTTGAAGGAGTCTAGTGATCCTACCGTACTCGCCGTTGCCGCTCATGATGTTGGTCAGTACGTCAAGCACTGTGAGAGGGGCAAGAAGTAGGTTATTAGAAACATTGAGCTTTTCAAGATGAATTAACGTTGTCTTCAGATTGATTACAGACCTTGGTGGCAAGACGCGCGTAATGGAACTCATGACTCACGAAGATTTTGATGTTCGATACCGTGCCCTAATGTCTGTGCAACAACTCGTGAGCCAACCTTGGGTAACTGTCTAATGCACTTTTCGGACTTTGTAAGTAGTACATATAGTTGCTAGTAATATCCTCGAACAAACAACGGCAAAACTAAGATGGAACCCATACCTCACCGACGACATCCCATTCCTTCAAAGTCCGTGCCTTCTCAAGGGCCTCTGCAAACCCGTCCATCCCTATAATTGTACTGGTGAATTTATCCTCTACTAGTAATGCTCTCAGTCCTCCAAAAGACACAAACCCAGGCTGAAGCGGGATGTACGTTAGCTCAAAGTCCTGTGAGGCACAGACTTTTGTGCTGAGTTCAATAGAATCTGCTGCAGACAGCTGAATAGGAGACAAGAAAATCGCCGATGGTCCACAGAAACCCACGCCTGACTGAGATATTTTACATTCCTCGGGCGATGTTTCAGAAAATGGGGGTGGGAGAAGCGCCTCGTTGGTTTCTATCTCCAGCAAGGTTTGTCGTGGAGAGGCGACGAGAAGTTTCTGTTGTGCCAAGGGGTAATTGAACAAGGTCGAAGTGGGGGATGGAGTGGAGAAACCTGAGGTTGAAACACGCGTGAACGATTCTGATTGAGTCGCCATACTAAGGTTATTCACGGAAGCGGGTACATGTACTTTCTTGGGAGGTTGCACATGCTGCACCGCCAAGGTCAGCACACGGGTGAAGTGCCGCTTATCAAAGGGGATGGAGGTGTTGATTGTCAGCGTGCATGATATGGTGAATGGTTTTTGCAATTCAATAGAACTCCGTGGAAAGTCGCGTACGATGAGGTGAACATCGACATCTGGTATCGGGTTTGTAGCGGGCGGAGGTGGTGGTGATTGAACGCGACCTGGGCCCACAGAGGCTGGGCGATTGCGGAATGGAGAACCGGGTCGTGATGTAGGGACCGGGGAGCTGGGTCGTGACTGTGAGAGCTGAGGTGATCGGGGACGAGGCGGTATTCCAGGTGCAGATGCTGCCGCGACAGTGCGCTTGAGATACGGTGGGAGGGCGGATGCGGGCTGTTGGGGTGGTTGCTGGACTAATGGTATGCGACGAGAGAGCATGGAAGTGAGGAGACGGCCAGGCTCGCCGTAGGATGACCGCCATGAGATATCGAGCCGACCGAGAGGAATGATGCTTCCTGGTGCATTGGAGGGAGGTTCCAGTGTATGTGTCTTAGGGTCCAGGATGTAGATATACTGTCTCATGTCTTGAGGGCTCATGAGTGCTGTTGTACCGATGAAGATGCTTTCCTCTCCGTCTCCATCTGTGATCAAGTTGTTCGCATCCTTTACATCCCAACCATCTGCGCATTCAAACCGCATCCGTTCAAACCAGAGGGGCTCCTGGGTCAGGTTTTGAATGTGGACTTCGAGGAACACTTTGTCGCGCTCGTCGAGATTGGTCAGAGCTGAAGGAGACCTTGGGACATGAACTTTTGTCTTAACGGACAGTGGGTTTGTAACCTAAACAGTTTTAGATAGTTTAGGTTTTCAATTATTTGAAGACGTACTGCGAACTTGTAGAACTTCCTAAACGACTGTAAAGCTGGGTCTTGATTGCTATCTTCTGATTGAGAGGCAATGCGAACACCCGGAGGTAGTCGATATGTCACAGTGCACGCAAGGACATGCTGCCCAAGTTCTTTAATCTCGTGATGTACGATACTTTCGAGCGTATCTCCGGTACTCAAACGATAGTCCGAGCTTCCGAATTCAGCCAGTAACACTTTCGTTGTAACGGTCTGCATCTCGACTTTCATGTGGACGCCCTCAACGTCGACATTGGCCTCATTGTTTACGCAAAGACAGCTGGAAAAGGTCTCTCCGAGCTGTATAGAACCGAATGATGAGGGCAGAATGAGCAATTCTGAGGCTTGAGTGAAATCCCTTAGTGTTTTCGGATAACCTGACAAGGGTGTATTCCCTTGAAGAGACATTATGGATGCAGTTGAATGTGCCTACACATGCTTTAGAGGTCGGACAAATTGCGTTCTGGAACGGATACGGACTGAGAAGGACGGGGAACTGGAATAGAATGGTTGCCAGGAGCTTGCCAGCGACGGACGCTGCAAGGATAGATTAGTATATACTACTCATTCATGCCATCGTTACGCACAGAGACCCGCATGACCTTGAGCGACAGCAAATGAGCAGGCCCGTCCATCGTGGTGGTGGTCGAAGTGAGAAAATGTTATTTAAGTAAATAAATAAATAATATAATCCCCAAAAAGTGGTGTGAATGACTTGTCATGATCGATCAACTTGCGATCACGTTTTCCTTTAATTTATGACACCCATGTCGCGTCCATGACTGCCCCCAATCAGACAAACCATCCAGTCCTCCGCGTGCAAATAAACCAGATTGACCATTCACTGGAAGCACCAGGCCCATTCGACAACTCAAATCTTCCGAAAGTCCCCGTTCTCCGTATCTACGGGCCTTCGTCCACCGGGAAAAGGACGTGTCTGCACATCCACCAAGTGTATCCCTATTTTTTCGTAGAGTACACAGGAGGTCTCAGTGCTCGGCATGGTATGGCTTTATTATATATTGATCCCTCAATTTATACACTTACGATCCCTGTTTAGTCAAGCAATACGCCGCCAAATTGACGCATTCATTAAATCACGCAATTGCTCTCTCCTTCAAACGCGCACCCCAATCCAGGTCGCAGTATATTCGCGCGATAATCCTAGTGAAGGGAATTCATTTCTATGGCTTTCACTCTTCCTATGCGCCATTTCTCAAAGTCTACGTCGTGGATCCAGGCCTCGTCAGTCGCATCGTGACTCTATTGCAGTCCGGGAGCGTTATGAGCACGCGCTTCTGCGTCTACGAAAGTCACCTCAGCTACCCTCTACAGTTCCTTTCTGACTTCGGACTCTACGGATGTGGTTGGATCGACCTTGAAAAGGTGTTTCAGCGTGGCGTAGACGAAGATGAAGAAGACATGGCCTTCGAACGCTCAACCTCGTTTCGCCAATCACGCTCGCCGCTCGAAGTTGATACCCAGGCCTATCATATATTGAACAGACATGCTCTTGCGGCCCGTCACCTTCATCACGAACTGAAGATTCCTGCGCCTCCAACTCCTAATGAGCCACTCGTCCTTAGCGTCAGAGAACTTTGGGATGATGAAAGAAGGCGCCGAGCTGCGCGTGGCCTGCCACCTTCACCTGAACTTCCTGTTGATCTTAGCAGTTCCTCTAGGGGCCCTGGCGGTGAATGGGTTACTGAAGCCAGGTGGTGGGAAGAGATCCAGAAACGAATCGAAAACGAAAGACATCAGGAGCCTTTGGTGACCGATCGGAAGGAAGGCTGGGAAAAATGGGCAATGACAACGTTTCAAAGTGTCGAGGCCCTATGGGAAGACTCCTACAAGACCTGGAAACCTGAGGGAGCAATCAATACACACGATGAACGCCAACTGTCTAATGCAGAAGCCAACGAACTGCCAGATGGTATCACCGACGACGTCGATGTCGACATAGCGATGCTTTCGAGTCAAGAGATGACCAAAAATGTACAGATGGAGGAAGATGCATGGGCTAAGATGCTGGACCAGGAACAGAACGACGCGGATGATGACGACGAATACAATTACGACGAAACCCTTGATGAAAATCCTTTAGTAAATCGAGACGAACGTAAAGATCAAGATAATGAGGAGTACATTTACTTCGTATTCCTTTTGTATATCCACTAATCATCCTGTAGCCCATTTAAGGGACCCCCGATAGATGCAGAACCAGTGTACCTCAGCTTACCACACACGTCAAGGTGCTCTTCGACCTTGGTATTTACAAAGTAGTATCCCGCTAAATGCAACCAACAGCCCTTCAAGTTCGGGATCCTCCACTCCTCCCGAGAGACTGTCTCCGTCACCGAGGTTAGCCTGCGCTATATCCGTTAAATTAATCTTATCGTATATTTTAGTCGCCCGAGAGAAAAATCTCAAATGTTCGTCGTCGTATATCCGTTTGGCACACTCGTTTATTGCTTGCTACAGGAAGAATGGCAGCATTCCTCACTCGCAGTCTTATAATGGATCTGTCTCAAGCTCACCTGTAAAGAGAGTCTTCACGTATTATTCACAGCATACTTTGAAATACGCGCCCAACGCCAACGGCTTTGAGTACGCCCGTCAACCGCCATCTATCTCGGACCTTCTAGGAAGTCTTCACACGCACAACATTCCCAGCAAGATCTACCGTACCCCTTATTACTCCAAAGAAATTGATGCTCCTGAGCGGCCTCGAGAATACGCGGGATTGGTATATCATCTGAAAGGTGGCGAAGGCATAAAAAATCTTCCAGCCTGGGGACCTATCGGATCTGAAAATAGTCTCGTTGAAGCGGGAGACGTGCAAGGTTGGGAATACGCAGGCCATCCGCCCAGTGTGGCCTCTGTCCGAGCCTGGTTGAAATCTGATGAAGGAAATGTATTAATTAGCGGACAGAATGATCGGCAAAGATCTCAGGTGCGTAGCAGAGGCAATAGGCTCTTCCTTGATGATCGACTATATGCCACGCAGATCGAAGGCCCTACTCAAGCAAACATCTACAACTTCAAGACCACCCCAGTAGACACAGGCTCTGTCTCTCGTGAAAGACCCGACATGACAGTGTTTTCTTTAGAAGTGTTTGGTAGGTTTCATTTCCCCTCTGGTTGATAAGTACCAATGCCTTCTCAAGCACCGTCACAAGCTGGTAAACTACCTGACCCAGATACAGATGGTGGGTTATCGTTTAAAACCTATATGTATTGCACTAATTGTATCGGTTCTGTGCTAGCATTGGCAGCGGTCTTCTTCTCGTTTCAAGATGCGGAAGAGACGGCTTATCAGTCGGGTATCTTTGCCATAGAATCACCACAGTTCAGCCCCTTACAGATACGCGACTTCGCTATTGAAAAGGTTGATAGCGAGCTGGATCTTATAAACGCCGTCATCGACACTGTCTTGGATCTAGATCCGGACATCGTTGTAGGCTGGGAGGTTCAGCTCTCTTCCTGGGGATATTTTTCTGCTAGGGCAGCGGCCTATGGTATGCATCCATATCCCTTTGGGTGCTCGATCTCGTCTTATCAAAGTATCTGCAGGCCTGGAAGTCTCGGAATTGATTTCGCGCGCCACACTGTCAAGTCGAAAAAGTGGTTCTCTCCAGTGGGAAACTCGGAAAACTTCCACCTTCAAGGCTGCAGGCCGTCATGTTCTTAATGTCTGGAGAGTCATGCGTTCAGAACAGAATTTAAATACATACACGTTCGAGAACGTGGTTTTCAATGTTCTTCGACAGAGGTCTGTATCACATATATACACTTACATGCTACTGACGGCGACGTTCCAGAACTCCTCACTATTCATCCTCTACTCTGACCAACTGGTACCGGGGCGGAAAGCCTGCACAATTGGGCATGTTATTTCGCTATTTTTCTTCTCGGACATCAATGGTACTCGACATTCTGAAGTCCACCGACGTCATCACCAAAACTGCGTAAGAGCCTTGCCTTCCTATTCTGCCTGCATCAAGTAATACTTCGCAATCAGAGAATTTGCTCGTGTGTTCGGGGTGGACTTTTACTCCGTCATCAGTCGCGGCTCTCAGTTCAAAGTCGAGTCGTTTATGTTTCGTATTGCCAAACCTGAGAGCTTCGTTTTGATCTCGCCGAGTAAAGTCGATGTATGTTCATCCTGCAAACTTTTTGCTCGCAATAACAGACATATGATCAGGTGGGGAAACAAAATGCTGCTGAATGCATGCCCTTGATAATGGAACCCCAGTCGGCATTTTATACCAGTCCTGTTGTTGTCCTTGACTTTCAATCCTTATACCCGTCCATCATGATAGCTTATAATTATTGTTATTCTACATGCCTAGGAAGAATAATCGACTTCCAAGGACGAAACAAATTCGGTATCACGGACCTCGAACGCACGCCTGGATTACTGGAAAAACTTCGGGATCATATCCAGGGTGAGTGTATACGCCACTTCTTGAGTACACATCTGATTTAGGCGCCTTTCGTCAGTTGCTGCAAATGGTATCATGTACGTCAAGCCCGAGGTCCGCAAAGGCTTGCTCGGCCGTATGCTGGTCGAGTTACTAGAAACACGAGTCATGGTGAAACAAGCCATGAAAGGTGTCAAGGAAGACAAGGTGAGCTTCGTTGAGTGTCCAAAACTTCTACCTGAAGACCTTATGATTTTAGGCCCTGAGACGCATTCTGGATGCTCGACAGCTAGGACTAAAGTACATCGCAAATGTTACGTATGGTTACACCAGCGCGACATTCTCTGGTCGAATGCCTGCTGTCGAGATCGCAGACAGCATTGTTCAAAGCGGTCGTGAAACCCTTGAAAAGGTTTGCCAGTAGCCAGAGAATCTGCTTTACTTCCCGCCTGAATGATTTTTAGGCCATCATGCTTATCGACTCTACTCCTAAATGGGGCGCCAACGTAGGTTCTCGTATTTAATGATTTCGATAATGCAACTAAGTTGTAATTTTCTTTAGGTCGTTTATGGCGACACAGATAGTGTCTTTATGTTGGCAGATTTGTTTGACTCCTTGATGGGATTGATCTAAATATTTGCCAGTTATTTGCATGGAAAAACCAAAGAACAGGCGTTTCGCATCGGACAAGACATCGCTGACGCCATTACAGCTCTGAACCCTGCCCCCATCAAGCTCAAGTTTGAGAAGGTAAGTCAACGCTCTTGTTCGATATCCTGGTTTCACAAAGCCAAAGGTATACCTTCCGTGCGTCCTAATGGCCAAGAAACGTTATGTGGGGTATAAATACGAAAGTATAGACGAAACGGAGCCCGTCTTTGACGCGAAAGGTATCGAGACCGTCCGCCGGGATGGAGTTCCTGCACAGCAGAAGATGACCGAAATGTGTTTAAAGTAACTGATTGATTACTCTGTTTTCAATAGATACTCACACTGAAGGCTCTCTGCCCAGGATCCTCTTTCGCACTCAAGATCTCAGCAAGGTTAAAGACTACTGTTGCAGGTCATGGTCCAAGCTTCTGGAGAATAGGGCATCGGTTCAAGATTTCATATTTGCAAAGGAGGTCCGCATGGGAACGTACAGGTGAGCCTCTAAGTGGCGGATTTTTTCGACACTCTGATTTCCATGAAGCGACAAAGTCCCACCTCCGCCGGGCGCAGCTGTAGCAGCTAGACGGACGCTGCTGGACCCACACCATGAACCACAATACGGAGAGCGCGTACCGTACGTGATTTCCAGAGGACCCCCCGATACACGACTGGTAGATCGGGCAATGGATCCTCTCGACTTGCTGAACAATCCGTCAGTCCATCAGTAGTATTTTGAACGCGCGTCACTGAGAGTAAGATTACAGACATACCTCTCTCGATGCAGAATACTACATATCACGAGTGCTCATTCCGCCATTGGAACGAATCTTCAACTTGGTAGGCGCAAACGTACGGCAGTGGTATGATGACATGCCCAGGCTGAAGCCTGTTGGAGAGCGTCCTGCTTCGCCGTCGAAAAAGAAGGCTGGACCGGAAGCTATCGAACGACTCAATATCGACGAGCATTTCGGCAGTTCGTCGTGTTTCACATGCGGTTCATACGCACCGGAAGGTGGATTAGAGTTTCATGGTTCCCCAGCATTACAGCTGAATATTCTGACAGGAATCTGCGACGTATGTCGTATGGATACTCGATCCACGATGGCTGGCGTCCTAAATCGTATCAATGTCATTGAAAAACGTTTCACGGAAACGCAGAAAGTTTGTGCTTCGTGTGCACAAATACCTGGAAGCGAAGAGACACGTTGCGAATCATTGGATTGTCCCTGGTTGTTTGCGAGGAAGAAAGCAGAAAGCAAGTTGAATACGTTGGATACATTCAGGGATTTAGTACATGACTTGCAGCTAGATGCTTTGGAGGACGAAGAAGCCGAAATGAACGGGTTGCGTTGATCTATTGGAAGCCAGTTTAATTCATCAAGATACCAATTGACTTGTCCGCAAATTTATTTTAAACAAAGAGGGAACACAGTTGAAGTCCGAGAGGCAAAACACAGTCATTCATCATGCTGTTTGGTACGGACCAGTTGCAGGCGGTGGCGGCGATACTGGATTGGATGAACGATGTGGTGTAGCCGCTGGCACCCGTGGTGCGGCTGGAATGGCCGCTTCCTCGTCTAAGTTCTGATACCCATCCCTTCCTGTCGAAGTGAAGCCTCCGGGCATAGACCAAACTGATAGAAGATAAGTCTCTCATAAAGAGGGGTGCATACAGAACGCACCAGTGGGCCCGCTCAAATCATTCCCACGCAGACCCAGTCCGCCAAATGTCGCTCCTCGCTGGCGAACTGCAAGTCCACAGGCGGCGAGGGTCGGAATCTGTATACGTCAGCGCCAGAGTAGTCTTGAACAGAAGACATCGCACCTTTAGAATGAGTAGAAGAATGGTTAAGAACTTGATGAACCCATGTTGTCCATGGTTAGCCATCCATATGATATCCCAGAGCAACGAGCCAGCCAAAAAGCCTGTGAACTGGTCATGGGCGTAGTATGAGCGAAAAAGGACATTCCAAAAGTCGAATACCGCACGTTCTGTAGGGCGGAAACAGATTCCGTGTTCTCTTGTCCATATAGTCCATAGAGGAAGAGAGGGAAGTTATAGATTGGAGCTGAAAACGCGGAGACGACAAAGGACAAAACCTGGAAATCGTTGGTAAAGGAAACCCAGGCAATAGAAGAATTTACCGCCCCGCCAAGGAGAAGTTTTGAAGGATCAAGGCCTTGGACGAAATCCATAGTGGTAGTAGGACGGAAGCAACGCTGGAATGCGTCTGTTTGGCTCGCGTGGCATTTGTGTTTTTTTCTTATTCAGGTAATCACCGCCGAAGTCGAAACGCGATAATGCTGTTTAATATGATACATGCAAACAAGGATTATATGGATAGCAAGGTTCGTAAAAAATAAAGATGTATCGATTCTAGCCTTGAGCCAGATATATGATGATGTATGTGCGGCCTTGAGCCTGCAAAGGAAAACCTAATGTGATACAGTTTAACGAACAATTCCTAAGAAAACCTGGAGAGAAAGAGATAACGACAACGCAGGACAGATGATTGGTAACAAGACGGATGGTGTATGTATGTATTGCGATTGATAGATGTGGCGGAATTTGCGTAATGGAAGAGCACAAAGAGAAGAAAATATTGGTGAAATGTATACGCTTGATTTTTTTGACGGCTAAACGTACAAGACACGTTTACCGCTTGGCGCCCCTTCGGGTGGGCAACTTCTTGATCTGCCTCATACCATTAGGAGGCGCGGAGGGTGCCGCTCCAATGGTGAACAGAGTCCCACCACTCGACGGTGCTGCCGGGGTAGTGGATGCCGCCCCAAAAGGATTCGACGATCCACCAAACCCGCCTCCGAAACCTGTGCTAGCCACCGAAGGGAGGTTGGTGGTGCCGGTTGCGGGGGAAGCTGGCTGAGATCCGAAGGCAAATGGATTCGTAGTCGCAGGTGCTGCCGCAAACGTGAACGACGGAGAGGGATTATTGAACGTCGATGGGCTATTTGGTGCCGAAAGTGGCCCCGAAGGGAAAGTGCTCGTAGTACCGTTGGATGGTCCGCCAAAGCCGAATCCTGATCCCGACCCCGATCCTGTAGCAGAATTGGGTGATTGGAAAGAGAATGCCCCAGCCGTTGAAGGACGGGGAGGATCTTCACTGGTTTTACGTGTAAATGGAAAGCCAGAGGAGGTACCCGAGGATTGACTAAAGCCACCAAAGCCTTTGTTCTCCTCCGGCTTATTCTCCTTTGCGAAAGGATTGGAGGATGCAGGCGCTGCTCCAAAAGCGAAAGATGGCGTCATTGACCCCCCAGATTGACCAAAAGACGAACCACCGCTGGTGTTGTTGAACGACGGGAACACGCCTAGGGTGGGACGAGGCTCAACGATCTTGGGACCATTGGTGACTTGCATATCCCTCGTGGGACTCTCATCCATCTTGATCTCCTGATCTTGATTCGGTGGAGTTACCGGACGAGGATTCATTGCTGCAGTGCTGAATGAAAACGGTTTAGACACGTCAGATGTAGAACCGCCCCCGAAAGAAAACGACGTCGTAGGCGCCGATGTTGACGTCTGGGTAAAACCAAATGACGGCTTCTTGTCAGCGTCCGAGATCGGAGGTGTGCTTGGAGTAGCGCCAAAGCCAAACATGGATGAAGAACTGGATTCGTTCTTCTTGTCACCTGGTCCTGACCCAAAACCAAATGATATGGGGTTCGCAGCCCCGTCGTCCTTCGCAGTGGTCGGTGCCGGTCCGAAGGAAAATGGAGGCTTCGGGGCTGGCTCCGCCTTGTCTGCCGGTGCAGTGGGTGGACCGAACGTGAATGCTGCGTTGTTACTACCTGCACTTGGGGCCGAGCCCAAAGAAAATGGCGATTGGGGAGTCGTTGTTTTGTTTGAGGGTGTACCACCGAACGATATAGCAGGTGTACTTGGCGCGGCGGGTACCGGGCTACCACCGAAAGTGAACGTAGTAGTAGCAGTGCTTGGTTTGGGTGCAGAATCAACGGCCTCTATCTGCTTTGCAAAGAACCCGTTTGTTTTCGGTTCGGTGGAGTTGTTAGGGGTTTGACCAAAGCTGAACGCGTTCGAGTTGGTGGTCTCTTTTGTCGCATTACTACTGCCGAAGGTCAAAGTCAGTGGCTTCTGGGCTTGATCTGGCTCGGCCGTCTTCGCAGGCGCAATGCTAAACAAGGGTGGCGGTGCGGTTGAGTCTGCAACACTGGAACTTTCCGGAGTGCCGCCGAAAGAGAAAGATGAGGGCTTATAGGCGCTCTCGGCAGGGATGGATGCCTGAGGTCCACCGTCCTGTTTGGCAGGCCCAAACAAAGGGAACGACGCCGTTGTCCCTGAACCACCGAAAGCGAATATACCGCCACCGCCGTTAACGTCGGAGCTGGGTGCGGGCTCGTTTTGAGCTTTCCCTGCAGTGTCATCCTTCTTGACTCCATTCCACAGCGGACTGTCGGCATCATGAACCGGAGCCGACGGCGCCGGTGTGGCGGCCCGCGGCTGTTGCGGCGGCGTTAGACTGAACGGCAAAGATGCGGGTGCGGAGACTCCCGCCGCTGTCAATGTCATCGGTGGCACCACCAAAGGGGTCTGAGTGACAGTCTTGCTTGAAGCAAAGAAATCCGGGATGCCGCCATTCGCCTTCGGAAGGGTTTCGGTCGTTGACGAAGCAGGCACAGAGGCTACCTTCGCAGAGATGTCAGGTGCGGGTGTCGGTGGCGTAAAAGGGGAAGCCACAGCAGAGGCCAATTCTGAACCGTTAGATGGCGGGATAGAGGTAGCGCTAGACACCGAGGAAGTACCAGATTGGAAAGAGGATATCGAAAAGGGTAGTGAAGGAATGGGTGGCTCCTTTGCTTTCGACAAGTCCGATGCGACATCTTGAGGTTTGTCGGTCTGTTCGCTTGTCAGTTCCGGGACTGATGCTATTGAGAGATGACTTACATCTTTGGCAAAACTAAACCCGGCTGGGATGTTGAATACGGGTACGTGTTTTGCCGCCTCTTCCATCATCTCCCTTTCTTTCCTGGATTCCTCTTCCCGCTCCTCATCTTCACCGTCATCATAGGCCGCAGAAAAGCCATTTTTTCCAGGCCGAGAAGGGCGATCTATATGGTTGCGCGAGGTAAAGGTACGGCCGACTCGAAGGGAAGAGCTCGAAGGCATAGTTGACTGCTTCTCTACTGCCTTGGAAGTCTTTGGCTGATTGTCTGACAATCTGAACTCCCCACGATCCTTGTTAATCTCTGGAAGGATATCGCTCAAAGGTCGGCCTTCGTTCATAGGCACATCGTCATCATTCAGCTCGCCCTTAGATGGCACGACTTCTTCAACACTAGCCTTTCTGCTTCGCGCAAGATGTTTTTTGATGCCCGCGTCCCCTGCATACGGCTTAGTTTGGTTAGCTACCTTCGCTTTCACAGTACGTCCCCCAGGCATTCGCTGATAAGACTTTTTGCGAGAGAACATGTCCGTGGCACCCCCGGGAGATGATGCGAGGGAGCTATTTTCTCGAAGACGGGATGGCTTGAGGGGAGTTCTATATATATCCAACTCATGTAGGGTACGTTCAGCGGTGGTGGTTGGACGAGAGCCTATCCAAAACTTAGTAAAAAAGCTGGAAAAAACATCCTTCTGAGACGAACCTTTCACAGACGTTGACTGTGAGCCAAAGAGAAGAGAACTAGAGCTATGCTGGCGCACAGGAGACTGAGTCTGTGAACAAGGAATCAGAGAGCCTGTCGGCAACGAATTGCATGGACTTACTCTTCTCTGGGTATCGACAAGAGAGCCGAGAGTGGTCTGGGGCTTGCTCGCCTCAGGAGCAGGACCACGGACAAAAACGGGTTTGGAGCCAAGAGATGAGATTGTGGGAGGTTCGGAACTATCACGCACAGGCTGGGGGGTGACAGAAGTGCGGACACGAAATCCAAGAGGAAGGGAGGTATCGCGAATTTGGGATCCGGACGAACGCAGAAACGAGCCTGGCGCTGGTTCCATAGACATATCTCGAGCAGCGACACCATGCAAAGGTGGTAAAACGACGCTTTGCATGGTAGCGTCTCGAGAAAGGCGCCGAGTGATTGGATTCCGAGGGGGATCGATGGACATGGTACGGCTAAACTGGTTTCGCAGGGGAGAGAGAGTAGTGCGAGGTTCATTACGGGGAATATCAGAAACAGTAGTCGCGGGTAGCGTAAGTGAAGATGAACGATTGGAAGGGTCATTGGATAAACGAGAAGGGTGAAAGAAAGGTTGGAAGGCAGAACTGGGTGGGTCGAGATAGCCGCTTGCCGTATGTGGCGGAGGCTGCGATGACGCTCTGTCCGGACTGCGGAGCCTCAGACGCTTTGGAGCAGGGCTGTCATCGTTGCCGTCGACTGGCTCGTTCTGCTGGCCGTCGAGGCGTCTCCGTTTGCCCATCTCATCCTTGGAGTCATCAAACTCTTCGGACCCGGAAAAAAGGCGTGCAAGCGGTTTTGGCACGTAATTCTTGACGGAATTGAGAAAAGAAGAGTTTCTCCGGGTCAACTGCCTGATGCCAGCTGGCCTCTGCAGACGTCGATGGTCGTCTTGGGAGGATGAGCTTGACATGGCCGCAGGAAACAAGGACTGATGTCACGCCTCGTGACACCTTTTGTCACATCTCTCACATTTTTGATGTGCCTGAGCAGGTGCGCGTGACGTCAGACTCGGCTCGGATGGCTCGGATTCGCCGTTCTCTTTCTTATCGCCATGTTACGAAGCGTGCCTCGGTCTGCTGTCCTACTGAGGCGAGGCGCCAGGCAGCTATCAGAAGGTCCCGTTGTCGAGGTATGTTGCCTGGCGTTGACATGGTTATTGCTTCAACAATGATATTAGATCAGAGAGGCTTGCGTTTTTGTTGACTCGATTTTTCCAATACAACTGGGCAGATTCGAGTATGTATCGTATGGTATTTTGCGAAGCTTGTTGGTTCTAATTGTTCTACAGCCTTCGGCGTTACATTGGTTTCCTTAGGGAGGAAGGCCTTGTCCAATCACTACGTGATCGGCTTTCTTCAGTAAATGCCCACGGCTTTCGCATCACATCCTTAGAGCCGCATCCCAAGGACGGCGGTGTCTTTGTCCGCTTCGCCTACAAGGCTGATTCAGAGAATGCCCTTGAGACTATAGAGCAGGAGCTTAAGCGCAAAGTGCAAGATCGTGGCGGTCTTCCGTCCTGGCTGGGAATGAGCTCAGGCAATGTCTGGATGGTAAAAGGGATACCATGGAACGAAGTACGTAACATCAACGTCTTCAATTGCTGAGGCTTATATCACCTATAGGACATGTATCACTTCGCCTCCCCGATAGTCAAAGTCGCGTTTGAAGGACCAGATATTCATCAGGAATCTCTATACAAGCTTCTGCGAGTATGTATCTCCTTCTCTCTGATTCTATGCACCTAACTATTTGCTCTAGCCCTATGGGCGCATCAAAGACATGACAGATCCCATTCCCGTACCTGCAGGCTCTGCCCGTTTTTCTACTGTCTCCTTCCAAAAGATTCGCTCCGCTGCAATTGCGCGAAATGTCCTACACGGCTTTGAAATGTCTTCGGGTAATACTGTCACCAGGTTGAGCACAAAATACGAAGATCCCATTCGTGTACATGCCATACGAGACTGGCTATCAGGCCATCCCAGGATTGTATTGCCTGTTGTAGTATTTTTGTTGGGCACATTAACGTATACCGTAAGTGTCATCTAATTCGACCTTCTTGTATCTAATTATTTCGTCTTTTAGATCTTTGATCCCTTACGCTCCCTCATGATACAAGGAAAAGTGGAAGACTGGTTTGACGTCCAAGGTTGGTTTGTTAAAAGTGATGCTCGTATAAGAAGCTCAGTTTCCTTTAGAGTTCGAATTTTATCAATGGTTAAGAAAGAATACAGTCGATCGATTATATTTAGCTTCGAAGGTCTCTCCGCCCACCGCAACCGACGGGTGGAAGGAGAGGAAAGAAGCTGAAACGGCAGTTCGAGCTTACCTGGCAGATTTACCAAGTATGTCATGTCACCAGCTTCAGCCCTAAAGGTCTAAATTATCTTCTAGCAACTGTCACATTTGTTCATGGTCCCCAAGGTAGCGGGAAATCGACGATGCTCCAGACGGTTCTGGATGATACCGACCGGAAATCGCTGACGATTGACTGCGGACCTCTACTTCAATCCAGTTCTGATGCACTGTTAGCTAGAGGGTTGGCCAAACAAACAGGCTATTGGCCATTCTTCTCCTTCCTCAATTCTGTGAACCATCTACTAGACCTGGCAAGTATAGGTCTCATTGGTCAAAAAGGTGACTCAAACCAAAATAGTACCACATTCTACTCATTCATCTGATTCATAAGCCGGAATGAGTACGTCTTTGGTGGAACAGCTACAGTCAATCCTGGATGTCACCGAAGATGCGCTCAACAGCGTCGGTTCGTCGCATCTACGCACTCTTTACAAGCAGACACGCCTCGCGGAAAAGGAAAGGTCGAAGGCTGCACTGCGGGAAAAGCAAAGTGATGGTAGCTTGGATCGTACTGCAGGAGTTAAGAGTGATCTCAATATGGAAGATAAGCTATTGGCAGTCGATGCACATTTGACGAAGACCGATTCCGAGACACCAGCTGAAGAAAGAGTGGGAAAGAAGCGGAAGTCAGAAAGTGCCGAGGACGTCTTGGCCGTGCAATCATTACCTATTGTGATTATCAAAAACTTTGAGAGAGGCCCGGGGCCTAGTGACGAGTTACTGAGTGTCCTTGCTAAATGGGCTGCCAGGCTTGCGGAACATCAGGTATGCACCTTTCTTTTTACGCACTTTGTTTGAGTTAATTGTTGGTCAGATTGCACATGTTATAGTCGTCAGCGACAATAGAGAGAATATGAAAAGTCTTACCAAAGGTATGGCCGCATTCGGAATGAGCACTTGCGTACTGATTTTCCAACTTCACTAGCCCTTCCTTCAAAACCGCTCAATTTGATAGCCCTCGATGACGCAGATACAGACAGCGCTTTGGCCTTCGTAAAACAGAAATTGAAGGATGCTGACATTGACTTGCAGTTTTCGCACGTACAGACAACGTACCTGGAGAGACTCGGTGGACGATCGAGCGATTTGGAAACTGTACTCCTTGCTTTCTTCTAACATACTTGTCTCTGATCGTTAACGTCACATAGCTCATTCATAAAGTTCGCAATGGCCAACAGGTTGAAGAGGCCGTTGAGGACATCATCAACCGGGGCGTTGGTGAAATCCAGAAAAGCGCTTTTGGGGATGATGAGGACGATGCAAAGCGTCTACCCTGGACGAGAGAGCAAGCGTGGATGGTTGTGAAGAGGCTCGCGAATCAGCCTGAAGTCAGTCTTTCATTGAACAACTCTGCATTTCGCTCATAATCTTTCCAGATCTCGTATTCCGAGATTCTGTTGGATTTCCCTTTCAAAGGCGATGAAGCGCCTCTGCGGAATATGGAGCACGCTGAGCTCATTTCGATTGGAACGCACTTAGGTGACATTAACTCTGCTTGCCCTTTCAGGAATAGCATAATTCACATAGATGTTACTAGGTCGCCCATCCACCATCAAGCCAGGCAAACCTATCTTCAAATGGGTATTCCAGCGCTTAGAGAAGGGTAATATTTTTTGGCCGACCCACCTCCGCACGGATTCTCACCTTCATTCATAGACGCCATCTTTCAGGCGACTCAGGATCTCGCGTTCAACGAGAAAGTCATGGCCACTGCCGAAACCAACATCAAGGCGTACGAACAAGAGCTCTCCACACTCAAAGACATGGGAGCGGATACGAGTTTCTGGTCCAATTTCAGCTCGTCGTCGGTACTTTCGCAGCGGGCAAGATATCTTCTGAACAAGGCCAAGACGGCACAGACCAAGGTGGAGACGCTGGACAAGCAAAATTTGTTGCTAAAGAAGACGCTGGCACAGCGGACATGACACTTTGTACGATAGAAACACGGATTTTTACAATAACACGCAGAAATTATTCCGGTTTCCCTGCCGCAAAACTGACTTTTTTGTGAAAGCGTCCTGCGTTGCTGGCACGGGATGCTCCTTTGTGTACAACCAATAAGCCATCTTCCCTGTTTCTTTCCATCTATGCTTGACTTCCACGAAACCGACGGCCCGCATGATATCTCGGAGGCGGTCAAAGTCCAAGTAGCGCGAATTGGTTACACACGGGAGGGGAAGCTAAGATGCGTAAAATTTAGTATCCGGGTTGAAGGTAGAGGAGCCTACCGCTAGAAAGAGCTTCCCCCCATATGGAAGCATGCTATGAGCCAGACGCAGCATACGACCTAAATAGCCATGAGAACGCATTTGGTGAACGCAACAGACACACTCACCCCGATCTTCTGGCCTCGGAACAAAGTTGAGAACGAGACTCAAGCTGATAACATCCCATTTCTCGCGATTCTCGTCTTCGTCCATGAGCAAGAAATCCTGTTCAATGATAGAGGGATGGCGGGAATGCAGGTCCATGGGCGTCGCATCGATCCACGAGGAACAAGACTTGTAGTTATCCGGGAGGAGTGCGCTGCCAAAAGGATCAGCCTGGAATCTAGAGAGGAATGGAAGGGCAGTCGTATTCACCCCACTTCAAGTAATCTTGAGAAAATAAGAACACCGCCTTCGTATTTGAGAGAAACTGACAACGTACTTGAGTTTTTTCTCTTCTCGTCCTGCGTACTCCAGTTCCTTCAGCCACCCAATAAGCACCTTCTCGCTACCCCCTCCTCTATCTTTGCCCTGCCCAATAGCCGACATGCTCTGGTAACACTCAATCCCTCCAAGCTCGTCGATTTGACGCTGAATTTCCGCCAGTTTCTGAGCATCCTTTAGCTGGGCTTGTTGTTTCAACAGGACATGGAACTGTCGAATGACTGTCCGGCTCGCCTGGGGCTTGCTCGACGAGGCATTTCCTGATGCAGTGCTAGTAGCAGTGACGGGTACTTTTCTCTTGCGAGCTTTGGGCATGAATCCACATCAAGGCCGGAAGAAGGTGCGAATTTCAATTGGAACGTCGATCAGCAAAAACGATCCCAACAGTAGTATTTGTATTCACTACTTGTGCATAAAACAAAAACAACGGCGCCGAAGGATTTATACAAGAAGGTGAATGTTTACCCGCACGATAATACTTCGGTATAACATCTAACAACGAAAGGAAGAGAGGAAGAATAAGGGAAGAGAAGGGACAAGAAACCACATAGAATAGAAAAAATTTGGGCGCTTTCTAAGTTGTAACGGGTGGTCGAGTGGTTCATCTCAAACGAATCCTCTTCCTCCGCGCTTCGCATCGATCTTGTTGAAGCGTTCCTCTTCCTTCCTCTGCAGCAATATGAGTACCAAGAAAATGTATGACAGAGATGTGCTGACCTTGTTTATAACACATAAAGACGCGAGCAAAAGACAGAGCACGATCGCCATGAAGCCGTAGACCTAGACAATAGTTAGCAATGGGGCAGATATACGCAATCATGGCCATGTCCGTACAGTTCTGTTAGAGGAACCAGTCAGCGTCGGAAAGAGTGGAACAAAAAGGACATACGTGAATATATTGTTAAGAGTCATATCCGCAAAAGCAGTTATGGGGGTAACACAGAAGAACTTGGCATTGTTGTCGGCAGCTGCATCAAGCGTGTTGAGGAAATCGACTTGAGATTGGGTACAGTGATTGCCACCGATTTCTTGATTGTCAGTGGCGTTGAAGTAACCGCAGCAGTTGAACTACAGGGACGTCAGAGATGCACATTTAAAGAAATGTAGTGAATTGACCTTGTCTTGGATACTGATCCTATTGGCAGCGCTTTGTCGAATCCAAACATCATGGAAATTGGCCCGTTCGTGTAAGGTGAAGAACCAGACGAAAGAACCGATGACTATGATACCCAGCGCATCGAGCACCAAGGCATAGTTGAGGATAACAAAACCGATGGTGACGTGGTTTCGCTGGACGACGGCTGCGATGGAGATGGCAAAGGTAACGAGCAGTGCAACCGCGAGGACAGTGCCGGCTAAGCAATAGGGTTAGGGTTTCGGTAAGAAAATGTGGGGCAGCGACGTACCCGTCAGATCGGAATTCGAGAGAACCATGTTCATCAGAATGTTGGGTGCTCGCCATACGAGGGAGAGTGCGAGCGAGACGGCGCCGGCCGCAAGAAGGCAGACGTCGAGACAGGCCCACACACCCATCAGCTTTCTGGACACCATTGTGATTGTTTGCTAAAGGCTATCATAGCTAATGAATGGGTGGCAGACGGGTATTCAAGAGAAGACGCACCAGAGAATGTGTTGAAAAGAACGGCTCTTCCAGAGAGGAACAGGAAAGGTAAAGATACAGAGGTGGCTGTAGCACCAGGCAAAGTGTTGAAGGAGAAATGAAATGAAGGAAAGGACGGTCAACGTCTTGCAGAACTGCAAAGGCAAGGACGGTAAGCCTGCCTGGAACGAAGAGAAAGAAGGAAAGAGGTGATACTTGCCAACGTCTCCCACGGACGGAAATGATCGTTTGATTACCTATGCAAGGCTGATGGTGTTTATAGTGGTTGCCATGACCACGTGCGAGGGGTCGGACTAGGACCTCCCATAGGGCCTAATAGGGGCAGAGTAAGTACAATGAGGGTCTAGCTCCCACTGAAGGCAATTATTATGGTTACTTCGGTAATTGAGCCCGAAATAAGGCATGAACTACCGGCATCAGCGGTAAATGCATGGCTCACGACAACAGGCATCACGCAGGCGGCAGCCTCATTGCTCTAGACTTTTTGTTGGATCAACAGCTTCAAGGAGGGTGATATATTTTGAGGGCATTATAATAGGCAAGAGGACTTCCATAAACAGCAGTGCACAGGATTTGTAACTTCGCCTCCGAAATTGCTCGAAGTTGCCGAATTTGACTCTTGAGTCAATGTGACCGTGACGAACCGCATTCATTCTCTCCTTCTACCACCATCTACACCACCCACCACACTATCATGAGCGACGATTGGGATGCCAAATTGGTTATCGGCTCCAAGAGACAGGTAGCCAAAGTCACCAAGAAAGATTCAGACCTCAATGGTGCGTACGCGTGTACCCCAAATTTCCCCGCATTTTCTAATTTTCTCTCTAGCTGTGCGTCCAAGTATTACATTCCGGCGAGTTGAACTCACAATTTAAAACAGGCCAGGAGAGCAGGCGCCGTCGTAGGCACCGACAAGAAGACGACAGCGGGTGGTAACAAAGCGCACCAGGGTACGTATACCTCCACCGCCGCACTTATCGGCCTCATCATCATCCACAGGCACCGACCACCAGCGCATCGCAAAGCTTGACCGTGAAAACGAAGTCGCCCCTCCGTCAAAGATCCCTCCGTCTGTCGGTCGCGTGCGTGCCCCGTCTTTCCTCCCTCAAGTATCCAAACTGATATATCATCAAATAGGCTATGCAAACCGCACGAATGGACCTCAAACTCTCGCAGAAGGATGTTGCTCAGAAGATCAACGAGAAGCCCTCCGTACTGCAGGACTATGAATCGGGCAAGGCTATTCCCAATCCACAGATCCTCGGCAAACTCGAACGGGCCCTTGGTGTAAAACTTCGGGGTATGTGCGCTCAGGATGACTCATACTCCGCGTTGCTGACTACGCCTTCTTCGCAGGCACCGGGATTGGGGAAAAACTGGGAGGGCCCAAGAAGTCATGATCTTGTCCTCTCCCACCCCTTTGTGTAGACTGTAGAGCTCGTCGTTATGTTTTGTTGAATAGATACTTTGAGTGGCGGTCCATGTGCGGGTGAGGCCGTATAATATCTAAAATAGAAATGAACACATCATAAAGTCGGTCAAAAAATCCATTATATGAGAAGCTTACTTTATTTCCCGCGGGATCGATCAAGGCTCGGGGCAGCCCTCCATTTGGCGTCTGAAGTCCCTCTGGGTCGAGTATACTTATCAATGCTTCCATGGTTCCCATTAGTTGGCCCGCCATGCGAAGCACCGGGGGGTCGACCGTCTCCTTGTCAACCTTGGACTTGAGGCGCTTTTGAGTGTAATTAATAAAGACGGTTTTATCTGGCGTGTGATTTTACACTAGTGGTGCTGTCTGCCGATATACCGAGTATGGTAATCACTGCTACCAACTGCGATGACTAGCGCCTACACTACAGTGTATTCAATCCCCTTAGGATCTCTCCAGGGTGCATGCGTAGATGTTACCTCGTGCGGTGATAACGCATACAAAGGCGCATCTCCTTGCAAATACAGGCTAATCGACTGTGTCCAGTATGTTCGCCATAATACCCTAGTAATCCACGAATTCGACGTACTCCCAAAGGAGTCTTACTCCGCAGCATCATACATCTGGCGAGGAAAGCCCTTCGATCCTTCTTTTCCGGAGCAACGAGGGTTTTTCTCCGTTCTCGGAGCTGAGAATGGCGATCCTATAAGCATAGATGTTCTTTATCATGTCTGCATGGCCTCGCTACAGAAGAAAGCGAAACTCCTTTGGCTTGACAGGCTTTGCATCATACAGCAAAGCCGCGATGATAAAGCCTGGCAGATCCAGAGGATGTATGGCATTTACAAGGCTTGCGATCCGTGTTTGGTACTTCCTGGAGGCTTGCAACGTCTTGTTTGCGTCGATGAAGAGACGGAGTGGATCCAGCGGGGCTGGACGCTGCAGGAGGTGATGGCACCCGACGGTCCTTTTCAGGGGCTCAGGGTTCTTCATCGGCCCGACACCTTTCACAGGAGATTTAGAGGAGGTGGTTACGGGGGAGTCCGCCCTCGCCAACATCATGGATCTGCTACTGCCATATCTGGGCGGAATCATGGGCGGACAAACATATTTTCACCTGGACGAAGATAGAGAGCTCCACAGGATAAGGAAGAAGAATCGGGTATTGAAATTAAGCCTATTCTCTTTGGCCGTACACCTAGCCACGCTCTTGCTCTCCTTGGAGCGCTATGGCCTTCTGAGCGCGATCCCGATGCGATCCCACATGCTGTATGGCGTAGCGCTCGATGCGTGTCTTCCCGTCCTGTAGATATGGTTTTTTCCATCATGGGGATTTTCGACGTCACTCTCAACCCCAATGCATTCCGTAGCCATGACAGACTCGGAGCGACTATCGCTCTGGCGCAGGAGATCCTCCGTAAAGGAGGTAATGCGAGCTGGCTTATTGCAACCATGAATCTCCCCCCGGAGAGGCAGCTATCTTCCTTCCCGGCATTTCCTACGACTCGTGTTGATGGGAAAGCTCAGATCGAGGTGGATGGGGTGACGCGAGATTTGGTAGAGGTAGTAGGCGGCGACGAATTTTTGGAACGATGGTCTCTGAAAGAGTCTCCGAAAGGCAGTATGGACGATGATGGGTACCTGACTATCTCGAGCCAGGCTATACACGTGAAACCCGTAGATCGTCGGCAAAGTCACCGAGAGGGACAGGGTTGTGTCTGCGATACCGTCCATCGAGTCTTCTTTACTGCTCTTGACAACACTGCCTGGGAAGTCTGCTCTGAAAACCCGGACGATGAAGGAGAGCTGGTGCAGGCTTCATGTTCGCGAGCCTTCGTGGTATATGTCGGGATGGCGCTTGCGAACCCATATTCAAGCCAGCCAACCCTACAACGATACATTCAGACATGCACCCTGTTGGCGATACTGGTGCAAGAACACGCTCCTGGTAGATACCACAGATCATCTAATATTGTCTTGTGCCATTGTTTTGAAAAGGTTATCAAATCTTGGCATGTTCACGAGTTCGACATTGGTCCCAATATGATTCCGACGCACTCGTAACTTCATACAAATTAACTGCCTTTCAAATTTTCTGGAAATACCAACATCTGTGGAATACATATCTTGGTCTCTTGAAGCTTCTCTTCTATGCCAAGAATGCTATAGCGGTAAGCGATGATTGTCAATCAAGCCTGGCTATGAGATAGACGAAAGAAAAGCCGTGAATTATTTAAGAACACCGGAGATAAAATCGACATGAACTGGCTGGATGCCTGAAATATCTTTAACAGGGTTGTACATTGCATGGTAGTAGGAGTTCATATACATAAAAACACAAATTATACAAACGAGACAATGCGAGGATTAAAACGATATAGAGTCAAGTAGCGACTGAACGAAAAGAGAGAGAAACAGCTATTCGACGTAATGGTAGATGCTAGCCATCAGAGCTCCCCTTCCCCTCATTCTTCGTCTGTTGTCTCCACATCCATCTTGTCATCATCATCGTAGTCAGTCTTGAATTTAATACCCTTATATCTCCTCCGAAACCAGGCCGGAGGATAATCAGCACTACTCGTAGAGAGGTGAGTGAAGAAGTGGCATGCAGTCGAAAGCGCCCAGTGACCAGGTCGATTCCTGATGGGAAATAGCAATCGGTGGGCAATGGGGACTACGAAAAACGGATGGACATGAGATGTGATGACACGAAATTGCGTGAGCGTTTGGGGATCGACATAATCTCCTGATATCGGTTCAAAGGCGCCTTCATAATCAGCAACGACTTGCTCCGAGTCCTCCCCTTTCAGAAATTCATCACGAATAGCTTCTCCTGCGGGCGTGATGGGAACAAAGAGGTATCGGAATGCTGCCTCTGGCATGTACTGCAGAAGTTGGAACAAAGTAATGAAGAGTAACGAAGATGCTTACGCACCTCTTTAAACGTGATTCTGCGATACTTGATGAATTCTGCGCCCGAAGTACGAGTATGGTAGACTCTAGCAGTGTCACAAGGAAGCGAGAAATAAGCGAGCATCTTATTCAGCGCTGTCATAGTTGGGACGAGAACGAAGTCTCCGTTGATAGAGTTTTCGAGTATGTCGGAGCGGTCTGCAAAGTGTTTATGCTCGTTCAAAGCTGTTGGTGACCGTAACGTACATCCGATGCAATTTTGGACATTCTTGATGACCATTTGATGCGGTTTGAGGCCCCAGGCCCATTCGAGATGCATCTTCGTCGCAGGGGAGAGGCTGTCAGCAATGAACATGTGGGCTTCAAGGGGTGTATCTGGGTTGTAGGCTTTTGTTATGGGGCACAGGAGTCGCGAAGGAACCGTAAATCTGTTGGTGGTCATGGCGGTCATTGTCTAAGAAAAGCCGTTGTGCCGCCCGTCCCCGATTCTTTCCAGGAATGAAACGGCAGGTGTAGCCGTCAACAACCAATCGTTTGCCGACAGTGTGAATATTAACATTGGGTCAGAGTAAGAATACACGTCCTACACTAGGACTTGAGGCTAGCCGGTGGCGATGACACGTCGTAGGGTTTGTATGGATACCGGAGTAGGTTAGTTCATGAAGAGAATCAAGGTGTAATCAGAAAATATATTTGTATTCTAAAATATATTCATCTTGGATGTCCTAGAAGCATGGTTAGTAACGGGAATATCATGGAAAGGACAGGCATACCTGACTCGAATATATACAGCAACAAGGATTACAAGCGGAGCAATAAGATACGCAATTACACGAATGGGCAAGGATAAGTATTTTGTTCCCCAATGCGAATACAGACCCCCAAAATTCGCCGTCAAGAGCAATAGAGGGAACAAGATGTATCCAGATATCCTATTCAAAAGTCAGACGCATATAGTAGCCAGGAATGTGCACGAACCTATGGTACCGCCAAATGAGCTTTGCCTTCATACCCCCTCCAAACGCAGCGCCACCAAACCACACGCTACCTCCTCCAACAGCAATCTGCACGAGAATCCAGCATATAGACACTAAGCCCAACTTGCCGTGCCAAGTGGTAAAGTGATTGTGATCGCGGATATGCTTGTTCCACCAGACGCCAAATGTACCAATGGTGATTATCGGGAATGCGCAGACAAAAATGGCGAGTTGATGGCGGCTGAGTCCTGCGGCTTTGGTTTTAGGCTGAGAGGTTGGTTGGAGAGTTAGGATACCTGTTGAGTGTGAGTGCCTGCGAGGGTGATGTTGGAGAATGACGAACCGTAGACGAAGAAACTCAAGGCCAGGGACTGGAGGGTCGGGTGTAAAGAGAACCATGCAACACTTGTAGGGTCATTGATGAGGACAGTTATCCAAGAGACGAATAGGAAGACCTGTAGATGATATTGAGTTGTGGGACAAATGCAGAAGTAAGAACATACTGCTGCTGCGCCCTGCCGACTTAAGAATTACCTCTGCAACGCCACACTAGAAGATGGACATACCATCGCAGCATACAAAGCTGCCGCATCGCCTTTACGGGCTTCTGGTTTGACAAGCTGCTCTTCCTGACCCATGTCTTGTTGGCCAGGAGGAAGAAGGAGTTCGTAGTCTTCAGAGTCTGGCATGGCTTATAAAGACTTCATGGAGGATGCCACGTATCCTGAGACGTGAAGTTGGTAAGGATCCAAGCCAACGGGCGCTTGAACGGAGGAACCTGATTGGATACCCGGACGATTACATTGGGTGCGATGTCAAGCACCAATCTTAGTCACCCCGCGTAATGGTGTTCACGTCAGAGCGCTTTAAATAAAGATGCAGGCCAGCCCACCAATCCATGTCCACAAAACTCGTCCTCTTCTTTCTGTTCTCTGCCATATCCGCCATATATCTCCTTCCCCGCGCAACGTTCTTCAAGCGTCCAAACCTCCGGCCCGCCATGACGTCACCCCTTCCCATGAACCAGTCCGAATGGAAAGCTGCTTTGGACTCGCTCCCATCCACACCGGACAACATACCCGCTTTCTTCTACGCCCACGGCAGTCCCTTTCTCGCTTACCCGGAGCACCTCAGCCACAGTGGGGGGCTCTCGGACTGGCATGGGCCCCGGGGTCCTCTCGCAAATTTCCTCAAGGACTTTGGCCCGGTACTCTTGCAAAAGTACAAGCCTCGCGGGATCGTCGTGTTTAGTGCACACTGGGAGACTTTGGGTGAGAGACTGGGTGCGTATCTGGTGATCATCTACCGAACTTGTCCTCACGCCCATTTAGTAACCGATTATGGCTCCGAGAACCCATTGTTAATGGACTACTTTGGCTTTCCGGCTGAATTGTACAAATTGAAGTTTAGGTCAAAAGGAGATTCAGGTATTTCACAGCGGATTGTGCAGCTGTACAAAGAGGTACGGTCCATCATCTATCCAATTATCGCGTCTTGACATCGTTTAGGCCAACTATCTCGTCCGTACTACCACAAAACTCGAATCTCGCGGCGACGACGGCCGTGGCTTTGAGGGTCCTGGATTAGACCACGGTGTCTTTGTTCCATTTATATATATGTTTGGTGAAGAATTCATGGACACGCCAATCGTCCAAGTCTCCATCGATTCATCCATGTCCCCCGAAGCCAACTGGAAGCTCGGCAAGACCGTAGCTGCATTGAGGTTAGATTATCTCAAGCCCCTTCAATTCAATAACCCACCTCTTCCCTAGGGAAGAAGGCATACTCGTCCTTAGCGGGGGCTTACCTATCCATAATTTACGCGACTTTTCCTCCTTTGATCCTAATTCAGCAAAGCCACTTGTCAAGGACTTTGACAAGGCCATTCTAGATGCCGTAACAAAACCTGAGGTGCGCCCCTGCTCGTTAATGGTTCTGGGATCTAACCCTCTGTCTGTAGCCTGAGGAGCGAAAACAGGCCATGTTCAATCTAACCAAGCACCCTGGCTTCCGGGCTGCCAACCCCAGAGAAGAACACTTTGTCCCGTTGTACATTGCAGCTGGAGCTGCAGAGACGGGTAAAGTAAAGGTTCTGAATGCTTTGTATGGGATACCCACCATAGCATTCGGATTGTAGGCGCAGTCCAATTATTTAACGGAGAATAGCTTCGGATATTTGCGGTAACAAGTCGATGGTAGCGATAAGTTGTACCTGCATCATGGTTGTAAGGAACCCGTGAAGAATACAAGCCAAAGAACGATGACACTTACCTTTCGTCACTACCTCGATGTGAAAACCAAGGACCATCGTAAAGCCTGACGTGGACACTCCTTCCGAGCCATATGCTGGTGATAGAGAGGCTGCGATGGAGAGAACTGGCAAAACCATGACTTGAGCGAGAGCACCGCAAATGCCGCCTCTGAAAATTTGTGGTCGAACCACCAGAACATACCGCATGTTCGATGTGAGATGCCGGTAAGAGTTATGCGTGACAAACCTGATCTTGCGCCTGTACGTCTATAGGTCCTCAAGTCTGTCGGGGTTTCTCAGTCGTCGGCTTAGGGAATAAGTAGGGGGTAGTGATGTTTGGCCGAGTTTCGTAGTGCTGTTACCTGTATCCTTTCGTCCGACGTGCCTGAAGGTACCATGCCGTGTAATGATGGGATGAGATGGGCGGTCATTGCCTAAATAGGACTTGAGATAATTGACACATGCTTGGCAACACCTTCCCTCACGCGTTTCTCGCGTCCTTCATCTCGCCACGACCATGCCCCGTGAAATCGTGACAGTCCAGCTAGGCCAATGCGGCAATCAAAGTAAAAAAATCTTCCCTTTCTCGCGTTCATATCACCATCTAACATCAAATCAGTGGGTTCTGTGTACTGGCAGCGCCTTTGCGCGGAGCATGGCATCAACAAAGAAGGAATCCTGGAGGAATGGGCCACCGAAGGAGGCGACAGGAAAGACGTGTTCTTCTACCAGGCAGATGACGAGCACTACATCCCGCGCGCCATCCTCGTCGATCTCGAACCGCGGGTGAGTGCAGCACTTCTTTCCCCGACAACACTAAGCCGCTCTTCAAGGTCATCAACAATATCCTGGCCTCACCCTATGCGAACCTGTACAACCCCGAAAACATATTCGTCTCCAAGGACGGCGGCGGCGCGGGGAACAACTGGGCCCAGGGCTACGCAGCCGGCGAGAGGATATACGAAGAGGTCATGGAGATGATCGACCGCGAGGCTGAAGGGAGCGACTCGCTAGAGGTACGCCTGCGTTTTTCTCCATCGCTATCCATGTCTAAACAAATCCCAGGGCTTCATGCTGATGCACTCAATAGCAGGCGGAACAGGCTCTGGGCTGGGATCCTTCCTCCTCGAGAGGCTAAACGACAAATTCCCAAAGAAACTCATACAGACATACAGCGTGTTTCCTAATGCCCAGGAGGGCGACGTCGTTGTGCAGCCGTACAACTCGATATTGACACTCAAGCGGCTCGTGAATCACGCTGATTCCGTGGTGGTGCTGGATAACGGTGCTCTGGCGCGTATATCGGCGGATAGACTGCATGTGCAGACTCCTACGTTTGACCAGACAAATCAGCTAGTGCGTGTTCTTGTATTCTTAAAGCGACTCTGCTGAGCTATGCAGGTGTCGACCGTGATGGCAGCTAGCACACAGACGCTTCGCTATCCTGGATACATGAACAACGACCTGGTTGGGATAATCGCGTCCTTGATTCCCACGCCTCGGTGCCACTTCTTGATGACCTCCTACACGCCCTTTACCAGTGACCAGATCGACAAGGCACATTTCCCACTTCATCCTCGTCCTCGTGCTAATCTCATCACCAGGCAAAACCCATCCGACGGACGACCGTCCTAGACGTGATGCGCCGACTGTTGCAGCCCAAGAACCGCATGGTCTCCACGACTCCGAGCAAAACAGCGTGCTACATCTCTATATTGAATATCATCCAGGGAGATGTCGATCCGACTGATGTACATCAGTCACTCCTCCGAATCCGGGAACGGCAGCTCGCTAATTTCATCCCGTGGGGTCCGGCTTCGATACAGGTAGCGCTAACGCGAAGATCACCCTACATACAGACGAACCATCGTGTGAGCGGTCTGATGCTGGCTAACCATACAAGTATTGCCTCGGTGCGTGTGTCATCCTGCCATTGACATTTCACGCTTAGCCTTTTCTTTTTCAGCTATTCAAGCGTATGCTCGACCAGTTTGACAGGCTGAGAAAACGGAATGCGTTCATGGAGCAGTACAAGAAGGAGAAGATGTTTGAGAATGGACTGGAAGAATTCGATGATGCACGGTTTGTTTTCACTCGACTGCTGTTGGGTCTTGGCTGATTTTCCCATGTAGAGCAACGTGCGAAGAGCTGTTGAAAGAGTACAAGGCTTGTGAGAGCCCTGACTATATCACATATGTAAGTACGAGTTTTTAGATGAATGCTGCGGACTGATGACTTGCTTTTCAGGGTGGTCCCGAGGACGCGTCATGATCTGGCTCTATTCCATTCGTATCTCCGATATTTATCTCCCTTGTATCTCTTGTATTTTAATGTTATCCACATCAGTTCCTTTGTGGAGGCGTCGTGGATGCCGCGACGGCTTGACTAAAGCGGTACCACCTTGAATATAGTCCACATAATTTTTGAGATCTTGAGCAAATCTTGAGATGAAATTTCACGGAAATGTCGGCACGGTGCCTGACTTGAGCTTGACCTTTGACTGCCACCATGAAGCCATCCGTTCCACTCTTGTATTCCATCGCCCAAGGCTCTCCTCACAGCGGCCAGTATGCACCAGAAAACATACTGGTCGACAGTCCAGCAGACCAGTCAAGCAGATGGAGTGGTGCAACACATGGCGCCACAAAACAATGGATACTCTTACGTCTGCACTCGCTTGCCGTCGTCAGTTGAGTATCCGACCTCCTCAATAGTATTGCCCTGCTGACATTTACGGGAATCAAGAGAGCATAACATTTGGAAAGGTGCGTTGTCCGTTGGTCCATGCTACGCAGTACTGAATCTGGGGCGGCCCAGCACATTAAATGTATGGACTCTTCTCAGCGATATGTATTTGCAACTAAAGTAGGATCCAGCTCATCCATGCAACGTGAAAGAATTCCAGATATCTGTCGGGATGACAGAAGACAACCTGACTGAAATATATCGTGGCGTACTCAAGAACGACAGCACGTCCGAAACGTTCGCCATTCGACATACGAACAATTCGGGCGTGTGCTTCCCTACGCGCTTCGTGAAGATAATACCTATATCGTGCGTCCTTGCTGGGTATTCGTGGCTGTATCTTCCCTTACACCCAAGGACAGCTCTCATTCGCCCGGTTTTCATCCCTCGATATGGTTCGTCTCTATGACAGGCATCTCGGATCCCGCATACATACAGGATGTTCAGAAGGAGTTTGACGAGTTTCGCGAAACAACCGCTCTCCGGCTCATCCTCAAGCATCTCCGGCAACGCCGACTTCTCTCGCCGTACGCAACTATCCTTGAGCGCGCCGGGCTCCGCGTCGAGCATCCGCTTGTGTCGGATCTCTACGATGCTATTGTTCTGCGTGGAAACTGGGACGACGCCGAACGCCTCCTCCTACAAATGTCAGACGCAGGGCTCTTTACAGAGTACCTTCAATCGTGCCAGCCTCATGCTGTATGGCAGCGGCTCCATGGAACTAATGCGGACGGGGACATCCCTTGCCTTCGCGGTGGGCACGCCATGTGCATCGACACTGCGCGGAGCATTATCTACCTCTTCGGTGGCTGGACCGGCGAGAAGAGTTTGGATGATTTCTGGGCGTACGATATCAAGGATGACAAGTGGCGCGTCCTTTGCCATAGCACATCTTCAGAACAGAATGCCCCGGGCGCACGGTCCTGCCATAAGATGGTGTTCGATTACAAGACGGGGAGCATATATGTATTTGGGAGACTGGGTGATGGTGATTCGTTGAAACCCCCGAGCGATGCGAGGACGGAAACACCCGCAGCTCCTGCTGTTCCCTGCTCGGAGTTTTATAGGTATCACACTCGTGGCGCGGATTCTGGGAAATGGGACTATCTGGCTTTTGATACTGCGGTGCGCTTGGCTGTGGATCTTTGGGTGAAGATGAACTGATGAATAGATCTGTTCAGGCATCAGGCGGACCGCCTCTGATATTTGATCACCAGATGGTTATGGATAGCGATGCTCAGATTCTGTATGTATTTGGTGGGCGGGTTGTGGACAACGATGTAGCTGTCAAGTATTCGGGACTCTACAGTTACAACGTGCGTCTGAGCAAGTGGAAGCATCTTCAGTAATTTGGTTCATTTCTTTAGTTTGTTCTCTGTTGCTAATTATAACGCAGCCCTACAGACTCTTCGGGCAAGAGTATCCCTTCTCGCTTCGGTGAGTATTTATGGCTGCGTGCATTGATATTGGTTAATGTTGTTCTAGGACATTCGATGGTACTCGAACCAGCAACAAAGACGCTGTTCATCTTTGCTGGCCAGCGAGATGACAAGTATTTATCTGATATGTATGCCTACGATATCGCCACCAACACTGTCACGGAACTATTCTCGAACTTCACTACTTCTGGAGGGCCGGATGCGTGTTTCACTCAGCGGGCCGTCATTGATCCTCGCCTAAAAGAATTATACATGTGAGTGTGATGAACACAGTATTCATGCAATGTTTTGATTCTCCCTCCTAGATTCTGCGGACTTACACGGGCCCCTCATGCTGGTTCGCTGACCGTTCTCCCATCAGAACCGACGAATTGGGTCTTCCGGTATCACCCACAACCAGGACGATGGGTGAAGGTGCTCCCCGAGCAGCAGGAACGGAAGAGTCTCCATCCGTGTCAAGAACCTGTTCCTCGATACGCGCATCAGGTGGTATACGACCCAAACACGAAGACGGTGTTCATGCATGGCGGGAATGCGGGTATCACGGGGGCGATGGAGCGTGCCGTAGACGGCGAAGACAAACAGGAAGGCGGTAAGGAGGTGCGGCTTGATGATTTCTGGCGCATGAACCTTGTTCGGTATGTCCTCATATACTCATCCGTATCCACAGGCTGATTAGAGTAGACCAGCAGTCAAGGAGATTATACGTAGAGCGAAATTCCGGCTTCGACAACAACAGTAAGCTGCTGTCCATCTCATCTTAAATGACCACTGAATCATGCCGCTCTGGTAGGTTCCGAGAAATGAGCGAAACGGTATCCCAAGTAAAAGCTCTAGCCTTCCTGCAAACGGACGTGTCGAGCGTTGTAGATCACAACGATCCAACAGAAACGGAGCTCTTCCGGTCCTTGCTCACGCACTTGCTGACACCCCAGCCGCCTACGCTGGTAGCCCAGAAATACCCATCGGAGCACGAGGATTCGCCGCCTCGAAAGCGCTCGCGCCCGAATACTCCCGAGGACGATACGGAGGTGTGGACAAACGAGGTCGCGATTAAATCGCCGATGGAGCGTCTATCGATTACTGGTGATCTGCTGAGGCGGGTTGCGGAGCCAGAAGGGGAGGTGGACGCTGAGCGGTTCAAGCAGAGGACCGAGGCGTTTGAGGAGCTGCTGGGGTATGTGTCGAGTGATGCGAAGCAGCCTGATGGGAGCTTGTTGGATATGGTAGATGCTGATTGTGTGTGATTTCTGTACTTTTTCTCTATTATTCTACGCCGCATTTTACACTTTGGAAGTTTAGCTCATTTTATGTATCTGTGAGATGCATTGCTGGATTCTTCTTCGCTTATGATCTAGGCTTCGAGCTTATGTATATCATACGTGAGTTTTAAGTCCGACAACTGTGGCGTCAATCGTTCTCGCCAGTCTTTTGCCTCTCGTGTGACCCAGAATCAGTCATGGATTCTACACTCATTCCAATGGATTCTGAATTGGGTAAAAACCCTACTGCTTAGCTCCCCACAACTCTCCACAGTCACAATTAGCGGGCCTAGCTTGGAGCGGATACAGATGGGAATTTGTCGCTGACCATCGAAATCTTGGCTGGATGTAAAGGGGGCTCAGGGATGACATGGACAATCCAGAGCGCATCCGTCATGATCGACGTTCCCGCCATCCAGTTTTTGACTTTAATTGGAAATATGCGCCTTTGAGTTTTCGGAACGAAAAAGTGCTTGGAGTATATAGTTTCCTTCCCATAAATGATAAGATTCAGAAGGCACAGATTTAGGACAGCAATATTTCCAAATTGGCTCTCGCATAGCATTGCAATACTGGTCAAATTGATCTTGCAGTTTGCGGTTCGCGGGATTGGTGGTGGGCCTTTACCCATAACTCGGTGCCGGCTGAAACACTAAGGTTGCTGTATGGAGGTTGGTCCATAATTGTGTATATGATCTTCTTTGTTAATTAATTCATCAAGCCCGCTACTGAAGAGAAGGTGAGCTAGCTGCTTCTTTCCTAGCTCACTGGGCATTGGACCAAACTTGAAGTCAGGGTTCGTGTTGGAACATTCAGTCTAGAGCCTATGGTAAAAGGCCAGACCGTCCATCTGTGATGGAGCTACTTGAGAGGCTATACTGTATGCCGTAAACGAACCCCGGGTATCATCATCATACCGACAGACATGGATACCTTCTGCGACGCACAGGAGTCTATGTTTAACCTCATCATATTGATGAAGTATTCCTGATACCGAGCGGTTGATTGGATGGCTTGGCTTCCTGTCTTTACCATGCTGTAGGAAAAGGAGAGGGCAGTCGCCGTTGGTTGTACAGTCCTCCAATATACAAATCGGCCTTGTTCCTGGGCCTTTCGTTCGTTACGGCACTGTAGCAGCACTCACTGTAGCACGATCATGATCAATACGGCGCGACGCGCAGGATCACGTGTAATTTGATTGACGTCATGATTTGAAATGTGGACTGATTTGGACAGCAGGATTGACTTTGATGGACCGAATTTTTGGATGCCAGGTGGTGACTTGTGTCTGGCCCCCCAACTTGGCGGTCGTTGAGCAGCTGCGGTGTTCGTTGTCGTTGTCGCTTGGACAAATCGGTGGAGGTGAGTGAAAGCTTTACTGGCACCGTGCTGCCACATGGTTTCGGCGATTCTCATAGCTCACCATAGTCTGCTTCTTTTCTGCTTGGTTACCGACTAAGTAGCATATATCCACCCCTTCCTTCTCTCTCAGTCTTGCCTAATCACCGCTTTTGGCGTCCTCTTCGCCAACAATGACGATGGAGTCTCTCAAAATGCCACGTTCTGCTTCCATGCCTTACCCTCCCGTCGACCTCGCTGCTCTACCCGCCCGTACCTCCATTGCCGCCTCCCTCAGACGTGATTCCCAGGTCGTCGTCCCAGATGCACCTATAACGCCTCCGTTGTCGCCAGGACGCAGTGCACTCACCATTGAGGACACCGACATGGACGATGGGGACGATTCCATCATTGTTGACGTCGAGCCGCGGTACAGTGGTCCCGACGTCGACTACCAGCCCCAGTCGCCTGAATCAGTTGTGGCCCCGTCAATAGACAACCCACAACGGCCTTTACGCTTACTCGAGGATGAGCAGGTCCACCTCCAGAAAAACGGTCTCAAGCTGACGGATTTCGAGGTCAGAGGCGTACTAGGTGAGTCGACAGTCTGCTTGGTGCCTTCTATTTCCTCACAACATGCCCTCAGGGACGGGAACCTTTGGTCGCGTCCTCCTCGTCCGACATCGAGGATCAACAGGCACCCAGAGTCACTTCGCGATGAAGGTGCTGCGCAAGACGGAGATTGTCCGTCTCCGACAAGTCGAGCACGTCAACGCCGAGCGGTACATCCTTTCAAGGGTGCATCACCCGTTTGTTGTCGACCTTTTTGCCACATTCCAGGACAGCTTGAATGTCTATATGCTCATGTCATACGTCCCTGGCGGAGAGCTCTTCACCCACCTTCGCAGAGCTCACAGGTTCACCCCAGACGTCACTAGGTTTTATTTGGCCACCATCATTTTAGCGCTTAAATACCTCCATTCCTTCAATATCATCTACCGAGACCTCAAACCAGAGAATCTCCTTCTCGATTCTCGTGGCTACCTCCGTCTCACCGATTTTGGCTTTGCAAAGATTGTTGACGACCGTACTTGGACACTCTGTGGGACACCCGAATATCTTGCTCCCGAAATCATCCAATCCGATGGCCACGGTAAAGCCGCTGATTGGTGGGCATGTGGGGTTCTATGCTACGAAATGCTCGTCGGCTATCCGCCTTTTTTTGACGAATCGCCGTACGGGATTTACGAGAAGATTCTCAATGGTCATATCCACTGGCCGAAAACCATGGATCCGCTTTCTAAAAGTCTCGTTAAAGCCTTTTTGAACCCAGATCGAACTCAGAGGTTGGGCAACATGATTGGCGGACCTCAGGATATTCTGGACCATTCCTGGTTTAGAGGCGTGGACTGGGATGCATTGGAGAGGCGGGAAATAAACGTGAGCATTTCCAAATTAGTATCTCTTTCTCCCAGCCTTACGTCCGTTCGGTCAGGCCCCAATTGTCCCCATGACATCTTCCGGAGACGATACCCGTCATTTCCTGGCCCAGCCCCTTCCACCGCCAGACGAGATGCCCGGCCTCCTTAGAGAAGAAGCACCCGCTACCATCTTTGAGCGCTTCGACCCCATAACTTACCAGTTTCTTGAGTTTTAAAGGCCCCCACCGTGTGTATCGACCAAGCTATTTATTCCACGTTAAATTTTGCTACGTCTTCTCTCTCGGCCATATCTATTCATTCAGGATCTGATTGTATCAAATTACTACCCACTCTTTTTTGTCTTTTCGTCTCTCTCCAATTGTATGGGTCGTTCTTGACGTATGCATCGCTTCTATTGTATATATCATTATTCGTGGTACATAATTTCGTACTCGTTCTTCGTTCGTTTTCGTCTTTCTTGTCTTGTCAGCACTCAAGTGGTAGTGTAGCTGTGATCTGCTCTTTGGGCACAAACCATAAGTATACCTCTCTTGTATTGTTACTTAGGTAGATATAAATGACCATCGCTTTTTAATTACTTGACACTGGGCACAGGGAACTAGGGCATTTCATCTCCGACTCAGTGCACATGGACCCCACAGCAAATTCCCTGCAAGAAGGGTCGAACAAGCCATGAAACTCCGGTTTGACCGTTGATCCTCTTTTCGACCATTGTGCTTCGCGGTCTTCTCTTGCAACATTCTTCCTACATCAGAACTACTTTGACAAGTGTGCGGGAAAGAATTTCGTTGGAATTCATTGAAAACTACAAAAGAGGTTACAAGGGTGAAGGAGATGGCCGAAAGACCGCGAGCATATGGAAGCAGCGGGATATGTGTAGGCCCGATAGCAACTGCAGAGGCCTTGATAACTTCGGTGATATTCACCAAAATAACTCGTGTTCATGATAGTTGGTAGGAGGACATCTCGGGGTGCTCGGTAGACCGGACCGAAAATACAAGGACCGCGAAAATGGCACAGCGAGCGTCGGCGTTGAAATCACGTTTCACGTGCTTCTCACGCCACAACCGCGTCTTGTCTTTCGCCCACCATGTCCACCAATTCTGACATTTCTCCTCGCGTCAACTCTGCGCACATGCAGCGCTTCATCGGCAAGACCGTCCGATTACCATGCAAAATAAAAACAGTGAGCTTGCCTCTGTGTCGCGTGTGTCATGGATCGTGATGGTGGATTCTAGTATTCGAGCGATGGAGGGAGCGCTACGGTGACGACAAGCGATGATGGTGAGGTCGTCGTTCGTCTCATACCGGTACGTGCTTCTCTGTGTCCGTGTGGCACCGTCCTTGACTGACGATGCACAGAACATGGAGATTACCACAACTTACGCTGAGTTCATTGGCACGGTGGTGGACGCTGGTACGCTTAAGATGATGGCTGTTGTGGGGATGGGCGAGGATCTTGGTGTGTCGTCTCACCTGTGTGCTTGGTGATTCATGTTCTGATCTATAGTAGATCTGTCCCTGGTCAACAAGGTCGTCGAAGTCATCCACGACAAAAGATTTTACGAAAGGATCTTCTCATAGTTTCAGCAGCTCGATCGACATCTTGTATCAATATGGCTTTATCTGCAATGTTCATAACTTATTCGCCCACTTCCACGGGTATTCTCCTTCCCTATTAGTGAAAAAGACGACGTCGCGACTTGAGGCCACCGGGGACGTCTAATCACGAAAATTCCCAGCAGCGATGCCGCGTAAAATGTGATGGCGGTCTCCGTATCTGTTTGATATGGAGAATGATCCATTTTCTGACTCGCTCTGGGCACTTGTTCATTCACCCTTCCTTGCGCAATACAAAGGGTTGTCGACGTCTGATGATAAGCCCGCGATCGGAGGAACTATACTTTCCCAAAGTTGTTCAAGCACTCTGGAACTCAGCCCTTCTGTGTTAACAATGCTGATGGAGGTAACACCGGTTGGCTCTCATGCCGGAAAATGATGCCGCGGAACATTTATACTCGTGGAAGAGGTGCCGGTAAGTCGTGAATGTATTATCTGTTCGGTGAGAGACCGGAACCAGACTTGCACCCTCCTTCCCACCCTTAATACCAGCGGCGCCTATTGTTCTTGAGACGAGCTGCGGCGACTTGTAGTTCAAATTGATGTCAAACTTGGTCTTTTGTCGCTGACGACAATAAGTTTACCTCTTATTGACTCTTGAGCTGGGGATTTAGGCAGGCAGACTCCCTACCCTTGATAGCCGGCAACGGCAGGAACGGGAACGCGTGTACAATTCTACTTTCGGCAGTATATACACGGCGCCTAGTAAATGACTGTTTCTTGCCTCTAGCTTCGAGCATCGTCGCTAGATCCTAGGGTCTTCGTAAAGACATCTCATCTGAAAGATGGAATGTTCGACTCTCCGAGCCTTATTCCTATTCCTTCTCTTGCAAGGATTATCATTTTCGCTTGGCTTGATCATTGAAGATCCATTTCAGTGGGCTCACGTCAGCTCGCAATTCTTCGCAGAGTCTCCTATACCTGACTTGTCAGTTCCCTAGGTATCGCCAAGTGATACATTGGAATGGGCCGATTGCTATACTGATTTACAATGTGCACGTCTAAAGGTAAGCACTTGCCGTTCTTCTATTACCTATAGTATATTAATATTATCCGCGAAGGTCCCTCTCAACTATTCGGAGCCGAATGGAGAAACCATTGCTATCGCAGTCATTCAGTTCCCTTCCAGTTTCCCAAGAGAATCCCCTGATTACTTGGGCCCCATCCTCCTCAATCCTGGTGGACCTGGCGGAAGTGGTGTGGATTTCCTTCGTGGAATAGGTCACACTCTCTCGGAACTTTTTGATTCTAGGTTTGATATCGTTAGCTTCGATCCCCGCGGTGAGCACCCCTGTGCTATCCGTCGTTTCCTACTTGCTAATGCCCATTTTACAGGCGTGGCTCGATCGGCGCGTGTATCCTTCTTTGACACTGACGTCAAACGGGAACTCTGGGCCTACAATGCATTAGAGGAGCTCGGTGGAAAACCGGAGGGAGTCCCGATGGCTTGGGCAAAGGCCACTATCACTGGGCGTCTTGCTGGTGAACATGACACGGGCATTTTAGCTCACATCAATACGGACCACACCGCGCGGGATATGCTCGAGATCACGCAGGCATATGGATATGAAAAGATACAGTATTGGGGTTTCTCGTACGTGGTACTACTGTTTAAGAAATTCCCATGCTTTAATGAAGTCGCATCAGATACGGGACTGTCCTCGGCGCAACCTTTGCCTCTATCTTTCCGGTACGCCAACCTAATTAACGTCGGGCTTCAACTCTAAAATAATTTGATTAGGATAAAGTGGGGCGGATCATTATTGATGGCGTTGTTGACGCGGACAACTATTATGCCAGTGAGTTTTTCATGACACTACTTCGACACGTAGTTCAACGAGGCCCCACTAGCTCTATGGTCCAACAACTTGGTAGACTCCGACAAGACGTTGCAAGCCTTTTTCGATGGATGCTTCGAAGCTGGGCCTCAGAACTGTCCCTTCTATGCGGATAGTCCGAAAGCAATATCCAACCGGCTCGACGCTCTGTACGAGAACATCCGCACAAACCCAATACCATTGAGACTGGAATCGTCGTACGGGGTGCTGGATTATCCTCGTCTCCGTGCCGCTATCTTCCGGTCGCTGTACAGCCCACACACTGCCTACCCCATCCTAGCACAGGCTCTTGCGGACTCGGAGTTGGGCAATGGAACACTTCTGTTCAATATGATAGAGCAATCCTCCGAGGCCTTTGAGTGTTCTTGCGACCCTTCAGTGAAAGCTCTTGCACCTGTCGTAGATTCAACGATGGCCATTATGTGTAACGACGGTGCTCCTATTCCTAGAAGCCTGAAGGCTGCCCAAAGTCATTATGATAAAATGACGGAAGCGTTCGACTGGGGAAGTATGTGGGCTGGGTTACGAATCAGTTGCTCGTGCGTAGTGTTAGTGGCTCATTCAAAATTTCCGGTCCTGATCGTTTCCAGGGGATGGCCTGAGTTGGCGAAGGATAATTTCCAAGGTGAGCCTGAAGTTTCTACAGCCTCTCTAACCTCATCCGCCTGTAGGTCCTTTCATTGCTAACACCAGTCACCCGTTGCTACTCATCGGAAATACGGCTGGTAAGTTGGATCCTTGTACACTCTGTGCTGTGGCTCATAGATCTGAATAGATCCGGTCACTCCTTTGGTCGCGTATATCAATCCTCCTCGTGACTGCTTGGCCATCGTTAACGCGCAATTTCATAGGGCGAAGCACATGTCGAAAGGATTCACAGGCTCCGTAGTTCTGACTCAAGATTCACCTGGGGTAACGTCCTCACTCTTCTTCTGGTATCCCTAGCCTCATGGTAACTTCGTAGCACTGTTCCCTGGCCGCTCCTTCACTTTGTACTCAGCAATACATTCGAGAGTACTTTTTTAATGGGACGCTGCCTGATCCGGGCACAGTATGTCCTGTGATGGGTGGCCCATTTCCCAAGGCTACAAGTTTGGAGGATGATAAGCAGGCTGTGTTTTCGGCAGAGGAAAGACGCCGGCTGTTTGTGGCTCGAGATTTGACTCACTCTTTTGGTGCCGGGCAATGGGGACCTCTGTCAGTTGCTATCTGATTCTTATGCCTCATGTTTTCAGAGTTATGTCAAGTGCACGCGCGGGATTTAAAGTAACAGCACCTTGGCCAGAACCAATAACATCGTATAAGTACTCCGATCAGTTGAATAACAGATACCAGAAAGAATCCATCCATTATATTTGCGTGTGGCGTCAGGCGCCATACTGATTTGGGCCAACAATGATGTATCATCCAAGATGCGTGCTCCTACTTATCTACCAGATGAGTCTCGATCTGATATTTCTATCAAGTCGCTAGCAATCAGCCGCGGAAAACAAGTCACCTCTTGAAACTTCAAATTCTAGTTGCGAACTGCCTGCCCGAGGTATCGACCGATCCTTTCGAGGGGCTGGTATTTCACCGTGAATCAAATTTAGTCTCTAGTTCAGCATTTCCTGCATTTCAGGGATCTATCATGTACTAGTTTGGCAGTAGGTTCACGCTCTACAGAAATTGGTGGCGGTCACTTGCAACTGCAGCCGCGTTGTTTTAAACATTTCCATGAAAAACACTTCCGCTAGAGCGCATGACATTTCCGGCTACTCAGAGCGCCCCGGACTTAGAAACCCAGCGAAGTAGACGCCTGCCCTGCCCCAAGTACACAGTTACACGGTCAAATCGTGGTAAGCGGACAAACCACCGCATTTGTCGTTTTCACCGTTGCGACTTAGACACCTGTCTGAGGGGCCTATGAGGACTTCCGATAAGCTTTTGAGCATATCTGATAATGACCAAAGCGAAATGCGACAGAGAACCCTATAAGTTGACTCCACATTCCTCGAACACAGACGACAACATGATGAAATTGAGGGTACTCACATATATAATGCAGCACTTTAGTTGACCATGGCAACGGGGGTTCTCGAATCGATGCCCATTGCTTAGCAAGCTCCGGTGGTAGGCCTTTTCAGCGATTGAAAGTACGAAAGTCAATACTGTCAAAATAAATTGGGGGATAAGCCTGAAGCTATTCTTCGGTGAGTAGCGGATACATGTCCTCGAAGAACTTTAGGGCCTCGACAGCGTCTTTTGTAGTCTCGAGTGACCATCATGTCAAACAAAGGTAAGGAGTCAAATGCTAAGGTAAGAGCCCCCAACGCTCCTCGATCTGAATGCCGTGTTCCCTATCTGAAATCGTGGGAGGGCACAAACAACTACCTCATATATGACACCGCACAGGGAGAGCCTGACTATGATCCCTTTGCGTTCGACGTCGCACTGCTCGGGTTTCAGCTCTGCCAGCCATTCCAGGTTCGAAAGATCTCCATTTTTGTACATCGTTAGCGCACGGAAACATGATTGCAATATCGAAATCAATGTAAACGTAAGTGAGTAGGCCCGCACGACGCAGAGGCCGATGGAAAGCCGTTGTGATGTTTTCCCGTTCCCAGTGGTCGGAATGAGCATGGTTCACTAGAGTGTTACCCTGTTTAATATCCTATTACGAGGTTAACCAAAGGCCGTATTTTTTAAGGTTTACTAACTCGGTGAACAATGTTTTGTTGATGTAGAAACACGAGACCCTGGTTGAAGTCAGTAACGATCGGAGACAAGGAGAAGTTCGACGAGCCTTCAGGAGGTCATGGATTTCCTGGAGCACTTCGCTCATCGCGTCAAAATGTTTGACGGGTAAGCTGATCATGGACCATCTGAAATACACTTCAAAGTCTAGAAGCTTAGAATATTTGAACGGTGCTTACTTTGGCAAAACAACACAGGAGTAATCTTCCAAATCGAGGAACTCAAGTACTGGTATGATATTAAGTGGCAATGAAGACTGTGATTGCTCTTCGCTGATACAACGTAAGATACGATGCTCCTCGCTGTCCTTCTTGACGAGTTTGATAGCCACCAGACGCGTTTCTCGGTCTTGTGCGTACCAAACTCTTCCCCGTAAGTATGCCATTAGCTGAATTCACATCCGTGGAGACGAGACTGAGACTCCTACTGAAACAGGCTCGGAGCTCAGCAAATAATTTTGGCTGGGTTCGCCGTCCAGCGAGTGGCTCTGTCTGTACGCGCAGGGCGCGTAGGGAAACGGGGAGTCCGCAGACACGTCAACTTCAGGAAATGGCAGAAGAGGGTAACATAAAAGCGTCGACTCTCCATCATGAAATTGACGGAGATAGAGATGGTAGCCTCGCTCGGCGAACCAATCGCGCATAGACTGCCACCATTCGAATCGTTCCAATACAATGTCGTAGTTACAGTCCTCGAGCGAATCAAGGTTAACCTGTATTGATACGTGAGATGAGCGATCGACCTGTGACAAACGACGCTAGAGATAACTCCCGAGCTTCATGATCGTGTTAGATGCGTTGACGCGCAACCGTGGGAATTTCGCGTGCAGTAAGGATAAATAAATCGCCCTAAATTATTTCGACAGGGCTCTTCCTTAGTAACGTGGCATCAAAGTTCTCCGAAACGAACGAACTGTTGGGAAAACGGTGAATTTTGGATAAAAGAGGATATAATACATGGCTGTATCTATTTGGCTCCCCCAGGAGCACCATTACAAATCACCTGCCCCGCCAGGGAGTTCAGGGTTCAAGGACGCCCCTCTGGTTTGGTTGTATCTGTCGGGTACTAGACCATCAACTTTTCGAGATCTAATCTATGTCGGACTCAGTCTCTTCGCATGATTAATCAGATTTAACACTTCTGTCAGGATCATTGAGTTAGGACTCAGGGAAGGTTGGCCTTCAAGCTTCATGAGCTGCCATAAGCCCAGCATTCCTGGGACAGATTTTTGCACAAACAGGTCGGAGGATAAGATCGTCAGACCAGCAGGCTCCCCTGCATTTCGACGCACCCTAACACATTATGTATATCCAACCAAAATGAACAGTGAGCTGCTGATATCAGAGTGTTAAGTGAGCAGGTGCATGTGGGCATGATAGCAGATTGATGGTAAAGAAGGTTGCCAAAAACAACGGCCCATGCAATGGTGAAGAAAGAACAAAAGAAATTCATTCTCGGCCATTATTTGTACAGGATAAAGACAAGCAATGAGAGTGGTGAAGCAATTACTGTGCTGTAGATGATCGTCACTGAGATGGTATCTAAGAAGGCTGGGGGAGCTGGATCGACTCATAGCGCCTCTGCAACCATACCTGTGCCTAGAGGGGAGAGGCTTATGCAACTACCGCCCGGGGGAGCCAAATAGATTTATTCATAATACATTGCCAATGGAGAACTTATCCCCAGGCAAAGCGCGAAAGCTAGCTAGCCTGGCAAGATGAAACTAATGTAAGATGAAACAAACGGTTGCGGTAAGGAGCATGCATGTTGCCTTAAGTATACCTATCAGGAAAAATAAAGAGCTGATTGTGGAAATAAGTATTCATGGCCTGACTAGTGTCATGATGGAAGTCCGAAGATTGAAGTGACTTAGTGGCAACGCCGTCGGAACGAGAGCACCCGGGAATTCAAGAAACAAATACTGAGTTTTGCTGCATGTTCCACTTGACGTTCAAAAAATCCATTTGGAATGGTGAGATGCGTCTACACAGAATATGTTATCTTAGAAGAGAATAAGTATGAGGACAGCTGTATAGCTAGGGGCTATTTCCCGATGCAGACCTGCCGTGGGAATTTGCACTTGTCTCTTACCTCGAAATTCATGGCGTCGCGTTTGGTGATCCCCAGAGCCCGAGTGACTCTGGGAAATATTGGACCGGCCTCTGGGTCATTGCACCACGTATGAAATTTCTCCAGTGCTCTGGCCTGCAGCTGACTGTCTCCAGCAAAAACGTGTCGGAAGAGGCCAAGGCTCGAATCATGGAGGAACGGCCGGACGCGGTAACAATGGTCAGAAGAGTCGTTCCGGTGCAGGCATCAAGCCAGGATTCGAAGGTGGTCAGACTCCCATAACGAGGCGATTCCCAAAGAGAGGCTTTTACAACCAGTCTGTCTTCTTATTTTCGGGTGCGTTCGAATGCTCACCCGTCTCGTAGGAATACCAAAACATGGGCGCCAGTGAACCTGGAACGACTTCAGTTCTGGATTGATCAAGGACGAATAACGTCGAGTGCTGAGAAACCTATCACGGCGAGGGAGCTGCTGCTGTCGGGCTGTATACACGATGCCCACGATGGAGTCAAGGTCCTAGGCGATGTATGTTTTTGTGCTATAGGAATTGGGACCTTCCTTATTGATATCACCAGGGTGCTGAGCATTTCAAGTCCAAGATTTACATCACTCCTTCTCGAGCATCCAAGACTGCCGTTCAAGCTATCGAGAAACTAGGAGGCACTGTGGTGTGCAAGTATTACACTCCACAATCATTGAGGGACTGTCTGAAAGGTCGTACGGATCGCATCGAGGCCGCTCCGACACGTCGTGACGATATCAGTACGTGCCCAACTCGCTATCTACACTTGGAGCTACTAAGTTATCCCGGACAGTATGGTACGGGCGGTATCGAAACCGTGGGTACATTGCACCGCAGACACTGGATGCTGCTGCCAATCTACCATTTGTCGAAGACAGATGGAGAGTCCTTGCAAAGGAGCTTGGTGTCTGGAAAGACCAGAGATTCGACAAACAGAAGAAAAGATAGTATAATACATCTGCTAATACATCAAGGATCTGTTTCCATACGATCTGGAGAGATGCTTCTACTACGAGACCGGAATGGGGACGGTGACCGTGAACCTGAACGAGAACGAGAAGGGCTTCTGGAAACGAAGCGACCTGCAGATGACAAGCTCCTGCTCCTGCTCCGACTTCGCGAGCGCGAGCTCGTCCTGCTACTGCTCCTGCTTCGACTTCTTCCTCGGTCGCTGCCATGATCACTTTTGCCTTCCATTGCGTCTAGTAGACGACTTTTTCTGGGTCCGATGTCCCCGTTTTCTTCAAGAATTTGTCTTTTTGCCAGTCGTGGCAGAATGATATCGCAGACGCGTTCCTCCGTTAGCAGTGCATCCGCGAACTCGTCAATGAACGTAAGAGAGTAGCCGGCTGAGAAATTTTAGATATAGAATAAAGGATACGGACGAAGTGAGACGCACCCATGTTCCGTAGCCGTAATTTTCTAAAGTCTTTTAGTAGTGGTTCGAGGAGATCGTACACCTCAACCGCACGAAATGTCATTCGGATGTACATTGCCGCCAGAGCCCGTAGATATCTAGCAAAGGTCACTGACAAGAAAGAAGGAGAAGAAAACCACGTACTTGAAATCCTCGGCCTGTAGATATTCAATGAGAATTTCTTTCTCGGGCTGGATCTGGAGCAGCTTCAGCAAGAGACACATAAAATCTGTCGGCCGCTGGTTTCCATAGACGCCTCCAATATATTTCAGTTCGATGGCCTTGTCAATGAGGCTCTCGGCTACGAGATACTATGAGTACGACGTGCTGTATCGAGGCGCGAGCTCACCAGTCAATGCAAAACAATGTTCTTTCCAGTAATTGGACTCGTAAATCCGGTTGCGGATGACAGTTTCGACTAGATGCTGATATGATGAGCACGCTGTGTAGGACGATGAGGACCGCCTACTTGTGGATTCTGGCCATGGATGGCGAAGGAGCCGCTGACGGTGGTGTTGGCCATGAAGGGTGATGATGAGTCGCGTGGTAGTCTCACTTGCAACCTTGCCTCTGACCGTGACCTTCTCCTTGCCTTTCACAGCGACGCTGCTCTCTCTCGCCGCTGCCGTCGTTCACGATGAACTCAACACCAGCACAAGGACCGTCGTCGATACCAACCCGCCTGACTGGCAACAACAAACGACCCCGGTCATCGTTTGGCTCGTCGTTCTCCTTCGGTCCCCACAACATGGACTCCTTCACTGAAGACGGCAATTCGAGCACCATGTCCTGGTCGAAATCTGTAGCGCTCGACCCCAACCGTTCTATGCTCCCCGTTTCGCCACTTGGACTCAGCCCGCGTCGCCAACGAAAGGCCAAGGAGAGTTCAGTCCGGCCTCCACATCCTCTCACCATTGACACTACAGACGTGTTCCAAGGCCCCGAGGACGACGCCGACGACGAGCAGGAGCACGAATGGGGCATCATTGACCGCATGCGTCTCTGGCGACACGATGCCATGATGCAGCATCTCTACGAGACCGCAGCGTTTTGGGGGGACAAAATCCTAAGCTGGACGAGTAAGTCGCGTCTTTTTGTTTCTATTCTGCTGGGTCGGCTCATGTATCGTAGACGATCCAAACGACGCGTTTTGGCTCGCGCAGACGTACTTCCAGATTCATCAGTATGCCAGAGCAGAGAGGCTACTGACGCGCCCGTTTCCTGTTCCCGCCATGATGGTCACCCTACCATCGTCGGGGCCACCCAATGGAAATACCTCCTTTCTTCCGCTTGATTCTGACAGGCCGTCGACTTCCTCAGTACGTTTGCCCATGGGCCCAGGGACCTTGTTGGGAAAAGCTGACGATACGCGTCCTGGAGTCGGAATGTCGAGGCTAGTGGATCTGAGCATCGCATGTCGGTACCTGGCTGCACAGTGTATGGTGAGGCAAGGTAATTGGAATGCTGCGACAGAAATTCTAGGCGAGGCGAACCCTTTCCGTGATTCAGGCAAGTAAACTCATCTCCAACCAGAGTCATGCACTTATTAGCTATGTAGTGAAAAGCGGCCCGTCAATACCGAATATCGATGGTGGCATCAAGGTGATCTATGTCTGTCCGCTGTATATACGTCCCCTCATCATAACAGATCGAAGCGTCAATGTGTCACCTCCGAGGGATTGTCATGCAGAAAATCGGACGCGTCGACCAAGCAAAAGAATGCTTCATGGAAGCCCTCGGTCTCGACGTAAAATGCTATGAATCCTTTGAGAAGCTTGTCAGTACTGAAATGATGACTTCAGATGAAGGTTGGAGGCAGTCCTATCGTCTATCATTATCTATTAACTACCCACCTCAGAGTGGGAGTTCGTGCAATCCCTCCCATATCAGGTACAGACCCCGAAGGATGCAGAATTTGTTCGACTTATGTACACGACTCGTCTGCGCAAGTACAAACATACGGAGGAACATGCGCTCGCACGTCAGAAGCTTGTGGAACAGTATCACCTGGGCGACAACCCAGACGTTCTGTTCAGCTTCGCCGACTCCCTGTATCTCTCATTCAGATGGCACGACTGTTTCACAATCACATCACGGTATTTTCATTCTCTGTCTTGTCGTTGTATTTCGCTGATGATCTGTTCTGCAAGGATTCTGAGCTTAATTTCTATCCATGACCACACTTTGCCGTTACACATCGCGTGCATGTTTCACATAAACCACTTGCACTCTAAGCTCTTCCTTCTGGCGCACGATATGGTGGACAGAGAACCTGACAATCCGTTGAGTTGGTATGCGGTCGGAGTATGGTATCTCGGTAATAAGAAGTGGTCGACAGCTAGACAATATTTTGGGTAAGACGTTCCAGCTCCCAACTCGTTTAATCCCTGACCTGAGAATTTGCCCCAGGAAAGCAAATTTACTGGATCCGAGATTCGCCCCCGCGTGGGTAGCTTTTGCGCACACCTTTGCGTATGAGGATGAACACGATCATGCAATTACGGCTTACTCTACGTGTGCACGGATGTTTACGGGGTAGGCCCTCTGTTGTGTCTTCGTGCGCCTGAACTAAAGACGTTTGATTTAAGCACCCACCTGCCTTTAATGTTCATCGGCATGGAACATCTAACATTATCCAATACCAGTTTGGCGGAGGAGTCGCTGTCCGCTGCAAGGCACATGTGTGATACTGACCCTTTGCTTATCAACGAGCTGGGTGTGCTGGCCTTCAGCCAGGGCAAGTGAGTGATTTCTTTCATGGACGACATGTTTCTTATCCTGTGCTAGGTATGATGACGCCGCCGATCTATTCCAGCAGGCCTTGAAGCTTGCAGAAGTAACGCAGGGCTCCCGTATCAATTGGATATCCACGTATCTGAATCTGGGGACTGCCTATCGTAAACTAAGGTGTGTAGCTGAATGGTTGTTTTAGGGAATTCATCTGACGCTACCTTGAAGGCGTTTCAACGATGCCAAAGTGGCGTATCAACAGGTACTTGACTTGGATCCCCACAATTCAGTCGCTTTGGGATTCATGGGTATGGTGCATCATCTCCTTGGCTGTGTCGACAAAGCCATCGAGATCTACCACGAGGTAGGGTGTTATTCTTATACTCCCTAACATGTCTTGACGATCGTTTCTCCCGTGCAGTCACTAAGCATTGATCCGGTGAACCATCAAGTCCTTGAGCTTCTCGGCATGGCTCTGGAGGCCACAACTGCAGGAGGACCGAAGATGTCTGACGAGGAATGGAAAAATATGCTCAAGTCAATGACAGAGAAATACTCTTCAAATAACACTCACTCTCAGAAAGGTAAGGAGCGAGAGCGGCCTGACGTGCCCTCGGACATTATTCCAGAGGATGATATGAATGTAGAGTAGAGAGACTTACGGGAAGAAGTGTCTTACAAGCGAAAGATATCATCATGTACATACAGCATTGTCATATTTTGCATAGTCGAAGTCTACTTCTACGTTTCTCAAGCATATACAGGTCCAAAGAGTATTGCCCCTCAAAAGGCGCTGAGCAGGTCCCCTACCTAATTTATGTAGTAAAAATACACACTGGGAAGACACTTTCGACTGAGAAGGGGGTGTAATATAATCTTAACTTCAATAAGTAAACAGAAGGGGCGAAATGGTTAGAAGGTAACGAAAGTCGAGACTAATAACTCTGAGTTGTGACAGGCAGGACAGGCGTGCGCGAACCATTTCGCATGTCTGCGGCAGCAGTGTCATTACTCTGAGTCACGGAAGTGGCTAGGTTTGTCCATTGTGGTCTCATGGCGGGTGGAATGTACTTCGCCATCTCTGGACTGGTCGTCGCGAATGCCGACTTCAACTGCTGAAGCTGCTGCAAACTAAGACCATTGACAGTCCGTCCATCTTGAACATCACCCTTAGGGGTATCGATATGTGGCATGGTAATGGCAGCACGACCGCCACCGTTGGTGGTCGTTGGCGTGGGAGTCAGAGTGGCGGTATGAGATTGGACGGTGGAGGGTAGCCTGGTGTTGTTTGTGGCAGCTACTTGAGGTGCTTGTTGTATTGCGATGGGAGTCGAAATCGGTGGAGGACGTGGTGTCTGTATTGGATGACGAGGCCCTACGGTCGCAGGAATACCTAGCCTGAAGGGGACAACCATCTCCCTCGCGCCGTCTCTATGAGCTATGATTGACGGGTCGTTCATGACAGCAGGGTCAACATCAGCCATAATTCGCATGGAGTGGCGCAAGTATCTACGAAAGAGAAAGTCCGTTAGGATCTACCTGAAGCAAGAAACACAGATACTCACTTGACATCGTAGTCATCCACAAGGATACGATCTTGTTCATCGCTTCCTCCTGCGGACACAACAGGCTCATCGTCTGCGTCGAAACGCCACCGTTCTTCCATTCTTCTATCTTCATCTACATCCATGGAATTGTCAGGCTGGCTGGGTTGATAGTTTCTTCGGTTAATGCCACGGCGATCCACATGCATTCGTCCACCGCGACCAGTACGTAGACGGATAGGCATCGGCTGCCTACTTGAAGATGGGTTTGCTTCCGAGTCTGAATCTGATGCTGTCGCCGCACCCAGCCTAGACGACGATGCATTCGAAGGTGGCATAAATTTGAACAGACGTGAAGCATATGATGGGAGAGGTGCATAGTGTGCATTCTATAAGAAACATGGGGTTAGAATATCATAGCTGGGGCGACAGAGCTACCGACCTCAATGACATCTTCCATGTTTTGGGCGGCGTTATTTGTCCTCACCCTTTGCATAGCAGACTCTATCTCTTCGGATAGAATACATAACCGCTTGCTTGGGCGTATAGCAGGTTCGGCGCGTTCGACGCGTATGATGGGAGTAGGCGCGATTGACTCCCGTTTCGTAGTAGAAATGCGAGGCGCACGTCTGTGTATAACAGTCAATCGTATGAAAAGAACACGGCATTGAAATACTGACGGTTCAGGCTTCTTGACAGGCTTCTCCTTATCGACTAGCAAATCAACATCGGATTTATCACCCAGAGACGGATTCATTCGCTTTAACTCAACCAGAGCAAGTCTTCGTTCCCAAACAGCCTTATTTAGTTGAATAGAGGCCGACTTGTGTTTTTCTCGCTCCAAAACGCGATTCGCTATGTCCAAGGGGTCGGCCAACTGCTTGCTCAAGGCCGCGAGTTTGTCGGAAGAATTAGCTTGTGAAGCGCGTGTCTTGCGGACAGCTTTCACTTCCCGCTGGCGGAAGCAGACATACGATTCGTTCAAAGTGTCCTGTTCATCATACTATAAATTTATTAGTTGATATTGTAAACTATAATGGGATGGTAAACGTACGTTGAGAATAGGTGTAATTCTGAGGCCTCCACGTTCAAGACGACGCTCTTTCCAATGAGGATAGATCAATCGTGCAATACGCAGTAATTGAGAAGGCGGTGGCACCCAAGAAGGAACTTTGAACGTTGAAAAATGAGTCGGTGAAAGCTCATTCGCAAAAGTATCTTGGTAATTTGAGAAATCTGGGAAAGGCATGCCACCACTGAGACTCTGTCGGAGGAGTTGAGAATGCTGAAGTGTCCTGGATAAAGGTATACGAACGTGATGCAGATACTCCGTTTCTTCATGAGTGATCAACTCGAACAAACCCATCACAAGCTCGAACTGATCTTCAGATATCTCAATTGGGGAGTTGTTGTCAGACTCCTTTCCCTTCGCCTTGGTGCTGCGCGCTGAAGCTCGTGTACCTGAGTTGAGCGCTGCCTGGCTGCTGGTGCCCACCCCTCGGGCTTCCTCATTGTTTTTGCCAAGCCACTCCTCGTCTTTCTCGTCCATATAGTACGTTGCTCCATGTGCGAGGCCGCCGGAGATACACTCTTCCACTGTAAATGATGAGAAGATATATGGTACGGGATCAAACCATCGGTTTGCTGGATATAAGCTTTCATAGTTGTCGACGACACCGGTGGAGTCGGGTGTCGGGATGAACACTGACGAAGAGCCCTGAGATTTGCCAACTTCTGCGCTTCGTACTGTTTGAGAGCGAAAGGATGCCGCAGAGAGGACTTGTTGCAAGTGGTGCTCCTAGAACGGGGGATGAGTAAGCTGAACCGTGGACGACACTGCCACCGCCACTAGGTGACATGGCAGCACCTGATTGGCTGAAAGCGACGACTCACATTTGCATCGTCTTGGTCGACGCCTGCGACGCTCTGCAGCAAACGATTCTTCTCCTCGTCTTCATCAAGCATAATTGGTTCGACTGCGACATCCCCGTGCACAATTTTGAGGCGACTTTTGTTGGTAATCCGGTTGCGGTTCCTACTGGACGGCAACGGCGGTTGCGGGCGGCCCATAGCATTGAGGATGAGAGGAGAGAGAGAAATTAAAGGCGGCTTGGAATTGAGGACGGTGTCGCTGGATTTTGAGGTGGGCGGCGCTGGCACTGGCCTTGTTCTGCGAGAGGCGCGTCGTCGGATTTGCCGAAAATGTTTTCGGCAACTTCGGCGGAAACTCGCTATTTGCACGTAAATACATTATGTCATATGACGGCATTTCTATTTTGGGGCATAAAGACGGGATTCTGCGACTTTTGTTCAGTCCCATCGCACTGGACCGCTATAAGGAAAATCGCACCTTTATACAGATGACTACTTTCAATCGACCATTCAGGTCTCTGGAAGCAATTAACGGTCAGTTCGCCGACAAACGGTCTGGTAGCGTACGTACGACTGTCTGGGCATCAACACGATGCATAGGAACAACACACTGCCGGGGTAATACATGGGAGAAGTATCGGCAAAGTAAGGCAAGAAATGGAAAAGGTACACTATGCTATCTGAAGGAAGAAATGTGAGAATTGAGAAGACAAGTTGTGGGTGCTACTCACTGTCATCTGACTTCGACATGTCGCCCCTTCCAGTCTTCCCTAAGACTGTCCTCAACAAGTGCGTCCAGCTCCTTGACCTTGGTCACGGCAATATTGATGATCTTCAACACGTCTTCCGCAACCAGAGGGACGCCGCCCATTTTTTGAACAACGCACAGCTCTCGCTGTGCATTCAATGCGACAGACATCAAGCCTGCACTCAATCGCTGTTCTAAAAGTGTGGGATCCAAAACTGGCTGGGTTGTCTCATCGGGAAAGAAGGCAAAGGTGAGGCAGAAGGGCGTGTGATGGATGGCAAGGGGTACCGGAGCCCGCTCAGACGGCGAATGCTGTAAAGATGAAAATGAGGAGTCGGGAATCGAAGAGAAGAAAAGGCATACCACGGTGACTTCGTCTCCGATGACTTCAACCTCAGGACGCCGGAAATGTTTGAGAGCGACGATGCCCGCTAGACATGCGCAATCGAGCAGATTTCCTGCATCTGACAAAAAATGTAGCGTCAACCGAAGGTGCCAAACCTATCAAGAAGAATATGGGGGGTGAGGATCAGGAATCTGAAAGCTGATGATGCAACTTACTCTCTGCCCGGCAAGAATGCAAAGCGATTCCTTGTCGATAGCATCGCTGCGTCTGAGCACCTTGTCCAGCATTCGAGTTATAGTTATTTCTTCCTCTGAAGGTCTGAAAAAGCATCAGATACGGTTGGAGGTCGATTACAAAGATACGCACCTACCGGCCAAGTTCGTACTCGCTGGAGGCCATAGGTGAGATTTCCGAATGAATGGTCAGAAGCCCTTCAAAAGGCCTTTCAGGCAGAGGCTTGACCATTTTTGCATCTACGTTCGCTATGACTCTACGGCGAGGAGGGAAATATGAACAATGGAAGCAAGCGTAGTGGTAGTGGCTCACCGTGTCTTTCCCAGAGCACATTCAACGTAGCCAAGCTCAGAGCCGTATGTCAGCTTGGGAGCTCGGAGTTCAAGAGGCAGGCGGCCATCCAGGCGCAAAGATTGCTTGAGTGCCTCGTAAGCAAACTCTTTTTCTGGTATAGACGGGGATGGTGGACGCATGATGAAGAGTCCAAGTGCGACCGAAACGGGAGCTAAGACGGGCACGTGGATATATTTATTTATTTATATTATTTCTACCTATCTCGGCTAATTTCCTGTTCAGTTTCTTCGATCCATTTATTTCGACGCTCAGACTTCGAGTCACACTTAGATTACTCTTGCTCCTTCCGTCCATCATCCTTCTTACCTGAAGTAACAATCTACAATGCCAGGCGACGAAACACTGCAAAAACATCAAGAAGACTCTGACTCGGATGCCGAGGATGACGACGTCGCAGACGCGATTCCCAAAATCGAGGTCGACCCTTCAAAACTCACGCCTCTGTCGCCGGAGGTGATATCAAAACAGGTATGAAGAAAATGTCTCTCTGGGTGCTGTGCATTTTGACTCATTTCTACGCAGGCTACAATCAACTTGGGTATGCACGATCGTCTCGCTCCGAGCGTACTATCTGATTGATGGACTGTAGGTACCATTGGCCATGTCGCCCACGGAAAATCGACAGTCGTGAAAGCCATCTCCGGTGTTCAGACTGTCAGGTTCAAGAACGAACTAGTGCGGAATATTACCATCAAGCTTGGCTATGCCAATGCCAAAGTGCGCGACATGTCTGTTCTGTTGACTAAGAATGTTGTTCATCGTGCATAGATATACAAATGCGAAAACGAAGCTTGCCCGCGACCTGGATGTTACCGCTCGTACAGGTCCGACAAAGAGGACAACCCACCTTGCGAACGGCCAGGATGTGGTCATCGGATGAAACTCATTCGACATGTTTCCTTCGTTGATTGTCCCGGACACGACATTCTCATGGCTACCATGTTGAACGGTGCTGCAGTCATGGACGCCGCTCTGTTATTGGTCGCGGGTAACGAAACATGTCCTCAACCGCAAACGTCCGAGCACCTTGCGGCGGTAGAAATCATGAAATTAGAGAACATTATCATCCTACAAAACAAGGTCGATTTAATCAAGGAGAGTCAAGCCCTAGAACATCAAAAGAGCATCGCTGCCTTTGTCAAAGGTACAGGTTCTTTACTATGCACTGCATCTTGCTAACAACGAGATACAGGCACTGTCGCTGAATCGTCACCCATCGTGCCCATTTCCGCCCAGCTGAAATACAACATTGACGCTGTCAACGAGTACATTGTGAAGCGTATCCCAATTCCTGTTCGCGATTTTACCTCAGACCCAAGGCTCATTGTTATTCGATCCTTTGACGTGAACAAACCAGGTTCGGAAGTAGATGATCTCAAAGGTGGTGTTGCTGGAGGGTCAATTCTCACCGGTGTACTTCGTCTTGGCCAAGAAGTAGAGATTCGACCTGGTATCGTGACGAAGGACAACGCAGGGCGTAACAAGTGCCAGCCTATCTTCAGTCGAATCATGTCGTTGCACGCTGAGAACAACTTGCTGCAGTTCGCTGTTCCAGGCGGGCTCATTGGTGTTGGTACGAGAATAGATCCCACGCTTTGCCGAGCGGATCGTCTTGTGGGGCAGGTGTTGGGTGCGGTTGGGAAGTTGCCCAAGATTTTTACTGGTAAGGTTACCAAGCGTTACATAATTCGAACCATCCCTGATGGATTTTCGCAGAGCTTGAAATCAGTCTATTCTTACTTCGTCGTCTTCTGGGTGTCAAGACGGAGGATAAGAAGCAAACAAAAGTTGCGAAGCTCGTCAAGAACGAATTGCTTTTGATTAACATCGGATCTACTTCTACGGGTGGCAGAGTTCTCAGCGCTAAAGCTGACTTGGCGAAGATCCAATTGACTTCTCCAGCCTGTACGGAAATAGGTGAGAAGGTTGCATTGTCAAGGAGAATCGAGAAGCATTGGAGACTGGTTGGTAAGTAGCTGCCTGCTCTAAGATTCGTTCTGGTTCTAACAGATATCCACAGGTTGGGGAAGTGTACAACGCGGTACAGTTCTGGAGGTAGACTAATACGCTGTGTTAGACATATATGTATATGTAACGTGTTACACCCTCACCCATCGACTGTATTTGTTCTTAAGCTATCGAACTAATGGGATTGGTTGTCTCCGTCTAACTCATACTTAGAAGCTGATTCTACTGTACGGCACGATCCTTGCAAGTAGAAACCCTCATTACGCCGATGTTCGGCTTGTTACCTTCCATTTTTCCGTCGCCAAATGAACAAGCTGCGACCCTCATCAGGCAACCTGCGTATGGTCAACCAGTTCGCAGCATTGATGGCTCAACAAACGTCTCGGCACAGGCTGGACTCCGGAGAAAAGTGGTCCCTTTATGTGCGCACCTCGACCTCGACTTTCCTTACTCAATTCGGTAGAGGTATTGCTGTCACTAAGTGGCGTATTCTTGCAACTAGGAAACTGTTTGGTGTCATGCATGAGCAGATCATGTTCTGAGGCAGGAGTAACGACATTTTGACAATCGAAATAACTTCGAACAAGATTGATTCGTTGTCGTTGAAGGTCCAAAACGATATATTCAGTCACTTTATATAACAGTGTTCATGCTGGGCATCAAGCAGATACTCTTAATCCAATTTCGTTTTCCCAAAGAGTGGTGCAAGGTGTTTCTGGATAGGATCTGCCACCGCGGAAGGGGCATCATAGTCCACTGAGTACACGCTCACCGCGGTCTTACATTCTGCGCTGATGATCGTTTCACCTGAAGAAACCGTGTTCAGTGGTATTTTGAAACGAGACTAGGGATGATTCATACCGAGAAGTCGGGTATTTCCATTCAAGAGGACGTTGAGGCCATTGGCTACCCTGTAACAAAGGACATTAATTGTGGCGTACATACGCTGTGTACCACATACAAATCGGTGGAAACAGGAAATCCTGTTGTCGGGTCAATCGAAATCTTGTCGATGGTAGCGCCGCCAGTCATACGCGTTGAAATGAACGGAGGCTGTGAAGAAATGAGTTGAAGGAAAAGTCCTGATGACGCTTGGAAACAACCCACAGCCACGCAAGAATTTCCTGGTCCAAATACTGGCATGTTTATTCTAGAAGACGATTCATTGGCTGAACGCGAGCAGGAAGAATAGTAGACAAACCCGATGCCAACTCCGAGGGGGAGAAGGCGCGTCTTTGTGGTATCAATACCGCGCGCAAGAGCAGCAACAAAACTGGCTACCAACTGCATATGTTGATGAGGATGAAGCGAAAAGAGCTAGTAAAGGTAAATGTTACCTGAGCAGCAATGTTAGCCGGATCATCCTTCGCGCCAGTGTTGGTCGTGAATGAGCGGTGAGTACCGTTGCCCGCGGATATAGCTATTGCCGGTATCTAGGCGAGAATCAGACAATAGTGATCAGAAATTTGGGGATCGCGTACACCTCGCTCAACGGACGCGTAGGACGCGCCGATGGTGCCGCTAAGAGTATACAAGAAAGGGCCATTGTTGCCGCCCTCGTTCGGGCCGGAGACGACAAGGTCGATGGGCTTGCTGCCAAAGTGCATAGGAGCGATGATATCAATGCCGAAAACTGCTGAGGCCGCGGGTGTACCATTGAAATACCCTGGTTTTCTTCAGCATATATGCGCTACGCGATACGAAGATGGGCGTACACAGGTTCTGGTCATTCTTGTCGTGACCAAAGTACGGCGCCCCGACAGGTATTGAGCCAAATTCACCCCCAGGGGGTGTAATGTTGGTGGTGGGAAGGACAAAGGTGCCTCCTCGTCCAGACTGTTGCACCGCCGGCCTTGATACCCGAGTGTCAGGTTCCCGTAGGCGATATGATTGAATGGGCGCTCACGCTACCAAGAGGACGTTATGTCCATCTGCCTTGAGAGCAGAATATGTCGCCCTGTTGTCATCTGTCAATGAAAGCGATGGGAATAGGCCAGTGTGAGCCAGCACCTGATGTTTGCCGACGCCCAGCTATCATCGTTGGTCAAGAGGATATTCAACGACGAGCTCTTTGAGTACGCAGGAAGCGAGAGGGCACTGAGCAGAATGACAGGGACAATGGCGAGCATGATGGGTACCACAAAGAAAAATGCATTATAATGGCCCGTTTTATAGTGGTGTAGTGAGCAGTAGTGGCCGTCACATGAAGAGCGTAGCACAAGCAAATTGACAGATTTCCGTTCAAGCTGCGAGAGCCAATAGTAACGCCGGGTTGTGCACGTTTGATGATGATGATGATATCCCGTTTATAGTATTCACGCCCTTTAGGGCGTATGTATACATCTGGTTACTATCTAACACTACGCGGTATCTCTTGGTCTGGTGCTTTGGTAAACTTCTGGGCTGCTGTATCTGTACTAAACGTGTAAAGTGAAGGTCTGCGAAAAAGAAAGAAGTATGGTGCTGTTGCGTTTCTTCTGCTTGGGCGAGGTGGATTGGTGGTCGTTTGGACCCGTAGGCGTAAAACCTTGTTGATGATGATGTGTGAGTGGGGATCGCGTCGTTTTCGTGGAAGGGGGATCGCGTTTCGGACGTCTGCGTATCGGCGGCAGTGCACGTTTGAAATAACCGCCGGCAAACAAATCAGAGGCCGGCAACTCATTCCTTGCTTTCTACTCTCATCCTCGACTTGCTCGCAATACACTCAATCCCATGCTCATCCTTCTCGACGAGTATTTAACTTATGCTCGGAATATCAGATGGTAGCAGTCTGCCACGACTCCTTGCTGGACACGGCGCACAGATGCATGTACTCGTTGCAGCTGCCCTCTTCGTGTTGGATTTCGACAACAACTCTTGCCGAATATCCACTTGGCTGTCGTTGTTCTTGTCTCCAAATAATGAACAGGAGAATGCAAAGCTTCCCTACGAATCCTGGCGATGTTCGCGATGCGATGTTCTAATTCGCGATTGTTGCGTCGATGCTAGGAATCCGGTAGGTCCACCGCAACTAAACACGGTGGACCTCGATATACCGGATCAGACGGCAATGCTGGATGTTAGCAATGTCGGGTTGACAAGTAAAAATATACTCGGCCATCAACTGGCTTTGCTATATCCTGCACGGGCGGGGAATATCTTCCTTGTACCACGGCCTGGGCATTCTATTTCCCATCCTGGTCCCTCAAAATATTTCTTCGGTGACTTCCTTCGAATGCTTTTCTGGTATTCTCCTTGGATGTATGCTCCATATAGAGCACTTATTCTGGGTATCATACTCTCCGAGCGGTCTCCGTGCCGACCTGGATGATATTTCTCCGTGGTCTCAGGATTCCTTCGAGTGTGCTAGGACAATGTTGCACACCGTTTGTTTCCATCATATGTGCGACTGTGAATCGCCGTCCTTATGCCGAGGTAAATGTTATCCTCCTGTTTGTCTTACGACCTTACTAACGATAATGTCCACCGAGGCATTGAGCACTGCACGCAGGCGCACACTCCTGCCTCGACTGTACCTTACTATGAACCAGCACGTTCAGCGAAGCAAAACGATATACAATGAAGCTGTTTCCCCCCGCACGTACGGCGCTTGAACGAGAATGGTGGCCTTTTGCCGCCGATAGTTATCGGATAAGCGCCCTTTTTCATCCTCTACCGATGGCTGTGGTTTCGTGTAGAGGTTGCTGTTCCATAGGATTTCACTGTATCGTGTTGTAGTAGAAAAATGTTGAATGATAAAATGTGGTAACAATTGCCGGAGTGGAACATGACTGAGCCACCCTTGCATCTTGACTATTGACACTCTGGTACTCCAGTCGCCCTGCGGTCGTCCGACAAAAAAATTGGCTGTTCTGTTTTCTCTGTGCGGCCGTGGCCTGTAAAGGTCCTTTCTTGCATCCTTGGTAGAAAAGATGGCATCGACGGCGGGATACGTGCTGCCCCCAGGAGTGCCCGTCTGCCAGCCTCCTCACCTCGAGGGAGATGCTTCTCTTGCGACCGAAATTCTGCCAGGACCGCCTCCTCTGGGCCATACCCAGCACCCGGCAACGACCAAGAAGTCATCTACAATGTACTCGTCCCTCTGGCCCGATGATCCTGGTACCACCTACTCTGGCATCGTCCACGGCACCTTGATAGGCCAGGAGTCCATGGACATCCTCAAGACTCGTGTCAGGGTGGATAAAAGGTCTGTCTGCTTTCATTTCGCTGTACCACCTATGCTGACACTTTTCGTCGTGTTTTAACCCCCCTTCCTTGTCTTTCCTTACCCACCACCTCGTCACTTTGTCAGCGCTGTCACTGGCCGCGCCCAGCGTGCATCTGCTCGCAACAACAACAACAGTGCTCCCACAGCCGACCCTCCTGAGCCTGTACAAGCGCAATCGCCACCGCATTCGCCGCCATCGGCCCCGGGAGCGGATTCCATGACCGGAATCGACGACGACATGCCCGTGTTGTCCCGTTCTGCTTCATCCCAAAACTTACAGGAGCCTCCTTCGACGAGCACGAACGGAAGGCTGAAGAGGAAGGACAAAGGCAAGGGCAGAGAAATAGAGACGTCTGCTGTCAGAATCAAGGAGGAGGCCCCCATGATATCTCTGCTTTCACCCGAACCAGGGCATCTTGTGAGTACTTCTTACTCTTTTTTCCTTGCTACGCTGATGCTGTACGGCGCTCCAGATGACCAACCAAGACCACTGCTCTGCTTGTCGCCAGCTGGGCAAACTCGTGTATTGCGACGGCTGTCCCAGGGCCTTTCATCTCTGGTGTCTCGATCCGCCGATGGAAAGCGTCGATGAGGGCGATAGTAGATGGTTTTGTCCAGCATGTAACATTCGCAAGGTGAGCATTTTCAGTCTTTTTCTTTACCTTTCATTGTGACGCCAGACTCAGGATCCACCCAAAAAACCACCCGCTTCCCTCATATCTCCCCTCATCCATCTGGTCGATACCTCTATACCCTCAGAATTCCAGCTCCCGGCTGACGTTCGAACGTTCTTCAAGGACGGTGAGTTGTATCTACGTGTCATGTATTGCAGCAATGTGACTCTGCCTAGTCGCAACTGGTGACCGGGGGGCTTACGTGGATAGCTCAGAGTTAAAACCACCACGGCTCAAGTGCGTCCTGTTTTGTCGTTCTCGCCTCACGGGTACTGACATTGTTTACAGTCGGCATGGTCAATTAGAAGATCGCGATTCTTATCGATTAAAGGACAGGAACGGGGCGCCTGTTCTCTGCCATCGTTGTGGCACCTCTGCTCTTCCCGACAACGTAGCTGCCGCTGCACCAACTGCAAAACGTGCCCGAAGATCCACATCAAAAGGCGCACACTACGAGATGTGGAAACACATTGTCTCCTGCGATTACTGTGACTTGCATTGGCATCTGGATTGCTTGGATCCTCCTCTATCAACAATGCCACCTTTTACTAAAAAGTGGATGTGTCCTAATCACGCAGACCGAATCCTTGTCAGTCCACTTATCGATCATACTATTGCTACAACTGACACTCTTTAGCCTCCCCGACATCGAATACCAAAGCATAATGCGCCCCCCATCGAAATAACTAAGCCCAGGCAGTTTAACAACGGCAATATAGAGGTCATTCCGTCTCAGCTTCCATCAACAGCCATATCACACCCCAAAGTCAATGTGGACGAAGTCCTGATAAACGGGCGACGATATCGGGTTCCCGAACGTATCATTTTATTGGATTTTTGGAGTAAGGTTAATAAAACTGCCGCCACGGGGTACGCCATATGTGCAATTGCATCCGAAAATCCGCACTGACGACGTTGCAGAGATGTGGAAGATAGTTCTCGAATGTCATCGCCACTGACGTCTTTGAGCTCTTTGGATGATATAGAGGATAGGCCTGATCCATCCAAGACCGAAGACATGGCATTAGCGCAGGTAAGAGAAAAAGCTTCTTCTATTGGCGGATTCACACAGATCTCATGCTTCTTTCTAAGATGCTTTGCGACTTCCGGCTGGGAACTTCAGGAAGCGATCCGCAACCCTCCGCCTCGACTAGTCTGAAACGACCAGAAATTGTTGGGAAGAGTGAACCTAGGAATGTTGGTAGACCTCGTATCATCAAGGTAAGGCAGCGACATGTCAACGTTTTCTTCAGAGGCTCAAAACCGGATAGAAAATCCCGAGAAATGTGAATGGAGGTGCAAGTGCGTCAGCATCTACTGCTAAGCGGAAAAAGTCGGCGTCTGTTACTACGGACCCAAACGCGAGAGAGTTAAGGTCTACGAGGACGAAAAATGGTGCTCCGTCAAAGGTAATGTCATCAATATGATCATAGGACACGTATTTATGTGCATTTGAAGAGCTCTAGCCGACTTCCCGAAGATATCATTGATCCAGTGGACCCACTGCCAGATCCTATCGTGCTGCCGCCGAAAGCTACGAAGACCGTTCGTGTGAAGGTACTGGCACCATTATTTCTATAAACATTCCACCTGTCATTTTCTGATATCCGACCAGGTGGAAGACACTGACGGTGGTTTGTCTGCATTGAGCAGAACGAATGGGTCTACCATTAAGGTAATGCACATTGTTGAACTTCTTTCCCTTCTTGATTCTCAACGTGGGGCGCGCAGAACCAGACCACCCGCACGAGATCCATACGACGACCCCCCGCAAAGGACGAAGACGTTGTTATTACTGAGAAACCTAGGCGAGGTAGGAAGCGGCAGCGAGCGGACGAGGATGGTGATGATGATGGAGACCCTACTTACCATGGTCCTAAAGGGAAAGCGGTCAGGAAAGCATCGCCTTCGAAAAGCCGAAGAAAGTCAGCCCGTACTCCTACGCATCCCGGGTCGATTTCCGCTCCCCTTCAGTCCGCGATGACTAGCTCCGCCACCACTCCAGCGACGCCTTCGCTCAAAATTCGGCTCCCTCGTCTGAACACGCTGAATCCTCCCTCTGCTGGAGCCCACAATGAGGACACGTCTACCCGTGTGTAGTACGTTGGCTGGTTGGGACTCGCTTCCGTTGCATATTCTTCTTCTCTTCACTGATACTCATGATTATTTATTGCCTAATCATTGCAAGATTCATTGTCATTCATTCATTTTCCTTGCCTTCTGCGAACGCCACACGTTCATGATCACTCTCGCAATTACATAGACGTAGTTCATACAACATATCTTGTCTGTGCCAGGGAATAATGTTCATTCCTTGTGTATAACCAAGAGGATACAGTGCGTAATGCAAACTGCCCTGTACAAAAATGGCCGGCGCCCTGTCCTGGTTCTTGATTAGTGCGCCAAGATTCTACACAGCCATGTACCAACAGCGTACCAGAATGCTACCGCTCTTTCAAGAGCTTCTTCAATTGGGTCCTCACGCCGGACTGGACATCTTTCAACGCCGCCTTTGATATTGGTGTCTCTATGCGAATGTTGCTTGGCCAGTTATCGCCGGCTTTTTCTTTTCGCTCGAGGAGGATGTCAAGGAGCGTAGGTGGCTTGACTTCTGGGGGTCGCTCAGCGGCTGAGGGAACGACCTTCTGCGTGAGCTGGACGGACGACCGAGGAACAAGTCGAATCAATCTTGCAGCTGACGGCCGCATATCCTGGGCACCTCGATAGAGTCGCAAGTACTGAGATTGCGTACTTACAGTATGAAGGGAAATTTGCTCACCGAAATTCAGAAGCAAAGGGATGTCGTGTGACGTGACAAGTTGTGACAAGACGACCTTATCTTATCTTTCTCCTTATCTTTCTTTTCTCTTCACATCATGTTTGTGACTGTGCATGCATCAACCAGCCCGGAAATACAGGACGAGTATGTCGAACTACCTTCCCAAGATCTTTGGATGACATATGTACGTATAAGTGACGTTGAAACGGTATCTTCTGGCTGAGTTTTCTTTAAAGATCAAGAACGTACATGTAGTTGACGGAAAGCTCGATGACGGGCGATTTTGCAGCGCCCTGTCCAGTATTCTTGACATCTATCGAGTTTGCTGCGGTTTCATTGAACAAACCCATCTTTCTCAGAGCAATTCTAGTTTCCGAATTCGTTTAGTGAATCGGCCGTTATCAGTTGAAGTCGTACACGATGATAGGCCGCTCGGTCTCTCGAACTGGGTTATTCAAGATGACCTTAACCGCTTCTTCTGCGGTGCTACTACATCTTCGGAGAACCCCCTGCTTCAAATCAAACTCAGTGTCTGCGAAAACTACACCGCGATAGGTATAAGTTGGCATCATGCGCTAGGTATGTGCCCTGTCGCTCTCATTGAATGAACTTTGACTAAATTTCTTTCTAGGGGATGCTACGAGTCTTTTGAAATTTATGCATACACTGTCCCAGCTTTATCAAGGATTGCAACCCTCGTATCCCGCGCCCTCATTCCGAAAACATATATTTGCATCTCCAGACACAGATATCCTACAGCGGTTTGGGCCCATGATGCCACATCTGACCGGAACATTTCCTGTTCCCGAAATATACCAAAGGTATGCTGAACGGAATCAGTCGACGAGAAGAATCGATTGGTACGTCACCCAAGGGCAAGCATCCTTAATTCGCGATCACGCCAACGGCTTCTCTTCCATCCCTCTATCTGTGCAGGATTGTCTCACATCCTACATCGTGTCTACTTTTAATCGATGTGGTTATCACACACTATCGACTGTAACGAATGCTGCCAGTGTATGTTCTTGGACTTTGCTTAACTTTGCATTGATTTTCACTAGTACCGAGATGTCGCGGCCCCGTTTATTGACGCAAATGTTGCTGGAAATTGTATATACGTGGTACGCGGTTCCATAACTAAACATGGTCGTGGCTCTTGACCTAAAACAGATCCCTACCTGCCTCATAATGCCAACGGACGGGATTCTTTCCGTCGCGCAAAAGGTGCGGCAATCCCTTCTCGAAGCCAGGTCCCCCAACTTTATTGAGAGCTATATGTCCGCTGCTGGCCATCATATGCTACGTGCTGCAACCGAAGACAAGAAGTTCTTCTTTGGTTCCGACTCGAATGTACTCTCCGTGAACTCTAATTTGTCGTAAGCCGTATTGTCTGTTCTGATATGAGACGTTGATGAGAGGGCTCTGCCAGCTTCGATTGGCGTGCCATTCACTTCGGCTATCCTCGAGGATCCAAGTTCTATACTGCTGGCATATCGAAGTTTTATTTAAGAGTGTTCAAGTCAAACTCTGACGAAGCAGGTATAGAACTGTCACTGGGAGTTCCGGAGGATATGTATGATCTGGTAATGAAGACCTTACAATCAGATTTTTCACATTTAGACTTTCCGGATAATATAATCTCGTAGTAGTAGTAGTAGTCGCAGTATGTCGTTGTCCTCGCCGACCTCACAGTTCACTGATCGAGATGTGATCGAGAGCGTGTAATTGCAGTTACGTCGAGACCTTTACGTTAACACATCTTGTCCTGTAACCACAACATCACTCCTCATATTAATACCTCATCACCTTGATATCTGGAGATGGACGATCTTGTTAAGGAATGGCTGAGAATGGACAAGGTACCTTGTTTACCTCTTGCGCTGAAGAGATACAGCTGAATCTCTATTCAGAACGAAGTTACCAGAAATGAGATCCAGAAACTATGGGAGACAGGCAACAAGGAAGAATTGGAAGGAAGAATGAGGCTGGTAATAAGAACGCACTCACTGATCCAAGCTGACATCCGGTTCCAGGAAGCGAATAGAGTTTGGTACAGCAGGCACGGATTAAAATCTTCAGGAAGCGGTAGACATCCGAGCTTACCATCCATTGCAAAGGACTACGAGGGAGAATGGAGGCAGGGTGGTCCCGGATGAACGGTAAGATGGACCCTCCTGCATACGCTCACAATTCACAAAATCGAGATATATTTTAGACCTTATTATCATTCAAGCCTCTCAAGTGGGTTTCGTTCGTGACTATCAATGCTCCTCATACAAATCTGTCCAAGGGACTGTGTCAATACGTCCTCTCCCATGTCAAAGATGCCTCTTCTCGAGGTGTTGTTATAGGGCACGACCACCGCCACAATTCAGAACACTGGGCACAGTTGACGGCAGCTGCTTTCCTAACTAGCGACGTTAAAGTTTACCTTCACCGAGGCTTGGTTCATACCCCGATGTAAGGCCAGGATTTTATCTATTCCACAAGGTGCTCACGGCGGTTTCGCCACAGGGTACCTTTCAGTGTTAAGAAGTTGAATGCTGCTTGTGGTGTCATGATCACTGGTACGCCCTTCTCCCTGATCTTGTACCTTGACTCATAAATTTTCTAGCCAGCCATAATCCAAAGGTTCAGTGACATCATTCTGTCTACTTCAAGAATAACTCAAAATGTGAACTGAACAGCAAGATAATGGATACAAGGTCCCTGTTTAGCCATTTCCGGATGGAACTGCTTTTGATGATCCTCACTACAGGTGTACTGGGAGAATGCGGTGCAGGTTCGTTCTGACGCGCCAGTCTTGCAGTAATCGAAATGAAGAATAGATTATCGCTCCTCACGACGCCGGGATATCCGAATCCATCAAGGCCAACCTCGAACCTAAGACATGGGATGTTGCGAGCATCATTTCTTCTGACATCTGCCTCGACAAAACGGCCGAGATGAAAGATGCTTACTTTGAAAGTCTGGCTCCTCAGAAAATTTCACTGTCAGTACGCTCTGTATCCTCACAACGCAAGTCAATTGAAGCGCTCTCACTTCTAGCTCTGCGGGCACCGCTTTTTCCGTCCGTTTCGTGAACACGTCGATGCATGGGGTCAGTGAACCATTTGTGTCGAGGGCATTCAAATTGTTTGGCCTCGTTCCACCGACCCATGTGCCAGAGCAACAAGTTCCAGACCCTGATTTTCCTACTGTGACATTCCCGAATCCTGAAGAGAAAGGTAAGCATCGTGTACGTTCTAGAGGTGATACTCATGTATCGTATAGGAGCATTGGTGATTTAGTCCATTGTCGGCCTGTACTTTGTTCTGATGCCTTTCAGGACCTGGCGATGAAAACAGCTGTCAAGAATAATATCAATCATGTTCTTGCTCAAGATCCCGTAAGCTCATTGCCATCATTCCCAATATTAAAGACGTCTACTGAGAATTTGCCAGGATTCCGATCGCTTCGCTGCAGCTGAGCGACAGTAAGAGCCTTACCTCGCGTATGCCTGTATCATGCTAATTACACGCGCTATTCAGGCCAACGGGGGAATGGATTGCCTTCACGGGAGATCAACTGGGAGTGCTTTTCGCTGCTCGCATACTGGAAACGTACCAAGATAGCGGAAAACCTCTTGACAAGCTAGCGATGGTCGCGTCTACCGTGAGCTCTAAGATGGTCGAAGCTATGGGCAACGTCGAAGGGTTTAAATTTGTGGAATGCCTCACAGGTGAGTTGAGACCAGAAGAGTATGAACTTTTCATTCTTATACAGATATGAGGTTTCAAATACATCGGAAATGTCGCATTGAACCTCGTACAACAAGGCTATGAAGTGCCTTTCGGTTATGAAGAGGCTATTGGATACATGTTTGGCCCTGACATTAGGGACAAGGATGGAGTTGCAGCAACACTGGTGTTCGCTCAGCTGGTAGAGTCCCTCGCCGCCCGTCAAAAGACGGTCAACCAGTATCTCAATGATCTGTACAAGAAGTAAGTAGTCTTCTAACCGCTTTTTACTTGTCTCCATGGCATTGATCTTTTGTAGATACGGTCATTTTGTGGTACGAAAAATCTATATCTTGAAAGTCGCGGTAAATCTAATTCTTCCCAGACCAGTAATAGCTATTTCATATGCAGCGATGGTCCTACAATCGACTCCATATTTGCTCGCCTGCGTAATTTCAGCGTAAGCGTCCGACATCCTTGAGAATAACTGATCTAGTTTATGTCATAAACAGGATACTGCCTCCGATTCATCCAATTATCCTACGGAAATAGCAGGCTTGTCTGTGACTAGGGTTGTAGATCTGACCACTGGATACGATAGTGCGAATCCTCCGAGTTTTAAGCCTTCTCTTCCTATTTCTTCTGGACACATGGTCCAGTTCAGAGCAGAGGACAAAGAAAAGGGTGTCAAGATCGCGTTGACGATCCGGTATATTCCTTGTTATTCTTGGCTACTCCGTATACGCTAACATATTCGTAGGACGAGTGGAACTGAACCCAAGGTGTGCTCCTTTCATTGACACATATCATAAGCATTGACATCCTTTATTCCAAACAGATCAAGTACTACTTGGAAGGAAACGGATATGATCGTGAAATAGTAGTATCCACCCTGAGAGAGGTAGTCGATGAGTTGGGTGACAAGTGGCTGGAAGCCAAGAGTCACAACCTAGGTCATCCTTGAAAGTTTCCAACAAATCCTTTGTTCACACTTAATGTGTGAATCGTACAATAAAGTGTCATGAAGAAATGATGCCCAGATTATAGATTGCAAGAACAGTGCGACGATTATGCAGAACATGATAACAAACGGGTAGATGAGAATACGGCAACACAAGGGTATGAAGGGAAAGCCAGCTTAGTGTTTAGTATGATTTTATCTAAGAAAGCGTAGTAATAATATCCACATCGTGAACAGAAAGAAAATAATAAGAAGTTACTTGGCAGTAGCGGTCTTGAAATGACGGGTCAGTAGGAATTGAAAAGGTGCGGCCTGATCAACTTACAGCATATCCATTGAGAGTACGGCTCGAATGATAAGATGAAAGACTCTGTGGCTGAGAAGCTCGATATGATCTTGAAGTACCGAGCGTCGAGGCATGGGATGAGCTACTCGGGGTGGGCGGTGCGGCGTTACTGGCAGTAGTTCGTGACGATCGTGCGGTGAGAGGTGTCGGTGCGCTGATGAGAGACTTCTTGGGTGTTTCTGTTGTGTCCTTTCGGCGGCCACTCAGACTTGGTGTAGACAGTGTACTCTTTGAGGTTGATGTTAGTACTTTAGGTCGTCGACCTCCGGTAACGAAAGGATGTCGTAAAGCTGAAGCTGGTTTGATGCGCCGTTCGGGATCCCAAACAAGACATTTGGAGATAAAATCGACAAAATCGTCATCATTGCATCGTAGCACTTGAGCCAGAGTTTTTGATCCCGGCCTACGACGGCGTCCTTTGGAATTAACAACCAGGCGAGGCGCACCACCCGGATCTATTTGTCATCAGGTTAATGAGCACAGATATTGAAAGGAGGATCAACTGACCAAAGAAAAGCTTTTTACGAGAGCTTTTGTTGATAAAGTCTTTATCCGGGACGCCGAGCACTTCCATGATACAAGATAGTTGTTCTTGTTCATTCTCGCCTGGGAAAATAGGGAACCCGGTATACAGTTCGGCGAGAATGCACCCCAGACTCCACATATCGATAGCCATGTGGTAGTTCATACCAAGGATCACTTCCGGTGACCGATAGAATCGGCTCTGAATGTATGTATAGACTGAGAAGCTAACTGAATAACTTGCTATGTGTACAAAAAGAATGCTTACTTTTCTCAGTTTCAAAGCAACTGCTTCCAAAGTCGATTACTTTGATACCGCTCTTGGCAGGGTGGCGCAGTAGGACGTTCTAGCATTCATACATCAGTCAATAGCTGATAAGGCGGATAGAAAAAGCGCTCGCCTCCGGCTTCAAGTCACAGTGGACAATGCGATGATGTCGCATGAGTGACAAAGACATTAGCATTTGACTCGTAAAACGTCGAATCAATGCCGTAGTGAACCCCACGAAACCGTTTGCCTTGATTAGCTCATAAAGATTTATACTCAAGAGCTCCATCGCAATACACAAATGGTTGCGGAAATAGAAGTGCTCAGTCATTTTAATGACATGATGTTTCTCGTCTTCATCCTATTTCAGAAGGATGAGTTTTTTGACATGAACGATCACGGAGAAGACAAACCCATTTACGAAGGTTGTCCAAGATCTTGATCTCAACCAGTGCCTGGTGGTGAAACCGTTTCTTGTTGCGAATGATCTTGATTGCGACCGACTCGCCAGAACAATGATCGCGACAGTGAAGCACCTGTCCAAAAGAGCCTTTCCCCAACGTATCTATGACTTCATACCGGTATGCCAAATGATCGTGATTGACAACCTGGTAGTCGCCCCGCTCGTCGTCGTAGCCGTAATTATTAGAAGAGTTGTCAGGAGATGCCATTTTCTTTTTACTCCGTGCACCAATACAGTAAACGGAAGGGAAATCCAGGATCTCTTTGCGCTCATAATCAGAGAGATACTGGCCTTGAGACCCTTTAATAATCGCTAAAATTCAAAACATGTTAGTCAAGACGCGAAATGGAACACACGAAGATACACACATGAAGGAGAAGAAGGTTTTCCTGGAGGTAAAGGTTCCGGAAAGCGAAGCAGTTCGTCCAATTCTTCCTGCGTCGCACCATTGGCTATCTTCTTCGCTTGCTGTCGCTTGATGTAATGCATCATTTCTTCGTCCCCAAGAAGCTCCTCTTCATCGACTGAACTAGGCGCCGGTGAGGGTGTAGATAACGACTGCCGGCTCGATGACGCGGATGCTATGGCTTGATGTATGTTGTGCGTGCTTGTACTATTTGAGGATCGAGAAGTGGGCAGTGAGATCTTCGGACTGAGAAGCTTGAGACCTTTAGAGGGCGAGAGCGCAGAGAACCGATGATGATGGTGGGACGCTGGTGCATCTGTTGCAGCTGCAGACGTTGAGAGAGATGCCACAGACGACGTAGACGTTTTCCGAAGGCCAGTAAATGATATCGAGTCACGATTACTCTTGCGCGGGAGGATACCTGAAGTCGATGACGCATTTCCAGATACTTGACGAGGCACGCGAGACGCTGACAGTGTAGAAGGGGATGATCTGATACCTTTTGTTGAACCGGTTACTGTCTTAACTCCGGGCGTACTGTCCATTACACCAAATTCGTTCAGCTCCGTTGGGGAGGGGTTAGCAGAGGAGGGCGTGGCATTAACTGTCATACTCGTCCGTCGATTAGATAGCGTCAATGAGCCTTTCAAAGGCGGCGACGGAGCTGCTGACGTTCGGCTGGATATGCGGGGGATCTTCGTCGGAGTCTCCTTGGGATGTCCCAACGTCGAGTTCGTCAATGCAGATGAAGCAGACTCTTTCGAATCCTTCGACACATTCCCCACAGAAGGTGATCCTGCAATCGTAGGTAGCTGATTTCGGCTGCGAAGCGACGCATCAGACTGTTTCTGCATAGAGCTCATAGTTTGAGCAGTCACTCGAGACGAAGTTCCACGAGCTGGCGTAGACATTGAAGATGAGGTGGAGGCCTTCAGTCGTGCAACGCGCTGGGCCGTCGCTGGCTCTAGGGCTGACATTTGCATTGGGGGCAAATTTACCGGCGACTTTGGTTTCCGGGGATCCGTAGAGGAAACTGTCTAGTAGCAGTCATATGGTCACCACAGAATCAAATTGAATGGGAAATTTCACGCACTTTGCCCCGCTTCCTACCCATGAGCACCGAGATCCTGCTCTCACTCCGTTCCTTGTCTTCCTTCTTCTTGTCTGACCGTGCCTTCTCTGAGTCCTTCCGAGGCGAATCCTTGACGGACTCTCTCGAATCGCTGTGGAGACTCTTCCTTGAACTTGACCCTTTCAATAATGAAGGAAGACCTAAACTCAACATGGACGACTTCTTATGAGCAGAGGTCGACGGAGGGTTGTAGTCGAAACCAGGAGAAGCGCTCTGCTTGCGAGTTGGCAATATAGTGGAATTACCTGGAAGTGTCGGAGATGACGGCGTCACGACACTCGACGGGGGCAACTGCATTGACTGAGATGATGACCTACGGAAGAAGGGGATAGAAGAAGGTGTGAGTCGTTTGGATTGACCTCGTCGAACAGAAGAGGAAGGGCTTAGCGGCGCTTGTGGTGCGGCTAATGCAAATGTATGGCTCGTGCTCGCACTGGAATCTGTGCCCGATCGGCTTGGAACAGTGATTCCTTCGGGAGTCTTCGACGGTGGGACCGGCGCTGGTGTACGCACAGACCCTATGGACGACAACGAGGCGAGGGATGAAGCGGAGGCCATCGCGTCTGGCTGCGTAGGAGACCAAGGGGCGCTGGGAGGTACAGAGTGCGATAGCGCCTGATCCTTAGAAGTGGATCTGCGTATCTGCTGACCGAAAGTGACAGCTCGAGGACTGAGCGGGAAGCCGCTAGATCTATGGCTCGAGGAAGAAGGCGAGCCCGACATGAGGTTCAGTGCATTAGAGAAACTCCATTTCTTGGATGGCGTCTTGTGAACAACTGGGGTCGATTCAGGAGCCGAATTCACGGTGCTGCTCGTATATCCCGTTGAATTCAGCTGGCTCTGCCGTCGGGCCGGGGACGCTTCTAATGAAGGATTCACGTTAGGTATCTCGAGACGATCACTACCAGCGTGCTCATGGCTGATCCGTTTGTCTTTGTCGTCCGGAATAGCCGGAGATGGAAGGTTCGCGCCTGCAGCTGTTGAAGGTGGTGACCTGTAAGTAGATAACAAATCTTTCGGCAAAGGTGGCACCGGAGGAACGTCGGCATCATCTTGAGTATCACCATTTACGGCCAGTGACGCTACACGATCCTTTAGCGAAGTGGCGTCACTTGAATGTACGCTGGAAATATCACTGCCTGCACTGTTTCTACGCGCCTTGCGCAATGAAGCGGCTGAAACAGATGTCGCACTAGTGGCGACAGACATCTGAGCAGAATCTCGTGAGCTGGTCGTTGGAGTGCTCCCATACGTGGTCGACGAAGCAGAGCCACGCTTGGGTGTGAAACTAGATCGGGCACTCCCAGTACCATTCTTTTTAGGTGTCTTCTCCACAAGGTGGGGATAAGGAGGTTGCTGCTCGTCACTGCTGATGGCACTTCCAATGGGTTCGACATCAAGAAGGGAATCTTCCGGTGGATGTAAGCCCAATAGCTGGCGCTGAGCGAGGTCTCTTTCTTTCGCAGTGCTCGCAGTACGGCTAGGTTTGACCTCTCCAGCACTTTCCCATTGATTGCCAGTCTTGGCCGGAGTCCCAGGTCGACTTCCAGGCCGACTGAGACTGAGGGGACGACCAAGGCTACCGACACTCGCCCTTGTCCGAGCACTGCGTCCAGATAGACCATCCAGCTTGCGTAACGCCTCAGCCGTAGCTTCATCATCCATACCTGACCACCCCTCCTGGGTCCCTCGAAGTAGCGAATGTGCGACGTTGGCGGAGTTATGATGTGGCTCTCGTGTTGGATTCAGTGGTGGAGTATGCGGGCCGTTGCTACTCGCCTGCCGAAGAAACTGTTGGATCGACGAAGAGGATGGCGAAGGGGGTAGATGGGAGAAATCAGTAGTATGAACCCGTCGCGGATGCACATCCGTATGGCTAGAGGACGATGAGCTAGCAGAAGCTTGTCGCGCATGCTTCTCTTTCGCGGGAGGGGTACTCTTCACGCTGCTGCCAGTGGAAAGGCCGATGCTTTCTCGTTTTCTAGTCTTGGATTCTCGTGTCGAACTCGAAATGCTCCCCGAGTTGAGGCTGCGATGACGACGAGTCGACGGTTTCTCCTCCTTGGTCTTTGACGAACCCGAAGCACCGATATGCTTTGACACAAGGGAGCCAGCCTGATCCAGCTCAAACTCGTCAGAACTACGCTTCTTTGCTCTACGAATTGGAGGAGAAAATGCACTAGGAGGGGAACTAGACTCAGAGAGGGATAACTCAGGCACTTGGGGTGAAAGCTCGTCAGCGAAACTGGCTCCAAACGTAGGCTTCGGAAGCTTTGGTGCTGGTGCGGTTGTTTTCCGAGGGTACAGGATCTCCTCACCCCCACTCTCCTCAGCTATTGATGGTCGCGCCCGAAGAGGGCGAGAGAGTGGTGCCGTATTGACAACCTGATTGAGTATGAAAAGACGACGGGGGGGAGAAGATAGTGATAACGCACGTCTTCTTTTTCCGAAGACTCGCCATCTACGGCCTCGATTGTCCATGGGCTGTCTGGTACATCATCTTCTGTAGCATCTGCTGCCTCGACGACCTGATAGGGTTCGTTTTCCAAAAGAGGTTCGGGAATGGAGATCTTTTCCTCGCTGCCACTGTTGCTGCGCGTCCATCGAGGAGTAGCGAGCTCTCCTACACCAACCAAGCCTCGCCTATCGATGTTCGCAGGGTCCCTTGCAGGAGTGACGGGCTCTGTGATAGGCCTACTCTCGGGGGTGGCTCTCAAAGATGGTGCAGTTGGTAAAGGAGGAGGATAGGGCGAGTCCGAGCCAGATTGGAGACCAAAATAGTAAGGGTCCAGAGAGGAAGTCGTTGAAGTAGAACGAGACGCGGGGTAATCCGAATCCATCGGTGGCAGCTCCTGGGCTGGGGACACAAGCACGCTGGGCTAGAATAGACGTCAGGGTAGAAGCTAATGAAAGATGAGAAAAAAGAGAAAGAAAGAGACGAACCTGGACCGTGCGAGATGAATCGGCAAGAAACCCATCGTCGCGTTCATCGCGGTTAGCAACGTTACTGGACAACGGAGTGGATCCAGTGTGTATCTCTAGTGCTGGAGGACGCTCCCTTCTCCTGAAGCTAGCGTTTGAGGCCACCGGAGATGGCGGTGTCGACATGGAGGAAAGAACGAAAGAGAGAGGAGGAAAAGAAAGGAGGAAAAGGCAATGCTGAACGGTGAGCACGAGAGAGCAGCCCCAGCTGCTCGACACTGAGAACGACGGTGACGGGCGGAGGATGCTGTTAGAGTCCGTGCGCTCGTCGTTGTTCACCGCATGTCCTGGGTTTGTCCTTGCTTGTCAATAGCGTGACCATCAGAGTAAAAATATGATGTATTTCTTTTCTTTTGTACAATTTACTGTTGAATTTACTAGATATTTAGATAAGAGAGAGAGAGAATGTGAAGCGAAGAAGATTCGTGCCACGTCAGTAAGTGAATGAGCGGGGGAGGGTTGGTTGGAACTGCTTGTATGCGGTATTGGTTGAGTACTGAACCAGCTCGTGAGGACGGTAATTGGTGAGCAGGGTCTAGCCGTGCCATCACTGCTCAGTAATACACCGGCGCTGTTTGCGGGACATGCAGCACGAAGGGATTCACGGTATAGTTCTTATTTTGGGCAAGAACGTCCCTGTCATGTGGCTTACCCAACCATTACCAGGCTTTACCCATTACTTCCATTATACAGCCTTGCTTTGCCCTTGCTTCCTCTTCAGCGCGTCAACGCGCAGTAGGATAGGTTTCCATGTCCTCAAATGACCCCGACCCGGACGATCTCCTCGATTCTCCCTCGACCACTGATTCTCTTTCTCCGCCTATAATACATTCTCTGGCTTACCCGCCCATGTCTTTGCACATGTATCCGTATCCCCAGGGCCTGGTTCCTACTCAGCCTCTCCGCTTGAAGCGTCGTCAGGTCAAGAACGCCTGCACTAACTGCCAGAAGGCATGCAAAAAGTGCGACGACGCCAGGCCCTGCCTTCGCTGTGTCAAGTACGGCGTCTCCGAGGAGTGCGTTGATTCCCAACGCAAGGAGCGAAGGAAGGGGATTAAGCGAGGTCCCTACAAGAAGCGCGATGGAAAAGGTGTGTACAGCTCTTTTGCAGCCGCTCTCTCTGTCGCAAGTGATGACAATTGACCTGGAGATCGCGCAGGCAATGCCTCTGACCAGGTCGACGACCCTCAAGGCTTGCCTATCAATGGAGTTCCGGTCCAGCCAGCCGGTCCTCCCCCTACTGCTCCCTACATGGGTCCAGTAGGTTATCCCCCGGGATACTATGGCCAATACCCGCCGCCGCCTCTCGGGAAACCAGGCGAGGCGCCCAATTTCTACCCCCAGTTTTTCATTACTTCTGTCCCACCACCACCGCCCCCTTCCTTGCAGCACAACCAGGAGGGTGACGCCCAGCCTTATCCCCCTCAATCTCCCCACCAGTTCTATTCAACCACCTTCCTTGCTCCGTATGCCCAACCATATCCATCATATGTCGTCGCTAGGCCGGATGCTCAGGTTCAGATGCCCCCGGCACCTTACACATATCCGTCCCCCGTGTATGGGAAGCAACCGGTCGAAATGGGTATCGCCGGTGATCACAATGAAGTGGACAAGTAATTCTGTGGATATAGTTCTTTTCTTGCTCTTTCTTGAACGTGTTTTGTATCTACCTCTACGTACGCTCCTTGCTCGCTATCTTTGTTTAATGTCCAATGCCTCCTTGATTGTACACTCTAGCTACACCGTGTATACATGCTTCCAAAACCAATAATTAGTAACCGTGTTCTTGTCCATTGAATAGCCCCATCGTGATGCCGATATGCTTCATGGAGCGTGCAAATTTCCGTGTCGGTCGCATATTCTTCACGAGAAATGTATTCGCACGGACACCTCCTTTACCGTATATTTTTATTCATCGCGAAAAAAAATTTCGATCGTGACGATCGCGTCGCGTAGAAAAGAACCGCCACCCAGTACACGCTAGGTTTGGAAAAAGTCGACAGAGACTGGGTAATCGGGAAAGAACACAATGGAGCTCCGATTTCAATGTCCACAACCCATTGCCAAACTGGGGAGGGGTCCAGTGCAGCACGGGCGGGCTACGGTCGCTAAAATGTCAGGATTATTCCAAAGGCATGTACGGGTTTCGTTCAGCATGTGAAGGAATGGAGGGTAAGAACTTCCCTGCTCATATAAACGGAACGAACCGGTGTCACGTACGTTTGCTGTCATCGTCAAGCTAGGTCGGAACCTCTACCGAACATACTGGTAGACCCCAGCTCAAATGGACGAACAATGCACGATCTTTGCGTGGGGACGGACAACAAGGCAGGAAGACACTCGTGTTCGATGTTTGAAGGGTTGTGGCTGGGTCAGGGAGCTCGATAGAATGTCGGAAACAATTGTACGTGTTGATTCACGATGAATTTCTCGCTGACAGTGTGAAACATTGGAATTCAGGAATCCTGTACGAAACAGCAGGGAAACCCTCACAAAAAAGGACATAATCTCTTGTCCTCACGTCATCTTGGGCGTAATGGTGTTTCCTGGGGGGGGGAAGGATCGATGGTCTACGATGACGTCCTAAACCCTCTAAAACTCCACACTTCAAGATTATAGGAACCAGATTCACGTATTCCTGGAGTTTAGTGGGTTCTGCTTCGCCCTATCAGCACTTTTCCCGCGTTCTAAGGCTTCTGGGGATGCTATCGGTTATGAATTGAATGCTATATCGAACAGCCAACACAGCAGGATCACTATTGCCACGGGCCCGCTGTAAGGTGGGATAGCGAAAATGAGGGGGGGAAAAGGAGGCGTCTAGTCGCAGGATGACCTCCTCAAGCCGGCTGGGACCTGAACGCTCTGTGAACGCGAAGGGGATGGATCTTCCCCCCATCGACATGTCACCCTCAGGGTCGTCGGGATGAAACTAGTGCTAGTAGAGATGTCTTAGGATTTCGTGTCGTGTGCTTCTCTGACGATGCGCTCGAGCTGCATTGCAATTCGAACCAGCAGGGCACATGTGTGTCGGATGGACGTCACTCGGACCTCCTCGCGGATCTAGCACCAAAAGGTACAATGTCGACGTCTGATGGGGGTGGACGGTGAACTCTGGAGATGGCCGTCGAGCTGGGAACCCGGGTTGTTGACCTTGATGGCCCCGCCCCGTCCGTAGTGATTTGGAAGACTGGCTTGGGAAACTAGGTTTACATGTGCAGATGTTCGAGGTCTCTTTAGCTGGTGCCTTTCCATGCTCTATCGGAAAGTTGGACATCCTGGCATCTGCAGAGTTCTAGAAGTAAACAGGATGCTATCGAGGAATAATGAGACTGACAGATTGCCGCCACCGCAAGTTTCTACAGTCAAGATGGCCCATAGCCTTCAGCGCTATTGCTCCAGGTGTGCCAAGCTTCTTGTTATTGCCACATAGATACTAAAGGCAGTCGCAGACGCTGGCGATGTTATCGAGGCTGCCAACGGGAATTGGTGTCAAATTTGATCTCTTGTGCAGCCAAATGAAGCATACCAGCCTTGTTTTCTCATGACGGGCTCTTGTCCTGGCTACAGCGTGCAATGATGTGGGGCGATAGGAGAGGGTACTATCCGTGCTGACTGGGTTCTGCGCTCAAGCTGGTCCGTCAAAAGTGAAGATCGCACCATGTATTGCCCGGTGATTTGCTGGAGGTCTTGAAGAAGACGACGGAGAGAGGGGAAGCCCGGAACAGCGGAAGATTTTGTGAAGCCACTGTACCAGCTGGTTTCAAATTGAACCTCGTGCCTCTCTGCTCAGCCAATTTCCTGGCTCACAGCTTCAAGCTCCCGCGGTTCGGTTGTCCACATCCAGCTGGCGCAGAACTGTCTATGCATTGTCGCTCCTCATATTGGCCTCGGCGGATGGTACAGACCGTCTGCAACGAACAAGGCGAGACGGTCGCCGCAGAGTTCCATGTTTGTCACAGAAGCAAACCCCCTTTAATACTTGCGACCAACATATGCCGCCCGGGAACAGCCAGCTACAAGGCCCTCTAGCTGGTAAGCTCTTGACCAGCTTGGGATCCGAATGCTGACGGGTGCCGAGTCTGCTGACAAGACAGGCAGGCCAATCGGGTCTTGCTCACCACTGTAGCTTCATCGTTCCAGCTAAACGCCGAGTACACCTGATACTGCTGCCCAGTAGAACGCGAAACGACGCCGTTCGTATCGTCTTGCCTCCTTAACTCTAACCGACATGTCATCAGGCCAGCTCCACAGGCATGCTGACCTTATCGCCTCGCCTAGGATTATCGAGGTCGCCGCTGCGAAGCACCTCTCGCCAGCATCCCGTTCATGGATCATCCGACGGCCACTTGTTCACCGCCTCCTTCACAGGTCTCGCGGGTACCTTCTTGAAGACGCTGATGTCCTTTGTGAAATGAACCTCTATCGGCCCACTCCGTCACCAACTCAAAAGTTGCAATTACAAGAGTATGATTGATTGACGAATATACCGTCTCATCACTGCACGTTGGAGCGAGCCACGGCGCGTTTTCCTATATCGTTGGAGCCGTCGAGGCCTCGGTCACAACCTCGACCTCTTCCGAAACCCCAAAGTCGCATACTGGTGCTTCCTCCTCCGCGATCCAATCAGGACAAAAATAAAGCGGTATTCAGGGTACACATCTACGTACTTAACCCCGTGTGCTGGGCTTAATATATGACAAATGCAACACTCAAAACCCACGAGAACGAGCGTATTTTGCTAGGCTCTAAAATTAAAAATAGCCCTGCATCGTACCATGGTATTGCATAGCTGTTCAGTATTGTTGGACATCCGGCTACTCAATTTATCCTAGGTTGAACGGCCGTTTGTTGGCGTCGTTGGCGTCCAGGAACCGTTTCCAGTCTGACAACATTCAACAGCGTACTGAGCGAGAACGCTTCCATTCTCTTGTTAAAGGAACATTACAATCTGAATAAAATTGGAAAAATTCAGGAAGAAATCAATACGAGACAGGGACCAGAACAAGCATACAGTAATAATGCCGGTGGGTAGTCACACCGATATTCCGTAAAGTTTCTTGTAGACGAACAAATCATTTACAGCTGTTTGCATAGAGCTTGACAGTTGGACGTGTTTTGCGCAAGAGAAGAGAAATTTTGACTTCGTCATAAACCGTGGTCTATAGTTTTTCGGCGGCCTCGGTGACCCTTTTTTGAGCTCGAAGTCCGGTTTATGATGAAGTCCGAGCACTCTTTCATCATGGCTGTCAAGCTATGTGCAGCTGTAATGAGGCTCGGTCAGAGTTCTCCCCTTGAATTCAGAGCTTCCGTACACACGAGAGCGCCACTTAGACATCCCTTTGTATGTACCATGCTACACGTATTGACCCTAATTACATATTCCCGCCTTTTCTTCATAAAATCATCATGCTGGCCAAATATCACTACGCTTCCCGTCAAGAAGTGTCCGACCGTCACCTACTGACTGACCTTCGCCCTTGGAATACGTTTCATTCGATGCAGACGCCGCCCTACTTTGCGGCAGGCCGCGTGAATGATCCTCATGATGAGCGGAGTTTCGGATTAATTATCTAGTACTGAACTTCCCGTAAGTAGCAATCTGCCTAGGGCATTGAGAATACGCATTGAAAGCCTTTCATGATGGGCCCCTTGGATGATCGGCTTAGCGACATCGTGTTGCAATTCTGGGATGTGGCTCGGCCTTGGCAGAACTCACGGACAACTCTACTGTATACTTATCCTTAGACCGTCAAGAGCTTTATTTCCGCGCTTTGTGTGCACAGTATGATCTGACTATCGTATGACTACCGACATGCCTAAAAACTGAACGGTGTACATGAACGTAGTCAGATGTTCGCCGCGGTCGCCCAGATCACATTATCCTCATATTGAAAATGTCGGACACAGGCAATGCGGTTTTCAGGAGTCCTGCCCATGCGATGTTGCCTTAAAGTCCTTTTTTGAATTTGACTGGTCGTGCCCGTCACTGAGTATTTCATGCAAAATCAGTACGCGGCGACGTATCACACCCTGAGGTACTTAGTAGGACTCACTGGCTCCTGAATTGTAACTATAGTGCTTTTTGAGAGACATTAACACTTGTTTCCGTTTCAACAAAGACAAGATGAGCAGAGTCGTCCACTCCGTTCACCCAGAACCTTTACAGAACGTTCACCTTGCCACTTGCGTTCATCGGTAGTTCGTATTACTATATTACTATTAGTAGACATGATCGGATCGAGTCATAAGATCACAGCCACGTGCTTGGATCCTTCCATCTTCAAATCCACCATCACCATGTCTAGTACTCGTTCTCGGAAACGGCGGCGCTCAGAGGTCTTAGCAGACCCGGTAAACATCGAAGCGGCACCAATTGAGCACCTTGAGGATCCAGAACACCAATCTGATGACGAGGAAAAGGTGCCAGACGACGAAACTGACGAGGCGCGACAAATACGCCTGGAGAAGGAGCAGGAGGTGTGGAAAGCTGTAAGGGAAGAGCACTTCGAAGGTACGCGCCTTTCAGCGCTTTCTATGAACTCAACTAAAAATTGCTCGTAGTCGTTGACCAGCTCGCGCTGACGGCGCAGAGGCAAATATCCCTGACTAAGGAACTCGATCAACAGTCTCACGGTTCGTACTTGTATGTTTTTAAACGAATACGTTAAAATATTTCTCTAGACTATCAGAAGAAACTGCAGGATACAATTCGGCTTTATATCGCCCATCGTCGCGCAGTGGCCCAAATCACAACTCCCAATGTTACCAAAGAGCTCACTGGGAATGATTTTTCTGACACCGTTCCTACCTCAGAAGGCGCTTCTGAAACTACTGCAACGGACGCACCTTTACCTAGTACGCCTCTGCACAATCAGCTGGCTGTTGGTACACCTCAGATTCCGGCTACACCGTTCCTACCACAAGAACGCGTCAAAGAGCCCAAAACCTCGAGAGAGATGCTAGGCCAAATTGCGTGGCTGATTGAGGAACTGATCAAGGCCGGGGAGGAAAAGGTTAACCTCGCTGAAACCACCTACAGTGCTGTGTGTGGCTTTTCACCGAGCTTCCACTGTTTCCATTGACCAACCCCTGCAGGTTAAACGACATATCCGCCTCATCGATCATGCTATAGTTGAACAAAAGGCCTCTATACAGAACGGAGCACAAGCCTACTTGGAGAAAGTGACTATGCCCGAGAAGTGGTCTAACCGAACACAGAATGTTATGAGTGATGATTCTGAGGATGAACTCCCCCCTCCACCGTCTATCGAGCCTGAAATTATAGCTCCGCCTGAACCCGCCACCGCGCGGCGCGGAAAGAGAAAGCGCAGCACAGCGCCTGCCGAGGAGCAATTAACCAGCTTGAAAATCACTCTTCCCGCCGCTCCTATCACGTACACGCCGGAATCCACAGATCCCGATGAGCCTAAATATTGTTACTGCGAGCGTATTTCCTTTGGAGAGGTACGCCTAGCCCCGTTGGGTTGGAAGATTCTGATGACATGGTCAAATATAGATGATTGCGTGTGACAATCCACCCTGCAAAATTGAATGGGTACGTTGCTAACTAAATTGCATGCTGTGGAGTTCTAGGATGACCCTCAATTACCAGTTCCACCTCAGTTGCACCGGTTTGACGGAGATTCCCTCGCAGTCAAAAAAATGGTATTGCGACAACTGCAAAGCTAGCCGGAAAAGCGGGAAGCGCAAACGTTGAGGCCTTGACCGTTATTCTAACGCCTTTCGCTTTTCTTTTTTTATTCCTCTTCTTCGCTTCAGTTTTCTTTAGGCCTTTCGTCTCAAGACAGAACTGCACATTCAAATTTGAAAGGATGAGATAGTGAATATGCTTCTACGTTGGAAGGTAGTTGAAATCACAGTCTACGGGATATAATAAACGACGACAATGCTGTGGTATCGTAAGAATAAAACTAATGAACTGAATAAATGAACTGATGATAATTATAGGCATTTCAGTGTCAAGTTTTTTCAGGTGAATTGGCGCCAACGTATGCATATGTTCAAGAATCGTTTGCCAAAGGTTTCCCATTTCGTGCTTACATATAAAGATTTGTTTTGCATATCTTGAGTGGGGGAACCCGTTGCGAGTACTTTCCGGAAGGCGTGATAATCTAGCGGTCCGTCAACACATCGGCACCGGCAGTAGCAATAATGTCGCGCCACTCACCACTAGGGCAAACAAGGCTGAGCATCTGTATAGTCTCATCGTTCAAGACGTCCTTCTCTCTGCGTAAACCAGCGTCCTGCATGGCCTATGATAGAATAAAGTGAATGAGACGACATGATAGAACAAGGTTCAATTGCGTACCCGTTGACGTTCCGTGCGCAGTTCGGAATACAAGGATTCGGGTGGAGCGTTTTCCTCTTGCCCGTCGTTCTCGCTTTCTGTATCAGAGAGCTCTATGATGATTTCGGCAGGCGTTGGGTCTTCTATGAAACTGATTTTCTCGTCTTGGAGAGGATCATCGACGTAGAGGTCATCCTCAGATTCAGGCTCGCCGACTTGATGCTTTCGTCGTAATGGCTTGAGGCGTTTGGCAGCCGCTTGTTTACTTGTTTTGAGTTGAGGCGACTTCTGCTCTTGTCTGACTTTCATAAATATTCTCTGCTTGTCTTCACTTGCGAGTAAGAAACTTTGAGCAGCGGGACCAAGCTGGAAATGCGCGATAAGCACAGAAGCACTCTTGATATTCACAAAATCACACTGCACCTTGATGTAGGTAATATGCCACCGTCCAGGATTGTCGCAGCTAAAATGAAGGTCCAAGATTCCTTTAGACAAGAGTAACGAAAACAAGCGCTCTGTCAGGGTCTGCGAAAGGTGTCGGCCAAGTCCAAAAAGCCTGCTCATATGATGCGAACGTCCTCGAACTGTTGCAGTGGTCTTGCCTCTAAAAACATCACGACAGTACTCAACGGTCACATCCCCTTCTGCGAGCATCGCGACGACTTTGACGATGTTGATAGCATCCAATGTAACATCTTGATCAAGCATCGGAGCGTCGCTGAGACAGTTGTCACAATGAGCATCACACCGTGAGGCTTCAATATCTTCTCCAAAATGGAACAGGATTTGCTGTCGTCGGCAGTCAATGCTGTTGACGCAATATTGCATGACCAGGTAAGCTTCACGTTCTTGTTCTTCTCGGGTTTCCTTTGTAGTAGACTCCGGATCGGTAGGATTTCGTATCATATAAATGAGACGAGTAAAATCACCGTAACGATAATCTGGAACTTTCGTTAGGATGGATTTCATTTAAGTATTATGACTCACATAGAATGCAATCCGCGGGATCACCGTCACGGCCTGCCCGACCTGTCTCCTGATAAAGGCTAAAATAGAAGATGAGAAGGGCTTCGCTGCAGTTTACATAAAACATTTACCCTACAAGGTTCCGCGGAAGGTCATAATGAATGACATATCGAACTATACGTTGATGGCAATAATGAGAAATGGTCAGTCTTTACGCCTTCACTATACTGTTCACTTACCATCCGCTTTATCGATCCCCATACCGAAAGCAGTCTGATAATACGACATCATACAAATATGAGCGAGGGCATAAACTGAAGGACATACGGTAGAAACGATGACTTTGCACTCCCCCGCCTTCCACTCGTTCTGTACTCTTGTTTTCTCCGCCGATGTGAGTTCGGCATGATAGTGTTTCGCCCCGATACCAGATTCTCGGAGATACGCAGCTACTTTCTCCGTAGTCTTCCTCGCCAAACAATATATCACACCGGAATGATCTGGGTGTAACGAAGATATGTATGTTGCGATGTTGTCGACAGTTTTTCGGTGTCCCTTCGGTTTCGGTAAGACACTGTATGTCAGATTCGGTCTGTTGAAAGACTGCTTGTATTGAAAGTGTTTGAACAAACGAAGTCGTTGTACAATATCGAGTATTGCGGACGGTGTTGCTGACGCAGTAAGAGCCATGAGCGGAACTCCCGGGAATCTCTCCTTGAGGGTACCCAAGGCATCGTACTATTTCTGTCAGAGAGGGACTTCATGAGGCATAAGTAGCCGGCGCTTACATCTTTTCGAAAATCTTTTCCCCATCCCGGAAGACAGTGAGCTTCGTCTATGACAAACCGGGCAAGTCTTAGCGAGTCATTCAAGGTTGAAAGGATGTCTGAAAGTGGCCTGTTCCTCTCCAGCATTTCGGGGGTCACATAGACAAGTGCGGGTAGTTTCCTGCCCTGTAAGCGCGCTCGATATTCTGGGGATCCTGGGCATGCCAAAATTGCATCGACGCCTTTCTTCTGGAGGTCACCAACCTGGTCGTGCATTAATGCGCGTAACGGCGATATTACGACAGTAACACCCTTTGTACGTCCTTTGACACATACGGCAGGAAGTTGATAGCAGAGGGACTTGCCACCGCCGGTGGGCATAAGCGCCACAATGTCACGACCATCTAAAGCAGCAGATATGACTTCGGCTTGGCCCTGTCTAAAACTTTTCAGTTTGAAAATGGAGCGCAATTTCTCGGTCATTTCAGCAAGCCACAAAGGGTCACGACTCGAAGAAACAGCTGACAAGAATGCTGTTAAGACGCGCAGAGACTCAGAGAAGACAGAGCGCTTTACCAGAAGTCTTCCTTGAACGCATCTCATCAGTGATTGCCTGTATTCGACATTCTAATGTTTTCCTACGTGAAGGGGTTAAGTCTCAAATTATCATTGAATCGATCCAGAACCATACCGTAGTTGATGTAGGAGATACACGTCCCCCGTGTTGTTCGTCATACGATTATATTCTTGCTTTAGCTTAAGGCTGTATTCCAGGAACTCTGAAAGAGTTTTGAGGGGTACCTGGAAGACAAATCTAAGCCGGGCACGGGATACGCGTAATTGACATAGGTACCAAGTGGAGCTGAGCATATGAACCATTCAAGTTTGATTCAATTGCAGCGGATGGAGTTTCGTCAGTTGCACTTGTGGATACTTTTGCTTTTCTCCGTGGAGAGTTGGCTCTTGAAGTGCTGGAAGCTGCGCCGTGTCCAACTGTCACGGTGTGCCGTACACGAGATGCGGGGCGACTGCCGGCACTGCTTGCTGTTGTCAGCTGGGAGGGCACGGCGGCATCTGGGTGGCTATTCGTCAGCATCCAGGATGGGTGGCGAAATGAAATTGGGTACTTGATGAAAATGCTGCCGTTCCTGAGTAAAATTTGGCGGACTTGAAAATTGTGCCGCTCTGCGTGATGTTGAGTTAGAAGACGCGCTGTCGTACAAAAGAACACGTACTCTTACAGGCGCAGAGCTCGGTTCTCCTGTTACAGGAATCTGAGCCCTACGACGCGCCTCGACACTATGCTGCATCCGGAGGTAAAAATAAGACGCGACGTGGTCGCGGTCGCAATAAAGATCGAGTGACTCATTTAGCACAGCCGCGCATCCGAACCAACTCACGTGATGGGAATGTTCAGTTTTGGAACGGAACTTACGGAAGATTCCGAATAATTAAGAAATCTCGTCGGTTTTCCCGTCGCTATTAGCAGGCCAGAACGGATGAGTACGGGGCTACCCTTCGCGCCGTATGCCAATATTCATCTTCCATTGCCAACGAACGGTGAGAATCAGCTTTCGCGTGATGTCATTGTGACTGTTACTTCCTCGTGATGTGACTATCACACCTAACGCGTACTTGAACCCCAACCACCATTTGCTCTCCAAGGCTGCGCTCCTTCCAGTATGGCACCAAGAACAAAGAATCAAGGAATATTTCCTCTGATGGACATGGCGGAAATAATCGAGTCTCTCAGTGCATGGGGCTTCACAATTAGTCTTGAGCAAATCAACCATCCTTCAGTCGACCTGGTCGAGACCATTGCCTACGCATGTCTTGCAGAAGTGACGGGCATTTCTCGTGAAACTCTGCACCAGGCGGTACAGGAATCTATGGCAGCTCACGAGGACAAGGTATCTCCATGTTCTTGCTAGTCCAATATTCACTGAGCTGAGCTCCCTCCAGGATAGAGACAAGGTATATCCTTCATTCCTCAGAGACATTACTTAAATCACATGCCGACTTTTTAAAGGATAGGGTACGGCTATTCACTCTCCTCACCCAACTGGCGCTGACATCAGATTCAAGGACTTGTATACCGAAACTTTGACGAATAATATTTTGCTAACACATATGTAGGTGTTATTAACAATCATGAAAGAAACATACCGAAGATATTCAGGGCTCGTTTTGCTGCTGCTGCCAAGTTGGATGACTTTACCTCGTCTGATATCTACAAGCCAACGCGCGAGCGCACCATTCGCCTTCTTTCGGCGTTCATCAACTTCGTCAAATTCACTGAGCAAGATTCCAACCCCTTTGCAAAAGCAATTCGAGAACGCTCCGACGGTATACTTGTCGAGAGAGACAAAGTTGCAGAGCAACTTTCCCTCGTTAAACGGAAAACGGCTACGATACGGTGAGACTTTACCCGAACCCTCTCCTGTTCATGCTACTAATTGTGTTTCGTAGAGCTAAGATGGCGGAGGACGAACCGCGTTGCGAGCAACTACGGATTGAAAACTTTGAACTGAAGGGACGCTTACGAGCGTCAAAAGAAATCCAGACTATTGGTCTTCAAGAACTCGAAAAATTGAAAGCTGAAAAATCAGCGCTTTTGAAACGGAGGGTCAGTCCCCCTTTCTATTTCCAACAAATTTCTTCATAATATTATCGCACAGGAAGCTCTTAACGATGAACTAGAGAGCGTATCGGAGTCGGTCAATCGCACCCGGTCACGGGTTGTGCAATCACCCGAACGTATTAAGCGTACAATCAGCACTATGAGCACAAGCGCTAACGAGGACAAGAAAATCGTTACCATGCAGGAGAATAAAGCAAAGGAACTGCAGGCGAAGTTCAATGCTTTGCACAATATCGAAAGGGCAAGCTATTCTCTTGATACAGAATTCCGATACTTACGTGAAACCACAGGATGTTCGAGGGTGTATTGAACAGTTACAAACAGTAGAGAAGGAAGAACGTTTGCTGCAAGAATCGCACAAAGAACTTGGCGGGCTCAGAGACGATCTCGAAGGCAAGAAAATCGAGCTGAGTGAACTCAGGCTGAAACGAGAGGTTCGGTCGTCTGCCCTTTCTTAGAATGTTCTCTAACACAGGGATGTAGCGGGTTGAAAAACAGCTTTCCAATGCCCATGAAAAACTCGAGCGTTCTCAACGACATGCTGAGGAGAAGAAGCTTGCTAGTCAACGAACCATCGACCGTCTTCAAAAAGAAATCAATGATATGGCTGTCGAACGTCGAGATAATGACAAGCAGGTGGAACAGCTTCGGTTAGAGGCTGAGGAGGTGGAAAGAAAGGTCAGTCAATTAACATCTCGGAAGTCTTATCACTGATCCTTGCACTTAGATGGCCGAGCATCTAAGGGCCAGCCAACTGGAGATAAACGAGCTCCTTGGAGAGTACTGGAAGCTAAGACACCATACAGGTATGGGGCATCTCTGTCCAATGACTAGCTCTCACTGACATCTTGAGAACAGACGTCTACAGAGAAACATTGGCCAACATCATAGGGGTTCGGTCCTAGTTTCATCTCTATATTTCCCACCTTGATATAATTCATAATGTATGATTTCTTTTCACTTTATCAATGCAACTGTAACTTAGCTGAGGCTTCGAAGTAGTGGTGGTAGCGAGATGGATGAGCAGAATCAAACTTATAATTGAGAAGTACAGGTCACCGGTCACCGCCTATCAAGCTTCAGAAGCCGCTATCAATTACAGCAGACTAAGTAGAGCAACTTCTCCGGTATATTCCTCACCGCATCATCGTCACACTTGGAGGAGAGGTCCCGCATTGCGGCCAGTCGCTCCTGAATGTTAGTCCACCGTTCAAGATATTTGCGGAAGACACTGGCTCCCTTCTCTGCGGTTGGAGGAGGGGCACTGATCAGGCCAACCCAGAGCGCGAGTCGCGTATGGGCGCAGTCTAGTATATAACGGATACGGATATTGTGTATGTCCTTGATGTCCTTGCTGATCTGAGCCTCCAGCTCCGCTATTATCGCGTCATTGGCTTTGTTTCGACTCCGAAGTTCTACGTTCCGTTTCAACAACGTCGTCTTTGTTTTCTCCCCCCGTCTCATCCTCGAGCTTCTCCCGCCGCCCTAACGTTTGATAATATTTTCTCTGCCTGATATGGTTCGTCACGATATCGATAGCCTCTTGGATGTCGATGGTGTTGAGCGTCTGTTGGAGCTGGAGAGCCATATCGCTGGGATAGGGTACATCGCTGGCAGCGGAATCTGAGCTTACCCTCTGAGTGGCTTGTGCTGATGTCATCGTATTTTTCAGAGTTTGCCTGTATGTAGCTGGCTGAGGATTATCGATTATCGACAGTATAGAAGGCAAACGTCTGGCTAAGCGGGAAGAGGAAATACCTGTGTCTCAGTCTGTCTGACAGTGAGTCTCGTTCAAGTCATTTCACCACGTGATCGCGGTTCCGAAGAGTCAATAATTTAAAAACCCTGTTCCTCCTTATATCTCCTCAAACGGCCATGAGAAATAACATGGAGTCTCCCGCAATACTTCGACTTCCTGTCGAACTTCAGCAGCGCATTCTTTCTAAGCTTCCTTCAAAGTCGCGATTACGCTTCGTAAGCGCCTGCAAAGTGCTATCCAACAGCTTCGGGTTCAGCGGGGTTCACGATGCTCTTAATGAGGCCAAGGGTCGTACCTGTCTCAATCACTCGAGCAGGAAAGTCAAAATTACGTATCCTCAATTACTCTGTCTTGCACCCTCCCGTACGCTTGTTGAAAAGCACGTAAAGCACGTTACCTACCCGGACGATCCGGATGACTTGGCTAAAGGTGACAAAAACGACTTCCATGACGACGATAGTGATCACGTCGTAGCCCCGCCGGGATCACAGACGATGAAGCAGCGTGTCAGCAAGACTTGGGTCGTTGAGCCTGCGGACCTCGAGCACGCCCTGACTGAGCCCTTTTACATTTGTTCAGTCAAGTTCACGGAGGCTCGGGATGATATTCTCCTATACGTGACATTCCCAGAGTATAATCAGGGCAGTGACGAAGAGAATGAAATCCACGTTTCCTCCGACGGCGTTGAACCCAGTTCCGAGTACATGGACAAGTACATCGCTACGCTGGAGGAACGCATCCCGAACGAGGACCGACTTCACATTAGTGGGCTGCACAGCTACAACAAGATGTTTGAGACAGGTGCTGTGCTTGGAGGAGTCGACCACATCGTGCTGCGAGAATTCTTTCTTGACAATTGCACCGAGTGTGGCGGAGCCCGAACCATATGTCCTGGATGTGGTGGAGTCAGCGGAAGATGGCCTGAGGCGTTTGCTTCATGCGGGTATGTCTCGCCCTGAACATCGATATCGAGACTGACGAACACCAATAAACAGGTTTGATACTCCTGTAAGTCAGCGCTATTTGGGGGTTAATGATATTGGACTTACGCCTGCGCAGTGTCCGCAGTGTATAGGCTATGACGCTGCAATGACAGGAGCCGACTATACTCGCTGGGAAAATAGTTACGAGAGTCAGAGGGCGATGGACGAAGAACTGAACATTGCGGCTGTCCAGCATACCTTTTTGTCTCGTGAGCAATGGGAAGCTAAATGCGAGACGAAGAAAAAGTCGAACAAGAAAAAGGATTCAGACAGCGAGGCCTACGTAGATGGTTAACATCTCCACAAACATGAACGTTGTACAAAAGCCTAATGGTAGTTATACTTAAGATTAAATTTGTAGCCACATCTTCCAGTATCTCTCTTCTCCTTGTGTACCTTCAAAACGCCAGTTAACTGTCTTGATTTCGATGAAGCCCTCTTCGTTTTCAGGAGCTTCGTAATTATCACGAAAGCTAATGAGAGCAAAATACGGAAGAGCATCCCGAGGCTTCTGTGGTAATATTAAAAAGAAACCCAAAATGATTGAAACGTCGTACTTCTCGAGCTTTCACCGATGGAGGGAGATTATAAGCACGATATAGATTATTGTGCCAGGCTAGTTCTATGGAACCAGCGAATAAGAAGCACCTTTGGCTACATTAATCTGAATTCGCATTTAAGCAAGAAAAGAAACCTACCTGACTGGTATTCGAGCTTCTTTTGCGATGTCTATGTAATATTTTCTTGTCTTGGCATCACGGTTAGTGTTGTCTATGGAAAAACACATAAACGAGTTTCGAGTGACGTTGATGGGGAAGGCATACCAACTACACAACTCTTCCCTTCTGCAAGGGCTGCTTTCACTGCGGCGACACATTTCGGACGAGATCCAAGAGTATCTTGGTTTGTGTGGATGTATCCAGCGGGTTCAAAGTGTTGATGGAAGAAGGAAGTTTTGCCTAGACATGGATAGCCTACAAACAGCACAAGTTCTTGCAGCGGAGGATCAGGTAGTACTGGCGAGGATGTCGGTATTACCGTTGGTACTGCAAGAGGGGTATCAGTTGCAGTTTGGCAAGGAGAGATACTACTCAACAGAGAGGTAGAGATGATACGTCAAATCCATCTAGGGTAAAATTGGTATGTACTGGTTGTCCTAAGAAATACTCCTGTGCTTTGATCAGCTGTGGAAAGAAAATATGGGGTTTGATCTACCTCCGGAGTGTGGAATGGAAGGCCAACATTGAGCGCCCACTTGCGATCAGTACAGGCAAAATCCTTTTGTGACCCTTTCCATTTTCTTCCGGCCGCATCGCCCACAAAGAAAGAGCTTTCCTTGTCTGACCGCGACATGAGGACAAGGTCATAGCAAGAGGGAGGAGGCACTACCTATAGACACGCCTTCTGCCTCAAATACTGCATTCAGCTCATTCCACATCCCAGGCATAGGCTTGCGGTACTCGTCCTTGGCAGTGGCAGCGAACATTCGGAATGGTACTTCAGTTAGCTACAGTACGGTCAGGGACCGACTTAACGGGAAGGAGAGACACGTACGGCAGCAGCTATTGACGGTATTTTCTGCTTCCAGGTCGTGAGGGCAGCACCTTTGAGAGCCTGGTTGGATATTATTATGATAGAAACGCTTGTACTTCAATCAGCGCGGTCTGAATCTGGAGCTAAGGCACACATACTTACCCATCTTGGTGCAATCTTTTCAAAGCCGTAGGTACCTTAGCATCCCACCATTCGAAATGCGTCGGATTTCCCTTCTCCCGTTTACTACCCTTGCCGAAGCTGGATTTGATGAGCGTGCCGTCCAGGTCAAACGTCGCGACCTTGGCGAGGCATTTCGGTGCGAGGTTGGTTGCATGGAGACACGTCGCGCGAGACCCGAGAGGCTTGAGCCAATGAAACATAGAATCCGATTTCGAGCTCGTCGACGCGTCGGAGGACCTGTCTTTGGTGAAGAATGGATGAACTGAACGTCCGTCAGGGCCTGATGGATAATGACAGCGAGACGAACGCGCCTTTGGCAACCTTTTTGGCGTTCTCAGCGTCGGAGTCGGGTGCAGAGCGTTTCTTGGACGACGGCAGTGACGATGACGGCGACGGCGGCATGAGAGTAATTAATTAAGAATATGGGTGGCTGTGTATGCGCCCTTTCTCTCTATTACTGCTAAGACCACAGCTCAGATTATTCCCTCCATCACCTGTATCCTGCAGAACAATGTCACAGACACCTAGAATCGTCTCCTCGACGGAATTGCCAACCTCGGAGGCAAAGTCAGTCTCTCCAGTTGTCGGCCCTCCTTCCATGAGCTGACTTTGTTGTAGGTGGATCACTCTGAAGAAGCTAACCTACCAGGATGCCACTGGGAAGGATGTGAGCAGCTGATTTGGCTACAATATTCTCATCTGACGATGCCTGCAGCGGCTTTGGGAATGTGCGGAACGCAAGACGCGCAAATCAACGGGTATCGATGGTGAATACCCCTTCTCTCGGTGTCGAGGCTGTAAATGAAGAACTGGCATGCAGCCGTCGCCATCTTTGCCCTTATACGATCCAAGACGAACGCATTTCCGTTGTCGACTGTCGTTATTGAGCAGTATAGGCCACCGGTTGACGCTCATATTATTGGTGTGTGATCAGTTTGTTCGTATCCTATGACTTCTAACTTGCATCCAAGAGTTGCCAGCAGGTAGGGTCCAGAAGATCCTTGGTACTGATACTTGCTTTTCTGACACCGTTTACAGGGCTCATAGATGAAGGAGAGACACCAGAGTCGGCTGCTATCCGGGAGCTAGAGGAGGAGACGGTGATTATATCTTTCGCGCCAGCTATCTCATCGCTGAAACTGTTTGCAGGGATACAAAGCCGACAAGGTTATTGAATCGTCGTCTGTGATCGTTAGCGATCCTGGTACGCTACTGTTGCGTCGCGTCAACTATCCGCTAAGATGCTGCTAGGAATGACCAATGCTAACATGAAGTTGGTTGTTCTGAATGTCACGTTAGAGGATGCCATGGAGCATCCTGAGGCAAATCTTGAAGCGGGCGAGTTTATTGTCAAGCGAGTCGTTGAGTTGCAAGAACTCAATCGGCAGCTTCAAGGCAAGTGCTAGCTACAGCTACCCTTACGCAGGACTAACTATACCACCATCCCTAGACTACAGCGAGAAGGTAAATTACACATTCCGGTCCTGCACTTCACGCTGATTTCTTTGTAGGGTTTCGTTATTGATGCTCGGCTGTCACACTTTGCTGCAGGTTACACCATGGCAGAGCGTGTCAGAGCAGGGGAGTTCAACTAATGCACAAGTAGATAATTGTATATGTACCTGTATAAATCCTTTACCGACGGGACTTTTTCGATTTTTCGATATGAGCCCTCAACTTCTGCTGTTTCTCTCTCAACGAGGCCTTCTTCTTTCCTCTCACCGCCCCGCTACTCAAGATCATCATGATTGGCTTATTTCTGGTCTTTTCACGGTTCGTCGAGCTGCTCGGCGTGTCCTTGTTCTTCTTCCCTTTGTGTGAACCAAATTTGTCTCGTCCTTCACGTCCCTTTGCTATTGACGCCATCCGCTCCGCGTAATCAGCTTTGGCCTTCTTGCGTGGGCCGAGAATGTCGTTCTCTGATATGAAAGCATCCTCTTGCGCGCCCTGCATGGCCTTTTTGTTCCCCTCAAGCGCGGCTAGTTTCCGTTTTGCCTTGGGACCACCGCCTGCTTCCACAGCTTGTGTAGCAGCTTGTATTCGGAGATCGTTTAACAGGGAGAAATCAGCAGGCGTCAGAATCTGCGTACCAGAATTAGATTCAACAGATTTTTGAAGAGAACGATATCACCTTGGTGGTCGCTAGAGTGGAAACCCGCGTTGCCAGGTCCTCAGAATTCTTGTCTCCAGCTTTTGCATTTTCCCCGTCCTTCTTCTCGCCTTCATCTTCGCTATCGCTAATGACCAGCTGGTCATCGGCATCATCCACATCTATCCATCCTTCAGATTCCTCATCCGAATCTGACGAGTCGGACTTGACATCCCAGTTCTCCCAACCAGCATCGCCCGCCTCATCCATATCCACGTCCTCGTCTTCTTCCCGCAGCTTGTTGAAATGATCTTCCAATAACTGTTTCACCAGATGATCAATTTTTAGTACCTTATATAGGAGTTCACGTACCGAAAGTCCTTCGATATCTACAGCAGCATCTGCGCTGTGTCCGAAGGGTAAAGGCTGTGTACCCGAAGCCATTCCCATGCTAGCCTCTTTGCCCTATTCACCAGTCAAGATCAGTGGAGGCAACAGTAGTGTAAGGATGTCGTACCCGTTCTCTACGCTTCAACATTCCTGGATTGACGTCACGATAGAGCTGAAGAAGACCCCTAGCGGCAGCTATCACGGCCTTATCCTTACTCTTCCTGTACTCAACTAAATCTCCCAGCATGTCTTCTTCCATGGCCCATGGCTGCCGTCTACATACCTCGCGGATGGCATTCAACCCAGCGGCAATAACCTCACTAGCCACGCCTGGATGAACGAACTCGTGAGCAAGTTTTTGGATGATGGGCGTCAGCGCGTCAGGAGGTGTTAGCTCGTGTACAGACTGAGCTAGGCTGACGAGGATGGCTGGAACGCGCAGTTGGTGGTGAGTAAGATATTTGACAATGTATGTGTAAAACCCGAGTACGCAAAGTTTGTGCGAACCCATGACACGGGAGAGGAGTTGCATGATGAGGATCTTGTGGTCGAGGGAAAACCGCTTTTCGTAGTGGTTAAGGATATCGTAGAGTTTCTCAGCGAATGTTTGGGGGTCATTGAGGAGTTGGAGAGCAGGGAAGTTGGGATTCGTGTCGCTTTTTCCATTTTGTTGTTTCTACGTGGAGGTGAAAACATAAAATGAATAGATCATTGAGTACACACCTTTTTCGCGCTGGTAAGCTTCTTCTGAAGCTTCTTGTCTCCGCTCCTTGTCTTTTTGTTGATTTCTCGGCGATGATGAAGAGAGCGGACATCTACGGTCTGAGATAGATGTAAGCTTGCCGGCATCAATGAGGGGTCAGCTTACCTCTTCTTCCTCATCGTCACTGTCCTCTTTGTCTTCATCACTGCCTAGAAAGAAGTGGATGGATGCACTCTGCACTTTAACAACAGGATGGAAGCAGCCAAGTGCAACGATGGAGACAGGTTTAACATCAGTCCAGATGCCTTTCCTCCAGAGTTCTTTGGTGAGGATGATAGCCCACATTGCATCATGACCGTTGGTTGGGGAAGGAGCCTGTGAAGTGGAGGCTCTTAGTTTACCCTTGTCACCAAGAACTTGACCGTCCATTCCTCGTTCAACCATGCCAAATAGCATGGCTTGAACGGCACGATTGAGCTTGTGGTTTGTTGAATGTATATTTGCGGTACGTATGTCAGAAAGGATGGTTTTTCGGATTGAAGAGCGCAATGCAGAAGAAGTAGTGCGGGGCAGAAGAGGAAAGAGGGTCTTGAGGAGCCTAAAATGCTTTTATATGAGAGGAATTATATGGCACAGTTAGACGCACTCGATGGACGTTAGGACATTTTTATTGCGGAGCATAACGAGATTTTGGACGAGAGCCTTCCTTGTATCCGGCGACAAGGTTGCATAATTTTCCAGTAGCAATGTAGAAAGATGAGACGGGAATTCCGCTGTTTCCTTGGGGTAACAAGGTGCGACCTGAGCGATGAATGTGACGAGCTCTCTGAATTGCTGGGCGTGTTCGCTTGGATTTGCTTGAAAAATCTGGCGAATACTGTTGTAATGGTTCCATTGCTGTAGAAATTCTTCCTTGTAGGCAGTCGGGTCCCGTTTAATGAGGTTCTGCAGCTGAGGGAGATTTGAAGTCAAGAGGATGCCGCGACCCATGGTGGTTAATGAAGAGGACCGTGGGAAAGAACAGAGACGGTAAAAAAAATCCAAGTCGTATTACAGGTCGATATCACAGCAAGCATACAATAGCAATAAATTCATAACAATTAAACCGCTGCCTCTGCCGTCGTCGTCGTCGTCGTCGCCGCCGTCGCTGGTGGTGGTGGTGGTGGTGGCGACAGCTCTGTCTTTCCCTCGGCTGCCGTCGCGGTTCCACCCCTTCCTCGACCTCTGCCCCGACCTCTTCCTCGACCACCTCCACGACCGCCATCTCCAGAAGGACTGTTCGCTGTCGGCGACACAGACGTTTCGTTTGTGTCACCATCAGCTGGCGTAGATTTCTTCTTCCATTCGCCAGTCGTCTTGCCCGAATCCCATTCACGGCTCTGTATCTTGTCCATCTTTCTCTTTGCATTCTGTTCTCGTGTACGGTCAATGTTCTCCTGCACCTTGCGTACATGCGCCTGCTTGATGCGCTCCGATTCCTGCGTCTTTCTGAACGCGTCTTCGTCGGCCTGGACGTCCTGCACGACGGTAAGCACGTAGAAATACAGCAGAACAGTGTATCGTACCAGTCTGCGCTGTTTTATCTTTTCATTCTGTTCCTTCATACGCGCCATTCTCTCCGTGAGTGCCTGTTCGCTGAGCTTGTCCTATTTCCCTGGTCAAGACAAGAGAAAAGAGAGACAAGCAGTACGACGCACCCGCTGGTTTCCACCAGTTCTGACGCGGTCGGGGTTCACATACGGTTTCTTCTTCTCTTTCACGTCACCCGTCTTGCCGCTCGCCGCCGCCCCGCCATCTTGCTCAGTAACAGTCGGCTGGGCCTCGCTACTAAGTGCGGCATCTGCTGCGCCATCCTTCTCGTCCCTAGGCGGTGCTGTAGCGTCTGTTACCTTGAGCTGCTCAAAGTCGAGCCCAAGGGTATTCGACGAATTTTCCATCCAAGACGTAGACTGTGTGTAAGAGAGTCTGGATCAGCCAGAATAGTATAAGAGGCCGGGATCCCAGTCCGGCCGGCACTCCGTATCCCTTACCTTCGACCATCATGTCCCTCTCTAACAAGCTCGCCATTACTGACCTCTCGCTCGCTGGGAAACGCGTTCTCATTCGTGTCGACTTCAATGTTCCCATCCAGGAGGGCAAGATAACAAATCCTGCCGTAGGTCCCCATCGATAACAGCCGGAATTCTCCTGATTTCCTTGGTAGCGAATCGTAGCAGCACTACCCAGCATCAAGTATGCTCTCGAGAACGGTATTTCTATTTCTATTTACTTGGATGTATGCATCCGTATCTAAATAATTTCGCAGGTGCAAAGACCGTCGTTCTCATGTCCCATCTCGGTCGTCCCGATGGCAAGGTCACGCAGAAGTATTCACTGAAACCCGTTTCCATCGAGCTTGAGTCGCTCCTTGGCAAGCCAGTCATCTTCTTGAATGATTGCGTTGGCCCTGAGGTCGAGAGTTCCGTCGCTTCTGCCCCTTCCGGTTCCGTTATTCTCCTTGAGAACCTCCGATTCCATATCGAGGAGGAGGGCTCAGTGAAGAACAAGGACGGCACCAAGACTAAGGCTGATCCCGCCAAAGTTGCTGAATTCCGTGCAAGCCTCACTAAGCTTGGTGATATCTATGTCAACGACGCCTTCGGTACTGCTCACCGTGCGCACTCCAGCATGGTCGGTGTTCAGCTTCCTCAACGCGCGTCCGGCTTCCTCGTCAAGAAGGAACTCGAGTACTTTGCCAAGGCCCTCGAGCACCCCGAGAGGCCTTTCCTTGCTATCCTCGGTGGCGCCAAGGTTTCAGACAAAATTCAATTGATTGACAACATGCTGGACAAGGTTAGCTCGACCGTGCGATATGACGAACGTTGCATCCTCATCATTATTTCAGGTCAACTCTTTGATCATCTGTGGCGGTATGGCCTTTACTTTCAAGAAGACTCTTGAAAACATCTCGGTGTGTTATATATCATGAAGACGCGGTTCAACTAGCTCATTGTGGTCCTAGATTGGAAACTCTCTCTTCGACGCAGCTGGATCCGAGAAGGTTGCTGGTCTTGTCGAGAAGGCGAAGCAAAAGGGCGTTAAGATTGTATTCCCTGTCGACTATGTCACCGCCGATAAATTCGACAAGGATGCAACGGTACTCCGGTTCCATTCATTTCCAAGGGGCGATCTAATCTGTTCCCACAGACTGGCACTGCGACCGAGGCAGAAGGCATACCTGATGGCTGGATGGGTCTTGATGCCGGCCCCAAGAGTCGCAAATTGTTCCGTGAGGCCGTGCTGGAGGCCAAGACCATTCTATGGAATGGGTGCGCAATCTTTGGGGTGATGATGCATCCAGATCACTAAACTTTTTCGATATATTTAGACCCCCAGGTGTGTTCGAGTTCCCCGCTTTTGCGGCTGGATCTACTGCTCTCCTCGATGCCAACATCGAGGCTGCTAAAAATGGAGCTGTCGTCATTGTTGGTGGTGGAGACACCGCAACAGTTGTTGCCCAGCACCATGCTGAAGACAAGCTGAGTCATGTCAGCACTGGTGGAGGTGCTAGTCTCGAATTGTTGGAGGGCAAGGTTTGTGCACTCTCTTTTCACCTACAATTGGACACTAATTCGGACTATTTTACTTAGGCCCTTCCCGGTGTCGTCGCGCTTAGCGAGAAGTAGATGTAAAACGACGAGAAGAAACTAAATGTACAAGAAGATAGACATTATTTTAGTACTTAAGGCCATGTATAAGTATTCGCAAGAGCCGCGTCGTGCAACCAAATTTGCAATTATAGAACGCGAAATGCATGTGATGAGAAAGAGCTGCTTATTATGGCGTCCCTCGGTAAGAAATCAGAAGCAATTGGCTGCGATCGCAGTGCTTCCTGAAAAGCTTGAGATGCCCATCGACTAAACACCGACACCGACTGCCGATTCTCGTCCTTAAGCTTGTACTGAAGAGACTTGTCCCCGCTAAGTAACTGAACAGTGATTTCACCGCAAAGCAGAGCAAAACAATTGTAGGAATTATAACTATTTTAACTACAGGAATAACGAAAGGGGAAGAAACCCCGGGGTTCGCTCACGGCCCACGGGTCGACTTTCTCTCTCGGAAAACATTCACATGATAGAATGACAGCGAATCTTAACAGTCATTGGTGACTGACCCACCGTTGAAATATGCTCCCATGAAATTAAAACACGAGGGGGACGAGTATAGCGCTGAGGTACTTTGACCTCACCCCATGGTCTTCCAGGCTCACCCAAAGCCTGAGGGTCTAATTGGAAGTAGAACTGTAAGAATAGTCAGTGGTAATGCAATCGGGAGAATGAGTAATGTATTTACTTCCTCGCTGCTGCTGTCCTCTGCGTATAGCTCATTCCCAAGATGGGCAAACCAAACATATTGTGAAGAGTTTACTGTGGTTGTCACTGAAAGATAGCAGCATATCAGTCAGCGAAAGTTCATAATTCGTAGCATGACGATCCCCTTACCAACGTCCAGGCGTTTTCGGATATAGGGATGATCGCCCTCAAACACATCCGTAATGGTCTGTCGGTGCTCGGCTAACCAATTTTTGATCTGGTTGTCTTCAAGTACTCGACGAGAAGCACGCCCAAGAGCTAGACAGAGTGTCCTGTCCATGTCAAATGCCAGAGGGATGCTGTATACCCTATTACTTCCATCAGCAACACATAGATATTCAACACGAAGGAACACGAACGATCTCCCCCTGGTCCAAGCATCAAGCTTGTGCAAGATGTCGAACTTATTATACGCATAATCCCATGGCGGGGAATATCCGGGATCCTCGAGTACTTCTGCCACACCCTTCTTGAGGATAGAAGGGATGCGTTGAATTCGTGGTTCCATCGAAGACGCCGGATCCATGGCATTGAACAAAAAGACAAACTTCCGGGTTAAGGGATCAGTGTACCCCACAGAGCCCAGGGGAATGACCTGTTCCAGCATGGGAATATAATATTCGTGATAACATAAATCACCTAAGGATGAATTGAATATTTAGTCGGATTGAAAAAAAAATGACATACTAGGATACCAATTGTCATTTTGAAAAGACGTCCAGTCCAACCGTTGGCCAAACATAACACGAAGGGCAAATTGCGGCCCTACGTACTGTTGTTTATGATTATAAGTCGTCCGCGTCAGGGAGTTTTGCAGGTGGACCGGAATAGCAGCTGGACCAAGTCGGGCAGCTGGAATGTTAGTAAGGAGCGAAGCCAGACATTTCCATTCTGTGAGAGGGGTTATGAGTCGGTGCGCTATCACGGATGTGGATCCCATGATGCAGAGCTCTCTGACTCCCCGGTCCACAATGGGATGATCGCATTGACAACGAAAAGGGTGTCGGTCTCGGAAACAGAAGGATACCCAACGTCGATAGTGGTATGTGATAGTCAGCCTTGTGATCTGTCGAGGGATCCAGAAGCGAGGGATGTGGACCTGGGGATCGTCGAGATAGTCTATGTAGATATGGGTAGCATTCCGGGGTACATTTGGGCCATAGAATAATTGTCGAAGAATCGACTCTATTCCCTCGTTGGCCACAATCGAGGGTCCACATTCAGTCTTCGGAAGGAGCCGCGGCATAATCACATAATCCACCCTGAGCGTTATGGTGCGACAGAGCAGTGGATTCGGCATTGCAGACATAGACCGGATGGTATATAGCTGACCTGCATTATAGGAGAAGGCGATGACGGAGTGGGTGGAATTCACGTCCTTCATGGTGGCAGACCATTGTTTGGAGACAAGCGAGCAGTTTGTAAAAGTTTCGATGTGTTCATCAGTAGAAGATTGGCTGGCCCAGAGGTCGGAGAGAATGAGCAAAATCAGTTCAGCTGGAAGGGCCATAGTATGTAAGGGGGAAAGCAAGGGCAAGCTAGGTAGACTCACAAATCAAGACAGGGGCAAAGCGATACCTGAACACGACATACATGTGATGGGAAAGAATTGCTTATTACGGACTCCCTCGTCAGAGCCAACTTGCGTCCCGCCGTCGTGCACCATGGCCCAAGCTCGACGCCGTTCAACTCGTGGAAAGAAATCAGAGGTCATAGAAGAAACCGCGGCGTCGCCCTCAAATTCTGTGCATGAACCACAAGTAAAGGAGGAGCACAAGGGAAAATCTGAGGCGGCGACCGAAGAGACTTGTCCTTCCTGTCCTAAGGACGTCGACACCAACCTTGACAAGAACAATTGGATCCGGTGCGATGCTTGCAAAGTCTGGTATCACTGGGGCTGCGCAGGGAATGGCGAAGATTCTGCCTCCATAGACAAATGGTGCGTTTGCCATCCCAGCTACGGACTGCATTAATATTCACCTAGGTATTGTACACCGTGTCTGCAAGCAGATCCCAAGCGCGCCATTACACAGAAGGCCCCAGCACGCAAGTCTGACCGGAAACGAGCTCCGAGAGATTACGCTGGGCTGAATTCCAGTGGGATGGAAATGGACCCAACGAGGTGGGTGAGGATGATGGACGGCAAACATATCAAACCAGACCAATTCAAGAGAATGAAAGGCGCTGATGTTGGCCTGGAATGGCTGCAAGACGACGAGACGGCGATGTCCGAGCCCATTATCATCGAGAAACTCGATGGACTGGGCATGAAAATGCCGCCTAGCGACTTTACTGTCGAGGACATTGTGGAAGATGTCGGAGATGATGTTCCTGTGGAGGGTATGTTGCTCTTCCCTGTCGCCGTCTGTGCTTTCGTCTGACCTAACCTATGTTTCGCAGTCATAGGTAAACACAGTACACTTTCTTGTTGCCGTATTATGATTTTGATGTCGCAATCACAGATGTCGCATCGCAGTCTACCTCTCCCGGATGGAATCTTGGCAAGTGGGCGGATTACTGGGCGCTAGAATCTGGCAAGAAGGACAAAGTCAGAAACGTGATTTCTCTGGAGGTTTCTGGGACACCACTGGCCGACAGAATCCTTCCTCCGCGGCTAGTGAGAGAGCTAGATTGGGTGGACAACTTTTGGCCAAGTACAAGGAAAGGAAAGGGCCACACCTATCCTAAAGTCCAGCTATATTGTTTAATGGGCGTTGCTCAAGCGTGGACGGTGAACATACTTTGACGTTAAAGTAATACCCTTGTTGACATTCAATACAGGACTGGCATATTGATTTTGCTGGATCTTCCGTATACTATCATATACTGAGTGGATCCAAGGTACGGCTGCACCTTGTTGGTCTTGAGTCAAGCTCATACCCGGCCTTAGGTCTTCTACTTTATACGACCAACGCCTGCCAACCTCGCCGCATATGAGAAGTGGTCTGGGACTGAGATCCAGAACCAGACGTGGCTTGGTGATATGGTGGATGAAGTCGTCAAAGTTTCATTAACAGCTGGAAATACCATGATAATACCTACTGGGTGGATACATGCAGTTGTAAGTGTATTTTGACTGTGCTGAATATGGTGCTCATGAGTCTTTAGCACACACCCGAAGACACCTTGGTGTTTGGCGGAAACTTTCTACATTCATACGATGTTGCTACCGGTGAGCCTGTCTTGATTGATTTGAACAGACTACTCATATTACGCAGAACTCAAAGTACGAGATATTGAGATTGCTACATCAGTTCCCCGAAAGTTCCGATTCCCGATGTTTTCAAAGTGAGCGAGTGTTTGTTTGTACTATCCAGGTTAACATTAGCGCCAGACTGTGCTGGTATGTCGGAGACAAATATCTACGAGATCTCAGAGCATCTCCAGGCAGCTCGCTTCCGCCTCGTGTTGCAACATCCGTGGCCCATTTGGCTGATTTTCTTGTTTCTCAAGTACGCACATTAGAGGGGGGCGATGAGGCGGCCAAAAAGGAAGTAAAGGAGCAAATACCACATGATCGCGTCAAAGACCCTGCAGTCGTTGCTCGGGAGCTGCGATGGAGAGTGCGTGTAGCAAGTGGCCTTACCAGTGATGACGAGGATGGTGGAAAAGTGCCAAATATCCGCACTAGAAATGGAGCAGGTACAAAGCGGAAACGTACGATGTCGGAGGACCCGGCAGAAGGGCATCCCGGTCCTGTACGTTTCAAAAATTTCAAACCCAGGAAATGGGACAGCATTGATGAGATGACGGAAGATGGGGAGAATAGAGAGGTCAAATGCCGGCGACCGTTGGAGGATGAGCCCGTTGAAAAATGGACAGAAGCAGAGGGGGAAGACATGGCTGCTGCGATGCGACGGCGACAGGTACTGATAAAAGTTCGACGGACACGAAATGGATTGGAGCGGGAAGTGATAGAACGAACGATTGAAGAGTGGAAATTTCAGTAGCAGAATATCTGTACCTTTTGAAATTATTCGTATCCTTTTTTATCATTAAGTGCACGTGCACTCTCCTAAACTGATATCATTTGGACCATCATGTCCTCGTCGTCGCCGTCGTCGTCACGCTCAAACTCTATCTACTACCAAGACGCGAGCGCCATGCCTCCCATCGCTGAATCCGACGTCGACGGTGCCAGACGTAAGACGATATTCCCAGCCCATGTCGTGCGACACTGATAGCGACGTTTCTCCCAGCCATCATGTACCACAACAACCATTCGGTGCCGACCGTACCGTCAGACGGTCCCCCACAGTACGATGCAGTACCACAACTGCCGACATTCGACCCGTCGGTCGCGCTAGAGGGCTTCTCGGCGATGAACATCAGCGACCAGCGAGCTCCTGCCCATTCCGTCCCTCCCAACGACCCCATTGCCCGCTCAAAATCGTCCATGTCGATGCGCTCGTACCAGTCAGCACCGCAGCCGCGAACATACCAGCCGCCCAGACATGTCAATAGCCTACCGCCAGCCCCAAATTACAATCTCCCACCTCGACAGTACTATCCTGTCGACCAGGCCGACAATGCATCCATTTATACGACAACGACGGACAGCCCGGTGTCTCTTAATAATGGTGGATTCGACCGTTACGACTACCAGGCTACCGGTGGGTATGGTTACGACGACCAGGGCAGCTATGATTCCATGCACATGCAACGGTACCCCCAGCAAACATATAATCCTTTGTATGGTGCAGCATCCAATGTCCTGGGCATGGGTCCACCTCCTGGCCCTCACAATCCTTCTCCTTCTGCTCCCGTACCAGCCCCTGCGCAAAGCTATCCGTCAAGCTTCAGTTCTTACAGTAACGACTCGCTGCCTACTAGTATCTCTGCTCCACATTTACCACCACCTAATGGTTACGATATCAGACTTCCCATGAATGGTTACGATCCTAGGCCTCCGAATGGATTGCCGCCCAATGGCTTGCCTCCGAACGTAGTTCCTCTCAACGGTCCACCACCCAATGGGTTACCCCCCATCAGTCCCCGCCCCGCTCCCTCATTATCGCTATCGCTAGATGACAACACCTCGGATTTTGAGCCGCGGCCGTCACTGCAACGCGGCGAGATGTCTGCTTCGGTATCTCTCAATTCCAAGAAGTCTAAAGCGATCGATCTCAGCGCTCCTCCTTACACCAAGGAATATATTGAACAGTATCGGCAGCGCATAAAAGGGGATCCTGATCCTGAAGCACACTTTTTGTATGCAAAATACCTCATCGATGCTGCTCGGAAGATCCGGGCCAGTGGCAAGGATCAGCGAGCTGCCAAAAAGTACAGCGAGGTGCTCGTAACTGAAGCCCTCAAAGTTATGCGCCGTCTGGCTACACAGGGTGAGCCGTATAGCGAAGCTCAGTTCTATATGGCAAATTGCCATGGTACGGGTGCACTTGGTCTACCGGTAGACCACGAACGAGCGTACCATCTCTACCTTCAAGCTGCGAAACAGAATCACGCATCTGCCTGTTACCGAGTTGCTGTTTGTAACGAGATTGGTGCAGGTACCCGGAAGGAACCTGAGCGCGCAGCCAACTTTTATCGCAAAGCCGCATCGATGGGCGATACGGCAGCGATGTACAAGTTGGGAATGATCCTTCTTCACGGTTCTCTCGGGCAACAGCGTAACCCCCGAGAAGCGGTTGGATGGTTACGACGGGCAGCCGAACAGGCGGATGAAGAGAATCCCCACGCCCTGCATGAATTGGGGCTGTTGTATGAAATGAAAAGCGGTCAGGTCGTCCCTCATGATCCAATTTATGCAAAGGGTTTGTTTACTCAAGCGGCGCATCTCGGTTACACGCAGTCACAGTATAAGCTGGGCCAGTGCTACGAGTACGGCTCGTTGACATGCCCCGTTGACCCTCGGCGGTCGATAGCGTGGTACACCAAAGCTGCGGAGAAGGGGGACGCAGAGGCTGAGCTGGCGCTGAGTGGCTGGTACCTGACAGGAAGCGAGGGAGTTCTGAAGCAGAGCGACTCTGAAGCTTATCTCTGGGCCCGACGGGCAGCGAACAAGGGCCTGAGCAAGGCCGAGTATGCTGTTGGATACTACGCCGAAGTGGGCATTGGTATCAAGCAGGATATTGAGTTTGCTAAGCGATGGTATATGCGAGCAGCAGGTCTGTCTACTTTTCAAGCTGTTAATCGAATTTTTTCTGATTTTTTTTTGCAGCTCAAGGCAATAAACGGGCGATGAATCGATTGACTGAGATGAAGCGAATGGGAAGTAAACGATTAAATGTTGCACGCCCTACGCGGCAGCAGGCCAAGGATGAATGTGTTATTTGTTAGCTATAATATTTATTGCTTTCATCTACGTGGACTTGTATTTTTCCTGCAATGGAGATAAGACAGGCACTGTATCTACATCTACCATGTCGTTGATCAGCAAGGCTCCCATCTTCAAGCCTTTTACACTTGCCTTGATCCAGCTTGGAGGTACCACTGCCAACAAGGCTAACAATCTAAAGCATGCACGAGAATCGATACTCAAGGCCGCAACGAACCCTGCCAAGCCCCAGGTCGTCGTTCTGCCAGTACGAATTCTTGCCCTCCGTCGTCTACCGACACTCATCATAAGGATAGGAATGCTTCAATTCGCCTTATGGGCACCCCCATTTCCCAGACTACGCTGAGGACATCGAATACGTACCCGGCAAGCCGTACGATGTCACCCAGAGCAAGAGCGAGTCTGTGAAGATGCTCTCGTCGGCTGCGAAGGAGGCTGGAGTGTGGCTCATTGGTGGTGGGCTGCTCACGGCTCTAGGCTCGGATTACTGACTGATGCTGGGGCAGGCTCGATACCAGAACGCGAGCCGGCCAGCGAGAAGCTCTACAATACATGTACAGTGTACAACCCCCAAGGTCAATCTCTCTTTCAGGACTTTGCAAGTGCTGACATCCTATAGGCGACCTGATTGCCACGCATCGAAAGGTCCATCTGTTCGACATTGATATTCCTGGAAAGATTACGTTCAAGGTATGATTACTCGCTGGAGGCATAGCAAGCGCTGAAGTGTATTGTCTCCAGGAAAGCGAGACCTTGACGGGGGGCACGACTCTGAATTTCTTCGACACAGGTGCGTCGTTGGTAGCAGAAACCAGCCCTTGCTGAACACGGGCCAGATTTTGCACGTATTGGCCTTGGTATATGCTACGATGTACGATTTCCAGAGATGGCGATGATAGCTGCACGAAATGGTACACTGTCTCCCGCTGGCCTACTTACGCTGACTTTCGACCTCCAGGCTGCCATATGCTCATTTATCCCGGTGCATTCAATTTGACGACTGGACCCCTTCATTGGGAGCTGCTCCAACGAGGACGGTGAGCGTAGCTGCTATTTTGTCTGGCATGGTGGACTCATCGGCTCGACACAGCGCCCTAGACAATCAAATATACATGTCTATGTGCAGCCCGGCGCGAGACTTGACGGCTAAATATCATGCGGTATGTTCTATCCTGGAATGTTCACCTATATTGACTGAGCTTTGACAGTGGGGACATTCGATGGTGGTTGACCCGATGTAAGTCTATGTGCTTGTTGTACGCACAGTGCTTACTCTTTGGCAGGGGCAAGGTGCTCTCTGAAGCTGGACACGACGAAGAAATTACCTATACAGATATCGGTACTTTTCCTTCTTTTTTTTTTTCCAAGTTGTTTTCTGAATTCTCCCCCTCAGACCCCAAGGTCTTTGAAGAGACTCGCGCTTGGATACCTGTAACGAAGCAGCGTCGCTTTGATGTATATCCAGATGTCAGTGTACAATAGTGAAGTTACGATTACTCGAAATAGCAGAAAAAGTGAGCTGTGTAGATTTTCCGAATTTGTAAAGTTATAGAAAGGCATAGATGGTTGTGGAAGGACTGCCTTTGAATTTGTAACAGCGGCTATATGTAACGCGTGACTTGCCCTCCACCTTACTCCTTCTCCTCTAACGCTTTTTCTTCCTTTATCCTCCTCTCCTCCTCACCGTCATCATGGTTAGAGAAACGTCGGTATCTTCACCGCACTGCGACGCGATCTCTTTTCTCATTCCTTCTCTACAGCAAATTTTACGATCTACTCGAAGTATCTCCTACAGCCTCTGAGGGCGATCTCAAAAAAGCCTACCGTAAAAAGCAGGTACTCTCTGTCGCTTTCCAACACAGTTTTAACCCTTTTCTTTCTCCAGGGCTTTGCGGTTTCACCCTGACAAGGGAGGAGATCCAGATAAATTCAAGGAAGTTACGCATGCGTGAGTAGCATGGCTTATTCATGGCTGCCTCTCGAACAACGTCTGTTACAGCTACGAGATACTTTCCGACCCCGACAAGCGTGCTGTATACGATGCCAGAGGAGAGGCCGGGTTATCAGAAGCAGGAGGGGGAATGGATCCCCAGGTGAGTGGCTGTTCTGTCGCACTGCCCGTCACCGTCCTGACTGTACCCTAGGATCTTTTCAGTCAACTCTTCGGTGGAGGAGGCGGTTTCGGTGGCGGAGGAGGATTCTTTGGTGGAGGCGGTCCATCTCGAAACGGACCTCGCAAAACGAAAGATCTCGTCCATCGCGTCCACGTCACTCTAGAAGACCTCTACAAGGGCAAAACCACCAAACTCGCACTGACACGAAACGTTATATGCTCAAAGTGTAAAGGAAAGGGCGGCAAGGAAGGCGCTGTCCGGAGTTGTTACTCGTGTAACGGGCGCGGTGTCAAGATTACCATGCGACAGATGGGTCCGATGATCCAGCAAATACAATCACCCTGTGATGAATGTTCAGGTACCGGGGAGATAATCAACGCGAAGGACCGGTGTGGGCAGTGCAAGGGCAAGAAGGTGATGCCAGAGAAAAAATTCCTCGAGGTGCACATCGACAAGGGCATGAAGGGCGGACAGACGATCCAGTTTAGAGGCGAGAGCGACCAGTCTCCGACTGCCGAAGCTGGGGACGTCGTTATCGTTATAGAAGAGAAGCCCCACGAGCGCTTTAAGCGCCAGGATAACGATCTCATCACTGAAATCGAAGTAGACCTCTTGACGGCCCTTGCTGGCGGCCAGTTTGCGATTCGTCATTTAGACGAACGTGCGCTGGTCGTCAAGATTGAACCCGGTGAGATTGTCAATCATGGTGAGTTTTTACTTTGTACAATATCGGATATCGCTGACTTTTTGCAGGCGATCTCAGAGTCATTCATGGGCAAGGTATGCCTTCACAACGGCATCACGAGCCTGGCGACTTGTATGTCAAGCTCAACGTCAAGTTCCCGGAATCCATCGATCCTTCTGTCATTCCTCTGCTGGAGAAGGCATTACCGCCGCGCAAACCCATTGAGACGTTTGACAAGCATGTTATTCTCGACGAGGTTCATTTAGAGGAACCTGATTCGCACAGTGGTGGCATGCACGACGAGCCGATGGATGAAGACGGAGAAGAGCCTCGTGTGCAGTGCGCCCAGCAGTAATTTCTGGTACTTTTTCTCGTTGCTCTCGTCGTGTTATTATGTAAAGCATTTTAGAATCAGTCGTACACTGCTACACACTACCATAATAATTGACATTAGCTTTCAACAATCCCAGCTTGTCTGCAAGAAAGGTCAGCATTAGCATGGTAAGAGACTGGTTGGTGCGCACCTGAGGATTCTGTTTGAACTGTTCGTACAATTCCCGGCTGAAGAAACTGACTTCCGTTTCGTTTTCTGTAACAATCGGATTAGAGTGAATCTTCAATTCGAGTCAGATACCTACCGAACCCGACATCGGCTAATATCTTGGTATCATCGTTGAACAGCCATTCATCATGGTCGAGATTTATTATCAGATTTGTGGTCTAAGAGTTGATCAGTTTGGGTTATCGTGCATGGATCCAACGCACCTTTGCACTGTGAGCCTGTGTATACAGCTTGAGCGTATCCAACACAACGTTTCGGTATGGTTTCCATCCAGGTTGCGTCTTGACAGCTAATCTGACATCGGATACTGGGAAAGAGAGTGAACGGCAAGGGTACCTTCACGCGCCGAGTCCTTGAGCTGGCCTATAGTCGTCGTCTCGAGATTGACATTGTGCAGTACGAGGCTCTTTTCTGTGCGATACTCGAAGGACTTGATTATCCGTAGTGTGATGGTCGCCGCTGTCTTTGGGCGGGCGACGTTGGTGAGGACGTCAGAAAAGTCGGAGTACATGGAAGCAGGAGGTAAGCTTGACTAGTTCATTTATTCTATATTTTCGGCGGCCGGGATATCGGACCGGGCACTATTTTCCTCAAAGCTATTTCCAAGACGCTATCTTTATGCCATCACGGCCAAAAAAACGCAGCAGCTTCGTCGGTACCTTTTCTTGCCTGCTACGTGAAAATATCGGACAGTACGCTCCAAGATCCGTCACTTTAACTTTTTTTCCGCTGCATGTGGCTTGAATACTACGTCAAATTTTCCCAAGATAACTCCGAAAGGCCTGGGACTACATAAGCCCGCGCGATATTCGCCTGCACTGTTATCTTGCCATGGCACACCCTTTCCTTGATGCAGACATCGCTGACCTCGTACGGAAACTCAGAATTGATGAAAAAATAGCTCTGCTCAGTGCCCCCAATTGGTGGAACACCACTGCCATTGAGCGCTTGGAGATTCCTTCTGTTCGCATGAGCGATGGTCCCAACGTAGGCAATCTGGCGAGGTAAGTGCCTCGGGTACTGAATACGTTTTCCAGGGTGTTCGTGGGTCGTCTCATTTCGTCGCCACGCCTGCGCAATGCCTTCCGGTAAGTCTAACGATCTTGAAGTACAGGTCGTGTTCTTACGAAGCGTAGTGCTCGACCTCTCTTGCAGCCACCTTCGACACCGAGTTAATACACCAAGCTGGAATCTTTCTGGCACAGGAGGCTAAGATTAAGTCATCTGTTCTGTTACTAGCGCCGACCTGCAATATTCAACGCTCGCCACTTGGCGGGAGAGCTTTCGAATCCTTTTCAGAGGACCCTCATCTGTCTGGTAATCAAAGATTGATCTTGACCTGGCGTTGTCTGATTGCTGATTAAAAGGCATGATGGCTTCTGCCTACGTCAATGGACTGCAGTCTGAAGGTGTTGCTGCAAGTACGTGTTTTATACCATTGTGAAGGCCACACATATAATGGCAATTAGCTATCAAGCATTTTGTTGCCAACGACCAGGAACACGAGAGAACCGCTGCAGATTCAATCATGTCAGACAGAGCCTTGCGAGAAATCTATTTGTACCCGTTAGCACTAGTCAATTCTCTGAAGCACTCTTCCTTTTCATTGACCCCCATTTCAGATTCATGCTAGCACAGAAATATGCTCAACCATGGGCCTATATGACTTCGTTGAATATTCCGTTCTCTGTTCCCATGCTGCTTTTAGTTGACTGGCTTCCAGATATGGCCGTATTGGAGGGTTGCATTGTTCTGAGAACCGTCATCTTTTACAGGGAATTCTCCGAAATGAATGGGGATTTGATGGAATCGTTATCAGTGACTGGTAAGTTTTTTCATAGCACTACCTCGCATAACTAATTACCTCAACAGGTTTGGTACTTATGGCGTCGACGAAGCAATCAATGCTGGGCTGGATCTCGAAATGCCTGGCCCACCCCGATGGAGAACTCAACTGTTGGTTTCGCACTGTTTGACGTCGCAGAAGTTGCTGCCTCGTGTGATAGACGAGCGCGTCACTACCCTTCTCCGATTTGTGCAGCATCAGGCGCGTAGGAACCCTGATATTGTCTACGGTGATGGGAAGGAACGGAGCCGAGATTCACCAGAAGCGCGAGCATTCTGTCGGAAGCTTGCTGCTGATGGTATTGTTCTTCTCAAGAATGAGAACAATCTCCTTCCCCTCGTTGCAGGAAAGGTGAAGAGCCTGGCCATTATAGGGCCTAACGCCAAAGGAAGTGTCATTTCAGGAGGCGGGTCGGCTCAGCTGAAAGCTACTTATGTGGTGACTCCGTATGCTGGCATCAAAGTGGGCGCTCCCAAGGAGCTGGACATCGACTATGAAGTCGGTTGTTACGGTCAGTTTGGTCCATGTGCCTATGCTTCCCAGGTATTGAAATGAAACCGATCACGCAGCTCACAAATATCTGCCTACATTGGAAGCCAACTTGAAAACGCCATCCGGCGAATCGGGCTGGCTTTGCACGTTTTATAGTTACGACGATCAAGGCGAACTTACGGAGCCCATAGCTGAATTTATCCTATGTGATACTCGCGTGAAGCTAAACGATTTCTTACCTGCTGGGCTCTCGTCGACTTGGATGATCAAGTTGACTGGAAAGTTGACTATGGCCAAGACGGGACCTTATGATCTAGGTTTGACTGTGGCAGGTATAGCACCTTGTACAATAAATCACATCAAGGCACTAACGTTCCAGGATAGGACGTGCCAAGCTCTGGGTGAATGGCAAGTTGGCGATCGATAACTGGACGAAACAGACACCCGGAGATTTCTTCTATGGGTGAGTTATTCAAAACAGACTTCAAATGTACACGATACCCATGAGAACTTGATAGCCAGGGGACTATTGAAGAAAAGGCCACGTTAGATTTCGAGGCCGGTGTTGGCGTTAACATTCTCGTGGAATATATCAATACGTCTCCACCGAAAAATAGCGACGAAGAGGACGACATGAGAAGTTCTCAACCAGCGTTGATGCGCGGTGTGGTAGGTCCCAAGTTTGAAGTAACAGTTCGACGTTGAATCGTGTACTTCACAGCGTCTCGGCGGCTGTGAAAGGATTGACCCTGACAAAGCCATCGACTCTGCAGTGTCGCTCGCTTCCAAAGTCGATGCTGTTGTCTTCGTCGCTGGTCTAACACCCGAATGGGAAAGCGAAGGATTTGACCGATCTACGCTGGAGCTTCCGGGAAGACAAGATGAAGTCATCAGTCGTATTGCGGAGGTAAATCCTAATGTCATTGTCTGTATCCAAGCGGTACGTGCTACTTGTGTCCAAACCGGTCGGTTTTTCTTGACATTATATAGGGCTCGGCGGTGTCTATGCCCTGGGCTGACAAGGTAGGAGGATTGCTTCAGTCGTGGTACTCAGGGAATGAAGTAGGGAACGCTATTGCCGACATTATTTTCGGGAAAGTGAATCCGAGTGGCCGATTACCCCTCACGTTACCTGTTCGTTTGGAAGATATTCCATCGTTCTTGAATCGGCATAGTGAATATGGGAAGATCTATTATCGGGAGGACCTGTATGTTGGATACAAGCACTACCAAGCCGTCGGTGTACAGGCGCAGTTTCCATTTGGGTATGTGCTTTTCATTTTATGTGTGTATAGTGCTCTTACCTGGCCTTAGCTTTGGGCTCTCATACACAGAATTTTCAATGTCGAATTTGTCGCTGACTGCAGCCACTGAAGTGGACGTTCAAGTTTCTGTTGACGTGAAAAACATAGGAAACAAGACGGGATCGCAGGTTGTACAGCTTTACGTGTCGTATCCAGACATTGGTATCACGCAGCCTTCGCTGCAATTACGAGGTTTTGCCAAGGCCCGGGATATACTGCCAGGCTCAACAAGGACAGTCTTTATTCCTCTCGACAAGCACACGTTTTCCTTCTGGGACCCTTCTGTTAATTCCTGGCGCGTTGCCGTTGGAGGGTATGGCCTGCACATCGGGTCTAGCAGTGAGCAGTTGGACTTGGAGGCGGTGGTGACGGTGAAGAAGGGATTTGTATGGAATGGATTGTGATGTGATGCAGTATGTACTTAGACAAAAAAAGGAAATGCAGTAATTATGTCCTTGGACACGAACTCCCACCACGATGGTACCGTGGACGCCCGTCCCGACCCCCGTCTGCTAACAAATCTCCCTGATATTCTCTCTGCCCTTTCTTCAATCCAGTCAGAAGAGGCAGAGCTCTCCAATTCGCTCACTGACCTGCTATCCGACCGGGCACCCATTCTCTCCTCGCTGTCGCGGCTGCGTTCCGTAGTGCCTCAGCTCAACGACCTCAACGAAGATGCCCTGCTTTTGTCGGAAAAGGTCGTGACCACTGCCCGAACGGCGGAGCGCGTTGGGGGACGTGTCCGGTCGCTTGACGAGGAAATGCGCAGGATTCGTGAAGCCGGGGACCGCGTTGGCCAAGTTATCGAGCTCAAGGTGCGCCTTTGTCTTATAATACTTCGACTCCAATTAAATTTAGTGTAGTCTTCATTAGCAGAGTTGCAAGCGTCCATTGAGAGTCATGACTGGGAGTCGGCATCGAGACACTGTGCTCGAGTAATGGCGCTACCGCTGGATGTCATATCGGGACCATTCGCGGAACATGTAGTGGTGCGTTACATGTCTGCTGGTAAAAGTATATCTACTGAGAAAACAGGAATAGCCTACGTCGGACAACCACCTGCCGCCTGTCCAGACGCTGCAGGCCGCGCGCGAGCAACTCTTGTCGGTCTTTCAGGAAAACTTTGAACGAGCCTCAAGCTCAAGGGATTCGGCTGCAACCAGTCGCTTCTTCAAACTCTTCCCTGCTATTGGATGGGAGAGGGAGGGTCTGCAGGCTTATGCGTTGTTCATTGTCGACCTCGTACGAGTACGAGCGCCTGCGTCTGCAAAAAGTAGGTCGAATGCAGTTTCATTCATTGATATGTGCTCATCTCGTTGCAGCATCTTCGCCTATGTATTACACAACCGCTTTGACGGCGCTCTTTGAGAGCATTGCGATGATTGTTGACCAGCATCAGCCTGTCGTAGAGAAATACTATGGAATTGGTAAAATGATCAGTGTCGTAGAGCGGCTATTAGAAGAGTGTGACCGGGTTGTCAAGGGATTGGTTGAAGGATGGGAAGAAGAAAGGTCTATGAAGCGCAAGGTAAGTCTTCAAGCCCTTCTTTTGACCCCTCAGCTGAAGTGCTTGTAGCTGTCGGATACTCTAAATAACCCCCAATACCCATGTTTAACACCACCTTACGTCGGCAAACTTCTGTAATGTCTCCCGATGAGGAGGGAGTTGATCCGCGAGAAATTGACAAAGTGTTGGTTGAAGCAGCAAGCATGGCAGGTCGATGGAACTTGTTCCGAAAATTCCTTTGCGAAAGCATGACAGTACGTCATGCGATTACTCTGTTTGTTCCCCCTCCCCCTCATATGGTTCCAAGGAAGACTCTAGCTCTGAATCCGTAGAGGTGTCAATGGGGACCTCGAAGCTTTCGTTGGAATCAACAAAATCACATCATCTATTTGAGGACCTGTTAACGACGTATTATATCCCAATGGAAATGTGGTACACACGCACCATTATAGACAAGGTAAGACTTTGTTTTGCCGTACAAGCTGCTTATGATGAACTCTGATAGCGTAGGCTCATAGGCTATCCAGTCCAGATCTTACTCAGTCACCAGTAGTGACAACTACGCCCGACGATGTTTTCTACATTCTCAAAATCGTGTTACTGCGTCTAATCTCGACGGGCTCGTATACAGCTGTAGAACGGACACTGCAGCAGCTGCGCGAAGTCATGGAGCGAGATTACTCTGGAGTAATCAAGAAAAAGCTCGATGATGTCTACCGTGCTGCTGGGACCTCTGGTCAAAGCAGAGGCGAGAAGGTGGAGAAGGAGAACCGTTTGACATTTATTGTATGTTTTCCCTTGGCTCCGAAGATTCAGTTTTCAAGGATTTTGTTAGACACTCTTGAACGACTTGGATATATCTGCCTCGCATCTCGAGCGCCTTACGCGGGACTTGGTGGGGAGCTCGACGATTGGTCAACATTTCAATGAACAGCAGCAACCGTTAGTGAAGGATCAGATCACTTCATTCTCTTCCTCGTCTGCTAAGATTGGGGCAACTCTAAGGGTAAGTTTGGTCTTCGTGTGTTGATTGCCCCTTACACTCTAAATCTAGGTGGGATTGGAGCAACTCTTCAATCAGCTCTTGAGACCAAAGTTGCGCAACCTTGTACCAGAAATCTACAAGGATATCTCTTATGTCCTCGACGACGACTCTTATACCGCTGCAGAGTATCAAAACGTGGTACGAAAGCGCTTCATCAAGACATGGGAGACATGTATGGATGGATACAAGGTAGCCTCTGGCTTGTGGTATTTTGGTCTTGCTAATTTGTTGGACAGGATGCGTTTACTGATCGTAACTATCGCACGTTCTTTGGCCTGGCTCTAGACATCCTGTTGAAGCCCTGGGAGAAATTCATGATGGGTTTCAAGTTTACCGAGGTTAGAGTCTCTTGTAGTGACAAGGGTTTTGTGACTGAACGGTTACAGTTGGGTGCGATTCGCTTTGATAGGGACCTGCGGTCCATCACCACATATCTGTCATCGCAGACCGCGTTTGGCGATGCCAGAGAGAAGTTTGTTCGTTTACAGCAAATGTCTACTTTGTTGAATCTAGATAGTGTACGTGTCCTTCGGTTCTACGATGCTGATTTTCTGAACAATACTATAGGAAGAAGACGTGGACGAATTCTACAACGGTTCTGGTATATCTTGGAAACTGACTGCGCAGGAAGCTCGGGCCATTGTTTCTCTGAAGGTATAGTTTTCGTACTATTACAGTATACACCCGTATGGGCAGGCCGATAATATACAAAATGAGATCAAGAATCTACGTCTAGCCTCGTCGCAACGCATCCAGCCGTGCTTGTAAGGCATCCTCATCAGACACTCCTCCACCGCCAGAAGTATCGCCACCAGTATTGTTGTTGTCATTGCCTCGTGTTGGTGCTACGCCAGATTCCCCCAGAGCCACAGGCTGTTTATTTGCAACGGGAGTCGATACAGCGATACCGGTGGGAGCATCAGTGAGCTTGGGACATCGTGAGCTAAAGGGAGAAGAGAAAAGTCAAGGCAACAGACCTGCTGGGACAGATTGACGCCGATCTCGTCTAATACTTCTTTCAGGATCTTGTCGCCTTCCTCTTCTTCATCTTCAGCTTCGTCGTCCATCACGTCGTCGACCGCGTCGGACATCATCTCCTCTTTCATGTCCATCATTGAGCTCTCCTTCTCGAATTCATTCATGATTCGCTGGATAGCTGGTAGATTGAGGCCACGATTCATGGAAGCCATTGCCTAGTGGAACATGAATGGACAGCTGAGGCAAAGTAACGGATATATGCATACACGAGTGGCACCCCTCATCGCGGTTGCCATCTGTTCGTTACTTCGTAGCGTCTGTATCCGTAGGCTGACGGCCTGGAGCTGAGTGCGCATTTGGTAGAATTTGTGAGTGTACCGCCGGGTCCTGACGAGGTCCTTAGCCATTACTTTGCAAGCGTTCTGCAGGGTAGCATTATTGTCTGGCAAGCTGAGAAGGCGTGAGATCTACCATTTGGCCTGCCTTTGCACTCTTCTTTATGTCCATTACCAGTTTCTTTTCGCTTTGCTCGAGCTTGGTGCGCTCCCGGTCGAGCTCGCGCTGCGCTTTGGCGAGGGCGCGCTGGTGCTGGCGCAGTCGTTCAGCAGGCGTGACAGTACGACCGAACAGCGTTTCCTGTACGTCTCCATCGTCAGCCAGAGCGACGATAAAGGAAGAAATGACGACGTGCGATGATGTTCATGGTGGCGGTGAAGGCAGAAGACGAATGCCGCAGTCCGGGCCGTTGTGCCTCTTGATCATGGACGGCGACCTGCTCGACATTGGCAGCCAATGCTCGTTGTCGTCCTGCAGCCAAGTCGATTTTCTTCCTATCAAATGTCGCTGCGACCTCGTTTTCTGCAAGGAGCACATAATTCCTGATGCTCACGACTGTCGCCTTGCCTCTACCGCGCGCGTCGTCAGTGACAGCACTCTGCCCAAATTCCAGCGATGCGCAGCACCTAAATGCTCCAAGCCTAGTCTCGATGCCTTTTCTGCGCAAGGCTCTGCTGCACAGTGCGCTCGGTGCAGCCAGTCGTTCTGTGCTGAGTAAACTCTGGGTCCTTGCTTCTTTGCTTGTGTGCTGAACGTCTCCTCAGCCACCGCTATCCCGATGCCCACTCGTGTTCCCCTGCATCCACCTCTGAGTCTACCTCTCACAATACTGCTGCTGAGGCTTTGATAGCCAAGCATTTTTCTGCGACGTCCAAGACCTCGTCGCGCCGCACTCCCAAAATTCCCACTGACCCCGTCAAGCTCGCTCAGTATAAGAAGGTAGAACTTATGAAAATGAAACACCGGGCTATTCCCGCAGATCCAAAGGATAAGCCGATGTCCGTCCCCGTTGGCGACCGCCTTCACATAAAGCTGCAAGTCAATGACAGTGACCAAGAAAAGATATTCTGGCTTCAAAAGGTAGGATCAAGTACGTGCGTTATCAGCGTGCTCACTCGCTTGCCTTTTAGTCTATCGTAACAGGGAAAGCACTAGATCTGCTGGCTACTCAAATGAAAATATCTACTTCAGTCAGTCAGTCAATATTCCCCAACAGTGATATACTTATTCCGTGGTAAAGCCCCTTCAACTGTCGGATATCCGGGAAGGTCGCATTCTTGTTAACAGTGAGCCTCTCGCCGCCCAGGTCGAGGATGGCAGTAGTATTCTTATAGGACCAACATGAAAACGTAAATAAATGCTTAGCCTATACTAATCCTTCTCTTCCAAACCAAAGATTTGCCACAACAAATGAACCTGTCCGAACGGCCTCTCGCTGCCTAGAAGCGTTGAAGCGGCCTCGTATTTATTCTCCGGCTTCCTCACTTCATCACAAATAATCTTGTACCCTTGTGCCATTCTTTCTAGAGCTGCTTGGTGAATCGTACTATGCAAGCGCTGCACACTTAGGTGGGACAATCGTTGCGATTGGACAACTTCGAGGCCCGAAAGCCAGACGGAGAATTTTTGAAGAGCCGATTTCAGTTCTTGTGGACGGACAGTTGGGATATATGACAGTGGTTCCTGCAATAGGTCATGGTAACACATTGCGCGTAAGGGGTAGGAAAAGACGCACGCTGCGATCCCATTTATCGCAAACGGTTATTATGTCGTACAGACCAGCGTCGACCATGATATCATGATACTGTTTCTTATCAGCATCCAAGGCAAAGACGAATGAATATGACAACTTACATGCTCGTCTGTGAGGAGGACTACACGCTCGTTCATTGTTGCTTGAAGTGTTTTCTGCTTGTTTACGGTGAACGCAAACGGTTCGAGGACGCTCTGATAGCAGTTTTGAGTATGAAGATCAAAAGCACAAGTGCAAACGACTGACCAATAAATAGCTCAGGCAATTCAAAACAAAGACCGACATATCCCATCTTGATACCGCTCGGGCTTTAGCTTCAGCAGCGTTAGTGCACATCTCAATTGCCGGATCCACCATGATATCCAATACATGCTCAAATCCCGAAATAAGTTTTTCTTCGTCCTCGTTTCCTATTAGAGATGACTGGTAGACATTCATGATTTCGCGAAGAACCTGTGCATGTTCAATTATGGATATCGGAGGGGTTAAGGAGGGATCACTGCTGTCCTGAAGATAAAGTTAGAATTAGGCCGTAATGAGTAGATTAACAACTCACGAGAGGTACTCGGAGAAGGGATCTGCCTAAGGCCTCGACAGCGTCAAAAAACACTTTGTATGCGACTTCAGTGATTCTAGAATGACGTTGAGAACGGTAAGATAGAAGAGACGTAGCCACCTACTCCTGCAGTGTCTTCGACAAAATAGCGTCTGTTCCGATTGTGCGACGCATCGTAACCAAGTAAAATTGCAACAGGTTCGCAATCTTGTATGACACAATACTGCTTTCCTGCGACCTAACTGTCTGTTGCACGCGAACCTTGAGGGGAAAAGGTCAAGTAAGGCTAAAGGAAAAACATACGGGGATTTACCTTCAAAGGCACACAAAGCTTCCCGACAGCCAGATCCATCAGCTCACGAATCCAATCTTCCTCTTCGCTTTTGTCGTTAAACTGCCGCACGCTACCGACCATCCGACCATCATCCTTTAAGCCAAAGAGACTTTCAAAAAATTCCCTTTCAGCTGCTATGGCTTGATGTACCCAAGCAAGCATATCACCAATGTAACGCATGGGGTCATGTGCGTGTAGTTCGATAGGGCGAGGAAGACCTGAAGGACCGCCCCTTGTGAGGGCCGTTAAAAACGAGGAAAGAAGAGAGGCCTGTCGCGTTTGTGAAAGCTCAGAAAGAGCCTCACTAATCTCTACCGTCAATACGTAGGAACAGAAAGGATTGATACAGATGAGAAACGCACGTGAGCAGTTCTTGTCTTTGACGCAGTCGACGCACGGCTTCTCGCATGGTTGGGGTCACTTCCAAATGCGCATCGCGGCCTATTTGTCGGAACTCGTATGAACACCAACGAGCTATCTTTTCATAGCCTTGTTCCAAGTAAGATAAAGTTGAAGACATTATCTCTAAGCTATTTGACGCGTCAGAGAGAATCCAAGGTCTAGGGTAGCGGCCTCACCCAGCTTTGGTGGGCCCTTCCTCGCCTGCCATGAGCACTCGACAGTCGTCTCGGATTCTCTCCGTTCTATCCATAGCGCCAAAGAATCGCTGACCCAGCGGAACGTCGCGCGAAGTCATTGCTTCAATTTCCTCCTCGCTGAGAGCAAATCGTGCGAGGAACAATTCGACGATGGACTTCTTGACCTCTACTTCCTGCCTATCGTATATAAGTACAAGACTCGTCTGTACCTGAGATAACGAATGCACCTCTCTTGCCGGAGATTTCCGGCCTTTTCAAGCAGAGACGAGCTAGCCTCGTTTGTCAATTGGAGCTGCTTTTCGGCGTCGTCGAGGCTGGCATGCATAGCGTCGACGTGTTTTTGGAGTTCACCAAGTTTCTGTGATACGAAATGAGTAAACCATAGCTACCACATAAATATTCATTGACCTGGTCGACCTCTCCAAAGGCCGCTAGAAAGTGGCGACTCCCTTCAGCCAGTTTCTGCTCCATGTCCTTCCTGAGGTTTCGTCGCGCGTGAGCAGCCGACTCGCCTGAGGGTAGCTCTGTGGCATCCTTGGAGCGCACCCGGCTCTCTTCGTCATCACCGTCGAGTTCGTCGTCGCCTCTTTGGACTGCCTTTCCCTTTCCATGGGATGGAGTTGCATACAAGTCCGAGAGCGTGCGGAGCGCCTCCCTGGTAGCTTCATCGTCAAAGTTAGTGCCAAGGACCTTGTATAGACGCAAGGACACCGGGTTGCGTGACTGGGCGGCAGTGGACGCCTTGCGCGGCGTCAAGGACGGTGTCGAGGATGGAGATGGGGTGAACGAAGGCATACGGAGTACGGGCCGGACAGCCGGTACATCGAAGACAGCTCGTGGGAAAATAAGCTTCAATTTTTTTCTACTTGACGGTCACCATGAGCCAGCCTGAATTTGACGCACGCCGGCTCGTCGGGGTCAAGGCAGAGCGTGTCACCAACATATCCAGTACCGACTACCCTGGTCACTACCCCAATGAGGACCATGCCTGGAGTCTCAGCAAATTCAAAGCAGTACGTCCTCTACTCGACCGTATTCCAGGGAGGATAGTGAGAGAGCCACGAAGGACAGAACCTAAAAGTACAAGTCAAACGACTGTCTAATCGTTCGATTGACTTCGATATTGTCGGCGTCGACGCCTCCATTGCCAATGCATTTCGAAGGATAATGATCGCAGAGGTGCGTTCTGGTACTCTGGCCGTGAATTTAGTGCTGATTGCAGCCAGGTTCCGACAGTAGCTATTGAGCACGTATATGTCTTCAACAACACGTCCATCATCCAGGACGAAGTTCTTGCCCATCGTCTCGGTCTCGTTCCCCTCAATGTCGACCCGGCTCCCATAGAGCCTCGTCTCTCTGCAGGCGATGCTACCGACCGTAATACCATCGTTTTCAAAGTCAACATAAAATGCGAGCGTAATCCCGATGCTCCCAAAGATGCTACAGAACCTGAGGACTTGTATATCAACCACGAATTTCTTTCGCGGCATTTAATATGGGAACCTGCAGGAGAGCAAACCCTGATGTTTGCTGACAACCCGCCTGCACCCACGAATCTTGACATCGTCCTGGCGAAGCTACGACCAGGGCAGGAAATCGAGATGGATTTACACGCTGTTAAAGGTGTCGGTAAAGACCACGCCAAATTCAGCCCTGTCGGTTAGCGTCCTTTGCACATCTTATTTTATATTACGTTAATTCCCGATCCAGCGACCGCCTCATACCGGATATTACCCCATATTAAGATTCTGAAACCCATACCACCACAACTAGCTGAAAAATTCCAACGCTGTTTCGCGCCGGGCGTCATTCGTGTCGACCCTGTTTCAAAGGAAGTTTCTGTTGACCCCAAAGGTGTACGGAACGATACAGTCAGCAGAGAGGTCCTTCGACATCCCGAATTCGAGGGTTGTGTAGAATTGAGCAGAGTGCGAGATTGGTTCCTATGTGAGTTTCTGTCTCGCAGTGCATGGCTGGCCCTTGCTCACTACGATATCAGTCAATGTCGAGTCAGAAGGGCCCTACGTTCCTGAAAGAATTCTGCCCGAGGCTATAATGGTAATGAGGAGCAAGATTGCTCAGATCCGGGCGGGAGTGGAGGCACTGATCGCTGGACCTGGGGACGGTGATGTGGTGATGACAAATGCCTAGTCCTGCACGGGTCCGTGTATTACTGTTCAAGTTGCTTTGAAACTCGGAGCATATTTTTGTCACCCAAGGTCGCCGATGTTTCATCAGGGGCCGAAAAAACCATTCAGTTGACTGCTTACGGGCGGATTGTGTGCTTTGAACAAGCCTTATGGAGAGGAACGGCATCCGAACATTGGGTTCCTTCCCAAATCGAAATACACCAAACAGTCACAAAATAGAAAATATGAATAAGTCATTGTCAAGGGACAGTCAGGCCTACTTAGTCGATGATTGATCTCACTGAATCGAAAAAGTCCTTGTCGTTGGCAAGCTCTACTGCAGTGTGGGCTAGCGCCCTCGCTACCCTTTCAGTCTGCACATACGCATAATCCAAATCGGCGATATCGTTGAACTCGGGTTCGTGGTTAAAGGGGCAGTTGGCGATAGTTGACGTGTCACAAATGCCAAAATTAGGATGGAACACGACACGGCTGGTGCTGAGCAATTCGTACGAAGTCTCGTTGATTGTGGGATTTTGAACGAAGGACGCATCAGTTGCAGCCGGTGCAATACTGGAGAATGCCCAGGAGTTATCGCCAAATTCCGGCGTTGCCATCAAGTCTATAAAGTATTGGCCCAGTTCTTCGTGGACTTCCAACGCCGGATATGGGATATCATATGTGACCGAGTCGGGTAGGCCCTGGACGGCGTCGTCGAAGTACGATCTGACTTCCTCGAGCTCGATGGTGTATCGGGTACGGATGGAGACGGTGATTCCGAGCTGGGTGTGGGAAGTGTTGGATGGGAGGTAGTATGAGTGGGTTGAGTTCGATGCTTCAAGTGCACGGTATGTTTGAACGGACAGCGACAGAGGACTTTCTGTTCCTTCTGAAGCGTGTCCTCTACAGAGACGATCAGTACGCTTGATGCCAACGAGAAGGAGGGAAGATACATACCCAGGACCGGTGAACGTGATCGCTACGCCGTTCTCATCCTCAGCCAGGGCATACGTCTGGTTGACAAATGCACCGTCGCCATTCTTAACAGCGGCCACGACGTCGTCAATTTCCTCCAGAGTAGCGTTGGTGACCCCAAGCTCGATCGTTGTCTGAACGACATTTATAGCATACATGCCAATTTCTTCGATGCTAGAGGCCGTTGAAGCATGACCAGGAAGGCTAGCCGCCAAGTCATGAATGATGACCAACTCCTGGTACGTTTTTCCGACTACCCTGTCAGGAGAATGAGGCTCTCAACATGGATCATAAGGCAGGGACACTTACTCAAAGTGAGTACTGCCACTGAGTTCGACCTTGGCATCTATCCGAGCCTGCATAGGTTGGACAGCGCTGGTGGCCGTCGGGTGGGCCATCATAAAGACAGCATACTCGTCGTCGAACGCCCCTGCGTTGAGCAGAAGGCGCTTGCCTGCTGTGTCTTCCTCATCGAAGCAGCCGTAAACGACAATTCGTGCAGGAATGTCATACTACACCGTTGGAATCGTTGAGTGACGCCAGTAATTGGAGCAGAATGACAAAACGTACGTATAGCAAAGCCTCACGGGTCATGGTAGCTGCGGCAAGCCCGACCGTAGCAATGAGGTTATGTCCGCATGCATGCTTTATCTCTGGAAGGGCGTCGTACTCCAGCAGAAACGCAAGCGTGGGGACCTTTCCTCCGTATCCAGCTGGGACGTTTTCAAATGTGAGCTTCAGGGATGTTTCAAAGCCGTATGCTTGCTCAGTGACGTTGAAGAGTGCTAGAAAAATGTCGTTGAGTACTCAGATAGGCAGTTGGATGGGGACTTGCAAGGGTTGTCTTCAAAGTAGCCTGTGATAGTACTGGCCGCAAAATATTCTTCCAGCGCTGTCTCTGGATGTGCGTATATGGCGTGGCCAATATTCTCGATGTCCGGCCAGACGTTGGCAGAAATCATCTGCAGCGTCTCAGGAAGCGCCGAGAGGTTTGCCTGAGCGGTGACATGCACACTGAGAAAAATCGCAACCCAGACGGCGAATGACAGAGCCAATTGCGGTGCCATAGTTGCAGGTAGATATAGACACTAGCAACCCGAAGGGCGGGTTTTATACATCTGCGAATATTCCGCAGAGGTAGGCAACCAAAGCGACGCCCGAATCTGGAATTACAGGTCCACCGTTATTGACGGAGATTATGCACTGAATATTGCAAAGCATGATGTGTTTTCCTCCGGGCAGGGCGTCGGTAACCATATGGAGGACTTGATACAGCCAGCTGGATATTTCTGGGACGCAGAAATATCGTTGTATAGCATCCAGGTGTACTATAAAGAGGATAGAATGAATATTAGTGTTACATCATTCAGTGGAGAAAAACCTCTAACGTAGTTCAAACTTCAGCCTATACGCGTTGTCAGCCAGGCGGATGTGCCTTGATTAGGCACGCGCCGATTGATGCGCACCCCGCCGGCAAAGCATACGAATTCTCATCCGACGCGTTCCGACGGAGCTTGCCGCAAGAAATCCATCTTCTTCCTTTATTACTTTCATGTAAGATACTCAACGATTTCGTGGCCATCGAAAACGCGCGTGGTGGGTCTGGTTTTGGTGTTTTCATATATTATGGATCTGAGGCCTCTAATAGCTAAGGGTCGGACCCTCCAATCTTGCTTCTCAGCCCCAGCCCCTTGTATCTGGACTTGATGCTTTGTTTGCTAGAAGCTGTGAAGTACCCTATTTCGCGTCATTGTATCCCTGTGATTCACAGGATGAGGTCTACGTCAACCCTACCACAAATATCCGCGTTTATTTTCCATGTTTTTTCCTGAGAAAGGGACCGACCGCTATACTGCGAACCATCGTCAGCGTGATTGATCCGTCATTCTCCAGTTCCATCAATGCATATCTTGCATCAGCCACCGACGCTACTTTGCTTCTTGCTTAAGCCCACATGGAATGGATATACTTTGCTGATAGATTGTTCTTGTTCGTCTGCAGTCGATGATGGCAGCTGTCGAAGTACATACAAACTGGCGGTCCAGCTCACTTAGAACCTCTCCGGACCCCGTCTAGCCTGCTCATCATCCCTCTTATCTCCCCTTCATTCTGAGATACAAAAGAGCACCTCTCCCTTCCCCTCAACCACTTCAGCCACGCACAAGTGGTCTTTTACACGCTGCACTCTGCACTGGTGAGTACTGGTTCTTTTCTTGTTTTGACGTAAGTCAAACTGAGAGAGTTGAGTAGCGGGCCGACTTATTACGAGCGACCGACGGACGTTTACGGCTGAGAAGCCTAAGTAACGTGCGTTTTGAAACTGTATCTCTCTGAATTCCTGGGACTGAATTGTGCGCCAGTTTTATTGAGGGCATCATTACGCCCCCATTTGTATTCTTTTCATCGAACTATTCATGGCATTTGAGAACCGCTGCACGCAAGGTGCATGTTATGACAGGATTGCTTTTCGCCTCGGATTTGATGTGGAAGTCTCTTCTGGCGACGAATCATCTTTTGAACGCCAACACTAGATTTTGATGGTCCGACCTTCATGATCATCCCCACATATCTCAAATGTTCCAAAGATGTCGCTTTCAGCAGTCGAAATCAATCTTCCTGACCTCAAAAACATGCGATATCCGGGCCCGCCACGCAGCCTATCGTTGACATTGTCGTCGAAGATTCGCCACGATGGAGGCTTCTCATGCCGTACGTTTCGGTAAGCTGTCCTCCGCTACTTATCGTTCGGCAGGGCCGTGGACCTCTTCCGTTGCTTGGAGAAATTAAGACTGGCCTCTGGATACGGTGGTCAATTCCAAGGATTCCAGAAAATTTCCGGCTTCACAACGCGCCAGATTACGTTTGCCATGTGTATGAGCACTTAAGCTTACCTGGAAGAAACTCGGTAACTTGTCGACGGTGGATCGACTATATTCCCTGAGCCGTCTTGACATCATAAATCTTCCCTCCGTCACCGATCTCGTTCAATCATTAGAGGTCCTGTGCTAGGGTATCTCGGACTTGGTCAATGCGGAGCATCACTTGTCCGTCACAGAAATCTTTTGACGCTTCCTGGCCTAACGCCGTGCATTCGATTCTACGTCGATGCACATGGGAGTACCATGCATTTCCGCAGCCTAATCTTGGAGCGGCCTGGATCCGGGGATAAGACATCTAAAGGCTTGTCATCGTATTCAACCCTGGCGTGACTTGCACACGACGTTTGAGATGCAAAAGGCACAATCGTCCCATGCGGTTGGAACAAGGGAGAACCTTGCCAGTTCTGGTTTGTATTTTCTTGAAATGCTACTTGAGGATTGTATCGTGTATGTCTAAAAGGCGTTACGTACTGAATGGTGTTTACGACAAAGCTCGGTGCAGTTTCCGTTGGACCAAATTGAAACACAGAACTGACTGCTTCGTAGGAAATGATTGGCCACTGAAATTGGCAATGGTACCGAGTTCTCCCGATGGCACGGCGGTTGCGACATCCATATGGCTGGCAATACGATATTTGCCAGAGCATGAGGCGGCGATACGGTCAGCTGCCCTGCAATAAAATTGGAAACGACGAGCGGGGTAGCGATGAAGCTGAATTGCAGCTTCATTGTGGAAAAAACATTTGTCAAATCGCAGCCACGCCGTTGGATGCCGAGGACGAGCCGGAAGGTACCGGATGGAGGCAAGGCGATTAAGATAAGGATGGCCAAACAGATGTCAATAGCGGAGATAAGATCCTTTCTTCGGTCTCTGGGGTCCGATCAAGCAGGACGCCAGCATCATCCCATTCCCCATCTCTCACTGAACCTGATCGAACCGTCATGTCCACCTTTACCTACTCCTCCCAGCCCCAGACGTCCCCCGACCTCTCGACGACGTTGCCAAACCATTCAGACGCCGACGACGACCCTGACACTGCTGGCAGTAAGAAGAAAAAAGTCGCCAAACGGCGAAAAGTGAACCATGCTTGTCTCTACTGCAGACGAAGCCATATGACCTGCGACGAGGGACGCCCGTGTCAGCGATGGTGAGCGGCTGCTTGGTGCCATGGCTTATATGACTAGAGTCCTTACAGTATAAAGCGCGAGATTGGCCACCTCTGTCACGATGAACGACGCTCGAAAACTGGCGACAAGGCGGCAACAACACCACCAACGACGAACAACCTGGCGACGAGTGCGTATCTCTTCGCTCGGGGCTACCCAGCGCGCTCACCGTGTACAGCAACAGTGTACCAAGCACCAGCACCAGCACCACCAAATCCTGCTTGGCCCATGTCAGTAGGCCAGTCAACACCGTTCATGTATCGCCCGGAGACACTGGGTAACGAGTTTTCGGTCCTCACGTGCGCTGCCCTCTTTTCGCCCTTTTTCTCTCTCACCCCGTATCCAGGGACTTTCTGGAGACGCTCGACGAGAGCTCCTTTTTTACACCTCCACCTGCCGCACCCATTCTCCAATCTCCATTTCCCCAATCACAGTCACAACCGGCCATGTCGACTGCATCGGATGGAACATCATCCACAACGACAGATGTCTTGCCAGCAGCGACAAAGACCGAGCGTTTCTTGCTCACCGCAGCAGACCAAGAATCGGGCTCACGCGACGAACGATTGAATAGGGTCATTAGGAGCAAATACGAAGCGGGACTACTCAAGCCGTACAATTACGTGAAGGGCTACGCGAGGCTGTCAAGATGGATGGACAGAAAGTGCGTACACTAATGCATATTTCTTGCTACTGGTACTAAACCTTCACCATCCAGCGTCTCACAAGAAAGCAAGCAGCAAATATTGCAACCTCTTTCAGTGTTGCGGCCCAAGTTCCGCGTGGGTCTCGTCCTTCTCTATGCCGTCAGCGTTAATTTAGTCATTTCAAAAACCTACTTTCCCCACAGGCCGTAGCTCAGTCTCTCCGTGATATTGACCTCGTGTTTATTGAGGAAGCTTTCGAACGTCTACTCCTCGACTATGACCGAGTATTTTCCGCGATGGGTGTCCCTGCCTGTTTGTGGCGCCGAACTGGCGAGATATACAAAGGCAATCGTGAATTCAGCGAGCTCGTTGGAGTGGATGGGTACATGATGCGCGATGTAAGTCTAGTCTCCTCTATCCCCCTCAGTTTTCTGCCCCATGACCGTCCACCCCCCCTGACTGATGCACCCCATTAATAACCGTCCAATTTAAACGTGACTGATGCGGTTTAATTTGCTCGTAGGGCCGATTATGCATATACGAATTAATGGCAGAGGAGAGCGCTGTGAATTACTGGGAGGTGAGGCTCACACGAGTCTTTTGTTTAATACTTCCGTTTTCATCGTTTCTCGGCAGAAATATGGTCATGTTGCCTTCGACTCGTCCCAAAAGGCTGTGCTGACGTCTTGCGTACTTCGTTACAAGCCCAACCTTAACAGTACCGCTCCTAATCCCAATTCCAATTCCGCGGCCACAAATGGGTCCTCGAACGGAATCGGAAACGGGATGAAGAAAGAAGAAGAGATCGGGCGGAGTGAGGAGGGGCTTGTCAATTGTTGTTTTTCATTCACAATTCGGAGAGACAAGTGGGGGATCCCTAGTATGATTGTGGGGAATTTTATTAAATGCTAACGCGGAGTGTAGAACTAGTCTTTAAAATGTCGATGTGTTTAGATGCCGATGATTTATTCTACCTCAATGTATATACTTATAGCTACACTATCATCTCAGGGACAGTCCTAATCGTACATCTCTTATTGGAAGGAACTGTCGGGCCTCTGAGATGTTTGAACCTTGGAACGTTTCAAATTCCAGCAAGCACGGGGCCGAAACAAGCGGCCTTGGCGCGTAGTGTCGGAACTCCCCCATCATGGTCGGTGCTCCAGCCTCGCCTGTGAAAGTCTGGCCTCGGTCTGGCGCTCTTTTGGCGCTCAGTGATATCTCTTAACCTTTTCGCTAGCCGTTTTTGTTTTTTGTCTATCAGCTATACTGTTCTGGGGCTGCAGCTGACCTTATCGTCGAGTCTGGATAGTACCCTGCTGGATGGCTGAATGGTATCTTGCGCAACTGTTGGCGCAGCATGATGATCAATGCGATTCTCATCCTAGTCCGCTTGAAGAAAAGCGCACATTGCGTGTACTTTCCAATGACGTCGACTCAGAGTCACTCGAGGCTCACTCATCTACTTCGTTCATTTACACTCTTTCCTCTTCCTAGAGTCGACCTTGTAGGCTTGATTCTTGAAACGACCGTAGGAGCGTGAACGTGGCAGCGTCCGATGCTTTAACTTCCGGGCTATCAACCTTAACGTTCGAACGAGATGCCGGGTCCCCATCTACTAATTGTTCGGAGCTGCACCGCCCTGTTGAGTAAGAGAACGCGACGTTCGATGTTGCTTCGATGCTTTACCCATATAATCTGTCGCTTATGGTTCGTCTGCAATACCCGTGTAAAATGTTCGCTTTCTTCAAGAGATTCCTCTGGGCACTACGACGCTATTTGAGGTCTTTTCGTCATCGCTCGCTATCCTCCTACCATATCCATCGCACTGACGAGAGATATGTCACCCTTGCTGAACTATACACCTACTTTGGGAGAGGACCACTACCAGCAGAGCTGGTGAAGCACATGGCAAGGGACGTGCTTGAGGCCTTGGCGGAATGTGAGGACCAAGGCATTGTATATGGCGGTGAGTTCTTTGTCAATGTCTGTTACAGCGATGTATATGACGAGTAAAAGACTTGGACCAGGAAAAAATCCTTCTATCGACACTGGACTTGGACTGGCTAGCGTCCTGGTATTGCGGTGACAGGCAAGACTCTGATTCAGCGTCGTCTGCAAATGGGGGGACTACTCAGCTCCCCTTTGACGCTGCGATGCCGACTGTGTTTCGGCTGGTTGAGTGTGAACCAAGGAGTAAGGAGTTTGGTTCTTCCATGCTGCTCATGACCGACTGAAATCCATGCATGGTAGACGGCTTTGGAGCATCACCTAAAACTTCCACATCCCTCCGCACGCGCTCACCAGAAGTCATTCTGGGGCTTCCTCTGGAAGCAACTTCGGATGTATGGAGTCTAGGATGTATTATATATGAGCTTCTAATGGGTGAGCCACTTTTTGATCCATCGTTTCAAACGGTGGAGTGCGGCCTGTCAACGGACGAGTCGCACCTTATCCAGATGATTGAGATGCTGCCTGTCGACGGGTTTCTTGGGTTCCCGGAGGATCTCGTAAGACGGGGAAGAGACTCGGAGCGGTGGTTCAAGGCAGATGGTAAGCATTGTGTTCTTCTCGTGGGCTCTTTGTCGTATCCCCCTCAGGTACTCTCCGTCTGGAAACGACGTATTATCCAGTGACGCTGAGGGATATTTTGTACCGGCGGCTTTCTGGGGTGGATATTGGTGAGGTACACGAATTTCTGGATGGGGCGATACGGTTGATGCCTGAGGAAAGGACGAGCGTATTGGATCTACTGCAGTCGGGGTGGATTACCGGTCGAGTTCTTACGTCGGTGGCGTAGAGACAGATCGTTTCGCGCTCGGACAACGTTTTTCTTTACTAGCGGAATTTTAATTGATATATGTATATAGCTCCGGGCCAGAAATTTCGGTCATGATGGCAAGGTTTGATCTGTTAGAGGGAGCGGGGTACATCGGACAGCGCATAACTTGGCGAGTGTGTCTAGATATACGGTTGACACATTATAGTTCAGGAATTGTTGAATAAGAATCATCCAAGGCGCAAACGACAAGCAGCCAATTCCGCCGCACGCGAGGGGTTAATCTTTGAAAAGCAGGATAAATTTTCCACTTATCGTGGGATTTCCCATTGATGGAGTGAAGGAAAGAACGAGTTTCCATGTGATAAGTAATATTGTCAATTTTGCTGGGAAAGTCTGACCTGTAAATTTTCATGGTTTGAGCTGTTTGCACATGCGGTGAATGGCATCAGGATGATCTACAGTATGGACGTAGTTCTGTCATTATGCTGTGAAACGAGCATAGGCCATCGGATAGAATTGGGTATCATCGAGATGTGAACAGATGCTGGACGGGCGCATATACCCAAGCTGTAGTTATATTCACAAGTATACACAGGATTCATCAATGCATCATGCCAACGTAAAAATCAGTGCGATATTGAGATGATGGTTGTATCAGGCAACAGCCACACACACGCATACAACTGATCATCCCAACAAATCCAATTCTTGCTTCCGTCCCCTTTTCTCTCCAATGGCGGAGAACATATACAGCAAGGGAACCAGGGTCTGGTTCGAGGACAAGGACCATGCTTGGATCTCGGCTGAAGTTCTTTCCATCACGAAGGCTGCCGACGATACCGTCAAGATCCTCTTCGTTGACGAACGCGGCAAGGTCCTCTCATTCACCTCGCTTAACTACCTCCACGAACTGAATTTTTATCCAGGAAATTACCGTGAATACTACTGTCAAGGATATCAAGGATGGCGCCAATACCCTACCCCCCTTGAGGAATCCTCCGCTGCTGGAAACGGCGGACGATCTGGCTACTCTCTCTCATCTCAACGAACCTTCCGGTACTCCGTTTTCTTCCTCGTCTTCTCTTTAAAGTAACCTTCGGAAACAGTACTTCATACAATTCGGAATCGTTATGCTCAACATAGCATTTACACGTACAGCGGCATCGTCCTTATTGCCGTCAATCCATTTCAGCGTGTCACTCTTTATGGCCCCGAGATCATACAAGCATATAGTGGCAGGCGACGAGGAGACTTGGAACCACATTTGTTTGCCATTGCAGAAGACGCGTATACTGCCATGAGGAAGGAGGGCATGGGCCAGACTATCATCGTTTCAGGAGAGAGGTGTGCCACACTCTATCTTTTTTTCGCGTCTGGCTGACCCTCTCGCAGTGGTGCTGGAAAAACAGAATCTGTATGTTGGTCCTCATTCAGTGCTCTACCCTTCTCAATCTCGTCCAGGCAAAATTTATCATGCGCTATCTGGCTTCAGTTAACCCCCCTGACTCTACCGCGAAAGCGAAGACGAAGTTCTCTCTTGACGACTCCAGTGAAATAGAACGGCAGATCTTGGCGACAAACCCCATTCTCGAAGCATTTGGAAACGCGAAGACAACACGAAATGACAATTCTTCGCGCTTCGGTAAATACATCCAGGTCAGTCATAATTATTGGCCGATCTTGTCTTCTCTCATGCCCCTGCAGATTCTGTTTGATGGTAAACAAGAAATCGTCGGCGCGCGTATTCGAACCTATCTTCTTGAACGCTCCCGAATCGTTTTCCAACCCCTCACCGAGCGCAATTATCATATCTTTTATCAGCTATGTGCAGGTGCACCTCTGAAAGAACGGAAAGATCTTGGGTTGGATACAGACGTTTCAAAGTTCCATTACCTCAAACAAGGCGGTCCCTTGTCAACTCCGATCGCAGGGGTAGATGATGCTGAAGAGTTCAGGTCCACCCAGCAGGCTTTATCCACCGTCGGAATCAGTGTCGAAAAGCAATGGGCCGTATTCAGACTCCTCTCTGCCCTACTCCACCTCGGCAATGTCAAGATCACGCAGCTACGAACGGATGCCATGATTGAAGAAAACGATTCCTCATTACTTCTCGCCACGCGATTTCTTGGTGTCAGTCTGGCAGACTTCAAGAAATGGACCGTCAAGAAGCAGATTACGACGCGTAATGAAAAGATTGTTTCCTCCTTAAATGCAGCTCAGGCCACTGTTGTTCGGGATAGTGTCGCCAAATTCGTCTATGCCTGTATCTTTGAGTGGCTGGTAGCAATCGTCAACGAAAGTTTGGCAGGCGAAAATGGAGACGCGGCTGATAGGGCCGAGATGTTCATCGGTGTATTGGATATCTACGGTTTCGAACATTTCCAAAAGGTATCGCATCATTCATCGTACAAGTCGTTACGCGCTGCTAATTTTTTCTTGCAGAATTCCTTTGAACAGTTTAGTATCAACTATGCCAATGAGAAGCTGCAGCAGGAGGTCAGGTTTTTTCTGCTAGTCTGTTGACCTTCAAGTACTCAATTAACAACAGTTCAATTCGCACGTCTTCAAACTGGAACAAGAAGAGTACTTGAAGGAGGAAATAAACTGGACCTTCATCGATTTCTCGGACAACCAACCGTGTATTGATGTCATCGAGGGTAAATTGGGTGTGTTGGCACTTCTTGACGAAGAGTCTCGTCTACCATCTGGTAGCGACGCCTCCTTCCTGCAGAAGCTCCACAATCAACTGGGCAAGCAGGAATACAAGAAGGTTTTCAAGAAGCCGAGGTTTGGGAACACAGCGTTCACCATTGCTCATTATGCCCTTGACGTCACATACGAAGCGGAAGGTTTCTTAGAAAAGAACAGAGATACTGTGCCGGATGAGCACATGACTCTTCTTGCAGCCACCAGGAATCCTTTCCTGAAGGAGGTCCTCGATGCAGCTTTGCTTTCAACGAAACCTTCCGATAGCCCGCATCCTGCATCACCAGCATTTTCGGATTCGGCAAGTGGTGGCTCCCGTCGTTCTTCGGTTATTCCAGATCCTGGTCGACAGTCTTGGATGGGTCCAGCACCATCCGCTTCCGCGTCAAGTACGGGTGGTCTGAAACGAGGCGCAGGCGCCGTCAAGAAACCAACCCAAGGCTCTATCTTCAAAGCCTCTTTGATCACTCTCATGGACACGCTTAGCGTCACAAACGTGCATTATATTCGATGTATAAAACCGAACGAACAGAAGAAACCATGGGAGTTCCAGCCACAACAGGTGCTAGGTCAGCTTCGAGCCTGTGGTGTATTGGAAACAATTCGCATCAGTTGTGCCGGATATCCAACTAGATGGACTTATGAGGAGTTTGCGGAACGGTAGGCTCCTGCTTTTCTGTGAAGTTACCAGTGCTAATCGTGACGCGTCGTTCAGATACTACATGCTCGTTCCATCATCTGTATGGCAGCCTCTTATACAGTCCCTGGGTCTTCGGCAGCTATGTACAGCTATTCTTGGAAAGACACTTGAAGACCCGGATAAGCATCAGAACGGTTTGACGAAGATCTTTTTCCGTGCCGGAATGCTCGCGGCCTTGGAATCTATGAGGACGGATAGGCTGAACGCTATGGTCACGGTGGTTCAAAAGAACATGAGGAGGCGTATGGCAGTTAAGAAATACCAAGAGCTCCGTCACGCGACGATCAGAATACAAACGTGGTGGCGAGGTATCAGGGCAAGGAGGCTTGTGGAACACATCCGGCGTGAAGTTGCTGCTAAGCGCCTGCAAACAGCGATCCGGAGGTTCATCCAAAGGACCCGTTTTCTGGATATCAAACGGGGAATCACGCTGTTCCAGAGCCGTAAGCTTTTTATGTGGTTTCTCAAGCTCGGCGTCTAACTTATTTTAAGGTGTACGGGGTGTCCAGGCCCGTCAACGATACAGAGAAGCAAGAAGCGGAAATGCCGCTGTACTCCTTCAAAGCCTCATTCGTGGCGTGTATGTCATTCAAATATTTCCTGTCTTCATCGGTGTTCTCACAGAAACTACAGATTCTTCCGCCGGTCCTTCCGGTCCGACGTCAAGCATGTTATCTATCTGCAGTCTTGCATCCGGCGGCGTCTTGCTCGCAAGGAGCTGAAGGCTTTGAAAGCCGAAGCACGCTCGGTTTCCAAATTCAAGGAGATATCCTACAAGCTCGAAAACAAAGTTGTTGAACTTACGCAGAATCTCCAGAAGCGTACGGAGGAAAAGAGGGACTTGCAACGAAAGCTGGACGAATTGGAACAACAATTGCAGCAGTGGATCAATCGTCACGAAGAGGCTGATGTGCGCACCAAGGCTCTACAGTCATCGCTGCAAAATGCCGAGGCGCAGCTCTCTCAGCGAGACGATATCCTTCAGGCCAAGGTCGCCGTGGAGCAGCGGCTAGAAGAGGCTCTTGCGAAGGCCGCCGAGAAGGACGAAATGATTCAGAAGCTTACCACTGAAGTCAGCCTCCAAGCCAGTCGATTGGAACAGCAACAGCGGGTAGTTGAGACCGCTCCTGTGCGGAACCAAGAGGACAACTCTGTCATCATGACTCTGAAAAACGAAGTCGGCAACCTACGGGAGCAACTCAATAGATCCAATGCTCTGAACGCTCTGACGCGGGGGTCACGCGCCGAACCTCAACCTCTATCCCCAACATTTGCCCCTACACTCCGGCCTATAGAGGCCAATGGTGCCGTCAATGGTGCACAACGGCATCAGCGAAGACACAGTTCTGCTGGCGTCTACGCTCTGCCTCCATCCGACCATCGGTCCTCTACTGACGAGTTGATGTATGATGTACGGAAGGATCATGCGCTGAACCCCCGTGCGGTGTCGGTGGCTTTCAACGGGGAGGATAACTACATGCGCTTCCGCCCAAACGGCCTGCCTGACATACGGGACTACGAGGATCCAGCTGAAGAAAAGATCAAGCTGATGCAAGATAACAAGCGCCTGGAGGAAGACGTGTTCGATGGCCTTGTTCGCGGCTTGAAGATACCTGCTCCAAGTCTGACGAACCCCTCTGCTGTTAAGGAAATTCTATTCCCGGCCAACTTAATCAGCCTTATCACTAATGAGATGTGGAAATACGGTCTGATACAAGAGAGCGAGAGGTTCCTCGCAAACGTCATGCAAACTATACAAACACACGTCATGGTAAGCCGTTTGTTTTTGGGTATATATCTACTGACACTGCTTTGCAGTCATTTGTTGGTGAAGATGCGATTGTTCCTGGTATTTTCTGGTTGTCGAACGTTCATGAGATGCTATCGTTCATATGCGTGGCCGAGAGCGACATGCTTCAAGGTATCGGACCTGGGGAGGAGAATTCTGTTCGAGATTTCGATTGGAACGATTATGAACGGCTGGTGTCGGTCGTCAAGCACGACCTCGACTCCTTGGAGTACAACATCTATCACACATGGATGCTCGAAACGAAGAAGAAACTTTCCAAAATGGTCATCCCTGCCCTCATCGAGAGTCAGTCATTACCAGGTTTCACAACGAGTGATGGCGGAGGCCGTCTCTTCAATCGACTGCTGAATAGCAACACGCAACCGGCGTACAGCATGGACGATATTCTGAATTTGTTGAATAAGGTGTGGAAGAGTCTGAAGAGTTACTACATGGAGGAGTCTGTGGTGCAGCAGGTTGTCACTGAGCTTTTGAAGCTGATTGGTGTGACGAGTTTCAATGATCTCCTTATGAGACGAAATTTCTCTTCGTGGAAGAGAGGTGCGTCCGTCACATCATGCTTTCCCTGTACAAACTGACCCTTATCTCAGCGATGCAAATACAATACAATATCACCCGGATAGAAGAGTGGTGTAAATCCCATGACATGCCAGAAGGGACATTGCAGCTGGAGCATTTGATGCAGGCCACCAAACTGCTGCAGTTGAAAAAGGTACGGGCACCGCGAAACCTTCTTGGCCATGCGCTCACGTATATCACCGCTTTCTAGGCCACCGCGGCCGACATAGAAATTATCTATGACGTGTGTTGGATGCTGAGTCCCATGCAAATTCAACGGATGTGCACGAACTATTATGTTGCTGATTATGAGGTTAGTCGCTTTGTTGCTTGTAGGTGACACTCTCATCACCTAATGATTCTCCTTCAGAACCCGATCTCCCCCGAAATACTACGGGTGGTAGCATCGCGTGTCCAAGCTAATGATCGAAATGACCACCTCCTTCTGTCACCAGAGACAGAAGAAGTAGGACCATACGAACTCCCACTTCCTCGCGAAGTGTCTGGTTTGGAAACCTATGTCCCAGCATACTTGAACGTTTCTCATCTGCGACGTCTAGCGGCACTAGTTTCATAGTACGGCTGTTATGGATGGTTATCTACTCGTATACGTATACCTTCGCTTTGCTGGACTTCGACCTTATTCGCACTGCTGTATTAATTGAAGGTTGTCATGTTTTTGGAATTATTATTGTAGATTGTTTTTTTGTTGCACGTATGTGTTGGACGCGAAGTGAGTCGATAGGCCAGCGCGCCAAGGAAATATCCTTGGTGAATATTAAAATACAACAGTGGAATGCTACAAATCCGAGGGTATACAAAGTCAAAGGAGATGAGAAACTATGAACGTACAAACTATTACAACTACTTTCTTAGAAGAACCAACCGGAGAGCATGAAAAGGAGAGTGATACCGAATGTTTCCCACTCGGCTTTGATCGTCAGCAACGCCGTGTTCCCGTATCGTCGTTTTCTCGCGATATTCTTCTCTCCATGTTCACAAACCTGGTCAACCGCTGTCGCCGGCATGAAGACCTGCGTAAAAATATTTCAATCTGTGCGAAGATAAAGTTGTGGATGTACTTACTTGCGGCGATCCATCGCTGCTGGACACTGTCATATTTGCATCCAAAGGCACAACGTACTGGTTGCATGTCAATACGTCAACAAGCGCTTGATTCGCATCGAACACTCCGGGAACATTCCATGATGCTGTGCCCGATTGCCCAACGTTGGTTAACAGTGCCAGTAGAGGAGGCTTGGATATGGCAATCGCCTGGTTGCTTTCTTGAGGAATGAATATCATCTTGTAAATTTTCAGCCACTAAATTCCAAAGTAAAGAGCACAGACGAACAGGAGTGGTCAGGAAGCTACTGTTAAGGGAGATTGCGGATTTGCGAGCAGCATTCAAGGATTTGAGAAGGGACACGAGGGTCTTGTTCTCTGTTACATACCCCGACAGCCAAAGGCTAATAAGGGCTGACTGGATTAACCACTGGATGCTGAAAATAAACGTAGAGAATACGCACGCTTCGCGATTGTCAGGATCTTTGGCACCCTGGTAGCCTTGTTCTTGTCCTACAAAACCATTGGATGAGAAAGGTGTAGTCTTAGAACGATGCGAAGCCCACCCACCATAGTATAGAATTGGAATTGCATCGGTGACAAAAGGCCAAGTCATTGCGTTTTTAATTAGCTACGAATGAACGCGTGAGTCTTCTACCGCCTGATATTCAGTCAGAAGGCTAACCGCATGGTCCCCAGTTTGTGATTGGAATCTTGGTAGGTCGTGGTTTTCAAGAAAGGAGCCCGTCCCAAAAACTCCGCGCTTGTAGGACTGCTGAGATGCAGTCGAAATTTCTAAGAGATCGGAAAAGCTGCCTTGTGTCGACGAAAACGCGGCACTGAGGGCGAAGAATGAGGGGTAGTCGAGAACGCTATCCATGACCTCTGCTTTCGTTAGCTTGCAAGAGGAGATGACCCAGAAATGAAAGGTTTACCAGTGTAATCTTTTACGAAGCTCACGTTTTTATCATAGATCTAACGTGGGTGAGGGATATATGCGCTCGTGAAGATAAGAAAAGAGAATAACTAACCTCCCCGATTGAAAATACACCCGCCGCTTTGACGAAATCAGGCCAAAAGTCCTTTCGAATGTGCTTGGCGGCATCAATGCGGATGCCATCGATGCTGTAGTCCTTGACTAGAGAGGAAATCCAGGTGTTCATTGTGGTAACAACCTTGGGATCTTCGGTGTTGATGTCGACTAGGGCAAGGTTCTTGTCGCCTAACCAACATTGCTCTGCTCGAGTCTGATTGCTGTAATCTTCGATCCAGCAGAATGGATGAAACTGGGAAGATGAAGAAAAGGGTGAGAGGCTGGTGAGGTCGAAGTCGTTGAGACTCGAAATGTTTGCGCCTGGATGAGAAGGAACGCTTGCAAAACTACGAAGCTTGTCAGCGGAAAGATACAGCTAAAAGGGAAGTGGTTACTGATTGACGACCACATCCACCATAAGATACATGCCGCGATCATGCACAGCAGACGAGAGGGCCTTCAAGTCGTCCGGCTTGCCAAAGTGAGGATTCAAACTTGAAATATTCTTGGTCCAATATCTTGAGGATACATCAAGTAGGAGAATTCATGCAAGGCGAATCACGTACCCATGGTATGGTTCCCCATAAGGCGTTTTGTCATCAATGTTCTCTACGACGGGTGATATCCAGATGGCGTCGAAGCCCATATTTTGAATGTAGTCGAGATGCTCTGTGATGCCTATCCAGGACCCGCCACACATTTTCTGATCCGAGGTATTGCAAGGAGCCCCAGCATTGTTTCTGACGGCGAAACGATCTGTCAAGAGCTTGGGGGTCGTCCGTCGTTTGAGGACGGTCTAGAAGAGAAACTGCGAGACCTACCTGGTAGATGGACCTGGACTGCCACTGGTCGGCAGAGGCAGCAAAGGAGACCGAAATGGAAGAGAAAAGAGTCAAGGCGTGCTTGTATCGTAGCATGGAAGTAAGAGGAAGAGAGTCTGGTACCAGCTTGAGTACCCGTCACGTCATTGCCAAAAGCGCGTCAGTGTCGCGTCCTGGGCACGTGTTAACGTTCGAACTACAGTACAGCCCGACAACACAAAGAGTATAAGCAAAATTCCAACATATCGCGCATATAGTCAAGCCAAAGAAGAGGAAATGTCAGTATTAGCAGAGCAGGAGGAAATCCAATGCGTGGAGGAAGATGGGTCGCATCTCAGCCGTTTCAATTTGATAATTCGAGCAGGTGATCTTCACGTGAGAAAAATGCTTCTGCATCGTTAGACACGTTCTGCTACCATTATTCGCGACCAAGGCCTCCAGCCATGGTACTGCTTCGTTTCGCTCCATCTCCAACAGGGCCCCTACATCTTGGAGGCCTACGTATGGCTCTCTACAATCACCTGTTTGCAAAGAAACACGGTGGTAGATGGATTTTGAGAATCGAAGACACGGATTCTGTAAGCTCGTTTATCTCACTGCTCAGCGGTTCAATACTTGACACCAAGCTAGTCGCGACTGGTTCCGGGGTCAGTAGAAGGAATACAAAAAGCGCTGGACTGGGCTGGATTGGAGTATGACTACGGTCCGGGCAGGGATTCCCTGTATGGGCCTTATTTTCAGACGGAACGGCTTGAGTTGTACCGCTTTTACGCCAAAAAACTGCTTGAAGTAGGCATTCTACTAGCATGCATGTATCTGTCACTAATCCTATTCCAGTCCGGCCATGCCTATCGCTGCTTTTGTTCCGCGGACAAATTGGCGTCCATACGGGAAAGATTGGCTCGTACAGGCTCGAATTCAACATACGATAAGTCCTGCGTCCACATCACAGACGAAGAATCAGCACGAAAGGCTCGTGCAGGCGAAAAATTTGTTGTCAGGGTCAATGTTGGTCGTTCTTGTCGATCACAGTCAGCTTGCCGTGCAGACACCTCTTCGTACAGGACAGTCTTCCCCCATCCAGGCCACCAGCAGTCGACCTAGTATTTGGTCACCTCAAGGATGCTCACGCTTCTCTATCGACTGATCCCGTCCTACTCAAGTCTGATTCTTTTCCCACATACCATCTGGCTTCGGTCGTGGACGACCACGAGATGCAGATTACTCATGTTCTTCGTGGAGAGGTTAAGCCATCTTCCTTTTTACATTATGCGGTTTCTCAACTTTTGGGTATAGGAATGGATAACCTCTTTCCCTTTGCATCTCGACCTCTATGCCCACCTTGGCCTCACTCCGCCTAAATTTGCTCACATTCCCATTCTCCTCAACCCCGACGGCACCAAAATGTCTAAAAGAAAGGGTGATGTTCAAGTCGTCGACTACATAGTACGAACAATTCTATCAAGCGCGCGCGAAATGTACTCAAAATCTTCATAGAGGCGCGGGTGGGAACCTGCCGCGGTGCTCAACTGGCTTGCTCTCGCGGGCTGGGGTGTGACCCACGAAGAGACTTCGCCAGAATCCACGTCACGAACACACCTCAAGGACGCTCCTGATAGCACTGCGGTAATGTCTTTACCGGAGCTCATCAAAACGGTGCGATCTTTTTTAGGCCCAAGTATTCCACTGACAAACGGTTTGCAGTTCGATATCTCTGTTTTGACTCAGCGCAGCTCCGGACTGGATGTCTCGAAATTGGAGTATATCAACAAGCATCACCTTGCTTTGGCCTGGGCCACAGACGAAGGCATGGATGTTCTCGCCCAACGCGCACACATCCATGTCAAGGAAGCATTCCCACATAGGTAAACGTTGCATCAATAGCTAGTGCAGATGTGTGTGCAGCTAACGCCAATTCTAGTCAGTATACAACGATCGACAACATCAAAAGCGCCATAAGAGCATTGGAAGCGAGTCATCCATTCTTTTTCTGTTCTCTTTCTGACATCCGTCATTAATAGGGTAGATTGACGAATATTCAAGACATCCCGCGCCTTGCGCCGTTCCTGTTTGTAGAACCTGATTTGACGTCCGACGAGGCGCAGAGAATGCTTGCTGTAATGCCCAACGTTCAAGGTAAGCCGTCTATCTAGAAGGTGCTATTGCCTCCTTCACGACTCGACGTAGATCGGGCACGGATGCTCCAGGCCCTGAGGGATGTTGTCGATACTCAAGTGAATGATTGGAGATCGGACGTTGTCTTCAGTATATTTCAGGAGCAGCTACAAGCCGCTGGCTTACCTCGCAAGGCTTTCCTAAAAGTCCTCCGTGCTTATTTGACCGGGATGAAGGTAAAATTACACATTCTCAAACAAGACATCTCCTCACGAATCTGTAGGATGGGCCACCTCTCGCTGATATTCTCACCGTGTTGGGTCCTGAAAGGACAAGAACACGATTAAGTCAAAGCACAGTGTAAAATTGATATAGTACAACCGGAATGCTACATATAAGAATCCAACTAGTACAGTTTTTCTGGCAGATGCGGCGGATACAAGTTACAAATGTCAAAGTGTCTCCCAACCTCCCGAGTCCAAGGTACTCTCCAGCTTTCGTGCAATAACAGTCGGAATACCATGGTTGAGCCACGTCTTCCGCACTTCTTCCCATCTTGCGTGATGCAGATACTGTCTACGTCCACGTCTGAACAGGGGTGATTAGTAGGTCCACAATTTGGAAAAAGATAAAATTGCCTACCGCATTGATATGTCAATCTCTCCGTGAACATCTAGGTACGGGGACTGTGAGAAGGTTCCGTTGTTCGCATAAAGATACAATAGAGAGCATCGTTTGACAAGGAAATATATTCCAATCGCTCCACCGCATCTAGGGGACAAATTAATCATAAGAACATCATATAGACATAGACAGACTTACTCTCGAGTATGCATGTTACATTCCCCATGCCCTTCACCAGTCTCGCTGTCCATGCAGCAGTGACTCTGCATGCAGCAAGTGGCACCACAGAGTAAGCATATCGCGGCATCGATAGGCACCGTCTTGCACTTTGCACAGGTTAATGTCTTTTCCCGGTCAGCAAACAAGTTGTCGAGCACAAGCGGAAGTCGTGCAAGACGATATATAGTCGGAGTATCCAAAAGAACTCCAAAGTTCAAGGGTGACGCGGCGTGGGAGTGACCATAATGTGCGCACCAGCCTGATAACGCGTTCTGCAGCGTGTCCTGGTTTGGAAGATCGGAAAGTGCAGGAATTCCAAGCATTGCGAGCAGCCTGTTGTACTCGCTCTGGCTGGCATTGATATTATCGGGAGTGGGAAATGCGGAAGGTAGAACTGAGCGGCATATGATGGTGGCTTTTCGGAGGAAGGGAAGTGTGAATGAATACATCAGTTTCTCTATACGAGCCTCCCCGAAGGTCTCGAAGGCCAGCGTTGCTGTGTGTTCGAAAACGGGAGAATGCCGCACAACAGACATAAAGAACATGCGGACGTCACCAAAAATATCATCGTGCGCTCGTTGGATGGGTGGCGTCGAGTTGTAGCTTCGTATCTTGTTCAGTACAAAGACCAAGCCGATGACTGTCCTCGCTAAACAAGCGTAGTACGTCAATACCAGAACGTGCCGTAGCATATCCGGAGCAACCGCGGCAGTCTCGACGAGAAGAGTGAAGGGATCTCGGAGGAGTAACGGATATGAGAACGAAGTGAGCGAACTACGGCTCCATTCGGGTAGTAGCCGTTTGATAATAGCTTGCCGCACAGACTCTCGTCCTTCATCAGGTCGACCTTTGTAGTGAAGCGCTGAAAGCCGGGTCAGACACGTCAGAAGCCCTCTGATCATCCGCATCTGAGCCTCCGACAAGTTGTCCACCATGAACCCGGTAGGTGACTCTACGCCTCGCTGAGAAATTTCCATGGCCGCAATGGTATAACCAACAAGCTCTTCAGGAAGATACAGGCCTGCCCCTCGCTCGGAAGATTCTGGCTCAGGACGGTCTCGTAGGTGTCTAGTCTGCTGGGAAACCGACTTGGACACTATCATGACTGTATCCACCATTTTGAACGAATCAGAGCCCTCCGCCTTCTCCATACCCCGCAGAGTCGTCGTGTAGACTGGGTCCTGAGCACTCCAAAATACGAATTCGCCTGTTCCTGTCCGGAATTGAAGGGAATTTGTAACCGGGTCAGGGCGTGACTTGAGAATATTGATTCCGGCTGCACGGATCCAGTCGGGAAAGGGAGTCGTGTTTAAAGGAATTGTCGGAGGGGCTGATACGGGAATGATAACGTTTCCCAGGCTCTTGCATAGCGGACATATGAATTCCTTTCGAGGAATGCTCTCGGGATGGCTGCGGGTCGCTTGGGCCCTGTGTCGCTGCCGGATTGAAACGCTGTAGACGTGGAAGCAATCCAAATGCATCATATGACTGCACACTGATGCGTTCATGCCAAAGCGAGTATACTGAGCCGGGAACCCTTCAAATTTAGATGATAAGCTCGCTTTGGCATCATTCATCTCGGCGTCGCGAGGCGGGAAAGTGTTATTGCACTGGAGAATGGAACGATCCAAAGAGATAGGCGTCTGCAAGGCTTCCTTGAGAAATGTGTTGTTGAAGCCGTCTGGTTGGCGTCGAATAAAACGACTTGGCTGTAGCATTCCCAGCATCCCGAATAGGCGAGAAGAGTGTACGCTAAGATCCTCCTGGCAAACGATACAAGTCCCGTAGGAAACTTGCTGCTCCTCAGCATCCTCCATGATTTCATCCTCATCATCGTCAATGTCGTCAAAGTTAATTGCGAAACTGGCCTGTTGGGCTTTCATTTGCTTCATAATAGCATCTTGCCTGGCCTTCGCGGCACGTTTCCTAGCATCCTCCACATCAGAAGCGGCAGGAAGCGTTACGTCGGGAATATGCCTGTGGCTCTGCACCTCTTGCGGAACATGGAGCTCCATGCGGCTCAAGATCCATCCTACTCGAGCTTTGTACATCTTGAATTTGTCGTGGAATTCGAGAGCGCAAAGAGTATCGATAAGAGTCCTACTTTCGAATGTCTTTACAACAGAAAGATTGCTGAAGATGACGGGGCGCTCCACAAGTGCTAGCATGATGAGGTGCAGAATCTGGTCAAGGATGGCTTCTGCAGAGGGTGGGGCAGATCCACATTCATCTGTTGCAGCAAGGACATTATAAATGGAATAGAATATCACTTGTAACAACGCCTCGGACTCGAATGTCGACGAGATGATGGAGAACGGTCCCGCTGTCACTTGCATGGGCTTGGGAACAAGGACAGGTTCAGACTGTCCTGCTTTCCGTAAGCGATTGAGAAGAATGGATTCCACCTCTTCCCGTTTGTTGCGCGTATAATGATAGAAGAACGGATTGACTTCATCATACATGTCGTCTTTCAGTTCATAGACACCACAGTCCGTCGTGGACTCGGGGGAACGGAAAACGGCGACCTCCGTCAGTACCTTTTCGAAATTGATATCTTCTACCAGGCGTTCGGCGACTCTCTTCACCAGGTCAGTGTACGAACATGGACCGAGGGCTAACGCATGGATGATTTCGCGGCGTATCTGGCTTGGAACGGGCAATCGACCAGCATTTGCGCCTTCGTTGAGGATAGTTATGAATATGTACAGCACCTCTTCGACCATGCTCGACAATTGAGCTCCCTCGTACACGGAGTGCAGAGACGCTCCGGAGAAGTAGCCCACGAGCCCGAAACGGTCCAAGATTGTGACGATGACGGTGTTGGGGTCTAGAATGGCAAGCGCGACCTGGAGAATAAAGATATCCTGATCATAGCAAAGCTCTCTCAGCATGAAATCACGATAATGAAGGAGTTGTCCTCGAATGGCAAAGCCATTTCGAACCCAGAGACCGGTACGAATCTGTGCAATCATAGCAAGAACTGGAACAAAGAGTAAGGCTCGAAACTTGAATACTCAATCGTTCTAACTTACCTCTCAGAGGGAAGTCGATCACAGTCAAGATGGCTTGTTCGCTTGCATGCCGCAAGAGGATATCACGAACCCCTGTCATACCAACGTCTCGTAAACGATCTTCTGTCAACAAGTCCACATGCTTGAATAGTTCGGCAAGTAACCAGTGTAAAGAATGGTGGAAACTCGTCCATCCCTCCAGCACATCGAACTGTATGACATTGTAAACAGCGTCCCCGAAGAATACCTCGTGGAATGCAATGGGAGAATACTTTGTCCTGTCGAGTCTGTCCTCCGCAAGAGTACACACCATCAAAATATGATGAACAATGGTTGAAATGGCTGACGCAAGTTCGGCGGTAGTAGCCTTGGCGAACGCTTCGCCATAGACCTTGATAACACGGGACAGCGACAAAGTCACATTGAAAACGCTAATCCACGCATCTGTCTCGTACTCGACATGATTGGTAGCGGCTCGTTTATTTGGATTGATACACATGAAGAGCTGGCACGTCTTGGCGAATTGCACGATGAATTCGCGGTTGTGAGCAATCATCTTTTGCACCGGCTCATTGTGGCAAAGATAGCGAAGGTCGCTGAAGACAGGCATGAATCGTTTGGATTTGAAAGGAAAAGTATCGACGTCGATACTTGTTATGGACATGGGAGGATAGATGATATGCTTCTCAGTTATCTGGTTTGTGAAGAAGGCCGTGATAATGGCCAGGAGTCGGGAGACGAGTTTGTAGTTACGGACGATATGAGCAGCAACGGAAGGTGTCGTGAAAAGCTGTAAAGCAAAGTATTTGATTGACGTCTCTGCTTCATGATCGACAAGGAGGTATGCATCGATGACGCGATGGTACACGCTTGCAAAGTGTCCGGCTGGAATAATTTGTCAGTGCGTCGTCGTCAACAGTAGAGAACATGGCGATAATTACCGATTGCTAGTTTATGCGGGTGACTGAGGGTAAGAACAGATGTGTAGATCTCCTTTAAGCTCAGACGAGGCTTCTTCCAGAGCCTGGCGTGATAGAGGAACAGTATATCAAGTCTGGTAGGGACCGCAGAGACATCAGGGAGGGAATGGAGAGCATGAGGGTTTGATGCGTAAGACGTCCTTCGACGTGACAGTAATTCCTCGGAAATAATTTCACGCAATATGAGAGTATCACTTCCAAGGCGACTGTGAGTGAGGTCTAATAGCCATTCTATAATGACGGAGACGACCTGTTCTCGGAATGTATCATAGGCTCTCCGGACCGTGACACCCAGATCAATGATGGTGAGGGACTGAGCTGTCTCAATGAGCCTCTGGACGTTTGAGCTCATTTCGACGATCTCACGACCCTGTTCATCGATCCGTTGGGTGATTTCTGAGGCCTCTTCATGGGAGCAATTGGTCTTGTCGCAGAGAAGTTTGATGACTTCGTCAAAAGAGTGCTTTTCGTCGTTCCAGAGGACGATACAATAGTGATCCTTTGACATGGGATCAGCAGAAGGCTGGATACGGAGATCGGCCTCGTTGTTGGGGACAGAAGGTTCATCGGGAGAGAAATCCAGGGTGTCAAGAATGAAGTCGAGGGCATAGCCTACTGTCCTGCTCATGGTCTCACGAAGATCTGGAGGTACGAAGACGCGGTCAGGAAAGTTTTTGGCAGTAGGGATAGAATCCTGCATGGACTTTGATGTGACCTTGGGGGTGGAAAGGCTGGACATTTCATCGTCATTGGATATGGGTGGTGGATGGTAAGGGCAGCCTATGGGAGCTCTCCATGCCTCCTCGTCGCCACAATCACAGCATCCACCAGATTGCTGGGCGATGAAGAAACTGACATTGTGTCCGGTGTGGTTTGTCGCATGGAAACATCTGGGACAAAGGACGCAGCTATCGTCGAGTGCACAATCCCTGGAATCATGCGAATGAATATAGCAAGAAGATAGATAAAAGAGGCTACGCACTTGCATCTGAAACAGCTCTCTCCCTTCTTGAGAATGTGTCCACACGGCCTGCCTGGAAGTACAGGCGCTTCCTTGCCTGCGCCGGAGAAACCCAAGGATGATTGAACTTGACTGAGAGTAGCATGGAGCGGAAGACTTGAGTTTGAATTGGGGAGAAAGAGGTGAGCGTACGAGCCCCAGAACGCGTCGTAGAGCTCTGAGAGAATCTCTGCACGGGTCGCTGCTGTGAAGAGGTATTTCCTGGAGCCAGGCATTGTTTCGAGGACGAAGCGAAGGTGGGAGAGGGGGTCTGCAGGGCGTTCGCGAGAGTTGATGGAGGGTAGGAATTTAGAAAGGGAAGACAAGGCGGACATGGTGAGCCTTGGTGGTGATGGTGGATGACTGAAGGAGGCTCGTGGCCATATTTGTCGTGCACGGTGATTGCAAACAAAGGGAGGACGCGACGCGTGCAACCCGGGGTAAGTAAATACCCACGGCCAATTGGAATTGAACATGATCCGGCCTTCCCTTTATGTAGAGCGTATCACATGTGCGGCATTTGTACCGTATACTCTACGTCCACTGGCGCCTACTACCGTCGCCTGATATCGTCTCTGTACCACGCCTCGCCAGCGACGACAGACCACAAGTCGAATACCGGAACCGGGACGCGGTGATCGCCTCCAAGTGCAGTTTGCAATTGCTTATCTCGACGAAAAAAGTGTTATCTCTAGTTGTGATATCATGTCTCACGGCTCCTATTCGTCTGCAGCTTCCATCATGACCGAAGATGAAGAGGACTGGGAAGAGTATGTCAAGGGCGGCTACCATCCAGTCAAAATCGGAGACACTTTTTCAGATGGCAGATATCTCGTCGTTCGCAAGCTCGGCTGGGGCCATTTCTCTACAGTATGGCTTGCAAAGGATCTCAAGTATGTCCGCTTTTTGTGCAGTTATTTAACCGCGTCCTCAACTCGATAGAATGGACCGCCATGTCGCCTTGAAGGTCGTCAAGTCCGCTCCTCGCTACACGGAGACTGCCCTTGATGAAATCAAACTTCTCCAGCGCCTCATCACTTCCTCGACGCCCCCCATCCAGCCGACCGCCTCACATCCACATCCACCCCAGTCCCCATCGCAGACACATCCCGGCCGTTCCCATGTCATGTCCTTTCTCGACCATTTCCGCCACAAGGGTCCCAATGGCACCCATGTATGCATGGTATTCGAGGTATTGGGCGAAAATCTACTCGGCCTCATCAAGCGGCATCAGAACAAGGGCGTCCCTATGCATCTAGTCAAGCAGATCGCGAAGCAGGTCCTCCTCGGCTTGGATTACATGCATCGTTGTTGCGGCGTCATCCACACAGGTTTGTTTCCGTTTTCTCCCTTACACATCATACCCTGAGTCCTGTCTAGATCTCAAACCGGAAAACGTCCTCATCTGCATCGATGATGTCGAGTCCATCATACAGGCCGAGCTCGCTGCCTCATCCTCGAGCGCCTCTTCACCCCCCACCAAGCTCGTCGGTGTACCCGCCTCCAAGGGCCGGGGTGGAAACCAGACGCCTAGATCCGAGAGCATCTATATCACCGGCTCCCAGCCCCTCCCCAGCCCCTCCTCGTCCTATGGCAGTAGTCCTATGCTTGATAAGTGGTCCTTTGGCATGAGTAAGATTGAAGGTGAAGAGCCAGACAAGAAGCGCGCCGACTCTGCAGATCTCGCTGCAGAGGTTGGCAATGTTTCCTTGGAGAACGGCTTTGGAGAAAAGGTCACTCCTCATGCAGCAAAGACCGCTCCTTCGCTTCTGTCTCAACAAGCGCCACATGCCGTGACCTCCTCCTCCTCACGACCACCAGAGCCATCGCCAACGCTGCAAAACTCTAGAGAGGATCCTGTATACGATGGTCATGAGAAGATTACCGTTAAAATTGCCGATCTGGGTAACGGTTCGTATCCCGCTTTTCTCTCCATGTTCTTCTCTAACTCTTTTCCAATAGCCACTTGGACAGAACACCACTTTACAGACGACATACAGACACGTCAATACCGGTGTCCGGAAGTCATTTTAGGCGCCAAGTGGGGGGTCAGCGCCGACATCTGGAGTGTCGCGTGTGTGGTGAGTAAGCATATCTATTTCTAGTCTCCTTCCGCTTATCGCGTTCGCAGATATTTGAGCTGATAACAGGGGGCGACTATCTCTTTGACCCGGCCGCGGGATCCCGGTATAGCAAAGACGACGACCACATTGCACAGATTATGGAATTGATGGGCGAAATACCCAAGGGCATCGCGCTCACAGGAAAATATTCCTCAGAATTTTTTAATAGGAAGGGGGAGCTACGCCATATTAACAAACTGCGGTATTGGCCGCTCGAGGCCGTGCTGCATGACAAGTATCTATTTCCGAAACCAGAGGCAGACGCGTTAGCCTCTTTCCTCACGCCGATGCTGCGTCTCCATCCGGAGAAACGAGCCAAGGCCGGAGATCTGATATACCACAATTGGCTGGAGGGTGTGGTTGTCCAGGGTGAGAGGGACGTGATACGGCGCGCGGAGGAGGAGGAGCGGGAGAAGAAGGAGAAGACGGATACTCGAGAGGTCGACGCGATGAAGCCTGTAGAAGAGGTCGAGTTGGCCACGTCCGTGGAGGAATCCAAACCGCCGCCTCATCCTTCTCAGCATCAAACACCCGTCCTCGCGCCTGCGCCGGTGCCACACGCCCAGCGAAAGAGCTAACTGTATCTTTATCGATTTGTGGTGTACGCTAGAGGTTATTTAATGCATTGACTAAAGAAAGACTCTAGGCAAGTGCTCTTCGTCATCAGACGGTTCTCGGGGCCGTGTTAAAATGATCTTTGAGGATAGATCTGTTCTGACTCTATCAACGGAAAAGAATGATTTATAGCACACAAAGGAGGTAATGGTGTATATGCAGCCTTCTTGAACAATGGCCTCACATACATATTCAACGAGCTGTTCATGGTAGGACAAGGCTGTAAACTGCTGCAGCTCTGGATTCCAACACAGCGATTGCAAGTCTTTTCAATGGTTTAGGTATCGTACTTCCAACAACCACTCGGGAGATGTTAATGCCAACAATCACCTGATGTTGAAACAGCCAAGGAGTCTCTAAGATAACATCATAATCAGATAGGTTCACAATATTGAAATATTGATCACATTTAATACTGTACTATTATGACCATAAGTTCAGCCGGTGTCAAGCCGGTGTGAGGTGTTAGGCTAGAAGTTCATTGGATTGTCAGTTCAGACACCAGCACAGTTCAGTTTGTTGACCCTAGGGTCTACTGGACTTCAGTTTCCGCGTTCTTTTTTGCACTGTTGATATATATTTACCTACAGCTTCGTACATACTTACTGCCGCTTTCGGCCTGACCGCTCCTCAGTTGCTTTCCACTCATTGACACATCTGAGGAGGTTCGTTTTTCTTCACCTGTATACCTACGATACTAGACACTAATTCAACCTCATAGTTCTGACTTGTATCCGTGTACCTGTTATGCGCATGCCGCGGAACTCCGCTTCACACTAACTTCACACACAGACTTCATCTCAACAGATCACACCATCGGAGCTCCATGGCCTCCGACTGCGTACCATTTACTTACTCCATTGATCATTTCATTTCTGTTTCATTTTACTATTTCACATATTAAATCTAGAACCTGAATTTGGTAGCGAACAGATCTCCGTCAGATTCCATCGGACTCAGGCTCAGATTACCTACTCATATATATACTGTAGAATTACTTGTAGATACTCAGTTCAAATATCAACTTGGTTTAGCCAAATCTCTCTCTGACTCCAAGTCTAATCTATCACTCTCCAAGTCTGCGGCCTCCGCTCCGTTGGACCATCCTTACTCTCTATCCAAACCTTTGCTCTCCACAGACTCTGTTCCGCAATCCAATCTTAGGGCTTCGGCTCAAGGGTGACATTGCTAATAGCTTCACCAAAGCCCCTGCACTCCGCGGACCTCCGCTCATGCAAGTTACCTTCATCTATTTGGCACGTCCCTAACAGTATATTCGAACTCAACCCCTTGAGTCGAATTTTTCTCTAATCATGATGACTACACACACTTACCCTCCAGAAACAGGTGAAGGCCCAAAACGAAAAACACCGATATTCTCCATGGATGATATAGCAGCATCCGCATCAAAGGAAAACCCGGAACTTTTCGGATCAGCCTCCGTCGGAGGACAACCATCCCATAGGGAGACCTACAATCACTCTAGCTTCACTGCACGACAATCCAACCCCTACGGTACTCCTCCACCCAATGAACTTCCACGACACCGAAGGAGCGGTATATTTGATGGATACCGGGAAGATCTGGACCCACACACCCCAGCACCTCAACCCATATCCAATGGGGGGCAACCAGCCGCCGCAGAATCTGACGATTCCAGAAGCGAAACCGATACCCCTACTCACGCTACAAAACGACACGACCAAGGTGATGAAGATAACGACTCCCAAGCAGGCAGTCCAAACGAACCCAGAGGACCCGGAGGCCCTGACGGTCCCAGGGGTCCGGGCAGCCCCGGTGGGCCTGGAGGTCCTGGAGGTCCCAATGGTCCCGGAGGCCCCAGCGGTCCTGGCGGACCTGGCAACAACCCCCCCAACGAGCAAGACTTCTTGCGGGAATTCATGAATCTGTTGCACGGGGTTTCCACTTCGTTAAATAACCCTCGACCTAACAATGTCCGCACCAAGGTCAAAGAGCCTGATACTTTTGACGGCTCCAACCTGTGGAAACTCAAGGCTTTTATTGTGTCCCTTCAGTTGAACTTTAATGACAGACCCACTGCATTTGCGGCGGATGCCAACAAAGTCAACTATGCCATTTCCTTCCTCTTCGGCACCACTCTCGACTGGTTTGAACCAGATATCCTCCGCCCGAATCCGCAGAATCCGCCGGCATGGCAATACTCCTACACTGCATTCCTTGAGGAACTCCGAACCAACTTGGGTCCCTTTGACGCCATCGGAGATGCCGAAGATGCCCTCAAACATCTCCGGATGCATGATGGAAACCGAATCATGAAGTATATGGTTCAGTTCAATCAATATGCCTCCCAAGTTGGCTACGGCGACAATTCCCTTTGCCATGCTTTCTACCGCGGACTTTGTACATGTATCAAGGATGATATGGCTCATCACGGAAAGCCTAACAATCTCCGCAACATGCATTTCCTAGCCCAAGAACTTGACGCTCGCTATTGGACCCAGAGGACCGAAATATCCTGTGAAAACCAGGAAAACAAGTCCTCTGGTTCATACTCCAACAACCCTAAATCCAAGGGTCCCAGCTCCAATCCCAGTTCTTCGACTTCTGGATCGGCTCCGAAGTCTTCCAATTCCAATTCCTTGGGATCCGCTTCCAACCCAAAGCCCTATGCTGATAAGCTAGGCAAGGACGGCCATCTTACTCAAGAAGAAAAGGATCACCGCCGGAAGAACAATCTCTGTATGTTCTGTGGAGGTAAGCACAAGACCGAGGATTGCAACAAACGCAAGGCCACGGCCTCCGCTAAAGGCCGTGCTGCGGAAGTTGAAGAACCTGTGCCTGCCTCTGAAGATCCGGCTCCGTCGGAGCTGGAAAACTAGAGGGCAGCCCTGTATCCTCCATGCGAGATCAGGGTTGCGTTGACTGTAATTGCACATTGGAGGTTGTCACCCTCAATGCCGCCACTCTTTCTAATCATTCACTCACTGTATCACTCTCTTCTGAAGTCAGCTCCGGCACGGAATCCGACGGCTCTCCAATCATTATCATCCTTCGTTTTCTTGCCTTGGTGGACTCCGGTTCTAGCCATTGTTTCGTCGACTCCAAATACGTTGAGGATCACAACCTTCCCACCAAACCTATTCCTCCTGTTCAACTTCGGCTCCTTGACGGCTCCGCCGGATCTCACATTTCTCAATCCATTACCCTTCCAGTCCGTTTCCCTTCCTGAAACATCATCTCTATCGACTTCTATGTCACTCGTCTAGATTCATCCTGTAACATTGTCCTGGGATACAACTGGCTTTCCCTCTGCAATCTGTTGATTGACTGGGCAAAGCACAGTATCACCTTCTGTTCACCATTACCAGGTGTTTCTTCTCCTGTAAGCGCTTCCACGGCCTCTGATGCAACTGCATCTAACCGCGCAGACATTCCTCATCCAACCCCTAACCCTATTCCAACCCCGGCTTCCAAGCCAACTCTGAGATCCTGATGGCCTCCGCCGCCATATGAACCCATCTATTCCTATCCTACCATCCCTTCCTTTTCTGCATCGGTTACCCCCAAGATATCTATCATCTCCGTGGCCACTTTTGTTCGAGCATGTGCTGAAGATGGAGCTCAACAATACAGTCTCCAACCTTCTGCACCTAGCATCAGTGGAATGGCCAGTTCCGCAGCCCCGCTGGATATGACAGATGTACCAGCAGATTATCACGACTTTGCTGATATATTCAGTGACTCACTCTCTGAGAAACTCCCCGAGCACAGACCGTACGACCTCAAAATCAATATTGAGGAAGGAACTTCTCCCCTGCTTGGGCCAATTTACTCCCTCTCGGAATCCAAGCTCAAAGCATTATGTGAGTTTATTGACGATAATCTCTGTAGTGGATTCATCATGCCCTCACGTTCTCCCCACAGAGCTCTGGTGCTTTTTGTCAAGAAAAAGACCGGTGAACTCCGTCTTTGTGTCGATTTCCGTGGCTTAAACAAGATATCCAAGAAAGACCGTTACCCCCTTCCACTCATTTCTGATCTCCTCGACTCCATGTGCTCCGCCCGCATCTACACCAAACTTGATCTTTGACATGCTTATCATCTTGTATGCATAGCTGTAGGTGATGAATGGAAAACAGCCTTCTGGACCCACTATGGATCTTTTGAATGGCGTGTCATGCCTTTTGGACTCACCAATGCTCCCACAGCGTTCCAACGCTTTGTGAACGATATTTTCGCTGACATGCTTGATGTTTCCGTAGTTGTATACCTTGACGACATCCTCATTTATTCTGACAATCCAACGGATCACCAGGAACACATACACGAGGTTCTACGCAGACTAAGAGCAAATGGGCTCTACTGCAAAGGATCTAAATGCGAGTTTCACCGGGACTCCGTGGAATATCTAGGCTACATTCTATCACCAGAGGGCCTCCGCATGTCCGAAGACAAGGTCAAAGCCATTTTAGATTGGCCGGTGCCGTGGAAAGTTAAGGATATTCAATCCTTCCTTGGCTTCGCCAATTTCTACCACCGTTTCATCCACGAGTACAGTGACATCGTTATCCCACTAACCCGCCTCACACGCAAAGGAACTCCGTGGAAATTCGACGACAAGTGCATGGCTGCTTTCAATGAACTAAAGCAAGCCTTCACTCACGCTCCTATCCTTACCCATTGGGTCCCCGACCAACAATTGGTTGTGGAGACTGACGCCTCCAACTATGCTATTGCCGCTATCCTCTCCATCTACCTTGAAGACGGCGAAATCCACCCCATCGCCTTCCTATCCTGGAGCCTTCACAATGCCGAACTCAACTACAACACCCATGATAAAGAGCTTCTAGCAATCTTTGAAGCCTTTAAATACTGGCGTCACTACCTTGAAGGCTCTGCGGACCCAATCGACGTCGTTACAGACCACAAGAATCTTGAATATTTCTCTACTACCAAGATCCTTACCCGATGGCAAGTCCGGTGGTCCGAATACCTCTCCCAGTTCAACCTAGTAATCCGGTTCCGACCGGGGAAACTTGGAGGGAAACCGGACGCACTCACTAGACGATGGGACATCTATCCAAAAGAGGGGGATAGTCAATATGCAGCAGTCAATCCTCACAATTTCCGGCCTGTTTTCACTCAAGAACAACTCTCCGCTTCACTCTGTGCTACTTTTCTTGAAGGCCCTACCCTCCATGCTAGCGCTATAATGGACATTGATAAGCTCCATTCAGACATCAAGCAAGCACAACTATCCGACTCCGCGGCCTCTGACAGCTTCCGTCAGGCCAAATCCTCTACTCCCACTTCTTCCTCTCGGTGGTCCATAGATGAATCAGACATCCTCTGTCTTGATAATCACATCTATGTCCTGGACTCCGAGGATCTCCATCTCTGTGTCCTACAGAATAATCACGATCACATCCTGGCAGGTCACTTTGGCCAAAATCGGACCCTGGAATTAGTCCGATGGAGCTATACCTGGCCACAGATGCGTGAATACGTCCGCCACTATGTCAAATCTTGCATGGTTTGCGATTGCAACAAGACACCTAGACATCGTCCTTATGGTTTGCTAAAACCCCTGCCAGTTCCGGAATGTTCGTGGGATTCCATTTCAATGGATTTCATTGAACAGTTACCGGACTCAAACGGATTCACCACTATCCTTGTAGTAATCGACCGCGCAAGCAAGCAAGCTATCTTTATCCCTACTCATGACACCATTAATTCTGAAGAACTCGCCCAGTTATTCGTCATTCATGTTTTCTCTCAGCATGGCGTCCCTAACCACATCACCTCTGACCGCAGCTCCGAGTTTGTCTCCCAATTCACGTGTGCCCTTGCTAAAGCCCTTGACATGGAACTTCACTTTACTTCCAGATATCATCCAGAGGCCGACGGACAAACGGAACGTGCAAATCAAACCTTGGAACAGTACATCCACATCTATTGTTCTTATCAACAGGACAACTGGGATTTACTACTACCTATTGCTGAATTTGCATACAACAATGCGCCGAACGCCTCCACTGGAATCTCTCCATTCTTCGCCAACAAAGGCTACCATCCTAATATCACTGTTCATCCGGAACGTGATATCGCCTCCGCTCGGGCCCGTGACTTTGTAGTTAACCTCGATGAACTACACCAATTCCTACGCGACGAAATCACCCAGGCGCAGTCTCGCTACAAGATCCAAGCGGACAAGCGTCGGAATCCGGCCCCTCCTTTCAAAGTAGGTGACAAGGTCTTCCTTAACTCCAAGCATATCAAGACTACTCGTCCTACTGCGAAATTTGCAGAGAAATTCCTTGGCCCATTTGAAATCATATCACAACCAGGCTCCCATTCCTTCACGCTCAAACTCCCGTCGGACCTCCATGCCATTCACCCCGTCTTTCATGTATCGCAACTCGAACCAGTAGAAGAAAACACCATCCCTAATCGCACACAACCTCCACCGCCTCCGGTGGAAGTCGACGGTGAAGAGCAGTACGAAATAGCTCAGATCCTAGACTCCAAGATTGACCGCCGGTTTCGGTGTCCTCTCCTCTACAGGATCCAATGGTTAGGCTACGAAGGTACTGACGAAGAATTTGCTTGGTTACTGGCCACCGAGTTCTCCACCGATGATTTCATTGAAGATTTTCACCACCGTTACCCAGACAAACCAGGACCACTCGCCAAAGTCACCATCCGAAAATCCACCATCTAACTTCCTCTCACCTGTAACAGTATCGGTTTCCATCGGCTCCGACCAGTTCTATTTCAAATCAAATCTACAAAAACTATTGCAAATTCATTTCCTAATCCGGAACAGCTCCGCTCGGCTCCACTCTTCCCTCTTCAGTCGCACCGTACAATTCCAAGAAAAGTCAAATATATTAGGGCCCCCGGGGCCCCAAGCACTGTACCATACTAACAAAAAACATACAAAAAATTATACAGATAACAAGAGTTCAAGACGAAGCGGCGCCGAACGGACCCGACATGACAATATCCTCCCCTTCCGTCTCCTTTGCCCCGACTCCCTCCAACTCCACTTCCTGTACTAACACCGGTTCCAAATCCTCATACATCTCTATTTCACTCTCAACCTCTTCACCTTGGGACCGCCTATATGCCCTCATGCGCGCTGTCGCCTGCTGTCGGACCTCCCTCTCTGCCTCCTCCTTCGGATCCTCTTCAGGCATTGGCATCTTGATCAATGCATCTAACTCCGGAATACCAACGGAGTCCGCGCCTGGTACCATGGTTCCCCTCACTTCCTCCTCCAAGTCCAACGGCTCATCCGAATCTTCCACTCTATATCCTTCCTGCCCCTTTAACAATCGCTTCCACAATTGCCATTCCTTTCGACGCCCGTGAGCATTATAAAAGTCTCGACGGGCCCGTAGGAACTTGTTACGAGCTAACATCTGCTCATGCAAGCCCGCAGCGCCGACGGTCCCGACCCAGAACGACTTGTTGAGGATCTCGTACGGGTCCTCCATCCCTAGCGGCATGTCCGTGGCCAACGACTCCAACCCCTTGACCTTGATTACGGCCATATCCCTGTCCAGACGTTGGGTCGCCATCTTGCGCAGTACCTCACTATACAGGTCGCCGGTTTTCTGGAGCTCCATTCGCAACACCTCGAACTCTGCCATCATTGACTTGGAAGGGAGGTCGTCCGGATACTTGACGTCGCGATCTGGATGGTAATCATCCATCAGGTCCTCCACGCGCTCCGCAATGTGCTCCACCTTGTCTTCCAAGCGTGCCAACCTTGACAAAATGTCCAGCAGCAACTCCATCATGCTGCCATTCTCCGTGGCTCCACCATTGTCACCACCCTTGTTGAAGGAATACCGAGCCTTCTTGACACGACATCGCTGACAGGTCCGGAGTCCGCCGCAGGTAAAACAAACTGTCTTGTCGGCGCGACACTTGCCACAACGTGCTAAACAAAGTCAGCAAATGGACCGGACCTCCGACGGCGTCACATACCATTACCACTCAAAACCTTGTCTTGCGCCTGCAGTGCAGGCTCAGTCTTCAACCGTTTAAGGCTCGACGGCCCTGCCAGTGCACACCCACCCTCCTCTCCACTATCATCCACCACGCTAGCAGACCGGAACTTGCGTTTTCGAGGCTCCATGGTTTCCGCCCTCTTCTTCCCCTTTGCAATACTCCTCCTTCTCCTCAATTCAGTCATCGCGGCCGTTTTCGGATCCTCCAGATCCGCCTCAGTATCTCCATCACTCGCCGACGGAACACCAGCAGCCTGCAAGGCCAACTCGTTCGCCTCATCCTCTTTCTCCTGCTCCTTCTCCCTATCCTCCTTCTCCTTCAAGTCAACCAATCGCTGACGCTCCACGGCCTCCTGTTGCTCCCTCTCCTTCTCCAAGGCCAACGCCGCTTCCTTTTCGGCTTCCAACCGGATCGGCTCCTCCTCCAACCTCTTCTCCTCCGCTTTCCTCTCCGCCTCCTCCTTCTCCTTTTTCAAAGCCTCCACCTTAAGCTGATGAGCCAGCTTGTCCTGCTTCAGCTTCTCCGCCCACGCCTCCTTTGCCCTCGCGGTCTTCCAGTCGTCATGGCGAGTAACGGCTTCCTCATATTGCTCCTCCGCAGCAGTCTGCTCCTCTGTCAATGCCTTGTAATCTTCGAAGGAAAGATCAGGTAGTGTCGGTGCCGACTCGTAAGGCTCGGGGGTTGTGGAGTCGCGATACTCGACGGGCGCAGACATGTTTAACGTTGAGGAAGGAAAAGTAAGGAGAATTCAGAGATGATGAAAGTAGGAGGTTAAGTTGCAAAATTCCCATGGTCAAAATTTCGTGCATGCATACCTATACTGATTGGCCATCGGGATCAGCGCTCTTGAGGGCAAGAACGCTAAGGGGGGGATACTGTTACGCGCATGCCGCGGACCTCCGCTTCACACCGACTTCATGCACAGACTTCACCTCAACAAACCACACCATCGGACCGCCGCGGCCTCCGGCCGCTTACCATTTACTTACTCCATTTCAATATTTCATTTCCATTTCATTTCACTATTTCATATATTAAATCTAGAACCCGGATCCGGTAGCGAACAGACTTCCGTCGGATTCCATCAGACTCCGACTCGGATTACCTACTTATATATATACTGTAGAATTACTTGTAGATACTCAATTCAAATATCAACTTGGTTTAGCCAAATCTCTCTCTGACTCCAAGTCTAATCTATCGCTCCCCAAGTCCGCGGCCTCCACTCCATTGGACCATCCTTACTCTCTATCCAAACTTTCGCTCTCCACGGACTCCGTTCCATAATCCAATCTTAGGGCTTCGGCTCAAGGGTGACGTTGCTAATAGCTTCGCCAAAGCCCACACACTCCGCGGACCTCCACTCGTGCGAGTTATCTTTGACCATTTGGCACGTCCCTAACAGACCCTGGAACTAGTCCGATGGAGCTATACCTGGCCACAGATGCGTGAATACGTCCGCCACTATGTCAAATCTTGTACGGTTTGCGGTCACAACAAGACACCTAGACATCGCCCTTATGGTTTGCTTAAACCCCTGCCGGTTCCGGAACGTCCATGGGATTCCATTTCAATGGATTTCATTGAACAGTTACCAGACTCAAATGGATTCACCGCTATCCTTGTAGTAATCGACCGCGCAAGCAAGCAAGCTATCTTTATCCCTACTCATGACACTATTAATTCCGAAGAACTCGCCCAGTTATTCGTCATTCATGTTTTCTCTAAGCATGGCGTCCCTAACCACATTACCTCTGACCGCGGCTCCGAGTTTGTCTCCCAATTCACGCGTGCCCTTGCCAAAGCCCTTGACATGGAACTTCATTTTACTTCCGGATACCATCCGGAGGCCGACGGACAAACGGAACGTGCAAATCAAACCTTGGAACAGTACATCCACATCTATTGTTCTTATCAACAGGACAACTGGGATTTACTACTACCTATTGCTGAATTTGCATACAACAATGCGCCGAACGCCTCCACTGGAATCTCTCCATTCTTCGCCAACAAAGGCTACCATCCTAATATCACTGTTCATCCGGAACATGATATCGCCTCCGCTCGGGCCCGTGACTTTGTAGTCAACCTTGATGAACTACACCAATTCCTACGTGACGAAATCACCCAGGCGCAGTCTCGCTACAAGATCCAAGTGGACAAGTGTCGGAATCCGGCTCCTCCATTCAAAGTAGGTGACAAAGTCTTCCTTAGCTCCAAGCACATCAAGACTACTCGTCCTACTGCGAAATTTGCAGAGAAATTCCTTGGCCCATTCGAAATCATAGCTCAACCAGGCTCCCATTCCTTCGCTCTCAAACTTCCATCGGACCTCCGTGCGATTCACCCCATCTTCCACGTATCGCAACTTGAACCAGTAGAAGAAAACACCATTTCTAATTGCACCCAACCTCCGCCACCTCTGGTGGAAGTCGACAGTGAAGAGCAGTACAAAATAGCTCAGATCCTAGACTCCAAGATTGACCGCCGGTTCTGGTGTCCTCTCCTCTACAGGATTCAATGGTTAGGCTACGAAGGCACTGATGAAGAATTTGCTTGGTTACCGGCCACCGAGTTCTCCGCCGATGATTTCATTGAAGATTTCCACCGCCGTTACCCAGACAAACCAGGACCACTCACCAAAGTCACCATCCGAAAATCCACCATCTAACTTCCTCTCACCTGTAACAGTATTGGTTTCCATCGGCCCTGACAATTTCTATTTCAAATCAAATCTACAAAAACTATTGCAAATTCGCTTCCTAATCGGGAACAGAACCCGTCGGCTCGGCTCTCGCCCTTTTCCCCGTTTTAATTTCAAGCCAAGAAATCAAGATATATCATATGCCCACTAGGGCCCCAACGTTGTACAATGCTATCAAGAATTACAAGGAAATAATAGTACAAAGGCAAGAAGGTTCAAGGGGCCTCAGCGCTGGACGGACCTGCCATACTCACATCCTCCACTCCCTCCTGTACCAAAATCAACTCCAAATCCTCATACATTTCTCCATCGCTCTCCTTGATACCTCTCTCCCGGTTATACGCCCTCCTTCTCACCGTCGCTTGCCGTCGGAGTTCCTTCTCTGCCTCCTCCTCCGGATCCTCATCAGGCATGGGCATCTTGATTAACACATCCAATTCTGGGATGCCGACGGAATCCGCACCTGGTACCATATCATTCCTAACTTCCTCCTCCAAGTCCAACGGCTCATCAGAATCCTCCACCCGATAACCATCCTGACCCTTTAACAGCCTTTTCCACAGCTGCCACTCCTTTCGGCGTCTGTGCACGTTATAGAATTCCCGACGAGCTTGCAGGAACTTGTTACGAGCCAACATTTGCTCGTGCAGACCATCAGCTCCGACGGTTCCGACCCAGAAGGACTTGTTCAGAAGTTTGTACGGGTTGTCCATTCTGAGCGGCATATCCTCAGCCAGTGACTGCAACCCCTTCACCTTGATGACCGCCATATCCCTGTCCAAATGTTGTGTGGCCATCTGGCGCAGTACTTCGCTGTAGATATCTCCGGTTTTTCGGAGCTCCAACCGGGAGGCCTCGAATTCGGCCATCATCGACTTCGAAGGAAGATCATCGGGGTACTTAACGTCGTGGTCAGGATGGTAGTCATCCATTAGGTCCTCCACGCGCTCCACAATGTGTTCGACCTTGTCCTCCAAACGCGCAAGCCTAGAGGATATATCCTGGAGAAGCTCCATAACGGTTGTGGACTCCGTGGGCCCACCGTCATCGCCACCCTTGTTGAACGAACACCATGCCTTCTTGACACGACACCGTTGGCACGTTCAGATTCCGCCGCAGATAAAACAATTGGCCTTGTCAGCCCAGCACTTGCCACAACGCGCTACAAAATATGTCCAAGTCAACAAACAGAATGGAGCCCCGACAGACCTACGCACCATTCCCAGAAACAACCTTGTCTTGCGCCTGTGGTGCAGGCTCAGTCTTCAACCGTTTAGGGCTCGACGGCCCCGCCAGTGCACATCCACCCTCCTCTCCACTGTCATCCACCACGCTAGCAGACCGGAACTTGCGTTTTCGAGGCTCCACGATTTCCGCCCTCTTCTTCCCCTTTGCAATGCTCCTCCTTCTCCTCAGTTCAGTCATCGCGGCCGTTTTTGGATCCACCAGATCCGCCTCGGTATCTCCATCACTCGCCGACAGAACACCAGCGGCCTGCAAGGCCAACTCGTTCGCCTCATCCTCTCTCTCCTGCTCCTTCTCCCTATCCTCCTTCTCCTTCAAGTCAGCCAACCGCTTACGCTCCGTGGCCTCCTCCTTTTCCTTCAATTCCTTGGTGACCCTCTCATCCTCCTTTCTTTTTGCCTCGGCCTTCTGCTCCTCCTCCGCCCTCCTCTCAGCCTCTTCCTTCTCTTTCTTCAAGGCCTCAACCTTCAGCAAACACGCCAACTTATCCTGCCTTAATTTCTCCGCCCGGGCCTCCTTTGCATGCACGGTTTTCCAGTCATTGTGTCGACCAACAGCTTCCTCGTAACGCTCCTCCACAGTGGTCTGTTCCTCGGTTAATGCCTTGTAGTCTTCGAAAGAAAGCACGGGTGGCGTCGGTGCCGACTCATAGGGTTCGGGGGTCACGGAATTGCGGTACTCAACGGGCGTGGACATTTTTAACGACAAAGAAACGATATGGGAAGGGAAAAGCAAAGATGGTAAAAGTAAGAGGCTAAGTTGTGAAATTCCCACAATCAAATTTCATGCACTCATAACCATACTGATCGGCCATCGGGATCAGTGCTCTTGAGGGCAAGAACGCTAAGGGGGGGATACTGTTACGCGCATGCCACGGACCTCCGCTTCACACCGACTTCATGCATAGGATTCATCTTAACAAACCACACTATTGGACCTCCGCGGCCTCCAGCCGCTTACCATTTACTTACTCCATTTAACATTTCATTTCCATTTCATTTTACTATTTCACATATTAAATCTAGAACCCGAATCCGGTAGCGAACAGACCTCCGTTGGACTCCATCGGACTCGGACTTGGATTACCTACTTATATATATACTGTAGAACTACTTGTAGATACTCAGTTCAAATATCAACTTGGTTTAGCCAAATCTCTCTCTGACTCCAAGTCTAATCTATTGCTCTCCAAGTCCGCGGCCTCCGCTCCATTGGACCATCCTTACTCTCTATCCAAACCTTTGCTCTCCGCGGACTCCGTTCCGCAATCCAATCTTAGGGCTTCGGCTCAAGGGTGACATTGCTAATAGCTTCGCCAAAGCCCATGCACTCCACGGACCTCCGCTCGTGTGAGTTATCTTTGACCATTTGGCACGTCCCTAACACCTGTTCCTTCAATAAGGGAACCACCTCCTCACTCATTGTCGGCTCCGATGAAATTTTGGAGGTTCTCCACAACTTGGTGGCCACCATGACCATACTGGCTAGAAAGGTTGACAGCCTAACAGGTGAAGTCACTTCCCTTCGGAGCTGGGTTGGAGATCTCTGTGATGATTACTGCACCAAGGACCTTGAGTCCCCTTCAGACTTTCTGTCAGATTCTGAACCGGAGGGATAGAAAGCGTTGTGTGCGGAGTTACATGATTTGGAGGGAGTGAATAGCAAGGCGCTCCAGCAAGTGATGGGGTTCTGGTTGGATTGCGATATTGCGCAGCTGAGAAAAGGGGGTCTGTTGGAGCCCGAGAAGGTGGATCCTCAGGATCTGTATGAAATTGCCAACCATCAATTCTGGTATGGCACTGGCGGTCTGGAGATGATTGAGGTCATGAAGGTGTGGCATGCTCTGTTCCAAGCCATGAGGAACAAGTTTTACAAGTTGGGAGGCCACTGGTCTGAATGGCAATTTTGGAAGGACCACTTGCGCAAGCACTGCAAGGACTTCATGGTAGAGGACTCAGATCCCAAAGAAAAGGTTCTTGATGGCAAGGTTCGAAAAGCATGGAAGCCATATGGGGATGACTTGGGCATTCCTGCCCTTGATGGCCTATTTGTCTTGGAAACGGATCCCATGGCAGTGGATACCAGTGGAGAGGATGAGAGCGAAGATAGTGGTGATAGTCAGGGATCAGAATCTGTGGAGGATCAAGGAAAAACACCGGCGGGGGAAGAGGATGTGGAGATGGCAGATGCAGCAGGTGCTGTGGATGACTCAAATGCCTAAGCACCTCTGGACGCCTTCTTTCTTGGACTTTTTTACATACATACATAGAAATCTTTTTGTATGTTTTGAATGCATCCAGGCCTGCAGGGCTCTTTTCTTGTTGACTTGTAAATTGAAAGAGTAAGTAGGAGTATGAATTTGCAATAGGGAGTAAGAAATGAATATGAAATACAGAGTGCAGATTCTGCTGGAGTCTGGTCCCAATTAGGAAATGAATTTGCAATAGTTTTTGTGGATTCTATTTGAAATAGGAGTGGTCAGAGCCAGCGGAGGCCACAATGGAGGAGTGGATGGAGATAGGGAAAAGTCATGTGACCCTGGGTAATTTGTCACTTTAGAGTGCATGGTGTTGGTGTTGGTGCATCCTATAGTGAGAATTTTCCCACAGTCTTTGCAAGAAGCGGAAGTTAGATGGCAGACTTCCGGATAGTGACCTTGGATAAGGGTCCTGGTTTGTCTGGGTAACAGTGGTGGAAATCTTCAATGAAATTGTCGGCAGAGAACTTGGTGGCCGGTAACCAGGCAAATTCTTCATCAGTACCCTCATAGCCTAACCATTGAATCCTGTAGAGGAGAGGACACTGGAACCAGCGGTCAAGCTTGGAGTCTAGGATCTGGGCTATTTCATACTGCTCTTCACCATCGACTTCCACCAGAGGCGGCAGAGGTTGAATGTGATTAGGGATGGTGTTTTCTTCTACAGGTTCAAGTTGTGATACGTGGAAGACAGGATGAATGGCGCGGAGGTCCGATGGAAGTTTAAGCATGAAGGAATGGGAGCCTGGCTGAGATATGATTTTGAATGGGCCAAGGAATTTCTCTGTGAATTTCGCAGTAGGATGAGTAGTCTTGGGTACCAGCAACCCCCGGTTCTGGACCGTTGATGAGCCTAGACTTCCGTGGCAATGGCAACACCAACTCAGAATGAGATTGGACGAGTTAATGTAGTAGCACGGCAATCAAGGCGATCATGTGTGCAAGTGGTTCGAGGCACCTCTGTGCAGTAGAACAATTCCTCTGTACGCAAGAATACACTGCGACTTTAAGTCTGCAAAGTGGTACTGCTTGGTAGTCGAGTACTAGATGCTAAGGCTATAAGCCGGTAGGGTTATCTCGGAATGAGAGGGATGGAAGCAGGTATGACATGTATACCATGGATCTGTATGTGAAAACGCGAGATGAGACTAGAAAACATTGTGCGACAATAATCTGGGTGGGGTGAACGATGGGAGATAGACTAAACGGTTGACAGTAGTCTATGAGTGAATGAGTCGATGGGAAAACAGAGTGGGGACTGTGTGTGGCGAGAGAAAATGTTGAACGAGGTGCTGAGAGTGGAATGGCGAGGGAAAACGTGGAACTACAAAAACTGGCGAGGATACTGGTCCTATACGATGCAAGGGTGCTGAGTCAATGTCGAAGCTTGTCTGGTACTGAAATGATCCTATCCTATGTCAAACTAACCTTCAAGTCCACTCGAGGGACTGTCCTATACTGATGTGATACGAAAACTTGCTGATACTGATCCTAAGTCTACTCAGAGACTACCCAAGTGGGCGACGATAACAATGGTGAAAGTGAAATGATGACGGCCTTGTAAAAGATAACAGGGACGAGGTATGGCACGGTGATCACGTATTGGCACAATATGAGCGTGTACCAATAGTGTTAAGCATGAAGAGCGGGTGTGGAAGGACTCTTCACAGTTAAGAACCGTGGAATAACTCGGGTGAGTTTAAGAGTTGACATGCAATCAAGATTATGCTGGGGTAAACAGTATATTGCCGTAGAACGGTGAATAGACGTAGTTTACTGGCAATAATTGATGTAGTGCACTGAGATAGACTGCGATAGACCAGTCATAAACTGGTGATAAACTGACTACCTACCTTTTCCTAGCTAGTTTTTATACTACAAGTATGAATTTATAAATAGTGTAAATATGAGCGACTTAGTAAGGCTGTAAGGCCGTAGCTTAGTAAAATCATAGTGAACATATGGTTCTTTTTCCTTCGAAAGTAACAGCAAGTCGTCGACGTTGCCGTGTTCGGACTGAAGCCATATGGTCTTACTGAGTGACGAGTGGATCACCAAGTGCTGTTTAGCTGCAGATTTCTAGGTGATAGTCATCATGCTGAGGAGTACATGTGGGGGTACATTTTCTTGAGGCCTTGGCATTGTAACAGCCTTAGTAAACATGGTCTGTAGTTGCCATAGCTGCAATTATCATAGCTGAGAGGGTACTCGCATCAATCATGTCATTTCATTAAGTGATTGATGAGCGCGTCAACTAGTTGCTTCTGAGTGATGTGACGATTCCGTATTTGGATGATGGTCGATCAACGGTGCCTTGCCATGATGAAATACGGCAATTATGATGCATAGCAAGATGGGATGGATAACAAAGCGCATAAGGAGTGATTGCTGTAGGGTAAAAGTGGTATTGCCGTGTGTGGATTTATTGGTTTACTGAAAGGCTGTTGAAGGGACGGCAACATTAATTAGCAGGGAAAATCCACGAATTCTGAGCATACAGAACCTGGAGGCTCATCACCGTGAGCTGAGTAAGCACCTTTTTGGGCCTTCCAGCAGCAAATCCCTTCTGCATTTGTCCATGACCATCCGTACTCTTCGTTTGGGACCTGTACAGTGTATGTGATGCATACCCCCATTAAATAATGTTACAAGGAATCCTAATCATTGCAGTAATCTTCTCCTTTTGTTAATATACATGGCATCCTTGCGGCCATTGTGTCTCTCTCTCATAGCCTGGAGAACAAGGCTGCTATACTTATTGTCATATTTCCTTGATCTCATTGTCCTAGAGTGTTGATATATTAACTCCCACTTGCTTACACCTTAAATGATGTGTTTGGTAACAATTAAACACCTTCAACAATGACAAAATTAGTACCATGCAACTGTTTGTACATATTTGTACCCTGAAGTTATGCACCTTGTATAGGCTTCCACAGAGTCGAAGCTGCTCTAAAAAATACAGGAGATGTCTTTCCTAACTAAAATACACATATTCTTTGAGACAAAAGTGAAATTTTCATTCTGCAATCATGATAAACTTCACCAAAATCAAGTAAATCAAACAAAGTGCCTTGAAGAATACATGTAGAATTTTATTCTGAGTAAATTGTTCCAGCAAAACTAGAGCTGAATCTTGCTCCTTCAACCCACAGTAGGTGCATCCATAAAACATGGGTATTCTGGTCCATTTTTGGTAATGCTCGGAGTCCGAATTTAGCAGGGGGTTGCTGGTACCCAGTAGTCTTGATGTGTTTGGAGCTAAGGAAGACTTTGTCACCTACTTTGAATGGAGGAGCCGGATTCCGACACTTGTCTGCTTGGATCTTGTAGCAAGACTGCGCCTGAGTGATTTTGTCGCATAGGAATTGGTGTAATTCATCTAGATTAACTACAAAGTCATGGGCCCAAGCAGAGGTGATATCACGTTCAGGATGGACAGTGATATTGGGGTGGTAATCTTTGTTGGCAAAGAATGGAGAGATTCTGGTGAAGGCATTCAGAGCATTGTTGTATGCAAATTCAGCAATGGGTAGTAGTAAATCCCAGTTGTCTTATTGGTAAGAACAATAGATGTGGATGTACTGTTCCAAGGTTTGGTTTGCATGTTCTGTTTGTCCATTGGCCTCTGGATGATATCTGGAAGTGAAGTGAAGTTCCATGTCCAGGGCTTTAGCAAGGGCACACATGAATTGGGAGACAAACTCAGAGCTGCAGTCTGAGGTGATATGGTTAGGGACACCATGCTTGGAGAAAACATGAATGATGAATAACCGGGTGAGTTCTTTGGAATTAATGCTGTCATGCGTAGGGATAAAGATGGCTTGCTTGCTTGCATGGTCAATTACAACAAGGATAGCGGTGAATCTGTTGGAGTCTGGTAACTGTTCAATGAAATCCATTGAAATGGAATCCCATGGGTGTTCCAGAACTGGCAAGGGTTTAAGTAAACCATAAGGACGATGTCTAGGTGTCTTGTTGTGACCACAAACTGTACAAGATTTGACATAGTGGCAAACATATTCATGCATCTGTGGCCAGGTATAGCTCTGTCAGACTAATTCCAAGGTCCGATTTTAGCCAAAATGACCTGCCAGGATGTGGTTGTGATTGTTTTGTAAGACATGGAGACAGAGATCCTCAGAGTCTGGGACATAGATGCGATTATCAAGACAGAGGATGTCTGATTCATCTACGGACCACTGAGAGAGAGAAGTGGGAGTAGAGGATTTGGCCTGTCGGAAACCTTCAGAGGCCATGGAGTCAGATGGTTGTGCTTGCTTGATGTCTGAATGGAGCTTATCAATGTCTATTATAGCGCTAGCATGGAGGGTAGGGCCTTCAAGAAAAGTAGCACAGAGAGACATGGAGAGTTGTTCTTGAGTGAAAACGGGCCAGAAATTGTGAGGATTGACTGCTGCATATTAACTATCCCCCTCTTTTGGGTAGACGTCCCATCGTCTAGTGAGTGCATCCAGTTTCTCTCCAAGTTTCCCTGGTCAGAACTGGATTACTAGGTTAAACTGGGAGAGATATTCGGACCACCGGACTTGCCATTGGGTAAGAATCTTGGTAGTAGAGAAATATTCAAGATTCTTGTGGTCTGTAACAATGTCAATGGAGTCCGTGAAGCCTTCGAGATAATGGCACCAGTATTTAAAGCCTTGAAGATAGCTAGAAGCTCTTTATCATGGTTTCGTAGTTGAGTTTGGCATTGTGAAGGCTCCGGGAGAGGAATGTGATGGGGTGGATTTCACCATCTTCAAGGTAGATAGAGAGGATAGCAGCAATAGCATAGTTGGAGGCATCGGTCTCCACCACCAATTGACAGTCAGGGACCCAATGGGTGAGGATAGGAGCATGAGTGAAAGCTTGCTTTAGTTCATTGAAAGCAGCCATACACTTATCATCGAATTTCCACAGAGTTTCTTTGCATGTGAGGCGGGTTAGTGGAATAACAATGTCACTGTACTTATAGATGAAACAGTGGTAGAAGTTGGCAAAGCCAAGGAAGGATTGAATATCCTTAACTTTCCACAGAACCGGCCAATCTAAAATGGCTTTGACCTTGTCTTCGGACATACGGAGGCCCTCCGGTGATAAAATGTAGCCTAGATATTCCACAGAGTCCCAGTGAAACTCACATTTGGATCCTTTGGAGTAGAGTCTGTTTGCTCTTAATCTGCATAGAACCTCGTGTATGTGTTCCTGGTGCTCCATGGGATTGTTGGAGTAGATGAGTATGTCTCAAGATATACGACTATGGAAATGTCAAGCATGTCAGCAAAAATATCATTCACGAAGTGTTGGAACGCTGTGGGAGCATTGGTGAGTCCAAAAGGCATGACACACTATTCAAAAGAGCCATAATGGGTCCAGAAGGCTGTTTTCCATTTGTCACCTTTGGCTATGCATAGGAGATGATAAGCATGTCGAAGATCAAGTTTGGTATAGATGCAGGCGAAGCGTGTGGAGTTAAGGACATCAGAAATGAGTGGAAGAGGGTAACAATCTTTCTTAGATATCTTGTTTAAGCCATGGAAATTGACACAAAGACAGAGTTCACCAGTCTTTTTCTTGACAAAAAGTACCAGAGCTCCATGGGGAGAATGTGAGGGAGTGATGAATCCGCTATGGAGATTATCGTCAATAAACTCATGTAATGCTTTGAGCTCGGACTCTGAGAGGGAGTAAATTGGTCCAAGTGGGGGAAACATTCCTTCCTCAATATTGATCTTGAGGTTGTACAGTCTATGCTTGGGGAGTTTCTCGGAGAGTGAGTTACTGAATACATCAGCAAAGTCATGATATTCTGCTGGTACGTCTGTCATATCCAGTGGGGCCGCAGTGCCGGCCATTCTGCTAATGCTAGGTGCAGAAGGTTGGAGTGTGTATTGTTGGGCTCCATCTTCAGCACATGCTCGAACAAAAGTGGCCACAGAGATGATGGATATCTTGGGGGTAGCTGTTGCAGAAAAGGAAGGGATGGTTGGGTAGGAATAGATTGGCTTATATGGCAGCAGAGTCTGTTGGAATCTCAGAGTTGGCTTGGAAGCTGAAGTTGGAATAGGGATAGGAGTTGGATGAGGAATGTCCATGCAGTTAGATGCAGTTGCATTGGATGCTGTGGAAGCACTTGCAGAGGAAGAAACATCTGGTAATGGTGAACGGAAAGTAATACTGTGCTTTACCCAGTCAATCAATGGATTGCAGTGGGAAAGCCAGTTGTATTCCAGAACAATGTTACATGATGAATCTAGACAAGTGATGTAGAAGTTGATAGGGATGACATCTCTGGAAGGGAAACGGACTGGAAGGGTGATGGATTCGGAAATATTAGATCCGGTGGAGCCATCAGGTGTTATGCCCGGACTCGGGGATAACAAACTAGCAGGACATAAGGGCTGTATCGTGTTCGTACAGTCACCCAAAGTCTGCGTTGTTGATATCGCGAGCGGTTATAACACTTAGTCGTAGAGACTGAGAGGAAGAATCCGGTATGTATAAACTTAGCTCAAAGCTAAGGGAATCTATGTACAAGTATACGATGCGTTATATACTATGAGTCGGAGTCTGAATACGTTACGTCTGGTATGTGTGTGTTAGCCAAGCGAAGCGAGCGAGGCGAACACGAGTCGAAATGTCATATGATGTGGAGATATTTAGGTAAGAAGATAAGCGAAGCACTGAGATAAGATGAGATTAGATAGGCACTGAAGATTAGATAAGGAAAAATCGTAACATTACCCCCTCGTTAAGGCAGGCATCCTGACTGCCTGTATGTCCTTATAGGTACATGTCAGGATCGTCCCAAGTTGGAGGATCCTGATCGTTTGTTTGGTTAGACCAATACTCTTTGACGAGTTCGAGCCATTCGAACGAGTATTCTTGCAGTGGTCTAATCCATTTCTGGAGTCCATTGTGTCATTGGACGAGGTATTTGCAGTCACCATTGTCCAAGTATTCATGGTTGAGGATCATGGTGACTGTCTTGTCGGTTAACGTTGTTACGATTTGGGTAGCGTCAAGTCTTCTGGCACTGTCGTTCCTCTTTTCGAAGTCTTCTATAGCTTCTTGGGCATTGCCCATTTCCGAGTCGCGGACCCACGAATTGTGTTCACACATCCATTCCTTCCATTTGACGAGGTAGTCAATGACTTCGTAGGATTTCTTGCCTCGTCCTCCGTGGATTGTGCGGGGTCGAGAGTCCAGGATCTCTTCAATTTCGAACTCCTCCTCGTCGTTGATGAGGTTGGGAGGAGGCAGAGGTGGAACTTCCTGATTAGGGAAGGCCAGCAGAATGTACGGGGTGAGTAGCTTCTCATTGAAGCGTGGGTGAATCTTTCAGTGCGACGGCAGTTTCAGCTTGTACGCGGCTGCTCCCACCTTGTCGATGATTGTGAAGGGACCGACACGTTTGTCGTCGAGCTTCTTCTTAGGTCATGGAAGGTGGAGGTTGGTGGAATCCAACCAGACCTTGTCACCAACTTGGTAGTCGCGGGCTCCTGTCTTTCACTTGTCGTACTGGTGCTTCATGTTAGCCGCGGCCTTCTGAAGTGCCTCTCGTGTCTCTTGATGAATGTCGCTCATCGTCGTCATGAATTCCTCTGCCGCCGGATTGGAGATGGAGTAGTAATTTGAGGCGTTGGGGATTAGACGCGGATTACGACCGTAAAGAACCATGAATGGGCTCTTGCCAGTAGCACTGTGGACTCGGTTGTTATGCGTGAACTCTGTGAGCGGTAACCAATCGGTCCAGTCGTCTTGTCGATAATTAATGAAGATTCGGAGGTACTTCTCGATCTCCTGGTTAACTCTTTCGGTCTGGCCATCTGTCTGAGGATGCCAGGCAGTCAAGGTGTTGGGTGTGATGTCGAGAAGTCGGTAAAGTTCCTTCATGAACTTGGAGACGAACTGAGAGCCCCGGTCTGAGATGACAACTTGCGGCATGCTGTGCTTGGCGTAAATGTGATCTCGGAGAATTCGCGCCCATCCTTCGGCTGACAATTCAACGTTGCAGGTGACAGGGATGATGGCTTTGGAAAATTGGTCGACGATTACTAGAAGAGCGTCGCACCCGTTTGACGTGGGCAGTCCGGTGACCATATCCACAGAGATGTGGGTCCATGGTCCTTCTGGTATAGCGTTCGGGTTGAGCGGGGTGGCCTTGGGCTGCGTGCTCGACTTCATGCGTTGACAGACTTCGCATCCTTTGACGTAGGCTTCAATGGCTTTCTTCATCTTTGGCCACCAGTATTCTCTGAGGACCAACTCCTTCGTTTTCTCGATGCCTGGATGTCCGGCAGAGATGTGATCATGGAACTGGGCGATGATTTTGCCTCGGAGCACGTGATGGCGCGGTACGTAGATGCGTCCGTCGTATTTCAAGAGTCCTCCTTCATGAGAGACTCCTCGTTCGTGGGCAAGAGAGGTCTTGATGCCCTTGTCCCATAACTCTTCCTGTCGAGTGGCTTCCTCGACCTTCATATGAACTTCGTTGGTTGTGGGCATGATAAGTGCCCGGAAATGCGCAGGCTGGAGGATTACAATGTCCCCATTGTCGTCCTTGCCTTGATCATGGTCGTCGCGGTGAGACAATAAGTCAGCCTTTTTGTTGAGGGCGCCTGGTTTGTGATGGAGAATGAAGTGGTATTCTGCCAACTCCATTACCCAGCGCGCTTGTCGTCGGTTCAGCTTCTGAGGTTTTCAGAAATATTGGAGGTTCTGATGATCTGTCCAGATTTCAACGTCTACGGCGGCACCCATCAGGTAATGGCGCCATTCGTCGAGCACGAGCATGATCGCTAGCAGCTCCTTGTCGTATATCTTGTAGTTGCGCTCGGTAACCGAGAGCGACTTAGACATGAATGCCACGGGGCGCCATTTACCGTTCTGCTTCTGACTAAGCACTGCACCGACGGCGCCTTCGCTGGCGTCGGCTTCGACCATGAAAGGGTCAGTTTCGTTCAGGATGGCGAGGATGACGTCCTCAGCCATGCGTTGTTTGAGTTCGGTGAAAGCTTGGTCCTGCAGGGATGTCCACTTCCATGGTGTGAGTCCGGCAAGGGCGGTGAGCGCCTTGACGACCTTCGAATAGTTCTTGATGAACTTTCGGTAGAAGTTCGTGAAGCCAAGGAACGACTGTAGTTCCCGCTTCTTTGTTGGCGTGGGCCATTCAGCGATCCTGGCAATCTTGACGGGATCCATGCGTATCGAGTTCTCGGATATGATGACGCCGAGGTATTCCGTTTCAAGTACTTCAAACTTGCACTTCTCCGCTTTAAGGAAAAGTTTGTTCTCTCGCAGGCATTGGAGAACCCACTTCACGATTCGGCAATGTTCCCCTAGGTCCTTGGAGAAGATCAGAATGTCGTCGAGGTAGATGGTCACTTTCCCCTCGGCTATCAGGTCATGGAAGATGTCATTCATCATGCACTGGAACGTAGCGGGTGAATTAGTGAGCCCGAAGAACATGACAGTGGGCTCGAACAGGCCCCGGTTCGTGTGGAAGGCGGCTTTTGCCTCGTCCCCTTCCTTGATCCTGACGTTGTTGTATCCCCAACGAACGTTGAGCTTGGTGAAGTGTTTGGCCCCACAAAGCTTATCGATGAGTTCTGAGATGAGCGGGAGTGGGTAGCGGTTCTTGATAGTCATCTCGTTGAGCTTCCGGTAGTCCTGGACTGGTCGTAGCGTCCCATCCTTTTTCTTGACGAAGAAGAAGGGAGAGGCGAATGGGGACTTGGAGGGATGGATACGTCCCGATTCCAAGTTTTCGTTGAGGAATGCGTCGAGTTGTTCCTGTTCATTGCAGTTCAAGGGGTATACCTTGCAATCAAGAGTCGATTTTGTGTTGGGAATCAGCTCAATGGCGTGATCCCATGGCTTTCATTCGGGTAACTCATCGAAGTTCTCCTTAGAGAACAAGTCACGGAAGGAATGGTAATCTTCGGGGACCATTTCTTCGAACATTTGTTTCGGCTTGTCTGCATTTGCGGCGGCAGCGAGGTCGTTAGCGTGATGAGTTCCTCATCCATTCGTATGGCAAGGATGGTATCTCCTTCCTCGAGTTCTTCGTCCCATTTGTCGTCAGGATCCGAGTCAGGCAGGCTAAAAATGTTGCCTGCACAAGAGCATCGACCGAATAGGATTGATTGCGTCTTCCAGTTGACTGAAGGGTTCTGGCACTTCAGCCAGTCGTGTCCTAGGTAGATGTCCTTCTTCCCCAGGTTCGTGACGGTGAGGTCAATGTGTTTCGCATGTCCCTTGATCGTCATTCGGGTTTTGACGTATTCGGTGATGTCCCCGCCTGCGTTGCGGGTACCATCGGCATTATAGACGGGGATCGGTACATTGATCTTGCATGTCAGTAAATCGTGCTTCTTGATGAAGCTTCGGTTGATGGCGCTGCTTGTGCAGCCACTATCTAAGAGCCCTTTGGTGCTCAGCGTCCTTGTCCCAGCTATGGGGTTGAGAACGATGTCCATGAGGAAATTGTTCTTTGAACTTTCCTGGCTGTGGACAATAATTGGCGGGTTACAGAGCTCGTAGAGGCGTTCCCTTGCGTTTTCTCCTCTGAGTCATAGCTCAGCGAGGAGTTCGTCAGTCATCTCGGCGCCCTTGTCCTTGTGTATCCATACTGCAAGGGCGGCGTGGGCGGCGTTGTCATTTCGTGCTTCGCAAACCATGCGAAGCGTCCAGTCGACCTCGAAGGGCCGGAACCATCAGTGAGGGGCCTCTTGAACCTTCGCACTGGCCGTAGAAGGCGCAGCTACCATCGGTGAGGTCACCTCATTCTTGCTAATGCAAGTCGGGCCCACCCCCTCGTTAGGGAGTAGGCTAGTCATTTTCGTCGGGGATTCAGGTGGAGTCGGCAATTCGGCGGACTTCCGTATTGGGGATATCGTCAGGCTGCCTTTCGCAACCCATATTTGGAAGGATGTATCATCCTCGTCGTCAGGTACTTCAATCATGGTTACCTGATGCCCCCTCTTTACCACCTGGGCGCTAGCAGCTTCCTTCCTTTCTTTGGCTTCACAGTATCCCGAGGAGTTGTCGGGATGGGAATCAATAACAGCACGAGAGGGGCCGCCCCAGTCCATGCCATAAGTACGGTCGGGGACAGCGGGTTTGACTTGTGCCGAATGAATGGACTTACCAGCCTGGCCTGCTCCCTCTTGCGACTTTGAAGCGCTCGGTCGACTTCGCAAAGTCTGCTCCTTGGGGCCTACGATTTGGGAAGGGTCAGCTAATAGAGAACTCCTCCTAGCTGCATTGATAGCGTCAGCTCCATCTTTGCCCTGACCTACCGGTTTGGGCATCTTTTCGGTCAGAACCGCCTCTTGTGCCCCGATGGTTCTTCAGCCTCCACGCTGGCTCGCTTCTGTCTTCGTTGAAGCCTCCACTCGGGGAGATTTAGACTTCAACCGCCTCGTGTTCCGCTCCGTACCAGGGGAAGTTTCGCCGCCTCTGGCTATTCCTTCTGAACTCGCAGCGTGGCTGGAGCCCCGTGGAGGTACCTTGCCAACGAGCAAGGCCGCTTCGTCGGAGTTTGTGCTGGGCACTTGCTCCACCCCATCCGATCGGGCATTCGTCACTGCAGCTTGAAACTCCCCGAGGGGAGGCCTCGACTGGTGCGTCGTCGTTAAGATGGGTGACGATATGGTGGTCATCTTTTCGTTCGATGCTTTCGCTCGCGATGAGTTACTTGCCAGACGTTTAGTCAGTTTTGGCGGGGCTCTGACAACCCGTTCGTCGTTCTCTACAGAGGAGTCATTAGTATCTTCAATCGGAAGAATACTGTATTGGTTGTTTGATTCTAATACTGGTGGTGGTCGGGTGGAAGTCGTAAAAGCCCGCCCCGAAACGTGGGGCGGGGGTATATTCGAATGCGCGATAGATAAAGTGTCTGATTGTGATATAAAAGTGTCAGACCGGCCGACAGAAGAGGAGAGTTCACCAGTATGTAAGTCCTTGGTCATTGCAGCGGAATCGCACGCTCGACGACCTACTCTTTTACTGCCTCGATCTTAGTGTTCTCGCTGAGTGGTTCCGTTGGAACTGCCTCGACAGTACGTACTGCTACTTTCTTGGTGGTGCAATCTTTGCTTAGATGCCCCCGCTCGTTGCACTTGAAGCAATGCCCTTTGGCGCGCTGCTTCTGCTTCTTCTCCTCCCTTGCGTCTACGTCCATCGGCTGTCCTTGGCTGCCGAACATCTTCTGTGCGACGGTATGCCATCGGCCTTGCACGTCGCATCCTGGGTTACCACCTGAGGAACTTGTCGTGCCGCCTGCAGTGTTCTTTGAACTGTTGGCGGCGGTAATCTGCTTTTGTCCCCCGGGCTTCTTGTCGTTGCCTCGGTCATGCTGACTGATGCCGTGGGACTCATTGTAGGCACGGTCTCGCTGTCGCTCCTTGTACATGACGAGGATCCTCTCCTTCCACTCGTCGTAGTTCTGGGGAATTCCAACCCCGATGCTGGTGATGATTGATGTGAACAACCACGGGACCCCTTGTCGTACCACGGCGACCATTGACCCGCGACGACCGGTGTCGTCACGCCTCCCTGCCAACTTGGCTTCCCGCTCCAACTTCTGGAAGAAGACGGTGGCAGGATTGCCTGCCATCTTCATGGTCTTCATCCACTTCTCGTGTTCCTCCTCACAGGCAGGATCTCTGAACGTGGCCTTGAACTCGGTGATGAAGTTGTCCCAGTGTGGGTATCGGTATCGGGGTCCGGCGGGATCTCGATAGTCGTTGACCCAGAAGTCTTCTCGACGGTGGGTCCACCAGTCCTTGGCGCGTTTGATGAAGAGGGAGGTGGCGCAAACCACCATGAGTGATGACACCCCTCTGAATTGGTGTCGGAACGTTTCGAAGTAGGCGTTACAGTCACCGATGAAGCGGTCCATGTCGTCGTGCTCTCCTTCGAAGGGCTCGGGCAACTTCATTATGATCAGCCTTGACTGTAAGAAGGCCGGGGGTTCGTTTGCGTCCCAGTCTCCGACTGGTCCGTTGCCTGGTGGTGCCCATCCGGGCAGTCGTGGGATCGAGTAGTGATCCGGGTCTGGGCGATAGGTGGGTGCGCCGGGCCTGCCTCGTTGTGTGGCGCATTGTCGCAGGTCAGCGACGTTGTTTTGTAGACGCAGGTTCTCATCCCGAAGGAGAGCCACCTGTTGGATCAACTGATCCGTCCTGTCTTGAGGAGGATCCACCGGTGGAACCGGCGGTGGTCCTGGCGCGTTGTCCCCCCACAGATCCTCTGGTTCCCCCATTTCTTCTCCTGGTCCCGCTCCTGCAATGAGTCTACTCATTGTTGCTCCTGTGTAATATCCGGGGCGACGAGGATTCGGTGGGGAGTCCCTCATAGGTCAGGGATCCTCCCAGTTCGCGTCTTCGGGACTGTATCCCAGGAAGACAGACTCCCAGTCGTACTGGAAGTCATCAAATGTTGTCCTCCCGATGGAGGCGTTCGTCGAGTCGGAGGGCGAGGTACTCAAGTCACTCGCAGAGGAGTCAGCGCTCCTCTTCTGTTCGTGCCTGTAAGTCTGGGCGTTGTTGGCCGGGGTGGGAGCGGAATATCTCCCAGTTTCGGTTGGCATGTACTCTCGCCATGAGCTCCCCATCCATGGGATGTCCAAAGTGGAAGGGGGCTCCCCTGTTTGTCATGAGGAAGTAGTCCATGTCCTCCCGACTACCTCTGTGCTGCCAGTCTGTCCTGGCCTCAATGTCTGCTCGTTGAAGCTCCCATGCCTCAACTCGTTCGGGACCGAGGATGTCTTGGTCGATTTGTGCGAGTTCATTCCACTCGTAATCGGGCCCCTCTGCGTTGAAGGGGTCTGTTGCGCCACTATGATCGAGGCGAGGAACGGATTCCGCGAGCGTAGTGCTAGCAGCGTCTGTTCCTCGTTGTCGTTGTCCGTGATTGGGCTCATTGGAGCTGTCACTGGTATCAGACTCGTCAGGCCACTGTCCATATGGGACAGGCGGGACTCGGTTCCTTCTCGTGGTAGGGAAGGGTATCGTGTTTCGCCGAAGAGCGGCGAAAGGGTCATGGACATCGTAGGCGGGTGAGTGGTACCCATTCCTAGTCCTGGGGATGGCCAATGCCTCCCTGGCAAAGTAGGGGGGCGAGGGATCGATGTGTTCGTCCTCAATGTAGACGTTGTTGGCGGCGAAGACTGGTTCGTCCCATGCATTCTGTGTGAGGGCTGGCTCCCTATCCCCTGGATTCCAAGATCTGACGGGGTATTCGGGGTTGTTATCGGGGCTAGCATGTGTAGCATCGCCCCATGGGTCATGGTTCTGGGCACCCCATATGTGCCATGCCGATGTGCCTGGGTCCTCAAGTTCGGGTGTTAGGGAGCGACGTTCGTCGAACTCCCCGGGGCAACGTCTGTCAAGCCCCTCGGTATTGTTTCTGGTCGGGAGGTCCTCCCAACTCGAGTAGTATTCGTCAGAGGAGGTACTCCGAATTGTGATCATTCGCTTGTGAAGGGAACGGGTGGTGGTCATTGTGCTAATGGATGCCAGATCCATGCGGATTGTCGGTTGTCGTCGCTCGAATCGGGGGACGACATAGTGAGCGGGAAATGGGGCGGTTCCGAAATCGGTTCTGGGGACTCTTCTTCCTTGAAGGAGTCCCAGTCATTGCAGATGTCTGCGGATCTCCTCTGCATATATGAGCGTGAGGATAAGGACAGTGGTGAAGGTGGTGGCGATAGCAATGGCTATGCCTAGACTGATCAGTTGAAGATCGGTCAAGTCAGGGCTCATCGATGGGTGTGGTGACAGAGATGGAGGTGTTCTCTGTAAACTGTGATGATCAGTTCAAAGAGGAGGGCGGCGAGGTTGTCGAAAATGATTTTGTCCTCTTCGGTCGGAGATGGTGGCAGGGTTTCAATCGAGATTGTCATCGTAATCTCCGCTGTAATACCCGCAGTAGTCATAGTGGGAGTCGGAGTCGTAGGGCTCCGGGGTGCGGCACTGCCTCTTGTGGTGCCTGTGTTTTTGAGCACAAGGGTGCTTGGTCCTTCCGCCTTTCTTGGCGGGCTGTTCAATTTTTCGGGTGTCACGGGCGTGTTTCTTTCCTCCTGGTCGCATATGGGTTTAATAGGCGACGCTATTATGGATGGTGATGGAAGGTTTGGGTCGTAGAATACGGGTCGGGGTGTAATGATGGGGAAGGAGAGGTATCTCTTCTACTTCCTGGTTGGTGTAGGCGAGTGCGAATAAGAAAAAGACGAATATACAGATCACAATTGTTCCAATAGTGATGGTTGTGATTATGGCCTTGTTCATCTACGTCTTTCAAGATGACGATCTGCAATGTCTGCTAGGATGGTGACGAGTATGAGGAGTAGGAGTCGGTATATGAGAATGAATACGATGTCGTCGTTCGTGTTTCGTTCGTGAGTTTGGGGACGTCCTTCGGCTAGCGTAGAGGACGTTGTGAAGAGCTTTGAGCTAATTGTTATGCCCGGACTCGGGGATAACAAACTAGCAGGACATAAGGGCTGTATCATGTTTGTACAGTCACCCAAAGTCTGCATTGTTGCTATCGCGAGCGGTTATAACACTTAGTCGTAGAGACTGAGAGGAAGAATCCGGTATGTATAAACTTAGCTCAAAGCTAAGGGAATCTATGTACAAGTATACGATGCGTTATATACTACGAGTCGGAGTCTGAATACGTTACGTCTGGTATGCGTGTGTTGGCTGAGCGAAGCGAGCGAGGCGAACATGAGTCAAAATGTCGTATGATGTGGAGATATTTAGGTAAGAAGATAAGCGAAGCGCCGAGATTAGATGAGATTAGATAGGCACTGAAGATTAGATAAGGAAAAATCATAACATCAGGGAGCCAAAGTTGAACAGGAGGAATAGGTTTGGTAGGAAGGTTGTGATCCTCAACCTATTTAGAGTCGACAAAACAATGGCTAGAACTGGAGTCAACCAAGGCAAGAAAATGAAGGATGGTAATGATTGGAGAGCTGTCAGACTCTGTACCAGAGCCAACTTTAGAAGAGAGTGATATGGTGAGTGAATGATTAGAAAGAGCAGCAGCGTTGAGGGTGACAACCTCCAATGTGCGATTACAGTCAATGCAACCCTGATCTCACACGGAGGATGCAGGGCTGCCCTCTAGTTTTCAAGCTCTGTTGGAGCCAGATCCTCAGAGGCAGGAGTGGGTTCTTCAACTTCTGCAGCATGGCCTTTAGCGGAGGCCACGGCCTTGCATTTGTTGCAGTCCTCAGTCTTGTGCTTGTTTCCACAGAACATACAGAGATTGTTCTTCCGGTGGCGATCCTTTTCTTCTTGAGTAAGACAGCTGTCTTTGCCTAGCTTATCAGCATAGGGCTTTGGGTTGGAAGTGGATCCCGAGGAATTGGAATTGGAAGACTTCAGAGCCAATCTGGAAGTTGAAGAACTGGAGTTGGGATTGGAACCCTTGGATTTAGAGTTGTTGGAATATGAACCGGAGGACTTGTTTTCCTGGTTTTTACAGGATATCTCAGTCCTCCGAGTCCAATAGCAAGCATCAAGTTTTTGGGCTAGGAAATGCATGTCACAGAGATTGTTAGGCTTCTGGTGGTGAGTCATATCGTCCTTAATGCATGTGCAAAGTCTGCGGTAGAAAGCATGGCAAAGGTAATTGTTGCCATAGCCAATTTGGGAGGTGTATTGATTGAACTGAATTATATACTTCATGATTCGGTCTCTGTTGCACATCTGGAGATGTTTGAGGGCATCCTTGGGATCTCCAATGGCATTGAAAGGACCAAAGTTGGTTCGGAGTTCATCAAGGAAGGCGGTGTAGGAGTATTGCCAGGCCGGTGGATTCCGCGGATTTGGGTGGAGGATGTCTGGTTCAAACCAGTCAAGGGCGGTGCCAGAGAGAAAGGAGATGGCGTAGTTGACTTTGTTGGCATCTGCCGCAAAAGCAGTGGGTCTGTCATTAACGTTCAACTGGAGGGAGACAATGAAAGCCTTGAGTTTCTGCAGGTCAGAGCTGTCGAAAGTATCAGGTTCTTTGACCTTGGTGTAGATGTTGTTAGGTCAAGGGTTGTTTAACGAAGTGGAAACCCTGCGCAACAGATTCATGAATTCCTGCAAGAAGTCTTGCTCATTGGAAGGGTTGTTGCTGGGTCCGCCAGGACCTCCGGGTTCGTTTGGGCTGCCTGGTTAGGAGTCATCACCTTCATCACCATGGTTGTGTCAGTTTGTGGCATGAGTGGGAATATTGGTTTCACTCCTGAAATCGTCGGATTCTGCAGTGGCTGGTTGCCTCCCATTGGATATGGGTTGAGGTGCTTGGGTGTGTGGGTCTGGGTCCTCCCGGTATCTGTTGAATATGCTGGTCCTCTGGTTGTGTGAGGGGTCATCTGGTGGAGGAGTACCAAAGGGACTGGGAGAACTGTAATGGTTGGATTGTTGGGCAGTGAAACTGGAGTGGCTGTAGGTTTTTCTATGGGATGGTTGTCCTCTGACAGAGGCTGATCCAAAAAATTCCGGATTCTCCTTAGACATGAATGCTACTATGTCATCCATGGAGAATATTGGCGTTTTTCATTTGTGGCCTTCGGCTGTTTCTGGGGGATAAGTATGGGTAGTTGTCATGATTTAGAAAAAATTCGACTCAAGGGGTTGAGTTTGAATATGCTGTTAGGGACATGCCAAATAGATGAAGATAACTTGCATGAGCAGAGCCCAGCGGAGTGTGTGGGCTTTGGCGAAGCTATTAGCAATGTCACCCTTGAGCTGAAGTCCTGAAGTTAGGTTACAGAGCAGAGTCCATAGAGAGCAAAGGTTTGGATGGATTCAAGAGATAGTCCAATGGAGTGGAAGCCATGGACTTTGAGAGCGATAGATTGGACTTGGAGTCAGAGAGATTTTGGCTAAACCAAGTTGATATTCAAACTGAGTATCTACAAGTGATTCTACAGTATATATAAGAGTAAGTAAGTCAGAGTCCGATGGACTCTGGTGGAGGTCTGTTTGCTACCGGATTCAGGTTCTAGAATTAATATGTGAAATAGTGAAATAAAATGGTAAATGAAATATCAAATGGGCTTAGTAATGGTAAGTGGTCAGAGGCCATGGAGGATGTTGATGTTAGGGTTGAAGTTGGAATGTGTGAAGCAGAGTCCGGTTGCATGCACATAACACTATCCCCCTTTTTTGGGTAGATGTCCCATCATCTAGTGACACTGCATGATGGTCTCAATAATTGAGCCTTGAATATTAAATCTGAATAATATTTATTTTCAGTCATTTTCTTGCTTAATATATTGAAGAAATAAGTTAAATATCTTCTTAATATTTGAGATTTTATGCAGTTTTGTGGCAATTTTCACAAATATAGAAAAGATACTAGAAAAAGCTTTTATCTATTTTAGGCTCAAATATAATAAAAATAAATATCTTTCAAACTTGATATTTAAGCCTCATTTATTGAAGTCATCATGCAGTGTGAGTGTATCTGGTTTTCTGCTGAGTTTCCCTGGTTGGAAGCAGATTACTAGATTGAATTAGGAGAGATATTTGGACCACTGGACTTGCTGTCAGGTAAGAATCTTAGTAGTAGAAAAAAATTCCAGATCAAGGGGTCTCTGGGCCATTGTTTCAGAACACCCAGTTGGTTGGTTGGTTGACCTGAGAATCTATTAAAATATTTTTGGAGATCCTGTTTGGGAGGCCTTGAGAAGACTTTACAGAGGATATTCATCACTGTAAATGAATCCTACAATTCAAAAAACAGTATCTCTCCAAGATTGAATATTGCTTACAGGTTTAATAGGTATCATTGTCATTATGTTGAGTGTGGGAGGTGGCTACTAAATTTGCTTGAGCTGGTAATGACTGGGTAATGAAATTCCTGGGTGGCTGTGTGATTACAAATATCATTTGTTTCACCTTAGTTACCTATGGCAGTTGGTTAGTTACCCAGTTGAGGGCTTTAAAAAAATTTTGACCTGATATACTTGCACAAAAATTTCAAGACCTTTTGTTCCAGATTCATGTGGTCTGTAACAATGTCAATGGAGTCCATGGTGCCTTATTAGGGACATGCCAAATAGACAAAGATAACTTGCACAAGCAGAGATCCACAGAATATGTGGGCTTTTCCCAAGCTATTAACAATATCATCCTTGAGCTGAAGCTCTGAGATTAAATTTACAAGTGATTCTACAGTATATATATGAGTAGGTAGTCCAAGTCAGAGTCCAATGGAATCTGATGAAGATCTGTTTGCTACCAGATTCGGGTTTTAGATTTAATATGTGGAATAGTAAAATAAAATAGAAATAAAATATTAAATAGAGTAGAGTAAATAGTAAGTGGCCACAGGCCACAGAGGTCTGATGGTGTGATCTGTTGATGTGAGGTTTATGCTTGAAGTTAGTGTAGAGCAGAGGTCCATAGCATGCATGTAACAGCGAGCAGTATCAGAAGGAAGTGGAGACAGAATCATAATATATTTGGTGAGATAAGGCCAGAATGCCACAAGATATTACACCAAATCTAAGAAAGATTTTATGTCACCAGCTAATTTCAAAATAAGCCAATTCAAAATCTTTTTAGCCTTCTTTTTGCAGGCAGCAATACCAACATGGGGAATTTGATGATCAAGAAAATCAACCTCCAAAAAGAAAATTTCAATTTCTTGGAGTTGCAGAACAAGCAGTGTTTTCATAATGTATCTATAATCAATTAAATATACTTCAAATCAGATCAGATAATAATGTTGTCCAAATAGATATGATAGAATTCACCAAAAAAGTCATGCAGAGAGGCATTAACTCAATACTGGTAAACAGGAAATTTCTTTAAGCTCTGAGGCATAATGATCCACTCATACAATCCAAACAGAGTATTAACTGTGGTATTGAAGCCTCATCCAAGTGGGTGTGAAAAAAGACATTGGTCATATTGAGCTTGGACCAATATTTACCACAGGCAGCATCAGTCAATATGACATTGACTTTAGAAAGTGGATGCCGATCAGAAACAGTATTTGCATTGAGTTTACAGAAATTGCTGACCCAACAGGGCAACACAGTAGACAACACTGAATATCTAAAGCTATAGTCTTGACATGCTTGTTCTTGATCAGACTCAAGATCAAAAAGCCCAAGGTATCTGAGTAAGCTAGACAACTTCTTTTTGTATGCACTCCAGTGAGAGTCTAGGGAAATCGCAATGCCAAACTGGATCAAGCATGAATGAAGATCAATGGCAGCAAAGAAAGTGTCACATACAAGGTGGTATAGTCATACAACTGTGGATTTCCTATTGACCTTCCTTATTGGTTGTATTGAGCTCTGTCTTGTGGACTGTCTTGCATAGGTCATTGACACACAGAGTTTTGTGATCCTTGGGCTGCTTTGTAAAATTGATGACCTGTTGTATCACTGTTATCATATAGATTATGTAGTATATACCATTGCTATTAGTGATTCACTGTCTATGAAGCCAAAGAGATGCTGGTAATTGTAGTTAGGATTCTAGTCAAACCTTGAGAGAGGGCTCACTTCATCTTGACTAATCAAGCACTTGGTAGTATCTTGTTCATTATACAATGTTTAGAATGTCTTGTATGTCTTCTCAAATGTATGTGTGAATGAATGAGGAGCCAATTTAAAGAGATTACACTGAACAAATATAAATAAGTGATACTAACCAAGAAAAGCAGATCTCACAATTGTGTTGCAAGTCCCTGGCTTGTATCTTTGACACAAGTCCATCAGGGCTCTTTGCTCTTTTTCCTCATCAGCTCAATAACAGACACTATTGAAAACAATTAACACAATAAAGTGCACAGATCTTGTTGAACACTAGACTAAATGAGCACATATATCCATCACTAACACAATGAACACACCTGAGATGCCTTCTTCTTTAGTGAATGTTTAAGTGTGAGTGAAGGTGGTGTGGGAGACCACTTGCATAAGGCAAGCTGATTGCAAAGAAAGAATAGTGAAGGTGAATATGAAAGAGCAAACCTTTGATATGGTGACCTATCAGTTGGAGAGGGCACATTGTTGTCAATACCTGGAGAAGAAATTTGTGGGTGAAGATCAACCATCATCAATACATCCTGGAGTTTGGCAAGTGAGTATTCCATTGACTGGTAAATCAGGGCAAGAGCTATTTGGATTATAGGTGAAGTGGGGAAACACAAGAGTTGAGTAACCAAGAGTGACTGTTGAAAGCAAGATGAATTTTGGTACTTTTCACCAGTCACTGCAAAAAAAAACAGCAAGATTTAGAAACAAGTTCAAACCAAAGTCACTTGTCATAAAACTAGATAAATGAGAAAACCTCTTATAGATGATGTAAATGATACAATTGGTTATAGAGATATCTGATGTACCTCAAATTTATTGTAAGATGAAAATATTGGTGAATATAACCACATATATACCATGTAAATGGCTTTATACCTTCCTATCCCCAGCTCTATTGAGACTGCATTAATATAGGATAATAAACATTTGATGCACTTACAGTGGATAACAAACACATTATCACAAATAGGATAAAAATCAAAAGCCTTTCACAGCTCACTTGATTACTCTCAAGTCTCTCAGGCACCATAGCAGAGTCATCATCATGTTGGATTCCAGTGGCAGCTTCAGCCTCAGCCTTGGCCCGAGCTTCATGATGGGCAGCCATCTTGGCAATGGTGCTATCAGGGGAGTGTGTGTCTTGAGTCTTATGGGTGTCTGTACATCCATCCAGATCACCAAATATCTGTCTGTTGGGCCTGTGATTCAAGAAAACAGTAAATGAAGCTTGAAAAGTACTTACTCATTCCACCAGGCCAAGGTATTCAGTGCCCATTCATCATTGGGATAGCTTTTGAACAAAGAAACAACACTATTATAGAATATACTCATGTCAAATGTGCCATTCATTTCTGTCCATCCATCGAAGATAATCCATAACATGTCTATGAAAACTATCAGAAGACCAATTGATGTAGGAACAGAGATATCAACCTGGCATGCCACATATGTAACCTGACATCCGGTAATGGTATGTATGCTATTAATCTTTGTGATACTACCTTTTTTGGGACTATCTTGCTTTGACAGATCACTGTTACTACAAAATATGTGTAGGTATACCTATAGCAGGAATGTAAACTATGATGAGCAGGCAAAAGAGGCGACATACATGGAGAAGCAGATATCCCTTCAACAAACCAACTTCTTCATCTTTCGGGTCATAAAGCTCTTGGTCATAAAGGAATAATGGCCACTTGGATGTGGTCACTTTGATTTTATCATTTGTGAGGTTGAAAAGGAATTGTTCACTAAAAACCATAGAATCAGTAAACAACTGAAGGTGAAAGAAGATAGTTACTTGCCATCAAATCACTTGAGATAGATTTGTGGACAGAGTAGGCATCCCATGTCATGATGGTTAAAACCCTATGCTATTTTGTATGCTGGCTTAAAGAGTTTTATCGTCTTGTTCACCAGATCTTTGAGGAGGAGTGCCAGTATGCTTGTATGAATCTTGTTTGTGTTGCTTCCTCATGATTCCTTGAAACCTAAGTGCAACTATGACACATGTATTAGCATGAAAAACATAATAGAATAGTAAATGTATACTCACCTCTTTGATCATGGCTCTCATGCCAATTGGACACTTGTAAAAACAGTCAAGAGCCTCAGAGATACTGACATTGCACTTTAAAAACTTCACTAGGATGTTGAAAGACTTCTCATTGGGTGTTGTATATGGGTAATCACTGGGGGCTATCTTGAGTCTACGAATCTGTTAGCATTTATTAACTAAAGAAAGGAACAATGCACACAATGGCCTTATTGGAGTGCTTAACTCCAGCCCACATGATGTCATCCACTGATGTAAAGAGAGATACCACCCAAGGGACTAGTTTGCCAATAGTATGGGTTACAGTGAGTACAAAATTCTGTCTGAGAAGCAAAAATAAGTATGTATTTGTGGATATATGCAGTTGAAATACTCACCTTTGTAAATATCCATGGTGAATCCTCTTCTTTCACTTTCTCTTGAGTCCATTCTCTGAGTCTCCATCCTTGTTGTCATTGTTATCTTCATCACCATATCCGTCTTCTTTACCCTCCCTACCTGGCTTTACCACTGACTCTTTATCCTCAAGAGTCTCCTCCATATCCTCTTGCTCTATCTCGACATCCTCTTGCTCTGACTTGATATCTTCAATAGGTGGGTCAGATATTAAGGGTGTCAGGAATTGTTTGGTAGATGGCTTGTTCATGTTTTTTTGTACCAAGACTGTGTGAGCTGGAGCTGGTATGGGTTTCTGGGGAATTTTGCTTTTCTGAGTTCTTGTTTTTGGGATTTGCACCCTTGAATGCTTGCAGGTGCTCGAAGGCTTGGATGAAGGCTTACTGGTGCTTGAGGGCTTGCTGGAAGGTTTTGCAGAGGCCTTGACACAAAAAGAGTTGGAAGAGGCAGGCTGAGGCATTGAAAGGAGGGAGAGAAAATGATGGTGCAAAAGGAAGGGGCACTGACATGTGATAGGTGTAACTAACTGGCACATTGGTCACATTTGCATGACACTGCTTCAGGCTACCACTACTGATTGCAGGGAACATATATCATTGCACTTCCTCCTCTGAAAGCCAGTGTAATCACTCATACAAAGGTATGTCTTTACAACAAAATTTTCTTTATTTGAGTAGAGGCTCACCTGGTATTTTTTTTAAAAAGGAAATGTGACTCTACAATCTCAGTATTCTTCTTTTTGCTGCTGTTATCATCATGGGCTTCTACTAATGCAATTGCAGCAAGAAATTTACAAATGGTGCATGTGCTGTCTGTTAGACCCGAACCCGGGGAGAACAAGCAAGTGCAAACACAGGCTGTATTGCGTTCGTACAGTCACCAGTGCGGCGGTAATATGCAAGTTCTGAGAGGGGTACGATCAGACGGCTAGCGTTGAAGGTAAGAGTTAAGAGTTCGGTATGATTAAACGTAGCTCGAAGCTAGGGTACATGGCTGAGAGATACACTACTTATATACGATTCTGAATGTTCTAAATAAGGAGTCCATGTGTCAGTCTATCGTTTGATGAATGGAAACTGTCAGGTAGCCATGTGGTATGCTGGATCGTGGAAGTCGTCTGGTCTAGGTGTGGTTGCCAAGGTGCTGAGATAAGATAAGATAAGGAAAAATAAATAAATTGTAACATTACCCCCTCATTAAGGCAGGCATCCCGACTGCTTGTAGATTTCATAGGTATGTGTCGGGGTTGTCCCACGTGGTGGGATCCTCATTGTCAACAAGCTGATTTTCCCAATACTGTTTAAGGATGGTGTTCCACTCGAAACAGTATTTTTGTGAGTCCTGGACCCATAGTTGGGAGCCATCCTTCCATTGAGCGAGGTAACGAGCGGTCCTGTTGTTTTGATAATCATGATCTAGGATCATTGTCACGTTTTGATGGGTCTTGGTTGTTACAATTTTGCTAGCGTCAAGTCTTCTGACGCTATTCAATCTCTCCTCATATTCTTCTATGGCCTCTCTGGCATTTCCCATTTCTTGATCCCTGACCCAAGAGTTGTGCTCTCATGTCCATCCTTTCCACTTGACAAAGTAGTCCATTGCTTTTTGGGACTTCTGTCCTTTCCACCCTCATAGAGTTCTGGGTCGAGAATCAAGAACTTCTTCAATCTTGAATTCTTCCTCATCGTTGATGAGATCGGGCGGTGGAGGCGGTGGTAATTCCTGATTTGGGAAGGCTGGTGGAATGTACAGCGTCAAGAGTTTCTTGTTGAAACGTGGATGGATTTTCCAATGGGGCAGGAGCTTCAGTTTGTACGCTGATGCTCCGGCTTTTTCGACGATTTCGAAAGGTCCAACACGTTTGTCGTTGAGTTTCTTCTTTGGATGGGGAAGACTCAAATTGGTCGAGTCGAGCCATATGCGATCTCCGATCTGGTAATTCCTGGCAGTACGCTTTCCCTTGTCGTACTGTGTCTTCATTCGTCCTGCAGCTTCGTCAAGAGCCTTCTGGGTTTCTTTATGAATGATATTCATGTTTTTGGCGAAGTCGGTGGCAGCAGGGTTCGTGAAAGGGGTCGTTCGAGGAGAATCAGGGATGATTCGAGGGTTTTGGCCGTATAATACCATGAACGGGCTTTTCTTGGTTGCCAAATGAATACAGTTGTTGTGCACGAACTCGGCGAGGGGGAGCCAATCACTCCAATCGGTTTGTCAGTGGTTAACGAAGATGCGGAGGTATTTCTCCACTTCTTGGTTAACTTGTTCCGTCTGTCCATCGGTCTGTGGATGGAAGGCCGTAGAGGCATTTGGGGTGATGTCGAGCATCCGGTAGAGTTCCTTCATGAACTGGGAGATGAACTGTGGGCCTTGGTCTGAGATAACAACCTGAGGCATCCCATGTTTGGCGTAGACGTGATCTCTAAGGATCCGGGCCCATCCTTCAGCTGAGAGTTCGACGTTGCAGACGACTGGTATAATCGCCTTGGAGAATCGGTCGACGATCATTAGGATCACGTTGTGTCCATGGGAATCAGGGAGTCCAGTGACCATATCCACAGAGATGTGAGTCCATGGTCCTTCCGGGATTGCGTTTGGATGAAGCGGAGCTGCTTTGGCCTGCATACTGGATTTTGTTCGCTGGCAAGTTTCACAACCCTTGACGTAGGCTTCAACGTCCTTCTTGATCTTGGGCCACCAGAATTCTCGGAGTATAAGCTCCTTCGTCTTCTCGATTCCTGGATGACCGGTGGTGATATGGTCATGACTTCAGGAAATGATCTCGCCTCGGAGAGAGGCTTTTCATGGGACATAGACTCATCCGTCATAGTAGAGCATCCCTTCCTTTCGGGAGACTCCTCGGTCGTGAGCGAGGGAGGTAGCGATGCCTGCATCCCACAGCTCTTCTTGTCGTGTGACTTCTTCTATTCGTCGATGTACTGAGTCGGTTGTGGGCATGATGAGGGCCCGAAAGTGTTCTGCCTGGAGAACGACAATGTTGTCGTTGTCGTTCTTTCCTTGGTTGTGGTCATCACGTCTTGACAGAAGATCTGCCTTCTTGTTAAGGACGCTGGGTTTGTGTCGTAGTACGAAGTGATATTTGGCTAGTTCAGTTACCCAGCGTGCTTGGCATCGGTTTAGCTTCTGTGGTAGTCGGAAGTACTGGAGGTTTTGGTGATCTGTCCAGATTTCTACGTCTTTCGTGGCCCCCATGAGGTAGTGACGCCATTCAGAGAGGGCTAGCATGATGGCTAGCAGTTCCTTGTCGTAAATCTCGTAGTTGCGTTCCGTGGCGCTAAGGGATTTTGACATGAAGGCAACTGGTCGCCATACTCCGTTCTGTTGTTGACTAAGAACGGCACCGACAGCTCCTTCGCTGGCATCGGCTTCTACCCTGAAGGGGTCATCGTCATTCGGGATGGCTAGGATGACGTCCTCTGCCATTCGGCGCTTCAGTTCCTTGAAAGCATCCTCCTGGGGTTTCCCCCACATCCAGGCGGTGTTCCCCATGAGTTGGGTGAGCACCTTTACAACCTTCGAATAGTTCTTGATGAATTTTCAATAGAAGTTCGTGAATCCGAGGAATGACTGAAGTTCCTTTTTCTTCGTGGGTGTCGGCCATTCTGCGATTCTGGTGACCTTGACTGGGTCCATTTGGACTGAATCTTCGCTGATGATCACCCCAAGATACTCTGTCTTGAGGACTTTGAACTCGCACTTTTCCGCTTTGAGGAAAAGCTTGTTTTCGCGAAGCCGTTGGAGCATGCGCTTCACGATTCGTCGGTGCTCATCTAGATTCTTCGAGAAGATCAGGATATTGTCAAGATAGATCGTGACCTTTCCTTCCCCGATGAGATTGCGGAAAATGTCATTCATCATCCATTGAAATGTGGCAGGCGAGTTGGTGAGTCCGAAGAACATGACTGTTGTTTCAAACAATCCTCAATTCGTTCAGAAAGCGGCATTCTCTTCATCCCCTTCTCAGATTCGGACGTTGTTGTATCCCCGACGAACATCGAGCTTGGTGAAGTACTTGGCACCATGAAGCTTATCAATGAGTTCAGAGATGAGTGGTAACGGGTAACGATTCTTGATGGTCATCTCATTGAGCTTGCGGTAGTCTTGTACCGGTCGGAGAGTGCCGTCCTTCTTTTTGACGAAGAAGAAGGGGGAGGCGAATGGGGACTTGGAGGGTCGGATGCATCCTGATTCCAAGTTCTCGTCGAGGAACTTGTCGAGTTGTTCCTGTTCGTTTCAGTTCAGGGGGTACACCTTGCAATCCAAGGTGGACTTCGTGTTAGGTACCAGCTCAATGGCATGGTCCCATGGCCTTCGTTCGGGTAATTTGTCGAAGTTCTCCTTAGAGAACAGGTCTCAGAAGGAATGATAGTGTTCGGGAACCATTTCCTCGAACATCTTCTTCGGTTTTTCCGTATGGGTGGCAGCGGCAAGGTCATTAGCATGATGCATTGCGTGAATAATTAATTCCTCCTCCATTCGGACTGCGAGGATGGAATCGCCTTCCTCGAGTTCTTCATCCCAACGGTCGTCGGGGTCAGCATCGGGGAGGACTAATTGTTCTCCCATGCAGTTGCAGCGGCCGAAGATGATCGTTCCACGTTCCCAGTTTACACTTGGATTGTGGTGCTTGAGCCAGTCATGTCCAAGGTAAATGTCCTTCTTCCCGAGGTTGGTAACCGCGAGGTCGATTCGTTCTTGATGTTCGCCGATCGTGATTGAAAGTTCCATGAAGTCGGTGATATCCCCGCCTTGGTTGCAGGTCCCATTGGCATTGTAGACCGGTATAGGAATTAACGCCTTCTTTGTGTCGAGTTGGTGCTTCTCGACATACGCCTGATTGATGGTGCTTCCAGTACAGCCACTGTCGATCAGGGCTTTTGTGGTTAGCTTCTTTTGGCTGGCACAAGGTTCGATGGTCACAGGGATAGAGAAATCCCTGGATGCTCCGCGGATGTATCGGATTGGTTCGTGGAGTTTGTAGAGTCGTTCAACGGCAATGGTCCTGCCAATTCGGAGTTCTTCGAGGAGCTCGTCAGTGAGTTCCCTGAGGCAGTCTCTGTGTATCCATAATGCAAGCTGGGCGCGGGTGGTGTTGTCACTGCGTGCTTCTTGAATGTTTTGTAATGTCCAATCTACTGATAACGGTTTCATCCACCCTTGACAAGGGACCTCTCAAACCTTTGCGTTGGCTGCTGAGGGTGCAACTACCGTTGGTGAGGTCACCGTGCCTTGGGTGTGCCAGTCTTGATAAGTCTGGCCGTCGGTGTACGTTCGTCCGATTTGAATTGGGGAGTCGGGAGGCATGGGAAGCATCGCGGCTGGTCAGGTCGGCAGCCTTAGCAGCTATAATCAAGTATAAAACCAGTCAATTGACAGATTCTGTGATATATCCAGACTGTCAATTGACAGGTGACCTCAAAACAGCAATTATACTGCGTTACAGGCACTGGGGACCGTGACAGGGCATCATGGCCCTCCCTCCCGCTCGTCGCTACACAGCCTCGCTCGCGCCAGAATGCCGCCAGGTCCCGCTCGCTGTCAGCGGGATTTTCCATTTTTGGACAAATTGGCAAATAGCCATATTTTGGGTCCAGACTTTCAGGCACCAGTTTTGTTTACCTTCCGGCGGGTGAAACGTTCCTTTTGCCCCGCTCCCTGCTCGCTGTTGGGGGCGGGAATTGGCAATTCTCAAATATTTCCGGTCCCCTGCTCAAATTCGGGTTTTTTGGGGCCGTTTCCTCAGGTATCCCTCCCGTTCTTTTTTTGATGCACTTTCCCTAATGTCAGTCTTCATGCCGCTATTTTTGCGTCGCTCCCGCTCGCTGTTGGGAGCAGGAATTTGAAAATTTCACAAAATTTCCGGTGCACTGGTCAAATCTGCATTTTTTGGGGCCGTTTTTGCGGGTATGCCTCCTGTTTCCTTTTTAACACTCATTTAGCACTCTTACCTACCTTCCTGCACCCCTTCCACTTGCTGTTGAGAGCGGAAATTTGAAATTTCTGTGTTTTTCTGCTGTCCTGGTCAAAATCCGGGGTTTTTGGGGCTGTTCTGCAGAGCGCACCTCCCATTCTTTTTTTAACACCATGGTGGCCCAATTATCTACCCTATCGCTCGCTTTTCTGAACCTCAATTGACCTTATACTATTTGTGACACCAAAAATTGACAGACAACACTGAAAATAAAATTAAAGCTAATTTCTAACAGTCAAAAAAGAATTTGTTTCTGCAGTAGTACATTATCAACATATGTAATGTTTGAAGCCATACTTCCGTGATCAAGCTGGATCCGAGGCGATGAATACCAAGATGTTGTTGAGATCGCGCATAGTTGCATGCTAAACACATGTAAATATACCCCCTACTCCAATGAACTGTGCAATATGGATATCTACCACTTAAATGTTGCCTGGAATCAGATCAATACAACTAGAATTGATTGCCTAACTCACCTGAACACCATCTCATCAAAACCAAGTCCACTTCGACGCTATCTTCCCCCTTGGCAGACTTGCCACGATGTCCTGCGCCTCCACTATCCATACGCTCTCGGTCACCTCGTAATCCTTGCCCACGACATCAACAGATGTTTGTGTCACCGTATGGACCGAGATAAGAAACGGTGTTGATCTCCAGTTCCGGCAACGCCGGATCCACCTCCCTTTCGTTGTAGCTGCCCAAATCAACAACTCGCTGCCATCAAAGATCAGCTTGATGTTATCAAACAGAGATAATCATAGACTTACCGAAATAGGGGGTCATGGACAGCAGGACCATCCATAGTGCTTTCGATGCTCGACTTGGGTTCGACTTGGTTTGAATTCTAAAGGATGCGGAATGGGCGGAAGTGAGCTGTTTTCAGAACAAGTCATAGATAACACTACACCCTCCTTCCCGAGGAAATACCGATCCGTGTTGACACATGCTCTATGACATTCACAGAACAATCAAATAACTTCAATTTCACCAGCATACGTACAAATTAACTAAGTCCAGTCCTAAGTACTACAGTCCATAGCTTTCGTGAGCACAAAGTATGCGTCCTCCACGGCTGATACCCAGTCTTCCCGTGCTCGTTTTGCTGCCGCTTTCTCTCGATAACCATCTACACCCATCTTCAAAACTAACCAGTACCAAAAGCAAAGTGCTGCCACAATGCTCACCCACCCATTCACACCTGATTTTTTCATCACCCCCCAGTCGCTGTCAGTACTCCTATCCACACATCCATTCTCATCTCGCACCAGAAGCTCATCTTCATTGTCACGCAAACGAAAGTCGGGCTGAACAAGCGACCACCAAGCCCAATATTTCGTTCGGAAGTCCTCAACAGGGTCGACACCTTTCTTCACGGCCTGTAATTGGAAGGTCGATGGATGCGCTCGGGAAATCCAATCATAAACTGCCTGAGGACGATGGGTGGCACTGAATTTCCCTGCAGGAACCCAGTCCTCAGCGGTCTCGAACTTGATCCAAAGTATGATCAACTTCTGGAATTTGGATGGCATGTCCTCGCGTTTGAAGAGTGTGACGGATTTGGCAGCCCAGGTCGGCACACCAGGGGGCAATTCGATTGTCAGAGGTGTAGTTTCATGTGTCGGGGACGTCACGCAATTGCTCGTCGAGGTCGTTAGGGGATTATCTACATGTATACGTCTTTTCCCTGACAAAATTGTACCGTCAGTACCCTTCCAAGGATCAACAATGAAGAACATACCTTCTTCAGTGCTGCGTGCAACATCACTCGCTGCCTTCCTTTTGATTCCATTCTGATCAACACCTCCTTTGCTTTTTGACGACTTTGCCGGTGCTTTCAGCCATGCCTTCTTCAGCTGCTGTTCATTGAGTTGCTCCGCACTACGTCTCTTCTGCCGTGAGACCCTCTCGCTCAGCCCAGCCTTTGATGCCAGCTCTGATATCGACATAGCAGCTCCAGAGCCTGCAGAATCTTCATTGGGTTGAGTTGGGGAACGCAGATGGGAGGGTTGACACGATGGCTCTCGTGACAGTTGGCGAGAAAACTCAGGTGATCGGATTGACAGAGGTCCTTCAAACACGTCCTTCAATGATGATGCATGGCATGCAGAGAGACGAGGCAAAGCCGCAGGAGAAATGGGAGGAGATCGTGCAGGTGACAACCTTGCCGGTACAGGTGTTTTTGGCGGTGGCCGTGGAGACATTGGTGGAGGTGAAATGGGTGGAGAAAGTGGAGGCGACTGTGCAGACCTCGCATGAGCAGGAATGGGTGCCATCGAAGATGGCTGTGGAGACAATGGCGGAGGTAGTGGTGGAGATGGAGGTCGTGGCAACGGTGAGGTCGGACGTGGTAGAGGCGGAGGCGTAGATTCCCTATGTTCTACATTGCGGGCTCCCAGATTATCTGCTTTGGCTGCAGGCTGCTGAGCCTTCGGTTTTGAACCCATCGTCGTTGTTGGCAGTGTTGGCGATTTCGGCTGTTCGAACAGCTCAAGCTGGCCTGTTTGATTGTACATCGCACCGTCCACAGCATCAACCTCAACCTCAACCTCCCCCCCCACTCCAATGTCCTCAAGAGCCGGCGTCTCCAAAGGCAATGCGCGCGCGACACATTTCGATGGCTGTTATACCTAAGACAGGATATTTCAATGTATACGGAGATGCTACTCACTAAAAGTCTTTTTCAAGAACGTCCCGAACATTGGGAGAAAGTAACGCCGGTAGTTCTCCCTTTCTGAGTCTGCGAATGTTCGTTTGATGGGGCCCAGAGTTCGACCGGTCTCAGAATGCAGACTATCACCTTAAATGTCAGTTTGTAGCATTGGCACGCAAAGAAATCTGGCTCTCACGAGGTGATGCTCAATCTGCCCCCGTCTCCTGGCTTTGGTCCTCCGAACACGAAGAAAACAGGACATCCCGTGGCTTTGGCGACCATGTTGATGAAGGGTTGGACGACGCCCGGCAACAGGTCCTGACATCTGTGTGTCGTCAGAAGTTAGTTCCACACCCAAGAAATACGTGGAACATACCTCTGCATGTCCGCTGGGTCTGATGAATACGGGGAGTTCAGCTTCTTCTGGTATTCCTTCTCTGCTGCCTCGAATTCCATCTGGGCCTTGATCTCCCATGCCTGTTGTTCCTCCTCAGGGAGAGCCTTGAACAGACCGCTCTTAATACTGTTCAGGCTTCCAGCTCATTGCTTTCCTGCGGCGACTCAACTCTGTTTGTTCTTGATTGCCTCGGTGTTGTCCTTTGCCCACAGTGCGAACGCTTGAGGCTTTCGGGGTTTTGCTAGGCCGACTCCAGTCATCACGTGAAGCATCGCAGTATATGGATTTGTCGTGCCTGCGTCCTTCGTGATCATGTCAATGGTCTTGCTGTTCTGGTACTTGAACCACCGTTTGATTTGCTGAAGTGGGACGCGATCAATGAAAATTGATCACGTCACAGGGTAAACAACGTGACTTACCGCTATACACTCCTTCAGTTTACCTTGCTCCTTCTCATAGGCGAGCATCTGTACCTTGAATTCCTCTGCGCTGAGCTTGTCTTTGTCGGGCTTGCTTGTTTCTTCATCTGGGGATTGATCATCGACCTTCACAAGCTCTTCTTCCAACGGCTCGTAGTCGTCTCCCAAACACATGGGAAATCTCTTGAAGTATCGACGGATGATATCCGCGAGCACCTCGACCACGTTACCGTCAGCTACTGCCTTCGCATAATTCTCACGTTCCGCTAAGAGAAATGCTAAGCGCGCGGCTTTAAAGACTCCGGGGTTTACCATGATTCTATGACAGATCAAGGTGAGTTTTATATTTTGTGCTCTGGGAGGGAATCGCTTACTTTTCGTTTCGCTCAAAATTGGTGGTTGATGTAGGATGAAAGGTAAGCTGCATGAGTTTTTTTTAAAATAATTTCCAACTCGTACTAATCGTATCCGGCAGGTCCTCTTACAAGCTAATCGGGAATAACATATTTGCTCCCAGACAATATAAGGGCATGACTTAGACTTAGATACATCTACTGATCTCTTCTGGCTACCATGAGTCGAGCCTCTCGCTCCTCACGTTCGTCCCTACCCCCGTCATCAACTTCATCGATTCTCTTCTCGACACGCAACCCTTCGCCGGCTCCGTCCCAAGGACGATCTAGTAGGTCCCCAGTGAGATGATCCCTCTATCGGCTAATCGATTCCGCTTGTCTACAGCCACGCCTGCCAGAGTTTTTCAAGATGCTACTGCCGATATCGGCGAGGTGTCCGACGACGGTCAGTATTTCGAAACCTGATCAATATCTATCTCATTTCATTTACAGAGTACACCGTCATCAGCAAGACCACGACGACTACCGAGACAACCATCATTCGTTCCCCATGGCGCGGCGCGACGCCCACAGCCAACATTCTTGCTGGCTACTCTCGCAGCACCACCCCAGCCCCTTTGTCGCCCAGCCATACCAATGTGTTCACCCCATTTTCGCCATTGCAGTACATGCAGGTCGACCGGGAGGGTACGCCTATGCCCGTTTCCAAGTTCGCCTATGCTACGCCTGAAACCAGTGCTCTGGATCGAGCAGCCTCCTCTTCACCCACCAAAAACCAGAATTTCAATTCGGATGCCGCTTCTAGCCCCCCTCAGCCCCCCCGGTCTGTTAAAGTATTGAGCTATCATATTCCGCATCCCGATAGCATTCCGCATCCCGTCCTCCGCCACCCACCTGTCACTACCTTCTACGTTGTCTTTGTTGGCCAAGAAGTCGGTGTCTTTGACGACTGGTAAGCCCTCTCTTGAGATATGATCATTCAATCACTCATCACCCATCTTTTCCTCAGGGACGATGTTGCCGAACGTTGCAATCACGTCTCAGGAGCACGTCACAGGAGCTATCCGACATTTGACATAGCTTTGGCCAAGTACAGATACAAGTATCACAAAAATGCCCTTAAAGTCTGCCCGTTGGCTGGTTCGCGTTTCGACGTCCTCGGTGATGAATATGATATTTTAGAGTGGAACGATGAAGTCGCACAGGCCTTAGCAGATGCTGAAGAGAAGGCCAAGGGCAAAGGAAAAGGTAAGGCCATGTAGCTGTACCCCCCTATCAAATTAGTATGATTTCATGTAATCTTGAAACACGTCTCTCTGTTTGTACTGCGCCATCGCGAATAAGCCATCTAATTCCTTTTGTTCTGTCAATCTCTGCAAGCTGCGGTCGAGCCAAAAAAAAACCAGGTCCCATAATTAATGTGGTATTATTGTAGTCTACGTGATCTATTATCCGCAGGCAGTGTGGATGTGTGCCTTGGTATTCGAAAATAAGTACCCCATGCATCGTCTGAGTCAAATTGTTCACCCTGATGTATCCTTGGAAGTCGCACTAGGGAAAACAATGATGAAAACATCAATGATGCGGTCAAGTGAATACGAACCTCTTCTTACGCATACGCCGCCGGCGTTCCTTGTCGGCTAGTTCCTCTCGTCGAGCAGCCCGGTACTTGGCTTGGGAAACCCGTTTCCTGGCCTTGATAACGTCCAACTCCTCAGGAGTCAATGAACATAATTCTTCTCGTCGCCTGTGAAAGGAAATTCATGGGAGACCTGGTAACCTATAGTCGAAATGTACCGTTTCCCTCTAGCCTTGGATTTCTCGATGAGAGCCTCGGAATGTCTATACCGAATATAACACTGAGTTAAACTTCAATGCCCGCAAAAAAGTGGTTTTTGTACCTGTAGTAATATTTTTCCAATGTACGTGTTCGAGCTGGCGTGTTCTGGATTTCCCGAGCCATTGCTGCTAAAATGGGGTCCTCATCGTCGAGAAAATCACACCAGGAGAGCTTTGCAGTTTGTTCCATGGTGGGAAGAAGGTAAGAAGTGTCCGGACTGAACTTTGCCGTGATCGCTTCAGACATCGCAAATTCGCCACGGTCTCAAGAGAAATGTACTCTTTGTGCTTGAGGATATGCCCGACAAGACTTGTGGACCTGGTTTTTAGTAGTATCATAAGCTCAGCATTCATTTTCCCTATCCCCCAGCGCACCCAGAAGTTGAGCTCGCTTAAACTTGCGAGTATTTCCTGCGTGATCATAACTCGTGCAACACAAATAATGGTAATGTTCCAACTAAATGTAATGTCATTTTTCTGAGTCAAGCTTACAAGCTTGCTGGTAACTATGTTCGATGTCAGAGCTCATTTCATTCCTATCTTACGCTAATACTTGTGACGATTCAGAGTAATTACTGAGTAATCGTTACCGATGCATCACCCATAATGCATGTATCCCTGCTAAATATAATCTCGTTTATCCGTGTCATGCTAGCAAGCTCGCTGGTCCTTGTGTCCAAGATCATGTCATTCATATCTAACACAAATTACGCGTATTCTAATGGATGTATATAATTATTTGCGAAGCTCTTCTAAGGTCGAAAATGTATCGAGGCCCATTCTCCAACGTTCCTCGCGAGTCGTCAAGGCTGTCTCCAAGTCATCGCTCTCAAGGCTCGCCCAATAATCCTCCGCCGTTTGAAATCCGTATTCCACCCATCGAAACAGGCCACCAGACATATATTGGGTAAAGGAATATCGATGTTCACCAGGAGCAATGGCAGTATTGGAGTGGCGGAGTATCGCAGAGGGAATAAGAATCGTCGAGCCCGGAGGAAAGTCTATGATGAGTTTTAGGTCCCAAAGGACCAAGTGCCCACCACGCTTGGAGTCAAACCAGCCTAACGCTGTTATCGCGCACCATCCGAATGGGAGGTTGCCAGAGTCGGTGTGCCGAAAACAAAGGGTACAGGGCCCAAAGTTAAATGTTGCACAAGAAAAGATGCTGTTTGCCCAGTTCATGATGAGGTTCGCGTCGTGGAGGAGGAGCGCACGGAGGTGTGAAGCATAGTACAAGAACAGTTTTGGCGCCCATGTAGCAAATGACCCTGTTTGCTATCAATTTGTCAACCATACTTATTTGTAGCAGGGATGGCCGCTTACTGCTTGCAAATCCAGCTAGTCTGATGAAGGCAAGGGAGTTGATGAGGGTCATCAATATGTCATAGTTCTTCTTGTCGTGATGAAGGTTTTGAGGATGCTACGCGAAAGGGATCAGGGAGTATAGTGGGACAACATTTACTTTCATTCCTACCTGTTGCCCGCCGCCATATGAGATGCCAATGCTGAGGGCGGGAAATTTCCCCCGCCTATGTTGGTGTTGCTCCTTCGTGAATTTGCACTTAGGCCGTAAGTCCTCTAGCAAGTTTGACGCGTCCTCGTTAACGGTATTCCAGGTGGGATCATCTGGCTGGCTGGCGAGAACTGCAATGACGTGGCCACTGTGATCCGTGATAGGATGAGAGGATCTAATTCTCGTTAGAATAGTACAAGTTGAATACATTCACTGAAACGTACCTTCCAGACCAAGGCCTATGCTCGAAGTTGTACTTCGGACCCACTATTTCATCAAAAGTATGGGCGCACTTCCAACTATCCTCGCGAATGCCTATGAAAGCCCCCTCAGCATGGGGAGCATTGTCGACACAATAGTCGGCACGTATCTCCTCAGACTTGACGGTATGCTTCTTCATCCGCTCAGGTGCCTCGTAATCTGTCACATGCGTTTGGCGGCGCTGCATCTCACGCTTTCTCTTCCTAGAGTGTTTGCCTTGGCACTTAGAATGGGATGGAGTGGCGTGGGTGGTGCTGAGTTGCCCTGGCGTGTCTGAAGCTGTGTACGGTGGCGTGGTTGTTGTGGGTAAAGTGGGAATGGTGTGTTGAATAGGTAGATGATCTGGCAAGGGAGAAGACGGGTGACTTGGATCTGGAGATGTCGGCGGTGTTGTCAATGGTGAGCGGCTGTCAAAGGGATCGAACATGTCATGCGGGGCAAGGGATTCTTCATCTTGCACCCAGGGTTTCAAAAGTGCCTCGAAGTCGAAATCAGGGTCAGGGACTTGAATTGCATCGCCACTCCAGGCTGCAAAGACCGTGTTCAACCGCGTCTGGAAAGGTGATCAGTCCAGATGCAGACAGGGGGGGAGAACGGGGTATACCTTGCGTTCTGAGAAGTAATTTGTTAAAACACCTGGGAGCGGAAGATTAGCTCCGAGTTAGATAATAACTGGTGCCCATTACTCTGTGGGACGAACGGACGTGATCTGAACGCGTATTTCCAGGCTCAAATATTCGCATCAGGGCATGGGCACGAGTCTCCACAGAGGAATGGGTGCAGGTTTCAAAAACTTACCGGGAAGAATTCGCATGGTGGCAGAGTTTTGGAAATTGAGGCCAAGCCGCAGTGGAGATCAAGTAGAAGAATTGTGCTGGCAGCAAGCGAGCTTCAACAAGACCCAGTGACTTTCACGTGATCACCGTATCTTGCCAAATGCCAGCCTGGGAATGGGTTAACGGGCGCTGTCGACATGTCGGTAGTTGCCAATCTACTGCTATCACTGTTCGCGAGGATCGAGTGGATATAGACGATGACTTTGAAGTCATCCATGCCAATCAAATCGCGAGCGACTCTGCGGGCAGAATATATGAAACACCTCGATCTCCTCAGAAAGGTCGAACAACGTGGACTGCCGGGGATTCTTGGGGGCCACAAGACGATAGGGACATCGCACTAGATGAAACGGGTGCCCCTTATGAGGAAGAACTCAGCTCAGAAATCTATGAGAGCCGCATCTTCCGGCAAAGTGGTGTCAAGCCACTTAAGCAGAAGAAAAAAAGTAAGGTTTCGGTGAGTCAGTTCAAAGGCTGGTGAATGTCGCTTGGCTGATACAGACATAGTGTCGACCACATGTGGTTTGGAGGGAGAGGTACTGCGCTGACTATTTGGACGAGATCATTCGCCACGAAGGCCGAGGCGACCATCGGGATACAAGCTCGTGTCCGGACTGTGTGGCGAGGGGATGGAATGAGGATGGTAGGCCTGAACTAAGGTGCTGAGATTGCTTCCTTGAGGATTTGGTTTGCATGAGGTGCTGTATCCGGCGCCATAGGCAGCACCCTTTGCATCAGATTGAGGTATGTTATATGTCTCACTAAAAGGTGTCCAATCTAAAGGGATTTGGGAATTGTAGCGATGGACAGGCACCTTCTTCGAATGTACAACTCTTCGGGACATTGGCCTACGTGTACAACTTAATCACAGCAGTATGTTTTGCAAGAATCTCATCACTGGTCATCAAGAGTTTGTCGTCTTACATTCTAATGGGATACACAAAGTCGCCGTTGATTATTGCGGCTGCGAGCGGCAGATCACCTTCCATCGACAACTCCTTCGACATGGGTGGTATCCCGGCAGTCAGCTGTTCCCAAGAACCTGTGCGACGTTCCGTTTGTTGGAGAGGTTTCATCTGCTTTCCTTATGTTCGAAACTATCGGTATATGACTTCTATCGCACGCTAGAGAAGCTCACAAGCAATACAGGGATCTCAGTACCCAAGTCACGAATCAAAGCCTTCATGCGTATGACGCTCCAGTGGAGGTTCTTGAAATTGTTGAAAAGGGGGGGTTGAGGGCACGCTGTAGATGGTGTCGCGGGGACGAAGCCTGGCGAGCTGGCGGTGTTGTGTCCCTCGTGTCCTAGACCAGGCATTAATCTTCCTGACGGGTGGGAGGATGCTCCACCGGCATTCAAGTAAGTCTTGCTTTCATCCTCGTTTCATACCATTAACCACGCATGGCAGATTTCTTTACGCCATTCTCTTGTGCATGGACGCCAATTTCCGCCTGAAGAATCAGCTTGTTTCTTCTTTCTCTCACGATCCAGGCCTTGGCATCGGTTGGGCGTACTTTGTACCCCGTGCAAGCTACGAGAAATACGTGCTGAATAACACATCCGATGCTGATGTGAGTAGATTGCCAATGCAGTTGACATATGTCATATACTGATATTACCACAGATCAGTACATGTGTTGGGTTTGCAGCGCTTGCAAAACAGGACACCAAGTTCTGCAAGGGACTTCGCTACACTGGTGTAGGAGCAGTGACTTGTGCTAGAGGGGAATTCGTTCTGACAGTCGGTAACCTACACAAAGGAGAACGGTACGCATTTCAAATGTACCGTCGGTCGTGCAGCTATTAATAAGTTTGTTTGCTAGATACGCAGTGATGGATCACATATTTGGATCTGCATTCAAGGCTCACGCTTCGCTATTAACAGCCATTATAAGCTACGACATAGCGTGCCAGTGGTTTAAAAACCTTTTCAAACGAATGACGGATTGGCCAGAGGACATCAAACTTTGTGAGGACGTCGACATATCGCCAGTGATTCCAAAATTCCATGAGCCTGCACATCAGGATGAAGACCACGAGCAGTTCTCATGTAATTTGGTGCCTGGTATGGGCGCAAGCGACTGCGAGGTACCTGAACGATTTTGGGGTCCTCACAATCCCCTTGGAAATTCGATGAAAACAATGGGTCCTGGCTCACGGCATGACATACTGGACGACCACTTTGGCTTTTGGAACTGGCTCAAATATCATTCAATGGGTAAGACGCCCTGAAAATGGCTTTGCTACCTCTTTTCTAACTTTAATTTGATAGGCAGAACGTTGGCAAAGAAATATGCAGCGGCGATCAAGGAGAGGAATATACAAGTCGAAGGGCATCGTGGATTCACAGTGGGGCTGCCAAAAGAGTTGGTAGAGAAGTGGGAGCAACTATGTGTTGAGTGGGAAAGAGCACGATTCCCCAGGGCCATCGAAAACCCCTTCCGGTTTGTGAACGAAGGTATGCGACCGTGCTCTGCAGAAAATGTGAAGCTGACTTCGTTCCTCCTAAGCAATGAGTGAGAAGGAGGTTGAAAAGGAGTTGAAGGAAGAGGAGGCCGAACATCGACGCAAAGGGGGCATCGTGAGACATGCGACTAGTGCAAATGAGTTCCTCGTTCTAGGACTAGAGCTAGAGGATGCCCAGTATGTCTGATTTCTCTCTTCTATGAATCGAAAGCTGATGAAACATAGGCGAAAGTTGCAAGTGCTCGTGAAGGACAGTAAGAACCCCGGTACAAGGAAAGCAGAGCACCTCAGAGAGCAGCGCGACGTCCTTCGTGAGAAGATATGTAACTGGGAAGTGCTATGGGGTGTGTACATGCCCGGACTGATACAATACCTGTCCGAAGTGCAGGAGCCGAGAAGCGGTGGTACCTCCGAAAGCGATGTTGAGGCGGAGAATGTACCTTTGTGGTTGCCATCTAGTCTACCCTCCGAGCGTCATAGGATGATCTGTGCAGAAGGGCTGCCACTGCCGACCATGGAGGACCGTCTTCGATCAGCACAATGCCACGATGCGCTTCATAGCATTCGCCACACTCTTCGCCTCAAGACCCGGATGATCCATTTCAAGAACAAGAATATACGTGGTCAATGGGACAGCTCGAGGTCCAGATCCGTTATCAATAGTGTCCATAGACGCGCACTGTTGTTCGCAAACAAGTACAGGGCAGCGAGACGGGCCAAATTACATTTGATAGGGCCAGGAGACTGGGAGACTACACTGAGGCAGTTGGAAAACAAGGATATCCGTGCATACTCCGATGCAGAGAGACGACGGCAAGGTCCAGGGAGAAGAGGAACCAACGAAGATAGCGATGAACCACCACTCCCCAGCATCGGTGTCCCGCAAGAAGACGAGATCAATTTAGACAGAGAGGAGCGAGGGCAGCATGATGGAACAGGAGAGACGCGGCGGATGCTATCTTGGATTTGGTTAACAACGCCGATCGATGTAGAGGATGGAACAGACAAGAACGATGACATTCTGCGATCCGAGTGGTGTAGGAGTCGGGCAAGGGCATCAAGAAGCGAGGAGGAGGTTTTGCTGCTGAGAGAAGAGATGCGTAGGGTGCTGAAGTTTCTGGAATGGAGGTCGTCATGGTGGCATGGACACAAAGGGGAGAGACTGGTGACGGACGATAGCGCTTTGGCTGAAGGGTTGGCAGCGTATGCAGAGGAACAGGGACGGCTTCAACTCAGCCTCCGAAGTAAATTCCAATTGCTGTGGGCTCAACCATTGGAGGAAATGGATGCCGAAGGGGAGCTACCCTTTTCCCTGGATAATGAGAGTGGGGAGGACAACGACGATGGTGACAACGATGACGGTGATGATGATGACGACGGCATCATGGACGATCAGCTCGACAGACAAAGTGATGACGAAGACGAAGTGGATGAGGCTGAGCGCAATGCGGATATTGATGCGACATCGGCTTGACAAGTAGACTTGGAGCTCCTAAACTATCAACCCTAAGCACGTATTCTGCCGCAATCTCTATATCATTATGCAGAGCAAGTATATATTTCTTTACCTATGCTAATTTAAAATATGTAGCTTCAGACGTATTAAGTAAGATTGTGGTTCTAGGGGGATGGTGGTGAAGGGTCCCCCTGCAAGGAAATTTCAGATTTCCGCCACCAGCAGTGAGAGGGAGTAGTGTGTGAAGGTAGGTAAGAGTGCTAAATGAGTGTTAAAAAGGAAACAGGAGGCATACCCACAAAAACGGCCCCAAAAAATGCAGATTTGACCAGTGCACCGGAAATTTTGTGAAATTTTCAAATTCCTGCTCCCAGCAGCGAGCGGGAGCGACGCAAAAATAGCGGCATGAAGACTGACATTAGGGAAAGTGCATCAAAAAAAGAACGGGAGGGATACCTGAGGAAACGGCCCCAAAAAACCCGAATTTGAGCAGGGGACCGGAAATATTTGAGAATTGCCAATTCCCGCCCCCAACAGCGAGCAGGGAGCGGGGCAAAAGGAACGTTTCACCCGCCGGAAGGTAAACAAAACTGGTGCCTGAAAGTCCGGACCCAAAATATGGCTATTTGCCAATTTGTCCAAAAACGGAAAATCCCGCTGACAGCGAGCGGGACCTGGCGGCATTCTGGCGCGAGCGAGGCTGTGTAGCGACGAGCAGGAGGGAGGGCCGTGATGCCCTGTCATGGTTCCCAGTGCCTGTAATGCGGTATAATTGCTGTTTTGAGGTCACCTGTCAATTGACAGTCTGGATATATCACAGAGTCTGTCAATTGACAGCTTTTGATATATCAAGGGAGCTGCCATAGGTGAGGTCGGGGTTACTAAAGGGGATCCTTTAGCAAGCCACCGCTGATAAGCGGTATCGTCTTCTTCATCAGGTACTTCGATCATAACTACCTGATGCCCCCTTTCTACCGCCTGGGCGCTAGCGGCTTCCTGTCCTGCGGCTGTCCTCCTGCCAGGGCGGGAAGGTCGGTTCTTCGTTACATTGGGCATCCCGGCGGTGCTCGGGGCCATTGCGCATCCAATGGTTCTTTGGTCTTGACTTCCTGGAGGGATCATCACACCTCCAGGCTGTATAGGCGGTGTATGCAAGGAAACTGGTTGTGCTATGGTCTTACCAACGGTGTGTCGGTCGGTGCTAGAGCAGTCACTTCCCATTGTCTCGGCGGCGTGCGGAGCGATGCTGGGAGTAGCGGTGTTCGTTAACGCACCAGTTGTCCTCATAGTCACTTGCTTGGGATCCTGCGCCTTGTCTTCATGGGCGCTCTTCGGTGGGCGTTCGTTCGGGGTCAATTTGGTGGTTCTTCGCAGGTGGCTCCTGGCGGGGAGTGCTGATCGCACCTGGGGGCCTGCCTTTCCAGAGTCGGTACATCCCTCTACAACACTAGACTGAAGGGAGTGTACATGCGGCTCTGCACCATCTGGTCAGGTCTGCATCACTGCGGCTTGAAACCTCCCAGAAGAGGGCCTCAACTGGGACTTCGCCGTTAAGATGGCTGGCAATATAGTGGTCGCCTTTTCATTCAATGCTTTTGCTCGCAATGAGTTACTTGCTGGACGTTTAGTCGGTTTTGGCAGGCTCCGACAACCCGATTCGTCTAGAGAAAGTTTGTCAGTATCTTCTACCGGGAGAATACTGTATCGGTTCGTTGATTCTGGTACTGGGTGTGGAATAGAAGTCGTGAAATGGCGCTGGGGCCGTATATTCGAAGTCGTAGGTAAAACCCGCCCTTCATCGGGGGGCAGGGGTATATCTGAATGTGCATTATATAAAGTGTCTGTAAAATTAAATGTAGAGGATGCATCTTCAAAAGAAGTACCATCCTCACCGAGTGAAAGAGACCATCCAGCGGAAGAAACATGCACACCAGTAGATAAGTCCTTGGTCGTCGCGGTGGAATCGAACACCTGATGACCTATTCTTTTACCTCCTCGACCTTTGACTGAGAGTCCATGGGCGGCGGTGCCGCCTCAATTGCTCTTACCTGATGCCCCTCCTTCTTGTCGGGACAATCCTTCGACAGATGGCCTTTCTTCTGGCATCTGAAACACCTTCCCTCGCTCATTAGCTTGCTCCTCTGTGCATCGATCTGCATTTGGGTGTCCTTCCCTGTTGGCATGTACCACCCCCTATCATTGTGTGGCCAGTTGTTCGGTTTGGCTGGCGACAAACTTGTCGCGCCACCTACTGCTGTTTTATTGCTGTTGGTGGCGGTATTGGGCTTCTGGTTTGTCAGCTGTCTTCGACTGTCGTTGCGGGGCTCGAAATGGGTCTGCACGTAGACACCGTCCTTCATTCGTTCTTTGTACATGGTGATGATGCGCATCTTCCATTCGTGGTAAGTGCACGGAATACTGAATCCAATGTTGGCAATGATGCGGGAGTAGTCATGGGGAATCCCCTTCCAGACCGCCTCTATGAGCACTCCTCTTTCGCTCTGGTCATTGAGCCATCGTGCCAACTTCGCTTCTCTTTCCATCTGCCGGAAGAAAAGATAGGCAGGTCCCGTCATGCGGAGTTTGCCCATCTTCTTTTCGTGCACAAGTTCAATGGCCAGGTCCTGGAACTGTTCGCAGATTAGTCTGGTGAACTCGTCCCACTTCGGGAAGCGGTACCACGGTCCGCCATTGAAGGGCAGGTCGTTGTCGTAGTTGCTGGTGGTGTCGGGGTTGTAGTCGAAGTTGTCACAAAGATGTACCCACCAGTCCTTGGCCGGTCCTCTGAATAGAGAGGAGGCAAATACTACCATGAGCGCAGGATGCTGCATGTAGTGTCGGTGGAAAACCTCGAAGTAGGTTTTGCAGTCTCCTAGGAAGCGCTCAATGTCGTCGTGAGCGCCTTCGAAGTGTTCCGGTTTCTCCATGAGCAGGGGTTTTACTTCACTCATGGGGGGAGGGTGTACCGTGGAATAGGTGCCAGAGGGTCCTGACGGCGGAGGGCCCTCATAGCTTTGTGGTCTGGGGATCGAGAATCGGTCCATCCTAGGGCCGAAGCGCCTTAGTGGGTCTCGTCCCGGTTTCTTTCCCTTCTTCAAGTTCTTGATCTCCTGTTCCAGGCGGTCAGCTCTCTGTCGCTCCCTGTTGTACAGTACATGTGCCTGGTCCAGTCTCTCTGCATCTGTAGGGTCTGCCAGCGGCCCTGTTCTCCCTGCTTCCATCTCATGATTGCCTCTGGCTATTAGGCGGCTTGTTCCTTTTTCCTGATACGTTCCTTGTCGCCGATAGGGCGGTGAGTTGGGTAACGGTGTGGGGATGTTGTACCCGGCGGCATATCCATAGGGGAATCTAAAGGGCAGCTCGGGAGCGCCATGGTCCCTCCTGCCATATGATACAGGAGAGGGCGTGCTCCAGGGCACCTTGCTCATCAGTGGTTCAGGGTCGTAGATGGAGTAGTCTTTAACCTGGGGCAGGATCCCAAATCTCTCTGCGTGCGTTGGCCTCGATTCGCTCAGCGAGGGGTGTGGCATCAGGGGAATCGAGTCTCTCTCCTCGATTGAGGGTGAGGTAAAGGGCCATGGGTTCTCATGGACCCGGGAGGCCATCGGTGATTCGGTCCTCAACGTCTCGTTGTCAGAACTCCCATGCTGTTGCTCTGGCTGTACCCATGATCTCCCTGTCGACTGACTCGAGCTCTGGCCACTCGTAATCTGGTCCGTCGACGTTGAAGGGGTCTTCTTCTCCTCTGGTTCCGAGGAGGAGAAGTTCTCAAGGGGTTCGCCGATCCTCTTCGGGATCGATGTTACTGGAGACGTTGGGATGGATATCTTCGGGGACGTCAGGGCGGATTCGAATCTGCTCAGGGATGTCGCGGTCGACGAGGGTGTCGGTGTCTGATGTCTGGTCAGGGTCGTCGTTTGAAGTGGGTGGTAGATGGAGAGCTCAACGGGGGTGGGGAAGGGGATAAGGTTCAATCTTCTAAGACATTGGCGAGTCCCGGCCAAGGTGCTCTCCCCAGTTGCGGGGCGACATTGATATGTGGGTGGTAAATTGACAGGTTGCTGCTCAGGGGCCACTGGTTGGTCCCAGTCGAGTATGTATTGGGGGTGTGGATTCCATATCATCCCGTCAGTTGGTAGGGGTCGGGGTCCCAGTTCCAGGGGCTTGGTCCAGGGGTCGTGGTTTCAGTTTCTCCAGGCGGCGAAGGCGGCAAGGAAATTCCCAAGCCATAGGTGCCTGTTCGGGTCATTCTCAGGGTTATAGTTCATGGGTATTCAGACCATGGGAAGCCCTGGAATGTGCCCTGCACATTCGAGGATGTAGATGGGGACGTTCCTCCCCAGGTCTCTCTCATTCTGGTTTCTTCGTCGTTGCTCCAAGAGAAGCTGGGCAGGGTTGGTCGGTCTGGGTTCATTTGGTGGGATGATGAGGCACTCTCTAATTTTGTGGTGGAAGGTGAAAGTTACCAGGGCTGCTAGGAATGTGATGATTGCTCCTACGACTGCCGATGAGAATACTAGTACAAGGTCGTGCGTTTCTCTGTTCATTGGCAGGCTAGTCATCGTTGGATTAGGTATGCTTGTACACTTCAATAGAGCTGGAAACAGTCGACAATGATGGATGCGGCTAGCGCTATGCACAATAGGATGGCAGAGATAATGACGGCGGCAATAGTTCCAGGTGTCCAGTCGTTCATTTATGAGGCATTGGGATTATGGTTGCCGCGTAAGTGGCAAGTATGAGTCTGGCAAGGGCATCATAAAGGGACAGTCCTTCGTTCTGTACTGATTTGATGATTCGTTCATCAGTTACGGGAAATGATGGTTGTTCTTCCTGTGGCATGCGCTTGGTAGAACGATGTAGAAAGCTTCAAGCTAACTGTTAGACCCAAACCTGGGGAGAACAAGCAAGCACAAACACAGGCTGTATCGCGTTCCTACAGTCACCAGTGCGGCGGTAATATGCAAGTTCTGAGAGGGGTATGATCAGATGGCTAGCGTTGAAGGTAAGAGTTAAGAGTTCGGTATGATTAAACGTAGCTCGAAGCTAGGATACATGGCTGAGAGATACACTACTGGATGACTTTCCTTAACGGTTAGGAACATAAAGCTGTTTCTAAACCCTTACATGACCCTTGCGTCGACGGATTGGAAATAATTTAGATTTATTGTCCTAGACTGTAACTACATTTAGATTTGAGAATATAGACCAGAATTTGATATGATTACCAAAACAGGCCAATACCACGGACTGCCATGTACAGCGATGACGAGCAGCTCCTATTTCATCTCTTCACCCTAGAGGAGGAAGCTGCTATACAAGAGGAGCAAGAATACACTCTTGCCGCTGCAGCAGGCAGTTTTGTACTATATGGAGCAGAAGAATCACGCAGAATGAGGGCTGAACACCGTCAAGAAACGTGTCTTTACTTAACACAGTCTGAACTACTCTCTAATCCCCGGTCCAATACCCCCTGGCACTCCATTTTTCAGAGCCAGTCTGATAGGGCTTTCATCACAATGATGGGCCTTGATGTTAGGGCCTTTACTCGTCTTCTTGATGGTGGATTTGCCCATCAATGGAACACAAATCTCATTCCTCGTGCTGACAATCCCTCCACTGCTGTTCCTCATCTACGGGCCCAATCCCTCGATGCCGCTGGTGCCTTAGGCCTCATTCTTCATTACCTGAACTCCACTATGCATGATATCAGCCTCATGGAGATTTTTGCACTGATACCAACCACAGTCTCACGCTATTTGACTTGGTCATTGACCATCCTACGAGATTCACTTCAGGAATTGGGGGATGCCAGGATTGTGTGGCCAGAAGGAGAAGAATTTGAAGAGAACAACATGCTTATTCTCGCTCGGCATCCCTTGCTCACCGGCACATTTGGTTCATTAGATGGACTGAATCTTCTGGTTCAGACTTCAGTCGATCAGGAGATTGAGAATGCAACTTTCAATGGGTGGCTGCATGAACATTTTGTCAGTTCCGTCTTCACTTTTAATGCCATGGGTATGACTTGTTGTCACAATGATGATAAGCTTAGTACTGATCTGAAAAGTTCAGGGGAGATCATTGCATGCAAACTCAATGCTCCAGGCAGTTGGCATGACTCTCAGGTGGCCAAGCAAATCTACGAGAAGCTACGCACTCAAACACCAGATGGATTTTATCTTGTCGCCAACACTGCTTTTCCAAGAGGCACAGATCAGATTGCTGGCAGAATACGTGCACCTGTGAAAGATGGGACGAGACTTCCTGCAGATAATCAGGAGCGTCAACAACTCATGGCTTTTGATAGGCAGTTGTTATCATACCGACAAACTGCAGAGTGGGGCAATCGAGGATTGCAAGGGTCCTTTGGACAGCTCCGTGTACCGCTTCCTGTTCAATACAAAGATTTATGAGGGGATTTATTAGAGGTATGCATTCGTCTCTTCAATTATAGGACCCGCACCGTTGGATACAATCAAATTCGAACTGTGTACATGCCAATTTGGAGGGATGATGGGCAGGAAGAAATTTGGCGAAGCTTTGAGAATCTTCTGTTCTCAGACCAGCGCAAGAATGACCGTGTTTCTAGATTTTATAACATTGCATCTGAGTAACAAAAGTGTACTAGAGACTTCAATTGAGTAGGGATAAACAGATGTTTGACTATATATCTACTATTAGTAATTATTGTCTTCATTCTCGGATTGTCGTGTGGAAGTGAAAGAACTAGAAGAAGAAGCGGAAGGGCTGGATGGCTGAATCGGAGCTTCATCCTCATCATGATCTGCTGGATGAATTGTATAGCAATGTGTGTTGGGGCTGTCCAGATTGCTGCTCAGTAGATCATAAGCAGATGGTGAATCAAGATCAACGCACTGCCGTGCATGTCCTCCATCTGAATAGTGAACTTCCTGATAGACACGATTGTCTCGTCGAGGTGGAGTCATGTGATGCCCACGAGAAGACTCATGGAGCATGCTCATCATTTCGGCCCTATCGGCACGACACTCAGCCTCATTGCGTGCCCGTTCCGCAGCTGCCAAGTTGGACTGAAGGCGGTCAATGTGATTCTGTAGGTCACGGTTCTAAAGAGCTCGTAAGTCATGCTGAAGCTACATAGCAGTCACTCAAAATACGGGCCTGGGATTACAGCGTAAATATCTGGGTGGTCTGCATTGAGCAAGTTGAGAATTCTTCACTTCGCGCCATCTGAGCATCTGGAGACAAGACACTACAGCTTTTGTAAGAGGATAGTTGATGTCAGAAAACAATGGGCACTCTACCTTGAGATATTTTGAAGAATGTTTTGTGCATTGTTGCGTTGATGAGGGCCAGTATTGACTGACCCCGCAAGGCAATCAGTGGCAGGACGACGAGCTACCGGACCTCGAACTTGAGGCTGTACTACAGTCGTGTTCTTTTTCACAGGGATATTCTCCTCATCGCTGCTCTCGAGATCATTGTCAACATCAATAATATCTTCGTCGTCAAGATCACAAGAGCCCGCCTTCTCATTCATGAGATCTTCAATCTCATGAGCTCGCTCAACATGCGGAGGGCATTCTGCATCTCCAGTTGGCTTGCTAGTTTTGACAAGCTGCGTATACGAGCTATAAGTAACCATCAAGATATTTAAAAGGATGGAGACATACCTGTTTAAATTTTGCCTCAAGAGACTTTGCCGCATGTGTTGGACATCCATTCTCTTGAGCCCATGCATTGAATTCATTGGTAGCTGAGTTCCATGCCTTACCACCAAGGGGGAGCCACTCCTCAAGAATGTCACACAGGGCATCAAGGTCATCACTGCAATAATTGCCAGCTCCTTCTCTCCTTCCCCGTTTTTTTTCGGCTTGGGGAACAGGCGGCTCAGGGATGCTTGTCTTCCTCTTCTTGATGGGCTTCGAAGAAGAAGGAGCAGGTGAACCGTCTGCTCGCCATTTGCCTTTGGGGTCTGAGTGACGGCTGCCAGCAACCTTTGCTGCAGGGTGTGCGACAGTCAGTAGGAGTTTGTTCGCTGGAGGGAAGTCCTCTTCTCTGTCCTCAGGTAAAGGAACATGAGCGGGATCAAGATTCCCATGCAAGCTTGGAGCAAAGGGATTTCGTATTCGCTGTACATTTCACCAAGTGAATACAAGCTCAGAAATGTATACAGAAGGACATACCTCATTGTAATTGGACCCCGAGGCTCGATTCGAGTCTCCAAAAGCTGGCAGCAGAGTCATCTTCAAATAATCCAGTAAATATGTGCTATTATTGACAGTAACATTGATCATGCTTACTTGCGATGACCTTGGAAACCCAAGACTGTCTGAGAATGTATCTTGAAAGCTGGGGAGTGGGCCACTGGTTTGTGATCCACTGGTAAAATCGGGAAGCTGGAGGCAAGCTGTGAGACAAGTGTGAACTAGATGCAGTCACAAGAACTTACTTGTGCACTCGACGCGTTATTTGGCCCAAGCATGACCCAGGACTTATCAGGCGAGTACCTAACATGTTCAGTACCATATTCATCGCGTGAATACTCAGGCGGATGACAGCTGTATTGACCATTAGGTTTGGACATGAGGAGAATGCGGAGGAAGCTGTAGAAGCAAAGAAGTGCGAGATAGTCCAGTAAAATGGGATGGGAAGACATACCGCTGCAACAGGAGGTTATATACCTTCATGGAGGCCCGCAGGCACGCGCATTACGCGTTAGCTTTTGCGTGAAAGCGGTGGTGCAATATCCGAGTTTGTTTCAATGAGAGCAGCATCTGACATGTATTTGAGCTTGTGCCTGGCCAAACGTGATTAAAACGGCTAAGTAATATTCCAGTATTGAGGTACAGTGACTATAGAGGCTACGCAGTGCAGAAGACAGGCATTTTTGATGTGGTTACCAGTGCTGGTGTACCAATATTGAAAATAGGCATCCTATAAGAGGTTTAATGCAATATCTGGGCAGGAGTAGGAACAGAAAGTCTGATTACAGGTCTCGGAATTATAAAATGGCAATTGATATGGGTGGATGGGCTAGGATGAAGAGTAGATGGTGGGAGACGGCGCAAAGAAGGTGGATTCTCAAGTGCAGCCTTTGAATCCTAACAAGACCACACAAAGATTGTGCTTGGACCAGTTGCCAAATGCATTTAGAAATCGTTTAGAAAGTATATTTGGATCTAGATGGGGGGGTCTGAGGGGTCGTCTAGATTAAAATTTAGAAGAGGGTATGTCCCATCAAACGCACGACACATTGAGGCACCCAGTCAATTTGTTATAGTGGCATCGCTCGGCATGACACATTTCAGGTGATTTAGATTTGGGTCTATGTTTCTAACCGTTAAGGAAAGTCATCCACTTATATACGATTCTGAATGTTCTAAATAAGGAGTCTATGTGTCAGTCTATCATTTGATGAATGGAAACTGTCAGGTAGCCATGCGGTATGCTGGATCGTGGAAGTCATCTGGTCTAGGCATGGTTGCCAAGGTGCCGAGATAAGATAAGATAAGGAAAAATGAATAAATTGTAACACTGTCAGTGCTCACAAGGCTAGGTGTTCCACATATGCCTTGTGGTCCCAGACTGTGAGAGCGTTGGGTGAAAACAGGAGTGCATCTATCAGTGGTGGATAAGGTCTTCAAGTGTTGGCTTTCAGGGAGAAAAAAGTGTGTTAGAACAAGCTTTTATAGTTGTGTAGAGGCTAAACTTACAACTGTGAGCTCTGATTGTCTGTCTTGTCTTTTTCCCTGCTTACTTATATTTTAGATACAGGATACCACTGTCACCACTGTCATACATAGACACTGATAATGCAATGGATACTATTCCCTCACCTGCAGCAGCACCTGAGACTGAACCTGAACTTTTTAAGCAGTTACAGAGACATTGTACAATACCTCAACACTTTCAAGATTACCTCCCAATGCAGAGTCACTTTGCACCACTTCAGCAATATACTTCACTCAAGCCACCATGTCCTAGCCCCATTCCTTCTGCTTCAACCTCCAGTACATCTTCATCTCCATTGCCTGAACCTCAGCTGTTCATTACAACTGAGCCAAACACATTTGGTGTGTACCGTCAGTATAAGACATTGCTGTTGGTTGATCCAGATGATTCTTTGACCATTGCAGACCATTGCAATGCCCCCACATTTTCCCTCCCTCCAGATAATCTCAATCAGTGTTCTCCACTCTATGCATATGGTGCCCAAACTGCTGATGAAGTACAAGTATCTTTAAATGATTCAATGTCAACCAATTTGATGAAGACATCTGAATCAAACTGGTTTGCACTCTTTCTGACACCTACAACATGCCGTCTTATGCATTGGTTCTACTCTACCACAACAAAGACTTTGAGTGATTTAAGCTGTCTCACTACCAATGTTTTACTTGCACCTAACTTTTTGGCTTCACACCTGCAAGATTTCAATGCAAATCATGAGATGAAGCAATTGGACACTGATTCATTACTAATGTTTGCAGCAGATGGATGGACTTGTGATCATGTCATGCTTTGACTTCCTCAGTCGGGTGTATATCATACTTCAGAGGAGGATGCACCAGCTTTGGTGATCACCAATGTTTGGCACTGCTCCATACTAGATATCATTTGCTGTGCTTTTCAAGATGCATCATCCCTACACTTTCATCTCAAGGGCTTCGGGGAGAAGTGGTTATGACCAGATGGTCACACAGAACATGTTTATGACAAAGCATACATATTAGATGCCTTCTTGAAAATGGAAGATCAAATTACTCCAGAGCCAGGCTGTTTGTTAGAGATGGTTGTGGCACCTATGATGGTATACTCTGATTCAACATGCCTTGCAAACTTCAGAACTGCTGCACTCTGGCCTGCATATATTGGATTTGGACTGATTTCCAAGTATGTGTGAGCAATACTATTATTCTTTCAAAGCCATCATCTCACATATTTTCCTGTGGTTTGCTTTTGTTTCTTCCATTACAATGAATTATTTTGACCTGGGATTTAGTTACTTAACAATATTCAAGATGTTTACATGAAAATTTTTGGATCTCAGGCATCAAAGGAGACACTGACTTTCCTGAAGTGTGAACTTATGCAAAATATCTAGAAGCTTCTTCTGGACCCAGAGTTCATGCATGCATATGTACATGGCATTGTTATTGAGTGCACTGATGGTTTTCTGTGTTGTATCTACCCTCAGTTTTTTACTTACTCAGCAGACTATCCAGAGAAGTGATTTAAATTTCTTTATCTTTGATGTCACTACTCACTGTGTTCCAACACAGAGTTCTTCTGGCTAGCATCAAGTATCTTGGCCATTGCTTGTGTCCACATTGCCTCATTATAAAGGGATGAGTATCTGAAATGTGAATGAAACAGGACCTTTCTAACCAGGAATGTGTTACTAGGGTTGATTCTGAGCAACAACAACATGATGTGGAATTGGTTCACAAATGGATCTTCACATGAGGTTACCCTGTATCAGGAAAGTGTGTTGAGAGAGTCATTGGTCCCACTTTGCTCACACCAAACTGGGTAAGATATAAATTGTCACACTATGCTTACTACAGCTAAAATACCATTTTAGAATGCATTTTCTGAGGCTCTTTTATCTTTGGGGTTCAATTTCTATCAAATTTTTATACCAGACTTGATGCATGAGTCAGAGAGTGGTGGCTGAAAGTCATTATTCACCCATCTTGTTTGCATTTGCTATGAGATTCCAGGAGCAATTTCAAAATTGAATAAGCCATAATTAGCCTCTTTTGTACCTTGTCAGTGCTCATGCCGATGTATGCAGGTATCATTTGGTACCTACATTCAGGTGCTTCACAATACAAAAGTTTAGTAATGATATGTCAGGCCAGAAGAAGTTTGCTGCTTGAGATTACAAAGACATACTCCAGGTCTGGTCCACATTTTAGATATGTACTACTTAATCTGACACATGAATTTCTTAGTGTGCCTTTCCATGCTTTGACAATCTATTATCTGGCACTGAGGACAACAAAATCATTGTGGACACCATCTTTGCATGGGCTACTTGGCATGCTTTTACAAAGGCTCAGATGCATACCAATTCTAGCCTCAAGGTTCTGCAGGGCATAACAAATTGCTTAGACAGCAGCTTCAATTGTTCTCTTACAAGGTTTGCCCTAACTTCTGTACAAGAGAGACACCCACTAAAATGGCTGCCCAATGATGAGCCTAGACTTCTATGGCAATGATAACACCCAAAACTCTGAGAGAGCTTAGGCAATTAATGTAGCAACACAGTAATCAAGGTGTTGTGTGTGCAAGTGGTTCAGTGCACCTCCATGTGGTCAATTCCTCTATAATGCAAGATATACTGCAACTTTTCAGTCAGCAAAGTAGTACTCTTGGTCAATGAGTACTAGTAGATGTTGGCTGTAAGCCAGGAGGGATCTTGATAAACAAGATGGGACAGAATCTGGTATGACTTGAATACCAAGAAACTGTGATAGAAACTGCAAAAATGGTCTAGAAATCACAAAAATGGATCTATAAATCATAGCAATGCTCTATAAATCATAGCAATGCACTAGAAATCGTGGGGATAGACTAGAAAATGTGTCCAGATAGTGTACTGTGATACTGAGTTGAAACAATGACAATAAATATGTGGAAACTGCCTTGAAGCTGGAAGAAAATGTAGCAACTGCGGTGCTGAGTGGGGTGTTGCGGCAATAGATGCATGGCAACTCTGAACAATGATAAAGACGAGGGTGATCCTATGGAGAACAATGCTGAACTGGGCCTACACGGAGGCAATACTGAACTGGGCAATGAAGATGATGGTGATGTAGAAGGTGAAAGTGATGAAACAATCCTATGTGGTGAAAGTGAAGCGATGTTGTGGCATTAAAAGACAAAAGCAAGTTATTGATGTGGATGTGATATTCCGTGTATTGGCACAATAGCTAACCAACAACATTAAGAGTAAAGCAGGCAGGGATGGATAACTTGGAGTAACTGTAGCTGACTGGAAATGCCATAGTCTAGCCAACTGGGTAAGAACTCAAACTAAAAACATGGTATCTAACTGGTTTTTATACTACAAGTATAATTTTATAAATAGAATATTCATTGGAGCCTTAGTAAGGCTGTAAGTCCTTGGCTTTGTAATAGCCATAGTAAACATATGGATTCTGTGGTTCTAAAGTAACAGCAGCTCTTTGACATTGCCATTTATGGATGAAAACTGTGTGGTTTAATTGAGCGATGAGTGGATCATGAGATGCTGTTTAGCTGCAGATTTCTGAGCTACAGTTGCTGTACTGAGGTGTACACTTGGGTCAACAATAATTTGAGGTCTTGGCACTGTAACAGCCTTAGTAAACACAGTCTGTAGTTGCTGTGGTTGTAATTATTATAGCTGGAAGAGTATTCATGTCAATCATGTCATTTCATTAATGATTGATAGGTGTATCAACTAGGTGCTTCTGAGTGATGCAGCAACTCTATATTGGGGTGATTGGCAATCAATGGTGCCTTGCTGTGATGGGAAATGATAATTATGATGCATGGCAAGCTGGGAAGGATAATGGAGCATTGAAGAAGTATGAAGGGCACGGTTTTAGGATTGTATCTGTGTGTGGGTGGCATATACTGCGAAAATCTGTGGTATTATCGAGTGTTGGCAGTATCATGAAGTGTGTGGGGATTATAATGGTGTCATTTCGAAGATATTGGGTGATGAATGGGTAAATCCACGAATTCTGAGCATACAGAGCCTAGAGGCTCATCACTGAGTTTAGAGACTTGTTTGCACCACCAAGAAGATAACAGCATCTGTTGTAAAGGCAGCGACTGGGAATGTTCACAAGTCCATCAAAGTGTTCAACCTTCATACATACAAAAATCATGCTCTCAGTGATTATGTCTAGACCATTCATAAATTTGATACTATGGATTCATATAGCACACAAATTGTAAGTCTTAAAGTCTATTCTCATTTGCAGCACTAACAACAAGCCTAGGGAGAGCAGAAACATCACCATGTCAAGCTGTTCTATGCTTGCACAAATAAATGGGGACATGTCAAACAAATTGCAATACTTGAGTAGTGACAACAACATCTACATCATATCCTTTCACAATGGGCATCAGCCAAGGCCAAGTCCTTAAGTCTGAGAATCAACCCAAATGAGAAAGACCTATTGCTAGAGAGACATCCTGAAGATCATTATCAGATACTCTTGTCATGGAATTACCCCTTGAACTTTCATCACTAGCTTGCTGAAAAAGATAGTGATCTTGCTATTGTTGTAAGTATCCCTGCTCCTGCTTGCTTTTCAAGCTAACATCAGTTACCAGGATTTTATCTCAACACTCAAAGAACACATTCTTCATCAACTTCTTATCAACAAGATCACCCCTGAGGATGACATCAGTCCCAAGCAGCTTAGTGATCTTTATATTGTCAACGACCACATTTTTTGTCACAAAGTTCTCTGCATCAATTATACAACTTATGATGTATGTCGAGACCAGGACTCAATTAATCCTTGGACCTGCTCTGATGTGATGGTTCTTGCCAACAATGCTGACCCTAATGATACACATTCTTACTGGTACGCCTGGATCATTGCATTATTTCATGCTGAGGTTCAGTACAATAACCCTGAGGGTGACTTGGAGGACCAAAAAGTGTTCCATGTCAACTTTGCATGAGTTCAATGGTATAGTTTTGATGCAAAACATCACTCAGGCTTCAAGGCAAAGTGCCCTCATTATGTTGGCTTTGTGAATGGTAGCAATCCTGAAGCTTTTAGCTTCCTTGATCCCGACAAGATTATCCAAGCAATCTATCTCACACCTGTCTACAAGCTTGGTAGGACTGCTGAATTCCCCCCACCATCAATCACTTGAAAACCCAAAGAGAATGACCAAGATTATAAGCAGTACTCTGTTGACATGTATGTACCTATTCTTCATTGTCTAGGTTTGGCTTATCTGACTCTAAGCCTTAAGATGGGTTGATCATAATATGATATTTCGGTATTGCAGACTTGGTATTGGCCATCAGGCAACCTGGGAAGCAACACATATTTTTTGAGAGGATCTTTGCAAAGCTTTGTTGGACATGGGTGTCTATCTCCCCGATGTCTGGCTATCTCCACCATGTTCCCATGGTGCAGACTGATCCAGTAGCGTAGTCCTCACTGTGTAATGTATGCTACATCCACTATATACATGTCATATCTTCACTCACCGTGTCTTTCCTGTCACCTCCTCAGCCTATCAAGCTTACAATCTTTCACTGGATTGTCTTCAACCTTGGAGAATCAGAGATAGACATGGATTTGAACTCAGAATTGAATGCAAATGACTCAGATGAGTGGCCTGAGGAGGACAGTGAGTCAGAAATAGCTGCTGCTATAGATGCAGACAGTGATGAGGAAGCAGGAGTTGACAATGTGGCATCAGATGATGAGATGTGGGAGATTGACAAAGAGTTGGACAACAATGAACATGATGCAGAGCTAGCTGAAGAAGACAATGAGAAATGGGACTCAACAGATTCAGAAGATTGCAAGGATGATGATGCAGAGCTGGATGAAGAGGCAGAAGGTGAACTAGATGTCATTTGCAATTTTGGATACACTAGATTTTAGACAAATTAAAATGCCTTGATAAACCAAAATAAACCACAAGTGATATCTTGTAAGCACAGAAGACTTTATAGATGTGATTGGACAGATTGTAACACAATACAATTCTGAATAACCCTTCAACTAGTTTATTAAGGTAAACAACCTTGGTTTATACTTACACTGGGTTATATACTAGGTGATTGTTCATATAGTGTTATAACCTTTTCTTGCTTTTTGTGGTGCTCAATTTCCTCCCCACAGATAATTAGAAAGAGTTCATGATTGGCATAAAAGAGTTATACTGTACAATTGATACACATTCCAAGAGTTTTCGTTGTTGCATAGCCCATCAATTCATAACCTGATCACAACATTCCTAGTCATGCTTGAATGAATAGCCTCTACTGTTCCAATCTACACTATTAACCTCTTTCACCAGCTTGCACAATTTTTTTTTGCTGCCAAAGGTGGTGAGATAAGAGGTTGTATAATAGAGGTGAGACTCACAAATTCTTAGATTTGATAGGACAATTGCACTGTTTATTGACTGGGAATATTACTTCTGCTTGGAGATTATCCAACTAGATAACAGTTGAGGCACTTTTAATTATCAGGATGATAAAGCTGCATACCTTAAGAGTGAAAATTTATATGGTGGTCATAAGAATGAAAAGCAGATTGAGGTGTGTAGTCAGTGACTCAACATGGTTAGATACTAGGCATATAGACACTCTGTTTCAGAATGCAGGCCAAATAAAACCATATATTTAAGCATCACATCAACTGTCAATGTGTTTCCTACCTTCCACCATCATGGGCAGCTGAATAAGAGAAGATGATAATGAGTCATATGAGCCATACATTCCTTTTCCTCTCTCTATGATAACTTTACAAATCAATGCAAAGAGGAAGCTTTTCCAGCACTGATACATTGACAGGAACAGTACTTCCATCAAGATAAGCAGTGATAGCAGTGATGCCAGCAAAGTAGAAAAGAAGTGGACAAAGTAAGTGTATTTGAAAACCTATTGCATGCTGTTCTTGATGTGTAATAAGGATGAAGAAAAAATCAACTAAGGGTAGCAAAACCTCTGCATATACTGTTAGATACATGCTTTCATGCCACACTCACCATTACTACTGAACCTCCTCTCTAAGAAGAAACAAGCACAGAAGATGACTCTCAATTTTAGAAACTCAGCTGCAACTGAGAATGAGCAGCTCTGTTATATTTTTGACCATACACTTCATATTCATCAAGAATTTGACCTCCCTGCCAAAGTGAGGACCCTGGAAAAGTCCCTCCTGGCTGCCAAGAGCAAAGCAGTGGTCTCAGAGCTGGAGCTGAAGCAATTGGAGAAGCAGAGTCAAAGGTGGAGAAGGCTAAATGAGATCTGATGCAGATGCTTCAATGCCTCACACCACCTGCACCAGCTGTGCCTTGGCAAAGTGACTATATGTGCACTTGCACTCAGAAATGGAATACCTCTCACTGCTACACTCAAGTCTTCTATAATGCTAGAGCTGATCAGGATTGCATGACATGTGACTTATAAGCTGACCCTGCACCTCAACAAAGAACCAATGAAAATTCCAATTGAGAAAGCTACATACAGAGGGTGCTGGCTCACATGCCTCTCTGCAACCAGAACTATGCCGATAGCTGAGACTTTGAGGATACTGATGATGGCACTGCATGTTATGAGAAAGATTACCCTATGCATGATTAGCTTGGCTCACTAAACTCTCCAATGTTGCACTTGACTTTTTTTTGCTACATAGAACCATAATCACACATTGAAAAGAAACATAGACAGAACATTCATTGTAGAAAAATACCACTTGTAGAACAGAAATTGCAATTTGTATGGATTGATCATCCTCTTCATTGTCACTCTTCTTGGGAAACAAAGTACAAGGATACAAATTACTGTTCCTGCTCTCAACATATGCAAAAACTTACAAAAATACCTTGCAGGTTGACTAGAGCAATTATCAGCCAAAACAGCCTTGTTTGAACAAAAAAAAGCTCATGTTGTCAGCCAGCACTAGTGGCTTCTCCTTCTTCTCAATAAGCTCATTGCATACTGGGTGCCCTTAATCAGTATGTTTATTGAGGATTTGTTAGAAACGTGCCAAATAGACAAAGGTAACTCACACGAGCGGAGGTCCGCGGAGTGTGTGGGCTTTGGTGAAGCTATTAGCAACGTCATCCTTGAGCCGATGCTCTGAGATTGGATTGCAGAGCAGAGTCTGTGGAGAGTGAGGGTTGGATAGAGCAAAGATAGTCCAACGGAGCAGAGACCACAGACTTGAGAGTGATAAAGATTTAGACTTGGAGTCAGGGAGAGTTTTGGCTAAACCAAGTTGATATTTGAACTGAGTATCTACAAGTAATTCTACAGTATATATATATGAGTAGATAAATCTGAGTCGGAGTCCGATGGACTCCAGCAGTGGTCTGTTCACTACCGGATTTGGGTTCTAGAGTTAATATGTGAAATAGTAAAATGAAATGATAAATGAAATATCAAATGGAACAGTAATGGTAAGTGGTTGGAGTCTGTGGAGTCCGATAGTGAGGAATGCTAGAGTTACAGTTGAAGTTGGAATGGGTGTGAAGCAGAGGCCGGTGGCATGTGTGTAACAGAATTCTGAAGCATTTAGGCTTGTTTTTGTACCTATCCTTCAGAGAGAGATATACTAGTTTCTCAGGACAACCTTGTAAACAATGCATTTGAATCTTCTTGATTGTACTAGTCCAGACATTGCAGAGATCACTTGGGCACTTATGTTGAACCACTTTTGCATTTCTCTCTCTTCCACAATAGGAGCAAGGACATGCCTCATAAAAGCCAACCACACCTGCCTGACATCAATAAAAGGACTTGTCTCCTCATTATGCTTGTTGGTCTCACAGACATTACCCTCAACCTCCATCACTTTATCATCAGAATCTGTCATGTCTATGTTGATTGCCTTCTCTTTGCTCTTATAGAAACTGCTCACTGCTTTTGCCTTTGCCTTTTGCTTTACCACCTTTTGCTTCTGTGCCAGATTGATCTTTTGCAGGGTCTTGCTGTCTGTCCTGTTAACCTTGCCTGCTTTCTTGGCACAAAGAATTTTGAGAAGGCCACTGTTACTGGCCTCTGGGTTGTCATTGTAGTCTTCTTCATTGATATTTGTTATATAATTGATGGTAATATCTTTTTGCATGGTGTTGGTGACAAATGTATAGCTTGTACAAAAATAGTTTATCACTCACTAATGAAATTTGTCCTTGATAGCGGCCTTTAGCAAATACAATGGAGTTGGCAGATGTGACAATGTCCTGCAAGATAGTTGACAGCTATTATTGACCTGGATAACCTAGCATACGTTGGAGACAGTCAGGACTCCTCAATCGCCAAGAATATGGTTAACAATTGAGGAGCAGGGAAGGAGAAATTATACAGAAATGGCAATGCCAAAGCTATAGATAAACACAGATAAATACAAGCTGATACCAAAGGTCCTACTAAGGATCAACACACCCCCATCAGTGAGGAACTGAGGCCAATCCTAGGCCCATTGTGTGTGCATGATGCAAACTGGTTCCTAATGGCTTTGTAAGTATGTCCACTGTCATGGATTTTGTAGGGATCCAAGTGGTTTGGAACGTGCCTTGTCGAATATGCTCTCAAATAAAATGGTAGCATATATCAATGTATTCAGACTCAGTGGATGAAAGAGCAGTAAATTTTTGTTTCAATGCTGACCAAGATACCAGTCCACTGTACATGTAAATGGCATATCCAGAGAAACTTTTTCTGTCAACTTTGTCTGTCCCCCAGTTGACATCTGAGAAAGCAATGTCTGATGGAATAATGTCCACTTCTTTTAGGGTGCTTGAAGAACAGTCACCCCCATACTCCAGTGCATAATCTTTTGTGCCAGCTAGATATTGCAGTACACCCTTTGCAGCAGCAGCAACAGCCCTTGTAGGGTTTGCGTTGTATTGACCAAGTGTAGCAGTGGTGAAGGCAAGGTCTGGACATGTGCAAACTGCTGGGTATAGCAGTTCACCATTGAGACATTGGAAGTAGTGGGTCAAATTTTCATTGGGAACTTCAGGGAGTAGGTCATCTGATGGAGGAAGATTGTGGAGTTTGTTACAGAGAGAAACAGATGAGGGGTTGACATTTTCCATGCTGTACAATTGAAGTAGGTCTGTTGACAAGGCTGGTGATGGGCACCTGTGAAACTGAGCATGGCCTAGCATGAACACACTAAAACACAACACTCAACCCCACAAAACACACACATATGCAATCTCCTTAAGTATGGAGGGGAGCAAGGGATTTTCATTCCAATTGCATGCCAACAATATCTCAATTTATCTCAGCAAGCTTGCTAGAACAATGCACGTAACAACGTATTTTTCTCAAGCCGTTCTCAAATTCTTAATTTCCTCGGAGCTTTTACAAGAGAGCACAGTGAACCATGCAACCCTCGAGGCAAAGTATATTTCAATAGCCGGAACACATGGATATGCAGATCCACCAATTGACCAAGTTCGGTCAGTGAGCTCACTAAGTACGACCCACCGCTAGACCTGATCTGCATGCACAGCCATCTTTCTCTTAGTTGCTAAACCTGACTCCCAAACTCATTACAATTAGAGGCCCTCGGCACTCCCAATCAAGTCACAAATCCTCTCAAAAAAACCATCCCCACAAGTCCTCACACACAGTGTGCTTGCCCTAACAACGGTGCCATGAGGTCCAACTGCATACACCTGTCACACTTTGTGCAACTGCTAGAACAGCTCAATCTGGCTGCTTCCCTTACAAACTACTCAAAACCTACACAGAGGCTGACACAACACAATTTCTCTTTTACACTGAACCAGAAAAGGAACAGAGCTTTCTCTCAGATGTATCCCAGCAAACTCTCAAGATGGTGCAGCATCACTGTCGCTGAATCTCTTCCTTATCTCAAGTAAACCAAAGTTTTTATCCAAAATGTTTCTCTTGTTCTATTTCTCTGTGAGCTTGCTAAACTTGCATTCTAGCTGAGGCTCGAAGCTACTAACTCTTATGCATCACAACAAGTCCAGATCCAAACTGAAACTTTATTACTGTATGTGGGAGGTAGATATCTTGTTTTACTACGTGACATTCTACCTACTTATACTATGGGAGATTGATTATTACAAATGGTCTTTTAGTAAGTTAAATCCTTTGTCAGCTGATAATCCTTCGTCCGAACTGGCACAATACTCTTGGCAGAGTGCCGCTTGGTCCTTCTTTTAGTATCCTCAAAGAGCTAAGTGATGTCGATGTTGCTCACCCTAGCAGCAGAGTAGCTCACTGACTTGTACTCAATAGCTGCTTAATCCTTGATCACCAATCATGCTTCATATTAGGCTTTTGGGTCTGCTCTGAAGGTGACAGCATCATATTCTAGACTCAGTAACCAAGGAATGCTTCAGATTTCGAGCCCACTTGCTATTCCCATCAGCTGAAGGCTGTTTCTAGGCCATGCCCAGGGTTCTTTTGATTACCCCCATGCATGATATCTTTTCTCCGGATCTCCAGGGACCACACGTCATAGATTACAGACATGTAGTTATCTAAATTAGTCCCAGTCTGTGTACAAGCACATCCCACTGAAAGTTGAATTCTCTATTGCAGACGGATGTTTGCATGAGTGAGCTCACTCTTTGGCCTTATTGTCATGCATGCCTGTAAGGTACAGTGCAACAATGAAGTCCTTATGTTTTAATTCCATTGCTTCTGTTTCTATCATAGAGCTCTCAACCTTGGTGACCTTGCTTCTTCATGTGCCATTTGCACTGTTAATCCGCTCTCTGTGCTTCTGCTTTGCTAATGTGTAAGGTATGTGAATTCGCAAAATTACACCCTTAGACACACTGTGGGCATGACATCATGATGTATTCAGTCTGGAAAATCCACAATTTCCAATTAGCACAATCCTGTTCAATCCAAATGCCCAGGAAGACGTTGGCAAGTCCAAGGTCATTGACCTTAAAATGAAGGTTCATCTGGATCATGATCCAATCATAGAGTGGTTTGGAGTTTATTGCAATCAGGCTATCATCGATGTGGACAGGGATGATGATAAAAAGATCAGAGCTGTCAGTAGGCATTGTAATGGAGGGATCAGGAGGGCTAGACCATCTACCATAGAATACAGCACAATCCATGATACAGCTTTCGAGACCATAGAGTGTTTTGTGGAGACAGAGAACCATCTTGGGGTCAGATAGAGGGAAACCAGGTATCTGACAGATGTAGACCTCCTGGGCCAAGGGTGCATTCAGGAATGCGGCTTTGACGTTGAATGTAAATAGTTCAAGGTTGTCTTTTGCAGCTAGGGCAAGGACGAGGCAGATGCTGACCATTTTGGTGACTAGTGCATACATGTCTCCATAGTTGTCTGGTTGTTGGGCAAACCCTTGTGTGATGAGCCTAGCTTTCTCCATGATCTTTGGGTGGGTCTTCTTTATGAAAGTCCGGTGAGCACTGATGGCCTTTTTACCAGGGGGTAAGTAGCACTGAGAGATAACCTTCTGGTCAACGAGGTTGGAGTGTTTGGCATCAATAGTGACTTTCCAAAGGTCACTCTCAGGTTGAGCCATGGCCTCTTTGAATGTAAGGAGTGGTTTGTTTAGGTCCCATTCACAGGTAGTGGGCAATCTACCACAGTCGTGGAATGAAAGCATGCAGCAGGGTTGGGAGGAGACGACAGATTTGAAGGTCTGGAGTGGTGTAAGTTCAGCAGTAATTTCTTCGGCACAGTGATGAGCCTCCAGGCTCTGTATGCTCAGAATTCGCGGATTTATCCATTCATCACCCAATACCTTCAAAACAACTCCATTATAACCCCCACATACTCCATAATACTGCCAACCCTCGATAACATCATGGATTTTTGCATTATATGCCACCCACACACAGATACAATCCTAAAACCGTGACCTTCATACTCCTTCAACACTTTGTTATCCTTCCAGCTTGCCACACATCACAATTACCATATCCCATCATGGCAAGGCACCATTGATTGCCAATCATCCTAAAACAGAATTGCTGCATCACTTAGAAGCACCTAGTTGACATGCCTATCAATCATTTAATGAAATGATGTGATTGACATGATTACCCTTCCAGCTACAATAATTACAGCCATGGCAACTACAGACCGCATTTATTAAGGCTGTTACAATGCCAAGACCTCAAATTATTGTGGACACAAGCATACACCTCAGCACAACAACTGCAGCTTAGTAATCCGCAGCTAAACAGTACCTAATGATCTTGTTAAGGACGTGCCAAATAGATGAAGATAACTTGCACAAGCAGAGCCTGGTGGAGTGCATGGGCTTTGGCGAAGCTACTAGCAATGTCACCCTTGAGCCAAAACCCTGAAGTTAAATTATGGAGTGGAGTCCACAGAGAGCGAAAATTTGGATAGAGTCAAGAGATAGTCCAACAGAGTGGAAGCCATGGACTTGAGAGCGATAGATTAGACTTGGAATCAGAGAGAGATTTGGCTAAACCAAGTTGATATTCAAACTGAGTATCTACAAGTAATTCTACAGTATATATATAAGAGTAGATAAATCCGAGTTGGAGTCCAATGGACTCTGGCAGAGGTCTGTTCACTACTGGATTCAGGTTCTAGAATTAATATGTGAAATAGTGAAATGAAATGATAAATGAAATATCAAATGAGGCATAGTAATGGTAAGTGGTTGGAGGCTGCAGAATCCGGTGCTGGTGTTAGGATTGAAGTTGGAATGGGTGTGAAGCAGAGTCTGGCAGCATGCATATAACAGTATCCCCCCTTAGCATTCTTGCCCTCAAGAGTGCTGATCCTGATGGCCGATCAATGCAGTATGCCTGGCAGAATTTTCAAGTGTGGGAATTTTACCATTTAACTTCATACCACTGCCATCTCCCTTCTTTTCGAAATTATCTTTTCCTCACCATCTATCATGTCACAGCCTATTGAATACCGCCTTTCTGTAACCCCTGAGCTGTATGAGTCAGCCCTAACCCTCGAAGATTTTTCAATTGAGGAGATTGAAGCTCAGGCCACCACGGAGGAGAATTATGCGGAGGCTGTGGTGAAACATGCTGCTTGGAAGGAAGCAAAGGCAGCAGCAGAGCAGGAGGAGAAGTCTAGATTGGCTTGGGAGGCACGGATTGCAAAGGTTGAGGCTCTGAAGCAAAAGGCTGAGGAGAAAAGGAAGGCAGAGGAGAAGAGGAAGGAAGAGGAGCGACAAGAGGAGGAACAGCTTCATTTGTTGAAGGAGCAAGAGAATGCAGCAGAGAGGAAAAGGTTGGCAGATTTAAAGGAAAAGGAGCTTGAGGAGGCCACAGAGAAGAAGAAAAGGAATGACTTAGAGAAAAAGGAGAAGAAAGAGGCAGCAAAGAAGTTGAGAAAGAAACAAAAGAAAAAGGAGAAGGCAAAAAAGGCAGCAGAGTCCGGTGGAATTCCGGATGTGGTGGAGATGTTGAGGGAAGAAAAGGGTACTGATGGAGATAGCAAGGGGGAGTTGTCAGAGGCATTGAAGGCCCTAGCACATCAACACTTGAAGGAGAGATGCGAGGGAAAATGGAGGGCAACAGAGCCTGGGATGTCTTCTGTGGAGAGAAGGAAGAGGAAGCAGATGACTAAGTCTGCAAGTGTAATGGAGAGTGGGGAGGAGAGGGTGGCAAGTTCCAGTAAGAGGGTAAAGTTGGAGGTTGTGGGACCCACAGAGGGGGAGGACAAATTTTTGGGTAACAGTGAATATTTCCTCTGCCGGCTTATCAGTTGTTAACTTTGGTTTTAGAGCGCTGTCTGTGGTGTCGTCTGGATAGCACCAGATGTTTCACAAAGCCAGCCTCTGAGAAGTCAAATTGAGGACAGACTTGCTTGTGCTGCAAGATCAAGAAGTCCACCTGTTCTTTCAACAAGGGAACCACCTCCTCGCTCATTGTCAGCTCCAATGAAATTTCCAAGGTTCTCCACAACTTGGTGGCTACAGTGACTGTACTGGCTGGAAAAGTCAACAGTTTAACAGGTAAAGTCACTTCCCTCCAGAGCTGCATTGGGGATTTATGCAACAATTACCATACCGAGGACCTTGAGTCCCCTTCAGATTTCTTGTTGGATTCTGAACTGGAGGGATGAAAGGCATCTTGCACAGAGTTACACGATTTGGAAAGGGTGAATAGTGAGGTGCTCTGGTGGGTGATGGGATTCTGGTTGGATCACAACATTGTGCAGCTGAGGAAAGGGGGTCTGTTGGAGCCAGAGAAAGTGGATCCCCAGGATCTATATGAAATCACCAATCATCAGTTCTGGTATGGCACCGGCGGTCTGGAGATGATTGAGATCATGAAGGTGCGGTATGCTTTGTTTCAAGTGACAAGGAACGAGTTTTACAAGCTGGGAGGCCACCGGTCTGAATGGAAATTTTGGAAGGATCACTTGCGCAAGCACTGTAAGGACTTCATGGTAGAGGACTCAGATCCTGAAGAAAAGATTCTCAATGGCAAGGTTCAAAAGGTGCGGAAGCTGTATGGGGATGACTTGGGCATTCCCGCCCTTGATAACCTATTTGTCTTGGAAACAGATCTTGCGGTGGTGGTTACCAGCGGAGAGGATGAGGGTGAAGATAGTGGTGACAGTCAGGGATTGGAATCCGTGGAGGATGAAGGAAAGCACCAGCAGGGGAAGAGGATGTGGAGATGGTGGATGCAGTGCTGTGGATGACTCCAATGCCTAAGCACTTCTGGGTGCCTTTCTTGGACTTTTTACATGCATACATAGGAATTTTTTTTGTATGTGTTAAATACATCTGGGCCCACAGGGCCCTCTTCTTGTTGACTTTGTAAGTTGAAAGAGTAAGTAGGAGTGTGAATTTGCAATAGGGAGTAAGAAATGAATATGAAATATGGAGTGCGGTTTCCGCTGGAGTCTGGTCCCGATTAGAAAATAAATTTGCAATAGTTTTTGTGGATTCTATTTGAAATAAGAGAGGTCAGAGCTGGTAGAGACTGATAATGTTACAGGTGAGGGAGAAGTTAGATAGTGGATTTTTGGATGGTGACTTTGGTGAGTGGTCCTGGTTTGTCTTGGTAACGGCGGTGAAAATCTTCAATGAAATCATCGGTGGAGAACTCGGTGGCCAGTAACCAAGCAAATTCTTTGTTGGTACCCTCATAGTCTAGCCATTGAATCCTGTAGAGGAGAGGACATCGGAAATAGCAGTCAAGCTTAGAGTCAAGGATCTGAGCTATTTTGTACTGCTCTTCACCATCAACTTCCACCGGAGGTGGCAGAGGTTAAATGCCATTGGGGATGGTGTTTTCTTCTACAGGTTCAAGTTGTGATATGTGGAAGACAGGATGAATGGCACAGAGGTCCAGTGGGAGTTTGAGCGTGAAGGAATGGGAGCCTGGTTGGGCTATGATTTTGAATGGTCCAAGGAATTTCTCCACAAATTTTGCAGTAGGGCGAGTAGTCTTGATGTGCTTGGAACTAAGGAAGACCTTGTCACTTACTTTGAAAGGAGGAGCCAGATTCCAGCACTTGTCTGCTTGAACCTTGTAGTGAGACTGTGCCTGAGTGATTTTGTCATGTAAGAATTGGTGTAGTTCATTTAGATTGACTACAAAGTCATGGGCCCAAGCGGAGGCAATGTCATGTTCCAGATGGATAGTGATATTGGGATAGTAACCTTTGTTGGCGAAGAATGGAGAGATTCTGGTGGAGGCATTCAGAGCATTGTTGTATGCAATTCAGCAATGGGTAGTAGTAAATCCCAGTTGTCCTGTTGATAAGAACAATAGATGTGGATGTACTGTTCCAAGGTTTGGTTTGCACATTCCATTTGTCCGCTGACCTCTGGATGATATCTGGAAGTAAAGTGAAGTTTCATGTCAAGGGCTTTAGCAAGGGCACATGTGAATTGGGAGACAAACTCAGAGTCATGATCAGAAGTGATGTGGTTAGGGATGCCATGCTTGGAGAAAACATGAATGACGAATAACTGGGCAAGTTCTTTGGAATTAATGGTGTCGTGTGTAAGGATAAAGATGGCTTGCTTACTTGCACAGTCAATTACAACAAGAATAGCAGTGAATCTGTTGGAGTCCAGTAATTGTTCAATGAAATCCATTGAAATAGAATCCCACGGGTGTTCCAGAACCAGCAAGGGTTTAAGCAAACCATAAGGACAATGTCTAGGTGTCTTGTTGCAACCGCAAACCATACAAGATTTGATATAGTGGCAAACATATTCATGCATCTGTGGCCAGGTATAGCTCCATTGGACTAATTCCAAGGTCCAATTTTGGCCAAAATGACTTGCCAAGATGTGATTGTGATTATTCTGTAGGACATGGTGACGAGGCTGGTGACAGGCACCTGTGAAACTGAGCATGGCCTAGCATGAACACACTATCACCTGCACCCAATCTCACTAAACACACACACACACACAATCTCCTTAAGTGTGGAGGGGAGCAAGGGATTTCATTCCAATTGCACACCAACAATATCTCAATCTATCTCAGCGAGCTTGCTAGAACAATGTATGTAACAATGTATTTTTCTCAAGCTGTTTTCTAATTCTCTGTTTCCTCAAAGCTTTTTACAAGAGAGCATGGTGAACCATGCAACCCTCAAGGCAAAGTATATTTCAAAGGCCAGAACACATGGATACGCAGATCCGCAAAATGACCAAGTTCAGTCAGAGAGCTCGCTAAGTACAACTCGCCACTAGATCTAATCTGCATGCAACACCACCTTTCTCTTAGTTGCTAAACCTGACTCCCAAACTCGTCATGATTAGAGGCCCTCGGCACTCCCAATCAAGTCACAAATCCTCTCAAAAAAACCATCCCCACAAGTCCTCACACACAGTGTGCTTGCCCTAACAATGGTGCCTTGAGGTCCAACTGCACACACCTGTCACACTTTGTGCAACTGCTAGAACAGCTCAATCTGGCTGATTCCCTTACAAACTACTCAAGACCTACACAGAGGCTGACACAACACAATTTCTCTTTTACACTGAACCAGAAAAGGAACAGAGCTTTCTCTCAGATGTATCCCAGCAAACTCTCAAGATAGAGCAGCATCACTGCTGCTGAATCTCTTTCTTATCTCAAGTAAACCGAAGTTTTTATCCAAAATGTTTCTCTTGTTCTATTTCTCTGTGAGCTTGCTAAACTTGTGTTCTAGCCAACTGTTAGACCCAATGTCCCAACAAGAGTAAGCAACAGCTGTATCGCTTTCATACAGTCACCATTGAGTCTCGTAGAGTTAGAAGACCAAGACTAATGCTTTAGCACTTAGCGTGAATGACTGTGTTTCAGTATGAATAAACTTTAGCTCAAAGCTAGGGAATATACAGCTTTGAGTACGCTACTTATATACTAAAGTGAGAGTCCTAATAATAAGTCGACCGTATTAGAAAGTGACAAACAAAGTACATGGCGACCGAGTCTGACTACGTGTCAATGTGAAGACTCCGTGGAGTCGCAGATCCTAAAGATAAGATAAGAGTAAGCGCTGAAGATAAGATAAGATAAGAGGCGCTTAGATAAGAAAAACAAATAAATCATAACATTACCCTCTTGTTAAGGCAGGCGTCCTGACTGCTGTTAAGATATGCTCATCGGTTCCCAGGGCGATTTAGTGTCTGTTGAAGGATCGTCGTGTCCTCTGAATATGTCCCAGAGCTCGTACAGCTCGTCCCAACTTCTAAGTTTCTTCCCTGTCCTTGGGTCTGTGTGGTATTCCCAATCCTCCTTTTTGCCATTGACCATATTTACATGTTCAGCGAGGTACTCGTTGATGAGTTCCTCGGTGTCCATGTCGTCCTCCCATACCCAGCTGTTTGACTCTGGTCCGTAGCCTTTCCACTTGACGAAGTAATCTGTAGTCCATCGCCATGGTTCTCCAGCTTTTCCTTGGACCTTGTGTTCTCTGCTGTCGAGGACTTTCTCGATTTCATAGTGTTCTTCTCTGTTAATGAGGTCTGGTGGCGGTGGAGGTGGTTGTTCTTGGTTTGGGAATGCGGGTGGTGTATACGGGGTAAGGAGTGATTCGTTAAAAGTGGGATGGATGTGCCAGTTTGTTGGGAGTTTCAGGGTGTATGCTGATGCTCCTTTCTTTGCGACGATGAGAAATGGACCTGTGCATTTGTCGTCGAGTTTTTTCTTTGGTTGTGGGAGATTTAGGTTGGTCGTGTCGAGCCATACCTTGTCTCCTACTTGGTATTCAACTGCAGGTTGCTTTTTTCTATCGTATTGGGCTTTCATTTGGTTGGCAGCTTTTTCCAGAGCTCGTTTGGCTTCTTCATGGATTTTCTGTATTTCTGAAATGAAGGTGGTGGACACAGGCGTCCAGAAGGGTGCTCGCGGTTTGGCGCCAGGGAGGATGTTAGCGTTATAGCCATAGTTAACCTCGAAGGGGCTTTTACCGGTGGTGGAGTGTATGCGGTTGTTGTGAGTGAAGGCCGCGAGGGATAGCCATTCGACCCAGTCATCTTGAAGATGGTTGACGAATATTCAGAGGTATTTTTCAACCTCTTGGTTAACTCGTTCTGTCTGGCCATCTGTCTGGGGGTGGTAGGGGGTGGATGCGTTCGCCTTGATCTGTAGCAAGTCATAGAGGTCTTTCATGAACTTGGAAACAAACACGGTGCCTCGGTCAGAGATGACTACTTGGGGCATTCCGTGCTTGGCATAAACTTCGTCTCGTAGAATTTTGGCCCACCCTTCCGATGACAGCTCCGTCGTACATGCTATGGGTATGATTTCCTTGGAGAATCGGTCAACAATCATTAAGATGGTGTCTTGACCATTGCACCTAGGTAAACCAGTGACCATGTCAACAGAGATGTGTGTCCAAGGTCGGGAGGGGATGGCGTTTGGATGAAGTGGCACTGCTTTTGCTTGAGTACTTGTCTTGGTTTGTTGGCAAGTCTCGCAGGCATGGATGTAATTCTCTATGTCCTTCTTCATCTTGGGCCACCAGTATTCTCGTAACACGGGTTCTTTGGTCTTTTCAATGCCAGGGTGTCCCGCCGTGATATGGTCATGAGAGGCTGCGATAATTTCCCCTCGCAACGCATGATCTTGGGGAATATAGATACGGTGATCGTAATAGATCAAACCGTCATCTAGCTTCATCCCTCGATCATGATTGAGGGATGCAGAGACGTTCTTGTCCCATCGGTGGTGGTCGAGCATGGCTTGCTTGATTTTGGTATGAACTTCCTCGATTGTCGGCATGACCAATGCCCGGAAGTGTTCTGGTTTGAGGATGATAACCTCATCATTGTCCTCCTTCCCCTGTTCATGATCTGCTCTTCGACTAAGTAAGTCAGCTTTCTTGTTCGACGTTCCGGGTTTGTGGTGGAGAGAGAAGTGGTATTCCACCAATTCTGTGACCCAACATGCTTGGTGGCGGTTCAGTTTCTGGGGCTTTCAGAAATACTGGAGATTCTGATGATCTGTCCAGATTTCAAAATCCTGAGCCGCTCCCATCAGGTAGTGTCTCCACTCGTCGAGCACAAGCATAATTGCGAGCAGTTCTTTGTCGTAAATTTCGTAATTTCGCTCTGTTACTGTCAGAGACTTGGATAGGAACGCGACTGGGCACCATTTTCCATCCTGCTCTTGCGATAACACAGCGCCTATTGCTCCTTCACTGGCGTCCACCTCAATCCCCCGACTTCCAATTAATGATTGGGTTGTGTCGGGTTAGCCAGTCATGGCCAAGGAATATCTGTCTGTCGCCGAGTTCTGTTACAGCTAAGTCTATTTGTTCTGCGTGATCCCCGACTATGAGTCGGACCTCGGTGTATCGGGTAGTTGATCCTCCTTGATTACGAGTTCCATTGGCATTGTAGACTGGGATGGGTGCAGCGATGGCGTGAGTCGGGATTTTGTGTTTTTTGACGAATGATCGGTCGATGGCACTACTGGTGCACCCGCTGTCTACTAACACAGACGTCGCAATTTTGGTGATATTCTCCAAGGTCTCGATTTGGACGTCGATGGTTAAGTCCTTGCCCTTCCCGCTTAATGCGCTGATGTATCGCCTTGGTTGTCATAGTTCTTTGAGCCACCAAAGTGCGTCGATTCACATCACCTTCCGTATTCCCTCGATCATGCTGTCCACAACCTCCTCTGCTCGTGCCTTGTGAATCCAATTCTTTAGGATTGCCTTCGCCTCCAACTCTGTCTTGGCTTCTACTATGCCGTGCAGAGTCCACTCGGCTCTGAATGGTTTAAGCCATTCATGCGGGACCTTCTCAGCCTTCACGTCGACCCGTGAAGGTTCGACTACTGTTGGCGAGGTCACCGCAACTTCTATAGGGGGTGTTAATTTACTCTTCATGTTCATCATGAAGTTGGTGTTGTCATCTTGGTCCGGAACCTCAGACATCTCTACCTTATGCCCCCTATTCACTGCCTGGGCGCTAGCAGCTTCCATCCATTCCACCTGGTTGGTCGGGGCCATTGCGCATCCAACGGTTTTTGCTACTCGCTGGTCTTCGTCGACGTCGCCTAGGGGGATGTCACGCCGAACCTCATTGGAGGAATCAGATTGTAGCAAGCCCAGCAGGACCTTGGGACCGCTGGTGACAGCAGTAGACTTGACTTGTGCCAAATGAACGGTCTTACCAGCTCGGTCGTCTCCCTTGGTACTCAGCGGGTCGTTCCACTCCCATCTAGGTCCTTGGTTGGTTCCAAAGCCCCCTGTGCCTCAGGGGATTTACACTTTGGCAACTGTACAGTAATCTCTTTTACCAGAGGAGGTTTCACCGTAGCTATTCCCTCGAATCCTCCAGCGAGGCTGGAGCTCTGTAGAGCCGCTTGGTCAGGGGGGGCGAGACACTCCTGAGGAGCCACTTGTTCCCCTGTCCCATCCGGTCACTCGTTCGTCAATGCGGCTTGAAACTCCCCAAGAGAAGGCCTTGACTGGCACAACACTGTTATGATGGGTATCGCTATGGTGGGTGACTCATCATTCGCTTTCGCCCATAATGGGTTACTTGTCAAATGTCTAGCCGGTAGTTTGACGACTACTGCTAGTTCTTGGGGTCCTGGGTGATTCTTGCTTAGTTCCTGGTCTGATTGCGAAGTCGTGGGTATATTTGAATGCGTGGTAGGTACTACAGAGATATAAGTACATTTGTCAAGCGCGATTTGTGTACCAGCTGAAACTAAGTCTTTGGCCGAGTAAGTTGAATCAATTACTTCTCGGCATCCTCTTTTACCTCCTCGACCGTCGCCATTACTTCTACCATTGGATGGTGATCCCAATAAGTGTTGAACCGATGTAGAGCTTCCTCCCTGGTTTTCGGCGCGTTGGGGCAGTCGCGTTTGAAGTGACTGATCTTTCCGCATCGGTAACACTTTGCTGTTGTGGCTGCTGTGCTGATATCCATGGGCATTCCTGCTCCTCCATATGTGGTTCCCGACAGTGTCTTCTGCGTTGGTACACTTGTCGATGCTACTCCCTTTGGCATGGTCGTTTTTGACGCTTGTGGCTTAGAGTCAATGCGCCGTCCCATGCCTTCCGCCTGTTTGAGTCACCAGTTGTAGTTGATTCGGAGTAAGCGAGCCTTCCACGTGTCATAGGTGGTTGGCAGATCGCCATCGGCTGCGTATATCATATTTTTACTGGTTTTGCGGGCAGCTCTCTTGATCTGTGTGATCATCACTTGCTCATTGTTGTGGACATTGGCGTAAAAGGCTAGCTCTTTGAATTGCTGGAAGAACTGGTCGCCGTCCTTGAAGTCCACCTGTCTGAGCTTTTCCCACTGAGCGCGCTTTATCTCTGCATCGGCATCCTTCCAGAACCTCGTATTGAGGGTTGCTTTGAAGTCCTCGTAGGTTGGATACAGCTGATCCCCATTGTTGTTCCTTCCTATGATCCTAGCACATAACTCCCACCATTTCTGAGTGTCGCCTGCGAGTCGCGAGACGCAGAAAATTACTTTATGTGGGGGATAGTAGAAGTGTCAGTTGAACAGTTTGAAGTGCAGTTCACACTTTTGGAAGAATCAGGTGATGCTGGTAGAATCCCCTTTGAAGTCGTCGACTTCCTTCAAGATTTTAAGCTTGAATTCGTCATAGGGAGCGACATTCCCGGTGGTGAGAGTCCAAGGAGTGGGAGGAGTGGGTGCCTTCAGAGGCGCTGGATGATGCGGTAGTGCCCATCGCTGAGGTGGGGCGGGAGGTTGTGGTGGCTGAGCAGGTTGCCCACCACCACCACTTTGCGAGCCCGCACCTGCGAATGGTCTGTAGCTGCTTGGATACGTTCCTGGTGGTTCGTTCCCTCTGGTGTAGGAGAAGGCATGTTGGCCTCCGCTATGACATCTTTGTAGGGAGCGAGCAGTTCCATAGGTGCATTTCGGTGGACTTCATTGAACAAGAGGCGAGCGTTTCGCTCTGCCTTGTACTGTAGAATGTCATCTGCTGGGACTCCTCATTGTTTCTTCATAAAATAGTCATTCCCGGCTTGGGTTTGCCCCCAATCCAGGATGAATGGTAATTCGTAAGCATAATAATTGTATAGCTCGTGATAATCAGCTCGTTTTAACTCTTCTGGGATTGCAAGGCTGAGATCCGTAGCTGTTCTCTGGTAAAATCGAATGGCATCAGGCAGTGCCATTGCTGGGAGGGGTTCTGGGGTAGGTGTGTGAGATTGACGGCTCGGGGGTCGACTCATTCGACTCGGGTATTCCGTCGGGGTAGGGAGTCATATTGGGGAATGGCGTGGCGGGTTGGGGAAGCTCATAGAGGGTGCCCTCGCCGCTTGTTTTGTTGGTGAGGTACTCATATCGCAGCTCAGGGGGCATGAGTAACTCTGGTGAAGGTTGTGGCTCTGATCTGAGCTGTCTGTCAATTTGCTCCCAACATCTTCAGTGATGGCAGGGTCAAAGCGGTGAACGCTGCTCCGTGACGTTAGTCCAGTAGTTGCTCTCGGGAGGGTGGAGGGTTGAGGTGCTGACAACGGGTTCCTCAACGGCTCATACAGGCTCGGGTCTGTGCTCATGGGTCTGGACGGGTTGGTCCCAGACTGGGGGAGCCCCTCAATGTTGCTGATAGGCTGACATGGGGGGAGGGGTTCGGTGCTCGGGTGAGTTGTTGCATGGGGTTGTGAAGTAGGCGCTGTATGTGATAGTGACATTATCCCAGAACTTGCTTGGGCTGACTGGGGCTGAGGGTGCTGGAGGATTGGCATCCCAAGTATGGTCACAGGTGGGAGGGGCGGTGACTCGTATGTTGTGGCCCACATCGAATGCCCTGCCGTTCTCTTGGTAATGGGCATACTCACCGGGTGAGGGAGATCGAGGGGCATATGGGGGATCCTCGGCAGAAGTGGTGGAGGAGACGACAATGATAGGCGTGCACCTTCGGGGAGGGGTAGGAGGCCTTCTCTCTGGGATGACGGGAGAAATCGATGATGAGCCTCCAGGCTCTGTATGCTCAGAATTCGCGGATTTATCCATTTATCACCCAATACCTTCGAAACGGCACCATTATAATCCTCACACACTCGATAATACCACGGATTTTCGCAGTATAAGCCACAAACATTCAGATACAATCCTAGAACCATAACATCCACCCCTCACACACTCTGTTATCCTTCCCAGCTCACCTCACATCTCAATTACCGTATCCCATCATGGCAAGGCACCTTTGATCAACAATCATCCTAAAACGGGGTTGCTACATCACTCAGAAGCATCTGGTTGATGTGCCCATCAATCATTTAATGAAATGACATGATTGACGCGAGTACCCTCCCAGCTACGATAATTACAGCTACGGCAACTATAGACCGTGTTTACTATGGCTATTACAAAAGCCAAGGACTTACAGCCTTACTAAGGCTTCGAAGAATATTCTATTTATAAAATTGTACTTGTAGTATAAAAACTAGGTAGATACCACATTTTTAGAGCTAGTTCTTACCCAGTTGACGAGGCTACGGCATTACCAGTCAGCTCCGGTTACTCCAAGTTATTCCCCACTGCTTGCTTTACTCTTTAAATGTTGTTGGTTGCACCAATACACAAAATCTTGCGTCAATAACTTGCTTTTGTCTTTTAATGCCACAACATTGCTTCACTTTCACCACATAGGATTGTTTTATCGCTTTCACCTTCTACATTGCCGTCGTTTTCATCGCCCAGTTCAGTATTGCCTCCGTGTAGGCCCAGTTCAGCTCCATAGGATCACCCTCGTCTTTATCATTGTTCAGAGTTGCTGTGCATCTATTGCCACAGCACTCCACTCAGCACCTCAGTTGCTACAATTTCTACCAGTTTCTTGCAGTCTCCGTATGTTTATTGCTATTGTTTCGACTCACAATATTAGATACACCCCAAGCCACGTTTACTAGGCTATTTCGACATCTTCTAGTGCATTGCTACGATTTCCAGAGCATTGCTACGATTTCTAGAGCCATTTTCGTGCTCTTTAGCCCATCCCCACGTTTCCTAGACCATTTTTGTGGTCTCTATTCTGGTTTCTTGGTATTCATGTCATACCAGATTCCTTCCCATCTCGTTTATCGAGATCCTTCCCAGCTTACAGCCAACGTCTATTAGTACTCCTTGACCAAGAGTACTACTTCGCTGACTGAAAAGTCGCAGTGTATCTTGCATTATTGAGGAATTGACCGCACGGAGGTGCACCGAACCACTCGCACACACATTGCCTTGATTGCTGTGTTGCTACGTTAATTGCCTAAGCTCTCTCTGAGTTTTGGGTGTTGCCGTTGCCACGGAAGTCTAGGCTCATCATCGACTCAGGAACCCCCCCCTCCTCTGACCCTGCGAGTCCAGTGAAGTTGTCGAGCAGGATCGGTCAGTGTGGTACGGGTGCGATGATTCTGGGTGGTCACTGCTTGAGCGGGATGCCATTGTATGGGTCTACGAGGTCGGTAGAGGCTGTGGAGTTGGTAGAGACTGGGGGTCAGAACCTCTCTTCTTTGCAGTGGTCTGTATTGAAACCTGAATGCGAGAAGGAGGGCTATGGAAAGAAGAGTGGCGCTGGGAATTCCTAGTGCGAGAGCGAGGATAGTAGCATCGTCATTTTCCATGGGGTTGTTCTGGGTAAGAGAATGATAGGGTAAAGCTTTGAGCTAATTGTTAGACCCGATGTCCTAACAAGAGTAAGCAATGGCTGTATCGCTTTCGTACAGTCACCATTGAGTCTCGTAGAGTTAGAAGACCAAGACTAATGCTTTAGCACTTAGCGTGAATGACTGTGTTTCGGTATGAATAAACTTTAGCTCAAAGCTAGGGAATATACAACTTTGAGTACACTACTTATATACTAAAGTGAGAGTCCTAATAATAAGTCGACCATATTAGAAAGTGACAAACAAAGTACATGGCGACCAAGTCTGACTATGTGTCAATGTGAAGACTCCGTGGAGTCACGGATCCTAAAGATAAGATAAGAGTAAGTGCCAAAGATAAGATAAGATAAGAGGCACTTAGATAAGAAAAACAAATAAATTGTAACACCGACACTCGAAGCTACTAACTCTTACACACCACAACAAGTCCAGATCCAAACTGAAACTTTATTACTGTATGTGGGGGTAGGTATCTTGTTTTACTATGCGAAATTCTACCTACTTATACTACTGGAGATTGATTATTACAAACAGTTCTTTAGTAAGTTAAATTCTTTGTTGGCCGATAATTCTTTGTCCGAACTGGCACAACACTCTTGGCAGAGTGCCGCTTGGTCCTTCTTTTAGTATCCTCAAAGAGCTAAGTGATGTCGATGTTGCTCACCCTAGCAGCAGAGTAGCTCACTGACTTGTACTCAATAGCTGCTTAATCCTTGATCACCAATCATGCTTCATATTAGGCTTTTGGGTCTGCTCTGAAGGTGACAGCATCATATTCTAGACTCAGTAACCAAGGAATGCTTCGGATTTCGAGCCTGCTCGCTATTCCCATTGGCCGAAGGCTGTTTCTAGGCCATGCCCAGGGTTCTTTTTATTATCCTCAAATGTGATATTGTTTCTCTGGATCTCCAGGGACCATGCATCATAGATTGCAGACATGTAGTTATCTAAATTAGTCTCAGCCTGCATACAAGTGCATCCCACTGAAGGTTGACTTTTCTATTGCTGACAGATGGTTGAACAAGTGAGCTCGCTCTTCAGCCTTAGTGCCATGCATGCCCATAAGGTACAGTGCAGCGATGATGTCCTTATATTTTAATTCTGTTGCTTCTTTTTCTATCATAGAGCTTTTCAACCTCAGTGACCTTGCTTCCTCATATGCCACTTGCACTGTCAGTCCGCTCTCTATGCTTTGCTAATGTGTGAGGTATGTAAATTCACAAAATTACACCCTTAGCCATGCTGCAGGCATGACAACACAGACAGAGATCCTCAGAGTCCAGGACATAGATGCGGTTATCAAGACAGAGGATGTCTGATTCATCTATGGACCACTGAGAGGGGGAAGTAGGGGTGGAATATTTGGCCTGCCAGAAGCCTTCGGCAGCTGCGGAGTCAGATGGTTGTGCTTGCTTGATATCTAAATGGAGTTTGTCAATATCCATTATGGCACTAGCACGGTGATGAGCCTCCAGGCTCTGTGCGCTCTGAAATTGTGGAAACAACCTACAATTTATCACATACCTCCCTTGCACAGACTTTCAGTAAACCTAACGTTGCAAGTCCGGCATAGGTTGAACCATATTCAATCTCCCACTCCACGCAAACTTTCACTTTGATACTTATGAGTTGTTGTGCCTCCAGGCACATTGATTGCCAATCATTCCGCAGTAAATTAAACATGCGTCATTATTCTAGGCCTTCGCACATGGACAGAGCCCTACGGTCACGCGGTTTAACTAGGCATAGGCTATGCATAGCTACGGATTCTCAAGGAACCATATGGATACACCTCTACGGCTTAGAAATATAGCAAGGATTAGTGAGCCATTAACTACGGATGAGTAAGTAGTAAGTAGATTAGTAAACCTTCTGAAGTTTTAATAGGCTACGCGAAGTTTTAATAAGTATGCACAGTAGAAGTAGCATATAGCATAGTGAACTACAGTTACAAATAGTTCGCTACGCTCACTAATTGTGTGCTGCGGTTATCAAGCAAAAGTAAAAGTTTGCTTACTTAGCAAGTACAGTTCTGTAGTATAAAAGATCATGGCCTGTAGATAGAAGAAGAATAACAATCCCCTAGAGGATACATACACCACCCATACCACCCAATACACGTGAATTAAAGTTAATATCTCTATGTTCTTAAGAGATATAACACTTTGTGAAGTTTCTCCAAACTCGCTAGCTACCAAGTGTTAAATAACTTGATTCACATCCTCTCGTCCAAAACACAAGCAAGGGTATCGTATAAAGACTACCTTGTTTGTCATCCTCCTGTCATAAATTCACATACCTGCAGACTTCAAAGGGTAATCCGTAGCTAGGATTCCGGACTTTTAGTCTCTAACACCAACATACTGTTTCTATAAGTTAGGAACAATACTAATTCGAGTTTCTCTAGATAAGCCAGCTCCATCTCTGCGTTTCTCTAAAGAAAGCACGTGAGCATAGGAAAATAGATTCTACCGGAACTGTAGCCAGGATTCCGACACCACATAGTTCGCACCGCCTCTAGGTCGCCCCCACTCAGCATACACCCATGTTTACACGCATCCCTTCCCTTCTAGGAAAGTTTGCATACATACCTTGAGCCTCTGAACAGCCTTCAGAGAATCATAACAAAGTGTAGCAATACTTTGCTACCTCATAAGAAGCTACAGTCATCGCACGGAGGTGCAAGACTAGACTCGCTAGAACCTGCCTTCAGATTCTGTGTTTGGTTACACTAGCTGTTACAGGTCTTGTGTTTTCTGCCCGCAGGAGTCTATAGGTTCATCAATAGTGAGTAGGAACTTCAAGAAAAGTATCATGGAGAAATGTGGAGAGTTGTTCTTGAGTGAATACAGGTCAGAAGTTGTGAGGATTGACTTTGCATATTGACTATCCCCCTCTTTTGAATAGACATCCCATCATCTAGTGAGTGTGTCTGGTTTTCCTCCAAGTTTCCTCAGTTGGAACCGGATTACTAGGTTGAACTGGGAGAGATATTCAGACCACCGGACTTACCGTTGGGTAAGAATCTTGGTAGTAGAAAAATATTCAAGATTCTTGTGGTCTGTAACAACATAAATGGAGTCCGCAGAGCCTTCAAGATAATGGCACCAGTATTTAAAGCCTTCAAAGATAGCTAGAAGCTCTTTATCATGGGTGTCATAGTTGAGTTTGGCATTGTGAAGGCTCCAGGATAGGAAAGCAATGGGGTGGATTTCACCATCTTCAAGGTAGATAGAGAGGATAGCAGCAATAGCATAGTTGGAGGCATCGGTCTCCACAACCAATTGACAGTCGGGGACCCAATGGGTGAGGATAGGAGCATGAGTGAAAGCTTGCTTTAGTTCATTGAAAGCAGCCATACACTTGTCATTGAATTTCCATGGAGTTCCTTTGTGTGTGACGTGGGTTAGCGGGATAATGATGTCACTGTACTTGTGGATGAAATGGTGGTAGAAATTGGCAAAGCCAAGGAAGGATTGAATATCCTTGACTTTCCGCAGAACTGGCCAATCTAAAATGGCTTTGACCTTGTCTTTGGACATGCGGAGGCCCTCCGGTGATAGAATGTAGCCTAGATATTCCATGGAGTCCCAGTGAAATTCACATTTAGATCCTTTGCAGTAGAGCCTGTTTGCTCTTAATCTGCGTAGACCCTCGTGTACATGTTCCTGGTGCTCCGCTGATGAGCCTCCAGGCTCTGTACACTCAGAATTCACGGATTTATCCATCCATCACCCAATACCTTCAAAACAACTCTATTATAATCCCCACATACTCCATAACACTACCAACTCTCAATAATACTATGGATTTTCACAGTATATGCCACAAACATTCAGATACAGTCCTAAAACCGTGACATCCCCTCCTCACACACTCCATTATCCTTTGCAGCTCGCCTCACATCACAATTACCATATCCCATCACGGCAAGGCATCTTTGATCAACAATCATCCTAAAACAGAGTTGCTACATCACTCAGAAGCATCTGGTTGATGTGCCCATCAATCATTTAATGAAATGACATGATTGATGTGAGTACCCTTCCAGCTACAATAATTACAGTCATGGCAACTACAGACCATGTTTACTAAGGCTGTTACAGTGCCAAGATCTCAAATTATCGTTGACCCAAGTGTACACCTCAGTAAGTGTACACTTCAGTATTGCAGCTGCAGCTCAATAATCCGCAGCTAAACAGCACCTCATGATCCACTCATTGCTCAATTAAACCACACAGTTTTCATCCATAAATGGCAATGTCAAAGAGCTGCTGTTACTTTAGAACCACAGAATCCATATGTTTACTATGGCTATTACAAAGCCAAGGACTTACAGCCTTACTAAGGCTCCAATGAATATTCTATTTATAAAATCATACTTGTAGTATAAAAACTAGGTAGAAACCACATTTTTAGAGCTAGTTCTTACCCAGTTGGCTAGACTACAGCATTTCCAGTCAGCTACAGTTACTCCAAGTTATCTCTCTCACTGCTTGCTTTACTTTCAATGTTGTTGGTTTGCTTTGTATATTGCACCAATACATGAAATCTTGCATCAATAACTTGCTTTTGTCTTTTAATGCTGCAACATCACTTCACCTTCACCACATAGGATTGTTTTATCGTCTTCACCTTCTATGTCGCCATTGTTTTCATTGCCCAGTTCAGTATTGCCTCTGTGTAGGCCCAGTTCAGCATTGTTCTTCATAGGATCACTCTCGTCTTTATCATTTTTCAGAGTTGCCATGCATCTATTGCCGCAACACCCCACTCAGCATCACAGTGTAAGCCCGCTTACAATGCATATATCACATGACAGTACTGATTATATCTGACCCCATGGAACCTAATTAGGATAGCGATTCTTCCTTCCGTTCCCCCATCTTTTCATACACCTTTTCTTCTTCCGTCTTTTCTGCTATCCGTATTCCAACCAATCGACGTGCTTTTGATCCTGTCTTTTCTGTCTGATTTGGACTGAGTGTTCGGTCTCTGTGAGACCACCCTTTCACTTTTTTTTTGACATATGTTTCATTGACATTGAACTGTATACCACACAGTCACCATACAGACACAGGATATCGCCTAGGTTCAAACCAGCGATAACGCCCAAGCTGAATCGCTCTAAACAGATTGTCACTGCCCTACCTGGCCGAATAGCCACACCATCGACCTCGTCAACACAATGACGAGGACCACCGACACCTCACCACTGTCCAGTCCCCCTTCACCCTGAATCCCCATTGCACCACTGTCTTCCTCATCACCTATACCCTTTTCTGAGCAGATGTCGTCTGAAAGTCAGAAACATGTGGTCCATTCCGCACTGAAGTCCATTCCCATAATCTATGATTCTCCCGATCCTCTAACCATCGCCAACATCGCAAATTGGGAGTATTCCGCCGTCAATTGCGTGCAAGTCAACAAGGACAAGATTGCTGATGACGTGCTCATCCCGACTCTCGCTACTGGCTTCCAAGATGAGCTTGTACGCAATTGGTACGACACTAATCATGAAGATTTGTCTGCACTATCTATTGCGGAGCTTGCTACGGCCATGCGTGCGGAATTCTTGGATGAACATTGGGCGTTGGACTTGCGCACCAAAATATTGGCCGATTACCAACCTGCATCAGAATCTCTCTCCATTTGGAGCACTCATCTTCGGAAAGAGGCCCTCTACCTCTCCAAGTCAACATTCACCATCGCCGATGATTGTCTCCTCGATCACCTCAAAACTCATTTGAACCCCCGTCTACTGAATGCATACAAGAACGACAAGGTCATTCGCAAGGTTCGCGATATCAAAAAGTGGATTGCTGCGATGGTCACTCTGGAATCTCAGGTTGCTGGCCGTTACCAGGAATATGCGGATTTCAATAGCATGTCCTTGAAACGTCCTAATCCCGTACCGCCCAATGTCACTGCAAAACATGTAGCATCTTCCTCTTCGGCTCCTCCCTCTCGCTCCAGCTCCATTGCCCCGCAACCCCCTGTGCCCTCGTCTTCATCGTCAGGCACAAAGGTTGGAATTGGAGGAATAACCGACGAGATGCGGGAATACCTTCAAAAACATCGTGGTTGCCAAAAGTGCCGTCAGTGCAATGTCGACCACATGTCTACCTTATGTCCAAATGGATTCCCTAATATTGCCACGTACAAGGGGATCACTCTTGCTGATGGGGTGACCCCAGCACCAGGCGTGCTGTTCAACCCGTTGTTCCCTCCACCAGCTGCTACTTCAACTTCAACTGCCCCCACTGCTTCTACATCCATGTCTGTCAATGCTATCACTGCTTCACTGATCTCGGCTGGCCCTGTTGCCATCATTTCGTCTTCAACTCCTTCGAGCTCCTTTGCACCGTCTAACGAAACTTGCATCATAAATGTTCTATCAGACGATTCTGATGATGAGGCTGAGAACGTCGACAAGATCTTGAACCGCTCTATGTCGTTGCCACCTACCTTCAAGGTTAGTAACATCAGCTCTTTGAATGTCCCTTTCTCTGTGGAGCATTTAATCTGGCATTGCGCTATTGAAAACTGTTCCGAATCTTTTCTGTCTCCATTTTTCAATGTGAAAGCTCTTATTGACGATGGCTCTCATCTAGTCCTAATCCATCCACAACTCGTTGATAAACTGAATTTACGTATACAGCCTTTACTGCAACTGATAGAAATTACTGTCGCACTTGACAGCACACCCACTACTCTCACGAAATGGGTCAAGCTGAAACTATATGACCGTCAAAAAGCTTGGAGTTCCAGAACTGTTCGTGCTATTATTGCCCCTGGCCTTTGTTCCGATATCATCCTTGGTCTCCCCTTCCTTGCAGCGAACAATCTTATTGTAGACACTGCTGAATGTTCTGTCATCGATAAACTTACAGGTTTCAATTTGCTACAAATGCCTTCTTCGTCTTCTGTACCTACTGTCCCCAACCCTGTTCATGTTCGCAAACAATCGGCTTTCCTTAATGTGTCGACTTCTAAGTCCTTACCTTTCCATGCATTACCTTCTTCAGAAACTGCATTCACTGTACAGTCAGACCCCGTTTATATGAAACTTTGCGATGCTGATGTTGTTGCTGCTGTTCGCTCCCGAATCGAAGTTCTTGAGTTCGAAGCAAAGTTAACTGAGATGGGCGAAGACATCAAGGCAGAGTATAAGGATGTCTTTGAACCTATTAATCATGTCGACGACTTGCCAACGGAAGTTACATGCTCGATAAAGCTCAAAAACACTGATAAACAGATCGCCTCGCGTTCTTATTCCTGTCCAAGAAAATACCATCAGGCTTGGAAGGATTTAATTGATTAACACTTACAAGCTGGTCGCATTCGTCCCTCTTCATCGCCTTATTCTTCTCCTGCTTTCTTAATCCCCAAACCGGATTCAACTGTACTGCCTCGTTGGGTGAACGATTTCAGGGAATTGAACGCAAATACTGTCGTAGACCGTCACCCCTTGCCTCGTGTTGATGATATTCTAACAGATGCTGCATGTGGTAAATACTGGTCTAAGCTAGACATGACCGACGCCTTTTTCCACACCCATTTGGATGAGGCATCCATCCCTTTGACTGCTGTGAACATGCCATTTGGTCTCTATGAGTGGACAGTTATGCCACAAGGCTTAAAGAACTCTCTGCCTGTACATCAACGTCGTGTGAATACTGCCCTCCGCAAATTCCTCAGCAAGTTCTGTCACATATACCTTGATGATATCATTATCTGGTCTGAAACGTTGGAGGACCATGTGAAGCACATTCAGCTGATCATGGATACCCTTCGAAAACATTGTCTGTCATGTAACCCAAAAAAGTTGAAGTTTTTTCTTTTGCAGGTGGATTTTTTGGGCCATTGTATCTTGAGGAATGGTATTGCTGCCTGTGAGAGGAAGGCCGAGAAAATCTCGAGCTGGCCAACGCCTAAATCTGCTGGAGACGTAAAATCTTTTTTGGGACTGGTACACTACCTTGCCTCCTTCTTGCCTCGCCTTGCAGATTATACATGGATACTTTCTCCGCTGACTGCGGATACTGCTCGTGCTGAATGGCCACCTTGGACAACAGAACATCAGCTTGCCTTTGATGGTATCAAGGAACTGGTCTCATCACGAGAATGCCTGACTGTTATTGACCATGTTACCCCTGGAGATAATAAAATCTTCGTCATGACTGATGCTAGTGATTTTCGCACCGGTGCAGTTCTCTCCTGGGGCCCGACTTGGGAAACTGCACACCCTGTTGCCTTTGATTCTGTTCCTTTAACCGGTGCTCAGCTGAATTATCCTGTTCATGAAAAGGAGCTGCTTGCTATAATTCGTGCGCTCAATAAATGGCGGTCTGATTTGCTGGGCTCAAACTTCACTGTATTCACCGATCACAGGATACTTGAAATTTTTGACCAACAACATGATTTGTCGCGCCATCAAGCGCGATGGATGGAGCTAATGTCCCAATATGATTTTACGATCAACTACATCCGTGGTGAGGACAACACCGTCGCTGATGCACTGTCCCGCTTGCCTGTAGACCCTGCTTCTGATCCTGTTCCTGATGTTGATCCTGAAGAACAACAACAGCCACTGTGGTCTTCTTGGATGCAAACATCATCTGTTAATTCCATTCTACACATTTCTGCTGACAAACTGTTCTTGTCACAGCTTAAAGCTGGTTATCTTGACGATGCATTTTGCAAAAAGTTTGTTACTGGCCAAACCATTCTACCGAATGTCCAGAACATCAATGGCCTATGGTACATTGGTGATCGTTTGCTTATTCCATGCACTGGCGACCTTCGTGAACAATTGTTTCACTTGGCCCATGACTCACTCGGCCATGGTGGTACTGACAAGGCCTACGCTACACTATGTGATGCCTATTACTGGCCAAACATGCGTCGTGACCTTGAGTCTTCTTATATTCCTGCTTGTCAAGATTGCATGCGCAATAAATCCCCAACTTCAAAACCGTCTGGTCCCCTCCATCCACTGCCTGTGCCTGAGAATTGTGGAGACTCCGTGGCCATAGATTTCATTGGCCCACTCCCTGAAGATCAGGGATTCAACTGCATTGTTACGTTCACTGATCGCCTAAATTCCAATATCTGTCTTGTTCCTACTCGGACTGACATTTCTGCTGCTGACTTTGCCTCCATTTTCTTCAATGAATGGTATTGCAAAAATGGACTACCTTTAAACATCATCTCCGACTGTGACAAACTGTTTATCTCTAAGTTCTGGAAGTCCTTGCATGAACTGACTGGTGTCAAACTTAACATGTCTACTTTGTTTCATCCTGAATCTGACGGTGCCTCTGAGCGGACCAATAAGACTGTCAACCAGGCCATCCGTTTCCATGTAGACCGCAACCAGAAGGGTTGGGTCCGTGCCTTACCTGTCATACACTTTAATATGATGAATACTGTCAATGCTTCCACTGGCTTTTCTGGTTTCCAACTTCGTATGAGTCATTCCCCTCGACTGATCCCACCCCTCGTGCCGGACCGTTTACCAGTAAAACTGGATTCCAATTTCGAAGCTGCTGCTAACATCATCAAGAAGCTCAATAATGATACTTGCGAAGCAGCGGACAGCATCCTCGCTGCCAAGATTTCTCAAGCGCATCAGGCCAACAAACATTGTTTGCCTGATCCAACTTTCGCTCTTGGTGATCGAGTGATGTTATCGACAATGCATCGAAGACGAGATTTTCAAGCTGGGCATAAAGACTGTGTTGCTAAGTTTATGCTGCATTTTGATGGTCCTTATACTATTGTGGAAACACATGCTGACTTTTCTACTTATACTTTAGATATCCCTTCATCCTCCACTTTCCCTACCTTCCACGCTTCCCTCCTTCGCAAGTTTGTACCGAACGATTCCAAGTTATTCCCCTCCCACGAATTTTCTGAACCTGGTCCCATTCTCACAGCTAATGAGCTAGAAGAACATTTTGTTGATTGTGTTGTTGATGAACGCAAATGTGGTTGAGGCAAACAATATCTCGTTCGGTTCAAAGGTTACGACTCCGGCCATGACCGCTGGATCTCAGGTACTAAGATGGCTGATAATGAGGCCCTTGATGTGTGGGAAGCGCTCCAAAGGAAGTTACATGGTTCTGGGTAGGGTACGGCTTTTTCCCACCGGGTTTTAATGCCACCCTTGGTTGATGATGCTCTTTTTCATTATTTTTCTACCGTCTCATTTTTCTAAAAGCAGGAAGAGTGTAAGCCCGCTTACAACACATATATCACATGACAGTACTGATTATATCTGACCCCACAGAACCTAATTAGGATAGCGATTCTTCCTTCCGTTCCCCCATCTTTTCGTACACCTTTTCTTCTTCTGTCTTTTCTGCTATCTGTATTCCAACCAATCGACATGCTTTTGATCCTGTCTTTTCTGTCTGATTCGGACTGAGTGTTCGGTCTCTGTGAGACCGCCCTTTCATCATAGTTGCTATGTTTTCTTCCAGTTCCAAGGCAGTTTCCGCTCATTTATTGCCATTGTTTCAACTCAGCATCACAGTACACCATCTGGACACATTTTCTAGTCCATCCCCATGATTTCTAGCACATTGCTATGATTTCTAGAGCATCGCCATGGTTACTAAAGCTACTTTTATGCTCTTTAGCCCATCCCCATGATTTCTAGACCATTTTTGTGGTCTCTATCCTGGTTTCTTGGTATTCACATCATACCAGATTCCTTCCCATCTCGTTCATCGAGATCCTTCCTGGCTTACAGCCAACATCTATTAGTACTCCTTGACCAAGAGTACTACTTTGCTGACTGAAAAGTCACAGTGTATCTTGCATTATTGAGGAATTGACCGCACAGAGGTGCACAGAACCACTCACACACACATTGCCTTGATTGCTGTGTTGCTACGTTAATTGCCTAAGCTCTCTCAGAGTTTTGGGTGTTGCTGTTGCCACGGAAGTCTAGGCTCATCACCATGGAATTGTTGGAATAAATGAGAATGTTGTCAAGGTATATGACTATGGAAATGTCAAGCATGTCAGCGAAAATGCCATTCACAAAGTGTTGGAACACCATGAGAGCATTGGTGAGTCCAAAAGGCATGACACACCATTCAAAGGAGCCGTAGTGGGTCTGGAAGGCTGTTTTCCATTCATCACCTTCAGCTATGCATATGAGATGATAAGCATGTCGAAGATCAAGTTTGGTATAGATGCGAGCGGAGCACACAGAGTCGAGGAGATCAGAAATGAGTGGAAGGGGGTAGCAATCTTTCTTGACAAAAAGTACCAGAGCTCTGTGGGGAGAATGTGAGGGAGTGATGAATCTGCTATGGAGATTATTGTCAATAAACTCATGTAGTGCTTTGAGCTCGGACTCCAAGAGGGAGTAAATTGGTCCAAGTGGGGGAGACATTCCTTTCTCAATATTGATCTTGAGGTCGTACAGTCTATGCTCAGGAAGTTTCTTGGAGAGTGAGTCACTGAATACATCAGCAAAGTCATGGTATTCTGCTGGTACATCTGTCATATCTGGCAGGGCTGTGGAACCGGCCATACCACTAATGCCAGGTGCAGAAGGTTGGAGTGTGTATTGTTGGGCTCCATCTTCAGCACAGGCTCAAACAAAAGTGGCCACAGAGATGATGGATATCTTGGGGGTAGCCGTTGCAGCAAAGGAAGGGATGGTTGGGTAGGAATAGATTGATGGCGGCAGAGTCCATCGGGATCTCAGAGTTGGCTTGGAAGCCAAAGTTGGAATAGGGATAGGAGTTGGACGAGGAATGTCCACACAGTTGGATGCAGTTGCATCGGAGGCCATGGAAGCGCTTGCAGAGAAAGAGACATGTGGTAATGGTGAATGGAAAGTGATACTGTGCTTTACCCAATCAATCAATGGATTGCAGTGGGAAAGCCAGTTGTATCCCAGAACAATGTTACAGGATGAATCTAGACAAGTGATGTAGAAGTCGATAGAGATGATGTTTCCAGAAGGGAAACAGACTGGAAGGGTAATGGATTGAGAAATATGAGATCTGGCAGAGCCGTCAAGGAGCTGAAGTTGAACAGGAGGAATAGGTTTGGTAGGAAGATTGTGATTCTCAACATATTTAGAGTGAAGGAAACAATGGCTAGAACTGGAGTCAACCAAGGCAAGAAAATGAAGGATGGTAATGATTGGAGAGCTGTTGGGCTCTGAGCTGGAGCCAACTTCAGAAAAGAGTGATACAGTGAGTGAATGGTTGGAAAGAGTGGTGGCATTGAGGGTTACAATCTCCAATGTGCAATTACAGTCAATGCAACCCTGATCTTGCATGGAGGATGCAGGGCTGCTCTCTAGTTTTCTGGCTCTGACAGAGCCAGATCCTCAGAGGCAGGGGCAGGTTCTTCAACTTCTGCAGCACAGCCTTGCACTTGTTGCAGTCCTCAGTCTTGTGCTTGTTTCCGCAGAACATACAGAGATTGTTCTTCCAGTGGCAGTCCTTTTCTTCTTGAGTAAGATGGCTGTCTTTGCCTAGCTTATCAGCATAGGGCTTAGGGTTGGAAGCAGATCCTAAGGAGTTGGAATTGGAAGACTTCAGAGCCAATCTGGAAGTTGAAGAACTGGAGTTGGAATTGGAACCCTTGGATTTAGGGATGTTGGGATATGAACCGGAGGACTTGTTTTCCCAGTTTTCATGGGATATTTCGGTCCTCCAAGTCCAATAGTGAGCATCGAGTTCTTGGGCTAGGAAACACATGTTGCAGAGATTGTTAGGCTTCCTGTGGTGAGCCATATCATCCTTAATGCGCATATACAAAGTCTGTGGTAGAAAGCATGGCAAAGGTAATTGTTGCCGTAGCCAATTTGGGAGGTGTATTGATTGAACTGAACTATGTAATTCATGATTCAGTCTCCGTCATGCATCTGGAGATGTTTGAGGGCATCCTCAGCATCTCTGATGGTATCAAAAGGACCAAAGTTAGTTTGTAGTTCATCAAGGAAGGCGGCATAGGAGTATTGCCATGCCAGCAGATTCCATGGATTTGGGCAGAGGATGTCTGGTTCAAACCAGTCAAGGGCGGTGCCGGAGAGAAAGGAGATGGCGTAATTGACTTTGTTGGCATCTGCTGCAAAAGCAGTGGGTCTGTCATTAAAGTTCAACTGGAGGGAGACAATGAAAGCCTTGAGTTTCTGCAGGTCAGAGCCATCGAAAGTATCAGGTTATTTGACCTTGGTGTGGATGTTGTTAGGTTGAGGGTTGTTTAACAAAATGGAAATCCTGTGCAACAGATTTATGAATTCCTGCAAGAAGTCTTGTTCATTGGGAGGGTTGTTGCCAGGTCTGCCCAGACCTTCTGGTCCTCCTGGTCCATTAGGGCCACCGGGTCGTTTGGGGTCGTTTGGGCTGCCCAGTTGGGAGTCATCATCTTTGTCACCATGGTTGTGTCAGTTTGTGGTGTGAGTAGGGGTATCAGTTTCACTTCTGGAATCATCAGATTCCATGGTGGCTGGTTGCCCCCCGTTGGATGTGGGATGAGGTGCTCGGGTGTGTGGATCCAGGTCCTCCTGGTATCTATCAAATATGCTGGTCCTTTAGTTGTGTGAGAGATCATCTGGTGGAGGAGTACCAAAGGGGCTGGGAGAACTGTAATCATTGGATTGTCAGGTGGTGAAACTGGAGTGGCTGTAGGTTTCTCTATGAGATGGTTGTCCTCTGATGGAGGCCAATCTGAAAAGTTCCAGATTCTCCTTGGATATGGATGCTGCTATATCATCCATGGAGAATATTGGTGTTTTTTGTTTGTGGCCTTCAGCTGTTTCTGGGGGATAAGTATGGGTAGTTGTCATGATTTAGAAAAAATTCGACTCAAGGGGTTGAGTTCAAATATACTATTAGGGATGTGCCAAATAGATGAAGATAACTTGCATGAGTGGAGCATGGTGGAGTGCATGGGCTTTGGCGAAGCTATTAGCAATGTCACCCTTGAGCCAAAGCCCTGAAGTTAGATTACGGAGCGGAGTCTGCAGGAAGCGAAGGTTTGGATAGAGTCAACAGATAGTCCAATGGAGTGGAAGCCATGGACTTGAGAGCAATAGATTAGACTTGGAATCAGAGAGAGATTTGGCTAAACCAAGTTGATATTCAAACTGAGTATCTACAAGTAATTCTACAGTATATATATAAGAGTAGATAAATCCGAGTTGGAGTCCAATGGACTCCAGCAGAGGTCTGTTTGCTACCGGATTCAGGTTCTAGAATTAATATGTGAAATAGTGAAATGAAATGATAAATAAAATATCAAATGAGGCATAGTAATGGTAAGTGGTTGGAGGCCGCAGAGTCCGGTGCTGGTGTTAGGATTGAAGTTGGAATGGGTATGAAGCAGAGTCTGGCAGCATGCGTGTAACAGATCTGCTCATTGCTCAATAAACCCACAAGGTTATCATCTATACATGGCAACATTGAAGAGTTGCTGTTACTTTAGAACTACAAAATTCATATGTTTACTATGGCTTTGACAAAGCCAAGGACTTACAGCCTTACTAAGGCTCCGATGAATATTCTGTTTATAAAACTGTACTTGTAGTATAAAAACCAGTTAGATACCACATTTTTAGGGTAGTTCTTACCCAGTTGACAAGACTATGGCATTTCCAGTCAGCTACAGTTACTCCAAATTATCCCTCACCGCTTACTTTACTCTTAACATTGTTGGTTGGCTTTGTATATTGCACCAATACATGAAATCTTGTGTCAATAACTTGCTTTTGTCTTTTGATGCCGCAACATCGCTTCACTTTCACCACATAGGATTGTTTCATCACTTTCACCTTCTACATCACCATCATTGTCATTACCCAGTTCAGTATTGCCTCCATGTAGGCCCAGTTCAGCATTGTTCTCCATAGGATCACCCTCGTCTTTATCATTGTTCAGAGTTGCCATGCATCTATTGCTGCAACACACCCCACTCAGCACCACAGTTACCATGTTTTCTCCCAGTTTCTTGCAGTTTCAAGGCAGTCTCTGCATGTTTATTGCCATTGTTTTGACTCACATTATTAGGTACACCCTCTAGCCATGTTTTCTAGGTCTACTGCCACAGTTTCTAGAGCTATTTTCATGCTCTTTAGTCCATCCCCAAGTTTTCTAGACTGTTTTAATGGTTTCTTGGTATTCATGTCATACCAGATTCTTTCCCATCTCATTTATCGAGATCCCTCCTGGCTTACAGCCAACGTCTACTAGTACTCATTGACCAAGAGTACTACTTTGCTGACTGAAAAATTGCAGTGTATCTTGTGTTATAGAGGAATTGACTGCATGGAGGTGCACCAAACCACTTGCACACACATGACACCTTGATTGCTGTGATCCCATATTAATTGCCTAAACTCTCTCAGAGTTTTGGGTGTTGCCATTGCCACAGAAGTCTAGGTTCATCAATGGAAGAACCCAGTTAGTGTAGCAAAAGCATCAGCAATTTGGAGATGGGGAAGAATGGTACCGGCTTTTTGTTTGGGGTCATTCTGCATGGCCATCATCTTGGGAGTCAGTTTGACAGTCTGTTTAGGTACAGTGTGTCTCCACCGATGTCATACATCAATTCAGGTGATGTGTCTGCCTTCAGTGCAATGTCTACCTTTGAATTCCTCTTGGAGCTAAGCCTATCCAGTGTGTTTATGCAGTTTTGAGCCAATTTTCATAAATATAGAAAAGATATTTGTAAAAGCTTTTACCTATTTTAGGCTCAAATATGATAAAAATAAATATCTTTCAAACTTGATATTTAAGCCTCATTTATTGAAGCCATCATGCAGTGTGACTGCATCACCCCAAAAAGACATTGGAAGACTTGAGTCAGCTATCAGGGTTTGGGCATCATCTTCTAGAGTTTGGATAAATCATTCTGCCTTTCCATTTTGCTGGTGAGTGTATGGGGTGGTCGTCTGTACTTTGATTTCCAAATCTTTGAAGTGTTGTCTGAGTTCTCCCAGTGTGAATTCTTTTGCACCATCACAGCAAATCTTCTTTACTTTTGTCATGATTCATTTACTTTTTTCCTTTTACTTACCTAATTGTGACTCCGGACCATTTGGACCACTTATCAACACCACCGCTTGGCGTTCCCATGTTATCACTAAGAAATTGCATGCTCAGAGGTTCTGATTCTCATGAACAACTTATACTTAGACCCTCACTTTTAGTATTTAAGTAGTAGCACCTATTGTACATACTCCAGCTTCGAGCTAACATTTAATCTATACCAAAACTATTGCTTTATTCACTGCCGAGAACTAAAAACTTAGCCTTATCTCCTATCGGCGAAGAGACTTAACGGTGACTGCCCGAACGTGAGACAGCTGTTATTTACTCTTGATTGGAGTTCAGGTCTAATAATTAGCTTGAAGCTTTTCCCTGCTCCTTAATTGGAGCCTTCATGTTGACGATGCTCGAAACCTTTCTCCTTGCCGCCTTCTTCAGCATCAGCATCGTTCTTTTTGCAATAGCCATAGTACTAGCAATCTTGCACTACTATGGGATAATTCCCCATATCCACGATAACCAACATGATAATCAACCCACTATAGACTATGTCATCCCACAGCAGCCACCATTGATCCACTTCTGCTCACCCATATTACCGAGCTGACGAGCCTCAATGCTTGACAAGCGCCCTCGCATCATCAACAGGAGAAACGAAGAAGATGTTCTTGAGGAGATGGAAGTTGGTATTCAGGAAGGAAGCAATGGAGGTGTTACCGGAACAGGGCACTGTTTTGTCCAGCCTTCTACCGACAACCCCTCCACTCACAGCTCCGCTGGCCATACCCCATCCAGCATGACCCGCTGCTACCGCTAACGCAGCAGACCTGGCAAGGTACCTCATACGACTCAGCTTGGGAGAAGCAGGCCAAGGAGGCTCTCCTACAACCGAGCAACCTACCAGCCATCATTCTAGGATTGGCAGGACATCAGATTCACCAACCGGCTTCACATTTGAGCTCGACATCCTCTGGAATAACGTCAATCTTCCCTACACTGCCTTCTTTCCCTGATGACCCAATCCCTATTGAGCAACCGCCCCAGATCTCAAATTCCCCACCATCATACACTGGGATGAGCCCATATCAATCACCGAGCAACCTCCCACCCCACCAAACCCCGCAAGGGAGTCCTCGCCAGAATTCAAGCCCCGACTCCCTGCGACAACCAGACTCGGTCCCCCATGGAGAAGTAAAGGGCTCAATGACTGGGACAGAAGGAGGAGACAGAGAGACAGAGAGACAACAGTGGCATTCAGAAGGATCGATGCACAACAGCCCAACGTCAGGATCGATAGTCAAGGAGAAACCGTATACTACTCCAACAATAGCAGAACAGAGGCACTACCCCTCAAAGAACATGTTAATGGGATTAGAGGACACAGCAGCCCCTCCCCATCCCCAGTCCCAACCCCCCAGACTCCCAACACCCCCCCAGCTGATCACCCTGATAACCATCTCACGCGCATTGTACCTCCTAGTGACAGGTAAATTGGCCTGGATTCCAGATGTATTGTATCACGCACCCCTGATCGACTTATTTAATCATTTTTTGGACGAATTAGTAGTGGATCAAGACTGGGCCAGAACCCTGGCCGGAATCGACTACAACCACTATGGGTATAGCTATATCCTAAAGGAAGAGGCCAGGCACTTCGCCTGTTACACTTACAACATGATCCATCCAGATCAACCTATTGAGGTCCCCACTCATTATCAACGACCCAAGATTGACCTACCCCCAATTGTATATACCCCTGAACCCCTGCAGGACGAACCACCAGTACCGCCACGATGAGCCAAGATACCCGTCTATGCAAGAATGGAGCTGAGTTATGCTTATCCACGGGGATATGGTCTGCCAGGCATGCAAGAGCCATCATGGCTCTTCACTGCTGCTACTGGTAATGAACCAGGAACATCGGATCAGGCCCAGAACAAGCCACAACCCCCTGGACTGCCACAGCTGCCGGCACCTCCCATCATTCCCAGAAGGTGGGTGGCACCCCACCACCCATCGCCACCAAAACCTCCAGACCCACCTGACCCATGGCTCCTCACCAGAGATGAACCAGGACCCTGGGGAGCATTGAAGCTGAACATGGTCAAGAAACCCAGGGATTTCAGCAGTGACTCTAATGACATTGCCTGATTCTTCTCCCAGTGCAACATGTACTTCTCCGTATTCAACCAGTACTTCCAATACCATCCCCATAAAGTCATTTTCTGCACATCATGCTTCACCAAAGACACTCAAGTATGGTGGGAACTATATGCTAGGGAGTTGGGGAGGAATGCTCTCAGGGATCAGCAGTATCCCGCTTATGAGCAGTTTGTGGAAGAAGTCAGATGGCGATTCTGGAAGGATGCTAATGCCGAGATAAAGTTTGCCCAGTGGGAGAAGCTACAACAGAGCAACTTCCCTGATGATGACCTGTTCTTCCAACAGTTTGAATCACTCGCATTCAAGGCAGGGATTCTAGGCATCGATCAGATGATGATGGCGCAGGTCAAAAAGGCATGTCGATCCTCCAGCAAGGATATCATCTATACCTCAGATGGAGAGGTTCTGACCAATTACCAGGAGTGGAAGCAGTGCATACTATGCATCGACCATAATTGGCGAACACAGAAGGCAGAAATGGGAGGGGGACCAAAGGTGACTGACTGGAAACAGCAGTCAAAGACAAATACACAGACGAAAGGAACCTCACAGCAGCAGACTAGTGTCCCGGAGAAGAAAATGGGAACTGGCACAGTATATGGAGGGCAGGGCATGCCCATGGATATCGACAGAACAAAGATGAAGGCAAAGTGTTTCTGGTGTGGTGAAACTGGGCACTTCAAACGAGATTGTCCCAAGGGCCCAAAGACAAGGGAAGAAGCACTACAATGACTCAACTATTATTGGGACCATCATGCAGCGGAGGAAAAGACAGACTCGAAAATTGAGGAGGTAAAAGACGGAGCCGAACAGTAAACAATTCAACTGACTCGGCTAGGGACTTGGTTTCATCTGGTACGCATTCGTCACCCACTAGTCAGGCTTATTGTACTTCTGTAGTGAAAACACATTCGAATATACCCACTCACGACTTTATTACCAGGAACAAAACTAAGAAAGAATTGAAACAGGATGTCGGGATAACCTAACCGACTAAATGTTCAGCAAGTAACTCATCACAAGCAAAAGCAGTGAACGACAAGGCACCCACCATGGTGCCACCCATCATAACAGTGACAGTCCTGCCCAGCAACTCCTTGGAGGTACGTGCAATGGCACAGCTTCAACCAGATGGGGCAGATGAAGCGCTACGCGCCGACTCTGAGAAAGTGGCATTACACGATGGTAACATATCTCCACGGGGTCCTATCTGCACTGAGGATTTAGAGGCGAACACTTCAGCACAACCTCCCCTGGTAATGGAGTCCCATGCAAGGAGGTTGGAGTCTAAATCTCCTCTTGAGGAGGCTTCGACAAAGCACCCCCTGAAGACCATGCACAACGGACTAATAGCACAGTCTCCTGACTGGCAGCTGAGCAAGAGTCCTGGGAGCGCGACCCAACGTCAAGACAATGGTTGGGACCAGGTTGGTAGAGGCCCTGAGGTGGGAGTGCGGAACGATTTGCTAAGCCCCAAAGAAAAAGGTTTAATGGCTGGTAATTCCGTTCATTCGGTACAAGTCGAACCTGTTGTCCCTCGGGGTGACTCTTTGGTCCAGACAAACTTGCTGCAGCCCAGATCCTTCCCAGGTGATCCCGACCAAGATGCACATGTGGCAAGAACCATTGGATATGCAATGGCCCTGACCAAGACTGCTGACAAGGGGGAAGCTGCTAGTGCCCAGGCGGTGAAAAGGGGGCCTCAGGTATGAATGGAGGAAGTTCCTGATCACGAGGACGATACGAGTTTCTGATTGAGTCAAAAAACTAACCAAGGTTTTACCGCAGCCCCTGAGGTGACCCAGTCAATGGTAGCCAAGCCTTTAAATGCTGGTGCGAAGACTGAGAAGGTCCCACACGAGTGGCTCAAACCGTTCGGAGCCAAGTGGACGTTACAAGGGATTAAAGAGGCAAGAATGGAGTCAGAAGCAAGAGCAATCTTAAAAAATTGGATCCACAAGACACGAGTTGAGGAAGTAGTTGACAAGATGCTTGAAGGACTACAAGGGGCCATGTGCATAAATGCACTAGACTGGATGGAAGAACTACGACAGCCCAGGCACTATATTTGTCGACTAAGCAGAAGCGATAAGGCCCTAACCACCAACGTCCAAATCGAAACACTAGAAAGCTGCACCCACATCGCCTCCTCGGCTCTAGTTGATAGTGGTTGCACCAGTAGCACCATTAACCAAGCGTTTGTTGAAAAACATAACCTTCCCACTCAGGCAACAGCGGCGCCTATCACTGTTTATAATGCGGATGGATCAAAAAACAGTGCAGGACAGATCACCGCCTTCGCAGAACTATGCATCATTATTGGAGATCATGCCGAGCGTATTGATCTAGCCATCACCGATCTGAAAGACTGCAATATATTTCTAGGGCACGACTGGCTGATAAGGCACAATCCGCTAATGAACTGGCAGACAGGGAAGATGACCTTCACCCGATGCCAATGTTGTCACACCCCGATCTCCTTACCTGATGCAGACCCGTACGACAAGTGGGATGAGGAGCTGGAGGAAGGAGATACTATTCTCGTGATAAGCTTTGAAGAAGCCATTTGCATTAGAGCAATGCAGCACGTAGCCAACGACCTAGCAGCCAAGGCCAATGCAGAGAAAAAGGCTAAAACATTTGAAGAGATGGTTCCCAAGTGGTGCAGAGACTTCAAAGATTTATTTGATAAAGAAAACTTTGATGAACTCCCAGAGCCTAAACTATGGGACCATGCCATCGAACTTATTCCGAATGCCAATGCTAACCTTGATTGCAAAGTGTACCTGCTTAACCAGGCAGAACAGGAGGAGTTAGACAAGTTTCTTGACAAGAACCTGTCTAGTGGAAGGATATGCCCATCCAAGTCGCCTATGGCATCGCCGTTCTTCTTCGTCAAAAAGAAGGATGGAAAATTAAGACCTGTTCAGGATTATCAGAAGCTTAACAAAATGACGATTAAAAACCATTATCCACTTCCTTTAATCTCAGAACTCATGGATAAATTATGTGGCACCAAATATTTCTCTAAACTCGACGTTTGCTGGGGGTACAACAATGTTTGCATCAAAACGGAAGACGAGTGGAAAGCGGCCTTTAGGACCAATCGTGGTTTATATGAGCTGACGGTCATGTTCTTTGGACTTACCAATTCACCAGCCACGTTCCAGTGGATGATGAATGACATCTTCAAAGATCTCATCGCCTCGGGGAAGGTGACCATCTACCTCAATGACATCCTTATCATGTCCAAAACTAAAGAAGAGCATTGTCGGATAACACAAGAGGTCTTAAAGACCTTAAGGAAGCACAAGTTGTTCCTTAAGGCTGAGAAGTGCGAGTTTGAAGTTCTAGAGACAGAATACCTAGACATCATCATCAGTGAAGGAAGTATCCGCATGGACCCGGTCAAGATCAAAGGCATCATTGACTGGCCAACGCCTACCAAGAAGAAGGAACTTCAATCCTTCCTTGGATTCACCAATTTCTACTGACGATTCATAAAGAACTACAGCAAGATCGTAAAGCCCATGACTCAGCTCACAGGAAACAATGCGTGGAGATGGGGCAGAGCCCAGCAGGAGGTCTTCGAACAACTAAAGAAACAACTAGCCGAGGACATCATACTCGCCATACCGACGAATGAAGGAAAACTCCAAGTGGAAGCAGACGCTAGCGAGGGAGCAATTGGCACCGTTCTTTCTCAAGAACAAGACAGCAAATGGAGGCCCATATCATTCTTATCAAAGTCTCTCTCAGTCACAGAACGCAACTATGAGATCTATGACAAAGAACTCCTTGCCATCATGCTTACTCTCGAAGAATGGAGGCACTATCTCATGGGAGCGTTCCAAGACTTCGAGATTTGGACAGATCACCAAAATCTCCAATACTTCCGGAAACCTCAGAAAGTAAATCGATGACAAGCTCGATGGATCACCGAGCTAGCGACCAAGTAATAGTCTTGTCCCCAGAACATTTCAAAGCCATGATCATGCCGACCATTGAAGAGACCCATTGAAGCATAAAAACAGCCACCAGAAATGTTCACCTTTGGGATAACACTGTTGCTGGATCCCTCAATCATGACCATGGCATGGAGATGAATGACGGACTCATCTGGTACGATGGCAGAGTTTACATCCCTCGAGACCATGCACTTCATGGAGAGATCATCACCTGATCCCACAACCATATCACCACTGGACACCCAGGCATCGAAAAGACCAAAGAACTCATACTACGAGAGTTTTGGTGGCCAAAAATGAAGAAGGACATCGAAGCCTATGTATGCACCTGTGAAACCTGTCAACAAACAAAAAGCAGCAGTCAAGCCAAGGCAGCACCACTCCATCCTAATGAAATACCATCTCGACCATGGACCCATATCTCGGTAGACATGGTTACTGGTTTACCCAAGAGCAATGGTTATGATGCAATCCTCGTGATTGTTGACCGTTTCTCAAAGGAAATTATTCCTGTTGCATGCTCCACAGAATTAATATCAGAAGGATGGGCAAAGATTCTATGCAACAAAGTATACACCAAACACGGAATGCCCCAAACTGTCATTTCAGACAGAGGAGCTGTATTCGTCTCAAAATTCATGAAGGATCTCTATGATCTCCTTCAGATCAAGAGCAACGCCTCGACTGCCTTTCATCCCCAGACCGATGGACAAACCGAACAAGTCAATCAGGAGATTGAAAAATACCTCTGTATGTTTGTCAATCATCTGCAGACCGACTGGGCAGAATGGCTTTCCCTCGCTGCATTTGCGCATAACAACCGTACACATTCCTCTACCAGCAAAAGTCTGTTTGAAGTCAACTATGGTTATAACCCCACTGTACTTCCAGGAACGAAGCTCACAAGTCCTTTCCAAACTCCTGCTTCTGACACTTTCGTCTCCAAAATGCAAGAGGTCCATGCCGCTGCCAAAAAGTCACTCGAAAAGGCTGCATTACAAATGAAAACGCAATACAACAAAAGAAGTGCCCAGCCATCGAATATAAAGTAGGTGACAAAGTTTGGCTCAATATGACCAATCTCCATCTTCCCTGCCCAAAAACGAAGCTCGATGACAAGCGAACAGGTCCCTTCCAGATCAAGGCCAAGAAAGGGTGCATCAGTGTACACCCTAAAATTACCAATCAACTGGAAGATTCACCCTACCTTCAACGAGTCGCTACTTACCCCATACACCCCTCCGGCATTCCCTAACCAAGAACAACCACCTCCACCACTGCCAGATCTTATAGAGGGCGAAGAGCACTATGAAGTCAAAAAAGTCCTAAACAGCAGACAACAAAGAGTTTGGGGAAGACAAGGAGAACCGCTGTGGGGAGTAACAGACTACTTTGTCAAATGGAAGGGTTATGGACCAGAGTCAAACAGTTGGGTGCGAGAGGATGACATGGACGCAGACAAGCTGATCAAAGAATTCCTCATGGAACACATCAACCTTGTCACAACAGACAAACCAGATGCAACCATCATCATTGCGGCGGAATGACCAGATGGAGAACACTGGGGACCATGAGAGGGATGGCAATACCTTGTATGACCAGGGAAACACCTGCAATTCGGACAACCCGCAGAAACATGGTACTATGAACACGAATTACCACAATATGCAAAGCTCTTTGACGAATACTGGGACATCAACTGGTACGATGAAAACGTGGAACGAAACAGCAGAGAGGAAGCTTAACAGCAGTCGTGATGCCTGCCTTAAGAAGGGGGTAATGTCATGATTCATTTACTTTTTTCCTTTTACTTACCTAATTGTGACTCCGGACCATTTGGACCACTTATCAACACCACCGCTTGGCATTCCCATGTTATCACTAAGAAATTGCGTGCTCAGAGGTTCTGATTCTCATGAACGACTTATACTTAGACTCTCACTTTTAGTATTTAAGTAGTAGCACTTATTGTACATACTCCAGCTTCGAGCTAACATTTAATCTATACCAAAACTATTGCTTTATTCACTGCCGAGAACTAAAAACTTAGCCTTATCTCCTATCGGCTAAGAGACTTAACGGTGACTGCTCGAACATGAGACAGCTGTTATTTACTCTTGATTGGAGTTCGGGTCTAATAACTTTCTCGTTCATTTGATTCTCTCACAGAGCCTGAGTGTCTTTGAAAACACATGTGCAGTCATTTTTCTTCACAATCAGTTCAGCTTCATTGTAATTTATGTGATCGTCCAGGATTGCAAAGAAATGCTGTTGTTTTTTTAGGCGTCAATACAGGCATGGGACCACATATATCAATGTGGAGGAGTTCAAGAACTTTAGAGGCTTGTTGTGATCATATGGTTTCTGGGCTCACTTTCCCATGATGCAAGAAGGGCAAAAGTTCATGAGGGTTTTTGCCATTCCATTGCACCCCCTTAACTCAGGCTTTACCAGATACTAAGTGTTTCATTGTGTCCTGGCTAGGATGTCTGGTCCTGCAGTGCCACAAGTATGTGTTGTATTCTGGTTTTTGGAAGGTTGGGAGCATTGTGAAAGTAGTGGCTTTTGTATCATTGTTTGGAGTAGCAGCTTTGACAAATTCACAATTGAGGAAGGAGAGTCTGCCGATGACATCAGCCTGGAAGGATAGGCTGCTCAGTGTCTTGTGGTTCCTAGGAAAGTAACAAGTAGTCTTGTTTTTCCTGAATCCCACATACATCCTGTTCTCTGACATTGCCCCAACAGAGATCAGGTTGATGGGAGTGTCTGGTGTGTAGAGGCATTCTCATAGAATCAGGTTGGCTGTCTGACCACTGAGTTTCTTATGGAATGTACTTGGCCCATTGCAAATGTGTTGAGGATTCCACAATTTGTAGTCTTGATGGGGATTGCTTTCGATTCATCATATGATTGGAAAAGAGTATGATTGTTGATGATATGGTGAGTGGTGCCTGAGTCTAGCAGTGCCTTGAATGATTGCATTGCTAGATAGTATGGAGTAATCAGTTATCTTTTACAGTTTCCGATTCAAATCATCGGCTCTGAGGATCATGTGACTTGGCATCAATGCCGACTTTTCAGTAAATCCCAAATGCTGCTTCTCAGCAATAGTGTGATTTTTCATGTGACTAACAAAATGAATAAAAATAAAAATTTGCTATTTGCTTGCAAGCCTGTAATGGGACGTACAAATAGAAACACTTACCCTGACTGTCAGTCAGCTTTTAAGTTGGTATCCACTCTCAGAGAATGCATGCTAAACTGCAATGTGAATCCCTCTGCTGCTTTGCATGAAGAAAAGAATGCATATGATCCATCCTCATAATCTTTCTGGTGCCTTGCTACTGTTATTCTCTGAGGGCTGCCATATGGATGGACACTAGCGCATACTTCACATATTTCTAACTAGTGCCAAGGGTGTATTATAGTTTAATCTTGCTCTCAAAATCCTAGTCCTCTTGTTTCTGCCTCATTCAAAGACTGGAGTGACAATGCCCCAACTTGGGCTACAGGATCTTTTGAACCTGACATCTGATGACTTGGTTTTCAAGCTGCCCTTGAGCTCATCAGCAGCCTCATCTCTGGTGAACGAATGAGCCTGCAGATCAATGATGCAACAACCCTCAGCTCATCATCGTTGGCCTGTCATACTGAACAAAACATCCAAGTTAACTGAAGGACATGTCTGTCTCATTTATACCATTATGCACCAGGGACTCTAGTTGAATATCCAGAGACAACTGAGAGTGACAGAACATATGTTGGCCATATTTTTACTGTTGATCCAGCAAATGACTCTAGTCCCACTTGAGACTTTGCTTATTCTCTTGGTACACCCTCTGGCAAGGTGTACAATGTCTACTGCACAGCTCTCCTAGATGCCAAAGGGCATGAAGTCCCATGTGATTGCACCTACCTAACATGTAAGCTACATCTCTGTATATTTCAACACTCAGCAACTTAGACTAATGTGATTTTAGGCCAAGGGGTCAAGGTCTGCCCCTACATTGATATTGACCGGGTCTCTAGACCACATACTTCAGCCTCTTGAAAACAACTCTTGCTTCAAATTGAAGAGGAACATTCACAAATATGAGAGCCAACCCTGTCCCAGCAGATTTTTCTAAAAACTCTTGCTCTTTAGACAACTATACACGATAATGGGTGCTCCTTCAAACAACAGGAAGCTACCTCATTTAACATCAAAATACACTTGACACATCTATGCTCCGCACACCAATGGTTCATCTGAAATGCAATAGCAAATTTTCAGTCTACCATCTCCAGAAGAAATACTGACATGAATGCTCACATATCGTTGTAATGTGTCACACAGCACATACACATTTGATTCCCATTCTTTTTACTACTCCAGAGCACATTCAATCTTCATTGTGGAGAATTGCTCGATCTCTAGACCATGATCTGCCCAATATTACACCTAGATGCTTCATGTGCCACTCTATCCTGCGGGCCTTTCTATGGAATGAATTTCCCCATCTTCAGGAACCCATGCTTATAGATATGCACCCTTCACTTGCTAATTTGAATCACCTCGGCACTATTATATCTGCCATTGCCAAGAAGGAATTTCCTAGTGGGACAGGTTGGTCTGGTATGTCACAAAATACTTCTGTTATTCTCTTGATGTGATGTACCACATAGCTTTGCAGCTATTAAAGCAACACCAGAATACAAATTTGCTGCTGAACTCTGCAGAGTTGTACATCTGATACATGGCAGAAATGCTGTGAAGAGAGCTGGCTGCTGCTGTACCTGTTGATTCACTTGCCAATGAAGGCGCACCAGTTCCACTGAACTCGGAAGATTCCAGTTTTGTCTAGTCATCTGCATGTTCCAACAGAGAAGCCATAATCTTCTCAAGGCAAAATATGTGATGAGCAACATCTCATTCAAGTGTGTTTCTGGCTACAAGGAATTTGAGTTCATGGGCTACGATAGGACAGGCACTATAAGTATGTGCTCACTGCTTCATTTCTCCTTCATAATTTTACTGGAGATTCTTCAAGTGTTGTATTCTGTCAAGCCTTGCTCAACTTGCAATCAGCCACTGCTCACAAGTACCTCTTTGATAGGATACAGCATCTCATACTCCAGGATACTGGGGAGCTTCTTCAATACTGACATCTTCATTCCCCATCACTCTCTGATCACCATGATATTTTGCATTGGGCAGCTGATCAAGATGGAGGGTAGGCAAAAGGTGAGGCTAATCTATCATTCAAATATATGCAGCATTGTCTTAAAAGAATGCAGGCCTTGGTCTCCATCTTCAACAAATTGCATGGACAGAAATCAACCAAGATCGCATGGACTTTTCTGAGCTGAATATGTGTGTTAGACCCAAGTCTCCAAACAAGAGTAAGCAACAGCTGTATCATGTTCGTACAGTCACCGTTAAGTCTTGTGATGAAAGGAGGTTCTGGACTAAGTCTTCAGCGCTTAGCGAGAATGAATGTGTTTCAGTATGAATAAACTTTAGCTCAAAGCTAGGGAATATACAGCTTGAGCTACAGTACTTATATACTAAAGTAAGGGGTCTAATAATAAGTGCACCATTGCAAGAAAGAAGCAGAAATATCACAAGGTGAGCAATGGTGACTGTGTCATGATGTCATGGCTCTGTGGAGTCACAGATCCTATGGATAAGATAAGATAAGCGCTGAAGATAAGATAAGAGGCGCTTAGGTAAAGAAAATGAATAAATTGTAACAAGGTGGTTGTGGGATCTCAGCCCTTATAAGCATCTTCACCATATTTATTGCCTCTGCACAGCACATTTGTCTCATAATATTCAGAGCTCTAGTGCACCAGATTTCACTAAACAACAGATGCGAACCCTGATAGGTGTAACCCATCCAGCCTGGGATTTGACAGTAGCAGAGATATGGGCATCAGAAAAGGCAGGAAATAGTGAGTGAAGCACTGGCAATGGTACCCTTCCTTGCTACACTAACATGAATGCACCTATAGATTGGGTGGAGAACGAAGTGCAATCAAGGTTCATCTTTGAAGCCATGGCTTGGCATAAAAGCCAAATCTCTTGTGATATTTGGGAGTCTGGTGATGCCACCACTAATATTTCAGAGGCCTTACATGCTGACATTAACCATGAGGGAACACAGAGCTCACTCTTGGGGGGAATTATGTGTGCAAGATACTTTGATACAATGAGAATGAAGATGCAGGCTGTAAGTTACCATGCTCTTTTTTAGCTGAGGTTGCACTTACCTCGCATGCACAGGCAGGCTGTGAGTTTGGAGTTGCCCTGAGTAGCCAGCCTAATACTCTTACTGCCTCAATTAGTTATGGCATGAAACACAGCAGTATGTGTGCAGTGCCACAGGCTCCTATCTTATAAATTCTAAAAGACATTTAATAGCATTGGCTAAGACATCAGAACTCAAAGGTGCAGACAAGAAGATCATTCAGCAAAATGACAGACTACAAATGGCATATGATAAGTACTGCTACCAATGGCAGGAAATAGACAGTAAAACAAATCCCATGATCAAAGACACCAAAGGATTAGCTCATCTCAAAAAAGCTTTTAACAAGAAGTGGGTGAAGAGCACTGAAATGGAGAAGATACAGGGCTCAGGCACAGTGAAAATCTTATACCCAGGTTAGATATATAGACTTACTAGGGCTCAAAGCTGAAAATTGATGAACTTATGTGGTACAGGGTTTTGTGGGGATTGATGGGTGCGAGTGCAAATCATGGAACTTGGTGCTAGGGTATATTATCAAGGTCATTGCAGAGGATGCCTGGGCCCTGTTCTGAAGCAACATGCTTGTTTGCACTATCGGAATTGAGCGCAACTATGTCATCGATGTCATCTGCATATTTGGACACAGTATCATTCTTGAATGCTGTGGAAGTCTTCAGCAGGTCTTGAAGAACAAGTGTTGAGAGGGCAGACAGTGTTGGGAACACATTGGAACCTCGTTGCAAGTGCAATTGGTGGTGGTGGAAAAATGCTATGTTGATGATCAACAATGAAGCAACAGACTGTGATTTAATTACATGATTTAAACACTTGCACCTTAAATAAAAATATAAGTGTCAAAATGTGGTATTTATTGGTGGCAAGAAATTCATTGTTACAAAAAATCTATCAAATGGTTGTACAGGCATATTTCCACCCAGCAAGAGGGCATGCACCTTCTTCACAATGATACTAAGCATAGGCTTTAGGGAAATAATGGGAACACTTGTTGCAGATGTCCCAAAGCTTGCAGAAGTCATCAGAATAGGCCCCATACAATGTAACTAAGTAAAGAAAGGTTTCCACATCATGGGCATTTAAATGCTTCAGAAGTGTTTGAGGACTTTCTTTCTGATGGCCTTGCTTGCCAGGCAACATGGCAGGGCCTGCATGTGGGGATGTTTGAGGGCCTGCAGGGACGGAAGAAAAAATCACGCACCTGTTGATTTTGTAGGCAGGTTAGTGAAGTTAATTCAGGGTGAGGTCAGAGATCCTGAGAAACATGAGCCTATGGTCAATATTTAAAAGTAAATATAGGCTTTGAAATATGCTCACTATGCATGTTTTGCTTTTCCTTGCCCTTGGCAGACTTGATGCTGGTGTGAGACAAGCCCTCTTGAAACAGTGCTGTTTTACTTTTTTTGGTGACAGGTTCATCATCTGAGATTTCGATTATGCTGCTAATGCTGTAGCTTCACTTTTTAAATCCAATGAGATATCAATGATGTTATCCAGTGATGCATCTTTGACTGCCCAAATTGCCTTGGCCAATGGAAAGGTTCCTTGAGGGTGGCGAGTGGGGCCAGAGTAGGGTGCAGGTTGCCTCAGGGTGGGAGTTTTTGTAGGAGAACAACTGCCGGTGAGGCCAGAGGCTGCCCAGGTTTGTTTAGTGAGGTCCTTCAGGTCACGATGCCATGTCCTAGGAGTCACGATACCCTTAGTTGGGCTAGACGCAGGTGTGAAACCCAACACCTTAGATGACTTAAGTAGGTTTGCCATTTCTCCCTCTTTGCTAAGCTGCTCAGCATCATTGCAGTAGTTCCAAAACAAGGTTTCAAACACTGAAAACAACATCAGAAAGTGTTACTCACACATAGGCAGCAACTCACAAAGGAAGTCAGAGAAATCATTGAAGAAAGGTTCTTTAGCTGAATCAAACACATCCATGCATCTTCAGAGGGGATTGGCCTTTAGAAACTTACGGGAATAATTGTAGAGTGCCTCCTGGGGCAACCTATACACATTACCCATATGAATCAGCTGAGAGTACATTACTTGGTTTAAGAAATAGCCTCAGCACTTCGACTAGCAGCTAGGGAAAAGAAACTTACCCCAATACCCACAACCAGAATAGCTGAGGGCACATGCAAAAGCCCATTGCTCGACATTCGTATTTTTATGATTCTTGAACTGCATGTACTTCATAGAAGGGGCATTGATCAAGCATTGGCCACAGTGCAGAGACAGTATAGCTTTATTTCTGGATGGTCGAGGAGGTATTTATGGAGAGCATAGTTGGGTATCAGAGCCTTGGTACTGTTGGCAAGAGTACAAGCTGGGCTAGGAGAATGGTGAGCACTACCAAATGCACTGAGAGAGAAAAAAAAATATACACTAAAAACACCTCAAGTTCTCCACTGTCTGGGTTGGGCACATGTGGGACATATTGGTCATGTCGGAGAGTCATTGTTTGCCAGCAGCGAGACTGGTACTTAGCAAGAATCTGTGCATGCACTTCCATGAGGTTTTCAGAGGATGTAGGGCTGGAGCAGTGTGAGGGCTCAACTGGCTGGAAAGTGTTGCAATGTGGGTGTTGTAATGCTTGGATGTTCTCAAAGTCACTGCTGGGCAATGGGGAGTGATGCAAAGCTGGGGAACTTGACAAGTCATGATGTTTTTGAAGGTTGGAGGTTGGAAATGGCAATGGGTGCTGGATTATGCTGTTGACAAAGATACAAAGTGAACATAGCGAAAATGGTGACACCTGGACACTAAAATCTCTGTACTCGAGTGGTGGAGACAGGGGAGGAGAGGAAAGTGAAGATGATGGTAAGAGAGGTGAAGGCTGAGTCAGTTTACAGTGCTTTGGAACAACTGGGGGTGGAACAACCTTGGGGGGATGAGGTCTCAGCCCATAACAAGCCCCCATCTTATACCCAGTGCTTGAGATTTGCTGCACTGCATGAAGAGGTCCCACCTATATAGCAAACAACTTGTGCCAGGATTGAGACTAAGGGCATCCTGAGGAGATGACAGCATCCATAAGAGAGGGATCATAGAATGCAGAACATATTCAAGGCATTGTAAGATGGTCTACAGATTCAGTTGCCAAACCAAAATGAAAGTAGCAGTGTTTACTGCACCAATAGCAATCCGAGCACATCTTCATCAGTGTCATGCATTTTAGAATGGCATTGCGATGCAGCGACTGCCCATCTTGATCAGGGTGGGAGAAACAGCACATTGCTGCACACAAACACATACTGAAAGCATTTATTTGTGGTTGTCACAAATGTGTATTTATCTGAACCATTGTTGCTGCCAACCAGCAACCACATCCTCTGGGCCAAAGATCTGGATCAGGAACTGTAAAAGATAATCTAAGACTCGATAGTATGACTTAGGATCTGATTTTTTGAAATCTAGAAGGGTGTTGGCTATTACAAGTATGGACTTAGGAGATCCTGGGATGTATGAGTAATAGATGACATTGTTTAAGTCAGCTTGCTTAGTACATTCATTTGTATCATAGGAATCAGGTGGGGACTGGTCCTCATCGTAGGTAGATTCCATAGGATTGACAATGAGGTTCGCCCTGGCTGTTTCACCTTCCATCTTTCCTGATACTTCTCTTTCCCTTCAGGGTTGCAACCTCCCTTGTGCCAACAGTTTGCAGTAGTATGGCCTGTTGGGTATGGGCACTTGGGATTCATACAAACAACATGTTCACGTGGTTTGGGTGAAGTCTTTGGGTTGTGAAACATTTTGGAGAGATTGTGTTGCATCAGTAGATTGTTGGCCTGATCAATGATTTCAGTGAGCAGGGTGTTGAACAACTCTTGGTTAAATGTGTTTGGGTTCCTGAGATTACTGACGACTTTGTTGCGTTTTTCTGAGAAATGCAGTGGGAGGAGGTTCATGACGTCTAAGCTGAGAGTTGTGTAAGAGAGTGGGTAACCCTCTGTATCATGTAGGGTTTGTGCTAGCGAAGTCCATGATTGGACAAATTGTGGAATGCTATTGACAGAGGTGTAGTGAACGAGTGCGAGGTGTTTATGTTTAAGTAAAGCATATTGGATATTTCCACCCTCATAATGACAGCATAGAAGGTGGAAGGCTTCTCTCATGGTGCTTTGGGCTCCAGTACTAGGGTCCATCAAAGGGGGTATCATGCCAAGTATTTCTTGTGATAGCCTTGATGTCAATATTCCATATACGATGATGTCTTTATGATGCCATGCTATCCACATCTGAGTATGTTGTGGGAGTGGGTACAGATAGAGAACCGGAGGGAACAAAGATGTATTCATTGGGTCTTGTGTGATGTGTAGAGCTGGAGGATCGCATATGTGGGTGAATAAAGCCTTAGATATTAGCAAGTTCTGTACCTTATAGTACCACACAGCCCAGTCTGCCTGAGACTTTAATTCTGGTATATGTGAAGTTTGTGGGACATTATTTTCTAAAGTATTTGTAGTCGGGGTAGGTAAGTATATGTATTGAATTTGTGGTTGTGTATTTTGATAATGTTAGACTGGTGCATTTGGTAGTATGTGGAGGTAGGAAGGAGGAGTAGTGTTCAGGATATTATTGGGAGGAGGAGGAGAGGAATTGGAGGAAGAGGTGCTGGATTAATGGGAGGAGAAATGGGAGGGGGAGGGGGGTGGTGGGGGCTGGGGGCTGGAGAATTGGAGGATGAGGAAGTGGAGGACAATTTGAGCAAGAGGGGAAAGGAGGTGGGATGGATTGTGCACCAGTTTGAGAAGTATCTACTAAGTTATTGCGAAATTGGTATGTTATTTGAGAAGGATAAGTTGGTATATAATATAATGGTGGGATGTTTTGATAAGTATTGGAAGGATTGTTGAAAGGGTTCATATATAGATTCAAGACAGAAGAATAGAACATAAATTGAGAAGAAAAACTTTGAGTGTATTCAGGTGGATAGTTGAGCTAAGGGGTGGACTGGGGAACATATGTGAAACCAGGGTGTACATACCATTGATACATCTGAAAGCTTTGATTCATTGTCATAGCCATGTCACCAAATGAGGTTGATGGACCTAGGATCTGATGGAGGCCATCAATGAGATGAGTAAAGTTTTGATCCTGTTGTTTGGATATGACAGTTATTCTGCAGAAGCAATATGATGTGAATCAGTGACAAATTTGATCTCGGGCATGCCTAGGAGATACCAAGGCACATATATGCATCATATTTAGATGCATCGAAACAGTGAACAGCTGTTCAGGTTGGATGAGAGAAGCCTGGATGAGTTGGGTGTGTTGGACTTTTGTGACATGGCACTCACTCATTGTGTTGGACAGGAAGAAGAGGGAAAAAAACAGGCAAAAAAGACAGTTTTTGAGTCATCAAAGGGGCATCTTGGCAGGTCCAAGAGTACCAAGGTCAGACCAAGATAAATCCCATAACCTATTGACCTGGATAACCTAGCATACATTGGACACAGTTAGGACTATAGTGAATGAATAAGTACTTGTATGCTAGATAAGAAAAGAACAGGAAACAACTGACCTCCTCGATCACCAAGAATATGGTTAACAACTGAGGAGCAGGGAAGGAGAAATCGTATGGAAATAGCAATGCCAAAGTTATAAGTAAACACAGATGAATACAAGTTGATACCAAAGATCCTACTAAGGATCAACAGCTGTTCAGCATTGTGCTGGGCCTGCATGTGCTCCACAAGGGTGCTGCTTTGGCAATGCTATCCAATTAAAGATATTTTATCAACAGCAAGAACAGTTATCTATAATAGTTCTATAGCACTATATTGACAGACTGTTATCAGAAGCTTAGGAGGCTCATGATGACTTTTTCAACACTTTAGAAAGGCTATTTTAACATGTATTCTTGCTATTAACAATCTATCATAGACACTTGCAGAGATCTCATGTCATAATGGCTAGGATTGAGCTGAGATGCCACATACAAGAATGCCAATATCATACAGTTTTTTGTTGATTGGCTTAGTGCAGAGTTTACACTACTTAATTTTCAAATGTTCAATCTGTCAAACCCACTAAAAGTAATAGATAGGTAGTCAAAACTCAAGAACTTGCCTGTGTATGATGCAGCAAGTATTGAGTGGTCATTACCACAAAAAATTAGCATTGTATCAGGCATCCCAGACCATGCTAATCTAATAGCAATTCTGATGTGTAATCATTTTTTCTTTTCAACATTCAATTATAATATATAATATTTGATTTAGTCAAAGATACTTTAGCAACATTGTTGTGTAAAAAACTTTGATTCACCACTTTTATTTTTTGAGGTACCTGATTCATCAATCCTCTCAGGTGAGCAATCTCTTTCTTTCTATGATCCCTTTTATGGCTCATATCTGCTATCTTCAGGCATTACACCTAACATCAACTCTCATGGTAATGTAGAACAACTCAAACTAATGTTTGAATTGTTATATCCCATCCTTGATGATGCATCTGAATGTTATCCATCTTTCAATAAAATTTCAAAACTTGCTACTGCTACTCATAGCTATATTGCATATGCTGCCAATGACACTGATACATGGAGCATTTTCAGAGACTTAGCCAGCAGCCAAGCTCAGTCTCTACAAGTTGGTGGCCCATAGGATCCAATCAATTTATGAATGTCTAGTGAGCTTTTCAGTGCACTCATACACTAAGAAATACTTCATTGCACAGTGTATTTGAAAAATTTGCAATAAGTATGCCTATAGTGACCAACCCCAGTAATGGATAAACATCCATTTATGCAGAAAGGCAGTGTTCAATTCAGAATACAACTCATTTCTCACTGCTTTAGAGCCAGTACCCTTCATAAAGCTCTGGAACCATTTCAAAAACAGCAGATATTACAAGGATAGTCATTTCATCAAACTCTTCCTCCCAGATTGGAGCATTGCAGGCATATCTGCTTGCATCAGACTATGCAATTGCTGGATTAGCAGTCTTCTCCACCTATACTGAGATAGCTATGATTATTGCGAATCTTTCTAATACATTCATGAATATCTTACATGCATAATTTCAGCAGCACACTAACAGCAGATAAAGTTCAATATCTTTGTTGTTGAGCATTTGCTGTGCAAGTACTCCTCTTTTAGGCAGCTCAACAAAAAATTTCAATCCATCAAGATGTGTCTTGCAGCAATGTTACAGGAGGTATGTAATCTTGATGCAATATAGAACATTACTAAAGATCTTTTAACCATCTTAGAGTGCATTATAGGATAGCCAGCAAACTTGTATGTAATTTAGGTAGATGCTGTCATGCCTGCAGCATGTCTAAGGGTGTAATTTTGCAAAATCCACACATCTTACATGTTAGCAAAGCAGAAGCACAGAGAGCAGACTAACAATGCAAATGGCATGCGAAGAAGCAAGGTCACCGAGGTTGAGAGCTCTAATATAGAAAAAGAAGCAACAGAATTAAAAACATAAGGACTTCGTCGTTGCACTGTACCTTATGGGCATGCACGACAATAAGGCCGAAGAGCGAGCTCACTTGAACAAACATCCGTCTGCAGTAGAGAACTCAACCTTCAGTGGGATGCGCTTGTACGCAGGCTGGGACTAATTTAGATAACTATGTGCCGGTGACCTATGATGCGTAGTCCCTGGAGATCCGGAGAAAAGATATCGCGTGCGGGGTAATCAAAAGAACCCCCAGCATGGCCTAGAAACAGACTTCGGCCGATGGGAATAGCGAGTGGGCTTGAAATCCGAAGCATTCCTTGGTTACTCAGTCTAGAATATGACGCTGTCAACTTCGGAGCAGAACCGAAAGCCAAATATGAAGTGTGATCGGTGATCGAAGATTAAGCAGCTATTGAGTACAAGTCAGCGAACTACTCTGCTGCTAGGGCAAGCGACGTCAACATCGCTTAGCCCTTTGAGGATACTAAAAAGAGGACCAAGCAGCACTACACCAAGAGTGCTGTGCCAGTTCGGACGAAGAATTATTGGCCGACAAAGGAATCAACTTACTAAAAGACCGTTTGTAATAATCAATCCCCCGTAGTATAAGTAGGTAGAATTTCACATAGTAAAATAAGATACCTACCCCCCATGTACAGTAATAAAGTTTCAGTTTGGATCTGGACTTGTTGCGACGCGTAAGAGTTAGTAGCTTCGAGCCTCAGCTAGAATGCCAGTTTAGCGAGCTCACAGAGAAATAGAACCAGAGAAACCTTTTGGAGAAAAACTTCAGTTTACTTGAGATAAGAAAGAGATTTGGCGACAGTGACGCTGTGCCATCTTGAGAGTTTGCTGAGATAAATCTGAGGGAAAAGCTCTGTTCCTTTTCTGGTTCAGTGTAATAAGAGAACTTGTGTTGTGTCGGCCTCTGTGTAGGTCTTGAGTAGTTGCAAGGGAATCAGCCAGATTGAGCTGTTCTAGCATTTGCACGAAGTGTGACAGGTGTGCACAGTTGGATCTCACGGCACCATTGTTAGGATGAGCACACTGTGTGTGAGGACTTGTGGGGATGGTTTTTGAGGGTAATTTGTGACTTGATTGGGAGTGCTGAGGGCCTCTAATCGTGACAAGTTTGGGAGTCAGGTTTAGCAACTAAGAGGAAGACGGTGGCACACGCAGATTAGGTCTAGTGATGAGCTGTACTTAGCGAGCTCACTGACCGAACTTGGTCAATTTGCAGATCTGCGTATCCGTGTGTTCCGGCTATTGAAATATATTTTGCCTCAAGGGTTGCGTGGTTCACCGTGCTCTCTTGTAAAAGCTCCGAGGAAACCTAGGATTTGAGAACGGCTTGAGAAAAATATGTTGTTACAAGTATTGTTCTAGAGAGCTCGCTGAGATAAATTGGGATATTGTCGGTGCACAAAAGGAATTAAAATCCCTTGCTCCCCTCTGCACTTAAGGAGATTGTGTGTGTGTGTGTTTTGTGAGGTTGAGTGTGTGTTTTAGTGTGTACATGCTAGGCCATGCTCAGTTTCACGAGTGCCCATAACCAGCCTCGTCAACGCAATGGAGTGGATTTAATCAAAGGTAAAAAGTCAGCTTAAATTTGACACATGTTGGAGTGAATATCAGTTTTTATTCATATGTTTTACCAGCTCATCAGTTTCTTTCCTTCAACTGTCATGTCTGAAGATTCAAACATCCAAAACAAAATAATAGAGCAAGTGTTGAGAGTAAGAGATCATTTGATATCTTCAGGGATTTGATAATTACTTGTTATATCATATTATTGTAGGCCTTGCAAGCTCTGGAACTTGTTAGGGACATGCCAAATAGACAAAGATAACTTGCACAAGTGAAGGTCCATAGAGTGTATAAGCTTTGGCAAAGCTATTAGCAACATCACCCTTGAGCTGAAGCCCTGAAGTTAGATCATAGAGCAGAGTCCACCAAGAACAAGGGTTTGGATAAGAGTTAGAGATAGTCCAATGGAGCAGAGGCCACAGACTTGAGAGCAATAGATTTAGACTTAGAGTCAAAGAGAGATTTGGCTAAACTAAGTTGATATTTGAACTGAGTATCTACAAGTAATTCTACAGTATATATATGAGTAGGTAAATCCAAGTCCAAGTCTGATGGACTCCAGCAGAGATCTATTCACTACTCAATTTGAGTTCTAGAATTAATATGTGAAATAGTAAAATAAAATAATAATAAAATATTGAATAGAGCAGAGTAATGATAAGCAGCTAGAGGCTGTGGAAGTCTGATGGTGTGATTTGTTGAAGTGATGTCTATACTTAAAGTCAATGTGAAGCAGAGGTCTATAGCATGTGTGTAACAGATACTCATGACCTTATGACACTTATGACCTTAGTTCTATTTAGTTATGATATTGTTTTGGCTGCAGCTATATGACTTATACTGAGTCAGCTACATACTTACTAGAAGCTTTTAGAATATTTTTCTGCAGTAATAAGAAAAGTATATATGTACTGCTACAGCCAATATAATACAATTTTTACCAATCTATTGTATTCTACATATTACTTAAGAGTGATCTAGAATGTGTGCTGAACTAGTGAGCTTAATCAGCTTATTAACAACTTATACTTTTTCTTTTAAAGTAAAGCAAACCCTTCTCATTTAAGACTACCTATGTACAAGGTATCTACCATAGATTAGTCTTATACTCAACAGATCCATCTATCTTTAGAACTGAGAGACAGAGTTTGATCTTCTTCCACTTGTCCATGCAGTGTTCAATGTTTTCTTTAAGCTCAATGAGCCTTAGTATAGCCTCCTGTTAGGGACGTGCCAAATAGATAAAGATAACTTGCATGAGCAGAGCCCGGCGGAGTGTGTGGGCTTTGGCGAAGCTATTAGCAACATCACCCTTGAGCCAAAGCCCTGAGATTGGATTGCGGAGCGGAGTCTGCGGAGAGTGAGAGTTGGATAGAGCAAAGATAGTCCAATGGAGCGGAGGCCACAGACTTGAGAGCGATAAAGATTTAGACTTGGAGTCAGGGAGAGTTTTGGCTAAACCAAGTTGATATTCAAACTGAGTATCTACAAGTGATTCTACAGTATATATAAGAGTAAGTAAATCCGAGTCAGAGTCCGATGGACTCTGGTGGAGGTCTGTTCGCTACCGGATTCGGGTTCTAGAATTAATATGTGAAATAGTGAAATGAAATGGTAAATGAAATATCAAATGGGCTTTAGTAATGGTAAGTGGTCGGAGGCCGCGGAGTCTGATGTTGGTGTTAGGGTTGAAGTTGGAATGTGTGAAGTGGAGTCCAGTGGCATGCGCGTAACACCTCCACATCTTTCACTGCCAAGCCTGCTTGGCACATTGTGAGTGATCTATGGAAAGACATTGATCAGGTGTTCTCCTTCTCCAAAGCTTGTTCAGCTGTATCACTTTCAACATTATCAGCTTCACCTATTTTTGGGTTTCCATTCTCTGAATTGGTTCTCCACCAACTGGCTGATTCTCCCACCTTCAAGTCTCCCCAACCTGAAATGGTGACAGACTGGCTCTGAGAAGCTGCACAATTTAATACAAGTGAGCATTTCCCCTGGAGTCTCAGCTGTCTCATCAGTGAGTACATGTCACAATCTCAGAGTTCATAGGATTTAATAAGCATATAGCTTCCTTCCTGTGTCTTTTTTTCTTCTTGGACTATATGTATCTGCATGATCTCAGCTCAAGCTCTTGTCACTCTTGCTGAACCACCAGGTACCATTGTCTACAAAGACTCAAGTACCTAAGTTCTCTGACTATGTCTACTGGCTCCCATACATCCACTCAACCATCCAACAACACCTCAGCCTCTGGCAACTCGACTCAGCAAACCGCTGATACAGTGTGCTGCACTGCATCTATGTGTGCACCAAATTTTGGCTTTCACCTCAATACAACAGCAAGGCAATACACTCTCCCCACTTTCATCCACTAATCTATCAGTTCTACCTTTCTACTACTCAAGAATGAGATTCTTATAGAATCTGCCCAGGCAGCCACCCATCTGCCACTCATCTGCCAAGCAATGCACTATCTGCCAGGTCATATACTATCTGCCTCAAATTTGCCTCATTTTATTGGCATTTGACAAGCCTAGACTCTAGGAACTGACACCTATCAACCTGAAGCATTCTTACCAGCAGATGGCAGCAGGTTTACCCTCATGGAACGTACAAATTGGCTAACATTGAATAGCCATTTATGACTATTCTCAAACCAAGCCAGATGCAGAAGGTGTTGCAAAATTCACTCAACAATGCTGGAGTCATTCCAGATTAAATATCAGCTTTAACAGATACATTCAGAGCTATCAGAGTGGACAGGTATGGGAGCAGGAAACTAGTTCAGATCTGCTGCTATATAAGCACATACAGTATATTTAGAACTCAGTTAATCTCACTTGCTTAAAGCACTCTAAAGGAATAAATTCCACTACTCTCTAAAGCATATCTAGCCACTTCTGAGCCTAGCATTGTGAGCAGATCACCAGGAATCCTCCTCTTTTCTCTTATATTCATACAACCACTCTCTGTTCAGCATCCTAAGTGGACACTTAGACTACTTCTCTCTATCATATCTGCAGATAAAGTGGATTCTATTGGATCCCTTCAGAGTGGGTGGTAGCTCTCCTTGCATATACAAAAGATCTTGCAGACACAGACACAACTTTCTCTTCCCAGAGAGTTTGCTAGCTTTACAATGGGAAACTCCTGTAGTTGCAAGGGATTGCCTGCTCTGCCAGATGCTCTCTAAGCCTAAGTTACAATCTGATGCAAAGCTATTGTCAAGACTTACTGTATGGGTGTCAACTCTTCTAAGCTGGATGTCCTCATCAAAATTGTCTGAGAGCTTGCTGAGTTCTTCAACGCTAAACCAGGACATGACAAAGACTTTAATAATGCTTTGCATGTCTACATTGAAATGCTCAACAAGTGCAAAATCAAACAGCAAGTTCTCCATCAGGAAAGAGAAAACCAGATGTGTGCTAAAGTTAGGAACAAAACAGAAGAGGGACAACCTGCTCAATCTCAAGCTACTGATTTCCTCAAAGAGGAAGATACTGGAGGAGACAGAGAAGAAAGAAGAGAAGAAAAGAGTCTGAACAAGAAGGAGGATCAGATGATAAAAGAGATGATGATAATAGGCCAGAACCTGTGAAACGTCTCAGGATCAACAAGTCCCAGTTCCCATGGCAGCTTGTTTGAGAGATTAGTCATGTGCTCCTCCATCCCAAGTTACAACTCACCCTTAAACTCAACAAAAACTACACTCTCAACCTCAAGGCAGCATGACAAAGCCTCACTAATTCTCCTGAGTGCCCAGAATTTCCCAAAGAGCAATGACTTGCTCTTCTCATAGCAAAAGCTGTCAATCTCGACTCTGTTGTCATGCCCACAGCATGTCTAAGGGTGTAATTTTGCAAAATACAGCACCTTACATATTAGCAATGTTGGAGCATAGCAAGTAGGCTGGCAGTGCAAGTGGCACACAAAGAAGCAAGGTCATTAAGGCAGAAAGCTCTACAATAGAAAAAAAAGCAACAGAATTAAACATAAGGACTTTGTTGTTGCACTGTACCTTACAGGCATGCACAGCAATAAGGCTGAAGAGTGAGTTCACTTGCTAAGCAGTCCATTTACATTAGAGGATTCAGGCTCAGTGAGATACACTTGCACATGAACTGAGACTAATTTAGATAACTACATATCTGTAATCTATAATATGTGGTCCCTGGAGATCCAGAGAAATGATATTATGCATGAGATAATCAAGAGAACCCCTGAACATGATCTAGAAATGGGTTTCAGCTAACTGGTTACTGAGTCTAGAATATGACACTGTTACCTTCAGAGCAGACCTGAAAGCCAAATACAAAGTATGATTGGTGATCAAGAATTAATATGTTTTGAAAATATATTGCATATTGTGGTTGAAAAGCACCAAGAGCCTCTATTGTGACAAGTTGGGATTCAGGTTTAGCAACTAAGAGAAAGTTGAAGTCATGCATAGTTGGACCTAGCGGTGTTTCATACTTAGTGAGCTCACTGAACAAACTTGGTCATTTGCAAATCTGCATGTCTGTGTGTATATTTTATTTTGAGATATTGTTTGCCTTGAGGGTTGCATGGTTCACTATGGTCTCTTGTAAAAGCTTTGAGGAGATACAGAAATCATAATTGGCTTGTCAATTATACATGGTGCACTTGCATTGTGTTGAGAGATCACCAAGATATTTATGAGATACTGTTGGTGTGCAAGTAGAATTAAATTCCTTGTGCCCCTCCACACTTATAGAGATTGTGTGTGTGTGTTATAGTGGGATTGAGTATTAGATGTGGTGTGTAGTTCACAATAGGCCACTCTTAGTTTCATGAGTGCCAGTCACCAGCCTTGCCACCATTTTTGCTACCAACCACTCCACCTTGATCAATAAAGTCCAAACTCACAAGATATCTGAGGAGATTGCTATTTGATTCTCCAAGAACATGTCCAACCAGTCCAAGTCTAAATGAGTCATCAGTAATGCAGACAAGTGGTCCATGATCTGGCATATGTACACCCAGGTGGTCCTCATTGTGTTCCTGCATCAATACTGAGAGCTTGCCCTCTACTAACAATATATGTCTTCTCTCTTCTGAACTACTGCTCTCCCTCTTCATTGTCAAGTGTTTATCCTCAATTGAGCAATCCATAATTGAGTTGGCAGTTGTTAGAACATCCTCCTCTCAGAGACAGATACATTCTGAGACCTTGAACAACCACACATCTCACCAACTAGTATCACCTACTAAGAGTTTAAGGAGCAATGAGCTGAGCAAAAGTCAAAGAAGAGGAGTAGAGACCAAAGGCACAGCTTTGATACATGCAGATGTTGGAACACAGGTGTTTGCCTATCTTCAGACAGAAAGTGCCAATACAAGCACATTTACTCAGGTTGCAAGGAAGGACACAAGGTCTCTGCTTGTCCTAGCAGAGTCTGAAAGGTGTCAGGAGGTGTTAAAGGGGAGGGTGAGATTTGAGAGGATGGGTGGTAAAGGTGGTGATTGGGAAGACAGAGAAATGGTGTACACACCTAGGTACAGGTGTAGGTTCATCTTTTCAGATTTGGACACTGGGAGGAGTTGGGCCACCAGCTGTATGAAATTTGAATTGCCAGTGCTATGGCCCTCAGTCAAAGAATTTGCAAACAAAGAAGCAATCAAAACAATTAAAGAGCATTCTCAGTTGTTTATGATCACAATATCAATCAAAAATGACAATCTCAAAAAACATCTTCAGATGCATCTCAATCAGATCTTTGATCAATCTATTGCAATAGCACTCAGAGAGGGATTTTAGCCTTGAGCAGATACACACTACGATGAAGAATTCCCAATTACTTGAGACAACATGAGGATGAATCCACAGTCTGAGATGGAACAGAAGTTCATTTGCAGATACCAGAATGAAAAAATTACTGCTGGTCACTTCTCTAAGCTTTTTGAACCTGACATCTTGCCTGAGATGTATAGCACCTCAGTTCATACAGTCCTCAAGCCTCATTCAAAGAATTTTTATATGGTATCCAACACATCCACAGGGTCTTATGCCTCAAACTGCATGATCCTTCATTCTGACATCACAGGCTTGCATCTCGACAGTCTATATATGTTATTTGCAGCCATCTTGTAATATAGACAGAGATTGCCTGCCAATGCCAAGAAAACTCTTGTGATATTCAAGTCTGACATGTTGAAAGCCTACAGATTGTGTCTAATGCATCCACTTAGCAACTGAAGCAGATCATAATGACTGGATATCTCACCAGAAAGCAGAAAGCTGCTAGAGAGACTAAAGTCTTGACTAAAACTGTCAACCAAAATAATAACTTCAGTGAATACAGGTCTGGTCATGTTTAGTACAGTGTCAATGGTCTCGTTACATGGATTGCCATCAATGTCAAACACATTGAAGATTTGGGGTGTTACATAGATAACAACTTCAGCTTTGATGATTGGAGGAACTTAGACTTCTATGAGCCATATAATAGCTTTTATCTCTCAAAGCAGATGAAATTACTCAGGCTGTAGGATTGTCTAGGTGTACCGCACAGCAAATTGAAGCAGTTGACAACAACCCAAATGCAATGACCATGACTATGCCAAGTGATTCCAAGACAGAGCTCTTCCTCACACTTCATGTAAGACCTGAACTCCAATCAAGAGTAAACAATGGTTGTATCGCATTCGTACAATCACCGATGAGTCCTGTAGTGATTGATGATCAAAGTCACACTGATAGCGTTAAGCGAGAATGAATGTGTTTCGGTATGAGTAAACTTTAGCTCAAAGCTAGGGAATATACAGCTTTGAGTAAACTACTTTTATACTAAGTCGAGAGTCTGTAATGAGTACTAAGATAAGGGTACCGTGTTAGAAGATGAATAAGGCAAATACACGGTAACCGAGAATATGACACATCGGTGGAGTATAACAATGTGAAGATTTACGAAGGCTCCATGGAGTCGCGGATCTAAAGATAAGATAACGATAAGCGCTGAAGATAAGATAAGATAAGAGGTGCTTAGATAAGAAAAGCAAATAAATCGTGACACTTCATCACTTTGTTGTGTCTAACCGTTGAAACCTGCAAGAATATTAGCAGATAGCCAGATGGTCCAATTGGTTGTTCAACATCTTTCCCCTGCTGAGACCAGGGTTGTGTAACATGTATACAAAGATACAGGGCAAGACCAACTCTTTTTCCAGTATTGCCTTGAACAATGTGGCCAAAGGTGATCTGATTTGACTCACAAATCACATCAAGAAGTCAGACAGCATATGCTGCTTTGACTCAATGGATTGGGATCTGGTTGTGGATGCCACCATCACTGTCCTCTAGATTGCTTGCAGTTTTGTCTGCCTGACACTAGATTTGCTGGATAGAGAAGAGGTCATATTTTTCTTATATCTGTGCAGCTATCCATTGGGTCACAAATACATTGTCCCCAGAATTGCAAGCATGTAACTATATTCACAGACAACACAAACACTGTCAACATCTTTAGTTTACTCAGAGCAACACCAACTTACAATCTTATTCTGAAATCTGCCATCAATGTGATAATCTCCCATTGTATTGATCTGCATATGCTTTATATCCTAGGCTTTAAAAACAATATCACAGATGCTTTGTCACATTCACAGTTCTCTAAGGCCTAAAAATTAGTGCCTCATCTTGTTATTCTATCTTTTCAACTCCTTCATAATGTATTGGGAGCATCAAAATGTTGATAGACATCACTCCTGGGTCCAGACAGAAGGCTCGTGAACCTTGCATCCTAGTGAAACCCTATCATGAGCAGTGCCTCACTCTAGGCTCTGCAATCAACATAGCAACTCTTGGGCTATACAATTCTGCATTAAACTCTTACATTACATTCTGCAAGCTCCACAAATTCCACATCCAACCCACTGTCAACATCATGAGCTATTATATCATCTTCATGTTATCTCATATCAAACCAAAGTCTATATTTTCCTACCTCTCTGGAATCTGCAACTGACTCAAAAATTTCTTCCCAGATGTTTGCAAAATGCAAAATTCTCCAATTGTCAGCCATACCCTCAAAGGTTGCAAATGACTCAAGGGATTCACTATAAAAAGAATGTCTCCACTATCACACAATGACATATGCTATGCCATTAAAACTCTTGGCAACTCTTTAGACTATGACAACTGTCTTTTCCTTACCCTACTTGTCACTAGCTTTAATAGTCTTCTGTGCCTCACAGAACTCAGCATGCTGGACACAAAGAGAGCTCAAAACTGGAGGAAGATTACTCAGAGGACCACCATCAAATAGCTGCTTGAAAGCTACACCTTTTTCTTGCTAGCACACAAGGCTGACAATGTATTTGAAGGCAACAAGGTCGTTATTTTGAGTGATAATGATTCTAGCTTCAACTCTCTCCCCATTTTCTGATGATATCTGATGCTGCATGACACTCGCCACATTATACATCTCGCTCTGTGGATTATCTGCTTCAGATTCATACCAACAAGATCTTAGTTCATAAAAAGGCTATGACAGATTTTCCTCAGCAAAAAATCCTGTTCTATTCCAAGCTATAATTAATACAAGAGCTCCTTCACTCTGACCAGTCCACTGCATACACTCTCATTGTCCTTTCAGTTCTAATACCCAATAGCACTCATATATGTGGCATCTGTTGACCTAATTTGACTCATGCCCTTAGAGGCATTTTTTCCATAAACTTATATAATAGATTGAACACTCATTGACTGATTAGATGCATTTTGTCAATATAACACTGCCATGACTGATCAGATCATGCTGATTAATAGATTCTACAATATATTTTGATATACAGTCTTAATCTATGATATATATAACAAGTCTTGCTAGTAGCTACAACACAACATTGATATTTGAAAATGGCCTTAATAGACTTCACAAATAATAAACAAGTCAGATTCCACAAATATCTATCAACAATAGATTGTGCAACATAATTCAAGCTGCAATATTGATCTACAGCATGTATAGCTGAAATTGCCCTTTGTGTGATACAAAACTAACCCACTGATAACAGCAGTGAAGTAAATGGAAGTTATTATTTTTATATGTTATATCAGATAGTTTAACAATTTCAGATGCAACACTTAATATGAACATCTTAGAATATTGTAACACTGAACTTTTTAGTCTACCATGTGTACAGCAGCATAACAATCGATGACAATTGAGCTAGTCAATTTAGGTACTCTCATCTTCTTAGCCAACTCTTTAAATTTTGATTTCTCACAGTTGTTGATCCTTAACATATTTCTATCTAAACCACTATAACTGCTCTTTTTGTTTTTATAGCTGTAAAAATGATAAGGATTATACTTTTCAATGCTGGTGTTGTTAGGTAAGCATTGGCACTTTTACTATACTCCTATATAATGTGCATTCAACAGAACAATAATGAAATATATGTTGTTGAAAGCACCCTGGACATTTCAAACAGTGAGAAAGGTAATAAAAATATCAGTTAAAATGACTGTTAAGAAACAAGTTGATATTTGATTTCAAAGAGAGATTATCTAGTGAAGAAAAAGATTAGTTAATCAATATTGCTATCACACAGAAAAATAATTCTCTTACTAGTTTTGCTTTCCTAAACACCTGAATCTGTGTAATTGAAAAATATTGTTGAATTTAAATGTTCTTTAAATTTCATTTAAATATCTTTAAGTTATTATACTTATTTGAAATTCATCAGCTTTAAAAAATCAAAAATATTCATTTATAAAATGCTATGAAAATATATTATGAATTTATGTTCACAATATTATCTAAATCTGATAATAATAGTCAGAACAGTATGCTCAGATTTTCTGCATGTGTATGCATTACTTTTTAGCAGAGTTATATGTACAGAGATGGTATAGTCCATACTTTATCATCCTTTGACAGATATCTCTCCTATCAAACAATCTATGCTGCAAAACCAACAACAAAAACCTTACAATTGATGATATCCAGCTGCTTAGGAACATTATATTAGCCATAATGTATAACTTGTAAGCTTAGACCTTTTGACAGATAAGTAATTTACCATGTCAACTAAACACTGCTAGTTAATAGTTTCTTCTTTGGCTTTATTTATAATATCCAAAATAGACCTTTTAAAAATCAGATTTTGTATATGAGATCACAGATAAAATTGCACCTTGAAATACAATTCAAATTCAGCTTTCAAGTCACATATACTGTCTAGACAGACAATAGTTTTATTATCAAAGCTCACTCAAAATAAAACTCAATAATTGAGTTTTTGAAAAATAGAAATCAGAAAGTTGAATGAACCGCTTTCCTATATTATCTGATTCTATTTAAGCAAAAAGTACATATGCAGAAATAAATATAAATACCTTGATCACTACTAATATGCTCAGTAACAGCGAGTTGCAAATAGACTAGTGGATGGCAATAAACACTAATAATACTAAACCTATCATAAACTTTATACTTATCACCAATGTATTAAATTCAAGTGTTTTGAGTATAATAGAAGCACTCTGCAGACTTCAATAATCAAGGAAAGTTGTTTTAAAGATGTTTTATTCATTATTAGCAAGCTGTACAAGTGTACTACTCACACTAGTGGAGTTAGTAAGATACAATTGAGTGAATAGTGACTTGGTTTGAGCTACTGTGCTTACTCTGACTGAGTATGCCTGTAGCAGCCATCAAATAGATCTATATTGCACTAGCCAAATCTGGTCGCAAGGTTACTCTGTTGCAATTTCATTTCCAAGTTCTGTTATAAGATTGCTATATGACTAGTTAATCTGACTTAGGTGTTTATGCCCAGATCAGTCTGCTAGTGACTGAATTATATAAAATCTGTGTACCCTGCTTCTTGTTTGATGTGTTAATCACATCACTTGTCCACTAGTAGCTATATTTTACTTAGTCCTGCTAGCATTTAAGTCACTAGTATATCTAGCTAGTAAATTTGACCCACTAGTAGTACTGTATCTAAATCCTGGCTCTACTAGTCACATAATAACTTAACTATCAGCTCAAAGCCTCAGCTATAGTTCTCTAAAATTGCAAAATCTAGATGTGAACACATAGATGGCATATCACTGCTCCTTACTTCCCACTTGAGGTTGTCTAGATTGCTACCAAATCAAAGATGCAGTATTTTCTGTTGCTTTGTGTTGCAATCAGCTAAAGAATTATGACAAGCATTTTATTATTAATCTATTCTCATGTCTCATAACATGGAAGAAGATCTTTTAAAGTGATAGTTGTATACTGTCTAATGCTCAACCATTGATAGAATGCACTTTCACAAAACATTAGCAGAATATCAGCATCCTTTCTATCTATATACTGGTGTTTTCATATGAGATATTTCCTTGCAAAATGCTGCATCTAAATAATTAATTCTCAATGATTTATACCAATTAAAAATAAATCTTACATATAGGTCCCATTTTGTTTATCACTTGCTCATATCCAAGGACAGTGGGCTTCTCACTATAATTACTTAACTTCAATTTCACTTTCACTTTCTTTAGCATCAAGGCTCTCTATGTCAGTCAGATCTGACTCATCATTGTCTGTAAATCTCTTCTTTTTCATATTATAATGCAAATTTTCATCTGCTTTGCACTTAAAAATAATTTTAATCACTCTGAATTAAAAATCTTCATGATTACCAGATATTTGACAGGTACCTGTAAATGACCTGGCATCCATATCTGGCAGGTAAGCATACATGAATATCACAGTATCTGTAACACCTAAGTATTGTGCAGATGGCAGATATAGCTCTGGATGTGACAGATACCTATGCAACTGGAATACTCTCTTATCTCACTACCTTGGTCTCCCACAGATTTTCCTAGTGTCCAGTAATGACTCTCTCAGTCATTTCACCTCAGTTCTTGGTTTTAGATCTCAACTCTTAACTCCCACATGTTCACAAACTATATTTCTTACTCATAAGCTCTAACCAACATCTTGTCACAATGATTTCTTATTTAGTTTTTATCTATTTTTCTCATGACTGACACTGCATGGAGAATCCAATATTTTAGATTAAAATATTGAATTCTATAACTATCTATTTTTTCAATATATTTGTGATATTTGGGAAATTTCCAATATTTTTTCAATAAACAAGAATATTGAAATAATATTCAAAATAATCTTTCAATATTCCAGCATAAAAATTGGAAAAAATAAATAGTTATAAAATTCAATATTCTAAGTTAAAATATTGAATTCTCCATGCAGTGTGAAAGCTTTTGAAAGCCCTGGCATATGATTTTAAAACAACCCCCTATTCAGTAAAATTGGCCACATTATAGAAAAGTTATAAAGAGATCATTGTTTTGACAAAGGATAGAGAGCATATTCAAGCTATCTTAGGTTCAGATAGATGCTTTTCTATATGCCTGGTATTGTTGGAAAGCTCTATTATGATATGTTCTGACCTCCCCTTATGGTGCTACTTTCTTATTATTATTATCAATGTCTAACTTAGCCATCATTTTATTTGGCCTATATCTTAGTTGCTTTGTAACTGTTTTTCTTAATTGTCAAAGTGTTTGAAAGCCCTCTTTCACATTTTTCAGATAACTCTAGCACATTCTTATTTTATTTCTCCTTGCTCCATCAGTGTCACCATAATTATAGGTCAGTCTCTTTCCTCTTTCTCATTCATCATGTAGGGTTTAATACTAGGTAACTTAGTTGATTATCTTAGTTACATGCATAATGTAGTATATTTAGTAAGAATCAAATGAGTATTATACAAGTATCTGTGCAAATATCTGGAAGTACTTATGTGTATCCAGATAAATACAGGTACCTGTGACATAGGTTAGATTGTCTGTGGCATGGATGTTGCTACAGATAATGGGTATGGACTTTTGGCCACAGATACAGATGTACCCAAATATGCAATCATGAAAATCTCAACTCTAAATATATACCATGAATACTTTGCACTATGAATAAGGGATTCTATAGCAGAGTGGTTGCTTCTTTGATGTGATGTAGTGGCTGAAAAAAAAACTAATTGAAAAGCCTAACAGACAGATTTCTCAAAGTCATCAAAGTCATCACTGTTTAATTATGCTAAGACATTGATCAATTGATAAATATTATCATTGATTAATGCAAGATTTTGAACAGTCAGAGCACTTTTAAAATAGTATGCTGTCTCACAAAACAGTAGATGTGCTGCAGAATACTGTGCATTGCTACTCTGCAAGTCTTTTATAATACAATAATAGTTGATTCATTGCATCAAGTCCATGTAGGCAGCTATACCAAGTTTTTTTTCTATATCACTCTTGTCTTTTAATGATACTAGAGCATTGAGGAAGATCATAAGAGTTCTGAATGCAACTACATTGAGAAATTGTTCTCTTTTGTGCACTGACAGTATATGAAGGTAAGCTAAGAAAAGTAAAAATCTAATAAAAGTCTAAATAACAATAATATGATCATACCTGCATGCTGTCCTGCTTGAATTTTCTTTGTTCATACACACATCATTTTAATAAGAAGGCATCTCATATCATTGTGCTAAATATTTGTCACACAAAATGAAAGAGGATAGGTGTTCATCTAGCCAATAACTAATCCTTGAATAGTAAAGGACATGTAAAAATATTGCCTATAAAAGATATTATGCTTCTTCATAGTCACATAGTGCAGACAGTTGGATTGTATAAAGCTCAAAGGCCTTTAGTACAAGTTAAAACATAACACAGATCCAGATGGACCATGGATACTCAAACAGATATCTGTAATAATATTTGCAGTTGGCATTTGCATGCCAGCATCTGCAGCTATCAGATATGAATCTGTGATATCTATTACATTCCTATCTTGTATTATGTAAACATACTCAGTTACTTAGCCTGTACTTGTAATTAACAAAAGATATACTTTTGATCATCAGGTTTCTTACCTCATTGCCTTGCATGTAAAATAAAACACTTCTAGCTCAGCTAAAAGTCAGAACTCACCTAACAAGTCAGTCACTATGGCTTGCAACCATAACTGCTCGCACATAATAAGTAATATCTTTATCAGCTATTTTAGCCAAGCAACTACTCTAGAAGTGATGTTTCTGCATCTTGCCTGAAGCCACTTTTACAATGGAGCCCACTGTGAGAGAGTGAGAATTAAAAGATCATAAGGAGTATTCAGCATGTTGTGGTGATAAAGGAAATTTTTATCCTACCCAGAAACTGCCATGACCCACCTCATAAATAATTCTCTCTCCACCAACATGGGAAGAAGAACCTTATCCTCTTTCAAACTCAATAACTCTCATAAACAGAAAGCAAAGTGTTAGGCCCGGACTCGGGAATAACAAGCAAGTGCAAACTAAGAGCTGTCTCACACTTGGACAATCACTCTAAGTGCAGCAGAGCCTGATATCCAAGTGACGAACGGTTAACATATAGGGCGAGCTCGGCGAGCAAGAGAGGATAAGTCCAGTACATATAAACTTAGCTCGAAGCTAGAGTTACAGGATGTAAGACTAGCTACTTATATACAATTTGTCTGATTCTATATATAAACGTGTCCATATGTCAGTCGTGCATGAACCTGTCCGTAACCATGCAGTCGCAGTAGAAATGCTGAAGTTGTACAATGTGGTGGTGGCAACTGTGGTAGATAAGATTAGATAAGCAAAGCACTGGAGATAAGATAGGCACTAAAGATTAGATAAGGGAAAATCATAACATTACCCCCTCATTAAGGCAGGCATCCCAACTGCCACTAGGGCTTGTCGTTATCGGAGTTGGAGCATGTGCTATACCAATAGTCTTGAATAAGGTCATGCCACTGTTCCGGATCTGGGTCTTTTACCTATTTCTGCTTCCCATCCTGTTGTTGTGCAAAGTAGAAGCAAGCCTTGTCCTCATATTTAATGTTGAGGACCATGGTGACTCGTTTGTTTTCATTGGGAGTTATGATTTTGGTGATGTCTACTCTTCTGGCATTGCACATTCTTTGCTCGTATTCCTCTATGGCTTCTTGGGTGTTGCCCATTTCCGAGTCGTGAACCCAGGAATTGTGCTCGCGCATCCATCCTTTCCACTTGACAAAGTAGTCTATGACTTTATAAGACTTCTTTCCTCAGCCTCCACAGATTGTGTGAGGTCGAGAGTCTAGGACTTCTTCAATTTTGTAATATTCTTCATCGTCGATCAGATCGGGAGGTGGCAGAGGCAGGATTTCCTGATTAGGGAATGCTGGTGGGACATATGGAGTTAGAAGCTTCTCGTTGAAGTGCAGGTGAATCTTCCAATGAGGCGGGAGCTTGAGCTTGTAGGCTGTGGCTCCAGCCTTGTTGAGAATCATGAAGGGACCGATGCACTTGTTGTTGAGCTTCTTCTTGGGTCGAGGGAGATGTAAGTTGGCAGCATCTAGCCATATGCAGTCTCCAACCTGGTAGTCGCGAGCGGGTCATTTCTTCTTGTCATACTGCATCTTCATGTTATCGGCGGCTTTCTTGAGGGCATCGCGAGTCTCCTTGTGGATCTGAGACATGATCATTGCGAATTCAGCGGCTGTGGGATTTGTGAACAGGGAAGATCAGGGAGAGTCGGGGAGAATTCGTGGGTTTCGTCCGTAGAGTACCATGAAGGGACTCTTGCCTGTTGCACTGTGAACCCAATTATTGTGGGTGAACTCAGCGAGCAGGAGCCAATCACTCCAATCGGTCTGTCAGTAGTTAACAAAGATGTGAAGGTATTTCTCGATCTCTTGGTTAATGTGTTCGGTCTGTCTGTCAGTCTGCAGGTGAAATGTGGTGGAGGTGTTCAGTGTGATATCGAGCAGGCGATAGAGCTCTTTCATGAACTGAGAGACAAACTGTGGACCTCAGTCAGAGATCACAGTTGTCGGCATTCCATGTCGTGTGTAGATGTGGTCGTGGAGAATTCAGGCCCATCCTTCAGCTGAGAGTTCGACGTTACAGGTGACGGGGATGATGGCCTTCGAGAACCGGTCTACTATCATGAGGAGGGCATTGTGCCCATTCAAGCTCAGGAGTCCAGTGACTATGTCCACTGAGATGTGGGTCCATGGTCCTTCAGATACTGTGTTTGGATTGAGCAGTGCGGCTTTGGCTTGTGTGCTTGACTTGGTGCGTTGACAAACCTTGCATCCCTTGATATAGGCATCAACCGTCTTCTTCATCTTTGGCCACCAGTATTCCCTGAGGACCAACTCCTTTGTCTTCTTGATACCTGGATGTCCTGTGAGGGCATAGTCGTGGCATTGGGCAATGATCTCACCTCAGAGTGAGGCTTTGCACAGGACATAGATTCGTCCATTGTAATGTAAGAGTCCTCCTTCCTGAGAGACCCCTCGCTTGTGGGTGAGGGAGGTCTTGATTCCCTCGTCCCAGAGTTCTTCCTGTCAAGTGGCGTCCTCGATCTTGTCATGTACTTCACTGGTCATGGGCATGATGAGTGCCTGGAAGTGCTTGGGTTGAAGGATGACAACATTGTCATTATCCTCCCTTCCCTGGTCATGATCGTCGCGTTGGGACAATAGGTCTGCCTTCTTGTTAAGCGTGCTGGGTTTGTGTCAGAGAATGAAGTGGTATTCTGCTAACTCTGTTACCCACCATGCTTGTCATCGGTTCAACTTCTGAGGCTTCCGGAAGTACTGGAGGTTTTGGTGATCTGTCCAGATCTCAATGTCTACGGCAGCACCCATGAGGTAATGGTGCTATTCATCAAGCATGAGCATGATTGCAAGCAGTTCTTTGTTGTAGATTTTGTAGTTACATTCTGTGGCAGAGAGGGACTTCAACATGAAGGCCACTGGTTGCCATACTCTGTTTTGCTTCTGGCTAAGCACTGCGCTGATGGCACCTTCGCTGGCATCAGCTTTGACCATGAAAGGGTTGGCCTCATTCGGGATAGCGAGTATGACATCCTTGGCCATACACTTCTTCAATTCTGTGAAAGCTTGGTCTTGAGCAGACCCCCACTTCCATTTGGCATTTCTGGTAAGGGCGGTGAGTGCCTTTATGACCTTCGAGTAGTTCTTGATGAATTTTTGATAGAAGTTCGTGAAGCCTAAAAACGACTGTAGTTCTCGCTTCTTCATCAGCATCGGCCATTCTGCAATTCCTGTGACCTTGATGGGATCCATGTGAATTGAGTTTTCAGAGATGATCACGCTGAGATATTCGGTTTCTAGCACCTCAAATTCGCACTTCTCTGCTTTCAGGAAGAGTTTGTTCTCATGTAGTTGCTGGAGAACTCGTTTAATGATCTGTTGGTGCTCCCCCAAGTTTTTGGAGAAGATCAGAATGTCATCAAGGTAGATGGTCACCTTGCCCTCAGCGATGAGATTGCGGAAGATGTCGTTCATCATCTATTGGAATGTGGCAGGAGAGTTCATGAGTCCAAAGAACATGACAGTAGGCTTGAACAGGCCTTGGTTGGTACAGAACATGGCCTTCTCTTCATCTCCCTCTTTGATTCGGACATTGTTGTATCCCCAATGAACATTGAGCTTCGTGAAGTACTTGGCACCGCGAAGCTTGTTGATGAGCTCTGAGATGAGTGGAAGCGGGTATCGGTTTTTGATCGTCATCTCATTCAGCTTGTGGTAGTCCTGGACTGGGCACAAGGACCCGTCTTTCTTCTTGACAAAGAAGAAGGGCGAAGCAAAGGGAGACTTGGAGGGACGAATTTGTCCCAATTCCAAGTTCTCATCGAGGAACTTGTCAAGTTGTTCCTGTTCATTCCGATTCAGGGGGTACACTTTTCAATTGAGAGTGGACTTTGCATTGGGAACAAGTTCAATAGTGTGGTCCCACAGCTTTCGTTCGGGTAGTTCATCAAAGTTCTCTTTTGAGAACAAGTCGCGGAAGGATTGATAATGGTCGGGGACTAATTCTTCGAAAGTCTTCTTTGGTTTTTCAGCGTTCGCAGTGGCGGCCAGCTCGTTTGCATGATGCATTGCTCGGATTATGAGCTCTTCTTCCATGCAGACGGTGAGAATGGTGTCTCCATCCTCGAGCTCTTCATCCCACCTGTTGTCGGGGTCTGTGTCGGGTAAGTCAAAACGGTTGCCGGCGCACTGGCATTGGCCAAAGATGATCAACTGCATCCTCCAGTTGACTGAAGGGTTGTGTCGCTTTAGCCAGTCGTGTCCTAGGTAGACGTCCTTCTTGCCTAGGTTCATGACTGCGAGGTCAATGTGTTCGGCATGGCCTCCGATCGTCATTCGGAGTTCTACAAATTCAGTGATGTCCCTGCCTGCATTGCGGGTGCCATTGGCATTGTATACCGGGATGGGGACAGTGGTTTTTTGGGTTTCGAGTCAGTGCTTCTCAACGGTTGATGCGCTGCTCGTGCAGCCGCTATCTAGGAGACCTTTGGTGGTCAACATCTGGGTCCCAGTTGTGGGATTCAGAACGACCTCAATAAGGAAGTTGCTTTTCGTGCTCTCGTGTCAATGAATAATATGAGGTGGTTCGCGGAGTTTGTAGAATTGCTCTCTGGTGGGCTCTCCTCCAAGTTGGAGCTTGTTCATAAGCTCATCAGTCATCTTGCCTCCCTTGTCCTTGTGTATCCATACTGCGAGGGCGGTCTGAGCAGCATTGTCGTTTCATGCTTCGCGGATCTGTGGTAGTATACGTTGGTTGTGACATAGACTGGTTGATGCAAGTCATTGGCCGGCAGGAGTCATGCAGCCGAGAATCCGGATGTAGTAGGCAATACCTAGATAAATGTATTCAGTAACCGGAGAATAAAGGAAACTCACGATGCACTATAACAGTGCTCAAAACTCAATGCTCAAAACTCAGGTGGTGGGCAAAAAGCAAGCGTTTCTCTCCCAAGGTACATCTTGATAAGTACAGATAGGGGATAGCCGCACATGTGCTCGTGCGTTGCCAGGGCCCCACTACAGTGTCCAATAATATAAATGATGAGAGAAGAAGTAAACAGTCTATTGAAAAGATAAAATCCATAGCTAGTCTTCGGCGTTGAACAACTGCCCCACCCAGGAGTAGCGCAACTACAAATAGGGAGAGTATGCTGCTGCCCTCAGCATTGACAAACGGGTTGTCAATCCATTGTCATCTCAATCCCCAGCGCAGTCCGAGATGATTACAGTTGCCATGGCCTTGTCCTCACATCCAGTGTGTACAGTAGAATGGGATGGGGACAAGAAAAGGGATAATGAAGTCGGCATAGCAGCTAGGAGAGAAGGAAACTGAGAAGAGTAAGTAATAAAAGGGTATAACAGGACTATCAAACGACACCGTAGCCCAAACCGCTATCGTCCTTCAGATACGAGGCTTGATTGTCACTGAGGAGAGCTGCCTGTCATGCAGTATTGTGCCACGTTGATTGTGTCATCGCTGGCTTGAGAATGTATTGGGAATATGACGATGATATCATTTGAGCCTTGATGCTCAAATGATCTCGCCATGAAAATGAGGAGACCTGTAAAGGAGAAAAGGAAAGAAAGGAAGCATAGGATGATGAAGGAAGGAAGGGAAAGACTAGGAACCAGAAAAGGAAGCACGCGTCAGCACCTCTCGTGGCATCAATTCCATGAGTACGGCAATGCGTACTGCCACAGCAGATGGCACGTAGCATCCAGTCGACCTCGAAGGGTCGCATCCATCGATGAGGGACCTCTCAAACCTTCACACCAGTCATAGAAGACATGGCTACCATCAGTGAGATCACCTCGTTTGTCCTAATGCAAGTCGGGGCCACCCCCTTGTTAGGGAGTGGCCGGATCGGGGTTTTTGGGGATTTGGGCAGAGTCAGGAGCATGACTTTGCGTCAGGTTGGGCTAGTTATTGGGCTTCCTTTAGCAAGCCACCACTGATAAGCGGTATTGTCATCTTGGTCGGGAACTTCAATCATAGTTACCATATGCCCCCTATTCACTGCCTGGGTGCTAGCAGCTTCCTCCCCTTTGGCTGTCTTGGTTGGGGCCATTGCACATCCAATGGTTCTTGTCTTGCGAGCTTCGCTATGGCATCCCAGGGGAGTAGTAGGTGGATTGGTTACCACATGGGGTCAGGGATAGGAAGGGTCATCCTCAACGGCAAAGAATCACTCAGGAACAACAGGTGATGTAGCAGTCTCACCCTGCACCTCCATCCTCGTACCACTCGAGACACCCCTGGGTCCTGTAGCATGGGAAGGGGTCCATCTGGTGTCAGCTCTGTCCTTGCCCTGCACCGTCGGTTCAGTGGGGGGCATCTTCATTGAAGCCCCCTGTCGACCAGGGGATTTAGACTTCGATATCCTTGCGGGTCGCTCTGTTACCAGAGGAAGCTGCGCCGTTTTAAGGGTGTTCACTTCTGAACCTGCAGTGCGGCTGGGGCCCTGTGGAGATACTTCACCGTCGTGTGAAGCCGCTTCGTCAGAGCTTGCTCTGCCCCACCCGGTCATGCATTTGTCACTGTGGCAGTCCCTGAAGGGGAGGGCCTCGGCTGGTGCATCGCCATTAAGGTGGGTAACACTATGGTGGGTGTCGTTCCGCCTGCCATGTTCACTTGCAATGAGCTACTTACCAAGCACTTAGCCGGTTGCGCAAGCCTGGGGATGGCAGCCCCGGTATCTAGGTCAGAGTCAGTCATGTCCTGAAGGATGTTGTATTGGTTCGTCGATTCTAATACAGTCAGTGGTAGAAGTTGTAAAGACCGCCCTCTCATGCATATGAGGGCTGGCATTGCTGTTAGAGACATGCCAAATAGACAAGATAACTTGCATGAGCAAAGGTCCATGGAGTGCGTGGGCTTTGGCGAAGCTATTAGCAATGTCACCCTTGAGCCGAAGCCTTAAGATTTGGATTGCGGAGTGGAGTCCATGGAGAGTGAAGGTTTGGATAGAGAATAAGGTAGTCCAATGGAGCAGAGGCTGTGGACTTTGAGAGTGATAGATTGGACTTAGAGTCAGAGAGAGTTTTGGCTATACCAAGTTGATATTTGAACTGAGTAACTACAAGTAATTCTACAGTATATATATGAGTAGGTACATCCGAGTTGGAGTCCGATGGAATCCAGTGGAGGTCTGTTCGCTACCAGAGGCCATGGAGCTCTGATGGTGTGGTTTGTTATGGTGAAGCCTATGCTTGAAGTCAGTGTGAAGCGGAGGTCTGCAGCATGTGCATAACAATTGCCCATGGTCACACTGTATCACAGCTGTGACAAAGATCACTCAGGATTTTAAATTATGGCTGAAATTGTGATTCTTGACCCAAGGATTGGTCTGACGCAGGTGGAGGAAAAGCACATGATGGGGTAATGGCCAAATTTATGGCATTTGCTAAGCCTTGTTTCAGTAAGTGTGTATGAGGTTTTCTGGCCTAACACTGTCCTGATATGCTGCTCTAGCACCTCAAGAAATGCATGCACAAGCAATGGATGTCTCTCCAGAGCCCAAGGAGATGCTGTCTGATTTAGAACCAACAGCAGTGGATATATTGAAGGAACACATCATGGAAACACTGAGTCAGGAGAGAAAAAGAAGAGGAAGAAGTGAGAAAAGAAAGTGAAAGAGTCCACAGGGAGTCTGTGTCCAGCAAAGAAGAGCAAGACAAGAGTGTTGCAGGATGTCACAAATGCATCAGGTGTGAGTACACCTGGAGACAAGGCTAACAAAGTGGAGGGAAGAAAGCACACCCTGATGTTGAGCTCATGGTCTCCTTGACCATGTATACATTTAAGATGAGGAAATCATGATGAAGAAATAACTGAAGGCTACAAGAGACATGCTATGCATACAAAGACAATAATACAGCAAGGATAATCAAATACTATTGATCAAGAAGACTTACCATACTGTTGACGATGCCAGGATGAAGCTTTGACAAGGGATCTGTGATGAGACACTCAACAAAAGTACAGAAAAGCGGATCAAGAGCAAGGATACAATCCAGGTTGATTCAGGGAGTCAAAAGGGAGTAACCATTAGCCTTGCACTGCCCCATTGATAATCATGAGGTTGATGAGCATTTTGCTTTCTTTGATGAGCAGAGTTTCCAACATGAATATTTGATTTATTATTCTGAGACATTTGGCAAGGACACATGTCAGGACACTAGGAAGAATAGTTGAAGAAGAAATGAGGTGGAAAGAGTAGCCAATAAAGAAGAAATGAGGCTTTGGCAAAGCTAAGGCTGTGTTGTCAAGGCCAGGCACAGAGCAATCAACGAGGCATATCAAGGATGGGATCAGCATATCAGGGTGGATCAAGGCACAGGAGGGATGATTGAGGAAAGAGGATGAGGTCAGGAAGATTAGTAGGTACAGTAGTATATTAGAAGTAGCTTTGTTATTGACGAGAGTTTTCTTTCGCACCAGACTTCCCCTCACACATTAGATCACTCTATTCATCATCAATTATGGTTATTCTCACAGTAGTTCATCACTGCAATCTATAATCTATCAATTCTATATATCGTCTTGGACTGGAAGGGCCCTGCCTTAGTGGGAACTGTGCATATCGATCCGGAGGCTGCTTGGTGTTCTAGAGAGAGTTATCAGAGAGTTTAAGAGAGTTGAGAGTTATCAAAGAGAGTTTCAAGGGTCAATCACATGTTTCAGCCAGCCAGCATGTTTTATCAGAGAGAGAGTTCATCAAAGAGTATTTTGTCAAAGGTCTTTCGGTGTCATCAGCAAGTTTTGTATCTTGGTGTTTGTCTTGGTAATTGTGTCATGTATCCTTCCCCATCTATCCCACTTCTGTTAGGCCCGGACTCGGGTATAACACATGTAAGCGCACCAAGGCTGTCTCGCGTTCGGACAATCACCTCAATGGCTGTGGAGTATGTTATACGAGGCGGTATAATGCTTAGCTGAGCTCGGCGAAGCGAGAGAGTAAAGTCAGGTATATATAAACTTAGTTCGAAACTGAGTAGCTAGATACAAAAGGGAGCTACTTATATACTATGGTGTCGGAGTCTGAATATGGATCATGATATACATGTGTTAGCCGAGCGGAACGAGCGAGGCAAACACGAGTTGAGAAAGTCATACGATGTGGAGATTTTAGGTAATGAGATAAGTGAAGCGCCGAGATAAGATGAGATTAGATAGGCGCTGAAGATTAGATAAGGAAAAATCGTAACATTACCCCCTCGTTAAGGCAGGCATCCCGACTGCCATTAAGGTCGTGTCGTGTCGGGTCTTCTTCCAACTTCCATGCTATTCCGTACCCAACATTAGGGTCGCTGCCTAGGCTGTCGTCTCTCTATTTCTTTAGCCTTATACAGAAAGGCCGAATGATAGGGAGGAGTGTGCGCTTCGGTGGTAGCAGGGGAGGATGGAATCCTCCTATGGTCCGACCTGGTCATCGGGGAAGTCGGGCTGGTTCATGCCTCGTGCTTCTCTGCCGTAACTATCGTCCATTTTGTCGTCGAGGTGGTTGAGCTGGGAGTCTAGTTGACTCTGCCAGTATTCCTTCATGAGCTGGACCCAGTCGAAGTTGTACTCTTCTGGTCCGCTCTTCCACTTTTGTCGTCTGTCTTCCACTTGGCAAAGGTATTTCACCTTTCCGTCGTCGGAATATTCGTGGTCTAGGATCATGGCTATAATGCTCTTGGCCTTGGGCATTTCAATTTTGGTGGTGTTTACTTGTCTGACATTGCTCGTCCTCTGTTCGTATTCTTCAATCGCTTCTTGGGCGTTGCCCATCTTGTTCTCGGTGACCCATGAATTGTGTTTGCGTGTCCATCCCTTCCATTTGACAAGGTAGTCAATGACTTTGCGAGATTTCCTTCCTCATCTCCTGCGAATCGTGCGGGGTTTCGAGTCGAGAATCTCTTCGATTTCGAATTCTTCTTCATTGTTGATCAAATCGGGTGGCGGTGGAGGTGGGACTTCCTGATTTGGGAAGGCCGGCCGGATGTATGGGGTCAATAGCTTCTCGTTGAAGCGCAGGTGGACCTTCCAGTGAGGTGGGAGCTTCAGTTTGTAAGCAGCAGCTCCCACCTTATTGAGGATTGTGAAGGGGCCAACTTGTTTGTCGTCGAGCTTCTTCTTCGGGTGGGGAAGGTGTAGGTTGGTCGCGTCCAACCAGACCTTGTTGCCGACTTGGTAGTCGCACACTTTCTGCTTCTTCTTGTTGTACTGTTTCTTCATGTTCTTGGCGGCCTTTTCAAGGGCGTCGCGTGTTTCTGCATGGATCTGTGACATCTCCTTCACGAAGTTGCTGGCAGCGGGGTTGGTGAAGGAATAATAGTCTGATGAGTCGGGTAGGACTCGCGGGTTTCGTCCATAGAGCACAGTGAAGGGGCTCTTGCCCGTCGTGCTGTGAACTCGGTTGTTGTGGGCAAATTCGGCTAGCGGGAGCCAATCGCTCCAATCGGTTTGTCAATAGTTAACGAAGATTTGAAGGTACTTTTCGATTTCTTGGTTGACTCATTCCGTCTGTCTGTCCATCTGCGGGTGGAATGCCATGGACGCGTTTGGCATGATGTCGAGCATTCAGTATAACTCCTTCATGAATCGGGAGACAAATTGTGGGCCCCTGTCAGAGATGATGACTCAAGGCATGCCGTGTTTCACGTATACGTGGTCTCGTAAGATGCGGGCCCATCCTTCAGCCGAAAGTTCGACGTTGCAGGCTACGGGGATAATCACTTTTGAGAATTGGTCGACGATTACAAGTAGAGCATCGCACCCATTAGAAGTCGGGAGTCCCGTAACCATGTCCACGGATATGTGGGTCCATGGTCCTTCGGGGACTGCGTTCGGGTTGAGCGGGGCCACTTTGGGCTGCATGCTCAACTTCATTCGTTGGCAGACTTCACAGCCTTTGACGTAGGTGTCTACCGTCTTCTTCATCTTTGGCCACTAGTACTCTCTGAGGACCAACTCCTTCATCTTTTCAATGCCTGGGTGTCCTGCTAGGATATGGTCGTGGCATTGCACAATGATCTCGCCTCAGAGGGAGGTTTTTCGGGGGACGTAAATGTGTCCATCATATTTCAAGAGTCTGCCTTCACGGGAGACTCCTCGCTCGTGGTCGAGGGATGTCTTGATCCCTTCATCCCATAAGTCTTCCTGTTGAGTGGCATCCTCGACTTTGGCATGTACTTCATTGGTCGTGGGCATAATGAGTGCCCGGAAATGTGCAGGTTGAAGGACGATGATATCTCCATTATCATCCTTCCCTTGGTCGTGGTCGTTGCGGTGAGACAATAAGTCAGCCTTCTTGTTGAGCGCGCCTGGCTTGTGATGGAGGACGAAATGGTACTCTGCCAATTCCGTCACCCAGCATGCCTGTCATCAGTTTAGCTTCTGTGGTTTTTGGAAATACTGGAGGTTCTGGTGATCCGTCCAGATTTCTACATCTACGGTGGTGCCCATGAGGTAGTGGCGCCATTCGTCGAGTGCAAGCATGATGGCGAGCAACTCCTTGTCATATATCTCATAGTTTCGTTCCGTGGCGGATAGTGACTTCGACATGAAGGCCACTGGGCGCCATTTTCCGTTCTGCTTCTGGCTAAGCACTGCGCTGACCACTCCTTCACTGGTGTCAGCCTCGACCATGAAGGGGTCGGTTTTGTTCGGAATGGTGAGGATGACGTCCTCAGCCATGCGCTTCTTGAGTTCAGCGAAAGCTTGATCCTGCGCGGATCCCCACTTCCATTCTGCGTTTCCGGTAAGGGCAGTGAGCACCTTTATGACCTTCAAATAGTTTTTGATGAACTTTCGGTAGAAATTTGTGAAGCCGAGGAATGACTGTAGTTCCCACTTCTTTGTCGGTGTCGGCCATTCTGCAATTCCTGCAATCTTGATGGGATCCATATGGATTGAGTTTTCGGAAATGATTACGCTGAGGTACTCGGTCTCTAGCACTTCGAATTCGCACTTCTCCGCTTTAAGGAAGAGTTTGTTCTCCCATAAGCGTTGGAGAACACGTCGTACGATCTCCCGGTGTTCCTTCAGATCCTTGGAGAAGATCAAGATATCGTCGAGGTAGATAGTTACCTTTCCCTTGCTGATCAGGTCGCAGAAGATGTCATTCATCATCCATTGGAATGTCGCGGGCGAATTAGTAAGCCCGAAGAACATGACGGTAGGCTCAAACAAGCCTCGGTTCATGCGGAATGTGGCTTTTTCCTCATCCCCTTCCTTGATTCGGACGTTGTTGTATCCCCAATGAACGTCGAGCTTCGTGAAATATTTCGCACTGCATAGCTTGTCGATGAGCTCGGAAATGAGCAGCAATGGATATCGGTTCTTGATCGTCATTTCGTTAAGCTTGCGGTAGTCCTGCACTGGTCATAACATGCCGTCCTTTTTCTTGACAAAGAAGAAAGGGGAGGCGAACGGGGACTTGGAGGGACAGATGCGTCCTGAGTCCAAGTTTTCGTCGAGGAACTTGTTGAGCTGCTCTTGTTTGTTTCAGTTCAAGGAATAGACCTTACAGTCTAGTGTTGACTTCGCGTTGGGAGTAAGCTCGATGGCATGGTCCCACGGCTTTCGTTCAGGTAACTCATCAAAGTTCTCCTTGGAGAACAAGTTGTGGAAGGAATGGTAATGCTTGGGAACCATCTCTGCGAAGGTCTTCTTCGGTTTTTCAGCGTTAGCAGTGGCAGCTAATTCGTTTGTGTGATGGATGGAGCGTATAATGAGCTCTTCTTCCATTTGTATGGCGAGAATGGTCTCACCTTCCTCGAGTTCCTCGTCCCATTTGTCGTCAGGATCCATGTCGGGCAATGTGAATTGATTGCCTGTGCACGAGCAGCGTCCGAATAGGATTGACTGCGTCTTCCAGTTGACCAAAGGGTTGTGACGCTTCAGCCAGTCGTGTCCTAGGTATACGTCTCGCTTTCCCAGGTTCATGATGGCAAGGTCGATACGTTCCGTATGGCCCCCAATTGTCATTCGTACTTCTGCGAATTCGGTGATGTCTCCGCCTGCATTGCGGGTTCCATCGGCATTGTATACAGGGATCGGTGCTGCCATCTTACGGGTCTCAAGTCGGTGTTCGTCGACGAAGCATTTGTTAATAGCACTACTGGTGCATCCGCTGTCAAGGAGCCCTTTCGTGGTGAGGATCTTTGTGCCCGTGGCAGGGTGAAGTAGGATGGGTACCAGGAAATCGCTCTTCATGCTCTCGTGTCGGTGAATGATGCGAGGCGGTTTGCAGAGTTCATAGAGTCGCTCTCTGGCGTTCTCATCTCCCGTTCGTAGCTCGTCTAGGAGCTCGCTGGTCAGTTCCGCACCCTTGTCCTTGTGTATCCATACTGCAATGGTGGCACGGGCAGCGTTGTGTTGTAGGCCTTGTTGCACTCCCGTTCCTCATACATGGTCAGGATTCATTCCTTCCACTCGTTGTAAGTGGTCAGGATCCCGAAACTGATGTCGGTGATGATCCAGGTGAAACTTTGGGGTACTCCCTGATGGATGGCGGCGACCATCATTCCGCACGCGTCCATATCTTCTCGTCGTCTGGCCAGCTTGGCCTCTTGTTCCAGCTTCTGGAAAAAGACCATAGCGTGGTCTGATCCCATCTTCAGTTCCTGCATGTTCTTCTCATGCGTCTCCATCACGGCGGGGTCACTGAACTGTTTCTTGAACTCCTTTATGAAGTCGTCCCAGTGTGGGTATTGGTATCGCGCAACTTCAGGATCTCGGGGTTCACGGGTCCATAGGTCCTCTCATCAGTGGGTCCACCAGTTTTGGGCGCATTTCGTGAAGAGGGAGGTGGCGAATATGACCATGAAGGACGAGACTCCTCAGAACTGGTGGCAGAACACCTCGAAATAGGTGTTGCAGTCCCCAATGAATCTGTCCATGTCATCGTGATCCCCTTCAAATGGTTCTGGTGTCTTCATGAGAATCGGCTTGACTCCCAAGAAGGCAGGCACATCGGTTGCGTCCCATTCTCCCATTGGTCCTTGACCCGGCGGTCCCCAACCCGGTGGTCGGGGAATGGAGTAGTAGTCGGGGTCCAGCCGATATGGTGGTGCCCCTGGTGGTCCCCTGTTTCCTTGTCGCAGGTCTTGGACTTCATTGCGCAATTGTGCGTTCTCCCCTTGCAGGTTCACCATCTGCTGCATCAGCTGGTTTACCCAGTCTTCCATCGTAGGCTGTGGCAGCTGCTGTGGTTGTCGTGGTTCGGCCCACCCTTCGTTTATCTCTTCCATTCCCTCCATTCCTGGTCCTGCACCCGCTATCAGGCGACTTGTCATCGGGCCCCGATATCCCCTCACTCGCGGATTCCGTGCTGGCGGTTGATCCGGTAGGGGATAAGGCGCTCCCCAGTAGAACCGGGGGTCGTCGCCTGCGTCTCGTACTGCTCCTCCAAATGTTTCCTCGTCGAAGTGAAAGTTCTTATGACCCCTGCTGGAGGTCGAGCTCTTCAAGGAGGATGAGGGCATGGAGGTCGGACTCCAGTCGTCTTTGCTCAGAGTCAGTTCTAGGTCGTACGCCGTTTCGAATTCGGTTGCCAGCGGATGGCGGGACCACGGATCGGTCTCAGTTCTCGTGGATTCGGGCGGCGATCCCCGGAGTCCAGGAGTCGTAGAAACTCCCTTTGCTATTTCTTTGGCCCAAGGGTTGGTTGCCTCCATTCTCTGTAAGGTACCAATCCATGTGTACCCGGGGGTACTGGGTGTGTGGCCAGCCTGCTCTGGCATTGAAATCCTGCTGCCGGAGTTCCCAGGCAGTGGTTCTGTGGGGACTGAAGATTTCTCGGTCCCGGTGTAAGGCTAGCAAACTCTCTGGTAAGAGAAAGTTGTGTCTGTGTCTGCAAGATCTTTTGTATATGCAAGGAGGGTTACCACCCGCTCTGAAGGGATCCGATAGAATCTGCTCCGTCTGCAGATACAATAGAAAGAAGTAGTCCAAGCGTCCGCTTAAGATGCTGAACTGAGAGCGGTTGTGTGAAGATAGCGAGAGAAAGGAGAATTCCTTGCAATCCGCTCACAATGCTAGGCTCAAGGGCGGCTAGATATGCTTAGGAGAGTAGCAGAAATTATTCCTTTAGCGTGCTATAAGCAAGTGAGATTAACTAAATTTCTAAGTACATTGTATGCGCTTATATAGTAGCGGATCCGAGCCAGCTCCCTGCTCCCACACCTGCCCGCTCCGATATTCCTGAATGTATCCTTTAGAGGCGATATCCGACACGAGCTGACGCGCTGAAATCCGCTAGTGAACTGCTTCAAAGCCATCGAGCGGATTCTACAACACCTTCTGCATCCAGCTTGGTTTGAGAATAGCCATATATGGCTATCCGCCATCAGCCCATTTGTCCGCTTCTCAAGGATAAACCTTCCGCCATCTGCTGGTGTGGATGCTTCAGGTTGATAGCTGTCAGCTCCTGGAGCCTAGGCTAGTCAAATACCTGTGACACGGGGCAGTTTTGTAGCGGGTAGCATATGGCCAGGCGGATAGCTCAATGCTTGGCGGACGCATAGCGGATGGGCAGCTGCCCGAGCGGGTTCCGCAGGAATTCCGTCTTTGAACAGTAGAGACGCTGAAGACTTGGAGGAGCAGCGAGTGAAAGTGGTTGTAACATTAGCACCTTGTTGCTGTATCAAGGTGAAAGCCAAAATTTGGTGCGCACACAGATGTGGTGCGGCACACCGGTCGGTGAGCGTGGGCCACTCGTAGTCTCCTCCATATGCGTTGAAGGGATCACTGTCCCTTTGTTGGTGGACTGGGTCGTGGAAGGGACTGGGGTCGTCCGACGAGTCTGATTCGTCAGGGTCATCTGGCCAGAGGTCAAGGGAGAAAGGGTTCTCCCCTGGTTCAGATACGTGGATGGGGAGGTTGGTGAAGGGTAACACTCCCCTTGGTTCTGGATGACAGGGCCTTGGTAGTTCCAGGGCATCTGGTATACTGGTGGTGGAAACAGGTTGGTCCCACTTGATGGGTGGGGCGTTCTGTTCGAGCCACTTGGCTGTGACCTTGTTAAGGTTGTCGTTGGTTGGGGGAGTGTATTCCCCAACGAGGAAATCCAGGTTCTGTTGGAACCACGAAGAAATGGCGGCATCAGTCTCGGCGTCGATGTAGGGGATCCTGCTCTCTCCTTCTGGGAAGGCGGGGCCTCGTCGTGCAGCCCGTATCCTCAACGGACCCGGAATGGGTTGTGGTTCCTCGGTGGGCTCGGAGGGTCTCCATATCCCCTCATGCGTCCCACTGGTTGTTCTTCGTGTGATGTACTCGTCACTGGTGGAGATGCAAACAGAGCGGCGGTGGTGGCTGGTGTTCATTGTGGTGGTGGTGGTGGGAACCTCACTTGGTCTGCCCACCCTTCGTTGGGATTCGGTGGCGTAGGGGTCGACATAGTGTTGAGAGAAAGGTGTGGTTCTGAAGTCGGTTCGTGGGGCCCTTGGTATGAGGATCCCAGTTCGTTGGAGGAGATGTCTAATCTCCTCGATGTAGGCGACAGTGAGTAGTATGGTTAAGAAAATGAGGGTGGCAAGCGCTATGGCTATGCCGATACTGATTGTCTGGATTGGGGTCAAGTCGGTGATCATCTGCAGTGGCAAGGAAAGTATCAATAATTTTCTCGGCACAGCACGATGAAGAGTTCAAAGATGAGGGCGGCGAGGTTGTCGAAGAGGGCCTCGTCTTCTTCAGTTGGAGCGGGTGGGGTTTGGACTGTTGACGCCATCGTGGATGGTTAAGGAAGGTTCAGGTCATACAACACGTGTGTAATGATATGGGACTGTCGAGCGTGTGATGGGTCTGTTGTCCGTGGTTTGTTCTTCGTACTCTCTCTGGTCTCCGTAACCGACGATACAGAAGATTACGAGGAGGGAGAGGAGGATGGCACCAATAAAGGCAGCACAGATTCCGATGATTTCGTTTCATGTCAAGGAGTAGGAGAGTGCCTCTCAGATGGCTAGCATCCAGAGAAACAATAGAAAAGTTTTGAACTAATTGTTAGGCCTGGACTTGGGTATAACACACGTAAGCGCACCAAGGCTGTCTCGCGTTCGGACAATCACCTCAATGGCTGTGGAGTATGTTATACGAGGCGGTATAATGCTTAGCTGAGCTCGGCGAAGCGAGAGAGTAAAGTCAGGTATATATAAACTTAGTTCGAAACTGAGTAGCTAGATACAAAAGGGAACTACTTATATACTATGGTGTCAGAGTCTGAATACAGGTCATGATATACATGTGTTAGCCGAGTGGAACGAGCGAGGCGAACACAAGTCGAGAAAGTCGTACGATGTGGAGATTTTAGGTAATGAGATAAGCGAAGTGCCGAGATAAGATGAGATTAGATAGGCACTGAAGATTAGATAAGGAAAAATCGTAACAACTTCAGCCTACCCATCTCTTTTGCCAGTATTTCATCATCTCACCATTGTCAGCTTCATCCAATAGCTATTGTCGTCTCTTACTCACACATTTTGTTGTTGTAGACTTTCATCAACATTGAATATTGATCCATTTATCCTTCTGTCATTGTCACTTCTTCAGATATCTCCCTGTTCCTCATTATATCCCTCTTGTCACCCATCTGTTGACTAATAAGCATTCTACTACAAGCTGTACACGTCCACTACCTACACTTATTAAGGAGCATTTCTACTTGACTTACTGATACATGAAGACCCCTTTCTAACTCGCATCACTTTCTCCTTCCAAGGAAGTGAGCATCATCACCAACAAAGGCTAGTCCAGTCATTAAGGGGCAAAGCATGGATTGCTGCTGACTGGACATCCCACAGAGATTGGGCCTTGGATCAAGAATTATAGATGGACCAAGCCTGAGGTTATGGCAGAGACTCTGTATCACTTTGCTGATGACTAGTGGACATGGTGGAAGCAGTTCCAGCCAGCATAGCAGAACATTGGGAGTGATAGATTAGACTTAGAGTCAAAGAGAGATTTGGCTAAACCAAGTCAATATTCAAAATAAGGTAGCAGGGAATGCAAACCTTCACTCTGCTAAATCATTGTATCAATGACAAACACTTAGAATTTCTTAACATGAAATATAGCAAAGAGATAGACAAAGGGAGACTCCCAGGGATATGCCCCTGAAGAATTGTACAACTTGATAGGTAAGTGTTGGAAGCTCCAACTGAAGCTAGCCTAACAAGAACAACAGGACATTATAGAATAGCACCACTAAGCATGGGCACCAGCAATGCCTGGTTCCAGAATGTGAGCTGACTAAGCCCATTTTTGGCTATTTTAATGACAAATCAATGTTAATTGCACCAACTCTCATTGATAGACTGTCCTACCTCCTCATATAGCTCCATATGAGTTCAAGTATATAGTAGTACTAATTTACCTGGAATAAAACTCATCTTCACTGTCATCCTACCCTTTAATATCAACATCTATGATCTCTTCTTGGCTGCTTTCAACCCCTGTCTTTGCTCCTGCATGTTCAGCCTCTACTGCTAAATTCCCTGCTGTTTCGTACTTGGCTATAGCTGCCTGGAGATGTCTGTACTTAAATTCTCAATCACCTCTGCCTTTGGCACCAGATTTAGCCTTCGGAATCTCCAATCCTGAGCCATTTTTACCATTCTTTATATGCCAGTCCAACTGCAAATCCAATGCCACTACTGTGAGGTATCCATTTGCACCACACCATATCTTGTATGCTTCCTCAAGTGCCTAAGAAGTCCAATAAGGATCACATCCATCAACAGCTTCTTCTGCACATGCAATCCTGGCAGCACAAGTACGATCTTTGTCAGCATTCTAGGAAGCAACATCCTTCATATGCTGAGCCATAGTATGTTTGATAGCATGATTGTTCCCAGAGCTATCCTGGTCATGGACAAGTTTCCGCAATGCCTTATGTTCCTCAGGTGTGAGGGACTTCAGGTAACTGGAAGCTCCATTTTTCTTATACATCTGAAGAGCATTGAAGTAATTTAAGGACATATTTGGCCGGATACGAGCTGCCTGTTGCCAGTTGCCAAATGCACCTTCATTTAAGTCATTTGTTGATTCTATTCAGGCACTTTCAATTTGCTCGGTAGTTGTGGTGTCAATTGCTCCATCTCCTATAGTTTTCCATCCAATGAGTCTGTTTCATATGACATGTCTAGGCTGAGGAGCAGGTCGGGATCAGCAATAATTTTACACAGGTGGGATTTTACTTTTTCATGCAGAGGGTCTAATTTAAGCATATTTGTTTCACTTTGAAGAGGACCACATATCTCATGCATATAGGGAACTCCAATGGCCTGGTAGTAGATTGTGATGACTGCAAATTCATGTTGGGTTGCATTATCCTCACATCCACATTTAACATTGTGCTCCATGTGGTTCAATGTTCAGCTTGCCTTGTTTTGTTCAACATAGCTCAAGAATTGGAGGATAAGATTGAGATATGTGATAATTATTGCACATGCCTTGGCATGAGATTGAAAGCGGGTATTGCTTGTATCAGGGAAACAGAGTGTAAAACCCATCTCAAGATCCCAAAAATACCAAAGTGTATCTTGCTGACCACACTTCCGGTCCTTGTGGCGAAATACAGCACCGGCTAGACTTGAGACCTTGATTGCTTCACCCTGTGTATGATCTTCTGCACATTTTGCAGCTGCAGTCCCTGCTCCAAGATCAGCAGCTGCTGCATTGTCCCAATTGTACATTTTGATTGGGCCAGAAACACCATTCTCCTCCCACCATCTTGACATATGAGTACATCTTCCTTTGAATGCATTCATTTCTTTATGCATACAGCATCCAGCCCAGATCAAGAGATCAATGTTTTTCTTCTGACTGTCATCCAATTTTGCAAATTCAGCTTCTCCCAGTTCAAAGGCAAACCTGCGAAAGGCTTCATCATGGTGTGTTTTCCTTTGATTCTAGGAAAGATTTTCCCAGCTTGTCATTCCACCTGCATTGATAATAGCCTCCTGTGACATGTCAAGTATCTAGATTTCTGTAACTCCAAAGGCTTTTTAATAACAAGAGAAGCAACAGTTGTTGCTGGGCCTCAAGGCAAGGTGTAGTAACAATACACACAATGTTGAGAGACACTCACAAAATGCTAAAGCATTGCATGGTTCCCTACCTGGGTGAACCTGCACCCGACCTGCTGGGTCCCAAAGACTCTAGGGCTAGACCTGTAACCTGCACTTGCACCTGGGTGGCTCAAGACCTGGGTGCTGTGGGTGCAGGTGCCAGGTCAACCCAGGTCAATGCATTTCTTAGCTTATTATTTCGCACTAGAGACCAACTATAGACTAGTATAATGTATGTACAGTATGTAATAATGTGAACAATTGGGAATTTTGAAGAAAACATTAACATGACAATGATAAGGCTGCTACTGTGTGCGATAACATCTGCTGAAGGACAGCTTCTTGGGGTTGTCAGAAAGGTGTCAAAACAAGCTTTCAAACGCACCTACTTTCAAAGGAAACAGGCAAGAAATGACTGAGATATGTAGAGATCAAATATGGGTAAGACAAATGCAGTAATGGCAAAGATGGGAGAGCGGTGTGCTGCACCACATCTATGTGTGCACCAAATTTTGCCTTTCACCTTGATACAGTGACTAGGTGCTATGCTACAACTACTTTCACTCGCTGCTCCTCCAGTCACACTTTCCTACCGTTCAAAAACAGAATTCCTACAGAATCTGCCTGGGCAATCACCCATCCGCTTCATGTCTGCCAAGTGATGCATTGTCCACCTGGCCATATGCTATCCACCATGAAACTGCCTCATTTCATGGTAATTTGACTAGCCTAGGCTCCAGGAGCTGACAGCTATCAATCTGAAGTGCCTGCACCAGCAGATAGCAGAAGGATCATCCTTGAAGAGCGGACAAATTGGCTGACAGTGGATAGCCATATATGGCTATTCTCAAACCAAACCGGATAAGGAAGGTGTTGCAGAGTGCACTCGATGACGCTGGAGTAGCTCATGTAGCGGATTTCAGTGCGACAGCTCGTGTCAAATATCAGCTTTTGAGGATACATTCAGAGCTATCAGAGCAGGCAGGTGCAGAAGCAGGGAGCTGGATTTGAATCTGCTACTATATAAGCACACATAATGTATTTAAAAAGTCAGTTAATCTCACTTGCTCATAGCACACTAAAGGAATAAATTCTGCTACTCTCCTAAGCATATCTAGCCACCTCTGAGCCTAGCATTGTGAGCAGATTGCAAGGAATTCTCCTTTTCTCTCTATCTTCACACAACTGCTCTCAGTTCAGTATCCTAAGCAGACGTTTGGACTACTTCTTTCTATCGTATCCACAGACGGAGCAGATTCTATCAGATCCCTTCAGAGTGGGTGGTAACCCTCCTTGTGTATATAAAAGATCTTGCAGACACAGACATGACTTTCTCTTACCAGAGAGTTTGCTAGCCTTACAGTGGCACTACCAGATGGCAAATGATTATAGATAGTGATAGGTCATTAGCATGTCTCCAAAAAGGGCTTTACAGACATACCAGAGACACAGGCAGATGCACAACCAACCCCAAGATAATTCCAAGTCTTCATGTGGCTTCTGACTTCTTGACTGAGAAAGGATCCTTTTGTATCGCTGCAACGATGCAGTTGACTCAAACAAAAATAAAACTCATTTGAAGGGGTGAACTAGGCCATTTGAATGAATCCAACTGCAAGAGAAACAGTCTAAAACTGGGAGAGATATAGTTGTCATAATGTTGGGGTCTACAGACAAGAACACATACTCTATATCTTCACAATGGCTACACTGATTTAAGCGATCAAGAGAGTGATTTGAAAGCCTGTATTGAGGCTTTCAAACACTTCTGGACTTGAGGAAAACAGAGGATATTTGGGTGAGAAATTGTCATCATAAGTTCTGATCTAATTTGGTGGGGAGGACCTGTGGGCATGGGAATGCCTGTGGACTTGTAGGATGAAACAAATGGAGTATAGCAGAAAGGAAATGAGGAAAAATAGGTAGAAGAGCCAAGCAGAAGCTTTTATAGTGCCAGTGGGATCCATGGTATGACATGGTGGTGTGAGTTAGAGATTTGATGTGACTGTGACATTATTTTTGCATTGCAGTAGACACTTTTGCTATCCATGGGTTATTGGTGGGTAACCCATGGGTTGACCTGTGTAGAAAAGTACTGACCTGGACTTGTTTTGAGACCCGGACCTGCTGACCCATGAGTCCAAAATTAATAGGTTTTCAGAGATCTGGACCTAGGTGTGAGCACAGGTGCACCCAGGTATTCAAGGAACTGTGTGACTCTTTACAAAACACTCACTAAGTCTAGAGCAACATACAAAATGACCTCAAATGACTTGAAACACACAATACACAACTCAAAGCTTCATGCTCTAAGCAGAAACACTTCACAAAATGTCCACTCAAAGCCACAGGATTCAAACCTATGCACTCAAGCTTTCAAACTGATCATAGATCCACAGGGTGTTACACATATGCCACTGGACTCTACTTCACACATTCCAACTTCAACTCTAACACCAACATTGGACTCCATGGCCTCTGACCACTTATTATTACTAAGCCTATTTGATATTTTATTTACCATTTTATTTCACTATTTCACATATTAATTCTAGAACCCGAATCTAATAGCGAACAGACCTCCACCGGAGTCCATTGGACTCTGACTCAGATTTACTTACTCTTATATATACTGTAGAATCACTTATAGATACTCAGTTCAAATATCAACTTGGTTTAGCCAAATCTCTCTCTAACTCTAAGTCCAATTTATCACTCTCAAGTCTGCAGCTTCCACTCTGTTGGACTATCTTTTGACTCTATCCAAACCTTTGCTCTCTGCAGACTCCGCTCCATAATCTAACTTCAGGGGTGGGGGCAGCAGATATAAGGGTGATTGATAGCCTTCTTGCTATCTTTCCAAAGGTTACCACAGTCCAGTTCTGGTATTGTGTACACTGGGAATTGATCACACCGTAGTCATCACACTTCAGCAATATCTCAACACTGGAACTCAAGATCCACAATGTGAACTTCTTAAGACTGGAATGTACCTTCACAGTGTTCCCTTCTTCAATGGTGATCCAGTTTTTCTATGGGGGTAGTGTCTGTCTGTCTGGAGAATGTATTTACCTGTATGTCTCCACACAGTCAATATCAACTTTGACAACTGGGAAGTCAGAGACTTCAATGGGATTCTCATCTTGCTGGTCAGCTGGTTAGAGGAGTGTATCATGGTTCCCACTTCAGTGGGTTGGGTGTTGCAAGGCACCAATAAACTACTTGAGCTCAACTCCACAAGCTTGACCTATATTGACTTGAACACTGGTGAGCTCATCTGTTCTAGCTTTTAGGAGTATTTCTCTGATGTTGACTGTTTGTAGCAGCATAGTATGACTTTTGGAATGGGGAGTTAAAAATGTAGAGTTGTGTGGCAAATTGTAAGTGTTGACAATTGGTGTGTTGGATCCTTTGGTGACTTGTGTCACCAAGACTTTGTTGAACTTGGAGCTGGAAAAGCTATGAACATTGTGGATCAATATCCATGTTGTCTTATTTGATAAGTGGCAGAGTGTACCAACATGGAGTGTGGAGCCTTTTGATGAGTTGGTGGAGATGTTAGAGGCATTCTTGAGTTACATCCCAGTTTAAGATCTCAGGTTTGCATTCCACTATTATGGTGGTTGCAAAGCTAATGCCACATGTATGTACATGAAGAGGACAAAGTGCTTGAGGAAAATTAATGGCATTGTGGTATACTCACATAACTACTTTTATGACTATGGTGTGCCTTAGCAATATATATAAAGACAATGTGAAATAGTTGGTGTGGTGAAGACTGTCCAGGACAAGCCATACTGTAGATTTTGGTCAAATTGCAAAATCAATGCAGATTGCCAAAGCAGCCATTTTGGGCAATTGGGCAGGCTATTAGCTAATCCACAAATAGGTAGTTTGGGCACTGGCTCAGCCAGTACTGGAATTCCAGCCCTCTCACTCATTGATTGCATCCAAAATAAAAATATAAGCACAAAATATATTATTTGATATCCTGGTACTACTTCTGCATTCACCTGTGGCTTATTTTGGATCTATCAACACACATTTGGATGTACTAACTATGAGAATGTAGCATTCTCAATTTGGCATGCATTCTTTTTTTTTGATTTTGAAAAAAGCAGTGTCACACCTGTGGCACTGCTACCCATGTAAATTTGTGATCTGGCATGTATAAGCATTAGCTTATAGGCTCCAATTAGTGAGCTCACTATTTTCAATAAGCTTGACCTGTGCTCACATCAGTAGGATGAACTTAGAGTTGGATCACAACATAATAATGATGATAGCCATGTGCTTGCTTAATAAAAGAAGCATGGTGCCTGAAAATCTAGAGATAACCTCATGTAAGGAAGGAAATAAAGAGATATCATGATGTATGCCTAGTCCAAGGGTTTTGGCCAAGAGATTAGCAAGTTTGCTAAGCATTAAAGTGCATTGAAATATCTCGACTCTTTACCTTACTCATGGACTGTTTGTAATCACCTTTTGCTCATAGTATGTAAGTAGTTCAGTTAGACAGTGTACAATTCAAGTTACTATTTGCCCTCTTCTCCATTAAGAAACAGTGCAAACAGCTTGAGTTGCATTGAAAAGGTTTAGTATGGGAATCTGTGGGTCTCCTGCCTTGCATAGTGAGCCTACTAGTCACTAGCCTTGGAAATTATAACAGACAAGTGCTGAGAGCTTGTATTTTGGCAAGGGAGTCATGAGTTTACTTTTGGGCTCATGTGTTGTAGCAAGCTTGCAGAGAAATAGAATAAGAGATACATTTTGAATATAAAACTTCATTTTACTTGATATAAATAAGAGATTCAGAGTCAGTGAAGCTATACCGGTCTCAAGAGTATATATTTAGTTACATCTGAGAGAAGCTCTGTTCTATTTCTGATGCAGTGGAAGAGAGTGTTTTGTGTCGAGGGTGTTTTGTGTGGGAATTGGCCAGATCGGGCTGCTCTGTGACAGCTGCACAAGATGTAGTAGGTGCATGCTGGCTGAGAGAAATCCAATGGTACCTTGTTACTTAGTGAGCTTGCTGTGTGTGCAAGACTTGTTTGGTGTGTGCAGTTGGACCTAGTGGCACTTTGTACTAGTGAGCTCACTGAGCAGACTTTTGTTGTTGTGGTAGTATACATTGATCCTAATGTAGTGTAATGGATATTTGACTCAGATATATTTTCCAGATTCTCTTCTCTTCAATCCAAATGGGTTTATATAGATATTATGTAATTTAGTAGTTTTCAGATGCCTGTGGGGCTCTGCAATTATCATTCATCTTATCTATCATCTATGCACAGCACATACTCTTCTGTCTCTATTATTGAGAGAGGCAGTAAGAGCAAGCACTCCCTGCTAGAGGACAGATCTCTGAGCTCTTCAGTCTCCTCCCAATCACTAGAATCTTGTATATCACTTTCAAGCTACGTATATTGTCCTGTGTTTACATGTTTTAATGACTGTACCCACTAGGGTACCATCTTGCTCCATCATCTCTAGCTTTGACTCACATATGGAAATCCAACTCAGTCCTTATCTTGAATGGTTCTAGTCTCATTGTAGCAGAGCTGTTACACATAGACTGGTTGGCACAGGTCATTGGTGGACAGATATCACTTAGCCAAGGATTCAGGATATGAGGAGTAGATGGGTAATATCTGGATAAAGGTAGTCAGTAACTGAAGAATAGATAAAGCTCACAATGTGCTATATAAGTGCTCAGAACTCAGTGCTTAAAACTTGGTGTGGTGGGCAAAAGCAAAGGTCTATATCCCAAGGTACAACTTGATAAGTACAGATAGGGGATTTGCCAGGGCTCTGCTACAGTGTCCAATAGTGCAAATGATAAAGAGGAGATAAGAGAATAGTTCATAGTAAAAGAGAAAATCCATAGCTAGTCTTGAGTATTAAACAACTGCCCCACTCAGGAGTAGTGCAACTATGAATAGGGAGAGTATGCTACCACTCTCAACATTCACAAACAGGTCATCAATCTGTTGTCATCTCAATCCTCAGTGCAGTCTGAGATGGTTACAGTTGCCACAGCCTTGTCCTTGCATCCAGTGTGTACAGTAGGATGAGTTGGAAATAAAAAAAGAGATATGAAGTCAGCATAATGGCTAGGAGAGAATGAAACTGAGAAGAGTAAGTAATCAAAGAGTATAATAGAACTATTAAATGATACCATGGCCCAAACTGCTATCAACCTTCAATTACAAAGCTTGATTGTTGTTGAGGAGAGCTACCCCTTATGCAATATTGTGCTTTGAATGTGTCATTGTCCACCTTGAAAACTTGAACTTGACATCCTTTGAGCGATGATGTCCAAAGTATTGTGTAGTGAAGAGAGATTAGTCTGTAAAATGAGAGGGGAAGGAAATGTAGTATGCAGTCATGAGAGGAATAAGAAAGAGACAAGGAACCAAAAAAGGAAGGATACATCAGCACATCTCATGGCATTAATTCCATGAGCACGGCAATGTGTACTGCCACATCATAACAAGTTGGGACTCAGGTTTAGCAAGCTAAGAAGAAGGCAAAGTCATGCACAATTGGACCTAGTGGCAATTGGTACTTAGTGAGCTCACTGAGTGGACTTTGTCATTTTCATAGATCTGTGTGTCTATTTGTATACTATATAAAAAGTCTTTGCCTTGAGGGTTGCATGGTTCACCATGCTCTCTTGTAAAAGCTTCAAGGAGAAATAAAGAGAACTTGAGACATTGCTGGTTACTTCATGTTGCATTGGGCCATTGAGAGAGAGCTCTTGAGATTTGTTGAGATACTATTAGTGCACAAATAGAATTAAACTTCTTGCTCCCCTCTGCACTTATTTGAGATTGATATGTGTGTGTGTTAGTGGGATTGAGTGTTAGGTTTAGTATGCAGTTCATGCTGAGCTGCTCTTAGTCTCATGGGTGCCCATCACCAGCCTCATCAGTGGGCAGAATTTAGGAATAGTGGATAATATATTTGATTTTTTCAGACACCATATTGTAATGAAAGTAATCCATGACAACTCTAGCTCTTTGAATTTATCTATATATGTAGCACTAGCAAAAAATAGGATTTCAATGATTTCCAGAACTTGATGGACTTCTACTCCCAGCCCAGTCATGCTGGGGAAAGGTTGTTAAATTATACAGTCCTGAAGCTTTTCTGGCACTCAAAAATATATTGGACTGTGTGCATGAGGTTATTGGTCTTCTGTAAATCAAATTTCTAGCAATAATTTACATCCTGTGCTAGCATAAATGTGAATTATCATGTTAAATGTATCTGCAAAACTAATGTAAAACACTATTTAACACTTGTCAGCCCCAGTAAATATTCAAATTAGAATACAATGCCTGGATAAGTACAATATACACTAATAAAAGTAATTTATGCCTAGCAATATACCTTTGTGGCCATGAAATAAGACAAAAGTAACCAACTGAAAACACAGTTTTGTTAGGGATGTGCCAAATAGACAAAGATAACTTGCACAAGTGGAGGTCCATGGAGTGCATGGGCTTTGATGAAGCTATTAGCAATGTCACTCTTGAGCCACAGCCCTAAGATTGGATTGTGGAGCAGAGTCCATGGAGAGCGAAGGTTTGGATAGAGAGTAAAGATAGTCCAACAGAGCAGAGGCCACAGACTTGGAGAGCAATAGATTAGACTGGAGTCTGAGAGAGATTTGGCTAAACTAAGTTGATATTTAAACTGAGTATTTACAAGTAGGTAATCTGAGTCAGAGTCCAATGGAGGTCTGTTCGCTACCAAATTTGGGTTCTAGATTTAATATGTGAAATAGTAAAATGAAATGGAAATGAAATATTAAATGGAGCAAAGTAAATGGTAAGCGGCTGGAGGCTGCAGAGGTCCAATGGTGTGGTTTGTTAAGATGAAGCCTATGCTTGAAGTCAGTATGAAGCAGAGGTCTGTGGCATGTGCGTAACAAGTTTACTAGTTATAATGAGATTCTCTTAAGTGTTGATGTTACGATTTATTCATTTTCTTTACCTAAGCACCTCTTATTTTATCTTTGGTGCTTATCATATCTTATCCAGATCTGCAACTCCATGGAGCCATGACATTGCAACACAGTCACTGTTGTTCACCTTGTGATATTTCTGCTTCTTTCTTGCAACAGTGCACTTATTATTAGACCCCTTCCTTTAGTATATAAGTACTGTAGCTCAAGCTGTATATTCCCTAGCTTTGAGCTAATGTTTATTCATACCAAAACACATTCATTCTTGCTAAGCACTAAAGCCTTAGTCTTGATGTCCTTACACCATGAGACTTAGCAGTGACTGTACGAAAGCGATACAGCTGTTATTTACTCTTGTTGGGACTTCAGGTCTAATAATGAGCTCAAAGCTTTTCTTAGCTCCTTCACTGGAGCACCCATGGAGAAGAACAACATTGTCCTTGTAGCCTCATCCTTGGCACCCAGTGCCATCCTTCTCACCACCGCTCTCATCCTCACCATCAGGTTTCACTACAGACCGCTGCAACGAGTAGAGGTACCCAATGCCACCCCTACCGTCATTATCAATCAACAAATAAACTCTGCACCCACTAACAATGACATCCCACTCCAGCCACGAATGACCATCCATGCACCCATACTGTGATGAGCGACACCAGTCAACAGCATCCTTACAGTTGGAGGAGAGATGGAGGATGGTGTTCAGCCAGATAATGAGCATGTTCAAGAAAGAAGATCTCCCACCCCTCCCAGAAGGTGCACACCTATCATCATCCTCTCCACCACCAGCTCTTCTAGCTCTATCCCATACATCATTCAATCTCCCTCCCTCCTTTCAAAAGACAACCTCACCGAGCAGCGCATACGATACAAGCTGGGTGCAAGCCATCCAAACTGCCCCATTACCCCCCATTATGGTTACATCACTCCCAGGCATGCAGGAGTATATGCTGTACCAGCCCCAACCCCATTCGATCCCGGCGACCTCTGAGATAATCTCCTCATTCCCTATAGCACCTACTTCCCAGCAGGAAATGGTTCCCCCAATCACAGAACCCCTCCCCCCAAATCAACCAACTATCCCAGTATCGTCCACTGGGACCAACTTGTCGTCCAGGACAGGAAACCCACACCAGAGCAGGAGCCAGTTGCTGAACTGTCTCATTGATCCACATGGCAAGAAATTGATGAGTGGCTCCAACCACTTGCCAACCAGTTCAACTGAAGGCAGTTAATGGCAACCAGGCAAGGAAGGTGGCCCATCGAGTCGGACAATTCAGATACTGCCACAGAGTTACTCCCCAAGGTGGAGTACATCAACGGGATCCATGGAGAGAGTCCCACATCCTCTGTCCCAGAGATCCAACCTGAGGCAACTCCCAACACCCCCGACAATGACGCTACCTAACGCCATTCGTCTCTTTGGGAAGGTGGACATGGCCCAACCCCTATCTGTATTACTACATGCAGCTTATGACAACTTATTTAGTTATTTTGCCTATGAATTACTTGCCAGCCTGGTGTGGGCAAGTACCACCGCCAGAATTGAATATTTTTACTTTTCAGAAAGGAACATCCTGTGTGACAATATATTACGAGGAGAAGCCAGCCAATATGCCAGCCTTCTCTATAACAACATACACCCAGAAGCACCAATGAGAGTGCTTAGCCTCTATTGACCAGTCCATCTCGATCTACTGCCAGACATCGAGATCCAGGAACCAATGCCGGATGAACCCCTGCAGCCCCCTCCTCATGCCCCTATCATGACAGCCTTCTCTTATGACAGGAGGCAGGCACCACCAGGAACCTATAGCAAAGGTTACCTACCATTTGCCGGGGCCGCTGATGCATCAGAAAGCAGCAGTGGGCAGCCAATTCAGCTGCCTCAACTCCCACCACCTGGTGCATCCCAGACATGGATGCTACCGTGGCACCCCAGTCCAACAAAACCGTCAAGTCCACCAGCCCCCTGGGTATTAACCGCAGGAGACATTTCCCCCTACGACAACTTCAAACCAAAAATCTTGAAAGAAGTCAACAATTTTAGTGGGGATTCTAAAGACATCTCCTGCTTCTTCCTAAAGTGTGAATTACACTTTGATCTATTCAACCAGCACTTCCAGTACCATTCCCATAAAGCCATCTTCTGTGTCTCACGACTCAAGAGAGATGCCGAAAAATGGTGGGAACTGGGTTCAAGGCTTTTAGGAAAGAACAACGATGGGGAACAGCGATACCCCTCCTATGACACCTTCAAGGAGGAGGTAAAACAGAGATTCTGGAAGGACTCAGATGCACAGATAAAGCACACACAATGGGAAAAACTCAGGCAGTTGAATTACCCAGACAGTGACCAGTTCTTCCAGAAATTTGAAGAACTAGCATATGACACTGGAGTATGCGACAATGAGCAGGTGATGCTCACCCAGATTAAGAAAGCTGCCTGAGAAACGAGTAAAAACACAATATACTTGGCTGATGGAGAGGTCCCAACCACCTATGATGGGTGGAAGGCTTGCTTACTCCGTATGGGCTATAATTGGTGTCTCAAGCGAGTGAAAGGAACCATGGCCAGGTGAGTCGACTCCAAGCTGAAAACAACCATGCCCCAGAAGGATGGTCAAACATCAACATACACACTGGAGAAGAAAACGGCAATGGGAACAACATACGGGGGACACAGCATGCCAATGGATATTGATGCAGCCCAGGCAGCAGCAAAGTGTTTCAGATGTGGCAAACTCGGCCACTTCAAACACAACTGCCCCAATGCACCCAAATCCAGGGAAGAAGCTATGCGTCGACTCAATTATTACTGGGACACACATCCAATGGTTGAGGAACCAATATTAGCAACAATTGAAGAAGTAAAAGAAGACGCCGGGAAGTAAATGATTCAACTTACCCGGCCAAGGACTTAGTTTTATCTGGTACGCATGTCACGCCCACTAGTCAGACTCATGTATTCGTAGTATCTACCGAGCATTCAAATATACCTGTGACTTGGCAAACAGACCAGGAACTAGGCAAGAATCAACCAACAGCACAGAACACCATGATAGTTAACCATTTAGCTAAACGTTTGGCAAGTAAGCCATTACAGGTGAAAGCATCGAACAATGAGTCACCCACCATAGTGACACCCATCATAACAGTTCAACCGGATGGGGCAGGGGAACAAGCACTTAGTGCTTCCCCTGGTGAAACAGCTCCACAGAGCTCCAGCCTCACTGGAGGATTCGAGGGAATAGCTATGGCGAAACCTCCTCTGGTAACAGAGATCACCATAAGGGTGCCAAAGTCTAAATCCCTTACCCATCAAGGGGCTTCAGCGAAGACTGAGGACTTAACCAACCCCGTGCAAGAGACCCCTACCAACAGGAATGAGGGGGCCCGAACAAGGCAGGAGATGCCTAAAGTACATATGTATGAAATTCCCAATGAAGAAGATGATACCAGTTTCCAAATGAATGAAAAAACTAAATTTGCACCCTCTGTAGTGCCTGAGGTGACCCAGTTGATGGTAGCCAAGTCTTCGGATCCCAGTGCAAAAACTGAGAAGGTCCCACATGAGTGGCTCAAACCTTTCAGTGCCAAATGGCCCTTATGAGGAATAGTAGAAGCAAGAACAGAGTCAGAGGCAAAAGCAATCCTAACGAATTGGATTCACAAGGCATGCACGGAAGAAGTCATTGATGAAATGATCAAGGGGATGAGAAAGGCGGAACAAGTCAACGCTCTCTGGTGGCTCAAAGAATTATGACAACCAAAGCGGTATATCAGCAAACTAAGTGGAAACGGGAAGGATCTAGTAGTCAACGTCCAAATTGAGACTCTAGAAAACCTTACCAAGATTTCCACTGCTGCATTGGTAGACAGCGGATGCACCAGTAGCGCTATTAACCAATCATTTGTTGAACAACACAACATTCCTACCCATGCCACCGCTGCACCAATCCCAGTCTACAATGCCAATGGAACAAAGAACCAGGGGGGAGCCATTACCAAATACACCGAGATCTGTCTCAAGAACGGAGATCATGTGGAATGGATAGATTTAGCCATCATGGAATTAGGCGATCAACAAATCTTTCTTGGTCATGATTGGCTAGCGAGGCACAATCCACTTGTCAATCGGAAAACCAGGAAATTAACATTTGCATGATGCCAATGCCATAAAACCCCATTTGTACTTCCTGACACAGATCCCGATGACAAATGGGATGAAGAGCTAGAGGAGGGAGAAACCATCTTGGCCATAGACTTTATGCAAGCCATTCTCATATGCGCTCATCACGCAAATGACCTTGCAGCCAAAGCCAATGCAGAGAAAAAGATCAAGACATTTGAAGAAATGGTCCTGGACTGGTGCAGAGATTTCAATGACTTGTTCGACAAGGACAACTTCAATGAACTCCCTGAACCAAAGACATGGGACCACGCAATTGAACTTATTCCCAATGTGAGTGCCAACCTTGACTGTAAAGTCTACCCTCTTAATCGAAACAAACAAGAAGAGCTTGACAAGTTCTTGGATGAGAACCTCTCAAGTGGGAGAATACGACCATCAAAGTCGCCCATGGCCTCTCCCTTTTTCTTTGTTAAAAAGAAGGATGGGAAGTTACAACCAGTGCAGGATTATCGCAAGCTCAACAAGATGACAATCAAGAACCATTACCTGCTTCCTCTCATCTTGGAGCTAATGGACAAATTACAAGGTGCCAAATACTTCTCTAAACTTGACGTTCAATGGGGGTACAATAATGTATGTATCAAGGATGGTGATGAATGGAAGGCAGCTTTCAGAACCAATTGGGGCTTATTTGAGCCAACCATCATGTTCTTTGGGCTCACTAATTCGCCTGCCACCTTTCAATAGATGATGAACGACATCTTCAAAGACCTCATCGTGTCAGGAGCCGTGACCGTTTATCTTGAAGACATCTTAATTATGTCCAAAACCAAGGAGGAACATCGCTGCATCATAAGACATAGCACGGATGCAGATGATCTGCAGATATCCGAACAGATATCCGAAAAAATACCTGCGGATGTGGCTGTGCCCGGATATCCGGATCTGTGGCATCCAGATCTGCCAGATGCAGATATGACTTTAGCAACCTTGAATATCTGCGGATGTTCTATTTATTTCTCTCTCTGTATTATTCCCCATGTGTGAAATAAGCCTCCTAGGGTTTTCGAGGTCAAGGATTTCGAATCTAGCATCGGATTTACAATCGGAGGCCACCCTGGTCCATGGTAAGCAAATGGAGATTTTCTTAATTTTGTGTCAAAGTTCACTTTATTTTTCTAGTCATCATTTCGATAGTAGAACTAGTGTGGCAAAGGTGTTCTTATGTTTTTGAGGTCAAGGATTTAGAATTCACTGTCCGATCTGCTGTCAGAGGCCACCCAGGCCCATGGGAAGCGATCAGAGATTTTATTGACTCTCTGTTAAAGATCACTTTCTTTTTCCACCACTTGTTTTGACCACAAGATTTAGTTTTCCGGAGTGTCCTAGTGTTTTCAAGGTCAGGGAATTCTATTCTGCCATCCGATTTTTGATCGGGAGTCATCCAGGTCTGCAGGAAGCATTCAGAGATTTTATTGATTTTATTTACAAGTTGTATTCCTCTTTCTGGCCCTGATTTGTTAATGGATGCAGCGAAATATATGTCTGCTATTGTTTTGAATGTTGAAAAATATAATGATAGCCTTGTCTGGCTATTTAAGCTGGCCCTGAACATGTATGCCTAAACATAAGTGGAATAAATACTGCATTTCTATCTGATTTTTATGCCTTGCAGTTTGGACACTCTCAAGTGATTGAAGACAGTGTTCAAAGACACCTTATAGTGTAGAACTCAAGTTTAAAATCTTAGAAGAAACAGGTCAAAACCCATCAAGATATGTTCAGATCGAGTTTTGGACTAAAACAGACAGATATCCATAGTGCGGATGCCACGGATCCGGATATCTGTGCACAGCCACACCTGCAGATGCAGATATCACCTATCAGGTACACTGATATCTGCTGAATGGATCTGGATCCATCTGTGGATCCATCTGTGCTATGCCTTACCACATTACACATGAAGTTCTAAAAATCCTATGGAAGAACAAGCTATTCCTTAAAGCGGAGAAATGCGAGTTCGAAACCCTAGAAACGGAGTACCTTGGGGTAATCATTAGTGAAGGAAGTATCCGCATGGATCCAGTCAAAATCCAAGGAATAGCAGAATAGCCCGTACCAGCCAAGAAACAACAGTTGCAGTTGTTCCTAGGCTTCACCAACTTTTACCGATGATTTATAAAAGGATATAGCAAGATTGTTAAACCCATGATGCAACTAACAGGAAACAATCCATGGAAATGGGGCAAGGCGCAGCAGAAGGCTTTTGACCAGTTAAAGAGACAATTGGCAGAGGATATGGTATTAGCAATACCAACAGAGGGAGGCAAATTCCATGTGGAAGCGGATGCTAGTGAGGGGGCAATAGGCACTGTTTTATCGCAAGAACAGGACGGGAAATGGTGCCCCGTCACATTTTTATCCAAATCCCTCACAGTTACAGAACAAAATTACAAAATCTACAACAAAGAACTGCTCGCCATTATGCTCACCTTTGACAAATGGAGACACTACCTAATGGGAGCAGCTCAAGATTTCAAAATCTGGACAGATCATCAAAACCTCCAGTATTTCTGAAAACCCCAAAAGCTAAACCGCCGACAAGCATGTTGGGTAACTGAACTAGCTGAATATCACTTCTCTCTTCACCACAAACCAGGAATGGCAAACAAAAAGGCTGACTGGCTTAGCTGAAGAGCAGACCACAAACAAGGCAAAGACAACAATGACGAGATTATAGTTCTCAAACCTGAGCATTTCTGGGCTATGATTATGCCCACAATAGAAGAGATACAGACCAAAACCAAATGCCACGCTTGACCACCATTCATGGGACAAGAATGTATCTGGTTCCCTCAATCACGATCAAGGAATGACAATAGAAGATGGACTAATCTATTACGATAATGTTAGGAATGTGCCAAATAGACAAAGGTAACTTGCACGAGCAGAGCTCTGCAGAGTGCATGGGCTTTGGCAAAGCTATTAGCAACGTCACCCTTGAGCCGAAGCCCTGAGATTGGATTGCAGAGCAGAGTCCACGGAGAGTGAGGGTTGGATAGAGCAAAGAGAGTCCAATGGAGCAGAGTCTGCAGACTGGAGAGTGATAAAGATTTAGACTTAGAGTCAGGGAGAGTTTTGGCTAAACCAAGTTGATATTCAAACTGAGTATCTACAAATAATTCTACAGTATATATATGAGTAGCTAAATCCGAGTCCGAGTCCGATGGACTCTGGCAGTGGTCTGTTCGCTACCGGATTTGGGTTCTAGAGTTAATATGTGAAATAGTAAAATGAAATGATAAATAAAATATCAAATGGAACAGTAATGGTAAGTGGTCGGAGTCTGCGGAGTCTGATAGTGAGGAATGCTAGAGTTACAATTGAAGTTGGAATGGGTGTGATGTGGGGGCTGGTGGCATGTGCATAACAGTATCCCCCCCTTAGCGCTCTTGCCCTCAAGAGCGCTGATCCTGATGGCTAATCAAATGGTATGCCTGACAGAATTTTTTGAGCATGGGAATTTTGTCACTTAACTTCAAACTTCCACCATCTCCACTCCTATCAAAATTTCTTTCTCTTCACCATTCATTATGTCGCTGCCCATCAAATACTGACTCTCCATAACACCCGAGCCATATGAGTTGGCCCTGACTCCTGAGGACATGACAATTGAGGAAATCAAAGCTCAGGCTGCCGCAGAGGAAAATTATGTGGAGGCCGTGGCAAAACATGCTGCTTGGAGGGAGGCAAGGGCAGCAGCGGAGTGGGAGGAGAAGTTGAGGTTAGGTCATGAGGCACGGGCTGTGAAAGTTGAGGCCTTGAAACAGAAGGCTGAGGAGAAGAGGAGGGCAGAGGAGAAGAGAAAGGAGGAGGAATGGCTCCGTTTGTTGAAGGAGCAAGAGGATGCCATGGAGGAGAAAAGGTTGGCTGATTTGAAGGCCAAGGAGGATGCAGATGCCACAGAGAAGTTAAAGGAACAGGCAGAGGCTGTGGACAAGAAGAAAAAGGACGATTTGAGGAAGAAAGAGAAGAAGAATGCCGCAAGGAAATTAAGGAGGGAGCAAAAGAAAAAGGAGAAGGCTGCGCAGGCCTCAGATTCCAGTAGGCTTCCGGATTTAGAGGAATTGTTGAGGGAGGAGAAGGGTTCGGATGTGGATACCGAGGAGGAGGTGTCGGAGTCTTCCAAGCAGGAGGCTCTAAAAAAGATGAATGATATCCGGGATGGAAAACGGAGGGCAACAGCACCCGTGGGGTCTGCTGGGGAGAAGAGCAGGAAGAGGAAATGGGTTACCAAGTCTGCTAGCATGGTGGAGGAGAGCAATGGGGAGGTTAGGCAAGGGCCCAGCAAGAGGGCAAACACAGAGGTTTCGGGGCCCATGGAGGGTGAGGAGAAGTTGCTTGGTAGCAGTAAGTGTATTTCTCCGGTGGGCCCGTAATGTCCTGACACTGTTACAGAGAGGTGTATGCGCTGCCGTCAAGATTTGGCTCATTGCTTTGCATGCCTGGCTTCCAAAAAGTCCAGCCGTGGACGTACTTGTTCATGTTGCAAGACCAAGAAGGCCACTTGTTCTTTTAATAAAGGAAACTCGTCCACGCTCACCATTGGCTCCAAAGAAGTTTTGGAATTGCTTGCAAAACTGGTGAACATGGTTGAGATTCTGACGAACAAGGTGGACGTCTTGACTGGACAAGTCGTCAACCTCTGGAGCCATGTGGACAATTTAGTTGATGACTTCCAGTCGGAGGAGATCAATTCTCTGGAGGAGCTTATTTCCAACATGGAGGAATGGCAAGCATCGTGTGTGGAGTTGAAGGATTTGGAGAGGGTGAATTCTGAAGCACTCCAGCGAGCTATGCAATGGCGGTTGGATGAAGATATAGTGCAGCTGAGGGTGAAGGGGCTGGCGGAGCCTGAGAAGATGAATGTGGATGATCCATACGAGGTCGCCAATTGCAAATTTTGGTATGGCCTAGGGGGTTCGGAGAAAATGGCAGAGATGAAGTTGAACTTGTTCCAGGCCACAAGGAATGAGTTCTACAAGTTGAATGGCTGCCGGTCCGAATGGCAGTTCTGGAAGGACTACCTTCAGAAACACAACTGTGATGATTTCATGGTAGAGGACTCGGATCCGGGGGAGATTATCCTGAATGGCAAGGTTTGGAAGTCATGAAAGCCGTATGGGAAGGACTTGGGTATCCCAGCATTGGATGGCCTATTTGTATTGGATGGGGATCCCATGGGGGCGACCACAAGTGAGGGGGATGGAGATGAAGAGAGTGGTGAGAGTGAGGAAGAGTCGGAGTCCGCAGAAGATGAAGGGAGTGCACCAGCAGGGGTACTGAGGATGTTGAGATGGGAGAAGTCGCAGATGTTGTGGGGCCCATGGATGCCTAGTTCCTTCCTCTGGTCACCATTCTTCTTGGACAATTTCTTTTATGTATAATTTTTGTATGTTTTGTATTTGTATTTTTGAATGCATCCGGGGCCCACGGGATCCCAGTTCTTGTTGACTTGTAATAAGTGGGAGAGGAGGAGAGAATTTGCAATAGAAAGCAAGAAAGGAATATGAAATACAGTGTGCAGATTCCACTGGAAGCTGGTCCTGTTTAGGAAATAAATTTGCAATAGTTTTTGTAGATTCTATTTGAAATAGGATGGGTTGGAGCCAGTGGAGGCCGATAATGTTACAAGTGAGGAAGTTAGATGATAGATTTTCGGATGGTGACTTTGCCTAATGGTCCTGGTTTGTCTGGATAACGGTGGTGAAAATCTTCAATGAAATCATCCACGGAGAATTTGGTGGCCGGTAACCAAGCAAATTCTTCATCAGTACCTTTGTAGCCTAGCCATTGAATCCTGTAGAGGAGAGAACACCGGAACCAGCAGTCAAGCTTGGAGTCTAGGATCTGAGTTATTTTGTACTGTTCTTCACCATTGACTTCTACCGGAGGTGGTGGAGGTTGAGTGCGATTAGGGATGGTGTTTTCTTCTACAGGTTCGAGTTGTGATACGTGGAAGACAGGATGGATGGCACGGAGGTCCGACAGAAGTTTAAGCATGAAGGAATGGGAGCCTGGTTGAGATATGATTTCGAATAGGCCAAGGAATTTCTCTGCAAATTTCACAGTAGGACGAGTAGTCTTGATGTGTTTGGAGCTAAGGAAGACTTTGTCACCTACTTTGAAAGGAGGAGCCGGATTCCAGCACTTGTCTGCTTGGATCTTGTAGTGAGACTGCGCCTGAGTGATTTTGTCGCATAGGAATTGGTGTAGTTTGTCTAGATTGACTACAAAGTCGCAGGCCCGAGCGGAGGCAATATCACATTCAGGATGAACAGTGATATTAGGATGGTAACCTTTGTTGGCAAAGAATGGGGAGATTCTGGTGGAATCGTTCGGAGCATTGTTGTATGCAAATTCAGCAATGGGTAGTAGTAAATCCCAGTTGTCCTGTTGATAAGAACAATAGATGTGGATGTACTGTTCCAAGGTTTGATTTGCATGCTCCATTTGTCTGTTGGCCTCTGGATGATATCCAGAAGTGAAGTGGAGTTCCATGTCAAGGGCTTTAGCAAGGGCGCACGTGAATTGGGAGACAAACTTGGAGCCATGGTCAGAGGTGATGTGGTTAGGGACACCATGCTTGGAGAAAACATGAATGACAAATAACCGGGCAAGTTCTTTGGAATTAATGGTGTCGTGTGTAGGGATAAAGATGGCTTGCTTGCTTGTGTGGTCGATTACAACAAGGATAGTGGTGAATCTGTTGGAGTCTGGTAACTGTTCAATGAAATCCATTGAAATGGAATCCCATGGACATTCCAGAACCGGCAAGGGTTTAAGCAACCCATAAGGACGATGTCTAGGTGTCTTGTTGCAACTGCAAACCGTACAAGATTTGACGTAGTGGCGAACATATTCACACATCTGTGGCCAGGTGTAGTTCCGTCAGACTAATTCCAGGGTCCAATTTTGGCCAAAATGACCTGCCAAGATGTGATCGTGATTATTCTGTAGGACACGGTGATGAGGCTGGTGACAGGCACCCATGAAACTGAGCACGGCCTAGCATATACACACTAAAACACACACTCAACCTCACAAAACACACACACACACAATCTCCTTAAGTGCAGAGGGGAGCAAGGGTTTTTAATTCCTTTTGCGCACCGACAATATCCCAATTTATCTCAGTGAGCTCTCTAGAATGATACACGTAACGACGTATTTTTCTCAAGCCGTTGATGAGCCTCCAGGCTCTGTACGCTCATAAATTCGCGGATCTATAATGATCTAGTGATATTCTGCCCCTTCCAAACTTCCATATCAAAGCACAGCCATGATTGTCAGGCACTTTGATCCTGATTCCTGTTATGCAACTCTAATGACAGGCTAGCAAACTATTATAATTCACTACAGTCAGCAGCAGTTAAAGCCTTACTAAGGCTGTTTACTTTGCACAGTTCACAGCTTAGTAAATGCGCAGGAAGTTCGCATTGCAGCAGCATTGCACAGTAACTGAAGCTACATGCACAGTTATGCACAGCTATGCACAGTTGCGTAGTTCTTGGAGTCACACAGTTGCTGACAGATCTCAACTCAGCATTAGTAAAGAAAGGACAAGAATACTCTATTGCACAGTAAATAGTTCGCTTGTGTTGCAAATTAACAGGGCAAGGACAAATGTAGCTTACCTACAAGTAATTCTCAAAGTAGTATAAAAGTAGCTAACTAAAAGTACGAAAGAGGAAGAGAGGAAGGAGACGAACCCCAGGGAGTTACTTGCCCACAAGTACACTACCTTACACATCTCCTAGACCCGATACACACACCCGAAGTTATTGCTTCTCTACTGTTCATTAGAGAAATAATACTTAGCGAACTTTCCCTTCGCTAATAAAAGTTAGCTATAACTTCACGTGCTTACCTCTGCTCCAAAAACTTCGCTAGGAAACCTTTACTGGTCACCCTTGCGAAGCATCCTCGACATTTTAAGTTTGCTTGCATACCTGTGTGCTTTAAACAACAATCCGCAGCAAGGATTGAAGCTTTTAGCCACTAACAACCTAGTACTACCGTTTCCGAACTTAGGAAACAACACCACTTAACTCTTATAGAGTTAGACACCTTGGAGCCTTAGCTACCTTTCTCATAGAAGAGAAAGTTCGCTACAGTTGCCCTTGTGATTCGACTCAAGATTGATACTGACTTGCTTGATATTAGGATCGTTTAGAGCTATATCTTGCTTGCACGTATTTCATCTTGGACAAAACCTCGCTCACATCTAGAGCACCAGCTTCGTTAACTCGCATAGAGTTCCCCAACCGAATCCGCAGCTAGGATTTCGACACCACATAGTTTGCGCCGCATCTAGGTCGCCCCCGCTCAGCATACATCCACATTTATGCACCCCTTCCCTTCTAGGAAAGTTTGCGTACATACCTTGAGCCTCTGAACAGCCTTCAGAGAATCATAACAAAGTGTAGCAATACTTCGCTACACCACCAGAAGCTACAGTCATCACACGGAGGTGCAAGACTAGACTCGCTAGAACCTGCCTTCAGATTCTGTGTTTGACTACACTCGCCGTTGCAGGTCTTGTGTTTTCTGCCCGCAGGAGTCTTTAGGTTCATCACCATTCTCAAATTCTAGGTTTCCTCAGAGCTTTTACAAGAGAGCATGGTGAACCACACAACCCTTGAGGCAAAATATATTTCAATAGCCGGAACACATGGATACGCAGATCCGCAAATTGACCAAGTTCAGTCAGTGAGCTCGCTAAGTACAGCTCATCGCTAGACCTAATCTGCACGCGTTGCCATCTTCCTCTTAGTTGCTAAACCTGACTCCCAAACTCGTCATGATTAGAGGCCCTCGGCACTCCCAATCAAGTCACAAATTACCCTCAAAAACCATCCCCGCAAGTCCTCACACACAGTGTGCTCGCCCTAACAACGGTGCGGCGAGATCCAACTGCGCACACCTGTCACACTTCGTGCAAATGCTAGAACAGCTCAATCTGGCTGATTCCCTTGCAATTACTCAAGACCTACACAGAGGCCGACACAACACAAGTTCTCTTATTACACTGAACCAGAAAAGGAACAGAGCTTTTCCCTCAGATTTATCTCAGCAAACTCTCAAGATGGCACAGCGTCACTGTTGCCAAATCTCTTTCTTATCTCAAGTAAACCGAAGTTTTTCTCCAAAAGGTTTCTCTGGTTCTATTTCTCTGTGAGCTCGCTAAACTGGCGTTCTAGCCGAGACTCGAAGCTACTAACTCTTACGCATTGCAACAAGTCCAGATCCAAACTGAAACTTTATTACTGTACATGGGGGGTAGGTATCTTGTTTTACTACGTGAAATTCTACCTACTTATACTATGGGGGATTGATTATTACAAACGGTCTTTTAGTAAGTTGATTCCTTTGTTGGCCAATAATTCTTCGTCCGAACTGGCGCAGCACTCTTGGTGTAGTGCCGCTTGGTCCTCTTTTTAGTATCCTCAAAGGGCTAAGCGATGTCGACGTCACTTGCCCTAGCAGCAGAGTAGTTCGCTGACTTGTACTCAATAGCTGCTTAATCCTCGATCACCGATCACACTTCATATTCGGCTTCGGTTCTGCTCTGAAGGTGACAGCATCATATTCTAGACTCGGTAACCAAGGAATGCTTCGGATTTCAAGCCCGCTCGCTATTCCCATCAGCCGAAGTCTGTTTCTAGGCCATGCTGGGGGTTCTTTTGATTACCCCACATGCGATATCTTTTCTCCGGATCTCCAGGGACTACGCGTCATAGGTCACCGACGCGTAGTTATCTAAATTAGTCCCAGCCTGCATACAAGTGCATCCCACTGAAGGTTGAGTTCTCTACTGCAGACGGATGTTTGTTCAAGTGAGCTCGCTCTTCGGCCTTATTGTCGTGCATGCCCGTAAGGTACAGTCCAACGACAAAGTCCTTATGTTTCTAATTCCGTTGATTCTTTTTATATATTAGAGCTCTCAACCTCGGTGACCTTGCTTCTTCACATGCCATTTGCATTGTTAGTCCGCTCTCTGTGCTTCTGCTTTGCTAACGTGTAAGGTATGTGGATTTTGCAAAATTACACCCTTAGACATGCTGCGGGTGTGACAACGGAGACAGAGGTCCTCGGAGTCCAGGACATAGATGCAATTATCAAGACGGAGGATGTCTGATTCATCTACAAACCACTGAGAGGGAGAAGTGAGAGTGGAGGATTTGGCCTGTTGGAAACCTTTAGAGGCCACGGAGTTGGATAGTTGTGCTTGCTTGATGTCTGAATGGAGCCTATCGATGTCCATTATAGCGCTAGCACAGAGGGTAGGGCCTTCAAGAAAAGTAGCATGGAGGGAGGTGGAGAGTTGTTCTTGAGTGAATACAGGACGGAAATTGTGAGGATTGACTGCTGCATATTGACTATCCCCTTCTTTTGGGTAGATGTCCCATCGTCTAGTGAGTGCATCCGGTTTTCCTCCGAGTTTCCCCAGTCAGAACTGGATTACTAGGTTAAACTGGGAGAGATATTCAGACTACCAGACATGCCATTGGGTAAGAATCTTGGTAGTAGAGAAATATTCAAGATTCTTGTGGTCTGTAACGACGTCAATGGAGTCCACGGAGCCTTCGAGATAATGGCACCAGTATTTAAAGGCTTTGAAGATAGCTAAAAGCTCTTTATCATGGGTGTTGTAGTTGAGTTCGGCATTGTGAAGGCTCCGGGAGAGGAATGCAATGGGGTGGATTTTGCCGTCTTCAAGGTAGATAGAGAGGATAGCAGCAATAGCATAGTCAGAGGCGTTGGTCTCCACAACCAATTGCTGGTCAGGGACCCAATGGGTGAGGATAGGGGCATGAGTGAAGGCTTGCTTTAGTTCATTGAAAGCAGCCATGCACTTGTTGTCGAATTTTCACGGAGTTCCTTTGCATGTGAGGCAGGTTAGTGGGATAACAATGTCACTGTACTCGTGTATGAAACGGTGGTAGAAATTGGCAAAGCCAAGGGAGGATTGAATATCCTTAACTTTCCATGGCACCGGCCAATCTAAAATGGCTTTGACCTTGTCTTCGGACATATGGAGCCCTTCTGGTGATAGAATGTAGCCTAGATATTCCACAGAGTCCCAGTGAAACTCACATTTAGATCCTTTACAGTAGAGCCCGTTTGCTCTTAATCTGTGTAGAACCTTGCGTACGTGTTCACAGTGCTCCGTGGGATTGTCGGAGTAGATGAGTATGTCATCAAGGTATATGACTACGGAAATGTCAAGCATGTCAGCGAAAATGTCGTTCATGAAGTGTTGGAACAACGTGGGAGCATTTGTGAGTCCAAATGGCATGACACCCCATTCAAAGGAGCTGTAGCAGGTCCAGAAGGCTGTTTTCCATTCATCACCTTTGGCTATATGTATGAGATGATAAGCATGTCGAAGGTCAAGTTTGGTGTAGATGCGTGCGGAGTCGAGAAGATCTGAAATGAGTGGAAGGGGGTAACAATCTTTCTTGGATATCTTGTTTAAACTACGGAAATTGACACAAAGACGGAGTTCACCGGTCTTTTTCTTGACAAAAAGTACCGGAGCTCCGTGGGGAGAATGTGAGGGCGTGATGAATCTGCTATGGAGGTTATCGTCAATAAACTCATGTAGAGCTTTGAGCTCGGACTCTGAGAGGGAGTAAATGAGACCAAGCGGAGAAGAGGTTCCTTCCTCAATATTGATCTTGAGGTCGTATGGTCTATGCTCAGGGAGTTTCTCAGAGAGAGAGTCACTGAATACATCAGCAAAGTCGTGATATTCTGCTGGTACATCCATCATATCCGGCGAGGCCACAGAGCCGGCCATACCACTAATGCTAGATGCAGAAGGTTGGAGTGTATACTGCTGAGCTCCATCTTCAGCACATGCTCAAACAAAAGCAGCCGCGGAGATGATTGATATCTTGGGGGTAACCATTGCAGAGAAGGAAGGAATGGTAGGGTAGGAATAGATGGGCTCATATGGTGGTGGAGTCCATCGGGATCTCGGAGTTGGCTTGGAAGCCGAAGTTGGATGAGGAATGTCTGCATGGTTAGATGCAGTTGCATCGGAGGCTGCGGAAGCGCTTGCAGAAGAAGAAACACCTGGTAATGGTGAACGGAAAGTAATACTGTGCTTTACCCAGTCAATCAACGGATTGCAGCAGGAAAGCCAGTTGTATCCCAGAACAATGTTCCATGATGAATCTAGACGAGTGATGTAGAAGTCGATAAGGATGATGTCTCCGGAAGGGAAACGGACTGGAAGGGTAATGGATTGAGAAATATGAGATCCGGCGGAGCTGTCAAGGAGCCGAAGTTGAACAGGAGGAATAGGTTTGGTGGGAAGGTTGTGATCCTCAATGTATTTGGAGTTGACGAAACAATGGCTAGAACCAGAGTCAACCAAGGCAAGAAAACAAAGGATGGTAATGATTGGAGAGTTGTTGGACTCCGTACTGGAGCTGACTTCGGAAGAGAGTGATACAGTGAGTGAATGGTTGGAAAGAGTGGCGGCGTTGAGGGTGACAACCTCCAATGTGTGATTACAGTCAACGCAACCCTGATCTTGCATGGAGGATGCAGGGCTGCCCTCTAGTTTTCCGGCTCCGACAGAGCCAGATCCTCAGAGGCAGGAATGGGTTCTTCAACTTCCGCAGCACGGTGTGCTGCACCACATCTGTGTGTGCACCAAATTTTGGCTTTCACCTTGATACAGCAACAAGGTGCTAATGCTGCAACCACTTTCACTCGCTGCTCCTCCAAGTCTCAGCATCTCTACTGTTCAAAGACAGGATTCCTGTGGAATCCACTCGGGCAGCCGCCCATCTGCTACGAGCATTGCGCTATCTGCTTGGCCATATGCTATCCACTATGAAACCACCCCATTTCACAGGTATTTGACTAGCCTAGGCTCCAGGAGCTGACAGCTGTCAACCTGAAGCATCCATGCCAGCGGATGGCGGAAGGTTTATCCTTGAGAAGCGGACAAATGGGCTGATGGCAGATAGCCATATATGGCTATTCTCATACCAAGCCAGATGCGGAAGGTGTTGTAGAATCTGCTTGACGGCTTTGAAGCAGTTCACTAGCGGATTTCAGCACATCAGCTCATGTCAGATATCGCCTCTAAAGGATACATTCAGGAATATTGGAGCAGGCAGGTGCGGGAGCAGGGAGCTGGCTTGGATCTGCTACTATATAAGCGCATACAATGTATTTAGAAAGTTAGTTAATCTCACTTGCTTATAGCACGCTAAAGGAATAATTTCCGCTACTCTCCTAAGCATATCTAGCTGCCTTTGAGCCTAGCATTGCAAGGAATTCTCCTTTCTCTCGCTATCTTCACACAACCACTCTTAGTTCAGCATCCTAAGCAGACGCTTGGACTACTTCTCTCTATCGTATCCGCAGACAGAGTGGATTCTATCGGATCCCTTCAGAGCGGGTGGTAACCCTCCTTGCATATACAAAAGATCTTGCAGACGCAGACATGACTTTCTCTTACCAGAGAGTTTGCTAGCCTTACAATGGCCTTTAGTGGGGGCTGCAGCCTTGCGTTTGTTGCAATCCTCAGTCTTGTGCTTACCTCCACAGAACATACAGAGATTGTTCTTCTGGTGGCCATCCTTTTCTTCTTGAGTAAGATGGCTGTCTTTGCCTAGCTTATCAGCGTAGGGCTTTGGGTTGGAAGCAGATCCCAAGGAATTGGAATTGGAAGACTTCAGAGCCGATCTGGAAGTCGAAGAGCTGGAGTTGGAACTGGAACCCTTGGATTTAGGGTTGTTGGAATATGAACCGGAGGACTTGTTTTCCTGGTTTTCAACGGATATCTCGGTCCTCCGAGTCCAATAGCGAGCGTCGAGTTCTTGGGCTAGGAAACGCATGTTGCGGAGATTGTTAGGTTTCCCGTGGTGAGCCATATCATCCTTAATGTGTGTGCAAAGTCCGCGGTAGAAAGCATGGTGAAGGGAATTGTCGCCGTAGCCAACTTGGGAGGCATATTGATTGAACTGAACCATATATTTCATGATTCAGTCTCCGTTGCACATCTGGAGATGTTCGAGGGCATCCTCGGCATCTCCGATAGCATCGAAAGGACCAAAATTGGTTCGAAGTTTGTCAAGGAAGGCGGCGTAGGAGTATTCCCATGCCAGCGGATTCCGCAGATTTGGGTGGAGGATGTCTGGTTCAAACCAGTTGAGGGCAGTGCCAGAGAGAAAGGAGATGGCATAGTTGACTTTGTTGGCATCTGTCACAAAAGCAGTGGGTCTGTCATTAAAGTTCAACTGGAGGGACACAATGAAAGCCTTGAGTTTCTGCGGGTCAGAGCCATCAAAAGTATCAGGTTCTTTGACCTTGGTGCGGATGTTGTTAGGTCGAGGGTTTAATGAAGTGGAAACCCTGCGCAACAGATTCATGAATTCCCGTAAGAAGTCTTGTTCATTGGGAGGGTTGTTGCCAGGTCCACCTGGACCTCCGGGACCTCTGGGGCTGCCCAGTTGGGAGTCGTCATCTTCGTCACCCTGGTTGTGTTGGTTTGTTGCGTGAGTAGGGGTATCGGTTTCGCTTCTGGAATCTTCGGATTCTGTGGCAGCCAGTTGCCCCCCGTTGGATGTGGATTGAGGTGCTGGGGTGTGTGGGTCTGGGTCCTCCCAGTATCTGTTGAATATACCGGTCCTCCAGTTGTGTGAGGGGTCATTTGGTGGAGGAGTACCGAAGGGACTGGGAGAACCGTAACGGTTGGATTGTCGGGCAGTGAAACTGGAGTGACTGTAGGTTTCTCTACGAGATGGTTGTCCTCTGATGGAGGCCGATCCAAAAAGTTCCGGATTCTCCTTGGACACGGATGCTGCTATGTCATCCATGGAGAATATTGGCGTTTTTTGTTTGTGGCCTTTGGCTGTTTCTGGGGGATAAGTATGTGTAGTTGTCATGATTTAGAAAAAATTTGACTCAAGGGGTTGAGTTCGAATATACTGTTAGGAACGTGCCAAATAAACAAAGGTAACTCACACAAGCGGAGCTCCGCAGAGTGTGTGGGCTTTGGCAAAGCTATTAGCAACGTCACCCTTGAGCCGAAGCCCTGAGATTGGATTGCAGAGCAGAGTCCACGGAAAGTGAGGGTTGGATAGAGCAAAGAGAGTCCAACGGAGCGGAGTCTGCAGACTGGAGAGTGATAAAGATTTAGACTTAGAGTCAGGGAGAGTTTTGGCTAAACCAAGTTGATATTCAAACTGAGTATCTACAAATAATTCTACAGTATATATATGAGTAGCTAAATCTGAGTCCAAGTCCAATGGACTCCGGCGGTGGTCTGTTCGCTACCGGATTTGGGTTCTAGAGTTAATATGTGAAATAGTAAAATGAAATGATAAATAAAATATCAAATGGAACAGTAATAGTAAGCGGTCGGAGTCTGCAGAGTCCGATAGTGAGGAATGCTAGAGTTACAATTGAAGTTGGAATGGGTGTGAAGCGGAGGCCAGTGGCATGCATGTAACAGATAACCAAATCTACATTTCCCGAGATCATGCGCTACAAGGAGAAATCATCACACAATCTCATAACCATATTACCGCAGGGCACCCAGGTGTTGAAAAGACCAAAGAACTCATTCTACAAAAGTACTGGTGGCCCAAGATGAAGAAAGATGTAGAAGACTATATCCGCGCTTGCAAAACGTGCCAATGAACCAAGTCAAGCACTTAAGCAAAAGCAGCTCCACTTCACCCAAATGCCATTCCTTCTAGACCATGGACTCATATCTCTGTAGATATGGTCACCGGTCTGCCTCTTTGCAAAGGCTATGATGCCATCCTTATGATTGTCAACTGCTTCTCCAAGGAAATTATCCCCATCGCATGCTCCACTGAACTTTCGTCAGAAGGATGGGCAAAAATCCTACACAATGAAGTATATGCCAAGCATGGAATGCCACAAGTAGTCATCTCTGACTGAGGAACCATATTCATTTCCAAATTCATGAAGGATCTTTATGACTTACTCCAGATCAAGGCAAATGCTTCTACTGCATTTCACCCTCAGACAGATGGGCAAACAGAACGAGTCAATCAGGAGGTCGAAAAAAAATACCTCTGAATTTTCGTTAATCATCTCCAGGATGACTGGGTAGAATGGCTATCACTTGCCGCCTTTGCTCACAACAACCACACTCACTCAGCCACTGGCAAAAGTCCCTTTGAAGTCAACCACAGCTATAATGCCCATGTCTTACCAGGAACCAAGCCCCAGACACCCTTCTGAACCCCAGCTTCAACTACATTTGTATCCAAGATGCAGGAGATTCATGCCACAGCTAAATGGTCCCTTGAAAAGGCCACCGACTAGATGAAAGCCCAATACGATAAAAAAAAACACCTGGCAATTGAGTATCAAGTCAGCGACAAGGTTTGGCTTGATACAACCAACCTTCACCTTCCATGACCAAAGAAGAAGCTCGCAGACAAATGAATGGGCCCATTCACTATCATCACAAAGAAGGGAGCCTCGGCATACACTCTCAAACTTCCTACCAATTGGCATATCCACCCCACATTCAATGAAGCACTCCTTACACCATACACACCACCCGCCTTCCCAAACCAAGAACAACTGCCTCCGCCTCCATCAGATCTGATTGAAGGTGCTGAACATTACAAAGTCAAAAAAGTACTTGACAGTAGGCATCGCAAGGTCAGAGGGAAAGCAGGGGAACCATGGCGTCGAGTCACCGATTACTTCGTCAAATGGAAAGGCTACGGATCAGAATCAAATAGCTGGGTACGGGAGGACTATATGGATGCTGATGAACTGATCAAAGAACTTCTGGCTGAGCATGTCGATAGAATTGCCAATGGAGCACCAGAATCTCACTAGCAATTCTATATCGATCCATTCACCAGAAAAAGGGTATGGTATAACCATGAAGATGCCTTGGACAAATTTGAATGCCCTGATCCAGAGCAGGAGACAAAAGGACCTTCTGAATTAACGAGCATACCATAACAGCAGTTGGGACACCTGCCTTAACAAGGGGGTAATGTTATGATTTATTCATTTTCTTTACTTAAGTGCCTCTTACCTTATCTTCAGCACTTATCTTATCTTATCTAGATCTGCAACTCCACGGAGCCATGACATTGCAATACAGTCACCGTTGTTCACCTTGTGATATTTCTGCTTCTTTCTTGCAACAGTGCACTTATTATTAGACCCCTTCCTTTAGTATATAAGTACTGTAGCTCAAGCTGTATATTCCCTAGCTTTGAGCTAATGTTTATTCATACCAAAACACATTCATTCTTGCTAAGTGCTAAAGCCTTAGTCTTGATGTCCTTACACCACAAGACTTAGCGGTGACTGTACGAAAGCGATACAGCTGTTATTTACTCTTGTTGGGACTTCAGGTCTAACAGTCGAGATAAATATCAAGGTCTATGCAGGTGGATTGCTATGGATTGGGTGCCTTGACTCAATAATAGGACATGTATTCTTCATTATTTGACTCCTCTGGCATTTCCAGAAACTATGCAAAGCTGCATACAATAAAAATATACTTCAAAATGCTTAAAATGTCAGGTACAAACCATAAAACACATTGTATTTGAGATTGTAATGAGAAGAATATTGTAAAAGTACATATGTATACTTTAGATACATCAAATATTATATTCTGATGCTTTCCAGGGCTTTGGAGGGTCAGAGTCAACCAGAGGGATGCATTCTGAGCATCTATTCCACTCACTCAATCACCTGGACCAAAAACCTGCACAGTGATTGAGTGACTGTGCATGTTCTTTTTTGCTGGATATCACCATCTTGCTCTCTCACAACACCTGTTCTAGATGCAAACCAAGTTTATTTTGCATCAAAAAGGTATGTTTTATCTCTTTCAATACTCATTCATTTGTGTTAGGCCTTTTTAATGCATCCGGTGGCTCCAAGAACCCTGAATAGTGTCCACCTTGCTGCCCACTACCCTCACATAAGCCCTTGAATGAGGAAGGACTATCCAACTACCCAGACAATGGCCATGGAGGCCACTATGCTCAACAAAGACAATGTTGCTGACTCACACCCTGCCATGACCCCAATGTGAAAACCCTGACTGATCCAGGTTCCCCTGCATCAATATTGGGGCCAATCTGTTATAAAATTTCTATTTTCTTTCTTTTCTTTTTCATAAGTGCCTCAGCACCTATCTTATCTTTGGCACTTATCTTATCTATAGATGCCTGATGTTACACCTGCAGCATGGCTACCCATGTAAATTTGCGATTTAGCATGTTTAAGCATTAGCTTATATGTTAGGCCCGGACTCGGGAATAACAGACTAGCGACGACAAGGGCTGTATCGCGTTCGTACAGTCACCCTTATTGCGCGTTGCTGCTAAGTCGAGCGGAGGATAACGCTTAGTGAGAAGAAAGCGGAGAGAGGATCCGGTATGTATAAACTTAGCTAAAAGCTGGAAAGCTTTTGGTACAAGTATGTCGGTTCTTAAGTACTACGAGTCGGAGTCTGAATACGGGTCGTGGTATACGTGTGTTTGGCCGCGTGGCGTAAGCGAGGCGAATACGAGTCAAAGATCGTTCGATATGTGGAGATTAGACAATGAGATAAGCGAAGCGCCGAGATAAGATGAGATTAGATAGGCGCTGAAGATTAGATTAGGGAAAAAATCGTAACATTACCCCCTCGTTAAGGCAGGCGTCCCAACTGCTCTAAGGTCCCATTTCGGTATCCCACTCGTCATCGGGGTGGTCGAGTTGCGAGTCGAGCTGACTATCCCAATAGTCGCTTGTGAGTTTGTCCCAGTAGAAGTTATACTCGTTTGGGCCATTCTTCCACTTTTGTCGTCCATCGACTGCTTGACAAAGGTATTTGACCTCTCCGTCTTCGGAATATTCGTGGTCCAAGATCATCGAGATGGGGCTCTTGGGGGGTTTTGGCTCAGGAGCGTCAAGTCTCCTGGCGCTGTCGTTACGGTTCTCGTACTCTTCGATCGCTTCTTGGGCGTTGCCCATCTCTGAGTCCCGAACCCACGAATTGTGTTCGCGAGTCCACCCTTTCCACTTGACGAAGTAGTCAATAACTTCGTACGACTTCTTTCCTCGCCCACCACGGATCGTGCGGGGTTTGGAGTCGAGGATTTCTTCGATCTCGAACTCTTCTTCATCGTTGATGAGTTCTGGAGGAGGTGCGGGCGGGACTTCCTGGTTAGGGAAGGCCGGCGGGGTGTACGGGGTCAATAGCTTCTCATTGAAGCGTGGGTGAATCTTCCAGTGCGTGGGGAGTTTCAGCTTGTAGGCGGCGGCTCCCACTTTTTCGAGGATCGTAAAGGGTCCGACGCGCTTGTCGTCGAGCTTTTTCTTTGGTCGGGGGAGGTGGAGGTTGGCGGAATCCAACCAGACCTTGTCGCCGACCTGGTAGTCGCGTGACACTGTCTTTCGCTTGTCGTACTGGCGCTTCATGCTGCCTGCGGCTTTCTGAAGCGCCTCTCGGGCCTCTCGGTGAATGTCACTCATCGTCGTCACAAAGTCGGACGCTGCCGGGTTAGAGATAGAGTAATAGTCCTTGGCGTCGGGGATGCGTCGTGGGTGACGGCCATAGAGGACCATGAAGGGGCTCTTGCCGGTTGCGCTGTGAATCCGGTTGTTATGCGCGAACTCCGCGAGTGGCAACCAGTCGGTCCAATCGTCTTGTCGATAGTTTACGAAGATTCGGAGGTACTTCTCGATTTCCTGGTTAACTCGTTCAGTCTGACCATCCGTTTGAGGATGCCAGGCGGTCGAGGCGTTCGGTGTGATGTCAAGCAATCGGTAAAGTTCCTTCATGAACTTGGACACAAACTGTGGGCCCCTGTCTGAGATGACGACTTGGGGCATTCCATGCTTCGCGTAGACGTGATCTCGGAGGATTCGTGCCCATCCTTCGGCTGAGAGCTCAACATTGCAGGCGACAGGGATGATAGCTTTCGAGAACCGGTCGACGATCATGAGTAGGGCATCGCATCCGTTAGAAGTCGGAAGTCCCGTGACCATGTCTACCGAGATGTGAGTCCATGGTCCTTCGGGGACGGCATTCGGGTTGAGCGGGGCTGCTTTGGGCTGCGTGCTCGACTTCGTTCGCTGGCAAACCTCGCAGCTTTTGACGTAGGCTTCGACGGTCTTCTTCATCTTCGGCCACCAGTACTCTCAGAGGACCAGTTCCTTGGTCTTTTCGATGCCTGGATGTCCGGCAGAGACGTGGTCGTGGAATTGAGCGACGATTTCGCCTCGTAGCGCGTGTTGGCGCGGCACGTAGATTCGTCCGTCGTACTTCAAGAGGCCACCTTCACGCGACACTCCTCGTTCGTGGGTTAGGGAAGTCTTTATTCCCTTGTCCCAGAGCTCCTCCTGTCAAGTAGCTTCTTCTACCTTGGTGTGGACTTCGTTGGTCGTGGGCATGATTAGGGCCCGGAAATGCGCGGGGGAAAGAACCGTGATATCACCGTTGTCGTTTTTCCCTTGGTCGTGGTCGTCGCGGCGGGACAATAAGTCAGCCTTCTTGTTCTGAGCGCCTGGTTTGTGATGAAGAACAAAGTGGTATTCCGCCAGCTCTGTCACCCAGCGCGCTTGTCGCCGATTCAGTTTCTGGGGCTGTCGGAAATACTGGAGGTTCTGGTGATCCGTCCAGATTTCCACGTCTACGGCGGCGCCCATCAGATAATGGCGCCATTCTTCGAGTGCTAGCATGATAGCCAACAGTTCCTTGTCGTAGATTTCATAGTTGCGCTCTGTAGTGGAAAGCGACTTGGACATGAACGCTACAGGGCGCCATTTCCCGTTCTGTTTCTGACTGAGTACTGCGCCGATCGCGCCCTCGCTGGCGTCGGCCTCAACCATGAAGGGGTTGTCATCATTTGGGATGGCGAGGATTACGTCCTCCGCCATGCGTCGCTTGAGCTCGGTAAATGCCTTGTCCTGCTCCGTGCTCCACTTCCAAGGAGCTAGTCCGGTAAGGGCGGTGAGTGCCTTTACAACCTTCGAATAGTTCTTGATGAACTTTCGGTAGAAGTTCGTGAAGCCGAGGAACGACTGCAGTTCCCGCTTCTTGGTTGGCGTTGGCCATTCGGCGATTCCGGCTAGTTTGACGGGATCCATTCGGATGGAGCCTTCGGAGATGATGACTCCCAGGTACTCTGTTTCGAGTACTTCAAACTCGCACTTTTCCGCTTTCAGGAAAAGGTTGTTCTCTCTCAGGCGTTGGAGAACTCGCGTCGTGATTTCTCGGTGTTCCTTTAGATTCTTCGAGTAAATCAGGATGTTGTCTAAGTAGACGGTCACCTTCCCCTCCCCGATGAGGTCGCGGAAGATGTCGTTCATCATCCATTGGAACGTAGCGGGCGAATTGGTGAGCCCGAAGAACATGACGGTGGGCTCATATAAGCCCCGATTCGTGCGGAAAGCGGCCTTCTGTTCGTCCCCTTCCTTGATTCTGACATTGTTGTATGCCCAATGAATGTCTAGCTTGGTAAAATACCTGGCTCCTCGGAGCTTGTTGATGAGTTCAGAGATTAGCGGAAGTGGGTAACGGTTTTTAATCGTCATTTCATTGAGCTTCCGGTAATCCTGAACGGGTCGTAGGGTGCCGTCCTTCTTTTTGATAAAGAAGAAGGGGGAGGCGAAGGGCGACTTGGAGGGGCGAATATGCCCCGATTCTAAGTTCTCATCGAGGAACTTGTCTAACTGCTCCTGCTCGTTTCGGTTCAAGGGGTATACCTTACAGTCGAGCGTTGCCTTGGCGTTGGGAACGAGCTCGATGGCATGATCCCAAGGTGTACGTTCCGGCATTTCATTGAAGTTCTCCTTGGAGAACAGGTCGCGGAAGGATCGGTATTCCTCTGGTACCATCTCTTCGAAGGTTTTCTTCGGCTTCCCCGCATTGGCGGCGGCTGCCAGGTCGTTCGCGTGGTGTAGCGCGCGTATCACGACCTCTTCGTCCATTCGTACGGCGAGGATAGTGTCTCCTTCCTCAAGTTCCTCGTCCCATTTGTTGTCAGGGTCCGAGTCGGGCAGGCTGAAAGCGTTACCCGCACAGGCGCATCGACCGAAAAGGATCGATTGCATCTTCCAGTTGACTGAAGGGTTGTGGCGCTTCAGCCAATCGTGACCTAGGTAGATGTCCTTCTTTCCTAGGTTTGTGACCGCAAGGTCAATGCGCTCTGTGTGGCCCTTGACCGTCATCCGGATTTCAACGTACTCGGTGATGTCCCCGCCTGCGTTGCGGGTACCATCGGCATTGTAGACTGGTATCGGCACGTTGATCTTACGCGTCTCGAGTCAGTGTTTCTCTACGAAGCTTCGGTTGATGGCGCTGCTGGTGCAGCTGCTATCCAAGAGTCCCTTGGTGTTCAAGGTTTTCGTACCCGTCACGGGGTTCAGGGTAACGTCTACCATGAAGTTATTGGTGGAACTTTCATGGGCCTGGACGATAATCGGCGGGTCGCGGAGCTCATAGAGTCGCTCCCTTGCACCTTCCCCTCCGAGACGTAGCTCGGTAAGGAGCTCATCGGTGAGGGCGGGGCCCTTGTCCTTATGTATCCACATGGACAAGGCAGCGCGGGCGGCGTTGCCGTTTCGCGCTTCGCAGACCGCGCGGAGCGTCCAGTCGACCTCGAAGGGTCTAAACCATCGATGAGGGACCTCTTTAGCCTTCGCACCGGCCGTAGAAGGCGCGGCTACCGTCGGCGAGGTCACCTCATCCCTGCTAACGCACGTCGGGCCCACCCCCTCGTTAGGGGGCGGGCTGGTCGCTTTCGGAGGGTCGGGAGGAATCGGCAATCCCGCCGATTTCCTTTTTGGGCTGATTATCGGGCTTTCCTGTTTAAGCCATTGTCGGTAAGCGATGTCGTCATCTTGGTCGGGAATTTCTATCATAGTTACCGTATGCCCCCTATTCACTGCCTGGGCGCTAGCAGCTTCCCTCCGTTCTTCGGCTCCATGGGGGCCCGAGGGATTGTCGAGGCAGGCGCGTCCGGACTTCGGCTTTCGGCTGTCCAAAACGTCAAAGGATCGATCAATGGGCGACGGGGAGACTACAGTGCTATCGCCCCGCCTGCCTAGGCCTTGGACGGGAGTCGCATTCGGAATGGGCAAGACCGCCCGTCCCTCGGGTCCTATGGCTCGGGGGTTCTGAGTCGCGGACTTCTCCGGCAGTTCAGGTCATTTGGGGACCGTCCGCGTTTGGCCTTCAGCTCGTCGTCCCGCTCGTGCAGCTTTTTCCGTGGTACTACCGCTACCCTTGCAGGCGGCAGCCGGGGAGCGTATCCGGGGATCTTCCACCATCGGGCTGGTTGCGTCGGGATTTTGCGGAGCCTCGGGGTCTTCTTTCCCATCCAGTCGTCGCTCAACGGACGCTGTTATGATGGGTGTCATTATGGTAGATGACTTATCGTCGAAGGCGTTCACTTGTAATAAGCTACTTGCCAGACGTTTAGTCGGTTGCGCAATCCTGGGGTCGACGGCCCCCGTCGGTGTCGTATCTGTCTGAGAAGGAGAAGGTTGTGGAGTCAGTGATTCTGGTACTGGTGTGCGGCAAGCGTGAACACTAGAAGTTGTAAATGCCGCCCCGACATGCAAGGGGCGGGGTATATTCGAATGCGCGTTAAGTAAACAAGATGTAGTAAATTGTATGGGGCCCTGTTCCACAGAAGCCAAGCGCGCACCAGTAAGTAAGTCCATGGTCGTCGAAGGGGAATCGGACCCTTGACGACCTACTCTTTTTCCGCCACTGCTTTCGGGGCGTCCTTAGTCGGTTCTTCCGGCGGGATTGCGTCTACGGCGCGGACCTGTTGCTTCTTCGTGGGGCAGTCTCGCGATAGGTGCCCCTGTTGGTGACAGTTGAAGCACAGTCCCTTCGTCATGTGCTCCTTCCTGTCTATATCCATGGGCTCCCCCTGCTTCCCGTAGTTGGTGGTGGTGACTGAGTGCCATCGCCCCGTCGTCAGTTCCCGACTTGGGGCATTGGGCTTGGGCGGGGTGGGAACGGTCGCGCCGCCCGCAGGAGGCTTTCCTCCCGTGGCGTTGGGCTTGGTTCCCCACTGCGGCTTCTTGTCGCTGATTCCGTGGGACTGATTGTAGACCCTGTCTTTCTCCTGCTCCTCGTACATCTGAAGGATGCGCTCCTTCCATCCTGCGTAGTTGACTGGAATCCCGAATCCGAGGCTCGTGATCAGGCGGGTATAATATTGGGGTACCCCTTGCCTCACCGCACGGACCATTGTGCCCCGAGGTCCGGTGTCGTGCAGGAGGGCGGCTAGCTTGGCCTCTCGCTCCACCCTCTGGAAGAAGTGGGCAGCAGTTCCCGTCATTTTTAGCTCTCCCATTCTCTTCTCGTGGACTTCTTCTACGGCGGGATCTCGGAATCGTTCTCGGATGAGCTCGGCGAAGACCGCCCAGCTGGGATATCGGTATCGTTCGACGTCGTCATCGTCGTCATCGGGATCGGGGGTATATAGGTAAGTCTCGCGCTGATGGACCCACCAGTCTTGTGCGACGCCCTCAAGGAGGGATACTGCCGAGACGACCATGAGCGAGGGTACTCCAGCGAAGATGTGCCGGAACAGTTCGAAGTACGTGACGCAGTCCCCTAGGAACCGGTCTATGTCATCGTGCTCGCCTTTGAACTTAGTCGGTCTCTCAAACATCGGCTTCATTCCCAAAAAGGGAGCCGGTGGTTCGGCAGACCAGGCGCCGAGCGGCCCGCTTTCCGGTGGGTTATAGTGCGGGGGTCTGGGGATCGAGAAATGGTCGGTCCTTGGCTTCCGAAGGGGGGGACCCGAAGGTCGCCCTCGATCGGGGCCCTTGCCCTTGTCTCCTGCTCGTGCTTGCGTCAACTCCTCGTGCAACTGCACGTTTTCGTCCCTCATCGCGCTCATCTGAGCCTCCATCTGCGAGATCCGCTCCTCCGCCGTCTGCGCGGGTGGAAGAGCACTGCCTTCCCCTCCGACATCCATTTCTATTGCCGCCGCGAATCTTCGGCTGGTCCCTGGGCCGAAAAAGCGACCGGGGTTCCGTGGGTTCAGGACATACGTGGCTCTCCTGGGTGGTACGGGAGGCGAGTCTCGCATTGGCTGAACGTAGAAATCTTCTGCGTTCTGGGAGGGTGGGAAAGGGAAGGTCTCTCTATCGTACGTAAACGGCATCGGCGGCGTCCTGGTCGCCCTCGTCGAGAAGTCGGTCTCGAAGGCGGATGGATAAGGCCCAGAGGTGGTTCTCCAGGAGTCGCTGTTCGTGCGGGGTTCTGGGGCGAAGGTTATCAAGTCGATTCCCTCCAAAGGCGGGACAGAACTGGGAGCGATCCCGATTGGCAAAGATACGCGCGGTGATCTGGGCCTCGATGCTGGTCCCGACCAGGGGATCGCCTCGGTGGGTGGCGAGGAATCGGTCCATGGATTGTCTGGTTCGGGAAATTGGACCGCGTCCTTCCATTCTTCTGTCGACGTCTCGCTGTCTGAGCTCCCACGCTCGGACCCGCTCAGGGCCGAATATCTCCCTGTCGATGACAGAGAGGTGGGGCCAGTCGTAGTCGGGCGCGTGGGGGTTAAGAGGGTCACTACCTCTGCGGATTCGAACCGGGGGGTCGGAGTCCTCGCCGGCGTCTGCAAAGGGGAGAGGGTCGACATATTCTGGGGCGTGGGGAAGTTCGTCGGAGTTTGTATCGGAGTCTGATAACTCAATGAATAGCCCGTGGAGGAGGTCGTCGATGGGTATGGGGAAGGGACGGGGATGTTCCATCCTGGCGCGAGGTCGGTTCGGTACCACAGGCCGCTGCGGTATACAAGGTTCGGGGTAGGCGGGAGGGTGTTCGTGCGTCCACTGGTATCTGGCCAGGATGTCCCGGTCATTGGAGATTGGGGTTGGAGTGCGTGGAACGTTGCTGGGTCCAGGGGTGGCGTTCCGTGGGCCAGGCTCCTCCCGATTCTGTAGGAGCTCCTCGGACGAGGAGGCGACGTAGGTGGTGGGACGTCGCCGGGCGTTCCTAGGATTCTCTGTCTGGCGTTCGTCGGGTGCCAGGTCTGCGAGGTGTCCTCTGTGGGGTTCGGTCAGTTGGAAGGGGAGGACATAGTGGAAGGGGAGGTCGTTGGGCGTCTGAGGCCTGGGCTGAACCAGCAATCCTCTCTGTCGTAGGTACTGTCGTATCTGATGTCCGTAGGTAAGGACGATCAGAGTGGTGAAGAATACTGTCAGGCAAAAGCCAACTATGGCTGATGCTAATCCGATGGTCTGAGTCGTTGTTAAGTCGGGTGTCATGAAGTTTCCTGTGGCGGCTAGCGTCACTTGGAAGGTAGGAAAAGCTTTTAGCTAATTGTTAGGCCCGGACTCGGGAATAACAGACTAGCGACGACAAGGGCTGTATCGCGTTCGTACAGTCACCCTTATTGCGCGTTGCTGCTAAGTCGAGCGGAGGATAACGCTTAGTGAGAAGAAAGCGGAGAGAGGATCCGGTATGTATAAACTTAGCTAAAAGCTGGAAAGCTTTTGGTACAAGTATGTCGGTTCTTAAGTACTACGAGTCGGAGTCTGAATACGGGTCGTGGTATACATGTGTTTGGCCGCACGGCGTAAGCGAGGCGAATACGAGTCAAAGATCGTTCGATATGTGGAGATTAGACAATGAGATAAGCGAAGCGCCGAGATAAGATGAGATTAGATAGGCGCTGAAGATTAGATTAGGGAAAAAATTGTAACATTATAGGCTACACTTAGTGAGCTTGCTAAGCAGACATGTGGATACAGATTCTAAGCGAGGTTACTGAAGTGAGGTCGCAGTATCTCAATGGAAACAACAGAGCTAACCAAGGACTTGGTCATAGCACTGTACCGGAAGGGCAGGCTTGACAGAAAGGCCATTTAGCAAGCTCACTCCTTCCAATAAGCTTGACCTGTGCTTGCATCAGTAGGATGAACTTAAAGGTGAATTGCAACATAATGATGATAGCCATGTGCTTGCTTAATGAAAGAAGCATGGTGCCTGAAAATCTGGAGATAACCTCATGCAAGGAAGGAAATGGAGAGATATCACAAGGCAGGCCTAATAGAAGGGTTTTAGCCGAGAGATTAGCAAGTTTGCTAGCAACCCAAAAGACCTGATGGCTAATATGCCTAGGAAAGGAGCTGTCCACCAGAAAAGGGCTCTGGAAGAGAGATGCCATGGCTTAATCACCAGTTGCCAAGATCCTAAGCCTGCGGAGGTGACTTTGACATGCACCATCATTGCAACATCTTGATGAGACCAATCAGAGGCAGTCTGACTCACCTGCCAAGGAATACCGCAGCTGTGGCAGACTGACATCAAAAACCATAGAAATGCATTGAAATATCTAGACCCTTTTCCTTACTCATGGATTGTTTGTAATCATCTTTTGCTCATAGTATCTATACATGGCAACATCAAAGAGTTGCTGTTATTTTAGAACTACAGACTCCATATATTTACTATGGCTCTTACAAAGCCAAGGACTTACAGCCTTACTAAGGCTCCAATGAATATTCTATTTATAAAACTGTACTTGTAGTATAAAAACTAGTTAGAGACCACATTTTTTAGGGTAGTTCTGACTCAGTTGACCAGTCATGGCATTGCCAGTCAGCCACAGTTACTTCAAGTTATCCCTTACCACATGCTTTACTTTTAATGTTGTTGGTTCACATTATCTATTGTGCCAATACACAGAATCTAGCATCAATAACTTGCTTTTGTCTTTAATGCCACAACATTGCTTCACCTTCACCACATAGAATTGTTTTATCACTTTCACCTTCTACATTGCCATTGCTTTCATCACCCAGTTCAGTATAGGGTAGTATTGCCTCCATGTGGGCACATTTTAACATCATTCTCTGTAGGATCACCCTCATCATTGCCATCATTCAGAGTTGCCATGTATCTATTACCACAGCATCCCACTCATAGCCCCAGTTACCACATTTTCTCCCAGTTTCAAGGCAGTTTCCACACATTTATTGCCATTGTTTTGACTCACATCATTAGGTATACCCTCTAGCCATGTTTTCTAGGCTATTTCAACATTTTCTAGTCTATTACTGTGTTTTCTGGACTATCAGGACATATTTTCTAGAGCATTGCCACATTTCTAGTCTATTTCCATATTTTCTAGACTGTTTTCACAGTTTATATTATGGTTTCTTGGTATTCACATCATACCAGATTTCTTCCCATCTTATTTATCGAGATCCCTCCTGGCTTACAGCCAACATCTACTAGTACTCATTGACCAAGAGTACTACTTCACTAACTGAAAAGTCATAGTGTATCTTGCATTATTGAAGAACTTGACCACATGGTGATGTGCTCAGTAACAGTGAGTGGCAAATAGACTAGTAGCTGGCAATGAACACCGACAACACTAAATCTATCACAAACTCTACACTTATCACCAATGTATTGAATTTGGGTGTTTTGAGTATGATAGAAGCACTCTGCAGACTTCAATAATCAAGGAAAGTTGTTTTAAAGATATTTTGTTTGTTATTAGTGAGCTATACAAGTGTACTACTTGCACTAGCAGGGTTGGTAAGACACAATTAGGTGAATAGTGACTTGGTTTGAGCTACTGTGCTCACTCTGACAGGGACTGCTTTGAACTAGTGGCTCTCTTGGCCCTATACTGCTTCCTACAAGTGATAAACACTTGACTAGTCACACTCTGGGCTGACTAGTGGCACACTTGGCCTAAGAATAATACTTTAAACTTTGAAAACTTACTTGAACTAACTTTGAAACACTCTTGGCCTTTGCAGGACACAAAAGATTGCTCTAGGACACTTCAATTCACTCAATACTATGGGTAACTTAGTAACTAGTAGCTACTTCATCGAGGTTAAGCACAAAAGCCTTTAATTGGGGCACTAGATACTGATTAGTAGGTCACAATTGTGGGGATGGCTTGCCTGAACCCCATGTGCACCTATTCTACTACTTATATACTGACAATCAAGATACAATTGAGATATAAATAACTGATCAGAGGGGTATTATTGATAAGGATTTCTTGGCTAGTCATGAATAATGGTGAATAATCATGCAATAGTCAGTCTAGAAACTGTCACTTGCTGACTAGTGAGCCTAGGAGCTCTGCTAGTGGTGGTATTCCATGTTCTTGGCCCAGCAATGCTCCACTAGTGTCAAGGATAAATGACTAGCCAGGTGAGCATGCTTGTAGCAGCTGTCAATCGTGATTGAAGGTGCAGCCCAGCTGTACTAGTGCCAATCATAATAGATCTGTATTGCACTAGTCAGATCTGCTGCAAGGTTAATCTGTTGCTAATTCATTTCTAAGTCCTGCTTTGAGATTGCCACATGACTAGTTAACCTGACTTAGGTGTTTTATGCCTAGATTGGTCTGCTAGTGACTGAACTTCATGAGATTTGTGTCCTCTGCCTCTTATTTGGTGCACTAGTTGTGTTACTCATCTGCTAGTGGCCATATTTATTTAGTCCTGCTAGCTTTCAAGTCACTAGTATGGCCAGCTGGTAGATTTAACCTACTAGTGGTATCGCATCTAAGTCCTGGCTCTACTAGTCACATACTAGTCTAACTATCAGCTTGAAGCCTCAGCTATAGTCCTCTAAGTATCACTAATGTAAGATAGATATGCAATAGTATTGTTATAAAATCGCAAAATCTAGGTGTGAACATGTAAATGGTGTATCAACGGAGGTGCACTAAACCACTTGCACACACATGACACCTTGATTGCCATGATCACATGTTAATTGCCTAAGCTCTCTCAGAGTTTTGGGTGTTGCCATTGCCATGGAAGTCTAGGCTCATCACCAGAGGCCAACAGGCAAACTGAACATGCAAACCAAACCTTGGAACAGTATAAATGGTACTTGCTAAGTAAGTGAGATTTGCCTTGGCTTGGTAACTGCAGTACATTATTGGTGAGCATAGCAAATTATTTGTAACTATAGTTTACTATGCTATGTGTTATTCGACTGTGCATCATGTATTAAAAGTTTGCATAGTTAACAAGACTACAGAAGGTTACTAATTTACTTACTACTTACTCATCCATAGTTAGCAGCTCACTAATCCTTTCTATATTCCTAACTAATTCAGACACATCCATATGGTACCAGGACTGTCTTGAGAATCCATAGCCATGCATATACATGTAGTTAAACCTCATGACTGTATGGTTCTATCTATGTGTGAAGGCCTAGAATAATGATGTATGTTTAATTTACTGTGGAAGGATTAGCAATCAATGTGCCTTGAGGCACAATGACTCATGAATATCAAAGCAAAAGTTTGCATGGAATAGGTTGTTTAATATGATTTGACCTATGCCAGACTTGCAACAATTGGTTTACTGAAAGTCCATGCAAGAGAGATATGTGATAAATTGTAGGTTGTATCTGTGATTTCAGAGTGCACAGAGCCTGGAGGCTCAGCAACACTCTGTGGCCTCTTTCTGCTCCTTCACCAAGGTCAACTTCTTTGCCTCAGCCTCCAACCAGAGCCGCTCCTCCTCCTGTCCCTTCTCTTCAGCCTTTTTTTCAGCCTCCTTCCTTTCTGCTTCCTGCTTTAAGGCCTCAACATTAGCATCCCATGCCTCCTTATCCAGCCTCAACTTCACACAGGCCTCCTTTGCCTTTGCAACCTTCCAATCATTGTAGCTACTCACAGCCACCTCATAATGTTCCTCCACAGTGGTCCACTTGTCAGTTAGAGCCTGATATTCTTCATATGAAAGTTCCACAGGTGTCAGGGACACCTCATAGGGCTTGGGGGTCATAGACTGACAATATTTGATGGGCACTGACATGGTAGACGATGAGGAAGAAAGTTAGCAAGGAAAAAGAAAGATAATGAAAGTAAGAAGCTAAGATGTGGAATTCCCATGATCAAATTCTATGCATACATAATCATACTGATTAGCCATTGGGATCAGTGCTCTTGAGGGCAAGAATGCTAAGAGGAGGGATACTGTTACATGCATGCTGCAGATCTCTGCTTCACAATAACTTCGAGCATAGACTTCACCTCAACAGATCACACCATCAGACCTCCATGGCCTCCAGCTGCTTACCATTACCCTGCTCCATTAATATTTCATTTCAATTTTATTTTACTATTTCACATATTAAATCTAGAATCCAAATTCAGTAGTAAACAGACCTCCATTGGATTTCATCAGACTCCAACTCAGATTTACCTACTTATATATATACTGTAGAATTTATTAGAGTTAAAACAGCTTAGTCAGTCATGTAGTTGTTGTGAACAGCTTTATTATACATGCTACCTGTTAGAGTTAAAACAGCTATACAAAGGTAGCATAAGATATATGTAAATAATGATAAATAGAAACAGTATATGCACCTCAGTCAGTCATGTAGTCATCGTGAACAGCTGAGGTGCAAAGAAAGGGGAAAACAGTAGATATATCCAATGAAAGAAAGGAGTCATAATCTAATTATGGTAAGTAGGCTCAATGTGTGAAATAACAGACTGTTGAGATAGGCTGAATCCTCAACACTCTCCTTGAAGCCTATGCTTATATAGCTCTATAACCTCATCATGCCCATTCTCCTCAATAACTCCTTCGCTCACAGCTTAGGTACACCCTTGGTGAATAGATCTGCTAAGTTATCCTCAGATGTGATGTAACAGACATCAAGTTCACCAAGTTGAATGCTATCACAAATCCAGTGGTAATCCATGGCAAAATGCTTGGATTTGCCATGTCCTTTGGTGCTTTGGGTGAGGTTAATGGCTGAGTTGTTGTCACAGTTCAGTGGGTATGGGTGGTCCTTTGACAACTTGATTTCATCTAGGAAGGAGCCCATCCACAATGACTGTTGTCCTCCATGTACTGTTGTGATGTTAAATACATAACCCATTGTTGACTTTCCAGAGGTCCTGTCATCACTGTGGGATGAATCCATGTACCCAATGGGAGTAAGTCCATCATCCTTAGTGTTTTCTTGGTTATACATTATCCTGTACTTGATGGTTCCCTTTAGATACACAAGGACATGCATCACACAACTCCAGTGTATTGGTCGAGAATCTGAGGCATACTATTGAAGATAGTTGGTAGCAAACACAATGTCAGGCCTAGTTCCATTGGCAACATGGTTCAACAATCTGAGAACCCTGCAATAATCTTTATCCCCCATAAACTCTTTATCCATATTTGGAATTGGTTGGGGTTGGGTGTCTAGGTTCATCAAACTTCCAATGGGAAGCAGTGTTGCCTTTGGCTTGCAATCAGACATTCCAAAGGTTTTAAGGGTTTTTAGTATCAGTTTCTTTTGATGAAGCAAAATAGCACTAGTTTCTTTGTCAAACTTTACCATCATTCCAAGGATGCTATTGTGCTTTCCTAAGTCCTTGATCTTGTATATGCTCCTGATTTCCTTTTGGACATGTTCCTCTTCTTTTGTGGATGTGGACATACCAGAAACATCATCTGTATATGTGCATGTGTACATCCACTTGGCTCCATTCTTGAGAAGTCATACACATGGATCTGCTTGTGACTGCTTGTGACCTTGCACTGTGAGAGTATCATTTAGCTCGTGGAACCACACATTCCCTGCATCCATTGTCCCATACATCGCTCTCAGCATCTGTAGGATGTACTCTCCCTTCAGATAATCTCTTGTAACTATGTCTTCATATCCTTGGGGCAGTGAGACATGGTTTTCTCCTTGTGGCTCTGCATTCAGGTATGCACTAATAAAATCTATAAGCCAGAAGTCCAATCCATGAGTGGCAACAACAGCAAAGAACATGCGCAGAGATTCATATCAAACTATGGCTGCGAATGAGTCATAGTAATGGAGGCCTTTGATTTGGGTAAATCCCTTAACCATGAGTCTGGCATGTCATTTGAGAAGTTCTGCCATATCTTCATCAAGCTTCTTGTCAAATGTCCATCTGGCATCAATTACCTGCATCCAGGGCTCTCTTGGTACAACTCTCTAGATGTCTCTCTCTTCTATACACTGAATTTTCACATCCATAGCAGGTCTTCATATCTTTGCTTTGGTCATTGCCTGATGATAATCATCTGGTACCCACAAGTCATGCTTATCAATGATATTGCTGATTTCAGATGCCTTTAGGGCTACAATGTCTTCAATGTTGTCTTCTTCAGCAAGTAGAGAGACAGTGTTGTTGTTTGCCCAATCTTTTCCTTATTGTTTGGCTAACTCTTCACATTGAGCATACTCTTTTGACTCAGTCAATGCTCTAGTGGGTTTTGGAATGTGAGATGGGTGTTTCAATGGGGGATTTGGAATTATACATGGTTGGATTGGTTGTGCTTGAGCTGGTGTGGTAGGCATTTGATTTGGTTGATCATGATTATGGTCTGTAGGATTGATTGGTGGCTGTGGATGATCCTCGATCATTTCTGTGAGTGGCACAATGAGTTCCTCATATGCGATCTCTCCCTCACAAAGAGAAACGGTACATGTAGGACTCAGCTCCTCAAAGATGACATCATGAGATACAATCACTTTGTTGCCAGGGCTGTCTAGCAAGATTCTATATGATCCATGCCCTGCCAAGCCCACAAAGTGACCCTTCTGTCCTCACAGAGATAGTTTGCTATAGTCTTTCACCACAGGTATTTTTGCATAGCATGTTGATCCCCAAACTCTGAGATTATTGACAGTTTGCCATTTACTTGATCCGCACACACTTCATAGATAAAATATGCGAGCTCTGGAAGGACTGAGAGGTCAAATAAACATGAAAAACCTGCAAAAAGATATGTAAAGTCTGTTTAATACAGGTATAATTACTCAGGGAGTTGTTGGATCAATGATCAAAGGTCATATTTGAATTCCACAACCCCGAAAACCCTTAGACAACCTTCAAATAATCTACAGGGTTGGTCTGTGAACTAGAAAATAAAGGGTAAAAGACTGCAAGATATAACAAAGTAGCTTCGGATGCCTACTGTGCCTCAGGATCGACTCTGTATATTGATCGGTGACTATAATCAAATTCTACACTATTGAAAACATATAAATGCCCACCGACATCTTGAACTTAGCTCATGTGTACCTTGTTGCAATAAATTGGAAAAGATCAAGAAAATGGAGAAAAAGCTTCGAATGCTTACCATGGCTCAAGATCATTCCTGATTTATGATCGGATGCCATAATCAAATTCTAAGACCTTGAAAACACTTTACCACCAATGCAAATGAAATTTATATGATGAAGCACACTCAGAAAGAAATAGATAAATGACTAAAGTTAATATAAAAATAGTTTCCAATCGCTATTTTGGATCAGGAAGATGTCCGATCAAAAATCTGATAAGAGATTCGGATTCAGTGACCTTGAAAACCCCCATAGACATATGCTATATGTATAAAACCCATATGCACCCATGGCAAACCTGGGATCTGCACCTGTAACACCCAGGTTTTTAAGACCCGATATAAGGCTAGCAAACTCTCTGGTAAGAGAAAGTCGTGTCTGCATCTGCAAGATCTTTTGTATATGCAAGGAGGGTTACCACCCGCTCTGAAGGGATCTGATAGAATCCACTCTGTCTGTGGATACGATAGAGAGAAGTAGTCCAAGCGTCCACTTAGGATGCTGAACTGAGAGCGGTTGTGTGAAGATAGTGAGAGAAAGGAGAATTCCTTGCAATCCGCTCGCAATGCTAGGCTCAAAGGCAGCTAGATATGCTTAGGAGAGTAGTGGAAATTATTCCTTTAGCGTGCTATAAGCAAGTGAGATTAACTAACTTCTAAGTACATTGTATGCGCTTATATAGTAGCGGATCCGAGCCAGCTCCCTGCTCCCACACCTGCCCGCTCCAATATTCCTGAATGTATCCTTTAAAGGCGATATCCAACATGAGCTGACACGCTGAAATCCACTAGTGAACTGCTTCAAAGCCATCGAGCAGATTCTACAACACCTTCTGCATCCGGCTTGGTTTGAGAATAGCCATATATGGCTATCTGCCATCAGCCCATTTGTCCACTTCTCAAGGATAAACCTTCCGCCATCCGCTGGCATGGATGCTTCAGGTTGACAGCTGTCAGCTCCTGGAGCCTAGGCTAGTCAAATACCTGTGAAACAGGGCAGTTTTGTGGTGGATAGCATATGGCCAGGCGGATAGCACAATGCTTGGTGGACATGTAGCGGATGGGTGGCTGCCCAAGCAGATTCTGCAGGAATTCCGTCTTTGAACAGTAGAGATGCTGAGACTGCTGGAGCAGTGAGTGAAAGTGGTTGTAGCATTAGCACCTTCAAGGTGAAAGCCAAAATTTGGTGCACACACAGATGTGGTGCAGCACAACCGGGGGAAAGAAAACATTGTGAGTGTCCTCGCTCACACTGTCATCAGATAATCAAATCGAAGGGAAAAAAAAAGCAGGGCCTGAATAAAAGCCAGTCATGGTCATGGTGCAGGTCCAATGGACCACCCAGCACAGCCCACTCCCGTTCTAACAGTCAACCTGGCAAGCGTGCAATCCATGCTCACGTGCCTATGCAAGATAACAGATGCCGGTGATGGGTGACAAGCTAACGCATTTATGCGGGCAGTTATAAACAACTTGTGGACCTCCATTGGATCTGCTCCCAATCCCATCCTATCAGCTTGTTACCCCACCAAGCTTGTAGGGCAGCACCTACTGCGTTGGATCAAGGAGTTTCTCACATGTAACATGAGTTTCTACCCATCTCCCCACCACACAGAGCTGCACCCGCTCATTAAGTCCTAGCGGGTTTATGAAGCCTGCCGTTCTCATATGAGGTGCACGGACATCGTGATATACGAATTGTACAGTGTGGAGACCACCAATGATGCTTTAATCAAACAAGTCATCTTGTTCTTGGACCCCAACTGGTTTGGGTGGATGACGCCATTTATGTGCACCGAGTACGCAAGGATCCGTGATATCAACAACTACAGGAAGATGCGGGCGTTCGAGCGGGCATACGAGGCAGAGGTGGGTCAGCTCGGGCCAGAGGGTGTGTACAGTGTGGTGCTCATACCTGTACTGAAGGTCACCTCCAACAGATCTATCGTATCTGACTGGGAGGTGTGTCCTAACAGTGGAATGGCAGACGAGTGGGAGAGCGACAATAAAGGAGAGGAAGAAGGCGTATCCGCTGCGGATTTGCAAGCGGAGCATGATTTTTATAGTCCAGAGCTAGGGGAGTTAGGATATCCCCAGGAATAGCCAATTGTAGACACATAGGGTCTGTACTGGAAGTAAAGCAATAGCAAGCTGAGCATTTGTAGCCAAGTTCAAGTTGCAAGCAGAGTTGAAGCGGGTGCCTGTCTTGTTGGGGCTGTCACGACTTACGTGTAGCGGCTGGTAGCCTTTGTTCAGCAGATCCGCCACTCCATGTGGTGGATCCTAGCAGCTTTGGGATCGGGGACTGGTCCGCATGTAACCGCATGAACGTACATCATGCGCGGTTATCGGATCCAAATGAGGGAATCCCATCGGGGATTAGTCAGTGAGAAGATAGTGGCGGGCTCGGTCTTCAAGGCAGGCCTGATATGCCTGAGAAAATGCTTTGTGAGTCACCTAATTGGGTGAAGTATGATTGGCCAGGGAAACCAGAACGCTCAGGGCTGGGGTGCGTCAGTGTTCCAGAAGATCAAGAAGCAATGCGTATTTCAACTCGCAGAATGGAAAATCAACACGGCAGAATGTTGCGAGAAGCGAAGAGTCAATTCTGCTCAGCAGGCAAGTAGCAGATGACGATGTAGGCATGTTCCAAGAACATTTCGAGGAAAATTTAAGGTGGAAGTATAGGAATTTTTCAAGTGACACCTGTGAAGGGATAGTGTGGGCACACCTGTATAAAATTTCAGTGGTGTAGGCTGCACATCCGCACCTGTCAGCTCTCTAAATCGTCCTCTTCTCACATGTCTGCCCCACCAAACTTCACTAACTTCGCATTTCGGTGTGGGCAGGGCATGCCGTCCAACTGGACTGAAGCCCACGCCCGCTCCTTGTACAATTCTATCCTCGCTGACCCTATTCAGCACACCAAAAATGCGTGGACCCCTGCTCATGTCTGATGGATGATGAAGTCCATCTGGTTCTGCATAGGTCCCACCCGCTCAGCGTGTGCTTCGTATTTGACACCTTTTGTAGGATAAAACAGCTCGGCTTTCCAGGGTGACAGGCATGGATGCCTCTGTTCTGTGAAGGCAGCGGACAACCGTCTTCAGGCGGATCTGCCCTTTCGTTCGGCGGTACTGCTACCGCAGCATTCGAGAGAACGCAGTCCGCAGTCCTAGTTTCCACCGGGACTTATCGAATATTGTAGGTGAATGTAAGTTTTATTTTTCTGAACCTTTGCAAAAACTGAACTCAAATGTCCTCATCTAGTTTGGTTAGCCACTAGTGACCCTGTGTCTTCAGACATGGATACTGGTCCAAGCGACAGGGAGGGCAACGACAATGAGGACGTCGGCTATGGAGCGGGTCAGCCACCTGCCTCCCTGATGGAGGTAGACCCACCTGTGCCAGAGGGTGAGCCCAGCGGGAACGAGACAGGCGAGGAGTGGTGGGTCGCGCCAGAGATGCGAGCGGATTTGGTGGCTGTGCAGGCAGCTGCAACCTTAGCGGGTTTAGTCACGTACGGCACTAGCTCTGACGACGGTTCTGGGGAGGAAGAAGGAGAAGTTGAGGAGGAGGTAGAACAAAAGAGAAAGAGTTCATCAGAGAGGAAGAAGGAGGAAGAGGATTGCGACGCTGATGATGAGAGGGAGGAGGAAGAAGAGGTGGATGAACTTGAAGGCGGAGGCGTGTCTGACGCTGTGCCCACCCTCAAAAAGAAAGGTAAAATTTTTGAATCTCGTTTGAATTCGTACTGACATCAGATCACATGGATAGGCTACACATGCACCGGCTGGCTGGTAGATCTCAACCAGCGTCTGAGACAGGGCAAGACCCACCAGCCATGCACACCTACATGGTGGAAATTGAAGAAGGTCTCCTTGAAGTACATGTCTTTGTTCTCTTTCCATTCTTCAACTGACTAGCCTTCCTTAATACAGCCAGCAAACGAGAAATGCAGTCAGTGCCATGGCGGGCATCGCTGCCTCTTGCCTGTAGACTCTGACAATGGGCACCCCACTTGCGCCAAGTGCCTCATCAGTAGTCATGGCTGCCCCAACCATGTCGCCTGCTCCGCTCCAGCCAAGAAAAAGCCAACCTGCTTGTCAAAAGATAAGGCAAAGGCAGGTCCTTCAAATTCCCCAGTCAAGCGTCCACAGGCTTTCATCATGGTACCACACTTGAAGCCAAGTGGCTGTCCGCCCGCCACCGATGAACCCGCTCAGCCCAAGGCAGGTCTGTCTACCATGCTGACAGCACTGGACTTCATGGTGGAGTTCCAATCTTTCCGCTCCCGCCCTATGCAGGAGAGGCCAACTCCAGGTCATGGTAAGCTCTCAGTATCCGGTTCCATTCTGTCTTGTGTTGACTCTCGCCAGATCCCGTCACCGATTTTGCCTTCAACTTGGTGGAGCACTGCCTTGGTGAATTGACCCACCCCAGGGAGGCAGCATGGGATCGCATCCTTGCCCTCATGCACCAGCTCATCGTGGCTCACCAGGCGCTTGAGTATGAGCTGAGGCGATCTGGCCCTTTCTCCACTGAGGAGGTGGAGTACTTGATGCACACTCAATACCCTGACAGCATGCTCTCAGCCGATGAAGAATACCGTGAAGGGAGCGTGGAGGGAAAAGGAGATGCCTGAGAGTGCCCCTCAGGTGACCGGATTTCTTGGGCGGGTGGATTGATCACCCTGCCATGTCGGATTCGCAGCGGGCGCTCCTGGCCATCCTCCTTCAGCGGCACGGGGGAAATCCTAGCTGGGCGGATGATCTTGGTGGGCATAGCACTCTTGGGACTTTAAGAATTTTTGATACAGATAATGGTGTAGCATTGAAGGAAGAAGAGGTTGATTTTTTTGATAGATAGGCAGTACCTCCATAGAATAGAGGAGCCTTGAATATTTGTACATATAAAATGAAGAGTTGTATTTTCTTGATGTTTGTTGCCTTTGCAGGACCTAAAGTTAGCTGAGGGGTTAGAATTGAAGTGATAGTGAAGTAATTGGGAGATAGGGTCAGGGATAAGAAAGTCGCGAGCTAGCGGAGTGAACACTCCCCCCAGCAAATTTTTCTGACTCCTAGCAGAAATGTAGAACAGTGAACAAATGATATTGCCTCAGTAAGTCATCACAGGTGTTACACATTGAATACATGTCGCGATTTGTGGAGAGTTCAAAGGAAATGTAACATAGAGAAAGCAGCTCAGCGAGCGGATTTTCATCCGCCGGCTCACAGTCGTAGGTATCATGAATGCATGGTGAAAGTAAGTGAAAAAAAAATTGAAAGAAAATTGAATTGAAGTGTAGGTAGAAATTGTGTCCATTGAGAAACAAGGAAAAGTACTTAGCCATCTTCTACACCATCGTCATAAGAGTCAGTCGTCCTTTCCAATGCTTCAACCTGCGCAAGCAGCTGGTCTATGAAATCTGCTAAATCCGGTATAGGAATCGAGTCTCGAGGGTAGTAAGGAATGCAGCGGAAAGCGGCTATTGGATCTGCCAGCACTGTGCCATCTAGATCGCATAGGATGAGGGCACCTCTGTTCTTTGAGATGTACACCAGTGGGCCTAGATATCTTGGCTTGAATTTGCAGCTGAGCTCGTATTCCACCCTTGTATTCCATACGAGGACTAATGCGCCAGGCTGGAAATTCCAGTCAATTATCCTGTTTGCATGTTCCTTTTCCCATCGCTGAATGGTTTTGATTCTCAAGTCATATACTTTTGCATGGATCTGCTCCAGGTTGGCGGGTTGCTTTTGCAATGTAACTGCTCTTCTTGCTATGAGATCCGATGTAGAGATTGCTGTCGTTGGTGGTTCAACCAGGTAAGAAGCTTCCGCTATATCCAACAGTAGGATTGGTTCTATGCCTGTTGCAACTTCGTAAGGGCTTTTCCTGATCGTTTGCAGCGGAGTGACCCTTTCCACCCAGATTACAGTGTGCGCTACTTGACTCCACTTGTTTTCTACCCCTCTGCAAGCCTTGAAGAGAGATTCTCTAAACCCACGGTGTCTCCGCTCAATAACACCTTGTGCTTGAGAGTTATAGGTGGATATGGCGATATGGTGGATGTCGTACTGAGCGGCTAGTATTTCCAGGGTGGCTAGAAAGGCGGGTCCATTATCTGTTATGGCAGATGATATGCTCGAAGATGAAGCATGCGATTCCCTCCGCGTTCTCATGCCTAAGCATTTTGAACTCTGGGTATGTGCTCATAGAGCAGCGGGCGTGTACGATGTACTTGAATCCATTGGATTTTGGAAGGTGGAAAGTGTCAATATAGACTTTGGAGAATAGTGGAGCAGGATACGCAACAACAGGTGGGATATGCCACTTGTCTGTCTGGCAGATTTGACACATATGGCATGTCTTCACGAACCATTTGACATCGTCAAGCAGCTGAGGCCACCAGTACCTTTTCAGGAGATGGGTTCTAACTGAGTAGACCCCTTTGTGTCCGAGCTCGTCGTGTGCGATCTGTAGCAGCCTGTATCATCTATCCGCTGGCACAACCAGCTTGTGTTCTCCCCCACTATCACATTTCCAGAGGTTATCATCTAGTAAGAAGAAACCTGAAGCATAGTTAATAAAAGTTCTTTTCTGGTCTTCAGTCATTGAAGCGGGCACATGGAAATCCAAAAGGTAGTCTTGAACTAGCAGCACCCTATATCCGCATCCGCTGGGATCAGATCCGCTGCTTGTGGGTGGATCTGGCAGTTAGCCAAAATCTGCATTGGAGAGAGAATTTTGTGCCCCAATGCTCACTCTATGAGTGGGTTGATGATGTGCATGAAACCATACATCTTGTTGACCCAGTCAGGATCATCTCCTTAAGCGGGTTCATTGCCCGGCTGTGGATGCCTCCTTGACAATCCATCTACACCGTGTTTGACTCCTGGAATGTGAACCAGCTTGAAGTCAAACAGAAGAATCCCTGCTACCCATCAATTGATTACTGCACTCGGGTTCATGTCTGGGTTGTTGATCATTCCTTTGATGGCGGTGGCATCTACCTCCACCACAAAGTTCTTGACTCTGATGATCCAGATAGCAGCCTCTTTTAATGCCCTATATAGGCCATAGAGTTCGAGCTTTGGCTGGCTATACTTTGATTCAACAGAGTTGAGTGGAATAGAACCAAAGCGGGAAGGGTATCTTCATTTTGGATTTGCAAGATCCTCTTGAAAGATGGCGTATCCGACAGCTTGTGCACTTATATCAACCGCCAGGATAACTGGTGCGTCTGACTTATAGTCGATTGGGCAGAGAGCAGGTGAGTTGATGATTTCCTGCTTCAGTGCTTCTTGAGTGGCTTCTTGATCCGGTCCCCAGAAAAACTCAACACCTTTGCAGGTGAGATTTACTAGAGGCCTTGCCAGCAGGCTGTAGTTACAGACATATATCCATAGGATTCCAGCAGTTCCTAAGAATGAGTGGACGTCTGTAAGGTCTAGACATGGTCCCCAATTCTTGATCTTGTCGACTTTCCCATCTTCGGGTATTCTACCTTCATATGTGCACTTGTGTCCAATGATAATTGCTTCTGGCACACAGAGGTACACCTTCTTCCCTGACCAAGTACAACCAACATACTTCATCCGTTGCACTACCCGATTGAGATTCTGGAAATGTTCCCATACGAAGTGGCAGATTCCTGAATTTTCAGGTATCGTTTCGTATCTGCCATCCGCTGTCTCGTAGCGGGTGATGGGTCCCTTCACACCCATGTCATCGACGAACGGAATAGTTTCATCCGGTATTTCGTCTTGGAGCGTGTAGGTTATGTTGCCTTGGAGGACTTGCATTGAGTTAGTCCATCCCATTGGTAGCATGCTAAGGCAGAAGGTGCCTAGAGGTGTTTGGAAGGTCATGAGGTCTCTACTCTTTACTGAGAGTAACCTTTGGTTGAAGGCTACAAAGAGGTCGAATATGCCATAACAAGCATGCACGCCAAAGGTCTCCGCTAGCTGTTCTATGAGTGGGGGCACCCCTGAGTTGCAGATGGTAACAGCATTGAGCGGTTGCAAGTTGTGTACGATTCGAAGCGAACATCCGTCTTTCTTGAAGACTGTGAACCATTTGGAATGGTAAGAAGAACTAGAAGGCTCATATATTCCAGAAGCTATCTTGTCTTTGACAATTTCTATAACGGTTCCGCTGGGTTTTGGTTTGGAAACAGAACCGCGAGCTGTTGGTCTATCATCATCCACAGCATAGGATGGATAGCGGATATGTACATTCATGTGTACTCGTGTTTCGACATGAGCGGGCTTGTTCCTGCTGTGACGTCCAATCCAATATTCTGAATGTATCTGTCGAAGCAGCCGAACTTGTCCAATGTCAAGATCGGAGAGGCTCTAAGGATTCTAGCTGCTTCTTCTAGATGAGCAGGCGTGTATTGGTGGGTCTCGTTGGATTTCGGATAAAACCCATAGCATTCCTCTTTGAACGCATCTCATGTTGCTGTCACTTGATTGGCTGGGTTGGCTTGTGATAGCCTTCGCCACAGATCAGCAGCTGTTGGGTCTGCATATAGGATAGCGGCTTGTATGTATTGCCAATCCGTCTGTTGTCCTACACTCTCGCACATCCGCTCTACTTCGTCAAAGAAGACTGGTAGGGTTATCAAGTCTTCAGGTCCTTTCCAGCCCCAGCTAGGCGCTTTCCCAGATCCTCTGATAGGTAACTGCTGGTTCTGTGCTGGTGCTTGTTGTTGACCTGCCATGTTGAAATGAAAATGAACCTGTCTGTTTCTTGACCAATGAAAGGTCTTGTCAATAGGGAAGTGTTGGTGATGGTGGCGGACTTGGATCTTCTTGCTTGTCTGACCAGATTCGAAATAAATCTGGATCGGGCGGATCTGATGCGTATGCCTGCAGGTCTGAGTTAGACCTTGGGCAGGTTGATGGTCCTGGTAGTGGACTGGCTATGGGTGAAGGTGCTAAGGATGATAGTGGTGATTCAAGGATGGCCCTTAACTCCTGCTCGTAAGCTGAGGTAAAGGATGAATCCAAGTGGAAGTGATGTGATTTGTTGTTGGGAACAAGGTCGAAGAGGTCTTCTTCGTCTGAAATCCTGTCACCTGTAGTGGCTTGAGCGACTGTCCATAGTGCTTCCGCTTCTAGACATCGTGCAGTGGGACAAAGGGTACTTCTTCTACCAGTAATTGTGGTTTAACCTCCCTCGCGGTGGGCTCCACTTGTAAGGCTAGCAAACTCTCTGGTAAGAGAAAGTCGCATCTGCATCTGCAAGATCTTTTGTATATGCAAGGAGGGTTACCACCCGCTCTGAAGGGATCCGATAGAATCTGCTCCGTCCGTGGATACGATAGAGAGAAGTAGTCCAAGCGTCCACTTAGGATGCTGAACTGAGAGCGGTTGTGTGAAGATAGTGAGAGAAAGGAGAATTCCTTGCAATCCGCTCGCAATGCTAGGCTCAAAGACAGCTAGATATGCTTAGGAGAGTAGTGGAAATTATTCCTTTAGCGTGCTATAAGCAAGTGAGATTAACTAACTTCTAAGTACATTGTATGCGCTTATATAGTAGTGGATCTGAGCCAGCTCCCTGCTCCCGTGCCTGCCCGCTCCAATATTCCTGAATGTATCCTTTAGAGGCGATATCCAACATGAGCTGACATGCTGAAATCCGCTAGTGAACTGCTTCAAAGCCGTCGAGTGGATTCTACAACACCTTCCGCATCTGGCTTGGTTTGAGAATAGCCATATATGGCTATCTGCCATCAGCCCATTTGTCCGCTTCTCAAGGATAAACCTTCCACCATCCGCTGGCATGGATGCTTCAGGTTGACAGCTGTCAGCTCCTGGAGCCTAGGCTAGTCAAATACCTGTGAAACGGGGCAGTTTCATGGCGGATAGCATATGGCCAAGCAGATAGCGCAATGCTTGGCAGACATGTAGCGGATGGGTGGCTGCCCAAGCAGATTCTGCAGGAATTCCATCTTTGAACAGTAGAGATGCTGAGACTGGAGGAGCAGCAAGTGAAAGTGGTTGTAGCATTAGCACCTTGTTGCTGTATCAAGGTGAAAGCCAAAATTTGGTGCACACACAGATGTGGTGCAGCACACCGGGTCCAGGTACAGGTCCTGGGTCAGGCATTTTGGTACCTAGGACCCAGCAGGCTGGGTCCGGATGCACCTGGGTAGGGAACCATGTGACTCTTTAGTTTTGCATTAGAGAATCCAACTTCAGTGGGATGCGCTTGCACACAGGCCGTGACTAATTTAAATAACTACACGTCTGTAATCTGTTCCGTGTGGTCCCTGGAGATCTGGAGAAATAATATCACGTGTGGGGTAATCAAGAGAACCATGGGCATGGCCTAGAAACAGGCTTTGGCCAATGGAAGTAGTGAGTGGGCTCAAAGTCCAAAGCCTTCCTTGGTTACCGAGTCTAGAATATGACATTGTCACCTTCAGAGCAGACCCAAAAACTGAATATAAAATATGATTGGTGATCAAGGATTAAGCAGCTATTGAGTGCAAGTCCACGGGCTACTCTGCTGCTAGGGCGAGTGATGTAGACATCACTTAGCTCTTTGAGGCTACTAAAAGGAGGAGCAAGCAGCACTCTGCAAGAGTGCTGTGCCAGCTCAGACAAGGAATTGTCAGCCGACAATGAATTAAATTACTAAAGAACTGTTTATAACAATCAATCTCCCATAGTATAAGTAGAGTAGAATTTTATGTATTAAAGCAAGCTACCTACCCCCCATGTACAGTAATAAAGTTTCAGTTTGGATCTGGACTTGTTGCGATGTGTAAGAGTTAGTAACTTTAGGTCTCAGCTATAATGCAAGTTTAGCGAGCTCACAGAAAAATAGAATAAGAGAAACATTTTGGATAAAAACTTTGGTTTACTTGAGATAAGAAAGAGATTCAGAGGCAGTGACACTGTGCCAGTCTTGAGAGGTTTACTTGGTTACATCTGAGAGAGAGCTCTGTTCCTTTTCTGGTTCAGTGTAAGAGAGAAATTCTGTTGTGTCGGCCTCTGTGTAGGTCTTGAGTTGTTTTGCAAGGGAATCAGCCAGATTGAGCTGTTCTAGCAGTTGCACAATTGAGAGTATTGTGATTTAACTGGGAGTGCTGAGGGCCTCTGTCATGACGAGTTTGAGAGTCAGGTTTAACAACTAAGAGAAAGATGGTATCACGTGCAGATTAGATCTAGTGGCGAGTCATGCTTAGCAAGCTCACTGACTGAACTTGGTCATTTTGCAGATCTGCATGTCCATATGTTTTGGCTATAGAAATATCCTTTGCCTTGAGGGTTGCATGGTTCACTGTGCTCTCTTGTAAAAAGCTTTGAGGAAACAGAGAATTTGAGATCAGCTTGAGAATTATATGTTGTTACATGCATCATTCTAGTGAGCTCACTAAGATATATTGAGATACTGTCAGCATGCAATTGGAATTAACTTCCTTGCTCCCCTCTGCACTTGAGGAGATTGTGTGTGTGTTTAGTGAAATTGAGTGTAGGTTTAGTGTGTTCATGCTAGGCTGTGCTTAGTTTCATGGGTGCCCATCACCAGCCTCATCAACGGATGCATCCACAGATAGATCTGGATCTGTCCTGTGGATATCAGGGTACCTGATAAGTGATATCCACACCACAGATATCTGTCTGTTTTAATCAAAACCTCGATCTTCACATATCTTGATGGGTTTTGACCCATTTCTTCTAATATTTTAAACATGAATTCTACACTATAAAGCATCTCTGAACGCTGCCTTTGATTGCTTGAGAGTGTCCAAACTGCAAGACATAAAAATCAGGCAGAAATGCAGTATTTATTACACTTATGTTTAGGCATACAGGTTCAGGGCCAGCTTAAATAGTTATGCAAGTTTATAATTATATTTTTCGACATTCAAAACAGTAGCAGATATAAACTTGGCATCATCCATCAACAAATAAGAGCCAGAAAGAGGAATGCAACTTGGAAATAGAATCAATATAATCTCTGATTGCTTCCTGCAGGTCTGGGTGACTTCTGATCAAGAATTGGATGGCAGAATCGAATTTCCCGACCTAAAAAACACTAGGATGCACCGGAAAACTAAATCTTGCTATTGAAATGGGTGGTGGAAAAAGAAAGTGATCTTTAACAGAAAGTTAATAAAATCTCTGATCACTTCCCATGGGCCTGGGTGGCCTCCGGTGATGAGCCTAGACTTCCGTGGCAACGGCAACACCAACTCAAAATGAGATTGGATAATTAACGTAGTGGCACGGCAATCAAGGCGATCGTGTGTGCGAGTGGTTCAGGGCACCTCCGTGCAGTAGAACAATTCCTCTATACGCAAGAATACACTGCGACTTTAAGTCTGCGAAGTAGTACTGCTTGGTAGTCGAGTACTAAATGCTATGGCTTCAAGCCGGTAGGGAACTCTCGAAATGAGAGAGAACGAAAATGGGTATGACGTGAATACCACGAATTCGTATGCGAAAATGCGCTGCGAGACTAGAAAACATCGCTCAACGGTAATCGGAGCGGGGTGAACGATGGAGAATAGACTAAACGGTCCGCAATAGTCTATGGGTGAGCGAGGCTATGAGAAAACGGCGTGGGGGACTGCGAGTGGCAAAATAAATGTGGAACTACGAAAACTGGTGGCGATACTGGTCCTATACGATGCGGTGGTGCTGAGTCGATGTCGAAACTTGTCTGGTACTGAAACGATCCTATCCTATGTCAAACTAACCTTCAAGTCCACTCGGGGGACTGATACTATACGAAAACTGGCTGAAACTGATCCTAAGTCTGCTCTGAGACTACCCAAGTGGGCGACGATAACGATGGTGAAAGAGAAATGGTAAAAACTCCAATGGTGTGAAAGTGAAACGATGACGGCCTATAAAAGATAACGGGGACGAGGTATGGCGCGGCAATCACGTATTGGCACAATATGAGCGTGTACCAATAGTGTTAAGCACGAAGAGCGAGTGTGGAAGGACTCTTCACAGTTAAGAACCATGGAATAACTCTGATGAGCTCAAGAGTCAACGTGCAATCAAGAATATGCTGGTGCAAACAATATATTGCCGTAGAATGGTGAATAGACGTTGTTTACTGGCAATAGACTTAGAGCATGACGATAATTGACGTAGTCTGGGGTCAACTGGAGATCAACTTCCCCTGGCTACGTTTTTCTAACTAGTTTTTATACTGAAAGTACGAAATTATAAATAGAGTATATATGCGAGGCTCGGTAAGATTGTAAGGCTTTTAGCTTAGTAAAATCGTCGTCGACGTATGGTTTTTGGACTTCCAAAGTAACAGCAGCTCGTCGACGTTGCCGCGTATGGATGCGAACCATATGGTTTTTGCTGAGCGATGCTCGGATCGTGAGGTGCTGTTTAGCTGCGGATTACTGAGCGATAGTCGTCGTGCTGAGGAGTACGCGTGGGGTAACGTTTTCTTGAGGCCTTGGCGAAGTAACAGCCTTAGTAAACACGGTCTGTAGTTGCCGTAGCTGCTATTGCCGTAGCTGGGAGGGTACTCGCATCGATCACGTCATTTTCATTAAGTGATCAATGAGCGCGTCAACTCGGTGCTTCTGAGTGATGCGTCAATTCCGTATTGGGGTGACTGTCGATCGAAGGTGCCTTGCCATGATGAGGTACGGCAATTATGATGCGTGGCAAGATGGAATGGATAACAAGGCGCGTGAGGAGTGGTTGCCGTAGGATAAAAGTGGTATCAGTGTGTGTGTAGTCATTGGTTTGCTGAAAGGCCGTTGAAGGGACAGTAGCGTTAATTAGCAGGCAAAATCCGCGAATTCTGAGCGTACAGAGCCTGGAGGCTCATCACCGGTAGCAAATCAGATGGTGGATTCATAATCCTTGACCTAAAAAACATTAGAACACCTTTGCCACACTAATTCTACTATCAAATTGGTGACTGGAAAAATAAAGTGAACTTTGACAGAAAATTAAGAAAATCTTTATTTGCTTACCATGGACCAGAGAGGCCTCCAATTGTAAATCCGACACTAGATTCAAAGTCCTTGACCTCGAAAACCCTAGGAGGACCACTTTACATGTGGGGAATAAGACAGAGAGAGAAATAAATAGACCATCCACAGATATTGCAAGTGTTAGGGACATGCCAAATAGATAAGATAACTTGTACAAGCAGAGGTCTGCAGAGTATGTGGGCTTTGACGAAGCTATTAGCAATGTCACCCTTGAGCCAAAGCCCTAAGATTGGATTGCAGAGCAGAGTCTGTGGAGAGTGAAGGTTTGGATAGAGAGTAAGATAGTCCAATAGAGCAGAGGCTGCAGACTTGAGAGCGATAGTTTGGACTTAGAGTCAGAGAGAGATTTGGCTAAACCAAGTTGATATTCGAACTGAGTATCTACAAGTAGTTCTACAGTATATATAAGTAAGTAATCTGAGTTGGAGTCCAATGGAGGTCTGTTCACTACCGAATTTGGATTCTAGATTTAATATGTGAAGTAGTAAATGAAATGGAAATGAAATATCAAATGGAGTAAGGTAAATGGTCAGTGGCCAGAGGCCGCAGAGGTCTGATGTCGTGACTTTTCCAAGATGAAGTCCATGCTTGAAGTCGGTGTGAAGTGGAGGTCTGCAGCATGTGCATAACAGCAAGTTACTAAAGTCATATCTGCATCTGGTGGATCCAGATGCCATGGATGTGGATATCTGGGCACAGCCACATCCACAGGTATTTTTTCAGATATCTGTGGATCATCTGCATCCATGCTATGCCTTACCCAAAGATGATACCAAGTGTTCATTCAGCCATCCCATTGGCTGCTGACAAGTAAGGGGCTGTGAATTTGATGATCATGCCTTTTGCTATCCCTCATTCCTTCCATAATTCGCTGCAGAACTCGTTATTGCATTGTATTTTCTTCAATTTCTTCTCTGTTTGGTGCTTGCCATCACTGTAAATTGGTCTAGTACCATGATGGTAGTCTTGGCTCTTCAATCTGAGATATAATATGGGGTTCTTTAAGAAGTCACATCATCAGCAAACACAAGAGCATATTTTGCTCCCCCAATGGATCGGACTTGAGCTGGGCCTTGTTACACACATGCAATGGACCTCCACTCCACACCAACTTCAAGCATAGACTCCATATCAACAGATCATGTTATTGAACCTCTGTGGCCTCCGGCTGCTTATCATTTACTCTGCTTCATTTAATATTTCATTTCCATTTCATTTTACTATTTCACATATTAAATCTAGAACCTGAATCCGGTAGCAAACAGACCTCCATCACATTCCATTGGACTCCAACTCGGATTACCTGCTCATATATATACTGTAGAATTACTTGTAGATACTCAGTTTGAATATCAGCTTGGTTTAGCCAAATCTCTCTCTGACTCTAAGTCTAACTAATTGCTCTGTTAGGGACATTGTGCTGCACCACATTTATGTGTGCACCAAATTTTGGCTTTCATCTTGATACAGCAACAAGGTGCTATGCTACAACCACTTTCACTCACTCACCCTTGGCTGCAGTGTTAGGCCAAAGCTAATGGTTATAACTATCTATCACTTTGCCAAATTTGTGGTTATTAACCACCCTTCAATTGGGCACAAACCCAAGCCATCTCTGCCCTAAATGATGCTCCCAAAGCAGCAGGCAGTATCAAATAACCTGATAATCATGATTATTTCTCTCATGGTGAGCTTTTATTCATCCAAAAATTAATATTATGCTACAGTGTAACAAAAAGGCAGCTACACTTAAATCCAGCAATGCTGCCCTCTGAATGCAAGGATCCTAAATAATCAAATTCCTGCCCTTCAGCTCAATGTACAAGTGTGCAAACCAGGATTTGAGAACAAAAGAATACCTCAAGGTTGCACCAATGCAATCCTGACTGGGTGCAGGTGATGTGAGATGGATTGAAGGCATCGACAATGGATGACCTTTATTTCCAACACAAAAAGGTAAGGGAAAAATCATTTACACACAGAGAATCAAACAGAGATCCTCACTGAGCAATGGAACACTTAAACCACTGTACCAACAGGTCATAGTTACTGTGTAAATTATAGTGTATTTATTTACTTAAATACATGAGAAATATCAATTAAAAAAACCCCTCACCATTGTATAGTATGCAGTGGGGCATTGAGGGTGTGGGCGGTCATGGGGATAGTGTCATCTGCAGGCATAGAGCCATGGCTGCCTAACTATGCAGTCACAGAGTGGATGAAGGATGAATTGCACCAGTGGGAGGCAGCAAAAGTGGTGAGTTGGGGTTGATGACAGTTCTGCAGTGGTTGCAGGGTTGGATAGTAAAGTGAAGCTCACTATGTGATTCCCTGTCATCTATAACTGAAATGCATGGGCTGTTGTCACACCGGTAGCCTTGTAAGATGTGATATGGGGTCGAAAAGGCCACCATTGGGATGGTGGGTGGGCGGGTGGCAATGGTAGCATTGGGGGAGAGAATAAACTTGAGATTCATAATCTCCCACTCAAAGAATGGGAGATGCATGAATTTTGGGTATGTAGGCAAGCTAGATGGTGCGGGGCAGCTTGATGTTGGACCAGGGTTGAGTAGACAGCAGTGGGCTTCATGGTAGTTGTGTAGCTACGATATTAGGTGCATTCAGGGCACCTTCCATGAGCCCATCAATGCCCCAAAGGTTGTGTTCATCATCGTCATCATTGTCCATCAGCATCCTAATGTTGGTCCCACACTCCTGCTCGAGCCCTCCCACCCTCCTACAGTCCTCCTGCATCTTCTCCTGCCCATGTCATCCTCACCCTATGTCCTCCCATGGCCCAGCAACAGAGCCTGATGAGTACTGCCCCTGGCTGTGGTCGCTGTCATTGATACATCTGTTGTTGTTGTTGTTGTTGTTTGTTTGCTGGAATTAGGGTGTCTTGCTTTCAGATGGCAGCCAATATAATATCCCAAGGCAGAATTGAGATCATTAAGGCATGTGAATGATATACTGGATGCCAATTGTTCTCGATGTTGATGCAGAGTAGGCTGGGTCAGTCGGGATAGGGACAGGGGGGTTGTTTGACAGAATGGCGGGTAATAATAATCGCTGGAGTCATCATCATCGATAGGGGTGGGCATCTAGGGCATCGCATGAGGCTAGGCATGGTGCTGCCTTTCATAGGGATTATGCACGACAGTGGGGTGGGGACAGGGTCACTAGCCAGGGCTCTTGGGGTCACCAGACAAATAAAAAGAATCTAAAAGGAATTGTAAGCATTAAAAAATCATTACATACCTTTTTTTGCCCATGAGAGGGCTGTTGAATGTGTGGATAAGTATGTGTCATCTTTGAGGTGGTGGTAAAAGACCATGAAAGAAGCAGCACAGCCACTCAATTGCTGCTCAGTTGGTCAGACCATAGCAATCAAGTGAGTGGAATGCAGATTTGGGATTCATCCCCCACTCGAATTACCCACTCTGAGGGCCTAAAAATCTTCAGAACATTCAATTATCATTAGATATTATATACTTATATATATTTTTGAGTAAAGAAATATAAGGGACTTTAGATATTGGCTATTTAATGGTAATTTCTTCAATTTCTATGCCTTTTGCAGATTCTATCACCTTCATAGACCACTAGATGTTGTCTCGAACAGTGAAAGTGTAGTTATATATTCAATGTTATATATGAGACAGGGTAAATAGTCCTCCTGATCCATCCCAATCCACAAATACATATGCATGTTGCATGTACAAGTTTTTGAATGCACCTAGCATGCATTCATTAGTAGTCCTTCATTGATCTTGTCTGCTGACTTTAATATGACTTTAATTAAAATTGGGTATTATAGCATAAATACTGCACTGTAAGCTACAATAATCAATCCATGTGTAAATCTACTATACATTATCACATCTAGATACTTTTCTCCACTTCACAAGGTGTGGTCGGCCCACACTAAAGTATTTGTGTCGTGAATTTTGAATTGGACCGGGTTTTCCACTTTGCTAGCAAAGTCTGAAAATATTGAAAATACTGTCTCTTGGTAAATTAGAGATTCATAACATTAAATTAACTTGTAGAAGTATCAATGTTACCAGTATATTATTACAATGCTTTCAGGAAACCAAATTACTTGCTTAAATAGTCTGAATTTTAGGGTAGACTCATAAAAAAAAATCTAGCTACTGGATTGGGAATAATATACTCCCATGGTAAACACATCCTAGCTCACCCTGATGCATCCAGCTAAAATAAGCAGTGCACATGTGGAGAGAGGGTGTAGATGTAATCAAATATATTTTTCCTGCCCACGCTATTTTTTTCTGCCCAAACAATAAGCAGAAGCATGGGAATCACAGTCCCACCTATACCCAAGGCCAGACCAGACCATTTCAGCTGTGGCAGTGTCATGGGAGCATTACATAAGCTCATCCATGGGCTGGCGAAATATATTTGCATGGCTGATTGAAAAAAGTCAGAAAGAGCTGATTTTATAATTTTATGGTCCCAGTTTGCAAGGTTGAGGTATAAATAAAATATGGATGGCAATCCTACTCATTATGGAGGCAAAATAGAGCCCAAACCAAGCCAAAATCAAGCTGTGCTAGCAATTTTTGCCCCCTGGTGGGAGCATGGTTAATAATCATGATTTTGCCAAACCACTCTATGGTTATTACCATTATGATTTGGTCTAATACTATGTCTGTGACTGACTCACTGCTCCTCCAGTCTCACTTCTCTACTGTTCAAAACAGAATTCCTGCAGAATCCACCCAGGCATCTGCCTATCCACTACACATCCACCAAGTAATGCATCGTCTGCCTGGCCATATGCTATTCGCCATGAAACTGCCCCATTTCATGGGAATTTGACTAGCCGAGGCTCCAGGAGCTGACAGCTATCAACCTGGAGCACCCATGTCAGCAGATAGTGGAAGGTTTATCCTTGAAGAGCAGACAAATTGGCTGATGGCAGATAGCCATATATGGCTATTCTCAAACCAAACCAGATGAGGAAGGTGTTGCAGAGTCTGCTTAACAATGCTGGAGCAGCTCACACAGTGGATTTTGGTATGTCAGTTTGTGTCAAATGTCAGCCTTTGAGGATACATTCAGGGCTATCGGAGCAGGCAGGTGTGGGAGCAGGGAGCTGGTTCAGATCTGCTACTATATAAGCACATACAATGTACTTAGAATCTCAGTTAATCTCACTTGCTTAAAGCACACTAAAGAAATAAATTACACTACTCTCCTAAGCATATCTAGCTGCCTCTGAGCCTAGCATTGTGAGCAGATTGCCAGGAATTCTTCTCTTCACACAACCATTCTCTCATCACAAAAAGTGTCCAAACCTGATCGGGCCCCGACTAGTCCTTACCGATGAACACCTATACCTGCCTCAAATGGCAAGGGCTAACCTTCCTGGTAGGTCTGACCTATCTTGATCAAGGAGTGATTTTTGTGACCGGGCCCTGATCAGGATTTTGCCTTTCCTTGGCCAGCCCTTGCAAGAACAGCCTTGCGAGGTGAACCTGGTCATGCAAGGTGGCCATTGTCAGCAGTGGTATGTATGGATGGACTCTGTCGCTACAGGTCAACCGTGTCACTGAATACTAAACTCAGATATATTGCAAAACAAGCATTTATTCAACATGTATTGAATACAATACAAGTACAAGTCTGAGCTACCAGCAAACAGTCCACGCAATAAGCCTCGTCATGGAAGCGAGCCATGCCTATACCACTTGTATACCACTTCTGGGTGTTCCAGATTTCCGTCAACAAATTCCGCAGTTCCACATGCTCAGCGAGACCAGGACCTTGAGCTACGGTGGAGTGTGTATGTTGGATTCCATCATTGAGGTCCTTCATCGCCTTCAATTCATCCATTTCCTATCAAAGATGATCAGCACAGAACAAGAGAACAGGCACTAGCATACCTCTTTCGCTGATAGCCTGCATTTCACAGATGCCAATGAAGGAATGATGCCGATTATTGAAAGCACCTCCTCCGTGAGATGAGCCTTGAGGTCTTCAGTCCTACGGTTCTGTCAGCGAGATAGTAAGAAAAACAGAGTAGTTAGACTGATGCTCCAGCAGGATTAGTCACCGTGTGGCATGACAGTAGCATAGCTTTATCCATCACACCCAGCTGTTGTACAGTGGCCTTGGGATCATTGAGATGACGCCCTTCCTGTATGAGGTTAAGCTAAAACATGTATCAGCACCAAAAGTTGAGTCAAACGATGACAAACTGAACCTTGATGCCTTCCTCGAGAAGCATACTTGTGCTCAAATGCACTAAAGAGGTATTAGAGGTGACTATATGCGCATATAAGTGACACTCACAGTTATCGTGTACCCCTTCTCATAAGGAACCACCAATTTTCCATTGCCCTCACCTGTGTAATTACATGGTAACCAAGCTTGATTATCCATCACCTAGTATATGCATTGAGGTAGCAACATCTGTATGTAGTGCCTGTCGCCCTTCATTGAGAATGCCTTGTTATGAGTCATTGACCAGAGCTAGTGCATTGTGCTTGACAAAGAAGAGGAGAAGCAAGATTGTTGAAGTAACAAGTGGCAGACAGTGCAGAGGTGATGATGGTGGGAGGAAGGCAAAGAAGGAAATGGCCACCTCGGACTTCAATTCCGAGAGTTGACGTGTCATTGTCATGTGATGAATAGTGTCATCATAATGATGTCATCCACATGAAGGACCAAGTCCCCGGACCGAAATCGCCAGAATCCTAGTATTATGACCGACAAAGTTTTACTGGATGAAGAACTGCGACCCACAGGCTTCTATTTTCTTGATATTATTTCATATATACTTACACCAGCTTTGCAAGGATTTATCATGACCTCGCCAGGGAGACATATCGCTGCAAGATTATTACCTGGGAGGCAAATGTTCACCTGGCTATGCCCTTTGAGGCAGAAGCCTGACCACACTAGCCACAGTGAGATAAAAACTTGAGCAGTACCTAGAAGGTAATTGTCAGCCTTGTGATATGATGGTAATTCCGACCTGCACAGGCCTTGTATCTCTAACTCTCTATCCAAACCCTTACTCTCCATGGACTCCACTTCACAATCCAATCTCAGGGCTTCAGCTCAAGGGTGATGTTGCTAATAGCTTCACCAAAGCCCATGCACTCTGCAGATCTCTGCTTGTGTGAGTTATCTCTATCTATTTGGCACATCCCTAACAGTTGCCATGAACAGCTGAGGTGCAAAGAAAGGGGAAAATGGTAGATATATCCAATGAAAGCAAGGAGTTGTGATCTAATTATGGTAAGTAGGTTCAATGTGTGAAATAACAGACTGTTGAAATAGGCTGAATCCTCAACAGAATTACTTATAGATACTTAGTTCAAATATCAACTTAGTTTAGCCAAATCTCTCTCTGACTCTAAGTCTAATCCATTGCTCTCAAGTTCACAGCCTCCACTCCATTGGACTATCTCTTACTCTCTATCCAACCTCTGCTCCATAACCAAATCTCAGGGCTTCAGCTCAAGGGTGACATTGCTAATAGCTTTACCAAGGCTCATGCACTCTGCAGACCTCTGCTTGTGCAAGTTATCCTTGTCTATTTGGCATGTCCTTAACAATATCACTGTCTGGTTAGCTGGTAGATTTGACTTAATAGTGATGTCATATCTAAGTTCTGACTTTACTAGTAGCTTACTATCTTAACTATCAGCTTGAAGCCTCAGCTATACAACAGCTACAATCCTTCAAATATCACTAGTACAGAATAGATACATAATAGTGTTGTTATAAAATTGCAAAATCCAGATATGAATGTGTAGATAGCATATCAGTGTATGTAGATAGATAAAATAAAATAAGTGTACCTCATAAGGGTCAAGATACATGTACTCACTTATCAATGACCCTTGTGTAAGGTCCCTATAAACCTGATTACTTGTTGAAATGAACAATCATAAAATGTATTTATATATTAAATCAGAACTCATTATCTTCCTCCTCTTCTATCCACTCTACATCTTGTAGTGCCTTTTCACCTTCTTCAAATAGTTTATCTAGCCCTGTCAATCTCTCCAGAAACTTTAAATCATTAAAAGCATTCAGAAGCATTGGAAATCCTTCTGTTTCATAGGCATTTACCACCTTGATAAAATCATGAAATTGAAGCTATAATTAAGCAAATAACAAACTCACAGTTTCACTGCAACCAGTACATTTATCATATGCAGCTCCTACAATATGCATATTGCGAAATTGAGCAAGATAGCCACGAAGTTGATGGGGCACTAAGCCAAGAACACTTGTTTCTTCAGCATCATCCTTGATGTCTGTATAGTTTGAAGATGATGGAGGTGGTGCAGGAGCATGTATACTAAGACAATAATTAGTGCCAATACAATAGACATGTCAATTTCAGCAGCAACAAACCCTTTTGGATGTTGTAAAACACTCATCATTAATTCAACAGCAGTAGATGCAGCAATAGATGCAAGCCCTGGACGTGTTACAGTGCACATCTGATCTAATGTACGATCAGTCAATGACTTGAAACAACATTAGACTATATCAAAAATACACAAAGAAGAAAAACTCACATCTGCAGGTGCAACAATATCATTACAATAGTAGCAACCCAGTCTAGGATTCTCATCTGATGTCTGTCTTGTTCCATGTCTCATTACCAAGAAAGTGTCGAATCCTAAGGCAGCATTCATAACCAGCTAGAAGACCATGAGTCCCAGACATGAACTTAGTCATAGCAGAATGCCTACCTTTCCCTTTGATCGTGCAATGACTGTAGGTAACCACCGACTCTCTCTTGAATCCATGAGCAGGTAAACAACATCATGCTCCTCAATCAAATTTTCCAACTTCTCGACATCCCGTTTGACTTGATCAGAGATGGATGGAGATGCTGGTATAGGATGCCCAGGCATTGGAATAGAAAGGGTATGGCCAGAAGCATTCTACGGCGCTTGGTCGCATGAAGTTGGTGAAAGGAGACCGTATTTGCTCACCAGTCCGGGCCAAACTTCCTTTAATCTTTCAGCCGCGCATTCCGCCTTGGGTCTTCCTCCATTCAAACAGTCGCTGAATTGAAACAATGGTTGTCTAACAGGGTTTGAAAATGACACGCGCGCCGAATCAACGAGCGTGATTGTGCGAACTCCCCATCCCTAAACCTGCATTAGACAGCAAAAATGGAAACAAAGAGCTCGGCATACCATTAGACACCTTGCGACATAACATCCTAAGGTCCCAGCGCCGAGCAAGAGACATCTTGTTGCGGCGATCCTGTCCAAGTCCAAAGACGGGACAATGCGCCAGCGCATTAACTTGAGATTGAGGTCTACGGCCTGATTTGCTAGCCTGACCATATTTAAGATGAATATGTCGAGGCGAGTATTCCAACGTAAGAAGATACTTACCTTGTTGGGTCCATCATGGGAGCGAGATCCGCCACACGGGGACCCAGCTTCCCCTGAACATTCTTTTCCCATCCGACAGCACTCGGCCTAGCATCGGGAGCTGCGACTGCCTTGCTTGCACCTCCGTCGCCAACCATCAGACTCCCGATGCGACTCTTCCAACCTTCGCGAGGAATCTCGGCGTCTCGCCACGAAAGAATGTCCAAAGAGGACGTAGAATCCGGATACGAGCGTCTGAGGTATGCCAACAAATTCCTTAAAGGCCATCCCGGATTCTGAGGCTGCGCAGACGGATCGATGAAGCCAACAATGGCACCTGGTACATACGCATCGATCGGAGAGACCACCACCTCTGCAGAGTCGGGGTAGATGAGGACAACGAAGAATGCTAGCGAAGGCTGGTTTCTTGAGAGTTGCTCGTGAATCGAGGACATCTGTGCTTCATTGAAGCCGGCCTCGATGGCGGGAACCCAGCCGCGTTCAGTGATGTGCCATGCCGGTGACGCGACGAAAGCTGGGAAAGCGAACCAGTAGTAATACTTGTACTTCTTGAGGTCGGCATACGTTATGATGAGAAACGAGTTGAGCACAGAGGTATCCTGGTTTGTCACTATAGAGTCCCAGATCTTTGACGAATCAGTAAGATTTAACAAGTCAGAAGGCGTTATAAGGACCTTGTCTGCGCATTCGTTGAAGAGTTTCGTCTTATCTGCAGCCTTGAACTCTTCGATGGTATTATAGTTCTTGAGAGTTCCTCTGGCGGCTACAGAGCCTGTGGGTATCCTACGAGGACAATGTAGCGGTAATACGGAAGAAGAGCTTATGCTACACACTTGGTATTGGCGAAACTTTCTTCCTCTACTGCGAGATTTGCATTGACACTGACCCACGCGCCGGCCTCTCTATCTTTGATAAGGCGGCCTACGCCGTAGGAGCCAGTGATCTCGACCTGGGCATCGGACAGCTTAAGGACATCGAGTTTGAGTTGGGTGAGCTTGTGCCAGAAAGATGGATGAGAAAGAGACGGAAATGGAGTGAACTGGACGAGCAGAGGAGGCATTGTTGGTGGTGGTAGCAGAGCAAGTTGCCTCGCTACGGCAGCCTGGATTCGGATATCGGAACGGATGCCGGACCTTGGTCATCTTGTGCGACGACACTGAAGCCTGCTTCGCCGCCGATGCTGCCTTTTTCGAGATTTGCTCGCCCGTTTCGCGCCCAATGGTGTTCTCTACACAGTGCTAGTCGTGCCACCCAACAAGCCACGCCAAAACACATTCGACAGCCTCAAAATCGGCTCCGCTTTTATTCGACGGAGCCTCCCGCACCTCCTCGCAGTGTCAGCGTAAGCAGGCCAGGATTCTCCGGATCCAAAGGTTATTCAGCTACTCGTACAGGTTTTCACCCCGTCTTCAGCCGTCGTTTTCGTGACTGTACTCGTTGGCTTGGTCTTTTATTTCCGTCACGAAAAGGCCAAACATATCGAACAGCGAGGTACGTGATACCCTTCTCAGCGTGCACCACACTTCATCTTTCTGGCTAGAAAAAGAGCGTGCTGCCTCGCAGTATGGACGTCCCAAAGTCGGCGGCCCTTTCAAGCTAATGTCGCATACTGGCCAGCCATTCACTGATCAGGACCTTCTTGGAAAGTGGAGTTTAGTCTACTTTGGTTTCACAAATTGTCCCGACATTTGTCCTGCTGAGCTTGACAAAATTACTGCTGTAGTAGAGGCTGCGGGTTCGTTCACGTCTCTTTTCCATGTTGCCCATCTGACCCGCATATAGAGAAGAAACACGGCAAAATCTTTCAACCTGTCTTCATATCAGTGGATCCCGCAAGAGATACCTTGTCACAGATGGCGATATATCTTAAAGACTTCCACCCGTCCATTGTCGGTCTCGTTGGCACGTATGCTGAGACTCGAGCGATATGCAAGGCGTACCGTGTGTACTTCTCCACACCCCCGGACGCCGACCCCAAGGGCGACTATCTTGTCGACCACTCGATATTCGTATATCTCATGGATCCCAATGGTCAATTTGTCGAGGCTTTTGGTCAGGTAACTACTTCATCCGATGTGGTCGAAAAAATCGACGAGTTTGTGGGCGAATGGGAAAAGGATCACGGCAAAATGTAGACCTCATAAATATCAAGTTATTAACTAATGGCATATGCTTTCACCCCCCTCGCAACATCTCGTATTCCGACTAGTGTAAGAACAAAAAGGAATTACTCGTCTGTACGGATGTTACAATCATTTCTTGGTCTGCTCATCTTTCTGTGGCGGCTGCGGCTGCTGCATACTCATAGCAATCGCTCTAGCTATAGCAGCCTCTTCATCCTCGTCCTCATCCATCGGGACATCGCCTTCATGATGAGTCGTATCCATCTCAACGTCGTGGTCTCCCCGGGATAGAGCGATAGCTTGCTGTAACAAAGCTTCTTCTTCGCTATCAGCGGGTTCTGCTGGGACTGATGTAGGCAGGGTCGTGGAAGCTTGCGTTGTTGAAGAGTCTGTGTGAGCTTGCGATGTAGAGGTAGAAGACGCCGCTGCCTCTGCTGCCTCCCGTGCTTGAGCTTCCTGCATCGACATGCGAAGCGCCTACAGGACAATAATTGTATAGATGCTTCGAACACCAAGGAAAGGAACGTACCATTGCCAGCTCAGGATCCAGACTAGGGTCAACACCAAATTCAAAGTCATTGGCGGCACCTGAGCCCGACGCTGCAGGCGCGTCTGCGCCTTCCATTAGTTCCTCAGGGATGCTGCTCATGCGGTCGGCAGAAAGAATGGGCGATGAAATGAGAGCGTCGGAAATGAGCCGCGTCCCTGGAGCGACTGCAACGATATGCCTATGTGCATTTCTTTGTAAACGGAGAGATAGCATTCAGAACAGGCGTTGCTTACGAGTTGTCACCGCTACTAGTGTTTTCGACGAATGACCTAAGGACCGTCTTCCCTTCTTCGGCTGGCTCCTCGATACCATCGCCAAAGGATACAACGTCAAGAGCAACATTGTTCTTCTTCAGCTTCTTGGCGAGTTTGATCATGGCCTTTTCATCTCCAGCCTGGCCCTCTAGCGGTGATCCTACAAAGACGATGATACGCTGTCGGAGATTCTTGTTCTCTCTGTGTTTCAATGCAAGCTGAGCAATCGCGATAGCAGTGGGAATGTCTATTGAGCCTCCAATTTTGGATGAGGTGGTGTGAATTGCTTGAAGGATCTGACCGAGGTCCTTGCTGTGGGTTACTAGCACTTCGGGACTGTTTCAATCATGTCAATTGGACATACAGTGGCAGATGGTGGAAGAACGTACCCCTTCCCAGCCATAGTCATGACACCAACTGTATTTTCTGGATTTGAGTCGATCTTTGTCTGGAAGACGGTGTTGACTGCGTCCGCCTGGGCATCGAAACGAGTAGGAGTATAGTCGCCATTCCGCATATACTCGGAATTGTCGATAATCATCATCGTTGCTTCCAGCGGCATTTTGGATGAACGGTGGTGGTGGTACTAAGAGAGCGAGGTGACGCGTACAGAAAACGATCACGTGCACCCGATAAGATGATAAGATGGCGAAATTGCAAACTAAATCGATCAATGCCTCTCATTGCCATCTACAATCCTGTCTGCGGGGACGGAACTGCCAAGGCATCGGTTTAAGCCTATACATGTGTTTGACACTAACAGCCTTCGGTTTTCATTTAGCGATTTTTCGATGACCATGTTCTGCCCTTGCTCGCTAGCAAAGGTCAAGTCGTAGATAAAGTCTTCGAAACAGAACGCCCAGACCACGCCGGCGAAATTCTGTACAACTATCTAGAGGATTGTCAAGGAGATCTTACTGTCATTTTGGGCTCTGGTGATGGGACTCTCCACGAGATAACCAACTATCTCTCTGCGACCAAAGTCAAGGCTGAGGAAGGCCCCTTGCCATTTCACCTTGACATCGTCCTAGTTCCTTGTGGAACTGCCAATGCCCTCTATTCGTCTCTTTTCCCACCCACTTCCGATGCTCTCGACGTATCGTACAAGTTGAAGGGCCTCGAATCCTTTATCGCTGGCTCCAACACCATTCCGCTTGCCATCGCAATCACAACCATATCGTCCCCACCTACCAGCGGAAAGAGGCCAGAAGGTAAGCGCACATCCTGCAATACCTACTTTTCTCATATTCTGACAGTGACTTTATCCGCGGTTGTTGTATCCACATCACTTCACGCGTCAATCTTGCACGATTCCGAGGCTTTGCGCAAAGAGCACCCTGGCATCGAGAGATTCAAAATCGCTGCCGCAAAGAATGCAAATAAATGGTATAACAGTCATGTTAAGCTGCTGCCCACCTCTACGGGCCTCGTGGAGCAGTTCGAACCGTCTTCAAATGCGTTCATCGATCATCCAGAGTCTGGAGTTCATGATCCAATCGTGGACTTGTACGGCCCGTTTGCATATTTTCTCTCTACCGGTAGTAGCTAACCTTTTTCATACGTATCTGATGCTAATCTGCCTTCAAGTCAATGTCGACCGCCTTGAACCTGCCTTTCGGATTACGCCGTTGGCTCGGGAATTGCCAACCAAAGGTCCATCTTGCGATGTTGTAATCATCCGTCCATTCCGTAGTGAGAGTACTATGATGGATACTCTAGAGACTAGAGAGGCATTCATTCCCAATCTGTATAGTGTTTTGGGAGGAGCATATCAGAATGGTGCACATGTCAATCTCCGGTACCAACAAGATGGAAGTATTAGTGCAGAAGGAGACGGCCCTCCGGTCGTAGAATATATACGATGCGGTGGCTGGGAGTGGATCCCGGTTAGTATTCATCTTCACTTCCAGAACGAGGCTTACTTGAATGGAATTCAGGATGATATTGATGAAGGAGCTCACTTACTCTGTTCCGATGGCCAAATATTTACTATTCCCAAGGGAGGACGAGCAGTATGCTCTGCGGCAATACCCATGGACGGTGCTGGTTTTATGGTATATTCATGATTTGGATAAAAATGAGCTGTGTGTATAAGATTGTAAATTGTATTGATTAGGGTCCCCTTTGGAAAACGATATGAAGGTGATTAAGATGCTGTAGCAACACGTTCTCCAGACAGAACCTTCTTGACAATCTCCACCGTATTCTTATGGACCTCGTCGATTGAAACTGAGCTGTCAACCTAACCAGAACGAAGTTCAACACCGACACAAAAGGAAGAAAAGAGTACATACCTCTGCAACCTTGCCAAATTTCTGGTAATGCTCTATGACTGGCATGGTCGTCTCATGGTATGTACCTATATGGTGGTCAATATTGATAACGACGAGAGTGAAAAGCACATACGGAAGCGCTTCTTGATGCTTTCCTCGTTGTCGTCCTCTCGGCCGCTTGTCTTGCCTCGTTCTATAAGTCTCTCGAGCATGACAGCTTCGGTAGTAGAGAAGTACAGGACCAAAGAGGCAACGCAAACCTGGATTCAATTCAGCGACCGAATGAAAGGTAATCGATGGGATCTCACATCTTCTTCAAACTTGATTGCCTGGTCCATTTTGCGAGGGAAGCCGTCAATAAGGAAACGGCCCTTGCCCTCACCCCACCCGTCCCCAGACTTGCCACCTTTCAAGGCTTCAAGCATGGCATTCTCAAGCAGCTTGATGGTGACCTCCATTGGCACTATCGTTCCTTCGCGAATGCATGTTTGAATGAGTTCGCCATACTGGGAGCCCTCTCTCACTTGTTCCGCACGAAGGAGATCACCAGCTGCGATGGCAGTCAGAACAGAGAGCATAGATCCAGTAAATCAATTACCGGAAAGATGGCAAAATCCAAAGTCTTGAACAAGACGAGCACATTGTGTACCCTTGCCTGCACCGGGACCGCCAAGAACGAAAACGACGATGACCTTGCTCGAATCGAAAGCAGGCGATGCAGCCGCCGTCTCCTTGGGCGCCTTGTGGAGATGCAGCGCGTCGGCAATCTTATCGATGATAGCAGGCATTGCTCAGTTGTCACTGTCCTTTCTATTGAAGGGCGGTACAAGAGGATGGTCTGCTTGTCGTGGCTGCTGAGAGAGAGGATGCGACTTTTCTCTCTGCTTGAGGATGATGTAAAAGGTGAGCAACGACGACACAGAGACGGCAGCGAACAACCAGGGATTAGGAGGCTTGGTGGAAGGCATCAAACCCGTGTTGGCCACTGTTGCCAAACACTCTTGACGCCAACATGCACATACAACGCGTCGCGCTCGACGACGATGGACTACAACCATCAGACTGTTATTTACGTCCTCTCTGCCTGCAAGAACGATGACGCTGGTGATCTTGTCGCTATCGGAGGCGAGCATTCTGTCCAAGTCCTCCTGGTGGTCAGTACTATGATTGCCGAAACAAGCATTGTGCTCAACCGTTACAGAAAGAAACCGGCTGCGAGTCGCTGGCCACCTTTCACATCGGCTCTCGGATTACTGCCATAGCATGGTCGCCCAAGACAGTCTCTCCATCATCCAGCGACAGCTGGGTCATTGAGTAACTCTACATGCTCTTGAAATAACTGTCGCTTACTATATCTTAGGCTCGCTGCTGCTGGAGTAGACTATGGCCTACATCTCCTCACAAAGCTACACAAGAATGAAGAAACTATATTCCACTTTGGTGGTGGTCTGAGTGGCCACCACGGCAAAGTGAACGACATGTGTTTTGGTGGCGGTAGAGGAAGCGATGCGTCTCGTTACATCGCCACCGTCTCAGGTAACCACTTCGACTCGCCTGTGTATTTATTCCCGCTTACGTGCTGCCCAGATGACAAAATGCTCATGGTGTGGGACCTCCTCCCTTCCGTGGACATGGCCACAATGCTGGCTTCACCAACGGTGCAGGGCGGCACGGCATCCCCTCCCCCAAGGACACAGCCGACGGCATATGTTATCGCATTTCCCCACCCACTGACGTCCATCAATTCCCATCCCTCGACGAGCAAAGAGTTTCTCGTTTCAGATTGCAGGGGATCTCTATTCCTTACGGATTGGCGTTCAGATCCAGATGACCCAGATCAGGATTCGTGGCACAATTCGAGCCTAGTTGAGCTTGTCGAGCCACATGCTCTATCGGAGGCTTCTTTAGGACGGTCCCTGCAATGGTCGGGCTCGGTAGCTTGGCAAAGAGATTCAGCAAACATGTACCGGATCTTCCCTCATCTTTTATGCCGTGGTCTAATCAGATTTTTAGTGTGGGAGCCGTCTACGGGTCCAAATTTTCCATATGGGATCTCTCCAAGCTTCAAGGTGGCAAACCCCTCGCCGCTGGAAATAGCTTCCCGGAAGGCGGGGATAAGTTCCGGTACTTTGCATAATTCTTTGATCTCTCTGGAATAGCCCCCTGATTCCGATGCTTAGCTGGTGCCATACCTATCCCGACTACTTTGCTATCTCAACGCAGTCTCCATCGAAAGGCGCCCTTATCCATGTACACAACCTGAGTTATGTGCATGCTCAGCCTGAGATCTTCACCGTAGCATCTCGGCCCCATCTCGTTCGCGATTTTGATTTCCTTGGTCTTCGTGGTATCCCACGGTTGGCAGTGGCTATTGCCCGAACAGTGGTGATTTTCCCAATTGGTGTCGAGCCCTGATCAACCGCCCTTTAATTTGGTCTTCCGGCAACTACGGAATCTGATCTCTCTATGTAGCGCCGAACAAGAGACCGAGTTGCCAAAAAAAAACAATGTCATATATATGCAGTTCAACAGAATGTTTGGTTAGACAGGCGGTACGGCAAAAAGTACTATACAACAATTAATGTAACAAGATCAAGACAGAAACAAAGCGCTAGAACGAAGCGACACAGCATCAAATCAATTCAGTAGCTTGGGTGAGAGGATTGGGTAATATGGTACGCCTGGTGTTGGTGACGAACGTCGTATGAGGAACGTAAGTCGCCATTACTGTGCCCTGTTGCTTGAGGCGGTCCGGCTTGCTCAACATTTCCGCCGAATCCCAAATCGAGAAACATATTCTTCCAGTACTGGGCGTCCAGCTCCGCAGTGTGCTGACCCCCAATGTAGGATGGGTGATAGCTCCCATTGGAAGACGCACTAGCGTTGCTGCCAGGTCGCATAACTTCGGAAGAGGCATAATGAGCATCCTGCGTCACTGGATGTGCCGGAAGATGGGGAGATGCGGGAAAATGGAAATTTTGTTCATGTGATGAACTAGGGGGATATCCCTGAGGGGGCGTCTGAATGGTAGTCGGCGAGTCTATTAAAGTTATAAGTATACATATGTCAAACCCCAAGGAGATGTAGTACATTACCTTGAAGCCGAGGATCAATCGGAGTCTCATATCTTCCCTTCTCGGCCCTCCGAGCATTAAATAGATCATTTGTCAAGAGACTTCGCAGGAACCGGGCATGATAAGCTGCCAGAGTTGACGCGGGAGAAAGAGTAGACGCCTCGTGATATGAATCGGCTGTTTTTGATATAATGGCATGAATCTCCGAAGCAGCCCCGTCGTGCAATTGTGGATACGTGCTGGAGCTTCGTAAAAGCTATACGAGATCGTTAGTACCACATACATGATTGGGCGGAGATTCTGATTCACCTTGAGCAAGAAGACCGCAGAATACGCAGACATGATCGTAATTGTGTCCTGACCGTAGCGCTAAAGAAGATGCTTAGCCATTCACCGTATCAGACGGCGAAATACATTGAACGTACGAGCATGCTCATGTCAGCAAACTCTTGTGAAAGGATACGTAATGCATCCATGGCGCTGGAGTAACATGTAGATAGCGCTTGCACGCTCGGACTAGAACGACCACCCTAATGCACAACCTGTATCAGTTTCAGTACCTAGATTGTTGTCGGTCAAGTCTTACGGAAGCAACGGAATCCTGAATTCCAAAACTGTTCAAAAACAGCCTGATATACAGCCTGAACAGGCTCAAGAACGAGAAATGGAACGATTCACCGCCAGCTAGACAGATACACGGTTAGCGCAAAACAGATTTGGTAAACACGAGTATTACCTCGGTGCATTTCCCGCTGCCATGTATCCATCCATTGCGAGAGTTTGTTGTTACAGTTACGGAGAACGACCTCATACTTGATATCATTTTGGATGCCATGTGGATTGTCTGTCTTGGAAGTATGGAAGATGTCGGTTGTCTCAGCCTTGAGTAAATAAATAAATAAATCAGTAGATCCTTCGTAGGAAGAGTAGGTCGGTCTTACAGCAATATGACGCAGTTGAACAAACGCGGAGACAATTACGTCTTCGGGGCGTATAGTGCTACCGCCTTGTTCATGCCATGTTGAAGAGTGACGGACCAACGCGTCCTCCGGAAGCATCCAGCTCCTTCCCGTCTGAGTACTGAGACTGCGGTCGTGAACAAATAACACAAGATATGTACGCTCTCGGTTTCTACGTTCACGCATCTGGAATTCCGTTTCATGGGGAGGTGACACCGGAACGTAGCGATTGAGTCCCAGTTCTATGGCCATTCGGCAAGCCTGCCACGTAGTAATAATCAGTGACGGGTACAGACAGACAAGACAGACCGATCACGAACATATCCGATGTAAGTCCAAGTGCGCTGATTGTAACACATGAATTAGAATCAGAACGGGTGTAAAAGAATGAAATGCACATTATCATCTGGATCTCGCCAATAGGTGAGGCAACAGAAAGCCTGCACGACCTCCACGCTTTTCCAAGCCTGCGCAAATGCCTGGACGGCGTAATCGTTTGCGATCTTTTGACATTGTTTAAATAGTTCGGGTCTGAAGAATCGGCACGCGGCCATGATTAAGGTGCTGAAAAGGAATGGGCATCTCGACCGAACATAGGTAACCGAGTGCAGGGCAGGGTCAAACAGATTGATAAAAGGATTGAGCCTGATGAAGAGAGCATCAAAGAGGACTTTGGCTTCCTCCTCATCAATGATGCCAGCTGAGATTGGATCATTGAGTCCTGGAGAAACGGGAGTCATGCGTGATTGAGGTGGACTGAATGAAGCGCCACGGGTAGGAGTTTGGCCCGCTACGGTTTCATCCTCCGGATTGAGAATAGTGCGGAAAAAGGAATTCCTTTGATTTTCCTTCCGAATCATCTTGGCTGGAAAGAGTGCCTCGTTGTTGCGATCAGGGTCATCATCGTCGTCGTCCATGTCCACGGTTCGGGTGCTGCTGCTTGACGTGGGATATTCCGGGCCGTTTGCGTAATGTGGGAGATTCAGTGGAGGGAGCTCGTTGGATGGGAAATGAGTGCCAGGGGATGCATACGGGTCTCCACGAAGGACCCCGTTGAAAGATGATTCGGTAGAACCATTGTGGCCAGGGTCGGAGAATGGGGGCAGCATGTTGGACTCTGAGGACTGGGACTTTCGCTTCGCGTTGATGAGACCCTTTTCCAGACGACGGAGCATTTTTGAGGCCTCTGAAAGCCTGGGGAAGGGTTTAAAAAAATAAATAGTCGTAAGACAGCCAGGACTGACTTGGATCCTGGCTTCCGACCCCGCCTATGCTTTTCAAAAATACATCTAACGGCATCGCGTTGGTAACGAGGACAAGAAGGAAGAGAAAGACGGAGAACTGACTCTACGTTGGCACGCTTGCAACGCTGGCACTGCTTTTGACCGTCTTCTGCGCCGACGCACTTCATCTTTGGGGCGGCGGGGGGTGAGTGGACGAGAAAAAAGAGACCGAATAAGAGCCCACCTTTGCGGCACGACATGTCGTACAGGCCCTGGCACCACGCACCACAGGCGGCTTTGGGCTGAAGAGAGCTGTAGGCAACGAGGAAAAGGGTACAATCAGGGACATACCCAGTCTTTGATTCGGACAAGTTGTCGGGCTGGAGATCCATTTTGTCACCGTGTTGGAGACCGTATTGTAGACCGGGGTTTCGATTGGCAACGACGGGGAAACGACTGTGCTCGACGTGAAGCACGATGAGGACAAGGGAAAGGGACGGGGTGAGCTGCGGTCGGTTCACGGGATGAAGAGAAGATGGAAGTCAAGAGCAAGAGAGAAGGGTGGGGAGAAAAAGCAGGAAGAGCTAGCAGCTGGCTGCCCGGCAACTTGAATCGCCGCTTATCTCTTATTTGCCCGGACCTTGCTCCATTCCTTGCGGCATTCATCAGTGCGGTCTCCGTTCCTCCTCTTGTGCAGCCATTGAATATTGAATCATTAATACGAGATTAATACACAGAGCAGCTGCACAATAAAAGCAACCCAAACCCAGCCAACCTAATATTTAGTAAAAATAATTCCGGCAACATATTTCGAGCAAGTCGCCGGTGTGCGTATCTGCGCTCGAACTTTGTTTTTCCTCCCAATTTGCAGGATACTTTCTTTGACCCGAAGGTAATACAATGAATTTTCTGCGAGCCTATTCTGGCATTGTTCCAGCCCTCTGGTGCCAGAAGGGGGATAGTAAGGCATTGTTTCTTCGGCCTTTACCTCCGCTTAGGTTACCCAAACGGAATGCCGGTAGTAACCAGATTGCACCTTTTCTGTATAATTGAAGGGATTTGAAGAAATGTCGTCACAGGTACTTATTCGCCGAATGCCTCCGGCGACTTGAAACCAGCAAAATCCCGGAGAATTCAAAGGGGCTGTGGTTTGCATCTTTGACCGGCAGACGCTGGGAGTCTCCGTTTCCGTTGTAGCCGGCTGATCTTCTTGGGAGAAAAGACGGCCAATGAACTACAGCTTCTACTTGATGTTCAGACTGCTCCCGACTCTCCAATCCCCAACGATAAGCTCATCAACAGGGGTCGTTCATCTGTCATTCAACAAAGGTACAAGTCCAGGCGCCTAATGCCGTCGGCAGACAACCTTGCATTCCCCCCTTCGCTGCATAGAAAGAAAGCTAATCGTATGTCCCCCTCATGGTAGCGATCTCGAGATCCCCACGAGGCTGATAAATACAACTCTTAGTACAAGTAAAATCAGTTCTTCGGGGTTCTCCCTTCCTAGTACACGCGCTGAAACACGAGGTGCACCTGAGGGGCTTTTATAAAATTTAGGAGACAGATCCTTGCTTGACTCGACCATGGCCCCAGTGCAGGTGGAAGTCATCGTCACGACGACAGTGTTCAAGAATGAACCGACAGTCTCTGCGATCCATCACAACCCCAATGAAATCCCTGTCGGTGCGATCGCGGGTGGTACTGCCGGAGGCGCTTTCCTGGCGTGTGAGCTTACCCGTTTTTACTCACCCAACAATGCCTCAACTGCCGCAAAAGTCTTTTTAGTGTTCATGTGGATAATGTGGGGGAAAAAGATCAAACGTCATGAATTAAAGCAGCAGAAGGAGCTCGTAAGGCAATTACTCAACCATCCATGTTCACTCACATGAAAAATGAACCAGAATACCCTGCGGATAACGAACAAGAACACCATGATGAATGCTTCCAAACTCTCCCGCCCTCGAATACCTCATCTCGCACCCGTTTTCTGGGTGCCGGATGCCACCAAGGTACAGTTCGCAGACAACGTCAAAAGCGGCGCCAAAGCAACAGATGCGAAGAAGAAGCCTGCAGATCCGCCGAAACCCAATCCATCCCTTCCAAAGTCTCTTCGACCCGTCGCGTCTTCCCCCGATGTAGACCAGCCCAAGTCCAGGGCCCCGCCTTTACGAATGAAAAAGGCTTCCCTGCCAAATCTTCTGCAGCTAAATCGCAAACCATCTGCGACTAGCTCAGCAGATTCAAATGAAAACGCGTCACCTGGTGGCGAGGTGGGAGATTGTGCCTCGAAACTTGAGGATTCAGGTGCAGGCACGAGAAACCAAGGAGACACTCAGCGCCTGTCATGGCCACACTTTTTGAGGAGCAGCCGGGGCCGGACCATCGTGGGTGCTGTATTGTCCAGCGGGACTTCTCGGACGTCGCAGGCAACCAGCGGCTCAGCATACTCACAGCCTGACGATCCGTCATCAGTGGTTGGCGTTGCACTCTGATAAGACAGAGAGATATGGACCAAATACGAAAGACGATGTATTCATGTTTTTGACCAGATTATTGTAACGATTTAACATATTTCTACACGACAAAATGAAAATAATCACTTGATGGAGGGGCATTGAACGCACCTGTTCTAGCTGCGCCACGGCCTCCTTGAACAGCCCTACTTCTCGCCAACAATCGAGACTCTTCCCGGACTTTTCTCTGTTGCAGTTTCAGTCACACAAGTTCAACGGAATACTGCGGAAACGACGAGCCTGTAGCACGCCAACACGGCTTCCTGGTACGACTTGACTTGGGGGACGTCCTGGAGATCTTTCCGCGAGTGGAAGCGGTCGACCTTCTGGCGGATATCTTCCAGGTCGTTCAGGAGCGACACGCTGTCCTTGACGCTGCCGGTTTCATCGCCTGTCACCGTCTCGCCAGCCAGACTTCGTTCTCTATCCAAGTTTTCCTTCTCTAGGGCCTGCTCGATGCGCTCGCGCACTTCCTGCTCTTCCTTTCGGAGGTGTTTAATTTCGCTTTGTATCCGAGACCGAATATGTGCGTCAAGTGTAGACTGTCGCTCTGGGGTAACGTCCCGAGCAGAGAGGTCAGCAGAGAGCTGGTCGACGACATCCTGCGAAAACTAGCACACAGGAGGGTAAACAAGCTATATTGCAAGAAAAGGGCGGTATTCCGTACTTGTATGGGGGTTTCGTTGACAAAGACCTTGTCTTCTGGCCGGGACTGAGACGCACCCATCGCGGTATAGTGAACGGGACAGACCGTCACGTATGTCACGAGTTTAGCAGGTCGTCCCTTTCGGCCACTTCAAAATTCTAATTCACGCAACCAATCTCTAAATTCACCAAATAGACAACAGAAATGCTAGAGATACAGATAGTTTCCATGAAATTCGACAAACGTATCATCATCATCCCCGTTTATCCCGATACTCTAGACCGTGCTCTGTCAACCTGCAATTTCATCGTTAGCCAATGCATATATCGAAATACGTGGGACATCACCAGTCTGGTTCGATCTCGGTTATAATCCGAATTCTGTGGATTATCAGCAGAGTAAACGCGTTGAACACGACAGGACGCACTGAGTTTTCTTGGTTTCTTCCATCTCATGGAAGACCACCCATCCAGTTCGAGGCTTCCTCGTAAATAGAACAGATGTTGGGTGAACGTGAAGAATTGTATTTCCCCGTACAGAACGGTAGGTGCCGTCAGCCATCCATCGGGCGCCGTTTCGCCAGTATCCGCTGACAAGACATCTTCGTAAACGCTTCGCGTCACCCTCACAACTATTCAATGGAAGATTGAAACGTTGCATGTATTTCTTCAGTTGCGCTCGAATCGAGACAGCCCGTGACATGACTCTGAACGACAAAGCGTGCGATTTGCACCACCCCGAAGATTTACCGTAACGTACAAATGCATTGTAAGCTGCAAATAAGGGCATAAGTGTTGAATACAAAGAAAGAATCCGACTCACTGTTCAGTAGTGTCAGGTGGTCCTAGAACACGTAGATAAATCACTTCTTCCTGCCTAGAGTAAAAAGAGACTCACCCCTTCTTCTGCTGTAAATTTACGACGCTCCAATTCGGCTAGAGCTCCAGGGGCGCCATCGGGAATGATGAATACATCCTAAAGACTTATTAATATCTATCCAATGCGCACGAAGAGAAGTCCAACCTGGACAGCGGTCATCGCGGCAATGGTGAGCATCTCTTCGCCGCAGCTATATTCTTTCGAAGTGAAAAGCTACTCCAGCATCAGTACATGTCAACGAATAACAAAAGGCTATTACCATGCGTGCAATACCAACTTCAACAGGACACTCTGCCACTTTCTCTCCCATAAGCGTCAGACGACCATCTTCGCCTATCATGCCTGCCGCAACTAGACCCTCGAGTGCCCTCAATACGGACTCTGCTGGAGGAGCAGAAACCCATTCAAATTTCATTAGATCATCGATGCCCAACGACTTAAGTTGCAAGATCGGCGTTGTCATATCCGTTCGGGTGATTTCAGGAGGCATAGATCGGGGAAGAGAGTCGAAGGCAGACTTTGGATATAACCTGTAACAAATGCCCGAAGAAGTACGCCCGGCTCGCCCAGCCCTTTGTGTTGCTGAAGCGACTGAAGTCGGCACAGTTGCTAGCGAGGACAACGCTGTCGTTGGATTGTACGTTCGAATCTAAGAATACATACGCGCCGGTGAGTTGATATATACCAGAACAAAAAGAAAGATGGGTACTTTGACGTAACCACAGTCTATCACGAACTTGATGCCTTCGATAGTGACACTGGCCTACACATGAGCTAGCTTTCCTCCCGAACATGAGGAAAGCGATTATTGCTTACTTCGGCTATATTAGTAGAGACAATGACCTTCCTAGCGCCTCGGTCAGCTGGTTCGAACACGCGTAGTTGCTCGACAGTCGTCAGACCAGCATGCAAAGGAAGGGGAACAAGCCGCAAGGCGCCTCGAGGGAGGCTGTAATGGTTTATGAGCTCAAATGGCTGCTTTAGGAGTGCAATACGAACGTTACGATGAGCTCTGATAGAAATCCCAAGCAGTTGTCTATTTCTTCGCGACCGGTAAGGAAGATCAGAATATCACCCGGTTGTGACTATGCAACAGATATTGATAACCAGAAGTCTTGATGAAGAAGCACTGACCTGTAAATTGATATTGAAGGCAGTTTCAGCAGTAAATTGTACATAATCGGGTACGGGTTGCTCCGAGTACGCGACGTCGACGGGAAACATCCGTCCTTCTAGACTAACAATAGTAGCTTCATCGGGAGAAGTAGCGGCGGTGAAGTAGTCCAGAAAGTACGATGCATCTAGAGTAGCAGAAGATACGATTATCCGGAGACTGGGACGTTTGCGACGTATTCTAAGTTTTGGTAAGTAACAGGTAAGGTTCGTTGAGCTTGTGGCCTACTTTTTGAGAATACCAAGCAAAAGGTCAGTATATGTGCTGCGTTCATGGGCTTCATCGATCTGAGGTACATACGGTGAGCGATTGTGGGCGTTTAAAATGAGACTGTGTACCATGATGACACTGTAACGAGTGAGAAGGGGGTCGACTAGAGTCTCACGGAACAACATTCCGTCGGTCATGTACAAAATTCGAGTTCTCTCCTTGTCGCTAACATCTTCGAACCGTATTGTATATCCCACCTAGATACACTTAGACTTTTCCACGAAGAGCCCAAACATGAGACGCACCTCGTCTCCGAGAATTGTCCCTACTTCAGTTGCGACACGGCCGGCGACTGAAGTGGCAGCAACACGACGCGGTTGGGTACATGCAATAATATTTCCTTGGGCGGCCCATCCGGCTTCTAAGAGATATTGCGGTAGCTCTACAGCGCGTCAGAGAGAGATCCGAGGGAAATGGAGGACGATCACCAACGAGTGGTCTTGCCGCATCCTGTTTGGCCAACTACTATGGTGACCCCGTATTTTTCTATGCAGTAAAGCAGCTTTTCACCTGAAAATCACATAAGAACACGACAACGGAGTATGGTGGAACTGAACAGACGATGCTTGAAGATGGGCAGACGTTCCCGCTGGCTCTGGACCGAGAGAGAGGAATACTGCGACGACGACCCAACAACGTTTCCCTCTGCCTCTGTTCCTCTGTCGAGAGCGCTCCCTGGTTCAGTAGTACCGGGCTTCCAGAATTTCAGTGACATAGCGGGAGAGAAGAAGAAATTCGAAATTCGAGGCGTTGTTTGGCTGGGACGTCGATCATCCAATAAGCAACTTCCCTTGACCTCTAACCACCATGTCTGAACGCAAAGGTATTTGTTTTTCTGCAAATATAAAACTGTATTCTTATATTCTTCTAGTCCTCAACAAGTATTTCCCCCCGGACTTTGACCCGGATCTCATTCCGCGTCGAAAAGGGCCCAAGAATTCACAGCAGGTAGTTCGATTGATGGCTCCCTTTTCCATGTGTGTGCTCTCACAGTCTCATGCTGACGTATCTAATATCCTTTTACAGGCGCTGTAATACTTGCGGAGAATACATTTACAAGGGCAAAAAGTTCAATGCCCGCAAAGAAACAGTAGACGGCGAGGATTACTATGGAATCAAGATATTTCGGTTCTACATCAAATGGTTTGTGACTCATCTTGATACGTATAAGGCTTTCTTCTCACCATCTGCTCAGCACACTCTGTTCGGCGGAGATCACGTTCAAGACGGACCCCAAGAACACGGACTATGCTGCTGAACATGGTGCTTCTCGGAATTTTGAACCATGGAGAGACGAACAAGCAGTCCAGGAGGAGGACAGGCTAGCGAAGCTTGAGGAAGAAGAGAACAACCCTATGAAAGCGCTAGAAAACCGGACGACGGATTCCAAACGCGAAATGGACATCTTGGATGCTCTACAAGACATCCGTGCTCGGAATGCGAGAAACGAGCGAGTGGGAAACACTGTTGACTTGCTGGACCGGATAGGGCTGGAGGAAATTGAGTCGGCGGAGGACCTGGAGCGCAAGAAACTGGAGGATGAAGATGAGAAACTGGTGAGAGCCGTCTTCTCCAAGGTTTCGATGCCGGGCTCTTCGACGGACTCGACACCGGAGAACGTGATAACGGTGAAACGGAAGGCGGATGACGTTGAGCCGGACGTACACAGCCTGCTGCCAGACTCTGCGCGAGCGCTGATATCCACGAAGACGTCGTCAGTGAAGAAGGCAAAGAAGAATACTCTGGGAATAAAGGTGGTGAAAAAGGTGAAGACATAGATACTTTGTATATTAGGGTTAGGGTTGTATAACACTTGCTTTCTTACCATCATGGAATCTTCACGAGACGACATACTTCGCGTCAACGTCGATACTCAGGCCGACTTCCAACGTATCAAGGCCGATTATTCAAAGCAGTTTCTCTCCTTTGTTGAGGAGCAGATACGTACCCAGGGATTAGAGAGTCAAAGGGCGGCCATGGTAGCTCACGCCCAACAGGTCGGTCTCCTTCTCTTGACTTGTCTTTTGTGTTCAGTATCCGCCAGTACTTGGACAAAACATTCTCAATGGCGCAGTCAAATCTTCGCATTAACGGGCGCAACCAGTCCCTCGCTGAGGGTGACCCCGGTACTTTAGCTCACTGTTATTGGTCGTCAGGATTTTACATCAGAATCTAGACATGGAGCCTTTTGACGAGGCCCTCGACAGGCGCATATGGGCCCTCGCAGATACTCGCCTTGGCTGGCACAAGGTCGTTGCAGAGACGCGTCGCACAGTGCCTATGGAAATCGAAGCGACATTTGAGAAGCTCATTCGCCAAGAGCGCGACGCCGACGCTGCAGACGACGACATGGACATTTCGGTAGAAGAGGATACTGAACCCTTGCCTGGCGATGAATGTGAGTGGCCATGTCCTGTCTTGCGTATCACGTTCAATGTCGCCCCAGTCCTTGCCCGACGTTATTCGAAGATTCAGGACGAACTTCACAAAGCCATTGCTGAAACCACTGCCCTGGACCAGGCAAGTCATTTCTTGGTCTCTTCTTACTTGTCTAATTTGCACTGTGTAGGCTATACCCAACCAGACAGAACGGTCACTTAAATACGAAAATGCGTCGGCAGAGATAAAGACGCTCAAGCCGTGAATGTGGTATATTCAACCACAAGGACACTATGATCCACGGAATCCACGTCCACCGCCACCACCGCCACGGGCGCCCCATCCGCCGCCGCCCCGACTGGCTCCCCTTGAACCACTGCGACCGCCCCGATCCCCAAATCCACCTCTTGCGCCGCCCCGACCACGGCTACCTCCACGCGACTGGAATCCACCACGGCCACCTGCTGCTCCACGCCCACGAGGAGCACCTGCACCTCGACCACCACGACCGCGTTCTAAAAAGACATTTAGCCGCTATACATTATTTCTACAGAGGATATCCACTCACTTGTAACACCTAAAATAGCCCGTTGAGCACGTAGATAGAACAAATGATACAAGACAGCGCACCTCCTGCAACTTTTGGCTTAGGCAGAAAGCGCTCTATTGGCAAAAGTTTGTCGCCGCCGATATACACCTTGTCTCCCTTTTGAAAACTGTTGGCAACCATGCCCTCGCCCATTTTGATGGAAAAGTAGACTTCGTTTATTGGGCCAAGAATTTCGTCGACTTTTCCGATGACTGATTTATTTTGCAGATAGATGGGAGCATTGAAATATGGGACTTTATCGGGCAAAAGGGATGAGCAGAGCATTTCGTCTTCAACCGCATGAACAAAGGTCCCCATTTCTGAAAAGAAAATTAGAAACAAAACGATCCAGGAAGAAGTAATAGACATTACCTAGGACAGTATCCGGAGGCCCCATGTCCCTCTGTTGGAATCCGCCCCTGCCGCCCCCACGACCTCCTCGGGCTGAAATTGCACTATAAGGTCACAATACAGACCAGATAAAGGGAGCTCACCGCCGCCTCGTTGAAAACCGCCTCTTGAATTGCCTCGGTACATGGACGTGGAGGGAAAAAAAGAAATTGAGATCGACTTTTGCCATGTGACCTAATACCTCAGACTCGGGTATGGCAGCCCCACCAACGCTGGCCACCTTTACCTCTTCTCTACTACCATGAGCCTTTTCTTTGACTCACTATTCTCAGTAGAGGCTGCCTTCATCGTCAGGGACGACCCCGAGCACACAGACGATACTGTCCTCGTCGGTCAAGACCTCTGGGATGCATTATCCAGCCAAGACGCGTCGTCAGCCTACAGAATCAGTGTATCGATATCGAGCATCGTCAGGCGCACCTCAGGGTCCCATAATGCCCTTTCAGCCGTCTCTTGCTGGGCCATTCTAGACGACAACATCGCGGTACGTCGTCCATACAGTCATTCAGCCAAGTTACCCATTCATACCCAGGCAGGACAAGTAGCTATCCCTAAATTGTGGACCGGCACCTATGCTCGTGTATTCTATTCCTCTGTGCGGAAGCCATCCAGTCCACCCTGCCTTTCTGTCTCGCCGGTCCATTTACTACCTCTCACGGAAGTCTTCATTACTGCATTATCTCAAGAAGCCTATGACATGGCCCAGGCTCACCAGGCGCAGCTTGAGGCTTGGTTTTCCGAAGGACAACGGGTCCTGCGGCAAGGTACAGTGTATACCTGTAGCGCCAACAGCCTAGGACGCGTGAACGGCTACATAGATCACGAAACGAAACCGCTCAAGTATCGTCTAGACATGCTGGAGCCCGTCTTACAGGGATACGCAGACAAGGAACATACCTCCTTTGTCATATGTCCATTAACGGACGGGAACCTTGACTCTTCCCTGTCAGAATCCGAGGAAAGCTCAGAGTTTGAGAGAATAGAAATCGGCGAAGATTTCTTAGCAAGCTCAGCGGGTCTTTCTTTCGATTTCCCTTCCGATTCAGAAATTGAGTTTGAAGATAACCTTAACAATACGCAATGTAATGGACAACATCAGTCTTCATCTGCATCCACGTTCCGTGTTCAACCATTATTGGAACCTATCCAAGAGCGCCTGGATGACCACACTCTTTATATTCGAACATCCGATCTTGGTCGCGTCGGTGTCCTCAACGGCGAATGGGTAAGTCAATGAGTCTTGCCGTTCTGCTCTGGCTTAATACAAACAGGCTGTAGTGCATTTGACAGGCTCTTCAAAATATCGCCTTGTTCGAGTTGTTGCGGATGACAGTATAATCTCATCAACGTAAGGCTATAGAAGGCTTTTGTCCAAGGCAATCTGCTCATTCCAACCAGTGGTTGTGCTCTAGGCTCCCCCGTCCTCCTCCATAACATCTGCGGAGAATCCACTCCTTCACTGTCATCCACCATCCAGCTTCGGCCGAGCCCTTTCGGTTCAGGCAAACCTGTAATACCCATTGCGCGATCTATAACTGTTGCTCGAGTGGCCTCGCCCATATCGGTGGATCGCACGTATCAGACTTTGTTTGTGACCGCTTTACAGCGTCATTTTGAGGGCACGCCCACCTTGGTTAAAGCGGGAGATATAATTGCCGTTGCTTTGAATACCGACGACCAACATGACCATGCGGAGCATGAGAAATACTCATCATCGTGAGATTTGAAGTCTTCTACGATCTTGAAGTGCGGTACTCATTTACATTTTCTAGAGATTCTACACCGGGTCGCGCGAATGAGGCCGTCTTTTTTGTGCTAACCAATATTGACCACGACGTAATATCCAACGAGGCGGTTCCTCTATCACCGGATGCTTATGCCGGGGCAACACTCGGCGAGCTAGGATGCTGGTTCGATTCTTCTGTGACTCGCATGGTACAGACCGGAGTGGAGCATTGTCGGGTACCGGACGTTTCTACATATCTTGGTTTAGGTATGCCTCATATTAGTCAAAATTTCACCGGCGCTCATAAGGACAGATGTTCAACCAAGGTCGTTGTCGTACCCTACTATCTCTGATTCAGATTCCTCCTTTGGAAATTTGTTCTCGATTGCCTCGGTGGTACTTGGGAAACACAGTGTTTCTTATAATCTTCCTCTTTCCTTTCTGCTCAGTGGCGCGCGGGGAACTGGCAAATATACTTCTTGCCGCGGTGTGGCACGCCTACTCGGCATGCATGTTCTCGAAGTAAGCGGCCTGTTTTCTTTGTACTTTGACCCTTTGTGAACGTAAGACAGATAAATTGCTACGACGTTGTGGGTGATAATGATACACAGACCGAGGGTTTACTCCGAGCGCGGTTTGAGAAAGCCACGGACTGCTCTCCTTGCCTTCTCATCCTACGACAACTTGATGGGTTGGTTAGTAATCCTCAAGGCCCCGATTCGAAAACAGGTATACTCGCTATTTCTCGGTTATGTACACGCTGACGGCGATTTTTTAGGATCTCCAATGATTAACGTGCTCCGAGATTGCCTTGATCTTGTACATCAGAGCTGGAAGATTACCGGTTATCCCGTAATGATATGTGGTATCACGAATGAGTCTTCCAAGCTACCGCCAGCATTCGTCGCTCTTTTTAAGCATGAGATTATCTTCGAGGTTAATTCACCCAGTTTCTATTATCGCACTTTTCTTATTCCAAATGAGTAGGCTCCGAATGAAGTTGAGCGGTACGAAATACTACACTCTCAACTCACAGGCAAAGTAGTGGCCCCCGATGTCTCCGTGTCCGCTTTAGCAACACAGACAGCGGCGTTGGTGGCCGGCGATCTGGTGGATCTAGTGCTACGCGCAGAAGCAGCTTCGATTGAGCGTGCGGGTTCGACTGGGTACGTTTTGAGAATTTGCCTTTTTGTTCACACTGATCCGTCTTTACACACAGGGATTACGAGTATGTGTCCGATATATTCCAAGCAGGGGTCGCGCTATCAAATTCTGACTTTGAGGGAGCACTCGGGAAAGCTAGAGCCTCGTATTCCGAAGGCATTGGCGCACCGAAGATTCCCAACGTTTCTTGGGATGATGTTGGCGGTCTGGCTCACGTCAAATCTGACATTCTGGACACGATACAGTTACCACTGGATTACCCCGAACTTTTCTCCGACGGATTCAAGAAGCGATCAGGTAAACAGCGTACTCGATCTTGTCGGAGTGCTAACCCTAACGGACTCGGCTAGGTATTCTTCTGTATGGACCTCCCGGAACGGGAAAAACCTTAGTCGCCAAGGCCGTAGCTACGTCCTTTGCGCTCAACTTCTTCTCCGTCAAAGGTCCTGAGCTGCTTAACATGTACATTGGAGAATCGGAGGCCAATGTGCGACGTATCTTCCAGCGCGCGCGAGATGCAAAACCGTGCGTCATATTCTTCGACGAGCTTGATTCGATAGCTCCAAAGAGAGGCAATCACGGCGACTCGGGAGGCGTCATGGATCGTATCGTTAGCCAACTTTTGTCTGAACTGGACGGCATGGCGGGAAGTGGAGGCGCGGATGTCTTCGTCATTGGTGCCACCAATCGACCTGATCTATTAGATGCTGCATTATTGCGCCCTGGAAGGTTGATTCACAAGTTTATGCTTTCCTGGACCTAGTCTTAATGCCTTTTCAGATTCGATCGCATGCTGTATCTAGGCGTGAGCAAGACGCACGAAGAACAACTGCACATTCTCGAAGCATTGACGAGAAAATTCCGCCTTCACCCCGATTTCCATCTGAATGCTCTGGCTGAGCGATGTCCCTTCAATCTCACTGGTGCCGACTTCTATGCACTATGTTCCGATGCTCTTTTAAATGCCATGACACGCAAGGCAGAAGAGTTGGAAGAAACAATCGGTGCGTTCCAAGTGTCGGCCAGTGTTGTGTAGTCTAACGATGCGTCGTCTTTAGTCCGGCTCAACAGTCAACCCGGTGACAATCGGTATCCATACCCTTTGACTCCACAATATTATTTGGCAGAAGTTGCGTCCCAAGAAGAGATCAATGTTGTTGTAACAGAAGACGATTTCACGCTCGCTCTTAATCATCTAGTTCCCAGCGTCAGTGAAGCCGAAATGAGGCATTATGCCAGTATCCAGAAACAATTTTCGCTTGATAGATCGGCGCAGCCGCAATCAACGAACTCGGAGTAGAAGCAATAGTTATATCGTATTAGTATTAAAACCATTTACTTGGATGTATGCCGAATTTATTAAACACGTCCTTGATACCTGTCGAGACAAATACGCCCAAAGCTGTGGACGAGTGTATTTTCACCGGTGTTCCATCTAACGTGTAACTAAGTCGAGATGTGAATACTGTCTGTATTTGAGAAGGCGGAAGAACTCGCTCACCTATATGCAGTTTTACCGTCGACAGTGAGCTTGAGACGTAGGACGGGCTTTTCCGAGTCCGTAGTATCAACTTCAATGGTAGACCTGGATATAGAAATATAACGAGAAGTATTTGCTATGGTAGAATGTGAACGAACCATTTATAGTTGCCGGAGGGAATGTATTTGAATACGTTCTCCGCTGGAATCTGTTCCTCCAGTGCTATATATTCCGGTCCCTCATCGGTCATGTTCAGTTTGTGTTTGATCCTAGTAACGATCTCTGTGCCTTGCATTTTCAGTGTTCTATAAAGAGGAACGTAGAACATGCTGAGAGGACTATGCGGGAAGGCGTCAGATATCAAACAGATAGCAACACGCCACAAGTAGGACTACCTTGTGGAGAATTCTCGTACGGTATGCAAACTTTCGTGATTATATTCGATGGCGGCAAATTCGTGGCGATCCCCAGAGAGAATTATCACATTTGGCACGGAGTGCATCGCTTGCAATATAGAAGCCCTTTCAACAGGGAAACCGGCCCAAGAGTCCGTAGCGGCGTCATGACCCCAAAGCGTTGTAAATGGGACCGAAGTTACTACAAATTTGAAGGTGGCAGTTTCGTTGGCCTAAACATCGATATTTAGCTAGAAATGGGATAAGTGTATGGCATACCCTCGAAAGCCAGTCATAGAACGCAGTTAATTGAGCCTCGCCGAGCATTCCGCGCGCGCTTAAATCGTCGATTGCAGAGGACCGATAGCGGCGTGTGTCCATGACGAAGAAAGAGGAATCACCATAACGAAAATCATAGTAATAGTGATTTTCGTGGATCGAATCGTAATTTGAATTGGCGTTGTAGATTTCAAAGGCATCTGAGGCATTTGGAAAAGGTGGCTTGAGGTCGTCTCCATCGCCAGCGTAGTTATTAATAATCTTCATGCTGCTGTCAAATGATGTTCAAGTTAATTGTGCACGTACGTACCTCATGATCATCGTACGCATGAAAAATTGCTGAGTAATCGTCAACAAGCTGTTTCCTGTTATAAACAGTTTTGAAACTCACGCAAACGCTCATAAATTTTTCTAAAACTGTTGCTCTGATAGTTTCTGCGATATAGCCTGCGATAGTCCTCTAGGGTGCTTCCCGTGTAAATGGGGACGTCGGCATAGATAAAATCGCCAAGGAAAAGCAAGAACTCTGGCAGAGATCTTTTTTTCACTAGGGTCGTATTTCCAGTGACATCTGTGTCAGTGGTAGAATTAAGAGCAGGCTCCTTCGGATACAGGAGATCGCTGAGTATGTCATAACCTTTGATTCGTCGTCCTTGGAACGGGAGATACGGAAAGTTCGTGGTCATGCATGACGACACCAAGAAACTGAACTTGTTTCCAGGGAGGCGGGGGTCGGGGAACGTATGAAATTCAATAGGTGTAGAGGGATACGGTAGTAGCGTTCCATTAGTGGTTGCAAGCGAGTCTAGAAATGGAACGCAAGTCAGATTCGTTAGGGCGGTAAACGGAACGAAGTGGTGCACATTCATAATGGCTGTTAGGCCAGAGTCCTTTAATCCTTACGACATCTACCCAGTCGCGATTTTCATCAAAATTAAATATAGGGCCGTCATTCCAAGATATTTCTTTGTCACCCCGAGTGCCGGACTTGGATGCCTCTCTCCATACAATGCGTATGGGTTGTGTCATATTGTCTATAGGCGGATAACGAGCAACAATCTTGACGTTGTCTGGATAGACAGCACCGACGCGGGTGAAGACGACATCTGAGGCGGAATCTAAGAATGGGGTGCAAAGAAATTCGGCAGCAGCAAGAAGAAGAGCGATGTTGATTCCGTTGGTAATCCAGCGGACTCGGCGCGAGGATGATGGAAGCGACAGAAAGATGTTTAACACAATGTCGTCGCTCTCAACATATACCTACAGCAATCCTCGATAAGACTTCCAAATGAATGATAACATGGAGAGGAGCTACGTACCGCTGCTGTGCGGCCTTTGTCATCGCTTACTTCCTTGCGCTCTGAAGGAGATGGCAGCATCCACACGGTAACGAGCCATGCTGAGGAAGCGATTGGCAGGATTATTGCAAGTATTGGGGACGGAATCTGTCTTTTGTGAGTGAGGCGTCCTACTCATGTAATTTCACTACTGACCACCTGCAGAAAAAGATAAGCAGACACCCTGAATATAGACGAAAAAGCAGCTGGAATCAGCGCCTGAAAGTGCCGCATTGCGCAGAGTAGGTGGTGGTAGCAATGAAAGCCTCACCAAGTTATGTAATGGAGTGGAGACAGACCCGGCCCGGACGTCCTTTTTTTCTTTCTCGCCAACGATGTTGTCAGACTCGGAGTCCGACAACGAGTCCACTCACCAGCTTACTATCAACGAACATTATGCAAAGGCATTTCAGTACAGAAAGGAAAGAGAAGAGCTCGAAAAGTGTCGGTCTACTTATTGAATCACTTGTCCACAAAATCTGACAGCCTGTAGTGAAAGCCAGGTATGGTTCCGATGCCGAAGAAGACGACGAAGAAGAAGAAACGGACTCAGAGTCAGCGGAGTCCGAAGATGAAGATGGAGAGGAACTAACACCCGCTGTGGATGCCGCAATTCTGAGGACGCTAGCGCGAATCAAGAGGAAGGATCCAGACATCTACAATTCTGAGAAAAGCATTTTCGGAGGTGCGTTTTGTTTTTTAAAAAAAAAGAAACTATGTGTGATATGTCTTCGTTTAGAGGAGCAGACGCGTTCAGTCGTCCTACAGCCGAAATCACGAACAAAAACCAAGGTAAATTTTTTAGTTTTCGACAAATCCATGTCAACAAATGTCCTTTACAGCAATCAAAGCCTGTCACTCTTCGTCAAGTTGTACTTGAATCCACGCTCAATCCCACGTCTCGTTCTCCATCGCCAGAGTTGACACATGTCGAAGCTCAACATGAACTTCGGAAAGAAACAATAGCTGCTTTCCACGAAGGCGACGCTGACCGCGATGACGATGATCTACTCGTTCCTCGAGAGAAGACCAAAGACGAACAGGAAGAAGAGGAGGAAGAATATCGCGATTTTCTGCAGCGTGAAGTTGGCGGTGATCTTAATGAGTTGGTCACTCTCCATGACAGTGAAGATGCGGTCAAGCAGGAGCCTGAGCAAGGGGGTGCACTGAAGAAACCGAAAAGGAAGAACAAGGGGGCTGCTAGCAACAAATCTAAAGAGGACGAAAATCAGGAATTCCTCATGAAGTGCGGCAATTTAGTCTTCCTTTAACGACAGTCTGTTGACCATCGATTCTTCAGCTATATTCTCAACCGAGGTTGGATTGACCGGTCTTCGACGCATGTCCCAACGTATAGGGAAGCAACATCTGGCCGAACGAAAGGGAAAAGTAAAGCAAAGGTGGAGGACGACGAGGATAAGAGCGGTTCTGCGTCTGACAGTCACGACCTACCGATAGTTGATCCCGACATCGACGAAGATGATTTCGAAGAGATTGTGGACCGATTCGAGAGCTCCTACAACTTCCGATTCGAGGAACCGTTCGTTTTCTTTCTCTCGCTCTGTACACCTCTGTGATTCAAACCGTCTTTATAGCGATGCAGCAGAGATCAAGAGTTACCCCCGTAACATCCCGTCTCTTGTACGACGAGAAGATACTACAAGAAAGGACGCACGGGAACGCAGAAAGACGAGGAAGGAGGAGGAGCTGCAGAAGAAGAAAGAAGAAGTCAGAAGGCTCAAGTCTTTAAAGATGAAGGAGATACGAGCCAAGTTGGATAGGATTGGACGTGAAGGTGGAAAGGACTTTGAGGCCGATCCAGGCACGTTTCCCATTTAAAAGAGCCGAATGGAAGACTAACATCACCTACTTCTATAGCACTAGAAACACTGGATTTAGATGCAGATTGGGATCCCGAGACTCACGACGCGAAAATGGAAGAACTCTATGGTGCAGACGAAGAAGTAGAGGACGTCGACAAGCCCGTGTGGAACGATGATATTGACATTGGTGACATTGTAGTTTCAGATGATGAACAAAAGTCGAAGAAGAAGAAGAAAAAGAGGAAAAAGAAAGGCATCGAGGAGGAGGATGCAGGCGGTGTAGATGCCGATGCTATGGATGCCGACATGGAGCATGAAGGCGAAGAGTGGGATGGAACAGAGGAGATGCGGAAGAAAAAATTAGATGAATACATGAACGAACTCTACGAGCTAGACTTCAATGATATGGTATGTGCTGCTTGTCCTTGTGGTACTCGTAAATGACTGTCTGCTCCTAGGTTGGCGGCATGACCACGCGCTTCAAGTACACTTCCGTACAAGCACAAAACTTTGCCCTGACTCCGACCGAGATTTTGATGGCTACAGATGCTGAACTCAATGAATACATGGGTGTCAAGAAATATGCGCCGTATCGCAAAGACAACATGTGGGACTCGAAGCGAGGCGAGAAGTTGAAGGAGCTGAAACACAAAATTGCTGCAAGGTCTGGTGACAGCGCCGCTACACTTGAGGGCGAGAAACCGGCAAAGAAACGGAAGGGGAAGAAGGAACGCATGCGTTCGAAGATAGGAGCAGCTCCAGATCAGGAGCTTGATGAGGAGGCGAAGGACGACGCTGGCGACGTAGATGTTCCTGAAGCTGGCCACAAGCGCAAGCTGCCGGAAGAGGACGCAGGAAAGAAGAAAAAGCGGAGACGTCGGAAGAATACAACGGAGATAAGTAGCTGAGTAAAATTTATACTACAGGCTGACTGTGACCTCGACGTTCCAATACAGTGCATTTCACTCTGTTAAGAATAGGAACATGATCATGCACAGATCAGCGGACCGCCATCTCGTTTCCGGTCCGGATTCAAGTTGATCCTACATAAGTAAGTTTCCCCGAGCTCCCACATGCATCAGCCATGGAGACGTTCGGAAACACTACCCCATTCGCACCAAATCTCATACAGACCAGGGACGACCTGAAGAAATTCCTTGTGGATATCCTCGACGCCCTTGAGAAGCACACTTCGCCTGGTGGTGCCAGAGTCCACATTGGCCATACTGGAACGCACTACGACGAGGCTGCTGCTCAGTTGGAGGGTTTCTCCCGACCCATCTGGGGCCTTGCGTCGTTATTGTCTGGCGGATATGATTACCCTGGTACCTCACGATGGGTTAACGGCTTGAAGAACGGGACCGATCCTGATAACGAGGAGTTCTGGGGGCACATGCGAGACAAAGATCAAAGGATGGTCGAGTGTTCAGCCCTAGGCTTCTCTATTGCAGTTGCAAAAGAGCAGCTGTGGGATCCCCTTCCTCCAGAATCTAAGGTCAAGGTCGAAAATTGGTTAGGCGGCATGAATGACAAGGAGATGCCCAACACAAACTGGCTTTGGTTCCGCGTGAGTTTCGGACTTACTTCCCTAAACCGTATTCGTACCTACTCTCCATCAGGTCTTTGCCAACTTGGGGTTATCCAAAGCCGGCTCGCCCCGCTTCGATGCAGAACGAATGAAAGCTGACTTGGACCATCTCGATACATTCTATATCGGCGATGGATGGTCTCGCGATGGCCCAGAGGGTATCGTCCAGCTCGATTATTATTCGTCTTCGTTTGCGATTCAGTTCGCTCAGCTCGCTTACTCGAAGCTCCAGCAAGATGAAGATCCCATTCGATGCGAGGAGTACAGGAACAGAGCGAGGCAATTTGCTTTGGACTTTGTGCGCTACTTTGATGGAGAAGGTAAAATTGGATGTTCTCCCATGCACCTTGATATCATACTCACGGAAGACAGGTCGTGCGATCCCCTTCGGTAGAAGTATGACCTATCGCTTTGCGATGTCATCATTTTGGGGGGCCCTCGCCTTCGCCGATGTCGAACTCCCAGCTCCGTTGACTTGGGGAATCGTCAAGGGCTTGCAATTGAGAAACGTCAGGTGGTGGGCGAAACAGGCGGGGGCGTTCAATGCCGACGGTACCCTTACCATTGGCTTTTGTTATCCCAACCACAACATGACGGAGAACTACAACTCCCCCGGGTCTCCGTACTGGTGTTGCAAGTCTTTTGTGACGCTGTCCCTACCCAATAGTCATCCATTTTGGGCAGCAAAGGAAGAACCTTATCCCCAGATTTTGCTTGAGACGACGAAATTTCTGTACCATCCACTGCATATTGCAACCAACGTTGGAGGACACACCTATATTCTATCATCAGGCCAACAGTGTTCATATCCCGTGAAGCAGGGACCGGCAAAGTATGGGAAACTTGCATATTCCTCCGCCTTCGGATACAGTGTTCCTGTCGGGAATGGAACCCTGGAAGAATTGGGGGGCGACAACACTTTGGCTCTAAGCGACGATAACGGGGAGACGTGGAAGTGTAGAAGAGATACGCGAGAGGCTAGGATCGAAAGTGGTAAATGGCTAAGGTCGATGTGGTATCCCTGGAAGGATGTCGAGGTAGAGACATGGCTAGTGCCACCGCAGCAGGACTCGCCGCTGTGGCACCTCCGTGTGCACAGGTTACAGACGGGGAGAAGCTTATCATCGGCTGAAGGTGGTTTTGCGATATACGGGCAAGGAAAGGACGGGAGAGCTCTAGACTTCACAATAGGTGGGGAAGCTTTTGGAACACTTGAAAAGGATGGCGAAGGTCGCGCAGCGTCGCGTGCTGGCGTTTCCGGAATTGCTGATCTGGGACTGTCCGGGAGAGTAGGAAAGGCGCTGAGAACAGACGCGAACTCCAATCTGATGGTACCACGGGCCGTTTTGCCAACGTTGCGGCAGGATCACTCGGCAAGTGCGAAGAATATCTGGTTAGTCACTGGCGTGTTTGCCCTTCCAAGCGTCGGGGATGATGAAGGTGCAAGGACGGGATGGCTCGCAGAATGGGAGAAACGACCGACGGTTCCAGCAGAAATAGCGGCATTAACGCAGCGCGAAAAGTAGACTAAGCTGTTGTATTATAGGTATTTTCCAAAAAGTTATTTATTTATCTTCACTGTAGTCTCCCCTTGGCAAACTCTCAAAACAAAGACAGTCGAGATTTGAAATAGACTTCTCTGTTCCCTTTCCGTGTTACCTCCATGTGCCCAAACTGTCGCGGTCCCCCTGCAGCTTCTGGCGCCCTTGACGCTCGTCCTCTTTCCGAGCTTCGTCTCAGCGATACCGAGTTTTCTCAGTTTCGCAAAGATGCCCCGCCTGCAAACATGTACAACAGTCTTGTTGACCAGAAGTCTCCCAAACTCAAGATCATTGGATTCAATGACGATACAAAGAAAGTTTTGAAGTTGTCCAATCCCCAAGACGAGGACTATGTCGAGGTGCCATGGTCCTCAATGGACAGCGTCGTACGTTTCAATTTTACCTTAGGGGATTCTGCTGAAGCCTTTGTTCAGCTTTGGATTTCCCAACGGCTGGAAGATATCATCCATGTTTCCCTACACCACTTTGTACATTTCTTTCTTTTTCTTCTTTCGTCTTCCCTGATAGCGTGCAGTTCCTAGCGACTGACGACGGCGTCGTTTTCAAGAGCTTTGGGGAACTAGTATGTACGGTCAACGCGTTTAAATCTAGAGACCAGATAGGTGGGTGGGCCTCCTCCTCGTACCTTGTACTTCTAAAGCTAGCGTTAGTTCTTACACTTCTCGCACACGCGGACCTGCCCTCGTACATATCCTCGAACCTCAAGACCCATTCTTGGTGGCATCTTGAGCCCGACGCGACCAGTTCCACTAATCCTCTGGAAAAATGCAAAGCAGAATTTCACTTGATCCATCCAGAAAAGTCCAAGGACTGGTCGGCATATCTGGAACAGAGAAAGAAGGCCGTTGACGCCTTTGAATCAGAATTGAGCGAGTTTGCAGGAGAAGACCTTTCGGCCTTTCACGAGCATATTGATGAGGGTGTCTGCGCTGCGCTGGGTGCCACCGATCTTGAGGAGGATGAACAGAGTGTGCTTCACGACGCCGTGATCCCTTTGATTGTCGATGGCTCTGATGATGGATGGGGCAATGTGCGTCTTCATGGACATCTTCCAAGTCAGAGCTGACGGTTGGTTAATATTACAGGTTTCTCGGTTTGATGTTCTCTCCCGAATCTACTCCCCCACACGCCCTAAATCCGTGGATGTCTATCTGGAGTATCATTATCGCACTCGGTACAGTTCAGTTGAATTCTTTTGTAATGTCTGGTATCGCGCCAACACCAAGATGACTCCCGACTTAAAAACCAACATCCCCCGTGGCCCGCGTGCGATGAACGGATTCAAGTCCCTAGTGTCTCTGGGTCTTGCAGACGTTCCACCCGGCAGAAGATGGCGTGGAATCGACGAAAGGGAATGGAATCTGTCGGCCGAGCAACTCGAAGGCCTGCATGGGTTGTTGTATGGAACGGGATCCGATGGTGTCGCGGAGAAGATTTCACGTGTTGCGTTCGTGCGACTCCTACTTGGATCCGTTGGTTTCGTGCTTGACGTTGCAGAGCATAATGGAGACAAAGATGAACAAATTCAAGTCGCCGATTTGAGATGGGAGGGTACCGACAATAGTGCACGTTGGCTGGGCAGCAACATTCGGAGAATCTGTGATATTTCAGCCCTCGAACAGGATGATCACGACACCGATAATGAAGTAGATGAAGATGAATACGACGAAGAATATTCAGATGAAGAAGATGACTTTGGCGGAAGAGATGGGTGTTCTCACCAGTAGCATATTTCATGATCGGAAAGCTAAAAAATGTAACCTAGCAGCCTGTACTTTTCTCAATCCTCAGTGTTGCAATGTGATCCTACCAGTTCTGTTATAAACTTTCATCGAAGTCAATGTGCAACTGGAAATTCTGATACATCGTGGCATATGCCAGGCCGTCGAGACGATTTACTGTGCACTAGTCAACCTTTTGGCTCCTCTCAATTATGGAGACAGGCTTACTATATGAACGCGTCAATTTTGTTATCCAGTGTCCACTAAGTTTTGTGCGCTGCCTCCGCAAGCTCCGTCTGCTCACAACGTCCAAGTTTAACCTTCACCGGCTCTTCCGGCCCGCAACTCGTGACCTGTGACAGCGTGAGCGCGAGCTAGGGTCCAGTCTTTACTCTCTCCATTCTCTCCCAGTCCCACCAGATTCTCATATTGACCCTTCTTCGCGATGGACGGGACAAAGGCCACAAAGTAAGTGGGCTTATATGACTACCATCCCTGATACTGACCTTTTTTGTTCAGGCGACGAAAAATAACCGACAAGACGTTGCCCAATGTCGTTCTTCAGAACCCAGAGTTTGCTCAAGATTCGCGAATGTATCAGGATCTCCTGGAGATGGAACGCAAGCTAGACTGGACAATGACCCGGAAGAAGGTCGAAATCCAAGACTCGCTTGCTCGGAATCCGACAGTATGTATCATACTCCACACTCGATGGCGCGCTCATTTTTTGAGGTAGACTACGCGAACATTGCGGCTCTTTCTCAGCCATACCGTGTCTTCGCAAATATGGCAGACTGGCGGTGAGCCGATGGCCAACTTTGAAACTGGAGAAGGCGTACCAGCCTGGAGCTTCAAGATCGAGGGGCGTCTGTTGGAGGTGCATGCGTCCTGCACTGGTCAAAGGCGAATTCTTATCTTTCATTCAGGTTGGGAACCAACGGAGTAAAGACAAGGCACCGACGCGAAAGTTTTCGACGTTTATCAAGAAGATGATTGTAGAGTTGGACAGAGATCCCTCATTGTACCCAGAGGGAAATATCGTTGAAGTTGGTCACTGGCATTCACCTGGAAACCCTTATGAGCTAACTTTAATATAGTGGCCTCGCGCGACCGGACTTCAGAACCCTGTTTTGGACGGGTTCACCGTACGACGGACGGGGGATGCAGCCGTCAAGTTACGCATTATCTTATACCCAGATCATTATCCGGAGCAGTACAAAGTCAGCCCCGAACTAGGTATTTGCTCAGAACATTATATATCAGCTTTTTTGATCAGTATTATTTTCAGGCGACATTTTGGGTATTAAGGAGGAGAGCCGTGTCGGTGTTATCCAGACACTGTGGAACTATATCAAGCTCCACGGTCTACAAGACAAGGTGGATCGAAGGATGGTACGGGCAGACGAAAAGTTGGCGCCGGTGCGCAATGATTTCATTGCCAACACCACATTATACTCACCTCTTCCATAGATATTCCGCGCCGAAAGTATCGCCTTTCAAAAATTACCCGATGTCGTCAACCAGTATCTGTCGACGCCAGACCCTGTGATCTTGTTCTACACCATCGACCCTTCGGTACCACCTCCAGATCGGCCCACTGCCTGGGATATAGAGGTGAAGGCTGAAGATGTCTTTCTGAAAAATCGCATGGGCGTCATGTTACAGACGAACAGAGAAAGCGCTCAGAACCTCGTCAAGTTAGATGAAGAGGTTATTGATTTGTATCTTCTCCCGAATTTGACACTGACCTGGATTGCAGATAGCCCTTCATGCCCAGTCACTCCATAATTCCCACTTGAAGCGTACCTTTTTGGAGTCGTTCGCTAAGAACCCTGCGGAGTTCATACAGACCTGGCTGGAATCCCAATCGCGTGATCTCGAGACCATTCTGGGCAGTGGCCCGACAGAGGGCCTGACAGTAAGGCAAGAAGAACTCCGGCGGAGCGAGTTTTTCAAGTTGCCATGGGTAGAAGAGGTGAGGGCAATCTTTTCCATCTGCTCCCTAGCTCACTTGACATCGCCAGGCTGTTGCCGTTCAAGAGGGATTACGGTTAGCTGCGAAGGGTATGCAGTGAATGGTGTAGTCGGGAGGGTGCCTTGTTATCTTTTTACTTTTGTATTTGCCTTGTATGGACCCAGATTAGCCTTATAATAATGCAACATGTGTGTTACCACGCGTCGGCCAATCAGAAGACTTCGGCATTCCCCGCATTCGGCCCTATTATAATAATTCGTGGTATCACTTGTACTTGTACCATCGTGTCCATTCAGATGGCCAGCAAACAGGTAAGCCCATCTTGAATACTTTGCCTTGCTATTTGCTGAACCGTTCATCTTAGCTAGGTAAATTACGCCAGGTATGTTCTCGATGAGCCTCGACCGACAGTGACCCTAATGCCACCATCTTGCGCACAGTGGGCAGGGGAGGTGATATCCTCTCGCGAGAAGACAACGGTCACAGAGGAATTCCATGAACTCGAGCTGGATATCGAGAAACGGAAGCTCGCTGCTCAAAAGTACGTTCGACGCCCTCTCCTCTTTTGTTCAATGGCTAATGTGCCCCGCACAGATTGTATCTTGCATCCGAAGATTATCATCATGCCCTCTCCAAGAAGAAAGAAAGTGAATCCCTTGATAATCCCGAGAAATTGTTGCCCATTGACACCCTGGGGGTTGTCATGATTGTCCATGGCGAAGAATATGGGGAGGATTCTGCCCTTGGTTCGTTGTTTGCCACTCTACTCCTGCCAAATGCTTATTATCGGGCAGGCACATCGCTTGTGAAGCTTGGCCGTGCTCATTGCAAAATCGCCACGTTACAAGAGGCTTATGCGCTAACTTTCCGTGATACGTACCTCACCTCACTTGAGAGCTTCGGCAACGAGGTCAAGGAGTACGAACACCAGAGAAAGAAACTAGAGAGCAGAAGGTAATGTGTGTTCTTCTTTCAAGATAGGTCCTAACCATACATTGTGTCTCTAGACTTAGTCTTGATGCCGCTCTAACGAAACAAGAAAAGTTGAAGAATAGCAAAAAGGAGAAAGATAGAGTGGAGGCGGATGAAGAAGTCGAAAGGTCGCAAGCCCGATAGTGAGTTTGTTCTCTTCTCTCTTCTCCCCTTTATTCAACATCGCGTAGCGATGAAGCTGCCGAAGATGTGCGAGCCTACATGCACGCCATCCAAGAAAATGAAATAGATCAGCTACGCGAATTGACCGGCTTTCTAGAAAGCGAGGTCAATTTCGTGAAGCAGTACCTAGAGATCCTGCATGAGACTCAGGCAGAATGGTAGGCACGCATCCATCGGATATTCTAGACTTTATACTCACACGATCTCATAGGTCCAGCACCTCAGACGTTGTTCCCCGTCGAGCGGAAGGACCAATGCATACGTTCTCCCGTTCTGATAGCACCAAGACTCCGAAGCGACCTGTGCAGAAGAGAACTTGGTCCAGCCGCTCTAATCCTCAATCTACACCTGCCGACTCCTCTGACGACGAGCGGACAAACGCGTCGTCATCAAGTCGCCGCCCATCCACCACACATCGACGCACCGATTCCGCTGGTACAACAAAAGCATCTTCCCGTCCACCTTCCCGCCCAAGTTCACGAGCGTCGAGAAAGCGATCGGACAGCTTAGCGAATCCAGACACTTCGATGAGAATGAGTGTTGCTGGTTGGGCCAACAGTGCAGTGAGTTCTGTACGAGGGAAGAAAAAGGAGAAATTCGCATCGTTGCAGGACGACGACAACGATCATCCGCAAGGAAGTGAAGGGAACTCACCTGTCTCCCTGTCGCCGAGCTTCACCAAGACACTGCGGCGGAAATCTCAAACCAATGACGGAACGACAAAGGAGACCTCCCGTATTCTGAAGCCACCGTCGTTGCGGGAAAAGAAGGTCGTGCGCGCTCTGTACGATTTCAACGGCTCCTCAGACGAACTGTCATTCAAAGCGGGTGACGAAATTCTTGTGATTAATGAGGTGCTTGATGAGTGGTGGATGGGTCTATTGGATGGGAAACAAGGATTGTTTCCGACGCCATACACAGAGGCCCTCTCTAAGAAGCCAGTACTATTGAAGCGTTCTCGTAGCGGCAAAGCTTACGAGGAGGATACTGCCTACATTGCTCCATCGTTACAATCCGACGATGATTCTCCTGATGAAGGATATAGAACGAGCGATCTGGAAGAAGAAGATGCCTACAAATCGAAGCCCCTAAATCCATCTCATAGTCCTTTCTTTGGGGGCCCTCCAGACCATGGCCTGTCAAGCGCTATGGATGACGATGAAGACCACTTGATGCCCTCGATCTCGCGACATGGTTTATCTGATATTGGGCCCAACCGGACATCGGAGCCTACTCCCCCAGCGCTCCCGATGCGCAGAGCATCCACGACTGACGTCCTTGCTACTCTGACCTCGGGAAAGAAAGCTCCCCCACCACCGCCGCCACGGCGTAGCGCTACTCCGAGTACAACGCCCAAGATACCTCCTCGTAGACCCAGCGTTCCGGCGTCATCTTCATCATCGAGTTTGTTAACTCCGCAAAACACAACAGAAACACCTTCGCCCAAGAGCAGCCTCGGTTACGACGCCTCGCCTTTTGATAGCGTGTCGGATCTGTCGCTTCCGAGTGCTACCGCTTGCAAGGAATTCAGACAGAACCCTTTTAAGCCCAAAGGCATGTGCAGTAATTGCTTTGGACAGCATGCATAAGCGCCAAGTGGCGCAATAAGTATACCCTAATTCTCTGGTCCACGGCTACTGTAGAATATGTACTAAGGAATTTACAATAGGACATGCACATACTTATTATATTTGTATTGAATTCGAGTTGCAGCTTTGTACTCTGTAGCCTGCAAGGAATCGGCAATCGGGCCGGTAAGAAACAAAGTCAACGTGACATTATTATACCTTTACCTTGTACTTGCATCCGAACGATGGCTACACCCAATCCACCTGCCGCATCCAGCTCAACGCCTCCAGTCAATAGGCATGCCATGACCGCTGTCGAAAAGCAGCGCATCCAGCTGGAAAAGCTACTCAAAGATCCCACAAAGGTCGCATATGTGCCTCCACCTCCAAAGGAAAAAACAATTCGTCCAGCACGAGAAATGATGAAGAACGTACAGGGTTCCAGTGCCGGAGCAGGAAGTGGCGAGTTCCACGTCTACAAGGCCAGCAGACGGCGGGAATACGAGAGACTGAAGCTCCTTGAAGAAACTGTGCAAAAAGTACGTGTCTTTTGCCCTGACCAGGATCTACCATTTCTTACCTGCGTGGCAATAGGAAACCGACGAGGCCGAATTTGAGAGACGGAGACGAGAGGCTGCGGCTGTGACGGAGGCGAAGACTGCCAAAAACCGTGCGAAGAGGCAGAAGAAGAAGGAGAGATCAAAGGCGCATGATGCTCAGACGACGGAATCGCTGGGAAGGGGTGGCGGCGATGCTGCACCAGATGTGCCCATAAAAAAGCGGCGGCTTGTCAATGGGAAGGAGTTGGTATTCCGGAGGCCAGGCGACGACAGCGACCAAGAGGATGAGGAAACCGAGCCCATCCCTGAGCGAGCGACCCAGGAGGTCCCACAAGATATCCCTTCCAATTTGCCACAGGTGCTAGACGAGCCCAAGATCACGATACATGAAGACGACTGATTTTGTATGTTACCTGCGCCGATGCGTTATATACCAACATTTTCTCGTGCCAAATTTTGTAAGCATATACCAGGATGCCATTGTCAAGCTACATCAAAAGACTAACTATCTAGAGGGTGTGAAATGGAAGAGCATTGAACGTGGATAGGATGGAGGATAGGTGTCGCAGATATTCATAAAAGGTGTCGCAAAACGATATTTGAACATATACAAAAGAGATGACTTGGGGAAAAATAGCGATGAGAAATGGAAAGAGCCACAAGTCCGACAACTCACAATGAGACGTGACAAAGCGATGCAGAGAGGATTGAAAGACAGAAAAAGACAGTGTGTGAGAGCTGAGGGAGAAATTTGAGAAAGGAATCAACAGCGCGAGCAATGCTGCAATTCGACAGAAAAAAGCATTTGATCTACCGCTTAGATCGTTCCGTGGCCTTCAACTCATCTGCAAACAGCTTGGTGGGTTGGACCTCCAGCGACGCCTCGTTCTCGCTATCATCTGCAAACACGTCAGAAAGCAGAGCGGATGCCTTGCTTGTATCGACTTTGGTACCTTTCCTGTGTTTCTTTTTAGGGAACAGGATTTTGGGAGGGCACCTCAAATCAGGCGAAAAATCGATGTGTTCTGGCGGAAGCAAAGAGTTGGGAGTCGGCGACACGGGGCCCTTCTTGACGGGATCATAGTAGGGGTTGGGGAAGGTCTTTCGAACGCCGCGACTGGCAATATAAAGTTAACAATGAGAACAGCAAAGGGAAGTATGGGTGGCTTACTAAACGAATGTGACAGTAGGCTTTTCTTCATAAGGCCGCTCGGCCAACGACGCGCCATCATCTTCATTGTCGCTAGCATCGTCGACGCCACCAGGCGTATCCAGGAAAGGGTTGTTGGGAGAATCTCGGACTGGACGCTGGACTTTGTTTTTTGGGGTCCGTGGTGGCGACGTGATGGTTGGACTCGCTGACCGGACAACGGGGGCCTTTACCGGTGCAGGCTTGGCCTTTCTGAAGGAAGGTGGCGGAGAGACAAGGGAAGAGGTAGACTCTGCTCGCTCTCTTTTGTTGCGGAAGAGCAAGGGCACAGGAGAACCAACAGGCGACTCTGACCGTCGCGTTGCCGACGCGCTCTCGTTCTTGGACGAGCTTCCCGTTGCCTTGGTGCTCTTCCCGCCAGCCCAAAAAATGTCTTCGTCGTCAAAGTCTTCCTCCTCTTCCTCCGGGATGTCGCTGATGCGCCGCTTCTTGTTCAACCACACGACTTGATCACCACTGTCAGCAGTGTTGTCTCCGTCACTTTCATCGGAAGACGCCCTGGAACGCGTGGTGCGCCTTTTGCGCTGGGTACGCGGAGGCGTCGGGAGAGACGCTGTCGACGACGACCGCTTCAGTGGGCGAGGCACGGGAGGCAAAGCCACTGGAGAAGAGTCGAGCATCGCGAGGAATAAGGGAGTTTACACGGTGTAATTCGTAGGAGGGACGATAGGGATAGCAAAGGTAATAGAGAAAGAGCAACGGGCGAGGTGAAGGTGAAGGGTGTACTTATTATTGGAGGAGGTCCAAGCTGCCGTGCATAACAAGTGCAAACAAAAATGCCCAGCCACTGTCATTGTTCGCGAATCGGGTTGGAATCGGGGTGGTGGAGTCCATGATCCAACATGATCGTACTCTACGTCACTTTCTGGCAATATAAGTTGAACCAACACGCCTTTACCTTAAGTCTAAGTTCTACCTATGCATCATTCAAACGCCCAGCTCGGTATATGGCTCAGACTACACGGCGAGGATATCATAACCATGGCCCTCATGGGGGCCCTCGGTCTTGGAATATATGAAGCCTGTATGTCTTCCGATTTTCAGTTGTGCATTAACTCACAGAATATCTCAGCTCCTGCACCCAGTAGATCGTTCCCTGTATACTTTCAAGACGGTCAAGTCGTTTACCCACAATTCGCCTATCCTCTTCGTAAAGAAATCATACCCATCTACGCAGCTGCCCTCATTGCATTTTTTGTCCCCTTCTTCTTCTTCTGCCTCTTTCAGATTCGCCGACCGAGTCTACACGATCTCCTCACCACTACCATGGGAGTTCTCAAGAGCCTGATCACTGCTGCTGTCTTTCAGGTATTTACGTTTATTCTATTCTGACGCCTTTCCTCAACCAACCTAGGTCTTCGTAAAATGGCTTATTGGAGGTCTTCGACCCCATTTCTACGCCGTCTGTCAGCCATCCATCGAACAAAATACTGCCCCGTCAGGGACGGGATTCGCCTCTCTCATGTATGACCGGAGTGTGTGTACCGGAGACAAGAACGAAATCGACGATTCCCTCGAATCATTCCCTTCTGGTCACTCGACCGCGGGATGGGCAGGGTTGTTTTACCTCGCTCTCTATTTGAATGCCCAACTCAAAGTTACGAGCGCGCATAATCCCGCTTTTTGGAAAATGGTATTGCTTTTTGCTCCGCTTTTGGGGGCAACTCTGATCTCTGGCGCCCTAACAATTGATGAATGTATATATTATCATTCCATTCCACATTCAAACTCGGTATTCACATTTTATATAGATCATAATTGGTACGATGTACTAGGCGGCGCGGTCATCGGTATCTGCACAGCTCTGGTTGCTTTCCGACAAACCTTTGCCTCGGTGTTTGATTTCCGATTCAACCATATGCTTCTTCCTCGCACAACCTCCCTATTCCTCCGCAAGCCGATGACATCTACAAAACCGTATTTTTCGTACAATACGCCTCCAGACTATACAGGCGCAGACCTTCCCTTTACGCGTGAAGGAGGTTGGGGTCAGGAAGCATATGCTGGCGCACCAGGAGACGCTACGGCGCTAGGAACCAGTGGTGGAGTCCGAGGAGATCCAGGGCAGAGAGGCGATCTAGGTCAGGAGAATGTAAATGTTGTATGAATGTTGCCTCGTCTCCCCGTATTCTTGCATCATACGCATGACCTCATCAATATATCATCTCCACGTGTGTTCTATTTCTGTTCAATGGCCCCCATATAAACCAAGGTGCGACTGAAATACATCCAATCTTCCCTTCCTTCTCCCCATCATGCTCACCAAGGTCCGTACTGTAACCTACACCTAACCTGTTGCTCATCCTTTCACCAGCACGTCAATCCAGATCGCCTCGTCCAGGAATCTCACGTATGCCGATGTCGACCGATCTGCGTCTCGCGGCGTGCTCATCGATTTCTAGGATAAAAAGACACATACACATTCTCTAACGCATACAGATCCCAACGTAGTTCAGCACGCGTACGGTGCACGATATGGAACCAGTCCCATCCCAAAATACCATCTTGCTTCCAAGGCACGTTTGAATCCTCGTGCTACGCTATATATACGCTGACCCTTAGATTGTTGCAGGGGCTGGATGCCGACTCAACTTACCAACTTGTTCATGATGAGCTCGCGTTAGGTAGCGTATACTTCGTTGCTACCTTGCCGTCACCAGCGCTAACGAAGCATTCCGCAAGATGGAAACCCCGTGTTGAACTTGGCATCCTTTGTCTCGACTTGGATGCCTTCTGCTGCCGACAAGCTCATGAATGAGAACATGAACAAAAATCTTATAGGTATCTGTTTACTCCGAGCCTAGTACATGTATAGTTTCTAATGTTGACAAAGACTGCGATGAGTATCCCGCAACTCGTATGTGCTTCCTTTTACTTTTAGATTTCACTGATCATGATTTTTAGAACTTTTGCATACCCGATGTCAGTCGTCTTCTCAGATCTTCACATCTGTTTACTAAAGCTTTGATCAAAGGCATTTCTATTCTCGCTAACCTATGGCATGCTCCTTCGGCTAAGCAGGCCATTGGGACTGCGACAACAGGTTCTTCTGAAGCTATCCAGCTTGGAGGTCTAGCCATGAAGCGTATCTGGCAAGCGAAACGTAAAGCCGCAGGAAAGAGCATCCATGAACCTGGGTAGGCCCGTCGTTTTCGCAGCGAAATCGCGCTCATTGATCAATCTGGCAGTCCTAACATCGTCATGGGGGCTAACGCACAAGTTGCGCTTGAAAAATTCGCTCGTTACTTTGAAGTCGAATGTCGCCTTGTCCCTGTCTCTGTCGAAAGCAAGTACAGACTTGACCCGAAGGCTGCAATGCAATACGTCGACGAGAATACTATTGGGGTTTACGTTATTCTCGGAAGTAAGATCATGATTATAATGCTGTGACTCTGCTGCTGACCAGTTTATAGGCACATACACCGGGCACTACGAGCCCGTCAAAGAAATGGCAGATCTTCTTGACAAATACGAAGCTGAGACTGGGAATTCCGTTCCTATTCATGGTACGTCGTGACAAAAATAGCACAAACGAATCTATAAGTAACACAGCCTGCAGTTGATGGAGCCTCGGGTGGCTTCGTTGCACCATTTGCGACGGTAAGTCAGCTATATTTAGCCTCTGCCGCCTTACTCATACTGCTCACAGCCGCAGCTGGTGTGGGACTTCAAAATCCCTCGAGTTGTGTCTATAAACACTTCGTATGTGTTTACGTTGCTACGTCAAGTGAATCTAAGTTACTCACTATTTATAACAGAGGTCACAAGTTTGGTCGTGTCTACTGCGGAGTGGGGTTCGTTGTATGGCGAGACAAAGCCCATCTTCCTAAAGAGCTCATCTTCGAACTTCACTACCTGGGGTCTGTTGAATACTCCTTCTCCCTTAACTTCTCTCGCCCGGCGGCACATGTCATTGCGCAGTACTTCAATTTCGTTCATCTCGGATTCGAAGGCTACAGGACCATCGCCTTGAACGACCTGGCGAATGCTCGACTCCTCAGTCGAGCGTTGGAGAATAGCGGTTACTATACTGTCCTTAGTGATATCCACAGGCCGGTTCCTAACGTACAAAGCACCGTGAAGCACGCTATTGGTGCCGATAGCAACGTAGAGGTATGCTTATTTCCCAATTTGGATGGTATACACTTCTGACACTTGAACAGAATTACATGCCAGGACTTCCTGTTGTGTCATTCCGCTTCACGGATGAGTTCCAAGAACGGTACCCCGAGGTCCAACAACGCTGGATTCAAACTCTTTTGCGTGCGAAAGGATGGTAGGTCTTGAAATGCGATAATCCTAACGTATTTTCATGTTGCCTTAGGATTGTTCCAAACTATGAACTCGCTCCCAACTTGCAGAATGTCCAAATCCTCCGTGTGGTCGTTCGCGATAGCATGACTGCTACGGTACGTAGCTGTCTGTTTATGTGACATTCAGAGCCTTAAATTGCTTGAAGCTTGTTGAGAATCTTGTATCTGACATCGTAAGCACCAGCGCGCGCCTCATTTTTTGGACTATGCTGATATTTGAACCGGTAAGATTGAAATCACTGAAAGTCTTATGGATAAGGACAGTCCGGCGCATGCTCTCAGCGCTTTGGAGTACGCATTTGGTAAGACGGAACAAAAACGCGGAACCTTGGACGAGGGTGCTGGAAGCGAATCGAATGGCACCTTCGCGAAGCCTTGCTAATGATACAGCAGAACGAAGTATTTGATAGCTGAAATGTGTACGATATGAAGAAGTAAAATCCAATGTGACCTGATTGATTGAAATGCGCGGGAGATTCTACGCACTTGTTTTCCCTCAAGCTGATTCAAAAGACCGTCGACAAAATCATGATGGTCTAAGCTATAAGTAGCGTTAAAATCTTTTCAGGTATGTGCGGAGTTCGGGCCGGAAAAGAAAGCGACGACAAACATCGCGTCGCGCCTTGACACCTACCATCACCTCGCAAAATGGGCAAAGTCAAAATCGACGAGCTGTAAGTTCATCCGCATTGAAGGTACGATTTCAGCTGACGAGCTCCAGACCTGTCCCTACCACGCCGCACCGGAGTACGACCTCCATCCTCGACGCCACCGACGCGACGCCCTCATTCCGAATTACTAGTGACACGGACAAGTCCTACAAGTACCAATACTCGAACATCTATTTTACCCGACTGAGCGAACTGCGAAAGCCCATAGAGGAGAGGGCGCTGAAACGATGGGCCAATGTTGACGGTGCGTATCATACGACTGTATTCGCGACTCGCTCTAATGGCGTTGCAGGAAAGCCCCGGCTCGTCCGACGCGTGCTCGAAGTCGTCAAATCGCAACTGTGCTACATTGTGGGCACGGTGTACATGGATATGCCACTGAAGCCGAACGTCTTGGAGGATATTGCCCGGGATGTAAGCCATGGGTCTCCTTGGTGGCACGGTTATTAATGCCGTTTTTCAGTACTCCATACCCCCGCCCCCGCCGCCTCCAAAATACTGTTCGCCGGAAGACAGCATCCTGCTCGAGGACGAGTCTGGACGGATAACGCTGGTCGGGGACCGCGTCAAAACAGCGGGGCTGGTGACAGGTGTTGTTATCGGTGCGCTTGGGGTGGAGACGCCGAACGGGGAATTTGAAGTGGTGGATCTATGCTATCCTGGCCTGGCGCCCCAGTCATCTGAGGATGAAGATATGATGGACCTGGACGGTGCCGACGAGTGGATAGCGGTGGTGTCTGGTCTCAGTATTGGCTCGCCTTCATCGCCGGACGTGTCGCTGCAGATGCTTGTAGAGTATCTCACGGGAGAAGAAGGCGGTATCGAAGACCAGGTAACAGCAGCGCGTATATCTCGACTTGTGATTGCGGGAAATTCTCTGGCGGCGGTGGTGATTCCCATCAAAGGGGAGCCCACTGCCGAAGGGGATGAGAAAAAATCGGCAAGTGTTATATCCATGTGTGCAAAAGTATCCGTTCTAAAAAGAAAACACAGCGGGGTAAATACAACTACGATACGACGACATTTTCACCCCATCCGACGCAAACACTTGCTGGACACTTGTACGATATCGGACGGGTAATGCCCATCCATATGGTACCGGGTGAAGCAGATCCGTCGGGAACGATCCTACCTCAACAGCCGCTCCCACGGGGTATGCTAGGACCGGTGGCGTCGCTACGATCATTCGAGTGTGAGACGAATCCAACGTACATACGTATTGGGAGTAGCAAGGGGGTGACACGAACGATGCTGGTGAACTCGGGACAACCGTTGAACGACATGTTCAAGTACCTGGCTTGCCCACCGAGTACAAGGCTATCTATTCTAGCGTCGACATTGAGTTGGAGACACATGGCGCCTACAGCCCCCGATACGCTGTGGTGTCATCCGTACTTTGGGGTAGACCCATTTATTATTCGAGAAACGCCGGATTTGTATATCGTAGGGGGACAGAAAAAGTTTGGGACGAAGCTGGTGAGAGAGGAAGGAAGACGGTGTCGATTGGTGCTTGTTCCCGAGTTTTCTAGGACGGGAACGGTGGTGCTGGTGAATGTACAGCGTCTGGAAGTGAAGACGGTGAAATTTGGGACAAATGGAATGTAATATGTACATTATTCGTCCCACTTGATTGCAGAGGGAACCCAGTAGGCTCTGCCGCACTGCTCGTCCTGTTCGTCGATCCAGCAGAGGCCGTCTCTGGTAAGCATATTCTCTAGGGCTGCAGCGGCCCGCTCCCCGGACCATGACTTGCGCTCTACGAGAACATCTGGGACGATCCTGCCTCCAAGTTCTGTGGCGATGGCGAGGATGACGGTCTGATCATCGTCGAGCTCATTGACAACACTACGGACCATCTTGCGGCCTGCAATGTCGACGACGTGGTAGCCTGCACCGAGTGGCTGGAGGGACTTGATGCTCCGGACGACATCGTCTTCGTCGATAGCACCGCCTGCGAGCCCCCTGAGCTTTGTGACGAGCCTGATGAGCTCTGCGATGTCGATGAGGCCGCCGTTGCGGTCGCGGGTGGTGACGCAGACGTCGACGATCTGGACACCTAGCTCGTGCTGCCAGTCTGCCATACCAAGCATCTCTGCCCACCAGCCTCCCTTTCGTGGGCCTGCGAGAGGGTCGACGCCGATAGAGGAGCACATCTGCTGAAAGGCATGGCGAAAGGCGGGATCCCGACGGATGTTGTGTCGGTGAGTGGCGGCGAAGCGGGCGAGGGCGGTGCGGAAATGGGTGAGCTGGGCGTGGAGGTGATCTACCTGAGATTGTGAAAGGGCGTGGGAAAGGGCGACGAACGAGCGTTGGTTCTGTTCTTGACGCTGCAGTGCCGCGATTCCTCCTCCTCGACGATGCATGTCAAGCTTCTCCCGCTTTCGGAAATAAAAGTGCACGCTAATTTTAGACCAAGAAGGTTGAGTCCCTCTTAAGGGCTGAAATGGACACACGAATGTCCCCACACTGGGCCCCTCGGAACAGCTTGCACTAAAAAGTAGAACGAATTTCCACGCTTGGCTGTGCAATTCTCTCATGGATCACTTAAAACTGGCACCCACCGTGGAATACGCCAATTCCAAATGTTCTGCCTCATTTCTACCCTCTTGCTCAGCTCTCTTGTCTCTGCTCAGCTCTACGGCGGCGGCGGTGCAGGCACAACTGCTGCTGCTACCACCTCCTCTGCTGCTGCTGCCTCTGTTCCTTCAGCTCCAGCAGACACGTCCGGTCACGTCAATATCGACGTCGCCTTCAATAACGGCTTTGTCTTCCACCCCGCCAATGTCACCGCTCCCAATGGAACCCTTGTCACCTTCTACTTCCCAAAGTCAGTTCTGAACCTTTTTTTTTTGCCGTCGTCTGACTGTGTTACAGCAACGGCCTCACTCACTCTGTCACCCAGTCCTCGTTTGCTGCTCCCTGCACCTTCCTAGCCGCCAATGGCTCGGCCCCTAGTGGGTTCGACTCTGGCCTCACTGCAGGAACTCAGTTTTCTGTCAACATCACTGATGATACAAAACGTATGTTCCCTGTCGTATACATGGTCCCTCTCTCACCGTCATTGCAGCTATCTGGTTCCATTGCAAGCAGGTTTGTCTTTCCTTTCTCCAACGCGAGCATCAAGCTGACACCCGCGTAGGTAGACCATTGTGGCATGGGAATGGTTGGCTCAGTCAACGCCCCATCGACTGGCAACACATTTGACAGCTTCCAAGCGGCTGCCATGAAAATCGGTAGCAATGAAGCTCAGGTACTTACCCCATCCTTTTGGCCCTGCTCGCCCTGACCATTGCCATAGGAAACGGACAATGGAGCAGTCACGGGTGGTGTGAACGGTGTCGCCACTGCTGCACCTGCTACCATGTCCGCCTCCGCAAGCTCTTCGTCGGGCTCAGGCTCGTCATCGTCAGCCCTTAGACTTATTGCTAGTGTTCCTCTTGCAATGTTGGGTGCTGTGATGGTAGTCGTAATATTTTAATAGAATGTAGGACGATACCGCACTTGATACCATGGATTCTTTCCATTTATTTTTGGTGTTGCACAATAATGTCATTCTCATCATCTTTTTTTGACCGTATTTAAACAGTTTTTCACACCAGTGCGCTCGTATTATGAATCATAACGTTGTTACTTCACACCATCAGGCCCGAGGACGTGTTCTTAGACATGAGGCTGTTTCGCGAATCCGGGGCGTCGGTTCCTAAGCCGCAAATGACCTTGTACTCACACGGCAAATGCAGTTACCGCGTTTTCGTTCAATTGAAATGATCAGCAAGTGGCTGTGCTAAATTCCAATTCCTCGACCTGCCTCCACGTTCTCCGCTGCGGTCGAAATGTTTTCCAGTATACCCCAAAAGCTCACCTCCCAATTCGGCCTGCTTCCCGATGAGAAAAAGCTGGCCTTCCGTAGCCAGCCTGCCGGTCTCTCCAAATTGGCGACAGTCCGGGTACGTTTCGTGCAGTAGCTACCATTACTCGAGTTGATCTTGCTTAGAATATACCGGAAAGCGATAGCTACTGGGACCAGGTGGGTACCCAAGCTCTTGGAACTGAACTCTGCTCAAGTATTGCAGTATGTCAGCCTGTTCGACTCGGCATCAGAGGTCTTCTCGCTTATCACACCCAATGACAGTACGGAATGCTATCTATCCTGAAATTTCCGTAGCTCACCACCTATCTAGTCCGTCGCGCCCTCCTCGATGCGCCGGAGAACATCGCCACCCTCATTCGTGTCATCACCGCCCGACTCTTCAACCTCGTCTCCGACCACACATTCCCTTCCCCTTCCAATGCCTCCGTCACCGCCCTCGCATCCTCGTTCATCAAGGCCGCTGGCTCCGCAGACAGAAGCACGACAAAGGAGGTGCTCAATTGCCTCCGCGTGCTACAGCGCGTCTTACCAGTAGTCTTTGAAGTAGAGGGCGAGGCGAGTGTGTTTGAGCTCGAGGTGCTCTGGAAGAGGCGGCAAGTTGACCAGGACCTGGACGAGGGGACACCGCAGTTCGTGATTGAGGACGAGGACGACAGCGAGGACGAAGCGAGGACGTCCCCGCCGAAACAGACAACAACGATGCCCTCGTTGGGGGAGAAACTGTTCAGCTGCATCACAGATCTCTTGTTCTGTTGCGGATTCACGCTGCCCACCAAGATTCAAGTCGACCACCACAAGATAAACTATGTCATTTGGTATGTGATATCCTTTCCCTTATCGTTGTTCTCCCACTGAACCACGCCAAGGGAAAAAGGCGTTGGGTCGACGACGGATCCAGGCGTCAGCAGCCAGTATGACAGTAACAAGACAGAGGTCCTGCGCCTCCTCCTCGTACTCCTCTCCAGACAGATATACGTCCCGTCATCCTCGCTCTTCTCGAAGCCCTCCCTATACACCCTTCATCTCGTTCAGAAAACACCCCGACGCGACGTTCTCACCATTCTGTGTTCACTCCTCAACACAGCCATGAACTCAGCTAGTATTAGCATGGCTGGACGGCTACCGTATAATCATCTCGTCTTCAAGGGCGAAGACCCCAGATCAACTCTTGTCGGGATGTGTCTCCAAGTTTTGATAGCTATTCTTGACTTTCAGAGCGGTGAGGCGCGAGATATCATCACCGGAACCTCCGAAAACCAGACATCTGTTCCTACCGCGAAAACCAACTCTTTCCGGTATTTCCTCATGAAACTCGTGAGTATTCATTTCGTGTTGGAGGCACGATACTCATTTTTGGGCTTCAGCATCGCACGCAAGATTTCGCCTTTATTTTGGACGGCATACTCGGTATCATGAATCAACAGTTGGCTAGCGTGAACAATCTACTCCCCGGAGCAAGGAAATCTATACCATACATCGCAGAAATTGGTGAGTTTCATCTTTTGATATCACCCTGGATCTTGACGTTGCATCAGTATTATTTCTATGGAAGATGATTGAACTCAACAAAGTTGGCATTTCTTAACAATCAATGCCCAACACAAACTGATCAACACATACAGAAATTCCGCGCTTTTGTCCTGGACACGGACAAGGCCACAGATCTGATTGCCCATCTTCTGTGTTACAATTTAGAAATCAAGGACAAGCCTCGTACGTTCCCTTTGTCGTCATCGTTCGAGTAAACTCATAACATGTGGTAGAGCAACATGGCCTCTGTAGAACACTTTCCTACATCATTCAGACACTTTCAGCAGAACCTGCATTTGGAAACAGACTTGCATCGCCCATCAGAATACAAGTTCCTGCAAAATGGAACGTGCCAGGAACTGCTGCTGATTTCATGATCAATGTACGTTTGTAACCTCTTTCGTCGTATCATTCTCACAATGTATCAAAGGCTATTTATTCCGTGGTGGCAACTACTTCTGGATCTCTCAATTCGCTGTATCCCGCCCTCATCATTACCCTGTCAAATTTGGCGCCCTATTTCAAGAACTTGAGCGTGACATCTAGCGCTAGATTGATCCAGCTGTTCACGTCCTTCTCGAACCCGCTCTTCCTTTTGGCAGATGAAGGCCATCCCAGACTTTTGTTCTTCATGTAAGTGCTCCACTCGAGGCATACACGTTGTTGTTAACTCTTCCCCAGGTTGGAAGTATTCAATTATGTCATCCTTCACCATCTGGCGGAGAATCCTAATCTGATATATGGCATCATTTCATCCCATAAGACGTTTGAGGACCTGGGAACGTTCACGCTCTCCCGGGGATTACGAGAAATCAGGCGCGTACAGCTAGCGAAGGAGGAACAGAACCGTAAGACTCCTTCAAGAAATCCCCGAGATTCCGCGGAAGGGCCTGAATCGCGTACTGAAAAGGCGCAGCTTCTTTCGAGCGAGTCTCAGGACCAACTGGAGGAAGTCGCTACTTCCCCCGATCACGATGCAGAGACCTCGGTGGTTGTACCACCGATGTCGCCGACAGCTGAGTCTATACCAACAGCGGATCCTGCGCCGTCGGTGTCTGAGAAGGCTCGAGGTAAAATGAAGGAAAGGCGATCCCTGTCATCCGATACGAGTATCAGCCTTGAGCGGGTTGCGGCTTCTGGTATTGGGAGGAATGGCTTCATACCTACTCATGATTGGGTTTGTGTTTCTCGCACCAATCGATAAATATCTCTGACTGTTGTGTTTTATAGGTGTCGTCTTGGCAGGAAGGGTATATTGGCTCATTCATTATTTGGACATTGGAACTAACGCGCCTTCCATTCAGCTTACCCTTAGACCCCGTAATGCTAGTAATATCTGAGCTCTTACCAAAAGTGCAAGAACTTCAAGCATCACGGCAAAAGGCCAATTCGACGTCGGCAGTATTAGACTTCCTAGGGTCAGTAACTCTAAAAGACGTATTACCTCCCGTTCCTCCCTTAACACCTCGGAAATTCCTGGTCCGTTGTTTTTCTTTTCTGTTTTTAGCTCCAGTGTCGCTTATTACACGAACAGTGGTCGGATGCTTCCATTGTATGGCTGACTTCATTAATTTGGGGGGAAATCTACGTTCGAGGTATGACACCTCTGGGAGTATGGAACTCGACGAGTGTTCGGCTGTTCTACGTAAAGCACTCCCAGGTTCAGCAGCGTCAGATCACGGAAACTGTTTCCAGTGTTGTGGGTGGGTTCCTAGGGCGGACGAACTCGGACACTTCTATAGCTTCACGGCAACGGTGAGGGGGGAGCGATTTGTGTTTACGTATCTATGTTTGTTATGGAGGATATCATAAATTATGCGTCATTGTTTTGTGGTTGCCTTGTGTGCAAACAACGCGTTTCCTTCATGAGCACCACCAACATTTCTCCTTTTGACAAGCTTCTTGATGTACAACGGCTTGCTCTTAAGAAAGGTATAGAAGCTGGAAAGTCGCGAGGATGCTGCTAACAGTCCGAGCAGGGAATTATCTGACCCCCGACGATGTACTTTTAGCTCCGCCTGAGGAACTGGCTCGCAGGTGCCGAATTTCGCCCTTGGAGGCCAAGAGGATTGTCGAGATTTTGTTCCAGGACGACCTATGCGGAATACAAACGCTACAGGAACTTGTGCACGAAGCCGAGGAGAAGATTACAACAGGAGACGAGCATCTCGACCATGCCCTTGGCGGTGGTATACGGACAGGAATGCTGTGGGAGGTCGTTGGTGAAAGGTATGTCTTTGCCAACTGTTTCGTCTAGTACACAATTCTAACCTTTCCCAGTGCGGCTGGAAAAACGCAGCTGGCTTTGCAGTTGTCGCTGCTGGTGCAGATACCGCCGAGGCTTGGGGGGCTCCTTGGCTCGACTTGCTACCTCACAACGTCCTCGGTGCTTCCAACGGCGCGCCTGCTCAACATACTGGACGCCCACCCCTTACTGTCTCCTTCACTGTGTGGACTCCACGACGTTCACACTATGTCCTGCCCTACGATACCCGTGTTAATCCACGTCCTATCCGGAACACTCCCCCAATTCGTCGATTCAAAGCTCGCCGACCCCACAAGCAAACCCGTTAAACTCCTGGTCATCGACGCCCTCGGTGAACTGTTCCATACCACAGACAAGACTACCACAAAGACGCTGGTCCAGCGTTCGAGGGATATCGCTGAAGTATCCTCCTTGCTGCATATCCTTTCGAGCAAATACAAGATCGCAGTGCTCGTTCTCAACGAGGTCGTGGATGCGTTTGACCGAGAGCCAGTGGAGGCCAACGACAATAGCGTTTCGTACAGTGACGAATCTCGCTGGTTCGGCCGCGGTGACAGCATACCCGGGGAGGACAGGAAAGAAGCTAGTTTGGGTCTGGTTTGGGCAAACCAAATCAACGCTCGTATCCAGCTCTCTCGCACGAGTCGGCGCAGGTATCTACAGGATTCTTTCGCGGAAAAGCGTTTAAAACTCGACGACTCGGGTGTGCCAGCTGGTGCCTCGAGGCTAGCTAGCTCCGAAACTGACCAAGCAACCCTCATCCGACGACTGAGCATTATTTTCAGTTCCGTGTCGTCGCCAGCATCCTTGGACTATATAGTTGGCCCAGCCGGTATCTCGGTGCTGCCTGATGACCACGACCATATGCCCAACATTACTAATCAGGTCTCGCAACGTTCATGGCCTGCCGCCGATCCTTTAGTACTGCCATTGAGCACTCAAATTTCGCCCTTAGATGTGGGATGCATCGAAAACGGAAATGTATCTGTGATCTCTGAAAATACTGGTGTTGATGTAGATGGAGAACCTGACTTTGAGTGGGAAACTAGCGATAACCTACCGCCAGATACCACAGAGTCATCCGAGCTATAAAATGTGACTTCCAGATATATGTATTATTCAACGAAGTGCAAGTATAAGAAAGGCGATCTAAGTCTAGTCTAATGCCACGGTTGTCCATTGCTCCGGAATCCGACAGTTTGCTTCTAGTTGCACTCTTGGTATAACTGTTCTATGGGTCCTCGACGGATCCCACGTAGTGAAGCTTCCTATTTTGTACTCTGTCGTGATATGGCCTAGTTCCATGGAATGTGTCCTAGAAAGATTCGGCTCGTCATTATATATTCTGCCCCACACTCGAGGAGGTTGGATGATGTGAGAGGGCTGTATGTATTCTTTGTATGAGACAACGAAACCGATAACGGCTATCGATCGTCAGCACCGGAATAGAAGGAAAACGAGAGCAAGGCGAACCTGTCGGCGGCGAAACCCATGATAAAACAACTAGAGCAATGGCCAGTGACTTTGTGTTCGGAAACGCAGCAAAATTTTCGATCAGGTGTCCTTGCGCATAGAGAACAGTGGTCAAAGTTGATGATGCTATAAAAGTGAATTAGAATTCAGAGGCGCAACTATTGTGAATGAAGGACTCACCCAGAGTAACCACGAAGAGCACACCAAATGTCACCATGTTGCGAACCTTTGATACTATTTCGAATTTGTACCCACAGCACGCAGAAACTTGGAGAACAATAAATGGAAGGCCATCTAGGATAAAAAGGACGTCTTCCGGGACTAGAAGATCGATTTCTTATTAGAGAACCAACGCGGATTGTGACTCTGTGAGACGACGTACTCCCTACAGACCCCGCAATGATCGAAGCTATCAACAAGCCCATCATGGCCGCGCTGACAAGACAGGTGAGGACTGGAATGAACGAAGGATGTTTATGCTGTCGTTCAGAAAACTTGATATAAAATGCCACTGACCATATGCCTCAAGTCGAATAACCCGAAAAGTTACAAAGAACGTTCTCATGATTTACAAAGGAGAGGGAGGGAATGAGAGTGTTGGATCACAAAATCGCGTCCAAGGGGATAGCAAGCTGGCCAGAGCTGCGACAAGTATTCGAGCTGTTCGTAGGTGAAAGGGATCGAATGTTGAATGGCCCTTTATATCCATGGAAAATAGGATCCGGGCAGTGGCTAGCATCCCGACCATTGCCTTTGTTCATTTTTTCCATCATCACAATTCTGAGAATATTTCGACGCGTTACTCCTTATGGAACCCCTTATCGTGGCGTTGTTCGTGAACAAAGACAATCGCGATAAAGAAGTTGGAAGAGACTACCACTGAACGGCTTCCGAGTTCCCGGGGGACGTTCTGGATTCTCCACACTCCCGTCCTAATAAATGGTGAATTTCCAAAGGACAGACGAGTCATAACCCAAACCAGAGCATGATGCCATCGCAAAGTTTGACTAAAGTGAGAGGAGACTTGTAATTCAAGGTTATCCAATCTCTGGTTTGCGTACCGACAGGTTTTCTCTAGAGATTGACCGTGGGATTTATACATGGGTACAATGTGAATTTTAAATTCGGCCTGGCGTCCAGTCCTACCGAAATGAAGAAAGATAATCGACAACAAATAAAGTCCAAGATCACTCATCAGAGCTATAATCCTCCGACATCAGCAGCGTATAAATCTTCTTACTCAAGGCGTCCCCAATAGGTCTCCCACTCTCCCGATTTATATCGGCCAACAGCAGCTCCGCCCTGAGTACATCGCTTCTAGCCTTCCGCTTTCCTTTCGGTACCTGCGGACCACCATTGCTGTCTTCAAGCTGTTGCATCTGCCGCTGTATGTCTTCCGCCTCGCAAAATGCCGCGTATAGACTCGTAGGGGTGGGGTATTTGTTGAGGATAGCGCCCACTTTCTCTGGGCTCAAACCGTGCATGCTCAATAACATCTTTGCCCAGACAGTGCTCACAGTCGTGAACCCATTCTTGGAGTTCAGAGACTGGAACTGAGTAAATGTCGTCAGATAGACGCGATCGGGATGTCGGTCTCGGAGCATCTTTTGCATATCCAGGTAGCTGTGTCGTCGGATAGATGTTGAGGGAATGACGTGTAGGTCTTTCTCCTAATATAGGTCATAAATAAGCCGAAGTACAAAACAGCAGGAGAAAGTGCCAACCTTGTAGGCGTCCATTAGACCCTTGTGTACACCGACATACCAGGTGATTGTATCTTGTATATTACGCGTCTCTTTTACCATGAAACCATCAACGACCTGCGTTGATGACAGCGCCGTATTGATCTGAAGCTCATATTCCTTAAGAGCGTGATCCACCTCTGAATGATACATCATTGAGCAAGAAATGAAAAAGAAAATATTGCTTACTGTAATTTTCAACAAGGTAGTATACGTGCGTAATACCAGATTGATGTAAACGGAACTGTGGACAATGGTAAGAATGAGAAGCACGGAAAAAGGAACGGATTACCTTTTGCTCATGAAACCGCTTGTCTTTGACGATACTGATGTGTAGATCTTTCAACGTTTTTCGTTCCACGATAGCGTCGAGCACCACCTCATCCATCTCGTCGCCAGCTGGATTTATCTTCCGCGCAATCCAGCAAGCGTCGGCCAGAACCAGCGCGCGCACCTCTACTTTGATGCCCCGATTCTCCAGTTGTATTTTGAAATAGTCCCGATTCTGTTGATCCTTAATTTCACGATTATCAATAATCAGAACGATCTCGTAAGTACGAGCTCGAAAGGTAATTGGGTCAAAAGGAATGAAGTTCCTTGGATCAACGGAGGCGTTGTCGGTGGTCTGGGTAGGTGGAAGATTTGGAATGGCATGGGAAAGTCGGGGTCGGTTACGCGTCCGATTTCTTGTCGGATCCAATGTCGGCATAGTTTGGGAGCGTGCCATTGCTACAGGACGGCCGCTAGTCCTGCTCGGACCGGCACCGGTCTGGGACCTGCTTACACCTAAGACTTTTGATGCAACATCCCTAAGAGGGAGAGGACTAGACCCCGATGCAACGCGGTTCATATTCGACGGCGAAGCCCCATTGCTCGCCATGAAAGGTGGGGCGTCTGCCATAGAGACATTGCTAGTCCTAGACGGGGATATCTGTGGGGTAGAAGGTATAGAATATGACCCGATCTTTTGCAGACTGGAACGGGAGACTGTTGCCTGGTGGGAAGCATTGAGCCTCTCCTCGATAGCGTTCAACCTTTCTGTGGCGGAGCTGGTTGTAGACGTGCTTGCCTTGGAATACGATGTAGACGCCTGCCTGCTAGGATCGAGAGAATATGTTGTTCTGCGCTGCCCAGCAGTTTCCGCGGACAACAGATCGGAAAGGGACGGCCGTGCAAATTCCTCAAGTGGCAGTGTCGATATTACAAAATTGTCGGTGTCTTCGATATCCATGAAGGCAGTAGCTGATTTCCCGTCGCCAGAAGGGTTGGAACCATAGAGCCGTCCTTGCATGGCATATTCATGCCCCACCAGATATCGAACTTTATAGCCCATGCGATGCGAATTTTCCATAGAGTATACTTGGGCGTGTGCTTCATTGAGATTGCTTACGGGGCGTTCAGAGTGGTCTTGGTGGGAAGTCAATAAATAGATAGACGCAGTGAGAACTTTCTAATCAACACACCAAGATAACAAAACTGGAAGATGTTGTTCGGGACAGTGTCATAATAATCGCCGTCGGGATAGGCAGGACGCTTGACAGGACGTGATTCCGAGGCATCTCGTGAACTTCCGGGTCGTTTCCCCGTTGACGGGCCAGCAATTGGGCTGTCATCATCTTGCCGTTGGGTAGCCTTCTTGCTCGGTTGCCTGCCACGCTTTTTTGGAGTAGGCGTTAACGGAGGGAGTTCGGTGCCACCGACTCGAACACTGTGCTCCATCATTTTTTTCTTGAGAAAATCGGCGATACTTGGGCCAATAAACTTGACTTGTTTGACTGAATGAACGTCAACAGGCTCTGGATGTTCTCGTATTCCTTTGAGCGCCTTTGCGTACGTGAAGCAAAGGTTTGAGTCTAACGGGAAATTAGATGGTATATTTGACCAAAGCTGAGATACATACCAGGCGTTTTCTCTTTCATGTGTTTCAGCTTTTCTCCGATCCATGCTGCAAATAATGGATTGGCGCACTCTTTTCGCGGAGGCATTGGGTGTCGCAGAGATAAAGACGTAAGGAGGTCAGATTTTCAATTAGAGCGCGTTGTTGCACAGCCACCACGTGTACCGTGTTTCACCGATTTAACTTGTTCTTTTTCTTCCGAGATGGCGTCCTCGAGCTATCCTGATATCTGGGAAATTTCTGACGACGAATACGACGAGCCCCCTTTCCAATCTTCATTTCCTTCAAGCAGCCAGCTCACTGTCGACAGCAATACCAAAAACGAAGTTGTAGTCATCAGCGACACAGACTCTGATGATGACCCACCACCCCCTTCCAGCCAAATTCCTTCCTCATCTCAGCCTCACCCATCTTCATCAGTCGCTATCGATTTGACGCTAAGTGACGACGATGAACGTTATGACGATGACGAGCTGCCCACCTTCCGTGCCACTGCACTCGACGACGACAGTGATTCAGATCTACTACCTCCAGAGCTTCTTTCCCAGTCGCTCCGTAAGAGAAGGCTCTCACAGAGCATAAACAACGACGCCGACGCGTCTCCCACCAAAAAGGCCAAATCTCAATCATCCTCACCCGCCAAGGTCTGTCTTTATCGTATCTACGCGTCACCTTCTATTGACAAAGTGATATAGGCGCCGCTAGCATCCCCATCATCAAGCCCAGACAAGGATCAGACTAAACCAAAACGCAAGCGTAAAACATCCCAAGAACGGGTGAGCTCACCCCCTTTCACTTCGGAGTAGACACTCACTGGATATATTTCTGTAGCGGGACGAAGAGCAGGAGAAAGATGCACGCAAGACTCAAAAGACGAGAGAACGCGAACTTAAGAAAGCGGCTGACCTTGCCGCGAAGGAGCGGAAGAAACAGGAAAAGATCGAAGCCGCCGCCATGCTAGCCCAGAAGAAAGCAGAAACCGCTGCTATGAAAGACGCTAATAAGCTCCAGAATAACAAGAGGGAAATGGTGAAGAACATGACTCTTATTCTCTCCGATTCCTTCCAGCATGCGCACGCAGACCTCCTGCCGTCCCTCAAGGAAAGATTTCGTGAGCTCCGCGGCACAATTTTGTTTGGACGCCAACTACTTCGGGATCATCACACGATACAATGGAAGATGCGGTCCAATAAGCGATACAATGCGGAAACGAGAAATTGGATACCATGCGAAGAGCACGAGGTCTTACAGTCCACGGCATTGCTCTACATCACCGGCGCGAATTTGGTCCATTTGGTGCGCACACAGATGTTAGTGCAGACAGTGAAGGATTTTCGCAACGCCTGCGGCAGCCAGTCGAGCCATCATCAGACTTTTATCATGGTCGAACGCCTGGAGAGGGAGAGGCAACGCAACGACGTCCACCAGGCCTTGGCAAGTTTGAATATCACTTGCCACACTCACCACGTCTTTGTTGAAAGTGTCGAAGAGGCCGTCGAGCGGTTGTATAACATCACCGCTGATATAGGTCAGTGGTCTGATTTCGCTTTCCAGAGTAGTAAACTCACGCACTAATTGTAGGTATCAAGCCGTACAAGTACGTAGCGTCTGCAACAGCCATTCAATATCTGATCAAACTTTTCGGCAGACTGATCGAACGATCGCACCTCCCATTTTGCGCAGATTTCAAGCAAATCGAATCTGGAAAGACTTACAAGGAAACTTGGAACAGGATGCTCCGCCAGATACCTGGCGTGACATTTTCGGGCGCGCAAGGTATTCTGGAACAATATCCCACAGTTTCGAGTCTCTTTCGAAAGTACGCCGAAAATCCGGGTGCTGGCGAGCTCTTACTCCAGGATTGTGTGGTAAGCAATTCGTCTGTCCCTCCAGTTGATGACTGATCTCGTTGGTGTAGGTCCGGGAACGAGCAGATGGCGTCCAGAACGCCCGAAGGTTGAACAAGGCACTTTCGACCAGAGTTCACACGGTAATGTGTGGTCAGGATGAATTGGAAGTAGTCGCTAGAGGCGCCTAGACAAGTTGCAATCCCATTGTGTTCATCTTTCCATTCACGTACCATACTTTGATCACTGTTTAACGTTCAACGCTTGAGATGGACAGACTCCCAACACAGGTCAGTTGCCCGCCGTAAATACTACTATTAGCGTAGTATTTACAGAGCAAAAGGCGAAGGAAAAGGTTTCCCTAGAGAATTCCATAGAGATGGTCCGGCTTCAAACGAGTAAGAGGCTTTCCCAGCCTTCGCATCCACATTGCGTTGGATTGTTTCAATCCTGCCTGCCCAATCAGGGCGAAATGGACGCGGGAGCATTAGAAATGCACCCATTGCCAGTCGTCAGGCCGCGTCAAGCTGCGCAATCGTAGAGGAATATGAAATTGTAGCTAGGCTTGTTACGAACGGGTATATCGTTTCCTGGGATTATGGTTTTGCGATCTCCAGGAATAGATAGCGTCCGCATGTTGCAGATCGCTGTGATGATTCCAAGTTGGCCCTGAACCCGACCCATATGCTTGCTCTTCTTCCTCAGCTTCAGGAGCAGGAACGACGACACGCATGTAATCCCAGGCTGCACGCGCAGTGCCCTTTCCCCAAGCTACATTCGCCTGGCGCTCGATCTCCCTGATAACGTTCGCCCTGAAGCCTCCGCCAGTGGCTGCTGGGAACCGACTCCCGATGTGATTAAGGACCAGTTTCTGAGCATCGATGGTGCGCGCAAATGCACCAGCAAGGTCGGGTGTTGAGTGGCCACGCGCCAGAGCGGTGCTCGCGACGGTTTCCTTGGATCGTTTCGCTTTGATGTCGATGGTGGAGTCAATGTGGGCGTCAGTAGATTCATGAACGAGGAGTGATGTTGGAGACGAAGAGAACTGGTTTATGAGTGGGACCAGGGACATTGGATCGTAAGTATCGCCGAGAATGACTATCTTGCGGTACGGACTGACGGATTCCCGGAAGATGAAGCCAAGGCATGGATCTATAGGATAGGTGAGCAGTAATTTCCTATGTTTGATTCATGTTACGCACCTCGATGAGCAATGGGCCCTGCATCAACACAGACATCGCCATAAAAGCCAGGACCCTTGGTAATCTCCGGCCAAAAGCCATCTTCGGATACTATGTCACGACCAGGAGCCTCACTGGAATGCAAGTCCTCTGTTGTACACAGAGTCACTGTATCTTCGGGGGTGAGCAATTCGTGGACGACATACTTGTCGCTGGACCGACTGAGAGTCATTTTCATGTTTAGCCGGACAAAATTGCGTATGCCTGCTGGACCATATATTTCGACAGTAGGATCAGGCTTTGGGTGATGCTGGGATTGTGCCGTCGGCAGAGGTACAGGATAGAGCACATTACGCAAGAAGGTGATGATTCCCATGACATGGTCAGCATGCATGTGGGTGATGAAGATCTTGTTAACACGGGAGACCTTGAGGTGCTGAACGTTGTCGTAGGTGGCTGGCTGGTTGTAGAACTGGCGCAATGTTCCTTCGGCACAGTCGACCATCCAGAGGCTACCGTTTTTGCAGACGCTAGCGACGAGAGACGAGCAGTTGCGAGTTGGAGAAGGACCGCCGCCACTGGAGGTGCCCAAGAAGGTCACTGAACTGAAAGAAAGGTCTTTAGGTGAAGAGAGATGAGGCGATTAGCAGGGACGTACAGAGCGCGGGCCATCTGCTCGTCGTTGAGCACGATGATGGGACGATGAAAGTGCTGTATGGAATGGAATGGGCGGACGTGGGAAAGGCGCGCTACAGGTCGAAAGAGAAGCATAGCGCGCACGTGACTAGCCAGTTCGAAGTTAACCGCCAACTACTGTCATTGGCATCCAGGCCAGTAAGGCTTAGGATCCCAATCCCGCCACTCTCTATGTCCGCCACTCTTTTCCCGCCCGCCCCACCGTCGTCCCCCGCCATGATGCGCCCTAACGTTATCGTTTTTCCTCCAGAGGAAGACAGGGAAGAGCCTTTTTGCTGCTACGACCCCGACGACCCTGTCGACAACGACTCTCACATCCTAGCCGATGCCATTCACCGTCTCGTCCCCTCTCACAACACTGCTGAGCTCCTTCTCGAAGACCTTGATGTAGATGACGGCGACTTCCTCGTCGATAATGACCCTGCAGACGACTCCGAGATATACGAAGTCGTCCGTGTCAGTCGTCACGAATCGCGCAGTCCACCGTTGCCTCAGCCGCCACCGTCCCCTCCGCCTCAGCATAAACGGTCCAAGACGTCTTTTTTCAAGGCAGCCAAGGCTCTAATTCGGCCAAAGGCTCAGCCGGTGCTTCCTCCTCCCCTGCGTACACGGCAGAGCAATGCGTCGTTATACAACGAGTTCCCTCATCCAGACGATGAGGAAGAAGAGGATGTCGACCACAGGGCACCTTCACCTGCACCGACAACTCGTTCATATATGACCAGACGCCTCAGCATGCTCAACCTCTTTTCTTCCTCTTCACCCAGTCTGCCTTCCATGTCTCGCGCTTCAGATTCATCTTCATCTTCGTCGTCTGGTCCAGATACCCCTGTTGATACAGAACCCAGGAAGAGTACCTCCATCCTCAGTTTGCGCAGGTTCCCGTCATTCCGGAGAGAGAAGGGTAGTGCAAAGAGTAGGGCGAAGGAGAGCGTGTCAGCACCGCAAATCTATCAGCCACCACCACCACCTCTCTCGATTCTCCCGATTCTTGCCGCCGATACCAGCTTCGAGATGCGACTAGATTCACTACATTTTGACGACCTATCTTTTGATCCAGACCGATTTTGATATCGATTACCCTTGCATTCCTTTTTGCTATCTTATGTATGATTTAAGTTCACGACTCATTACATACATATCATTATCCCTACTACTAGTACTTTTCAGACAGAACTGGGCTATCCGTCAGCTACATCGGTTTTGGAATCGAGTTGCAACTCACTTAATGTCACCAATGATGTCCAGCCCGTGAACGGATGACTTCGTCGTCCTTCACCTGTCAAAGCATCGTACTGCTCCCACACATATCCTGTGCGCTGGTACTCCTGAAAAAAATCACGACAATGTCAGCTCCTCTCTGTCAGGATGTGTAACAGCACACCTTGAAAACATTATCCACTACGTTTCGCCTCAGCTCCTCATATATTTTTTGTGCTTGTGCCTGATATGGTCCTTCCTGTGCTGCATACGTCTAGTGTCTTTGCCGTCAGTGAAAGAAGCTGGGAGGATAAACATCTACCCACCTGATGCAAAGCTCTCAAGGCCAGGAAGTTCATTTGTACCCAAATTGGTCCCTTCCAGTAATTCTCTCCTTGTCCAAATTCTGGATGGCTAGAGGACAAACTTCGGAGACCATAAGGAGACCATAAATGCTCAGGATCCCGAACGAGGTCGAGAATCTTGCCAAGGTGAGGGGAGTCCACAGGCACGAGTTCCAGCAAGAATGGGAATAGTGACAGATATCCTCGATGGCAAACGTGCATTGATTCATCTTCATCATCTACGGACGCGTCACAGTACATCCCTTCCTCCTCATCCCAGTGCAGATCATCGATGTTTCCCGCAATGTTCTCGTAGATTTCACCAAACGACAAGGCGTCATCCGTCTCGCCAACAAATTCTGCGATTTCTTTCATTGTACGCGTGAAAAAGCCCATCCATGAAATGAGATCCAGGTGAAGCTCGCCGGCATGCGGTGCACTACGGGGATAGTCATCCATCCCCGACGTCAGGACGTGATTAAGGTTGCGACCCCTCCATCGGTATGCTTCAGTTCGAGAACGGGCGAGCCTAGCATACGGTTTAATGAGTCCGCGCTGCGTGCGTCGGAACCAGTCATAGTGCCGTCTGAGAGGCTTGTAGATTGATTTCAGGAATGATAGCGCAAAAGCGGGTGTACGAGCCTCAGGGGTAGCGTCTCCTTGGATATCAAGCGGTGTCTGCTGTGTGTCCATACCCAGATCAGCGAGAGACGGGCCAAAATCAGCGGCTTTGACACGGCGAATGTAGGCAGTGATAGCCATTGTGAGTGTGGGCGGGTTAGCATACTTTGGGTATTGCGTTTGAAACTCAGGCGGGACTTTGCTTCTGGCCTCCTCGCCGAGAATCTGTTCTCTTCCCACCCAACCATCTTCGTCGATAAGGTCGATCCAGCTCTTGAGTATTTCCAGCGCTAATCCATCATCCCACTGTCCAATATGTAATAGATGGAAGCCCTCGTCCCAATAGAAACCACGAGGGAAGAAACTCCGACTGGGCGTAGCAGTGAGAAGGGACTTAGGCTCAGTAAGTTGGGGACCACGCTGTTCCGGAGGGATATCGTCATCAGAAGTTTCATCATCCTCATCCCATTCAAAAGAGAAGGATCTGTCGATGATGGAGGTACCATGGAAATACCCCACGCCGCCTATCAAGTTGGCGGTGACAGCTTGTGAGAAAGCTTCAAGTTCAGGAGTGGGCGGGTATAAGGAAGGTATAGGGAAGGTATGAGAGAAACGCGAAGCATACGACTTGGTTAATGAGGGAATACCCTGGTCCAGAACGGCAGCTACAAACGCGTTAAAGCTTCACATATGTTACAAAGGAGGGAGAACTGACAAGTCAGTTTTTGGGTCGCAGATACGCTGTCAAAAAATACATCGAATTGGAAGGGCCCCGTAAAGGTCTTCTGGACGGCATAAAGATTGGAGCCACTGTAAACTTCGTCGGGGAGCTGAAGAATGAAGGAAGGGTCGGGAAGGCCAACAGCCGGGTCAGCGTAAGGTGCGATGGCATCTTGGGCTCGTTTGATCATGGTTTGTAGGATAGAATCGCGCGCCTGCCAGATATGTCCGGAAGGAATTGGTTGTCCTAGATAATGGGTCTTTCCGGCACGAGCAGAGAACGCGGATGCATGGGGACCCTCAGTGATGTACGAATTATCAGGACCTGGGAAGCTGTTAATGCAATGAGCGAGTAAAAGGTTGAGATTTACCATCAACTATGCGGATTGTGAATTCGTCCAACTCGGGCGTCGACCCAGAGAATTTGACTTCATCATCGAGTCCCTGAAAGCTCTGAGTGTATGCGCATGGATTAAGTGAAATGACGACCGACATCTTCTTCTTCGTCAGTGTCCATATCCAGGCCTCCTAGACCTTCTAATCCGAGATACCAAATGAGGGAAGGGCGTGAAATTGCAGCTGTCGAAATTCAGAACATGGAGTATGAAAGAAGACATTGTGCATTTACAAGGATCAATGGGCTCCCCTTTGACACGAGCGGCCCAGCTGCCGCCATTTCCGCCTCCCTTAACCTTGATGAACTCTGTTGTAAGTCGGACGTTGTTGAGGGTGTCTTCAATGGTTTGTACGCCGCCTTCGCGAGGGTCGTAAACGTTCCACGTATACGAACGCAATTGGTCATCCTGAGAGCATGCATGACGGGCCCCTGGGGTATTTGCATATCAATGAGACGCAGAGGAAGTAGCCAAGACTGGACGCACGAGAGACGGACTGGTAATCGTGAGCACCGAACCAGATGAGACCAGTCATAAGGCTTTGTGGTATTTGCGGGCGCATTCCAAAGTACAGGTTGGGTCTGTAGGCACCCCACAGAGTGTCATTGTCGTCTGAGGCGACGACAAGCACTGCCAAGAGCGGCAGGAACCACGGTATACGCATTTCACAGCTGTGCATGTCATTGGTGAAGAAGATGGTTAACAGTAGTAAGCAACGTACTGTGTTCGTTCCTGCAGGTCAGGAATCAACGAGCTGTGTTTCCGGTGTATTGTACGTGTCGCTGAGAGCAAGTGTGGGCTGCGTCTTCGTCGCGAACGTGGAGATCAAATCACGTGCGTAGAATTGGTGTATAGGCTTTAATTTAATTCAACTCCCACGAAAACCATCTATAAATCAAGTGCCCATAGGCTAAGTAAGGTACGGATCTCACACAGCTGTCCCCGGACCCCATGACTTGTCTAGCCATGATACCGATCTCCAAGGCTGTGTGTCCTTCTCGCATATATAAACTTAGTTTCATCCTTCCGAATCAGTATACATTCCCACAATTATGGCCAGCATGGACAACACTACCGTCGTTGGTGACCGCGATACTCTTCGCAAGGATCAAGACTTCTCGCTCCAGTCAAGAGATTTCAAGTCTGCCATCACCCATGGAAAACAGAGACAACTCCAAGAGAACCACTTCTCCACCACGCTCGATTATATGGACGAGGATAGGCCATTCTTTGTTGCAATAGGCAAGGATGGTGTAACTGCTGCACTTCAGAAGCTCGATGCTCAGCTTGTAAAAGTGAGACCTATATCCATGCGTAGGGTCTGCTTCTCAATCATGTCTCAAGGCCGGTCGTGTCAATATCCTGTCCAAGAAGGTTAGTCCTCTACTATCAGTCCACATGCGTACCTTATGCCCTTATGCAACGCAGACGCCAGTCAGCTGGATAGGCAGGGAAATTACGCCTGGACAAATTGGAATGATCAACCACGGTGGATCACCAAAGGTTGTAACTCGTTCTGGTCGGTATCCCGGTTTCCCTTTACGCAACTGGTGGGCACGGTCCTGGTGTGGAACCAGAGGACGTAAGTACTCATCTATTCAGTCTTATCCCATAGTCTCACTTCCCCCTTCATAGTTTCAGATACTGTTATCGAATTCCAAGGTCTGACCGTCGTTCAAGTTGCCCAGAACCAGGCAGCGGTCATTTCTGACCCCCAAAACCACATATTTGTCATCCGGAATGCGGGTTTTGTTGCGTTTGCCGTCGAGGGAACATACGATGTCTTGTCAATTGTTGACCAGACCCACTTGCCCAATTCTGTTAAGGACCGGGTCACTGGCAGCGTTTTGGGTTCGACCCATGAAGTCAAAATGAAAAGCAAAATCAATGATCGCGACGAGAGGGACTTTGTGGTCGCTCTTTTGTGGGCATCATAATCTTGACCCAAGTCCGAGAATCCTGACACATTTATTCGTCCCCTAGCTTGAACATTCCGGCAAATAACTGTGCGGTTCTGCAGCGAGGTGATGACCTCGAGTTGTTGGGCGCAGGACAATCTGTCATCACTAACCCCAGTGTGACTCTGCGCGGCTTGTACACCCTTGGAGAGAATCAGCTTGAGATGCCGACCAAAGATATGTACGTGCTATTCATTTTCACATTGTACTAGTTTACTGATTTCGAACAGCTTCACGCGAGATCAAGTGCCTGTTAGCTTAACAATATATCTCAAGTGGCAGTTAACGGAACCGTTGAGGCTCACTAAACATGGATACAATACTCCTTACGATGCTCTTCGGGACAAGACGCAATCTATACTCACCCAAATTGTCGCTCACTTGGACTATTCCGCTATGGCAAGTAATGAAATAATTCCAAGCCGGTGGTAACTTATAATTTGATGAACCTACAGGTTAAACAGCGCTCGTTTGGACCGGATAATATGGAGGACGGAAGTGATCCTTCTTCGGCTTTCCTTGATGCCCTCAGAACGCGTGCTATGGATGAAATGCATGAAGCTGCACTTGAATACGGTATCATTTTGAAAGATCTTGGTATGCTTCTTCCTTCCTTTGGTCGTACAAGCGCTCATATACTTGGAATCAGCCGTCATTGACAGGCAGTTCAAGGGCGACATCGCATCGACCATGGATAAACTTACAACTCGTGCGTTGCAGGCCCAGGTCGAAGCGGCTGTGAGTCATAAGCTCCATTCAAGGTTGTCTGTGACTGAAATGCCTTCCAGAATGTGGATAGGGAGAACAGTAACAAAGTCAAGCAAGAAGAGGGCGCCCTTTCCGTCGCACGGATCAAGGCGCAATCCCTGAATACCCAGGCGGACGCAGATGCGTATAAGGTTATCGCGGCGGCCAAGGCCCAAGCACAACGTGTACGGATCGAGGCGGAAGCTGCTGCTGAAGCGACCCGCATGGCTGCGGAGGCTGACGCTGCAGCCATTCGAACTAAGGCAAAGGCCGATGCTGAAGTCGTGGATGACTTTGCTCGTCAGATGGAATTCCGACGAATGGAGGTTTCTCGGGTAAAAGCCTTTGGCTCGAAGACTATTTTTGTTCCTTCAGAGGGACTTGGGTCCCAACTGGGAAATGCGATGGCTGTGGGTATGGCTGCTAATATGGGAGCTAATTCGAAGTAGTCTCCCTGTTAAAGCACCTTTCGATTTTCGACTAAGACTGTACAAATACTCCTTATCAATCCCGTCCTTTTTTATGATTATCAGATGCAGTACTGGCTCACATAATTATACCCATATTAATATCATTTAACCGTTATGAATCACAAATGAGTCAACCGGCGGCAGGCGCTGAGCAACCAAAAGTAGACTACAGGAACGGGATGTTTGCTCGTGTTGTTCCGGGTTACGATGAGGTCTCCTCGTGGCTTGGCCCTTCCTTGTCTACTTTGACCACCAACCACCACCACAGTTTTAACTTTCTGTATACTCAACCGTTATCCTCATCTCTTCGCATCGCCATCACCATCGTGCATCAACATGGTCAGGTCCAAGTTCAAAGACGAGCATCCCTTTGGTGCGTAGCCTCGCCTCGCCTGTTTCATTCATTGACTCATACTCTGTCGCAGAGAAGCGCAAGGCAGAGGCAGAGCGTATCCGACAGAAATATCCCGACCGCATACCAGTCAGTCCTTTGCTTGTATCCTAGCTCGTTACATCGGTGGCGTTAATTCTGGTCGGTCTTCACAGGTTATATGTGAGAAGGCGGATAGGACAGATATCCCTACCATCGACAAGAAGAAGTATCTAGTCCCTTCTGTGCGTTTATCGGTGTTTCCTTCTCGTTTTACTCGCCTAACTGTGGGATAGGATCTCACTGTTGGCCAATTTGTATACGTCATTCGCAAACGTATTAAGCTAGCGCCGGAGAAGGCCATCTTCATCTTTGTCGACGAAGTGTTACCGCCGACAGCTGCACTGATGAGTGCTATCTATGAAGAACACAAGTGCGTCCCATTAGTCCGTTCTCCGCGTTAGGTACTCAATCAATTATAGGGACGAAGACAATTTCCTGTATGTCAGTTATTCTGGCGAGAACACATTTGGCGGTGAAGGATGGCTAGAGTTACCATCCGATGCATGATCTTAATTCTCTGTATGCACCCGAAGGATCTTAGAGCAAAGGAACATATGGCGGCATGACCTGGATCGATAGGCTGTCCCGACCTCGTTCTTTCGTAATGCTATCGCCACACTGGCATGAGGTCTCCGTGTATCAGTATTCCGTTGATTCTTCGTGTTTTGCTCCCCTTTTTGTACTTTAATATGTCCCCCCGCCCTTTCATACATGAATTGGATTGTATTGATGAATAGTATGAAATACCGCGCACACGTGTAAGATTGTAGCTCGAGCCGGGGTCATTCCGATGCATCATGACTTCATGACTCGTGAGACGCTAGTCGTGGAAATGTCGTTCGGCACGTCCAACAGATCCTTGGTGCATTTTTTGACGTCTATCAATGTTTTTTCCCTTCGATTTCACGTTCAGAATTCTGTACAACAGTCGCTGCGCACTTCTCGGTGAACCCTGTAACATTCGCAGATCTGAAGGCCAACTCGTACAGAACCACAGCGGTGATTCCTGTGGGCCTAATCCACGCTCAAAGAAGCGATATTCTTCGAATTCGAATTCGCTTCCAATTATGTGCACTTGACCTATTTCGCCGGACTTGACTACCATTCAAATACCACGCTGACAGAAAGCTGTTGAGTGCGTGGTCTGACTGAAACCTTTCACCTTTGCTTGTGCGGAGATTGCAAGTATGTCGCCACCATGTCGCCTAAGGATTAACGACTAATGTCGCAACAACTGATGCACGGCATCATGAAATAAAGCAAGATGGTGAGAGCACATGGATGCTTGTATGTATGCAATGTCCTTGATGCTAAGTATGTTGATAATGCAGATCGTCCAAATCCCCGTTGCCCAAAATTCATAAAAAGCCGGTCCATCGGCTAATGTGCCTCCCTCGTCAAACCATCGGTATGCCTCCAGCTGCGCAGCAACGTCTGCTTGACACTTGCCATGCCATTCTCGTCATTCTCCGCGTGCCCGTACTCCGACTGACCCTTGACAAGCTCGGCAGCGGTGCGACGGTCACCAGGAGCAAATGGTTGATTCCACGAGGTGAAGATGAAGCTGGCAGGGTCCGGAAGCGGGTGTGCCGTGATCTCCTGCAATTCTCGTTGAATAGCCAAGCAGAATGAGTCGAGGTCGAGGTCATTGAGGTCGTAGTTAAAAGGATTTTCACTACATCGACAATAAGCAAGGCTTTTGATAGACAAGAGTAAGAGTATACATACATCTCAGAACCAATCTCAAGGAATCCGAGAAGGAGGAAGGATGCAAAGGCCGTGGCCGGAATCGTCAGGTATTTGAAGGAGTCAAAGACTTGGAACTACAAAAAGGGTTAATAAGGTGGAGGGGAATCAAAGATGAGTTGCTGACGAACCGGCAGTAGGAAGAGATAAATCCAAAGCGACATGCGCAAATGTGCTTGGTACGCAAAGGGAAGCGGAGTAGTAGCGATTCTTCCTAGGTTGTTCATCGTGTCCTGGAGCATGCCAATATTGGCTGTGATAGAGGCCGCAATGGCAGGTTGAATGAGACCATTGCGCATAAGGACTACACTCCAGTCAATCAAGGCGAAAGATGGGGTCAAAGAAAGACATACAAGCTGAGTAGCTAGACAAGAAGATCGTGATCTCTAAAGGAACGTTGCTTTCTTGGAGCTGTGGCTTTATTTTCCTTCCTAAAGCGTTCCTCGTTGCGCCTCTTACGCTGTCGATTCTGCGAGAGAACATCTTGCCGATCCACTTGAAGAAAAGGAGTATCGGAATATAATCGTACAGCGTCACTTTGGGGGGGTTCCGGGCTGGCTTGAGAGGCCGGTGACTATGGACAGAAGCCAGAGCCTTTTCAGGGTCGAACGCTTTTGTCTTGGATTTTGTAGACCGCTTGCCGATGGACTGGAGCCATGACGATGACGGAGCTGGGGAGAGGCTAGGACGGTCTTTAGATTCCGGTGTATCGTTATCAGAAGGCTCGGGGATGGTGGAGTGGACATTGTGATCATAAGGATGTTCTCCATCTTCGGAAGCCTGCCAAAGAGGAAGCATCTCACTGGTTCCGGTGACCGTGTTAGATGCAAATCGTGGCAGGAAGCAGATGAGAGGATAGAGGTCTTGATAGTAGACACCGTTCTCGCCTCGGAGGAAGTGCTGGATAATCATTCGTCACAAGGAAGACCACCACACTAGCAACAGACGTACCTTGATTGCAACGGAAAAGGCCTGCACCAAGTTAATCATAGTCTTTTTCTCGATGACACTCTCCAAAGTAGTCTGCACTTTGTTCTGTTGCTTGTCCAGTCGTTCATTTGGAACGTGTATCCAGATCTGAAGCGGCAAGTTCAGTTCTGGAATAAGTTGCAAGCTGGCTGGAATCACCATCTGAGCTAGGTTCCTTGACACAATGGAGATGTTTGCCCACATCTTTCTTCCATCTTGGTACCTTTCAAACAAGGTTATATACGACAAAGTGCAAGGAGAATCATGACGCACCTTTCATAGGCAGTGGATGTACGGAATGAAATGACCAGACCGAGGACTGTACCCAGCACAGTCAATAGTTGGGGGGAAATGGCCAATGAGTGGGGCGTTTTAATGGACACGAAAGTCACCACTAGGAGATTGAATGCTGAGTAGCGCAAAGGTATTCACGAAAATGTCTTACTCGTAGCAACGGCACTGAAAAACAACACCTCGGGCCATATGTCGTTAATGACGGTGGCATTGAACTTCTTAATAGTCCATTTTCCGCGTAAGACAGGGTTGTAGGCAACCATTAGAAGATATTTTTACAGCTCGAGCCCTGGCGGCTGCGGCTGGATGAGATAATGAAAGTGGGAGAAAAAAGAAAAGAAGGACGTAAAAAATTAAGCTTGGCGTAACGGCCTTTTATACGAAGCAGTCTGATGCTGGGCGTGATCAGGGGAAAACATGTGTCGTGATTTGGCCAGACTGCCGGAAATTCGCAAACAGGATATGTATCCATGGACCAGATGACATCTGGAAGGCCCCTTGTAGGGCTGACCTTGCGATCTTGTCCACTGCGATGTATTCAGAAAAGATGGAACAACGGTTTTGCGGTGCTCTTGCAGCGATGTCAATGTTACAGAGCATAAGCCTCGCCCTGGCCCTGTGTCAGATGACGGTTGTCAGTGGCAACCCGTGACTTTTCGGAACGTTGAAATTTCGGAGTACCCAGCACCTCAACAGACCTCGACTACATAGAACTGGCATTCTAGTTGACTTGTATCACAGGCATCACTCTATCTTCATCAAAGTAAAGATTTCGAATGGTTACTTACCGCCGAAGCTGTGTCCATTTATCTGACCTAGTGTTGACAGTTCTCGGTCAAATCGTTGTTCTAGTGCGGACCTTATGGGCTTCATCTATCTCAGTGTTTGCTAGACTCGAGCCAGTCTACACCTCGGTTGAATCCGCCTGCTCGAGTTGATCGATTGTCATCAACTGGCGGTGAGACTGGTTCGAGTCTAAGTGTTTGCTAATACTGATGTTTTATATCAAGTAACGTCACTATATTGTAAAGATGGTCCCATATTCTGTGATCGCTGTTATATGTGGGGGTCAGTAGCGCTCCACGTCATACCTGGTGCATGGTTCACGAAGACAATGTAACATTCAAGCTAGAGCTGCTTGCATACAGCTTGGCAGTCAGGGACATTTCCATCGATGATGAAACGATGGCAAGGCTCGGACATCGTCATGAACCGAGTTTTGGGGACTTCGCGCGCACAGAAGGGTCTCCGAGATTGCCGAAATAATGGTTCATGATGAAGTCAAAATCGCTCTGTTCTCCCGCGCAAAACACATACAAGATCTACACAAACAGTTCTAAGTAAGATGCAGGTACTTACATAACTGCGTGTAACTTGAATGAAGGTTTTCCCTGTGACCAAACGACTTCTATCAGAAGTTAGGTTCGACTAGGTTTGACAACTTCCGTCAGAGTGTGAATGGAGTCCCACCGTCCTCTTATACCATGCACAGAGGTTACGCAAATTTGTACGTTACAGGTCCCAGAGCCTTGTACTGACGACTCGGGGAGGAAAATTTTCTTCTTTTCAATAGCTCGCGGCAGATGGTATTAGCCTGGAGAGGGGATCCCGAGTTAGGTCATTTTGACAAGTCCATTTTGAGGATTCGTCGCCTTCAGTGCATTCAAGATCAGTAAGCTGAAATCCGGGGTTAAGAATACAAACCTCCGGACCGATGTACTTGCATGGGACCAGATATCAATGGTACTTACAAGATTTCGCCCCGGCCTTAGCACAGAAATGAGGGGTGGGGCAAAGACGTGTGATTACTTATCAAATTCTGAAGGAACATAGAAGAACCAATTCCCACCCAGATAGCGCCAGTCTCACTGACCTACGATGTCCACTCTCCTTGACCAAATACGCGGCCTTCTCACCGTCGATGTCGATTCCATGGATCCGGCCGTGGCGGTTCGGCACACCAGCGATAGCATCAAATTCGTAGACATGACCTCGAATCAGGCAATTGTGGCCGGAACTGCGACCCCAGAGCTGCTTGCGGAGGCAGTGAAATTAAGCAGCGGCGGGAGCATCGAACGAGTATTGGATATTTTGGTGGGCTCTTTGATATGGTCATGGATCCCTTCCCGCTGACCGGGACGATCAATGCATAGACCGTCCTTCTAGCGAAACGAGTCCTTCCATACCTCTCCGGGAACGTGCACGCTCAAACAAGTCCCAGTGTTGGCTATAGTGTGGAGGGAACGGTAAATGAAGCTCGAAGAATCATTACAACATTCGAAGAGTTGAATGTTCCACGAGAGAGGGTTTGTATAAAAATACCAATTACACCTGAGGGAGCACAGTCATGTAAAATTCTCCAAGATGAGGGAATCCAAACACTTGGAACATGCATATTCGGGGTGGAGCAAGCCATCGCAGCGAGCTTGGCAGGCTGTGTGTACCTCGCACCATACTTCAATGGTAAGGACGATACGTATCTTCGGTGGCCCCATCTCAACGGTTACTTCGTCAACAGAACTGCGTGTGCATTTCGAAGACGGACTATGGAAAGCATACAAAGTGGGCGTGAAGGGAGAGGAACATCCGATGATTGACGTGATACGAACAATCGTGACGGCTTATAAGACTACGGGAACCAAGACAAAGGTCATGCCAGCGAGGTGCGTATTACTTGGATAGACGATGAAGGGGATCCTGAGCTCATCGATTGCCACAGTATTGTCACTGCTCAAGAAGTGATCGCACTCGCAGCTCTGCAGCCTGACCACATGACATTGTCGGGCGCCGTGCTCGATGAACTGGCTAGTCTTCCTCCGGTGTTCGTCGACCGATTCGATGATATTTTGAAACGGGAATTAACAGCCGAGGAGTTAAAGAGTGCGTATATCGTTGTCTCCCGGGGGTATCCTAACCGCATATATAGCTGTTGAACAAGATTACCTAGCAGATGGCGGTAAGTTGTTGAGGGAGGCGTTTGATAGGAACGCGGAAATGGCGAGAAAAATGGAAGACGCGTTGTCCATCTTTGCAGACTGCGAGCAAAAGACAAAAATCAGCATTGAGGCGCTTTTGGTGTGATCGCATTTTCGAGGGCAGGAATTACGTGCTTAGTGAACGAATCTATGATGTGAGTAAGATATTCTGGAGTGTTCTGGTCCTGCATGGTACCCTCTAGGACGTCAAGGGTGAATGAAGGGCCGTATAGTGGGAAAAAGGGATGGTCGTAGGGGATTTCAGTGTTAACAGGTAATGGATCAGATAGCTATATGTATGTTAGTGCCATGGTTGATGTAACCTGATGAGACTCACAGCGATAGACGTCAGATATGCCCAGGCTCTAGCTGCGTTAGGGGAGTTGTACCCTCCTCCGCCGAGCAGGAGTTTTTTCCCGGGAAAGGTCGTGAGAATGCGATGAATATAATAGCCCATCGATCCAGGGTGATCAAGTGAAAGGGACCAGTTGAACATCGCATGAGGGTCCTCCGATAACGCGTCAACGCCGCATTGAACTATAATGTGTGTTGGCGCAAATACTTCCGCGACCTTTTGCACAAGGGGAAACACAGCCATATATGTTGAGCATGAAGCGCCAGGCTGGAGAGGAATAGAGAGAGTGAAGGGGTCAAACGGCGGATCAGGCTGGTTGGGCAGCTGGAGTGGTGCGAGAGGCGAGACCGGGAAGAACCCAGGCGAAGTGTGATGAACACTGAGCGTTAGAACTGAATTTTGCAAATAAAACGCTTGAGAAACCGCGTCGGAGAAATGTAGGTCGAGGTCAATATACATGATACGGGGACGAGGGTAGTGAACCTCTTTGACACGCCTCATGGCAAGGATAGCCAGGACGCAATCAGCTACGTAACAGAAACCGGAGGCAGCCGATTTCTGTGCATGGTGGCGCCCACCGTCCCAGCATATGGCGACGTCGGTGATTTGCAGGGCCTTGACTGCAGTTAGGGTGGCACCTGCAACAAGCTGGACGTAGGATGGGAGTCCTGGGAAGACAGGACAGTCGTCCGTGAGTCCATGCAACGTCGAGGGTAAAGCGTTGTCATCGAGAACAACGTCGAGGTAGTCATCGGAGTGATATTCACGCAGCTCTCGGACTGTTGCCGGAACGGGTCGGACGACTTGGGCTGTTTTGAGAAGGCCGAGCGAATTGACAAGCGAATGAACGATTTTAGAACGATTTTTGTTTGATGGGAGACGCGATGCAGCCTCGACAAGCTGCGAACTGACGATATAGACGACCATCTTCGTGGTAGTCGACGTTCAGGAATTTCACGATCACATGACTGCGCAAGCTTACAGTTTGACTTTCTTGTAGTATTTCACCACCACCAGCATTTGAGCAACGTCTCAGTAAAAGTAGCCTCTTATAGTACAAGATATTAGAAGGAGATCCCCAGTTTTTCTATCCACTGTCGTCTTGGCATGCATCTACTATCGGATGCCATTTTTACCTTAAATACAAACAAGTAAGCTCCCCCGAGGTCTTTCGCCTCCCAACTTACATACAATATGAGCTACTATTTTCTCTGAATCCAATGATAGCCCTCCGACTGGGTCAGCGCAGAACTCTCCGAACAATCAGCGTGGATGACTACGAGATCACTGTCGTTACTCGGACTCTTTTCTTGGGAGCCATGAGCTCGTTTCATTCCTTCTAGTTACTCCGTAGACTTGCTTAGTTTGTAAAAGTGGAACTAAGAGAATCCTGCTTGCTGCCTATCTCGGCAAGCACTGCGTACAATCGTACTAAATCACTCTAAAGCAGCTAGTAAAGCAGTGTGCGTATTTCAAGTTCAGCAGTAGGTATTATAGGCATAACTTGATATCAGAAAACGTATCAGAATCACAGATGCGCTTCCCTTCTCGCCCATCCTTCACTAAAAACTCGAGTTCTTGTACGCCACCCCAGCTTCTCCGAAAAGATACGCAGGCTGACTCTCTAGGTATTAAATTATCCGATAGAAAGTCCAAAAGTATTGTCAGGCGCAGCGTGCGATCTCGAAGGGAACGTATATAAACGTAACTTATGTAACTGAAGTTGGTATTAAGTAGATGCGTTATACTTACATGCTGCCACCATCAATTCATAGAGCCGAGCATAAAGTCCTCTACGGTCAATCGATGCTTCCCTTACGGACCAGAGTACCCAAAAATTTCCCAGAGAATACAGAGAAGTCCCCTCCGGTGTCCCGCTCTCGCATTCGATTTGAGAAACAGCGAGAAGGCGGAGCTCAATCTTCTTAAAACTGCCGCAGAATACAGGTCCGATGTTATGCAACCGGCTCAAACCGAGTCGGTCTCAACTTGAAAGGCAAGTGGAACCAGCCTCAGTAATATGGGGGTACGTAGTCTCCGGGGACGCGCTCCGACCGTTGGCATGAGAAACAAACGTTATTAGAGACACAGGTTTTGTAGTTAGTGTGAAAAATAAGAGGTCAAGCGCTTTTTTGCGACAAATGAGGCTAGTCGAGGGGCGTAGATGATTGTTTTCCCGGTGCGAAAGCGGTCAGCGGCAGTAGCCCCGTTGGGGTGCGAACGACGAGTATATTGAGATCTGGAAGTCACTAGAATGGTTTGCCGTTCAATAGGATGGAAGTTGATCAACTTTTGGAAGGGGTGTAGGCATGATTTACTACGTACTGCAAGGGTTACCAGAATGTACTTCTGTAGCACACTTAGCGAGCAGTTCTGGGGCGCCTTCCAGTATTTGTGGAACAAAAAAGGAGATATTAAATCGCCAGAGGAGAATCAAAGTTCAAAAGGTGTCAATTGAGTGTTGTTATAGAAAACACGAGTTATTTTTTTTTTGATCGCGTCGCGATCTGTACGTACACGTGGCTCAAGATCAGTCCGGCGGTGTCGATGGATGTGAACAGATGTGGATGCCAAAGTCGACGTTAAAACGTCAAGAGGTCCATTTTGATAAAACGTCGGTCATCAGTCATGGTAAATTTTGGTCCGTTGCAAGTCAAGAAAGAGTAGATAGAATTTATGTGCAGAACGTCGAACAAATAATGTCATTCAGTGTGTAAGCGCCACCAGACATGTATTAGGTGCATGGAGCAACTACGGCCAAGTTTCTCGTCTGTGAATTCGATCGACGCGACAAACTCGGAGAGAAGACGAGAACGGTTGTGACGGAGGAGGATCCGCAAAACACGCGTCGTCCCTGGATGTTTACGTTCCTCGATAGAAGAGCGGCATGGCGAAGAGATAATCAAAACAGGTGTGACCCTGTGAGTGTTGATAGGCTACCTGGTATCCGACTGTGCGACTGCAATGCGCCCCATTGGTCACCGGAATTTGAGGGTGCGTTTGGGAAGAACGAGCAGCCGAAGAATAGCGTTGATTGATGTCGATAGAGTCGATAGGTAAGTAAGAGAACCAATATCATGGTCATCACGCGTTGGAACGTTCTCCAAGTTGGATAGACGTCACGGCGACTCGGCTCAACACGTGTCGACATCGTTAAAATCAGTCGGCGAGACTCCTCCGCAGGATAGTTAGCCGTCTGTCAGCGCGACGGATGTCGCAAATACGCTTAAATTGGCACGTTGTTACTGATATTTATGCGATGCTAGTAGGCGCGAACGGGAGCAGGTGATCGGCAGAAGCCATGCGTGGGAGAAAATTGTGATCCCGAGGTCAAGAAGCGCAGTGGAACCTCCCGGGACTTGCCATTTATAGAAATCGACACTCCACTCTGGGGGCGGGCGGACGGCAAAGGCCGGAGACCAAGGCCAGCCTGGTCCAGGCGCGTGCCCATATTAAGATGCAAAGCGAGTCGTCGAGGTGCCCACCCGCCCATTTGCACCGGGAGCAACATGCTGGAATACAGCCAAATAAGAGCCGTGTCCCGAAAAGAAAGGATCTGAAGGAATACAGGTAAAATAATAAAGAAATAAGAAATTGTATTAGAGGCGTGTTTGTGCATGTTGAGACGCTAGGCTTGTGACCAGTCCTGACCCTTCATCCTCTCCTCCTCTTCCACTCCCGTCCCTTCTCCACCGCATACCCTGTCCGTTGCCATCCAGTATCCCCTCTACCTAGGCCCTTTTCCTACTCTTTCTCCCCGTCCTGTTTCCGTCAACTCTTCTTATACGACCGCTGGCTACTGTCTGTGTCTGTCGAGACAATCTCCTGCTGTATCTTCTGCAATGTCAACCCATGGACCCATAAACGGCGTAAAGATGTCTCGTACGTCGCCCCATTTTTCCATTCCTACCCTAGTACTCACCCCCGTATTCTCATCTTTTCCTTTCACTTCCTGTCTTGTTGTCGATATATCGATTTCCATCGGTTCTTGTTTCCTCGTTCTACAGCTATCGATGATCCCCACAAAGTCGTCAAGGTCATTGCTTCGGAGGGCAAGTCCGGCGACACACGTGAACTGTCCTATTCCAACTGCAAGGTCATTGGAAACGGCTCTTTCGGTGTCGTTTTCCAGGCGAAACTGCTCGGCGTTCCCAAAGAGAGTGAAGATATCGCCATCAAGAAGGTTCTACAGGACAAGCGCTTCAAGGTATATAATCTTCTATTCCTGTTACTTCCGCATGCCGAATGTCTCGCTTCCCCAGAACCGTGAACTTCAGATCATGCGGCTTGTTTCGCATCCGAATGTAGTCGACCTGAGGGCCTTTTTCTACTCCAATGGTGACAAGGTGCGTCACTGCTTTCATAAAGACAGCTCATCGCTCATTTTACCGCAGAAAGACGAGCTCTACCTCAATCTCATGCTGGAATATGTCCCTGAAACCGTCTACCGCGCTAGTCGTCACTACGCCAAACTCAAACAGCCCATGCCCATGCTCCAAATCAAACTGTACATGTATCAACTTCTCCGTTCACTCGCCTACATTCACTCCGTTGGTATCTGCCATCGAGACATCAAACCACAGAATCTACTCCTCAACCCTGCCACCGGTGTCCTCAAGCTTTGCGATTTCGGTTCTGCAAAGATATTGATCGCTGGCGAGCCAAATGTCAGTTATATCTGCTCCAGGTATTACAGGGCACCGGAGCTCATTTTCGGCGCTACGAATTACACCACCAACATTGGTACGACGCATTTATCATAACTTTGACTCTTGTTCGATACTCACTGTCGATTGTTATTTTTGCAGACATTTGGTCAACGGGATGTGTGATGGCAGAGTTAATGCTAGGCCAACCGCTGTTCCCTGGTGAGAGCGGCATCGATCAGCTGGTGGAGATCATCAAGGTGCTTGGAACGCCGTCGAGAGAGCAGATCAAGACGATGAATCCTAATTATATGGAGCATAAATTCCCACAAATTAAGCCTCACCCCTTCTCAAAAGTGCGTGAAGCATGTGACTCAAATAGAGTTATTTGATACTGACATGATTAATGACAGGTGTTTCGGCCTCGTACATCCCCCGAGGCAATTGATTTGGTGGCGAAGTTGTTAGAGTACACACCTGGCGCAAGGCTCAGCGCGATAGAGGCCATGGTCCATCCCTTCTTTGATGAACTGCGGGTCGAAGGTGCGAGGATGCCCAATGGGAAAGAGTTCCCGTTGCTGTTTAACTTTAAACGTGAAGGTATGTTCCACGGACGCTGTTCTGCAGATGCTGTTGTGCTAATAACAAACTTACCAGAACTCTCTGTACGGCCGGATTTGATCCGTCAACTTGTTCCACCACACTGTGAACCAGAGCTGGCCTCCCGGGATATCGTGTTAAACGGCTTCGTGCCCATACCATTGGAAGACCTAAAGATAACGCTGGACTGACGATGTGTGGCGGTCTATACTCGTGCCTTGCGTTTGATTTTCTCTTCATCTTTCTTTCATCCAGTCCAACTTTATATATATATCTTGAATTCAATGCCGAGCAGGAGATGTACACGATGTTGCAATGATTGTAGTATTGAAGAGCGATTCGTGATAGCGGTGTTATCTGAGAAATATGAAATGCAAAAAATACACCAGTATTTGACGAGAATTGCGACATGTGGCGTTGAGTTTGCACGAGATCACTATGATCGAACTTCTACCACTTGACCCTACTTGGTCTCTATAAGTAAACAGCGCACCTTATTTCTTACTTTCTCACCATATCCCGCCCCTTCTTCCTTCCCGACCACCATGGCGGCGAGTACGTCGTATGTCTGCGACACAATTCCCGCTGCTCGCCTCGCCCTCGACGCCAAGACCGGAGATACCCCAATGTCGTCGCCGCCACCGAATGACCACGACGACGTACCCTGCCAGCAGCCAGAGCAGGAATCTCATGTAGAAAGCGAGGCAGAGTCGCCGCCGCCATTCCTGCAGCAACCTCCAGCAAGAAAGTTATGCGTGAGGCATCAAAGGATGGCAGATGAAGGGACGAATTTGAAGCTACAGCAGGTGCGAGTCTTTGAGTGAAGACGAGGAACGACTACTAACTATCAGTGCAGTCGCTGGACGCTCTCCCACTCGAGGACAGGTCGGCGGTCTCTGCAATCTGGTCCAACTTTTCATCATCATCCCACCCACGAAGGGCATTGATTCTCCAAGGCCTGCTCACCATGTGCTGCTTTTCCCAACTTTCCCTTCTTACCGAACAACTTGCCCACCTCATCAGAATCGATCCGTTCACTGTTCTTCCCCGTGAAGTCTCTCTTAAAGTTCTCACCTATCTCGATGCAACTTCTCTATGTCGCGCGGCACAAGTCACCAAACACTGGCGCAGCCTCGCTGACGATGACGTCCTATGGAGGGGCATCTGCGAGCAGCACATCGGTCAAAAATGTAGAAAGTGTGGCTGGGCGCTGCCTATTCTCGAGAAGAAACGAACATTTGCCAAGGCCTTAACGCCGCCGCCAAGCGTTCCGTTGTCGTCGCCCGAACAGAGAGCAAAGAGACCGTTGGAGGATCCTGCTGATATGTCCGAACGGCCACTGAAACGGTCCAGGTCGGATGACGGCAGTGACTCCTCGACATTGGGAGATGAGTCTGCGTGCGCCCTCCTTGCTCCTCTTGCCCCAGTACCGACGACCCAGGTCACGCGCCCATGGAAAGACGTTTACAGCGAGCGCATGACGATAGAACAAAACTGGCGGCGTGGACGGTGTACGGTCCGCACTCTCAGAGGGCACAAAGATGGCGTTATGTGCCTGCAGTTCATGGAAACGCTATCACATCCTGCATTCCCTGTACTCATCACTGGTTCCTACGATCGTACAGCCCGAGTGTGGAACCTTGAGACTGGACTCGAGTTGCACTGTCTAAAGGGGCATACAAGAGCTATCCGTGCTTTACAATTCGATGAAGTCAAGCTGATTACAGGGAGCATGGATTCGACCCTTAAAGTGTGGGACTGGCGACGGGGCAGACTCATCAGGACGCTTACGGGGCACACGGAAGGCGTTGTCTGTCTCAACTTTGACTCCAACGTCCTCGCAAGCGGCAGTGTTGACTCGACAATCAAAGTGTGGAATCTAAGGACGGGAGGCGCATTTACGCTGAGAGGTCACTCAGATTGGGTCAACGCGGTCAGGCTTTGGGATTCCAACCCATCGTCGACACCTTCTACTACCATGAAAAGTCCGATGTTCGACACACCCGGATGCGCTGCGCCACAGATCGATCCAGGGAAGATGCTGTTTTCGGGATCGGACGATGGCACTATAAGACTCTGGGATTTAACACAACGGGCCTGTGTCAAGATTTTCACCGGTCATGTGGGGCAGGTACAGAGTCTCAAGTTGTTATTCGCAGATGACTGTAGCGGAGAAGAGGTGGAAGGTGACCAAGTCAAGGACGAGGAGAGTGAAGAGGTGCCGCAGTCCCGGACCAGGGCAAAGAAGCCCATTCTGATCTCTGGAAGTTTGGACAACACCATAAAGCAGTGGGACATCGATACGGGGAAGACTGTAAGGACATACTTCGGGCATATCGAAGGCGTCTGGACAGTTGCGAGCGACAAAATGCGGCTGGTCAGTGGCAGCCATGATAGGACTATCAAGGTTCGTTTTGTGTTTATCTCAAAATGTTTCTTACTAAATTATCTGCAGGTCTGGTCGCGAGAAGATGGTAGTTGTACGGCTACGCTCGTAGGGCATATGGCCGCAGTGAGTTGTCTCGCTTTGGGTGAAGACAAAATCATTTCTGGCGGCGACGATAATGACGTCAAAGTCTGGAGTTTCAGCGAGTGAATCATACCATCTTCGTATCACTTCCACAATTCTATTCACCCGCATCTTATTGTTATATTTCGCTTTAGTTATTGCTGTCGGTCGGTCTTGGCTTTCGTTGTTTTTACTTTCAATATTACATTATTGTCTACCAATACACATCTAGTTTACGGATACAGAGGAAGGATATAGATTAGATACATAGATACGCAAGCGCAGTTAGATGTCCATCATCGTTTCAAGAAGCAACGGGTATCGATATCGGTAATGAAAGGGAAGCATCTGAAGGTGATAATCAGGATGTAGTTGGGAAGCCAAGCCTCTGTAGCTCTGAGGTGCGATTCCTACGCATACGAGATTCTTCAAGTTCACGGGCTTTTGCCTCGCTGAGCAATGATTGCTCGAATTTTGGATCATCTAGACGAATATTTCGCAATTGATGTTCCAGGTAGCGTAAATAGCCCAGCGGGCGATACCCTTCCAGATCTGGTGACTTGTAATACAAAACTTCCTTGACTTTATCGATGAACCGTACATGTCGCTCAAAATTAATGAGCGTGCGACCCTCGCGTTCAATAGTGAGCTGATTGTTCTGTAGGACAGAGCCTAGATCTTGGATGTGAACATCTAAACGGTGTCAATAGGGTATACAAGGAACATTTCGGGACGCACCAATCCAAGGGACACACTGTTCCCTTTCAAATAGCTGGGCGGGTTGCCCTAGGCTCCTATGATAAGCCTGGTACTTGTGCGCAGGATTTATAATGTTGATAAGCCCGTCCATAGATTGTCGCTGGCGAGACGTCAGCTGCCCTAGAGTCGTCTTCAAATGATCTTGGATGGCCTCTGATTGCAAGGCTGTGGCTATGGCAGCCACCGAAGCGAAATTCCTCATCTTCAAGCATTCCTTTACACAATGATGCAATGATGCTTAGTATAGACCACTTGGGTGTAATGATAGAGCGATACCTGGCCTGTGTTGACGAAAAATACCAACGTCCTGGTTCTTTCGTCGAGGCGCGGGGTACGAATGATGGTATGTTGGACCCACAATTGAATTTCTTTATTAACCTTCTTGGCGGCCTCTACTCTATTCCCCGTTTCGCGTCTGAGATGAAGAATGTAGTCGGCTGGAAGAAAGGCTCTGTATTTGTCACCCTCCATCAACGTCAATGCGATGGCCAGATGCTTAGGCTGCATCTCTGAAGATCTTGGGATATTGCAAACAGGCGACTCCGGAATTATCGCAGAAGCTGACTAGGAAGCTGTCAAGAAGTATCTGGTGAGAAGGATGGCCATGCGTACTCTGACATCAATAGCTCCCAACACCTCCCTGACTTTCTCGTTCATTGTAGAAGATCTTTTCACAGACAGGGCCGATATGCAAAATTCCTTCATCCGCGAGAGTAAGGGAGCGTCTACATAGAAATTACTGTTGGATAGCCAATACAAGGTCAGCGCATAGACGCTGATGTGATGTGAGCAACACGTTTCCAATTAAATGCCGGAAATCCATACTTGTATTGTATGTCAACTCTATTGCGAGCGTGCAATTGCTGGTCACGTTCAGCATCATAGAACCGACGCGCCAGCATAGCAAAAAAATTCTCGGCTGGTATAAAATCCACCAGCGTAGCTAGTAAAACATCCCGATATTCGAGGTCCTTTTGCAGATCTTAAAAAAAGTGAATATCAGAGTTGATTCGAGGGGAAGAGATGGAGCCATACTGTTCGTGTTGATAAGCCGTTCAACAAGGCCTTCGAGTGTACCAGAGACAACAGACATAGAAGAATTCAGATGATATATAGTTTCACCTGGCTCAGCCTGCGGCAATAGTGTCAGAGATCGAGGGCTTGATATTCCAGAAAATTGACTGACAGCAGGAGAAGAGTCTTGTTCAGAGGCAGGACTGGAATGAAGGGTATCCCCGGGAATAGTATGGCCGGAAGACGGAGGAGTGGATGATGGACACTCAATTGGACGCGGTATAGAGGGGGCCATAGGAAAGGAGGAAGACGATGAGGGCGAAGGAGTATGATTGGGGCCATGTATCACAGGCGGAGAAGGGCCCTTAGATGAAGGGGGCGCTCGATTCCCAGTACCACTATCCGCAGTGGACGGACGCCTGAAATTCAGTATGGATCGTCGTTTCGGAGAAGCTGCTAGCCTATGAGTAATAAATCAATACAAGATAAATAAAATTTACCTGCAGGTGGTGTCAATACCTGAATGGACAAAAGCTTCTCCTTAATTTCTGTCATCGAGGGTCTCGATTGAGGTCTCTTAGTATTCCAGCAACTCTTCATCAATGTCCAAAGGTCGTCACTAAGGCCACGCGCAGTCACGTCGCGTCCAGGTCGTTGTGGAACCTTTCCTAGATAGACTTCATGTTGCACAACGGCGTCCCCTTGGATATAGTTAAATGGCTGTTCGCCCGACAAAATTTCGAGCGCCACCATGGCGAATGACCAAACGTCTGAGAAGGTCGATATAGTGCCACCGGTACGTAATAGTTCGTAGGCACCCCATCTTGGATTGATCGCCGGAGAGGAAGTCATCCCCTTTCCACACTAAGGAAAGGATGAACACATCAGGACAAGATGGTCCTCTGGTATGTTTCCCACTTACGTCTTCCAAAAACTTTGACATCCCGAAGTCAGACAGGCGAGGCGTTCCGTCACGCGAAATAAGCACATTGGCCTAAATGGTAGAAAATTAGGTAAGATATCCGGTGTTAGAGAAGAAAACCTACGCCGCGCAGGTCTCCATGTATAACTTTATTGAGGTGAAGATACTCCATGCCTTAAATAACAATGACTCATAGAATAGTGAGGAGCTTGACGAAAGGGTTACCTTCTGAAATTTCGCTCAGGATACGTAGTCTATCCACCTGCGGGTTGTTTTTTATGAAGTCATTGACGGTCCCATTATCCATCCATGGGCTGACCTGTCGTTGATGTCAGACGTTGCTTGGGGGGGAAGCTGTCCTGACACGCACAGAGTAAACGTCATCGTCAATACGTAGGAATCCATATCTAGAAACATCAGCAGGTGGCCCGATGAGACAAAGAAGAAAGCTCGCTGACAGAGGAACTACATGTCTGTGGGTTAGACCCCTCCAAATGGTAACTTCTCTTACAAACCGCTATAACTTTTGTCAGGACACTGAAATCCTTTCAGAGTAAGAATCGGGTGCCCACCCTTTGCACGTCTTGGTTTCCGCTTTCAGCAATCCTTGGGAGTCTGACCGACACCTTTTGAGCAGTGAATATTAGCAAATCTTCGAAAGGGAATCAGTGCTGACAGATTCCTTGTCCAGCCATTCGCCTGTTCAAAGAAAATCAATGATTGAGAGCTGACAAAAGTGTGAGTGGTCGCTTACCTTTATAAATATCGTTGTACGTTCCTCGAGCAGTGATCCGTCTCTTAATGGTTACTTGTCCCGTTACTGTATAAAATATCAAAACAGGAACAGAAGACCTGCGAGACTGACTTACAATCTTCCATAGGTGGCAGTTTGGCGGTATGCTGGTGAATTTGCCATAGGCCATATCTGAAGTTGTGCTGCTGGTTGGGCTCCAGCTCGGAATCACGAAGTTCCTGGCAACAAAACAAATGCGGGTAGGTGGGAGGTCAAATGTTGGCGTGCAATACATACATTCTGGAGGGACACCATGACACCTTCAATCATTTCCGGTGGATGTGCTTCGGTAAGCGCCTTCATATCCTCGATGCTGTTGACAATTCGTTCAAGCAGCTCGCGAATTTCGGCTTTATCACGTTCTTGGATAGCTCTAGTTTCCGACTGCCCGCGAGCCAAATGCAAACCTAGTTGTATCTACGAGGTGCTATTGTCAGTATTAAAGGTCTGTTTGATAAACGAGTCATGTACGTTGATGTTTTGCATAGCCGCATCAATTTCCCGATGAAGACGATCGATTCCTTGCTTTATCTCGCTTTGCTGAAAGAAACTTCGCAGTTGGCTTAATTGTGCCCACTCGGTGACTTTCCTGTGGGTGCGTTGGACGATACTAATAGAATTAGGAAGACGATAGAAGTGTAGAAAGGGAACGACATACGCTGCCACCTCATCTACCAACTCCGAGGGCCTTTGACCTTCTAAGCCCACTGAGCTATCTCTCAGCGCCACCATTAGGCTGACACATCGGTTACTAATGTCTTCGCATTGTTGCTAGTGATGAACTGTCGATAGGTGTCGGCAAATGAAGGTATGAGAAGTCTTACTCTATACAACTTCACATTTTCAAGGTTCTCATAGGTAGCCTTCACTATATAAGTGCCCGAGATTAGATAAAACGGGCAAGAGTAAGGGAGAGAATAGCTCACAGAGAGAGACACCAACCTGTAAGCCAGGAACTCCCACACCGGTCACTAGATCCAGTATGCTCATGAGGGGAGTGAGGGGAAATGAGGAGGGGTGATAGTCATCACAGCGACTCGGACAGCGAGGTACAGTAATGCTGCCGGTGCCTGCTCGGGAACTTGATTATTTTTGATCAATTGAAATTGCCCTAAATTGAATGCTGTGCTTTTAAATAAATTGTTTGATAGGACTCATGTACTACGTACTAAAACACTGGGACGAAGAGTGAATGTAGCGTTGATGGGCGGCAACTCGCACTGAGAAATGTATGCTGGAGATCTCATCCATGCAAGTACGTACCACGATAAGGTATGCCTCAAGCGGAACCACGTGGCATCATGTCTGCGGGTGCGTCGGTAATATACCCAAAATAGCCTTCGAAGCATTGTGGGATTTCAAGTCTTACTTGCCACGTCCCCGGTTCCACTTGATGCATAGATTATTGATAAAGTGTGAAAAGCTTTTGTCGGTAGCGTGGCCGAGTTGGTCTAAGGCGTTGGATTTAAGCTTTCTTGATTCCCAATGGACGTTAGTCCGCGCGAGTTCGAACCTCGCCGCTGCCAGAGTGTTTTCCTTTTAAGTTTTCAAAATTTACATGCACATAATGTGGACTATGTAGTATGAATGTTAACATTGAACGTTGTTTAGTTCAGCGATTGCAGCAAGCTGCAGTATACAGCCAGCAAAAGTTATAACCATGATACCACCTCTGGAATCCTAGGACTGAAAATCCAGAGTAAGGTTGTGCCCGGCTTCCGTAAATGCTATCGCAATCTCGAAAGGCCATATCTGCGGAGATAAAACAAGACTGACTAGCGCCTTGCCCTGACTAGCCCTTAATTGTCACAAAGCATTGAGATGATTACATGGTCAGATGCAATAGAAATTTCTGTATTACGGTCGTGTACGCAATCAAAAGAGCTAGCATTGCGCCTGTCAGTTTGAATGCTGCAATGGCGATGAATCACACGTACATCATTGATGTTATCCTGACCTCCAGGTCCTTGACGGACTCTACGTTTCATAGTATTCGTGAAAAGGCCTCGCACAGGTTCAGAATCAGTATTACTAACCTCCGCGTTGGTTTAAATTCCTCAGGTGCCGGGTCTTCACCCCAGAAGCTGCCAAGCGAGCTCTTTCCACCGGGTTCGGTCCTTACCCGTCTAAGGCACGAGATAAGTAGTCATACAAATAAAGGCTTAGAGAAGGACCACAGACCTGCTGGGTTTGACGGTCGATGCGAATGGGATTCCATACTCCTGTTCCTCCTCCGCAGGGGTTACGGAGACAGGTTGTTCGGGTGTTTCAACCTAGCGAGGGACGAAACGCACAGGTCAGATTCTGATGGCAAAAGAATCAAAGTGAGGGAATATTCACCTGCTGTGAATCTTTTTGCGGTGCTGAGGCTAGAGCATCCTCCTGTTCTTGGAAGTCATCGCCGAAGATGTCGGTGTGTGGCCCACCAGGGACAGTTCGTACGCGACGCGTAGGTTTGAACGCGTCGATTTGTTCTAAGCATTATTAGATGGAAAGGGACGCGAGCTCTTATGCTATGAAACGCTCACCGGTGACTGGAGATGCCGAGGGAGATGCTGCGGCTTCAGCAGCATCAAGCTGGTGGAGTGGCGGAGAGAAGATGCCAAAGGTCGCGTAACCTAGGACGCGTTAATGAGGGCAGAGAAGATAGTGAAATATCACTCACGAGGTAACTTTTGAACATTGGTAAAGTTGGTATCCACAGTGGTACCGGTATACCTGCATATATACAATGAACATCCCATGGAAAAGAGAGTGGAGCTGTGTCTACTTGAGGAACTCAATAAGAGATCGTTTCGTAAAGATGATATTGGTGTTGTCCCAGTCGAGCATCCCTGACAAAATCATGGTGAATTGGGTATCGATAGGTATCAACAAGGGATCTAACCAAGGTTCGCAGGCCAGTCCTTTTCCTTTGTCATATCGATGGTACCGGAAGGCGTGAAGCTGAGTGTTGGTTAGACAGCTAGAGTCTCAGTAAGTCCTGTACGTACGAGGTAGACATTCTGGCAATAACTGAGGCTGGTGTCGTTGAGGTAGTTGAGGGTAGTTGACAAAGGTTGCCAAGGTTTGTTGATCCAGTGACCGTCGCGACTCGTGACGTGACTTAGATGTCTTCTCTTAGACCGCTTCAGCTATGCCTGACCCGAAGGACCTTTGCTACCCACCGTATCCTTCCCTCGACAGCCTATACAGATGCTCACAATCCAAAGAATCCAGCTACAACGACGACGCCCAACTCAATCTCTGTGGAACAACGACATGCTCTAGACAGTGCACTGAGAGTCGACCAAGCCGGAGAAATTGCAGCTGTTTCGATTTATCAAGGCCAGATGGCCGTGCTAGGGCGAGATGCAAAGTTGAAACCAATGCTCCAGGTTTGCAGCTCTCACTGACGTGCTTTGTTGCTCGTCTTTACGCATTGTATATCCAGGAAATGTTGAATCAGGAGAAAAAGCATATTACTGTAATGGACAAGCTGCAAGTACAGCATAGGGTCCGTCCTACCATTTTGACAGAGGTCGCAAGGGTTGCAGGATTTGGACTGGGTGCAGCGACGGCTCTCATGGGCAAAGAGGCCGCAATGGCCTGCACAGAAGCCGTTGAAACCGTCATTGGAGAACACTACGACGAGTAGGTCCCCTTCTATATGCCTCGTTGGATGTGCTCAACTCTGCTTGTATGCAGTCAACTGAAAGAGATGGAATCGTTGCCCTCAGATCATCCCAGTGTGCCTTTATTGAGAGATGTGATACGAGAGTTTCGTGATGATGAGCTTGAGCACCTTGACACCGCTGTCCAGAATGATGCTCAAAGGGCGCCTGCACATGCTCTGTTGAGTGCGATTGTCGGGACCGGTTGCAAAGTGGCCATTGAGCTTTGCAAGAGAGTTTAATTGCTTGTAATTATATGTTCCTACAACCAATATCATCGTCATTCTGGCTTGACGGACAATGACTCTGTTTTCAATGCTCCACCCCACTTCCAGCGCGACTAAAACAGTCAGTCAGCAACAGCACAGCAAAGAAGGAAGGATTCCGCGTACGTCCGTTGACGAGGCCAGCAAGTAAATGGCACCTGGGAACGCGATGAAAGCCAGGACGCCCGCTCGGATGTTGGATGGCGTCCAGCGAAATCGTAGGTAATTGGTTTCGCGCTGAACACTGAGCGTCAAGGTAAAGCGGTCACCAGCACTCAAGTCGGACTCACATAACGGTCAAACCGCTCAACAGCAGGATCAATGAACTATGGGCAGATATTCAGTAGTGCAAGCCAAGGGTTCACGATAGATATAACCTTGTAGGGACCTGTAGAATACTGAGTACGGCTCAGTATATGCGAAAGGACATCCTTACCGTGACCTGCCATGGTGAAGAGGATCAAGTGTGACTTTGTTTGTTCCTTGTTTGTTCTTCCTTTCCTTCTCACTCTCATCTACCTCAGACGACCCATGGCATATAATCGTGAATGGGACAAAGGCAAGGACACTTGGGCAGACGGTGCCCAATGGTCTGGAGCAAATGTGCGGCCTAGAGAAGACGACCATTTTGGCGACGGCAAGCGACGAAAATTTAACGGCGGGGTATGTATTTTGCTTATTTTGCTTCTTAATCTCATCACTGCTTTCTACAGGGATATCAAGGCTACGATGCCTACTCAAACTATGAGGAGACGGCCTACGACAGCACTGCTGCTCCACGCCCATCCGCCCAAGATTTTGGACAGCCACGCAATGCTGCTGGAGGATTTCCCAAGAAACGCTTGCAGCCGTCTGATTCTAGCCCTCATGTTATCTTTCTTGGCCTCGATACGGACTTTACAGAAGCTGATGTACGACAATCTTCCCTGCCATCTGACGCTCTTCTCACCTTTTTATTCGCAGCTTCAGGCATACCTTTCCTCCAACGGATGTAGCGTCGAGACAGTCACCATCATCCGAGATAGATCAACAGGCACTTGCCCATTCGTATTTCCTTTTGCGCACACATTGACATAATTCGTCGTCGGGTTTTCAAGGTACTTCAAAAGGATTCGGTTTCGCCCAATTCTCTTCAACAGACCACGCTCGACTGTTTGTGGATCCTCTATTTCCTTACATTCAAGTGCCACCACCTGCATCTCATGGCGCAACGGCTGCCGCTGCATTCTACAAGGCCTTAGAGACCGGTGCCCCGCACAGCGGGCGAAGGGTCAAAATTGACTATTCTCAAAGCGCCACACCTCACGAGAAAGGACGCTTCAATCGTGGAAATGTCAATGACGGCACTCGTGATATCGGGAACTCTCAAGCAGCAGTCTTGTTGTTCCGTGGTCTTGATCCTCTCTCTGGGCCACAGGCTATTCATCAGGCGATGAGATCGTCTTCCGGGCCTGGCAAAGAGGGTGCTAAGGGCATGCGACGAATTATCTTGATCAAGGATCGAGTTACCATGGCCAGTTTTGGCTTTGCTTTCGTGGAGTTCACAGATGTACAGGCAAGTTGTGTTGTCATGTGCACTACTTGAAAGATATTTCTGATCTTTGTCTTTAAGTCTGCTTCGGTAGTTCTTGCCGCGACCATGTCACCTCAGATCCATCCGTCCGGTTTTCGAATATCGGATCGACCGGTGGCTGCTTCTTTTGCTCATCCTGACTCATTTCAACCTATTGACAATGTAATGCTGCGCGATGACGCCTGCATTCCGTCTTCCCTAGTGCTAGGAGGTGTCGAAGGCACTTGGGTCAGGTACTGGGATGACAGTTCCACCTTGGCTATGCTCGAGTTTCAGGTTGCCCAACCTGCACCGACAGTACAGACCGTCAAGGAGCGCAAAGAAAAGAAAAAAGTCAAAGGTCATCTACATATCTGCCCATTGATGATCATCTTTATCTTATCGACAGCATCTTATAGACACGGCGGTCCAACGTCTATCGATTCAGCCCCCTCCTTCCACGTTACCTGTTTCCGACAAACCCGTCACTCTGAGTTTCAGCAAAGGTCCAGCTAAAGCTGCAGGTAAGCCGAATATAGTTCGTCATCAACAGTCTCCTTTTTTCACACAATACACAGCATCTGCTGTCATGAAACCCGTTGCCTCAGCTTTCGCGTCTGATGATGCAGACGACGACCAACAGGACGAAGCCGAAGACCTGCTGAACGCCAGCCGGAAAGGCAGGGATCTCCTCCTTTAGTTCACCACTATGCTAACCCATTGTAGCCGGATCATCTAAGCAGCCCACGCTGATTGTAAGCAAGAAGGTAATGTGAAAAGAATTTGTTGCGCACCATGCCGTTGTCCCTTTTTTAACTGAGGTTTCAATGACCAGACTGCCAGCAATATCAACAAATGGAATCAAGTTCAGGAAGAACTCTCTCAAGATGTTAGTCCTCGACCGACTCCTGCTCTGGTGACGATTATCTTTTGGCTCTCCTTTGCCACCTTTGGAATACCACGGTTCTTACATTCTGGATACTATACATGCAGGCCACGACATCCACTACTGATGCTATTGGGTCCACTACGCAAGCATCGAGTGCACCCACCCAAGGCAATACGACACCGACCCCGACACCGGAATTCGAGTTCTCGGACGTCAGCGCGATGAGCTGTCTTCTCTGCGCTCGACAATTCAAATCCGTGGATCAGTTGAAACGCCACAACAAGGAATCAGATTTGCATAAGGCTCGCGTCCTTCAACCTGTGTACTGTCTGTTGTTCTGTGACTGGGCTGACCATCGTCTTTTTTGATCTTTCCCCCCGGAATCTTCTATCAATTGGAAATGAACAGAAAAATCTCAAGGATTCGAACTTGCAAGAAGTTGCCCGGCAGAAGGTCAAGGCTCGACAGGCAAACGCTGCCCCGAAATATCGCGACCGCGCTTCCGAACGGCGAATACTTTTTAACCAGCCTGACACTCCCATGCCGGAGAAGGACAGTGGGCGGGCGGTAGTACCCAAACGACAAGTTGAAGGACCACCACCACCACCGCCACCACCACCGCCTCCAACCAACCCGGGCGAGGATAGCAATAACGTCGGCAATAAATTGCTTAAGATGATGGGCTGGACGGAGGGAACTGGCTTGGGAACAAGCGGTGAAGGCCGAGTTGACCCTATGTTCGTGTCACTTATGTCGTTGATTGATTCTCTATTGATTTCATCCTAGAAAAACTGCCATCTATGTGGAAGGTGCCGGTCTAGGCGCCAGCAAAGGCAAAGACATCGGAAAACTTACAGAAGGCTATTCAGGCTACGTCTCTATGGCGCAGGACTCTGTAGGTGGTTTAGAATGTTTTCGTCTCAGCTGACTCAAATTGATATAGGCACGAGAGCGGTATGGGAGCTAACCAGATATCTATAAGTGTCCATGCTCTACACATTTTTTGGCTCGGAGAACGATATCTGTTTTGTGTGTAATAATTATATATACCAAAGTCATTTACTACTACCAAATCGAAGGAATGAGCGTGTTATTTCTGAGACGTGATTCGTAATGGGTAATTTAGGCAAACGCTTGCAGCACTAAAGCCAAACCACCGAGACCGGCAACAGCCATCCCAACACCATTGTTCAAAGCCCCGTTGCTGCCGCTCGTGCTGCTGGCAGAGGCAGAGGCGGATCCAGAGGCAGCGGATCTAGAGGCAGATGAGGCGCCAGAGCTCGAAGCACGGGTTGAAGAAGCGACAGAAAGTGTCGAGGTAACGACGGAGGACGTTGCAGAGACAGAGACAGTCGAGGTGCCCTGCTCGACGGTCATGTATGTTCCCTGAGAAAGGTATCGTTTGTCAACCAAAAGTAACATGAAAGATGGGGGCAAAAAGATACATACGGCAACAAGGGAACCCATGCCGCTCTCCTGTGGTCGTAATAAGAAGCATAAACGGATAAACCAAAACAGTTGCAATTATATGAAACTTACAGACAAGTACGAAGACAAGTCGAAGGTGGAAACGCCTATGTTCTCGGTGTACCCATCAGGGGAGGTGAAAGTCGAGGGTTGTTGAAAGAGGAGGATGACATAACTACAAAATACGATTAGGCGCATAAAAGATGGGAGAGGAGCAACGAACCGATGAGCTCCACTCCCTTCCGCCGGAGCTGGTCCAGCATACGAAGTAATGGCGGTAGCAGAAGAATTGGAAACGGCGTCGTCTAATAACACATTTGAGCAAACGTTTGTCATACTCGAGATGGAACGCAACTGGAAATGGTGTCTCCGTTGACCAACCAGTGCCGAGTGACCTGGGCGTTCTTGGTTCCAACGACGTCGGCGTCAACCATGGCAAGCGTGAAAGTACCGCTGAGCGCGACCGTCGAGTTCGCCGGGGTGACGGTGACGGTAGGAGCAGTGCCGACCTCTGCAACCTTTGTCAGAGAAGTTGACTATATGCATATTGAAATTGTACTTACGGTCCTGGCTGAGAGCCTGTCCGGGCGTTATGTCTCCAACGCCTAGGATGTTGTCAGTATATACATAGGGCCATGCTCGCCGTTGACCGAACCTTGAAAGTTGACGGTAAGAATGGCGCTGGGGTCGAAAGACGACAACAAGTCGGGCACAATTTCAGATTGAGTGAAATGGGCCTTAATGGCGGCAATCTGAAGGGAGGTATCATTGGGAGACTGAGAAGCCACGAAGGGAAGAAGAGAGAGCGACAAAAGGATTGGGAGGGAAATCATGGCAGCAAAAGGTGGTGGTGGTATGAGAAAGAGAAACGTTTTAATTTGCTTGGCAACCCGTGACAGACGCGTGTGGCGGGCATATTCCGCCGCCAACCCGAAACATTATATGAAAATACTATTCTATGCGTGGTCCGTGATGAGAAATGCAATGCGATACAGATACAATATAAATGACAACTCTGAAAGCACCCATGAAAGCTTGTACCGTAATACGTAGATAGCGTCACCCGTCATCGTTCACTGGAATCCTCTGAGCCTATAGTCGTATCTTCTAATGAGCTCATTTCAGACATGGGCGGCAGAAGGGGCGAGCTCAACAGGTCTGCATCGGATATCGACGACGGAGCCTTTCGTCTTCGTCTCCGTTGGGAAACAGTAAACGTCGGCGATGACGGTGTAGCAGGTGGTTCGAAACCGCTCGATGCTAGGCGAGCCAGAAGATCTCGAGCCAAGTCATCTGGGTTGCCGTTCAGATCTAATGACAGTGGGGCATTAGGGCGAGTTTCCGCGGCACTTGGCCGTGCCCGGCGGTTCTTTCGTGTCCCCACAGTGTCTCCGTTCCGCAACTTCTCTAGTAGACTGTCCAGAGCATCGGTGCCCTGGTTCGACATCTCCATGGCCTTCTCGCGATTCAACCTCATTGTTTCGGCAGCCTGTTTCCGTTTGGCCGTTGCAAGTCGTTCGTCCGCCGCGGTTTGGTTATCAGCTTTGCATTTCTACATCAACAGTCAGCCAAGCCTTTTCGGAAACTAGAAGATGACATGCCTTGTATGAAGTGACAAATGTTTTGAAGATACCATAAAATTCAGAAGAATTCATGTTTCGATTATCCTCTTCGCCGTAGTAGCCAATGACCTCAGTGAATGTCGTGTCTGCAAGCCGTACTTCGTCCACCAAGTCGTCCACCTGTATCTTGGCTTTGTTGATAAAGTTCCACATCTGTTGGCCGTATCGTTCTGTTTGATCGATACGGGCAAAATGCTCCTCTAGTTCTTCACGTATCCTCTTAAGACCGTCCCGGAGATCGCCTAGGCCTTTACGAACTTCTTGAAGATTGACTGCCAGGAGTATTGAGAAAATACGACGGCATCTGCAGGAAGGTGTGTGGCGTACCTCTATACGCCTCTGCGGGCTTGGCGAGTTCCTCGAGGAACTGTTCCATGTCCGGGAAATGTTTACAGACAGTCCGCTCCAAGAAGTGAAGTAGAGTTGTGTTGTTTACTGATTTAGTATCGACCAGCTGAAGGCCCCCGTTAGGCGACTATCGAGGGCATCGTAAGAGTACTTACCTTGTTGATACTGCTGACACGGAAACCAAAAGCGCCGCCCTTCACACCGGTCCCGTTCATGTAGTTCCCAATCAGAAGAATGAGCTATTGAATATCTGTCAGCGCAACGATAAGTCAAACAGCAAACAACTTACACTGAGCAACTCCTTGAAAGCTTTAGCGTGGAGAAGAGCGTCTCCCGCCTCTGAAAGTTTCCGTGCACCCTAAGCCATAGACTGAGCAAACTTTATTCTGAGTGATGCAAGACTGAAACAGACCTGATCCAGCAGCGACCAACGTTCTTCAAATGCGCATTTGTACAACATGCCCTCAATACGAGGTCCCAGACGATCGATTTGTATCAGCTTGACCATGAGACGGTCCGAAGGATGAAGCTCAGCAAGTTCCTCTGGTCCCGAGTTTCGATACACGTTCAACTTTCCGACCTGTTCTGGGGATGGTAGTACTCGTTTCAATTCACTCAAGAACACCTGGGAGCACAGATCCTGATCGAAGTGCTGAATTTTGCGAGCAATCTCCTCGGGTTCAAGTTTTTTGACGCCCTGAATGAGGATTTCTGACTAAGAGGTTAGAATTGCACGCCAACAACTATGCGTCATACGCTCACCAACTCTTTTCTTGGTTTCAACATCCAGTACACTCTTCAGCTCGGCGCGTTTCTGCCGGGCTAGAGAACAATGGTCAGAAAAGCATCTTTAGTGGTGAAAGAAACCACTTCTTACCCATTAGGTTGATAACCAGCTGCTTAGCCTTAAAGTCTTCCTCCATCTCCATCCATACGCCATCAATCTGAAGTTTCTTCAGCATCTCGTGCTCCTTTTCAGGCTCTTCGTCATTCCACAGTGTCTTTGAAACTTGCTGATGAGGGAGTTTGTCCCATTGCAGTTGTTTCATCTTGGTACTTGGTGTGATAGGGAGATCTTTGCGAGCAGAGAGCAAGGCGTTAAGGTTTGAACCGAGCAACATTGAGGCCCGTGTAGAGTTAGGAGGGGAACTAGGGTTAGAGGCTAGACCTCGTCCTGGAGGAGGCGGTGGTGGAGGCGGAGGCGGGGTTATTCCGGCAAAGCCAGGCGGAGGCGGCGGCGGCGGAGGAGGAGGAGGAGGAGGAGGAGGAGGGGCACCCTTGAATCCAGGGGGCGGCGGCGGTGGAGGAGGTGGTGGTGGAGGCGGAGGTGGGGGCGGTGGGGGATGTGGTGGGTGTACATCGCTTTCTTCCTGTAGGGTTGGAAGAGGTGAAGACGTTGGGCCCCCGCCAGAGGAGGATACCTGGCGACTTTTGGCCAGGAAATGCTTGCTGAGCTGTTCAGCCAACGAACCAGGCGCCGGCGTCCGTCCGTCAGCAGAAACGTGAGAACTGATGGAGGTTGAGGGTGTATCTTCAGATGAATTGTGTGATCCTCGGACTGACCGATCGCCCTCGCTCTCTTCTCCATTCACATTAGAGTGGTCGCTCGACTCGCCAGCATCTTCAAAGTGTGGCGGAAGAAGATTGCTGCTCTTGTACGGCGCCCCTAGACCTAACAGGGGTCTATCTGTACGCCTCGGTGACCCTCGTGCACTTCTTGAGCTCGACAATTGGCCCTCCATTGGGGAATACTACAGACCTGGCATCAGGTATGAACACAGTAAGACAGAGACACTTACAATTACGACGCCAGCAGCCAGCTGATGCTGTATTTGCTCATCTGCGTCTTGATCATCTGCGTCCATAAACTGCGAGACTCTTCCGTTGCCATCCTCTGATGATTTGGGCCCACCAGTCTTGGACGCCTTACGAACAACTTTTGAACGGCGCAATCCGTTTTTACGTGGTGTTGCATCCATATCCTCCTCCTCCTCCTCCTCTCCCTCTCCCCCACCGAGACCAGTTCGGCGATTCCTTCCCTCTCGACCCTCAAGAATACCGATAGTTTTGGTCCGTTGCCAATTTTTCTCGAGTGTTTCCACCAAAGTCTTGCGATCCATGCCACCATTGTCTACGATAGTCTCAACGCCGCCTTGGCCAACCTCCTTCAGCATCTTGAATAATTCCATGATCTGCCATTCAAGTTGGGCAATTGTCTGCTCGTATCCGGACTTCTGAGTAACGAGTTGGCCTTGAAGTCGTGCTGTTGTTTCCCGAGAGACATTCAACTTCTGCTCAGCGTGCGCCAGTCTCTCTTTCAGCTGCCCAACTAGGCCATCATGTCCTTGAGAAATCTCGTCCTCCAGCGCTTCTTTTTCCAGCTTCAAACGCAATGCTTCCGCACGAGCCTTGTTTGCTTCATCCTCGACAGTTTGGTAACGATCGGCCTCGTTGAATTGCGCTATGATGCGTTCTACTGAGTGTCCAAAACGCTGCTCGGCGCCGGCCAGCTTCTTGTCCATCACAACATCGGTCACCAGCGAGTCAAGAAGCTGGTAATAGTGCACCATCGGTGGACCTTCCTCTCGAATCAGCAGTAAATGCTGCATCATAGACAAGAAATAGTCTCGGGCTTTACTTTCTTGAACCTTGGCATAAATTGCATTATAAACGTCCAGAGGGTTAGTAAGATCGCGTAAAATCTCTTGATCCAGTCGGTCGCGGAGTTTCTGTTCGTCTTCATCTAAAGAATTCTGCAAGAGCCGTAATTGCTTGTCTATAGTCGGAACGTTGAAGTTTCGGCAAAGCTCAAGAATACGCTGTAATCCGGCAGCCTCCATTTGCGAGCGATGGTGGAGCCTGAGATCCAGATCATCTACGAAGTCGAGGACACCTCTAAGGAGTATCAAATTTGATAACTGTGAAGCCTTAGTAAAAACCAAAACAACTGCTAGAATACACGTACAGCGTAGTCGTTAAGATTACTTTCCAGACCACCGGCCTTCTTGACGTCTTCGCTTGCACCAACCAAACTACCCATCTTGCCTCGTCCAGAGAGAGATTGTTCCATTGATTTGAACCAGTATTCATATGGTCCCCCACTCTCATTATTTGAGGAACTGAGAGTTTCCAATGCAGCGACGACAAGCATGTGCGCTTGACCGTCATTCCAGTAAGTCAGGAATGATAACAAGTCCAGCAAAAGCCTTCGCGTGGGGATATGAGGAGTGTTGAGGGAAGACGCGACTTGCGTTACGATCAGGTTGTGCGTCAGAGCTTCTGTCGTCGCTGACTATCTCTTGGATTAGCAAACTTTTAAAAACTAAACAAATACCACTTACGACGTTGTTAAAGATTTGTTTTAGGCATTTGACGACTTCATATTCAAGATTTATGTCGTTATCTCCTCTAAGTCGCTATTAAATCACAAACAGAACGACCGGGTTCAGTACACCCACCTTGATGACCCTTTGCGACTAATATGCATAAGTGTCTGTGCCAGGACTGATGTTCCTTGTATAGAAATGAAGTGTTGAAACCAGCTGTTTTAACGTCAATACACCATTGATTGTAGATTGACAAAATTGAACGGACCTCAGTTCTAAACTACGCAATGATACCTGAAGACTTCCTGCTTGCTTTGGCGTAATGGTTTTATTCAAAAACTTTTGAATGTACCACTCCGGAGTTTCGCGGATTATAGCAGCAGGCTGGCCTAATTCTGTCTGTCTTCGTGTCTGGTCGTCTCTCTGCTTCTCCTCTTTCCGTCGAATTTGCCAATCATTATATACCATATGCCATTTCTGATCAATCGAGAGGTTCGGCATGTCTGCGAGGTCTCGAGTACGTTTGACATTATCGAACAGCGCTTCGATCTCCTCGTCGGTGTCCGGTCGAGATAACTGTGCGTCGTCTGAATTGTTGTGCCGATGAGGATGATAGAAATGATTTTGAGACGTCCCTTCAGAGGAAAGGGATGAGTATTTGGAATGTCTTGTTCCTTCGGATCGCGTTGTGGCGGAAGACATTGGGCGCATGGTCCCAGTGGACGCTGAGGCTGGCATGGGTGCATAGCCATTCGCAGGAAATTGGCCAAAGTCGAGCATATGCCCCGAAGATGAGGAGGCTTCACTGCGACGCATACGGGCAGTTTGAGGTGTATAAAGCTTGTTCCCGGAAGAGGTTCCAACAGAATCGTTATACAAGGTGGAAGAGTCAGAAACTGAGAAGGTGCTGGGTGATCCTAAGCCATGATCTTCATTGCCTCTGTCTCCACCTGCCCTGCTCCGAGTCATGCCAAACTTGTTGAATTCGGTGCCATTGGTTGTTAGTGTCGGATTGGTGATGGGTGCTGAGATGTATGAACCCCCACGGAGCCCCTGCGAAACGGTGCCGACCGGAAGGGGTGAGCTAGGCGGGGGCCCCAGCTTATCATAGGGAATGGAGCTCTCGCTAAGTTCCTGAGTAGAGGATATCGAAGATTGACGAGGCTTTGTCTTCCTGCGGCCAAATATGCTGTCCATTTGGGACCAGTGGAGGAAAGAGAAAGAATATGGGCCTCGTCCGATGAGGTATAGAAGGAAAACGCAGGAGATCAGGTAGGCCGTACCGACATTCGGTGAATCGTGAAGCAGTGAGCAGTATAATGAAATAGAAACGGTGATACCGTGACTAGATGTCGTGTTGTAATGCCTTGTTGATCATCCCCCCCCTTCTTGCCAAGCGCTTTCACAGCCGCCACCATCATGGCAGGCCCAAATCTCGAAATATTCAAGTTTTCTGTCTATCTCTTCGTGCCAATATGGGCCCTCGTTCACTTTGGGGATCCTGCTTGGTATCGAAACAATGTTCTTCCAGTGAGCTGTCTTCAGGCTTTTTGTTTGTCTCATCCGACACTGAGTCTTCCCAGTATAAGGAAAAGCTGTTTCCCCCAACTGTACAACAGGTGGGAACCTATCTCAACGTCATGAACCGATACCGACACCTGTGTTTAGGAAATCCCTACCGAGCAAAAGGTTTTACGGGAGCAATTAGCACAAATCAAGGCTGACCGGATTGCCGCTGCTCGAGCAAAAAGTACTGATCACTCCTAATTTGCACGGACCCATCTGTCGTGAGTTGGCTAGTATGTCCATATAGACGCACTCAGACGGTTTCTAGTTGTATGTTATTACCGCTGCAATCAAAATACACGTTCCTCATGCATTTTTCTCAACTATCAACTTTTCTCCTTCGTTGATCGATACCTCCCAGCCTCCAGTTGTGTTCTGCTCAACCAATTTCTTATAAATCTCTATGTCATCATTGGAAACCTTGAACCCGCCACAGACAACGAATACGACTGTCCTTCCCTGCATCGAGCTCGCCGGCCCTGGAACGAGTTTGTGGAACAATGCGGGACTGTACGCAGGGGTAAGGGTCGTAGCACAGGCCAGCTCTACCAAGAGTTTGTGGTCGTCTGTGATTAAACGTCAATGTCGCGGACGTTCAAAAGTACTCAGGCACTCACGGGTGAACAAACAAGAGGCTTGCATGCTTAATTCATCCGGTACAGTGACACAAGTTATTCCTCCCTCTCTTGCCAATGCCATCTTTGCTACCTTGGCCGCCGGCTGGGATGCGCCTAATGAACCAGATGCCATCGAGGAGAACTCACTAAAGTGGGCTAACACAATGTTTTCCGTCTTGTCCTCCACAACAGTCACATGTGCCGGAAGAACTTTAGCAAAATCGCTGGAAGATTGACGGTTCAAAGCAATGGAGTAATGAAAACAATCGGATCCTCTGGTCTCTAAAGCAATGATAGGCACTGTATGGAGGGTTTTATCTCTTGGAATCTCCTTCGCATTCATAAGCACTCACCGTCATCCCAGCCAGCCTCTTTGCAGCCAATAATGATACCTCCCAGCAGTCCGCCTCCACCAACACTACAAAAGATCGCGTCCGGTTTCGCAGTCAACTGTCTTGATATCTCGGAAACCATCGATCCGTGTCCTTCCCACACCGTCGGATCATCATACGCTGGAATCATCACCCTATAGTAGGGTTAGTAACTCGACAACACGTCCCCGTCTAATTGAACACACGCATTCTCCGCTGCTTCTATTGCTTTCTGAGCGGCAGCCAGTGCTTCAGCATACATCTTTCCGATCACTACTGTTTCGGCGTTTTCTCCCTTGAGGAGATCTAAAGTTCGCTCTGCAACACCTTCAGGAACGTAGACTGTACAGCGAAGGCCAAGTGCATTAGCTGCACAGGCACCAGCTAGGCCCGCATTTCCTCCCGATGCCACGATGAGATGTACAGATGGACCATGCTTCTCTTTTGTTCTTTGAACGAACAGGGACAAACCTCTATACTTGAAAGAATGTGATGGATGGAGATTCTGTGGTATCGATTTAAATGAAGGTTTTGAAAGCAAGACGCCTTCCCTGGTGGGGATATAAACATACAAACGAACCTCGAGTTTCAAATATGCATTGCAGCCCAACTTTCTTGATATATAATTGGACCTTATGAGAGGTGTTTCGTTCCAAAGGGGAACAGACATTGAGTCCAGTCGTGGTGCGTTTTTACGATTAATAATTTCTATTTGGTATCGTGACTCATCTACCGGTTCCCGGGCCGCCAGGGCCGGTTTAGCATCCGCCGAAGACCATTGTATGAAGGTCACGGTAACTCTGGTACGTACCATATATTCGTCCGCGCAGACCATTAGCACCAATTCGTGCACAATCTTTCTTCGGAAATGACATTCAAATTTCTCATCCAAGTACACTGCTTGTCACACTGTGTGAGTCGACGCAAAGTCGACGTACGGATTTTCCTCGGAGATTCCGTGAGACGGACTTAGTCCTGAGGTATATAACGAGGTCCTCAAGATGCAGGATGGCATCCTTCCTTTCCTAAGCATGAAGTTTAACGATGGGTTCTGGCTACTCAAGGACGGTGTCAAACCGTACTTTGGACTCCAGGTCGTTGACGTTCAATCAACTTCAGATAACCTAGGATATGACCTCCATGTTGCGACCAAGCCTGTCAATCATAGAGGAGATACGCTAGCAGGTCAGTTTGAGTGTCAATTATCGGCCACGGGAATACGACTAAATCTTTTCCAGGGCCAGTCTTCACCATCAAAGTCCATTCACCGACAGAAGGCGTAGTTGGCGTCAAGATCGATCACTTCAGTACCATCAATGCTACCACTAATATACCTTTATTCCCCGATGACTCCCCCATCCCTAAAGCCACACTTGATCAAGCAGACCAGTCCTTCTCTATTTCAAGTGGTGGCCTCACCGCGGTAGTCACCAAAAGACCGTATACTGTCACCTTCAAATCTCAGCGTCGCACACTGACTTCATCGGGTTACAAATACTTGGCGCTATATGATATCCCTTCGAAGTGGACCCTCACCACGGCGGCGAATAGCTCCTGCCTGATGACTGATCGTGGTTCCAATCCAAATCCCGAGCCTAAACCTGATATCATCAGGTATCTTCACACGGAACTTAACATTTCACCAGGCGAACTTGTATATGGATTTGGTGAACAATTTGGCGCTTTCGTCAAGAATGGCAAGTACTATTTGGTTGCTCCGCCACTTATTTCTTTAGCTAACGCTTCGTGACAGGCCAATCAATCAGGATTTGGAATCAAGGTCTGGGTCTATATCAGGCTGTCGTTATATACAACACGGCTCATCGACATCCTAATAGATGGTGGAACCTCTAGTGATCAAGCATACAAGTGTGTCCCGTTTTATATAACGAACAGAAACTACGGTGTATTCATCAACAATCCCGGTGAAGTCGAAATCGAAGTAGGGAGTGAGAAGGTGTCCAGAGTCGGAATCTCCGTCGCAAGCAGCAGCTTGGAGTATTTCATCATATATGGGGAAACACCGTTGGAGGTTAGCGTCTTTTATATCGTACGAACCCCTCAATGACGCGCGATTGCAGATTTTGGAACGATACACTAGGATGACTGGGCGACCTGCGTAGGTTTCGAAAACACCGCGGTCATTTATATGCTAACTTGCGCTGTTTCTAGCATTCTCCCCAGCTGGACTTTCGGTCTCTGGCTTTCCACGTCATTTTTGACATCATACTCCAGCGAGACTGTTTCCGGTTTCCTTCAAGGGATGCAGGAGCGGCAATGCCCCGTTAGAGTCTTCCATTTAGACTGCTTCTGGATGAAGCAATACGAGTGGTATGCGTTCTCGTTGATTCCTCTTATGCTGGGGGTCATCCTAAGAATACTTAGGTGCTCGTTCACATTTGACCCCGACAATTTCCCTGATCCTAAGGCTTATCTTTCTGAGATCAAGCAGAAATACGGAGTGAAGATATGTTTGTGGAGTATGTTCATGAACACAATGTCAATGTCGCCGACTGATTCTCATTTTCATAGTCAATCCGTACATCTCTCAACTCTCTCCAATCTTTCAAGAAGGCGTTCAAGGCGGATTTTTCATCAAACGAAAGGATGGGACGCCTTGGCAGTAAGCATTATGGTCCACTCCACCGATATAGTTGATAAGGACTACCTCGTCCAGATGGGATCTGTGGCAACCCGGTAAGCTCTACTTTCTAGTCCCATACTTCCCAGCGCATTGAGTCGGAAATTTAAGGGCTTGCTGTTGTAGACTTCACCAATCCGGCGGCAGGTGATTGGTACAAAAGCAAGCTTGAGGCGTTACTTGATCTTGGTGTCGACTGTTTCAAAGTGAGTTTTTTTTTTGCAACTGTTCAGTTTGTACGATACTCATGAATCTGGTAGACCGATTTTGGTAAAATAAAACTCTCAGGGCAGATCAATCTTTGACTTCTTAAACTCTCTTAGGCGAACGCATTCCTTACGCCTCGGTCATCTACCACGACAGATCTGATCCCATGCGAATGCACAACATGTATTCCGTTATCTATAACGAGCTTGTCTTCAACATCTTGAAAGAATGGTTCGGAGAGGGAGAAGCGGTGGTATTTGCTAGGGCGTCGTTCGCAGGAGGGCAGCGGTTAGTCCTTACAAATCTACGCGCCACTTCCCTTTGACAGGCTTTCATAGTTTCCCTGTGCATTGGGGTGGCGACTGTGAGTCGTCTTATGAGGCCATGGCGGAAACGATCAGGGGATGCCTGTCTCTGACACTTTCTGGCTTTGCTTTTGCTTCTCACGACATTGGAGGCTTCGAAGTAGGTCATGATTTACCGCTAAATTTGATATTGGCTCATCGATCACAGGGACATCCCCCGCCTGAGATATATCAACGATGGGTCGCATTTGGGTTGTTCTCTTCCCATTCCCGACTGCATGGGTCCTCATCGTATCGTGTGCCGTGGAACTACGGTGAAGATGCCGCAAAAAGTATGTCGCGGTTCTTGGATGCGAAGCACCAGTTAATGCCTTACCTTTATGACCTGGTATGGGAATTATTTTCATCATGGTGTCACCTTCATAATACGGTTATTGCCATAGGCTATTCAGGCTCATCTTAAAGGCCATCCGATGCAACGGGCCATGTTCCTGGAATTTTCAGATGACCCTACGACACAATGGCTGGACCGCCAGTATATGCTTGGTCCTTCTCTCTTGGTTGCTCCCGTTTTTGTCCCAGTTGAGGAGGAATCAATCTACTACATTCCTAAGGGGCGTTGGACATATTATTGGGATCAAACCAGGACCATCCTGGGGCCGCTTTGGGTGCGGGAAGTGGTCCCCCTCGATGAGATACCGCTGTGGATCCGTCCCGGTACTATTCTTCCTACCGGTCCCAAGGGAATTGGTCGGCCCGACTACAGCTACACACAAGGTATTAACGTCAATGTGTACGGGCTACTTGAAGGGCAGACTTTGCAAGCCAGTTTGCCAGCCCAGAACGGCACAAAAGTGGCAGCTGTTATAAGCGCCGAGAGGACGAGCAGGGGACTTCGTTTGGAGGTTCAAGAGGGAGAATGCGACATTGCTCTTCTGGGGATACATGAAGAAGGAATCATTGTCAAGACTGTGGTAGGGGGAGTAAAGATTGAGGAGCGAAGCAATTTCGTAGGCTTGGAGCTGGTCGGACAACCGAAAGAAGTCATGTGCACTATGGGGCCTTAACATACGCTGCAGTGTTCCGGACTGTGCTGTCATAGCAGCCAGAGATCGTATACGAAGATGGAATCCATGTGAATTAGCAGAATCAGAGATTTCAGATTTCATCGTTGTAGAACTCCTTCATGCTCTGCTCTCTCTTGGCTCGACGAACTTTGGCCTGCTCTCTGTTGTCAGCCGTACGTGCAAGCCGCTGGAAGGATAGGTATTGAATGATAAGATGAGAACCGAACAGAAGAAGTCGCGCACCTCTTTACGAAGACACGCGTTCAATTCATCTGCTTCCTTATTGCAGTAACCAGACATTCTTGCGACAAAGCTGGAATGACATTGCTCGAGGGCCTGGATGAAATCTTTACAGACTAGTGCAAAGTAAATGGATTCGTTCAAGGCGAAAAGGAAGACGCGAACTTATTTTCCTATCCGACAATTGAGGGTGCATTGGTAGCCGATGTTTTGAATGGTCCAGAGAAAGTTTTGCCGGCAGATGCCGAGCGGGCTGTCCGGATTCATAAATGACCGCTGAGCGCGATAAAATTATTCGTGTAAATCTGTTGGAAATAGCTGCCGGGGGATGTATAAATAAGGGGTAGGTGTGAGAATATATTTGGCAATAAATGGGCTAGTATGGAAGAGTACGTAGTAAAACACGGAACTTCGGGTCAGGACCCAATATTAATTATTTGTCACTACGATCCCCATTTTCCTCCTGTACCACCATGTCCTTCGTCCCCAGCCAGTTTGACGACGTGTCCATCGCCACCATCCGTACTCTCGCGGCGGATGTCGTTGGCAAGGCCAACTCTGGGCATCCTGGTATGCCTTGACTCTTGTTCCCTGTTGCCAGCTGTTCACTTACCACGCAGGTGCTCCTATGGGAATGGCTCCCGTGGCCCATGTCTTGTTCTCTCGGTGCGTAGAGTACACGCAATCGACCCTCACCTGTCTGATTTCAGTCCAGTTTCTTCAATGCGAACCCCAAGGACTCCAAGTGGTTCAATCGCGATCGATTCGTGTTGTCAAATGGGTTAGTACCCTTCGTTACTGCTGGATACCTGACTGATCGCGTTTCCTTGTAGTCATGCGTGAGTAGATACCTCTATCTTTCAGAATCTGACGATCCTACAAGTGCATTAGCTGTGCTCTCCAATACATCCTTCTACACTTGATGGGCTACAAGCTGTCGATGGATGATCTCAAAGCATTCCGACAGCTTGATTCGCTGACGCCCGGCCATCCAGAGGCTGGTCACACCGACGGTATATGATCCGTACAGTTTCATACACAAGCCATACTGATTGCGTTTACTAGGCATTGAAGTGACCACCGGACCTCTTGGTCAGGGTTTCGGAAATGGTGTAGGTCTAGCGATTGCTCAGGCCCATCTTGCCGCTACGTACAATAAGGATGGGTTTGACTTGATCAACAACTACACCTATGGCACGTCATTCTACCTTGAGAAGCGAAGCCTAATCTCAGTGTTACATAGTATTTTGCGGCGATGGCTGTTTGATGGAAGGCGTTGCTAGCGAAGCCGCCAGTATTGCTGGTCATCTCCAGCTTGGAAATCTGATTGTTGTAAGTGTTAGTCTTTTTCCACACTCCCTCTGGTCTTATCACGTTTGTTACTAGATCTATGATGACAACCGTACGCATGCTAATTTCCAAATGTCATGACGTATGTAACCCTGATCGTTAGATATCTCCATCGACGGTGACACCGCGGTCGCCTTCACCGAAAACGTGGAACAGCGATTCCTTTCCTATGGGTGGCAAGTGCTGACTGTCGACAACGGTGACAGGTGAGTATTAATCGCTCTATACAGCTAGATCTGTCTTGACTGTAATGCAGCGACTTGGCTGGAATCTATAGCTCAATTGCTGAAGCGCGCCAAGAAAAGAACAAGCCCACGATCATCAAATTGAAGACTACCATCGGTTTCGGCTCCAAGGTTCAGGGTACACACGGAGTTCATGGATCTCGTATGTTAATCCCGCCGCTGCACCTTTTTTAACCTGAGACGTTCCCCAGCCCTGAAGGCCGATGACATTGTCTCTCTGAAGACAAAGTTCGGCTTCCCCTCTGACCAAACCTTTCATGTCCCTCAGGAGACATACTTCGCATACGAAGAAATCGCGAAGCGGGGCGCGGCTCTGCAACAACAGTGGAATTCCGCCCTTGCTAGCTACGGCCAGCAATACCCCAAAGAGTATGCCGAGCTTACTAGACGTATCTCTGGCAAGCTCCCCGAAGGCTGGGAGAAGAACTTGCCTGTGTACAAACCCACTGACGCTGCACAAGCCTCTCGTAAACTCTCTGAAATTGTCCTTACTGCCATTACACCCTCTTTCCCTGACCTCCTAGGCGGATCTGCAGATCTTACCGGAAGTAACCTGACCAAGGTCAAGGGTACTGTTGATTTCCAGCCACCCAGCACTGGCCTCGGTTCCTATGCTGGCACGTATATTCGTTACGGCGTTCGGGAGCATGGCATGGGTGCTATTGCTAACGGACTGGCGGCATATGGCGGCATTGTTCCCTTCGTTGCGACTTTCTTGGTGAGGCATCATAGATGCGTCCTCATACCATCCGACTAATTGTCATGGCTCTTAGAACTTTGTTTCTTACGCTGCTGGTGCGGTTAGGTTGTCTGCATTAAGTGGACATCGTGTTATTTGGGTTGGTACGTACTTACACGTGTTTCGTGTGTGTTCTCTATTCATACATGCGTAGCTACCCACGATTCCATCGGTCTCGGTGAAGATGGGCCTACTCATCAGCCGATTGAGACTGCCATTCACTTCAGGGCAACCCCCAACTTGGCATTCTGGAGACCTGCAGATGGAAACGAGACTTCAGCAGCATACTATGTTGCTGTTACTTCCGAGTCAACGCCCTCCATCTTGTCTCTGTCTCGTCAGAACCTTCCCAACCTTGCGGGTTCGACCATTGAGAGGGCCGTGCGTGGAGGTTATGTCGTTCAGGAGGAAAGCAATGAGGCTCTCACTATCGTCAGCTCTGGTAGTGAAGTGACCATTGCTTTGGATGCTGCCGCGAAGCTTGGCGCTGAGGGTATCAAGACCCGAGTTGTCAGCTTGCCGTGCTGGCTTGTCTTTGACCAACAGCCCGAGGAGTACAGACTGAGTGTCTTGAGGAGCGGTGCTCCCATTCTCTCTCTGGAAGCGCTCTCTGTAAGTTTTTGTCTCCTTCTGTATTGGCGTCTTGCTAACTAATTTCTGAAGACCGCTGGATGGCAGAAATACAGTCATGAGGTACGTCTCTTCGCTCTTTCTCAGGTAATCTAAAGCCGAATGTATGTTTCTTAGCAATACGGCCTGCCGGGGTGGGGTGCATCTGGCCCCTACCAGAAGGTGTACGAGAAGTTTGGTATTACTGGATCCAGTGAGTTTATAGTAGTATCGGCCATAAAACGAAGTCTAACTCTTTGCTAGACATTGCTGCTGTTGGCAAGAAAGTCGTCGAGTTCTACAAGCAGAAAGGTGGTGAAGTCGTCTCACCCCTGGTTAAAGCTTTCACATTGTAACGCGTAGAGTGATGAGAAGTTTGCTTGTTTTAGATACGACCTGTAGAAATAAAGTATAGATGTAATTCCTGCTGTCTTAAGAGTTGCACACTGAGTCGATTATGACGGACAATCGCGATAGAATTATTTCCTCGTGACAGTAAGATTATCCCAGTAGGCTCTCTCCGTGTCCTCTTTTACAACCTCCTCGACGTGCGGGGCGAGGTATCGAACATCCTGGAATAGCAAGTGAATTGAGGCGGAAAGGGTGAGGTTGACAAGACACACCTCCTCAGCTGGCGTCCACTGTTCCTTGGGAAGTGGCCTGTGCAAAACGCTGGTGTGAGAAGCACGCTTGATACGGAAAGTACGGTCGTATTGTTCGCGAGGTGTCAGGCGACCAAGGGCCTAGGAACGCTGGAATTAAATTTCACTCAGAGGTGACGCAGCACGTACACGTTGGACGTCCTCGCGCTCCTCAATCACTGGGCAGCATCAGTATAGAGCAGGAGTAAATAAAGTTGAGACGCACAGAGATCGTCGTATTTGAAGCCGTACTTCTTGTACCCAGCAGTTTCATTGTACCAAGAAGCAAACGGCGTGAGCCATTTAGAGAGGGCCTTGGACGACCTGACATACGGCGCCAGCGAAAAACTCAGCGGGCCAAGCATGATGATGAGTGGAATAGGTGAAAGCGGAGGGACGTCCGGCCAAACTCGGGTACTATTTGTGTTTATTTACTATGTGGCGGAAGATCGATAACATAAAAGGGAATTCTGTTGCCGACATATCACTTTACTGCACCTTCGACTGACCTCTCCACGTCCCAGCATCCTTTAAATCTACCATGTCTTTCACAGAACGCACCTACATCATGATCAAGGTAAGGCTCTGTCGTCGTCGTGGTCGCCGTCGCAGCACTCATCTTCTGGTCGATCTAGCCGGATGGCGTGCAGCGCAACCTGGTCGGCAAGATCATCGCGCGATTCGAGGAGCGCGGGTACAAGCTTGTCGCCCTCAAGCTCGTCCACGCTACGCCTGAGCATCTTGAGAAGCGTATGGCGCGTCCATTCTGATTGCCCCTCTATATCTTAATTCTCTTTCTTAAGATTATGCCGACCTCAAGGGCAAGTCTTTCTTCCCTGGTCTCATCAAGTACATGGCCTCTGGACCCGTTGTTGCCATGGTCTGGCAGGGTCTCGACGCCGTCAAGACTGGACGTGTCATGCTTGGTGCTACCAACCCCTTGCAGTCGCCAGTCGGTGCGTCGCGCAGCTTTTCCACTGCTTTGTTCGAACTCAGTATACATCCAGGTTCCATTCGTGGTGACTATTGTCTTGCCGTTGGCCGTAACATCTGCCACGGATCCGACTCTGTTGAGAGTGCTGAAAAAGAGATTGCCCTGTACGTCTGATGCTCAATCTCAGTACGATCCGTCCTGACGCAACTCTTCAATCTTAGCTGGTTCCCTGAGGGCATTGTTCAATACACTCATGTCCAGGAGCCCTGGGTCCTCGAAGACAACTAGAATAACTTTGTATCAGACATACCGGACTCATAGCGAAGTGGCTGGAAATAAACAGGAAACGATCGGATTCAACCAAATTGAGGTGCTGTCAAGTTATTCATCACGTCTACCAAGCATGGTGACCACCATCCACAAGAATGCTATAAGCAATTCGTTAGATCTTGTCGTACTGAGGAAATATCAAGTTTCACTTACTCGCTGCCTGTACAGAATGTGGATGCATCACTGGCGAGCCAAGTGATGACACCTCGTAACTCATCAGGTCTTCCAATTCTTCCCATTGGATTCAAGTTCGACCATTTATCCAGTAATGTAGGATGTTTGTCCAAGTACTGCATCGTTAACCTGCATAAGTGTAAGTGATACCGCCACCGAATACTACAGATGCACTCACGCGGTGAAGATATGTCCAGGGGAAAGCGAATTGACCCTGATGCCTTCCTTGCCGAGCTCGCAAGCCATGCTCCGAGCCATCTGCAAGCAGGCGGATTTACTGGTGTTGTACGAAACCCAGGAATGTCCCTGAAGAGGATCCGTGAACAACTCACGGAAGCGAAAAGAAAAAAAGAAAATTACGCGATTTGTCAAACTTCCGCTCATCGAGGCGATCAAGATTATACTGCCCGGTATGCCGAAGCGCCTCATTTGACGACCAGCCGCTTGGGCGGTGAAGAGTACCCCATTTGTGTTTACGTCCATGACCTGAAATCCCAACCGTTGGTCTCGTCAATTCAAAAATTAGAATCAACTTACTTTTCGGAACTCATCCTCAGGATACTCGAGGCAGTCAATATGGTTCATGAGAATGCCCGCAGCAGCGACACAGACGTCGACTCGTTTCTCCTTGTCCCCAATTTCTTCGACAGCCGCCCAGACGCGTTTCTGGTCGGTGACGTCGCAGGAAACGTACTCGAGTCGGGAACCGTGATCCATCCTGGCGATAAAGTCACGCGCAGCTTGCCATTCTGCACAACTCTCCTTTGGAAGGTCAAGACAGTAGACAGCGCGGGCCCCAGCTTCGCAGAGTGCCATGGCCATCTCTAGGCCTAACCCACGGTTGCCACCAGATACAACGGCGACCCTGTCTGATAATGCAAACTCGTTGAATATTTTAGGACGCGCAAAGACGGAGGAATCTGTAGCTGCTTGTATCGCTGCATTTACACCTATAGGCGCCAATGGGGATACCGATTGTACAGGGTAGCTTCCGCGAAGCAAGCTGGATGTAGAGAACGAGGCAGAGCCCAGTCGAGATGCTGCCGCACGAGAGAAAGCACTACGTTGCAGTCTGAGGACTCTGGAGATGGTCGCCATTCGGAATTGTTGGGAGAGGAGCTGTCTGGTTAAACGTGGACACAAGAATTTATACTGAGCACTTGTTTATTTGGCCCGACGGATGGTACACCTGACCGACTATTGATCGGCATAAACAAGCACAAGACTAAGATCAAACGTACGGAAATTGTCAAGCATGCCAAGCGGTGTCGTAGGTACAAATATCATGGTCCGTCGTTTGAAGGGGGTGCCGTCGTGTGACTGAGATCCGAAATTCTTTATGGTTTTATTGAATTCAACTATCAGCTGTAGTCCAAACCCTTAGAGTGTCTTCATTAGCCTCTAGCGCCGTTATCAGCTGGTCCAGACCAGATGCGATCTCTTCTGAGGGATCGATCCTTTCCAAAGGACTGTATACTAGCTCGCTCGCTAAAAGTTCGCGGCATCTTTCGGGCGACGTAACTGCGCCCGTTAGTCGGGATAACGCGACGGGATCACAAGTGAACTGGATGGCAAAAGTCAGATGGTGATTAAGATTGAGAAAGGTGTGGGATAGGTACCGTTAATTCAATGGTACTATCATTTTCTCCAACCGATTCTTCAAAGTCCAATGCGCCTTCATCCAAGGCAAGCTCAACTAATTTCTCCACGGCGTCCTGAGAGGCCGGACTGCGATCTAGGGCCACCCTGACGATGCCTCTGCGTTGGAACATAAAGCCGACCGGAGCTATACGTGAGCTGACGGAAGGCAATGAACATAATATAAGACCGGGAGAAAGTATAAGAGACCGACCTGTTCGCATGCAGAATTTCCCGTACTACTTGCACTGTCCTTGTTGTGTTGTCGCTGAGACATTCACTTGACCATCGTTCAGGGCAAGTCGCTGGCCAGGACATGCAACACTCACATGATAACGCCCACGGAACCAAATGCCAAAGCTTCATACGTGATGGCTTCGCCACCTTTGCCCTTGCCTCTCGACGCCTCGGAGACGGATATAAGGACGCGGTTGAGAAGCCACGAGAGAAGATGCTCACCCTCGCCAAGGTCCTCTCGATATTATCCTTCGGGACATCTAATTCCTTCAGCCGTCGCAGAGTGACAGCAAGAGTTAAATTCTTCTCCGGATCGGCTGATCCACCAGCTGGAGACTGTCAGTCCACGGTGGGAGCGCCAAGAGACGTTCACATACTTCTAACGGCAACCAAGATGTCCTAGCAGATGAATTCTTGGTTCTAATGAACAGAAAGGCAACCAATCTGAAGACTACGTACGCGTTGGGCACGGCTGATCGTAGCGCTTTTCGATGCATCGTTTGCACCTTTCTTCTGCTTGATCTTCGACCACTAGAAAGGTCGTCAAACCTGACACGACCACAAAATAGCGGCAGTCTTACCTTGTTATGGCCAGCAAGGCTCGTTTTTGAAGTTGAAAAGAGACGACATGGGAGAACTCGAGGAAGGCGAAGCATGTGCAAGCAAACAGACCTTCGAATTTAAAATCAGATCGGCGCTCCGCTTCGCACAATTTTTCTCAGCAAAGTTATACATCCTTAGAATTACAGATACATTGCGACATACACTACAGCTCTACAATGATTATAAGATGCATGAAGAACAGCTACTCGAATATTCAGATTACGACGCTGCATTTTCTGCCGCTCGAACGGCGGCTGCAAGGTCGAAGTGGAAGAAAGGCGTTTCTAAAGGTAACAGTGGAGCAAAGCCAGCTGGGACTTCTTGGGTCAAAGTACTGACGAAGCCCTTCCGATTTCCGCTTTCTATATCTTTAGGACCTTCGTCGCATGGATCCGACATGTTTCTATCCCCCAAGATGTCCCGATAGGGTACAACGGCGGCGATCTCCTGGGGAATCTTAGACGACGGTGATCCCACTCCAAAACCGCCGGCCACAAGAGCTCGACGAATCCAGGGAGAGAGGATCGTGGCAAAGTGGAACTAGTGTCAAGTGAGCTCACGTTTTCGTCGTAGGAGAACGACGTACTTCCACAGAGCGATCTGCCCATCGTTCTACTTCGTTTCGGGTGTCAATTAAAGACTGCACGGCAGTGGTGTCTATTTGTGAACTGCATTTAATGTTACTGTTAACGACACATCACAAGTCAAAGAAAGATACAACTCACATGCCAGAAAAGTCGAGAACGATGGCTCGGAGCAGAGGAAGGTTGGCGTTTGCTTCATATTCGGCCTGTGTACCTCGGCGAGGACCAGAATCGTTCCACGCTCGGTCCTTGAGCCTGACTACGCTCATATCTTTTCCTCGTCTGGTATTCCCCTTGACATAATCTACAAGAGCGGAATCTAATTGCGCGCAGTTGGGATAGAGATAGCTTTCTTCAAGGCGGTATATGATGATGCCTGGAGAAGGAGGAACCACTTTGATCTGGGGATTGGTCACGCTGTCCTTTGTGAGAGGAACAAAGACCTCGCGGAGATCCTTATCTTCGGAGACTCCATTATGCACTGTTACTTTGCCAAGGAAGTACCCTCGTGGGTGAGCAACGCGGACGAGAAGAAGCACAAGTGAGGCGCAGATGGATGCATAGATACCGTCTTCGATAGACGAAAAGATTATGATAATCACGGCTGCGAGCCAGATGATGAACTCCATGGGTGACACGCGCCAGTAAGAATAAATCTGAATACCGCAGGTATTCAAAACAGCGGCACCTGCAATATATTGAGAACTCACCTGCTTGGGAGTAGCCACTAGATCCGCTACGGCATGTATAATGACAGCAGAGAGCCCTGCTGTCGGAATCCAATAGAAAGCCGGCGTTACGCCGTACAGTGCAACAATCACAACTGCAGCCGTGACGATGCCACCCGCAGGAGTTCTGACACCAGATTTGGATTGCAAAGCAGAACGAGAGAACGATCCCGTTGCAGGATAAGCGGCAAAGCATGACCCCACTGTGTTCGTGACTCCAATGGCGATGAGCTCCTGGTTGGGGTTAATCTTATAACCATTCAATCGTCCGAAAGCTTCAATGAGGATGTTAATGTCGATGGCCTGAAGTATAGCCATGATTCAAACTCACACTTCGCGATCGCTATGTGTTCCAGTAATAGAATGATGACTGCGATGGGAAGCTGCCCCGCCAGAGCAGAGACGAGCTCGGGGTCAATGACTGGCTGACCAACGTGCCGAAGACCGCCAGGTACGTCCTTTAATATTTTAATGGGATAGCTGCCGCTGGCGCTCTCTCGATGTCTCGTGTAAAGCCATGCTGCAATCGTCAAGATCAGGATGATGAATACATTCCTGAACACAGAGACAAAGAATAGGATGCGCGCTCTGCGAGGGAAGCGCTTCGCGAGACGATCGCATGAAAAGCGGATGATATACAATGCGACAAGCCCAGATAGTCCCCACGCGGCATCAAGTTTCGTTCTTGGAAGTCCCTTCAGAGTGTTGATGATCACTTCGTAAGTTGCGGCTCGGGTACTAGAAGAATTAAAGTCAGCGATGAGGATAGTGAGGAAAGTTGCAGGGAACGCGTACTCAAAACCAGTAATACCCATCAGGCCGGGGACCTGACCAGCGACGATGCTGATAGCGGATCCAGTCATGAACGCACTTACAGCAGGTGCCGGTATAAACTCAACGAGCCATCCCAGCCGCAAAAGACCAATGCCTAGAACAATGAAGCCGGCAATAAAAGCAACAGTGGTGGCTATCTGCGGGCCCTCCCATCTACCAGGATGTGCGTCATCAACGTGCTTGATGATTTGGGATACAGTCAAAGACATGACAGCGACCGGGCCAATAGATACATCTTTGGACGTCGCGAAAACCTAAACGGAGTCAGAAAAAGTGTCCAGATAGTCGGAAGAAGAAGGCCCTACACAGTATAACAAGACGCCAACGAAAGAAGAGTACAGTCCGTATTCCGGACTCAGGGTAGCAATCTACGGATCAAGACCTCAGACGTCGAACAAGCACACTATACAGATAGTCACCTGAGCATATGACATGCTTTGTGGAACAAGCACTATACCCACCGTGAGACCAGCGATAACGTCGCCCGTCAGCCATCCCAAGTCTATTCTCCCATTCAGCGATGTTATTTGACCAAACTTATTGTTGTAGCTCACTGTATCTGGTTATCCATCCAAGTATTGGGAACAAGCTGGCGATATACTCCTGAATCTGTAACAGAGTTTCAGCACGTCCAGGTCGCAGAAGAACGGATACTAACGCGTCGAATAGGATCCTGCGTAGTCTGGAGTACGTAGTCACGCGTCGAAATGACGGGGATAATCTCTTCAGGATATCCGATGATTTGCTTGCCCAGTCTTTTTGCTGTACTGGCCATGGCGCGATTGGTGCCAAGATGATAGCTGCTGTTACATGTACTGGATCGCCCTTATATACATACGAATACATATTGATAGCGTTCCGGTTGCTGGTTCTGTACTGTTCCTGCCCCAGTAAGACGGCTTCTGTCAGAGGAACACAACATGCGGTGGAAGACAGTCCCGTAAGGTTCGGTACAACTGAATAAAGAAATAAATGCGCACGAAGTCTCGAACATGCTGCGATAGAAAGATGCGGTAAAGGGAGTACCGTGCTGAGGATCACGAGCGCCGTTAGTAAACCGCTTTTCGCAGTGTGTGTCGTTCGGGAATCGCGACGTTGGTGTGATCACGGCGAAGAAGCACGCAATGTAAAGTTCGAATCGCATAATTCGTCGCAATGTATCTGCCAAAATCCCGCATGGAGTCCGGAAAAAATGGCTCGGAACCAGCTGCGACTCGTGGCCAATACCATCTACCCTTAACAAGGCCCTACGCGGACGAAGAGTCTTGACAGTGATGCATCTGCATTCACGGATAGTTGACATTTACCGCAGTCGCCATCAATCATAAGTGGCATTTGCCAGCGGTTCGAGGTTCGAGGTTCCGTTCCAAGTTCCAATGTTAAAGTGTCGCCGATCAACGCTGCAAGCCATGACGTCACACGTAGTCAAGGCTTTTGTCAAATAACAGTAAATCTTGAGTAAAAAATCAGTAACTAGCGTACCAAATCTAAATTGGCTGAATTTTACAGCCAGTCCTTTGTTGTACAGATATAAAGCCAAGCAGAGAAAGAGAAGTAAGAATAACAACCCCTGCCAGGAATCTCCACAACGGCCGTGCCCTGTTTTGGTCAAAAGGAGTGAAAAAATATACAATGTTGCAGGCTGGGTATCGAGGGAGAAAGACAGCGGGAAAGAACCAATTGGACACTGACCACACAGCGTGACATGAAAACTTCGGCAGTAGAAAACGAGTGTCATAGATAGCATGATAGGAGTGGGGAAAGGAGCGGCGTCATGAAAAGTCGTGACAGTTTTAAGCATGGAAAGCGCCCATGTTTTGTGGATTCTGCGGATAATTTTGATACATGTATGCTTGATACATCTGAGGAGGCATTGTCTGTGCTGGAGGGTTATAAGCAGGCTGACCCATTCCCATCATAGGGGCGCCTTGACCACCGAGGTTGGGGGACTGTGCACCATAAGTTGAGGCCATGCCGTTGCTCCCCCGCTGTAGTCCAGCTCGAGGATTCATATCGTTCATGTCTGGGGACCGCATCCCGAAAGGATTGAAAGGGTCAGTAGATGGAGAAAAGGTGTTAGAGTTGCTGGGAACACGGCGCAATCCTGGGGAGTTGGAACTACTGTAAGCAGGATCGACATGGAGCTGCTGAGGCCCCGCCTGAGGATTTTGGCCACCCATCTGCAGCGCTGCCATCATAGATGCCAACCCTTGATCATTGGATGGATACCCCGATGGAAGGCCTGTCATTCCGAATTGACTCTGCGTAGCGCTTTTTGGTTTCCCTGACGGGGGCCCGCTGGTCGTGTATGTGGGCTGGAAATTCGGAATTGGCAGACCAACTTCTTCGATCAGCCTCCTATAAGCTTGCGTCGCGATGACTTTCAGCTCGATCAGGACACGCTTCGTAGCTTCGATGTACTCGTACTTCTCCATCTGGTCGATGAACGGACTGGTGATGATTTTGTGAACAACCGCAACCCCATTGACTTGATCTCCGAGTACGTCCGTAAGGACATGGTCACCCGGGGAAGAAAAGAGAGCTTCTACGATCTGTCTAGACGCGTCGGGCTCGATCTTTTGGTTGACGATTCTCAGTACGGTTAGAGACGCGAGTTTGTGAGTGCACAGGTGAGACAGATGAGGGGTGAATCGGGGAGCAAGAAGGTTGTATCTGGACGGGAAACCAGAAGTATCCAACAGCCAGGTCAGTAATAATGCGCCATTGGGGTTCGTCGCCAGCGGAATCGAATTGAGGATGATAGCAGTGGCGATCCGGCGCTGCTGGCTCAGAGTGATATGTGGGCTTTCCAAGCATGCTCGCATGCTGCGAGCTCCAAAGCGACCTTGTGCAACTTCCCACATGCGGTCCACGATAGCATCGAAAATAAAGTCGTTAGCGGGGGCACCGAACCGCAGACAGCACCTGATTTTTTCATCAATCAAAAAGAAAAACGCCTCAGATGATAGAAACTCACTGAACGACATAGTTCCCAAACTGATCAAGAAGGAGCGGAGGGGCATAAGCCCTCAAGTTTTGAGCAATTAAGGCAATCTCTTCGGGTGTTTGAACGCATTCAATAATCTTCTGCGCCGCCCAAGTCCCGTTCTTATGAATTCCAATCATAGCAAGATTCGGTGTGATACGTTCGAGCATAGAAAAGCGGGGTACGGGAGAACATCTCTCGAAAAGCTTCTGGACCACCTGCCTTGATCGTGAGATTAACACTGCCATCAAAACCTCCAACACGTACCGTGTTACCAAGCCAGTCAGAAGCAAGGTCCACAATCTCGCCATCAAGGAAATCAGTAGCGACGGTGTCTATCTCTTCAGTGCCCATGGTGCCAGAGTCCAGACGTTTACGGAGCTCGCGTAGTTTAGATGCGTCCCACCGTCTGTTGTTAGTTCGCTCCGACACCAAAGGGATTGTCGTATAATACATCGTTGGCGGCCGGAATTCTATGTAACATGATTAGCATCAGGCGGTACATAGTTCAAAGGCGAGATCAGTACCAGCGAGTGCTTGAATATCAGCCTCCGCGTCATTACTACCCGCACTGAGTTCCATCATGATCATCTGCTGTTCTGTTACTGTTGGCGTCCAGCCTGCAGGTTTTGGTAGACCATCGGACATATAGGCAGCCGTATGAGAGCCTGTACCGATCATGCTGAGTAAAAGATTTGATCTGTAATTCTCCACAGCACCGCTCAAGACTTGCTGGTCGGCAGGAATTGTGGACGCCCCTTTCACCATGCGAAGAGCCTGAATAGTCGCATTGACACTTAGATCGCCTACACCTTGAACAGTGACGCAGCCATTGTCATCCGGTCCACCACCTTCTTGTCCATTCTTGACGGGAACCTTGGCAAATCCAATGCGGATGGCGCCGACATCACTGCCCAACACATCGCGACCATTCAAAGCTTTCCTGGCACGCACAGCATCATCCAGTCGCTCAAAGTTAACTATATATGAGGTTAGTTTTGCCAGACTTCGATGTAGATCTTGAAACTCACTGAAGCCGCAGTTCTTGTGGGTCAAAACCCTGGCAGATTCAATGGGACCATAAGGACTGAAAACACTAAGAATCGTCGCCGGCGTGGTAGTCGATGGAATGGAACCAATCCACAAGGCTCTCGTAGGAGTAGATTGCAGCTGAGCATCCATACCTCCCATACCAGCAGCCGCGCTGGTGGATTTTGCGGCGCCTCCGGGAGATGTGGGTCCTGGACTGGCAGGAGTACCCTTTGCCGGAGCAACAGGCGCACTTTCAGCTTTTCCGAATCCAATGCGCACAGTCTGACCATTTTGCATGCCAATATTTCCACCAAGACGATTAAGAACATCTTCTTTAGCACGAATGGCATCTGCTTGGTCCACAAAGTTAACAAATCCGCATTCCTAATATAAGTGTCAGATTAGTCATTGAAAGTAAGGAAATAATCAGACAAACCTTCTCCGGAAGTAACCTGAGGCTCTCTATGGCACCGTAAGGAGCAAAGACATGGATGAGCTGCTCACTTGTCACGGCGCTGTCCAGATTGCCGATCCAAAGTGAACGCGTAGGCGTTTGGATTTGCGACGACGGTGCCTCCGATTTGGGCGAAACGGATCTATTTTGCGCACCTGGGGCGAGTAGATAGGCTGAAGCGCGACTAGGGGGCGCCTCGCCACCGTTTGGAAAATGAACAGATGGTCCGACCCGAGAAGCCAGGCTCTTGTCGGCTTTTAAGATACCAGTCGGATTTCCGATGTTACTGGACACCACGGATAATCCGGAACTCTGATGGGTGAGTTCATTAATATAGGACTGGGCATCTACTACCCCCGCACGGCGCTGGAGAGAAAGAAGGGGGTCTTCAAGTGTGCCCACGGATATTGCCCGGGGTCTGGTGGGAGCTGTAAGATGATCCGTCTGCTTAAAGCCTTTGGCGACATAAGATGCTGAGTAAGAGCCGTCGGCACCTTGCGAATCGTAAGGTGTGAGGGGCGGACGATTGAATGCCTGCTCATCATAACTGTCCAGGTATTCCTCTTCCTCTGCTGCCGAGGGAGTGGTCAAGAGAGAGCCTGTAAGCGATGGTCTAGAACGGTAAGGATTCGAGACAGTACTCGCTCGTAGCCGAGAGGGGTGGCCTGCGAGGTTACCAGCAATAGCAGCTTGAGCCTGATGACGCAACTCGGACATTGTAGCAGCTGGGGGAGGACGATGTCCATCATCCAAGCCCAAATAGTCCAGGGTGTGCACGTCGAAGTCATCTGCACCCGAATCTGCAGAGGTGACGGAACGCAACTCGTCTAGCACTGGGAACCCATTGCCGTTGGCCGATGACAGCCACGACGAGGAAAATAAAGATGGACCAAACGCGTTCTGAAGACCACCGGCAGGTAGTGTGAGCGATTCTGAACGAAGACGGCTGCTCGTTGGGACTCCGGCTGCGATAGACGCGGAGTGTCGCAGACCTGGACGGGCTGGGGCGACATTAGTGGGAGTGGCAGGAAGCTGCCTCTGAGGCTGGTCGATAAGAGATTCACTGGAAGCAGGCAGACTGCTCAGAGAGTTGGAGGCTGCGGCAAAGCGCTGGGCGGCGAGTTGGACGTTGGAAGGTAGGGTTCCAGCCCTGGCCCTCCTAAAACCCTGGGGATATGTCGTAGGAGGAGGCAAAGTGCCGCCATCCACTGGAGTCGTGACAGAGGGAGAAACCTCATTAGGAGGAGATCCACCTGAAGCAAGGGCGCGAAGCGCGGGTGGCCTATATCTGCCCCCGGCCATTCTTTCCTCAGCCTCTCGTGCTCTACGCGACCAAATAAGACACAGACAAGGAAAGAAAGGAAAACGCGCACCGTTTGGCATAAGCAGCTGAAGGTGCTGGAGGTGGTGTCTTCCCAGAGGGAGGAGCCCTTGAATAGGAGCCGTTGCTGTCAGAGGCTGATAATGACATTATACGTTTTGAAAATTAGGGATTACGAATGTATTGGGCAGACGCTTGCCAGTCTGTATAGAGGACTGTCAAGGAATAGAGCCAATTAGGTGGGAAAAGTCGTCCGAGTAAAGGTGAGGACGATTCCCCGTCGTGAAACCTCTCTGGTGGTAGACGTTAAAAATGGCGACGAAAACCAGATTTTGAGGGTCGAGAGAGAGACAGACAAGAGAAGCCCAGGACTACTATGATAGATGCCTCCAGAAAATAGTACTAAGTAATAGTAGTGAATGGTGGATGGGAGCAAAGAATCCACCCAAGCTCTTTGCTCACGGTTCGAACTCCGCCGCCTTTCCCAGCTGCCACCGGCATCGACGGCCCTGCATGATTTGTGTTTCGAATTCGAGTTCTTAGTACTACTATTGTCTACAGTATTCGTTGATACATAGCTGTTATTGGTACTATACCTGTGTAATAACTTGGTATCGTATAGTACAGCACGATACTGACCACCGAGTTGCGAACAGCCTTCAACTTCGGCCGGCTCACACGGTCTCGTCCCCAGCCATCACATTGGCCTGCTCCCCGTAAATTCCACATCTTCACTGCACCAAAGCTGTTGACGTGTATCGTAGGGTCTGTTTGGGCTGATGGAATGCTGTTGCGAGTACGTTGCAAATTACTGTTCTTCTACGAAACCGGAAAAATAGGATCTTACAATGCCTCCATATAGCAACAATGCGCATCATCCATGTGTTCGGCATCTACAGCCCAGGTCCCCGTATACCATATGGTAATATACATTGTAAGGCAATACCGTGCGTTGAAAGTCGGGACCATGCAACGCTGATGTGCTCCCGTGAAACCATGATCCTCCAGAACAGCCATCTTTCCATCTTTCTTCATTTAATCAGTATCGTTCACCAAAAGAACAGCAATATTACATACTAAAACGATCACATTGATTGATATAAGCGACACCGATAGACGGTTCATGTCTCCCAGCTGTCTGCAGATAACAGCGTAAAGTTCTGCAGAAGCCGCTGGCTTCCTGTTGCACGGTCTATATGTACCTAGCACAAAAGGCATAGCCCGACGTTTGCAGTCTCGGAAATTTGATATTCCCTCTTGCTACAGTCAGATTAGAGTGTCACCGAACTCAAATTCGATGAACATCCATACCTCCGCAGCGAGCGGCTTATCTCCCAAACTACCTGCCCGTCTCTAGCGATGAGTCCAGACTTTGGAGTCGTTACATTTCCCCGTGTATCGGTGGAACTTGGATGAGTTTACGGCTGCCTCAGTTGCTCCTCGTAAAAGGTTTCGCTCTTTCGTTGGTCCGATATCAATGCTAGATTCTACATAGTAGGACATAGATGACCAATGCCTGATGATACACGCACCAATACACTCCACCCATGCAACTCCACATCCTTTTAGATAGACCTGCCAAGTAAATTCTGCTCGAATATGAAGGACCACCCAGACACGAAAGGGTGGCAAAACGCGTAGTCAGCTGCCCTTCGAGTCACTGTAAGCTGAACCTTAGGCGAAGAGTCCTGATACTTATTCAAGAACGAACAAACGGAATGCGGTTTTCCGCTTCCTATTTCATCAGGTGACAGCCCCAGAACAAAGGATCGGAAAGCTGGATGGAGGTATCTAGCGGGGATCAGGACTTCCATGAAGTAATAAACTGTGCTCCTCCCGCCACAGTGCCAAAGCAGCTATTGGGGTAACAGGGAATGAATTGCACGCAACCGCCTGGTTTTCGAAGAGCTTCGACGTTAGGGTCACGGGTCCGACAAGAGAAGGAAACCTTGTCAGCCTGCCGGAAGGTTGAGGGGCTGCGGTTGGTTGTGAATGGAGGACAAAGTCCTGGGAAGGGTGTCAGAACACAATGAGCTCCCAAGCGGTCTTGAAATTATTGGGGATTAATTAGATGGTCTCGCTTTCTTTACCAAAGCGTTCTGATTCTGTACTCACTTGCCCCCTTGAAATCCCAGAGGTCCGGTTGTCGTGTCGGCCTCAGAGGACGTGAAGAACTACAGAACTCGACCAACAAGAACTAGAACAGCCGAACGGTTTTCACACGCCTGCAACGGAATCAAAGATGGTTTTACACGACAGCCGGACCTAGCTTGAGCCAGGAAGACTGTACGATTATGCCTTGATTTGTCCGGATCCGGGACTGACAAAAGTATCTCTCGCGAAGTCTTAATTTAAACTCCGAGGAAACTGCAATCCTGTTCAGAAGGATGTATAATAGTAGTAACCCCGGATTGCAATCATTGTGAGAATCTCCCGGAGGGCATTTTCTCCCGACGGTGCGAACAGCTGGGCATCGTCGGATGTGTATCTTGTCCTTGAAAGTCCCACGTAGATGAGGCCTTACAGCAGTACCAGCGCTCCGAGTTCGACTACCAAACATAGCGCCCAGACTCAATTAGAGGTACCCAGTATCAGAGTCGGATGATGAAGAAGGCACAGAAGCAATTAGGGCGCCAAATTGTAGAGAGCACATGGCAGTTCGTACTCGGAGTTGCAATTTTCATGATCCATTGGGGCGTTCCAAGATGCTGTATTCAATTGAAGAAGACAGTCGATACTTAGCAGTTACAAAACGAAGGTACGGAGAAGTCAAAACGATTCAATTTACAGGTAGGCATACAAATCAGAGCATCTGATATTAAGATTTATTCCAATTGTCTAGTAAAACCCCACGGTCCTCCCTTCCAAGATAAAGCTAGAAAGACAAAGCCTCATAAGATACATGTAAGCAATATAGCGGCGCTGACAACAACAAGAACCACGATCCTCCCCAAAAAAACGAAACAGAGCAAGGGCATAAGGGAGCATAGGAATCATAGAGCATATGGGGTGAGGGGAGCGGGCCTCACGTCGCAGATAACCGTACTATGCAAAAATAAAAGGCTGTATGCGTACTTGTTGAGTATAAGAGGTGCTTGTCGTCGTAAGGTAAGGGAGTTTGAGAGACAAAAGAATCGAGAAAGTGAACAAGAGAACGAAAAATATATCTGATACAAATCTAATGCGGTTGATTGGGAATTCAGAAGCGACACAATGTGGCAATGCGAAATGTCAATTCAATAAACTTAGTACTCAAAGAAAAGGAATGGCGAGGTAATGGGAAGATAGAACGAATATCAGGATAGATTCCTGGATTCCCGTCTCCTCGAACGAGTCCGTGAAGCTATAGCTGCTACCCTCTTTGAGCGACGTAATGGGCGAGTGTCGACATCTTTCAGCCGTTCCGATTCTGCAGGTGTTGGATTTGAAACCACTGGTAAATCACTGCTGGTCTCTTCTGCGTCCTGCTCCCATTCCAGATTGACGCAAAGGGCATGAAACATTTCCTGTTCTGTTGCACTGAGCGGCTCATCATATTTGACTACGGCTTCGGTCTTATGCTCGTCGAGGACCATGTCTAATGTGGGCAACGGCTTCTCCTCTAGCGCAACGTTGAATTGGGTAGCAACCTCCCTTGCTTGCATCATGCTAACAAAGCCTTTGCCGAACCCCGGCGGACGCGTCTTCCTGCTGTGCTTCACAAACTCCCGTATAGCATCAGGGAACTGCTGATACAGGTCATCGCTGAGGAAAACATCAAGAAGGCCTGGCTGGGATAGAGATGATGAAGCTGTTCGTGTAGGCGTGGTAGGCGGAGACACGTTGGTGACAGGATGATCACAAACGTACGCTTGCGCGACATCAAGAGGAACCCACGTGCCTTGTATCATCGGAGAGCCTTTGGAAATGACTATGGCAGATGCTATAGTGCTGAGAACCGGCTGTGGACCATGGGAATACGCCGATATGGGGGTCAAATTGACAAAGTCTGTGTCAATCCGTCGGAGGACGGTGTATTCACCAATGGTCGTTCGATAAACGGAGATGCCTGGAGACTTACTTAGTTATGACATACATATGGAATGGAGAGAAACATACCCTCAACATCAGTAGCAAATATTTCGGGCATGCACGGCTGACACGTCGTCACGACGACGACATCTTTGCCGCTCGCGGAGCCCTGAGAGGCACAACTAAGTCGTATGTCATTCGGAGAGACACATATAGGCAGCGGGGGTAAAGAAGCATCTTCCATTTTGACTTCGGGCTTGACCTCCTCCGGTGATAGTACGGGCGGCTGGGAAGTCATTTTCAAAGACGCAATGAGCGACGTAAGCCTCTTGGTCGATGTCTCGTCATCTTTCGCATCCTCGAGTTTGAAGAAACCCCCAAGTGAGGCGACTGTTTTTGCGCGTGGTCGTAGCGTGGCGTACTCTCTCGGATCATCGTCCGTCCACATTGCGTCGCTGCCGCGACGGGGCAGTGGCGAGCTGAGCTCATAATCGAAGGGGGTATACGGATCAGGAAAGTCAAACGGATTTGCAATGGCCGACGTAGCCGATGTTGGAGAGACTAGAAGGTCCGTACCATTGCGCCAGGCCGTGAAAGACATCAAGGGCGCACCCAGATCAAGATTGAGATCGGGTGAATCGACCTCCCGCTTGATGATGGTGTGATCAAGCGGCGACGACGAGAGACGGTAGCGTTCACTATCCCAATCACTGCCTGGATCTTGAGGTTCAAACTTGACTGTTTGATCCTCGGGTATACCGACGTCCATCAACATACGGGTGGCGGCTTCTCCAATGACTTGAGTGGCTTTGACCTCTTCAATCGTGCATGGGGCACGTATACCAGAAGCATCGATGTCATCCCAAGCATCAAGAATGCCCTGCACATCGCGCGGTTCCTGTTTGACAATGGAGGGCAGTAAAAGAGGAGGGGCGGAGAAGGGGGAACGAGGGCCTGGTGATTCAAAGGAGGTTTCGGCATCGTTATCGTTGTCTTCAAAGTCGGAGTCGAAATCCGATGACGGGTAAGCATAATTATCCTCTTCCTCATCAAAAGACGAATTAACATAAGAGGATGAAGTGTTCCGGCTGCCACCGAAAATAGAAAAAGTATTATCATCATCCTCTTCTGAATCTGGAGGAGGCGATGCTACAGAGTACGGGACCGAGGTAGAGCGTCTGAATCGAGTGAATGAAGAGGCGGGGGAAAATGATGGATGGTCGCTGGATGGGGTGTACGGGGGTATAGAGATTGATCGTCGCGGATACGGATGCGTCGACCATTCTTCATCATCGGCATCCTGCGAAGGACGAGAATCCTCGCCTTCTGAATGAGACTCGTCATCGGAATTGTCGTCATCGGAGTCTACGGGCATGTCATTGTCGTGTTCGTCGTCTGAAGAGAGAGAAAGGTCAATGATGTCGGCTTGAGGTACCGAAGGTGGCGGCGGCGGCGGTAGCGACGGAGCAGCGACAAACGAAATACACTTCGCCAAAGGCTTCAGCCTAAGAGTAAGCTTGACCTTTGGAGGAGGAGCGGTTTCAGTCTCGCTAGGATCCGAGGCTTCATCGTCTGACATTGCTGCGCGCACACAGCCTCTGGTTGAACGGCGTTTTCTCTTCTGACCACAATGTTCTGAAGCGGCAACAGTGACAGAGCTGCGGGTCTCTCTGTTCCGTCTGGGTACCTCTTTGTCTTTGACCGTAGCAGAAACGTCGACGTGATCGCAGAGCCGAATTCCTGCTCTGGCGAAGGGACAGGGGGCACCAGTGACGCGACTGAGGTACCATATCATGGTCCCCTTCCTGAAATTAGTTGATCGTAAAGGAGTATTAGGGTCGGTATGTATGTTTTGATGGGCACCGCCCGACTTTGAATGGAGGGCAGGAAGGAGGAGATCATCAGAAGGAGTTCCGGATAGAACGTGCCGGAGAAGAAGGGGCTGGTCCTGCTGTACATCGCAGCGATGTAGATGAGAGCGTATGTAGGTGGTGATGGCCTGGGAGGCGGCGGATACGCTGAATAAAAAAATAGAAAAAATAAATGGAAAGCGAGATCAGAGTCATGTTGTGACATACTTTTGGCAGGCCAGACCCTGCGCCACACACATCTCGGCAAGGTCTTTGATCGTCACGGCACGGTTGTCCTGTGGAGAAATGATTGGAAATGGAACATTTAGAGAGGAAAAAGACGTACAACGGAAAGGAGCGCCCGCGCGATTGAATGAAAGACACGGCTTGTTGCATCGTCTGGATGGAGGACGACGTGAGAGGATGGGAAGCGAGTCTCTAGAGGCGGTGAGCAGTCGTCCCGGAGGGCCGTGTCGGTGGCTGCTGGTGGTGGTGCCGGTCTGAGCTTGCGATGGGGCTCAGGAGACTGGCGAAGACGTGTCGAGGGCTTGATGGTAATGTTCTGGCGAATTCTGGTTGCATATGCGTGAACTGGGGCTGTAGTAGTCGCAGATTGAGTCATTTAAAGGCGGGAAATGCAGAACATGGGGGGGCAAGGGCAAGAAGCGGTGGAGGTAAGAGTTGGTCAAGGGAAAAGCTGCGATTTCGTTCAGGGCAATCCATGTCACCCGCTAGCGTGCCCTTCTATATTGGGTCATCCATCACTCCCTGTTGCCACCCTGTCGGGTCCTCGGTCACTCCTCGTTCCGGGGTCCTTATCTCATTCTGGGCGTTGCCAAATTTAGATATCCGAAATAACATCAAGCATGACGACGATACATAACATACTAAAACTACAATAATAAAAATAAAATGTCGTCTACGCGTCCTACTAAGCCGAACCGAGCCTCTTACGCTGAAGCCTAAGATTTCAGTTAGTGCAATTCACTACACAATAATTTCCCCTTACCTTTGCCCTGGAAGTCGGCTTTGATCGAACCTTGGAGGCGGCACCAGTCTGGTTCCCTTATATCAATCACACGCTATCATTTTAATCAGACCACCCCTTACCTTTTTAGTCGCAGCTGTGGTCTTCCTCGCTGCCGTGGGCTTCTTCGCTGCAACCTTTGTTCCAGTTATTGTCTGCCAAAAAGAAATATCAAATCAGTACACAATCATTCACCACGTCATCCCGACAAACCTTCTTCGCTGCACCCCTTTTGGATGCAGTAGCGGTCTTTTTCGCCGCTGAAGCAATCTTGGGCTTGCCGGCAAGTGCCTTCTTGGGTTCCGCTTTCTTGGTCGTGGCCTTAGCGGTGGCCTTGGTCGCAGTCTTGGTCGTAGCTTTAGCAGGTGCCTTCGCGGCGGCCTTCGCAGGGAGCTTGGCGGCAGGCTTCTTGACGGTGGCCTTGGGCTTAGCGTTCTGTAAAACGTATGTCAATCTCTAACATTTCTCACATTCGATAGACGACAGACCTCCTTGGTGGCGGTGGATGCCTTCTTGGGTGGGAGCTTCACCTTGCCAGACAGCCCCTTGGGCAAGACAAAGACGCCATTGTCGGCTCCACTGCTGATAGCCTTCTTGAGTTGGAACAAGTTGACGCCTACGACTTCGATGTTGTATCGGTCCTCGGCGTACTGCACATACATCAACATGGCGCCGGGACGAACGGAAACGGCACATACCTTCTTGATGGTGCTGCGAGAAACTCCCTGACGAGCTTCTTCCTTGTGGTCAGTGATGCATGCCTGTTACATCCATCAATGAACATACTATCAACGATTGCAACATCACTCACGGTAATGATATCCTTCCACGATGGCCGGGTAGAGGTGGTAGTAGTCTTCGCCTTGGTAACGGTCTTCTTGGTTGTGGTAGCTTTCTTGGTTGTTGTGGGTTTCTTGGTAGTAACAGCCTTGGTGGCCCTGACTTTGGAGGCGGGCTTGGAAGAAGACTTGGTTGTTGAAGCAGGCTTGGAAGCAGAGATGGGGGTTTCGGCAGACATAGTGAAGAGAGTCTTGATGAAGCTGGGGCGTTGAACTTGAAGCGGGGCAATCTCGAGAAGCTAAACTTTGCAGCCCCCCTTTTAAACCGGAACGCGTCGGACAAACAACGCGCAGTCACATGATGAGATAATCAACGCGCCCAATCAACAAACTACGCGACAAGCACAGCCACATCTAATTTCCGTATTCAGCGTGTTCTCCCATTGTTCCTCGTTGATCGGCCGTACTATATCCCAACAGATTCACTCCTGATAACGGCCTATAATGGCTTTCTATTGATATTGAAACTGTTCGTATACAATTTACAATACAAGGAACGATCCATTGGTCTGTACCCTGGCTCTGACACCAGCCCCAACCCAGCCATCTTCCTCCTCGGTACTGCTTCCGTTACTCCCCCCACTTCGCACGTCCACATAGTCCTCAACACCGCCCAACAGCTTGCCCACTGGTGGCCCACGGACCAGGAGTGCGCCCTCCGGATCACCGTCTTTGGCAATATCTTCATCGGAGACGCCTAAAAGTCGAGCTTCGATGTTGATGCTGGGAGGTCCCACATGTGCCGCAGGTGATGTGGCAGGGAAATCTTGAAGATCTAGGGGGTGAGAAGCAAATACAGGCGCAGCAACGAGTGGGTGCGTGAAAGCATTGACAAACGCCGTCGAGAATGCGACCCGCGCCGGCGTAAGAAGGTCGGACAAGATAGGCCCTGAACGACATTTAGCGTACACCGACATGACTGATTCCGGACATTTTACCTCCGCTTACGACAACTGCCGCAAGAGTGCCGGCAGCGTCACCTATAACCTTCGCTCGGGCGCCGTCAAACACGAGCCGATCCCATAAACTGTCTTTAGTCAAGAACCCCTCTGCGATACCCGATATTTTATGCCTCCATGCGAATGGGTAGATCAGGGAAGCCTTTTTCGCGCCATCAAGAATGGAAGATACTAGAGTTTCCAGATGGCCAGGCTTGATGAACAGAACGGTGGGGGAAGGAATCGGGTACTTTTTTAGGGTTGCGACATCTGCAACGTCGGCTTTCACAGCAGCTGTAGACAATTAAGCCTGATGGTCGTCAAAATGATATATGTAGGACTTACTGTTACCGAATGTAAACAGTTTCGAACTATGCAGTGTCGCGAAACTAGTGCCTTCAAAAACAGCAGTATAAGCGATAGCACGCCCATATGCTGTACTCAGGGAGTGTGCAGAGACTATAGTATCCAGAGGCGAGAGCGGATGAGATGCAGGGAGCAAGGCGCGGATAGCCGCAACGCCTGCCGTAATATTCTCATGGGTGAGTTGAGCCCCTTGCATCTGACCATTGCCGTTTGCAAAGAAGGACACGGTAAAAACGTCGCTGGGTTCTATCAAAGGACAACCTTAGAATGTTCACACGAGCACCAAAAACAAGTTGCCACATACTAGGAACCGGGCTAAGAATTTTTTCCGTCTTCACACCTTCTCGCTCCACGTCTTCCCATTTCAGAACCTTAACCTTACTCGCGACGCGAGCCATGGCCTGAGCGCTTGGTTCGCCAACAATGATGATAGTGTGATGTTGGTCGCTCTCTCCCGCGTCATAAATCAACTCGAGCAGTTGAAGAAGTAACTCGGCATGCGTGACAATGACTGTGGGTGGATGAGATTCGAGGATTCCAGTAAGAAGGTTCGTAGCGGCAATCGTGAACGACGGAATGGAATGCATAGCAAGCGCCATGTCACTGATAATAAATTCTACCTCTTTGTGAGAAACGTAACAGAAGATGAGATCTGATGATACATACCAAGCGAGTCGTTGAGCAGTAGAAGGACATTAGACTCTTGGGATTGTATACCGGTCAATCGCAATAGACCCGTCCCAAAAGCAGCGACGCGGTCTTGCAAGCTGGGGTTAGTAATCTAGCTGAGTATTAGAACAGTTGCTTCGCAGAGGTACAGAAGATAGTACCTTTGTGTTCCAGAGAGTACGAGGCGCATCATAGTCGGGCTTGACCAGGTCACTGAGGATGTGGACATCCTTTGTGGGCCGCAAAGGAAACTTTTCATATGACAACGTCAATTGCCACGTACAAGAGCGAACGACGGTCGACATACCCTTCCCATCAGACCAGTCCCATAGTTCCTGTATACAGCACTTTCTCCTGGATTCCTGACGCGAGCAACATCACTCTGGCGACCGAGAAGGATGGGGTGCACTAGCGGCTGAGGTTTATAGAAGTTGTGCAGCAGAAAGACCGTTGCTGCAATGAGACCAAGCAGAACAGTCAGGTCGTCGGTAACCAAGTAGTCAGAGATATCGACGCCCATCTTGGCAAATACGGGCAACACAGACTCTCCTGTGCAATGTCCTGAAGGCTAGATGAGAGCGTTTGAATGGACCCGAGCGGCCTTTTGCGTGGGACGTGGTAGGCAACAACGGGCCGATGATCCAAACAGGGCCGACAAATTGACAAACTGGGCGATCGGCCAATACACTCTTCCTTGACCCATGGGATCCTTGTCGGACTCGTCCTGTCTCTTGCTTGCCGCTGTTACCACTGTTCACTCAGGCGGCGAAGCAAACGCTGTATATTTCAGCCTGGCTACTGCTTACTCGGCTGGGAGGCTATCCGATGACGACACTGGAGCTGGGTCCGTTCTCAGGATTCTCATTGGCCAAAACATTTCCTGTGTTCTCTGGATCCCAGCGTTGCCTCTGCCCAAGCCACAGCGCTTGATTGGTCGGTACAAGACAGCATCGTTAAGGCTCTGTCATGCTTTACAGCAGTACGGAGGGAACCACCCATTTTTGTCGCTTGTGCTTAGAACGGTCTGTGCACCATTGAGTGCACGTGACTAATCTAGGGGTCTTGCAATCAACAAACGGGCAACTTTCAACCCACTTCCCCCCTCTTCATCATCTCTCAAGTACCCGCCTCCTCCGTTATTTCTCTCGCCACCATGCCTGCCGCCGTCAAGAAGACTTCAGCAAAGGCTCCCGCCAAGTCTGTCGCTGCAGCGACCAAGTCGAGCGCTGCAACGCACCCATCTTGGGTAGACATGATCAAGGTTCGTGTTGGCTTCACCGTTCTCCGACGCCTCCTTTGCTCGGATCTTGCTAACGACTGCCCGCTATATCGTAGGAGTGTATCACTGCCCATCCCGAGGATGCTCGCGGCGGCGTTTCTCGGCCAACAATCAAGAAGGTGAGGCCGCAGGAAGGTTATCGTCATCCAGATGTTGACAGATTTTCGTTCCAGTTCGTCGAATCCAAGTACCACATTGACCTCAACAACACCGCCGCTTCGCAGCTGAACCGTGCAATCACTTCCGGCCACGAGAAAGGCGTGTTCATCTTGCCCAAAGGTATGCCACTGTCGCATGACCCGATATGTGTCCGACGGATGCCATTTGTCATAGGACCATCGGGCAAGGTTAAGCTTGCCCCCAAAGTCCGGGCCGATGCTGCCAAGGAGGTACGAGTCGCTGTGACGGTCATCGTGAAGTGAACGCCTGAACCACGTAACAGAACGCCAAACCGGCAGCCAAGAAACCGGCTGCCACCGCTGCCAAAACCAAAGCTCCCGCCAAATCTACCGCCACTAAGAAGCCTGTGTCCAAGACAGCAACAAGGAGCAAGGTCGCTACTACCTCCAAGACACCCGCCAAGACTGCTGCGTCTAAGACATCCGCCAAGGCCGCTCGTACGACCGCTGCCGCTACCACCAAACCCGCCACCACTAAGAAATATACGTCCAATGCTAAGAAGGCGACCCAGGCGAAGAAGACCACCGCTGCGACAAAGAAAGTAGTCACTGCAAAGAAACCCAAAGTCGCCATTACGAAGAAGGCCTCCACCGCGAAGAAGGCTTCCGCTAAGAAGGTTAATCTTTACACATCCTATTTCAGTCACAGTGATTGAACGGATTGCAGGCGACGACCGCGGCCAAGAAGCCTACTTCCAAAGCAAAGCTTGCAAAGCCCAAGGCTGATGCTCCCGCTTCCAAAGCTAAGCCAGCATCTAAGGCGAAGCCCGCCTCGAAGACCGCTACTAAGAAGCCTGCATCTAAGAAGGCGACTGAAAAGGTACGTGACTATCTTTTCTTCTCCAGTGCCTCTGTTAACACCAACATAGGCGCGATGAACCCAAGGTTTTGGACCTTTTCATATTCTTGGATTTGTGTAAGTGGAGGGATATAGGATTTATTTTTGTAGTGTATTTCTTTTCTTTTTGTCTATCTTATTCCATTCCAATGGCCTCTTGTACCTATCTCGATTGTATTCTGTATATGTACGACGTCCGACCAAGTAGTTTTGTACTACCGGATTTACCCTGGCTACCTTTTGTATTTATTTGTATGCGCAATATTGACGCGCTTCGATCATCTCTTTTGCTTTGACCACGACGCGTATGGATAATAATCCGAACACAAGAGATGTTCTTAAACAATTGCGACTACCTATAGGCGATATCACCACACTGCTTGCTCTGCTTAGTGCCCCGCTCGATTGTTTGGGGTTACTGCCTCCCTCGTTGAGAAAATACAACATTAATCCTCTACTCGACGACACCACCCAGGTACTTAGGCATATACCTACTATTCAGCAAGCAATAATACAGTACATATTCCCGATATGGGAGGCAGCTCTCGCCAAAATCAATGCGACGTCGATCCTGGAGCAGTACTTCTGTCCGGATAGCTTCTCGTATGCTCTGTCATCGTCGGGGGATGTTGCGCTTTTCGCCTATTCAACCATTCTATCTGTACCTCTATCAGCTTACTCTATTCGCCTTTTGGAACGCCTCACAAAAGAGTACCCAGTCGATCGGTTACACAGAGCTATCTTCTCCGGGGATAGCACCTCGAAGAAGGATATGCTTTGGGAAGACTGCATACGCAATCTGGCTGCTGTCCCGGCAAAAGTGGCGAACTTCGCTGGTACGGATCCCATTCCTTCCTCCCTAGAGCAAGGAGATTACTTTACCAGTCTCTCTGTCCGCTGCGAAGCTCTCATTTTCTCGTTAGCTGTCAATGCGAAGCATGAAAACGGTACGGTGCATCTATCCCCTAAGGAACCTGTCATCACGAAGCATATGTCAGGTGTTGTTTCATCCATAATTTACCTTCTCACCAAGTTGGTGAATCTCGGTCTATTTCCTCCAAATCCTCCAACGCTGCCATCACAAGCGTCCTTCTTTCTGGCAACATTGCCGATCATAAGGAGTCGCCTTGATGGCGGCGCGAACGAGAACTACTCCAAAATTTGGGCTGAAGTGTTCCTCGGATTTCCGTCAATTGCGTTGCAGACCGTATTGACATCGCTTTTCGCATCGCTGAGACGCGTGGACACACCACTGGATGGGAGTGCGTATCAAAGGGCTTGTGTCAAGAGAGAAGCACTGTTACTCGACCGACTGGTTGGCCGTATGTCTCCTGATAACGAGGAGCTCTGCGAGATCGCTATTCCTGTCATCCTAGGACGCAATTGGGACGAATCCTGCGCACGTATTTTTGTCTGTTGGGTGGCAGGTCCACAGATGCGCGATACCGATGACAATGGTGATACTATTCATACACCCTTTTGGCTCAGACTTACTCATTGATTTTACCCAGCGTTGGGTTATTTTCTGCGGGAAATTGTATCGGTATGGTCTTCACCTGACCATGTCAAGCACTCCCTTCTCGCTCGGCATCAATGTAAGCTTAAAGCTCTTCTTTCGATGCTGATAGATCCGACTGAGGAGGATACTTACTCAGATTTTAGCGCACTTCTGGTCCTCACGGTATCATACTTGAAGCGCAACTCATCAGAAGTCTCTAGTCTAGCGGAGGGAGGAAGCTTCATCTCCGGTGTTAGCTTGTACATTGGACACATGGATGCCTCAATTCGCCGATGTGGAATGCTGTCTGCTGAAGTTGTTGCCGACGCAGCCGGGAAGAAGCTCGATTTTAAAGACTGGGAAGGCAGTGATGATGGAAAGCCATGGGCGAGAGCTCTTCGAGACTTGCTTTGCGAACGTGACGTGGATTCTAATGTCACCGTTCTTGAGGAGGAGATACCCCTTCCGACGGAAAAAACAGAGAAGTCTGTTGGTACCACTTCGGTACATGAAGAATCACCTGGCAAGTCTCCGGTAGTACAGAGCAATTTGGGATACGACTCTGACGATTCTTTGACCGGTTATGCGTCCCCGGCCTCTTCGCGTTCTGCTTCTCCAACACCATCCGAATTGGATGACATCGAGAAGGATCCCACGCTAAATGTTACCAAGAAGAAAATCTCCAGACCCGTCTATCTCGTCCAGCTAGGGGAACTGCTACGAAGTAGTGGAGGAGTGCAACAAAGCGATGCGGCTCTTGAAGCTGACAGGATCGATATGGCTCTCACGTGTAGCGAAGATCTCATTCGGAGAAAACAGTTTTTTGGAACAGAGCTAGGTCGGTGTTTGTATCACCTCACCTTGAAAAACAGCAGACTCATACTCAAGATAGAGGAGAATGCTACCAATTTGACATATGGTCTTATTGCGCTTCAGAATAGTTACAAGCTGGAGAATTTCGACACTCGGCGGCAAAATGCCCTTGTTGCTCTTGCCGCCTGCTGCCCGAAGAAGACCGCGCCGTACGTTGGATTGTCACCAGAATGTACTCCTCTGATACTTTTGAATGCAGGTGCCTGATCGATGAGTTCTTCAAGAATCAGTATAATGTCGGTCAACGATATGTTATGCTCAATGCCTTAGCACTCGGTGCCAGAGAGATGAGCGGTTTGGTGCATCCACCGCTACCCCAATATCCGAGCAAGCTACTACCGGCGTCGCTTCACAGAAAGTACATTACGGGCCAGGATTCTGAAACGAGCGTGTTACCGGCCATCATGGGAGACCTTACTCGACAAGCTATTCAAAGCGGCAAGGACAGTACCGCGGAGAGTGCGCCTACCTTGGTTCGCGAGCGGCGGTTGCGCATACAGAAACCCCAAACGGTTTCCGAGTTCAAGAAACCAGAACACTTCAATGGTACAGTGCAACGCAATGCCGTCAAATTTACAGAAGTCGCTGCAGAATTCTTCGTAGGACCGCTGATTAACCGATTCTGGCTTTTCCTCCGTGATGAGCAGACACGGGAAGAGCGAACGGCACATTTGAAAGGAAGACAGGTGTATTATGGCGCAGGAACGGGCCTTATTCTCGATTCCCTCGTGCTCAGCTATTTTCTCAGTACATTGGGGGTCTTGCTTCATGCATCAAGGAATGCGCCAGAGTGGTCTGCAGTCTTAGGACCTGATGCCCTAGAACTGGCAGTAAACATCGGAACTCGGCCAGTTTCGCGAATAGAAGACGAAGAAGAACTTGATAGTGGCGAGGGAGCCAAGAGCCAAGAGGGCAGTGGATCTATGCAGAGGGAGGCATCGGTTCTTCAGTCTGCGTTGGAATTAGCCCTTGTGATTCTTGAAGGGTATCAGGAGCTGGACGAAGGCAAATCACTGTGTTTAGAGCACACTGCACTCCTTTTTGGTGTGGGCGAGTGGGCCGGTGCCGTGTTTTCTCGACTGGACAAGGGGGAAAGGGTGAAAGGTGGTGGTGGTGCTTCGGAAACTGGTCTGCAGCGAGCGGCGGCGGGAGTTCTTCTCAAGGCTGATACTATTACCAGTAAATGGCGTCGGTCCATGATAAGTACAATATAAATTTAGTGCTAACAGTAAATGTGTCAATTCTCGTGATCTGATTGGCGGGAGGGACTCGCACCGACCAGCCACGTGGAAAGCCGAGTATCACCAGAGTGCCAGTTGGAATTCACGACCACCAATGTTCTCCAGGTTAGCTCTGCGACTGCCTGCACGTTCCTTCGCGCGACGGATATCAACAACTTGGCCTCGCCAGTCGGATGCTCTCTTTGTGGTCCGTAGCCAGATTCTTTGTGTGTTTTCGTATCATTGACCGTCCTGACAGCATCGGGACACACCGTATAACAATCCCAAGGCATGCAGTCCCAGCAATCCATATCTAAAGCGGTTCGACTAAGCGCATTGAAACAGATTGCTTTTGAATTCAACGCCGACAACCTGACACGAGCAAAAGAAATCATTGCCAGGTACCCACCTCAGTACAAGAAAGCGGCAGTAATTCCCCTCCTGGATCTCGGACAGCGACAGAACAAGGGATGGACGAGTATCAGCGTCATGAACTATGTGGCAAAGCTTCTTGAAATGCCGCCTATGCGGGTGTACGAAGTGGCTACTTTCTACACCATGTTCAACCGGTGCGTTATTTGTCTCGCATTCTAACCGGTTGAATCTCAGAAGATCTCCAGTGAACCGATAGGCGAAAACTTTGTTCAAGTTTGCACGACAACTCCTTGTATGCTGCGTGGTTCGACAGACATCCTAAATACTGTATGCAACCATCTGGGCGGCATACATCCTGGCCAGACGACGAAGGATGGCAAGTTCACGGTTGTCGAAGTGGAATGTCAGGGTGCCTGTAGCAATGCACCGATGATGGTCGTCGGCGATGATTTCTATGTCAGTGACAGCCCTAGAGCTCGTTTTCGTCTTTCTAATGTGCTGTTGTAGGAGGACTTGACCCCCGAATCCACCAAACGTATTTTGGATGCTTTTGCCAAGGGTGAAAAGCCTAAAACTGGTCCTCAGAGTGGGCGTCAAACAAGTGAGAACTCGGCGGGTCTGACGGCGCTTGCTACGAAGGTATAATCAATTGAAATTGATACTGCTAAATCCGCTAATTGTTCATTCCAGCCATACGGTCCTGGAGAGTTCTGTTCCCCGGAGTTTCAATGAATGTCCAGGGATGATTAATATATACGTGAAGCCCTAAACCCGAGTGTCCTTTGCATCCTTTGCGTGATTTCATGACAACAATTTGAACGCCGTTGTTAAGGCATTGGTATCTCAATCATCTCCTTCGCCGTCGTCATAGCCGTACACTCCCTCTCCTACTTCAGGAAGCCTAGTTATCATGAATCTACAGCCGACAATAAGAAATCGGCCAATCCTATTGTAGAGAAGCTTACCCAATTTCTTCCTTCAGATCTTGGCAGTATGTGTCTGCGAGAGATCAGCCAGAGAAGTAAAAGGACAAAGACACACATACCGAGAGGAAGATCGGACTTATCTGTTCCTGTTATAAGTTGCGTTAGGACAGGGACGACTCCAGAACAATTGCTACTCACCAAAGGGCATTTCAATTTCATCAGCAATACCTTCTATGCCCATTAAAGTGAACGCGACGACAGTCACGATGGGTATCATAGTCCAGCCAAGGTCATTGACCAGGGTCAAAGGCAAGGCAAACAGATAGAGAGTGACGCATTGCTTCAAATGAATTCCATCTAAGAGATAAACGTAAGAAGACGATCGAAACTTAGAAGATATACGGACAAGAGGGTGGAATTGGGGTATTCGCAACACGCTCCATGGTCGTCATTTGGTCGACCATGCCCTGAATTCTGCGATTGTCGCAATAAGTCAAAAGTCATTCAAAGATAGCGAGAAATTTACAATTGAGTCATTGCATTCATGCCTATGCCAGCGTTAGTCAGAACTGCAATACGTACTGACAAATGGATCATTCACCTGCTGGGCCAACGGTCTCTAACAGTCCATCTCGACGAAAATGGAATATCATTCGACCCAACTCATGAGAGATGCTACAAATAGTCAGCCTAAGCACGGCCAAAACAATGGATCAGGTACTAACATTAATGGAAGAGGAAGAGAGGTTTCCTCGACGAACTGAATTGACAACAACGGTGTCGTCTGACTGACAAGATGACGCTTGCTTCGCTTCACGCGCACTCGCTTCGTGGCATTGGGTCGGTCAAGGGAGGCTGCGCCGGTGCTACTATCACTTGGTGACGGCGATGAGCTACGCGTCGCGGAATACGTATCAGAACGATACCCCATATCTTCTGCTTGAAGGAATGAAGACGGAAGCAATCCACGATAGTCTTCCCAGTTGGTGCCGTCTTCTCCACGAAGGTAGTGCTTGACTGCAAAAGCAAAAGCTAGACATAAATGCAGTGCGTCGGCCTTCCTGCGTTGCAACTGTTTGGGTGTTATGGTTTTTGTTTTGCCCTTGATGGAAATCTCTTGATCAGAAGGTGGAGGTGCAACATTCACCCAAATGAGACGGGAAAGATTTCGGATGTTAGATGTCATGGATGCAAATGACTTTCGTCCTTCCCAGTAACGATCATAAGAAGTGCTTTGATCTCGTCATCAGCCAGTAAACAAAGGCGTTTGAGGGAGGCCATACCCATTTCTGAAAAAGGGGATGAGAAAGAAACAATTGTGAAACAAATACGTGTACTAACCTGAACACCAATATAAGGCCAACCTTGAGCGAAGAGGTCAAGATATATACATCTGTAAGAACGCGCGCCTACTCACAACCACAGATAACAAGGGAACAACAGAGTTCGTAAGTTGCACATGATGACCCTTGGTATGCGCACAGGCAACGAACGTAGCAAAAATCGTGACCGTTAACACAGGCCCCCAGACGCGGGGTATAATCTGGCATGTGTTCAGAATACCTCTCTCGTTGCAAAGGATGAACATACGCTGCCTTTAATTCTGAGGACGTCAGGAAGCCATGAGTACTGAAGAAGTGAATGAGCGGCAGTCATTGTGTTGTCCCAGAAAATTTCACCTTTCTTAGATGCCTCCTCTTGATCTTGGGTGGCTTCATGATAAATGGTTAGTCCTTGAGCTTGAGGGGGTAATGAGAACTTGAGGAATTTACTTACATTTATGACTGGCAGGAAGGAGTCTTTTGACGTGGAGGTGCTCATGGATGCCAACAAGTGACAAGAACGAACGATGGTTGCCAACAATAAATTGGCAGTTCAGGTCCCGCGTTTACGTAACATCATTGGCAATATCACGGGTCCGTGTCACCGCAAAGAATTCGAAGAGCGAGCTAGAACAAGATTCTGATACAAGAACACTCTTAATAGGGACCGCTTGCCAGTGCGACTACTACCACTACTACAGCAAAGTATCCTTTTAGTCTAGCTTAAGTACAAAATGGAGAACGAGGCAAGGCGAAGTGTTGCACGACGAGTGTCTCTACGTACGATAGTCTCTAGTGACATCTACTGGCAGCGCCGACGAATGGAAAACATCTCGGCGACTCCGAAAGCGTGTTTGAAGAGCGTATCAGAACGGGCGATTGTAAACTTCCAGTATTGTGAAATGGTAGGACTCGAATGGGCCGGAAGGGGGACAAGGTTGCTATCCCGGTAGTACGTGAATAGGATAATCGTCTTGGAAGTATGTTGAAATGTTCTTGCGTTGATAGTAGCGAAATACATTCCGTCAGACTTTCGATTGGCGTGTCACTACAAATGCGGCGTCCGACGGAACGTGAGACGCTGGCAGGACTCGAGGCGGGGGAACAAGTCCATAGGCTAGAAAGCTTCTTTGGATTCTCAGGCTGAGCTCGTGTTCGTAATGGTGAAGGGGGATAAAAAGGCATTGGCAAGACATGCTGATCCGGCGTGACCGGCGTCGAGCAATGGCTGCTATCGATGAATGGAAACGGAACCGCAGGAGAGGTCGCCGTATACAAGACTGGCTCACAAACAGTCGTGAAGGATAGCCGACTTCGGAGAGCAGGCCTGTTGGAGGCCAGACGCCTCCGAGACATGGAAGCAGCGGTGATACGCGTGGGAGAAAATGGTGGAGAAGACGTTGAGTTGGGTGCCTTTTTCATATGGTTGCGCTCAGGTGAGACTCCCAAAGCGAGGTGTTTCCAGGGGAAGGCCAGTGCAGTGATAGAGCTGATACTTTCGGAGGAAGTAACTGATAGGATACGGTCATGAGAAATCTGGCAGATGACGAGGTACCACAAACCGGGAAAGCAAGCGCCGTCGTAGTAAGCGACGATATTGACCAGGTACCGGTCTGACGTGGCTGGAGGTTGTGTTTGACCGTATAAGCGCGTAGAAGACGGCAACGGGCTAAAGATGAGGCCCGTCGAGAAGTATCGCCTTTCCTGAAATTCGGAATACAATATCTTGATATACCTGTCGGAGCCATAAGAACACAGTCCAGATGGAAAGCTGTCACTAGGAACCTTCCAATAGTGCAAGGTCTGCTTGTTGGGTCTTGCGAAGTCTATCCGTGTTGGAACGACGGCGCGTTATTCTAAAGGACGGGGACATAAATGCAAGGTTCCGGAAGTAGGGCGAAAGAGAGTTCGATGTCGCGCTGGAGGATGAAGAAACGGTGAGAGCTCAGAGTCGCTGTTGAGTCGCTGTCAATGTCATTTAGATTATTTGTCACGGTATAGGTCGCGTAGAGCACGTGAATGGCACGGGACCTCGCACCAGGTCGCACCTCCGACTTCCTTCTCTGCCATCAACACTCTGCCTGCTCAATTCTGACGCGAAGGCTCCATGGACGTGCAAGCTGCAGCTTCTGCTCTATCCGAGTCTGCATCATCTCATAAAATAGAAACAGTCAATACGTCGTTGAGGCACGTCTTGGAGGCGGTGAAATTGCTTGTAAGTCCATAGCGGTACCGTCGAATTTGCCCTTAACTAGATGTATCGCAGGATCTCTCATCCCCGTCTTTGAACATCATTGAAAAAATTGGATCTCGCCTTCGTAAACCTCTGCTACCGCTCTACCAACATTGCACCGATCCTGCGCTTCGATTCTGCTCTGCCACTTTAAACTTTATTTCCGTCAAGAAGGTTCAACCTGCTCTGCTAGTTGAAGCTAATAGCCTTGTTGTGGCTTGGCAGTCAACACAATCTGCCTTACTTTCTGGTGTATTGGTGCGCGAAATGTCGCGTTTCTGCATTAGATATAAGCTGATCATCTGCCAGGATTTCATTGAGAGAAACCCCACAAGTTGTTTTCTTTTCAAATTGTTCGCCCCATACTGAACCGTCTACAGATGAAAATAAGAAGCATATCGCCACGGGGCTATACCCTGCGCTCTGCGACGGATACTTTTTGAAGACGCCATCTGAGTACCTAACGGTCGGCGTCGACCTTGTCTGCTCGGCAGGTCCTTTTCTCTCATTTTGCGCGCATATATTCATATGTATCAAACAGGCGTATATCTTATTAACGGAAAGTGCATCTCTGAATGAAAACCGGCTCGTGCTACAGGATCCAAAGCTACTTGGAGCGTGAGTAAATGTCTAATACCCATCTGCGATTGCTCATCATCTTGAATAGCAAGAGGATCGGTATTACGCTTGCCGGATGCAAAGGTAAGGACTTTGTCATTGTCTCGATCTTTCTAGCTAAGACGGGACACAGATTATCTGGCCATAGAGGCTCTCTTGGAACTCTTCGCGAGCATCCTACCACCCACCACAAAGGGCGTAAATGACAAGCGAAGGCGCTTCCTACAGCTGGTGTTCGATCCAGTGCTATTCGCCTGCAGCGCTCAATTAATAAAGATCTTATCCTCGCCGTCGACTACGGATTGGGAGACATTGTCGGTGGAGATTATCGCAACGCTATCCAAATCGGATATCACCTTGTGAGGCGGCTCAAATCAGGCTTTTACACGCTTCTGATATATGATCAAGTCCGCAACCCTTTAAGATTACGTCCTTGCAGGTTGCAGACGCCTTTCCCAATGTGGATAACACCATTTACCTTGACAATAAAGGTTTCACGTCCAATATCGACGAGGTAAGGATTCGTATCTGCCGTTCTGCCAACTAATGTCGTCTCTTTGTACAGAACGGAACCTACGAAACCTTTCATATTCCTTTCACTAACGTTCAGAAGATTAAATTCAATGCGATTGCTTCTTCGTTGTACACCGTTGTCACTGTACATTTAACGGCATTTCCTATCATTAATCCCACAGCCGAAACTCGGAATCCTACTCGAAGTGCAACGATAGTCTTCGAAATTGCCAACACAGAAAAAGAGAGATTCATCAAAGGTCTCACGGCTCGTAAATTGGTTCGTATGTTTGTTTGTGACCCTCCACCAGCTTCTTCATTCTCATTTAGGGGCCAAACATTGCATCAAGCGAGAGAAAGGCATCGAAGCTCAACGTCGACCTTCCATTGGATTTTACATCTAACGGACAATCATTTCCAGTGAGCCCTATTTGGTTTGACAGAGCTACGGCGCTGAATTTTCATGTTGCTATAGGAAAAAGCTGGGCGAGGTGAGTGTTGGTCCCTACTCCTTGGGCCGAGATGAGTTCATGACGTCCTCTAGTATTAGGCGTGGAGGCTTCTTCTGATTACCATTTTCTTCAAACACACTCTGCGTTGGGGCTTCATGGCACTTCTCTTCCTACATCAACTGATCTGAAATCCCTTGACGTTGAGGGTGATCAAGATGATGTCGCACCGAAACCACCAAGAACTAGACGTGCCCAAAAGCAGAAGGCTGTCGAATCGGATGACGAAGTTCAAGAAGTACCACCAGTCCCCATAGGTAAAACCACGCGACATTCAACAAAACCTCTGCCTTCGGAACAGCAGCCCGCAGTGCTCCCGGAACCCGTTACGCATGCCCTTCCACACTCTCGCGAACGTACGCCAAAGAAGCCCCTCTCGAAAGCACAAGGACATCGGGTTCATTTTGGACGCACTGAGCATGCCTCTTCATACAAAGCCGTCGATGGTTACGAACCCAAAGAGGACAAATCGAAGCGAGCCACAGACACGGGTATTGCTTTTTGGGAAATATTCTTGATCGTTGCTAAAATGTGTCTAAGTGTCAGCACGTTCAGTGGATACTAGAAATTCCCCGTCGAAGAAACGACAGCGGACAGCTGAGATAGAGGACGTTGAGAACAAGGACTCTCGTACATTAAAACGTCCAAGACTCCAAAGCCCACCCCGAACTACTAAAGAATCGAAATCACCCGTTTTCAAGAAATCAGTCATTGCGCCAAGACGCTACAAACGCAAGGGCCGAACCTCGTCACCCGCACCATCCAAAGCGGTTGATATGGAATATGATAAAATACCTTCTGTCGCTACTCCTAAGCAAGTCACGTCAAACAGGCCCGAAGATCAACCCGTCTCGGCACCGCGCTCCACTCATCTCTCAGCTATGAAAGGCAGAGGAGGGAAAGCGCAAGGCAATGGTGTCTCTGTCAAGGCCGAGCCACCTCCAACTCGCTACGCTAAGGACACTAAGACTCAGGATACGGCGAAAGACGACCAAAAGGAAGCCAAGGTGAGCGCATGCATATCGAGGCATGTCCAATGAATTAACCGATTGCTAAATCAGCCCGTGCGTCGTTCAGAACGCGCCAAGAAAGTTGTAGACAAACCCACCAAAGCAAACACCGTAGTAATGCCTGTATCTCCTCCATCTACGATTACTCATTGAGACTCATTTTCAGGTCGAACACAAGTCGTCTACCCCCGTCAAATCGGAACCGCAGGAAAACGAACCCTCTTCTGAAACGAACGTAAGAATTCATTCTGAGATCTCTATATGATATCAGAGTGACACTGGACTCTAGGCCGACATGAACACCGTCGAATCCATAATGCAGGTCGCACTTGGACCCAATCTCTCAGATGCTTTTCCTACGAACCATGATTGGATGGAGACAGAGACATATACTGACTTCATTGTCCCAGTCAAAGTGATTATCTTATTTTTATATACTTTGACCTGTCTCATCCTACTTTTTTTCTGTAGATTGAGGAGCCAACTTCAGACATCTCTTCAGCACCTGCTATCGTAAAAAAAGGTGTCACGATGATAGACCTGACATTGGACGATTCTCCCCCGCGCACGACTAAACGCAGTAAGGACAAGCAACGCCGGAATCCTATTCACACCTTTACTTTCGATCCGGAACAAACCATGTCGTCGAAATCTGATGATTCCATCGCAAAAAAGTCGGAAAGGGCTCTAGATGTCTCCTCGAAGGTCCCTGTTACTACTCGCCGAACTGCAGAAGAAGCTGCGAACGAGTCGACTGCGCCGAGTCCTACGGACCTGCACAACGGGTTCGTAGAGATTCATACTAGGACGGAAAACCCCGCAGTATCTCGGCAAGTTTTGACTCGACATCAGCAACCCGCTAGAACAACTGACGCTATTGTACACCTCGACCGTGATCCTGCGATGGTGCATGCTACTGTTTCGCACATTCGTCGGCCGACTGTCACAATGCAGGATGCATCTTCTTCGCCTTCTACTTTGCCTTTCTCTGCTAAAGCTCCTGCTGGTATCAGTTCTCGCCCGCACAGTACTGGAAACGTTGATCCGATGAACCACGCTCGTCGACAAGAGAACTTTATCTCGCATTCAAACAGAAATCAGAGTCCTACCCCTGTGAAACTCTTCGTAAAAGAAAACTCTTCGGCTAAAGCCAGAACACCTCACTCTAAGCAGAAATTCGATGTACCCTTAATGACGATTCCTTCTCGAGGTCCGCCACTATTCGACAAAACTAACGCCCCCGAATTTTCTTTCCGCACCGAACAATATTCCCCCTCGAAACTGTCATCAAAACATGGTATGTTCCGTTGCTTATCTGTGCGGGCAATCTGATTACTCCTTTCACAGCTCGGCCTATGTCTAACATCGAAGAAGTCGAAGAACATGAAGAACAGCGGCACAGACGGTATGAGGAATATCCTGATAACCGCAGCAGCCATATGGATCACGACATCATCCAAGTAGGTTTACCGAGCTACCCGTTGCCAACCTAATGATGTATCATCTTTGCAGATCTTGGGTGATATACAGGATGTCAGTCATTTTTAGTGCTGAAGAGGCGTATTTATCTATCATCATAACAGGTCATCGTGGACAAGATTTCAAGACGATTTGATCACGTCAAGACAGACGTACGTGCGGGGCGCAGTTCCATCCTTCGAGAAGCCACGGTTGAACTCGGAAAAATGCAAGTAGAAAGGTAGGTTCCTCTGACCAATCACGGAACGCTCTTTTCATTTGTTCCATTCCAGCATGCAACATTACAACAGTCTCCTTGACTTCGAATCTGAGTATTCTTCCTACACCCGAAACTTCTCTAGTGGCCTGGAAGATCTGCATAAAGTGAATCTTCAAATAACGCGTCGCATTGAAGAAGTACTGCAAACACATGATCGCCGTTCGTTGTCCAAAGTCTTTCCTGCCTTGTCTTCTCCTCCTTCCCGTGTATTGTGTCCATCGCTTTGATACCACATGCTGTGTCCTTTGCTCGCCATAATATACCGGATCCGTGTTAAGTAAATTACTAGTACTTTGCAGTTGCCTTGTCGTAGAATTTGGTACCTTTTGACCGGCAGCGCGATCCGATATCCCCGGCGGTAAGCTGCCAGACTTGAAAATCGGGTGTCAAATTTTGCATGTTTTCTCTTGCAAGACGGGCCGCTGCTCCACCAATTCGAGCAGGTGGTTTGCACAGAGAACGACATATTCACTCTTTAAGCAAAATCTGCTCGGATGTCCTTCTACTGTCGAGAAAACCAAATTTGACAACCTGCCGTGCACAGCGATGCACTCAAAAGCAAGTGACGTGTGGTGGACCAGGGCATCGATCACATCTTAGTTCTGCTCTATTGCGTCCTTCATTCCAGTCCTCCATAGCGCAACTTTCACTACCTCTATCGTTGTGCAACATGTCCACTGTCGCCACTGCCGACCCCAACCGCCTACCCACGAACGTGAAACCCTCTCATTATGATGTGACTATTCGCACAGATCTGGAGAACCTTACCTTTGAAGGATTTGCGATAATCAGGCAAGCATGGCTTGTAACGAGAGCCATAGCGTGGATCTAACAGTTCTCATACAGTTTGGATGTTAAAGAAGAGACGAGCACAATTGTGCTGAACAGTGCTGATCTGTCTTTTGAACAAGTGTACGTTACTGCAGTGAAGAGTTGATTAATCTAGACTGACAATGCTCGATCTCGAAGGACCCTGACCACCGACACCAAGAAGGAAAAGCTGGTTCCCACCAGCCAGGCCGTGGATGGGGATCGCATCTCATTCACACTTCCGACATCTCTTCCAGCTGGGTCCAAAGCTGAGCTTAGCATCGGGCCATACACGGGTCCTTTGGGAAACAGCATGACAGGCTACTACCGTTCAGAGTACAAAGAAGGTGGAAAAACGAAGCACTATTCCCTGACCCAGTTTGAGGTGTGTTTCATCAAACAAGTTTAAATCGGATCTGACTGGACCGACAGCCCATCGATGCCCGACGCGCCTTTCCGTGCTGGGACGAACCTCTCCTCAAAGCGACCTTTGCTATCACCATGATCTCTCGTGCGGACACGGTCAATCTTTCAAACATGCCTTCTAACTCTGAAAGGGTCTATGTTCCCGGAAACGCGGAGTTTTCAGTATTGGAGGAAAAATTCCCTTCGCTACGAACCTTGGACGGAGAATGGAAGGTCACCACCTTTGATACGACCCCTCCCATGTCCTCGTACATAGTGGCTTTTGCAAACGGTCCCTTTTCATATCTTGAAAGTTCTGCCAAGATGCCAAGTGGGAAGACCGTTGCGCTTCGCATATATGGTGCGTAATTTGGCCTGGAGTTCTGATCAAGGCTAGATACGTTGTTTTCAGCCACTTCCGACTTGATTCATCAAGCACAATTTGCTCTTGACGTCAAAGAGAAGGTGTTGCCGTTGTATGAAGAAGTCTTCGGCGTAGAGTATCCGCTTCCCAAACTTGACACCTTGGTTGTAAGTCCATCTCCAACTTACGAGTATTCATGCTTAGCATGTGGTTAGGCTAGCGATTTTGATATGGGTAACCTATCTCTCTGCTCGTTACGATTCAAGCGTAGTGACAATTTCTAACATTGTCAGGTGCCATGGAGAACTGGGGATTGATAACCGGCAGGACCACTGCATTCCTTCTGGATCCCAACACTACAGACACGGGCGCAAAGAAACAGGTCTTCACGACTCAAAGTCACGAGGTGGCGCATATGTGGTAAGTATAGAGTAGATTCCTTTAGTAGCTTGCTTGAGCTTCTCACTCCAGGTTTGGGAATATTACGACTATGGAATGGTGGAATTATTTGTATCTGAATGAAGGTTTGTCACTTATGCTGTCTTTGACCTTCTCGAGATAAAGATCGGCGTCTAGGCTTTGCTACTCTGGTAACTATTTCTACACTGATCTGCACATGTCTCACGATCAACTATTCTTAGATGGGCGAAGTTATCATAGCAGGTAGGCGGTTCAGCATATAGTACCACGAGACTTAGCTTACGGACTTTTTTCGTAGACAAGTGACCATTCACTGCATCTGCTGACGCGTCGAATTAATGCCTAATTTCTCAGAGTATTTCCCGAATTCAAACCCAAATCGGACTTCATCGGCGACCACCTCAACCAGGCTCTTGCTCTCGACGCGAAAAGATCTTCCCATCCCATCGAGGTCGATTGTCCTACAGCTGACCATATCAACCAGGTTTGCTTTGTTTCTCCTGCCAACACACTGTTTTCCCTTGCTAACCTATCACATTCAGATCTTTGATTCCCTCTCCTATGCCAAGGCTGCTTCAGGTTAGTGTTTGCTCTATCTTCAACATTAGCTATATTAATGCTGCCGTACCCAGTATTGCGGATGCTTTCGGACTATGTCGAGGAAGCACGCTTCTTGAAGGGAGTCTCCATCTACCTCCAGAACAAGTTGTACGGCAACGGTACGTCAAAAGATCTATGGGAAGGCATCAGCAAAGCGACAGGACTGGACATCGTTAGTCTTATGGAGAACTGGGTTACCAAGGTATGCGCGTCTTCGATGGCGCCGACAACCTATGAAACCAGCATTGTCTGTAGATTGGTTTTCCAGTTCTTACTGTCACTGAGACGCCGACCGGCATCCAAGTTCGACAAGACAGGTTTTTGGAGACGGGGATCGCTGAACCAGCAGAAAATGAAACCCTCTGGTGCGTTCCTACTGCTGTGGATCTCTTGGTGTATTTTTATGTCGTATAAACTTAGGAACGTCCCGCTCAACATCTTGTCCGTTGACTCAGCCAGTCAGGTCAGAGTTGATAGGACCGCTCTACTGCAAGAACGATCTCAGGAGTTCGCGCTAGACACCAGTAAGCCCTTCAAGCTGAATGCAGGAACCGCTGGCGTCTGTGAGTCCGCTTTGTCGCAAGTTTAATACAGAAACAAACGGCTTTAACAGATAGGGTGCTGTACACACCTGAACGGCTTTCAAAAATCGCCGACGAAGCCGCCCAGGTCGACTCTCCATTCTCCGTCGATGATCGTATGGGCCTGGTGTATGATGCCATGGCACTTTCGAAGGCCGGTCTTTCCAAGCTGAGCAGCGCTCTTACGCTCATAGACAAACTCCGGAACGAGAAAGAATGTAAGCCGAATAACCATGCAGACCTGTGACTGCACCGCTGACATGGAGACCTCAACTAGTCTTGATTTTGGACGTCATTGCATCGAATCTGTCTGGACTGGTATCCACCTGGTGGGAATACCCCGAGATTGTGGGCAACTTGAATGCATTCCGCCGTGTGAGTCGTCCGTCGTTCATATTTTACCCCCATCACTCACCCTACGCAGTCATTGTTCGTTCCGTTGGTGAAAGAATTGGGCTACGACTATTCTGATGGGGAAGCCACGGATATTATACGCCTGCGAACGACGGTGATCACGAACGCTGCGTTAGCTGGGGATGAAAGGTGTGTCCATTGGTGCTACATATGCGCTTCTGCACTGCTGACGGCGCATGTAAAGCGTGATCAATGAGCTCAGAGCGCGCTTCGATCATTTCAGGAAAACTGGAGACGACTCTAGAATTCCACCCGGGTTACAACGAGTGACCTACCAGATGGTGCGACGGCACTTTGCTTTATTTCCTCCACCGGGGATGCTCAATCACAATACTTTAGGCTGTCAAGTATGGTGGTCGAGAAGAATACGATGCTGTGAAGCAGATACAACTATCGCCACGGACGCCGACATCGAAAACCGCGGCCATGTGAGTGGCGGACCAAGACCGGGACCTTGATGCTGATTTTGGATTCCCCCTTCAGAATTGCCCTGGGACACGCGCAAGATCCCGCATTGATCAAGGAGACGTTCGAGTACCTGATGTCTTCGGCGCGCGACCAGGACTTTACCTACTGGCTGCGTGGGCTGTCGACGAACCCCAAGAGCAGACGCCAGGTAGCACAGTTCTTCAAGGATGAGTATCAAGTGGTAAGCGCGTTTCAAGATGCGGTGGGGGCCGAGCTGACACGGTGCAGATCTACAAACGTTTCGAACTGAACGCCACTCTGAAATATCTCGTGGAGGTCCGTGGAGCGAGTGAATTGTCCGCTTATAACTAAAGAATCTGCAGGTATCGTTTGGATCACTTTCTACTGCCAAGGACTACGAGGAGACGGAGGCATTTTTCAAGGTAATAAACGTAATAATATATGGAGAGCATGTGCTGACAAGTGGACAGGACAATGATGTTTCCAAGTACAGCTTGTCGCTGGCACAGACGCTTGACACGATTAGGGCGCGAGTAGGATACATTGGGGGAGCGACTGAGGATCTGGCGTTGTGGCTGAGTGAATGGCGGGGAAGGACAGATTTGGGCAAAGAGTTACATAAGGCGATCTTGTAGCCATTCTCCGCTAACGGCGTAAAACTGGAAATTCTGTAAATTACCCGAGGCAACCAAAGGCAAACAGCTTGACTGGCGAGGGATGCCTAAATTTGACCCAGTACGCGATGCAGTCATGAATTCGCCCCTCACTCCAGGTCCCTCTCCCTCTCTCCCACGACGAGCAACAGACCTCGCCGTCCTCCTCAATGCCGACGCGCCCCAGCAATCCCGCCGCCCGACGCTGACCCATCTCTTGCATCTACCCGCCGACGCCCACGACGACAAGCTCCAGTCTTCTCAGCCTTTGCGCAGGAACCAGTCCGTCGTCGACCACAACGACGACGACGCCCACCTCCACCCCCATCGCCCAGGCTCATCCCCGTCTAGGCACTCTCCCGCCCAGTCGCCCGTCTTTTCACGGCCCTCGTCGTCGTCGTCCTCATCTTTCCAGCAGCCTCATTCATCCTCGACGCCCCGTTCGACCGTATCACCCACCATGCAGCCACCGCCCCTTCCCCCACCACCCGCCACGATCCCGTATAATCCTCGCAAGCGAGTCACCCCAGCTCAGTCCATTCTCAAGCCCATGTCCCACGCAGAAATGGCCATGTACAAGCAGTACCACGGCAAAGGCACGTCCCGCCTCACAAAGCGGAAACGAGAACGAAGCAACGACGCAGACGACCGGGACAGACCGCCAGCTAAAAAGGCAACTGGCGATGTAGGCATGGTCATTGATCACTGTGTGTCTCAGTGTTCTTCCATATCGTACTAACTGCTGACGCTTATTGATTAGACAACTCGCGTCCAGAGGTCGGTGTCGTCCAACGCCTCGATTCACCTATCATTGGCCTCAAAAATTTCAACAACTGGGTCAAATCCGTCCTCATCTCCCGCTTCGCACATCCCGCCCTTCACCAAAAACCTCAGCAAAGCTCTGGTCCTGGCAGAGGACAGGCAGGTAAGGTACTCGACATGGGATGCGGCAAAGGCGGGGACCTGTCCAAGTGGGCGAAAGCAAAAGTCCGAGAGTATATCGGCGCTGGTGGGTCTGGGGATCGTGTCTATCTATGCAACTAATAGCTCTCTAGACATTGCCTCTATATCTATCGAGCAAGCTCGGCAACGATGGGAATCACAGCGCAGTGCTCGGTTCAGTGCAACATTCGCAGCACTAGATTGCTATACCCAACCTCTCAGCCAGGCTTTTTCATTAGATCTGCTACGGCAGCCCTTCGACGTGGTCTCTATGCAATTTTGCATGCACTATGCTTTTGAAACTGAGCAGAAGGCACGGTGCATGCTCGATAATGTGAGCCGGTGGTTACGACGAGGAGGTGTGTTCATTGGTACCATACCGAATGCCGAACAACTACTGTAAGCCTTTCGCGAAGCTTCCATCATTTGACTCATCCCTCCCTTATAGCCAAAATTTGGATGATCTGCCCCCCTCCGCCGAAGACCTGACTTTTGGTAACTCTGTATACAAAATACGCTTCGAGGATCGGAAGCGTAGACCCGTTTTTGGCCATAAATATTGGTTCTTTCTCCAGGATGCAGTCGAAGATGTTCCAGAGTATATAGTCCATTGGGACCATTTTGTACAGTGGGTAGTTCAGACCTACATGTGTGGAGTCGAACTGACGATCCCTCATTAGACTAGCATCAGAATACAACTTGTATCCGGTATATAAGGAGGAGTTTCATCACGTCTTTGAAGAACATCAGGAACATCCAGAGTTTGGACCCCTGATGGTACGGATGAAGGTGGTCGATGCGAATGGCGAGAGTTCTATGGACGAGGACCAGTGGGAAGCTGCTAGTATGTGTGATTTCGCCGGTATCACTCAGGAGAATGCTGATGTCCGCGTGCAGATATCTATATTGCCTTCGCTTTTGAGAAGCGATAGCTATGTTGTATATCCTAGTCATCTTTATACGCTGTCTGTACGCATTCTAGTAATTGATATCTCAGAGAAAAACATAATATTTGACCATGATGAAAGCAACAGAACCGGATAAATCATAAGGGGTGTTAGGCTGTTTAAAATGTGGTAGTATTACAGATGTCCATTACTCTTGGCCGAATCCGACAGTTTCCCTAGAGTAATGTTTGTCAGACGTGTATCAGAGGTTAAAACTGAAGTACTCACTCTACCGCCAAAGTGAGCTTCTGCTCTAAACTGGCATAGTCTTTATATGGAGGGAGATCTATACGATTGAAACACGTATGGCTCTTAGGAAGCTGCGAAGGATCACCCGATTTTTCGATGGTGAACCGCCTAGGTCCATCAGATCCTTGGAGATCTTTGAAACCATTGACGGGTATACGCGATGTCCCAGTAGCAAACTGTAACAGGCGCGACTTGCGTTCGGGCGGCCAGCTACGAACACATTTCCAGAACCATTGAATGACTTCATCATTCATCTCGTAGCCGCGGTAATCGGTGAACTTGGTCCAATCGTCCCTAAGTAAGAGTTAGTACAAAGCTAAGACAGTAAAGGTAAGTGAATCGTACACGTCAATTTCTGACATTCCACCAATGAGAAGCTCGAGCTCCCGTTCATCAAACACAGTGATGAGATCCTGGGGGATCAGTTCGCTGAATCCGGACATGAATGCTTCGAACTGCTCTTTGACTCGCTTGGAGATGCGGTACTCGACGACATGCTCGACATACTCCTTCTTGTTGTCTTGTGTGACTGGGACATCTGCACCACCAGGTTTCAGCTCGATAGTGACCATTTCACCGAAGCGTTCCTCAGTGGTAGTGAACGTTTCGTCGATGACATCGGTGATATCGTTTTCCCTGCGTCACGATAGGTTCAATTTCGAGTAAAGAAATATAATCAAGCGACTTACAGCATCCACGTCATGCCACGGTGTAATTCCGCATCTACACTTTCCAAGTCGGACAAAGTTACCTTCTTTTTCAGAATCATCTTGTAGAAACTGACAATGAAGTAGGCATCCAAGAATCTCCTGTGGAAAATACCGAGACCTAAGCATCGTCCGATAAACTTGAAATAGTTCAAGTGTTCGGGGTTGACGCCTGAAGCAGGATTAATTTGGAGGGTATAGTTATCGTGCGCGGAGTATTCAAATAGACAATAGAATGGGTTGAACATTTCGTGAGACAGCAGGAAGAAGAATTCTCTGTGCATTCACGCGTGAGGACCTTATTCCCAGATTGAATATAAAGTTTACGAACCTTGACAGGCCACCATAATCCAGACCATCCTCGCCGTCGAATTTGATCATCAGTCGTTTCTTCAGGTCATTGGGAGTCTGCCTCATGATCTCAGCATAACTGTCTTCGAAAATGTGGTTTCTCCTAATCTTGATCTGGCAATTGCCCGGCTGAGCACGCATGGCAGGCTGACTGCGGAAGTAGATAAGCTTCCTCCTAAAGTCACGCTTGTATTGTGGTACGTTGGCATCAAGGGTGGATGGCAAACGTGGATCATCCCATGTCGTGGTCTTCGTATTATGGTCGACGAAATACACACGGGCTGTGGAGGTGAGACGCATTTCCCACCCTGACGGAAGAGGACCTAGTTGAGATATCGCTTGGGGCTGTAGAGCGGGTCCCTGGCCATTGGGTCCCATCACCCGGATGATTGCCTGTCGGCGAGGATCAACCCAGGTTGTTGTCCGAGTGTTGTGATCGACATAATAAGGCCGGCCCTCCAACGTGAACCGTTCCTCCCAACCATTGGGAAGTTGACCTGATCCTGGCGTGGTGGTGTTGTTTGCAGCCGCCATCGCTGCAGGGGCATTCTGAGCAGCAGGAGGAGCAGCAGCCGTAGCACTACTGTTGCGGAAAACACTTGTACTGCTGTTGTTTGCCTCAAGGAGGTCATCGGCAAGGATACGACGGGAATGCTGATCACGGGCAGCGTTGGTTTCACCCTCTTGCGTATTAGTATTGACAGCTGCACTCGCAGAGGGCCTATTCCAGGTGGTAGTGCGAGTGTTGTGATCGACATAGTACGTGCGGCCTAACGGATCGATACGACGTTCCCAACCTGGTGGCAAAGGACCATATTGATCAACATTGGGATTGAAGTTCCGCATCTGATTGTTTGTTGCCGAAGCACCCCCAGACGCAGGCGCCTGGGCGGTGCTGGTATTGGAAGGAGCCGTGGCGGTGGCTGGAGAAGTGCCGGGACCAATAGAGCTTGTAGGGCGAGAAGAAGAGGTGGGGGATTGAGCCGATGGAAGGGGCTGCTCAGCGTCCGGAGACGGTGCTGGAGAAGGAGTGGGCATCGAAACGGGTGCAGGGTTGTTGGTATCTACCCCTGTGGCGTGGGAACTCGAGGCACGGGAAAGAGAACCCGAGGGCCCTGGTAGCGCCAAGTTCGATGTGCTCGCGGAGGGCGAATTATTCAAACCCATGTCGGCAAAGGCGCTGCTCAGGCCGGACACTTGCGATGGCCCAGGGTTGCTGATGGGCTGGTTGATATTCGTCGACAGGTAGATGATGAGTTTGCCGTGGACCACAAGATTGTCATTGGATTTTTTCAAGTCCAACGTTAGCATTTCTAGGAAACGAGTATGGGAAAATGAATAGGTCTTTCGGCAGGACGGACGCACCGTGACCGCCCAGGTCAAGATCAAGAACGTCACTGACTCTCACGTTAACAACACCTAGAAAGCCCTGGTCCCTTCTCTTGAATTTGCGCTGGTCGAATATCTGAACTGCGACGACGGATGAGTCCTTTACCGTGCTACATGGCATAGTCAGCTAAATACACGAAAAAATCATAGACAACACTAACATATCGAAACTCTCATTCCAATACGGATTTAGCGTCTTCTTCATCACACTCGTCGTGTGCGTCTGTTCAGCGTCAACAGTGATAACAGCAAAGGGGTCCGGGAGGCGGAAGACATCTCGTTTGGAAAGCCCGTCTGCAGCAACGACTAGCAAAAAGTAAAGGCAATATCATGAGCGCAGAAGTGGTAGAAGGGCGCGAGTCCTCTTACCCGTTACTCTTATCTTCTTCCTACTGTAGCAAAGTGAATACGGTGCTGTAAAGGCTGTGATTGCAAGAAAGCACTCACAGCGGCCCCGGAGGAGCAGACATGATTAATTCAGGACGACGGGAGAGAAAGAAACAAAGATGCTTGGAAAGGGAGAAATAGAGAAAGAGACCGGCGCTGTGGTCGACGTTGTGAGCGTCGACTGTTAGCCTCGCTTAGTCAAGGGCCTCGGTTGCCAACAAGACATCCGGAAGCTCCATATCTGGCAAGATCCGGGTCAATTTTCTGATCACACAGCCTCATTAGATTTTCCAGAATCGGGCTATTATTAGGTTGAGCTAAGGTAAGGAGTATCTACATTCAGGCTTGTATGTCCGTTTTCATGTCTTGTTGGCCAATAACTGTCCCAAGGTCGACAGGAATAAAATGCTTGGATGGATCCACGATTTCCACTTGACTCGGACTGGCCATCTCTATTGGCGCCGAATATATCGGCTTCTGAACAGCATCCACGCTGCGCATACCTATTTCTAGGAAGGGATCCCTTTCCAATGGGACACGCGGTGTGGTCCCCGATGGCTCTGCGTCGCCAAAAGGATTGAATAACCGGGTCTCCTCTGTCTGGATTACTAGTGCAGTTGGATTTCTGGCCCAAGAGGAGCGCCTAGAATGTATTCTGCGTCTCCCCGTACCTTCTGGATCCATCTGTGTTCTGCTATGGCGGCCAAGTATGAGATGGAAGCTCTTCTCCCGTTTGCCTGGCTTGTCCCCCCGAAAATCTCGCGGGGATGCCCTTGCTGGTCTTGATATCTGTCAATGTCGGTGATCAGTATCTGTCAGAATTTTCAGGGACATGACGCACGAAGTCTACTATTCGCACTCTCCTCTTTGATGGTATGTCCGCCTTGCTGGATGTCACCTAGCAGTTGTGTGAGGATGGCGCTAGCATCAAGGTAGCGACTCGTACCTCACCGTCATGAGCCACCTCTCTGTGCTCGACTATTGTTGGAATGTGGTTCATCGAGGGAATAATGGAGCATGGCCGGGGATCGTTATCCTAGATTTTATTGTTTTAGGATAGGGGAGGAGGCGCTGTGTTTCGGAACTTGAGATACCTCGATCTTGACTCGTTAGCCGGTGCTTGGCGCCTACTGAGCCAATGTGTTCACACTGAGAATAATGTTTGACTTGATTCCGGTGTAGCAACCTATATATGGTAACATCCAGGCTTGTGCTCACCGTCGAGTCGCATTACCTTCATTCACCACTACTCATGCACGATGCCTCAGATTGACATGCCAATGAATACTGTAAACCTCTTCATCAATTCGTTTTCTCATTTGACTCTCATTGGCGTCCTCTATATTACTAGGCGCACCAGCATGCCGCCAATGCAGAGGACTTTCTCAACAATGGACTACTCATTCCAGCTGCAGAGGAGCATTCGAAAGCTGCAGAAGCATATCTTGCTGCCGTAGAAAGGAGTACCGATGATTCAGTTTGTAACCTTCTGTATATTATAGCTCTCAATTGATCTGGTATGGATTAGGCTAAGCGCACACTTCAAATGCTCTACAACGAACACCGGAAGGCTGCTAGCGAGCTCGAGAGGAGAATAGAGAAGCTCAGGGAGGACGGAAAGGACCCACTTGTTCCTCAGAAACGCGACATACCAAAACTCTCAACCACCCCCAATTTTGTCGCCGATTTTTCACGGAACTCTTCACCACCTCCTCAAAGGCACACTGCTGACTTGCAGGCCACCGTCGATGAATCTTTCATGCTCCTAGGTGGTCAGCGTGTAAGCAATTACTGCAATTGCTGAACGTTGTCTCATTGCTTTCTCAGTCGGATCCAGGCGACGCCTTCAATAACTGGTGGAATTTTGTACAGGCCAAATTTGACCAGCACTCGGAAGCAGTCGCATTTGCGAGTACACCTTTAGGCTTTACTGATACTGTTGCCACACCCCCGAGAACTACTACGCCACCTATTCACCGAGGACTGAACAGGGATTCCAGTCTTAGCAGCGACGAGGAACCCATGGTGGTAAGGCTGACAAGACGACTCGGGCTTCCCGGAATGTCCAAAGAAGTACATCATTCTCCCTCCAAGCCCAGCAATTTGACACTGGGTTCAATAAAAGCTACCTCAACAGAAGAATTTGGCGAAGAGATATTTGATGAAGGTAAGCCTGATTGGTTTGCCTGGAACTCTGTCAAGTAATATAATCATAGGCGACGAATTGTCCGAATCCTTCTTCCTCATACCGTCTGACTCAGAGCCCTCACACGTTGCACTGAAGAAAGAGAATGTCGGACTGAAAACGGAAGTAGAAACTCTGCGGCGGCGTTTAGAGGCTGCGGAAAAAGCCATGGCCATAAGAAAGGAACAAGACATCCAACTCCGGGACAGCATATATCAAGCAACAAAAGAAGTTGTACGTTGACCCGGCTTAAAGGCTCTGTCATATCTTTGACCCCCCCTTAAGGCTCAACGAACAATGGGTACATCTGTGAATCTGCAGCGTACGGCAATGGATCTTAACCCGCATATACCGGCACCTCTCCCAATACCGGGTTACCATACTGCACGCGAAGCCCAATATGCCCGTCGGGTCAAGGAACTCGAAGATGACCTCCGGGCTATGCGGGTAGAGAACGAGAAGCATGTGAGTGACCTACCGGTGATATGGCACTGGTCTTTTCCATAACACCGCCAATTTACAGAAAGCAATGATCGTCAAATTCCGCGATCAGTGGGAAAAACTGAAGGCGTCAGCGAAACGAAAGAAGGAAGCGAAAGCGAAAGCCGCCGCTGCAGAGCGAATCGTAGAAGAGCCGGAAGCCGAAGAGCGATTGGATGACCACTGAATCGTGGGTATCATTGAGTGCCAACTCTCTTGTTTAAATGTGCAGAGCTGTATTTTTAGCTGTACTATACCTATGCCTTTTATACTAATATTTACCTTTCATTGAGTTGATGAGAATGTGCTGTAGCGGTTCCGTCTGTGGGAAACCTTGCGTTTGAATAATGATGATCTACGTACTCGCCGAATTGAAGATAATGACCTAGGCGAAGAGCCCAAAGTCAACAATAGTCAAGGACCGGACAAGTGTATCGAACTGAGTTCGTGCTATATCACGACCAGCTTCTCCCACTTCCCCCCCATCATTGGATTGAAGGGGTACATTGAACGTGACAACCAAGTCAATTCCCTTTTCCTCTACACGATAGAGGGCCATCAGGACAAGAACCTGATCTGGCGTCGCTTGATTGAATTTGCGGACTACCTGATGTCCAGAGAGGACAATGGCGGACGGTGTTCTGTCTCCTCTATCGTTTGGAATGACATTCACTGACTCTACGTTGCTCTGAAGGGCATCATTATCGTGGGCGAGAGAGTCAAAATGAAATCTGTGCCGATAATCAAGATGATGAAAGGGATGTTCTGTTGCAAGGACTTCACTTGGCGGCATCACGGAAATCTGGGGGATCGATCTTCTGGAGAATTTCTACAATGATGCTGACGCTGGAGTCGGGGTAGAGGAACACCTCTTGGGTGTCTGGAACTTGGCGAATATCCCTAGTGATTGAACGATTGGAATGATGCAAAGTCAGAAAGCGAAGAGTGGGCAACTGACGACGCATCGATAAGATTTCTGGGGGTGATCGCACTAATGGCACCGCCAAATAGTTCGCGGACACTCATGGCTAGGTTAAAGGCAATCCGTAGTCACGACTTTACAGCTGTGAATGCCGGATTGCGGCTCCGGTATTTCACGTGATATGTGACGAACGCGATACTGTCACCGTCACATCCAGGGTTGCCCTTTGCTACCACCAGACGCGTCGTTATCGGCGCATTTCTTCGCCATGGATCCCCGTCGTCGGTCTGTTATGCAGTCTCTTGAACCTACAGCTGGACGGTCTGGAATACCTCTTCCGTCGATAGCCAACAAGCCTACCCCCAACCTACGTGCATCTCTCGCCAGGCCAGCTCAAACTCCATACACTTCTCATTACATATCCCGCCCGAATAACCGGCAATCTCTATATCCGCCACAGAACCCTCTTCTTCAAAGCGCATCCAAGCCACCGGGCAGGACACCTTTGAACAAGTGCGTAGCTAATACTCTCTTTGTTTCCGTTCTTATATTTGCGTGCCTACTGCAGCAGTGCTCGTCGTACGTCTGTATGGCCTCCTGGAGCTATTGGTGGGGCTCCATCAAACAGTCAAACAACGAAAGACACTCGTCCTCTACGCGACAAAGCCTACCAAGCCAAGATGCGCCATGATATACTAGACTTCTTCCAGAATGCGGGTCACGAAACAATAACCATGAATACGCTGATCAACATTCAAGGGAAGGACTTTCGAGCCATCTTCGACTACCTAGTGCTTTCCTTAGACGCGTCGTATCCCTTGAACCCCAAGGCTTCAATACAAGAACAGTTCATACCAGCCCTCAAGTATCTGAAATACCCTTATGTATCCCAAATTGATAACAAATGGCTGGCCGCACCTGCCAGTATGCACTCGTGGCCATCTCTTCTAGGTATTCTCCATTGGTTAGTGCAACTATGCCAAGTAAGCAAGGCTGGATCACGATGTCTTCCGTTGACTCATACAGCCATCAGATGCGGAACCATTATCTAGCGAGCGGACATCCCACTCTTCAAATTAGCTCTGATATACCGGATGAATTTGACGACCCAATGGATCACACTGCGCTTGCGTACGACTTTGCCGAGCAGGCCTATTCCCTTTGGCTAGACAGCAGTGACGAAGACAGCAGAGACCTGATGGTCGAGCCCAAGCAGACTTTGGAAGAGCGCTATGGTAAGATCATAGAACTAACCATTCGTCCTATCTCACGATGGATAATTTAGCTAAAAAGAATGAACGGGTACAACATGATCTGGAGCAACTGAGAAAGCAGCTGGACGACGCGACGATTGAGTACGACAAACTGAAAAGCTCTGCCGTGCGTGTATGTCTCCATTTATGCGTATAAAATTCAATGGTCTTTCAGGCCCCAATCGCGAAAGCCCAAGACGAGAACGGCTTGTTGAAGGGTGACAATGAGAAATTTCAGAAGATCCTTCAGCTTTATGAAGTCAAGAAGAAGAAATTGATCGACTTCATTGCTCAAGAGAAGACGGAACTTGCAAGAAAAGGTAAGCGATTGACAAGGTCTTGACATCATGCTCATCAACGTCTCCAGATGAAAGTCTGATCCAAATGAAAATGGAGCAGGAGAGGCTTTCGGATATTGTCAAGACGCAAAATCTGTCTCCTGAGGAAGTCAGTCGCATGACAACGGAACACGAAACGCTCTCGAGAAATCTAGAGGACCTCAGACAAAAGATCGCCGAGACTCATCGGGCTGTCTTGAATTTAGAAGTCAACGTCACGAATCGGGCTGCAGCTACAGAGGAGGCTCTGGATGCATATGTCAATCTACTTTCCTCTTTGGAGCTTCTGCCACCACTACCGCCGCCTTTTGAAGGCGTCGACCTCATGCTGGAATTGAACACCGCCGCTTCTAATCCTACCCAACTTTTAAAGGGTGCCGAGATCAGGAAGGTCATTAGGCCTACCCTCAACAGTGTCGCAGAATCCAAGCGGTCCGAGCGCGCATCTGTTGAGAGCGAGCGGATCAAGGTCGATAATGAGTTGGATCAACTCATGGCGGAATGCGAGAATCTTGACCTTGAGACAACAGAAGTGGAGAAGAAGGTCGTTAGCCTCCATGAACAAGCAGAGGATTTGAGAGATGTAAGTCATTCATTTGACCGATTCATTGTCTAAGTGGGACAACATAGGCCGCGCAACAAGAAGCACTCGTTGCCAGCAATGAAGCAACCCGAGTAGAACGAGAACTAGCCCACGCTAGAACTGCCGCGCTGGCCAATGGCATGGGTGTCAACACCCGACTGACCGGCTTACAATTCAAGTAAGTTGTCCTACACCCTTGTCAAGCGCTCCACTGAGTCATCTTTGACATATATCAGATATCAAGAGCAGGTGGAGAAAGTCTCTCGACTGAAAGAGGCAACCGTTCGTGCTATCATCAAAAATAGTAATGATATTGCCATCTTCAAGAGTGAAGTTTCTCGGCATTTAGCTGATTTGCGGGAGTTCGTGGACACGTCACAGAGTTGATATAATAGACCTTATGGTTGTAGGTCGTATCTAAGTTATTGGTCTTGTATGTTTCCTTATTTCCCTGGATATCAAAAGCGGGGTTGACTGCTAACCGGTATCTGATGGAGATCCTGAGCATTGGTGTGGGTTCAAACCGGTCCAAACGCGTACTATAGCGAAGCTAGACGCTCAAAAGTCGTGGCGCCGGAACGAGACAGCGGACCCGGCAAACTGTCGGTACTTATAGATGATCGGAACCTTCGTCGAGCAGGTTTCATTTTCGCCAAAATATTCCTTGCTCCTCATGACTTTCGGCAGCGCTGCCTATTGCATCATCATGAACGCGAGTAAATGTAAGTATCTTTGATTAGCGGCCCGCGTTTTGGTGTTGTCGGATATATGCTTTGCAACCGACCCAGGGAAAATGTACGTGTGCCTGACTCTATCGCAGTATAGTTTGCTAAATATATTTCTTACACGACATTCGGATAATGGCTCTCCCTCGAACTTGAAAACATGCTCTGAGTATTTCGCGTGAGGTGGAGCCGAACGGATGGTTCCTGATAAATAACGATAGTTACAGCAGATCCCTCCTTGTGACTTCGAGAATTCAGGGCACAAAAGATTGCGGGGAGGTGGGATTGTGGATGTTCGGCTACCTTATTAAGCAACCGGCGTCGCGTTCCCATCACTTCTTTTTCGCTGACAGTATGCTTCTCCCCGCTTGGTCTTGAACTTCCAGGTGATTGTTTTCTTTGCGCCTCACAAGCTGCGTATAAAGTTATGTTATATCCGTTGTCTATCACAATTAATCTGACAAGGCTCACGCCATAGAATGGCAGATGGATATTCAACGCAAGTTCGGTAAATCATGGCCGCCGTTGGGCTCACCATTTCTGCCTGTGTTACATGAATGAGAATCATTCCGATTTAAGCACCAGGAAAATTTTCCATGACACGTCAGATTGTGTTATAAAGTCACTCCCGATAACGCGAAGATAATATTTGTGATAATCGTGACTGTACGTTACATGTGCATCAACGCGGTTCAGTCCCGATACTACGGTAAGTATTTGCATAGCAACTTGCGCATTAAGATTAACCTTCTCACTTGGTGTCTCCAGATACTCTCTGAACAGAGGTTGGGTTGTTCGATTCAACGGTTCCAGAGACGACCCAAGCTACGCGTCGACAGTCTTTTAGGAGAGATTTTCTTCAATCAACACCGAGTCACTCTGAGAAAGTTATTGAAACCGGAAATCGGTACACAACGCTTCCGAGATTCGCTGAATCCACTTTATAGGAAGCTCGGAAGTTTTTGGTCACCTCTTGTAGTTAGACCGTTCTAAACGGGAAGACATTGGCACCTAACGCGTGTAAGCCGCCATCAATTGCCCAGGACCATGGTTCATATAAGAAAGAGCCGGTCTCTCTTTTCGTCATTCCTGCCCTTTGTTCTGGTCCCCCCCCAGCTGTCCTGCCGTTGCTTCTGGCAACTATGACTTCGAACGCAACGCCACCCGACGCCGAGCTAGGGCTGGAGTCCAATGTGACACTGGAAGCTGCCCCATCAGAGGATTCTCGTGTCGAGGAGAAGGCAACTGTGCTGAAGGTTGAGAAGGTTGAGAATGTGACCCTGGAGAAGAAGGTCGACAATAAATTCATCACCACCGCTCTCCGTCCCATTTTCAAGTTTAGGGCCCCGACGAAGACGAAGCCGAAGCCGAAGAAGAAGGTATCGCTATGGATCAAGTGGACTTTGTGGTTTAACACGTACAGGTAGAGGTCACTGCTATATTTTCATACTCTTAAACACTAACGATATGTACAGAAAGTTTTTCACTTTCACTTTCGGGTTGAACATGATAGGCTTAACCCTAGCTGCCTCCGGTCATTTCCCCTATGCCATCAAGTACTCTGGCGCCATGGTCGTGGGTAATCTCAACTTTGCGATCTTGATGCGAAATGAAATTTTCGGTCGAATCCTGTATTTCGTTGTGAACTTTTGTTTCGCAAAGGTCAGTTATAATTCGTCTGAACATTCGTTCGAATTCGATCTGACCTTTGCACCATACAGTGGACACCAATCTGGTGGCGTTTGGGTTGCACCTCTGTCTTGCAGGTGGGTAGTTTTTCGTCATTGTATTTCATTTCGTTCAACTGAAATAAACACAAGCATCTCGGTGGTATCCACAGTGGTTGTGCACTATCTGGCTGCATCTGGCTACTGTTCAAAGTTGTGACCATGTTCAGAACTCTCAATGTCCAGCACGACGCCGTGCTCATCATGGGGGTGGTCACCAATACTGCTGTTATAATCAGTGCGCTCAGTGCTTTTCCCTGGGTCAGAAACACACACCATAAGTACGTCCATTTCAACTGAATCTGCCACTGCTGTGACCCTGAACAAGCCTTGTAGCGTGTTTGAACGCCACCACCGATTTGCTGGTTGGATCGGTCTTCTTTCAACATGTAAGGACACTTTGATTTTCAGCGACAGCGATGTCATGACTGACATGAATATCGTAGGGACGTTTGTGATTCTTGGTGATACTTATGATCCCATCACACGTCGGTGGAATCTCGACGGAGCGGCCCTCGTTCGACACCAAGATTTTTGGTTTACGGCAGGAATGACTATCTTGTACGTTTCTTCCATGGCATTTTCATCCTGCTATTTATCACGCATATTCTGATCACAGCGTTGCTCTCCCCTGGATATGTGTACGTGAAGTCAAGGTTGACATCGAATTGGTACGTACTGCAGTCCCTAATTAGCGCTCATAACGATCCTTATTCTACTGTGAAGCCCTCACCGAAGGTTGCCATCATTCGTTTCGAAAGGGGGATGCAACAGGGCTTACTAGGAAGGATTAGTCGGTCATCAATAATGGAGTACCATGCCTTCGGGATTATTTCGTTAGTCAAATTTTCAGTAATAGGACCTGGCACTGAGCAGTTTTTAGGGAAGGCACTAAAGCCAAGTATCATTATATGATAGCAGGAGTGCAAGGTATATTGGCTGTGGTACTACCAACGAGTATGAGCTGACGTGATTATGTTAAGGGGACTTTACGAGGAGTCTTGTCAATGACCCCCCGAGGACACTGTGGACACGACAAGTCAAGGTAAATACAAGTTCCAATACGACGGTTACTCTCCTGACTGGTTGTACAGTTTGCAGGTGTTTCCAACACATCCACGCTGTACACGAGAGGCATCCGCGTCTGCACAGGCACTGGGATTGGTGCCGCTCTTTCGACTTGTATCCAGTCTCCAAACTGGTAAGCGTACATGCGCTGTGCTTGTGAGGGCGCCACTTACGCCATCGGCTCAGGTTCTTAATATGGATTGGCAAGTTTCTTTGCCTTCGCCTTCGCGCAGAATATATTGACGGATTCCGTCTGGTAATTTAGGTTCTGACCAAGAGAAGACATTCGGACCCACCATCAGCGGATTGATTCATAAGAATATTGAACCAGAGAGATTCATCCTTTGGGACACCAAAGAGCGAGGCGGACGACCGGACACCATGAAGATACTCAAAGAGGTGTACGTCTCATTTAAGGCAGAAGGTATGAAAAGATCGAAAAGAATCAAATCGCTTTCTAGCTCATTGTTCACCCGCAGTTATTTTCATAACGTCAAATTACGTCGGCAACACTGAAATCATGGAGGGGTGTAAAGAGGCTGGAATAAATGCCTTCGGGACGTTATGGGACTTCGTATGTCACTTCTTGAATTCTAGATTGTGTGACCAGCTAACACCTTATGGCAGTAATTTGTCGACCCGTCCCCAATACTCTGTGCATTAATGCTGAGATTTAAGAAGGTTCGGCAAGCTTAAATAATTAGCCCGCACTTTTGTAGAAATACGGATCCGAAATGTACTGCTTTCAAGCAACAGATAGATTACACTGCTATCGGCCTGATAACGCCGCCAAATGATGCTGTGGCGTAAAAATTCTGCAATTTACAACAGGGTTAAATGTACTCCTCGATAACCTTGCCGTTCTTCCCCATCCAAGGCCAGCGGCGGTGAACATTTATGCCTAGATTTGGTCTCAGAGTAACCCCTCTGCGCGCAAGCTCAACGACTATTCTAGCGATGTTGCGGGTATCCTACAGAATGCCCGTCAATACCGGCGTCGTCACGATGATGGGTTCTCTCACGTCAATCCCGGAATGCATGCTACCTTCAAAGTCTGACAGCCCAAGAGCGTTTAACTGCCGTACAATGCCCAAGGGGCGAGGTCGGTTTCCAGGATTCTGCACGACTTAAGGAAACAGCAGTTTGTGAGATAGTGACGGCCTTACCTGGGCATGCATCCAAGACGTAACTTGCGCTCTGACGTCAAGTATATTGCCTTGCATCCAAGCCGGCATGGGGGTCTATCGGTGAAGCTTGAGAAGGGACGTATGGAAAATGTATTTCCTTACTGACCTTGGAAATGAAACACGTTTTTAGCAAGAGATCTTGAATATCCCATGGACCATCCGTACACCAACAGAAACGGGTCAAAATTTGCTCCGTATCCTTGTCGATAAGTTTATGTTTTGCCATGAATACTTTCAGTAACGAAAACACTTCCGAAAGCGATGGTGCTTCATCGACTTGTACCTGTATCGAACTGAGACTGGGGCGCGTCGTAGATGTACAGGAGTACGAACTTGTGTTATTCCAGTCAAAGTTGTGCAATATTCTGAGAGAATGGGCTTCCATGTAGGTTTGACGAATGAACGGAATTCGTCTACAATGGACAGTTGGCTAGCTGTCCCATCCGGAGTTTTGTCTTCCCATTTAAGTAGTGCAACAGGAAACTCCTGATATTCATTAGTAGGACGAACAGGCGAACTGGATGCATATGAAGTCTCACAATAATCTCATTTGCATAATTAAATCGTGAGGTTGCTATGCAAGTCGCCTCAAAGTCCATAACGAGAAACGCATCATACGGCTGTGATTTTCGAAATGGATACGTTTGGCCTGGGTGGGGAGCCGTCTGTTGGCTGGCTTTCAAGGATGCATTCCTAGATGGGCTAGACGGTCGGCCTACGTGTCCAGCTCTCCCTTCAGCAAGATTTCGACGCGGTGTAGCGAAAAAAGTGCGGGGTACGTGACGGTAGGCGAGGCCCGACATTACAATGGTTGCGAAGATAAGAGTGAGGCAGTATATAGAATCAAAGTGTACAATCAAGTCCCAGAGCCAGATGGGTATTGATAGGAAGCTGTAAGGCGATGGCATACCAAAATTAAGAGAGTGTGTCCATCAGGCAGAAAGGAAAATTATTGATCGGCCGATGACGCACAAAGCCAAATTTTGCGTCCCTAGTCACGTGCGTCCTTGAATCCAGGAAAGTCCCGTCTTTAGAAGTGCCTAGTACCGACTATTACCCCACCATGCATCAAGGAGGAGACGACCTCGAAGACGACTTCGTTCTAGACATACCCGAGGAAGAAAACGATGGGTTTCACGTTGATGACGCGCAAGACTTTGTTAGCGAAGAGGAAGGGGACTCGGCGGGCCAGCCTGAGGACGGTCAACGGGACCAAGCTGGCCCTAGCAACGCCCAAGCTGTAGAAAAAAAGCGGAAAAGAAGGGAAAAACTGAAAGAGCGAAAGGTGCGTCCAGCTGTCTTAACAAGTCTTTCAAATTTGTTTATTTATTCTACGTTAGAAACGGAAGCTAGTGGACAATCCTGGATCTCTTGTTGCTGTTGACTCCATCGCAGGGCATTCCACCTCCGAACTTGCCAACTACCTTTCAGAAATGCAGAAGAAGACTTTTCCGGATATGTCCGCGATAGAACTGGAGGCCACAGCAGTACCAGGTCAGTTTATCTGCACCTTCGATACGTTTGTTTTAAGAAAATTTCAGAGTCTGCAATAGCAGACACAACGTCATGGCAAGAACCAAGAACCCTTGATAAACTGGTGGAATTCATCATTAAGGGTATATGTCTTGCAATCTCCAGTGGCGTCCATGCACTTACAAGCCATTTAGTTGTTCCGTCCCTTCGAACTCGACTCCTACAGAAATCCAAGGCTACTGGATCACCAACACTTCTCTTCGTTACGGGCGCGGCTCTACGTGTTGTTGATGTTACTCGTGTTCTTAAGGACAAGAGGCTGCGGGGTGATAAGGGTGGCGAGGTAGCAAAGCTCTTCGCCAAGCATTTCAAGTTGGCTGAGCATGTTACCTACCTTCGGCGGACAAAGGTTGGCGCTGCTGTCGGTAAGCCAAGTGTGAGATCGGTTTGTTCTTATCTCATAACAACGTTAGGTACGCCCGGGAGAATTGGAAAGCTGTTGTGCGAGACAGGTAGAATAAGGCTCTCTCCTTTTACTCTTTCTTTTACTGACAAAAACACTCCAGATGCATTGACAGTATCCGCGCTCTCTCACATCATATTGGACGTCACTTTTCGTGACACCAAGAGACGAAGTTTGTTGGACATACCGGAAACGCGGGACGAGTGCATGAGGACGGTTCTAGGCTGTCCACAGGTCGTCAAGCAAATGAAAGCGGGCAAGATACAGGTGGTACTGTTTTGATAGGCACCATATTAGTGTTTGTCGTCGTGATATGTATTTTGGATAAAGTACAGCTGCGAATAATGGCTAGAATCCCTTGGGGTTCGTTCGAAGGGTCAGCTGCGACTATTTATTAGTTTGCTTTTGGCAGACAAAGGTTCCTTGACGCACTCTTGTCCATTTGGGCACTTTGTGTATACCCTTTCTATACCCTTTGGCATGAGGAGAGAAGACGGTGTATTTGTCGCGTGCAGGCATTTCGTGTTCTTTCGGAAGCTCCAAGGCCTGGTCCTGTAAGCAGGTAGCAGCATTCAGCGAAGTCCATAGTGGAAAAGTAGGTGACATACAAGTGCATTGCATTGAACCCCACTAGCCCTTACAGCTTCAATAACGGCATCGACTTTCTTTAGTCTTGCTCGAGCATTGGCCTTTCTGGTGTGTGATAATCTCCATGGAATTTTCCTAGTAAAGTCATCAGTGGCTAGGAGATGCACCTGAAAAATGCTGCAACGTACCAGAGGAGACCACCAAGGTTGACCTGGGTCGCTCGAAAGGCGCCGAACATCAGGGTTTGAAAAGAGAGGTCGTGAGAAATATTTTCCCCGTGCTCGACTTGGACTTGAATCACGACCACAACTAAACTTCATTGACAATAACGACGACAATGAGTGTCCTCATCGATTCTGTCGCCAACGGGCACGTCAACGGCAACGGAGATATCTCGATGGAGCAGGCTGGCGCGAGATTTGCGAGTGGTCTCATTCTCCCTCCACCGGAAATCAAGTGTAAGCGACTCTCTCTTTCCCTTTTCATTTCTCTTACCGAGCTTCTCCTTTCAGCCGTTATTGACAGAACAGCCGTATTCGTTGCACGCTCAGCCAATCCACCCCAATTTGAGGATAAAATTCGCGAAGGCCAGCGTTCCGATCCCAAATTCTCTTTCCTCAATCCAGCGGACCCATATCATGCTTACTATCGGGACAAAATGGACAAGGTCTTGCAAGGAGACATGTCTGGCGAAGCAACTCAGGAGAAAGAAGAGAAGGGGACAGAGGGTGAAGCGATAGAACCTCAGATATTGGACATTGGACTGGAGCCTCCCGCCCCGGTATTTACATTGGATATGCCAAATGTCACTTCAATCGACCTGTACGTTTCTTTTATTACCCTTATAACCAGTTCTGATGCTGTATGGTGTAGTGATATCATAAAAATGACCGCCCTTTTCACTGCTCGTCGAGGGCACAGTTTTCTCAATTCGTTGTCCATGCGAGAGGGGCGCAATTACCAGTTCGACTTCTTACGACCCCACCACTCACTCTTCGGCTATTTTAATCGGTTGGTGGAGCAGTATACCAAAGTGTTATTCCCTGACAAGGAGATGCTGGAACAGTTGAAGAGCCGCACTTCCGAGGGGGCACGATGGAGGACACTCGAAATTGCCAAACGACATGCCAAATGGGAAAGGACCAAACGTGAAAAGGATAAGAAGCGCCAAGATGACCAGGAGGCTGAACGAAGTGGGTATTCGTTTCTTAGATTTTGTTCAATATTCACTCTTTTGGGAACAGTTGCATTCGCGGAAATTGACTGGCATGACTATGCTATTGTTCAAACAATCGAGTTCACGGCCGCGGACGCAAATACTGAATTGCCACCACCTATGAGCGTACAAGAGGTCGAGAGCATGACTCTTGCGCAAAAGAGAATGGCCGCTATGATCATGGAGAATACCGTAGACGACGTTGAGGCCCACAGAGCTCGACAGGCAGCAGCAGAGGCAGAGGCAGCAGCAGCAGTCGGAAATGCTGGCATGGGAGGTGGTGACGATGATGCTGCTATGGAGGAGAGTGATGACGAGGGCGAGGCAGAAGAGCGTAAGCGTCGTGAGGAGGAGCAGAGACTACGGGAAATCGAGAGGGCAAAGGTAATGCAAGCTTCGTCCAATACAGCCGGGCCCATGAAGATTCGAACAGATTATGTTCCTAAACGTGGGTCAACCCTCATTTTCGCCTGTGGCTTTTACTGACAACACATCATAGTCGGCTCAAAGAACTCCAAGACGGCGATGACTACTTGTTCAATCTGTGGGCAGCAAATACCTGTCGACGAGCTACAGGAACATATGCGTATTGAACTACTTGATCCTCGTTGGAAGGAGCAGCGAGATGCATTGGAAGCACGCAAGGCACAGTCTTCAGAATTGCAGAGAGGCGCAAATGTTGTCTCTTCGTTGAAGAACCTTGCACGTACCCGTGTGGATATCTTCGGTGCAGAAGCGGATGAAGAACGTCGCAAGAGAGAGGAGGAGGAGGAGCGTGAGCGGCGGAAGGAGAGAGAAAAAGTCGTTTGGGACGGCCATACCAATTCCAAGGCCAACACCCTTGACAAATACTCCACGAACGTCAATTTCGATGAGCAGATTGCTGCTATCCATCGCGCGAAAGGACTCGGACCGTAAGTCGATATACTTGCAACGTGTTGAATTTCAAGCTGATCTGTATATATAGGCAAGAGGCAAACGCCATCGGTCCTGGCATAGGCCCTGCTGCTGTCCCTCCACCTTTAACATCCCTACCGCCAGCGCCAGCTTCTCTACCAGCACCCCCTCAAGGTTCAAGCAGTGCATCTTACTCTGCGGCCACTGTGTCATCAGGCCCTCAGCCGGCGTCGATGTACCAGCCACCACCGGTCATGCTGCCGCCGCTCCATTATCAAGGCATGGATGCCGCACAGCCATTCGGGTACCAGCCGCCCCCAACTGGCGTGCATCCGACCAGAATGGCTGCACTGGCCGCGGCTAACAGTACGCTGCAGGCTCAAGCCGGGATGGTTCGGTCTGCAGATGAAATGGAGGGCGTCGTTGATGAAATCCCGCCAGCCAAACGTCAAAAGGTTGCCAAGGTACCTGGGAGTCAAATGTATTCTGAAGACGATTGGATCACAATGCATCCGGTAAGAGTTTCAGCGTTGTTAGGGTAAGATATTTAATACTGAATGCGTTTCATGCAGTATCCTATATCGCTGCAGGTACAACTGCCTAACGATACTTCGAGACCAGAGTGGAAACTCGATGGTTCTACTGTCACAGTTCCTGATCTCCCGTTGAATCTCTTGGTTTCGACACTACGTGACCGTATTGTCCAGCATACCGGCATCTCGGTACCCATATCTAGGATTAGGCTGTCGTACGCAGGGAAGATGCTTACTAACTCTAGCTCAATAGCGGTCTACAACATGGAAGACGAAGAGTTGCTTATGCTTAGTGTCAGTCCGGCGAAGAAGAAGTGATTGTGCGTTCTATTCAGTACCGGATCAAGTATCTTCTCTGCTCTCTTCCAGCCCATGTAAACTATTCTCAAAATAAAGTATGACCCGTCAATACATGCCCAAATGACCCGAAACCCAAGTAAATGTAATGATACAGTCAATGTAAGTAATCTGTTATGTGACGATAGGGTATAATTACGATTCTGGAGCGCGAAAAGATATTGGCTGATGTGGGTGCTGGATGACGGCCTGCAAAATCGGCGTGTGCTGTGTGATGGACGCGCATGTATCTAGCGTGCGTTCAGAATATCGTCGCTTGATCAGTCGTCGGCTACTGCCTACGCCTCGCGGCGGACGTGTATGAGCGGAGGCGAAGGTAGTGTTGGAGGGGAAGTGATGCGCAACTCTGCTGCGCGGTGGAGCGCTTGTTGCTCTGATAATGAAGGCCCCCTCGAAAGGGGGGACGAGGACGAGTCAACCGAATCCATGCTACTCTTCCTTCCTGTGGTGGGAGTTGCTGGAACAGTGTCCTGCAACCACTGCTCGTCCTCGGCAGTGGGTGTACGGGGCGAGATGGCTCTCTGGAAGATGCTATTGGGCGAATTGAGAAGAGGTGATTGCAGAAGGGAGGGGGGGATAGGCATGTGCATCGATTTTTGGTGACGGTTGGACGGGGTCCGGCTCTGCCTCCGACCAAAATCGTGCGTTGGCTTCCGGCTTTGTGAAGGGTGGGCGTACGTGCCAGTGTCAGAAGTATTCGAGGGAGTAGAGGAAGATGACTGGCAAGACATGATTAAGGAAGAAAAAGAGGCCCGGCTCGCGTATATAGTCGAATTCGCAGACTAGCTGATGTGAAGAATGAGGGTATATCTGAGACGAGACATGTCCTATGTAAGCCTATATATTGCACTGTGCACCTCGATCAAGTTTCAATATTCCATTTTGCCGTTGCACAGTACACCTGTCTCCCGCCGACTGAATTTCATCTCTGCCGAATTTAGGACTTGGCACAAATTCCATTCTAGACTTCAAAAAGGTACACAAGCACGTTGGTTTCTATATCATCTTCCTACAAAGCAAAGCAAAAACCAATACAAGGAGGAAACATATCGCAGTATCCAATAAAACGGGGGGTCGACGCGGTTGTGGGGATAGGCCATTCGCGTTGTGCTCGGGAATAGTAGGGGAAGGAATCCTTTCTGTCACTGATAGAGAGGTCTCTTGCGCAACTTCGTCTTCTGCTTCTTCTGATTGAGGACCCACAGAGTTCATCGAAGAAGCATCATTATGTGTTGGCAGTGCTGCTAGCGTCGATTCTACGGGAGGAGGAATAGAGGAGCTGGGTCCATTCTCCTGACCGGTTGGTGGGTCAGGAAGTATGTCGAGATTTGACTGCTGACAGTGCGGGCAGACCCAGTCCCGAGATCTGCGGAACGGATGTAAGAATTCAGCGAGCCAGAACCCATGCCAGTGATCTAACATACAGTGCGGCTAGCCTCCTTCTTTCTGAGGCAGGGTATTCAACAGATCCGACACCTGCAGCAGCCTGACCTTTCAGGGGGAAGAAACCTTGAAGACCCAAAATTGCTATCGATCAAGCTGAGTGCAACCAAATCTCTGTATTCCATTGTAGAATCTTACCGGTCCGTACACCCCAGGCAGGTTGCCACAGCTCCTCATGGTCTGTAATGATTGTAAGCATCATAATTCTCGACACGAAGTTGTTGGCTCACAGTTCGTGAAGCTTATGCATATCTAGGACGCGTAAAATATCCGTTTTGCCGCAATATAAAGCCCACGACTCACCTTGGTATTCAATTCGAAGCGGCCGTTGGGCGTGAGAATCATTAGCGATGGGGGGCGGAAAGGATATTCTGCGGGCAATAGAATGCGAACATGATAGAGACCACCCTCGAACTCTGTTCCCGCAGGACCTCGTAATGTGCAGTGCCATTCCTGGACTGAATGGTAAGCCGCCACGGTAATGATTACGCATATATAAACTTGCGAAGATATCGTCCTGGAGAACCGGTCAACACTCGCAGGCGCAAGAACAAGTGTGAATACGAACTTCCAAAGGTCCTGCAGCATAGTCTGTGGAGGGGTCATTGGATAGCTCTCGAGCCTCCTGCATGATGCGCTTCACAGCTTAAGCGAGATATGAGCGATCCCGCCTCTATACAGAGCTGAATACAGACCCGAGTTGTTCTTATTGAGTGCTGACATTGAAGCAATGAATCAGTGAAATTCAGGTAGCTGGGCGATATGTAGGTAGGGTGCTGGTAGATGTATAAGTCAAGACAACGGGTTGATGATACTTGTATATACAACGTGGCAGAATCGGAACGTAGGCCGGTAATATTGATCCGCCCAGTTAGAGTCCGCCTGAGGCTGTCCGTCGTCCCAATGGCGTACTCAAATGGTTATCCTGCTTTTATTCTCATGAAAACAACAAACGGTGGTGGATATAATTCTGTTCAGCGCAGAAGAGTCAAAACAAGATATCGTGATACAACAACCGGACCGCTCCGGACCGCAACCCTAACCTTTGTTTTCCACCATCATCGTGCGACGACATTGCCAAGGCATTGCGGTCCCTACTCGCCTTTCATCCACCTGAACTACTCTATTACAGCTGAAGATGGGTGTTCACATTAGGGAACTCAAAGTTCGTCCGCGAAAACGTTTGTACTTTCTTTGCTTATCGCGATCTGCTCTCATGTTTCGTAGGCCAAATGGATGGTATGTGCGGCGTGCAGCTTGCGGCCATGCTGGGTTGCTGGGCAGCCTCCAAGGACATACAGTCCATGGGTACATGTCGGGCTGCTGCAGAAAACCTGTTACATTGCATGAGGGTGACGGTGCGTCGCCTATACCTCATTTCAAAGCTGTAGGCTGACAAGTACCGAAAGCCTCCGAAAAGGCAGACGCATAGGCCTGCTATTAATTTCCACCTTGCAAGACTAGGAAAACGGATGTAATTGATATAGACCCTGCGGCTGCAATACCAACTCTTCTGCATGTTCTTCGCGACAATGGCCTCTTGAGTACCATAAAATTCGAATCTCCGTGAAGCATCGCTATGTATAGCTTCGTATGGCAGGCCGAACAAGTCACCTTCTGCACAGAAGGTGCACAACAGCAGTGCTTAAGAAGGTGAGAAAGTCCAACGCCCCCGTGATGTGTAGGTCGGCAATCCCCCTCCTCCATTAATTGTTCGAAGTAAGGGCGCCAACTCATTCTCTTACTCTCATCATGCAAGTGTCTGACCGTGTGGCCATCTTCTGGGATTTTGGTGTGTAATATCTGTGCATAGTACGTGAACGATGACTAAATTCTGAATAGAGAATTGTTCAGCGCCTTCTGGTGCCTCGGGCTACGACCTTGCCAGTAGCATACGGAATTGCGTACAGCAATTCGGTCCTATCAAGCTTTTCAAGGCATATGTAGATGTGTCGGAGCAATCAGCAGGCCAACGAGGGTCATGTCTTCGCTCTGAATTGCAGCTGTCTGGTGTCTCAATGACTGACACGCCACACATGGGGAGGAAGAACGTCGCCGACCAGATGATCATTGGTGAGCGCCTCTCAACATGCAACTTGTATACTTTCTCATTGTATCAGTGGACATGCTTGCATATGCATTTGATAACCCGCAGCCCTCCACGACGATCGTGTTAATAACTGGAGACCGGGACTTTGCGTACGCGGTCGCCGTTCTTCGTCTGCGCCAGTTTCACGTCGTGGTGATCTCACCTTCAGTCCCGTCGCCGCACGCCAGTTTGACAGCTCATGCATCAATGTGTATAGACTGGAATACAGCAATCATGCAGAAGATAGGTTTGGAGGCCTCGACTCCTCAGGCTGTTCCACCAGATCGAACGAAAACAGAGTCACCTCCGTGTCCCCCAAATTCGGCTCCTGCTGCCTGTCCGACGACACAGCCAGTGAAAATTGGCACTACCGATTCGCCACAGTCATCCCAAGCAAAGTCACCCTCGCCCGTCCCCACCAATCCACCAAAGCCTACTCCCCTTGACACAAATAATCGCTCCCGTTCTGCTGATCCCATTCGCAGGACTCAAACTCCTGATTCTATGGACAGTTCTACTCCTGCACCGACTTATACTGCTCATCCGCCGCCAGTTACCCAGGTTCCACTCCAGCCGCCTAACCAGGTGCCACAATCCGGCCAACTGCACTGCAACCAGACCTACACCCCCTCTCCACAAACCCCTGGTGTCAATCACCTTCAAAGAGCACAGCCCGTCCGAAATTTATCGACACCAGTACAGTTTCCTTCAATTGCGCCAGGATACATTGCGACATCGCCCATTCTAGTACCTCCCGCTGTATCGGGACCAACGCCAGTTGCGTCAACCTTACCCTCTATCTCCACTCCCCGTCCGGTGCAGACACCTGAAATGGTCCTTTCCGTGTCCCACAAGGTACCTCCTCCACGATTCCTGGGCCTTGTGAGACTCTTGGAGGTCCATCGCCTCAATGGCACATCTCGCCCTTTCCGTTCCACTATCGCTATCGAGCTGGTCAAGTTAGATAAAGCCATTTACAAGAAAGCTGGAGTAGAGAAATTCGGACAATTCGTGGCCCTGGCCGAGTCCGAAGGCATTGTGGAACTGGGTGGAAAGGAAGGAGGCGCCTGGATAGGCCTTCGTACAGATTGGTATGGATGTGTCGTGGGCCAATAGAGCACTCGTCATCCTGAAGGTAACCGTGTGATTTTTTTCTCACGGTACTAATTGACGTTCTCGCGTGTGTAAAGATGTCAAATTTATGTATTAGGTGCGGGAGTGTGTTTTTATTCTCTTATCTTTCTGCATGAGTACACTTTCAACAATTCAATATCCAGTTAATAGCTAATCTTGGCTAATGTTTTACTAGATATCTACCCATGTATTGTTAAACCTATGTATCTTGACATGAACCCGTTGAGCGGCTTTATGTTCCTGTGGCTCTCACAGGTCCATAGGACGGTGGGAACGACATGCCGGTGTGCGGGAATATTTCCAGTCTCCTGGGATTTTACCTCCGGCCTGCGCATGTGTGGTAAGATGATCGCATTCTTAAGTGCTATAAAGAACAGTGCCTCTCTTGATGAATGATTCCCTGCGTCGTGTCAACCCTCGTTCCCAGTATGAACCATCCGACATCCTTGATTCTCTCATGGATTTATCTGTGGCTGACATTTTTCTATCGGGTTCACGCACTTCACGGTGATTCTGCATGTGGCAAATTCCTTTGTGTGAATGCCACAGTGTTCTCCGACACAGTCAGATGTGGGGCACCTATTACGCGAAAGTGCAAGCGCCATCTGACTACGATTAACAGATGAACTGACGGCATTAAAGCAGCCCCTAGGCTGGATGGGACTGTATGTTTGCTGCATCATTTCTCGCAAACAAAATGATTGATTCGTGTTCCATACAGCGGCTTTGGCCGCCGAATGGCGGAGACTCATATGGTCATATTGTGGTCCGACAGCGATGGCACTGTAACACTTTCACAACGATATGCGGTCGGACATAGCGAGCCTCGTCTTGTATCAAATCCGCCACGACTCGCGACACTTCAGGTCCCAAGTGATTCCGCAGTGGGTTTGCTCAAGATTCTGATTTTCTTTGCACCATCACTGACGTCAATTGTAGTGGCGTCCTGTGAATTCGACTACATTTGCCTTTGAAATTGAGAGAGGAACGGGTCCATATTCGGGAACAACCGATGCAATGGAGCGCTTCATCTGGGCATACTCGCAAACGAATCCTGAATCTTCTGACCCTGAAACTGATATCACCTTTCACTACGCCGCTGGCTTCTTGACGCTCGACCTAATGAAGGAGCTAGCGGAGATGGAGTCTCCTAGCCCGCCTCCGGAGTTGGATAGTTCGAACGGCGGTTCCACAAGTATCTCACCGAGTCACGAAAGAGTTGTAATTGCTCATGGTGTACTGGTGTCCATTGGCTTCCTATTTTTCCTACCCATTGGCTCTCTTGTTGCGCGCTGGAGTAGAACCTTCACGCCGAACTGGTTTAAGGTCCATTATGCTGTAAATTTTTGGATCGCTTTGCCAGTCATACTTATTGGCTGGGGACTTGGCCCAGTCGCCGTCTTCGACGCGCAGGCTACTCACTTTTTGGATTCACATCAGGTGAAGATCAATGCATCTACTGTCGTGTGGATCTGTCGTCCTTACCCGTCCTGTCATTAGATTTGCGGTGCATTGTTGCTCCTCCTCTACTTTTTGCAGGCAATTTTGGGACGTTACATCCACAACCACAAAGCACTATCCGCTCTCAGACATCCCCCCTCTAATGTTCTACACGCGATCCTAGGATTGACGTTATTGTGCCTGGCCTTTTTCCAGGAAAGTGCTTATATATTATATTCTAGGCAGATAGATAATCAATCCCTTTCCAGGTGCGAAGCGGTTTTCACGAATGGAAGACTATAAGCGGTAGAACCGCCGTACCAACATGGGTCCATACTCTGTGGTCGTTCTGGGCATTGGTGAGAGCGGCATTGATCCTTCTACTTTAAATGATCTCACACGAACTGTCAGGCTGTATTCATAGCTTATTTACTGGGACTCGCCTTACTCAAGCGCCAATTCCAGCAAGAAAAACTAGGAATTGTTACCAGCCAATACATGGCATTGGATAACGAAATTCGCCTATCCCCGGGCCCCTCTCATCCTGCCGATCGTCATTTAGACGCATATGAAGGAGACTCGTTAAAGGATCTCGAAAGCACCCCGTTCTTATAAAGTAATATCACATTTTATGTACAAACACTTATACGGTGATACAAATAAATATATAAAGGACAGAGGAAACACTATAAATGAAGGTATATGCGATGAGGGTATGAAAGAGTGTACAGTTTTATGTGTAAATAACCATGAGAACCCAAATAACAGAATAATATCACGCAGAGTCCGTTCTACGTGAGGTACACCGTGCTGTATCGCAGATGCATTGCGCGTGTCTGCAAAGACAACGCGGAAGCGCCATGCAAGATGCATGCGGTCTGCACAAGGGACACGGGGCCAGAAGGGCAGCAGGCAAATGGATGAAAGAATGGCTATTAATCAGCCCGCGATCCCTTCCTTATACACCTTTTGAAAGAATCGATGCAAGGTCCCTTTCGCTCGCAGCTGGTAGTTGACGCGAACGTGCTTTAAGCCGCACTGCGTGGAGGGTTGGTCAGCCACTATACGAATATGACAAAAAAGATATTTACAATTGCGGTCCAAGCTCAAGAGAACCACCTTGACGGGATTTGTTACATTTTTGACTATAGCATCGCTCCTCAACAGAGCCGATCGATCCACCCAATGTTCATCGTGCCAAATGGCGGCTTTCAGGATAAGGTCGTCCATATTTCGATCAGAAGTGCCGTTCGTGAAGTCAACCTCTTCCGTGCGCACATTCAGAGTAGTCAGGTAATTGCCCTTCGAGGTTTGGACCTTCAACGACGTAGAGTGGGTTCGTATGTGGGAAGACATGTAGGTCATGACACTTTGCGCCGCCTCACCCAACTGTGATGGATTCGAAGACAGGCCATCAAGCTCCATGATGACAGGCAGCGGAACAACAACTGTCCACCGCAAACTTTCAACAATCGATGCAAACATCGAAAGGGAAGAAAGTAAAATGTTGGTATCCACAACTAGAACCGTATATCCAGCCAAAACCGGAAGAGACGGGCGAGTATCGATGTTTTTGCGAGCCTTGCGACGAGACGAGGAAACAGGGATGAGAGTTGCCTGACCGGAGTGGAGCAGGCTTTGAAGATATCTTCGCCTCGCCTTCACAGTAATCAGTCAAAGAAGAAAAAGGGCACGGAAAGAGTCGCCTTACCTTCAGCGCTTTCACCGCATCAGTGTCGTTTTCATCATCGCTTTCGCTTTCTTCGGACGCGTCTATAGGATCGTCGTCGATATCCATGGAGTCATCAACCCATCGATTGCCCATGCGTCTACGCTCTTCCACTTCCTTCTCGCGTGCATCTTCCTCCCTCCATCGCACAACCTTCTCCGCAAGTTTTCCTTCAACTCTCCACTCGCGAGTTCCTTGGACCCAGGTGAACCCGTCCACAACGCCAGCTATACCCACAGCGCAGCGGACTATGCGTACCCATCGCTTGCCGATGTCGCTGCTCTTTCTCTCGCCTGCGTCATCGTTGTCATCATCCTCAATCTGGCCGTCCGTCATTTCTTGCGATTCCGATTCATTGAGTACTTCAAGTTCTGCCTTTCGGTCCTCACCGCTCTTCCAGAAGCCTCTCTCATAGACCTTGCGCGCTACCCACTCCATACCGCGTAGACACCAGTCCTCCGCCAATGGAGGGGCGCAGCCGCTTGTCACCATGTTCCATCGTTCAGTATCACGAGGTACGGGCTCATCCAAGCCCTGCCCAGTCATGATGCTACGAGGCACGATGGCAAAGAATTTAGCAAGTTCTTCCCATGGGATACTGCGTTCCAACACTTCCCGCGAAGGTTCGTGTTTGAGAATAGTCGCCAGGAACGTCAATACAACTGTAAGATATGGGTTCACTGTAGAACGTGCGAAGGGGGAGGTTTTCCGCGTAGGCCGGCGCAAGACATGAGATAGCATAGTAAACGTGATTTGCAGAGCGAGCCTGAAAGCATAGGGTAGTTCTCCAGAGTCGGCCTCCATTTCTGAAAGTGCAGGAGAGACCTGGACTGTCGGTTCGTCAACATCCATCTTGTCCTCGGCAAGAAGTTCGCGCTTCGCCATAACACGCATGGCAGCGGCGGTTCCTGAGTCACGAGGGCCAACACCACCAATCCTTTTCAAAACACCGCTGGGTTTGCCATACTCTAATATGGAACCGACGTTGATTGCGGCCATCATCGTCCACTCGCGGTCTTCGGCACCTTCTATTTCCAGGCGTTCAACGAATCGTGCGAGTGTCGGCTGGAAATCATCGAGTTGAATATTGGTGAAAAGCATGCCATGCAGCAAGACGAATAGGTCAGGCACATGAGCATCTGGAAGAGAACGTCGGGCCTGAGCTGCGGCGGACCAGATAGGAAGAACGGATTCGCGCGACGTCATGAAAGGGTGAAGGGTAGTCATGCTGAGGAAAAAAGGTTGAGAAAAATTTGAACAAGACGATCCAAACCAACTCACCTCTTGACGAAATGATAAACTCCTCTCAGCTCTTCGCCCTCGACTTCTCTGCTCAACAGACCCAGGTGGTGATGGAGTTTACCAGTCCCAGGTTGATCGGTCAATCCGGCGCCATACCAATCCCGAGCAATCCCTCGCCATCGCTCTTTCTCAGGTTCGACGTCCAATAGCCGCGCCGCAGCCAGCCCAACGCTGGGCGACGGAGAGTCGTCGATCCTGGCTGCGGGTGCATCGCTGACGGATTTGGCCTCGGCTGCGACGGGAGGCGCCAAGTCGTTCGAAGAGGGCGTGCCTGCTATCCGAACAACTTCGGAAACATTAGCCGCCGTGAGCGACCCTCCGCCGTTTGAAATTCCAGTGACCATTGCTGCGACGGCCATTCGATACCGTGCAAGATCGCCCAAGGCTTCCAACCATCCGCTCTTGAAGGTGCCGAGGGCAGGTTCTTCTAAGAGGCCTGTGTAGAATGTATACGCGTAATAAATGAAGTCTTGAAGATGCTCCATGGCCAGGGGAGAAGTAAAAGAGGAGCGCCGAAGAGACTCTAGGAGCTTGTGAAACCCATACGTCCATAGCCGTACAATAATGTTGTACTTTGTAGGAATATTGCGGAGGGAGGCGGGAACACTGGGAGCCAAGGAGATTTCGAGGAGATTGTGAATGTTCTCGACCAGACTACAGGGACGAATTGTTAACATCTGGAGAAACATAATAGACGGCTAAAGTACCTCTTGTGATCGTTGATCTTCTTCTTCCATTTGTCCTTCTCGAGGTCTTCATCCTCGACTTCTTTACCTTTCAGCAAAATCCTACCACTATCCTCGTTCTCCTCGAGGTCCTCCTGATTCACCTTGGACTCGAGACTGGTAATTGTCCTGTATAGCTTTTTGAGCTGCACAGCAAAGACATTGGTGCCTTGCTCCTCGGCCGACTTGCGTTGGCCTTCAAACAGTGCAGAGGATGCGGATGACCCATCGGTCGTGGATGACAGTGTAAAGCTGGATGAAGTCTGAGAGGCAGCATATGATGAAGTAGAAGAAGCAGATATATAGTCTCCCGATGACTTTGGAGTAGGAGTAGGTCGGCCTGGTGTCCTATTAAGGACAGAGAAACGTACTGGATCATCTTTACGATGATTAAAAAGCTGCCTAGCAGCTGGTTCTCTTGGACCGTTCCGAGAGGCATAAGAGCTGGCGGCATCCGACAATGTTTCAGGTTCCGCAGTACGTCGCATCGGTATCGGGTCTCTATCTGGATCAAAGAGTTTATGGGACTGCTTGGCTACTTGAGCCGGACGGGCACACGGAGACGAAGGTGATATTTTGAGGCGACGAGAAAAGTCATCGGGATCCGCTTCCTGAGATGGGCGCGAGACGGCGAGCTGAGGCGAGAGATGGTGCTTCCTTGGTGAAGGTGAAGGGCGAGAGGGAGGCGGGGGAGGGGGCCTTGGAGAACGTTCTTGACGAGCAGGCGGCGGCGGTGGGGGGCGGGCCGCTCAGACTTGTCCCTGGGCCGACTGGCGCTAATATAGGACTCGGATAAGCAAGTACTGACCAAAAACGAGAGAAAGAGGCGTACGCTGCTGTACGGCGACGAAAGGCAATGAGTTTTTCGTCGAGATCAGTGGGCTGAGGCTCCCTGGGTGAATCCCGATGCATGAGATCACGCTCCTTACCCTTCCTTGAGGGTCTTTGTATCTCTGGCTGGGAAATTTCAAGCTGCATGATAGTGAAAGGGAAAGAAGGACAGCGAGGGTCGTCGACTGCGGCTGGGGTCGCTGGCAGGAGACACTGAAGGAACCAAGAGATGCGCAGCAGCCCGCCACAGTCCACAGTACTGCTGCGCTCGATCAATATGTTGAAATTCACGTGGCCGGCCAATACCAAATTGCGGCAACAAGCCGTGCAATTAGAAAAATTAGAAAAAAATTACAAGTTATGTATCCTACAGCTAACAGTACAGGTAGATAAAGTCCCAGAAGAATATTCATGCCTGCTTCGGCACATGTACAAACCAGGGGGCCACCTTGGCATTCGCACGTCTTAAAGTATGCGACCCAAACCATGTCGGCACCTTTCCATCCCATTGGTCAACCAATCGCAAAATCTTTTCTTCGCGATCAAGGTCAACCACGATAATTGAGTCGATGACCTGGCTCGGGCTCAATAGTCAGTCCACTGACAGATCCGAGGTCCCCCCCTGCTTACCTTCTTACGACCAAACAATCGTGGTGTGTACTCTTGTTTCTGTGCGAATACCAATCGGTTCGGGGAGCTCGTCGATGACATAATTCTCGTAGACAGCGTCTCCGACTTGGAAAACAGTTTCGGCTGGAAACACTAATCAGCCACGAAATAGGGTTGTTCACATAGACATCATACCAGGGCAAACCACTGTGAAAGCGTCAGTCACAGATGTAGATGATAATGTAGACAACGTGCCTGAGCAGCATACTCATTGTAACCTTTGCAATACGAAAGCGGATCCTGTAAAAAATGGATCCAAAGACGCCGAACACACACCAGGTGGCAACATACCTCAAACACAGCGTCCTTGTTCCACGACCTTTCGAAAATCTCCACGGTGGGCCGGCAACAATAAAGTTCCTTCAAGTCAGCCATGATACGTTGGTGGTCTGCTTTCACCGGCTCATTAGCGCTGGACCTTCGGTCCATACTCGCTCGTCTGTGTTTCAAGGCTTCTGGGTCCACTTTGACTCCGGAGTAATGGGCAGCACCAGCGACTGACTCGAGAAGCGCTGGGGTAGGAATAGAGTGCGGTAGAATCGACGAGTGAAAAGTCTGCGATGGGGGTGAGGGTGAACGAGGAGATGACGAATGAGCCGACTCGAGAGACAGCGAACGATGATGATGATGATGATTGGGAGGCATGACGAGCAAGATGCCAATGGTGCTGGGCTTGGATCTAGGAGAACAAGTTCAATTGACGCCCGTCACAGCCTTGTCACGCCAAGCATATGTTAATTGAGCACAGCCACAAGCAGTGTCATTATTAAGTACATCGAAGTTGGATTCATACAGTACATTCTCAGAAAAACACAAATGAACCTTCTCAATATACAGCAAATCCACCTTAGCCTCCGTTTGTCTGTCCCTGCCAAAGACCATAAGTTTTTCCAGGCGTAGTTTGCCACAGTCGTATAGTTCCTGAATTTAAAAAAAAAGATCAGAACCGCAGTACAAAATTGCAGGGTCATACTCACCGTCCTCTACCATGGTTACAATAGCAAATCAGTCAATTGCCGCTGTCAGAAATTAAAAGGTCCACGCACCACTGCCGCTAGCATACATTTCTCCGTCAGGGCTAAATTCGACACAATGCACGGAACCGTGGTGTCCCTTTAGAACCTCTCTCTCTTCACCGTCCATCGCGTGCACCCGAACCCATTCGTCACCCGTGTTGCCAGTGACAAACCGGTCCTGTAGAATGGGATGTATTGTTGCAGATGAGGGTGAGTAGGGAAGGTTCAGACTGTGCGTCAGTCCATTGCTATTGGGAAGAGCAGGGATAAATGCGACGGTTGTACCCGAGGTCACAACTAATCGTCCCGTCTGTGGAGACAGTTCCATGGAAGTGATAGGTTTAGGAAAGGTCATGGTATTCGTTAACGTCCTCGTTCGTAGATCCCACCACCTAGTCGCGTCTCAGAAATCTGAGTAGCTTGAGCTAGACATGAATAACTTACTTGATAAAACCATCCTCTCCCGCAGTCACGCCGGTGTGGTCGCCAACCCAGACGACGCTTTTGACCGTTCCCTCATGCGAAAGGGCACCAGGCTCTCCGAGGTAATCCGGGTCTGCATCAGGCCTACCAAGGTCAAACATTCGCACTTTCTTCTCTTGCCCACCGGTGAGCAGATGGGACGATGTCGGAGAGAGGGCTACACTGCGGACAATGTGATTGTGCGGAAAAGAATGTAGCAGATTTCCTGTATATGTGTCCCAGACTTTGCTGCAACGGCAGGGTAAGCAAGATAGAGACAAGGATATTATCAGACGTACGCGGTGAAATCAGCACTTCCGGAAGCTGCCCTAGACGCATCGGGAGATAGTTTGGTGCTCCAAACAGCACCCTTATGCCCAAGAAAAGTACCAATCCAGTCGCCAGTCCATTCCCTTAGCATCGGATTTCCATCTTTGCAACTCGAAATGAGCAAATACGTGCCGTCGTCTTGAATGGGAGAAAAAGAAAGGTGGGTAACGGGGCGAGTGTGACCAGACGCCACGAGAGGCGTGGCCTTGGCAGGAAGGGACATTAAATCGTACTAAATGAGGTCTGTGGTCGTGATACAAGCGCACCGCGCTGCAGATTGAGAAGGATGCAAAAAAAGGAATGCGAGCCTCAAAGACGCTGCTTCGTCACGTGCTGAACTCACCACACAGCCGTCATCATGGGCGCCGCCTCCTCCAAAGCTGCAAGAAAATATCCAAAGATGACTGAGAATCCGTCCTGGGCTGGTGCTAGGACCACTCGTACTGCAGACACAACCGCTCGACCCAGGGCTAGCGAAGTAAAAAACCAAGGTGCGTCCATTATCGAGCTGTGTCCTCTCTTCTTCTAAGCCATGCCTAGATATCGAACGCGATGCCCAAGACCCTCATTTTTTGTCTAATTTGAATAGGCTTGGCCAAGTACGCGTGGATCATCACATGCATTCGTTCCAGCCGGTCTGTATTTAGGCCTTCTCAACGCTCCGTATGCGACTGACATTCTCGGAAGGCTGCATCCAAAAGTAGCGTGCTTCGCTCGCGCGCTCTCTCTGAATCGGAAGAGTCATCGAGCACTGGGCACAATGTCTATGCTGCGACACTCAGCTCCATACTTAATCAACGGAAATCATGCACTACACGTCTAGACGTGGAAAACCTCGCTCGAAACTACAAAATCGATGTCCAAAAACTGGAAAGTATTTCAAAGTTTGTCAACAGTCCTAGCGTCGACGCTGGTTCCGTGGTGAAAACCGTGGATGAAGACGGGAATGAGAGTCGGAGCATGTTGGTATGTGGATACATGTGTTATTTAGAGACCGGCTCACTTTTTACAGGCTGTTTGGATTAAACCGAACATTCGGGAGCGATGAATATTCCATTGAACATTTTGATCTCGTGAGCTCCGAAACCCCCGGGACAGTGAAGAACCATACGTTCCATCGTCTAAAACAACACAGTAAGAGCAGTCCTCCAGTTAGATTGTATCAACGTAATGATACGCTGTAACGCTAATAATGATCCGCCACCAACTCATCTGTTACTAGTCTAAGAGCCAAAAGTGAGCTGGTTGCTGTGTTTCCACCCTGTAAGCACATGCGCAACAGCCTCATGGTCTTTTTAGACCTGTGATAGAGAAACGGGTCAGATCGAGAGAAGAGAGATACAGCCTCAGGCATACTTATTGCGTTTCGTTCGCGCCATTACTTGGTCTTTCATCTGGGATGACTGTTCAGCGGCGACGGACAAAAGGCTTTCTGGCAGCCCAGCAAGAGCGCCACATTCCACACCGAAGGATTCTGAGTAGATTAGCGAAGGATTCAAAGATGCCGAAAAGGCCTACCTGGAGCAATCCCGTTAGTCAGACGGTACAGGAATGTGATGTCGCGAAATCCAGTTATGCGGGTTTCAGCTTCATAGCCCATGTGTAAATTATGAATCTGCTTTGGGAACTTCTTCTCCAGCCCCAGGGCTATCGAAGGATAGTGCGTGATGAACAACGTCTTGCACCCGACAGACTGCACTAGATGCTGCAAGACAGCGTCCGCAATAGCCATCTAGCGTGCTGTAAGCCACATGCCATGGAAATCTGTCAAGCAAAGGACTTACCCCATCAAAAGTCGAGGTTCCCCGTCCAAGTTCATCTAGAATTACTAGGCTTCTCTCCGTGGCTGAATGCAGGATTTCACTGGTTTCCGCCATCTCCACCATAAATGTAGATCGTCCTCTGGCGAGGTCGTCAGAGGCTAGACGAACATGTCAGCGGCTGAGTTCTCTGATACAAGAAGTCACGTACCTCCCATCCTTGTAAGGACAGAATCCAGTAGATTGATTTTGACAGATGTGGCAGGGACATAACTACCAACCTGGGCCATGACGGCAATAAGGGCCACCATGCGTACCGAAGAGCTTTTCCTAGTCAAAGATTTATCGTGACACATCTCATTTGAGTCGATGGAAAAAACCCTTACCCTCCCATATTTGGTCCTGTGATGATTTTATTCTTGGGTTCAGAGCCTCCCATGAGGACAGTGTTCGGAACGAAAGGATTATCCCGCAACGCCTCGACCATGGGATGACGCCCGTCAACGATTTCGAGGACATCTTCTTCAACAAGACATGGCTTAACATACCCAGGCAGTAAAGCTACGTGTGCTAAGCTGAGTAGACAATCAGCAACGGCAAGCTTGGTGACCGCGTTTCGCAACACGCCGTAGTATTTCTGGCTGATCTCAGCCAAGAACGAGAGATACGCTTTATGAGCTTCAGCCTGGTTTAATTGAGTGCTCTGCTAATTGAGGTTGTTGGTTTCACGGCGCACTTTTAAGCTCTCTTGTCCCTGGTTGCGCTCCTCGACTTTGTGTTTTACGGATAAAGGTTGATAACGCTCGAAATACTTCGTCCTTCAGTGAATAGACATCAGTCTCATCAGGATATTCCAAATATAAGTGCATGTGACGAACTTTGAAAGTCGGTTCCAATCATCAGGAATTGGCCTATTATCGCTTTTCTTTACTTCCACAACAAACTGTACAAGCTAAACGACAGGATAATAAAAAAGACACAACCGCTCACATCTTCTCCTGAAATATTACTCCATTGAAGCGATGGAAACTTCAAGAGTTTCCGAACTGTTAAATATGAGTCAGGGCCGAATAACAATCTTCCAAACTCACTGGTTTTTAATTCGTCATCCAGCTCGGCCTCTATCTGAAGGATTGCCTACATCAATACCCATCACATTAGTGTCTCATCCAAGACCTCAAAGCAAAGAAAACAGACGAGATCACGATCCAAGACATCAGGATATCGCTCGGGATCGACCCACATAGTAGCCTTCTTGCCGTCTGCCGCCTCGTTGAGGTTTACAATGCTCAGCATATCCACGACGGGTCCTTTTACATGCTGAAGCGAAAATATAATGTCGTTCAAAAGCGTGGAATCAAATCCGACGTCAGATGGTTTCTCCATCACCTCTACGGAGTCAGCAATTTTTTTGAAGGAGCGCACAAGTATCGCCAGTTCTTGAGGAGTACACTAAACACATCAGGGTCAGATGACAATACGTGGCTGAAGCGGCAAATCATTACCTGGCCGTAGTGTATTCTACAGAGACCCTTGGCGAGATCAGGAAGTCCTTTAAGAAGTTGACGGAGGCTGACGAGTTTTTCGGAAGAGCTGGCAAGAATCTCTTCTACTGCGTCTATTCGTTGCTGTAGAGCGCTATCAAAGGTTTTGAGTGATTTATACAAGAACGACTTAATACGGACATACACTTTATCGACCAAAGGTCTACCTACCCAATACCTCAGCAGTCGGGCGCCAAATCTCGTCTTCGTACGATCCAAAATCCACATTAGGGAACCACGAGTTGTGTAATCCGTCTCGTTCCTATATATCTCGAGATTCTGAAGAGTATTGGCAGCCAGCAGCATATGAGTACGTGTCGAGAATTTGGTAAAGAAGTTAGTCTCTAAAAAGGCATCGGCGAGGCCAAACTTGGATAGGTACTTCATGGAGTGCGCAAGAGCGACCACCACCGACTTGGGCAGGTCCGAGATATCCGCAAGGATTTTTCCTGGTGAAAGAATGAGCGCATGAACATAGAACCTTTATCGACGTGTACCAGATCTGACATTATCCGAAACCATAGGTCCTGGTTTCTTCTTGGCGTAGAAATCAGTGATATACGAATATGCATCTGTATACGGCATCAAAGCCTGGAAGTGCTCAACGCGAATACCACCACCAATCGATGAGATGCTAGTATGATGTTTTAATTTGCACATTCTCGATAACACGACGTTGAAACGCACGTAGTGAAGTGAGACAATATTTTCTCCGTTGCTTTCGTTAGACCACCTTGATGTAACAGCAACTCGGCAGGTTTTGTGTGCGACAACCTCGTCTAATGAACGATGAGAAAGGGCCATCTTCTAGAAAGTTCAGCGGATATTACCTCTAGCTCTAGTCGCATGAGGGTGTCTACAGTGGTGTTTTTAATACATGTCAAAGGTCCTGACCATTGGCGATCATAAGAAGTACACCGTACCTTCAAACGCATCCCATATAACGTCTCCTGTACTAGGACAGATACTGATTAAACCAATATGCACATCCCCATCGTGAGGGCCTCTTTTCTCCTCAACGATACACATGAAAGGTGGAGCAACATATTTGTCGACGTCATCTACAGAATCAAGACCATCCACAAATCTACCCTGTTATCAGGTTGTCCGTTTATGCGTATGAAGTACAAGACTCACGTAGTTGCTGTATATAGGCCAGTCAATTTCCGTTCAAAAGGTGCGTTTCGGTTGTCGCCGATCTTCTTCAGAGCAGCTGTCTCAGTCTGTTGCACGATCCCAACCCGATAACCTTGTGATAGTAGCCTACACAGAGACAGTTAAAAAGCCGGTCAAACAGATATTAAGCACCAACTTTTTCAAATGTATGTCTCGCCTATGAGATGGAATGGAGGCAACAAGGAAGTTGCGATCATTGAAGGACACCATACCAAGTTCTTTACTTGCGACCTACTCTAGCGCTCAGCTGAATACTTATCTTAGCAGAGTGTAAGTATCGCACCTTAGCATCATCTCCGAAGAACCTGTACTTGTATCCAACCTCAACCATTAACACGGTACCAGCGTTCTCCTTTTTGAGCTGTAGAACCTTGGGTTGGACAATGAGCGCTTTATATGCTGTCTATTGATGAAAATAATACTCACTTGCTTTTCCAAAGGTGTATACGGTTGCCCACATGGTCCGTTCTCTTCGGCGACCTTTGGTGCACTCTTTGTGCGTACAGGCTTCTTGCTGACCTTCTTCGCGTTCTGACCCTTGGCCGAAAACATCTTCGTCAATGCCTTGAACTCATCGTCCGACTCGGTTCCCGACAACTCCTCAACCTCATCCTGTTCAGGTTCACGTGTGCTAGACGCCTGTCGACTAAAGCGATGGTCATCTGCCAACAGTTTCTTCCTGAATGCCTCTTGGCGTTTCTTTTTTGCATCAATTTCGCTTCTAGTTGGGGATTTTGCAGCCGTGGTCTCGGTATTGGGGCCTGGCGTGTACTGCCACTCTGATGTCCGAGAGAGGACAGGAGAAGAAGGAGTGGTTATTTTTCGTTTCTTTGGAGGCGGCTCACTGTCTGAACTGTCCGCCTCGCCGGTCAAATCGATAGGACTAGACCTGTTTTTGCCTCCTTTACTGGGGCTCAAACTTGAGGCCTGAGAAAAATACGATGAAATTCTAGTTTGAGGAGAACTCGAGCCGTTCTTCATGGCGATTCTACGAACAGGTGACAGGTGGCAGAAACGGGGAGAGAATAATTTGTGGTCAAAAAAAGGCAATGAGAGGGCGCGTCCGCAATTGCCACGTGATAGAGCGTCATTCAACGTCACGTCACGCTCAAGTTCTTTTTTCGGGGCAGGCAGGACAGTTTTTCCATTAAGTCGGTGTCGAACTCAGGACTATGAGTTTCTTCTGTCGGCCAGCGCCCATAAGATCAACGACCGGAACTTTCCTGCGTAGCTTCAGGAGGTTTCAATCAACAGCGTCTATTATCGATGGCCCTCCAGTTACGGAGACGAACCGTGAGCGGACTATCTACTTTCCCAACTACATATTCGTTGAGAAGGAAAATGCTTTGTAGGCGCAGAGGCGACGATGAAACGATTTTGGAAGGATGTAGACATCGAGAAACGCGGAGATTCTTTTGCCGTAACTCTGGACAGGCGCTCACTCAAAACCCCCTCCGGCAATACGCTCTTACTGCCTGGAAATAAAAAATTGGTTGCAACTCTCGTCGCTACTGAATGGGATAACCAGGACAAACTGCTAAAGCCTCATGCCTTGCCAATTGTGAGTCAGCTGTTTGATACCGTGTCAAGGATTTGAAGGAGTCGCAGACATCTTTGGTCTCTAGAGCGATCGATTCCCTTGGCGAAGACGCTGCACGGGAAGAGGTCTGCCATGCTTTACTTGAATACTTTGATACAGATACGATATGGTATGCAATCTGGGCGCCAGTTGCTACAAGGGGCCAGAAGCTGATACATTTTTAGCTTCCACGAAGACTACCCTCCTCAACTCGTGACGCTCCAGTCGGACCATTGGGATCCCTTGCTAGAATGGGCACGTAACACGTTCAACGTCGAAATCCACAAATTCGAGTCGATACTGTCCAACAAGCAGCCAGAAGCAACGAAGCAGAGATTCATCGAAGAGCTGAAAACCTTCACTTCCTGGGAAATGGCCGGTAGGTATATTTCGATCCTCAACGGCGTCGGGTCTCATGGGAAAAACAGCCATGGAACGAGCCACGTACATAACGAAATCGTTCTTGATTGCTTTGGCGTTGGTTAAGCGGTTTATCACGGTGGAGCAGGCATCAATAGCGGCTCGGGTCGAGGTGTCAAGCCAAATAGAACGTTGGGGCGAGGTCGAAGATAGTAGGTGATAGCACTCTGGGGTGGTTATTCTTACTAACCATTGAGGGATGCTAGGCCATGATGTTGATTTTCACGACGTGCGACGTCAACTTGGGAGTGCAGCGTGCCTACTATCCCTAACGTGATTGGGTGCGGTAGAACATCATACTCATAGCTGGATTTTGCGAGAATCGGCGTAATAGGCTTTGTGGCAGAAATCCAGACTTGCAATGAGACGAGCATGCCCAACGGTAACACGAGGAATTGCGGACTGCATCAACTCGTTCGAGAGTCGAGACGCATAAAATTACCCTTTACCCCTTGTGAATAACCAATTGCACCCGGACAAACCACGGAATACACAAATTGAAAAAGAAAAAAAGATTCGAAGCCTCAGTGTCGAAGACGAGTGATGAGAAGCGATGAGACGAGAATATGAAATGTAGATAGAAGGCCCCGATCCTAGCATCAAATGACTAATGTAATGGTTGGTAGGCAATGGTACGTACTCTAATTATTGACAACAAATGTAAGTGGTCCGTTGGTTTATCCGCCGTCAGCACATTGATGGGTGGAATCGGAGGAATCGGAGACCTGAAAGGGGCAACGGGATGATCGGCGATCGAATGTGGGGAAATACAAGCCACGTGGAAAACGGATACCTTAGCGGAACGCCAGGGAACGCCGGGCCTCCCGGAATAATACCTTTCCAATCCGCATTCATAAAACAGAAAAAAACAAGTGAAAATTCGCGCCCATCCTGCGTTGCATATGGCGATGGCCTGCTCCTTGCTCGACTCCTTCGACCCTTTCGCGGTGCACCCCTTCACCAATTCATCGGTCACCCTTCCCCAAGCACCCATGCCATCTCAGTACTATTCCCAGCCAACATCGTCCGTCGCCACCGCCCCCATCCAAATCATGGCGCCTAGTCCCAAGCGGCCCGTTGTACAATCAAAGGCATCACCTTCATCGACTCGCCCGGTATTCACTCCATTCCGAATGGACACATCTTCTCCGGATCTAGTTCTGAAATCCAAAGCTAGCCCTTCGTCACCCCAAGGCTCGCGCAACAAGCAGGTTTCATGATCTCTTATGATACCAGTATACCCATATATCCGTGCGTATTGTAAGTTCTATTGTTATTCTGCTTCTCGCAGCCCGAAATTCATTCACAACTTGCAGTGTCCTTTACGTTTTGGGATCCCTCCAAACATGGACCTTCGCCAGCCACCATCATTGATGTCTCTTTACCATTATAATCAATTGCATTATCACCTGTAAACAATTTTCAGACTGACCGCGTGCCCATCGTTCGAAATTATGGAGGCTATAGACGTTGCCAAACGTGTCATCCGAGGGCGTCATGCAGACAAAGTTCTCCATCAAATTGGAGCGGATGCCTCTGCCAAGAGTTTTGCTTCCGTATATCGGAGGATACAAAGGTGGCGGAGACAAAAACGAACCATCTCCGTGGACCTGTGAGCTGCATTATTGACCCTAGATTTTTCCAAGAGATGAGAGCAGACTTACCATATGGGAGCGGTCCGAAGCAAAATACTCGAGGTATACCTTGCCGGGTACAAGACGGAACAAACTGAAATAAATGATCGAGTTAAATGGACGAAGAGTTGGATGCGCCACACTACTACTGACCTCTGAAATTTTTCAGGGAATTGGTCGCTGAAAGTTTGAGGAAGGTATTCTAATTTGTATCGGTCAGTTACCGGTATTCTATGACTGCCATTGGATGATCTTCTGATACCTGCTAAAGGCACAGGTACCGGCAGGCGAGTGTCGAAATCGTATACCCAATTGCAGTTTTCCGAGTCGGATGGGGGATATATCGAGATGTTCCGCAATAACAGCACTACGTGGTAGTCCCAGCAGACCGGAAGATCTTCATGGGGCGCACCCTTTTGGTTCCGAAGGGCCACCTAGAATAGGTTCTAATGTCAACTGGAAGAACCACGCCGGAGAAGATGGCTGGTACAACACGGTCTTGGAATCATTGGAAATGAAGACGACATAGACGTTCCAGTCGCCGTTCACGCCTGAATCGGATATGAATTTTTGCGCGAGAAGATATATGTTCTCTTCACAGTAGCAGTGAGTGTAAAGCGAATCGGGAGGTAAGTGGGGCGGCAGCATGGCAGGCGGAGTTTGAAAACAGCTAAAGGCCTCTGCGGGCCTCTTCCTGCTGGCCGGTTGGATTATCAGTGGAGTAAACAAAAAGGACGGGAGAATTGCAGACGAGGCAAGATCGTTTCGAGTTGACTTGTAGAATTTTTTCACTTTGACGAAGGGCAGCGTCGAGTGTCGGTGTTGTTGAATTTGAAACTCAGGCGTGGCCCAGGACAGCCAGCGCCTTTCCTCGGTTTGCTCACCACGTCGCACTGGCACTCGAATTTTGTCCCCCATCTGACAGGCTGCCACTGGGTGACAGAGTCTCGCTGTATCTTTCTTTCATCTAACCGAAAAACGACATGAGCACCAGTTCATCATCGACCTCAATGAACGGGAATGGTCATCCGAATGGGATAACTTATGGCCAGCTTGCGCCATCGCCAGACTCGTTCGACGACTCGAACCGCTCAGCCACGAGCTCTGCATATCCAGCGAATGGGTATTCCCAGTCGGTCTGCTCTCCTTCGCGTCCGGGACGTTGTTGATCTTTTTTATCGCTCTCGCAGCTCGTACCAAAATCACAATGAGGAGATCGTCAACCATCTCTACCATGCTGGTTTCCAGACGGGAGTGAGTTTTCTTTGATGCTGCGAGTCTGGACTCGTTCTCTGACCGTGATCTCGCCTGAAGAACTATGCCGACACCATCCTCGTACGTCCTTTGACTTGTCGTCTTCACGTATTCACTGATCCTTTCATTTCCGCACTTCCGCATTTCCGATCTTTCTAGCAAGTACAACAAAATAGTTATCGTTTACATGCTATTATATTGTCGCGGTCGCCATTTTTGGCTCACTTGATGTCAACATCACCCCAAGGTGGGGGTCAAAGGATAATATTTGTACCTCTCGAACAGGAACCAGAGGTTACCCAAGAGGTTCGTAATCATGTATCCCATGTCAAAGAACGCGTTCTTAATTTTTTCGCCTGCCAGGGCTTTGCCATAGGTATGACACCTATACAACATTTGCCGCTATCATCCCTGATCGCCCATTTCTTAGCTCTGGGCTATCTCTACTCTTCCGTTTCGCTAAGATTGATTAGGCCGGATAATGCACGGGCCGTCCTCGCTGCAGGTTGTCTCCTGGGCGGTATGGACGACCTTTGCCAGTTTGCATATGAGACATGCAGACAATCTATAAACGTCAATACCATTGGGTCGTGGCTCGAATTTGTTGATACACTTCCTCCGTCTTCACCCGACGGATCATCAACGCCTGATATTCCACCAGTCACTGTGTTTGGTCACTTTGCCCAACGAATCCGAGATGATGTCTTCCACTTCTTGGTTGTTACACTTCCCGAGGTTCTAGAGGTACACACAACTCCAGACTCCGTACCGTCTACCCCATCAGGCTCTGGACCCAGTGGACGTGAGGTGTTGTTACAGATATTTTCTCGCGTCCCCTTCGAGATGTTCAAGGCAGCCGTTGAATCACCTACTTTCAATATGGGTACGTTCCCCTGTTCTTTTCTTTCTTTTAGAAATCAAGGTTTAACCATAAGTATACCCCTGCAGGGTCCGACCAAGCACGTTTCAAATTTGCAAAGGAGGCTATTGAAATGAGGAAACGGGGGATCTCGCGCGGTCCTGGCACTGAGGAAACCGTGGTTCTTGCTTTCGGCGGAGGCAACTTTGGAGGTAGCGCTGTTCATGTGACTAGGAAATTGAAGAAGCGGCAATTATGGAAAGTAAATTCCTAGATTTCCTGTTGTCCTCGATAATGTTTATAGTTGCATATTGTCGAGAATCTACTCTCTTGTGAGTAGCAGCTTGCCGGCTGCAGTTTTTCCTGATTTTCTCTCGCAGGCTTTAGAACTCTCATCAACGATCAGGACTGTCAATGACGTCTATAACTATGATTGGAACACTGAGTCTTTTAGAGGTCTGGACGATCCTAGGCAAAACTAGACGACGGGTCGGTGACGCATTGCCAACTTCTTTTCAACACGCGCCTCGGGGCTGGAACATAAGGCTCCAGTGGCTCTGACACCGAGGCTGAGAGACCCAGCTTGACTATGGTTACCATTTGATAAAATAACCTTTTAGTGAGACTCATCTCTTTTTCAAATAAGGATTGACGCCGCGTTGGGAGCGTCGGCACCGCAGATACGCGGGATAGCGAGCAGCACATATCCGTTATACTGGGCTCAACTTGACATCATCATATCGACCTTTATCCCTGACCTCTAGACCTTGCCCTCGCTTCTTCTCTTCTTGCGCCACTATCGGTGATTTATTCCCATGGAACACAGTTCAATGGCTCTATAAAAAGCGGCTAGAGGCAAAGTTGCAGGACACAGACATTTGCGACTTTTATCCATGGCTGACCCAACGTACGACCTCTTCTTCACTGGCCGAGATGACCCCCGCTCCTGTGTTATCATTGGCGAAGACACGAAACCCATTTATCTCTGTTTCGACACACCCGAGCGAAGTATAGCTCCAAGTATCAGAACAACTGTGAGCATATTGCGGCCTGCCTTGAAGTCGACTAACGGATTTTGCTCATAGGTCCTTAGCAATAACAAAGACCTGGTCGCCTCCTTTGACTGGAGTCCGGGCAATCATTTGGGGAGAGTGACGATTGGCAAACGACAAATTCCAATGTCGCATCTCGTACGGCCTGGATCGAGACAAAAGTAAGTTCTTGGCAATTAATTTTCGTCACCCTGTTCATGGTTTTTCCGATAGTGCGCGATCGTTTGTGTCCTCCGATGGAAGACAACTAGAATGGCGCAAATGCCCTAACGACCCAACGGCTTACGATGTAGGTATCATAAGCATCATCAATTGTCAACTTCTGCTGACTCATGACTTCTAGTTGTACGTAGCGCCGAATTTCCAAATTGCCGCTTTCCGTCGATATGTTTCTTCGACCGCAGTCGGACCAACACATGGACTGCTGCAATATAAGTTCAATCATGACACATTACTGGTGGAAGCTTTGTTGGCACTTGCGCTGAATCGATGGATTGACCTGCATGGAATGTAAAGATACCTTGTACATTATATATTATATTATAGCTTTCGTTGCTGTGGATCATTAAAACGGAATAGATATGCAAACAAATCAAAGTCCAGATCTCAGTAAATACATATGTAAGGCCGCAAAAAAACCCTTTGAGCTAAGCTCCCTTCATGGAACCAATCATATGGTCTAGTCTTTCTTCTACCGTCCAGCCGTGGTCAAAAGTTGATAAAGAGGATGAAGGGGAGTGTACCGGGGGATTTGCCGCGCGGAAGTTGAAGGATCCGGCCTCCATACCTTGCGAGATGTTCTCGATGAGGCGTCCAATTTGAGCTGATGAACTATAAAAAACCTGTATAATGATGAATAATGATAAGCATTGAATGGAGAAGATGGTACCAGGCCTTACCTTGGTCTCAGGACGGGACGACTTTCCTTGAGGTTTTTGGGGGGAATAATTGGAGGCGACACTTTTCCTAAGATGCTCTCTAACGTAAACTTGCATGTCTTCATCATGGACATCGTATTCCGAGGCCAGGCTGGTTCGAGAGGCATAAAGAGACTCCGAGTCATCGTCTCGGAGACCATTTACGATTGACCTGTGTCACGAAGGTAAGAAGACGGGAATCTCGGACGTTTTCCAGAAACTCACCATATAGTCTCTCCGTTGGCAAGTTCTATGACTTCGATGGACGGACCGGTCGTTTCGCTGGGACCTGCCCTTTCATTCGGGGCCGATGACTGCGCGTTTGGCTTGTTGTCGCCTGCATACATGTCATACCTTCAAGCAACCAGAAAATTTAGACACCTGCCATGAAATACGTGACGGTGACAACTTACAATGAATCGTAAGTAGAGTTAGACTTTTCAATACCTGGGACATTCAAATGACTTTCTCCCGGGGCTGAGACGGCTTGAGGTACGGCTTGGGGTAGCTGCGGGACCGGAGGGGAGGTATCTTTAGAATATCTCCGTCCTGCAGTACGTGGTGGAGGAGTAGGTACCCGATCATGAATCGACCGTCCTGAGACCGAGGCAGCACTGACTCTGCGCCGGCGAGACGAATTCTTCCTGAGCAGGGCATTGATATCTACAGTCGAAGCTCTGGTATCCGATGGCACGATTATAGTACGGCGTATGACAGCACTGACAGCAGGATCACGCTCGTTCTGTCCTTCCCGAGGGCGTCGAAGATGATCGGGTTGTTTTCGAAGTGAGGGCGCCCCAGAAGGACCTCTATCATCTACGGTACGGCGACTGACATCAGCAGTTGCTGGACGTTCATTGTCTCCTGCTCGAGCGGGACTACGACTGTCTGGTCTGACAAACGCCGCAGCACTTGAATTACTTCTCGTCAGAGTCGACGGCCAATTTGAAGTCTTGGAAGATGTTGATCCAGAACGAACTAGAAGAAGGTCGTTCAATTTCTTTTCGTCGAGGCCCAGGTTATGAGCGGCATCAAATAGTTGTCTTAGAGCGACGGTTTCGTCAGGATCCACGGGTTCTGGGTTACTCTGTGGCAGGGTAGGCGGTGATTGTTGATGGGCTCGCGGAGTCGTTGGACTAATATCGTGGAGGTTTCGCGGCGTACTTGAATCGGTCCGACGAAGTGAAGAAGATACAGATAGCTGAGGGGAATGTTGGCCGACATACTGGAGGCTAGGATCGATTGTCCGTGGTTTATTTCGAAGACGAGAAATGAAGCCCTTCAGTCCTGGTCCAGCTGTAGCCGGAGGACTGGAAACGGGTACTTTGAATCTTGGTTCAGTAGCGCTCATGACTCCCATTCCGTCAATTGCGGGGTTTAGCCGATCCGGTTCATATCCGATAGTCTGGGAAGGCGGCGGAACGCGAACCACTAACGGATAAGGCGTCACCTCCTCCCCGGTGGGTATGTTATTTTTTCGAAGTGTTCCTCTCAGCTTCTTAAAGCGGCTGCCAATCCTAGAAGGACCTTGATGAGAAGCTGAAATTGACGGTGCTCGTAGAGGTATCGTGTCGACACTGGTAGAGGCAGAAACCAGAGTAGGCGTTGAAATTTGATGAGGCGAAACACGTTTGCGAGAAACGGACCCAGACGACGACAGCCCTTCAGAGGACTTTGGAGGACCCGGCTTCTTCAAGGCTAACATCGCTGCCTCGGCCCTGCGCTGCACCTCGCGGGCCAATTCCTCCGGAGCCTGCGGCAACCTTGGCGAATGCATAGTAACAGTATATTGAGATGTAGGCGGCGATAGGAGTTGGTCATTCTCTGGAGTCGGACCTGGAGTGGTGTTTATGTTTAACGGTAATGGGGAAGTCAGGACCGGGACATTATTCACGGGTTCTTTCTGCGCTACAGGAACCATGGGTTTTGGCGTCGGAGAACTATCGTACCCTTCGGCTTCATCGTCATATCCAAAGAGAACGTGGGCAAGATCACGATTCTTCCGAGTGGTTGGGGATATGTCCCCGCCGGACACGGTAGTACTAGTATCTGCCGGTTCAGATGATGGTATCTTCCCGACATCAACCGAAGGTTTCGATGTTTTAGCCAAACCCTCATTGGGCGGGGATACTGAAGGCTGTGATTGTGCGGGACTTCCGATCTAGATGACAAGCCATCAGCATGAAGGAAACTCCTAAAATGAAATCACCACTCACCCTGCCATTAACAGAATAGTTCGACTGTGCGGTAGACGGACGTCGTCTTCGTAACGACGGAGCACGATTATAACTCTCCGACGATGATGAAGGCGTGAGCTTGGCGACTGCCACGCCTACAAGCTTTTCTTGGATGGCAAGGAAGTCCGCCTTTTTCAATCCTGCGTATCTGCGAATGATTTCTTCAGCATCCCATTCGTCATTAGGGGAGCTGCCTGATGTAATGGGGCTGGATTGGTCGGAAACATATACATCATGCCAAGCGGGTTGTTGGGGGTCAGTATCGTTAAATAGTGACATGCTATTTTCCTTGTAGTCTCCTTCCCAAGAATGATAGCTAGAACCTGCAGATTCCAATGATGATCGGGACGAGCTGGTAATGGGCGAGAACACAAGGGGATTGGTAAGTCCAAAATTGAAGGGGTTCGACGTGCCGTTTTGTCTGGACGACCGTCTACTACCATTGCGGGGTGACATTCCACCACCTGAGAATGTGGGAGAAACCGGAGAACGCGTGCTCTGTGTGGGAGTTGGCGATCGCACAACTTTACTGGTAGACGGGGTGAGCTCCATAAGGGACATGGGCGAACCAGGACGTTTATCGGAAAACGAAGAGTAGCTCGAGCTGATAGAATCCAGTGTGTTGTGTCCACGATCGATCAAGGGGGAATCAGGAAGCGCGGGGGATTTGAGAGATCGTGTGCCCCCTCTGTTCGACTGATCGAACGAACCGGAAACTTCTGCACTACTATTTGCATCACTGAACCAACTACCATTTCTATTATGCCCAAACGACGACTTCGGCCCAGGAGAAACGGGTGGCGACCATGCACCATTAGACGGCGTACCAGGCCGAGAAGTGGTTGTCATTGGCTGGTACGTAGCCGTGGAAAGGGGCGAAGCAGCCCGTCTGCGCCCAAGGATTGACGAGTTAAGAGACTTTTCAGAATCAACAGGAACCTCCACCGACCTTGGCGCCTCATCAGGCGTCTGTCTGCCGTTGACGCTGCGTTGAAGAAACAAAGGCGCTGAAGTAAAAGGTGAAATAGGACGGGGAGACTGTCTCCGTGAAGACGACGGAGACGATGTTGAACTTTGTCTGAAAAGGCCCGATACCAAACTGGGAGGAAATATGGGAGAAGGAGAGTCAACACGGGCTGGTAAGGAGGGAGGAGAGGCTGCGCGAGGGGTAGTAGAATAAGACCGCTGCTCATCAGAATCCGTATTTTCATGAGGAGTCATGGGTCTCGGCATGCCGGGAATATAGCCGGGAAGTGTACGAGAAGGAACGGGTGATGCGCGTTCTTCATCTGTGCGAATCTGTTTGTCCGAAGATATCGCCATGCCTGCCTCAAAAGTAGGCGGGTCGCTTGTTCTCATCTAGTAAAACTGAGTAGCGAATTAGCTACCAGAAGAAAGTTACTCACAACCTCCGGTGAGCGACGATGTTCAACACCTAGACGCACAATTGGCGCCGACCTTGGCAATACGACCTCATCCTCTGGTTCTTCCTCCTCGATTTCGCTAATTGCTTGTTGCAATGCCATCGACGCACGTTTGTACGCGGATGCTCCCAACGACCATGGCAGCGCCATGTCTGACGACTCTGGGATTTCCTCGTAAGGAGAAGGTGCAAGCAAAGCCGCAGAGCGAATTTGGGGTTGGTCGGCGCCTATATCCGGTGGCGTTGAAGATTGCATGTCTTCAGAGGACGGAATCGACTTATAAGACGTATCTGCAGACGACATGGAAGTCTGAACACGCGAATGAGACTTGTTGTGGGCAGTGCGCATGTAAGTATAATCGCGAAGTTTTCCAGAGCCAAAAAGATTGTTGCTGTAACGCTTCATAGAACCAGCTCTACTCGATGACGAGGGCGAATACGAAGAGCCTATGGTCGTAGAAGAATGAGAAGACTGGCGTGCGCCACCATCTGAGGCTTGTTCTTGGGACCTTGCAGGGGTCGAGGGCCGTGAGCGACCAAGACCCAAAGATTCGAAGATCATGTCCTCCTCCTCCTCCGTAACCTGATTCTCTAAGCCTCTCGCCCTCTGCTCTGCAAGTTTTGAACGAAGGGCGTCGGCTGAGAGAGGCGCGCCGGACGATGAGCGGAGAACACTGAATCTGCGAGAAAGACTGGGAAAGGAAAGGTGAACAAAACAACGTGGAAAGTGAGGTAAATATATCTTACTCTGGGAGAATAAGTGACGTGCGAAAGTCGCTGGCCGGCGGTAGCTCTGGTAAATGACCAGGGAGATTCAAGGCAGGCTCTGTGTGAAGAGCTGGAATGTAGACTCTCTTCGCGTCGGACTTTTTGCTGTAAGGGATAGTCAGGCGGTGATGCCAGTGTGACGACGGCCCACAAACTCACCGAAATCGATGCATTGTCGGACCCTCGTTTTATACACGTTGGGCTGTAGCCATACAAGATTTCTGACCGGAAAGGAAAGTGCGAGGCAACGTGTTGAACACGAGTAGTTGGACGGAGATCAGAAGCCTGAGACGTAACAGCGAAGATAACGGCTACAGAAAGGCCAAGATTAGGCAGCCAGCAAAGGGAAAACAAGAACGAAGCAAGGTGCTCGTCGTCGTATATCTTCAGCCTGTGACGGTCCACATCCGAGCCTCATGGCATCAATTCCCACAACAGCTACAAATACCACAACGCGTCCAAATTGTAAATCATGTCGGTTTGCATTCCGTGACTACTAAGTGTACATATATCCTATTCAATCCTGTCCACACAAAATATTCACGTTGCATACCTATAAATATCATATCAGCAAAACAATGCCACTTTGTGAGGAAATTTAAAGTTACTTCTTCGTCCAATCCTTCGCAGTTGCAAGGAACTTATTCTTGTCATTCTTGAGAAGCTGTTTACAATGGTCAACAAGGTTCAGACACGTACGTGATATCCTTACAGCAGCTATATCTGGCTCAAATGGATCGTCAGTGCTCGGGTTGTTGACTTTTTCTTGAATGATAGAAAGAACTAGACGACGGTCAACTGGACGTGTATGCGCGCAAACCTTGGACTCACCCGATGATAGTGTAACTGATGGTTTCCACTAATGCAAAAAGGCTCCGTTAAGCGTGTATGACACGGGGATAACGGGTAGACACACCTCATCACGGAGCACGGGAATACAAATGCTGCCTTCTTCATTGATTCCAGGATGGTATATCTTGGTGGAAAACGTAACCTAGGACACAGTATGATGGCTCGCTGTCACTGAATACAATCGAACAGCATACAGTCGGCGCTTTGAAAGGAAAGTTTTGAGGGAGAATCATGGCAAAACGGAAAGTTCCGCCTTTGTACGGCGAATCCGACTGAATTCAAAACGGTGAGCAGTGGAGATTAATAAACGGTGTGCACTCACAGCAGCCTTGATCGCGCAATTCCAACGGAACATATTATCATCTGCGGTTTCAACAGAGATGCCCTAAGAGGATTTACTGCTGTGAACGAGGCTGACGGTGTTTCTCAATGAATACCTCTATCGGATTCGAGGCGAGATCTTTGAGTTCCTGCAACATCGATGAGCATTGTAAAGTATAGCGAAGACAGGAAAGCCGACCTTCTGGATTCGACTGAGTACAGGCAACGAACATCAGAGGTATGTGGTGATAGATAGACAGAAAGCACATTACCGAAGAGCAGTCATGGTGGCAGTTCGTCAAGACAGTGGCGTCCCAAAATGGACGTTGTCCCAGCCATGACGGACGCCATCTCATCACCTCCTCGCGAGGCTCCCTCTCCTCAGCCTGCCAATCACACACCCTCTTCCAACAAAAAAAGAAAGCGCGCACCAGCAACCGCATCGCCGGCGCCAGAGGGTGCAGCACCACCCCCGCCAGAGTCAGTTTCTCCCGTTTTACATCGGCCCGTAATAATGATGTCTCCAGGATTATCTCTACTCGAGCAGATCTTTCATCTCGACCACGACTCTCGATATCTCGTGGCCCGTATTTCACCCCGTTGAAAGAGGGCTCGGAATTCTTCAAAACAGACCCAACTGGAATCAATCGTGGCCGCTTTCGATATACTCCTGCCGGAATCAATCCTCCTGGATGTTATCAGCCATGCCACACCATCGAAACCAATCCTACGTCGTACCGGATTAGCTGGGAGGACCGTAGCCCGTTTCTCCATGTCACGAAAGATGCCCTGGGGCTCCTTGGTACAAAAGGCTTTAGGAGCGCGCGCTGCAACGCGCCAATTCGTGAAGGACGTTGGTTCATGGAAGTAAAGATCATTCATGGCGGGGGCGAACATAGCGCTGATTCTGGGAGCGAAGGCAGCCACGTTCGACTCGGCTGGGGAAGGCGAGAGGCGCCGTTGAACGGTCCTGTTGGCCTCGACGGGTACAGCTATGGAATACGCGACAAGACTGGTGAGAAGGTCACATTATCTCGTCCACGTCCGTACGGGCGTCCTTTCACCTCGGGAGATGTCATTGGCATGTATATCTGCCTTCCTCCACGCCGGCAAGCTGACGAAAAAGACCCTCACGATCCTGCCCACATCAAACGCGAGCGTATAGCTATAGATCTCAAGGGTCAAGAAGTCTTCGAGATCCTCGAATACCCTCAGTCTAATGAAATGATTGCTCTGATGGATTACTCTGGAAAGTCATCTAACACAACATCCGTTCCATCCAGTAGTACCAAAAAATCCGCCACTACCAAACCAGAACGACCCACCGTCACCGTCCGTAAGACCACTCCCGAATTACGCCCCCTTCCTACCCTATCAGACTCCCGCATTGTCTTCTTTATCAACGGTGAATGCCAAGGCGTCGCATTTCAGGGTCTCTACGACTACCTTCAGCTTCGTGTCACTGACCCATCTCGGAAAGCCAAGGAGAAGAAAAGAGTACGGGAAGGTGTTAAAGAACATCGAGAAAATCCCTTCGATGATGGCTCACTGGGGTATTATCCCTTCATATCCTTATTCAACAGCGCATGCGTACGGATAAATCCAGGGCCTGATTTCGATTTCCCCCCACCACCAGATATAGATGCCTTTGTGAAAGGCATCACCGTGCAAGAAGGCCAGGAAAGGACATGGCGCCCAATTTGCGAACGTTACAGCGAATACATGAAAGAACAATGGGCTCTAGATGAAAAGGAGGAAGAGGAAGGTAGAGTTGAGCTCTTGCGGCTCGCGGAGCAGGAGAAGGAGGATGCTGAGAAGAAAGCGCAGAAATTACGGAAACGTCAGCAAGCAGAAGCTCGCAAGCGTGCAAAACAAGCCGCCGTGAGCTCCACTCCAGAACCAGCATCTTCTGTAACGCAGCCAAGCCCGCTGCGACATTACACAGCTTATGAACCCGATGAGTTCGCAGACCGGTCTCCGGCGCCACAAGAAGTACAAAGCGCCCACAGCGAGCCAACTTCAGAGTATGGGGATATGGACGCCGAAAATACAATGACGCGCCATTCCAGCGAATCGCCATGGCCGCAAATGGAGATGGACGATATTGCAGCAGGGGCCGACGTCATCGATTCCTTGATAGCAAGTAGTGTTTGAGTAACGGTAGCAAGTAGATTTATGGTGAATAAACATAATTAGGGATCTTCCAATGGGTATATGAAAGCGTAGAAGTGTGAGCCCAATTTTAGATATATATCGCATGTTGTCATCGATTCCAACGAGGTGGAGGGGTCCGAACAGGATATCTGAGTATCCACGTCAGTTAATACTACACGTGAAGAGTACCAGTAAACCTTACCCGACAGTTGTTCCGAGACCTTTCTCCTTCTCAACACGTACGTCAAACACGAGGTCGCCAGAAGATGGTTCCCAATCGACACTACACCAATTTCGGCGGCCCATGATATACCTCAATTTTCGGTAAGAGCCGTCAGTGTCCTTTGAAAATAGTGGAAACTTGGAATGGTTATGGGCTTTGCGTAGTCATTACGACACAATTCTTACGCACCATGGTCTCGTCAGTTTCAGCCTGATGAAGGGTCCTGTGATTTTTTGATGCCAGCGAACAAACCATTGTTATGACACCCATTGGCCTGGAAGAGGGAGGATTAAAATGGACACCAATAAGAAACAACAACATACGGGGGCGTATTCACGATTGCACCTGGCAAATAAGTGAGATATACAGGTTACAGCAAAAAGTGATGCGTACTTGTCACCACATTGACCATGTATCGATGATCCATGGCAGGCGGAATCTCGCTTCTGCCCTTCGTTCTCAGCGTTTTGAAAACACCTACAGCAGCACAGTGAACATCTCCAGAAACAAATGTGATTCTCAGATGCTTCGCCAAAGCAATTTTCTGCAACTCTAATATGAGCCAATTACGTTCTCGCTGTGTCATAGGTCATTAGAACAACTACAACGGCCATCTGACCGATAAGAGAAAAGTGCGAACCTTATGAGAACGAGCAGTCCAATGATCATTCTGGAGGCAGAGTAAGCAGACATCTAGACAGTACTAGAGAGGCATACTAGATCATCTAAAAGCTCTGCGTCTGCATTGAACTTATTAACAAATCCCGACAAGCCTAGAGATCCCGTCTTGCTGATCGCAACGATAGGATTGAATTTGGACTCCAGTGCTGTCTCCAAAAAGACCATACGGGGATATGCGATCGGAATACCTGAAGGGCCACTTAGTTGCAGCCATCGCCAAGCATGCTGGTCATACCCAGTTGTACCACAAGGTGTTCTACACTCTCTGGTAGCTCCTGCAATCGTTTGAATACCTTATTATACTCATAGGGGCTGCAGACTTGATCTTTCTTTCGCTCGGCACTAAAAGTTATCAGTGAACGTATTAAAACACAGTTATCCCAAAAAAACATACCGACAATCTAGCATTAGTATGGCCGCTTGTGGTCCAAGAGAACTGAAAATGTATGAGAATGCATCCATGTTAGCCTTCAGGCGGACTTACGCGAGAAAAGAATGAGAATGAAACTTCACGTATGGTCCGGGGCTTCCAATGATCACGGATCTATTCACATGTTGTCCTCGATGATCATTGATACCATCGATATCAACTGGACTATGAAGTGAAGACAGCTGTTATGTGTGTGAGAAGCGCACGCACCATTCAAGAAGCACTGGAACAGCAGGAAGAAAAAGTAGCCCCTTGCGCCGATACTGTATGAATTAGGTCAATAAGGCATTGTTACAAGGCCGAAGGCTTACTTACGTTTGGAATACAGGTGCAACCTGGAGATCATCCGGGTCTGAGAAGGTGTACGATGAAACGCACAGTGTAGATTGATGTTACAGGATTACTTACAGCTGCCAAACCCGTCAATCTGAGGAGAAGCGTCAGAAATATCTCGTGCATAGGAATCGACTTACTATATCTGTTGTGGAGGGGCGAGACACCGTGAGTACAAAGCAAACAGTGAATAATTAATACTGTACCATGGTCGTCTGAAAGCCTATTCAACAAAGTCGATCTTCCATGAAGACAAAAATCCTACCACACATGTTTATCATAGGTCTTGAACAATAATATGTCAGTGTACAACGACTAGATATCACATATTGAGAACTCACATAGAACTATTCGCTCGTGCGAACGCCCCACTTCGAAATGTCTGACAATAGTGGTTGAAATAAAATCTATCAATCGCCTCGCGGATTTCGTCGCTGAGAGGATGTGCTTTCCTCTCCCCGGGTTTCATTTTGGCAACCCACTCTTGCAGTTCAGGCTCCCGAGTCAGCCTTGGTAAAGTCGTATGAGCAGAGAGAAAGCACAATATTGTCTAGTTGCATACCCATCACAATAGATCTGATCGCCTCCGCCCATTAACATGTGGAATGGCTTCTCAGCGTGCTTTTCCAGTAAATCAACCCACACCGGATCATAACCGGTGTGGAAACCAGGACCTCTGAAGTCGTCGGGATTGACCCCAGCGGAGAACCCGTTGCACTAGGACATCAATTAGGCTGAATAATGCGCGCCTTGAGTGCACTTACCGAGTACGCTGCCCATCTCATGTTTTGATTCCGGCCCGGGACGAAAAAATGTAACTTCTGTCCTCTGTTGATAGAGTATGATACAGCCATTTCATGGTGTCCCAAAGGAATATGGATCATGAAGCGCCAAAAAGTGAAAGTCCTTCGTGAAAAATGTAACCATGGGAATGAGAGACGCGCCCAGACAAAGCCTCACGTACCCGCCATTTCCACCGTATACCCATATTTCTTGGCCCGGTGATTCTTCGGTACGAACACTAGCGGTCTTGCCATTCATAGGGCTTCCTGGCGGTGCAATTGGCATAACCGACGAGTGGGGATCGGCAGGATGGGGACCAAGTTCGAACGATCTACCACCATTGCTATGTCCCGAAGAACCTTGATGTCTGAGGTATTCGGAACGGGTACGAAGTTGGGGATCCCACTCGTAAGTCAGAGTGGGATGTGGTTCGTAGGTCGACCCAGCATCGACCGCTGAAACAGCATGGAGAATATTCTCTGAGGGAAAAGATGAAGGCACTCACTAACTATGAGTGCTGCTCCGTGCCATACTCCGTGTTCATCAATGGTATCATATCTTTTTGGCTAAATGAATTGAGGCTAAAATTGATCGGCCACGACGCGACGTACCGTAGGAGAGGACCAACCATGAACTAAAATAATGGTCTTGTGAGCACAAAATGGGGATGACTTTGTCCGACATACCTGGAGATGAGGATTCATCCGAGCAACTCGGAGTAGCTTAGACCGCTCAATCGCGCTCAAGTGTGTCATTTCAGAGGAGGACATGGTGAGCTGGCTACCTTGACTGCTGTTGAACCCTGGCTGTATCCGGTCCTTAGGCGGCAATGGAGGCGCCGGAGATGGCGCACGACTGGGAATATGAGGGTGGAAGCCGCCAATAAAACTTTCGTCCATTGGTGTAATCTGTTCTACGGGAAGATATCTCCCGTCACGACCTCGCTGAGGCGATTCGAAGTTTTCGCTCTCCTACGCAAAAAGGCTGAGCGAATAAAGATAGAAGATGAAAGGAATGTACTCGTTGAGCGCGACGAAAAGCATGCCATCCCGCGTTATCCATTGCGTGTATATGCTGGGCCCAACGGACGATTTATCCAAGAAACGAGATGGTGAAGGAGGACGCGACACCACGTCTGGCCACTCGTGGTAGATCAAGGCAAAGTTACTCAGGCAGGCAACCGGTCAGTGACGTAACGAGTCCGTGAAACCAAAAATTCCGTTGCATTGAATAAGTTCGCTCAAACGTGCAGAGGGTATATGCTATTACGATTAACCAACGTGTTCCACCACCGCAGTCACTAACTGTCCGTCTTTGACCACCGTCTTCAACATTTCAGGAATAGGCTGCTCGGCGTAGTCAGGGTCCTCGTCGCTTCCAGTGGGAATGCTGACGTTGATAGCACTGCACTTGGCCGTCATGATCTCGGCCCCAAGGCTCGCTTTCGACAGATAAATCTGTCCAGAATCAGTCGAGTCCACCTGGATCATAGGTGCGATACCCGTTATTTGAATTTCAAAGGACGGCGACTTGGTCACTGAGATGGACGAGACTACCGAGTCGATGACGACCGAGGTCTTTACGCAATTCACTAACAGACCAGTGAGATGCGACGAAGAAAAGATTTCGGGGGCGGGAGCCTACCAAGTGCGACAGCGTTCACTTTGCCTTTGATTTGAACAACCGTGTTCTTGCAACCAAAGATGTTCACAGCTTGATTGAGCTGACATTCTCCAACGACCAGGTTTCGTTCGTCTTCTTGATACTCCTGAAAACATCGTGAAATTCGAGAGACGATCAACGCCAAAAGAAAGTGTGCTTACAATGTTCCAGACTTTCCCCTCCAATGCGAACTTGGCCGGTTTCTTGCCCATCAGTGATTGAGGTTTAGAGGGACGAACAGGTTTCTTCGGCGCTAGATGCAATCAAGTAAGAGTGAGTGCACATCAAAAGGCATTCATAACATACCAGCCGAGCCAGGCGAGCTTGGCACAGCACTGCCAGCACGCAAAGCCGGATTTTTGTGGGTCATTTCACTCTTGTCGACCTTGCGCAGGCCTTTCGTGACTTCCTCGCCCCGGTTAATTTCAGCAAACACGGCCGCCGCGCCTCCAGTAGCGGTGGAACCAGAGGGAGGAGATGGCGCCAACGCAGGTGGAGGCGGTGGAGGCGGAGGCGGAGGCGGTCCACTCGCACCAGGAGCAGGAGGGGGTTTATAGTCGGCCACAGCCACACCCTTCCCAAGTACATCAGAGAAGGCTTATAGGAACACTAGAAGCAGACGCACCCTTGGGTTCCACGACAGTCCAGTCGTGTGGAATTCTACCACATACTTGCGCGTCTCCTCTATAAGAGAAATGTACGATTCCACCCATTTTACGTGTTTTGGATCCCTGTGAGCTCATGAACACGATGTCAAGAAACAATGGACATATATACTGACTTGTTCTTGAACTCCTTGATGATTCTATTTCCCCAGAAGGTCACGGCATCTTTAACCTCGTTGAGATATGGTCCTGGTTTGGGCTATTGAAAGGAGGTCAGAGCATTGGTCTCACAGTGAAGAAGGTGGCATACGTTGATTACCCATCCTACAGATGGCGCTCCCTCTCCAATAACAACAAGATGGTTGTACCAATCTCTGTCCGAGCGCTTCTTGTCTTTCAGACTAATGATTCCTTCGATGGTTTGTTGCAGTGGCTTGATGAGCTCCTGGATCTTAGTATCATCAGGCTTCTGGCAAGCAGCGCTTGTCAACAGAAGACTGCGGACATCTGCGAACTGCTTCTCGACAAGGCCGACCTAGGTATCTAGAATTGTACGCGCGCACAGACAAAGGTAAAGCACAACAACGTACTGTTTCGATGACATTAGGGCCAGCAAACTTGGTGAGCTCAATAAAAGGCTTCAATTTTCCTTCGACTACGACTTGGTCGTATGCGATGACGCTTCTGGGTAATTCCTGGGCAGCAGCAGGGGCCGGTGGGGGTGGTGGAGGGGGTGGAACAGCTCCTCTAGATGGAACTGGGGCAGCTTTGGGTTCGTCCTCTTTAGGAGGCCATACATTCCCGGAGGCTAAATCCTCGATACGCGAAGTCGCGGCTTCAAGGCTGGTGTTGGACGGTGAGCCGGTCGAAAATGCATTCCCCATTGAGGACGCACCGTTTGATAATGGTTGCAAGAGAGTGAAGACCACCTCCTGACATTCTTGACGATGTGGATAGTGCTCCTGAGTAGAGACGTGACAGAAGGAAAACAAGTCGACCAGTCTCTAATGGGCTGGCCGCAGATTGCCGATCTTCAAATTCAAGTATTGTAAATGTTTCCTACTTTGGTATCTATTCTCAAGACTCTGCCTCTGTATCATTTTTTAAGCCTTTTTTCTTAGCTTTCTTTCTGCGTCGACGCTCTCGTTCACGCTGCCTCGCTCGGCGCATCTCGTCTTTTGATAGTCCCGGATTGGCAATTTGGTCCAGCTTACTACATTTGAGTTATTGTTGACGAAAGACCGTTGAATGAATACCTTTTCAACCAGAAGGCGTCGTGCCAGCTTTCTGTTCTGTTCCAGGGAACGTGTCATTTGACAAGACACGCGTATCATAGTCGGTTTATGGAGTAGCTGGACATTGTTTTCAGTTTTGTTGATTGATTGGCCACCCTAGCACGCTCGTTGTTATTGGGCTTAACATGGATCCAGCACTGCAACATACCGGCCCGCTTCCTGACGTGTGATGCTCTGCTTTACCCGTCCTTAGACGAAGGCAACGACGACATACCTCTTACAAATGTTTCTTCAAGATCCTCTTCTCTAAGTTCAGGTATCACACGTTCTTTGTGTGCATTTTTAAGTACAGAATAATTCATTCGCGGTACACGAGTAATGTTGTCAAGACGAGCAGCATCTGAAAGACTATATCGTCAACATTCAAGACAGGCACATTGATGAGAAGCGAGCATACTTGTGTTGTTTCTCCCGTCTTCTGGCCTGACGATCAGTCTCCATTGGTGGTGGGTTCTTTACGGAATCATTTGACCCAAGTTCTGTATCTTTCGTGATTTTCAACTCTGTTGACTCGGGTGAGGTGGGACAGTGTAATAGAATTGGAGAACTCACTCCAAGTATCCTCTTCGCCAGGAACCCGAGCAGCCTGGATGACGTTCTGTCGAAGAAAAGCAGCGACCTTCAGTGCGCCTTCAGTCTGATCTTGATAAAGGACAGGATTTGTCTCTGCCTTCCCAGAAAGCGCATCCTCCCTCAGCTTTGAACGAAATGCTGGACAGAAACCGTCAGCAGAACATTGGAGACAATATTTTGCTGGCCTGACCTCTAAGGACGGGTTCGTCACCTAGAATAGTTGTTAGTTAGGACATTATTTCTGTGAGGCCGAACGGCGCACCAGAGAAAGTGGCAGTAGACGCTCGGTATAGCTGACGATACGCAGACCGGGCTAATGCTCTGAGCTCTGGCGTAATGGACATGGATGTAGCCGGTATCGGTGAGACGTGGAATATGATTGGTGGGAACGAGAAAGCGCCGGGCCGAAACGCGGTTCCGTCACTGTCATGTGACACTTAGACCAGCGCGTTTGGTTGACGGTTGAGTTTCAATCAACCAACTCTTCCTCAAACCCCCACCATCTATTTTCGCAATCGCAAGTTTGCACCGCCAGCCCTCCCATCCCGCCTGTCCAGCTCGAGTTTTTTTCTTCTCTATTCACAGCGTTTATCCTTTTTATCATCTGTTCTCCCATTATCTCGTCGTCGTGAACAATGTCTGCCAAGAAGCCTGCTGCTAAATCGTCCGCCAAGAAGACCACCAAGGCTACTCATCCGCCTTGGTCTGACATGATCAAAGTATGTTTTCTCTCTGCCTTCCATGGCTCCTATCGTCATCTCTTGTGCTTGTGTGCTTTTTGCCGCCGTAATTTCGGCGATCTGCTATTTGGTCACCTTTGCTCGTGGGATTAACGCCTATACTAATGCCCGCTCCTTAGGAATGTATTGCCGCGCATACAGAGGACGCACGTATAGGTGTTTCTCGTCCTCAAATCAAAAAGTAAGGTGGATTCGGACCCTCTGAATAAACGGTACTCAATGAATTGCTCAGATTTGTCGAGGACAAATACAAGCTTGTAATCGGCGCCGCGCAGAATACTCAATTGGCGAGGGCGCTCACATCTGGAAGCGAGAAAGGGGTGTTTGTTCTTCCTAAAGGTGGATAAATTTGCATTCTGTCGATATGGCATGTCCTCAATCGTGCATAGGCCCTTCTGGTCGCGTCAAGCTTGCGCCGAAAACTAAGGCAGTTGATACTTCGGCCACTAAAGAGGTGAGCTTTTGTAAAGTATTTAACCAAGACTGTACTGAGGACTTGTTAGAACAAACCTGCAACGAAAGCGAAGTCTACCGCCAAGTCTGCTAAACCTACTCCCAAGACTACGACCGCCAAATCTACAACCACTAAATCAGCTGCGACTAAGGCCAAGACTACCGCTAAGGCTAAAGCTACTAAGACTGCAAAGAAACCGGTCGTTGTTGCGAAAAAGTCGGTCGCAAAGCCAAGGACGACAGCCACATCGGCCGCCGCCTCCAAACCTACAGGGACTGCGCGTACAACCGCTGCTGCTAAGAAGGCGTCTTCTGCGAAAGCGACTTCTACAAAGACTAAAGCTAAAGCAGCGCCCAAGAAGACAGCTACAGCTAGTAAAGCTACTACCACCAAGAAAACAACTGTCACCGCAAGGCGTGCACCTGCAAAGAAGGTATGTATTGCTGTCTGTTTGCATGCCAGTGTTACTCACCATTGGCCTAGGCTGCCACCGGTACGAGTGCCACGACGAAGGCCAAAGTCGCCGCAAAGAAAGTCCCTGCGAAGAAGGCAACTGCTAAAGCTGCCACTTCTACTGCCAAGACTGTACGGAAGAAGGCCAGTAGACAACCCACTCAAAGTGTGGCTCATCTGGCTGATAGCATTTCTTTTCCCTGTAGCCCGTGAAACGATCTTAGGACGTGGCATCCAACGCATCCGTCCCATCTTTACTGGCATCTTTTGTATCTCCATTTCTTCGCCGTATCTACGTCTTTTCGTGTCGTCTTGTTTCGCATAATTTATGTCCCCAGTATGTATTTGCCTTTGATCATCAAGTATGTACTACATAGGAAGATGATATGATACATTATTGTCTATAGATTGTATATACTATATCACCTATCATGGCAGGCCTCGGCTATTCTGATCTTGAGATGTAGCATGTGTGCAGCATGCTTGCCATGGAAATCTCCATGCAAGTTATATACTGTTATATATATATATACCCGTTATTTAAAAACCAGTCTCGCTCGTTCGCAGTTCACTAGTCAAGTTCATTGTCAGGACCAACTACAGAGAACTACCAAGCTTTACTCAAAGAAATCCAATCGCGCAAGACGATGGTTCTCTCCGTTCCAATCTGTCGTGTCATTTCAACCTGTCTCGTTGTTGATAATGCTCCAAAATGCTCCAGCAGATTTCCATCGATAACTCCTTTCGTGAGTGGTCGGGAAACGAAATCATTCCGCACGATACTACGACAGCAATCAGCACGAGTGTTATAGCGTAAATAGATGATCCTACCGAAAAACTTTCGGGTTCAAAGCAGCAGCATGCTGAATGTTACGCGTTAGTTGACCCTGCAATAATTGCAACCTCTTAGCGACGGATTCGTCCAGAGGCGTCAACGAGGCAATTGATCCATTTGTCCCACCTAACCATGAAAAACGTAAAAGAAACGGCCTATCACTAAAGGCACCCGTAGCTTACCGTATATCAACTTGGCCTCGGGAATCATAGCCCCGTTCCTCCTGTAGGCAATCATTGCTGAGGCTCGATATTCAGCCTGACTTTGGTACTCAGTCCGAAGCAAAAGGGAACGACCGTCTCTGGAATCAGGATCTGACATCGGGGCATCAGCAAGTACTAATGGTATGCAGTTACATTAAGCCTACCTTGTGGATTGTACTCGTACATACGTATTACGCCTTCCTCATCACAAGTGACAATCGACATGGCGTCTTCTTGGAAGAAGAAATCGACATTGGTGACACAAACGTGGTTAAGATCTTTGGCAAGAACAACGAGTTTATAGGGGTCCTCCTTAAGAGCGACGATCAGTTAAACAAGGAGCTGAAGGGTCGGAAGCCAACCTGAAACGCGACAAACGAGACGCTCTTCACAGCATCACCAATGAGGAGAAGATTTTTTAGGCTCCTGAGCGAAGTCACATAGACCCCAACATCGAGGAAAGCGACGCCCACGAGGCGTTCGTCTGAATCAAAGGCCCGAACAAAGATCTGGGGTTCAATTAAACAACTTCAGCTTTACGTCTACAAAACCTGCACAATTCTCAAACCTTTTGACCCATGGATGAAACCAAATAGCCTTTGAAGCCACAAATCGCAGTCACCGGGCCCTTTGCATCATCGCGACAGCGCAACCTGAGTTTGTACCAGCGCTTCGGAGCAGACTTCTGATCGGGTACTACTTCGACAATCTCAAAGATATAAGTCTGCAACACATTTCAGTAAACCGAAAACAACGATGAACATCGTGACGTACGCATCCTTTCGTGGCGAGGTCTTCTCCACGGTTGATACTTGTGCCAACAGCGATGAAGTCCTTGCTGCCAGTGTCGGTGCTTGATGTTTCCAGAGACACCACAGAAGTAGCATTGACAATTTCATTTGAGGCGAACTCAAAGCTAAAGCAGCGTTGATCAATTGAGAGCAGATATACACCCACATAAACATGAACATACCCATCCATAGATATCCATAAATCCGGTGATATCAACTCAAGAGTCGAGCAATCTGTCATCGGATACCCTACATTCGAAGCTATGTGTATATGTCCATAGTTAGCGCCAATCCACGGTGGACCGATGATGCCGACTTGCCATCAGGCTCCCACACTCTGTTGCCGTCCTCGTCGAAAGAAGCGAATCTCGCTTCCAAAGATGAAGCTGCAACGATCAAGGACGTTGAGGGGTCAAACAGTACACTGGAGTAGGGACGGCCCCTCGGAACGGACCGCGTCGGGATAGGGCTTTCATATTGAAAGTCTGGTATCCACTCAAGAAGGCTGGGTCCCTGAGACGGAAGTCAGCACTTGCAAAGCGTAAATCACCAAGCACACCTCTTCGGAGTATATAAGGAAATCTCCCTTCGACTCCCATAGCGAACAAGGAGTGAAGGAGTGGACGACACCGTGGCCCGAAGGGTACAGTTGAACACCGCCTTTGTCCGAGGCAATGATCCAACTCGGATTGTCACCTGTAAAGAAGACGCCAGAAAATGTTGCGCCTGATCCACGCGTGGTAACGAAAGGGATAAATGCTCGTGAGATACGTTTTTGTTCAGCGATGGCACTCCTTTCGGTTTCCTCGGTCCTCTGGATCTCGAACGCCTTCGAGTACGTTTTGATAAATTTTATCTTCAGGGACGAAGCCCGAGGCGATGATGGTGTCTCAGCAGCTGAACCAGCAGGGAGAATCTGATATACAGCCATTTGTCCACTTCTCAAGAACACCTGGTGAAATGTCGCTTCTCAGACAATGATATGTCGGATGAATTAGAAGCTTACGAAAAGATGAGGCTGAGGAGTCGACTCTCCTAGTGGCGCCACGAGTACTTGTTCAATGTCCAGATCCTGAGGCTTACGAGGAGGATCCTGGGGTAGAGACAATGAAGGAGGATCGTGTGAGTCTGTGAGAACATTTTGAAGTGTAGAGATGGCACTGGTGGAGAACACAAGCGTTAACTTTGGTAAAGCCCAAATCTATGGCATGTGTATTAGATGCGAGCATGTACCAGCGTTTAGAAATATCAAACCTCTAGAATGCCCTGGGGTCGAACGAGAAGGAGCCACTGCGTTCGGTGACCTGAACTGACGACATTTTGTAACGTCGATGTCTTTTCGCTCACAGCACTATTAGGGACTGCTGCACTGCTTTCGAGGGCATGTTCAAACACGCCACTAAAATCAGTGAAGAAACATCCGGTGAGGTATCTTGAGGTCTAATCCACTGATCAGTTGAAATGATAGCGTTGGTTTAAGCTGAGTGACATGCCTTATCACCCATGGGAGACATGTCCTTGCGCCTAATCTTCCCCCGATCAGTCTCGATGAAGAGACCAATGGAGTCGTCCTCTCGCAATATTAGAACAAAGGGCTCTGAGATGCTGCAAGCGCGTATTTTGGCCCGCGGTGTGTTGCCGTCCATGTCTTTGATACTTTGTCTTTCAGCACCATCTGGTAGAAATTTAGTAAGCAATACCATCAGGGAAAAAAAATCTTTACCAGGCTCCAAGACTCGAATAGCGTTCGTCATAACATGGAGGATGGCAGTTCGCTGGAAGAAAGTCCCTGCACCAACGGTTGTCCCAGGGATACGAGTAGTGACGGAAATATCGCTTTTGACAGAGCGTGTAGCGATCTAAGTATGCATTAGAAGATTTCTTACAAAATACCAAAGCACGTACTCGCGAGAGACCAGGAGCTGGGTTAGCATCAGTACTAATGATAAGGGTGTCATTCTCTGCTTGGAACGGGTTAATGGGTCGCTCAAAAGTGACTCCTCCCGACTTGACTGGCTGACGAATAGGAAGCGACCACATTCCGCGAGCGCCTCCGATAGCATGAAGCTTACGCTTCGTTCTAAAGGGAAGGTCCCGCTAACACACAATACAGCATTAGTGACGAGGGTGAATGCAGCTGTAGGATTTACCTGGAAGAGCGTGAAGCCTCCAAGAGGACCAATGCCTGTAGCGGCAACTAGTTCGGGCACAGACCGATCCTTGAAAAAACATCAGGCTGGGTTCGTTGAAAGGTAAAAAATTCATACACCGTTCTTGGCCACTGAGAATGTAACGCCAGAGATCGGTCCATATGCAAACAAGGTATCACAGAGAGAGAGATGTATCACAGTCCGCGTTTTCTTGACGACTCCATTAGTAGTTCCGTTGACTTCAGGTTCGGGAACCATTGAGGAACCATAGATATCTAGGACAATAACTTATTCACATATTCGTGTCCAACGGGAAGTGGTACATACCATCGTCGTCGTCATCAACATCCATAGTGGTGGATGTGTCTACCACCGTCGTAGGCACGGCGTCCATAGCCTCATCATCATCCACCTCTTCTTCGACCTTCGTAGCCTTGACCAAAGCTGACGGTCCAACCGTGCTTGCGATGAAGATATGGTGGTCATCCAACTTTTTCATGAGGCTTGGAACGGCTGTCTGCGCAATAGCGGCAGACATGACCAGTTTCGACACACTCTTGCCATCCGCGACAATCTCGACAGGATAGACAGTTCCATCTTTCAGAGTGATGAAAAGGGTTTTGTCATCTACAAACACGGAACGAGAGCCTTCTAGTGACAAATCACGGTCTTCCTCTCCGGGTGGAATTGCGAAAGGAAGGTCACTCATCCTAGAGGCCCATCCATTGATCGGGAGGGTAATACGGCGAGCAGCTTGGTCAACATAGATCAGGGAGTTGCTAGTGACAATGACGATCCCTCCCAATACTATGGTCGTAGGCAGAATATAAAGACAGTCATGAGGGAGACCAACGACAGACGTGATTATGGGAAAATTTTGCGACAAGATATCCAGTGTGAAGACAACCAACCGGAACGTATCTTTGAATTCTTTGAGACGGCTGAACAACATAAGCGTCATGGAGGAAATTCAAGAGAATAAGGACATACCCGGCCCATGTCTGTTGCGTTTGGAAAAGTATCGCCATAGTGGGGTTATTGAAGCCAGGCAAAAAAGAAAAATCGGCGACATGTTTAATGTTCTTGTCTACGGACGCGGGGAGATCTAGTATGAAACTCGGTGAATAAGGAATATCCCTGTAAATGGTTTTAGTCTATCACTGCAAGGAAGACTAACGATATTGACCTCGAATGTCCGTGGTCCTGGTCCTGGTCCATTACTTCAAGTTCCGCCTGTGACTGATAGAACGGAAGAATTGCAAGCGAATCTTTCGGGAGTGATAGAGCGGCACAGCGAGAGAGAGGGTCGACACGAAGGTCTGCCCGAAAGAGGCCAGGTTCCGAGAACATCTGGAATACATCAGCGAGAACCTTGCAGAAGTGCACGATATCACATACAACTTGGGGCGCGCGCTCATATGTATGAATCGAAACTGTAATGAGATCATGAACAGCATCCGACCACTCCATCAGAGCAATCTTGAACTGGATGTTAGAATATCTATTAATCGAAATGCGTGCCATGCACCTTGGCGTCTCTGAACGAGACCAGCAGACGGTCGAGTTTGTCGTCGAAAGAGGCTATGAGCCTCACTCCCGACATTCCGGTGACAATTCCATGCAGGCGATGTTCTCGTAGAAAGTAAAACTTGGTAACGGTTTGAACGGGGGCCTTTTGAGAGCTTGACTGAGAATCATGTATTAGCATGCGCCGCAGGAAAAAAGATAGATTCAAGTAGACGTAGGATATATACACAGAATATCCAAATCACCTTGGCTATATTCACGAAACCCTCTCCTTGCCTGTCCATAGACACCTCACTTTCAACCGCTTCCGTGTCCTTCCGAATCTTGCCATTTTTCTCTCGTTCCTCTTCGTCCTGAGCTGACACGGTGGCTAGTTCCTCGCGCACCTCGAATATCCGTAGAATATTGGATCGCGCAATAACGACGTTGCAGAGCACCCTAGCTGTCAATTCGTGGCGTGTTGACGCGTTCGGTGGCACCGGAAGCTCCCATTCCTTGACCGTAGAAGGTGTCAGTTTGAGACTGGTAGCGAATTCCACCCCACTGGGAGGTAAAATTTCTTGATGCAGAGCATGCATGACCATCAAGACCAGGCTATGTAGGACACAGGGTATTTCTCTTGACTTGACTGCTCCAAGGCCTTTACAATGGGAACGGCAGTGGTCCGGAGGCAAGAAGCTTGAAGGTTGAGCGAAGCGTTGAAAGAGACGCCAGTGACAAATAAATCCAGCAATGAACCTGCAGTACATAGGGTTAGGGTTTCCCAACGACCCTCTCCCCCTTCATGCAATCGTCTCAATATTCGCTTGGCTCTATTCCAGCGCATTCAAGGCACTCATCCAGGTCAACATATCCTTCCTTTCTCTCGGTACACGATACTCTGCTTCTTCAACTCAATTGTGCATGGCGTGGTCTGGCTGATAGCTTTCGTTGGGATCGTGCAGTATCCGCAGTTGCATGGTAAGCAACGTTCTGGTGTATCTGCAATAAGCCTGGTTCCTTATGTACAACGTGCAGTGATGCGGAACTACGAGCCAATGTGTTTAAATCAATGATGCTGAATTCTCTGTCTTTGACCTCTATATACACTTTCGACTTCTTGCTCCAGCCGCTTGTACGAGACCAGCAAAAGTGGCTGCATCGGAACGTTGGATGGTTTTATCAGCTTCTGTGGCTTTTACCTGTCGTTAGTGTGTCTTTGTATCTCAATGTGGGTTGACCTTTGCAACCCATGGCTTCACTGACACCGATTACTAGAGCTCGTGGTGTACAACAATCGCCCTTCGGACTTATACTATTCAACATGGCAATCGTGCTCTTGCTCAGCAGACAGGAAGTACATATACTGGAATGCTCACAGCTATCGCTACCTCTGCGTATAGAGCTGTGATGGTGTTCACCTCCGTTGTTGTGTCCTTTGCGTTGGGATACGTTCCTTACGTAGGGCCGGTCATCGGATTCTTGTTTCTCTGTTGGGTGGATTCGTGAGTTATAGCTGCATGGCTTGATATATACTAATCATCTTGGACCAACGTCGCACAGCTATTACTGCTTTGAGTGTGTCACCGTCTTTCATTCTGTGGGCGACACCTCTTCTGAATTCTCCTTGCGTAAAGATTTCTCTGGATTGCGCGGGGTATGTCACTTTCTAGAAGAATACGATACCTTGAGGAACGCTGGGCTTATTATCTGGCTTTCGGTCAGTTGAGAAAATCTGCTTCACGCCTAAGAAGCTTAAAATGTAATGCATGACAGGACTCCCCTCCGCCAGTCTCTGTACGTTCGGTAGCGGCCTTGCTAACGCTGCACTCTTCGCATTGATATTTCCCGCTGTAGGTCAACATCTTTACACACTGCTGTTCATTTACTTTTCAACAGTTTATCATCATGGCAATGTATGCCAGTCCTGTCCCAGTTGATCCATACAATCCAGTCAGCAATACGACCAAGTCACGAAGCACTAGCGACCATACTGATACCATCAAGCATCCATCGCCCTTCGTACCCATACGAATACCAGTTTTCGCCATAGTCTTATTCATCAATGATGCTATTGTAAAGGTCTTAAGTGTGAGGGGCCATTCCACGGGACGCAATAGAGCATTCAGCGACGCGACGGAGAATGCTGAGGAGGGGACGATGGAAATGAACACGTTTGGCTCACTCTCTCAGCCCACACGACGATTTAAAATTAGTTCCCGGAAGCGGGACTGATTTTATGGATACCGCTCTTCTTTTGTCTTCACTGTCCGATACCATAATACGATGCAATTTGTAGAAACCACTTTCAACCAAATCCGGCCCATTCAATAGACATCGTTGTCACTTCTCTTTTCTCATCATCCCAGCAGCAAATGAGATGTGCCTTTTTCGTAGCAGTACCTAGACGCCCATGGGCAACAATCTCCATTGGCTGGAGTGCAGACAAGGGGGAGTCGATAACTGTAGCAGTAAAATGGGAGTGATACCTCATAGGGTCACCTTGGCTGTCGGTAAGAATGGGCTAAGAAGCGAAGAAAATATTACGGACCTGGATATACCAAATAATCTCCGCCAAATTTAATGCCTCCACCCATGAAATATCCTTGCTCCCACAAGCTTCTGAAGACCCCACATTTCGCCCGTTCGTGGAGATTTGAAGGGTAATCCCATATCCCTGCTGCCTTGGCAGAATCGATGGAAGCGTACGTACACGCATCAGGAGAGTACCATTTCATGGACGAGGACGATGCGGGGATAACGATGTTATAGGCTGGATGGCCAGAAACAGATGTTTTCGGGGTGGGTTCTACCTCCTCCTCCTCCGTAGGTTTTGCTTTTCTCTGCTCCCGCTCGCGTCTTTTCCTGACAGCTTCCTCCGACATAGAGTGTGTATTGGGAGTTGAGATACCTTTAAGTGATTCGGCTATGCTGACTTGCTTTTGAATGGACTCGAGACGTGCTGAATCCCATTCTTTGATTTGTTCCGGTGATGGCTCGGGATATGCGCGTGGATCATCAACAAGGACAGCAGACCCTACGATGCCCGCATAAATCGCAATCCCAAGTTTCAAGAAAAAGGAAGGTACCATTTTCGACAAGCAGAACTACTTCTTCTGGCATAAGTAGCAAAGGAACACCAAGGAAAACGTTTTGTTGGGAGACATGCGGCAGAGTGCCAGTCAGAATACCGCAAATGCGATGTTTAGCCCGGATTACAGCAATATCTACGTTTCTCTGTCAATATCAGAGACAGAATAGGCAGAATCAACAGACCGTCAACCTCCCAGATGAAGGCTCTTTTATTTGCGACGGAAATGGGTATGCGAGAATTTGAGTCAGTCATGACGGTTGAGGATAAAATACTTTTCTGAGATCGATCAAATGATGTGGCTGTACCTCGTACTTGAAATAACCCCTGTCGGTCTTGCTATCCTCAATTGAGCATCCATGGCGGCATATGTACAGGACTGTATTATGCTCTTCGGTGATTCCATTACCCAGGGCGCCTGGGAGGATGGAGGATTCAGTCAACGCTTATCTTGTGGGTCTGACTGTATTATACTTACATGTTCGTTGTGTGCTCTTATCGCGATTGACAGATGTATACGCCCGAAAGCTAGATATCCTGAATAGGGGATTGTCTGGATACAACACGGAATGGGCCATCCCAGTGTTTGAACAAGTGGGTGCTAGAGATGGTGCATACCGGACAACATGACATTCAAGTTGATCTCGTCGGCAGTGCTTCGCCAAACAACACGAGCAAGAACATGTTCCCAAAGTTCGCATCCTCACCATCTGGTTTGGTGCTAATGATGCTTGTATCAAGCCGTCCCCTCAGCATGTCCCGCTAGGACAATTTACCTCCAATATCAAGTATCTGATAGACCTGGTGCATTCTAGCAAATCACCCCATTATTCGCCCGACACCCGAATTATTCTTATCACACCTCCACCGGTGAATACTTATCAACGGGGTGCTGATCTACAGGCTAGATCACCACCTTTGGCACTTGATCGTTTGTTTGAAACGACCCGGAAATATGCTCAGGCGGTGATAGACGTTGGAAGAGAAGCCAGTGTACCTGTTGTGGATGTTTGGGCGGCACTCTGGAATGCTGCAGGTCAAGATGAAAGGGCGCTGAGCAAGTTCTTGTCTGATGGTCTCCATTTGAACCGAGATGGATATTCGGTAAGAATACATGCTCTGTAGCTATAGGAGTCTGACGACCCATCAGATCATGTATGAACTCTTGATAGATGCGATTGCGAAACAGATGCCAGAACTCCACTACGACAATCTTCAACCTGTCTTTGCGCCGTACGTGTGCCTTTCCAACATATATCACGTCCTCATTGTTCTTGTTTTGGATTAGGTGGGCTGATATCAATTGGGCGGCGCCAGGGGCCACATTAATGAAGCGAAAGGCCGAGGTTTGAATCGAGAATTCGGTTTCGATGCTGTAACTAAATACCAGGCGGCGCAATGATTTGGGGCTACGTCTATAACTATGCATATTATTCATCCGAGCATAGAGCAGTCCAACACTGAGCGCGCTCAACATGTTCGGCATAAACATAAATAAGCATGCGCGGTGTTTGAGTAGTGATCGCATTGGCAAAGTACATGAGGTCCAGAAACTTGCCAGGAACCTGATTGGTGAAAAAACGTGTTCGGGCGCATGTCGGGCCGATAGCTTCACGGTCACGTGTAAACTTGAACATAGTCAAACTCGCGTAAACAGAGAAAGGCTTGGCGTTTCACTATTGCTCGGGTTAGAGTTCTTCGCGCTATCGCGACACCGCTACGTATACGTTGGAGCGCTTCAAAATCGACGGCTCTAGCTTGTCTGTCTTTCGTTCATATTTCAGTGCGTTTTCTATCATTGTTGGTTCGTATGAATGGAACAAAACTCACCATTTATGGAAGGCGGGAAGTTTTAGGACCTACAAGAGTCCATATTAGCCTGGTTTGCTTTTTCCTGCCGTGAGAATACCGTCGCTGCTCTTCTCCTGCCACCACGAGCCAACTGTTCACGCTCCCGGGCGCGGTTTCCTCCATCAACACATTCATTACGCCTCAAGGTGCGTCTCTCTGTTCGTATTCGTCTGAGAAGGGCATTATCCAGGGAAGAAACACCCGGTGTCCAACTACGCTCCCGTGACACATGTCCCCTTTTGGCTCCAACAATAGGACGTGTTGGGAAATCGGGCCTGGGTATCGTCATGTTCATCCTTTGTTCAACACCAATCTGTTTCTCCGAACATTCCTCATTGTTATTCTTCAGCCAACTGAGCACAAGCCGATTGTCAATTTTAAACCAACCACGATTTCTCCTTTCTAGGTGAGTCGCTCCTTGTCTTAACATTCATCGCTCACCGTCGTTCCTTCGTGTTCTCTCGCCTTTATAACTGCGCCTTCATCGTCGCTCTCGTTACACCTTCACCCCATCGTTCTTCACCATCATGTCATTTCTCGATCGGCTAGTAGAACGACAACACACCAGCAAGAAGCACACGATAGACGCAGACTACGAGTCCTCACCAAACATGACATCGCTATTTCTCAATGTGCCCTCCACCTTTACGCGCAAGCAGAGTAATGCCACACCCGAGAGACACGACAATGACGACGACGATCTTTCCTCGGACTTGGAGCTCTCCTTCGCATCCACAGTGTCGTTGAACTCTCCCCCCAAGGAGCCCGTCGCGCTGACGCCCGAGAGTGATTACGGAGTTCCAATGGACATATCACCGGCGCCGCCCAAATTCCAACCAACTAAATCCGCCACTCGTCCTCGAGCTTTCACTAGCGCCACTTCAGGTCGTGTGTTCGGAAGTGATGTCAGCAACAACGCAAACCATGCCTCTTCTCAGCGAGGACCCTCTGGCTCCACTCATTCAGGTTCGAAACGTACTCAGCGATCTGCATTGCCCATGGAATGGCTCATGGCAAGCCCTCTCGAAGACGCGTCAACGTCGAATCAGGATGGCACTGTAAGTGATGTATGGCTTGTGTCAGTTGCGCGGGCCACTCATTCAGGTTATAGTTCCTCTCAGCATTGGAACCTGCTTCACCTATGGACGTGGATTCATCCTTTGCCGAAGAGAACAACCCGGCCACTTCATCCCCTTTAGCGTCCTCCGCGACGATCACCAACTTCAACAACCTTTTCTATGAGAATGCGTCTCCAGGATCTACATGTTTTGAAAGCCCTACGATCCGTCTTCCTAAGAAGCGACGTTCTTTCTCTCCTTTGACTACCGGTATCTCTGATAGAGAGGCTGTGTCATCATCTCCGGGGCTACCCTCCTCGCCCTCGGACCGCAAGTTGGGCAGAATAGTGAGCGGACCGGTATTATTTGGCGGTAGTAAATCGTCCCTTTCTGGTTTCAGCCCTCAAGCTGTAAATGCTCTCAAGAGACCCCGCAGGCCCGCTCTTTCTGCGTTGGTCCACCCTTCTCAGGCGAATGCTATCATCAGCTCGGCATATCCTATTCTTTCCTCCGACGATCACTCGAACGAAGACGAATCAGAGCGGCAGCTTCCACCCGCGCGTCGCGCATTTTCTGCCATGATTCCTCCGTCCGCTTTGGTAGACTTCTCGGATGAATCTTTTGATGGCCTGGATGGTTCTTCTCCTGCCCAAGCGTACGCACAACGTCAACAAGTGAAGACAATCCGGCGCTGCGACGGCACCGATGACTTTAGACCGTTGACTGGTGCCACTGCAATGGTCATGCAGGAAAGCCCTTCTGCAAAGTTCATGTGTTCAGGGATGCCTGGCTTTGGAGATAACGAGCTCATGGGTAAAATACTACCTTGTCATCGAGTTTCGGAAGACGGCTTGATGAGAATAACGGTCGACACGGTCAGTATTTCGGTACTAATCATATGTACGCAAGCTAATTTTCCTCTCAGCTCGATGATCTACTGGATGGCGTCTATGACTCCCAGATACAAGACTTCCGCGTCATCGATTGTCGTTTTGACTATGAATACCAGGGTGGCCATGTCCCAGGTGCTATCAATGTTAACACGACGAATGCCGTTGAAGAACAACTGCTCGGACCGATTGTAACGAAACCCAAGCCGAGTGTTAGCGGCGATGCTACCACAAAAACCATCTTGGTTTTCCACTGCGAATTCAGTGCTAAGCGGGCGCCCACTTTGTAAGTCCTTTGCTGTCTATGGTAGACTTGGGCTCATCATACATTTTAGTGCCAAGCATCTGCGTTCCAAAGACCGATCCATGAACCATCATATGTATCCAAAGGTCCACTATCCTGAAGTCTACATTCTGGAGGGCGGATATTGCAAGTATTTCCAGACGTCTCGATACCGGCCTTCTGGCTATACTCCGATGGACGATCCTACTCATGCCGCTTCACGTCGAGAAGATCTTGACCAATTCCGAAAAGCAAAGTTTGGTCGTCACAAGTCTTACGCGTATGGAGATGGAAGCAACAGGATGTCCTCTTCCGGTCTTCCAGTTCCCAAGAGGAATACAGCGCCAAGTGGGGGAAATGCCCACGTATTTGCGGCTGCCTCCGCTGCTCGCAGTCGTCGTGGAGGATCCAGTGCGACTCTGACTACCCTTGCTGAAGACAGCATGGCGACTGCTGACGGCGACGACACTGATACTGATATTGGTGATAGTCCCTGCCCTCCTCCACCCGCCAAAGGCAAGAAAGGCCGCGGCTCACTATCAAGAGCAGAGACGTACGGACCCTCCAGGATGCCATTCTGACTCTCCTCTGATCCACCCCAAGGTAATCAACGTCTGGTTATGATTCCAGAGACGCTTTGCATCGACTTAAAATTACGAACCACGAATTCGAACTGACACTGCAATGTTCAACGCCCTTAGAGACGGGCATGCCGTTCTTTACATCACACGCTCATTTTATGCCCGTCCTCTTGCACCATTTCACCACACGCTGTCCCGTTGATAGACAGCCTGGAAACCTCCCGTCATCGCATTCGATTTTCCAGCATTCAATGCACATTCGACCACCTAGGCGGTTATTCATCTCTTCCAATTTCTCATTCGAATCTCATGGACATTCCAATCTATCTATTTAACTCAATTTTCTCACTGCATCGCATATCACATTTCTTTCTATATTTACCTATCTTTTCATGTTTTCGTTGTCCATCCATTCACGTTCTGCTGTTGCCCTGTTCTGGTTTTCGTCTATCAGCTTGTTTGTAGTCTTGATTTCTTGCATGTTCCGGCGGTAGTATTCGCTCAAATTTATTTCTTCGATGCTTTGAAGCCCCGGCAACAAATTGTTTATTTACTCCCTTCAAGTTACCAATGCTATACTGGCTGCTGGCTCTGTACGACTGGCGTGGTCCTTGCGTTTTTCTATCTGTGCAAGAAGCCTAAATTATACAGGTTACAAGTAACAATAGCGCACAAATCGACATTGCTAATTGCATCTCATTATCAATGACCGTGAGGATCAGGCTCTCCCTTAGGTTCTAGACGCGAATTAGATCATCAGTGTTCATCGCAAGCAGCTTCAAAAAGAGCCTTACCAGGTATACACTGAATTGCATCGTCGATCCGCAAGAGAGACACGGCGGCCTCGTACGCAGATTTCAAACTCTTCACCTTGCTCATCGTAGGCTCCAGCACACCAGCAGTCACATTGTCCCGGACTTCGCCGTTCATCAAGTCAAGGCCATACCGCAAAAGTGCCTTCTTCGGATCACCTGCTGGCGCGTTTTGCGCAGCATTGTGGTACGAGCGCAGTTTAGCGACTAGTTCTGTCGAGTCCTTCGCAGCGTTGACAGCTAGCGTCTTTGGTATTGACAGAAGCGCACTGGCGAATTCAGCGATAGCCAATTGCTCACGAGAGCCCTGAGAAAAGTTAACCTAATGCAAGTACCAAAGAAGAAAGCATAACGTACCAAAGTCGTGGCAAAATTTTCCAGATAGATACTCAGTGCTGATTCAACAGCACCCCCTCCTGGAACGACAGAACCACTTTCGAGAGTTCTCTTGATAACAGAAAGGGTATCATGCAACGCTCTTTCCATTTCGTCCAACATATAATCGTTGGCTCCTCGCAAGACGATGGAAGAAGAATTGACGACCTTGGTTCCCTTGATGAGAATCAACTCGTCGTCGGATATGCGCTCTTGGACAACTTCATCGGCTGTACCGAGGTAGCTGGCCTCAAAGGTCTCGTCGCCCTCGAGATTGGCAAGACTGGATACGAGCTGACCACCGGTGGCCTTAGCGATACGCCGCAGATCCTCTTTTCTGCATCGGCGAACGGCCATAGCCCCAGCCTCAACAAACTCCTTCAGACAAAGATCATCGATTCCTTTCGTGGTTAGTATAACATTCGCTCCAGCGTTCAAGATTTTGCGGATACGTTCGAGAGTGATCTCAGATTCACTGGATACACGTTGAGAGGCCTTTCCCTTACATATTGTTAAAGTAACGTACCGTTTCCGGATCTCCTCGAGCTGATCTGGGTCTTCCACTAATATTTGGACACCAAGCTGCATCCGAGCCTTTTGTAAGTTGATATCAAGGCAGGCAATTTTCGCGTTGGTGATGCGTTTTTTCATGGCTACAAGGATCGCTTCAAATTGGGACAAACCGACCGCTATTGAAAATCTCGTACCTTGACTGGCAACTGTGCAGTTGAGAGCATATCCTTGAACATAGAGGGACTCCCTGGCACTGCGACCGTGAGCCTTGAGGACGTTTACAGCCTTGACGGGGTACTTGATGTCGCCTCGCATGTTGATTGTCTTGACTGCAAGCATGGCATCGACAGCCATCGGTGCAAATAGATCATCATCACTGAATAAAAGAGAAATAAAATCCCGTATGGAAAGAATAGGCGTCTTTACTCACTTTCCAATAATTTTACTCGACATACTGGTTTTGGCAGCATTTATCAGCGCCTCCTTGCCCAAAGCATCCACCTTTACGCTAAGCTGATCCTGCATGAATTTGACAGCTTCCCTACAGGCCAATCGATAACCAGTGATGATAGTCGTCGGATGTATTTTAGCCTTGACGAGCTCATTGGCGCGTCGAAGAAGCTCAGCAGCGATGATGACAACAGACGTAGTACCGTCACCGACTTCTCTGTCTTGTTTTTGAGAAAGATCTACAAAGATTCGCCCGGCTGGATTTTCGACTGAAAGGAGCGAGAGTATTGTGGCCCCATCGTTGGAAATAGTGACTTCCTGGTAAAAGTTTAGCTTTAATGGAGCCAAAGATTGGCTGTATAGAACTTTACCCCAATATTGTCGACAAGCATTTTATCCAATCCTAATGGCCCTAACGAACTTTTTACAATGTTGGCAATTGACTGGGCCGCAATAACTGGTAATATTCCAACAGTTTAGCACGAATAAGGACGATAACAGTGAACAATCTCACCATTTTGGTCCCGGATGTCCTGTCCGGACACACGGTCACCTCCCAGGAAGGCACCTGCTCTTGGATCGCGCTGGAACATTGCAAAAAGAAAAGAGTGCTGGGAGTAAGCGAGAAAGGGAAGCGCGTCCAGGACTGTTTAGGTAAGCCAGATTTCTTTATCGAGCTTTTTCCGAATTATTTCTCATTCATTCACAAATACAACACAAATATGCATTACTTGTCCCTATAGGTCGTCCAAGCAGTACTCACTTCACGATGAGTATTGCTGGACTGAACTGAGTGGTCCAACGTCAGGCAATAACAAGTTGCTCCAGTTGTGGAGACTGAGGTCACTTCACGAGTCACCACGATCATGTTACCGCATGGATCTTGGAGCCTGCCAGTGTCCTGCTTTTCCTCCTCCTTTACCCTTTGTTTTCCCTTGAACGATGGCTGACTACATCCGACGCTTCGTTTCAGGAGACAAAGCGCGCTTCAAGGACAAGAACTTAGACTTAGATTTAGGTAGGTCTCCTTGGTCGGTCGGACTCCCTGGACTGATATATAGTGCGAAATAGACTTGGTATATGTTACAGATCAAGTCATTATCATGGGTTACCCGGCTTCCGGCATGGAAGGCCTGTATAGGAACCGCAGAGAAGACGCGAAGAAGTTCTTGGATCATCGACACGGCAAGAATTACTGGGTCTTCAATTTTTGCCCTGTGAAAGAGAATTCCTATCCTGTATCATATTTTGAAGGACGTGTTAGTCGATATCCATTCCCAGACCATCAGTGCGCCATTATCGCGCCTTTTATTTCTATCGTTTAATTAACCTTCAGCCCAGCGCCCCACCTCTCGCTTTACTGCCCCTTGTCGCGCGCGAGATGCGTGCCTGGCTGTCTGGATCCCCGCACAGAGTTGCTGTTCTTCATTGTAAAGGTAGCTTTCTTCATCTGCATCCCCGCCTACCTTTGGTGACGCTTGTTTGTCAGCTGGGAAAGGGCGTTCTGGGACTATGGCTTGCGCGTATCTCTTATCTCTGGATGACCACTTGACAGATTCTCTCAAACGGAGTCACAGTGGCGAAGAAAGGGCAAAACTGCGAGCCGAAGATGTGATAGATGCTATGCCGGATTCAAGCAGCTCTGCTTCACCGGGAAACCCACTTTCTGATGCCTACGTCGGGAGTCTCCAGAATACAGGGACGCCATCGTCAACACCAACATCCAGCGCAAGTACTGCATCCCTGAAATCTGTATTGGATCTGCATACCTCCAGGCGCATGAAGGCTCCTTCTGATGATGTCAAGAAACAAAAACAAGGAGTCAGCATTCCCAGTCAGAGACGATGGCTTTACTACTGGTCTCTACTCCTCGCACATCAAGCACCTTCTGATGTGTGGTGCGGGCTTTCCCCATCGCGGCTTCTGAATACCTCCCAGGCCACGGTCCCAAAGGTTCGACTGACACAGGTAACACTGAGAATGAAGGAGAGTTCTGGTGTGAAGACGAGTCTGCTCAAGGCAGCCAACGTTGTCATTGATCGCGCTGGTTTGGGAAAGCTAGGTGCGGGCGGGGCCAAAGAAGCCGGCGCCAATCATGTCTGGATTTCTCTTGCGAGATACGATGATGATCTTATCGAGTCGCTGGAAAAATGGGAGGAGCACACAAGAAATCCAGACGGACAGATGGGGAAACGAAGGCCTGGCTCAGAGTACATGGGAGAAGAATCGTTAGACACATTCTTCAATGATGGCCGCTGGGATTCGGGGAAGATGGTGCCAAGTTTTGCTAAAATGGGGGCCTTTGGCGATGGATCCGTGATCAAGACCAACGACAGAGTCAGTGGGCGACATCAAGTGACGTTCTTAACTAACGTTTCCATAGGAGAACAAAGTCATAACATTTGTCCTGAAACCTCTCAGCACCGCCAAGTGGAAGAACCTCCAGGAAGAGGTGATTCAGGACTCCCGGGTAGATATTCCGTCACTCGACGAAGCAGGTATACCACAGAGTGAAACGACATCCATATGCGATGTTACACAGAGCGTAAAGGAAAAGGGCGTTGTGCTTGATGCAGCTCGAGAGGTACGACTCCGATTGTACATGGGTCAAGTACGTACTTTTTACGGAGCAAAACCTGATGCCGAGTGTTTACCCATCAACGCACAGATTTTCATGGGATGGATGTGGTTCATACCTATATTTCATATGCCTCCAACGCCCTCAGCGTCGGACGCTCGTGATGTGCCGACAGTCTCGACATTTCGTTTGACGCGAAAGGACCTTGACTTTCCCCTTGGCATAGGTTCATCGGTATTGGATGTGGAGGTCGCTTTGGAGTGGTTAAGTGCGTCGGATCCGGAGGCCGTCCAACCATTCACTCGTACCTCTGGTGAAGAAGAGCCCTTGGGACTTGCAAACACCGTTCAGGCAATAGCAGCCGTAGACGTAGAAGCTAAACAGGCTGCCGAAGATTGAATGTGTTGCCAGGCGTTCAATCGTATACAAGAGGACTGATTGTATGTTCAAGGCTTGACCCTTTCGCAAGTCATTGTGTCGCAGTCGACCGAGTTCTTGTTTTCGATTCCAGAAGAAATCGGTAATTGGAACAGGTGATTTCGTGCCACAGTCGGGGCAGAATGTTCGGCTGCAGTGTGATACCTTACGATCTGCCGCGTGTGTCAACCTTGGCTTGATGAGTACGTTGTTCAACCTAGCAAGGCGATTTATCTGCACTTTTATTGCCAATTACTTCGATTTACCTACACTCACGACAGTGCTAGTCTTCTGGCACTAATCCCGCCGGCGGCCTAGCACGCGTGCGTCGCGCAGGACAAATATACTTACGTTAATTTCCCCCCAAATTGAAAAAGGCGACGGCGTGGTAAAGGCGCGTTAGCATCACGTGAGACTCAAACACGTCCAATTTGAATGAGCCGTCTGTTCTGGCCCTTTGCATCAACACTCCGTGGTGGCACTCCTTTTTTTAGCGCGCCAACGGAATACGGCCGCTCCTCGCATCTTCGTCCATACTGCCACCTGAATGCTGGCTCTCATCGATGGATTCATCGGAATTTTCGCCGGCGTTCCAGACTCAGGTTTCTCAACGTTTTCAAGCACTTATATGGGCGTGTCTTGACTCGGACCTCACGAGATCCGCTGTTTTCTATGCGGAGAGATATTTCGCGATTAATACACCTACCCACGACGCTCGCCATCTCTATGCTACAGCCTTGCTTCGCGAAGGGCAGACTTATTCCGCATTGGCTATCGTCAACATCGCTCGACAGCAACAATGTAGTGGCTGTCTTGAACTCAAGGCCAAGTGCTGTACCGCTCTCGGACGCTATCGACAAGCACGGGAGGCTTTGGAAGAGACGTTGCAAGATCATACGTACCGGCCGTCAAGTGATTCTCTTAAAATTGACATTCTAACAATCAGCTAAGCCTATCTTTATCAAGGTTCGACGGCTCCCAGAACAGCGCGTCAGTTCCCCGACGATGCAGCCTTACATTGCAGAGCTGGTACAATGGCGCTGAAAGGGAACCTTCAGGATAAGGCAGCGGCCAGTTTCCAGCAAGCACTATCATTGAATCCCTACATTTGGGAAGCGTTTGAAGGACTCTGTTCTTTAGGTGCGTTCCATGTTCTCTGTCTGGTTCGGAGGTTTGACTTCCTGCAGGCGTTGTTCCGGACATTGACCAACTATTTCCTCCGCGACCCATTCCCACCCGGCGAGCATTGCAAGAAGAACACCTACCTCCCAAGGCGTCCATTCCTGTTGCTACCGGCGCGGCATTTTTTACCCCAGAGGCAACTAACACAGGGAATCTATTTCGTCCATGGAAACCAGATTCAATCCTACAAACCCAGCTATTTCGAATGGGTCCGCCTGGGATACCTACGAACTCAATGTGAGTTCTCCGCTTGTTGGTACTAGTATGAGGCCTGCAGCTTGCATACAGCACTCAACTCAGCCCCGCCCCTGATACTCTTCAACAACATCGACATACACGAACGCAGTCTTCAACGCAGGCTTCCTCTAGCCAGACTCACTTTTCCCGCCCTCTTTCGTCCGCTGATGAAGCTGGTCCCGTACCCAAGAAACTTCGCTCCACCCGACAACCCGAGCCATCAAAGCATTCTAAATCGCTGAAACAAAATGGGGACGACCCACAGAAAAAGGCACGCGCACGCCAGGGCTTTCCTTTTTCTAACCTCTTCTCATCATCGAGCCGTCGCTCTCAACAGTCATCCCGAATTACTGCGGTTCCCGGAAAGATTGGTAATGCCGCCTCAAATGCTACCCGTCGAAGCACTCGTCTGTTAAGCGGCACCGGTACCAAGCAGCCCAAGGTGTGCAGTCTTCTACGACATCCTTATCTCCTTCTATAGTGATATTCCATGTCTATCAGCCTTCCACTCGTGATCGACGGCGTCAACAAACACATGGACGATCTCATTCATTCGAATCTGATAGCGAAGACGATGCATACGCCGGAGAGGTTGGATATTCTCCTTCGCCGCCACCCAACGCACATTCGCCTCGTTCAGAAAGGTCGCCGTCTCCTGGCACTTGGACATCTGTAACTCAAGACGCTTACGAAATGGAACTTGCGGATAACTATGTCTACGATCTCATGCGACGTTTTGCGATTGCGACAAGGGCTCTAACATTATTCGACTCTGCAAAATGTTTAGACGAGTTAATGCAATTACCCGAAGAGCACCAGAAAACACCTTGGGTGCTCTCGTTGATTGGCCGGGCTCATTATGAAAAGGCCGATTACGGTGCTGTAGTGCAACTATCTTTGTATATTGTTTCATCACCCTAACTTCTAGCCTTAGGCGGAAAGAGCTTTCAAAGCACTTAGAACCTCCGATCCATATCGTTTATGGGATATGGAACTATACTCAACGCTTCTTTGGTACCTTCAAAGTCATGTCGAGTTGTCTTTTTTGGCTCAAGAACTTCTAAATATCAACCCTCGATCCGCTCAAGCATGGATAGCGATAGGCAATTTGTTTTCTCTACAGAAGGACCGACCCCAGGCGCTGACATGCTTCAAACGGGCCTCCCAAATGGACCCGTCATGTGCTTACGCATTCACGCTCAGCGGACATGAGTCGATTGATGAAGATGTTGACAAGGCGATCAATTTTTTTCAGTCCGCTTTACGTGTCGATCCTCGCCACTACAACGCATGGTAAGCGCGTTTGTTTGATTGTAGAAGCTATGGGACTAACAAACAACAACAGGTATGGGTTAGGTTCTTGCTATTTGCGGATGAGCAAAATAAGACTCGCGGAGTACCACTACCGAAAGGCTAACGCTATTCATCCAAACAATGCAGTCTTATTAGGATGTGTTGGGATGGTATGCCTCTATCTCGTGTCGTTTAGCGTAAACTCCGTTCTTATCCGTTATCAGGCAGTGGAACGGCGGGGCGATCGAAAGACAGCCCTTCAAATATTTAATGAAGCCATTGACATTTCACCTGAAAACGCGTTGGTTCGTTATCGGAGAGCCAAAATTCTTATCTCCATGAAGAAGTATGAGGTGAGCTGTGTACGCCTTTATCTGGACATGTGAGCCTTATGCGACTGGTTCCGCAGAGAGCGATTGAAGACCTAGAGTACCTTCGGAAGTCGACACCGGAAGAGTCAAACGTCGTGTTTCAGTTGGCCAGGGCATATCGTCTGGTTGGTGACGAGGTCAAGTCCGCACAGCTACTTGCGGTCGTGCGTGATATTGCGCCAAAAAGCGTCAACAAGATCAAGAAGTTGCTGGAGACAGTCAGGGACGAGATGGGTGACGACAAGATGGATGAGGGATGACGAGATAGGCAATGACGGGATAATGTTGAGCGGCTGTAGATAACTTAATAGTTGAGCAATCTGACGAAAATGCAAAACGAACCGAGTTGACCGATTTGGTTGAGACGCCGGCGGTTCATTTGTTTGGCGCTTGAGTCACCACGGGGATTCCATATAAAGCGAGACGCGTACGTGAGTCCCCCTTTTCCTTTGCCCACCACCCATGTCTGCATAAGTCCATGTCCGACTAAGTCTTGCCCTTCTTCCTCGTTGTCTTCGCCATTGACCGTCTGGCGACCCAATAAACAAGCATGGTTAACACAGTCGTCCGTATATCTAACAACGGATCCCTGCTCTTCGAACCCGAAATTGTCGACCGTATACACCCTTAATTCCATGTCTGCCTTTTCTTCATCTCTTGTATGTATTCTCTGTCGTTCTCCAATCAAGTAAAGGTGTTGACCACGTCCAGGTTTCTACGTCACACCCTCGTCTCTCGTCCATGTCATCAGAAATCTCGAAGCTTTTTTCGCTCGCCCGAACCAAGTTGCACGTGTCCGTTGGGAGCAAGGACAATGTCAGCTTGCATCGATGGGTGCTCCTCAAAAATTCCATAATACAGTCTCCCCCGTCTGCTACTGAAGGTCCACTCGAAATCGACTCTGCCCGCCCCGACTTGGACCCTGACTGTGACAGTGACCAAGACGTAGAGATCGAACAGGGTTCCTTCGTGTTTCCCGACGTTGCAGAAGAATCGCTCTCCTCCGCGGGCCATTCGGAAGCTCAGTGGTTAGACATCATGTTGGAACTTGTTGGTGACGATGACGAGGACTCGGATGACTTCGGTTCTGGCGTGCAGGTGTCCGTGCTACCTGCGGATGACGACGACGACGATGCTATCAGTCCTTTGCCGTCCCCTATGTCCTCGTCAGACGACCTCACTAACCCAGCGTATTTCGCCACATCCATGACATATTCATATCCATATCCTGTACCATATCCTCCCTATCATCCCCCACTCATCTCCCCTTACCATTTTGATTCCACTGTCGACTCACCTATTTCGGCTCCGTATGATGATCCCCTACCTTATTACGATCTGGACGACGTAGAAGATCTTCCCGTTCCAGATGCTATAGAAGATACCTCTGATGACGAGTCAGATGCACCACCGACACCGTCACTGGACCAGTCGACGGAGCTGACGCTCGACCCGGCTTCTATTCCATTACCTACAGGACGCAGCAGGCTCAGGCATACAGATCCGCATGTATATAGTGACGCGGACGACTCTTTCTTCAAACCTTTCGAGTTCGACGCCCTTCCATTTTCCCATGTCCGTCCTAGTTACTCCCTCCAAGAATGTTGACCATCATCACCATAATCATTTCTCGCCGTCATATATAGGCATTATTTACTTGTACATGCTCTCCTTCCTTTGCTCATCTACATCTACAATATGCACCCACCCCGTACACCTCCTGCTCCCGTTTCTCTCTTTTTGGCTATACTTGTAAGTAGACATCTGAAGGGTTCTTTGATTGTGACTGGATGTGTGAACAGCAAAAATGAGGATACGGCGATTACGCCTTTCCTGCTCCAGCTTCGGCCGATGCATCGCCATCGGACGCGGATAAGGCAGCGCTATGTTCGCCGGAATAGACAGTGTTCTCCGAGGACCAAGCATCAAAATTGCATATAGGAAGGTACTGGACCGCTGTATTGTTAAAAGCAGCAGGCCAGACGTTGGACGGAGGCAATGACACTGATACTAGGAAAGGGACTGGGACAGATGCGGATAAATGCGGTCAGTAAGAACTCGGGCTTCGTGGCATGAAAGACTCACCAATTCGGCATAGATATGGAACCCTTGCTTCGAGCTTGTGGGAAGGATTGCTGTTGAAGCCTCAGTTCTTTGTGCGACATATGGAGACCGCGAAGCCGCCATTCTACGTACCTTTCAACGTAATCACCGAGGCGGTTGCAGATAAGGATAGCGTTTCGCACAGTGCTGTTGTCTTTGAGTATGTCTTCATGAAGCTCCATGTCGCAATGAGGCATATAAACAAGGGTGGGGCTGTCGATCGCATAGCCCTTCTTTTCCTGTACAATGAACATCATATGAATATGTGAAATGAAATGATGTGAAATTAACGTGCATTGCTCTCAGACAATACCTTCAGTTTTAGTTCTTCAAAGAAACACAGATCTTCCTCCGTGAAGACAGGATCATATAAGGAGACTCGTGAGCGATCCTGCCAAAAAAACACTTGATATTGAATTGGATATCTATGGTAGGTACACACACTATGTTGAGGGATTTACAGATTAGAAGCAGAAAGGCCAGCTGCGCACGGCTGTTTGGAGACGAACAAGGACTTCCGAGGCCAAGACATAATACGTCAAGACACTTGTCGTTATGTACGGCACTGGATGACTCCTGCACAATTTCTGGCAGATATTGGTTAATAGAGACGAGGCAAAAAAGAAAATTCCATACGAATGGCAGCGGCTGTCCACGGGTCATTTTGAAGGTCTTGTTTGGTACGCTCAACAAGATCGGAGACGGTCGGCTTGTCCCTGCGAGGCCTGTTTTTTCGCTTCCTTTGTGATGACACTACAACAAATTCCGAAGAGGAGCCGGGGGCTAATGTCTGAGTCGACATGGTCGTTGTACAAGCGTGACCGTGGCAGCTGCGCGGCGAAACACGACCAAATACGAAACGACCTGGTTCGAAAGTTTCGGCTAAAAAAATTGACTTTGAATATTGATCGTTGTAGTCCTCAAAATTATATAGGCCCCGACGACCTCCGATGACCCGCTGAATAGAATCTCCCTCAGTCGAGAAGGTCTGGATGGGTCGAGAGATCGTATGTCTTCCATGAAAGGAGTACTTCGAGGAATTATATAAAAAACCCCAATGGGAATCCGTCAGAAACAAACATCCATACCGCTACAAACTCTTCTGCGCCCAGAGGTCGTCGCCGAGGTAGGTAACAGTCTCCACACCGACGCCTTTGTTTACCTTTCGCATCTCTTCAGTATTCAGTTTCGTGATGCCGACTCCCACTGAGTGTTCCTTCCCTTCCGCGTAGATCGCAACCGGGGTTCCTGCAGGCAAGGCCTCGTCTGCGGGGGGTAGATAACCACCTGCGGACGTGAGTCCGGGGCACATCATATGGGCTCCGGCCAGCAGAAAACGGATCGCCCCACGATCGACCTTGACCTTGGGCAGGATATACGGGTCTGCGGGGTACATTACTTAGTTTCCTGTAAAGTAACGCCCCACCGCGTCACATACATTTATGAAGGATCCTGAGTGTTGGGTACAGCGGGCCGTCAAAGTGCTGGAACAGAAGAGGCTCCCCGTGCACGGTGTAGATCGAAATATGTTCTCTGCTAATATACTTCGTCTCAGCTAGTTCTTCTCTGACAAAATTAGACAACATGTACCATTTGACGTGTACCAGTCCCTCCTTCTTTGGCCATATAGCTTCCAGCGTTTCAGGTTCAATCTTCCACTGCGACAAAACTGTCCCCCGAATCGCCCTCTGGACTGATGATTTCACAGGCGTGTGGCCAGCGACATCGGATGCTGGAGAAAATCTTTGAATTTTGGATCAGCCTTGGATGTCAGTAGCGACGTCGAATGACCTGCTTTTTGAACATGATCTTGGAATCGTGAATTCAGAGGATGAAAGTTTGTGACAGGGACTGATTTGATGGATGACGTAATGGACGCAATGATCTGATCGTAAAAGAGCTTGTTCAACAGTTGAACGTTCTGTCGAACTCTGAAAACTTGCAGCATGCTCAGGCTGTATCGATACACGCATTTTCATCATGGAGAAGCAGGAGAAAAGTAGTCGATTGGAAGGAGATAACTATCTATAACCAAAAACACCGGCATCTTCTTGCGATGAACATGGTGATTGCCCCAGACGCAGACCTAATCAGTATGGCATGTGTATTGCCAACCTGTCGGTCCCGCGAATGAGTCTTAAGATGCGTGTATTTATTTAGCAGCCAACCGATAGCCAGTACGTATTGGCCGGCTCCAATTCCTCGTTCCTCGTTCCTCGCCGCAGAAGGTGGCCACAATCGTTCGGCGGCTCACTTTCGGATCATCCAATGGGCGCCTATTGTAAGATCATGGCATGATACATGCATGATTCACCGTGGGCATTGAGCACTATTATGTGATAGCTGTGGCCGCATACGATAGTTCTTTTGGGTACTGACGAAAACATTAATCTTAAGATCCGGGTGACGAAACAACTCCCGGGTAAGTACAATTCGGAATTGCGAGTTGTTTACTCTGAAATGGATTCAAGGTACGTACCACTTACCATTTCCTTTCAAGTAAACAGTCGGCAGCATCAGCCCACACGAGGCCAAAAGGGACACAAGAGGAGACACAAGGGCTTGGACAATCAAGTTCCGTCAGCGTATATAAGTGCTATCGATACAGTGCATGACGCTAAGGGCCGACTATGCGATGACAGTTCCCGGGCCCTAATCAGCAGATAAGGGGACAAAGGAAATTGATATGATCATGGAGCAAAGCAACAATCTGAACCGCCTCAAAGAACCATGGTGGCCAGACTCAGCCAAGCGCCTGGACATGACGAGGGGTAAGCTCCGCTTTCAAGTCGCGCTGAAGATAAGGGACTACAGCACCTTACAGCACTGACTTACCAAGAACAAACTAGACGCTACCCGTCTTTCTGTGATGGCATACCCCAAGATCTGAGCTTTTATGACAGTGCCTGTCGACAACCACATGGCATCTCGACATATGTTCGCGTTCTTCGTGAGATTCCGAAGATTCAACTTCATGTGAGCTGTTGAACCGTTGAACAGTGATCGGCTTCATTAGAGCCTTCGACATCACAATAAGGGACGCACCTCTGCCAAAGTTCGGACAACACATATCGGCAGTGTTATGTATGATACGAGTTCATGACCGTGTACTTTAGCTGTGGTTCGGCTAGATATCACCGTCGCTGTTTAGCCTTTTTTGTGTGGTTGCCAATACTTACTCATAAGATTGCGAACGAACGAGGCCATGTAAAGAACGAAAAATGGAGGGTGAAACGAGGAACCGGAAGATTCGGTCGTGAAGACCGGTCCCCCTGGCAGCCTGCCCACCCAAGCAGAGCCCGGTGGCATGAAATCCAAGTCATAGCCTCAGCGCGATGATGTGGTTACTGTCTCTGATGGCTAGGACAATCCACCAACCTTTGGGTATAAAAACGCTTCTGTCTGCCAGGGGTGACTCTCCAATAGCCGGTCTATTCACGAACGATCACGACCCCAAATGCTGCCCTACGTCAGCTCCTACCCGTCCTCTTACTACCCCAGTAGTACTGGCAGAAGTGTCTACCCTTCGTATGACCGTGGCCATGGAATACCTGTCCGACATTACTATGGCACTCCCATGTCTTACAGCAACCCATACGCATATTCGCCATCTTACTATGGCTCATCGTATGGGTCTGTACCCATGGTCGTCGTGCCCTCGAGACGCCACCATCGTAGTCATCGCCATCACCGCTCCAGAAGCCTTTATTCGTACTGACTCCTGAGGGTGATGGATTGGGATGAAGCTCTGTATTAGTGTATGGCATAAGTATGTTTTGATACTGAGAATTCAATACAAGAAGGGTTTACAAACCTGAAGAAATGTTTGAAATTATGATATGCTAATTTTAACCTCCGGCAAACGGTGCCTTGCTGTTACCGGATTTTCGGAGTTTAAATGTTAAACAATATGTCACATGATCACTTTAGGGCAGGTCGAGTCGCGCAAGACACAACGCGCCTTGCTTTTTTTCTCTTTACCACTAACTCTCACAATGTCGTCGAGCCCGACCCCATCTTCCTCGTCCCTATTTATGTCTGAAGCACCACCCAGTACGGCTCCTTCGACGCCACCTCCAGATGAGGCGGAGGATGTCGATGTGAGTGTATTCAGTTGTGGAGCCGCGTTCGTGGATGCTCATATTTGAATTAGACATCGGTGAAGCCCATACCTCTGGAGGACGCGGAAACAGCCAAGAAATATTCAGAGCTCAATCGCGTATTGCAAAAATCTGCCATGTATTCCAAAATCCTGCATGAGCGGTTGCTTGAGACCAAGGCAAAGCAGAGGAAGATTGCTCACCAGAAGGCAGAACGGAGAGCCGCTACTCCGAAGAAAGGAAGGAAGAGGTTGCGTGACGATGAGGATGACGACACTGCATCTGCGAAAAAGATGAAAATGGGCGATGGTAGCGCTGAGGCATCTGACGCCGACGACGAGACAGTACTCTTCCCTCAGCCATCGCTCATCACTGGCGCCAAACTGAAGAGTTACCAGCTGGAAGGTCTTCACTGGATGGTGTCATTACATCAGAACGGGATATCTGGTATTCTCGGTGAGTAGCGGTCTGCTCTCCTGCCACTAGAGCAAGCTAACGAACCCTCTTTCAGCCGATGAGATGGGTCTCGGAAAGGCCAGTTTCCCACATTCCTATAGGGATCTTGCTAACTTACTTGACAGACTCTTCAAACGATTGCATTCAGTGCTTATCTTCGGGAAAGCGAGGTGTCTCAGGCATTTCTTGTTGTCTGTCCACTCAGCGTATTACACAACTGGGTGGAGGAGTATGCCAAGTTCGCACCCGAGGTATGCAAGCCTCCTCTTTGAAAAAGGCAGTGCTAAGTTGTTGTAGATCCCTGTATGCATGTACCACGGAACGCCTGAAGAACGAGCTGAATTGAGGCGCACTGTCCTGGCTACCATCCCTCGTTCCAAAGCTAGTCCTACCCCAAACATGTCCAGCGGCAAACCCAAACCGAAAACCAAGGCGAAGAAAGGTCGAGGTCGTAAAACCAAGTCCGTCGCCGATGAAGAGGAGAGCGCACAATCTTCACCCCCTTCATTCCCTATTGTCGTCACCACTTATGAGATGATCATGAAGGACCGCGTTCATCTTGCGGACTACAATTGGGGCTACATCGTTGTCGATGAAGGTCACCGACTGAAGAATCTCGACAGCAAGCTCATGCGAGAGATCAAGAAATACAACAATGCCAGTCGAATGATATTGACGGGGACGCCTTTGCATGTAAGTTGTCCTCGGCTTAAGTCATTTCATACACTCATAAGAGCATTGAAGAATAACCTCTCAGAGCTTTGGGCCCTCTTAAATTTCGTCCTTCCCGAAATATTCACAAACGTAGATGACTTTGAGGAATGGTACGGAAACTTCTATCAACCAATGATTTGCTGTGCTGAAACGCACGTAGGTTTAATTTACCGACGATGCAAACGACACTTGGTTCTGAACGGTCGTCGGAAATCATTGATGCCCTTCACGCCATTTTGAAACCATTCCTGCTTCGCCGACTCAAGGTCGACGTAGAGACAAGCTTGCCACCGAAGAAGGAATATGTTCTGTATGCGCCACTGAGTGTCATCCAACGTGGGACGTACAACAAAGTTCTGGATGGTAGCCTTCGTGCACACTTGATCGGGCAAGAGGCCACGAAGAACAAATCTGCACCGGCGGTGGACCATGATGAACCGAGACAGCTACGAAAGAAGAAAGGTGGAAGGAAAAGTTATTCAGTCGACGGAGATGATGACGATTATTTCGCTATGCTTGAACAAGGAGAGGTCGACGAGAGAGGTGTCAAAGTCAAGGAACAGTCTCAAAATATTGAGGCCTTGAACAAAGAGCATCAGCTGCGAGTTGCCAGTAAGTTTTCTATCTCTCACTCACTACCGTCAATATTCATAAGTCTCCAGCGAAACACGTCAACAATATGAGGCTTCAAAATACCGTTATGCAGTTGCGCAAAGTCTGCTCGCATCCTTTCCTTTTCGAATGGCCTTTGGACCCTAAGACCCATCAGCCTGCACTAGATGATAGAGTTGTAGACACGAGCGGCAAGATGATGGTTCTCGATCGTCTTCTTGACGAGCTCTTTAGAAGAAAGCACAAGGTTCTGCTATTCAGCCAGTTCACGACGATGCTAGACATCATAGATGTAAGTTGTACGATTTTTAGCGGTGCTCTTCTGATATAGCTATGTAGGATTGGGCCCGTGAGATGAAAGGGTGGAATATCTGTCGCATCGACGGGTCGACAGCTCCAATAGACCGCCGAGAGCAGATGAACCTGTTCCAGAATGGCGGTGACGAGCCCGGTGCACCTCACCTGTTCCTCCTTAGCACACGTGCGGGAGGATTGGGTATCAATCTTACGGCTGCGGATACGGTCATCTTCTATGATCAAGACTGGGTATGTCATGTCTACTCAGCGTGTGTCTGACACTGAAGCCTTTATTCTTTAGAATCCGCAAATGGATGCTCAGGCTCAAGATAGAGCGCATCGGATAGGCCAGACGAAGCCTGTTCTGATATTCCGGATTGTTACAGCCCATACTATTGAGACGAAGATCATGCAAAAGGCTACTGAGAAGAAGAAGCTTGAAGCTTTGGTCATTGCCAAGGGTACGGTCCTTCGACTTCTGATGTTCGTGTTCTCATTTCCATCGACAGGCAAGTTCAAGGCGCCCACTGCTGCTGCGCGTCGAGGTAAGCCTGAGACGATGGCCGAGATGGCCGCATCGCTTCTCAGGCTTGAAGGCGAGAAAATTGATGTTGTCCCGGAGACAGGGGAGGGCAAGGCTAATGTTATCAGTGATTTTGACCTCGACGCTTTACTGGATCGCTCGCCTAAGGTCTTTGCTGATAGAGGACAAGGCTGGACTCAAGAGAAGGATGGCAAGAAGGCCGCATTTGCGGTTTATGAGGCTCCGCAGAACGAAGGGAATGATGCGCTGGCGAAGATGCTTAGCGAGGACATAGAATAGATTTGCTTTTTGGGAGGTTTCAAGTAACATATTTGTATCTATAGCTTTGTTTATATCATTTTGGTCATACCAGGGTCTCCGTTCTAATGTATAATGAAGATATATCTGTACACATGTGAACGCTGATACGCACATCCATTCAGCATTTCATCTACTGAAATCGAATTCCAATCCACATTCAGATCGTAGTGTACAGATAATTGAGTATCATTCTACAACTAAGTTTGTCGTTAGTTTTACATGCGTTACAATCGAAAGCAACCAGAGCCAGTAGGCACAGTAGACAGGGGAATTATAAAAGGAGTTTATGAAAACGGAGTAAAGTAGATGAATAGAAGTGACACCAGTACAGCCCAAAGTTAAATATCTTCGTCCTTATCCTCTAGTTGTGAAGGCTTAATCATGCCAGGAATACGCATATGCATTTGTCGTTCTTCTTCAGCTCTCCGCTGGGTCTCTGCCTCCCGCTCTTCGAGGAAGAGCTCCGCATTATCGCTGTTGGAAAACTCCTTGAGCTGTATGAGGAAGTCTCGTAGAGCCCCCTTGAACCGGTTGATGTCGCTGTGATATTCGCCGAGGTTTGTGACGAAAGTCGATACTTGGATTCTACCGACAAAGTGGTTAATACGAGTTCATTGCTACGGCGTAGGACGACTTACTGTGGAACATGAGGGAAAGCTGACCGCAGCAGATTTATACAATATTCGCGTAGACCCACAGCGTTTGTGGCGCTGGGATTAGTCAACTGCGAAGGATCGAAGAGTGGCGCTTGGATGATGTTGAGCTCGACAAGTTGGAACAGTCGCGCAAGTAGAACTGTCTGTAGCTTGAATCCACTTTTATGATCAGTGTCCGTCAAGACGAAGAAAATGTCTTGGACGACGCCTAGGAAGTATTGCTGGAAGAACGCTTGGCTGACTGCAGGATCTGCGGCACTGGCGAAATTATTTATAACTTCAAGGCACACTAAAAGACAACATTAATCACTTAGGGCCTTGCCAAGGAATAGAAGACAACGTACAGCTTAGTCCAAGGTCGGAGATGTCGCGCATCGTGTGCTTGATAGCCCAGTTGATGCTATCGATGAATAATTTAAATTGAGTTGGTGGTATACTGAGAAGAGCTGTTCAAGGACGAGAACGAGGCGTTAGCCCATGATCAGACCAATCAGCAAGCCACGTACCAGGGAAGCAATTAAGATTGATCGTCCGCAAAAGTTTGAAGAAGCCAGAGCGATGTTCTGGATATTCTGAAAAGTCTTGATTGATCATATTCAGAGTGGGTTCAAACACAGCGTCCAATATGGCAGGCACTTGGGGCGTTAGCAATGGCTAGTTCCATATTAGCATACGCGGACATGGAGTAAAGACAGGGCACGTACCCCGAGACGGGCAGTGATCGTGGTCATGACATTCAAGACTTCAGCATCTCGTGCTGCAGGAACATTGCGGTTGTAGTCACCAAGGATGGCGTCCAATAGTGGAGGAATGAAACTGCTGTTAACGGACTCAAGGTCTTCTGCCTTCCTGATGTACGTCTCCATAAGCTTCAAGATTTCCTTCTTTACGGTTCTCAATTGTCGTATTTTGGGTGTTTTGGTGGCAAGGGGCCCTACGATTTATGATCAGCACATACAAAGCACCCCGTGATGGTCTAACAAGTACCTTCTTTCGCGATGGTCTCGCTGATGATGCCGCTGACGGCCTTATACAGGCCAAGCATGTCGAGGAAAATGCGGCCAACTTGGGGTAGATAGAAGCTCCCAATAGATGTGCACGCTGAAACGTTCGTTTTCAACACGTTGGCCAGAATTTTGATGTTGTCGGTGCTCGCCAGCACATCCATGCTTTGCGACGCTTGTGCCATAAGCGAATCCCACTAGCAATGATGGTGTAAGTTGGTCTTCCCAGTGAGTGATGGCGACCTACAGCATTATTGGGGAGTTCCATCAGTTTCGAGATCAATTTCTCTTGCTGGGGCTTGTTGGGCTGAGCAGAAATCATGTACCCGACAGCCTCGTAGAAGGTGTGAACTTGCTGAGGCGAAAGATCAACTGTATTCCGGTGCAAAAGACGTAGAATCTCGTCCACAAAAGGTTCTGATTCTCCAGACTGTTGCATGACGAAATGGCGGCGACATTTCTGTGCAATTTTGATAAAAGTATCGCAAGCCATGTCTTGGACACCTACAGATAGTGCTGAGAATGACAGACCTGCGATGTAAATCTTTTTGCTTACCTTCGTGACTCTCGTGCATGAACTCGAAAAGCTTGTTGACTACTGTCTTCAAGAACTTCCAATGTGCCTTCAAAAATCTAGGATACTGTCCGACGATGTACATAATGTCAGACGCGACAACCGCCTTGTTGTCCTTCCCTCGCTTGATTTCACAGAGGCCAAGAAGGTCCTTGATGACGGTGACCAAAAAGCGCTTCTCCGTTTCCTCGTCTGCGAAGAAGATCAGAGAGAGGACTGGGATGTGAACGAGGACTCACTCATCGCTCCAGAGATAGAGCCAATAGCCCAACACAGCGTGTTGAGATTTTGCCAAGACCACTCGGAGCCATCCACTTGTTTTGCGAGCTTTTCTGTCAAGATGGTCTCCGTGTCGAGGACATCAAGATGTGTAAGATAAACAAGGAGTTCCCGCATTGATTTGTATAAGACGATGGTATCGCTCTCTTTCATGAATTCGCGGACGATTTCACCTTCTTCGTTTTCAACGATGAGAACCTGTTTCATGTACAATGTTTGAAAGAATTTCAAGGATAGAGTGAGGATTGCCTACCTCTTCGGGCTTGACCATGCGTTCAATAACTACAAGCCGTAGATTCGAAAGAACGTCGCCGTATATGTTCTTTCTCATAGGCATTCCTCCCAGCATGCCCTGACCATTCGTTCCACCTAGATTCAACCCCATTAACAGCCCAGAGTCCCCGATCGGAAGATTTTGAAGCTCGTCATAAAGCTCCGCGACGAGCTTCAGCCAATATTCGAGGCAAATTTTGAATATCTCTCGTTCATCGACCTGAGAAACCTTGACCATGTACAAGTGTGCATTTAATAGAACGTCGCGGTTCTGCTCTCCTTCTATGGCGCGTACGTGATTAGAAAGGAAGTTGGCGAGGAAAAGGGACAGATTTAGGACGAGTTCCTGACTTGAATCTCCGGAGTTAGCGTATGCTTGAGCGATGTTTGTGCTTGGGGGTATCATCCGATTTACAGATGTCATGACCATGGCGAAAAGAATGACAAATTTGGGGTCGTATTCCGGTCCGACATTAAGCGCAGCTATTTCCGCGAGACATTTGAGGGTGACGTTGCGAAATTCCGGCGTTTCTAGAAACTGTAACAAAGCATCAGTACTGGGCCATATGAAAGGTAAGCTGGCACAAACGCGGGTCAAAAGCAGATCAATGACTTTCGTCTCAAAGATATATCCAAGTGGTATCCAATTGAGGAATCTGAGTAGGGTCTCCAGAGTCGCCTTTACGAGGGACGTCTTGTTGGCTTCCTCCAGTACTTCAGAGCAAAGTTTGAAGATCTCTGAGAATTCGCCACACATTTGGTTCTTCAAATTCTTTATCTTCGTCTGCGTCATCTGTTCTGCTGAGAAGTCGAAGATCTCCTCCGAAAGTAACTTCAAAATGACCATATTGTTTTCACAAAGCGAAAGGCTCGTCTTTGATGATTCCACTAGTTCCGAAATGAAAGTTGGCCAGTTATGTGGCCACTCTTGTTTGAGAATCTGATGGCATGTCAAGCTTGAACGGAACATAGTCGACAACGACATACCTGGACCAACGCAAGGTTAAGCTTATTGACATATGTCTTCTCTTTCCTAGCCAACGTTTCATCGGAGGCCACACCAACATTAACTGAAACAATGAAGTTCCTGATGCCTAATGATGAGATGAACGGACGTGAGTTATGCGGCTAAGACAAGGCAGGGAGTAATAGGACCTTGTCTTTGGTCTTCAGGCAATGTCTTCCACCTCGTAGTGATCAGTTTCTCGAGAATTTGAAGACCGATATACTGTAATACAGTCAATAAAGACACATTTCGAAGTAGAATGCACGAACTTTCGTTTGAGGATGCGATGATGACTCTAGTATGTTCGGGACTCGTACCCAAGCGTCTGGATGTTCTTGAAATTGAGTTAGGATTTGTTGAGCCATTTGTTGCTGTGTGATTTCAAGCACTTTAGATTGTAGCCGATGCAAGACTGTGAAGTACGTACCTCTGCTCCGGAGCCAGTGTAGAAGGCCATAACGACCTGGTCCATTAGGGCTACATCGAACTCTTTATCGAAGTCGAGAATGCCCTACGAGCTCGACGATAAGATATCCAGAAGGATCAGACGAAACCCACGTACCTCCATGGTGGAAACGAAAAGAAAACCAAGGGTACAGCCTGTTCTGGTCGATTATCGAAGGGCAGGTAGATCGGCTGAGTAATCAGCCAAATAAGAGCAACAGCCACTTCACCAATCAAAAAATCTTTTAAAAATAATTAAGGGCTCCAAAATAATGATAATTGTGGTATACGTATGCTACGAGTGCTGAAGCGATATGTAGAGGTGATTTCGAGTGGAGAAAACGGCAAGAAGAAAATATATCCTATCCGGCAAGTCTCCGGCTACCCTTGTCTCGTTTCCCTGCCACAGAACTGCTTGCTCGAACACTGGAGCCGAACGTGGCAAAACTATGATTAGACTCGTCGGCCCACTCAGTCCTGGACGTCGTCGTGGAAAGAGACGACCCAGACATCATGTTCCGCAGAATCTCTTCAACATCATTTGTCGACGGCTGGTCAAGAGTGTCTTGTGGACCGAACGGCATGTTTTGCTCGAGGATTTCGCTGTCCCGTATTTGGTCGACTTCGCAGCGAAGGTTGTCCAGGATTCGTTCATACAAAGCTAGAATCGACGATGTAATGTGAATCTCAATTCTGGTATGACGACTAGACACACTCACACTGTGTACTGTTCGGCGTGGTTGGTCGTGCAAAGAGTACATGACATTCAGCCTTTTCTTCGTCAACTCTCTGTTTTCCTAGTCCAATCTTTGCTTCCCATTTCCCTTCAAACGCTGACTGAGATAACTCATTGTCGGAATCTGACGTCCGGTCGTGACACGTAGAGCCTATTGAGCTGGACGGTGAGACTGCCCGAACGCTTGTGTCGTACTCCATGAAAAGGAAAAAGCCGAAAGTGCCGATTCCCGATTGAACTGGTTCTGCAGAATCACGTGTTGTGTGACCGTTCGTGTCGCGGGCGCTGAATTGTCCTGTTTCCTTCTCTTCCTTCTACTCAACACGAAATGTCTATCGACGTTGATGAAGCCATGTTAGTTCTACTTCTCTCTTCCTTTGCTATATCTAAACGCTCTTCTAGTAAACTCATAAGGGACATGGCGACTATGATAGATCCTGATGAGGACTATCTTTCAATTGCGGAGACGAAGGAGAGGATTGCTGCTGCCAAAGCTGATAGAAAGAAAACGGTAGACGATGCCCGTGCAGATTTCAAAGGTGAGTGGGATGCTCTCTCCTGAAATTCTCACCGTCACTGTGTCTGCATAGCCCTTGCTAAAGCCCTTGACGCTGCACGAATATCATCTACGCGACCGTCGTCCGTACTCTCCGCTGACGCCCACGCGTCTACTCTGAATGAGCTGGATGTATCCGGCCTAACATTAGGGAAAGCCATTAGCACCATGGAAGGTCTCGTTGTTAGTAAAGAAGCAGAACTCTCTTCACTAAAAGAGAGAGCGAGGCAACTTGAAGACTATGATCCCGCCGCTGAGCATGAACGGGAACTTGATAGCACTGCGTGAGCCCACTGATTCAATCATTTTCCTCTCGCTGTTCCTCATAATATCCTGCAGTCTACGACTGAGGATCTTTAAGGGTCTTGGATTTGAGCCCATTCATGATAATAAGGGAAATCTATCTAAGATGCTCGTCGGTTAGTGCTCCGAATTATGACCACGACAGATTTCTGAATCCATTTCCAGGTTCATTGACAGGTGACATCCAATGCATTCAGTTCGATAGGAGACACACCGAGCTGGAATATACCGAACAGCTATGGACAGCAGCCACATCCTGATCTGTATATTGGGTCAACTTATGCTCATTCAACGCATGTAGCCTCATAATGTGTATAACAGTCCGTCTAGTTTATTAGAAACAAGACAAAAACGAAGCCATAAAAGAGCAACTTAAGTTAGATAGAAGTACAGAAATATGTGGATATCCTCATGCCTGCATAGCGGCGTTCTCCTGCTCGAACTGTATAACGCAATGTCAGTGTCAAGACGTTCGGTCTGTGCGCGTGCCACTTACGCCTGGCTTAACCTTCCAGAACTTCGTGTCTTTACTTTTCTCTCCCACTTCTCGCACCTTGGCCTCAATTGCATTCTTTTTGACCTTGTGAGCCCGCAAATCTTGATATATGGCTTCAACGAGGAACGTCAGGTTGGTCGTTTGAAGTGCGTTAATCTTGGAAAGCAACAACGGTAGATGGACCTCAGGAAACACTGTCTTTGGAGGAGGTGCCGCTTTCTTTGGCACTGGAACAATAACCGGTGGCTGTACGGCCACGACGGAGGACTCCTGGGCCTTACCGGGTCGAACAGGGACCGAAGGTACAGCGAATCCACGGTCATCATGTCTGGACGCAGCAACAGATGTCGATGGCGTCCGCCGTGGCATTGAGCAAAATGTGAAAGGATCAATAGGAAATGGCGTATCTGAGGAGATAAGAATCAACCCAGTGATCAGATTTCATACAAGAAGCGTACCGTTGAAAAGTCTGATGCGATATGGCTTGAAGGCGTCGTATGGACATTCGCCAATAGCATCTTCCCAGTAAGGGCCTTTCGCGTAAGGTACTAGAGGTACGACCATCTTCCTCTTCTTCGGCGGTTTGTTTTCCGTCGCTTCGGGTTTTCGTTTGGACACGCGAGGTACGTCAGGTAGAAAAGACACCTCCCTATCTTCCAAGGGTGTTCCCGGCTCTTCATCATCATCGTCCACTAGCCAATCATCCATATCAGAGTCGGGATCTTCTGCTTCTCCCTCGTCCTCCTCATCGTCGACAACATCATCCGCTTCGCCAGGTGGTTCTTCTTCCCATTCTTCGCCACTGTCGTATGCGTAATCAAATTCCAAGGTGTCTCTATGAAACGGTGTTCGTGGCCCTATTGTTTTTGAACTTCGTGTCCATGTTCCGAAGTAACCAGGTCGCGCATCGTCGGCAAATATGAACACTTTGGCAGGGACAACAGTACGATCGCTAAGCTTAGTGAGCAGGTCGCGGACAAGTCCAGTGTCCCCAGTTACCTCGGCTTCAGAGAGCCGGGTAACCAAGTCTCGAACTGAAATAGAGCTATATGCTTTGAATGGCGTAGATGTCCTTCGGTGTGTCAAGGAGGGGGTAAGACCTGTGATGGAAGACAGAACGTCTTGTAGACGTTCTGCTCACTGTCAGTGAATGTTCTCTTCTTCATGATGAATCCCAAACCTTGAGGTGTCAATTTCTCGACTTGAACTTCAGAGGGTTTCTGACATGTAATTAATGTTGGTATCTCTTCGTCGTCGTCAATGACTATAACGTCGTCCTGTGAACCACGTGGACGGCGTTTTTGGAGGAACCGGTTCCATGGAGCTAGCTCTGCATCCTTCTTCAGGACAAAAGGCTTGAACACGCGATCGAAATCCGATATCGTGGTCGACGAACTCGCGACTTGTGTCTCTGGCTTGCTGCTAGTGGGAGCAGGAGCAGGAGCAGGAGCTTTAGGTTTGCTGAAGAAGGTGGCCATCAAAGAGCGGGACTTGTTCTGAGCTTCCTTTTCTTTTTTTTCTTTCTCTGCTTTCGCGGCCTTCTTTTCCGATTTCTCCTTTTCCTACAAAATAATTGGGTGGGAGGAATTAGTTGACAGTCTAAAACCCGTACCTTTGCTGCTCTCGCAGGATCCACGGTCTTCTTGCGTTTGCTACTGCTGCCACCACTCTGGTTATCCAACTGTGAAAAAAAGATATGTGAATTGTAGGCGCATATAGATGGAGAGGTCTTACCGGCTCCTTCAATAGTTCTCGGTCCTGCTCCGGCTGCGCATGTAAGTGAATAGCATCCTCCTGGGAGGTGTTCGTGGGAAATGCTTGTAACGCGTCTCTTGCAGGGGAAACGGCCGCGGCAACACTCTTATAGCCAAGCATCGTATCCCGCTCTTGCTGCGGCAAAGCCTCAAAAAGCGCCTTCAATGCCTTTTTTGCCTAGATCTCTACTCAACAGCTGCCCAGAATAGCGATTGTATTCAACTCACCTCGACCCTTTCCGCAATTCTAACTTCCGTTTTCTCTCGTACAGCTTTGGGCAACCAATCTTTATATTGCTCCTTCGTTTCCCATCGCCAAACACACGAAGATGAAGGGAGTTTAACTCCGGGCAACGCATCTAAGCCGTAGTTGTTACGATTCATCGTGGACTTGATGACGGCTTCAACAGCCGTCACAGGTAGAAGGGCAGAGACATCTCTATCATCATCGTCTTGAACAGGTAGCAGCTCTTGCTTAACATGCTTGGCAAGGACTTGCAAGGACTTGTCACTGCAAAAGGTCAGATTGATATGGAGAATCAACGAGAGCTGCACACCTTTCGAATGCCAATTTGGCAACGACAGGCTTATAGTCATCGGGTATCGTGACAAAAGGACTGCCACCACTGGATATGCGACTCTCCAGAAGTTCGCGAAACTTGACGATTTCTAGAACACGATGAGGCCTAGTACACCAGAAGACAAGGAAACCGACCTTGAAGAGTCTCTGACTGCTTCTCAAGAGAGGCGAACTTCTGCTTGAAAACGACCTTGTTGTTTCTAATTTCCACGGTCAAAGGCTTTTCGGTCTTTTCTGGAGCATTAACACGTAGGTCAGTACTGGTGCAGCTGCGCGTGGCCTGTCGACGCACGCGCTTCCGGATTGACTGGAATGGCGCGATTTAGACCCGGAATTCAGGAAGGAACATGGCAGAATGCTCACCTATAATTATATTTGGTGTAGCCATCGTGTCCTTGGGTCTACAGGTAGCAGAAACCTCGGCAAGGACGCGACGGAAAAGATGGTGTGAGAGCAAGAAAAGAGCACGATAGTCACAGAGTGTCACGCGACTGTGACAACCATGTCTTTCTTCAAACCTCAAGCCCAGACGACCAAGGCGCCACTGAAGCATGTCGTGGATCCTGAACTGCAGCCTTGGGTAGAAAAATAGTGCGTTGTTATTCGAGGCGCCGTTTTATCGTGTCTGACGCCGACAGCCGGCCTAAAACTATCGACGATGTCTCTGCTCAAGAGCACACTGTCGCCGTTCTCAGGAAGACACTGACCTCAACAAATGTAAGTTTTCCCTACTTTCTTTCTGCATTTATTAACGTACTCCAGCTGCCCCATATGCTGTTCTACGGACCACCAGGGACAGGCAAGACCTCGACCATCCTTGCCCTTTCCCGACAGCTCTTCGGGTACGCGCCCCATCCCTACATCTAGATTCTCTTCTCAAAATACATCCCTATCGCAGGCCGGAAAACTTTCGCAATCGTGTCCTCGAGTTAAACGCGTCTGATGAACGTGGTATTTCAATTGTCCGCGAAAAGATCAAGAACTTTGCACGCCAAACTCCCCGGGCCCAAACTATCTCCTCAGATAGCAAGGAATATCCGTGTCCACCTTACAAAATCATCATTCTCGACGAGGCCGACTCCATGACTCAGGATGCTCAGGGCGCTCTCCGTCGCATCATGGAAACATACGCGCGCATTACGCGGTTCTGCCTCGTCTGTAACTATGTTACTAGGTGCGTTCGCTCCCAAGTCAACTTTCGCGATGCCAATAAAAGACATCTAGGATTATCGAGCCCCTCGCATCACGTTGTTCCAAGTTCCGCTTCACTTCCTTGGATAACCAATCATCATCTAGTCGACTGATGCACATTGCGACTTCAGAGCACATCACAGTAGATCCCTCAGTGGTCGAAGCTCTGATCCGTGCTTCCTCTGGTGACCTTCGACGAGCCATAACCTACCTCCAGTCAGCTTCACGTCTGTCTTCGTCGACAAGCCCTCCGACCCCAATAACGCCCCGCGACGTCCAAGAAATCGCAGGCGTTGTCCCTGATGATATCATCAATAATTTCGCCACTGTCTTGGGCATTGACATGGATCAAGCAGTGACTGGTACCGCCCCCAAGCCTGGCTTCACAGGAATAAGATCAGCGGTGAAAGAGATCATTCGAGAAGGATACTCTGCATCTCAAGTATTGTCTCAGGTGCCTAGCTTTTTCACCATTACGTGCGCTCTCGTCCTAACATTGTCTTGCGGTAGCTTCATGATCTCGTGGTGCTACATCCCACCCTGAACGCTAAGCAAAAATCACAATGTGGTCTTGTTTTCGCTGAAGCGGATAAGGCTCTTTGTGACGGAGCAGACGAGGAACTATGGATACTAGAAGTCGGCTTACGCGTCAATAAAGCTGTCTCATAGTCTTCCCACACCAGATTATTTTTGTCTACTGTACGCCTAGATTGAGCTATTTCTTGTCGATATTTATACATATTACACTAATATCGATAGACCGACAAGCGTTCGACGCGAGAGGGAAAAAGCATCAAGTTGAGTAAAACGTTATGTAAATGCAAACATCGAGAACACAATACAACTGCCTATTTTTTGGGTCGCTCACCGGATGCCGGCGGTAGCTTTTTGCAAGGCCCGTTTAATACCGAGCTGCGCCTTCTTCAACTCATCGGCAGTAGAATCCTCAATCTCCAGCTTCTCAAGTGCCCTGGCCAACTCAGCCTCCACCTGCGATTTAGCACCCCGCTTAAGCTTCATACCAATTTCAGGTGATGTGATGGTGCCTTCGACTTGGTGAATGTACGCTTCAAGATCCGACTTGGCTTCATGGCGAGCAGAGAACTCCTTGTCAGCCATCTTGAATTGTTCGGCGTCCTTGATCATTTGGTCGATTTCAGCGGAGGATAGACGGCCGACGGAGTTTGTGATACCTGGAATGAACATCATTAATAAGAAACCGAAAAGGGAGTGATCTGAGATAATCATACTGATTGAGGCTTTGCGGCCAGATGCACGATCCTGAGCAGAGACCTTCAATAGACCATTGGCATCGACCTCGAAGGTGGTAACCAGCTCAGCCTGACCCCGAAGCATAGGAGGAATGCCGGTAAGCTCGAACTCTCCAAGCAACCTGTTGTCCCGGCACTGGGTGCGCTCTCCTTCGTAACTGAAAAAGATGAGTTAGGATGGAAAGGGCGAGGAAGAGGAGTTCACTTACACAGGGAAAGTGACAGTGGTTTGGTTGTCCTCGACCGTGGTGAATGTCCGGGACTTGTTGGTAGGAATGGGGGTGTTGCGAGGTACAACAACACCAAAGACATCACCCTGCATAGCAACACCAAGCGATAGAGGAGCGACATCGAGAAGGAGGAGATCCTTGGTTTGTTCGGATGTCTGGCCAGTCAAGACGGCAGCCTGCACGGCAGCACCGTAGGCGACAGCTTCGTCGGGGTTGATAGACTTGTTAAGCTGACGGCCGCCGAAGTACTCCGAAACGAGAGCCTGGATTTTAGGGATACGCGTAGAACCACCGACAAGAACAATGTCGTCAACCTTCTCACGGGGCATCTTGGCATCCTTCAAGACCTTCTCGACGGGGTCAAGGGTGGACTTGAACATCGCAGCATTGATCTCCTCAAAACGGGCACGAGTGATGTTGGCAGAGAAGTCCTCACCCTAAGGCATGTCATGTCAGCAGGAAGATTTTATTGTTAAGAAAGAAAGCAATACCTGGAACAAGGAGTCGACTTCAACGGTAGTTTGCGCAACACTGGAAAGAGTCCTCTTGGCACGCTCGCAAGCGCTCCTCAGACGACGAAGAGCACGGGCATCTTCTGAGATATCAAGCTTTGATTTCCTCTTGAACTCGTTCTTGAAGTGCTCAAGCAGGGTGTTGTCGAAATCTTCACCGCCCAAGTGAGTGTCACCGGCGGTAGCCTTAACGGCAAACACGCCGCCACTGATGTTGAGAAGAGACACATCGAAGGTTCCACCGCCAAGATCGAAAATCAGGACGTTCTTCTCGGTCTTGCTTTGGCGGTCCAAACCGTAAGCAATAGCGGCAGCCGTGGGCTCATTGATGATACGGAGGACCTCCAAACCGGCAATGGCACCAGCATCCTTGGTAGCGAGACGTTGGGAGTCGTTGAAGTACGCGGGGACGCTGTCAAAAAAGATGAGCGATACAACTGGGGCCATCAAAAGCTCAACATACGTGACGACAGCCTTCTTCACAGTTTTGCCAAGCTTAGCCTCGGAGATTTCTTTCATCTTCGTGAGGACCATGGATGAGATTTCCTGGGGGCTGAAGGTTTTGTCCTCGCCAAGGTAGTTGACCTTGATCAGAGGAGATCCATCCTTCTCCACAACCTCGAAAGGCCAGTGGACGATGTCCTGAAGGAGTCAAAGATGGAGTTTGTTTGTCTTCGCGAGGTGGATAAAATTTTCATACCTTCTTCACATCGGGATCACTGAATACTGGGTAAGAAAGCTAGCAGGAACGAAAACAAAAGGCACTCAACTCGAAACGACGACCAATGAGCCGCTTGGCATCGAAAACGGTGTTGCGAGGGTTCATGGCTGCTTGATTTTTTGCGGCGTCACCGATCAATCGCTCTTCAGCAGAGAAGGCAACATAGGACGGTGTTGTCCGGTTACCCTCTTAATATCAATGAGCACAAGTTTGAACCAGGTCGAGGAAAAAGGCAGCTCACGGTCGTTGGCGATGATCTCCACTCGGTCGTTCTGCCAGACACCAACACATCTACGTCGACCCCATGAACAGGGTCCGAATGACATGAAAAGAGAGAAACATACGAGTATGTGGTACCGAGATCAATACCGACAGCGCCATCGAAGAGGTCATCCATTTTGAAGAAGTGGGAAGGGAGGGAGGGGATTGGGGCACCGGTTGCGTTGTGGAAGGAGAAGAAAAAAAAATTTAGCCCAAAATCGATGGCTGAAGTAAGCAGCTGTAAGCCGAGCACAGCCACAGCTGTTTTCTTATGCTCTCACATCACGCAGGCAATTTGGCCAAGCGATGTATACCAGTCAAACAGTTCGCTCGTAGCCTGTACAGACTGTCCGCCACTGAAGATGAGCCTGCAAATAAGCGTCTTGAGACGGCCCAGGACTGGACTGAGTTCCAGATGGATCGCATCCAGCGGACAACACTGAGTGCGTTCCGGTTCACCCCATTGTTATATTTTCTAAGTTCTGTTTTCCCAGTCAAGCTCATGGAGCAGTACGGTTCCACCCAAACTCGCGAAAACACATGGACATTACGGGATTCCCTTCGAAGACCCCCAGCAGAAGCTACCTTGTCTGCCCTTCTCGCGACTGGCGCTCATTTTGGCCATGCTGCCTCCATTATGAACCCTAATTTCATGCCGTATGCATATGGTGTGAGAGCAGGCATTACCGTCATCGACATGGATCGGACATTACCTCTACTTCGTCGCGCAGTCAACCTTGTTCGTTCGGTTGCACACAATCGTGGACAAATCGTCTTTGTTGGCACGCGACCAGATATTCGCCCTGTAGTCGAAAAGGCCGCTAGACGTGTAGGACGCCAGGGATATCATGTCGGCGAGCGGTGGCTGCCAGGCACGTTGACCAACAAGTTCCAAATGTTTGGCGAGGATACTGTGACAAAAAATAAGGTCGTGCCAGACCTTGTCATTCTTCTCAACCCTCTCGCAAACATGAATGCAATTCGCGAATGCGCCGTCGAACACGTTCCTACCATTGGCATCATCGATTCTAATGCCGACCCCCGCCTCGTCATGTACCCTATACCTGCCAACGACGAAAGTACGCGTACAGCCGAGCTTATTGCTGGGATACTCAGTGTTGCCGCCAGAGAGGGTGTTGCCATCAGGCAGCAAGCGTTGTACACGCCAGACTTGTGGGAGATAGACGAGAGGATGAAGAAGACTATTCAGGCAGACCTACCCGATATTGACTTAGATGCTGACGAGGAATCTTCCCCTGATAGTAGGTCTCAAAGAAGGCCACCACAAAAGCCTGACGGGCATGGTTGGGATTATTGAATACACATTCCACTGCTCTATCTATACTACTTGGTCTGTCCCCGCTGAATTTCGTGCCAGTATTCTGCAAGGTAAGAGCATAAGCTTCGAAGTTTCTTATATATAAGCAGATAGCTCTTACGTTCTGCTTGCTCTAAGGCTCGAACGTTCCCTTTCAGTTTGTTGATGGTCTCGATGTATTCGTCCTCCTCTTCGCTATCAAAAACTATCCCCCCTCCTGCCTGAAGGTATGCTGTACCATCCTTAAACACCATCGTTCGGATAGCGATGCACGTATCCATTTCGTCAGCTGAAAAATCGAAACGGCCAACCGCGCCAGCGTATACACCACGACGTTCTTTTTCAAGCGACGATATAATTTCAATTGCTTTGATTTTGGGTGCACCGGACACTGTCCCGGCAGGGAAGATTGAGCGGAATGCGTCAAACCTGAATCAATCGTTAGAAGACTTTCGGAAATCTGCAGCAAGCAAACCTGGTCAAGCCTTCACGCAGCGTTCCAGAGACTTGAGACGTCAAATGTATCACATGGCTGAATTTTTCGACCCTCATGAGATGGTCCACCTTGACTGACTTGGGTTCACAGACACGGTTCACGTCATTTCGGGCCAGGTCTACGAGCATTATATGTTCTGCGCGGTCTTTCTCGGAAGCTGACAAGATGGCCCCTAGCTTGGCGTCCTCTTTAAAGCAGATGTTAGTGAGTATGAAGAAGACAAACGCAGTCCCTACCTTCTGGAGTCTTGCCGCGCCTTGTTGTTCCCGCTATGGCGTGGTTGAAGACGACATTTTTCTCGACTTTGCAAAGCGTTTCAGGACTTGCGCCAACGATTTGCAGGTCTCCGCAGTCGAGGTAAAACATGTATGGACTCGGATTGACCTGTCGCAAGTGTCGGTATGCATTGAACGGATGTAGGGATGTTGGACGCGCAAGCCGTTGAGATGGTACGGCCTGGATGATATCTCCTGCCACTATGTGGCTTTTCAACTTGGTGACAAATGTCTCGTATCCCTCCTTCCCCACGTTGGACACGCCTTCAACACCCAGTGTGGTTATCGGGGGCTGAGGAACTTCAGGAGTCGTGTTTACCAGGAGGGTTTTGGCTAGTCTCCGAGCCTTAGCCACAGCAGTTTGATACACGAAAGACAAATTTTCGGTGCCAGCATTTTTGGGGCTGAACACATGGGACACGACTTTCAGTGTCTGGAATATATGGTCATAGACAATGAGAGTGTCGACGAGCATAAAAACGGTTTCGGGTATCTGCAAAGTATCCTTGAGTTCACAAGCCGTCTTGGGCTCGAAATGCTGGATACAATCATAGGATATGTAACCGATAGCGCCGCCAGTGAATGTTGGAACCTCGGGAATCTTGACGTATTGGTACAGAGATAGTTCCTTCTGGAGAACAGACATGGGATCACCATTGTATTCCTCGTTAGGGCCTGTTTTGATTACTTTGAAGGGATCTGATGGACAATGAAGATGTTGTCACAAGAAAAGCAAGTAAGTATTACTCACCAGCGCCGATGAAGCTATATCGACCAATGCTTTCCCCACTGATACCAGATTCCAGAAGAAAGCTGTACTTTGAATCCTTGGCGATGCGCAGGTAGGCCATACATGGTGTGATCAAATCCGCTGGCAGTTCGACATAGACGGGCACGCAATTTCCCTGTTTTTCCTGGATGATGAGCTGCTCAACTGTTTCCAGAGGAGGATATGCGGGAAGGCTCTGGATAGGGTGAATTAGTATAACGACTCAAGTACCTGCAGTGACTCACTTGAACATCCATCACCACAGCGCAGAAGGGAACGGCGTCAATATAGGAGCAAGGCTAAGTACAAATACCGGTCAAATGTTTGAACGTCGTGACTCAGTCGCGGCCCAGTTCCGTCCATGATCACCCCGCGTTTTTCGTGTCGTCAAACTGCCGAGTCTGTCATTATTTCTGTCTACTGTCCCTCTGTCAGGGTAGGTTGCAGGTCTGCTACTCCAGGACACTTCTGAAAGGAATTCCAGGCTTCAGACGTAGAGTTGAATGTCGACGACACGCTATTCACGCTCCATATAAATCCGTATTTCTTGCGCCTCAATTTCTCTCACGCACTGCTTGAGGACGACAGTTCATCAGCGACATATGATGGCGGAACGGGTTACTTGACCGTTGTGCTAACGAAGCAGACACGGGGGCAGGAATTCCGTGATTTGGATCTTTTGGCAAAACTGTTGGCGCCTCGCCCGTCGAGTAATGAAGTAAAAATCGAAGTACTTGATTCGAGCCCTGAGGAGGATGATGATCTTGTTGCGAAAACCCAGGCCCTTAGCATAGAACCTGATGTACTGGAAGGTTCCCCTTGCACTTCAACTTCATGGGAATGTGTTGACGATTTTTACCAGCGGCTCAAAATGATTGGCAGATACCTCAGACTGTTCCTGACATTCTACCTCCCCTGCATCTTTCAAAATCTTACGGGTTTTTGAATCGCTATTCTGGATACTTCGTCCATGTTACTCACACTGAAAACGAAGTTAACGAATTAGGCGCCGAAGCGGAACAGTTGTCGCCCGAGGAAAGACGTCACAAACGTATACAGCACGAGGACGATAAATGGGATGAAGAATACTACATGTAAAGTCTTCTCGACTTATCGTGCACTGCAACCAACATGCATTCTAGGGCAGACTTCGCAGAATCCGATAATATCGAAGCGCTGTTGCTGTGGTCCCATCCTCATATCAAAGCCTCCGGAGATTTCCAGTTTACTGAGACCGAGAAACTCGTCATGCTCAACCTGCCGCGAGTGGAATGTAAGACGCATCTTCCCTCCTAGCGACCTTTACGTTGACCTGGTATACGGCAGTTCTTGCGACCGAAATGGAAACACACAATATGTACTTAACTCTGATCAACATCTTATTTTCGTATTCATACGAGACCCGGACCACGCACCACGATCCTACTCCCGAAAGTGCTTGGACCATCAGTTCTCTAACACCCTGTTTCTCAGCGCTAGATCCCCCACCCTATTGCGATCAAAGCGCCTTCCATGCGGACGTCTTTTCTCCATCTGAAATTGCTTCTACCGTCGTCGCGTCGTATAGACGCAGCCTCGCCTTTCCACTTTACCGCTCCTTTGCTCTGGCCGAGCGGTGTCGTTTAGATGTCGCCGAGCTGCTGATGAAAGGCAGAAGGACACTGGCCCGTTGCCTATTGGAAATCAAGGACGTCTTGGACCGTCATGAGGTCTATTACATTTACAGCAAAATATGGGTGAACGATTTTTGTGTCTGGATTCAAGCCTATGCGAAGTACGACATACTTCTGTTTCTACGACACCCGGGCTGATTATTATAGGGATGAAACTCTGCAGCTTTTGGGCAAATCCGTGAAATCCGCAAAAATAGCCAAGTCTTTGATTGGTTGGGATCTCGAACAACTTGAGGCATTGGTCCTTGATGCCCAAGTAAGGAGCTCAGACAGTGACGAAGATTCGGACGATGATGACATCTGATGGCCCTGCGCCAATTCGAGGACGCTGCCCACTTCCCGTTCACAGTCACCGAATTTGAGCGCGTCTACATGTTCATTGTTAACATCGGATATTAACTCTCCCGGTGAGGTTTTTGACAACAACGTTAGTTGATCGATTGGCATGACTCCTTATCTCAATCGAGTCTCTACTTTTAGAACGTCAAACGCCGGAGCCGTGTTCTGTATAGACATCAAGTAGACATAACGACTTGATCAATGTATATAGGTTAGATCTGGCAAGTTCTTCTCAAGGGTTTCTATCAAGTTTCCGCCGAGTTTCTAAAATGATTTATATATGTCTAAACTTGATTCTTCTGGCTCTAGTGGCGCTTTCGGCACATCAACGACATGTCCACGTTCACGAGTCTAACGGTACTTCGCCGACAAATAATGCTCTATCGATGGCATGTCACCACTTAGGTTTCGCCGCATCCATGCTCATAAGTCAAATCATCCTATGTTTGATGTCTGTTATGTGCCACTTAACCATTGAATTCCAAAGCATCCGATGACCGCCATTAGCCTTCCGTTTCATCGTATACGTACGTATTACGCTACCCGTGCATCTGCCCATGCCGCAGGTTGAACATAAATATAAATATCATAATCTCCGGATTACTTCCCCGTTCCGAACATTCGCCAAGTCCATATGCAGCGATCCACTTGACGGATGTCAGATGCACCACGTCGAAAGCGAATATTAATGCGAATGAATAAGTGTCCGAAACACACAATTATTATCATAACGAGATATGGCGTATTCTAAGCCGTACGGACAGATGGCTTCCTGGCATGAGCTGTCTGCTCTTCGGGAACCACATCAAAACCACTCTGCCCGAGATCTGCCGGAAGTGCGGCTGTCTCATCCAGTGGGGATGATAGAAGTCCTTCTTCTTCTGGTAGACGATTCTGCTCGGTGGTTGCGGGTAGCAAAAATGGCAGGGTAGGAACAAGCCCATTGAACATAAACTGTGACGAAGATTAGTGCGGAACAGCCTCATAAATCAGATACAATATTACCGTGCCGTAGCTGTCATGAAAATTTAATATACAAACGACTGGCGAGGATATGGAACTTACACCAATAGTGAAAAGCCGAGGACCTGCAATAATGAGACTGGCCACAGAAGTTTTTCCCAGCCTAGTCCCAAGCTGATTATCCAAATAGAAAGGGTCCTGCAGGTGTCCGTCAAAGAGCGGGCGGTCGCGCTGACATGCCGCGTAACGCTGAGCCCGAAATAATTGAACAAGGAAATGCTGCATGCAATGGCAATGCCAGAGTACAATACAGAAGGCGTGTCAATCATCTGATGCCATCCTCGGGGGATATCAAAGAACGTCGACTGATTAGAGACGGACGGTATAGAGAGGATAGGGAGAATCAGCAGAATGGAAATAGCACCGAACAAGCCTTCGTAGCCGACAGCGACCAGAGGGGGAACTGAATATTGACCTGCAGATAAGTCATCAGATCCGATGAATACACAGGAAAATCTCGGTTACGGACCCATGATCTTCTCTATAATGCGATGGAATTGAATAGGGGAAACGTTATGGTAAGGAATGATAACGGACCTTCAACAACAAACTGAGTTGCCGTGCTGAGATGGATGTCAGTCAAGTGTGTTAGAAATCAATGACGAGGTTAGCTTTACAAAATTTGGGCAAAGAGAATGAAGAAGATGCCTAACGTGGGTTGTTAAGAAGGCCTGCCGGAAACGCGGGAGAAAAACCATACCGACGAGAACAGTAGTTGCCTCGGGCTTCTCGATAGGCTCTGGCGGCGGCAAGTCGGAGCTGGCTGACGCAATCCAAGTTGGCATGGACTGTCCAACAAATTCTTTGACAGCATCTTTAATGAGCGACCCGCTGAAACCAACCAATCCAACGCCAGACATAACCACAATAAGGGACACCCATCTAAAGTTGAATTTTGACTTAGAACGAAGAGGTACACAAGTAGAAACAGGAAACTGAACTGGTACAACCAAAGCCGGCGGCGAAGGAAGGCGACACTAAAGAAGCCAACAAACAAGACGAGAGCTCCACGAGTCATTTGATAGATTGATACAGGTGTATACAGCAAACCGACATTCATCAGCTGTGGAAGTTGAGATGAAACCTGAGTCACTATCACTAGCTGCATACGTACAGTGGTTCCGGTGAGGTCACACGCCGCAGGAATCCACAGGAGCAAAACCTTGGCGCCGGTGAGAGCCTGAGGCGCGCTCTTGAGAGGGATAGACGCCCCGAGAGGGGAGTCGGTATCAAGATGGATAGGTGGTGTTCGGCGCCTAGATTGTATCCACGTGTATAGTACAGGAAGGAAACCTTGGACCAACTGAGTCAATCATGCGACCAAGATACGAAGATAGCACCTACATAGCATTTCTCCGACTGATACGGTTTATCGTTAACTAGACAACAAGAAGAACGAGTATCAACACCGACCAAACATCTGCAGAGTCTGCCATACAGGCTGTTCATAGAGAACACGATGGCTGACATCCGGGTCGTCACAGTTTTCGACACATTGCATATCCTGAAGGTTGGTTAACAGGGGCCCCACTTGAAAGATCAGCTATCGTACCTGCCATTTGCTCCAAAGTGAATTACTGGAGCCCTAGATAAGAATATTAGCAAGGTAGAGAACGGAAACGCGGAGGATATACAGTAATTATCATGCCTGCCAGCAGGAAAGGAATGTAGAGAGAATGCATCGAGGGCATGGTGGGGGACGGGAGGCGACGTAGACAAATAGGTAACCGGTTTATTTAAATTAAGAACCACGGCTGAGACATATGGGAAATAAATAAATAAATAATATTGCTTCTTGTACTATATGGCTCCAAATCTCCTGCTTCTTGACGAACTTCTTGGACCTCCCACCGCTCCCCCCTCCCGTTTCGAATGGTCCGCCTCATCCTAGGCTCTACGAAAGGTGCGTCCTCGCGTCGTCGCTCGAAATCCGGTCTCATATCTGTCTCTAGGCAATGGCGTACGTTACTTTCCCTACACTGGTTACCTCGGCTTGACTCCAGTCAAGGTGGATGGAGGTCAGTCTTGTTCGTCTGCCCCGTTCCGTCACTGATGTTCCCCAGCCATCCTCACCAGACTCGACCAGGACCTCAAAATGCTTCCGGCGAGGTCTATCACGGTTTCCGTCCGGTGTTACGAGTTAGTCCTGGGCCGCGTTGGTGTCTTACAGTCAAATGTGCTGGTGGATTACACAAAGGTTCTTTGGGAAAAGCCGGAGGGCCAAGATTATGGCGAAATCGGGGACCTCGAGCTTCCTTTCCGGTTCTCGATCCCTACCAAGGTCGGCGGCCTCAGCACGGCGTCTTTTGTGGAATACAGGTGTCTATGGCGTGTCGAAGCTAGTGAGTCTTCGTATGCCTCATTTTCCTGAATTCTGAGCTCAATTACGCCCAGTTCTCAATCATATTCCTATAACGGGCGTCGGTTCTCGGCAAGTGAAGCACGCAGAATTACCTCTAACTCGTTATGACACTCCTGCCCACTTCCTTCCTTCCCATCGTCGCCAGCAGTCATCATCTATACCTCCTCTCGACCGCCAAACTTTGAAGCCCCGCGCTCCCCGGATTCGTTATGCCATAAAGTGTCCATCGTTTCCCGTTGGTCCTATGGATCTGGTGTCCGTCCATCTGTATCTCTTACCTAACGATGCCTCAGTGTCGATTCGAAACGCGAGCGCCATCATTGAACGCCGTATACACGTCAAGGAAGCTTTAGCACGCTCGACGACGCCAGCATCTTACTCTAATACCTCAAGACCTCTCAGTCAAGCCAATTTTGAGCATCATTCACCAGCATTGTCACCATTATCGCATTCTGCAATTTCATCATACCAGGACTCACACCATAATACCCATGCATCCACATCATCTGCGTCTCTGTCTTCATCTCAGCCCACCATCACCCCGAACTCTGTTTTCCCTTCGACAACTACTCTTTCCACTGCCGAAAAACGACCTCTGCTTCACGCCGGCAGTTCTTCGGAGAGTGCTTCGACCCCACTTGCACCGTCAGAACTGCCTCACGGTCGCACATCTGTTCATCCTGTTGCCGGAATGGAATCCTCAGGTCCATTCACTCGCGATCAGAACGGTATCCTTACCAAAACTCTCACTGTACCATGGCCGGTTCCGAAGTCCAATAGCCGATGGGCTGTTGGAGAAACTGTGATAACCGATTTCGTATCCGTCAAATTCTTTGTTCGTGTCAAGGTTAGTTCATGTCGTTGTCATGCCCGCGGCTTCTTACATTAGTGCATATAGGTTGTCGTAACCAGCCCTTCTGGGACCGAGTCTTTGGAGCTAGAAGAACGGGAATTGTTTGTTGTGTCAACCAATGACACAGAACGCCAGCTTGCCCTAGCAAACTACGAATCACTTCAGCAAGAAAACCTTCGCTCAAAATCTAAATCACCCCGACGCTCCCGCCGGACACACGACGACTTGCCGGGAACTCCGGTACCGCGTCCGCCGTCGGAACGATCTGATGGGCATGCAGTCTCTTCCGGATCGTCACGGCAACCAGCTAGTCACTCCGCCAAGGGTAAAGCGCCTATCCGTAGGCCACACACTAGTGCCGGCCCACGAGACATGCTAGCCAAGTTTTCTGTGTCACGCCCACCCGAGCGCGAACCCGTGCCGTCGCTGGACGTATTCAAGAGAATCAAGTATCATCGACCGGGGACAATGGACTCAGGGAGCAGAAACGGCAGTCAGTATCTGTATGCACCAAGAATGAGCGTTGCTCCAAGTGGAAGCAGTACTAGTTCGGGGACTAGTAGCATGACGAGCATCACTTCCAGCACTTCCAGCTGCCGAAGCTCAGAGGAAGTGAGGGAGTGGGAGCAAGAACTGGCGAGGATCGAACTTCAGAGCCGGAGATCGAGCGACTTAGTTGGTTTTGCGTACAAAAGAAAGCGACCGAGCACTAGCAGTACGAGACTACTTGTGGCAGGGAAATCTTAGACTTACAAGTAGCGTTGACGGGTCCTCCTCTGAGCGCTCTGAGGTTGAGTTGATTTACACAGCATTTATCGGTATCTTTTCGCATTTTCTGTATTTGTTGTTAAACGTATATATGCTGTTCAGTACCTTGCTATCTTAGTACTAGTAAATGTCGATGTAACAATGTATTTCTGGATTTTTGTACGCTTACCGCGCGATGACGCCAGCCGAGCGTCGCTATGCATCAAATCCCGAGTCGGAAGAATGAAGCAACAGCCGAGAAGCAAATTTAGACGAGCGCCGTACTAGTCTGACTGACGTAATAATCCTTACTCTGTCTCAATCATGTCTGCTCCAGGATTTCCTTGGTTCAAAGTTACAGGAGCAACCGCTGGCTGTAAGCACTCATTTTTACTATATCCTAAGCCTTGCATCTCTGATATTGTGCATGTATACTTGTTATTTCACTTCTGCCATTTCGACATCTCGGACTCGGATTTTCTGGAATACGAAAATCATGTTTCGTTTCCATTTTGTGGAATCGCGATCCACGTCTGCATACGCGGTGACCATGGTTAGTATTGGGTCTAGGCTACCTTCTTATGAAAAGTACGGGGGAAAATATACAAGTATACTCGCGTGTCTTGACGCTTCTCTCCAGCCACCGTTCCCACCGAAGAGCAATTATACAACGTGAGTGGCTACAGTCGTATCTTACCACAGCTCTAGAAAATATGTTCACAGAGAATGCCGCTTGACATGCAACGTAAAGTCGACGCTGCCCGGGCGGCGCGACTTCAAAGAGAAGAGCAAACTACTCGGCAAATACAAGCGCAGGTCCGTGCAGCTTGTTCTGTTCCCCATTTTTCTTCCATTCATCATGCCTCTTTCCCATTTCCAACACATGTAAAACCAAACCCGCTATCCGCGTTAATCCCTCTCCTTCGCCGCCTTTGCCTTAAACTATTTTTGGGATATCCTCTGCTACTACCTCAATTTGCGCTATTCCATGCATAGTCAGCACAGGATGATAGCGATCCGGATTTGCGAAAACCCATATGGGACTCTTCTCGCAGGAAATGAGGCCCGGGAGCGGCTGTTTTGATGTATATCTGCTTACGCTTTGCCGGTCCCGTCGACGAAAATTTTGGACATGTGTTGTCATTCAGTGTAGCCGAGACTTCTAAGCTCTCGCTTAGCATCAGGAAAATATTTATAGTTATCAGAAAAACAAGTTAATTACTAGTGAACGGAGATGACGAGAGAAAAACTGGGAGCGGTGTTGAATGCTAGTAGTTCTTAAATAAGCTGAGGTGCACTATTATGTGCAAAAGGTGTAGTATGGTCTATCGTTACGAATTACAGTCGGATGCTAGTGATGAGTCTGAGATTGTCCAAACAGGTCATTATGAATTTGGCCGATCATAACGATCTATTTCTCTCTCTGCAGTTGCAGTAAATATGTGAAAAAGATGAACTATCAGTCAGACTCACCCTACATCTCTGCTCTCGTCTTCTCCCGGCGTCCGCGGCTGCCAATATTCAACCGCCCTACTCTCGCTTAATAAAGGCTCTTCTGTCATAGATTCCGGTGACGACGGCAAGTTGTCATATGATGTCCCTGCTGCCGGTTGGGAATCCACAGAATGCACTGAGGACGGCAGAGAATCTGTGTGAATGAATGGCGGATGTTTAATATGTTGACCTTCCAACAATGGGTTGGAATTTGTGGGTTCACGAGTAGCTTCCGGTGGAATACCGATCGTTATTGTAGGAATATCATGAGATGGGTTGATAGATGTTTGTGGTTCGTTAATCGTAGCGTTCATACTAGGATGATCATGATTGGCATTGAGAACGGCACTTGCGGTGGAAGTAGCACTTAAAGCGGCATTCAGTGTACTGAAAGGAGGGGGATTAGACGTTCGTTTCCGCCATAATGAATCAGTCGGTGGTGATGGAGTGCGACTTCTGGAGGGTATAAATGACCTGCGGTTACTTGGAGAGGATTCTATACCAGTCGGAGATAGCGACGGGACAGATGTTGAGGGCGTAGAAGACATGGTGAGTGAACTGGATGTTTGTTCTGACGGGGGCGCCTCAAGTGCCGAAGATCCTGGGCCAGATGACTCTGTAGTAGTAGCTGCTGCTTCTGCGTCGCTGGCTTTCGCGGCCTTCTTCTTCTCCTCTGCTTCTTTCCGCTGCTGCTCTTCGTGCTCCAGTAGCGACAAACGCATTGCCTCCATGACCATGAGCTGTTCAATGATACGTCAAGCTCAGACCTTCCAGACAGAGAAAGTGTTCCTACCTCTTCCAAGTCCTGGCCACCCAAACCTAGATACTGCTCGAAACCTTGATTCGAAGAAGCTTGTTGTCGTCTACGAGATCGCCGGCTCCCGCCTGTATCTTGGTTCTCTGCCGCCGCTGCAGCTTCCTCTGGACTCAGAGCATGCACGCGACCGCTTGTTACACCAACAGGAATAAGGCGGTCGCCTACTTGTCGCATAATTATCCGCCTGTTCGCGCGGCGAGTAACAGCTGCTCTCACGGCGGCCAACTTAGCTTCCCAGTCAGGCCGAATTTGATCTTGGAAGAATGCACGACGGTAAGGATAGTCACGAAAAAAAACTAAGATATGAGACCAACCAATCGTCACAACCTCTGGACTATCCGCACTGAAACTCTTCTGTCGACGTTTATGTGTTGGATAACCAGCTGTTGGTATTAACGGCTGAGAGCCTTTAGGTGAGTCGGACGACCACGGAGAGATCTAGTAAGCCGGCCGCATTAGCTCAGAGTCCAGTGGAGAGATACTTCAGAGCGACACACCGTCCCGTCACTTCCAATACCTGTCCGCCATGGAGGTGGGGTATACACTACACCAAAATGCTCCTGGACGCAGTAGGGGCAAGCAGCAGGGTCAGAAACCAGATGGGTGGTAGTCGGTTCACTGCGCTTTATCTGTACAAAGCATTCGGTACAAATTGGATGGTCGCAGCAGCGGGAATGGTTAATGTTTGGGGGATAGTACTGAGAGACATGACGTAATGACGAAGGGTTGTAGTCAGAGCAATAGCAGACTCACAAGAAAGCAAATAGGACACTCAACGGCGCCTCTGTAAACGGAAGCCTCAGGACGCGCAGGTTCCTTGAGCGTGCTCGGTCGTTTGCTACCTGACTTGGAAACATTCGAGCTGGGCGCGGCTTCAATTCGTGTCGTCTGGTCTGCATTCTCGGGATCCGGTAGTTCCTTCCTAGCCGCAAGTATCTGGTCGTCATCCCACGATTCCTCGTAATCCTCTAGTGGCCGGTAAAATGGCGCCAGTCGTCGAGCACAGATGAGCTGTGAGACGACAGCTTGGTTCCAATCTCTGGGACCTGTGTAAACGCCCTGGGGCGAAAGATGGCCAAAGTCTACAGTATCATCGTGATGACCGCGGCCGGAAGATGATGAGCTGTTCCCCATGCTGATGCCTGCACAAGAGACAAGGCAATGAAAGAATCCCCCAAGCTCAATGACTTGGATCGTTGCTGTCAGTGCTAAGTAGTAAGTGGCTGTTATGTGATTGTTTGTTGCTGTTGAATTCGCCTTTCCAACCGCGGTCCCAGTCACTTGTCGACGCGCTCACTCATTGACAATGATGGGAGCGTTGAGCAGGACGTCCAGATTTGTAGTCATTGCTAGAAAACAAGCCAGGGCCCGACGGGGGTAACGGACATGGTACCATTGCATACATATGTTCTTCGACAGCTGTAGATTACTTACACACCGTCGATTTCAGATTTCTCCGTCCCATGTCCATCTATATACCTCGAGATTGTTCATCCGCACCACACATGAGTCACATCGAAAATCCTCCGATGGTTCCACAGGGTGACGTTTTCCCCGCGAGCCAGGGCTTCGGTAAATGTATCCTTGACGATGGGTTATCTGCGCACCAATACCTTGTAGTTTTGACAGCTTCTTCGACGAAGCTACAGATCTGCCAAGTCAAAGAATAGGATTCGAATGGTAGATAGCAAGGGTGGGGAATTAGAGGGCTGTAAGAGGGCTGTCTTCGAATAGAAGAACCTCAATGCGTTGTCGAAGAAATACGTGAGACTTTCCAAGAGATACTTCATGGTCAGCACAAAGAGAGATCGCATTCAAAGTACCTGCAGCAATGGTACCTGTAAGTGAGAACTGATACGTCCTCTCCCGGGTGATACGGTAGAATCTGAACTGATAACGAGACTAGGACTTGAAGCTTGACCATGTGTAAATCATGTAGTCTGTCATAGATAAAGACTGCCGGAAAGAAGCTAAAAACTTTATTTCCGATACGTATAACTCATCCCCGGTAGGAAAACCAGTGCTTGTATGACTGAGGGCCAGCGCCGCCAGATTAAGGTTGGTAGCTGTCGAACAGAATCAAAGTCCATGTCCTCGTATTTTTGTTCCGTCATGATGACACGGCGAATATGGGGGCCAGCCTCCTAACCGCGAAATCATGAATGTATAGATGCATTCTCGATGGGACTGGTACATTCCTTTCATTCAAGCATGGTATCTCTTGCAATGTATATTGTCGCTATGAGTTGCATCAAGAAGCAGCAGGATCGGTAGAACTATTCGGTATCTACAGCTCGGAATAGCAGACGACGAGCGACAAGAATTACACAGTGAACTGTCCACGATGTCTGCACCTTCAATCAGTTTATAGGCGATATAGACACAGAAGCGGCAAGAATAAGACACAGCAATCCAGCTATACGATAATGCCCGGCACGGGGAAGGGCTTTGCTTTTGGATTATCGTCACGTAGTTGAATGTAGTCACCGTGATGGCGCAAAGGAACGGTCGTCCTTGGGCCGCAGTATAGTGGGCTTGAAGTGTCAAGATTCCAGGTGATGACTCTTGAGTTCCAAAGTAGCAAACGCCCCTTGACGCTTTCAAAGGTCTAACGAGTGGATACGTGGAAAGGTGACAGGAGAGCAAGCCAAGATAACTTTTTGCCGTAGGCAAGTGCGTTCCTACCCGGAATTCTGGCCGCTTGAAGCTTGCCGTGTCAAGTTCACATGGTGATCACCGAGCAGTGCGATAGAATGCACCAATACCAGGCAGTACCAGTGACCAACAGTGGTACGGTAGCAAGGAATAAACGGCAACAGGCTTAGCCGGATGGTTGAGGTCTGGTCGCCGGCAACTCGAATGTTCGGGAGGTGACGTGGCCCCGTACTTCCACGTGGATCAACGTTCCTTCAAATTCTCGCTGGTCGATCTCTTGGTCACGACTCTCTTTTCTCTTTTATGACCTGTCGCCCGTAATTTTGGCCAACTAGACGATATAACTGTCATACCCGGCCTGCCTTCGTTCTTCATACCCCGGTATCATGGAAGCTCCCTGGACAAAGTCTCCGGAAGAAATACTTCAACATTTTGGTGTGGACCCAAGCCGCGGTTTAACTTCTACTCAAGCCGCTAAGCATGCTGAACTGTATGGGAAGAATGGTACGAACGCAATCTCGTGCTTCAATGGCGCAATCGCTCATTCGCATACCTTATTAGAGTTACCTGAAGATCCTCCTACTCCTCTCTGGGAGTTAATTCTAGAGCAATTCAAAGATCAGCTTGTCCTCATTCTACTTGGATCCGCCGTTGTTTCATTCGTCCTTGCCGTCTTCGAGGATACTGAAGGCGGTTTTTCCGGCACCGCGTTCGTAGAGCCGCTCGTCATATTTCTCATTCTAGCCGCCAATGCGACTGTTGGCGTTATCCAGGAGACGAATGCCGAAAGAGCAATAGATGTACGCTTCGATTCAATCGTCTCTTCGGATATTGCTAAATTCCACAACAGGCTTTGAAAGAATACTCGCCAGATGAAGCCAAGGTCATAAGGTCCAGCCAGCTTGCGCGAATTCATGCCACAGAACTCGTTCCTGGTGATATCATATCCATTTCCGTTGGAGATAAGATACCCGCAGACTGCCGATTAATCTCCGTATCTTCGAGTAGCTTCAGGGTCGACCAGGCTATTTTAACGGGAGAAAGCACAAGTGTCAACAAGTCTGTTGACGTTGTTACCGATGCTAGAGCTGTCAAGCAGGACATGACTAATATATTATTTTCCGTACGTCACATCTACTTGCCACCAGTGTACGTACTAATATATTGCCAACTAGGGAACAACCGTGGTTAACGGGAACGCGAAAGCAATCGTTGTCTTTACCGGAGAACATACCGCCATTGGTGACATTCATAAATCCATCACGTCGCAGATTTCGGAGAAGACGCCATTGAAGCGCAAACTCGACGATTTCGGAGACACTCTGGCTAAAGTCATCACCGTCATATGCATTCTTGTATGGATAGTCAATATACGCCATTTCTGGGACCCTTCACATCAAGGTGCTCTACGCGGTGCCATATACTACTTCAAAATTGCAGTAGCCTTGGCTGTTGCCGCCATTCCCGAGGGTCTCGCTGCTGTCATCACCGCATGCCTTGCACTGGGCACCAAAAAAATGGCCCAGAATAACGCTATCGTCCGCAATTTGCCCAGTGTCGAAACCCTAGGATGTACAAATGTCATCTGCTCTGACAAGACCGGGACATTAACCACGAATCAAATGAGCGTTTCGAATGTATGTCTTGATGAGAGCCATGGAAACCAATGACTTACGTTCTTATTTATTAGTTCCTCACTGTTGATCAATCGGGCCGTCCTCGTGAATATACCGTCGAAGGCACCACCTTTTCGCCCTACGGATCGGTGACTTCTGTTGATGGCAAAGGGGATCCAGCTCAATTGACATCAGACTCTCTACAACGGTTGGCTGAGATCAGTTCTATATGCAATGACTCTAAGATTGTCTATCATTCGGTGCGTTGAGATGCCAATACCCTTGCGGAAGCTTTCTGATACGGTCCTTTTTCAGGATAAGGACGCATACGCCAATGTCGGTGAACCAACCGAAGCTGCCTTGAAAGTTCTTGTCGAAAAAATCGGCTGCACCGATGCCGAAGTCATGAAATCGTTGTCCTCACTGTCACCCTCTGACCGAACCAGCGCCGTCAACGAGTACTTCGAAAGGACTATCCCTCGGCTCCTCACCTTCGAATTCTCTCGGGACCGCAAGATGATGTCGGTGTTGGTGAAGCTAGAACAGGGAGGTGCCCTTTTCGCCAAAGGAGCCCCTGAATCTATCTTGGAACGATCCACCTCGGCTCAGGTAAATGGAAAAACAATACCTATGACACCTGAGCTACGGGAGGCACTGTTGGAGAGGACTCTCGCATATGGATCCAAAGGCCTTCGGACACTAGCCATGGCATACACCAAAGTTGACGATGTCGACTCTGCTCATTACCTGTCTGAAAGCTCCAAGGACTATTCCCGATTCGAGCAGAACCTAGTGTTCGTTTCCCTCGTGGGCATGCTTGACCCTCCGCGCCCTGAAGTAAAAGGCGCGGTGGCCAATTGTAAAGCTGCTGGCATTCGTGTTGTCTGTATAACCGGTGACAATAAAGGAACGGCGGAGACTATTTGCAGGCAGATAGGAATCTTTGATGAGGACGAGGACCTGACTGGCAAGAGTTATACGGGACGGGAGTTAGACCAGCTTACGCAGGAGGAGAAAGTTGTCGCAGTCCAAAGAGCTAGTCTCTTCTCGCGCACGGAGCCGGGGCACAAGAGTCAGCTTGTGGATTTACTACAGGGACTCGGATTAGTTGTGGCCATGGTACGTTAATACTTTGCCCCTGGGTTACGTGTCCTCAATTACTTTGCAGACCGGTGACGGTGTCAATGATGCACCTGCCCTGAAGAAAGCTGACATTGGTGTCGCAATGGGAAGTGGTACAGACGTCGCAAAACTAGCCGCCGACATGGTTCTGGCTGATTCGAATTTCGCGACGATAGAGAAAGCCGTCGAGGAGGGTAGGCTTATTTATAATAATACTAAACAGTTTATACGTTACCTTAGTACGTGTTTTTTTTTTTTTACCTCCCTGGATACCTCTATTGACCAAACTTTTCAGTATCCTCCAACATTGGCGAGGTTGTTAGGTTAGTCTGCATCTGATTGATTCTGCTGACGGTCGTTATTCATGCAAGGCCTTTTCCAGCATATTCTTAACCGTTCTTCTTGGCATGCCTGAAGCTCTAATACCCGTCCAACTGTTGTGGGTCAATCTCGTCACAGACAGCTTACCGGCGACCGCGTTGGGATTCAACCCCGCGGATCACTCCATTATGAGGGTGCCCCCTCGAAACAGTCGAGAACCGCTTGTCGGCAGCTGGCTCTTCGTCCGATACATGGTCATTGGGATGTACGTCGGTTGCGCAACCGTCTTCGGGTACGCGTGGTGGTTTATGTTCTATACGAACGGGCCGCAAATATCCTTCTACGAATTGGTAGGTCCCCAGTGTTCTCGACTTGCGTTCTTTCTCACAACCGGCCCGTAGACACACTTCCATCAGTGCTCGGCACTTTTCCCAGACATTGGATGTGAAATGTTCTCAAATGAGATGGCCAAGCGGGCAACTACCATCAGTCTGTCCATCTTGGTGGTCGTGGAGATGTTCAACGCAATGAATTCTTTGTCGGAGAACGAAAGTTTGTTAAGGCTTCCGGTGTGGAAAAACCCGTTCCTCGTGGCGGCAATCACTCTGAGCATGGGACTACACTTCATGATTCTCTATGTACCGTTCTTTACTGTGGGTCTTGCTTCTACTACGTCCGAGATATGTTCTGATCGAGATGCTTTAGACATTGTTCGCCATCACACCGTTGAACTTGGATGAATGGAAGGCCGTCATCTATATCAGCGCTCCTGTGATACTGATCGACGAAGTGCTGAAGTTGATTTCGGTATGTCCCGCCATCTCTTTAGCTGACCAGTCTCGCTAAACCATTTCAGACTATGTATGTTGACCCCCCTTCAAAGGCAAAAATAGAGTAGAATTTATGGTAGTGTAGCACGGCCCGGCATAAAGTAAAGCTTTGAAAATCATGAAACGCGATGACAAGGAAGGACTGATGTGGCCATCTTGTGTGTATATATTTGGATACGTCAACCCCTCTTGGCAGTCGAGTATCCGGGGCCGTCGGTTTTAGCCTCTCTCGCCATTGACCCTCCCGGCTGTAAAGCCCTCCAGACACTCGCTTCACCCTCGTTCCTTTGACCACCGTCATTTTACGTTTTTTTATCGATAAAAACTCATATCAAGCCACTTAAAGTCATGTTCTTCCATATCCCCCTCGTCACTCTCGCCCTGTCCCTCGCTGCCTTTGCCGTTCCTCACGACAACATTCATGCCCAACGCCATAACGGCGTCGCTAAACGAGCTCGTGGAGACCTTAACAATTTTGTTAAGCGATACGATAACGCCAGATGGACATTTTATGATGTCGGGTTGTCAGTATAGTCACCAATATCCATAGTCGTTTCCAGTAATCTGACTGTCGTCCTTAGAGGTGCCTGTGGCACGAATAGTGTTGCAAGCGATTTTGTGAGTCTTTCGAGGGCCCCCATATGAAATCCATTAACTTTTTCTAGATGGTCGCCCTCAACTCACAGGTAAATCATTCCATTTGCAATTCATTCTCCGTAGCTCAATATTATCCGCAGCAATATGGGAGTGGATATCCTGGTCCTAACTGCTTCCAGACAATCACTATGACATACAATGGAAAGACGACGACTGCGACAATTTTGGACGAGGTGAGTGGCTCGCCCCGACCCTAGTAACGAGCTGATATTCCTCCTTTAGTGCCCCGGTTGTCCTTACGGAGGCTTGGATTTGTCTCGTGGTCTCTTCGACTTCTTCGCCGATGAATCGGCCGGCGTCATTTACGGGACGTGGAATTTCGGTAGTGGCGGAGCTGCAGCTCCGAGCTCATCATCGTCCACTTGGGTCGCACCCACAACGACCAGTACTACTCCTCAGTGGACCCCATCGTCCACTTCGTCCACTTCTCAGTGGACGCCCTCGACCACTAGCACCACTTGGACCCCACCAACTACTTCATCGAGCTCTACTTCAAGTTCGTCCAGCTCAAGCTCCAGTTCCGCTTGGAGCACATCATCATCGACATCCTCCTCTTCTTGGTCCTCCTCTTCGTCGTCCTCGGCATCGTCCTCATCTTCCGATTCGTCGTCAACTTCTGCTTCCAGCGCATCGGTGTGGTCGGGGTATTCCAGCAACTCTATCGCTGTTCCAACTGGTACTGTTGAGCAGTCTACCAGCGGTCCGCAGAACCTGTATTACATCGTTCAGGCTGTGGTCAACGCAGCGGGCGTACTGGTTGAGGGAGCCCAGGTCATAACCTAGATTGAGACGCGTCACGTAGCTTCTGACTCTAGCAGCCTTGAAGCTTGAAGCTTGGAAGATGATTTGGTTTCATCGTTATTATTATTATCAGCATTTCAAACATTGTTATACTTCCGTTGACCATTCTGTGCTTGCTTGCGCTGCTGGATACCCTTGTTTGTCACATTCATTGAATTACCCTTTTTCTCATCGATATTTCTTGACATTTCTCACCTTGCACCTTGCAAGCACTTTCTTTTTTACTCCATGTGGGTTTTATTTAAATGACGTTGCGGCATAAGACATATAAGTATATCTTAATGTATGTTCATAAGGCTGGCGCTTATAATAGCAGTTTTTATACTTGTTTGTGAAAGGGGAATGGCTGGTGATGGACTTGTTTAAGGATGAGAAGCACTGGTTGAGACCGAAAGATGGCTAGCGGTATCGAAGACCACTTGCATCGAAAAGTAAAGGGTCTCTAAAGCTTCGAGAATCCAAGTTTCATTAATATTAGGATCAATGGCTAACGTTAACTCAAAAGCGTAAACCCTATAACCGCTACGACCACCGGAAATCAAACTCGGGGAAACAGCATTGACAGACGTCCACGCCTTTATTTTTTTAGAATATTCTGACAGTCAATTTACGGGCATAGGACAGTAGCGACTAGGGTACATGGTAGCAGAGTATGTTGTCATTTACAGAAGCCGATCACCGCGTAATTTGAAAAAGGGGACGCCTCATTGCAGCCGGTTAGCTTCTTCACGGCTACCACCATGTCGACGTCGATGTCGAGCGGTCCGTCGTCGCCAACCTTCACCTCTGTCTCGACGACCTCATCGTTCGACATGGTGTCGCCGAGGTCCCGCTCATCGTCCACCGTGTCTTCCCAGTCATTCATCTTGTCTGAGGACGACGACTCCGACGACGAGATTGTCTGGAGCGTCGCATCCTCTGGCATTTTATCGCAATCCAACATATCGACCGAAAGTAGTCTTTTCCCTTTATCAGAGGACGACTTCGTCCTTCTTGATCCACCTAGCACCCTTGATACTCACAACGGTCTCTCGACACCGAGCACTGTCGTATCTCAAGCTTCTGATCATACTTCTTCCATCAGCCTACCTTCCGACTTTGCGAGTCTTTCGCTCACCGCTACTACCCCAAAGCGAAAGGCAAAGGCCAGCAAGCGAAAGAAGAAGCGGTTACCCCCTGCTACAACGTCCGCCGCAGCATCTTCGGCCCCTCCAGAGCGACCGTCGTCAGTAGCGACCCTGACTGCAGCTTCGACGCCGACGCCTAAACCTAAGCGTAGACGTTCTCGTAAGTCCAAGAGCTCTGTGCCGCATCCAGGTTTGGGCGCCCGCTCTGTTGTGGACGACATATCAGAGGGAGTATCTGAAAGGGGCGATGAGGTCTCTGTACCTTCATTGTACGACGATGCTGTCCGATACATAACCTCGTACGTCCCATCTGTGTCTTATCTCACCTCTATCTCACTCGTATGTACCCTAGATTCCTTACCAATCCAGCAGCGAAGGAGACTGTATGTCACTTGCGCCTTCTTCAGTCTCTCATTATCGAACTGGGACTAGCAACGTCCTCTATTCCCACTTCCCTCACGTCAGCAAAAACTCTCATCAAGTCCCAAGCGTTCGTGAATATTCGAGATTATCTCGCTCTTCGCGGACAGGGTCTTGCAGCTGTTCAGAGAGCCATGCATCCCAGCAGGTCTGCTTTGCGCAAGGATATCAAGAGAAAGGGGAACCAAGCGTCGCTCAAGTGGGTTAAGAAGAACGGATTGCAGGTCTTGCTCGTGTCCTGCTACCCTTGATCAGCGAAATTTAAGGAGACGAGCACGGAATTTTATAAAGATGAAGACCTAATTTCCATTGTATTGTATTTCTCTCTGTTTTTTGTTTTTGGAATTCTGCGCTACCATTTGATTCACAGTTATCTACCGGTTCTCACAGCCATTCTCTGTTTGTATACAGCAATGTGCTTTTTTCGTTCCGTCATTGTTGTCATACTATCATACCATCACCAACCAAACGTTACCCTTTGCTCAATCTGTTTACTACATATCAACATGTCTACATATTCCCTTACTTAACCACAAATGAATCAGGGATCTGCATCTGAAAGACTTGGCTTGATGGCCTGATCGCAACAGGATTAAGCTAGGGGGTAGACTATATTTTGTTACAATTTTCGTATCTTCCAATATACGACGCTATTGTTGTATCCAGCTACGGCGGTCTGTTCGACCTCAACTTTTCGACTCCATAACCGACCTTGGAGATCCGTCACTTTCGCTCCCGTTCGTTTTCGAAGAATAGTCCTCTCGTCGCCCATATTGACCGTGGTCGGTACAGGAACACTCGACTTTTTCCCATTCCCAAGCTCGGAATCTTGATTCTTTCCCCAAGCCAAGAGATCGCATCCTGCCCTCCCGCCATCCGTCGTGTCGAGAGTCGATAGAACATGACCTGTCTGTGATACGCTTACTGATCGCGGGACAATCGGTACTATGCTCCGGGTAGCATCGCTATCTGCACTTTAGAGTAAGTATCCAGACCAGCACGGTAATTCAGTACCAACATTCAGACAGATTGCCAATATTCTTCGCTCGTACTGGTGTGCCCTGGGCGTTGCTGAACAAATTATTGCCGAGGCCGCCCCACTGGCCATTTCCGCACATGTAGATGTCCGCTTTGCCTTCGTCCGGATATTCAACTTTGAAAGAAGTCAAGTCACCTCCTGATAAGACTTTTTAGCTTTCTGCAAGAACTGGTGATGTATATGAAATGCCTACCCGCAGAGATATCGACGCATTTACTGTGCGCCTGGTGAGACATTCGCCACGGGATAACTTCAGTAGGAACCGCAATCGTAGGTACCGTAATACTGCCGCCCAACCCGATCTGACTGGACATAATAAATAAGACCAGTCGGTTCCATTGAAACGGTCACTGTTAAGGTCCTTACCCGTATTCATTCGCTCCCCAGCCCAACACTCTACCGGTAGTCGTTCGAATGAAACTGTTCCGTCCACCCGCAGCCACCTGGCTTACTGGGACGCCCTGTAGCGAAGGGATCTCATAAATAGTCGGGCAGAATCTAATCGTGTCATTGTCCTTCCAGGCTTCTGAGGAAGAATTAGATGCAAGGGTGAGCATAAGAATAAATACATACCGTGTTCTTGTCCTGAGCGAATACCACTGAGTGATTTTGGTACAAGTTGTACTGGTAGAACCGAATGACCAAAGGGATGACTAGGGTCGGGAACTTCGATTTTTCGGAATCCAAGCTGGCCGTATACGTTGGCGTTACTGTTCACGGGATGCGAAAATGCCCTCCCCGTGTTTGTTAATGCCAACAAATGGTCGTTTCCTGCGGACATTGACACAAACCTTGAAAGATTTTCAAAAAACGAAGTATATGGATGTAAAAGAAGGGCCCACGATTCGCGTCTTTTCAGTTGCTGCTGGGGCTTTATCTCCACAAAATCAACAGTCTCTTCTTTACCCCACAGCCAGCCCATACGCCACCAGGGGGACTGTGTGGGAGATCCAGCAGGTAACGACTGCCTCGAAGCAGATGCTTCCATAGCATAAATTTGCCCTGATGCGGAAAGGGCGTACAATTTTGATTCCGTCAACTGAAGCTGTACGATATTCTGAATGTCAAGTATAAGCCATCTTTCTTTAGAAGAAGATAGGATGTGTCGCACCTTGTTTCGTAGAGTCAGCGCAGGACTATCATTTTCCGCGGAGCCAAAGTGTCCTGTTCCCCATTGATACACGTCTCCTCGAGCATCTATACACGCTGCATGTTCCTTGTGCAGGACCAGGTCTCTGAGTGCGACGTTTTCCAGCCACTCTGCAATGGCCGGTGTGCGGATAGAATCTGGGTCTTCCTTGTCTAACAGCAGTGTTTTGGACCTGGTACCATCATGGTTAGGCGGTAACAAACGTTGAAGGGTGACACCACGCACTTATTAGAGCCCCAGACAACTGACTGTAGCGCCTCTGAATTTTTCACATCGCTGTCTCTAGTTACTTTTGAAGATGTTTGCGAAGGGCCAGGCCATTCACTGTCATTATGTATGATTTCTCTGTTCGAGCGCCATATCAAAGCACCAGAAATAACGACTGCAGACACTACAATTGCGGGTGATGCATATGGAGGTTGTTGACGGAGAGGTGAAGAAGTATGGATGTGGCGTAACCTTGACTTGAGTGTGGAGGCCGCTCGTCTGTACATGCGAAGGAAAGTGATGAAGGAACCAGTCTCAGATGATGAAACCGTCAAATGCTTCGGCCCGGGGTCCCGCGAAGTAAAAAATCCATTATCTTAGTCTATACCTACAAGACACGCTGGAAGTACTGATCCTTAGGCCTGCTGTTGTGCTGATGAAACTGCCTTATCCCAAATCGATCTATCAACGGTGACCCCTCCAGCTGCCTTCCACAACCTTGCTAGCCAGTAAGCAGGCTCCTGCCACTTGCCCTCAAAAGTGACGACGTTAACATCACATTCACCAATATTGCGCGCTTCTTGGATAAGCACCGCATCGACAGGTACAACCGCCATCTCTGGATCAATACTGATATCCCAACCCATCGCTGAGGCTATGACTCTGGCTTGCTCGCGCAGCGCCTCGTGCTTCCGAAGAGTGACCAACGGTTTTTTGTTCTTGATGGATTGGATGAACCTGCGTTTCTCGCCGCCGGCCACGTACCAAAGGGCATATCTCATGGCGTAGAGGTTCGAGGGGACCGTGGCGAGCACTTCTTGTTTAACGGCGGTAGCCAGTTCAAGCATTTCCTGCTCATCCTTCAATGTCCAAGGCTCATCCTCTTGAATCTCGGTGTTGTCATTTCCATGATTTTGGTGGGTGACAGTCTGGACGGTGGATGTGGTGGGGTTGGTTTGTACTTTGTTGAATGGTCTGACAGAAAACAATCTATCAGAGGGGAAGACATGGTCTCCGTCGGGATGTCTAGGAGTCGTACTGTTCAGAGGGCGATTCAGCGACAGATATAAATTGTTCATTTTGGAAACAAGGTCACCCCGTTCGTCGTCAACCAGAGGTGCATCCAGGCGGCGAGGGTTACAAGATTCATTAACCTTGTGAGGCCTATAATCTTGGGATGTTTTGAGAAGGCACGAAGAGTAGACTCAGTGAGGCAAGTTAATAGGACAGGTTTAGGGGAGGTTGATGATGATGTTGCACAGTGAAGGAGTACAAGTGAATCGATAATCTGCCATTCATTGAAACGCATTCCAGCGTGGTCATCCTCGACGCCGAGTACAACGAAGGTTTGAGAAGGCATTTGACGATTTCAAGCAGGCGAGATGGAAAGAAGAGGTGGGTTTATTGCCGGCGCCGGAAGGGGGGTGGCTGAGCAAGCACAAATGTGAACACAATGGAGTCTGAATATAGTAAGGACGACAGAGGTTCATTTGTCTCGATCTCAGTCGCAAGCAAGCCCGGCCCGCGAGTTAAATGGGCGCTCACAATGAAACAGCCGCAAAAAATCCTTGAGATTCATGCTGAAATTAAAGACAAGTAAAGTAGATCTAGCGCTGAGCCATCTTCTTTTTCTTCTTGCGCTTGACACTTGCATCTGCGCCATCCCTCTTCCTCTTGCCTCCCACCGACTCTTCCTTCTCTCCGGTAAGCTTGGCCTTCTTGGTCTGCTTTACCACCTCTTTGCACATCGCATGGATCGATGTCGACGATTTGAATGCTGTGGAGGCAGACAGCTTCTCCGACAGCTTTGCCCAGCTCGACGATGCCCAAATGGCTTCAATATCTGGCGATGAAGAGAGGCGAGATGTCTGTCTTATCGACAGCAACACTAGTTTGAATAGATCTTTCATCTGAGCTGCGTTGACGGATGCCTTGTCGTCGCATGCATCATTTATCAGCTCATGCAATGCTTCACGCAACGTTGTCATGAATGCTACTACGTCCGCGTCTGATTTCTCCTGAAAATGATGTGAGCTCATACGTTAAACACAGCAAAGATGGAACGTCCGTACAATGGTCGGCAATTGAGAGACAAGGGCGTGTATCAGACGGAATGCCTGACACTGCCGATACACGTTAATCGCTTTTTTAGACGAGTCGATGAAATCCTGGCGTAAACACCATCCCAGCGTCGGGAACCGCTGGATGAAATCTTGGAAAAAGTTGAGATTCAAAGCGGAATTCTTGCGGGTCAAGAAATCGACAAGGGATTCCCGGTATGCATCAAGTACCTGGTCTACGCCCTGTTGAGCAACCAGAACCTTGGCCAGATATAGACTGCAAAAGCTCAGAGTAGCTAACAGATCTGATGAACGTGCTTTGCGTGCATGCGTGTGTAGTGATTGAAGGGCGGAGGCAACTTGAGCCACAGGGGCAGTAGGTACGTCCCTGGCTTTTGCTATGCGGGATCGGAGGATACCCTGAGTTTTGTCAGAGAGCTGCTTCTCGTCGGTGCCGGAGGCACCGATCAGGTCGACCAGAGGCAGGATGAGATTGATCACAAGGGGACTTGAAGGCTGCTTCTTGAAGAACAGATCAACAAGGTCGAGCACCCTGTTTTTGAAATGCGTGGCTTCACGTTGTGCATCAACATCTTGTATTAAAGTTAGAGTTGTTCTGGGTATGAGATGATTATCACTAACCTTTAGACGTCTTCCCGACTTGCATTCGGGTCTTGAAGACCTCCGCAAGTTGCCCGTCTAGTGCCAGCATCTGATCATCGTCCATCATTATCTCATCATCATCTGTATCGCCAGTGACAGGTTCCACGCCGTTCATTTTCAGAGCCTCTAGGATTTTATTCCGAAGCTCGTCGTCCACGTCTTCTTCAGCATCATCATCGCTTGCATCATCGGCACTCTCTTGCTCGCTAGCGGATTCGCTTTGATCTTCATCGCCTTCATCTTCGGACACGTCTTCGTCTCCACTTCCATCTTCTGAATCTTCGGCACTGAGATCCCGAGTTTCGAGTTGCTGTACAAAGGGATCATATTAGAAAGGAGTTTCCATCTTTTTCAGAGAGGCTTACCGTAAGAATAAGATCGATGGAGCTCTCTTTTACTAAAGGTGTCAAAGATGCAAAGGCCTGGTTCGCGATAGTTCGCAGGTATCCCGTAGGCTTCTCTAATAGACCGATGATTATGTCTATCAAGCCGTCAATAGGATCCAGAGCTTCTTCATTGTCATCATTGACTTTGGCGGCCTTCTTGCTTTTCTTGCCTGCCTTGTTGCGGGGGAAAAGGCGTTCCACAAAGTCGATGCACGACTATAGACCGGCACGATAAGCCCCAAAAAGCGCCCACGAGGCAGATCGCTTACCTCCAGAGTTTCTACTGCGGTATCATCTTCTTCACTGGTGCAATATTCATGAACTACTAGCCCTGAAAGTAACAGCTGGCATCCTTGCGCTGCGTCACTGCCAGAGGTGACCTAGATCCTCAAGATCAGCATATAATTGCCTCGGTACAAGTAAGGTTTACCTTTCTGAGATGGGCATCTAACTCTTTGGTTCTCGCTCGAACAGTTTGGACCTCTTCGTCGGGATCCAAAAGATATGATACGTTCTTTTCTTTCTCTAGGCCTTCAATTGTTGTAACAATTTTGTATACCCAATAGTCTCCATCGGTGGCCATGGCTGAAGATTTTAAAGTCTTCGTTCCGTCCTCTAGCGCACAATAGATTGTAGTGAGCGGGAAAACTATACATGGACTTTTCATGGCGCTTACCATTGGTTATTGTGACGGTCTGATTCGTGAGGTCGGAAAGACAGCTCAAGAGTCGACTGCGACTGTACAACCTAAGAGCATCAGACAGCGGTGGCTTGAGTACACAGTCCGTCTACAGGAGACAAGTAAGTATAGAGAATTCAGATGTGAAACGGAGGAACATACGCCACGATACGAAATCTGCTTAGCAGGTTTCCGTACAATGAAGAACCCGTTGACCACAAACCACTCCAAGATTTGTCGAATCCAGTCATCTCGTTTGGGTATGGAGCCATTTTTAATCAGTGCTACGAGCTGATCCATAACCCAAGATCTACGTGCATTTAGCCCTTCTATGTCATCCCTGTTTGGTGTATTTAGTAGGGAAGACTGTATATAGATTGCAGGTGAAACACATACCTGTCTACACCTTCATTGCCATTGAATTGGGAAATCAGATGGTCCACATAGTGGGTAATGCCATCCGCATTCATCGAAGAAAGGATAGATTCAACGGTTTTCGTCTTGGTCAACTGATCAAATTGCCGGCTACCATTTACGCCAGTAAGCTGAACAATCAGTCCCATACCCAGTTGTGGCCTCTCTTTCACGAAATTGGATACTTCGATAGCCTACTTATATATCAGACATGCCCTGGACACGGGAAAGAATGACCAACGGTTTGTTTGGCGGCCTTGTGCAGATATCTGTCTGATTTCGATGAATGGTTGATCCAAGTTCGCATGAAATTTTTCGTAAAGATCATAGGAATATCATCGGCCGGTACTCGTGGCAAAGCCTTTTGAAAAACTTGGAAGCCCCAGTACTTTCGTTCCGGAGAGGACGTAGAGGAAAACAGACATTCTACAAAGAGACCTTCAGCGATGACAGATGGGCACAGAAAAATGAGGTATACCGTCAACAACTATTCTGAAAAATTCCGGAAAAGTCCCTTTCGTCTGCTGATTAGAGCCTGGGCTGGGAAGCAGATAATCGAATATTATGTCCCAAACAAAGTTTAACTCAGGTTTCCATGAGCTCCCGGAAGATTTGGAGTTGCTTTCTTCGTCGTCAATGTCCTTGGAAATACCCTCAGAGGACTATCGAAGTAGAGGAGGTGATAACAGACCTTGAGTATCTGTCCGAGAGTATGGTAATTTCCGGTGCTGAGCAAGTCAGGATTTTTGAACATTGGAGAGGTATATTTTCGCCAATCGTGATCGGGGCACAGATGCTGGAGTTTTAGCATCAGAGCCACCTTTTCAGGTGTCCACTGGGAGATGCTGCCCAAGGTCGTTTCGATGGAATAACCAAAACCCTCCTCCTTCCAAGTAACACCCGATGAGTTGAGAGCTTCCAATGCCAGAAGGATCGTCCACCAGGCACTTTCTCGCAGCCAGCTTTTCTTCTCTCCAAGCGCCACCAATTCTGATACGATGTCCTTGAAGCTCTGTAAGGACGATGCAGAGGTAGAAGAAGATGCAGATTCCGGCAAAGGATCCGTCCGAATAAATAAGCCCGACTGAATGACCGCGGTGATTCCAAAAAGACGAGCAAAGAGGACGTCTCTCTCTTCCTGTCCAGTCATGGACTTTTGAGTTTTCGTAGCATCCATGATCAGGTATAGTATTTGTGCACATGTGAACGTCAGGATTCTAGACAGAAGCTGTTATAGAATGTGCATTAAAAAAAGCAACCAAAACAAAATGGCATGAACTTACTTCTGTCAATGCGACAGAAAACCCTAATCTGCTGCTTTCTCTCGGACTCGCTAATCCACGAACAAGACGTCGCACGGAATATGACACATCATGCGCATTGTACTTGTCCAAAGGGTCGATTTTGTCATCCTCCTGGCTTTCATCCTCGGAAGTATCTGAAGAATCCTTAGCAAACTGCTCCTGGAACTGTTCTAGTGACGAGATGAGCTTGACAGAGGCATCGATGCGCTCTTTCTTTGACGAGGAAGAGAGATTCCAAAAGAGCGGGAGAGTCGTAGACATTTACGACGAGTCTAAAAATACAAGTCAAATTTTTGGAAGGACTGTTTGGTTATGTGGACGCGTCCGGTCCGAACCGGTCCGTGAAGGACCTTTGATTTTTCGACGTATCAGAGGACTCGGAAAACTGATTTATGTAAACAATGTTCAGAAATCTTCTCTGCGCAGGAGGATATCCGAAGCTCCGTCCCGATTGATCGCAGTTCAGAACACCAGCTCTCAAATTTAGCTAGAAAGTTGTTATTTATTTAAATGCTCATTATGGTTGACTTTACCGTCAAAATAAATCTACCAGCATACAGACGAATACATAGAACCACGATAGACGGAAAAGTGTACAACAATTAACGGTCCATAACCTCGTAACGGCTTGTTTAATCAAGATGCATCCAATGACCCTTCATACCAAGCCGACACTTTTCGCAATCTGAGCGTGGACCCATAGTAACTCGTTGCTTTTTGGAGGGAGACAGAGTGGTTGATCTCGGACCTGCAGAGTCCATGGAAATATTCATAGGCGTAAGACTGTCTGAGACTGGCGTGCGAGGCCTTGTCATGTTAACAATATCGCCGTCGACTCTTATTGTCTCGGGGGTGGGTGGTGTGATGTCGATTGAGGGGAGACGAGGTCGAAAGGAACCCTGAGCATGATTCGCGAGTTGTTGCGGTGCGTTGGAGTCGGAGAACGATGGTGATAAATTCTGGGGCGACTGGCGATATGCTGTGAAGGCGTCGTGTGAATGAGACGTGCTAGGAAACGTCGTTTGAAGAGGTAATAGTACAGGTCTTCCTGAACCCTGGAAAACTGCAGAAGGCTCATCATCCAAGTCCTACGACCGCTGTTAGATTCCAGCAAAAAATGAATCAAGTAATCACACACCATGGTATCCTCTGAGTTGCTTTCTGAATCTGGGACATATTCTCCTGGTGTTCCGATGCTCAAGCCGCCCGTCTGCTGTACCCAATCTTCAGAGGAGTACCGACTGCTACTGCCACTGCCAGGGAGTGAATTCGAAAACAGTGAAGGAAGTGCCTCTCCCAAAGCAGGAGTCAGGCGTTTCTGTGAGAAAAGGAAGTAAGGATGTTGCGAGCACAAGTTTCCATGAAAGACCCACAATAGGACGACTGGAAGGGCTGTCTTCGTCAGTGGGACGGGGACGCTTGGAGGATGGATTGAACTTGGACATAGGGTGGAAGGCACAAGTCGGTGAAAGCATATCAACCTCCATTTGAACCATTTTGGCACAAAGGCTTGCGTCGGAGCGAGAAAAACGCAGAGTTATGTCATACAGCTAGTTGAGAAACTAGCCTTGAAGCTCAGCCACTCAATTTCGCGTCACAGGGATCACATGTCGATCCATTCTCGATCCATTCCACGCGACGCGACGCGTTGACAAGTGAAAGCGGCATTCAAACATTTGATATCTCTAATCTAGGTATTTTTCTACATTTTCTACCGTGACTATATGAGTAAACTAAATTCGTGCAATCATCACATTCATCCTTGCAAGTTGAGCGGAGTCCTGGGTAGCCTGGGTTCACCCTCGGCGTAGGGCTCTCCAGTCTCGGCACGAGCAAGGTCATTCAACCAAGCCCCTTTGGGTTGGATCTTGACCCCACGAGAGTACATGACAGCAAGGTACAGCCAGGCCAGGGCATTACCCACGGTGCCGACCTCGTCGGAGACATGTGTCTTCGCATACTTGCTCATAGTTCTGTGCAGCTCGACATCGGTGAAGATGTCGAAGAGATGCTGGGCAACAGCAGCATTGTCACCAGGCTTGGTAAGATAGCCTGACTTGCCGTGCTCGACTTGAAGAGGAATACCACCCGTAAGGGAGGCAACAATCGGAATTCCAGCATGGATAGCCTCAGAGACCTTGACCTCAAAGCCTTCACGAGTCGAAAGTTGAAGCGCAATCTTTGCGTTAGACATAAGTGCATTCAACACTATCCCAACTTTAGCATACCTCGAATGAGACGAGGACATGAACTTACATTGGTCACTGGGGGGAAGCCTCATGACGACAAAGTCCTTTGCATACTCCCTGTACGCATCGGAATAGATCAACTGCATGACTTGATCGTATATGATGCTCGCATCGGGGTCATCGACAGCACCTGAAAACAAAAAAGTGAACATCACGACATGCAGAGAAAAGCAGTTAGCATACCATGACCGCAGATCAACATCTGCGGGTGCTCGTCTTCCTCAAGGTCGGGGCACTGGGCCTTGAGGAGACGTCGAAGTTTGACATAAGAATCGATCACGTTAGGAATACCCTTTGCGGGGTCGAACCGGGCAATTTGGATGATGTAGCTACGGTGTGGCCATTGAAGTTCGTTCATCTTGTCCTTGACACACAAGCTACGGAATTCTCCCATGTAAAATGCAGAATCCCAAGCGCCAAGGTCCTTGTTCAGACCATCGAGCCTGGATAACATCAATCGATATATAATTTTGATCTGGGGTTGAAAGTCACATACCAGTCAGTCGCAGCGCCAAGCAACGCCAACTTTTCGATGGGAACGTCAGAAGGAACGAATTTGTTCACCGGGTGACCTTGGTTGATGTCGTCAGTGCAACCTAGGGAGTGCTTCTCATCTATTGTGACTTACTGATGAACAAGTCGGCAAGCTGGATGTTGTTCCACAGATATTTCCACACCTCCTCTTGCGGTGAACCAACGACATGGACCAGATCGCTGCGGATCTCGATGTGTGAACGATAGACAATAGGCAACTCGGGACGGATTTTCTTGATTAGAGGAATAAGACCGGGCATCTGAGGATCATCTGTGGACCGGTAAGGAAGCTAAGTGCAAGATCAAGAAACAGTATTCTCGCCTATGAAAGCGACATCAACACCGCCAGGAGCCAAGGGACCTCCTTCGGCCGTCCAGCGAAGACCGTTCTTCAAAATCCAGGCGTCAAAGCCTTCTTTGGCGTCGCTAGTCAGGCGAAGATCTGACGCAGCGACACCTTGGAGGATGTTGTGGTTGTTCTTGGTAGTTCTGAATACCTGCGGTGACGGATTCGGAACGTACCTTGCACGCGGTTGGGTACGGTGAATACTCTCTCCGGAAAGTCAATATAAGGGACATACCATGCAACGTCAACATCAAGCGCGGTCAAGAACCTAATCAAGGCGTGTCTCATCTACAAAAATGTCAGGTGCAACGATTTAATTAGTTGAACGATATTCTCACCAGGGCTACGCCACCTTGAATAATTTGCCATGATAGGATTAGATCACCCGCCATATGTCAAATTTGTGGGGTAACAACTAACCTCCTTGTGGGGTCGAAGAGAAGAACCCAATCTTGACTTGCTTTTCGCGTAATTCATCTGCAAGCTTGACGACGGCGTTCCAGGTGCTTGAAGTCGTGATCAGCAAGTGACCATGCCACGACGTACGGCAAACCGACATACCCAGGTCCCACGGTCTTCTTGTACTCATCGAGATCATCCAGCAAGTGGATCTTGCCAGCGGCATCAACGGTGACTTGGTTCCGGGCGCCAATACTAAGGCGAGGGTTGTTTCCGGGACCAAAGTACATGATGCATTTCCGTGCCGCGGAGTCGGCTTGCTCATCGAGGGTGCGAAGGATAGGGAGACGACCCGTGACACCGACCTGGAGATGGGGATCCGCAGCAGCTACGTGAGCAGATTCTACGTACACCGTTGGAGTCTCAGCTCCAGAAGGAACATAGGAACCAGTGGTGGATGAGATGCGGTGTTTGATGTTGGGGCGTGTCGCGGAGTCTGTATGGAAAGGCTTGATATTGAAGACGATAGGAACAATATCCATGTCAAGCCAAAGGCGTGTACACAAATTTGGAGACTGAATAGAAGCGCATATGTCATGATCTTATGACTTGAGCAGGGTAAAAGTATAGCATACCTCGCGAAGGAGGGACAGAGTGACACCGGCACCAAGGAACTTGCATAGATGTTCGTTACAGAATTTGCGAAGAGTATCCAAGACATGTTGTTCGACGGACTTAGCGGTCTTCTCGAGGTCTGTAGCAGAGTACGGGATTATGGTGGACGCGAAGTCGGTACTGTAGACCGAGTCGTGAACGGAAACCGCAATTTCGAACTGGGTGTTGTTATTGATTGGATTGCCGGCAATACCAGCCCACATTGGCTACAGAGATCATCAGGATGCGAGTACGAGAGAGAGATGGTGACTGACGGTCAGACTGGAGTATGACGCCGCGACATGGGGTTTCTTGTTGGATACAGAGGAGAGACGGCGCCTAGCGACGTCGGAAGACTTGGATTCAAAGTGATGATGATGGTGAGCCTTGGTAGACATTAGTGAAAGCGAGGCCAAGATGGGGTAGCAGTCAGAAAAGAATGAACGGCGATGAGGATTATATACGGGAATCGGACGGTCTGGCTCCCCAGAAGAAGGGAAGTGGCCGGCATGGTCCAGGTTTGGGTCGATTCCATGAATTGAATGTCTTGATCGTCTGGAGATCTCTGGAGATGGGAGCTAGGCCACGCGCCAGTCGCCGTTTCAGCATCGTGGCCATCTTTCCCTTCTTAGCTCCCATCCATCACCGCGACTGGGACCAGGTCAGTCTCCGTCGTTACCCCCACTTGGTCTCCATGTCTCCCTGCAGCCATTGCGGTGCCAGCACCGTATGGGACGACGATGCCAGCTCAGCAATATGCACCGTCTGCGGTACCCTTGTCGACTCGTCCCAGTCCGTTCTTTCGTCAATATCAGATTACCAGGCCTCATGGAACCCTTCTTTTCTTCCAAATCCAACCCTCAAATCTCTCCGGAATCCCAATTGGCAGCTGGCCGGGCAAGGAAAGGAAGCCAGGGACAGGCAGAATTCCGTAAGTTCTACTACAACCCTTTCACTTTTTGTTCTATTGCTTCTTAATCTAAACGATGGCGTATAGGCAGCGATGCACGAGTTCATCAATTCACTGGCAAATATACTCTCCGTCCCAGCATTGGCTTCCCGGGCCACTACTCTGTTCACTCAGGCCATGGCTGCGGGCAATTTTCGGTGGGGAAGGAAAGCAAAGCTTGTAGCAGGTGCCTGCCTGTCTATCGCCCTTCGCGAATCTAAGAGGCCAGATTTTCTTCGAGACATTGCCTTTATCCTGGATCAGCATTATGCCCACTTGACACGCGCCCTGTCGTCCGTCCTGTCCTTGCTTAATGTTTCTCTCACATCAAGTGACCCCTTCTTTCACGTACCAAACCTACAATCACATCTTTCTTCGGTCATTCGCGACGAGGTAGAAGCCATTAATTTGCCTCCCTCCCTCGTCACCGTGATCAAGCTTTTAGACCAAACATCTGTTACCAACACCTGTCGCTCTCTATCCGATCTCTTGGCCCGAATGTCGCCTTCAGACCCCGTCGCCGTCACCCAAATACATGGCACAGCTTGCGCTATCTTCATGCTTGCCCTTGAAGCTGAAGCCCGTGCGACTTTGCCAAGCCTAGGCGAACTCGGTGCATGTCTGGCTGCCAGATACTCCGTAGGCAAAGGTCTTGTCATGAACAGATACAAAGCTATCCAGGGTGATATTGCTACCATGATGGAAGGTGTTCAATGGCTTGATCAGTACCAAAAGAAGAATAACGGTCGAGCAAAAGTTTCGAAACGGTTGCTAGTGGCGCGCGGACTGCCCGATGTACTTTCCTGGAAGGACGAAATTTGGAGGAAAAAAATAGAGGATCAGGGACGTCCCATCCTTCATCTTGATTGCGATTGTGACGAGGATGTTGATCTGAACGATCATGAAATCGACCAAGCTAATTCCGCTTCTCCCCATCCGAATTCCGTCGGTCCTTCCGCTCGTGAGCTGGACATGCGACCGCGTAAGAAGCAAAAAACACGACACGCTCTCTCCGAAGCCAGTCAATTTTTACTCGACCCTCTTTCGGGTTCACTTCCATTATCTGCCCTGTCCGTTAAACCTTCTATTACTGAATATACCCACCGAAATCTCCAGAGAAAAAGCGAGTCACAAGGTCTTCAAACATATCTTCCTCTCACGTCATACATTCTTGCCGCCCCACTTACAGCTCTCCAGTCATCGAGAAAACCCACCCGTCTCCAGCTCTTGTCAGTTGCCCGCGGAGGAGCTAGTACGTCCGAGGTCGACGACGATGAGCTATTTGAGGAAGGGGAGCTAGAAGGACTTATGCGCACAGAAAAAGAAATCCAAGGCTTGATAGAAATATGGGAGCGGGAGAAGTTGATGGACGTCGATTCTGACCAAGAATGGCGAGCCCAAAAAACAAAAAACAAAGCGAAGATTAGGTACAAAGGCGGTAACGAGAATAAGGAGAACGACCATGAGTCATTGGTAGGTTCGAAGAGGGTTAACACCGATGCGCTGGCACGATTCATGGCAGACGACTATGATGATATGCGGGGTGACAGTTCACAAGATGTCGTCAACGTTCTTGGCCTTGGATATTCGGACGATGAAGATGAAGACGAAGATGTTCAAGACAATGGCATCAACGGAACCATGATGCAAAATGCTTATTCTGCTTTGGGTTACATGCGCAAGCCCTCACCAGACACTGGCCAGCAACCATCGGACGGTGGCGAAGTTATCTTACAAGGTTGGCGACCGCCGTCTCCTGATGGCCCTTCCTTTCATGAAAGTCGATATGACCAAGAGTATGACTGATATACCCACTCACTATTTTTGATAATACCAATCTGTTTTGTATATATCACAGGTACTTGGATTTGTACATTAGGTCGTATAAATTATTCCTCTTTTGATTATCCGGTATGTATTATATGGAAATCACATTGTATATTCTTCATTTAATCATTACTTCATACTTGTAACGTGTAGAATATTACCCGGCTCGCTGGTTATCGGATGGGATCCGCTGTTGGCTTGTGATGTGCTGCAGGAGCCTCTTGTACGACGGTCGGCGCTCCTTCCCTCCAGACCTCTTCGAGCGGGGGAGTATGCCTCTGAACGGTTCCGTCCAACTCGTACGCCTCTTCAAGCGCGACGTCATCGTTGTACCGTCGTGTCAATGCGGGGCCGCTCGTCTGTACGCCACTCTGATCCACAGAACTGTCATAACGATGGTGTAATGGAAGGCCCTCCTCTGGTTCGCGGGGTATACGCGGAGAGTATGGGCGATGCGACAACTCAGAAGCCAAACTAGGATAGTATTGGCGGTAAGAGAAATACGCTAGAACTGTGCCAAGAAGAGAACCAACGAGAACATCATGCCAATGATCTTGGCATTTGAAGTCAGAGCAAAGCATGCACCGACGAGTAAGAAATACGAACGACGATAGTCCATGGTCCGTGAGATCGCCACCAGCGCAGCTGCTGCGAAAGGCGAGAACGATAACCATGCTTTACCCTATACAATAACTAAGAAGTTGAAGAATAAACCATGACTGGTGCTTACGGTGTGACCGCGTTTATCAAAAAGATGCAATTTTCCGGCAAGATAAAACGCTAGAAACCCGAGCCCGGCGAAAGACACTTAACCGAGGTGTGAGTAATGAGCACGAGGAAACATCGCGGCTAGCTTACAGCTCGAATGCCCGGAAGGAAAACTGCGGAATCCGTCGCGTAGAACACCGTTGTCCTGCTGTTGACATATTGTGTAATTTGATAATCCGAACGTGGGGTCGACTGCGCCAGCTAACGGTTGACAACGGTCAACGATATCTATGGTAATAAGGTTATTGGGTAGAAACATAAGTTGCATAGAAATTGCGTACCAGGGCGAGGACGTCCGACGGTTATCTTCGTAAATTGTGTGATAGAGCCCGTCAGAGCAAGGCCAAGGATCACTGATGAGTAGTTTATCAGTCGACATGAGGGTCCCTTCATTCATAATGAGCGCGTACACCCAAGCGTGCCTATGAAAAAAACGAGACGTTCAGCTTCTCTTGTAATCCAAGACAAGACAGTTGCACGCACCATTATGCAAATCCCACCATGAACGTATTGTAATTAGATTGACGACAGGTTGAATAAGTAGCGGGGCGACAAAGCAGATGAAATATAGGGCTATGGGCTAAACGAAGCTCTTCAGACGCTGTGTGGGTATATCGATGAAATGGTACGCACGGGAACCCTTTCTTGAAGGGCATAGCTGTTTGCATCGAAACTGTCAATGGCAAAGTCTTTGGAATTATCAGGACACTCACGTATGACGAAGACTACATTTCGCATTAGTTAGCAGTAGTTGGAAGGCTTCCTCGCTGGAAAACGTACGACGTGTCTGCCAAGGAGAACTGCCTTCGGTAACCTTCCACTTTGTCCAAAGAAAAGAATAAAGCCCTTTGAAAAATAGTGAGCTTACGATACGAAAGGAATAATGAGGACCGACGCAAGGGCGATGGTCAGGATCCTGCGGGTGACTTGTAAGTGAGGGATGCTCGAAGTGTGGCACAAGACTCACCAGTCCGGTGCATAAGAGAAGATAATTTTGCGGCGCCTAGCCGGCGACATTTTCTGCCTTGCTTGGGCAGCGCCCGTTGGTCTCGTGAAGAAAGGACGCATGTTCGAGGCTTGTTCGTGAACTGGATCGGAAAGACGAGAGTATGACATAGGGGAGCACTGGTGGCTATTTTTGAGTCCGCTTATGGACAATCACCGTCAACCGTCGTGCCGAATATATGACTAAAATTTTCAAAGTACAGGTATTTAGTGTACTACTTGCTGTAAACACTCCACTGCCTTTATCTGCGATGCTCTCGTCACTAAGGCCGCAGAATACGCAAGTCCTACAAAATCGGGACTGCCTCAGCACCATTCCATGATGTTCGTGGGTAGGCGCTTACCCATCACGGACCACAAACTCCGGATACCAAGGTCCGCTTTGATTTCGCATTCTTTGTAGAGGCCCAGGTTAGGACTGCACTTTTTCACAATTGAATTTCGGGCGGTGCTCAAACTGCGTTCCATTCCAACCTGACGAGAAAAGGCCTAGGTTCAAAAGAAGTATACCCCGGGCCCGAGGACTGCATTTCTCTCGTTCAATCTGGCTGGAGCCTAGGAGCAATGTCTGATTTTAAGCCATGTCATGAAAGTGGAAATGATAAGAAAACCACTCCCCCAGATAATATCCTTCAGCTTTGTTCCATAACTTGAAGAGAAGAGCACTTGTACCCCATGCTCGTTCTGAACCCTCGCACCTTGAGACCATCAAGGACTGATAAGTCAGCATAGAAAATCCGAAGCAAAGTGGGAAGCCATACTTATCTGGCTCGGCTATGGTGCGAGTCTCTCTAGTATATGCTCTCCATTGGAAGATAAGGATCGGAAATACCGGTGAGTGGCCGACACCTTCGTTCAGCAGGATAAGCACGGCGATCTAAAAGCGTGTTAAATTAAAGGCGTCTCCGTACCTAGATACCTTTCATCTGCTTTTAATGCCCGGTTACATGAACGGAGCTTCTATGAAACGCCGTCACATCTTTTGGAAGAGAATAGTAAACGCCCGTTAACTCGGGATTGGTAGAAAAGTCCTACCGACAATGGTCATAACAGTTAGCACAGATATCGTGGGATGTATCACCAGTAGCTTTTCAAAATCAGCTATCCGAGGGCCTTACCAACCACTTTCCCAATGAAATCTGTCATTTTTCCGTACAGAGAAAGATGTAAAATCTGGTCATAGAATTCATCCTTGAAATTGGCGTAAATGTGAGCCCAGAAGTGCGAGACCACAATATTTTGACGAACCATGCCACGGTAAAGGACACTTGCATCGGAACCAAGGCATTGTTACGCGGTTTACCTGGAAGACACGCCATCTCCACTTGTCAACGAGGCAGAAGCGCACTGCCTACTGTCAAAGACGTCCAGACGCTCAACTCTATAGCATCGCGCAGCCTTTTCGACAGTTGGTAATAGTAAGACAAGCATAGCGGGCAGAGTGTCTGGGTGTCTGTATGATATCACACTGCCAGCTTCCATAGGCCTGAGGAACCGAAGGCGCAATATTCGAGCCATTGTACGCTATATCGCCGGCCTCGAAATCAAAAAAAAAAAGAACTGGATCCATGAGATATCAGGATTGGGATGCCGAATATCCAGATATTCCGAGTCTCTGATTTAAACGGCTTCGTTTTGAATGACTCGAGGCGACCGGCGAGGAATTGTTTGATCTTTGGAGGACCAGACGATGCGAGAAAATACCAGTGAGGGCGAGAACGTCGCCAATAAACATCACCTATGGAGACGCCTTCAGTGTCCACTGCCTCCGTGCCCTTCAAGAATGACGCGAACCATTCGTACGCAATGCTCTTTGCATCCACTCCGGATGGAAGTTAGACCCGAAGTTTAAGGAGGGTACTAGGTAGTAGGCAGAACGGAGTCTCCCATGGGAGCCACTGGATAGGGCTCGGATGTCCTAAACTTGCTACCTTCTGGATTTGAATTCTGGGGTAAGGCTACTTTGCGACGCTCGTTGAACTATACTTCCTCGCTATACGTTTCGGTCATAGAACAAGCAATGGACATCGGGTAAGGTCTCTCCGGTGACGCGAGGTAGTATTTGGACAATGTATCTGATGCTTTCGGTTCGGCGAGCTGGTGATCATAGTCATACAGCACCCGAAACATTGATAAACCATACCTATCAGAAATAGAGCAACTGTTCTCCTCCAAAATCACTCGGTTCAGTAGGTGAGTCCTAAATCTATATTTGAGATAACGGCAGGTCGAAGACGCTGAATATGCTTGGAGATAAACCGCCGCCCTTCCAACTGCCATAATGCTGCTTCGTCGTGTCACATTGGGGAAGCCAAACATTTAAGAGATCTACGGCAGATGTCGCGTCCCTTGAGACTCCCCGGTGATCGTGTTTTGATGCTAGAAGAATGCGGGGGGATGGAGATATACCAGAGCATGGTCGGGCGACAGCTACCCGAGGGTCATTTACGTGTTTACCAGTATTCGCGTGCATTCTAGTGTGCCTATAATACCGAGTCATTAAGCTGCTGTGCAGTCATAGAAACGACATCTAAACATACCACTTGCAAATCTTCAAAGTGAAAGGATAGCAAAATGATAACAGTTTGAGGGAGTGCTTGGAACGTGGTATCTTACAGTAATATTTCATGCGTGACTATATCTTCCTGTGAAGAACCCCTCCTCTATCAACTTAATTTCTGTTGGCATGGTTAGGACAGGAAGTGTACTTGAAGTGCATCAATGACTGGCACTTACGCATGGCCAAATGCTTAGAATAGAATCTGCACAACGCAAGGTTACCTGTGCATCCCTCATCAGCGCTAACTTTAAGGTGCTCAAACAGGCTCTTACCCATCACTGGCCACAGACCCCGAATACCAGGCTCCCTCCATATACCATTAATTTCCCCTTCTTCGTCCATACCCCAGATACGACCACATTTTCGTCCAACATCATCTCCGCAGAGACTCACAACTCCGTTTCGAATGCCGCCTAGCCTAAATATCCCATGTGACACCGTTTCTGTTGCGGATGAGAAAGCATGCATACCCTGTTGCAAAGAGAACAACATCCGCCGTTAGTTCACTTCCGTCTTCAAAGAGCAGTCCAGTCTCGGTGAAACGTTCGATTTGACTGTCATTTTTCAGCTTGATCTTGCCGTCAATTATCATCTGGCTGGCGCCGACATCTATAAAATGGGGCATTCAGCATGATGGAGGCATGGGGGATGCGAATAAAATGACTCGCCTAGATAATAGCCGCCGGCTTTGGCCCAGGCCAAGAGAAGGACACCTGCATCTTTGTATCCTAAATTGGTTCTGAAACCTCGTGCTTTGAGGCCTTCAAGAATGCCTCTGGGGAATATGTGAGTAGAGCAAAATCGAAGGGTTGAGAGGTCATACTTGTCCAGCTCTACTATCTTGAGCATTTGCCTAAACCCGATCCCCTCCATAAGAAGGTTGGGAAAGGACGCATTGATTATGTCGGCAATATCTGTAGGGGGTCCATTTTCTTCGTAAAGTCCTGTAAATCAATCTTAGCTGACAATGTGCGATAGCTTTGTTTCTACTGACCCTCCATCATCGTTTTAATGCCGTGCTTTGTGGACATTACACAAGTGGAGCTTCTCTGGAACATCGTCACATCTAATGAGGATTGAACTGACAGCCGTTAGACTGAGGGAATGACAAAAGCATACCGACACCATGATTGTAATAGTCGACGCAGATATCATGGGCTGTACCATACGGTCAATAACCATCGATGAAGGCTTCCGGTCGAACGTACCAGAGGTACACGATCCAATAACAACAACTTTCTTGCCAATATGATCCTCTGCCTTTCCGTGCTCGAGAGAATGCAAGACCTGGCCTCTAAATTTATCCTAAAGAGGTGTAAGCGAGCGTAGAATGGGCGTATATTCGACGAACCATGCCAGGGTAGTGAGGTACATTCCCGGTACCACCTGCAAAACCAGTAGCCAAAACGACATGATTGACCTTGAAGACACGCTCCTCTCCGCTACTGCGTTGAACTTTGACGGTCCATTTGTTATCAGCGTCCGGAAGCGCGCTGACTACTGTTGAAGATGTCCAAATATTCACCTCCATAGCATCGGCGTAGCCTTCTAACCAGTTGGCGAGCTAAGCATGGCCATCAACATGGTTGAGATCGTATCTGGAAGGTACTACCTTCTTTGCAGGCGTGTATACGGGCCAGGTGCTCGGGAATCTGACATGCGTTTGTCAGAATCATATATATCAACCACCTTCATGGGACTCACGGAATGAAAGGCAAGTGATCATACCCTATGACGAGATGGGATAGTGAGCATAAATAGAGTAGGTCAAAGGAGCGGGATACATACAAACCGGATCGTGCAGGCATAATGCCTCGTAACGCGTCCTCCAGTTATCACCGACCCGGGGATGTTTCTCGACTACGAGACAGGAAATTCCCAGAGCTTTCAACCGAACAGCAGTTACCAGACCACTCTGCCCACCGCCGACAATCAACACGGTCGGGTCTGAGTCCTCGAACGCAGCCTCGCGTCTTCGCTCCTCTGTCCACAAACCATGGTTCGGTTCTGGATCGCGCAGAGGACCCGTCTTTTCAGGGAATCCTTTCAGACTTTCAAGGTTGGTCAGGACGCAGTGGCCCTTCCAAGTTCCATTGGCCTGAGGAACCAAACGCACAACACCCGATGCATTGCTTGTATCGTCAGCCTCAAAGTCAAATAAGAACTGGATCCATGCAACGTCGGGGTAGGGGCACTGGAGACCGAGATATTCGTCCCTTATCTTGAACGACCGCAGTTTACACTGTTGTAGTCTATCGGCGAGAAATTGTTTGATGCTTGGAACACCTGAGAATGTGCGGAAATCCCAGGTGAGAACAAGAAGGTCTCTCCAGTATGCATCGTCCGTGAGCAGACTCAGCACGCCATCGACATTTCCGGCCTCCACATGTTGTGAGAACGACGCGAACCAGTCATATGCAATGCTTTTTGCATCTAGATCAGGAGGTAAATTTTTGATGCCAAGTTTTGGGAGGGTGGGTAGGATGGAGCTCATGATGATGGAGATTGCGTAAAATTTTCTAGCCTGTCACAAATGGAGGCGGGTGGTGGATGGCGGCAACGTGGGTCTCAGCCAATCCGTCTGTCAAGTGTTGATCATAAGACTACAAGACGGGGGAAATAATTAACGTACATGGAACGTCTTGGGTCCTTCTTTGAATTCAATCGGAAGCCGGGGACAAACGCGGCCGAGATATCCAAGCATACTGAGCGGGTAAGTAAGTACACGAGGTTTCGACGAATGTACTAGCAGTATTACCGGGACAGAAAGCATACCCGATAGGAAAATCGGTACATATTATGCTCCCTGAAAAGGCTTGGATTGTCCACATTCCATTCGAGACGACTAATGTAGAAACACACTGAATAGCGCAAATGAAGATGGATGACACGGATAGGGTCGCCGGCCCGGCAGCCTGGCGCGTCGTTGCCCTCTGGTCTCTTCCCAACATCCATGGCTGATTTACCCCCGGACTTCCGGTGGCTTCCAGGTACATTGCCTGCCAAATATTCCCGGGCCCTTCTCTCACTTTTTCCTCTAGAGTACGATGATATCCTACAAGCAATTGCTTCCACTGACATTGTACAGTGCGTACAAATTCTCTTGGTTGTCTGACTGGGGCTCACATGCGATAGGACCGAGTGGTCGAAACTGCGAGATATTATCAAGTTCAAAATCAAAGAGGTACTTTCAAATACTCTCCACGGCTCCTACATGCTAATGTCAGCCATTTAGAACATCGACCTCTTTCTTTCGCAAGCAAAACCGCCACCTCCTCCAGCAGCATCTCCACCCTTGACTTTGTCGAATGGTGGCCTGAAGCTGCCACCATTTCCAGTGCGCCAGCTGAACCTTCTCATTCCTGTGCAAGCACCTGTCAGCTACATGAACAAGGAACAAGCTGAACAGATGCGGCAATACATCTACGCTGAACTAGACGAGATAGACGAGTGCGCTCCCTCTATTTTGCCACTTAAGGTAGCATTCTAATCTTTTACAGGAATTCACCATTCACTATACAACGAGTCTGCGAACTCTGTCTTAATCCAATGCGGCATTATAAATCAGTCGGCAAGTATCTACGCGCCATGGAGAAATCACTTCTCGTTACCTCGACATGGGACAGTTTTCCCAAATCTTCGGGCGAGGAAATTGACACCAAGGTGCCGCTCAACGTCGTCGGAGTACCATCAGGGACATCCTCGGTTCCAGCGACACCGCTGTTTTCGCCTATCCCCTTCTTGCATAGTGACGCTCGACGATCAAAATCACGCAGCCCGCCTCCTTCACCGCTGGTGCTCGGTGCAGCCGCTGCTGGACAGGCCGAAATGCTGGCACCCAAGGCCCTCGGGCTGGTTGACGAATTGGATGATCCAAGTCCCGGCCATATGAGCGACCACCCTACCGCCATATCGTCAGTGACATCTGTCGCAGAGAACGACAGTCAGCCATTCGTCCAAAGTCTGGACCAGAGATTTGTTAAAGCGGAAGCCACACCAGATGCACAGTCGGAGGACCATGCGATGGCGGTAGACACGGAACCAGAAAGTAAAGAGAACGTTGGATAAGTGCAATATACATATGGGCGGGTATAATCAGACCAAATCTCTCTTGATTTTCTCCAGCATCGCATTCATACGCAGCTTCATGTTCGGCTGACCTTTGCCTCTGTCTCCATTCCTATCACGATCCCCTTTGAAAGACTGTCCCCGTACACTGCCGCTCTTTCTCTTGTTGAATGGGTCGGCTTTATAGCTATGCAAGGACGACTTGGAGTATGCGTTCCGCTTCATTTCACGGACGGATATTGGAGGCTGTGAGGATGTCGTTTGCTCGGGAACAGTAGCTTTTTGAGCGATAGATTTTGTACGTGGAGGAGGTGGTACGGGAGAAGGTTGTCGGTCTTCCGTTGAATCCTCTTGGGTATTGCTAGGTGCACTACTGTCCGAATCAACATCCTGCATATCCTTATCGTCTCCTACACTGGCTGCCGCCATCTTGCGTTTTTCCGCCTTCCATTTACTTTTAATTTTGGCTTTGACGACCCAATCTTGCTTGAGTTTTTTTGCTGTGAAGACTGTTTAATAACGACGAGATACAACATGGTTGATTGTATTTACCTCTTGTTGCAGGGTGATGTGGGAATGTGGGCGGACGTTTTCTTTTGAGCGAGCCTTCGGCCATGACGGAAGTAAACAAGGATGCTGACTAATACATAGCCTTGAAGCTCCGCAAGGGTTGGTGACTCTTAATCTCTTACCTTCTTAATCCCACCCCACTCAGTCTTCTCCCTTGTATTTCTTCTGACCGTCGCATGAGCGTGCAGAACTTAAACACTTTCGGTCAGTGTTCTCTCTCTTTCATGGCCACCATCGACTCACAGCGGCTTCTAGATCCCTTCGCTGACGAGGGTGACCCTCTTGGAGACAACCAAGACGTTGGATCTCAGGCAGATTACATCCACATTCGTATTCAGCAGAGAAATGGAAGGAAGACGCTGACCACTTTGCAAGGCCTGCCCAAACGTGAGTCGTTTATCGAATCTATCATCATCACCTCTAATCGTCTCTGATCGCTACAGAATACGACTCGAAGAAGCTCCTCAAAGCCTTCAAGAAGGTGAGTGACGATGTCCAAATCGACTCATATCTTTTCTCGACCAGTCATTGACATTCATTCCAGGAGTTTGCTTGCAACGGCACCCTCGTCGAAGACGAAAAGATGGGCCAAGTCATTCAGCTGCAAGGTGATCAGCGTGCCAAGATCTCCAACTTCCTCATCGACAATGGTATCGAGAAGTCTACCATAAAGGTGCACGGATTCTGAGCATCCTACATTAGTCTCGCTAGAGTACCCATTATTGTCTTCTTTGACCTGGTTGAAAGCGTTTTTCTTATCGTTCTGCGTTATAATGTTTTCAAGATCATCCACTTCAATATATGTACCATTGTGTATTTTGAATTGCATTCATCAGATTCAAAGTACTGCGACAGCAGCGGGTGGCGTAGCAATTCAGCTCGGTGGAAACAAAAGAAACACTCGCCAAAAGAAGAGTGGGCAGCCAAGGCATTGACATCTATTTGATCTTGTCCAACGGCCTGTAAGCTTCAAGTCAGCAGTAAACACACGAAGATATAGAGAATCCGACCTGTTGAATCCGCCACGTCTAGAAAAAAAATCAAGTTAGGTCTCATCGTAGAAAAACAACAAATCCTTCACCTGTTCATATATTGTCGCCATGTCCGAGTCTTCTTGACGTTTGCAGTACCTTCCTGGTTACCATCGACATGCTTTCCCTGTTGAGATATCAGAAGACGATGCCTCGAATCCTACATAACAACGATTACCTTGGTCGAGCCGAATCCACCAAGGCCCATCATGGCCATCATGGCGTCCTCGTCTGGGTCGTCGATGGTTTCGTCTTGAACATCATCAGGAGCATCGGGATCTAAATTTGGTCTGGTGGAACGAGGAATACGGCTTTCTACTTGGAGTGGTAAATGATAAGTACCTCGGAGTGCCATAGGATAGACTTGCCTGTATCATTTGAAACGACATCCTTCTGCGCTGGTTCCTTTGGCTTATCTGAACGACGCGAATCATCGTGTTTGGAGGATTCACCACGACCTTTCGCATCATCGCGGTCGCGTGGCCCATCCCTTGGTCTGTGGTCTCTATCTCTGTCTCCTCGTTCTCTATCCCTACGAGTGTCTTCCCTACTATCACGTCCATAGTCTCGATGATCTAGAGGAAGTTGGTCAGTCATTTTTGTACGAGAATCAAGAAGAAGGTATAGTCACCGTTTCTTGGCCGTCGGTCTCTGTCTCGTCGAGGACTTCGTGATCTCTCCCGGTCGCGGCGAGGGCTGGGGGAACGTCGTCGGCCTCCACGGTCGCTACGCGAGTAGCGGTCTTTGTCTCTTGAGCCGCGCTCCCAGCTTCTATCCCGACGACGGTAGTCACCTCTTGAGGACATTTTTAATAAAACGTGGATTGAGTGCGAAAGGACCAGGAGCCGTGTGACATTTGTCACACTTCAGGCGGCAACATAGCCGGCGGCCACTCAGTTTTTCAACGTCCACCTTGGACAAGATACAAGGGCATCTATGAGTCAAGTGGCGCGACAGGCTGCAGATGGCATGGTAATTTCGCTTTGCTACATGATAAATTCTAATTTATTCTATTTTCTAGCTTTACTCCACGCAAAACATATAGGTCTCTTCGGTGTACCTTCCATTGTAACCACTGGTGATATACGAAGGCTAATAACGAGAACCGGAGTCCAAGGTGTTTCAAATGGTGCCTTTTATTACCTTCTCCCATGCTGCATTATTCTCATTCTCAATAGTTGCCATCCAATATACGCATAGGTACCGGCGTACAGGAAACGTCTACCTCACATTGTCGCTCCCAAATTTCCTGCGCGACAACCTACGAGTCTTGGAGGACGCGACAATATCTGGAATAACTATCAAAGCAGAAGCATCTTTGTCAATACCCGATAAAGATTACCGTTATGGTGATGGAATGGGCACAGCTGTGGTTGTGCAGGGTCCACCCGGGAAGGCTGATGTGCATATGTTTCGAGGAATGCTACGGGGCTACACCTTAGACTCTGGCCCCGAACCTATCACCCAAATACCACTGTGAGTCGAACTAGTCGTGAGATTGCACGTATTCTCATCATGTCCTAGGCCCAAGGGAGGTTTCTCAAGAGTATCGCGTTTTCTTGTGCATTTTGCGACAGCTTCGGATGCGCACCGTTTTGTCCGAGACATTCAAGGAGTAATCACAGAGAATTCCAGTGACCCGACGGTCCAGAGAGCACCATACCGAGCTCATGTTGTGTATTAATATTGGATACAATAAACTTTCTTTACATTCGCTCTGCCTCGAGGTCCTCATCCAATCGAGAGCGCTGACCCTGCCAGTAATAATAAGAACGATGCAGCAAAAGTAGAGAGCGCGACACTTACTGCCCTTGCGTTGTCTTCTTCGTCATCGGGGGACCTGCCTCGTTTGAGTCTCCCTTCAACTGGCTCCGCTTCCTTCCAATCACCACCTCCACCAGCAACTGCACCAGGACCATCCTGGGCATCAGCATATCTCTCCTCAACCTGCCTCCTTCGTTCTATCTCCAGTCGTTGTGCCTGTGCTCCCCATCCTCCACGACCTGGATCATAGTCTTGCCTATGTTCATCTCTTACCTGCCCACCGCTTTTTCCCCTTCCAAATTGCCGCCCTTCTTTATATCCCAGGTCCAGGTCACACCGAATGATGCGCTCATCTAGCTTGGTACCACTGACGTATCGCATGCTGGCCAGAGCCTCTGCATGAGTATAATATTCGACGAAGCAGAATCCACATGGTGTCCTGCGAAATCATCAGTCAAGTATTCTACTCGCTGCCGTGGAGGACATACCTTGTATTACGATCAAGACCCATGATGATCCTCTTTATCCCACCGCCATCCTCCGGACTGGCGCACTTGGTAAATAGCTCGTATATTTGTTCTTCGGTCGTGTAGAAACTCAAGTTACCTATCTGTTGTCATTGGTAAAGCCAGAACAAGGCAGAGAGGATAAATTTTGCATACGTAGAGTGTAGTTGACTTTGCAAGCAAGTCGTTTTGCTTTTGGCGGTCCACCCGTGTCTGTGAGTCCTTGTAGTTTGAAGGCTGGTCTAATGGCTGTACTACATGGGCCATTGTGGACGAAAGTTGTGAGCAAGTTGCAACTTACTTAAACATTATTTTGGCATTTGATAGATAAATAAGTAAATAAATAAACAATTACGCGTCAGACGCGGCCGCGTCACCTGCACTTTTCCTTCGTCCTCGTTCGCCATCATGGATGAAATCGGTATTGAGCTCCAGAAACATGTACATATCCTCTTTGTCTTTGTATCTCAAAGCTGACGGCACTCACCAGGAACCCACTTTCGAGTCAGTCGTGACCGAGAAAACGGCACTCTACCAAGAATTGCAAGAAGAGGATCTCTACACAAAGTACAAGAAGCTTTCTCGACATTTGGAACTTTTGGAGATACAGGAGAGCTACATCAAAGATGAACAGGCCAATCTGAAGCGGGAGCTCATTCGTGCCCAAGAAGAGGTCAAACGTATACAATCCGTTCCCCTCGTCATCGGCCAGTTCCTTGAACCCATCGACCAACACACCGGCATCGTGGGCTCAACAACGGGCTCAAATTACGTTGTTCGCATTCTCTCGACTCTTGACAGGGAACTGTTGAAGCCATCATCATCTGTCGCTCTCCACCGCCATTCCAATGCCCTTGTCGACATCCTTCCTCCAGAAGCCGACTCTTCAATATCAATGCTAGGCAAGGAGGAGAAACCGGATGTTTCATATCAAGATGTCGGTGGAATGGACGCGCAGAAGCAGGAGATCAGAGAGGCGGTGGAATTGCCATTGACACACTTCGACCTTTACAAGAAGATCGGTATCGACCCGCCTCGAGGTGTTCTTCTCTACGGTCCGCCAGGTGGGCTGAATAATTGTTCAGAGGTGACCTCTTCTTTTGATACCATTATTCCTAGGTACCGGGAAGACGATGCTAGTCAAAGCCGTCGCACACCACACTACAGCGTCTTTCATCCGGGTGGTAGGGAGCGAGTTCGTGCAAAAATATCTGGGTGAAGGTCCTCGAATGGTTCGCGACGTCTTCCGTCTAGCTCGCGAGAACTCCCCAGCCATCATCTTCATCGACGAAATCGACGCCATCGCTACAAAGCGGTTTGACGCGCAGACCGGTGCAGATCGTGAAGTGCAGCGTATCCTATTGGAGCTTCTGAACCAAATGGACGGCTTCGACCAGGGAAGCAATGTCAAGGTATTTGTGCATTGAGGCGCTCCATTGCGACTGGTTGACATCTTCCTCAGGTTATCATGGCCACCAACCGTGCAGATACTTTGGATCCTGCCCTATTACGGCCAGGTCGTCTGGACCGTAAGATAGAGTTCCCACTACCGTCGAGGCGGGAAAAGCGCCTTATTTTCCAGACTGTAACCAGCAAGATGAACCTGGGTCCAGACGTTGACTTGGAAGACTGTCCGTATTGATCCAATTCTCTCCTCGGGATAGCTGTTCATACACTTTAACAGACGTTTCCCGCCCAGACCGAATTTCCTCTGCTGAGATATCATCAATCGTGCAAGCTGCAGGTTTACAAGGTATGGCGCTTTCCCTTCCTTCAGGATCCCGCTGAAGACCTGCTTTCAGCTGTACGGAAGAATCGTTATGTCATTTTACCCATCGATTTTGAGGAAGCATGGAAGGTGTGTTCGCCTTTCATAATGCATTACAACCCAATAATCATTCACCGTTTAATAGCAAACTGTCAAGAGATCCGACGAAACGCATGAATTCTGTGAGTGACCTGTCCCAATTGACTTTCTTATACTGATCAACAACTAGACCGGTGATGCGTGTTACTTCGATCCATTAGCCAGTGTTTATGCAGACACTGTTTCTTTCATGAACAAAGACTTACGTATTTTTCTATCCGCGCTCACGCCTTGCGAATATGTTTAACATCCTATGAAATCCTGAGTCTTTCAACGTCTCGCTGCAGCTTTCCACGACTTTCACATTCACCTCCCAGTTGCTGCGCGATTTATTGTCTCTCTTTTAACAGACGCACAACATGTACAAACCATGACTGGCCTTCAAGGAGTATACTTCCTTCGTATATGTCCATGCGCCCTACGCGACTGTCGACCCCATTTTGCCACTTCACGTTAATGTAACTTAAGGTTGGGCGTACGCTAAAACTCCGCAAACAACAAGAATCAATGTGACCGTTCGCTCGTATCCTCGTTCGGATTGAAGAATGGTCTGAGAAGATTCTTCCTATATATTGTATCCGATTCGTTTTCGACGTTCTTCATCTATCAGGTTAATTTAAAACCTGCGCTGCTGGCCTCTGCGGGCACCTTCCCCTCTGATTGACATCCGTACACGCTTATGTTGTTAAGTCATCACCGCCACCCGCGTCCAGCTCACCATCGTTGCCTTCTGATGAACCTTATTCATGTGACGCTTCTGCTAGCACAGGAAGGCATTCCTTCGAAGATAGGAATCAGCCAGAATGACAGAAATATGTTTTCGCAAAATTCCAATCATAGTATGAATAACTCCAACATTGGCAAACTACATTCCGACGAACGTGTATGCAGCTTGCAACCAAGATACATCGGCATCATCTCGGTGATAGTTTCTGCTCCTCCGTGCCTTTGAGCCGTTATGGATCGCGGACTTCTGCGAGGTTCTCATCTACTACTTTTTGGCTGGTTGACCGAGTTCACTAGCTCGTTCGGTTGCTATTTGAATCCCTCTTGCTATCGTTGAACGGACTCTCCCATCTTCCAATGCCAGCAGACCGGCGATGGTGCATCCACCTGGAGCTGTTGGTTGAAGACTCAGAACTGGTCGCATGGAAGCTGACAAGATATATTACTCACTCGTAACAGAATCTTTGATCTGTGCAGGATGAGCTCCAGCCTGAAGCACCATGCGGGCCGCCCCTTGTAGTGCTAATAACGCGTCAGTTTCAGATGACGGAGATTCTGACCGCTAAAACCTACTTTGTGCGGCCAATTCTAATGCCTCCGCCCTAGGAAGTCCCATCATAACGCCTCCGTCCGCCATAGCCTCCAGGAAAATGCATGCAAATGCAGGACCCGAACCTGACAGTGCTGTACAAGCATCAAAATGTTTTTCTTCCAGGAAACGACATCGACCAATGGACGAGAAGATTTTGAGGATTATGGCATGATCCACTTCCATATTATCAGAGGCAGAGATCGATGACACGACCGTCATGCCCTCGCGGATCTAATTATAATGAGAACTTTCTTGAACGAATAGAAGGTCTCGGCCATGCACACCTTGCAAGGTGTATTGGGCATAGCGCGGATGACCCTTGTTTGAGGATGGACCCAGCTGGTGAGTTGCGATATGGTGACACCGGCGAGAATACTGATTAAGAGTTTTCCTTCAAGGGCGTCGCCGAGTCCAGGCTCTGAGAGAATTGAATGCGCAAGCTGTGGCTTGCAGCTATTTCTGTCAGTAAAAGGACTCCAATACAAGATGGTTTGGCTAACCAAAGAAGAACAACGTCGGACTGCTTGACAGCGTCTAGATTCTGCGAGGCTAAAACTTCGATACTTTTACCCATGGATCCAAGACCGTCGAATACTGTTCTGAGTTTAGCAGCGCTTTTCGTTTGGCTCACACAGGCGATAAATCGGGTTGGGGTAGATGCGTCGGGCGATCCAACAGGAGTCATAGTTCCCGGAGTATGTGACTCCCATTTATGCAGCGCAGCTGGGACGCGGGAATGTACGTCGAGACTGTCGACGACGCCAGACAGAATGGCGATGCCCATGGTGCCGCATCCTGGAAACAACTATTCAGTTCTCAGCCGATGAAAACGTAGGTTCATATGCACCTAAAACACAAAGAGTATAGCCCATCGAGGAAGAAAAATATACTTGTAACTGTTCGTCTTGAATGGAGAGAAACAGAAATTTTGAACGACTTCTAAATTTGGGCTGATCGACAAAGAGTCATGCTTGTCTTCGTCACCGTGGGCTCGACCCGCTTTGACGCGCTGGTCCAGGCGGCACTGTCGGACCGCGTCCTTGCTGCCCTCAGCCAAGCTGGATACACTACCATCGTTATTCAATGTGGAAACTCGGACTTTGCCCACGCTCATTCGATACAAAACGGAGAATCGCTGAATATCCAGCAACAACATACCACCATTGAAATGTACAAATTCAAGCCGTCGTTAGAGGAAGACTATGAACGAGCAGATATGGTTATCAGCCATGCAGGTGTGTGTGCTTGACCGTGGCTTGAGGGAGTTTGCGGTGACAACAGACAGGCTCGGGAACGATTCTCGATGTCCTTCGGCTCGGCAAGCCTCTCATCGTCGTTCCCAATCCGACCCTGCTCGACAATCACCAAGAGGAGCTGGCGGCAGCCCTGGAAGAACTGGGCCATTTGAGATCTTCAACCGTGTCGTGAGCCATGTCCGCTACCCATTTTGTGCTCATATCCAAACAATTTCCAGGGATCTTGCCCACACTATCGAAACATTCGATAGATCAGCCATCGTCAAATTCCCACCTCAGGACCCAAGCAGATTTCGCCGCCTGGTGGACGAAGAGATGGGGTTCTGAGCAGCTTTGTACTCGATACAAACAATGTCCATTTTTGTCTTTGCACCACCATGGCCCCCACCGTTACATCCACCGTAGTCGACGACAAACCTGAAATTTACGAAGACAGTCATGTACACGATGTTTACGACCAGATCGCCTCTCATTTTTCATCGACAAGGTACAAGGTCCGTACATTGTATGGCTACTTGGATCTTATGTGACGGTTCGTAGCCATGGCCGATAATCGCCAATTTTTTGGCGACAATTCCGACCGGATGGATAGGTTTAGATTCTGGAACTGGCAACGGAAAATACCTACCGCTCCCACTGGAACGACCAGGAAGCATAAGAACCATTGGCCTAGACAGAAGTCTCCCTCTGCTCGAAATTGCAAAAGACGCAGGAGGAGTTATTCGAGATGTCGTGTGGGGAGACGTTCTTGGATATGGATGGAGAACTGGAGCATTTGTAAGTGAATCCCATGTTGCTAATCATCTCTGATTCCTTTGCCAGGATTATGCTATTTCCATTGCGACCATCCACCATCTCGCTACACCGGAACGTAGACAATTGGCGGTACAGGTTAGCAGCTAATCATTTTCTTTTCAAGACATGGTATTCACTGTCATTCTAAGCGTTTACTCGAAGCAGTTTCGGCGTCTCACGGTCGTATTTTGATATATGTGTGGGCTATCGAGCAAGATGAACTTTCAAAACGCACTGTGCCCATCAATTCTCAGTCGAGCCAAAACGGACAAGATGTTCTGGTCCCATGGGTCCTGAACCAGCCGTCCAAGGAATCCCTTCAACCTGGTCGTGTTCTACAGCGCTATTACCACATGTTTGCACAGAATGAACTGCCTGGACTGGTCATCAAGTGTGCAGAGCAGATGGGATTGTGTGTCGGACTCAGGGCAGATTTTAGCACAGGCTGTTCTGGCGTTGAAATTATTCAAGACGGCTGGGAACGATCCAATTATTATGTAGAGTTGCGGCGATGGCAATCTTAATTTCATCCCCGATCTTGGGTAACGAACTCTGAAACGGTTTGTTTTTGTATTGAAGTCACAGAACTACAAGGAATAGATAGACGGACAAGATTACTCGCTGGCCGCCATGACTTGAGAAAAATAAGCAACTGCATGGCAAGTCTAGCTAGAAAGACTCACTAGCATTGATGAGATCTCCCCCGCTTTCCTTGAGTACACGGACAGCTTTTGCGCGAGAACAGTTGACCTGAGGAACACATAAGCTGATGTCCCAACGAGACTATGAGTAACTGACTTGTGTCATGACAAGATCAATGTCCTTGGGGTCGACACCAGTCTCATCGACGGGACCATCGTCTTCGGGAGCTTCAAGTTCTGGGATGCTATCATCATCATCATCTGCACCGACACCCGAGTTCTCAAGTCCTGTAGGAGTCGCACCAGCTGCCAACTGTTGAGCAGCGGACATCTGCGCCTGAGAGTTCATGTCTTCGATCTACAAAGAAGCGCAAATCAAGCAAAGGACAGGCCCGTACGCAGAGGGAACTCACCTTGGCTTCGCCAAAGACGATGTAGCAGTCGCTGTTTGGCGACTTGTAGACGTCCGGTGAAGCAAGAACGAAGAGAACCTAGAATACCTTCAGCAACGTTTAAAACGAGCCGGAAACCGACGCACATTCTTGGGCCGCCTGAGGGTAACCCGTGTGATGTTTGGGACGCGCTTCAAACCCAAGCTGAGCAGGGCTTTCCTGGCCTTCCTCTCCGAGCGGGACTGGACCTTCTCAAGGGCGGCAGTAGATGTCGGATCTTCTTCATGATCGTGGTCGTGGTCGTGATCATGGTCATGGTGGTCATGACCTTCATGGTCAGAGTGGACTTCCTCAATTTTGGACATCTGCAGAAGGGAGTGCATTCAGTCTTCATCCAGGAGAGCGAATGCCAATCCAACGAAATGACGGCCTCATAGGGCCAAATTTCCATGGATTCGACGCATGTAGACACTAACGAACAATCCCGTACCTTCAAAATATCGACCGCGCCAGAGAGTACTGGCTTCTTCGCTGTTACCGACGACGAGGGGCGCGAAAATCTGTATTTGGTCAATGTTTGGCAACAGCCTTTGGTGAGGGTCTGCTTCCGAGACTCCCGGCCCGGCCTAACTTCATTTTCTTTCTCATGGCGATGCCACTTTCTGTGCTATTTAGTCAAATCCGTTTGGTCTTGGAAGGCTCGCAGGGCGCTCCTTCACAGCTCGAACTTATTGGTACAATAGACGAATTTGTTCATGCAGTGGATCCGGACTCTGTACCATCAGCCGACATTGAAGAAGAACTGCAGACTATCCATCGGGATGTCGCGGACCACTCTTCTCCACGCCAAGCCGAGGGATTTCTAGCTGTTCTGTATCATCTTCGACCACTTCTCTCCTCTGCGTCTGTCATTTTGCTGTGGTTTGACCTCATCTTGCGCCCAGCGCTTCGCGAACCAAAGTTGTCCACTAATGCCATTGGTAATGCCACGGACCTTATCGTATCTGCTCTCAGAAACGAAGACAATACGCATCAGCAAAAGTCTGATGATTTCAGGCAGCGTATTGTTGATTACTACCTGCTTGACGCGTTCAATGAAGGTTCGGGGGATGATATGATATTATGGGCGGAGTTGGACGAATCAGAGAAGGAGCGGCAGAAGTGTTGGAAGACCAACTTGGAGAATATTCTGCTTAAATACGGAACTCAATGTCCTAAGGTGCGTCAGAGATATGCAAGGACTTTGTAAATTACTGAATCCGCCTCCAGGAACTAATGACTGAGCTGCATGGGCAGTTCGTCAACCCATCAGCTCGTTTACAGATCCTCATTTTGCTCAATTTATTCACTTCTTACCCCGGATTTCGCGACTCTGCATCCATTCTTGTCACACATCCATTAACAGCTAGCGTAATGACATCGTTATTGATCGATAAATCTACAACCGCCTGCAGCGTTGGGCTGACGCTTCTGGTCAAGCTACTTCCCCTTCTTGCCGTTCATGCCTGCGAGAAGTTAAAGGAGATGGTCCCACAATTACTCCTTGTGCTCTCCAGACTTATATGTTGGAAGGAGCGGGTCTCTATTGTCGATGAATCTAATGGTTCACAAGTGGACATCCCAAGAGATTTCTTCAATGCCTCTCCCTCTCACGAGATCCGCCCGGAACTCCATTGGGAGCGGCTTGAATCGACGTTCGATGCAGCTGCAGCCCCAGGACCCTCTCCTCGCCGATTTTTCACTTTTCTTTATTACCTTTTTCCTTGTAACGTCCTTAGGTTCCTGCGTGCTCCATTATCTTATCTCAACGATTACCAACCGGAGTCGCCCTACACCGTAGGGTGGGACGCCGTGATTGACGAGACCGAGTTAAAAGGAAAGGCGGAGGTACCCGTCCGTATTTTGTCACTCATCGTCGTCTGATTCCGTGTGTGTAGAAACTCCTTAGGGAACATCAATGCCATCCGCTCATAATATGGCGAGATGCCAAAGACGAACTAAGTCTTCCGGACTTTTGGGCGGAATACGACGTGTCTCGGATCACAAGCGAGGCTGCCATGTTGGATGTTAATAACATGGCGCTCTCTCTTCGTGCGAAGCTCGACGAGACCAATGCTACCGCAACATATACTCCCTCGGAAGCGAGCGTGGAAGACATTCCAGCTGCTACCTTGCATCCCATTGACTTATCATCCGGAGTCGCAAAAATATCGCTACAAGACATGATCGCGACTTCTGTAGCGCTGAAATCCAATTTGGATATAAACATCGCAGGGCCGACGTCTCAGTGGCCCGGTCCTCTGTTCACTCCGTCGAGGGCGCCTTCCACCAAAAATGGCAGATCCTCCAGGCCTGAGAGTGTAGGATCAAAAAGTAGTGACGAAATTCCATCCCATATCGTTCAGGCCATATCTGCTCTTCAGCGCGAGCTCGTTCTGTTGAAGAATGAGCTCAACTTTGAGCTATGGCTTTCGAGGGAAAATGTGCAGCATGTGGGCCGGTTGTACCAAGAGCGGATTCTATCTAAAAACGCTGAAGTCGAGAGACAAGGATTGGTGCGTTCGGTCTGTTCATTTCGAATTTTTTATTCATGTGTTTGGTTGTAGTACAACAAGCTGCGCAACTATCGCACGCAGGTAATTGGCCTGGAAAGCGAACTGCGAGAACATAAGGAACAAGCATCTTCTGCCAAATACAAGTATGCAGAGTGGAACACGGAACTTCAAGGGAAACTCCGAGAATTGCGGGACGAAAAGAAAAAATGGACTATGGAGGCGGCTGCATTGCGTACAGAAGCAAAGGAAGCAAACGTGGGTGTTCGGCCTCGAGGCTTTCCTATACGGCGACTGATACGTCCTTCTAGGCTCTTTTCGCCGCCCAGGGCGACCTACTGGACAATGCGACAACAGAGCTGTTCATGCTCCAAACTCAAAAGAAGGAAAACCAACATAAAGTTGACCGGCTCAGGGACTATGAAAAGCAGATAGAACAGCATCTCAAGATGCAACAACTCTGGTCCGAACCTGTTCTGTGCTGTTGAATGCTGTGCTGAAAATCTTGCTAGGGACGCGGACTTTTACATGTTCAACCAAAAAGAGCAGGAACTGATGAATATGAGGAGCGAGTACAAGCAGATGGACCTTCGTCTTCACACCTATGAGAGGAGCATGGCAGAGCTCGAGGCGCAAAACAGGTAACTACTAATTTTTCTCTGCGAAACGGATATCTTATACGTTGACATGTAGAAACTACCGACGGCAAGTGCAGGCACTCGAGGCACGTACAGCCGAAGCCAACCGCACCCGTAATGGAGCACAGGAATCCTCGATGCTGTCCGCGATGGCGTCTGATAAAAAGCTGTTGACTGCTGTTAACAGGAACTTGCGTGAGAAGAACACGGAGCTATTGGAAGAAAAGGAGGAGCTCAAGGCCATGGTTGAGGTGCTGAAGAATGAAGTCGGTGGGAGGCGGGGGTTGGTGCATGACCCGCGCGCCAGCCCACTAGGCTCGTCTTCATTTTTGTACGGACAAGGAGTGATATAGGGCGAAGAAGAGTAAGTAGTAGAAAGTAGTAATTTTATCTTCTCGAAGATTCGAAATGGTGATTGCCCCAAAATGGCAAGTGTCAGATTGTTCTCGAATCGAATTTTTTCGCCACATATAAACAAGACGCGCGCGCTTTCCTTCTCATTCAACCGTCTTGATCTCTGCTTTCCTACTTGCTCTCTTAAAATCGTGTGTATCCAACTTACCGTTGCTATACCACCTATCCTAACGTATCTCATCTCACCAGTCAACAAAATGGCCACTGAAAGCTTTGGATTCCAAGCTGAAATCAGCCAGCTCCTGGATCTGATTATCAGTGAGTCCGCCTCCTCGTCTTCTCCAACGCCTTGCTCACCTCTGTGTAGACACCTTTTACTCGAACAAGGAGATTTTCCTGCGGGAGATCATCTCCAACGCCTCTGATGCGCTCGACAAAATCCGTTATGCCTCTCTCACCGAGCCCTCAGTCCTCGACACCGAGAAAGAGCTCGTCATCCGCATCATCCCCAACAAGGAGCAGAAAATCCTCTCCATCATCGATACTGGTATCGGCATGACCAAAGCTGACATGGTCAACAACCTCGGTACCATCGCCAAGTCTGGCACAAAGGTAAGCGCCCAACCCAACCCTATTTCCCACGCAGTGTTAACCTTTGTGATGGTCAGGGATTCATGGAAGCGCTGAGCTCCGGCGCGGACATCTCCATGATCGGCCAGTTTGGTGTGGGTTTCTACTCTGCGTACCTCGTCGCGGAGCGGGTGCAGGTTATCTCGAAGCACAACGATGATGAGCAGTACATCTGGGAGTCGGCTGCTGGTGGAACGTTCACCATCACGCAGGACAACATCAACCCTGCTCTTGGACGGGGTACGGAGATTCGGCTGTTCCTCAAGGAGGACCAGCTCGAGTACCTCGAGGAGAAGAAGATTAAGGATATCGTGAAGAAGCACTCGGAGTTTATCTCGTACCCTATTCAGTTGGCTGTTACCAAGGAGGTTGAGAAGGTTTGTGGTGCTTTTTTGTGTTTGAGAGGAGGTTGCTGATGGTTGGTTATAGGAAGTCGAGGATGATGAGGAGGAGGAGGTCACTGAGGAGGGCGAGGAGAAGCCCAAGATCGAGGAAGTCGAGGACGACGAGGACAAGCCCAAGGAGAAGAAGACGAAGAAGATCAAGGAGAAGGAGACGACCAACGAGGAGCTAAACAAGACGAAGCCGATCTGGACTCGCAACCCTCAGGATATCACCCAGGAGGAGTATGCGGCGTTCTACAAGAGCTTGACGAACGACTGGGAAGACCATCTCGCTGTCAAGCACTTTTCGGTCGAGGGTCAACTCGAATTCAAGGCTATCCTGTTCATTCCCAAGCGGTATGTGTTTTGTTATATGTACATGTAGTCTACGACTGACGGATTTGCAGTGCACCCTTTGACTTGTTCGAGTCGAAGAAGAAGCGCAACAACATCAAGCTTTACGTGCGCCGGGTGTTTATCATGGACGACTGCGAGGACTTGATCCCCGAGTACCTGAACTTTGTGAAGGGTATCGTGGACTCTGAGGACCTTCCTCTGAACATTTCTCGGGAGACGCTGCAGCAGAACAAGATTCTCAAGGTGATTCGCAAGAACATTGTTAAAAAGTGCATGGACTTGTTGTCGGAGATTGCGGAGGACAAGGACAACTTTGCCAAGTTTTACGAGTCGTTTGGGAAGAACTTGAAGCTTGGTATCCACGAGGATGCGCAGAACCGGAGCAAGCTTGCGGAGTTTTTGCGGTTCTACTCGACCAAATCGACGGAGGAGCAGGTTTCGCTCAAAGGTGCGTGTTTTGTGTGCGGTGCGTGATGGACATGTGGTGACCGCGTTTTTAGATTACATCACGCGGATGCCGGAGGTGCAAAAGACGATCTACTATCTCACGGGTGAATCTCTGGCTGCCGTGAAGGAGTCTCCTTTCTTGGAGGTGTTGAAGAAGAAGGGCTTTGAGGTGCTGCTGCTTGTTGACCCGATCGACGAGTACGCGATCACGCAGCTGAAAGAGTTTGACGGCAAGAAGCTTGTGTGTGTGTCGAAGGAGGGACTGGAGCTGGAGGAGACTGAGGAGGAGAAGAAGCAGCGGGAGACGGAAGCGGCTGAGTTTGAGGAGCTGTGCAAGGTGGTAAAGGAGGCGCTCGGTGACAAGGTTGAAAAGGTGATCGTGTCTAACCGGATCACGGATTCTCCTTGCGTGCTCGTGACTGGACAGTTTGGGTGGTCGTCGAACATGGTGGGTGTTGCTGTGCTCGGATGTGAGGAGGTGCACTGACGTTTGTGTTTAGGAGCGGATCATGAAGGCTCAGGCTCTGCGAGACTCGTCAATGTCGTCTTACATGGCGTCGAAAAAGACGTTGGAGCTGAACCCGACGAACGCGATTATCAAAGAGTTGAAGCGCAAGGTTGGGGAGGACAAGGCGGACAAGTCTGTCCGGGATCTGACGTATCTGCTGTTCGAGACTGCGCTGCTGACGTCTGGGTTCACGCTTGATGAGCCGACGTCGTTTGCGAAGCGGATCCACCGAATGATTAGCCTGGGACTTGATGTGGATGAAGAAGAGGAGGACACGGCGATCGAGGCAGATGCCCCTCCGCCGCTGGAGGCCACGTCTACGTCTGCCATGGAAGAAATTGATTAATAGGAGTTTTCTGTTGCTGTATCTACAATTAATGCATGAATGAATCGAGGTGTATCTACGGGTTAATGCATGGATCTGAATAATTACATACGGTGATTACGGCGTGATGCTGGGGTCCGAGGGTAGCACGCGTTGGCGATCGCGACTGTACGTACGCGTGGGAGCTTTAAAAGGAAGATCTGGTCGTCATTGTTCCCTTCATTGTCCCTTCCTTCCATTGTCCACGACCATTTATTATACCCATCTGCATGAACATACCATAATGCCCACAAAGGTGTGTCTCCTGCTTTTTGGTCTGTGCTTGACTCACCATGCTGCAGTCGCCTACGATGCCTTTGCTAGAATCACCCATTTCGCTCGTCTCTACACGCCCAGTATGTCTTATGTCCTTGCCGCTGCAGCAAGTGCTGACGAGAGATTAGGTGCCGCGGAGTCGACTGCTTACTCGACGTCGAGGGAGCCATCCATTTGACAGTCTACCCTGGATCGACATTCTGGACTCGCCGCCAGACGAGTCGATGGCCAATCTGGGCGACCTCTCACAGTTGGGCCCTGTTCGCCGCCATCGCAAAGCGCGATCCAGTCCACTGTCGCGACCTCGTCGGTTGCCGTCGTCATCACCGTCACCACCACCAGCGTCGTTGCCCACAGCACTGCTAGAGCGTTGCTCGACGCCACCGCCACCCACAACGCGACCCTCCTACGTCATCTTCCACGACCTCATGCCCCAGCTGTAACGACAACCGACCCACTGTATCATCCCATCTGCATATCATTATACATACGAATATTTTCTTCATCATTTACTTATTCAATCTTCGGCTTCGCATAGTACATACATAACTGCACCTGACATGTAATCATCAAATAACTCCTTGCTCAAATACCACCATGACTCGACCCATCAATTTCGGCGCTGGCCCCTCTGCCCTCCCAGAATCGGTCCTCAAAGACGCATCAGACGCCCTGCTCGATTTTGAAGGCACCGGCATCGGCATCGCAGAGATCTCCCACCGCTCCAAGGAATTCACCGCTTTCGTAAAAAAGACAGAGGCCCTGATCCGTACCCAGCTCAGCGTCCCGTCCACACACCACATCCTCTTCACCCAGGGCGGCGGCACAGGCCAGTTCTCTGCTGTCGTCTACAACTTTCTCGCTCGCTACCGTCTGCTGCACCCAAACGACGCCGAGCCTGTTCTCGACTATGTCCTCACCGGCTCCTGGAGCAAAAAGGCTAGCGAGGAGGCCAAACGGCTGGGTGCGTCGCGGGTGCACATCGCTGCAGACGCGCGGGGCCAGTCCAGCAAGACATTCACGCGGATCCCGGCGCACTCGGAGTACACGTTCTCGCCCGACCCCGCGCTGATCTACTACTGCGAGAACGAGACTGTCGATGGCGTCCAGTTCTCCCACGACGCCTCCTCCCCCGCCTCCTTCCCCTTCGACCGCCTCCCGACAAACACCCTCCTCCCGCTCGTCGCGGACTACTCCTCCTCCTTCATGTCCCGCTCCATCCCCCGCCTCGCAGATCACGCCCTCATCTTTGCCGGCGCGCAAAAGAACATCGGCCCAGCAGGCCTCACCATCCTCATCGTTCGCAACGACTGCCTCGTCGATGTCGACGCTGCAGCAGCACTCGGTGCACCGCCCGTACCCGTCTCCATGGCTTACAAGACCATCGCAGACGCTGTTAGTCTCTACAACACGCCCTCCGTCCTTGCGCTCTACATCTCTGGCCTCGTCCTCGACCGATCCCAGAAACTCGGCGGCGTAGAGTACTACGAACAGGTCAACAGGCGCAAAGCGGAAAAGGTCTACGATGCCCTCCGCGACGGTGAGGCAAAGGGTATATACCGCGCAAAGGTCGAGCAAGGTTCAGGTAGCTGGATGAACGTCGTCTTTGACGTCCTTGGCGATGGCGCAGAAGCTAAATTCATCGCTGGAGCGGAGCAGCAAGGCATGAAGGCTCTCAAGGGCCACCGTTCAGTTGGGGGTCCGTCATCTCTCTATCACGCCTCCTGCTACCTCTAACTCTTTCCAGGTATTCGTGCATCCCTCTACAATGCCATTACAGAAGAACAAACAGATCACCTCGTCGCGTACATGCGCCAATTTAGTATATAATGTATCAACACATGTCACTAATAAACGTCGTCCGCCCACCCCGTGGCTCCACCAACACCTTTTCTGCTCCATTTATCTGATGTGTCTCCGTGCTCACCTCAGCCCAGATCGACACTTTCGGCAACATGAGCTCCCCATGATGCAGCGCAATCATCGTTATTCCCACAGAGTATGTCCCATTGTGCTGCAACCGAGGTAAGATTAGAGGTAAATTAATCAATACTCCAACTCACAGAGGCACTGAAATCTCCCCGTTTCCGACCGCTCACCAGCCAGTCCCGTACCATCTCTTCCACATCGTACCGCATCCTGTACGTTCGCTCCTTTCCTCCGCTTGCGTCCCAGTGAAACGATGTCTGGATAGACAGCACCGCGGGAATAGGCTGCCCGGCGTACCAGCATGATTGTGGAGAAAGCTTGATACTCACTGCAGCAACAATCTAAGACCAGCTCGTCAGCGCTCTTTCCACGCCGCGACAGCACTTACATTCATCGACGGCACATCAACCGGTATATGCATCTCCCGCCACGAACCCGAATCAGGCCCAATCGCTCTCGGAAAGCTCAAATCCTCCCTCAGCTTGCTTCCGATTTCCTCTCCTTCAGGGACGTGCAGCTCCCCCGTCAAACTGTACCGCTCTACCCACCCACCGTCTCTCTCCAGCGCACGCACCACCTGGTCAATAACCGCAGCATCACTCGTCGCCTCTTCAATCACCCTTTCCACCTCTGTAAGGTACTCGTCAGATCCGAATTACCCAGCCACGCAACGCGGTCACGTACCCTCCCGCAACATCCGAAACTTGACGCGCAGCCTCATCGACTCCCGAACTAGATCACTTTATCAGCGCTTCTTCCACTAAACCGTATAACGTATACGCTACCAGGGCCATCACTTCCATCAATACAGAACAAAAAATGCGCAGGCTGAGCAGGCGTCAGAGTCTATGTACACCCATTCAGCCCACAATGTAAGATCTGAGAACAATAGTACCACACTCACAATGACTCGGGTGCTCCCACACGACACCACCTTTACCCCGGCATCTGACGGGTCCAATTCAACACGCGCGATACGCACATGTTGATGGCTTGCCGTCGAGATGGTGAATTTCGTGAAGAGTCTGCGCGTGGTTGCGGTGAGTTACATATGACAAACAAAGAAGACAATGCTGTGATACCGTGTCCCCCGAAAGAAATCTTCAACGTTAACAGCGATGGGGTGCGTTACCTGGACGCTCCTTACCACGGAGATGACCCGGCTGATCGTCGGTTCCGCTTTGGTAACGTACTCGACCTCGACATGCACTTTCTGTTTTCATCTAGTCAATAACAGACCGCGAACTAATCACAGTCTCTCACCATCCCATACGCCCCCGATACCTCGGAATGAGGCACGCAAACAGACACACTCTCATCCCTCCCTACCCCTGAAAGCATAATAACACCGTCATCCCCGCCCGTCATTTCTCCGACAGGTCCTGATTCCAAAGAAACGTCGTTACACTGGAACGTTGCAGATGGCGACGACAAACGGATCGTCATCGAGACGATTTCATTTCGCCCGGTGAGCACGTTGACCACGATGGAAGGACTCCCGAGAACGACTGTGCGGAGGTAATAAGTAGGTGGGTTAGGTTATCACGACTGGCGCGGCGGACGTACTCAGTCTTGGTAGGTTGACCCGGACATTCATCGCTAGCGGGTCTCGGGGGAGGCGTACAAGAGTGGCCTTGTCCTTGACGGATTTCGAAACTTTGATTGGTTTTCGATATGTCTGTTGGAAGACGAGTCGGGATACCCTCACTTCGCTCGTATCCAGGAGGTATGTCCCAGAGAGCGGTGTCTAGTGTGGATTCAAGTTGGATTCATACCCATGTACCCGTTTGCTTACCGGACAGAACAGAGTCATAGTCGTTTTCCCTGGTCGTAATGACTCGCATGGGACAGTAAACTTGAGTCGACAAGCATCCGCTCCAGATAGAACAACGCAGACTTGCTCAATCGGCACATCCTGCCAGAGTTTTAACACCTTACATACAACACAATAGAGGCTACAACTCACACAGGGCAGATGGTTTTGCAGTACCGTGTCCAAAACGTATCCATCCCTGTCCTCGGCCGGCCTGGCATCCGAAGGTGTATGAACAGTAATTGCTGCGAAGTCTGTATGTACGAGATCTGAAAATACTCAGTACTACAAAGACAGGGAAAAAGTACATAAATACCTTGGTCAAGCTCAGAAGCAGCACTCTCCAACTCCCCGACAAGTCGACTGACGTACGCATGCGCATCCTGTTCACACAGCAGCAGCTCGGCACCACTCTCGATATATATGGAAAGGAAGGAAAGAAGGATGTGTATCCATTCTCTGTCCTTGGGCTTCTCGAGAGATTCGTGGATATCTAGAGCACGGGAGAGCATCAGAGATTGCAGCGACGTCCATTTATGTGGCGCGTAATGCGCGGGTAGGGAGCTATATGTTGTCAATGCCGTAGACAATCGACCCCGATGGCTAGACCAAACTTGAGTGTCCATTACTCCTTCGAAGACAACGTGCTTGCTTACACGTCAAGGGCAGCTAGACTTCCGTGCAATTTGAGGGCAAACTTTCGGCGACCTGCTTTGGCGTACATGTCGATGGCGCGATTCGTGATATTGATATAGAGGTCGTAAAAGGCTTCCTTGTCTTCTAGAGCCTTCAATAAATGGTCATTGCTGATCGTCTGTGGTGACGATGTCTCGCTCGACTTGACCGACGCGTCAGACACGCCGGAAAAAGGCGGGCGACAAGGCAGATGCTGGCTCTTCATGCCAAGTGTGTCCAACTGACAAGCACGTTGAGAAACAGCATGAAAAAAGAACAGCGTCGACGCACTTGACTTCGTGCAAGTTCAAGGAGCTCGCCTTTACCAGCGTAAAATGGGGCGAGCTTCTTTTCGTCGGCCTTCAAGCTGGATTGCCAAGAATCACACCTCTCCACGACGCTCAGGGCCGACGAATAGATCCAAGACTCTACAAAATGTAATGGGAGTGCTTCCTAGCCAGTATCAGTTGCAAGCCATAGAAAAGTTGAGCATATTCACTTCCATCTCCTTTAATCGCCTGCCAAAAGCGCCGAGAAATGCTCCTACTCTTCGACAGACTTCAGGAAGACGGCCGTATTGCGCCAGTAATTCACATTGACGAGTAAGAAGGTAGGTTCGAAAGTCAAAGACAGATATCGTGTTGGCAAGGATCAGATCGCGATAAGGCTTCTTGGAGATAGACAAAAGAGGACTTGAATCATCTTTAGGTCCTGGCGTGATCAGAGTTCCAAACCATGATAAATTCTTCTCCCTCAGCACCTGATAGAACGATGCTTCGAGCTCGTCGTACTGCAATAATGCCTCGGAGACGAGATTCATCCCCTCGAATGAACTAGCGAGACTTTCCTGAGGATTCTTAAGCTACTTTGAGGGTATGACAGCATGTAGGCACACCTTGAGTATGAAGAAGGTACAGAAATTCCACCCGGGCATCAGGCGCTGACCCTCGGACCGTTTGATATCGTCTTCTTTCTGCAACACGGCGGTATCAAATGCAGAGGAGATGCCATCTTTGAGTTTATTGAGAAACTCTCCCCATGCGATAGGGCTATCTTGTGTGCTTGACCAAGATACTTGAACGCATCTAGTATGGCATGAGTGCCATGCACATCATTTTTAACACAAGTGCCTACCTATCTCGTTTGTCCGCGTTGAAATCAGCTCTCAGTTTGTCTAGAACAGAGCCCTTCAATTTCAGAAAAGTGCCTGTCGGCGCCTTCGCATCGGGTTTGACAATTTGGAGGATCAGCCAATCTTGGTTCTTCCGTGAGGTGACGGAGGCGTGCCAGTCCTTGACCTGCTTCTTTATGGTGTTTCGGTATGATTCAAGATCGGCATCCTGCAGCAAGTGAGCACGGTATCCGGTGCGTGAGGTTAGTATCAAGTATCACCTCACAGTTTACGACGTATATATTCAAGAGCGGCTTTTCGAGCAAGTTGATAGGTACTTGAGAGGCATGTTCGTCGCGAATCGAATCGAGATTTACAAGGGCTACGTTGAGTTCTTGTATAGTTCGAAGCGACGTCCTCGAGGGAGACTTCCAATGGATATTTCGTAGAGGAAGCTGGGAGTTGAAGGCATGCTGTATCTGAGTCCAGCTCGGAGAAGAAAGAAAGAACGGCGAGCCAGAATACGAAACCAGCACTGGCTGGCCAGAAGTCATGATCGTCTCCGCCAAAAAGGGCAGCCCCTGGGAAAAACACGGTCCGGCCGGCAGCTTCACTTTTTTCCTCAAGACGACGTTGAGCCTCAGCGTCGACATGCCATCCCCAGAGGAAGCCGAGACTTCTAATGCCTCCTTCAAATCTCTTGGTCTCATCGACCCTCTGCTGCAAGCAGTGGAGCAGATGAAATTTACAACCCCAACCGCCATCCAGGTTCAAGCATTACCATCAGCTCTCGAGGGACGAGATATCATTGGTGTAGCTGCTACTGGCTCAGGAAAGACGGCAGCTTTTGCTCTGCCCATCCTGCAAAAGCTCTGGGATGACCCCAAAGGCCTCTTCGCTTGTGTAATAGCACCCACGCGCGAGCTTGCCTTCCAGATATCCGAACAATTCGAAGCTCTGGGTTCAGCTATGGGTGCTCGTTGCGCGGTCTTGATTGGTGGGGTCGACACGATATCACAGTCTGTGGCTCTGGCAAAACGACCCCACATCATCGTTGCTACTCCAGGACGTTTGAGTTATCATTTGGAGAACACGAAGGGTTTTAACCTTAGAAGCCTTAAATACCTGGCAATTATTCTCATATGCTCCCTTTTATGTTAGCTGATCGAAAACAGGTTTTGGACGAGGCGGATCGTCTGTTGGATATGGATTTCGGACCTGCAATCGACAAAATATTGAGGGTCATACCGAAAGAGAGGACGACATATCTCTTTTCCGCCACAATGACGACTAAAGTCGAGAAGCTGCAAAGAGCAAGTTTGCAGAATCCTGTACGGGTTGAGGCATCATCAAAGTATGTTTCCATTTTATTAACCTATTTCTTCAATTAATTACTTCTGGATAAGATATCAGACGGTCTCAACGCTGCTGCAATACTACTGTCTGATGCCTCTAAAAGATAAAGATACATATCTCATTTCCCTAGCGAACTCGCAATCGCAAAATTCAATGATTGTCTTTACACGAACTGTGCACGACGCAGCTAGGTAGGTTATGCAGCGTCTTCGCTAGAAACCAAGCTCACCTACACGTAGGGTCTCTATCATCCTTCGGACGCTTGGGTTCCCTGCGGTTCCATTACATGGAAAGCTTACCCAAAGTCAACGGCTTGGAGCTCTAGGGAAATTCAAAAGCGGGGGACGCAGCATCCTCGTAGCCACCGACGTTGCTAGCCGGTATGTTCTTAAGCCCTCGCCTGCATAAGTCATTAACGCGACTTTTAGAGGGCTTGATATCCCGTCCGTCGACATTGTTATCAATTTTGACATTCCCACCCATTCGAAAGATTACATCCACCGTGTTGGACGTACTGCCCGAGCTGGTCGTGCCGGCAAAGCAATTACATTGGTGACACAATACGACGTGGAACTACTGCAGCGCATTGAACAGGTTATTGGGACTAAGATGGATCTCTGGCCCACGGATGCGGAAGAGATAGCACTGCTCAAGGAGCGGGTCAATGAAGCTGGGAGAGTTGCAGTCAGTGAACTCAAGGAACAGGGTTCGAAGGACGGTGGCCGCAAACGGCGGCGAGGTGGGGAGGGATATGCACGTGGAGGAGAGGGGTACTCTCGTGACGATGGAGACAGGGACGACGATGTTGTGGAGGCTGGCATACCTCAGCGGCACAAGAAAAGTAAGCGCAAGTGACATCTCTTACACTGGTTAATTAGATTATTTACCCGCATTGGCCATTTCATGTGCTCTGTCCCTGTCGGTATGTATGTGTCGCTGTACCATAATTCAATACCGAAACACTAGAATGCACTAGCATAAAAATTTCAGGCGCTGTCGGAAGTCGGGGCCGATCTATTTTCGGGGTCCTCGGGGTCTTTCCGAAGTTCCGAATGTAGGATTGAGCAATTTCCACTTTCTTCTTGCTCTTTCGGTGAGCACAACGCCCACGAGTGCGACCACGACCACGACACGACGATGGACGCCCACATTGACGACCAGCAGCAGAAGGATTACCTCTCGCCTTTCTTCGACCTCGAATCGTTGCAGAATGGTGGCGACCTAGGCATCATGTCGCCTTCAATGAATTCCCAACAGCCTCAACTGATGATGACGAGCGCAACTATGCCTTCACAGATGGACATGGAAATGCTCGGAAACCTGATGTCGCTGCAGGGAATCAACAGCCCCAACGATATATCCCCAACGTCCCCCTCTCAGCCCCAGTTCAGCACCAATACTGGCGCGACGAGCCCACAGCTACTCATGGAGCAGCAGTTCAAGCTAGCTCAGCTTCAGCAACTGCAACAACTACAAAACCAGATCTTCCAGCAACAGGTAAGTCTCTCGATTTGGGCGGTGATGAAGAGGATCTTTTCTTATTGGAGACTCGCCATGCATTTTTCATTCCAACAAGCCCTTTAAACTGAGGGTCCTCTGATTCTGATTTTTTTTTCTGGATAGATTGCGATTATCAGTGGACAGACAACGGGTATACGCACGGACACCCCTGTTCAAGAACCAATACGGGAACAGCAGCAACCCAATCCCTACCATCATGGATTACCAACTCCAGGTTCGATTCGGTCTTCAATATCATGACTGCTCTGCTGAGAACGACTGCAGGTTCTTCCGCTGAGCTTCGCGCTCAAGCACAGCCCATAGAATATGTGTCGCCTATGATTCTAAATTATTTAGAGCCTTCCTCCCAAGATAGTTATGGCGATTCAGTCATGACTCCCGTACCTAGCCACTCTATCCCCTCCCAGTTCAACGCCCCACGCGGATCCACTTCTGCCCCTGCCCACATTGCCTTTCGATCCAGCCCATCTCATCCCCCACATCACGGAGACATTGACGTCGACATATCTCCCTTGACTAGCCCTTGGCTTGGTGCTGAGCAGCATCATTCTAATTTCTCTCGACGTCAATCTTCCAACAAACGCACGGCATCCTCAAGCGGTGACGAGTCGTCTTCGAAACCGTCACGGAAGAAGCAATCTCCCGCCATCCGGCCTTTCAGTAATGCGAGTTCTACCATTATGACCAAGAGAACGACAAATCCTCGAGGTTCACGTTCCACCAATTCTACACCCCTTCTCCGGTCCACACGATCCAGAAATGGTAGCATTGTCAGCAACGAAATCGTCGGAGATTCTCCTTCTCCCGTGGATTTGGCAATGCCGCCTCCAGCTGCCCCCACGATGAACCAAACGTCAATACCTAATATGTCTGCGGAGAATCCTCCACCAACCATCACACCTGTGACACCTGCGAGTATCATGAACCTTGGCAGGCTTGGTGTTAATTCTAGCAATAATACCCTTGCATCAAAAGATGGTGCCGCCGACTTGAAGGGCAAAGCGCCTTCAAAAGCGTCGGCCTCTGCAGCAGCAATACAACAAAGAAACAAATCTATGAAACGAGGATCGGTAGGCTCGCCTGCTTTGAAGCCTATCCTTCCCGGTAAGTTTTGTATATTGCTTCATCTCACTCTTCTCATCTTTCACTAGCTGGTTCTACCACAGGGCCTGCTCCATCTTCCGCGAAAAGTGCCGCCCCCGTTGTTCAGGTCCGTAAAACGTCACATAAGGCTGCTGAGCAGAAGCGTCGAGATTCCCTGAAGACCACCTTCGATGATTTACGTGGCTTGCTGCCACCGATACCCCTTCCGTCAGACGATAAATACCCACTAGACGAGCCTTTGCTTCCAGGCGCCCTACCGCCACGGGGACCTCCTAAAGCCGGTGGAGAAGGTCCAAATAAGGGCGTGAGCAAGCTGCAATTGCTAATTTGTGGTAACGACTATATCAGGCTGCTCAAAGGACGGGTTGAGCGGAGGGATGATGAAATCAGACGTCTTAGGAGCGAAGTTGGAAGGCTGAGGGATATCGTTACGAACTCTATGGATGGTGTGGGCATTGCGGAGGAGGGGTGCGAGCCGGTGGATTTGGAGCGGGACCTGGATGAGATCGAAGTGATCAGCGCAGGGTTGGCCAGAGGTGCGTCTATCGGCGCAGATGATGAGGCGGACGAAGACGAAGATTAATCTTATCGTTAATGCATACGGTGTACGAGTGTGGTCGAGCGACGCTAAGGAGATTGTATATTCTTGTTGGTTATTTTATTGTTATCAATTATGTGATTATGGTAAGCATTCTATCAAGGCAACATTCTACAGAGGGGTCGACAAGAGGCTTCTACAGCTTGAACATTAAGTCTGATCGCAAGACGTATTTCGTTCCCTTGACTACTTCTGAACCTTCATGCAGCAAACAGTCTTGACCGTGTCTGCAAGCGAACGTCACGCTTAAGCAATATCAAGGACAGAGAGTTCAAACGGCAACGCACCGATGCAAGAGAGCTGTACCTCGGTTGAGGGGAGCAACCGTAGTTTCATCGCGCCTGCATTTCTCATCTTTGTAAAATATTGTCTAGGGTATGAGCATCAGTATTGCCGAGTTGAGAGCTACTGATCAAGGGAATACCTCTCCGCCTTCTACACCGTCCTCGACCCCAGATAGATAGATCAAGAGGGTCCATTCGGATTTTGCACCTGTTATAGCATCTCGCACAGAATCGTCGTAATGAGGGCTGGATACCATGGTGATAAGTATTTCATGAAACTAGACCAACGGAATACGACAATGGACACTGACCCGAAGTGCTGCGACGGGGTATACTTATAGAAACGTATGTTAGAGTTGAAGGAGTGTGGTTCTCGAGGGGGAAGAGCAGAGCCAGATCTCTTGTCTGATGCTGGTGGCGGAAACAGTGGGAGATGAGGAACAAGCAGGCCGTGTAGACGTTGCGCAAAATCAGGAGAGGTTACACTGAAACGGTCTTACAGGACGTGGTCAATTCTCTGAACACATTAGGAAAACAGAATATATACTTACAGTTTACCCTTACCGCCTCTCCGCGCCGTTTTGGGGGCGTGAGTTCCAGAGGTAGGTTATCTATGAACTGTGCTATCGCCTTACATTCCGGGGCTGAAAGAAAATTCTATAGACATCGTGAGTGTACTGTATGAGCTATGACTGAAAAGACAGTTGCGTACATCAACGAGAAGAATTTGATTCTCTAAGAGCACTCGGCATTCAAGATGACGTTTGGGGGAGATATTTGGAAGGTCTGTTCCTTCGGAAGACGACGACTGCGAGGTCGATTGCTGCGTCTGCTTAGTAGATTTCTCTTGAGTCTTAGATTTTTTGGCCATGTTGCGTGTGATGGCAGTAACAAACTTCGTTAGTACTGGTAAACGGCGATGATGTCATCACACTGATTTTTTTATTCACATCTTTTTTGCCAAGTCTACTCAGATACGTATAATCCGGTAAGAAGGAGAGCATTTGATACAAGTAAGATGGTAGACGATGCATTGGTTGAAGGGAAAACATTCCATGCATACTCTACGCCTACGAGAAGGGCAAGCCTGTCCGCATGATCAGCTTCTGTACCAACTGATTTGAAAAAATATGCACTTGACCGCTAAAGGATACCGCGTCTTCCAAGTTAAAAATGGGAGCTGTTGCGCATACCAACAATAGAACTGGTAGTGAAGGGATCTTGCGAAGAGGATACCGATGAGATTGGAAGTGAACAGAATAGTAGCGATAGCTAGGTCAATTTTAGCTTCGATAGAATGGAGACAATCTCTGAGCTCACATTCCGCTGTCACTGGGATCAGACTTGCAGGAAGGGTAGGTCGTCGTAAACCTCGTAAAAGGACTTGAGGTACTCCACCATCCTGTTTACACCACCGATTCCATCCAAAGGCGATGAGCGTACAGACGTGTCCCAGTAACAGTGCTCTTCTCCATTGAGGGCTGAGAAATGTTTCTTCAGAGACCATTCGCCAGTTTACCGTCCACTTGTAGAGAAACATGCGCGACAAATCAAAGGCCCCTTGAATGTACCCTCTCCAGTTGTTTCGAATGAAAGGAAACGCAAAAAGGACCTGCGTGGCGAAAATGAAGGAGAGCTTTCGAATGGTGTAGACAAATCCTCTTCTTTTGAAGAAGATGACGAGAAGCCCCGGAAGGTACAGTATTATCGACATCTTGACGGACAATGCAGCACTAGACAAAAACAATGAGAATGAACAATGAAACGATGACAGCATACCTGAAGAACATGGTACCAATATCATCGTTGCCCAACTGATACGCCAATACCGCTGCCTGCATGGCCACGACCGACCAGCAGTCATTGAACAGACGCAGGACATAGATGGAATGGAGACGCTTGCTCAGAGGCAACAGGAAAACCACCCAATTCGACGCCCCGGCCTGCCAGTAGATGGCGCATGACAATACAAGGGAAAGCAAGTATAAGCCTGAGTAGATGTATTGGGCTAGCTTGATATTCTTTCCAGAGTCGCAGATGTAATGGAGAAATTGGTGAATGTAAACGTGTCCAGCTGGATAGCTATTATTTTGGTTACGTTAGAACAATTCATGATTCACGGGTAGTAAACTCACACAAGAGGTCCTGTTGGGCCAGAGATTTGGGAGTAGTCGTGTTGTCCCTTCATATACGTCTCAACTTGTATCATGTAGGTTTCCCAGTCAATCTCTGTATCTGAAGGTGCTGGTTAATATCGTTCCACAGAGAATACGAAGGACTCACAGGGAACAAAACGAACGATGAGACCAGTAAGAAATGCATCTGAGGCAATGACAAGGATGGCGAGAATCCAAAAGTATCTGTTGTCTAAGAGTAGGGAACGTATTCGGTCAACTTGCAAGCGGAGGATGGTCATCTCTGATCAGGAACGTGGCACATCAAACAACTTCAAATGAATCAGACCTTTCATGAAGCACCTAATATTCCATCAAGCCATGTATAATCAAAGCCATTCTAAACCTCTACCATATCATAGTGCGATAATCTAACTGTATAATATTACATCACGACGAAGCCCTCATTATATCTAGTATCGAAAATATGTATCTTTCGTTCAAAGTGGACATAGGTTTGACACCATCTGTTCCCCAGCCAAAAGCCCTTCCACGAATAACGCGCGATAGGTATCGCTCCTGTCCCCTCCAACGATGTCCGTGATGTATTGCTGAACGAAGCCCAGTTTGGAGTCATACAAAGCGAATTTCTGCGCTGTCGCTAAACCGTCACAATATCCGGTTTTTTCATCATCTTCCTGGCCGCTACTTGGAGCAGAGCAGTCGTATTGTGCATCTTGAGCAGTAGTCTCCGTTTGGTTTTGTGTAAGGTCGCGTCCAAGGAGGTCCGTTTCAGTTGTCGTACATGATAGCATGCCCTCGACCGACTGAATATGTTGACCCGACAAGGGTTTGTTGCAATAGAAAAAGAAATTTGACGGTAGACAGGTCCCAACGGCAGCTCGAAAACACCATCCTCGATCATCCATACAATTCTCTTTCTTGTAAGCTACAAGTCATTGAGTCTAAAGTAACACGGGTTCATGACAGAAGAAACTCACACCAAAATGCCCATCCTGAGGCATCATTGTTGAAAACTTGCATTTGTGCGGTGCAGAAATCTCTCCGAGACCAGTTTGGATCGCTTTCTTGCCCAAGGCTTTCCGGAGTTAGTGCACAGGACCATTCTCCGACATAAAGGTTTCCATGTTGATGGCATGAAGCATTCGAGAGTACGTCGTGTACTTGTGATTTAATGTCAGCAGTGTGAGAGGAAGCAGGCTCGGAGGCGTCCGAGGGTGTATAAACATAGTACTGATGACTGTCTTGCACGACGAAATCGCTTCTTTGAGAGACGTAATCGCTGTAGCGGCTAAGATTGAACCCATCGTGAATGTAGATAGGAAGGCTTGCGGTACTCGAAGACACGTTTCTTATCATATATATCGTTTCCGTATCTATAAGAATCTTGAGTATTTTGGGTGCTTTGTTGGATCTGCTTGACTCACAAAATTGAACCAGAGCGTCACTATCTTGGGGTTCGTTCAGAAGCTCTATGCCAACGACATTGGTTACTGGAACTTCATCAGAATCGATTTGGGCAGTAATGTATAAGCGCACCATTGCAGAGTTGCTCCGCCAGAAATATCAGAACGTCCTGTGCCTTGGTCCAATTATCCGGGTCAGAAAATAGGTCCGTCTGCCCGTCAGAGATGCCAGAATGAGGTTGCCCATTTTGGCTTCCAGGTGCTCCGTGTAGATCGACCAGAACGCCAATGCCGTATAGTAACCCCCATCCAATCGCCCGTATCACCCTCGACCACGCATTCTCATAAACCGCCGCGACTGCGGCAAAAGGTGTACCCATACAAAAATTCGGTCCGAGGCTCCAATATCCTATCGGCAAGCGCACTGTGTTGATCCCCAGACTCGCAAGATACTCGAAGTCAGCCTCGGTGATAAAGGTGTCCCAGTGTTCTTCCAGAAGTGACTGAGCATTAGCAATTGAGTCGCAGCCAGATGCAATATCGTATTCAGACATTTGTTTTCCGGAAGCTTGTTTAAACATAGAGGGCGTCATCCATTGCTCGTGAACGAACCTGGAAGTTGTCACATATCTCGCCAGGAAGAAAGGAAAGGGATCGCTACCATGAGCCCAAATTGACGGAAGGTTGATGTCTATAACGGTATATGACCGCCTTTTGATAATCGAACGAAGGAAATTCCGGTCGTAAACATTGAGAATCGTCACAAAATGGCGAATTGGAAAGCCCTGGATCTACTAGCTTCGACTTGAATCCAATAGGTACCGAGAAAACCACAGATGACTCTGTTTGATTGCCGTTGTCCAGCTGCGTGTCTTGATAAGAGGTATTTGAGGCATCAAAAGCGTAAGAGTTGTATGTTCCGCTTAGAGCTCCATGAGAAGAAAAGATAGAATCCGAAGAACGAACAGAGTTCTGGAGGGATGACCAGAGAAGACAAGCAAAGAAATGAGTTCGAGTAACCATCAAAGCGGAGCGAGATTAGAAAGGCGAACAACTTGAGAAGCGACAAGGCAAGTCCGATGTGAATGAAAGAAACCAACCAAGTCCCGTTGCGGCTGCTCGGCCCGGTCAAGGCTGAACCGAACACTCACGATGCAACGTCGCCATCCCCTTCCCGACACTCACCCCGAACTCTCAATATACATGTCCGAGGGATTTCATGAATATCGGATAGAAAACACACGAAAGTGCAGACGCGTCAAGAATGGCGGCTACAGATGGCCTTGGCGGGAGACAGCAGAAATAGGTCTATTGTCAATACTCTGGCAAATCGTACGTCTTTACGGCCTGCCTACCTCATGTCGAAGCTAACCATATTTGAAGGCACTAAATTCGAGTTGGAATTATCTTGTATTTGCTATCCCTACCGTTCTTTTTCTATGGCACAAGTGCTCACAAGTGGTCTCCGGTACACCCTCTGATAGCTTTGAGGCTTCCAAGTGATAATTTCAAGTCCTTTAGAATCCATCATCGTCATTCCTCCCCATGGTGTCCAACTCGAAACGCGGTTCGGATTTCAGACCTTCACTATAAATGTTACTCGGCGATTTATTCCTCTGTCTACTCTTCGTGATGTGGTCATCAACGAGGGTCTTTATGGCTGGAATGTACGCTACTACCTCGTTGCGATTGTTCAAGACAGGTCCGGAGCGACATCTCTGGCAGTCGTTTTTGAGGTGAACCCCGATTGTCTACATATGCTCTACTCCAGTGCTGATCCTATGCTAGAACATTTTGCCACGATTTCCCGTCCTCCTGGAGATTTACAAAGGTGTTCACGATGTATTATCAAATGCGTGCATAAATTAGACCTACGTATTTATACCTGGGTATAAGAATGCTTAAAAAAAAGTGTGAAGTTGTCCAAAGGATGTCCCAGACATCAATTATTAAGCGAGTCGGGCACCCTCTTCACTTTCGTAGGCACTAAGAAGGTCATCGTAGCCCTCATCGTCTCCTTCCTCGGCAGCACTGTCTCTCGTTCGTCTCGCTGCCTTAGCGGTATCAGTTGACACCTTTCTGGTGCGAGATTCAGTAGAGATCTTTCTTGTCCTTGCCTCATTGCTGTCCCCATTTTCATCTGAAGAGATCTTCCGTGGTCTTCGAACCTTTGTTGATGGGATATCATCCCCTTCGAAGCTCGATGCCCTCGGAGTGTAGACAGTATCCTCTTCCGGCCACTCTACATTCAACGAACCTCCGACCTGATCCGGCTGGCTTTGACTACGTGTGGCATCTCGAATACGAAGGGGTGGAGGGCGAGAAGGCTGGCGTCGCCGGGAGCGTACTCTTGAGCTTCGTGAAGGCGAATCTGCGATTGACGAATCAGATGTGTCATCTACGTAATTTGTAGGAGGAGGGGTCTTCTTCCGAACAAGTTTTTTCGGTTGAGGTGGAGGTTCTAGCGGAACGATATCGAAAGAATCATTGGGCGCAGAAGGGTCGGTGACGATTGGCCCGTTGTCATGAAGGGAAACGCTGATAGGTGTTTTTGGAGGTGGAGGAGAGGACAAAGGAGGAGAATCAGCCGAATCGACTCGACCCCAGCCATTGGCATCACTGGATTTGAGCACGATGTCCCCTTGAGAGCTGAAAGATAGCCCTTGAATGTTTCGGTCCGGCGAAGCAGTTGCTGATGAAACTGCACCGTGCCGTGAAGACGGGACTCTGAAGGTTGGAGCCATAGGGGACACAGATCTCCGATTCAGAGGAATTCGTCTACTGGAGCCTCCAGTGTCAGATTCATTATCTGAACGATTGGCTCTCAGGAAAATATCTGATGCTGAGAGGGAAGACACCGAAGACTGGGATTCTCTGTGGATCGCGCGCTGTCCTTTTGCTCTCCGAACATCACTCCATTCATCAACTCCAGGCTGAGAAGGGACTGAAGGCGGGCGGTTGATGCTTCGACTAGTGATTAGAGCAGAGGAATTGAGAAGTAAAGGACGCGGCCCGGCTTTTGGCGTCGGTCGAGTTAAGGAAGTTAATGATGCTTGAAGATTCTTCGTCCTGTCTATCAAAGAGGGTGTGCTCTCAGGCGTGGGTTCACTAGCCGGACTGTTAGGAGCAGAACCGACAGAGTTGGGTCCCTCCGGAAAGATGACACTGTCGCGCGGTGGACGGAAATACGCTGGTCGCGCAGGTGGGGAATATACGCCTGAACGGTCTGGGGCAGGCAAGGACCGTCGTGGTCCTTCAACTTTCTTTGGGGACCCACTATCTTGAGAACGAGAAGACGTGCTTTCAGCAGCAGTGGTGGGTGCTTCCTTCCGAGTGCCCCAGGACCCTGCTAAAGCTTTGGCTCGCCAATTAGTACTAACTTTAGCAAGTGTAGCAGCAGTGTCCGAAGCTTTCAGCTTTTCGGCATAATCCCATATCCGTGTAGAGGCAGGGATATAGGATGTCGAGGGTGCCTTCTCCTCTGCTGTAGCAGGCGAAAGCGAAGCCGAGGCCGGCAATGGAGATGGAGGGGCAGTCGCAGGAGAAATTGGCGACGGTGGCGGCTCCATGGACGATTGATTGGTGATACCTCTCCACACTGTGGAAGCCAAGCGAGATGTAATACCAGGATTGAGATCTTCGGTAGGTCTCTCTGTCTCATTGCCATCATCAGGTGAAGGCTCGTCCTCGCTATCCGACGCATTAGGTGACTTTTCCGGAGAGGGTATTTGATTCGTGAAGCCCTTCCACATCGTCACCCTGATACGAGCGCCTAGACTCAGTTGGTCATCCTTCGCGGTTTTCGACTCCTCTTCCCGTCTGTGCAACAAGTCGAAAGCCGCCTGCATTATTGTATCAATACCCCCCGCAGACACAATTGGGTAATGTTGCAGCAATGTCATTCCCTCAACAAAGGCATCACCCAGTTCCCAGGGATGTAGCGGGGAAGGAGGGGGCACAGTTTCGACTTCCTGTACCCACAGACCTGGTGATCGGTGACCACTTTTTCCTAGTCTTGGTAAATGCATTAGTTAGAGAGATAAAGGAAAGGATATAAACACGCCCACCTGAACAACGCGACTCGTGCGCGAGTGAGCATCGCAGTGCATATATCAATAAGGAACTCAAGTTTGGGGCTAGCATCTCGTCGTCGGGCGTCGCGAGAAAAGATCCCATCCCAGGCAACAAGAATCGAGTTGTAAGATAGCGTCTGGGTCAAGAGGGGGGCAAGCCATCGACTAGTAATATAATAAGTCCTGAGATCGCCTCAAAGCTCTGAGTTCACCTACTACGAGAAATGGGGCAAGGCAGGACTTAATCCCTTGCTTTCCTGTAAGCGATTGTATTTCAATGATTTGGAGCACTAATACGGGTGGAAATGACTCACCAGGCTGTAGTGGAGATCTGAATCTGCCCATGCTAGTCTGTCTCCAAATTTCTTCATCCATACGGTGCTCCCTTCTTCGTCTTCTAGTTCAGAGAACTCCCCGACAACAGCTTCAAAGAGCCAAAACGTGTCAGCCTCAGCGTGAGCGATGTCTTCCGGTTCGATCTCTTGCATGAGGACAGAATACAGAGGAACGAGTATGTTTGGAATGTGGGGAGACAAATTTCCGGGATTAATGGCGGAATGTATGTAAAGAAGGCGATATAGAGCTGACATATGCTTTGAATGGGCCATCCCTTCACTCAACGACTTCGATACGAACAAAGTTGGAGGTATATTTGACCGCCGTATTGAAAAGGTTCCCTGCTGGGAATCCTCATTTCTAGTAGTCTCCGCTTCGGATTCAAGACGGATTTCTGGAATGCCTATTGAGGCTGAAGGAGAATGAACAGCTTTGATTGCTTCCAATCGGCGGTCCAGATTGCTTGCACAGAATATTCTCGTTGCCTCGGGACATAGATCATCCAATGGACATAGCGGAGAAGATTCCGGCTCGTCCACAAGGCAGGCAAATAGGTCTGGAGGTACGCGAGACAGTTGCTTGGAAACATTCTCCAAAGATGTATCCAGGACAGAAAGTGGAGTTGTAGGTCGCTCAGGCACGTTCAGTGGTTCTAGTAGTCGTCTGACTAGATCCTGTGGGATGAGATGAGCAAGTGCGCTTACATATATTTAAAATCACTTGCATAATAACTCTTGCGTTGATTGCCTAATTCCTTGCTCCACGACGATTTCAAAACAGGAAGGATGCCAAAGAAGAGCCTTTAAACCGGTCAGAATAGACTAAGACGCTCGATATCGTAAACCTACTTCCATATCCGTGGGCGCAGCCACGGCGGCTGGTCGGGTATACCTGAATGTATGACGGTGAGTATGAAGAATACGACCATTGGTGTGCACGTACCTCGGGAACACAATTTTTTCAACCGAGGTAGATCCACAAGAGGAGAAGAATCAGAAGCCAAAATCTCGGACAGTTCATTTAGTCTGGGGTCGAAGTAACGTCAGTGAGGGCACAATGCAAAACAATAGAAGGCCGCGGACATATCCTGCCTGTGAGGTTCTGGCGTCCACGTAACGCCAAACATTTTGGCAATGGTCGTTAGATACATATCAAGATTTGCAGAGGTGGGTGGTGGAGAGGAAAGGGACTTCAAAACCTTTGGCTGGTATCAGCATGGACAAAGCACGGACACAAAGTCATACATACACGAGGCGACACGTAATTATCGCGATTGGTCGTAGCAGAGCGTTCAAAATCGTGACCTAGACGTTGAACAAGGAAATCTCGGACGATGTGAATATCTGGATCATGGTTCTTTATCAGTGTTCTGGCATAGAAAGGACGACGTGCCTTTGGAGTCTACGTATGGCGCAGAGAAGATGATGGTTGAAGCAGCTTCGACTATGACTGGACTCGGTGAATTGCTACGATGCACCTTGTTAGTTGGGACGTTGAAGCTCCAGCTGTCAGACGCACTTGTGTTCCAATTCCTGAAAATGCTCCAACAAAAGACTTGAGTACATTGCTAGCATCTCTAGCACATCACCCGCCGCATCCTCTTCAATGAGCTTTTGAGCCTTTGCCCGGGCGAGAACAATGTTGCCTTGCTGTAATAAAGTGGCAATGTCCCGTCGTGTAATGCTGGATTTAGAGTCATTTCTTTCCTGAAGCTGCCCAAGTCGCTGTCCAGTGAGCCGCAGTTGGTACTGAAGCGTGTGTATTAGATTAGATGCCAAGAGGCCACGATCAGGCAGAACAGACCTTGACAGCATTCGGGTCCCATTTGTCGTTAGACATGGCTTGTCGTGAAAACGTGAGAAGAGACAGCGGTCACTCCGGGTGGCGTTGGACAGGTCGAACCAGCGTTGGACTTCCGAAAACCTTGCGGATTTCGTAGTCGGTCAAGTCCTCCAGCCGGCATAAAAACACCTCGGGGTGCTAGATTTTGCATAGCTTTTGTCACGTGTGGGTATAAATCAGGACTCAGGAGTCGCTATAGTACTCTTCGCTACTCTGGTACTTGGCGCTTAGAGTGGCAGCAGAATGGCTTGCAAGTTACATGGCATTCTACTGAGCGAATTATATATATTACATGTCTATTATACTGCTTACGGCTCATGACCATCCTACACCGCTATCACCGGTCACGACAGGCGGACCGAACGAACCCGACTGGCACTTTGAGATGTGGCAACTGTAGGAGAAAGAGATGAACGAACGCCGCTTGGGCCTGGTGATTTTGCACTATACGTGCTAGGTCGCGGCATCCTAGGGGGCCGAGAGGATGCCAAGGGGGAAGGACCTGAAATGTAGAGAGATTGCCTAGGCGTCGTGGATTGGATAGACTTCGGGCGGCGCACGTCCTGTACAGATATTCTTTGTGGTCGCACAGACGACGATTGGTCCGGAACGGGGAGCGACCTTCTCGGAGCCGTAACGTGGATGCTCGAAGACATCGGCCGGTACACCTCCCGTGATGTCCCCGCCATGGTTTGGGTTGACATCCGAGTGCCCCCAGGATACATCGTACTCGAGGACCACGGGCGATGCACCTCCTGCTGCGAGATCCTAGCCAGAGTGGGACTTGGGATGGAAACACGAGGTCCCGAAGCGGTTACTGACGACTGGGGGCGGGATTCCGACATTGAAGGCGTCGAATCACGACCGATGTCCATCACTTCCTCGTCAATCAAATTGACCCTAGAAGGTTTGTCCGCCGACGCTCGAGTGCGATATACAAAAACGCTAAGACCGATGACATAGATGATCACTGTCGAGTGGGTCTGGAATTAAATCAGACCATGCAGTGAGAATAGTTGGCTCACCGTGCGCCGTGACGATCCAACTTAATACAAGAATGTATATATTGAACAGTCTGCACTGTTCCCTCTGCGTAGCGTCTAATAGAGAACGTCAAGAGGGCCCGTGATAACAAATCATCACTAACTCACTCTCAGGACAGGCGTAACGAGGAAACCAGTAAGTGAACGTTGTATCAGTGCCTGTAGGATCATCAATGGTTGTGGGGTGATGAGACATGTATCAAACGTACTGATATGAATGACCAGAAGAAACAAAAATCGGATGGCATCAAGCCACGGCCTAAATGACACCAATATTCTTCAAACAGTTAGATTCAGCATGGTACCGAAAGTTTCAATCGGAGGTGGACGCACAGGATCGGAAGCATAATTACAGTGACAGTATGTGTCAAGAGCATTAGAATGATCATATAGCCTGGAGCACTTCAGCAACATGTTAAGGGAGACGATAACGAACGCCCGTACGTTCCGAAGAGACCGTCGTGTCCCATTGCGCAAAAATTTGGATGCAGAAAAGAGTGATGGCCAGCAAGCTAAGGAATGAAATCAGGCCTGTTGTAGGTCTGGTAAGTTACGTGTGAGAGAAAGTAGCTTGTAAACGTACCAAGCCCGATAGCCCTAATTTTCAGAAAAGCAGGAGAATAATCCATATTCGTCGTGAGTACTGGGCCAGCCAGGTTTCAAAGAATGTGGGCGTGAGTGGGGCGTGAAGGTTAGACAAGGGTATTAGTAGCTTAGACACCAGATGGGGTCATCATGGCGGTCGTAGAAGCGGAGGGTGCCACCTGGATATTACTTTTGTTCTTAATGCCACAAAAGGGCCTCATTGTCCGACGTCAGAAAATAACTACAACACGAGTCAATAAAACCACCGGTCGGCCGGGAAATTGCCAGAATCCGTGTCGCAAGCCAAGAATACCGTCAAGAATTTCGATGTCGCATGGATATCCTTACGCTTGGAAGTCTGTACGAAGCGACTAGTGGGCCGTGGCCAGACGGAGATAGTTAGACGGAGGAGAAATTTGAAATGCCGAGGTCACGATTTTTGGTTTTTTCGTGACGCTGATCGAGTCAATCTCAGTCAATCTGCACCATCTTCAAGTTGATATCGTCGACCACTGTATCGAAAAAATGACGGACGAGCCAACAAAACAGAAGTTGTGGGGCGGTAGATTTACCGGAAAGACAGATCCGCTGTATGTGCATCTACTTTGACTGCACTTGCGTCTCATTCTGTTCAGGATGAATGACTTCAACGAGTCGTTGTCGTACGACCGGCGAATGCACAATGCGGACATCACTGGGTCGATTGCCTACGCTAAAGGTCTGCAACGCATCGGGATCCTGACCCTAGATGAGGAAACTAAGATGATCGATGGTCTAACCGAGGTTGGCAAAGAATGGCAGGAGGGCCGAGTCAGTAGTCCTTGAACACTCTTGCGAAACAAAACACTAAGGCATTTATTCAGTTCCTAGTGCAGCCAGACGACGAAGATATCCATACCGCAAATGAGCGTCGACTGAGTGAGCTCATCGGCCCACTGGGAGGAAAACTTCACACTGGACGTTCACGAAATGACCAAGTCGCGACTGATATGCGACTATGGCTTCTTGGAGAAGTGAAAGTCATTGAAGAGAGTCTGAAGGCACTCATTCGTGTCATAGTTGAACGCGCAGATAAGGAGAAGGATATTCTTATGCCCGGATACACCCACCTTCAGGTAAAGTTTACCTTTTACCTGTCCTATGTACTCTTACAAATCCCAGCGAGGACAACCCATTCGTTGGTCTCATCTGCTTCTGTCGCATGCGTTCTCCTTCAACTCCGACCTCGACAGACTTAAACAGCTTATCCCTCGCATTTCTGTTCTGCCTCTTGGTTCTGGAGCCCTGGCAGGGAATCCTTTTTGCATCGATCGCGACTTCCTAGCCAAAGAATTAGGATTCGATTCCGTTGCCGAAAACAGTCTGTGGGGTGTCGGGGACCGCGATTTCATTGTCGAAATCTTGATGTGGTCTAGCTTAGCGACGACGCATCTCAGCCGTATGTCAGAGGACCTTATTATTTATTCCACTGCAGAGTTCGGATTTGTCACGTTGAGTGACGCGTATAGGTGAGTCTTTCGCTAAGTTATGCAGATTTGTACAGCTGACAGTCATCTTAGCACCGGCTCGAGTATGATGCCTCAGAAGAAGAACCCGGATTCCCTGGAACTTTTGCGAGGGAAATCTGGACGCGTTTTTGGAAACGTAAGGAAGTTGATTAAGGTCGTACCCTTTTTTTTCTAACCTCTCTCGCTTCAGATGGCAGGTTTCTTGATGACCTTAAAAGGCTTACCGTCTACGTATAACAAGGATCTTCAAGAAGATAAAGAAGCTCTATTTGATGTCGTTGATACTATCCAAGCCTCATTCAAAATTGCTGAAGGCGTCGTGGCTACGTTGGAGGTTAGTGCATCCCTTCGAGCGAATAAATTTTGCCAAATATATGGTGTCTTAGGTCCACGCCGACAAAATGCGTCAAGCTTTGACGATGGACGTGCTTGCAACCGATTTAGCCGATTATCTCGTTCGTAAAGGAGTGAGTATTCGTTTTAGCCAGGCCTGTGCTTAGTGCAGATATTGACGTTCGAAATAGATGCCCTTCAGGGAGACACATCATATCTCTGGCAGGGCTGTTGCTCTGGCAGAAGCCCGGCAATGTCAAATTAATGAACTGTCCCTACAGGATTACAAGAGTCTGAGCGACAAGTTTACCGAGGACGTTGTTGATGTTTTCAATTTCGAAGCAAGCGTTGAGAGACGCCAAGCCATTGGTGGGCCGAGTCGTGTCATGGTGGATAGACAGGTGGCTGTCCTTCGGTCAGCCTTAGCGCAGTAACAATAACGTACGCTATCCGAAGTCCGAACTATAAAAGAGACGCCTGTAATAACTTAGAACCGACGTCTCACTAAAGTACTGCATTGGTAGTGATCACATCACAGCCTCATTTCTGCCATATTTGCGGTTGTTATCGGCCAACTTGGAGCCGCGTTCGTGCCTTGACCTTCAAACACTGTTCTTCCCCTTCTCACAAGGCAAACGATTCCCAAGTATCCAGTTTAACGATTTCTAGTCTCTTTTGCCTTTGAGCCATCACTAGCTTCCAGCTTTTCTCTGTTTTCCTATCACTCTCCACGTCACAACCGCAATGGCCAGGGATCGTCTCGCAGCCATGAGGGTGAATTTTTCTTGGTTTTCACAGCCCAGAGCAAGATAACTGAGCCTTTCTCTTTATATACAGGCTCAGCAGCAAGGGGGGCCCAACAACCCAAGCACGTACGTTTGAACGATTTACGTCTACAAAAATACCGACGGACTTTCGTGTCTTAGCAACTCCTATCCCACTCAGACTCCGTACCAAGGCGGGTACCAGCGCCAAAATCCCTACGCTCAGCAGGATGACCGTTCATACGAGATGAATGAAGTAAAGGATGGCAGCACCGCTCAACTAACATCTGGTATGAATGGCGACAGCATGTCCGCATTTTACACCGAGGTCAGCCCACTTGGAAACCAATGTCCATCCCTGACCATTCTTCGCAGATTTCTTCTATCCAAGACAGCCTACGGACGTTCAACGACAATGTGGCCCGCATTGGTGATCTACACTCGCGGTCACTGAATAACATGGACGATGCCGCTGCTCAAAGAAACGCTGCACACCTAGACGAGCTCGTGGAAGATACCAGTGCTCTCAGCGCTACTATAAAGAGGCGTATCAAGGCACTAGAGAAGCAAGGCGGTACTGGGCGGGACGGGCAAATCCGCAAACAGCAGGTGCGAGGCCCGGTAACCCCGTTCGTGGGTGTTGATCTCACGCTCTGCATAGACCGCGTTGGTGAAATCCAAGTTTGTGGAAGCTATTCAAAGCTACCAGACTGTGGAGCAACAGTACCGCACAAAATACAAACAGCGAATGGAGAGGCAGTTCAAAATTGGTGCGGCTTCTTTGGCGGAAAGTCGCTTTGGCTCAATGGTGACCTTCATCATTAGTGAAACCTGACGCATCGCCGGAGGAAGTCAGAGCAGTTGTCAACGACGAAAACGGTGGGCAAATATTCAGCCAAGCGGTAAGTAGGACGGAGAATACTGCGATTCAGGGTACTAACACAGCCTGCTAGCTTTTGAGCTCCAACCGATATGGAGAGTCGCGAGCGGCATATCGGGAAGTCCAGGAACGACACGAAGACATCAAACGTATAGAGAAGACCTTGGGAGAGCTTGCTCAACTGTTTAATGACGTACGCCTTGCTAAGCTCACTGCAAGTTTATTACTGACCAACGTGTGGGTTCAGATGAGCGTCTTGGTAGAACAGCAAGATGAGACTATCAACAATATCGAAACGCAAGCTGCAACCGTTGAAAGGGATACCGAGGCTGGGTATTTCAAATCGTCCATTTTTGCAAGTATACAACTAACGTGTCACCTCTAGCCTTGGGTATACTGAAAAGGCGGTTGTCTCCGCCCGTGCCGCTCGTAAAAAGCGTTGGATCTGCTTCTTCATCACCCTCATCATTCTCATCATCATCGGTGTTGTCGTGGGCGTTGTAGTTTCGCAACAGGTCAACAATAACAAGAAATAAGTATGGCCTACGTTTTCCAGACTCAGGTTGAAGCTCCTGCAGCATATTTGCCTATGCAATTCCTATCTATGACAAGATATTAGTTACTTCCGTACCGGCGACCCTCATTCGATCTTGATTCCTCCCACAACTACATATATATACATTTCATCGTCCTTCCTTCATGTCCTGCTTTTCTATCTTAATGTCTTTTTATTCTGGTAATGCAATCGGACAGTGGATGATATATACCCTACCGTATACGTTCAACCTCTTAAGAATAGAGCAAGTATATAGGCTCGGGAAGAATGCGTAGCACCGTGAGGCTACATTACTCTTTACTTGAACGTCGTGGAGCAATTTGAGGTGTACGTAAAGTCTATCTGCGAATCACTCAGTACCAGGTAATTCAGTGCACTTTTATGACTGACAGAAGAAGGATTTAGTGGGACATTAGGCCCGCTGGAATGATAGATTATCATTACTTGATATATGAGGTCTTAACAATTGTTCAAAGCCTAAACATTCAGCCCTTCTCTCTCCTAAGTCACGTGGGCGTAGGTATTCCCGAAATGGCCAAAATTGGGCAAAGACTGTCAATACCTTTGCAGAAGGCAAAATGGAGACTTGAGACTGTTGATTTCCTAATGATTCCCAGGAAATGCACTCATGGCACACAGTATGATCCACATTGCTGAGGAAAGTCCGATCATCCGACAGACGGCCTTTGGGTTGTCTGCCATACAAGAAAACACATCCGTCATAACAACTTCCATCAAGCATCCTACCCCAAGTAACTCTCCGAAAGTAATGCGGGATAAACAGAGCTTGCACATAGGAAGCGCGATATCATCTTCCACATCCTGGTCGAAGTTCCCTGAACGGCCGGGTGAATTTTTTGGATTCTAAGCACCCTGACCGACTCCAGCAACTCGGATCTGAGCCACCTATCCCCCTTCCTTTGTGACTATCAAGCTAGGTTCGGAGCTGCTGATACGAGCAGCCGGTTCTATATCTGTGACTTGAAGTGAGCTGGCGTCAAGCCGCAAGAACCGCCCACACAAGTCTCAAAGGACGCCACAGGACGCTTCAGCTCAACGCTTCTATCTTGCCATCTAGAGGTCCCTATCGTTTGAATCAGTGGAGTGTGAATGCGCGCGCATCGCCGTGACCTAGACTACGCCTGGAGGGTTTTCGTATTGAATACCCTAAAGTTAATGTCCAACTTGTCGCCGCCTCCATGCCAAAGCATTGCATATGCATACACCGTCTAAACAGCCCTAAACGCATTGCCACAGCAGGGAAGATGTTCCAGCCTCGCTTTCTGTACCTATGCTTGCTGGCTAGTAGCCAAAGGCATGTTAGTTGGTTCATCGTCAAAGTGCCACTAGTCGTGAGGCTCGTATTGAAAGGACGGTTAAGTGAATAGCCAGTATCAAGCTTCTGACAGTAGGCTGTGGCATTGTCTAGTCGTGCGGCCGTCAGGTTAGAAGAACAGGGATAGATTGTCTGGATCTTGAGATATGCACGTTGATCTTTTTACTTCCCCATCGCTGCATATGTCGTGCTTTCAGATGCTCAAGATGCCGCTTAATGATAGCTCGTTGATGCATTGATGGTCTCGAGTCCATTAAGGGATGATCAATAGAGGACGAATGGGTCAAGTGTAAATCCGTTGGAATCCGGATCGGAAAAGATCGTACGGAAAAGCCGCTGAACATGGATCAAAGTGGCTGCGCGTGACCTAACTGCATTGATAACGCACGATGTCCTTGTGACAAGCCCTATGGACGGCATCCGCATTGCAGTGCAATTGGTTCGGAAAGAAAAAGATGCAGACAATTTATGCGCATTGCAATGGCTCGGAATCTCGGATGCGTTGTCCGAATTGGAAGACCGCCGAAAATAGAAGCAGTATTGCCTTACTGGGACTGCTGCTGAACAGCCACCCCTTCCACGTGGCGCTTACGCGTCCTGCCAACATAATATATAAGCCTTGCCTCAACATCCGACTCACAACACCCCACATCGACGACTCCCTCTGTTCCTCTTTTCTCCCGCCCACAGTGAGTCCTTTTGCAAATGTTTTTGTGGTTTCATGCTTATTCGATTGTTTCAAGGTTCCTAGCCTGTTACCCCGCTTATCTGTCCACCCGACCACCTAATTTACCGAGCCTCCATGCCAGCCAAGAAACGTTGCCAATTCCAGATCAATACCGAGAGCCAGTGCAATTCTGCGGCGCTACGACTCGTAGGAGAGTGCCCTCATTGTCTGGCGCAATTCTGTGGAGCAGTGCGTTTGCCTCCTCATACCTCATACCTGTCTGATCTCATTCTGTATCTAGCACCGTCTTCCAGAACACCACAGCTGCAATAACCTGGAGGATTGCCGACAGCAGGCTTTCTTGAAGAACAAGGAGAAGCTAGAGTCTGAACGGACGGTGGCGTCCAAGATGGCTACAGCTTGACGATTCATCCCATTATCTTCCGAACATTATCCGCGACACCAGCTGGCTGTGGTTTATATTGCCACTACCGGCGACACACGTCTGTTGTTACTACCTCCGTACATATCTATCTACGCATAACGGACCCCCAGTATTGTCATTAGCAGTTCCTCCACCCCGTTGTCATGTTTTTTCCGATTATCTATTATGTAGAGAAGACGCTTATAATATTTTTACTGCCTCTAAACGTGGCGGATGAAAGCCCTGGATACTCCTGTAAATTCGTCCACATGATGGAAATATGCGGCGTTGTAAGACACGGAACGGCATTGGTGTGGGGATGCGGAAATAAGCTGGTTCCCCTCCTTCCTAACTGAGGAGTATATAAAGTCCCTTAGCTGGACCATGGCTGGAATCCAAACAGCCTCTCATCTGATTACCACCACCATCGATTCCCTCCAGAGTTTTGCAGGAGGTCCGTGTTTATCGACCTGCTCCCTTTTCTTTGCTGACTCCGGGTTTATCACATGTAGTCCCAGTTGATAAACACCGCGTCCTAGGTAGGTCCTTGTCCAGCATCCACCACGTCGTCTAGAGCACTCTGTCACCTCTCTCTTGCCAATACTGATACCATGGCGACCAGAATACAGCAACTTATACACCATATATCTCAACCACCACCAACAATCATGTCGGCAGGTACGTCTCTCTCTCTCGCTGCTACGTGTGGGCGCTCATTTCTTCCCAGAATCCTGGCAAACCGTTCCTCTTGCACCCCCTGACAGGTCGGTGCACATGCACGCGATCATGAGTCACATCGTCTGACCGGATATACAGCATTTTCAAGCTAACTGCGGCATACAAAGTCGACAAGTTTGATAAAAAGATCAATCTAGGCGTCGGCGCGTACAGGGATAACGACAACAAGCCGTGGGTGCTTCCCGTCGTCAAGAAGGTACGTGATTCTGGATCCTTTCTAGAGTCGTTTAACCGGACTTCCAGGCCAACGAACTGTTGCTTTCCAATCCCAACATAGACCACGAGTACTTACCCATCACTGGGTTACCCGAGTTTACGTCCGCCGCCGCAAAATTAATTCTTGGAAGCGATTCCTCTGCCATTAAAGAGGGCCGCGTCTCAAGTGTCCAGACCATCTCCGGCACCGGTGCAAACCACCTTGGCGCTTTGTTTGTGTCTAGATTCTATTCCTGGGGCGGTGACAAAGAGGTCTTCCTCAGTGATCCTACTTGGGGTGAGTTGACCAGTCCGGTGCTCCTGTTCATATCTCATACCTCATCCAGTCAATCACCACGCCATTTTTAAGAATGTTGGTGTAGCACCCAAAACCTACCCCTACTATGATCCTGCTACCATTGGACTGGATTACGACGGTCTCATCGCGTCCCTGAACGCTGCTCCTCCTCGTTCTATCTACTTGCTTCATGCCTGTGCACATAACCCCACCGGTGTCGACCCGACAAAGGAACAGTGGACGAAGATCGCCGATGTCATGCTCGAGAAGGGCCATTACGCATTCTTCGACTGCGCCTACCAAGGCTTCGCAAGCGGAGACTTGGAAGGAGACGCCTGGGCTGTCAGGGAGTTTGTCCGAAGGGGCGTGTCCCTTTTGGTCTGTCAAGTATGTAGCTCCGCTCGGCGTCGTATCTTTATTTATACGTTGGTTACAGAGTTTCGCCAAGAACGCAGGTCTGTACGGAGAACGTGTCGGTGCGCTCCATGTCGTATCGCCTACGCAAGAAACGGCAGCCCGAGTTACAAGCCAGCTTTCGGTGCTGCAGCGCAGCGAGATCAGTAATCCACCTACATACGGTGCCCGCATTGTACGTGGCGGTTTCATGTGTGATGTCATGTGGCGTAACGGCCCTCCAGGTATCACTGATCCTCAACGATCCGACATTGTTTGAAGAGTGGAAGCGTGATATCGTGACCATGGCAGGCCGCATCATCGAGATGCGCAAGCAACTGCACCATTTGCTGACCTTTGAATTGAAGACCCCCGGCAACTGGGATCACATCATCAATCAAATTGGGATGTTCAGGTAGATTTTAATGATTCTCATCGAATGAACATGGGCTGACGCAGCAACAGCTTTACCGGCATCAACCCGGAGCAGAGCAAGGCGCTAACAGAGAAGGCCCACGTATACCTGACGGTGAATGGGAGGATTTCAATGGCCGGCCTAAATACCCACAATATCCGGTACTTTGCAGAGAGTCTGGACAAGACGGTGAGGGGGTCGCTTTGAAGAGCCGTGGACACGCTTAGAGTACAGTACATAGTCATCGTCGTATATTATAATGTTCAGTTGTTTTTTCTCGATTTGTAAATATAAACGCAACTCACATCCGGATACGTCACAGGCACATGGCTCCAACAATACGTCATTTTGACCTCCGAACGGAAATTGATGTCCGTTTTGAGAACAAGTATATCTTGAACTTTTTCATCACTGTAGCAAACAACGATATCGGGACCTGGCACCGTCGCCGTTATCGTAGCCGTGTGAGTCGTTTATTTTCTTGCCATGCTCACTGTCTCTGACGTTCTGCTCCCTTTGTTTCGTCTACTGCTACAGGGCTCCACCCCGCTCCAGTCTGGAACGAGGCTGCACTCGAGGTATTCGAGTCCGTGCTGTTCGTCAAGTTGTATGCCGTTCAGAGCCGCTTTGCGTCATCGTCCTCGTGCGCGCTGGCCTCACCGCGTTGAGTCAAGCAGCCTAAAGTTGTACGACTGGCGCTTCTCCCCAGTTCAATTCTCCTTCCCTCAAGTCCGTTTTCTTCCACCGTCATGCATTTTCTTCTCCCTCACCTCTAATCATGGGTCTTGTAGTGTCCCTTTTTGAATCTCGTTTTTCCGACTCTTCAGAGTCTTCGTCTGGCCAGGCGCCCTTTTCTGACTCTCCTGCTGCTCCCATGCCTTCACTTTCGGGTCCTACACACCACCATCCCACTCACATCTCCCTTCCACCTCCATATTTCTCTTCTGTATCCTTAACACCGTCGCCCTCGCGCAGACAAGAGGATCCGTTCGCTAGTCCGCTCACTTCTCCCGCTCTCATATTTTATACCGCCCCATCTACCCCAATTGTTTCACCGCTCGTCGATGAACCCCCGGAACCCCCTCAACCGATGGTATGCGACCCTCCGCCTCACAACGCGGCCATAGTGGTTCCTTCGGCTCAGCAGTATCAAGCCATCGGGAGCCATGCTTCTCCACATTTCTCCCCTGCCACTCGATCAATGGGCTTCTCCAGCGCGATTGGCCCTACGCAATATCCATTGCCGCCCGTGTCTCAGACCGATGACACTTTCCCTGAGGTTGCTGACCTTGACGACTTTGATGAAGGCCTCGAAGGACTGAATCCTCTCGAGAAGATATATCTGTATTCCATCAGCAAGACGACTTACCATCGGGTCTTTATTTCTCGTGATCTGCCCAATCTTCTCGATGAAATTACTCCCCAGGAAGCGGTGGAATATGTTCTTCCCTTGCTGCAAGTTTTGTCGAAAGACCATGGTGCGTACAAGTGGTTGTGTATCTGATTCTCAAGGCTGGCAATGACACATCTTCATCTCCAGATGAATCCGTTAGAGAGGCCTTAACGTCGGGACTAGCCTCGGTCATCTGGTGGTTTTTGACAGTAAGTCTCTCTATACGTTCTCGGTCAACGTCAATAACATGTCGTTTCATAGCACTGTCAAGTCGTCGACACACTAGACCATCAGATCAACTCATATCCGAACCAGTCGACATCCATATCAGTTCACGCATTCACACCCATCCTCGGCAGACTTTTACTAAGTCCGAATGTCTTGGTAGGCAGCTCTGCCAAATGTGTGGTTGTAAACCTTCTCCAGCGCATCCGAGAGGCTGATGGCCTTGAAGATATGATGCAGGAAACTGAGAACCACCAGGCGGAACTTGGTATGCCCATACCTGGCATCGGAGTTTCGCCACAAATAGCCAACTGGGCCGCAGGCTCATCCTTCGTTCCAAAAGCCTCACTCAACGAAGATCTAACGATAGGTCTCTTTGGAAGGAAGGAACGGGTCCTATTTGAACAAGAAATTCTATGGGGCTTGGTTGCTGGGCTAGATCGGCTCTTCTTGGACGGCGATTTGGACTTGTTGGAGGACCGTGGCCCTAGTCCCTGTGGCGAGGATCTCGCTAGCTTTTCTGACGCCTTTGCAGACTCTGAGGAGCATCAATCAGAGGGGCGAGTTATTTCTCCGTCGTCTTCGTCCGCCGAAGATGCAAGGCAGAAAGAGAACATAAATCCATACTTTCCCGTCGTTCCATTGGCATGGAATAGCTCTTCTGGTACCGTAATCAACAATACGGGCTCTCCGTCCAGTATCTCGAGTAGTGACTCTTCTATCTCGTCCAACCCAAGCTCGACAAGTGGAACACCGGATTTTTCAACTTCTTCCTCTTCCTCACCGTTATTATCTGGGGAAACTCCAGCGCCAGACAGAGTATTTTCAAAGGGGTCACCCATCTCATCTACTTCATTGATACCCCAACAACATAGCATACCCTCTCGACTGTCACCCATTCTTTCTCCACCCTCTCCCGATATAGTCATTCATAGCGCGCCGCCTACTTACTCACCTCGACCTCAACACCCTCATCATCGCAGGTCCAATTCCGATTCAAGGCTATCAGTCCCGTCTGATGCCACGTTAGCCAATCATCGGATGCAGACGGACTCATACAACTCGTCATCAGGTTTTGTTCCGTTCGGTCCTGTGACAAGTAATTCTCTGGCTCTTGACAGTTTGCATCCATTTCAAGACCGCGGTCATTCACCTATACGGTCACCCGACCTGCCACTTCCGACAAACTATCAGAATTCTACCCTCTTGCCGTCATCTAATGGCTCACCAAATTCTGATTTTGTCTTGCCACATTCAACAGATTGCACATACAATGACGGCAGCAATGACGAAAGTTCACAGGCGGGAAGTATCAGCGATGACGTGGGCGAGGACTGCAACAAAGAGAGTCAAGAGGAACAAAACGCAGTGAAGCGTCTGACCAGCATGAGCTTAATGGCCACCGTTACTTCAACCGGTCAGTATAGCTTCCCAGCGGCGTTAAATGTGTTCTAACATGATCACAGGTTATGTTGATGAACAGGCGCAAAATGCGTTTGTCAAAGAAGTCGAACGTGTCGTAATGGATCCAGTTTATTGGGTTCGCCGAGAATCGAGCTTTGTGCTTGGCGCGTTGGCGAAAGTCGTGCCAGACGAAATAGTTCACTCATCGCTGGTAAATCATGAGAACGTCTACTTAGACATCACACTGACCTTTTTCCCCAGCTTCCCCTTCTGGAACGTTTACTCGTCGACCCCGCTCCCCTTGTTCGCCACTCTTCGCTTTTCGCTCTCCCTGTCATATTGACGCGGCTGCCAGTAAAGCACAGAAGAGTGTTAGCTGTGCACACTATGCAGTCCATGAGCGCGGACGAATCTCCCGAAGTGCGATCAGGGGTCCTAGAAGCTCTCGGTGAAGTTATTCACACCTTTCATGATGAATACAGGAAACCGGGTGACGACACAGAAGGACCTCCAGCTGAGCTAGTCAGGATGTTTATTGGACAGAGAGACGACAAGAAAGTCTGGGATGGTCAACAGCCTGCCCTTACCCAACCATTTGACCGGGATAAATTGAGGTGGTTAGACTTGTTCTATAACGACCCCAGCCGGCCTTTAATATGTGCCTTCAACCTACCTGCTGTGGCCATGACTTTGGGTCTTTCTCGCTGGGAGACTCTCCGGGAAACTTACCTGAAGCTGTCGAATAATCCTGCATTTGGCATTCGGCGAACACTGGCGGCATCTGTGGGTGACTTGGCCAAGGTCTTAGGCCCAGAGATTGCACAGCGGGACTTAATGTCCGTCTGGTGGGATGGATTGCGAAGCCAGGAGGCAGAGATAAGACTGAAAATCGTACAATCCCTTGAGACGTTCGTCGGATCGTTAAATGTGGGGGGGAAAACACAAGTTTTGGAAGGAGTGTTGGAAGCATGGAAGGAAAACAGGTGGAGCGGCTGGCGAGAACGGGAGCATATAGCAGGATGCTTATCGGCAGTCATTCAATCCGTGGCAAGTCTGGAAAACCATGAAGTAGCTCATTTGTTGCAGCTTGTGTGTGGGCTGTTAAGGTTTGCTCTGATCGACAATGTCAATGCCATTCGAGAGGCAGGCATTCACACCGTGCGTTTTTTTTTCGATATGAAAGGTGAAAGCACTAATTTTAGGTTCCTTGCAGCTGCCGCTCATATGGCCCATGCTGCAGCGGCACCCTATGGTCCTCGGAGACCTACATTTAGATCTTCAGGGTCTTTCGAGCTCGGGCGCGTTCAGGCAGCGAATGACGTTAGTGTCTAAATCTGGTGGTGGTGCTTCAGAACTGATATTCTTTTATTATCAATCAGTTACATTGCATGCCAGCAGATGCTCCTACTTCCTGACGGTGATACGGAGGCGGTTAAGGTACCCGATGAAGAAGTCTGGACTACGCTACGCCAATTGTCAAGAGACCCTATAGTCGGTGTCCGTATTGGTGTTTCCAGGCTAATAGCCGGTCTTTATGGTAAGGCACTCCTCCTGCGCGAAGAAATCCGTCATCAATTTAATCTGCAGCATACTGTTGGACGAGGCCGGGTTCTGTGATTGATCTTGCGAAGACGCTCTCACAAGACACCTCTCATGAAGTCAGATCCTATGTTTCGGGTCTTTTTCTGCCTGACCATGGACGCCACGTCAAAGAATTTTCACAAGTTTCAAGGCATGCGTCAACGTTCTCGAGGCCCCCTTCCGCACTACCTGGATCCGAGCTGGAAGAGGCTGTGTAAATCCACCGAGAAGTTTCGGAGCAGCGCTTGGAGCGAGAAGGCACCTCTTTGACGGTAGACTGGACACCGGCGATAGCCATGGCCTTCTTCTGATGAACTTGAGGTAGTGTACCTGGTCCTCCTGGCGTGTCAGGATTGCCGCTGGGATGTGGGAGCACAGTAGTGTAGTTTTTATAGTACGATATATATTATGATAATTCTAATCTTAGGATCTGTTTAGCTGTTGGAAGAATTGACGCTACGAGGACCAGAACAGCACAAATATGGCTGGCGGTCGGATGAGATTCGGGCCGGGCGTCTCGGAGGCGGGAAAACCTTGTGATGTTTTGACTTGTCGACCTGGAGTTGATCTCTTCTTTACCGTCTGCACCACCGTCGACCGGTGCCGCGAGCACCCTCATTGCTGTATATATGCATCACAATGCAACACTTCTATGCGTACACTCGATATGCTTTCGTCGGTGCGTTGCCAGCCCCCCTGGTCGTCTCTCCCTTGGCTTGACAGTGGCTCAAGGTCTTTTCCTCGTTTTCAATGCCATCAATGCTAGCGTCGCTGTCTGGAATCTCAGTCTTATCCAATTAATAGGCTTAAAATGTCAGTGTGCTCATTTCCTGAGATTAATGTACTCATTTACTCGTACTGCTAGATCCTCTTGATATCTATCTAACGGTCGTTGGTGCTTGCGGGCTTGCCATGTCCTTCTTGATGTCCGTCGACTTCCCCATGACGTGGAACATATATTGACGTCTTATAGTGTCTTCGTCGAAGCTGCGTACGACAATCCTATAACGGGAAGGGTGTGGTTTGAATGTACATGGGTCGGGCTATTCCTTGTCATGAATTTTTGTACGTATCTATTATCATTGCTCTTAAATTAATGGCTGACATCTCGTCAAGGTGGTGCCGTCGCATTGTCGGCATCAAGGCCTGCACTCTGCACATTTGATGGCAAGTAGCAGTTTTGACTTGGGCGAATGGCTGTCTGACATGTGGCCTCAAGCGCGCCGCCAAATCGGTGATATTGGATGTGTATCGAATCAAGTTATCCTGGCTTTCTCATGGATCACTATCATGATATGTGTGTTGATCTCGTAGCCCTGTTGACCCCTTCTGACTCTGCCTTGTTCAGTGGTTGGATACTTGGTGGTGTTGACCGTAACCTGCCTCATTCGACAGAAGAAGGATACACGGATATGGCTTTATCACATTCGTGATCTCGATACTCCCAGCAGCCGTCTGCCAAGCCCGCCTACGTCTCCGACAATACCTTATTTCCGTAAAGATAACGCTGCTATTGTTGCGCCCCTTCCCCGGCGACCAGGACCTTCCGTAAATATGATGGGAGGTCTCAACTCATCGTACGATGTGGAAGCGTATGAACCGCCACCAGCGAGAGCCCCCAGGAGCAATTTCTTTTCCCAGCCCAAGTTCTCAGCGGCGAGTAATCAAGCTACCGTTACCTCCTTATATCCGCAATACGTTCAGTCATCTATGGTGATAACACCATCTCGTATGCAGATGCAGGAACCACCACATCCACAGCCAAACAATCCACCTTCCCCTCCACCACTTGGTGATTGGCCTAGAGCCGATATCCTTTCAAGACCTGTACGTGCTGCGCACAAACAGTTGAGGCGGGAATCACTCCCGGACCCAGATGATAGATATGGGTCGACTCAAACACCACATCGAGTACGACCGACGGGACCTAGGATCCCGTCGACCCGTACACGCCCGCCACAGCTGGATCTGCACGTCACGTCGCCTACTAAAGGCAAAGAACGGCGGAGACCGGACTCGGATTCATTATGATTTGACTATGTACTCGTTCACTGGTTCTAGATGGGCTATGTTGTTGTAGGTTATTAATAAGGATGATATTTGATACATGTGGTAGTTACACGAGGAAAACTCCAGGTTGTCCGTGTCGCAGTTCGCGTCGCAGCCGAGTCGCATATCTCGAAGGGCTGTATTGTTCCTCAAAAGGCAACTTTTTTCCAGAGCTAAATGCGCTGGCACGGCTACCCTAGGCCTCTCTGATCTCTCACACCAACCATGTCAAATCGACAGCTGGGCCCTCTCCAGTCCCTACTGTATCTCGCGCCAGTTTTCATTTTGGCTCCAATTATTGGGTATAGGCACCACATCAGTCTGTCCTTCATTCAATTTCGCACCTTACACGTTATTGCAACTTCGGTATAGCACTGCCGGAACCTGTAACAGAACTGTGCGTCCGTTATTTGTTAATGCGGCGTTATTCTCACACGTTCAAACGAAGGATAAACAACCGGACTAATTTACCGCAAATCTGCGAAGCCAATATTCTAGAGTACTCTAGGATACTATCGGAGGACATTGGTTATCGAACCGTGGGAACTGCAGAACACGCACAGGCCGACCTATGGATGCACCAGACGATCAAGGATATTAAGACTGAGTGTGACCGCATCGTAAAGGAAAGCAGCGGTAGAAAGCTGGAATGTGAAATATGGAGACAAGAAGGGAGCGGCAGCCACCGGTATCCATCATTTCTGCTATGCTCTCGCGTCTTGGTGATGGCAGTATTTAGGTTCGACATAATGAATACGCGGCTTTACAAGACCTATGTCTCCCTCAGCAACTTCATTGTTCGCGTTTCTGATGGTACCGACGAGGGCAAGAAACATGCGGTGCTCGTCAATTCCCATCTCGACAGTCAACTACCTGGTCCTGGGGCCGCTGACGATGCCATATCTGTGGGAATCATGTTGGATGCTATTAGAGTGCTTTTAGGGACTCCTGATTGGAGCCCAAAGCATTCAATAATCTTTTGTATGCGAATGTTTCCCAAATCACTTGTCCGGGGCTAACCATTTATTCTCAGTGTTCAATCATGCCGAGGAATCACTTCAGGATGGTTCACACATGTTTTCAACTCAGCATCCGATTGCTTCGTCGTGAGTCCATCGGACATCATGTCATTATAAGGTGCTAATTTCCCACCCTAAATCTGCCAGTGTACGCGCCGTAATCAATCTTGAAGGTTGTTTCTCCTGCGAAGACTGCCATGCTATGTACTGACGCGTCGTAGCCGCCGGAACGACGGGACGCGAAATTCTTTTCCAAGCTACTTCGAAGGAAATGATTGAAGCATATTCCCATGTCCCAAGGTCAATGTCATGTAATGCTGCATAATCTCCGCTCTGACAACTTTCACAGACCATTTGGCACCGTCTTTGCGAGTGATATCTTCGGAAGTGGGATAATCATGTCAGAGTAGGCCCACTCATTATTCCTATTGCTCCCCTTTTGACCCCCACATTCTAGTACTGATTTCCGACAATTCCAAGATTACCTTAACGTCACTGGCCTAGACGTATGATGTACTGTTGTTCATTTTACCTTCGTACTAACACGAGAACAGATGGCGATCATAGGTAATTCGTATCTGTACCACATGCGCAAAGACCTGGTGGAAAACATCGAACCGGGCGTCGGTCAACACATGGGCGAAAATGCTCTTGCCCTACTGCTACACCTGTCGGGTCATGCAAGTCCCCTTCCTCAATTAACAGATGGCTATAGCAAGCCTGAAATGGTGTATTTCAGCCATGTGATCCCGTACTTCTTCATATACACGTTTAGTACAGCCAAGATCATCTACGCTGTATTCCTGATTGTGACGGTGGCGCTTATACGTTTCCGAAATCCTTTCCCTGCAAAGACTTTGGTCTTGAGCGTTTTGGCAACAATTCTTGCCTTTGTGGGTGCGCTGGCGGGTGCAAATGCTGTAGCACTTGTCATGACCCATGTATTGGACAAAAGCATGAGCTGGTTCAAAGACGAGCTTTCGACGATTGTGCTTTATGGGCCAGCTGCGATTCTCGGTACGGTGCTAACTTTCTGCGGTATTTTGCATTTGTTGATCGACTGGTATAGGCACCCTCATCTCACAGCTACTGTTTCCTCCGTTACCAGAGGCTGCTGTGTATTCTTCCGTCTTGTTCGTCCAAGCGGTAGCTGCATTCGGTCTGCAACTTTTGGGTTTGGGTTCCGCTTCTCTGTTCTTCATCACGGCCCTTCCCTTGGTTGTTGCCTATGCTCTTAATCCAATCTTCACCAGTATCACCCGGGAAAAGGGAATTTCCACATTAACATATGTCTTTGGCTCGTTCATACCTCTCATCACAGGCACCCTTGTCATAGTGCCGACCATAGAAGTTTTTGTGCCGCTGGTGAGTCTGTCCTGAATATGCCTGTCATTTGGAATCTCATCCATATACCGTTACAAGACAGGTCGCATGTCTGCATCGGCTCCAGCAGATCATCTCATCGCAACCATCGTCACTGTTGTTGGCTCGGTCTCACTGCCTCTACTTGCACCATTCTCTCACCGATTCGGCCAAGGTTATCTGAAGCAGTTTGTAGTAACGCTGCTAGTCGTGAACGCGGCGTTGATCGCCGTATTTGCTCAAAGAGATGTGTACGATGATATGCATCAAAGGAGAGTATTTGTTCTACGCGTGGAAAACGTTACTACCCATGAACATCATCTGCATTTGGCCGCGTCAGATGGCGCGCCTGGTTTCCCAGACCTTGTCCATGCTGTTGCTAGTGACTTCGGTGCGCAGGGTGCGGTAGCACAAAGTGTTGTGATGGACTATTACAATGGGGATTGGGACCCACTGTATCCTTTCTCCGCTGCAAGTCCTTTCATTGCCGTCCTTGATTTCACCATCGCTAAACGTGTTTCTTAGTTTCTCACGCCATTTAAAATAGCTCTTCCCGCTACTACGCAAGGTTTCCTAGAAACTGGCGGTGAATTCGAGGTCAAGGCTGTAAACGACGCAAGAGATCTTGTCGCTGGAACTAGGAAGGTTACATTGAGGATTTATCATCCGGGGCTCATATGGACTGGTTTGTCCGTCCCTTTGGTCCTTATCGCCTTTTTGACTCCTTTCATACCCTAGTCGTTGCTTTTGATGCACATGTCCTCGAATGGAACTTGGACGACAATCCTCCGGACAAGCTCACGAGGCATCACATCAAGGAAGCCTCATTCTATGGACAAGATACGTGGGAAGTGGACATGGTCATCAAGGATGCTCCAATACAGGTGAATTATATAGGCCTGCTGGAGAAAGCGATGTGGCCTGGTAAGCGAGCAGCGAAGGAAGAAGGCGGGGCGTCGATGGAGCTTTTCGAGCAACTAGACGCGTGGCTGGACGAAAAGACCAGCGGTAAGGTTGATGCGACGCTAATAGGTGGCGTAGCAGGGGTGGTGACACTTTGACCTATGGTTGGATAGATTTTCGGAACGGATTTAGAACATGCTCATCCTTTGTATAATCAAATTTTAATAGTCATACTCAAGAGTAGTAAAGAACATGGATGTACGTATTGCTGCCTTTATGTTTCCTTCTTCGACGCCTTGCCTGCGCTCACAATCGCCGTCGTGACAACGTTCTGCTTTCTTGTTTATTCCCACATTGCCGCCGTTACTGCGATCAAGCGCTTGCTGTTAGAGGCCAACCAAGAACAAGAGCATCAGGTTGAAATTCGACGCCATTTCCTTTTGGGGATACCGAAGCGACTGGCACATTGTAATTCGCCGCCCATTGTTCTGGTTACCTTGTTAGCCTTATTGTTCTCTTGTCCAGTATAAATAAGTCCCCTCACAAAAATGCTTCCGTCTTTCAATCCCCGGTGGGCACTAGACTTAGACGACCGAGCGTCACTACCACATTCTTTCCCCCTTACGATTTCAAAGTTCCACTGAGTGGCTTTGCTTGCGACGAATATGCATAATCCTTTTCTAATCGTCAGATTTGTATTTTTCTGTAAGACTGTCTTGTACTCGTCGCGTCTTATGCCTTCTGATCACGGTGAACTTCCTCCAGCGATGCTGATTTATTTCAGCCTGCTCATTCTCGTGTTTGCGGCCTGGAATGTACATGCTACAAGTGCACTGGGTGCAACTGGTACGTTTTGCCGTGGTGTTTCATTAGTTTCGTCGCTGACATTCCGCGGTGGCTAGTCTCTGGATCCGCTGCATTGATGCTATTTAACAGTTGTGCTACGCTCATTCTCATTGCTCTGTACGTGACACCGTCATTTTATTTCCACGGTCCGTCGTCTCACATGTCGCCAGTGCTATGGCAGAGATAGCCTTTCCACAAATGAAATTTGCGCACGTTAAGGCTGAGCTTCTTTGGACGACGGTGATGAGCATGTTCGATATCAGTACGTCCTGGATAACAGTGCATTCGCAGTCACTCATCGTTTCAAGGCGCATCCATTAGTCTCATTGCCAATGGACCTGTGATGACATGTCAACTTACGGGTACGTCGTTTTACAGCTCACTTACCGAATCTCGAGCGTAATCTATATTTTGTAGCCAACTGGTCAGTTTGCGCGTCTTCGACGCTTCTCGTTCCGACGACATGGCTGAAAACCTTTCTTAGTACGTTGTTTTCGACTGATGCCAGGACGAAGCTGATCTGTGATGCAGTTCTCGCATACGTCTTCAGTCTCTTCGTGTCAGCGGTGACCCACTCATATGAACACTCGAGCATCTGGAGCAAGTCCGTTTACACCGTCCCTTGGTACCGTTCCACTACCCCCGAGGCATCGTCCGATGGAGGTTCCTCCCACACGGTCGCCGCAAAATTGGGATATGGAAACGATTCATGGAGCCAATATCTTGGTGACATTGCTTCCACGGGGGATCGCAAACGCAAGGTGTCCGAAAAGACGCACTGGGCCGATAAGACCCAGATTCGGCGGGGAGTCGACGATCCATTTGTAAAGCGCAGTGATGGTTCCACCTCTGCGAACTCGTCGCGAAGATCCAGCGAGGAGATCAGTTCACCTACCTTTCAATCTCCCAGAACGCCTCCAGCCCCCCCTAGAACCGAGTCTAAACCACAATCTATCGGCTCCCGATTCATTGAACGATTCCGCGAATCTCGTGTTCTGGCCCGACCAGGTCAGTCGCATTTCAGTATGGAATCCTTCATGACATCTGGGGGTGCATTTCCCCGCGACGTCGACGATCACGACAAGCCCATACCACTCCCTCGACTGTCGGAGTGGATGAGAGCGGACGCCAAAAAAGGCATCACCGTTCATACAATCCCCATGTCTCCTTGACGGAGTTATTGGTATATCTTGATGACTTTAGACGACGAACAGTTACTGTTGGACTCTGCCATTTCACACTGACACCGAACTTTGCCCACGCACCAAACTTTGTAGCCCTACTATCATGTATATCCACGTTATAGATTATGCAGGAAAATCATAATTCGGCTGTCTCTAGCCCTTGAATATTCCATCCCAATCGTGCTCTGAGTTCTCTGTTCTCACGACTGACAATTTCAAGTTCGGATTTTAAGCTCTCGAGCTGTCGGCGCGTATCCAGAAGAACATGGTCATTTTCTTCTGATATTTCGCCGGCACCCACGGTTATTCCTATGACAGTGGCGTTGAGATGATGGAACTGGAAGTGGAAGGAATAATAACACACCGCCGACAAGCTTCACCAGGCGCCACAGACGGAGAACAATAAGCAATGCGCCAAGTTCCCTTTCTTTACCTTTCAAGGTAATCTCCAGAACAAAAGTCGTTATGATGATGGCAGCATCAAACAGGTGCAGTGAAGCATGGGTAACCTGTCCGAGGGGATTATAATATTGGAGGCCGAAGGCCCAAAGGGCAAGAGGAATTTCAACGAGGAAGAATGTGGTGATGACGAGAGAGATATGGGCAAGAACTTCGAGCCACTGGGGACCTTCTGGGCCTGTTGGAGTACAGTTTGAAGTTGACAGGAGGGTGTATCCTAGATCTGCAAGCACGCAAGCAGCGTCAATGGTGATCTATAGAAACAGTAATTAAATATTTATTCATCTGTCCCCAAGATTGCAATTGACAATTCTTACCAAAGCGATTACGACCTTGTGGAAGAGCTGGGCCTCGAGGATTTCTCCCAATTTGCTGTGCCAGGAATCGAGGGTGCCCGTGTCTTGTTCTGCATGTAGCAAAGGTTGCTGCTCTGGTTCAGTCATGGTTGTTGTTACCAAACGCGGCGTCTCCCTTTGACGTCACTCTTCTTGCTACTATGTCTTCCATGCTATTTCGCCCTCGCCTTCGATTTGCTGCGCCGCCATTCTACCGCCAGAATTGCCTCAGGACCGGATATCCATATCGCTTTCGCTTCAGCTCTACGGCAGCAACGAAATCATGCTTCTCTTTTGCGCCGCGCTTTTTCAAAACAGCTGGTGTTGCAGGGGTAGGACTCGGAACCTTCCTGGCCACTAGGTCTTCCATTCATTGCGATGGTACGACAATATTTCACCATGCTCGGTGGCAGACCTTTATCTTTTGGATTTAGCTCCGACAGCAATGGAACCGTCAGCTCAACCCGAGGTCCTTCCACCGCCGCCCTCATCCTCGATCTCGATATACGAGCTTTCTTTTGGTACCGTCGCAGGTATATGTTCCGGGGTATTCATCAAAAAGGGCGCGAAAGCAATGGCCTTTTTCTTAGGCGGAATCTTTGTGCTTCTCCAGGCAAGTTTGTTATGTTCTGTGCGATTCCATCTCTTACAAGGTGATAACAGTACCTCGTGTCATTCTCTGTTATACGCGTCGATTGGGTTAAAATGGGGGGACGTTTTGAGAATCTGTTCTACACAACGGACGCGACCGGCAGGAAGAAATCGCCAACACTATATTCCTTGTTCAAATGGATCGTAGATTTCCTGACAGCAGACTTTCAACCGCGGGCATCGTTCGTCGCTGGGCTTGCGCTGGGCTTGAGGCTGGGGTAAAGGCGGGCCGGGATAATGGTAATGGTACATAATGCCAAACAACGATCGAAGTTTTTTGTACTCTGTATTTTTAAATTTTCGTTCTCCATCCGCTATCATGGGTCGTCGCGCTAAGAACAAGCAGGGTGCACCAGAACCACTCGAACCAAAACGTCTAGATCTGTCTCGAAAACGAAAGGCTGGAAATGACCTCAATGACAAGGAGACTGCCCCCAGACCCCCGAAGAAGCTGAAGGAAACAGGTCATGTCAAAACAAAGTCGAAGAGCTCTATCAAGGTCAAAACAAAGGAATCTGTCAAGGCAAAGGCAACACCTGTTAAGGGGAAACAAAAGGCTCAGGTGGATTCAGAGTCTCTAGACGGGTGGGAGGATGTCGAAGAACAAGCAGATTTGGATGCGTGCGTACTCTCAGCATCTTTGAGGTTGATCATGGTCTAAATTTTCTCGCAGGTCACTTACGGTCGATGATTTTGATGATTTTGATGTGGAAGAGTGTGTCTATTCATCGACTTTACATGCTTCAATATTCACCTCACATAATATTAGCGACGAACCTCTGCGAGGGCCCGTGCAAGAGTTCCAATTCAGCGACGATGATGAAGAGGATGAACCTGTCCTTCCTTCAAAAGCCAAAAAGTCGAAGCAGAGCGAAAGACCTACAAAAATCATACCCACGGGTTCCGACAAATCCTCAGATTCTGACGAGGAAGAGTCCGATGAGGATGGTCCTACAACTATGGCCAACATGGAGGCTCGGTCTCGCGCATTAGATGCAAAAGCTGCTGCCGAGGCCGAATTGGACGCTGAAGAATTGCAGCAGGCAGCATTCGACGAAGGGGATGATGATCTCGACATGGACGACGATGTCGACGAGGTGGATGAGGAGGATAAATTTCATTTACCTACAGCTGCCGAGAGGGAAGAGGAGAAGAAGTCAGGTGGTCCAGATGTGCATCTCGTACAGCGACGCATGAGAGAATGCGTACGGGTGTTGGGTAGGTTCAAGAAGCTAGCTGAGCCGGGACGGTAAGCATGGCTCCTTCCACGATATCAATATATACTGACGGTTTCTCTTGTGTAGCTCTCGATCGGAATATACTGATCAACTTCTTGCTGATATTGCAAGTTACTATGGGTATAACGACTTTTTGGCGGAGAAGTTATTTCTTCTCTTTCCCATCGCCGAGGTACGCCGTGTTTTCACTCCCTCTATTTTGTCATTTCATACTTAGTTTACAGGCTATTGAGTTCTTTGAAGCCAACGAAGTATCCCGTCCTGTCACGATTAGAACGAACACTCTACGGACTCGGCGGCGCGACCTTGCGCAGACACTAGTTAATCGCGGAGTTAATCTGGAACCTATAGGTAAATGGACGAATGTTGGGTTACAGGTCTTTGAGAGCAGTGTCCCCATCGGTACGGATCCTTATCTTTAGCGTTTTTGTTTCAAAAATTTATATATCAACAGGCGCTACTCCTGAATATCTCGCCGGACATTACATGCTTCAAGCAGCGTCTTCTTTTCTCCCCGTAATAGCCCTAGCACCAGAGCCAAATGAGCGCATCCTGGATATGGCTTCTGCCCCTGGAGGGAAAACCACGCACATTGCTGCTCTTCTGCAAAATACCGGAGTAGTTTTTGCTAACGATGCGAACAAAGCCCGAACAAAGAGTCTTACAGCGAATGTGCATCGTCTGGGTTGCAAGAATGTCATCGTCTGCTCTCATGATGGTCGGGAGTTTCCTAAGGTTATGGGAGGATTCGACCGGGTCTTGCTGGATGCTCCTTGCAGCGGCACGGGCGTCATTAGCAAGGATTCAAGCGTGAAAGTTAACAAGGTATCTTGCTTCTTTCCAATCACCACATGCTCCTTCTCACAAATTCCGTCGTTAGTCCGAACGCGATTTCACATTATTGTCGCATCTCCAAAAACAGCTTATTCTCTGCGCCATTGATAGTGTCAGCCCCGAGTCGAAGACCGGTGGATACCTAGTGTATTCGACCTGTTCCGTTACCGTGGACGAGAACGAGGCGGTAGTGGACTACGCTCTAAAGAAACGGCCGAACGTCAAACTAGTTGACACTCGTCTTGAGTTCGGGCGAGAGGGCTATACGAAGTATCGCGGGAAGACTTTCCATCCGAGCGTCAAGTTGACCCGGCGGTTCTATCCCCATGTGCACAATATGGATGGTTTCTTTGTTGCGAAGTTCAAAGTTGAGAAGAAGGGCAAAGAACGTCCGGTCGCTACGCAGCAGGATGAAGCCGTCCCACAAGGGCTGGAGGTTGCTGAAGATACGGAAGCCGCAGCGTTCGATTCAGACGAAGATCGGCCGTATCTCGAAGGTTCGCTCCTTCCATCTTGTTACGATTCGTTCTATTAACTGTGGGATATTCTCTCGTAGATGCCAAACGCCGACGTATGAAAGCGAAGGGCTTACGGCCACCGCCTCGGACAAAGCCCCCTCCAGTCACTTCCGCTGTAACAGCTACAGCGTAACAAGTAGTCTACAACAGTGAGGAAGGGGCCTAGGCTGATCATATCATTATGCAATCCTATGTTCCACATGGATTTCGTTACTTGAGCATATTCTATTGTTTCACGATCCTTCCATCAGGCGGGTGCCTCTCTAATCTATGATGGTCAAGAGAAACAATAAATGAGTTGCGACGTTGGACATGAGACGTTGGTCGCTCCCAAAGCAATACTTCTAAAACGAACATTAAAAATACAATTTATTTCGACTACAACAGACATCCAGCAGACGTGAGGGATCTGATATACAGGGGTGCTTGGATAGAATAACGAGACTAGTCCAAAAACGGTTCAGGTGTATCTTATCAAAAGAAACATTTGCAATCGCTTAGATGCGATCGAGTACTTAGTACCTTCCGCCCTTATGTCTGTTACGCCATTAACGAGATGATGAAGCGAGCAGTCAATGATAATGAGCGACATACCGGTGTCTTCCACAGGCACATATGCCACAGCATGAACCAACGATTCCAAGCCAGAGCGCGACGGTCGCGCCTAAGACCATCCACACCTGATATATCAAATGAAATTGAACAGACCTGTGTGATATACCGAAGGATAAGATCCACGCACCGCGTTGCCCCATGTTAATTGAAGTTGCCCATCAGTTTCATCGTTCACACGGTGCCTAATGATTGCGACCACGATGACGTCAATCAGGAAAGCGATGGTGGTGAGGATGGCAGCGACGAGCCCGATGCCGAGAGTGCATAGCGAAGGCATGCGTCCGGTTCCGCGACAGAGGATAAACAGGGAAGATAGGAAGGTCAGGAAGGCCAGTCCACAGGCTAGATACGAAAGAAGGCGATATCAACGAACTGAATAGCGCAAGAATAGCGTAACAGCATACCGATAGGATGCAGTACCAGGGCAGCCGCAGAGCCTTTATTGATGAGATCGGCATATTGCTCTACATGCCTGAGTACAGTCAGAAGCAGTCAGCTGGGGATAATCAGTAGCCTTACAAGGCCTCTGCGATTGTGCTATCGAAAGTGTAACCCAGTTTGGGGTCGGTGCATTCAGCTGACGTACTGGTTTGACTTATCGCTGCAATACTACGGAGATTATCGTCACATTGATTGAGAAGGACGAATAAAAGTCACTGACGAGATATCAATTGCGGAGACACAATATCCCCATACACCGAAAGTGGCGGATCCTTTGGCGTCGGCAACACCATATAGGTTTGTTGCGTCGGCAGTGAGCCGGAAGAGGAAAAGAGACTTGATAATGGGCACAGAGAGGGAGACCAGGAGAAGAAGGACAAAGGCACTCAAAGAGACAAACGGCGTGATCGAGGCTAACATGTGGATATTCGATCATGGACAAGGGCAATTATCGCGTTCTAATAAGTAGGCAAATGAGGGGCAGCGGAGCCAAGAGGAGCGCTCAGTGCCTTTAGGCTATTTAACGGAGCATGAGAGAAAAACTCCACTCCATCGTTGGATTTTGGAGTACGTGATGACCGGGACCCTGACGTAGCGATTACCGGAACCGTAACGTATTTTTGTAAGTCGAAGGTGCAAAGTGACAGAATTCGGACGACGCCGCCACATCGAGTCATAAGAGAGCTCTGGAACGATAAGTAGGCGGAACCGTCGGGAGAGAAGGATCGAGGGTATTCAATTTGCCACGCGCGTTACCAGGAGACTTTTGACAGATAAGAATCGGAAAAGACGAAATTGAAAAGACGAAGAAATGCAGAGAAACAAACGGAATAAAGAGAAATGCAGAGATAAGGCATTGGAGGTAGAGGAGAAGGGCAGCAGGGGGACAAAGAGAACATAAAGGCAGTTATAACGGCCCGCTATCAGAGGGTCAAGCTTTGACGTGATTTGCGGCTGCTGAAAAATTATTGATGTCGCTAAGAGAATATTGATGCTTCGATTTTTTACGACAAATTTGAACAGCTGATACGGAAAGGTATCAACGACTGCGAACAATCAATCGAGACCTGGACAGCATCGAGATATTTGCGTACATCCTTTCATTCGAATATGCTCAGCAAGGAAATAAAAGGCTTGCAAGTCGCCAACCTTTGTCCCCCTCAGATCGTATGATTCAATTCAGTCTAGCCTGTTTTTCCCACAATCGCCCTCCCGTTTGGCCAGGGAATAGGGTTTGGTTCAGGAGACAAACACAGGCAAACATGACCCTTTTGCATTTATTTGGACTCGTCCCTTTCCTGTTTCCGCATCCTGCCCTTTCTTTTCACTCATCCCTCATCCCAGTGGGTTTCAAGGCTGCGTTGCACGCATAATCTGTCTCTCTCTTGTCAGTTAATACCCTTTTTATGTTCGTATCCATTCACCGCTTTTTTCTCTTTTTTACCCATCTGCTCACTGTGCGACATTTTGACAGCTTTCTCCCATAATGTCTGCGCCTGAGACCACCCCCGTTCCCGCCGCTCCCGTCGAGGAGGCCAAGCCTGTTGAGACCCCCGCACCCGTCGTTGAGGCTGCTCCTGCCGCTGAGGCGCCCAAGGCCGAGGAGCCTACTCCTGTTGGTTTTCTTTGTTCCCTTTTTCCTCCTACTTTTTTCCTTATCACCTTTCTCATCTTCCTAGGAAGCACCCAAGGAGGAGGTGAAGGCCGCGGTGCGTGTTATTATTGTTGTGCTTTTGTTGAGCTCGTCTCATAACCTTATCTGCAGGAGGCTCCCGTTGAAGAAACACCTGCACCTGCCGCTGAGGCTGAGGCTGCTCCCGCCGCTGAAGAAGCCAAGGAGGAGGCCAAGGACGACGCTGCGCCTGTGAGTACCGTAGTTCTAGTTCCCTCTTATCACGAGACTCAATTGTGACTCGATCTAGGCTGCAGAGGCCGAGGCCCCTAAGAAGGAAGAGCGACCTAAGAGCCCTGGTCTCCTCGCCAAACTCCTCGCGCCTTTCAAGGATCAGAAGGCCAAGGTTGAGAAGAAGGTCAAGACCGCTAAGAGCCCAAAGAAGGAGAAAAAGAAGGAAGGGTCCGAGGTAAGTAGCCTGACCATACTTCTGTCCCTTTTATACTTACAACTCCCACAAGACGACTCCGGCTGCTGCTGAGGAGTCTGCCAAGGAGGAGTCCGCTACCGAAGCTCCCGCGGAGGCTGCTGAGCCCGCGAAAGCTGAGGAGGCCCCTGCTGCTGAGCCCGTGAAGGAGACGTGAGTGCTAACTCGTTCTATTTTATCTCGGGCTAACATCGTTCGCAGTGAGACTGCTGCGGAGGCTGCCCCTGCTGAAGCTGCCGCCGAAGCTGCCCCCGAGGAGGCTAAAGAAGAGAAGGTGCGTCGATCTATAAATCTCTCGCTCTATCGCTGATTGGCCTTCAGAAGGAGGAGAAGAAAGAGGAGAAGGTGAAGGCTAGCAAAGTCGGCCGCCGTCTGTCCGCCCGTGTTGGCGACTTCTTCAAGACTAAACCCAAGGCAGAGGTCGCTCACCCTCCTAAGGTTGATGAAAACCCACCGAAGATTGAAGAACCAACCCCAGTTGCTCCTCTGGAGAACCCTGCATCGGAACCTGTTGCTGAGGCTGCTGCCGAGCCCAAGTCCGAGCCTATCGCGACCGAGGAGTCGAAGCCTGAGGTTGCTGCTGCTCCTGTAGCAACGCCTGTGGTTGCCGCTGCGGCATAAGGGTGTTTTTGTTTCTCTTTTCCTGGACCATCATCATCTCTATTCTATTGAACGACCTTTCATGAGCATTTTTTATATCCTTGTGTTGTCTTGGCTTTCAGTGATCCTTTTCATCTCCTCTCTCCATTCTAACCATTATTGCAGTCATGGATATGTCCACTCCATCAGCCATGTTTTGGTTATCCGTTCTTACTATGATACATCTGGATCTGGTTCTCACATTTTTTTTCTTCACGACACCATTATCACGACGAGCCTTATCCGTTTCTTATTAATTCGATTCTGATTGAATACCCATCCTTCTTTTTATCGGATCGTGCTCCCATGTCATTAGGCTTCCTGTAATCGCTTCTGCTTCCATATTGATTTTTTTTGGTGCGAATATGTCTGTCTTAAGCTTCAAGATGTGAAATGGTAATGACGCATGAGTCACATTATTGGTCGGCAACGTGAGTTAGTCTTCTACATTCATCTCTGTCGACGGCCATGGCACCGAAATCTTCCAGTCATGGGAAAGATAAATTGATTGGAGCTGAAGATGACGTTCTTCAGGCCGTGGTTCTTGCTGACAGTTTTAACAAACGGTTCAAGCCATTGACGACGCGAAAGCCTCGAGTATTTCTCCTTTTTTTCTGTCTCAGCAATGAACTGAATTTCTTATTCAGTGCTTACTCCCTGTCTGCAACGCACCTTTACTCGACTGGACGTTTGAAAGTCTTGCCCTAGCTGGCGTACAAGAAATTTTCGTGATGTGTCGATCACACTCGGAACAAGTCAAGGCTGCCATCGCGTACTTCTCAATTCTTACAGCGATTGCACTCTGATTCACGGTCTACCAGGGAATCGCGATGGAGCAAGCCTGGATCTGGCCTCAAAATCGTACCTATAATGACTGCAAAGGAAACCTATTCGCCTGGAGATGCCATGCGCGACGTTTATACGCGCGGATTAGTGACAAGTGACTTTGTCCTCGTCATGGGCGACTTGGTCAGCAACATCCGTATAGACGAGGTTGTTCGGGTGCACAAAGAGCGCAGAAAGACGAATAAGGATGCGATCATGACTATGGTAGTTAAAGAGAGTGGTGTCAAGCATCGGACAAGGTGAGTTTTGCCTGTCTGCTGTCCTGCATTGAGTAAAATAAGCTTTGTAGATCAAAGGGCGACTCTTCCGTGTTCGTTCTGGATACAGAGACGTCGGAATGTTTGCATTATGAACCTGTCACGGGTTATCCATCGACCAAGAAAGCGCATATACCTCGAGAAATCTTTGCTGAGCATCGAGAAGTCGAAATACGGAACGACCTTATTGATTGCTCTATCGACGTATGCTCTGTGGAGGTGAGTCTCGCAAATTTGAACACTAGTATCTAATTCTAATAGTAGTAGGTCCCCTCACTTTTTCAAGACAATTTCGACTATCTCGACCTTCGAAGAGACTTTGTGCATGGTGTCCTCACTTCGGATCTACTCATGAAAAATATTTATTGTTACATTGCCAAAGAGGGATATGCAGCTCGAGTTAAAGATACAAAGAGCTATGACTCAGTCAGGTACTATTTCTGCTACATTCCCTTGGCGTAGTCTAATGATATACATTTTACAGCAAGGATATCCTTTCCCGGTGGGCGTTCCCTCTAGTACCAGATGACAATCATCCCGGTGGTCACGCTTACGAGCATATTCGTGGCAACAAATACATTGCAAAAGGTTCTACGGTGACCCTTGCTCGGTGTGTGATATCTATCTCCGCACTATGTTTACATTTTGACTCTGATTGAATTATCAGTACAAGTACAGTCGGGAATAACACGCTGATCGGATCTCATACCCAAATACTAGAGGACGTTCAGATAAAGTCTTCAGTGATTGGACGCAGCTGCATCATTGGCGCTGGGAGCATTATCACCGACTCATACATATTTGACGGTGCAAGTATAGGCCCAGAATGTACGGTTGAGAAGAGCATCATTGGCGAAGGAGTGACCATCAAAGATAGATCGAGGATAGTGCGAGGATGTTTACTTGGCGATGAGGTGGTTGTAGGCCCCGGTGCAGTTCTTCCGCCATTTGAGCGGCTGTCGAAGAAACGAAACCCAGAAGACGAGGAAGAGGACGAGGACGAAGAGGATTCCGATTTGGAAGAAATAGAAGCCAGTGCGTTATCTTTGCAATAGCGCTCAGCGCCCGTGATACTGACTTGAAGACCCATGACACAGGTCAGTCATCAATATTTGTGCAATTGGGAAAGGATTCGAATGCCATTGTGTGGCCCAGGGACGCACCTGACGACGAAGACGAAGACGATGTCGAGAATCATACGAACCAGCGGTTCATGCGGCTAGGTCCGTTTACATGTTCCTTAATTTCCTTAACCCTCATCTTACTGACACACATATCCAGGTGATGATCCTTCCGATTTGGAAGATGACAGTTCCGCGTCGTCTGATGGCGAGGACGGATCTTCATCAGACGAGGACGATGACTTCAAAACGAGCCTCGAACCTGGTCTTGTATTGGATAAGTCTGCTATCAACCTACCGTCCTCGGATGCTATTGCAGAAAATGAATTTCGTGCCGAAGTTACTCAGTCTCTTGAGCGGGCTTTTGCGGAAGGGCATTCCATCGACAACGCTGCTGTTGAACTGAAGACTCTCCGGATGGCTAGTAACGTCCCTCTTTCACGCGTCCGGGAAGCTGTAGTTGCAGCTATAGTCGAGCGCGTCAGGATTGTCGAAAGCGGAGGTGCCGCTCAGCGTGCGGAGATAATCAACGTCATACAAAGGTGGGGCGGACTTATTGACAGAATCGGAGGGGTGGACGCGGTCGAAACCATTTCCGTTCTCCAGGTAAAATTGTTTCACGTCTTGCACATGACCGACCTCTTGACAAAATGGTTTAGACCCACTGTTCATCATCCGAACGGATGCCTCTGTTCGGTCAGATACTTGCAGCTCTGTACCAGGCAGATATAGTGGAAGAAGAAGATCTGAGGGCGTGGCATTCATCACCATCCGCTAGAGGCGTGGGTTTGACACCTGGAGTGCAAACGGACAATATTCGGAAATGTTGGAGTATCGGGACTCTTCTAATTCAGCAAATTGGGCAGCAAGACAGTGGAGGAGAAGAAAGTGAAGAAGAGGTAGACGACGATGAAGACGAGGAGAGCGAATAAGTGTCTGGTTGGAACTTTATTGGTACACTAAATAGTATACAATGGTGGTATGTAATCATTACGAGAGTCAAAGGGGTGTGTGGTATGGCTAGTACTTTAGAATGATGTACAGGGCTGATTGTAGAGATCGTTAGAGTATTAGACGAGACGTACAGAGCGGGAAGCATACCGTGTATGATACCAGGGCTGCGTAGAAACGGTTAGCGTAAGCTCGAAACGAGGATAAACGGCATGCTTACATCCATCCCAGAATTGTCAGAAGAATGTTGATGAGCTATATAGAGGTGAGTTGAGGGATACGTCGGCTGCAGATACAACGAAACACGAACCAAATCAGCTCCACAGCCTCTCTCGAAAAAGACACCCAAGGGCGGTAGGATGATAGCGACAAGGATCTGAGGAATTTGGTCAATGTCTGCAATGCAACAGTGAAGGGGTTCATACCTTGCAAATATCTGATGCGGTGAAGGCCATGGTAGGTTGTATTGAGTAAGCTGCCAAGTCGTGCTTTTTGTAGTCCCCCAAAGTGACGTCATTTCTGCGTCAACGTGCCGCCGAATTGTGGCTATGCAATAGCCGCCCCCACTTGGTACTACGTCAGTCAACGTCAGTGCAGAGCCACTATGATCATTGAACGCAGTGCAAATATTCCATACGCACCTACGGGCGAAGACCCATTCCTTCAGTTCGACCTGTATTTTTCCCGCAGCAATGGCGGTCCTTTCCCCTTGATTTGCTTCGTTCATGGGGGGGCTTGGCGCTCGTATGTCTCACAGCCCACAAGAACGTAATTTTCCTGACATCATGAATTCAAGAGAAGACAAATCCGACCATTCAGTTCTTGCCGAACGCCTGGTTGCAGTCACTGGGTTCCCGGTCATTCTTCCGAACTACCGATTGACCCCCAAGGAGTCCACGGAAAGCTCGCAGTTCCGGCATCCAGGCCACGCTGAAGACATCTTGCAGCTGCTCGATTTCCTCATGTCGTGGGAAGGACCAACGACAGTCGGACGTGTATATGACCCTCAGAATATTTACATCATGGGCCATAGTTGCGGCGCACACATGCTGGCCTCCATATTTTTGGATTCGTCGTTCATCTTTCCGTCCATAACCCCATCGCCTCAAATACTCAACTCTGTCCGCTGTATAATTATGTCTGAGGGCATCTACGACATCGACACCCTTATCGCTCGTTTCCCATCTTACCGTACTTGGTTCATCGAAGCCGCGTTCGGAGGTAAACCGTCTTATTCCGATTACTCCGTTACACGACTTGCCCTCAGAACCAAATCAATCCGTTGGTTTGTCATTCATTCAAAGGGTGATACCCTCATTGATACCGTGCAGAGCGAAATCATGTATAAACACTTGCACGAGTTGTATGGCACCTCCGCCGACCGTTTCGTGACCGTGGATATGGTTCGGCTGCATGCGGATCATAATGCGATCCTAGAGGAAGATGCATTTGTTGAGCTAGTGGGGAACTATATACTCAAGGATCGCTCGTGAACAGGGCCATTCAATAATTGGGTGCTGGAGCCGATATTATATAGGTTCATTTCCCAAATGAACACCATCAGTTACAAAGTTCTTCGAATACCTTCTCCAAGCACGAGGCCGCAACTTCACAATCCTGTAGTGTATTGTACAGCGGCGCAGGCGCTAAACGTATCACGTCGGGCCTCCGTTCATCAGCAATGACCCCATAACTCGTTAGTGCGTCGTTAATCTTCCCCATCACACCCGAACCCTCTGGTAGGAATAGCAAGGAGAGTTGTGCGCCTCGAGATTCAGGATCCTCAGGTGTAATGATGGTGAAGCCGGGGGAGCCCGCGCCATTTTGCTTCGTGTGGACCTCACTGGCGGCAACGAAGTACTTGGATTGCTTGAGAAGCTTTTCCAACGTAACAGTCAATTGCAGAGATCGTTCCCGTATTGGTATCATCATACCCGCTTCTTTAAATGTTTGAAGGGACCCCAATAATGATGCCACTGAGAGTACAGACGGATTTGACTGCTGGAACCCTTGAGCACCCACAATTGGGGTGAACGTAGGCCGCATCTCAAATCGGGTCGCAGGTTCGTTTCCCCACCAGCCTGCGTGTCTGATATATACATGATCAGCTGTTCACGGGGCGGCAGTAAGAAATTCCTGAGTACCTTGGTGGTTCACGTTCGTTCCATTTCTCATGCATGAAAAGACCGGCTATACCCCCAGGGCCGGAGTTCAAGTATTTATACGTACACCAGACGGCAAAATCGACACCCCAGTCGTGTAAAGATAATGGTACATTGCCAACTGCATGTGCCAAATCCCATCCACAGACACAGCCCTGGTAGGAGAGAATATTAACATCAAGCCGACTCAAGTAAGTGTGAGAGGAACCCTACCAGCGCTTGCGCTTTTTGCGTGATAATTTCCATGGGGAACCATTGTCCAGTATAATACTGGACTCCAGACAAGAGAACGATAGCGATGGAAGATCCTTCTCTTTTAAGAGTGTCTAGAATGTCTTCCTGGCGAAGAGTAAATTCACCCTCCCGAGGAACCATTTCCAGAATAGCGTTCCTGGGATCTAGTCCATGTGCACGAACTTGGGAAGCAAAGGCGTACTGACAGTGGGCCAACAAATAAATGGCGGAAGATTTAACCAGTGCAGTAAAACGAACCTGATCCGAGGGGAAAGCGCGGGCCTCACATAATATTTTGTAACGGCTGGGTGTGGGTTTATAGAAGGAATCCATCATGAGGTGCAAGTTGGCCGTTAGGGTGCCCATACAAGCCACTTCTTTTTCCTTGGCTCCTATATTATAGGCTTTAATTTACCGACGCGGAGATGAACGATAAGGTCCTGGACTCGCCTACGACCTCGGCGAGCAGGGGAGTTACATGATTGCAAATATCTACCCATTCCCTTTGGTGTGGATGGGAGAAATGGCCGACAACAGCTCTACATAATTGCGAGGTTAAGTGAAGGTACGCGACACTTTGCTGGAACATTCATGCCTTTTCGACCAGACTTCGAGTTCTTCTTCGACCAGGACCCTGGATTTCTTCGATAACGCCCCCAAAGAATTTCCGCACAAATAGGTGCAGGGCCCGTTCTCTGTCCAAGTCTGAGTTAATGTGACCGTCAATCGAAGTGATTTGCCTTGCCATCTCCCGTCTTTTTGATCGCAAGTACGTCCTTGTTGGTCGGTAAAACGAATTGGTCGCTCAAAGGGGCTGCCATGATGATACGAACGGAGCAAGCGAGCTGGCAGTCACAAAACTTGGAGGTGGAGAGGAACAGCTTTTTGAGGCCGACCGATCGAGTAAGATGAGACAGATCAGATTAGATCAGTCAAAACCGCTCGCTTCGGGACGGACGGACTCAGTTCCGCTTCCGTACTGTCGAGGACGTTATTGCGACCATTCCCTAGGTAGGCTAAGCCGCCCCTAGTTCAACTTCTATCCATTCATAAAGGCTAATCCCGCTGTTGCATAGGCCATATCAAGGTCATATCAAGCTTCGCTTAAGTACTGAAACAGATATTCAGCATGAGCACCTCTCGTAAAGCCGCCATCGTTGGTGCCGGTCCTGTAGGCTCTTTGTCTGCCATTGTACTCGCCAAACGAGGCTGGAGCGTATCTCTTTACGAAGGACGTCCTGGTGAGATGCCTTCCGTTTCATACTAGTACCGTGCATGATGCCAAATGTGGTTTCCCAGATCCTCGACTTCCATCGTCGAAAGAAGCCGCCCGTCTGCGTTCGATAAACCTGGCCATTTCACACAGGGGGATTTGTGCCATTAATGCAATCGACCCGGAAGTGGCCAAACGATTTTTAGAGGCCGTCGTTCCCATGCGAGGGCGCATGATTCATCATTTGGATGGAAAACTTGATAGCCAATTGTACGATAGAGATGGACAGGTCAGTGGTTTTTTTGTCCACCAGAACTTTCTTTCCTCCCCTTGATTTAAATTGATACTGGAGGAATCGGCTATTATTGTCAGCCATGGCTAACGCTTGCATTCCGGCAGTGTATAAATTCAGTCGATCGTTCCTTACTCAACGAGGCCTTACTTGAGGAAGTCATTGGTCTGCCTAATGTCAAGGTGTTCTTCCAGCACAAATTGGAGCAGGTCGATTTCGAAAAAAAGACCATGACTTTGAAGGATCTAAGTACGGGCCAAGACGTCTCAGCCGATTTTGATTTTTGTATCGGAGCCGATGGTGCCTTTTCGACTGTTCGACGACAGATGATGCGGGTTGTCAGGTCAGTCATCGGTCTCGGCAGCAGTTTCGAACTGGCATCACTGACATTTCTCCCGGCCCTGATGGTGACCATTTGTTTAGAATGAATTATCAACAAGAGTACATCAGGGACCAATACATTGAACTCAAGCTGTCAGCAGGCAGGGACGCTGATGGGTATCCAACTTTCCAACTTGATCCGAACCACCTGCACATATGGCCTCGTCACTCATTCATGCTCATCGCTCTCCCAAATCAGGTAGGCGAGTTCTTTTGTGTGATTTTGTCTTCTTCCCATCAACCGTTTAATTCCACGCAGGACAAAACATTTACATGCACGTTATTTGCACCTAGCTCCGAGCTTGATCGTCTGAGGACTCCAGAAGAGATTCTAACGTGGTTCAAATTGCATTTCCCGGATGCTGTCAGCCTTATTGGCGAGAAGGAGCTCCTGAGGGACTTTACGTCCAACCCTCGAAGTCCCTTAATCTGCACTAAGGTATACAATATCTACAGGTGCTCGCAGAATGCTGACTGTCATTTCGAAACCAGTCCAATCCGTACCATTACCTGGATCGAGCTCTTCTATTAGGCGATGCTGCACATGCCATGGTTCCATTTTACGGCCAAGGCTTGAACTGTGGCCTGGAGGACGTGAGAATTCTGGACATTCTGTTAAAGGAAGAAGGTGTCACCTCCACCACTGTGGTTCCTTCCGGCAGCATAGACGACCGTCTCGCACGTGCCCTTTGTCGCTATTCTGAGACGAGACATGAAGATCTCGTCGCCATCTGTGATCTTGCGATGAACAACTAGTAAGTCCGTTCCTTCGTGACAAGCGTGGAATCCCCTTTTGATTTTTCTGATTGTGCCCTATCGTAAATACAAAAAGCATCGAAATGCGCCACTTGGTGACTTCCCCGTTATTTTTGTTCAAGAAAGCGCTTGATAATGCCCTTTATTATCTGTCGTCGAGACGGGACATGTCGTTTGACGCATTCAATACGGTACTCTCCCATCTGCCGTATGGATTGGGGGAACCCCGTGGGTGGATACCACTGTATACAATGGTCACATTTCGTCCCGACATTAATTACGCCACGGCTAAGAAGAGGGCGGCTAGGCAGTCTGGAATACTTACCGGTATAGGGTGGGCTAGCGTCGCTGTTGTCGCTTCGCTTGGGGTTTGGACAGTACGAGCCGCACGGCTAACCCTCTTGCATCGGTCGCAAGCCTGAGCATTGAGTGGAGAATAGAACATCAAATTCCCTGGTGCGCCGGAACAGTGGTTCTTTCGAAGTGCGCCGTCACAGAATGCTGTAATGTTGGATTGTCGTGTGGCAGCGTGCAGTAGAGCGGCGAAATGTAGAAATATTTTCACGATGGGAAAACATAATAGTAGAGCAAGAAAACATATGCCAGTGGGCGTGTACTCGGGTAGTTGATCGAAATTTCCATCCGTTCATGAGGCTGGCACATTAAGTATAGTAGACGGTTGATGTTCAAAAAATAGTATCCTTGATTGTACAGCTGGCGCTCCTTCTATCATAAGGAAACGATAGGATCGTACGCACAGAGAGGTTCCATAAATAAAGCAACGACAACAGCAACAACTATGACTTTGGCGGCTAGCGACAGAAGTAACCCAAAAGAAGGAAGGGATAATGTTCGGTACTGCAAGAGAGAGGGGAAGGGCGCGGGAGATAAATATGTCGTAGCGGTCATACAAACAGCAGAAATGGATGATTGGGCATATATACGTGCGGATTCAAAGAAATACGGATCGGAGTAAATTGAATCAAGTTGTCGTAGTCTTCTTGGGTCTTCCCCGCTTCCTTTTTGCAGGGGGCTCAGTAGCATCGTTTGCAGTGCCCTCACCACCCGACTCGGTAGGCCTGGGATGCTTTGGCGGACGGCCCCGTCCGCGTTTTGGGGCGGAAGACTCGGCACCTGGTTCGTCCTCCTTCTTTTCCTACAGAAAAGGTAAGAAAAATAGGACATCAAGCAACGCGACCACGCACCTTGGGAGGTCGACCACGGGGTCGTCGGGGGGCGGCAGGGGAAGCCGAAGAAGAGGTAGGCTTATTCTTACTGCCTTTTGGACGGCCGCGACCGCGTTTTACAGGCGGTGCAGGGGCCTCAGCAGGGGCAGACGCTAGGATCAGACTCCATCGATGAGACGCGGCTGGACGATAAGGACAAGTCACGGAAACTCACCGCCCTCGGCGTCAGCAGGCTGCTGCTGTTCATCGAGTTCGTCCTCGAGCTTATCCTGAGCTTCCTCCGGGGTATCGTGGGGGACGCAGACATGAGGACGGGGCGCAATGCTCAGTGCTCGGGAAGGCGGGACGCAGAGGGTCAAGAAGAGAGAAAGTGGGGGAAAAGGACCAAGGATGGTGGAACGGCTTTAATGAACAAATTGAGTACCGAATATGGGAGAATTCGAAAATGAATTGTTCGTCGCGTGCATTTTGTTGGGCAAGCAGGGCATGGGATTATTATGGGATTATAGGATATATCAAGGATATATCCATTATATTATTATTCTCGTTGTCCAAGAACCCCTGAATTTGGGGGGTGTTCGTCACGTAATACCAGTCGACTCCTTTTCTGTCTATACAATCGCAGTGAATCTGTTAATTCTCATAATTCTCATAATTCTTGATACAAACTTGATATAATCACCCAATTATCGCCATGCCCTCAATCCATGAATCCACCTGCTTTTCACTTGCCTATCCATTCAGTCAGTTTGCCTTTTAATCCTGGCAAACCCCGTATACACATAAGGGACGTCCCAGCTCGAATCCCCCATATGATATATCTGCGCTGGAAAATGTAATAGGTTGCTTCCCTGGCGTGCGACGGAAGAATCATCGGGAGGGAAGAATCGAACAGGTGGTCCGAATGGTTGTGTTGCGATCTAAGCAGTGTAAGCGATCTTTCCAGATGGTCGGTCGCAGATTCGCTCGATTGCCGAGCCCGAAACTGGAAGGTGAGCCGCTATATTTGGAAGTTAGTACCCGGATCCCCAAGCCGCGGAGTTCGGAGTTTGAAATGGAGGACAGAACACGACACGGTCTGCTCGTCGTCATCGTCCAAGTCGGTATCTTTTTCGTCGTCCACGTCGTCGCCGCCAGCGTGATGCGCGCCATTTTAGTTGCAACTATATTCTGCCGTTTATCCTTTGCCAGGCTTCTTCATTCACTTCCAGAAGACACTTATGCTTTTCCTAAATACAAAGTCTCCTTCCTGAACAATCTTCCCATCCTCAACCAAACTGCTGAACGATGGCTCGAGCATGGCCTCGACGGTGGTGAAGCACAGTTTCTCGACCAGCCGTATAACGTGCAGTCCCAGTCGATCGAGTCGGGGGATGCAGAGGTGCGTGAATTCAATTTGTGAATGGTAGACGGAACAGTGATTTCGTTCTCGTGTTGCACAGGAAACGACCCCAAAAATTCAAGAAAGATATTCCCTAGAACACATGAAATTAGGGCCACGCGATTCTTACCTATGTCTGATACCGCCGCCACTTCTCCCGCCTTCCGAGTCTCCCTTGCCCCCTTCCCAGGAAGAGGATGTCACACCCGCACGCAGCTGGTCTCTCCTTCAGCCGCTTTCTGGGAGCTGTCTCTACGTGCGTGAACGACTTTACACCCATTAAACTCCGTATATCAATATCGTGGAATTTTAGCACCGTCAGGGCTGGTTCACCTACTCCTACTGCCACAACAACGAAATCCGCCAATTCAAGGAACTAATGCACGGCCACGCGCATGCTACGACTCCAGGTAAAAAAAAGTCCAGATTCATGCCCTCTTCTATTGGATTTAAATAAAAACGGAGAAATTCCGCTTTTTCTTGAGTTTATTTCTGATATTTTCCCGTCATCACATTGAACTTCGTTCGGCGTTAGTGGCCCTATCCAAAATCTCGTATTTCTTTTATTTCTAGGGTTCTGATCCGTTTCTTTCCCCCTTCCTAGGTGGTTACAAGCCAGAAGAGGACCCCAAGGCACGTACCATCCTCCCTTCACATTATTACATCAAAAAGTGACATTCGGCAACAGTGGGAATCGTACACTCTAGGCAAAGCACCACCTGCAAGCACCGACGTTGCTCTTCGGGAAGGCACAGTTGAGCTGGCGCGCGGAGCAGGGTCGCGCTACCTTGTACAAAGATGGGGTGATGGCACAACTTGTGACAAAACAGGCAAGAGTCGGGAAGTGGAGGTGCAATTTCACTGTTCGATGGCCATGTCGGACACCATTCTGTTTGTCAAAGAGAGCAAGACTTGCTCCTACGTGCTAGTTATCAACACTCCCAGACTCTGCGGGGAACCTGGCTTCAAGTCGCGGAGAGATGTAACTGAGCAAGGTATCATCAGATGTCGGGAGATCGTGCGTGAGATGCCAAATCCACTTCCGGCTGTGGATGCAGCGCTGGACTTTCCCCACAAGCTTATGAGGGTGAAAGCCGAGTTACCCCCCTCCCCGGTGAAAAAAGTGAAAGGCGACGGCGAGTCGTACGATGAACTCTTGCGGAGGGCGGTGGATGTGCTGCTTGGTTCGGGCGGAAAGCTAGGCGAACTTGAGCCAGGAAAGGTAGTAGTGTCCGACGACGGAGAAGTCGTTGTGGAAATTATTGAGGACTTGGACGATCTCGATGGTGGGCAAGGCGATGGCGCCCTTGCGGACCGGCTGATAGACGCCCTTCGTGCGGCCGGGATAGAGGTTGCCACTCAGGGAGAGGAGGAGGAAGAGAGGGTTCGTGATGAACTCTAGCTTTGATGTACGTCTTACCGGATGGATTTGCAGTACTTTATATTACTGATCAATTGAACTGAAAACGGAAAAGTATCCCTAAAAGCCAGACAGGTATTCTACATTCAGAGTGAACTTGAAGATCGATCTCACTCGCCTTGTGCTTGATGCTTAGAGATCTGGTTTCATGCGCGTAAAGCCCTCCCATGAGTAAGATGCCGTTTCTTATGCGTCATTATCAATGCTGAGGCCTGAGGCCTTGAAACGTAGGTTTTTCACGGTCGGTTCACCCTGAGAGCCTAAGAGCATGGACTTCAGAGGTCAAAGAGCCTATACTCTCTCTCGGCGCTAGAAACAAAATCCTGCTCAAAATTTCATGACACCTCTCACCGCCGCCGCGAACTAAAGGCGGCAAAGTCTTCTTCAAGAAGGTTGAAACAAACATCTTGTTATTCTTCATATCACTCTCTGGAGGTGGCCTCTGGCTATGCCAATTGGGAGTAATAGTAAAGGGGATAATGAATCGCGATTCAGACAATGGTCAGTTTTGGTTCCCTAGACACGCCACGGTCCCCGGTCGTTGCCCGGTTGTCGGTGCCTATGAATTCCGTCATCACATTCCGTTCAGTCACAAATGATAAAAGTGCAAGCAGTAGGATGCCGCATGCGCAATTTAAACGTCCAGAACTTCGTTGTTTTTTTCTCCCTGTATCAGGGAAATGTTCACCTTCACTGATCTGTCCCGAAGCTCGGATCACAATCCTTACGCACGAATTCGAACAAAGATGTCAGCGGTACTGTGCGAGCTCGCATTTGCCCGAGGCTCGTAAGGTAAAGCTGAGGTCGTCTACTATTATGTTGCGCCACTGATATCTTTCCCAGGCTTCTTTAGATTATTCTCAAAGGAGGTAGGAAATCGCACGAAACAAGATCTTTGTGATATTCTTAACGTCGGTCTGTGTGTGTGCGTCAAGTGTGCGTTCCTCTGAATCGGACCGATCATCGGCTTAAAGGCGTCGAATCCATTATCCATTCAGGGTCCGCTCTTCGCATAGTGCTCGTTGAGCTGTGCGCCACGGAAATGAATTCAACTTCAGGTGAATGTCCGAGACGATGGGGGGAATGCAGCTTAGGGCAATATCCAGAAAATTGCCACCTCACAGATTTTTTTTGCGGGGCTACTTCCCTCCGCGGCTCCGCCTCCTGGTGGCTGTGGCAGCCTTCCGCATCCTCGAAGTATAGCTACTATTGAACGGGGTGTTCGCCAGAGCTTTGAGCAAAGGTATCCCTGACGGTGACAGTACCCTTCCGTTAATCCTCGTGCTCAATTATTTTATCGACCATTCATGGGTCTTCCATCCTTTCATCCGATACGTAGCCTTATTGCGGCTATATAAATTTCCCCAGTCGTAACGCTCTGTTCGCGTGGCTTCGCTGCTGTCATATGGTGGTGTGAATGCGCATTCTCGTGGGTGAGTGTTCATCATCTGTTCTGATTTATATGGTTGCTCAAATTCTTTTCTATTGGTTCGAATTTATCATTACAGACCCAAATACTGCCAATAGATAGGTAAAGACTACTCCGCTTCACTCGCGTAGTCGTGGATACGTCAACGGCCTGCACTTCAGCACACACTCTCTTTCGCTTTTTACGCACATGATCGATGGTTTAATGTACTGTTCGTCGCATGATTAGACGGTAGCTTTACCATCCGCAAATGGTGCTAAACCTATTTACTCCCAGCCTCACTCGCTCCGTTTGACTGAGAGCGGTTTCGGTGATATTACAGGATACGCCTTGAGAACGCCAAGAATCGGCTTATCTACAAGTTAAACAAGAGATATGAAGCGGTTCTGACTGGGCCTGCCATGATCATCTTACCAAAGATATTTCATTCTCTGCCTTCGGCATGAGCACCTTTAGATCGTTTACGAATCTTTACAAAGGAGATATTAATGTAGTCATTGCAACGACCAAGAAGCGTTGCGGCGGCTCGAACCAACAAATCTCAATTTCATTGCTTAACTTCGGCTAGTATGGCATTACCTTATCATCGTCGTACATGCGCCGTGCCTGTTATAGATTAGCTGTATTGTATAATTACATCACAAGCAAGCAATGGTCTATCGAGAGAGCATAAGAAACAAAATCTGATAATGTGGCGGTGGTTTTGAGTCCCGTAGGTATCTAAGCTAGATTGCACATATATACTACTGACTTCCTGCTAGAAAAATCTCCTCTTTCCTTGCTTCTCGTTCACGGTCACCTTGACATGAACATGCGCTGCCCTCTCGCCCCTCTTCAAGTCGCTGCACGACTGAATACTCTTCAACCACTCGTCGCCTTCGTCTTCCTCGCCGTCATGATCCACACAGTCGACTTCACCACATAATGAAGGCTCGCAACCACACAAAAGGCGGCTCCCCTTTCCACGCCCTTTCAATAGGTCTGTCAACGTGCAGCGTGCGCTAGGCTCGACAAAAAGCATCCGCCGTAGCGCCGGCCTCGTTTCACGGGGTAGCAGTCGGAATATACTTTCTGCACCTCCACCGTGGAACGTCGTGACACTATCGGTACGAGTACGCTTCTTAGTGGTTGTATTTGAGCCGTTATCGGCGGCGGGTGGCTGTTTTTCCTTCTTTTCTGAAGGTTCAGTCTCCTCCTCCTTGACACCGCCCATTACTTCGACCTGCACGGCAGAAGTTCGTTTCACTGTTCCATCAAACGTCGTTGCTCGCGCCCTCTCGATGGGACGGGGACGCGGCGTGGCAAGCACCTCTTCACTAGTGCTCACTCCACCTGTCGTCGGAAACACTTGAGTATACGACCGCGGACTGAGAGGTAGCGATTCTGTCGACGACCCTGGCCGATCAAACACCCGCACTGAAGGATCCATATCTACGCCGATATCCGATGTAGGTAGCCGCGTATGCGGAAGATGCGGGGATTGAAGCGTGCGGTGAGGGCTCATTAGGGGTAGTGTAGCTGTACTCTGGCTGACTGGTCCATCAAATGTGGTAAACATGAGCTTGTCTTCAGATGCGACAACGACCGAGTTGGTAGAGGAAGAAGAGTGAGAATTCGAGCGCGACTCTCTTGGATTGTTTGATTCCGACTCGGAACCATCATCAGACGCAGCTATTGATATCGTCTCTGGGCTGCATATCGATGGTGCAACTATTGACGCTACTTCCGAATCGCCATTCGCTGGTGAGCCATTAAGATTAAGCTGCGGAGGAGGTAGAAGAGGTTGTAGGCTGCCATTGCCGTTCAATGGTGAATGTAATGTCACTGCCCGCCCCTGTAAGTTATGCGCTCCGTTGACAGTTGGCGTGACGGGCACCGTCAAGCCTCGTTTGGGAGTCGGTGTAGGCACGACGCTGAGATCTGGGTGAGCATTCACAAAGGCTCTGAAGCTCGGGTCCTGTTTCGGATCCGGGATTTTCCAGGGGAACCTCCTAAGGACCATACACAAAAAGATAATAGCCACACTCCATACGTCGCTCTTTCTGGGGTCATATGAGTCGCTAGACAAGACCTCCGGAGCGAGGTAGGGGTCGCTCCCGACCACGCCCGTAGCCGGTGTATGTGAGGGCTTGCCGGGATAATGGAATACAGTGGCAGTGCCAAAATCGATGAGCTTTACGACGTTGTCGGTGGTCATGACGCAGTTATCTAGCTTGAGATCACGGTGGGCCAGCCCGAGTTCATGGAGGTACTCGACGCCGTCACAAATTTGCCGGAAGACGCAGTATATCTCGGGTCTGCACATTTTGCCGGACATGACGACGGAGAAGAGGTCGTACGGGGCGTATTCCATTACCTGAGGGCACTGAGAAGGACCGAAGTGATAATAGAAAGTCGCGCTCACCTCGTAGTAATGACCGTGATCTGAGACAATATCTACGGTCTCGATAATGTTCCGATGCTTCAAGGTAGAACCAACGCAGAATTCCGCGGTAACCTTTTTCTGATACTCCTTCTCGCTCTCGCCAGTTCGCTTAGGACGAAATTCCTTGACAGCAAAGATAGTGCCTCCGTTCTTCGTGCTCGCCTTGATGAGCCGTACGGTGCCGCCAGCGCCGCTGCCAAGAACCCGACCCCACTTGCCGTACTTTTTTGAGAGGTGGGCTTGAGTGGCCTCTTGTAGGGAGTAAATGGGGTGGTGGTGCTGCTGATGGTGGTGATGGTGGTGAGGTGTATAACTGCCCGACGCAGGCGGCGGTTCGTCTGGCTGTAAATAGCTTTCCTGGACTGGCGAGCTACGAGACGATGGTGACGGCTGCGAAGACGAAGGCGACCGTTTGCGAGAAGAGGCCTTGTCCGTGCCACCTGAGTGCTGAGAATGGTGCTGGTCGATATGGTTATGGAGTAGGCGTTTGAGGTCGTGAAGAGGCCCGTGCTTTGGGGGCGTAGATGCTGGTGATTCAGCAGGACTGGTGAAGGTCGACGAGGCCTTGCGAGTAAAACGAAAGCGAGATTCATTACGGGGCGACGGCGGCGGCATGAACGAGCTCGAAGGCATGGTGGTGGTGACTGGAGGAGGTGGAGTTGGGAGACTTGAAGAGGTACGGTCCGATGCGCATCCGTTTTCATTACTAAGTTTGATGACATTTGTATTTTACGTGACTATCGGCGGACCGATTTTGTTCCGGTTTAATCCCGGCCGGCCGTCACTCGGCCTCCTCCTCCCGCTTCCGCTTCATCTCCCGGCTCACTTTGTGCTGTGCCGCCTCGTGCTTCGCCAGCTCCATCGGCACCTTGCTTACGGGGCTCTTGGCTATCTCTTGCCTTAATTCGTACATCACTTCGTCGTCGTCGTTCGTTAGGAACGTGATGGCAGTTCCTAATTTTCCCGCTCGACCAGTGCGACCTGTGTTTCATTAGCACTAACGTAGAAATTCCAAAAGTGATCTTCGTACCAATTCGGTGCACATATGCTTCGATAGTGTTGGCCATTTGGTAGTTGATCACAAGACTCACGTCTTGGACATCAATACCTCGTCCAGCTAAATCTGTCGCCACTAGGACATCGCTTTCTCCATTTCGCAACGACTGCAGCGCCGCCTCACGCTGTTCTTGATTCTTACCGCTATGCAGTGTCGCCGCACACCAGTTTGCTCTCTGCAGATCCCTTGCCACCATGTCTGCCGTTTTCTTCTGGTTCACAAAAACGATGATCGGGGATGCGTACTCGCCGCTATTCAATATTTCGAGTAGTTTCAATCTAAAGATCATTGCCGTTAGTGAAAATGTCTCTGATTAGAGCTTTGTCCACCTCTTTTTCTCGTCTCCGTTGACAAATTCAACTCGTTGCTCGACCGTGTCAACTGCTCTGCCGGCCTCACCAATTGTGATCACTGCCGCCCTTTTTAAGTATTTTCTTGCGAGCCGTTCGACCGCTGGTGGCATCGTGGCCGAAAATAGCGTCGTCACTCTTGTCCGACCTATCCTGACGATGCCACCTTCGTCGTCGACCTCCATTTTGTCAACCTCACCATCCATCGCGCCCTCCGGCAGCGCATCCAGAATATATGTCAAATCCGTCTCGAAACCCAGATGCACCATACGGTCCGCCTCATCCATAACCACGTACCGGCATTGTCCCAGGACCAATACATGCCGTTCAATGACATCCTTCAGCCGTCCTGGTGTTGCAATAATTATCTCGGCGCCTTCCCGTAGATTGAATTGCTGCTCTTCTACTGCACGCCCTCCCACGATAGAAACGCATCGATAATCAAGAGGACTGGCGAATTTGCGCGTCTCGCTCTCAATCTGCTGCGCCAATTCACGTGTGGGGGCAAGAATAAGGGCATACGGTCCCAGATGCCGATTCTCATCCGTGAACGGGGGGAGCGTGCTGATAAACGCCAACATGGGGATAACGAAAGCAGCCGTTTTTCCAGACCCTGTGATGGATGCATTAGCAGGCATCAGTAGAACATATAGGTGGAGAGCACCTGTCTCTGCGATACCAATAATATCTCTGTTCATTAATCCAATAGGAATAGCCTGCCTCTGAATTGGACTAGGTTCTTTGTATCCAATCCTCTCGATACAGTCCAAGATCTGACCAGGGATAGCACTCTCTGACCAGCTTCTCAAGGGGTGAGGAATTCCACCTCCTCTGGCGCTGATGCTGAAATCTTCTCGGAATATTCTCCAATCTCTTTCTTTCATCTCCGCAAGACTCTTGTCCGACCAATGTCGCTCATCTACAACGGCCCGCCGCTCTCTAACGTCACGGACGTCAACGTCCATTCCAGCTATGTGCCCTCGGCCAAACATGACTTGCGCGCTCTGTTGTGTGGGAAGGGGGGAGGCAGAGGTAGCGGTGTCGTCCTGTGCATCCCAGTCAAACACGAATTTACGGTCATTCATCTTGCGGATTTTGCGTTTCTTCTTGTCGACACCCAGATATCGTGTACGTAGAGCTTCAAGTTCAGCGGTAGACATAGAAGGGGTGGTAGGAGTAGAGGATGATGGTGTCAACGTTAGGTTACTGGTAGGTGCAGACTTGCTACGGTCGGCGCGAGGACCGGTGGGAATATTCTGATAGGAAGAAGACGGAGGAGGCGGACGTCTGTCTCTGTCTCCATCTCGTCTTCTATCATCGTCTCGCCTTCTATCATCACCTCGCCTTCTATCGTCGTCTGTAATTTTATCAGCACATAATGAAAATGGAAAACAAGTAACTCACGTCGACGTCCACCAGCGTTACCGTGTGTGCTAGATTCCCTACTAGCAGTTTCCTCGAGTCTTTCTCTCTCCAACTTTTTCCGTTCAGTTCGTTCTTTCTCTTCCTTGATCTCTGCCGCACGTTTGGCGATAGCAACCTTTGCGCGTTCTTCTTTGCTCAGAAATCTAGGCTAGAAGGTGGGTCAGATGAGAAAACAAAACAAAACGCAGTGGCAGACCCGCGATGCAGCTTCCTTTTCCGCCTTTTGCTTCTGTAACAGAGACTCGATGGAAATGGGCTCTGAGCGGGTCGTCATCGTCGATGTCAGTCAAGAGGAGAGCCACGTGCGTTTTCGATCATTGAGTCGTATTTTTTACGGTGCCGATCTCTTGGATCACGATTATATCATGCCTGCCAGACTACTCGACGAGGAAGGCGACATCACTCCAGAGTTTGAAGCTGCTCTCAGAGCAATATTTAACAAGTATGCTTCCCCTTCATCCAATACTCTTTCCCGTGCGCAAATTCAACAATACTTCCTCGACACCAATGGCGTCGCTTCCCCCGATTCGCAGATAGACGAAATTATGGAATTCATGGACATCGATGAGAACACTGGGAATCTTTCTTTTGGTGGATTTATGCAGATCTATCAGCTGCAGACGGAAAATGATGAAGCGGAAACGTGGAAAGACTTGGTTCGTACTACTGATTGAACTGATAGGACGCTGATATGACCTTTGAGCTAAAAATTTCCAGGAAAAGCACGGGTATGGCAGAGATCTCAAGAAAAATTAACGACCCTTGGGCCTGTATCGCGCATCGGCAAGTACGCTATCAGAACCATACATTCTGCTTACTAACCTTCAGTTGCATTCTCGAACAGTTATATAAATGGAATCGGGCTGCTGTTCTTTTTGTCGTTTTTATGGGAAGTTTCTTTCAAGGGGGAGCGTTTCATTTCCGAGTCATTTCAAACTTTACCTCAAGAGTCAAGACCGGAAGCAGAAAATGTACCTACTCCCCATCCGAAACTCTAGGGTTTGCTTACTATGGCTATACAAAAAGTCTTTGAAATAGGTCGAGAACAGACACGCCTGTTCTCATGCCAGTACGAACTTCAAATGTGAGTAGTGATCTCAAATAACAAACTTGAGGAGACGCACGGCTGTACAATTTCACTTCTAGAAATTCCAGGCTTTTTCAAATATTCGTTATCTCGTCCGATCCCGAATTTGTGCGGCTGTAAACCCTCGTAAACCAGATCTAACTCTGTGTTGCATTTGCCCCGGCTAATACAACTCGACAACATTAACGCCACACCGCAAAGCGTCAAGTCGTGCGTCCTTCACGAGAACGTTTTCTTATCGCGGTGGGAAGATGAAATTATTATTATTAGCGCTGCTCGACATCTTATCACGAAACAACTCTTCGAGTCCAGGCCGCTGTTGCACCCTGTTGTACCTTGCCCTAACCTTCAACGTTGACAACCGCGGCTAAGCACTTCATAAAAATAGCCTGATGACCTCTGATGACGAGCCCATTTTTAGTCTTCCGGCTATTCGGAGGCTCCCGACTTTCGGCCGGTGACTCCCGGAGGCATCGGCCTCTCCGTCCAGTGCCCGTTTCCCTCCGTTTCCCCGCTAGGCCGGCAAAATATCTCCCCGTTCCCCACAATTTTGCCATTACGACATGCTCATCGCTCCCGCGCTTCCCTCCCCTGTCTGACCTCAGCTCGCCCCTTGGTGCCACCTTATTATAAGGGACCTACAGGCATCTACATAGTGGGTGTTCAGAATGAATTTTTAATAAGTCAGCCAACCGGCAACATTTTCTAAGAGCTGGAGACTTGTGCCAAGTGCTACTTTCCCCGCCGCCACTAATCCAGCGGGGACGTTGGTGGGTCGGAGAAGCTTAAAAGACTAGTAACGCCAAGAGGTTGACGTTAGAGCGCTTCGAATTCCTTCGCTACTCGGACTTAGCTTGAATTGCGCGCCAAGCCACATGTCGTCATAAATTCCACTTCATTCATTCTTCTCCCGTCCCGAGGTGCCAAGACCACTTTATATCGACATGTGGATACAGGTGGGTGGCGAATTCACGCGTGTTTCCCGACTAAATTCACTTGGCGCTTCAGCTTAAAGTCTTGCATAGGGTGATTTGAAGTCAAGCTCTCTGACGCTTCAAGCGGAAACAGCATCAGCAAGATACATGTGAAGCAGTTTGATCCGAATTCAATTCAGTGAGTTCTACCTAGTACGTGGACTTCTACCGCTGCCAGCGCTAGAACATACCGATGCGGCCATGCGTTCCCAGCATTTCTTTGGAGCATATTTGTGTTTCGTGACATCACGTTGGGCCGAGTGCTATGATCCGCCGGTTTCTATGCCGTCGTGGCGTCGCATGTGCGTTAAGAATGCAGTACATGTTACGCCAGGAAATGGAGAATTGTAGTCTTGAAGTATGCTCCGAGTCATGTTGACGGAGTCAAGAGCACGACTCGGACATGCCATTTGGGTTGCCTACAAATCAGTTGCCGCAGCATGTGTTGCATTCAGACACTAGAGATTCGCCAATCTACGCAAGAGAATTCAAGGCGAGTATTTTGAGACTTACCTCAGGCCGCCTAGAGTTGTTCAATGTCAGGTTATACCCATGCGGTCAAGAGTTCCGACTCCAGCATGTATATGGAGAATGGATAGCTTGCGGCCCAGCTCAAAGACAAGAGATGCGGTATATCGATGCTGAACTTCTGCACTTCGATGCGAGACGGAGCTGAAAACGCCGCGCTGCACACTGGATTCGAATGCTTCGTGATCGACGCGTGGACCCTGGAAATACTACTTATCGTTTTTACTTATATGAATCCGATCCGCATAGCGTCTCTGTCCGCGGTACATCCAATCCTTCGCAAGTTCTCATGAATTGCCAAGGGTCAGTTAATGTTCTTGTCTGATGTGGTTGCGAATCGTAGCTAATTCAACATAGAAGTGCAGTCCCACAGGTAATTAGACAAGGCTAAATGTTTCATGAACCGCAGCAGTCTGATCGGAGGAGAAGTGAAGCAAAAGAAGGTGGTGTACCGATTCGGACTCCTAACGCATCCGGAGACGCGGGAAATCTATGCCCGGATACCAGCTCATCGAACCGAAACGGACACTACGACGCGGTGCTGGGAAAACGCTGCGGCAATACCTGTGGCCATAGGATAGGCGTTCCGATATTTCTTTCGCAGCAGCTGGACCGGAGTTACAATGTGCTGTCTCGTAGAGGCGATGCAGGCCAAGTACCAATACAAGCTGGATGTAAGAACTCGAGCCACACTGCGGATAGATGAGTAAAGATGCGGCTATAGTGCGTGGATAATCTCGCTTGTTAGGCTTGGTATTGATGCTTGGATGCAGAGGTGAAGTAGAGGCGAGCATACGCGTTGATGATTTTCGAAGAAGGCGAGCATCCATAGATCAAGCAAACGAAGTAAGTATGTCAGGACAGAGCATGGCTCCAGCTTTGGGGTGGTAAATTATAGTATCCGCCGGGGAGTACAAGTCCAGATTTCAAACCATTCAATTAAGAAAGATATAGTAGAAACACTGCTTGGTTTTAAGGACCCATTTGAAATGGAAAAACCGAGACGAGAACATGATTTCAACAAGCAAATGTTGCTCTCAACTGGTAGCAGATAGAAGCGAAGGGTTTGCAGAGAGGACAAGGCAAAACAGCGAGTTTACTGCTAGATGTCGGTCCTTATAGTTGAAACGAGGCGTTCTAGAGAATGCAGATCCAAGTTCTTGGAAGTAAGACGCTAAGAATACAACGAAGCAGTGTTATGCAGTCATGTCCCAGTACGTCGAATGATAGAGATCCCGTATTGTTTGATTGTTCGTTACTTCTTGGATTCGTCGCCGAGGCTCATCACATCCATCGTCTTGGTGGTGGACAGGTAACGATAACAATGTCAATACCTAAAGTAAATAAGAGCGCTTGGCGACTCCGCGCGCCGCATTCTCATAAACCTTGAACTGCGGAGAGACCACCGGGGGTTATTTCGTGGCAGATACCAGAAGTTTTTCGCCTCGAGGAATGTCTTGGAAAGATGAACTTCGCATCATGTAGCCAGTCAACTCATTATTTACCCTTGCCAAGGATGTCTATTTCGAGTGCAGGCTGTGTTTGACGTTCGCAGCATAACTTGAGTGTTTCTTGGCACAAGCCCGAGAACTACCCGAGAGTTAATGGGTCCCCCGGTGTCGCCGTGTTAGTATCCGGCATGGATACGTATGCAAGATTCAAGGTGTTCTAAATTTGAATGCTCTTGGCACCGAAAATACTAAAGGTTGAAGGTGATATGCATACCTTATCTCCTGGAGCGGAGTTCTTGATATGGATCGCAAATCATGGTGCTAAGAACTAACCCGAGCATCCGCAGGATCAAGACTGACAAATTATGGGGCCAAGGGGACAATTGTAGAGCGGGGTTCAATCAACGTTAACAATCCGCTTGGCTGCTAGCTGTCGAGGTTGCGTTTCACCTGGCGCATACAATTTTACGACAACGAAACTTTGGTAGGAAATACTGAGACGACTCACTGGAAGCTGGAAGATACTTTGGTCTGTACGAACGGTTTCAAGTCAGTCCTGCTAATCAACTAATCACATTGTGAGTGGGTGCATGCTCTTGGTCTCTCCCAAAAAACCCCTCCCCCTCCCAGACAGGCATTTGATGTGGGGTGTTCTTGGTAAAAGAAAATCCGAAGAACTTGGCACTTGCCAAAGGGATCTACTCAACAGACGCAAGCTTGAAGTGATCCATAGTCGCTCGCAGAACTCGGAAACGGTCGTGACTGTGTAGACTCGCGTGGAATATTTGTTGATCGTAATGCCGTGAATTCATTCTCTGGGATCTGATCGATGTGAAGAGAAGACTGCTGGCACTTATCAAGTTGAAAGGACTATTCGCGGAGTGACCACAGACTCCGGAGAAGCTGTGGGTAGGCGGGAAATTAGCAAACGGAAATTGTTACGGATTACTCAAGACTCCGTATAATAGTAACTCTTGGCTCAAAGGGCCAAGTTATTGAAGGACAGATTTAGAGCATAATTATTGCAAAGCTGATAGACCTCGTGGTTAGCAGATGCTTGGTACGAGTAAAGGGTTAGTGTAGCTGGCAGAATAGTTGATGTTGGTCTCGGTAACGGAGGACTGACTCAACTCTTGCTCAAATCTATCATGTCGTCGCGAATACGCCTTGACCGCAGGGCCTTGGAAATATTTCTTGACTCCTTGTTTGACTGACACAGGAATGACTCGTTCATGACCAACACTGGTACGCCCTGCGTCGGGGAAGGCAAGAGTTAGCAGAAATAAACACAGCCTATAAACAAGTACAGCCGCGAGCCATCTTCAGTAAACTGGTTTAGTCCGAATAGCGAAATATGAGCCGACGCGTACATGGTCTCTGAAAACAAGGTGTGGACTGTCAGATATGGGCCACTGGATCCTATTACTCCCTGATCTACGTCGCAAGAGGTTATTCAAAGCATCAGTGACTAGAAGCTTAACAGCTATGTGAAATATCGCCCTTCAAGGACCCCCCATCACTTCAGGGACCCCTGAAGTTGAAAAGCAAAGCGCTGGCAGCACAGCCACGTCCAGATATGGTTTCCATGCGCCACAATCCCGCCACCTCGTCGTGATTGAATATTGAAATGTCAATAAGTAGTGCTTACCGGTCAGTACCGGTTTACTTGTATCTTCAATTTATCCCCATCAGATATATGATTTAACGCAAGGAAAAACACGAAGTCCGGCTATTGAAATATTGAAGGACGATAAATTGATGTATGTTGGATCTACCCAAGCTTCCTGCGTCCCCGGTCCACCTAGAGCCGCTGACTTTCTTCTGCTAGCCACGGGGAATGAAATATCGCACCCGCGGCACGTATGGGCAGTGAATGCTGTCGCGTTCTGGGCTTCTGACATTCAAACTTTTTGCTCTCTCTCAGGTACACGTCGTAACGCTGGATGGACACGGGGCACGGGCTAGATTCTAAATCATACCGCTTGAAACCTTGAACGACGGCGTGACTACATATCTCGTTGTGGTTGGCGGCTCCATGTGCACCCTATCAACAGTCCAATTCCTCGACTCGGAAGGCCGTCAGGAAGGCGTTCCGAAAGCGTGGTCATTTTGTCAACTGCTAGGCGCAGGTGACCTGCTACGAAACGAGTCTGTCTTACCGAGATGCCTCGCGTCGCAAGCGAGAGGAGCACTGAAGGAGACTAGTTAACACGGTCCCGACTCCCGTTTGATAAGTACCGGAATATGAATGGAAAAATTCAGGGCAGAATAATTGAAGTTGCTCGGTACTTTACAAATATTATTATGCCAATGAGTACCTTTGATGTTCTACGAAGATTCATAGAGATTCATTGACTCTGATTTCGAATCGCATGGCTCGTATTCCCAGAAATGATTGTCTGCGGAGGGGCGATGAAGCAAGCACGAGTAAGTAATTACTGGCGCGCCAGCCATGAGAGTGTGACAGAGGAACGACAGATAAGATACGTATAGCAACTGTATATGTAAAGCCATCACCAACTAACGCGTCGGTCAGTGTTTTGATAAAAACCTGCGATCCGAGATGAGAGGAATAGAATATAATAGCATGCGATCGAAAGCGTGTGGGTATGACATACCTATGGCTGATTGAATACTAAAGGCACCGTTGGATGCGAAGAAGACATGTCATCTTGGTGCCATCTCGGGCTTCAAATGAGAAATTAGGGAGTTCCCATCATGATTCAACTGCGGGATTGACGTTGTTGAGAGATAATTTCCATATTTCAACACCCTCCCAGTCCTCTTTAGCCCACTTGAGGCCACTCTTGTTGAGAGCTTTAGCGATCTTTCTGTACGGAATTTGCTCAGTTTTGAAGCCCCAGTGGGAGCCGGCTTCTGCTAAGACGCGGTCAACGAGAGCTGGATCACGGCGTTCAAGACAAAGAAAGATGGGAGGAGGGCGGAAGGAGCCGGACGCGAGCGCATGGAGAGTTCGTAGCAGAGGTTGAACGAGATGTGGTGCATAGATGGTATCAGCGGTGATGATGAGGTCAAAGGATGAAGTAATGAGAGGGTCGTGCCATTGATTCGGCTGGACGGTCCAATCAAGCTGGCGAATAGAAATTTCTCCTGAAGATGAAGACAAAAGTGGGACGTTAGTGGAGATATTTCGGGGAAGAATTGTGGTTGTTATGGTGGGAAGATCAGTGGCAACGACGGCCCATCCGAGAGAGCTGAGGACGAGACTAGATGGACGTGAGAGAACATTCAGACGAGAAAAAGGAGACAAACGCAGAGAGCCCAATACCGCTGCCTAGCTCGATGACCCGCATACCGAGCTGGAAGAGACGTGGATGGACGACTTGAGCGAGATAGACAGAGAGCACCTGCGCCCCGAGCCATAGGGCGGTTCCATTTGATGTTCCATCGTCAGACTGTGCCAGTTGAAAGGTAAGAGAAGGCGAGAATGAATAGGATAGCAAGGGCAGGTGCTTGGTAGCATGAGCAGGGAAGGCAGACATGAGGCGTTGTTTGGATTACAAGCGTTAACCATCGTGACCGTTATAGCTTTGGTTAGCTTAGGTTAGCTTTGCTTCCTTTGACTGTATTCTGCCTTGCATTTCACGACCACGATACCACGGCCTGTCCTGCTTCACCGCCCACGTTTCCTTCCTCTTCCATCTGCTGCGCCATCGTCGTCTTTGCTTTGCTTTCTATTGCATCATTCAAGCTCAATTCACATTCACTTAAATTGTCCATAGATACTGATCTCAAATACTCATGAAGGCTTTCTTGTCGCGCCTGCATATTGGCAGTAGCAAGGACAAGGAACGAGATTCATTATCCATTCCGAAGGAAAAGCTCCCTCCATTGCGTCCTTGGCCCCCAGAGGAGTCCCAGAGGACAGCCTCTAATACCCCGACTTCCTACGCTAATTTCAAGCCGCTTCCCGAGCTTGTTCCAGATCAATTCTCGTCCCAGCTCACTCCCCGAAATCTCAGCGACGACCCTTCACCGACGACGTCAACGACGCCGACGCCTTCTGTGACTTCTCCCACCCCCTCGCGTGCTGAAGACCCTCTTCCCGACTTGCCCCTTCGTGCTATTTCTCCTCGTCAGGATACCGATATTTTAGGTCGCGGCCAGAGGAAACAGAACGGATCGGGATATCCCAACGGCAGCGTGTATACAGCTACTGCTTCCGAGGTGCAGAAAAAGGTCGCTTTCATCTCGCCTCCTCCAACGCCTGCCAACTTTGATCGCCCCCTCCCTGAGTCACCTCCAGCAGCTCCCCTTTCCGCTCCAATTAAGACAAACGTATCGCGATTCCAGGCTACACACAAAGAGCCACGAGGCCCCACTCCTTCAGGTGCCTCATCGTCCAAAACAGATCTAGGCTCCTTGGGCAAGGGCAAAGCCGCTTCCACTCGCACCGTTTCCCCATATCTTCATAGACCTGACGCCTCAGCTCCATCGCTCAGGTCTTCCTCACCATATTCCCAGATGACGGAGAACACTAGTGGGAGCAGAATTCTCGCCGCTGCTTCTTGGAGTGAGGTTACGGAAGAAGACCTTGTATCCAACCTTGGTTCGAGAGAACGTACGCGTCAAGAAGTACTGTTTGAAATAATTTCCAGTGAGGAAAGGTGCGTCATAGAAACGTTTCTTAAGCTTCTGTTTAACAAATGCGTTACAGATATGTCCAAGAACTGGTAAAAATGAAAGACACATTTATTGACCCCCTTCTGCATCCTTTTTCCGCACCGTCAACAAATACCCCGCTGTCTGCAGCGTCGACGCCTAACCTCGATTACGACTACTTCCGCACCGATTCACCAACAGAATCTATTGACCATCTACCTCCCATCGCGGCGCGCTTCATGTCCCCCACACCTTCGGCTGAAGCGCACTCACGGACTCCCAACATCGAAACTGAATCATTAGATAGTGACGAGGAAGATGAGGGGGACGATCAAATGGGGAGGGCATTCAATACTCCACGGAAGAACGGCACAGCAAGCCAGGCTTCAAAACACAACCATCCACGCTCACCCTATCGCGGTACGGTCACACGGACTGCTGCGAAACCCGGCACGTCGGTTCCGTTCCCAACACGATCCCATCAATCCCTTCCTCCCCCCGCACGGGCCAACCAGTCTACCCAGTCATTAGGCAGGCAATCCATAGTGGTCGAGCGGGAGCGGGAACGACACGTCAGTCATTCCAAAGCGTCAAGCCCCACGGTAAAGTCAGGGATGTTACGCAAATTCAAGAAGAGCGAGACGGGTACCAACCCTTTCGGTGATGCGATTGCGCCACATCAGTTGCCCGAAGATCTTCGGATTTGTCTGGAGGTTGTCGATAGCGGCGTTCTAGATGGTCACAAGCGACTGTCGGAGAGTTTGAAGAAGCGATATGACGACCAATACCCGCTCGTAAGGACGCTAGCCGACGTGTTTGTGTCGAATGTGAGTTCATCAGATATGTTCCATGCAAATTTACTGATCGGCATCTTTGGAAGGCGGATATTTTCCACGGGTACGCGACTTATGTCCTACACCTCGAACGGGCTCTGGGACAGGTTGATAATGCTCTATCCAACGTGTCGAATAAGAAACCAAAGAACCAGGACGTAGCGGATTGGAATAAGGTGTGCAAGTTTCTCCAAAAGCTTGAGGAGAATTCCAGTGAGAAGGGCGAAACTGGTCTGGCGATAACACTTTCAAAACCTTTCCAGAGGCTGCTAAAGTACCCCCTCCTCTTCCAAAATCTGCTGTTCCATACGGATCCGAGTACGTTTGAGTACGAGAGCACCCTGCAGATGGTGGCCGAGGTTGAGGCGATTGTGAGGAGTATAGAAGATGAGAAAATACAGAAGGAGGAGAGGGACAAGACCAGAGATGTCTTCGCAAGGATCGAGGGACTCGATAAGGTACGACAGTTGGCTCTACCAAAGCCATCGAGAGTGTTGGTGGAGGAGAAGCAATGCCCACCGTCACTGCAGGGTCCGCCACTTAAGGCGTCGTCGCCAACACCGGGCGGAGTGAGAGGGAAGAGCTCATTTAAGCGACTGAGCGACGTGTTGGGAAGTCCGGGGAAGAAGGATATGTGGTTGGTAGTGTTTAATGATGTCGTGCTGCAATGCCAGCGGACGGGAACAACGAGTCTACCATTGGCGGCACCGACTAACTCCCGAACGACGAGTATGCCGGAGATGCAAGGAAAGGCCAAGTACGCCACAACAGGGAGGCGAAACTCTCATACTAAACCCCGGAATCTGTACAAGTTTATAAAGGTCTGTCTGTCTACTCCAAAGCAGTCTGATATATGAAGGAAATTGTTGACATACTTACAGATAGAGAATTGGGCAATCGGGGACGTCGCGAAGCCTAGAGAGGGTGTTGTATCAATGGAGGAGTATGTTTCTCTTACTCAACTGGTTTAATGCCTCCGTAAACTTATGTATGATGAATTTAGTGTCGCTCGCACTCGCGCACAGGTGCATCAGCCTCGAATCGTCCCTCTACCGGCCGACGATGAAGATGGAGGTATGGACTCGGACGACTCAGATCGAAAAAGCAAGATGAGCTTTTCTTACTGGGGAGCGGACAAAGTAACGGTCCAGAAACCCGTCATCAAAGGCCGCCTAGCAGTGGCGAACCCACGACGAGGGGGTGCACCTTCGTACGGCCGCGAATCATCCGCCAACGCGAAATTTGGCTCCCGATTGGTATCAGATGGGTCTCCGACGGCGCGCGCACCCAGTCGGCGAACGGGAGCGACGACACCCGCATCACGGAGACATGACGATATGAAATCTACGGTGACTCGCCCAGAGTGGAATGCCAGCACGAGGAACGTGCAGCATAAAACTAGAGTGCGGAATACGTCACAGACAAGTGCAGCTGTTAGCTCTAAAAGCGCTGTGCAGCCCAAGACTGTAGCGTCGCCCGCGCCATCCGAGGACTCTGGGGTAGGCCTATATCGTCAGATGCTTGCGAAAGATCCGTCTCTGAATAATACTTGAAGGCTCCGTAACCATCTTGTTTCCTACTCTCTTATGTTGTGCGTACCTGCTCTGGCATTCCCTCATCTCCCCGGCGATCCCACCCTTCACCCTCATTGCATCCTCATCATTTACTATTAAACTCTCATACATTATATATACCGGTGCGGTGGGTACAAGTATTTGCCTTGACTCTCCTTTGAATGCTTTTCGCTTACATATCTGCTATATCGATGTTTACGCTTACGATACGTTCCCTCAGTCTTTTCTCTCTCTTGGTAATTTCGTCAACGGCCAAATACCCCACAGGTTCAATATACGAACTATCATATCTATTTGTCTCCTTCTTACACTCTACTTAGATTTGGGCTGTATCACTATGCTGCTTTGGGCCTCTTTCAATCACTACCTTCATTGCTTTGGTATGCCGCGTTGTGGATACTGACGCTTCGACCAGATGGGTCCGATGCGCAGCCCCAGTCGCCGCGGGGTATCCAGCTATAAGGGTGGTTGAGTCTAGAAGTGTAATCAAGAGGGGCAGCATTGACTTACCGCACAGCAGTTTTGGCAGCAGCCTCGCTCGGGAAGAGACCTGGTGATGATGAGGATGGCACAGGAACGAAATGTAATTTGGAACGCACCATCAAAAACGTCCCGAATGTAATAAGCTTCCTTCGTATCAGGCGTGCCCTCCGGCCAGCGTTCAGCTCGCTTGGCAAAGACCTCATCGGAAACTACAGACGCCGCATGATCTTTTATACTGTAGAGAACGGTGCATAAATATTGTGGAGGGCAAGAACCAAGATGATTCGGGCATACCCATCAATCCACGAGTATCCCACACCATCGGAGAATTGCTCCTTCTGCCGCCAGAGGATGGATTTAGGCAAGTAAGGCTGGGATGAAATAGATGTGCTGAGAAACAATTAGCAGCACGTGTCAACTACACGTACCTTGCCATCTGGTGCGCAATCAAATGCTTTTCGAAGGATATACTGAAAACCCATGACATTCTTAGCAACTGTCAGTCTTTGCCAGACCGAGAAAGACGCACTTTTTCCATCTTTGGACACCCATCCTCGTCGACTTCTTGGCTGGTACCCTTGTTGAACATCTTTTCTTTTGGATCGATGTTCATAGCGACCTCAAGGAAGGTCTTATCGAGGAAAGGTACACGGGCTTCAAGTCCCCAGGCCATCGTCGATCTTGTAAATCATTAGCTATTTGAATGCATCAATAGGCAGGGACGGTGAACTGACTTGTTCGCTCGAAGGCAATCAGAAGTATGCAGATTCTTCACACGTCGCACGCACTCCTGGTGGAATGCGGCCCTGTCAGGGGCAGCGTGGAAGTAGAGATAACCTAGCGAGTGCATCAGTGATCACTCTCTGTCGTAGACGGACACAACATACCTCCTAAAATTTCGTCGCTTCCCTCTCCGCTGAGGACCATTTTGACACCCATGGCCTTGATTTTTCGGCTCAAGAGGTACATTGGAGTGCTTGCACGGACGGTGGTGACGTCGTAAGTCTCCAAGTGATAGATCACTTCCGGGATGGCGTCTAAACCTTCCTGAACCGTGAAGACGTACTCATGGTGCACGGTTCCAAGGTAATGGGCGGCCTTCCTTGCAGCAAGAAGATCAGGGGAATTTTCGAGACCGATGGAAAACGAATGCAGCTGGGGCCATGATGTTAACGTGGCTGAAGAGACAAGTCAGTGTCTAATATGTCATATTGAGGACCAGACGAACCTTCTTCTGTTACGAAGCCATTCGGGGTAGGCGGCCCACTGACAGCCTCTTCAAGTTTTCGTTTCCGAGCGTCGAAATGGGCCTGTGCGACTTTCTCTGTCTCTCTGGCCGCGATAGAAGCAATTAAGCTGCTATCAAGTCCGCCACTAAGCAAGACACCATATGGGACTTCGGACATCAACCGTTTTCGTACCGCCGCTTCCAGAGATTCACGGAGACGTGTGAGATCGGTAGGTGTTGCTGGAATTGTAGCGGTGGGACCCTCATCGTCCCCATGCCACCAAGTCGGGTGGTAGTATCGCGTCGTTGTGCCGTCGCGACTATCGTAGACGTGACCAGGGGGAAACGAAATAATTTTGTCGCATTCGTCAACAATGGCTTTGAGTTCGGATGCGAAATATACTGCTTCGGGACGCTTGGAACTCCAGCCTTGATACAGGGTAGTGATACCGATAGGGTCCCGTGAGGCAATAATGCGACTGGGGGTGACTGACTCGTCGAGGAGAACAAAAGAAAACATTCCGTCGAGCATGTTGCAAAGATCTTTGCCATGCTCTTGATACTGTCAGTTGTGTCAGAGGAAATTGTGGTCGGATGGCAAAGAAAATCACCAGTGGAATGATGACTTCACAATCAGAGTGGGTCTTGAACTTGTATTCCTGTTTCAAGGATGAACGCAAGGCGATATGGTTGTAGATCTCGCCGTTCACGGTCAAGATCAGCTTTCCATCCTGGCTAGTTAAAGGTTGAGCACCAGTATCTTCCAAGAGATGAGATATACATCGACAAAAATCAAGGCACTACTGACCAACCCCGACAATGGCTAGTCGTTCGTGCACCAAAACACTTTCTTTGCCCACAAAGCAGCCCGACCAGTCAGGGCCACGATGGCGGATTCGCTTTGAGAGTGCGATGAAGTGGGCGCGTTCCGACGCCGGTTTTTCGAGTCCATAGACTGCACAGATTCCACACATGGTGTACGAGTTGTTTTCCGAGAATACAAGTGACAGACAGGGAGCAAAATTTGGATTTGAGAAATTTCTGACTCACGTTGCGATAAGATAAGGGAAACTGACACATCCATATTTGTCTAGTGGCCGGGTCTGCTGTTGTCCGTCTTTTTCGACCTAGTTGCGCCGTTCCACCACCTTGCACCACTACGTCTCGGTTCTCGCTCTCAGACTTTGAGGAAACATGACCCCCAAGGCCTCGCAAAAACGGAAAAAGAGCGCTTTGAGTGTCGTGGACGCAAAGGCAGCTGTTGATCTTGCGACCGCGCAGACATACTCGGAAAACGTGTTTCTATTCGTGCCCAACATCATCGGTACGTTTTAATAATGTCACATGGATCATGCGGCGCTCACAACAGCACTACAGGCTACTTGAGAGTCATTCTTGCGGCCGTGTCTCTTCACTATATGAGCTATCACCCCATCTATTCCAGTATCTTGTATGGCATTTCAAGTATACTGGATGTTGCAGACGGCTATGCTGCCCGCGCGCTGAACCAGTCTTCGAAATTTGGTGCTGTTCTGGACATGGTTACGGACCGGTGAGTCCTTTGCGCGAAAACTGGAAACCGTACTGAAATGACGATAGATGTGCGACATCATGTCTGTTGTGTTATCTGGCCTCCGCGTATCCGACCTACGCCGTCTTGTTCCAGTTCCTCATAGCATTGGACTTTTCAAGCCACTATATGCACATGTACAGGTGCGCTGCGCAGCTTGATTCAACTACTCGTTCTTGATATTCGTCCATAGTTCCATAATCACTGGCTCGTCTAGTCACAAGCTGGTTACAAGTGATGTTAGCCGAATTCTTTGGCTCTACTATAATGACAGAGTGAGTACTGGCTTCTCCTTTTGTGACTGCATGTCTTACCACATTAAAGCGCACACTCTTCCTTGTCTGCGCTGGGAACGAGCTATTTTACGTTGCGCTCTATCTTGTCAAATGGATCGACACGCCGATAACACTTTTGCTTCATCCGAGCACCCCATCTTTCCTTGTTGGGATGACCTATCAGCAATTGGTCGCCTGGTTGAGCGCTCCCGTTTGCATCCTGAAGAACATCATCAATCTTGTTCAGCTATGGAAGGCATCTAAAATCCTTGTGGGTGTTGATTTAGCGGAGAGGGCAAAGGCGAGGAAGGAAAAGGCGTCATAATTCTATTCCGTTCTGCTGGATTCTAGTCATATTATTTATATATTTTCATCTCGAACAATCTTCACACATTTTATCTGAAAAGTCGGGGAAGTGTAAACACGTGATCGCTTTCAAAATTTGAAGTTAAAAGTCAGCGGGATCTCCTTGTGTTACGCTCCGGCTCATGCAGCCCCAATCACTCATCCCAAGGTCCAGGTCTCTCATTAGGACAGTCAAGCGCCTCCATTTATCTTCTACTCCTCGATTGGCCCGTTCCTACGCGAAAGAACGCATTCCACGTCAAAATACTGGAACTCGACTGGTATCGTCGTCGTCTTCATCATCATCACCAGGAGAACCCTCATCGCTGCAGGAACCTCCAAAGGATCCCTCTCCAGATCCTCCGCCTCCCGAAAAACCGGAACGGCCCTCTAGACGTAAAACTAACAGCAGCACAGCGGCCCCAGCTCCACCTATCGAATCCATCGATCTACCGCCAGGCCTGGATATTCTATGGACCCCGACAGAGCTGCCAGATGGTGAACCTATAGGTGCAGCTTCTTTGCCTCCGCCAGAAATCCTGGAGGAGGCCCTGAATAATCTCCATATCACTCTTCATCCACAAACACAGAATCGTGCTGTATATGCATCTCCTCAAGGACCACCCACAGAACCCACGCTTGCACTATATTGTCCAATAGAGGGAGGCGACTATGTGGTTGATGCTACCGTGAGGGAGCTAGCACGTAGGACTGGCTCTGAAGTCGTTGTTCTTGACGCAGTACAGCTCGCAGCAGGGGAATGGGGAGACTTTGGTAAAGGTGCGTGCTGTGCTTTTTGAGTCCCTTCCAGACTTGACGAAATTTCCTGAAAAGCTGCAAACTTTCTTCAGCTACCGAAGAATCCACTGCATTTCCGCGCTGCAATGACACCACCTTCGCGTTCTTCTATGGCCGAAGAAGATGAAGATGACGACGCTGGCCCATTTTCATCCGGGCAAATGACGGTTACACTCATGTCTCCTTCCAGCGCCCGGGGTTCAGCGGTAGTCTCCAGTTCAAAAATCACACCGCCGAACAAAACAAAGATGTTCTTCGATGCCCTTGTCAACATACCTTCCGATCAGCCTGCTTCTACCCCTCGAATAATTTACGTTCGAGATTTCCCCACATTGGCACCGACTTCGTCTACTTGGTACCGTCCTCTCCTAACTGCTGTTCGTCAACGTAGACGCGGTCCAATATCATCCCCCTCATCACCTATATGCAACCCAATGACTATCATATTTGGTATCACACCACCAATAACGCCGCCTGAAGTCCTTGTACCCCCTTCCTCGCCAAGTCCGAATATTCTGAGTCTACTGATGAACCGCAACCCTTCTGCCTCACTAATCACCTCTGCTCCTAAACCTGGACGGACGGATTGGAGTGAGGATGAAGTCGCGGACAAGGCTAGGGAGGCTCGGCTGCGCCGACGACTCAAAAAATGGGAAAAAGGCGACGCTTCCATCCTCGAAGAACTTCCGACATTGGTCAACGAAGATAACAACGAGTCGGATTCGAAGAGACCTGAGGTCATTGTTCTTGGAAGTAATATGTCAATACCTCTACCCGGTCTTCCAGGGCTATCAAACCGAAGCAATTCAGACTCTGCGGACACTAGATCACCGTTTTTCCGGACTTCGATCCTTGTTCCCAGCGTTCGTTCAATTCCAGATGAACGAGATTGTCGGATAGCGCGGAGAAGGGAGATTAACGAGTTGACGATACGCATGGCTGTAGGAGCCATAGGCGGCGTTCTTGACGCTGAAGGAGCTGAGAGTCACCTTACAAGAGAGACAGAGAAGGATGAGGACGGAGAGAACACGGTGGACGCAGAAAAATCTGACCTAGAGTCCGCGATTGATCACGAGCGAATGTGGGATGACTGGGGGAAACGGGTGGAGTTATGGATGACTGTTCGGCACATTGCCGACCGTGCCGTTGGAAGCGTCGTAGCAGATCGTTCAGCAGCCGTTCAGGGTGAAAGACCGTCACTAGAGCCTACATCTGTCTCCTGGGACGCAGTCTCCCGTGCTTGGTCTGGCTATCGTTTGTCTAGGAATCTCCGGAAATCGTGGATGAAAGACGCCCTCCCCGCTACTCGAACGAGAAATGACCAAGATGAGGATGAAGACGAGCCAGATCAAGAAGAGGAGAAATCGGAGTCCATCGACGAAGTAGTGGATAGACTGAAAAACGATCCTGATCTCGATGGTCATGAACAGCGCTTGTTACCATGCGTTGTCAATACAGGTAAATGCACATTGTATCACTGTCTTCACTCATAACTGACCTTTTTTAGCTGCAATGCCCACAACCTTCAGCCAAGTTCACCTTCCAACAAATACAATCGATTCTGTAAGGACTATCGTATCTCTTCCATTGCTACACCCGGAAGCCTTCCAGCAAGGCATCTTGAAAGAGCATACCATCACCGGATGTCTGCTATTTGGACCTCCGGGAACGGGTAAGACTCTTGTCGTTCGAGCACTAGCCAAGGAAGCCGGCTGTCGCATGATGGCCGTGTCTCCTTCAGACGTCATGGACATGGTGAGCCGTCTCCTGCAATTCTTTCAAGGTTTCTCACTATTGTCATACAGTATGTTGGAGAAGGCGAGAAGCTTGTCAAGGCTGTTTTCTCCCTTGCTCGAAAGCTGTCACCTTGTGTTGTTTTCCTGGACGAAATTGACGCTCTTCTCGGCGCTCGTTCGTCAGGCCGAGATAGTGGGAGCTCTATCGCTTACCGTGGAGTTATAACCGAGTTCATGCAGGAAATGGATGGTTTGAAGACACTGAAGGACTCTAATGTCATTGTTATCGGTGCTACGAATCGACCGTTTGATCTGGATGACGCCGTTTTACGTCGTCTACCACGCCGGTTACTTGTGGATCTTCCGGGTGAAAAGGAGCGGGAAGGTTTGTGGCTCGTCAAATTTCTGATCATCCTATCGACGCGCTTATGCTATCACAGAGATACTCAAAATCTTGTTGAGACACGAGGCGCTAGATGCTGATGTCGACATCAAGGATCTGGCCAAAAAAACAGAGAGTTTTTCTGGATCTGATTTGAAGCGTTCGTCGTCTATCGTTTTAGTTGTTTCTTCGTCAATTAAACGTTTACACAGATTTATGTGTTTCTGCCGCTGTCGACGCTGTCAAAGAGCACGTTGAATTACCGTGGTTGGTATCAAACGCAATGGCGAAGGTTGCACAACCAGTTGATAATTCAAGTATTCCAACTGAAGTATCGACTGAAACGGCTGCACCAAAGACCAGACGGAGAAAGAAGACAGATCCTGAAGAGTCGTCGGTGCCAGTGTCTGAGGAGAGTAGTTCAGAGCCTGTGGAGACCAACAAGTCGGAGAGTGAGGAAAACCTGTCGGAGTCTGCGGAGACCACGCCAGAAGGAGAGGAGACTGTCACACGGACATTATCTCGTCGCCATTTTGCTAAGGCGCTCAAGGAGATCACGCCGTCTTCTTCTGAAGCCACAGGGACGCTGGCAGCTCTGCGCAAGTGGAATGAAGAATTTGGGGAAGGACGGCGGGATCGCAAGCGACGGCAGATCTGGGGCAAGGGCCGCTTTGGCTTCACTGATCCCGCTAACTTCGTGGAGGAAGATGGCAGAGTTCTTCCTGCAACCGCCCTTTCAAAGTCATCTGGCGGCACTGAGAGTAATTAATTGGGAGTATTGTATCGGATTATTTGACGTCTATCATGATATCATTAGAAAGGTCATACTTAAATACACCTTACCATACAATACAATGCACATTTATCAACGCGCGAATGTTAACTACTTCCTAGAGCTGCGTCTCGATGGTAGACTCTTCTTGGGACTTTCATCTTCGTCATCATCGTCACCGTCATCTTTCACATCCTCGTCTTCATCCACTTCCATTCTGACAGCCTTTCCTTTCCTTGTCCTTTGGCTACGTTTTGGCTGGGGCTGGGATTGCTCCTGCGAAGCATCTACGTCTTCCTCTTCATCACTGTCATCATCACTTTGTGCTGGGGTATGCTTTGCCCGCCTCCGTTGGTCATCACCCTCTTTAGCTGCATCTTCACCGACAGACAAGAGCGGTTTGCCGCCGTTCCGTGGCCAGTCAATGTTGCAGGCAGGACATGAACTGCGATGCCTCCGTGTTTGCGTGAAACAATATGTATGCACTCGAACTTTGCAATTCGGTGTGTGGCATGCAAAGCCTTTGGTGACCATCTGGAAATCCTGGTAGGTTGAAGTGGAAACGAAAGAGAAAGAAGATGAATACCTCCTGACAGATAGTGCATTCTAGTATATCATCGGGATATGTATTTTTCAGATATGGCTGTAGCTCCAGCTGCGTGCGCACGGAGAGGGAGTATCTCCCCCGCCTATAAATGACAATCAGGAAGTTGGGAAGATAACAAAGGATTGCAGCTCACTTGCTCTTGAGCAGCCACCCGTTGGCGACTAAGCTTGTCAAAACGTCTTCTGCCTGGGACTTGGACATGGTTGGTTTTACTTGACTAACTTCGCGGAGCGCAGCAAGAGACGACACTGAATATGCTTCACGCGGTGCTAACATGATTTGCTCGACCTGCGAACGCGTCAATGCAGCCCACTAGGACCTGAAACGAGGGCGCTCACGACTGCCTTGAAGAATGCAATCTCTCCGGCAGCGTAGTCCGTAGCCAACTGAGCTACCTCGTCGTCCTTCAAGTTGGCCTGATTGAATACTGAGCTCGAGCAATGACATATGGACTGTAATTTCACGCACCAGAACATACATCTTCTTCCCCGTCAACTCGTCTTGTACAAGGCGAAATCCAAGATCCAACGCGTCGAGTGATTTGTTTACTTTGGCTACAAAATCGTCCCAAGAAGCATCTGATCCGGTGTACTGTATGTCGACATGCTCATCCGCGGCTGAACTGAGCGCGTGAGTATCTGCTCACGATGCCGTGATGAAAAACATTACCTTTAACGACCTCGATACTGCGTGCCCAAAGAATTTTTGCGAGATTCTCAGATAGAACACCTCTGGAGAGCACCGCCTGAAGAAAGACTCGCTGAACGTCGTCTGCAGAGACCATGATGCACTCAGACGCGTCAACTTGATGGGGGTAAGAAAGAAACGCGTCTGTAATCACGGTGTGACAACATGTCACATTCAGAACCAAAATCGCAGTCAATTACCCTCAGCAGACGCCGAGCATATATTCGTATACAGATTTTTCAAAAAATGTGCTAAGAAAAGTCTTGTCCTGTATACCATCAAAGTTTGGGAACACGTAGCGTCTTGCTGACCATCGCTGCCGCCCAAGCCCCGAAAATTATGCTGACCATATGCAGCTCGCCTCGACCCCCTTCACTGCCCCACAGTGTAATGGTTCCATAGGGAATCCCATCTTGACCTTCTATCCACCCCTTTTTGACCCAGAACGACAGCGTGCCCACAAGAACTAGAGATGAGGGGATAGGGAGGCCTTCAAAGTATTTAGCCTTGCCTGAATTGTCTTTTGGAACAAGTGCGACGGTCGCATTGAAACGGGCAAGGCGAGCGAGTCCACAGCATATGAAGCCGGTGAGGATGACGGTGTCAAGGTATGTTCGCAGCCCAACGACGAACGCCAACAGGGCAGGGGCGACTCCAAAAGAGATCTGCATGCGATGAGTCAAGGCACAAGACCAATAATTCAACGGCATACCAGGTCAGCCAAACTATCCAGCTCCTGCCCCAACATACTACTGGATTTCCTCCACCGTGCCACCTTCCCGTCGAGGAAGTCAAATATAAGCCCTGCTAATGGACACCAAAGAGCAGTCCAGAGGTAGTCTGGATCATTTGTAACGAGATATCTTGCTGATGAGAATATCGAAAGCGATCCGCAAACTCCATTCATTATTGTCACCAAATCCGCAAGGCGGAAATTCCTACAGAGAGAAATCGTCAGACTATGGATGGCTAGAAAGTCAAGGACAGAAATCTACCTGACAAGGGAGAAATGGCCGTCAAAGTCTGGGTATCGGTGAAGAACATCGCAGTCGTCATTGTCCTCGTTAACAACATGAGCATTCATGGACTTGGGTTTTCTTTGGTTCATGTCCAAAGAGGAGGTGGAAGACAAGATGGATAGAAGACTTTAAATACAGACAAGTACAAACACACCATTCCACGAGGCTGTGAGGGCTCCCGGCTGTCACCTGTCGCGAAAACAATACGCAGAATCCATAGGTGTAGTAATTAATCTAGCTGTCCACGTCCATAGCCTCTGACTTGACGACCTTTGACTTCTCCAGTTCTATGCTCCGCGCAGCATATTGATTTGGATGAGTAACGCTTTCGCCATCTCCTACACCTTCACCTTTCTTGACCCCACAATGTCCGTGGGTGATTTCGAAAACTCGGGTGCATCCTACGTGAAAGTGCTCTGTCTTCTTGGTATGCATGATCTCAGGGAGATCTGTTGACTTCAGACCCAACGGCGCATACGCCGCCAGAAGAGTGGTTTGCAGGTTATCGGGCGTAAAGTATCGATACGGGCAACCATATTCATCATTCCCTTGTAGCAATTGCATGCAGCTATGCGAAAGCTTCAGGGAAGGCTGGGAGAATAGCGTACAGGAACTCACGTTTTTGCAGGATAGTTAGCTCGTTTACCCTCTAAGCCATACGAATGCCGAATGTTGTACTTGTATTCCTTGTTAAATCTGTCTTCTGTGACCTTCCCTCCCAAGAAAGATTTCCTCCAGAAAATGATGGCCTCTTCAATGGTGACTCCAAGAGCCTGCCCGGGTGAGATCATGAACGGGTGGAGCAAAATACATCAAGCAAGCACGTACTTTCAAGAAGAGCCCATAATTTAGTCGACCAAAGTGTTTGAGATGATGATCTTTCATCAAATTCGAGTGCATAACACGCATGCACAAAGGGAAATGGTTCTTGGACATATCGTCAATTGCTTCGGCTTTGATGCCATCGCCCGTCGACTCAGAGGACATTCCATTCCAGTCTGATGCAACACCAGCCAAAAACCCCTGTGACAAATTGTTCAATATTGGGACCAGACGTGTATCCTCATCCAGTCGGGGCAGTGATTTGGCGGTTATCTGGTGTCCATCAGAACAAACAAAGTGTGGATTAACAAGGATGCGCACGTTCAGAGCTTTGTTTAATTGCACTTCAAATTCTTGGAACACGATACTAGCCAGTTCGCGTCCAGGGACGTAGGCCCAACCGCCTTTTAGAAAGACCTTCCGTCGTTCGATCAAATCTGGGACACGCGTCCATTTCACCTTCGAACAAACGTTAGCCTCTACTCCCTTTGAAGAGCCAGACTCCACACCTTGTAAAAGGTATCAGCCGCAAATGCAGCTTGCCTATCCGACTCAGATTTGAGTCCTTGATAGGCAGCCTTTAGCTGCTCTTTATACATTCCTTTTTCAGAATCCTCGACCTAAATTATGGTCAGTGACAGAACAACTAGAAAGAAGGTGAAGAAAAATTCGTACTGCTATCCAGCGAAAATCTCGCGAGTTTAAAAAATTCTTCCGTTCCTTCGAGTCATCAGTGTCGTAACGTATCTTGAACAGTGTCGATTCTGCCTTAACAAACCGTCGCCGAAGTTCCTCTCTGCAACGCTTCAGCTTTTAAAAGAAATTATAGTCACGACACGTACGAACGGCAGAATGCAAGCCTCAAAACAAAGTGCCCTAAATGATCCTTCCGCCTCTCCGAATCCCTGTCCACCTTCTCGGCTGACGTGGCGTTGAGTGGCAGATACTTGAGACATTGCGACGCGGTCACTGCTTTGGTCTCTTCCCATGACCGGTTACGCGCCGCAGACGACTCAATTTCTGCGAGGATTCGCAGCCGATCGAGGGCACATCCTTCAAACTCTTCAAGAGTCACGTCGAAAAGAGGAGGGGTATCGTAGCTAAGAGAGCATAAGTCCAGGCTGGTATTTCCAACCAAACCACACTCACAAGTTGAGCCTGTGAGGGTATACGAGGTCGGAATGGCCGATGCCAAACTTTGAGTCTCCTGACGTTGATGCACTAGCTTGCTGGTTTCTGGCTTTCCACATTTCTGTGCCGGCTACAGTCGCAGTAAATTCGATAGGAATAGAAAATGAGGGAAGTGCTGGGAAGTGGAGACAAAGTGAAGATGAGCTGAAAGTCACGCACACGATGTGTCACGCGTCTGTCACGAACGATTTCAAATCACTGATAAGTATTAAAAACATTTATTTTGAGCGCTCAAAATACTAAATAATAAATTACTTCGGCATTTTTTTGGGAGGACGTAATTAACGCGTATTGTTTCCTCTCGAATTTGCTAAGAATTTGAATCTTGGCTCTGGTGCGGAATGTGGAACGCTTAAGCACGCCGCTTTTCCAAGACCGTGTGCTGGTTCCCATTGCCCCGTACTACGCACTTAATTGTTATATTAATTGTTTCTTTTTTCTACATGCAGATGATTCAGCTCCAGACCAAAGGCATACTTCATAGCCACGGCAATCTTATAGTACTTATACAGCAGTGAGGTGGGCGCATCTGAGCTCATAAGGATCCCCTCCGCGTCGATCAGCTGGAGTACTAGAGTTCAAAAATATAACAGTGACATCTGCTAAATAATACATGCGTAGGTTATACAATACATAGATCCTCATTATATATACATATGATACAGTATCATACTTCCCGGGTACTAGCTTGAATGCTTTGGACTTCCCCTGGGACTCCCCCTGGATCTTGTCTGTCTCAGGCGCGGTCTATCTTCCGCTGGTTCTTCCTCCACCTCAAATACCACCCCCGGACGATTTTTCTTGCCACTCTTGCGGTAACTGTCTGCATTTTGCTCGCGCCATTCTCTCGTCGCAACCATAGGATCTCGAGCGGAGGGAACTTGCAAAGGGGTCTGGCTATGCATGGATGCCGTCGGAGAGCCTACGACTGTATTTGGCTATTGAAGAATCAGTGGTGACTCTCAGAAAAGTGCAATCATACGCACTGCGGTACCATTGACGGCCTCTGCCGACGCAGCTGATACAGTACGATGCCGCCTGGATGCAGCCGCGAGGAGCTTGAAGGGGGTGAAGTTGGTCTTCGTTGGGCTTTTGTTATTGGCGTCACGGATAACAACAGTCCTGGACACAGAAACTGGCGGCGGCACCTTGACTCTAGATGCCAACGGCTTAGCGCGGCGATCAGACGTAGGCTCAGCGGATCTTGATTCGCTTTTACGAGGGCCGCTGGGCTCTGAAGGCTTCCAAATCTCGTACTGCGAAGGCTGAGACGGTTGTGGTGGCTGGGGCGTTTTCGATTTGAACATGCCAAGAAAGCCTTTCTTCTTAGTTTCATGGGATTGAGAACTCATCGACGCAGATAGTGATGTGCGAGACGGCGTTCTCTTCAAAACAGACGGCGCGAGTGAAGATGGTGTCTTGAGGATGGAATCTTGCGATGCATTTCGACTAACAGGACTCGGATGCACAGGTACGGCAGGGGATTGGGAAGTAGTATGTCCTGAGCGCGAACCGGACTCTTGACGAGAGCTAGTATTCACTTGAGACGGCGCTGATACATAATTCAGTGATAGCAATGCAGGTGGATGGTGCTGCGATGTTGGCATAGAGGAAGGATACGAAGGACCAGCAGTCTGTGTGTTGGAAGGAATAGGTAAAGCGTTATCCGGAGCTGCGACGAGATTTGAAGTTGAGGTTGAAGGCACACCATATCGTTGACTATATGAAGTGTACGTTTTCCCGGAGGTTCTATTTGCAGCAGACGGTGCGGGAGTTGGCGTAGAATGGGGTGCTTGAGGTGCCGTCCTCTCTTGTGTACGGGTAGAGGACTGCGGAGCTATTGCGGGGCTCGTGGCGGATTGTACTGTGGGGTTCCAGATCATACTATTCGCCACACGGCTGCTTGATGGAGTCTCCAGGTTAGCGTGTCGGTCACCCCCGACCGTTCCTGACGACCCCACGAATTGAGCACTAGCGCTAGCTGTGTTCGCGGGTGTATATGTTGAGGTCGGTGCTGCCGAAACAACGTCAAGTTTGGTTTGGGATGGACGTGACGTGGTTAGGTCATTAGAACGTGATATCGTGTGCTGAGAAACGGTGTTGTCACCACGTTCGTTGCTCTGACGTTGGAGGGAGGACTGCGTGAATCGGTTGGGTGCTTGGGAGCTCATGGCAGATTGTACTGTGGGGTTCCAGATCATATTGTTTGCCACACGACTGCTTGATGGATTCTCCAGGTTAGTGTGTCTGTCACCCCCGACCGTTCCTGACGACCCCGCGAATTGAGCACTAACGCTAGCTGTGTTTGCGGGTGTATATGTTGGAGTCGGTGCTGTCGAAACAACGTCAAGTTTGGTTTGGGATGGACGTGACGTAGATAGGTCATTAGATCGTGATATCATGTGCTGAGAAACAGTGTTGTCACCACGGTCGTTGCTCTGACGTTGGGGGGAGGACTGCGTAAATCGGCTGAGTGCTTGGGTTTCAGATATTGACGGAGGCGTCAATTTCGAGGAAGAAGGCTGTATAGACCTGGTCGAAGGACTTGGAGGTTTTGGTGAATACGGAATAGGCGTAGGGGGATGCGCAGCAACGTCTGGTGCGTATGGCTTGGATGACGGCTTGATTTCCTCTACCTCACGCGGGCGCGATTCCTCAGTACGAACCTCCACTGGCTTGGTAGGGGCGGAAGTCAAAAGCTCGGCTAAACGTGGGTGTCTGTATACAGGTCGAGGCGTTGGCGTGTCACGAGCTGGCACTCTTGTGGTAGTAACATTGGGCTGTGCAGAAGGTGCAGGTGTTGAACCACTGGACAGACCGTATGTCTTCGTGTCTGACTTCAGCGCAGAGTTACTAGTCGACCTAGACAGGCCTACGCCACGCGAAGTTGTTTCAGGGACAGATGGAAGGCCTGCAGCGAATTCAATACCATTCGGTACATCACCGGTCATCGCGGCAAATGCATTCGTGCCCACTGCCGTATTTTGTGGCAACGACAAAGATACCGACAGGTTCATCGGTGCAGGTTTCGGTGTACTAGATACCTGCATGGAGGCAGAATTGCTCGACTGAGGCGAAGGACGAACAGGAGGAGCCTCCACAGGAACCAGAGGTCTCTCAGTAGCAGGAACTACGTTGACTGCGGAACTGGAACTATCATGCCTCATCCGGCCCACATCATTCACGGAAATAGCTGAAGGAGAATGTCGTTGGCCGTTGTTATCACCTTGATTAGCAGCGAATGAGGTTCCTGAAGGAGACCGAATCTGAGCTTGGGAATTTAGCAGCGCATCCCTACGAAACTCGGATGCTAGAGGGCGCGTGTTATCAGGGCGGAAGGACTGCGATGTTTGCGTATGCGAATATCCAGCGGCAGTAGACGGACGGTGCAAAGATGCGCCGATAGCGGCATTCGAGGACCCGGAGGAAGTTTGGATAGAGGTAGCGAGGGGTATCGGAATGCTAGGCATTTTGTGTGGCCTCATGCCCATTGACGTAGATGAACGTGGTATGGAAAGCCCAATGTTCATATTAGGCACAGCACCAGGTATACGGGCATCGACACGCGTAACTGATGGTACATTAGCACGATTGGCACTGAGATTCTCTTTGTTCACGTAAACCGGGGAGTACAGTTGTTGCTGATTTGTATCAACAGCGCCCGTACTGTTCAATCGTTTGTGTTTCTAAGCCCCATCAATAACAGTGGTGATAATGTTGGGCTTGGGACACACCTGATGCGACTCATCAACATCATTCTGAGAAGATATGGGCTTATTAGAGCTCCCGTTGGTGGTGTTACTAATCTGCCGTTCTTGTGAAGTGATGGGTACAGAAGATGGATTGATTTCCCTGGTTTGCTTCTCGGTAGGCGAGTTCTTAGGTGATAGTCCCCTGATATTGGACTGCGAAGTACTTGGTAATGCTTGGGTTACCGTTGCGGCAGGGTATGCTTGCGCTCGGCCATCTTGAGTTCCAGATATGGGTTCAAGACGGACAACCTATACAAAGTCGCCATAAAGTTACACCACCTGAGGTAATGGAAACCCCTTGCCTTGTCTTTCTCATTCGCAGTCAACGAAGGAACATTTCTTGCGGTAATGGAATCCTTGCTTGACCTAGCCGCAGACTTGGAAACTCGGAATATTGAATCTATCCCAACACTGGTGGTTGTGACTGTGGCAAGTGGTTGCGACTGCGTCGATGAGGTTGTGGGTACATATGATAAGGTTTGTTGGACGTTTGATTCCGAACTTCGAAGACCGGACAACGGTTTGGGTGTTGCCAACTGAATTGATGGTTGGGGTTGAGAGGTAGAAACGGGAGTGTTGGGTGTACTGAGCACAGGTGTGGGTGCGACAACGTCAGTTCTCGAGATCTGAGCGGGCAGTTGTTCCGGTACAAGCCTTTCGGAAGGCGTCGATCTGGACACGGGTACGGAGGTAACCACCTCGGTTTTATCTTGCAGCTCACGGGTACCCGATGTCTCTGGAGTGCGTGACATCCCAGAGAGAGCTACTGTAGGCTTTTCGATACCAGGAGGAGCCTGTACAGCGTTAATGTCGGCAGCGTTTGGCAGTTTATCAATGGAAAGAAGAACTGAGTGCTGGGTCTTTCGCTCATTGAGGACGTTGGTTGGATTGACTGGAATCTTCATTATCTTCGGGTTCAGCATGCTGAGAAATTGGAGATAAAGTACTTACATCTTTGCGAAGCGCGTCACGAGTTGGTCTCTGAGAGCCAGGAGTGGCTTGAAACGACGAAAGCATAGAAGGAGACACAGGACGAATGGGAGGTTCGCGGCCCAAATTCGATGGAGCTATCTCATGGACCTTCATTCTCTAGTGAAAATTTCAACGCAAGCTCAAGGAGGACACCGAGCAACTTACCACAATTATTCCTTCGTCCGTAGTTCGATGTCGCCGGTGTCTATGCCCCAAATGTAGAGGCTTAGAGCTATCTGAACTATCACCCTCTTCATACGAACGTGTTGGGACTGGAACTCCACGGAATTTGTGCTCGGGTTCTCGTGTGGGTTCTGGTGGTATTGCTCTACTAGAATCGCGAACTCTCGGGCGCGTTCTTTCTCTCTCAGACTGTCGGACTTCGGAACTGGGATGTCTTGAACTCTCAGCCTTCCTGTACCGCTCCGAATCACTGTGCCAATGTCTATCCGTCTCCAGCATTCTCTCCCTTCGCCTATCCTCTTTCTCTCTCAACCGCTCTCGTTCCCCGTCGTCTTCCCTCCTTCTGTCCCGGCTTTTCTCCAACTTGTCGCGTGTCCTTTGACCTTCGTCGTCTGTATGGCTCGACTTTTCTCCGGGTCTTCGCGAAGATGAACCTGTTGGATCATGGAATTCTGCCGCTTTCTTGGTATCTTTCTCCCGTTCTCTCTCCTTCTCCCTCCCTCGGCCATCTCTTTCTCTGTGTTTCCTAGACGAGGCCGATGCAGCTATCGGGATCCCAACCTCTGTCGGCTCGCTCGGTTTCTTTGCATCCTTCCCTCTGTCTTTCTCTTGGTCACCAGCCCTGTCTCGGTGCTTGCGAGGTAAAGTATGTCCAGCATCTGGTCCTGAGGCTGAGTTTGGAGGTGCAATTACACCCGTGGTGTCAGTCCGACTACGCGAATGACCGCGTCTATCACTGGGTTTCTCAGTGGGGGACTTGGCTGAGTCCTGGGGAGGCATCCAGAACTCTGGATGCGTGGGATTCGAAGCAGTCTTTATGCGAGAATGGCCCTGCCTGATCGGCTTGGAATTCACCCAAGAGCTGACCTCAATGTTCGAGGGCGGCATTGGGCCGCTGGGTCTTGAAGGCCCTGGTGTCGTAGGCGATTGTCTCGCTGTCGGTGCAGGGGTTGGTGGCTTAAGAAACGCAGGATTGACATTGTTCGCCGTTGGAGGACGTGACGCGTGAGGCTGGACAACGGGGGGCGGTGCAGGATAACTGACCGGCGCAGCTGAACCTTGGGTGACAGGTGTCTCCCTGATCACAGCGGTATGAGACAGATGCAACACGGGAAATGACTGAGGAGATGGTCGTCGAGTGCTGCGTTGCTTGCCGTCGTCCTGGGCGATTTTTTGCCTAAGGTCGGTAGGCTCCGGCTGCCTCGAGGTTTTCTGACGAGATGAATCGCCGCCGGTGGGCAGCCAGGTCCTGTGATGTTCGGATTTCTTCACAGTCGACTTTGGCGCTGGTGCTTCTGGGACATGTTTGCGGTGAAAGAAACTCTTCATTCAAGTCTCCTGGATATCTTGAACTGGACTGCCGCTTTCCCTGCGAAAAAAAGACGAGTCGGCAAAGAAAAAGTGAGGAAAAGGCAAAGTTGGTGGTATCGACATGAGGCGAACCCAAATGAACCCCGCTTTAGGCGACATCAAGCCAGCAAGCCGATCACAGATGTACAGGGCCCGTAACGGTCCCGGCGACGTCTGAAACGTTTTTTCTGAGTGATCTCTTTGGGGCAAAGGCCATGTATGTATGTATAATTCTATACTATGTGGATTACAAAAGGATTAAGTACACTATAGCACATTAGGCATCTGTGAGCCTACTTCGTTCGAGTGTCATTGGAGAGCAAAAAGCGACAGCGACTAACTAAAACGAAGAGGCGGCGCTAATCGAGAGTGAAATGGCACTCGGATGGCCAGAAAACCTGACAATCCTGGCGCCTAACCACCGGTTTCAAAACGAGCGCAGCAGTCGACCACCCTCTAGAAGCCTTCTGTTACACGATGTTGACTCATTACCGACAGTAGACAGCGGAAAGGCTGGCGAAGACCTGGTAAAAAACGAGGACTTCCTGTCGAGACAATTTAAGGATCGTGGCTGAGAGCGAAAAGGAAACCCAGAAAACGGACCAATTTGTACCCGGAGGATGCCGAGAGACGGCATTTGTCAGCAATTGTGGCAATTCGAGAGTCACTTTGTCAGGCTCAACACCCTACGTATCTAACATCCAGTCTCTCCAACTCTGCCATCGTCGTCTTGCTGTAAAGGTCCTTCATTAATCAAGGCCCGGGACCATACCTTAGATTTACCTGTTCCAGGGCATGGTACGTTGCTATCTTGTGTGCGATATCTCACATTTTGACCGCCGTCTGGTCTTTATTTACAGACCGACAACATGGATGTTCTAGACGAGAAAGTAAACGGAGGTCCTCCCCTTGAAGTCAACGAGGTTATTTCTGTTCGAGATCGTATGTCGTTCTGCGCTTCTTTCTTCCTTGCGCATATCTCATCTCTCACATCGTGGCAGATGAGGCATTCGCCGCTAAACACCTCCCTGACATGGGCTACGATGTCAAAGACTTTCAAGTTTCTCATTGGCGGGTAGGAAACTGGAAGAAACTGGACAAGAAGCTCACAGGTCCAGAGTTTGAATGTGGTGGTCATAAATGGTGTGTCGCCTATCCGACATCTTTCTGTTGCATCATTCTCAGTTTGATCATTGTGTTTCAGGCGTATACTGCTCTTCCCATTTGGCAACTCTAATGCTCCTCCAAATGACACCGTATCCGTCTATCTTGACTATGCGGACCCTAAGAAGGCGCCCGAGGGCTGGCATGCATGTGCACAGTTTGCACTCGTTATATCAAATATCAACGACCCTACGGTGTTCACTGTTAGCCGTGTGTATGAACCATCTCTTCTGGTGCTCAGAGCTGACTTTGATACTTATAAGATGCCCATCATCGATTCATCGCTGAAGAATGCGACTGGGGTTTCACCCGGTTCAGTGAATTGAAAAAGCTCTTTTCTAAACAGGAAGGTCATACTCGACCAACAATCGAGGAAGATTCTGCGGATATATCTGTCTTTGTGCGCGTTTTGGAAGATCCCACCGGTGTGCTGTGGCACAATTTTGTCAAGTGAGGATGCGCGAATCCTATTGTTTATTAGGACTTATATCCTTTGCACAGTTATGATTCGAAAAAGGAGACGGGCTTCGTAGGTTTAAAGAACCAGGGTGCGACCTGCTACATGAACTCGCTGCTCCAATCGCTCTACTGCACTCGATATTTTCGTCGAGTATGCTACGTCTCGTTTTAGGTGTTTCCGCTTATCAAATGCTGTCCTTTAGGCTGTATATCAAATTCCTACGGAGGATGACCATCCAACTGAGAGTGTCGCCCTCGCTCTGCAACGTGTGTTCTATCATCTTCAAACTTCCGATCAGCCCGTAGGTATGCATCTGGTTTACTTTCTTCGAGTTCTAAGCTCCATTGTAACGACTCGTTTTAGGCACAACTGAACTGACGAAGTCCTTTGGCTGGAAGTCACTGGATTCTTTCTTGCAACACGACGTTCAGGAGTTTAATCGTGTCTTGCAAGATAAGCTAGAGTCTAAGATGAAGGTCCGCCCATCTACTGAAACGTTGCGGGTATCCTTCTCAGCTCCTCCTAGGGTACTCCCGCAGAAGGCGCTATCGCCAAGCTCGTTTCGGGAAAGATGAAAAGCTACATCAAGTGCGTTGGCGTGAATTATGAGTCATCGAGGACCGAGGAGTTCAACGGTAAATTCTTTACCGGATCATTATCGACGTGTTAAGCTGATTGTGCGCAGATATCCAACTCAATGTCAAGGGCATGAAGAACCTTTATGAGTCCTTCAAGGATTACGTAGCGGTCGAAACTCTGGACGGAGAGAACAAATATCAAGCCGAAGGTTATGGGCTTCAAGATGCAAAGAAAGGCATAATCTTCGAGTCCTTCCCGCCCGTTTTGCACCTCCAACTCAAGCGTTTCGAGTACGACATTCAGCGTGATGCCATGGTCAAAATTAACGACCGCCATGAATTCCCGTTTGAGATTGACCTCGCAGAGTTTTTAGATCCTTCAGCGGATCGATCGAAACCTTGGTTGTACAAGCTTCATGGAGTCCTAGTCCACTCGGGTGACCTTCATGGTGGACATTACTTTGCTTTGATCAAACCTGATCGTGAAACGCGGTGGTTAAAGTTTGATGATGATCGTGTGACACCTGTTACCGACAAGGAGGTCTTGGAAGAAAACTACGGTGGGGAGGTGTTGAATGGTATACATCAGGGACTGCAGCAGCGAAATCAGACACGTGCAGTGAAACGGTTCACAAATGCGTACATGCTGGTGTACATTAGGGAGTCGGCGATCGATGAAGTACTGCCTCCGTTCACGGAGGAGGATACCCCTGCTCACCTTAGTAGGTTCATTTTTCTAAGTGCAAACCGTATCTTACCATTTATAGAGCGACGACTGGATGAGGAACGGCTACAGATCGAAGCCAAAAAACGAGAAAGAGAAGAGCAGCATTTGTTCTTGACTGCGAAAGTGAGTACGCGATCGTATCTTGGCTTTGAGGTCTGACCAGACTTGTAGGTCATAACCGACGACACTTTTGCTCATCACGAAGGCTTTGACCTGGCTACATTTGATGACAAGAACTGGCCGCCCTCTGATTTGCCGAGCTTCCGCGTCTTGAAACAGGAAACATACAAAGTCTTTAAGGCTCGGGTCGCTCAACATTTCCATTATCCGGAAAATCAGATTCGTCTATGGGTCCTTGTTAATCGACAAAATAAGACTGTGCGCCCTGACACTCATATTCCTGAAAACGAGCCGACATTGAGTAAGTTTGGAAACATCACGTCTATGGCCTGTATTTCTAACTCACAATCTTCCACTTGTAGCTGTTGAAGTGATCCGTAACAATATGGCGGCGAGGCAGACTGATCTTCGCCTATATCTGGATGTCATTCCTGATTCAAACAAGGTACGTATCATGCCGTACCTTGTTATAATATCTAATTTCTGGTAGACCGACATTCCTCCACAATCCATTATGGTCTTCCTGAAGCACTTCGATACGTCAAAGCAAACGCTACTAGGTGCCGGGAAGGTTTATATGCTCCGAACGAGCAAAGTCGGCGATTTGGTTGCTCTGATTAACGAACGGATGCGTTGGCCGGCAGGGACGCCAATCAAGCTGTATGAGGTATGTTTGCGTTGCTGCCCGGTGGTGTCGTCTTCAGTCATCTCACTCCTCGCTCAGGAAATCAAACCCGGCATGATCGAAGCAATGAAACCAAAGATGACATTTGCCCAAAGCGAGATCCAAGATGGGGATGTGATTTGTTTCCAGGTTGATCTACCGGACAAAGAGTGAGCCCGTCACTCTCATCCGCCAGTATATGACATTGACATCCTGAAAGAATTCACGATCTTGAGAGCCAAGGTCTACACTCCAACCCCATGGGATACTACGATTTCTTGCAAAATCGGGTTATGATCATCTTTCGACCCAAGATAGACGAATCCGATCCAGAATTCAATTTGGTATTAAGCAAGAAGCACAACTATGACACAGTAAGATTCTCATTATCCGTTTCGCACCTCATCTTACAGAGTTTTGTAGATGTCTTTGAAAGCCGGCGAATATCTACGCCATGATCCTATCAAACTACGATTCACGACAACTCACGCTACTAACGGACAACCAAAGTCAGTTCTCAAGCGGTCTTTGAACCAGAGCGTAGGAGAAATCATGACGCCGTATTACACCACAAGTACAGTCATTCTCTATGAGAAGTTGGACGTCAGTATAGTTGAGCTGGAGACCAAGCGAAGTCTAAAGGTCGTATGGACTGGTATCCACAACAAAGAGGAGGCGTCCCATTCCTTCCTGCTTCCTAAGACCAGCTCCGTACACGACTTGGCAGAGAATCTTGCGAAGCTCGTAACATTGACGCCTGCAGGCACAGGGAAAATCCGGGTCTTCGAGATATCGAAGGACGGCAAGACGCAGAAGGAGTTTACCGGCTCAGAAATGATAGGGAACATTCCTGACCCAGTGGACCTATATGCCGAGGTATCGCGCGCGCTACTACCCAAGTAAATACCCTTCTCACGCCATTTTTCTAGGAAATACCTCGAGAAGAACTAGAAGCCGATGACTCCGACAAGGTCATTGGTGTCTTCCACTTTTCGAAAGAAGTTTCTCGTACACATGGAGTACCTTTCAAATTTGTCGTGAAGCGGGTATGTTTATTTCTACCTTTTTCAAGGACAAAGAAGATTTATGATATCATAGGGCGAGAAATTTGCTGACACGAAAAAGCGACTACAAACACGGATAGGTGCATCTGATAGAGACTTGGCTAAATACCGATTTGCCTTGATCCAAGTGTCTACGTTCAAGCAACCATCATACATCGAAGATGGTACGCTTTCTATTATTCCCCATACAAGGCTTAGTATTGATGGCGTCTTCACTATAGATGATACCATCTACGAACATCAATTTGCACCCGAAGATGTGCTCGGCCTTGACCATGTAGATAAATCCGGGAAAACGAGATCTGGTGCCGGGGAGAAAGCAATCGTAATCAGAGGATAAATATGGATCTGTCTTGCGTTTTCGTTCGCCAGGGAACCTTTGCTACACATCTCATTCACGCTATTTCGCTCCCTCCATCATTGTACATTTCTCGCTCACTCGTCAATTACAGTAAATTTCTCAACTTTTGCTATGTAACATGGAATTATTATTGCGCCAAAGTCCTACCTCAGTGGGGAAATAAATAATCAATGTGCTATACTTAATGGCGTCACTTCCGTTTCTTATTCTTCTTAGCCTGTCGAGCAAGAGGTTGGTTAGTGGTGCTCGTGACTATAGTCGGATGACATACGCTCTTTGAAGGAGATTTTTGGGATCCTTCACCATCGCTGGAGGCAATACTTTCAGCGCTGTTGCTGGGGGGTGGCGGTTGGAGACCATTCGTTGACTTTGGGCTTGTCGTACCTATCGAGACCGCTGAGGTTTTAGGGGAAATATATGAAGGAGCTGCCGGCGCCGGTGGAGGAAGTGTGGGCACAGGGTGTGCCTTCACGCCGTATTTCATTTCTACCAAGAAGTTAGTATTCGAAAGGGAAAGTCAGGTAATACACATGCCTAAATCCGCCTTGTTTTGCGGAATCTGCTCAAGGGTTGCCCGAATTTTATCGTTGGCGATTATTTCGTTTGCAGTTCCAAATATCATCTGGCCCCAGCCCTCCAGAAAAGAGTTGGCCTCGGTAACTACCTCCATGACTTCGCCTTCGAGTTCTCTTTCCGCAGCAAGCAAGCTGTTCCATAGTTCATCGCCCACAGAGCCTTTCTGAAGCAGGTTTTGAAGTGCAGGCTTGTCCTCTCTAATGCGAATGACTCTGTGCACATCCGCCACTGCTCGACGGACAAGAGCAGCTTTGAGCAACGCGTCCGGAGTTGGCGGGTCGGTTTTTTGGAGAAGTGTTACATAGGTATTTCGTTCTGGATGCGAAGGAAAGTATGGTTCAAACGTTTGCGCTACGCAGTCACGTCAGTCCTATCTCGTCCGTCAGAAGAGTGGATGAAAGAAATACCTGATGTATGTTTGCGGTAATAGTGACTGAAGATGAACAAGGCTCCAAATACAACGATGATATATGCAAAAGGAACGAGAATGGAGGCCATTATCGAAAAACGTCCGCGTCGTTGATGACGTTGCAATTAGAGGGACGAGGACAGCTGGCGGTAACATATACGGGCCACTGCCAACGTGTAATTCCAGAATTATTTGGCTCTGTTTGCTTCCCAAGGCAACAGCCTGACGACGTGGTTCGGAACGCACGCCCGAGACACCCATATGTGCAAATATCTCCGTTGTATCTCCGGTGATTGTTTTTGCAATTACCCCGGATTATAACGGGGCAGTCTGGCACGGTTTGGGGTTAACATTGAAGCACAATTCCAGTATAAAAAGGGCCCCCGCATCCCACCGCAACTTGTACCGCTACCACCACCTTCTCCACCTTCTCTGTATCCAAAATGATGCGCCAGACTTGTATCCGGATTCCAGCGCGCCCTATCGCTGCCAGGTTCTCCTCCAGATTTCTCTCCACACAGGTAACCCCACTTACGTCCCCGCTGTTCGGCGCGCTCACTCATTATCGCAGTCTCTCAAAGACGCCATAAAGGAGACCATTCCTGCTAAACAAGAGCAACTCAAGCGGATCGTACGTCGTCTTTACGTTTAGTCGCGTCCCCAAACCATCTAATTCGTCGTTCAAACTTCAGAAAGCCCAACATGCAGGTACAACGATTGGAGAGGTCAAGGTACGGGTCCCATGATGCTATCCATCAGTCATGATCTCGACGTATCTGTCTTTTCTATCAGGTCGAGAACGTAATTGGTGGTATGAGAGGTCTGAAGGCTATGCTTTGGGATTCATCTGTGTTGGATCCCGAAGAGGTGACGCATGACCCTCCTTTGACAACGGCCTCGTTCTCTGACAGGTATTCACATAGGGGATTCGTTTCCATGGCCTGTCCATTCCCGATTGTCAGAAGCAACTTCCTGCTGCTCCCGGAGGCAAAGAAATGATCGCTGAAAGCATGCTCTGGCTTCTGCTCACCGGCAAGGTTCCGTCTGAAGCCCAGACGCGTGCTCTTTCTCGTGACTTCGTTGAGCGTGGAACGCTACCCGCCCATGTCGAGAAACTAATTGACTCGTGAGTCTTTACCCTGCTGTGCTTGTCTAGGCTAACCTTTCGATATGAAATAGCTTGCCCGCAACGCTGCACCCAATGACACAGCTGGGAATGGGTGTCGCCGCATTAAATCATGACAGTTTATTCCAAGCATCTTACGAGAAGGGAATTAAAAAGTCCGAGTATTGGGAAGCAACCCTTGAGGATTGTCTCAACCTCATCTCGCGTCTTCCCGCCCTAGCCGCCCGCATCTACCGCAATGTTTACAATCCTGGTAAACCTATGGAAAGCCTCGATAAAGATTTGGATCTTGTCGGTAAGCCGAGTGTATAGCATATCCTCGACGCCTGTAATCTCCTTTGTAGGAAACTATGTCCGCCTGCTAGGATTCGGGGACAATCAGAGTCTAACTGAATATTTACGGTTGTACATTGCTCTCCATGGTGATCATGAGGGAGGAAACGCGTCCGCGCACACCGCTCGTATGTACCATGACCACTGCCAAGGCCTCCACTGATGCGACTAATTCATTCTAGACTTGGTAGGGTCTACCCTGTCGGACCCGTACTTGTCTTATTCGGCGGCGCTCTTCGCCCTGGCCGGCCCCCTCCACGGGTAAGCTCTCTGCAGCCGGAAGTGGACACGGCCTGACGCTTTTTCTCTGTAGCTTGGCGAATCAGGAGGTTCTTCGATGGCAAATGGCTATGCAAAAAGAGATCGGCAGCGATGTCACTCATGACAGGATCAAAGAATATCTGTGGAAGACCCTCAAGAGCGGCCAAGTGGTACCTGGGTATGGTTGTTGTATGCCGTCCAAAAAAGTCGAATCTGAGGGTTATTTGTTCAAGATACGGTCACGGTGTCTTGCGGAATCCGGACCCTCGCTTCATAGCCCTCCAAGAGTTCTGTGATTCCAAACCTGAACTGCAGGACAGTCCAATCATCCAGCTCGTGAAGAAGGTACGCGGGGGACCGTAAACTAACTCCAAGTGCTAAAGGTTCCGCTTCACAGACCTATGAGGTTGCTCCCGGCGTATTGAAGGAGCACGGCAAGGTATGCGGCAACTCTCCTTTTGTCGGGATAACAATGAAGCTTATGAAATGCAATACTTAGACCAAAAACCCTTACCCCAATGTTGATGCGACGTCTGGTAAGAACGCATTCTCTGTTCGGCTCTGCCCGAGTACTGATTCCATGAACAGGTTGTGTTTTGTACCACTACGGCCTCACTCAATTCAAGGTATTCTTCCCGCATCCATTCAAATATAACCGGCTAACGTCTTTCAGTACTACACTGTGATCTTCGGTGTCTCCCGAGGTTAGTCAATTGTTTTGGTCTCAAAAAGAGGGCCGTAATCTGACTTGGCATCAAGCTCTTGGTTGCATAACGCAACTCGTTTGGGCTAGAGGTGGGTTCAAATCCCAATACATCGCGCACATGAACTGATCAATTTCCGCTCTCACAGCACTTGGTTTGCCTCTGGAGAGGCCAAAATGTAATCTTTTTGTTCTTGTTTTGAAGTGTTCTAATCTTCTTCGTAGCTCTCTCTCTGGACGCCATCGAGAAGTTGGCGAAATCTTCTTGAACGACATCATGTAACGTATATACAATGAAATGACAGCGACGGTGGTGTTGAATCGCCACCACATAAGAATTACAATTACATGACCATCGATCTTAAAAAGAGAGAACGAGAGTCCGAGGATAGGTACAGATAGGTACATAGTATAGGACGCAAAGATCTGAGGGTAGTACTTCATAATCCCAGTAGGAAGCGATAGATAAGGGTATCAGGATCCAAAAGTACTGCAAGGAGAATAGTCACGGTATCTAGCGCTAAAATCTCCGTACTTGCTGAGGGGCTTGTCCATGATGGTGAGGGGGCATCTGCTGTTGCTGCTGCATAGGACCAGGCATCATCTGTTGAGGTGGACGGGCATGCGCCCCTGGCATATGACCAGGACCCGGTGCCATGCCAGGACGCATCTGAGACGGAGGAGGTCGGGTATGTGGGCCAGGACCTGCACCCACAGGGTAGCCTTGAGGAGGCGGAGCTCCATATCCTGGCCCAGGAGGTCCTTGTCCTGGAGGAAATCCACGCTGAGGCATTGGTTGACCTTGAAATCCAGGCCCTGGGTTTACGCGAGGAGGGAGGGTGTTGGCGTGTTGAGGGGTGGGTCGCGGCTGTTGCTGAGGAGGTATATTCGCCGGTGGTCGTGGTGATGGGTTTGTGGCAGGACCAGGATCGCGAAGAGATACAGGGGAGGGTCGGCCTCCGTTTGTTATTGGTGGTTGTTTAGCGGGGTTCTTCTCCGCAGCCTTGACAATTTCGTCGCTGCAAAGGATAAACATAAGACGACATGCGGTAAATAAACGATGAGAGAAAATTGGAACATACTCAAGAAGATTGAGAGCGGCACAAAGAACGACCCATTCAACGCAATCCTCGTTGCCTTCGCCCAAAGTCTGCCATACAGCCTTCTCTTCCGCAGTCTTACCAGTGATGCTGATCCTTGTTCCGCCACCGTTAGGTCCGGGAGGGTTCTTCTGTATCTTTCCAAACTCGATACGCTTGGGGGGTATATTATGACCAGCATAAGCAAAGTAGAACATGCTCCAGAATGCCGCATTAGGGTTTGGCTTTGAGATCTGGAATAATGGTAGATCCGCTGAATCTGGGGAAGGCAGCGATAGCTTGTATATGGGAGAGATGACGCCGGTATTGGCAATTGACCATTTAAGGTTGCGAGAGGCTTCACAGCGAACAACACGCGAGCCTGACGACGACGAATGACCGGGATCTGATGCTGATGCCTTCCCGACATCTTTGGGACGAGGAGGGAACAGCTTAGCAACGCAAAGATCACCTTGCGGCGACGGCGTTAAGAGATAGTTCTCGGAATTCTATGGAAATATGACAACGAGGTAAAAGTCAGAAGGCAAAGAAACGCACAAAGTTTGTGTGCAGATAAGAGTACAAGATATTGGAAGGCTGGCCTATTAAAGGTAAGCCAAATTCCTCCAGGTCGGGAGCTGTTAGGACCTACCATGAGGAGTAACGATGAGGGTAGGGAGGTGATCAGGGATAGGTGGATGGGTGGGTGAGGTATAGACTGAGTATATTGCTGCAAAGGGGTCAGTTAAAGGGCCAATATACGGTATTGCAGGGCGGTACTTGCCTGCCATTGCGTCGCGATGATGATTGTCAAAGGTTAAGGTCAGTCGCAGCAGTTTCAGGAATTGTCAGGAATTGGTCACGGTCACGTTCCGTAACAGGTGTCACGGACCTGCTCCATCGACTTTCCATCGATCCAAGCGCTCAACGACGCCAGCAGTCGCACCTTTTACTGGCATACGTTTGTCCTGTTTTCTGCCATGAAGGGCCTCAAGAAAACATTGGTATGAATCCCAACTTCTCTCAGCGCGTATCTTACCTTCAATGGCGTATAGCTCAACCGGAAGGGCTCTCAAACGTCGCAGGAAAGCTCATCCAAGAAAGAATCCAAAGCGAATCATTCCTCTGCGCCTTTACCGCCGCCGCCGAATACAGCAAAGCCGCTCCCTGTTCCCGGTGGTTCTGCTGTTGCCAGTGCTCTAAATACGCAACCGCGGTCTGCTTCACCGGCTTCCACAACTCCAAGCGTTCCAGATCGCAGACAGTCTGCTGAGGCGCCGGCACCTCCCTCAATCGTCGTCGTCAGCTCCGATAATGGACATGACTCTGTTCATCGACCTCCTCATTTCGGCGGTCAACAAGAGAGACATCCCCCTCCTGATGCAACACCACCGCGCGCAACCCTCAACCGTCTTCGGGCTGGTCCCAAGGATACTATACCAATCGTCGGGAAACCCCCGAGGAAGCAGAGAAGCAGTCGTTTTGTCGTCACCGAGAAAGTTGAGATTGAACGATTGCCTCCATTCATGGGTTCGGTTTCACTTCGTCTTTCCTTACACCCTTCATTCATTTTCATGCTTAGAGACCGCTCCGAGTGAACGTCCTCAATTATTTATACGAAAGCTCCACCAATGCCGCGTCTTGTTCGATTTTAACGATGCAAGCTCCGAGTTGAAAGGCAAGCAGATTAAGGCCCAAACCTTACACGAGATGTTGGAGTACATCACTACTCAGCGGGGAGTTATTACGGAGAGTGTATACCCAGAGGTTGTTAATATGGTTGGTCATAGCCACTCAGTTCAGTTGTGCCAAGCTCATGCAGGGTTTTCCAGTTTGCTTCCAACCTCTTCCGATCTATACCCCCGCCTGTAAATCCAACTGGTGATGCTTTCGACCCCGAAGAAGATGAACCGGTTCTCGAACTTGCGTGGCCACACCTTCAGATTGTTTACGAGTTCTTTCTGCGTTTCATCGAAAGCCCCGATTTTAACACAAATATGGCTAAACGCTACATCGACCAGCCTTTCGTTCTCAATCTTCTTGAACTCTTTGATTCTGAAGATCCTCGGGAGCGAGACTTTCTCAAAACTACGTTGCATCGCATCTACGGGAAGTTCCTCAACCTTCGCGCCTTTATACGACGGTCCATCAACAATGTATTCTTCCATTTCATCTACGAAACTGAACGGCACAATGGCATTGCGGAGCTACTGGAGATTCTAGGGTCCATCATCAACGGTTTTGCGTTGCCTCTTAAAGAAGAGCACAAGACCTTCCTTACCCGGGTGCTGATTCCGCTACACAAGGTGAAAAGCCTTTCGCTGTACCATCCACAATTGGCGTATTGCGTGGTTCAGTTTTTGGAGAAGGATCCTGCTTTAGCCGAAGAAGTTATGATGGGCCTGCTGAAGTACTGGCCAAAGGTGAACTCACCAAAGGAGGTCATGTTCCTAAACGAAGTCGAGGAAGTTCTGGACGTGACAGATCCGGTCGAATTTCAAAAAATTCAGGTTGCCCTTTTTCACCAACTTGCTCGTTGCATCAACAGCCAGCACTTCCAGGTGGCTGAACGAGCGTTGTTGTATTGGAACAACGAGTATGTCGTGAACCTGATGAGTGACAATCTCGCCATCATTCTACCAATTGTCTTCCCTGCGCTGTATACCAATTCAAAGTCCCACTGGAATCGGTGAGTGTCCCATATGTGCATTTAGATTTTCTATTAAATCATCATCAGAACGATCCATGGAATGGTTTACAATGCATTGAAGTTGTTCATGGAGATCAATCCTGATCTTTTCGATGATTCAATGCAACAGTTCAAGGAGAGACAGTACCGGCAAGTGCCAGAGGTCCATGTTACGCCTTGTTTCTTACCATTTGACTAGAGAGCAACAACATGCTGTTGACCGGTACAACGCTTGGCAGAAGATGCGGGAGAAGGCTCTTCACAACGCTCCCGGAGGCAAGATGCCTGCAAACTACCACGAAATTCCGCATGTACCTCCACCACCCCCGCCAACCGTCGACGACAACGATATCTTGGATCTATCTATGGAGCTCAACGCGGCCTCGATTGATGATGTAACTGGTGATCTAGACGAACATGGGATTGAGCGGGTGCCTATGGCGGATCCTGGATTAGACGTATGTTGATCTCCCTGCATACGCTGGGCGCATCAATCTTACTTGGTGTGATCTAGCGAACATATCCCGACGTCGGAACTACCGAACTTACATCAAATGGGCAAGGTCAAAGTCCACATGTGCGGCGCAAAAGTGTTCTCCCAGGTGTGTGCCTCTTCTTCGAGGAGTCAGCCACTGTACTCAGCGAAGACTGTCTTTAGTTGATCCCACTGTGTTACGTGACTTGCAGGCGCATAGAAGCCTTGACGATGTTGCGGCGCATAATATAAGCAGTGGCGGGATAGGGTCGTACTCGGGAGCATCGAGCTACTCATGAAAGGTTGCGGTGACCGGGAACTTTGGCAGCACCATTCCCGGTGACCCTTCCATGAACATTGCTATTTCACCTGGTAAAAATTGATACCTTCATGACGTTTGCCTTTATTTTAACTCCCTTGTCTCCCGTAATTCTCATTCATTGACTGTATGCTTCCTTTGAGATCCCTTTGGAAATTTTTGTATTTTAACTGTGCTGACGGCCTCGCATAAAGCTTCTTTGGTCTCCCTTTTTTCTTCTGGCAGTAGCTTACACACAGTACATTTACGTTCCTAGAATCATAGCTGTTTTTAGTTGGATGTGCCCTGATGCAGCTGTGCCACTGCAATTAAGCGCGCGTGAAAAATCAAGAAGACGCCGGAAAGCTGTAGAAGGCTGTAGAGTCACACGGGGTGACATCAGATCTGTCACGTGTACAAGAATGGCTATAGAAGGTTCTGTACGTTTCTGCATTATTCTGTAGAGTTCTGGCGGTCGATGAAATATAAAAACAAGATTCTTGCGCTTTTCTCCTTCACCTCTTGCCTCTCGCATTTTCATCATCCTCTCCATCTCATAGGTTTGTCACTCGACAACCAACATCAATCGCATCCTTAGACCTTCCCCAGACGTATATTCTTAACCATGTCGTCGTCAAAAGCTATCGGTATTGATCTGGGTACCACTTACTCGTGCGTGTCTCATATTTTCGACGTCAAATTTTTTTCTAACATCCTATCATCTGTAGCTGCGTCGGTGTCTGGCAGAACGATCGTGTTGAGATCATCGCCAACGACCAAGGTAACCGGACGACACCCTCGTATGTCTCCTTCTCCGACAATGAGCGTCTCATCGGCGATGCTGCCAAGAACCAAGTCGCCATGAACCCCCACAACACGTACGTTCTCTCTTCACCCTTCTGAGGATCGATACTGATGAATAACACACAGCGTCTTCGATGCTAAGCGTCTCATTGGACGCAAGTTCCAAGACGCGGAGGTGCAGGCCGACATCAAGCACTTCCCTTTCAAGGTGTTCGACAAGGGTAGCAAGCCCTATATTCAGGTCGAATACCGGGGTGAACAGAAGGAATTCGTATGTGGTTTAACAACTACAACCATTTATTTGTGCTCATTTTCTTTTAATAGTCCCCTGAAGAAATTTCTTCCATGGTCCTTCTCAAGATGAAGGAAACTGCTGAGTCCTACCTCGGCACTACCATCAACAACGCTGTCGTAACCGTCCCTGCCTACTTCAACGATTCTCAGCGTCAGGCTACCAAGGATGCCGGAACCATTTCTGGCATGAACGTCCTTCGTATCATCAACGAGCCAACGGCTGCTGCCATTGCCTACGGTCTTGACAAGAAGGTGACCGGCGAACGCAACGTCCTCATCTTCGATCTTGGTGGAGGAACTTTCGATGTGTCCCTTTTGACCATCGAAGAGGGTATTTTCGAAGTCAAGGCCACCGCTGGTGACACTCACTTGGGTGGTGAGGACTTTGATAACCGTCTCGTCAACCACTTCGTCCAGGAGTTCAAGCGAAAGAACAAGAAAGGTGCGTTTTCTATGTTTCTGTCCTGATAACTAACTGATAATGATTCCCCAGATCTGTCCTCCAATCCTCGTGCCCTTCGTCGTCTCCGTACCGCTTGCGAACGTGCCAAGCGTACTCTCTCATCCGCCGCTCAGACCTCCATCGAAATCGATTCTCTGTTCGAGGGTATCGATTTCTACACCTCCCTTACCCGTGCACGTTTCGAAGAACTCTGCCAGGATTTGTTCCGAAGCACTCTCGACCCTGTCGAGAAGGTTCTCCGCGATTCCAAGATCGACAAATCCAACGTGCACGAGATCGTCTTAGTCGGCGGTTCCACTCGTATTCCTCGTATCGTTAAGCTCGTGTCCGACTTCTTCAACGGCAAGGAGCCTAACAAGAGCATCAACCCCGATGAGGCCGTTGCCTATGGTGCTGCTGTCCAGGCTGCCATCCTCTCCGGTGACACTTCGGAGAAGACCCAGGACCTCCTGCTTCTCGATGTTGCTCCCTTGTCTCTTGGGTGAGTATTTTCGTCATTTCGCTGACAATGCACATTTCTGATTAGTTTCTATAGTATCGAGACCGCTGGTGGTGTCATGACTGCCCTCATCAAGAGGAACACCACCGTTCCCACCAAGAAGTCGGAGACTTTCTCCACCTACGCCGACAACCAGCCTGGTGTGTTGATCCAGGTGTTCGAAGGTGAACGTGCTCGTACCAAGGACAACAACTTGCTCGGTAAATTCGAACTCTCCGGTATTCCTCCCGCTCCTCGTGGTGTCCCTCAAGTCGAGGTGACCTTCGATATCGATGCCAATGGTATCTTGAACGTCTCCGCGTCAGACAAGACCACAGGCAAGTCGAACCGCATCACGATCACTAACGACAAGGGTCGTCTGTCGAAGGAGGAAATCGAACGCATGGTCAATGAGGCCGAGAAATACAAGGGTATGTACATTTTTCTCTGCACGAGTAATTCATTGTTAACTCTGTATTTTCTAGCCGAGGATGAGGCTGCTGCTGCCCGTATCACTGCCAAGAATGGCCTTGAATCATACGCATACAACTTGCGTAACTCGATGACCGAAGAGAAGCTCGCCGACAAGTTTGAGGCATCTGACAAGTCACGTCTGGAGACCGCTGTCAACGAGACGATCTCATGGCTCGACGCCTCGCAAGAAGCCTCCAAGGAGGAGTACGAGGAGAAGCAGAAAGAGCTGGAGGCCATTGCCAAGTGAGTATTTCTGTCGCACAATATGCTCCTCTGTTCCTTACTATCCTTTTTCTAGCCCGATCATGCAGAAACTTTACGGTGCTGCAGGAGGTGCACCCGGCGGTGCTCCTGGTGGCTTCCCTGGCGGTGCTCCCGGTGGTTTCCCTGGTGGCGCAGGCGAGGATGGTCCCAGCGTCGAGGAAGTCGACTAAATGCGTCGGCGTTGCTGGACCTCTTGCTTGATTGCGTGTTTCTTTCGGACTAACGATCTCTACGGCAAATTTTTAATGATTGCATTTCATGTACGCTACGCTTAGATAAAAAATCAACACTTGTATTTTACGCCGCAAACCAGTCTGACCGTAAGCTAATGAAAGTGAGATATGTCAAAAAAATTTCTAGGGGTGGCTTGAGAGTGTGCGGCTATTGCTGCTGCTGCTCTCCTTCCACAAATGACGGATATGTGAAGTGCATGAATCTAGTCGAGAACGATAGTGGTTCATTCGCAATTCAATCCGACTATGCATGAGATCCTCAGTGTCGTCAAGTAAATAACGAGTCCTAAACTATTTCTGCAGGCTGTCATACTGGTGCAAGCTGCTAGCAATCCTGGAACGACAGCTCCGGTATCCACAAGCCCTTAGATATGAGTACGTCGATGACCGACAAAGAGCCCTCGTTTCTCCATTCAAGTATGATGGCTAGGACTCGGATGATGGCGTGTGTTGTAAACAATCTCGGTTGAGTTAGCTCAAGCTCGGTGGCACGGTCCATGTGGGGAGATGATCGACGCGTCGTCGTATAACGATGCATGAACTATCTTGAGAACATTTATGACTAGGCTAAACATCTCTGGGCTCTCCATTCTAATTCTGCTGATACTAGCGACACGGACTGCGCCCAAAATACCCTCTCTTCTTGATGCTAAAGTCAAGAGAACGATTCCTCCCGATACGACGGAGCTGGGCTCTCAACTAATCCAAAAGCAGCAGAGGGGTCGGCTCTCAAATTTCATGGAAGCCACTAGTCGAGCGAGTCTGGTGTTTGTCGATGCAGGAGCGCAGATAGCGCACACAACCGCAATATGGTTCCTTCATTGAGAATGGTCACGCCCAAGTCCAGCGCAGTGACGAGATCAGTTCTGGTTGCATCAACAAGTCGCAGAAGGGGAAATGGGCGGGACTAGTGGAGAATTTACTCGCAAGCCTCCTTTGGTATTCGACATAACTCTACAAGCTCACTGGTTAATTAGATCTTCTCAGTGTCAGGCTCTCACAAGGCCTCGAAGCGACTGCGCCTACTGTGCGCTAGAAGTAAACATACTCACGAAGCTAACCATTACACCCACCCTTTCACGTACCCGTTCTCCTAGGACGAGTGAGTCGTCACAGCTTGGGAAATTTGTCCCTAGCTTGTTGTGGTGGATTGCGGTGAGAGGGAGCTGCGGACACTGCGGGGTGTGCAAGTGCTGCGACCTCGAAAGCTAGACTGAGTGCGTAAGTAAACTGTCGTGGCGGAGTAAGAAAAAGGTGCGTACCCCCCGAGGCGTGGGCTGTACGTATGATTCTTCATGTCTCCTTCAATTAATGTAAGTATTATATCTAGCACTCAAGGATTCAAATAGCGGGTTCGATTGCACACTCGGAAGATTCACATTAATTGAACTAAGGACTAAGTAGTTCCATTAGTTTTCAGAGCACCTGCTAAGACGGTACCGCCCGCTACAGGCCGGGAAAGCTTGTTATCTCCAGCTTTCACAAGAAACTCTGCACTAGCAAAGCCATTCAAGTTAGCGGAGGCTATATATCAATTGTCAGAGAACGTCATGGAGATGATACCATAATACGAACTGATATCATTCATAGCGTAATATGTCGCATTTATTTGCATGGTATCCACTTTCAGACTAAAGAAACCGCGGTAAAAACCTTCACTCCATTGTAGATCGGGGTTAGTTGCGACAAGACCTTGTGAAATCGAGACCGTTGCCGGTTGTGATATCCGACCGAACGAAGATGATGAGGTTACCGCTGTGCCTGCGAACTCGACACCAATGGCGCCTTCCCCCGAGATCGGATTGTAGCTGTTTTAATTAATAAACGGGAGTCAACATATGGATGGATGCACTGACTTCGTGGTGTCGTTCGGGTCTGTGTAAAAGGAAATAAGGAAAACAATGAGGCGAGTTTTGTATGCAACTCACAAGCAAGGTCAGAAACCCAGTTTGCATGGCTATCTCCAGCAAGGACAACTGTGTTACTGATCTTGTTCCCGTAAAGATGGTCGAGAACACGACGTCTATTGGCTCGGTACCCATCCCACGCATCCTTAAACGGTCTCAGCCGGTACCGGAGACTGAACGTGAATCAAGAACACACCAGATCAACTGTTGGCGTACAGCAATATAGAGTTATCACATGAAAATGAGAAGGGCATGCTCACATGTGCCATTCTCGTTCAACTGGGTGAAAACTATCTGTTGCCTTTGGAATGATAAGCTACGCATTGAAGACGGCCACCTGAAATGTTCTTACCCGACAATGCGCCATATAGCGCCTCGTGCCTTCGACTCGGAAAGTGTCTGGAAAAACCCTACCGCACCGATCGAATAAATGGCGGCCGGTGTGATGTTCATCAATAAACGCACATTTCTCTTGCTCTGCTCCCATAAGGCTCCGATTTTCGTAGGAGGATATGGTATTGACGACTATGCCGGAAAATAAAATGTGAAACTATACGACATGTTGATGGACCGTACATTCTGACAAAACGGGGCGGTAAATGCGATGTCACACTAGTAACGCTTCAATAAAACTTACCTGTGTTGTAGTAAACCTACATACGCATCCGATTATAAGTAATTGTTCCGTGAAGTTTGTCGATCGCACTTACATCAGTCAAATCCCTGTCATACTGACCTGAATGTGACATATGAGCAGGCGTTTGAAGAACCATTACTTATGAGATCGCTTACGAGTATCAAGCATCGTCAAATCCATGAGTCTCCCTATTTGGAAATTCCTCCATATACGTAGCTTATCGTCAGAGACCACCTGTCGTATAGGCATCCATTCATGGTACGCTCGTACAGCACTTAATTTTCTGTCAGTGAAACACGCTCCCGATCGGGAAAAAGAGCAGCCGATCGAGGTATCATTAGAATCTGCTGTGCCAGCTTTCCAGGCGTTATCAGCGACCTAAACAAAAGACGTTGAAATGGTGATCAACCGTCTATGCTGAGGCAAACTTGCCTCGTGATCATCCTAGAGCATGCTCCGCATCACTAACATCAGAGGAGTAAGATGACAGCACATACCCTGGTGACAGTCAGTATCAGCCATCCCTATAGGAAATGAAGGCACATACCACACAGTAATCCATGGTCCACTTAGGTGGGCACTACGAAGGCTCTCATCAGTTCTATACTGCGCCAAGCGTTGGCGGTAGTCGAAAATGGTCGCCAGCTCTCTACCCAAAGTTTGTCGTCCAATCGAAGCACTAGTGATGTTAAGAGTGAATATAAAAATCATATAAATACACTAACCCATTCCCCAGAGATTCGTATATCTAATTGTTGGTACGGTCTGTATTAGATTTTGATAGGGCGTATTAAGAAACATACATAGTCTCCAAGGTGAATAAAAATGTCGGGCTTCACGATTTCGGCTGCGTATCCGTACGCGTTGAACCATCCTGGCATCATATCAGCGGAAGGGACAGCCACATTGCACATCATATCTACCAGCTTGATATTGAGAACAAGAGAACACAGCCAGAGTAAACGGGTTTCCCCCATTAACCCTGTCAGCGGCAGCTATGTTCACAACATAAAATCAGAGCAAATCCAGATTCTTGGAGACGTACTATCAGAATTAGGCAAAGTTCTTGTGGTACCAACAGGGCTAGTGTTCTTGGGATCCGTACAGTCAAAGAATCGGTAAAAGTATTTCGTGTCAGGCTGCAAGCCAGTTGCTTCAACTTTTACTGTCCAGTCCACATCATAACTTGTGAAAGCTTCTCCAGAATCGACGGGAGAACCGGATAGATCGGCCGACTTGAACACTTGATACGACAGACAGATGGGAACGCTTTGATCAGGTAATTCCGATGATTCACCCGATGCCAATGGCACTGCCCGTGTCCACAACAACACCGAAGTGTCGAAAGGATCGCCCTACGACATTGTTATGTTTAGAATATTTCACCCTTTATAAGTCGGAAGGACGAACACTGGCCGCTGCAATACAATAGAGCTGGATTGTAAGCAAAGATGTCCAGGCACAAGCTTCTTACCAGCATGTGTAAAGTTCAATCCGCCACTCCAAATGAATGGACTCTTCATATGATCGTAAGTGAGAGAACAAGATGTTTGGGCTTCATACATTGCTAAAATCCCCCCCATAGAAGGTAATATAATGCTCATCTTCGAATTTCCCCGCGTCTTGTATCTGACGATGAACATGCTGAACCTGTCGCTTGTGCAGATTGTCGATATCATGGCCCAGCTACAAAACGAATATTCAGTCAAGCAACTGGCGAATGTTCTACGTGATAATCACCTGGGGTACGTCCAAGAAAGGAGACCTGTACGCCAGGTTCCTTTCGAGCAAGCGGGTAGCTGTTGCTCCCAGGCAAAGAAACAGATTGAAGATGAATAGACTTAGCATACCAATGCCTCGTTTAGTAGCAGCAGCCTGGTTACAACGCGTTCCTTTTATCCTCAAGGCCATACTGGCAACGACGCCTGTGCCCCTCCTTATCGCCCTCAGCTGATCAGTATGAGAAGCTGATCTGGAGACAGAAGGCGCACGTTCGTCCGCCACTCGTGCGTTCTATTACATGTACCTTAGACTGAGCAAGTGTGAAGGAAAAAAATGGAGAGCAAAACCGTTTTAGTGAGGTAGCTTGCGAAGAGGCTTCAGTCGACACAACAGCTTTTGGGCTATTTCTCATATGTAGATATGGAGAACTTAAGTTTCGAGATTCGGTGAATTCCCATGTTACATCGAATACATGCGGTCAGGTCCAGATTGACCGGGAGCAAACACACGAGGCGACAGCATTTACAGGACACTGGCAGGATTAAAAAGAGGGATATGACGTGAAAGTGTGTCTGACGATAGACCTGCTGATAGAGCGAAGACAAGGAGCATGTAGCAGCGGCCCGGGACCTGTGTATGCAGTTACAGAGGATAGCGGCCGTTCGATATCGATAGTGGGACAAAGCTCATTCGAGAATTGCCAGCAGTTTCAAATTCTTCAAGCGTTCCAGAGAAGAAGATAGGTGCGGGAAGAGCGAACGGAGCTGTGGCGATCAAGTGCAGGCGAAGAGATGGAGAAGAAACGTTTCCCAACGGCCGCGAGAGAAATTCTGAAAGGCAGACTCTAGTGAACAAGGTCGCCGAAATTGCAAATACGTCTTTCGCCGGGCCGGAACACGATCCTTGTGGAGTGCGCCATATTTCCCACGGACCTTCGCGAATTAGGAGGAGGATATTAAAGTTTCTTGTCCTGTTGGACTTGAGTTCATATTCACCACAGAGGCTTGTGATGCAATTGCTGCAGTTTCCAACTATTTCACATTTAGCGAGACAAGCATGGTTGTAAGATAAGAAACTCCATAATGTTGTTTGATGGTCCTAAGGTTAGTTGTTCCGACTTCTAGATAGTTAGTACTTCATCTCTTCGGTGCTATGATATAGTTTAATTCGAGGTGTATTGGTGGCAAAACTCTCTATGCTTGTATGCCTCTCTACAGATAGTTTTTTCCTTTCTTGTCCAGAAATAATAAAGAGGACAGAGGGGTGGCGACTGTGATACATGTTTCCTATTCTCAAACCTATGCTGCAAAATCTCACTGCTGCCTGCAGGAAGTGAATTATCAGAATGTACGATTTTCCCGCTTCTTTGGCAGAGGCCGTATATCGGTGAAGTTCGTGGCAATCACGCGGTTGATGCTATCTCATGATATAGTTGCGCGTAAAAGGTCTAGCCTTTGTCTATACGCTTGACAAAAACATCTTCTGGTCATGAAACTCCGGCGTGGTTCGGCGCAGTATTCCTCCGCCCCAAAGAACGAAAATACTGATGTTTTATTGGTAGATACCGTCATACCAGGAAGGACTCATTGCCTGACAGCAAAATGAACATTAAGCCTCATTGAACGATGTTAAGGAATCCCGAGATGATGATGGCATTTTGGGCACTAAATAATATTAGAACCCAGTCACCGTCGAATTACGTCGAAACTCCCCTTCTCCTGGTTCTGAGGCGGACATTGACTTCTTGAGCAACTGCTAGCGTCAGCGTGCATTGTACGATCGGTCAGAGTGTGCTTGTTTCATGTTTCATTTCTCACCAGGATAGTTCGATAAATGTTAAGAAAAACCTGAAACAGCTCCTGCATGAGAATCATGCAATTCACGGAAACACCGATGATGGCCGTCGACTAAACAAACTTCTTGAACTTCAGCGCTCCTGCCGGGACACTGCTACACTACTGCCTACCCGGAGCTGACACATCATGGTCAACTCGGCATTTGAATGAGATATTAAGCTACTCCCAGATGGAGAACAAAGGTTCAGAACTGTTGAGAAATTTTTTCACGGTAGTATTATCTTTGATCCTCAGATAGGCTCTGACTGGCAAGGCTCCGAGGAATCCGAGAAAGAAGAGTGCTGAAGCGCTCAAGTTGTCATCGTCTTCCAAATTTCGCGCGTTTATGCATGGTCCGAAAGTTAGGCTGTCTCTGAATATCCCTGATGCGCATGGTCCTTAATATAGTTCTATTGGAAAGAAGGAGGTTTTGTTTGAACACACCTTGGAATGATCGCTCGCGACGTGAACCGTCCATTCAATCCGGGCCCCGGCAAAAAAGTATAAGCAAAGTTCAAAACCGAATTAGCATGGCACATTGGCAGCCTCTGAGAAGCAGGTCAGACCACGGGGAAGCGTCTGCATGACCATTCTATTGGTGGTTTGATTTCCAAGCAGGCGGCCATCACACGAATATTCTTAGTGAGGGTAGTGGAGAGAACTTTGTCTCAACGATGACCCAGTATCCCCTTTGCCTACCGTAAAACCCGGAAAGAGATCCTTGTGGCCAGAGAGGCCCATATTTGACCTGAGTAGAGATGATTTCGAGTGAGAAAGTGTTACCGAGGTAGTCATAATAGGACGCGGATAAAGTAAGCCGGGAAATCGAAATCTCGTCGGAAATAATCCAATAATTCAATAACCGCAATAGCGTCCTAGAAAGGGTAACAGAACAGATAAGTCGCATAATAGTTCGTGAGATTGCGTGCAAGACCAACTCTACCATGGTAGAGGCAGATGCGCTCCAACGACAGCGGAGGAAGTGGGAAAATGTGAAGCAATTCGTGGATACAAACTTGAAGGGTTACCAGAATCCAGGGTGTCGTAATGAGGATTTATGTAACGCAGATGACAATCCCCCTCTAGCGTATCTTCTTGTCCGAGTTCACATGCCACCACATGAATCCGTCATGATTAGGCTTACACAAGATGCGTCCTCCTGTATTCATAGAATGAAAAGGAGTAGCCAGGCGATGTATCATAAAATTTAAAGGTTCTAGTTTTCATTGCCTTCTTTAACGCCATCTAGCACGCACCGATCAAGGCTCACCGGTCACGGCCCGAGGCTTTCCATCAATGATTTTCGAGAGGATTGACAGAAGACCTAAGGTAAATTCATCATCAGCTCATTGCCGAAGAAAAGAACATAGCTCTGCTTAGAATCAGAGACGTCATTGTAATACGTACATGAGCTGTGACGAGACCTGTCATGCCATGCCAGACCTCTACTCATTCAGGCGCCAAGAAGAGTCGAATGTCGTTGCTATTTATGCCCAGCGTTCGCTATTGATGCCATGGTACAGCTAAACGCCCTATTGAAAACAAAGGGTCCGAACGCGGGGAGTTATATGCACCGGTGTCCAACACTTGAATATCGGGCCGACAGCACATGGGATGATGAAAAAAAACGGACCCAATGTTCCTCGGTAAACATAATTCGATACTGGAATTGATATCCCCCGCTGTGCATTCGAAGGCTTTGGATCGTTCTAATGAAATGAGGGCATCATGGTATAGAGCGCACACAAAGCGCGAAGCTTCGATATCACACCAGATCGATAGCGAGGGCAGAGAAACAATCAAAGTCATGTGTATTATAGCGCGCCAATTACCAGTCCTCCACTGACCTTATGGGCTTTAAAGGCAGAATTTTTGTAACAACAGAAATAACGTTACCATATGAAACGCATCAGTGGTACTCAAGACGCACTAGAAGCAGGGGCAGATAACGTTTTGGTCGTGCCTTTAGGCTGGCAGGGTCGGGGGTCCGAAGGTTGTCAGGAGAAGTTTGTCAACATCGCGGGGCATCCCCAGAATTATTACCGGTGTACATACCCAAGTAGGTCAGCGGATGCGAAAATTTGATGCGCGGAACACTTTCGGGAGGCACTTTCGACAACCCACTAGAAGGCAATAGAGTCGTCAGCGTCCGCATGAAAATGGGCCATCAGAACGATCGCCTGCGTGAGAACCGTGAACATGGAGCACAGCACACGCCAAAGAAACTGACATCAAGAATTGAATTGTTGAATAAGGCGATGAACGAAAGACGCCCGTAAAACAAGATGACTTCTAAACAGGGAAGATTCAGGTCGCCAGTCTAGGTTGTTGGACCTCAGAGCGGAGAAATACGTCGATTACAGTATGTGGGAAGAGTACGTACGTCTCACTTGGCAGTGTGGATGAGCTTTGTGTTATTGAACTGTGCAAAGGGACAGTCTAAGAATACGAGATTGACAGGCTACTCACATGAGGTGCGTCGCTATTAAAGTGGGGTCAGGTAAATAAGGTCCGATTGTAGCCAGCCAGGACGATGAAACTGCGCATTGATATCGATCGTCATTCCAAGAAAATCATGCTCGTATTCCCAGGACGGCTCCGCCAATTTCATCTTCACACCTAGCTCACGTATAACTGTATTGAAAAGCGAACGTTTCCCGCGATCAATAGCCTCCAAGTTGACAATGATGTCCACTAGGCACTACAAGGCACTGCCAGTACCCGCGAAGTATGCACAAAATGACGTAGGATCCAGCCAGGGAAGTAAAGTCGAGGCTATTAGCATTTTGACGGTCATCATTATACGGAGAATTCGTCGAGTCGAGCGAACGGCTAAAAAACCTGAACACGGACGTATTCAATTAAGCAGCTGATCTGTTGCGGTTCTTCGACAAAAAAACGTGCACCTACTGCTGAGATGTCGCATTGATTCGAAAACCACTTCATTGGTTGAGCGTAGCCTAAGCCAAGCATCCGGTCCCCCACTCCGAGAATGACCTGATCATGTCACAACCGAGTCGCTCCCAGTTGATCACATCACCCCGAAATCGGACCGCATCCAGGCGGACGTTTCTCTATTCAGCGATTCATGGAGCCCTTTACATTGAATACCGTTTCTTGCCACTCCGCAGGACTCTGAAAGAGTTGAATAAGTTGAGCGAAGTTAAATGTATTGTCGGCACTCCGGGCCGGAAAGACAAACGAGGATGGCTCTCAATGTCGATGGATCCGGTAAACGCGTGTTATGGCGATAAGGTTGACATGCGGTAACGAGTCCTGCATTGAGCCAATAAGTTTATTTTTCTATGAGGTTATTTTTTAGCGCCACAGTGGATCTGATCATGAAGAAAACGGGAACTGAACTGCGTTTTACTCACACGGGCTACGCCGTCTCTCCACCGCTAACTTCACAATTGCCAGACGAGTGGTGTTGTACCTTGTGTCACGATAAAGGTTACTTACCTACAGCCTTTGTGCAGAAATAGTTGGTGGACCTTGATTGATTCATTACGAAGTGGATGACGACTCAAAAGCCAGGCTCGGTCTTTCTTGTTCGAGAGCATCGGAGTATTGATAAGGTGCTGACAAAGGTAGTCGATGCCTTCAAGTTTGTCTTCCTCCCCTGCAAGCATCTTCCATGAACACATATTCAGGGATTGGGGTTCGATAAAGAAGTTCTCGCTACGACCTCTTCCAATGCAAATATGACGTCCTAATGAACTACACGATGAGCGTATTGCCTGAACTCAACACATTCCAAATCTGCCATCAGCCGTGAAGCTCGGGGTTCTACTACGGAATTCACAGGGAACTAGCGAGGCCCAACAGTTTGGGTATAAGATCAGTAGTGATACCGTCACACCGAGGATTCTGTTGAGATTGACATTTGTATAGACACCTGAAAGTGTGAGAGTTTTTCTTACTTCAGATACTGGACTGGAGCATGGAACTTGCTGTCAAGGCGAATGCGGTTTAAGTACAAGTTGCCGAAAATGCCGTTCGGTTATCAATTACATCAATTTGTACATAAACAACACGTGAATGATGCCCGGACGAAGCCGCCCGAAAGGGCAACTGCTTCTTTCCCATTCAATCGGCATATAACGCCGTTTGCGCAATGTCGTCTCTTTCCATCATACCCACCGTTCCTCCTAATGAAGACGGAAGGCGCCCCAGACTTTCTGAACACAAATATTTCTCCGGTTCACGATGATACTCTCCTCCATTTCTTTGGTCGGGAGCGTAGCGAGGACTCTGACGAGCAGGCGCCAGAGGCTGAATCATCTCGTCGAAATTCTCGCGTAACCTTCAACAAAGCGTACGTTTCTAATACGGCAGCGCGACTTTTCACTTATTCCATTCCCCAGATCCGGTGCATGTGTTCATTGCAAGTCTTTGAAGGTCTGCATCAATTTTTGGTTCTCAATTAGTCGCTTAAAGTATACAATTAGGTTCGCTGTGAATTCAACCCGGGCGAAAGAGCTTGTCAAAGGTGTCAAGCCGGGAACTATGAGTGTGTCCCCCGAACCCGCAAGAAGCGGAAACCTGCCCCGTACGCTGCTGTTTTTCATGTCTGATACTTGTTTACCTACGGCAACACAGTACCCACGAAGATCTGCAGACGAGGGCAATCAGCCAAGATCACCAAATACAGGCTTTACTTCTGCAGTTCGACAAACTCAAAGCTGACAACAAAATCCGGGATCGAATGTCACGGGCGCATTTGGAATACCTGGCAGGAAACCCCACGTCTGACCTCGGCGGTAGGTTCATCGCACGATTACAATTTCTCAAACATTATTGAACATGCCTCAGTTGCTTCCAAGTATACCCATCGCCCGGATAGATTCGAATTATCTTTTGGCGGCGATAGTCCGACCGAACATATCATACAATCCTTTTCCCCAGGTAGGATTCGGTCTTTACAGAAGGATATTTAGGCTCTAAATTAGCATCCAATTTAAGTGCATGAACAGAAACACGACATCGGTCACTCAATACCTCCCGACATTGTGAAGTACTGTTCCCTTACATCGGATGACATTCGGACGCTTTTCAATCTGTGCGTTGTTTATCCGCATAGAGTATGCGTTCATGTGCTGAATGTTTCCTAGCTTTTTTGAAAGAATTAATGTTTGTTCTGCTTCTCGATAGCAGTTATAGTACTTATCTGCTTTTTGATTAGCCCTTTTTCTCTATTCTCGACCCCGAACTTCATACTCCTGAATCGCTAATATGGGCTAGCCCATTTCTTTTTACCGTTAGTGCGTAACCTTTTGTTCTGCCTCTGACAATCATCCTAAAGATCGCTAACAGTATGTGCTACCGCGTCTCGGTATTACCACTTGCAGCCAGAGCTCTATTACCAAGCTCTAGATTTCGCGCGCGACGCAGCCGGAAAGGCTTTAGTGGATGGCATTAAGAGTGTCGATATATGTCAAGCCTACCTCATAATGGCTGTTTATGCTGCTCCTAGGAAGAAGTGGGAAGAAGATCGCCGATGGGTTTTGATGGGTGTAGCTATACGGTATGCTCCAGGCCTTCTAGTCGAAGTTCGGTCTCTCAGAATTGGTTATAGCATGGCCTTGGAATTAGGACTTAATAAGCCACCGCCACCGCAGTGTAGCGAGCGCGAGGCTATGGACAGAACCAGAACGTGGTAAGCATTTTTTGCCAGTGCTTGTGTTCGTTGAATGACGTGGCTATTGTCACAGGCTTAATTGCTACTGCGCTGACGCCTCACACGCAATACAGTTTGGGAAAATACCAATGATCAGTTTAGATGATCATATGGCGGTGCACTCTGAAGGCTGGTACAAGGCTTCACGCAAGAATTTGCCCTTTGATGTGCACCTTTGCGCTTACGTGCAAATAATTGTAATCATGGCTCAATGGCGTAAATGCATTGGTGAAGGAAATCTACGACAACGAATCCGCGATGTAGGTAGTCCATGCATTATGTGTCAAGCATTTCATTTCAATTTTATACAGGGCTTCGATATCGTTGCAGCGGCCATAGAGACGGAAGAACGTCTTGACCGGGAACTGCAACTTTGGGTTAGTCGATACGACGAAGAGTACAGTTATAATCGTAAGTCTGTCACCTACTTGATATTCAATGACTATTCAACCTTACGAGTGCTAGCCCTCCAGATCTGCGCGTATCGTGGGAGCACTACGCATATGTAGGATTCAATTTTTAGACCCCTTTTTCGTACGCTGAGCGACATTCAGGATTACCGCGTACCTGAGATTGGTGGTCCTGGCGGTCGCCTTTCAACACGCTGCAAAATCCGGACTCTCTCGAGACTCCGAGGTGCTCACACGGTCCATCGATGCTGCACGATCTGTCATTCAGATTACGGTGGAACGGCTTTATCCTACTGGACATCTGCGCTACGCGATGGAAGCCAACTTCGTTTATGTTTCCTTTGCAGCCGCTTACTTGGTTAATGTAAGGGTTCCGTATCTATCGCTACTTCTCTTCTGATGGTTCCGGGGTTTTAGCTTCTGAGAGCCAAATTTTTGTCGCTTCTATCACAAGAAGTTCAAGAGGAAATCATATACAGCGTCAATAAACTCATCAGAGTACTGGCATCTGATAAAGTGGCCCTGGATGATCGCCATGCTCCTGCTTTATACTCTCGTTTCTTAGCCAAATTAATGGCAAAAAACGTACCCCACCTTCGCTACACCGAATCCGGTGATAATAATTTAAACTCCTCATCTTTTGGCGATGGGGATGTTCAGGTGCCGCCGCCGAATGAATTTTCTTGGCCCGATATCCGTTATTCAGATTCCCCTCCAAGCGCTAATGCGGAGTCAAGTGACGGCATACCTCGTCGTACCCGCGAAGCGGATATGGATTTTAGTTTGAACAACTTTGGTATGACCCATCGAATTTCGTCACACTCGATTGATGCTGATCTGCAGCTTCCCATATCAGTGAGGGCCGTATCCCAAGATGTTCCTACGACGACATATGACACGGAGACTTGGCCTTCCTGGAGTGGGCCATGGGCAACGCAAGACACTGCGCTTTACAATAACTGGTCCCAGTTTAGCCCAGGCTGGAGACATTGATTGTTTCTGGTGTGATTTCAGAACATTTACATCGTTATATCTCTCTGTTGCTTATCTGCACTTAGCCACTGTATTTTTGTCTCAATTCTGTGGATAACCTCTACTATTTTACTTTTAATCATGTCGGTCAAAACCATGCTATCTCTTTGCTATGTAGCGTTATATTGTTATATGTTTAATCTTTGTTGTAGTCGTACTAATCGTTTTGGTGTAAAGGGAATTTTACTTTCATTAAATGTCTTGCTTATGTCGACTGTACTTACGTCAGACAACAGTAGTAAATACATCCCGCGCTTCAAGTTCCTCTTGTCGAATACATCTGCGAAGCCGGAGGTCGCAGGCATGACCACTGCGAGAGCAAGAATTGAATCAGTGGAGTCCGTAAATCTTTATTCTCTCGATGGAGTGTCTTCGTGGTGACCACAGCACTGCAGAAAGGCGTTCCATAATCTGTTTCGCTCCGGCACCTCTCTTGCGAAGATTAAGGATGCGTCTTTAGCGGACCGTTTATTTCCTTTCTCTGACGATGTCCTGGAAATTCCTGGGCGCAGCATTGCGTGGAAGGTGCGCGTGGATCCATCTTCATCAGCAATCTGCCTCACCTGTATAATAGCTCTTCCTCGTACAAAGCGAACCCCTCAAAGCTTTAGTAGAAGCTGATTCTTCTCCATTGCTTGATTCTTTGGGCGAGACTCGAAAGCAGTATGCGGCGTTGTTACTGGAGAAGATGCGAGCACCGGATGGAAGCTATGAAGACGGATTCGTCGTACCAGGGTCATTGCCATCGCCAAAACGTGAATCTAGACTGGAAGTCAACCTCGACAGGAACAATCCTCTGAGTTTACATACAGAGGTACGTTATGCGTGCTTGATTCTTTGCTAACATCCTCAAATGACATGATAGAATCCTTGGACTGAATGGTTTGCTTCCGTTGAACTGCGGAAAACGATTCTACAAGACGTTGAGCGAACGTGAGTCGTGACTATACTCGATACCTGCGTAACTGAGACGGTGGTTAGGTTTCCCGACATTGATTTCTTCCGACTGCCTGATGTGCAAGCCCAGCTAACTAACATCCTTTTTATTTACTCCGTCATGCATCCCACCATAGGCTATCGGCAAGGTGACTTCAGCTTGAATGCTTGCACCGTTCTGCCTGACTGTTGTGTTGAGGTATGCATGAGCTGCTGGCACCGCTATATTACGCTGTCGAATATGATTCGATATCCGAAGACGACCAGGAATATGTTCACGATTTCAAAGTACAGGAAATGTGTTCTAAACCTTGGACTGCAGCCGATGCTTGGTGTCTCTTCAACGCAGTCATGCAATCTGCCTCTCAATGGTATGAGTGGCGGGAGCCTCCCCTCGACGCAAAAGGACGATCCGCGCTACCCTCTCATGTTCATTTGCATATTCCTGGAGGTCCTGTCGATTTAAAGCCTTACGTACCACCCATTGTTCAGACGTGCAACAACATACAGGCCAATTTCCTACGGACAACAGACCCACAACTATGGCAGCGACTCCAAACAACCGGCATAGAGCCCCAAATTTACGGAATGTAAGCTCAGGTCAATCATCCCAAAATCTTTGAATATTCATAGCACAGTCCTCTGGCAGTCGATGGCTGAGACTTTTGTTTACTCGGGAATTTAGTCTCCCAGATGCAATGAAATTATGGGATGCACTTTTCGCGTGTGATCCATCCTTTGATCTGGCTCCATGGATCTGCGTTGCAATGCTAATACGTATCCGCAATGAATGTGAGTTTGCTGTACTTTGCGTTTTCTCGCTGACAACGATATATGACAGTATTGCCATCCGATTATTCCACCCAGCTCACTGTCTTATTGCGCTACCCGTCAGTGCCACGCTCATTCGAATATGGCTCCCCGGTGCATCCAACAAGCCTGCTAGTACGGCAAGCGCTGGCTTTACAAATGTCTCCAACACCTTCTACGGGGGTTCTACTGGTATCTGAAAATCGCAATCTATTGAACATATCGATGGATGTACCAGAAACTCCACCTGCTCCTCGCAGGCGGTCTACACCACTTGCTCGAAATAGACCACTTTCAACTCCGGCGGCTTCTGGGAGCAGTAACGCGGTTCAAGGGCACGCCCGACAACAATCGTCTCAAAGTTTAGGGTTTTCCGAGATGCTTGCTCGTGGAATCTTAGAACGAGGCGAAAGCTTGGGTATTAATAAGACTTTAATGAGTGCTGTGTCGGAACTAAAGGTAAGGCATATCTACCCGTTACACCATCCGTTCTGAATACTCATGTATACAAGCGCAACATTCCTGAACTTGCTTCATCGCTCATGCGCGCGCCAGCCAATGCATACCAAATGACCGATGAGAATATAGGAGAACAGCCACCTTGGGAACATCGGTCTCGGCTCGAGATGGAAAAGGAATTATCCGACCTTCATGCCATGAACAAAAGACTCGGTGATTCCTTGGGATGGATCGTCGATGTCCTACTTCAGGATGAAGATCAGGCAAATGCAGAGCACCTACGAAAGCAACGACGGCAGGCCATCGAGTCCCTTTCGTATGTTAGAGACATTCTGATCAGTCAATCGACGGATGACATTGAGGAGGAGAGGCTGTACAGCGAAGAAGAGAATGCAAAACGGAAGCGGGAAAAGGCGAAGCAGGCTGATGTGGTTGAGGTTCTTCAGCCAAAGATACCTACCCCGGTGAAACCCAACCCTGCGAGAGGTAAAGGGTCGCGCTCTTTACCGATTGCCAATACGCCGCCAGCTGGACGTATGTCGTCATCTTTGAGCCAGAATACCAGCCCTGCCCGGCTAGCACCTTGGAACTATACCCGGTCAAACTTCTCGTCGCCTACATCCTTACCTGAGACGTTATTACCTCGGCCTCCACCCCCCACTTCTACGACAATACCAAGATCGGCATCTGACGGCCGACGAGATAAGACGTCAGAAGTACTGCAAGATCCGCTGGGGGCGCTGCATTGACGAAAGCACATGTTATTTTGGATGAAAGGGTAGCAATAGTGTAGGACATTTTAGAACTTTGTAGACTTACATATAATATTGTCTTATGCGGGCGCTTGGGAGTTAGTAAAGCCGAAAGCCGAAAGAAATCACGGGGATGTGATTGGTTGAGGTCTTGGTCGGGAGAGCTCGTCACGATCGGAGCAGACATTCTCCAACCTACGTCCATCTGGTCCGGGCGTTCCCCTTTTCCTCGTCCTCACCGCCCACCATGCTCAGCAGGCGTCTTACTAGATCTTTTCTACGTTCTCAGTCCTTTCATTCGTCTGCTGTCGCCAGGAAAGTCGTTGCGACCAACCCTGTCAAAGCTGAGGAGGTCAAGGTATGGTCAACATGTCCTTAGAGCTCCTCAATACCCTATCAACAAGCGTTTTGCAGTCATGGTCGTCCGGGAATTACCCTCTCATTGAACATGAATACGACGCCATCGTTGTGTGAGTGTTCCCCGCGTACAAACCTGCAACCCCGCATTTATGTAATCTCAGAGGTGCTGGCGGTGCTGGGTTGAGAGCAGCATTTGGCCTGGCAGAAGCTGGCTTCAACACTGCGTGTATCACCAAACTTTTCCCAACGCGAAGTCATACTGTAGCGGCCCAGGTAGGTTGGCTCTTCGTCGCACATGCATCCGATTCTCACCATCAGTCAGGGAGGTATCAATGCTGCGCTTGGTGTACGTTTCAATCCATTGCACACAAGTTTCTATTGATGTTTGGTTGTAGAATATGACAGAAGATGACTGGCGATGGCACATGTATGACACAGTAAGTAAAATAGTTTCTGACGACCGCTCAATATGCTCATTCTTCTTCCAAAGGTTAAAGGCTCTGATTGGCTTGGCGATCAGGATGCCATTCACTATATGTGTCGCGAGGCGCCTAGTACTGTTATTGAGGTATGTCAGATATGAAGTCATCGACAAGCTGAAAACGTTGACCAATTTTCGGTAGCTGGAACATTTTGGGGTCCCATTCTCTAGAACCAAGGAGGGAAAGATATATCAGCGCGCCTTTGGAGGACAGTCATTGAAATTCGGTAAGGGCGGGCAAGCCTATCGTTGTGCTGCCGCTGCGGATAGAACCGGCCATGCGCTCCTCCACACGCTTTACGGACAATCTCTTCGTCACAACACCAACTTCTTCATCGAATATTTCGCTTTGGATCTCATCATGCAAGACGGCGAATGTGTTGGTGTCATTGCCTTGAATATGGAAGATGGCACTCTTCACCGTTTCCGAGCTCACAAGACGGTTTTGGCTACAGGAGGATACGGTCGCGCGTACTTCAGTTGCACGAGTGCTCATACTTGCTCCGGCGACGGTAACGGTATGGTTGTACGAGCAGGTCTTCCCCTTCAAGATCTTGAATTCGTCCAGTTCCACCCTACCGGTATTTATGGTGCTGGATGCCTCATCACGGAAGGTCAGACTTTTAATACTTTAGCACATGGACCGCTATAAATGTCTCATAGGTTCCCGTGGGGAGGGAGGCTACCTACTGAACTCGGAGGGTGAGCGTTTCATGGAGCGCTATGCACCCACCGCGAAGGATCTTGCGTCTCGTGATGTCGTTTCCCGAAGTATGACTATCGAAATTCGCGAAGGACGAGGAGTCGGACCCGAAAAAGATCATATCTACTTGCAATTGAGCCATCTCCCTGCCGAGGTTCTTCACGAGCGATTACCCGGTATCTCCGAGACTGCAGCTATTTTCTCTGGTGTTGATGTTACTAAGGAACCTATTCCTGTCCTCCCAACCGTCCATTACAACAGTCAGTGTCACTATAGGTTTCTAACATTGCTTCTTATTTATTTTTTTCAGTGGGAGGCATACCGACGAAATACACGGGCGAAGTTCTCACTATCGATGAAAATGGCAATGATAAAGTGGTTCCTGGATTGTACGCTGCTGGTGAAGCGGCGTGCGTGTCGGTTCACGGTGCTAATCGTTTGGGCGCTAACTCGCTTCTGGACATTGTCGTTTTCGGTCGGGCGTGCGCACACCACATCAGGGATACGTTAACTCCTGGAACACCCCACAAGGCTATTCCTGAGGAGGCAGGAATTGAGAGCATTGAATATCTGGATAAGATCAGGTACAGGGCATTCTCTTGGTGTCTGCACATTGAATCCTGACTTTGGTCATAGGAACTCTGACGGGCCTGTACCAACCGCTAAAATCCGTCTTGATCTCCAAAAGGCCATGCAAACCGATGCGGCTGTGTTCCGGTCTGTCTGCCCGCTCATTCATAAAGCCATGACATGCTAAACGGGTTGCAGAACCCAGGAATCACTAGACGAGGGCGTTAAGAAAGTCAGTGAGATTTACAAGACCTATAGCCAAGTTGGAATCAAAGACAGGAGCATGATCTGGAACTCGTATGTCGTCCACCAACCCTGAATTCTGTACTTGACTGAACTCCTTTCAGCGATCTAGTTGAGACACTCGAGCTACGAAACATCCTTCAGTGTGCAATCCAGACCATTACCTCTGCAGCAGCTCGAAAGGAGTCGCGTGGTGCTCATGCTCGTGAAGATTTCCCTGATGTACGTGTTCTTTCCACATTGATGAAGACATCAGACAGATGAACCACGATTTCCCTTAGCGTGATGACGAGAAGTGGATGAAGCACACCCTGTCATTCCAGCGCGATGTGAACGAACCGGATGTCGAACTGACATACCGACGCGTCATTGACACCACGTTAGACGAAAATGAGTGCAAGCCTGTACCACCATTCAAACGAGTGTATTAGGAACTATTTTTACTTTTGCTGTGACACGTTAACTCTGCAACTGCATGACTGCCTTTCGGATATATTTTATTGACATTGAAAGCAATAAAAGTCGTAAAACAAAAACAAGACAGATCAGTTCAGTTCAGAAATTATGTCAAAGGTCCATCGAGATCAAGTCGGTTGAACAGTGCCTCAGAGAAGTATCGAGCACGGACGGATCGGCCACCAAAATACCGCCCATCCATCTCGCGTACAGTCTTCCATGCTCCTGCAGGACCAGCAAATAAGACGAAAATGCGCACTGCGTCTGCTGGATTAGAACGAGATGGGTTCACGAGATGGACCACCACTCTTTCAACTGTTCCGTTTTTGGAACATTCGTCGCCTGCATTTATTAGCCATGACCACACTCCGCAGAGAGAGACTCACCGATTTCTTCTCTTAGATCGCCGTCATCAACATCCTCAGGACCAACCATATTCGTGAGAACCATCACCCTGCTCGGTGTTCCAAACCGTTCCCTATCCTCTCTCGTTTTGGCATCTTCATTGTCGTTGATAATCCGGCCCCGATTAGTCCCCGCGGCAACGCCCTTTACACCTTTATTTTTCATCTGCTTCACAGCCAATGCATTCACGATTCCAGAGCCGTCTGCACCCAAACCTTGTCCCTCCTTGTGACCCCACTTCGCCATTAGTCGTGCAGCGAACCCATGCGGGTCGGGTCTAGAAGTCCAATTCATTCAGTAAGATTCATATCCATGTGAAAGATTAAACACGGCTTGCCGCTTTGATGACCCTGCCGAGTCTTCAGGAGGCGAAGGTGTTGTCGGTGTAGCACTAGCCAAGGCACCTAAGCGTGCAGCAATTGCCGCCGCGGCTTTGACCTTTTCGTCTATTATAGCTTGGAGAGCTGCCGCCGGGGGTCCTGGAGGAGGTGGTGGAACAGACGGTGGGGCGAAAGGATTGTAAGCAAGTTCAGGTGGTGACGGAGGACGGGGTGCCAGTACTGGTACTGGTACTGGTCCTGGCGCTGGCGCTGGTACTGGCGGGCGACTGCTCATTGCCAAACGTCGGAGATACGCCTCGTCACCTGTCTCAGTCACAGGAGGAGGCACAGGGGCAGTGGGACCCGGAATGTCTTCATCCTGAGGTGGCGAAGGCACTCGAGGGGGCTGAGGCCTCGACAAGGCGAGTCGGCGCTGGTATGCTTCGTCGCCAGTCGTATTCTTGTCGACGGTAACCGCTGGTTGAGCGGGACGACCAATGCCATGTTTCTCATCATCGCCTCTGGACCAGTGGTCGTAGTGTTCATCATATCGACCTGTTGAATAATCGGACCAAGTTGACTTGCTACGTAAGTGAACGCACCAGTTTTGCGCGGCCGCTCGTCTTCGGATGATCCACCGTCGCTGTCTGTATAATCGCTGCTCCGTCCCCGCTTGCGGTGCTGTTCAGCTAAACGTACCCGTCTCTCAATCTTTTCCTTCTGCCTCCAGACTTTGAACTCGTTGTAGTCATTTGGCTTCAGGAGATCATACGGTTCCGTCGGATCCCAGACAGCTACGACTGGCTGGTTTTTATGCTGAATGATAGTGAGGATTGAAAAAAAGAAAGTATGTCTCAAACCATGCACCTTTCTGCCTTTGCCTTTCCCGCCCTTCTTCTTCTGTCCGGCTGCTCTGAACCCGTTGACATCCTCTTCGAGCACCATCGAAGGTGGCTTGACTTTCTTGCCCCATGTCGGGGCGGGTTCCTGTACGGGTTCCGATGGCTTGGGCGGCTCGACCAAAACGGGGGGCGCAAAGATGACCGCCGAAGACGAGACGGTTGCAGAAGCGAGAGCCGCGCCAACGGGGAGCCTGGGCGCTGCTGGTTTCGATTTTTGCTGATTTCGTCGTACAGGCGCGAATGCAAGGGCAGCGGACCACCCTTTATCATAAGAACAAGGGGAGCATTTCAATAAGAAGCTCTAAACAGTCAAGGGTGTAGTAGATGAGGAATACCGGCTGTGGATTTTGCACCTTCTGGCGCAGCTGCAGGGGTTGCTTGTGGTGTCGGTATGGCTACCGGCTGTGGTGTTGGTTCGTTAACTGGCGGTTCGAGAGTAGAGGCTGGCTGAGATGCAGAAGATGGTACGGCAGCACCAGACGAAAACTGGATACCGCCGTACAGACCCCCTGCTCTGCTCGACATGGTGGGAAAACAAAGAAATAGAATATTGGCGATACAAGTACAATATTTTCGTAATTGCATAATAAATAAATATTTAATTCATTCCTTCTCAAGGGCGTGCAGTGTGCATTTACGCCTTCTCCGTCGTGCGACCGACGCTTTTCCAAGCGTCATCTAAGGTCAACTTGTGAGCGTACAGGATGTCTGTAAAGCGCTTCAAAATGCACCATTCCTGTTGGGATCGTCATTCAGAGGAGCAATATGAGTGGACTCTATGATCCCTGGGCGCGCTTCAATGACGCCGGCTGCCTGCCTCATTGCGTGGGCAGCTTGTCGGTCGCCTTTGAAGTGAGCACCAGCACCAGCACCGTGTGCCTTGCTGGTAGGATGAGAGACCTACCCACCCCATGAGTCATAGTCAGCCAATAAACAGGGGAGAAACGATACAAAATTGGTGTCCATTGGATTAGCATTGTTCGACGATGCAGTCGGGTTTGCAACCCCAGGATGCATATCGGCGCCCATAGCGCCTAAAGAAGTGTCGTTCAAGGACATTGCGAACAGTTCAGCTGGGTCCGAATGTCTCGCGGAGCCCTCTATATAGGATTCCAGTGAAACATGACGCCCGGGCTGACGCATGTATGACGCCTCCAACAGTCAGGCGACAATAAAAAAATGAATTAGTGGTAATATGGTTTATCCGCGTTCAAAAAGTATCTCTCTCGAACGGCCCGGCTGAGTACGTGAATAGCAAAGTCGCCAGCGTCAATCATGGCCCATTCGTTCAGCATTCTTCCTTTGAGATTTGGCGGTATGGGCAGTGGAGGTTTCACCTCAAGCAACTGCAAAAAATTGGTCTACAGGACAAGCTAAGCAGTACGAAGTACTCACTGTTTTTCTTACGACACGAACTACTGATTCGATTGCTCCTCTGTTCTCTGTTCCCTCTTTCACCTGGCCCTCTGGTCAAAGCACTGTCGAGTATTGACTCCACAACCACTCACCTGAGCAATGACGACCCAATTCCAAAGCCCATAAGGCAAATCATACAGAGACTCGCCAGCATTTGTTCCCCCGCGTCGCCTCCGTCCCTGGGGTAACCGGTAAGGAAGAGGCGGGCCCGGACTGGGTAACCTGGGTCTCTCCACGGTCAAAAACGACGTATCAAGATGAGGCAGAGGCGCAAGCTTCGCGTAGAGCTCCCTCACGGGCTCCGGCGCATCCGACGGGATTGGCGGAGCAGAACCCGACACCTGCGGCTTCGGGACGGGCACCTCTTGGTTAACGAACCACGGAATCCTCGACGACTCGGTGAAATATCGAAATTGGCGCGAACGACGCGGTGTGAGTCGACGAAGAGTTTGCATGGTATAGAGAAGCAAAGAGTTATTTATTGATTATTTTCAATACCTGGGGTACGCCGAGTGACGACGTCATACGAAAAATTGAGAGCCGCTTATATACATGTTAACCTGACGCCGTCCATTGGTTCGTCGTTGCATATGTCTCTATGGCTCCCCCGCCCTTTGCTTGCTCGTTCCTATAGCCACATCCTGCGCATACACCCCGGGCCAGGCCCCGTCTTTCCCCGCGTATATCTCCGCGCAGCAGCCCCTTCCTCGCGTCTTCGTTTCCAGAGCACGAAATCTCCTGACCAGCCAGCAGTAAAACCCAGCCCACCCGTAAAGGCCACGCCGCTGCTCCCTCGCGTCTGGAAAAAAGTCAAGCATGAGGCGGCCCACTACTGGCACGGCTCCAAGCTTCTCGTCTCCGAGGTCCGTATTTCGGCGAGGCTGCAGTGGAAAATCCTGCATGGAGAGGTCTTGACGAGGCGAGAGCGGAGGCAGGTATGCTGCTTGTAAACTTCTCTGTGAAGAATCAATTGCTGATTTTTGCGCTTCAGCTCAAACGGACAACCCAAGATCTCCTACGGCTCGTCCCGTTCGCCGTCTTCATCATCGTGCCGTTCATGGAACTGCTACTCCCCGTCGCGCTCAAGCTCTTTCCCAACATGTTGCCGTCTACGTTCGAGGACAAGTTTGCCGCTGTAAGTAATTTTATGCTGCGTGTAGCTCTTCGACTAACAGACTATTACAGCAAGAAAAAGAGCGCAAGCTACTCCGTGTCAGACTTGAAATGGCAAAGTTCCTTCAGGAGACGCTGCGTGAATCAGGTTTAAAGGCCAATGCGCACATAGTAGGCAGCGAGGCATTCAAAGAATTCTTCCGCAAGGTGCGAGAACTAGCTAACACTGTGGTATAACTGTGTTCAATTCTTCCAGGTTCGTTCCACTGGCGAGTCACCGTCTGCCACCGATATCATCAATGTAGCCAAACTGTTTGACGACGACCTCACCCTCGACAATCTCTCTCGTCCTCAACTCGTCTCAATGTGTCGGTACATGGGTTTGAACGCGTTCGGAACGGACAACTTCCTTCGAGGCGCTATTCGGTCGCGGCTTTTGCATATCCGTCGCGATGACCAGCTTATTGAATCGGAAGGCGTCGATGAACTCTCCACAGCCGAGCTTCAGGCAGCCTGCCAATCGCGCGGCATTCGTACTTCGGGCGTTTCTCCTGCAAGACTGCGGGAGGAACTTACGACGTGGATCAATTTGCATCTGCATAACAGGGTCTCCGGTGTTCTCCTGGTCCTGGGAAGGGCTTTCCACTTTGATAGAAAGGCCGGTGAGAACGAGGATGGAAAGACAAACGTTATCAAGAGTTTGGAGAGCGTCCTGAGTGGTCTACCTGATAACTTGGTATGTTTTATATTCTGACTTTAATTTCGTGCTCACGATGGTCTTCAGTTGAACGAAGCCGAGCTCGAGGTTGATTCAGACAAGGCCAGTTATAAACAGAAACTTGAGGTTTTGCAACAGCAAGAAGAACTCATTGAGGACGAGGAAGAGCAAGAGCAAAAAGAGGAGGACGCGCGCCGTGCAAAGAGGGAAGCAGATGAACTCGAGGCGGAAACTGCTCGTGCACTTCTTCCTGATTCTGAAGTAAGTTAATCGAGGTATCTTTTGTGAATAATATTGACCATCGTTTAGCTTATGCCGGAAGGCATCGAGTCAGAGGACGCTCGTATGACCTCGGAGCAATTGAAGGAACTTGCTGAAGCGCTGTCTGTCCTGTCGGCAAAATCTAGCGTTTTGAAAGAGCGCGACGAACTGAGAGCGCTGATGGAAGAAAATCTCTTGGCGGAAGAAGATCCCAAGTCACCTTCTGGGGCACTGACGAAACGTATACGGACTATGCTTACCAAGATTGATTCTCGGATGCAAGACTACGATTCACGAGTGGGTAGCTCGTTGCAGATGATCTCTGCGGATGCGCAAGGGCGGATTTCTGTGGCCGATCTGGAAAAAGCATTGGCTGTGATTAAGCACAAGCCGGACGACGAAGTGGGGCAAGCGGTGATTCAGAAGCTTGACGTAGACAAGGATGGGTTCGTGGAGTTGGAGCATGTACTTGGACTGGTGAGGGAAGAGGGTCTGGGTATCGTGGTGGACGACGAGGCGCAGACGCTTATTGGAGAACTGAAAAATTCGAAACCGCGGAAGGAAGACATTGTTCACGAGGGATAGACGTTGGAGTTTAGAGTGGTTATACTTATGTATTCAAGTAATACTGGGGTAGTATCCTATAATGCGACTAGTGAGAAGAAATGAGGTGCCAACGTCCAGCTCTAGATAATAGTAATGAAAGCACTCGAATAATACATTCAAATGTCGTGCCATAAATTTTTTAAAGAGATGATGGTTCGTTAGTTGGGTACTAGGACGGGGGTTTTGGGCGGCCCTATGTGTCGCTTTCTGCGGCGACCTCTGTGTCGACATCATATGTCTCTGCCCAAAACCTGCCTGCTTGGAGGGCGAGGACGCCGGTGAGGGCGACGCTGCAAATGAGATTGCTCGACGCCAGGTCGAGAGTGGCGCTTCGTAGGATGATAGGGATGGCGTCTGTGAGTTTGTGGGGCGGGAGAGAGGTGAAGTCGGAGTATACGACTAGGAAGGGTTTAGTATGCAAGTTACAAAAATAGTACCACGCCAACCTGGTATCACAGAGTACAGATACATGGCCACCGTGGTGCCAAACAAAACTGCAAGCCATTGTCAGAAGGGCAACGCGAGCTCAAAGGTGCTGGGGCTCACATATACTGCCGCCGTCAAACATGAGATTTCCGGCCTCGCCGTCTCTGAGGCTGAGGAGGATGGTGACTGCGCCGGTGAGGACGGTGAGGGCCATGGCGTAGTACATCTCAACGGGGGCCTTTGTGAGGATGGAGTAGTAGGCTGCGGCGATCCATAGGTTTTCGTCTGTGACGGGGGATTTCCAGAGCGTCAGGGCGTCGGCGATCCAGTGCGTGAACAGCTGGCCTAGACGGGGGTTGGACCTGGGTTATGAGAGGGATGGCGTGTACGCACCGAGAAGGAAACTAGTCACACAGACAACGATGCTCGCCCGTAATCCCATCGCTGCTTCAACTAGAGGTACAATTGGCATGTGATAATTCCATTTCTATTTTCAATTACTAATTACGGTAATTTATATCGCGGGAACAAAATCTCGAGGAAACACCTGTCGCACGTTTATGTTGATCCTCGTTGTGCTCATGTAGCTGGCATACCGTGCCCAGTCCTCATCCACACTTTCAGAGAGATGCGGTGGGAGTGTGTCATCTAGTATACGCGGAACGCCTGTCGGTGGTTAGTACCCTGTTCGTGCTGCACAAGGTCCAAGGTTTACCGTGATATGCCCTTCGACAGGCAGGACCAGACATGATCACGACATCTCCAGACCGAAGAAGAATCGGGACAGGTTCAGTGTCCCGTGTGAGTCCTCCAATCAGAAAGACGGCTGCGTTGCCGAGACTGGGGGCCATTAGACGCAAGTCGGAATGCAGGACGCGTACGTACGATATGGATACTAGCGGGGCGGTAGCGCATACTTCAGAGCGGTCAACGTGCGCCATCAGGGTGTCCTGAAAGAGAGTCAGCCAAGGCTTTGACTGAAAAGTAGACACCCACTTTTGTCTGGTAGAAATTCACGATGCCAGCGTCCGGTTCTGCTGGACATGAGTGCCATCGAGCAAATCCACAACTCAGTCACACACCATAACTCTCGTTCCACGACTTCCAAGAAAGATACTCATCACCCCACTCCATCTCATCCGAAGCATTATATATTTCGTCCCAGTCAATTATTCGTACAGCCTCTTTACAAACATTGCTCAAAACATCGTCAACGAGGGCCTTACCCTTTGCAAAGTCATATTGCTTCGTTCCCCAGTGGTAGAACCATCCGATGTTTGCCCACCGTAGTTTGCGCAGGAGATGGGAACATGGCAGCGGCTGGGCAGTCGTTGATGGAGTCGGCGGAGGTTTGGGCGTTTCCACCATGGTCTTGAAGTTGTCGGGGCTTGCTGGGGTATTGTTTACTAGCTGCCGGGGCCCGGTGCTCTCAGACGAAGGGTCCGCGGGCCGTGGTTGTACTATCAGATCTTGGTCTGCATTCCAAAGACCCTCTTCCGGAAGAAAATAGTGGGTGTCCAAGTTCGTCGGATTGGGATGTCGCGCCTGGCTGGATAGCGACCAACGAATGAGATCTTGCTGCTCCTTGTGTGACAGAAAAGAGGGAAGAACGACAAGACCTGAAAAAGTGTTAGCATTCAACGGCGCTTTGAACATGCACTGACCAGGTATCGATGGTACCGCGTACGCCCTTCTCGCACCTTTCAGTTCTCTAAATTCAACGGCTTCCGAGCGTCCGACCCAGACCCCAGCCTCGATTTCCTCTGATCTTGCGTCGTCTAGTGTAGCGAGGTCCAGGACATTAGCGAGGCTGGGAGGCGGGAACCGCGCCTTGTACATCTTCTCGGCAGCCCTAAACGGTGTCCAGTCTGCGTCAACTGCATGATTTCTATTCTTCGTCGTCTTTTGGTGCAGGCGTTGCGCTTTCTTGTAGGCGGCGCTAGAGGTATCGTGAAGGGAAGGCATCACTGACCGGCATCTCCCGGCCGCTCCTGAACCTTAAACTGTACAGTTCTGCTCTTTTCCCACGCACTCTCCTCCTCCAGCACCTTTTCGCTCTCGGTATTATCTTTCACAGTCGAAATGGAAAACGACCAGGTAAGGGTTTCTGGTATATCTCGTGTGTTTCTGGTACTCATTATCTATGTGAACAGGGTGCTCTCGTTGACCTCTACGTTCCCCGCAAATGCGCGGCTACCAGTGCGCTTTTTCTGGCCTTGGTTTTTGAATGTGGACTCATGTATCGCTAGACCGTCTGATCACCTCCAAGGATCATGCATCCGTTCAAATTAACATTGCCGATGTTGATGCTAACGGTCGCGCTTTGGGCACGTCCACGACGTTTGCCCTGTGTGGACAGGTGCGGTCGCAGGGAGAGAGCGATGATGCTTTGAACAGGTTGGCGACTCAGGCAGGCCGTAAGTTGTGCTTTTTCAGTGTATATGTTTTGATCTCATTTCCCGCCGTAGTGCTTAAAAACGTCTGGTCTTACCAAAAGTGATTCTCGATTCACCATTGTTCTGTACTTTGAGATTACTTGTCTATCGAATCACATACATAAACATCATTTTCCCAGTGTGATAAATTCGAGTTGTTTAATTAATTTCTTTTCAACCACGTGGTTGGTGGCGATGACGTATCCCAAATTGGTTGCTGCGCTGCTGTGCAGTTGAGTGATGTACATCATCCCTCCCAATGGGCGAAGACATTTCTTCCTCTCTTGAGAGCTCCATTTCTGCATTTTCTACAAGCTCAGTGCGTCGCATCCGTTTTCATCAGCGCCATCTAAGCCTTATATTGCAACAGTCCGATTCTATGGTGGAGATCAAGCGCACTGATTCTGTTCTCGGATCTTCTGGAGCCCAGCCCCTGGAGGAGGACAGATACCGATTGGTGTACTCAAAGAGCAAGGTGTATGTCAACCCAACGGCGTATGCCAGGGATAACATCCCCGGCTTTGTGGCCCTTGTGAAACGAGTGCGTGCAACTCAACCAAGCTCGATTAATGAATGCTCAATTGTTGCAGGAGGCCGTCAACCCGACATATCTTCTCGCCTGGATTCCGGAGACGCTGTTGCATGAAAGGGGGTCCGATGAGTGGGACAAGTTCGTCAAGATTGAGGAAAAGGCCCCCATTGACGACGAAGATGACGGTGAGCTCCACTGGTATGACTGTATTCAGTTTGACTTGATGGGCTGTAGATGTCGTCCTCATCGACCTCCCGACACAGCGACCCGAGTCCTATGCATTCTCCGTCCCCTTGACCTCAATATATTCTCTGGTCCTCTACCCGCCATCCTTCTCGTCTTGGCGTGCGTTGTCGGTTCAATTCTATTCTTCAATGTTAACCTGAATTCATCTAGATGGCTCCGTCGGAATCAACCTCATCAACGGCGACACACTTCCTACCTTGTACTTTCACGACGATGAATCACGTTCTTTCACCATGCCTGTGCCGCAACCGCAGCGGAAGCGAAACAGCGTCACATCCTATCCGCCGGCGCCATCGCCTTCCGTAGCACTGAAATCACCTAATCCCAATTCATGGGGCGGCGAGGACCTCCTGACCCGGCTGCGTTCATATGCCCATGTTTTGCGATCTACCCTGCAACCTTCACTATTCCTCATCGACCCTTCCCGAGCAGACATTGAGGCACACTCAACCCAAGTATTCGACGATGATGCTGTAGACGATATCCTCGCCCAGTCTTCATACGCCAATTCTCATCCCCCCGTCCCAGCTCACCGGCGGCCGCGCCCACTCTCGACGAATCCCTACTCGAACCGTTCCTCTGTCCTTCACCGTTCCCTGGCGCCCCCAGCTACGAATACAAACGGGCAGTCAACCTCCCAAGCCCGCGTTGCTCTCCTTCAGTCTTTCTCCAATATCACCCGAGCTACGCGTCATGCCGCGCAGAATATCCTATCGCATCCTCTTGCAAAGCCCATTGTACCCCATCTACCCGACCCTGTCAAGAGTCTTGTAAACGCGAACGGAGAATGGGAATGGGGAAGCTGGGTCGAGAAAGGGGGCGTAGGCGAATTCGAGAGTGCTAGGGTGTACCTAGCGCGTTGGGCGAGGATTGTTGCAGAAGAAGGCGAGCGTGCTCGACGGCGTGAGGCCGATGCGCTACCGTCGTCGTCCAACTTGGCGGAAGAATCGTCTTCGTTGGGCATTTTTGAGCTGCTCCATTCAACGTCGAATCTGCCGACACCCAAGACGTCAAGGAATCCTACTCATCCTGTCAATGAGCTTATGTGGTCGCAGTGGTTTGCTGAGGATGGTCGGCCGACTGTTCGTATCGAGCATATGAGACGAGAAATATTTCGGCGAGGTATATCGGCTCGTGGGACGCTGAGACAGCGAATATGGCCCTTCCTATTGGGTGTCTTTGATTGGGATGTGACGTCCGAAGAACGAACGAAGAACTGGGAGGCGAAGAGGTGAGCTCTTTGCAGTGTTCTGTTATTTGTTCTTATACCCTTTTTTCAGGAAGCAGTATCAGAACATCAAGGACGAGTGGTGCGGTGTTCCGGAAGTATTCGACAGACCAGACGTTCTGGAGGTGACTTTTACCGACCTTATGCCTATTGCATCGAATGCTCAAAGTCATATCCAGGAACGCCATAGGATCGACGTGGACTGTCGACGTACTGACCGGAGTCAGCCCTTGTTCTCAACACCACCGACCACATCGTCGTCTACGCCAACTCCGGGTGAAGATGATGATGAGAAGGAGAGGGCAAAGCGGTATTCCACCATCTCACCCAATATGAACGACATTGGGGCGCAATCACCCAGCAATGAACATATAGACCGGCTGGCCGCCATCCTCCTTACGTATAATTTTTATGAAAAGGAACTCGGTGTGTTTAGTTTTTCGTTACGGAAAGGGACCATCATGCTCACCAATTTTTACAGGGTACGTGCAAGGGATGTCGGACCTTTGTGCGCCGGTATATGTAGTGATGGATGCTGATGAAGAATTGACATTCTGGTGCTTTGTTGAATTCATGCAGCGGATGGTAACGACATTTTTTTTTTCCACCAGTCTAAGTCTCATGGGGATTTAGAAGCAGAACTTCCTTCGCGATCAAAGCGGCATGAAGAAGCAGCTCTTGACTTTACAACAACTCATTGGCATGATGGATCCAGAACTTTATCGTCATCTCGGTACGTTTAATCGGGTCAGGTTCTAGTGCAGAGCTGACAAGTCGTTTCAGAAAAAACGGATGGCTTGAATCTGTTCTTCTGTTTTCGGTAGGGGAAAACTGTTTATGCGTGTCGAGATTATGGCTCATGCCGTTTTTACCTAGATGGGTTCTCATTGCGTTCAAGAGGGAGTTTCCCTTTGATGACGTTTTGCGCTTGTGGGAAGTCTTGTGGACGGACTATTACAGCAATGACTTTGTCTTGTTCGTCGCCTTGGCTGTCTTGGAGTCTCACCGAGACATGATTTTGCGCTATCTGGTAGAGGTGTGTGATTTCCGTCATTGAATGCCCTACGGTCGTGGCTGACCCCTTTCTTCTGCTAGTTTGATGAAATCCTCAAGGTAACTAACCATCGGTCAAGATCTCATTTTACTGAATTGCATTTTGAAGTACTGCAACGAACTGAGCATGACGATAGAACTGGACTCGACACTGGCACAAGCCGAAGTGCTCTTCCTATCTTTTGCGCAGCTCATGGCAGATATAGACCGAAGGCAGGCAGAGGAGGCATACTCCTCCCCGAGTCAGACGGGTCTTCGGAATCGCGGATCGAATGAAGTGCAGCTGCCGGAATTATCGAGTAATTTGAGAGAATTACTACAGGCGGGACGGGCATAGAACAGGATTTACCAGGATGTATAGTTAAATTGCAATGTATGTCTTAGCTTAGTAACTACTCTCAACCACTTACTACCATGACTGCAAAACGTGGACGCTCACCAGAACTCGACGACGCCAATAAACGTCTCCGGTTTAAAGAAGACGACGTTACGAATTACTTTGAGTACTTCAAGTCAATCAGCGTATGCTTCAAGGTACCGCTCGACCCCGACGTCCAGCTTGATCCTAGCGGCACTGTCGACCCCTACGACAAGCATCTTCCCAAGCCTCTGCAGCTCACCGCTCTCGCCGTCGACCCTGGCAGGACGGACGAGTTCAACGAGCTCTGCTTCAAGTCTGAGCACTGGGCGTCGAGTCGCGATATCGGTTCTTTCCTGGGCTTCCTTCTCATGCATGTCGGGGGCCTCCATGGGTCTAGTAGTCGGATTTACGATACCGTCTGGCCCGTCGTCTCAGACGCCCTCCATCTCGCCTACGCTCTCGTTCACGGTGGAGATCATCGGGATCGCCGAAATGTAACTCCTGTCGCAGAGACCCAGTTCTCCATACGGACGAAGCAGCCGCAGGACGTCAAGCCGAGGGTTGATCCTACTTTCGAGCTCGAGAGATCGGGCGCATATATGCAGGACAGGGCTCGTTCAAGTATCGATGTGTGTAAATAAATCCTTTATGGAGTTGACTTGCTAACCACCGTCGGTGTAGATTGGAAGCTTTGTGTCTTTTGCGTTCCAGGACTACGGCAGATTTGACGCGCGCGGTTTCCTGATATACCTCCTCATTGTTCGTGCGCAAGTGGAGGACCCGCAACTGTGCTTTCCCTGGCCGGAGGCTGGGTGCCAGGGTTGTACTGAGTTCAAGGACTGCCACGAGGCTTGGACTCGGAGGCTACTTCAAGGCGAGATGTTGCCTGCGCCGCAAGATGCTCCGGATGCCTCGAAGGACCCCGGAAGCCCGGGACTCGAAGCTATTGACGAGCTCATCGGTCTTTGGCGCAGTTGGATGGAAGAGTGTGGTTCTGCAATAGGCGACATCAAGAGGAAGGACTCCTATAGACCTGAGCTTGCGTCGTTGCGTCGTGCCGTAGGTCAGGCTTACGATAACAGCTGCAGAGATTCTGGTAGCCTAGAGGAGAAGGCTGAGGTTCTAGAATGGCTAGAAAGCGCATGGTGTGGCATAGTCCAAGTGAGTGAAGTCTTCGAGTTTTATACGACAAATCTGACTCTTTCAAAAGGCTTGGTCGCAAGGTGTACGTGAGGACACAACTGCAGGCGTCTTGAGCAATATGGCGGTATTCCAGTATTTCTTACGCTCCAGGAAGACCCAAACCGCCGTCCTGTGTACGCCTATGCCGAGTCATATAGCGATCCCGTCTCTCGTCGGTGCATGCATACACGGTTACAAAGATACGAAATCTCGCCAGGAGTACCGACGGCCTGTTGAACTCTCTCTCCAGCAGAGCAGGAAAAGGAGATTTGAAGAAAAATATTCCAAGAACAACGAGGGTGAGGACGAAGTTAAGACAGGTGCTACAACTACTACTTGCGTATGTCCTCCCTACATTTACCTTTCGAGTCTCGTTAAACATGCGGTCACGTTTAGAAAATCCACCTAGGCCATTTACATCTCGCTTTCAATGCACATCACCTGAACCTACTTTCATCTGGCATGACTGCGTTTACTAGAGTGCCTTACTCAGACATGGTTACTGTCACAAATGAAGATTATCCACTCTGGTCTCTGTCAGGAATGCCGAATACTGCACCTACGACAGCTTGTCACGATTCTGGACCAGGATTGGCTTCGCCGATTACCAACGGTGCTGTGATCTTGTCTGAATATGTCGCGTGTGGAGCACTGGGTACTGTCTGGGGAGGGGACCTCATCTTTGAAGGCGATACGGAGCAGACCCGTACTGCCATTATAGCGAAAACTGTGACTAGCAAGGAAGACGCTCTGTTGCTATCCCGAGAAGCTATGCTATACGAGCAGCTTACTGGCTTGGAAATGGACCTGCCGACTGTGCGCTATTATGGTCTCTTCAAGGACTGCGATGGTATGACAATCTTGGTGATGGAAGATGCTGGTGTCGAAATGGATAAATTCGACGACATCAGTCTAAGTCTAAAGTACGTGATCTTTTCTCTGTGGTTGTAGTAAAAAACCAATGAGTTCTAGGACGAAGATTTATGATGCATTTTGTCGCCTTCATGATGTGGGAATATCTCACAGAGACGTGGAGACAAGAAACATCCTGCTGACGCCGTCTGGAGAGGTCAAGGTTATCGATTTTCATGTGGCTTCCGAACATAAATGCCCAGGAGACGAATGTGACGATGGTGAATACATAAAGTCGATGCTTGGACTCTGAGTTAGTGTAGAAGTTGTAATATACTGTCTTTGGAACTTGTAGAATTTCAAAGACAACGAGTTCGTGACGCTTGAACAAGTTTAACTTTCGACCACGATGGCCAACCTGACCATCCTACGCAGCTATGCAACGAAACTACCAAGCAGTCTCCCACCTTCTGTTCTATTTAGCTATACCGACACAACGCTCACCATCTACGACGCCTTTCCAAAATCCATCTTCCACTTCCTCATCCTCCCACGCGTCCAGACCGATTCGCCACTAGACCTCTCTAGCCTGAAATCACTCCTCAAACGCGACAAGACGCGTGCCAAAGAGGTCGTGGAGAGTCTGAGCGAGGCTGCGGCGGCGCTGCGAAAGGATATCGAGGACGAGATGGTCAAGCGGTACGGTTTCAAGTGGGGGATATGGACTGGGTTTCATGCTGCGCCTTCGATGGAGTGAGTGCTTGAACTCAGGTCTCCTTTGATTCTTGTTGAACTCGGGCGCGCACAGGCATCTCCATCTCCACGTCCTATCCGCAGACCTCTGCTCGCCAAAGATGAAAAATAAGAAACACTACAACTCATTTCATCCCAAACTTGGGTTTTTCTTGGATATTGACGAGGTCCTCTCTTGGTTTGACGCTGAACCGTCTTATTTCTCTTCAGTGCGTGCACTGTTCATACAAATCGTTTCAGTTTACTAAACGCACCTAGATGGCCAAACTGGATCCTAGAAAATACGAAGCTCTTTTGAAAGAACCTCTACAGTGCTGGCGCTGTGGAAGTGAGATGAAGAACATGCCTACCCTGAAAGCACATCTCCAAGAAGAATGGGACAAGCAGGCGACCCAAGAGAAAGCTAAACTAGAGAGGAAACGCAAATTTGAGGCTAGGCAACATAAAAACGACGGCGATGAACACCAGGATAAGAAACCGAAACCAGAAAGCGATGATGTCCATACTGATGGGTCTACTTAAACACGATATTGTACAACGGAATACCTATGAGTTTCTAACGTCTTACGGAACTTGTCTACAGATTGTTATTGTAAGCTCCTTTGTTCACTTGGCGGCGGCAGCTGCTGCAGCGCTGGCCTTCAGTTTTTCAGCTCGGGCCTTCTCACTGGCACGACGAATAGCCCAGGTCAATTCATAAGTCCTGACTGCATCTGAAAAGCAAAGTATCAGAACGCTCGAGTTCATGATTGACCGCACCGCACTCACCATCGTATGAGCTCAATATCTGTGCCGCATCTGGATCCTCCTCGATATCCTCGATAATGTCAATCAAGTTGGATACTTCAGAGAAGAAGGGATCATCATCGGGGAAATTGATGGTTTGTTCGTGGTCGTCTCCAGGCTTGCGTACGTAAAGTACGGGTTGCACGTATGGGTTAACAAGCCTAGGATAAATGAACATTGTCAGTCATTGGTGCCCAAGAACAACAATAGGTATACACTTACTTCAAAGAGTATCCATCAGCATACACTTCCAGCTCACAGCTGTAGTTCTTGCCCTGCAACGCCGCGATGTGAGTGAAACTACCAACGGCTCCACTGTCATACTTCCTGTGATACACATGTCCATGTGAGCAGGTGGCTCATCATTCATGTCCCCAAGGAGTCTTACCACGTAGCGGCGGTGACACGAGGAATTCTATTTTCAGGAGCAATCTTACTCTCGTCCACTTTCATCGCGGACAGGTGACCTGCATTTTCGTCCCATTCCAATGAGTGAGCAGAAACGGTAGATATGTCGACTTCGCCTCCAAAGTAACGCGAAAGATCACAGAAATGAGTCCCTTGTTCCACGATTGGTCCTGCACTAATCGACCACATATTTTAATGCAAAGGAAAAATGACGTGAGTTGAGGCGAACTCACCTCTTAGACTTGTCCCACCAATCTGGCTTGGCAATAGCCTCGTATGCACAGGCATAACGAGCGATGGTAGCCATGACGGTGAGATTATTTTCCTCGATAATCTGTTTCATCATCTGTACCGCCTTGAGGTATCGCAACATGTAACTATTGACCGCGTAAGTTTGATTGCGAATATCTGCAAAAGCACCCGTACCCAACGGAACAAATGGTTCTGCTGTCGCTGATAGTCTTCGCGATAGTAAAGGCATCTTGGATCTCCTCCTCAGGGCCTGTCGCGATGGGTTTCTCAATGAACATAGCAACGCCGGGGAAATACTTGAGTATCTGCATCTCGATATCGCGGCCAGGTTTCAAGGTCCCACGGAACATGGGGGGACTTCCGACAATGACGGCGCGGGGCCTGTCCTTGGGTGCCATGTTCTTGACAAAGTCATCGAGAGTCTTAAAGACACGGGTATCCTGGTACGCAGACACGACGAAGGAGTCGCATTTCTTCTGAAGAACGGCAGTCGCACGTTCGATGGCGGGATCAATAAGGGCTACGACCTTTAGGCGAGGTCCAAGTTTGCTGTCAAACGGAACGTGTTGATAAGGGCTGCACGGTGGGTCGGCACGTACTGTTCAAAACGGAAAGAATGGTTCCAGGGACCCTCGTCAGAGCCTACATCGAGATAAGAATCAGATAAAGAGTTTTTCGTGCCATGAGCACCAGCAGCCTACCGAACATGATGTTTCCGGCTCCAATGAAGAGAACATTGAAGTCATCGGAGCCCCCAACATGGATCGCCCTGTTGTTTTGTGAATAAGATGCAATAATAAATAATTAGACGCGAAAAAAATACGGACTTGTCCATGGGAATGAGCCTCAATGGATCGATGGAGGGGCGGCGAGAGCCAGCAGAGTAGTTGGAGCCTCTGCGCTCCGAGCCGCGTCGCTCCGAGGCTCGACGAGTGGTGGGAGAGTGAAGTGGAGAAGAAGGCATTGCGAAAAGTAGATGGTGGTGGTTGAGTGACAAGAAGGATTTGACAGAAATGAGGCGAGGCAGAAATATGGGGTACCCAAGTCACATGAATGACATCATAGCAGAAATTAATTAATTACTGCTAATAGTTGGTATCCATTTCTACGATTTCGTGCTAATTTCTGTATATTATCGTACAAACAACGACCAAGTATGAGTCCTTTTCTCCTTAGGTAGATGACGGCTCAAGAATGTGCTGCTGCTTGTTCCTCTTCTGCGCCAGCTGCGCTCGTTTCCTCTCTGCTGCCTCCAGTCGGTCAGTCATCGCCTTCAGTTCTGCCTTCAGCTTCTCGTTCTCCTCTGCCAGCTTCTGCACGTTCGACGCACGCTTCTTCACCTTCTCCTGGTCGACGTCAGGACTGTATAGCACCAATCATCAACATCGGACCCATCTCCGCACCGTACGGAAAGGAACTTACTCGCTGGACCCGCTGATGATGCTCGATAGGTCAAAGTCCAGGTTCGATGACGTTGGGATTTCAGGAAGGAGAGGGGAGGCAGTGACGGCCTCATTTTCGGTATCTGTGCCCAAGTGAATTGATGCTGCATCCTTTGCTGGCGCGGTGAAAGATGTCTGATAGGTCGTTGTGGCTGCCATCTCTCGACTGCTGAAGCATAATAAAGTCAGCCTAGTATGCTCTACATGATGAGCAACGAGAGGGGTACCGACGTGGGCAGATCGTCTCGAGAATCAAAACGGGAGCTCATTGCGAGAGGCAGGCAGTGGAGAAAAGTAAGGACGGTCTGACAGCGCTGAAACTGGGTGTTGGTAGTAAAGGCCAGTTGGAGAGCTTCATTGGTGTCATTGGTAACGCGTCACGCGTTCGTCACTGATCACTGATCGTCTGATCGGGGCCCTTGTCGACTGTCTCGTTCATGACATCCGTCTTTTTCGATGCTAAATGCGCTGAGCACCGGACACTTGATAATTTTTTTTTCCACCGCCTTCTTTCTCATCGCATCTTATGCTGTGCTCGTCAGCGCATTCCTTCCTCTGACGGGTATTCATGTAATATATCAGCAGAGCTCAAAGTTACGTGTCTAATCTTTTTTTCAGGTAATCGACGTTCTGGCTCTCGACACACATTACAAGTACTTTGTTGTCTTCCTAGTGCCGACAAGCGCCTACTTTGTGATTGCCAATTGGGTCGGTTGGCAGTATTATCGCAACACTTAAATGAAGTACGCGCAGTCAACTTGATGGAAATGCTTATGCCTGATCAATATTTCATTCCCAAGGCAATTCCATGATGCATGCGATAACAAAACATGATGCAAAATGCATATACATAGCGCATACATAAAAATAAATATGTCAAATAAATACCGCTCATGGAGATCGACTGGTAATAGACTGCTGAACGGAACCCTTCGACTTTCTCCGCACATTTTGAAGTTCAAGCCACAGTCGACTAGGTTCCTCACTGCCGACGCCACTCAGAGTGTTAGATGGTGCGGGCCGGAAAGCCGGACTACGTCCTCGGATACTTATCCCAGATTTAGTTGAGCGAGCGGGGCTCGGTTCGCGCGTTCTACTGGATATCATGGAACGTGCGGGACTCGTTTCTGATCGCGGTTTGGAAGGAAGTAGGCTCCTTCGCACCGCAATTGGCCTTGACGGGCTAGGTTCCCGGTCCACTGCAGAATCTACGAGTGGCGTTCGACGCGGGAACACATTTCGAAATGGTTGTGAAGGTGCTCCTTCAGGACGTGACACCGTCGGTCGACGTGGGGTGCTGCTGGCCGTTGGCAATCGAAGCTGTCGTGCCCGTCTGTACAGATCAACATTAAACCTAATTCTGGAATGCTTGACTTCCAGTACTCACGCGACTGCTTTTCGGGCAAGCTTTGTACGATGCGCTTGAACCCAATTATCAAGAAATCTTGCTATAAGAGGATTAATATAACGTAATATTGTTGAATAAAAGCGCACGTACTGAGTGTGTTCTTCCTGTCCACCTCGCGAGCTTTTCTAGCAAGCTTTGCCCGAGGCATTTGACTAGTCCAGATTTTCCAACACTTCGCCTTGATATGACTTGCATGGAACCCAATGGCAGGCAATGACTATTTTTTTTGCATCAGCCGAAAACTGAGGACAACAAAGATCTTTTCGCGTACCTTGGTCTTGGCTTTCCATGCATCTAATACGTGACGTAGTGCGTTTTGTTGATTCCGAATGAGGAGCTCATATTCCTGTCCATTTTGATCAGAAAAATGAACAGAACTTGTAAGAGCGATGCTCACAATTGGCCGAAGTTGGTCGTCCTTGAATTTATCTCTCCACTTGTCCCATGCCATTTCCATGGTGGCGAGTTTAACTTCATCTTCTCGCCGCTGTAAAAGAAGCCTTCTGTGGCGAGCTGCCCGGGCTGCAGCAAGCCATTGATGGAAAATGCGCCGAACATTATCTGCACCGATATCAGCGCCAGAGTTAACTAGAAGTGGATGAAATGAAGACCACCTTCTCTTTTTACGTCTCGATAGCTTTCCATGAGACTCAGGTCCTCGACGTGACGGATACATATTCGCTTCCACTTACTAAATGCAGCCCTTTCCGTGCTGTCAGACCGACGTGCTCGCAAAGAGAAAAAGGGTGCTCACTGGAGGATGCCGACTTCATGTCGCTGAGTCACCTCAAGTTCCTGCAGCTTGACATCGATGACACGGTTGGTCCATTGCGTTAATGCCGATCGAAGGATTCTCTGCAAAAAGATAAGCCGGTAATAACGCAATCAGGATGAAAACGAACGTGTTGGATCCTAGTCTGAAAGAGGGTGCACTCTTTATGGCGTCTCGCACGCTCAACCCAAACTGAAGAAAACACGTCAGAATCCCCACAGCTCCTAACATTACCTCTCGTACCTATAAATAATTTTCGAAGTTTTTGGACTTTGAACGCTTGAAGCTGGTGTTCTCTTTGCTTGTCGCGATATTTTGCTCTCATAGCATTCCAAGCGCGCCGCGTAACAACGAAGTTGTCCGTGAGACGCGATTTTTTCATCATCTTGAGCTGCTTGTGCCATCGCATACGCCATATCAAAAGCATTCGGGAACGAAGATGAGACGAATGATATTGAACTGCGAACAGATGCGAGTTCTGATGAGTCGACAAAACCTGTCGCCACGTCTGGAAGGTTTTGCGAGCCGTGAGTGTTGACTGCGCATAGAATGTAGATGCGATCTCTGGAGGAATATTAGCTTCCATAGAAAGATCAGGCTTTGGACGGACCGTTTCGAGCCCGTTGCTCCTGCAGCTGTTGTTTCCATGCTGACCAGGTACTTTTGACCAGTCGATCTGCCCTTACCCTCTCGAGTAAATGCCCTCTTTCACGAGCTTTCCACACCCTTGTGACAGCACGAAGAAGAACATCATCTTGCCTAGCAAGGTGCTTATCCGCGCGGCTTTCCATGTGCTAGATCGAAGTAGTCATAAATGAGATGAAACGCGATATACTTAAGGCACATACATGTATCGATAATTGTGCGGCTTTCCATCGTCGCATGGCACTTTTTATCACAACGAGATTGCGGTATTCCTCCGCTGAATATAGGTCATTCCTACCGAGAATAGATGGACGAGTTAAACACATGTTTAGCAGATGCTATAAACTCACATCTGTTTCCGCCAGGTTTTCATGACTTGTCTTTTGACTCTTTGTCCGACTTGTTGCGCAATCACACTTTCCGCCGCACGCAAGTGTGTCATCTGTCGCCAGCGAGTCCAGTATCGCTCAACGGCATGCTCGGCTCTAGCGTGTTGTACCTCGTCGGCAACATCCTCCAAACCGTCAACTGCAGACAATTTGACTTTCCAGCGTTTAAAGATGCGGAGTGACAATCTTTTCTTGTAATGCTGATCGGAAAGATGTGACCGGTACGATTGACGCCATTTAGCCCAGGCGTCTTTCCTAACCCTTTGTTCTCGCTTAGTACGGACAATCTTCATCTTTGACCGCATCGAATTTCGCCAGTTTTCATTTTGTTTGCCAACAAGACTGCGTCTCCAACGGAAAAAAGCCTTCTTCATCTGGTGTTTATCCGCCATTGCATTGGCGGTTTGGCACGTCCTCCGATAAGCATCTAAACGACTGCTCCAAACTTGAAGAGTACGACGCATAACAAGATTGTCGCGAGCGTCTTGGATTTGATTATTGGTAGTCTGCGCGCGTATATGAGCAAAGAGTAAGATGACTGTGATGAGCCTACCATAATCCATTGGAAGCCTTGTTTCCAGACTTCCCAGTATCGCTCAATGAGTCTAAGCTGGCGGAAAGCGTCTGCTTCCTGTTCGTCACGTAACATGTCTATTTTCTTCCATACGTCATCTTCTTTACTGATGACACTAGCCTTAACGGGTGGAAGGGTTGGTTTGCGGTACGGTACCGGCGTAGCACATTGGGGTTTGGGCCTGTTTCGAGATAGCGGGCTCTGATGATGTTGCCGGTGTATCAAATGATCATTGCCAGTAGCGTTGTATGCAGGGGGTGTAATCATGTTATCGCTGGCTATATCGGATTCCGACGATCCGAAGAGGCTGAGGAGACGCTGGCGGCGTTGGCGAGGTGGTGGCATTACGTGGGATGGTGGTGGAGAAGTAGATGGTGGCATTCCAAAGTCGAGACCGAGAGAGTTGGCAGTGACGTCGGATGGGGGTGGGGGTGGAGACTGTTGCCGTCGAGCACGAGCCCTAATCAGGACTGGGTGATGGTAAACGGCATCTATCGCGCTTTCTTCTGCTGCCTCATCTTGCTCGGATTCAGTATCGTGAGAATGTAGGGTAAATGAGTCATCGTCGCGTGGAGGAGGCTTGGAACGGATGATAGCACGTTCTGGCGGAGGTCGCTGGCGGGTAGGCTGACTGCTGCCAGTGTGAGCAGCCATAGGCTTGCTTTTCTGGCCATAGCCGTGCTGATCCTTCACCATTCCCCATTTGTCGGCCCAACTTCCCCCCTTAAGGGTACCAAGTTTCAAGAGCTTGCCATAGTAGACGACCTCGTGAGGATCTAGCCCTCGCTCCTGTAGGATATCACTGTACGCCTTGAATACAGTGAGGAATGCCGTAGCAGATGCGCCTGCACGGTCAATGATGGCGTCCAACAGATCAACATCCTCTTGAGATAGGCCTGTGAGCTCTGGTACTGGGGGAGCAGAACGCGACGAGAGAGATTCCGTGATAGACTGGGCGAGTTCAACAGCCTTGGAAGGAGGAGAGGATCTTGAAGGTCGAAAGGCCGGCATGGCAGCGAGGTAAGGACATACGATAACAGGCGCCTTCGCTGGCACTAACGAGGGACAGCAAGTATGTAACAACAGTTTCCCTCGTGGGCCATCCTTGTTTAGGGCAAACGCGTGACATAAGCGTGACCGTAATCGCGCCGTCAGGGCCGCAACCCCGACGGCTATGCCCGATCAAGATCCGCAAGTAAGTTAAGATTTCTCGTTAATTTTCTCCATTAAGTAACAGTGAGGGGTCGGGTAATACTACAGCGTTATACATGATACATGATGCGAAAAAAGAATCAGAAGTGTACGGGTAGCGCCGCAGATGCTTGGGACTCTGTCGGGCAGTATGGACATTTGACTCGCCTATACGTTTAGCAGAAAACTTGAGAAACGAAGTCAAGGAAGGCAAAGACCCACTCACCCTCCGGGTTTGCTCAGCTTGTGGAGGCTGTCTGCCGCTATAACATGACCACATAACATCATCATCGGCGGATTTGATTCAGTGGACTGTTCCTTGGAGACTGGACATGTGAAGATTGAATGGTATCTGTTCTCTGACGGAACGGGTATCTCAATCTATTTGAAAGTTAAAAGAAATGCTGCGGTCAAGGAAGGTATGATATATACATACCGGTAACTCATCCGTTTGGCTCCATTCACTCTTTCGCTCACGCATCACACGTTTTCCCTTTTCTATCTTCGCCAGGGCACCACCTCCACCAATCTCCGTTACCACCTTGAGCGGTACCTGTTTACTCATTCCTAAACTGGCGCAATATTCCTTAGCGAAGAGGGGCTCTAGGTCCCAGTGAAGCGATGGCGATGCCAAATCAGCATATGGAGAGGTCTTTAGACGGGACAACGGCATAAACGCGAGGCAGGCCATCAGGCGCTTGAATTCATCTTCGTGATGATCATAAAACATTCGCATTGAAGAATTTGCATATGCGAGCGCCGGACGTGGGTCTGGGGGATGTGAAGATAACAGAAGTCGAACATATTGAGACCGATGTAGATAGAACTCTAGAGGTGATGCCCGTGATTTCAGAAAATCCCGATTTTCTCTCGCCCATCTTGGATACAATCAGCACATGGATTGATGTGAGGAACAACGTGAAACCATACTGGAGTGCCGGACCCGTGTCCTGATCCTTCAGGGCTTGTAGAATCCTATGAAGGTCGATGAATTGCTCACGCAAGGCACTCGGAATATCTGTGTTAGACTCCTATCATTTTATTTTCAATATAGTGCAGAAGATGCATGAGTCTCAAGCTCACCTCTAGAAGTGTCTGGGCCGTGTCAAACTGGCCAGTGCGTAGGAAGTGTAAGACAACGGTTCGCTCCAGTGCAGCCACGGACTGCTCAGATGTGAAGAGATTCGGATAAGACGGCAGTGTACCAGTGAATTTCTTCGGAAATTTGAGCATTCTCTCGGCAAATGAGACCGACCACGCGTACCTTTTCCAGGGCTTTCCCAAGGCGAGACATCGAGGAATAAATCTCCTTCTGTCGTTCATCGATGTCCTTTTTCCTTGCTTCCACGGTACGCGATAAATCCACGCAAGTATCCTGAGGTAGGATATCTTCTACGCAAAGTTGTCTGGCAGCGCGGAGAGAATCCAGCAATGAGTCCAACGAGTCGAAAATGGAAGCAGATTTCGCCTTGGCTGAGGAATCTCCAGTCAGCTTCTCTAGTTTGGTGAGTTCCTTCAAAGCGGCTTCCATTGTCTCCGCGATGAATAGAATAGAATGTCGATGACACAGGACAAGAAGGGTAGACGACCGGGCGAGAGCCAATCGGTATGTCGGCCCGATCACGTGTACGCTTTCGATCAAATTTCTCATTTCCTCAAAAAACCCTGTTCTTCAACTTTCAAAATGCCCCGCTTCATCGCTGGCGATTCCCTAGGGAACATCAAGTCTTTGGCGTACTCTGCTTCTGGCAAAAATACAGAGTTGACCGTGCTCTCGGAGGGCCCCAAAACGTCTGAAGAAAAGCCAAATGCTATCCAAGCTTTGGCCGTCGACTACAAACCAGAATCAACTGTGGTATATACCTTGTTTACATCTAGAAAGTCTGCTAGGATCTCATCTCATCTGCTCAAGAAAAGGTGGCCGCTGCGTATGGGGATGGCTCTGCTTCTACATACTCCTTAGAGGATTACACTCTCACCCCACTGCACCACTGGAAAGAGAACCGCCTGAAAGCGAATCAAAGATATGTTGGATTATCTATAGCGTCCCAGTTCGTCCATCTTCTTTGTTTCAGAGCTCAACTTGATGCGCGACATAGAGGGATATTCACCTGCACTTCAAATGGAGCTTTGAGAATGACCCCGAAATCTAGTACAGAACTTGAAGCCGAAGCGCGAACTGCCCTTCTCCCTACCCGATTGCATTCGTGGAAATTAGCAGCGGATCAAGAAACTTTTGCATACGGCGGTGACGAAGTTGACCTATCTTTATGGAATACCGAACAAGCGTTCCAGCAACCTGCAATGTCTTCCACCGCAGACGTCATGTCTAAAAAGAGGAAACGAAATACTGATCTCTTTCCTGGCGAGATATGGCGAGCCAAAAATGTGAGTTGGACTTACTCTCCCTATAATCTTAGATTTATTGTTTCTCGTCTAGGTCTCCAACGATTCGCTTAGTCTGCGGCAGCCTATACGAGTCACCTCCCTCTCATATTTATCTACAGAATCCCCACATCATTTACTGGCCGGAACTCAGCTTGGGCATCTGAGACGGTACGACACACGAGCGGCCCGTCGGCCTGTAGCCGATTGGACAGGCATAGTCAAAGTCGGAGGTGTTCAAACTGTAGAGAAAGGATTTTCAGACTAGTTCGTGCTTGAATATCTTTCTTCTTGCAGTCATCTTACTTTTCATTGCCAGTGAGGCTTTTGTTAGCGACAGCGAGAACAGCATGTTTTCAGTTGATCTTCGCACAGGCCGCGTGCTTTACGGTTATCATGGTTAGTGCCGCGTTTTAGCCAAGACTGTATAACTATGTTTATCACTTGTAATACAGGAATATCAGGCACAGTTACATCAATGGCGCCCTCACCCTCGGTAATAGCGTCAGCATCCCTGGACCGGTATTTTCGACTACACAGCACCGTCCCTCCGCCATCTGAAATTGGTCACAACTCGGAGGACAAAGGACAGGTTTTGGACAAGGTTTACACGAAAAGTATACCCACTGTCATCATTTGGGATGGAGATACGGCTGCCGTGTCAAGGGCTGACGCGTCTGCTGGCAATGAAGACGATGCTGTCTGGGATGCCATGGAAAACGTCGATGAACGTAACGAGGATAGTGACAATGAATTCAACAATCAAAGGCGGCGAAAAGTATCGCGCAAGTGAAACACATATCGTAATGTATAATGCTTGTAGATCGTCGATATATCATTTAGCTCGTCCCTTAAAAAATCTCCTTTACAAGGAAAATACATACTAGCAGTCGGTCGGAGGTTGAACGCTCGAGCCCAGGAATCGGCATGATGTTTGAACCAAAGGAATACGGTTGCGACAGATCCGTTAGTAAATTAGCCGGGAAGGTCACAAGAGCTACAGTTATGTATTAGTCGAAGGTCCATCCCTGTCTCCGTCAGAGATACCCTCCAACAGCCCTCGTAAATCCGCAGACGACAACAAGTTCCTCCTCAACGCGCCAGCATACATATTCCACGCGACATCTCTAAAGGAATCGTACTCCTCTACAACCTGATCCTGCACAGGTCGAATCAAGACTTTGACGGTCCGGTCATCTTCCAGATAAAGCTTCAAACGGAAAACATTAGCCCTCAAGTCCCGCTCGCATGCAGCTCGAAATTTGTCGTTTAGTTCCTCCGCGGCAGCCTGGGATGCCCATTCTTGTGTAGTCAGGGGGGCACCAGCAGTATCCTTTGTCCTCCAAGCAGTGTTAAACTCATCGACACGGTCTACCCACTCATGAAGTGGGGCGCACAATGAGTCGGCACATTCCGATATGGCCTCTTTGCATGCTCGTCGTAGTTCATGATCAATCCCCTTCAAATTCCATTAGATACAGGCGGAGACATCAGTGTGACAGAGATGTTACATGTTTTGCACCTCTGATACTACCATCACCCCGGGGCATGCCCAGAGTGGAGAACAAGGCATCTGGAAGAAGCGCCGTCGTTTTATTCAGCAAAGAAGACAACGTATCTATAGCAAACAGTCAGATTTAGCGCAGCAACAATTCAACGGAACTCACCGGTTACGCCAGCAAAATTGATACTGGGATCATAGTCTCTTTGTACGAGGTCCAAATTGTTTGTAATTTCCTTCATAATGAGGAGATGGCGGATGAGAAAAAGCTGACCATCAAGACGGCTGGTTGGAGGGTTCTTGAGTTTCAGCGCCTCAGAAGCTGAAACAAGGGACTGTCGACATAGACTGAGAGCCTCTTGTGCGATATCTTCGAAGATGGCCGGCTGCGTTAAGCCGTAAATTGGATGTGAAATAAAGTGTGAGGTACCCGTACCTTTACAAAGTCATGAAGCTGCGACAGAACCCAGACAGTTTTCTGTAGTGTGGGAAACCAGGTGTCTTGTTTATCCAGCGATGGCGTCTTGAATATTTGACTGATGCTCTCCTTTTCTTTTATATCTGATATTGAGACCGGTTTTCTTGCATCTGGGCACATTACAATCAATCATCTGTTGACTACAATTGAGAGAAACGTACTCAAGAGCTTATCAGGATAGGCCAGGTCCTCTGGTTTCAGCACATAGTATCGGATATCTGACTGAATCACAGATTGTGCTTTGAAGAATAGCCGAGTTTGAGCATCCTGAAGGACCATCTGCAGAAGCTGGCTGATATGCAGCCGGCTGAGACCATGTTTCTTCCTTTGCCTATCCAGGTCTAAATTGAGCTCGTCATCGTCATCTTCATCATCCTCCGACAGATCAGGGACGTCAAGGACCATGAGTGCCTGTAAGACTGTGCACACTTCGCATAGGGCCGTGAGCCTGGGCTCGTGCAAAATTCGAGGCCGAAGGTCATCGTAAAGATAGTCGCAGAGGTTTTCTAGATACTGGCTAGTGTCCGGTTAAAAGGAGTAAACCAGGAATTATGCATACTTACTATAGCTGGTCTTCTCCCGAGTTGAAGAACTCCCGGAACAGATTAAATTCATCCAGACATAGCTGTTTTAGATAGCTACATCCCGACCTAGTCTGAAGAGAAAATAAGCAAGACGGTTGATACGATGTATGAATGACACCACTCGCCAATTCTACAAGCTCCGTACGAGTGGGATCCAGTCCTTTTATCTCTTCCATTAGACGAGCTACCAAAAGTGATTTACGGGCACTGAAGTATGCGCTGTGACATTCTGATAGCAAAGAAGAAAGTTCATCCTTGTGGGCATATGCCCGACGTTCCAACTCTCCAAGGAGAGGAGCTAACTGGGGCGAAACACTTCGGAAACGCGTGTAAAGCAGATGCATCTGAGCCGTTGAGGAAACGTCCTTCTCCGACAATCGCTTCGAAATGTCTGCTGATAATGCGCGTAAAGATCCTACGAAATACATCTTGATGAGCGTCATGGCGCGTGTCATGCATTGTTGAAAACGAAGTAGATAGACCTCGGCCTCCCGAAAATGACGCTACAAAGGAACCTAAGAAGGTTGTATGTGCAAAGGCAAGTCAGAGACTTACATGGGCCTTGAGATAATCGATACAAATGTCAACCCGTTCCACCATATACAAGAAGTCTGCCTGAAGCACAAGAGACTCCCCGGGATGATTGAGCATCCTAGTGGCGTGCTCGAGCTCCTGGAAGTACTCGAGGCGCGCGCCAATATCGTCAGTCAACGCTAGAAGTCGATCCTGAAGAGACTGGTCAGCATTCACCAGAGCCAGACAAGGTTTGCATCGCTCACTCGTTCCTCCAGCAGACGCTCGCATGCATCTTTCAGACTCTTCCCACCTTCCTCGACACCACGCCAACCCTCCAGCATCCCATCTACTTCTTTGTCGATTTCGTCGACGTGTTCAATTAGTTTGTCGCATGTATCCAGGTGCTCGGACACGCTAGCGACGTGTGCCCGAAAATGGGCCTCCTGGCTATGGGCAACGGAACGGTCAATAAGGGCAAACCAGTCATAGAACTGTTGTGGCGTTTGGACGGGCTGCTTGGGGTGTAATGCATGGGTCGACAAGGCTAGTCGTGACGAATTGGGTGTACCAGGCCGTGAATTTGGAAGCAGTAATTTGTTCTTGGGCGTCGACGGTCGTGAAGGGGTCTTTTCATCGGTGCTGAACTGAAGAAAATGAGAAGATAAGGCCTTGAAATATCTGTTCTGTGACGCACCTTGACAGGTAGAGGCGGTCTCTCGCTCGCGGCCTTTATGATGCCAACACTTCTGATTTCGACGTCGCTCAAGGGTGCTCTTGCTTCCCATTCCTCGACATTTATTGTTGGTCGGACCGGCGAAGGTACATTCAACGGTAAAGGGCCTCGGCGTGGTGCCGTTCTGTTGGCCATGACATAGTCTAATGAAGGTGAAAGGTGGCTGTGCCAAATTATTTCGTTCACTTCGTCAACATACACTATGATATAAGTAACTGTATTTATACACATCAAGCTCCCCGGCCTATAACGCTACGCCAAGTGTGCGCTTTTTCGAACCCATTCCTTCCAGTTTGATCTGCACCAACACACTAAGTGCACTGAAATGAAGAATCAAATGCGCTGCTTACAATCGATAAGCGTGTTCTGTATCTCCTCTCGAGTAGTCATCACAAATGGTCCATACTGGAAAACAGTTTGATCCAAAGGCTCTCCCGCGACCTATTTGCCAATAGCGATAAGATCTCAGACACGTTGGCATCTAGGAGGAACACCAACCAGTATGAATTCGGTATTATCATCTCCAGCCTTTACTGAAACCCCATTCGATTCCGGCTCACTCGACAAAGTAATCGTGTGGAATGCATCAGTAGCAATAGTGTCGTTTCCAACGATAACAGATCCTTTCCAGACTACGAGACTATGTCAGAGAAGAGATATGTGTTTGTTTCTTCACTCACTGTAGATGAAAGCAGTCCACCCAGAAGCTGGAAAGTTCAGCGTGAGTATAAGCAACGACGCACAAGGACCACAATTCCTACGGATATTCTGGAAGATCGTAGTATCCTTCTTGTCAAAAATGACATGGAAATACCAACAGCCCCCAAGGGGTCTCACTGGTGATTCGACTCCATGGCTCTTGCCACTAATTATCTTGATTCTGACATTACCATCTACACCATCTGGATATGCAGTAGGGATCCTATTAACGCAAATTTATAACGTAGTCAGAAGTATCAAAGACATGCACGTACTGCTCAGGTCCCAACTCCTGGTATGATGGATCCACCATTTTATGCTGGAAATTCAAAGATGATTAGCACAATCAAACTTGGTTAGAAACTGGTGATATGCACCTCTTTCGGAAGATCTATCCATAACTGTAGGCCTCGGGGTCGGGAGCACCGTTGGCGTGAACGGGCATCTCAGCGTGTATGATACCCTTTCCAGCGCACATCCACTGAACCCCACCTTGTTCTGGCAGAAGAGATCAGCCCAAGTAACTCGCCCGGCTGCAGAATGACTTGCCAATAGTACCCTTGTGCCCTGCTGAGTCCTCATGACGGCTTGTCCTGTGTAGCTGAAGGTGAGACATTGCATCGGAAGGGGAGCATTTGGTACTTACCCCTCTAACATGTACGTGACTGTGGCTTGCCCACGATGCGGATGATCAGGGAAACCCTACCATGAGCCCTTAGTCCAGGAGTAGCACTAGAAACCGTGTAATACTCACTGCTCCTTGCGATACATGGAAATGGTCAAGCATCAGGAAGGGTGTCAAATTCCTGAGAGTCATAGAACCGATGCTTCGTCTAACCAGGGCCCCAGCCCCCTAGAAACAGATAAGAACTTATATATGTGGTATATATCAAGCGCAGCACACCTCAGGCGTTTCCACGGCCAAAACTTTCTTTGCTACACTTCGAGATATTGAAGCTAAAGCCATTGCGTCGGGCGTACTGAGAATATGTGGAGGAATTAGAAAGGATAGGAGAGTGATGATTGTCACAGAAAGAACCGGAATTTTATACATGCAGCATAGCCAGCCACAATGCACTTAAAATGAAAGCATTGATCAGCAACGTCAGAGCAAGAGAAAAACATCCCTGATAAGGCTCGATGACGATCACATTACACGAATCTGCTGACACCAAGACTCAGATATTATTCAGCCACAATACGCCAACAACCGCAACTTATAAACTGGAAATTTGAACTTTGTGCTATCATACATAATTTTGTCATTACATTGCTCACATCCTATATGCCACACAGCGATGACGTATATAACCGAATCCTTCAAAAATTTACCGTTGACTACTTGCGTGAATTCTGTCTTGCCTCCCTAATCTCTTGGACTAGCAGTGCATCGGGATCCCGACCACGAACCTCAGGGAGTAGAAGAGTAAAGGCTAAGAATGGCATAAGTCGTAGTCTTCATGGTGAACATATGTCTACGTACCGGCACCGGCAATGCAACATCCAACGAAGACTGAAACCACCATCAGAGATGATTTATCTTTAAAAGTATGGATCTGACTTACTCCAGAGAACAGCGGGTGTCCCAATGTCTTTGGTTAGAGTATTGAATGCAAGGGCAGAAATAATAGCGCCGGCCTTGCCGCAAGCAGCACTGATGCCGTGAGCGAAGGCGCGGAAGCGCGTCGGGAAAACCTCAGCAGGATAACACTGATCATTGCGCGATCAGCATAACACATAAAAAACGATTTCAAGACTCACGTAGGTTGTTCTATAGAGAAAATTGGATGTCTAAGTTCAAGTGGCCGAACCTTCGGAATATTCAACAACGTACGTGTTTGCTCCAAAATTAAAGAAGAACTGGGCAAAGAGTCAGAAGCGAGGCGGGGCAGTCAGGGGGAACAAACCCTACCTGTAAAAATGCAAAGCAAACAATGAAGCCAGCACTGCTTAGCGAGCTAAACTTTCCAGCTAGGATTCCCACTTATACAAGACGGTATAATCAGGCAAATGTATGTGCAGAACAGAGAATTACCCACAAAACAAGGCAGCCATCAAGAAACCCTGAATCTGGATCCATTTCCGCCCAAGCTTTTCAATGGTAAGGACGGATACATAGTAGCCTATCAATTTGAGTAATAAATCAATAAAGGACCTTAGAATGAAGAGGATATCTACTGACCGGGAACAAAACCGAGAGCGGTAATGATGATCCCGCCAGTAGAAACTTTGAAGAGCTTTTCCCAGGGTGTTCCACTGCTGCCGTCAAATCCGATCTGCTGAAGGACAACGTTTTGATTCAGGTTTATGCCGTAAAATCTATAATAGCGTCAGGCCAAACTAAGTATAACGAACCAAGATGACGCGTACGCTATATCAAGCAAGAACCAGCAGACACATGTCCCGACAAGATGTTTGGCATGTCGCCATTCCGAGAAATAGTGGAGGAATTCTTTGAAGTGAGCCTTCTTAGTCGCGACGATGTCAGGATCTTCCACAGAGCTTTCTGTTGAGCTGTCCTTCTCCTTAGTATCACCGGCGGCCTCGGCTTCCTGTTGAGCCTTCTTGATCTGCTCGATATCGTCGTTTTCGGGCTGTTTCTGGGACTCGATGAATCGCGTGGATTCAGGAAGTGTCAGACGCTGGTAGAGGGTTCCGAAGGCAGGTACAAGCGAAATGCCGACAATAATGCGCCATACTACAAAGAGGATGAGATGCTAGTGCGCGTGCTGGATGACTGAATGGAACATGCCTCCATCCACTTTACTAGTTTCTCCTTTGGTATCCATGACGGGCTTGTACGCTGCGAGGACAATTATAGTTACCAAGCTGCCTGCGAGGGAACCCCATCCCTGATTTGCGAAAATGTATGCCAGAAGTGTACCTCTCTTGCGGACGTTAGCACGGTCAGAGGTGATTGACGCAGACATGGGATAGTCCCCTCCGACGCCGATGCCTAATAAGATACGGAATGCGCCTAGATAAATGAGGCAGTTGTCCGGGGATAGGGATCCTGAATAATGTGAGTTTTCAGCAAGATTGGCGATGTATTGAAAACGTGTACCAGTAGGCGTAGTCAAGCATAGTATAGTGGCGAGGATGATAAGCATGAGCTCTTTGCCATCTGTGTCCAATAAGCCAACTGGCGCTCCGTATTCAGCGACTTGTACGTACATATTGCTTTTCTTCCTAAAGCGTCCGCAAGATACCCTTTATGCCAAGAACTGTAAGAACAATTTGGAGCCTGAAAGTGGGATAGATATCCTCACCAAATGCAAATTGCCCAATGACACTTCCGATGTTTGCGCCTGCTTTCATGAAACCTTCTAGGTTGGCGGGGAGCGGATTCCCGTCATAAAGACGGTACTTGAGCATTGTGGCCACAGGCTAAAAGTATGATGAGAGCGACAACGTCCTGGTATGGATGAGATACTTACATTAATGATGAAAAGATCGTAAGCTTGGAAGACAATATGTCAACTGGCGTATATATGTGCACGTCAACCATACGCACCATCTAGGAAGAATCCAACCTGGTAAAAACGTCGTCAATTATACTCCAAGCTCTAATGTTCCGACGATACTCACTCCAGCAATTCCCAGAAGTTTCACCTCGGTATAAGTAAGGATAAACGGCGGCCTTCCGTCTCGTTCGTACTCTTCCAAAGCGGACCTGTTGGGAACACGAACGGGCTCCGCGTCTGTCGTACGAGCATCACTAGAAGCGCCAGGCATGATAGTCAGCTATGAGATCTATTTCCAGCGGTCAGGACGTCGGAATATTTATCGGTAGTGGCGACGACGCACGTTCTCTAAGCCGATACCCAACCTTGTGATGGTGGAGGGTGGAGCGACTGTTTCGTATTATTGGTCGTGTGCCGGTAAAATACATGCGTGAAAAATGACATCGGCAGGATCGGCAGTTGATGGGATCGGAATCGATCCGGCTTCCGCACCACCGATGGACCAGGACTACTTCCGTCTCTATTTTTGGCACAGAAAACTTGTGCCGCAGTCATGCAGGTTCAGCGCACATGGGTCCCATTTGGTTCTAGCCTGACATTCCGCAATCGATGCCTTAAGGGCCATACGGCTCGTCAGCTAGTAGACTCTTCTCTTCCTTCCCCGCACTCCAGTCGCCCTTCGCAATCAGAATATCAATCATAATAAGTATACATAGACAATCTACAGTGAATCCCAAATTCTTTGCAGCCGAGTCCGAGGTCCTAGTGCTGCTTGTGCGGCTACAAATCGTTCCTCTTCTTCGTTTATGGACTCCAGTCCCGTTACTAGATCTACATGTTCAGGCGGAATCTGCTTGGTCCTGTAGTAGAGCTTGTACCCTACGTAGCAGACGATAAACACTGGTATGCCGATATAGGACGTGATAAAAGTGTCCGTCTTGAAAGGCATAAATGTATCATAACCCTTGAAGATGGTTATAATACATGTTGCAACGAGTGCGAACCAGCTCCCAAAGGGCTGGAAAGGCGCTTTGTACGGCAATTTGTCGCGGGACATGCCTTGTGCTTTGAGAGCTTTCATGAATGCCCTGAAAAACGTGTCAGGTCACCCCAAATATGAAAATGCCATAACAGTCTTACAGGTGAGCGATACAAATGCATATCCATGTTATTGCGCCGAATGTAGAAACAAGGTTGACGAACCAGGTGAAAACTAAAGAATAATAAGCACTTGGACAGGCTGTTAGCCAGTCTAGTCTCACCTTTGGCACTTGATGAGCTAACATTGAGAAATACCAAACCACAAAACATGGTGCAAAACACCGATGCAACATACGGAACACCCAGGCGATTCACGCGAGTGAAAATTCTGGGGGCCTTCCCCTCCGCAGCAAGAGCATAAAGAGTACGCGAACCGATGTACAGGTCGGAATTGGCCGCGCTCATGACGAAGATTAGAATAGCAGCATTGATGACGTGGTTTAGAACTCGAATGCCGACCAAAGTAGTCGCTGTACCAAAAATGAGCATCTTTCCTAAAATTGTTGCAAAAATAGACTCACCGACTACAAAAGGTGAAGCAGCGGCTAGTGGGGGAGACCGCCTGTGAGACTCCGACAATACACAAGAGAATAAAGTACAGACCTCCAGTTTTGGCGCTTGTAGCGACGAACAAATCGTTTGCCGTACTGGGAACGATGAGACCAATAACGAAAACTCCTCCCACATAGAATACGAGGATACGCCAGAATGTGCGTCTGATAGCTATGGGAATATTGCGACGAGGGTTTTCAGCCTGCACACATTTAAGTTATCAAGGCAAAATGGTTAAAGTATAACCACAGACCTCTCCGACTGTAACCTGAAACGCCACTGTCAGTATGATGTGGAATCAAGACGATGAACGGCATACACCAATAAGTTCTGTGCCGATGAAGGCGAAGAGGGCATTCGTCAGAGTAGCCCAAAATCCCAAGAAAATTGACAAGTGCTCGTTATGAACTTGGGACAAAAGGTAGTGTCCCATAGGTCCATCTGGATGCTGCCAGTAACGGAAACCAATACGGTCATGTTGCGGATTTCCACCTAGCTCAGGTATATCAAGTCATGAGGGCGGGATGATATAGGTCCGGAACATACCCAAGTCAATGATGATACCCATCAACAACAACCCAATTAAAGATATTACTTCAGGCCAGTGTCAGATCAAGAGTTGGATGACACCGGAGAATATCCACCTTTGATACTTGAGAACCAAAATTCAAGCTCTCCAAATACACGAACTCCGAGCATATTCACAACAAAAACTAGGTGTGAAGGTTATTTCTGCTATTCCCGTCTGAAGCGGACCTTTGCTTACTGAAAACAATAAAAATACCTGCTCTAGTTCAGTGAAGTTTAATCTTCAATATGTCCAAACTTACTCATCCATATGGCAGTGTGAACTGCTCTAGTCCAATATTGTACGACTACTCCGGCGGCGTTGATATTGTTTGGCGTTACTATAAGCTAAAGGCGCCTTGAGTCCGCGAATAGGCCGAGAAATCCCAGACCCACATATTTCATAAGATAATTATAACCCAACGCAAACCCCAGTGCGGGATCAACAAATCGAGTTGCATAGCCAGAAAAGCCTTTTTTGTGAGGTAGATATGCAGCCATCTCTCCGAGGGCGATCATGACCATGTAGCAGATAATTCCGACAAACGAATACCCCAGTAGAAGACCTAGAGGCCCTCCCCTTCGAAGCGCCGTACCCGACCCACTGTAGAAACATCAGCTCAACTGCCTGCCAGTGGAAAGTAGAAAAAGACACAAACATAATCAGCCCTGTTCCAACGGCGCCGCCGAGCTAAGAAACGATGTTAGTTATAATTAAGTCCGAATAGCGAAGAAAGTTGAATGCCAGCGTACAGCAATCATGGATATCTGTCGGGCCTTGAGACCGCGATGAAGAGTGCTCTCGGGGGCCGGTTCGTGGAGATCTTCCTCATAGTAGCCGTTGTTCTGGTTGCTGGCGATAGAGCTGGCGGATGTGTCGCGGATATCCTTCTCGACTTTTTCGACGTCGACCATGGCTGGGGAGCAGAAGATGGTCAGAGGAAGAAATGCAGGGCAGCCGAAGCTTTATGTAAGGAACAAGAAGCCTAGCGTTTGGGCAAATTGAAAACATCATTCAGGTCAAAAGAACTCGAACTTGTCGCCGACTGCCAAGAGCTGATCGATCACAAGATCTGTACAGCCGCCGTGGCCAAACGCTCCGCCTTGCTCGTTGAATGCATTGATTTCACCGCCAAGCCACTGGCTGCACAAGCTACCCATATGGATCCTGGCATCCGGCTATAACTGTTATCCACGTCGAGGAACAGCACCGATAAGTACTCTTCACCAAATTTCTATACCATTCCTCAATCATACAAATGACGCTACTAGACGCCAGCATTCCAAACGCTCACGAACATCATCGCCATCTCATTGCAGCTGCTAATACGTCAGTTTCCCTTACACCGGTTACAATTTGTGTCTGATTTCACGCCTAGCAATTTGTCCAAACCGCTCTGCGGGTATCCCACTTGCAAATCTTTCAGATTGCGCTGTAAGGGGAATGATAAGCACAAGGCCCTCGACGTGGTAACAATCAGGACGGACCATAACTTTCTCGTAAATTGACAGCGTCTGGATTGTTCTTCTCGTCCAAGCCTGCACGCAGTAATTTCTTGACGCTCAGTAGGGCGGTGGGATCAAGCCCCTCAAGCTCGCTTTGCAAATGGCGCCGAACTGCAGCATGGAACTTATCAGCGGTTGATGACGGAAATATTTTGCTTCGGCGATGATGGGGTTATTATCAGGATCCGGATACAACGTTAGTATTGAAAGTTACGTACTTGATGAAACCACATCGTACAAGCTCCTCCGCAGTCTGCTTTTTACCCCAGAGAAGCGCCTCGTTAGCCTTCGCCACCCCCACTGTGGATGGAATTTCAACATGGAAAGTACGGCGCGGAGTCGGCCATCAAACTTACTCCGATTTGCGAAGGTAACGCTGGCACCTCCTTCCGCAACAATTCCTAGATGCACACCATCAGATAACGCCGTTGCGACGAGTCCTTCAATTGACTGACCTAAGAATGTGAATGGTACAGAGAGCCATGCTTCCGGAACACTGTAAATAAAATCGAAATGCCCAAGCAAGGCTGAAGAAGGTCACTGTAAGGCTAGCGCAGTATGGAGTTCGTTAGAGATAAACTCGCCCGCCGAGATGCCTGCAGCAATATATATTCATCAGAATGATGTCTTAAGGCGCGTTAATGTAGAACATGATATTGACCCATCACCGGGCCATTCAAAGCAGCGACCAGGATCTTGGAATGGGAATACAGCTATTGAGACATTCAGAATAGATGAATCAGTATTCTCCATCTTAGAACTCACAGCCTGTCCGCAATCAGTTGTAGTGTGCGCCACATTATTTAAAAACGAGTTCCGTAGCGATCCAGATACAAAAGGGCGAGCGCCCTTGACATTAGTACCGCTAGCACGGCCTTCATTAACACCTCGCGTAGCACAAGTAGCTTACGAGATCCGTACGCGCAAAACCACTTCCCGGTAGCTAGGGACTGCCGCTCAGCATGCAGCAACTATTCTACTGATATAGACACTCACCCTGCCATACCGTTACAAGCACATCATCTCGGCGATCAATATCCCTGAGAGTATTCGCAAAAGCATTGTAATCTGTATGAGTTCAATATGAATGACTGCCATACGTTGGCACAGACGTGCCTACCTTCAACTGTGATGGCATTCAGACTTTTCGGGCGGTTCAGAGTCACCGTCGTTATCCCTTGAGATATTTCAACAATAACTTCACTCATTTCGACGAGGAATGGGATCGGGGGACTAAGTTCGTCAAACTACTGCAGGAGGACGAGAATAAGTTGCGGGTAAAAGGTTGCCGAGTACCCGGTCAATCTACGGACGAAGTGGGTCCTCAGCAAGAAGAAACAAAAGTCTGCGTATATTCATTAGTAGTACAACCCAGAAGATAATCGGTACAAAATATAAAACTTCTTCATGATGCATTACGCCCAACTCTCCAAAACCTTCTTTGCTCCATCGACGAGTGTTTCCTCTTTTCCCTGGGGAGTCGGAGAATCCTCGACGAGCTGCTCCAATACAGGTTTAATGACTGCCCGGAGCTTCGAGATATCCTCCCCCCCTTTGTACCGTCCTACTTGCCAGAGCAAAGAACAAACGTTGATGCGAACCTCTACTGGAAAGTTGACGGGGTTATCAAAGTTTCTCAGAATGGCAACGAGCATCTCTGCTGCACTTCGAGGGGTGGGTAGTTGACCGCGTGTAGAAGGTGTAGTGAGCGTAGGGGAGCTGACATCACTGTTCGAAGATGTGGATGCAGACGGAGGCTCTGTGGGAGGCGGCGAGGGCAAGTCGAAGGGTGCTAGAAGAGCTGCCAAGACAAGAGGTCCTGGTTTACCAGTAAGTGCAAAACGTACACAAGGAAAGAACGAGACTACGCACTTCCAGTCTTCTGCGTGCTAAGTAAACTAAGGGCAACAACACCTTCATTGACAAGAAGTGGGTATTTGGCGCTGTGCGCAACAAGATTTGCGAGAGCCGAGGTACATTCTTGCGTAAGGACACTTTGGATAGCGGCTTGTCGCTTTCGCTGCTTTCGTTGCGCAGTATCGTCTTCAATTGGACTGTGAGGTCCTGGCGCATCAACGGCCCACAAAGACTTGATGACGTTTACCAAAACTCTTGTTCCCTCACTCTTGACAGCCACAGTATCTGAGCGCTTGAGAAGAGACACGATTTGCGACAGTCCAGTAGGCGTTCCGGCGGGCCCCTGGCTTGGTAGCGCTAGAGCAAATGTGCTTTCCACTACAAGACGACTATTTGAGTCAAAGTCTGAGACAGTATCAAATCACCCATACCATTAGCCCCACACATATGCTTGACCACACCAATTGCGCTGAGTTGAACAACTTCTCCCATCTTGTCGGTCTTCTCATCCCATACCCCACTCCGTGAAACACTCTGTACAATGCCAGCTTCACAGAGTGGCATATGAATATCAGGAGACAATGATGCTTGCGCCATATGCTTGAGAAGCCCGATAATACCATGTTTCAACTTGATGTCAATTGCGGGGGAAAGAAGATGGGAGGAAGCTAGCACGGGCGCCAACGAGTACGGCGGTGATAACAGCACTTTAGCGTGTTTTTCTAAGTTCAGGCATCAGCTATCGATTGCCTTGCAAAGGGGATTAGAAATTACCTCGTCGCGCCAGGTTGCCTAAGGAAAGGCTGGCACAAATAACGAGATCATCCCTATGAGGTGCCGAAACATCCTTTCCATCCAAGCTCATAAAAGAAACATACTGCTTGATCCAGCCCACCATCCTGGAGACAAATTGGCCTCCAGGTTGGGCGGGATCAGAGTCAGTCCACAACAACTCGTCTTTGCTATCCTCCCCTGCAACTTCCACTACGGCTTTGACAAGTGCAGCCTTGCAAATATCAAAGGCCTTTTCCATGCGGTTTCTTTCACCGTCTGTTACAACGACCGAAGTTCCCCATGAAGCAGGATAACCGCCATACTCAATGAAGTCCAATATCGTCCGGAAACAAGGAACGCCACTGTGTTCGGAAGGCAGATAAAATCCACGAGCTAGTGAGAGGCGAACATCTTCGGCGTCGAGTGACAAGGATTCTATTAGGGAGCATGATTCCTCGAGTACATCGAAGTCGCTGTGTATGAGCGTGTTGTATATCTGGGAAGCTGGCGAGAAAGGCGTCTGTGGCGATGACGTAGAGGGATGCCCAAACGCCATAAGAGGAGGCGTCAAAAAGGGTAGAATATCGGGAGAGAAAACTTGGCGGATTTCTATACGCAGGAAAATAAGATAAGTACGAAACTGGGTATGCCAATCAAGACTTACGTTCTTCCTTGCCGTCTTGTAATTCTGTTAGGGTTCTCCAAGCCCAGTTAGAGAGACCGCTGCGTATAGTCCATGATTCCTGTGCACTTTCCAGCGTTTGTTCCGCTGAGGAGGTCCCTTGCCATGATCCAGGTGGGTAAATGGACGCCGACAGCTTTAGTACAGTGCCTGCGACTTGCATGGATATCAGTTTATCCTTGACGGCATCTTCACTGCTGTTTAATTCAACAGATCTTACACAGCAGATGAGACTGCGCACCAAAACCAAGACTAGCATTGAGAAGTACCCCAATCGCAGTCCTGACAACCTTCAGATGATCAATAGATAGAGGTAACGGTTCGGTTTGCGGAGGGGGAGGCATCAGTCTCGCGTAACCCTCCAACAGGGATACGACAGCCTGAAGAAAGCCGGCGCTTAACAGAGCGCCACGGTTATCATCTAAAAAGACGCGTCAAAAAAAAGCCAGAAGGCTGCAAGAATGGCCAAGCACCATGATCCCTGCATAAATTTGCCCCAACACGGAGGATCTCAAGAACAGGTTTAGTGTAAAAATCCTTCGGAATGGAGGAATGGGCATCATGCAGCTCAAGCCCTAGAAGGTCCGTGAGAGTTTGGCAGAGGGAAGTTCTGCCTAATACTGTGTGTATATCATCTGTTGACAGAGTTCAAACTGTTGTGACACCTAAGATGCAAATGAAACACACGATGTTCGTCTTTGGTCCGTAACGCGTTGGCAAGATCACGAGAAACGATAGCAATTTGTTCCCAAGACGTCCTCGAGTTTGATACACGGACGTCTGAGAGAAGATGAGACAATTCGACCTCTAGGTTTGCTGGAGATGGTGAAGGCATGGGGAAGTGGTGGTGGTATGAAGCTGAGTTGTGCAACACCTAACAGCCGGAAGATCGATCATGGTGGCTGTGCAGCCGGACCGAATTTAATTGCCTGCATAGTACACAACTTAATGATACAAGTTATCCGAGTCTTTGCTTCTTTTCCTCCAATTCAACGCCAATATAGAGGGGCATTACCATGAGACAACACAATACGGCGCGCTTCATCCAACGCATGTACGACGGCGTCCGGAAGTGGTCCCTTGAGACTGTCCTCGCAATTCTGTCTCAGCTGGCTAGCACTACTCGCCCCCAAAATGACACCGTCTTCTGGCGTCAATTTAGAATGGTGCTGACACCAGCGAAGGGCGATCTCCGTTAATCGAAGGTGATGTTCAGCCTATCAAAGATTGACGAATGGGAAATGCAAGTTTAGATAGCACCTACCGCAACACCTTTCAGGTATTTCAGAGCTTCAAATTGACCTTGTTGAAGATAGCGAGCTCGGTATTGATCACCCTGTCGGCCTGGCCCGAAACGACCCTCTGTTACGGGAGTATCGGGTGATTCGATCTTTCCAGCAAAAAGTCCTCCCCTAGAAGCGCGAGACCAAGTCAAAAGACTTCTCGTGAGATTGTGCTGATGAACTCACGCAAGCGGATTGTAGATGACCAAACGAAGTCCAAATTTTCGCGCACATGGGAGGAGTTCGGCCTCCATCTGTCGCGTAATAGCATTGTACATCCTGTGCATTCAAGGATTCGTTTCAGTACATATATCAGTCACATTTCTCACTCACACTTGATAAATCTTGGGAGTAACATATCCTTTGGACCTACAAATTCCAACTACCTCAGCAACCTATGGATTAAATCAGCTCATTTCTATGAGTAGATCACGTAAGACTGACCTCCCAGGCCGCGTAGTTACTGAGACCAAATATTTCACTGACAAGAAGGTCAGTACATCTTCCAATAATTCTGGGACCGAACACACAAAAGCCCTTCGCGATACAGTTCGTCTACTGCCTTCAAAGTGTCCTCGAAGGGAACACTTCGATCTGGAGCATGCAGGTAGAGGACTCGAACTTTTTGCCGATTTAGCGCCTTCAATGAAGCCAGGAAAGTTTCCCGTAGTGCGTGGGGAGCGTGATCGCCGGGTTTCACAGGATACACCCTACATCAAAGAGTCAACGGGAGCAGCAATCGAGTGATGACAGTCCTACTTGGTATCGATGGTAGCATCTTGGAGATCTAGCTGGGACAGCAACTATACACCGATTCAATGGGGGGGTCGCGTAACAGTTTCGGAAGCGCTCAACTTGTTCGGTAGTTCCGCCACAGTATGTCCTTGCAGTGTCTAATTCCTTGTGCTCAAAGCCGAAGAAAGTATCTAGAATGTCTTGGGCTTCCTTTTTGTCAGTGACACGAACGGCGGAAGATCCAGGAAGCCCCAGAGTCATGGTTCCCTAGTAGAACAAGTCAGGAGCACGCAGCCAGTCAGATGCGATAATTACGTACAAAAATGAGTGGGATACGGGTACGTGCTAACATGCTGAGCGAATACCGAAGGTACAGAGATGGGCGTTTGGAAGATAAGATCAAGAGGCATGATCAAATATAGATACGATCACGTACACGGCCTTCAGTTTGAGTCAACTTGTCTCTTGCAGTCATTCGCTCGTCGCTCGCTCCCTCAAATAATTCATATTTTACCGTTAAATAATGGCTGGACCCAGGAAAAAGCTCAGGAAAGCGGGGAATGGTCTTCCGCCGCCGCCGCCACCGCCCGAGGTTGACGATGACGATCTTATGAACGACCTCATGGCTCAGCTTGATTCTCGAGACGGAACTGTCCGTGCTGAATCTGCTGCTGTACTGCAAGATATGACGTTGGAAAAGGATATTGTAAAAGAAGAGAAGTCTCAAGGGAAGCGCTCCAAGGACCGGTTCAAAGAGCGACAGGTTGGTCCTTTCTTCTCATCTACCGCACCAGCTCACAATGCACGCAAGGCAAGGAAGGCGGCTACTCTGTCGAATGCTTTCTCACCGGATGATCCAGAGGCATCTCGACAATTAGAATTGGAGGCGAGACAGGAGGAGGAATCCATCAAACGAGTATGCACAGAACTGAAAGTCCAGATACACGAGGCAAGTGTTACACTATTTCATGATGAATTGGACTGAATACCCTCCAGATTAACCCAGACGGACACTGCCTTTTCTCAGCCGTTGCGGACCAGCTCAGTTTGCTCGGAATCCTCCTGCCTGTCCAAGCAAACTATGTAACAGTCCGTCTAGCAGCATCCAACTATATGCTATCTCATCCCGACGATTTCCTTCCCTTTCTGCCCTCGACCAGCGGCGAAGACGCAGCAGGTTCTTACGACGAGGGCCTGATAAGTCCCCGTGAGTTCGAACAGTATTGTACAACAATTCGTGATACCGGTGCTTGGGGCGGCGAACCCGAAATTCTCGCACTGAGTCGCGCCTTCAACGTCCCCATACATGTTGTGCAAGGAGGTGCACCGCCCATTGTTGTTCATAACCCAAACGGCGGGTCTGGAGAAGGCGATCTAAACGTTAAACATGCCGTTCGTATCAGTTATCACCGGCGGATGTATGGGCTCGGAGAGGTAATAATGTTGTCACCTCACCACGTATATACTGACCCTATACCCCAGCATTACAACTCTCTCCGTCCGTCATCTGGTCTAACAAAGATGACTCGAGTCATCGAAAACATTCTGTCATGATGTTCATAATACTGGGTATGGTGTGGAATTACAAAATAATCAAAACAATAAGTCATCCTCTTCACCATGTCTTCCTCTGTGATCGGCAGCAGTCATGGGCTTGGGCTCATCCGCCAGATAGCTGCCAAAGGCACCGCCAAGATTAGAATATGGGTCATCGTTCGCCGCGCCCCTTGGCTCCTCATCGTCGTCATCGGGTACTATCCCTACCTCACTCCCGTCATCGGCTGGGTGGCTCCCACTAGCATCATCATCCCCATGTCCAGACTTGCTGGGAGGGGCCGGTGGCTCTGCAACAATAGCGGTTTCAGGTTTTTCCGCGCCTTGAGAATGTGATTCAACAGGTCCAGGCCCTGGTACGGTGACGAGAGAGGGTGGAAGCTGGCTACGAGCCAAAGGAACAAGAACCGCTCGTGAATGAGCGTTCAGAGCCGGACTGTCTTTCAGAGCTTTACCGGCAGCATTTCTGATGAAAGTCTGTGATTATAAGTTAGTCACAATTAAACTTCACTACCAAATGAACGTACCTCTGGATTCTTGTGGTAAATACTACCCAAAGTGCCCGTGTGTAAAAGCAACTGGTCAAGGGCTCCCCTGTCCATTCTATCGGAATCGGTTGTTATTGCAGGTTTCTCGGCCAGGACGATTTCTCCCGCAGCTGAAGGGTTGAGAGCAAGCATCCGCCAATACATGAAGCCCCGATCCCGGAGATCAGGATTATCGATGTCCTCTGTGACCCATTTGAGCACTTTATGAACCAGCTCCTTCACCTTATCCATGTGGCTTTTATATGCAAACAACTTGACAACTGCAGTCAAAAGCGCGAGTTGGACCTACAAGGAAGACTTCTTTAACCTACTGGTACCTAAACAAGAGAAAAACAAACACACCTCGACGCTTTCGTCAGTGTAAGTATAACACAGATCATCTAGCAGTTCATCCGCGTTGTCTATAATATTGGCGAACTGGCCGATAATCCACACCATTGCAGCCTTAGCCTCAGGTTCGTCTAGGACATCGAGGTTTTCGCACAGAGTAGGTATGATACCCTCGTACTTCCCAGGGTACCGTCTGAAGATGTCTTTGATGACGATCGTAGCTTCTTGCACGACGTATGTCACTTTAGTCTCGATGAGACCTAGTAATGTCTGTATGCAACTGTCTGAGGCGGCCTCAACTTTGATAGCTAATCGACCAATGGATCGTACAGCCTTCCGCACGAAGTCGATGTCAACTTCTGAAGCGTATCTAGACCTATATTGAGCCTGACGCGCATGATTGTGTCAAAGGTACTGACTCTTGCAGTTCGTTAAGGACTTCATTGGCATTTTCAGCCCGAGCTAACCGATACATGATCTCAAGCTTGGCAAGTTTGACATAGATGGGATCGTTGTACTTGCAAAAGAACACCCGGACGTCGTTCTTCAGAACAGCTGGTCGTCGTTGGATGATGAGCAATATGTTACGCAGAGCAACGTACTGCACTTCTGGCCCAGAAGACAAAAGGGTGACTAGATAAATAAAGCATATAAGAAGAGGCTTCAAACGCTGTCACCTACATACCTAGAGGCGGCCCCATTTTCTTACATATATGGTCTATAAGCTGTCGGTTTTCCATGTAGTTCATGAGGTACAACAGGGCTTTGATAGTCGTGAGTACAACAGCTGAATTGCCATGTTGCAGCTGTACGATGATGCGTTCACCCAGCATTTCGGCGTCCGCACACCGTTCTGGGACGTATCGTAGAAGAGAATCAAGTATGTAAATTTGACCCCACCTGTTAAGATCTTAGAGAGTGAAAACGATCCGGGAAATACATGACATACTCAGAGCTTTCCCCTAGAGCTGCTAGAAGTTTGTTCGTGGTGGCCAGATTCAGCTTGAAGATGACACCATCCTGGCGATCACCTATTTCTGATAGTGCGGCAACCGCGTTAGCTACGACGGTAGCATTGTTGTCCAACATCAAGTCTCTCAACAGCTCGACAAAGCCTCCTTTCTCAGCCTTACGAGGATCTGCTGCGTAAAGTTTTGCCACGCATATGGCTGCAGTTTTCCGTACATAGGCATCGCGGTCTTTTAGAGCGTGCCGTAGATTGTCGGAGAGTGCATCCGTCACGACTGGTATAGGAATATAGGACATGGTTCTGATGGCGAGAGCGCGGATGAGGGGATTGCGATCGTTGCAGTCCTGAAATATTCTAAATTCAAGTCCTCTAAGAGAGCAGATACCTACCTGAAGGAAGTTGGGAATGACCAGGTGTATTTGATCTGGTTTCGACCGACCATAGCTCACGAGGAAGAGATACACCACTGAAACGATTAGAGTGTGCAGGGACCGGGATCGCGATATAGCTCACTTTTCTTGATCTCAAGCAAAGGAGTCCCAAGACATTGGACGACATCCGTGAACAAAGCTGACACTGCAGAAGGAAATGATCCATTTCAAGTTGGCCAGACGACGGAAGCAAGTGCACCAACTATCATTGCCCATGGTGATATTCGCGACAATCTTCTTCAGTACAGTTCTTCTCTTCTGGAACTTCTTGTCCTTTGCCTCTGCCGCATGTAATTCGGCTCGGAATTCCTGGAAAATGCTGCTCAATGGCGAGTTACTGGTGAGGTGAGGCGCCACACACTTCTATTTTTCCTCGCTGGAAGAACTTGGCATCCTGACCGGGCTGCGTCATGTCTGTCTCCTATGAGTGAGCTCGTCGAGCTGAAAGATGCCGATGTTCGATGTAGCAGTCCAAGCGCGGTGCGTGACGAATCGTGACATGTCTCGTCTGTACCGACCGCCTCCCACCAATCAACGCCCCCGAGACACGCTCGACCAAGCGTTGCATTTTTCGGTCGACTCCGCTCTCAAGAATCTCAAGAAATGCAGGAATCAATTCAAAACGATTCTTGCTACTTTTCAAGATGAACTTCATATTCTAGAGCGCTTGTACTACAAGGGAAAGAACCAGCACCGCTCAGCTTTATTCTGGAAGCGTGTGGCAGAGACTCGCCGATACGGCAGCCGCCTCAACGAACTAGACCTTGTTAAGCTAGTAGATGACATGCAACATTCATTCTTTGATACGAACACGGACAATATGTGAGCTCGACTGGGCTACCTGTGATATATTTTTTGACGCGACGTTCCAGGAAAAAAGCGCTTAAAGGCGCATGGACGTACTATCCGGACGCCAAATTCGTTTCATACATGCGAAACCGATTAGAATTGATATCCAATCTTGCTTCAAAGGTCGTTCTATTTACTGGATGACTGTACTGATCGCTGAGTGAAAACTAGACACATGCGCGACTAAGTCAGGCTTACAGGCACGTCCATGTGGGTATTTGGATCGGCGGCGCTAATTTTTTGAGCAGGTCGCTAAGTCTCGCTATGCAATCGGGGGCATTCATCCAGTACATTGTCCTTCTGGTTGCTATCGTATCCCGGATGAATATTCTCACTGTCGAACTTCTGGCGGGAGTCCAACATGTATCTTCTACTGTTCGACACCTGCATGACATCTTGGAAAATGTAAGCGTAGAAACGATTGATTCTTCTTGGTGTTTCATGTGCCCATTCACAGTTAGCTCCCCCCACATCGCCCGAGGTAGTGTCTCAGGGTCTTGATATAATCAGCATGGATCCCACGCAGCTGGATCCCAGTGCCTTGGACTGTTTGGTCTCGGACACGATTAAGTCGGAAACAGATGCATCCAGGATACCTACCCTACTTCCATCAGTTACTCGTATGGCCATTTCTTCTTCCTTCTTCGGATCGTAGCTTATCAATGTATCACTCAGACGATTCTTTCCTTGACAGAGACCGCGGTATTCTCACACAGACGGGGAAACCGGAGGTTAACAAGAGAAAAAAGACGAAGAAAGACGAAATTGATGATATTTTCGGCTTCTAATCCACTCCGTATCACTTTGGGTATCAAACCTGGTTCATTTTAGTGACTACCTAAGAACAAAAGGTTCCTAGATTCTGTACCAAATCTGTACGAAAGATAGTGACGAAAAGATTTTTAAAAAAAAGATGAGATCACATCAACGAAACGGAAGAGCTGTTATAGTCCAAAACTTGCACGGGGAATCAACGGTATATGATCGTATTCTATAAAGTCCATGAGGCCGAAGGAAAGGAAACAGTGCGGAACCCCCTCGGAGGATATCCATGACAATTACACCAAGAAGAACGTAGCAGCGGCAACGATGATAGCAACAAATGCCCTCGGTGAGGTCAAAGTACCAGCACCATTCTGCGCGGATTGTGAGGATGCAGGGTTCGAGGCTACCCCAGAGGTAGCACTGGAGGCAGCAGTTGGTGAGGAAGATGCCGATGCCGAGGACGAGGAAGTACCTGCAGCATTCTGAAGTGCTGCAGCTACGTCAACGGGAATCATCAAAGGAGTGCTGGACGCCGAGCCCAGGTCGACTGAACCATCATCCTTCATAACTTCGGGGTTCATGGCCAAAAGGTTGCGAGTATACAACACGTTCTCCATGACACTCTCATGAGCCCAGGAGGGGACCTGAGCCATGTCAATGTTCTGACCCCAAGTGCTGGCGGGTTTGCCAGAGGTAGCGTTGTTAGTGTAAGCGGCATAGTTCTTGACAGCGGAGCTCTGTAAAATTCCAAGTTAGCTACGCCATAAGATATTATGTTAAACCTGTACATTAGCAGCAACACTCTGCATCATTCCAGCGACAGATGTTGTGGCCATGGCAGCATTAGGTGGGTTACTGAAAGCGTAGCCGAATGAGTGAACGTCAAATATGCTAATGGACTCAGCAGCTTACATGATAGCAAACATACCCTTCTGACAGTGTGTAGGAACACCGCAGTAGTAGAAGAGCGGGTTCGTGTCATTGATGACTTGGGTGACTGTAAAACAGTAAGTATGAGCATCCATTGAGAATGAGGTATACTGACAAGAGAAGTCCTTGAGCTGAACTCCGGAGGTGAAGGGACTGTCAGATGTCTTGTTGCAAGGAGAAAGCTCAGAGCTCTTAGTGACAGTGTGGTTGTTCGCGCCCCATTGGAATACAACTGTGTCTCCAACAGAAGCGTTCAGAGCGAAGGGAACATATCGCAAAACACCCTGTGACGGTGCAACAATGACGGTGTGGGTCGCACCGCTTCCTGAGCTACCAGAGGTCGCCGTAGCGATTGGTGGAGTATATGTAGCAGCAGATCCTCCGAACGATGCAACGCATTCTGTAGAAGATGGGAGCAATGAGCTTATGGACACATGCATGCAAAGATCCCTTACGCTGAACACAATTATCGTATGAGCCCCAATTCTGGCTGCCAGAACCGTAGGTTGCGGCCGCAGTGGTCATCGCGACTTCAGTGGTCATCGCGGCTTCAGTTGTCATCGCAGCTTCGGTGGTCATCGCAGCTTCACTAGCCATCATGGTGACGGAAGATGCCATCGACATCAAGGTTTCAGAAGCCATCGCAGCTTCGGTTGTAGCAGCAGCCGCTCCATAATAGCCGCCATTCGCAGTCGCACCCGCGGCACCAGCTTCGGCTGCAGATTGACTGCTGAATATTAGCCGACACAGTTAGAAAGAATAAGATGATGCTCACCTCTGAAGCTCAGCCGAATCGGTCAGAGGTATGCCGTTTGGCGCTGAGACTCCGACTTCTTCACCAACTGAACTGTCAGGCCTGGGCAGAGCGAACGTAAAACCGGAAAGAAGGGCGGTAGCACCGATGAAAGGCAAAATGAAAACCATGGTTGAATAACGAAAGAATAATCCGTAGTGGTGTGAATGTCGTAGGACAGTAAACAGAAGAACCTCCCTGGAGGATTAGAACAAAATTCTCTATCGAAGAGGTGATCTGTTGTCATCATCAGTACGCGCAAAGGCAGTGGTAAGAACGATACATGCCTCAAAACCGAACGAAGGAAAGGATGCCGAGTCAACTCGACTTCGAAAGAGACGAAAGTAAATGGGAGGGAAAGGAAACGAAGATACGGGAAAGATGACGGCGGCCACATTTATAGGATGTCCTGAGAGAATCCATGGCAACATGATTCCCATCCGCGACCTAAATATCTCCTACAACCCCTGTAAAACGCGGCTATGAATAGTCCTGATCCTCTCACTGCGATTGGTCAACTCAAGTTGATGTTCCAATCTGCCAATCCATGACGGCCATCTCGGATCCCGGTTGCTACCTTGTTTTTCAAAGCCACTGTCGCATTTCCGCCTACTACACAAAGGGGTCTCGCTGTGCATCATGCACCAATTGTCACTGATATTCAATAAATAAGGCTCACAAAACGAAGAAAGAGCCATGCTATGGATAAGTCACCAAGAGTAAGGTCCATTCCCTCTCCCACACTTCTGGTTTTGTACACGCGGTTGCATCAAGGTTGCATCAAAATTTAATAGGTTGCCCCATCATCCAATCAGTCACCTCGCCGTGACCTCGTTGCAGGTCCTGACGGTAATCCAATCCGGTCTCGCTGATAATGAGATACAGTATCAGTAGGATGATCACTCGTGGTCCGTGGGTTGACCGCGCTGCGTTTGGCGTCTCGGAGCGCCTTCAAACGATCTGTCGCTTTCGATGGCAGAACATCATTTGTATAATTGGGCTTACGCGTTCGTTCCGTTCTCGAAGGCGTGGGAGGAGTGACAGCTGCTGTATCGTAGATGTCGCGGAGACCTCTCGGACGGGGCAGCTCGGTAATTGGGTTCTCAGCCACCTCGTGTCTATCATACCGAGAAAGCGGTGTACGCTCATGCTCGTCAAAGAGCCATGCAGGGAGATCAGACGGATCGCGAGCCTTTTCAATGTGATAGGCTTTCATTGCACGCGTGAGGCGCGATTCTTGCCCTGGAGGTGTCTCTGCAAATCGTTCCCAATTAAATGCCCATCATAAACAACTGCCTGATGCTCACCCTCGCCTGACATGGTCGTGACATTAGTAGCCCAGGCTTTGCTGACGCTAACGGTCAAAGTGCTTGCTGCTGTAGCAACCCGACTCCAGACGGTGGCACCGTCGCCAGTATCTGTCGAAGTGGCTTGCGGTGGATCATAGCCTTCGACAGCATCAGTTCAATTTGTGACTAAAATATCGCTGAGAAATAACCCACTGCGTTGAGTGGCATCTGATTGTATAGGTCGTCGGGTACGAAGAGACTGTCCGGAGTGCCCGGTTGACCGTTGCTCATCGTCGTCAAGGCTCGCGAGAGAAGACGAATAGCTTGCGGTAGGCCTCATGCGATCGAATAATGATGGAGCAGGCGAAGACGCTGACGACTCGCCAGACGAGTGATAAGAGGTGGCGCCAGATAGACGGTCGAAGGGCTGATTAGCGCGGGAAGTTGCCCACTGTGACTGTGGCAATGGTGGCGGGCGAGAACGACCGCCTTGAATGGATGGCGTGGATTTCTGTGGGCGAACTTGTCGCTGCACAGATGGCGCTCGATAGTAACCGTCCTCTTCATCAAGTCGGTAACGCTCCCTGGAGCGCGAGCGTCGCGGGTTGCTGGGTAGCCCGCCAGCACGAGAACGGGTAGACATAAATTATTTTGATAACGAATTAAGACAATGGTCAATGAAAGGTAATAATACGCAGACCAGCTGGAATTATGAGAGAGCGACCCGAGACGAGGAGGAGAAGAACATGTCGGGCACAGCCACATCACATCGAGTCGTCGGAGGTCGGACCGGTTTCCTTACAACGACTTCCAAAGTTCTGACAATCGTTTGCTGCCTTGTTTTCGTATATCTTTTTGTGCTTCCATGGACCTGTCAGGCTCGACACAGTCAAGTTGGTGGCCTATTAGGCCTTCTAGTTGTCTATTCTTCTGCGAAACCCAGAACTTCTCAAAGGAATTCTTGATATCTGAGTTTCCTCGCCAACTGGGTAGTTGTGCCGAGCTATCACGGTTACCCCGGCTCGTGGCCTGTCAATAGCTCGTTAGTGTGCTAATCACTCTGGGCTCCTTCGATCGTATTTTCCCCGTATCTTCTTTTTGTGGAAGAACACGTATGAAAGGAGACTGCAGCTCCATCTCAAAAATGCGCAGTTGATGTGTCGCATACCCTCAAACCTTTGCCGCTTTTGTGATGTGGTACGAAGCCGTCCTATTACTATGTGTGGCCTGCTGCATGGAAAAGGACCGATAGTCTTTTGCGACCCTATGTCTCCATGCTTTCGAAGTCTAGTTTCCTTGACTTATCATTGTCATCGGTCCTCTCTTCCGCAAGTATGGCGTCATGAGCACCATCGCATGGAGAGGCAGTGCGTTTCTGCTAGAAATTATGAGAGAAGCGCTGCTTCTCGTTTCATTGTGTTTGGATAGAAACCGCGGATGCGTGTGCACGACCTAATTTCTTCTCCGTTCGACCGTATCTGCTCGAAAGGGGTGATACCGGGCTCATCAGAATAACACGTAAGTACTGTTGTATGCCTATTCAAACCGCTGAAGGGGCGGGCTTCCTAGCCCGTCTGGCGGCGTCGCTCATAGACAATCGATATCGGGTACAGTCGTGATTGTAACGTCTGGGAATGATGATCACGGACAAGATACACGATAGCTGGTCGTACACCTTTAGCAGCATGTACCAGATCTCTCCCGACGGGCCGACCTATCCAGCTTCAAGTCCAATGTCAGGTGCCGAAGGGTTCCTTCCGACCTTCGCGTCGTGCTGAAATCAAGCAGATACCTTGAACGGGAACGTAGGTGCGCCACGGTCTCTTGCGATGACTTGGGCGACTTTGTCAGTCCATGTTCGTCTTTGTTTCCTTTTTCTGCATTGACTCTAGACTGCCAGAGAACTTCTCGGCGTGTGACTTCTTTTCGCCTGTTTGTCGTTTGTCAAGTTTCCAGGCATATGGATAACACGAAGGCGCATGACAAGACCACAACAAGGGGAAACATGTGGGCCATGCTATGGGCTTCTGGAACGATGCTCAGATCGTTTCACGAAGACATTCTCCTATGTGGTGGCTGTTTTGTGGAGCAAGCGTTCACCCTTGTGTCTATAGATGCAATGCTTGCCATTGGCATGTTCAAATCCACTATAGGATGACACGAGAAATCTGTAGGTAAGTAGTATTCCGAATTCTTCATGTATCAATGATGCTCGTTCGACAAGACTGGTCCGTATTCTGGCGCTTCACGGGGAACGGAATCAACTACGTTCCGGTTGGCCCACCTTGAGAGAACTGCGTTAGCGAGGGTCGCAAGACTGCAGGACATCGGTCCGAGCTCCGCAGAAATCATATGCCTGAGAATGTACTCTTGGGCTGTCGAACGCCAATCGCAGTAGACTTCTGCTAGGAACTGTTAGAACTAAGTGCGGCGAATAAAAGGCTTCATTCTCGGTTATATAGTCTAAAAAGCCGCCCTGCGCTCTGTGAGCCTGATATCTAATTTTGGTGGGTAAGTATGTCGCGTGCGCGTCGAGTCCGGATTTCAAGGATGATCGATGATCTACTGAAAGAATTGGTATTGCGTGACACCAGCCGCGAGCGCCATGCCTTTCAGTAGTCGTGGCCAGATGGAAAATCCCGACGGTGAGTTGCCCATCGAGCGGCAACTGAGTACTGAGGCCCCTAATCCGAATCGCTTGAGCCGACGGCGCCGGCGACGGGCCGACCCGAATCAGCAGTGGGACACTGAGCAGACGGGTCCCCCCGCTATTCCGATATGAGTCCTATATGAGGTCGCTGCCCAACGGAATCAAACAGTGACCCCTTTCCGCCATCGCTATGCTCACCGTTCGACATGTCGCCTACTCTACTAAATGGTCTCGTCTGGCTAGCACCTCCGCGTCTGGAGACAAGTATAAAGTCGTTGTAGTTGGCGCTGGTCCGTTTTTTACACATCGATTGCGTCGTTTTCCCATGCTCACACTCGACTAGGTAGTGCTGGCTTATCGGTTGCGAATCAGGTGTACAATCGCTTCAAATCTGCTGGAAAACCACTAAACAGTGGAGATGTTGCCATTATTGATTCTGCCGAGTTCCATTATTATCAAGTGAGCATTCCTCCCGAAAGAAAAGACCCACATCTAATATTGTAGTAGCCTGGATGGCACGTCATCTCCCTCTCGATACTTCTAGCGTCTAACTTCGACTAGGACCTTGGTGGGCGCTGGTCTCAAACAAAAAACCGAATTCCGCCGACCATTGACGTCGCTGATTCCCAAACACTTGACCCACGTAAACGAGAACGTCAAGTCCTTTTCCCCCGAGACCTCTTCCGTAACGACGGCATCCGGGCGCAGTCTCACCTATGAGACACTCGTGGTCGCGACAGGCCTCCAGATTAACTGGAATGGCATTCAAGGGCTTCCTCAGGCACTCTCTGATTCGACATCTGGTGTCTCATCTATCTATTCGTATGACACTTGCGACAAAGTCTGGGCAGACATTGAATCTCTTCGGTCTGGTAACGCCGTATTCACCCAACCAGCTGGGGTTGTCAAGTGTGCTGGAGGTGAGTCCCTCGGTAAATGCTTAGATATCGTTGCTAACGGGCGTTCTCAGCTCCTCAAAAAATCATGTGGATGGCCTGGGATAGGTTCAGAAAAACTGGCAGGAGGGAGAACATCAAGATTGATTTCTACACTGGCATGCCCACGATGTTCAGTGTCAAGAAGTACTCGGATGCTCTAAATGCCCTTCGTGTTGAACGCAACGTCGGCGGCCATTTCCAACACAACCTTGTCGCGATCGACCCTGCGAACCATAAAGCTACTTTTGCCAAGAGTGATGGATCAAAAGTCGATGTGGACTACACTATGTTGCACGTTACGCCTCCGATGGGACCCTTGGATTTTCTCAAGGGCTCGCCCATTGCCGACAGTGCAGGATGGGTCACCGTCGATCAAGGTACCTTGCAGCACACTAAGCCAGAGTACGCCAATATCTTTGCTCTTGGAGACTGCTCATCCCTGCCCACATCTAAAACTGCCGCGGCGATTACCGCACAAGCTCCCGTCCTTACCGAAAATCTCTTCTCTCTCATGGACACAGGCAAGATTAGCAACGCAAGATATGATGGCTACACCAGCTGTCCGGTGCGTCGCGTCTATTCTTGTATCTGTAAGTGGATTGACCTATTTCTAGCTTTTGACCGGCTACGGTGAACTAATGCTCGCCGAATTCAAATACGGTCTTGAGCTGAAGGAGACATTCTCGTCCTTCGTCGATCAATCAAAGAGCCGGAGGTAATTCCGCTTCATCCCCTGCTAAGTACTATACTAAGAATTTTACTTCAAGGTTGTTCTACCACCTCAAAAAGGTACGACATAGTCGCTGGACCGTGAATAACAATACACTGAAAATTACACAGGATATTTTCCCCGCTTCTTATTGGAATTTCATGGTAGGTGTCCGTCTTTCCTCGTGGACCTCTCCTCATACCTGTCTGTAGGTTCGCGGACAATGGTTTGGTACCAGAGGGATCTTCAGGCCCCGCTTCTGAAACGTAGCGTAATTTGGTACACGATGTCATTACTCGGGGTAATACGTAGCTGACTAATGTTGATCTTTCCGGGTTTGTTTTCTCACGGCGTCGTGTCACAACTGTGACTGCGCATCTTTCCCGAACACCACCACGAGGATATCTTGTTGACAGGCTGAGCCAACAATGTCGACGCGGCTCACTACGACTCAGGTCATTGAGCAAGGACGCTATCTAGACCCAGACTTCGAGGCGTCGTCGCTTACGGTATCTCAGCTCATGGGCGTTCTTCTTCACCACCATGTCAAATTTCCAACACCATACTCCAAACCAAAGCTCGTTCAGATCTTCAACGAAGAAATCAAGTCAAAGTTGTCCCCTCTAAAGCGTCAGCGTTTGAAACAGGAAAGCAGTATAGCAAGTGACTATGGGATAACAGACGGTGTAACGGGGCAACCGCTGACTAGCGGTAGTGAATCAAAGGTGAGTGTGTCGCGTTTTGATTATATTCATTTCGCCGACTCTGTGTCAAGTCTACTGCACCAGCGAGGAGGTCTTCCAGACGTCTTTCTCGGGCTCCAACTCAAGAAGTGGAGTCCTCTCCGCCCCGTCCTGACCCAGTACGTTCATATCTTTATTGTTATTTCAACTTGTTCTGAGCGTAGAATTCACAGCCCAAACGCCGTCGATCCTCTGCACAGCCGAATCTTGGCGGTCCGTCGCGTAAATCCACTGTCACCAAGGCCCCAACGTTGGTGGAAGAGAGTGAACCTGAGGAGGAGCTACCGGCTCGTAAAGTCGGAAGAAGTAAGAAAGCTGTGAGTGGCGTATTCTATATCTCTGAGTCGACGTCTGATGCATCTGTGTTCTCGCAGTCAGAAACTGCAGGAGCGTCGAGTCGTCGGGTCTCTCATACTGTGCGTGGCACATCTTATCTACTGAATATCAACTCAACGATCAAGCAGGAAGACAGCGGCTGGGAAGACAATAATGTCTTCCAGTCAGGTGCCGAATCGTCGTCGCCAATACGTCCTTCGCCGGTGCGTCCGAGATCGCGGCGTCCGCTACGCCAGTCGCGAAAATCTTCTTCGGCCCCTCCCCAAATGGTCCCTTTATCACCACCACCGCCTGCCGTGGGACCAAGCGGTTTACAACGATCACCTCCCCAATCCCGGTTTGAACCCCAACTACCATCCATCATATCAGCAGGATCGCGCCTATCGGTACCAAGGTTCTCCACCCCCAGTCCTCCGCGTGGGGATGCTGAAAGCGAAACCAAGGATGAACTGATCGAGGAAGCTATACCCGATGCTCACGAGGGCATTGGTGAAGCAGTCATGGCCATAGACGATGGTGCTGACCTTGAAGTCGATGAAGAAACGAATGATGGCGAGGATGTTCCAGCGTCTGCTGTATTGCCTCTTCGAGGGCAAGATGTGGTTGAACGTCTTCTTGCCCAAGCCCAAAGGCCGCCTCCACGCGCTCCGCTGTCACCTGGGATTCGATTGCTACTTTTAACATTCTTCGTGGGGCTCATGGCGGTGATCTGGAATTTTAAATTGCAATCCGTATCATTTGGTTACTGTGACCCCGGAAGTGATACAAACCCTTTACTGGAAGAAGCGAGGGTCAACCGGACGGCCATCGAGTTATGCAACCGCGAGAACAGGAGTCTTCTACATGAGGATGTCGAAGGGGATTTAACGCCGTGTCCATTACCTTTCATACTCCCAACGTTCTATCCTGATTCATGCACTCCATGTCCATGGCATGCCACATGCACCCGAGACAGCGTGACATGCAATACCGGTTACATGTTACGTTCTCATCCGCTGGCTTTCTATTTGTCGCCTGTATCCTCTCGGAACGACATAAATCTGTCTCTTTCATCGCCACCCAACGATCTTATCTGGAGATTGGTTCATGAATTAGTCGATGGGTTGCCTGGTTTACCAACCATAGTTCTGCCTCCCTCTTGTGTAGAAGATCCGAGACGCCAAAGGAACATCGGGACTTTAGGCAAATACATTGATAACGTCCTTGCGGAGAAACGAGGCGAGATTCTTTGTGCGGATAATGCTACTGACGTCGCCGATGTTGATGGTGGGAACGCGAAGAAGTGGGGAATGCCCCTTGATAGTCTCCGAGATCTCATGCTGAGTTTGACACCGGTGAGTAATGCTGTCATTGTATTTGCCTATCTAGATTCTAAGTATCTTATAGGCTCACCTCATTAAAAACTTTGACGACTTGTTTACTGAAGCTATTCAGCAATTGGTAGAATGGGGTGGTGTTATCATAAGTGAAGATTCCAGGTGCGCTCATGTATCTCACGTTATGAATTTGTTTTCCAACACATTTGTATTCATCTCCAGCGGCGATCGGTACATTGCACACATTACTCCTAAACTCTCTTGGGTGTGTACCGTGAGAGTCAAGTCTCGGGAAACATGGATCGCATGGCGATTGACGCTGTTTGGTGCGTTCCCAGTGCAACATGGTATCGAGCGCCACTAACCATTTCTGTTACCGATAGGTCTACTTATCTCCGGAGTATTCGTGCTTTTGGCCAAACGCAGAAGAGCTATGGTTGAAGAGGAAGCCAAACGCGTAGCGGAGCTTGTTGACTACGCTCTCGCAAAGCTCAAATACACGGAGCTAGGCCATCACACGGATCCCATAACCGTACCATTCCCGTATGTACCTTCCGTCCGGCTACGCGATGAGGTCATGCGTCTCGAACCTGAGTGGAAGAAAAGCATGCTATGGGACCAGGTAGAGAAAGTCGTTGAGAGTAATGCGAATGTTCGAGCAAACATTCAGGAGGTGTATGGCGGCGATGAAATGAGGGTGTGGCGGTGGGTTGGAAGTCACCCATTCACAGGCGGACAGACCCCAATCAGATTTGACGTTGGGGGACAACCAGCTGACGACGGCACGGGCGTTCGATGATAGTATCTTTCAATCTTGTTTACTTTTTCTATCGCATTGTCCTTATCTATGTAATAAGTAAGATATCAGGTAGTACTACTGTTCAATATACATACACGGCATGCGCCGCATCGATTATCCTTCCATATTGAATGAAGTACTTCCGTGGACGCCACGAATGACGTGTTATCGTCGACATTGAACGTTTCACTCAACTGAGGAGAGTTGTCTTGACCACAAAGTGATAAAGGGACAGCCTGTGAAGGATCTGACAGGTACATGACGACTTTCAGCGTAGTCAATCCCCGAAAAGATCCGTTATTGTGTTACACTCGTACAACAAAGAAGTTGACGCATAAGGCAAAAAACTTATCGAGAACTGCACCATACCATATATTTCTGCTGTTCCTCCGGACCAAGGCACGCTACGAAATGCCGGTACACCATGGGCCTAGATATCTGATGACTCCACAAACAGGGTCAAGACCACGGAGATCCCATCGACATACTCATAGGCACACCAGACTGTATTTTCTCAATCAGCGCCCGCTTCATAAATTGCTCCTCTGCTAGTATACGGGTAGTCTGGTGTGATGAATGAACTTTGATAGCCTCATATGGAAACAGAAATCATCATACCCTGAGAAAACGTTCCAGGTCAATGCGGCCGCTGTTCAAGGCTCTATGGAGATGGTAAATGGTGTCTTCGATGGCGTTGTCTTCTGCCACCAGGTTAATGAGCCTGAAACGATGCGGCGATTCACAGAGATGATGAGCGTCATTGAGGGGACGTGAGTTTATGACTCACTGGTTGTGGACTATTGTGGTTGAGCAAACAAGCTCATCAACTTCAGGGTCCCCCTTCCGACGAAGCTCAGACATATTCCGTTCCGTCTGATCAACAGTGCTTCTCATACGACCGCTCACATTACGACAAACGTCTCGAACAGCTTCTAATCTGGCCATTTCATCACGGATGGCGGGTTCGCCGAGGAGTAAATCAGATTGTTGCGCACGAAGGCGCTCAGCATCGAGGGACAACGCTTGAGCTAATGAAGCAAGTTCAGAAGTTAATTTCTGGTGAACTTGATCGTGAAGCCGCAAAAGTTCAGGGTTTGGAGGTCGAGGCGGAGGGGAAAATGTTGATGGGCTTTGGACTGGGCCAGACGAGGAGATATCTACAGACTCTTCATCCAAAAGGTTGAGAACGGGAGGAGGGGGGCTCACGCCTGTGCGCTGCAGAGGTTGTGTTAGAGCGTGAGGTGGTAAAGTGTTAGTAAAATTTGGGGTTAAATTAGGAGGGGGTGCGATGACGGGCGGGGGAGGTCGTGGCGGAGGACCCGAGGATCGAGCATCATGGAAGCGGAATTGACTTTGAGGGGGCGAAATAGAGGGGATAGGCGAACTTATTGAAACTGAAGATGATCGGTCTGCAGGAGGACTCCTCGGGACTTCCAAATCGACTCTTGGGTGAGACGGAAGAGAAGGAGGAGGGCGGCTCTCCAATATCGTTGACTAATTAAACGTCAGTAGAACAATTGATATTCATGTTTCATTGCTACCTTTCCTACAGGTGAAGAAAGCACAGGTGAGGAACGGCTTGGTGAAGGTGAATGCGAGGTAAATCTTGAAGCATATCCTGGCTTGGGAGGTAATACAGGACGGTTGGGTGGCTGCGACGACGGCTGCTCTGGTCGTGGACTTGTGGGTAAAGGCGGTGGCGGCTTCTGCGCATACTGTGGACTTCCACTTGGGGGTCTGGCTACTTGTTTGGGTTTGGCGTACACTGGCGGCTCGCGAGAGAAGTAATCTTGCAAACTTTCGACCAATCCTGATAGACTACAACCCTAAAGGAACGATTCCCGGGTCGGCGATAATCAATTGGGGTACAAATTGATTCCTACCTCACTCTTACGACTCCAGTTCTGCGTGTATTCAATATTGCACCGTCCGCTGACATCGATATACTTCCCAGCCTTGACTAGCATGTCGCTGGTGGGCACGACGTAGACGATGGGAGGCTGGGCCGGATAGTCCCTCGTGAGCCAGATCGCGACAGGGATATTGTAGGAAGCACCGCGATATGAGATAGGAACAAGTCCATGAAGACAGAGCAATAGCTGGGTCCGACCATCGTCATAGGCTGGATGGAATTAAGTCAAGCACAAAGAAACAGACATTCACGAACTGTAGACGTCCGACTTGGGTCTCAGTGAAGGATAACGCGACAAGGCTGCATCCGTGTCTGAATATACGCGTTCTTTGCTGGGATAAGGCTGTATGTTTTGGCGAAGCCATTTCTGAGTCAAGGTATACTCCATACCGCGCCGGCTGCCCCAGTTGCCCGCAAGTGTAATTTGAACTCCGACAGACTCCGACAGAATTCCAAGGTCCGCCCATGGTCCCAGCCCATTCCGACTTTCAAGTCTGTTGTTTCCAATATGTCCGTCACCGTCCATGCGCTGTCGGTTATTGTTATCTCCACTTGGATTCCGTCCCCTGTCGAATCCTCGAAACCAAGAATTGGGTCCAGGGGACAAGGCTGACTGACGCCAATTCGGGGTTCAAGTCCGAGGGTGCATATTCTGGGGCCCGACCTACCATACTGGCATAGAATCGGGAAGGCAAAATCTGCTTCCGTGCCCAAATATATCTCGAAGATCTGCAACGCTACGCAGCCACCAAAGGAAGCATTTTTCCCATTCCGTGGAAATACTTTTCTGTGCGACAAATGTTGTATACTACCCTGGAGAGTGTCAGCGCGTCATCTCTCACCAATACAGCGGGTCTCGGAGCACATCGTCGTTGCTGTTCCTTGTGAGTCATTTCGCCAAAAGAGGCAGGCTGAAGGCTGATTTTGCCATCACCACAGCTTCGCGCTGGGTGATTTCGCAAACTTCCGCAAACTTCCAGACCTGTCGATCACACGAAAAAAAAAAACACCACTTCTAGGCCGTATTTTTGCTCATATTCTTCGCTCGTTTTGTCAGAATCTTGCTGGCTGCTCAGGCGATTTATTCTTGACACAGGACGTCAGTTTTCTGTCGTCCTCATTGGGTGCACGGACTTAATCTTCGGTCCGATGTGTATTGTTTGAACGCCAGTCTTGTCTTGATGGGCGGTACACGGTGTTTTCCTTAAACATCTCCCGATCTCGCATCTGGCAGGGACGCCAAAATACACTATCTCCAAAACAACGGCTCTTAACTTCCCAAATGGTCATTTCATCGGATCTTAACTCTAACCACACTTGTATTCGTTTTATACTGATGATGCCCCATCGTAACCCGTGAATAGTCCCCGAATGAACGCCAGTTCCTCTTATATAACGGCACGCCTCTTTTGTTTTCTTCCCCTCTAGTTCTCCCTCACTCTGACCGCTGTCCTCCTTGTTTCCCCCCATATATTCACGACATGTCCCTCCCTTCTATTGCCACTGCGGGCTCCAGCAAGACGCGTAAAACAGACCACCCAGCCAAGTCTCTTACCCCCCAGCGGAAGCATCGCAAACTTTTGAAGGACGGGAGTGGTACAGAGGTGTGGCCAGAGGGTATAGAGAAGGTGTTCGTCGAGGGTACAGCCTTTTCCCCATCATTGCACGTGTCTGTGCTCAACTTGATCGATAGGTCTCCGCCAGTACTGGCAGTCACCTTGGGCGACCTACTCTCGCGGCCGAAGTCGTTGGCGAAATCAGTTCTTGGTTGACTATTTGCAAAGGGCCGGCATCACAAGAACCAAGAAGCAAGTCGCCAGTCACATCCAGGTGCTACGAAATATGTGGAAGGGCGAACAAGGTATCTTTCGACCGTGACATCCTGTGCACCGAACCATATGCTCACTCTATTTATGTCAGAGTTTCACTTGGTGGCGGGCGGCGAAGAGCTCTTCCTTGAGGCCGGTTTATTGGGATCCGTTAAGACGGAAGACCAGCACGAATTGACTCTAATTCCCCTGGAATTTGATGACAACGATACGGCCTCGTCGCAGTCGTCACCGAACTTCTCAGATTTTACCTCCGAATTCCCGTCGTCCCCTTCGGGCGCCTCTCAATTATACGTATTTGATTCTTATTCCCCCGATGTCTCAGTTGCCTCGCTTACATCGTCTCCCGAGCAACCGATTTCACCTGTCCTCTCGTCCTCCTCGAGCCAACGGTCGCAATATGACGCGACGTTGCCGTCGGAGCAGGCGGGCCCTTCCCGACACCACCCTTCCCCTTTCACCAAGCCGGGTCCGATGGGTGTATGGCAAAACATGCAGACCCCGCCGAGTATGAGCGTATCGTCATCACGGGGCTTCGATAACCGGGTTACGAGACTGGAACTTTTGGCCGATGGCATGGCACCTTTCAGTGTTAGAGTCGACGCCTTGGTTCCCCGCGCGCAGTCTCCGGGTCCAGTGCCTGCCCTTTCACTAAAGGTCAAACTCAGCCTCGCGTCTATCAGCGATATCCGGAGTCCTCCCACGCTCCACGGTTTTGCCGGAACCGTCTGTTTTTCCAATGTCTGGGCTACGTATGGCAAATGTGCTACTAAGGTTTACGCCAGTGGTGTGTGTATATCGGAAGAACTCGAGGCTATCCAGGTCAATAGTGTCGATGTCGGAGTTGTGAACGCCATGCTTCCCGACTCATCCCTGACGCGGTGTCGGTGGTTAGACGCATGTAAGTGATCCCCGCTTCAACTTCCGAGTGGCCTGCTGATGTTTTTAAATAGCTGTCCAGACCACTCTTACCCAAGAGATTATCGTAGATAATACGACACTGCTTTTTGTTGTTTACGACCTGGATCGGAATCCACCAGGTAGCTTGCCCCGTGCCGAACTTGTTGGTTTCCGGAAATACCAGCCTTCAGGCCGCGTTTACACTTCGAATGCACCTCAAACTTATTCCCCTTCTCGCCTTTCGTATTCTCAGTCCCCCTTTCCCACATATAATGGCTCCACCCCACCATCACTGTCTGGCGCCTTGACGCCGTCCTCCATGAAACCGGTAATATCTACATCGTCATCTTTCTAAACTAGCTTATCAACTTTATGGATTCTTTTTACTTACATACGGACTAAAGGTTGTGTTGTATCATATCACTTTCTCGTCGTACTTAGCATTAGTTTTGTCTAATAAACTAGCTTAAAATTTATTTTGAACTAACGGCCGCCTTGCAACACGGTTTACCGCAGTGGAAATGTACCACACTAATAGAGTGTCTTAGGGTGGTTTAATAAGAAGCGCAATGAGGAAGCCCATCTCCCCCATCGAAGAACGCACTGAATGAAAATGATTATTATGTACATCATTGACAGTACGCCTGAGCTAGGAGCTTCTGCGCTTCTGCTCGAACACTTGCATCACAGTAATTATCCCGTAACGCATACAGTTCCCACAGAGTCGTGCCGAACGGGTTGCACAGCTGTGGATCGTCAATATCAGGACGATAAACACCATCAAGACTGCGCTCTTCAGTGAAGAGCAACGACTGTAATTTCTCGTCTTTGAGAAGTAACCCGCTAACGAAGCTTAGCGTGCGAAGGGTGACAGCAGGAGGCCAATGAAAGGCAGCGCCAAGCAGGCGCTTCGCGAATGCGGCCGAGCGCCAGGATGGAGCCGTGGTACCTAACGTCCGCGGAGAGAATATAACGTTGAGCGCTCGGAATAACTTGTCAGCCAGCGATTTTTCCGTTCGACCTGGGCTCCCGGAAGGTGTAGAGTCGATACTAGACGTCAAGCTAAGCGGCTGGAGTAGGGCGTATAGGTGCGTTATAAAATCGCCCAGATCAATGTTCAAAGCTTCTCCTATGAATCAAATTAAAAGAAGTTTTAGCATGGGATTCTCGGACATTAAAGAGGATGTCCTGACCTTGGCCAGACAGAAGGTCAAAGGCAGTGATAATGCAGAGTAGACGATGATGAATGAAAATTTCATCTGTGCTTTCTTCATCTCCTGGTGTGGTATCGCGTTCAATAAGACCTTTCAAGACTTGTAAGAGGTCCTTGAAGAAGTCGACATTGACAAGGTGGGCGAATTTCGAAACACCTTCCAATGCCGCTGGAAGGAGTGCCGTCGTTGTGGGGAATTTGAGAATGCTGAAATAAAGAACGAAGAGGAGTTTCAGGGTCTCAGTTTGCTACAGAACGTCCGTTAGTTTAGTGAGCATCAAGTTTCCACGAAACTAAGCGTACCGTATTAGATCGTTCCTCGATGTCAACTTCTGCTTCCGCTTCACGGAATTCTCGTTCGATTTCCTTCCTTTCTTTCATGATTTTTTTCACTTTTTTGCTTAGGTGTGGGGCATCGCCCGGTTTCCTTTTCCCAGGGCCTGGGCGCTTCATTTTCCCCTTCACAGGCGCGTCTTTGTCAGCTTTTGAGTTTGATGCCCGCACACCAAGCTCAGTCTTCAAGCGAAGGAAGGGCAGACAGGAGAGAACTTTCGGGTTGACGTTATAGCGTTTCTCTTTCACCATGCGATTTATCAACCGAACCAGTTCCAAAGATGGTTCTCCAGTCAGGTCCGCGCGAAAAACTTTGATGATCGAGTCAAGGCATAGATCTGAGGACTGGTCGAAACTATTCGATTAGTGATTCTACGGATAAGGGGAAGAAACAACAAACCTGGTCCCAAGACTTCTTACTCAGTCGTCCAATGATACATCCCATGAGATTAATTCTGAAATTGAAATGGGTCGCTGAGGTCAACAAAGTACACATGCATTGAAGCGCAACCTCAGCGAGTTCACCGCGTGCTACGAGAAGATGAGATCCGGTCAGTTTAATATTTAATATCATAAAAGACGTCATATAGCTAGTCACCTTTTGATTCCGCCTCTAGCACTCGAAGATACGACTGGTAAACACCAACCAGACCTTGCTCCCAGTCCCTAGTCTTGGCAACCTGCTGGCTAACGTTCTCGGTCTTTTCCTTGTCGGTAAGGGAGCGTATGCGATACCCAGGAACGATGTCAACAAAGACGGCTAGTTGGGATAACATTGCAAGTTTGCGAATTAACGGATCGTTCGGAACGGGATCAGGATGAGTAGGGCTGGAAACTTGCTCCAAAGAAAAGACGTGCAGCCGTCTCAGGAGACCTAGCTATGATGAGTTAGAATGGAAACATGTAACTACATGATGACATACACTGGACTCAGGATCCGAAATGATGTCCTGGCATATACCAGCTATTTGGTTTTTGGCTTCTTGTATTCGCGCCTTTCTCGACGTCCTTGTGATAACGTCAACAATGGCGGCACGTCCAAACCGTGCACCAGTTGAAACATCGTCGACTTTTCGAGACGACTGGGCCACAGGCGGGGATTCCTCTTCTTCCTCATCGTCGTCCTCCGAATCCTCACTATCAACTATGGTGGACTTTACGCCAAGTTCCTGCACTCTACCATCAGTGAGCTTGATTGGTAAACGCTGAACTCTTTTTTGTTTTGGCTCTTGGAAGGCTTGCGAGATGCGAGGAGCTGTCTCGTATGGCATTTCGGCATCTGAGTCTGAGGCTGACAGTTGGTGTATATCGGAGTCATCATCAATACCAGAGGTCCAAGAGCCATCGTCCTCAATGTCAGAGTTGACAGCTGGTAGGTCGTCGTCATCGTTCCTCTGTCGGCGGGGTTTATTCATCTGGTGTAACCGTACGGTTTCCTTTTTACTCCTGTAATGAAAATGAGCCTGCGGCTTGTCAAGATATGTCGGGAAAATGACCGAGAGATTCCAGCCTGATCGAGACGACCTAAAAATGCAACAGAGCTCCCATAGCCATTCAGCAAATCCATATCCTGGTCAGATAAACTTGAATCTTCGTCCCCTTCGGGGATGGGAATGACGAGACGATCTGCAGCCTTTTCTTTTCCCTTCGCCTTTGTGCTTTTGGTAGGCTGTTTCGTGGGTTTCGACTTGTTGCCATGATCCAGCTTTCTTCGTTTGGATGGTTTCTGGGAGCAATATAAGACACAAAATATTCACATATACAAATTAATTCACCTGTGAAGGGGGCCCCGACCGCTTTCCTGTTTTCAAGCCCATGGCAGAAGAACAAAATATTTGATGATTTCATTTTCTCCCAAAGAAGGGTTGATCACGTGCTTCACCTCGACCCTTCAACGCTCCGTCAACGTTATTTCTGTGTTCGAAAGGTTCAGCATTCTCACTTTGGCCATGGATGGGCCACCGCCACCAGAGGAGGATTTCTCTACTCTCCCGATATCCGAGCGTCTCTCCCACAAGAATTGGAAAGCTCGCGTCAGCGCATACGAATCCCTCGTCAAAATCTTCCAAACTACCGCGTCCGACACTGATCCTGCATTCAAGCCTTATATTAATAACTCGGATTTGCTGAAGAAGATAGCAACTGACTCTAATGCGGTTGCTCAGGAGAAAGGCGTAGAGTGTCTGGTGGCATTTGTCAAGTACGCTGGTGAAACTGCAACGAAAACGAGAGAGGTCGTTCTACCCGCTCTGGTGGAAAAATGTTTTGGCTCTTCGCGTGCTGGCACGAAAGCACAAGCTCTGGAATTAACGCTGCAGTATGTGGAGGTTGAGAACGGCGGTTCTGGGGTTGTGGTGCGCCTAATATCAGTTCATCTCGTCGCGGTGATATCAAGCATTTTCTGCAGGCTGATATCATACCGGGTCTTGGAGCTAAACAGCCGAAGACAGTTTCAGGATGTGTTCTAGCTCTTAAGGAGATCGTACGGTAAATATCGCTCCCAGTCATCTCTTGCGTTTCAAGCTAATATGATATGACAGGACATTTGGATTCCAGGCCGCTCCTCCTCCTCCGATTTTGAAGATTTTGCCTAAGATATTCTCACATTCTGACAAGACCGTTCGCGCTGAAGGGACGATACTCGCACAGACTCTATACCAATATATTGGTCCCGGCATTGAGCCATGGTTGGCGGACCTCAAGCCCGTCCAAGTCAAGGAGTTGAAAGAATCTTTCGACATCATGGACAACGACGGTAAAGGCAAAGGAACCTTGAAACCTGAAAGATTAACTCGGGCTGCCGCGCGGGATGCTGAACTTGCAGAGGTAGCCAGTGGGGGTGATACCGTCGACGCCGTTGAAGAAGGTGAGTCTGGTCTTCTAAGACAACACGCATGGTTTTGAACACGCAGTAGAGCCTGCGGAAATGGATCCTCGTGCCTTCGCTGAACCGGTGGATATTGTGCCCAAGTTGCCTCCTACGTTGCAAGCTGGGCTTACGTCGTCGAAATGGAAAGAACGGAAAGAGGTTCTCGATGAACTTTCCGCTCTCCTTTTGGCCACTCCTCGAATCAAGGAAGCATCAGAACTCGGTGACCTCGCGAAATCTTTAGCAACCTGCATACAGAAGGATGCAAATATCAATTGTGTTATGACAGCAGCTGCGTGCATGCAGTCACTCGCAAAGGGCTTAATGTCCTCGTTTGCCAGATATCGAGAGATGGTTGTATCTCTGATGTTAGAGAGGCTGAAAGAACGTAAAGTAACTGTTACTGATTCGATAGGCTTAGCTCTGGACGCGGTTTTTTCCACGGTGAGTTGTATGTATCCCTTACCGACGACACAGACCGATGCTTCTTCAGACCACTCTGGCTGATATCATCCCTGACCTTGGAACAGCCCTATCTTCCAAGAATCCGCAGGTCAAAGAAGGGACCCTGAAATTTCTTGGTCGATCATTGGCGTCTGCCACTTCTCCAATACAACCTCCGCAAGTCAAACCATTAGCGGAAACTCTCGCTACACTCCTAGAAGATAGTTTTGAAGGCGCTAGAAATGAAGCCGCCAATTGTCTAGGCACGTTGATGAAGATGGTAGGGGAGAGACCGTTAAACGCTGTGGTGGAAGCAGTCACAGATGTCAGGAAAGCCAAGATCAAAGAGGCATACGAAAAGGCCACGGTGAAATGCAAAGCTGGTGGTGCAGGACCAACCAAAGCAAAATCAGTTGCCCCACCGCCGGCAGCTGTCGTCAAGAAGAAGTCACCTGCACCGAAGTCTGTCGTCGTAGAAGACGAACCTTTAGAGTCACCTCCGCTCAAGAAACCCTCGGGAAAGCCTCCGGCACGACTTCTGGTATGTCCAAATGTATCGTCGAAAACTTCACGACTTAATTCTGTATTAGGCTCGAACGCAGGCCTCCAGTGGCGCTCCCGCCGCTGCGGCGCCTCCTCCAAAGAAAGCCCCGCCGCCTACCACCGCAAAATCAGCGAAACCGCAAGCACCTAGCGCACCTGGCGCACCAGATACTTTCAAATTCAAGCACACACCCGAAGACGCGGAGGCCCTTGCAGCCGACGCAATACCTTCTTCACTATTAACAGATCTTGCTGATGCCAATTGGAAAACCAGATTGGCTGCCCTAGACGAAATGTCGACTTGGCTCGACGGCGTGATTAACGATCTGGATGCAGAAGTTTTAGTTCGGGCCTTAGCCAAAAAGGGCTGGTCGGAGAAGAATTTTCAGGTCTGTGTTCTCATTGTCTGGTTTGCATTCGCTGTATTGAAGGGCTTCAGGTGTCATCCAAAATATATGGAGTGTGTGCCACCCTGTCCGAGGGGTGTCCTTCATTTGGAAGGTCTTGCGTAGCACTATGCGTCCCTCATATGAGCGAAAAACTGGGAGATATGAAGCTGAAGAAACCTGCCGGCGACGCTCTTATCTCTTTTGCGGAGAGTACATCTTTACAATTCGTCTTGAATCAAGGTAATCACTACATCGGTACCAAGCAGGCATCGAACTGACCCATCGACTAGCTTATGAACCCTTGTCAAAGCAGAAGGCTCCGAAGGTCCTTGCTGACGCCATCGGCTGGGTGAATGTGGCTCTGACCGAGTTTGGCATCAGTGGACTGTCCCTTCGCAACCTCATCGATTTTCTCAAGGGCGCATTGCAAAACTCCAATGCCACTGTCAGAACAAGCGCCACAAAAACTCTTGTAACTGTCAAGTTATTCGCTGGATCAAGTATGTCACTAAGTATCCATCAGAATACAAAACTGACTCATACTAGGCATCAAGGATTTACTGGAGGACCTCAATCCTCAGCTACTCAACACTATAACTGCAGAATTTGACAAGGTTGAAGGACAAGCACCTCCAGATCCTACTCGGACGTCGGCCGATGCAGTCAGTGTGCCCGCAGCCTCCTCTGGTGGGGAAGCAGGACCTGTCGACGCGTTAGATGACCTCTTTCCCCGAGTCGAAGTGGACGGACTCCTTAAAGGCACCACAATTCTGGCGGATGCAAAGAGCGATGCCTGGAAGACAAAGAAAGAAGCACTTGAAGCGTTCCAAAACATTTTGGACCAAGGCAGCAACAAGCGGCTTAAACCAAACATGGGTAGACCCACTAGTGCTTTTGTAGTTCAATCAGCTGATCAGCCGTATCACAGGCGAGATATCCCAAGTACTCAAGGCGAGAGTCACCGACACTAACAAAGCTGTTCAAACGCTTGCACTCGACATTGTGGGCCGTATTGCTACTGGTATGGGCAAGCCGTTTGAGAAACAATGTCGATTTTTCGTTCATCCAGTAACGACTGTTCTGTCTGATCAGAAGGCGCCTATCCGGACAGCCGCTCTGCTGACATTGAGTGCCGTTGCCAGTGCGTGCGATGGTCTCGAGTCCATGGTTCCGGGTATACACAGTGGCCTTGAAACAACCAATCCAATGCAAAAAGGCTCATTGCTTCACTGGATAGCTGATTGGTTTAAAGAACACCCTCCTCCGTCTTCACTCGACCTGAGCACCTGGGCATCGTCGATCGTTGTGTCATTAGACGATCGAAATGCAGACGTTCGCAAGGCTGCACAAGCTCTTCTACCATCCTTGATTGCGTGTGCCGGATTCGACTATGTGATGCAGCAGACAAACTCTCTGAAGCCTGCTTCTCGTGGAAGTGCAATCCCGCTCATACAAGGCGCTCGTTCAGCGACTTCCGCTGCCCCTCCTACAACTACAGCGTCGACACAGCCGCCTAAAGGCTCCAAATCTCTTCCCAAAGTTGCAGCACCAGAAATACCTTCATCCAGCTCTCCTCCTGATTCACCTGGTATGTCGGCTCCTCCATCAAGAGCAGGTAGCAAGATTTCAGGGGTGAGGCGCAAATTACCTCAAGGAAATCGCCCAGAGTCTCGAAGCGACACTCCCGCGGAACCCATGGCTTCTCGTGCATTGAAAACTCCATCTGGTGCATTAAAACGTCCAGGAGCATCTTCTGCTCTAGCAAGGCCTCCTGTCGCCCAAACTCTTTCTCCTACAACTTCTTCACCTCTTTTTGGCACGAATCCAGACAACAGAAAGGCTAGATGCGGGAAGGACTCTCACAAGTGGGTCAACGAAGGTGGACCCACACGTAAAGACCTAGCGGAACTTTTACAGAACCAAATGGAGTCGCACGCAACGAAGGAACTTATTGGACGCCTGTTCAGTCATGATCACAATGCTGTCAATGACCATGTAGCTGGTCTGACAATGATGTGCGAGTTATACAACAGCCCGCAATTAGGTGACGACTCGGTAGAAAGCATTTGCCTCGCGAATTTCGATCTTCCACTGAAGTATGCATCCATCAAAGCCCATGAACCCCAGCCCAATCTCATATCCAAATGTCTTGAAATCGTCGAGACTGTTTTGGCCTTCCTCCGTATGGCTAATCAACAGCTCACCGATAACGAAGCGCTGTGTTTCATACCAACCATCATTTTCAAAGTCAGTCCGATCATTTCACTCGAAGTGCACAAGCTGATCCATTTACAGTTGGGCGACGCCAGGGAACAAGTACGAGTGAGAGTACAGCAGATAATCCAGGATCTACCCAAAGTCTATGCGTATAGCCGAGTTTTCCAGCTTCTACTGGATTATGGTCTGAAGTCCAAAGTTGCGAAGACACGACAAGGAACCTTGGATGAGATGGGTAGTATACTCAGAAAATCAGGAATGGGCGCATGTGAACCGTCCAAGGCGTTTCCGGTGATCGCTGCAATGATATCCGATAAAGATTCCCAAGTCCGGAAATCAGCTCTTGGTGCTCTGAGGTGAGCTTTTTGCTTTACTTTACTTATCGCATGCAACTACTTACTGGAGTAATAGTGAGGGGTACATGCTCGTAGGCGAGAAGGTTTGGTCTCTCATAGGACCCTTACCTCCCAAAGACAAGACTCAGTTGGAGGAACGCTTGCGTCGTGTCGCCGGCCCTAGCAGTCACGACAATGTCGAGCCGTTGGCGCCACCTCAAATAGCTCGTCTGACTGGCCTTCCTAGGCCCGGTTCACCTGCTACTAGCTCAAGAATCGTAGGTGTACAACGTCCGGCATCTCCCGCGACAAGCTCAAGATATACAGGACTTCCCCGCCCTGGCTCTCCTGCAACGAACTCCAGAATTGGAGGCCTTCCTCGTCCAGCCAGCCCGGCTTCCAGACTGGCAAGACCTACTTCTCCGATTGGTCAGCGACCCTCATCCCCATCTATATCTGGCCCTGGCTCAAATCCGCCGTCTCGTCTAATGCGTCCACCAATCGCCGCACCTCAGTCTCCAACGGGGCTTGCTCGACCGAAGAGCTTGCTTCCGTCACGGTTGGGTCGGCCTCGTCCTCACTATAATCCCCCTGTCATTGCTGACGAATCTCCGGCGGAGGAAGCCGAAGAACATGTCAACGGATCCGGCATACCCGCCCATGCTACTAATGCAGGGACGTCGCCATTAGAAGAACCATCGGACATCACCGTCACTATATCCAGCATCCTAAGCAGCGATCCATCAAGAAGCGTGGACGCTCTTAAGAAGGTCCAAAGAATTTTGTCTTCTGGCCCGGATGCGTCCCCCTTCTCTGCTCAGTATCGCGAACTTGCAGAACATGTTGAAGGATTGGTAGAAACAATCACCCTGCAGATGGCTCATATTTTTGAGCGGCCGGATGACCTTATTCTGGATGAGAACTTCAGGCTGGCCAAGCATCTTATTCAGACACTGAACAACTTTTGTGATCATGCATTCCTGGCCGAATCTTTAACCGTCGATATACTCACCTCTTTGCTGGAGGAGCTTACGCTCCGCCTCTTAGAGACCGACGACAGCTCTGTCAAGAAGATTAAAGACCTCTCACGTTTTATCAACATGATAATATTGCGTCTGTTCGCCACTGGGCGGAGAATGTCCATCTTTAGGTAAAATTCCGAAGTACTTGTCCTGACTGTATATATTCCGCTAACAACTTTCGTTCCAGGGCTCTGTTTAATCTTCTTCTCCAAGTAGTAAAGCCTTTCCCAAGCAACGGCACGGCGCCTGACTCTAGGGAAGCCAAAGTTGCAGAACTGGTTCTCAAATGCGTTTGGAAATTGGCCCGTAACATCCCCCAAGATCTTTCTGAGCAGAAACTGGATCCGGTGGAATTGTTCCCTGCTATCGAGCATTTCTTGCAGTCCGTACCGCCCAATGAGTGGCGCGCGCGCGCCACCAACAAGGTTCCCTGCGGGGATATGCCTCTGAGAACTGTTAAAGTCATAATCCAACATGTTGTCGGTGCGTTCCTGTCTGATACATAGGAAACTAGCTGCATATTGACGATGCTTTTCAGCACACTATGGAGATGACGTGTATGACCTGCTCTCTGCGTCATTCGATGATCCTTCGGCGACCATCGTATATCCATATGTATACCGAATCTTGAACTCAAGTAACCGGGCGAACCCCGACGTACCCCGCCAGAATGGTGAAGAGTCTAGCGCACCTCGCCCGGTATCGATGACATCCAGTCGGCCTATGTCTCCTCAAGAAACTGTATCGTCTCATCGGCATTCATCTCCCAGCCATAGATCAAGTCCTAGCGGTTCTTCTATGAACGGAAACGGTATCCCACCCCCACCAACAGAAGAGCCCGATCCGGATGTCCAGTTACTGACCATCATTGGCCATATTTCAAGTGAGACTACCGGGGCATTGCATAAGGAGGGGATCACGGAGCTCCATCATTTCCTAAAGGCATACCCGCACAAGAGACCCAGGGTGGAAAAAATGCTTGAATCTACTGGGGCTGCGTTTCGGAAGTACATCAATCGTGCCCTTGCGAGCAGGGCAGCTGAAGACCAAGAACGGGATGTTGCAGTTACAGATGCCTTTGACAGTACGTTGATTTTCCCCGATTTCCGTGAGGAGCGTGACCAATCGTTTCTCAACAGAGTTAGAAGCCAATCGTCCAGGAACATCGGCCTCGTCTCGCACTATTGAAACGTCTCCAATGTCGCCGACATCGCCACAGCGGACGAGTACAGAACTTCCAGTCAATCAAGACAGGCTGTCGAGACTCCACGATCTATTTCATTATCGATCTAGTACGCTGAGCAATGGGTCGTCACAAGGGAATAGTGCGCCTTCGGAGACGAAACAATCACTAAGCTAGAACTTTACATAGATAGTTGACATCTTCAGTACCTTTAGTCCTTGGACCTTCATTCACTGTACTACTTTGCATTGACTCGGCCAATTTGCATGACTGTAATACATATTACGATATCATATTTGGATGTGTTGACCACAAGGGTCTTGAAGGCCGGAAACGGAAGTATGACATCGGGTAGATTGAGCCTTCGCCCCATCTTCATTGCTGCCCCAAAATCTCTCTCCTCGTCACCGCCATGGTCAAGGCAGTAGCCAAGCACCCCCGCCTCTCCTACGATGCTGCCATGCTCTTCTGGCGCATCGTAACCCAAATATTCTTTCGCGAGATCCGACCCCGAGGTGCATTCAATATACCACGTTCAGGACCTGTAATATTCGTCGGGGCGCCTCACAGCAACCAAGTATTCTTTACCTCGCTTTTGTAACTTATATACCTGCTAAATTCTTCGTATCTTCAGTTTCTCGATCCCCTTCTGCTGAGTCTCGAAGTCTACAAGGAGACACATCGCCATGTCCAATTTCTTACGGCAGCAAAGAGTATGAAAAGGAAGGCAGTCGGATTTTTCAGTCGGCTCATGGAAAGTAGTGCGTATCATCAAGTGCAGGGTACCAATTTTCGCTTTCTCAATTTTGTCTCTAGTCCCTGTTGCCCGCGCTGCCGATTCCGCTAGCCCTGGTACTGGCAAACTGCGAATCTCTCCTGATGATCCATCCCTTGTGTTGGGTGACGGAACTCGGTTCCTATCTGAATTGTCGCCAAGGATGCAAATCATGCTTCCAAAATCCGTTAACTCTTTGGTCGCCGAAGTTGTTGAAATTATATCCGATACAGAGTTGAAAGTGAAACGCGAATTCGGTGGGGAGAAGGGAACAGCAAAGGCTCGAGACAAAATTGCCGAACTCGAGGCTGCCGGAGAGAAAGGAGGACTTCCATTCAAAAAGCTCCCTTTTGTGGACCAGCAGGAAATGTACCGATATGTTTATGAATGCTTACAAAACAACGGGAGTATTGGTATCTTCCCTGAAGGTGCGTCCTTTCCTGCACTTATGGTAGTACCCTCGTAATGACTTATTCAGGTGGGAGTCATGATCGAACGGATCTACTTCCCTTGAAAGCGGGTGTCTCTATAATGGCTCTAGGCGCTATGGCGAACAATCCCAACGTTCGAGTGAAAATCGTTCCTGTGGGATTGTCTTACTTCCATGCCCACCGTTTCCGCTCCCGTGCAGTTGTAGAATTTGGCGGCGCTCTAGATGTTCCTGAGGAACTAGTGGAGATGTTCAAACAAGGAGGTACTCAGAAGCGCGAAGCTGTTGCTAAATTTCTGGACCTCGTTTATGACGCACTCAAGACTGTCACAGTTCGGGCTCCCGATTATGATACGCTTATGGTAAGCTAATCCTGCGTTGATCGTGAATATCGTATTTGAAGACTTATTTCATCAGTTAATTCAAGCGGCACGGAGACTCTATAAAACGCCAGGCCAACACCTGACATTAGGTCAGGTTGTTGAATTGAACAGGCGGTTGTTGGAAGGATACACCCATTTTAAGGATGAACCTCGCGTAGTGAAACTTCGAAAAGACGTACTGAAGTACAATCGCCTTCTCCGAGATCTTGGTCTCAGGGACCATCAGGTCAGTTCCAAGCCGAAGTCGCTTCATGACCACGGATACTTAGGCCCATGTGTAGGTACCCCGAGCTGTTAAGGCTAGCTGGGCGACCTTAGGTCTTCTAGGATATCGGGTCGCTCTTCTATTAGTTTGGAGTGTTTTGGCGCTACCAGGGACAATACTGAATGGCCCAATGTTCATTATTGCGTCTGTCCTTTCTAGAAAGAAAGCTAAAGGTACGAAGTACTTCTGCTTAATTTACTATCAGTACTGATTCATGTCCATTACAGAGGCTCTAGCTGAATCCGTCGTCAAAATTGCTGCTCGTGACGTGATAGCGACCTGGAAAGTCTTGATATCTCTGGGGGTTGCTCCTTTATTGTACGGTTTCTACGCTTTTGTTGCCACGCTTTGGTCCATCCGCGCAAATCTCCCCCTCAAATGGAGAATAGCCACGCCCTTCATCGTGATTTTATCCTTGCCATTCATGAATTTTGCGGCTCTGAAATTTGGCGAGGCTGGGATGGACGTTTTGAAGTATGTTCTGTCTTCCTATCTTACCTTTCACTAAACGTTGCCCAGGTCTTTGAGACCACTGATTGTGGCACTTGTCCCGGGACAACAGCGATCTCTTGACAAGTTGAAAGCTATGCGTACTCAATTGTCAAATGAGGTTGTGGACGTCATCAACGATTTCGGACCCAAATTGTATGAAGATTTCAACGAGGTCAGTGCAGTCCTGGTATATCATGAAACATCTACTTATAGCAAGTTCGAATGCAGACACGAATGTTGCCCACCTCAAGCGTACCCTCCTCTAGTGGGAAACCTGGCCTATGGAGAAGAACAAGTAGTACTGGTGCTGTCGATGCTCAAGGTCTGGGTCTCATTCATCCCATGACATGGATCGATGAGCGTCTCTTCGGATGGAGTCGGAGTGCTCGTCGTGGAACTAGTGCTTGGAGCGGAGGCGATGAAATCAGTAGAGTTGGCACCCCTGAAGACTCGGACGAAGAAGATGCCGGTGACTACGATAACGTCCTCGGTTACCTACCAGGGCAAGATGATCCCTCTAATCCAGGCTATAAAGCACGAAGTCGCACAAACTCATATGCTGATCTACAACGAATGCGGCTCTCCCCTCTACAACCCATGGCAGCGCCCCCGAAATTTTATCAAAACGAGGCGACAAGCCCTTCATCCCCTACGACAGAATTGGATGGAATACATTTCCGTAGGGGCCGCAGAAATCGCAAGTCTAGTCTATCAGATGGCGTTCCAGTAGAGCGCATTGCTTCTGTCGACCGTGGAGAAAGCTTCAATGCTGCAACAAACCATTTAAACGACGAGATACGGCAGAGAAAGGAGGGTGGGTCAGAACATCATGAGTGACTTGTCGCCTCAGGGTCCAGCGGTGTAAATACTTTAATTAGTAGTATATTCATGTCTTTCAACGGAGTTCACCTTTTACTACAGTTTCACTTGGTTCGTAGAATCTCATTCAAGAATAGATCTTGTACTAGGTTTCTAGGACATCGAACTTCCTTGAACAGTTAAAGCCACAGGAGTACGGTTGCACAAATCGCTGGAAGGAGGTTAAGGAGGCATTGGCTAACTCTGAATTTATCTAATCTCATGCTCTTGAAATCTCTTACAATCTGAGCGACCCATAGAAATGGTCAATGATGATACGTATAGTCACCGTCATTCGTAACATTATGAAACAAGAACCAACTCTTGGTGAGAAGGTCGCTGTGTTGAATATCGCCAGTGACATCTGGCGATTGGACGCAGGCACTCCCTGAGACTCACATTAGTTGTGGAAATGATCATAGCGGTCCCGGCGCTGTTTCACGGGAACAAGGGGACCGCTGTCGTTGGACCGCCTATGGTCGCAGTCCACTCTATAGGCGTCTTATCCTTCGGAGACGGTCGTGCTCATGTGCTGAAGGAGGTGGAAGATTAGAGAAGAATCGTTGCATCTGTTTCTACCCCGCGTTGTCCGAGACTCACTGAAGATAAGGCAACAGAATGAGTACGATGGAAGGGGGTCAGGCTGCTATATAGAAGATAGCAACGTCCAACAGAAAAGAATACTTGGTTCTAGGTAGAGTCCATAGATATTTCAGCGCTTGATTTTTGTTTAACATATCATTCAGGCGCAATAGGATGTGTTGCCCGGATGTGGCACCTATATGATTGTCCGTCACGCCTGGCACTTCGGAGATGAAAGGCATCGTTGGGAGAGATCAGGGGATGGTTTCGCAAAGTCGGCTTCAACGGGTACAGCAAGAACCATTGAATAGCATGGGAAACTTTGAGATACTCAAAGAGGCCTTTGAGGATATGAAAGCACGGCGCTCTGACTGCAGCGAATGGATGGGTGAAGCTTGAAGCGTTTATTTTGATCTCACTTCGGTCCAGGTTCGTATCGTTCAGATTCTAGAGCACCACGCAGGGGCGTACAAGCTTCAAGGCCCCAATGATCTTCCCAAGTGTCAGTCAGGGTCAGTCTCGTCAGAGATTACCCCTACTTCGAAAATATGCCCAATCAGCTTGTTTTGAGGTACACAAGCGTGCACGATTCGGTCCAGAAGCATTGGCCGCATACCGATCCTCGCATTAAATTTGTCTTTACGAAAGGTGTAGAGCCTGTAGTCCTACGGCCAGTCAATAACGAAGGAAGAAAACCACCATCGGCAACCCGAATTTCTTGGCTGGGCATCAGATGATCTAGATACGGGTGCATGAATTAGTGTGTTCACAGCGAAGAAGTCATTAGACTCGATCTTAAAAAGGCACCAGCCATGTGGTCCTGTTCAGTTGGCAGACGACGGACACAAACCAAAGTGTTCTAGAGACTGCTATAGATCCCGTTTTCCCTCCGTCAAGACTTCTACACCAGTCTCTGTGATTCTATGGCGAAAACTTTAGTCTATGGGTGTGAACAACGCGATCTAGAACATACAAGAGGGTATCTTCGAATTGCGCGCTTTTCTTCCCATCCACGGTCGTAGCAGTCCAGTTGTCAGGCCAATGAACATCGCCCCAGTTGTGCCCCAAGTTGATCATCTAGAAAGAATATCAGACTTCATCGATTTGAAGACAGGATGAACTGACGGGTTCTATTGTGAAGACCTATGCAACCCGTTTACTGGCGTTCCGTACACAAAAGAATTGGAATACATACCATGCCTGCCTTCATGGTTCCGACGGCTTTGTTCTTGGCATAATGCGGTATATTTGGAGAGGTGTGGAAAAGGTCATTGATACCGTGACCCGTGTAGGATCGCACCACTGCACAACCGTTGGAACGCGCAATGGGTTCTCTGAGAGCGTGATGTCAACAAAAACAAGATTTACAGACCCCGGAGGCACTTGCATAGTTTTTCCCAAGTCACGGAACAGAGCACCTGGCTTGCAGAGCTTGATGGCTTCATCTAAGCATTCGCGAGTGGTGCGGATGAGCTTCTTAGCATCGTCATCTATTTCACCTACTGCGTATGTTTCATTCAGATCTCCGTGATACCCTGGAACCCGGGATAAATACACTGAAGAGAAGGAAGAAAGTTTACTCGCCATCATAGTATAGGGTGACATCTGTAAACGCCGTGAGCAATTATCGCCAAACTGATGAAATGAATGAACATACCGATATTTATGATATCGCCGTTCTTCAGTCTCCGTCTGTCGGGAATCCCATGACAGATGACTTCGTTTATGGATCTATAACACCCGACAGGCTATAGCACCATTGCTGATGATCGATGGAGTAACTTACGTGCACACGGACTTTGGAAAGTTACGGTAATTCAGAGGTGATGGATACGCGTTGCGCTCGATGCAGGCGTTGTGAACGATTTCGTCTAGCTCGTCTGTCGTAACACCGGGTTTGACATGCGAAGCTGCGATATCCAGGACCTCGCGAGCCAGCTGACTTTGATTTGTTTCAGCGGTTGACCAGGAATGGGCGAAAGCATACCCTGCAGACCGTTCTCATCTTATCTTGCTCCTCTTTGGAGAGTATTCTCGGAGGTTGGCCGGCAGCCCTAGCCTCGGCCATGGGTCTTCCTGTGCGGCAGAAGACACAGTTAAGCTTACAGAGTGGTCTTCATTTGACGAACAAAAGTCATGACCCTACCGTCGTCAGCGTACTCTGGTCGGGGGATGTGATCCGGGACCGCTCTTTTTGCAGAGAGCGGATACATAGGACGCATGGAGCCGGTGTATTCATAGCTTGGGAACGGGTTGTACGAACCGTCTGGAGCACGATGAATCGATAAAACACGGATGACGAAACACAGCAACACACCTTCTATGGCATCGCCCGCCGCGTCCTTTGCGGCAGCAAGGGTATGAATGATTTTGTGGGTTTTCTAGGCAGGCGACGAGTCAATTGGTGGGTCCAGACGCTGCATCGAGCAAGGACTTGCCCCTGGGATAACATAAGGACGGTTGCCAGGATAAATTACGGACAGCGCTCACATCCAGCCTTGAAGCATTCCTGGCCGCAGAAGTAGGAGCCGCGAATGCCTAGCCTGGGCGACGTGAGATTCTGGTAGCTCGCCGCATGGGTCGCTTACTTGTTGCAGGTCGGACATTCCAGCTTGGAAGGGGGGTTGCCGTTGGGACATGTGGTGCTCTGGCAGAGGATTGCTGGCTGGGACATGGCCGCGAGAGCAACGAGCCTTGTCTGGACCGAAATGGCAGGAGCAAAAAACAAAAATTTATCTCAAGTCCGAACGGATCCAGTTTAGGTCTCCATCTCCAATTTCATCTCGCAAAAAGGCTTCAAGCTGAATTCTGTAATTTATTGTAAATAACCGGAGGCTACCATATTACTCGACGGAGTACCACTACGGAAAACGAAACTGGATAATACATACTGTGAATTGAATGAGTATATTAGATGCTGAGAATAGATCAAAATGCAGTTAAAAATTAATTTATGTGCGTGAAGTGAAGCCAGTCGGTAAATATAACGGATCTAAGTAAGTAGCAAGTTGTGATGCAAGATTGGAAAGCAATATATGACAGCGACGATGCAAGAGAGGATTAAGCGCGGTGGAGCATACAATTAGTGTTCGGGTGATATTGGTGGTATTATGGGAGCAGTTGTCGATTACGGCGTCAAGAAACTGAGGCGAAGAAGGGTAAGGGTAATGATTTTCATTGCCGTATGACCTGGAGTGAATACGAGAGCGCGGTGTCGCTGCAAGCACGACGGATATCCCTGAAGCGGTCGATGCCGACGACTCTGACCAGCTGGCGCTCGTTCTTGATGACCCACGAGTCAGGAGGCAGGCCACGGGTTGTCCTGTAGATGCCCTGACCCGGCATATGCTCCTCGAAGACGAGCGTGATCATTCCTGGAAGGAGACACTGCAGCAGGTAGAGGATATCGGCAATGGGAGGACAGATCTTGCGAACGGACTCGAATATGTCACTGTGGAAGACCATCTGCCACTGGACGCGTCGGTCGGGCGAGAAGAAGGAGCTGGCATGGACAGGGAGCTGGAGCTTGAGCGGGGGGCCAGCAGGGTGGCCGGTAGTCGAGCTCCAGATGGAGGCGTTCTCGAGGGTAAAGAGCATACGGCTGTCGCGCTGGACCTCCCGCCATTTGTGCTCGACCACCAGCTGCTGCTTCAGATGCTCGAACCACGGCTGGGCACGCGCATAGGTCGCTCCCAAGGCGTCCGCCGTCGTCAGCGACATCCGAGTCCGTCTCGCCCAATCATCCATGTTCTTGACATCAGGTGAGAAAACGACTTCGGCAGGCTTCGGCGACATATTCAGTAGGTACGCGACGGGCTGGAAGGCTGGAACAAAATATCTGCCCTGCAAGGCAGCGATGAAGATAATAACGCGTTCTGCAAAGCATGTCAGCGATGCCGCCGCAGGTCCAAGGGTTCCAACGTTCACATCGAACGTTCACGCACGAGTTAGAACAAGGACCTGGCGATGCACAGGCGGTAGACGATAAAGCAGGTGCCAGCGAGGCAAGAAATGGCAATTATGTGAAGAGGAACGACGACGACGACGATGAGAGGCCGACGCTGTCAGTGCGAGGAATGGAAACAGGAGGATGGCATAATTTCCCGGGGGGGGGTTATATAGGGCGCAGCAAAGCGGGAACGAAAAAAAACAATATTTATCCACTAGCATTTTCTTCACTGTTACACGTGTATTTTGCGCCGATGTCGTCTTCCCTTTTCTGGACGATCGGGTTGCCATTGAGTTTTTCTCACATCGGCTTTCCCTTTCTAGGCCAGTTCCTGGCCCAAGTTACGGCAGATTAGGCTCGATTCTTCCTGATTGCATCCAAATCCATTGGCGCTCGGAAGCGCTTTCGCTAATTCTGCCCGCATTCATGCCTGCCATTGAACCTATCATAACAAGCTGACATGGCCCTTGTCTCTCGGATTGACCATATCCATTTGGCGGGCCTTTATATACTGACCATTGCAGGGCGGAATGGTCAATAAATACAATACTTTTCCCCAGCAACTAATTTGCTCGGAGGCAGATCTGGCCCGATTCGCGTACCGTTACCTTGCCAACCACATTGCTGTTTGAAAGCTACATTGAGCGGGGAATGTCCTTCCGAGGCACAAGGGTCAGGCCGCTCAGGAAGCGCTGTATATAATTTTTTATCGCCCTAACGTGGCGGCATTTTCTACTGAAGGGATGCAGATTTAAATGGGATGTCGGACGCCGAGCAACAATACATTTTATTCATTGCATCGCCACAATATACCGTTGCCGGCCTCTCAAATGTCCAGATTCGCCCGTAACGTTTCCAGATGAGAGCGCGCCCGGACAGTCCTAGAGCGTGAGGCGAGGGTCGCGGAAATAGCAGTGGCGTATCACGTGACCTAGTGTGACTAACATTCCTTTGAAGTACTCCCAAGATACAAGCACGTCCGACTCGATGCCGGCTCATCTGTGGCCTGTCGACCAACCTTTCGATATATGTAGTGCTTTCAATCGCCTGTTACAGGATGAGCAAGTGGGTCTTCTAACCTTCTCCAGTGGAAGCCCGAGACTCACTTACGCTACCATGTCAAGGTGTCAACCCCCCTTGCTGCGATCCTTGCTCTCGCGGAATTAATGGAAAATTCTTCTGGTGCGTACTCAAAGGGCCTTTAAGGTCTAACGTTTCCTCAATTTCGATATCTCAGCGGGGACTATGTTTGAATTGGTGAAAGAACTCAAAGCCGGTGCCGAGAATCTCAAGAAACAGTCGTCAAATTACATCAGCTTGAATGCAGGTTGCGAGCTGTTCATTGAGTTTGTCACTTTGTTCCCTCATGACGCGTCCGTAAGTGTTCCCTTTCGATTCCTTTTGTTCCGTTCTTACCTGGGCGTTTATCAAGAGTTTCTCAGAGCTCAAGACCGAATTGATACGGCAAGGGCATCAGTACGTCACCCAGGCGCTTAGCTATCGAGCAAAGATTGCAGAGCTTGCCTTCGACTTTATAAAGGATGATTCGGTGGTTAGTCCTTTTCCTATCAGGAACATTCTTTTGTGACGACATTTCGCTTGACAAGATACTCACACATTCGTATTCGCGAGTCGTGATGCAAACGCTGTTATGGGCTCACAAACGGAAGCGAATATCAGGTAGAATGGCCCATCAAAAATACGGTCCATCATCAGCTCATATTTAGCATAGTCTTCGTTACAGAGGCAAGACCCCGTGGCCTAGGGTACGTTGATGCTTTCTCCGGCTTTTTGCTAACGTCTTCTCATTAATATTCCTCAGCATTAAGACCGCAGAAAAATTAACGGCTGCCGGGATTCCTACAACCGTGATTCTTGATTCTGCAGTTGCATACTGCATGGATATGGTCGATTTTGTTCTCGTTGGATCCGAAGCTGTGGTAGAGAGTGGCGGACTCATTAATGCTGTCGGCAGCAACCAGATAGCAATCATTGCAAAAGCCGCGAATAAACCCTTTTACGCTCTTGCAGAAAGGTACCATGTGACGATCGACAAACCTTTTTCGCTATGCTTCTGACGTCTTTTACACAGCTACAAGTTCCACCGGCTGTTCCCATTGTCGCAATATGATCTGCCAAGTCATACTCCGGACCTACTATCCTTCTCTCTACCTAAGGGGCGGCACCTTCGCAACTCCTCCGTTAATCCGTCTCCGAAACCGTCTTCTGTCTCCGGCGGATCAACTTTGGAGTCATCCCTCGAAGATGCCTCGGATCCTGCCGCAAAGATCAACATCAGTCAAGAACAAATCGCCCGAAATAATCCAAGTGTAGACTACACCAGGTCTGTCGCCTAGTCTTCCGATTTTTTCCTTTGTTAACAGGATCACTTAGACCCGATCTCATCTCTTTGGTGTTCTCGGATGTAGGCAGCTTGACTCCGGAGGGAGTAAGTCAGTACCTTGTCGGGATGTTCGCAGGGTGATCGGGTATAATTCCAATTTCTTTGTTGCATTCTAAAGCCTCCGCCGTTCTGGACTCTCTGAGTGAGCGAATGATTGCCTTCTGAATGCGGGACACTGTCTACAGTAGGTGCCGTGCTTGCCTTCGGGAAAGATCACGAGTGCAAATTCGAAGTGATGCCAGTAGCATTGGGGGTGGTCCCTTGGCCCCTTAGGTATTAGCCGTCGATCAGACGAAATCGGCGATTGACGAAAAACAAACAATACTTGGGGTAAAGAATTACAGTATCGGATTGTCACTTTGATAAGTCGACGTCGGGTACCTGTTTCGTTCTGTTCCGACATACGGATACCATAAGAACTCTGAATGCGTGGACCGACATCTTGTATTAACTTTTTAGCAGGGTGAAACTGATGTCACCACTTACAATCGAAGACGAAGGTAGCATGAAGCACGTACCCGATGGTAGGACGGATCTCGACTGCAGGTGCGGTTCTTTTTAACGAGCTCTCAACGTTCTTTTGATTTCGCGGGCCGAGAGTGATCAGAGACCAATCGGTGTCCTTATTTTACTTTTAGTTTGAGGGCTATATAAGTTCTACCGTCCAGACCTTTACTTTGAATCAACGCCTCACCTTCATCTTTACAAGTCTTTTATAACGAACTACATTGCAACGAACATGTGTAGATGGAGGCAGTCAGTCGGGACTGTTTGCTATCCTAGTTGTATCCCCTCACGCCTCGTTACAGAGTCCAAAATACGTACAGTCAATGCGGCCATGTTGTACGCGTAGTAGGTTTCAGTGCCAACGACACCTGCAATTCCTTCTCATGTCTTTTGATTATAGCCCGACGAAATGGTCCGTCCCATCATAGAGAGCAGCGTTATCGTTGCTTGAAATCTTTATATTTAGATTTATTGCGACGACCGATTTTGCAAGTTTTCCGCCGCTCATCCTTCAAATTGCGGTTCCAACTGTTCAAAGACCTGTTGGCAACGGTAAGTTTTTATGTTTCCTCGAGGTTCTACGCCACGCTGAGACTCCGTTATTTCAGACGACAATTCCCTGAACAGTACAGTGAGCTCCATTTCAAAAGACTTGCCTCGGCCGAGGGTTGACGTCTGTGGTAGATCCTTTAATTAACAGCAGTTGCCCGAGTTGCAAGGCAGCAACTAGCGGTAGCAGACGATACTGAAATACGGACGATGGATGGAGATAATAATTGACGAATGCTCAGGACTATTTATGTTGAAATATATGCTAAATCGACGCTCAGAGACTGTTATTGAGAGTGGGGTATATAATGTTAATACCGATGAACCACTCACTACAAAATTCAATGACATATTATCCTGTATTGCGACCGAGATGAAATGCAGGTGATGGAGCGGAACAACCTGGTTTGGGAACTTAATTTGGAAAAACGATTTGTGTAAAGCTTGAAGTTTGAAGGGTAAAAGTTACCTATCTTCCGGTTAGCTCCCTACTTGGCACGTTGACACACTTCTGATACCAAGATGGTGAGGAAATCGATGTATATTTGGACAAAGGCCCTCATTGTTGGCAAGAGGATAAATAACGTGGTCGCTGAGAAGGAAGAAGCTGAAATGACACGATATGCGACTCTCCCGGGTTTGTGGTTGCTGCAAGTGGAAGTGTCACATTCCGTGTCACGACTGAAATTTGAATTACCTTCCTCTCCAAGGCCCAGTATGTCAAAAGACACACAAGCAAGCCAAACATTCCAGGAGGCCCCTGCGAATACTTCCAAGTCCCAGTGGCTCTTCCCCCTCGAGGCCTTGCAGTCGACTCCGTCCACTAGTTCTCTAGAAAAGCAGCTATACGACCGGGCAAGGGGGGTCGAGTTCCTTTACCGTCTTGGGTCCTCGCTGCAATTGTCAGAGCTATTCCTAAACTTCGGTGCCGTTCTGACTAGGTCACAGGCCAGTACCGGCAATGTTCACTGCCGCAACATGGTTCCACAGGTTCTACATGCGTTACTCCATGGATGATTATCATCGACAAGTACACTCGTTTAATTACTTGCGTTGCTTGATGTGGACGGGGATCTAGGACGTCGCCGCTTCTTGTATATTTTTGGCTACCAAAACGGAGGAATGCGGTCGAAAGCTTCGTGATGTTGCCCGCGTTTGTCAGTCCAAAGTGAGTGGGAAAGACGTGGCCGAAATTCCAGATACTAGCAAGGTTGGCAACGTTCCGGTTCTTCCCGCTTAGTATTGACCGTGTTTACAGGAAGTAGAGAACTGTCAGACAGCAATCCTACTGACGGAGGAGGTGCTGCTGGAAGCTCTTTGTTTCGATTTTGTGGTCGAAAGTCCCCATGCTGAATTAGTAGACTTGTTCAACTCCCACGATCCAGACATCCTAGCACAAGAATATGCCTGGACTATTGCCCACGACTCGTATGTATTATTTCCGCTGCTTTTCCGACTTGCTTGACGTTTTTAATAGTTACCGCACTCCACTCTGTTTATTATTTCCTCCCCGCATCATCGCTGCCGCATGTTTTATTCTTGCCCAGCGTGTGGTGGATGGCCCAAACTCTCCTTCCCTGGATTTGCGCATATCCTCTACTCCACCATCTGCGTCTCTTCCCACACCTCCCTCTAATAAGCCACCATCACCGGACCGGTCCAGATTTGCCTTGGAATATTTTGCGTTCAATGAAGCGGAACTTGCTTCTCTTGCTGGTTTGAGTTTCGCCGTCAGATATTGCATATCGGCTGAGGCAGTTATTAGATACCCTTCGCGTTCTGATTGAATTCTACTCTGTTCAAGACAAAACCATGCATCCGCACCTCTCAGCTATAGCCACCGTGAGTACAGTGTGGTGTTAGGCAACCTATTCTGATTAGTACCTTGGGAAGATTCCTGCCCCAACGATTACACTACAGCGGGCTAATCTGTACAGTTCCTTTTCACGATTGTCCGGTGTCAATCCCGCGGAATCTTCCCATCCAGATACTGGTCTAGGACGAACCCCAAATTCATCTCACGGAGGACAAACTCCGGAAGTCAATGGTAATTCTCAGACGCCGAATGGCAAGCCAGTCGATTCTAGCTCGTAAAATGGGGTCACGTTAGGCACCCGCGATGGACCCTGGCGGACCTACAGACTGTCAATCTGTTACTACCACGCCCAACCTTAAATCTTGTCCTCGAGGAGGATTTTCTGGACCTTGCCTAGTAGTCTTTATTTGGCTTTATGTGCTGTGTGTTTGTTCCCTGAAAAACTGAATTGGACCACGAAGGCGCTCTAGTTCTTGTAATAATTTCACTTGACTGCGGTCGCCACGTTTCAAGATTTGGAGATAAGCGAGACTCCCTGAGCCACTTTTGGCGAACGATCGAGATCGTCAATCTTAATTATCAAACGGAAGCAAAATGCGGAAGACGCGTTATGGACAGATATATTACACTAAAAGGTACAGGGTGTGTTTAATAGTAGAATATTCCAGGTTGAGGATCACTAGAAATATGTTGGAACGACATAGCCTCTGTCTGGTGCTGCGTAAGGTAGTTCGGTACTTCGCTCATGACTTCAGGAAGATTGGCCATCCAGTTCTGGATATTACTACTGACTGCGGTCGGTTCAGACTTATTGATCGGGGACGTCGTTTCAAATACGCCTGCATCAGACACGAGTGATACGTTGTCCAGTACAACACCTGCCGATGCAGCGTAATCTATGATTTTCAAGTCAGACGTCACTTCGGGAAGAAAGTGATAAGGAAATACAGACCTGAACTTTTACCGGTCCAATTGGATTCAGATTGATGATATTCTATTGGGTCATCACTCGGCTCGACAACAATTGGAGGTAAACCGACAGGTTCTGGAAGCTACCTAAGATTTCAGTTCCAATGAAAGATGGCTTCTGTAACGTTACACACCTTGGGAAGGACTAACGTCCTTGTTATTCTCATGGCGGAAGCAATCCAGAATGTTAAACACTGCGCAATGCTTGGGTCGCTCGAGTCGAAGTCATATATTGGACTGAAAAAGACTCCCGTCCATCCTGAGAATAACTTGTAAATGCGGCACATGACGACCGAAAATTCCAGTGCTTACTTTGAGAGAATGTCCCAAACACCCATTGATCGTATGTAGTCAAGACGAAGAACTGGGACTCGTTTGTCACACACACGTCCCACAGCTAAGTATCGAATCAGGGTCGTCTGCTTTATCGAAATCAAGATACCAATACGTACCTTTCCCCATACACGGTGTTTACTCTCTAGATAGTTTGTCGCACTACCCTGATAAGGAGGAAACTTTAATTCATGTCAGGAGGACATCAATCGAAAGCCTTCGAAACATACATACGTTCTGACATTCAACGAACTCCTTCAAATCGGCAGGAGACATTATCCATGGTGGTTGAAAGGCGATCACCACAGACTTCCTAGTCATCATCTCGAGGGCATCTGGATCGAGCGGAGGCCTCGTCTTCGAGGCCTCGAGCTGGGGTGAGGTCCATAGAAAGTACTGGAAGAGTTCTTTATCACGATCCTGCTTAAGTTTAAAATGCCATGCTTTGGTTTGATTTGGGAAGGCGAGGTGAAGCAGGCGTTGAGTGGTCGTTAGAGGGAACGTGTCTATTGAGCAGGTGAGAATTATATAGATGAATGTTCCCGCAGGTTGACGGACCTAGCCAGCCAGCAAACCTATCGGAAATGAGCTTCGGAAGATGAGCATATGGAGCCTAGAGTGCTCACCTGTGGATGTCAACAGCTGCAGTATGCCATATGTCTGCAATGGCAAAGTTGTATGCCGCTGGGCACGGCAAAGTTAGGTTCTCGCCGGTTTCCTCATCCAGATCATTCACTTTGAGAGGCCTGTCTGGAAAGACGCGTTGCGCCCCTGGGACGAAATGAATTCAGAAATATGTTATTGGTAGAAATACGTACATTGCGTTATTACGGACCCTATGTTCATAAATGTTTCACAATCAATCATCTCCAACCGTCTGTACGGTTCAGGACGAATATGAAGGCGGTTCATGTGGGTCTTGTGGCCGGGAAGAGGTACCTGTGGAGCGTCCGCGACATAAGGCATCTCCGGGAGGAGACATTTTGCAGTATACTGCCGGATGTTGTCTGTGCCATGCAGGACAGTAGGACCGGCGAAGAAACTGAGCATGCTGAAAGTTCGTTATTGGAGCCAGCAAAATAACCTGCGGGGATCTTATAACGCCTCGGCAAAAACAAGGTATCAGTAGCAAGGATACCGGTCATCTTCAAGGACAAACGATGCGCGAGTTAGAACAAGGCGCGCAAAGTACAAGGTATCAAGGCGCCAACAACGTTACCTATAAATGGAGAAGCAATTACCATATACGGCGCCTGCGACGCCACCGGTTGCAAATATACAAATGCTCATCTCATGCTCGACAGCGTAAGCCCAGAACGTGTACAGGGCGTCTACGATGATGCTTGCTTCGCAGGCGACATCTGATGTCAGAAATAAAAAAGTGCACACTACAAGAAGCCTCATGTTGCGGGAATTAGTGATGGCGTTGACAAATAATTCGGCAAGTGGAAGTGGCCTCATTAGAGCCCGATGAACACATCAACCTGCTGTATTACTCGTACGTTAAATAATAAACATGAGATCAAGGATCGTATAGGAAGGATGGATCATTGCCCGAGTCGCCCAAAGACATTTCTGCAGTCCGAGCACTTTGTAGGGCTGACTCTGATAGGGTTTCTCACAGGAAGTGACATCATACGTATGCAGTTGGGGGATCGACAGCCTGTATATCATTTATCAGATTTACGTCCAGGATAAGGAGGTTAATGTCGCGCACCGATAGGATGGTCGTGCCGACTGCTGAAAAGACAATTTGGACGCAGGCAATCTTGCTGTCGCGTCGCCATAGCATAGAAGTGCCCACACTCGGTATGGTATCGTCCGTCAATGACCTACATAGAGAATAAACCCTCGTCGTCAACCATTGAAAGAGAGCACGTACGTTATGGCACATATTATGGTAGTCTGAAAGGGGGGCCCGTTCTAAGAATGAAGGTTGTGATCTTGAAAAGCCCCATTATATCCTGCAGAAGACGGGGCATGCCAGCCTCATTCATCACGACACTATCAAGCGAGGCCGTCGGAATCTGCCGTCGACAGGCCCAAGCTCTTCTTGGAAGTAGACTTTCCATTGAAAGGCTTGGAATCGTTGCACGCCTCTAATCAGCTGGGGTGAATGAGAGGTTACCTCGGAGGAGTTGTGCTTGGCCATCTCGGTTCCGAAACATACGCAGGTTGTCGAATCTCCGAGTCAAACACCAAGACGCTCGACTATCTGTATAACTTGGACCCCGACTTAATTAAGCGCCAAATGGTATTAGACGCGCATGCATACCACGAGGTAGGAAACAAAAGGTTAGACTTACATTCAAGGAAGATCTGATGGGGTAGGGATATACATCGTAGTGCGGAGCTCTGTGGCTCTCGGGGACCCCCGATATTAGCGTAACGGCTGAGAACCAAAGCAAATGAATAATAGTCCTTTTGTGTAACAGCGTTCAAGGCCTCGTGCGGTAGGGTCGAGCAAGGACGGGCGTCTTGTGATCGGCCAAGGACTATTAGATTAGGATCGGTAACGACACATGACGAGGTAAAACGCATGAATTAAAAAGGCCCAAAAGACGTGCATGAGTCGATGCGTAGAATGATGAATCACACAGGAAGAATATCGAAACGTTTACATTATTCGATACACACATCATCAAGCTCCACGACTGCGAATTTTGGCAACGAGTTGGACAGAATTCCGGACCTGTGAAAAGGTTAGCCATTAACAGGCGGAGGTGATACAATGTACGCGCCTCGTGTGCAAATACTCTACGCCAGGTTTCACTCGCTAGTCTCCGCCGCTTGACGCCCTTCTTCTCGTGTCGTGAAGCCTTGCCCAATTCCCTTCGCACATTGTTTCGTTGCAGGAGGTTGGACAGCATAGCGTAGGAGTCCATGATATTACTCCGAACCCTGACTGTGCGACCTAAGGAGAAGAAAAGGGTGAGAGGCATCAATAAGCAAGCGAAAAGTTCCCAACCAGAGTAAGCCGTCGGAGGAGAAATATCCTTGGTACTGTCATATACAGACTTTGCATGGGTTTTCCAGACATGCTCGGGGGTAGCACCAACGTTGTCGCGGTCTGGCATTTGTTCTAGGGCTGGCAATACCGGTACCATGCCGCTCTGGAATTCCGCCTTGGGCTGGTAGTAGTGAGTCCTGACCGAGTCGCCATTGCCGTTGCCATACTGCAGAAGAGGCAGCGATGAAGAAAACTGACGCAGAAAACTGCGCTGTCGCAGGCACTGCAGGCTAGGCTGAAGAGACCGCGACAAGGCCATGGAAGAGACGGAGAAACGGAAAATATTGATGTTTGTTTGTCTGATCAGTTCAACTGTACTGCTCTCATGTCCTCCGATGTCCTGCTTGAGGAATTTGAAGTATTCTGCCTATTTCATGGCTGCCATTGAGTCTTTTCTAATATTTATCGCAGGTCCTGGAATCCATATATCCTACAGAACTGACCAGTTCGTAGCATTTATCTACCTGACTTGCCCACCCAAATCCATCTAAGGCTCACACAAGAACTTTCCGAAACGGATATCCAAATCGATGCTGAGCCTGATGACATAGCTGAAGGGGCAGAACCTTGTATGTGCCATCGATTCACATTTATTGACACGAAATAATCGTCTTACCGTAGTAAAGTTATCCCTTCGGGTACATTATGGCGCGTCCTACCCAGACGTCCTTCCAGACCTCTCTCTGGAAGCTGTGGAAGGAGAACTTGAAGATGACGAAGTCGCAAAGCTCATTTCTGAACTCAATGACATCGTAGGTCAATTGGTATTTACTCTCGCTCGACACTACTTAGACCGAACACTGCAGGGTGAGGAAAACCTGGGAATGGCGATGACGTTCACTCTCGTGTCACATCTCCGTGAGCAGTTGTCTACACTCGTCCGATCACGAGCCGACAAACGGAGGAAGGAAGAGCTCGAAAAGGAACGACTTGCTCTTGAGGTACGACCTTATCTCCTTCATCACCACTACACCGTTTCACTTCGGATGCTATAATTGTCAGGAAGAAGAGGCTCGGACTCGTGGAACACCTGTAACTGCTGCATCCTTCAAGGCCTGGAAAGACAAATTCGACGCGCAACAGGCCAGGAAGAAGCAGCAAGAAGAAGAGGAGCGTATGAAGGGGCTGACACCGAAGGAACGTGAGGAAGTGAAAAGAATGTACTCACGATTGAGTGGTGCGACAGCTTTCCCATTGAATTCTACAATTCCCGATTACATGTTGATACCACAACAGGGAGACAACTATTTGAGAAAAACCGTAATCTCGAAGAAGATGCTCTTCTCGAGGAAGGTACTGTGTCTGTGGATGTCAGCCAGTATGAGAGGTCGCACCATGATGATGATCAAGACGAGGATGAGCGTGTTACATTTAGCGACAGTGATTAGCCCTAGTATTGTGACAAGACATGGAGTAAATTTGTACCAGTATAACATCACATGCATGATATACGTTAGCCTCAACGCGCGTCTACAAACCTTGCATGTTCCCGTCGTCAACAGCATTGCCATCAATGATGCCTCCGCCTTCCGCAGGTTTACAACCAAGATGATCTATGCCCTGTTCTTTTATCCACCCGTCTGTATCAACTTGTAAAGGCCGGCATTTGCATGTATCTCCGACTACCATCTCACCCGCCATTCGCAACCATTCAAGCACGGGCTGCGTCGTCCACCTATCCACCTCTCGCCACGACGCACCAGACTGGAACCATCCCAAATGACCACCTCCGGGTGTCAAGGCCATGACCACAAAGCCATTACCCCCGCCATACATTGGAACCGACTGTACAATAGGATCATCTGCAGAGTTGATGGATAAAAACGGGACATGTACATCTTTCACCGCATGATGGCTAGACTGTCCATCATAGTAAGCTTCTGCTGATACGTAGGGGAAAGAGGGTGGAGGGCCTGAAGCAATCCGCGAAAAATGATGGTCAAAGTCTCGCAATGTGGGATTCTTCAACGCGAGTACCGCGGACATGGCTTCGAGAATCCGGCCGCTAGGTTTCGCCACTAAAGCATTTTGATGCCGCTTAACAAGATTGAGTAGGTTGGTGCCCAACGCTTTCGCGTAAACGTGTTTTCCGATGAAAGTGCTCAGGAGCCTAAAGAGATTAAAACCGTGCTCAGAAAGCCAAAGTCCAGCCCCGCTAGAACGTAGGGAGAACTCCGTACCGTTCATTATTCTGGGCCAGGTCCCATGGCTGCGAAATGAAATCATTTAACAAGCAGGAAGATTCACACACGGACAAGTTCTTACACAAGCTAGAGCACAACCAGAGGTCAACCTGCAGTGCGGACCTTCTTCCGAAATGTACCTAGTCATGATATTGGCACCCAAAGAGAATCCGAGCCCGAGCAAGGGGGCCTCAGGGTATGTGTGTGATATGTAGAACAAAGCCTGGCGTAAGTCATCGGTGTGACCCGCTGAGTATAACATCGAGCTAGTAATGGGGACTCCAGCGCCTAGACCTCCACGATGAGCGTGGAACTGTGAGGAAGACGAAGGAATGTGTGACGCACACCCGCGGAAGTTGATGACAACGGCACGGTAACCTAAGCCTCCTTCTTCGACTGGGGTACAAGCGGGGTAAAGAACTGCTCTGACATAGGCTTCATACGAACCTAGAGGACATTTCCGGTGATAACGGGCCAAGGGGAGAGCTGAGAAAACTAACCACCGGTTAAACCATGCTGTACTACTATTATCGGCGTGTCAGGCTTGAGTTTGGAGGAATCCACGGGGGCGAAATCGAGGCCACTATAGACTAGAATCAGTGGCCATTAATAGAATGGAAGGACAACGATAAAACTTACAGGGTTCCTCCATCAAGTAAGCGAATATACTGCCTTCAGCACCGAAGGAAATCAAACGGGGAACGACGGGTCAAAAAAAGAATTCATACCTATTGTAGTACATTTTATCTGTCATCGTGAAGTCTGCCATAACGCTATACGCAGTTTGAAGATGCCCACTTGGTTTCAGCTGGTTAAATGTAGATACACACTAAGTAAAGATATTCTTACTTTGCGAGCCACCAGGTGGATTTGTATTCAGAGAAGAGGCTTCTGCATCTCGAGAGAACCAGTGCTTTCAAAGATAGTTTATCGCTATCCGCCGATGAAGGACCCTTCTTAACTGCAACATGACTGGGGTGATGTGGGAAAACAACGATAGGCGTCCGAGCCTTTGGCGCGAGAAGCTGAGTAGCAGCAGTGAAAAAGGCACTCAATGCAAACAGAAGCGGAAGAGTAATGATGCTGTAGAGGTTCTCCAGCTGCATAGTTAGCAAGCAAGGTACGTCGAAGTAAGATGTTGAAGGAAAAGCCAGCTCAGCTGAATTTCAACGAGTGATGGCTTCGTGCACATCAATTGATGGCCAGGACTGTCTGTCAGAAAGTTATGTCCCCTCCATGTAGTAACCGTGTTGAGAAGGTTCCAAAGAAACTCCAGGTCGATTTTAACTGAAGCTGGTAGCACGGTCCCAGAAAATCAGGTCAAACCGCAGGGGTAGGATTTTCGTAAATTCGGTATTTTCCGTATTCTCCTGCTCGGCCCGGATGTGGTCATCGGTATTTGCCGTAGCCGCCCTGGATATTGTCTTTACCATGTAACTGCCAAGAAATCGTCCTAGGTAAGGATACGTCTGAGTGATTGTTCTTTCGCCTGCTTGTGCTGATTGGATACAAATGGATTCCTTTGTGATATATCGCAGAATACGCCTGAATCTTCTAAAGAGTTCAACAGCTTCGAAGCAACACTGGCAGCACTGCTCATCGTCAGTGCTGCACAGTTCATCGAGTGTGGCACCTTCATTTCGACTACAAATACGCGTATGGCACCAATTTGGTCAACGTGACCGTGATTCTGGTCAGCGAAAGAAGTTCTGAAATGAAACGTGCCGTGATTCTTTCCAACCCACGTACAGCTACGCACAAGACCAATGCCGACAGAATGACTCGTCGTTTTTCATTGACTCCGAGTCCAGTGATGTCTCAAGTGAGCCCACCCGTTGGCGGTACCAATGAGATGTCGTACATCAGTGACATTCGTTATTGAAGATAATTTCATCTGAACGGGGTTTCAATGTCAAAGCTTGAATGGCCTGAAACCTTTTCCTAGAGTTATTCAACTTTTAATAGCGCAAGTTTTGGGGGGATGGCCGCTGCAGCCAAGAAAGTACATATGTTGGATACAGAAAATAGGGAAGCTGTCCCCGTGGAGGGGTTGTAATGGCATGTGAGTTGTTTTAGCGTCCGACACGGAGCATTTGCTGATACTGTTTAAATTTTTTAACGACGCTGCGCAGAGCACCCGGATACTTGAAATACTTGTGAAAGGTACTGATCCACAAAATGATCTGCGACTCGCTGGCGTGCGGTCCGACGTGACCCGACATCAAGGAAATCTGCGAAGAAGCTCAGCTTTGCTCCACGATGAGTGACCTAGTTTTGCGAATTTGCTCGCAAGGCGGCAAGCTGGGTCTGACTGTGTCGAGACTATTGTTACACTGTTTCTGCAGAATACAAGCAATTTTTCTGTGACAGAGAGTCGCTGGATTCAGCCCAAGTAGGCAAGGTTCTATTATCGCGTATCTGCTGTCGAGTACGTGTCAAGGCCCTCGAGATCGTCACGATGAAGTCATGTTAGCCTCGCGTTGCGCCTTTCTCGAAGCACCCGTCTTCGCTGCTCTCTCCTTCACCCCACTGTCAACTCATCGTCCTGCGTCTCAATGTCGGCGAACAAAAGCAACGTATACAAGAAGTATCAGTGTCGCGTCAGTCTTGTTTAGCAGGATGTTTCTCCGTATTGACGCCGTTCTTTCAGTACTTTAGCAGCACCGGCCAGCCCTTGCATCCACCATGTAGGCAGGGTGATAATTGTCGGTGAGCACCGGTTCAGAATCTGTTGGCTCTCCGTCTTATTGCCCTAGATTTGTCCATCCAAATGATCCCAATTGGCCAGGTCGTCCATGTAATAATCCGATTACGTCAGTCAGAACGAACAGTGCAGGACAGCGAACCTCTACGGGGGCCAAGTCTTCCGCACCAAGGGCGACATCGCACAGTCCAGCTACATCTCGTTTTGGCCCCCCTCTAGTCTCTCAGACAGATCTCTTTCGTCAGTTGAAACTGGAATCAGATAGTGACGAGACAGAATCTCTTCTGCGTCGCACACAGTTCACAGGCAAAGTTTGGAACCATGAGTCTCGGCGTAAAGAACTTGACCGTGAAAGCTCGCGGGGACGTACAGCTGGTAGAAGCAGAGAGAGACATTACCCTCGGAATAGATCTGCGAGCCCATTGCGGTCTCGAGTCAAGGAGAAGCTGCCAGTCGGCAAACTCCAATCGAGTCTCGACAATTCCACTGCAGTAAGTCTTCTTGATCCTCTATTCGCTAGGTTTATCCTGAAGTTGCTGGTTTGCCATGTTAGACCCCAGACATTGGCGCGAGTTCAAGCGCCCAATCTGGAGTTCACGTCAGATCTGCAGAGAAATTCGCAGACCAGCTCACTGTCGGCAGAGCCCGGACAGGACCTGGATCCCAGCGAATGGTGGACTTGTTTCGCGATCTTGCCAAGTAAGAATATCGCTTTCATTATCCAGGTTAATCCTGACATGTATTCTTAGGTTTTCGAATGATGTCGTTCAATCAACCGCCGAATTTGAAAGACAAGAAAAGAAATTAAAATCATACACGGAGATTTCCGCGACACTTTCCAAAGTGTCCAATTCAGCGGCAGCTTCAGTTGCGCCTAATCTTGCAGAAATCCTTCTTAGCCATGCTCAAACTCAGAACCATATCGACAAGGGTTTTGCGGCCATCGGAAACATTTGGCAGGAAATTTTTGGCGTGGTCATTTCCGAGGTTAACGAAATCGTTAATGCATCCGTCGAGGATGCAGTTGATGCTCTGAAAACTCGTATGGAACGCACGATGAACGGAAGGGACGCGTATTCGGGATCAGATGAAGATACGATGCGTATGGACGCAGTGTCGTTCCCGAAGGATCCACGCGTTCCGAAACGGGGACGATTGGCGGATGAGGTGGACGCGCGCTCGCAGACCGTCAAGCGTCTGAAGCTCGCGGCGTGGAGCCCTGTCTCCAGCTCTGCTGAACCTCTCTCCCACACAACTATCAGCGTTGGGGACATCATACATCAAATGAAATTGAAATTAAACGAGCAGACATCCTCGCTTCAACACCTTGCTAAAGAAAACAACGAAGTACGTGCACTACCACTTGAGACTTGATTTCTGCGGTATTGACAGGGCCATGTGGATAGCTGAAAAGCATGCTTCAGAACAATCCCCGAAACCCGAACCCGAGCCTATTGTCAAGCTCTTCCTCGGCAGCGGTCGCGGAACCTTCGTTTTCATCCAATGCAGCCATCAGCGACCGGCCTAAGGCATCTGACTTGCGAGGCGATGAAAGCCTAAAGGCCCTGATACCTTCTAAGCCGTCGTCTTCCCGTCGCGGGGAATCGTATAGGTCATCCTGCGATGACCGTAAGGATCGACATCGCTATGAAGGCAAGAGTGGTACTAGTCGCCACGACTCGCGTTCTCCAGGATATAGCAGTCACCGGGATAGAAGAAAAGCTTGATAGCCTATATGCTCGTCCGAGCCAATGCTCTTTGCTCTTCAACACGCATACATACAATGCAACAGAAGTTTTCTCGTCAATCGACCAGTCATCTCTTCGACGTGCGTAATCCAGAATCTGTATCAGTCAAATTATTTCCCGTAGCACGCCAACGCAGCATTATTTCGTACTTGACTATAATTGTAAGATTGGTAAAATAAATAGGCTTAAATACAATCGCAATCTCCTTTTCGCGCCCAAAGCCTAAGTAGTAACCCAGTACTACTCAACCACATGCAAGTAGGCTACGCCCGAGGTGTAGCAAAACAATTGCTCCACTTCAAATGTCGACCTGATCGACCGGAACTCTGACTTTAAAATTGCAGTGGCAAAACGCGAGTTGCCGACGGAAAATCCGAGTTTCCTCCGCAAGGTACAACTCTAACGAGGCCTTGGATTGATGGTGGGGGCTCGGTCGCCTCGGTGGGCTTCGACACTCGAGCGGTCAGTGCCCGAGACACATGCATAGAACCACCCCTGGTTTTCAGGGGAAAAATATATCGCGAATACGCAGTGACGAATAAAGGGCTAGATGAATTAAGGTCAGAGCTTTCATTAATCCACTCAAAGATAATATAGACATACACAGGATAGAATAGAGCCCCAGCATGCAATAGGGCAAAAAGAAAAAGAACGAATCCCTTATGGATGGCCTGCAAAGAGAAGAAAATGTATAAGACACAGTGTAACAGGAAGGATGTGAATTAGATGTACAGGTCGTCTGGTTCCAGCAAATCTTCCACTGCCGCCATCTCAGCATCCGAGGGAGGTGATTCCGGAGCTCCGTGAATTGGCTGATCAATGCGAAGGATACTTTTGAGCGAATTCCATCGGCCGATGTGGTCTCGCGGTAGTGCAGTAGAGCCGAAGTCAAAAACATGTATGCACATATCGTTGCGCGTCGCGAAACACATCCGGCCCGTGGTCTCATCCCACGCAAACGCAGTGATGTCTTGCCGATTGACGCATTCCATGATATGGGGTGAGATATTGAAGGTACGGTATACGTGTTTCGGCCTCCACCGACAGGACTGCTTCGAGGGGATGAGATCTTTGCCACCAAAGGACAGGAGATCATCGAAGCGCTTTTCGGGATTGAAATACCGTCGAATAGCGGTAACGTAGTTGGTGGCTCGATGGTTCTCGTCGGGATGTAGCGTGCATATAATTGCGCGATTCACGCCAGGAATAACCCGAACGACATGTTCGGCGTTAAAAGTCGTTTGGGGCACTACGTTATTGAGATCATAACACCACCATTGATGAGATATCCCAACTGCAGAATGCAGAGAGGGGGATATTGTGTAGTGAATTACTCCATGGGGGCTGGCAGTTTCAAAATATACGGAGATCGGCGGTGGCGGATGGGAAGTAGGATATTCCTGGTTGTATATGTCGGAAAGTTGAAAACTGTCAACTTGTTTGTGTTCTACGACAACACGGTGCTTGGCGGAGCCGCGATATCTTCCGGTCGCTGGTGGTAGGGAGTATATTTCCATTACATGAACGTCATTTAGTCCGTTGATCACCGTCCGGATTACCAGAACGTCACCCTGCTTTGGCAGCACTCGGACAGCGCGTATCTGATGGTCCTGCATGATATCTCAGTCTGCCGTCTTAGAAAAGACCGGGGAACAACTTACAAATTCGGGATAGGGAGTATCGTTGTTGCATATGAAAGAACGCGCTTCCTGCGTGTCAAGATTGATTACGACGACCTCATCGGGGAGGATGGCCAATGACAGATAAAGCGAACCGCCAGACATGAATAGGACGGGATCATGAACAGGGTCACGGAAGGTGTACGGTCGCAGTAATAGGAACGGCGCAGATGTTGTGATTTTATCACTTGGAGCTAGGGCGTCCGGATTGCTTAGTCCGTAACGGTCAAGTTCTTCCAGAGGCATCGGACGTGGTAGCTCAATCATTACAAGACTTTGGAGGGACTCGAGACTGATGTAGGCAAAATGGCAAGTGTATCCGACGCGTCGAGTCGATGGATCAAGGGTATCGGTCCTGAGCATAACCGTGAGCTTGAGGGAGCACTGTGAGGAGACGAACACCTACCCGTCAAGACTCTTTCCGACTTTAGTTTTCACGACGAACCAGAGCATAATACCCGGCTTGTCGTTGTACACCATAAAGCGGGCCTGGAGATACTCTGGCCGGGCCAGAGTAGAGATACTAGCCAGAGCGAACATCCCGTCGTTACTGGGAAGTTCGACATTGGAGACCATGACGCGATATCCAGCACGATAGTCGAACGACGACGAGACGACGTATTGTCCCCCAGGCAGAACGGTCATGTCCAGTATTTTGCAGCCTGACCTAACACGAAAATAGCTGACTGGTTCAGGATCAGGCTTTTCCCAATTGCGGTTGACTGAAATGGCTGTGGCGACCATCTGTTCAACTTTGAGGTCAGGGGGCTGGACTGTATAGGGCGTGAATCGGGGGAGCGGTGGCGTTGCGATATCTAGTCGGCTGAGGAAACGCCTCCATATTGACGGGTCTTGAGAGAGCAGTAATAAGGGCTTGCTGGTCTGAATTTCTGTTGGTCATTACTGGTTCAGTCAAGAGCAGCAGCAACGCACCTTACGAAGAGCCATGATGTCCTTAATAGAGAGATAAGGAATTATACAATACAGCAACACGTCCATCGGGAGCCTGTAGAATAAACAGGGAGAGCGGCGGGTAAATGCCCAGGAGAGAAGATAGTGGATAAAGAGGCTTTCGGTTTGAGGCATTGGGAAGGACGAGAGGACGAGGACAGGCAGCGGTGTTTGTTGAAATAAGGCATGGCGGACCTTGTTCTTTCTGTGTTTCACAGCGACCTTGTTTTGTGGCGTTGACAACCGTGAAGGCGATGGCCAAAAAGGGTACAAGCATTACCTATTCGAGAAGTCAATGGCCCCTGCGCTCAATGGCCAACGAGCTACACAATAAGAATCTCTTTCAAATTTTCAAAGAACATGTCCATTTCAAGGCCCCAGCAAGGCGCGGAAAAAAGAAAAATATATACATGATCCGTGTCGTAACTAGAATTGCGCTCTGGGTATGTGTTACAGTGCCGATTATAGATAAGTGGTAGATGTATAGCGAATATGCGGTTGGAAGGAAAAAACCTATTCAATGGAAATTCTCTGCCCCAGTGCAGATCCACCGAGATATGAGCCCTGTGGCTGACCCATGCCTGCAGAATCGCCACTCGGTAAGTAGTTAGGCTTCTCAGAAAGAGCTGGAATAGAATCACCGTTGAGAACTTCCATCTTAACATTGTTTTTAACGGGCGTATAGGACTGACCGTGAACTTTGGACTCCATCAACCCCTTCTCGAAATCTGCGAAACAGCGAAGTCCAACCGCAAATGTCGCAAATAATAGAAGAAACGCGACAATAGCTAGACCTTGTTTTAGAGACTGGTCTATTTGACAGCTAATGATACTCACTGAATATTGTTAAAGTTGCCCTCGTCGTCGCATACTGAGCTCGCGATGCCGGTTCGTAAAATCGTACTAGTTTGTAAACTAAAATCAAGTCGGTTGGGTGTCGTCAGTTGCGAGTCGTGGAACAGACTTACTGACTAAGGAAACATGCGGTCAGTAAAATTGTGGTGCATAAGGCTAAAAGATCTTACAGTAGCTCTCTGCTGCCAACATCATCACCAAAGATATCGTCATGATCCTGTTCAAGTCAGCATGAGATCAAAAGATGAGAACTGCCCGTACCATTTTATCTCGCGCTGAACCGCAACACCGCACAGACCGAGAAGGATCAAGACTATGGGTATGGCGATGATGGTGATCGCAAACTCGGCCGAGTTTCGAGATAGGACGACAATAAGAAGCTAACGACGATTCAGTGCTGTACATTACGTATATAAGCAGACGAGCTAACCTGCATGGTGACCCCGGTGAAGAAGAAGAAATCGAACTTTAGAAAGCAGATCATGATCTGGTACCACTGATACATGGCTTAGCGCAAAATCAGTTTCATTGGCCCAAGAAAAGGTGCCCGACGCACTCTTCATTTTTGGATTGGCGCCAACAACATGGAAAATCGCCCAACTTTAGGAGGGCGTTAGTAGTAGGCCAGTCGGGCGAAACGTCAACCTCACCCAAACTCTTCATAAAGCTGCTTCGTCCAGAACAATATGGAGAGCCACGAAGCCGCAATGACACAAGGCGTGACGATGAGATACGGTTCTACTCGTCGCCATAGGGAACCAGGTCCATCACAATTCTACGGCGTCTATGAGGTTGGACGATGACAAGCAGGCACGGAGAGGCTGACCACTTCATCGAACGATTCGGCGCAATCAGCGTCAGAATTTTTCACCAACGCGGTCCTGGTCTGGCGTACTTGCAGCGCTGAGAACACGATGAGGGCGAGGTGGAATACTGCTGTGTTGTCAGCGACTAGAAGTGTGAAGAGTGTGATGACGGACGCAGAATCCCTATAAGCTGTATAACATTTCGCATCCGTAGCGCATCGAAAGCCATGAATAGCTCGAATATCCTAGTCTGTCACTGAGATGAAGGTCATGGTGGCGTAGGAATCGGCACGAACTCTGCTAGTGCAAATAGCGCAAGATAACACGGCAACGTCTGAGGAAGGATATGAACGTCATTCAATATACTTAGACTGCGATTCATCGTACCTTGTAGCCGCCCGTAAACTCGACTTCGTCCTCGACCTATATTATCGTTAGATCCTCAATTGTTCCCTCAACTAGTGCTGGAAATATTCACCAGTCTAAACACAATCGCAATCATAACAAGAACTACCACGGCCTCTGGAAATGAAGAGGAAGATCAGCGAAAGCTAGGTTGTTAAAAATGAAAACAGTGCACATACGAAATGAAACTGTTCAGCACGGATCAGTGAGTGAATAGGCCATGACAGCAAAAAATACTTACTAGTAATGATAAAAGCCTTTTGGGCGCGCGAAGCGAGGAGTGGCTCGATGGCCATGGTGGAGAGATGGAAGAGATACGCTGTGTGCGCCAGGCGGCTGTGTAAAACCGTCCCTTTTACCGGTTACCGCTTCTGCACAGCTTTGATCTCGCAAATCGTGCCAAGCTTCCTCTTGAATTTTTGCATATAACTAAAAAAACTTTGTCCGATTTCAGGATGTTTTATGCCTAGGAGCACCTTACCGTTATAATTAATTGGTTGTTGCAGCAAATGATGTTAGCCAGATACCTTTGATATAACTACGAAGAATAATATTAGTTACTGAAACTCAAAGTGAAACGGAAAATGAGCTAGTCGGCTTCGACGGGCGATCCTTCCGTCTTGTAAGATAGATAATATGTCAAAAATCTCAGTGATAGAGGGCAATGGGACTTGGAAAAGTTCTCCGGTCAGGCGGCCGAGTCAACTTGCCACTACGCCACCACTGCCTTCGCTCCTTCCCTTCGTGCAGACATGTCCAATTTGTCCAATTTACTCGCCATTCCTTTCAAGAATTCATATAACCTTGATCTCAAGGAACCCGCGCGTCGCTATCTACAGGATCATACCTCAGCCCACCCAGATTCCTTCAAAGTTGACATCAATCGTTGGCAGGAGCTTCGAAGAAATAGCGTCGGAGGAACAGTGCACAAGGATGGCACGGATAAGATGAACAAGTGCGCCATTTGTCGCATTTCTCTACTCTTATTGACCGCCACAAACAGCTATCATGCTCAGCTCTTGTCGATACTCACCAAATTACCCTCCGATGTCGGTGTGATCGCTTCAGCCTCGAGGCCAACTAATAGTATATCTTTCGCAGATCGGATTAGATATATCCTACGCTCCCGTTTTCTCCCCGAATGCAATTCCGGTCACTCTACGCAGCCTCGCCTTTGAACGTGCTGCTGTATTGTTCAACCTAGCCGCTCTCTATTCACAACTTGCCAGCAATGAGGATCGTTCGCACCTGGAGGGAATCAAGCGCGCTATCTCTTGCTATCAGGTCAGTGACACGATGGTGCCGGAGTGTAGGATGTGATTGACCTAGGTACAAAAGAGTGCAGCAGGAACGCTATCTTATTTGAGAACATCAGCCCTCGCGGAACTCAGCGATTCCCCCCAAGAGGACGACATCCCATTTGATCTCGACGAATCATGCATTCACAGTTTGGAATGGCTCATGCTTGCCCAAGCACAGGAATGTTTCTGGCAAAAGGCTAAAATCGGTGAGCAGTAATGTTACTGGATTGTTCGACGCGCAATAATCCAGTCTTTCACCACAAGATGGATTCAAGAACGCTTTGATTGCTAGATTAGCTGCTAATGCACGTGGATATCTGGCTGACCCAGTCGCATGCTCACTTTCTTTCTCTAGACGTCTGCCACTTATAAACTATCCATCTCCGCTATTCGAGATGCCTCTCCTCCAGTAAAATCCATATTTCCTTCGGTACTCCTCTCTCTTTAGACTTACAAAACACAATGTTAACGATCCACAGTATTGGCTGGCTCACATCGAAGCCAAACAACACCATTTCGAGGCAGTTGCACAATTCAGAAAGAGCGTGGAAGAGCTTGAGAATAGTAGGTATGCACTTCTGTCACGATGAACTGTGGAACTCTTTGGTCATAGCACCTCAGTTACGGCGTTGAAATATCTCGTCTTCAAGAAGCCCAAAATGAGGCGAACAAAGCCCATGATATAGCCCGCCGCGGGAAAGTTTCGCAGGCTGTAGTGCAGGATATACACGTAAGGAGGTTTATTGATACTTAATTGAGTGTCTACCTGACATTCCTTTTAGTCCCTTGTTAATGCCGTGAAAACTGCTCTTGCACGCGCTGAGCGCGACAATGATCTCATATATCACCAGGATATACCAGCCGTGTCTGCACTTCCTCCTATACCCCACGCGGCTATTGCACAAGTGACAATACCCGCAGGATTGTCGAATCCAGCGAAAGGAACCAATATGATCTTCGGAGAACTGCTCGGTTGGGGTGCCCAGGAGGCTATCAGTAAGATCGCTGCTTTTGAATGAATGTTCTTTCTCGCTGAATCTTTGTAGACATTTATAATGATAGGAAAAAGAATCTCTTGCAGGATCAAATTGTAGAACCTGCACGAGAGTTGAAAGACAAAGCGGACGAGTGAGTTACTAGACATTTGTTTATTCGTTTTATGACGTTTTCTCCAGGATGTTGACCTCCCACAGTCTGCCTGCTTCTATAGAAGCCCTTGAGCGTCCTGCTGGATTGCCTCCAAGCCTCTTAAAGAAAGCCGAGGAAGTACGCCTCGAAAATGGCCCGATGAAGATTGAGTCGTGGTTTGAAGACTTGCAAAGGCAGGCCCGACATGACTTTAATATTCTAGAAGAGGTGGCATTCTTCCTGTTGGCTACCGTTGAAGAAGTCCTAACGCTAAGTTAGGCCATGGATATCTTGGATACGGAAGCTTCCGAGGATGAAGCTGCTCGCAAAGAACTCCCTCTGAATCGGCCACCCTCATACGAAGCCAACATCGAGTTGATAGAGAAGGAGAAGCGGTATCGTACTATCCTTGATCAAGCTAAAGCCAGCGACGATACCGTCAGACGTAAGTGGGATGAATGGGAAAACAACATCACAGATTTAACGCTGAATGAGGTACGTGGGGCCTCGCACGTTCGAACTACAAGATGTTCTGAGACGCCTTGTGCCGTAGTTGGAGCTAGAAGCCATGGTACCTTCTTCCACGGCGTCTAGTAGGAAAACTCCAGAGTCAGCCATCACTTCAAGATACGCTCGGCATCTTCGAGTATTGCTTGAGTCGCTTGATACGCTTCATGCTGACCGAGATCAGTACGTTCGACGCGCAGAAGCCCTGGCCGAAGCGGACGACATATATCCGAGGATACTGAAGGCTGCTTCCGGAATCGAACGTCTAACCAAGGTCCAACCGGCGACGTTTGAAGACGTCCTGGACGAGGAGCTAGCAAAATATGACAAATTCTGCGAATACATTAAAGAAAGCGAACAGAAACAAGAAGATATCCTTTCATCTATAGAGGTACGGAACTTGGTCATCTTCATCGCACTGTCGCACAACGATATTACAGGCAGATAACGAGAAATTTATAAAATCTCGTAAGGACGATCCCTCAGTGAAGGAGCGAGAACACGCCCTTCAGTCATTGGATCTATCGTATCACAAGTATCGAGAGATCACAAACAACTTGCAAGAGGGTATCAAAGTAAGATATCTTATATATGCTATAATGGGGAAGCAATAATAACGACATATACAGTTCTACAACGACCTGTCTGGGTTACTTCTGCAGTTCAAAGACTCGTGCAAGATTTGGTGTAACCATCGACAGCAAGAGATTCAGTAAGTAGCTAATGTACCACGCGCACATGGGCAGTCGTTGACCCATGCAACAGCGCTCTTTCACAATCATTAGGATCTATGTCCCTCCAAGAAAACGATGACGCTGGGGACTTTTCGGAAGAAGATATCAGAGACCAGCCAGAGGCGATTGAAGAGCTACCTGCACCTAGTCTTCCCGATCCTCCCAGCCAGTCTCCGCAGAGTGCTCAACCCAAGAAAGTCTTCGGGAAAATATCCTCAGGGCTACCACCTCTCAATTCTAGTGAGTGGGGCTTTGAGGAGATAAAGCTGCCTCCGGGGCCAAGCAAGAAGAAGTCGAAGATGAAGGCGTAGTTGTAGTATGTGAGCTTCAGTTCATGTATATCCGTGCTGTATCTCGACCCAATATGTATTTGTAGAGTACCTTCCAGCAATGACACGCACCAGATGTAAGTATTGGTCTGAAATATTTGTTTTTGAATCGTTCGTATGCTAACTGCATATTCTTAGATGTGGTGATATTCTCGCTACGATTCTCTGCCCTTCACTGATAAGGCATTGGTTTTTGAACTCGACTCTCAATCGTCGGCATCTTTCAGGACTCCTGGTATTTAGAGCCTTTCGTCTCCTTGTGTCTCCCTGTAAAATTCTTTACTGTACCATTCCTTGGACAGACAATGCGGAAGATTCCTAGGTGACGCTCTCGTGCTCTGACATATAGAACTTCGAACTGCATGTATTCTTTCCCCTTTTGCCAAATCACACACCGTTGCAGACCTTTGCTAACTAAGGGGCAGGGGAAGGACGAGACCTACTCTAATTGATTCAAGGCTAATCCTTCTTTCTTTTTTACAAAAGAAAAGCGAGATATCCGGAACTTAACCTCTTTTGTTCGTAGTTTCCAGACGCGTTCCAGGAGGATAAAGTGGCCCCAGGAGTGAGCGCGGCTGAGAACGGGCACGCTGGGAACTACTTTCGTTTCTAATGATAACAGACACGCCGACACGGAGTAGTCCAGGTGACTCTATTATGTCTTCCGCAAAAGCACTTCAGCCTGCAAGCGAGACAGCAACGGAAATAAACACGCTAGAATATTGAACAGAATCGGTTACGGTTGAGAAGAGTGCCGACCACGGGGATAGTCGTTGGATGCATCTATAATCTTCCAATATTATTCAAGGTGACGGTCGGATTAATACACAGGGACATGACATCGACAGCCCTGCTGCGTCGGACAATGCGCTAATGGAGCAGTGGAGTTAAGTGACCAGTGACGGTTACTACTGCGCGGCGCCCCTCGCGCCCCTACAGGCAGGAGCGGTACTGATGGAACATACATAGTTTTTTTGTCGACAGTGACAGGTAGGCTCGCGAGACGGTTGACGATACTACCGATCAATATTGAACGGGAAATCTAGACTAGGCCACATTTGTTACCGCTACACTCCATACACCCCTTGACAGTTGAAACACGGACGGTAATACACAGGAAAGTTCTTCGTTCTCTACGTCAATGGGAAAGGCGGAGGTTAACCAAAGGTTGACACCCGGATGATACCCACTTAGTCCCGAAGCTTATTTGAGGAGACCTCGGCGGGTGATACTCGTCGATAGTCTTGACAAAGATAGGAATGTTGCATTTTCCTGTCAATTGAACAGGACATAAGTGCCCTGTGCTAACCGCATTACTATTCAATACATTTTTGGTCCTAAAGTTAATTACTTCCTTAGGATCATAGCAAGCTGAAGAACGAAGCTGATACTACTTACGTCCAGTAAAACTTTCAAAATGATATCCCACTCAAGATAGCCTCAGACACTCCTCGACTGACAAGAATCTCCTCTAGCCAGAGGGTCTCAATGCTCGTAAACGCGTCGGCTTCCCATCCGGAAGCAGACATCCGTGCGCCCTTGAGAGCAGCTATACGCATCTCCCCTCTTTGCGCTACTTGGCGACATATCTCGACGATCGTTCGTCGAACATTCTCCTCATTCTCTTTCGAGACGGTGTCTCGATGGCCTAGCAGAGCATCTTTCCAAGGCTTCAATGACTCTTCAGAAATGCCATCCCATGCCAAGTGGTATAACCGTAATGCAGCGAGCAAACGAAAAGAAGGATATGCAGATCCCCTCGATAGGTGCAAAGTCCAATCTCTGCACATGCAGTAAATTAGTTGGCGTCTTGGAGGAATGAGAGATAAACCCGCCCCCAATAATTCTCTCGATCTAGGAGTTCCTGAAGATGGTTTCCTTTGTTCGTTAAGAGAGAGTCTATGAAATCAAAAACGTCGACCTCTCCGTCGACTTCTCCGCATATCAGTGCTTCCGAAGATATAGGAAGGACAAAACCATATTCGACAAAGAGTGTTTGATTGGAATGTGCGCCATACTTTAGGAATATTTCTTCATCGGTATCCAAGTGCTTGTCGGCAGGGGATATAAATACCATGTCCTCGCCGAACCGCTGACGCGGTGGTACATCCAATTTGTCGGCGTTCGAACGACGCGGTGACATGTGAGGGAGATGGGCACTATGGTTGGCAAAGTCGAAAACAGGGCACATAGTGAAATTGTCGGGATCGGACTGCCTTGCTTTCAGACGTTGGTAGATACATCTTGTGTTGACTTAAATAAAGAAGTCAGTTCAACAATGCAAGAGCGCGATGCAGACATGTAGATCACACCATTCAGCCATGCCCACAAGTAATCTGTGCTACTTATGTCTTTCTAAGAGTCGTCAGAAAACGCAATGTGTATTTATTTGAAGCAGACCGTTTGCTGAGAGACCTTGTCAAAGTCTGAGCGGAATCGATGTAGCATCTTGTCCAAAGCTCTCATTGCACTCGGAGGAACAAACGATAGAACTTGAGTATTTTCTTCCGCTATCCATGTCAATGGATGGAACCCAAAGTCCCGAGGTAAGACAGAGATGTATGGCCCAAAGTGCGGGTCCATGGAGGGATTTTCACGGTGCATGACCAAATGCAGAGACACCATCTGGACGGCATCCAGTTTTTTGGACGGATACAGGGGAGAAAGTGTCCTTATGTTCATCATCGCAGTAGCAGGAACTCGAAAGAGTACTTCAGACGGAGAGAAGGGCCGCAAGGCGAACAAGCCGCATCCTAATGCTATCTGAACAGCTTACTTGGATAGAAAAGATGGACACAGACCACCGATACTCTTCCGCCTTTCTACTGGTAGCTTATTCTTGCATACTTCCATCCCTTTTTCGTTTAGCCATTGAAGCAGTCGATCCCATTCCAAGTCCATCGATGAAGTGAGGGAGGGAGGAAAAGCGCCAGCGGCAGATCGGATTGACGGACCGGACGTCCCGTCGGATTTTTCGGAGGGGTATCCGATTGCATTCCCGCGGCCATCTTGTGTCATTCTGAGCAAAGTCCTGTCGTCTACTACTTTTACCCGGCTGACCAACGCTCTCAACAACGCCATCATGTCTGTCTTTAATGCCTCTCGCCTGCTTGGAAAGACCGTTATTGTCACTGGTGCCAGTTCAGGGATTGGAGCGGTACGATCCCTTATCAAACCGAAGGTTATCGGACTTGATTATCTTTCCCTCTAGGCCACCGCGGTGCTGTTTGCCAAGGTATAAAAAATCGACATTTTTTGAATCGACACTGATTCCGCCTCTATTAGGGAGGCTCAAATGTCATCTTGGTCGCCCGTCGCGCAGACGCGCTCAAGAAAGTGGCGGACGCATGTACTGCTGCTCACAAAGAATCCGGTCTCCAGCAGGGAGGAAAAATCGCCTCTGTTCAGCTAGACGTCTCGGATAAGGCGCAGGTTGCGACGCTCTGGGATAAGGTTCCTCAGGATCTCCGAAATGTTGATATCTTAGGTAGAGTTCTATCATCTAATTTCTGTCCCCTCGCACGCTCATAAGGGATGGTAGTGAACAATGCCGGTTTCGTCTTAGGTGTCGAGCACGTTGGAGATATCAAACCTGAAGACGTCGAAAGCATGTTTTCTACCAACGTCTTTGGGCTTATTTCCATGACTCAGCTACTCATCAAAGGTATTTTTATTTTATAACTCTAAAGCAATAACTTCGACTAATGAAGCACAGATTTCAAGGCCAAGAAAGCAGGACATGTCATCAACCTCGGATCCATTGCTGGACTTGAACCGTACGCAGGAGGAAGTATTTACACCGCTACAAAACACGCCGTCCGCGCCTTTACTGGATCAATGAGGAGGGAACTTGTCAATACTCCTATCCGAGTCACTGAAATCCAGCCAGGTATATATTACACATGTTTTGTTTCACTCAATTTTCACGAAGTAACTGTGTCGCAGGAATGGTGGAGACTGAATTCTCCATCGTACGGTTCCGAGGCGACACAGCTGCCGCTGGAAAAGTGTATGAAGGCCTGGAACCTTGTAAGCTCATATATTCTATTTGTCGTTTCTCCTGTGTTCTCACACACCCAGTGACGGCTGTCGACATCGCGGAAGAAATCGTCTGGGCAGCTGCTCGTCCCCCGCATGTCAACATTGCTGAAATGCTTGTGTTCCCCGTCAACCAAGCAAGCGCCACAATTAACTACCGGGGTCCGAAATGAGCTCCAGGTCGAACGTGTAAGTTGAAAGTAGAAATCCAAGATATGTAACTGTCGCTTTCATTATGAAGGGTAATAAGAAAGCAATAAGATATATAAGCACCGACAGATTCCGGTCAGACATTTCGTTCACCAAGCTACCCTTTAGTCCTAGTCATGACTTACTCCTCTTGGATCTTGAACGGGTACTTCTGACAACCGTTGGCTCTGTCTCCTGTGGGAGATCACTGTCGTAAACGAACTTCTGGACAACGACACTCTCCGGAATGAGGTCCTTCAATGGCGAAGAAGCGTTCGGCAAATTGCCCAACGTGTCCAGGGGTATAGCCTGTGTGAACCTGTTCAGTATTACACGTATCGGCAGGACGATATTCACCTTTGCTGTAGGAGCCAGGCAGCTCTTTTTGATATCGCTCTCTTTCGGCACATTGATATTTTGCAGCTTCAGCTCATCGACAAAGATTGCGGTAGAAAGCCCTCGGTCCCACTTGACCTGCTTTTTCCCTCTCGCATCTGCTTCATCAGCCAAGCGCTCCTTCATTGGTGGAGGTCGAACAGGGGTCACATAGTCTTCTTCCTCCCCTGGCCCTCGTCGATGTCTCCCAGCCCGCACCGGGCTGCTATCAAGCTGATCGTAATCATCGTCTTCCTCCAGTGCACTCAGATTATCCTCTTCGTCCTCCTTATTCTCCCCATTCAACCTCCTGGCTCGTCTCTCAGCACGCTCCTTCCTCAGTCTTCCTTTTTCATCCGCCTCCTTCTGCGATACCGTTCGGGCCTTCATAATAGGACTCTCCGGACGCGCCCCTTCCTTCCGTATAATCTCAGTCTCCAGCGTGGCAGCAAGGTATACCTGGTTTTTCACTGTATTTGACGACGTCAGCTGACGTAGAGCTATCGATGTCATACCAGCGAAGAGGGGATCCTCAACTCTAGGCTTACGCGGACGCGGTGGAGGAGCATCGGGAGGACGGCTGAACAGGTCAATGCCAGGATGGATAGACTTCCGCACTCTGGTGGTCCGACGAACACCCGGCGGCGGTGGTTCTGGGACCGGAGGAGCCACAGGAGAGGAGGTATCGACCAGTTGAGCACTTTCTGACGACGGCTCTGCACTGGGAGATGGCAGTGCATCAGTGGCGGCGGAGTTCTCAACGGAGGGAGGGCCACTCAGTTGCTGTACAGTTTCAATGTTCCGTGGTGATGGAGGCAATGCCGGTGCTGGTGGTTCCGTTGGGCGCAGACGACTGTCATTCTCTGACACTAAATGTAGCTTCAAGTTCCTCTCAGAGGGTTTCCTGGTTGGACTAGACGATTTTATACGACGAGGAACCTGTCGTACGACTGTGGAAACAGGTCTAGAAGGAGAAGATAGAGGATCGGGTCCACGTTTACGCTTCAAATTAGTCGTTGTTGGCATAGAATGCCCCAGTCCTAAAGTTGAATCTTTTTTCGACGCAAACTAGAAAGATGCAAACTAAGTATAGAGACACCTCAACCTCAACCTCTAGACTTACGACGGAAAGATCGTCTTTTCGCAAACCAGCTGTTCTAGAAGACTTCACAGCCTGAGGTTCTGCGAATCTGCTGGCCGAAGCGACCCCTGGCCTTGCATACGGTTTCTTTCTCGGAATTTTACTTGTACTGACGCTGGGCTGCCTCAAGTTGGACTTGAACGTCTGTGATTGGGGTGTTGCGGGCGTCGGCACCGTGTGTTCATTACCAGAGTCACCATCGGTTGCCGTAGTTGTGGGCGCTGCTGAGGATGGATCGGCACTTTCTTCAGGTATGGAAGACGGCAGTTGTGGGCGACTTGCCGATATTGGGAATGGCAATTTTCGCGGTGGCCCAAGTTTCGTAGACGCGGTCCAACTCGGATGACTAGTAGGCTCAGCAGATCCACTTCTCTGCTTCCCCTTCAGGAAAGTTGCGGTTGGTCGTGTAACCGCTTGTGGTTCTACTGACCTGCTTCGCTCAGGCGACTTCCCCCCAAACCTGACCCCACCCCATTTACTTGCCCTCATCGGGGACTCGGGGGCCGTTAGAGGAACTCTGCGGGGAGGACTGTCTGTTGGTGGTATATTAAAGAGAGACCCAGAATTATCTGTTCGAGGATTGGAAAAAATAGCAGCTCTCTGGGGAGACAGTTGTCCTTGTGCGACTGCTTGCTCTAGAGGTATTCGCCGAGCGGGCGTTCTATTCGGATCCCCCAACGGAAGGCGAAATTGTGGTCTTTCGGGAGATAAAAGCTGAGCTTGTCGGGTTGGACTTGGAAATCGAATGGGACCATTAGAGCTGGCAGGTAAGGTCGCGGGCAGGGGTAAGACCAAAAGCTGAGGTGTAGAAGGGGTCATGCTCGCATCACCCGGCGATGGACGAAGAACAGACGGTAATTGTCCAAGGAGGTTAGCAGAACTCGGTGACAATGATGCTAGCTGTCGCCTGGAAATACCAGGAATATCACCAGCCCTCCTGCGCGTTGGAGACCTGTCCCGCCGTCTATCTGGTCTGGTACGTGGCGTTATCGGTACCACGCTTTCTTCGCCCTTCTCAGACAACTCGCTCTCCCTAGGAAATACTGTTTCCTTTGCCTTCCCCTTGCCTTCGGTCTTCGGCACAGCTTCGTTGTAATCAGGCGAATGAGTCGCAGGTAGTCTTTCCCTGACTGGCGAAAGTGCATTAGGTAGAAAGCTTCGGCGAGGCCGACTAGAACGCCGAACAGGGGTTGGGGATTATCCACAGGCTCCTGAACCGCAGTGCTGGTCGACGCAATTGGAATTGTGGAATTCTCATCAGTAGGAATCAATGCATCCACCACGTACTGTTCCTCGTTAAATGTTTCTGGCTCTAGATCAGCATTGGCTGACTCCACGTTACGGAGAGGAGATGGAGCTATCGTGGCGTGTTCCCCTTCGGAGAACGAAGAACCGGCGGGCGAACTGTCCAGTAAAGAGGTAGCACATGCTGGTACAGACGGGCCGGCTGGCGTATTAGAAAATGAGTCGAATGATATCAAATCCGGTTGCGAGATGTCCCTTGCAGAGGGAGTTGCCGGTATTGGACTCGGAAGATGGGTAAGAATAGGAGAGGATGATGGCGGTAGTGGCACCTGGCTTGGAGATTCGGGACCGCCAAAAAGACTTCTCAAAGGTAGCATTGGCGATTCTAGTACGTCGACAGATGGAAAAACAGGGAATTCTTTTCCCAGTGAGGCATCTCCATCGATACCCTGAGGTGGGGGAGACGGATTATCGTGAGCACGCATTATTCTTGAGGCGAGGATGGATGACGGCTCTGTATAGAATTCAACGTGAGTATGAAAGAGAAATAGATTGTGCTCACCATCATTAGGCATCTGCTCGTTTTCTGGCGTAACCGGACGTGATTCCTGCGAAACCTCCCCGACGACTGTGATGAAAGGCTCTTCTTGCCGTGAAACGTCCGGAGTCTCAAGAATAGGACTGGAAAGACGTGGCGAGCGACGCAATGGAGCCGAATGCGACGGCGGTCTCAGTGATTCCTGGCCAGGAGTGTTATTCTGAGACAAATTAGGTGCACTGGGCATCGCCGTCGACGGGGAAGGGGTGCTTGATTGTTGACTCTGATCGCCCATTATTCTGGCAGATACGGAGCGGCGACAGAAGGGTCACAGAAGCGAAATGGAAATACGGATGGGTGGCATGTAATGGCGGTAGTAAGGAAAGTCAAAGTCGCTGCGACAACGCGCTCCGTTGATTTCCAACACGTGACCAGTAAAGATGACCAAACGGGGATTATTACCGTATACGATTTTCTCCGCCAGCCAGACGTGTCCTAGTACTACTATAGTACTGTACTACTACGTCCAATGCGCTAAGCAAAGTCTGGTATCCTCGGAATGGCCGAAGATGCACGTGTTCTGCCACGATGGCTCAAATTCCTTGATAATGTAGGAGCCTTTTTTCTCTGTTATACTGTCCATTAACGCTTTGCAGACAAATGAGATCGTCACCACCCTTACTGCTTGCTTCATTCTCTATACACGATCCCCTGGTGTCATCTATTTTGCTAGTGGGGCCGTCTCCTGCTCTCTGTCTGTCAAGCTCATCAAAAGGGCTATCCGACAGCCCCGACCGCCACCGACGACAGGTGCGAAGAAAAAGGTTACCTACGGGTGAGCTCCACCACTGTTGTCCCATGTGTCGTGCTCTGACGAAGTGATCAGAATGCCAAGCACCCATTCCGCGACCATTACTTTCTTTGCAGAGTACACAAGTCTGGCTTGTGCCTATCTGCCCGTCCATCCGAGTCTTCCTTCTTCGTGGATAACGCGTATACTTCCTCCTATCATCGTCCTTCCTTGGGCTGCCATGATTGTCATGTCAAGGATATGGCTGGGCCATCACACGTTGCCACAAGTGGTTGCCGGCTGCTCGTACGGAGTAATATTTTCATATACATGGTATCTCATGTGGATCAGTGGCCTGAATGAATGCGGTAGATGGGCAACCCAGACGTTCCCATATATTCTGCAATAATTAGTCTAGAATAGGGGCAATCTCATTATGGAATTTGTGATGATACGCGTCTGTGACGTCACGTGTCTACTGCCTTCCCTTGACATCAACGACCACGACAACAGCGCCATGGACGACCAAGATCCCATTTCCCAATTCTTCCCTGGACAAGAAGAAGTCGACCTGTACGCTGTTCTCAATCTTTCAGAAGATGCCACTATCGACGCTATAAAGAAATCCTATCGCCGACTCGCCCTCATTTACCACCCCGACAAGCACGCGACTGCCACCGAATCCGCCCGAGCAGAGGCTTCCACCAAGTTCCAGCAGGTGGGTTTTGCCTATGCCGTCCTTAGCGATGAGAAACGTAGGGAGCGGTATGACAAGACAGGCAAGACGGGTGAAGGTCCTGAGTTGAGTCCAGGCGAGGACGGCTGGGAGGCCTACTTTGAGGACCTTTTCGACCGCGTTACCCGAGGAAAGCTCGACGACATGAAGAAAGAGTATCAAGGCGCGTTTTTAGCCGTTGATTGTCAGCTAGTTCCTTATTCGACCGTTTAGGCTCTGCCGAAGAGGTAGCAGACCTCAAGTCGGCTTATCTCGATACCAAGGGGTCTCTTGGGGAAATAATGACCTTTATTCCTCATTCCACACACGAGGATGAATCTCGCTTCATCGTCATCATCTCTGACCTCATCAGTAAGAAGGAATTGCCCTCCATGCGCACTTGGGAGTCCAGCATCAAAGACGAAAAGGCCAAACTCGTCAGGAAGAAGCAAGGTGAAAAGGAGGCAAAAGAGGCGGAGAAATTGGCAAAGGAACTGGGAGTCTGGGACGAATTTTACGGAAGCGGCAAGGTGGGCGAACGAAAAGGCAAGGGTGGAAAGGGCAAGGGCAAAGCGAAGGAGAAAGACGAGGAAGAAGATACCTCCGTGCTTCAGGCACTGATTCTCAAGAAGCGTCAGAAAAGCATGGACGGGTTCTTCGACGGCTTGGCCGCGAAATATGCAGAGCCAGAACACAAATTTAAGGGCAAGGGGAAGAAACGTGGAAAGGCTGGCGATGACGATAGCGACGACGCGCCGAAGAAGAAATCTAAACGCGCTGCTCCGCCACCGCCACCAGATATTGATGATGCAGAGTTTGAAAAACTGCAACAGCAGCTGTTTGGGGACAAGGCCGCCAATGGGAGTTCAGGGGGAGAAGTTAAAAAGAGCAAAGGGAAGAAAACGAAATCTAAGTAAATGTTATTATTATCTTGATTGTTCATTAATCTTATCACCGACTCTTTTTCACCGGAGGCTAACTAGAGTCTGATTGAAGGGCCTGAACAGCATCATGCCTATCGGTCAATCTCATCATATACGAGAACAAGGAGAGTTGCTTCGTCGGGTTCTCGCTTGCTTCTCGAAGTCTGTTTTCATTCGTGAGTGAAAAACGACAAGGCCACAGCTACTTGAAGAACAAGGCGAGGACCTTCGTCGAGGCCGCCGTACCGCGTCGCCTTCCTATCAACTTCCGATAGCAGCTACCGAGAAAGCGGGGGGGCCGTTGGAGAACAAAGACGGGAATACTGACCATGCAGTGCATTCCGTGTGAGCGAACTTGAAAGCGAAGAACACGTTGAAAAAAATTGAGGGGGAATGAGAACAGTGAAATATATCATCATGATCAAGGAACGAGTACTACCGCGTCGAGGGGGTACCTGACAGACACTACGGTCAGAGTAATACGAGGATCGTATTTACAACCCCGGATCCGAGTCGGGGCGGGCATTCAGGTTCCAACAAAAATCCAACACCGCAGGAACAGTCAGCGAGTGGTGCCTTTGATAGATAACCAGTACAGCCAGAGTACTGTACCGCCCTTCCGAACAGGACACGTCGCTGGCCTGCTGTACGCGTTCATTGAAGAAAATTAAGGGAAAAGTGATCCGCTAGGCACGAGTCTAGACATCGGGTCCCTTGCGGGGTGATAGGCAGCCCCACCAGGCCAGTTCGGTACGTCAATCGAGGAGTCAGAGCCAACAAAATGTTCTCCCCCTACATCCATGTGCCGCATTCCACAGGCAGTAGGCATCTTGTATTACGGTGATTTGGAAGCTGAGAACCAACCTGGAACTTGATTACGAGTTGGAACGGGTTATATTCAATGGGGAGAGGATATAAAGCAGGATCCATTGGCTGGTGGTATTCAGCATCGGCTTCAGTATCCGGCAGCAATACCCACCTACTACTACTCCTACTTCTACTACTCTTACCATGATCCGATTCGACTCTCTCTCTTTGGCTGTTCAACAGGCAATGTGTACTCCCATGCACCAAATCCTGCCTGCCTCCCAGTCGACCGGTGCCCTCTACCTGGGCTCCTTGGCCGCCGTCCACGAAAAAGATGCCCTCGTCGAAAAGAATATCACCCACCTCGTCCAGGTGATGGATGCGCCATGGCTCCCCCTCTCTGAAAAAGACGGTTTCAACTGCCACCGGATCCCCATCCTCGACACCTCGTCGGCGGATATCAAGAGCTATTTAGAAGCGGCATGCAACTATATTGACCAGAGTCTTCGCTCGGGGAAGAGCGTTCTGGTGCATTGTCAGCAGGTATGACGTGTTGTGCTGGGTCTGATCCGATCTGATCATTTTGCAGGGTGTGTCCAGGAGCGCTTCGATTGTCATCGCCTATCTTATCCGCAATCGGGGTATGTCCTACGACAGTGCCTTTGCCTATGTAAAGCGAGAGCGGGCATGCATTGCCCCCAACTCGGGCTTTGTCCAGGCCCTCAGGGAATGGGAAGCAGCTTTCCGCAGGCCCACTGCGGGCAGGCGTTTCACTTCGTAAAGATCTTTCCGGCAAGTCAGGCTGTTGGCTCATCGTAATATTATCGGCGCTGACCCACGTCCTTAGGCCTCGGGTTAAACTTATCTGGACTATTTACATTCTATTTACGACTATACCAGGGGATTTGGGCTTTTTCTCGCGTCGATGATACCTTTTTACTTTCGGTTTCGGTTTTGATTATTCGTGTCTAAACTCTTAAATGCCTAGCCGGCAATCAAAGGCTATTTCTTCGGGACATTTACCTACTTAGTTTACCGTTCGATTTGCGGGGCGATTTCCGTAGTTCAAGTATCCAATTCGGATCTGCCAAAATTCTATTGCTCCCGCTCTTCTTCCTTATTTTGAATTACCCACGACAAAGGCGGGATACAGTTATTCACCGTTTTACTCACGTGAGCGCGGTAGGTCAGGAATGTAGTCCATACAATAGCCTGCAGGTCTAGAGCACTGTCAGATTAACACATTAAAACGCACCGAGTAGTGTCGCACCGTTCGAGAACAGTGATCCAGACTGCTCTCTTTCTAGATTTGACAATACATAAAGCATCTACATTTATGATACACTTGAGCATGCCGCATGCGCGAATCCCATAGATAGCTGATACAGATATTACAAACCGTCAGAGTAGAAAATATTATAAATATCGAACAGAATCAACCCCCAAGCTTCGTCGAGCATGGATGATAGCAACCAGCTCCTTCATACTCTCCTCTAAAATCACGACATTGTCCAGCAATCGAGATAGTGTCACTGTGGGTATACTCTCCTTCGCCTCCGCTTTGTCATCCTCGACAAAGGGATTGGGCTCCTGTTTATCCGCGAAACCTGAGCTAAAGACATCATCCTCCTCGGCATTCCAGGTCCTCTTCGCGGGCGTCCATGGACCCGAGGAGGGTGCAGGCGCTATAAGAGGTTCCACGGTGATAGAACCCGTCTTCTGATAATGAGCTCCAAAAGGACTCGTCAAGAGATTCTTGTTTTCAGAAGCCTTGGGAGATGTGGACGGTTCGGACGATACAACGCTCGCTTTGGCTTTGCTCTTTTTGGGTGTTAAGAAAGATACGAGGGCAGACGCGGAAGAGGAAGCTGAAGGCTTGGACTTGGGTTTCGGGGGCGGCGGTTGCGGGATAGGATCGACCGGCTGTACAGGTCGCCCTTGATCACTAGATATCTCGATAGCCAAAGACAGGGCATCATTGAGATTCTCAGAGAACAGTAGTCCTTGCCGGCGCTCGAGCAGAAATTTGTCAAAGTCATCAACAATCTGACGATACTTCTCTAATTGGGATACGAGTCCATGGAAGATCGTGTGCACGATAGGTCTCGAGTTCTCATCCATGCTTGAAGCCGGCAAACCCTGGGCTTCTGTCTCGAGTCGCTCTTCGATCTGAAAGTCTACTGAGCGATCGTCGCCGTCATCGTATGTCCCTAACCAGTCCTTTCCTTCTGCGGGAAGCGAATCATTGACGGCAAACGTCAACCAGCCAGCCAGCGATCTGTCCGGATGCATTGCGAGCGTCGCTAGAACACCCGTCAACGCAATGTTAAATTCAGGCGTATTTGAGAAGAATCTCCTAAGAGACTCAAGGATAAGGTCAAGGATGGGGTCGTGGACATTGAGTCGATGCTTGCTGCTCGGTACTGTTTCAGGATCAGGTAGCTCGCCAGCGCGGAATGCGGGCTGGCTTTGTATCGAGATCAGGGCGTCACCAAGATAGTGGTCGTAACCCGTACTGAAAGGGTCAGCATTATGCGAGGGATCAACTCGGGATACCAGCGTAAGGTAAAGGCCCATTTCCCGTTCGTGGGTGGAATATGTTGTTTCTGGTTGGTAGAATAGAGGACTGGATGTTTCCAAAGGAACGCTAGGCTCCTCTGAACCAGGGTAGATGAAAGTCTCGTCGTCATCTTCATTCTCTGCCGACGGTGTTGAATCAACCGCGCTTGCTATCAAAGCAGGATGGGGAAAACTAGTTGCTTTGGGATCGAAGATGACGATCATGATCTTGTCTATACACAGCTGAGGACGTTGCAGCAGTAATGACTGGAATAGTTGGAGAGCGGATGCGGCTGTTGGCTGTGACTTTGACCGAAGGTTCGTCAGCAGGAGGTCCTTAAGAGTAAACCGACCCATCGAGGTGAAGTATTCTGACTGCTTTTGTGCATCAGGTGCTTCCATCTCCAATAGAACCATAGCACTACTCTTGCGCCGCCTCAGCTTCTGCTGCTTGGTCGTATTCGAGCTGGCTTGCGGCGGAGCAGGACTAGCGGTCAGGTTCAACACTGAATTCGGTCGCGGCTTCAGCCGCACCTCGTCATTGTCCTCACTAATGAGAAAGTCGACGAGAACATCGGCAAGCTGACCGTCTTGGAGAGTCCGAATCATGACCTCGATATAAGACATGACCGCAACTGCACTACCGTCAGTATCCGAACACTCTAACACCGACGGATACAAAACATTTTCGAGGAATATTCTGCGGACAGCATCAAGGATGGAGTTGACGATGGCTGTACCAACAAGAGACGAAGCATCCATGGAGTCATGAACAACATTTCGCCGAAGAACATCCTGCAAAAATTCCAGGAGTTTCAAGAAATGGTCCAAACGAGAGCGGAAGTCTGGATTCGTGGCGTCTTCTACTCCCATGGCGAGAGATTTGGCTCGGGCAACTTCCATCATTTCCTTCTCATCCTCATCCTCGAGACCTGTGCTACCAATGACCATGGCATTCTCCAGGGTGCTTTTAGGAGGAGGGTATTCAAGTTTCGTTGGAAGGAGGGAATAGACAGCTCCGAGACCAGCCCCAAGGACCTCTGAAAAATCACCGTCGAGAATGTACTCCGCCAACGCCAGAGCGGCATCCGTGATTGGGTCCGCTGGAGATGATGCTGACATGGAAGACGAGGAATCGTCACCAGTTAGACGATGCACGGGCTCTCCCGGGGACATAGCAACATCCATGAGAAATAGTAAACCTGCGCGTGCAAAGTCACCTATTTGACCTTCCCGATGAACGAAACGCAGTAGATAGTTGAACAAGAGAAACTCGTATTCGGGTTTCTTCGCCAATAATGAAGCCGGTGCTGATGTCACGGTTGCTTGGGAGGGTGATGGAGATGGTGATCTTGGTGGTGAGTTTCTGAGGTCCTCATCCTCTTCATCCTCATCCTCGTTTTCCTCTTCAACAGAAAACAATGGCTCAGACCGATACCAATGTTTATCGTGGAAGAATATCATCAATAGCTCGCGGTAGTTTCGAATACGACTGCAAAGAATACAAAGAAGATTGACCACTATTCGCAGAGAGATTAAAAGGTAATAGAAGCGCTGAAAGTCGGATGACGTACAGTCTTCTTCATACTCGGACGGTTGACTCCTCACAGCATTACCCGCAGCGCCCATGACCTTGTTGCGGCCGTCCAGCTGCTCCTGGATATCATCTCCAACGCAATTGCGCAACAGCCTTAGAACAGCTCTGTGCACCGCAGAGTGCACAAGGAATTGCTCATCCAATAGTACGACCATGTTCTGGACGGCCCGGAGAACTTCAGCTTGAATGCCAGACGGTCGATCTGTTTCGCTCAATCGAACGAGGGTACCAAGTACGTCTAGGAACGGTAAGATAGTTAATCGTTGGGTCTCCAATAAATATTCACCATTTTTGAGAAGGTACTCCAGACAAGCCCCCGTCGTGCTGAATGTATGGTTGAATTACAATCATTTGGTATAACGTATGACACACACACACCCTTCTTCGGTTCGCGTCGTTTCAAGAACAAGAGTATCAACAAGTGATTGAAGGTGAGCTGGAACATCCGTGGATTTTATTCCTCGGCTCAATTGCCGTTCGTCAGGATACAGCAAGGTATTCTGGCAAAGATGAGAAGGCCTCCAAAAGGAAGTCAAGACGAACGGACCTTGATGAAATTCCAGGATTTGTGGAACTCCTGCGCATGGTCTGTAGGTGGTTTTGGTGTCGATTGGGTGCCAGTACGAAGGAATTTGGAGAAGTAGTCCATCCCAGCTCCTCCTCCTGCTCCGAGGACGGATATTGCCCGTACCGTCCGTGTCACAGTACGTGTGACCGTTTGTATGACTGGCGTGACCAGGCTCGTGATGCATTCACAGCCACTGATGGCAACGGATGATCGCCCTTGACGTTTTACCTGGTAACGCTTGCCATCTCGAACTGCCATGGATATGTATATATTTTGAACCCGCCAAACTGTGCCAGGTGAGCTTTCGGTTGATTTTTTACCATTAAAAACTGCGGCACGTCGGTCATTCCTATATCTTGTCCAACGGATGTCAACGAAAGAAGTTACTGGTCGAAACTCAGTCCTGCATCAGTCCGTGACTATACGGACAATGCAATTCACCGCAGTCGGCGTTTTCCTTCATCTTTTTCGTTTTTTCCCTTCTAACAGTCGGGCGAACTGATCCATCTGTCTTGCTCATCTCTGTATTTCAGCATTCATCCTCTCATTTCAACACCTCGGTCGCTTCCGAAACACCTTCGTTTATATATATTGCAATGCCGGCGCACAGAATCACTTCCGACCTTCCTGAACACCCTTCAAGGAATCTCACGCTCTTTGACAATCCTGTATGTGCATACTCGCCGTTCATGCTCACAGTGACAAACCCTGATCCGTGTTGCACCCGCAGCCCACCAACGATCATGTCATGGTCGATGCTGCGGCCACCTTGCGCAATCCTCGCCACACTCGAATATTGTCCATGACTATACCCAAGACTTCTACGACCCTACCCGTGTCACATCTTACACAAACTTCCCTTCATGTCCGCAGGAAGACCTTCGCTGGAGATATGAATGCCGCTACTCGCAGCCTTCTCCTTGACTTTGAAGAAAAAGTCGCGCTTCTTGAATCCAGAAACAAGCACATATCTGCGGAGTTGGAAGCCACTCGGGATGCCCTTGTCATGGAACGGGAAGAACGTCAAATTATCTATCCCCTGCCCGCCGAGCGACCAACTACTCCCGACGGTCAATCCAGCGACCAGTCGGCGATATTATGGGAGAGAAAACTTCGCATGGATATCCTGGAGGTCCTGAAGAGAGTCAGAACTCAAAACACTGTGCTCTCGCGTTCAGTCCGAGAATACCAGGGCCAGTGTGAATCTCTGACAAGTCTCCTCGACAAGGAACGTGGAGAGCGACGACGCGCTGAGAGCGAAGCTGCGCGATTATCGCAAGTCAACTTCAAGCTCTTCGAGCATAATAAATTGCTCGTCAGCAGAGATCTGGCATTCCAAACAATGACGTCTTCTTTCGAACCTCGACCACCGACGGAATTCAGTCAAAGCTATGCCATTGGATCCGCATCCTCTGAAGCCCACCGATGTTCTCTTCGTGCCCAGCTCAATTCTGCGACCGACGAGCTTCATGTTGTCAAACTTCAACTTGCTGCCTCTCAGGAGAAACGTGCCAATCTCGCTGAACGTATCTCGTCCCTTCAGCGTCAAATGATCCAATGTGTCGATTTGTCGACACAAGCACTAGAAGTGGAGAGGGACTTGCGAAACGAGATTTCCTATCGTGCTAGCTTATTGTCAAGGGAAAATGCTGAACTTCAAGACAAAGTTCGAGTGTTAGAAGAGGAACTGCAGAGAGGCGCTTCATTGAGCACTCCGACTGGCAAAGGTTCACTGAGGAAGCGCCCCTTGCGGATGCACAGGCTCTCAAATTTGGCCACCTCCACTATTTTGAAGGTGCGTTACAGGACTGGACCATTCAGGTCTTTCATTGACAAAGCACAGATCGACTTTCCGTATGCCTGCGATTCTCCTTCGACGCCGCAATCAGCAGATTCGTATGTTCTTCTAACTCCAGATGCCGGACCTTCATCTGCCACGCCTTTCGTCCATACCGATTCACCTACCCCTTCTCCTCTTGGGATATCCAGTGATTTATTTTACTCTGATGCTCACCAACCCCTTCAGTCTTCAGCGTTCACTCTAAGTGGGTTGACACCACCTCTATATAGGAAGGATGGTCAAAATTCTGCCATTCTAGCTGCCACTCTTTCTCGCAAGCGTGCCCCTCTGCTGTCGTCAGTTTTGAAGACGGAGTGTACGCAATCTGTGAGTTGAGTACTTTCCGGATCTTTTCGTGACGTCTGCAACTGGTTTACTAGGTTAATGTAATCAACACGTGTACCACCGACCATATTGTATCCAGCTCATACCATGTCAAGCCGCATATACAGCCACGAAATCAATCGAAATCAAAACGAGCATCTGCGGTTCTTGTACGCTTGTGGTTTTATCGTGTTCTTTGTAATTCTAACGGAAGGTGTAGGCTGGTATCTCGCTCAAACAATCAGGATGGGAAATACTTGAACCTTCTATCGTTCGGGTCCCGTTTTAGGGCTTGTTATTCAGAGATACGCAATACACAGTATGCTTTAATCAGATTATACATTGTGGACCCCCCTTTCGGGCTCGGTTAGATGTGTACTTATATCTACGGGACTTTAAAATCGCGCAGTCGTTCCTCGATCTATCTTATACATTATTATTTCATCCATTTTGAGCTGTCGATTTTCATACGCGGCGACGTAACGGAACGTCAGGGTGAAGAGCCTTGGACGCTACATCATCACACCAGTCACGGACTGTATCCTTCGTCTGGTTACTACCGACGTGTCGATCTGCCTCCACCTTCCAAAAAGGGAATGACTCTGAAGATATCGACTTTTCTACTTCGACATGAGCCGCCCGATCTGAGCTTTTTATCTCGTGAGCAAGCTTCCACACGTTGCGCATGCACCGCCGTAGCCGAAAAACATCTATCGGTCTGACCAGGTTGAAATCATACATTTCAGGCAGTTCAGTGACCAAGTCCTAGACAACAAACAGGTTTAGTTACATGGCATGAATGGATGGCAGTGAACAAACCTCATCCACTGACCCCGAACAGCAGACAACCGTAGTACGGAAGCCATCTACCAAAAGTCCTAGAACAATGGGAGGCAATGCCAAAGCGCGGAGCAAACCCATTGCTGACTTCATCGCCATCGACAAGTGAACCAGGTGCCATTTTCGTCCTTGCGGACCATAACTTTTTACGTATTCCACGATGACGACAGGAACCTCGGAGTGCATCGTCGTCCCAGTGTATATCGCCGGATTTGCTGCTACTGAGAGCTCATTGGAAAACTGAAATTGATCGTCATAGTCGTAATCGGAGAATGCTGCGTCGCCGAACACAAAGTCAGGTTTAACAATGAATGCTGCATCTGGAACTATTTGCTGATGAGGTATGGGGGACTCGTCATCAATAACATTACTCTTAACGCTGCGATGCATTGACCAGGACGGGTAGCACCTTATAGTGAAAATGATATGAGATGGTGATGTAAGGATGATAGAGAACCAGACACACTGAAACTCAACAATACTGGGACCTATGAACCTTATGTCTGTCCATGCTGTTCTCAGAAACGAATTGAGTAGGATCGACCATCGTATCGGACACGGCTTTTCTTTGAACTCGGTTCCAAAGGTATCTTCAATACTGGCGATGAAACCGGCAGTCCGTTGTATGTCCACTATCAACGACGTCTGGTCTGGTTCGGCAGAGGATTTGATCAACCCGTCGGTACGGAGAGAGTTGTATACTTGCAGATGTTCATGACGGAAGCGGGCGAGGGCGATCCTTTGCCGTGGGGTGAGATACTGCGTGGAGCAGTTAATCAAGGTGTCCTATGTAACCAAAGTAAGATTGAAATCACGCAGGATTTGAATGTACACCCACATCTAACTGAGCCGGAATATCACAACAGACGAATAGTAACAACCAAGACTTGGACGAGTCAGAAAGTCTCCGATCCAAATCATTCAATTGTGAGACAGAGTCATTCAATTGTATCTGTCGAGACAGCATCCATTGATGCGCATCTGTTTCATGCTCGAATCTATTTGTCATAAGCAATCAACAACGGGGGTTCTAACCTGAGACTGACCTTTTTGATTGGTCGTCTATAAGGGCTGGAAAGGGCCCAAGATACGCCAGATTATATCTCGGAGACCTACATGGTATAGGTCGAACTTTGGTATCCGCAGCTTCAGCTTCAGATATCTGCTGCGCGTAGGAACGCGAATTGAGAATGGTCATGCGAAGAGCCAGGACATCAAAAGATCTGTCCATACGAAATACCGGAGATCTTCGGTCACCAAAAATCCTCGAACAAAACTATGTGGCCAGCGTCAGGAGAATGCGTGGAAGAGGCCAACAAAACAATCGTACCTGATTTCCGCGAATGTAGCTAATCACCATCGTTATTACAGCGGCTTCATGGACCAGTAAGCCAAAGACAGGCCGGAGTTCCTTGCGTCCAACCAGCGCGGATTGCATAGAAACCAGAAGGTGTTTCAAGTGAGGGGAAATACCTTCGTCCAAGAGGGACGGATGCGCTTTTACATATAGTAGCATCACTAGGTTTGTAGAAAAAGAAAAAGAACAGACACTAACTCAAGCTGGAATTCATTCTCTCGAAGGACATCCTCCCAGACGGATTGAAAGAAGGAATCATACGTTGCCGCCCAACTAAGCATAGGAAATTGCTGGTTCGTCCCCATCGTCGAATCCGCAGCCGTTAGATCAATATCATGTGCGAAATTGACTGCACGGGCAACATGAAGTTCATAGGGGAAAGTATCGGGTGTAACACAATCATGCCATTTGAAGCGGCATACGGAGCGTGTCCGGTAGCCAGTGCACGATGCAGATGCCTGCAGTGTCAGAGTGTGTAGACGAGGGTCTGGGATGAAAGGAAAAACATGTTCTCCCGTCTTGTCCTATGAAAATGGGGGTCAGATTTCAGTATCCAAGAAAGGGGCATCTACATACTAGGTCTTCAAGCCACCCTGGAATCGGAATGGTGAGCATATCTTGCATTGAGGGCTTGACGATCTTCCCCCGCTCCTTAGTTCGAGGAGGTCCAAAGTGGGCCTCACTGAGAGGATCCGACTTCAGGCTCTCCCCTCTGTAAAGGAGCCTGCGGTTATGTGTTTAAGTTAATTTTTGAAAAAGGCAAACAAAAGGACGGCAGACCATAACACAGAGCCCTGGCGACACGGTGGATACTTTTCAAGTACTGAGGTTGAGAGCTCAGATCGAGGTTGCTCTGAAGAATAATCGGACATGATGGTAAAAAAATACGAGAGAACGTCAGGCTAATGAATCAAGTACATTGCTGTGTCCCGGTTTGACTCGCCCCTTTCGAGTACTAAGTAGACCTCGTTGTTGTTCTCCTTGCAGCATTCATCGCCGCTCGAAGCACTGGGCAGGCACCAAAATATACCAGACTTCCACCAGCTCATTCCTCGAGCAGCTCCAGATTGAATCCCAGTGAGAAGTCCAGAGAGATCCTATGACGGAAATCTAGGATCCTTGCAAGTAGATCGAGGTCACTCAGGCATAGCCACAATATGCGCTAAATATATCACATGTACACCTATTTCCAGAATTTTCCACGACTGCCACCTCACGCTAATCGAATCGATTATTTGCCCTGTACCGTCTTTCTATATTTACCGGCATCAAGAACTTTCAGAGCTCTTCCTTGGCCATTCTTGTACGGCTTTTTACTTTCATCTTTTTGTGTACAGTTGTTACTCTTCAAGATGCCACTGCAATGCGTCTGTGTCGAGTGTCGACGCGACTTTGGACCCGGAGGAAATCCGAACATAACTCGCCATGCCAAAAAGCGCCATCATGAATGGGAGGCTCGTCGGGAACAGGATATTTCACTTATAAGTTATCCTGCTCAGAATCCTTCGAGTAATCACTTAACAACGCCCCCAAGAGCAACCGCACCACCTGGGCTATCATCTTACCCCTTCCTCGCCACTCCTTCACAGTCATTTCTCTCGCAACAATGTTGTCTCGACAAACCACAATTCGTACGCAGACCTTACAGGCGACTCGTCGCAGGCATATTACGACGATTATCATGACACTATTATGACGAGTAGAGCATCTCCTTGTCTGTTCCAACTATTCGCGACTCATAGGAATCTCATGCCACCTCGCCTCACAAGCACTTGGAAAATGACGTCGACGACGCGAAGTATACGACACCTCCAGACTTCCCTGTCCCGACCGTATTCGTTTCGCCAGTGCCAGACGAATTCATTCACCTCGTAGGCAAAGCTCCCATCCTTCGCTCTGCAGTGACCAGCAATTACTTGGACAGGTCTTGAGTCCCCTCGGAAGAATCTCCAGCTGATCTGGAAGGGTTCTCGAACGGAACGGACGGAGAAATCATTGATCGAGCTATCGGTGTCCTTCGCCGTCTTACTTCCCTGCAGTCATAGTACTTACCCTACTTGTCACTTATGTATGCTTTGTTATTGCTTACTACCACTACTAGCACCTCATGCCTACGAACAGGTATGGCGCCAGTGCCGAGCTCTACCGTCATGAAGTGAATTGGAGAGGTTACTATAACTTTCTTCTCGAGCGGGGCTACCAGTTGCGTCCGAGATATCATCCAGACAGGGTACCGTCTTGGAAACCTGGTAAAGAAGTGAAACTGAAGGATTGGTTTTGCCTCCCAGTACGTCCGTAATTTGGATTTCGATGATAATCTGAGGGTCTGGCAAGGGAAGGGCTGTTGTGAACAATGCGTCCGCCCTCAAGACTAATTCACAAGTGGTCCTCAAATCAATCTATCCCGAAGAATTGCCGATTCTTCGAATATTCAACTCACCGGCCCAAAGATCTCTACCCAACAACTTCGGGCAGTACTTATCCTGCCTCGAAGACAACCCGGATCAGCGACTCATAATCGGCATGCCTTTCTTCTGCTGGTTCTTCAGTCCGGCCTTGGAAACTCTCCACCAGGTCCTAGATGCCTTCCGGCAATCTCTTTCGGTACCACCGTCTCCTATTATCACACCCGACTCTAATATCGTCTTAGGGCCTGACGTTCATGCATGAACATCAAATCGCTCATAGGTGCCTGTTGTGTTCCCTGTCAGAAATGTAATGCCTTTCGAACTCTACTCAGACCAGTTCCTTCTGCACTGCGAGCCAACTCCTTGGGGCCAAATTTGTACGTAGGCGCCCGGATGTGGGGACCGGAACGGGCGAGGACATTAGCAGAGTTTTCTGTGTCCAGTAACAACCAGCATTTTTGGGAAGGTATGCATGTCCCTTACTCAAGATGACCCACGTCAGTGGACTCGTGTCTCTCGACGGGGTGGAACAGTTGAAGAGGGAGAGACCGATATTATGGATGTTTTGGAAATGCGTGACGTTCCTCCGCGGAGCTCGTCGTGAGACTGTCTACCGGGCAATGGGTTAGTGGTTGGCAGTGGTTTTGGCAATGATTTTGGTTTGCGATTGCCATTCAGTGCAATGGTACTAAAGTCCCTGCCACTGGGAGCGACAAAAACCCATAAAGCGGCCAGTTCTTGCTGTCGACAGTGAAGATTGATATATACATTTTGACTATTTTGAATACACGTACAGTGCGCACTCTTTATACAGCTATAAATATCATATGTTGATGGTTACAAAAATGTAATCTATAGGATCAACCCAATATTAATGCACTCACGACAGCGCGTCACCCAATAATGAAACCACTATAAGCACTTCCTTCGATGAAAAACCAGCGATTACAATGTAGCGAATGCTTCCTGTATTTGCATCACCTGATACTCTGTGTCAAGGATGTTTAGAAGGTTGCCGTGGAATACATCTTACCGACTCACTTAAGAGAACGCAGCTTTCTGCCAAGATGATCATATCTTGAAATCCGGCATCAAAGATACCGAAAAGTTCCGTTTCCTCGTTTGTGGCAGAGTCATGTATCGAGCGAGACGCCCTCAACGTAACCAATTCCTCGAGTAGGACTTGACCCGCGGATACCCAGACCGTCTGACAAAAGACAGTAAGTGGGATAGAAATTTTACGACGAAAAGTCGGACTTACCCCAATAATCGGATTGATGGACGAGCCATGCGGCACGGTACCGGTCATTCGAAACACAGCTCGAGCGGCCATGAGAACGTTATCGTTAGACTCCTTGTCGACCTTCGCGAAAAGACCGTACAACTGCATGATAGCGACGTAGGTCAAATTATGGGCAAGAAAGAGTGTCCTCCTCTTGACAGATGTCGGGTTGGTCACTGCATCTGGTGATGGAAGGGAGCTTCGCAGATCCTCGAGTAGGGCGTCCAGGGCCGCAAACGACGCATAGAAGTCAATTGCCTCCTGTTCATCCATGTCTACATTGATGTTAGTATTATCGTTGAAAGTGATGACGGAAGAACGAGGGTGGCCCACATACCAGGCTTCCAGTTTCTTATCAAGTCGGTTGCGCGCTCCCATAGGAGGGACGCTTTCACGTGAAGCGCTTTTGTTGACATTTCATTGCCGCCTGACGCAGGCGCACCTTTGAAATAATTCTGAATTGTATAACTGCACGTCATACTCGAAGGAAACCCTCCCTAAAGAGCCCACATCAGAAAAGAGGCATATGAGAGAGAAGCCAAGCGCACATTTTCATAATCGTCGACTTCAAGAGGCCACGGGGTATCGACTTGAATTCCGACGATGTCGGACGGGCACTTAGAATTGGGTACAGAAGCCAAAGCGACTGCCCAACATTTATCCAGTATAAAACCTGTCCAGCAAGCGTCCACCCGCTCGCCTTCTTCGATAGCATCTTGTGGCGAGGGGAGAATTGACATCGGGCCCGTGGAGGTGTTTCGGTCGGATCGTATTTTCGTCAGTCCAGTACTAAGGCCAAGAGAAACGGCCGTCGTGACATGGTACTTTCCTTCTAAGAAGCGCCCGGATGCTAGGAAGTAATACCCCAATAGAATCTCTGCCTGTATGGTTTGCAAAAATTTCTGAGGGTGATGGTTGTTTGAGAGTGCACCAGATACATCCGTCAGCGCTCGCTCAAGGAGCGTCTTTTCGTGGAGGGTCGAAGACGCTGTATGAGATAGGAAAATTCCCAGAAGGTAGACTGTCGTCATGAGTGCTGGTAATGGCCGGGAGTAGTATGCAGAAGGATCAAGGGCAGCTGATCGGAAGCGGGAAACGTTCAGAAAGAATCCGTATTCTGAGGCGCAATCGAGAAATTTGTCGATCCTATACATGTGTATTCAGCTTGTTATAAGTATACAGAAGGTAAAAGAACGAACAAGACGGTTTTGATTTCAAGAGGGGGTTCTGGTAATGTCCACCAGCCATAACCTAACGGAGGAGCTGCGAGGGCGATACACAGATATATTAGCCCAGGATGAATGAAGACAAGATTCGTACATACTTGAATCCGAAAAGGAATCATCAATCGAGTAGGGGTCACTGAGAACGACGGATGGGCCCTGCTCTTGTGGATTTTCAAGCTCGCGAATTCGAGTCTCAACTCGACTTATATTTTCCTCAAGGATCTCCATCTTAGTGCGACCCTGACTGTCCTTATACTGACAATCTTCGGATCGGTTTGCTCGACTGCACTGTCCGCAAATAGGACGCGCACCGTCGCATCGCTGCAAAGAAGTTACTTGAGAGATATTAGTGGACAGTAAGAAAACCAACCATCTTTCGTCTGCGGCAATGAATACACGCTTGACCCCAGTGGAGAGCAGAGCTGTGAATGGACGAAGGAGAAGACATAATAGGGTTTGTGCTGAGTTAGAAGTTGGGTGGTAGGTAGCGGTGTATACCCAGGGTGTCTTCCAATTTATATCCTGGCAAAAGGATGTAAGCCGACATGTACTCAGGACACAGGGCATAATATGTGAGTACGGAGTATTAGCGTCGAAAGCAAATCGTGTCAAGGAGCTTCACGTCAGTCTTCCCCTGTGGCTGTGTATGTCCCCGAGCCGAATACGGGATACCAACATCCGGAGGAGGAAACTAGGCGTAACTGATTGGAAAAGAGGTATGTTAGACGACGTTGCTTTGGATTGGACCTCCCGTCGCAAGGAAAAGCGAAGCAGTATTCTGTCAGGAGTAACATACAAAGTCCCTATCCGCAGGAAGGGATCTTTCTGTCGATGGAATAGAAAATTAAATCAAAGATAAAAGATGAACTTTACAAAGATAAATCTGACGCTTATGCGCTTCGACTTCCAATCAGTCACATCAAGGATCCACTCCTGGAGACTGCCGGGAATATCCGAGGCACGATGTCGGTTATCAAAGGACATGCTGCATATAGCCGGTGGCTCGGGGACGGATAATTGGCCAGAGACACGGTCGACGACGATCCGGTCATCCAGGCCTGCCCAGTTCTCAAATGACGTACCGGAATTCGGCGGTTCCGGTACCGCCAGTGCTTAGAGTTAATGGTGACACCTAAACAGCACGGGCAGCCGTTCATTCTCATCAAGAAGGTGACGAGGTTAGATATACGGCAAAGGACACCACTTTGAAGGATATAGATTTCTCTCCGTATCCAGATTCCAGTTACTTAAGTGACTGACATTTTGTCCCTGTATCAGTGGCCAGCCCCGCCATTTAGACACTCAGCTACCAAATTAAATGATAACCCGATGTGTCACTCCTCTTCTCTTGGCCCTGGTCAAATTAAACGGAGCAATAAGTAAAGCGCAAGCTTGGTAAGGATATGAAACATTGAAGAAACGATAATGCCGACGATGCATGGGTACTTATTCTCAGCATATACCGTACAATGAAAGACAATTGTACACACTGAGAGTGCCATTCACAGACACTGGTCTTTGTGTGAGGATAAATACCTCTTTCAAGTCATACATACCGTCCCTCCCTCTGTCATTAGGTATGTATCGTCCGTCTGTCTATGAGAGACTAATGAATACCACCGTTGTCTGAGAAATCCGTAACAATAGTAACAACTTGTTCTATCTTGTCAACCACCAAAATTAACTCTACAGAAAACACTAAACACTCCCCGAAAGTCTCTATCTCGCTCTATCTTTTACCGTGCCAAGCCGCATATGCAGCCACGAAGAAAAAATCGGAATCAAAACGGGCATCTACGGCTCTTGTACGCTTGGACCTTTTTTTGTGATTCTAATAGTGTGTGTCATGGTGTAGGAGGGCTAAATCTCGCTCAAATAATAATAATAATCAGGATCTATTGACCATTACTTAATTGATCGGGGGCATGATGTGATTTGAGAATGCGCAATACATAGTCGGCTTCAGCTAGCTCACTCCACTCCTTGGTTTCCGGTCGGAGAGACAACGTATTTCAAACTTTGCTCAGGACATTTCCTTCTGCGCTGAGAGTCAGCTCCTCGGGGCCGACCTTGTACGACGTTAGTTCTAGTTCATTGGACGTTCCGGGTACCCTGGAAGGAAGGCTCCGAGAGACGCTCGCAGAAAAATGAATCCCAGATTCCTGGATTCCCTTCTAAAACTACATGAGAAGGTTGCGAAAATCGTGAAGTATCGAATGTACCTTCGGCATCGAGATATGTCCATCACCGTTTACACTTTGAATGTATGGTCGAACATTGATCGATGCGAGCACGGTGTTACAGTAGATGGGCGAAATAAAGAAATAGAGCCCGACGTAGAGATAGTTAGTCTGATACGCCATTAACTAGGATAGTATTAAGCATGGCTGTTTCTATAGTGAGCAGTTGTTGATTCATACCATGGCTACAGTAACAATGACTGTAACAGCTGGCCAGGTCCCAGTGTTGATAGAGAAGAGGATGAGCCGGTGAATCATAGAACGCGTCCTTGGGATGGCAATTGGATAGGGACGGTAAAGAGAGAGATTGAATAGTGTACCCCTTCATCGTTATGCCAATACGAAGGTACCTTCGCCAGAGGAAAAAGCACATTGTGATTGCGATGAATAGGTCTACGACGGCGCTGACGATAAAATATGCGACGGCAATACTCTTGATAAACGTCAGAACATGACAATTGTCTATACCAAAATTCTGGATCTCACTTCACTAGTAGAGGTTGTGAATTGCAGTTTGTCAGTCGACGGAAGGCTGTAATGAGACTGTCAATGCAAGGTAAAGCTGTCAGAAGTGAAAGTAATTTTACTTGATGACCATGAAGACTACAGTAAATCATTAGAATTACGTATCCACGCATGACACCGCACTCACTAGTTCCGTCGACTAGATAGTGTAAATTCTTTAATATACGCCTACGCAAAAGCCACCGTCACTCACTAAGTTGGAATAATATAGCGGGTGCCTATGAAACCCATTATTTGAGGAATTTATGGGCCGAACAAAAGAAAAAAAGGAAGGCTCTTACGAGGAAAGTAATAATAGACTTGCTTTTATTACTGACTGAACCGACATTAAAACACCCGAACGTCACTGAAGCAAAGTCTTACACATCCAAATTCGATACGCAAAAAAATCCTTGTGCCGGTGCGGCTACCAGAACCTGCGATACCAGGAGGACGATGGTTATGAAAGAGACACGAGATATTGGGTAAGTTCTCTACCGTGAAGAGAATTTGAATCTGTGATGAATCAGAGGAGGTAAATTTATCCACGACGAGTGAGCACCGACTATGTACTCCCTGCTCGGCAGGGACGCCTTAGCATGGATAAACAATCTTCGAATGGGACGCACAATCTAATATGATCTGTACTTGCTGTTGTATTTTCGCGTATCATCTTGTACACTAGTGACACACGTGCTCAGTCTAAATGCCCGATGTAAAATCGCAAACACTTACACCCAGAAGCGACGAGGCCTTGATGCATGGTATCCATTGATCTATACAAAACGTCAAGAAATTCTCAGAAATCCAATAAAATGCATGACCAGAGCCAGATAACCTACGGGAAGAGTGTCAGGAGTTAGATGTGGGCACTAATGGTTGTCTTACCAAAAACTTGATGCTACAATTATCATTCTGTGGTTGTGTGCTGTCATGAAGAGAATGCAACCGTTAACGTTGGCGTTCATCGGTTATGCATGGAATCGTACTTGAAGAAATACAAGAAACTGAGCGACAGAACAAATCTTTATCAGTCGTTTGTGACTTCTGTGGACAAGAAAACCGACATTTGCATGCACGAGATTCCTAGCATTGTATCAAGCTACGAAGAATTACAGCAGACACACGTTCGACTCACCCCAAAGTGCCATGGTGAAGAACACAGCTATAACCTCGATACCAGAAAACACGAAGAAGTCTGGCACTAGGGAAAGGTGGACGGCAGCAGCAGACATCGCATACGGTATAGAATAAGGCAAGGACCGAGGGTGTCTGTTCTCAGATAGATGTTGAACCTTTTGAGTGGGTCGGTGGCCCTTTCTAGACCAGCAGTTACTCGATAGCTGTAAGTTTAGACGTCCGATTACACTGTCATGATAACGTCGAAGATGTTGACATAGACAGGTTCTTTGAATCATGATTGTGATATCCTTGTTAATCAGTTCCTTGAGACAGGCGCTGCATGAGATGTCATATCCGTCGTTTCATTGAATATGAACTTGAACAATCGTTATGCCTGAAGATAAGACTTCTATGAAGAAAGAACGAGAAGCCAGAAAGTATCTTTACCCTTGAATAGACAGACTAAACGGTGACCAGGAATCGAGCTGCCAGCAGTCAAAGTAAGGATCAAACAGTGACTCGTCGCATGGGAAGAAACAAGTCTATTTTAGGTTTGCAGAAGGTCGCGTTTGCAGGTGGGTCAAACCTTGAATCAACTCGAACTTCGAAGACACGACCATAGCCATGCAACGCTTCTGTCATGTCGTGGGTTCAAGGGGGCCCAAAAAGCGATGACTACCACAGTGGGATTTGATGTTGTGGGCGAATCACTAAAATCAGTACCTCAGAGCAGACGTATGCATCTATGCAGAGCGTAAGAAGTTGTATTTACCAAAAGTTCCATCCAAAAATTAAGGTCATGCTACTAACATGACGGTGTACAGGGTAAAGAAAGACTGAGATACGGAGTGATTATATGCACTAAGCATCGGCCAGGTATTGTCAGTTGAAATGGTGTTAGATCGTTAAATACTCTTGCAGATGGTGCAGTCAAACGTAATGGAATCGCGGAAGATAGCGGCTGTTCGTGACAAGTCAGTGAAAAAGAAAACCCCCTATGAAAAAACATACGCAAAACGATCAAAGCTATCAAAAAGCTGATCACGATAACATAGAGCAAGGTGTACTTGATGACCTAGATGCATAGATCTTAGTTACAAAGCAAACCAGGGGACACAGATGGGCGTACAATCCATCTCCGCTGCCTCTTCTGTTTTGTTGAGAACAGGGGCGCTCGTATTTGTTTCGAAGGACGCAACCAGACTAGGGAAGAGAGTTAGGAAACGACTCGTAGCAAACGAATGCATCACGTACACAACATCGTAGAGTGTAGTTGGTTAACGAAAGGTATGAGAAGTGGAGGCGTCAAAATTATCATCAAGATGTGAGCAAGCAAGAAATCTGAGCTCCACAAGGACATCTCGACAATTTTGACGATGTACTCTCGAGCAGGCTGTGACATTGCTGATGTTCCAAGACCTCGTCCGTACCACTTGCCAGTCCACCATGCCCTATTAGTCTCGTCGTGCTTGAACTCCCTAGTCAAGAAAACCGCAATAAGAATTCTTTGAATTGCCCGTTGGACGGCAACGATCGACAGAATACCCAAAACAGCATGAGACGCGTCCCAAAGTTCCAAGAACCACTATCAATTCTGATGAGAGATTTATCTTCGAAAGTTGTAAGGCAAGACTTACGAAGAACTCAAAGAACGCGATGACACCGAAGAGGGCAGATCCATGGGCCAACGCAGCCATTACCGAACCAAACTTGGCCCAAGATTCCATCATGGGACCCAAAAAGAGGGAGATGAAGAATAGTATGAGCAGCACGGCGGCATTCCAGATGACGGGGCCGACGGCAATGAGGCACATCCTTATCAGTGGGCTCGGGTTCTGGTTACCATCTGCATCTGGGAATGACTTGACAAACATGTACGCGTTCACAAATATGATCGCCGTGCAAATGGGCCATATGATTTCTGAGAAGATGACGGTCCTCCATCCAGCACGGGGCACATCACCGGCAAGTTTATCGGAGGGATGTCCAAGCTTCTTCTTCTTGTAGCCGGTGATCATTGTACGCGACAACCTGCAGTATCCATACCAACTGCTGGTTTTGGTACGAGAATTACCCCGAGACATCCATCGCAAGAACTCCCGATAATCAATAATGAAATCGGCAAAAGAGAACTGATGAGGGTTGAAGAGGAACGGAGCGATGCAAAGGGACAATACCGACGCCCAGAAGTAAATCAGATGTGGGATCCAGATAGCCATGGTGGCGTATAACAACAGCAGTAGATTTCGCATACCCATATAGATGCTGGGCCCAGCAAAACGTGAGTACAAGATGCTGAAGTTGATTCGGCTAGTAGCGAAGCCTCGACCCGTGGCGATATATCGGGCACCTCCGAAAGTCAGATTACTGAGGATAGACTGGCAGTAGATCTGCGTGGAGAATACTTCGAAAATGGGGGAAAGGGAAAGGAAATGCTTCCCCAACCGAAGCAAAGCTTTGCCCGTACCCCTTTCGACCAGCTCTGCGAAAAAAAATTCAGCGTCAATTATATGGGAGTGCCAATTGACGTACCTTGCAAAAACAACGGCAAGAAGGCGATAAAGAAAACCAAGAAAATGGAGATAACACAACGGCGGATCCAGTCAAACACTGGGATAAGGTTATAACACCCGGGTTGACCGCCCAGAACGTTTCCTTGAGAGTCAACCTTGCATATCAAAAGCTGCTTGTTGAGAGTTCCAAGATACATGACTACGCGAGGGTAAGCGAAGAACAATTAAAACGGAAAAAGAGAGCGGCTTACGCGTGACCATGAAGATTTTGATGGAATAAATGACAAGAATGTTGTTAATATGGAAGCCCGGATGTCCGTAATAGAACGTGAGGAATCGATCAATGGGTAGCTGTGTTCCCAGATAATAATACTCTCGACTGAGCATCTGTTCACCCATACCAGTCCCAATCTTGGTCTGGAAGTTCAAGATGGTGCCAAAACCAAGATCACGGCCTTTACCACACTGGTAGTACTCCGAGTGCTTGATACGACCGCCACGACCAAATGCGTTCATTCCGGCGAAGATATCCTCATTGAGATGGAGGCCCTTTTGAGCCTTGGAAACTCCTCCCCGAGTGGTCATGAATGTCGCGTTCAAGAAATCAGGATGTCCATAATGCAGCTTGCCACCGATCCATGCCAATGCACGAGCCGTCATGGTACCGAATGTCTGTTCCTTTCCGGCGGCGATGTCACCGAGCACACCAATATTCTCGGAGAAAATGTACTCTCGTGTACCGACGATGGCTACGGGCGCCTTGGTGAACTCTTTATGTCCCCACTGCGCGTACGGACTTTGGCTGGAGACCGAATATTCTTCAAACTCGCCGAGAATGTTCCGGATCTTCAAACATTCCTCCAAGTAGTTGTCCTGGTTGGCATCAATGAGCTGCAAGTATTCGCCGCGGTAGAATATAATGGCGTGGTTTTGATTATCAGATTTACCATCACCAAGAATTGGGTTGCCGGGAAGTTCAACGCGGAACTTTGGTCGTCGACGACCAGTTTCCTCGTCAAGTTCGGAATGTCCATCAATGAGGGTAGAGAAAAGGCGAGGGTCGCCACCCTTGGGGCCAGGCTCTTCATCGAGATAAGCAATCTGCAAGTCAGGATAGGCGCGGAGGAGGAACTCGGCGTTCTCTTGCTCCTCCTTGTTGAACTTGGCGTACCGCTGCATGGAAATCGTGAACTTGAACTTCCGTCTGGCCATACGCTCGAGCTCTTTCTCCAACCGCTCCGTGTTTCCGCCGAACGCATGCACAATGTCGGGATTCTCGACTCGATAGAGGAGCTTGATGGCTTTCGAATAATTCATCATGCCAGACACAGTACGGTACAACGTCTGAGCACGTAACGATGCCCATATGCGTGTCCTGAGAGTGTACTCAGGTGATGATGTCTTGAACCCGATGCAATAGAATGGCAAATCGTCGGTTTTCTTCTCATTGCTAACACTGGAGTCACCGTCCATCTCTTCTGCAAGAATCTTGGTGTCCTTTACGAAGTTGTCCCATTCAACGGGATGAAGTTGCTTCGTGTACTCCAAGATCGTGACCCGGGTGTTCTTGTCTTCCTCTCGAATGATCTCTCGCAAACTCAGCAAGATCTTTTCGGAGTAATGAGGAACCAAGACAGTGAATGTAGGCATGGCGTCGACCGGCAAGGGCTCCGGGAGTGCAGTGGTCAGCGAAGAAGCGAAGAAGGAAATTCGACGCTCTGCCTCTCCGCCAGTAGGGAAGAAATTGCCTTTGAACCCTGCTTGGTTGGTAAAGAAAGGCGGTGCACGAAGCGTACGCCTTCCGCTAGCATCATCGACCTGATGGTAAAGCAGGCGTTGGACATGATCGATAGAAAGGAGGTGCTCGCGATACATGGATATGATAATCGCATTCCAGATTTGAGAAACCAAAACCTGTGATGAGATGTAAGGGCAGATCGGTGCGTAACATGCCAGATACTCACCTTTGGCTTGTATTTCACTTCCATCTCTCCTGTCGCCAATAATTTAGCATATATCCGTTTAGGTAACCGCGTGAAGATATCCTTCCACGGCGTCCAAATGCTCAAACCCAAACTGAAGCTCCTTCCGATACTGAAAATGACGATCCAGATGATGTACCACAAGTACGTGTCCAAAAAGAACAGTACCAGGTCCATAATATACATAATGGCGAGTGTGAATGGAACCTGATTTGCGCAAAGAGAAGTCCCGAACAGTTTGTCGTTGCATCCTTGTACTTTCGTCCTAGCCATTACGGCAACAGGAGACGAAAACGATGACGCCAAGAAGAAATAGGATTCGGTAAACTTGCAACCGAAGATGAGCACCCACATGGAAATCGATGCGGCGCGCGCACCACGGGCCAGACTTGGATAAGATGCAGTAAAAGTCTGAGATGCCATATACTTCCGTGACTTCCCTGCAACCCGGTCACCGAACATACGGCCAGAAGGTATTAACCCGAATACGAGCGTGGCGACGACGGCGATGAAGAATTGGACAATGCCTAGAATGAGCGGGAGCTGGCTGAGGTTGGGGAGGTCGTCTACCATGGCGATGTAAAATGTGGGACCGCACGTCAAGGCCAATATGACGAGAAGGAAAATGAGCCGAGTAGTGAGATGAGACGCGTTGTTCCAGGTAGTGGGGATGTAGGAGAATTCGGCAAGCGTGGCGACGATCATGATAGCTGTGGAAACCGCCCCACCAAGGGCAACTGCGGACCAAGTCATCTGTGGGGACGGCGACGACTTGTTCTTAGGCGCATATACTTTGGGAGAGTTGAACGCAGTGTAGAAGTAGTAGACAGAGATGTGCAGGATCCAGATACGATTGAAGTTTACGAGTAAGTGTAAAAGGGAGCGCCTTTCAAAGTAAGTCTTGAAGAAAACGCGGTTCCACTCAATGCGACTAAACTTCATGAATCTCTGAGCCGGGGGGACATCTACGAGACGGGTCTGTGGAGTGTGGTCATTAGGATAGGAAGATGAATATTATGTTGAACGTACATTGTCATTAAGGACTATCTTGGCTAGGCCTTCGGGATACCAAAAGAGTTGATTAATATCGTCGTAACCAATGATTTCGTGGTGGTCTTTCTCCTTCCGTACGAACTTTCCGTCAACAACTTCATAGCCTTGGTCTCGCATAAAGCGATACAAGGGCTTGATCACCGTGCTGAGATACAAACCCTCGGGAACCGGATCAATCCTGTTCTGACATTCCGGGCTTCTGTAATAGTCGTCGGCGCACTTGAAAATGAAACAGAGACACTCAGGTACGAAGCGGACGTTGGCAGCCTCTCCCCAGCACAAGAGGTAGAGTGCGATCTGGCGAAGACGATCATAATGGGACATGTTATTCATGGCATTACGCCAGCGGTTGAGGGCAGAGTCAAGGGACTTGGCGGGTTTCTTGCCCTTCACTGACTTGAGCCGCTGTAGACCCGGGTTCTGGGATTGACCGACAGCATCGTCTAGATTGAGCTGTGCAGCGAAATACCACTTGCGGTAATTGGCATGTTGTCCACCGATGTAATCCGCATGGAGGGTGAGGAGAGCTTGACTCGGCGACATGCGAGATGCCCTGGAATCTAGCAGGTGCATCGTAAAGTCGAACTAGGAGCGATTGAGCGTAACTAGACAGTCAGGTAAAGAACATGCGCACCATATTCCGCATCGAGTCCCTTTGAAAGCCAAATTTTTGGGTGAGGTCGAGAAAGATGTCCTCTATTTCTTCTTTCGACATGGGTATCTGTTTATCTGCAGACCAGGCAGGGTATGGTTCACTGGTGCCAAGACCAGGATCGGCGAAGGGGGAAATACTGGGTATGCTTGCGTGAGATTCGAGGGATGGAACATAGCGGCGACCATACACGTCTTGTTCAGAGCCATCTGGGGTGAGAAAAAAAGGTTGAGTACTTGGCAACGAATGATGAAAGGGAAAACAGGGTTTGTCGGGCAGGGGAGAGCCCAGCAACAATGCTCCTGTGTCCATTAAAGAGAGGTTTACACACTATTTTCGAGATAGCCAGGAGCGGCTGCTAGACGAGTCGTGCTGGAATTGTAGGATCCGTAGTTGTCGCCCATATCTGAGTCAGTGTCGTAGCCGCTCCTTGCCTGAGGGAGCTGAGGTCCTGGCTGCGGATACTGAGGCCCTGGCTGCCGCTGGGGAGGGTTTGCGAAGGGATTAGAACGGGGATCAGGAGGGCCGCCATAGCCTCTAGATGACATGACGACGTGAAGACTTGTAAACCAATCTGGAAGATGAGATAACCGGAAAAAAGAACGTTAAAGAACGGCAGAGCGTCGATAGCAAGGGCACGAAGGAGACGGGAGGGAGCAAGTGATGGTATCAAGAGAGTGATTCTGTAAGAGAGGGTGGCAGCTGGTGGCTGAATGCGATCCAGCGTGGAAACAAGAAGCGGAGTTTCCGTGGGAACATCACCTGTTTTCGGACATATAGCACGCGCGCTGGTTGCTTATTGACATGTTGCACGGTGCGACGCGTTCCAATTTTATCCAGCGGCATTGTCGCAATTCAAGCTAGAAGCCCCCCAATACCTTTCACGGCTCTGTACATGTAGATATTCTACCTTTCATGCTTTTTTCTCCAACTTTACTCATTTTTCCTAGTAGATGTCCAAACCGATCATCCTGGCGCGCCGCAGAGCGGAATCTTCTAATGACACCACGGTCTCAAAATTTGTTCTTGCAGCGCAGCGCACAGTTGGCCCTTACGTCGAATGGGACTTTCCGGAAAGGTTCAATTATGTACCACCTCCCGTTTACTTCTGTATTCGGGCCCTCATATCCTCCCCGGAGCAAGTACACCATCTAGGTTCATACACCCTCAATTATAATCCCCCTGCCTCGAAGTCCGATTTTGACATTATCAAAGCCTTGATCCCTTCGTACAACGATTCTAGATTTACCATTTCACGAGTCGATCCTCGGCTATGGGCTACGCTCATTCAGCTGTATTCAACTTCTCTACCAGAGACTTTCGAGCGATACCCCATCCCGCTCTCCGATATCTATCTTCCTCTCCTGCAACAAATTCCATCGACGCCTAACTTCACACTAATTACTATTCTTGAACTTCCTGACTGTGAGGAGCTCGCCGACTCCAGTATCTCTGAACTCAGACATTTGAGTAGTCTCTGCGCCTTGGAAGCCAGCGGGACAACGGTGACTGACTATGGAGTTAGTGTCCTCAGCAAAATGGTGGGATGGTACGACGATGGCAGACGCCGAGGTCCTTGGCCGTTGAGAATCCTTCGTCTCAGAAGTTGCCGAGGCATCACGCACAAAGTATTCCATTATGTCAAGAGCTTCCCACTTCTCGCTGTCTTGGGTATGTCATTGACGGTCTAGAGCTATAGGGGTGACACTGATCTATAGTATCTGTCAAAAGACCTGCGTGGTACCAAATGCACCGTCTCTTCTCACACCCATCCCTGGTCTGTATCCAGTAACCCAGACCTATATCACCCGACGCCCCTCCGAACTTCACTTACGCTTCTATCATCCCTTATGCCTCCTCCGTGCAAGATGTTTTCCTCGCCTTCAGTCTTCAGTCTGTACATCGACACCGTGGAATATGCTCATCCTCATATGTCTAAATTTGAGGATGAGAGCCCCCCAAAAACCTTGAATGGCAAGGGAAGATGTCGAGAGACCGCTGTCGGCCTAGAAAATACGGCAATCACGTTACTACCCCACAAGGACATCCCGGATAGCAAGGATAACGTGCTCGTCGCTCAAGTGGCTCCCGAACAGTTGCCTGCTCGACGCTCTCGGAGAAAATATTCAAGAGGAGTACCACTAGGTATGTGCCTCACATCAGTATGGAAAATACCCCCGAATTGACACAGAACAGCCAGCAATGAGAACACCTCATATTTATATGACTCTGATATTCTCAATCTTTTTGATGGAGATATCGGGAGCGCTGATGAATTATCCTACTCGGAAGATGAATTCGAGACTGACGGTGAAGAAAGTGAGCGCGATGCGGATCTCCGCCATTTTTACTCTTCAAATCCAGTAAGTATCATCAGGTTACTGCGCGTTCCCTTCCTCATAGCCATTGATTATAAAAGATAATAACACAACAAGGAACCTCGCAACCATCTCCAATAAGTGTAAATCAATCACCCGCCACATCGTTGTCAGTGCATCCATCGGATTGGATGGCCAAAGTCACAGCTGCTGAGATGGCCGAACAGAATTCACATCATGCTGCTTTGGCATTTTATCTTGGTGTCCAACGCCAGAGTCTTTCTCCACAAGAGCCTGCAGGACATCGAGCAAAGGAGATTTATCCAGCTCAAGAAAGGACGTTTCGATTAATAGAATTGAACAACGGCTCGATGTTCTATCGCACTCCTCCTGACTGGAGCGTTTTGGAAAACACATCAAACCCGGAAAAGGAAGATCCCTTACCGGCGAAGAGATCCAACACAGAGAAGGCAGCGTTCAAGATGGATACCGCGAAAGCCCGCCTGATGGCCGAATGGCGGACATCGTTATCCTCCACTTCTGCAGAGAAAGGACTCGATGGAAACAAAAGGAGGAGGCTTTCTTCGACACTGGACGGCATCTCGCAGTTCCAATCCACCGACAAGCCAGCGTCGGTCAACCCATTTCGCCGAAAGAAATCTTCGTCGTCAGAAGCTGCGCAGGCTGTGGAGTGGCCGCACCGCGGACGCCTGGAAAACATTGTGCCCACGAAACAGAAGCCCACCAGACCGATATCAACCTACGACGTTCCGGAATTGCCGAATGACGCAAAGGAACGGTTGCTCGCTGATGTCCGAGCAGAGCGACGGCGTTCGCTTCCTTCAGAGCTTGGTAAGATTGCTAGCGGCAAGGGTGGGAAGACGATGCGTAATAGGTCCGAACTTGTGGAAAAAAGTGGCGCAACCGTGGGAACTAGCAAGCCTCGAGAAAAGGCAAAGTTTGACATGCGAAAATGGTTAGGAAAGAGATAGTCGTCGTACAGGTACATACATGTTTTATCGCTGCATGTTGACCGTATGTTTTTATCGCTTTCTGGTGAGCGGCGGAGCTGGTGGGAATGCTTACGTGAGCACATCTTTCTGATCACTTGAATTCGAATTCCACAGCGGCGGCTCAGTTGGCGCTCCGCCATGTCCGCTCACCTTCAAAATTCTTACAGGCGGTCAAGCGCGTTAGGGCGCGCTCTCCTGAGACGTTCCAACAAGAATGCATATCGTTCCATGTCAACATTCCCTCGCCGGCCGTATACCTTTCACATTGGCGCCAGCTGGGCAGGGAAACCTACGTCAGGGAACGAAATGAAGAAAATACCTTTTCCTGAGGACAGTCCTATAGGTATATGGCGAGACCAAATGCTTTCACGCACCGTTCCTGGTGCCATACCAAACGAGGCGACGAAATGGGCCCCAGATGCAGGAGAGGACTTTTTCTACGTAACAGAGGTGTGTTGTGGCTATTTTTCATTCTCAAGAGAACATGACGAGATCTTCTTCTTGAACAGATGAAAAATTCCTCTGTAAGTCGCCTATAGAAATGAACCTACGTGTCGCCGACTTGTATTCCTTCAAGGGCGTGTCCTTTGGTGTGGCCGACGGTGTTGGCGGGTGGGTGGAGAGTGGGGTAGACCCTTCACTGTTCTCGCAGGCTTTCATGTATCATGCCCACCGATATTCGCGGAATGCCTGGGCTGGTGAGCCTGAGATCGACCCGACCCTCGACTATGCTGAACGCGAAGAGGTAGAAGGGTGGGAGTTGACGCCTCTCGAGAGCATGGCGCTCTCATACCATGGCGTACTGAGAGAAAAGCATGTACAGGCCGGTACGTGGAAGGCCTTGCCTCAGGCCTCCTACTTCTCACGTGTCTTTTGCCTAGGTTCTAGCACAGCCTGTCTCATCCATATGAATGCATCATCGGGCCTCCTGCGAGCTGCAAAGTGGGTGTTCTTCATATACGACACTGCTTGCTGGCTAACGCATTTTTGTACTATCAGTCTAGGTGACAGCGGTTTCATGATTGTTCGCTCTTCATCCGTCATCCATAAACAACGCGTTCAAACGCACTACTTCAACTGCCCAAAGTTAGTGGTCTTCATTACTCCTGACAACCTCTACTCATTAGAATGGATCGGATAGACAACTAACCAAATTACCCACCAAATCCACCCGTCGATTCAAACGTGCCTGCGTGGACTCACCGGGAGAGGCTGATACTTACGAAACTACCCTCCGAGACGGGGACATTGTCGTTGCCTATGTTCGTATCCTTTCTTTTGTTTCTCCATCCTTTGTTCATTGGAAAACGCAGACAGATGGGCTGGGCGACAACGTTTTTCCAGACGAAATAGCAACAATTACCTCCTTAGTAGGTCGGGCAGGTCTACCTGAAGATGTTCAGGTCCAGGCTATGGCAGATCGAATGGCCAACTACGCAAGGCTGTGTATGCTCAACAAGGGGAGGCGTAGTCCTTTTGAGAGTACGTGTCTATTGTTGTTCTTGATAGTTGTGTGCTCATTTCAGTGCAGGCGAAGCCGCCAGGCAAGGGATGTTCTTCCAGGGAGGAGTAAGTTTCTTTTAACTACTAGGAGACTCCACTTACTCATGGAATGTCCTAATCCAGAAACTTGACGAGTAAGTCGTTGATATGTCTCTGCTTTCGCTGTCACGGTGCTAACTGTTCATTCTCAGTGTAACAGTTGTTGTCGCCCTAGTTCGCGAAACATCATAGAGGATTCGTATCTTTATCCCAGCTAGTCGATACTCAGGACCATTGGTTGGATACAATAATATGTAGCGTATATTTAGTTGTCATTGTAGCGAAACATACATTTTCCTCACGTTTGATATTAATACATCGATAGAGCCCTATTACAGCAAAACGAGGTCGATAGTGTCAATTTTATTACGGTGTACGACTTTCGGGCTGGGTGGCTCGTTTTAGTCGGGTGTAGTTGTCCATAATGACCTTCCACTCGCGAGATAATATCACATCCGGAATCTGTTCACCAGCGTCATCCAACTTTCCTGCCCAATGCAATGCGCGTTCGTAACATTCGAGAGCAGACTGCTGGTCACGACTGGATATTTGTTCTTTCAAAATGCCCATCAGATTCCAGGCCTCCGAGGCGGTTCGGCGAGCGTCCCGCAGCAATTCAGTTGCTGGAGCTTGCAGGGTTTTAGTCTGCGTGTATACCGGTGAAACATCATCTATACGAGCGGCCTGGGAGCCCGTCAAGGCACGTACTACACCCTCGGATGACTCTGCCGCTGATGAAAGCCATTTAATGGACTCTTTCGGCGACTTGCCTCGTGCATACAGCACTTCTGCCTGATGGACGGAGAGAACAGATGACCGTTGGAGTAAAGTCGAAGTGTGGAGTGATTTGGATGGGGAAATGGACGAAGATTCTGGCTGTGCCATAGAACGAATAGCATTCAATGCGCTGTTTTCTACTACTTCCGCCTCCTGAAGATTCCGAGTGGTGGCATAGAAGGCAGAAAGGGAAACAAGTACAGAAGACAGGATACGTTGGGCCGATGCAGATGATGGAGTGATAGTGGGAACCGCAGGCTTCGTTGTATCAACCAAAGTGGTGGGGTCATTCTGAGTCAACTGAATGGCCCGCGCCCACCAAGCCAATGCATCGTCCGTCTGGCCCAGTCGATTGGAAAGGTCACCGATCTTGAGAGCTACGGATGCCGACGGTTTACTGGCCCAGACGCGTCCGTACTGAGATTTTGCTTTGGCCCACGAGTCCCGACCCATCTTTTCGAGAATTGTAGCATGACGCGTCAATAGCGTAGGCAGTGTGCTCGGATGAAGTTTTTGTTTGCTCTCCTTCTCTTCTGCAATATCCAGTGCCTCTCGTAGGTACTTTTCGCCGTAGTACAAGCGGGCGTCGACGACTGTAGACAAGTCTGTCAGACCACTCGAGGAACTGGCTTGGGCAGCGGGGCTGATACCCACTGCTGGCGCCCAAGTTTGCGACGCCCATGCTGCACGAACAAGGTGTCGCCCTCGCATACCGAGACCAGGATCTGTGCCTCCCTTGCCTGCATCACCCGACCATCTCGGAGTCTCTGCATCCCATTCCCATTTTCTGACCTCCTCATCATCTGCCCTCGGCGCCAGTTCCACGCGTTCTATCCACTGATGATAGGCTTCATGGGTACCCAGTGCGACAACCCCTACAATCACTAAGCCTCCAAAGGTGAATTTGAGGGTGCGCTTTGCGACATCAAGGACGAAGAGGGCCGGCCTCGCGAAAAGATGCTCTGATTCGGCAAGTGGAACATCTCTACGGGGTGTGTTGGACTGGAACCTGGCAGAAATGAGAGTCGACCGTGCTACGGTCGTCGCGCAGCGGGCAGAGTGTGCATATCGTGCGAGCATAAGGGAATGTGGCTGTGCAAATGAAGGTAGACACAGCCACATATTCGCACCAAATCGGGAGACTGAGTCAAGGCCCTTGCATGTACAACCATGATGCAGTCACGCAGCCTGTCATTCATCACCGGCATTTCTATTATCTCTCGTTCTTGTGGATTACCCTGTTCTCTTCCAGTACATTTAATTATTCGTGGTATCGGTATCCCACATGGTGCTGTATTATTTTTGCATCGCATCAGATCCGGTTTTCCTTACCTTGGCCCGAACGAACGTTGATAATTAACGGTTTGCTGTCTTTTGAACCCCCTTGTCTAGTGCAAAATTCCTAACAGCATCTCATTTATGTGACCCTGCATACCGCTTGATGTCCCCCTAGATTTCACTGTTGCACCGCCGAATTTGACCCAACCAGCGCCTTTTTTAGTTCTGTGTACGACTCTCACGCACTTCTGAAAGACCGTTCTTTCATCTTCTTGGCTTGATTATTCCACTTCTCTGGTTGAAAACTTCTTCGGAAGAAGCTCAACTCGGTCTATCATGTTGTCCCGAACCAATTGGCGTCTTGCATTCAGCGTCCTGAACATACCAAAGTTTTATCGATCATCAAGTGATCGCAGTTAGCACCCATCTAAATGCGCTAACTAGACGGCTAGATCCAGTGTGCGATGTGCATGAGACGCCTCCAGGCAAGATCTCCCCGTCCCCTATATAACAGCATGGTACCTGGCTGAAAGCGCTTGCTGCCTTCCCAGCTCCCATCCTGGTTCCTCATGCAGTTCCTCAGGATTCTGTGGCCCATCTTCTTGGGGACTTTGTTCACGACAGTCCAGGGGGCAAGAAGGAACGCCAAAAGACAGACCAATCTTTCTCAGTTTGTGTCGACGAGTGGCAGTCAATTCATAGTCAATGGCAGGCGTGTCCTTTCCAAGTTCTTACAGATGTTCAACGATAGCTCACTATCATCCTCAGCGAATTCAAGTTCGTCGGGGCCAATGCCCCTTGGCTTCCAACTCTCCTTACCAGTCAGTCCTAGTTCTTTATCTCCAGCTTATTGGCGCTTAAAACCGAGGGTACAGAGGACGATATCAAGGACACCTTGTGCAACATGTCGGACGCCGGAATCAAAGTCGTCAGGACGTGGGGCTTTAATGGTGTGTGTTCTAGCCTTCCCATACAATACCCGTCTCACGCGGAATGAAGACGTTACGGAGATCCCCGAAAACAAGAATCAAACCTGGTTCCAACTCATAAACAAGGACGGAACTGTGACGATTAATAACGGTACGAATGGGCTTCAGAAACTCGACCTTGTACTCGAAGCTGCACATGAGTGCAATATTCTTGTCATCGTCTCACTGACAAACAACTGGAATCCAATTGCGAACTCAAGCACAAGTAGGTACCTTGACATCATCTTCGTACGTTCTCACCCACAGTGAAATCTCAGACAATACGCGGCCGAGGAACACTCTTAGTAACGATTTTGGTCAGACTCAGCCCATCTGATCGAAGAACTTGATGTAACTGCCTGCTTACAGGTGGTATGGACACGTACATACGGCAGTTTGGTGGAAGCAAACATGACGAGTTTTACACAAATGCGACGCTACTCGCGGCTTTCCAGAACTACACTACCCAGATCGTGACTCGTTATGTGAACAATCCGACTGTGTTCTCCTGGTGGGTCCCTTTTCTGTGTGAAAGTATGCCTTATTTTTACGGCCGGATCAAACCAGGGAGATCGCCAATGATCCAAGGTCTGCACCCGTTGTTAATTAATTCGCACTTGCATTACTTAACTCCGGCGAAGATGCAATTCATCCGTTGAAGCGAGCCCTTCTTGCACGTCTACGACCGTAACGCAATGGCATTCAACAATTGGGCAACATATCAAGAGTATAGATCCCAATCATATAGTCTCCTCTGGGTTCGTTTCCATTACTCTCAGACCTTTCGTTCTAACTGTCGTTCCAGCAACCAAGGTTTCTTCTGTATTGGTTGCCCAAAGCTCTTCCCTCTGACACCCCCACCACCTGCCCCGCAAGTATCGGCAGCCCCGGGCCTGCGTCGCCGTCGCGCGACTAAGCCCCAATTTCTTACCAAGCGTAAACTCATGAAGCTCAGGGAAGAGAGACGAAGAATGAACCGCGCTTTGTCAGGTGGAGACGTATCAGGTGTCCGAGTCCGAGGTCGATGGGTTGCCACTCGTGGGTATTCACCACTATTTTTGTTTCGCATTGATGTTGATCCAAGGAAAAAAAATATAGGAACCCGGCGCCAAGAAGATGACGAAGTTGGTTCTGCCTTCGACGGCTCTGCAGGCGTCGATTCTGAGGATATCATGAACATTCCCGAGATCGGATACAGCACATTCCAATTCTTCCCTGACCAGAATACTTACATACAAGGTCCAGCTGACTCGGGCTTGTCAAGTTTCCAGAACGTACTGCAGGAGGGCTTGGACTGGATCCAACTTCAAGCCGAACTGAGCTCCACGTGAGTGCGGTATTTTTGGTGCAGTATTCCAAGACTGAAAAGCGGGGTGCAGATCTGGGAAGCCAGTAGCTCTTACAGCATTCGGTTTGGTATCGCAAGAACATGCTCCTGACTTCGTACCCTTTAATACCACCGTGGCACCATTTGCTGCTAATTCCCAAGGTACGACCTTATCTCTGAAGTAAAAGAATGCGCACTTATCTTTGTGCTCGTCGAACTACAGGCACCAGCACAACTACCAGCAGTCAAACTACCAGCAGTCAAACGAGCAACTCAACCTTTGGTGTTACTGGCGCACAGCGTACCCAGGCGTACTCCGCTTGGCTCGACGGTAAGAGCCACTTCGATCTTCACGCATGTCTCTGACAGCCTGTGTAGCGGGTATAACCAGCGGCTTGGCGGGTATCATGCAATACCAGGTAACCGTCTTCCTGTGATGTAATTATTCAAACGCTTATTCTTGACCATCATTACAGTGGGGTGTCACGAACGTCACCGCTGCAGCGGGAACCTCGTTCTCTCCGAACGAGGATTCCACATCAGCGAGTCCTGATGAAACTGGGACATCCAGCTCCCCCGATGATGGCTACAGTATCATTGACTCTAAGTAAGTACCAATCTCAATCAGAGGCTCAATGGACACTGACATAAGGCTCTCTATCAGCACGGAGGACACTGAGTCGATTATCTCCGCAGCTTCTTTGCAATTTGCACCTAATACGTGAACGATTTAAATGAACGACTTCTTGTACAATGATATTCGAAAGGTCATTGGACTAAAGACTCTTATGTATAACGCAATTTCAACGTCTTTTTATGATACATCAGATATGAAATTGCTCTAGTCATTGCTGTGATTACTTTCAGGACCTGTGTAACGTTTTGAATTAAATGCCAAGTTCATCTTGTAGATTCAAATCGCAGTGAAGCAGATTCGTTGGTTGTTCGTTGGTGTGGCCAAGTGCTAGACTGGGTTTTTACCTCAAAGCCATTGAACTATTTGCTCTCAGTGTGCTTCTTCATCTCGATGCTCTTTTGAGCTATATCTAGATCTACTTGCAACAGGAAACTCAATTGATACCTACCTTTCAATGCTTAGTACCGGGCCTTGAAACAACACGCAGTCAACAGCTTGGAGTTAGTAAGGGACGTGGTACTTGCCAAGTTGTAGACAAGCGCCTGACTTCTCTTGATTTCCCAGAGACGTTAGCAGCAACTGTCGTTATCTGGAGAAGATATTAAGACTAACTTCCAAGTACTTACGTTTGTGCATTCGGCAACTCGGCCCGATCATTAGGGGGCTTAGGGCTGCCGTTCCCCAGTCACGCGTGACGCGCATTGATGAAGTTCTACATTGACAATTTACCAGTGAGTCGCCCACTCTCCTTCTTCGCCCTCTGATCGTCCAATGTGCCAAAGATAATATTTCCTTACGACCGTATATATCCTGGTATGAGTACCTCCTTGGCTTCATTCTCCGTCTCACTCTGCTTGCGAAGAACAATATGCCTACATGTGCGATCTCAAAAGGACCCTCGACGCAGAGGTTTATACTATGCTTTCATTTATCTGGAGTGAAGTAAAACGTGTTTCGGTAGGGTCACTGCGTCCTCGAAATGCCGTCGGGAACTGGGAAGACCGTCTCGTTGCTGTCCTTAATCGTTTCATACCAACAGGTGCCGGTCTCGCAGAACCAGCATATTCCCTGTCCTAACCGAAAACAAGTTTCATCCAGCGCGACGGAAACTCATCTACTGTTCTCGAACTGTTCCCGAAATTGAAAAAGCCCTTGCCGAGCTGAAGAGATTGCTTGCTTATCGAATAGAGTGCGCCGAGACTGAAGAGGAGAAGCAGAAAGAGAGAAGTTTCACAGGACTTGGGTTGACCAGTCGTAAAAATTTGTGCATTCACCCAGAGGTATTTTTTCATTCCCCGGACTCTTCTGTGTAATGACAGTGCAAAAGGTTTCTAAGGAAAAGAAAGGCAAGGTAGTTGACGCTCGGTGTCGAGACCTGACGAATGCTGCCATCTGCGAAAAAGGGAGAGCGGATCCGGGCTCTGTAGAATTATGTGATTGGCATGAGGTATGAAATTATCCTTAACCTCCGTTTCTAGGTGCACGATATATTTGACCATAGAACCTAGGCAAACTTGAGCCTGGAAATCTGATTCCTCCCGGAATATCGACCTTGGCAGACGTTCTTCAATACGGGCGCGACAATACAACGTGCCCTTACTTCACGGTTCGAAGAATGGTGAATTCTTCAGTCCTGACCCCGATGTATGGACCTGACGTCTCCGCAAAGCTACCATTCGTAGACGTCATCATATACTCGTTTCACTACCTCCTTGATCCCAAGGTTGCCGAACAAGTCTCTAAAGAAATGTCCAAGGATGCAATAGTCGTATTCGATGAGGCCCATAACATTGGTAAATTTGCACTCTCGGGTCATGCCATATTGATAACCGAGTGCCAATCAGACAATGTGTGTCTCGAGTCTCTCAGTATAGACTTGACGCGACCTATGCTGGACTCTGCGAGTCGCAGCATCGGCAAACTCGGTGAAAAGATAGAAGAGTACCTATACTGCCGTGATCAGATGCCGCGTTACTGAAATAACTTTGCTTAGGATTAAAACGACCGACGCAGCAAAACTTCAGAATGAATATGCAAAGCTTGTTGAAGGCTTACAGGATGACCCGCAAGATAATGACGGCACGGATGGATTTATGACCAGCCCTGGTAAGTTTGTTCTCGATCCCTGTCTCTTTGATATTCAATTGTGTCAGTTCTACCTGAGGATCTGCTTAATGAGGCTATACCCGGGAACATTCGGAAAGCTGAGCATTTCATCGCTTTCCTAAAAAGATTTGTGGAGTATTTGAAGGTGAGTTTTGTTCCGTAACTCTCGGATCTTATGATTGAACAAAAAATTCGAGACGAGGATGCGGGTTCTCCACGTAGTAGCTGAAACGCCGCTGTCGTTTCTGCAACACTTAAAAGATATCACATACATTGAACGCAGACCATTGAGGCGAGTATTTAGTGGAACAGATTGTGGATTGTGATCGCATCCCGCTGACTCTTGCCTTAGGTTTTGTGCTGAGAGATTACAGTCCCTTATAAGGACCTTAGAGCTCAGCCGTCTGGACGAGCACGCATCGCTACAAAAAGTCGCTAGCTTTGCAACGTTAGTATCGACTTACGAAAAAGGTACGAACAAGTCAAAATCTTCCCGCAACTCTATTCAAAACAGTCTTCCAGGGTTTCTACTCATTCTGGAACCCTTTGAAACCGAAAATGCTACCGTACCCAACCCTATCTTCCACTTTACGTTCGTTTTTACTGATGGACATCGCATCTTCTGGGTCTTAGTCTAATATGTTGGTCCTAGGTGCCTGGATCCTTCGCTAGCTATCAAGCCCGTATTTGAGCGTTTCAGCAGTGTGGTAATAACGTCGGGTACCATCTCGCCCTTGGATATGTATCCAAAGATGCTGCAGTTCTCCCCTGTGGTAGAAGAAACTTATCCAATGACGCTGACACGAAACGCTTTCTTACCTTTGGTGAGTACCGCTCTCTCCGGCCATCTTTCTTGATGCTGATCCAGCCAAAGGTCATTACCAGAGGCAGTGATCAGGTGGCCATCAGCTCCCGTTTTGAAGTTAGAAATGACCCCGCAGTTGTTCGCAACTTCGGAAGTATCCTCGTCGAATACAGTAAAATCGTGCCGGACGGAATCGTGGCCTTCTTCCCAAGCTATCTGTACATGGAATCTATAGTAGCGGCTTGGAATGATATGGTAAGCTTAATGTCTCGCAGTTCAGATTACTATTAAACTAGCCTCTCAAGGGTATCTTAAACGAGGTTTGGAAGAACAAGCTCATCTTTGTCGAAACTCCGGACGCTAATGAGACAAGCATTGCATTGGAGAATTATAGAAGGGTACTTACTCCTCGTTTACGTGGTTCACCTAACGATCTTATCCCATCAATATGTAGGCTTGTGACAACGGGCGTGGGGCTGTACTTCTATCCGTTGCCAGAGGCAAAGTTTCAGAAGGCATTGATTTTGACCATAACTATGGTCGTGCTGTCATCATGTTTGGGTAAGATGTTTATTATAACACACTCATTACCTCTCCTCTGACGGGTTTTCAGCGTTCCTTATCAGTACACGGAATCTCGAATTCTGAGGGCCAGGCTAGAATATTTGCGTGATGCTTACCGGATACGCGAATCGGAATTTCTAGGATTTGATGCCATGCGGAACGCGGCGCAGTGTGTCGGTCGTGTCCTTAGAGGAAAGACCGACTGGGGTCTGATGGTGTTTGCAGACAAGGTTTGTTGTTGACCTGTGTTTTGCTGTCGGTCAAAAGAAATTGATACGCTTGCAGCGGTTCGCTCGAGCGGATAAAAGAGCCAAGCTTCCCCGCTGGATCAACCAATATATTACGGACACTGCTTCAAATCTTTCCACCGATATGGCGTTGACTCTATCAAAACTCTTTATGCGGACCATCTCCCAAAATCCGAATGAGAATCAGACAGGTATCTCCCTCTGGACACTCGCAGACGTTGAAAAGGCCCAGGCGAAGCAAAAGGCTGACGCCCTAGCCATGGAAGTGGAACGACAGGCGAACGCTATGGATGATGAGGACGAGTTTGGAGATGGAGGAATCAGCGACCGAATGTTGGCCGACTTTGATATGGATGCGTAGGCTGGATAACGTTACACTATAGTCATACAAATAATTTAGTGCGTTAATACGAAGCCGAGTCGTGAATCTAGTGAGAAACCGAGATTGTCCGTATCATAAGCCTTCCTCCACACACAGCGCACATTTGCCTGTGACCTGACCGTCCAAAAAATGAGCGCTCAACGACAAGGCCGCACGGTAGCCAAGGCTTACCTCTGCAGTAACTCTTCTTATTGGTTGCCCATAATACCGGCGGCAAGAACAGGGACGCTGATGAGATCCACAATTCGACGGGTGAGCAGCACTCAGATAGCAACGGGAGGATCGACAGTCGATAATATTTTGGCCAGTCTTCGTAAGGTGTTCGCACTCTACTGAACGCTTGAATAGGAGCTCTCTGTAGCACATCTGCACGAATATTTGATGAAATTCAGCATGTACGAAGGAAAGAAGCCTCACATTCGTCGTCGGCGGAGGTAGGCCAGATCGCGGGTTTTTGAGTTCAATCGAGTGTACGCTGTTTAAAAGCATATCAGAGATCGTCAATCATCAATGGATCGTCGTTCTACCTGGATCTGAGTCCGGTCGTGAAGAAAATGGCGAGGAAGAGAATGTGCAGGTCTCCTGCTTGAATTCTGCCCTCCCTTAAAGATGACGAATTAGGCCTAACATTTACGGTCCGGCTTGATATCTGGTAAGCACAGGTTATAGCATAGAACAAAGGAATTTTCCGTGGCAAGAACGGCAAGAAGGGGGAGGGTGAAGCCAGAATTCTGGGTTCAGGACATCGAGATATGGACGCCCGTGTCCCTGCAAGTCAATTTGATCAGATGCACCCGATTCGATGCCCTGACAGGGGTCCTTGTAATTGTAGCCCTCCTCGCGGGCATGTTTCTCTACAGGAAGTGGAACATTCTGGTTCTCTGAGTTAATACCTGAATCCCCTGGACGTTATCAGTGATTCCTATGCTGGATTTATATGGTTCGAACTGATCAGACCTACTAATCCTGGAACATATAAATGCCACTAATAACTAAACGGGGCGAAGAATCCTATATTCGCCGACGTTACGGAAGAGCATACAAGTGCTCGAAACAAAAGCAGGTTTCTCCCGTGTACGTGAGACTGCAACCTATATGTGTCATCTATGGACCCACTGACAACGAGAAGCATATTCCTTTTAGTGACCGCCCAAAATCGAACTATCACCCGATGAGCGCCAGAAGGCAACGTCACACGTTACATAGTAAATTAAGATACTCCCAGCAAATGTTCATATGCCTAGCTATTCCTGAAGGGGACATCCATGAGAGTGTGCGGAGGGAACACGCGCTTCGTCTCTTTCTGATTGATACCCTCAGCGTTCCGCAACATGTGCGTGCAAACCTACCACGAGAAACGTCTCCTATTCCTAACGTAGGGCATTCCGTTGCCTCTATATTTGAAGATCCATTTTTCCCGCGCTGAATGCAAGGGCAAATGCGCAAGCTGGAGGGAAGCAGGTGAATCAAACCTCCTACTCGTTTAGGCCTCGAAATGTTCCATCACGGCCTAACGTATAACTGAATTGCAAGCGTCTATTCAACCACCTTGTGGCGTCCGGGGACCAAGAGAATGAAGAGAATATGAGCAACCATGATTCTTAGATCTCAAGACCTGGTCTTCGCACACCTCTTCGCTTCTACTTCATTGTCATGATGTTGGTTTGCTTCGACGTCGCTTTTCTTCCCAGGTGCATGCGCAGAACTGGAGTAAGCTGGGAAGCATAGAACATCAAACAGCGAGTGGGTGCAACAACTGGGTTTCTATATACCGACAGTAAATGTATTAAGAGCGCCCACCACACCTCAGTCACTAGAAGACTTTCTGGTGCGGCGTATTAATTGTATATACTACACCATGCAGTTACGAAGGCTGATCGCAACTTTCCGAACCAAAAGGCGACAGTTTGTAAACACCGGACGTGACTCTACTTATCATCAGTTGAACGCATCAAGCGTCAGAAAGTAAAGCTTACGTTTATTTGGATTCTTCTTTCGCTTTCTTTGAACCATCAAGCTCCTTCTCCAGTACCTCATCGATGTTCCGTATTGATTCTCCCTTCACAACTTTTCTCACCTGCTGGGAATCTAGAGTCTCGTGTTCAACGAGAGCATGGGCGAGCTGAAGGGATCTTATAAAGAGATACGTTACGCAATGGTGTATGTCCGCTTACCTTGTGAAGCTCATCAATTTTTGCCTGAAGGAGTGCAACGACTCGAGCCTCGCCGGTCTTAATGATGCTAGAACATACAAATATCAGTGCCCGCACAGTCTCGGCTTGGTCTGATGGCACCATATGCCCGCATCTTCCATATGGTAGGTGTTTCGGGTCGAAAACTTACTTTGTCACTTCATCCTCAATCTGTTGCATCCGAGCAGGGCTGGTATCCTTGTCATTGAAATAGACTGGACCGAGTTTAGAAAATCCCCAACGCTTTTAACCTCTTGAGTCTTGCCGCAAATGAACGAGAACCGCAGCGTACCTTAACCATAGACTGTGCTATTGAGGTAGCGTTTTGGATATCCGAACTAGCTCCACTAGTAACATTTTCAGGCCCGTAAACTGAAAGAGAAATCAGTTTCACGCGTGTGGCCAATATAGGAACTTCATACTAAGTGATTCTGCGACTCTACCTCCCATGGACACATCGATGGAAGCAAGGTATTCTTTCAGAGTGATAGAAGTCCTATCATTTTCGGGAAGCATAGAAGTCTAGAGATATACATATCAGTCTTCGCTCCATTAAATAAATAGCAGCCAAGCCTACATAGCCTAGGGCATGTCCCCGAGGCACGCAAGTAACCTTGTGAAGGGGCATTGCACCATCCGTATACAATGCGACAAGAGCGTGCCCACCCTACGAGATCATAAACATGAGAAATCAGCAACCAGTCTGTGGGACCGACCTCGTGATATGCTGTGGCAAGTTTGTCCTTCTCAGCAATGTATTGACTCTTTCGTTCCGCGCCCATGAGAATACGGTCCTGTTGTTGACGTCAAATTTAGATTCTATGCCGGTAATGGATGCATGATAAGACCTTAGCCCATTCAAAATGACTTAGAGACACTTCTTTGGCCCGTTCTTTGGCGGCTTGAATGGCAGCTTGACTAAGAAAATCCAAATTAAGTTCATGTCAGTGACAAACAAGCACCTGATCCTCACTTTACCATATTCTGTAGATCAGCACCGGAAAAACCTGGCGTTCCGCGAGCTAGAACTTTGGGGTCGGCATCTGAAAGATTAAATTGATTAGCCAAATCACAATTACTTGTTCTATGATTTGTCACCTTTGGCAGTAGAGACGTTTCGCATGTGATGCTGGAGAATCTGTGCACGCCCACGAATGTCAGGGAGTGGTACAGCGATGTGTCTATCGAATCGTCCAGGTCTCACGAGAGCTCTGCAAAGATAAGAATGAGTATGGTTACACGGGTAACTGAATCACCTACGGGTCGAGACTCTGAGGAAAGTTGGTCGCGGCAATAACAATCACACCTTGACTCTGCTGGAATCCGTCCATTTCCACAAGAAGCTGATTCAATGTTTGCTTCATGTACTGTTGATCTCTGGCATTCCGCTTCCCACCAACCGCGTCGAGTTCGTCGATAAATATAATAGCGGGTTCTTTCTTACGAGCTGCCGCGAACAGATCACGAACACGCTTAGCGCCGACGCCGACAAACATTTCCTCAAAATCGGATCTTTGGGGTGTTGTGTTAATGTTCGAGTCTCGGGGACATGGTCGGCCAACTCACCCCGAGGCAAAGAAGAAAGGTACGCCGGCTTCTCCTGCAACTGCGCGCGCAAGCATCGTCTTTCCAGTTCCGGGGGATCTAGTGAACTAAATATGAAATCCCAATCGCCATGGGAAAAGAACACCTACCCAGTGAGCAAAACACCCTTTGGTAACTTTCCTCCAAGGGTTGCAAAGGAATCAGGGTCCTTGAGGAACTCAACGACATCTTGTAATTCCTATATACAGGACGGCTCAGTTCACTGTTGGATCAACATAGGAGAAAAGAATTACTAGCCTCTTTAACCTCATCTACACCATGAACGTCACTGAATTTCACAGTACTTTCTTGGGACGGTTGGTATTGCGCCGTTCGAGGACCATTCTTGATAATCCCCGTGTTCTCGAAAAAGACCGACAATATGACCAGGAAAACTATGTGATGAGAAGTATACGTCAAGAACTGCCTTAGGCAGGGGTGGATATCACATACAGAAGGAGGACACCAAAAGGACAGCGATAAAGCGAGCTAGCCGAGGTATCCACGCACTTTTACCTAAAAGATATGAGGGGCATGGAATAATCGTACTTCGGTGTAAAACATACGTTCGACAATGGAAACTTGAACCGGGCCAATAGACTCAAAAGCGGAGGCCAGCTTTGCAGGGTCCACATTCGAGAAGAGGGATGAAGATGAAGCCGAAGATGTTGCATGGGTCGAAAGAACAGCTTTGGCGATGTCTTGGCTAGACCTGGGAGCAATCGGGGACGGAGTGGTAGCGGGTTCCGGTGAAGAGTTCGCGTGTGGTTCAGAAACGCCAATTTCAGGCGCAACGCTTGCATCCACTTGCTCCTGAGGCGTAGGAGCCTGGTGACCCACTACGGTCGATGAAGACGCTAAAAGCGAATCCCGGCGACGAGCAGCTGAGTAAACCGAATTCTGCTGACCCGTGTTTATCAAACACGTCAAGTAGATCTGAAATGCTTCTTCTGACCGCAGGAGGGGAGAGGTAGAATCCTAGGAAACTTTTAGATTTGCATTGAAGTAATAGGACAAGCAGACGCACAAATTCACACATTCGTTCCCATCGATTGATAATAAGCTCGTAGGAAGATTTGAGCTTCGTCTCCAACAAAGCATCAAAAAGCGCTAGCTGCTTGACGACATCGTGAGGGTAGACGTTTGCCTCCGCCTCGAGCTTCGTGACATGGGCCACGACGGTGGGTGACGGTGCTGGCGAGCCTTTGAACCGATTGAATATTGAACCAAGAGTGAGATTTCGAGATTGCGCAATGAGATTAATAGTCGGTGTAGGAAGGAATGGTCTCCTGGACGCCAGAGAGGCGGTGAGCAGCGTCCTCGTTGTCGAACCCAACGGACGTTGTATGCATATTCGAGCTAGTAACGTCGAGTGGGAGTATGCTACGAACCGCAAAGGGCTCTGTAGCTGCCAAAGATATTCAGTAAATGACTGGCAGCAGTGAAAACGGACTGACCTGTGGTGGTCGTAGCATACCCGGGCTTGAACGCGCGTAATGCCGCCAGACGCTGACGAAAAAATGTCGGCAGGCACGTGATCATACACGGATTTCTTCCGCTCCCATGAAGGACCAGCGACGAGGTCAGTAATTTTTGTGTCAAGGAATGAAAGGAGATCCACCCTTCTTTATAGCGATATCTTCCATCAAGAAGGCCATAGGGACGTGCGATGCTGCTCTGGATCTACTTTCCCAGTCTTCGCAGGTAGAAGATGTCCCCCCACCAGAGCTGGCGGTTATTCGTCAAGACTTTCTGTCTTTACTGCTGCTGATCTATGGATCTACAACGAAGCTTTCACTGGCTATGAAGCCTAAAGCTCCCACATATAGTGCAGCACTCTCCCCGTTAAAGGACATATCCGATCATATCTCTGCACTCGCCCACTGTACAAATATGTTGTTGCCGGAAATTCACGGGGCCACTCTTGTCCAGGAATTCAATAACGTCTGCATAGATGTAACCAAGTCAGCTAAATCTCTTCTCGCTATTTTTGACGCGCCCGAAACGCGAGATCTTGAATCGGGGGATGAATACCTCGTTAAAACCGGTGAAATCCACCATTTGATTGATAAAGCACGTTCGTCATCCGGAGGCGGGCTATCGGTTGACAATCTCTCTGCTGTTCGAAAAAAGTGGCTTGAGGATAGTGGACCTTTGGACGATGGTTTGAAGGAGCTCAATGACATGATTGAATATGGCGGAGAAGACGCTGAGGGTGATAAGGACGACGAATGGGATGAATTGGGTCTAGGGTCCGTGAAGTGCGCTGATGAAAAGGAACTTGAACGGACTAAACAGGTTACTCTCTCAATTATCGTTCTGTACACTTTGACTGAAAAAACATCAAGGTTCACACCATCATCCGTTTATCAACACTGTTACACAAACGAATTCTGCGAGATTTTCTATCGCCATCACCGTCGTCTGCCCTTTCAATATCAGATCTCGACAAACTTGCGCCATGTTCATCAGCCCTGTTGTCGGCCTCGGACGACCTTATCTCTTCCTTTTATCCCCCCCAAGATCCGTCTGCAATAGCCGCTGAATTTATCATCTTCCAAGAATGCCTCGAGCATCTCAAATTATCAGTTGACGCTCTCGTCGATAACCAGCTGCTACAGGCGCAGTTTGATGCTCTTAGTATCACAAGCAATAATCCAACTCCGAATCTTACCAAGTGGTATAAGACGTGTTTCGAACAAATACAAAAAACCTCGCAGAACCTATTACAAAGCCTTCCAGTCAATTCAGAAACTTGATGCGTGTGTGGGATATCTTCAAACAAGGGTAAGTATTACCGACCCTTTCCAGATTCAATTCAATTATTTCGTCTCTAGTTCCATGCAAGTCCCCGTTGACATGTTGTCCTGGGCTATAGTTAGTTCACAAACGCCGCGAAGTCCGTATACTCATGCGAAACACTTGCTCAAATAGAGGTGTTCCACACGTGAGAGCCTGTCGCCCCGTGTAGCCGAATTAGCCGACATTATCGTGTAGTGAGGACGCTGCTTTCTAGATCCTTTCCTAATGGATGCATGACTGCTGTCACTTTAGCAAAAAAAAAAATAAGTACCAGGAATTATCGTTTCTTATGATTATCATTCTCTAGCGCTTCAGGTTGCCTCAGGTACTTAATCATCTGTAATATGTAAAGGTTAAGTAAGGCATGCGACGCATCCCTGCGGTGAGGCTAGTCTCATAAGCCTGACTCAACGATCCATATGGAGAGAACCCGTTTAATGGATGTAGACGGTGAGGCCTAGGAAAACGTGCCGGTAAAGTTTTAGATTCTAATTGCTGCGCCTACCTACCTGGACTATGAAGTTGCTTGGATATAGGATTCAAGTTACCCTTTGTCGCATGCGACTAACCCTCCCGGAGTACGTGCAGGCTCTCGGAGATATCAGTGCATTAAGTTGTAATGCAGCAACATTCATTCTTGGATGTCCTTCACATTTCACCTTCCTCGCGGCCACCATCCACGTCCCTTGATGGTGTCTGAACGCGATGCCGTTTGTCCCGTTCCCACTGCTCTTTCCATTTAGCGCCTAGCACGTTTGGATATACGGTCGGGCTTCTGATAGACCGTAATCTCTCCTCAAATCGTAAAATCTTCTCCATGTCACCTTGCAAATCAAAGTGATAATTCTATACAATATGTGAGACTGATAGGGCAAGCTTGACATGTAACTCACGGCTTCTAGTTCGCGCTTCGCCCTAGCTTCCTCTCTCAATTTATTTAGCTCTTTCCGTCTTTCAGCATCGCGATTTGAGGCGGTGCGCGGCGTATTTGTGGTAGGCTAGAGAAAAATTATGATGATACTTGGCTGAGGTAATTGACACTCACCTTGAAAAGAGAAGAATACACTGAACTATTACTCAAATCCAAATCACCCCCGCTCACGAGTGGCGGCTTTCGAGAAGCCGGTGTAAGAGTATTGGTCAAAGAAAATTCGTCCTTGGGGGCTGTCGGCGCTGAAGACACAGACTTTCCCACCGACGGAGTGGAAGGTCCGGCGACTCCAAGCTCCTTGTTCTTCTTAATCGTAGGAAGTTTCTTCTTCGGCGCCTGTGTAGGATGATCATCCTTCATGAGCTGAGAATCACCGCCAGGTGTATCGCTGGTGTCTTGGACCTTGGGCCGTTTCGAGGAAGGAGGCTGGGGAGCGGACAATACTGGTTTCGGGATTTTTCGCTCGTCCTTCATCTTGATCTCTTTCACCTCTGGCTTTACTTTCGCCTTGCCTTTGCCCTTCCCAGCCGCTTTTACGCCCTTCACCTTTCCCTTCTTACTCCCTTTCACGGGGGCCTCATCATCGTCGTCAATAAACTCTTCGTCATCATCAAAACCATCTGGAATGGCAACAGTAGTCTTAAGGAGTTCGTCGTCATCATCCTCGATGTTGACATCGTAGTCATCGTCCTCGTCGACAAATCGGGTACTCGGCTTCTTTTTCCTAGATTTCTTCGTCGCAGCTGCATCTGACCGACCGACATTGGGTGAAGACTCTGGAGAATGCTGGCGTAAGTGATGCTCTGTGGCAGTATCCGGTTCAGTGCTGAGTATACGGGCTCTCTTGGGGGAATGAGGGTAGTCCCGAACGCCACCGTCCGATTCGTTTTCGTCGTCGGAGAACGCTACATTCGCTCGTTTGGTTCCTCTACGCTTTGTCTTTGGCTGTGATGGCTACGAAAATACAGTGAAAGAAAATGCAAGAGGTTCTAGAAATCGTACCTCTGCCGCAGACATGATAGCTTTCGTCAAGTTGGGACATGCACCCGGGCCGAGAAAGCCGATAATAACTCATTTCAAGTCCCGTATTCGTAAGTACATAAATACGTATCTGAACGTATACTATTTCTCTCATGCGCTATTCCCCGGCAAGCGCGCCGGAGCAAACATTCTATCATTAGCTTGCAGCGCTTGCTCTACGACCGCTGGAATGTTGGTAGGAGCCAGACTACCACTTTGTTCGTCAAAAGTGATATTATTGAGCGCCGCATTAACGATTCTCTGATACGTGTTCCCGGCAGTGTCCTTATAGGTAAAGGTATTGTTGCTCGTTCCATTCCCAGTATTACCGGTCGAAGCTGTTTGGAAAAAGCCAGCTATAGTGCAGAGCAGAACCATTGGTAAAAACCACGAGAGAAAACATTATTGAGGACGTACTAGTTATCTGATGATTATGAATTGTGGTCCCTAACACCAAGGGGCTTGCCTGTAACGTCCGATCGTATGAATGGTCGACCTCAGAAGTCCCTGGGGGTGTGCGCACGTCAATAAAACGACAAAGGTTTGATTGATAATACCCACAGCTGGTAAATGCAGGGTTCAGAAAGGTCATATTGAGCGCAAGAGGCTATTCAACGACATGAGCACAGATATAGCGGGGGACGTGATGTCTTTGCGTACATAAGAGAATGAATCGGAAACAACAGAAACACCATTGTGGGTAGATCTTGTGTCTCCCGTAGCTGTCTGTTTTATAAACTATGGCAGTCAAAATGTCAGGAGTGAGTAGCGCGTTAGGAACTGATGATCGCATTCCCACCTGGGTTAAAGCGTCGTTTGTGTAAGCTTGGAGGTTCGAGTAACTCATATCCTGGGTCCAAACAACGTGTGTAGTTTTACCGCTCCCCCCTATAACGTCAGCCTCGATGTGCACACTGTGTGTGGCCTGAACGGTGATCTCTACGTCGAATTCTGACTGGGATACACTTCCGGTAGCAGACGTCGTCGCGAATGGCGCGACAGCATATTTCGTAATCTTGCCAGTCGTTCGCTTCGATGAGGAATCCGTGATGACCTGCAGAAGACCTGAAACAAACCAATTCTGGTTCGTGGTATGGTCTGCTTCCGCAGACGGAACGTCGATGGTAAAGTTATGAGGATTACTGGCCCTTCAAAGTAAATTTCTTGCTTGATCGCAGCACAAGATAGACCCACCCGTCTGAGAGTAAGGGTGCAAATGGGGTTACATCAAGGAAATAAGTGGGAAGCTCCAAGGCGCCATAAGAAGTAATTGGTCTGCAGAGTCGCTTAAGGAAAGACAGCGCTTGGAGTTTAGTCTGCTCACCTCCAGAACGACGGCAGGATACCACCGGTAAAGATGACAGGATACGGGAGTGCGACACCGGCTACCTGGCCATCGATAAGTAGACGGACCTCTCGGAAAGGCCCTTGGCCAAATGTAGTGCCATCAGGAAGACTGGAGATAAAATCGTTAGCGGCATTGGTGTACTACATATGAGTTAGAAACGTTGATGGCCAGGTGAATGTAACGAAATCATCACCCAGAATTCCTCTTGGCCATTACCGGATGCGAAGAGCTCTGCATATATCTCCACGGTATTGGTCGGGAGAGTGACGTTCAGCTATTCTAATCATTAAAATGAAGTCGTGATGCTCATCTGAGCGGCGTACCGAGAAGCCAGGTGGTACTGAAGCGTCATTCCCAGTATCATTGGCCAGGGTAGAGAGCGGCACAATCAAGTTAGCTTTGTCGGCCGGGGGATGCTGCTTAGAAGAGGCATAATATGTCGCGTGGACCACGGCTAATTAACAAGCATGACAACATCAAATAACAACCCAGACGAATTAAGCCAACTCACATGAATATACACCATCCAAACCCTGCTCAATGAGATTATCTAACTGGAAGATGAAAGTGCCAGCGGTTTCGAATAGCGGCATGTACTGCGAGACATCCTTGATGTAAGTCCAAATGATTCCATCGCCTCGAGTGGGTTCTGGCGTAGACGTCCTCCAGACTATGGAAACCAACAGTCAGTCATGCGAGCGCCACATCAAATTGCGCCTCACTCTCGACATTTTGGAACGTAAAAATGCCAAGCCGGTCGAACTGAGTTCCGTTGGAAGTTACCGTCAGATTGAGAGTTATAGCCGACCAAGACCCAACGGGCCCACAGTCCGTGGGTGGCCTGTGTTCTTCATCAGCGAGTGAGCTGGCACATCATCCAACAAAACACGTACACTAGCTCCACGATTTCAGAGCTTGAATTATTTGTCATCGACTGCCCCACGCATAATAAGGAAGTAAAGCTACTAACTGGCCGAAAGAAAACGCGAAATCGCGCCTAAGATGTCATATGTAAGACCAGCCTGGAAGAGAACATGGAGTAGACTCACTGGAGCACTTGAACTGTGCATTGCTTTACATTAGAGGGTACAATGGGGGGCTGAGCAACCTGGAAATCTACGAGAACAGCAGCGCGAGCGACAGCTGTCAAGGATACGAGAAGCAACGAGAAGATCATGGTGGACGCTATGAGAGAACACCTAAAGAGATCATAGCTCATTTAAAAACCTTCTCAGGATCGTGTTCCGCCGTCAGAAATATACGGAACATATTGGCGTAAATGGACGAAGAAGACATCCGGTCCATGTGGTATGAGAACGACCTAGGATCAGCCGGGAGATAAAGCACCTCACATGCTACCACAGCAGCAACATGTAAGCATGCACAAAATGGATGTGCAAAAAGACTGGTATTAATCCGAAACGAAACATGAGGTCCTGCGGGTAACCCAATAAATAGATAGTCGATTCACTAAGATTCTATCAATAACCATGTGGTATCAAGTATGATAATCGTACCGTCCCCAGGGTGAGTGACGTTCAGAACTCATGACGGAATACATCGTCTGTTGTTTTCTTTTTCTGTGCAGGGTCCTCTATTTCTGTCCCTCTCTCACTGTACAGGCCACCTTCTGCATCCTCGGGAAACTCGGTGGAGCCATCTTGAGAATACACGCTACCTTCAGGAGCGGTAGACGATTTCGCCTTCTTTCTCTTGGATTTCTTTCGTTGTCGTTCCTCCGATACCGAATAGGCATCCTCTGTCCTCGCCCACCGATCCTTCTTCTCTTTCTTCTTCTTGCTTCGTTTGGAGGAGTTTGTGGCGACAGCGGTGTCCTCAAAGTTGGCAGGATAGTGCCATCGCCCACCGGAGGCTGTGCTCGAGTTAGCACCTTGTCCGGCACCGTAATAGCTCTCATCCTCCGGCCGCCATAGATCTCCATTGGCTTGCCTTTGTCCCTCGGAAGGTAGGTCTATGCTTGATCCCGCCTCCTGGCCCTCCTCGTAGGGTTGCCCCTCTAGGGTTGACTGCGGCAGACGGTCATTGTAACGAGCTGCCCACTGGGACTTACGCTCCTTACGACGGATCTCGGAGGTGTCCACAAGACCATATCGTTGCGCCCATTTTGGTGTTCGACGATGGTTCTTGTTATTTCTTATGTTCTGAGACAATATTTAGAGGAAATACTTGAGCGAGATGAAATAATCAAACCTGTATGTAAAAGTTGTGACCATGACCTAGTCGCGATTACTACTAAGCCACTCAATAGCGATGGATGACATACCTGGAATGTATCCGCATATTGTCAACAGCAAGTTCAGCCAAAAGTCTCCTCCGAATCCGAATCTCGCTGCGACGGCTGCGGTAGAGAATAAGATTAGGCTATGCAACGAGTTACAAACCATTGTGATGACGAACCCAACGGTGGAAACAGGGTTCCCATGATAAAGAGGAATACTGCATAACCATGATGTCGCTTGGGCTTCAGGTCTGATGCAGTGTTCGGGACGTACGCCTGGATTCCAGACATAGTGGTGGTAGCGGTAGAAGATGGAAGTGACGATTTCCGGTAAAATGAAATTCAGGGGCAGCTGCGAGCACGTGGCATGCGAATTCGGAACCCAGATTCTTCCTTCAACCATAGGCCAACCAGGCCCAAGGCTCTGCCTTTATCCACCATCACACCGTCCCGTTCGTTGGCCCAGGACATTCTAAAGGTATCCTGCCGTTGAAGGGCCTTTATTGTTCCCTTTTCTTTGCTGACCAGCTCTCTATCTTGTCAGACTCGATATCACGGCCGCGATTTGAGCTAGATGGACCACGAGGAACCTGTGCTTGATTTATCCGACGTCGTTCACGACCATACCATCGACGACGACGACGCCACAACAAATTCCGACAACAATGACCAGACCCAAGACAGCACCCCAAATGCCATCCTGTCGCCTCTGCAGAAGTCCAATAGCCACCTACCCACCTCAGAGCCCTTCTCCGTCGAGGTACTCGAGCGTGAAATAGCCACCTTGCTCAACCAGAATGCCTCCGCTGCATCCGCCGCTTTGCTCAGTGCCGCCGCTCAGCAACATCAAGCCAGCCTGGGACAGACTCGAGATGGAGAAGCTGACGGTGGGAATGACAACCTCACTAGCTTGGCTAGCATAGATCTCAGCGGATTGGCTGCCGTTCTGAACGCAGCACACGCTCAGGCCGCGGAGAATGAACGTGTGGCTCAGGAACTGGCTGCGAAAGATCCAGAATTCGCTCGACAGCGAGCTGCCGCATTGGCTGAGAAGGGACAGAAGAACACACGAACAGCACCTGCCTTTCATTCGCTGACTGCCGGGGAGTCCTCCGAGGGTCCTCATAAATCTTCCGGGCGGGGGGAACGCGGTAGCCAACCACCAGACACCGACTATCTCTATTCAGATGGCCATAGCGACAGCGACGCTGACGGGCCTAGCCACCCTATCCCACCTTCTCGACCTGACAATGATCCACCAACGTCTTTACCTGGCGAATTTACTGACATAAATGATATCCTGACGCAGCTATCAGGTCAGTACGACCCAGAACTCGAACATCGTAATACTCACGGCCCGTCCTCACCTGATTCCTCGCCTGTCGTCTCACATGCTCGGCCTACAACGGATTCTCAGCCTCGCCCTCCAACTCCACCACCCGTTCTAACGCAGGTGAACCGAACCGTCGTCTCGCAACCTGTTGCCTCCACCTCTGCTGTCACATTATCTAATGGCAGCAACAAGAAGGGCAAGAAGACTGAAAAGGAGAAAGGGCCCAATCACATGTATCCTTGCGACCATGAAAACTGCAATAAGTCCTTCACACGACGTAGTGACCTTGCTAGGCATACACGGATACACACTGGTGAACGCCCGTTCGTTTGCGACTATACCAACTGTGGCAAGACATTTATTCAGGCATGTGGTCCTGATTTGTTCCGCTGTCGTGTTGTGCTGACAAGTTGGGATATTCTGACAGCGTTCAGCTTTGCATGTCCATTCTCGGGTACACACTGGGGAAAAACCGCACTGCTGTGAATATCCGGCGTGCGGCAAAACCTTTAGTGACTCGAGCAGTCTAGCCCGCCATCGGAGGACCCATACTGGCAAGCGTCCATACAAATGTGAAGATCCTAACTGCGAGAAAACGTTCACGCGACGGACGACTCTAAATCAGCACATGCGTACTCATGATCCAAATTGGACACCAGATCCCAACGTGTATGTACTATAGCGTGATGGAGCCGTCCCTAGACTAATGCACGACGCTGTTATAGGAAGTACAATTTTAAGTCGAAGAGGCGTAGGGTGGAAGATAGCAGCGACGACGATCAAGCCCTTGCAGAATCAGTACGCACAATATCTGCACTGTTTCACGCAGGTGGTGCCGCCTTGGCTGCTCCTCCACCACAGACAGGTCCCGAAGAGGCGCTGGAAGTACGGGTTGCAAGCATCAGTGCCGAAATAGCAGCCGCTATTGCACAAGCTCAGTCTCGTGGATATGAGGAAGAGGAAGAAGAGGAAGACGAACTGGAAGATGATTCTGGTGATGAACTAGAACGACGTGACACAATCGGACCCAATACGAGTGGGATCAGGGGATTGGGCGAAGGGGAAGACCGGACCGCATTGGAGGACAGTACAGATAGGGAAGACGATGACAGCGACGCGTTTCCGGCACCTCTACGGACGCGACGGGGCAAAGATACTGTCACGACGGGAGAGAAGAGGAAAAGGTAGTAGGGTGGGGAAATGGGTATGGATATGGAACCCATCATTACTGTAACATATCTATGTAGTATATAGTAGTTGTAATGGAATGATTAGGCCCGTCTTGGCTGGAGACGGAAACGAAGTCAGTGTCGGTTCCCCGGTTAGCTCCGTGTGGGGAAGACACGTGATAGCAATATATCTGCCTCTTCTCCTATTTAAAGCAACTTGACAGGGAACGGATAATCTACGTCCCACCATTGCCCGATTCCATCCGCACGTATATTAACGACTACATCGTACTGCCTCTGCATTCTCTGCCGCAATGTCCAACGAGGAGCCCCCTAGCACTGACCTCATTACCCTCACCCGGTATGTCCTCCTTTTCCCCTTGCTCGACGTCGCTCACGTTCTTGGCAGCCATGTCCTCAACGATCAGATGCGACTAGGGCCAGCAGCGACGGGCGACCTTACTTTGTTACTGACCGCCATCCAGGTCACCTCGAAATTCATTGCTACCAATGTTCGGAAGGCCCGGCTCATCAACCTGTACGTCGCTGCGCTTGTCTTATCCCATCTCTCACGAGCATGTTTAGGGTCGGTCTTGCGGGAGAAACCAACGTTCAAGGCGAGGATCAGAAGAAGCTTGATGTCCTCTCCAATGATATCATGGTCAATGCTCTCCGAGCTTCCGGCAAGACCGCCGTTCTGGTGTCGGAGGAGCTAGAAGACGCCATTATCATCGAGCAGAAGAACCGTGGCAGATACTGTGTTGTATTTGACCCCCTTGACGGTAGCAGCAACATTGATGCTGGTGTTAACATTGGAACTATCTTCGGGATATACAAAGTGGTGAGTATTACTGCCATTGCCTCCTGGGGCACTACTGACCCCTGATGACAGGCCAAAGAGGGCTCCGCTAGTGTTGAGGATGTCCTGAGACCAGGCAGTGAAATGGTTGCGGCGGGCTATACCATGTATGTCGTGTGCACCCCCGGTAATGCGTCCCTCATACCGTTTCCTAGGTACGGATCATCTGCCAATCTCGTCTTGTCGACCGGACAAGGCGTCAATGGCTATACGTTGGATGCCTCCCTGGGAGAGTTCATTCTCACTCACCCTGACGTGCGCCTCCCTCAATTGAATTTCATCTTGGTACTTACTCATGAAATTACAGATCCAGATTCCCCATCGCGGGAAGATTTACTCCTTCAACGAAGGGAACGCCATGTATTTCCATCCTCCTGTCAATGCCTACCTGAAATCGATCAAATACCCCGCACCCCCTAAAGCTCCGTATAGCGCTCGGTACATCGGTTCTATGGTTGCTGATGTTCACCGTACATTCTTGTACGGCGGTATTTTTGGATACCCCGATGATAAGAAGAGTAAGAGTGGTAAACTCAGGTTACTTTATGAGGCATTCCCCATGGCCTTTTTGACCGAGCAGGTATGTAATGTATCAAGCCTCTCTTTCTTTGTGCTTATCCTGCTGTTCAAGGCCGGAGGTATCGCGACAACTGGAACTCAACGTATCCTTGATATTGTGCCTACCGGGATCCACCAGCGATGCTCAGTTTTCCTGGGAAGCAAGGATGATGTTCAAGACTTGATGAAGTTCTATCACGATCCATCGTTAACCGAGTCATAGATATAATAGGAGAAGCAAAGCATATTATCATATTCGTGTATCATTACAGGGAAGATAAATTCTGAGGTTGCGCTGGAGTGAAAATCGGACTCTGCAACTACTTCATTCCCATGATTTTCAACGGATGTCTAATGCGACGATACCGGTTACACCAGTCGCATGAATATACAGAAACGTAACCGGGTACTCACTACGGCGCGATTGGAATCAACGGAGTACCGTACAGACCCCGGCCAAGGCACCAATGGGTGCTTCACGATAGCAGATATAGATTTTCTATATATCATCAAATCAAATAAGAACTTGCAAGATGGCGAAGATAATATTTCCAAGGAATCAAGTTGAATTCTTCAGGCAACTCAACTCGGAATCACCATTAAGGGGAAACCATCCCTTCCACAATTTTCTCAGTCGTCTGCCACAGCTCCCTCGCCACTTCCGGATCACAAGCTGTCTTGGAGGCCTCGCCGAGTTGTGCGACAGGCTCCAGATACCCTCCCTTATATCGCGGATCAGCATCGACTTCTGGCGAAGCAGCAGCGAATACGGAGGTGTATGCACCAATGTCGGGGTGCATGAACAGCATGCGCATCAACAACTCTGTTACGCGTGGAAAGGGCGATACGTAGGAAAAGGTATTGACATTCCCAGGATGTAGAGACATCACAGTGATGTTGGCGCCGTCAGCGTCAAGGCGTCGCTGAAGTTCTTTGGCGAAGAGGACATTGGTGAGTTTTCCTGCACCTGCAGTATGTGTTGCATTCAAAATCAGCTCATTGAACAGAAGAAAGAATGCCTACAGTATCGACCATAGTAGGGCGCTGGATGATCAGCATATTCGTTGTTGAGATCTTCGACACTCCTGAACCTGGTAGTCTCCGGTGCAGATAAATGGCCACCGGAAGAAACCTGTTGTAAGATAAAAATGAATTTGTGTACGTAAATCTGAGCAAGAGAAGAGAAAACGGACCACGACAATTCGGCCGCTGGACGTGTTTCCAAGTTCAGCTGTGGTTTTCATAACCGGAAGAAGACCTGTGGTGAATATAAAATGACCGATGTGACTTTTGGGGAATGTAAGTAAAATTCGGAGGGCGAACTCTAGGCGCAAAAGGCACACACTTTGTGAGCATATGGTCGGCGATACCTATGATACAAACAGCTCAGTAAGATTATACCACAGGAATGAGTGACAACACACCATAGTGGTATTCGACTGGATCTTGAATCAAACTGAGCGAGAAAGCATTGGATGGTTTGAAATGATAGTAGAACGGACATAGAGTACATACAGGGCGGCGTTGTTAACTGTACTGCTATTAGAAGACGAATATCCAGTGGACGATATGCCTACTGAGGATGTCCAGGCGATTCTCTAGAGCTAGGAAGGCTTTTGCTGCCTCTGAGGCACTGTGGGGATCGAGCAAGTCTAGGTGAAGATATTCCACCTTTCCCGTTATGCCCTCAGCCTTGAGGCGCTCTATGGCGTCGGCCACCTTGGTAGGATTTCGCCCAGCAATGTAGACCTTGGCGCCTCGACGCGCCTGTACGCTTTCTTAGTAAGTTGTAACTTAAGAATGACATAGTTGCATACCAAGTGCTTTACGGTGCTGAACCCGATTCCTACGCTGCCACCGAGTTCAGTCCTGAGAAATCCATAGACGGTTTCGCACGCACTTTCCGCCCGTCACGATTGCGACCTTGCCATCCAGGTCTGGTAGATCCTTTGAGGGATCAAATGTAATGCGACGATACCTATCCCACTTGAAGACTGCGAGTAAGAAATACACCATTCCTGCAAAATTCTTCAACTTGGCCAACATGGCGGGCGTGAGGAGAAAGCGGGGGTTCGAGATCTTTTCATGATGATCAATGGGCATTACAGATTTATCGAATCGTCGCTTACTTGTTCCTCGAGCACTGTACGGTATCACAAGGCTCCAGCGTGGTCAATCATACGGATAGCGGTTGAACCAAAGTCGGTCGTTGCAATCCTCGAAAGTCCCTGCGCATGCCTGCATACGGCACCCTGGGCATACAACTTCCCAGGGTACCGGAGATTCAATAACTTTGCCCAAGGGACAGATGAAGGGAACGATCACGGCAAACACCGACGAGCACTGCGAGTAAAGGTACAACAGTCTTTTGTTTACAAACAAATAAATCTCTACTCTCCTCCGCAAACTAGATATCATGTCTATGTCTACGTGCAAGCCTAGATCTAATACACGGACACAATAGTATAAGTGCTCTTCTTCTCTACGTTGAGCAGAGTAATCCGTGTTGAGACGGCTTTATGCGTCTATGCTACCTGATGAAGATATGTATAGACTTGCTGCTTGTTGAGAGCAGCTCATGCGGGCGGTGGCCATAAAGACCTGATGAGATTAGAACAAACCTACAACTCTACCTGAGTCAGGGTCTAAACCGACTTCCCAGAATCCTGTATACGGCTCCATTAGCAATTCATTGCGGAGAAACCTGATGCTCACCTGGGCGTGTTCCAAGGCCAGGCATGGTTTGCATGTCTCCGAGGATAGGGTACAAAAAACCTGCACCAGCCGACAGCCGTACTGCCCGAATAGGAATCGTAAAGCCTATAAAGATAGCGCGCGCATTCGTGAGGCGACGAAGAGCAATCAAGATAACAGAACACACCTGTCGGCACTCCCTTGAGTTTAGGATCATGGGAGAATGAGTACTGGGTCTTGGCCATGCAGACTGGGAAGCGATAAGGAGACGCCATTATACGACAATGGTAAAAACTCACTAGGAAGGCCTTGATACCCTTGGCGGGTATAGGTATCAACTTGTTTCTGCGCAAGCTCACTAAGCTCAATACCATCGGCGCCATAGATTTCTTTGGATATAATAGAAATCTTTTCAACGATCGGTAAATCCAAATCATAGAGATATCTGAACTGCGAAGGGCCTTCGCAGGTGGCGATCACAGCTTCGGCTAAAGCACGAGCACCAGCGCCACCTTCAGCCCAGTGGTTGCTCACAACGGCAGCATCGGCGCCTCCAGCAAGAGCCTCATCGCGAACGAGAGCAAGTTCTGCTGGTGTGTCGGATCTAGATGACCAGGGTCACTAAGGACCTCAACCATGAGAATAACAAATCACTCACGCAAACTGGTTGATGGCAACCAAGACCTTGATGCCGAATTTCTTGGAGTTTTGGATGTGCTTGACCAAGTTCTTGCATCCTTCCTTCAACGTAACAAGATCCTCCTTGGTATATGTCTCGTGGAGAGCTTTCCCAGGTGTCACGTCAGGCCCGCCGCCATGCATTTTCAGGGCACGAGTGGTCGCAACAATGACGGTTGCATCAGGCGTAAGGCCACTGACTCGACACTTTATGTTGCAGAACTTCTCCATCCCCATATCAGCCCCGAAACCACCCTCGGTGAGGACATAGCCTATGCGATCAGAGGAATCGCCTTCTTCGGTGCCCGCTAGCTTGAGCGCGACGCGATCAGCAAGAATGGAAGAGTTTCCATGAGCGATGTTGGCAAAAGGTCCCGCGTGGACGAAAACTGGAGTTCCCTAAAGCCATGATAAATAACACAACCTGAAACCAATATAAGATTAAGACCTGTAGAGTTTGCATCAAGTTCGGCTTGATAGCATCCTTGAGAAGAACAGCAAGTGCGCCTGAAACGCCAATATCGTCGGCGGTGATAGGATCCCCTTGTTTACTTGTGGCGACCACCATTGCTCCAAGACGTTCCTTCATATCTTCAAGACCGGTAGTGAGTGCCAGGACAGCCATGCATTCGCTCGCTACGGCAATATCGAACCCAGTGACACGCTCGTGTCCCTGCTCAGTGGAATTCTGGCCAATGGTGATCTTACGCAAAAAGCGGTCGTTAGTGTCGAGGACCCGGTTCCATGTGATTGTATCCAAATCAACATCAAGACGAGCAAAGCGAGTGATTTCTTCGGGTGTCAGAGAATTCGGATCGGTCTTATCGATGCCCAATTTTTTGAGACGCTTGAACATCAAGGGCGCAAATTCACGTTTACCCTTCTTCGTAGGAACTAGACGGCTGAAAAGAGCCTAAAATAGACTTGAGCCGCCTTTCTCTTCCTATATTTATGAGCAAACCTTGTCTGATTGGGTGGCCTCATGGAATATACGAGCGTCGAGAGCAGCCGCTAGATTGCTTTGAGTTCAAATATACGCAAAGAGCACTGAGCAGTAGGCATACCGAGTAAGTTATTCGCTGCTGTCACGGCATGGATATCACCGGTCAGATGAAGATTGAACTGTACCAGGTAAGAAAAATGTACACATGGAATGCGAAAGAAATTTTTACCTCGTCCATGGGAATAACTTGACTGTAACCTCCACCTGCAGCACCACCCTTAATTCCAAAGGTAGGTCCTTGACTTGGTTGACGAACACATGCAAACGCTGGTCGCCCCAATTCGGCACCCAATGCTTGCGCCAGACCGATTGTCGTCGTAGACTTGCCTTCCCCAAGCGGCGTAGGGGTAATTCTGTATAGCAAATTAGCTACTAGTGGCAGTGTCGTTGCAACCAGACATACCCGGAGATTACGATGTACTTTCCATCCTTACGATGAGCTAGGCGATCCAGAACGCTAAGTTCAACTTTAGCTTTGTATTTACCGTAACTTTCTACTTCGTCCGGAAGCAGTCCCAATTCCTTTGCGAGTTCAGCAACAGGTTTTGGCGTCTGTGCCATGGCAATTTCGATATCGCTGGGAACTTTCTCAAGAATGTTGAGCTTCAATGGTTTCACTTTCCTATCCCTGGACTTTTGCCACAGCTGCTCAGCAGACTTCAAAGTGTTTTCCATAAGCATCGCGACGGTCATAGGGCCAACACCGCCAGGTACCGGAGTGATAAATGAGGCAATCTCGAATGCGGTGGAGTATTCCACATCCCCAACAAGACGTTGACCGGACTTCTTGGTGGCATCTGATGCCTAGTTAGTACGAATAATGTAATACATTCGGTACTTACCAGGAACATAATTGATGCCAACGTCAATAACGACGGCACCAGGTTTAATCCAGGATCCTTTAACATATTCCGGTTTACCGATGGCGGCTACGAGGATATCGGCAGTTTTGACCTTCGATGATGTTCAGGTCTTGATAACGGAGTATGAAGATGCACACATACAATTGATTCAATATCTCTTGTCCGACTGTGACATTGGGTGACCGTCGCATCTTTATGTCTGAGCATCGAGGCCACGGGACTGCCCACAATATCACTACGACCAAGTACGACAGCATGAGCACCAGAAATCGAGACGCCGGTTGTTTCCAGTAGCCGGATGACTGCAGAAGGCGTGCCAGGGGCGAAGATAGGATCTGAAGCCCGAGATGAAAGGTGGCCGATATTGTACGCGTGGAATCTATGGCACCGTTCAAAGATAACAGACGAATACGCTTTGAGTGTCTACGCACCCGTCTACATCCTTCTCGGGGCTGACTGCCTCCGTCACCAGTCTTTCGCCCTCGGGAGAGACGTGTTCGCCCAAAGGAAGTTGCACCAGAATGCCGCTAACACTTTCATCGTCATTGAGATGCTTGATAGCCTCCACAACCTCGTCGACGGTAGCCTCAGCAGGAAGTGCGACATGCTTGAACTTGATTCCAACTTCCCCTGCAGCCTTCGCTTTCATCCGGACATACGTTGATGAGTCCGGGCGTTGGCCGGCCTGAATGATGGCCAGCTGTGGCTGAAATCGCGGGAACGTCTCTTGCTTCGCCTTGATGCGGGCTGCTACTCCATCGCGAACAGATCTGTGGAAAGAGGAGTGAGTCGAACACAGCGACGACAAATACCGTGAAAATAGCATACTTGGCAATGGCTGTACCGTCGATTTTAGTTGCAGAACCTGCCATCGTACGACGAGTGAGACGAAAAGCGAGTTGCGGATATACGCGCGCGAGGTGCCCCTTTCGGAGAGCCGTGTTATTTGCATCAGTTTGGTAGAATAGCCGTAAATGCCGAACTTTGGGGAGCATATTGGCAAGCAGGCTATGAGATGACAGAAATCAGCATATGTGAGGCAGAGAAAGAGCGTAGAGTAGTAGAAATTTCAAGAAGACCCAGAAATTCCTGATTTTCTTTTGCAGACTGATTCGAAAGGACAAAGACGGACGGAAGAAAAATCATTTAACGAAAAAAAATCGTTGCCCGTAGGATCCGGATATTCCCACGATGGTACACAAAAATTACCCAATTCCGGTCGTCCACCAGCTCAACGACGATGAGCTCGTATTCCCTTCAGCTCTTGCGTTCCTGTACGGCTTCACTGTCGTCCAGAACCCTTGCACGTTCTGCAGCTTTCACACGTTCCTCTTCGACCTTTCGCGGGCGGCGTCATTATTCCGATGTCAATAACGGAGAAACAAAGCCAGAGGCAGCTGAAGAGGTGAAGGAGGAGGGGAAGGAAGGGGAAGCGGCATCCGCTGAAAAGCCCCAATGTGCAGGGGAGCTTAAAAAACTGAAGGCGAAGGAGGAGGAAGTCGTTGACTTGACCGTATGTTTCCGGTTGTCTTGGCCAGCGCCGAAGCTGACGAATGAGTCTAGGGACGGCTGCGGTACCTACAAGCAGACTTTCTGAACTTCCAGCGGAATGCTGCTCGAGAAAAAGAGCAGACACGGGACTTTGCTATCACCCGCTTTGCCTCTGACTTGCTCGAGACGGTCGACGTCCTCACGCTGGCATTGAAGTCAGTGCCTGCGTCTGTCCTTGAACCCCCGACAACAGAAGACAAGCCTGTCTCCGACGAGTCATCTGCTCCTTCATCACAGCCTTCGCATGAAGCATCTTCTTCTACAAAACCTCCCGAAGCTCACCTTCGTGAGCTCTACACTGGTGTCGAATTGACCCAACGGCAGCTTCTCCAGACGCTTTTCAAATACCACGTCAAGCCTTTCGATCCTACTGGCGACGCGTTTGATCCTAATCGTCATGAGGCCCTCTACCAGGCGCCAATACCAGGGAAGGAGGCCGGGACAGTCATTGATTGCCAAAAAACTGGATACACCATAAAGGATCGTGTTCTTAGAGCAGCGCAGGTTGGAGTGGCACAGGAAACGTCATGACCCTAGGGTTACATCTTGATCCTTATGTCGGGGAATGGTGGTGTTATTCTATTATGATGTACCCAGGATGCTAGAACATAGTATAGTTAGTACCTGCTAATCAACGAATCTCTACTCTGAACTGCTCCTTCAGTCGAGAGACCACCTCCTGTTGGACCACATTTGCCTCCTCATTCGACAGAGAGCTATAGGATTGTTGGGATATACACCGTATGCACACAAGTCAAGACTTACCGATCCATAGACCGATAGTTTATTCGATAACAAAGGCTCGTCCGGTTCGTTTTGGGGTGAACAAACGAGTCAATCTGGTTCGGTGGTCAGTATCGACGTCTAGGCTGCAAACATAAGCTCTCACCTTCTTTACATCCTCCACTAGATCCCCAGCGACATCGCGAACAAGATCGCAGAAGTCATTTTCATGGACGCTGATATCTTGGGCCGTCCAGAAACTGACATCCTTGAAGCATGAAGGGTACTTGGAGTAAGGCTTGAATTTGCTAATTTCTCCCTGCTTGAATTGGGATAAAAATCGAGCATCGGTGGACCAGAACAGACGAATGTCAGGAATCGAATAGAGGACCATCGCAATTCGCTCTAAACCCAGTCCAAATGCCCAACCAATTTTATGAGGAACGTCTGATAAGACATGAGTAGCCGAAACAGCAAGTAAGAGGTCCGAACTTGGTATACTCACTAGCGGTATCCAAAGTGGCTTGTCGCACCACACCACAACCCAAAATTTCCAGCCATTTGCCTCCAAAGAATACCTCAACCTCAAAACTGGGACTCGTAAAAGGAAAATACGTCTCGATCCAGCGTACCCGCAAGGGATTTTCTTTTGTCGCGCCGGCCACACCACCGAAAAGATGTAAAAGCATGCTGTTCAGCGACAGCTTCAAATTTTTCGCGATCAGCTCGGAATGACGAGGATCATGCATTGGTTGGGCGGGATTCGCGGGGGAAAGATGGGGTACGTCCTCAATGGCAATGTTCGACCGGGTCAGATGGCTGGACAGGCGTTCGTTGTCGTCCTCGACCTCTTTCATGCCCGACGCGTCGGCGGACCAGATGCGCGCGCCCTCCATCTGGTGGAACACAGGGTAATGCGACCCGTCTATTTCATCGCGACGGTACACGTCTGCGGTCAGCAGCCATTGGGTCTTCCCCTGCGCAAAGACTTCGACTTCGTGCGCTGAGGTATGGGTCCGCAACATCAACCCTTTATTTATGTAGTAGCTGTCGGTCACAGCCCTCCCCGGATGGTCCTTCGGGAAGGAGAGTTCGTCGAAATTCTTGAAGGGGGTGACCAAGGGCGACAGTGACGATAAATGAGCATAGTCCGGAAAATGTGACTCGATGAGAGAGCGCAAGGTGCTCAACGGATGGTTAGGCTGGCTATGAAGGCGTAATGGAATTTTAGACAAAATAGCCGGTGTAACATTTGTTATGTCGTCCCTCGCATGGCGCTCCCCAAGGATATCGAGATATTCTGACTTCAGAGCATTAGTGCTCTGCCAACGTCGTCCGGAAAACGCAAAAAATCGGGGAAGCCGTAAATTTTGCATATGTCCAATGCGACGCCCTTCGTAGATTGCACCAAAGAGTAAGAACTCAGCGCATCTATGCGTATACGGTGAAGAGTAAGATTTTTGTGTTGATGCATGTTGCACAAAAGCCCCCCAAAAGGTATGAACAGTTTGACCCATGTATTTTCTCCAAGGTGTATCGTAAGTATCCTAACTAATCTACACTAACTATTGGTAAATCATAGTTCGTAACGTTAGTCGTAAAACGTGTCCGTCTCTACTTCATAAGTGTTTGAAAAAGAAACAAGAGCACGACAAGAGCAGGAGTTGATGGGTGAAATAAAAGAAAGAAACAAGCAAGCAAGAGAAATAAAAACACAAGAAACAGAAAAGACGTCAACCAAAACCAAATGTTTACCATCCACCAAACCATCGCCCAGGAACTTTTCGTGTGGCCCTCGGACGAACAACCCTTACAGTGGTAGGTTCATCTTCCTCCTCCTCCTCCTCTATCTCCACCTCCTCTGTGATCACTTCGACAGCAGTAGTACGAGGAGCAGACCCAGTGGAAGATCCAGCTCGCTGGGGAGCCGGAGAAGCAGCGAAACGGGTATTGGCGGGCGGTGGAACTGTGACAGTCTGAGTTTGGGTAACAATCATGGTTTCGGTTTCATATTGAGTTTCGGAAACGATAAGAGGAGGGAGTTCTTGATACTAGAAGAAAACAAAAAAATTCAGTCAGTAATTGTGTTAAAAAGGTCGTAAGATGGGATAATGGCCAGGTCACGGAACTGCACGGCCCCATACGGAACCAAAACAGTGAGTACATCACGTGGTGGTGAACGCGATATGATCGAAAGACACGATCTAAAATGATCTGTCGCAGGACGCGCCTGGTGGTACCACAAGACGGTCTGACCTGGCCATGCCAAAGAAAAGGACGAGGGGGACAAATGAGAATGAAACACCGTTAGTCCCCCAAGCCCGGACGAAGGAGGGATTATGGGAGTACAGATGGGACTTATACGGACTATATATAAAGCAGAAAAATGTCGATCCTCCTTCGTCTCAAAGCTCGGAGCGGCGCGGGAGGGGCGGCGGTACCTTGGCTTTACGCCTTCCTGAAGGCTCGTACACGTACTCCTCCTCTACCGCAGGTTCGTCGTTGCCAAGGGCGCTGTAAGATAAGATCAGATCCCAGTAACAAGTAGTACAAGTGGCGATGGGTAGCTTACATGAGTTGTTCCATGATCCAACTCTCGCGACGAGAAGCATCATGCTCACGTCGGTTGAGGCCTTCCTCTCGCCTACTGATATCCCTCTCACGCTCTGCAACCTTGAGTTCCCGATCTAAGATCTCATCGATACGAGGACTTGTCCAGCCTGGAGGTGTCAAAGAGTCTTCCCTGACAACCTCCTTTATAACAGTTTGAACGGGAGCCACGACAGTCTCTACGGTTGTTGCCTGAGCGCAAGGAGGGCAGAGGATGGGGGACGGGGATGGAACGATGCCGCCTGGCGCACCAGCGAGAAGCTCAGCTTCTCGACGGGCAACCTCTGCCTCACGCAGAGTAACAGCGGACTCTCGGGCAACAAGCTGTTGCGATCGTTTGGGTGAAAGATAGTTGAGAATACCAGTCGAGGTTGGGTCGGCCGGATTTGCAGAACTCTGGCTGCTGGGCATCGATAGCATTACAGCAAGGACGGCCAAGACGAGCGAGAGAACAAGAAGAAGGGTGGTTGATGAGATTGTTCGGTGGTGATGGTGAGAAGACGAGCGCTCACGATGGTGACGCTCGCCATGATGAGAAGATGAGGGTTGGGCCATCCTGACGCTAGCAAAAATGAGAAAAGAGCCAGGCAAAAAGGATAAATACGAACCTTACTGACGAGCTCGGCGACAAGGATGTGGTTTGGGTTCGTAGGATAGACGTGGTGGAGGTTGGGGGCGGGCGGGAAGATGGGTGACGCTTCGTGGTGGAAGAAGGAGAGCAAGAGACTCTTGATGGGAGATAAAATTTAATTCCCTTTTCCAAGTAACCAACATCACGTGAGACCACACGTGGTCAGCACGTGTTTCCATACAAAGCTGTTCCATTGTCTTCGTTGTTTGGTAGTGAACAATTACTTTCATCTTCATGGATTTTCGAAGGCGCCTAGCGAACCAGGGCAACTCAAACTCCCCCCGTAGCTCGGGGTCGTCGTCGACAGTGTCCCCTGCTCCGTTGCCCGTGACACCCCGAAAAGCTCGTGTTTCCATCGGAATCCACCATTCACCCGCTTCGACGCCGTCAATCTCGTCGTCGGTGCCCTTTGACTGGGAGGCAGCGCGCGCGCGACGACCGGCTCCTTTCTCGACCCCTCAACAAAATAAATTCAAAAAACCTAGGCCCAGTGTATTGGGTACGCCTAGGAGAGCATTAGTGCGCCGAAAGAGCTTATACGAAAAGTGGCGTCTTCTTCCTAGTTACTTGAGTATATCTCATTTTCACACAGAATAACATCTCTTCCTTCGCAAATTGCCTTTGAGATCGCTCTCTTCCCCCACAATGTCCCTTTACCAGCACCAAGGACGTCAGCGTCAGTTATTGGAGGATTGTGTCATCTGTTCCATCTCTGTGTGCGCGTCAGCCAAGTCCGGCAGGTGCCAGACTCTGACCTAGGATGGGAGGATATGTATCGTGAAGACGAGGGGGTGTCGTGGTTCGACTGGGTACACATCCCATCACTTACTTTTCCACCTACACTAACTTTTTCATCAGACAGTTCCGTTGACTTTGCTCCTTATCGCCGGTTCATTGGCAAATTCTATTTACCTCTTTACCCGTGTTCGCCTCTACCACTTGCACCAACAGCCGGATCCTGTCTCCTCCCCAAATGCTAGATATGTTTCCGCAGAGCTGGATTTTGAGCCCCTCGAACCACCATCCATATTGTCGCGATTCCAGTCCGGGGTTTGGGCGGCTTTCCTGGCCTTCTGGCGTTTTTTGTTAGGGATCGCACCAAAATCAACTCCAGGGAAACGGATGTCCAAAGTACAACAGATTGATATGTGGAGTCCCGGAGACTTGGAGATGTTACTGTTTTGCATCTATTCTCCTGTACATGCATTACTGTGGTGTGCGACGGGTTCTTCAAATTGGATGGTCATGCTTCTCATCATGGGCGTCGTGGGACTTCAGGTACGATTCTCAACGTTGTCGCCAGTGTCATTCTAACTGTATATCAGTTGAATGCAATGACTACGTCATACAAGGCTCTTATAAAAGACAAGGAAATCATTGCCGCTGAGGTGATGCACGAATATAACGAAGGAGTAAGTCGATGCCTGCTATCTCACTATCTGCCACTAAAGTCTGTGTAGTTTGTGTATCCACGAGTCAATCCCATCCGCAAGGATGTGGCTATCATGACTCACCAGTCGGAGGTTGTCAATGCGTGGGAGGACTAGGGACTTTGTTCATATTTCAAGCATATACCTCACGCAAGCACTGCAAATTTACAACATTTTCTAATCAGACTCATAGTGTCGTTGGTTCCTCTCGAACGAATTGACAGGCACGAATCCAGTAATGATTATAGACAAGTGTCACTCAGTCTAGCATTCTCCACGCAGATGCCAGATTAGTTATACAAGTATGAAGGAACCCCACACCTCTTTTTTCTTTTGTAGGACGTGTACATTCACTGTCCACGTCTGCAGTACGGATTTTCCATAGCCCCAGGTCGGGGGATACCCTTCTTAATGTGTCGATTTATTATAGCATCCTTTACATATGCTGCGATTGGCCAATTTACATTGAAACGTAGGTACGACTTAAGTTTCATTACTTCGATTTACATCGTTTCTCATCTTCATATCCAGGACCTGCAGCCACCCTCAGCTATGGTCGCCGATATAATTGATCGATTCAAAAGTGTTCTACCCCGGTTGTCCCATGAAAAATCACTTACCGTCTTTTGGATTTGTAGGAGCACTGAATCTGGCATCCCTCGCGCTCGCGTCAGAAACTGAGTTAGTCCACCGGCATACATTCGTATATGCAATCGTCGTCCTTTTATGGTGGGGTGGGTTCTCTCCCACATGTCAAATTTGTCTTGCATGCGGTCCAGGATTGGCGTTCACGGTGCAGGCATATCTACTTCGTTACCCACAAAGCGCCTAGGACCCGTACTGCCTCTGCATCACGGACAACATGCACGTCCGCTTGGATGGTAACCTGCACTGGACTTATCTTCCTCGTTTCTAGGACTGTCTGTCTGTAACCTAGGCTACCAATGGGTGTTACTTGCGTTTTGTTCGATGTTGAACGTTGCGCTAGATACTAGGCACTACAGGTCCAACATCACCTTGAGTTCTTCCCAGCTGTCGTTATTCGATAGATACACCGCCGTGTCATCCGCAAATAACACCGCGATTAACCGGTCTCTATCATTAGTACCGATCTAGAGTCAAGTCACGGAGCATTTAGGCGAGGGGTTCAATCGCCAAATTGAAGAGGAGAAAGGAGAGCGTGTCTCCTTGTCTAACGCCTCTTGTCACACGAAAGGGGGTACTTTTCTCACCGTTGATGATTACTACTGAGAATTCAACCCCTCTTCCTATCCAAACAATGGTTATCACTGATGTGAACTATGTACCTTTTTGCCGAACGCCTTCGACTAAGCCTGACGACGGTGAAAAATCGTGCCTTCATGTCTCTTCGCCGAACCACTCGATCCCTATCGCGATCGCCCACTTAGTTGTGACAGTAAAGTCTTCATCTGTCAACAAAGGTCAGTGCCCTTGATTCCCCCACCGCAGCCTTCAGTATTGCTGAAAATGCGCAGCCAGGAAAAAAATTCTGAGCGTTACGGTCTGAAAAGCAAGTACTGTTACATTCTCGAAGATTACTCATCACAAGTTATCGCCAACCTCCAAGCGTTTTGCTGATTGTAATCAGGTCACCTCGCAGCAGTTAGTAATGGAGAAAAGTTGGATTGCGTGGGCAGGATTGCGTACTTGTAAGTAACACATAATGTTTTTGTCTTTGTAATGACCCTAAGAAGAGGTCAAGACTCAGGGCTGGCCTCGGTAAATCGGGTGATGTGCACTGTGCCCGATCTACCGTGAGTCCGTCCTGCGTGGTCCCACGTCGCAATTAACATGGGCTTGGTATGATATTTCCAAATTGCATTCTAGTTGCCTCCGATATTTTCTTTGTCACCAGAAAGATATCGCGTATTCGGCCCTAAAGAACCGATTTGATTTTGTCCCCAGTCCTAGGATAAAAGGCTGCAGGTGCTATCGATTGTAACCATTCTACAAGTACCATAATGGCCTTACAAGCACTCTTCCAACCTCTCCAGCTCGGACCGATCACGCTGAGAAACCGCGTCTTTATGTCCCCCATGACGCGTGGTCGCTCCGTTCCAACGAACGTTCCCAACGACATCAATGTCGAATACTATAGACAACGCGCCGCTGGAGGTGCAGGCCTAATCGTAACAGAGGGTGTAATCATTACCCAGCAGGGGTAAGCGCGTCATTGTCGTTTCTCTTTTGCATAACTGATAAAGCAACTTGAAGGACGGAATGGAAGAATGTTCCTGGTATCTGGTCATCGGAACAGGTCAAGGGATGGAAGAAAGTTACTGATGCTGTGCACACCGAAGGCGGTACGATTTTTGCCCAGGTATGTCTCCTCGTACAGTACATACCATAAATGGAGACTCATTCGTATTCCAGCTGTGGCATCGTGAGCGCATAACTTCATTGCACGTTACTTTTCGTTTTAACGCTGATTTTTCTCAGTTGGTCGTGTTAGTCACCCTGATGCTCCTGAGCAAATTGCTTCTGGGGAAGTACGTATATCACACAGAATCCTTGTTGCACAACTGATCTTTTAACTTTCTCTCAGCCTGTCTACGCGCCCTCCGCTATTTCAGCTCGTGGCGGTAAATTTCGTCATCTTCCCGGCCAGCCAGGCTATGTCACCCCCACTGTCGTCAAGGACCCTCGCGTCCTCATTGCTCAATGGAAGCAAGCAGCGATCAACGCTAAAGCAGCAGGCTTTGACGGTGTAGAGATACATGGCGCAAATGGGTACTTAGTCCACCAGGTTTTTCGGTCGTTTCTTGTGTTCAGTGTCAGCGTTAACGCTTGTTAGTTCCTTGATAGCACTTCGAACAAGAGGGCCGATGAATGGGGCGGTAGTGTCGAAAATCGCTCCAGGTTCGGCTTGGAGGTGACCAAGGCATTGATAGAGGTTTGGGGTGCGGACCGTATCGGCATCAAACTCAACCCTACCGGAGGGTACAATGACCTAGGGTAACGGATCATTCTAAAGTACAAGTATATTGTTGACGTTGACATCGACAGAATGCCTCTTCAAGAGACGTTGGACACCTTCAGCTACTTTATCTCTGAAGCTGATAAGTTTGGATTGGCATATATCAACCTCGTCCGATACGTTGACCTCCTAGATCAAGTTGTTGACGGTACACGGCATCCTCTCTTCCGGTTACCCTGACTGACTGAAATAAACAGGCGCGAAACGTGGTATCAAACACGATGTTCTCGGGTCGTACATCCCGCTTATCAAACGTTCTACCGTGTTTGTGAACGGGGGATACACTGGTGAAGAGGCGGCCGAGCTGATCAGTCAGGGTAAAGTTGCTGGAGTGTTCTTCGGTTTCCCTTGGATCGCGCATCCCGACTTTTCCAAGAGGCTACAATACGGAAAACCATTGGACGGTCAGCCGGATTTCACAGCGCTTTATGGAAGCGGTGCAGATGAAGAGAGTGAAAAGAAGGGATACACTGACTACCCTTTTGCTCATTACGATTAGGGCAAGTAGAATGTACCGTAGAATGTACTTGACAAGTGAATGTAGGGCCGCGGTCTATATATGGGATCGTGGGAACCTGGGAGTGCACTACGCTTGCCCAAGACCGCCATTTGCTTGTTTACTCAATGACTCGTATAACGAATTTCGGGCGAAAACGAACCTATCTTGAGGCTGGATTTGCTGCTACCCTAGCAGAAACTGCAGACCCTGCAGTTCTTGCGGCGATGGACGAACCAGCAACTGAAAATGCACCACCAATGAAGAAGAAACGTTCAAAACAAGAAGGCGATTCGAATTCTAAAACAATGTTTAGTGGTAAGAACAATACGCACTTGAAGCAAGGAAAAAGTACGAATTCAGCTTTTGCTATATTGCTTCGTATTCATGTACCTTGCCAGCAAAAGCCAGTAGAGCAGCCGCATCTGAACTTCGCCGCCAACAACGAATAGCTGAACGCGACGCCCTTACAACCTGTTTCGCTTGTCGTGAAAGAGGTCATGCGGCTAGAAATTGCCCCAAGACGAAAATCCAAGATGCAAATGGGAAGACAGGAAGGAACGTCGTTGGTGTCTGCTATAGGTCCGCTCCCTTGTTTCGGACATTGTCAAGTGCTTATGCAACAGTATATCAGATGTGGCTCGACCAAGCATACTTTATCCAAGTGTAAAAAACCTTCAGATCTATCGAATCCTCTCCCTTTTGCTTCCTGCTTCGTCTGCAGTGGCCAAGGGCACCTAGCGTCGGCTTGTCCGCAGAACAAGGGGAAGGGAGTCTACCCCCACGGAGGGTGCTGCAAGATTTGTGGGGATACCTCTCATCTTGCGAAGGACTGCGAGCTCAGGAAGAAAGGTCGACATCTCTTACACGATTTGGGTTCATGGCAGCTAACATTCCATCTCTTAGATCTAACCCATAATCCTTCCGTTTTCGTTGTAGATAAAGATGTTGGTGTTGGTGCAGACGAAGATGGCTTTCATGTCTTCAAGAGAAAGCACTATGAGGTGGAACAAGATGAAAAGGCTGCTCGACGACAAGCGGTATCTCAAAATCCTCCTGTACGTAAGAAGAAAGTAGTGCATTTTTAGATCTTGGGACGGGTCTTGTGAAGGCCTTCTCCTTGCCTTCTCCGCCTTTACGTGTTTCCTTGCTGTATTTGCTTTGCTGCGGTGATTCTTTAATGGAAGAGATATCATGAAGTGAGACTCACACATTTCACCGAGATCGCGTGTTGATATTCTGTCCAGTAATCGTCAGTTACCTAAATACACCTCAGTGCAGTGGAAGGTTACTTTTTCTCATAATTGATCTATGGTAACTTCCATATGGTATGATTCGTCATGGCCTTCTTCAAGATTATCGCTGCCAGTGCTTCCTAAACTCGGTCACAGCCTTCCATTCCCACGCGTTTCTCTCGGATACTATGGCTCCTCTAGTATGTGTTGTTTCGCTTTATTTTTCCAGACAACTATCAACTCTTTGTCCTTAGTTGTCGTACGAACTATCATCAAGAGGCAATGCATTCAATAGATCTATAGAACTTGAAACCGACGGTTTGGATGGTCAGGATGTTGTTCCCTCGCCAGAGCAAGAGGACCTCCTGCATCATGTTATGGAGTGCGTCTTTCCAATGAAGATTTAACGGGTTCTGATATTTTGCAGACCATTCGTTGATGCTGCGATCCAGCTGAGAACCCTTGATAAATGTTTGGAGCGTCGTCGTCAATCGCAAAAGCTTGCCTTATCAATGGGCATCGATGTGGAAAATAACACTGAGGACAGTCTTCCCGAGCTGGAACAAATTAACGCCATTGAGAAAGTGGCCAATGACAAAATTGCAATGGATATAGCACTGCTTGGAGCTCTCCACGAACCATCGGTTCTGGAAAAAATGAGCGAGCATATCGACAACCTTCATCGCTGGATCGAGACAAACGGAAGTCATGTCGGCCATGTTGTTGATGCGCTGATGAAGCGCTATAAATCTCTGAAATTACCTCCGAACTCCGCATCGACACGCATTGAAGACCTGTTGCTCGAGGCATCAGCTATCAAAAACAAGCTCGAAGAGGTTGGTGGTATTTATTTCACCATGCGTTTCTGATGGTTGAAACAGAAAGTTGAACGCGAGAAGTCGTCGCAACAGTGCTCAGACTTATTGCAAAAACGGGCAGCAACTGTGATAAGGTCGGCCTTGGAGCCCGTACTTATGGATTTTCGAGTGAGGGAAGAGGGCATGTTTCAAGAGCGTAACGAGAGGTTCTTGCAGGGGTTGCGGCAATGCATGGTGCCGTCAATTGGGACATCAGCAATGGGCAATGGTGATAATACTAGTGGTCACGGAGATGAAGATAGTGAGAGCTGAGCGTTGGCTGAGCGCTGATTGTAGTATCAGACGTCGAACTTCTAGCAGGATGCTGTTGAGAAATTTCATAATTTTGATGAATGGGAGACCCATGTTACAAGACTGTAAGATAAATTCTAAATTCTAAATGCTCTTGCATCGATGTCGGTGATCGGGTAATACGACGACGGGTATGTACTTGGATGAAAGCACAGCCACAATGTAACGCCCTTCACTTCAAGTTTGCCCATTTAGTCTTCTTATTCCTCTCCCTCTCACCCAATTGTCGCCTCTATTTTCCCATTGTGTGGTCTTTTTTGAGCAGCAGAAAGTTGCGCCTCTGTTGAACGATGTCAATGACAGTGTCACCAGAGATCATCACCAGGTGCGTAGACTTACAAATCGCGGTTCGTACGAATGTTGAGGACTCGCAGTGCTCAACCAGACAGCAAAACTCGTCGGTATGACCGTCAGCTCAGGCTATGGGCATCATCTGGTCAAAGTCTGCTCGAAGAGTCGCGAATTTTGGTCTTGTCGTCGTCCGCCACATCGACATCGATACTAAAGAACCTAGTCTTACCAGGGATTGGTCACTTTACCATTCTTGACGATGCCATTACCAGTGCTGCCGATGCTGGTAACAATTTCTTCCTCGAAGGCCCTTCTTCAATAGGGAAACATCGTGCATCCGAAGCTGTACGCCTCTTGGCTGAGCTCAATGATGGTGTAACGGGAGAAGCGGTGACTTCAGAACCCGTAGCTACTGTGGTGTCGTCGCTCGACTTTCTCAGTAAATTCACACTTATTATCACCCATAATCTGCCTCCAAGTCAACTGCAAACCCTCTCTGACACATTGTGGTCTTCGCCAACAGCGCCCACTCTACTGGTTGTCTCTTCGTCTGGTTTCCTTGCTGAAATTTTCATCCAACATCATCCACACCCCATCATTGAATCCCACACCGAGACGCCTCCATCTCTGCGAATATACGATCCATTCCCTGCTTTACTTGAGCATTCCAAGTCTCTCAAGCTTTCTGAAATGGACCCTACGGAACACGCCCATATTCCATATATTCCCATCCTTATACATGCCAGATCACTCGTCCCCCACATCCCAAAGACCCAGGAAGAGAAAAACGCGTTCAAAGCTCTCGTTCTCTCACTCAAACTTAAGCAGGATGAGGAGAATTTTGATGAGGCGCATGCTCAGGCGTACCGCGTCTGGACACCAATATCTCTTCCTTCCACACTCACACAAGACATTTTCCCACATCTCGACACCAAGCTTGCTCCGCCTGCCATCTCAGGCACTGTGCATGCCCTTTTGACGGCACTTAAGCGATTCACGGAGCGGGAGCCACACGTACTACCTGTTTCTCCTGCGTTGCCAGATATGAAGGCTTCGACAGAAACGTACATCCATCTGCAAAGGATGTACAAGGACCAATTCAACGCCGACAAGGAGGTGTTCAAATCGTTGATCCCAGCGAATGCGGGCGAGATTCCAGATGATCTTATCGAGACGTTCATCCGGAACGCACATGGGGTGCAAGTCATTGTGGGGGAACAGTGGGGCACATTCGACAAGGACGTGAACCGAGTTGGTGAGGCGATGGCGACCAGTCCGAAAGACACTAGCGTGCATTTGGCGTTGCGGGCAGTTAGAGAGGTTCTGGAGATCAGTGGTGCTGGTGAAAGTGCCAATGCCAAGGTATCCGCAGAGGAGATAAAGTCACGCATTGCGGGGATGTTGCCGCCTGGCACGGAACTTGGTGAGGAAATAGACGAAGCCATCGGAGAGATGTGTGTTTCCCGTGATGCTTATTTCTTCTGATGCTTACACTTATTCCCTGCAGTACGCGATCTCCTACAGCTGACCTGCCTAATACTGCAGCCATGCTGGGTGGTCTGGTTGCGCAAGAGGCTATCAAGATGATTACAAGGCAGTATGTTCCCCAGGGTGGGTACTGCGTTGTAGACTGTATAGACATGCGGACGGGCATTGTTGGACTGTAATGCAGTGTATGTATGTCAAGAAAAAACTGTATTATAGATGAACTTGGCAGTGGTGATTTTTATCATTCCGTCACAAGGTACACAATTTTAAATGGCAAGCGCTCGCGTGGTTGGCGCCCTGCTCCAAATACTGATGGCGGCCCCCCATCATCCCCCATGATGTCTCCTACTGTTACAGCTTCGCCAAATCGAACATTGCAATGCCCAACCGACATGGGACGCCTAGCGGTCCTTGGCCTTTTATTGACCTCGACGATCCGGTCAGTACACTTCCACACTCTGTCGATAATGCTGTCTCAACAAAATATTATCCATAGATAAATCCAGAACAGCTCTGTACAGCTGTCACTCCACGACGACAGACTCACGAGTCAGAGACTGAATATCCCTTCAATAATGAAGCTGACGACTGGCGACTGTATCCTCAGAGTCTCTTCCCGAACTGGACGAAGAGTCAGCAGAAAAAAAGCGGTATACGCGATATTATACATCCGCAGCGGGGCGGGCATGTGCGGCCTACATCTAGGACGTTTGCCTGTATGGTATACAGGCTGAGTATTCTGAAAGAGGGCCGGTTCCATGCCCGGACGAGTCGGGAACCGGGGTGGGTTGTTCGCGGTGACACGGACAGTATAAGTCAGTTCTGGGCTGCACTGACGGATCCTGTATGTGTTTCAATAGTCTTATCTTCTTGTTCTAATATAAGTACTAGGCGCCTCCAGACACCCGTACTCAAACATTCTTCGTTGACACTTTGAACGGGCCGGTGTTGCAGATGCTCGGAACACGGTGGGTCTCCTTACATTGTTTACTGTCAACACTCAAAAAGGGCCACAGGTTCACTATCGATCCTTTCTTCTTCTCTTCTTCCCTTAGCTGGATACCTTGCCGGTACCAGGAACAATTTGTGCCTGGACGAGGCGATCGTGAGGCCTAAAACCTTTATTTCGGGTTCCGGCACTGAAATCATTTTGAAGATATAACTTTGACGTTGGTGTTTGTCCTTACCCGGTCAAATCGCATCCACACATCTGCACCTACGCCTGCTCCATCTAGTTATCCTGCTAGCACGAGCACGATACCCGGGGATACTTCCTATGACTTTACTATACCCTCAAGTTTTTTCAACGAGCAAGCTATCATTGATACCGACGAACCTTTGCTTCTACAGAGTTCTAGTAAGTATAAGCCTTTACATGCTCTGTCTTATCGGCTCATGGCACGCAGATACACTCTTGGAGCATGATTTGATCGGTATACATGCTGTTCGCCGTTCCATCGACAATCCAAGTCCTAGTACTGTGATAACTTATTTACCGCCTGCCTCTCAGCTCGGCATTACAACGGCAGATAACCTGCACGCAAGGATCATGGCAACAGGTACGGAATTCTCATGGATCTTAGGTAGACCATCTCACTAACTATGATCATAGGTCGCTCCGTCTACTGGACGGAACTATATCGCGTCTCTGCAGATGCTACTTTGATTGTCCTTGCGCAATTATGGTATGCGCTTTACGCGTGGGACGAAGCTCTGGAAGCCCTTACAACAGAAGTCGTCTGGCTCGAAGCCCACACGCTTTCGACGCTTCACATATACGAAACGCCCAAGCCTACCCCGTCCCTTGATCCTGTCCCCATCTCCACCGAAACACCTCAGCCTCCCGCACCACCAGAGATCAATATGGATGCCCACGAGCGTACGCACGCGTATATACACCAGCTACACGTCTTGCGCGCGCATTTGTTGCACTACGAGGAACTGCTGGCGGATTTCAGAAAAACTGTAGCCTTCCTGGTGGACACCCCGCATCCAGGCATTCCCGCAGACTTGCCTTCCCAGGTGGTCGTCCAGAAGGAATGTGATACTCTTCTCACGGACATCAAAAGGCTTGAAGCCACCAGATCTATGTTGGATGAACGTGTAGGAAATGCTATGGACTTGGTCAGTGTTGAATTTTGACCTCGGTCTGGTCGCTCTTCCTTACCTTGACAATGCAGGCGTTTAGTAGTGTGGAAATCGAAGACAGCAAACGTATGCAGCGGCTGAGTGAGGCAGCACTGCGCGATAGTGCTGGTGAGCAGATTTCTTCTTAATCTACATTGGATCTAAAAAAAAGTCTCGTAGCTATGAAGCAAATCGCGTACATCACTATGCTCTACCTTCCTGCATCACTATGCGCGGTAAGCTTCTAACACGTAATTTGCAGCCCAAGTAATCTGACAAAGAAACAGGCCATTTTTGGGATGAATACGCGTGAGCTGACTGGGGGCCCAGCCAGCATCCCCATATACTTTGCTGTCGCACTTCCGCTTACCACCTTCACGGTATGGGTAATGATGCTTCTCTATCGCTCTGAAAGACGGCGGAGAGAGATTGAAATCCAGGAAGACGCTGCGGTCGCGCCTGTGCGAGCGTTTGCGACGAGACTGTTTTATCCGATCCGTGTGTTTATCCGTGCATTGTCGTTCACTCCGCAGAAGAAACGACCGATAGATGACACGATAATTATGAGCGCGCGATCCAGTGTGAGGACGACTAGTCGTCGGCCCACTGTAGTGAGGAACGAGGTCGAAGGCGAGGTCTCTCGCAGACCGCGTCGAGATTTGGAGGATGAGAGCCAGCTCAAGGACACGTAGTGTTGATTATTGCGTAAAAATAGGTATTGGTAATAGCAGTACAGACTTCGAAGACTATTGTGAATATACTAGTCCGGAATGAACTTACATTACATTGTAAGCTGCGAGAAGGGAGCAACGACAGGATACAGCGATGACTGTGATGTGATGTCTCATACCCTGATTTGAATAAACAAAAGGTACAATGAGCTACTTTGATACGGGTACAGACGATGCACTGGGCGGGGCCTCCATGCGCGCTACAACCGTCTCCGAGATATTATTCGCCAACTTGAGTTTATCCCAGACCGTCCCGTAGATCTCCTGCTCCTTCTCAACCATGGTCTGCTGAAAATCTGCCCTCATTTTGTCAATCATCGATTGCACCGTTTTTCGTATCTCGGGTAGAACGACCGACTCAACGTGTGGGCGGAGATACTCTGGTGCGATGGGCACAGGCGGCACTACGGGGTGGGTTTTGTAATCATGGAGAGCGGCAGAGATTGCGGCTATCTGTCGGTTGCTTTCAGCTTCTCGGGACTCCCATGTGTCGACTTGTGCTCGAAGCTGTGGGTACATGAGCATAACAAAATCAGGGCAGAGGAAGATACTTTACTTACCCTGTGAATGTCACTGACTAAAACAGCATTTTGCCTCTTCACTTGCTCGTGGTCTTCGTCTTTTCCAGTCTCCCTGTTGATAACATCCGCCATCTCAACGGCGACCTCCGCAAGTTGCTGCTCTGCGGTGTGAAGCCTGATGCTCGCCGATTGGCGAAACAGGGCCTCTGGGTCTGTCCCAGCACTCCTGGCTGCTTCAAGCTCATCATACCGGTTTTCCACCAGTCCAGTGACTTCAGTTTGGATGTCATTGTCGTGATTAAGGAGTTGATTTTGCAGGTCAAGTAGTTGATTCTCTGCTGAATCAACACTTTCCTGTAGTTCGGCAGCGTTGAAAGTGGAATCATCAAGTCTACCGTCGGACAATCGACGCCGTTTCCGGCTTGTAACTGTAGGTGTTTCTTCGGGACCGGACAGCTCCTCCTGCTTCTTTTTTACAGAGATGTTCAATCGGCTAATGTTCTTCGTCATCCCGTCAACCTGCTTCATCATATCGGTAAACTTGTTCTCGACGATGCCTTGTTCAGGCCGAGGAGCCATGGGCCAACTGTCGCCTTCCGCAATCTTGGTAAAGAGCTTTTTGAAGTCGGCAGATTCATCATCCCGTTCCTTCTTGAGACGTTCGAGTTCTGACGCGGTGTTATTGGATGGAGGTAGGTTATTATAAACTCGTTCGAGTGCCTTGATCCTTTCGTCGCGTGCCATGATAGATTTACGCAGCTTATCGTGCCTAGCCAAGATACTTGATAGAGCATTAGCGCTGTTATATAGACTGTGTAAAGACACGTACTCTATCCTTTGTTCCCAAATTTTCTTTGATTCCTCGTTTGACAATTTGGACTGTTTTAAACCAAACTTTGGGGGGTCTGGTAAGGGTGATATAGGAACAAGTGCCGATGGTGGTGGTGGTGGTGGTGGTGACGGGGCTACGTTAGGCGGCGGCGGTGGAGGCGACATGAAAGAGGTCGAGGTTGCAGAGATTGGAGGTGGAAAAGAAGAACTGGCAGCTGATAGCGGCGGCGATTTCGCCCAAGTATCGGAGACTATACTATGCCTTCTTTCTGGTCGTGAACTGGGACCTGGTACAGGCGACGGCGACCGCCTGGCACGTCGAGTAGAGTCGGTAGAATCCATACTAGGGCGTCGACGGGGGTCCCTTGTGGGCGACGGCATTGTTGAGAAGCGGAACGAGTCAGAACGTCGAGCTGGGGCGAGCGAATGCCACTCTGGGTCGGATGGATGTACGAAATAGCAGTTAGATGGCCTGCGGCAGCCTTTACCGATGGCAGCACCGTCGTCTCTGTAGTACTGAACTGTCTTTCAAGCTAGAAAGCGATAAGGTTTAGGATTGTTACGTACGCGACATCGGATACGCCTGGCCATCGACGCTGAGAGCAAGCTTTGTCGGACTTTGAATATTTCCTGCTCTTGCTTACACCTTCTTTATAAAGTCGTGCGTAGAACAAACGCGAGAACAACTCGACGAATCCGTCTTCCGACTGCTCTGGCTATGTTTACTGGTCTCGGTCTATGATTGTTCTCCTTTCGATCGCGTTCATCGTCACTGGCATCTGTTATTTCCTACTTAAAAGACACACAACCGCTGTATTCAAGAACGAGTGCAGTCGCTGCTCCTAGATGCTTTAGGCTTTCTATGCTCGAGTCTAGCCCTATTCAATCCGTAACTGTCGTACCTGTTCAGGGTTCGTCCAAACTTGATTGGTTGACGGTGGAAGGGTTCTGAAGTGCCCATGGGGTTACGTATACAGGCAGCACTTCGAAAGCGGAGTTGAAGGATGCGATTAACGATCATCTGCTTCCAGGACATCGTGTATACAGGGTACGACATCCTTTTTACAACATTTCTGTAGGTTGTGTTAACGACTATCATTTGTCAGTTCAATGAGCCGTTTAATAACCTGAGCTTCAACCCGGAGACACTTCAAATGATTTACCGTCGATGTGGTTGCTTCGTATTTGCAACGCTAGTCTATCCAGCAAAATATACTTCTTGGACATTACTCTGCTTTAGTGATCCATAACTCAGAATCAAGATGAACACTATTTGGCTCATCATACATGCTTTTATACCGCAGGAGGATTCTACCGACAGCTAAGAGCTATTGAAAAGATCCAAAGTCCCGGAAACGACCTTGGATCAAGCACTGCTGGGGCCGATACATTTTCCGATCGGAAAAACGAGGCTCAAAATGTTGCGATATTTCATTTGATGTTCTAATGGTAAAGATGAGTTCAGAAAAACAGATTGAAAGGCAGGATCATTTACGTGCTCTTTTAAGGAAAAGAGCTTGAAAAACGGAATAAAAAAGGTGTTTCCCGCGGTCAGAACAAAGGAAACCGCTTTTCATTTGTAGAAAAGCAGCTATTTTTGGCACACGAAAGGAGCGCTAAATAGGACATGTTTTTCATTGCGTTTTCCGTATCCCGCTTTTGCGGCGTACAAAGGTAATGAAAAGTCACGACATTTTTAAAATACCTTTTTCCGTCCTGAAAAGCAACCGGCCCCAGCAGTGAAGGTAGCAGGTCTTTCCGCTCGCCGGCCTTCCTTATCTTAGAACACCGTATTACTGGCGCAAAAACAGCATCTGTACTTCACGAATCTAGTACTTAGTATCAGTCTATATTACAGTGACCCTTCATATACAATTTCAAGTATTTTGCTGCTAATTCCACAAATTGTCGCTCCATTTCCAAATTCCTTAGGTCCTTTTATAATTCAATACTGCAGTGGCCAACTTCTTTTCGAAACAAGTCATAGTAATCTTCTTGAACTCGTCTAGCTTGGGTTGTAGTTGCGATCTCATCACCGTTTCTCCCGCCTGGGGATTCAACAATGGATGCACTATTTTGAGCTCCTTCATTGCAGCCACAATCGTGTTGTATTCTTCTTCTTGGTGATTACTCAGCATCTCGACTTCAGCGACGTCACGCTTCACCTATGCATTGTTTGAATTTGAGATAAACAGGAAGAACTTTACGTACCATCTCAGCGGTCCCACGTATAATCTGGCCTTCAACCCTGGCGATTCGGGTCTGCAGGAATGTCTTGAACTGGTCCATCACTTGAGGAGCGATATCCCTGATTTTCCGCTCGCGTGTCTTGATCTTATCCCCGTTTTCTTTGAGATATTTGATGGCATCTTCCACATGATCCCTATTATCCTTCACCCACTCGTAAAGTGTCTCAACATTAGCCTCCAGGTTTTGCAGCGCGGTCGGTTCCGGAAGTTCAGCAAGGTCGCCTAGCGTCTCAGCCATTAAATGCCCCAGTTTGTTCTCGAGAGAATCAAGATCCTTGTATCTCTCCAGTTCTGAAACGCCTTTGGTTTGGTTGCCATTCGGAAACGCGTCTGATACTAGCTGGATTTCGCGGCGCCGTGTGGCACACTCATGGATCGCCAGCTGTTGCTGGATGCCCTGCACAAATAAACTATGCAAGTGAATATCAGCAACCGATGCGTGGGTACAAAGAGACACTCCCTTACGTTGAGACATGCTGGAGATACGCGTCTTCACTCGAAGGGACGGGAGGCCTGTACGGTAGAGCTTTGCGGTCCGTGGGCCATGGTGAAGAGCGATCGAGGTCAATGTAGTGGAAATTCGCAATCAACTCTGCTTCTCTCAGTGTAGTTGGGAGACGAGGTCGCTTGGGAGGAGATGGTTGAGGGCCCTGTTCGTAGAACGACCTTGCCGTTTCCCAGTCTTCGTGGTCCGGGTGTACATACTTGCACGACGCCCCATATGGGCATGGTCCTAGTGCCGTGCCGTCATGAGTGAAGTACTGGAAAAATCTTGAGCTTGAAAAAGCGTTTGAGTAGAAGAAATTCTTACTGAGCATCGGACTTTTTCCGTGTACATGATTGTCGTGAAGGGCTGTTGGTAAGAAGAATATGACTCCTCATGAAAAGATAAATAAGCGCCGAGAAGCTGTAAGAACTTCTCCAAAGAAAAGAAGCTGCATGTTTAACTTTCCCCAGAATCGATAGGAACCCATGTCGCACTGCCCGCTGTCGACGAGGCTGTAAAGGCCATCAAGCATCTCAATGACGATGAAACTGTTAGCGGCATTCTGGTACAACTTCCTTTGGGCCGGGGGCGAAAAACTAGCGACTGAGGCAGTCAGTCCCGAGAAGGATGTAGACGGGTGCGTGGACACTCAGAACGTACTCGTCTGTGATCTTTGAACGATACCCATAGATTCCACGCGTACAATATCGGCCACCTTCAAGTTTCATCTCGGGCTTCCGATCCTATCTTCGCCCTTGGCACGCCTTCTGTAGTCATCCGACTACTCGGCGTCTCGATATCTGGTGCTCACGTTGTCGTACTCGGTCATGGGCAGTCCCGTGGCCTCAATGATGCGGCGACGGTTCACCCAATGTCACAGCCGGACAAGAGATATTGGGTGCCGAATTGGGGCGACCAGTTTACATGCGTCCGTCAACCGAGTCGAGGGTCTACCTTTGGAATTAAGGGTGGTGCTGCAGGTGGGGGTTACAGGCAAGTTATTCCCATAAACAAGAAATTAAAAGATCGTTGAACCTTTACTGCGGTGTTTGCCGTGACCGTTCATTGGGTGTTGAAACCCTGACTTTACTTTAATTCGTCTCATACCCATAGGAATACAGTTCGTTCCAAACGATATGATAAGTAGAATCCTAAATAAAATAACGACTTTAATCTATAAGCTCAACCGTCCTATGTGGGGGGAGCGTCTTGGGAAAACACATCTACGTAACGGTTACGAATAGGCCGCTTCGAGCCTTGTGACTTTGGTCGTCCTGGCATAGGAGACGGCGGTGGCGGTCCAAGTCGAGCACTAGGAGGTGTAGGAGGTCCCGAATCCCCTTCGGGTGTAGGTACCAAGTTCGAACGAACGCGCGGAATTGCCCGTCGATTTGGTGGAGCCGTCGAAGACTCGGCGGCAGAAGCTGGCCGAATTGGCGGCCGTCCGTTCATTGATGAATCCGTCGGAGACGCGGACATGCCTGAGTACATGCCTGGGGATGTTGTTGCCGGCCTTGACGGCGGAGGTGGTGGTGGGGCAGGTTTAGCAGCTGCATCAGCTCCAGCCTAGGTGTAACAGGATGAGAAAATTCCAAACAAAAGCGAGATCACTAACCTTTTTGTTCACCCATTGCTTCAACTCCTTATCATAGTAAAATGATGTTTCTTCGCCTAAACTGGCTTTGACAGGTCCAGAAGATTCACCTCGTTTCCACCATCGACCAAACCAAGATCCACTACTACTTGAACCGGCAACTGGCCTAGGGTCTGCTATAACATTAGTACTGTAACATAAGCGAACCACATAAACTTACCGGGGCGCTCAGGGGCAGTCTTCTGGTCTTTCTTCTCCTCAGATTCGGTGTTCTTGTCATCGACAGGCATGCGGTCCCTAGGCTTGGAGTTCCCAAACCCTAGGTCTTCTTCTTCATTCTCCTGGTCGGGGAAATTATGAGGCGGCCGCGAAGTTGATGCTGGCGGGGGGCAAGTGAAAACGCGGTATGGTCCATGAGGGATATAAAGCCATCTGCCGACGTAACAGCAGCATCATTCACTTTCACAAAGTTCGTAGCGGTTGGTGTTCGTGAAGACAGACCATCCCCCCACCAAGTGACCTCTTGTGTATTTGGATCATCATCTGGCTCATCTGACGATGGTTTGGGCGTTGCAACATCGACCTCGTTCATAGTACCCAAAGGCTTATAATCTGAGAGGGCTTGCCCGAAGGAATGGGACGGCGCAAACGTCGTCGTTGTTGCGGACGCAGACGATATGCGTGGCATAGGGGGTGATTGCTTTCGGCGAATTGTGTCCATTGCTGAAGCGGCCCGGTCTGGCGGCCGATATCCATGTGTCGACATTGCAGATCCAGTACGGCCTGGAGGGATAGGAAGGTTGACCACGGACGAATGGGGAGATGGATCCGCGGACGGAGCCGCAGACGAGATGGAGCTATACTGTGAGAATGGCCCCATATTACCGCTACGGTCATCGACTTTCGACGCGTCTTCTTCGGTCGCCGTTGTAGCCTCGGCATCGCCAGTGACAAGTTTCGTGAAGCGCCCTTCTAGCCATCCGCCTATCGTATCCAGACTTGGTTTACTCAGTTTCCCACTCATCCACGAACCACCTTTGTCCGCAAGCGACACGCCAGCGATGCGATCCGATAATCCCTTCAGCTGTTCGATGAGCGTTTCGTTGAAGTACAGTGAAGGTCGAGTTACACTAGCCAAAATGGCATCACAATACCTGATGAAAAGAAGATCGGCAAACTGACAATGTCAAAAAGGAGGGGCTCTACCTGTTAGCGAGTTGCACATAACCGAATTCAGCCAAAGTAGCCGCTCTGATAAAACGGTACGCTTGAAGGTGAGGTAAACCTCCAAACGGCTCTTGGCCTTTGGTCGGCGAAGCCAAAGATAGCGCAAACTCGATAATTTCGGAGAATATAACGGGGTCGGGATCTTTATGGAAATTCGGCCACGCCTGGGGACTGCGCGAACCTGCGAGTATTAATCGTGCCGCAGGATGTCCAATGCCGCCTATCGGTGGAAGAACGGTGCTACCAGCTGCCGTCTGTGAGGAAAGCAGGTAACTGAAATGCCACGTCAAAATAGCCACGACCATCAAAGCCTTCGACATACCAGACGTGTGCAGCTTCAACCCACTGGTTAGCCAATAAGTGATCACCGAAGGCCAATAGTGCCGATGATGTGTCACTATTTATTGACGGCGACAGCATCATGCTGACCGTTTCAGCCCACTTTGAGAGACAATCGGTGGGAATACTACCGGCGGCCACTTGGGGAACTGTAAAGTTAGGTGTCATGGGCGTCATTTGAGGCAGCACCGGCAGGGGCAATGACATGGCATGTCCCGTCGCTCTTGAGAGCAAGTTTTGGGGTATCATCTCTTGCACTGTTGAATCATTAGTATTAATGGCGTAACACCAATCTAATCGACTTACCAGACGAAGCACCTTGCCCAGAATACAGCCTATATGCAGCTCGCAAGCCTTCCCATCCATTGACAGACGGCAGCAGAGCCTCACTGCCACGGACTTGTAAACTATTCCGAGACGAATCTTCTTTCGCACCTAGTTCGGTCCTGAGGAACTCATTGACAACTTCTTCCCACGCATCCTTGTCTATTCCACTGGCAATGACCATAGCATGCGCCCATAACTTCTCATCCAGAGCGTAATGGTATGCCTTTTTCCGTTCTCCTTGAAGAAGAAAGTCTTGTATCTTATTTAATGCTGAAGAACGAAGAGTCGACGTGGAGATAGTTTCTTCGTTGCGCACTGACGTTACCGAGACACCGGTGTATGAAGCAACGGCTGTAGACTCCAATGCTGGCGTAAACCCCGAAATGACGGTCGAATCAGATGTGGAGTCGCCGATAGCTTGATCTAGTTGAGGTACCAATGCAGAGCGTACAGTGGCGTCGATTTGGGGGCTACAAAGTGCATGAGCGCCACTCGCAAAGCTCATTGCAGTTTACTACTTACGAGCCTGAAAGCCGACCGTCGTTCTCAACCATGACCTTCAATAACTTCACGAGTACAAGCTTTCCAGCCGCTTGTCGCCTTTCAGAGCTATTCGCATGAAGATACCCAATCCCCTGGTTCATTTCCTCGACTCGGTCCGTCAGATACTTGATGACTTTGGCTTTTCGGGTCTTCGCTTGGTTTGAAGCGCCTGTCCGGACTAACCCTGTGGTAGGACTACCAGGATCCGAGAACAGAGGTCCTGGAAAAGTCACAGATGTGTCCAAAGCTGATTCAGGAATAATCTTGTTGAGAAGTCGGATTTCAATGGCCGTGGAATTTCGCGAGGAAAGTGCCACATCGAACCCAGTGTTCAGCGTCGCCGCCCCATGGAAGCAGCTAACAACCTTGCCACCGAAACCAAAGCTGAATATCGGTATTCGAGCTGACGAACGACCTAGCGGGTCATTTGTTCCCATCAGGGATGGTGAAGGTGCATATGGCGCATGTGTTGGGGGCTTCATCTCCGGTGTGCTCAAGGTCTGAGGCATTTCATGATTTGGATAGTCGTACCGAGAAATAGCAGAACCATAATCCGTTTCACTCGTTTGCGCACGATTATGACGGATGGGGGCATACGGATCTTCTGCGTCAGCGGATGATGATGATAAAGCAGAACCGTTGGACATTGAGCGACTTCTCAGCGGCTCCCCGCGGGGCAAATAAGAAGGTGGCGGGGGCGGGGGCGGTGCTTGCTTAGCCGTTCCAAGATAGATTTGGCTCGGAGGAGGAGGCTTGAATACATGTCCCGACGAGTAGGCGCTATCATAACCACTAGAAGAACGCTTTTTAGGGACATACATATCGGCAGGAGGCGGAGTCCGAGTGGATAGAAGATTGACAGTAGGCGACGGTGCTCTGGCAACGCTGGCGGAAGAATCCGGACGGTGGAGATCAACAGGTGGCTTCTCCCCAGATGAGTTGTCAACAGCAGGGGAGGATGTTCGAGGTAAACCGGCGGATGAGTAAGGTAGGTAGGGGCTGAAGGATGAGGCCCCTCCTGCTACAACGGGAGAACCATGAACAGCAGGAGAAAACGATGGATGCATGCTGCCGGGACGATATGGACCGGCAGCAGTAGACGGTGTTGCGACAGGAGGATGTTTGATGTTGTCAAATGAAGGTGAAGTCCTACTTGTCGTATTGGCATGCTGTCCTTGCCAGTGAGGAGCATGAAACCCATTCGTTTCATCGCGGCGGTCGATATCTGTGGAGAATGTTTGCGTAGAGGGGATACGAGGAGACGCTGGTCCATTTGCACGAATACTGGAGTGTTGTGGAGAGGAAGGCGGAGACGAGGAGGTCGAGACAGGTGGAACGGGAGCAGGAGATTCATGTGACAATTCGAATGGTGACGACGAGTTCCAATCCAGACCCTCTGCCTGAGTTATCGTACCATTTGCGCCGGCATACGCTTCGGGATCGACGTCATCTTCGAGAAGACCTCCATTAAAGTTAAGAGGTTGAGAAGTCGACCCATTTTTATGGAGGTGATTATCATAGGAAGCAGACGCGTATTGTTGACTGCCATTGGTCCCCGAATGTGCGTCCGGTTGAGGAGGATGGTGCAAATTAGAGTGCCCACGTTGTTCAGGCAAAGCAACATAATTTGATTGGCTGGTAGGCGGTGCGAGCGGACCGATGTCCGGAGTGCGAGAAGGACGGGGAGGTAGGTGAGAGTATGCCGGAGTGCTGTAAGCACTATGAGGTGTCGTCCGGCGCGGCGGCGGTGGCAGAGTGGGAGGAGGTGGCAGAGCGGGAGGGGGGGATGTCGAGATGAATGTGTTATGAGGTTGCACGCTCGGCCCGCGTGACATAGCTCGTCGTGGTTTCGTCATTGGAAACGGTGGGTCATATGCATTGGAAACCTTTGGCCTCTCAATTGGTTTCGTGGGTGAAGTCGGTCGTGCGGGTACATTGGCCGGTGAGAGTGAAGAAAAAGTGGGTGTTGCAGATGCAAATGCAGTTGAATTGTACTGGGTAGCAGTAGTTGGTGTATACGACGAATACGAAGGCCTGAATGAAGACACAGGGGGGTCAAATGCAGAGGTGGTCGAAGGGGAAGCTGGAGTATCGTAAGCAGGCAAAGGAGGCCGTGGAGAAGCTGCATAGTGCGAATAACTAGACTGCGTTGTTGCAACCATAGACTTCACTGGCGGTGAGTAGGCATCATGTGAAGCGTTGCGCGAAGGCTCCCGTGGCCCTACCGTGGCAGGAGCTGCGCGACAGCGTGAATGGATGTACAAGCATGCGATACAAAGAAATTAATACCTGGCTGCTGCCCTCGCTTCTGTCCTGGCTCATCGAAGGAGTCACGAACCGGTTCGTGTCCGGTTACATTGACTGTCGAGCTGTGCGAGTATGGGGACTGCAACGAGCTGTACTGTTGATTCTGTGCCGTATCGAGCCATGCACTCTGGTGCCCAGCATTGTTTGGCACGTTTCCTACTGCCCCCGGCGCTGCGAAACCCGTATCCAAGTGTTCAACTGGTGTATATGTATCGTTGGTACCAAACAGGTGCTCTGCCGATTGTGTAACTTTCGTTTCAGTCGCCTCTGTTCCCAGTGTCGCAAACGGGTCTAGGGAGTCGTCCGACCCAAAAAGTGAAGCCGCTGCTTCTGCACCTTCCATTGTGCAGCAAAATGGAGGAAAATGAGAGACTACCTAGGCGGTACAGGTGGTCGACAAAGAGTCGACTGTGAGTCTTTGAGGCTCGGAAGACCCCATTGCACACCATACACACGTACTATTTGGCCCGCTTTGGTTCGACCCACGTCACCAGTGCCTCTAATGTCAGTTCGGTTCAAGTCGAGTCTTGAAATTATGTATCCAGAATGAAGCAACGCAATGACTCAAAAATTGACAATTATAATTGTGTGCTATGTATATAAACCAGATGACAAGGATGAGAGCAAGGACGAGCAAAACGACTAAATGGCCCAGTAAAATACGACAACTAACAAGAAAACCAAACTATCGACAATATGGGAATATGAATATCCAACAAAATGTGCACAGGATAGGATGAGTAACATGGGAATAGACAATGCAGATAGACACAAAGCAGAGTTGATGATCAGAATTAAAATGAGCGTGTGGTGTATGTTCATAGAAAAAAAGGCGATTATAGGATTGAAGGAGTGCGGCCTGAAAGAACGACTTCGGGTAGGATAACGGCAAGCTCCCCAGATTGCGCAGTAGATTTATCAAGTAATTTCTCAACTGTCAAACAAGAGTATAAGCGGTCGGCGAGAAAAGATCAAGAGAACCTGATGCGTACTGGAACTAAGGTGTTTATTGTACGCGCTGGAATACTTTCGCATGTTCATCAACTGCGGACGAACCATGCCTATTAATGCTTCTCTTTGCTCCCCTTCGGCAACTTGCAGCGCGCGCTGAAGGACGTAATCTATACCCGGCGAGCCGTGAGTAATGAGTGGAATACGGTAGATGCGACTTACTGGCAAACTGATCCTTCATCATCGTCAGGACCGGATTTGCGCCATCCTGCTTGGGCATCATTATCTCCTCTATGAGGATATGTCGGCTTTCGGCATCTGCGCAGATAAGGGCCTTCTCGCAGACATTTGACGCAAATTTGTGCCGAGCCATCTGCAACATCTGGCCTCGTAGTTTAGCTATTACCTGGGTCCTATCGTGCGGTTGTCCGTGCTCCAATACAAATTGGATAACATAGTTCTGTCCCGCGAGGCCGGTCAGTCTGCGGTGATGGACACAAAATGACAACATACTCCGAACTGATCCTGCATCAAATTGTTAGTGTAATCGTGTAGTTCATCCAACAACGGGCGAGCCAGTTCTTCTGGCAAATGTTCAAGGCAACGTTGCAATACACGACAACCATAAGCGTGTGTGGATAGCTCGTGAACACTCCCCCTGAACGAACTGACGAAGCCTAGTTTGTCCGGAGACACGCGTTCGATCAGTTTTTGAATTACCTGCGTGGAGGATCAGCACAAGAATTTCAAAGTGCGGATTAAACGTACGTGGTTCCCATTTGCGTCCATGACACATTTTAAAACATGGCCGTCAAGTTCCCTGACGAATGCCGCCTGTTGATCTGGTAGTATATATTCTATAGCCTAGAACAAGTCAGGGCACGACACAACGGACATCAAGGACCGTATACCTTTTGAACCACTCTACAACCATACATTTGTAAAGAAAGATGAAGAACATGTCCCTCCAGAGTATTGGCAAGTAGTGTCTTTTGCATCTGCGTTCCATGTTCGAACAGTTTCTGAATAACCTGGAAAGTTTCGTCAACCGCGAAGAGCCGATTAAAACACATCGTGTACTCACATAATTACCAAAGACATCTTGGACTAGTTGTAAAATATTGGCAGGCACAATTTCTTCGAAAACGAATTGCTTCTCCTCGCTAGTTGCAGTCTCTAATTTCTGTTGTATGAAACGCGACCCATGTTGGTCGCCGCTGAACTCAACAATGTAACCATAGATATCCTATGATCGTCAGAGAGAACCCATGTTTCTATGGGAGAATGCCTTACCCGCAGCTCCCACTTACGGGCTTTGTTTGACCGGAACTCGTCCAACACCGGGCTACGCAACGACATTACTGGATGTCCGCCGTCACGGCGGCCAAGGCGCATTCCGTGGGGGTATATGGCCTGAGCCGTAGGACCGTAGACACCGCCCATCATGGGAGGCCCTTGTGAATTATAGTCGATGCCGTAGGGTTGGCCATGAGGGGATGGGCTCGTCCGAACAGGAGGGTACATCATGGACTGGGACGCTAATTGCTGTTGAACAGCGTACTAGGAATATAAGTCAGCCACAAGCCCCAAAACCAGCGAGGACAAAATACATACAGATAGTTCACGTTTCTTCTCATTCGATGTTGCCGGATGATTATTAGGAACTTGCGAGGGTACCATAGGAGAATGAGTGGGAGGGTACATCATAGCTTGGGGAGCTGGATAATAGAAATGGGAACCAGGCGGGCGGTTTACGGAATAGTCGTAGAACATCGCGGTTTGCTGGCGAAGATCAGCCATACCACTAAAGGCCTGAGGCCCAGGAAAAATTGTGGGAGCAGCGTTCGTCAAATGTGGGGAAGCGTACAACGACGGATCCGACGGAGCAGCGCCGTATGCATAAGGGTATTCGACATACGAGTCTCTACCGGTTGCATTAGGATAGAACCCGCTATAGTCGGGCTGAGGGAACGAGGCATACGGTCCACGGCCTTGAGGCATAGCAGTTGGACCTCTCAACTGGCTGGGAGCTGGCTGGGAGGAGCCATCGAGCTGTCGAGTCTGTACAGTGAAGTCATCCTCGACAGCCATGCCGCGAAGACTTATTGAAAGATCATCTACGCTAGAAGCACTCTGCATAGAATCAAACCCTGCTGGAGCAGTTGGTTGGGCAGAATAGTTGCTTGTACCGAAGGCTTTCGTCGGCGATGTCGCAGAAGCATACCGAGAAGAATTCGAATCTTTGCCCAAAGTGCCGTCGTACCGCTGGGGAGAGAATCGACCTTTCTTCGAGCCGGCAGATCGGTCGTCCTGACAGCGATTCAAGTAAGTGAGAAAAGAGGATAAAGGAAGGCAGAAAGGCTAATTGCTACGACATACAATTCTTGGACCCGAAAATGGTGCCGATTGTAGCTGTCTTTGCCTCGGGTGATGTAGATTCAACGGCGGTTCCTGCTACAGACAAGTCATTGGATAATCAAAGCCGGAACTTGAAGGTCATGCATGACTAACCAATTGAACGAATTCCTTTTTCTGAGGACTCCCACCGTTAGCATCGTCCCAAGCTCCGCTAGGTGACCGCGATGCTGACCACCCTTCCCCAAAGTTACCCCGAAAATTTGGGTCTCCTTGCGACGCCGAGAGATCGTTCCCACTCGCAGCCGATGAAACCGAGGGATTTCGTCGCGATGAGGATGTTCCTGAGTCCCAAACCTAAAACCCAGAATGAATCAGTCTGGAAACGAAAACGTGAATCAGCAATAAACTTACCTGCCATCCCGCATTATTGACAAGTCCCTTGAGTCCATTGGCGCCAGGCATGCTAACACTCAACATGTTCCCACTCGTAGTCGGTGTGATCTTCCTCGTCGGTGCCAGCTAGTGAAAAGGATGAGCGCCACAGGACTACATTGAAGCATTGCAACAAACGTTGGTCGGGGGGTTCGTAGGGGAATGAGCTCCGGAACGTGTTGAAGACCCAGACGGTTTGCGCGAAGAATCCCCATACATCGACGAAAATAGGTGCTATATAGTAAGTCTGGGCAGCTTAGAAGCGAACAGGAGTCCAGCAGGCATGCACTCACTTCGTATGGGAAGAACGGGGAATTACGACACGAGGATGGGCGCGGGATAGTCAACAGGGAAGATACGACGATTATTTGTTGGAAAACACGACGTAAACCTAAGCGAAACCCACGGTGGCCAAAAAGAGGGCAGATATTAGAGCGCGGTAGGTACACAGGAAGGCTGCTAGAGCAAAACGAAGGGAAGAGACGCGACTTACGAGGCGAGAGGGAAGGGAGGCAGCTGGGACCTGAAGGAAAGGGATAGGAGAGAAAGCAAAGAGCGGCACGTCGACAAAGGACGCGAAACTGAGCCAAAACTCTGGCAAAGGTAAAAATGAACCGTTTCTCCTAGAAAATATTAAAAAAGTAACACCGGAGGCAATATAGAAGAATAAAATAAAATCTTGGCTCGCGTTTCAACGGAACCAAATGAGGAAATCTCGCGTGGCACGGGGAACTTGTATGGTCTTCTTTTCCAATTCGAAGCTAGGCGCGTCAGTGACGTAATAATTGCAATGCTTCCGGACAATCCTTCCCGTCAATCCTTCAGCCGTTTTCGTCACACTTGCTCCTTGACTTGACTCCGGCAACAACGCAAGAAAAAGACATAAAAATCCGCATAAAAATCGTATTTTTTCTTCGGTACAGGGCTGTACTTCCCACCTGGCCGACGGATCCGACCCATTTTAGTCCGATCTTATCACCATTATATTCTGTCAAATCACAGGCCGAAATATGTACCATCTGTGGTGCCCAAAATATTACGGAGGGCTCCAACCGGTTGATGTCCCGTCTGATGGGAGCCTATGGAAAAGGTTGGTCCCGAAAGTGAGCGAGAATTGCGGCTTGTACATCTCAGATGCACAGGCGATCACGCCACGTATACATTAAAAATTCATGCATGGAAAATGCTGCATTAGAGAAAGATAATAGATGCTATATGAGAGATCAAGGATATGAAGAACACAGAAAGAAGTGGAAGGTCCGCCACGGCAACGGTTTGCGTACTTCACCGAGAGTTGAAGAACCACGACGCCCGCTTAGCTACAAAGACATGATGAGTCCTGAGTCTATGACACTAGCAAATGCACATACCTCCGGAACTGTCAAAGCAAACGGCGAATGCCAACGACGGTTTAGTGTTGTTCGGACCAAGATACGGATGTTCACTCACCCTGTTTCTTCGTTCTGAAGTCTGGCCAATGGGTTGGCATTAGAGCCACCACCTCCACTGATGGGCACAGGCACTGATGTCGGAGGTGCAGTCCCTCCCCCACCTCTGAGAGGCTTGGCGATACGACCGAAATTCAATGAAGACGTTGTTGCCGCCTTTTGCGCTACACAAATAGAAAGACATAAGAGACACGCAATAAGGGTGAAACTACCGCCTACCGCGAGCTTGATCTAGACGCTCCTTAACAGCCTGAAGTTGAGCCTCGAATTTCTGGTTCTGCACGGATAATCTTCGGTCAGCGTCTTGAAGGAGTGCCTCTAAGTTCTGTATCCGTTCATTTCGCGCAAGCAGCTTGCGTTCCGCAATTCCAGCTTCCTTCTTCAGGGAGGAGTTCTGATCAACAAGCTAATCGTATATCAGTCACACGATCTACGGACACCATTTGCGTACTAGCGCACCTGTTTCTGCACCAACGTCAGTTGCTCCAGATTGCGTTCTAGGAAAGCCATCTTCTTCTGTTGGGCTTTACTGTTACTGTTCCGAATGACGTTGTTGTATTGCTCCTTGATCTCGTCTAACTGGATTTCCAACTCAACGACCTGAAGGTACGTACCATTATTACAAATACAGATCGGACTTTTCTGAAATTGGTGCTCACCTTTTCACACCGGTTTTGCAAATCTCGCATGAGAGACTTCTTCACGCCATCGAATTCTGCTAATTGAACGTTGATGGCCTTGCGCGTGCGTTCGAGATCTTGGGCACTCTCGGCAAGGTTCTTACCACCTTCAATACCGGCGGATGTTACGGCAAAGGCGCGCTGGATACAGCCGCTCCGATCAATGGGGTAAGTTAGCCGACGAAAAGACTGACCTTAAGTTCCTCATTGACACTCTTCAAACTCTCAATGGAAGCATTCAAACTTCGGACCTCGTTCGCTCTCATGTCAAGCTGTTGTTTAAGATCTACAACTTCGCTCAGATGAGCATCCCGTTTCGCCGCATATTGTGCCTCGAGTTTATTCTGGATTGTAAAGTGATATCAGCTGATGTTGCAAAAGGCGAAGATAACAAACATACCTTGAGATCAACCATAGACTCTGCAATGTCAACATTGTTAGTTTCTTCGTCATGAATAGTCTTCTCTGTTAAACATATGGATGTCATGAACAAATGTTTCAAAGCAATTTGGTTTTGAACTTACCGAGAAGTTCTTCGTACTCAGTTTCCAAAGAGGCAACACGACTTTCTAGTTCATCTCTCCTGCGTGTGATCATTTCGTTTTCCTCCTGACTCTGTCTAAGCCTGTCGACGGTCTCTCTAACGAGGCTTTGCCCTTCGGCCAATTGCCTTCTAATAGCCGTAAGATCATCCGCTGTTAGTGAGGAAACAGGGTCGGCTGCATCCAACTTCGCGAGAATCTGCCGCAACTGATCATCTTTCTCGGAAAAGGCACCTTGCTGGAGTTTATTATTAGAATGAGCGCCAGAATGAGTAAGCGATTGGATAACGTACCGTGTCGAATTTGGCCATCATGAGCGCCATCTTTTCCTGTTTGCGTTTCTCTTTGTCTTCAGCAGATGATTCTTTCTGCGCAGACTTGAGTTCCCCGATCTGTTTCTTCAGTTCATCTAGTTCATTCTTGCTATCCGCATTCTGCTCCTTGAGGATATCTATGGTGATGACACCCTCTTTGTTGTCGTAGTCTAATCGTTCGACTTGCAGTCTAAGCTCGTTGATCTGACTGGACATTGACTTGTTCTCCTATATCACAAAGAACGGTATCAGCTTTGCTTCTTTCTGACTTTCAGAAGTACAAACCTTGTTGACGGATGCTTCCTGTTCTTTCAAAAACGCAAGCTCTTCTTTCAACTCCTTGATGAGCTTCTCTGCCGCGACTAAAGCACTCTCCCTCTCAGCAAGTTGGTCACTGATCTCATTCTCTCTCCTCAAGAAGTCCTCACGCTCGTCCTTCTCTAGACCAACCACAGTGGGCGTTTGAGGGCGGCTGTCGTCAGATCGTAATCCCTCTATAGTAGGGTTGACGGGAATAGGCGTCAAACTGCGTGATGAGGGAGCTGGGGTCGACGGGGATGAAGATGAAGGGGTCTTCTTTGTAGGTGCTGCTGCTGCAGGGGCTGCAGGTGCGCCACTCTTACCTGGCGTGGCCCACTCGACCTCTTCGACATGCCCACCAGAGCGCCAGATGGCAAGCTCTGCTTCGAGAGCAGCAATATATTTCTGGTACGATACGTTAGCAGCCTGCGCTTTGCCGAGAAGTCCCTTGAGCTCCAAGGGCGAGAGTTCGGTGTTGACACGGGCAGAGTTCTTGATGGACTTCGCTCGGATACCGAAGCGTAACGTAGACAGAGTCTCGGGTTCGTTGTAAGACGAAGGAGAACAGTTAATGATAAGGGTAGTGCGTGAGTTTCCTCCAAGCGACTCTTGAAGGATACGCGTGAGTTTGGAGTCGCGATAGGGGATGTATTTGACCTGTTCTTTTGTTAGGGGGCACGAATAAGCGAGAGACAAAAATTAAAAACCTTCGCATCAGTCAAAGCATTGATAACCATGCCAAGAGCAGACAAAGACTTATTGATTTTCTTTGCCTCCTCCAACGTCTGGCCAGAAGCGCCTGTCTTCCCAACCTTTTCCGATCCTGCTAAATCGACGAGGTAAAGATTTCCGGTCTTCCTAGCGCCAGTCTCCGTATTGCGTTGCTCGATAGTGATGAGGAAGATACTATGAGACCGAGACGATTCGGCATTCATGTCTAGGCGAACAATGTGCTAAGTGCCACTAAGTGATGTTCAAAGTGACCTACTTGTTGATGATACAACTCGTGCTTCACCACCAGTTCGCATGATTTCATACACCTCTCTCGCACTACTGACATAGTAGTCGGATAGGTTCTTGACGTAAACACCTTTCGACTTCTCCTCATGGACTTGCAGATTATCATTCTGAGCTAAGAATCGAAAAAATGGCGTTATTAATACTACAGAGAAATGAAGGCAGTATGGCGACGTACGAGCCAGTAAATCACGGATTTTCTCCAAATAAATTTCCATGTACGATGCTTTCACGAGGTATTCCAGGTGCGCGTCACTCTCTACGATGGACTGGAAGATCTGTTCAGTTATTCGAGGAATTATGCCCTTGAGCTCATCGGAGTCAATGTCAGCACCCTGAAGATGACGAGTTATCGCTGTTCATGAAGATACTGGCAGAGTGCATGACAGACCATCATGGTGAACGTCTTTCCGCTTCCCGTTTGACCATAAGCGAAGACGGTACCATTGTACCCATCTAGGACATCTAAAGAGAACAAAGTAAGAGAGCATATTGACAAGGAATATCGCAGAGAACTGTAATGTGATATGCGATCTAACATTACCTTTAACGATGCTGAGTTACCCTATTCAGTGATGTAGTTCATGAATGAAAGAATAACACTCACTCTTTCACGCCATAGTCGAACACCTCATGCTGCTTCGTGCCCATTGGAAAGACTCTGTCGAAAGTAAATCCATCCTTCTCGGGACCCGACGTGAGTGATGTCGACCGTAATTTAACCGTGGTGAGATTGTCATCGAACGCGACAACATTTTCTCCGCCTTCACGTTGTTCTATCGCGTTGGAAGGTCGAAATCTGGACAACGGGGTGGCAAAGGTTGAGGGACACTGGAAACTCAACGGTGCGAGTGAATGGGATGCCGTACCGACAAACGACTTTGATGTTGTTGCCCGTGGTGGCCATGGCGGGACCAACTCTATTACAGGGGCCGCTCTAAAGAATAAAGAATGCAGAAGAGACAATAAATGTTAAAAGAGGGAAACAAGGCGGATGCAAAGGTCGTGAGTGACGGAAAGAAAGAGGACTGTGATCAAGGGGAAGTGTGTTTGCGTTTGTTGCCGCGTTACTACGGCTTGACTGAGCTCGCCGAAAACAGCCCAAGCAACGCTGCAACAGCGTGTTAACTGGGAACAATACAAAATCGTATTTAATATACACGTGCGGAAAGGAGAGTACATGTATTGCTATCAAGAAGATAAATGCAAGAATACAGCCTGAAGGTCCAAAGCTCAGTCGTCGTCGCTCCCGGCTGATGGAGGTGCTCGAGCACGACTAGACGAGGCTGCTGGACGTCGGACAACGGGCTCGCCTGACTGTGCCGCGTCTGCAGCGTCAAGCCATTCAGAATATATATCGATGGGTTCGGTGAGATCTAGGAATGAGTCAGGTGGAAATTCGGCGAAGGCGAACAGGTAGCGTACGGTTGACTTTGCTCTGAAATCGCTGGTCGCAGACCTTGCAGATCAGCTGGGCGATTCCTTCCTTCCTGTCCATTCTCACTGATACTGATTTGTCGTGATGACAGAAAAGGCATGTAAACGTGACATCTGCGTCTCTTATAAGCACCTCTGCGACGACGAAACTGTTATACGCACCAAGGGGCACCTTTTTCCTCGTGGGACCCGGTTTTCTCGACGATTTTTTACGTTTGCCCATGGCGTTGTAAAGCAAGTGGCCACTGGCCAGCCTCGGCTCCTGAAATGGAAGAAGGCTAAGGTCACGTGCTTGGCGCGTCAGCGGAGTCTGTATTGTCCGCGTTTGTTTGGTCTGCATTGTGCAACCGCACCTTGGTTAATCGTTTGCCCGTCATCTCCCTATCACGCTCGCCGTTCCCGACAATGACTACGCGTCGTCCACCTTCGTCACGCTCAAAGAGCAGCAATCCTGGCCCGATGCAGCCGCCCAGATCCCGTTCAGCAATGGCCAAAATTTCGTCCCCACCAGAGCACTCGTCATTACCTGTGCCATCAACATCAAGATTACAGAAACCAACGATGACCGCTCCTGTACGGCATAAAGATGAGACGGAATCGAATATACAGGTTGTTCTACGGTGTCGGCGACGCTCAGAGCGTGAAATCGAAAGCAATAGCCCTGTCATCGTCACCTCGAACGGAGCCAAAAGTAACCAAGTCTCCATTGAAACGACAGCTCCAACCTCCACTTTGGGTGTTGTAACTCTTCCCCCTATACGCACGTACCCCTTCGATCTCGTCTTCGGTCCTGAAGCAGACCAGGCGTTGATATATCACGAAGTTGTCAGTCCAATGCTTGAGCAGGTATTGATGGGATATAATTGCACGCTGTTTGCGTACGGTCAGACGGGTACCGGTAAAACGTGAGTGTCATCAATGACTTGTGGATTTGCATTCACGTCTCCACTTCAGTTACACAATGCACGGCGACTTGGTTCCTACTGCCATGGGTAATCCATCCGTCCACGCTGGTATGATTCCACGCGTGCTATTCCGACTTTTCCATGCCCTGGAGACATCTGGGTCTGATTTCAGCGTTAAGATATCATATATCGAGCTGTACAACGAAGAACTCCGTGACCTTCTGGCGCCCGATTTTCTTGTTCCATCAGGTAGTACGCAGCCGATGTCCAAGGACTCCTCCAAAAACGGGGATGGTGGTTTGAAAATTTTCGACGATGCCAACAAGCGTGGAGTTTTTATTCAAGGCATCGAAGAGATATCCGTAAAGGATTCTGCTGACGCATTGGCACTCTTGACCAAGGGAAGTGACAGACGCCAGGTAGCTGCGACGAAATTCAACGACCACTCTAGCCGGTCCCATTCTATCTTCTCTATCACCGTTCACACCAAAGAAAACGGCGTTGTTGGGGAGGATTTACTTAGGACCGGAAAACTTAACTTGGTTGATTTGGCCGGGTCCGAAAATATTGGGCGATCCGGTGCTCAGAATGCGCGTGCGCGGGAAGCTGGAATGATCAACCAGAGCTTGTTGACGCTAGGACGCGTGATAAACGCGCTGGTTGACAAGGCGCAACACGTTCCTTACAGGTCCGATTTACTTGCTTCGAGACAACTACGTCTGACGCTCATACAGAGAATCTAAACTTACACGACTCTTACAAGATTCGCTGGGAGGCCGCACAAAGACGTGCATCATCGCTACCGTCTCCCCTGCACGTTCCAACATCGAAGAGACACTGTCGACCCTTGACTACGCGATGCGGGCCAAATCTATCCGTAACAAACCTGAAGTCAATCAACGCATGACGCGCAACTCCCTCCTCAAGGAGTACGTTGCGGAGATCGAGCGTCTGAAAGCCGATGTCCTTGCTGCGCGAGAGAAGAATGGAATATTCTTCTCTGAAGAGACATGGAATCAAATGACAGCTGAGCAAGAGCTGCGTGACACCGAGATTGTTGAGGCGAGAAAGCAGGTGGAGATTGTGGAGGGACAAATGAAAGTCGTACGAGAGGAGTTTGAAGAAAGTATCGGAAGACTGAAGCTCAGAGAAGCCGAGCTGAAAGACACGAGGGAGCATCTAAGGACCACTGAGGAGGTCCTGGAAGAGAAGAAGACGGAGCTTTTGTCGGTCAAAGGGGCACTCGAAGAAGAATTGGTAGTTCGCCGAGCATTCCAAGCAACCGAAGGTGTTCTTGACACAGTTGCTGGAGGGTTGAAGACTGTAGCTCACGAGAGCATCGCCGATGTCGGAAGCTTGTTCAACAAACTTGGTACGTACTAGGTGCCCTATGAGACAGAGTGCAGTAATTGACGTACTACTACTCACAGAACGCAAAACCGACGTCATGAAATCGAATGCGAAGGCTGTTGTGACGCATGGTAGGAGCATTACATCGGCGACGCAGCTTCTCTCACGGCACCTTGACGAGTTCATGAACACTTCATCGGCAAATGTCAGTAAATTGCGCCAGGAAGCCAAACAGTTTGGATCTTCTGAACTGTCGAACCTCGCGTCGTACTCACAACGTATCCACGAGCATCTAAAATGTGTACAAGAGTCGCTAAATGATGTTCGCGCGCAGGACGACTCCGAAGACCAAGCTCTCGCAGTTGTAAAGAAGACGATGCAGGAGACGCACGAGACTTTCAAAGATGGCTTTGGCTCGTGGGGCGCAAACCTAAGCTCCAGCTGTGTACAGCTGTGTGCCAGAGTGGAGGACACAGGGGTTAAAGCGTTCGGGGGAGTGGAGAAAGCTTTGAAAGCGATGGCCCAGTTGGTAGAGGATGTCCTTCGCGATGCTCTCCAGTTCATTGAAACTGAACGGCAAGGACTTCTTGCCCTACAGTCACTGGGATCAAACGCTGCGAATGCTGAAATCCAGCGGTTGCGCGAACAGAATGAAGCGCTGACGATAATGATCGAAAACGAGCGACTTAGCGCAGAGAGTTCAAAGAGCGAACTGGTCCAGCGGATATCTGGATTACTTGGGGACTTTGTGATGGAGAGGGATAAAGGACTCAGGGCGGCCGTGAAGGATGTTCAGACTGCGAATGAGAAGGGTACTGGAGCGATGAAAGAATTCATTGCGAAGCAGGATAGCACTCTGAATGGTATGGATAGCGAAGGTGCCAAGGTGGCGACGATCCTAGAGAAGCGGAGCGGAGACGTCAAGCGCACAAGAGACGGTGCTCTCAAAGTAAGCCTTCGTTTTATTGAGATTATAGGGTTTCTCATTAGCTTTCAGAACCTAGGCCAGGCTAAAGAGACTGTCACCATGGAGCTGTCATCCCTGAATGCCAACGTCTCTGGATCAATAACGTCGTATTCAAATACAGTCCAACAACAAACTCAGGACATGATAAACTCCTGCTCCACGAGTATGACTCTTTTCTGTACGTGTTTAATGGTCACTCATGAACGAGTCAGGTTTCGAACAACATCAACGTGCCAAACGCGCTCGGATCGAGACGACTAAGGCTATGGGTGTGAATGTTCAATCCGAATATCGATCACTTGACCGTGGTCTTGCATCGACATCTCATAATACCGAGGCCTTCGTAAACCAGGTATCCTCCATGGTGCGCGAAATTCTTCTCTTCCGAGAATATCATATACAAGTTGATCTTCTAGGCTTCCACTCTCACGGACACGATCACGACCCTGAAAGATTCCACAAACACCCAGGTGTCTTCTTTGGGCGGTGCGACGCGTTCTTTGGCAGAGCAAGGCGCCAAAGAAGATGTGCCAACGGGATCTACACCTCGGAGAAAAGTGTGGGAATATGTCGACCACTGGGAGCTCACCAAAAGTCGTGACGCCTTGCTTGAGGCGTGGCGACAGAACGGAACCTCGTCTGTTAGTAGTGAGACTTTTTTGGCAGAGCATCTTCCTTTGCCAGAAGAGGACGATATTATGGACGAAATACTGTCATCACCCGGTTCACCAGTGGCGCCGGCGTCACTAGTTTCTTCTGCATCGTCAGCATCATATCCATCGATACCCCGACCAGTAATGAAAGGGAACACGAAATATTCTACAAAGGGCACTGGAGTAGTAACGGGGACATTAACGGACGCTAGGAATGTTTACACGACTAGAGGAAGTAGACGACGATGATGGACAACTGTATTGTAATTCTTAGTTATACTATGTTATTTATTTATTAACCATATACAAAGTTGCCAGTCATTCTGATATTTTGCGGCTCCGAATGCGAGTGTGCGAGCGTGTGCGAGCGTGAGTCACTCTGACCCTGAGAGATTGGTCCCTCCCACCAGCCACCAGTCAATTATGTTGACTTCTTTGGCTCGGTGCCGCATTGGGGGTGGTATAAGGGGTCACCTATTTTTCATGGGGCCTGTTCTTTGTACCAGGACTCTCATTATCCCAGTATTCAAAATGGCCTCTACTTCCTCTGTCGTCGCTACCACTCAGCGAGTCGGCTTGCCCGAAATTCCAGAGCTCTTTGACCCTGCTTTTCTCGACCTCCTCCTCCCAAAGAGCGTCCCCGCTACCGAGACCTTCAGTGAGCCTCAGGTCGCGGCACCTACTAATCCCATGATGCAGGCTCTCCATGATACAGAAAACCAAACGCTCACTGCGAACATGGCGCCTACCTTGGCATCTACCCTTTCACCCACTCTCGATGCTTTCAGGGCTCTGGACGGATTCCAAAAAGACAATCTCGCAGAAGTGTTGACCAAGTCTTGGGCAGAGGATGCGGCCATCACTCTTCGTCTCATCTGGCAACTGAGAAGTGTTCCCGATGGCAAAGGTGAAAAGGAGGCGTTCTACCGGCAAGTCTTTCATCATGATATTCTTTCATCAGCGTCACTCATCGTTTGCTCCAGTGCCTTTGGGTGGCTGTACGATAATCATCCCCGTACTGCCATTTCCAATCTCCATCTCCTCTATGAGCCCGTCTGCTTCAATGCGAAGAACAAAAACGACACCGGTCGTGCTCATGGGTATTGGAAGGACCTGCTCAACATCCTCGCCCTCGCCACAGTTGGTGAACTCGGGTCAGGCGAATCCTCCTTCCTTCACCGTGGTGGTCGGATGGCGCCTGTTAAGCGACGGGGCAGAGGGCGCCGTTCTGGTGGTCGCCCACCTCGTAGCACACCCGCTGAACCTAAAATTCGCCAGGACCCAGAAGAGCACAATAGGGAGAGTCAGCGTGAGGCTCGAAAAGCTCGAGCCTCCGCTGGGTTGGAACGGTATGACGTCCTGACGTCCAAACTCAAGGATCCTAAATACCGTGCTCTATATATCGCCGTTGCCCGCCAATTCGCCACTCGTCTCTGCACGGATATCTCTTTGTTGACCCAGTCCGAGTCCATTTCTGCACACGCCGATCGCCTCACCTATCTTCGTCACCTCTCTCTGGTCGGGAAATGGGCCCCGAGTGCAGGTGGGTGTCATGACCGATTCACAAACATAACCACGGCCATCAGCTACCTCTTGCATGATTCGCGCGCGCGCCTCCCTATTACGTTCCCTTCATCCCTCGAATCCCCTACTCTCGACCCCTTCCAAAAAGCCACCATCCTTCGTTCATTCCTCCAGCGTTGGGTTCTTGCTCCTCTTCGTACGGCCTCTGAGATACCCGAGACATACATGTCGGCGAATCGGTGGAACGAGATCAAATACACCCGTGTTCCCTCCTTGTGCATGAAGAACAACAGTGAACTGTTCTTCAAGCATGATCCCGAGGGCTTCCAGGATTACATGATTGATGTTGAGAGCGGAAAGAAGACTATCAGCGGTGCAACCCTCATGCCCAATGAAATCCTCCACCAAATCGTTAAGAGCTCATCTGACTTCGGCGACTTTAAGAAGTATCCAAAGCTCGCAGAGTTCAAAAAGACTATCGCGGAGAACAAAGTGCGTGTCGCAGAGGCTCAGTGGAATACCCTCATCTCCAAACTTCGCGAGTCAGGATCCATTGAGAACGCCATCGCTATCTGTGACGTCTCTGGTTCTATGGGAAGTTTCACATCCGACGATCCCAAAATGCCCATCATGCCTGCTCTCGCGCTATCCTTAGTTCTCTCTAAACTGTCCAAACCGCCTTTCAACGATGGTTTCATCACCTTTTCCAGTCGTCCTGAATTCGTTCGTCTGGATCCTACGAAGTCCCTCTATGATACTGTCGCCGGGATGGTCCATACACACTGGGAGATGAATACAAACTTCAACGCAGTCTTTATGAAGCTTCTCCTACCTCTGGCAATCAAGCACCAAGTCCAGCAGGAGGATATGATAAAGCGGCTCTTTGTGTTCTCGGATATGCAGTTTGACGAGGCGGGCGGCCAGTCGAGTGATGCCGCAACTTGGGAGACCAACTATGATATGATCGAGAAGGCTTACAAGGCGGCGGGATATGAGGTTCCCCAAGTCGTCTTTTGGGATCTTTCTCAGTACGGTACTACTGAAGTCACGGCAGAGCGGAAGGGAGTTGCTTTGATGAATGGGTTCTCGCCAGCGTTGATGAAGGTGTTCATGGGAGAGAGTGAAGAGGAAGAAGAACTTGAGGGATGGGAGAAGGTCACAGAGGACAGCAAGAAGGCGAACAAGGCAGATGAGTTTAATCCTTTGAACACTATGAGGAAGTCGGTGATAAAGAAGAGTTTTGACGGGCTAGTCGTTGTCGATTGAAAGTTATACTATCTCTCCCATAATTTCGCATGTTGTATTTCTATTCGCATTCACCCTCCTCACGCATACTCACTCTCCTCTACGCATAATTTATCATTGTAATAGTAATGACTTCCGTATGTACAATATATGTTGAGCCCTTTGGGCGAAATGGCCCCTCAGGGAAATGGCGGACACCAATTCAACCCCCACATACGCTCCGAATGGCTACAATAAACGCTAGTGGGTTTACAGTTACAGGTACTGATCCTTACCGCGCTGACTCTGCCGGTCCAATGCACGGATCATTCAAGCAAGCATTGGTGGCGCATCTTGCTAGATGGATGGCATCTCGTTCGTATGATTGGCCCCGTACTAGTACGATGCACGGTACTCGGAAGTATTCATCATTCATGCAAGCTGCCTCATGAGAATCCAATTTACCGAAGAGCCAAGCCCTAGCGAGACGCGGACGGCAGCCGATGTTAGTGAGAAATCTATTTATTCGGTCCTATACTGGCGGTAAGGACTGTTCATGGCAATTACCCCCAGAAACCTGAATAAATCGGGTCCCTACTCGACTTGCCTGCTCATCTGAATGTGTGATCCACACAATAGCTTTAAGCGCCGTGTTCTCCGAACGTAGTTCTTCCAACAATGACTGCTCGACCAACAGCACCAATTCTAGGTCCAAAGCAGACGTAGGTTCTAATCATAGCTCCATCAGAAGGACGAGAGAAGAACGTGCGCTAGATACTGACCGTCTAGCAGAAGCACTTCGGCGGTATTCAAGCCCAGAGCAACGGCGAGTGCGATCCTCTGGGATTCTCCTCCCGATAGATTCGCCCATTCACGATCCCACAAATTGTGATCAAGGCTCCAAGCGGCCCCCAGGTCGATGATGTTCTGGGAGGAAGACATGGGTTCGTCGGACCGGGCGGTCAACGATAGTATTTTAGTCACAAAGTCTCGCGGAGTACCGGGGAGAATTGGAGACCGCTGGGGGACATAGGCCACCTTTTTGCGGTACGTGGGTACGCCTGAGGAGCGGTGAGCGGTAGGATATAGTGGGGGAAAGTACTTGCTCGCCATAAGTCACTGGCGTTCTACAAAAGTCAGATTATTAGTTAGGGAAGACATCCATGCGATATAATGGGCGTACGATCCACGGTATAAAACAAGACCGTCGTATACATTAAGGTGCGCTATACATTTCAGCAACGTGGTCTTTCCGGAACCACTTTTTCCCTGCAAGGCTACAACATCCCCTGCGACGCGTCAACAAAGGCTAGAGCACTAATGGCATACATACCTGCATTTACTACAAGATTAATATCTGTAAATATTGGCTGGCTGTTGCGAGCTTCATTGGCGGAGGAGATATCTCGCAGTTCCAATAAGTTTACCATGACTGTCAGGAGGAAACCGGAAATCAAATCACCGCAGTCAATGAGAAGGGCGTGTATAAACGACGAAAATATAATAAGTGCGCCAATAATTTCTAGTCGTAAATACATTAAATCATGGTGGAGTGACGGCCATCTGTGCCTCCAGCTCCTCTTGTGAAAGTGACGTGCTCTCCATGATAACGCCGAAACCGACTTTCGCAGCATTCTGTCGCAGTACAGTGAGCTAGGCCATCTACTGCGATCAAAGAAAAATACCAACCTTCCAGTGATCAATCTCTCCTGATAACATAAAGGTGAACGTGGGCGTAAATCGCTGTTCAAGTAGTGCTGATACTTTTCCACCCGAGTCTACCTGAGCCCGGAACGTCGCCAACCGAAGATCGTACTTGACGCCCAGGGTTGCAATCGCGTCCCGACGGGCTGGTGCAGCAATCACCTGCAGGTCGGCGGCAACATCAACCTTCTCACTCAACTTTTGCCAGTACGTCGCCTGCAATATACCAGCCGGTTGGAAGTTTGCGGTCGCTATCCAATTTTTGTCCGTACCACTGAGCTTGGCAATGTAGCTGGTGGCGAGCTCTGATATTTCAGGAGCTGGTCGCTGGTACAGGCACTCAACACCGAGAGCGAGGTTCTTCGTCACTGATTGCAGGTAGCTGCCAATGTAGATACCCGTCAGGTCTGTGGGCCAGGGGTTCAACGCTTTCCCATTCAGACTGTAGTCCTGTCCTTGATAATCGTGCTCCACTTGCAGCAGGTTGTGCCCGGGCTGGGACGACATCTGTATATCGCGTCAGGAAGACTTCGGGCTTCAAATGTCTTGTAACGCACTTGGGCCTGGAATTTGGAGACATTTCCGGGTGACCAGCCCTGGTTTAACCGGGCATTCACGTTTCCATCGTGGTCCACTCCACCTTGTAGGAATACCTATCGGTAAAGTCTCAGGGCGTCGTGTCAACGGTCCAAGCGCATAGTACCCACTTTTTCATTGGCAAACATGGCACCAAAATTGTAGGAAGGAGCGGACGTTTGTGAGCCCAATGCAAAGGAGTGGGTTACTTGGAATAGCGGGTTCATGGACATGCTCTTGGTGAGGTCGGCGCGAGCACCATCGAAAAATAAATTTGTGAGATGGGTCGCTGGGCACGGAATGGTCAGTCACGTAGAGATACGGAGAGCGATAAAGATGGCGCACCCTTGACTTCCTTCTGGAGATTTTCAACGTTGCCTGGGAATGGCAATCCAAGATCAGCCCGCCACTTTGCGAAGCGATTGTAGTAGGAAAATGGAGCTTTGGAAGGGAGAGCGTCGGTCAACGAGGACGACGGCGAGGCGGAGGAGTCAGTGAGACCATTTTTTGTGGGTAGCGATACGGACGCCATTGTTGACCGACGCGCAAGCAATGGCCTCGTCGCTGCCCAAGCCGAGAAAAAATGTGATGACAAACAGCAGCAAATGAATGACGTCAAACCTTAACCCGATGTTTTGCAAGTCGTTCTGCAAGTATCTACTTGTATTGTAGCAGTACGATTTGACTACTTGAATGATCCGATACATGCTCGGCGTTACTTCTGGTCGCTACATGCCATCCGAAGCTACCGCCCTGCAGTATCTTAGAACCAGTGTGCGGTACTTACATACACCTGCTTTTCTAGCAGGAATTCTTTTCAAGGTCTATTTCAAGGCGGTGTAGGGTCGGTGTAAGGGCCCCGCCGCTCAGTATTGACTGAACTGCGCCTCCGATCCATCACACATTCATCTGCCAGCGATGCGACGGGTGCGCAGTTCCGTAGTTCCCACTGGTTTATTTGTGCACTGACAGAATCGTCCATCATCTTCAGAACGCTGCTGTCTTCGCGAAAGGCACAAGGGGAATTCGAATCAGCTGACGCCGAGCTGCGGATAGTGCATAGGAAATCTCGGTTGCCAGTGGCGGAGGTTTCGGACACCTTTTGAGGCGTTACACCGTAATGATCTCGGCGCGCACGGCTCCATTTTGTTTATTTTTGACTGCGCGTTCCTTTTAATACGTTCCATGCTCGGGAAACCATCCACTCTCTTCCCCCCATGTATCTCCCAATGATGACACCACGGCGGTACATTACCGTCGTGCTCGTCCTGGTTGTATGTTCTTTCTATCTCTCTTCATGCCCATCGTGCTGAGCAACGTAACAGATTAGCATTCATTATATCTTGTCCATCGCTTTCGAGGATTATAAGCGCATATCTTCTCTCAGCAACTGGGGCTCAAAACTGCATGTATCCGAAGAAACCACTCAAGAAATCGGTTCGTATGCTGTGGCGTTCCCAGACATGCTATACCACAATGCTACGGAACGTGCCAATGCCACGTTTGTCCTACTGGCACGAAACAGCGACATCAATGGAGTTGTCTCGAGTATGCAATCCGTCGAAGACCGCTTCAACAAACATTATAATTACCCTTGGGTGCTACTCAATGACGAGCCATTTACGGATTCGTTCAAAGAGTGCGGATGGTTTCACTATCGTCAACGCCGTCATTTCTGACGCTGCACTCATTAGGCGCGTCAGCATCATCACCAGGGCCCCGATTTCGTTTGGACTAATTCCCAAGGAGCATTGGGTTCAGCCTGACTGGATTGACGAAGACCGAGCGCGGTTAGGTCGCCAGAAGATGATGGCGCAGCGTATTATTTATGCCGGTGAGCTCGCAGTTGCTCTAGATTGTTATCTATATTCATCATCACCACAGGCAGCGTACCGTATGCGAAGTTTCCGTTCTTTAACATCCCTGACTTACGAGCAACTGCAGTTATCGCAACATGTGTCGTTTCAACTCTGGGGTGAGTATCTCCGATGCTCGTACTCTGCGAATATGATCTCTGACGTCTACACAGTTCTTCTTCCATCATGAGCTTTTACAGCCATACCGGTACTACTGGAGGTGAGCTATAAATACCAACAAGTGACTATGATCCTTCTTATTGACCATCCTATGCTAGAGTGGAGTGAGCGTTGCACATGGTCTATCTTCTATGCTGTCCTGACCGTTCTTCTAGACCAGATGTCAAGTTCTTCTGTGATATAAATTACGATCCTTTCGTTTACATGCGGGAACATGATAAAGTATACAGTGAGTCAACTTCTGCCATGGCTTGTGAAGAGTTCCTTATTGTGTAATCAGGCTTCACAATCTCGTTAACGGAGTGGGCGCCCACGATACCCACCTTGTGGAGCACAGTAAAAGGTGACGTGAAAATCACGGAGAAGATGATAGTGAAACTAAACCTGTTACAGAGTTCATAGCAACTCACCCCGACTACATTGATCCGCATAACGCCATGGACTATCTATCCAACGACGGTGGAGACTCATACAACCTTTGTCACTGTCAGTTTCTCGTCACGATACCACCCTAACCGAATTAACGCATAAATACAGTCTGGAGCAATTTTGAAATCGCAGATATGGACTTTTGGAGGTCGGACGCTTATCAGGCCTTTTTCGATTTCCTAGAATCAAAAGGAGGATTCTATTATGAGGTATGTTACATCTATTCTCGTCCATCAATACTATTGCTAAAAATATCCACCTCCGTATGTTCAGCGCTGGGGAGACGCTCCAGTCCACAGCATTGCTGCTGCCCTCTTCGCCCGGAGAGACCAGATTCACTTCTTCCGAGATATCGGTTACCGTCATGAATCATTCCAGCATTGTCCACAGGGCGATCAGTGGTCAGCAGGAAGGTGTTCATGCGACCCTGCAGACAGCTTCGGTAAGTACAGGATTCCACATGGGTACCTTTCCATGAATACAGACTGATATTCCCGAAGATTATTCACCGAATTCTTGCGTGAGGAAGTTCGAAAACTTGTTCTCATAGTACTTACCCAAATGTTATGCTGGCATTACCACTGTATCTAATATTATCACGTTATAATTACGGGTTGTACGATAGTACAGAATAGATGGAATTATTGGGGTAGCATGCCCATGGAAACTGTTCGTACTGCTTGAGTAACTTTTGACGCGAACTGACTGCGCGTGTCAGGTGCTGTGCTGTTGTGCCTTGGTTACCCAAACCCTAACCCTATGAATGATATCTGCCGCAATTCTGCCGCGCAGGTCCAATACCTTTGCCTCTGCCCACCATGATGACGCCCTGGCGTTATGTTCTTCTCGTCCTTGGGGTTATCGTATGTCAATACTTTACTAGCTCACATGGCCGTCTTTTATTCACCGTCATCACAGATTAGTCTACACTATATACTGAGCCTTGCTCATCCGGGCTACGGTCAGGCAACATCACTTTCCAACATCAAGACGCCATGGAGTAGTTCAAAACCACCATACCAGACGCCTGTACCCGACGACTACTACGTGCACGACAATGTAACTTCGCCTCAGGGACGGAGGGCTTCCGCAGCAATTGTCATGCTCGGTGCGTCCTTGGTTACCGTGTTGCTTGATAGAGGCTCATTTTTTTCTTTCTTTCCGTTTTACAGCGCGCAACAGCGATTTGAATGGTATCATCGTCAGTATGAAGCAGATGGAGGATCGTTTTAACAAAAAGTTCCGGTATCCTTATGTATTCTTGAATGAGCAAGAATTTTCGGAGCAATTCAAGAGGTCGGACCTGCCATTCACCTTTACTCTTTCGAAACTCATGTTTCGACCTTTAGCCGAGTTTCTGAGCTTACGGATGTTGACGTCAAGTTCGGACTCATCCCTCATGACCACTGGTACCAGCCTGAGACCATAGACGAAGCCAAGGCATCAGATGCTCGAGCTGATATGATGAAGAACAATGTCATTTACGGAGGTGCGTTCCCATTCAAGCCTTCATACTTGATCTGGCTGAACTGTTGTGCAGGAAGCGTACCGTTGGTGGGATTTCTACAGTGCTTTGGACGTGCACTGACTTTACTTGGCATACAGGTATAGGAATATGTGTCGGTTCAACTCTGGAGTGAGAATATCAATGATATGTGCGAGTCTTTCTGAACCATTCGCTAGTTCTTTTATAGGCATGAACTTCTAAAGCCGTACAAGTACTACTGGAGGTGAATCCACTTACTACACCTACTTCCGCACGCTGACCTCTCAATTAGAGTCGAGTATGGGAATCTCATCTTAAGCTTTACGTTGGTATACTAATAACTGATAAAAGGCCTGACGTCAAGTTCTTCTGCGACCTTGACTACGATCCTTTCCTAATCATGCAAGATCAGCACAAGGTTTACGGTACGCCTCAGCACTGTTCTCCCTTTCCAATCCTAAAAAATGCCCCAGGCTTCACCGTATCTTTGTATGAATACGAGAGAACCATTCCGACGCTTTGGGCGGCTGTTCGCGGTGTGTCTCCCCATGTGTAATTAGTCACAGTGGTTCTGACTTGGCCTTAGAATTCTTGGAAGCAAACCCCGGTATAACGCCCGAAGATAACGCCATGGATTTCCTTTCTGACGATGGAGGCTTAACGTACAACCGATGCCACTGTAAGTTTATAGATTGGATTGCATACTGTTCGCTGCTGACGCTTGCTTCGTAGTCTGGAGCAATTTCGAGATTGGTGATCTTGACCTATGGAGAGGTGAAGCGTATTCTAAGTTTTTCGACTTCCTGGATTCCAAAGGCGGATTTTACTACGAGGTTTGTTATTCTAGTTTGTCTTTCCACAGACTCATGACCAGGGACCTTAACAGCGATGGGGTGACGCGCCTGTACACAGCATAGGTGCAGCGTTGTTTGCAAAGAAAGATCAAATAGTACGTACTACTACATTTCATTCTCTATCAGTCAGTTGAAGTTTTTTTTTAGCATTTCTTCAATGATATTGGCAAGTATTTCCCAGATCGTCGGGATCCTGTTTTGACCGTTCTCCTTCGTGATGTCTAGGCTATCGACATGAACCTTTCCAACACTGTCCTCAAGGTGATGCGCACAAACGGGGAAAGTGCTGGTGCGATAGCACGCAAAACTTTGGTCAGTTTCCTATCCTTTCTGAGATTTGCCACCTATTAACCTCTGTCAATGCAGACTATGAAGGATACTCTTGCCTTAACCGATACGATAGACTCTTCGACTAGGGTTGAAAAGATGTACCCATACGATGGCTAGGGCAATACCACTGCCGGCACGCTATTCGTTTGTTTTTATTTCCATCTATCCTGGATTTACTTCGACCAATGCTGATGCAAGTGTAATATACGAAATGCAAGATGATAATGATAAGGTGGATATGCAATGTGTGGTGACTCCAAAGACCCAGAGAAAAGAAAAACAGCCGCATCATAGGATAGACTGGGAGTAGTATTGGAACTGGGAGATTACCATAAATATGTGCGACGCGGAAAATCAGCACGAGCCTTACCGAGTCATACAACCGTGTCCAATGTGAACCCAACGAACTGTCGATAAGACGGTCCACATGTTCTCCAATCAGCGAGTGAGTCAAGGAAGGCTGAAAGCGTTCACGCAATTGATTGGCGGTTTGCTCCCCAGAAACGGCGAAACATGGCAGTGCGGAGTCTACAGGAAATTAGGTCAACGGTTTTCTGACCCACTCGTAACCTTGCCAATGGCTACGTACCCTTTTGCATTAGCTCAACAAGGGCTAGAACCGGAAATCAAAGAAACGTCAGAGACAGGTCAATAGCAACGCACTGATGATTCTATCGCAGTGCTTCCTCGCAGCCTCAAATCCTTCCCTAAACAACCGCCTGAATTCTAAGAAAGACTGTCCTGTAGCACCACCCAAAACCTCTATATACTCTGAAGGGAATTTAAACGGAGCGGCTTCAAACCCGATGTTTCCAGGCGTATTGCTCAGTATAAATCCAAAGTCTATATGTACGAGGTGACCGTCCCTGTCTAGAAGGATGTTCCCGTTATGCCTATCCTTTATCTGCAGAAGATAGGTAATGACGGAATAGCCTAGATCCAGTTAGCATATGCGTTAAAATCGGAGGATACCAGATTTGCTATTTCACCTGCAAGAGACTTGGCGAAATTCCTTTGAGCACGAATGAATTTCGCGGACGAAGGATCACCATACGTCTATTTGGTTGCGTAGCGATTCAGATTCGGGGATGTGGCAACAAGGGGTAAAACCGGACGTACGCTTTTGAAATGATCAAATAGAGTGACGTGGTCCAGTCGACCTTGAGCGATCCGACGAGCATATTCAGCTTTCTTGATGGAGTGAATGGAAGGCGCATCCGTTATCGTTTCCACTAGTCCAGAAGAGCCTCCCGTTATGAGAATATGGAAACTGATGAACATGAAGTACTGATTCTAAGCTAATAAGGTGTTAAACCGACTTACTATCTTGCCCAGCATTGGCATTTTTCTTCCTCCCATATTCGTTGAAACTCACGAATGAGGTGAGTTGCTAGTTGTTCCTGCCGGAGATCACCGCCTGTCTTGACGATAACCGAGACGCAATCCCAGTTCGCTGATGGAGTGTAAGACACAGCATATAGCTATCGCAAGCGAAAAAAGCGTCACCGAGATGTCCATATGGCGATCCATGCCTTATGCGGCTCTAATATCAGATAGATGAGCCATTAACGAGGCGCGTAGATCGAGCCAAACCTTTTTAGCAGCCCAAGATTCACCTAAAACTACCGCAGAAGGATCGGCCTTGTTTATCTCCCTCCTAATGATACCCTCGTCTTCAGCAGTTTTCCTTCCACTGAGATTGTCTATCCGTATGAGATTATCCATCTCTCGATTTTCTCTCATCCGCTCCATCCGCTCCGCTTCCAACGCTAACATCTCTTGCATGATTCGTTCACGTATGGCAGAAGCTTCTGAGAGTTGCAGCCGCATTCGTGTTGGTTGGAGATGCTGTGATGGTTGATCTTGGGGACCCAACCCAGGGGAAGTTTTGGAAGAATGGTCTCCCGGCGTTGTCAACCAACTAGAACCTGGAAGCCAACTTATGGGACCCCATTGAGATTGGGACTCCGAGGATGCACCGTTCGTAACAGGTTCCCGAACAAGGTTAGCGTTGAGCTGGGCTAACATGATCGCAGCCGTCCGCATGCGTTCGGAATATTCATCAAGAGATAAGGCGGGACTGTTATCGACGTGATCAGGGAGGGGTGACAAATGCGCGGAAGAATCAGAGGTACTGGATAGAGCACGGGCCATGGGTGCGCCGCGTTCCGGTGAAGGGGAAGGCGGAATTGACGAGGAGCGTGACCATGCAACCATGTCGAGTTCCCTGTTCTTCGGAGTCGGAGGTAGCACAATAGAATCGGAAAGATCAACAGGTCGAGATCGAAGGGATTGATCTGATCCGTAGAGTTGTTCAACGAGGTCCATCTCTTCGTCAGATTCAACAGGTGATGAGGGCGTTACAGGCGAGGAGGCAGTAAAAACGGGAGAAAAGACTGGTACATGAACTGCAGCAGCCACGACGTCGGTGTCATTGAGAGAGTCGGATTTGGGACTGTGACGTGAAGGGAGTGGAGGAAATGAGATCAACTCCTTCGAGGCGCCCTTTTTTTCGTGTTCCTTGACAACTATTTTCTTCAAGACGTCTTTGTTGGCTCGTTTATTTGGATCGAAATCAAGGTCGTCGTTGAGGATTTCTATCAAGAGTACGTAGGGAGCGCGTTCGGCTGAGTTGAGGACGACACTTTCGCCGGGGGGAATTCGCACGATACGATGATGGGGTTGTGATCCACCCACAGGACGGGGTGAATCTGACGAGGAACACCACATAGGCATGCATACCTATGTACTGGTGTAAAAGATGAAGATCAGACAAAATGGGAAAGACATACCTCAGCTGGAAGTTGATGGTTCAAAGCAGTCAATTCCGCCCTTAGAGCACTTATTCGCGCCGGTCTTGGAATATCGAGGAGCCGGTTTGAAATACTTTCAAGAACTAGTAGAAACTGGATCTGAAAGACTGTTAGAGAAGAAGTTGAAAAGTTGAAAAAGACGTACCTCTGCTCGACAATAATGGCTTCGAAGGAGGTGAGTCTGTGACGGGCCATCATAAGACTGTAATAGACCATCTGCATAACTAGTCGACACGGAACGTGGAGGATGGCGTGACGCGGAGACAGAAGGAGATGACTGATACGGTGAAACGATTTGTTCGGTGTCGAGTTGTCCCAAAGGATCCTCGGACAGGCGCGATTTGCGTATTCCACTGAGGTGTAAAGGTAAAGAGGGAGCTGTCTGAGAGGGACCAACGGCACGATGTCTAACTGTCTTATCCTCGTTAAACATAAATCCTGGGGACGGCGTGTGCTGAGAATCGTCGCTGAGGTCGTCGGCATCGTCGTGATCATCACAGTTTGAGTCCAAGGAAGCTTTGGTCAAATTTGGACTGGCAGCAGGAGCCACCTCGTCGCCATGTCGGTCGATGCTCCGGTACCCAGTGCCTTCATCGTCGACTCTGCCCTGCTCTATGGCGACTTGGCCCATGATTTCTGTCAACCTCGGCATAGCTGGTGCACCTGCGAGTACGACCCCGAGTCCCACGAGGGAAGGTTCAACGTGATGCTTAATCTTCTTTCGAGTAAAGCGAGACTGGAAAGAAGAGCAGATGGACGAATAGGGAGCTGGAACTGGAGGAGGAAGATCTCCAAATATAATTTCATGGCATTGATGAAGGATACGCTGACATATCAAGAATGACTTGGAATCGTGTCGCGTACCAGAAAGATCGCGGAGACTTGCTTGCATAAACCAGAGTGTCTGGCAAAATAAATGACATTCAGTAAAGTGAAAGATATTGCAGACGTACTATCATCGCAATATGGGTCGACCGGTGCGCAATATCGACTACAAAACATTCCAGAGCGCGAGACTTGGACGGCCTGGTCACCAAAAGATGGCAGATAAAGCCCCAAACATCGGCAAGATCCTTGGTGTCGAGCTGGCGCAGACGCGAGGTGATGTAGTATGTGATTCCTATGTTGTCCGAGTAGAGAGCAAGGTACTGGAGGGCAACATGAAGAGAGAAATAATTGATGAAGAGCCGGAGAAGGAGAGCATGGGACATGGAGGAAAAGATGACAGGACTCTCCCTACAGGGCCGCGTGTGATCACGACACGTTACTGAACTTTGCCTTCCACGTCCATCATCATGTATTGGCGTTCACTCTGCGCCTCCGTTCTTTTACTCGTACCCGCCGTGCTTGCCGCCGACGATGCACAGGCCCAGCTTGTCAGTCTAGCTGCCGCTGGCAACGGCCTCATCCGTCTCAATGCCCAGACATATGAACTATTGACTACCTCCAACCGCAACTGGTCTGCTGCCATCCAATTCACCGCTCTCGACAAGCGGCGTAGATGCGAACCGTGCAGGTCGGTATCTACATATACCATTGCTGTATGCATCTTATTGACTCTAAACAGGGAATTCGATCCGTCGTGGACTGCAGTTGCCAAAGCTTGGGCAGCCGTCTCCAAGGAACATCGTGACACCCATTTCTTTGGAACCTTGGACTTTGACGACGGCCAAACGGTCTTTTCGCAGGTATGTAGTCCATCCTTTATGTCCTGGCCGCGCTCAGTCATCTCCGCAGCTTGGAATGACCTCGGCACCAGTCGTCTACATGTATCCTCCAACCCAAGGTCCTCGACAGCCTGCCAGTGGAAAATATAGTGCAGTCAAATACGATTTTTCCAAGTATGTTATCTGCGTTTCCGCCGATCCAGTTCTTGACTTTTTGTAGTGGCTTCGAGGCTGGACCTCTGGCGGAACAACTTTCCAGTCATACCCCCGTCCCAATCCCATACAGGGCACCCATCGACTGGGCTCGTTGGGCCACCTACATTGCTGGTTTCTTGGGCTCCCTCTCCATCCTTCGTTATATTGCACCGGTTCTTAGAAGCCGATGGACTTGGGCTGTCATCTCGATCCTGAGTTCACTTATCTTCACCTCTGGCTACATGTTTACGCGTATCAGAAACGTGCCCTACTCTGGTGCAAACGGTAATTGGATTGCTAGTGGGTATCAAAACCAGTTTGGGCAAGAAGTCCAAGTCATAGCCTTAGTTTGTGCGTCGACTCTCTATTTGTATGCAAAATTCGCTCACCTTTTGATGTAGACGGTCTACTCGCATTTTCCTTCCTGATGCTTACCATCATTGTACCTTACCAGACTTCTGCTACTCGACAAAGGCTGCAGGTCTATCTCTGGGTTGGAATCATCATGATCATTTATTCTGTCCTGGTCAGCATTTTCAAAGTCAAGAACAGAGGTAGGTTCAATGCCACTTTGCCTATGATATCAAGCTTACGTTTTTCGAGGCTATCCTTTCCGTTTGTTCCTATAGACATGTTCCTTGCCGTGCTAAAAGCTAGCTCAAAATATAGTAGATATGGAAGTAAATGATATCAATTTGGAGCAACATGTACTAAACATCATACATGTAAGGCAAAATAGGAATACCCAGACATAGTAATTCCGGCTTCGAATGCCTTAGAACAACTTTGTCTATTGGCTTGAATCGTCTTGATTTGATGTATATATCTCCAGGGAAGGAACCTACCTGATCTTCTCGGAGAACCATGAATAAAATATCGTAGTACTCAGTTGGTACTTAGTCACTGTGTTTGATGCATTTCTTTAAATTGCAGCACCTCTTGTCACACTTACCCAGCTTGTACTGAATTGTCGACTACCATGTTTACTGGGTCTTAAACTACATAATAGAATATGCGATACCTATATTGAAAGTAACTTCATGAGGATCCCCGCGTTAAACAATAGACTATACTATGGTCGGGGCGCTGATCGCCTGACAAATGAGGACGTCGCAATGCGATATCGCTACAGAAAACCATATTGGAGATTTTGCTTATCGCCCGTGTAGCTCAGTGGTAGAGCATTGTACTTATGAGGATATCTGCCCCTATGCAAGGGTCTCGAGTTCGAATCTCGGCATGGGCACGGTGTATTTCGTTTTTCTTTTCCTCCGGTTGGGCTTTCATAGAATTTAATTCAATAGTGATTCGGTTGAGGCCAACGAGCTGCCGCCTCTTGGATCTACGTAGCTGCCGACTGGTATGCCAGTGCCCCGCATTTGTGTAGCCTGATGCAGTTTGATCATGTCTACATGTCCGACGCCGAAGACTTGCAGCCAGGCTCAGTCCAAACGTCCATAGGTGCCCACTCAACTTTCTGGCTATCCCATGACAAATCGTGATGGGTGACCGTATATATGTCGCCGCTCCTTTGCCCGGAGTCCTCGTCAAGACGACCCACCACCTTATGTTCCTACAAAGTTCCTTTCAGTTGTCTGTGCTCCTCTGCAAGCTTGAAAACACGCTAGGCTTCTATCTACAGCATACGGCCCCAGCGTTTCAAGGTACGTGCATGGGTACAAAATAGAATAAGCGTTTTTGAATTCCGATACTATACGTTTTGTAAACTAGTCTTAAGAAAACCGTCCTTTCCATCTACTTTAACTAATCTGCTCTGCCAAGCTTATCTAGCGAGCGGACACCCTGCTCGAACCATTCTTCGCGCGTTATCCAGAACTCTTCCCGCCCTTTCATAATATCTGCTAGAACGGCACCACCAAGGAAGACCATGTGCTTCCTCCGGGGAGGGTCCTCGATCTTGATTTTGAATTTCTGTAATGCATAGGACTGTCAGAAGAGTAGAGCGGCATGAGACAGATGCGTACATTCAACCGCGAAGGATCACCCTTGAGCACCTCGACAAGATAGAGCTGCTTCATCTCTTTCTCTAGCCTGCTGGGAAGTCCTGGGTACATGCTCGACCCGCCAGAGAGAACGACGTGCTTGTAAAGCTCTGAGCGGACGTCGACAGCGGCAGCCTGGATGGTTTGGAACAGCATTTCTACATCGAGGGTGTTAACAAATGAATGGTGAAGATGGTATAGACTATTACCTGCGACACCAGGCTGTTCTACGTCGATTAGGTGGGGTTGGAACATACATTCGGGGGCTTCAAAACGCTCCTCTGCAACTTTAATTGTCCGTCCGTCAGGGAGCTGTTCGCTTTATTAGTTTAGGGCTATACATATCGAGGAGCCTGACCTGATAGCTTTCGACTAGCACTGTGGTCTCCTCTGAAAGACGTGTATCAAGCTCCAAGTCGTAGCTAACGACAAGTCATCAACTGCAATCTTTCGTGGAGACAGAATAACTCACCTGACGTAGCAGAGTTTCTCCTTGATCGCGCGCACCGTCTCAAAGTCTGCTGTTCGATTCAATGCATAACCTCGCCTCAGCAGCAGCTTGATCAGATACTTGGTTACGTCGCGCCCTGCGATGTCAAGTCGCCGTGTCAGATGAGGCATCGCAAACCCGTCGTATACTGGAACAATATGCGTCACGCCGTCGCCAGAGTCCACGACGACGCCCGTTGTCAAACCTTTCAAACGATGAGCGCAGTTAGATATGTCGGCAAAGCAACGCACCCTGAGCATACAGCGTCAACACTGCCTGGATGGCGACGTATACACCCTCAAATCCGTATTCCTCGAACATTACTTGGCACATCTTCTGCCTGTTCACCTTTGGATTCATCGGGGGCTCCGTCAACAACACCTTTCGCCCCCTGGGATCTACTTTGAGCTTCTCATCAAAGGTGTAGTCCCACAAATGCTTCATATCCTCCCAGTTGCGTATGATTCCATGCTCCATCGGCTGTGTTATCTGGAGGTAGTTTCGGTTCTCTGCTGCTTCGTCGCCGATCATGATATCTTTAATGGTCGCGTTTCCGACTCGTTCTTCAGCTCGGAGAATGGGGCGACCAACAATGGAAGGGAATACTGAAGCATTGTAAGGACGAGGAGCACCAGGCTAAACAAGCTCGGGGCGCACCATGCTCAGGAAAGTTGGAGCCTGCATACCCGACTTTGACGAACTGCGCAGGATGAGTGTGTACGTCTGAGGCGAGAATTGGATACACGTACACCGGTACCGTTGTCGACGACGAGAGGTGGCCCAGGATCCATTATTATGGTAGGGAAGAGATGAGAGGTGATGTCAAGGATGCTAGTTGTGGTTGTCGGGATTCGGCCGGCGGCTTGTTTGGCGCGATTTGTCTGGCGCCTCTGACCGCAATGCCGGCGATGTCATTGACTCGGCTTTGAACGATGCTTAGAGGCAGTATTCAGCGTCTTGCTGCTCGACGTCTGTACTCGTCAGATGCAGCGTACAACATCGAGGCGCTGGACAAATGGATTGCCTCCCCAAAACAGTACATTTTGAACGACACTCTCCACCCAGAGCATCTATCTGATCTCTATGTGACTCTTCCTACTCGCGACGGAACACGCAAACCGTTCCATGCACCTGAGCCGTCGACACCCATGGGATATGGTCACCATACAACATTCTTCTATCCTCGTATTCCTGAGCCCTTCTTACGTAGAGACGGCACGGACGCAGATTTCTGTCCTCCGGAACCGTTTACTCGCAGGATGTGGGCAGGCGGAAAGATATCGTGGATGGCGGGGAACCCTTTGCTCATTGGTGGCAAGGCGACTTCAAGAATGACAATAGGCTCCGTCGAGAAGAAGAATTTCGATCGTGGACGTCCTATCGTGTTCGTGAACAAGAAAATTGAGATCTCCATGGAGGATTCAGCGGCTCCTTCTGTGGTTGAAGAGAGGGTACACGTCTATTTGCCCGTTGATGCTGCAGTTAAGAAGGAGCCTCGTCAAGGTAGGCTCGACGATAGTCAGCGATTTCCTCTAATACATGACGCCCAGTTCCCGGGATACCAGACTCGTCTGATTTCTCATTCACATACAAGCCGACGCTGACAACATTGTTTCGATTTTCTGCGCTCACCTTCAACGCGCACCATATTCATCTCGACAAGGATTATGCGCGCGACTTTGAAGGATATCAAGGCCAGTTCGACATGACACTGACGCATCTCGGTCCTGACTCGATCTGTAGAGCGTCTGGTTCACGGACCCCTTACGGCCCTCATGATGCTTGAAACAGCTACTGACCAAAACCCAGGTGTTGAGATCAAGACATTCGAATACCAGGCCACGAATCCCCTCATCGTTAACCGAAAACATACAATTTTTGGGCAGTGGACTGGCGATAAGGCATTTATGTGGTGCCAAGACGAAGATGGGGTAGTCGGAATGACGGGGACGGTGACCTTTGGCTAAGTGTAGCGTAGGACTCATGCTGGAAAGACAATGAATAATTTGGGTTACTTACATGTAGTAGAACAGATATACAAAGAAATTTGTGATACGTATACATTTCATGCACTATTCGATCTGATCCCAGAGCTAATCGTACTCTAATTATCCCTGCTGCCACATGTGTAATATTTCTTCTAGAATGTATTCGGGGAGAAATTCGAGCCGAGTCATATGTGGTGAGAGTGTGTAGCCCCTGTTTAGACGCGTCGTGGCACGTGATGCATATTGAAACTCCGCGCGTTATTTATATTGGCTTGTCTGTTTGTTGCCGTCGAACCGTCCTTGACCAGAACCACCACCACCTCAAGTTCTCACCACCTCCTCACCCATCCTCAACCGCAATGGCACCTAAGGTATGCCATGCATGCCATATCGCCCATATTACTCGTCTCATGTCCATGTAGCCCGCTTCGACTGCTTCCAAGGCTCCGGCTTCAACCGCTGGCAAGGCGCCAGCCAAGACAGACACCAAGGCTGCGAAGAAGACTGCCAGCAAGAGCAAGGCTGCCGCACCGGCTGATGGCGAGAAGAAGAAGCGTAAGAAGTCGAGAAAGGAGACTTACAGCTCGTATATCTACAAGGGTACGCGTCGGTTGGCTTATCTTGGATCGTGACTCGTATCCTGACGCGTCGTCTATCGTACAGTGTTGAAGCAGGTTCACCCTGATACTGGTATCTCCAACAAGGCGATGGCCATCCTCAACTCCTTCGTCAACGACATCTTTGAACGTGTTGCTACTGAGGCTTCTAGTACGTTGTGATTCCGCTTCGTTGTCACATATTCATTCTCACTCATTAATTACAGAGCTCGCTGCCTATTCTAAGAAATCGACCATCTCTTCCCGCGAAATCCAGACCAGCGTTCGTCTCATTCTCCCTGGTGAACTGGCCAAGCACGCCATTTCTGAGGGGACTAAATCTGTTACCAGTACGTGTCACATCGTTTTCGCCCAGGGTCATATTTTCAACATTGAACAGAATTCTCTGCCGGTGGCAAGTAAACGGGATTCTTATCCGTAGTCGGATGGTACCTTCATTTCATCTATGCTTTGTATTCTAGTCACCATCCTGACGGGCTACGTACTATCTATATATTATAGAGCATATCTAGTCTTGTCGCACATTTGTAGCTCGGGCATTATATATTTTTATACAGATGTATGGATGTGCATAATAAGGGAGTCAATTAGAATCCTGCAAGTATGAATTAGAACGAAAGATATAACGTGCAAGGCGGTCGAGCTTACCGTATTTGTTCCCAGCCTCCTTGCGGTTGCGTCTGCCTTCTGCGATTTTGTCTTCCAAGAGTTCTCTGTTCTCGTACGCCTCCTTGAGCATTGTCGACAGCTGATGTCTGGAGCGAGCGATACCGCTGAGCTTGGATGCCTGGGAAGACGACATTGAGCAAAGAATATAAGTCTAGCAGCAAGGAAACTGACATTGATGTTCATTTTTGGTTTATCAGGAGCACCTCCGGCACCCTTCGTTATTGCCTTCCTCTCTTCTCTCTCCTTGATCTCCTTCTTGGCTCGCTCCATTTCCTTCTTGGCGTCAACGTCCTCCATGCCTTCCTTCTCCATTCCCTCGAAGCCTTTCGCAACGCCCTTCTCCAAAGCCCGAACCTGATCATTGTACTCCTTTTGCCACCTCTTAAGGAAAGTCGCATAATACTCCGGCTCATGCGCTTTCCATGCGCCTGACGGAAGTTGGTAGTACCCTGGATACTCGTCGTTCATCGTCGGTTCTGGTGGTTCAAAGGTCGGAATGGCCGGCGCCGAAGATATGCTGATAGAGGATGAGGATGAGGCAGTGGGTTTGGGTGCAGAGGCGGCGCCTGAGTATATACCATGAGTAGCGCACAATAACATTTCGATAGCACTGCTCACCTAATGAAAAGAAATCCATAGCAGGAGCAGGGGCAGGAGCAGGAGTCCGAGCAGCAGGCTTGGGTCTGTCTTCTTCCAACGAAATGTTGGACCTCCCTTTTGCCAGTGACGGTGGCAGAAAGGGTATCGAGAGCGCTGGCGCCTCCTCATCGGCTGGCGGTGCTGAAGGAGGCGCATTGAAGGACAAAGCCTGGCCCTTGCCACCGCCCAGGACTCGTTCTGTTGGAGCAGGTGTGGGGTTTTTCTGTTTTGGCGCAGGGAGCATTGACATCAGCGACGATGTCCCAGCACCAGATTCCAACCGAGGCTTCTTCGCGGCGGGTCTGGATATCTCTTTCTCGTCGCCATCGTCTTTCGCAGGCTTAAGTGAGGGGAGAGCAATCGCGACTCGCTTCTTTGTCCTAGGAGGAGGTAGGGCAATGCTGGATGATGACGTCGTTTTGGACTGAGGTTTCAATGACTGACTGTTTATACTACTCGAAGCCTGTGTTTTCGTCTCGGTCTCCCCATCGCTCTCACTGCCACTACCGTAGTCTTCGAGTCCAAGCATAGAGCCAAGCGCAGATTTTTTTGGAATAAAAGTAAGAAGGCGCAAATTGATGATGGACGTGAAGAAGGAAGCGGGCTGATCACACGGTGGCCAAATAAGTTATGCCAGTAAACAGAAAGAATCATATTTATGCAATTTGTAGAATAATCAAAACAGCTTCTTACTTAAAGATAGTCGCGTCTAGAGAGTGTGTGGTAGCAATATCTAACAAGTATTCAATTATGTCCGATTCCTGTAGCATTGCCGATGATTTCCCAGTTCGAGAACGAAGTAAGTAATAACACAGTCCAATATGATTATGCCTTCTAATGTCCAAATGGAAAGAAATAAACGTCGTGATCATGGTCGTGCTAAAGATACCCGTAAGCATTCAAAGTCTTGAAGGGAGGTATATAGCCAAAAAAAAACTTACATAGCTGTTCTTTACGGTAGAACCAGAAGTAACCAATGACAATTATCAATTGGCAGATCAACGCTATCCAGAATACGGGCTCGGCCATGGGACTCCCTGTGTGGAATGGATCAACAGATAATTCGGTCGGATAGATGGTCGACAAACCTTTAAGACCCTCGTCAAAGTCCCACTTCGCAGCATCAGGGAACACGCTTCCAGGCCCGATACGATTTGGTGCAGTCGCTCGAGCGATCATAACACAAACTGAACCGATGATTTGAGAGAATGCCAGTGTAGCACAAACGTGCAGTCGTGAAAGTGTCTGGAGCAGAATCATACCGAGACCGACTCCCTGAATGGCATCTAAAACACCGAGCCACAACCACAACGACAAACCAAGGTATGGTCCACCACTTCCGGCCCAAGGAATATAGAGTGCAAGCGAAGAAGTACCCCACATCATCTGACACCATTTAGGTGCACCAAGGCCCACCGCAAACACAGGCAGAAGCCACGTATGGGTCTTACTGAAGTGCGTAAGGATGCCAAGAAGTGCCCCCCAAACACCAATGAAGAAGGCGATGACCAAGAGAAGAATCTGATATGTCGGAATAGGAACGCTCCACAAGAAACTCCAGTTGCGTCCGTAAGGCTGCATGATGAAAGAACAGTTGAGCATACTTCAGATACAAGTCGAACGAGTACTTACACCACTGAGCCAGTAGTCTCGAAGAATTTCGGACGCAAGGAACCAGATGACCAGTTTGCGACGGAACAAGGTTCGCAAGAAGTGAGGCACCTTGGGTGGTGTTTGACGGTAGTACTCTGTTGACGGTGATGAGGAACCAAAGATCTACGAGATAATCATTGACGACTCACCAGGAAGACCGTAAAGCATCAGATAAGCGAAAAGGAAACTCATGAGGGCTAGTGGCCAGACGATGAGAACAATCCACCATGGCGGTGTATAGTCATCGGATTGTCCAGTGAGGGAATGTCCCCAGTACCACAACGCCGCCACCCAAATCTGCTGGGAACCTTGAACGATACATGCACGAAGAGTCCACACCTCCGTCGCAGCACCCGCTTCTTCACCAAAGTTGAGGCCAAAGAATAGGAAAGCAGCGGCCGAGGCGACGGCATAACACCATGTCGCTGTGCTTGCAAGGGCTCTGTGTGCAGGCTTGAATGAAGAGGAGATAGATGGGAAGCCGACCAAGAGGAACGCAAGACCAAAGAATACCCAAGGTGCGGATAGGACATATACGGATGGCTTCAGTCTGAACAGAGGATACCACACCGCCGATGCAGCAAGGAATACACCACCAAGGACATAAAGCTGAACATCGTCTTGCCAACTCCGACCAGTCAAAAGAGTAATTTGGAAACTTGTTGCACTCAACATCTGCAAAAGCATTGAGAAGGTCATACAATGTTATTGAAGGGGCGTATCTCACCTGACCCGCAGCGATAACTATAGTATACAACGGCCAGCCCCATAATTCACGGGACATGGCGATCTGTAGCCCTGTCATGGGTACGATTTCAGGGGCACCAGCATCGTGACGAAGAGGGCCATCATAGTCAGAAGTAGAAAAGGCCTGAGTGTTGGGCGCTGGCGAACGAAGTTAGAGTAAAGTCAAAACCAGGGATCGCAAACATACAATCAGGGCGAGAATATATTGATGGTGAAGGTGTTCCCCAGACGGAATCACGCTGCGAAGACCTGATACTGGCGGCACTGTCGAGTTTGTCCTTGCGAACTTTGCCAAAGAACGCTTCTTCGCTTTTGACGAGGAACTTTTCGATGGACAGTTCGTGCTCCGAGTTTTTAGCATTGAGGGCCTGCAATTTTTGAACGAACTCTGAAGCAACTCCACCATCGGCATCAGTGAACTAAAGCCCTTGTCAGATCATTTTCATTAGATAAAGGAACAGTCATACCGAGGCGATTGCTTTGTTCAAAGGCGAGTTGGACTTTTCATCAACAATAGACGAGATCGATTCAACCGAGGACACGCGAGAGTGAGCGCCAAACGGACGATTGGGTGTGAGGTTTTCATCCACGAACGGATCTGGAGCATGCCGCTGATCCCGGGCAATGGTGCGATTAGCCCTCTCCAGGAAGTCATTATATCCTGGACCAGGTTCCAATGTACTGCCGCGCGAATGGCTGAAGTAGTCGTCATCTTGACCGCCGTCGGTAGTAAACGAATTGCGAGAGCCATCTGGAGGGAGTAACCGAGGTGCACCGGCCGCTGTGAGGGTGTCTTGACTCCATTGACCAGGAGAACCAGGTGTATGGGCATGAGGACTATCGAGCATGCTGTTTCGGTCCCACTCAGGCTGAGACGGGTAAGCCTGGTTGACAGGGTTCCAATCATCGGTATCTGCCATAGGAGGAACACCAGCGCCATCACAATCAGACTCCCGCCAAGCATCAGTGCCGGCAATCGAACGACTGGCATTGATACTGCGCTTGTGGAAATCCTCCATTCGCTGACGCCATTCGACCACAGGGAAACGTTGGACGGCAGATCGGGCCCGAAGAACTGCGCGCTCTTCCTCGGTGGACTTCAGAGCCATTTTGATAGTTTTGGTAAGCTGTGAGAGCATGTGCGCCGTTGAACTAGATTCTACGGGATACCACTATAACAAGAGATAGGTCATTCGTGAATCGCTATTAGATGAAATGAACCACGAACCCAACCAGGCATTAAACCCAGACCTCCGAGACGACTTCCGACTCCGAGAGCACCTTTCCTACCGAATTCGACAGCTACAAGACCAAAGGGCTCATCACGAGAGGGAATCAGAGCGAAATCGGCACCACTGAACAGATAGGGAGGGAGCGCCGTGAACTCAGGCTTTGAAAAGACGCGATCCGGGAACATTTCCATCAATCGCGCTAACTTCTCAGCGGCGAATCGTCCATACAAGTCGATAACGGGACCAACAGCAATGAGCTGGATAGTGGGACGTTTCTCCAACCTGTGCGAAAGTTTGTAAGGACATAAATATAGGTTTGCGGGGAGACTTACAGGGAAGGCATTACATCGGCAATGAGATCGACACCCTTTTGTTTCGACCAACGACCGACGAATACGAACAAGTCAGAATCGGGGTCCTGTCTGATCCCAGCCCATTCTTGTGCTTGGCGCTTGTGTTCCGGACGGGCAGCTTCGGCGACTTCATCGATTTGAACATCCTTGGCCTTTGTGGGAGCTTCGTCCAACGCTTCAATATCACTGGGATCGGGATTGGGCAAGGAATCGACATGCTTGAGCGTCCAAAGGGCAGGATATCGAGCCCAACTGCGTTTACCATACTTGTCAGACACACCCGCCACGCCAATACTTTTCTGGTGAACACTGATGAACGAAGCGGCCGCATGCAGCAAATTGAAAGTGTTTCCGAACTGCACATATTTAGTGCAATGCTCCTTGCTGATGTTGAATGCCGAGCAAACTTCCTTCATTTCTTCCTTGGTCCGCAGAGGCCAGAGACCCTGGAATTCGGCATTATGAAGCGACAGACAGCAGGGGAGGACCTTAGGCAGGAGATAGATGGGTGCCAATGCACCGTGGTAGTCGTTCACGTGGTAGATATCGACAGTGGGGTTGCGACGAACAGTAGCGGCAATAGCTTGGTTCCAAGTCGAATAGAAGATAGCGGAACTGAGATCGTCCATGCGAGCGGGATAGGGATCGGCTTTGGTCTGGGCGCGGAACACGGGGCTGTCCAGGATAACATATGTGATGTTGTCCAAAACGTGAGTTTCTACCTCAATGAGATAGGGCTCGCCGAAGATAATGACCTCGATAGGTTCTGCAGGGTCCCCAGCTGGGTACTCCACGTCTTTGACCTTCGGCACAACCCAAATCAAGTCCACATCAGTCATTGCTTTGCCCATAAGACTGGACATAACACCGAGACCACCGATCTTGACTTTGATCTTCCAGTCGATGATCTCGTACTCGAGAGTAGAGATAAGGACTTTTCGGCGCTTGTTCTTATCCTCAGGCCAGCCTATGATCTCTCCATTGTGCTTGTGATGCCCGAAAATGCCTCCTCCCTTCTCTGACATTCCTCCATCTTTCAGATCCGACTGAGATTTGTTGCCCAAAACGCCCAGAATGGGGAAATAGCTATTAGAGGTCTTCGCCTTTACGCCATATTGATTGTGCTTAATACCGTAGAAGGACCACATGAAAACGAGGACGGCGAGGGTACCGGTGACCAAGGGAATAGCAAGCAGCAGGGCATACATGATAGCACCGACGGATGCCTGTCCACGAGGTTTCAGCCACCATTGCATGGTAGAGTCGTCAACGAGTAGCGACCAGGCAAGGTGGGGCGATGGCGGAGCAGACATGTTCACGTAATTGGGAGCAGCGGTGTTGGGAGGAAGTCGGTCAAGAATGCCATCGCCGTCAACGTCTCCGTAATAGTAGTCATCGTAACCCCAGACATTGAGCTGGACATACGTCGGCCACTGAGCCATAATTTCCAGCTCCCAGTAGCCGTCTTCATTCTGTTCCATCACGCTCGACAGACCACTGTCGAAACCCCAAGTATTGTAAGGGCCACGAGCGAGTAGCTGAGGAACGCGGCGACGGGCTCCGGACCAACCATAGTCTGCGTGAATAACAGCAGCTGTTGACAGTGTAAGCTGGCTCCAATCTAGACGATCATTAGTCACAGAAACAACGTAATAGGATCGCAGAGCGCACACTGCACGACGATGTGGTCGCCATCCCAGAACAACTCAGAGTCACTGAAAACGTCGTTGTCGATCGTCGTTGTGTCCTCCCAGTCAGTCCAGTCAGTCCAGTTTTGACCGAAGTTCCATGAGTACCTGAACTTTTCGGCGCCATAAGCTTTGTGAGTGAACGTGTACTTCCCATCCGACTTAGTAAAGACGTCATCGTCGTAGTCGTTCTCGGGGAAGACCATGACATTGTGAGACGAGCCCTTCCTCAAAAGTAGATGATCTACAACCTATCAAGAGTAACGGTAAGTCTCAAGTGGAACTAATTCTCAGCTGATACGTACGTTTGTGGAATTTCCGTTACTGTCCTTAGCATTATCGACAGTGATCTCCAACACTCCATCGGGGAAATTTGTCAAAGTTGCAGTCCATTCCCATGCGGAGGTCGAACCACCCTGGATAATAGATGCGGGCGCATTGGATATGCTTTGACAGTTGACGTTGGTGATCGACGGTGTGGAACCTTTGCCCGATGAAGACATGTTGAGTGAGATCGCGTTTGTGACCTCACCGCAATCCAAAACGGCGTTGAATTCGATCGAAATGTCGACAGTGGTGGCATTCGTTTGGCCATCCTCAGCCAGCAAACGATAGTCATGGCCCGGATTGAAGGCGGTCATTGTGAGGGGTGGAGCAACCCACTGAGCTACAGGCACGAGTGCCTTGAACCCATAGGCATCCATGGTAAGATTTGGGAGACAACCATACCAAGGGGCTTTGTTATCAGCATAGTACGCTGAGCCGGAGTCCTCCAAAGTGTAGGTCTCGAACGGCGCAAACAAGTTACGAACCGTTGTGCCGGACTGGAAAGGGGATGAAATCCATAGGTTCTCCTGACAGTCGTACTCCCAACTCTTGGTCTCGTTTTCGTTGGAATACAGCATCCAAACCTGATCCGTAAAAGTTCCCGTCAGATTTTGGACGCCTGAGATACCGGACCTGGAGATCGACCACAGGCCCATCTCAGTTGCTGTGTGGTTGGAACCAGGTCGCTCGATGAGGTGTGTCCAGTTGCCACGCTGCACGAGGTTAAAACCGTCTTGTAGGGCACCATATATTGTGCGCAGGTAGTTGAAGTGCCTGAACATTCGGCGACTATCAGCAGTAGGATCGAAATGATCAAGGGCGTTCCAATCATCGTGACACCCTACTAAGGATTTGTCCAGGGGCATGTTGAAGTACTGTTCAGAGCCGAGGGTGTAGCAGCCATGGCGCTTCCATGCCGTGTTACTCGTCATAGCTTGACGGCTATAGGAAGTTGAGTCGCAAGAATCATAAATAGGGTGTTGAAACGCTTACCCATAAAGATAATTGGAAGCACCGGTGTCATACAGATAGAAGTTCTGCTCTTCGCCATAGAAATACTGGGTAAAAAATCAGGTAGGATTCTGGTGAATATCCACAATGAACCCACCAAAGGAATGCCGGGCATGACAAGGCCCGCGATGAAGGTGGCCAGAACACTGCGCTCCCTCCCATCGGCAAGACTATGCCAACGGAACACATCAAAATTGCTCGTTCCATACATGTGTCGGGGATCAACTTTGCCTGTTAATTGATTGATGAAGTCATTGTCAACGAACATCTGGTTCCACGCGGTGATGAAGTTGATGTCGATATCGTAAGCGACGTTTAGGTTACCGTCCATACCCAAGAATCGAGTAAGAGAACGATAAATGGAATAATGGAATGCGACCGAATCCAGTCCATTGAGGCCCTTGTCCCGAAGGAAATATTCGTTATCATCCGATGTAAGGTTGGCTGCAATCAAAAATCCACCGGGAAGTTGTGTAGGAGTGCGGCCACGACCACTGAGCATAAATGTCAGAAAATAGAGAGGGGCAAAGGGGAGGTGCTGCTTACTAGTATAGGGAGCCGAAAGTGTCGCCTCCAGTGACTTCACCCGGGACGAAGAAATTTTTCTTACCAAGGTTGTACGCACAAGTGCGTGCGCTGGATGTCCAATCCGATAAAGCGGCTACCGTGACCTGAGTGGATTTATCGATACGGATAGCGTCGAAATCCAAAGCAGTGATAGCCATGCAAGCAAAATTCTTAAGCTTGGCCATAACCTCGGGCTTCCATTCACGGAGACGGTCCTGGACGGAGGCGAATTTGGACAATTGACGTTGCCAATCCTCGTGCACACCGAAAGCCTCCATGTCACCATACTGGTCAAAGTCTGACTCCAGGCAGCCATTCGTCTCGATAGTGACCAGGGAACCGTCATCCTCCCAGAACTTGGGCATTTCGCAAGACTCATTCCGGGTGTTACTAATCTGTGAGTGTCAAGTGAGCAAAAAAAGGTAGCGCTGAGGTGATAAGTATCTTACGTCAAAGTCCGCATATTCGGTGAAATTCCATGGCATGTAATTAGGATTTTTGTAGACGGCGTCGTACTCATTCAGACTGAAAGGTGTACTGCTGTTCAAGTGACTGGAGAAAAGGAATAAAATTCAGCTACACCGTTGCAGTACAAGATAGAGTGGACTTACCCATCAAAACCTATGAGATCCGACATGGTTCCTACGGTGAAATCGACCATCAAGTACATGTTATGGGCGTGTATGGTATCAATTGCACTCCTCCAATCATCGATAGTGCCCCAGTGAGGATCAAGGACGGTGAAGTCAAGCGGCGAGTAACCTATGGGATGATTGAGCGAAGAAAAACAGGGGGAGAGGTTAACAACACACTGTCGGCCTGCCACAACATGTTCAGAAAAGGCGTTCCGGAAATGAAGATGACCCGGATTCCCATGCCATAGAGGTAGTCCAACTTGGATATAAGACCCTTGAGGTCGCCACCGTATCTGAGCTGGGTTTCCCTCCAGTCGCTTTCGTACAGGGTGCCGAAGTAATCATTATTGGAAGGATCGCCATCTGCGAACTTGTCCAATAGAACGGTATATACGGGAAGAGCCCGCCAATTTTCGGGAGAAGGTGTATAAGTGGTATTTGGTCGAGTCGCCTTGTACTCTGTCGGTTGGGTCGCATCCTGATTGACATTGAGGTTGTAGTCGGTGAGGTCGTCGCGATACGGCGAGGCTCGGGCGAGGCCAGCGAGAGCCGATAAGGCGGTAAATGCGGTAAAAAGCCGCATGGTGGTGAGGGGACCGACTAGAGGGGAGAAAAGGGGCGGAAGAGGGAAGAGGGACGCGTATTAGAGGAAAAGATATGATGCACGCAGGGTCGACAGGATACAGCCTGTCGCCAGGCGAAGGGCGAGCAACGATGATGGGAGAGAGTGACAGAGTCAGTCGGACAGCCAGACGTAGCAGCGTTCGAAAGACGGTCGGCGTTTTCCCTGTTCTGTTTATGTGGTCAATATTTATGCACCACAGCCACATTGCCACACCCTGGGAATTTCTCAAGGCACTCCCGCAAGCCCCGCAAACCTCCTGTTTCCAGTGACAAGCATCCACTCGTAAGCATAGCCAGGAGCTACTATAGATCCTTTCTGATTCGTTTGGCCTTGGATACTAATATATTGTAACCATATTTACCCCCGAGACAGTCTTGGATCGCGGCAACTACGATCCAAAGGTAATTTTATTCACCATGCGTTTCAACCATAAAAATTTAAAACACACACACATCGGGCTATCCTCACCTTGCCTTACAGGGATGTCAGCTAGGCCCCTTACGTTCCAGGATAGAGCTGACAAAGATTGTAAAGATCCTGTCTGATCGCGTGTGACCGTCACTTGTAACAGTGCCCGCAACAGTTGCGGAACCGGCCCGGCACGGGTTGCTATGGCCAAATTGGGACGGCAATGCCGCTGACCAAGCAAACCCGCCTCTCGCGTTCACGGCCTATCGTCAAAAGCACTATTTGTTTCCTCTGTGCATCGGGCTTGCGTCCAGGTCAGACTTCATAAACTCTCATCCTCTTACCACCACGTTGTTTCTATATTTCTTTCTCTATCGTCGCCTTGTTCTGGTATTTCCTATATTTTTCTTCCTTTTTGGTCTACTGACTATTATCGACAGCTTTCTTCATGCTCTCCATTCTCGTTTAAATCGTGGCTCCCTGCGCTGTATCACTACCTACTGACATTGTGACTGTATCTTTATCCGATACATCATCCGATTCACTGTTTCACCGGCCCTCTCGCCTTGATTTCATCTTGACATGGCTGCACTAGCCGCCACCAATAATTTGTTCCATGTTCACGACAACTCCGCCGATCCGTCTTCCAAGTCTTCTTCTCCATCTTCACCTACATCTTCATTTCAGTCGCAACAGACTGTTCCTCGCTCATTCATGACCACAATAAGAGGACAGAACACTCCCTTTCCCTCCACCCCGACTTCGAGCCACTCAAACGGTACCATGGAACCTCCTTCAGGTGTCACCTATGGCGACTATATCCGTATGTGGACCGATGCCCATGTCGCACGCTGGCTTGCGGATATTAAATGTGGCAGCCATGCCGCTACTTTCAAGGCAAATGATATCCGAGGTGACATTCTTCTGGAATTAGACCAGACAACACTTCAAGAGATGGGAGTAGGCAGTATCGGGGATAGGTTCAGGATACTGCACGCTGTGAAGGCTTTGAGGCAGAAGGCCTCACCGAGATCTGTTGCTTCTCCTGTCCTGGAAACCAACAACAGATCGCGGTTAGTAAACGGTCTCGAGGATTCCACTGCGACCGCTATGCCGTCAGATCAAGCCCCTTCTCCATTGACCGTGCGCAGACGACTGGAGAGTGGCAGACCTGCACCTCTGGTACTGAGCTCTAATCCCAATAGAACCGATTTGCCTCGACTAATCCGCGACCAACAGCCACCAGATTCGGCTAAATCCAACGTTCCTCCAACTCATGTTATACGTCCACTTCCTCAGCCGACCGCAGGCTCATCTAACGCTGCACCTGGTAGTGCTCATTCCAGTTCAACTAGGACCGGGTTACCTCCACTTCCTCCTCCCCCCCGTGGACAGCCACCTCTTCCACCTCCCGGGCGTCCTCCTGTTCGTGGAATTTACCAAGTTTCACAATCAAATGGTCGACGGACGCCAACCCAGACCGATAACGTGCCAGCGTACACGACACAACCTCTACCACCTGCTCCCGGTAACCCAGGTCTTCTCACACCTTCGCAGGCCTCATCCTGGTCGGGCTATCATCTTCCTGCCGATCCGCGTCCTGGAAATCCTGGGGGTGGCAAAACACCACAAGCCACTTCACGTTCGACCTCACCGCTTCCTCGTGCCGGAGGTCGTGGTACTAACGTGTCCAACCCGGTTCATGGCAGGAATGGGTCGATAGGTCTCAATTCTCCAGTCTCATCTAGTCCTGCTAGCAAGCAGCAAAGGCCAAGTGGAGGATCGGCACACCCATATGCTACAAGTCTAGCCGCTGCCCCAGGGTCAAATCCTTCCCAAGCCGCAAACCTTTCACCCATAGCCGAAGGGTTCGGAGCAGCAGGTACTTCACCCCCCACCTATACTGTCGGACGCGGGCCATTTAACCCGAGCACACCTTCACACACAAATGCACCATCCCTGGACGATCTGAGGCGAAAGTTGGTTAAAATCGCGCTTCCAGATGAGGGTCTCACTTATACTATTGACGTCGATAATTGCGCAGGTGGTGTTGAGGTTCTTGAGAAGGTCCTGAAGAAATTTGGCAAACGTGGGGCGCGCAATACAGATTCTGAAGGTGTAGATAGTGTACAAACGGAAGATGGTGGACTTAGCGTTGATGGTTGGGGTGCGTATCGGGATGATGGGACAGGTAAGCCGAACCGTAGTTTTATTTTATCCAAGTCACCGAATGTCTGTTTTAGGACCGTTGGATGAGGCTGCACTGCTCTCTTATTGCCATGCTTCACTTGATCATCCGGCCCGCGACAAGCCCTTATCATTGCGGAAGATCGCAAAGGCTCGTCGCGACGATCGAAATAACTCGCCTTCTCCTCCCCAAGGTCGTATCCTTGGAGGGCAAACACCTAAGAGTACGAAGCGTGCCAGTTCCATCAGTATTCTCAGTGGTCTGGGTGTTCGTGATCCTGAAAAGGCCCTGGAGCCGCCCTCTCCTACTCATTCCGGTTCAGGAAGGTCGAGCCCTGCCACTACGCACAGTGCGAAGAGACCATCCAAGTTACGCAATTTCTTCGGGCAACGTCCTCCAAGCGAGCTTATTACAAACCACTTGACGGAATACTTCCCCTTCACAGAGAAGAAGGTCCTTGAGCGCACAGCAAGACACAGCATGATGCGAACGGGAACGATGCGAGATAGTGCCTTTTCTTATAATCCACCATTACCTTCTAGGTTTAGCAGCAGCACACTTGCATCGCTTCCGCGAACCTCGGTATCGGCTTCACGCACTTCTTTATCATCTAATCCCGCCCCGCCTTTACCCGAAAAGCCCGCTTCTGATAGTGGTAATACAACACCAGCTGAAGAGATCCCTCGTGTATCTCTTTCCACTGAAGATGGTCGTTCTGTAAATCTTCATGATACTTCCGACAACACAAATGATCATCCGGAACTTCTTCCCCCCATCCCGTTCCCAACAGAATCTTTCTCAGAATCTTTGGAAAGTCTGACCGGCGCCAACCGTCGTATGTCTAGATCATTGTCGACGGCATCGCGAACCTCTCGTCGGTTGAGTTACATGACCGAACTTCGAAGTAAGAAAGACCGTTCTGACACCGCAAGTCTCATGACGGTGGATGAGATCACAAAGGAGGTCGAAAGTCGGAGGAGAAATACAGGCGTTTTCGATAGAAGAAGCTCGGAAGAACCTGATGGTTGGACTCAGGTTGAGAACGAGGATGGCGCTGACGAGAACGATGAAGAACCTGACGAAGAGCAATACACGGACAGCGAAGAAGACGGAGTTGTGTCCGGTCCAGAAAGTCCTACTTTGGACGAAGACGATGACCACATCACAGGTGTGGCAATGCGTAAAGGCAAGTGAAACGTTCATATGTGACGGAATGGCATGGCTGAAGCTAACGGCTTTTATCTATCCAGCGAATAAATGGATCAAAGGTGCGCTCATCGGGGCGGGATCCTTTGGGAAGGTCTATTTGGGCATGGACGCTTCAAACGGTCTTCTTATGGCGGTCAAACAAGTGGAGCTGCCGACTGGTTCGGCTCCCAATGAGGAACGTAAGAAAAATATGCTTAGTGCTTTGGAGCACGAAATAGAGCTGCTTCAAGATTTGCAGCATGAAAATATCGTGCAATACCTTTGTTGGTATTCCCATTTGATGCAATTTAATCTATTATTGACACCTTTGTGTTCAGACTCATCACTTGAAGATGACTGCCTCAACATCTTTTTGGAGTATGTGCCAGGAGGATCGGTCACCGCGCTGCTCCGTAGTTACGGTGCCTTCGAAGAGCCTTTGGTCAAGAACTTTGTCCGCCAGATCTTACAGGGTCTCAGCTATTTACATGAGCGTGATATCATTCATCGTGACATTAAAGGCGCCAATATCCTTGTTGATAACAAGGGAGGTGTCAAGATATCAGACTTTGGCATATCAAAGAAAGTTGACGTCCGTGAGTATTTTCCCAAGCTTCAATGTCTGACGCGAGATCATTAACTTGATGAACATAGAAGTGCTTGCTGGCAACAATCGCGTTCATCGACCATCACTGCAAGGATCGGTGTTCTGGATGGCCCCTGAAGTTGTCAAACAAAGTGGGCACACACAGAAGGCTGATATCTGGAGTGTGGGTTGTCTTGTTGTCGAAATGCTCACCGGCGAACACCCATGGGCACAACTTACCCAAATGCAGGCCATATTCAAGGTACTACCTGTCATCCAGACATTGATTTGCATCATTAATTATCCTTTATAGATTGGATCGTCAGCGAGGCCGGCTATTCCCTCTGACATATCTTCAGAAGCTCAAGGCTTCTTGACGAAGACTTTCGAGATAGACCATGAGGCAAGACCCGCTGCGGCTGAGCTCTTGAAGCACCCTTGGATACATATTTCAGGCGCAGCATGATATTTTCGGACCTTTTCCCCCTTCGGTGGTTTGTTTTTCGGAATGGTTTTGTGTTTTACTTATATACTTTGTTTATTTTCGTTCACCTATGCTATCTTCGCTGTACTCGGGTAGAAAGGAAATCACTGTACGATAACACATATTTCTTGACAGATTTGGACCTCTCAATCTTCCGCCTTACGCTTCCTTTTAGATCCCGTTCCCGTCACAGCTCTCGAACCTGGTCCCCAATTCTGAGGAGTCTCTTGGTAACGTACTAGCTTCACTTTGGACGAAGCTGTGACAGATTGTGGATGTCTTTTGAAATTTGCCTCCGTTCTAAAAGATGTCAGCGACGGTTAGTGGTGAAAGTGCTTGAAACGTACTTGGGTTCTTTGGCAAGTAATTTTCGAGCTGGAGATGTCTCCGAGACATTCTCCAATTTGACAGGATGCAATTTGACAAATGATCGGAATATATCATGGAGGTCCGCCCGCGTCGCTGTCGTTTTCAGGGATCCAGGCGTTGCATGAGACCTGGAAATCGAGTACCCCGCGTGCAACAAAGCAGAACTTCGGTTAAATGGTTAGCCAATACCTGCCGAGCATGTTAATTTTATAACGTACGCCACCTCGTCTAATGACGGCGTTTGACAATGGAAGAAACTCGCCACCCTTGTCGGCGTGAAGTAGAATGGTGTGTGCAGTTCCTAGAGCCCGTAAGCACTTATTCCGCTGTCTGAAGCTATGCCAACCTCCTTTGCAACAGTAAGCATCCCTTTCATTCGGGTGGAAGTTCCGTACGAATCAGGGTTCCCTTCGACGTGCTCCAATACCTTGGCAACGAAATCCGTGTCATGAATAGGCCCTGACCACATCGGACCTGCTATCTATATGCCCAGGTGACTTATCACGATAATCACGTATATGAAAAACCCACTTACATGTAAAGCGGATTCACATTCTGGACATCTGTCGGAGACCACAGGACCAGGATGTGTCCTGAAATTATAATTGATATTTCCAGAAGCTTCGTGTTTCTTTTCAGTGACCCTACCCAGCGGTTGCTCGTAGAATGATTGACACGACGTGCAGATAAAATAGGTAGATGTTTTCCTGCAATACTTATCAGTATCCACTTCAAGTACGATGAAGAATGGTACCCACGTAAGCGCCTTTTTCACCCCAATTGCCGATGTATGCACCTTGACGAAAAGCCTCACATAAAAATCTATAGAAAGCGATAGCAGCGGTTCAATATAACGGCCGTATCTTGAAGCGGAAGTTGACAGAGCATGGAGTACGAGTCTCAGCGCCTAGATAAGAGCATTGAGCCAAGGATAACATCTATAGTTCCGCACGTACTGCTTCGTGACAATATTCTGCCTTGACAGGAATACCACCATAATTGGATAGACTAGAAGATATATGTCAATATGAAACGAGCGCGCACGATATTCATATCACGGATGCATACCACTTCTCAGGGTAGTTATTCGTGGCAAGCACCGAAAGATCCGTGCAAGTGACGCAAAGAAGACCTGAATGTTGTGAGTGATAGCAATGCCTAGACACGGTCCAGATACTTACCACCGTCATTTACACACTGAACGGCAGCATCGATGAATGGAGCGGCGGTCCCATACGGATCAAGATCGACAACATCCACACGCTGGCGTTCCTCGCGATGGTTATACATCAAAGTACTGCAAGATAATCAGTAATCAAGCAAGCACGTCTACATATCCCTCACCATGCATCCCCTTCATTGATTCTAATCTTCCCGTCACCCACATCGAACCCGTTGAATTCAACATTACGCTTCATAGCTGCCGTTGCCGCGCTAGACAAGTCATTTGCGATCACGTATCTGCCCAAAAACGTCTTAGAAATAGTTTCATGGCTATTGCGGGTTTCGAACTTTACAAGTGGGATCTCCTTGGCGTAGCGAATAGAGCGAAGCCCCGTCGCAGACAGTGCTTCAAGGATGACGGGTTTGTAGGGCTTGTATTGTGGCTTGCAAAGACATAAGCGATGCGAAGGCGGGGTCGGCGGCAATCTCTCACCTCCTTCTTCTGCGGAACGGAGGAATCATCCTTCGCCTCTTGCTCAGCAGGCTCCGTTGCAACGGCATCCCCATTTTCCACTAGAGTCACGTATCAGATGCTGTCGTATTCATAGTAACTACTAACCTTTCTGTCGCTTCCTCGTATTGGCCTTACTAGCCTTCTTCTCCTGCGCCTGTTTCCATCTAGTCTCCTTCAACAAATTTAGTTCCTCACTCCATGTTCTGATGCATGCCACACTGAGATCGCGATTGAACTCTTGAACGGGGTTCAAGAACGCTTCGTTCGACGATAGTAACAGATGAGAGGTATTTTCCGTGTGCAAGGTAAAGCCATCCGGTACGAACAGAGACGTGCCCGTCGACATACTAAACCTCCCACGCACGGGACGCGAAAAATAGTGAGCAAGGCGGCAAAAGAGAGTCGGAGGCAATGGTCGTTGAAGTTAGAAGAAATTTTGTTTGTTACCAAAAGCGGTAAAATAGGGGCTATATTGTGGTGTACAAGTACTATAGATTGGATACAAGATAGTGTGTAAAGGAGAGTGATTGTAGTCCACGATAGCTAATGCGATGCAAAGAAACTGTACGAAAATGCGATACTTGTCCGTCCATGTAAAGTAAAGGTATAAAGTAAAAATCCGAATTAGTACGAGAACTCCTCCGAAACGAGGTCAATGTAACCTCTTCTATCACCCTTCCGAACTCGAGCAGGATTGATCTGGTTAGAAATAGCCTTGCGCACCATTGCACCGAAAGAGGTAGGCCCACAACCTGCAGAAAAATTCAACACTAATCGTGACGGAGCGTAAGACAACTTACAGGCAACGATTACAGATCCATTAGACCGATCGACTTCATCTTTCAGAATCCGATCTATCCTAGGTTTACCCGGACGGGCATGCTCGGCAACAACACCCAAATCACGCATCTCTGGTTCGTTCAAGTGCAGTTTTTGTCCATAAGTATCAGTGTCCCCATCTCTAGTGGGCGTTTCCAAGGTATCGGCGCTCGGGGACATAATCGTTTCAATTTCGTTAAAGGAGGGACTGAGGGGGCTGAGGGGGCTAAGGGTAGGTGTCGGTGGGCGGAGAGGAGAAGAGCTATGTAGGTGAGAGTCGGTAGAAAGGTACGAATGACGGCGATTATAGTCACCCGGAGACAATGGCTTCAAGCTAGCCAGGTCTCCTTCAACTGCAGAGTCTGATGATGCATTTCTCGTGTGAGTAGGCTTGTTTCCATGCGTGAGCAGTCCATCTGTAGAGTGTACTGATTGCCGCTGGAGACGAGCAAATTCATCGAGTTTCTCCTTCATTTGAATTGCCTGAGAGAACTTCCGCGTATGTGCACGTCGATCCTTCCCAACTTTCCGCACGCGGCGATTAAGCTGGGCCTCTCCGGGAAGTGTCGTCTCGTTATCACCATCAAAATTGGTCAGGTCGAGCGTGTAGTCCTCCAGTCGTCTGACTGACACATCGCCTACATCGCCCTCATCACCAAACTCTCCGGCATAGTAGCTGAGATCGACATCATCCCCATCGCTTTCAGATGAGGCAGGCGAAGCAGGCCGGTGGTTAAAGCGAGGCGCAGGAGGGGTTAATTCTGAGTCGAGTTCAAGTTTCGGCCGCGACGGCTGTCGACGAATTTGTGGATGGGAATTAGTCACAAAGATATCCACATCGAGGCCGGGAGAAGGGATCATGGACATGCACCGACGAAGGATCGATGCACACCATTGAATATGACCTATTGTCAGGAATGAACAAAATGAAATAAAGATATAGTCTTTCAACGTACCGTATTCTCGGATGAGCCACACAAATCGTACTCGTCTGGTAGCGAAACCTTTCCGCCCCCATCCACCGACCCGGCCACCGAGATGTTTACCATCCCGACCCGCCAAACAAAGACAGACGTATTCAAGTATTGACAAGCCAAAGCTGACGCCAGATCCGGCAACGAAGATGACAACAGTCGCATTGTCCTCCCAACGTGCACGTACGGCGCTTCCAAAGGGTCCGTCTATGAACATACGCATAAGTACACCGTTCTTTGGCATAACCGTTCCATTCGGGGGGTTTTCGCCCGGAGGATGGTTCTGGCCCTGGCTCAACAGTTTAATGGTATAATCCCATAAATCTCTCGTCCACCCAGCTTTAGATCTGACCAGAAAGACGATGGCATGGCCCGAATTTGAAGAGGCCTGCTCGTCGCATATAGATGCAACAGTGAAAGGGTGACTGACAAGGCGTGATACTGAAGGGACATTAATCAAGAAGTGCTGGCCAGGAGCCCAGGACAGGAATCCCGGAGATATATATGTTAGGCGCACCGTAGCTCCAGAAAGAAGCTCAACATGTGCATAACCTGGAGGGGGAGAGTACCGTAGCGCGCTGGTGGGCTCCATTAGCGAAAGGCGAGAGTATCGGTCAGAAAGATAAGGTGAAGGGGATGGTGGGTATGACTCTGAGGGAGGGTGTGTGGATGGGCGCAGTATCTGGCATTCGGAGTCCACCGCCTTGTGTGTTGGTGAAGCTACAACGATGGCTGGTGCAGAAGTGGTATCTCTGCCAAAGAGGCCGTTTGTATAAACCCACCAAGTGCCGCGCCATACACGTTCTGCGATCCAGATGGCCAATGCAATCCAACACCACATGGCCACCGGAGGGTGATGAAGGGCAGCAAATATCAAGGTGAGCGGCACGAAAGCGACATGGCCAATGTAGAAGGCCTCGTAGTGATGTTTCCGAATTGGATGAATCGAGAGAACCACGAGTAGCGTCATAAGGATAAAGGCCTACGGTTCAAGTTCATGAGCAGGTATATGACAGAGACGGAGAAGATACGTACTACCCACCCATACAAAAACTTGTCGTACTGCCAGGCATACACAAACGCATGTTTTCCGGTCAAGTCGCGGGTGTCCCTCGATAGCTGAACGCTCCAAAACACAACATGAAGAAGGGTTATAAGGTATATAAGTCTGCCGGACCAGCGGTGGAGCCAGGATAGCTTATCAAAGTGGATCTGAGTGGTAAATGGAAGGGCAAAGATGGCAAAAGGCGGGGCCTTGAGGGCGAAGAGGACACAGAGCGGGAGGAGGCAAAAGGCAATGATCCCTGCCCTACCGCCCGCTGTCCACCAAGCTTTGTAAATGGTATACTGTGGCTGCCAACGGGTAAACTGGGAGACATCGTAGGAGCGAGTGGATAAACCTGGATTGGTGACGTCGAAGAGACCATCGGCGGGATTAATGTAGTCCGGGCCGGCAAAACAGAGCAGAATGGCAACGATTGGGAGTAGTGCGAGGCACAGCAGCTGGCCGTTCGGCGGCAGAGATACGGGGTATTGATTCCGTTTAAGGGCAAGCTTTCCTCTCCAGGTCCGTCTCCGTATTGCCCACTTGGCCCAGTAGGCGCCTGCTGTGCCACCCCGGAACCGTGTGAGGTGGAAAAGGGTGAAAACAAGGAAGACTGCGGCGATGCAGAACCAAAATATATAGGCATATCGGCGCGAGTCATCACTCATCATGTGTATTACAAGGTACGCTGTGATCCACTGCTCATCATTGGTGTACACAGGTGTCGTTGGATTGGGATTTACGGCCTGGAATGACGAGGACATGGTGGGCGAGAGTTGTCCCGGCTGGGGTGGGCACTGGGTATTTAAAATAAAAGCGTAGCACCGAGGCTGCGGATGGTGAGAAACGGCGACGAGCTAGAGTCGGAAATTACAGGAAGCTGAGGGTAAGGTCATGAATGTTTTAAATAAAGAAAACGGAAGGAGGGAGTGGAGGCGTATTGCCTTGGTGGATCGTAGTCTAAGTCTAAGTTCCATATACGGCACGTGATTTTCACCCCGCCGCGTCGCAACAAGGCGAAGCCAACCCATCGTGAGAATAGTAGGCGGTGCAGGTCTGACCTCGGATTAAAGTTCAAACATTCAATGTTCAGCTTCAAGTAGCAAGCAAATATTTTCGCAGCGCTGCCAAACTTCAAAGAGCTACTCGGCGACGGCTTCGGGGTAGATCGGAATCGGATAATTGTTCAAGACCCTTCAAGGTCGAGAACATTCGCTTTCATTGCACCCCCGCAGCACCCAAGCTTCCTCGAAGGAGTTTGTGGAAAGAAGATCCGGTGATCTCAGACATCATGTATACATTGTTCCAAGGTCTATTTATGTATGCACGAACAGATAACAACAATAAAACCCCAGTGAATTCGTCGTAATTCAAAATCTGCCAAGTCCTCAAGCTTAAGCTAAGCCACAATCTCTCCAGAGCGGACCTATCGCAGTGGCGTTCGAGAACATCAAGTTTTCCAGACAGGGGACAACATACCTCTTTACCAGTCTTCTTGATTCTAGCAAGAACATCCTCGTAGGGGATGCTTCCCTTCACAATGACTTCTTGCGTATCCAGGTTGACGGAGTAGTCATTCACACCTACATTCAGAACCCATTTAGTACGGAAGACTCGTGACAAAAATTACGGCGCTTGCTCACCGTCAAGCTTGGCCTTTTCAAGGACACGAGTGACAGCGCCTGAACATCCAGTGCAGGTCATCTGTTTGCGCTTGTGAGCAATGAAAACAGCAGGTCTCAGGCACGATTCACCTTGACATCGAATTTGTAGGTTTGCTCGACCTAGAGAAAAGGTAAGCGCCAAGTAGATGTGCCCAACGACAAGACTTTCCATAGTGATTACCTAGTCTGAAAGTCAGCGTCAAGTACAGCACAAAAGGTATGTTCCCTCACAAAAAAGGTTGAAAGGAAGTAAGGGGATAGACAAGAAAGTCAACCAGATATACACAAGAGAATTGGCGAGGGAAAGGAAAGACGTGGACGCTGTTTATCAAGCGCGAGTGTGTTTATAAGTCAGACTCGCCATCAGATCGCGTCATCGATCTGACTGTGCCCGCATTCGGAACCGTCCCTTTATGAGCTATATCAGAATATGCCTGTACTTTCTTTGGGCACCACGGACGCATCGCTCCAGGGTCATTGTCGGGAACGGGGAAACAGCGAGCAAATCACAGCGTACCCCCGTGAATGTGATACAGAGACCTTCTGCCCACAAATATCCGTTATTAAGCCTCTATTATACAATCAAGTGTTTGAAGGGTCATCGATGAGAACTTCGTCCTTCAACCATCTCCATCTGCTCGTCTCCTTCGGTTGCTACCGCCTGCCAACCATCGCTTGCGCGTGGTCCTCCTCGTAATCGGTCAAGACAAGGATAAATCCAAGCTGGGAAACCATCAGTTCACACATTCATTCTCGGGGGAATTACTCACCAAACATCCGTGGTGTATCCCTATCTCTTCGGTGTGTGATGTAGTACACGGGAATGCCGGCAACCACAAAGCCTACGACGAGACGTTAGTTTCCCAGGGTACCCACAAATGTTGCCGTGCATACCAAGGACTGCGATTGCGGGTAGCGGCGCAGCAATAACTGGCATGCAAATGAGAAATAATGCGACCTTCGGTCAAAGTTATGGTCAACAAGTCGGATTATACAGGTAATATACTTACCGCACAAAATATTAACGGTGTTATTATCCAGGTTTTATAAGGTCTGTGTCCGTAGATCAGATGATGATTTAGAGTCAAGATACCCTGTGTTCAGTTTTACCTTTCTAGCGTAGGTTCCTTGACCCGTAATATAACTAGTCCGAGAACCTGACCTGATAGGTGAACGGATGTATTTCAACGTCACTAAGAACTCACAGTGAGAAAATAGAATCCCCATGACGCTACAACAGAAAAGTTTATGAGAGAGCGAAACCCGCCACCCACGAGGATGAAAGCCGTCGTAATAGCCGTTTGCAACAGTGTAGCATTCAATGGCGTCTTCCTTGTCTTGTGTAGTCGCCCAAAAAGAGAAGGAAGATACCGTTCTCTACCGGCGGCGTAAATGAGACGTGAGGATGTGAAGAATGATCCTGTCGGAAACGCCCGGTCAATTAGAGTCACGGGCTTCAAAGAAGGGAGCCACACGCCATTTAAAGCACCAAAACATGAGAAGGCCACCATAAAAGCGAAAACTGTGCCCCCTAGGGGTCCAAATAGTGCCCGTCCAAAGTCCATGGCAACTGTATTGCTCAGACCAACAAGATCCTATCTCCAATGTTATTTCCAAGGCTTCAGAGGACGACAAGAACCCACTTTATCTAAAACCACGAAGTAGGAGACATTGGCCAGCAGAAATAAGACCTAGACAAGCAACCAGATCAATAAGTGAAGGTCGCAGGTAGAATTCCTTACAGACCGTGACGATAGCCATGCTAGAATGTATAGTCCGGGGAATATTCTTTTGTGGATTATGCATCTCCCCTCCCACATAGTTTGCTTGGTCCCAGCCGTCAAAAGCCCACAGACCCGAGTAGAGTGCTAACGAATAAGCAGACGGACTCTTGCTGGATCCTTCAAACCACGGTTTCGTGAAAGACTCCGCGGCTCTTCCGCGAGCGAGTTGAATTATGCCTAATGCTGTAATCGAGATCTGCATGTTGAGTTCAGCAACAACATGTATATACCACTTGCACCATAACGTACTAAAGCAGCTACCTGAAGAAAAAGTTGTCTCAAGAACAAAAATACGGGCATTGGGCAGTTTAATACTGACTTTTGCTGTGGTGAACACGACGGCGACACGAGCACCCAATTTACGCGTCCAGATGCATAACAGAGTTACAGCCAATACTGCGCCTATGGCAGTAAGTTTGATGGCCCAGTCAGGAATATCATCCGGCGATACCTCAGACCGCGTAGTATGCCAAAATATCCGATTGATGTACTCTGCAAAAATAAGGCTGATCACTGCATTACCACCTTAACAGCTGGATTAATGAAGTGTCATTGATCAATAATATCAGATGTCGCACCAGGTTTAAGTCCAATTATAGCCGTCCACGCGAAGAGATATGAGATGAGGGGACCATAAGCGTACGACAGATAGGCTTGCGCGCCACCGTTTTGTGGTATAGCGGATCCCAGTTCCGCAAAACTACTTGCTCCAGTCCATGCTAATAGGCCAGATGCGAGCCAAACGGCCAGACTTGCACCAACGGTGTTGGTGTTCGCGACCACGACACCTGGCGACGAACTGGAGAAAGACATTATGTCAAACGTCAAGTGAAACGAAAGGGTTTGACCGACAATATTCCCGACCCTATCTGTTATAGAAATGAGTGTCAAAGAGTGGACACGATTTTGCAGAGCGCACACCTGAAGTCCAACGACAAGAGCAATCCCTAAACGAAAGCTAGGTGAGATGCAGTGTACCGCACCGTGACTGATGTCATTCACCATTGAGCAATCCTATGTTCTTGTCGCCGGATTCGCTGGCTACAAGTTCGGGATCCGTCAGACTCGAACTCAGAGGTAGAAGGTCTTGCTGGAAATCAAATCCATTCACAGAATATGACCTTCCTCTACAATACATTAAAACCGATCCCAATCCGAGCGAAAAAGACACGTACCGTCCATACGACGGCGGCGTGGCGAGGGGACCTTCCGAAATCTCGAGGTTCCTTAGAGAATCTTCTGAGTCGCGTGAATTTCGTGGAGAAAGAGTTGGAGAAGTGGTATAATCGCCATTCAATGGTGACCTGAGAGAAACATACGAAGAGGGCATGGAAAGATTGGAACGAGAATGGAACTGTTGAAATTGAAAATTCGATGTTCGGCCCTGTTTATTTGTCCGTAATTGGCAGGGCCTTCGCGCGGAAGTCTGTGATTCCGACGTTGCCCGCCTTTGCAAGAACCATGATGCTCACTCGCGCTGTAGGTTTGGGACCAGCCCTCAGGCAAGCTGCCTTCGCTCCACGACTGGGTATGTACGGCATTTCTTTTCTTTCCTGCCTTCTCGCTGACTGTCTGCAGTTCGAAGCCAGGTTGTAGGCCGGAATCTCATTGCCAAACGGTGAGGCAATCTTGTGCACGGGAACGCCTAGGCTCATACAGGTCCACCAGGAATGTCCAGATCCAGTCACTCCCATCTACAGCAGCTGCAGAAATTCTCAACAAGCAGCGTCTCAAACGTCCCAACAGTCCTTTCGAGATCTACCAAATTCAGCTAACGGCGGTCACCTCTATTGCCAATCGTGTCACTGGCGCCTGCCTTAGTGCTCGTGCGTATCATGGTGCTCGGATGGATTACACACCATTAACTGGGCTCTGTAGTGCTTTATGGTTTCTCCCTGGCCTACCTCGTCGCTCCAGGGACCTTCGACAGCACTCATATCGTTGAATTCGTGGGCGGCCTCCCTGATGTTGTCAAATACGCGGGAAAGACCCTTCTTGCTGCACCGTTTGCTTACCATAGCTGGAACGGAGTGAGGCATCTTGTTTGGGATTCGACGACCAAGTGTATGTTCTCTCTCCCCTATTTATCTAGCTAACCGCTCATCCTCCTTTCTAGTCCTTTCCGTGAAGGGTGTCTACAACACTGGCTATGCCATGTTGGGTGCTGCTGGACTGTCAACCATTGTACTTGTATTTATGTGAATGAACTCGTGGAATTGTTTTCTCAACTTGAGAGGAAGGCACTCAATTGTAGCATATGTAGAGAATAGAATGGGCAAATAATCGCTCTTGGAATTTACCATTAGTACTAGTTGACATATGCACGTGCCGTCGCGCATCAGCCTGGACGCGCCTACCCTTGACTTGATACTTCCACGACCTTCCAAGCACCATGCTCGTATCCATCACTTGAACGTACAATTTGCTGCCCGAAACGCGTACGATAAGAAGACATGCGCTTTCGAGCCACTATCGACAATGTTCCAACTTTCTTCCGTGTGTACCCTGGCTTGTATCCTCCGCTGTGGACCCATTTTCTTGCAGGTATCATACAATCCATCGAGAAGCTCCAGAAGAGATGCATCATAAGGTTTACGGAGGCGAACATGCATCTCATCTGCAATAGCGACACGAATGAAGGCGGTATACAGGTCTGGTCGTACGTCGGTGCCACCTTTGATATCTATGCGTTCAGCTTAGTTGGACCAGCCAAATCAAGGTCGAATCAATATTCAGCGGCTACCGTATCCAGTCGAACGCGTCAAACGAGATCACTGTGGCTTTATTCTCGGAAGCTCTCCTTGCTGCCCTCAAGTCTGCGACATCGTCTACCGCCGGTACATTGTCTTCGTTCGAGGCTGAAGAGGTCGTCATGAAGCTCGCAAAGAAGAGTGACCAGGCTGTACTCAGCTTTGATATTACAGGGATGACCAGAGTAGGCCGACGGGTCAAGGTCACACACGATGTCAAAATTGAAGTGATGAAGCCAAGCGACGTTGAGAGGTTGAATGAACCTATGTGTCCTGAGCCAGACGTTCGTGATTGCTTGTTGCTTGGCCATCACTTATACTGACAGAAATACAGACCCACATCCTCCTCCCGCCCTTGCAGAAACTACGAACAATCGTCGATCGCCTCCGGCCAATGTCCAATGTACTTGGAGTGCGCGCAAATAATAACGGATGCCTCCAGCTTTCTATACACACTGAGAGTGTTAAAGTTGACACTGAGTGGAAGGGATGTACTAATCCAAAAATGGGTGCGTAATGCCTTCTAGCAGGGCTTCGTAAGTCTGAGGTTGTTCTTCAGCACGGGAGCACGCATCTCAACAAGAGGATCCTCCTCCAGATCCAGACGAAATGTTCGGCGTCCTCGTCTCCATCCGTAGTTTTATCAAATTTCTGCAAAGTCATGTTGTCTCAACTACTACGATTGCTTGTAAGTCATTCCTAGTGGTTCTCAACTATATCGATCTTGATCTCCTTCAGGTATATGCCAGAACCACTGTATGATACTGTATGTGTATATCGGAGATGTGGCTGATGCGGGAGGGGTGCTGACTTTTTATATACCTGCCATGCTGGACGATGACGGTTAGATGGCGAGTTTTTTCTATAAAACTTATTCTGTCTCGTAACCTAGTCAATAATCACCCCAATAATCGTTCGGCAGAAGTAGGGAGCCACTGTTGTTTCCGATGGTAATGTGGGGCTGTCTTCTAGTTCGGTGTAAGAATGCTTTGTATACTTTACAACATTAACAGGATGGTATGACGGCAGGGTACTTTTTGTGTGTTTACAACGGATGTTTAACTCGAGCGAACATTATCCAAAAAGGCTTGAGCTACAACGGAATGAATTTCTGTGCATCGTTCTTGGCAAAGGCCCATACACTGGACAACAAATATAAGGAGAGATACCAAATGGACGTAGGATTGATGTACCTTGAGAACTTCCTCAGGTCGCATTTGCCCATTCTGCCAGACACTTGTGACCATTCCTAATGCTGGTATAGTCGATAGAATCAGAGATCCACTGGATGCCTGAATTTCAAGAGCAGTCGGATCTAACCAAATATCTTGTCCGACGAGGGCCTGTGTGATGTTCGATAAACCCCATGGAACGTAATACCGTGCTTACCGCCGAGCAAGCCACAACGAGTCCAAACATTTCAATCCCAGCATCAGCCAAGGCAGTACTAGCTGCTACTGAGCCGGAAGCAATGCACCCCTCTATACCGTCCGCTTCAATTATGACAATGAAAATGTCGATTGTCGATTTTGGTAGCAGCTCTAAGCGCACTGAAGACAAAAGTGCTTGGTGTATAGCAACAGCCAGCGAACGATCTTCGGCATCCTAAAGAAACTATGAATGATTACAGAACTCGAGAGAGAACGAACGAAATGACAACTTACACGCATTGGCGCTTTCCTCCGCTCGCACGAGTATGGAGCAAATTTCACTTCAACGTTCAATCGGCCATTCTCGCTGTATGCAGTGTTTTTTGACTGCCGGGGGCCGTAACTACAACCAATGAATAACCTGATATTTTGAGAACGGCAGAAAGAAATACACGGCGCAGGCAACCTTTGTTTTTTCGGTTTCGATATATGCGGACCCATTTGCTTGTGTTATTAGACCTGGCTGGAGAACTAGAGCACTCGGTTGAATATCCAAGATGAGCAAAAATTTGAACAGAACGCCATACAGATGGGCCGGATGTCGTTTGGATCTCTGCCTTTTCTTGGCATTCCCAGCTTCCATACAGCGTCCTCAGTGTCGTCGTCGTCGTCGTATGTTGGAGGAAAGCTCTCCTCCGGGCCATTGATTCGTCTTCGGTCGAAGCCAGCCTGAGCCATGAAGGTGCTTGCCAAGATCGGTTGGAACTCCGGTGTGCCGTCGGCTGTCTTTGCCCACGATGTCGAAACTCTCCTTCTCCCTTGCAAAGACGAAGAAGTCTGCAGAGTCTGCTCCTTCTCTCAAGCGACCGGCTGCTTTTGCTTCTCTCGACGATGACGAACCCGTTGATGCGGCACCGACATCGTCTGCAGACAAAAACACTGCTGCTGCGAATAAGAAACTGCTGGCCCAAAATGTGCTCACATCCAAGGTGATGAAGAAACGCATGGATGCAGAGAAAAAGGTTGACGCTTCGGTGTACGAGTATGATGAAATCTGGGATAAAATGCAGGAGGCGAAACAGAAGCAGAAAGAGGCCAAGGAGATAGACTCGGCTCAGAGAAAGGTGTGTCAATGTTCTGTTCGTTTCTTTCCTTTACTTATATCCCCAGCCAAAATATATACATGGTCTCCTGCAATCTGCAGCTACGCGAAAACTTGATCATCTACGCGCTGAAGAGAAAATGATGCAACACGAACGTGAAGCTGAAGGCGATGAATTCAAGGACAAGGAGTCCTTCGTCACTCAGGCGTACAAGGATCAGATGGCAGAAGTTCGCAGGGCAGAAGAGGAGGAAAAGCGACGTGATGGTCAGTCAGTCCACCTCCGTACCGCTGACTCGGACTGAATTGTCACCCTCCAGAGTTACTAAAGAAGCAAGGTGGTGCAACGACAGGCATGGCCCGTTTCTACAGGAAACTCCTTGAAGATTCGGAGCAGAACCATGAAGCTACCGTGGCGGCAACGCAGAAGCCTACCATTGGTCCACAGCCCAACCTGACCATCACCAAACCTCCCGACTTTACGCCGGTGTCTGATTTGGAGCTAGCGCGGATCGCGCGACAGCAAGGCAAAGAAGTTGAATTGAATGATGATAATCAGATCGTGGACAAACGAGAGCTGCTGGCAGCTGGATTGAATCTCTCCGGTCCAAACACGAGGAAACTAGGTCGGTCCACTCTGGGTAAACCCAAAGACGGACAAACGGAGGCCATTCAATCGCATCGTGCTGTTGGGACCTCGGCCAGCCGTAGGGAAATAAATGAACGAAGGGCGAGAGAAATTCAGACTCAGTTGGAAGAGGAGCAGGCGCGTTTGGCCCTTGAAAAACGGCGAGCAGAAGAGGAGGCCCGCGAGCGTGTCATTGCCAGGAGGAATAATGAATCGGACGTTCAGAGCGCTCGGGAACGATATTTGGCCAGGAAACGGCAAAAACTGGAGCACTCCGAAAACATCGATACCGAGCTCTCGTAGACTCTTCTTTTGAGATAAGTTGTATTTCTAGTTTACCTGTAATTATTGTCTTACTATGTATACTTATTAGTGCTATATTTGATGGTTTCAATACTCTCTACCGACGTGAACACGCCATTACACCGAGATAAACGCCAGTCTTGTCACGTCAGCGGACTTGCAGACGATGGTCTCCAATCGATGGTATCATCCTGTCAAATGCCTTCAAGACCGCGAGAGCCGTTGGACGATCATCCGGATTTTCGTTCAGCATGGGCTTGATGATCTCAAGTAGTTCTGGGACGCAATATCCGCACATCTAGGCATGCCGATTAAAGTAAACTTTCCACGCTTAAGCCATATGGATAACGTACTTTACATGCCCGGAGCATTAGCACCGCAAGAGCCCATACGTCCACCTTGAATGGATCGCGGCATTCACCATTTTCGCATTCCGGAGGAACTTCTGTGGCTCGAAAACCGACAAAAGATGCACGCTGCCCTAGCTCCAATCGCCGACTTAACTCATAGTCAATGCATGCATAGCGGCCGTTATAATCTGTAACCAGATTTCGCAGGGAAATGTCCAGGTGAGCGATTCGATGCATGTGCATAAAGACAGTGTGCTATCCGAGGTCATCAACTTGAATTCGGGATAGCAAAATGCACACCCACCTCTATGCATTGCCGTAGCGCTCCAAGAAAAAGTCCCAAGCAGCATGGCCCTCCATCTGCAATCAGTTGCGAGGACCATTCTTCCATTACGATGAAAGCCAGGTCATCATCAGGTACAACCACCAGATCAAGGACGGCTGCTGGTTGCGTTAAGCGGGGTACAAGAACAAGAACGTTGCACGCACGAATGCAGTGGTTCATCTGATGATCTCGAATCGGAGAGGTCGAAAGAAACCGTATCACTTCTAGTTCACGGCTTCGGCAGTGTACGGCCTTGATAACAACTTTTGCACCATTTCGAATGCATGTTCCTCGAAACAGATTGTCGCGCTGAGAGTGTATGAAGGTCATCAAAGTGCTGTACACATGTCAACGACAACACGTACTAGCCCGGCATCCGGACAGAGAGCATCGTCTCCATGTGATAAGCGCGCCCTTGTCGAGGACGGAAGTCGGTTTACTCCGTCCGCAAAGTGGTCACAGTAATACTGTTTAACGTCACGGACGGTGTCCAAGCGAAATCCTTTGGAGAGCAGCAGGCTACGGTAGTCGGGCCAGTGTGGAGAAACGCGACAGTTCACATCCTCCTCGTCCATGGAGGAAGAGGAGGAAGCGGGGGACATTGGCTCATGGTCGTCCTTGCGCCACGCGGCGGACATGTCCTGTAAAATCATCGAAGGGGAATACAAGGAAGAATGGAAAAAACGCAGCCTCTATATGAGGACAAATTTAAGCCACGGCAAGGTCGTATACAATACCATCGAGAATGACGGGGGTAGGAAAGAAATTCCATTGGGAGTAAAAGACAGAAGCCGCGCCCGGAAGATCGCATGTTCGCAATCAAGGAGCGACAGGGTTATAACCATATTCTGAAAGACGGTTGTTTGATGCCCTTTTTTTTAAGCGAAAGAGGCAAAACGTTCTCAGGAAACAGCGCTAAAAGTGATCCACAGAACTGGGGTTGCTGGAGGCGAAATAAGTATCCTGCAGCTTCCCCACGACATTTAGAATGTACGTAACGCTGGAATGACCCCCTTCTGAGTCAAGGCAGCCGTGTCAGCACATGAATGGTGCTTGGGTGCATAGATTGACTGAACTAAAGAATCAAGATCGGTCACGGTCCGGGGTACTGGGCCCTGGGCAGGACCGCTTTAGGTAATCCATCTGGCACGTGCCGAACTAGAGCTGAGCGGTCCCGTCTCTCGCGTGAAGCCTTGTTCCATTTGCGTCCTTCACCGTCACCATCCATTTCATTTATCCTTGGCTCCCTTGATCCAGCCCTTGCCATGGAGGAGGGTACTAAATCAAAGAAGACCGTTTTTGTAGGGGGAATCGCCGAAGATGTCGATGAAACCGTGATATACGAACACTTTTCCACCTTTGGTATGTCCTTCCATGTTGTGGCTCTTCGACTGTATTAATGGCAGTCCTGCAGGTGATATAATCGAAGTACAGCTGCCTTCGGCTGTAACAAATCTCAACCAACAGTCTGGTCGGTGCTAGGAACACCCCTACAGAAGCCTCGGCTGACTTTGTTGATGCAGAGGCGAAACATCGAGGCTTTGCTTTTGTCACATATGGTTCGTCGGCCGATGCCCAGGATGCCATCGACAATATGGACATGAACGAAATGCGTGGCAAAGTCATCAAGGTTAATTTAGCTCGGCCCATGAAGACACCCATGCAATTGGGAGGAAACAGGGCCGGTGAGCTGCTCCACATACACGTCCTTCAGTTCTCTTTGTGACTCCATCTATTTAGTCTGGGAATCAGAAGAATGGCTCAAGGAACACGCAAAGCCTCTCGCGGAAAGTGGAGGTATGTCCTCCGCAGATATGCCTCAGATGTTCCGGACTTATTTTTTTTTCCAAGGTGTGCAAGGCCGTACCACCCAGCGTGACAGGGCGGAATCCGAAGACGCTAACGAAGACGCCATGCAAGAGTGATGTCTATACACTACTATTATAGCACTGAATGGGTATGTGGATTCGCACCATGCCATTCAACCCATTGACAATAGAACGGTAAGCTTCCGTGTGCAACGTACCTCCGACCCCAATCCTCGGAAATGACACTGAACGCGTTCCTGTATATGTACACGGCGAAGAACGGAAGGTTCGACTGAGAATTACGGTCAATCGGTGTGGGTCTGCGTGGAAAAGCAGCTTTAGCAGGGTCCAAGATTGTCTGGGACAAGGTTGACTATGTCTAGAGATTTCGACGCACCGGTATTTGTTCGTCTGTTATAAACCTCTCGGATTGTCGGCATCATCAAATTGTGCCCGAGCACGTTTGATATCTTCCTGCATGAACAACAGCTCCTCCATTCGAGCCAGCTTCTTGGAGTCGGCTGGCCGTGAAAGAACACGGCGTAAGTCGTCAACAGATAAACGGCCTTTCTTTGCTGAGCCGCCAGCCGCTAGACACTGTGCGACGTCGGTGTCTGATGAACAAAAAAGAAGAGTGAGACACGCACGACATCAGTAATGTATTCGATAAGAATCTCCTCCATCACATTCACGGTATCGTTTGCCGGATTTCTGTCATCCCCAAAGCCGTACATAAGATTCTTCACTATCTCACATTGAGACAAATGGGAGGAGCAGGAAAACACTGCGTACATTCTTTGGTAAACAAGCCTTTCATATTCGACTGCTTTCTCGACCCCCGTCCTGCACCTGTGCTCGTCGAAGCGGTGTTGTCTCGTGCATATGACGGCGTGTAAGGTTGGAATGTCGTAGATCTAGGTACCGTTGGTGTCGGTGTCGGTGCTGGTCGTTGCGGTTGTGGTTGTGGTTGTATTTGTGTTGCAGGCCTGACCACTTGCGCACCTGGATGGACGTAGGGATACTGATGATACGACCACGGCTGGTAACCAGCTGGAGACTGGTACGCATAAGGTGTTTGGGCGTAAGCGCCGTAAGGATACGTTGCGGAGGTTGGCTGAGCGTAGTATGACATGGAGGTGAACGTCGAACAGGTGCCGTGGGAAAATCTTACTCAAAGTCACATACTTTAAGTAAATCCCAGAGAATAAGCATATAAGTACAGCATAAAAGTACAAATACAACACAGCAATTAGCTGTGTATATTATCAGTCACTGTCGTTTCCATTCGCACCCGATTCCAACTGCCTCGCTCGCTCCATAAGTTCCTTGATGTTCTGCCACTCGATGTCAATGAACTTTCGCTCGTCAAGCCATTCACAAATCCCATCAGCGTCATCGAGGTCTTCAGGAGGTTTCTTTCCGCCTGCATATGCTACGCGAACAAATCCGTCCGACTGCTTGTGAACATGAAGCTCGTCAACCTCGTTCTCTACAGACTTGAATAGTTTGTACTAGGAGAAATTGCCGTTATTGATTCCAGCGAAGGTGATACCAAAGGAAACGTACCTCCCAATGGGATATTTCGTGATATACTCGCGTGCGTTTGGCACAAAAACGTCCGAAGTAAAATTCGCGTGTCTCCTCCTCATTGTCTTCGTCATCGCTGTCCTTCGGCTCATCAGGTAGGTCCTATGAAGCAATTTACAAAATGTTGTCGGTAGAGAAAACTAGACCTACTTGAAAACCCAATGGATCATATGGTGAGCCGCCGAGCTGCCCTCTCAAAGTGGATAATCTGCCGCCCAAATGGCAGGCATCGCACTGAGGAAGAGCAAAATCGAGTTTGAACAAGTTGAATTCTGGACACGTCTCCAACGATTTCTTGAATTCAGGTCGCCACACAGATGATGCAACAAGAGAATCCCTCAGGCCGATGAGTTTTCTCCGAGCAGATAGCAGCGCCACAGAAAAGTAATCATCTTCAAAGTCCGGGTTGAGGAGTGATGGATAGAAAGGTGTGATCTTGACTTGCCTTTCATTAAGCGCTTCATGAAGTCGTGCCTCTCAACAGCAGGATGAACAGCTATATGGACAAAGAACTGGAAAACAATCTTGAATTGGTGCGTAAGGTCTTGTTGGGGCCTAAACTCGGCGGGCAGCAGAGCCGCGCCATCTCCGTCATCTTCGACGATGAAATCAGACGACTTGTCCGAGTCTCCGGATTCATCGAAAAGGCTGTCATGCTCGCTTTCTGGTTTCGCGCCTTTGAAAGGTCTGTTACTGTCGTTCTCGGACTCATCCTCCTGTTCCTCTGAGTCTGTCGATTCCATTGGCTTTCCCTGTTTCTTTCCTACAGGTATTTTTAGAATGCAGGGAATCAAAGCATGGTTGGCGCGTACGTTTCAGTCTCTCAAGGTTGCGTTGAAAAGCCGTTTTCTTATGCCGTGAACGTAAACGCGACTCCAGAATATCTGCGTGTTCAGGATGAAACAAAATCTGCCGGTCGGTAGCAGAATAACGCACGCTCTTCCTCTAGCTCGTCGTCCTCTTCAGTGTGCTCAGGTGGGGACGAACTGCGAGGACCTTTGCGCAATCTACTCCGCCGAACTACTGGAATGTCAGATTCGGAGTCTGAAACTTGCTGGACCGGTTGTGATTTGCTGGAGCTTTTCATTTTGCTGGATTTCAGGGATCTGGGCTTCGCGTTCGACTTTTTCGTTACAAGAGCAGAGGATCCAGAAGAATCTTCGTCGTCGCTTTCCACTACAACTCGCCTTCGCTTTGCTGGAGACAACTTGGCTTCATCGACCAGCACCTTGGGTTCAAATTTTATGCCACCAACGTCCGAGTCCGAGCCGCCTCCGTCGGACGCGTCCACTGCATCGCGTCCTCGTTTCCGTTTCGTGGGTGAAACTGAAGGCTCGGATTCGTGGTCGCTGACACGTTTCGATTTGGATTTCTGAAGAAGAGGGCGCGTCGGTGAAGAAAAATGTCCAAATAGAGTGCCTTGCTTGAACTTGGGCTGACTTTTTTTTGGTTTCTTTGGCGGCATGGTGGAGTAAGTGAGGAGAATTCGTGTTGGCCAGAAAAGGGAATAGCTGTGCACGTGGCTACCGCGCTTTGACCTCGACTCTCGATCTGTCTTTCCTCTGTCATCCACCCAGGCCTTCAAGCTAAGCTTGAAATCTTCAGTCTTCCTATTTCCCGAGAAAGCGTGTTACCGACGTCGACCCCAAATCTCGTCCTTATCCTCATCAGAAGCATTGAAGGTTCCCAAGCGGAGTTCCTTCGGATTAGGCTGCTCAGCCTGCTGAGACCGTCTCAGAATATTTCTTCCAGTTCTAGATCGGCTTCCGGTGACGACAAACGGAAATACCATGTGGTTCTCGAATCTCTCGACAATTCGACTGCTCCAAGTCTGCTCGGATTCACGAAATTGTGAGGTTTTTTCCCTGGGACTTGCATTACGATTCAACCTTCGGACTAACCATTGCTGGCAGACAAGTAGGCCTTGCCACACACGGACACACAAACGCACAGCAATCAGGATCATTCACATGAAAAGCATTGATCTGGCTCCGCACTGTCCCTGAAACATGATATCTCCTTATCCTGTTGACCCGGTTTCAACAGTGATACGGCATTCGAACCCCACCCATGGTCCCGCCTTTTGGCACCGTTATTTTGCACGGAGATAGAGACAGCCACGCATTTTACCGGTGGGTATTATAACGAACGCTATTAAGATCCAGCTCCCTCTAACTCCGTCCCAGCAGCTAGCATGATGTCCAGCGTTGACATTATTCCACAGGAACTGGTCGACTCCATCATCGATGAGATCCCAGTCGAGGATTCCGACACCCTTCGAACCTGCACGCTAGTCAACCATTCCTTCTTTCCCCGTTCCCACAAACGACTGTTCTCGACCGTCGTCTTGCGCAGCTGCTCGTATAAGCATGCCAATGCCAGTATTGATCCTTATCGACGTTTCATGCGTTTTGTGTCTCGCTATGCACATTACGCTTCGTTGGTCAAGGATATACAACTGCACGACATTTATCTACCTGTTTCAGGCTCTTGGTTTACCCAAGATGACACCGTAATACCGCAAATCCTCTCACATCTGCCGCACTTGGAGTCCATATCTATTTCCTCATTCGACTCTTGTCTCTCTTTCCCTATTATGTCCGCTCTCCGTGATCTATTTGCCTCTCCGAAACTCCGGAGTATTTCCTTTTCCAAGGTCCTGTTCTACAGCCCATCATATCCACTGCTATCTTTATTCTCGCGTGCTTCGGGTCCAAAGACTATCCATATCCAAGGTGGCGTCTCCTATGGCACACATGATGAGAGTCCGCTGCCTTCAAAGAATCATATATCCTGCCAGGTAGACTCACTGTCTATCAAGATGTATCCGGCTGCAGCGGCCGACTTTATCGACTGTCTCCTAAGCCGCCGCTCAACCGTCGACGTCAGCTCCCTTAGGAAACTACATATATGGACAACATGGATGAAACATGCAGCCATTTTCAATCAACTCTTGGCCGCTACAAGGAGCACTTTAGAAGAGCTCGTCATTCATACTTCTAATTCTTGTGAGCATGTTCTTCAGTCACATTATGCTGTTTCTCATTCACATATGTCGTCAGCATCGCGTCAACTGGATATCAGCCATGTGCCGCGCATTCAGTGCTTTGTCATGTGCTTGATGTCGAATTTTCCCCCACCTTTGACCGCATTGGCAAGACTCTTTGGTAGGCCCAGTGAACGGTGCCTCATGGAAGAAGTAGACTTGTATCTGCTGGTCAAACCTGACATGCTGCTTCAGTTTCCATCTTCTGATGGAGCGGCACTGGATGATATTCTTGTCAGTGTTCGACGTCGTGTTAGCATCTACATCACGATTGACTCTCCCGATGTATACGAGAAAATGAAGTATGAGCGGGCGAGTGTGAAGAAGGTCATTGAAAGTCTTCCCAGGTTGCATGCCAAGGGTATTCTGACAGTCGAAGCTTCTCGCACAGTGCGTTTCTATCATTGAGTATCTTCCTAGTCTTAACACTATTTTATGTAGATACAAGATGATGCCTTTAGATAATGATTATAATTATGTTCCCAACATGTAGCTTTTATGTTCCTAACGTGCACTTCTCTCGCCTACTTACAGCATGTATAACAGTGATGTCTTGGCTTAGCTGCCTTAATGTATCATGAAAATTTGAAGTACATATATTGTCTCCTTGCAAAGACTCGTACGCAGTACCAATCATCAGAGTTTGCAGGTAAACTCATCATCTCCGTACTTGTTTACCCAGCCTTTGATTCCCCCCTCGAGAACGACTGCTCGGCTTTCCGTCACTCCTTGTCTATCGAGTTCATCCTGGTACCAGCCCGCTGAACGTGGTCCGCGACCACCGGGCTTGCAGCTGTTGCAATGGAAGACAACGAGTCGGTATCGCGCGAGAATGGGTGTCACAGCCTGCAGAGTCGGATAGAAAGAATGTGCTGGGAGATTGATAGCCCCTTTGATAAAGGATCCCTGTGAAGCGCTATCAGAGGAGGACTAAAGGAGCAAGACACGCCCTGCTCACTTCAAAATCGGTACGGCGGACATCTACAACCAGAACACTGGTAGATTCGAGCAACAGAGCGTGTAATTTTTCGGCTGATATGCCATCGGGAATGGATTTGGGCTCCGGGAAGGCGTTGTACCAAGAGACCTCAGCTGGTTTTAAATCTGCCATCGATGACTGTTACTTGGATTATATCGTGTGCTATCGGAAGTAGTAAAAATATGCCTGCCGAACTACTCGGCACTACATTACGAGTAACATTATTTGAAAGAGCAAGTATTCAATTATTGCCGTTCCTAAAAATGTCTAGCATGGGACATGTTAGGCTGAGTTGTCTTCTGTAAGGGTATGAGGAGCCTACCCAATGTATCACTTTTTTGCAGCAAGAACAAACGCAAAAATCACTGCTATGAGCGCAACCATACAAGTTGTGATAGCAGCGATGAACATCCTCGCGACTGGGTACTTGCCCTTCGTGAGAGCGTTTTGTATTGAAAAAAACCTCGTCGCGCCAATAATGAGTAGGACCAGCGATAAAGAGATAGCAGTTGCCCCCAAAGGACGAGCATATCTCTGTGTCGCGGCGGAGGATAGAGGGGATATTGAAGAGGCACTGGAAGAGACAGCGAAAAGCTGGACGATGGCGACACCGACGGAAGTGATGACAAGAGACGTCCGTACGTAGGCAAGGAAGGTGCGCTCAGAGGCGAGGTGATCTCTTGCGACGGAGCCATTATTGGTGAGAAGGAGGTTGACGTGCATTGAGGTCACTGGCGAAAAGGAGAAATTCCGAATGTTTCGAGTACTGCATAAGGACAGGCTGCGACATACCGGTACGTTCACCGGTACATATACACTATATCCCTTTATACCATATTCTTTGAGAATCTATTGAGGGATGGATTCGTTGACGTTGGCAAGGGTAGGTGGTGGTCAAGTTCCAAGGATGATCCAGGGAAGCCGCTATCTTGCTTCTTCTCTGCATCCATCATGTACTCAACTTTCCTCGACGTACTCCTGTAATTTACCATGGGTCACGATTCTCTTCGTATTGACACTGGTTTGCACAACACAGTCCCTCTCACGAGCGACGTCCCCGCAGACAGGTCGCCCACAGTTCCGTCGTTTCGATTATCGACCTCTCCCAGCGAAAAGCCACCTCCCTCGCCGACGGGTATCGACGAGGCTCACCCTCCCAGCTTCCGGAAGACATATGGAACACGAAGCAATGAATCCCGAAAGCTTCTCGCCCATGTATTGGGCCAGCTCGCCAATAGAGTCATGCCGCCCAGCGTTTATGACATTGCAACCGCGACAGACCAGACCGGAGAGAAAGGGTTGAGCAGACTTCTCAAGGGTGGTGTGAAATTCGGCTCTGGGAAGCCACAGAACAGCAGGGCACCGGGAGACGATGATGAGGACGCCGAAGTGGATAAGGACTTTACTCCGGACGCGACATTCGATTTCATGTCCCAATTGAAGGACGTATTGATGATTTCTGTCCTCCGAGGGTGGCAGATATTTGACGAAGGGTATGTACTATATGCCTCGTGTGTTTGTTACGCTAAAATGTACGTAGGAGCACAGATGTCAAAGCTGAACGGCAGTACAGTGGAAAAAGCTCTTCGCCGTTTCGGAGGTCAATAAATACCCTCAGTCCTAGCGGGAAACGCTCTAGGTCACCATCCCCAGCGTCGGCATCTGTCGGAGGCCTAGTCCATTCAACTGAACTGCTTTCTCAGTGCATATCCATTCTCTCTTCCGTCGTGTCAGAAGATTGCAGGTATAAAATATCCTCGCCAAGGCCGTCGCGTCCTCCAAACGCTCTTCAGGCACTCACTCTGACAGTCGCCCAGTTCCTCCTACATGTCCATCGCCGTAATCCCAAGGTGGTATCACAAATAGGATTCGCACTTATTCCCGCCTTCTACACGTTCCCACCCGAGATGTATGCGCGTCTTCTGGCATTTTTTGAAGAGTGCATCATACGCGGCATTTTAGATGACTTGCGCGAAGTCCAAGGGCTTCAGGATGAAATATCTTTTCAAGGTAACGCTCTTAACTCGATCTCGACTTATTAGTGGAACTTACTTTAGTCTGTTTACAGCTCCAGAAGCTTTCGATGAATCTTTTGGTGCTCCGATGGTCTCTATCACAGTGGACGCAGCAGAGGAAAGTGATATGGAGCATCAGGCAAAGCCGAAGTGGGTTCCTTGGACGGACGCGGTCTCCCCGCGCGTCCTTAGTATTTTGTCTACGAACGCGCCTCTACAGCCCCCTTCAGTCTACTTCCTGGCGTCAATGTCTCCCCCCCTCTTGGCTGCTATTTTGGACAACATTGACTTTGGTCTGGAATCAGCAGCGCCCATCGATGTTCTGCACCGGTTGCACCGGCTCGTAGATCTCCTTGTCACGGCCAAAGTAGACACCTATCTGGATCTACTCGAGGTAGTTGCCTATCATTCTTCAAAGTCCAGACATGCCGCCGCAAGTATGTTATCCGCATTGTGGCCAAAAGGAATGGGTCACGTCATAATCAGTAGGCCGCTCGCAAGTTCTGCATATCTGGCCAACTCCCCGTCTATGAGAGACTTGCTTCAAGACCATCCTTACGACCACCAGTTCTTGCCGTGGCGTTTCATCGCTAGCCACCAATATCCTCAGAACGACTGCCGTTCTTGCAGTAGCCCAATTGATGGATTCGGACTTTTGTGTCCTTTTTGTACTTGTGCCGTTCATTTCGATTGCTACGATCATCCACTTGGGTGCCATCTTGCCAAGTACTCCACAACGTCGGGCGCGAGCGTGCAGAAGGTGGCGTTGTATCGTTTCTCAAACCTGTCGTCCAACAGACGAGACCATGGTGTTTGGACGCTTCGAAAGCGTGGTCACACATTTCGATATGTCAATTTATTCACGCTCTGTCTTTGTTCAGCATGTCGGCAGCCTTTGTGGGGGTGCATTGCGCAGGGACTCAGATGTACCTCTTGTCTTCAATTTGTCCACGTTCGTTGCGCATCCTCTCATACTCTGTCAGGATGTCAATACTATGAGTATGACTCAAGCCACATGACAATCGAGTGGAACGCTCTCCGGCAGTCCTGTGTCGACTTCTACGGAGATATACTTTCGTTGTCTCAGGAGGAACTTCGGGGGAGGTGTTTTGAGGAAATATCCATTACGGCCTCCATACTTTGGACTCAGCTACAGCTATTGACTCACGGCGTTGCCTTAGGATCCATTCTCATCACTCATAATGGCAGGGGTCCTGGAGAGTTGACGCCACACAAAGTAGCTGAATTTGAACTCCATCGCGTCTTGCAGACGTGCGAAGATCTGATATCACAGGATGTTCTAGCAGCATCTGCTGCTACAGAGGACTATCTACAAGACAACGGCCTGCAGAGATCCGAACATTCAATCTTGTTTGATTGGTCTAACCTCACTTACATCACCACGACGATTAAATCACCTGCAATAAACCATGCCCTGGGTCCTTCAGCCAGCCAATCGTCCCTCCTGACTGTTACTCAGCCCGATATATTTTCTGCTGTTAAGGAGCCGCCAAACCACCCGTTTGAGATGCTACCCTTATCACACATGCGGGATGTTCTCGGAAAAGACTTCAATCTGCATTCAGACGGAATAGCCAAGTATTTGTTGACATACCTCCATCACTTAGGATTTTTCGAGCGAGTAGACAGACACCCGACCCTCTTCGATGATAATCCAAACGTGAATAGCATCTCATGTAGTTTCCCCCTACCCCTTGGTCTCGACTTGTCCACAGATGTGGAAACTCTTTTTGCATCGGTGGAAGCATGTCTTTCAGATTTGGATCTATCTGTCAACGAAACAGGTTTTCTCCTCCTCAGCAGGCGTCTCTGGCCCAATGGCATGGCATCAGAGTATGCAGTAAGGCGACTGACCCAGGCTATCATTTCATGGGTTTTTGCCGAAGTGAGCCGTAGCATATCTATTCAGCTACATATATACTAAATAATATCAAGGATGACAATCTCGCAACGATACTTCGTGACTACGTGGCGAAGCAGCAAAGCCTTCCTGGCGTTCGAATGGCAGACGATGTCAACCCATGGCCTGAGGCTCGGACTTTGCGGCATGTCCCACCAAGTTCTGTCCATAACGGCGGTGACTACGTAACGGCTAGGCGGTCATTGTTATCCCATTACGCCATCCCATGGCTATCGGCTCTGCACAATGAAGACGCAGAGAACTACGGGATGTTATTATACGAAACATCTGTTCAGCTAGCACAAACATCTCTTTCTGCTGACCTGCTTGTCGCTCCTTCCCCCAATTTCTCGCCAACCACACCGACGAATGCTGTTACGCACAACCGTGATGCTCAATATTTCGACAGATTGCTTCGCCTCATTATTCGTCTTTCTCAAAATTCAGTGACTTTCACTATTTTTGACGACCTATTTGTGCGTTGGTTAGAGGCGGTATCAGCTTCAGATCGTTTCGAAGAGGTATGTTTACCGCCCTGCGTTCGGAGCATTTAGTTAAATATATTCCTCTTCACCCAAGCCTATACCGTCACTCAGTCGCTTGTTCGCACGGGATGTCCAGGAGTCAACTTCAAGAGCGAGTGTATTCGATTCCACAGCGGGTCAAGATACTAGTGATGCTGCTATAGACCCCTGGCGCCGGGTCATCAGTGTTTCCGCCGAGAACAAAGCCGGTCTTCTACGCAGTCTGCGGTGGATATTCGTCTTTGCACGTTCGGGTGTCGACGTGCCTATCCAGACATATTTCCACTTTATCACTTTGATGGAAAAGTTCCAGACGACAGTTACCGAGTCGCTTTTATTCGTCAAGACCGTGATGTCGTCGACGTGGCAAAGGCCAACAAGCCGCTTTGAAATTCAAGAAATGTTTGCCAAACTTCACACTCGTCTTATGCCGGAGGTTTTGCAGACTCTTTCTGGGGGAACACATATTCAAGACGTGTACGGTTTCATTAACCTGTTCTGGCTCCTCGTTAGGCTTCTGACATAGCGATAGGCTTCACTTCATTCGTCAGACATTGGCTACATGTTTGCTACTGTACGGCTGCAACCGAACCAAGGTCACGGAACTGGAAATGATCTACAATGACGAAATCAAAGACATCCCTTCTCGGTCATTTTTCTAGCATTCATGTCAAGTCTTCTTTGGCTTACCTTATTTTCAGGCGCAAGATCAACATCCGCAGCTCGATAGTTTCCGATCCGATTATCGTACCTTCAAATTTTATGTCGGCCATTAATCGATATATGAATACCGAGGTCGATGATGTTTCCTGCTTGATAGCGAAGTTTTTTCACATGTTTCTTATGCGCTCACCGTATCTCGAACCTCATGAAGTAGACAATTTTATCCTCAAGAATGGAAGCATGCTATGTAATTGGTAAGTTCGTATCTCCTGTCCTGAGTGGTCACCGATGGATCCGCCTTAGCGCCTGGCAGTTGTACGGAATTCGTCGACCCGAAATCTCTGCCTTTAGGGCACCGTTCCTTTTGCGAACTTTAGTTGTAGACTCTCAACCTTTTCAAAATACCTTGAAGAAAGTATTCAACGCCGAAGGTGACTGGGAGCTTAGGTTTTTAATCATTCCTCTTCTCTGCGCAACAACTTAACCCATTGCACGCGCTTCTCAGGCTAGAAGGTATCGCTCGACTATTTCGCATAATCTTGGATTCCCCTAGTCCAGACTTCCAGGTCGAGGGTAGACAATGGAAGTCGAGCGTTGGTGACGTGTTTTACTACTTTTTTGCTTCTCTTTGGGCAGACAAAAAAGTATGTGTCCTTCATCTCCTTCCGACATGATTGAATAATTCCCATGTAGGAAGAAATACGGCTTTCGGTTGACACCCTGGTTTCCAATATGCTCGCGGTGCATTTTCATGCGATATCCTCATGTTGGGACGAAGTTCTGTATAAGTCGCCAATCGAAGAACGTGTCAAATTGGTGTCATTCCTGATACAGTTGCGATCGCATTTCCCCACCTGGCAGGGTACTGTTGATTCCTCTTTGAATCGTCATTGTAGCTAACCAAGTGGACCTAGTGGTGTCTTGGGAGGTCATTATCGAAACACTCCTCGAAGATCAATATGATGAAAAAGAAAGCGGCGATGGGCCTGCCGCTGCGCACCTGGCAAGTCTCTTCCTTTCCATGTGAATGCCGATTAATCAGGTCTTTTGGAATAGTCTATGTATGGCCTGTCTTCAAAGGATGACAAGGACGACGTATCGCCTGATGAGTCTGTGGGTCCGTCCGATACTACACTTCTTCGTGTAAGCGTTTGATCTCTGATAACGTCACTACAATTTTTTCCTTAAATTAAAGTATCTAGGCCTCTATCCTGCATCTCAGTCTCAGCATGATTGCAGGAGGTATCAAGATAGAGTACAACGATGTGCTTCATATCAAGCACCACTTGGTTAGAGCCTTCGGGTTCGATAAGGTCCAATCGACGCCTACATCGAATGGGCATACCTTCTTCGTCGAGTTTGGCGAAGCCGAAGAGATACCAGAACTCGCATATCCTTGTGTGACGGAGCTGACTGTGGTTTTGGACGCTCATCATGTCCTGAATTTGAACTCAATCAGCACGGGGATACAAGAAAGTGCTGATAGCACCACTCCTCTTCTAATAGGTGCTCCTTATGTAGATGTCTGTCTGGGCCTATTCTGCACGGTTAGAGATCCAGAATCATTACCGGTTCTGATCCTCAAGAGCATGGTTGAAGCCCTAGGCATCATCATTTACAAACACAATTTCGAAAAGGTTTACCTACGACATTTGCAGCAGACTCTGCGGAGGGCAGTCTCGCGTGCTTTGGAGCTTCTTCTTCTGGATATTAATTATGAATGCCGACAATTGGCGCTCTCTGTTGTCCAAGCGTATATAAAGCGATGGCATGGGTCCATTCGTTCTTTTGTTCAGTGAGTACCGCTTTTGTCACAAGAGACTACTCTAATTCGCCATGCAGTTTTGCAATTGAACAGGTCGCGAAGCTCATCGCTTCGCAGAGCCATCTTTCCCAAGATGCCTTAGTAGCTCAAGGCAAAGTTTTCATTGAATCCACCCTTGTAACGTAAGTAAGGTATCGTCGTGCCCGCATATTGAGATAAGCTTGTGCTCGCCAACAGATATTGCAACAACGGAATCTTTACTGGACTCATCCGAGTGCGTATGTAATCACTTTATCAATACTTCCGTTCATTTCTTCCTTAGCGCGACCTGGACCCTGAGATCTTCGTGATTCTGAAGCAGGTTACCGATGCAAATGCCAAGGTCTCGCCTAAACTTTCCACTAATCTACGTGAATCCTTGCTGCGAGACACACTTCCTAGGGCCGTAGAGACGGATCAAGCTGCCTTCCAAGCTCTGTTAAAGAACTTACAGAGCTACATAGAGGTGGTATACCATCAAGGATATTCACTTGATTTGATGTCATGTCGGTTCTGCGCCTTGCCTTCTTCCTTTACAACGCTGACAGGAATTCCAGTTGTGGGTCAACATCTAGTTCACCTCGCTCGTCGTTGTTTAGACTGGGCCTCAAATGCCATCAATCCTTCCCCCTTGCTCTCTATCGCGACTCTATTGATTCAGCACAACAAATCCCAAAGTCGAGTTCGTAAGATGCCGCTGAGCAGGTGTCATTGAAGACTGACATGCATTATGATAGGACATGTTGACATATACGGATGCCATCCTTCGAATGACACTGACCAGGTTGGCCGTCGATGAAGAATGCCTTTCTAAACTCATCCAAGTAACTGCCACTCTATACCGGAAAACACAATCAACAGACTCCGTGCCCGGAAATGCAATCATCGCTGTTGTCCTCGAATTATTGTCTGACGGACTCCGTATGAAAGTCCGCGTCCTGCCGATAACGTTGAAGGCAATGCTTGAAGTATGTGACTGCTGTCTATTTGCAACATTTATGAACCCTGAACTTTTAACAGGCTGTAATGACGACGGAGATCGCTGGGCATACGACCCCCGCTGTTTTATATCATCAACAATTTGCGACTATAGCCGATAACGGCTTCCACTTCCTGCAGAACTATGTGTGGACAGATATGCGCTCTGATAGCGACTATTCTGCGTCTCTGACGATAGGAAAATTCATACTCCAAGCGTCTACACATGATCCAGGTGTTATGACTAGAGTTGTTGACCAAACTGTTGAGGTCAGTTGTGTACTACACGTCCCCACAGAGTCTGATTTCATCTCATAGCGATCCTCACGACATTATATGACCATCCGGGCGTGGAACGTGCTCATTCTGGCTGCACTCATGGATCCGTCTGAAAATTGGATTACGCTCATGTACATGCAACTTCCAACGTTCTCCTCTGCGTACCAGGCTACTCTCAGAGGATACCTACAAGCAGGTACGAGCCCTCCGGAATCTGCAATAACGGACATCAATCACGCATACGTGGCCATCAAGTTGTGGCTTATGTTGGCGCAGAAACGAGCTGTGAAAGAGGACGAAGGTTCCATATCTGCGTTCATGGTTTGGAACGAACTGTGGCCCCCGTTCGAGAGTCTTGTCAATGTCTTTGAAGCGGAAGTGCAAGTAGGCCTGTCAATGGTAAGCATCATCAACTACCAAAAGATGGCGGACCGGTTTACAAAGCATACACAGACACTGGCTATGCTTACTTGGTCGACAGTTGCTGAGCTGTTTCTTTTCATCCGAACACTGCATAGCCCTGTGGCTTCAGAGTCGGCATCACATATTGGCTTGCTGAAGCGATTGAAGAGCCTCGGTCGCGGGGAAGCGCATACATCCAAAGTAAATATCTATTTCATGTTGCTCAATCAAGTCTCACGCATAAGTTCTGCAGCTATCACGAGCACTGCGCAGCATGTCCGAACCACCTCCTGAAATTCCTATAGGTAGTCATATCAATCAGGCGGCGAAGGATCTCATCGCAGCGGAGAAACTGAGGATCTTAGAGGCAAGGAGAGAACCGAGATCAGGTAGAAGCGGGACATAGATAGTATCTGTAGAATATAATAATGCATTGCAAGATTTGAGATAGTCTAACGGAGACACATTGAGACAATGTCGAAGATGCCTCCAGTGTAATCACACACCTAGCTATTGTTAGGCAGTGCGTAGTCGGGCTTTTTGAGCCTGTTTTCGCTTCTCTTTGATGACGGTGGACCCTATGAAAAAGCCAATGACTGATAGCCCGACAACCAGGATGAAGGCAGGTAGCCGGACAGCCCATTCTCGAGCAGGGAAGAAATCGTGTATTTGACTGGCAGGATCGAAAAAGGGCTGATTTTCTGCTGAGTATACAAAAGAGAGAGACAAAAACGCCACGCACGAGCAATATTGCCCAAGTTGTATAATATGTGAACACAACGGCTGCTGCCAGCAGCATTGCTCCTCCCAGTGCTTTATCGCTTGTTCCCTGTAATCAAAAAATCTTCAGCCCTGACTATAACAGTAGACAAAGGCTGGTGTCGGTCGCACCATTGGAGTACGAACGTGGAAGTAAAGTTGATCGAGTGACCAAAGCAGGCGACGCGTTGACTTCATTTCCCACCACTTTCACCGGCAAAAAAAAGATCAACTGCTCGCTGTCTCCACCGTCGTTGTGAGCAGCGGTATCCGTCCCAGGAGAGCCTAGACGCTCGTCGCATGGATACCCATGTCTTTGCCTCACTAGCGCATGTCCAAATCCTCTTAGTACCAGTTGGCTCCATATCTCAGCCGACCTTCGACAAATATGTCACAGAAATTCGCAACTTCGAGGCGATTAGACTTGGGGATATACCTGTGGATAGCAAGGACGAGAGAGGTGCGTGCATGTTATATGCTATCGAAGAATACAAGTCCCATTGCAATTTTAGCTCGGTTCATGCCTAACCCTCTGTCGACGGGCCATCTCCATTTGAGCTTTCCAACCCATCCGCCTCCTAATTCGCATATACCCCTCTCGTTGTTGCGGCCGTCTCATTTCCCACTAGCTGTCATTGGTATCGCTTCATGTGCACCAGAGGACACGCTTCCTTCTGTCCTTGCTCAGTTCCATGGCACCCTACTCGACCTCTTTCCAGCAGAGTTTGTGTTCCCACTTGCCAGGAGCTGTTTTGTTTTCGAAGAAGGCGACGGCAACAACAGTACGAATCTGGGTGACAGTCTTCCAGGTTTAGCCGTGATTCCAAGTATGATGGGTAATAAGAAGATCTACCTCGGTACACTTATAGCCGATTTGTGTTCGAATGTCCTGGGTGAATTCGGAGTGCTTGTATGCCTTAACATTTTCCGTTGTCGGGTTAGCTTAACAGAAAGGCACAGGTTCAAGCTCTCGAAAGTCCATTGGGAAATGAATATCTCAACTCATCACTCTTACCGGTCCTCCCTCCGTTATCTGAACTCCCCACGCCTTTGAATGGGAATCGGATACGTGATGCTTTACCGCCTCTATCATCACACAACAGTTCACCCGACATGTCGAAGTCTGGATTCACCCTAGCGTCATCTGCCTCCATGAAACGAACTTCGTCTGCGGGTCATCGGCAGTCCACCATCACAGTTCCTGCCTCAAAGAAGCGGCTAAGCAGTATTGGCGCTGTCTCATCTCCTGGACGATTGTTCAAAGTGTTAGGCGATTTCTTTACCCTCGCAGGCAGAACAGAAGATGCCGGTGTATGGTAGGTCTTTTAATCGGTTTTTACCCCAATGTTCTCATCGGTGACAGGTATACTGAATCACTTCAACTGTTCAGAGCGACGCCCGATCCAGTGTGGCAAGCTTCCGCGTTAGAGGGTCTTGCCACGATATCTATCCTTGATGCCTGGTCAGCCGGACATGGACTAGTCTGTTCATCTCGTTTCCAGTATTCTTTTCTCTGACTTTCCTATATCAGCAAACATCTACGAGCGCCACCTCCCGTGATCCCTGGGCTGATGTTGCCGACAAACTGACCCAAGCCACTTCGCTGTATTACAAGACACCCATCGCCGACATGGACCATCACTCACTTGTTGCTTATCTTTATTGCTGTTGCGTGCTTCGACATTCTTCTCTTCTCTTCTCTGTGTGGTCCGCCAAAGGATGGGGCCCGCTCGCTTTTACAACCATGTTGCAACCTGGAACAACACCTTACCTCCCGCCTACGATATCCTATGAAGACCGTAATTCATGGTCACATTTAGAACGTTTAAGTTCAATTTCGGGCATATCGCGCGTATCTATAGCCTCTGTTATTGCTCAGGCTCATGGTCCTTGGTTGTTACACTTGGACGCTAGGGAGCGAATTGGCGTTTTAGAAACGGTGGCTGCCTTATACTCCTGCTTGGGGTTCAGACGAAAAGAGGCATACATCTTGCGAGAGGTCCTTGGGTGTGTCCTTGACCTAATTGTCTGTGGTAGAGATGAGGATGGTATTGCTACGGCGTCGTATAGTCTTGATGAAAGTGCACAGACTTCAACGACAGATGCTACTACGCCACCAGTACCAGACAGCGCTCAGGTTGGGGTGAGGGTGAACGAAAGTATAGAGGGAAATCACAGCATTTTGAAGCTTCTCACTCACCTTTGCAAGGTCCTTGGTATTGATTTAGATGCTGTAAAGATCGTTGATGCGGACAGCACTTGTTGCTCAACGGATGCTAATGAACCGGATGAGGACTATCAACCCCGAGAGCCCTTCGGCTGGCCTGAGCTGCAAGTTGGTGTTGTCCGAGAAGCGGTGGCCGTTGCGGAGGCATTACCAGGTTAGTGCATAAAATTGTAACTATTTTATGTACTTATTTTTTGTGTTAGATTATCTGGTCGTTGCTCAATTTGCCTTGTCTTCTCTGAAGACTCTTCAAGAAGTGCTGGAAGCTGGCGATCAGTATCATTTTTCCAAGACTGCTCGGGAAGCATTGTTAACAGCACGGCGACGTGGGGACACAAGATTGATGGAATACTGGACAGGGAATCCAATCACCAGCATATCTGTAGCACCGTATGTTTGAATTCTACCTTTCCAGGCGATATCTAATGTTGAGTCTGCTAGACTACCTCTTATACGTCTACCAAACGAGAAACCCATGTCCGCGCTTCGGCCAAGGTCCAGTGAGGTGAACCCCATTCTCACAGGAGGTAAAAACCCTTTTCTATATAACCCTCGACAAGCAGCATTTGGTCCAGTAAGTCGATGTCCTATATCTCACATTAGCACTCACCTCATTGTACCAGCCGAGTCAAACTATGGTCGTACAGAATGAAGTACTCGAATTCGTAATCGAGCTCCAGAACCCCTATATATTCAATCTTGAACTCGATTCTCTATCCCTCAGGTTCGTAGATTGTCATTATCCTTCTTTCACGTATCTAAGGTCCAAGCAGCACCACCGGTGTACCATTTGAATCGACGCCAACGCGAGTACTGATTCCCCCTGAATCAGATTATCGCGTTATCATTTCTGGGAAGGCTACCCAAAGTGGCACACTGACAATTCGAGGATGCATCGTCCAAGCACCCGCAGGGGCCCCTCGCGAATTTGTCATTCCTCTTGCTACTGGTGAAGAACTGGAGCGACGAGCGCGGAGACGCGGGGCATTACAATGCGAGATGGGCCGGTCGAAATATTCTGGATTAGATGCATTCCCTTGGGAAAAGGCCTCGAAACGTGGGAGCACGCAATTGGCGAGATCACCGTCTAAGTTGATCCCCGGATTTTTGGAATGCAAAGTTGTTCCCGAACAGCCCCTCCTGCGCATCCGACGGACGTCAGTGGCGCATGGGGCCTTGATGCTGTACGACGGAGAGAGGTGAGCTGGCCGTGTCTCTACCGGGGCCTGTTCTGATTAAACCTTAGGTCTACCATTCGATTAACAGTAGAGAATGTCTCCTCCCTGCCAGTTGATTTCCTGAGATTGGTATTCGATGACTCTACAATTGCTCCCGCTCAGCAGGCTCTCGCTGAAGGCATCCTGTCTACCTTCGATACTTACGAAACGGAGTACAATTTGATACATCGACCGCTATTCTCATGGAATGAGGACGAAAGTCGAACTATTACTCCAGGCGGCAAACTAACATTGACTGTGCAATGTTCAGGGAAGGTCGGATGGTATGCAATTGTTTCAGCAAAGAAGTCATTCTCTAATCATGCTCTGCAGCACCAGCGGTACCATACACGCCACGTACGCTTGCATAGAACGCAGCTCGGAAACTCCCCCAGAAGTATTTCACACTCGTCAGTTATCGTATCCGCTCATGGTCACCGTGTACCATATGCTGGACTGTCAAGCGATGGACATTCTCCCGTTGCCTTTACACGATGATGACAGTAGACCTGGGAAATCGCAATTACCAAAGAGTGATATACCCGGCTGGTGCTTGTTCTCAATCGAAGTGAGAAATTCTTATGGGACGCCGTTCGAAGTGACTATCGAGAGAGTACAGCAAGGTATCTTTCTACTGATGGGCTCAAGACTGATGACTCACTAATTGTCACAGACGCCGCGTCTGCTAAAACCTCAACCATCATCGCCCCTGGTTCCACTTCCCGGTCAGTGTCTCCATCGAAGGTGTTCTAACTTGGCTAAATTATGATACCGGTCGACAGCCTTGTCATCCCTCTGAGAAAGTTTTTGCTGACCCAGCAACATGTCTCCGAAACTATACCAACCTTATCTGATAGACAGTTCGTGCTCACCGAATCCAAGCTATCGGACGAGGAAGAACGAATCCAGAAGGAGCTCTTTTGGTACCGAGAGGAATTGTTCAAGTCACTGCAATGTCGATGGCAAGAGGTACGCTTGCGTTGACAATTTACTTCTCATACATTATGTTGACGATTTCCAGATGGGTGGTACTCGATCTGGTGATTTGTCATTACGGCAGCAACGGATGACACTGTCGATGCTGAATACGTTGCGCACGGAGACCGCGAGGATTAATATGTCTTTGCTGACATTTGACGAGTTGGAGGTGCCCCATCGAAATGGCAAATATCATACCCAGGCAAACGAGTTCGTACATCTTCGCATCAAGATTAAAAATCAATATGGCAAGTAGAAAGATTCGGAAATTTTGTGTAGAAAAGCTGACGTATGGTGACAGCCTCTCCGTTGACGTTATCATTGGACTTAATTATGGAGCCTTCAGAGCATGTTATCTATGAAGGGGTCCTCAATGATGTACCAGTGGGGGAACTGAAGAGTGGGGCCTCGTTCGACATAACCATACCGTTGTGTTTCCTTGCCTATGGCCGCTTCACCATTTGGGCGACGGCTAACATGTTCGGAGGGAAAACCCGGGAAAAGGTTCATGGTCTCGCGCAGCTTACCGCTATCGTTACAGAGGGATGATATTGGCGTGGTCAAGGGACGTTATAGTCCTACATGGTCCTCCAAGCGCTTTATTCGCAGCAGGCCAAGTATTGGCAGTTCTGAGAGAACAGCACTACAGAGGAGACGGGTTCATTCCGTAGATTGTGCTTGCATAAGTAGTACACCGGTTATAGTATGACTCGATATCGCACTGCGAAGAGAGGGTCCCATCTCCGTATCATATTAATCAAAGTCCGATTCATCTTGTTTGAAAGCGGCTGAATACGCCAGTATCGTCCCATACACCAGTCTGCACGGATGGTCAGGTAGCGCAGTAGATAGAAATGGTGACGTACCCTCCCCCAATGATGGACATCACACATGCACTCTTCGTAATGACATCAGAGTGTGCCAATACAACCGGAAGAGCGAAACCGGTGACGACAACAAGAGATGTAATGAAACGTCCCAGGTCGATAGGTCCGCCGCCGCCCTCATAGTGGCTCGAAAAGTCGTCCGAACCGCAGTGAGAGAAGACGGCATTAGGAAGAGGAGCGAGAACAAAGGTAAGAGCTGCATTGGAGAAGGAGTCACAACGCTGTGAAGAGAGAGATGTAGTCAGAGACGAACCGACGAGAAGCGGCAGCCAGTTGTGCCATAGTGCACAAGACAATATGATCAACAAGAATCCCACAGCAAGTACGAAAGAGAGAAGAATAACAGCTAGAATATAATGAGTAACTCAATGACAGCAGAGTCATGTACGCACTTTTGAGGCCAGCAGCCATGGTGCCAGGGAGGAGACTTTGCTTGGCTGTATTTGGCTGCTGCCTCAAAGTGGGTACAGTGTGACCCAAAATCACGCACGCGTGACATCGCTCTTTACCCGACAACTGCTGCGACGCGCGACGATCGCAATGCAACCAAACGCGCCGGCGAGTCATTCTCGCCTCCTGGACGCGTTGGACGATAGTTTTGTGAGAAATACTCTATCCCTGTTTGAAAGCATACACCTGACAGCCTTGAAGAGCCCCACACAGCCTTCAAATGGCCCCGCAAGTAATGAAAGAGTACGCGCACTACGTGAGGCGCTCGCAAAACAGGCCGCAACGTCTTCCTCACAACCAAGTGAGTTTTGTGGCTTCTAAAGTAGCGCTGTAGTCAACTTAATGGTGCAGTGGCGGACGCAGAATTTTTGTCGAGCTCAATGGGCCCGAGTCGCCGTTCTATCGGTGGAGGAGCTGGAGGGTTTGGTTTAAACTACGACGATGCGACACCAATTAGATCAATAGATGTTGGCGGGCCTGACCAGCAGCAGAAGTACGTCGTGAACTACTTTATGCTGCACCGACCCTCATCTTTCTTGAAGACTAGACGAATTCGTTGCTCAGTTTGTTACTAGCGCAATCAACAACGTCAGTCACGGGCTGACCGTCAAATCAGCTATGAAGAGCCTTGGTCTCAAAGAGTGCGGTCCGCCATACTACCGTCACTTCGTTTATTCATTCCTCTTAGCGAGAAAGATACTGTCCCTGGTCTGGAAGTCCGACTCCTACCACACCAACTGATAGGTGTTACCTGGTATGCTCATGTCACGATATCTGTCCCTTTCTGGCTGATTTAGGTATACAGGATGCTTGACAAGGAAAAAAGCAAAGATAAGGGCGGCATCTTGGCGTGCGTCTCCTTTTATGCTCTCTGTTTTGTACCATTCACGCCCCATGTTTATAGAGATGACATGGGTCTCGGTATTCTAGCTTATTCTAACCTAGCCCCGCCTTTACTAACATCTGGGTAGGGAAAACAGTGCAGATGATCGCCACTATGCTTTTGCACATGCCTGATATCGACAGCGAATATTGCCGGTCAACGCTGATTGTCGTTCCTGCCGCTCTTCTGCAACAGGTAATGCATATCGTCAGCTGCACCAACATCCATTGACCTCTTGTACAGTGGAAGGAGGAAGTAGAGCAGAAAACAGGCGGGACACTTACCGTTCATATTCATCATGGCAAGGACAAACTTAAGGTACCAGTTTGTTCATTTACGTTGCCACACCACAATGAACGAACCATTTGTAGAAAAAGTCAGAAATCGATTCTTACGACGTAAGTATATCGACTTAGCCTCTTGGTCCCCTCTAATCTGCAATACATTCAAGGTCATCGTCACTACTTATCAAACTCTCAACGGGGATTTTGCCATCCCGAAAGATGTCGATCCAACAGAAGAAGCCGAGTGGCTTTCTGAATACGGGTGAGTGTCACAGTATCGTAAATGCATTGCTCTTGCCTGACCTCCGGCGTGTAGCGGCATCCTTGCGCAGAAACGTTTCTATCGCGTCATTGCAGATGAAGCGCAATATATCCGCAATCGGTACGCGTGGTTTTTGTACTGATTGGCCCTATTCACAACTGGCTTTCCACAGATCAACACGGTCGAGTATCAGCTTAGCTCATGTTAAAGCTAAATACAGGTGGATGCTCACTGGTACTCCCGTCACCAACACTCTGTAAGACCCCATTGTATTTCCATCCCTTATTCTTGTGGTAATGACCGCCTTAAACTAGCGCCGACATCTATGGTCTTCTACGGTTTGGGCGTTTCAGACCCTGGAATGATTGGAATGACTTCAACGCACACGTGGTATGAAATTACGAAAATTTCTACTTCTCAAATCAAATCCATGGTCATTTTAGGCGCGTGTTCAGAGCGACGACGCCGTACTCGCAGGTACGAAACTCCAGTTCTTTCATAGCCACCTAGCCTGGAAATCTCGACATTAGGTGAACGGGCCAGGCAAATTTTACGTCCAATATTACTTCGTCGGACGAAGGGTTCCATGCTCGAAGGAGAACCCATTTTAAAGCTTCCACCAAAGGACATTGCCATCGTCAACCTCAAATTTTCGGAGGAAGAAAGAGAGGTATTTTAGCGTTTAATGTTGGTAACGTGGGCTTAAACTTGTCTAGCTTTACAATTCCTTTGAGTCTCGAAGTAAGATTCGACTCAGTAAATTTATCAGGGAAAGGACCCTTGTCAAGAAGTGAGTAACAGATACTATGTTTTCCATTGCCAATGTTAATTGTTCCTCTAGCCATGCCGCTGTTCTGGTGAGTGAACACAGCTTACGGATCCACCACTTAATTAGAAATTAATATTCATCGTATCTCAGGTTATGATTCTCAGGCTCCGACAGCTGTGCTGTCACCCAAATTTGATTCTGGTATGCAGCTCTATAGGTTCGGAACAGGATTACCGCTTACTTGCAATGACAGTCTTTAACAGATGGATATGACGATCCCACCATGCTACTAGCGGGCGAAGCTGAGAAAGAACTATCCCGTGCTTTGAAAGTTCAAGGTCGGCAGTGGGTTGACGATGTTAAGAAGATGTACGTCTGATCAAACTTTATATGTCTCTTTGCTAATTTGATGTCCAGGTTTCTGCTTCGTGCGCGCGCCGAGGAAACCTTAGATTTTGATGACAACGAGGAAGGTGGAGAAGGAGGGTCAAGCTGTCCTTCTTGTGAAGATTGTAAGACCCTTAAACTATTTCGGGCTATTTTTAAAGAATTTTTCTAGACCTTACCAACGAGACTGGCCGAATTCTTGGATGCAAGCATGAGATGTGTTTTGACTGTCTACTTGATATGCGCAACGCTCCCATTGCTCACAACGGCGAATTGTACGTCTTGCTAACGGTTTTGGCGACCCCGTCACAGTTTACTAAAACAATCACAGTGGAAATGGCAGCGAAAAAGAGAACCTCGCTGCAGAGAAGAAATACGAAGCAGCAGCTGCCAAGGGTCACCGGCCATGTACGCCAATGTTCACTACTTCTTGGCTTTCTCTTGACGGTATAAATATTAGGTCCAACGTGCAAAGAAATGCAGAACGTTAGCGATTCAAAAGTTTTCAGATCAATAGCCTTTCAACCTACCGATGAGGAATTAACAAAACATGCCAAACGAAAACGCACGCTGAAACGAGCTGTTGCTCATTACGAGATATCTGATGATGAAGAAGAACAGAAGCCGCTAGAAGAACGGATTGCGTCAGACTCGGATGACGACTTGCCTGATATTGCAAGTATTATGCGGCCCAAGAAGAAGAAGACCAAGCTCGAACGAGACGTGTGTACCTTTCCTGTGGTTCTGAACGCACCGATACTGATTGAATGCAGGATGATACGTTGGATCTGACAATAGACGATATATCTGCATCCCTTCAGCCAAGGTCCGAAAACACTGACATGGATCAGTCATCTGGAAAGTCCTCCCCCGCAAAGCGTAAGACATCAAACAAGGCTGGGGACGGACCCTCAGAAGCTCTGATCGCAACATGGCGGAGGGGTGACGATGATATGGAGCCGAGTACAAAGATGCTGAAACTAATCTCGCTCCTGAAGGAATGGGATGCTAGCGGAGATAAAACTATATGCTATTCACAGTGTTTGTTCACATCTCGTCCTCTCTTCTAAGTATAATGGCGCTGATTCATTTATAGGGACGTCTATGCTCGATCTTCTCGAGACTCTATTTTCTCGATACGGGATTCGCAGTGTGCGTTTTGACGGAAAGATGGACCGGGCGTCCAGAGATCAAACGTTACAAACATTCAAAGGAGCAGGAGGACCGAAGGTTATTTTGATCAGCACGAAATGCGGTGGTGTTGGGTGAGTATGCTGTCTCGTATATGAACCTAAGCTGACCTAGATACAGACTGAACTTGGTGGTGGCCAACAGGATCGTCAAGTAGGTTTTACTCATACAATACATATTTGGCATTGACATTTTGGCCAGCATGGACCTGTCATGGAACTATGCAGCGGAGTCACAGGCTTATGACCGGTACTCTCTCCTCGTTCGCTGTACCAGAGCTTGTTACTGACGTACTCTCAGTGCTCATCGAATCGGGCAAGTGAAGTCTGTATGGGTTAAGCGACTCGTTGTAGAAAACACCATTGAAGAGCGGTAAGCAGCCGACGCTATGTGATTGTATCTACTCTGACACTGACCCGTTTTAGTATGTTGAAACTACAGGATGTCAAAGTCGGTCTTGCGGAGGCTGCCCTTGGTGAAGGAACAGGAAATAAGCTGCACAAGCTCAGCGTGAAGGATATTAAGTTTGTGAGCAATTATATCTTCTGTCTGTCTCCCATTCTGAAGATCTGTCAGTTGTTTAATATGAATAAGGACCAGAATGGGGCTCAGCCTCGTGATGAATAATATGGATCTATTGTTCTCTTCCCTAGAGATAGTTGACTTTAAATCATGTATTCTAGTACTTTTATTGTGTATCGTTAGGTATAAGTGGCTGCAATGCTATATCTAATCATAATCTAATGAAATCAGTTAGAGGGACTCAGGAAATAGAACCCCTTGGTATTTTGACTTAGAGACTGTCGAATTTTTGGGAGTACTGCCGTACTAGTGAGGCAATCGGATAGGAGAAGATCGAAACAAATTTTTCGTTTGCAATACTGTACAATTAACTTGCAAAAGAGTGTCGCGAGATTGTTATTTGTCATCGGGCCAGCTCCGACCCGGAACCCTTCCGACGAGCCGCGCTCATCGGCTTATCATCTCGCGTTGTATTGTCGTTATCTTTTGCAGTTGGCATCAACTTATCGCCCAATACATGTCTTCCCATTCGACTTTACTTGCTTACGTTCACTTAACGTCCAGATTTCCCCATGACTAACAGTTTCCCAAAGCAAGAGGGACAGTCGCTATCGTACTGGCTTCAAGGCGTGCGGAGCAATCCACTACTTGATCACCGAACAACGGACGAACTGCCGGAGGAAGCAGACGTAGTAATAATTGGGTCAGGGGTAGGCTATTGACATCTTATCGGGATAGGAAGGCTAACAAGGGACAGGCAACAGGCGCAATAACGGCCTTGGAGCTCTTGTCGAGCCCAAATCCGCCTAAGTCTATCGTGATGCTTGAGGCAAGAGAGCTGTGTTCGGGAGCTACTGGAAGGAATGCTGGTCATTGCAAACCCGACCAGGTATTCTTCTCGCATGTCTCGCCGCATGGAGAGTTATCCTATCCGTTTACAGTACAGGGGATTTGAGAAATACGAGTCCAGATTTGGTACTGAACAGGCTTTGAAGGTTCAGGGATTCCCCTAAAATACCGTCACAACAATGCTTAGCACTCCTTTAGATTCTAGCCAACGAACAAGAAACGTTCGAAAGCGTCGTCAGGTATATTCACAAATACAGTGTCGACTGCGATCTGTGGGTAGGAAAGACAGTGGGTGAACATCATAAGACGCGAGCACAACTATTTTTCACGTCAAATTCAGCTAGATGTCGCGATGGACGAAGAAGTTGCCGCCAAGGCCGCTAGCATTTTTAAACGCTATCGAACTGCAGGTGGGAATGTAGACCACGTCGAACATATCACTGATCGTACTGAGGCTATCAAGGTCATCGACTCATTGGATGTGTTGTGTATGGTGCAAGAATCTGACGTACTTTATAGCGTTCTCGTATCAACCACGCCGTGTCCGTCTTTTCATGGGACGCGGCTTCGCTCTATCCTTGGAAACTTGTAGCCCATATAATTACGACCTGCTTGTCCAAGGGCCTCAACCTCCAGACATGGACTCCCGTCAACTCTGTTGCTTTGTCAGGTGTATCAGGGAGGTGGGTCGTTGCAACAGAGCGAGGATCGATTACGACTCCCACAGTCGTGCATGCGACGAATGCCTATGCTTCAGCTCTGCTTCCAGAGTTCAAGAATGTCATCAAACCAACGCCCCATATGTGTGTACCAGTTCCTTGCTTGACAATTCGAGGGATCTGACAGATACCCAGGTGCAACAAGGTGATTCCTCCACGGTCCTGGTCTGGTACCAAGGCGTTAGAAAACTCATACGGTGTGCTCTGTCCGGGCGGTGCTTTGTACTCCATCAACCCACGAGCAAATTCGGATGGTATCATCCTGTTTGGCGGTAGCAATCCGGGCCAACATGCGTTGCTGAAATATCTCGAAGAGCACCCTGATGAGCGAACGAATGATGGCTTAACGAATTTTGAGCCAGTTACAAAAGCCGTCGATGACTTCATACAAAACGAATTCTCAGACTGGTAAGGTGTATCCGATACAATTTGAGGAAGTTGATCTTGATCTCCAGGGGGTCTGCATCTACTCCGGGAGAAGGTTTCGATTATGCATGGAGCGGTATCATTGGTACGGTGTGTAACAAATACCTTCATGGACGAGTCTGCGTCTCATGTCATTCTTAGAGCGCAGACGGTGTACCGTATGTTGGCCCAATACCCGGTAAACCTGGTCAATGGATATGCGCCGGTCACAATGGTCATGGCATGGTGAGCCCATCACCTTTTCAACGACGTACACGTGTCGAAGATCCAGCAGGCACGAATCTTCACGACTGCCCCTGGACTTGTCAACCTAATTCAAGGTGGTACTTGGGCAGATACAGGTCTGCCAGAATGTTTCGAGCTTACGCCAGAAAGATTGGAGCGCTTGTCCAAGTTGAATCTCAACACGCCTATCGTGTAAGGTGTATGATAGAATGAAATAGTCACTCCGTCCCAAGAAAGGATCTCAATTGAAGTCAAGACAGATTACAATATACATACAACAAACATGATTGGAGTGACCAGCGATCAGAGATACTCCAAACAATGGAGACGATCCATAGAAGAAACATCAGGATATTCTGACACTAGCGGACGAAGCGTCTCTAGTAAGGAAAAGCGGTAAGAGATGGGATTCAAAGAGAACAGCATATTCAGTACTAACAAGAATGGATTGTAGTGGATGTTGAGTGGACGCGACTCGCATGAGCGCAGAAGAAGACAAGAAACGTTGATGCCATCATTCCAGACACTATGACTCGCACGACACACCTATAACACACTAACGACTCAATTTGATGCATTATGACTCAAAGAGCAGCGTGGGCAGTAATATATAAACTAGGTATTACATTCCCCCCTTCCCCCCCTTTGCTCCTTTGTTGTGTCACGCTGTTCGAGTTCCTCGCACGTAGGAGGACCGCACTACACTATATTTTCCCGTTGGTATCGACTTGTGAACCCAATATATGTCTTCCTATTCGACTTTACTTGCTTACATTCACTTGGCATTCAGAATTCCCCCATGACCAATAGTTTCCCAAAGCAAGAGGGACAGTCGCTATCGTACTGGCTTCAAGGTGTTCGAAATAATCCACTACTTGACCACCGAACAACGGACGAACTGCCGGAGGAAGCAGACGTAGTAATAATTGGGTCAGGGGTAGGCTATTGACATCTTATCGGGATAGGAAGGCTAACGAGGGACAGGCGACAGGCGCAATAACGGCGTTGGAACTCTTGTCGGGCCCAAATCCGCCCAAATCTATCGTGATGCTCGAGGCTAGAGAGCTGTGTTCGGGGGCTACTGGAAGGAATGCTGGTCATTGCAAACCCAACCAGGTATTCTTCTCGTATATTTCACTGCAAGTAGAGTTATATATTCCATCCATTGACAGTGGAGGAAATTTGAGAAGCACGAATCCAGATTTGGTACTGAACAGGCTTTGAAGGTTCAGTGATTCCCCAGAAATACCCCAACGATACTTAGCAATATTTCAGATTCTAGCCAACGAACAAGAAACGTTCGAACGCGTCGTCGGTTATATTCAAAAATACAATGTCGAGTGCGACCTGTGGGTGGGAAAGACAGTGGGTGAACATCATAAGACGCGAGCACAACTATTGTTCACGTCAAGATGCAGCTAGATGTCGTGATAGACGAAGAAGTCGCCACCAAGGTTGCTAGCATTTTTGAACGCTATCGAACTGCAGGTGGGAATGTAGACCACGTCGAACATATCACTGATCGTACTGAGGCTATCAAGGTCATCGACTCATTGGATGTGTCGCGTATAGTGTCAGAACTGACTTACTTCATAGCGTTCTCGTATCAACCACGCCGTGTCCGTCTTTTCATGGGACGCGGCTTCGCTCTATCCTTGGAAACTTGTAGCCCATATAATTACGACCTGCTTGTCCAAGGGCCTCAACCTCCAGACATGGACTCCCGTCAACTCTGTTGCTTTGTCAGGTGTATCAGGGAGGTGGGTCGTTGCAACAGAGCGAGGATCGATTACGACTCCCACAGTCGTGCATGCGACGAATGCCTATGCTTCAGCTCTGCTTCCAGAGTTCAAGAATGTCATCAAACCAACGCCCCATATGTGTGTACCAGTTCCTTGCTTGACAATTCGAGGGATCTGACAGATACCCAGGTGTAACAAGGTGATCCCTCCACGGTCCTGGTCTGGTACCAAGGCGCTAGAAAACTCATACGGCGTGCTCTGTCCGGGCGGTGCTTTGTACTCCATCAACCCACGAGCAACTTCGGATGGTATCATCCTGTTTGGCGGTAGCAATCCGGGCCAGCATGCGTTGCTGAAATATCTCGAAGAGCACCCTGATGAGCGAACGAATGATGGCATCACGAATTTTGAACCGGTTACGAAGGCTGTCGATGACTTCATTCAAAACGAATTTTCCGACTGGTAAGGTGTTTCCAAAGCAATTTTTGTAAAGTTAATCTTGGTCTCCAGGGGGTCTGTGTCTGCTCCGGGGGAAGGTTTCGATTATGCGTGGAGCGGTATCATTGGCAAAGTATGTAATAAATACCTCCACGAGTGAGTCCGGACTCATGTCGCTCTTAGAGCGCGGACGGTGTACCCTATGTCGGCCCAATACCCGGTAAACCTGGACAATGGATATGCGCCGGTCACGATGGTCACGGAATGGTGAGCCCATAACCTTTTCACCAACGTACACGCATCGAAGATCGAACAGGTCCGAATCTTCACCACTGCCTCTGGACTTGTCAAGTTGATCCAAGGTGGTACTTGGGCGGATACAGGTCTGCCAGAATGTTTCGAGCTTACGCCAGAGAGATTGGAGCGCTTGTCCAAGCTGGATTACAATGCGCCTACCGCGTAAGGTGTATTGTGTAATGAGATAGACACTCCAACCAGACAGGAGATATCTTTAGCTCGAGATCATCAAACGTTTAACATTATCTCACCTACAGCCATCCCTGTTCCTTGTCCGCTAGGAATATCTTCACTGTTCACGGTGTGCAGTGCATGGTCCCGGAACTGCCCTCACTTCGCCTCTTCCACCCTGAACACAGGAAATGATCAGTGTATTGGGTATCTATATGCGCCATGCATCTCCACACCGTCAGCAAAGCCTCTTCCATTAGCGTTGATGATTGCTACTGTGTGCTTCCATAGAGCGACGAGTTCACGGGAGTTATAGATGGCAGTGGGGATGACATACCCTAGTTTGCAAGGAAGGAAGATAGCAAAAATTGGGGTGACGAGCTGCAAGCTGCATTTGCTGAGGTCGGTGCGCAGACGTACTGAGAGAATATCAAATGACCGAGAGGAGAAGCGATGTTTGCGGATGATTGGCCTGCGCGTCTATTTTCGCCCGAGAATGAAAACCAACGCCCCAAGAAAGAATCTCGATTAGAGTCAAAAGATTACAATATACATACAGCTAGCATGACTGAAGGGATCAGAGATACTTCAAACGATGGAGAAGAGCCATAGAAGAAATGTCAGGATATTCTGACACTGGCGGACGAAGCGTGCCTAATAAGAAAAGGCGGTAAGGGATGGGGCATAAAAAGAACAGCATACCCAGTACTGACCAAAATGGTGACAGGGTCTGCGTTGGCCAGCTGATCCCCCTGCTCCTCCTCATGGTCTTCCTCCACTTCGTCGCCGGGCAGCTCGAATTCTTCATCGTATTCATCTTCGCCAACGTAATCATCGTCGTCAAGATCATAGTGAAAAGGGATAACCTAAGGCAGTCAGTGCAATTTCAATGACTTGTTGTAATCCACTTACTCCGCATGCCTGGGGAAGAATTACGGGTGTGGGAGGGATAGGTGGGTCGGCACTCTCTGTTTCAAACTGGGGGGAATCAGTAGGCTGAAATAAAGGCTAACAAGAAAAGTATCGTACTCTGAATCGGGGAAGAGGTCGACGATATGGGTGGTAGCGTATGGCATGCGAAAAACGATAAGCCGGCAGGCGAAGAGTCGATGCAAAATTTTGACGAAGGACTTCATCATACGAAGGGATATGACGAGGTACGACTTTGATAGGTACAATTTTGATAACGGTTTTCTTGGAGGAGCAAAGAGGCATCTCAAGCTGGGGATCAAGTTTAAAGGGCGACATAGAGAATTGAAATGTTTGTTGAAGCTTATATATTCAATTTTTTCCCTAGCTTTCCGGGGAAATTTTACACGGCAACCGCAATTGGCTGAGCGTATTCCTCCTTTGAACAGCCATGATGCCGAACCCCAGACAGTAGTGAGGGCCCTAATCGAGTGTATTCTTTTCGATAGACTGATCGACAGGCCACGCAGGTAACCATTTCTAAGCAGAGGCCGTTTCCCACCAATGAAAAGACCTGATCCAACGGATTGGTCGGAAAACCAGATTTGTAGACGCGCCGAACCTACAAGTGACCTATACTACCTGGACGCCGGACGCCGGGTGTACGCTGACCAGAAATTGCCATAGTGTTTTAAAATGGGTGCTGTCAACAACGATCCAAACGTCGAAGCCGTCGTCAGGGCATCCTGAAGGAACATCTTCCTCGCTCTTGCTCCCAGTCCACAGTGACGTCCTCGCACTAGACACGCGTGTGCTTGAGAACATCACCTTTAGAAGACTTGTTAACTTTTTACATCGGAAAATCCTTCCTGTTTTTCATGGTAATATCTCGTCTCTGCGCGCCAGAGGCCTGGGGGCATTAACGCGGGCGCGTATGTGACGTGACGGAGTGAGTCATTTCGTGTCACGGGAATAAAAGACGCGGGACCGTGTAGTATGTCGCGTTATCCGTATCAGTGATGTACCACCACCACTGAAATGTACAACGTCGTTCAGGTGCCCATACTGGAGTGAATCATCAAGAAAAGACTCGCCTTTTACACAACTCGTCAAGAATACCGACTAGATTCATAAAGTAGGCGAGCGCGCACGGACCTCAAGGACTCAACGCCAGGGTGTTCATCTGGATTACAAAACACAAGGTTACCCTTCGAGAAGGAGAGTAAAATACAGCAACGCACCTTCTGGCCGTACCCAAATTCTCTGAGAATTTAGCTTTGAGAATACCGCCTCCTCATCTTCCACGCTCCTGGGGTCGATTGTCTTGCTTGCCGTCTCTGTTTCTCTCTGAAAGTCTCAAGAAGAGCATGCCCTTTGTCGCAAGGTGTTATTCACCTAGTATCTCGATGACTGAACCGTGAGGCTGCGTTTGAGCACTATCGCCGTTACCTGGCCCCGTCATTTCTGCTTCTTGAAGTTTTGCGTGTCACTATGGTGGCCCAAGAACAACATCGGAGGCTTGTATGCGTATATCGCCTTGAAGAGGCGCAGTGTACAAGGGTAAGCCACGGTGATAACGCGCGACATTGACCTTGTGAGTGAGAAAAATCCATCGTAATCGTTGCAGTCTGAACTAAATGCCTCCACTGCGAGCGTCGATGCTGGCGGCGTGTTGACGGTGTCTACGACGGTGGTGGTGGAAGTTACGATTGCAAAAATAGGGTTACAAACTTACAAATCAGAACCAGCGGAATTATCGATCGCAACTTCTTGCCGCATTTCCGCGTTTATCGTTTGTCTACTCTTTCTGATAAATATTCTCTTGCTAATGGCCATATCTCTCAGCCTTCCAATGCAGTTTACGTCGCAGAAATCGCCTATGTCGATTTTTCGAACTGCCACCGTGCAAAAAGCTCATTCCCGATTCGTCGCGGTTTAAATTTTAAGTTCTTTTGGGCCGGTATTGCCTTGTTGTTTGTCCGACAATGCCAGACCCAGCGGCGTCCTTCACTCTGCCAGATCTAATTATTGTGCCGAGCGGAGCAGGAACTTTCCTGAGGCACTCGCTCAACCTCTCTCAAATGCCTCGCTTTTTATTGTCGCTCCAATATGATACCCTCCCTCCACGCATTGGAGTCGATCTTTATGTGTGGATTGATGTTTTCAGGCTAATTTCAACTGTAACCTTTGTCTAATTCTAGGTGCTCAAGACCTTTAAAGATAATCCACATAGCCGTGAACTAAACTTACCATGATTCTATCTACATGTATCGTCATCGCGCATAAGGTATGTTCTTCGTTTTTAAGCTAGCCAAACTCACCAGCCCGTTCAGAAAAAAACTGGAGCTGCTCCGATATCGTCGTCATGATAAGGGATCACCAGCGTCGTCTAGCGGCATATTCACCTTCAGAATCTTGCAATGTTTCTTGGGTTTGTCTAGGTTGCAGTTTGAGTGCCTTCACCGAGTATTTCCGTCGCGAAAACCTGCCGAATGACTTTGCACTGTTACCGGTCCCATTACTGGACTCTTCGTTTGTTCAAACACTTCCGCTGTTAGCATCATCAAGTTTGCACTAAAGTTTGACTTCCGTGGCTACCTTCGTTCTCATAGACACGAAAATTCCTCCGTTCTCCTCGAATCGTGACACCCAGTAAGAGGCAGGGGCATCAACCTTCGAGCAAAGGTTGACCCTGACGTCCTGCCTTCTTAGCGTGTAACCTTTTCTATGTGGTTATCCTTCTCTGCGTTGCTCCAGGACACAAAATCTCCTCCAGCAACGGCGAAGCCATAGAGCTTTCTGATGTCCCCTTCTCTCTCTTCGTGACGTGCCTTGCCATGGGTCGGCTACTTTGCATGGTCCTCGTGCAGAATTTGCTCCTGATTCGCAAATCGAATATTCCGAGAATGAAATACAGCGCATCGCTGGTTTTTGCCACGAACGATTCAAGCTGAACCACGTCAATGGCAGTGATCAGTGGACCTTGATGCGCCAGATCAGTCGGGTAGTCCTATCTTGGCATCTTAGCGCCCTACGGTGGGTGCGCTGTCCATCTCAGATCTATTCCTTACATTTAACTTTCACCTTCGGTCTTCAGTCGCCCGATGCCGAGCTCCAGAAATCTGCAATCCTTAACTGATGAATTCATCTTGTGACATGCATGGTTAGGTCTCCAACTGGAGGAACATTTGCTTGAGCTTCTCTTCTATAGAAGTAGGTTGTTTTACGGAACGATTCTGACGCAGATGTCCGGGAGATGATACTTTAAACGAGTTGTAGGCAAACTTTATGTGTACGTCGTGATAACGAGCCAACCGAGTAGCCTCCTTTCGCAAGAAGGATCAAGAAAGTCATCTTAGCGTGGCATACAAGTAGCGCTTCCATATGAACTTCGATATGAACTTCGAAATGCATTTGCACGACGTTGCTTCTTTAAGCGGGAGCCCACGAATTGCCCATAAATGGGAACCGGATCATACGATTTTCAGTCGAACGGCACTAGGTAGTGGAAATTCGAAAGGAGACGAGATTTCTAAGGAAAAGTACGCACGAAATGGACGAAATTCGGATTTTCTTGCCTATTGACAGTCCATATGTCTTGAATATCTCCCTCCCTTCCCCGATCATTTCCAAAGTGAAATCCAAGTCATCACCGCCTGTATTTGGCTGAGCAGGGACTGCGAATGCTGAATTGGTGTTTACAAATTTCTGGAGACGAAGCGAGATGCTTACTTGTCTGAACCGTTGACTCAGTGCCGGATTAGGCGCTGGCTTACTTGTACAGTGCCGGAAATGATGAGCTAAAGCAGACAGACTACTTGACCTCCTGTATCAATCAACAGATAAACGTAGTCAGTGATAGCAGTCAAGTTTGTCGACCGGCGACTACTATCGTACTAGTCTCACAACTAGTAACTTGTGTTGTGGTCTACGATAAAAGGTATTTTCTGTCTCTCGCGTTTTTGGCATCATAGAGTTGGATTACGCGTCAATCATGTATGAAACTCGCTCTTACCTGCCTGTAGTGGTCGTATGCTATCAGACGCGCCACCTGCTATATTTGAAGTTATGTAATGCAGGTCGCCATATATAAGGCCAAATACCCCTAAATACGTCTTTCATTTCAACCACCATCTTGTCCACACAGTAGAACATCAGACGACGATCCATACAATGAGCGACAAAGGGTACACCTATACCGGCTCCGGCACTAATGATCAAGTGAGTCTTGGCTGGTTGTTTATCGACAAGGGTCCTGACCATCGTCGTTGTTGCTCTAGGGTAATCATTACTGCGCTCGGCAGGACAGCGGTACAGGAGCGCCTTCCTACCATTACTCTAACCAGTAAGCACTTCTGTCTGTCTCGAGTAATGCACTCTAAACAATTTGCCTTAGGGATGGGAGCTACTATTACAATAACTCCAACGGCTCCACCTACTACAACAGTGGTAGTGGATATTCGCAGTACACGTCCCCCAGCGGACAAGTAAGCAAGTCGACTGGAAAGTGAATGCCAACAGAGCAGTGAAGTAAGCATCTCATCCCAGGTTCATGTTTCGCTTTGTTCACAGTACAAAACCAGTAGGATGTTTGTTTGTAATTTGTATATTAGCCATTGAGAGAGTAAATGAGCGAGCCTGTTCTTTGATTGAAAACGTTTGATGGAGAGGTCTTCAGGGCTACAATGACTTGGAAGATCCCGGATCCGATGATCGCAATGCTTTCTCCATGACGATTCGCCTTAGTGGTACTCATCGACCAGAGCCCCAAAGCGCATCCCCGTTTATGTGATCAATCTAAAGCAGGAGCCTCGACCCTCATGAATTGAGAGGCGGAGGAGGAAGTAGATCAAACGGACCATGTATGCACCCGTGCGCCCTGCGGTATTAATACTTAAATCCTCTTTCTATCCGCCTCGTAGGGTCACTTTAACCGCGAACAAAAAGGCAAATTACCTGATAAAATGGCTGTAGAAAGCTAACGCTAACGGAAAAGACTTGAAAACATACGGATTGTGTCAAGGAAGAGGGGTTCTTCGATTAAGAGCCACGCAGGTGAGGACCTATGCATATGAGGGAAAGCTTTCCAGTCGAAATACCGCGTGGAGATGGTTAGAAGGCTTGCACAGCGCGGAATGTAGGCATTCATTCGTGATCACGTAGAAACAAGCGAATGAGTTTCATCCTTGTAGGCGTGTTTTAGAGTGTAAACTTATCAGTGACATTTTTCCTGACTCATGGACCACAGAAACTCTTCGGCATCGTCATATGACTATGAAGGATAGATAACTGCGGCATCACCAGGATTGTACCTGGTCCAACATGAGTCTTGGCGTACGACGACGAGTACGTATTGTATATCCCCTTTGAACGAGAACCGGAGACGGCGAACGTCCTAGTATCCACCGTTTGCCGTTATACACTCGTTGCACGATAGTAGGTCGTATCCTGCACTAATGGATGCAGGGGCACTTCTTCGCTGGACTTGGTCATCGCCATTCTCGAAGGAGGGACGGAATCACAAGGTAGTTGAGTCGTTGTCTCTGCCGAAGGAAACAGTCGTGCCAGAACATCCAACAAGCCATCGATCCACGGTAGCAGAGCTCTATTTGTCCTGCCCTCTTTGTTTCAACCCTTCATACAGGATGTCAACAAAGATAACGCGCCCAAGCATATGCTGATCGTATTTCGGTCCCTTCATCCGTCGGGAAAGATTCTTCGCTGGCCAGCAAAAACACACATACGCAGAATCCCCAAGGCCAAAGATAGTGAAACGTGCCTTCGAAGAAATCTGCGGGGAGATCCTAGCGTAGGAACATATCACATAGGGAGGTCATCGACCGCAGCCCAATACCAGATCCAGCGGTAGCTATCACTTGCATTGATGAGATCGTCCTGGAGATTTTTTAGTTTCGAATTTTCATTTTTTGGGAAAATAGAAAAGGCACAAGGAAGATATTTCCGCGTCCTGCACTCGACATCGGACTTGAATCAACGGCGGGCAATGTTGTCTGCTGTCTCCGAGTCCTATTCTGTAGCGTAGAGAATCCAGGGCTTTGCGATGTCAGAGTCGCCCATCCGCGACGATGGAGGATATATACATAACGTGCTCAAACCCGTTGTATGCTGCGACTGTTATATGAGCCTTGGCTCCATGACATTTGCTTTCCATACGAGCAAGCTCGCCTTCCATTTTGCCGATATCACATCATTGAAGGGGTCGTAGTCGCTACCAGGGCGCGCGAATTCGACAGGTCTTCGTTTGGGTCGTTCTTGGGGAACGGTAGACGGCAAAGGCTCGGTGTCCTCGTCGGACCTGTAACCCAAAGACCTGAATCTACTCTCCAGGAGCCGCACCGAGGTCAATGATAACGGTCACATCACCGGGGCTGAGCTGGCTGTCCAGTTCGAGAAAAGCAGAAAGGGACATGTATGATGAAGATGCTGGTTTCTTGGCATCGGAGTCACGACGCTGGCGGGCTATCCATTGTGGGGATGATTTCTGGAGAGGGCGGCGAGGAACGAACGGAACGACAAGCAAGACGGCCTCTTGTTTGTTGCAATCAACAACGCGTGCTGGATCAGGTCGCTCTGCCCGGACTGGATGGCCACGTGCTTCAAGCACCACCATGACACGCTTATTCTGGATCCCTTCCTGCCTCCTCCCATCTCCTCTCGACATCAATAATGTCGTCGAAGGACGGCGTCACTAAGCTTTTCAATGATTTCAAGGCCACGTACATAGACCAATATCCTACAGAGATACTCGTCTTCTCAGCATTCGCCGTTGGTGCCGTAACGACCTTTGGTGGTCGACGAGTTTATACACGATATCTCCGGCGGATTCAAAATGGGGATTGGGTTACTCCCGATATGATAGAAAGGAAACGTTGGGTGAAGGGCGTTGTGACCAGGTCCGCCCCCTCTTCTCGTCATTCATCTGAAGTGAATTGACCAAGCGGCAGTGTAGGAGATTCTGATAATTTCCGGTTCTTTGATCTTGAATCGCTTGCTCTGGACCTGATTTGACTTTTTGTCAGTCTTTATCATACCCCTGCGTTTGGATGGAGGTGGCCCATCAAGTTCAGGCGCGTGCCGGCCACTGCGAAAGGTGCGCCTCTTTGTCGTGTCCGATTAATTGTCCGACATATCCTCTGGTTTAGACTTGAAAGATAAGACACTTCACATACGAATTGGTGGTGTCGACGCCCCCGAGGTGCGCGTTAATTGATGTGCAAGTCGTGTATTCCCCTCATGAAGCAAGGCATCAGGCAGCACATTTTGGCCGGCCAGCGCAGCCATACTCGGAGGAGAGCCTGGCGTACTTGAAGGACAAGATATTCGGAAAGACCCTGTACTGTCAGTTGCTGAGGCGTGATCAGTACGCTCGAATAGTATGTCTACCCTTTTCCCAAGCGCCCGTTACCCATGTTCAAACAGGTATCCACCGTCCTTTTACCACCGAGAATATTACCAGGCTCTCTTTTTCATGGGAAGAGCCTATCATTGGAGATGCTGAAGGATGGTTGGGTGACGACATATTTGCAGGTACTCATTGTATTTAAACTCGCAATTTCCTCGCGCTTACTTTTAACAACACAGTCCGGGGCGGAGTACGGGAAATGGGGCAAAGATGAATTCATGAGAGTAGAGGCCGAGGCCAAGTATGTCGCACAGCTTTGTCCTTCTTCTCGTCACTAACCGTAATTCAGAGCGGCTCGTAGAGGGATGTGGAAGAAAGGGACGACAGGAGAGTCTCCCGCTGAATATAAACGTCGATACGCCGACCTTGAAGCTGCCGGGGCCTCCAAGGCTAGTACTTCTTCGCCTTCTCCGAAGAAGCCACGAAGAGTCAAGTCATGGCTCAATCGACTCTTGTCCAGATAGCGCTGTAATGATACTGTATCACTTTTAATAAATTTCAGGTCTTTCGAATGGAAGTCAACCATCCTGTTGAGAGCCTTACTGAAGCCGTCTATCTCAGAAACTGGGATTTGGACACGTCAACACGCCGTAGCTATTCCAAAGCCCGTGCATCCTCGTCAGAATTGAAGATCTGCAAGTTGCATGCAACCTTTGTGAAATTTCTGCTTCCTTAGACAATGCATTGCAGTAGACTTGTTCTCTCACTTGGTCCGAATTTCTTGAGACTTACGACGAAATGGTGCCGGGATTTTTTGTGGTGAATGTGGAAACTGTTGGAAGGTGAAGTACTCGGCAACTTCCGCTCAGAATATGCTTGGTCTGTTACGATCACGACCTCCACCATTAGGGCGTCTGTTTCACACCTCTGTGCCTTCTCGTCACCTCGTTGGCCCGCCTGACCCTACCTCTCATCTGCGCCCAGTTATATACGACGATGTGCCCCCGCCTCCCCCGCCATCCCTGCTCAAACATCCGTATTCATTAGCAGAGTTCGACCCAGAGCCCCCGCTCGGAACGGGAGCGTACGACCTTCAGTGGAAGCTCCAACGACAGCAGTTGGATGACCTGGACCAAAATTTCTGGCTAGATGTATGTCAACGCTTTCATCTCGATGTGAAAGCGTGTTCATGGTGTACCAGAGTAATATTCGATTCGAAGGCGGTAAAGAAGCCGTTCTAGCCAGCTTGCCCCCAACAGCGACGGTGGTAGATAAAGAAGAAGCGCTTTCCGAGTTTTACAAGCAGTGGGTGATGCAGGAAACGGATCGGACGGGGCAATACACGCGTGAATGGCGAGCAAGAAATATATCTTGTATCACGCTTGCTGCTCGGGTGGCTGTGGGCAGACTGGGTAGAATGGTCACGTTCTGGAGATGAGATAGGGAGTTCTATGTCTATTACAACCTCGTAGCTACACCCAATTCATTTGAACCAACTCTTCAGTCCAGACCATGTACCTGAGATCGACTTTTTCACTTCTCCAGGATACGGGAGATCCAAGTTCTCCGATGCGTCGTCCCAGAAACCACCTTTGCCGGTCGCTGTCCGTGGTGCTCCCCACGATGCATCGGGGGTAACCGGCAAAGCGTCATCCGTCTGGCCAGTCTCGAGGAGGGTGTGAGACGGTCCGCCGCCGGGATGTGTTTGCGAGCCAGCAACGACGAGAATTTTGGGAATAGCGTGTTCTTCCTTTACTGCCAATGGCGTCGACGACTCCCAAAAGTCAGGCGTGTACGGCTACAGGGACATGAGAAACGGAGAGAGTGGTGAAGGCACAAGGCACTCACGATCTGGATGGCAGGCTCTGGATCAGGCAACGCCACGTCTGGTATTTTGATGTTCCAGAATCCAGTCGGCGGGGCTGCGACTGCCGACTCGAGCGCAGATGGAATCCCAGGAACCTCGCCTGTTGACGCGTTTGGTGCCGCTGCCACTGAGGATAGACTCTTTTCATGCTCCTGCAGACGTGCAATCAGTGCCGACTTGTTTCCCCTCCTTGTCAGCGTTGAGACGGAGAGCTAAACACGAGGGTAAAAGGACACACGAGGATAGGCCACGAGCTCGAGCTTCCTGCCTGAGGTGGGAAACGGAATGAGTATCCCATGGCTGGGAGAGAACGGCCGGAGAGACAAAGGTTCTCCTCTGGGCGAGAAGACGAGCAGCTGTTCTACCAGAGACGGACAGCATGGCAGCCAGCTAGTTTAGTGGAGGGAAACGGAAGGCAGAAATTTAGAGATTACGAGAGATGATGTCATGGAAGAAACGAGTTTATTTCTCTCTTGTCTTTGTACCACCACGTTCTACTGCTGCGGTTCACAATATTGCCCTAAAGACGGTAACTGTTTCATTGATTGTCTCGATAGAGTCTCGATGAATATTGATTTGTTTGCGATACGCAGATCTATCAAATACCATCTGCCCTCATCTGCCTCGTGTTCGGAACAAGCCCAAATTTCGCATACCTTTCCAGGAATATGACTCTTTCTTTCTACTAAACACTAATAAACGCCTCTACCGAACATGCTTGCATCACCTGCGTGAGGCATCCGTCCCTCTCCTCTCTACCACTTATAATCTCAACCGCCGCCATGCTCTCTCTGCCTATCAGATCTACCAACACCAGTCTGCCTCATCAAGGCGGTCTCTGGAACAGATTCAAGGGTAAAAACAAAGACGAAATGCAGAAACAACAGGCTCTCGCTAGACAGCGTCTTTTGACGCTATGTTTCGAAGAAATGGAGACCGTTCGAATGGTGCGTCCTAGCCACATTTTCACTGGCTCCAGTTAAGCGCCGCCTCAACAGCTGCCCAATTCCCTAGCTGTATGTCGCCCTCATTCGCCATCTTGGTCGCGTCTAACATCGTTTTAAGGAACTCGAAGCCGTCGCACGCGAGTGGACAAGACCGCCACCCGATGCTATGTTTTCTCTTCGTATACCTGTCGAGTATGCGTCTTTGAACGCCGCTGTGAGCTTATCAGCCGCCCTTTCATCTCGGTTGACTCAGTTCTTTTTAGCGCCTCATTTCCGGTCCTTACATTTATGTATGCAACCTTATCTATTCGCAGGAAGCTATCTCATGACGCTTGATTCCGTAGCTTACCGGAGAAGACTCGTTTCAAATCGCCCAAATGGGCGTACAGGGTTTGCGGGTGGAGATTGTCAGCGACGCACCTCCCCCGCCGGAGGAGCCACCGTATGTTTATTTACTTCTCTTCTCTACGGTACCAACTCTAAGATGCGTTTTTCGCTAGCCCACCACCGTAAATTGCCTTTCTTTTTTGTATTGATCATGAACCCTTAACCCATGATGTTCTCGCCCACAGTCCACCGCCCGTTTTGGAGATGCCCGCGACTTTCAATCTGGAATTAATGCCCGGTCAACATGTTGCCCTCGACACCACCGTAGCGTCGGACGAGCTTGATATGGCTCGGATGGAAGATGGGACTACAGTTGATGGCATGTTTTGGGGGAAACTTGACATTGTCCATCAGGGTGACACACACAAGATGGAGTTCAGCGGGACTCGGCTACAGAACGAGCAATATACTCCCGAGTTTATGTTTGATTCTCGCGTCATGACCAAGCTGGCTGTCGCCGCCAAGCCTACCACTGCAAGGTGTCATCTCAGTCTTCTGACTCCGGAGGTGCAATATTGTGATGTAATTCTCACCTTCTCGCCTCTATGGAAGCTGGGCATTACATGGCCTCCAGCGGAACAGGTGGCCGATAACAAGGTAAAATACTTCTTGCGCGCGCACCCTGGTGGTGCCATGGAGCACTTTGAAAGTGAAATGGTGTCGACAGCTTTATATTACGAAGCAATGTACGTTACGGCTGCCTATTCATGTCCATCATTTACTGACAGATTCAATCTCTTTTAGCCCTGAACCCGGTATGATGGATCCTAATGATTACATTGCTCCCCGTAACGGATATGCAATGACTTTCCGAGATTTCATTCCCCACCTCATGAATGTGTTGGATCAGCTCGGGATGTCTCTTTATGCACGTACGAACTTCATTAAGTGAGTCGCTTGCTTTCGATTGGATCGGAAGGTTTACCCCTCGTACTCTACAGTAACAATATGGGCGCTTTCTCTGCGCACAAGAATATAGCCTATCGATTCCTACCCCCTCCAAAGATTGCCGCCGCTATCGATATAGCCGTAACGTCGGACCCATGCGTGTTTCTGCGGTTGTTCCTTATCTGGCGAGGACTCTCCGATGATGATGTTGGCATCTTTGCCGGTGCAGGGGAGAAGGAAGCCAATACGGTCAACTGGAGAGAAATTGTGGGGTGGACGGAGGAGTCGAAAGACTCGACTATGTTCAGGGTGCTGGAAACAGCCGTACTGGAGGTAACCTAGACTTTGGGACTCTTTCTTATCCATGCTTCTTTTTCCGTATCTCTTCCCCCAGGACACTACATATCCACTAATCGGGGGATATTACCCGTCCACTGTAGCCTTTTCTTCCTCTTGTCATGCTCGTTTGGTAACTCATGACCTGTCTATGTTTTCTTGATGATTTCACCGTTCTATTGCTGTGTGGTATATGCTCTCTGTCCTGTAGTAATTAGTACCGGTAGTAGTAGATCTTTCTATATTTCTCAATTGTATTTACCTCGGCAGTGGCACCTTCGCGGCTGTTCTCGGAGTTCCCGGGGTGGAAGATCACGCGATGTGACATAGCGCGTCTTCTGACTCGCGTGGTGGAGCAAACTTTAACTTCTTGTTCATCATCATCATGGCGAAACTTTCTCAATAGTGAGTTCCGCCTCTTTTCGTCTCAATAGACGTGAAACCTTATTGGTATTACAGCGAAATCGACCGCGAAGCCAACATCGCTCGTAACCGTGCTCTGCTTGAAGAGCTCGAGCTCAAGCAAGCTGTCGAGGGACTTGGATTCTCAGCCAAACCTACAAAAAAGGAGGCCAAGAAGAAAGCCCAGCCGGTGCAGCCATCAAAAAGGAAGCAGACCAAGACAGAGGAGCAAGAACCCACCGTCCGGCGGCACTCTGCGCGTCTGCGGAATGTGACTGATCCTAATGAGAGTCCTTCGAGGAAGAGGAAGCGCGAGGTACGTGCACTAAATCTTTAATCTCGAAAAAGACTTATTGAACCCGTAGGCCGAATTGGAGGAGCAGCGTGCGAAAGAGGCCGAGGAGCGTATCGAAGCAGAGGAACGCGCCCGAATTGCCAAGAGGCCTAGACATCACGACTTGGAGCTCGCCACCACGTTGGAAGATGAGGATGAGAGGCCACGGTTGGTGGATGTTTTGAAGGGGGCTTCAAGTTCAAGTGCGCGCCCAGAGGAAGAGGAAGAGGATAAGAGCGAGCTGGAGGACTTGAGAAAAGAGCTCAAGGGAATGCGCGTCGTGTCCCGGGCCAAGGTGACGGAGAATCGCATCTATAGCGCTGCTTATCACCCGGATGTGCAGAAGGATCTTATCTTTTTTGGAGGTGGGTGTCTCTGTCGAGCCGCTGGCACGAGCTAAACTCGCGCAGACAAACACGGTCAGCTGGGTATCTGGGACGCGCAGGCTCCTCCAGAGGACGTGGCGGACGAGGACGAGGATGTGGTGGACGATGCAAACAAGGAAGGTGGTAAATATTGGCGGTTGCAGGTCCATTGGCCTGCTACTTCCAAGTCGGTAAGTTAGCATGATATCCTTCACATCTCGTGCTGACCGTCCTACAGTCTATTTCGTGTGTCAAGTTCAACCCAGTTGATTATCACACCGTACGTCTAACCTTAACACGCATCTTCAGCTTTTAAGTTCCCTTTAGGTTTACACCAGTGCATATGACTGCACGATCCGTAATCTGTCCTTCACGACGGGGGTCTCACGTCAGATATTCTCGTCTGATGAGACCCTTCTCTGCAGCATAGATCTGACGCCCACTGGGAATGAGATGTGGGTTTCGGATGCTGCAGGTGGGCTGACGCATCTTGATCTCCGGCAGCACCAGTCAAAGGGCACCTGGTACGGCTTGTCCGACCAGAAGATCGGATGCGTCAGCGTTAACCCAGCGCGACCAGAGTTTGTCTTGACGGCGAGTAACAGTCGTTCCCTCAAGTGAGTTTACCCCCCCTCCCCCTCCTGCCTTTCAGAGCACCACTGATCCGTGACAAAGGATCTGGGATGTGCGAAAATTGAAGCACTTGGGCACGCCACCGACTTCGTCGGATAGTTCCGTTGTAGAGATTGGATTGGAGAGCGTGAATGAGTTTGTAGAGTCTAAGAAAGGACATGGGTGCTTGCGTGGTGAGTGGCGCCATGACAAGTCTGTGAGTTCTGCGTATTGGGATCCTCGAGGGAAGAGCGTGGTTAGTACGAGTTATGATGACACTATACGTCGTGAGTGAAGGCCCCTCCTCATTGATAGCCTAGGCTGATAGATGAGCAGTTTGGAATTTCGATACTAAAGCGTTTGAGAAACCTGGTCCGTTTGGGTCTTCTAGGCCGTTCAGTCGTATTAAGCATAATTGTCAGACGGTAGGTGCTGTGATTCTTCGAGTATGAAAAGCGACTTCATGTTTTGTAGGGTAAATGGCTGACGATTCTTCGAGCGCAATGGTCTCCGAATCTTGATGCGTACCCGCATTTCACGGTACGTCAAAGGATTGTCAGCTAGGCGCCACTAATTCGCCTACAGATTGGGAACATGAATCACGCGCTAGATATTTTTTCTGGCAAGGTCTGTGGGCCCATTTTTTCCCATCCTAAACCTATCTAATTCTTTGACAGGGCGAGCTCGTCGCGAGGCTTTCCGATAGCGATAGGTAAGTCAAATCCTGGCACGGTGTCGGACTTTACTGACTGTGTACTACTACTAGGATCTCGGCGGTTCAAGCGGTTACATGCTCTCATCCTAAGATTGTGGCTCGAGCTGCGAGTGGTAACGCAAGTGGGCGATGTGTGCTCTGGGCACGTGAATAATTGACGCTGTGCTTGTGATTCTCTGTCCCGCCATGAAGACTGTTGACGCTTCAGCGGCTTTTGGTTTAATGAAAGATTTGCATGGTCGTGGTCTAGTCGCTGGTTGATGTCATTTAAAATTGAAGCTCGCCGACTAGTCGGTAATGACGCGATAACTCTAACATCGCTCGCTCTCTGCGGACGACTTGTAAGTCCTACGTGAGTCGGCGAGGTTGAATGCACGCAAAAGGCTATTGATTCAGCTGAAGGAACTCGTCTGTTAAGCTTCAGAGAAGTTTATGGAACAGTCTCTATTATACATGCGCGATCCATTCGGATATATCAGTTGGCTGGGGTAACTTCGCTGAGAAAGTCGGCAAGATAGGCGGCGATAATGTCGTGGACAGCGCTCGTGGGATGGAGGTGATCGTACCAGATGTTACCTCCGCGTTTGTGGATGTCCTTTTCTTCGAAACCGTGGTCGACGGGATTGTCAAAGATGGAGGAGAAGGTCTGGTATGAGGAGAAGAGCATGACGGTGGTGTCTGGGTGTAAAGAGGTAAAGGATTCGAGCGCCTTGGCGAGGCAGGAATTCCAGTCGTGATAAGACACGCTGGCCGAGTCTGCAAGGTAGTGAGAGACTAGGATGGTGTCAATTCGTGTATGTGGTGAGGGAATGTAGGCGGACCTGCAGGTGATTTATGAATCGGTGGCACATCGATAAACAGAAAATTGCGAGCACCGGCATTGTACAACCTTTGCTGAATGTCAAAGAGAGTCTTGACATTGTCGCTGTGATCCCTCGAGTAGCTGTGAACGAGCAAATGAACAACAAAGACGCGACTGAAGAGTAACGCCGACTGACGCGCAGTCATTGATGCCGACCCAAGTCACGAACAAGCTGTCCCGCCCCGACCACGGTGCCCAGTTGGGTTTGGCGCCGGCACCGTCAAGAAAGGCGCCGACCTGTGTCTGCACGCCGGACACGGTGTTGCCGCCGATGGCATAGTCGTACACGAGGAGCGGGTTGGCGGCAAATTCTGGGTCGCTATCTTGGTCTGGCTTGTACCGAGGAAGCGGGCAGTGCTTGGTGATAAAGTGTCCCACCCAGTTGGGCGCGTCAGGCTCGTTCCAGAGACCGCCCATCTCGCCAGGGAATGGCACACCCAAAGGCAGGGCCGCCGACGGTCGGATATCTCGGCGACCGCGAAAGTAGGCAGTGAGCACAGAGCTGTACGAGTCGCCACTGGCCACAGATGAAGGGAGTGATATTCACGGAAAACAAAGCGGAGCTTACAAGACGAAGAGTTTGCGGATGGCGGGGAAGCCGGGCCACTGGGAGCCGATCTGGTACACCTTCGACATGGTGGTCATCGTCAAGCCCGATTTGGATATCACCGCTTACCACCATGGTCGACGAATACGAAATGCACGACCTCGCGGCGCCAAAGCAGCAGAAGCCAGCAAAGGACGACGACGACTCGACAATGCTCATCTGGTCCTTCGCCTGCTCAGCTCTGTCAGTAACCAAGTACCCTGCTCGCCAATTCGCCTCTGACCTGTTTCCAGACTGACCATCGCCTCTGGAACCCTCGTACTATCACCCCGGCTCCTCCTCTTCTTTGCCTCCGAACACCGCGAGCTCACGTCCTTGGAATCGTTCCTCATGGTCCACTTTGGCATTTGCCTCTTCGCTGTGGCTCTCGCCTTGGTTCTCAACGTATGTCTCGGACTACTTCCATGCTCGGTACCACTCAACTTGTTTGCAGCATTCCCTTCTACTCCCACTCACCTTGTGCTCCTTCATTTCGTCGTTTCTTGCGTACAACACGACAGATGTCGGTTCTCTCGCCACCCTGACCTCTGTGGCGGCTGGTGTCATCGCCATCTGGGGTCTTTGGATCGTACGCCATCTGCATCTTTTATCAGCCCTGCCATGACATGCATATAGCTCGTTTTTGGGAATTACTCTTCGATATCCAAGACTACCGGGGCCGATAAACACACTTCCTCCTTCATTTTTGGTAACACCTCTTCCGCGTCCGCTCAGAAGAAGAGGTGGAAGAGCAATCATTCCTAGTCTTACTTGCTCCATCTGTTTTTTTTTCTGGTAATAACAACTATCTAACCGCGGCTCAGGAACTACCTAGCCGACGTCGGCTCCGTCGAATCCTCGTCATCCACATGCAACATCTCAGATGCAGCTCAGATACCCCCCCAGATGCCTGCGCCTTTCAGCGCCACAAACGGACTCGGATACGAGCTTGAGTCTTTTTTGTTTGCGGGTACACCGACAAAATCACATGGGGCCCCTCTGAGATCATCGCCACTGAATTTCCAGCCTCGTATCAACTCTGGTGCATGTACAGTAGGTTACTGCCGACGCCATGGGTCTTCCATTCAACGGCAGTGTTCATGACCCTGAAACTAAAACTCTTGTACTCGAACTCAATCTCAGGATCTCATTCAGGTTCATCACAATGCTTCTATTCTCTATTGCTTCGGGTCTAATACAACTCATTCCGCCTCTTTCCCGACGCGTTTCTTGGCCCTCATTTATCGCCTGTAGAGAGGTCATTGATGGAGCGAGCAGCCATGTCCTGGACTCCTCGGCCGTCCCGGGTCCCTTACACACTGGTATGCGGATGCCATTTTGCTTCGGTCATTGATTTCATATTCGTTAGGATCTCGAGTTCTGGCTTAAGTCCGGCTATGTCCTACGCATGCACCCTTCTATAACCGGACTGTCTCGTCTTGAAATGTTTGATACCAACCCAGTACGAGGCGGGCTGTTCATTTGAACTTGAATTCAAAAGCTATATTTTTTTTCCGCGGATTTCGTCACAGATGCTTGTTCTATCCGCAAACTCGTATGTGCGGAGCTTCGTGTCGGCGACCGCAAAGAAAGTCTTGCAATCCAGACCTTGGAGACATTCTACTCGCACAACCTAAATAGGATTTCAAGTTGCAACCCCATGGAGCCATCCGGAACTTGAGGAAGAAGGGACTGCTTGATTCCTAGCAAGGACAACAGAACGTTTGAAAGACATGGTACGTCTGTCTTGGAGCGTGCAGGTACTTAAGCTCTTATAGGTGCAATATGCATGGTTACTGCCTCTGTTGCTACAGAAAGATTTAAAAGTGAATATTATAAGTAGTTTACATTCCTTAGTATGCTGCTGCACTAAACACATACACCTATATCGTGATCGGCTCGAGATAACTCGCTAAAGCCCACCCAACCTCACCCCCAACCTTTCGCCGCACCAGCAAAAGCGAATCCGGCTCCTCCGCATCTCCATCGTCGACGTGCAGCATCAGCCCACGACTCAGGTGGTCCTTCGGATGCCCCGCCTCCTTCAAGACATCGAGCTCCTCCCCCTGCCCATTCAACGCCAAAAACGGATACGAATCATAGAAATACTTTTTCTTTGGAGGATCAAACGGGTACACCGACCGGACGGTATAAAGCGCCTCCCTTGCCTTTTCCCTGACATTCAGATCTGAGAGTTTTCGCCTGAAACTCTTTTTCCGCGGTAATGAGGGCATCGACGTGGAGGGCCGGCGCAGCTTGGGCTTCAGACTATCAAGCGCGCGAGTCTTGTATTCGTACATGTCGTATTCGAACTCTGACCGTGTCTTGGACTTGACGCTTGACCGTTTGGGGTCTAATGATGACAAGACGCTCCCAACTGCGGTGGTCGCGTTCGACAGCGAAGACGACGCTGATGAGGGCGACGGCGGACGAAACTGTACACATCGCATCCTCGAGAGCACCGCATCCACCTCTTCCCATCGATCCCACCACACCTTGACCGTGTTCCCAGGTTCCACGCTTAACATATCCCACAGTTCTCGCCAACCGGCATTGACCTGTTTCCAGTACTCTTGCTCTGCCCGTGCCAGTCGAAAGACACACCCACATAAGACCCGATCAGCCTTGTCCGCGAATATAGGCAGCTCTTCTGTGAGCTTTCCCCGAAGTGCTATGTAGTCTGCAGAAGCTTTGAGCAGTTCTGGCGAGGGGCGGTTCTTGTGCGACACAGGCATGTTCATAAGATGTGTATGTAGGGGCAGTAGAGTATTTTGTAGTGTTTCAATGAGATGGAGAGGTTTAGCGGTCGCATCTAGTAGCTGCGAAAGTGGGGTGAGGAGATCTTTGCTCAATGTCTGCGAAAGGGTCGTCGTTAGTGGTATTAGGTGCATAGTAATGAGCGTCATAAAAGCATCAAATGAGTCTGACTGAACGTCTGTTGAGATTCCAATGACGTTCCCGAATGACTTGGCAAACGCGTGTAGCTGCGTCGAGGCTGCAGCCACCGAACGCGACCAGTGGAGGACGTTCTGCGCAAGCTGGTTGGAAAATGATTGGACTCGCAGCAGACGGGCATGGTAGTTGGTCATATCACCAGTAGGAGGGGCAGGGGCAGGGGCACTGGGGCCCTTGACGCTCTTGAGGCGCACGATATTCCGCTTCAGGACATCCTTAACCACTTCTGCCCTATGCCGCTCCTCGTTCACCCTGAAAGCCAGATCCTGGACCGCGTCCCTCGCCAACCGTAGATTCTCCTTGTCAGGATGCCCCTCGGGTGTTTCCTCATAAATGGTTCCCAGGAGGAGCGGGTACTTGAGAAGCCTCTGGACCGGTTTGATGAGCAGGGAATGGAGATCCCAGGCGCGCGACATGGCGCTGGCGATTGTTTGCGTTTGGGTGTGGTAGGCTGTGAGGGCGGGTGTGACGGGGAGGGAGCGGAGATGGCGGGAGGCGGCCTCATGGCGGGCGATGTAGGTCTTGTACGGGCGCTCCATGTCGGACACGGACTTGAGGAAGAGGGCGCCGACGGTGTCAGCGTCGAGGGCGGCTTGTAGGGCATGGTGGAAGTGGTTGGCAAAGTCGGAAAGGTCGGAAATGTTGCCGAAGATGAGCTTGACGTCGGCGGAGGTCATCGGGGCTTCGACTTCTGAGGTTAGGGTTTGGTCGCGGAGGTGTATTGGCTGGCCTGTAGGATGTGTGAATTAGAGGTCTCATTGCAGCAGAAAGTAACTCACCCAGGGCCAACGGTATGTGCACCTGCCGTACCAACGCGAGATCAGACCCGTACGACTTCTCTGATGCGAGCAGCTCCTGCAGGGCATGCTGTCTCTTCGTCACGACGAGCTCACCGCGTTTCTGGGGCGGCGGCGGGCGCAGAGGCGACCTGGCTGGAAGAACAGGCATGGGTGGTCGTGGTCCGACGGCTGTCGGGTGTGACGGTTACACGTTACCTCGTCCCATGTGTTATCAGGTTCCCGTCTCGTCCACGGATTTAATTTCACCGTATTCGCTTTTCTGTCGCTCTGAGCAGCAGCATTTCGCGACGGTATCGTTGCATGGACGGTGGTGAAAGGTAAGGAACCAAGGACAGCCCGCTGGTGATCATACCGAGTTTCCAACTGGGTCAAGTGGTTCCTAACGTTACGCCCCTACCCTGGTTTCATTTTGCGCGTCGTCATAAAGTACATTATACAAAATAAAATATTTACCGCCGCTCTACCGTCCCGGTCCGCCCATACCCATCATCTTCAGCATATCTGCCATCCCTGGCATTCCCCCCATACCTCCAGCAAGGCCACCCAGGCCACCCAATCCACCCAGCCCGTTTCCCATCGAAGCCATCATCCCTGAAAGCTCGTCAGTACCACTGTACCAGCGCAGGCACAGTTCATCCTTACTCTGCATTTCCTCCATGTCCATTTGATCTCCTCCTTGGCCCTGCATCATCGCCTTCATCATTTCTTGCATTCCACCTCCGTTGCGCATCTGTCGCTGCATCTGCTGCAGCATACCAGGAGGCATCGCTCGCTGCATCGCCTGGATCTGCGCAGGCGTCGGCATCCCGTTCGCACCTCGTCCTTTACCCCCAGCCGCAGCCTGCATCTTTTGCATTGCCGACAGCCTTCGAGATTGCCTCAGCTTCAAGTCAAACTTCCAAAAGCAAGGATCACGTACCACCCGTTCTTCCCCCCTGCCTGTTTCGCCATGTTCGCCATCATCCGGTATTGACAAAGTAGTTCTTCCACTTCCCGTACACTCGTTCCGCTCCCTCGCGCAACCCGTGTCACACGCCACGTTAGTCCAGTCGGTTTACCATCTTTGCTCATTTCCATGAATGGCGTACCGTCTGAGTCCAGCTCCACAGCAGTCATACTATCCGTTATGTATATCATCCGTTTCATCCTCATCGCTCCTTCCTCATCCGACCCTTGCAATAAATCCTGAGGTAAACCTGGTATCATTGATGCGATTTTGCTTATCGGTCCCCTGCAATATGGACCGTGATCGTCAGCACAGGGCAATTTCCCGGGAGAAGGTTTCACTGACATATTCATAACATTTGATATTTGCTCTCGCCAGTCTCGAATACTCAGTTTGCCTTCTTCCAATTTCTTCGCCATTTCCTTTTGCTTGTCTGGATTTTGTGTTGCCAGATCTTGCATGTGTTCCATTAGTCCTTGAACATCGCCCAGACCCAAAAGTTTTGATATAAACGGCTGGGGAGAGAATCGGTCCAGATCGTGTAGATGTTCGCCTACACCGAGGAAGATTATTGGCGTCTTTGTGGCTGCGACACTGGAAAGGGTTCACAAGTCATTTCGCTTCAGCGCCAGAGACAACGTACGCGGAAATGGCGCCTCCACCCTTCGCATGACCATCCATCTTTGTTACGATAATTGCTCCGAAATTTGCGCTCTCTTTGAAGGCTCGACTTTGCGCCTCGGCAGCTTGACCTACATAATGGATCAGATTAGTGTATATTACTGATAAGGTTTACGACGCACCGATGCTAGCATCGAGAATGAGAACCGTCATATTCGGATTGACTGCTTCGCCGATTTGTACCATTTCCTCGAACAACTCTGACTCTTGTTTATGCCGTCCAGATGTATCTACAATGATAACTTCAAACCGCTCCTTCTTGAATTTTGCGACACCCTGAGCAGCAATTGCCACCGGATCTGTCTCGGTGTATGATCCAAAGTACGCGACCTTGGCTTTCGTTGCTGACTGTCGTGTCTGGTCGAAAGCACCGGCACGGAAAGTATCTGCACAGACGATGGCAGACTTGAAGCCTCGTTTTTGGTAATGTACAGCAAGCTTTGTACATGTCGTAGTTTTACCATTACCCTGGAAGCAGATTGGAAACAGTTTGGGTAGATCGAGCTGCATGGCTCACCTGCAGACCAACGGCCATTATCACATTCACTTGTCCCTTCTTCGGTTTGTAGGGCTCCACGCCGGGATCCACCAGGTGCACGAGTTCATCAAAGACAGCCTACAGAAATATACATCAAGATAATGTCGTGGCAAAGTCGCAGGCCGTGATGCACCTTTTGAATGAGATTCTTCCGATTAGTATCCTTGGTCTTGTCCGCGGCTTCGAGAGCCGCCTTTACTTTTGCCTTGACCTTTTGCCGTAGCGACGCAACAAGCTTGACATTCACATCCGATTCGAGGAGAGCAGCGGTGATTTCCTTCAGAGTTGCATCGAGAACCTGCAAGGAAACAAACGAGTCAAGGACGGCGACGAGCGCTGTTCATGGGACTGACCTTCTCGTCGACGACGGGGGCTCTGTTGAGGGAAGAGAGGGCGGCATTGAGCTTGCGGCCCAAGTCCGCTAATACCATGGTCGCGGTTCTTCAAGGGGCAGGCAACGTCACCAAAATCAAAAGTCGCGCGGCGATCATGTGCGTGCCGCCTTGTTTACCAAGTTCCTCATCATGCCTCCCTCAGACACTGAAGACGACGCCCTCGAGGACAACGAAGACGACCTCGACGAAGACGCCGACAATGACCTCGAAGAGGAGCTGTTCGATGCGATAAACGAGGAAGCCACGGAAGACGGCGACGATGTGCGTGTTCGCTGCCTGCGTTTCTGTGCGATGCTTTATTCTCTGCAAGGACTCTTCTAGCTCTACCGATGAAGGCTTTTCTGACGATAACGACGACGACGACGACGAGTCGGAGCCTTCGAGAGACGTGCAGCTGACATCACAGCCAAGCTCAGTCCAGAACGCGTCCTTACTGTCGCCTCAATCTCAATCTCAGTCGTCTTCTGTCAAACGTGCGTGGCTTGCTTTTTACCTTTTCTTGCTGTTGACGCGAACAACAGAGGCCTCACCACCTTTGGTTCGCAAGAGATCTCTTTCGCCTGCCCGAGCTCGGAAAAAAGCTCTTTACTATCCGAGAGGCTCTGACGTACCCGTGTATCGTACATGCATCGTCGAGGCCGTATGTGCAATACCACACCCGGTTCCCATCCATGCACTCGCCTCTTCTCACTGCATGACCCATCTTCTCACTGGATCTGATGATGGTTATATCCGTGACTACGATATTTTTACGGCGCTGAACGGAAAGAACTTCTTGACGGCGCCACAAAGACATCACTCTGGTGTTGTGGAGGGAATCATGAAATCTGGGCAGCTCCGTTTTTGGTGGGAGAATCCAACGCCTCCAGACGTATCCACTGCTTCGGCCGAGGATGAGACAGGGCTGTCCCCGGTATATTGTTTAGCGATGCATTCAGACGCGCTGTGGGCTCTTGCGGGAAGCGACGTGCGTTTTCCATTTTTCTCCCCAAATTCGCCTCACTAACGAGCAAGCGACAGTCTGGCCCCATCAGCCTCTATACGGTGAGGCATGATCCTGGACGTTTATGTCATGTCATGAGTGGTCATCGCGGCCCCGTATCTGCGCTATCTCTGGACCATGATGAAAAGGGCTTCTTTAGTGCTGGATGGGACGGTGACGCGCTTGTAAGTTACTTGCATGGTCGGAATTTGGAATATAGTGAACGGATTTTCAACAGCTGTGGGACCTTAATACAGGCCAGAAAGTAAGAAACTTCACATCCCATGGTGCCCAGCTCACAGGAGTTGCGGTACGGCCGACAAATGCAGTATTTGCAGAGCCAAGTCCTGCAGTCGCCATCCGGCCCGAATCCGAAGTGACTTCGACTTTACCAGACGAAGGTACCATTGCATCGGCTCCTGCAACGGCGCCACAACCCGTGCCACCAGGCGCTTCGGCAGCTGCATCTGCACCTGATTCACCATCTCAATCAGATGGATCTTTCGATGACCTCTTCGACGAACCGGAGAACAACACGCAGGGTAGTAGTACCCAAAACAAATCTCAAACCACGGCAAACGGGGCTGCGGGGCTAGCTGTTCCTCCACCAGCTCAGCCTCAACAACCTCCGCGTCCCAATTTCGGCTCAATAGCACCATCCAAGAATGCCCCCCCTTTGCTCGATCCTGATACTTATATGAAATTCTCGCCGGACATTTTATTGACGGCGTCTATAGATGGCCAGGTGATCCTCTGGGATAAGAGAGTAAACACGCCGGGTACAGGTGTTGGAAGATTGTGGATGAATGAAAAGACTCCCCCCTGGTGCTTGTCGGTGCGGATGCTATGCTTATCCCGAAACGTGCTTGTTTTTGACATATTGTTTCGTCACAGGCATGCTGGTCTGCGGACGGCGGCCAAATATATGCCGGAAGGCGTAACGGGACCGTTGACGTCTGGGATGTACGCCAGCTTGGTCGTTCGGGTCCTTCTTCCACCCCCAGGCTTCTGAAAACCCTGAGAAACCCACCAAGCTCCGGAGTAGTTTCATGTGTGGTCGCGTTTCCAGATAACAAACATATCGCCTGGTAAGCAGTCTGGTCCCTGGACGCATGTGAGATGCCTTAACTTCGGAACAGCGCGTCCATTGATAATCTGCGTTTGTGGAATGTGGATGCTGTCGAATCTGACCCTGGTAGACCAAAGACTGGGATGCAGTTCAAGATCATACCGGGCCACCACGGGGGGTACATCTCTAATCTGTGTAGGTCCCTTCTTTGGTGTGTTCGATAAGATCTGACTAACAATGCGAATAGTGGTCGATCCTGGAGGCAGATTTTTAGTAAGTGCTAGTAGCAACCGCGGGTGGCATGGGGAGTCCACACGGACAGTATTTGTGCATGACATAAAGCATGTTCAATAACAGCGTTAGGTTCACAACGCCGCAATTTGGACCTTAAGGGTTGAAAATACTCTCTTCGTCATATTTGAATCATTTCTTCTGCAAGGCCCAAGATTTTTTACATGCTTACCGCCAAGTCACGAGGATCAGAGACCATTTCACATCCCGTCCTGTGCCCTATCCCGCCCATAATTAGCCTCCGAGCGTGTATTGAGAAGTGAGCATCCGAGGAACAGAACGACCTGTCAATAATGAAGTTCAATATAGGACTTGCAAGCTTCGCCGGACTCTTCTGCATCAAAAACAAATCCGTGAGATCTAGACCATACATTTGTCTTCTTAGTGTGTGTCTTCGCCTCTTTTCTCCTGCCACAATTCCCCCGAATAGCGTGAATTGTTCTCATCAGTTCATAACGGCAACAAAGCCTAACAGAAAAAGTGTGACGTGACAAATATATTCAACTGGTACGAATCGAAGCTTCTGCTTTTCCCGAGTCGGAGGGTCAAAAGGACTTGTTTAAACAGGCGCGAAAGTATGTAAAATCTCCCTCCTGTATGTATGTTGCGCCAGCCTGTCCTTCCAACCGGGGAGGAATTATCGTATGTCGGAGATGACGACTCTGAATTCTTTCGCCATGTACATGGTCGATCGTTGAACACTTTGAACACATCGTATTTGCTCCCGTGCGTGTTTGTATCTTGCAACGCGTATTCAGATACACTGACGTGTATAACAGCTCTGATCGCGACGAAGTCCAGGCAGGCCGCTCACTTTCACACGTAGCATCTTTATCTTACGCGTCCCGCTTTCTAGCGCTCCGAATACCACCATCGGATGCTCAAGTTCGTGTTTGGCGGCCAAAATTACGTCGGTCCCGTAAGAGAAGTCCTGCAGTTCGGACAACAGCGTCGAGGTGCGTCCATCAGCAAAGATCGAAATCACAGGGCTTATGATCCGTTTAGTTCTTGATTTAGGAACGGGAGGGGGTCTTTGGTATGCTTGTTTTCGTCTGCATGCAATGACCAACGGTGGAGGGGGAATTGACGAGGGTGCTGCTTTCTGTCCAGGGCCATCGAAATGGCAGACGAATTTCCACGCGCGGAAGTTATTGGCATCGACCTAGCCCCAATTCAGCCCCGGTATGCCTCTCAGAAATCCACGTTCGTCGCCTCTGCTCACTAGCACCACTAGCGATGTCCCTCCTAATTGCACGTGAGAAATACTGGTCTTTATACAGCCACACTATTCCTAAACGTTCTTCTTCCCCCCTCCTCCTTGCAGCTTCGAACTCTGTGACTTGGACCAACAATCCATTCCTTATCCAGACGGTTATTTCGATCTCATTCATGCTCGTTCTATGTTTATGGGGGTAGGTAAATTTAGGCGCCCTATTTCCTGAGTGACAGTCTGACCTCATTTCTGCAGATACATAATTATCCTCGATTGCTGCGTGAAATCTCGCGTCTGCTCCGCCCTGGTGGTCTAGTCATTCTTATAGAACCAAACTTGACCCCCAACATTGATCCCTCTTCTCCTTCCTCGTCCCCACACGACGCATCAGGCTGGTTCACCTTTTGGGAAACATATCATACTTGCCTTCGCCGCCAGAGAATAGACCCGACTGTCCCGCAACGCATAACAGACATGCTTTCTGCTACCGGGATGTTTGAGAATATTGCTAGACGGGAAGGCAACATTCCAGTCGGTTCTTGGCCTAGGGGTGAGCGTTTTTTGCTGTTCAGGATTCCAATAGCAACAATTTATATTGACGATTATTCTAGATCCCGTAATTTTGACCGTTGGACAGTTGCAATGGATGGATTACGAGTTGCTGCTTCCGGCACTACGTCCCTTTTTTCTTACTGTTGGACTTCCAGAGACGAAAGTTAGAAGCCTCATAGCAGACGCCCAACAAGATTTATACCGCCCGTCTGTACATTTATCATGTGTTATCAACATCGTCCACGCCTCGAAGCGTCTGTAGCTATTGTCACTATAAGTACCATATGCATTTATTATCTACTCACGGACGATGTATCGTTACTTACGTTCTTCCTAATAATGCATCAAATTGGCCTGCAACCACCATCAGTCCCCTGGCTCGCGTGAGTATCTTAAAGTTTAACACCACACAGTTCATAATCATAAAGCAAGCCGTTGTTCACCTCTGTTCCTGTCTAAAAAGTACATACGAAAGAAACGACATACACCCAAACCCTAGGACAGCATATGACGATGATGTACAAGAGGGATCAAGACATGGAAGTCAAGATGATCAACGAAAACGTATCAAAACACGCAAGTGCGGGGGCGGGGGCGGGGAAGATTGACATCAAACACAAATGAAGGGACGGATCCAAAGTGGTCCAAAGATATTGTGGGGGGCACAACTTACTCCTCCTTGACGGTGTAGTCATGGAGAACAGAGAGGGCTTCGTTGACCTTGCTGTTCATCGCATCGTTGTTCTCTAGCAAGTGAAGCAACTCGGCGTTGTCCATCTCGAGCAACATTCCAGTGATCTTGCCGGCTAAGTCGGGCTGAGAGCTAATAAAGAGATATTAGTATTATCATCGCCAACAAGCTTTAGAAAACATACGCCGCAATCTTCATGTAGATAACCTCCCCGAGCATCTGCTTCTGCTCCATCGGCGACGCACTTGCAAGAGCAGCTTGGGTAAGCGCAGAAGTAGCGTCAGAAACGGGAATAGCGGGTGAAGCAGCTGCGCCAGCATTGCGAGTCTGAGGGTTGAGCTTGTAGGCCTGTGGCTGAGGTGGTGCACGGCTGACGGGGGCAGGGGCTGCTGCAGGAGGGCGGGGCGGGCCTTGGGGGGCAACCGGAGCACGAACAGCGCCGTTGACGGGCGGTGGCCCGTTTGCACGAGGGAGGGGCGCAGCGGGCATGGGAGGCGAGGTACGGCCGGCAGCAGGGCGAGGTCCACCGCCACGTCCGCCCCCAGGGTAGCCTGGCATGCCATAGCCCTGCGGGGGTTGGCCGTAAGGTGCAGGGAGAGGCATGCCGGGAACCTGCCCATTGGTGGGGGCATAGCGAGGACGAGGTGGCAACATTCCAGGCTGACCGTATCCCATCATGCCACGACCTTGAGGAGGATACCCAGGACCAGGTGGGTAGTACATCGGCCCGTTCATATATCCGCTGGGGATACCAGCAGTCGCCGCTTGCTGCATCCTGATCTGGTTTCGCTGAGCAATCTGACTTTCCAGTTGTTGCCTGCGGACTTCACGACGCTGCGCAAGCGAGACGTAGAGGGGTTTCGAACCAATCATCTTGTTATTCATCTCAGCGACGGCCTTGGTGGCCTCATCGGGAGACGCATAACACACAAAGCCAAAGCCTTTAGAAGTTCCCTTGTCGTCACGCATAACTTTGCAGCTCGTGACAGTGCCGAAAGGCTCGAACTCGCCACGGAGCTTGTCGTCGTCGACATCGTCCTCCAAATTCTTGATGTACAGGTTGACACCCTGGTACTTGCTAAGCTTCTCCATCTTAGCCTGCTCGTACGACTTGCGTAACTCTTCTTCACGTTCTGCCTTCTTCTGGGCACGGGAAACGAAGAGCTTCTGGCCGTAAAGTTCAGTATCGTGAAGGGTCTCGACAGCCTTCTGAGCAGCTTCGTGGGTCTCGAAGTTGACAAATCCGAAGCCCTTGCTCTTGCCCTCGTCATCGGTCTGGATGACAGCAGAAGTGACCGCACCGAATTGTTCGAAAAGTTGGTCAAACTCTTCAGTGGTGACTTCGAGGGAGATGTTCTTGACGTAGAGGTTAGTGAATTGGGCCTTCATCTCGTCAAGCTTGGATTGGCGTTCCTGCGATGATCAGTGAGTAAGCAGAACCGAAATCGAAGGAGAGATTACACACCTTGCGAGAGATGTGGTGCCCGACGTACACCTTCTTGTCGTTAAGAAGCATGCCATTGACGGCCTTGATGGCACTCTCCGCAGCCTCCGCGGTCTCGTAGTGCACAAAACCATATCCCTTGGATCGGCCTTGTTCATCGGTAGCGACCTTGCAAGACAAGACGTTACCGAAAGCGGCGAAGGTGTCATGAAGGGCCTGCAACACCGCCATTCAACAATCGCACTCCATCGCGCAGATGAATAACACACCTTGTTGTCAATTAGTTCATCAAGATTCTTGATGAAAATATTGCCTTGGCCAGTCTTGCGCAGAGCAGGATCACGTTGAGACCACATGATGCGGCTAGAGGAGGATTTATTTAAACCAAAACAAGGTAAAGTTAACTCAGACGGACCATGCACGGTTTTTGATCAATGAATAATTGAGCTGCTCGAGAGCACGCTCACCTGTAAGAATTTAGTCTAGGCCGATTAATGACAGGCCACAAACTCACCATCAGCAGTGTTGAGATAATTAACGTAGGCGTAGCCAAGGGAGCGACGGGTTACAGCATCACGACAAACGCGGATGCTACATAATTCAAGCGCAATTTTAGAACCTGAAGGACGCATATAACGGCAAAACTTGAACTAACCTGGCGACAGGGCCAATCATATTGAAGATCTCGAATAACATAGCCTCCGTGACGGTAGGGTCTAGCTCTCCAACGTAGAGCGAAGCGCTCGGAGCCGACGAAGTCGTTTGGGGGGCATAAGTTGGAGCGGCGGGCGCTGGGGTCGGCATTGCCACGACAGCAGGCTGGACTGCTTCCGGAACAGGGGCAACGGCTTCGATGACAGCAGGAGTGGACATGACTGAAAGTTTGATTTTTTTGCAAGCAAATAAAATTTGGGTTTTTTGAGGATATTGGGGGTCGTTACTGCGATATGAACTTTTCTGCGACTGTTCTTGAGGTCAGCGAGGTGTAAAGGAGCTAGCGAAAGAGCAACATACACAGGAGGAGCAACAAGACAACCGCTTGTGGATAAAAAAGGGTTTTTATGTTTTTTATCGGCTTTTTAGCTGAAAACAGAGATACAGTTCTGCATCAGCAGCGACAACGACGACGATAAGGGCGGACTGACCTTTAGATGATGGTGGATGAAGAAAAACGAAGGCCCGCTTTTTGATTCAGAGCAATTCAAATTTCAAACTCAGCCACAACGCACTGATCATTTGCCTTCTTGGGCGAACCGTGAATGTCTTTGTCCAGAGTATAATAACATAGCTCAATAGATTTTCACTCAAAAGCACGACAAAGTTCCACAATAAAATATAAGGTAAGCGAAGGAACAATACTCGAGCTTGTAACTAAGTGGCACAATTCAACCCCGCGTGAAGTAGGCTTTCGCGCCGTGGGAGGCCAGCTCCGTTTTAGCCTAAAGAAAGTGAGCATGCAGGGGAATACGAGGTTAATTTTTTTTATACCTTTTCCATGGTATGCCCTGCAGCAGTATGATGTGCATAGATCTGCATGGTTATTTATATAAGTCGCCAAAGTTAAACGCATATATATGAAATTTACCTGGCGGTAATAGAAAGCGTTACCGAGTCCTTGAACGATCCAACCTATTGTGGCCACCAAGCCCAAGATTGCAGCTGCCCAGTGGTGGTTCACGAACATCTGGATCGTTTGGATAAGGCCAGCAGAACCAGTGCTGCGAACACTAATGAGACGCAATGCACCGTGACGAGAAACAATCCGGTCACCTTGGCACTCCAATGATCCTATCAAGGCAATGAATTATTGAGTACCAAGATAAGTAGAGCGACTCACATGTAAATGCTAAATAGGAGATGGAATCCGCCAAAGAAGAAGTAAAGGTCTATGAAAGGATAAGACACTAGCAAAGGTACGTATATAGTACGCACAATAATACAAGGCTTGTTCCTGACATTGCGTTAGAACAATGAAAAGCATGACTATGCCCTGAAAGACAGACACACCTTCATGTAACCATTGTAAATCGGACTTTTGCGAGGCAGTTAGATAGGCGCTACGAAAGACTGCGGCCACACATACCGATACCAGAGAAGAAAGGAGGTGGCAGAGATTACGAACAAGTAGCTGCGCAGAATCGCAAGGTGAACATGAGTTACGGCAGGGGAAGCGCAGGAACTCACCCTATACTGGCACCGACATCGCGCCCACCGTCAGAAGACCCAGCGATGAGGATGAAAATACAGGCAATCATATTGAGGACAAGTGTGCCAAGAAGCACTAGCCATAGTTGATATATACGAGTTATGAGTGGCTGCGATGCCTCCGGGATTTCTTCCGAGATGGAATGGAAAATTAATGGGAAAACTGGCGATACGTGGACGTTAGACAGACGATGGCGACGGCAGAGAAAACTAACAAGGCGGCCAGTTATTCTTGCCATGCTGCCTTATATGCTCGGCCTTTCTATTGAGCTCTTGCTCGCGTCGTTCTAGTTCGAGCTCGCGTTGTCGGAGCTCCTCCAAACGAGTGTCAGTACTCTGCGACTGCGGCGGGGTTGGGTCGTCGAATGGATTTGTGTCCAGCGAATGGGTAGAGGCAAATGGATTCTCGGCGTAACCTGTCCAATGGTGAGTACAGGGAGAGCAAAACAAACAGAAATAGACGCACTCATGTTCAGGATGGTGTCAAATGGAAGTATGTAGTTAACCCTAACCCCGATCGCTACCTACGTGTTTGCATCGGAAGGAACAAACAACGCCACGTGGTTACGTACGGCCGCCCAGTTGCGCCACATTCTGCAAACGATGCTGTACCAGCTCAAAACAGGCGAGCTGGCATTGCACACAGCCTCCATGGGTACACCTTGGCCGACTAGTCCGAGAAAATAGTCATCGATATCGGCGCTAAGATTTATATCGATCAGATGGATCGGGAGCGAGGCAAATCCGAGGGTTGCCTCGAGCATTCATGCTGCGTCCGCTTTTCTCATGGAACATCCAGCAGGAAGGCAAAACTTCTCATGGATACCTAACGCAAGCCTCGAGGCCGGAGGTTGCTAAGTACTTTTTGTAGGAGGGATGGAGTAGCGTAACCACATCAATTTGGCCTGATTCACGTTATTTCGTCCCTAATAACCTCGGTCCCAAGACTGATCTAAACCAATTGTCAATATCGGACAAGATTTTGGCAGAATAAGGACAGGTTAGGACCGATAGCTGCTTGATATGGAACTAATATGCACAAAAGATGAAGGAAAACGTGTGGGTCGGCGGCCGATCTCGGCACCATCGAAGCATGTATATAAGCTGGAGCACAAGGTTGTTGAAATTTTGCGTCCTTTACATCACCCTCCTTCTGTCCGACCTTCCCTACGGTTATTCTTGTGCGTTTTTCTCGCTAGTCTCGCTTGCCCGTACTAACTGTTAACTGCAGTTATTCCACGACTTTATTGTCGTCGCATACATTCCCTGACCCCCCATTCATTACTTCCCGCCCACGATGTTCGCTTCTCTCGCCACTTTTGCCCTTGTCGCCACTGCTGCCGTCCAGGCCTCTCCCCACTTTCCTCGTCGCGGCCTCCATGGCTTCCACCATGTAGCTCGTTCCAAGCCTGCCGACTACGCCGAGGGTTACCTCGAGGCTTACGATGTTTACCACACACGGTACCTCGCCATTGGTTGCCAGAACCAGCACAACACCCAGTTTTTTGATGACTGCTGTCATCCTCTCTTGGTGCGTGTGTCTGCTTGTCAACCATACCAGAACTAACCTACTTATTAGGCTACCGAAACCGTTGCTGCTAATCGTCCCGCTTACTGCGCTACCAACGCAACTGCTTCGGCTTCGGCGTCTGCATCTGTGTCTTCATCAGCCAGTGCTATAGTAGCGACCCCGACAGACACCTCGGACGACAGCGGCGATGATGACTGTGATGACGAAGATTCCTCTTCCTCTTCCGATTACGTACCCGCCACCACTTCTTCGTCTTCTGAGTTCTCTCAGCCTACGAGCGCGTTCACTTCGGAGGCAAGCTCTAGCTCCAGCTTCAGCGACAGCATCAGTTCCAGCTCCAGCTTCAGCGATAGCAGCAGTTCCAGCTTCAGCAGCAGTTCCAGCTTCAGCAGTAGCTCCACTGTGTCTGTCACCCAGGATAGCACTCCGACTCCGGATCCCACCCCCTCTTCAACCCAGGAGCAGAGCACTGAGGCACAAAAGAACACCCAGACCCAGGAAGCGCCCTCTTCGTCGTCGTCGTCCGAAACTCCCCAGTCCACCGATACCTCCAACGCGTCTTCAGGCAGCTCGTCTTCCTCTAGCGGAACTTTTTACTCTGGCGGCGTGTGAGTATTCTTGTGTGTTATGGGTCCCTTCCTCTAAATATGGGCTTCAGAGGCACTTTCTATTATCAGTATGGCGTTGCCGGTTCGTGTGGCACTGTAAGTTTGTCTTGACTTTACCTAAGCTTTTATTCATACGCTGGTATATAGGTTCATTCTGATTCGGACAAGATCGTGGCTGTTTGTAAGTTGCACGTTTGTATAATTGGTTTGGTTCTGACAGAACTTTCTACTATCAACAGCTGCTATCGTCATGAACTCCGCCCTGTGTGGCAAGACGATCACCCTTACCAACACGAAGAATGGAAAGGTTCGTCGTAGTCGTTTAATGGACAACTGATTTTTGTAGACTAACAATGCCTTCGCAGACCGTCAATGCCGTCATCGCCGACACATGCCCGGGATGTGGTGATGGAGGAGCTTCGATTGACTGTTCAACCGGTACATTTGATGCACTTGCCGACGAATCTGATGGCACTTTCCCTGGTAAGTGTTTTCATTTACGTCTATTGCATGAATCTCACGTCCTTGCCAGTCACGTTCACTCTCCCTGCGGTTTAAGACCGTTCCTCTCGTCAACGGCTCGTCACTGTTCATACATGTATACCCAAGCCGAGACCTTCCTCTTCTTAACGTCTTTCGCTCTTATGAGTGGAGGGCGCAGGCCTAAGGCCTTTCATTTACCATATACGATTGATACGGGGTTTCACGACAAGTGCTAGGAACTGCACTGCCACTGGTGGTTTTGTTCCTAGCGCTGGCATTATCATTCTTATTCGTCAGTGTCGAATTTATTATTAACGCTTCTATGTTGCGCTTTCATGTTTTTATTTGGGTTTACATTATTCCCGTCATTTACTCGTCGTACTGCAACCATCACAGACAAGAATAACCTTTCATTTTGTTTTGTAACCATCTTGACGGGACGAGAGGATGGGGTTGGGAACCGTGTTCCTGCTGGTACCTATCTATTTACGCTTGTAATGTTGATCATACTGCGCTGGCTAATGGAATCTGTTGACGGGCGCCTTCTATTGTACCTTAACTGCGTGATTGACATAATGGAACGGCATCGGAAAGTTTGGGAAGGCTTGGAACCGTGAATGTGCACGACGGTGAATCAGAACCGTGTTTTAGAGTGCATTTGTTACTGACACGTTTGCTTGTCTCCATAACGCCAAGTGCCCTGACCTGTACCAAGAGGAAGGTTGCAAGGTGGGCTGCCGGACTTAGGTGTACTTAGATTTTTCCACGCCTTATTTCCCAATACGGCTAATTTCCCGCTTTGCCCAGCTTCCATGAGCGTGACAAAGATTCTTGTCGTCGGTGGGAACGGTTTCATCGGTAGGTGGGAAAATGCAGCCAAACGTTTTCGCTAACTTGGCATTGATAGGCTCCGCAATATGTCGCGCTGCGTTGACGAGGGGCATGCAGGTTACATCTGTGAGGTTCGTCATACCGAGTCGCGCTCATGCCGTACTTGACGCACCTGTAGCTCCTCCGGGCGCCCATACCGTACGCCCCGGGGCCACAGCCCAGCATGGACAGAAAAAGAAAGTCATTCTCTTCGTTTTCTCACGAAGGCGACACCTTGACCGCGTGCGAGTGTAGGTGACGTGGCTGCAGGGCACAGCCCACGACCCGTCGACGTTTGCAGACGCTCTGAAGGACGCCAATGGAGTGGTGCATACCCTTGGAACGCTCCTCGATGACGGCAAGTACAAGAACGCGGTGAAAGAAGGTAGCCTTGCAGGGTTAGTTGGGAGTTTGATTGGCTCGCAGAATCCCTTGGAGAAGAAGACGAGCAGTGGATATGAGAGACTGAATCGTGACGCAGGTTAGCACAGCGCAGTGCCGTTTGCTCCGTTTCTCACTGCCTGTTGCCAGCGCTCCGAGTCTGTGAAGCCTTTGTGGATTCCGGGCCGGTAGAAGGCCCCTCACCTCGTCCGTTCGTATACATATCAGCAGAAGATATCTTCCGGCCCATTATCCCCGCCCGATATATCGAAACCAAACGCGAAGCAGAGGCAGGAATCGACAGTTTTGTATCTCAGAAATCTGGTCTATTCCGCGGTGTCTACATTCGACCTAGTACGTGCCACATTTCTACTGGTATTACGGCTAACGTCGTGCGTTGTATAGGCCTCGTATATCACGCGCACTTTCGCCCCCTAAGCACACCTTTTGCGGCACTCCTCGAGTTTTCCGCTGTCATGCATTCCAAGGTTCCTCGCGGAATCCCGACACCTTCAAGTGTTCTTCGTTCGATAGGTTCAGAAGTGACGGACAGCATGTCGAATGCTCTCACTATTCCGCCCATCCATGTCGACCATGTTGCCAAGGCAGTTTGTGTCGCACTTGAGAATGACGAGGTCAGCGGGGCAGTTGGGGTGAGCCAGATGCGAGAAATGATAGGATGGATGGCTACACCTAGAGACGGATCACTGAATGGAGCACACTAAGTAAATAAAATACCATTTCTGTCAACGCGAATTCGGAAGATTTCGGACTTGACAACTCCGGGCCTAGGCCGGGTAAGCTGACTCAGGGGCTTTACCCCAACTTTGCGACATATTATAGATTATTCCGCGTATTATTTATTACCAACACTCAGCCCACTTTCTTCCCCGCCTTCCCCGCTTCCCGTCTCCATGCTGTCCTTCCCTGTCGCGAGACCGCGTTCAGCGACGGTGACGGTGACCAGGAGATCACTCTCGTCGACGGTCCCGACTCGGAAGGCGCTGCCGTTCTTCCTCAATACCCTTCGTGCCGCAGCTCAAGAGAACCGTGAACGGGACCTCACGTCCAGCGGAAAGATGCTCCGGATGCTCATGTTCGGCAAGCCGGGAGCTGGGAAGGGCACCCTCTCAGCGCGTTTGGTCAAAAAGTACGATATACTGTCTATTTCGACAGGGGATCTGTTGAGGCAGCATATCAAGGAGCGGTGCGTCTCATCCTCGCCATCATCCGTGGTCCTTTGCTTACAGCATCGCAGAACCGAGGTTGGACGACAGGCAGAGGACATTGTTGCTCAGGGTGGACTGCTACCAGACGAAGTAATGCTCAGGGTCGTCTCTAGCAAGCTGGACCTTCTACATAACAGGGTAACTGTCGTGCCTCGTGTCCGTCGCCCTCATTGTTAACGACTTCGGCAGCACTGGATACTGGATGGCTTCCCACGAACGCTAGGCCAGGGCGAACTTCTCGATGCTCATCTCAAGTATGCTTCTCATCTGCTGCATTATTCTGCCTTCAGTCTAACCGCGAGCAGAAAACAAGGAACACCGTTGAGCCTCGTCGTCAACCTCGACGTCTCCGACCAGGTCATTCTCAGCCGTATTTCGGACCGTTGGGTGCACCTGCCATCCGGACGCGTCTACAACATGTCATACAATCGACCCAAAGTTGATGGTCTTGATGACGAAACCGGCGAACCCCTTACCAAAAGACCGGATGACAATCCCGTTCGCGTCCCGTTTCCGTTTTATGTCAATCACGTTGCTGACTGTTTCTTCCCAGGAAATCTTCGCAAGGCGGCTAGACAAGTTCTACTCCACTACTTCTCCCCTCTTATCCTATTATACCACATGTGCGACTAACTCCGAGCCTGCGCGGAACCCTCATCAGCACCCGCACCAGCTCTCGTTCCCAGTGAGACCACCGCATCAGCTCGTGCTCAAGACTCTCTCGGGGAAAACGTCGGATGAAATTTGGCCTCAGCTAGATTCAGTGCTCAAAAGGACCTTTCCCAATATCAGCGAGAGGGCGGAGGTGAAGCGGAGGCATAGCCTTACTGAAGCTATGCTCGGGGACGGACGTCAGGTCGCGGGAAGTCAGATGAAGTAGTCTTTTACTATTCTTTAGGATGATGAGTTACTGTATTTGTTACTGCCACGATGCTTGGGCTTTTTCCTTTTTCCGTTTGCCTGTATTTTTCAATGCTACGATATATCCATTTATAAACTGCTTCTTGTACATCAAACAGCTTCGCGGCTCCGAAAAATCATTACGCTTTTATCGGAGGGCATACCTAAGAAATCTAATGAGCATGAATGCGGAGGCGAAAGAAGGTACCGACATTTTTACGGTATACAGTCCCTCAGGTAATCCCTCTTGGGCCTGTTCTCTCACCAGTCTCAGGCCTGCTTGCGTAAATACGGCCTTCCATGCGCTATCAGATCTGTCGTTCGGATGGTCAGTCTGCTGCCAAGAGAAACTAGACCATTCGAGTCTGACCTTGTCAAGCTCGAATCCTGATCATCAAACGAAGACTTTGGACCACCATCTGCAGCATCGGAGCACACATTTTCTTTCACCACAATCAAACTCTTGCCCTTGTCCTTTTCTCTCAGAGCCGCATGGCTCCGTCTGAAGAACTCGACAAGTTGTGCATCGTTTAGATGACCTAGACACCACTGACACCATATCACGTCAAATCCGCTGTCAAGGTCCTCAAGCGGTTTCTCAGGGGAGTAACCAACTCGCTGGAGAAATTTTGCTGGTGGATTAGCAAGCGGATGAGCTGGATCAAAGTCTTGCAACGTCCCTTGGACGAATGTAACACTCGTATGCTGATCTGCAAGTCCGCACCAGTTTTTCTGGGGTGTGGCAGCTGCGTGTCTCGCTCGTGCAAGTGCCTCCTGGACAAAGGGAGTCACCGGTTCGAGCAACAGAACGTCGGAGACGAGGAAGAGCAGAACATCGGCGGTGACTCTGCCAATACCTGCTCCCACGTCCAGGGCGCGTATTCGGTGGGATAGATGGGGTTTATCAATCGGCTTTAAGGCAGAGTCGACCGTAGATAGCTCTGGGAATAGATGGAGAAGGAATAAGCGTGATCCCAAGGCATCGACGCGTGGTAGAGACTGGGAGGAATTAATCAGATGCTGCTCTCAAAGGGTGGCTGCAACGTACCCCAGTCCCAAATCCTCCCAGGACGCCGTCAAGGCTCGCTGGCTGTGACGACCAGTAATCGATTCCGTCGTTGAGATCTGGCTGCGAGGAAGAAGCCATACTTAGTGACCGTACTTGCTGAAAAATTTAACGTCGGGCCGAACTCCGACAAGTAGATTAAAGAATACTATTACAAGATGTTGAGTAAAATAGACAGTCCGGCTCCTACAGTTCGTTCCAAGCTCTCATGATAACGAGCTCTAGCACTTGTTCCTCAATCTTTTCGTCCAGTTGCTCCTTCCATCGGGTCTCGTCTTCGACATACATGTCGGCGTTGCGTTTTATGACCTCCATATGAGGCCCTCCCCCATAAAACTCCCATGGGTGTCCATTGCCTTCGGTGAAGTTCCAGGATTCTTGCTTTTTCTCTGAGGTGACCTTGCTTGCCTTGGCAAGGAGGTCCAGAAGGTGGATTATATAGAGATATGTCGCATGTTGGGCATAAAATGTCTGCTTCTCAGGCGAACGAGGAACACTTGAGGGGTCTGTGAGATTTAACGTAGGCATTATGTGGACGGCACGCTCATAAGGCTCTACGTGAACCCTCATCGTGGTGGTACTAAACATGGCAAGGCAAGACAGGGGCTATTTGTTTACAGTGGGACACGCCTTACATAAGTAACGCGTCTTAATGGCGGACCTCTTCGACAACCCCGTCGACGAACTCATCCCGACGACGCCGCCTCGAAACGCGGCCCCGCTTTTCTATCAAGGCAGCGAAGATGGTTCTCCGAGGAAATCTCCCCCCGTTCCTGACATGTACGATGATGCCGACGAGGTCAACAAGATATTCAACGACGCCGACATTTTCACGCTACCAGAGGAGAAGAGCTTTGATGTCGAAGCCGCGAGGCGGAAGATTGCAGAAAAGTACAAGAACAAACCTGTACCACGAACACCGATGATGCCACATGAGGTTCTGCCTAGTAGCTCACCGCCGCGCGATTTGGAGAAAGGGGAGGAAAAGGACAAAGACGACAAGAAGGAGCAGAAGAAGGAGAAGAAGAAGATTGCAAGGTTGAATGAGGCTTTGCTGGTGGGGCCGTCAGGGTTTCCACAGCTCATCAAGGACACGAAGGATTTCAAGATTAAGGGAAAGGGACACGAGGCGCGTTCTTGTTGCATTTTCTCTGATGATTATCGCTGAAGCATTATGGATATTGCAGGAGACGGATCTGAATCGGCTGCTACAGCGGTATCAGTACTGGACGCAACGAATGTTCCCAAAGACACAGTTTACGGATACGGTACAAAAGATAGAGAAACTGTGTCATTCCAAAGTTATGCATGTTCGTCGCTCTCTATTTTCTAATGCCGTTGTTCTAATATTTTCTCCAGTCCCACATGACCAGCTGGCGTGACGAGGTTATGGGTGTGAAGAAACCTACAGCTGAGGACGAGGACGATGAGGCCAACGGCAATGAATCAGAAGTCGCAAACTACGCCTCATCGTCACCTGCTCCTCCCACCCGGCCACCGTCTTCGCCTGGGGTATCGTCTGGCCCCGACGAAGAGGACTCGTTCATACGTGAAGCAGAGAGGGATGCAGCCGAGCGTAGAGAAGAGGCTGCGAAGATACCGGCAATGGATGAGGAGGAGGAGTTTTGGAGGGAGGACAGTGAGCCAAGCTCAATACCTGATTTTGAAGATGAGGCATGGGCAGCTATGGACGATGTTGAGGTTGAGAGCTCCGTGCATCCTCCTCTGGAAAAGCATATCAATGAAGATGTGGAAATGGAGGATGTGGCAAAACAGAAGGAAGTTGTATCAATAGAGGCAGAGCCTTTACCTGCTCAGGACCCGGATGATTTGTACGTCTGAGTGGTCGGTTATTAACGGTACTAGATATTCGCGTGGTGCAAGTTTACGACAGCAATGAAAGGATTTTGCAAATGAATTGCTAATTACATGCACGTGATCGCTCGGCGTCTATCCAAATCGGTGCATGCCTCCACTTGCAGTATCCTTGGATTGCACCACAATTAAGCTCGTCCACGTTGCATCCTAGCTCGTACACTGAAGACCTGTGTGTTCGAGGGCAACGACCACGACCCATGCCACGACTATCTCTTGCAGCCTTGTAACGTCCACCAGCTCCGACCCTGCAATGTCCTTTACCCCAGCCATGTCTTGGTTCACATCCTGGCTCCCGGAACTCCCAGCAATCAACATTTCCCTCCCAACGAGTATCCAGAGCCGGTTCTTATCCTTCCTGCTTAAGAAGACTCTCGGTCACTTCCTCAAGCCCGGTCAGTTGGATGTGCATCAAATAGATTCTCAGATTGGATCAGGATATGTTCAGGTTGCTGACTTGGAGTTGAGTAATAAAGTACGTGACAGTCTGGTATCGACGGCTGCAAATCGTTGACTCATTGTCTAGGCTATCAATGAGCTCTTGAATGATATGCCGATCGAGCTGCATGATGGTAGCATAGGTTCCGTTATTGCAAGGATTCCCTGGCCGAATCCTTTGACTTCGGCAGTCGGGTTCTCTCTCGACTCCCTCCATCTAACGTTCGTTCTGTTACCCTCATCTAAACCTACATCAAATACCACCAATCTCGCCGACTCTGTAGCTTCGGTAGCTTCAGTGGCTGAAACTTTCATTCATGACGAATTGACGCCTAGGGAAGAATTCAAGTTGCGCGAATCATTTTATTCCGAAATCTCCACCGCCGACGATCCCAGTGTTCCCGGTGGTCTCGATCCTTTCATAACTTCCCCAGATGAGGATGCTTTGCCAGATATCGATCCGGCAGGTGTCTCCATGTTCGCAACATTAATCGAACGCCTCCTTGCAAGGTTCGAATTCGATGCAGCGAATACCAAGATAACCCTCGTGCAGCCAGGTTGCACGAGTCTCACCTTATCTATCGCAGACATACGGTATCGTACAGAAGACAGGTCCGTTGATGAGGAAGATGGGAAGGTGCGGTCCATATCCATCACTGGCATCACACTTTCCGCGCGTAATCTTCGGCCAGCATTCGATATGTCCTCGTCTTCCCTATCCATTCGACCAACGTCTTCCCCTGCTAGTACACTTCAGTCGTCATCCAGCACGCCTCGATGTCCATCGCCGACTTCATCCTCTTCGTCACTAGACGAAGACACGACACTTGCCATGTCTCAATCCCTCGCGTTTTTGCCACCTCGGCCTGCTTCTCCAGCAAGCTCGGTGGCTAGCAGCATGTACCAGAGTGCAGTTTCGATACAGTCGGAACCCACAGCCGACATCCAGGCTTCCCCCGACCTTGCTGAACCTTCAGACCAGCCCGACTCCAGGCAAGCGACAGACAATGCAGCAGAGCAAAACGAAGACATCATTCTCTCATTTGGACCCGATCCAATATCACTGCGATTGACTACTCCAGGTCGTTCCCCTCCTCACGAGAACACTGCGTCAACTGAAAACTTCAAGTTTTCCGTCACAGCAGGTATCATAGCCTGTTCGTTCCGTGCTTGGCATGTACGGAGTATTATGGACATTGCAAATGTTTGGACATCACACCAACGGCCTCCGGCCCCTCCACCAGCTGACAATTCACCGCCTTCCCCGCCGTTAATGATGGGCTTAGAGGTGGCTTTGAATGTTAGAAGTTTAGTCATCCTTTTCCTACCATCGATGAGCCCAGATGCCGCACTAGCGAGAAATGGGATAGCAGGGTTCTTCGAAAGGCCCTTGGTTCCACCCAGGCTACCCCAAAGCTGTCTTAGATTTCACGTCGAGGGTATTTCTTCTGCCGGGGAAATATCTTTAGGCTCGATGGAGGCTGCGAGATCCAACTCGATGAAGGGCAAGAAGAGTGCTTCTACGACGTCATGGGCCCTTTCAGTGTCCTTGGATGAGCTATCTGCATTCGCATTTCGATCCAGCGATCCTTTCTCTCAGGATACTTATGCCACCCCCATTTTGATCACTGACTTCCATCTTCCAGAATCATATCTCGTACCACATCAGCACCCGGATCCTATCTCGAAGTCTGGCGAATGTCCGGAATTACCCTGTTTCGATATCTTGGATTGGACAGACGATAGGCATCATCTAAATGGAATGAGATTATCTCAATGGAGGACTAAACACAAACATAGGCCAGAGAAAGGGGCTGATCCGAGCAACCATGCTGCAGTCAGAGTGTCCGTGTCTCAGGGGCTCTCGTCGTCTGATCATGAGAAGGACAGGAAGTTTCATCAAACTAATGTTGAGGTAAAAATCCTCCCCTTACATGTATTTGTGGATCTCCGGCAAATCCTTGCAACGTGCAGTGTGATGGAGTTCCTGGATGAACTCACTGCGTCTCATACTACTTCGGCTCTGGATGATGAGGATCATTTCGATAATGATAGCGATGATGAGGATGCCGAAGGGGATACACCACCAGCTACGCCTCATGTTGGAATTATGAAGCTCAAGGAAAGGGAGGCGGAGAGGGAAAGACGAAGACTTGAGCAACTGGTTTTGAAAGATCTTGATCTTGATTTTGACTATCGAGCTCAGAAGCTGCCAAGGGCTGAACAGAAGCCCTCAGCGCGAAAGGTTTGCTTTTCTCATGGAAATGTTTTGCACGGTCTCATTAGTAAATAAAGCGTCGGACACGGAAGCAACAAGAGTCTTCACTGAACATTTCCGTCAAGGTGCCTTTAGTTCGTCTACAAGTACGGTGTTCACCTCCAGCCGGAGTATCTCCTCGCTCTGGTTCGCTTATCCTCGATGTGCATGATGTTCGTGTCGCAAATGCTCCTTCGAGGAAATCACCCACTACCAGGTTCGCTGATGCAACTTCTGTTGCAACCGAGGGCGATGTACTTGCCGCTGTTGAGATCGGGCGTATCGTCATATCTTCTTCAACGACAATAATTGGGAAGGCCGCAGCACTTGTATCTATCGGGTCTTTGGCTGCTTCCGATGATCATGAAAAAGCCAGCACATCTCTGCTACCTCGTATCGTCGTGACAAAATCAATGCGCACGTCTACGCTAGCGTTGACCATCTCCATCCCATCAGTCTATGTCAATACGTCTAAACCTGCGCTCGATGGTCTGCAATATTGGGCTGATGATGTCACTCAGTTGTTAGAGAGGGCATTCGGACCTGCACCTAGTAGTGACGATGGTGATAGGTCAAGTATCATCGGCAGCAGATTTTTTACCCAATCAAGGAGTGGGAGTGGTAGCGAAACAACAACCAGGGCCAGCAAACCGAAGCAGAATGAAACGGCGGTGAAGATCACGATTTCTGAAGGTAGAGATACTCTATAACAAGTAGGGGAAACTCGCTAATCCATATCTCTTCTAGCATTTGTTCGAATAGCTCTTCCCCGGAAGTCTGAGGATTCGGTGCCTGTTCGGCCGTTAGACTTATATGCTTCTGACGTCGATATCCTGGTCGAAATGAGGCCCGATGGAAAGGCGAGTATATGTATTCTGATGTCGATTTCTTCAGGTCTAATACTCTCCAAGGATGAAACCGTCGTTACAGTAGGGGTCATGGATTTGACACTGAAGAACGCTAATGCTTCGAATGCTTTCGAAACATATCTATCATTGACTGCTCCTCGAAGCCTGGTCAGTTTCATCTCTGTGCGACCTCTTTCAAGTCTGACTAGCCTCTCTCCAGACTGCGACCCCTCAATGTCTGCTTCGTCTTCAGTTCACTTCCCTTGTTATACCGGAATCAACAGCGAAGGAATCTCGCATAAAAATTTCCTTATGGGGATTCACTTACAAACTCTATCCCGATATTGGTTGGACTGCTGATATTGCTGAATTCATCAAAGCCCCTCCCGGTGTCAGTTATAATTCCTCGCTGTTTGCATAATTTCTCACGAGACTCCAGGCCTTTGAATCTGTGATTCCAAGCGAGCGGACCCGTATCTCGCTTCGAATTTCTGATGGGTCGATCAATGCTGTAGCGCCAAAACACCCGGGCTCTGTCGTTGTGCATATTGGCGATTTGGAATTTGGGACAAACCTTGTCGGATCATCGTCGGACGTCTCATTTCGTTTGAGTGTTCCGGCCCTTACTTTGCTCGCCATCAACGACATTTCTGACATTGCTGAACTTAACTTTACTTCAAGTTCTCGTAATGGTGTCTCTTATTGGAGGGTTCGTCCTATGGTTTCATTAAAATATTCTTGACCGATAGTCGTCCTGTAGAAAATCGGTTATGCTTTGCTTGCGGAGGTTGCTTCTCTTGACCTGAATTTTGCAGCCACACAAGGGTCAGGAATGAATGTGCGCCGTTATTGACCATCCTGGTATTTGTCTGCTCATTTATTTCATTTCAGGTAACCGTGGATCATGTTGGACTTCGCTTGCATCTGTGTGCTGATACTTTGGGAGAGTTGATTGCTTTCGTTGGTGATCTTACATCTGCTTTCAATCCTCCGACAGAACGACAGTGAGTGACTAAAGTAGAGTGTCTTTCCCCCTTTTTACGTTCTCTGCGCCTAGGGAAATCAAGCCGAAACGAAGACCCGACATGATCTCAGAGCAACCATCAAGTCGCCAAAACCTTATGTGTACGTGCATGTCCTTGATTTACCTCTTTTATGTTCATGACAAATTTTCGTAGCCTCCATCGACGATCTTGCGTTCAAGCGTGTTCCCGACGTGGGCCCAGCCCCAGACATGATTTATGACGACCTTCCGACGAATCTCGATTACTTGGACGAATCATTCAGCGCAGCTGCGGGTTTGCGTGAACTGCGTGATGACGATCTTGAAGACTTTGACAATGAGGGTACCGATGAGACGCAGATACCTGACGACCAGCGGGTTGGGATTGTTTCTAAGGTAGGCGGGGAGACCATCAAGATGCTCCGTCCGGAAGGCATCCATCCGGTCGAACACTATTTCGACAATTTGCAGCCTGAACCAATGGATGGAAATATGGAGTGAGTATATTCCTTCCTGGTGCTGTGTTTTCGGTTCTCATCGTCTATACCAGAATTGGGGAAAGAACCGTGCGCATACAACTCAACGACGCGGACATCAACGTCTTCCTCTACGGCGGATATGACTGGGCCAAGACGAGGCGAACTATTGAAGAGGGAGTCAAAGAGATGCGGAAACGTTTGGCGAAGATCAGGCAGCTTGTTGCCAGCGGGCAGACACAAGACACCCTGGAAGACGAGACCAGTGCCTTACTCTTCAATTCCGTCTACATAGGCTTGGATCAAGACGCTGATGAACTAGAGCCCGGTGCCCTGATTGCTGCGATTGACGAAGAGCTCAAGAATGACTATGAGACCGCCAGCCAAAGCTCTTGGCAATCCCTCAAACCATCCACAGTCGGCAAACCACAGACAAAGACCTCTCGGGTCCACGGCAAACGGCTCACTCGTGCTAAGGGACCAAGTATCGAGTTCCGGTTGGCTGGTATGAAACTCAACGTTGATCAATATAAGCCAGAAGAGCCGACGGTGTCGAGGATCTTTTCTACTGTGCGAGATTTGGAAATTCTTGATCATATGAAAACATCGACGTGGAACAAGTTCTTGACGAGCATGCGATCTGATTCGCGTGGTAACGTACGGGAAACGGATTCAAATATGGTTCGCGTTGAACTTCGTATGATACATCCTGTGCACGGGCATTCATCCGAAGAAGCCAGACTGAAGGTGATTCTCATTTTGAACCTAGCTTGATGGCTATCTCATCACTTCCCTAGGCAAAGATCTTACCCTTGAGGCTACATGTAGATCAAGACGCGCTTGACTTCCTAAAGAGCTTCTTCAGTTTCAAGGATCCTCATGCTCTCCCTTCCCCACCCAAGGATTCAGACGATGACATGTTCTTCCGTAAGTTTCATGGGTATGTAAATAAATATTTTCTAACAACGTTCTACTAGAACTCGCCGAAATATTCCCCATCGATATCAAGATGGATTACAAACCTCGGCGCGTTGATTATAGGGCGTTGAAGGAGGGTAGAACGATAGAGTTGATGAATTTCTTTCACTTCGATGGCTCTGAGATGACACTTCGGCATATAACTTTAGCGGGGGTAAGTTAGCAGTTATGCATCGCCGTCATTCTCTGACAACATCTGCAGATTTCGGGTTGGCCGCGTCTTTTTGACCTTTTGAACGACTTATGGACACCAGACGTCAAAGCCACACAGTTGGTTGATGTTATATCTGGCGTCGCTCCAATACGCTCAGTGGTCAATGTCGGATCAGGCATTGCAGATCTGGTGCTCTTACCTATTGCGCAGTACAAAAAGGATGGGAGGATCGTCCGAGGAGTACAAAAGGGTGCCACAGCATTTGTCAAATCGACAGCCATCGAAGCCATCAAGCTCGGTGCCCATTTGGCCACCGGAACTCAAGTCATACTGGAACAGGCCGAAGGAGTTCTTGGCGGACAGTTCGATAATCCTATCATGGCAGAGACATTGCAGGGAGATGAATTTGTTCAGTATGGCTATGGTGACGAGGATGAAGCTGCAGAGATGATCAGCAAGTACGCTGAGCAGCCGGCTGATATCAAGGAGGGAGTACAGTCAGCGTACAGAAGTCTGCATCGAAACTTGAATTCGGCCGCACAGACCATTTTGGCTGTTCCTATGGAAGTGTACGAGAGATCGGGGAATGAGGTATGTTCCTTCTCCCAGCGTCAAATTGGCCGGTTTTCTGACAGAAGTACAGGGACCCGTTCGTTCTGTTATAAGAGCAGTACCAATTGCAGTCTTGAAGCCGATGATAGGCGCCACAGAGGCCGTTAGCAAGACACTACTGGGCCTTCACAATACTCTAGATCCTAATGTTCGCCATGACAATCAGGCAAAGTATAAACAGCGCTGATTTTATCTTCATGATTTTTTACCCCATAGCATTTTGCATTGACCCTCCTTACGGTAGAATAATACTTCAATTGTGTATCAATAGTGTATATGTGAATTATGGAATACATGGCAGACGCAGAAGAGAACGACGATACAATTAATCTATATCCATGGTCATTGAACGTCCCTCGCCCTGGATAAGAGCGCTCCGACTCTTTGAGGGGACCTTGATTTTTTCCCGTATTTTTGATGATTCTGGTGATTCTACAGCCATGGGTTCGATCAGGACAGATGATGACAGTTTGGCCGCTTCCTTGGTCTTTTTGCGGTGAGCCTTCAGTTTTTCTCGACTGGCAAGCATTCTGTTGGAACAATTATTAGCAGACGGCGTAATGCATAGAAATTATCCTACGCACCTGCTCTTCCAGAACGCCCGTTCTCTGCGCTGTTTGATTTCTCCAACCCGCTTCATGGCAGTTATCGTGGTCTTCATCAATTCTCTGTCGTAGCGTACTGGTACGTTTCGTCGCTTCTCAAAGTCGATTGTGGAATCCTGTTTTGATTGAAATGAGATTTTTGCCATGTCGGTAGAAGTCCAGGTACGCACAATCGTCATCTCCTTGCCCGCAGCCTTCCTAAACGCCTTTGTCCACCGTACTTTGCGAGGGTTCCGTTTCATCCTGCGGTGTGGCTTTAATATTCAGCGAAGCGGACTGTGGGGTGAACGTACTTGAAGTTCTTATGACATCTAAAAGAGAAATGAGACTTGATTCAACCAGGACAATTGCATACGCACTTTGAGGTGCAGAATCTGAAAACCTTGGCATCGTTTCGAACAAACGCAGACCCTAAAAAGATCTGATTAGCATATATCATAGTTATAGAGAAGTCGACGTACCATGTCCTGGATATACGCTAGTCGAACAGAAATAACACTTTTCAATCCGCATGGTGGTAAAAGAAAACGATCAAGTGCTGTCGGCAAGTCACCGGCAAGAGATATTTTGAGTCACGTCACAGGTCACAACCTCGTCAGCGCCTGTTACTTTAGGGGCATTCTGCCGTATCTATCTTCGATGCATGCCAGTTGGAAAACAGCTATCCAGGCCGAAGAACTTATCAAAGTGCTCTAGGCGTCGCGGCAAGTTGTTATTGACACAGAAAATTGAAATACAATAGGCGTTTCACTCAGACTCACCGACGGCGAAGGCTGCGACTCTCTCGTTGCTCTCTCGGGATCTCTAGAGTCTGTAGAACCTTGAACTTTGAACTGTCTGATATGCCATACTCAACCTTCGTTAAATGACACGTGTTCTGCTGCCCAATTTCTGGTGCAAAGGCAACGTTTACACTCGTTTTATAATCAGAACTGCATCGGCAATGATACGACGCGAGGCTGACTGCGATACCCTGTTAGTCATTAGAACATGTCCCTGGCACCGTTTTGGAGTACTGCCAGTCGTAACTGGCATCAAAATCTTCTTTTACTCTCTTGGGGTATGCTCTTCAATTTCCAGAGGCAGTCAACCCTGTCCTGAAGGGCAATCCCGAGGGAGTCATCTGCAAGAGGGCATGACGTCGACCGGGATGCGCCGAAAGACTTAGATTTTCTCAGCACCCCGAGATACATTGTGTTGCGAACCATGATGGAAGTCCTGGTGTCTTACGCCGACCGACCAAGCACGAAATGAGTTTCAGCCGCTTAGAAATTGCTCAACGGGGTGGCGCTCAAACCGTGCGGCGGATATGAGTTTAATGTATGATAGAGTGAGTCCTTTGGACGTGCCGGTGAGCCCTTGAACATGGCTTCTATCTTGCTACGTGGTCCTATGCAGTCGGCCCGGGGTACTAAGATATATATCCTAGAGTGACGTGACAATATTTCGCACATTTCGCACAATATTTGGGCCTTCCACAAGCATGCGAGCATCTAAGAAGCCAGGGATCCCGCGAAGAAGAGTCCGAGATGTTCACGGAGGCGGAAACTTACTTTCACGCTTGTCAGGATGATATGTTTCTGATGCTTCTTGATATTCGGCTGGGCAATCAATATAATATACACATAAAGTTTGCGTACGGCTTGTATAGACTTACGAGTACCAATCTCCTGGGCTACGGCTGGATCATTCAAGCGAAACCTTAGAGGCTTCGTCTTCTATGTCGCACCCCAAGGGGACGACGAAGTTCTAGAGATGCTCCAGAACAACGAACGTAAAGTATTTTCATCCATCAGTAAGGAACATACCCGCGGCTTCGGGCCATGCACGACCGAAGTCTAAGGCAAAGCCAGAAAGGTAGTTTATTTGAGGACTGGGAAGCTAGCTATTATCACTGCTACACTATTACATGCCGAGACCACAACGAGGTAACCGAAATAGACCTTCCCGAAGAGTAAGTCCAACGTTGAAAAGGAATGATATAGCGCACATACTTCGTTTTCACAAGCCGACGGTTGTTCAGCAGTCTCACGGTATCAGGAGCACACTCGGAATACGCTATAATGGGCGAAACCGATGGGTTCGGCGCTGAACTGAAAGGACTGGTCATGTGTTAGCGCGGGGGTCCCGGGCTGCACCTGCGGATTCAAGGTCGTCTAAATGATCTACATCAGGTGCAGTAGTTTCGACTCCCGTTCACCCGATATACTCCAGAACAGCTTGTTCGCAGGTAAAGCCTGCATCTAAGTCATTCGTGGGCGACGTATAGGATAACTGAGTTTTCGGCCGTATCATCAATGTGACGTGCAGATGTAGGTGGTTATGGAGGCTGATTGCGTGTGACGGCTTCAGCAGATATTCAAGGGAGTGACCGAGATTTCAGGCAGTGCATAGACTCGGTGCCCCATTGTAGTCTTGTGGCGAGCATATCGTGACATCGTGTAAAGACGCAACGACAGAATAGAGGCCACTAGGAACATCCTACGTCCGAGGTACTGAACATACTGGGAGAGGAGTGCAGTATGTCTACGGGTGATCAAACTCAGAGTTGCAGCGAAACGATGTATCCCTAAATCCTCGAGGAGTTACGCACTGGGGCTACAGATGACTAGTAAGAAAAGTCTCAGATCCTGGGTCGTGGTACCATAGCGCAAACTAACAGCGAGCGGCGAAAAGAAGGTCAACTTTATGGGCCTGGTGGAGAAGAGAATGGCGCGAACGTACTCCATCCGGCGGCCCGCGACTCGGTGTTGGGAGCACAAAAAGAGTGCAGTCCAAGCACTGAAACGCCTCGTGACTCGACGAATGATCGTATGTTTTATAAGCCACTTTGAGGGGCTACATGAGAAGGTGTATGGCAAAAGGATTTTCTTACAAGCAGATTCGGGAAGTAGAACGATTTTTTGCGGCAAGAAAAGACATCGCTGGTCATGAAAAGGTCTTTGAGCACAAGTACAAGATCCAAATAGGGCACCAATGCCAACAAGACGCGTAGATTTGGGATCGAAAACAGTTTCTTCGTGTGCGCAAAAACAAATACCAAATGACCAGATGATTGGACGATTTTTCTCAAAGCGCAGGAAGAGCACCAGGATCGGGCAGAGGGTAGAGGGATAGACTCATCCAGAGGAAAATTGGATGCAGAACGACGGGTCGTAGAAAACCAGACACTGTAATTCTGGGAATTTAAGAGTGGTGAAGGAATGAGACGTTACACAGAAAAGCGGTAAACTGAAAACGAAGTCCTTGACAAATATCGAACAGGGTGCACGAGAAATTTCTTGCTCCGCTTGGCCGAATGAAGTGGGCGAATTTAGGTGTTTCCTTCGCAGAGCAGGATCATGCAACCGTAGATGAGAGGAAGGAGATTGTAATCCGAGGAATATTTGGATGCAGAGGGACGGGTACACGATCCCTACGGACCCATGTTCGTCTTTGCTACAGAGGAGAGCCAAATTCGAATATACAGCCCTTTAAGGCTTTGGGGACGACGGACGTCGAATCGGAGATTCCTAGGCAATTTTTCGAACCCCAATTTTGGGCTTGAGTGTTAAAGAATTCACAACCTGGAAAAAGGCCTTAGTGCTAAGAATCGAAAGAAACGGTGTAATACATACTAAGTGCTAAATTTCAACGTGTGAAAGGAGCCAGAAGAATCGCAATCCAGTGACAACTAATTGTGAAGTCCTTAAGAGACTTTGGACGAGTTCCTCAGGAAAGTTCCTGCTCCGGTTCGGCACAATAATTGGATTTGGCACTGTGCAAGGACGCCGTTTGTCTGGCAGCGTCGGACAAACAACAAGGCACTACGGGTGACTCAGATAAACCCAAATTTCAAACCGCGACGAACCGGGAATGAGCATTTTGCACGGTGGCAGTTCGAAAAATCAACATGGGCGATTTCTACAATGTAAAGTGCATTGGAAAGCTGAGAGATATGACCATTAGCAAGGGAATATTTATCAGAAAGAATAGACAAACGATAAAAGAAGAAATACGGCAAGAAATTGCGATCGATAGTTCCGAGGGTTCTGATTTGTAACCCTATTTCTGAAATCGTAATTACCACCACCTACCATCATCGTCGTCGACAATGCCAGCACGTCGCCAGCATCGTCTGCAACAGCGGAGGAATCTGGTTCAGTTTACAGCGATTACGATGGATTTTTCTTACTCACAAGGCTGATGTTGTGCGTTTTCACCGTGGCTTTTTCTTGCACGCTGCGCCTCTTGAAGGCGATAGACGCATACAAGCCTGCGATATTGTTCTTGGACCATCATGGTGACATGCAAAACCTCAAGACGCAGAAATGACGGGGCCAGGCAACGGCGACAGCACTCAGACGCAACCTTACGGTTCAGCAATCGAGATACTTGGTGAACAACACCTTGCGACAAAGGGCGTGCTCTTCTTGAAGCTTTCGGAGAGCAATAGAGACGGCGAGCAAGACAATTGACCCCAGGGGGATGGAGGATGAGGAAGCGATGTTCTCAAAGCTGAATTTTCAGAAAATGCGGGTACGGCCAGAAGGTGCGTTGCTGTATTTTTGCTCTCCTTCTTGAAGGGTAATCTTGTGTCTTGCAGCCCAGATGAATGCTTTGGCGTTGAGTCCTTTGAGGTCCGTGCGCGCCTACTTGGTAAGCCTAGTCGGTATTCTTGATGAATTGTGTCGGCGAGTCTTCCTTTTGATGATTCACTCCAGTGTGGGGCACCTGAACGACGTTGTACATTTCAGTGGTGGTGGTACATCACTGATCCAGGATAACGCGACATACACACGGTCCCGCAGCTTTTATTGGCGTGACACGAAATGACTCACTGTCACGTCACGTACGCGCGCCCGCTTTAATTCCCCTAGACGCGCAGAGACGAGATATCGGCAAGATTTCAACGGAAGATGCAAGGAATTTCCCAGTGTCGAAGGCGACGGGGTCCTCCAAAGGCGACTCTCTTACCTGTGTACATGTCTTGCGTGAGAGTGGCACTGCGGACTGGGAGTAAGAGCGAGGAACACATTTCTTCAGACAGCTTAGCGACGACGGCTCAGGCTTCGACGTTTTGAAGTGCTAGCAACGGTATCTGTTTCAAGACGAGGCGACCGAACGTTTCCTGGTCATCGTATCCCCGATGTCTTGGTCGGCATGTCCATTCTGATTATTCGGCCTCGAGGCTGTTAAGCGCTCTGCGACGCGCCCCCTACAAATTCGACCCAGTCTTCCGGATCAGGTCCCTTTCCTCGATTGGAACGGCGACTACTGCATGTTACTGAATACCTGTATCGTGTCAATCAGGATCGGAAAGAAACTTCTTCGATTGGGCCCTTACGACTATCTGTGGTCCGGAACGGCGCATGTTCAAGCGGAAACAAAAGAGACACCAATTTAGGCTGCTTTTCAACTTACTTACGAACTCAGATTCAGAAACCTAAAATTTTTGACTATTTAAACTGCATCTATATCTCAACTTTCTGTTCCGTCCCTTCATCCCCAAAATGCCTTGCCATCGTTCCTGCAAGAATTTCGCCCCTCGCTCTCCTCCTACCTACGATGAAGCTCTTCATACTTCTTCCTCTCTCTACCTCCCAATTGGCGAGTACGCCGCGCGTTATCAGCCGTACTCTCTTTCGTATAGGGTACAGTATCCTGTGGCCTTCTCTTCATTGCCATTCGCTGATTCGTTTCAGTTTGAAGGAGAGTACACTGATGCGCCTGTTCCACAAACACCCGTAATTATTCCACAGGCTGGTCGAGTAAGTCGGTTGCAATCTCTCCGAGGAAGTCGTACTAATTAACTTAGTTTATCGTCCCCCCTCACTATGATCTCGTTGACTATATCGAGTATGACAGTGAAGAAGCGGATGAAGACGAGGACGACGAGGATGAGTGGGACGACGAAGATGAAGATGACCAGGAAAGGAGGTCCGCTACGCCGCCACTGGTGACACTGGTGAGTAAAATAACCTTCCTTCAGACACTATTTCTTATTGCCATTCCTCACGTTAGTGTATTCTTGTCCTTCTTGTGTGGTGGGCATCTTACCTTGTTTGAAAAGTGTTCATTTTTTTCTTCTTGCATGTATACCCATATCCTAGCATCTTCGTAACTATTTTTCACAAGCTTGGTTTTGTAGTTGATAATAGGTGTTTCCTTACCTTGGTGTCGTTTGTCTTGCTATCTTACGTTGGTTGCCGCTTGTTCAATGTATATCATTTTAGTTGAGATTCCACACAGGTTCTACATATCTACAATTCATGTTCTAATACTTACTTCTTCTGTGAAATGACTAGGAATGTTTGGTAAGGATATTTGAAAGTGCCTTGGCTCTCATTTATCCATACTTTATCATCGCCTCGCTTTACGATGGCCTTGACACCATCCAAGCCTATACTTTGGACCTGACATCGTCAGGTAAAGTCTGGATGTAGCTCTTGCTGTTCGCTCTATCCACCACGAGTGAGACATCGGAGGGCAAGGTATACGCCCAAGTCTTCTCTACTGGTGATTCAAAGAGCTTTTTGTAAGCTTCGGTATCAAAAGTCTTGCGCCACAAGCCCAAACGGAACTGAGGAGTGCCAGCTTCATGCTGCTCGATTTGGTCCCTCAGTTGAGCAACCCATCGTGCGGCATCCCTGACGGGAACGTGCGTTAGATATGCATGGTACGCGGAGTACAGAGGTAAGGAACGCACCTATCTTCGAGGTTCCAAATGAAGGCGACAACACCCCCTGGCTTGAGGATCCTGGCGAACTCGACGGAGGCAGCGTCAAAGTCCGGGCACCAATGAAATGCCTGCTTAAATGAAGTGAGAAGCTCTCTACCGGGAACAAACGGCCTGCCTGGGCAATTGTAACGAGGTCGGCCCAACCGTCTTCAATATTGGTAGTATCAAATGTTCCCTCCCTCGCAGAGGCGCGTTCATCCTGAACGGTCTTGACGAAGACATCGCGCATTCCAGCACTAGGTTCCACGGCTCTCAGTTCGCGGATTGCACCGGAGAAATCTGGATGCTTGAAGAGCGCCTTGGTGAACAGACCTGTTCCGGCACCGATTCTATGTTCGTGAGAAGGACGTCTGGACTCGGGTGCGGTGCACGTACTCGACGACATTGAACGGGGCCGTAGCCTTTACTGCCTCCCGTATCGCAGACAAGGCAGTGGATTGGTACGACGGTCGCACGCTTCACGTCGCAGTCAAGATAATCGCCTCGCCGACATCCAACGCGACACGTACCGGTCATAGAGTTCGTTTGTGCCGGAGCCAAATCCAGTCTGGGCAACGTCGTGAACGATAGCCATACCTCTTTGGAGAAGAAAGAATAGGGAAGATGGCGCGATATGCCGCCTTTTAAGGCAGATCATTGGGGTTTGGTGTCATGCGGAAGCGATAACCAAAGGTCGAGTCATACGGCTTTACGGTCCGGTGGTTGTCGCACACGTCTCTTTTGGACCTCTCGCCCGTCTTGCGCGCGAAAAAAGTTGCCTGCACATTCTGGCAAGCGTCGACGTACAATTTGAGACCAACCCTGATTAGGAATGTATGCGCGCACGAACTGTGCTTAGTCATAAACACGTCCCTTGAATTCTCTCCACCATGGCCACAAGCGAGGACCGCATATCCTTAGCAGAGTACCCCAGTGCCTCCAATCTTGCCGTTAACGAGGCGTACCAATGATTCGGTTGAGGATATCGTTTATACCAGCCCCGATACTACGGTACTGTCATCAATGGCGCACTATGCACGAGCTGCTTGCGGACATGGCGCGATGAGGCCGTGAAATAGGGCAATTCATACGAGTCAATAATTTCCCCGATACTGTACGCGATGTACCTCCCAGGTTCGTCGATTAGCTGCATTATTCCAGCGCATATACTCACCTTTTTTTAGCCGTTGGAATGATACTTACAAGGATACAAGGATACATCGGCGAGTATTGAAAGAGCCTGCGTAGAATGTACGGCGCCTCCAAACAGACCCTAGGACAACACTGCAAGTCTCTTCCTTTCTCAGGCTGGAACACCTCGCAGCCGTCACCCCACTACCGTCTGTCGCGCAAAGTGCATCGCCCCGAACATCGATGTCAGTGTCATCGCCAACATGGTACGTCACTTGGCGCAACCCGCTCTGACTTCATACCAAGTCCATGCGCATACGTTTTGTATGCGACTCTTCTCACCATGGATTGTGACCGTCCGGGAGGTGTCATTGGTCGTTCAACGAGACAAACTAACCACTCATTCCCCATTTGCTTGGTCATCATCTGGCCACCCTTCTTCTGACCATTACCGCCTCCATCGACGACGGTGATCGCGATGCGTCATGTTTACCCGTCATGGCCCCTCTGACATATACAAACACGTCAAATCGTGCCTCCCACTCCCCATTTCCCCTACATTCCTCGGCCATGCCCGGGCAAGACCGCATCTCCCACAGGAGCGTCGCAAAAATTGCCTCGCTGCCAATCCACCGTCAAAGAAGCCTCTAGCAATCTGTCGTTGACATCACCTTTTATTCCCAGATCAGCCCTGCTGCCGACAGGGTCCAGGGAGCCATAAACTAGCAGGGCTGGTCTTTGAATAAAAGCGACACCGACGACAGATTGCTAGCAGGCCTTGTTGATTGCGGGATTGACGTTACGGCAGCACTTACGAGCCCTTCTACAAGGGGTATGGATATAAAATCCTAGACATGGGGTAGGTCCCGCGGATGCGAGTGCAACATGTCCAACCGACAGAGATCTGTATTATCCTCTACGTGCTTGCGTGTTGGACGCAAGACTGATAGAGAAATATCTCATCGAGGACCAGCGATCACATCTAGCGCCTTTCGGGTTCCACGAGGGGGAGAGACCACCGACGATTCTACAAGTCCTACTCGCGCCAATATCCTCCAGAAACTTTACAGCCTCATTGGCAACACTGATATCTTACCTGGGAACAACAACATCGTCTACTTTGCTGAAAATGGCGCGCGTTACGATGCTCAAGAATATTATCGTAACAAGGTGCCTCCAGAAATCTTTATCGCATCAATCAGGCCTCTCAATGTACTGTGTCCTTTGGACCGCGCCACTCGGGACGATAACAGGTCCGAAATCCTTGACATCAGCGTTCCAGAGATCGAAGCCATTTTCACCCAAATCTCTCAGCAAAAGGGCCACAAGATCGCGCTCATCCTCGATTGCGGACATGCGTGCGCGAGAGTTAGATGCGTTCCTTCAATGACAATCGTAACACGCCACCCATTTCGCAGTGTGTGCCCCGCTCCTGCGGCCTGCGATTGAACCTATGGTGCGCATCAGCATTTGGCAGCCTACCCTCGGTATCTTGCTGGTCGTTCGGCAGCTGCGTATGACTGGCAGCCGGACACGAGTTCTCATATGGTTTTGGCCGCGTCTCAGAATAATGAGTATGTACGGGAAGCAGAGGACGACTAAGAAACACTAACTCACAGAATCTTCACAAAATCGCTCGTGGATTCTTGGATGTCAAGGATCCACCTATGTTGATCCCATTGCTGGACTGCCCAAATGGCTTTACTAGACACCCTTTGTCGCTGGAGGTTACAAAAATGAGCCGATCTGATAACAAGGATGAGTGTCGACTGTCATTCTTAGGTCGCAGTTTATCTTTATCATTCAAATATAGCTGTACTTATACGGTTTTTATCCTTTCTGATGTTTCCTTCCCCAGCTGTATCACATTCTTGCCTTTGTTCCGTATAACTATTAACTCTAGTTTGAGAGCCGCGGGAATACAGCCATCTGAGGTTGTCTAACTCATCATCACCTCTCCATATGAACTTCTCGGAAGTCAGGATGGACGCGCATAGCCAACGTATACAGGTCGTCATTCGTGCCATCTTCTCCGTCCGGTGTCAAGCTTCTTGCCTTCTGTTCTATTTGCTGTGCATCGCTTAGTTGTCTCCTCAGGTATTCCTTCGTCTCATTGAGCCTCTCTCATTTCCTCATCTTGGACACTTAGATCGCTTCTGGATAGCAAAGCGTCGCGCTTGCGAATGTTCTTGTCTGCTCGTACACACCGGACAAGGAAATATTTGTTCCTTTAGGCATCTTTTGGTTCTAAGTGCTTATTCCACCTGAATGTATCACAGTGGAATTTCTCCAAGATTCAAGGCGGCTACACTACCGGCAAAAACCTGGCCACTAGTGGATTCATCAAGGCGTTATAAGCGTCCATCACTGTGACTCTCTGATAGATGGCCACGATCCTTAGCTGCAACCCCCAGCGAGACCTAGAAAGATCAGCCATCCGGCACCCCGCCATCAACCACTATTCACCCATCGCTCTGTGGACGTTCAAACGCATTCCTAGATGATTTCAATGCCATGCTGGAGTTCACCAGTCCCTGGTACTTGAGCACGAATACTCGCCACCACCAACCTAGCAGCGAAGAGACATCAAAAACGGAACGTGGATAAGAACTCTCTTACTTATCTGTAACCGACACCGGGATCGCTTTGCACAAATGCCAGTTAAAGCTGTGACAGTTGTTGAAGTTTGCAGGTGGTGGTGAAAAGCATGATTCTGACTGAACACCAAAAATGGAGTATCTGTATTATATTGAATGGTATGAGCCTTCGTGGCCACAGCGCATGGTTCGCCATGCCAGGGCTGTGGGCCCAGCCGTTCCTTATTGGGACCTTGTGCCGGTAACAACAACAACACCTTAAGAACCATTTGAAAACGGTTCTGGGCGTGAAGCACCGGAAGTTAGTTGATCTGAAATGGGTAGACGGTGTGCTCGTTGGACTTGGATATGTGCTAGCCTCTGTTCTACCTCGAGGTGATTTACCTATCATATGACTATATCATATGGGGAGCAACTTCACCGTCTATTGTATTAGTATGGTATTTACAAGGTGCAACTTAGTTATGTAATTTATATGTGAGCGGTCTTTACAGCTGACTTAACCTGCGTTGCAGCAAGAAAATCTATAAAAACACGAACACAAAGGTTTTGGAAAAATGCGGCGCGTCAGTCATGTGATAATGCACGTGACTGGATCAGTAGCAGTAACTTCCCGTAGCAAAACCACCCCCCTGAGGGAGGTTCATGCGTAACAACAGGCTGAGACTCGGTATGACCATCAAATCCACTGGGGCCTAAAATTACGCGTTACAAAACAAAACAAAAGCTTCGCAGATGCCTGTAAGGTCTTACCAGGGTTCGAACCTGGGTTCCAGGAAACCGAATTCGAAATCCGCCTCAAAATCCTGAGTGATAACCACTACACTATAAGACCATATCTTTTATTGTAATCTAACATTAATGTCAGCTCTCTAACAGAGAGCAGAATATTATGTGATGAATTCCACTTACCAGTGTAGAATAGCCGGAACAACGTGCAGCGCTGAGGTGGGGCATCCTCAGTAGTAGTGTAGTCTTCTGCGATGCTGTTCTCGCTATGTTGAGTACAACTGGCCTAACTTTGCCAACATTCCAAAGAATCCAAGGTGATGACCGCTGCACTACAAGACCTCGGATCCAACGAAGACCTCAGGACTGCATATTGTGAAAATATTATTAGCAATGATGATTCGATGTGAGATGCCGCAACATTTACTTACAGGTACATGTCGAATTTTCGCAGTTACAGAATGCGATCCCCAAGCATGGAGTCGAGGTTGACCTGATGGGCAATTCCCGCGATAGCTTCGAAGCCGCACAGATTTGCCGCATCGCTAATATGATATTCCAGTATTCATCAACGGCCGAGGGCTCGCTTCGATGTCAAATCCTTATCGCATGAGCCTAGCTACGAGCCACACTTTGTCTAGCTCTCGCCGCAAGCTATCCTTAGAAACGAAGCCTTGAGGTAGATAGATATGGTCGGCGTATCGAAGAAGCCTGGTCTCGCAGGCGCCCGAGCATGAGTGATATAGCGGAGCGCTTGGTCGTTGTCGCCGCGGCGTGGGTCATCTTGCACATGGAAGTTCGTCATAGTAGTAGCTTGATAAGAGACGATCATGCCCCTAACGCATTTACTCCCTTTCACTTCCGGCCATCATGTCTGCGACTGCTGGTGCACCCAACACCTTGGAGGAGCTCAAGAACGTTTTGAAGGATGATATCAAAGTCAAGGTTGCTGGTGAGTACCGCCTGAAATATGGATTGGCTTTGGGTTTAATGCTATCAAGGAATCGACGGTAGGAACTTGCGTGTTGCAACATTAGTGCATTTTGACGCGTCTAACAGTCGACGGCGTTCTTCGTGGCAAGTTTATGGTGCGAGTCCTGTTCTATGTTGTTTGAGGCGCGCGTTGAATGTCTCTTAGAGCAAAGATAAATTCATCAGCGCAGCATCGTCGGACGGATTTGGCTTCTGCAGCGTCATATTGTACGTTCGACACGTCTTTCGGATCTTGCAAGCTCAACGGCACCCATAGTGGCTGGGACATACATGACACCGTCTATTCACGAGAGCTGCTAATATCGAACAAGGCTAATGGCTACCGGGACATCTTAGCACGTATCGATCTCTCCACCTACCGTCGCATTCCCTGGGAAGACAATGTGCCCTTCTTCTTGGTGTCTTTCTTGGATCCCGATACGAAAGAACCACTGGTAGTTGACCCAAGGGGTATTTTGAGGATCACGACTGAGCGGGCGGCATCACTAGGCTTCGAATGCTTCGCTGGTGTAGAATACGAGGTTAGCCGTTTCCCCATTGACAGATATGAACTGATATATATTTCTATCAGTTCTTCAACTTCAAAGGCTAGTCGTGCGTCTAAGACCAACATTGTTCTTATGCACCGTCTACAGAAACGCCAGGGTCATTATCAGAGAAGAAGTACCACGACTTGAAACCGCTGACACCAGGAAGTATGTAAGCTGTTTTGCCAAAACTTCGATTCTCTCATTCATATACATCAAGTGCACGGGTACTCCCTTCTACGTACTCAATTAAACAACGATTACTTTCACGACATTTTCAATTTGGGCGCCCAATTTGGTGTTGACATTGAAGGACATCGTAGGTCCTCACTAACCTCAAACTTCCTGAAATATTTAAGTATCTGATAGACACCGAAACCGGTCCTGGCGTCCTGGAGACCGCTTTGGCTTACACTACTGCTCTCAGAATGGCTGACAACGCAATACTATTCAAGTACCTAACGAAAAGTATTGGTATGCAGCGAGGCGTCATTCCAAGCTTCATGGCCAAACCTTGGAATAATGTCAGTCACCTTGACATATCCATAGAGTCCATTTCTAACGTTACACACAGCTTCCCGGCTGTAGCGGGTATGAATCCTCTGCATTTACTACATCTCCCACCGTTTAACCGCCCTGACAGCCATATTCATGTCTCTCTACGAAACAACCAGAATCAAAACATATTCGCACTTCCCAGCTCCGATGTGGGACGTGAAGGTGCTGCCTTTGAAGATACTAAGTGCATAAGCGAAGCAGCTGAACACTTCCTCGCCGGTATTCTTGACGGCGTTGCTGACAGTCAGTTTACTATAAATTATCAATCATTTCGTGTGTACTGACACACATCGTGCTAGTCATGCCTTTGGCAAGTAATTAACATTCAAACTGCAATCTTTCTTCTCACTTCCGATACAGTTGGTCCCTACTATCAACGGCTATAAGCGTCTGGTGGGCGGCGAAGCGTTCTGGGCGCCGAACGCCGTTACATACGGCTACGACTCCCGTGCAGCGTCTATCCGTATCCTCTCACCGCCTTCAGTCCCTCCCTCGGCGACGAGGTTCGAAGTCCGTATTCCCGGGGCGGATATGAATCCATATTTCGCCTTGAGCGCAGTCTTCCTCCTCGGCCTGAGAGGCATCGAGAGGAAGCTTAAGCTCACAACACCACCCATTAGTCATTTCACGCCCGAGGACAAGAAGAACGGGAAGGTAAGCCGTACGGCGTCGGCGCTACTTCTGCTTGACACTTTTCATTAGGTGAAGATGCTTCCAATATCGCTGGAGGCTGCGACGATCCGGATGATGAAGCCGGAAAGCATCGCCAGAGAGCCAGAAATGCTAGGTGATGTATTCGTCGAGCACTATGGTGGGACGCGAGAACATGAAGTCAAGTTGTGGAACGAGGCTGTAACCGATTGGGAGGGTGAGTTTATCATCTTACACGACCGACCTATAGTTGCTGATCGATTTGATGCAGTGGAACGCTACATTGAGCTGGCGTAAGTCTGTAGAGTTATGATGTGAAGTCAGAGGTCGCTGGACAGTTTAATATACATATTTGGCTCTTTCGAAGGAGAAGCATCGCTGAGCGATTGCAAGCTACAGATCCTTTGACTACCCTTCATTTCCATGATATAAAGTTCTACCACCATAAGAATAATAATCTCTTACGCGGGTTACAAGGGTAGACAGGTATCAGTGCTGTGAGAACACTATCCACCCAGTTGGTCAGTACTGTTACTTGGGGGGGCCATCACGACGCATGGATGGCTCACTTTCCGCCGAACAGATATGAAGCAGTGTATATGTTCTCCTAGAAGTATTGTATATCTACAGCTAACATCCCCCGAAGCAACCAACTTGCAGACCTCATGATCGGTCCCTAACGAATCCCAAGGTACCCAGAGACGAAGCAATCAACTCCAGAACTCTTTCGCTCTCCTTCCGTTGTACTTCCAGAAGCTCCATCATATCCGATTGGAGCTCGGAATTTTCAATTAGCACATCCCCGTGGATACGGAGGAAAACATTTTGGAGAGCTTGGACGGCTTCAAAATCTTTATGCGAAAGTAGTCGTTGCCTCAGGGAGTGAGTGAACAGTTGAAGACTATCAAGGGAAACGAGTGAGCGAATTTCCAAGTCCAAAGCAGCCGGCGATAGGGATTTGATCAGGTTGAAAAATGTCTCGTCTATTGGAAAAGGTCAGACAGCGTTGCGAAGTGGATGTCGTGACCTACAATCCCCTTCACGAGATTCGGAGTTCAGCTGCCTGTGGAACTGGCTTTGTGAATGGCCTGCAGCATTCTCCAATCTTCGCGTTGACTTTTTCGAAGTTGTTTCCTGTTCAGCGGTCTCGACAGCAAACCGCGTCTCGACACCAGGAAGGGTGGGTAAAAAGAAGGGCGCCTTTTCTGGGGCTTTTGGGGGCTCTTTTGGTTTATTACGATGCTACGCAGAGGGTCAAAAAGGAAGTTCCATCCAGCCTAGAAAGGCGCACCTGTATCACTTCTAGGTTGAGCAGCGTTTGCCATCGAGAGCGGGGAAGTAGTGTCAGCGTTATGAGCTCCCCGTCTAATTGAGGAGGAGTCATGAAAACGTCGGTAGCTTCTTGTTGTGCAGATAGCGGTGATAGAGAGTCAAGTGCTGATAGCGAGGAGCGTTAAAACGATCCGAGTATTGATTATCCTGACTCACCTTCGTCCTCCGCAGTTCCTTGCATTGAAGGAAGTGCCGTGTCGGCCAAATCGTCGTCGCTGACGCTCTGGAAGGAGACAGTGTCATACTGTGCACGGTTTGCCCTGTCAATGGTCGGTCAGATTGCTGAAACTGCTCAATTATTTGAAGAGGCTCACCAGAGGTAAATGCCGACGCTATCGACATGTGATGTTGCGAGGAAGTCATTTGTAGGTGAGAATGAAACGCTAGTGGCTACACTGGGTGTCCTGAAGGCGTCGATCAGCCGACTAGTTGGGACATCATACGTTCGGATGATAGAATCCAAGGAACTGGCAATGAGCCATCTTGAATCCGGGGAAAACGTCTTAAAAGGTTCGTGAGCACTGATTCGAGAGAAGGGTTAACCAGCTGGCATACAATATCGAGTATTCGTCCTCTAAATCCTCCCAATTCTCGGACGACTTTCTTAGTTTCAATATCGAGGATGCGGACTATCATATCGTCACATATAACTGCCAGAAGCCCGTTATCCCGATGCAACGTCATGGATACAATAGGTGAGGAAAGAATGGTGGTGCGTTCCAACTGGGCAGTGTGGAAATCAAAGAACTAAGATTACGATGACATTTAGCCCTACATTTGTCTCAAGGCAAGAAATACGCACATTGATGGTTCCATCCAACGTGCTCACAATGACAGTTCTATTCAGTGCGTCTGTGGCAATCCCAGTAATAGTACGTTCGTTCCCTTTCTTTCCGGCGGTTCCTAGTCTGCTGGTAGCCTCTGGGGGGCATGGTCCAACGTCGAAGGTCTTGCGTCGTATACCCGATTGAAGGTTCCACATACAGACATCGCCTATTGATGAGCCTGCCAAAGCGAAGTTTCCGCACGCGGTAACACAAACCGCCTACACAACATGATATAGTAAGACCAAATCAGTGTGAGATAAAACATTGGGCAAACCTTGACCGAGCCAATAGCTTTCCCCTTGCCTTTACCTTTGACAGGCTCCGTGAAACCTAAAGTATACTTTCCCACTTTCTTGTTTTGCATTGTCCAAGACCGTGCAACAGACTCATCCGTATGTGCAGTGAGAATATCGTCCCAATCTTTCGCTCGAGCTGACGAATACGACAAAGATGTAATTGCCGGGAACTTCAGAGATGCCAGCGGTATTGACAGAGCAGTAGCCTTCTTAGCAAGAGATCCTGGAGAAGTCGACTAATTAATTCGACTGACTGCATAGAAGAAAAAGCTGACGGACCCTGCGAAAGCTCGAATGACCGCGAATCACGCACTACCGATGTACATCTGAGACTGCGATCCCTCGAAGTTGTCAGAAGTTGTTTTCCATCATCACCATAATATCGGATGAGATGTGGAGGAGCATGATGACCGGAGCGGAACTTGAGTAAACGCGGCGCTGCAGTTGGAGAATCGAATAGCCATTGCTAGATGAAAGATATCAGTAACTACGACCTACGCACTAGAAGAGCCAATTACCTTGACGCTATTGTCTTCACCAGAGCTGATTAGGACAGGCTGACCAGGAATCCATTCCAGAGCGCTTATAGCGCCATCATGCGCACCGCGCACCATATGCAACAAACGACCACCAGAATTGAGATCCCATAAAGCAATATGGCCCGCGGATGAAGCAGAGGCGAGAATAGGTTCTCCGTCTAGAGTATCGAGGTTGGTCTTTAGCTTAGAGGGTGAGAATAGCTGTCCCACTTACCACTTCTAAAACCCAGAGCTCTGATGCCACCACCATCCATGAACATACGTATTAGACGTTCATCTGTACGGACGTCATAGACAGAAATCTCTCCGGAAGTGAAACCGATTCCGACAACATCAATCGCTGGGGACTGTACCAAGGCGGTTATGGATGTACCGTGCAAGGTGGATGGTGAAGGTGCCGAACCCATCGACAAAAGATTTGAAGATGAAAAGCGATGTATGCAGGTTCTACAAACACGAGATGAGGCCCGACTCATAGCATATATTCCATTAAACTTACTGCGAACGAATATTCCATAGCTGCATACTTCCTTGACTGCTAGAAACGAGTACTTTGTTGAGATACGTGGAAGGATGCAGTATAGAAGTCGCGGTGAAGTCTGCATCAAACTGTACCGTGGCTTGTAGAGCTAACGAAGGGTACTTAGCAAAGCATATATCAGAAAATTGATGAATTACCTCCATCCGTGGTATCCCATACAAACATTCGTTCTCCTCTATCGTCCAATGCAAGTATAAGAGTTCCAAAAATCGTAATGTACGATAAGGAAGACTCCAATGGACTTGATATTCGAAGGATCTGAGAAACAATGAAATTGAGAGAACGCTTCCTTTTGCGCGACTCACCTCTTTTCCGCGGACGTACTTGATGATGGAGGTACCAGCAGCAGCCCAGACAGCATCACCATCCATTGCCAAGTAAGATATTGGATCGGCCGTGTCCGGTCCTGTTGAGCATGTATAAGCAGCTTTCCGCGGATATACATAATCCATTCGCACCGACGAAAAGTAAGGTCATCTTTCCACCTTCCCACAGAGCCCATGATTTTCCAAGGCATGTCAGAATATGCACTCGTGGTCCATCGGTCGCACCCTTGTACGACCGAGTCTGCAGAACAAAAGGAACATGGTTGGTGACGAGACCGAGGGCCCGAAAGGGTACGAACAGACGAGGTTCGGCTCGTTGTTTTTGTGCAGAAGTCGAAGAGGCGGTTCTGCGAATTTTCTTGCGAGGCGGCTGGGCATCGTAAGTGGCGGCCATCGCGACTTTGAGGTGATGGTAAGTGGGCAAGACGCGATCCTCCAAAATTTCCTGACCCGATCGGGAAGACCTCTGTTAGGCTTTGCCACGGTGGACAAATACTAGACCCTCTCCTCCCACCATGGATTTTCTTCAAATTATAACAAGAATAGCCGTCTCGCTCCTTGTATTGGTTGTCGTTCGTGCGTGGAAATATTGCCTCTTGGTTCTTGTACTCAGACGTTTATCATCTAGTCGTCATACTCGCTTTCACTTTCAAAACTCGCGGAAATGTAGTGCTCCTTGTTGGCCCCTCTGACGCTGGTAAAACAGCGATATTTGCAAAGGTATGCTCTGACTGAAAGTATCCGAAATATACTTACGTTTGTCCTGCAGCTTGTGTACGACCAAGCGTTACCATCACATACATCTTTACAGGCCAACACCTCATCCGTCGACCAGCCTCCGTTCAATAAGCCTGTAGTCATCGTCGATATACCTGGACATCCAAAGATGCGAGACCAGTTCAAGGATCACATGAAAGAGGCAATTGTCGTTGCCTTTGTCGTGGATACAAGCACAGTGTCGCGTAATGGGGCAGCCGTTGCAGAGTGAGGACACTTTGTGAAACTGTTACATCGTTTCAGATATTCAGCTTCCTTCTAGGCATCTTCACATCATAATGGATTCTATAGTCAACTTATCACCTACTCAGAAGACTCCCAGTCTGGTGATTGTCGCCCACAAGACCGACCTACTCAAGAACATGGCCGGGTCAGCCAATGCCTCCTCTGATGCCCTCGCCATCAACCGAGTGAAAACTGTGCTTGAGAGGGAGTTGGAGAAGCGCCGAGATGCGCAATCAGGTAGTCTAGGAGTTGAGGGCCTAGGTGAGGAGGAGAAAACAGAGTTGGGCGGTCTTGAATGCGCAGGCACTGCCAAAACATTCAGGTTTTCCGACTGGGAGGGTACCGAAGTGCACTTTATCGCCACATCAGTGAAACAGTCGGTGAAAGGAGTCGATGATGAGAAAGGCGGTCCGCAAATTGGACTTGGTTCTCTCCAAGAGCTTCTGGTGACCGTGCGGCGATAGATTTGTACCTTACAGTCAATGTGTATTTTATTAGACTCACGAAGGGTCTCGAAGATGGTCAGCTAGAATCGGTTGCATGATGGTAATGTATGTACGACCAATGGGAGAGTCAGTGTCTTAGTGCCTCACCAATGCAAGCTGAGGAACTACTTTTTTGACTGGGGACTTGTATCCGTTCATAATTTCAGCAAGAACCCAGCAGTTTCCCACAACATACACCAACCCTCGCAACCATAGCCCCCAAAACACATTCTGTCCCAAGAACTCTAGCTTGTAAGCTTCGCTGAGCCATAGAGCTTGGACACCGACCCAGACAGCAAGACAGGTGAATGCCTTGCGTGTCGACATGTGGATCGAAGGAAGGAGGAGAGGAAGAAGGAGTAAGTACCAGAGGAAGTACTGAAACCACACGGTCAACTTATGCGGTTAAACAAGGGGAAATATACATACCTGTGAGGTACAGACTTTGTTGAAAATAACGAACACAGTCGTTTGAATAAACCATACGAATACCAAGTCGTCCTTTCTGCGGCCAAGCGCTAGACCCGATCCAAGGACAAGCGTCATCTGAGGCAGGAAGCTTGTCAAAGGGGAGCGAATAACTCGAGAGAACAATCCTCGGGAGTCCTCAGGATCTCCAACAGGATACGTCAAGTATGTCAGGTAGAAATAAGGCGAAAAGTTGTGTCGGTGGTCCAGACGATGTAGGTGATACAAGTATGATTCATAGAGGAAAGGGTACCCCCAACTATACAGTGTTCAGTATCACTCCAAGAAAAACACGCGCCTTACTCACACAAGATAACACCCAGTACCCAAGATTCCAAATGTCAAGACACTCAGCAGGCCAAAAGAAATCCCACGCCAATTCACAATCGAATTTCCCTTCGCAAGAACAGCCAAACATGCTACACCGTATATCCCTGGATAGATCTTCCAGTGGGTGCTGACGCCTAGCATGACTGCGGCCGTTTTCCAGCGATCCGTAAGGGCGGCATAGAGTGTGAGGAGCACTAGGAGGGATAGAACAGACTCGGAGGACCCTCTAGTCGATATTGAAAAAACCATTGGGTTAAGCATGTGGAGAGCGCTATAGCGTGTCGCCCCGGTGAGCCGGTATATCAGCAACCCATTGACGATATCACACGCAGCGAAGAGATATTTCCCAAAGGATGGATGGATCCATTCGTTCGGTGCCAGTAGAAGGGCAAGCAATGGGGTGTACCGGTATGTCTCCCGGGTATACGGGCTACAATGACACGTTCAGCATCGTCAGTGACACGACAGCAAATCACGACATACTCTCCAAGCCGGATCCAGCTTTTCAAAGGACCTTGAGCGATATTACTCTCTCCTGGATGCAAAAGAAACGACGCGGCGTCACTAAAAACGCGGTAATCGATGTCGGTATACTTGACGAGGGAACGAGCATCGTGCCACTCGCTGTAGACGATGAGAACGACGCGTATTGCAATGGAGAGAATCAGGACATGGCGAAAAGAAGAGAAATATGGAATTATATGGATAATAGCCATGACAGGAACGGTAACATGAGCGTAACCAGTAGAGCTATCTTGGGTAATTTACGTGCAAAAAGGTTCCGGTAAACAAAGGTACAAAAAAATCTATCCGCATAGCAATATTTTCCCTTCTCTCAAATCTATACAGCAAGAAAAAAGCAGTTAGATGACGGGGCGAAAAGAATAGAACACGTAAAAAGACTCACGTATTGCGAGATCCACCGGAAACCTAGAGTGTAATCATCAAATCATAGCTGAGATAATAGAACAATGCGGACCGACCTTCTCCGTAGCCCTGCCTCTGGACAACCGAACACATGAACAGTTCCACAGGCCTAATATCAGTAAGAGGGACCTTGCCCTGCACGAAGGATCGAATGAGCACTGCCCAGTAGACCATAGCCAAACTACGCACCTTGCCCGTTGTCTGATACAGTCCCAGGTGATGCCTCAACTCCTCCTCACTGACAGCGCCCGGGGCGTCAATCTTGTTACCGAGAACGAGGAAAGGAACCTTGGCGAGCTCTTCAATAGAAAGGAGGGCATCAAGTTCAGCCTTGGCTTCTGAGAAACGTTCAAAGTCGGCGCTGTCGACGAGGAAGATGATGCCGTCGACTTCAGGGAAGTAGTCGCGCCAGAGCCGACGAGCTGCGTTAGAATGAGAATATTTTCCACCGTACGATAACGTTGGTGCCAACCTTGCATATGTCCACCTAGATCATGGGTGGTGAACTTGACATTTCCAATGGCGAGTTCTTCAGATGCTGCGAGAGGTTTCAGAAAAAAGTCGACGCCGGACAAAAAAAGAGTACCAACTTGGGTGCAACGTAGGTTGGAGGGTAGCAAGTCGGTCGTTTTTCAGCATGTGCAGTAGAGTCTACCCGTCCGGAATGGTAAAAAGAGATGAGTACACTGGACAGCTAAAGCGCGCACCGTTTTTCCAGCATTGTCCAATCCAAGGAAAAGAATTTTGGCATTCTTGTGCATCAAGCCTAGACGCAAAGCGTAAACATGTCGTCAGAAAGATAACAGAAGGAGCAGTACCGAGCTGAGCGAGAATATCGAAGAACCAGTTAACGATGAACATGGTCGGTGATTGTGAAAAGTCTCAGCAAAGAGAGTAGAAATACGGATGGATGTCAAACGTGGAAGTGCGCTGGAGGTACGCAATCAAGCGATCCTGGTCACGTGAAATCGTCATACGTACCAGCCTAGGCGGGTGCCTCGTATCCAGTCTCACCAGTTGAAGTCATGCATGATTGAAACGATGAAACCAATACTCATGATAACAGGAAACAACAGGCCACTCAACTATATACAAATGGTAGGAACATACGTTACACGGATAAAAATATACTCCACGTCTGGTACAGATACGCACAATAGATAGATGGTCGTAAATAATACAGAGATAAGGAAAACGAGGATAACATGCCTCAACGGACCATCTTACACCCGTCCGCAGATTTCCAAGCCACAAACACACCCATAGACCGACTAATCCTTCTCACGTTCACCGTCGACTGGTTACACGAGGATGCCATCGACTCAGATCCTTGTGAACCCGAAGGCGTCTTATTGATATCTTCCTGTCCCCGAGACACGAATAGCTGCGAGTCCCGCTCGGAGTCCCTAGTCACTCGAACGTTTGAAGGCCTCTGTTCCTCCTCCCACTGGCGCCTTCTCTCCCACGCAGAGTCGAAATTCTTGCGTTCCGCAGTAACAACCCCAGGTATGCACGTCCAGTGGAACCGTCGCTCGATTTGATTACCCAGATCCATGTGGTCCTGCATATCCCTAAAACAGCATGTCAGTAAGAAACGAGCTTTCTTGGTAAATTAACTCACATATCAAAACGAATCAACAGAGCTTCAAATTCCTCTCGTGTCATGTCCTCGATCATGGCTTTGGGATCATTCGGATCCTGTTCAACTGTTGCTTCTCTCAAATGCCGTATAGCATCGACAGACCTAGACCTTTTCTTTAAAGCAACATCTGAATCTCGTCTTTTCCGACGTGCTTCGCGTTGACACTCCAACACCCACTCCCACATCGCTTCGGAACACCCCAGAATCTCAGCCGTTCGTAAGGCGAGGTGGAGATTCAGCGTGCGCAAGTCAATGTGCAGCTTAGTGTTCGGCAAACGATTTGGCAGCGGTTTTTTCGGAGGTATGGAGGATGTATCCGATGACAGAACTTTATTAGTCGGTTTTGACTTTGCCGAACGAGGTGTAAGTCCAGCTGTTTTAGAGTCGTCAAGAGACACATATTTCGAGGTCTTGTGGAGTAGGTTTTGAACGGAGATCCATCGATCTTCACCGAGAGCATTATGGGTGGCGCCAAGGGGCGACACAGCAGAGACGGAACGACCTCGCCTTCGGTCCTTTGGCGGGGGTGGCGGTCGCGCGGGGAAGGGGTTGATTGCATTACGGGCTTCCTCATCTGGGTCAGAGTCATGTTCATGTTCCGAATGGGAATCGTGTTCCTCATGTTGAGCTTGCTTCGGTGCCAATGGGGGAAAGCGAACATAATCGGAGGGTGTGTGCGCACATCTATTTGTCCATTAGTGGCTAAGTACCAATTGGAAAGACAGGAACAATACATACCTCTAAAATACATTCCAAGCAAGTTTGGCAATAACGAGAGTGGGGAGAGATTGATGAATCTTGACGCCTGCATTCCGTTGTATATAGTTTGTAGCAACGAGTGATCTCTAGGGTTCGCGGGAGCTCTAGGCTCTGGCATCGTTAAGAACGTTGAGACGGTCCCTTTCGGCGCCATATTTCGGCTGGACTGAGCATTTGAAAAGAAGGGTAAGTGCTGATGGAGGTGAGCCACCGATGATCGTAACGCCCGAGTTGTGCTAGGTCCTGGACTAGTTTCTGTTGAACTTAAAGATACGGAGGACTCCGTTTGCATGCTCTGCGGAATATATTTGAATGTACTCGAGTCCAACAGGTTCTCTAGGGATCGATTCTGGCGCTGCTTAAAGCGTATTGACGAAGGTTTATTCGATGCTGAGATGGACTTTTGAGTTCCGTGAGAATGGCTATGGTTGATTGTGGCGGCGAGTGTATCACGTTTCTCCTCGTCATCTTCTACAATGGCCGTGCCGGATACAGGCACAAGAGGAAGGGGAAAAGACGCGCTTGGCGGCGTCATAGGTGAACTGGGATCTGTACCACATGTACTGGTCGTCGCAAATAGACTAGGACAAGCAGTCGAAGGTGAGGCTGGGTCTTCGGGCTTTGTGCCACCTGACTGCATTAGACCTGGGACATCACTCATATAACGGTCTGCGCTTGGACTTCGGGTAGGCAGTGAGCTTCTAGATAACCTGCGCGAGTATGGTCGGAACTGTCGGTCTTCAGATAGCTGCGGTTCGACACTAGGGTCACAATCATCGTCGGAGTCATCTGGGCTATGACCGGGGAAGAAGAGGTCTTCCTCTATCATCTAATAATGGAGGTCAGATGTCTGCAGTTGAATTGATCAAAATTTACTACCTCAAAGGCGCCGCCCGGCTTCATTACGCGGACAATTTCTTCGAAGAAATTGTCCCACTGGCAGAAAAATTAGACGGGGGATATGGGGTATGGCTACGGTTGAGATTGACCTTGTCCTCTGGAACACCTAAGGCTATCCGTTTGATGTGACTACAAGCTTAAGCATCAACGCTATCCCAATTAGAGCTAGAAAATGAAGACTAACACATAATCAAACTCATCATTAGGGAAGGGCAGAGGTTCCAGACTAAGCCATTTATCATATCAATAAATGCAATTAAAATTTGACAGGCGGCACGTACAAGTTGGCCTGAGTCCATGTAATACGCTGCGCAAGATCGCTAGAGCCGACCCTTTGAAGATCAGGATGGAGTGGAACGCAGTCCAATCCTAGACACCAGAGTCAGTCTGGAGTAGCCATTAACGAGAAAACGCGCACCAACAAAATGGCAATCTTTCCAAGATCGGGCGCAATTCAATATCCATGCGCCGGTGCCTAATGCAAGGTTCAGTTGACCACACGGTGGTGAGAATTGAATGGACATACCGCACCCAATATCCAGGGCCTTGGAAGGAGGTTTCTCAAAGACGTGCCAGGTATTGCTTTCACATATCTGATGGCAAACAGAGGTCTCCCATGTATCTCTGGAAGGATTATGAGCGTGATGAAGTAAAGGAGAGATGTCAACTCACAGATCTAATACATCCTTTTCATAACATCTTGGATAGGGAACTTGATCTGTATTAAATGGATGGTGCCTTCTCCCACCAATTGAACCGACACCACCCGCACCCCACGATTCTGTGATACCTCCCTTTACAACAAACTGCGCATCTCGCGTATTGATGGTCCGCTTGAGCTCCTCAAGGACTGTCCGATCAGCAGTAGAGAATTTGTTTTCTCTATCTGAAAGACGGGGTTTGCTGGGGGCGGGCCCAGAAGGAGGATTGTGTAAGGGAAAGCTTGGTTGATGGACAGGAGAGGCAGGATTTGTGATGGCATGAGTAGGAGAATGCAGGGCAGCTGAGCGCGCCGCTGCATCTGATGAAGGTGAATGGTGGGACCTGAGTTCCGAGGTGGTATTCCCCATATCGTCAAGCGGCTTGGCAGCCCTGCTCCCAATAGATCTATGCCTTCGAACAAAGCCTCCAGTGAAGGCGCGCCCGGACGAGCTTGAAGGTCTTGACTGTAAGGGCAAAAGAATTCAGTCAGAAAACTCATGCTAAAATACAAAGTATAATGAAAGAAGAGCATATACGCGGCGATTGTGGGGCGAAGATTGAAATATTCTTGGAATAAACTCACAGAGTTGCCGCCCGGACTCCTGGCAGCGCTGGGTGTCGTCGCTGGCGTCGTCGACGGCGCCCGTGGCCTGGACGGGACATCCTCGTCTGGTGCTGGATAGAGCTCCCAGGGCGTCACGTCCTCTGTCGTGCCAGTAGCGGTAGTTCGCGCCCTGCCCGTGCTCACTGTCCTAGACCGTGCAGTGACGACGGGGTACTGGGGCGGGGCGGCCGCGGGGGCTGGAAAGGGAAAGCCGGCGACGGTGTGGACGACAGATTTGCAGCGAGAGGGCAGAATGACGGAAAAGAAGAAGGCAGGGACGGCGGTGGGACCCTGCTCGATCTTGGACCAAATGGGCCCACATACGCCCAGCCACTTTGCAGTCTCGGATCACTTTTTGTCTATCCCATGTCTAAGGCCCAATTCAGTAAACACGTTTTCTTGCTTTTCCTCGAATTTCTGTTCGTCGTGTCGTGGGGAGGAAATAGCCACATCGAGGACGTGTTGAAGACGCTGACGGCATCCGTCCGGTATCCTTCGGTACCGAAACGTTCGAATGGAAGCACGTCGGCAATTACTAGTATGGTACACATCGTACTCTATCACGACAATTTGCTGTCTATCACCTCTTTCGTGAGACCTTCTGGCCCGTCTCTGACCTCGACAACTTTACTGATACCAGCCTGCAAGATATCGATGAGCATCAGTACCACATGTCGAAAAGAGTAGCGTACGGTGTTCTGAAAGTTGATAAAGGCACTCGCATGCAGCGTCAGCAATCCGATTTCACTCGATGTTGGTGCCCAGTTAACAAGGACAAGTGGGAACGATTTCCGTCCGTCAGAATGATTCAGCTCATAGCTGAGCACGACGTATCGAGGACTGTTCTCCGGGAGCTCTGTTATCAATCAGCCATAGCTTCGGTATTCGATCAAGCACATACCCTCTGCCAGCTCCTCGATGCTGATATCATCAAATTGCTCTACTTCCTCCATCGTCAGTGTTGCCTTGTTGATCTTGATGACCAGCGCAGCGTGGCCTTCATTACGACGGGCAAATCTGAACTTTCTTAAGGTATCCTTGATCGATTGGGGTATGTCGACTGTTTGAGACTACATTCACCATGGATAAACGTGAATATCAGCGGCGCAGAAGCACGAACCATTGCTGGTAACTGCTGTGATAGTAGGGTGGAAGAAGAGATATTTTATCGCGTCGATAAGATAAGCTTCCCGATCTCGCTGACGACATATTTTGGCCGATTGGTCATCGCCCCTGTTTAAATAACCGACATGACCTCTTCGCGTGGGTATCCCTGCCTATCCCACTCACACACCTCGAACCTTTGCCAATACGACCAGCGCAAGATATTGTGACTCACTTTCCGCCATAATGTCGCGTTCAGCGGAACACTCGAGGCTGCGAGTACCATCCCAGTCCAGGTCGCGTCCTAGGTCGTTGAGAACAACCGCAGCATCATTACTGAGGGATCCGCAAGGGCTGGTATCTGAAGGGGCCATCAGCGAACGGGATGCTGAATTGCTGCACGAATTCGTTCACCCTCATCACCATGAGACCGAGGAGACACTTATCGGCGACGATACAGACCTCGATGAAGAGCTCAAGGCAAGGGCTCTTTTACCATGGTGGAAAAGGCCTTCCCCCATCTGGTACGTGCTTTGCTTTGAGTCCGTCAGCCTTATCTACATTCTTTCAAGGCTCTTGGCCTTGATGCCGTTCTCTAGTATCGCTTGGTCTTCCACGATAGCTCCTAGAGTTGAGATCTACACCCAGCTCGCATGCGCCGTACATAGCCCCGATGTATATGATGATCAACTACTGGGGCTCGTCTTCACCAATACCACCCCCTTGGAGGCACCCCCCGAAGTCGAACAAGACCGCCCCATTACTGTGTTCTTCCGCGATATGCTAGAATCACCAAAGAATGCTAACGGCAATAGGTGCGCTTCGGACCCAGTCGTACAGGTGTCTGTTGCAAAGCTTGCGGCGGGTATGTTCCATCTAACGATGTATCAACTTATCCTCAAGGCTTCATAGCCATGACTGCCACTATGGGTGTGCTAGGATGCTTAACCACAGCGGCATGGGGTTCCGTGAGTATTCTCGATTCATCGCGAAACTCATCCACCTCTTCTAATACGTGTACAGTACTCAGATCGCCATGGCCGCACAGTCGTCCTAGGTATCTCAGTCATCGGCGTCCTTAGCACGGACTTCAACTTCCTCGTCGTTAATAGATACTATGAGCGACTCCCCGGGGGCTACTGGTTCCTCCTTCTTGGACCAATAATCGAAGGGTGCTTAGGAGGTACTGTTGCCCATACCGTTGCCAATCTTGGCTCTGATTATGGCTAGGATTATCTACGGCCATGGCGACCATGCACGCTTATATAGCGGACACTTCCACCCCAGCCACGCGGTCAATAGCTTTGTCATTTATATCTCTGTCTTCCCGCTTAACGTTCCATAGATCTCGCGTCTTTTCTTTAAGTCTCGGACTCGTATTCCTCGGATTCGCGCTTGGCCCCACCTTCGGCGGCCTTTTGATCCGTGCTACCGGGCAAACCATCTCGGTGTTTTATGTTGCTACCTCTCTTCACCTTTGCTATGCTCTTCTAATATGGCTTATCATCCCCGAGTCTCTTACCCATGCGCAGCGACGCAAGTCTGCGATCAAACACCATGAGTCCGATCCGCAAGCGGGTGTACTTAGGCGCCTCTTTGGATTCCTCAGTCCCCTAAGTGTCTTCTTGCCGGAAATGAATGGCGCACACAGACATCCTCTGAAGCATCCGAAGCGCGACTGGAATCTAACACTTATTGCTGTCGCTTATGGACTTACACTCTCGATGATGGTGAGCCCCGTGGTTACCAATGATAACGACTGATGCCGATTCGCGCCAGGGTTCCTACACGTACAAGTTTCAATACGCTGCAGCCGCATTTGATTGGACATCAGAGACTGTGAGTGAATTCCTTGTACTTCGCTTTACGTCCTAACATGGCAATTAATCAGATCGGATATTGGCTCAGTTTAGTCGGTGCTGCGCGAGCTTTCTTCTTGACTCTGATACTTCCTCGTAAGCTGATTGGAGTTATATTTTTTGTGCCGAAATCACCATCTCATCATCACAGTTGCAATCAAGCTGTGCAAGCCGAAACCTAAAGATGTTTCTATGGGGGAGAGAGAGCCGTTGATATCCTCAGACAGCAATGACTCCGAGTCTTCTCACTCTGATTCGGACCGTTCATCAAGCTTCCATCTCGAGCGCCACTCATCTCGCTTTGACTTGGGACTTGCTCGTGTATCGTTGTTTATCGACATCATATCTTACGCATTACTCGGATTTACCACCAGTCCTTTGGTGTTCACACTCTCAAGCATGCTCGGGTCAATGGGCACCGGATTTTCCCCCGCTGTCCAAAGTGTTGCATTAGAGCTCTATACACAACGAGGAGGTACTGAATCAGGGAGATTGTTCGGCGCTTTGAGTGTCATACAGGCCCTCAGGTTCGTTGCTTCCTAGATCATGAGATACTAGTTCTGACTGGTTACGACAGCTCCCAAATAATAGGTCCCTCGCTATATGCGTTTGTGTACATCAAAACTGTCGCGACATTTCCGAGGGCAATGTTCTTTGTCGGTGTCGCGTCGGTATGCGTGTCCTTGGCCTGCTTGGCGCTCATTCGCCTGGCTGATCCCGAGAAACATCCCCATATGTTGGATGCGGAAGAAGACGTTGCTGTGGACGGGGGTGTTCGGCGGGATGACATCCTTGTTGACATCGATGAAGCGGTCGGCGAAAGGACAGGGTCCTCCTCATCTGGGCCGTGAACGGGCGAGGGTATAATAATAGAGAAACAGAGGCCCAGTGTTGTATTCTTGATTACTCTAGTGTTGCGCTTATGTTTTTCTGTTTCAGTCATAGTAACGTGTATTATTTTTGGTTCCGGAAACACACTAAACCATTCTATCTCACCAGGGTTCTTCTCGCTTAGAGGGAATGTATAGAGATATGCATGGTGGTAGACCGTTGGAGTCGCACAATTCCGTGTACGTCCGAACGGAAGAACTCGCGGCCAAAGCAGTGTGTCCGTCCCGGACTCGTGGCCAGGCCAGGACGCGTTCATATGTCTCTGGGATAGCTTGTGGGCGCTGCAGTCGAGCACACCCTCGTGCCGTCTGCGCTTTGCCCTAGCCTTAGCTCGAGCCTTCCCACTGATCTGAGTGCATATGGTATGTTGGCGATATGTTGATGACCGGGTTCATTGCTATTTTTACATACGGGGCGCCGTCATTCTTGCACTCAATGTCGCTGCCGTCGCGGGTTAATTTTGTGCACGACCCACAGGGAGATGCTGTCGGCCAAATGAAGGCAAATGAGTAATGACTATCTCAGGGGAGGCAGACACGAGTTTCATAGATACAGCCCCGGAAGCGAAAGGATAAAGGCGAACGAAGCTCCAGAACGAGCGAGATTACGAAACTTGCAAATGAGATTTGTGGGGAATCTCACGTGATTAGATAATATGATGGCAGGCAGGGATCGACCCCTTTTTGACAGCGACGTTGAACGCTCAAGTGCTGGATTTTTTTTTATTCCTTTGCTCTTCCCAGGCTTCGTATCCCTTCCTTTCCCTATCAACGGACTTTTAACCTTAGCCGGACGCTGCCACCCATTCCAGTCGCCGTGATACCGTTACTGTGTTCTTCCATTCAATCGGAATATTCAATAGTGAGTTTTGATGATACACATGTCGGCCCGTTCCTGAGGCTCATTGATATAAAGACCGTTGCCGCAGGCGTCCTTTTCACACCTTACCCTCCCCCACCATGTCTGAACACCCCGTCATCGCGAGATTATTCGCTTCCAATGCTCAGTGGGCTGCTGACGTTGACCAAGCTGAGCCAGAGTTCTTTACAGAGCTAGCTCAGGGCCAAAGCCCCCCAGTATGTTTCCAGCGCCCGCCACATAGTATGTTAATAACATATTATTTCTTGCAGGTTTTGTGGATAGGCTGTGCGGATTCCCGCGTCCCCGAGTCTGTGATCACTGGTTCACGTCCGGGGACGATATTCGTCCTTCGAAACATCGCCAAGTGCGTGTCACCCGTCATATCCAATTTCCGTGGCTCATCTGTCGTCTAGCCAATTCCATCTCGACGATGACAGCGCTCTGTCGGCGTTGACCTATGCCGTTGATCATCTCGGCGTCGAACACGGTGCTTCCTCTCTTTCTCTGTCGTGATAGCAGTATCCCAACCGATGCTTTTGCTTCTCCCACCCTTCTGGGAACACAGTTGTCGTTGTCGGTCATTCAGAATGTGGAGGTGCGTCGGCGTGCTTTAACGCAGCGCCGTCGTACACCTCAGGTGAACCCTGTGCCACGGTAGCAGGCGTCTCGCCTGAGGAAGCCATCAACAAGTGGCTATATCCGGTCACGGCCTTGGCTGCGTCGCTCCACCTGTCTTCCGCACCGAAAGAAGAGGCTCTTCCGATACTCATTGAAGAAAATGTCAAGATGCAGGTCGACAACCTGTCACAGACACCGGCTATCACAAATGCCTGGAAGAATAAGAATGGGAAAGGCAAGGACGTGTACATTCACGGCTGGGTGTTTGACCTTGCCAGTGGACGGCTGAAGGACTTGAGGGTATCGCGGGGGCCGTCGTCCAAGTAGACCTTAGAACGTCTACAGTCGGGGAAAATTGTTGAACGATTAGATTTCTGTTTCGTATATCAACGCATCTGCTTTCGTCGAATAGCAATAATTTGTAGAACATAGTCTTGGTGATCGAAGAGGTCGATCCGATCATGATGGTGGTGTCGAAGCCAAGCTTGTTTGTCAGCCATTGCCGTGACCGTCATGCACCCAACTGCCCTGCCTGACGGCGGCGTTCTCGTCCAAATCGCATCCTACAATACCAACCTCCAAGGAAATTTAGGGCTGCCTCAGGACCTTGTCGACTGGCTGGCGCCTACCTTGCAAGTCTCGACCTTTCTCTCTCGCTCGCCCCGAGCACCGGACATCGTCGCAGTGGGATTCCAGGAGCTTCTGCCGCTGCATCTGGGCCGTATGGATACACCGCAAAATACGACCGTGCACAGCTGACTTCATTCTATAGTCTCCGGCCTCTCCAAGTCCGTTATCAACGACCGCAATGCCCACATTCTTTCCCAGCTCGAAGCACATACTCCCAACAAGGAACGATATGCGCTCATCGCCAAGGTTGTTAACGCCGGCGTAGCCCTACTCGTCTATGGAAGGGACGACGGTATCGCAAAGACGGTGTGCGACGTGCAGACCAGCTGGACGGGATGCGGTCCGCTGTACATGGGCAACAAGGGCGCAGTCGGCGTTCGTTTTCGTGCCCCAGGGGAGAACGGAAGTGTTGGCGAGGTGTACACGTGAGTTGCCTGCTTGTTACCTCATTCAACTTGTTTTAATTGTTTATCAGGTTCGTCTGTGCCCATCTCACAGCTCATGCAGAGCGGCTGGCACAGCGCATCAACGACTACAAACATATCGTCGGCACTCTTCTCTTTCCCTCACCGTCATCCCCTCCGACGACGATCTACTCGACCTCTCACTTGTTCTTTCTCGGGGACCTCAACTTTCGCCTTTCAATACCGCCCTCTCATCCCTTACATACGTTCCATACAGAGCCAGATGTTGCAGCCGTCTTGACGTCGCAGGACACGCGAGAGACCCTGAAAGAATTCGACCAGCTTCTGACCGAGCGTCGGAAAGGAACAATCTTTGTCGGTCTTCGAGAGGGGGACTTTTGCAAGTTCAAATGCAGCTACAAGTATGATGTTGGCCAGGTAGACAAGTACAGGTGCGGTCCGTTCATCGTTCGACGGGAACATTAACTTCATCTTTCTAGTGTCAAACGGGTACCTGCCTGGACAGACCGGGTTCTGTACGCCACCTACACTGACTCGCCAGATACCCCCGATAAGTCCAGCATCACAAACTTACTTTACACTTCCGTCCCCGGGTATACAACCTCTGATCATGTATGCCTTATCCTGATTCCTTCTTTTACCTCTGACTCTGTCCTAGAAACCCGTCGTATCGCTGTTGCACATCCCTGCCAGTGCACCAGTCACGTCGCCTACGCCACCAACCCTTCGTCTCCCAGGCAACTACTCTCCTACCCCGGATCCCTTTGCGACGTACAAACGCTATTCAGGCCGTGTTGTCGACCGGTTTATTGGTATCTTCTGGTGGATCTTCACTCTATTCGGTGCAGGCTCCGCGATTGTGGGCATTTTCAACTTTTTCCTTGGTATCGGGGCGTGGAGTTGGTGGCGCTCGACGCCTTCGAGGAGTTCTGTGTGATCTCGCTGTTTTGTGAACTATTTATGTATGGGTTATCTATGTGTCTTCTGAGTAAGAGCGCTTGTTCAGTTATCGCTCTTCTCTACTCGTCTCTTCGTTTCCAGTGTCGGACTGTACTGCGTGCTAGCACATACGTACCTGATAATCAATAGCTATGTGCTGCTCGACTCCTACTGAGGAGCGCCGCAAAAGTTGACTCTGAATATGCAGGAGTATTCACGGGGTACTCTCCCGGCTATCAGTTGCATGCTGGCAATGTTTGTCTTCAGATCCACTGTTACTTTCTTAACTTCAACCCGATACCGTAACTTCGCGTATTCCCTTCGAGATGCTGCAACGTGGAGTGCAAAACCTCGACGACCGCTTGCGCCTCCCAATCATGACCCTTTACAACGATTATCGGTACAACTCCTCGTCAAATCACGCTTCATGTTGAGTAAAGGAAGCGGATGCTCGGAGGAACTTTGCTGCATCACGATCTTGAGTTGCTATGGCCGGCACGACTATTTCCTACTGGCAATCATTCTGAGCGCAGTGAATAAAACTGGCTAACGAGAAGAACCAGTTCCCTGCAGTGCGCCGAACCACTGCCAACTTTCCTCAATGACTTTTTGGGATTTCGTGTCATCCTCGCCATTCCTCGCTCATATCTCCTTGATTTCTTATCATATCACTCTAGAATTTAACAAACGTTGTTGAGAGTGTTTTTGCAGCTTTTCAGCCGGTGAAAACGAGTGTGGGATTGTCCTGGACCCTGGCATTCCAATGCTACTCTGCTCCGCCCCGCCCTTCGGGTTTTACCGGTGGTACTTTGGTTCGACGCATCGAAGATGAAAGTATCCAGCCATACTGTGGAAACTTGTGGTTGTCTGCGCTCGCACAATGTGTTATCACCTTTCATTCGGCCGCCCTCTCTCTTTCGACTGCATTTCGGCATGTAGCACGACAAGCAAGACATTGTTTTCACTGGGCTTCTTGAACGTCGCCTTAACCGTGGACTAGGGCAGGCTAGTGACGTCGTTCGGGTAGCTGACACTCCTGGTAAGCAGCTATTTCGGATCAAAGAAACGCACCGAAAATGAGTGAACAGCGTATTGAATTTTGACACAGATTTTGGACTATAGCAAAATACGTCGGGATTCCCTTTAATGGTAAAGTGAAGAAATAATGTCTATGTTCACTTTTCAACTTCATAATAGTAAGAGGGACATGTCTGTCTATATACATGTAGAAAATATGCTAGCGCTGGCAGGGCCACTTGAATCTTTAGGTGTCGCACCTTGCAAAATTATGCTGGGAAAATTGCTATGGGAAACTGAGCGGTCACCGCCGACTAGTTGTGGAATTGAATAAAAGTTCTAACGATATTTGGTCAGAGTTTGATGTATGTACTTATCTCCTTTCATTTCATCTTCACGCGGCAGAGTGCCTTCAGGCACGCCGTACGCAAGGGTAATTGCTGTGTAATAGCACTATGAAACCCAATCCTCACTATCCTCTAGTCAACCTTCAAGCAGAGCTCAGGACCGAGCAACCCAGTCGTCCATCTACTTATTCTGAAATCGACCATTTTGATTACTATTAATATCAAAGCCTTCGCACCTAAGCTTCCTTGCCAAAGACAGTAGTGTGTACAGTTATTCTAATCTTGTTACTGCATGTCCTCATCCTAGCTATGACCAGGCTAACATGTTCAACACGACCAGATCAGGGCATAGCGAGCAGTCCTACGAGGTAGATATGTCGAAACACATATAAAATGACGCCGACTAATATCCTACTGCAGCCAACTAGTTTTATGCATGTCACCGCTACATTTCTTGTTAATACATGTCCTTATCCTAACTATGACCAGACTGGGCACTCAGAGGAGAGAAAGGCATAGCGCCAAGAACCCCAAGGTAAATATGTTGAAACACATATAGAAGGACGCCGACCAATATCGTATTGCAGACAACTAGTTCTATGCATGTCATCGCTACATTTCTTGTTAATACATGCCCTTATCCTAACTATGACCAGACTGGGCACTCAGGAGAGGAGAGAAAGGCGTAGCGCCAAGAACCCCAGGGTAAATATGTTGAAACACGTATAAAAGGACTCCAACTAATATCGTACTGCAGACAGCTAGTTCTATGCATGTCACCGCCGCCTTCACTCTCTCTGTCACTGAACATGTGAAAAAGTCGACGATCGAGGTTCCTCTGCAACGAGCCTACTCCGGTCCAAAGTCCATAATATCGTCTGTCTATGCCAATACTTCCTGTGTTAACCTCGGAGTTGATGGACTCTTGCACCGACTCAACACTACTCTCGGAACCTCATACACCTTAGAAACTCCAGGCGTCTCCTCCCTCCTCGAACACTGTGTCTCCGAATCGAACAAATATGACTTTGGCACTGCCTATGCCCGTCTTCGCCTAAAATGGTGCAAGGACCTAACCACCATTGAAGACAAACTATGCAAGAGTCAAGCGCGGGATCTGAAAATTCGACAAAACGCGCTGGTAGATAATGATCGGATCCGGGACTCGCATATACCTCCTCGTCGGATCTGGGATCTTTACAGTAATCGGGTGGTACCTCATTGGTGGCTTATGGAAGACAGATTACCGTGGGCCATATCCCATTCATGGCTGGATGGTGTGCAGACACCCATTAATGGCTACGAATGGCCTGTGCCTATTCCGAAAGATGCCAACCTGGACCTCATCCGCATCGAGCTGCTTAATCTAGGAGCAGAGTATGTGTGGTTAGATGTCCTCTGTTTGAGACAGAGTGCCGATCGGTCTAAAGAAGATATGCGCATGGAGGAATGGAAGGTGGATGTGCCAACTATCGGATGGGTGTATTCGGGCTCCGAGCAGACAGTGGTGTGTTACTTCAGCGGTCTGGGGCGGCCCCTGGACTTCAAGAAGGCCTGCGACTTGGGTAGTGATCGATGTTGGTTCAGACGTGCTTGGACGCTTCAGGAGACCAGCCGACATTACATCATCGGTGGGCTACCGGACAATGACTCCGGGAATCTGGAGGATATCAAGCAGATGCTCCACGAACAAATGACATCCCTGGAGAACATCAGGCATGCCCATAAAACCGTTTTTGATGTCCTGGTGCACATGCAGAGTCGGGTATCAACCAATTCTGCGGACAAAGTTGCAGGGTTGGCATATCTATTGTACTCGAAGAGCTTACCAACATACAACGGGACTAAGTCGGTTGAGGATGCTTGGACTGCATTGGTGGACTCAATGCTTGATGGATATCGCGGGGATCTGTTCTTTCTGTATCCTAAGCCTGGGGACGGAAAATGCATATGGAGACCGTCGTGGAATCAGGTCATGAATGACCTACTTCCATCAACCAACAGAGATTGGTGTTATGAGGATGTTGAGTGGGATGAGGAGGAGGAGGCCTACCGGTGCTCCCAGCCTGTACGCTGCATTGAAAGAGGAGATATACGAGGGTTGGCTGTGGGAGATCCAAAAGAGCAACCACGATCAGGAGAGTTGGAAGTCAAAGACGCGGATATGACACCTCATATATTCAAAATAGCGGCCTCCCACCAACACCCGATACTTGATGGTTCATACACCTTACTAAGCCCCAAAAGGTTTCAGATGTATTGGGTAGTCGGAAGGAGGTTGCCAGACGATAGGTTTGAGAAGGTTTCAGTGGTTACAGCTAACAAAAGAGAGAGACAGAAGCTTAAAAAATTTGGCGGTGCAAGGGAATTAGTTCAGTATCTTGCCTGAAGCGATTATGAATATGTATTGTATTTCTCGATCCTTTGATTTCTGTTGAAAATTTGAGGGTCAGTATATATCTTCGCGCGGGGAACAACGTTACACACGTAGGTACTTGTAAACCTTTGAGCCCACAGAGATAAAGTATTGGGAAATTAGGCAAGGAGCACCGTAGAATGAGTTCGGAAAAGTTTCGTTCCATGAGAATAGATGTTTATCTCCTCTGACTTGTCCCTGCGAAATTCGAATGTGCAGAATTTCCTTGGACGTCTTGACAGTATGACGTCTGGCAACAGATACATCACTGCATTAAGCATGTGGAGTCGAATATAGCCAGCTTTGACTGAAAGTGAAGCAGCTCAAGTGACTGGAACGGTGAATAAAGGATTCCACCAGATAAATGAATGACCGCTTTTCATTTCTGATTTTATCACTGAATGTGGCTTCAGGAAAACCACAAGGACCGGGAGATTGAATAATGCGAACAAAAACAAGTGAGGGAAGATGGAAAATACGTGAAGCATTGACACAGAGAAATCGGTGTTTAGGTCACGGACGCTGCTCTCTTGTCCCCATCTTGCTTCGATTAACCGCACCTCCACGGCAGAGTTGATTGATATTGTCCAGGCTTGCGCAGCTCCGAAGGTCCTAGGCGAAAGTCAGCATGGGTGTAGGCCCTATAGTAGTGCGCACCTTAGCAAACCACAGTGAAACCTGAGTCGGTGGTTAATTGTGCGTCATTTCGATGTTTGCGGGTGCGATCGGTTGCTTCTTAAATGGCTCGGCGTATCATTATGGCTGGATAAATCGCGAGGTCGAGAATTTCAGTGAAATTGAAATGTGCATAATACACTCTTGCGAAGGAAATATTGCCACTAGCGTCGATGGCAGCTTCTGTGGTAAATGGAAGATTCGAAAGGTTCCGAGTCGCTTCTGCTGGTGGTAGATTGTAAGCTCACATAGAACAATTCGAGATATCCATACGATCCATACCGGAGTGAACATGGCTTCGTTGTCACCAGGAGGATCAGAGAAAGCATACAAAGGCAAATCATCACCATGGGAAATTTAATCTGAAGGGAAGGGACGCCCGAAGTTGGAAGTATCGCAAGAACTCCGGCCAAAAGGTGGGCTACTCGGGGAGCAAGTGGAGCGTTGAGGCAGAACCGATTATGAGATATGAAAGGAACCCGGTAACTCGATAGGTGACGATTGTCTATAAAGGCTAGGAAGCGACCAAGGCAAAGATACCAGTTGGAGCTCTACCACCCCTACGGTCGGCTTGGCCCGTACCAAGGCTGGTCATATTCAGCTTTTCGCTTCGCAACAGCAGACAGCTTCCCATAGATACACTGAAGCGGGAATTTAAGCGTGGTGAAGGAAGGAGACGTCCCATAGCGAAGCGGTAAACTGAAAACCGAGCTTGACGGATTTCGAATAGGTTGCACGAGAAAGTTTTTGCTCCGCTTGGCTGAAAAATTGAAGCGGACGATTTAGGGGATTCCTTTACAGAGCACCAGGATCATGCAACCGTAGACAGGGAGGAAGGAGATCCTAATCCAAGGGACATTTGGCTGCAGAAGGATCCAGGGTAGACGATCCCCGTAGCCACAGAGGAGAGTCGAACTCGAATATACACCCAAACGATTAACACTTTCGTAACGACGGACGTCGAATCGGAGATTCCTAGGGAGGAGTTTGAACCCCAGATGTACGTTGAAAAGTGCCAAAAACTTTCACTTAGAGAATAAGGGATTATTGTCAGGAATCGAAAACTGAGCTTGACACGTACTGAGTGCTGGATTTGAACGTGTGAAGGGAGCCAGAGGAATCGCAATTCAATGATAAACTAAATGTGAGGATCTTGAGAAACTTTGAACGAGTTCCTCAGTTAAAGTCCTGCTCGGCACAATAATTGGATTTGGCAGTGTGCAAGGACGCCGTTTGGCCTGGCACGTCGGACAAACAACAAGGCATTACGGGTGACTCAGATGAACCCAAATTTCAAACCGCGACGAACCGGGAATGAGCATTTTGCACGGTGACAGTTCGAAAAATCGACATGGGCGATTTTTGCGAGGTAAACTGATCTGAGGGCCAATTGATACGGCCATTAGCAAAGGAATATTCATTAGAAGGAGTAGACAAACGATAAAAGAGGAAATGCGGCAAGAAATTGCGATCGATAGTTCCGAGGGTTCTGATTTGTAACCCTATTTCTGCAATGGTAACATCCACCACCACGGTCGTTGACACTGCCAGCACGTCCCCAGCATCGTCGCTCATAGTGGAGGCATTTCATTCAGTTTACGGCGACCCAGATGGAACTTTCTTGCCGACATCGTTCATTTTGTCGATTTTGGACGGGGATTGCACTTGCACATTGTACCTCTTGAGGGCCCTTGAGGGAAATAGGTATTTCCAAGCTTCTGATCTTGTTCTTGAGTCATATTGGCAGCACACAAGTCTTCGAGAGGCAGAGTTGGTGGGACCAGTTGATGGCAACAGCACTCAGACGCAACTTCACGGTTCAAAAATCGAGATATTTGGCCAGTAGATGCTTGGAATCAAGGGGATGCCCTTCTTGACGCTTTCAACGGAGATGACCAGCAAGATAATAGACCCCAGAAGCATGGGATGAGGAGGCGATGCCCTCAAAGTAGGATTCTCAGAGAAAACGGGTACGGTCAGCAGGTGCGTTGCAGTATTCTTGTCTTGTTTCTTGGAGGATAATCTTGTATGTTGCAGCCCAGGCGATTACCATAGCGTCGAGCGGTTGGTGTCCTTGAGGTCCGTGCGCAATGGTGGCCAAGTATTTCGTGTCTTGAATATTAATCTTGCAGAAGGCGAGTCTTGTCTTGATAATTCACTCCAGTATGGGCATCTGAATGACGCAGTTCATTTCAGTGGTGGTAGTACATCACTGATACAGGATAACACGACATACACACGGTCCCGCGCCTTTTATTGCTGTGACATGAAATGACTCATTCCGTCACGTCACACCCTCCGCGTTAATACCCCCGGCGACAGGGCGAGATACTCCAGGGATCTAAATGTAAAGGACAAGAAATTTCACAGTATCAGAGGCTACGGAGTCTTCAACGGGAGAGTCTTATCTACCTGTATATTGTCGACGATATCGCTGTGGACTTGGAGCAAGAGCGAGGAACATATGTCCAGGATTGACGACAGCCTATGCGTTCTGGATCGTTGACAACAGTATGTGTTTCAAGAATTCGGCGGAACAGACCGAATGTCAACTGGGCATCGTATTCCCGACGTCTTAGTCTGCGAGCCTGTCGTCACTCTTCGGCCTCGAGGCTGTCAAGACGCTCTGCGACGCGCTCACTACAAATTGAATCCACTCGATCAAGCCCCATTCAACATCGGCGTGAACACTCCGAACGGTGTTTGCTGCTATCGAACGGATACCTCCGTATTATGTCGATCATTATCCAAAAGAATATTCTTCGACGAGGGCCCTCACGACTGTTTGTGGTCCGGCCTCAGGCATATTCATAAAGGATAATGACAGAGTTATTCTTCGGCTCCTTCGCAGTCTCATTTTTCGAAGCCAGAAAGCTAAAAATTTTCACTATATAAATTTCATTTTTCTCTGCATTGTTCTTTCCTCCTCAAAATGCCTTGCTATCGTTCTCGCAAGAGATTCGTCCCTCCTTATATACCCGCCTGCGACGAAACTCGTCCAAATTCTTCCTCCTCTGTTCATTTACCAGTTTGCGACGTATCGTATGCCGCACGCCACCGGCCATACTATTATTCTCATCGGTTCACGGTGCAATATCCTTTGGCTTTCTCTAGTTGCGGTTTCCTGATTCCTTTCAGTTTGAACCAGGCAATATAGACCTACCGGTGCCACGGACACCTATAATTATCCCGCGAGACGTGATAGTAAGTCAGTTCTAATCTCCCGTTGGATTTTACACTGATTGTCTTAGGCAACTACTTTTGATGATCTTGACGATGAATTTGAGCTCGAAGAAGAAGAAGAAGTAGAGGTATCTGACGAAGAGAATGAATTAGACGCAGGCGAAGGCGAGGGCGAGGACGAAAACGTAGTGGAAGCCGACCATGCCGCTCTGCTGGTGAGCATCGTAACCTCTTCTTTGTACGCAACCCTCACCAATGTGTCGTAGGCATACTATGTCTCTCCTATATTGCTAGCCTTTCTTCTGTGGGTATTCTACTTCTGAAGGATTTTCCTGCTATCATTCTTTCTTCATCCTCTTCTTGCATGTACATCCTAGTTTTGGTAATCTATTTTTTCTCGGGTAACAGGGCTTCACTATATCAGTCAAAACGTTTGGGGCGGACTCGGATACTCAAGCTCATGGTCAGTGTCGTCTCTAATAAAAGTAGTTTGGTTTGCAGGGCGAGGACAGGATTCCTCAAATGAACCGATACTGATAGAAATCGCTGTTTCGCATCGCCACCTTCTTTCTGACGCCCATGCAGAGTGTTATCCTTGACCGACGATATGTACTAGGAATTCTGGAAGCGACACAGGATATACGGCCGCCGAGGAGAAGGGTCTGAATCGAATCTCTCGACCAAAAGAGCTGCTGTCGCGGCAGAAGAAGCATCATCGCAGCCGCTCTGTGGATACATGCATTCTGCCAAATTGAAGAGGAAGTTTGGTCTCCAAATACCTCCCCCTCATAACATCAGCAAAGGTACATTCAAACCAACCTGGGCACGATCAGTGTGTTCTCATTCTTTGTTGCAGGCAGCGATGCGTTCCGCTATGAAGAGATGGGTCCCAGCGCCAGGGTGTTTCAGACATATCTTGATGAGCGTGCCATCTTCGACGCGAATATGATTGGAGAGTCCAGAGATAGCGTGGACATTCTTTTCGTTTTCGTGCGCTATCCGTCTTGTGACTCATTACATGCTGATAACTTTTATTCGGCAGTGGTCGTAACATTTGTCATACAAACGTCCCAGAGTCTGTAGGCAGATTATGCAGAAACATCCGCGAACCTGCTGTTCGAGATTATCGACATTCAGTGCGCACTAGCAAGTGGTACCTCTTTGGACATCGTCGCTCCGTCTCCTCTTAACTCTAGCATGCCCTTCAGTGCTACTACGACGAGTGTCGGGGTAAATCGGCTCTGGTTCACAGCCTCAGCCTCGCAACAGCGCTCGTGTCGATGCTGGCCAAGAAATGGTTGCACCATTATATAGTTACCGTCTAGGACACCTCGTAAGCGCAGTCTTCTGCGACAATTTTGCTATGCAGGACTGCAAAAATGGCGTACTCGTAGTTATCGGATTACTCCCCGTCCTCATGCACACCACGCTGGCCATCTTTTTCTTTGGCTTGGTGATTTACCTTGGTCCTTGCAGATGTCCCTTGCATGGATCGTTGGTATTATTACAGCAGCTGCCTATGCAGCCTACTTGATGGCAAACATCCTTCCCCTCATCTTTCCCCAATGCCCATACCGGACGTTGTTGTGCGATCTGGACCATGCCACCTACAGCCACGCTTTGCCCTACCTCGTTCGTTGCTTTTGGCACACACTTTTTTGCGCTTCGCATTCGCAGGCTTTTTCCAAATCTGAATGGAAGGACTTGAAAGCAATGGAATTAGAGGCAGTACAGTCAATATCAGGCGATCTACCCCTCACAGTGCTGCACCGGCTGTTTTCCATGTCATCTAATCCGAGGACCAAAGTATCGCGGTACAGCCTGAGGCTGTTGCTGGATTGGACCCGTCATTGAAGAGCAGTGCGGAACGATTTTTCGCAACGCCGGGCTTCCACGTAGTATGGAAGTCCTTGGTATAGAAGCTGTGCCTTCAGTTCTCCGATCATGGTGGTGTATCTATGCCGCTACGTGGGCCCGAGGCCAAACTCGAGCGGCTGCTACATTGCGCGATAGTCGTTGCTTACGATTACTGGATTGACATCGTACCTCCACACAGACATGCAATATCGCGTTTATCGCATCCATCTACGCACAGCAGGGACCTCGTAGTGATTTTTTCACTAAAGTAGTTGTGCGCTGTGAAGCTGTCAATGTCACCCACAATTCCATGGACGAATCTCAGCATTTCCACCCATCAGCCTGGGCTAAAACCATCTGAAATGCTGATGACAGTGGTGCTTTCTCTCTCATTGTCATCGATTCCAATAATCCTTACGCGATCCAACTTTGCTACGCAGTTCTTGGCGCGTTTCTCGAGCCTTCTCAAAAGGATGCCAGTAGACTCCCAGCTACGAATGGAATTGCCGGAACGTTTCATGCAGCCATTCGCCAATATCTATTCACTAACATGACAAACTGCATCCTGAAAATGTTTGCTGTTTTTGTGCGCCCAACCAACGTCTCTCTCCGTCGTTGCGGGTTCTCTTGGTCTTCGTCGACTTTCTCATCCCAAGGCTTCCACTACTGGGACTTAATTCCGACGCGGCGGAGCTCGGAGCTCTTCGCAAAATACTCGATGGCATTGACAATCATGACTTTACCTCTTCTGAGGCAGAAAATACTGCCGTTTTTGGCGTAATCGACGAATTCATTAGTCTCCCCTAGGCAGACTCTTAATCTCTTGACAGACAAGCAGTCGAGATTATATACCGATACCTTGAAATTCCTTCTGTCTTCCGGAGACGATCTTTTCTATTGCTTGCCTTGAGGATGTACTGCTGGTCAGCACTGGATGGCACACCATTTCACCACGATCATTGCACGCTGCTACACGCAGTGGTCGATTTCATGTTTTCTTACTACAATTCAAAACAGTTTGCTCGTGGATTTAGATTAGCATGCGACATCATAGCTAGAGGTCTTCGCGAAGGCAGCATGGTCATGTACGACGTTTTTCGTGCAGCAGGGTGCTTGCAGCGTTTTGGAGAATGTGGATTCTGCCCGCCCTTGGTAGACGTCATTAAGAGCTACATTTCGAATATCGCTGGGCCTGGTTCAGGTGCTCATCTTGAGGCTGCGGCAATGCAGGAACACATTGATCATCTCCATAAGCCTGATAACCTTTTTGCTGCTTGTTCCAGCTTGGCCGTTAATGGTCCGACATGGTTGGGGGTGGAACGTTGAAAAATGTGTATCAAGGGTAGCATTTTGTCGCTCGTTCGGACCCGACCGCATAGCTCTGCATGGCACGACTGTCGTCACAGTCTTGAACATCTGTTGACGGAGGAGGGCATGGGTTTTTTTCCACCTGCAAACTTGTGTCTCTAGAATCGAAAGGATACCTTTGTCGCCGGAAGACATTGAAGATCGGAAGCGATATATTCGCTTCGCAATCCGGATTTTGAATGCATTTTTCTCCGGCAAATGTGATGGCAAGCCAGTTAGTGACTTTTCTTACAATATTAATGGGAGAAGCGTCTCTTAATGAAGATAGGAGGCCGACCACGACCAACACCCCACGGATTCGATTCATCGGTCAACTAATCTGCTTCGATTGTTCCTTTGGCGAAGCCATAGAAAAGCGAGCAAACAAGGACACTGGTCAAGTGTGAGGAGCAAGTTTCACTTTAGCCTCTTGTCTGATATTTTACTCGGGTCATAAAATCATTCAAAGAGAAGATTTGGCTGAGAATGGGGGCGCCCATAGGGTCATGTTACAATACAATCATCACAATACACAGTTAAGTAATGCAGGCCATCTCACGAATAAGTACCTGCGGCGATGATGAACCCAGAGATGAGGTAAAGAAATTGGCCTTAAACATGACTGTATGCATTGTTAACATGGATGGGGCAATACAAGCATATAGTAAAATACGACGCCGAACCGCACTCCGCAAAGGACCCTAGTTCATCTGCCGAATGAGGGAGTTGATGTTGGTCTCACGGTCACCAAAGTCACCACCCTGGACGAAGTGCTTGAACTTCCGTGTCCTCCAGCCACCATTGGGGTTGGAGAGCTTGAATGGCCACAGGAAATTCGAAGCCTATATCATATCAAAGTGTCAAAAAATGATAATCATTCAGAAGGTAGTACATACCTGCTTGAAGTTGGGGCCGGCAGTAGAGATTTCGTGGACAAGGTCTTCAACACAGAGGATGTTGTACTTGCCAAGAGCCTCCTCGATGACAGCGTTGTTAGCGAGAGGGATGCGTTGCTTGTCAACCTTGCCGTAACCCCGCTTGTAGATCAATTCACGGACGGACTTAAGGTTGGGCTCGCTGAAATCGTGGATCAGAAAAAAAAATAACAAGAAAAAACGATTCATACATACCCGTAGGTGATGTAAGGCTCAACGAGACGGAGCATTTGCTGGGTAGCCTTCGTTACCTTGACAAAGACACCGTTGTTAATCTGCAGAAGTCGGAGAAGCTGGAGAATTTTTCGGGGCTTGGGGGCAATCTCGTTGATACTGGGATAACACATTTTAGTACCAGTCAAGCAGGAACGCAGTAGGCAGACGCACCCTCTAATCCTAACCACAAAGTACACCTTGGGTTGCGCAGGGACGTAAAAGTCACCAGCCGTCCGTGCCGCCCGCTTTAGCCTGATCTCCTCCTTCTCCTTCGCTTGGTACTCCTTCACATAGGCCTCAGCACGCTTGAAGATAACCGTTCGTTTGGCCTTCGACGCCTAGGAAGAAGTAGTCAGCAAGCAAATCATAGCAATACGTAGACGGTTCAGTCCCGAAAGATGGTTAATTAAAGGCAGCATCGCGCGATAACGCTAGCCTTACGTCGAATGGTATCGTATGCATCATAAAGCGAAGTACAAGAAACTCGGGCTTACCTTGCGGGCAGCGGTGGCAGCGGCTAGGCGCTCCTCACGAGCCTTTTCGTTTTGTTTCCTCTTTTTCAAGAGGGTTTCGGGCACTTCGATTGCCTAGGATAAGTTGAGTGAAATTTTTCGCGTACGATGATAATGGCATACCGAAGCGGTGGGGACGCTGGAGTATACAGGAAAGACCAGTAAGCAAGGCGTACAGCAGCAGGGAGGCGGGATACTCACGTCGTCGGGGCCATGGAAATCTTGAGGAACGTCGACGCTTTTGGGCCTTAATGGTAAGTTAGGTTCAGTTCGGTGGCTGCTGTATAGTCTGACAAAGACTTTCCCACAGTCCTAGCCGGCGGCTACTCACGTGATCTTGCTCTGTCAAAATTTAAAACTAATTAAATATCTATTTAATTGCGCTGTTTGCTCAACTGAACACAGCTCAGGCGGCAGAATATGTTTCCTATTGGACAGAAATCTTCTGGCGCTTATTCTTCAATTCGGAGCTTCTATCTTCATCATCTGGAATGGCCCGCCGAGACTGTTCTTTGGCTATTATAACCTTACAATCAGCATCTAGTTCAAGCCAGTAAACTTTACCGCCCGAAGCCCCGGGTATGATTGGAACATAATGATTCGCCCGTTTCTCAGGCTGCTTATAAAAATGGCAGATTGGTTTTCTTTACAAGGCTACTACCATGCTGTCCTCCCTATGGCATACTTGGGCTGTCTTGTTTCCACTTGTTCAACTTGTACCATTGGTCGTTTCTCAAGTATCCCCCGTAGTCTGCAACACGTCCATTGACTCCAGATGGGTGGGTAGCATCTGATAGTGTATTAGCCACCGCTGATGCAGTGATATCAAGTCATTCAACTCCCTGAATCAAAGTCCCTGCACAGTTGCAGCGTATCTCGGAGGCGTATGCAACTCTGGGAGCAAGTAGTTTCCTATTCTATTTCCATTTCGGTGTTCAGAGCATCTCGTAGACTTTACTGTCACTCCTTTGAGCGTTGGACAGCTGTATAGTGGTCCCACCCTTGACCAGGCCAATGTCTGTCGATGCAGCTCCGTATTCTATTCGCTGGTCAGCGCCTGCGCGTCTTGTCAAGGAAATATCTACCTTAGGTATCCATATTTATACGTCCGACTTACTACTCGCATGATTTACGTGAATTTAGGTGGTCTCTCTTCAATCTCAACTGTACCGACGGTCAAAATGTTCCAGTTGGAGAGTAAGCTTCCGTGTGTTCAATCACATTGGCAGAACAGGCAGCTTACGATTGATAGATTTAACGAAGACATACCTGAACAAACGGCAGTCCCACACTGGGCCTATCAAAATGTCTCGGTATGTTGCCTCAGGCTAATGCTTAAGCACATGAAGACTGGTTTTTAAATCCCATCTTAGGTGGCTGATACTTTCGACGAGCAGAAGGCTAAGTCAGATTCAGGCAAGTTAATTGATTATCCGAACTCAGGAGCTGACTCGATCGCTGTTACTGCAGATGCTCCTGAGTCTACTGCTCAACCTGCTCCTACTCTTACTCCGACATCAACTCCTCCGTCTGCAACCTCCAACGTAGGATCTCAGAAGCATACGAACGTTGGCGCCATTGTTGGAGGTGTCATCGGCGGGGTTGTTCTTATAGCCTTACTTGGACTAAGTGCATGTCTCATACGGCGACGCTCCAAATCGAGCCAGGAATCGGAACCCATTCTCGCTGCTGATATGGATACCCGTCCCCGCAACTTTGCCACCTTACTCGCAGGCCAAGCCGCTCCGAAATTATATGTAAGATGCCACGATCCTTTTTTTTAATTACCGGCCTCATGATATGTCCCAGGATCCTTCTGATCCGAGCACTTATCCCACATCCTCACCATCTCCCGTGCCTTCTTCGAACACGTACCCGCATGGAACACATCAACCCATGGCATCCGCTTACTCCGGAACTGCATTTCTCTCCAATCGCGTGTATTCTGGTTCTGCCGAGCTGTGATTCCATCGTGTTCCACGCCTTTCCCATTGGCTTATGGGTATAAATGATACAATGACACAAAATTTCTCATGATCCACCGAGTGCTTCAACCCGGTTCTATGATTTTGCTCCCATTCCCTTCTGTTCATCAAACCTCTTGAGGCTGTCCGAAGTCGAACACTATATGTGACCAGTGATACCTGAATTGCACGCTACCATTCAGTGGTCAGATTCACGAACGATGACTTTGAATGTGTCCCTCCTGTCATTTTTTCTTTGTGCCGTGAGTCTTTGTCTCGTGAGAGGCCAAACGACCAATGCCACCTGTGTTTCCTCGTATAGCTGGGTGAGTATAAGGCACTACACAGTTACAAACTTCTTCCGTTGAGACGTTCTTCTAGGCCAACAATACGCTTGGACAGTCGCCTTGCTTGGTCGCATCATACCTCGAGACTGCATGCCTCAACACAAGTAGGTGCTGTTAAACCGCATCAGCGTTGATATACAGCTCTCATCCTTCGTCACAGCGTTCCTCGTCCCAGCACTGCCTAACGGCTCCCACTACACAGGTCCTAACACCGCACAAGCTAATCTGTGCAACTGCAACACCGTCACATACTCGCTTATCAGTGCTTGTGCTGATTGTCAAAACCGCCAGTACCTGAATTGGGGCAACTGGACGGCGGATTGTGCTGTGGTTGCTATAGGCTTGTACGTTTACTCTTCAACGCTAAGGGGCCGAGTATCGATACTAGTTATTATAGGTTCCCCAAACCAGTCCCCGCTGGAACGGCGATTCCGCAATGGGCGAATATCAACATCAATTCGGTATGGTTGTACTCGATTTGTTGACTCGTCTTTAACAAAGATCTCCAGTCTACTGCCCTTTACAACCCGACGGAAGCTGAAAAACTTGCTGAAGATCCGGGCGCACCAGCTGCTAGCTCAACAACCTCGTTTTCAACATCTTCAATCCCTGCTTCCTCAACACCATCTAGCAATGCTGCTACAACAAGTACATCTGCAACTGTTTCCCCAACAGCGACAACTTCCAGCGGCTCGAATGCGGGTGCCATTGCAGGGGGCGTAGTCGGCGGAATCGTATTTCTGATGGGGACGGCGCTTGTGCTGTTCTGGTTCGTCCTGCAACGTCGCAGGCAGGCACGAGCAGCTGCAGGGCCCGCGGACATGGTGAATTATGTTAATACTAGCCATGTAGCCCCTCCTCCGAAGCAAGAGACCTTGGCTGACCGACGAGGGCAATCTCCCATGTCGAGCGTCGTATCGCCGTACACATATGTGCGTGGTTCCTTGGATTTATTAATCACCCTGTTTTACTGATGGCGCTAATTGAAAGGAACCCTCGAGAAGTCCGTCTCCTCCGAGTCCGTCAGTACACGCAACTTCTGCTGTTCACACGACCTTTGGTTCTATAGTATCTCACGGATACACCGGCGCTCCCGAAATATAATGAATGTAACGTTATCTATGCCGTGAACGCTGTACATTGCCTCTATACTCTCTCACAACATCTTCTGTATCATGAGTTCGAGCGATTATCTCAAAGAACTGATGAAGTTTCTTGCCCAGCCTTGAACAAATAGAAAATCTGATTCCACTGGCCGGCCTCGTATAAGTTTATAGCGCTTCCGAATCGATCAAGTGACTGATATCTCTTTACGCAGAATCGCCGGAATGTATGCATGTTGTTTATACGGCGTCTAAATAGCACTTACTAGGCCACAGTCCATGATACGCTATTGGTCTATCAATTTGTGGACCGCATGAACCGGCAGCTGTTTTATTCCCTCCCCAGATACTCGGGGACGGAATAGATCCTTAGAATCCTGATCAGGATGAGAAACACCTTGGAAAGCCCTTCTCATGTTCGAAATCTGTCGTTTTTGCATGAACATACTATGGCTCGTCCTTGTCCTGCATTTGTCAATCACGGGGACAAGCTCTAGCGCCGTATCAAATGTAACCTGTCTTCCTTCCTATAGCTGGGTATGTAATCAATTGGCTGCAAGCTGAGCTGTCACTGACTCGTTTCTTCTGCCATAGGCTGAAAATAATTGTGACCAAACCCCTTGTGAGGTCGCTGCTTATCTTATTTCTCAATGTACCGACGAACGTACGTCATTGCCTACTAGCTATTCTGCTGATACCACAATATTAGCACACGCATTTCACAGCTTTTACACTTGACCCGCTACCGGCGGATACACACTACGTAGGGCCACCGTCCCCACAAGATGCCAACGAATGCGAGTGCAGTTCTGTTGTTTATTCTCTTGTGTCTGCTTGTGCCGAATGCCAGGAGAGGAATTGGCAGAAGTACCCTTCGTTTCCGCCGTCCTCTGGTCACTGGACTAAGAGACTCTCACAGATGGGATGTATGGAGAACAAACTGCTCTATAATCTATTATTCTGTGTATGTGAGAACCTCCGGCCAGAGGACCGATTCTAACTCAAAGAGCGGCTCTAGTTTTCCAAAGGACATACCGATCCAGACGACAGTTCCAGCTTGGGCCTATATAGACTACACAGTTGCGTGGCCATCTTTTACGGTTCGGTGCAATTGGCTCAACTTGCGCTTAGAACCTCGACGAATTCAATCCTTCATCTGCTCAAAGTGTAGCAAGCGAAAGTAGCGTTATCCCCCGATCATTGAAGGCGACTGCATACTAAGCTGTCCGTATAGAACTTCCTGACTCTTCGTTCATGCCAGAGTCTACTGGTACAACTAGTTTTACAACAACGGCTGCGACTGCTACGACGACGAATTCGAGTTCGAGCTCGACAATCACAACGCGTACACCTATGACGACGGCTCACGATCCGCCTCCTAGTCCCACGAAAACGACAAATGAGAAAGACGTCAAATCGACGGTACGAAGCCGTACGATAAGTATCTTTATCTGGATTGTCGTGGGACTGGTGGCAATCCTGGGATTAAGCATTTCGTCCGTGTGTCTCACGAGAAGATGGCGAAGATATCAAGAAAACCGCCTCCTTAACCAGCGATATCACGCCGTACATTCTCGGGAGAATTCTCAGCCTGAAGAGATGAAAGAACTCGTGCGTACCACTGCAGAAAGGTACATGATCTCGTTTGCCGTTACCGCTCGAGGGATTCAGGCGCTGATCACGTCTCTCTAGCTCAAGAATATCCATTCCCAGCATGATTCCTTATGTATTCCTTCCACTTTGCCACTCTATGCGCTTACCTACCATGTTTCTGTTTCTAGCCTCCGAGCGACGCTGGTTCTATATTGCAAATGTCGCCTGCAGTGGAATCATCTGCCTTTTATACTTCACTTGAAGAGGGAGAGGGGCCAACGAGAGACTTTGGGCCACCCGGCGGCGCTCAATGGCATTACACGCCACAGCGGTACTTGGCATAATCGGTCTGTGCTACACACCGATGACTTAGGACTAAGATCTGGACTATCAGGACGGTAATGTACGTGTACGTAGTAATGGATAAGTCGCGTATACTTTGCTCGTGTATGTTCTCAGATAGACGACTCGCGATTGGTACGGTTATTTAATTTGTACGATGGGAAGTGCTTGTCCTCTAGCCACGATATCAATACTATAGTATACAGACCGTACGTGCATAAAGACTCTACCAGGGTATCGAGAGATTGCCTCGTCCGAACACTAACTAATACAAAAAATACCGCCCTATCTCAAAGCCCTGGTGGAACAGTTTCCTTCTAAAAAAGATGAAATGAGAGATGATCCATCCACACCGCGCTTAACTTACATGAAGAGTAGGAAGCCTTGACATCTCGTCTACGTCATTCTTGCCCTTGTCCTTGTCCTTGGAATCGGACGCGGCTAATTTTTCTTCGTCGTGACTACCCACGCGACGTTCACGTCTTCGGTACGTCCAGATACCGACCAAACCAATGACCGCCATAAGACCGAAAACACCGCCGGCAACACTCCCACCCACGACGTTGCTGTGGTTGGAATGGCTTTCCTGCGTGGGACTTGCCGATGGTGTCGGGGTGGTCGAAGATACAGTCGTTGAGGTAGGTTGTGGCACAAATGTTGACTCCGTGGCGTCTGTCCAACGAATAATGCATTAATATCTGACGCGACATTGACAAGTCCAGCGGGTACTGACTAGCATCCTGCTTCGCTTGGTTGATGTCAAAGGTGTCCGTAGTCTACAAAGGAGAAATGTTAGCCTAAGAATGATGGGAAATATTGAGCCGCCTGACTTTTACGTCGAGATATGCCCAGCCAGGAACGTGCGTGCCGTTCGGTATTGGCTCGGGGAACCTGTCGCACAAAAATCAGGACCCCGTCGGCCAACGCGCCAAGAGCTGAAAAACCCCTACCCTCCAATATCTACCGACACACAGTTGATACGCCATTGGCTCCATCTATCGCAAATGAGACCGCGATAACAGATCCGATTACGACGCAACTTACTGTGCAAAAGTTCGATTTTGACAGGCTCCACACGCGCTGATGAGAGAATAAGACACGGTACTACATTGGCATGGATTAGCCGCGTCGACGCTTGGTCCTAGATAGTGCGTCATATCAGGTAAAGATTGGAGGGTATACGCTAGTACACGGATATTAGATGCTAGTACGATAAATGAGGCAGCAATAGACTTACATCCGTCGTTGCATACAGCTAGCAAAGAGGATGCCACATCGCATGGACTCTCCGAGACAGTGTTGTAACTCTGAGGAATGTTAGTTCAGTTTGCGCCTTTCATAACTCTTCATACCCAGTGAAAGTCAGACAAGGTACAAGTGGCGGTGAAATTTGTCTGGCCAAGGACAATGAGTGGGATAAAGAGTGTGAAGAGTAGCACAGAGAACGACTGCATCTTTGGGGGCATTGAAGCAGATCCACCCTAGCCGGAAGACGTCTGGCATTCCTTTAAGAGGCACGAAATTTAATTTTCCATTGCGAACAGGACCTGAGGAAGAGCAGTAATTTCCGTACAGGCTCCGATTGAGCTGACAGTTCCCAGTACCTGCAAACGAACTTGAAGGTACGATCCAGGTACTCGGATTTATATAGTGATGAATCAGTGACCGCGCGCATGTGAACCTACAGGTCAGAACACATACGCTCGGCGAAATTAACCGCTGACAGTGATTGACCTGGCGATTTATCAGGCTCACCCAATAGGTCTGTCGAGGTGCGTGGTCTTTACTATAAAATATCCGACGACTTACAAAATGTTGTTACATATTTATGTATTGTTCCTTGTATCTATGCTTCGCCAAATGCATGGCGCATGAAAATTCGCTTGTGAAGCTTGCCTCCTGCCTCTTCGATCGCAGCGATATCTTCAGGCGTCAGATCTGTTACGTCAGGAGTCTTGAGGGTCTCTATGATTCGCGCAGCCTTCGATGAGGTCCTGAATTTAGGTAAGTATAAAAATCCCTCAAAGGGTAAAGTTCTGGCCGCACGTTACGACAAGTATGCCCTTCTGGATGAGCCATTTAGTGTAGACTTGACTGGAAGAGATCTGCAGCCGATCAGCGATCGCGTCGACGACGGGGTCGAGGGGACCGCCGGGAGCCCGGACGATGGGAGCAAGGCCACCATATGAGGCAACGAGAATCTTGTGCTCTTGGGAGAATTCATAAATGGGCTTGGCAGCTTTGTAGACATATGGGTGGAATTCAATCTGGGGAACTGTTAGGAACAAGCTGTGTGATTAACCAGTTCGGAGCTTACCTGATTTACGGCAGGGATAATAGTTGCAACCTCGAGAACCTCCTCCAAATCTTGGACTCTAAAGTTGGATACTCCGATGCTCTTCGTCAAACCTTCCTTTTTTACCTCTTCCATCTGCTTCCACCACGCCTTTATCTGGCCTTTTGCTGATGTGGGGTCATGGATCAGGAATAGATCAACATATTCCAGTCCCAGCTTCTTCAGCGATATCACCAAAGTGTCCTTGATAGTTTGGCCCTCCGCAAGGCCCTTTAACTTAGTCGTCACATAGAGCTCCGAGCGGGGCTTTCCGGAAGCCTTGATCCCCGCACCGAGGGAATCTTCGTTTTCGTACATCTGCGCACCGTCGAGATGGGTCACGCCGTTCTCGATGGCGACACGGACCGCCTCTGTAGCATCCTTCTTGTACAGAGCAGTACCAGTACCGAATGCGAGCCAGGGAGTGGTAGTGCCGTCGTTGAGAGTGTAGGAGAGCATGTTAAATCGAACTAAAGCACGCATAGAGAACTTGGATATGGGTCATTATTTATACCATGAAATGACGCGATAAGTCGTTCTAACCTTAGTAATCTAAATTGTTCATGAGAACACATCCACCCTGGTTTCTACTTCTTCTGGACGCCGTTTTCCCGTTGTTTGTAATCCCATTATCGCGTCCAATGGCGAAGAATACATCTTTCCAAGTTCATATCGAAAAGGCCACGTAAAGGACAAAGGATGCTCAATGCGGACCGACAGCCGTGTGACAAACGGGACAGACGGAAGGTTTAATCCGTCTCGGCCGAACAAAGGACCTGCCCTAAAGATGCACCCCAAAAGCGCCACGACAACAATTTTAGTCTTCATCTTTTAACAACTACCAGGCGCTGTACATACCACATGTTAGGCTGTCTTCTCCTTCGACAGTCTCTCATCGCGGCGGCCTCAGATAGACGGTGCGCTCTTTGGCTGGACGTCCGTATTTTTTTCCATGGATGAATTCGGTCACCTAGCGTTCCGACACATCACTCCCATCATGTATATGGTTTCTGGTCTTTGAATAGTTTCTATTGTTATCGGGACAAATATATTATGGCTTTCAGGTGACTCTGCGACTGGGAAGTGGATAGCAGCTTATGATGTACTTTTGCATTCTGTTAGCCTCTTGCAACCATGACCTTAGAATAGAGCATTTATTTCATGCTAGTCCGCACACCATGAGCTGTAAATACTGGAATTCAGTTCATCAGGTGCAAATGAATGTAGTGTTACTACCGTAGCCCATGCGGTTCTCCGACGATGGCAACAGCGCGATAAAGAACGAGAGGTTCAGGATGATGGCTACATCGAGGCACTTCTAGCTATCCGCGGTGATTGCATCCGAATGTTTCCAGTGGTGCTGAAGTCGACGTTGCACTCGGGCTGGTCACGGTACCGGTAACAGCGACGGAATCTGATGGATCTGCATGCTACCAAGGTACTTTTAGAGTGCAGATGATCACTCGCAAGTCCTGATGTGCGCTTCGGAGCCGAATGTGCCAATAAGCAGTCAAAATAGTCTGCGGTTGTCATGAGACAAGGTACGTCGCTCTCAGATGATCCACAATTCAAAGCTAGAAGTACTTGAACCCGAAGCTCGCCAATATTGATAGGCACACTTGAAGGACGACATTCGGGTGCTCCGTTATTCTTTCTGGCAAATTGTACATTAGACGAGGGGTAAACATACGACAATCGGCCACGAACTGGTTACTGCTCTCGGTTAACGGATGGCCGTAGCAGGTGGAAGAAGACTCGGGACGATCCTGACTAGTTCATGTCGCGTGCCATAGTAAAACACGATCGACGTATCTTAAGATTCTTCGTGACGAAGGAGAGAGAGCAGCGAGTTCCCCGGGGGCATATCATTGAATTGAAAGAAGCTTGCCATGGTATGTGGAGTATCGGAGAATGAAAGACGTCAGCTTGAGTTGATCAGGCCTGATAGCCCTGGGACACAAAGAAAATAGCAGGGAAAGCCGCATTGTGAGTGTAACAGCTCAAAGACCACCGACAACGACAATGGTCATTCTCTAGCTGAGTCATTTCAACGAGAAGAGCGAAAAACCAAATCCTTCAGTTGATGTTGCTTTGCTAGACGGTGCGTCAAGCGCACTTAACTTTCCCCATCGCGTATTGTCGTGTGTCAGTCTGACAGTGCCCCCATCTTCCTGCCGATCCATGGATGTGCGCACTGACAGTGAAACTCGCATCGCGCATTCTATAGTTCGCATAAGTCTTCCCCGAGAGTTGAGGATCTCTCACTAATCATGTGATATTCTTCGCAAGATCTTCACGGGACTACCTAATTGTATTCTGTTGTATTCCAGTGCCAGCAGAAATGATGGCCCACATCAAGTACAGATACCAGCTCGAGAAGAATATAAATTATCATGGCTCAGGCGCGCCTGTATGGGCGTAGTGCACCACCTTTCGGGTGCGTGAAGCCTTCCGAGTGCGCGAAGATGCTGCTTGGTTAGAAGCTGCCCTAGAAGGCCTGGAAGATCCGTGATGCAAATTGTTGTGCCTGTGACTGCGTCGCAGCTGACGAACAGGAGGCGCCGCACCTTCAGAAGGCATCCTAGAAGGCCTCGGGGCTGCCGCACTCCGATGGTGAGTGTATGGAGTCTTGTGGACCTAGTCAGTCACGGGCAAACATGCAGAAGAGGTGCATCTCACAGGCGCTGTGGCTAGAATCTGCGTAGTCTGAGGTACCGGTCGATAGTTCGCCGGGATAGCACGAGTTCCTTTGACGGGTTCTGGTCGGCGACGCCGTCGAATTACCAGCCATATAACCAATCCAATAATCGCCAGAAGGACGAAAATACCCACGACGGCCCCGATGGTTATACCAGACTTTACTTTTTCAGAGGCTGTTATGGTCGGCGGAGAACTGCTCGTTGCAGTACTAGTGGCACTTGGTACCACCCCAGAAGATTCAGACGCGTCTATGAACGAGAACCATGAACGACTGATTAACGCCCAATGCACATCAGACTTACCAGTGTCTGACGCAGACACTGTTTCATTAAAATCATTATAAATCTAAGTACGAAGGCGTCAGAAAAGTACGTCGAGGGCGCGTAGGATACTTGCTGTGACATTCTGGTAAGCCCAGTGTGGTACCGCGGTGTTTTCTGGAATTTCGCCAGGGTAACTGTTGAACTGATCAGAAGCTTTGTAATTCACAAGTTCAAATTATGGCTGACACCGATACATAAACACTAGTGCAGTTTGTGCTCCAAGTCGACCAGCTATGCGCGATATCAGTAGAGAATTTGGATAGAACGGCATGAGCTTGCCTTGCATAACTGCGACTCTGGCAAAAAGCGCATGTGCTCAACAGGGAATAGTAGACGGAACTGCATAAGCAAGGAGTATCGGATCCTTTCCATGGGCCATCGTAGATTTGTCCTATTTCCAGTGGTACAACAGTATAGGCTATACAAGACAAAGGTAAATCCGAATGGTAAGTCAATGAAGTAGTGTGCCCACACTTACTCGAGGAAGTACAAGCGCCCATAAGGGATGAAGCTATGCTGCAGGCGCTCTGATTGAGAGAATTGTACACCTAGGCGCCATTACGTGACCGGTCAGTGATTTATAGCGAAAAACCAGCACACTGCCTACCCAACTATCGTTAAACGTCGCATTGCACGTCGCCTCCTGGGCCAGGACCAGTCGTGTTTTGAAGAGGAAAAACAGAATACTACCCCAGGCGAGCGCCGACATGTCGAAGGAGAAGAAAGTGGGGCCTCGGCTATCTCGTCATCAACATGTTTCGGAAAAGGTGAGCAAGCGCCTGAAGCCCAAGCGCCTTGTCTTTATATGTACGCTGCTGGCCGCCGAGGGTCGAGAAACGTACGATTTGTCTCGCCAAATTTTCCTGTTGTGCGCAGTAGGCTACCCCAAGGCACGTTCCGATTCACGGATACTCCAAACGCGTGAATGAAGCAATGTGAGGTATGCAACGCTGTTTCGCTGTTGTCAAGGCCCAGAGTGCGCGCGCAAGAGGACCGTTCAGCACGCGTCGCGAAATTGGAGGAATGAAACTGGAATGGAAGATGATCACGGGGCCAATTCCCGAAGAGTCACGTCCAAATTTGGAGTATTTGTCTCTGTTGTTCAAGGCTTTGACCTTGAACGCGTTCCACGCTGCTTGTTCTCTCACTTCTCTTCTACTGACGAATGACCGCTATGACATCTCTGCCTTCACTTCTCAGTCTTCCAACGTACAGCACAACCTCATCGTCCCGGCTGCAAGCACTCTACTCGAACAACATATCCTGGCAGAAGAACTCAGATCCCGCTGGATTTCATTCAAGCATAGAATGGTGGCGGAGAACCTTCGAAGATTTTGTCGCCACTGGGATACAAACCAGTATCCAAAGCAGACTCGTGCTGAATGCATCTGCGAGAATAAGTGCAAGTTTGAGGGTCGAGGGCGTTGGAAAACCAGCTGGCTTGAGTACAGTCATTGTGAGTCCTCTTTGCTGCGTTGCCCCCATTACTGACGTTGCCTGTCAGCGAAGACTGAACTAATAGAACCTTCCAATAGCAAGACCCCACCTGCACTGATACCTGTTTCCGCTTTCCTATCTTTGCCACAGTCCATTTACGCGTCACATTCACTCCTCTATACCCTGCCTTCGCTAGTCGCGTCGTATCTAATAGCCAAGCCGCTCTGGTGGGCGTTGGGACAAATAGGCGTCGATGGCTTGTTTGCTTCAAACGCTGGGGACGTGAAGTGGCATGGAGAGTACGTTACCTTGAGCCTGCTAGAACGTGCTGCAGAGAGAATTCTGGTGGAACAGAAGGCGAAAGCCGGGGGTCCAAGTGACGGGATATACAGCGTAGAAGGATTTCGTCGGGATTTTGCTGCTTGTATCAACGAGGCCTATGCCATGAGTGAGACGGATGCCAAAGTTCTGATCAAATTCTTAGAAAGGGATAAGGACATCATTACTGTTGATAAGGAGGTAAGCCATCGTACTCTATGGTTTCCTTCTTTTAACCGCCTTGCTATAGATAATCAAGTTCATTGATAAGGATGCTACTCCAGAGACGTGGCGAATCACTGCTGTTGACCGAGGTGTCTTGGAGCTCAAATTGGCCGTCACCAACCTACATAATCAAATCGAAGCCCTTCAGAAGAAGATTGACCTGTAAGTCTTATTCCTCCAAGCCTGGCTCGACTGATAGACAAACCCTTCTAGTTCAACACAGAAAGCTGCAGAAGCTTTGAGGCAGAAGCGACAGACAATTGCTCTCAGTTATATCCGATCTCGAAAAGAGCTTCAAGATGTTCTTTCCAAACGACTGGGTGCTCTTGACACGCTGGAAAGCACCCTCATTAGGGTTGAAGCAGCAGCCGCAAATGTTCAAGTAAGTTCTTACTGATATTTCATCACTATAGATTGACAACATTTTTAGATACTTGAATCATATGCTCAATCCACCTCAACACTGCGCACCATTCTCTCACACCCTTTGCTACAACGCGAATCCATCGAGCAGACTATGGAGGCAATGGCAGAAGCCAATGCCGATGCCAAAGAGATAGATGATGCTGTACGCATCGGCGGAGACGTTGCGATTGGAGCAAAGGACATCTACGACGAAGACGAATTGCAGGCAGAGCTAGACAGGTTAATCCAAGAGAGTAAGGAGGAGAAAGATATCAAGGCGCTGGAAGAAAAACAACGGATGAGGAAGGATGAAACGCCTGAGAAGGATGTTGACAATGCAATTGCTGAGGAGACAAAGAAGTTAGCAATCCTTCAGATATGACTATAACCATCGCATTTATGACATTCAATCACAACGGAGAGATGATTTGCTACACATATAATACATGAATAACCGGCCAACTGCTTTACTTCCTTTCGCCACCGCCAAGGCCCATGGCATCTTTCGCCTTGCCCATCATGGATTGCTGAAGGGAGCATGAGAATAATTATAATGATTTCCAAGTAACTCACATCGTTCTCATTGGAATTGCCGCTGAACTTGTCACCCATCTTCTGGGTGTTTGTCTTCTCACCCTATATCGAAGTGTTAGCAAGGCTGCTTGATAAACGCGTCTTTTGACAAACCTGAGGCTGAAGCGTAGAGGCTGCAGAGTCGGTGTATCCTTTCACATTATCGCCCATGCTCTCAGTGGTAGACTTCTGACTATCAGGCTGCGGAACATGTGATTAGACATTAACCACAGCAGCACAATCAGTAAAACTGACCTTCATAGCCGAGCCAGCCTTGTCGGTGAAAGATTGGCGACCAGTATCTGACATGATATGTTTGTTGTTGAATAGATTTGGTGGTAAGAGTTTGTTGATGTGGGATTCGATGCAGATATTTTCCTAAATTATGCGAGCTTTTATATCCTCGACTACCCCAAAAGGAGGAGCGATCCAGTGCGATGAACCTGACGTATTTTGTGACGATATGATATAAATTGAATAGACCGATGAGACTCAAGTGACTCTGATGACGGTGGTGGGGCCGCAACCGCTGTGACGCGTCGATCGTCTCATATAAACACGATCGTGATTCCATACCAAGCGCAAGTAGTGTACAATGATATTATTCGTACAGAGATTGGTAAAGATTAGGTTAAAGTTTAAGGCCAACATTGATGTGGACGGCCTTGACTTGGGTATACCTAGAGCCGGCACTTAGAAAAAGTCTTGGCGAGGTTGAAAGATCACGTACGTATCGATCGCGTACTCACCCAGCTCCCTGCCAATTCCAGATTGTTTGTACCCACCAAATGGCATGTTTTTCTCCACAGAGTTCAGGCAATTGACCTGCAACGCGAATAAGACATTTCATCACGTCATATATGAATCATTCACTCACGAACGCCTGTCCAGCCTCGAGAGCATGTGCTACCCGAACCGCACGACTTGAGTTCTCCGTAAAGACAGCACTGGAGAGACCATAGACGCTGTTATTCGCCATCTCGATTACCTCTGCTGACGTTTTGAGTTTGTCCGCAGTCAGTGCTGGTCTCACTCACCCTCCTCAGTCTTAAACTTGATGACTGCGGCTACTGGGCCAAAGACCTCTTCCTGCACAATCTTCATGTCAGGTGTACACTCCGTTACGATCGTCGGTTGGACAAAATAGCCCTCTGAACCGTGTCTTGAACCACCGATGTGAACATTGGCACCGTCGGTCTTTGCTGAGTCGATGTAGCCCATCACGCGCTACATTTCATCAATTAATGTGATGCCAGACAGAAAGAATCTCATGACTCACGTCAAATTGTGTTTGCGAAACTACTGGGCCGTGTTTCGTGGAAGGCTGAAAGGGATCTCCAGTAGCTGACTGAAGGAAACGAGCAGCATCGGTGAACATGGGAAGGAATTTGTCATATATGCCTTCTTGTACGAAAATTCGGGATCCAGCATTACAGTTCTGACCTGGCGTTTTGTAAGAGGGGTGTACCTGTTAAAGACGGTCAAGACGAACCCATATTACCACTACAAATAAAAACAGTAAGTGTCGGAGGCCAAGAAAGTCCACAGAGACTTACAAAATACTCCGAGTGGCCCATTTAACCGCTTGCTCAAGGTCTGCGTCGTCGAAGATAATGTTTGGGCTCTTTCCACCAAGCTCCAGAGTCACAGTTTTCAGATTAGACATTGCCGAAGCGACTTGGATCTTTCGTCCCGTCGCTGTACTTCCCGTAAAAGCTATTTTCTCAATAACAGGGTGCTCGCTGATAGACTGTCCGACAGTATGACCTTAGTAGGAAAGCGTGAATTGACTGTCACGGACTGGATATGAACGGTGATTACCGTATCCATTTACAATGTTAATGACGCCTGGTGGGAAACCGGCTTCGTTACAGAGTCCAGCAAGTTTGAGAGCCGTCAGTGGGGTCAATTCGGAAGGCTAAAATATCATTCAGATGACCTCACAACCGTATGGATTAAATTTCATCTCACCTTCAGAACAATCACGTTTCCGGTAGCTAGGGCAGGGCCGATCTTCCAAGAAATCATGCTCTAAATGTGATATTTCGTACTTGCGGAACGTTATAGTAAGCGGTACACGCACCAAAGGATAGTTCCAGGGAACAATTTGGCCCTACAATTCTCTAAGACAATCACAGTTGACAAGAACTAAAATACGTACAACGACACCATAAGGCTCGTGTCTGGTGTACGAGAGCTTCTCCTCATTGGTCTATCAAGGTGTAAATCCGGAGATGAAAATCCCGAGGAGATAAGAGGCACCTCGATAACTTTTCCTTGAATTTTATCCGCCCACCCAGCGTAATAGCGTATGGTACCGATCGTAGACGCGACGTCAGCCATCCTTGCTATTCCAAATGGCTTGCCTTAAACCCGGTTAGTGCTCATGTTTAATAGGTGTATATACCAATACATACCGACATTCAAGGCCTCCAGAGCTGCAAACTCGTCTGCATTCTTCTCGATTAGATCGGCCAACTTGCTCAGCATTCTACCCCGATCGGTTCCAGGTACCTTGAGACCCCAGGAGGTCTTGTACGCCTGGAGGGTGTCACTAAGATAGGATACGCGCTGATGATGATTGACGAACCTGCTTTGCTGCCTTGACTGCGATATCGACATCCTTGGCTGACCCTGCAGAAACAGACGTGATCACTTGCCCGGTCGCTGTTGCACACCCCCGTGAACCGATAGCTACAAGAAAAGACTTGGAAGGTTCGTACAGGGATTAACCACCCTGCCAGGAGTCAAGTTAGCATTAATCGATAAGCAGCGATAGGTCCAGACTAACTCAATCTTTGCATCATCAACGGGATCAACAAATTCGCCGTTGATAAAAAGACCAGTGTTGAAGGTTGATTTGCCCTTGTACAGCGGAGTGTCGAATGTGTAGGTAAAGGTAGAAGGCATTTAGCTGAAAGATTTTCGTTGAGAAGAGCAACTGATAACACGGTTTTTTATGCAAGCCTTAGCCGGTCTTAGTAACATCCACCGGGTATGTCTCGTCAGCATTCTTAGATTTCTAATCAGATACGGTCATAGATGGGTGTGAAGAGTATCCAGTGAGTCTTCCATTCAGTGAGTCCGAGTCTTCTGGCATAGGCATCAATTGATATTTGGTCATATGACAGACTCGACGGAGTTCGGGATTTTCCGGACGCGCCTTGAGACTTACTCTTGGCCAGTCACTGCTCTCCTTTCCAGTGGTGGAGAAAGTATTCGCCCGTCTTTCGCTGTGAGTAACGGTTTTCTCGAAACGTAACTTTATGTGTACCTTCAAGCTTCAACCGCCGAGCCCCGGTACAAACCTTCCGGGTGCTTTGCCTTCAATTGACGACCTTAGTATTGAATAACATTCAGAGTTGATCCATCCGACGTCTCTAACCTATCGGAACCACTGGCTCTAGATCTCCTGAAAGCTTTCTACTGGACGTGGCAGATATCGCCGTTACGGTGTTCAAGGTTCATCCGCGGAATACATTTATGTAAGTGTCACAACTCGCACGATGGCCGCACAATCAAAAGGGTAACCTTTACAGTGTTTGTTTCTGCCAAACAACTTAAGCTTCATCCTCAAGTCGACACACATCTATAAAGAACGATTGAAAAACGCGTCTTTCTCGCCTGAACGACGTGTCTTTTTCCTGAAACATTCAATAGTATGTCTGTTCATGTTGAGCGGGCGAAGAAGTGGGACGCGAACCCTTGGTTGGTCGAGTGGCTTGACAACACTGTGAAGCATTGCAAGGGAAGTGGAAAGAGAACATTTGAAGCCTGGTGAGCCAGAGTCTATGTGTACATGTCTCAGATCTTTATGGCTATGATCAGGGTTTTACAGATTCATGGCCGAGTTGAAGGTCGAAAAATGTTGAGTCACTGTTCTGACCCGCCGGTACCGTTGCCTGCTGGAAGATATCCCGGAAAAGGACTTGGAAACAAAAAGACTTGGAACAAAGCAGCTGTAAGTCTTTTGCCCCTCCGATATCCAGTGAACTAAAGTTAGAGCCCCATAGGTCGAGTTTGGTGCGAATTTAGCATACTTCTTCTGCACGTGTTGTTTACAGAGTGCTTCGGTGAAGGTGTCAACGATGAAACGCTCACACTTTACCACACCTACGCTTCTACAAATGATTGTTGTGTACCGCCAAGAACAAAACCTGCACCGAAACGCCGACGTTTGGAACCTTCAAGCGAGTGGCTTGGTGTAAGTGAAAAGCATTGGTGTGTCCTCTTATGGTCTGGAATACTGACGGCTTCTTTCAGAGGCGTCACGGTATGAATGCTTTATGGCCATCGATCGCTTTTCTGACCCTGCTTCTTAGCCGCTCTATTGGAAGGCTGCAAAATACCCAATCTCCAATGGGAAACTGCAAGAGCTATCGCCGTCTCAGAATATGTAGGTCACTGAGATCCAGTTGCTTCCTGTTCTGATTTCTTTTTCAGGATCGTACGCGAGACACAGCAGAAATCTGGAGAAGGGACTTCGAGTTCTTCATGCGGACCAACGGCACCAGAAGGCGCAGCATCATACCTTCTCCTCAAATCCTCAGTTTAGGTAACGCATACATCGAAATGCATACCTCGGGGGACGCCTTTATTAATCTCAACTTCCATCTTCATGTAAGTCTCTCTTGGCTTTCCCTTCATATGTGCATGATCATCTTTTGCAAAAATAGATGGCCAACAGTTTGTGGTATTCCGCAAAAGAGATTTTTGAAGATTTGGCGCGCCGTGGACTGTGCACCCCTTTCTCCATCGAGCGTGCTTACCGGAAGGACGATGACCTTATGTGGAGGCTCTTCGCCTGTGGCGTGCGAGCCCACAACTACATGCAAATGCTCTGGGTGAAGCTTAGACAAGTAATCACATACTGCGAGTATTACCGTCCCTACTTCAAACGATATAGAGTAAGTTTTCGGCATGTCGAATTCAACTCACTCATGTCGCCGTACTTGTAGGATCAAACAGGCATGTCCCACATTGAAACCAACCACCAGTATTGGAGCACGCACTCGTTGCAGACCGAGCTGGACTGTCTCATCATCCAGTCCATGGGATCGGAATCAAATGGGTCCTCTGCCGTCGGATTTCATGACGGAATTTCCCGTAAATTGGTTAGTAGCATTTGACATACTCTAATTTATTCTTCTCACGTCACGGATCTTTCCTAGCATGCTTCTCCCTCTGAAGCTGCTAAATTCAGCGCAGAGGCTTTCGAAGTACTCGGTGATTATGCAGTTGGTAAGCTATATACAGTGAACGTTGATTTTGGCTAATTCATCTCAGTTTGTGAATTTCATGCAAACATGGTGATGTCTCCATTCGGTGAGATTCTTCGCCAATACGCCTTCCAGAAAAGCGGGGACGTTATCACGCAAGGCATGTTGAAATATGTTATTCCCATGGACCCCGAAAAGATCGACTGGATATCTACGGTGGGAGGTAACTTTAAATATCACAAACAAGCGACCGATCTGAACGACTATGGGTCGAGTCACTGGAGTAACATTGTCCACGAAACTGGCAATCTCATGATGCAGGCCGTACAGAGAATGTTCAATGTTCCTCGGCAGGCCGACGACGGCGTCCATAAAATCCAAGCTCTGGACCAATTGTGGAAGGAGGCCGACGAATATTTCTGGAATGCGGCTTATAGCATTGATAGATCCAATGAAAAGGGGCGGGTTGCGCGCGAGTATGGATTATTGGATCCTAACGGCGCCAGGCCGACATTCTTGGAAACCTTTGTCGAGATGGCACAATCCATAGCAGCAGCCCAAGAAGCGGGGGATTCCCTAGTGGACATGACGCCCACACCGAGCCAGACCCCGCCAAAGACCTTCACACCTTTTCCTACGTCGATACCGTCTCAGTCCAGCGCTCAATCAGGACATTCTTATGTCAACGAGACCCAACAATCGAGGCCCAAGGAGAAGCCCAAAACCAAAGGTGCTCAGACCTCAGAACCCACCCCGACAGAGAGGCCAGATACAGAGGAACTCCCGCTTGACCTGAAAGAATTTCCGGATTTTCTACCTCCATTTTTCGATTTACCCAAGAAGATGCTCAAGGTAGGTCAACCGAAGCACCTGGCGGAAAAACCACCGTTGATATCTGCGTCCAGGTGTTCCAGCGGCTTCTGGCCGTCGATCCTGATGCCCTGGATACTGAGCCAAAGGAAAACCCGAAACGAGGACATGTCCGGTGGGGAGACTTCGAGCGTGTTCGTGTCTCCTATCGCTTTCATTTCGACCATAATTCCTGATCTTTTGTAGGCAATGAAACGGCTGGGGTTCGACGTAATTCAGACTGCAGGTTCCTCTGTTCGGTTTGACCCCCCGGCAAAAACTGCCCGACCGATTTCATTCCATCGTGTATGTTTCTACAGTAAATATTCCTTTATGTGTCTTAAACGAGATTCTATGTAGCCACATCCGGACGCTATCCTAGGCTCTCATTTGTTAAGAATGTGAGTAACTGTGCTGTGCATGAGATGAGCGGACTGACGTTTATTTCTTAGTGTTGGTCACCGGTTAAGAAAGTGCTACGGCTGGACTCTTAGCACCTTCCGACTCCGAGGAAATGATGATGATCTTGACTGATTCTTTTTGGAAGTATGAAGCACTTCGATGCGATTTATCTAGGGTTTATGTCGTTACTTGGTCATTTATGAGATACTAGCGCTTGCTGATATATCATCCGAAAAGTAAAGGCATTTTCAGATTTCCGCAAGAATTATCCCAAGACCAGCTTAAGCCTGAGGCCTGAGGGCTTATAGAATAATATTGGACGGTCCAAGGACGATTCAAGAACAGAAGATTTCCCAACACGAGAACAATAGGTGCTATAGCCTAATCTCTTCCTCTTAATTCTTACTATCCCTGCTTTCAATACTATCGTTTGTCGAGATGGTACAGCATTTTGTGAACTCTAATAAAGTTCCGATTTAGAACCCCATATGCATGTCCATATGTAACGTACTTCCTAATAGTTGACCAGCCTCTGCTGCACAAATTGATGAGTATGGGATTCTTGACAGCTTTAAACAATAATCAACTCACCGCTTGCCCTCATCTCCGTTGATTCACTAGGTGATATTGGCTGGATCTGAGTCAAGTCAATCGGGGGATTGACCCGTGAAAATACCAAGGCAGCGATTTGAAGAGTATCCTTCTCCTCCGTCGACAACACGACCTGCTCCAGCGCTGGGTATATTTCCGCGAACTGTGCTACGGAAAGGCTCAACACGGTTCCATTTAGATGCTGTAGCACAGGCACAGCAAACACTGGACTGATTGTGTTTTGGATAGCTGTGCGCAAATCAGTGTCGGGCGTTATGGACATGGCAGGAAGTGAAGAGCAAAATCGATCCGAAGTCCAAGTCAATGAGTCTGTATCGTATGAAAGACATGCTAATACCCTCGTCCTCTTCTTCATGACCGTTTTCAAGTTAATCATTTCACTTCCAAGCACACCGGCTTCTGCAAACCTCCTCTCGAAAAATCGCCTCGCCTCACCGAACCTGCCTGTAAACCTCAAAACAACTAAAACGGACACACTGACTCCACCCTCCTACGAATTCAAGGTCATCGGAGCGGTGCCATGTGTCATAGATAGCCGAATGAATGGACGCCTCCAGTAAGGACGAAGAGAGGAATAAATACTCCTCAACACCTAGAAACAGCCTAAATAGAGGTGTTGCCGCGAAATAAATGGAGAGAAGGTTTGATATTCAAATGGGTCAAGCAGTCATCCATAGCAAGCAGAGAAAGGCGGGAGTCAGGTCGGTATCCAGTTTTAGATGCCATCCTCATCCGTTCTCTTCGCTAGCAGGTAATCTGGCCAAGGCTAAAGCGGTCCAGCGAGGCTTCGGAAAGGAGAATCGGCCGTCGTCTTTCAATCTTCTGCGTACCCTCGCCATTTCCTGCATCGCCAAAAGCGACTCGGATTCTACGGCCCCACTCTGTCTCTGAGCTTTATTTCTCGTTCTGCAGTCGATTCACCTCCATCCGTGCCCGTGGTACCAGCTACCACCATCATCTTGTGGCGCTTTGGGCGTACTGGTTTATTTCTCTAGCCTGTTACCTAGCCCTGCGTAGACATGCCAGGCGTTGCTGAAAATTCGGAGAGCGAGTTTGACCTCTACGGTCTCTATTCCACCACGGTAAAGTCCTTGTTCCCAAGGATAAGCAGCGCTGCAAGTCCGGGCGGTTCCCATGCTGTTCGCGTATGGAGCTCACAGGTATCGAACTTAGCGAGGTAAATTACCTCAAAAAGGCCATATAAGTGACCGCTTGCGTATTCGCAGTGACGACATCGTGTTCATCATAGGATAGATACTTATACTAACGCGATCCAAAACATCGAAGGATGTTCTCGATGAGCCAAAGATCAGAATCGGGTGCTCGATGCTTGATAAGAACCTGACAAGTCAGATCTACTTATCGGAATATAAGCAGTCCTCACCAAAGGCTGTCCGACAGAATTTTTGGTTGGACCGTGCAGGGACCTGGGAATGACATGACACAATTGACGTCTCGACGGGCACATACTTTACAAACGCTGCCTTTTTCGGGGCCTTTACCAAGGTTTGTCGAAGACTAGGGCTGATGATATTCAATAGCTTTGTTATTCGCATTGGGAGTGCGGTCGCACTGACCGTAACTATAAGATACAGTAAAGAAACATCTGGTTTACGGTAAATTAAAATGCAAGGGAGATAGCAATGGACCAGTGAGAAAGTGACACGAGATGATGATTGCGGGACGAAGAATGAAAAGCGACATGCTATTGACAATGCCTTCAGTGAAGCAAAGATCAAGAAGGTGTAGTATATGTGCAGGCGAGGAGAAATGCTCAAGGAAAGAAAATCGACAAGGAAAAGAGATGAAGATATTATGTGGGAACTTGGCCTCGTCCTCGTCCTCGACCACGACCACGACCCCTCCCTCGACCGCGTCCTCGGCCACGTCCTCGAGGCATTGGGCCTCCTACATGCTCTGCAACGGGAACGGACTGCCCTTGAAGGCCACTTGCGCCTTCTGCTGGAGGCATTTGAGATTGTGTACGACGATGCTTCTGCTGCTGTTGCTTGCTATGAGACGCACTTGGGGCGGTTTGTTGAGACGGCCAGTTATCCCGCTCCTCCTGCTCACTCATGCTGGGGGTCGGAGGGGGGGTGAAGCCTCCGAAACGCATGAGGAGCTGGATGATGTCGTTGAAGTGCTCCAAACGTTTGTTGTCGCTGAGAGCTCTATTGACGCTATTGGGCTTCAACATGATGTCGTGTCCTTCGGTCGAGGTTACCCATGACCATGCCTTGCTGATATCATCAGAGCTGGCGAGAGATTTGTCGAGGATCATCCAAACGACTTCAGGGTCACGGGAATCAAGAGCAAGAGTGAGAAGATTGGTGGATTCGGGAGGCGTGTAAATGGGCTCGGATTCGTCGTCTTTGGGAGGGAAGGCGTTAAAGAAGTACGTGACGATCTTTTGGTGACCATTCCGTAAGGCAATATGAAAGGCCGTAAGACCTTCGCCATTGCGCTCTTCGGGATCGGCATCTGTATACAAGTTTGGTTAAGCGCAAATGTGAATGGACGCTGAGACTCACTATGGGCGTCAAGCCATGTGACGAGCTCATGGTCACCTTTCAAGGCGGCAATATGTAGCAACGTTTCCTGCGGATCCTTTGGTTTTTGAGAGACAAAGTTATCGCAGTCACGCTTGATTTCCCCTCCTGCAGCATCAACCTCGTTCTCCCATACGCCGTCCTTGACTTTAGTCATATTGCCCGCACGAGCTGCGGCAAAAACAGCGGACCTCAAGGCCTGAGCCCTCTGCAGTTGAGTGCGTATAGCTTGTTCAGCTTGTCTACGCTGAGCCGCTGCTTCAGACTTTTTTGCTTCCACTTTTTCCTTCTGTCGCTGCTCCGCCAGACGCCGGTCTGTGCAAAAGATGGTTAACGTGAGAATGCCTACGAGAGTTGCGGCAACGAACCTCGTTCCCGGTCTTGCTCTTGCCTTACCTTGCGAGCAGCATCCTCCCTCTTGCGACGCTCCTGGGCTGCAACTTGTTCTTCGCGAGACTTACGCACACGCTGGGCGTATTCTTCGGCTGACTCCCGCATTGGCATGGGGTGTTCATGGCGATAACCTAAAAAGAAGATGATGAGTTATTATCTCCTTGACAACATCAGAGGTACGAACGCGTGTGCATGTAGCGATTAGTGTGTCCTCTCATGAATTCTTTGAATAAAAACCTAAGAAGGTAAAAGAGTCAGCGGCCACTATGCACAAAAACGAGGCGCTGCCGCACATGTAGAAGTCCATTTCATCGTCGGAGTAGTACTCATCGTCTGAGTAATCATCATAATCATCGTGGCTGTTGTCGAGGTACTTGAGAAGTGTGTTATAGGCGTCTCCTACTCGCTGAAACTCCCTGGTGGCATCTGGGTTGTTGGGGTTTTTATCGGGGTGCGTGCGCAATGCAATCTAGGGTGATAAAACGACGATGAGGACGCATACAGATTGCGAAATACAGAACAATTACTCGTTTGTAAGTGCTTTTCACTACATCTAGGGATGCACCCTGAGTAGAGAAAGGAAATTAGCTATCGATGTAAAAGGAGTCAGACGTACTTCTTGCAAGTCCAGGACAGCGTAGGCGTCGGCTATCGTGGCATGATTCGGAGGCATCACGACTTGGGCAGAGGTGAATGTGGTCCGTGGTTAAGGAGCAAAATCAGAGAAAAGTGCCAATGAGACGCGACGCCCAAATAGGAAGGCATCCTTTGGTCACCACCCACCACCCCGAAATCGTGTGGCTCGTTGTTTGCGACGCGTATTGTCCTGGTCTGCACGTTGTCACTCTCATTGAATGGCGTCGGATGGCCCGCTTGACGGTTCTATCGTGCCTACGGTTGCCATTACGGAGGCTACACCAGTCCCACCGAGCAACGATGGAGGAATGCTTTCCCAGCTTTTCAAGGCGACAGGGATTGGCTCTGACAAGTGCGTTAAGTAACTCTGCAGTGATTCCCGACGCTGACCTACATACCTCAAGTGTAGTCCTTACTTCAATGCCGGTTTCGGTCTCATGGTAGTGCCGTTCATTCCTGAAATTTTCGCTCTCCTTACACCTCGTTATTTTCAAAGGGAGTAGGCGTTCTTGTCGCCTATGCCAGTCAAGCACTGAAACTAGGATCTATTGCCCTTCAACGGCGGTTGCTGGTCACTCTGGAAATCAGAAACAAAGATCCTTCCTACGACTGGTTCCTCACCTGGCTTGCCCTGCAAACAAAGTCTCCACCAAAACCTGACGGAAGAGTCCGCTGGGCACGAAGCAGCCAGCTCAGTGTTGAGACAAGGGTATACCAAGAAGAAAACGCCCGGAACGCCACCTTTGATCTAGTCGCAGGACCAGGAAACCACTATTTCAAGTATCGTGGAGCTTGGATCAAGGTCCCATCTATTGCTCCTCGAACATCGGGCCGCTGCTAACATCATTCGGTAGATGACACGGCAACGTGAAACTCGTGCTGTCAACTTGCGAAGTGGTGATCCATGGGAAACTGTTTCCCTCACCACACTCTCTCGTGATCGGAAAATATTCCCTGTTCTACTCTCTGAAGCCAGGGACATAGCTGTGCGACAACAAGAAGGAAAACTGGTAGTATACACGGCTTGGGGAGTCGAGTGGAGACCTTTCGGAAAGGCGCGCTCTCGAAGACCACTTCCGAGTGTGGTTTTGGCTCCTGGACAGTCAGAAAGAATCCAGCAAGATGTCAAATCTTTCATGGAGCGACGTCAGTGGTACGCCGACCGTGGTATCCCTTATCGTCGGGGCTATCTTTTGCATGGACCTCCTGGCTCTGGAAAATCATCTTTTATCCAAGCCCTCGCTGGCGCATTTTCTTACGATATATCTATCATCAGTCTGTCTGAGAGAGGCCTTGGCGACGACAAATTCAATTTCCTACTTTCAAATGCCCCAGCGCGCACCTTTGTCTTAATTGAAGACATAGATGCCGCGTTCAATAAACGGGTTCAAACCTCTGAAGACGGGTAAGCATATCTTATATTCGTCCCGTCCAAAAACTGGTTCATGACGAGTTACTCAGTTATCAGTCTTCCGTCACTTTTTCCGGATTCCTGAATGCCTTGGATGGTGTTGCCTCAGGCGAGGAACGAATAATATTCATGACGACAAATCATATTGAACGACTAGATCCTGCCCTCATACGGCCAGGGCGTGTCGACGTTTCCGAACTGTTTGACCATGCCGTACCGGATCAAGCATACAACCTCTTCATAAGCTTCTATGGTGGCGACTCGTCAGTGAGCAAAGAGAGGTTAGAAGCTATTGGTAAAAGCTTGGAGAGTCTAGTATCCGAGGAGATGGACGTGGGGCGGAGAATCAGTATGGCGGAGCTGCAAGGTCTCTTCATTCGGACAGATGTTCAGCAAGTAATGGATGCTTGCGAAGACATCTTTACCCAAAAACGCCAACGATAGGTTTCGAAATAGTAATACCCCACTCAAAAGTACTATTTTATAATCCACAACGATGCAAGCAAGCTATTAGCCAAGTCTAAATATACAACAAATATAAAGGAATACTGTCAGAAAACAGGTTTCCGTTTACGACCTGTAAACTTCGAGTCGCGAGGAACACTCTCCTTGCCGCGTTTTCGGTATAGCTAAAACCAAGGGCATTAGGGCCTAAACATCTGGATGATATGCGGACTTACCTCCTTCTTTTTCAATATCCAATCCCTACCCTTGACGGGTTTCCTCTTTCCGCTTTTTGACCTTGTCCGTTCCCGCTCCCTTCGCCGTTCAAACCGTGCCTTCCCATCTTCCTCAACTTCACCGTCAAGTCCTTGCGGTACCTGCTGCGCCCCCCCTCCACCGACAAACAGACATAAGAAAACTTTTTTGGCTTTCTTTGAGTTCGGGTAGTCCACCACTATACCACCACCAAATCCAGCCTTCTGGGCTATCGACGAGATGAGTTGAATCTGGTCATCAGAGGAAGGGTAAAATTGGAAGACTGCGCGCGAAGGGTTCCGCAGAGCCGAATGGAGTGTGGTGAAGAACCTGTTGAGACGATGGGGTGGGGAGGACGTCGGATGGGATGTTTCTGCGTTTAATAGCCATTGCAAGACAGAGACACTGAAAAAAAAAACACAGTTGAGTATAGAGTTCAACGATACCAACTGTTCCAGTTACCTGATAGCACCGTCAAAGCTTCCTGGCCGGAATCCAAAGCCCTGGCCAATGTCCTGCAAAAAGAGGTCCCCTTCAACCTCGCGTTCAAGTGCGACCTCTTGACCGTGCATTAGCATGAATTGATATGCCATGCACCAACGACGCACCGAGCATACTAGGAGCGATATCGACACCCGTCCATATGTATCCTTCTTCGTCAAGAATCTCACCAGACAACCCGGACCCACATCCTATATCCAGTAACATGGCCGGCTCATCAGGTGGCAGATTCAGTAGTTCCAGTGCTCGATATGTCATATCAGCCTGGATCTGCTGATTCCGTGTACTGAGTGGTCGAGGTCATTGTCATGGCATAGTAGACAGCTCATAGACGCACTTTTTCGTGTACTTTTTCGCTTCCACGTCGCCATAGTACTGTAGTGATATCAAGACCCGCTTCAAGTATTGTAGAAAAGATTTATCTTACTATTTCTGGCGGGGCTTGTAGTTCTGGCCGTGACATGACGAGAGTACTGGAAAAAACGGGGGCAGACCGTGGGAGGTTTGGACATTTTCGGGCGCACGGCCCGACGGTCCTTAGTCTGTTTCCACTGTCACCCTCAGATGTGAAGGTCCTGTGGGCATAATAGAACTGGAACTCTATCCTGCTAATGACTTTACTTATAAGGAACCTTGTATAGAGGCAACTGGATTACTTGCTTTGGTCTCAGGAAGGTTGTTCTCGAATAGACTCTAAGGCCCTAGGGTTGTTCGTTTCTTCTGGCGTAGAATAAGCTTTCCATATCTCCACTGTTCTTTGCGCGCTTATCCTGGAATACTGCGACTGCGTGTCTTGGTCGTTCCTTGGCATCTCCACCTTCACGGTGACCGCAACTTCAGGCGTTGCTCGGTACTCAACAATGTAGCCTCCGAGCCGTAGTTCAAGTTTCTACCACCAAGTGATTCCATGCATAGTGCGATGGATAGCTTCTTTGGAGTACCCTGTCTCGGTATACTCACTTGCATCAACAGTATTTCACAGCCAGAAGGTTTGGGCACGAGGTGACCCTCTGCTCTTTCACCGAGCCGCCAAGACGATTGATCATATGGTGCCGAGACCTTAGCGTCTTACGTCTGCCAACTTATACCTACAGTTCCTAGTACCCCTGGGGCCGCAAGTCTGGTTGATCCCAGAGACAAGGTAAATGGACATACGCACAATGCCGGTCAAGGAAGGACTCATCGATATCCATCAGGTCCGAAAAATCCGCCTTATTCCTGAATATGGTACTAACAGTGATTTAAACGTTCCAACGCAAAGATTGAATCTCCTTCTGCTCTCTTCACACATGCTATAATCCCATCAAACGGTCTCTGCCAGCATCAGGCGGCTCATCGTTTTCCAACGGCGTTTCGTGCTATCGTGGAATGTTTCTCGTCTTCTGACTGCTATCTGGCAATCCACCATTCTTCCAATACGACATTGAAAGCGACATAAGGTTAAAGTGCACCCTACTCTGCTTACGCTTCGTTCGAAATCGCCGGGTCTCTGGATTATCCCCGCTAGGTTCAGGTTCCAGCGATGGCCAATACGGGCTATGATTATCCGACCAACGCTCGGTGCCGTCAAAGAACCGGGCGAAGAGAACACAAGACTCTCGTTGAGACCAGCATGCAGCTACTTTGTGCCAACTGGTTCCGTTCCGGAGCCATCTACTGCCGGAAGAAAACAACGGTGTCTGGAAAACATACCCGGACATATATACTGACTAGATCTGACGAAAATCGCTCACAGAAGGCAATTACATGATTCCTACACATCTCTCTGTGAAAAACGTCCAGATCTACCGCAGCTAACTACATAATTACCTTCTCATCATACGTATGATAGGAATCTCCAGGAGCAACCACATTAGATTGATGATATCTCTGGGCCATCTTCACGGACAAGGTATATTATGTATATGGACTAAGACCCGACTCGGAGTACATCCGCGGGTCCAATCCTTCTCGTTAAACTAGGAATTGTTCCCTGACCTGAATTACATGGATAACAGGACGCCAGGCAAGACATGTCGATAGTTTTCATGCCGTACTGGCGCTTCCTATCCAGGATCCGGCATCAGCTTGATGTATGAAAACGACCAAATATCTTATTGAGCTCCCTGAACAACATCGTGCCGTCTTCAGTCTTCACCTGTTTTAGTCGCACAAGTGTGTTCAAAAATTTATATTGTGAGGAGCCGTTGGAGAAACCGTATGGGCCTTGTCTACTACCCAAAAAATTTCGCCGCTAGCTCGCTACCAAGCCCTGCACGTTCCCAGCCGTGTCAGCATTGAATGTGCATATGACTCAACCGTATTAACGGGCTTGTATACGGTGGTTTGGCGAGATCGACAGATTACCAACAAATTTGTTCTCCGGCTTCAACTTGCCTAATAACTCAAGTCCAATTCATCAAACCCGATCGTTGATTGTTTGAACTTTGGTAAACCCCCGGAGGAAAAGACGATATGCGGGTTTTGAAACATCGCCTGAGAACAAAGCAACAGTAATGATCGCAGCCGCAGAATCCGAAACGGGACCTAAAAATACTGAAAACCAACAATCACAGAATCATGCGTGGAAATGGCTGGAAATGGCCGCAGTTGAGTTGACTACTGGACAAACTGAACGTGAGACAAAGGATACAAACGAAGCGCGCAGATTCCTGTGCACAAGTGATCTGAGAGGCCTTCCATCAAATTGAAGAGAATCCTGGTCTTGGTTGAAGGTTAATGCGAGCGCTTCACCTATCAAAGAGGAGATCGTTCAATGTGATCCATTGTTGAGCAAGCTTTTCGTTCGATTAAGAGACCGGGCCAGGCACCGGGATTTTTACCAGTGTACATTCGATCTGTCATCGTGAAATGATTCCAAGCTGTAGAAACGCCGAGACCGAGAATTAGCAAGTCGTCCGAAACCTTGAAGAGAGTAAGTTACCGAAGAAGCATACCACATGCCGATGTTGTATAGAACAAACATCCCGGCAGGGCGATTAGATAGCATAAACGCGTAAATGAAGATCCCAAATGCCACCAAGAGTTGTCCGACGAGGCTAATTAATGTCAGGAAAAGCTTGGTTCAGGTCCATGAGATGTCGGTCCGGGAGTGCCGATATGGACGCGATGTGACAGCACGTGACATATCCGATTTCCATCTATGGCCACGACGAGCAAACAGTACAAGGGGATCGGAGAGGATTTGTGGAAAGGCCGCTCAGAAAAAGTGGTAAGTGATTTCACTATTTGATACCTCTATTATGCTCATTACCTCAGAATGCAGAGCTTTTCGCGCTGACTTACGGTGCACTGGTCGTCCAGCTGATACAAGATTATGAAGACTACGGCGAGGTGAACAAACAGCTAGAGAAGATGGGGTACAACATTGGTACACGGTTGATAGAAGATTTCCTGGCGAAGAGTAGTTTGGGGCGGTGTTCAGATTTTCGGGAGGTTGGGGAGGTCGTTGCAAAGGTGCGTAGACTGCGCTGTGAATGCTGAGGGGGTCGTCGCCGATCACTTCTCTTCTCCTGCTACTAGGTCGGCTTCAAGTCGTTCCTCAACATTTCACCATCCGTCACACATGGCACTGCTGCCCCCCCATCGTCACCGGGGCGTCCGAATAGCGTGGGCTCCGTACCAGGATCATCGGGAGCGTATTTCACACTAGCTCTGGACGAGAACCCTCTGGCCGAGTTCGTTGAGCTCCCAGAAGAAGTCCTCGAAGGCGGTCTCTGGTTCAGTAATGTGCTGTGTGGAGTTATTCGCGGAGCTCTAGAAATGGTGAGTAACCGATGCCTGCAGTGTGCTGCCTTCGCTGGATAATACCCTTGCAGGTGCAGATGCAAGTACAGGCAGAATTCATATCCGACGTGCTACGGGGCGACGAGACGACCGAGATTCGGGTGAAGCTAATAAAGTATTTGGAAGAAGAGGTTCCCGTTGGCGATGATTAACTTGCCTTGTACGATAACATTTACTTTGGGCCATAATTTATGTATAATGAATGCAGAGAATATTTTATGAGTAACGGCCAATGTGGTTAAGTTTCTTCGCGTTCTTCGCATTTGACTTGGTCCTCTGGCCTCTAACCGGCAGCCGCATCGCGTGTCTCTTTCCAACCCAGCTACCAATCATCCTGTGATGCTGTATGTTTTCTCTGATCTCCCTCCTCAGCTCCGACTCAATCTTCAAGCTGTTGAGTGGATCCCGTGGCTCCTCTCGCACTTTCCCATACCTCTCCGCCCAGTACCGTTGTTTGGCTGGCTGCTGTTCTCTCCTGGCCTTGAACTCGGCCTGCAGGGTCTGTAGAGTGGTCGAGGTCGGTGGGGGAGCAAAGCCAGGCGAGGCCAACGGATAATGAGGCACTGGAGGGGCAGTATGTGGTGACGATAGAAATGATGCCAGAGACGTGACTTGGAAGGGAGTAAGGTCGCCAATTTTCATTTGGTCGTGGATTTGGAATCTCGCACAGAGGCGATGGGCAATGTCGTGGCCGACGCCATAGATTTTCGTCAGGGCAAACTAAAAAAGTCAGATTAGATTGCGAATATATGCTAGAAATTTGAACGCACCCTGGCACGATGGGCGTCGTTGAGCTTGATACCCAAAATATGCACCATCGCACGGGCTGAAGGAAAGACGTGCAGGTCACGGGACACGGCGGATCATTTTTCACTCTCCGCCAGCAGCAACGACCACTGACACGAACCATGGCCTCAAGCAAAGCAGAGGGCCGTCGCGAAGATGCTCTCGTTAAACAACGAGACCAAATGCGAGAGGACTTCGAACGGCAGAAGAAAAATCTCATCAACGAAACCGAAAAAGCTCGCCCCTCTGCCAATCGTTTCGTTGGACAGCATGATTCCATGGAAGATACTCTCAAGCACAATACCGTTGGTCTTGTTCATTTGGAAGAGTTCCAACAAAAGAGAAAAGAGTTAGAGGAAGCGAAAGCTAGGGAGGCAGCGAAAACAAGCGAGCTAAAGTATGTCTTCGTTCACTCTACTCTTTCTTTTCTTTGGAACGAGTCCAGATGGCTTATAGATTGTGGAGAATCTGTTTAGAGATGAAACAAAGAAAGTGAAGAAAAGGAAGAAAGCCGCCAAGGCTACCCTCTCTTTTGCTATGGACGACGAGACCGGAGACGGCGATTCAGGCCTGGATAGCTCTGGTGCCACCAAGGACAAGGATAGCAACGGCGAAGATGGCCCGCCTGCTAAACGCAGCAAGTTCCGCAAAAACCCCAACGTCGATACCTCATTCCTTCCTGACAGGGAACGAGAAGAGGCTGAGAGAAGGGAGCGTGAGCGCTTGAGGCAGGAGTGGCTCCGACGCCAGGAGGAAATTAAGCAGGAGGATATTGAAGTGACCTATTCTTACTGGGATGGTAGCGGACATAGAAAGAGCGTCACTGTACGTTGCCCTCTCGCCTTAGTCTTCCCTAGATTTAATGTTGTTCTTCTTGTTCTTTTCAGTGCAAGAAAGGCGATGATATCGCTACTTTCCTAGAGAAGTGTCGCTCTCAACATTCCGAATTGCGTGGGGTTAGCGTTGATAACCTTATGTATGTCAAGGTAGGTTATTCAACTTACCAGTAGTGTTACGCTTCCTTACTATTCCTCGCAGGAGGATCTTATAATACCCCAGGTTTGCGTTGTTTCTATATTCTGCACTTCTATTCACATGCATTACTACCGCAGCATTATACCTTCTATGATTTCATCATCAACAAGGCGCGGGGCAAGTCAGGACCTCTGTTTAACTTCGACATACACGACGATGTTCGTCTTCTGGCCGATGCTACCAAGGAGAAGGACGAATCGCATGCTGGGAAAGTTGTCGAAAGAAGTTATTATCAGCGGAACAAACACATCTTCCCTGCGTCGCGATGGGAGGTGCGTGATCTTACTTCCACCCCGTCAGTTATCATGCTGAATCCTCTCAGGTATTTGATCCGGAAAAGAATTACGGAAAATACACTATTGCCTGAGGCTTTACTCTGTGTATCGTCTTGAGAGCGGACATTACCATATGCGATGCTTCATTCGTTGAAATTGATTAGGCCGTTCAGAATCGGATTCATTGGCCTCTTCATAGCCGCAAATAGCATGCATTGTATCGTTTCGATCAGTCGGTTGAAAATCCGGCGTTCGCGATGTGTATATTTCCATTCTATTTCCACAGAATACTGATTGGCAGCATATCTTCGTCTTCATTCTCCACGGGGAACTTTTAGTACACAATATTCGGTTCGAAATGGCTGCCGTTCCCCGGAGATCGCAAGTTGAGAATACCTTCGAATGACTGTTCCTCGTCAAGTGGCCTTCATATGTTTCATAGCGACCCGTTCGTTGTACCGAATATCTGGGAAAGATATTTACGCCGCTCCCGTTGAGTTATTGATAGATCTCCGGTTGTTGGATCTGTCTCTGATACCTCTAGACCCAGAAACGTATGTAGGCCTTTAGCGTCAACAATGACGTGTAGTATACACGCCCCGCGCACTATCCGAGCACTTTCGATTAGGACATCAAAATGTCAATAGAAAACTGTAATTCATGAGCCACCACATTCCGACATGCAGACAGAGTAAGTACAAGGATGCCCATTCGATCATCGGGATAGAGAATGTGCACCAATTAAGAAACAGAGTTTGGCAGATACTCGAGAATTCCGTGAACCGTGGATTTGATTCAGTCTAGAGATAAGGTACTGTCGGACTCGCTTGAAAATACCAAATTGCGACACAAAGATTCCTTCTTTTCCATCATGCGGGCCGCTCAGGCGAGTCGTGTACACGCAAGTACACATGGGAGCTCTTCGAGCCTCTTTGGTTCCGATAGTTGCAACGTTATTCATGAAATGTGTTCGCAATAAGCCGACAAGGCCATACCGAAGGGCCGCTGCGCCCATACGTATTAATATCTCTGGAGTAAGTATAGGCGGCCATGCCGTCGCACGGTAGTTGATCTCGGTAATTCGTTTTCGAAGAAATATCGTCGTCAGCGGAGTGTTTCCTGATATAGCTATCCGGGGTGATATCATCCCTGGTGATGTGGTCGCTTTGTTTACTTCTGAAGGTAATGATCAACAAATATTCTTGCTCTCGACGTTCATCTCGTTGGCCCAACGATATTGCTCTCGCCGTGAAACAACATGGGTCGGTTAGCTGAAATGCAGCGCAAGCTCTTGGAGGTGCGTATTCTTCTACAAAATAGCTAGGTATATGCTTAATACTGTTACAGCAAATGATGGGCCCAGAAGCTATGGGTGTCGCAAATGCCAACCTCGTCTGGTCGGATGATAAAGTGTGCAGGAATTTCCTCTGTGGGACATGTCCTCATGCCCTTTTCACGAATACTGTATGTCTGCTGTCATGAGACTATCTGATTTCATTGTTTGTAACAGGCGAAACCAGAAAATGGACCTGGGAGCCTGCCCCAAGTCGCACACGGAGCGGCTGAAAACCGAGTACAATGCGGCCAAAGAAGCGAATCCCAACGACCCTATATTCAATAGGTTCCAGATGGAGTACGAGTCGAACATATTCGCCTTCGTTGATGAATGCGACCGGAGAATTCGAGCTGCACACCGGAGGTTGGAAAAGACGCCAGAAGAGAATGCAAAGACGACGAACCTGGTATGGTATCAAATTTCGTGCTCTTTGGACCTTTTTGAATCCCAATGCCTTCTAGATGAAGGAAATTGCTGAAATCGAATTGGCCATACAAGGAGGAACGGAGAAAATTGAAACGCTTGGTAAGTTTGCCTTGTATTCCGAAGTTCCGCAAGCTTGACGTCTCTACGTTCATAGGGGAACAAGGCCAGGTCGATGAATCCATGCGAGAAATGCAAGCCATAGAAGCGCTGAAAAGTGAAAAGGGCGAAAAAGAGGTACGTCGCTTGATGATCATCCCAGGATGTAGTGGACTCAAAGATATTTATAGAGGGAATTGCAACAACTAACGGACACCTCTGGTGCTTCTGGTCACCAAAAGCTGCGGGTTTGTGATGTCTGCGGCGCATACCTTTCAGTACTTGATTCCGATCGTCGACTCGCAGATCATTTTGGTGGTAAAGTAGGTCTCTCCCAGGATCGCACAGTCAAACTTCGTGTTTACGCGCCTTGTGTAGATGCATTTAGGTTACCATGAGTTGCGAAACATGTTGGCCAAGTTCCGTGAAGAACGAGAGAAGCGCAAAGCTGCGCCACCCTCGGCAGCACCTGCGTCGGGCGTCAACGGACCGTCTGGTGCAGCGTCTGGACGTTCTGGCGGAGAGTACCGTGCCTCTCGCGGGGGCGATGAGTATCGTGACCGGGACAGGGATCGTGGATATGGTGACCGACACTCATCGTCGCGCTACGAGTAAGTTATGAAATTGAATCTCGTTGCCTCCATTATTGATCGGTGTGTTATATTGCGTAGTGACCGCAGACGCGATCGGGCAAGATCACGTAGCCCTAGGAGAAGTCGATATGATTGAAGTTCCGTATGTTCCCTTCAGGATGTTGCTGTGCCTCGTTGTGATACTCCGAAGTAAAGCATATATCTTATGTTGTCTTAAGAAGGATCAGATTGTTTTGCCGTTCCGATCTAACGTTTTGATTAGAGTCGCCGGTGGGGTCAGCCACTCTATGTACTTACAAGTGCTGTTGCCGCAAGAATGACCCGAAGGCACCGAGTTAGGCTGTCCCTGGCATCAAACATTCATTCTATTGGATGGGGTGAAATTCACACCCGGTTCATTTCAAGCGTTCGTTTCTGCTTCGCTGATCCCTGCGCACATGTAAAGCATTTTATCTCCGCGAATGTTTCCGGGAGAGTCATAGTACCGCGGCAAGAACCTGCAATAATATTTGCCCATTTTCGGATATCACATCTAGAGGCAATGCTGTACATGCAGGCTCGAACTATGATTGATACAGCAGGTCGTTCTTCTAAGAGCATGTTTGAGATAGAAATGCTGTACAGGAATGAATGAGTAACAGTTGAGCGAAAAAGAGCCCGACGACTACTCGGAATAGGCAATCCACTCCCCGCCGGGAGCACGTGACAAGAGGCGACTTTGCAATTGCGAAGGCAGCTTGCGACGGACCTTTTGGATTTTACCTTCATCTCTCTCCTTCCTTTGCGCTTCCTTCACACTGTAACGCCGCTGTCGCCTTTCCTTGCCTACTTGCTTTCCAACCATCACCATCCTCGTCTCCTTTAAATTTGCCTTCGACCGCTGGCGCAGTCCTTACCCCGTCTTCGCGCACTGATTACTACGTCGTTTCGCGCTGGACAATTCTCTGGCCATTGCTTTTTTACGGGACCGTCGTAGCTGCCCAGGCGACGCCAGGGAAACAGCATCGATCCCTCTGATATTCTTTACGGCTTTGCAGTCACGAGAAATTCCACCGGTAGCCACATCCTGTCGGTAACACGTCCATTACACACGTCCATTAACGACCAGTGCCACCGGTTTCCTACGCTTTACCCAGTCGGAGTTTCGGCCCGTATATCGCAGCCAGTTCCAACATGAGCCCAATGGACACGACAGTATCACTGCCGCCTTCGTCCGATGGTTCGCCCGAGTTCGTACCAGCCATATCCGGAACTATCTTGCCTGCTGCCGGGCACAGCTCTTCTTCTCGCCTCATACCAGACTCTCCTGCAGTCTTTCCCAATGAAGCGGAGCTCAATGGCTCTCTGCACGTGTCAACAAATCAACCCAATCTTTCTCCGCCTGCATATTTGGAACCGGATGCTATCGACCCTTCAGCTGTCATTCATTCCACTTCGAGTACCATTTCAGATTTTGCATCCGGATGTTCACTGTACGTTTCTACCTCCAACTTTGAAAACGACATGCCTGTAGTGGGCAGCGCTGCCTCTCATGCGCCTTCCCTTTCTCCTCCTGCTCACGCCCGGACACCTCCCCGCATTCATACCACTGCTCCTGGCTTCAGTGCGACCCCCACATCCTCTCTACAGTCTGCTCTTGAGCCAGTAACGCCGGCTCGAAGTCGTGCAAACACCATTGGCTCTTTTGCTCCCAGCGTTATGATGAACTTAGCTACTCACCAACCCTCCATCGATCTGTTCCCCTCTGCAAACAAGAACAGTTCATTGCTTGCCGAAAGCATGTTACATGAGTGCGTCTTTCTCCATTTTTTCGATTTGTCATCTTGGATTGATCCAAACGTTTACAGGATTGCCCATAACGCCGAAACGGCGGGTCAAGCTTGCAGGATGCTGCAGCCCCAACGCGCACATACACTTCTCGAAGGCCTTCGAAACAAGCTTTCGGTCGTGTCAGACTTGATCTCTAGTCTCACTGACGTTTCTTTGTCGGATTCGAAGCTCGGAACGCCGTATGGTAACGAAACTAAAGTCGACTACTTTTCTCCGCCACCATCATTACCGTCCAGCGGCGATCCGGTCGTTTCATTCCCAATTTCTTCGCCATTATTACCGTCATTGGTTGGCGCAGAGGAACGGCGCAAACGGTGTGCCTCCACTCTGGAAGAGGAACGGCCTGTCAAGAGTCTCAAGGCCGAGCCGCAAGACAACACTCCTCTGTTTACTACACCGTCGGCCTCCCTCCCTTACCACGTCAACAGCCTTCCCCAGTCTCCCCCACCATCTCGGCCAGCATCCCCGCCCTTCACGTTCACTGCAGGGAAACAGCAGCCCTTACCACCAAACTATAATGTGTATACAGGTTCCGGGGATCTATTCTTGAGCAGCCCCACTCAACCGACCTTGCCTCCCCACCGTACATCGTGGTCAGAAAGTATCGTGCCGACGCGACACTCACATTCTTTGTCTGCGAGTGCTATCGGCGGTCTTGGTACACCCGCGGGTGATGCCGGCATTCCGAGGGTACCTCCGTATCCCGGTGCCAGTGCCCCCGTCGGTCGGATGACCCGCTCTGGCTCAATTGGCGGCGCGTATGGTACTCCCTTCCCTTCCTTTGATTATGCGAAGCACTTCGGTGGTGATACATGGCCTATTGCCCCGTCCCAGGATGCTTTTCCCGTTTTGCCTCCTTTGAAACGGTCGGGCAACAGTTATGACAGTTCTCTGCCGACGACTTCGCATTTCGCTAGACGGGGTTCTCACGAGTCCCATACTCGGGAATTATATGATGAAGCACCTGAAGACGAAGATGGCGATGATGATGACAGTGAAGAATCTCCCCCGAGCAATAGTCATCATTTGGTTGGCCCTTCTCTCCGGATTTCAAATTCTGACAACTAAACAGTTTCCTTTGCAGACATCACCAGATCATACAACATCATCAGACGTCCCTCAGGAGTATCGTTCCGAGGTTGACCGCATTTTCTTCGAATACCTGAATAGGATATGCTCTAATCGTAAGTTTGTTTGAAATTGGCGTGGCTCGTTCGCTATTGACTGCTATTTTCAGTTGACGCTACTGATTCGAAAGGTGAAGCAATCCATCAAACTCTCATGGCGAAGAAAATGCAGCGGCTAGATGAATCGCCTGATTTCCGACCATTTAAGTTCCGCATCCAGGCCTTCACTTCGGCGTTCTTGGATGAGGTGAGTTCCGCTCATTTCCTTGTATGATTATTATATTGAATCCGGCATAGTTGGCGAGGCAAGGATATCCCGAAGACAAAATACCGATGAAAAAAGTTAGTGTCGCTTTATTCGAATTGTTTATTGCGGACTAATAATGCTTCCGTCAGGTACGAAATTACCTTTGGCGGCAACCCCATATATTGCGCTTTAACGAGGATGGGAAAAAAGCTAAGTCTAAAGGGAACCACATTTGGAACGTTGAGGCGAAGAAGATGGGAGATGGGAGATGGGAATTCCGCCCATTCTACCGCAGACTGGCGGGCACGCCTCCCAGTGTCGCATATTGCGGTCTACGCTGGCAGTGGACACCGAGAGTATGGGATCCTCAAGCTTCCTGGCAGAATGTTCCCGTACATTATAGCTCCCCGTACCTCCCTTCTTGGCTATCATGGAAGGACGATACACTAAGCGGAATTCCACCTCCTGACGCTCAGAGTTGCGAAGTCACTGTCAATGCAACCGTAAGCTTTCCTTAATTTGACGCTGTTACTTGCTGACTATACGGTGGCTATAGTTCAACGTGGACGGTCAAGAGGGACATCTGTCACATAGATTTACTTTGAATATTGCTCCAGTGGCCTCGGTCGAGTCATCATCATTTGGACGTTCATCGATCGTTCATGATATGTCCGGCGTAAATGACCTAGGCATGGCTGGTCAACGGTATGTGCTCTTCTCGTGCCATCGAGCTTTCACGTCATAACAACAATTATCTCCAGTGTTTCCGCACGTACAAACACCAGCGGATCAGACGACACTCCAGCACGTGTTGTCACCGTGCTTCAAAACGTTGCGCAGCGTGTGGCCGAGGAAACAACGCAGATGCAACGTTCCAGCCCTCCTTCAAAGCAACAGGACTTGGGTGACCTTGTGAAGCAGCAGCGCGTTCTCGAGCACACAATGAATGCGTACGACAAAGCCATGACAGGGCCGACTCATTCTGACACTCAACGCTTGGCTCGGGCTGCCGCGCAGATTGTAGCCGAAGCCGCACAAACGGCTGTCGCTCCTATGGCTGCAGCTGCTGGCATGATCCCCACGGATGCCATGGCCATCCAGTCGGCTTCTGTCAGTGATATGTCAGATGGAGTACAAGGCGCTCTTGCTGTAGCGGTGAAAATGGCAGGACATGGCTCTAACGAAGTCGATGTCATGATGACGACACAATCTCTACTCGCTCATTCACGGCGAGCAGACGCACGCCATAATATGGTTGGAAACCATATTGGTGGCGTATCTCTACCAAACTCTCAGACTGTGTCTGTGTATCCGTCGGCGCTTCCCATTTAAGATGGTTATTTCTAGGGTATATATTGGGGAATAGGTTGTTTCTCTTCTTGTCTTTTCCTGGGGTTTCACGCTTTGTTTCTTGGTTTTCAACGGGACTAAGCATCGTACGTCCATAACAAAACGGTTCTTTAGATCATGACCGCCACGATACTGATTACGCCCAAAAATAAAATGTTTGTAAAGTATCAAATTCAATGAAAAGGTGTATCACACATTGTACAAGTTAGAGCATCAGAGGTATTCAACAAAGTACACATTCCGCACGATTTCTGTTCGACTCCGCTGCTCTTTGGCGGAGTCTCGCTCTGTTCCCGAGAAGTCGATGCATTGTTTGATCCTCCTAGTAAAGTCCCTCCGAAGCCACTTCCTTCTTCTCTTCGTGGCCGTTTACTGGGAATCTCGTCGGCGTCCGAAGAAAGCTCGTAAACCTCGTTCTGTTCTCGAAGTTCCAGAATATCGTTGGCAAAAATGTTCAATGATGCTGCCGTCGCTGTGTTGTCCTCCAGTTCTTGTCCAAGATAAAAGATGCGTTGACATATGGGCGAAATATTGAATATCTTCTGCAGCTATATTCCATTGAGACAACAGTCGTAAGGTGCAAAAATCTCCGCACCATAATTTTGATATCTTTGACGGTGGTGGACTTGGATATCGTCACCTTTCGCCTCTCGCCATCCTGTTTGACCTGCCGTAATCGCTTGGATTGTCGTGCGCCAGACATCTTTGGAGCAGGGTCTCGGGAAATGGAGTCGCCACCCGCATCAGGCTTCGTTCCCTTACCAAACCGAATAGTTATGTCGGTACTCTCCCAATCACGCTTTCTAGGAACAGCAGGTAAGTGGCAATGCGCATCATTGCGGAGAGATTTGTGATCACCGTTTCTGCCGACATGGATCACAAACAGGTATGTCATGAACGAACCGCGCCGAGCTTCCACTTTCCTTTGCAAGAGCAATCAAAGGCCCAGCTGAGTAACTATAATTGTATCGTTGGTCCTCGGATCAGCAAAAAATCGTGTGAGTACTTACTAGGTTTCCAGAATATCCCAGTCGCTTCGTTTGATAACGGCTAAAGCGGAGTCCATATCCATGGCACAGTTGGGATCGAAAATGAGGAGACGATGGTGACAAAAGAAAGGCTCATTGTCGATGACCTCTGGCCTTGGTAAATCACCAGGGCGAGTCAACCACCGCCTCCAGGAGCGCAGAAATTGCGTCGGGAGAATCGCACATGGGATTTCCTCAAGCAGTACCACGCCCCTGACCAGTTCGTTATCATTCAGGTGCTTTAGTCTGGCCTGTATACCGTTAGGTACCCATGGTAACCTTGGTGGATCACACACGCACCTTCTCATTCTCTGCACGTTTTCGTAGCTCCAAGCGGTCAGCCTTCGTTATATCGATGGAGGCTTCGCACACTGCGCATGGTTCCATCTCAGTGGAGAATGCTTCCCAGGTCGGAAACAATCTTGTCAATATTTCCAATCCCTATTCAAGGCGATAAAAATGATCTGCAGCCTGGAAGACTTGAAATCTTTAACTCACCTCCACTGAAATTCGTGTCCGTGACGTCGTATTAAGCACCAATCCCCCATGCTCGCAACGAACATGCTTATCGTATTCTGGTGCTTCTGGAGAAGGATCGCCTTCAGAGACCACATGCATTTTCGGTTTCGCCATTTTCCAATCTACAGGTTGTCGGCAATCAGATCACTATTGTCGGCTGGAAGTTGGGCCGATAGCATACGACGTACCTTTTAGCCAAGGTTTAGATATCCAGTAGCCGAAAGAATTAGGCCCAACTTCTGAAACTTGTTCGAAGTCTCGCACTATTCGTGGATGCTCAATCTGATATATTCGCTCTGGCTAAACAGTTAGTATTTGTACGTACGATGCTCGCCTCGGCGTACCTGTGAATGATCTCTGCACACATTCTCTACAGACATCACTAGGTGTCAGCCTCGGTTTGAAAACACAATGAGTCTCGTCGTTAATCCGCTCGTATGCACGCTTTCAGAATTAATTTAGTGTACAGCGAAGGAGTGACAAACCAGATTCTTACTCTTGTTATGCGTTTCATATACTGTGATCTTCTGTAATCTAAGCATCCATGAGGACAGATAATCTCATCGCTTGGAATTTCAATTTGTAGGAGATTGGAATTCTTAGTCGTCCCGTTTTCCTGAGACTGACTTATGGTCTTGACGGCAGCCGCTATGGAATCCGTGGAAAGCCATTTCTTTAGCGCCTGTTGACTGACTATTACAGAGTCCTATTTCATGTCAAGCGATCATAAAAAAAGCAGACAGAAATAATTCAGACCTCATTGGGAGACGTCCCACTCCAAGAACGATATATGTCCATGACCCGGCGCCTTGTTTCATCGAAATGAGCAACAGCGGCTTTCTGCCTATAGATTAGTAATCAATACGTCGGTTATGTGGTTGCATGTTGAAAGAGGCGTATACTTGATGGAAAATGTCTCGCATTCCTCATCATGCGTGGCGTTCAGTGAGTTAACAACCTCCATCACATCAGGAGAAGGCAAAAGGTCCAATGGCGTAATATTAGGGGCGCCCTCCTGTTCGGTTTTCGCAGGCTCGCGTCTAGCATATATAAGCATATAAGCGTCTTTGGAAGAGATTTCGCTGCATGACGCATGGTCAGTAAACAACGCATGTAATGTGGAGCATATTGACCTGGGAGCCTGTGCATTCAAACCGTTGGTTTGATCGGGGGTCCTACAAAAAGTCCGGTTTTCAATAACAACAAAAAAGGGGAAACTTTGTGCGCAGTTACCCGTCGATTTCTTCGTCGCTGGCATCAATCACACGCTTTCGCTTAGCGGCCTTCGCACGCGGCCTTTTCCCTTGCGACGAATCCTGTCTGTATTACTTCAGTTAAAGGCATAATTCACTAGAAGAAGACTCACTTTACTTCCGAATCTGACTCTAAATCAATAATTTTCTTGCCTGAGGGGGTTTTCCCCAGTTTTTCAATCTTCGTAACCACGTCATCATTGAACTGATACCAGGATCGAGATCTACAACAAGGATTAGAGATAGCGCTCATGGAATTGCAAGACCAACAAACGTGACGTCGAAAACCTGCGCCTCATAGTGACCATGATAGGCGCTAGCACCCTTGTGCAACAATACTCCGCGCAGCTCATAAATACCATCACCATGATCATCGTGCGTCGCCCTCTTGCGCAAGTCGGCATTTCCTATGAACGTGTTCATGTTCAGGACGCCGGGAAAAATGATGGTGTTTTTGGACTTCTTTCTCTCCATGGTGGATACGTCGTAGACAAAACGCAGCAGAGAGAAATGAAGAACAGGTGGCAATTCACGCAATTCAACATAGCGTGTAGCGTCACGATGACCATTACACTGACAGCAGAAGTATCTATGACTCTATGAGCTTATCTTGAGGATACGTCACAGATGAAAAAGATTACTGGTTGTCTCCGGTTAATTTCTCTGGTTGCAGTGTTGCCGCAATGCAATCGCCAAGTTTTGCGTTGTTCTATATGCCTCTGTTCCAGTAGAGAGCGTCGAAATGACACTAGACATACCTTGAAACTGATCTCGATTTCCAAAAAGTCGGACGACCGTTCAGACTTGTAACCGCAGGTGTCACAGAGAGTCCCGTAGACTTGTTTTCCTTGAAACTGCGGCAATCAACGAGCAGTTACAACATCCAGGCAGAGACTTTGCACACTTGATCGGTGAGAAGCGACCGTAGCGAGGGACTGGTTTGTTTCTTGAATTCTGCATCAAGGTGGGACATAAAGAGCTTAGAGAACTCTTGTGCATCTTGCTGTTCTGATGTTCGCAGCTGCAGACTCTCTACAAGTTTGACGGGGTTGAAGACGGTCTGAGTGCTCTCTTGTAGGGCGGCAAAGGTTACTTGCAGCTGGAATATGGGTGATTCCTATGGGACTTGTTCAACCGAGTCGTAAACTAGGGAGCCGTGATTGCTACCTTGAACTTGTCCTCAGAGCCTTCTGCAGGTCGGCACTCGTATACGCCTTTTCGAAAAGCCAGATCTCGAAACCATACTTGAAGCGAGGCATTCGCGTAGCAGGTGGCTCCAAGGTTCTAAGGTACTATATGAGAGTGCCATTCAGTACGGACACAAAGCAGCGGTTTTACTTTCAGTCCCACGGGGATATCTGGATCCCGGCTGTTGAGTAAAGGGTCGTCACCGATGTTGGCAGCTTTGAGAAATGCCTCCCTAGCGCGATCTATTACGATATCATCTGCCGTTCGTGTCAACAGCAAGCACACAGGCTCACCTTCGTCTTCCCATAGTTCTTGACCAAGATAATTGAGGCAGTTGGGATTGTATTTGCAAGACTGCTTGGTGCATGTAAACTCGTCGTCGTCGGAAATGACGATGACACCATCCTCTGCGTCGTTAGTTGCTGGCGGTGAAGGCCGAAGGTAGCCTGGCGCATATCTATTCCGACAGAACGAGCAGTCGTTTCTTCGAGAAAGCCCACAGGTCGCAAGAAGGTGTTCTTGAGTAATCTCTGAGGACGCCACCACCTCGGTGCCCACCCAAGCCCACGGTGCTGTCATATTGCCTGGAAGCGTGTTTCTCTTGAGCAACTGTCCTGGAGCAAGGCCATTGGGGGACGAGGCGCGTAGTTTTCGTTTCGGTGGCATGAGTGGACGTGAATGGAGGTAGTGATTAAGTAAAAGGGTCGGCAAGCGAGACCAAACTTTTCTTTACCACTCCCATGACGTCTGTCCCAATCTGGCGACGACAGCCACATTTTCACTACTAAGTAATACGGTACTCGCGTCTCTGTAGGTATCGTGTTGGGTTGCTAGGATTGTCGAATATCTGAAACAGGCGCCGGAAACAAGAACGGTATGGGGTACAGCTTGGGTACATAAATCTTCAATGATCCTATATATGTTGCATTATCCCAATAACAACGACGCCAATCCATATTCATTTGTTTGACAATCCAGCACGATGAAGACGCATACATATTGCAGGCGGGCCGTCGTGTCCCGGCAAACTTCTCTCTTTGCTGCTTCCATGTCGGATCCACCATTCTGGCTGCGCAAGCTGACAGCAATAAAATCACGTCTGTTCCCCGGAGGTGATGCTAACTTGACTCGACTGAGGAGAAGGCAGGCTCTCATCGCTGCTATGGGTCGCAGGTTACCCTTTTTCCGGTGCGTCATCACGGATTGCAGGAAAAGAACGATTCCAATATCGAATGTCAGGATTCTCCTTTTCGTCGCTGGATATCTTTGGATGTTGGCGATACCAGCTCTTCCTGGTCGAGGAACGTACATTGATGAGAATGCGCTGCTACCTGGCCAGGTACATATATCGTTCTACAAAGGCGCTGTTGCGACTCATTCGCACAATTCTAGGTCAACACGAATTGGAATTGGGCCGAAGTTCATGCAGCTGATCGCTACCTGGATCACATAGAACAACTACGAGACGGCAATGCCACGAGTGAGCAGTGAGATGAGACCGTCATCGTCTTAGTGCCAGCTTTTCACCTTCACCAACCCAGACGCGCGCAATACTTTGTGGAGGAATTTAAGAAGCTAGGGATAGCTGCATCCACACAGAATTATATGTTTTCGACTGTGTTCGGTGTATGACTGACACTCATCATGCTTCATGAGAGTCTGACCATTCTACGTAGGACTCCAGCGGGACCAATGCTTATGCCATAATGTCCGCCCCACGTTCTCCAGGCGTCGAGGCCATGGTCATCAGTGCCTCTTGGCTTAGTCGTACTGGCGAGGGTGACGGATCTTTAAACCTGCGCGGTGTATCTACTGTTTTGACACTCGCTGGGTTTTTGCGCCGTACGTCTTACCAACTCCGTCGTTGGATGAGGTTTTGATTAGTTGCTATTGATCTGCAGAATATTCGTTCTGGGCCAAAGACTTGATCTTCGTGATAAGTGATGACTATCTTGAAGGAATGCAGGCATGGCTAAGCGCTTACCATGGCGTTTCGCAGTCAAGTACGGTCTCGTTCCATATTCTTTTTTCATTACCCGATTCCATTCTTGCAGACCTGCATACCAACGATCTTGACCTCTCCTCCGGCGTAATATGGACAGCTCTCAACATCGATTACCCAGGCCATTCGTTCTCTCATCTGGGTATCTTCCATGGTATGTATGATGCTTTGGTTCATTCAATGCATTAATGTGGTTTTTGAATAGAGGGTCTCAATGGTCGACTCCCTAACCAAGATCTTCTCAATTCTTTCAAACGCATCTCAAAATATTCTAGTGGCGTTCCTGTCACTCTTTACGACTACATGGATCATCAAGAATTCCCCGATCAATACGACTTGTTACCCTCGTGGATTCCAGCTTCAGTACGGCAGCACCCGGACGTGAAGGGATATTTGTATCGTTTCAAAAATGTATTGCGCCATGGAAGATATCAAGCGCGCGGAATAGGTAGTGGCGTACATGCACTCTTTCATCAGTAAGAATTTATCCTCGCAGTCACATGGACCGCCAACCGACGCATCTCAGATTTCGCATTGATGCCTTCACCATATTCGCCCTCCCTGCGACTGGGCCTCATGGGTTCCATGCAATTGGACGGTACGTAGCTAGCACCGATGTTTGTTTCGAGACTAAATATATTTTTATGAAGTATCATTGAATCCACGTTGAGAACTACGAATAACCTGTTGGAACGCTTACACGCGTCCTTTTTCTTTTATATCATGACTGGCCCGGATCATTTCCTCAAGATTGGTCTCTATCTTCCCAGTGCAATCCTTATCAGTGTTGCCATGATGTTCACCGGTCTAAGTCTATGGGTTGAAGCGGGTTGGACAACACCGGGAGATGAGAAGTCGACTGTTAAAAAATGGATGAGGAGGAAGCGACCTGTTCTTCACGTACTTGCGATCATGATATCGACGCACCTCTTAGGCGCCACGATGTTTTATCTGGTGAATACCAAGCTGTTTTTCAGGAGCTGGGTCGGTCTTTTTCTCATAATGGTTCGAAACTCAATGTGACTGATGTTCCTCGACAGATTTGCCCTGTGGCCGTCATGCTCATGACGGCAATCCTACCAATATACGCTATGTTTATTCCCCCAGCTTCCCCATCGGACGCATCGCTGTCTGTCGTGCTAAAGGCGTTGAATCTCTGTTTCGCCTCCACTGTCATTTCTATTACGGCGGTACTGAATTTTTCCTTTGCTGCCTGGATGGCAATCCTTCTAGGCGTTCCGCTTTCTATATCCCCTACGTCATCTCGGAGAAGGGAACCAAGAATTGTTTATTACATTGCTTATGCTTCGTTCGGCTTGGGTTGGTTGGTTCTCTGTCCGAAAGGAGTTCGTAAGGCGGTCTGGGATTGGGAAACCTTAGGAGTGTGGTTCGGGCCTTTCCTCAGTATAGTAATCGCCCCATTGGTACTACAAGCCGGTGTAGTATGCATATTAGCATGATTTGATTGATATACCATGGCTTATTGGCTGGCACATAAGCTACGGGAAGCGTGACGTCTCACAAATCATACAAGAAAGGTACTTTGAACATGTACAACGCGGCGCCACCGACAGCAAGACCGAACCACAACAAACTGTAAGAATCAAAACTATGTTCTGCTCCAGCTTTCGATGATCGCCCGATATTGAAACGCGGAGCTAACGACATCAGGGAGTGCTTCCGTCGTGAAGTGGGCACCACGGAATCAGGCGATGGGAACGCTAGCGAAATAATGCGGTCCGCGTGTGAAACTAATGAAGGATAAGAGTTTTTGAGAAGTTCCTTCAAAAGGGCATCAGGGAAGGGCGCTTGTGTCAGAATCCAAATATGTGCAGCAACCAAGATATCCAGGCTTGTGGGACTGTCTTCCGAGTCAGTGGCTCAAATTACGACACAAAAATGATTATCCAGTACCTATCGGCGTAGAAATAGGCCTTCGTATCCAGCAACCGGGAATATATGTCAAAGACGACGCGCGCCTTCTCCGCAACCTTCGGTGCGTCATTCAGGTTAATGTTTGATGGAACGAAAGGGTTGACGTACCTTTTCGCGTTCGAAAACGCGCAGGAAGCGATCCTTGTGTTTTTCCGGCTGTTCGGTGTCAGGCTTGGAGCGCTCTAGGAAGGATTTCTTTTCTGTTTCTTCGCCAGGCAATGTCCAGAGATCTGACGCCTCCAGCCGCTTCCGGTACACGTCACGGATCCTGACCGGAACATAGTACCGCTGAGGTATGGGATACATTTTTGTTAGGGCCGGGTACACTAGCTCGTTCCAATTCGCCTGCTGAGCATAAAAGGCATGCGCCTAAGAATCATTTAGTTCAGTCTTACACTCCAAAGACGAGACACGCACCACCAGATCTCCAACGCTAGACACGCAGTGTTCATACCAAGCAACGCTCTGGGCTTTTGGGGATGCCGTCAACGATACGGTGATGCGCGAGGTTTTCTCATGCAACCCCGTAACGTACTTCATTATAGCCGACAAAGTCGCCACGACGTGTTGTTGGTGGGAAATAAAGGGCAGAGTTCCTTAGAAAGAAATCATTATTGCTTGGATGTTCTTTGGCCTGTAGCACTGACCTACCAGTCGGTGACAGCTCCGGATTCGTGCACTCGACAACGGAGAATTTTCCAGGAATGGAGAGCTGCAAAAAGATGACCGTCGCAAGACACATGGGTTCGAATGAATGGAGACCCCATTGTCCAGGCCAAATGTAAAGTACGATTTCCGACTCGGTCATGGTCAGTGAGAGTGTTTGAAAAACATGTACGCGATGATCATTGTTTACGCAGCACATATACAGACAAACTCGCCGCCAGATTTGGTGATCACCTCTTTGACGGCGGCCACCTTCCTGCTAAAAACGCAAATCGATTTCTTGAGACACTTTCTCTTTCCCTGTAAAAGTCTATGAAACTATGGCATTTCCGTGTTGTTGCTGTCTCCATGTGATCCCGTTCCGAGTTAACCGACGGTCCGGCGGCTCTGGACACCAGAGCATTGTTATTTAGCCGACAAGTACCTGGATAGTAGCTCTGGAGAAAATTCGGTTTCTCGCAACATCCTTAGGCAGTATAATCACTGCGCACCGGCCCATCCGGTGACCATTTGAACATACGTTGCTGGCAGTCATATGCAGTCGCACCGGTGACCGTTTTTCCTGGGACATAAATTGTTCCAGGTTTTCTATTAATCTGTTTCTCAGCAACGATGAACCTCTCTGTGGTCTGCACCATCTTGGCTTTAATCGTAACTAGTGTATATTCCATTCCTGCATTTCCTGGTGCGGAAGGTGCGCGTGTTTCCTCCTTGCAACCTCCGTATCCATCATGCGGTCCTATGCAGGATTTGGCGCGCAAGCGACCGGAGGTCGAGGTGGCAACGTCTATGTTGTAACGAACTTAAAGGACTCCGGTGAAGGTAGTCTCCGTGATGCCGTATCAAAGTCGAATCGAGTGCGTGTTCCTGAAAGCCTACTAGTGCAATCTAATTTGACCCACAGATTGTCGTGTTCGCGGTCGGTGGCCTCATTACAATCGATGACCGTATTGTTGTTTCCAGCCATGTCACTATTGCTGGACAGACAGCACCTGGTAAGTCTTGTGAATTATGAGTACCGTTGAATTTTCATCCCCTTCAAAGGAGAAGGGATTACGGTATACGGAAATGGCATTAGCTACTCGTCAGCATCAAATACAATAACCCGATACATCCGGTTTCGCATGGGCACTTCGGGTACGTATGCTTGAATATTTTTTAATAAATGATGTACGTAGCATTCGGTCCCGCAGGCGACTCCGGTAAAGACGCCATAACCATAGCCAACGGCGAAAACATGATTTTCGATCACGTCAGTGTCTCTTGGGGCCGAGACGAAACGTTCTCTATCAACGGCGACGTAACCAACGTCACAATTTCCGACAGTATCATCGCACAAGGCTTGGAGACCCATTCGTGCGGCGGTCTGATTCAAACAGACGGAGGTGTCAGTATTCTCCGTTCCTTGTACATTGACAACCAGACGCGGAACCCAAAAGTGAAAGGCGTCAATGACTTTGTCAACAACGTCGTAAGTATCCCGAAGCCCGAGCCTGTTCAATGGTCGCCTTGTCTAGTTCTGATCGATAACGCGTTGCACAGGTGTACAATTGGGGTGGCGGTGGCGGTACGGGTTTCCACCCGAAACTGAACTTTGATGCTGACAGTTACTTATTCAAGGCTACATTGCTGGAGACTCGGCCGGACAATCATATGCGAATATCATCGGGAATGTTTTTATCAGGTCTGGCGCGTGAACTCCTCAGCATTCCCGCTCATCATTCTTGTTGTGTAGTGGACCATCAACAACTATACATCCTTGTATGCCTACTTCACTTATGGCTCGCTGACTCCTGAAATGTACCTTACCAGTTACTCGCGGTAACGAGAACTTCCACGCGTATGTGTCCGACAACTATTACGACCCCGACCAGGTTAGTCTTCTGTCAACCCTTGACTGCAGCGGCCCTAGACTCATCCTAATGTAGGATGGTACTTCGAACGGCTGGGTTCTGTCACCGACCACTGACAACTACTCCGACATCGACTTCCAAACATCCCGGTACAATTATCCGACTGTCGTTACGCTGCTAAGTTCTTCTCAGGTTCTGGCTTCTGTCAGAGCCTCCGTTGGCGCAAGCAAAGTTAGAGATCGTGTTGATACATATCTAATTGAGACGGAACTTGGGTCATTGGGCACCCAGGGTGCGCTGATATCAAACCCAACGGCTTCACCGATCAATGGTCCAGGGCCTATTGACGGAGGAACGGTAAGTCCAAGTTGAGAATGTGTGGGGACATACCTAATCGTCTGACCTCCTTATTTCAGGCGCTGACGGATTCAGATGGTGACGGTATTCCGGATGTTTATGAGTCTGCCCTTGGTACAAACCCCAATGTCGCTGACTCTGCGGCGATCGCATCTAACGGTTATGCTAGTGAGTTTTATTCCACTTCTCAGAAATTTTCGCAAAGTACCTATCGATGTTGCAGACATTGAGAACTACTTTAACTCTCTGGTGTAATAATCAAGTAATCAAGAGATGCATATTGAGATAACTAGCTAGGTGACACAGTTGACGGATCGAAAGCAGCGGAAGGATACGCATATATAACAGGTGACAATGACAACAGGATATAGCAAGGATAAGCAGACGTAATGAGGAGAGCGGGATAACAGAGAGCAAAAACGATAGCGAGAAAAGTGACTACAAACATTCGATGTAAGCTATCAAAGCAATTACGAGGGTGAGCGCTGAAATTGAGATATGGTCCATTGTCCTGGGGATTGATCCCTAGTAATGTTCGTTCTAGTCATTATTGACATCGGGTCGATTGTTGTTGATTCCTTTGGTTTGAGGCTGAAGCGGCGTCTTTCCGGTTTCAGTCTTTCCTTGATAAGGGGATCCAGTCCGGGTTGGTCTCATACTGACTGCTCTGCGTGTATCTGCAGTCGGCATACGATGACCGCTCTATAGAGGTCATCAGCGGAGGTATCACAATGTAACAGATGTTAACTTGCACTATACAAACTTGACTTTGAAGACGATCTACTCGAGGGCGGCCGCCCCGTAGATGTAACTGACGAAGCTGGGCTAGCCGGTCCAGACGATATCGTGGGCGAAGGCGCAGGCGTGATGAATGGGGGCGGAGAAGTGGCATATCCTTGACTTGTAACTGGGGCACTGGCAATTCGACGGTTGGGAGCTCCGGCATGCGCGCTGGAGCTAGCTTGGGGACTTGGAGTCGAAACGGGGGATGGTTCGTTCTCGGGAATGATTCCTTGAGTGCGCAAGAATTCTGTCGTGACGATTCAGCATCCACCAGTACGGTTCATAAAATGGGATATTACCTCGCGACCTATATCGGAATACAAAGGTCACATAGGTACTCGGTGTTTTGGCAGTTGAACCTGGCTCAAATGGTCGGACCATCCAGGTGTAACCAACCTGCTCGAAGGACGGAACCTCGTCACCGAACCTACACAGCTTCATCTGAGGAACGAAGGAAACGAAAATGCGGAGCACGTACCCAACACGGTGGTCGCCAGGCCGTAACATACTCTGCTTTGAGGTTGAAAGTGCTAGGTGGGGATCCGGCGGTCGAGTGGAGACGCGATTTACTTTCTTGATGCGCAAAGTAACCATTCCAGCATCTCTCGAGGAGGCTTCGGAAGAAGACCCGCCTACAGTGATGCTTGTAAATAAAGGATCAAGGTCGAAGACGCAAATCAGTACGCACCTGCTTCCGCATCAGTTATTTGTTGAAAAATGAACGGCCTCTCTGTTGTCTTGGATGTTCTGACTCCAGATCTATAAGCAATCCCACTGCCCAACAGGAATCTCCCGGGTACGGTAATTCCGTCCAGAGTTATAAAGGAGCATGTATCTATCTTGCCGCCATGGTCTTGCCAGTACACTGCAAAGGCCTATAGCAGAAGGTAAGAAGCTTTAACATCAAACACATACTGAACACTCCCCTGGCCATCTTCACTTGGAATCCAACACGACACGCGATGATTAGTCGCGTCGACCGCCACCAAGTATTCTGGAAGCGGCTTGCCGTTAGCCACAATCCACGCTGAGAAACCGCGATGAGTGAGCATCACAAGAAGAAATTCATAAAATATGAAGAGAAAGAGGGTAAGGTGGCCACGAACGGGGAAGAGGATGAAAGAATGGGTGTGGTCGGGAGAAAATTCCAACTTTTGTTCGATCGCGGTGCATGTAGACACGTGACGCTGGATAGCCTCTTTTGGGACAAGTGCAATGTCTGATTTCAATTATCAAATTGTCTTTTGTTTTCCCTCGTTCATTATGGCAGAATCATCAAGACGTAGCATTGATCTCTATAAAGATCTTGCTTCTTCGACAAAGGTGATTGTAATTTATTGTTTTGAAGAACTTTGTACTGAGATCTGGTTAGAACAATCGGCTCAGGCTTTCAAGCACATCCCCTTTCACGCCTACCTTCGTCACTTCCAGTGTATCACAATCTTCAGATCCAACAGACATATACGCGACCAGAGTACACGGACGTAAGGTTGTGCTTGAAAATCCAGTCAAAGAAAGCCGGGAAAAGAAAGAACGTCTTGAGCGAAAGGCGAAGCAAAAGGCTCACAAGGAACGAAAACGCCTCGGCGTGGTAGGAAAACGGGAGGCAAGAGAAAAGGCCGTGTGGAAGCTAGATGAGCACCAGGCCAAGTAAGTGTATTGTCAGACTATTTCTCGCCTCTTATCCCCACCAGATTCAACATTTTCTTGCCTTTGCATCATCTCTGGATGGGATACATGTCAGAACTTCTTGGGCTCAACCAAAGATCCACATCTACTGGTATTCCAACAACGAAGGACATGCCGTCCACCGGGTCTATGCATGCCAAACTTCTAAAGGCGGATTTGAATGGGTCTCTTATATCAGGTGCGTTCGCCTGTCTCCGTGACGGTATAGTAGGCTCATGGCTCTTCAAAGTACGACGTAGCAAGAATCCGTGTCTCCTTGATTTATCGGGCATTGTAATCCACGAATCCGAAAATGCCTTCAAAGTTATCACCAAAGAAGATAGAGTAAAACGTGTGTTGCTAGTGTCGTCTGACTCTGCCTTGTTCTGATTATGTTTCAGTCATACCGAAAGCAAATGCGGTTTTTGTCTTTGCAGTTCCTCTATTCTCTACACTTCCATCGAATTACGACACCTCAATGCCCCTCCTTATTCCTTCGGCAGAGGAGTCGAAAGACACGGTGTTGGATCGCCCACACATCGAGTTCGAACTCTACGGGAATCAATTCAGATTCCGCTCTGCTGATCGTGCGGGTCGCAAATTCAAGCACAAGGAGACCATAGAGCTTTAAACTTGACGCGGACAGTGAATTGCCACTACCAACCAGCAGCCCACGAGCAGCATTGTGTTCGTCGAAAGTTTATGCTCTCACGAACTCAAGAAAGGGCTTCATTGCTATGGTTCCATTTAGTAGGCACGGTTTTTGCTTGCCTCCTAGAGTACCTTCATGCCTCAGGGCCTCAGGTGGACAACTTCTTCACTTCTGATTATCGGTGCAGGGCACTAGTAGCACCAAAGCCCCTATGCAAGACACTACCAAACAAGTGTAAATATTACTATAAAAACCCTTTTTCCGACTTTTCACTCCTTCACCGCAACCTTTTAGACAGTGCCCGTTCTGCGATTTTTTGCACGCAGACCGAGGCGATCAGGTATAGCGTAGACGAAGGCCGGTTGGGTATAAGAGCTTGCTAGCCTGTTCAGTGGTGCCGTGAGCGTCAGACCTTTCCTACATGTACCATTTGCAATATACGCGTCTTTCCACAGTATACCTTCAGAGCATCTTTATATCAAAACGGCCTCCACCGTGTTTTGTCCGTCTACTTCCACGTTCTCTCTCATCAATGCCACCGAAACGCGCTGGCACGTCCAAACGCAAGGCTGCGGATAGCGACGACGACGCGACGAGCACCAAAAAAGCCAAGGTTGAAGCTTCCGTCGAAGGGGCGCAGCCTACCAACAAAGTCCTGCCTGTGAATATCTCGTTCCCGCCGCGAAAAGGGCTGAGGATCGCAGCGTGGAATGTTTGTGGACTGGCGGCGAGCCAAAAGAAAGTGCGTCAGCCATTCGTCGGATTGGCCTGGTCTCATTCTTGAAGGGCTTTAAATTCTACGTCGAGGCTGAGGATCCCGACGTCCTTGTGTTGACTGAAACCAAGGTATGAGGCTGCGTTTGCTTGTCCTTTTCGTTCTCACTTCTGTCTAGGTCAATGACGAGTCAGTCGACCCCGCACTGAAAGCCCGGTTTCCTCATTCCTACTGGTCAATCTCTTCGAAAAAGACGTACTGTACGTGTGCTGCTCAACTTTTGACAGTCGATGCTGAGAGACCCATGCGACAGCTGGGACAGCCGTTCTCTCAAAGTACAAGGCACTGTCCGTTGATAAAACCCTCCCAGGACATCCCGACCCAGATATCGTCAAAGGACGCATCATCACCCTTGAATTCGAGAGCTTTTACCTCGTTGCGACCTATGTTCCCAACGCTGGCACCGAACTCAAGGTATGTTCACAGTTTCTCAGCAACCTCACGAAAAAGCAAACCCTTTCAGACGCTTGGTGTTAAAAACGAATGGAACGTCCACTTCACGCGATACATTCGGGACCTCGACAAGAAAAAACCTGTCATGTGGACGGGGGACCTCAATGTCGCCCCGACGGAAATAGGCTCGTGATCTACTCATTCTCCAGCTCGCTCTCCTTAACCATCCAGCAGACCTTTGCAATGCGAAAAGGAACTGGAACAAAACTGCAGGGTATACTGAGGCTGAAACAAAAGCGTACAAGGAGATCCTTTCGCCTCCGGAAGATTCGCCAGATGCAGAACATAAATTTATTGATGTCTGGAGGAAGCTGCATCCCGAAGATAAACACTATACCTATTTCTCCTATCGGTTCAATTGTAGAGCTAAAGGAATCGGTTGGCGATTGGATATGTGTACGATTTCACTGGCCTTCTTTGCACAATTTGCTTACAGAAATCTTTCTAGTCGTCTTGAGCGAACGTATGGTCGATCGCGTCCAAATGGTAGATATTCCACCATCTTATCTGTGACGCTTGTGTACTGACTGACCAACCTAGTGCGAAATCCGAAGCGAGATATACGGAGCATCAGACCACTGTCCTCTAACCTTGGAAATAGATGGAGACCTCTGAATTTGTCATTTGCAGCCTGTTTTCTGTACAATACCTTCTCCCTTTTTTGTATATTCATATATTCTGCTACAATTCATGGATCCTACTCTCGCTAACGCAAAGACGTTTATTCTGGAAGAAGATTCTTGTCATGGAGGCGATCAAGCTTCCAGAACGTTCACCAAAAAGTAAATACTTGGCTTCAAGGCTCAGTGATAGGCTAAACATGGTCCCTGCGGGTCGTTGTTTAGTATTCTCCGAACCGTACATGTCCTGTCTCTTCTGCATGAACACGAGCACCTTTCTCTCCCTTTAAACCTTGGCCACATTGCTGTTGCATCTTTAGTACTTGCAACTTTGTAGAAGGTTAGATCAACGTACTTCGCACTTCAGGTCAAATGTCGACGTATTGGTAAAGGCCTTTTTCGCCCGTAAAGAATCTGTCAGTTTTTTGGCCGCAACCAATATACTGTCAGAATCATCTGCACTTGACTTTATATTACCGGTATTTTAGCGATCTGTAAACGGAATTCAAAGAAGAAATTTACCACGGGAAACACGGTCTGATGCCATTCATTGGGGGCTTCCAACACGGGGGCCAAGGTAGCCGCATCGTAGTGGATTCCTGAGTAAATGAGTATGCACCTCATCCCGCTGCCATGAGGGCCAGCAGGAAAGTGATCGACCCGGCCAGTTTCCACATCGATAGAACATATTTCGGTTTTATAATGAGCTGCAAGAATACCTAACTCAATGGCACCTCCCCACGTCGCGGGTTTGAGAATCGTGGATATATAGTCAGCAGGAGGCCTCCTAGATTCGCGATGTAAGGTTATAGAACGAAGGCGATCAAGGAAATCACACACCCTAGGATGGCTTCATTGTACGTCTCCCCGTCTGCTCGAATACCCTCGGTAACGACTGCGGGCCAATATCAGATGCCATGTGAATGACAATTGATTCACTGTACACACTTTGCCGCATTTTTGGAGCTTTAGCAATGTCCTGTTCAAATATAAGAGCGACTGAAGAAAAGAGACAGGAGTTATCATCGGGAACGACCTGGAATCAGAGGCGTTGAACTTTTTTTATTTTGTAACTCAAGAGTATTACTTACGCGATGTATAAGATAACCTCCCTCGGTCGGTACGTGTTCTGAAGTGTTTGCAGCAGCTGGCAGGGACGCAGGTATGGCAGGTATAGATGAAGTTCTAGCAGCTGGTGCTTGCCGAAACGCAGGATTCGCTGGTGGGGATGATCGCAGTGGATCGGGTGCATGTCCCGGTTCTTCATTGACAATGAGCTGATCGCCGCGAGTAAGCCCCAGACTAGAAACTGGTAATTCTCCAATCAACGTTAGACTCTGTGGCGGATACCCGTGCTTCACTTGAACAGAGATCTAAACACCGCAGAACTTGAAGAGGGCCGACATACATATTTGACGGGACGGAAGGATGTCGGTGAGCTTTCGTATTTCTTGCTGTAGATCCTGAACAGTGTAGGACTCGTCGTCAAAAGGGACGGATATGGTAGATGTGCCTTTTGGATGACGGAGTCGAACGGGAGCCATGATGGTGAAAGGATAAAGAACGAAGACTGCCGCACGACATTCATGTCAATACGTACGTCATTTCCGGCAGTATCTGGATCCAATCTCTTCTAATAACCAAAAATGCCTTGAAATTGTGCTCAATTTTGCAGTTTTTATAGGAATTACTCACGGTAATTAGCAGCCAGTTGCCTATTTGGGGTTCCGTTTCAATCCCTCGTCATCACTTCACGCTTATCCTTCAATTTCACCATGTCCGGCACAGGCGCTCGTGAAAATATCTTCGCAACGCGAATGGCCCTTACGAATACAAAGCTACGACTCAAGGGTGCACAGACGGGTCACTCCCTCCTTGCCAAGAAACGAGACGCTCTCACGACGAGGTTCAGAGCTATCCTCAGAAAGGTGGACGAGGTCTGTCGTATCCGACTCCGTGCGTAGGATGGATACTCAATCCGACTTCAGGCAAAGCGAAAGATGGGAAGGGTAATGCAGTTGGCATCGTTCTCGATGGCAGAGGTTACCTATGCGACAGGAGACATATCGTATCTCGTGCAGGAGCAAGCAAAGTCGGCGACGTTCAGAGTGAAAGCAAAGCAGGAGAACGTGTCTGGCGTTGTCCTTCCTGCATTTGAGGTCGACCGTGTTGCCGGTTCTGGTGCGTCTGCTCCGAGCTGATCCTATGTAGAATTGATGCTGATCGGTGCCGTGTAGATTTCAACCTCACTGGATTAGGACGGGGCGGTCAGCAAGTCTTGCGCGCAAAGGAGGTGTATGCTAAGGCGATTGAAACCCTCGTCGAGCTGGCGTCGCTGCAGACGGCATTCACCATCCTTGATGAAGTCATCCGAGCAACAAATCGACGAGTCAATGCCATCGAGCACATTGTCATTCCCCGACTGGAAAATACCATCAAGTACATTTTGAGTGAGCTGGACGAGATGGACCGTGAAGAGTTCTTTAGGCGCGTAAAAATATATATTCCTGCTGTCGCCATAACTTACACCATTTCAGGTTGAAGAAAGTCCAAGGGAAGAAAAAGCAAAAGAACGCTCCTCCGGAGCAGCCATTCGAGTTTGAAGAACCTCCAATAAACCCAGAGGGTCAGGAATCTACTGATTTGCTGAGCAGCAAAGACAGCGATGTCATTTTTTGATTACGGCGACGAATGGACTAGCATACATATACATGGTTTGTATTATTTAATTCCCCACGTAGCAATACCCGTCGTAATTGACTTAGCCAACAAGCAAAACAATTGCCTAGTTCCTCGCCTCAGGTTTCCTGAAAGCGAGTTTCAAAAGAAACTTGTGCAAAGGCGTCAACTTGACCGACTTCTCGTGTTCAATAATCATTTGAACTTGCAGATCGTCCATCTTCACCATTTTCAAAAAGTCCTCGTCGCTCCTGATCCCAAGGAGAACGGCCGCTGGGATGAGTTCTTCGATGCCCAATGTCTTGAAATGCACGCGAAGCATGATCGACATGGGATAGCTATCCAAAGCAGGTACCATATGCACCGGGCAGTGGAAAACCTTAGCCATCTTCGTCTGGAATAATGATGGTGACCAAGATGGTTGTCTCTGTGTGCCAGTGAATTAAAACCAAGGAATCGGACAAATATTGGAGATGGTATACCTGCTGAGGTGTAGGTGCCTGTGCGAGGTGCCGTCGAATGTAGACCTCGATTGGCCAGTAATCTTCGTAATTTAATAACACAGGTCTTTCAGTACAAACCTACAAAGGCAGTATTAATGTTGTGAATCCTGAAACAGATAAATGGGACATACTACTCGCTGGAACTCATCCCATTTGTGAGCGTAGTGGGTCTTGATCTCGTCTAGGAACATGGTCTCGGGAAAAGGTTCTACGATGCTTTTGAATTTGGTCAAGAGCACATCCTTGGTACAAATAGTCAGTATTGATTTGTTGGACGGGAGAAATAGCGCACCGTTACATCCCAATACAAGTCCATAGACATGTTCATCGCCTCTCCGAATCTATCATGCTTTGCTTCTGGTTTAGAAAGCTCCTCTAGGACATCCTCGCTTGGCCGAGGGATTATCTGCCCAGGCAGCGGAAAGGAGAACTTATACTTCTTCCTTCTGAATCCCAGTCGTTCAGCATACTTCTCGATATCTTCCCTCAAGCCCAGCGCTCGGAACGCGCTGATAGATGTGGTGTTGAAGAAATCAGTCCGTTGCTCTGGAGTCATCTGCATCACCAAGTGGAGATGGTGGTTTGTGAAGATACCATTCGCACTGAGGATACTGAGCAGGTCATCGTTCCGGTCCAAGTTGAGGAACACGGGGAGTTCGGAGGTGTCGGCTCTGTCGAGTTTGGGCAGGGCGCCGCATGAGAGGCAGGCTTCGGGCCAGATTCGCTGAGCTAGGGTTGTAGGCTCTGGAGTATTGTATCCTCGCGGCGTGCTCACATTGGAGAACGGAGGTGTGCGTGCTGGAGAGTTAGAAGACCGAATGCTAACGCTCGATGGTGAAGGACTCGCAGTCGTATATGCACTATTTTGAGTTCTAGTGAGACCAGGTGTGGACGGGGGTAGACTGCCATAGAGACCAAAAGCGGGCGGGGCAGAAAAGGGTGCAGATCTTTGAATGTAAGGGCTCGGAGTACGGAGATCTATCGGGCTGGAGGGCGATGAGCCGCCAACGATAGGTTCAAGCACTTGTACTGAGGGCGACCGACTTGACAAAATCTAGCGGATATATGTATTAGACCTTGCAGGAAGATGCAGATAAGAGCTGACATTGTGAACATCTTGTAATGCCCTGCGAGAAGAAGCTTCTCCGCCAGCCTTACGGTATCCTGGGGGCGGTTGACCGATGTATTTCGTCGTTCGGGCTCCATCTAGAGAAGCAGCCCTCAACCGTTTCGTTTCGCGACTTGAAGACGAACCGCCACTGAGGTGTGAAGGCCTATTACCACGTCGTCGTATTGTTGTGGGACTCTTCTTGTAGTTGCGGTATCTGAGAGATCTGGAGGAATATACATCCCAGTACACCTGCACAGGCCAAAAGTCATGAAATATGTTTAAAATTTCATACTTATCGAGAAGCTAATGTGCGTGTGTATCAGAGAAAGTCTCAGAGTGTTCTGTAGCATCAGCATACTTACCTTGGCGATTAATGAGTCCCACAGATGTTTCGGCTGGTCTTCCTGAAGTTTGTCAAGGGAAAGTCCCCAGCACTGAGCTTCCTGGATGCATTTCTGAACATCATGAGATAGGCTGATGAGGCAAGCATCCTGCAAAGTACCTTCATGCCATCGACCTGAGAACTGGTCATGCCGACGCTTTTAAGATAGTCAGCGAGCTTCTGTACATTCACCTTCCACGAAGGGACACAAAAATCTTTGGTTTTCTCCATACCTACAGTCATAAATGAGAAGGCATCCAGAGACCTTGGCGAGCGAAACACTCACCCTCGCAAAGAGAAACAGTATCAGGACTAAGTATTAATTTCAAAGTTGAACACTGTGATCACATGCTTGCGAAGCAATTTAGAGAGATCTGCGCGCTAGTGGAATGAATGTGTTCTTCGATTACTACATACTTGGAACATGGAAGCGTCGACTACACAATTGAAGTTCTGGTGGGAAATTCGAGAAAACTGAAAAAGAAGAAGCCATTCTAACTTTTGCATATAAGCGCACTTCTTATTCCTTGATACGGCGATCTTGAAGCAGTGACCACTGCAAGAATGGATAAAGAACAGTGAAAGTCGACTTGACTATTCTGGAACGGTATTTCCATCGGCATATCGGCATGTTATGGAACAAAAATGTAGCGACATGGATGAGATTTGTCGAATCATATGCACTGCGCCTTTACCTCGCTCAGGCGGTCTTTTTGTTAGCTAGATTCCAACGTTCTACTGCGACGTAAGAGCAGGGTAGGCTAGCTAATGCGTCAAAAAACGAAGATGGAGGTCGGCACCGGCAATCCGGCAACGGGGTGAACCGGAAGATTGTGATTTCCCCGGACCCCGCACTCTTGATTGTGGACAGCGACAACAACTCGGAGGCCCGTACGGAACCAATTATGCCTGTCTATATAGGTCGACTCTCCAGTCACATGTTGAACCTCGTCCATACACCCCTAAGTGCCGCCTTCCTTCGTCCTTGCCTTTCTCTTCACCGCCAGCCACGACGAGCTCGACCATCCCGCCTTTCCCAGTATCATGTCGCGAAACGGTAACAAGAAGCCCGTCGGCTTTGCAACCCACATCACTGCAGGCGGTATAGCAGGTGCTTGTGAAGCGGTACGGACCATCTTTCCATTGTATCGCGCGACGTGCTCACTAGGCTACTCCCTTTACAGCTAACATGTCAACCTTTGGACACCATAAAGGTCCGGATGCAACTGTCCAAGTCTGGGCGTACACCAGGGGTGAGTCTCATTGTCGCGTGCTAGCTGTGCACCGTGCTCATGAATGAGCCAGACGAAACCAAGAGGTTTCTTCGCAACCGGCACGTACATCGTACGCCGGGAGACCCCTTTGGCTCTGTACAAGGGTCTGGGCGCTGTTTTGTCGGGTATCGTCCCAAAAATGGCCATCCGGTTTGCTAGTTTCGAGGCTTACAAGGGCTGGCTGGCGGACAAGGAGACGGGGAAGACGAGCCTCGGGAACATCTTCCTTGGTATGCGATCCTCCGATTAGTATTCCCGAGTACTGTCTCTGACGAACTTCTTCCGATAGCTGGTCTTGGCGCTGGAACTACGGAGGCTGTCGCTGTCGTAACGCCTATGGAGGTAGTGAAGATCCGCTTACAGGCTCAACAGCACTCTTTGGCAGATCCTCTGGAGACTCCGCGGTACCGAAATGCCGCTCATGCAGTATATACTATTGTGCGAGAAGAAGGCTTTTCCGCATTATATCGTGGTGTCTCTCTTACTGCTCTTCGACAAGCGACGAACCAGGGAGCCAACTTTACTGTGTACCAGGAGTTGAAGAAGGCGGTTCAGCAGTGGCAACCTGATCTTCCTGAGCTCCCTTCCTACCAGCACATGATTATTGGTCTCATTTCTGGCGCCGCCGGTCCTATGTCGAATGCACCTATAGACACCATAAAAACTCGTAAGTCGACGCATTTCGTCTCCCATACAAGAGCTAATCCTATTGCACGATAGGTCTGCAGAAAAGCACCGCCGTTCCTGGTCAATCGGCGTTCCGTCGCATCTACGGTATCGCTGAGGACATGTGGAGAGCTGAGGGAGTGAGGTCGTTCTACAAGGGTATAACTCCGCGTATTTTACGCGTGGCTCCTGGTCAGGCGATCGTGTTTGCGGTATATGAGAGAGTTAGCTCGGTGATTGAGCGGATTAATCCCACAGTGTATGAGGACGATACCTATGCAGAGTAGTCTGGGCTTCTTATTGGAACTTTATTATACATTTCTATACCTATACTAGGGAATCGTGCGTATATTCTGTTGTAATAACGAAACGGTTAGCCTACTTGTTCCATCTTTCAGTTTCAGGCAGCGGTGAAAAAGAGATGCCATCATGTCACTGGATTACCTCTTCCCCCTCTTCCCCTCAGTTCTGTTTGCGCCGGTGGCAGGAAGGGGCCTGGACCCATATGTGCCTACAGTCTTCAATAATGATGTCATTGGATACCACAACTGTACGAAATGTTTGAATAGATTCATGTATTTATGTAAGAGACGAAGAGAAAAACGATTACGGGACTACGGTTTCTTAAAAGCTATCTGCAACAAGTAGCGATGCAGTAAGGACAGCTTCACCGACTTCGTATTGATAAGGAGTGTCTCAATAGACTCATCATCCATCTCAATCATCCTCACAAAGTCTTCATTGCTTCGTATTCCGATTAGCAATGCAGCAGGAATGAGCTCCTCCGTGTGGAGTATGTGGAAATGATGCTGGAGCATTGTAGGAATGGGATAACTGCTGAAGCCCGGAATCATGTGCTGACGACCAGGGCATGTGAAGTTCTGTAAGACCTTGTCCTGAAAAGAAGATGAAAATTTGGGCTTTCCCGACATCTAGAGGCAAACGGTCAGAGAGGGAGCAGAGGACGGAAAATGAGGGCTACTTGTGGGGATGTACTAGTCTCTTTCATTTGACTCCTGATGTAGATCTCGAGGGGCCATGAATTTGCGTAACGCGTTAAAAATGGATGGGCTTGAGATACCTAGGATAGAAAGATAAGTATCGTAATTTCTCCCATATGTCGGTGCATGGCATACCGCAGAAACAAAGCGACTCCACCGCTCTTCCGTGATTTCATGGAAATAACTACCGCCAGGGTTTTCTGTGACGATCCGCTTAAAACAGACGGAGATAGTTTTCTACAGGTAACATGTCAGGTCAAGACGCAGACCTGCTAGAGTAATAAATACTCACAACAAGCTCATCGTACTTATCCCTGGATATCTGCATGACCTGAGCGAACCGGTCGGGCAAACATGCTCGATCTACGAGTTCATCTTTAACATCTTCAGATGGCTTGGGTATCGCGTCTTCTTCCCCAGGCGAGCTCGATTTGGGTAACACCGATCGTCGTGCATATTCTTCCAGCCTTTTCTTCAGGTTCATCGCGGTGGCTTCATTAAGGTACCCAGGGGAAAGAAGACGGAACAACCCATCTCGCTCTTCCCTGCTCATCTGGATCAGCAAGTGGAGATGGTGACTGCTAAAGATCCCCGCCATCCTGAGAATGGAGAGTAGGTTGTTCTCCCTGTCGGCATCGAGGAACGATATCAATTCGCGGACGTAGACTTCGTTTGCTTCAGGTTGGGCACCGCATGTGAGGCAAGCTTCTGGGTAGTGTGGAAAGGATTCACCGTGCTCAACCGCGCTGCTGGTTACCAAAGGACGAGTTGGCTCGCTACTGTTATTCCCGCCTGTATCCAATACTGGGGTCGAGGTCTGAGAAATGTTGCTGGCAGGAGCGGCGGCAGATAGATGTGCAGACGCGGTGGCGCCACTGGGGAGTTGAGCAGGAATTACAGATTGGGGACGAGGACCAACTTGAAAGCAGTCGATTGTGTTTGCGCGCGCAAATGGAAACGTGGCGGGTGGTTGGAATGATACTTGGCCAGGGGGGCCCTGAATGAATACAGAAGGTACTGTGCCATTTGAATGCAGGGCCAACGACGTTGCACTTGGGTGCCTGTTTACGCCGAAGGGTGACAGTGCTTGACTGTGGTTGATCTGACAGAGTTCGTATTCTAAGCCGAAAAAGATCATCGATTATCCTAGTACTCACATTGCGAATATCTCCTAGCACCGCGCGCGTCCTGTACGGCCTACGGAAGGTGCGCTCCTCTTCTAGTTTCATTTTTTTGGCGGTGGGTTCGCTGTTGCCTCGCCATGGCGTTCGGTCTCCATTTTTACTTTTAGTGTTATTACGACGTGCCCTCTTCCATTTGTCGTTACGAACCCACATATCGAAATAAGTCTCGATGGGCCAAGCCTGCTCGAACTTGTGAAGACGAGGGTATTTTTGAAGAACCTTGAAAAAGCTATTATTCAAGGCAAGTATGGATTGTATCAGCATGACATACAGCTGCCTCAAACTCCCGCCAAGCATGCGGCGGTTGTTCGCTTCGGAACTTTAATGGAATGAGACCCCAAAGACATGATTGAAATGATGATATGCGTATATATGCCTGTAACATATGAGTGAAGCCAATAAGAGGATGTAAAGGCTACCTTGAGGTCTTCGAACTCCAACTTGCCGATGCCCACTGGTTCCAAGTAATGAAGCAGCTCACATATCGGCGTCTTGGGTGCTAAGTTGGGAGGTTTGGGGATCTTTATACTGTAAACTGGTGCGTCAGTAGAGCAAACAGAATAACAAACACGAAGCTCACGACGATTCCATTGCGAGCAAGAATCGAACGTGACGGCCTGAGAAAGAGAGTGAGGGAAGGCAAAAATTCAACAAACATCACATGCTCGCGATCTGCGCTTATCGTAACCAGAAACTTCTTAGGTGTGACGGCGATAAAATGAGATGGAATAGCACAGCATGTTCAGGCTTCTGTTACATACCGGAGAACGTATATACATGTACTTATAATACATTCAACAAAATCTATCACTAAAAGTACGTGAGAAACGCAGTGATAGGACAAAGTCGGGAACACACCTCTTCAGCTTAGCCCGTCGGTCCAACATGGCTTCAGCCAAACGACCTTCCTTACGAGCACGCTTCAGCTACAAAGGATGTCAATACGAGCATTACTCATGACGGAACCTTGAAGAGCACCTCTTTCTTATCTTCTTTGGAGGTAACACTCCGCCCAGCACCCCACGCCTGGAACATCCGACTACATGACAATCATTAGTCCAGGAAACCAACGGCAGAAATTCACTCACTTGGAGCCAGGCTCGTCAATTGTAGGAGGGACCGAGAGACCCTCTTTCTTCTTCTTCTCTTCCTCGTTGGCCTCCTTCTTGTACTTGTTCTGTATCTTGATCCAAAACCGCTCTTTAAAACCCACTTCTTCACTATCTCCACGCAACTGCAGGGCACCTCCAGCGACCTCGTCAATGCTCAAGTACTTCTCGTAGACATTCTGGAAGGCTACCATCCCGTCTGGCATAAGCACAGGCGTCCATTCCTCCTGCGGACCCCGGGCGTCTCGGTCCGAGGTGACGATGCCATGCATGTCGCAAGAGAGGAACTTGCCTTCGCCTGTACCTGTTCGCAGATTGATGGTCGGAGAGCCTGCAACGCGAGTGATGACCCATACCTGGGAAACATCCGTCGGCGTGCGCTCGAGAAGACTTGGAACCGGTTCATCATCATCTTCCGATTTCTCCTTGTCTAGGACGTGCAAGACGACACGGTTAGTGGTGGAGTTGAAATTGATAGATATTGGAGAAGGGTCGGAGGGGTGAATCATGAATGTAGGACCACGAATTTCGATGGCGTTTTCAGGGAATACCCAAGTGTCAGGATCCTTGTCGTCCTCCTTGTGCCGGCTACTGCTCGCCCGACCTTCATCATCAGCATCTCTTTTTCGTTTCTTCTTGGTTTTGTCGCCTTTGAATTTGAGCTTGGTAGAGCGAATTTTGGTGTCTGTCGACATGAGAGAACGATTTTGGCGAAGATTACGACCACGTGGGAACGTCGAAGCACTGCCACCACCTCGACGAATTTGATGCGTTCCAGTGTCAATGGCCTCATCGGTGCAGTCTAACACTATGCAAGTACTTCCTTGATGTACTTTTCCGTAATCGAAAAATAGTTGCCATCACTGGCGCAGGACTGTCCGCGGCCTCAGGTGACTATTCAACTGCAACATCGCCACTCGAATAACATTCGACAACTTTCATAGGAATCCCCCTTTCCGGGGAGCTGGAGGAGTATGGGAAAAGTACGACTTGAGCACACTAGCGGCACCACAGGTATTCACGCGTTAAAAGGCATTCGAGGATAATCCTAGCCTCGTCTGGATGTTCTATTTCTCCAGGTGGCTGGGGTATAAACGATCTCTCTGCATGATAAAAATATCCTTATGGTGAAGTAGGACCTCGAGAGCAACTCCTAACGCTGCGCACCTGGCGCTAGCAGTTCTCTGCATTCCAGAAATTTTGAAAATCTTGGCACCACAAGGAAGCTTTGTGAGCGGCTTCCAGATCAACCTACTACATATTCTCATCCTCCATTTAAGACACTTGTTATACAAAACATCGATGGTCTATGCGAGAAAGCTGTCCAGGAACTATTGCAGCATCGAACTCCCGCCTCGGAGAATGATGTATCACCATCAAGTATTCGAAATGCATGGTCGACTTTCGGATACGCTATGTACCTCTTATGATCGAATTACTAGCATGCCTGGAATCTTGGAATCTTGTCCTGCTTTATCATCTCTGACTGGCGAATTCTCTCCTGAAACACTGTCCGTATCGAAGGAAGATCTCCCGCATTGCAGTATCTGTGATGAACTACTACGACCCGGATTTGTGTGGTTTGAAGAAAGTCCTCGACATTTACGGGAGATTTGGGATGCTGTGGACCAGGCTGATATGTATCTTGTTATTGGGACCTCATCTACGGTAAATCATTGAGACACTGTGACTGTGCATTGCTGATTTCAGTCGCTCAATCAGGTGCAGCCAGCGGCCGGGTTTGCCTACGAAGTTAGCCAGCACAGAGGAAAGCTGCGGTTTTTAATTTGAATTGGTCTGAAGGCGACGATCAAGCCGACTTCCTTTTCCTAGGCCCCTGCGGTGAGACACTTCCTGGTATCCTTTTCTCTTCCCCCAACCATGTCGGACCATTAACGGCCAAGCTGGAACAAGCAACAAAAAGGTTATCAGGCTTATGGAGATGATAAATGTGTTCCTGCATTGTCGCAGCCTCAAGATGAGCACCTGAGCCACGCCCAGCGATATTCGAAAGGTAGCTTTCAATGACGTCTACCAAGGGCGGGCATAATCCACATTCTCCAAAACGCTGCAAACACGCTGCTGCACGAAAAACGTCGTACATGGCCATGCTGCCTTCGCGAAGACCTCTAGCTATATTGTCGCATGCTAATCTCAATCTGTTGAGGAATGTGGTTTCACAGCCACTGGGCCGACGGCTACGCCGTCTTTTGTTTTACATTATTTTGATGATTTTCGTATCGATCACTACCGCTTCTTGGCTTCGTACCACCATCACCTACGTATCTGTCCACGAATATACGTTCTTTCGAGCCATACCCTCCACGTTCATTGTGCCTGCCGACGTCTATTCCCAACACAATCCATGAGCAAACTGTTTTGAATTGTATTAGGAAAACACGAAATCGACCACTGCGTGCAGCAGCGTGCAATGATCATGGTGAAATGATGTGCCATCCGGTGCTGACCAGCCTAGAGTAAATCCTCAAGGCAAGCCAATAGAAAAAATCGTCTCTGGAAGACGGAAGGAATTTCAAGGTATCGGCGATGAATCCGTCGATTACGCCAAAAACCACAGTATTTTCTGCCTCAGAAAAGATAAAGTCATGATTGTCAATGCCATCGAGTATTCTGCGAAGAGCTCTGAGTTCCGCCGCGTCGGAACTAAATCCCGGTAATGGAAACCTTGGGATGAGAAAGTCGACGGGGACCAAGAGAACCCGCAACGAAGGAGAGAGAGACGTTGGTTGGGCGCACAGAGACAGCAAACATTTTCAGCATGCAGTTTGTCATGTCAGTGAGTAGATATTGGCGAAGGGCTGTATGAAACGTTCCGGCAATTCCATTCGCGGCTTGGAGCCTCCTGGCATCCTTTCGAGAAGGCTCGAGGAGCGCGCCAAGGACTGCGTAGCAAAGTCGGATTGTGTAAGGATCATTGGAATCGATGGCAATGGGAGAGAAAGTACCACTGTCATCGGCATTTCGAATGATTTTAGCCCAGACTGATGGGTGTAAATGCTGAGATTCATTCACGGAGCTGTGGATGAGATCGACAGCTTCACAGCGCACAACCACTTTAGTGAAAAAATCACTACGAGGTCCCTGCTGTGCGTAGATGGATGCGACAAACGCGATATTGTCTGTCTGTGGAGGTACGATGTCAATCCAGTAATCGTAAGCGACGCCTATCGCGCAATGTAGCAGCCGCTCGAGTTTGGCCTCGAGCCCACGTAGCGGCATAGATGCACCACCATGATCGGAGAACTGAAGGCACAGCTTGTATACCAAGGACTTCCATATACGTGGAAGCCCGGCGTTGCGAAAAATAGTTCCGCACTGCTCTTCAATGACGGGTCCAATCCAACAACAGCCTCAGGCTGTACCGCGATACTTTACATGAAAAACAGCCGGTGCGGCATTGTAAGGGATAGATCGCCTGATATTGACCGTCCTGCCTCTGATTTCATTGCTTTCAAGTCCTTCCATTCAGATTTGGAAACAGCCTGCGAATGCGAAGCGCATAAAAGTGTGTGCCACAAGCAACGAACGAGGTAGGACAAAGCGTAGCTGTAGGTGGCATGGACCAGATCGCACAGTGACGTCCGGTATGGGCATTGGGGAAAGATGAGGGGAAGGATATTTGTCATCAAGTAGGCTTTATAGGCAGCTGCTGTAATAATACCAACGGTCTATGCAAGGGACCGAGGTAAATCACCAAGCCAAAGAAAAGATGGCCAGCGCGGTGTGCATGAGGACGGGAGTAGTCCGATAATTACGAGTGCGCGCCATTTCTGCAGTCCTGCATAGCGAAATTGTCGCAGAAGGCAGGGCTCACGAGGTGTCCCAGACGGTAACTGGTGCAACCATTTCTTGGCCAGTATTGACACGAGCGCTGTTGCGAGGCTGACGCTTGTGAACCAGAGCCCATTTACCCAGACGCTCGTCGTAGTAGCAATGAAGGGCATGCTAGGGTTAAGAGAGGACGGAGCGACGATGTCCAAAGAGGCGCCACTTGCAAGCGTGCTCGACATTGATAATCTCGAACAGCAGGTTCGCGGATATTTCTGCCTAATCTGCCTGCAGACTCTGGTACGTTTGAACGACAATTATTGTGACCACTGCAGAAAATAGACCTGCCTACGAATAAAAGCTATTAGCATGTAATGAGTCACAAGACGGATAGTGCATGAAAACGAGAAGAACATCCACGCTATCTCTGGACTCTTCAATCATATTCGCATCGAAGATGGCACTCTCATCAAGATGTGTCCGAAACACCCTGGCGTTGAGACCCATCTCTTCGTACGTCACATCCTCGGGATACTTTCCTTTCATAACTGAACGCATCGCTGCCTGCAACAAAGAATGAGAACACACTGATCGCGCCCGGGTCCGTTTGAATGTACCTTTACTTATGTTACGAGGGGGAGGTACTTGGAGACCAAACTTCCTCTTCGATTTGGCAGAATGTATGCATCTATAGAGCTGCGATGATGCTTCTTCTGCCGCGACAGCAGCTCTTTTGGTCGGGAGGTTCGATTCAGACCCTTTCTCCTCGGTGGTCGTATATCCTGTGTCGCTTCCAGAATTCCCGGTACATATCGTCGGTCAAGGATAACACTGCACGGGCGTCAGAAAAAGGTGGTGATGAGAAACGGCGATTTATATCAGTATCGGTTCATCTTGCCCTGCAAACCAAACTACTTTCATTAGAGACGACACTGACCATGAGCTTGAGTATCCGAGTCTGCCCCAAACGTTTCGACTGACATAGTGAAGTCCTGTTACCCAAGAAAAAATAGATTACCAAAACTAGGATGTACATGTAAGAAGAGGATGAAGAAAGGATGATAGCAGGAAAATCCTTCAGAAGTAGAATACCCAGAGAAGAAAGGCTAACAATATAGGAGAGACATAGTATGCCTACGACACATTGGTGAGGATTGCGTACAAAGAAGAGGTTACCATGCTCACCAGCAGAGTGCCATACTTAGCTTCCACCACGTTTTCATCCTCGCCTACGTCCAAGTCATTCTCTTCGTCAGATACCTCTACTTCTTCTTCTTCGAGCTCAAATTCATCATCAAGATCATCAAAAGTAGTTGCCTAAGACAATCAGTGTAAAATCCAACGGGAGATTAGAACCGACTTACTATCACGTCTCGCGGGGTAATTACAGGTGTCCGTGGTACCAGTAGGTCTATATTGCTTGGTTCAAACTGAAAGGAATCAGGAAACCCGAACTAGAGAAAGCCAAAGGATATTGCACCGTGAACCGATGAGAATAATAGTATGGCCGGTGGCGTGCAGCATACGATACGTCGCAAACTGGTAAATGAACAGAGGAAGAAGAATTTGGACGAGTTTCGTCGCAGGCAGGCATATAAGGAGGGACGAATCTCTTGCGAGAACGATAGCAAGGCATTTTGAGGAGGAAAGAACAATGCAGAGAAAAATAAAATTTATATAGTGAAAATTTTTAGCTTTCTGGCTTCGAAAAATGAGACTGCGAAGGAGCCGAAGAATAACTCTGTCATTATCCTTTTTTAATATGCCTGAGGCCGGACCACAAACAGTCGCGAGGGCCCTCGTCGAAGAATATTCTTTTGGATAATGATCGACACAATACGGAGGTATCCGTTCGATAGCAGCAAACACCGTTCGGAGCGTTCCCGCCGATGAATGGGGCTCGATCCAAAAGAGTGGATTCAATTTGTAGCAAGCGCGTCGCAGAGTGTCTCGACAGCCTCGAGGCCGAAGAGAGACGACAGGCTCGCAGACTAAGACGTCGGGAATACGATGCCCAGTCGACATTCGGTCTGTTCCGCCGAATTCTTGAAACACATACTGTTGTCAACGATCCAGAACGCATAGGCTGTCGTCAATCCTGGACATATGTTCCTCGCTCTTGCTCCAGGTCCACAGCGATATCGTCGACAATATACAGGTAGATAAGACTCTCCCGTTGAAGACTCCGTAGCCTCTGATACTGTGAAATTTCTTGTCTTTTACATTTAGATCCCTGGAGTATCTCGCCCTGTCGCCGGGGGTATTAACGCGGAGGGTGTGACGTGACGGAATGAGTCATTTCATGTCACAGCAATAAAAGGCGCGGGACCGTGTGTATGTCGTGTTATCCTGTATCAGTGATGTACTACCACCACTGAAATGAACTGCGTCGTTCAGATGCCCATACTGGAGTGAATTATCAAGACAAGACTCGCCTTCTGCAAGATTAATATTCAAGACACGAAGTACTTGGCCGCCATTGCGCACGGACCTCAAGGACACCAACCGCTCGACACTATGGTAATTGCCTGGGCTGCAACATACAAGATTATCCTTCAAGAAACAAGACAAGAATACTGCAACGCACCTGCTGACCGTACCCGTTTTCTCTGAGAATCCTACTTTGAGGGCATCGCCTCCTCATCCCATGCTTCTGGGGTCTATTATCTTGCTGGTCATCTCCGTTGAAAGCGTCAAGAAGGGCATCCCCTGCATTCCAAGCATCTACTGGCCAAATATCTCGATTTTTGAACCGTGAAGTTGCGTCTGAGTGCTGTTGCCATCAACGGGTCCCGCCAACTCTGCCTCTCGAAGACTTGTGTGCTGCCAATATGACTCAAGAACAAGATCAGAAGCTTGGAAATAAATACCTATCTCCCTCAAGGGCCCTCAAGAGGTGCAATGTGCAAGTCCAATCCCCGTCCAAAATCGACAAAGTGAACGATGTAGGCAAGAAAGTTTCATCTAGGCCACCGTAAACTGAATGAAATGCCTCCACTGTGAGCGACGATGCTGGGGACGTGCTGGCAGTGTCGACGACCGTGGTGGTGGAAGCTACGATTGCAGAAATAGGGTTACAAATCACAACCCTCGGAACTATCGATCGCAATTTCTTGCCGCATTTCCTCTTTTATCGTTTGTCTACTCCTTCTAATGAATATTCCTTTGCTAATGGCCGTACCAATTGGCCCTCAGATGCAGTTTACCTCGCAAAAATCGCCCATGTCGATTTTTCGAACTGTCACCGTGCAAAATGCTCATTCCCGGTTCGTCGCGGTTTGAAATTTGGGTTCATCTGAGTCACCCGTAATGCCTTGTTGTTTGTCCGACGTGCCAGGCCAAACGGCGTCCTTGCACACTGCCAAATCCAATTATTGTGCCGAACCGGAGCACTGAGGAACTCGTTCAAAGGCTCTCAAGATCCTCACATTTAGTTTATCATTGAATTGCGATTCCTCTGGCTCCCTTCACACGTTGAAATCCAGCACTCAGTACGTGTCAAGCTAATTTTTCGATTCCTGACAATAATCCCTTATTCTCTAAGTGAAAGTTTTTGGCACTTTTCAACGTATATCTGGGGTTCAAACTCCTCCCTGGGAATCTCCGATTCGACGTCCGTCGTTACGGTGTTAATCGTTTGGGTGTATATTCGAGTTCGACTCTCCTCTTTGGCTACGAGGATCGTCTACCCTGGATCCTTCTGCATCCAAATGTCCCTTGGATTAGGATCTCCTTCCTCCCTGTCTACGGTTGCATGATCCTGGTGCTCTGTAAAGGAATCCCCTAAATGGTCCGCTTCAAATTTTCGGCCAAGCGGAGCAACAACTTTTTCGTGCAACTTATTCGAAATCCGTCAAGCTCGGTTTTCAGTTTATCGCTTCGCTATGAGACGTCTCCTTCCTTCACCACGCTTAAATTCCCGCTTTAGTGTATCTATGGGAAGCTGTCTGCTGCTGCGAAGCGAAAAGCTGAATATGACCAGCCTTGGTACGGGTCAAGCCGACCATAGGGTTGGTAGAGCTCCAACTGGTATCTTTGCCTTGGTCGCTTCCTAGCCTTTATAGACAATCGTCACCTATTGAGTTACCGGGTCCCTTTCATGTCTCATAATCGGTTCTGCCTCAACGCTCCACTTGCTCCCCGAGTAGCCCACCTTTTGGCCGGAGTTCTTGCGATACTTCCAACTTCGGGCGTCCCTTCAGATTAAATTTCCCATGGTGATGATTTGCCTCTGTATGCTTTCTCTGATCCTCCTGGAGACAACGAAGCTATGTTCACTCCGGTATGGATCGTATGGATATCTCGAATTGTTCTATGTGAGCTTACAATCTACCACCAGCAGAAGCGACTCGGAACCTTTCGAATCTCCCATTTACCACAGAAGCTGCCACCGACGCTAGTCGCAAGAGTGTATTATGCAGATTTCAATTTCACTGAAATTCTCGACCTCGCGATTTATCCAGCTAATGATACGCCGAGCCATTTAAGAAGCAACCGATCGCACCCGCAAACATCGAAATGACGCACAATTAACTACCGACTCAGGTTTCACTGTGGTTTGCTAAGGTGCGCACTACTATAGGGCCTATACGCATGCTGACTTTCTCATAGGACCTTCGGAGCTGCGCAAGCCTGGACAATATCAATCAACTCCGCCGTGGAGGTACGGTTCATTGAAGCAAGACGGGGACAAGAGAGCTGCGTCCGTGACCTAAACACCGATTTCTCTGGCTTCACGTATTTTCCATCTTCCCTCACCTGGTTTTGTTCGCATTATTCAATCTCCCGGTCCTTGTGGTTTTCCTGGAGCCACATTCAGTGATAAAATCAGAAATGAAAATTGGTCATTCATTTATTTGGTGAGATCCTCTATTCACCGTTCCAGTCACTTGAGCTGCTTCACTTTCAGTCAAAGCTGGCTATATTCGACTCCACATGCTTAATGCAGCAATCTATCTGTTGCCAGACGTCATACTGTCAAGACGTCCAAGGAAAATCCGCACATTCGAATTTCGCAGGGACAAGTCAGAGGAGACAAACATCTATTCTCATGGAACGAAACTTTTCCGAACTCATTCTACGGTGCCCTTTGCCTGATTCTCCAATACGTTATCTCTGTGGGCTTATAGGTTTATAAGTACTTACGTGTGTAACGTCGTTCCCCGCGCGAAGATATATACTGACCCTCAAATTTTTCAACAGAAATCAAAGAATCGAGAAATACGATACATATTCATAACCGTTTCAGGCAAGATAGTTCCCTAGCACTGCCAAATCTTTTAAGCCGCTGTCTCTCTCTTTTGTTAGCTGTAACCACTGAAACCTTCTCAAACCTATCGTCTGGCAACCTCCTTCCGACTACCCAATACATTTGAAATCTTTTGGGGCCTAGTAAGGTGTATGAACCATCAGGTATCGGGTGTTGGTGGGAGGCCGCTATTTTAAATATATGAGGTGTCATATCCGCGTCTTTGGCTTCCAACTCTCCTGATCGCGGACGCTCTTGTGTATCTCCCACGGCCAACCCTCGTATATCTCTTCTTTCGATGCAGCGTACAGGCTGGGAGCACCGATAGGCCTCCTTCTCCTCATCCTACTCAACATCCTCATAGCACCGATCCCTGTCGGTTGATGGAAGTTTGTCATTCATGACCTGATTCCACGACGGTCTCCATATGCTGTTTCCGTCCCCAGGTTTAGGATACAGAATGAATAGATCCCCGCGATATCCATCGAGCATAATTCTCTCGCGTCCAGATCGTTGGTGCCGGTGATAAAATTATATTGTATGAGCAGTTGCGCATAAATACGACAATATTTGCTCCATACCTAGATGACCCCAAAAAGACCTTTGACCTTATGCGTTGAGTTTGGATGGATTTGAAGAAGTTGAGTTCAATTGCCAAGACCGTGGTAAATCCTATCACGTGGTGCGGATTTTTGGCGTGGGAACAAAGTCTTCAAACGCAAAGAGCTCTACTCAACGCCGCCTTCGACCTCAAGACCTCAAGAACGCCGTCGTCGCCCTCCATGAAATTCTCTGCAGGTGGGTGTTATGCTGAATGTCTACCTCTCTGTCTTTTCCCGGAGGATTTTGGCCAGAAATATGGCTGGATTCGCGACTTGGAATCTGGATGACGCTGAGACTAATATAATTTGGTAGACGTCTCTTCCTCGCGGCGCAAGGCCCGCAAGGCTCACTTCGATGCGCCCTCGTCTGTCCGCCGAAAGATCATGTCCTCTGCGCTCTCCAAGGAGCTCCGCGGCAAGCACAACGTATATCTCTTTCCATCTCATTGGTCGCAGTATTTCCTCATTTCAATATGTTCAGGCTCGCTCGCTACCTGTTCGCAAGGACGACGAAGTCCGTATTGTTCGTGGCAAGTACAAGGGACGGGAGGGAAAGGTGACACAGGTGTACCGCAAGAAGTGGGTTATCCACGTTGACCGTGTGCAACGGGACAAGTCCAACGGTGCCTCTGCCCCCATCGGTATTCACCCCAGCAATGTGGTCATCACGACCATCAAGATGGATAAGGACAGGTGCGCTATGTTCATGTAAATTTTTCTCGACTTTGTTGAGATTTTCGTCAGGCGCGCAATCTTGGACCGCAAGGACAGGAAGCAAAACGCGGCAACGGATGTTGAGATGGTGGATGTGCGTCGCCCTTTACTTTTTTCCCCCTGCTTGATGCTTACGCACACCCAGTAATTCATCCCTTAGCTGTCGTCTCTTTGATATCTCTACGTCGACATACAAAAACCATCCATGTATCTATGCACCTGCAAAGATATGCCCATGACAACCACCTTCCGTTGAGTGAAAAATTGTTCGAACACAGCAAGATAGATTTTGTAGGAACCTATATAAAGTCTTTCGTTGACCCGTTGGCCCTCTGGCAACCGTTGTACTTTCATCCACCGCCTCGTATTTGTGCGATCGCTTGTTTGAAACTTCCAGCAGTCATTTGACCCAACAGCCATCTGGCCTTTCTGTCGCGAGCACTTTTCCGTTGCATCGCGAGATAGCTCTGACTCACGGTGAAGGTGACCCATATCCTCGACTATCGAAGGTCCCCTAGACTGTCTACCTGTGTCACAATCAGGTGTCGAGTTGACACTTGGACGACTATTCCACTGACACCAATACCCCAATATTGCAGCTTTTCAGCAATTCATAATGAAACCGGCATTGAAAGAAAGTCTTGAAACGGGGATGCGATGTTAGAGTTTGTTTGTATTTCTACTTTGTTACAACAGTGCGACAGCAATATGACAGGAAACGATGTTATACAGTTATTTACTTGTAAGTAATGTTCAACGAAAGACTAAAAGGTAGTGTACTGGCAGTAACGGTAACCTCGCCTCCCTTTGGGAGAAGGTCTGATACCTTCTTCTGTAAATTGGGGCGGGTGCTAGCCTCCAGCTGAGGAGGAGCTTGGAGATAGATTTGTATCAGTCCAGATGATAGCGATGGCTTCTTGATCTGACTATAGAAGACGTTAGCATTTAAAAATACGACAGGGCAGAACATACATGTCCTGCTTTTCTGTCAGCATGTCGATCAACTCTTCGACAGTAACCTCCGGGCCGATAGGCATCTCTAAAGATTCCCCACCACATACGGGACAGTCATCTCGCTTTTCGTGTTCAAATGTATACGAATAGACACCCTCGGTACCAATGAGCATAAAATAATTGTTCAGGAAAGCAGCAGAGCTCGTGGCAATCTTGAAAGCCTCGTTACAACAAGCCGCTATCGACCATGGTAAGTTTGATATTTTGGGGATGAGGAAATGAGAGCAAACCTGCAATGATAGCATTGGTAGATGCAATAGCAGGGATGATATTCTTGACCACCCCTTGGGTAAGTGACCATGTCACGCCTTCTATTTTGAACTCTTTCGCGCGCGCAGACGCGACCGTGTATAGCCAATTGATATGGTCTGGATCGTCAGTATCCATCTTTTTGTCTGTGAAAACTGATCAATAAGTCAATCGAACTCATGAGCAGGTGGCTCACCCCCCTGCACACGCGGCCATTCGAGCACTGATGCCCACTCTATGCAGTGTTCTGGAAGGCGTGGTGTGTTGGCGATGGTACAGATAGGGAAAGCGGTAGGTTTGTTCAGCATATCCAGAGAGCATTCATAACACGATGTGATTGTTGGTAGGATAACACGGGCTTGACCCTTGAAACCTAGATACACCTTAGCTTGGGAATACGCACCAATAATGTGTGTACGAACCTTCTGTGCCGCCATCAATTAGAGGCTTTAGACTCTCCGGGTTGTCAGAATCGACAAGGTTGACCAGCGTCGCGTTCATCCATCTTCGTGCTTCGACAGAATCGAGGCCACAGATGACGAGATTGAATTGCATGTAATATTCGTCATCTTTATCTTGTATCTTGCCAAAGTACCTGCATAATAGTTGGCCTTGTTGTGCTAATATTCAGAATACACTTACGGCGTGACCTTGACTCCGGGTACCCTCTTCATGATGAACTCCGCCGCCACCGTTGCCTTGGGCTGACCAACGTCTTTCGGCCTGTGGCGAGTGAGCCACGCAAGACATACGAGACGTAGTAGCGCCTACCTAAACAGAAACTGTCGATTGAGATTACTGATATCAATCGTATCCATGTCAATAACGTGGATGTCCTTGAACCCGGTGAGCGCAAGATTGGCGAGAATCTCGCAGCCCAGACCGCCAGCGCCGATGACAAGAATTTTGGCCTGGTTGCGAAGAAAGTCCTTGACCTGCGCCAGGCGTCAGTGTGGCCCGTTGGAGAGAGAAAACGCGCGTACCCCGGCTCCTGCCATGAATGCGGGATCGGTACGGGGACCTGGCGTGTCGAGTATCTGGTCTATATGGTCGTATCGCCCTTCCCAGTCCTGGCTCGCGATGCCATTAGGGTTTGTCGTTGTCGCCATGGGGTACCAGCTGTATGTGAAGAGAGGCAAGAAGGGAACGGGTATCGAATATTGATAATCCAAGTCGAAGCAAGGTTTCCTTTTTCGTCATCGTGTTTGCACGCGCCTTTTCTTTTTCCTTTGTCGTCAAATGGCACAAACAGGCTCTTTGCTCCATTATAGCGGCCACCAGCACTTTCGGAATCGCCTGGTATTGTCGATATTGAGTGGGAAGCCAGTACGAATCGACAAAATACGCTCGGACGACAAAAATCCTGGTCTTCGAGGTATATACTGCCCGTGTCTTATTTCCTCTGCTTATTCTTTTCAGATTTCGAAATCAGTCTTCTCAGGCTATTAGAAAAGGCTACAAATGGGACTATAATCGAAATATCAATAACCGGTACGCATAAAGGTGCTGAAGGCAACAAAATACTGAACTGAATGCAGGCACTGCTGTTCTACTGAAACCCGGTATCATATCCGGAGGCCCTTTGGTTCATGATTGCCCTCTATCCCGTTCCGTTGGCTATTTCCTCGAGCCCATCATTATGCTGGCGCCCTTTTCCAAAAAACCTCTCCAGCTCACTCTGAGAGGAATAACGACCGATGAACACGACCTTTCCGTACGTCAAAAACTACAAACGCAAATTGGTGCTCATTTTACTAGGCAGATCTGATACGAACGGTGACGCTGCCTCATTTGCAGCTTTTCGGTCTCACTGAAGGCGTGGAATTACGGGTACGCTTACTGGTTTGGATTCGGGACTCTCAAGCTCACGTCGTTCAGATAAAAAAGCGAGGTGCTGCTCCTGCTGGTGGTGGAGAGGTTCAGTTCCTGTGCCCCATAGTCAAGCAGGTTAAGACTCTTGATTTTGTGGAACCAGGAAAGATAAAACGAATACGCGGTATCGCGTCAGTATCCTATCATATCGACTGAAGCCACAATTCTAACTCAATCTTAATAGACATGCTGTACGCGTGAGCCCCCAATTTTCTAATAGAATGATAGAGGCATGCCGCTCTGTCATAAATCGATATATTCCCGATATATATCTCTATTCAGACGTTTACAAGGGTGACGAGAGTGGGAAGTGAGTCGCTGCTATCATCTATGTTCTCACCTTCTTACGTGATCCTCCCAGATCCCCAGGTTATGCGCTGACGCTCTTGGCTGAATCGACGACTTCGGCAATCCATTGTTCGGAGGCGATCTCTCGACCAGGAGTGACACCAGAGGATATAGCTCTCGAAGCCACTCGTTCCCTGTTAACAGAGATTGAAAGGGGAGGCTGCGTCGATCAAAAGCACCAGACGCTTGTTCTCATGATGATGGTACTCGGTAGTGAAGATGTCGGTCGCTGCCGGATGAGTGAACCAACACCTCGGACGTACGTCGTCCCTTTCACTGGTTGTCGATGAACCTAACATTTGTTCAGGATACAATTTCTACGAGACATTCGTGATTTCTTTGGCACGTCATTCAAAATAGTCCCAACGGACCCTACAGATCCCGACTGTTCACAACTGTTATATTCGTGTTATGGGTCTGGGTACGTGAATGCCAACCGGACAATCGCATGAATGCTACTATCATTCCGCACTGTATCCATATGTTGTAGCTTTAGACTGTCCTTAATCGTTACCGCAGCGACCTTCTCTGCTTTCCGATAGATTTCCTTTACTTAATTGATGCATGTCAGATGTTCGAATGAGATTCGACAGTCAACCTGAGGTATCGTAAAACCTCGCCTAATCTGCCCGCCCCTTTTCATTGTATTCTAATGTTCCGTTGAGTACGCTGCCGGTGCGTTAAAGCGGCGAAGGGACGTGAGCATCAGCAGATAGAACGGAACATTTTCATTACTGATCGTCATCACGGTGTGTATGATAGCAGCTCAACGAAAGGTTGAGGCTTCCGCTTCGTTACATCGTTGTAATTTTATATAAGTACAGGAGGTATGATCAAGAGGTGTCGTCAATAGATAACGTTTCAAAACGAATCAAGTGTATAGCGGTGTGGACCTTTAACACGCTGAACGTGAGAGTACTTCGTGGGCAGCTGGGTGATGGGACTTGCAGTTGTGATGGCCTCGACACGTCCCATTGAGTAACACCAATTCGGAGGTGTGAAGTCAACTGCGGATCTTGTAAAGTTCAAAGAAATGATCATCAACCGCGATGCTTAACAGTCTCGGGGCCAGAGTTCAAGGATATTGCACGTCTCTCTGCTTTCCTAATGGCATTGTTTCCTGAAAGAACGTCCACCCAGTTGATGCCCTTGTATAATCAGGTGGATCGAAGTTCGAATTTCACAAAGGGCCGATAAAATGACTTCTACATGATCTTTGCACTCTTTGATGAAGATGCTCATGTGGTTGGGAAGACCAATAGAATGGCATCGAACTGTCACGGAAAAGATAAGAGATGGGAACGCGTGAGGATGATAGGTTTCGCCCAGCGCCATATGAAGGTCTATTCGGAATTCAACCAGGGACAAGGTGGAGGAACATACTTTGGAACTTTCACCATGCTCTGACAACGAGCCCTAGTCACTTGCCTACCACGCTAAGTGGATGAAACATCCTCGTTTCTAAGACGTCTCAGCAGCATTCCTTGGACGAACAACTGTCAACCGAACGCACCTTTACATTGTGCACCACACGTGTGCGACATATTATATGCTCCCTTCTGCGAGTTTACGCGGTGCCAGTTCTCCTCGATACCAACAATGGCTGTTGTCGCCAGTACTTCCTCCTGCCTATCGGTAGAAAAGCCCACATACCATCCATCACTCTCCTTCCCCGACGCAGATGTAGTGCTCAGCTCCTCGGACGACATTCTATACCACGTAGATGCGTATACCTTGCGCACCACTTGTGGTCTTTTCAGAACGATGTTCTCGATTCCACAACCGCAGGGGAAATATGCCGGTGGTGATGAGGAGTCGAAGGGACCCGGTTCCAGGCCTGAACCTATCCCCACATATGAGCCTGCCGCTACGCTCACCCCTCTACTCTTGCTTCTCTTCGGTCTACCGCTCCACAGGTCAATAACCAGCTGGTCCTACGACGACCTCGAGCGAATCCTTACCCTAGCAGAGAACTGGGACGCGCAGGGCCCAATATCCTTCATCCGCGGGGCGATTTCATATCCCCGATTCGTCGAGACAGATCCCTTGAGGTTATATGCAATCGCGGCGCATTTTGGCTGGGAGGAAGAGATGAAATTGGCGGCCAAATTTACGCTGCGGATCGACATGTTCAATTTATCTGACGAGCAGGAAGAGGTGCTCGCCAAGATATCCTCCAAGGATCTCCTTCCACTTCTACAACTTCGCCGCAGGAGAACAATGACGTTCAGAACGCTCATTAACGACGCGGGACGGTTCTCGGCAGGGAATGATGATGGCTATGTTTGCGGTCGGTGTGGGGTATCGAAGCTGGATAATACGATGTGGAGGGAATTCAGAGAGGCTCTGACGCTGGAAATCGACCAAAGGCCGCTGGGAGACGGGGTCAGCGGATTGCCAGTGGGAGGAATAAGGAGCGGAGAGCAAGTGGGTATCGGCTGCATGTCGTGGGCAGTGGCAGAGAAGTGCTGGGCAGCCAGGTGTAAAAGGGCAGGCTGTGGTGCGCCAAACTACGATCGACTGACGACGCTGAAGGAGATCAAGAACTGCGTGGATGACCTTCCCTGGATGTGAAACAGATATTGTATAGTAATGTCGTCAAATTCGTATATAATGGCGTTTCTTGAATTTTAGGAATCACGGCAGCAACAAACTGAAATCGCGATGCCCACAAAATGCATGTGGTCGTGTTCTATCAAGTACAGTTCGTTAACTTTTAAATATTTGAGAAACTGACATTCCAAGTGTTGATAAGGGTTACTAACCGGTGCGACGCGCAGTAGCCATTGCCTGAGCTAATTGATGGTGGAAGATAGACGCATTTCGGCATCACTCCGGTTCGGGTTCTTCTGTTGCCGCACTACCACACAACTCTGGTAATTTTTCGCGCGTAGCTCGGACATGACTGCAAGATGTGACTACAAACATTCTCTGGAGACTGTTTCTACCTCTTGGCGCATGCTGCTCTAATGGCGTGAAATATTACTGGTGAATGCTCGGAAACATACAGAGCTTACAGTTTACTTACCAACCCTCCAGTCTTGCCGAGCCGACCCTCAGCCTATTTATACCACTTGATGGTCTTCTCTGACTGATATCTGCAATCTCCCAGTTGCACTCATGGATTCTTCTCTCTACAAAGCCTTCACCACCTCTCGCGGTTTTGTCTATCATTATCTCGTGTCTGCCCCCAAGGATGACAAACCTTATTTGCTCTTCCTTCATGGGTTTCCAAGCACCTCGTTCGACTGGCGACACCAAATATCTTTCTTCGCCAAAGAGGGCTACGGCCTCATAGTTCCAGACATGCTTGGTTACGGAGGCACCTCGAAACCTACTGACCCTGCAGACTATCGATCTTCCCTCATCACGAAAGACATTGTAGAGATCATAGACGCTGAAAATGCAGCGCGTGTCGTCGCCATCGGCCATGACTGGTTTGTCATCCTTTAGAGTCGTGATCTTTCTAAAGCTTTTACTTAAGGGGCAGCAAGGTTTCTAGTCGTCTCGCCAACTACTATCCCGATCGCTTCATTGCATATGGCTTCTTAGCTGTGGGATATGTGTTGCCTAGGTTCGAAAACAATTACGAACAATTTCTGGCATTGGTGCGCTCATTCATGCTTTCTGAACGCATTTGTAACATCATTTCCAGTCTAAGAAGACCTTTGGATACGAGATTTTCGGATATTGGTCTTTCTTCTCTTCGCCGGGCGCGGATAAAATCATTGAAGACAACATGGAGTCATTCTTGCGACTCATATACTCGCGGAACCGCAAGTCAAAGGCATCGAATTTCGCCCCCACCGGTGCATTAAAGGCGTATCTGCTGCAAGGGAAAACAGATAATCCTATTGCTTCGTACATCACCGAGGAGGTCCGTATCATTCCATTGCTTCACACTCCGTTATTAATATGATGCTTGCGTAGGAAAAAGAATTTCATAAGAAAGAGTTACTTGATGGTGGCATGACCGGTTGTTTGAATTGGTATACGGTCATGACTTCGGGCATCGACGCTGAAGATAACAAAGGTTTGTAGAGCATCACTGCCAGGGTGCCCTTCCATTCTTACTGTTGATGACAGCGATACCGGCAGACAACCTTGAGATAACAAAACCGGTATTTTACGGCGGCGCATTACACGACGCTGTGGCTCTCAACGTGGTCAATAAAACAGAGACCACGGACAATTGCAAGAATGCCACTGTTCATGAGTACGACGGGGGTCACTGGATAATCTGGGAGGCAAAGGATGAAATCAATCGTGATTTGCTCGACTGGCTCAAAACATTGTAGTCTCTTAGCATTACTCAGCTTGTGAAAATCCTGACATAGTGCGTTTCAACTCCGCCAATCTAGCCATGGCCAGTCATGACACTGAAACTTTCTCGGCTACTTTCGTTGGGTCTACGAGGCTGTTCTACTAAGCTTTCGTGTCCGATAATCGTCCTCGCGCCCACTTTACCAGAATATCTTGATCATCATTGTACCTGAGCGCCAAATTCCTACCTCCAATTGGCTCGTAATGGATATTTTTACAGGTAGGCAATACATCAATAATACACTTTACGCGACAATCCAATTGAATTCAGCCTCCCATCACTTTCCCAGGGACTCCGCTCTGCTAAGTATAACATTTAGATCCTGCGCCCATATTTTCATTGGCTGTGCCCTGAGACCCTGAAGAACACCAAGGATTTTGCTAGGACACACCAGCGGGGCCAACGAAACCATTCCAGGTCGTGTTTCAGCACTCACCGTATAAAAACTCTGAAATTCCACATACCTCGTTGAACATCTCCTTCATTCTGATCTTCGTTCCAAAATGGCATCACAACCCGCAATTCCAGACCTCACAGACGCAGATCTAGCAATGATATTCCAAGTGCTCGATGCATATCTAAATACGATGATACTTCAAGCGTTGTTACTTGGTAGGTTTTCGTCACTTTCTCAATTCTTCTCAACCTACAGTTCTCCTAGGCGCGTATAGCTGTATACTAGCTGTTACATTATGGTACATGTGTAAGTATAATTCCTTCCTCCTCTCTTCTTCTGCGGCATAACTGAGTTAAACACCTTTCACCGCAGTTCACGGGAAAGAGCACCGATACAGGGGATTCATGCTGTTCACGGTTCTCTCGCTTTACATCCTCGCCGTGATCGACTTCGCCTTCAATTGGTCCTTCACACGTACCGCGTTCATTACCGATGGACAAAATTTCTGGAGTATATTCATAGCGATGTTCGGATCTACCTCCTCGTTACGAGCTCCTCATTACCTGGTTTCTGGTATTACCGGTCTTATCAGTACGGTTCTCGCTGATACTGCTTTGGTGTGTTGCTTCACATACTCTTTCCCCCGTTAATCTGACTTGAGAGCGCCCATAGATATGGCGCTGTTGGATAGTCTGGGGCCGCCGCTGGCTCATCGTCTTGATCCCGATTTTGTGTACTATAACCAGTGCCAGTAAGTTGTGCTTTCACTTCTCTACGACGAGTGTTGAATTCTTCGCAGCGATCAAAAGTATCCAGACCTATCATGGTTTACGGGACTTGGTCGACTCTGTGAGTCAAGACTCTGCGCAGGGAACGTCGATCGATTTCACGACCGTCTACATTGCAATGACTCTTGCTACAACGCTCTTATGCACCGTGCTAATTGTGTATCGTATCGTGAGCGTAGGCGGAGCACAATATGCGTCGGGCATCCGCACATACCGGGGTGCCATCGAGGTGGTTGTGGAGTCGGCAGCTCTCTTTTCGGTATCTTTAATCATTTACGTAGCACTGGTCGCCCACAACAGCATAGCGGATGACTACTTGGATGTCATCGCCGCAGCGTTTAGGGTAACTGTCGTAAACTTATTGTCCAACCAGAACCCAGCTGACCAATTTTTGCGCAGGGAATCGCGCCCACTCTGATTGTCGGCAGAGTAGCTTCTGGACACGCTCGTCCGGACCATTCTTGGAGGGAAACGGCGTTGACTGCCACGCCCTTTGACTCCATTCGCTTTGCCCACTCTCGTCACGAGGAAATGACGAGTACGCAGGACACGGTTGGGGTTCGTGCTCGAAGTATTATCCTTGTAGATTCGGATTCCGCTGCAACTGGAAATGAACAAAAACCGAATGTTTGACAATCCCAAGTCTTAATTCTAAACCATTGCGTTCGACATGTAACTTCCTATTTGTATGTTGTACACGGAGATCATACATTTGTACCACAGTATATTTCCATCTTCAACTCCACCGAAGGAAACTTCTCGCATACTCCCGACTTTTTATTCATGATACTGTTCTAGGGTACGGTCGGGCGCGCTCAGTCATACTAATTCCGTGCCTAACTTGCTTGGGCAATCATCTTGATCGTCTCCACCATCAATGCAGTGCCTGATCGTGGTAACGCCTCTGGCACTAGCATTGACTCGCGACAATCACTTCTCTAGGCAAGTGATACACACATCAATGGTACTATATATGTCTTAGCTGAATAATTTCCCCATCCATCTCTCCAGGAACTCTGGGGTTCTGCTAAATATGCAGAGTTGGCACATACCGTTGGTCCGTTGCGACCATTTCCTTCCCGGCTGTGTTGAAACACAAGTTAGCCCTCGGTATTAAGTACAGCCATCTCTTTGCTCATGCAGAGCTGCTCTAATCTCGTAGACAGACGCTACATACACGACTACGGTAGGGCTGAGGTTGTTTCTTGAAGGGAAACGGCGCGTACCCTTACATTCTATTCACTTTTCTCATTTTCAACACGACTAAGATGAGCATCCGAATGATGGTGGATACTAATAAGTAGTCCAAATATCTATATCGTGGGTTCGCACTTTGCCAGTACTAGCCATGGGCACAATCTGGACGTCTGGTCTAAAAACAATCTTTTTCAACGAATAACATGGCAGATATCTGGTACATATAGAGGTCCTCAGACAGGCCAGGTCTAATCATACTCTCCCCTCGCCAACAACCCCAGGAAATACTGCATGAAGTTCGACTGAAGAATCAAAGAAGCTTTGTCGCCGGGCAACTCAGCGATAGTAGCTAAGTCGTGGGCCATGGCCATAAGGAAATCTTTCCTAGGCGTGGAAAGAGTCGTATTCACACACCGTTCTCTTTGTTAGAATCAATAAGGACCAGTAGCGTATGCTTACTTCACGAAGCTTAGCGACAAAGGGCCCAAAGGGGTCATCGGCTTCACTATGAGCTGCTTCTTCCTCTGCCATGGGCGGTAATATGTTGTCGTGGCGGCCTACTTCCTCTACGCCATTAGCGGGGCGATCCTGATTTTGCTAAAAACGAGATGTCAGGTCGCAACGAAAAGTAAGTAGAGTTTACCCACGGTTTTTACATTGACTGTATGATTGGAGGTGGACGTTGTGAAATGAGAGTAGAATGATTCCAAGGATCATTATAAGTATTCTTTGAAGCAATGGAAGATGAATTTTCTGGACGAAGCCCATTCCTTACCAGTCGGGTTCGGCTTTGTGAAAATGTAAGTCCGTTTCCAACTAAGTAAGCTCAGAAATCTCACGCACCTGTAAAATTAATACGATAATGTGTTGATGCTGGAGCTATCGATGTGACCGTAGTGGAGAATTGAGTCTAATGCATGGCGTCTGGGTAGGTCATGACCGTAGACCGACTGAAAACGCACCGAGTAGCCTGATATGACAAGATACATACCAAAAATACGAGCACCTGCCACGATTCGCCTGAAATTTTATCTTGTGGCGCAATACACTCTTGAGTTCTCGAATACTCCCTCTGCATCGAACCAATTGTAGACCACGTCCTTTTTTTCTTCCCTTCGAGTGCCTTTATCGATGAAGTACATCACCTCCGTTCAATATCCCGCTCTTTTGAATGACCGGCTAATAGCGCGACACCTTGGGGGGTGGGGCCCGGGGGGCCAAACAGAGTCCCTGATTGCCAGCTTCATAGTGCAGCACGCGTCGACAAAACATTGAATGTCAAATGACAACAGGTGAGCGACAGCGTGAAATTCTGCGAATTAGACTGAATATGTGAAGTCCAGGAAAGCATGATCGATGATGTTCAACATGCCAGCCGAGACTCAGAAGTGATGGTGCCCAGCGCAGAATGCAATCTAGTTCGGAGTTGATAGCTCCACTATGGAAAAGGCCAACATTTTGAACTTGTTCAGCATTTCGTGACGTCACCATTCCGTATTTCTATTTACAAAATAAATAATCCCGAATCAAACCCAAATATAGTTTCCTTTTGTTATCACCACCGGGACGATGAGTATCGTGGGCTCAGTGTTTTCATCACGATCGTCGCCCTTCCATGTCAGCAACCGTCGCGTCGCCCTCATCATGGACAGTATATTCGCCATAGGTGCAGGCACCGCCCTTCGTTTCGTCGTCGACACCGTCGCTCGCAACAACATCAAGCTCACCGGTTCTATCATTGGCCTCTGGGAGGGCGTTGTCCTTCTTCATTTCCTCCAGAAAATGCCATATTCGTTTGATCCATACGTTGGATATGCGGTCCGTCTTTTTATTGATTTTTTGGTCACCGAGAGCATTACTCGCTTGCTTCTCGTCGTCGTCTGGACCGGCCTGGGGATGGTGTTGGCAGATATTGCACCAAGTATTTGGCATGAGACGGGCATGCGCAGGGCATGGCACCGCCTCAGACGGGAGCTGTTTTTGCTGACCAGGTCGGTACCCACCTTGACGCCATTCACGAAGCCTCGCATCGTCCGATTTTCGCCTTCCCGGACGGCCTCTATCATTTCCTCAGCAGTCGGTTCACGAGCACCATCTGTCCTCACCACTACCCCGACAATTTCTCAGCCTTCATTAGATATTGCACCTGCGCCGCCTCGTGCGCCCAAGAGGCCCGTGCCAGGCTTTTTCCCGGGTGAAGTGTCAGAGACAGAGACCCAGAGCTCGATATCAGCCAGCTCGCGCGCATCCCCGCCAGGTTCTGTTTCCGTTCCAATCCATGACACGGATACAGAAAGTATGGTATCAGGCCAGAGAACATCGAGGGACTTCACATTCCCTTCTATGCCTCCCCGGGACAATGACGACCTCTACGCCTCTTCCTCTTCCTCCGACACCACAGAGCAAATGGACCCAACTACTTTGGATCCCACTGTGGATCTCCCGGAGATCGTTGTCGCAGATGAAGAGCCTAATACACCGAAGCAAGATCCCACTGTTTTCCCACCTACACCAGAATACTCTCCCTATGATCCTCCCCAGGAAGAGCGTGTAATTACCCCACCTGCATCAGAGGTTCCGGTTATTCCTGATCTTCCAGAGACTGGCATCGACTCTGAGTGGGAGAACGTCGAGATGGAGGATGGTGCGCCGACCCCCCCACCCAAGGATGACCCCATGCGTCCTCTGAAAATGTTCCCTTCTTCCTCTCGTGCTCCATCACGAGTCCGATCTGATATAGCAGCTTCCTCTTCATCAAAGCCATTGGGTATGCCTAAAGCTCAGTCCGAGGTCGATGCATCGTTTTCAGGATCTCCGTTCGAAGTCAATGCGGACAGGGATTCTCCGCCAGCAATGCCCATTCCCGTTCATTTCCCCCAGGCTCAAGTTCCCACTCCCAACGGGGAACCCCCGATAATACTCTCCCCTGCAACCGACTCGCCGGCAGACGACGATGCCCCTGGTTCGTCTGCAGCTGCAGGTGGACTCCAGCATACTCATTCAATGACGATGTCAACATCTGAATCCACGGATATGGCCAGCAACCTCGCGCGCGCTTCCTCTATCAACAAAGATATCTTAAATATCACACCAGACGACCAGACGAATCCTCCCCCTCCCTATCCCCAGGCACCCTTCACTAATGACGAAACTGAATCCCCAGAAGGCGAATCAGGCCCAAGACCGCCGACGCCGTCTAGCGACACGAGTATCAGTTCCACGTCTTCTCTCATTCAAGACGCTCGAGCTCACCACACCAAGATGGTTGAGTACGCTAACCAGGAGAGAGAGTTGCAACGGCAGATAGACGCGCTTGAGGCGGATGGCGAGGCTGGCGTAGGTCCGAAGCTCTTAAGGAGCAAGGAGCTGGAAGCCCTAAGACGGAAAATGGCGAAGACTAAGGAAAGAGCGGAGAAGAAGTTCTTTTCCGGTGAGTATTTGTGTTCTATCCGTCTTTATTGCCTCTAATCGTTTCGTGGAAGAAACTAATCCGAACGAGCAATCTAATGAAATTGACTTGACGGGGCTAACAGCGCAGCAGGGATTGGAAGTTACGGAGAAGCGGCTGGCGTATCTCCTGAGTGCAGGGAAGCTGGATAAACCATTAGTTGTTACCGTGCCGAAGCCAGCGGCGAAAGGACGTGGCATGAAGACAAAACTACGCACCGCCATGAAAGAGTGTGTCCCCGCCTTTATCTCTTCACCTTCGCACTGACTGACGGACACCAGGCATGGCATAACTGTCGTCGACGATACATCGAATCAACGCATACTAAGGATAATACTACCCCAGACGGTCTGACTTACGAACTGACATGTGTAACGTCTTATATATTTTACGATGTTTTTTGTTGTTGTCATATTCTTGTTCATATTTACCCAGTACTCTCATATACCATCTACTACATAGGATGTATTCATTGTACAATCATTTTTATTTTTTTGGATGGGGAGGTTTTGTTCCTACAAGAGAGCAGTCGTTTCTTGGTTGGGGGATAGCATACTTGTCCATATAGATTCTGTTCTCGCTATTAGCGGCACTTTTTGAACATATCCGAGTCTTAGTACCTGAGAGATGACTCCTTCGTCTCGTGCCAGCTGGTATCTTCTCTCATGGTGTCGTCGATATTCGCTGATTCGTCATTCTCAATTCCTACTTGACTATCTATCTCACAATGCTACGCCCGTATTGCGCGAGCCGTAGCAGATGTTGTTCTTCATTCTGCACTGTATCGTTACGGTATCATATATAAATTTAATACTCTCATCTTGATAACGGATTGGAATGGAACTATACTAGGTTAACACAACTTCTACATCGTCCCACCTACCTTGGTTCAGTTTGCCTAGCATACCGTCATAAACGTAGCAGTCCCTGAACCCAAGCTTCCGTAACTGTGTCCAGCGACTCCACTGTACCCGATCTAATATCTTGGTAGCCTCTTTGGATGAAGGGTGCAGCCATACGTTGTACGATAGGTCTAACGCAACGAGCAAGGGACAAATACAAGGCAAACGGTGCAGAGGCAATGCGTTGGGCAGATTTATCAGCGCCATGTGTGTTATGGTTGGCGGAAGGGTGAGGAAGGTAGAGGTCGACAAAGAACTCGAGAGAAGAATGAATGTGTGCAAAGGACTGGGACTCCATTCCTCTTCATCCCAGTCCGCCCGATCCATGCCTTCCTTAGCTGCATCAGATGATGAGTGTAGAAAGAAGCCGTTGCGCAGCGACTGGGTAGGACCGACAATTATCAGCTCTCCATCTGCCGTTCCTTCAGGTTCGCATAGAGCATATAATTTGGGATTGGGTAGAGGGCAATGCACCGCGGTATCGCGAAGAAGCTGGCAACGCAAATGGGGAGGAACAAAAGGTAGAACGTCGTGTATGAACTCGTCTGTAGGCATGGACGCAATTCGCCTCAAACATAAGAGGGAGAGCGAGGGCACCGAATTGTGCGATGGCGCCGAGAGTACGAGCGAAAGCATACTTGCTCGTGTGACACTGGCGTTCTCCTCGACCGGCAAACGCCAGCTCTTGGGCGGTTTCGGACCCGACCACGTCTGAGGCGTCTCTGCAGCGCTCTCTAAGTCTTCCGTCGCAGCAAAACCATGATCGTGAAGCTTGAATGGCAGCGTCGGAGAGTTGTGTGTCAGCCCAGCCCGAAGATGAGCCCTGGTGCGGGACCGTTGGATATTCTGAGAATGTCTGAACTGTTCGCCTCTAGCCAAAAATTATTGTAGGTCATACTGGATGAACAAGCATAGTACCTTAGATTATGTAGGATTGTGTTGACTTTGCCAGAGTCACCCGGAAGTGGATTCATGTCTCCCTACATTCTGTCATTGCGATCCCCCCTTCAAACACTGCTATGTACATACCGATAGAAGAGGCACAAAGAAAGTTCATGTGGTCATAATGTACGATGAACCTCAGTGGTGGAAGTTCAAGCTCAAGATTCGACACAGGAACCATCACATGCTTGGCCCACCTTTACTCAGTCACTGATCAGTCAGCGGTAGCGCTACAAAGCGCTACAGACCGCATACCCAACTGTTTTCTAAACTCTAAACGCTACCGTCGACTTGCAATATAGAAAGGAGTGTCACAGGACTAAGTCAGCAGCTTCGAATGGAGTCATCCAGGAAGACCGTTGGGAAAAACTGGCACGTCAATTCGGTAAACGCAGGGCCGGTTGCCCGTCATTCGTTTTTCACCCGCCCGTATCAGCCTTATGTTCCACTTTCCGTCTCACAGCAAGCTTGCAACTTTCTCACTGGGCTCTTTATCGAATAACTCAGACTTTGAAAACATTCGGAAATAGTGAATACAACTATATTATAGCTATATTTCACAACCTATTGCACATCAAGCCATACTTTACGGACTGGATGAAAAACGAACGAGCAACCGGCCCTGCGGTTATACCGAATTGTCGTGCCAGTTTTCCAAAGGTCATACTGGATTGGTAAGTAAGTTGGAACTCAATGGCCTACGTTGTTCCGATTGAATGCGAATGTTGCGATAACTCTGGACCATCATGTCCTTATGGGCGAAGAAGTTCACTACTGGCCCCTTCTGCACTTTCACACGGAGTCTCTGAAACCTATTTAAACGAGTCCATTGTGGAAATTACAGTATACGACATCTTTGGTCCATGCCTTTCTCCAGACAACGCGCGATTCCTCCACCGCCCCAACCTCAAGGGCTTTCCAGTCCTACGTTCCGAACTCCTCCACTGGATGGGTCACTTACCATTCAGGAGATCTACGCATGGCATCTTCAACAGTCACCCAATCATCGGCTGTTTGTGTATGCCCGCGAAGACGGCAGCGTCCAGACGATAAACTGGGCAGAGGCTGTAGCCGCGATATATACTGGCGCACGATTGATGAGAAGACGGCTTCAATTTGCGACCAAGCCACCGGTGGTGGCCATTTTGTCTTTGTCCGGTCCGTCCTTTCTTTCGTCGAATGTGACGCATCTATGACCATAAGTTCTTACAGACTCTATAACATATTTTGTCACGATGATGAGTTTGTTGCGTGCAAACTACGTCTTCTTCCCTATCTCGCCCCGAAATTCGCCTGTTGCGGTAGCACATCTTCTGCATAAGGTGGGCGTGCAACATGTTCTTGTTGGCCGGGATGCATCAATGCAGGATCTTGCAAATGCAGCACTTGAAATCTTGAAATCACAATACCCGTCAGATACGTCGCCGGAACAATCCCCTATTCCGGCTTTTGAGGACTACTTCCAGTCTCAATGGGAGAAAAACACTGATGCAGAACTTGATCTCCCACTGCCGCCTACAGATCCGGATTCGCCTGCTTTATATTTGCACTCATCGGGTAATTTTAAGTTTTTTATTTACCTTCCAACCTCACTCATGGACTTTGTCCTTAGGTACAACGGCACACCCAAAGCCAATTGCCTGGACACACCATCGACTGCTTCAATTGAGTTTGATACCATGGTTTGGCGAAAGAGATCTATGTGGCCTTCTATTCTCTTTTCATGTTGTGCCCTTGTACCACGGCATGGGCGTCTTACAGCTCTTATGGACCGTACGCATCCATCCTCTTCAATACAAGCACTCTTCTGATCCTTTTATAGGCATCATCCGGCTTGGTCTTTAGTGCCTTCGAACCCCAATCACCTGCCATTCTCCCGACGGCAGAAAATTTATTCAAATCTGCAAGGACAGTACAAGCCGACTTTATCTTCTGTGTCCCATCCTTCGTTGAGGTACGACATCTGCAACCAAGTTGTCAGATGACCAGCGAGTTACACTAATCGACAGACATGGTCACGACAACCAGAATACGTTGAATGGATCTCTACTCGTTCAGGCGTGGTATGTGCCGAAGCTCATTAAAATCGAACTTGGTCAAGATATTCCAATGTTAGCTTTACGGTGGTGGGCCTTTGAACCAAGAAACCGGAGACTATATGACGTCCAAAGGTATCTCACTTTTCAATCTCTATGGATCGTAAGTCTCGTCGATGGTCATCATATGTCATCAAATAGAACCTGACTGATTTAAAGGACCGAAGGCGGGCCCACGTGTCCCGTCTTACCTGGTAGGTCTTTGACTACACGTTTTAGTATTGGTGGTGCTTACCTGCGTAGCCCAGGTAGGTTACGATTGGGACTACTTCCAATTTCCTGGGTTTGTCAAAGCGGAAATGGTACCCAATGGAAATAATCTGTATGAGCTTGTAATGATGGTATGCATTATCTTAAATGATAAGTCGACTCCTTTCATCTTACGGTGCTTTCTTAGTCGAATCCTTTTTGCCAGCCGAGTGTCCTCAATACCAAGGTCAATGACGTTGATGCTTATGCAACATCGGATCTCTTCATTCCACACGCAACCAAGCCAGGTTTCTGGAAGATCTTCGGACGGACAGATGACCAGATCATACACAACACAGGAGAGAAGGTATGAAACTACCTATGACCCTCCATGTTACCTTCAGATTGATCGTCAATACTTACGTCTAAGACAAATCCGGGACCCCTGGGTATGTGACAGGATATTCATCTACGGTCCCGCTGGACTGACAACTGAATTATCAGAGACCATGCTTAATCAAGACCCTCACGTTCTCGCCTCAGTTATGTTTGGTCGCGGAAAGTTCCAGGCTGGTGTACTCGTTGAGCCAAAGCGTGAATTCAGCTTTGACCCTGCCGACACAGACCTGCTAAGTCAATTTCGCAACCAGATTTGGTAAGGATGCGTCCCCGGTCGAGTATATATTCTTTGACTATCACCGCAGGCCTACCGTTGAAAGAATGAATGCGTTTGCCCCTCAGCATTCGCGTCTATTCAAAGAGGTTCTTAGCTTTTTTGGAACACTCTTACATGTAGCTTATCGAATCCAGATGATCCTTGTCGCTAAACCAGACAAACCTTTCAAGTATACTTCAAAAAATACGGCACGGTACGCAGTCCTGTGCTGATTCCGACGATACTGACCTCTCATGACATTGGTAGGCGTCAAGTAATACTTGAGGATTACAGCGAGGAGATCTCAGACCTCTATAAATCCGTCGAGGAAAGCACACAAACCGGTATTTTGTTGCCTTTGGAATGGGATCCCGAGTCCACAAAAGATTTTGTGCGCACTATCGTTTTACAGGTTCTTTCCCATTCCATTCTTGATGACGATGATCTATTTCAACATGGATGTGATAGGTGAATAAAATTCACTGCGTCCATTTTCTCAGGATTGACGTTGATTTTAACAGCTTGCAAGCCACATGGATTCGAATTTCATTGCTTCGCGCCCTTCGAGATACGGTACAACTCGATACTCGTCAGACCACGGAGAATTTTGTTTATGCGTACCCGACAATCTCGCAACTTGCCGTATTGCTATACTCCTTAGCTCGTGGAAAACTTGATGCCGTCCATATCGAGCCTGACTCGCGAATCAACGCCATGCATGCCATGGTGAAGAAGTACTCAAAGGGCTTATCTACTAGTACTGGCGGCATGCCTCCACCGGCAACATCAGGCAAAATCGTCCTGTTAACGGGCACGACTGGCTCATTGGGGAGTCACATACTGGCAAGCCTGGTTCTGGATACCAGCGTAGACCGTATCTACGCTGTGAACAGGCCGGGGAAATCTGCACTATTAGACAGGCAACGGGAAGCATTTGTTTCCCGTGGCCTCAATGTTGGCCTGTTAGACTCAGATAAAGTGGTGCTGGTGCAAGCTGATATATCAGAAGGGACTGCTTTTTTCGACGAGGTTGGCCGACTTTCATGCTCCTTCCACCGGTATATTGACTCCACCTTGCAACACAGTTACCTAGCTCAATAACACACATCATTCACACTGGTACGACACCGTTAGTCGTCCCTCATATTCTGATCTCATTTGTCGACAGCCTGGCGTGTCGATTTTAACTTGAGCCTGTCTTCCTTTGAGTCCAATGTCCGTGGACTACGTAACTTGATTGACCTTGCTCTCAAAACGCAAGGCCGACTGATATTTACGAGTTCTATTGGGGTCTTCGTTAGTAAGTATGTCCTTTCCTTAAAACAAGCAGCTTACCATGATTCCTGGTAGATGCTTCGGAAGATAATTCACTGCTGGAAAGCCCAATCGCCCCAGAAATGGCGCTGGGAACTGGATACGGAGAGTCTAAGTGGGTATCAGAGGAACTTTTGCGCACTACAGTGGGCCTACGCTATCTCGTCATCCGCGTTGGTCAACTCAGTGGCGCTGCAAATGGAAATTGGAACGTCAATGAATGGTTTCCAGCGATGGTGCAGAGCGCTACCAAGCTTGGGTGCCTCCCTGGCGACGATAAGGTAAGTGTTTCTTGGTGAAGGGTGGAGGATGACTGTTCAATACGATATACAGGCCATCTCTTGGGTTCCCGTTCACATGGCAGCTCAGGCCATCGTCGACTATGTTGACCGGCGTGAATACTTTATCCACCTGGTACATTCTCAACCTGTGCTATGGTCCAATATAGCCGGCGTGATCTCAGCCGAGTTGAACGTCAAGCTGGTCACTTATACTCAGTGGTTAGAAGAGCTGGAGAAATCAACTCTAGACGCTGCAGCATTACCTGCCATCCGCATACTCCCACACTACCGCCATTTTGCAAAGACTGCAAACTTCAAAAACCGAGAGGCATTTGGTGTGCCCAGAATCACCGTCGGAGATGCGGTATTTCCACAGATAGGTAGAGAAGACGCGGAAAGATGGTTGACCTACTGGCGTAGCGTGAGGTTACTTTAAATCAAGATGTTGGTACAAGGCTCCAGATATAAATGTGTCGTCAGATTTAATGCAATACTATAACAGACTTATTCCTGAGGAATAAAGGGACTTCTACGGTTGGCTGGAGCCTCTATGATTGTCGGAAGTTCCTTCGCCATCTCTTCGGTCCCAGCGGGGAAAGGTAGATCGTCAACACCTCGGGGCAATACTTTCTCGTATAGACCTTTGAGCTGGTTGTGTTGGCTGACAGTCAACATTTTCTTTTTTGCATCCTGAACCATAACGTGGGCATCGTCGACGCCTGGGACCGAACCCTGCACAAATATGAGGTTGAGGTTCGTGTCAACGCGTATGACGGGAAGGTTCTGTGTTGTTATTCGCTGGCCGCCCATTCGAGCCGCCATTTTCTTTCCGGGAAACACACGGCCGGGATCCTTAACTCAGAGGTAAATGGTTGTACTTTGGACGTTGCGACGAATAGTACGTACTTGATGTTGACCAGTAGAACCCGCAGACCGATGAGCTTTGGAAACACCATGACTAGCCCTTAGACCCTTGAATCCCCATCGCTTCATTGCACCTTGAAAGCCCTTTCCTATCCTGCTGTGTGTTAGCCTCTTACAATAATGCAGGTTCTCTTAGGACGCACGAAGTGGCTATGACGTCAACATACTGGCCTGGTACAAAATGTATTGCAGACAAAGTTGTCCCTAAAAATAATCAAACACTGAAAAGGTAGTAGTCAAGCCATAACATACCAACGGGGAGATGCGCGTCCTCTGTAACGGGAAACTCTTTCACGATATACTTGGGAACAACGCCAGCCTTTCTGAAATGGCCCTTCATCTGTGCAGTCGCTGTCTTGTAAGGTTTATCAGAAGCCGCGACCTGGACAGCATGGTAGACCGAGCTGTCCCTTCGAACTGTACGAATATTCGCGGTGACTTGGCAATGGTCCAGCTGAGTACGCTTTAGTACAGGGCACCTCTTGAATTAGAAAGACAAGTACCTGAAGAACCGTCACAGGTATACGAACGCCTTGGTCGTTCCATAGAGCAGACATTCCTCGTTTACGTGCTATCAGACCGGTCCGTACCGACATTGGCGTCCATTTTGCTGGTGGCTCCACCGCCGCCGATGTGGATGCTTCCGGAGTATTTGAAAGCGACGAGCTAGAATGTATCCGTCGAAATGACGCGAAAGAAGGAAATTTTCGACCGACTTTAAACATGTCGGGTGAGGAAGGCGTTGTTGTGCCTTGTTGAGGACAGACGCCGCTAGGAATTTGTTTGGAAAATATTATTTGTACTAAAGAATTATTTTTCTAAGGCTCTACTTTCTCCGTCGCGTTCTGCCATCACCACTCACGCTCCTGACACAAATTTACTCTAATGGAATGGAATCGTGGCCTACAGATGACCGAAACATCGAGGACATACCAAGAAAGGAGGGTAAAGGCAAAAAGAAAGAGATATTCCAATATCCCAACTTAGATCACGGATTACTCGAAGCTCTGACTCTGGTTGAGAAGGGAAATGGTCTTGAATGGTCTTCCTTGGTGAAAAGTTATGGTACGCTATATTCTATTCTTGTAATGAAGCTACTTACAACGCAGTATCACAGATTCGGACCCATTTAAACTTAAGGCAAGGAAACCCGTCAAAGTATTCCCAGTGACGCGTCCGCCTTCCCCCATGCTTCCGCGTATGACACCGGGACGCAGAGCAGAACGAGGAGTACGTCTTGTTGATGTATAATGAGCCACACCTAACCTCTGCTATAGGCAAACTTTCTGAGGACACATTTTCCTGACGTTGACATTGCCGCTGAACTCATCAGGGAGGAAATAGAGATGGACGCAAAAGTCGTGCATGATAAAGGCGTGTATAATCCATATGACGGAAATTTACTTGAAACCGTCATCTCGTACGAATCTTCGAAGCCAGCGTTGCTGCACCTTGCGTTTCCAATGGGTGAACTAGGTCGTGATCTAAGTACGCATCCGTTGTACTCGCCTTCAAGAGTCATTTGTTTAACTTCCTCACCAATAGATGTATCACCTTTTCTCCCTTCTGAGAATGGGAAAGTTTTTACTCCGGCAGCTACGCCAGCAAAATCGTTTGATACACCCATATCTCAAATCACTTCACCCAGATATGATCCTCAAAATCCGGCACAAAGTAGGACATCTGTCGTGTTATATTGTTACTATACTGATCATGTTAGGTGCTTTCTTGGCTGTGAGGACTTATGGCAACACATGTGTCTTGAAAATGGGGCCCAGCGATACACCGAAGAGAATAAAGCTAGTTGATGTCGCGACCATCTCCTCGTCTGATGTAGGCGGTCGTCAAATGATTGATGTCAAGTTCCCTTCGGTTCATGATCTGCTAACTGTCAATGATCAAGGCATGGTCTTCAGCTACAGCCTCACTGGTGGTAAACCTTTCCTGTGAGTTATGTCCCTTTTTTTAAATCAAAATAAACGCCTTGAATGAGTTTCTTTTAGTGTTTTTGATCATTCTGCTCTGTCGTCCTCGTCTGAAGTAATCTCTGACGATTTGTCTGATGACTTCTGGAGACTCGCGTTGGGTTCGACCATTGACACGTGCCTTTTAACTTCGGGAAAAGTTATAAGGCAGTTGGACTCTCGTGTAGGTCCCCTAATACATTGTGAATCGTACATTTTTATGTTCATGTATTTCTGCAGGACAACGGTGTCTACAGTTCAATCTTTTCTGTGCCAAGTGAGAAAGACATAATTACAGCAGTCGAAGACCAGGATGGCCATCTAATCCGTCTATGTACGACGTCCCAACTCCTTTGGATCGATGATAGAAAGCCAGGGAAGCCAATTCTTGGATATAAACATAACCGATCATTTGATAGGACACTCAGAACCGATACCGTTGCCTTTCGAAACGGTAAGTCAATATTCGGCATGCGCCTTCATTTATTTTCTGACAACAAATTCAGCGCCTCTCACTTTCTTGACATCACGAAAGAATGGGATGGTTCAAGTGTACACAGTCTCTCACTCAAGTGAGAATGGACTCATTCATGCTAATGGGCTCCCGTACTGTTTGACGTCGGCTACCGATTTCGAAGATTCTCTGACTGGGCAGTTGTTCGCGCATCACCCATATCTAGGTTGGGATCAATCTTTCAGTCTATTAAGACTGTCCAGACGCGGTGCTATACAAATGATTGAACTGGGCCACTCGGATGAAATAGAGACACTGACCCCAAATTTCGAGTGGTCGGATGATGTCAAAGAGCTGGACCTCAATGCCTCGACGCTACGGCCAGACATAGGCCCTCTCGGTAACAGAGAATACATGGAAGTCGACTTTTCTGAGATGTATCATCGTAAGTCGTACTTTTCCATGAAAGCTAGACAGTTAATGAACGATCCATGTGAAGATCTTTTCGTGGAGAGGACTAGACAAGATGAAGAAAACGAAGAAGAAAACGTAGAAGACGTGTACGACCTCGTGGACCGTCTGCCCCTCTTTTGGCAAGATACGAATGTTCCCATAGAGCATATGTTGACTACGTGAGGTTCATCAATAGTGAGATCTGACTTTTTTCTGACATTTGTATTCTTCCCAGCTACGATATAGCTTTTCGAGCAGGAGAAGATCCAGATGGTGCTTCCAGGGCTGATTTTCTGACAGGGAGTATCATCAACTCGACCAGAGGGTATCGTGCGTTACAGCAAGGGCGCTTTTCGCCGGCGTCCTTGAGTAAAGGTTCTGCATGGCACCACAATATCGGTCCTACCTTACAGGCTCTTGATTCTACTATGCATCGCAACGTGGAGGATATACTTGAAAACTTACGGAAACATGACCTCGCCCACAGTCCAGATCGCACAGCCCAGTCTCTAAGAAGAGAGGGCAAAGCTCGAGAACAGCTGGCTCTTGATTTGGCGCTTTCGCAAGACATCTTTTCTTGTCAACCACTGAAGCCACCGGCCTCTGTGCCTGATGACCTCGAGACCATGACGGAAGCCCTTTCTATCGACAACAAACCGCCTCCGGTGGATTTCAAGTATTTGCGACCCAGGCCGCAGAAGGAAGCAAGGGAGGAAGGGGGAGATGATGATCCAGAGATGGCGTGTCCCCTTGGTGTCCGATTGTTGCTGAAGGAATGGGACGCTGGGGCGGACCCAGACACTTACGTTTACGCGGACCCTTACGGCGATCCGACGGAGGAACCCACAAGGATTCAGCTCCCAAAACCTAAATCAAGTTTGCCGAAATCGACACAACCCAAACGTCCTCCCGTCGTCGTGGCATCGAGTGCCATGGTTCCACTGGTGCAGCCGGCGTCAAGCCGAGGGACGCTTTTCCCTCAGTCGCAACCAGCCGTTGTTCCCGTGCTCAGGGCGATTACCCAGTCTCAAACATCTACCGCCTTCCCAACCACAGGTTCTCAAGAATTAATGACCAGCACGCAGGTTCTTCCTGGACCACATGGAGGTCGCCCGCCCACTGCAAAGAAGAAACCTGTAAAGAAGAGACTGGGTGGTTTTTGAGCAAAGTTCCGATGGGCAAGCCTAGGCTTTCATTTACGTTCATTATACAGTCCGTATCATACGTAGCAACATAGATATTTTATACATCTTCCCACTTACCTGTATGAATTCGCCGCAAGTCGATTCACTGGAACGACGAAAGAAGCCGAAGAAGCACAGAGCAAGACGTCAAGTGATCTGGAGGTCGAGTTGCGGTGACCGTGTTCTGAATTTGCCGGTGTCCAATCCCTCACTCCTTCCTTGATCCCTGCGCCCGACGGTATCACATCGATCCACCTCGTAGTTTTTTTGCTGTCGCGTAGGGCATGCAAGTGAAACTGGACTGACGGCCAGCCCAGTCAGCCCGCCCTATGGATGGAAAAAGGCATGTATTTCATCCCTTTTTTCCACCTTACTGCGACTTCATCGTGGTCCTTGCAGAACATCGAATCTTCCGTATGACTCGGCTGCATACAACGACTTCCTTCGCCGTATGTCGCCGTCGTATTGAATGGCCAGGTCGCTTATGTCTGTGGTGCAGGGAATAAAGCAGTTGTATGTGCGCTGTCCGCGAGCTACATTTCCACCTTTGCGGGCTATCCAGTGCGTCTCAAGTCTTGTAATTCTCATTCATGATTAACTTGTTTCTTCCAGCTTGACTCTCTCAAGTCAAGGCTACAGACAACAAAAACGCCCATCAGTGTGTCGAGGCTTGCTGCCGTCGTGTATCGGGAAGAAGGAGTCGTCGGGTTCTATCGTGGCATTTGGATACCACTCATAACGATTTCCTTTGTCCGTGAGTGCACTTTTACCCGTCCGCTCCCTATTTTTTAAGTGTTTGCAGGCGCCGCAAGCTTCACTATCTATACTCGTACCAAGGAGTACTGTCGGGATCATAATTATCTAGCTCGTAATTCTATAATCGATGCCTCTCTTGTCGGTGGTATCAGCGGGGCGATGTCTGGGGCTTTGATATCATTTGGAAGTGCTCGTGAGTGGTTATTCCATTGCTGCTCTCCTGCTGCTCATCATCACATAATAGCATTTGAGCTCGTCAAGGTACATAACTCCTTCGCCCAGCCTTCACCGTCATAACCTTTATTCGTAGGTTCGACGGCAATTGGAGTTTGCAATCGCTGCTAGTAAGGGTGTGCAACTTACCAAAGCGCCGAAGACGTGGGAAGCAGTAAAAGAAATATTTCGAACAAATGGTATTACTGGATTGTACACGGGTTTCCGCATGCATTTTGGTGCGTCTGCTCCTCTACAGAAGCTTGCTGCGGCTCAAAGCGGTAACATCAGTACGGGATACCACCGGAACGGCACTGTACTTCCTCGAGTACGACGGAATGCGGCACCTCCTTGGACGGGAAAGATCAGGAGATCAAGGACCGACTCCTGCCTGGCTGCCTATCCCTGCTTCGATTGTTCCGTTCTTCTGTGGTTCACTGGCCGGTGTAAGTCTAACCTCGAATGAATCAAGCTGTGACTAGCATATGACGGTGCCTATAGGTATCTTCATGGGCATTAATCTATCCTCTTGACGTGTAGGTCAAATCATCAATCACTTCCATTGCTAGATTAACTTTCTCTCAGTGTAAAGACGAAAATCCAGCAGCGGTCTTTGGCTGGTGAAAGATATCGAGGACCGTGGGAGACACTGTATCGTCTCGTCAGAGGTCGGTTCCAACTTTATTCGTGAAGACGTGACTGAAATATATGTTCAGGTCCCGATCCAAATAATCCCAAGCCGCTACTGGCAGGTGTCAGCAGGATTTATCGTGGTCTCGGTGTCAGCGCGGTGCGAAGTATCACTACCCACGGCCTGCTTTGGACCTTCTTTGACCTCGTCTCGAACTACATCGACCATCTACCGTGACTGGTTCTCTCGGCGCCTATAAACTACCGCAAACTACAACTTATGTATCAAGTATAGTGTATGTATATCCGATACGCTCTTGTGTTCCGCCAGAATCGATGCAGCAATCCAACGAATATAATCCTTACATCCTCACTCCAGTACTGCATCATCTCCGCCGGGCCACCTGCTGCCACCTGACAGCGTGCAAGATGCCTTTCATGGTTAAGTCAAATGGTAGAGTCGATCATCCTTTTGATGGCAGCGATCACTTCGTGCAATTGAAAGATCATAGTCGCAGCACAACGGATTTAATTCATATCAGGGTTCAAATAACCTGAGAACCATCAATATAAAAATAATGCTCGATGTCACATTGCTTTGACCTGCTCCGACGCTCTCTGCCGCAGGCTCAACATGAACGGACCAGCACCGTTATGCATTAAGAATCGGTCAATAACACTACTTTGTTTCTACAACGCGTCTCTAGTATTACCGAGCTTGAACGTAATCGTCAATCTTCAATAGCAGACAGACAGTCTCTGTCGAAAGCTCTATAGCACTCGTTGAGACCAGCAGCGGCTGGACGACATCCTCCTCAAGGATATTTGATATGAGTCCCTGACGCAAAATTAAGGATTGTTTGCCAGATGTATAACTCCTTCAAAACATACCTTCCGGACGTTGATTCCAGCGTTCCGTTCTCCTAGTGCGTGTCGGTTGCGCAACTCAGTGACGATAGCAATGGGGTTAAGCCCGGCATTCTCAGCCAGCGTTGTTGGTATCACTTCAAGCGCATCGGCATATGCCTGGAAGCAGAAGGCTTCCATGCCTTTCAGTGAATGCGCGTATTGAGAAAGAAGACGGGAGACGTGTATTTCGGGCGCACCACCCCCACCAATTAAGGCACTAGAAATGACCATTAGAACGTCAGGCTCGCGAATCATCGAAAAGCTCACCGTTTCTTCACTAGACACCTCACAACGCACAGAGCGTCGTGCAAACTACGCTCGCATTCCTCCACGACGATATTGTTTGCTCCCATGGCCAGGACGCTGACGGTCCGGCCCCGATTTTTGATTCCAGTAATTCTGACCACCTTCGGGCCGGAATTCGAGGACTCCTCAACAAGGTCAGCGTATCCTAGTTTGTCCTCGGTAAAGGCCTCAATGTCTGCTACCGGTTTGCAACCTAAGCTCTTCGACAAGAATTCGATCTCGTCTCGCTCTACGTCCTTGACAGCGAGAATCCCAAGTTTTTTGAGGAAGTTGAGGGAGATGTCATCAACTGCGTCCCGTAGAATAGATTTTTGGATCAAGAGAACGTTGCATCCTGCTTTCTTGATCTTTTTGCAGATATTTAGGAGATATTGACGTCCTTCTTTCAGCACCTTATCCATCTGTCGATAATCGTTGATCACAACCGTGTTATCCATCTATATCGCAGTGAGAAATCAAACTTGGACGAGCAGGCACAAATACGAACATCAGGTTTTGGCGCACTGAGCTGGAATTGGACGATGGCGATTTTGGCTTTCTCTATCCGCGTAGGACCACCTGCCGAGACGATGACGTTCTGGTTCAGGACCACGCCCTCTATCAGTTCCGTGTCTTCTATCGTGCCTCCGACCTTTTTCACCACGCGGATATCACGTAAATCGACATTAGAGGATGTAGGAGTGACAAGACGCGTTACTGCTGCTACAGCGATGGGAGCGAGGGTCGACGAGTATTGCGATACGATCTTCAGAAAAGGAACGATGAAGATTGATTACAAACAAAGGATAGCTGACGGACCTTTGAGTTTAATGAAGTGCTCGCTGCCCGCAATAAGCTAGCCTTGTCGTTCAAGTCAACCGGCGTTGATATTTCCGTCAGATATTCGACGGCTTTTGTCGAGGCCTTGAGGAAAGATTCGGCGATGATGGTGGGGTGAATGCCTTTTTGAAGCATCCTCTCTGCTGCACCCAGCAAGCTTCCAGCAAGAACGACCACGGTTGTGGTACCATCACCGGCTTCGACATCCTGAGCGGCAGACAAATCGACAAGCTGTGCCGAAAGTCAGAGCAGACTCGATGCTAAACAAAACGGAGACTCGCCATCTTCGCGGCCGGATGGAGGGCCTGAATGCTCTTCAAAATGGTTGCTCCATCGTTCGTCACGATGACTTCGCCTTTTGCGGTTTGGATCTGATCAAATAAACGTTACGGCTAGCCATGCAGAAATTGCTGTACGACGCACCATTTTATCCATCCCTCTCGGTCCCAGGGACGTCCGAACCGCATCGCTGATAGCTGTATATGCGTTAAGAAAATGGACACAGTTTAATTCCAGTGGTAAAAAAACCTTTTGCAGCAACCATATTCGATAGCCGAAGTTCCATGGGCTTTCCCTATCAGAAAGCGAGTCAGGTAGAGCGGTTAGATGTGCCAGATACACGCATACCTTGTCATTGAAGGCAGCATTGGCACCAGAAAGATTTTTGGTTATTCCTTGTTGCCCTGCTGAAGGAGATTTCGAGGCCATGGTGGTAAGAACTTGGAAGAATCGAGGGTAACGTGACACTGCCCAACTTGAAATGACGCGCGTCGATTCAGCATTCAGTGATCCATCCTTTCCTCTTACTTCCACCACCATTCACTTTTGTCACCATGAATTTTGTACGTCTGCCTCGACATTGAATGTCAATTCCTACTAACTCCTTGCAGAATAATCCTGCTCAATTATTTGCTCAGCTTGCCGGGTATGTCCCTCATTACCATCATCTGAATCGGCACTGATCCATCACAGAGGCATTCCTTATGCGCAGCCCGGACACAGTCCGCCATCTGCTTACGATGAGTACCTGAGGGCGTATAGCGTGGCGATGCTGCCAGGACGAGAACGAGAGAATGTCTCTTACGGGGGCAAGAGTGCGTTTCATATCTACCTCTCCTCTTCGACATCACCACCAATCAAAAGTCTACAGTCATAATGCCCCCATCGGCCCTTGCAAATCTTACCAATATGGATCTAGAATCGCCTTGGATGTTCCAACTGCGTAATCCCACCAATCCCGCCGCCTCCACACACGCAGGTGTGCTCGAATTCATTGCTCAAGAAGGTGTCGTTCATTTGCCTTATTGGATGATGAAGACTTTGCGTTTGAATGAGGGCGACCCTATTCGGATTACTGGAGCAGAACTACCAAAGGGCAAGTTTGTCAAGTTGCAAGCACAGACCGTTCACTTTTTGGAGATTTCAGACCCTAAAGCTGTGTAAGTCTTCCATGTCCTGCGTGTACGGCAAGCTCATTGTTCGGTGGTCAGGCTTGAGCAAGCCCTGCGCAATTTCTCAGTATTGACACAGGGCGACATCATTGAAATATGCTACAACTCTATAATATTCGGGCTTCTTGTCATGGAAACCAATCCGGGCGGCGAAGGGATCAGCGTTCTAGATACCGATCTTGAGGTTGATTTTGCTGCACCTGTGGGATACGTTGAGCCCGAGAGGCCAAAGGCAGCCCCTCCCTCCACCATGGCGTCGAAGCTCAAAATCGATCTCGACTCTGCTTCTCCAGGTTCTTCGCGGCCTGGATCATCATTGAGTGGTGGCTTTGCCGGTACGGGCGCTGGATCCACCGCGGTCAGCAAAGACGGTGACCAGTGGGAGAGCTTTAAGGGCAAAGGTGAAACGCTGGGTGGTCGAAAGACGAAGGGAAGAGGTATAAGTCACCGAAAGGTCGAAGAAGTGGCAGAAGGAAGCAAAATTATAAAATCCGAGTAAGTTCGTTTGTTTCGTTATCCTACCTGCCTGACACGACACCCTAGTAAACACCGTATCGTGTCTAACAGCACTCTGGATTCTGATGTCAAAGTCCCGGCCGCTTTGAATCTACCTTTTGGCAAGCTATTTTTCGGATTCAATGTAACACCATATGTCCCCCCAGCCGCTCCGACAGCCTCAAACTCCCCTACTGTGGGGTCTCAGGTAAGTCGAGTTGCATGCGAAATGCGTACATTACTCAGTTTACTCTCAGGATACATCTTTCTCTGGTTCTGGGCAGACACTAACTGGTAGAGGTTCAGCCCAGTCTTCGGCTTCAACATCCAAGGGTAAAGAGAAGGCCACCAAGGAAAGCTCCTCGTCAGCGTCTTGGAGCGCACTGGGATCTGGGCAAACTCTGGGCAATCAAGCTCCCAGAGAGCTCGGTGTTGTCGGTGCTGGAGGTGCGCGAGTACCTCGTATACCACGGAGAAACAATGCGCCACCACAGCAGAAAGCCAGGAGTCCGTCGCCTGATTGGGGCGTGGATGATGATGATGTTATTATGATTGACAGTGACTAGATTGAATTATCAGATTTTGTATGTATGTATAAGGCCCTATTTTCTTGTCGTGTCTAGATCATGCTAGAAAGAATAATGTTGTTTGAAGAAATAAATTGAATGAAATTGCTTGTTTTTGTAACCGGAATAACCGACGGAGTAATGTCGGCTGTCGGCCCGTACTTGCTCATCTCTACACTTGTTTATGGCCTCATCTCAGTCGCCCGGGATTGAGCCAGCCGCAGATGCTATCGATGGCCATCGCGAAGAGGAGGAGAACTCCTCCGGCAGCGAAGATGAAGGTCATCCATTAGAATCCACATCGACGGCGCCCTCTACCGGTCAGACGAAGAAGAAGAAGAAGAAAAAGTCCAAAGCTGCGAGAGCCCTAAGGGCGCTCACTGGAAAGTCTGAGATACCCCAAGAACTCGTTGACCGCGTCTTGGTTCGAGTTCGCGAGGATGGAGGAGCTGGCAGCGACGAAGCGACGGCCGCCGATGTGCGGGAAGCGTTGGAGGCGATGAAAATCATGGATGTGGTGAAGGGCAAGGCTGGTATCGGGGGCATTAACAGGAAGGATATGGGAGAGCATAAGGTCTGTGCTGTTCTCTGCTTCCGGTACTGCTGGCTCACGACGATGCCTTTAGTTCTGGGCGACACAACCAGTACCTCAACCAGGCGAGGGGCCACCGATTGAGGACGGGTACATCGAGCCTTCCGTTCCCCGGGACCAAGTCCGCCAAGAGCCCTACGTTCTGCCTAATAGCTTCGAGTGGACGACGCTCGAGATGAGCGATCCCAACCAGGTCCGTATTGTGGCCTCGTATAGGCGCATCAGCTTACGTGTCTCCAGGCCAAAGAGGTGTACGACCTTTTGTCACTGAACTACGTTGAAGACGACGAGGCATCGTTCCGATTCCAATACAGTGCCGAGTTCCTGCAATGGTGCGTGTGCCGTTGGAGATTTTTGCATCCATCTCATCTCACGGCAGGGCGCTTCAACCACCTGGATACTTCAAGGAATGGCATGTAGGCGTCCGTGTATCATCGAACAAAAAATTGGTGGCCTTCATCTCTGGTGTGCCCTTGGCCCTCCGCGTCCGAAAGAAGTGAGTTCTATCACCGTCATCGACAGACCCTTACTGACGCGTTAACCAGCGTCTTCGTGGCATGCGAAATCAACTATCTCTGTGTTCACAAGAAACTGCGTTCGAAGCGGTTGGCGCCCGTGTTGATCAAGGAAGTAACACGTCGAGTACATCTCGAAGGGATTTTCCAGGCGATATACACGGCTGGAGTTGTCGTTCCCACCCCAGTATCAACTTGCCAGTACCATCATCGCGCCTTGAATACCACCAAGTTGGTTGATATCCACTTTACGTCTGTCCCTCGGCACATGTCCCTCGCCCGCCTGATCAACTACAATAGAGTCCCCGACAAAACCACACTTCCTATCCGAGAAATGGAGGAGAAAGATGTGGAGCAAGTGGCAGATTTATTCGCAAGATTTATGCTACGGTACGACATGGTCCCAACTATGACCTTTGATGACGTCCGGCATCAATTTTTGAGCGGCAATGGAACGGGAAAACTTGGAGATGGGGGACCAGGAAGGCGCGAGAGGCAGGTCACTTGGTGCTATGTTGTGGAGGTAGTTTTCCTCTTGAATTTAGCCTTCAATGACGCTTTTGACACCCATACCTCAGGATCCACAAACCCACCAAGTCACTGATTTCTTCTCGTTCTACTCCCTCCCTTCAACCGTCATCAATAGCCCTGGCCCTGGAGTACTGCAGGCTGCTTATCTATACTACTACGCCAGTGCCACAGCTTTCGAACCAGGTGCCGAATCGGATGGCAGGCTCAAGAAGAGGCTACAACAATTGATTACTGATGCGCTGGTGATCGCGCACAACGCAAAGTTTGACGTCTTCAATGCTCTGACGTTGATGGATAATATGAATTTTTTGACGGATCTAAAGGTGCGTCGGGTATCGCGCGAGCGCGCACACACGCGTCTGATTTGTTTCTGACACATCAAACAGTTTGGCAAGGGCGATGGATTTTTGAATTTCTACCTGTACAATTGGCGGACGACGCCTTTGGCCGGTATGACGGCCACCGAGGATGCTGGTGCCGGCAAAGGTGTCGGAGTAGTCATGTTATAGATAGCACGATGATACAGGAAAACTGGAAAACTGGATTTATTGGCCACCTCTGCTGATATACAGACCTCGATGGAGCCGGTGACTACGGTCCGGGTCTGGAGTGGCTCCTAAATATTTGTTTAAGATCTAGGCCCCCACTTTCAAAATTCCTACTCCTCTCCTCATTGCGACAGTATGCTCAGTGCGTCTGAAAAGCTAACATTTCCTCCAGAGATTGTAGATCTCATAGTCTCCGAAATCTGGAGCTCGACAATGTCCTCCAAAGATCGGACCCATTTCATGACCACCTGTCCATTGATAAACAGCGTCTGGCAGGACGTCTATGCTACCCACTCTTGTCGAGATGTCTATATACCCACCGCCAATTATCTCCAATCCTATCTCTGTGCGATCATACAGTCACAAAAGTCGGCTATTTACGGTAGCCGTCTTCCTTCATCTGTTCGTACCATGACATGCTACGTCGACTTGACCCGACTGGATGAAGAGGCAGCAAAGGATGCTTATGTCCTACTAACCAACTTGCCCAATTTTGTTGGATTCCGAGCTTGCTTCGCCTCTCTCCAACGACTATCCTTCAACCTTCAGTTCCCCGCCTGTTACATCTTGGGGATCTCTGGGGTTATTAACACCAGTCTCTGCATATTTCTGGACCCAGACAGAAATATAACAGTACACAGAGCAGACTTCCATGTTGAAGTCCCGGTTCATGCTCCCAGGCTGCAAGTCCCGGTAATAGACAATATTGTTAGGGCTATGAGCTCTGGGTGTAAAACCACGCTTGATCCCATAACGATGATAAAAAATGAGAAAATCATCGATAGGGGCACAAAAAGATATTTTCACGCTTCAGCTCCATGGTCTGAGCGTCGAGGAGACTTGCATTATTACTTGAATTATTCTCTCTGGAGAGCAGTGGCCATGCCAAATAGCTGTATGTGCGTCTATCATCCCTAGTTTGTGGTCCGACTAAAAGTCTCCTTGCTGCAGCGTACAGGACGCTGTTGGAACCGGTTTCTAGTCTCGTATGGAGACTGCTGCTTCAACAGTCCCTTCCCGTCAACCACCCTTACCAGTGGGAACTGAAATCTGACTTCGTGCCGTGGGGTTACATTACTGGTCAGATGCTGTCTGATAGATGAGGAGATGCTCCATGTCTTCAGCAGTGGAAGTGCCGGCCCGGTTCAGACATCTCACACTCTTTGTCTTGCTCTTTCACCATGACTACGTTTCCTACAGAGCTTGTAGAGATAATTGTATACGAGGCCTGGCACTCTGAAATGCCGTCATACATCCGGAAATCGTTCATGACTACTTGTCCCCAGATAAACCGAACCTGGAAATCCGTCTATGCCCCTATCGCTTCTCGGGATATATACATCACCAATCTCGCATACATATACTACCTATGCGATATAGCCCGGCTCCGAAAATCTATCATTTACCACGATTTCATCCCCCGACTTACTCGCTCCATTACTTGCTTCATCAACCTCCAAGAAGAACTTCACGCAATGGAAAGACCAGTGAAAAAAGTATATCACTATCTCCTCGGCCTACCCAACGACATCGGCTTCAAAACTCTCTTTCCGCTCGTTCCATATATTTCTTTCGTGTTGAGATGGTCCACTGATGGGCATCGGAATCTTGATATTCCCATTCGTGTCTGCTACCGCAGGTACCTATCTAAGGTCACCGAGCGCGGGAGGACGCGAATGGACGTATATGTCTCCGTGGTTGACCCTGACCCTTCGCCGAGAATACACGAGTTAACCTTGGTTTCCGCAGGGATGACATTGAGCGAAATCGGTGTCCCTGGAACCGCGCTAACCTTCCTAACTACATGCGAGAATGGTTGCTTAATACTTGATGGTGTCCGATATTTCTCTCAAATCATGAGTGGCCGTCGGCGCGCACAAGGGGATATTGGGGATATCAGCCGGTGCTTGTGGATGGCTTCCAAAGGGCATCCCAGTACGTAGATGGAGCTTCTTCCTTCTGCTTGGTCTAACATCCACACGTCTAGGGTTGGGGTGTCTTACCACTTTTTTCAATAACTTGGAATACAAACGGGTGCAGCGGTCCTTGCCTCTTGCACACTATGACATCAAGCAGTGCTATCGCAAATCTTTATGCGAGCAATGGTAGGGAGACTTGGTCTGAAGGAATCATGGAACATACAGCTCAAATAAAAAGATGTTTAAATGCCTTTACGCTTAGCGGTGTAGTTCTGTCACAGACCTTCAAGGAGAAGAATCAGCTCACACGACAACAATTCAGATTTAGAGCTCCGGGTTTAAAATGACGCTTGATCCCGCACTGAGTGAGAAATCACTGATGGGCGAACAAGATATTTTTATGATCCAGCTCCATGGCCTGAGCGTCGAGGAGTCTTAAACTGTTGCCTGAACTAGTCTCTGGAGAGAAGTGTTCATATGTAAGTACGTGCATGTCGCAGAGTCCTGTCTTCAACAGTTACCAGTGGGAACTGAGGTTACATTATTGATCAGAGGCTATCTGATAGAACTATGATAGCAAATGAGGAGAGGGGTTGGATTATAGATTTTTTGGTTATATCTTCAGCGGTAGAAGTAGCTCATGATGTCAGCGATTCCCTAGACCGCTTAGTCGCCATGCAGCCATGCTGTTGTCATCGATGAGCTTTCGGGTAACCGATAGATAGCAGACCAACCCACCGCCTCATGAATGAAAATCCTGTCACAAACCTAAATATCCAAAATGACAGAGATGCTACGAATCTGTTTGGAGAAAGGATATGACTCATTGAAGCTGCGATTTGTTTTGTCATCTGTATTGTCGTCAAAGCCCGTGTGTGTCTCACTGCAGCCCAGGATTCCAATTCGTCATCCCTGTTCTCCGAGAGACTCTTTTTCAGTGCCGGCGCCAAGAAGACCGCATCTCGAATACCAAGATTCATCCCCTGGCCTCCAAAAGGTGAATGTGTGTGCGCTGCATCACCGACAATTACAACTCTGCCTCCCGAAGACCCTTCCTCATTATGCAAAGGCTTGAAGAACGTACCAGCGATGGCGGAACTTGTCCTGTACCTTGACGACCATACGGTTTTTGCGATGTGGATGGGCTGCTGGTTCACGGCTGGATCCGAAGACATATGAGCGGGTCCTTGGGTGTTTAGGAGATTTTGAAGGTACTCCGTTGATGGATTAGAAGGTGGAGCACCCAACGACGCGGGAATATTGAAGATGATTCTATGTACCATGTCGTCTGACGATAAATTGGGGTGATAGGAAGGTAATGGGAGCATCCAGAACACGCCCGAGGGTGAGACATGAGCCATCATGCAGTCGTCTGATAGAGAAGTGTGTCGAGGGGAGAACACAACGTCTGCTAGTACTGATTGGGCGACGGAGTCCTCAATAGGAGCCTTGTCAGGATCAGCGTAGGATATACCGGCAAGTTCACGAACCTGAATAATATAAGCCCGTATACTTTGGGGGGAATGGGAGACTTACGACGGAGTTTTTCCCATCAGCACCAATGACATAGTCGGCCCTGATAACTTCTCCAGACTCAAAAGTAACGTTCAGGCCTTTGTAGTCGGTGCTGCTTGCCATACCGACAACGCACTGGGGACGCAGTACTTGAACGCCCTGTTTCACGAGCTCATCATGAAGGACGTCTTCAACCACTGTCTGGGGTACGAGCAAAACAAAATCATAGCGAGTATACGGCGCCAACAAGCCCTTGAATTCTGCAGAGATAAACGTAGCGGTGTTCCTGTTGAACATCATCCCCCTGCCCTTCACGCCTTTGGCGATGATGGCATCTGCACATCCTATACTTTCGAACGCCTATATAATGAAAGTCTTAGCAAGTAGCATGAATGAGTTCCACTGTGAAAGACGCACTTCTAGGGTTGCCGCGTGAACGACAACAGCGCGAGAGGAGTTCTGGCCCTGTAGTTGAGCGTCGACGACGACGATATCCCGGATACCTTGTTTGACGAGCGCAATTGCAGCAGCGAGCCCGGTAGGGCCTGCACCGATAATAAGAACTGAAGCGGTTTCGGGTAACATGACTCGGATGGTGGAGGTCGGAAAGTACAAGGGGGTACCAAAAATAATATAAATTACAGTGGGTCGAATAAAAAATTTCGCCCACGGCCGGTAACCCTCCCTCCCTGTCACGTGACGCTTCCCAGTGCTACAGGCCTCGCACCGCCCCGGAACCTGTCAGAGGTCCTTTTTAGAGTTATTTATTACATCCTAAAAATCAATTTGCCGAAGTAAACGACCATCTTAGTATTACTTTTGAGCTCAAAAGTTCATGATGTAAGGATGATGACTCACTGTGGCTGTGTACCCAAAATCTTCGAACTCTCCAGGGACTTGGAGTTGGGGCATGAGATTTTTTGCAGGGTCTATTGGATGCTCAAGGATGTGTCCTGACCCTGTTTGAAAGCTTTCCCTCTCTTGAGGCTCAGAATGGAGTGTCCATCCGGTTACCAAAATGGTAACCGGGGTGACCCCATATACCGGGCTGACATCCCGGCACCCCCTTGGGAAAGTAAGTTATTTTGTAAATAAGTAATGGATAGGGATGCTAGATTGATCCGCAAGTACAACTAGCAATGGCAGCAACGACGGTCATGTAGGCATTACTCAATCACAAGTAATATCCTTCAGAAACATCGTCTGACGAAGTTAAGGACAAGTTACAACAGCCTCGGGGTTCGGGCCGCTCACCCACGAATGATTTAAATAAGTGCACGTGAAGGATTGCTCGCTCTGTATATTTCTCAAATATTTCTATCAAGTCGTAAGTACGTATTCTGTTGTTTGCCCCGGGTAAAAGGAACATTGTGTTTGTAACGGATATTCTCCCTCTTTTCCTGGCACATTTCGCCATCTGAGGCCTCACGACTCCCCTCTCAGTTTTAACTTTGTATGCGTGCCCCATGGAAATTGCGCTCGTCTTCTCCAGATCCCATATATGAGCGCTCTCTGGGTCTTAACGAACTGCATTTCTACTTACGCGGCCGAGTCTTTCACGGGGCCTCGGATAGCGCTCACTCAGTATGTTTCGAGGTGCCAAACGACGACATTTCCTTAATTACCGAAGAGACCGTGGGCAAGGCTTGGGTGTTTGCAAAGCAGATGCACCCTCTCCTAGGCGCACGGGTAGAGACTGTTGGGGATAGGAACGAAGACGTGCATTTTATCGTAGATGAGCGTCGACTCAAATCTAACACCCCCGGAGAGGTGATCTTCATGACGGCCCCATCCTTTAGCGATGCGGATGCAATGATAGAAAAGATTCTCAACCAAGAGAGGATCCTTGACGATTACCATCTCGTCCGACTCTTCGTCTTGAGGCGATCCGATCAGAAAAATTGCTTCCACATCGTCTTTCATGCTACCCACTGCGTAAGCGATGGGGTCTCGCGCCACACTGTTGTACGGACACTGCTTTCTTTCCTATCTTCCTCATCTCCGCCCGTACCGGCGCCCCGCTTATCGGAGAGGCTAGCATTATCACTTGCAAGCGATGACCTGTATCCTGTCAGAAGGCTCAATATCGCTACACAACGATGGCACAGGGCCATGGCCCATGTTATCGCTTCTATCCAATCCGCAAAGCTTATTGTGCGTCCTTCGACTTACCTCAGTCTAGTTGATTTCCTGATATACAAGGCTTCAGAGCGGCGGTCAATCACTTCCTGGAAACATCACCGTTCACATGAATGAGAACCCCGTCGATTCTCGTAAGACGGTGCTGTGTTTTACCGCAGAAGAAACTATGCGTATTTTGAAAATATGCCGAGACCACGGATCGGCATTTGGGAACGTTTATGTAGTGCTTGGTCAGATTGCCATGGGTTGTCTACTTTGCAGGAGGTATGCTCAAGGTTTGATGACGGAGGAAGAGTGGGAGTTCAGGAAAACCGAACCTACGTACACGGCGGGTCCTGTTAATATCAGGCCGTACTTGGATCGCGAGTGGTATACCCGTGGAGGAGCGGAGAATCCGATGCTTTCGATAGGATTCTATGCCTACCCGATGTCTTTCGTTCCCCTAAAGCCAGAGGGTGCTCATTCGACATTTGACGCCCTTTTGTCACGTCAACGCTTTTGGTATAGGTGCAGGAATATGAAGAAACGCGCCAATGATCTTCTGAAGCACCCTTTGTTTCTCGACATCGGCTCAGTTCGTTATCCTCGAGCTATCACGATGTTGAAGGAGCTAGTGTCCAAAGCGCAGGCCTCATCTTCGGGGGAGGAGGATGTTTCTATCCCTGCTATTGACCGGGCAAAGCGTGGCATGGTGTATTCATTCGGGGGCTCTAACTTTGGAAGCGTGCGTCTCATCAATGACTATCTTCGCTCTTTTCCTGACCAAACAGTAGGCTGACAAGCTTCTCCCGTCTGAGTTTCCAGTAGGTGGGGAAACTCCCAGAATCTATGTACGTTCCTCCGGTTTACGTCTTCGATGCCATCCCGGCGAAATTTATCTGGGAGCTTCGACATTTCGAAACGAACTCGAATTGGTGGTCTATTGGGATAACAATGTCACCGAGAAAACTATCATCGAAGAGTGGTTGCGAGAAGTAAAGAATGCCACATCACATTATCTCTTAGAGAGTGGCCTTGGGGAAGACTCTACGTTATATTAGTATACAGTTGCATCTAACAGTAAACAATACGGGTAACAGCAAATTCCATTCTCGTTTTTGGCTAATACCCATGAACCGCGGAAAACGTAGCCAGGTTCCCGGTATTCAGGCTTTTGACCACATGCCACTCTGTCCAAAGACCTTTTAGGTCGGGGCTCTTGAATCTGTTTATCAGATCACGAGAGGCTTTATATACGCGAGTCCGATAATGCCTCGACTCGCATAAGAAGCCCCCAAAAATGTGTACACACCTCATCACGGAACCACACCGTTATTCACCGAAAGATCATCTGAATCTGACCATAATCCCCGTTTCCCTCTCCTCTTCCAACAGCGATCAACCACTCTTCCAAGCGGGCCCAGCCAATCTCAAATCGGACAGACAGCTCATCCGTATGATGTTCCCCATCCAGGAGAGGCAGCAACTGCGGCGGATAGTTTAAAGGCAAATGCTCACTACTGGTAGGCATCTGACCATCAAGAGGAGCGGAAGGAGATCGTGATATCCGAGGTTTCACCGGCCCAGGTGTAGTGAGTGTAGCCTTGGGCAGATTAGGCGAGCTCGGGGGTGCAGCAGGCGGGACCAATATCGCTGATTGCCGCCGTGATTCGACGCTTCCAAATTTACTCGACGAGGGGCTGCTATCCTGAGGTGTGCTCGATGTCGCTGTGATCCCTGGATGGAGATTGGAAGGCGAACCAGACGGCTGATGGATCCACGAAGTCCTCGGACTGCTAGAGAGCTGTTGTTGATCGCGACTCTTGAGCTGTTCGAGGACCTTCTCGGCCGCACTAGGGCGGCGAGGGCGGTATGAGACCCCCCTTGGTGTCGGTGGTGCACTTGTAGCGACATCAGGACTGACAGAAGCGTTTATGGGTGCAGTGTACGGGAATCTCCCTCGGAGGAGATTCGTTGATGAAGTCGTCTCGGACGGGATAGGTGACAGTGGGAACCGTTGTGAGGTCCCTGAGAAGCTCTTCACCCTTGGACGCGCTGGAATACGAGGAAGCTCGGATGTGCTGTGAAGGAGGATAGGCCACCGATGAACTCTTCGAAGAAATCCCTATAAGTAGATTAATCACGGGTAGATTCTCTCGACAGTTGTTTCACCTTTATGACACCAAAACTGGTGAAACGGCGAACGTCAATTCCCAATTTGTCGGCATCGTGAGCGACCATCCAGTCAAAGACGGTTATGCCCGGTTTCATTCTTGAATACAGATGGAGAAGTTGAGGCCAGTCCAGTATTATTCGTCCTGGGATGTCGGGTCTTATGAATGGACTTGAGTAGTAGAGAAAGTCCACCAACCTGGTTTGGTGACATAGGGACCGCACTCTTCCTTAACATGAGGCTCGTCGGCCAGCCATTGAATACTTTTATGGAGGGTGTACATGTTTGAATACTGGAATATGTCGACAGTCATGATGACTTGATAATATCTGCGTTTAATGTAAGCTTGGTGTGTGGCTAAGCAGGAGCACTCACAAAAGATGTGCGATAGCTTGCCGAGCAAAGCTAATATCACAATCGGCTAGACGAGCAATCCGACCGACATGGTTCGTGCCGTCTATGAACTGACAAATCTAAGAAGGAAGGGATGAGAAATAATCCCAACGGCGAGACCCCAAGAACAACTGACCTTGACCATAGTCAGATCCCAGTTTTCTTCTATCTGCTTCGAGAGATTTATCAGAGCGACTGGGACCATCCAGTCAGTGACGGTGGGAGGATTTGGATAGAACGGGAAGATCTTCAGCTCAATTGAGTTGAACTGATCAATTGGTATGGACGTTTCGGCGTAAGAATTGAGATCCTCGTATAGCTGTTCCAGAATCGCGTGAACGGTATGTGAAGTCTCAGACGAGGACAGAAACGCGGATTCTTCCTGCGCAGAAAAGATTCAGTGTCGGGCAGAGAATATGCACAGAGACGCACCTCGCAAGATGTGAGAACACGGCTGACTTTGCGAACAATTGGCTCGTAGCAGCTCAAGTCGGCGCCCCGGTCAAAAACGAAGCAGAGGTTATACCTGAAGTAGTTTCGCTCGTATGGACCCCGAAGTTCGACAGGGAACCCTATTATCCGGTGATGCTTGGTAGAGCAAATGACTAGCCTTCCACAGAGAGGGCTCGGGGGTATGACATATTTGGAAATGTCGTCGAAATTGAACAAGACGCGATTCGACGAAGTAGAACGCTTGTTGGGTGAATTCAGACTTAGTAAGGCTCGGTTCTCCACGGGTGATATCAAGGATGAGCTTGAATTCCGAGAACTCAGGCGTGGTGAGGGTGGGGCATCGGTGGCCGGTGTGGGAGGTACCGAAATCGACGAGGGTGAAGGGGTAGTCGCAATGAGGGCCTCGGGTACTTGATAAACAATTTTGGGGCCGTGTTGATTGTCAAAAATGGAATAGAATACAGACTGGATTCTGGGCAAAAATGAATCGCCGTCGGATGGCATGAAGGTGGTGGACTGATACAAACTCCGCAAACCCGGCCCGGCTTTTTCATCTTCACCACCATGGCCACTCCTGCCGGATTCCAGGCGCTACCTCTTCTTCTCATCCAGCTGTCGCTTTCCGCCGTGCTCAAATGTGGGCAGTCATTTAGATGGTCTATCCTACCCCTTCCAACGCCTAGCGATCCTACCATACCCGCGCAGGAATATCGGTTGTGTCTTCGAGACCGCGTCGTCTGTCTACGACAATCACAAACTGCATTATTTTATCGCTCAGCGTTCCCGGACCCACAGCCATCGCCCACCCAATTACAGCTCAGAGAAGCAGAAACACTGTTGTGGCTCAATGACTATTTCCAGCTAGACATTGACCTGTCAAAACTGTACGATGAATGGGCCGCTCGCGATACCGTGTTTTCTGGCGTGAGAGAACGTTTCGGTGGCATTAGAATGCTGAGACAGGATCCTTGGGAGAATCTTATCTCGTGTGTGCCTCGTTTACGCGTGTTTTGCTGTACTGACGCGCTCCAAGCTTCATATGTTCGTCTAATAACAACATTTCTCGTATAACAAAAATGGTGCAATCGCTTTGCAAGCAATATTCCCCTGCCTTGCTCTCCCTTCACGATCCGTCCGGACACGAAACTCATACCTATCACCCGTTCCCTCCGCCTTCCGCCCTTGCTACCCCGTCTGTGACCGCGACCTTACGTTCTTTGGGATTCGGATATCGTGCAGGGTACATCCAGAAAACTGCACAGATTCTCGTGGATGCTCATGGCACCACTGAAGCAGGTCGCGAGCCTTCAGAACTTTGGCTCGAGAGTCTGCGTGGAGTAGCCACTGCTGACGCGCGCGCAGAGCTTTTGAAACTTATGGGAGTCGGCAGAAAAGTTGCTGATTGCATTCTCTTGATGAGCCTTGACAAGGTAGATGAGCTTTTCTAGCATACGTTAAGGTCCTAACGCGATCTTTAGAAAGAAGTCATCCCCGTCGACACCCATGTGCATCAAATTGCCATCAAGCACTATGGTTTCAAGGGTTCACTGAAGGGCAAATCTCCTATGACTCCCAAGCTCTATGAAGACGTCAACAGCAAATTGGTAAATGTCTGGGGTGATTATGCTGGTTGGGCTCACTCGGTATGAAAATGTTCCCAACTTTACATTGAACCTCTCAATATATATCTCAATGTGGCAGGTTTTATTCACCTCGGACCTCAAATCCTTTGCGTCGTACGGTGTCCAAGATCCTACCCCGTCGTCGCCTGTGAAAGGCAGCAAACGATCGAGAGTAGAATCGGTACTGCCCACGCCCCCAACAACTCCGTTGCCATCTCCGTTGAAGAGAAAGGCGTCCTCTGTTCCACTCGAGTCTTCGAATGAGCCAGACACTTTGGCCGAGAGGGTGAAGAGGCTGAGACGCAAATGAAAGATGCTAGCTACGGTCCGTCATTTTTTCCCTGTCGAGTAACCTTGTAAGCGGGGTCTGTGGCCTGCGTTTTTTGGACTCGACTCTCTCTATGTCTGCTTCAATAGAATCGGGTGTTTCTTTTCAATAATACCTATTTTTAAATAGATGACAACGATGATTGGCAGGGTCAATGTATTGGCGTCGTCACGATCTTATGCAAGCGTCGGACTATTCTGTCGCGATAGGACGCCTGCTGATAGACCCCAGATACTCTCCCTCTTGACCTTTTTTTACATGATCTTTCGGGAAGATTGACTGCGTCTTCGTCTAGGGCCCGAGTGAAATCCTATTTGTATAATGAAATCTGATCCCTCTGAGTTTATCGGGTTGCTTCCTTGCCGCTTTCCTACCATGGGGTCTTCCAGATGACCTTCTAATCCTCAAGGCTTCGGACTTTTTTTCCCGGTAGGCCGCTGTAAGCCATGACCCTCTGCATTCTATGATCCGTCCCGAGTTTCTCATGGATATCTCTTTGCCCATGGAGATTCGTTCAACTCCAGGCCCGCTTCTTCCTGTCATCTCCAAATAGTCAACACCGTGCTTGTTGTTTTCTTCTTCGTGGGCTTCGTCGTTTATCCGTCCCGTTGTAATCACAACCCCAGTTCTGCATGTGCGGAGGAGATGCCGGACCACGGTTGGAAGATGTATACATAGAAGTTGAGAATTTATAATGAGGGTTCATTGTGTTTCAGGGTCGACACACTGGCTAGTAAAAGAAAGAGGTCCGAGATATGTCGAGCTTGGCCGTATCAGCACAAATACTACGTGCTGAAAATACAATGTCTGCGAGGTCGAATAAGGCACCGATGCACAAAAATCACATCGAAGCTTTCATTCATTTCCTAAATGACCATGATCGCCTATCTTACGTCGAACGTTCCTTCATTCTATGTTTTCAAGAACTATCTAGTGTGGCGCTCAAGATCTGCACATTTCACTCTACGGAATCGGGACCAGATGCGTCATTCAATTATCCTGCCTCGTAAATTAAATAATCCCGATACTGCGCCAGCAACAGCACCATAAAAAAACCAACGTAGAGCCATGAAATTAGGCAGCTTAGATAAAACGGGTATAAAGAAGGGAATGGACTGATGATATGCCAAAGGTATGAGATGCAAAGGGGAAAAGAGGAACAACAATCATTATGAAGGGTCCTTAACCACACCGACACGTTAGAATCTTAAGTAGACTCATTTTGCGCGGTGGTTCGTCCGCTTCCTGGCCATACTCTCCCGAAACACCAACGTCACCGCCCCTCGCCCGTGCGTTGCTCACCACCGGTGGAGCCGCACCAACACTCGACAGCATCGGTGATGCCCGTCCATACTGCCCCATATAACCCTCGTCTGCTTCCCGCCCATAATCATAGCCAGCACCCGAGACATTGGCGTAGGGATGTTGTGCGCCCCGGCCTGAGCCCACAGGTATGTTCACCTGGGCGGCGGCAGAGTGGGGCGTGATCTGTCCCGTGTTATTCCCGCCGGGTGTGAGGGCGGTGGGTATTTTGCGCTGTTTCGAACCGTGTCTGACAAGTGCTGGTGAGGGGGGCGCGATGTTGTTCCCACCCTGGGAAGCTCTCCGTCGTTCGGAGTCGCGGTGCTCGCGTCGACGGTCAGGGCTGAGGCCTGCGCTTTGCATTTGATTCAATATTTGAGTTTGCTGACCCTGTTGAAATACAGCGGATGAGTGCTGAACCATCCGAGATGAATGAATAGACTTGCCAGTGATGCTTCCCAGCCCTTTCCACCTGAAGAACAATAAGGTTAAGTTCGATTGGTGGATTTTGACAGGGGAGCGATGTACACACCATTGAGTAAGTTCCAATCAAATACTCCATCGTCAATATCATTATTGGTCTTGATAACTTTGGAGAAAAGTTCGCGGAGAAACTCGTAATCAGGCGTTTCCTCGAACCCAAGCTTGCGGACGTAATTTAGATATATTCCAAACTCCTCTACAGAAATGTGAGTATGCAGCAATGATAAAGATCAAGTGTTACACACCAGGGAAGCCTTCACACAACTCTTTGATCGGCGTCGTCTGCTTCTTCTCTCCAATCTTCTCGTATTTTTGCTTATTCGTCGCGGCCTTAAGCCCTTGCCATGGTAAGCTTCCTCTTAAGAAGTACATGAAGACATGGCCCAAAGCTTCTAGATCGTCTCGTCGTGATTGTTCTATTTCCGATGAGGCCACGGGAAATCAAAAAACCTGTCCGGGAAACGTACCTCTGCCCAGATGGGTGTTGATACTCATGTATCGCGCAGTGCCGCTCAGACTCTTCCGTTCCCGATACGGTATGTGCTGTTTCGTCTTGGGATCGCGGTATTGTTTAGCCATGCCAAAGTCTACGACATGTATGACTGCAGTACCTAAGATTAATGAAAGTTCCGTGATAGTGCGGCAAAAAGCGCACCGTTTGCTCCTTTGGTGCCAGGCCGGCCAATCAAAAAATTGTCTGGCTTAATATCACGATATATGAGATTCTTTTCGTGTATCGTCTGCACTCTTGTGAGCTGTGCGGGGCGTGTGAATTAGTGGGGGCGCTACCGAGCACAGCAACTGATTCAGACGCACCATTTGCCGGGCAGCCATACATACGGTCTTGATTGAGAATTTGCGACCGCACATGTCAAAGAGATCCTCCAGACTTGGACCGAGGAGGTCTATCACCAGGATATTATGGAGACCTTCCTGACCAAAGTGATATATTTGAGGAATTCCGGCTAGAGCAGAATGATGAGTTGGCGGTGGCGAAGAGGGCTGGATCCCGGCAAGATAGTCGACTCACTGCAGCCTGACAGTATACGGTACGACCGACATTCGTCACGGAGCTGAGGCGCTTCAGCTTTCCGGGGTTCCTAGATACGGTAAGACGGACAAGTCAAGGACAACGACGGACTCGCTGGACGCACGAATTTGATGGCGACGGTCTGGGAATTGAGCAAATTCGTTCCTGCAGAGAAACAGAGCCGTCGGTACAGGGATGCTGCGTAGGAAGAGAGAGTATAGCGTACCCTCGAAGATGACACCGAAGGAACCTTCGCCGATTTTCTTCCCGACACGATAGTGGACGCCGACGACGTTGGCTGTAGAGGACGAGTGGGAGTGGGAGGTCATCGTCGACGTTGAGGAAGGAAAAGAACGAGAATAGGGCCGGATGGCCTATTAAGGTGGGAGTACAAGGAAGGAAGGTGCAAGGTCACTTTACTCAGGGTCCTTCTGTCACCGCACGGACTCATCCTCCTTGCTTTTCTGATCCCTCCGATTCCTCAATGTAAATAAATACTTTTTCGTGTTATTCGTATTCTTCGCTATCAGCCCCCCTTCATGTCCCTCCTGATCGTACCTCCTGCGGTCCATTTGCCTGCTTTCGGGACCTCTCTGGCTTTCTATTCGTTTCCTCTGCGAGAAGAATTGGGGGACGTTCTGATATCTGGAGACTTCGGATCGTGTTATGGAATCCCTCTGTGTCCTCTGCGATCCTCTTATAATGCAGCTCTGTCTTGGTCTAGAGCCTGACTTTCCTGCGGCTTTTCTCCCTCGAAATCATACTCAAATCCCCCGGAAAATATAGCAAATTGGCGATTGCAAATGGGGACGACTCCACGAGAAGTGCATCTGTTCGTTTTGCTGTATGTATGTACCACATCACTCAGGGTCGCGGGTTCGATTACGATCTCTGGTATGTAGATATTCTTGTCGTTGGTACCGCTGAACGTTCCGTTCATGTTGGCTCGCTCCGGGTATCCAGGACAGACGATCGCTTTTTTGGCAATGCAACGATGACTCTGCCTTGGAAATACCCTGGGTTTGCTATGTCAGTGACGTGCACAGGACTTGGACCGCCGAGGGTTATATTCAAGGTTAGGCTTGATGTCCGTTATTCCGAGATCTTGGACAGCGAATGCGATCTTCATCAATAGAGGGCATCTGTGGACGGCTCCTTCACCACGTTCCCTAAGTCTCGGGGGCGCCTACAACGGATATCCCAAGGTTTTCGGCTTCTGTTCTAGCTGTGTTCAATTTAGACGCCATATCAGGATCGCCTAATGACCTTTTTTTGGACACAGATAGCAACAAGTTTCGCTTTGTTTGTTTCTGGCTGGACAGCTCTCCAGCTCCATTGGCTCAAAGGTTGATATCCGCTCCTCCGATGTGTACGTGATGTTTTGTGTATTGGTACGAGTTTGGTGATGATTGAAGCGCTTGCTTTTGTGTGCGGCCGATCGCCAGGATTTGTACCATACAGGCGCGTCGGAAAAGGCAACAAGAAGGGTTCTTGAGTATTTAGTGGCGTTCGTTGATATCAGGGCACTGCATTCTCAAGTCTGGATACGACAGCGGTGAGGAGCCGGTAGTGAACCCATGAGCCGGCGAGAAGGTGTACACGTTCCTGGCGGTGATATGGAATCATTCCAGATCCCCCTCGGTGGGAGCTGCAGCAGGAGCGACAGCCACACATATTCAGTGCTCGACGGTGGCTGCATAGAGGTAACCTTGACAATAGAAACCTGGGTCAAGATCATATACGACGCCCGAAATGGATACGGAGCGCTGCTATTCGAAGCATCTGACCACGACCAGACATAGACGGGGATGGGCAAAGTCCGAACAAGGAATACTCAACATGGACGTTAGGTGGGCACCGCGAGACTCGGAGGCAAACACTGTAAATACTTAGATAGCTAGCGATCCGTCAATCTTGAACTTTGAAAAAAATCAGGGATCGAGGCCAGACCACGTGCCCAGATTAGTTCACAGGCTAGGCTGCGTCTTAACTTCTAGTCGTCGTCGTTGTTCTCGACGACCCTCTTGCTTCATTTCTACCACGATGCCCTCCGAGTTCTACACCGCCCTCGACGACCAACCACCTCTTGAACACGTACAGACAAAAGTCTGCTCGTCGTGCCATCGTCCAGTCGACCCCGCAAGTCATCTCTTTCTCCTCGCTGCCGACGCTATCGTCTGCGCAGCATGTGGTCCCATTCACGGACAGATAGACCCCAGGACGACGTGCATCGACGTCGACAACACTTATCTGCGTCTGGGACGCTCTACATACGACCAGGAGCCATCAGATACGCAGCGACCAGCGCCCCCGCCGCCGCCAAGCTTCGCCAGCAAGCTCTCGTCTCTATCCGTCCATACCCCGACAACGACGGTCTCATCGTCGCAGCCGCTGCAATCGCATGCACCGACTGTCCCAGTGGCAAATCCTAACCGCAGGCATACGGCCTTGGTCTCACTTTCTCCCAATCCCCTTACCGATATCACTCGTCTACGAGTTCGCACCCAGGCTCACCACTGTCTCTACCCGGGTGCCTCCTTCCAGGGAACACAGAAGAGTGGACGGAATAGCTATGATGTCACGGTAACCATCGTCGTGCGTATGTCTCTGCGCCTTTCCTGCGTCTGCTCACCGGCAACGGCAGGACGTCGACTTTTCGTCGTCGTTCCTCTGCGGTTACCTTTGCATCCGAGGTCTCACCGAAGATTATCCCGAGCTCACCACCTACTTTGACGCTGAAGTCATTGGCAGCCGCTACGGCTTCCGTACTCAAAATTGGGGCGCCAACGAGGCTGACGACATGGTACATTGGTCTCGCTTCCCCGCCTTCCGTCACGTTAAGCACGACCTTAAAAGACCTCACTACACCATCCCTGACCGCGACCGAGGGGCCGTGTTCATGCGGTGGAAGGAGCGTTTCTTGGTTCCGGATCACCGCGTACAGGATATCAATGGCGCAAGTTTTGCCGGCAAGTAGCTGCCTTATCTCTTCTGTCATCTGTTCTTACAGGTGTACAGGTTTCTATTACGTTTGTGTCGATTTCAATCCCACTCAATCTTCTCAAAATGAAGAACCAACCCCATCGCCCGTGACAAAATCTGAGCCCCGAGAGCGACGCGAGTCCAGTGCTCGTCGATCTCCTTCTGCCGGCCCGCGTCTAACCGCTCCGCCTGCAGCAACGATGAGTGGGTTTTACTATCACCAAAACTCCGAGCCGTGGGTCTTTTCCTTTTACTTCTAGGCTATTCTAGTCCTGACTGCTGTTGCAGATACCAGCAGCTCACGTTGGCCCACGTCCCCGAGCGCGCAAGCTCTAGCTTTGAATTTCGTTAATCGAGTACTTACCGATTTATCTGCCTTATACCGTCCTCCCACCTCTTTTGTTTCTTGTGTATTGCTCTCTGTACAATTGATCTTTAGCCATGTGATATAATTCATTTTGCACGTCGTGAGTAAATATTGAGGGCTAGGTTCGGACTCGGCACGTCTACAACCGGTCAAACCAAACTTTGATGAACGATCGTACTCGAGGCGGTGTGCGTGTCGTTATCGCTGGTGCTGGGTATGTCTAATCTACGTGCTACCTGTCAAAGTGACTCACTGGACGTAGTATTGCTGGAATTTCAGCGGCAGTTGCGCTAAAGGAGCAACTCGGCTTTACCAACTTTACTGTTAGCAATGTTCGATTTTTCATTTTGGAAGCGACTGAATGGAGAGGTAGATTTATGAGCAAGCAGGGGATGTAGGGGGCACCTGGAGAGTAAGTTTAATTTCACAAGAGAATTTCCATTGACTGACTCGTTGCAGGACAACACCTACCCAGTGCGTATTTTATTTCATCACGAGATAACGCATTGCGAACCACCGAAAGGGCTGCTCATGTGATGTAGCCGCCCACTGGTACAGCCTGTCAACGGAACTGAACCCCAACTGGCCCACCTACTATGTCTCCCAGACAGAAATCCACCTGTACTGGAAACGCGTCTTTGCCAAGCACAACCTAGGCGCCAACACCAAGTTCCACACACAAGTCCATTATGCTGCCTGGAGCGAAGAACGGCAGCAATACGACATCACCCTCAAGGACATGCTCACAGGCAAAGAGAGCCATACCACCGCCGAGGTCCTGTTCTGTGCCATGGGCGGATTTTTCACGCCTCTATACCCGGCGGATATTCCCGGCAGGGACACCTTCAAAGGCGAGCTCTGGCATTCTGCAGAATGGAGGCACGACGTCGAGCTGCAGGGGAAACGAGTGGGTGTTATCGGCAATGGCGCTTCCGCGTATGTCTCGTTCTGCTAAACCGCGGTGGCTGAGCTCCAACTCGTTGTCTTCCTCAGCGTTCAGTTTATCCCCGAGATTTCGAGGGACCCGTCTGTGCAGGTCGTCAACTTCTGTAGAACGCCGAATTGGTTCGTTCCTAGGGTAAGATGCTCGTTTTTATGGCTTTTCCCCACGCTGATGTCCTTGAGTAGGTGTTCTTGCGATACCCCGAATGGGTGAAATGGACTTTTGCGAACATACCGTTTGCTATGAGATGGTACAGGAATTATATCATGGCTAGAGTAAGTTCAATCGCCGTTCGAGCGATACGCAACTCTGACTTGCTATCACAGGCCGATATGAGCTTCCTCATCTTCAACAAACAGAACACCTGGATTGTCAGCTTCGTGCGACAGGTAAAAAGTCACCCTTTTATTCGCTCCCACCATGGCTTATTAAGACACCCAAGCAATTGGAAAAATACTTAGCCCACAAAGCTCCAAAAGACGAACTCGAGAAGCTCACACCGAAATACTCCCCCGGGTGCAAGAGAATCATCGTCGATTCCGACTACCTTACGTGCCTCAAGCAACCCAACGTGTCACTCAACTGGGACGCCATCGATTCCGTCGTCGAGGAAGGCGTCAGGCTGAAGAACGGAGAAGTGATTCCATTGGACGTCCTGATTTTCGGGACGGGGTACTCTCTGGTCAGTTCCTTACCCAGGGCTCCTTGGGTTTTGCACTGGTGCTTAAAATATCGCAGGAGCCAGCCGATCTGCGGGTCAGAGGTCGATCGACGACGATTCATCAATACTTCAAGACGCAAGGCGGCCCTACAGCTATGTACGGCATGTCTATTCCTGGCTTTCCCAACGTCTTTGTCCTACTGGGTCCCAACGTTGCTGTTGGCCACGCGTCAGTGCTGTTCTCAGAAGAGGCGCAGGTCCAGTACGCGTTGCAGCTTATCAAACCCATCATCGATGGCCGCGTGAAGTCCTTCGATATCAAAGAGGATGTCTGCAGCGCGTACAACTCGTGGCTCCAGCTTCGTCTTGCGTCCTCCGTCTGGACGGACTGTCGCTCGTATTATCACATTAACAGAGACGACCACTCCAAGATATCGGCTGTGTTCCCCGGGCCTGTGTCCCTCTTTTGGTGGATGACGCGCAGACCTCGATGGGATCATTGGAATGTGGTGGGCACCAAGACGGAAGATCTTCATCGGTTTTATGGCCAGAGTGCGATTATGGGGCTCGTCTCGCTGCTAGTGAGCCTCGGTGCGGCCTTTGCATTCTCAATACCTCGGGGCCTTGTGTCATAAGCATTCCAGTTAGATCATCACGTCGTTATAGTTGATATATGCGACACTGGTATAATACCCATAATACCCATTCCGATCTCGGACTCCACCTAAACAGTCTAAACAATTTCTTTGCTGCTTCGTCTGCTTGCCTCTTCTCTCACTGTTCCTTCTTCCTCCACGTCTATTGGTTCTATGTCGATGTCATGATGTGATCCGTGACTGAGGGTATCGTTGTTCATAGCAACGTTCTCTCCCTTTTCTGCATCCAAGTCCCCGTCATTCGTAGACCCCTTCTCACCTTGCGGGGCGCCTTTAACCGTCGCTCGTTTCAAGCTGTACCTCCGTATACCAAATGCTGTACGAGAACACATCAACTTGAGTCCATGTAAAGATAAACGGATTTACACACCTAACAGCAGGCCTACACCGCAGATCGGAGTGTGGACTAACCATATCGAACTGATGGAACGCGCGTAAGCTTGGATGATGTCTGCCCGCAGTTGAACATCCTGTCAAAAAAAAAAGGAATAGGGTCCGGTGTGTATCAAGAAAAAGCACCGAAACGACATACCGCTATGTTCTTCAACTGCCGTACGCTTTCACTTAAAGACCCAGTAGGCAAGCTACCCTCTGCGTTAGGTATCTTGGCGAGCCGCTTCGTAAGTGTCTATAAAATGGGGGTTGACACAAGCTCGTCATAAGCGTCTGACGCGAAAAAAAAAAAAACATACACTTGAAAAAACAACCTGTCCAACGGAGACGCCAATAGTTCCACCTAACGTCCTGATCACATTAAGAAATTTTTTTTATCACAGCATGTCATAAAGACGTGAGAACACACTAACCTGATAAACCCATATGCCGCTGTACTAGTCGCCATATCCTTGAGAGGCATCGCTGCCTGTAGAGCGATCATCGGGACCTACAAAAGCCGAGCGTCAAGAAGTCGAATCGGAAAGCATCCGAATTCGTCCTACCTGGAACATCGTTCCGAGCCCCATAGCTGCGATGAGCGGGTACAAAACTTTCTCGGCACTAGGAAACCAGTGTGATTAGTGAGTGAGAAGAGCAAGAAGACAATCGCCGCACGTATTGGAGTAGCTGTCCAACATGATCATTAACCCGTAGCCAAGGGTAAACACAGCCCAAGATATCCATATGACTAGACGGTACTCCCCGGTACGAGAGACAACGTATCCCATGGTGGCTGACGTGAGGGAGGAGCCCAGCGAGAAGGGAAGCATCCTGTCAAAAAAGCGGTTAACGAATCATCACAGCGGAAGGCGGTGTCTGTCCAACCTCACTCCGGCACCGGTAGCTGAGGATCCTAGAATCTGGAAGTATACCGGCAACTAGGAAGATGTCAGAGGAAAAAACGCCACTAAGAAGGACGAGCGTACATAATATGCACCTAGCGACGACGAGAATCAGCTGCGCAATACGTTCCTGGCCAAATTCTGCACTTACCCACGAAGAACGATAGAGCATGAAGGAATGTCGATACCAGGATGATCCCTGTGGTTCGAGTCTAATCATTCATCAGATCTTCGCTTCCGACGCTCAATCTGTAAACTTGCCTGGAATAGACGCGGTGGAATAATCGGCGACCTCTTTGTGTAGACCTCAAAGATCCCAGCGCACACAAGAAGCACGCCCCCAAGCGCAATCAACACGATGGTTTTCGGGGCTTGCCCTGCAACGAAGCTGTAGATCGTCGTTTTGACATACAGAGATCCACTCACAGCTCGCTTCACTGAAGTTGAAACCAATTAAGAGACAAACCACTCCTGCAACGATCAAACCCAAGCCCATGAAGTCGAATTCTCGGGCATGTTCGCGGAGAGTTCGTCCCGGGTGAGGGTTGAGGTTGAGGAAGAAGAACAAAATAAGAGCAGCGATGCCGCCTGTAGGTCTACAAGGGAGAGATAAACGGTTAAACTGGGTGAGCCAGCATTACCATCCTAGACGTACAGGTTTATCCAGAAGCACCTAAAAATAAGCTATTAGTATGCTTCTGTGAGAGAAGGGAAGACTATAGTTCACCATCTCCATGAAACATGGTCAGTGAAGACCTAGAACAAAGGGTCAGGAAATGGAACAGATTGGACATAAAGAAACGACGGCTCACACCACCAAGAAGAGGTCCGACGACACTATGAGATCTTTAGAAAGGCCGACAATGGAGATAAACGTGGAGATACCTAGCAATGCCCCAGGTAGACCCAATGAAACCCCCGTATTTCCCTCGTCTGCATATAGCGCCTCATAAGGATCAACGGTAGAATTATGACAATTGTTGCTTACTCCTGCAGGGGAACTATATCACTGATCGTGATGTTCACCTAAAAAGGTGATCGGTAACACGTATTAGGAAACAAATCCAGGGCACTTTACCAGTTGCATAATACCACCCCCTCCGATACCTTGTACGGCGCGACATATGATGAGCCAGGTGAGGTTTTGAGCAGCGCCACACAGCGCGGACCCAATCTACGCAAGTTTCAGTCCAAAGCGTGAGGAGATCTGATAGGATAACTTGCCAGAAAGATCAGAATGGAAGAGTATAAAATGGGTTTACGGCCTGCAGGCGGCATGAGCAACGGGGCAGTACTTTGGGCGGAACAGGCTAACCAATGAGATCCGATAGCTTTCCATACAGCGGTGATAAAGTAGCCGCAGCAAGGAGGTAGGAACTAGAATTATAGCACTTCAGAGTGAGAGGAATCGGAAGAGGCCCGCGGACTGACCTTCCGACCCAACTGTAGTTGTTGCCGTCACCAAGTTCCTCGACAATAGTAGGCAAAGCGGTCGCGACAATCGTCTGAAAAAAAAAAGCAATAGCATTAATATTCAAATTATGCAGTCACAAGTAAGGGACACACCTGATCCATCGCTGCCAGAAATACGCATGCCATGAACCCGATAAAAACCTGGAACACCGCTATTCCAAAAAATTGATAGGAATTGGTAGCATGGGACGCACAATGGGAAGGCGATTTTGTGGGAGAACTTGGGTCTCTTGACCCTTCCAAGATTCTCCAGGCTTCGCTTTCTTTTTAGGTAGAGCAGTCGCATCGGGGACGGGATCAAGGGCGGGACTAGGCGGCGTCGTGTTCGTCATCGTGGTAGGAAAGAAAAGTCCAGAGGGCAGATCCAACAGCAGTGAGTGACTGTGCTACTTATAAATAATCCTGGAAGGCCGCTTCAACGACAGAGAATTTCGTCCGAGATCCGATGTGCCGCCGGCAGTTTTCTGGGGTAATATGTCTACCAAATTGCGAGCGAGAAAAAGGAGATCTTCATCTGTTTCTGTTCCAGTTGTACCTGGAAGAAATATCGCGAAAGCAGAGGCAAGGAGCCTGCAGGGCGACACGATTTCTACAGCACTGCCTGCATGAAGAGAGATCAGGATCGCAGTTAGAAGACGCGATTAATCTGGCTCACAATCGATGATCCCACATTCATGGCGCGTTCATCGCAGTCTGGACGACGTCAACCAGCCGCTCGTAGTCAGACGCTACATATTGCAGGTGGGGCCCCACCTTGCGGGGGTGTAGTGAGTGTGGAGTCCGTTACTTAATTAAGCCATCCACCTTCCAACTAAATCTACCTGTGTCGGAAGGGATTCCGGCAATGAATAAATGTGGTGTTACAGGGTCTTGGGGCATATGAAACTGGGAACAAGCAGGATATCTGAGATAAAGCGTATGGGCACATAAAATAAACAATTATGGAGGGTTTCCCTATCCAAAAGCGCCACCCGGCCTGGAATCGGCATGCCGATCGATTTGGCGCAGTGCCGGCTCGCCGCCAAATTGTGTCATGATTTGTCATCACGGATCAACGTAAGGCAAACTCTATTTTCCGCGTTGTCCTTGCCGTTCCTCGCTAAAGCGCTAGCGCTCATATACATATCTCATACATTTCCTAGTATCGGATCGTTCTGGAACTCAAGCACATAAAAAGAACATTTATATCTATTTTGAATGGGCGGTGAAGTAATCGGGTTTCCTTACTGGCCCTCCGACATTCCGGTCCGCCCTTCGACCCGGGTTTTACCAGTGGTACTTGCGATCTGTAAGTCCGGATTTCCAGATTTTCAGTACCTTAGCAGAGGTAGGTAATACTTCCAGTCCTCCAGTCCTTCTATGTAAAGTATGCGGTTGTTCGTGCTCGCAAAATGCGGATGCTCCAACGATCTTTATTACAATAATGCCGGGCCTTAAAACATGAATAGGCTAGCTTGCGAAGTTTGAAGAATATAAAAGAACTGTGCACCATAAATGCAAACGGTTGAACACGACTGTGAGTGCCTGTACTCCCTGCAATAACGGGGGTAGGCCAGCAACCTCAGTCCCAGAAAAATGGATGTTAGAAAACCAAATGGAAAGGTGACCATCTTCGGACCGTGGAGTCGTTTGGAAGCCATCCACAAGCTCCAATTGATAGCCTTCAAATCTCCTCGGAACTCAGATACGTAGGTAGTTTGGTGGCAATATAAGACACCACTGCACACGCTTCGCTGGGACAACAAAAGACACAAACCAGCATGGTACAACTCAAAGAGGACAGAACTCCAGCAAGTTGCAACCGTCTCTGGAAGGGTTAAAGTCTGCAACAGATACACGTATGTCTATTCGTGTATACCTGTCTTCGCGTGGTTGAGACAGGAATTGGTCGTAGCGAATGTGGATAGGAGAACCGTGTAAAACCTGAAAATCTGCCATTACCCGTGCACCACCGATCCAACTGGTCTCGAAAGATATATAGGGAACTTGAGGGAAAAGAGCTCTCAGGCCGACATTATTTGGTAGCCACATGAGAAGGGTGTAAACTTGTTTTACTACGGTTTCTCCTGCATTTTCTCGGTAATCGACAAAGCAGGTGATGGCGCAGGTAAGTCGGGGGATGAGATCATGGTAAATGACGGATTTCTGGCGCCCGGCTATGTCGCAGGTAATATATGTATGCGAGGCTGGGGATGTGTATATCTCGGGAAGCGATAGGGGCATAAACAGCTTTCCACGTTCGATTAATCTGGGGGAAAATCTTCGTGAAAGACTGCCGGACGACAGAGGACATTTCAGAGTGCCATATTTCCTGAACAATTATTTCCACAAGCTACGGAGGGTGCAGCCATGTTCAATAATTCGACACTTGTCTTTCTAAGCACTGAGTGGCTGGGCAAGCTGTGCCGACGTGCCGCAAACCTTATCTGGAAAAGGCGCTCTGTTTTGACTCTTCCAGTACTTTCATCTTTCCTTCACCTCATCGTTCTCCATCCTTCATTTTCTACCATGTCCGAAGGCACTATCCCTACTTTCAAACTTGTTCTTGGTGCGTTCGCCGGTTCTTGACTGTCTTTTCTGCTTCCCTGACGCGCCTTTGCCCATCTCTCTTTCATCGATGTTCTGATATCCTTTCATTTGTCGCCCATTCTAACTCTGTATCGACACCTTCATCCATTCGCTTCCAACTCACGGTTATTCTGCTCTGTAGTCGGCGATGGAGGTACCGGCAAGACCACCTTTGTCAAGGTTCGTTGTCCCGCCATCGGTTTTCAGATCGCGTCCTGATCATGGCCATTCTACAGCGCCACTTGACTGGTGAATTCGAAAAGAAGTACATCGGTGTGTCTCTATCCTTTTACTGCGTTTTCCCTACTCTATCTTGCTGTCTTGTCGGCCTAACAACCTGTTTTTCCAGCCACTCTCGGTGTCGAAGTCCATCCTCTGTCCTTCTCCACCAACTTTGGTACCATATGCTTCAATGTCTGGGATACTGCCGGCCAGGAGAAGTTCGGTGGCCTCCGAGATGGGTACTACATCCAGGGGCAGTGTGGAATCATCATGTTCGACGTCACTTCCCGAATCACATACAAGAACGTTCCCAACTGGCATCGCGATCTCGAGCGTGTCTGTGAAAATATCCCCATTGTTCTTTGTGGCAACAAAGTCGATGTTAAGGTTCGTCCTCACTGACTGCAATCGGTCTTCCGATCTCATCGATAACGCGCAGGAGCGAAAAGTGAAGACTGGCGCGGTCACCTTCCACCGAAAGAAGAACCTCCAGTACTTTGAAATCTCTGCCAAATCCAACTACAACTTCGAGAAGCCTTTCTTGTGGCTTGCGAGGAAGTTGGTTGGGTATGTTGCTGTATCTCTGCCGCATACGATTGTTTGCTGATGTACCATCAATTGCACAGCAACCCAACTCTAGAGTTCGTCGCTGCACCTGCTCTTGCGCCTGCCGAGGTGGCGATTGACACCGCTCTGATGGAGCAATACAACAAGGAGTTGGAGCAGGTACGCAACACACATCAGAGACCTCTTGCAATGACTCACACGCTCTCTCTAGGCCGGAGCCGTGCCCTTGCCCGAAGAAGACGATGACCTGTAATCTGTACGCTGACGCTTTTTGTACCTGTGTTTCACTTTTTCTTTTTTAAACAATTATAACACCCTCTACATTTTTGTTACCATTATATGGAACACACCAGTTGGTTTCTCGTGCGTTGTACAATCGAAAGCAGTTCTCGATGTGAATTTATTTGGTTTGATTAGAAGAATATCATGATGTGGTAATGAATTGTGAGTTATCTACAAGAAGCAATATTATACTACAAATGCAAGGTGGGATTCCAAGGTATCAAAAACAAACACGAAAACATGGTTGGAGAACTAGCAGTCATGAAGAAAGAAAACGATGTATGCATTACAAGTCCAAGTCGTCCACAATGTGCGCGTAGTTATCTTCCCAATCTTGAGTCGGGGAAGGGGATCGTCGTACTTTTGGAAAATGAACGAATATCCCTCAAACTGAATGAAACGGCCACTTACCACGCACTGGCGAGGATGGACGTGGAGTTGGCGGCTGAGCAACGGCACCAGGAGGAGGGACGGTTTGGGTAGACGAATTTGTCGCCGATACCTTGGGAGGAGGAGAGGAGCTAGTTGCGGTAGATGATGGTGGTACACGCCAAAAAGGTTCGTTAGAAATAACAAAAAGATCCGTGTTATCGACGTAGGCTGCCCTAGCTTCTTCATGCGAAGACTCTTCATATGGATGATACCAATGATGATGATGACTATGCGTCTGGAAACCGCCCCCCCGATTTCGGTAGCGAGGATTGCTGTGGGAGGAAAAATTTGAATTTGAGTGGGGTTGGTCAAACCGAGGATTATATTGAGCATTTCGAGGATAGGGCGCCGAGGATCTTCCTCGACCTCGGTTGGAAGGATGATGCTGATACTGATGGTTGAAAGGTGGAGTGGGAGTGGGATTTTCTGTAATCACAAGAAATGAGAATGAATCACTTTGAATGGTGGGTGCGGCACACTGACCTTCTCGAACGTTTAACGGAGGCCCAAGTCGAGAAACATGCCCGTTTGAATTACTTTCTTGAGGAGAGGTCCCCAGGACAATCCCGGCTTGCTAAGATGTAGATCAGTCACTAAGTTGCGAGATATGTGAACTCGACTCACCTGGAGCACTGCAAAGACAATTTGCGTTATTCCTTCAGTAATGTTCATTGCGCTAGAGAATTGCATGTCATTGTAAGGGGCCAGTGCGTTAGAGGAGATCCTGGGAGCGCCTGCACCTTCCTGTTGAAGATCGGTCTGAGAACGCGTGCCATCCACCATTGGCACGTCAACGTGGGAGGTTGGTGTGGTAGAGGGGGGTCCAAGAGTGCTAACACCCGCACGTGTTTGCTGAGTGCTAGTTGGCGTGCGCGCGTTATCTGAGTGACCCGAGTTCGAGGGGGTCTCAGTGTCTGGCGGCTGAGAAGCTAGCGAAGGAGATCCTCCACGGCTGCCTTCGGTGACACTTGCCTGAGATATGGGACTACTATTCGAAACCGATCTTCTTGCTTCGAGGCTTTCCGAAGCGCCTAAAGAGTTATAGGCATCAGCCAATGATGGGAACGTAGTAGGGTTCTGCTTTGTACCACTGGAGTGGAGAGGTCTTCCCTTGTTTTCAGACGTCGGACTGGGTTTTTTCTTAAACGTCAGGGTTTTAAGGATAGCTTGTCGTTTAAGGATATCTGTCTGCGAAGGACTTGAAATGCTCGAACGCGCCTTCTTCGGAGGCCTACCCTCGTCCTCTGATTCAGAGGAAGATGTTCCAGGGACTGTTTCCTTCGACTTGAACCTAGATCGTGGTGGCCTCGAGCCTGAAGGCTTTGGACCATTAGAATGGGACGATTGATCAACAGAAGACGATGATTTAGGCCCCCTCTTTGCGGGTACAATGCTGCGACTGGGGCCAGCCGACGGCGAAGACACCATCGTCGCGGAAGGGTTCGTCGCTGGTCGGCCCTAAGACAACATAAGTCTACTAGAAGCGGATGATTAGACCCTCTACATACGGCATGCATCTGTTGATCCCCTTTCTGCGTTGTAGAAGTGCTGCGGGGTGACTGGTTGATAGTAGACGATGATCTTGGAGTGCCTTTGGTGAGGACACTAGTGCGCTTGATCGCCGGCTTTAACGATATCGACTGAGAGGTCTGCAAAGCAGATGAACGCTAAACACAGATACAACATGAGTTTACTGAAGGTAGAAGATTTCGTGTTTCGACGCACATCATTTTGTGATGGATGATTTTCTCCTCGTCCAGTATTGGTTGGCTTTGACGACGACATGATAACAAACATTTCAGGCTGCAGTTTCAACGAAGACAGCGTCGGAACCATGACACTGAAGCCGTGTTTGCGCTTCTCAGACTGTATTGGCTTGTCGTTCTTGCAGGTCTTCTTCGACGAAGAGGATTCATCGTTTGAAGATGGATGCAATGTCCCGCGAATCGGCGGTGAATCAGCTGCTGGACCTGAATCTGAAGATAACGAAGACAAAGGAGAATCTTCGGTACGTTCTGATGCATCAGTTCCCCTTTCAAGGGAATCATTGTTTGTCTGAATGAAGTATAAGTGATCATCATAGTCCCGCGAACTGAACAAGAGCTCACCATGACGATGTCCGCACGTCTGTCATACCACCCCAATTTCATAAACGTAGGATTCATGGGTTTGCACCGATCAAAAGTGGACGCGTTGTACACTGATCTCATACTCGCATCCGGGACTGTCCCGTTTTCGGTAGCTCGAATGAACGCAGGTAACTTGCTCCCATAAGTATTCCTGGAATGAACGTGCCTCTGGTGATAAGATGAATTTTCCCTGTCTTTGTCATGGAGTAGCAGGGCTTCCACCGAATGCATGTGAAGATTTGTGGCAAGATGGAGATAACACTTCGCTGAATGGCATTTTCGGCAAGAAAGAGCCCAGGTTGAAGGGACGAGGTGAGAACTTCTGCCAGGGATCGTGCACGTACGAGCATCCTGCCATCACAGTGAGAAACAATTGTACGGCTCATAACTGCCATGGACGTACTGCCTGTCTTCGTTGGTCTGCCAAAACGCAAGCAGCCCGGAATACTCCTGATCGGTCATCTGAGAATAATTTCCTTCGAATACGGTTAACACAATGCAAAGAAAGGAGGCGAGAAGCTAACTTTTCCTCTTCAAAGTCAAAGCGCGGCGAGGGCTCTAAGGCCTCATAGTCCCTCAATACTTTGATTGTCTTCTGTCGTTCTTGAACAAGGACCTTGAAAGGCCGGCATTGCACAGCCTTCATGGTCTCGCAGCGACAGCTTCGTCCTTCGGAATAACATGCAGGACAGATAGCATAACCGTTGCCATGAGTCGCACTGGCGGAAGATTCAGAATTTGAAGGTACACAAGTATGACATTCGAAGAAGCTTTGAAATGCGTCGGCGCCACAGAAGTCACAGACAACATGAACGTCCTCATCGTTCTCGTCGCATCCAGAGGTCTCCGAAATTGTAGGAATCTGGAGGTTCTCTGGCGGACATTCGCTCGTCAGAATATAATCGAAAAGGCGCAATAACGTTGAAAGACGGTTTGCAACGAGTTTTGTACGCCGAGATCTGTCTCCCTTTATAAGGTCCTCAAGTTTGATGCGGGATCGATGGAGAGCATGATATATTGTCGACTTGATGCGATATGTCTCGCGCCGGCATACCCTAGACCAGCTGCAGTTACTGAGCATCTGAAATTGAAAATTTGTCCTACCTTTGATACATGGGCAGCTCATGATAAAGAGCGACCCCCAAGCCCTTGAGGGTCATTCTAGACCACGATGTTTTGATGGTTATTCCGCCGTAGTTGACGACCTGATGGCAACTTCTCGGAGGTACCAAGACCAGGTCACCTAGTTTTTGTTGAGTGATATAAACGTCAAATGGCGCTCTGGCGAGCTCCTCGATAGTAACGACATGCATCTCGTGATCCAGCTCTTGTTTAAGGTCGCGAAAGTATTCCGCCACTTCCAGAGCATCGGAGCCCTTGGTCATAAACCAGAAAGAGGAACCGTCATTCTCGGTGTAACACATAAGGTTGTGTCCTGAGGAAGCACATAGATCCTTGTGACACGGCGTGAATGTTTCGCCTATACCAAGGTAACACATTAGAGTTTCCACAGTGGCCTATTAGACTTGAGAACTGCACGCATAGACTTGGAAAGCAGAATTACTAACAGATTTTGGTAGATTCGTCAAATAGTTTCGCGAATCGTTTGGGAGGAGACGAGATGGAATGACTCCAGATTTGTGCAACCATTCATCCCAGTCGGCCGGACATTCGGCATCCTTTCCGTACCACCTGACTGTCTCTGGCATAGCGCTCGTAAGACGTAATAAAAAACAAGTACAATGTGAGCGAACCTCCTGGTGCAACAAAACGCGATGCTGAGCGACAGTGCTTCGTGAATTCCTCTAAAGAGACAGTATGGTCCGACCAATCGTGAATATTACGGACAGCAATATCTGTTGCCATTAGACGCGTCACAGACGAAGAGATGTACTACTCACCTTTCTGACCGTGCTCTCTGAGCCATTCTAGGTTGAATTTTCCCCCCAGCCAGTCAGGGTGCTTGTGCCAGTCCTCAACAACCAAGGGTATCGTCTTTTTGTCATACCGCAGCAGTGTTTCTTGCAAGGACTCGGACTGGCCACCGACTGCAGAAACTCGAGGTACCGAATGGAATCGTTCTCCCTGTTTCAAAAGACCTTCCAGCGACCAGTCTTTAGTGGTAAAAGAAACCTTGTGGCAATCAGGCCGCATCTTGGCGATTGTACCCATTTTGGTACTGGCGGTACCGGTAGACGCGTTCGAGCAATCTGAGCAAGAGAGGGCGGTTTGAGCACGTGGCGAAGTACTCAATTTGGAATCCAGACTCGATCGATCCCAGGTGCGTGGAGAGGGAGGGTCTCCCCACTGAGGCTGCTGGGCCATCACTCGCCGACGAATCTCTTCGAGGCTGCCCATGGACGATGCTTGTGGGAGTTGTTAGAGAGTAGGCCCCCTGGGCGCCTAACTTCTTATACTCGGTCGTCCGCAGAATCTCACGATTCCGGTACCCGCTATGATCAGATTCACTGCTGTCGGAGAACATCAAAATCATCTCCTTCTGCAATGTCACAACATCGCCTTCGCATACGCCTATATGAACTTAACAGCAATGAACACATCTAAGCTAGGTGCAGTGCAATAGCCGGACAAAAAGTCACATGCTTGCTAGAATGTACAGAACACCGACACAATTTTGGCTGAACTTGGTTACTGATTTACGGCATAACAGCCTGCAGGCGGTGGAATCACAACATCTCAACAGCGTGTTGTAGCGCCACACGGCGCGTGCTATAAACCAGATCATTTTGCTATCTCACATCGCGGTGATTGATGATCACTGATCTATAGTACGCAGAGCTCCAGCAGTCTGACATGCGGCTCAACTTCATTGTAGATTGGAATTCGTTTTCATGCGATGATCCAAGACAGTCCAACTACTAGCTAGGAATGAAACAAAGCGTGATTGCAGTCACTCTATGTCCGCTGTCATGAGTGACGAGAGGAGATATAGTCCATTTTTAGCGAGCTTCTCCTGGCAGTGAAGCACGACGTAAAGTATTATATTGGCCCAGCCGCACACCGGCGTAGTAAGCAGGCCTAAGAGTTCGGAGGCGCCTGAAGTGTTTAGCGCCAGCCCGGTTCAGAACATATCAACTTTCTGATCTTCGACCTTTCAGGGATCAGAATTGCCCTTATCGGATATAAAGCTTTGAGATATTGCCAAGCACCCCAACAAGCCCGCCGGAAGTGGCAAAGGAGTTCTAGCTTCACATATGAATCAGTAATCCCCGACTTAGCGAATGTAATTGGGCACTATACAAGTTAGCCTCATAGCAACCTGATTGGCAAAGGCTGTTAACAGACGGCGCACTGCAGAACGGCCCGTACACACCATTGTCCAACAATAGAGTCTGAGAATCAGAGACAAATCAGAGATCCCAGTGAGTTCTAAGTGATATTTCAAGCTGTTGTTATTGAACTAGGAAGTTCGAAAAGCCGCCGACAGATACGAGTTCCGTGAGTACCAGAGATACAGCCTCAGATGGCAGTAACCGCAGCAAGTCACTTGCCGCCTGCCGGCCATGAAGTACGGGTTCCGAATTTGAAATCAGAACGCTCCGGGATACCACGTGTATTTCACGTGATGTGAATCCTTGCGCGTCGCGTCTTGCCATTGAGAATTCATTAGCTCTTTGTTCGCGTCCTCCACTATCCTTCCATCATCACCAACGATGTCGGCCGTATCCACGTCCCAACAGGAATTCGACTTTTGGGAATTCGTCAATTGTGCCAGATGCCAGCTTCCTTTCGCCTCCGACGCTGGTGCGACCATCCCGTTCTGGTTGACGGAGTGCGGGCATATAGTCTGCAACAACCATCTCAGTCAGTCGAATGGCCTGATTTAGATGAAAGGAATTATCGTGACTCTTTGTGGCAGATGCTGACCAGAGTTGTGCGGTATGTGGGTCACCCGGCATTCAGCTGGTGCCCCTTCAACGCGAGGTGCGTCACTAGCTTTCAAACGGTTCCCAGTTGATGAATCTGGATCACCAAAAGATGGACTCGCCAATGTCTGACTGGTTTCGTTCAATACCGTATGCACTGGACTCTATTGCATATACAGCCAAAGTGATTTTGGTCGTGTTTTTGTCGAGCATCTCCTGACTATTGTCCAGTTCCAGCAAGACTCCATGGCTGCTCAGATACGGTACTACAGGGCTAGGCATCAACAACAGCGGGCGTATATAGAGAAGCTCAAACGCGAGATGACGGAACTAAAAAGGTGCGAATAGCGGCTGGCCTGCTAACATATAATGCAGCTCACCATCTGCCGTTCTTAGAGCGAATCAGTATTTATCGGGGGAAATATCATCATACCAGGAAGGAGTCAATTCTTCACAGCAGCAGATTTACCATTGCAGAGATGAACAAGAGCCGTCGGAGAATATAAATGCCCACGGGAAACGCCCTATGAATCAGCGGTATGGCCTACCTTGTTCTTGTTTCCATGACTGTCAATGTACCGGTGCACCGCAGGCCAATGACTACCTCAAGTCCCCATTCCTCTCTGATAGGACCCGATAGACTCACCCTACCGCCTGGTCAGCAACCTCCCAATTTGTCCTATAACCGTGCAAACGACATGGCACCACAAGCTGTTAACAACGTTCCGCAGCGACAGCAAAGACCAGCATCCCGTAATTTGCGCAGTGCGTTTACTTCGATTATCGTGGTTGGCTTTAATCTTAGTCTTGTCTGCTAGGCAATACGCTTATGTCCCGCCCCCGACGCCACACCTGCCTCCACCTCAGTTATCGCACATGCAGGCACCACAAAACATTCAACGAGCAAGAGCAAATCAAGCTGCTTCACAGGACCAGGCAGGACCGGCAACAGCTTCTTCTCTCAAATTCAAACCCGCTCAAGTGCAAGGCAACAACAAACCTCAGAATATGGGTCCGCCACCCACGCCGGCACATGTACGAGTGCAACAACGGCAATCTGCCAATGCACTAACGAATACTTTTCCTTCTCGTCCGGTCAACACTGGAGCTCCTCCTACAAATCGATTCCTTCCTCCAGGAGAAAGATTCGCTCTGCCCTCATCAGCAAATACCAGTGGAAAGCGATTCCTACCTCCAACGCCATCAACAGGTCCTCAACATTTCGCCTCTGCTCATGGCGCTTCTCTTGCAGGTCCTTCAGGAACTAGGGCGATGCCTCGTACTGGGACGGCTATACCAAATACTGCTGGAGGTGGAAGCCAAAGGATGCCTTTTGTACCTGGACAAGGATTCGGGTGAAGGAAGGCTTGCTCCCGCTGTAGCGTGATTTCCTTGGTTCAATCGCCGCTATGCCCAGAGATATTTACATGATTTTGCTTCGAAGGTCGTATAGCGATGTATCCATCCAACAGAACTGCATTAGGGAGCCACAATACAAAAATTCGAGACAATATTATAACGCGGGGGCGCCAGAGGGTGTGTTGATGACGAAGAGAGGCATGTAGGAGGCAACCAAGGCGCTGATACATAGGCTGAAAACGTGTTAGTGCTACGCCTTGAGAACAAGAGAGGTGCTACACACAGAAGATTCGACAGTCCACCAGTTCCTTCCTTGGCACGCATGGGATGCTGGTTGACGTACTGGTTGAGGCCAAACAGAACTGAAGGCCAGGCAAGATACCTTCCAAAGGATAAGACGGCGCTTCCTAGTCAAAGGACATGCTCACCTATTCCGCGTCACCATGATTAAACCAGAGAGAAACATGCCAGACGTTCCAAGACCCTCTACAGCACGATAAGCAGAAGGGAGCAAATGAATACCGCAAGGACGTACCACTTTCTCTATACCATGTCGGAGGCAGAGTGAATTTTGTAGCGAAGGCAGCATCTCTAGGATCGTCCTTAGTCGACATCGTGGACGATGATGATGAAGCGTGACGAAATTTGAAAAAACTCGTTCTATCACGAACCACGTGCAGTGCCTATCTCTGGACCGACACCAGCACGCGCCTACTCTATGACTTCTGGTCCTGGCAACGATGATGAGCGACAATCTCTTCTGAATACCCGTTCCGGATCCCATTATGACTCTACCAAGATTGTTGTCGTCGCCAGTGGTATCGACGGCGCTGCAGTGCATCGGAATGAAGGCGACTGTGAGTAGCGATAAGGACTTGGCTCGAAGGATATTGCTCAATAACTGCTAGCACGTAACGGAGAGTCCTACGACGATGTGCCTCAGGCGAAGCGACAACTAGGTCTGTTCCCTCGAAATTTCATTTATCCACTTCAACTAACCGCTATCAGGTCTATTCAGCGCTATCTTCCTCGTATTCAATCGTATCATCGGAACTGGGTAGGACAGCATCCTTGTTGTGACTTCAGCCTACGATATCTAATGTAAAATTGAAGCATATATGCGACCCCAAGCAACATCTTACGCTCGTCTGGAAGCCCTGGCCTTGCACTAATTATGTGGCTAGCCGGTGCAAGTATTGCAGCAGTAGGAACGGCTGTCTACGTTGAACTTGGCACCGTATGTTCTATACTTCGTATCTATCTCTATATAAAATACTGATACAAGAGTAGGGACTTCCCCGAAGTGGAGGAGAGAAGAATTATCTTGAATTCATATACAGACGTCCAAGTTCCTAGCAACTTGCTTATTTTCTGTTTATGCAATTATAACAGCGAGTATATTGTCTGCAGATGTCGTTATTCCCTGCTTACAGATGTTTCAGGCTCGTCGGCTGCTAACAGTCTTGTTTTTGGAGAATGTTCATACTTTCTTCCTGCATCAATATTTAAGCTGACACATTTACAGACGTCCTTCATGCTCTGAATATCGAACCTGTCCGATGGAATACTCGTTTTGTAGCATTCTTGTGTCTATCCTTCTGCTGTCTGCTCCATGGCACCACATTCAAGTGGGGACTCCGTCTTCAGAATACGCTAGGTCTTTTCAAACTCTTCCTTCTTTCGTCGATAGGTATAGCGGGCCTGTTCTGTCTGGTCGGCGTCCCTGGATTTCGTGTTAGAGACGGATACGAAGCTCCCGACAATCTCCGGTGGGATAAGCTGTGGCAAGGCAGTAACTCTGATGCAAATGCACTAATATCTGGTTTATACAATATCATTTGGTGAGGTCCATTGTGGTATTTCACCTCCCAATATCTAATTTTCTTGATCACAGGTCGTTCGTTGGCTATTCCACAGCCAATTATGCATTGTCTGAGGTCAGAAACCCTGTTCGGACGATTAAGAGAGCAGCACCTCTAGCCCTTATGTCTGTAACTGCGGTCTACCTGCTTGTCAACGTTGGCTACTTCGCTGTAGTTTCCAAAGGCGATATAGTAGGAAGCCGGCGGATCGTTGCGTTGGTGAAATCCACTCATGACTCGATCTCATTCACTAAGTTATCGTGTAGAGCTTTATTCTTCCGAAATCTATTTGGACCGAACTTAGAACGGGTAAGCCGACGTCTACTTATTTCGCCTTTAAATCTTACAGTTCGTAGGTTCTCAGCATATTTATCGCGTTGTCGACGTTAGGAAATTTGCTCACTGGCCAGTTCAGTCAAGGACGCAGTGGGTACTTTTCTAGAATGTATTTATGTCTTTTCTCAGAAGCCTGTTTCTAGTCATACAGGAACTGGGTCGAGAAGGGGTGATTCCGTTATCGTGGTTCTTTGCCAGTAACAAGCCATTCAATGCGCCCCTGGCAGGGCTCGCTACGAACTGGTTTTTCTCTACTATGTTCATGGTTCTACCTCCACCAGGGGACGCCTACCTGTTCATGATTAGCTGTGAGTTCTCAGCGGACTCAACACCTTTGACCTCTCAACGTTTCATCAGTGTCATCATACTGCCTTGCTATCATTAACGCTCTTGTCTCTGTGGGTCTTTTACTTCTGTATACTTCCACGTACAAGGCATGGAATTGGGACCCACCATTTCGGGCTCCGAAGATTGTCATCGTCTTGTTCTTCTTGTCCAATGTATTCCTGGTAGTCGTACCTCTAATACCCCCTGCTCCTGGATCAAGAACGTACGAGCATCTGCCGTACTGGGTGAGTCTGACCATGCCCATGTAGGCACTTTGTGAACTTACTATTTTCGTCAGTCTCATGCTGTTGTCGCTTTTGCTGTATCTCTCATTGGTGTAGGGTACTGGTACGTCTGGTGTGTTTGGCTACCTCGAAAGAGGGGTTATAGATTAGAAAGAACTTGGGTTCTGCAGGAGGATGGCGTTTCTCGTTGTGTATTTCGCCAAATTCCTTTATGATAGATTACTACCTAGGTATCCTGATTCTACGATGTTCTAGTGTATTCTGGCAGCAGCAAGAAGGTTAGAGAAAGTAAGAGAAAGTGCGAGCACTGTGGCCTCGCTCTCCGCATGCGACGCAGTTGGGGGTGAAGGCCGTCCTCCCACTGCTCGACAAGCAAGAAAACCCTCCAGGTCCTCACGGTGCGCCAGAGCCCCGAGTGAGTCGCCGTTCATCTCTCTGTTTGACCTCCATCTTCCGCTTGGCTTTGGCCGCCTCCAACCCAGCTGCGATCTTAGCGGTCATCTCTGCCCTGAGCTTTGCTTGCGCATACTCCTATGCATCCTACGCCACATCGAAGGTGGTTGGTGAGCTTTGGTATTTCAGTCACTCCTTCAGTTCTAGGTGGCTCCATGCGGGATGGTTTTCGACCTTGTCATGTTGCCGAGAGAAGAAACCAAAGTGGTTGAGCCACCAGGTCGCATAGGGACCTGTAGGACCCAGCGAGTCTCACGACTTGTGGAAACGGAAGCAGTTGGGTGCTGCTTCGGAGTACTCACTATAGGAAATTGAGAGCTCCTCGCCGAACATCACCGAGAGCCCGGGAATATCAAGTATCCATGTGCCTTTGGATTCGCCTGGGTTGGGGTTAGCTTTCATGGTTGCGAGGGTGGAGGCATGGTCCATGAGGTAACGAAGATCCTTATTCGTGAAAAAAGGTAGCGGGATACTAACGAAGTCATCAGTGTCATAAAGAATTTGGTGGAATGCAATCTGGGTCTGAGATCCAATGATGCGGGGCTTTTCATCAGCTGTGTCACGACATCGTCGCTTAGCCTCCCTGCCCAGTGATGCATCGTCTCTCTTCCTCTTCTCCTTCTCTCTCTGCTCCTCGCCTGCCAGCCAAGCCAGTATGAACTTGGGCACCTTGCTAAAAAGGGCCAAAAAGGAGGGTACTCTCAACGAGTCCCGCTATATCGGACGCGTCATCCGGAAAATTGGCAGGGTCGGCGGTGTGGTTGTATGCCTTGAGTTACCGTGCCTCTACACAGGTATGAGTTCTGCGAGTATCTATAAAGCGGCTTGCCAGGCTACCTTGCCTTGTTCTTCTTCTCTATATCCACGTTGAGGGATAGTCGCGTGTCAAGAGAGAGGTCCTTGAGTCGCTTTCGGATTTCATCAATGTCATGTGGCTTGGGGGCGCATGCTGGAGGTTGAACTGGAGGACCAGGGGTTCAGTGGATACCATGACGACAAAGAGTGAATGAAAACGAGTGAAGGCGGTGGCAAGGGGAAGCAGATGGTGGAGAGGACGACAACGAAGCACAGACCTCTGGTAAGTGTCGCTGTCAGATTCGTTGTATTTACACGTGTAGGTAATCAAAGGTATTGCCATCTGCTTCTTTATCTTATCCCTGACTACTCCATGACTTCTGGCCCTGGCAACGATGATGAGCGACAATCTCTTCTGAATACCCGTTCCGGATCCCATTATGACTCTACCAAGATTGTTGTCGTCGCCAGTGGTATCGACGGTGCTGCAATACATCGGAACGAAGGCGACTGTGAGTAGCGATAAGGACTGGCCTCGAAGCATATTGATCAATATCTGCCAGCACGTAACGGAGAATCCTACGACGATGTACCTCAGGCGAAGCGACAACTAGGTCTGTTCCCTCGAAATATATATCCCACTTCAACTAACCGCTATCAGGTCTATTCAGCGCTATCTTCCTCGTATTCAATAGTATTATCGGAACTGGGTACGACAGCGTCCTTGTTGTGACTTCAGCCTACGATATCTAATGTCAAATTGAAGCATATATGCGACTCCAAGCAACATCTTACGCTCATCTGGAAGCCCTGGCCTTGCACTAATTATGTGGCTAGCTGGTGCAAGTATTGCAGCAGTAGGAACGGCTGTCTACGTTGAACTTGGCACCGTATGTTCTATACTTCGTATCTATCTCTATATAAAATACTGATACAAGAGTAGGGACTTCCCCGAAGTGGAGGAGAGAAGAATTATCTTGAATTCATATACAGACGTCCCAAGTTCCTAGCAACCTGTTTATTTTCTGTTTATGCAATTATAACAGTGAGTATAGTGTCTACAGACGTTGTTATTCCCTGCTTACAGATTTTTCAGGGCTCAGCGGCTGCTAATAGTCTTGTTTTTGGAGAATGTTCATCCGTTCTTCCCGCATCAATATTTAAGCTGACATATTTGCAGACGTCCTTCATGCTCTGAATATCGAACCTGTCCGATGGAATATTCGTTTCGTAGCATTCTTGTGTCTATCCTTCTGCTGTCTGCTCCATGGCACCACATTCAAGTGGGGACTCCGTCTTCAGAATACGCTAGGTCTTTTCAAACTCTTCCTTCTTTCGTCGATAGGTATAGCGGGCCTGTTCTGTCTGGTCGGCGTCCCTGGATTTCGTGTTAGAGACGGATACGAAGCTCCCGACAATCTCCGGTGGGAAAAGCTGTGGCAAGGCAGTAACTCCGATGCAAATGCACTAATATCTGGTTTATACAATATCATTTGGTGAGGTCCATTGTAGTATTTCACCTCCCGATACCTAATTTTCTTGATCACAGGTCTTTCGCTGGCTATTCCATGGCCAATTATGCATTGTCTGAGGTCAGAAACCCTGTTCGGACGATCAAGAGAGCAGCACCTCTTGCCCTTATGTCTGTAACTGCGGTCTACTTGCTTGTCAACGTTGGCTACTTCGCTGTAGTTTCCAAAGGCGATATAGTAGGAAGCCGGCGGATCGTTGCGTTGGTGAAATCCTCTCATGACTCGATCTCATTCACTAAGTTATCGTGTAGAGCTTTGTTCTTCCGAAATCTATTTGGACCAAACTTAGAACGAGTGAGCCGACGTCTACTTATTTCATCTTTAAATTTTACAGTTCATAGGTTCTCAGCATATTGATTGCCTTGTCGACGTTAGGAAATTTGCTCACCGCCCAGTTCAGTCGAGGGCGCAGTGGGTAATTCTCTAGTATTTATATCTTTTCTCAGACGCCCGTTTCTAGTCATACAAGAACTGGGTCGAGAAGGGGTGATTCCGTTATCGTGGTTCTTTGCCAGCAACAAACCGTTCAATGCTCCCCTGGCAGGGCTCGCTGCGAACTGGTTTTTCTCTACTATGTTCATGGCTCTGCCTCCACCAGGGGACGCCTACCTGTTCATGATTAGCTGTGAGTTCTCAGCGGGCTCAACACCTTTAACCTCTCAACGCTTCGTCAGTGTCATCATACTGCCTTGCTATCATTAACGCTCTTGTCTCTGTGGGTCTTTTACTTCTGTATACTTCCACGTACAAGGCATGGAATTGGGACCCACCATTTCGGGCTCCGAAGATTGTCATCGTCTTGTTCTTCTTGTCCAATGTATTCCTGGTAGTCGTACCTCTAATACCCCCTGCGCCTGGATCAAGAACGTACGAGCATTTGCCATACTGGGTGAGTCCGTCTACGTCTATACAGGCGCTTTGCGAATTTACTATTTTCGCAAGTCTCATGCTGTTGCCGCTTTTGCTGCATCTCTCATCGGTGTAGGGTACTGGTATGTCTGGTGTGTTTGGCTACCTCGAAAGAGAGGTTATAGATTAGAAAGAACTTGGGTTCTGCAGGAGGATGGTGTTTCTCGTTGTGTATTTTGCCAGATTCCTTCATGATTATCAGATTGCCTACAACTCCTGATTATCTTACCTACTTGTATCCTCGAAGTCGGGCACAGTATTTCAATATTAGCCTCTAGTACAATCACGTGTGTGTTTGTGTTGAGAGCATTTGCCAAACTTTCATTGATCGCTGATAACTTTACGGACTCAAACTTACGCCAAACTACCACCCACTGACTACACTCAGAATGCCTCCCAAAGCCGATATCAACAAAGCCGGATGGGAACAGAGCGAATTCCCTATTCTTTGCGAGACATGTGCGTGCCTGTTGCCTGAAATCATACTTTGCTTATTCAACAGCTTTCCAGGTTTGGGTGATAACCCGTTTATTCGCATGGTCAGCGCTTCTGTTACCATCTGAATTACCTTTTGCTGATTTCCCTGCAGTCCAAGCAAGAGTATGGACGCTCTTGTGGTACCTGTGCAAGACCGTTCACAGTATTCCGATGGAATCCAGGTTCTGGCATGCGCTTCAAAACCACCGTCATTTGTCAAACATGCGCGAAAGTGAAGAACGTCTGCCAAACGTGCCTCCTCGATCTTGAATATGGTCTACCCACGCAAGTCCGTGATACCGCTTTGGCTTTGGAGAAGGACGCGCCTACAAGTGATATAAACCGGGAATATTATGCACAAAACATGGAGGCCAAGGTGCGTTACCATCGTTTACATGAGTCTTGTCGCCTTAGTTCATTTTATTCGTAGTTGGAAGGCGACAAGTCCGGTCTCGGCAGCGGGCGAACACAGTCTGCGGGGAAGGACATGTTGAAGCAGCTAGCACGGACGGATCCTTATTATAAGCGTAACCGGCCACATGTGTGCTCATTTTTCGTCAAGGGGGAGTGCAAGCGCGGATCTGAATGTCCATATCGACATGAGAAGCCCGTAGAGAGCGCGCTGTCACATCAGAATTTGCAAGACCGGTACCATGGGCATAATGACCCCGTAGCTCGTAAAATTATGGCCACACATGCCGAAAATCAGGGCTTGAAGCCTCCGGATGATGAGACCATTGTATGTCTTGCCTCCGTCTCCTTGCAGCGCTGCTGACACCGTTTGCAGACGTCGATATTTTTATCCTCGCTCTCTCCTGAATCTACGGAACTGAGTATACGTACCACCGTTCTCAAATCGCTACCTAGTGTGGAGCCGACGCAGCTACGGTCTGTCGTTCATGTAGCTAAGTCACGGTTAGTCGTCCCTACTTGCTTTGGCAACATGCGACTTAACGTCTGCCATCTAGGTGTGCGTTCATCAACTTCAAGGAGCGAAGTACCGCTGAACGTGCGGCTGAGGCCTGGGCTAATGGCCTTGAGATTGACGGAGAACGAATAGCGATAAAATGGGGCCGGAGTAAAGCGAAGCCACTTGGGACGACCACTGTGGCGGCCGCATCGTAGACTTCATTCCCGTTGTCTTGTATTATTAGATAGATATTTGCACGAGTACTAGCATGCTTGCCTCTGAGATAAATGACATTATCTGATTAAAAATCTATTATTCGTTAATGTAGCAGTTATTAATCCATGATTCGGTTCCATCATAACGTTTTATAGCGAAAATCCTAGGAGAGTCATCCAATCCTCTCACCCTTAACCAAGTAAACCTCCCACGGCGACAGCGCTTAACCAACCAGCCAGCGGCCGAACGTCAGAACTTGACGTAATAGCACGACCAAAGTTCACTAGGCCTGGTCCAGCTGAGAGGATAAGGCATTTATCAGACGTAAGACGGTTGACATGAGTTGGTTAACGTACGACAGACGCCTGATATTCCCCATCCCACCCCGAACAGCGCTGCTCCTGTCAAGAGTTTCATGTCAATCTTTCCCCCCGTCGGAATCGCCCATAAGCCACCGAGAATGGGCCTCTGCTTCCCGCGGAAGAAGGCGTATAGGATAATCGAGGTGGGCAAAGCCCCCATAGCGAGAAAAGCAAGTGACGGGTCAAAAGCCGAATGGATGGGCAGGAGTAAGAATGTCAATACTTTGATTGGGTCAATGAGATTAGATAGGGAAAGTGCAAGTGCAAAGTTGAACCCGTTGTTGAAGTAAGTAACGCGACGAGCTAAGACATTCGGTTCTTTCGGCGCGGCATCATCTGGCTTTGGTTTCTGTTTGTCCTGTGTTCAGCCATGACTGAGTGGGCAGGAAGTCAAGAAACTGACATTGTAGAAATAAAGAAACGCTGAAATTATTGAGGGAATTGCTTGTAGGGCAATGAGTTTTCTTCCGGCGGATCCCAAATTCCAGTCCCAAGATGGATTTGAGGCGCTCAACATTGAACCGTGCAACAGACGCGCCGTTACCGCTGCCGTGGAAAAAAATGTCACGGTGGCAGCAATTGACCTTGAAACCATGAGAATTACGCGCATATATTCACATTCGAACAGATTTTCACCTCTTGGATAGTCTGGAAAGGCCGCATATCATATGTCTATCGGTCCAAGGATCAGTAAATCAAGGGCGTAAGGGGCTATCAGAGTTAGAATTACTGACCCGGACGTGCATCCATTAGACATCTGCGAAGAACACTATTAGATTATGTTATAGGCACTTCAGAAGCGAAATACCTTGGTTCCTAATCCTACGAGGAAACCAGAGAGCAGAACTTGTTGCATTTCGAGGCCAAGTACTGCTTGATTTGAGCCCTCGAGAATTCCAATGACGAGACCTCCGGCGAATAGCCCGGAAGCACCCGCCAGCGCCTCTAAGTTCCCTTTTACTGCACGATGAAAGAAACCCGATATTCCGAAGACATTTCCGTTCAAAAGCAGCAGAGCATGCACTGGGAGAGAAAGGCCGAAACCGCCTATGAGGGATCTGAGGGGTGTGGGCGTTGACATGCTGATTGCTAGAACATCCGACTGAGAGAAAAATTTAAGCAGTGATCTTGGGAAACTTGAGGGCACATCGTGAGTTATATACCTCCTCTAAGACATATGATGTCACGTGATCGGCGCCGGGTCCCGACCATGTCACCATGCGATTACTGATTTTTGGAATTGACAGCGAGAACGAGAGCGGGATGGAAGAGTAAGATGCGTCCCACAAGCAAATTCTGTGCGACAATGTGTCTCTGTTGAGATAAATGAATCCACGCTAGATCAGTCTGGAGCATTGGTATGGTGCGGCGGATACAGTTATCGCTCCTAAAATGCTGCTGAATTCCGAATGTAACCATAAGGTCACGCAAGATTCGTAAGTAAATTACGGACTGACGAAGATGTTGCTATAAGCACTTACCCACGTCCTCCTGTAGTTTCAACTTGGGATACCCGACTTGGCCGCGTAGACGTCGGCAGGCAAGCTTCAAAGAAGCCTTTCGCCGTGTCGTTGTGACGACATCTGTCTAATAAACAGAACAGACGACATGGACGAATGGCAGCAGTCGGCACGACTGCGTTTTTGTCCTCACTGCAAGCAAGTACCTAGAATGCAAGACGTCCTCGCCAGGGGCTGGTAGAAGCAAAGCGAACCCTGTAACCGTTCAGAGATAATCAAAGCCTAACTGGCTGTCAAAGGTACGTCTCGGTCTTTTCAACTACTATCCGCGGCTTATCGGACTGTAGGATGGTCCAGGTTAGTGCCTTTCAACGGACCCTTGGAATGATATATTGAATCAGCCCGCCAACTGACAACGTTGATCTACATCTTACACACCAATATAGACTGCGTTGTATCGTTCGCTGGCATACCCATCTTGAGAAATTTAGACTACAAAAGCCCGACGTCCTGCTTGGCTGAGCGGTTGGGCTTATTGTGAATTCCGATTAACAAGGGAAATCACTCACTGATTGAGGGGAAATATTCGAGCTGCTTGAGAAGAGCCCGTGTAAACCCAAGAAAAGAGCGTTGCCATATTCTTCAGATAAGCCGGCATTCTTTCAGCCAGCGAAAAGATTGCAGGCATCGAATTTACGGTATCAAATTTATCCCAAGTCAGTTAGCTCATATAACGGCAGAATGCTCGATGAACGTTTGGAACAGGAGGACTAAGCGTAAGCAGGTAAACCTTGAGCCGGCATTTTCCGAGGAACAGACTGGCTGCCAAAATTGATGTCATCAGTGCGAGCACTGAAGTACTGATCTTCGAGTTCATCGCATGTCCAACATATCACTTGCATCCCAGTCAGCGGTAATCTCTTTTGATACCAACGTTAGGATTACTACTGGTTTCTGGTCATATAGCATGCAAGACTCACAGCAAATTCACAGGATAGCATACAACTTCGAACTCTAAAGAGTAATATTGCAGCCTTAATTCGTACCCTTCTGAGGCAAGTCCTCTTGACTTGACCCCAGATCTGCCTCTTCTTTCCGCTTGCCAATATCTTCCATCTGAAGATAAATTTCAGAATCAACCAGTCCAGGAGCATCGACAAGCTGCAATGATTTCCCTATCATCCCCTTCCACATGGTGTGGCCATCAACAAAATCGCAATGAACGTTCTCTACGCCCATGACATCAACTGAATGAAGACCTGCAACGTTCCAGGTCACGCTCGACACGCGTGAAAGTACGGCGAGGACATAATCGTTCGTGGAATAACCGTTGACGAGTCGGCCTGATACTAGCCGTCTTACACTTGACCACGTTGCTTGATCTGTTGACACAGGTGTCCCGAAAAGAAAGACGTCTTCGATTAGATGACCAGTGTCAGAGGGTGGAAGGGTGGTGAGGTACTTGAGGGCTTCGAAGATGACCAAGGATCCTAAGGAATAACCAACCAGAGTCGCGGGTCGGTTTCCAAACGCGCGTTTGGCTAGCAGGTCCCCCAGAACCGCTCCGGCCTTGATAGCTAATGCCTTGGAGTTCATCCAAGGATTGTCTGTAAACAGAAGTTTCGAAGTGAGTACAATAGTCTGATCTCCTGATATCCTTTACCTTACCAATTATTTGTCCTATCTTCAGCCACGCGATAGGCGCCAAAGAACTCATTAAACTCGCGAAGACGGTGCGCTTGACGATTTCCACCTTGATGTATTTCATGGTCTGAGATTTGACAAGAGTGAGAAGCGCATCTGAAAGCTCTTGCAATGCTTGAACTTCCTAGTAGGCATCAGAAACTCAACTAACCATGAGACGAAGAAGTTGTTACCCATTGTAGAGCAAAGGTGTTGTCACCTCCGAACACAGTCCAAGGAGTTACGAAATCGATAGGCGACGATATCCACCCACTAACACAGAGCCGGACCGCAAGCGTTTCTTCGGACTGAATGCCTACCGGCAAAACAGCTAAATCTCGTATCTCCCTCGTGTGCCTCTGTACCATGTCTGCCGTAGACTTCGCACCGTACACACCGAACAGTGCCCCGCAGACAACAGAAGATCCTGCAAGTCCGCTGGCCAGCAAACCCGCAACCGTCCCACCGATGCCGAGCCACCCAAGGATAGTTGTAACTCCGGCGCCTACAAGCGGGGCAGCTAACCCACCAGTGACCCCAACCAATACGCCGCCAACAACCGCACCAAGTCCCATCCCGGCCATTCTCAGCACTTTATTTCTTTTTGCGTGATCTTGGGTAGTATTCTGGGTATGTCGCCGCGCCTCTTCGATGGCACGGTCTGGGTGTCTAAGTGTAGAAACGATGATTTCCTCATCCAAATCGCCAAAGGTATTCAGAAATGATCGTGTCCTAGCAGAATACTCCTTGGTCGTTGTAATATTTAGGAAAAGGATGGCGTTAAGGATTCTCTTGAGGTCCTGCTCATGAGGTAGTTTAGGTAGCTGCCCGGTGGAGGTATCGGCATAGGGATCTAGTTCGGGACAACTTTCTGAACCGGTCGTCAGTGATACTAGCATACAGGTGACATTGTCAATCATACCTCCGTCGGGCTCTCCACATGCAACCCAGGCATGTTCTAGCAGCTGTTGCGCCCATGTATTCAGCCCTTTATTAAAGGCATTTCTTCTATCGGATTTCACTTTCTCTGGCAAGGGCGACAAAGAGTACTCTGCTAAGGAGTAGAGCTCTGCCGCGTTTCTATAGGCCGCCAGACGACGAAATATATGCTGGAAAACGGTATCACGTTCTTGCTGCGTTAGCTGCTTCGGTGGGGTGAGCTGAGCGAGGTCGCTCGACATGGTGGAGTTGCAGAAAGATGCAACTGGCTGATATCGTGACGGTCATAGCCAAGAGGCGAACATGATGTCATTGCCAAATCTTGACACTTGAAATTTCCCACCATGCGGCGCAACGAGGTTGAAGATGAGGTCGACATGGAAGGCGCCGACGACGACGCTGAGCGCTACGAGGGCGATTCTCCCGAGGAAGAGGATGGCGATGAGCCGGAAGAGGAAGACGAAGACGACCAAGTCGGTGTTACCATTCTAGACGAGGAAGATGCTCAGTCTGTATGTGCTCATATCCCTTCACGTCGCGGCTGAAATCTCAGCACTCTCTATCAGAACGATGACGAAGCCATTGTAGAAGAAGAGGACGACCAGCTAAGCTACACTTCGTCGCAGCCGGCACAATCATCACGACTCAAGATCAAGTTGAAGCTTCCCACTGTGCCGAGTTCAACGTCCAACACGGCCACGCCGGCACCGGAAGAATACCAGCGTCCACCCAAGAGAGCTTCTGCTCGCACAAGGAGGATAGTACCAGGTATGTTGGATCTCTCTTCCGCACTCAATCACAGCGCCTAATTGTATACGCAGATTCCTACCTTGAAAGTTCAGAAGATGATGATAATAACGACGACGATGAAGATGAGAGGTCTATGTCACCGGAATCAGAGTCGACGCCTCAAGCTAGCCCTTCAAAGAAGCGCCTCACGTCAAGGCAGGCCGTTCTAGCCAATGTAGTCGACTCTTCACATGTTTCTTTAGGTGCGCGGCATGTTTTCCCTTTCGCCTTGATTATAATTCACTTGCAAGTTGCAGATCGTGAGACTGCAGTATCTGTGGGCAAGGGTAGGAAAAAGCAACTCAATGAAACCGAGTTAGCCTTGCGTCGGGAGGAGACAGCCAGGAAAAGGAAGAATCTTTCCGAGAAGAAGCTAGAGGATGAAAAGGTACGTCTTTCCGGCACTGTAATTCGTTGTCTCATGTTATTCGCGAAGGTTGAAACTATCAACCGACTGCTCAAAAAACAAACACGTCCACGGGGCGGTAAACGCAACGGCACTACTACTGGCACTGGCACTCCTTCCGGAGTCAAGGCCCAGAATGACAGCGATGAAGAGGCTGTGGAGGTGGAGGGAAGTACAGAGGAGCCTCTACCTGCGCCTATAGTACCTGTCATGTACCGATGGATATCCTCGTCGCGACCTCCCACAGTCGATCCCAGTCCTGGAGCTGAGGAGAAAATGGACGTCGATGACAAGGTCTCGGAGGAGAAGATGGATGTTGATGGCGCGGAAGAGAAGGAGAAAACCGACAGCAACGAAGAGAAGAAGATGATCTTGACGTTCTCAGTTCCGCCGTCTTTGCTGCCAGAGGGTGAAGCACACCCTCCTGCACCGCCAAAGCCAATACCAAAGTGCAACGTGGAAGGCTGCCAACTTAATAGAAAGTATAGGCTCGTTAGAAACTGGGATATGGGTGCCTGCGGAATGGCTCATTTGAAGTTATTACAGGCTTGACGGTTAGGTGGACTGCTATTTATTGGTTACAATCCCTATATTATGTGTAAACCTAAGTATGGTAAATTGTTGAATGTTCAAAATCGTTCGTACGGCCAAACCAAACATGGGGCTTCTTAGGGCGGTGCTGATTCGTACAGATAGCGAAGATAGTCCAAATTTTGATATAAATGATGATACATGTGTGATGCAAGGGAAATGAAAAGCTAAGACCCTCCCAATATACCGGCTATACTGGTTAGATTAAAGCCGGTACTGCCCATGAGATCCTGAATAAAAAGAAGTTAGCTCCTGAAATACGAATGATTCATATAAAGGACGCACCGAAAGCGATGACGAGTCAAGGGGACATGCAAAGTTGAACGAGTTGGAAATGACTGGTGAAACTGTCACCATAAGAATGCGTATGGCGAGCTGATGAACGATTATGAGGCGCTGCAGTACCATGGCAAGGTCTGGCTCACCGTTATCTTGTAATTGACATCAATATTGCTCTTTGTGCCAAGGATTCCACATTTTTCAAGAAGATCTTCGAGGATGGCGCTGTTGGGGTCCTTGGCTCGGGTGTATTCGATCGCGAACGGGAAGGTAAAATTGGTTTGCGAGTGCGAGGCAAAATTGATGTTGTTGGAGGTACCACCTCCAATGTCCGTACCAGTGCTTGAAGTATTAAGAGGGTAGAACAACTGCGGTACAGTGGTGAGCGGTAAATCGGCAACGGAAATTGAAACAAAGTTACCTCTGCTGTTACTTTCTTCAGCTCGACTGAGAAGTAATTCGGATTGTCGACCCTACGACAGGTTTAGTAGATAATAAGCGGTTAACGTGTGGAATGCATACGTTATGTTCACGCCAAGGTTTATGTTGACACCGTCATTGGTGATTTCGAACTCGCTACCATTAGCAGCCACTGTCTGAAGTTCACCGATGGTAACGTTGGGCGGTCGAATCCACTGCATAAAAGTTAATACCTGGATGGAATATCGATAAGAGTCTAACCAATGCAAGGGACAAGATTATGCTGAGTATGAGAAAGACAGCAATCAGGAGGGTGCAGCAGAAGAATCTTCCAATACATCTTGGACGTGATCCCTATTTAACATCAATAAAATGTCATATAGGAATGAAATTGCTCACCCTTGTCCATAGATTTCCTTGCGTTTCATATCGATACTTCTTCAAGGTTTGAGGAACTCTGGTTGGAGTTGAGTAACTAAGGGGGAAAAGGGCCATGGAAACGCACTTCTCCTTGGGAAATTCCCCATGGTCAAAGCCACTAGCAGTGTCAGTGTCTCTGGCTCTGACGCCCGCTGGTGTATCTATGGAACCCGTGCTGATGAGAGTTCTCGTAGTGGCCTGCCGTTGCGGACCACGAGCGTCTGTGGGGTCATCTCTATAGCCGGTGCCGTAATTGTCGTAGGCGCCCTCGTCGTAGGTAGCATGGGGCTGCTGATGGCTGTAAGGATTGAAGTCGGGCTGGGTGTACTGGCCGTCAGGCTCGTACCGACCGTACTGCGCAGCATACGGGTCTCGATAGGCCATGAAGAACGATTAAATGGTTGATACAGAAACAAATGGATGAAAGGGAAAACAAATATGAAGAAGGGGGCAGAGTGGTAGTGGTAGGTAGAGAGGGAGAGGGGGCCAGTCGGTGGTCGCTGTGGTGCGCTCACCTAATGCCGAAGCACAGCCTCGGCAGCTGCGACCATTCTTATTTCCAAATTTCACCGCATCTTCTCCAAAAAAGAAAGGTCAAGACGCGAGAAATAACGGGAGAAACGAGTAGTTGGTCTTTTGCAATGTGTTCTGAGCCTGTCAATATATTCCCTCTCTCAGTCTAGAATGACATGGCGCTGGCAGCGAGAATAGGGGCCTTGAAAGATAATGCCAATCAGACACAAATACATGACGTCATCGTTACTTTGTCCTTTCACTTTTCGAACACTCATCGTCCTTGGTCACAATGTCATTTGCAGATATGTCTGTCTCTCCCTCAAACCCGTCTATCTCGTCAAACCTCAGCGGTTCGTCTTTGCTCGTCGCATGGCAGCTCAAGGGCAAGACTGTTCTCATCGTTGGCGGAGGAGAAGTCGCGTCAGGACGCATTGAAGCCGTTCTTTCTGCGGATGCAAAGATCGTTATTCTCGCTCCCGCCAAGGGTCTTCACCCACGAACCAAGCGATTCATCGAACTCTGTCCGGATCGTGTCACATACTACGACCGTCGTTTCTCTGGGCCCGCAGAACTCTACAAGATGGATATGGTCCTTACTGCTCTTGATGATCCCAGCAGTTCTCGCCAAATCGTCGAGCTGTGCCGCGAGCAAAGGATTCCCGTCAACGCTGCAGATATACCTGATCTATGCGACTTCTACTTTGGTGCTCAGATACGCGACGGTCCCTTGCAAATCATGATCTCGACCAACGGATCTGGTCCCAGAATAGCGGCATTACTCAAATCAAAACTCAGTGGCGCATTAGGCGGGTATGAAGGCGAGGCCATCAGACGAGTTGGAGAGTTGAGGGAGCGCCTCAAGGAACGCGCGCCTGGCATTGGAGGTGCTGTGAGTCGACGCAGGATGAAGTGGATGTCTCAGCTATGCAATGAGTGGGACATGGAAGATTTGACTCAATTGGACCGTGCAATGATTGCGAGGCTGCTTGATGAGGGATGGGAGCGGAATCGTGTACCCTCCTTGCGTGACCTTGGCGGAAAGTCAAAAGTCAAGCAAGGGAAGGATAATCCCCAGTCGACCTCCTGGGATCTCAACGCAATCCCGCACGGTAGTTCCAGAGTACTGCCAGCTACATTGGGGTTCATAGCAGGCAGCGTGTCAGTTGCTTTACTGCTTATGTATCATCGACGATGAGAGGTGCGTTTGTCCATTCCAGGTCTTGGTTTATTCATTCCATTGATTTAATCTAGTGGTGATCCATTGAATGTAACAGTCTAAAAGATATGGATAAGTATGAGAATAATAGCGAACTGGTATAGCTTAAAATTCCGATGATTCGAATCACAAGTCCCAACCAGTTAGAAGCATGTCAAAAATTCCGATTCCAAAGGTCACAAAAATGGGGTGCTGCGGATTGGCAATTTGTCGGAATTACTGGCTAGTCAAGCAACAAAGCTTCACCCGAGGCATCAAGACTAAATAGCGACCATGCGCATAGGCCCAATTTGAGAATGCCCTGTGCCCATAATGAGGGTGGTGATGAAGATGATGAAGGTCTGGATTGGTGACCCGCAACACGCCTTGAGAATGAGGGTTGAAACCGATTGGAACGGCCATCCGCTAACGACGGACGCTTTCCCCTATATGTCATCCGACATCGCTCATCAAGCCCATCGACTAAGGCGTCACAGATGGTCTGTAACGACATCGGAGATCAACACGGGAGCAGAGAAGTAAAGGTGCACGATGGACGCTAGCGCGGAGAAACAAACAGCGGAGCTACTCTTCAATAAAAGCAGGATCCAACACAAATTTAGATGGAGGACCGGGACAAGGAGCGATGCCAGGTTGTTTTGATACGCAACGAACAGTCGACGAAGAGAGGGCAGAACCTCAAATCATGAAGACAGCGATGAGAGCCAGTAAGAGCCGTGAGTACACCGTAGGGCAGTTGCTTTCGTGCCGCTGTGCTAGACCTCAATGAACGAAATAGTGCTTGATGACGAAGAGTAAGCCAAGTGGAGGTGACGGTTGTGGTGCCTCAGACGATGAAAACCACGTTAACGACGTATCCTGCATGCGTGCAGAACATAGAGGAGACCAGGCAGAGAGGCAGCAGAGGTGATACTAGGTGATAGTGGGGGGAAAGAAACGACGTACAGCCAGCATGGGCCGAGCCTTATATAGCTCAGCCACGAACAGACGGTTGCGTGACATGAGCAATTTTCGCCCTCCGCTTTTTTGCGACTGGCTTAGCGGCGCTGACTCAGCCATAAATTGCCTCATTCTGCTTCACTTCCACTACAAATCTTTGTCGGCAAAGTATTTTGTCCCATAGCGTGCCAGACTACTCTTATCTTCCTGCTCCTCCACTTGTACGCATCCCAGAACCTCCCTACTTCCTGCCTTCATCGTATCGTACTTTGGGGATTCCCCATGGTCTTTCTAAAGGAAAGGCTATGGGGAATCCCCTTCGTCACTTTGTTGCCGATCTGTGCCGTGTCACAGTCACGCTATAAATTTTCTAATTCCTAATTTCTTCAGGTCCAGATGATTGCCACATTTAGGCAGTGGCGGAAATCTCGGTCTTCCGGTACAACTTGAAGCTGATCTTGGAGACTTCGCCTAATTTATCTGGATGTATAAATTCAGCACCATGCCATGTAGTTACAGACGCGTTCTGCCTACCTTTCTGACAGCCTCACCGTTTTTTCTGGGCTTCCAGTCACTATGGATTCACTTCTGCACGCTCGAATGTCCCAAGATCCATCGGCGGGGTCGTATTACAATGGCCATTATGTCCCTACCTCCGCGGAAAAGACGGCGTACCAATCTACGCATGAACCTTGGGCTTCATCCGTGAAATACGGCTATTACGGATTATATTTCTTCGCCGTCACCATCTTCATTGCGATCTTGTTTAATGTTCACTTCAGGATTCTTCAGCGACGCAGGTGAGTAATAGGTTCATTTCCTCTATGTAAATTTATTAACACTTCGTGCTTTAGCCTCGCCGCTGGGTCGACGTCGCAATCCCTGACCTTACAGGATAAATTTTATGCCCTCTTTCGACTGCTCGCGTACCCACGTATTCCTATCTCGGTCAATAGGTTCATCTCTCCGTGGTACACCACCGGAAACCAGGGCCAGACCTTGCTCCTCGCTGCAGGATTCATTTTCACCACTCTTTACTGCTTCGCAGACACATACAACTACAGGCCCCCGTTTTGTACGATATCGATCCTTTATGTTTCTACACTCACTGTTGACAAACTTTTGCTAGATGGATCTTCTCCTTTAGGCCTGCGAAGTGAATGGCTAGCTATGGCGATGCTCCCATTTCTTATAGTATTCGGACACAAAATCAACTTCATTGGTACTTTGATAGGTCGGTTGCTTTTCCCCCTTCTCGAACATACTCTTACGTTCGTCGTGGTTACAACAGGTAGCTCCCACGAGAAGATGCAGGTGCTCCACCAAGGAGTCGCGGGCTTGCATTTATATATGTCTTTGGTACACACCATTTCCATGACGATACGCTCCAATCGGTAAGCTTGCTATGAGGTTGGGGCTATTATGATAGTAGCTAAAGGACTTCTCAGGGAACGCGGGATTAACTACGACTTTCACCACAATGTAAGTACAAACCGGCTTGTTGGCCTGGATCTAAATCAATATCGTTTCAGTATGCCTATTGGACCGGTTTCGTTGCTCTAGCACCGTTGATTTGGCTTTGTTGTGCTAGCCTTCCAATATTCCGCAAGGCGGCGTATGAGTGTTTTTGGATTCTCCATCTTGCGGCTGTTGGCGGTGAGCTTCGTATTTTTGAATGTTCCTGCCATCTCTCATGTCTTATCTAGTTTACTTTGGATTCTTGTGGCTTCACTGTTGGAAGTACCTTGACGGAGGGTAAGCCTTATTATTGAACTTACCAGAATCCCCGGCTTACGACAAGATACTAGGTACTACATGTATGCGACATTTGCAGTTTTCGGCTGGGGCGTTGTGCTCCGTGTCGCTTACATGATTTATGTCAACTTGCATGTCCATGTCGCGCGCGTTCATGTAACATCATCTGGCATGTTACACCTCAGCATTCCCACGAAACTCCGATGGTCCCCTGGTCAGCATGTATTTCTTCGTTTCCTCAGCGTACGTCCATTCGAGTCCCATCCCTTCTCCATCACGAGCATACCGAGCGGCAACGACCAACCAAGCGATATGTCTTTTTTCGTCGTGCCTATGAAGGGCTTCACCAGCTCTCTTAAAGAATACTGTAAAAGGGCTGGTGGTCGCCGGGACTTGTTTGTTCTCCTTGACGGCCCTTTCGGACATACGACACCAGAACTCCGGGCTTTCGACAACGCTTTGCTCATAGCTGGAGGCAGCGGTATTGCATATATTTTGCCCATCTTCCAGGATCTCGTTCGATGCAACAAAGGCGAAGTCAGTGCGAAGACCCGGTGCAGTAAAATTGAGTTGATTTGGGTTGTTCGTTCTAGAGGTAAATACCACGCTTCCCTCCTCATCCTATGACTTACAAATGTCCTATAGCCCAATATCAGAAGATGGAGAAATACGTCTCTGAAACGATTAATGAAATTAAAGATGGTGGTGTTTCTGTGAGTTTCTTCGTCACTGGAAAAGATGCTGGATCAGAGGGGATGGAATCAAAGAGCGGCTCGGACGATGACCTTGTGGATGACATGAAGGAGAAGTCTCTGTCCGAGGCTTTGCCGGCAAATTGGCACACTGGTCGCCCGAAGCTTCTTGACATCATCCGAGAAAGATCACAAACATGGGAAGGACGTGTCGCAGTAACCAGTGAGTTTCGATAATATCTTTATCTTAGTAGGATTAACTGACATATCTTCTCAGCATGTGGTTCCGAATCGATGATATCTGATGTTAGCAATGCCGTTGCTGGTGTACAAATTGATATACTCAGACAAAGGACGACGTGTAAAGAGATGTATCTGCAGACTGACGCTTACGATTGGTAGCAGATGGTTGACATACCACAGCTCAGGAATCACACGTATCGTTATGACTTTATGTATGGGGCACTTTCCGTCTAGAATAAATTTAGACAGTCAATGTGTAACCCATTTCACGTGACCGTGACTTTCTTAACTTGCAACCACAATGTCCTCAATTGGCCCCGAAATTCCTCCTCACCTTCTGCAACGGAGTCAGCACCCCAATGAAGATGACGAAGAGGATATTGGCCCTTCAGTCGCGGGTCCTCAAATGCCCCCGGAACTAGTGAAGCAGCAGCAAGATGACGATGATGACGACGAAGATGACTATGCACCTGCTCTGCCACCAGAACTTCTCGCGGCGCGTCAAGCAGGCCCAGAGAAACGAGTTCAAGGCCCAACTTTACCAACCTACGATGATGACTCGGACGATGATGTAGGTCCGAAACCGCTACCGGCTGGGCGAACTAGCGTCAACGAGACAGATGGTGTCAAACAATTTATGGAACAAGAAGAAAAGCGTAGGAAGAGAATAGAGGTATGCCGAATATCCTCTACTCTAATGAAAGTCCAGCCTCTAACTGTAGATGCAGGAAGCATCTCGGCCTAAAGCGCCCCAAAGAGACGAGTGGATGCTCGTGCCCCCTTCGTCCTCTGATTTACTCGGGAGTAAGCTTGTTCCCTCGTGATAACAATATTGTCGTTGTTCATCGCCATTATAGCCTTGGATCCTACCAAACTCAATAAACCTCGACAATTCGCCCGGTCCGCTGCCCCAGCAAAAGAAACGGAAAACAACTTATGGACAGAGACGCCTGCTGAGAGGCAGCAGCGACTAGCTGATGAGGTCTCTGGGAAGCGGAGGCGGGCTGTGAATGCTGATAACAGTATGAGCGCTGAGGAGGCATTAGAGGCAAGGAAGAGGCAGAAGATGGATGAGAGCATCCGGAAGGGTGTGGATGAGCATACTGTGCGACCTCTTTTCATCTAATTGTTCGCGGCTGATTTTTGTTATAGCGCAAAGTTCGCGGCTCGGCATTGGTGGACGCTCATGCAAAGTCAGCGGGCACGAAAGACGACGAAGAGGATCCATCCAAGGCTATTTGGGACCACACTCGAGATATGTCCATTGGCGGGCGGTTGATGGACGACAGCACGCGACATAAGATGCTGCGAGACGCCAAGGGTCTCGGTGACCGGTTCGGTGCTGGGAAGGGAGGTAGTTTCTTGTGAAAAGTCAGTTTATCTCCATCTATTTTTCGCTATTTATATCGTGCACATTCTGATATCACTGAAAGAGCACATGGTCCTGAAAGTCGCTGATAACGATTGACCACCATGACTGACCCCAATTTCCGCATCGAAACCGATCGTCTTTATATCTCCTACTGTCTTCCTTCTTCTCCCGCTCACTGTGCATTCCTCGTCGAACTTTACAACTCACCCTCCTTCATTGCCACTTGTGGTGCCACGGGCATCACTACCACAGAACAAGCAAAATCCTTCATCGAAAACCGCTTCGTAGCTACCCACGCTCGACATGGGCACGGCCAGTACCTGGTCTCGCTCAAAGAGACCTCAAAGCCTGTTGGAATAGTGAGCCTGATGAAAGGTGATTCACCCGAAGAGTCATATTCCGTACCCGACGTGGGATTCGCTATGCTTCCCGAGGTGTCTGGGCAGGGGTATGCTACAGAAGCCGCTAGGAAGTTGCTCGACTATGCCTCAGAGGCATTAGGCATTAAGGAGGTTTTTGGGTTCACCGACGCCAACAATATTGCTAGTCGACGGGTCCTTGAGAAGCTAGGATTGGAAGATCGTGGGGTGTATCCGCTTCGGGTGTTTGATTCCGTTCCTAGTTCCGTCTACGCGTCTCCGAGTATGGTAGATTTGAAGGTGTACGGGATCGAGTAGGCAACAAAGAAGTTCGACTGGGTAAAAAGCCTTATAGTTGGGGAACTTGTATTCATTCCAAAAAAATCGGATTAGCGGAAATCCTGTCTCTTGCATCACGCCTAGAACACAGTACGCAAAGAAGCCCAGTCCTTTGCAAACATGTATTTTTCTCAGGTTCTTTATCAAGCTCCAATTTGCTCACCTTTCCACCGATCGTAGCACATATGGCCACTGTTACCTTGGTACTTGTCCTTCGGGTACAATGGAGTCAATGTGACAGAAGCTCGGTTCAGGGACTGCCATGTCTATGACGGTATGCTAGCCAAACTGAACCAAGGTAAGTAGAATAGAAGTCGTATTAAAGTATAGTTTTATTCCAACCATTCTCCGTTATCAGGATGAGAATATTAAATATATATGATGCGGTGATACAGTGCAAAATGGAGAATGCGATGGAGAAATGCAGCGTCGTAAAAGGTCATGCTTTCGAATCTAAATGTTGCGAAAGGACAAACGATGGCACAGGCTGTAAACGCGATCATGAGTATATCGTTCACTTGAGACGAAGTATCCCACCTCTTGTCCCTTGTCAGAGTTTAGCGACATCTTCAGGGCCGCCTTGATGCCTGGAGGTAAGAAGGTACATGAACGGGCCGGAATAGGGAGGTCGTGAGCAAAGGACCAGAGACTGGAAGTCTGCCGTGCTATCAGCTCCACCCGTGATACGGCCTCGAGACCTGTCCTGTCTGGAAGGAAATCAATAAACTATGTGTGACCAACACCCGTCACAACTTACAGAGTATCGCACTGTTAATCTGATCGGCGACTGCCTCCCGCCTCTCCTGACTGAGGTACCTGGCTACCGAGCTTTCTTCCGGGACAATATACGCAAGAATGCCAAGTACATTCTTCAGCTCCTTGAGGTACTTTTCCCGATCATCGACGCACGGAAGATGGTTAGCCAGAGCATACAGCTTCTGAGCGTTCTTGAGCAGTGCCGTTTGCTGGTCGCGGGCTTCGGGATCGTCTTCGTGAAGGGCTTGGGAACTTCGTTTCTGTGATTTAGGAGGGGGAGATTCGGTTTGGGCAGGAGGGTATATCAAGGGGACTGTTCTACATGATTCAATGAAGGCTTGTATGCGCAGATTTAAAAGGAGATGGGCGGGATCGACAGAGGTGGGCGCCACGTATGTCAGGCTACTCGTCTTTGGCGGTTCCATTGCCTCTGTCATGTTGAGAACTGCCGGGAAATGGGTGTTGAGCAGATCCGTAGCTTCATCCACCTTTCCTGAAAGTAGCAGCTGTCGTATTTCTATCGGTTCATCAGAAAAGCGGGGAGCCCCGAAGGGTACACGGCGTACCTGCTCGCTGGTCCGCCTGCTTCAATACTTCTTCCGACAGCTCAGGGAGGCTGGAACCACCATCGGCAGGCTGCATCACCTCGTCACCATCTGCGTCGAGGTGCCGAACGGAACTGTCCTCTGCGAAGGCGCGCGCAGTACGGGTGTAGCATTGGTGGGATAGATAATCGAGTACGAGCGAGCGCTAAGAACGGGTAATCAGTGAATATCGACAACGCCACGGTGGAGAAATAGGATACCAGTTGGCACGGGGACGGTTCAGGTCTCGCTGGAGCTTGGAGAGGCTTTCTTGAGGACGATGGCTGGGACATGAGTACTGAGTGCCGACGATGATGACGGGCCAATTGCAACGACTCTTTCCAAAGTGGGTTCACGACGCCAAGTGCATACCGAGTCCACGTGCTAGTCTCCCCTTATTGCACTATCCACGTGCTATTGCATTTCTCTTTAAAGCTTTCGACATTTTTGTCAGGCCTAGGCTACAACTTATAGCTCGGAGAAATTATTTCCTCGTAAGAAACCTCCATCCAGCTAGGCAGAAAATTCAAACAAGAGAACAAAAAACAAAAAAAGACCTTTCTTCTCTCGTCAGCGGGCACTCTTCATCCTACGCGAGTCTACGCGGCGTTCGGCCGACCAACAGGTAATAATTCACCGCGGGGTACACGACTACAAGGCACTACCTCCGAGTCGGGTCCTTAACGTCCTCGAGGACCTCCGAAGTGCAGAGACCACTTATAGATCAAAAGTCCTTCTAACATTATAATTCATACAACGGCGTAATTAATCTCCTAGTAACCATGGGGAGCTGATAGAGTTCTACTCAACGTCCGTTCCGGCGACGCCCTCAGCTCGTTGGAACTATATCGCGCCTGCGTCAGAGTATCTCCATCCAGCAATCTTCTGTCCTCTTCAATACTGACCGAGGAGCTCCGACGACGTGACTTTGGTGCGTAAATGAAGGATTGCATCACGATGGTGATATCGAAAAGGAGTGTACCCCCGCTTCCCAAAAGATATCTGTCGATTACATTGGCTCAGCACTCGATCGAAAGGGATAGGCGAGGCTTACGGTATGCTCTCTTTGATAAAATCTGTTGAGGCGGGCGGCGGCAACCTGGCATTAGGGGATGTGGCAATAGATGCAACATAAAAACAGTTCCCGAGAAAAGCGAAAACAAAAAGATACATAGATAGTCCCTGCAAGGCAGGTTAACGTTATGAACATGACAGCGGGCCAGCAGCAATACCTGGACAGATTTCCTGACATACTGCATAAAAGTAAGATCAGTATGTATGTCCTAAAGCTGAACACAAAACGCACGTTCTTCCAGATCTGCGGCAATCGGGAAGTGAGATACAAAGTGGTGCACAACCACGCAAAGATGCGACCCAGAACACGTTCGTTGGACGGCTGAAAGAGGGTCTGGTGATATGACGGCTCCGAAGTCGAGACGTATACGTCAGTATTGCGCACGGGTTCGAACGTTGTTGGAACATCAGAAACCATTAAAGACGAGTACGTCTGATGGTCAGGGATACGAAACCCCCGTGCAGCGAGCACGTTCCCTATATGAGTAGTCGTACTGGTAAGTGGCAAATGCCGTTGACTCCCAGCAAGCGCGCCCACACCGAACAAAGCCCAGACACCGAAAAACACCATACTGGCGCCCCGCCGAGAGCTCCTGCGCCGCGGTTCAGGATCTTCCGAGAGGTCCTCTGCGTCTCGCTGTAGACTTCGGCCCCGCATGAGAGACTCTGCGACGTCGGAGGAGGCAGACATGTGCAGCGCTGCAGGGAGAGGGCCACGGGACGGTATTCGACCAACGCTGCCACCTCGAGTTCCGTGCCTTTCGGAGCTCCAGGAAATACGTGTCCGACGACCACCTTCGGAGTGGAAGCTATCTGCTAGAGTCGCCAGGGTGGAGTCATCTACTTCGTTGTCTGATTCTCTGGACACTCGGCTGTGTGAAGTATCGGGGTATCCGTCTTGTAGGCGCGCCGACCGACTTCGCGGGCGGTCGTCGTGTTGCGCTGCTAGTGCAGCCGCTTTGGCTACACTGGCGGCTACGACGGACAAGGTGCGGTAGCGAGAGGCAGGTCTGTCCACGGACATCCGACGGCTTAGACTGCGCGCCCGGACGTGTGACGGTGGGTTCCGGACGGAGTAGTAGATATATTGGCCAACAAGGGTACAGTCCACAAAGACAAAATAAGTGGCCAAGTAAGTCTAGGTAGTGATTATTTAGACAGGATACCAGGATTGCCGCCGTGATTGATTGCACACCTGGAATGGAAGCTGATGGGTTAGGATGCAGCCAACCAAGTTGGATATATCGCCTATCGCACGACCATTAGAAGTCCAAAGTCCTCAAAATCCGGATCCACACACCCATAAGCCAATTCGCAAGAAACGGAAGAGCTAGGCCTTCACATGAATTGCTTCTAATGTTCTCGAGAACCTGGCTTTAATTGCAAGGCTTGTGTCACATGTCGCCATCGTGGTGAGATATGGTACTTACGGAAACTGCGCCCCTAGCCAGCAGGCAATCGACGTATAACCGAGAAATTCACTCAACGCTGCCTGTGACGGCGACAGCATCGCGATAGCGGCCTCAAGGCTTTGGATAGTCAGTGAGATAGCTGTCATGCCCTTTTTCGGCGACCCGATAAGAGGACGCTGACAAATACGCGCAAATCATTCCCATCATGCCTCCACAAGCAGGTCAAAAGCGCGCCGCCGCCAGTAACGGCGAATCATCTGGCTCCCAAGGCGGTCGAACGAAAAAGACACGCTTCGTAGAGCCCTCGGAGGATCCTGCAAATTTTGCCGAAGAAGTCGAGTCGGCTCTTGAGACGAAGAACAGAAAAGGTCGCGTCAAGAATGAGGGCTATGACTCAGACTCGAGTGACGATGGGGAGGGTGTCGTTCTGAGTCGTAAGAACAAGGCGGAGGATGATGAAGACGAAGATATGTTCGCGATGGGCGACAAGGATGAGAAGAAGGACGAAACGTCAGCGAAGAAGAAAAAGGCTGAGTACCTACGCCTAGGCGACATCGAAGGACAGGAATTTGGCGGGTCCGGCTCTGACGCTGAGTCGTCAGACGAGGAGGAGCCTGAAGATGAAGACGAAGCCGAACGGAGAAAGAAGGCTGGAATGGGGTACGAGTTATCGTCCTTCAACATGCGAGAAGAGATGGAAGAGGGCAAGTTCACCGAGGACGGCAGCTACGTACGCTCATTCGATCCCCATGGCGTACATGACCGCTGGATGGAGGGCGTCGACGAGAGAGAAATAAAAAAGGCGAGACGTCGGAAACGGCACATGGAGAAGATACAGAAAGAGCGGATCAAGGCAGAGGAGCAGGAACTGGAGCATTCAGGCGGGGTCCCTGCTATGGAGAAGGATCTTTTGCCTTACCTCAAGAAAGGCGAGACTGTCCTCGAGGCTTTGCAGCGCTTGGGAGTGCAAGCAAAGAAGTCAAAGCAAAGGTGCGGCATCTGCCAAATCCTTGGTATCCTTGTGAATCTCAACATACGACAGTGCTAAATCCAAGGCAACCACGAATGACGCCATGCACGTCGACAAGAAGCCTTCTGCACCCTCTGACATTGAGCTCATCACCCATCTCGCATCGAACATCATGACGCTTGGCGACGTGGACATTTACTCCAAGACGTACGAAGAGCTCGTTCGCACAGTTCGGTCTTCACGCTCTGTTGACGCCTCTTGGGAGCCCCCCTCGGCTGATAAGAAGTACGAGTACAAATGGGATGCGCCGGGTTCAGGTCAGACAGACCAGACATTTGGTCCCTTTGGTGAAGAGGAGATGCGGTCATGGTACAAAGCTGCATACTTCGGGGCTACAGGGGAAAAGGTGAAGGTACGGGAGGTTGGTGGCGAGTGGAAAGATTGGGACGACGCTCTCTCTTGAACATGTTCTGGTTGTGCTATCAATGTAAGTTATGTACTCATGTATATTTAGCCTTTGGCAGACGCAACATTTTTCTACTCATAATTGTACGATTTTTCAACGAACAGGTATATCTACCATGCTGAGTGGAGGAAGTAGAATCTAATCCTTTCAGTTATAGGTGTGTACTTGTGCGACTCGACCACTGGTTCTTCCTCTGAACAAGGTCACTTTCTAGATGTTACAGTTGTATCCTCACGGTGACTGGCGAAACGCCGGACAAGTCCTCACAGAAAACAATTCGGAAAAAGTACACCACGGAATGCGTCGCATTAACGTGAAATCTGCCTGATAACCCGCTTTATTCAAACGGACGAGTCCCGGTTTCTTAGGTGACTCGTCTGTGGAATTGGTTGCAGTGATATGCTATTTATAATGCAGACACGGGTCTACTTATCAAGAACTCCCAACTTCAACTTGACGAAGATATCCCGACCAGAAGGTCACTGCTGTCCATTTCCTGGAGATGAATATCAGACATCCAGTTGAAAGATTGATCGATGATCCATTGATCCCTCAAGCTTTCAAGAGCAATAGGAATATTGTCGTGTTCACATATACTCGCGGTGAATTGACGTACGGGTACGATTGTGGGTCGCTAGTTGCTCGGGCCTTTGCCAGCATGGGGGCCGGAAAAAATATACGGTAGATCAACGGTTTCTTTCCCCGCAGCCAAGGGATGAAACAGGTGGAAGCAGATCCGTTATGCTAATGGACGAGAGCAGGTGTCGACTCCAAGTTGCAGATGTCTCTGTTCGCACTCGAAAATGGTACGATACATACTCTGTGAAACGTACTGCTTATAGCTTTTTGAAGGGTGTCTGCGCTTGGAGGCCAGTTCGATTCCGGTTCTATAAATAGCACCTGCACTCTCGCTCACACGCATTTATGATTTCCGCTGCGCTCGTGGGCCCATGACGACGCCCCGTCCTGACCCAACGTGCTTTCTGGAATATATTCTTTAGGTGATCGCGGTTCATCCTAGAGTATAAAGCAGCTCCTCGCAAACCCAGCATGACCATCCAATTCACTTCCCCTCTTTTATCCTTCGTTCTTTTTCCCAACATGTTCAACTACGCTCTCTTTCAAGCCTTGGTGGTGGCCGCCGTGCTTGTGTCGGCTGTGCCGATGGGCAAGAGGGCGCCTCGCCCTGCAAAGCGCGCCAGTTGCACCGTTGACTCTGTCGATGCTGCGTCATCTATTTCGGACTGTTCTTCGGTCACGATCTCTTATTTCACTGTCGCGAGCGGAGGTGAGAGATAGTTAACCTTAGACATAGTTCCTACTTATGCTTGTTCTTATAGATACCTTGGTGCTTTCGGTGAGATCTTTCTGGTCTCGCAGACGACTCCGTATCGCTCATGGATACTTCGAAAGCCCGCTGATGGAGCTACTGTCACGATGGCAGGGGACATTACTTTCGCGCAGACCTCGAGTAAGTGTGTCCGTTTATAGTTTTCTCAGCGGTTTTGACTAGTCACATTGTCTAGCTGATGGTCCTCTCTTCACAATTGATGGTTCTGACATCACTTTCAACGGCGCTGGATACAAATTTGACGTACGTGAGACGCATTTATCTCATGTTCAGTTGTTTTGATATGTTGTCTTCCCCCTCTAGGGAAACGGTGCTGACTACTGGGATGGCGAGGGCACCAATGGTGGTGTTGACAAGCCCCATCCTCTTTTGAAGTAGGTTTCTTTTCGTTTACGCAGCTATCCATTCATCTGACGCGTCCCTAGATTCAAGGGCTCTGGCACGTACTCTGACTTCACAGTGAGCGGGGTTTCTGTATATCGCGACGAGGACAAGGAGTGATACGATTATACAGGTGCTGAACAGTCCTGCACAAGCTGTTTCAATCGGAAACAGTGATGGCCTAACCTTCGACAGCATTACCGTGCGTCTCTGAATTTTTACTCGCTTCACAAATTTATTCTTATCAAATATTCAGATTGACAACAGTGCTGGAGATACGAATGACCTGGGACACAATACTGATGTGTGTCCAACATGACTGTCCTGAACCGAAAGCGAGCTAACGAACGTTTTCTAGGGTTTCGACGTCTCTGCTGATAACGTGACTATCCAAAACTCGGTCGTCAAGAACCAGGACGATTGTATCGCTATCAACGATGGCACGAATATTCAGTACGTTTTTTGAAAAAATCCCCTTCCTCCTCTTCTTGTGAAGCAGGCACTCATGTTTTGGAAATAGATTCTTGAATAATAAATGCTCTGGTGGTCACGGTATTTCCATTGGTTCAATCGCAAGCGACAAGTCTGTATCCGACGTAACAATTTCCGGAAACACCGTCACCGACTCTATGTATGGATTCCGGTAGGTCTTGATCAAACTTACTCTGCCAGCACGAGTCTCTGAAGCACAAGTAGGATCAAAGTTCAAGCTTCCGCAACAAGCGCCTCTGTCTCTGGCATTACATACTCTGGGTGGGTATACTGTTCCCTTCAAAAGTCAAGACCCCTGACAGGTTTATGATATATAGTAATACCCTCAGTGGACTTGACAAGTACGGCGTCTTGATCACCCAGTCCTACCCCGACGATGATGGTACACCTGGAACTGGAGGACCCATCTCGTGAGCCTCGTTTGAGATACAGAAGGATACGCATCTGACTACTCGGGTCCTAGGGATGTGAGTTTCACGGGAGATGCCACTACCATAACGTGAGCTGCGACTTGGAATATCCTCGGGCTCGTACTTAGAACCGCTCATAGGGTTGGTGACGACGCTGAACGACTCACTGTTGACTGCGGAGCCTGCTCAGGGTAAGTGATCTTTCTTATTTGTTCTGTGCAGAGTGTTCAAAGTTACTCTTTCGTAATAGCACATGGGACTTCTCTGCACTGACCATCACCGGCGGCTCAGAGGGTACAGTCGACAGTAATAGTGCTACTGTAAGTATCGATATTGTTCGCATCGTAAGGTTTCTTATTCGGTTTGTGTAGATTTCAGGTGGTTCATACTGATTGGAATGCTGGTGGACAAAGGCAATTTCTGCAAACGATCGGATCCATCATGATGATTGTAATACCCTCCTAGTGAACTACTCAATTTCCCAATGCTGCGCGTCTTAAAAGCTTCTATTTCTGCTCTATTTTCCGGAATCATTCAATGCATCTCGGTGAAGACAACCGTATTCTTGAATAAATGGGATGTACAGTTGAAGCAAGCACACTCCCGAGATTTGGTCGTCTTCTAAAGTCACTGTGTTGGCAAGCAACTTTTCAATAATGTACATATTCCATAATACAAGTAGTGTACCGTCCTTGAGTCTAGAGTGATAGAGACTAATGGCTGATGTATTGAAATACAAACGAGACCTCAGGTAATCCAACTTCAGCTCGTAAGAGATCATCATGGTTATTTTTGAGCTCCTCATTGGTAAAATGATTCCATCTACGACAATGAAAGTCAGACATTATAGACAGATGGGATAAGAGACGTACGTGCTGGCATCGCCATATAGTAAAGCCGGAGCCTTGATTATCTGCTTGCCATTTTTGCATCGTTTGCACTTGAACGTTTCATGCGTCTCACAGAGCGTATTCTCGTTAAACAAAAATAGTTGCCGCAGCGCGTCAATTGAGAAGTGGCGCTCTGTGTTTTCATTTTCATCCACAACCGCAGAAGAAAGGGCCTGTTTGTTGGCTTGTCGTTGGAAGATCTTTTCTTCGATTGTTCCCGTTGAGATGAACCGGTACACGAAGCCTTCAATTCCGATTAACACAAGAAGTACGAAAGGAATTGATACTCACATTCTTTCTTCTGACCGTCTCGCCACACTCGAGCAAGAGCTTGTTGATCAGCCGCAGGATTCCAATCTAAAGCAGTGTCAGTGTGGGAAAAGGTCAGGTGAACGAGTTCTGCCTACCGGGGTCGAAGAGAATGAGTCGATTGGCGCCAATGAGATTGATACCACACCCGCCGGCTTTACTGCTCAGTAAAAAGATGAATTCCTTCCCTTCAGGGTTGTTAAACTGATCAACTAGCTTCTGGCGCTTGGTGATGGTCATGGTTCCGTCTAAACGGAAAAATCCGTATCTACGTGGAGTGAGCATCGATTTACAACCTTGAAGGCATATGATGTACTTCTTGCTCCGGCAGAGTTTCTCAAATAGGTCGAGCGTTTGCGTATAATTGCTGATGAGAACGATCTTGTCATTAGTTGTTGTCCGTAACTGATGCAGAAATCTGTTTCGGAGGTTAAGCATGAAAGACTCGTAATTTAATAGCACTCACCTTTCGAGAACGAGGAACTTGCCACCCCAGTCACAGCGAACGGTTTGGTTCCTTCCGCCGCCGCCCCTGCTGTTGCCACCTGATCCTCCGGCACCGACAAAACCGTCTGGGATCAGATGTTCGGAACCCTGAAGGTCTTCGGGGAGATTCAAGAGCTCTGGATGATTACACAGCTTCTTAAGAATGTTGATAGCTTTGAGTGGCTGAGAATTAGCGCCTCGTAGTAATGCCTTGATCTCTGGCGAAGAGATGAATAACCGATATAGCGACAACTGGAAATCTGAAAGGCCACAGAACACGACATGTTCATATTTAACCGGTACTGTAATAAAAATGGTGAGTATCCAATACCAGGGAGATGAAGCGGTTGCACGAACGGTATTTCGAAAGTAGATCATTAGTCCTTCGAATGATAAACTTAGTTACGAGACCACCAAGTTCTTTCAGTTTCTTTTCGCTTTCGGCCTTCACCGCATCGCTTGCCATGGAGTCGCGGCCGCGAATGATGTGGTTTTCGAAATTCTTTCGGAAATCATTCTTAGAACCTAGAAAGTTGGGATTCGCAAAGTTGAGTAGAGAGAAATATTCAGACAAGTCGTTCTTTAGAGTGACTTTGTAAGTTAGATTATTCAGGAAGTGGATGGACGTACCTGGATAGGCGTTCCTGTAAGTATAACACGCCGCTTGACATCAAGCGCGTTCAGCGCAGTGAAAGTCAGGGATTCTTTACGGCTCCTGGTCAGCAGTGACGTTTTCAACAAAAAACAAAAGTCACACCTGAATTCTTGAGTCTGTGCCCTTCATCACAGAGCAGGAGACCAATGGTGCAATTCGCTAGGTACACGGATAGTGTGCGCAGTGTTTCGTATGAGACGATCATAACTAGCAGGAACATTAATAGTATAGTTAACGTCTAAGAATGTTGCGTACCTGGCTGCGTCACATTTCGACCGCACGCCGCCACCCATTGCGCAACTTTCTCCAGAAGGACACTTTTACCACCCTTGCCATCGACCGCCAAAACGTTAATGGTATCTTGGCCGAGCCATTTTACTATCGGAAGTGACATTGAAGAGATAGCGAATACACGGCAAGCGTGCTTACCTAGTTCATTAGCCCAGTTTTTGACAAGACTGGAAGGGCAAGCGATAATGCACTTCTCAATGGAAGGTTTCCCAGCATGAGGCGATTGCTTGATCAAGGTCCATAACAGAGCGATGCATTGTAGCGTTTTCCCAAGCCCCATCTCGTCGGCCATAATGCAGCCGTACTGATTCTCGACGACTTTTCCCGTTGTGCATTTGTACAAGAACTTCCCAAAAGAAATTAAACATCTCTTCAATCATATCAAAGAGGTGCTCACCTTCACGCCTTCAACCTGATGCGGCCGAAGAACCTTGCAAAGTCGTGGGTCAATGACCACCGGAACTTTTGCTATAGCCTCCTTCTTATTCTTGTCTTCACCTAACATAGCCTTTAGGCTCTTGTGAGGGTTGTACATTCCTACGGTCTTCTCTTGCGCCTCTAACAGAGCCTTCGTCTTCTCCTCCTCCTTCATTCTCTCTCTCCGTTCCTCGTCGGTTTCCTGATCGTCGATTGTCGGATCGTACAGTACAATGGCGTGATCTTCCATCGGATCGTGTAACGGTCGCGGAATGAGCCTCGCCTGTGGTCGGGTGCCGAGAGAGACGTTGGAAGGAAAAAGAGGAATGTTTTCGCCATCTTTATTCCTCATTGAAGGCATGGAAAATCTGCGACACTGGTTGAACGGTTTCGGCTTGAAGACCGGATATTTCTTCACAGCAGCCAAGAGCTCCGCTTCATTGTGGTATGCGTCCTTGTCGTCCTTCTTTCTTTTCTTTTTCCGACAATCCTCGTCAGAATCAGAATCATCCCCCTGCTGTTCCTTGTAGGAAACCCGTTTTCGTTTTCGAATCGTTTGAGCGCGGTCAGCGACAGCTGTAAAACTCGGAGGCTTGAATGGGCTGTTGATCCTGACACTCTCTTGGAGGCGGTTGAGTACTTTTCCGTCCTTGAGGGTGGGTGCGCGTCGTAGCATAAGAAGACAATGCGACGCCGTCAAGAAGTGGACGTGATTGACTGAGGCGACTGTCCTTCAACAAGACCAAACACTGGACGCGACGCGTTCATTAATGTATCACGTGCTCGAGCCTTTTCCAGACAAATGACATTTGAAATGAAAAATTCAAATTCAATCACCTGGCGAGCCGGCTTTCCATTCACCACGACAAAATTTACGTTGCACTAAATGTATTTACAGTTCTAAGTCGTCTGACAGCGACTCATACTTGTCTATATCAGCCAAGTATCTTGCAATTTTTGCCCTCGCCCTAACATAAGCGTCCTTTCCCAGCGGAAGCCACAGAGGAGGATCTTCCATACCCGTTAACCTGTACACAACCTCACTTAACTTATCAGGGTCACCTCTGACGAAGGGGGTGTTGTCGGGGTCGAAGTTGGCAAACGCTTGACGAATGGCCACACCTTCGACTGCCGGATTGGTGTAAGAAGGATGCCCGTACATTTCGAAACTCTTCAGCTTCAGAGAGTCAGTCTTGTAATAACCTGCTTCTATCAAAGTCGGCTGAAAGAAAAAAGTGTTGACATTTGACATTCGCACTAGCAATGAAGCCTATTGCACCCACTTTGATATTCCACGCCGGATCGAGTTCTTTCGATAATGCTTCAGTCAGAGCATTCGCAGCTAATGTAGGGTAAGAAAAACATCGGAAATGTGTAAATTGGGTTGACCATGTTTGCTGAGATTGTTCTTTAACTATTCACCAAACAGTAGTTTGAAGCGGACTTACGTCCCGGAATAATATCCTATGCAACCATCGGCCTGCCACCCAGATGAGCGTGACTCGCACATTAAAAGAGTAGAGTCAGACTCACAGATTCGGCATACATGGAGGAAACTTGCAGGAGCCGTCCTCCTTGAGGCTGATTGACCTCGCGAAAAAATGCAACTGCTGCACGAGTAACGTACACTAAACCCCAGTAATTTGTCTGTAAATGTGATCAGTGATTGCTGGGAACACTCGAAAAGAGCCTAAACCTCAAAAACAGCGCGAGCTGCCTCGAGCGGCACTGCCTCCACTTCTCCTACGATGCCGTATCCGGCGTTGTTATACACCACATCGATTCGTCCAAATGCTTTTTTGACAATGTCAAACGCGGCATTGACTTGATCAGATTTGGATACATCGACTTTGACCACGAGCAGTCTATCCTCAGTGTACTCTGTTTGAAGTTTCGACATGGTTTCGGGACGCCGAACTGCGGCGACGACCGTGTCGCCCTTGCGGATGGCACACTCCAGCATAGAGCGTCCAAATCCAGCGTTGGCCCCAGTGACTGGATTGGTCTCGTTAGTGCTGCGCGAAGCCTTCAGACCATGCGTACGCACTAAATCACACTTTGCGAGTAGACATGAAGATAAGAGGAAATGAAGGGATCTAATTCTAGTCCTTTTATTGATCCTGCCTTTATGATATAGATAAGAGGTGCATCAGAAAATGTGACTGAAGATGTCCTTTATAAGTCTTCCAAGGTTCTCAGTTGACAGATTCCGCGTGGGTCACTCACTGAACTTCTGACCGAACTGTTATCTGAGGGCCCGTCGGCATACAGTAGGCATAAGGAAGGCAAAATACCCAAAAAATACCGAGTCTGTGTGCTTCAAAAGTTCAAGTCCCGAAAACGCCGAGATTTGAGTATCTCTACGCATCAGCATCCCTGAATCATCAAGACACCGATTACTTTCTCGGGTAAGAAGAGTCCGCGAGGACGCACAATATTTGATCTGTAGTCAGTCTACCTTCACAAGTCGACACCTCGTAGTAATTCTAATTCCTGGTGTAGTTTCACATGGGGAGGTGTCGCCTGGCTTTCCTAGCAAGCTAGCTAAATCGTGGGCTACATTGTTAGATGTCACCAATCATCGCCGGAAGACGCGTGCTAAGCTACATGAGGACTTCGAACAAATCTTTGTATGAATGTAGAGGTGGCGTTTGCGTTTCTCTAGCTCTCTTTCCATCTCATGCCAATTCTGTAGTGGGCCGCAGTTGATGAAACGGGGCATATGGAGGCAAAGCTTTATCGCTACAGTGGATGTGGATGGACTTTCTGCTCTTTGAGTTGTCAGAAGGCAGCAGGTAACACTCACCGGGTTTTTTGTCGACAAAAGAGGATCAGAAGAAAGAGCCAGTCTTCCTTCCTGAACTCTCATAGCTTTCATCGGCTGACAGGATAACCTTGAATTCGAGGACTATCCGGAAGACGTGGTGCTACGCGACGAACCATTTCTACATTGTGTTTTAGAACATGCTAGTTACAGGTCTAAGTCTTCCGACAGGGACTCATACTTGTTTATATCAGCCAAGTAACTCGCGATCTTCGCCCTCGCCCTAACATAAGCGTCCTTTCCTAGTGGAAGCCACAGGGGAGGATCTTCCATATCAGTTACCCTGTACACAACCTCACTTAACTTATCGGGGTCACCTCTGATGAAAGGGGTGTTGTTGGGGTCGAGGTTGGCAAGCGCTTGACGGACGATCACCCCTCCAATTGCCGGATTGGTGTAAGAAGGATGTTCGTAAACGTCGAAATTCTTCAGCATCATAAGGTCAGTCTTATAATAACCACCTTCTATCAAAGTCGGCTGAAAGAAAAAAAGCGTTGACGTTCGCACTAGAAATGAAGCCCGTTGCACCCACTTTGGTATTCCATGCCGGATCAAGTTCTTTGGACAATGCCTCCGTTAAAGCATTAACAGCTATTGTGGGGCGAGAAAAACATCGGGAATGTCATGTAAATGGGTTGACCATGTTTGCTGAGGTAGCCGTCCGTTAACTATTCACCAGACAGCGATTTGAAGCAAACTTACGTTCCAGAATAGTATCCCATGCTACCATCGACCTGCAATCTAGATCAGTATGATTCGCACATCAAAGAGCGTCGCCTGGACCCACAGATTCGGTATACATAGAGGAAGCCTGCAGGAGTCATCCTCCTTGAGGCTGATTGACGTCGCGAAAAAATGCAACTGCTGCACGTGTAACATACACCAAACCCCAGAAATTTGTCTGTCGCGATGAATATGGTCAATACTTGCGGGAAATGTTCGAAGTGAAATCCGGACCTCGAAAATACCGCGAGCTGCCTCGAGCGGCACTACCTCCACTTCTCCGACGATGGCGTATCCGGCGTTGTTATACACTACATCGATTCGTCTAAATGCTTTTTTGACAGTGTCAAACGCGGCATTGACTTGATCAGATTTCGATACATCAACTTTGACCACGAGCAGCCTATCCTTAGTGTACTCTGTTTGAAGTTTCGTCATGGTTTCGGGACGCCGAACTGCAGCGACGACCGTGTCACGCTTGCGGATGGCACACTCCAGCATAGAGCGTCCAAATCCAGCGTTGGCCCCAGTGACTAGATTGGTCTCGTTAGTACTGCGTGAAGCCTTCAGATCATGCGTACGCACTGAACCACACTTTGTGAGTATACATATAGGCTTTGAGGGAGGGGAGAGTAGGGGAGGGATCCAATTGCAGTCCTTTTATTGATCCCACTGGAACTTGTGCTAGATGGGGGCATCGGAAAATGTAGCTGCAAGTCATCAACCGTCTCCCTGACAAGTCTTCCAAAGCTTAGTATTAGTAGTTCCGGCTACTCGCATGATACTGAACTTTTGAGCGAAGCGTTTTCTGACGCGTCCGCATAGGCGAGGTATAAAGAGGTCGAAATACTGCGTCTGTACGTGTCAGAAGTTCAGATCCAGTTATCGAGCAGCCCTACATCATCGGCGTACATCTAGTTCATGCGATATGCACGGATGTTGTAGTTAGTTCTAAAGCCTTCTTAATCTTCGGAAGGATGTAGTACTCATGCTTACAGCACCTGGACAATAGAAGAGCTGAACAGCCAGTGACTGGAGCTCGGAGCACAAGGTCATGAGGGATCTGAGGCGGATATGTTGTGTTGCGAACACGAGCACAGAACTGTCAAGCAGGACGTGTTGAAAGGTTGTAGTCCGTCGAGACAAAGCTCCCGAGATATACCATACGTACATTCTTACTTCGGCGCGGGCCAGATTTCGCAGTCACATGTGTGACGGATGATGAACCTCTAGAACCTCTACTGAAACATTGAGCAAATATGTTAAGCCGACAACTGAGAGCAAAGCATGCAGACAATAAGTGAAGGAATCATCATCTCCATTGAAAAGCATCCACAGGAACAGCCACATCCGCATAGGCCGAGATATTCTCCACCGTAACTCGAGTCAGCAAGACACTTTTTTTCAAACACGAAAGCGCAGGGGGAATATTCAGGCGCTGGCAGAATAGGGCTTTTTCTGACGAGCAAAGTGCTAGCACTTCTTTGCCAACGGGCAGGATGAACTGCAGAGAAGGAGGTTGAATAATATAACCCATGAGTTTAATGTATGTAAAACCCACCAGGGCACCATCGTCTAATCGGGTGTGGAACCGCTCAAACCGAGCTTTCTGCTCTTCCGTAATGTTCGATGCTGGGACAACCCTTGCTGCCGAGCTGCCGGTGCGCAATGTATTGAAAATCTGGAGCGCTGTTTTATCATTATAAAACTTTCCGGGAAGACCTTTGTTCTCGGCGATGAACACCCAGTTTGACGATGATGATGGAGCAGATACGATATCCGTAAGTACCACAGGAATCTTCACCGAAATATCGAGATTGAGGACGAAGGTTGGGGATTGTGATCTAGTTTTTGTCAATGGATGGTGTAGGCCGAGGACGACATACGCACAGATCAGAAGTGACTGGTGCTGGTGGCACATCGGAGGCTAAGCCACTATAATTGAACATATGAGAAAACTGCCGATGGCACAACAGGAAAAGACGGGGACGAACAGGGGTCCAAATATTGTGTTTGATATCGTAGATCTCCATGGCGCATTTGCATTATTTGAATTGGTGGATTCTGTCGGTAAGAGTTTTTCTTTGGCAAGGGCCAGGCTGGCAATTGCGGGAGATTAGCAGTTACCAACTTTATTGAATGTAATCACTGCGCGCACCTGGATTGAGCGGCCGTGGGGCTGTTGCTCTCTGATTCATCCTCATAGTCATCCAAATTTTTTGCAGCTTCGGCATCTAGACCAGCCAGATTCAGCAGTTCTTCCCCAGTGGGTGGAGGTAAAGGCGGATTCATTTCAACCGGCTCAACCACCGCCATCTCGACGTCGGCATCATGGGTGTGTTCATCCCTCTTCTCAGGCACATATTTCCCCTTCACTGACTGTAATCCACCCTTGGTGAAGGTCAACAGCGAGCTCTTCGACTTGTTGATAATCCCAGCCGAAGATCGTCCTGGCCCAGGCTTCGCTTTCTTGGGAGACGAGCCTCCTAAGCGAGTTTTGATAGAAATGCCGCTATCCATGCCATCGTGATTGTCTATCATTTTTGCCAGGGGGTTAGTGGCGCGAGCCCGATGGGAAGGGATGGAAGTGGAAGCCGAGGCCACCGGAGGCTCCACGACTGACTTGGATGAAGAGGGAGGGGAAAGGGCAGGAGAAGATGCGGAGATGCTGTCTGGAGGATATTGCACAGAAGACACTTCTGTACTCTTGACGGGAGCTGAGTTGAACGCATAGTCGCCATCCTCCTCCTCTTCTGACGGAGGCACTATCTCTGGTGAATCCTTACGAGGACGATTGTGCTTTGTCCTCGACGACAGAATTGCTGCACGCTTGCCGGCGGATTTGTCTTTGGACTGACATAACAGAGGTGCCGGTTTCTTCCCTGGCTTTGGAGGAACAGAACCTGAAGGGCGTCCTCTGGCCCGTTTCGGCTGAGGTTCTGTTTCTGCAATTTCGACAGAAGGGCTGCGTTTCCGTTTGGCTGATCTTGACCGTGCGTGTTTCGATTTAGGTTTGGGCTCAGCCGGTGGCTCAGCTTCGATTTTCACCTCTGGAGACGATTTGCGAGGGACTGCGCCTGTGGATTTTCGCTTTCCTGGACGTCCTGTATGCAAGATCTCAGCGGTTTTGCTGACGCGACATGGGGAGAACGTACGCGGTGGCCCTGTCGGATAAAAGCTCTCATCGACACGAAACAGACTCAAATCTTCGACGTCACGCCCATTCGTATTCGCTCGTGCCCAGAATTGCTCAAGAATGTCTTCGGAGCCCTCGAATGATTCTTTTGGTTCCCATCTAGAACGCGAGTAAGTGTATGAACGTTCGTGATGGAAACACGACGCGTACGTGCTCTCCTCGCTGCTGTACCCTTTCCACTGAACAGTACCTTAAAAATGTATTCCAACAAATGGAGATGGTTACACGAACCTTGACGCGATATTGCTATGGCAAAAGTTCTGTCAACTGACGGGAGTTTCAAGCGGCGTATAGGCGTACCCAGATCAATTGTTTGCTCCGTGCAGATTTCTTCGCAACTCGTGCTAGCAAAACTGACTCTGAAAGACTGTAAGATCCGGCGCCACGCCAAGGAAACGCATAGAGACCCACCGACTTCGTACTCCTCCTCGTTGTCGGTCATGGCAATAGAGGAAGAAAGAGTGGCGGTGCAGTGACCACCGGAAGCTAATAGGTGCAAATAGAATTGTATCACGATCATGATTAGGGGCTATGTATAAACTCTAACCGGCAGTGCAGCGTGGAGATACTATATAAACCTTGAAGAGGCATCACCTGTCTGTCTTAACCACCATGAGTGAGACTAAAGCCCCCCTTCAGCCTGAGCCTGAGTATCATCCTCCCCAAGCTCCCCCCGAGTACGGTAGGGGCATGTATTCCGGGCAGCCTCAGCCACCACAACAACAGTCTTACAACATGCAGCCCCCACAACAACAGTCCTACAATATGCAGCCTCCTCAGCCATCTTCTCCAAAAACACCCGCACAGATTGGCGACGAGTATCGCTCAGCATGTATGTTTTCATTTCAGCGGATCCATCTCCCGTCGTCTCATGCTTTTTATGATTAGTATATGCCCAATGCGCTGCTGGTGTCCACGAGCCAACGACAAAATTTGGGGTCTGCGGTATCATAACGGCTGTAGTTTGTTTTCCTATTGGCCTGATATGTCTATTGTAAGTGCTCCAGCACATTCCATCTACCGTCGCTCATCTCGGGTTTCAAACAGTATCGACACTGAGAAGAAATGCGACAGATGCGGCATTAAACTGGGCTAGATCAACCCCTCATCGTGATGTACCGGTGTAACCGACGAACAATGTTGTAGATACTTATCAGCCATTTATTTAAGAAAGGGTTGCGTATAGTAAATTTAAGTATATACAGCACGTCGTAGATACAAAAGATTCCATCAAAGGAATCGCAAGATATGTGCCCTCAAGAGCCGCCTATGGATACAATGATATGTACACTGCCAAAAGATCTGCAAAAATGATAAATGAAACCCAAAATCCAGTTACACAACCCGCTCCAAAATCTTGCCCGCGATCAGGCACTGTTTCACCCACTGCCAGTCTACCAAATTCGTTAAACCCTTCAAGTTTGGATCGGTCGGTTTCTGATCCTTGTAAACGACGTAGTCGGCTAGACGCAACGTGTCATTGCTAAGCTGGCAGCGAGAGTTCTTCCTGTGCACTTCCACACGTTCGGCACCCATGGCTAGCATGATCAATGGACATAAGGTTGGCGCCTTGCGTTCCTTCTCCCGATCACTCTATGGGCAAACGTCAGCAAGCACGAACTATATTAATAATAGGACCATCATACCCGCGTTTGCTTTGGGGGGAAGAACTCCTCACTGTAGCAGATGACCTTTTTCCCTCTCAGCACCTTCATAGCAACAGGGTTATGCATGATGTCCTCCATTTTGACGCCCTGATCTGTTCCCCATTCCAGATTGACCATCTGAGATATGAGCGGTCCATCAAAACGATATCTTCCCGCCTCAAGCAAATGCGAACCCCAATCCAACACCTCGTTGGCCTCGAGCGATTCCTCAATCCATCGCAGTCTGATGCAAGGGACACCAAGCGCTAAAGCGATCAGGTACTTGGGCTTCTCGCTGTGCTGGTCTGCAAGAAGGAACAATCGTTCAACAGACGACGGTCTCCACTTCGCATCGGTATCGTTGATGACCCATTTGTTCGTAGTGATGTGCGTTCCATCGAGTTCTAGGGCGTTAGTCCAGTCGGCGACCACTTTCCCGCCTGCGTCCTTGATACGGCTGGAGAAAGAATCCCTTTTCGATTGATCCTCGGAGCAGCTCAGGATAAAACCGTATCCGGAAAAGATCCCAACTGTACGTTCATTCCACGAATTCTTGATGACTGTGGGACTGAGTCGGAGCATGCTCATGGCTACCTCTCTCACTTCCCCATGATTATCAACAAACTCGATGCCCTCCCGGTCCTCCAATATTGTACGAACGCTTCCTCCGATCAGAACATTGTCAATGCTAAGATCCACAATGGAAACGCAGTCGTTAGGACGAAGCTCGGCAAAAGACCGCGCATCCTTGGCTCGAATGCTTTTACCTTCGCCATCAAACCGAACCCATAGGTCGTCACCCACCTCTTCCTCGAAAGTTGCAGGATAAAAAAGGTCATCATGGAAGGCGAAAACGCGATCTCCAGGATTAAATCTTGAATGGGTTGCTGTTGAAACCACCGAACGACTGCGCTTGGATCTTGCCGAATCACCAGCCCTCGATGACTGAGACACAGCTCTCGACAGATCAATGTCTCCTCGCTTGCGCTTTCGGTTCGAAGTGCCTGGCAATACGCTGTCATCAGGCTCAACTTTAGGCTTGGTTTCGTCGACATCCATTTCGTCACCGCTCAGCTCTGAATAATCGCGCTTCCGAAGGCCCCGAGGATTGCGAGTTCGACGGGTCGATTGCAACTCCACCGATTTGCCTTTGCCTTTATTACGCAGTGCATGGGGCTCTGTAGAAACAGCCATCTCTTCAGGGATAGACGATGGAACTTCTCCATCTTTGAATGAAGAATGAGACCCGGTCTTGAATTTCCCTCGGGCGCGCGCAGCGGGGGTGACAGTGGCGGGAGGGGTCAGTGTTTCGTGTGTATTGTTGCCCAAAGATCTCTGGAAAGAGAATCAGTATTTTTTCAATCGAAGGGCAAGGACTAACCTTAGGTGCTGGAGTGACATCGGCTCGTCCTTTTCCTTTGTCCTTGATGACAGTTTTCAGTGCGAGGGGAAGATCATCTGATGAGTCCTCCTCCTCCTCTTCCTCTTCTTCACGCCTCAAATCAATCCGAATTTCAGCCAGCGGCTCTTCGGTGAAGTCTATAGCCAACGAATCGGGTACGACTTCGCTAAAATCGTCCTGGGCATCGACCTTGGCTCGGAAAGCAGGCGTCGGTACTTTTGGAGAGGGATGAAATTCGTCTTGAGGCTCTGAGTCGGGAACGATATCCATAGAGTCATCCACGGTGCCTGCCTGGAATAAATTCCCTTGAGGTTTGGCCAACGTAGCCGCTCGACGACGGATTTCTTCTTCGTCCTCGTTGGATGGCTGGGTCTCCACGACATCGTCCATTGAATCTACATCTGAAGACATGACCGGATTGAGCGTAGAAGGGGGTATGCTGGATTTATAATCGTCAGGATCAAAATTGTCAAGATCAAGTCCTGGGATTTCCAGGCGCTCTAAATAACGACGCCATTTTTCCCGACCAGTCGATTGGACGACGAGACGGATTTTAGCGTATAATTGCGGGTCTGTCACAATGGATGATGCACCGGTAGCCGCAGTTCCCAGTGCCAAGCTGTCGTCGACCTGAGTAGAAGGCTGTGTAGCAATCTGAGTGGCGGGTTGGGTTTGCTCATCCAACTGGGTATCCCAATCTGCAGAGGTGCCATACGGATTAGGTGAAGTATGGGGGCTATCTGCAACAGGCGGAAGATCAATGTCCATATCAGCGTTGAGGTTCCGGGTCATGAACGGCTCCTCGTTGGCATCCTCATACATATCTTCATCCTCATCTTCTGGACGGGGTTGGGCCCCGACAAGAAACTCGTCGCTACTATTATCAGATCGTTGACTTGAATCCTGTGAGTTATGCGATTGCGGGGAAGGTGACCTTGAACCGCCGGAGAGCGACGGGGTAGCTTCTACCAAGACCTTAGCGACCCGCTCCGGACTGGATGTTGCGTAGACTGCAGGGCGTATCGAGAACATCCTCTCTGACTCTCCCTGTGCCGGAGCGGCGGGTACTTTGGACTCCGGTTGAGCCCCGGTATGAGAGAAAGACTCTTCCTGAACGGCTTTGCGTGATTTACGAGGAGACGGAGTTGAAGCAGAGCGGGACGTTATCGGTGCAGTGGGTGCTAGTGAGCGTCGGTTTGGCGTGGCATGGCTTGAAATAGTGGCAGCGCGAGGGGACTTGAAGGTGACGCCCTTTGTCTGTACACAAAGGCGTCGTTAGAAACGGAGATGAATCGTCGCTTTGTATTCGTACCTTCGTCATCTCAAGAGGCGAGCCAACATAGGATCCCTTTGTCCCTCTCGCTTCTATGCCATTTACAGACGTTGGGACAGGGCTCGACGCCTGTATGAAGGCTATTTTGGGCTCCACGGTGGCCTCAGGTGCGTTTATGTTCTCTTTTTGCGAGCCATCGTTGAAGTCATAGAAATAATTATTGACTTGACTTTCGGATTGTGTCTGAGTGTTCCCCAAGCCATGAAAGTGATAGGTCGGCGCGGGGTAGACTGAATTTCGAGAAGAGTTGGAGGTTGTGTCCCTGCCAGAGGCGTGAACATCTCCATGATTGGGGGGCATGTTGATGTCTTGGCAGTCATCGAGGATGTTGTAGGCCGCGTTGGCCTCAACAATATGGTTGCTTGGAGAGCGGTCCGAGATTAGACCTGAAGAACTAATTATACCAAGGAGTGAACGCACCTGTTTCCCTCCATGCTGCAGGCGAGGTCCAGTTACGCGTAAAATCCAACAATCTTTCCACGAACAGCGGTGAAAACGAACAGAACGACGCAGTCTAGACGAAAAAGAACTGGCCAGTCCTGGATGCCGTAACTCGAGTGGCGGCCCGGTCTGAAGGCAACGGAGTGACAGCTCCCGAGATACAGATAAAAGATAGCAGTGAATGGATAAAGTAAAGTAGAGTATGTGTAGATGGTGCAAGAGCAAGATGTCTGAACAATTTAGGAGCGATTTCGAAATCGAATAGTGACGTTGCATCTATTTGCTCACATGATAGACGCGTCGGTAACACAGCCACAACGCCATCACTCGTTGTCTAACTCCAGTCAGTTCAACATCCTTCCTTCCTTAGAGTCACTCTTTTCGCCGCGCTGGTCGTCGTGCACGCCATTGTTAATTCTTCAATGGAACCTATCGGAAGGTCACCCGAGCGGCGACTTCGTTTTTCTCGCAACCCGCCGGTCACTACCCTTCTTTCGTCCTTTTCCAATGCCAATCGCCTAATCAAAATACGTGAAATAAACGAACCCGAAAATTCTACTTCTACGAAAAACCACCACGACAATAATGAGAAGGATCACGATAAAGACGAGAAGAAAACATCCGGAAAACCAACAAAAAGTGCGGAAAAGGTTGAACACGATACAGCCAAAGTTCTCGCGGAAGAGGTCACCATCACAGGAACTCATGCTACCGTTTATTCTATTGGATACAACCCTGACTATACGTTCACTTCTCCCCCTCAGCCTCGTCCTAGTCTGCCGACTGCCAGTCCTACAGCAACTCAGCCTTCCCACACATTCGTTCCTCTACCACCGCTTCCGAGCGCCTCGCCTGAGAATACTTCTGGATCTCGCGCTACCTTTCCGGCGACCCCAGCTGCTAGTGCAGAGGCGTCTCCTACTCAATCGCATCCTGCAACACAGTCACACAAAGGCATCCCTGTTGCCGCCATCGCCACTCTCGCCGTCGGATCTGCACTCTTGCTTGTTGGTATCTTCATCATCATCAAAGCTTGTTCACGCCCTAGGCAACGAACAAGACCGAAACCTTCCCTCCCTATCCTGGCTGATCCGTACGCAGATGATCAACCTTTTGATATTAAGGAGAAGGATTCTCCTGTCTTTGGTGGCAAAGAGAGATTCTCATCGCAGAATGGTCTCTGGACGTTAGCAAACTATCCTCCGGCTGCTGTACTACCTGCACCGACTCACGCAGCAGGCATGGCTAGAAACCTAGGCGACAACGAGCCTCCATATGATTTTAATGCGCCCGTCTCTCGTTCGCACTGGCTCCAACCTTCTAATGATATTCCCCGTTCCCAGCTACCGTCTCACCCTATGCATTCTCAAAGTGTGCCTTCCTCAGTGGTTTCCAAGGCAACAGCGCCTTATCAGAAATCATTGGCACGAGCAGTCAGCAGATTTTCCACAGCTTCATTATCACTGTACCCTCAATCGCCTATCAGTGCCCAGGATATTGGCATAGCAATTGGCAGCAGCAAAGCGTTTACTGCGGATGGCCACCCCATCATGAAACGCACCCCAAAAGCAGCGCTACGAAGGAGTAAGAGTGATGTACTAGACAAGATGGAGCTCGGAGCATATGATGGAGCTGATGTGACCTCGCCCAAGTTCGCCCCGCATTTCTTAGAGGCTCCATCGGTGCCGGTCGCTGTGGGGCGAAGTCGAATCAAATCATCTTATTACACGCCAGGTTCTTATCCTCGCATCTCCACCATTCCCTCCTCCACTTCTTCAAAAATTCGCGCAGAAAACGCGGACCCTTTTGCATCCCAAAAGCTACCGCCTCTTTCCAGGTCCGATTCTCGTCGGAACCGCGATACGAAAGCCTTAGCGTCTGCGATTGGACTGACGTCACCATCCGTGGACCGCATGCCTCCATCTCCACAGCCGACGATATACCCAGATGATTCGCTCAGCGTGGTTGATACGAAAAGGCGCAGCAAACGAGTCCCAAAAAGGTCGAAGTATTCGTTGGGAGGCGATGAGTTCCAGCGTCAATCTATCAGTGGGTTTCAGATGCCAAGGGAAGTGGATACAAGTGCGCTGGGGTCTATGATGCTTAACGTGGACTTTGGAGCGACAAATAAATCACTTGCGACACTGGCGGGACGATTTGGGGAAAATCTGTCGTATAGTGATATTTCGGGTTCCAGCGGAACACTATCAGGAGCGCAGTTTAGAGGAGCATCGGACAAACCGCCTCGGGTGCCATCCCCACCGCCACTGCCCTCCCTGACGCAAATGGGACTGGAACACGCAAATCCGGAGACTTATGCGAATTACCGGAGCCCGACCTACAGTATCTTCGGGCTGTATGAGGACGAGAGAAAAAGCAGCTATCATTACCGGTAAATAATGTATATAACTCCAGGGGGTGATTGGTAGATCTCCATATGAATGAATTCAATTCAGCGGAGTTGCATGGAAACGAAGCTATGTTGCTGCGAGATGCGATGAGAATAAATTGATAGGGGCCTTCCTGCCAAATTTGAGGCTGCAGCCAAATTTGAACCAAATACGACAGAGGCTGTTCTGATTGCGTTCCGACCTCTTCTTCTCCTGCACAGTGGACTTGGCCGCAGTGCTCTCTCTTCACCTTTTCTGGCCTCCCTCTGCTGGGGTATCGTCTGCTCGTCGTCGCCGTCGCCATCACTGGGCGTGTTTCTTCCATTTCCAACCATTCGATAATGTCCCAGCTCCCTAATGCCCTCAAAATCAACATGGACACGGATACCAAGTACGACCATGATACAGAGAACCAGGTCGTGGGCAGCGACGCCGCAGCGCCGGCTGTACCCTCACTGTGGGGCGTTCCTCTGAAATACATCTCGTACGACTTCTCTCCTATTAATGTCGCCCAAGCTCACCGTCAGTCGTCGCGTGCAGCCTAGTGACGCTGGCCGTCCAGAATTCTGCATTAACGATTATCATGCACTACTCTAGAGTGTCTACGCCGCCCTCCCAGGCTTATTCAGCCGCGACCGCAGTACTGATGAACGAAATCCTCAAGGGCGTCATCTCCCTCGTCTTCGCGTTTTCGCGCATTGACGCCTCCCCACCACTCTCAATCCCCGTATCCGTCAGCCCAGAGCCCTCAAAGTCCGGTTTCTTACGTTCCTGTAGACCTTCTTTGCTTCTCGTTCGTGTCAAGAAGCTTTGTGCAGAATTGTTCAGTCCAGATTGTTGGAAACTTTCCATTCCTGCCATCTTATATGGTTCGTTCCATGCTTTTCGTTACCGCCTCTTCCATTCTGAATGATCCCCTAGTCATACAAAATAATTTGCAATATGTTGCCGCCTCGAATCTGGAGGCAGCAACATTTCAGGTTAGCTACCAGATGAAAATCCTTACGACCGCTGCATTTTCCGTTATGATGCTCCGGAAAAGGCTGCTTTCCACTCAGTGGATCGCTCTCCTTTTTTTGGCCATTGGTGTCGGCATCGTTCAAATTCAGACCGGTGTAGGCAAGGGCGGCGCGTCCTCTGTTGACGGACACTCCATGAATGCTACCAAAGGCTTCCTAGCAGTCGTAGCTGCTTGTTTCACGTCGGGGCTTGCTGGAGTGTATTTTGAGATGGTTCTCAAAAACTCTCAGGGTGACCTCTGGGTCAGGAACGTCCAATTATCATTATTCTCCCTGCTTCCCTGCATCGCACCCATCATGGCTTCGAGCTCCGGCTCGAACTTTGGTTCTGTGTCCGCGCTTTTCCACAATTTTGGTCCGTGGGCGTGGGCCACTGTAGCCGTCCAGGTGCTTGGTGGCCTGGTCACTGCCATGGTCATCAAATACTCAGACAACATTCTAAAAGGATTTGCGACCAGCCTCAGCATCGTCCTCTCTTTCCTCGCGTCGGTGGCTTTGTTCGATTTCCACATAACATTTACCTTCGTGTTGGGTTCAGCTATTGTCCTTAATGCGACATGGTTATACAACCAACAGCCGCGTAGAGTCGGGTTGGGTGGGTCTAGAGATACTAAGACATGGGCGGCGTTGGGCTGGAATGAAAAACGGCCGAGTGTCTATCGCTCGCCTTCCGCAGTTCCAATCCTCGGGTCTGGGATGTCGTCTTCGACAACGTCTCGGTCTTCTTCAGTTGCATCACTTTCGTCATTATCAGTCAATAGTGTTCCGTCGGTGGAATCGGACCTCTATGGAAAGGGAAAACAGTGATGACATTCCGCAGTACATACTTCGCACTTGCATACAATACATTTACATATACACCCGGGATACTTCGATCTTCTTGTCAGCTCTGGTGTGTTTATGATCCTATACCCCGGACTTTACCTTTATCTATGACGACTAGTATACCCTACTTTTTATTTGTAATGATGGACAAGATATTAAATAAACGAAACGATACTAACTTCACGGCTAAAAATACCAGAAAGCTTAAATTCGCTCATTTCTCAAGATCGGGCAAAAATAAATTTGATTCAAAACATGGGATCACGTTTACCCTCGTCTACCCTTCCGACTATTCCTACTGCTCCTACCTGATGATGAGGGTGGCCGAATTGGAGCACCACCATACGACGAAAATGCGGAGCTCAATTCACTTTGCGATTTGTATATTTTCGGCCGAGGAGTGGTCAGTGTTTCTCCAGACATACTCGATGATGAATCGTCCTCTTCAGCTCTCCTCCTCAAGTCAGGGGAGGGAATCACTGGTCCAGAATCAGGCCTCGGAGTGATACTACGATCACCATAGTTGCCTGGCATGTTGCGATAGGTTTGCGTCGAGCCAGAAGGCAAAGGTGTAGAGCCAGAGGGTAGGGGCGTGAAAGCCTGAGCGACGAAACCTGGTGGAAGATCCGACACAGGCTGCGGCTCGGTAGGAATGGGAGTTGTGCTTTGAGGGATGAAACCCGGTGGAAGACCCGGGCCTGGTAACTCAATTACAGGGGTAGCACTCCGAGAGGCGGATTGTGGTGGAAGTGGTTGCGGGGTAGAAGAGCGTGAGGGCGTGGTACCCTGAGGAATGAAACCAGGAGGAAATACCTGTGGAGGCGGTGGAACAGAGCTAGGCCTGAGCGCATCGTCAGCACTGAGGAAATTTCCCTCTGACTGGGCATCCGGGGGACTTCCAGAGGGCGACCGTGACTGGTTTATAGGTGAGAATAGTTGGAAAGGAGTAGGTATAGATTTCAAAACGCACCGGGCTTCGAAAAGCAAAAGTAAAAGCTCCGTTACTACTTCCACTCTGGTTGTCGGTGTCTTCGTCGTCATTCTCATCATCTTCCAATGAAAGGGTTTTCCGTGTAGGCGAATCAGGGTCGAATCCCGCCGCTCGTGAAGACACCGGTATGTTCAAAGGCGTACGTGATTCTTGTAGGTAGATATTCCTTGTCGGATGAGGGGGTGGTACATGATGTATTGGTTCTTCTGGACCGTGATTCCTACTGTTTAGGATGTCTAATTTGGATATAGAGGTCGACATAGACTCCTGGGACCGATGCCGGCGTAACATTGGCTCAGGGAATGGGGCTGGGGCCGATCCAGTGGCAAAGCCAGGCGGAGGAACAAGAACTGGCTCTTCACCATCTTCTGGAATGACCGGAAGTGGCGGCACGAATGCAGCCACTGGAGTAGGAGGTCGAGGTGAAAGCTCATGAGGAGGAGGAAGTCTAATGACAGAATCCTGACCTGTTTCTGGAATAAATCCTTCAGGTGGGACGTCGGTATGTGGGAGTTGAGGCGAGGGCATGGCCATAGTCGGGTTAACCATTTCAGACCGGACGGTCCCGGGGACAGGGAAAGGAATAGGCGGCGAGGGAGGTTTTGTAGAAGGTTCTGGGAAATCTAAGCTAGGTTGTCGCCTAGGGGCCTGATACAAGGGGCCATGATAGGTCGATGCCCCGCTTGAAGAAGACTCAGATTCGGTAGAATCGTCTTCACTAGTACGAGTAGCCTGCTCCTGAGCAAACACGCGGGCTCTCTGTACTCCTTCGACAAAACCTCTTTGACGACCCTCTTCGGTGGCCTTCAATATTTCTCTCTCCAAATGTAGCTTATGGGCTATTGCTCTGACTTCTTGAGCTTCCTCTTCGGCCTGATTACGCTGTCTTTCAACGGCCCTTAGTAATTCTTGAGCATTTGATATCTCAATATGAGCCATTTCCAGGGCATTCTTGTGCAGTCTGAACCGTGATCAGTGGACACTTTTCTGTAATGAGCTACAATCGACATACTGTAACTCCTGCTTGGCCTTAGCAGCTTCTTGAACCGCAGCCACCTTTTCCTGGTATAAAGCCTTGAATCGAATGACAACCTCCTTCAAGTCCCGGTCGGCATCATCGGCGCGTGTACGCTCCGCGTGCAGTTCATTCCGCAACGTCTGAATCTCAAGTTTTTGAGTATTGTAAAGCTCCAAGACGTCGCAAGACACACGAGCTGCACGTTCTGCACGTTCCCGGCGATTATCGGCTGATCGTCTAGAGTTCCGACGCGTATAATTCACAGAGTAGTCTTCTGGGACCGGGAGGGACTGGTTCCTTGGCTGTGGTATGGGAACGGGGGATGCTGTACGACTACTATCTTCGCTAGAGCGAGAGGAAGACATAATCTTGGATTTGGGTTAGAAAAAATACGTTTATTTACAGATTGAAGGAGAAAAGCATACCGACTCGTTACAAGCTCATGAAGGAACGTGGATGACATGAGTTGGTTGAAGTTGGAATCTCGGCTCAATGCTCACATGGCCCGATACGCGTTGTTTACGTAACTCGGATATTCGGGCCTTTCATCAAGGCACAAACGCTCAAATTGACAAAGCGTCCACCCACGAAATCGAAATAACTATCAGTAAAATTGTAGATGTCAGCTCAATGTACCAAGTGGCACATGCTATTCAAGTTGTTATAGCCTAGATTCTACTTCTCAGCTATATCTTTGTTGCCTAATCACTCATAATCACCCCCTTGTTTCAAGACCCCGTTTTATAGCTGGAATTCAATCGTTCATATCGAATTAACCATTCAGATAAGGGATATTCTCACCTTCACAAGTGTCCTTGGCGTCGCCGAAAAGCATCTTTGTTCCAGGCATGAAGAACATCGGGTTTGGAACGTCAGCTAAAAGTCATCTCAGCGGTCAGATTGATGACACAGATATAGTATTAGCTCACCGTAACCGCTGGACATTCCCCTCTTCATGACAATAACCTGCTTACTCTTCCAAGCATGCAAGACCGGCATACCCTATCAAGCGTCATTCATCGGTCTATCGCAACAGCTGCTTCGCTTACCGCAATGGCTGAACCAGGCTCAAGTGCGATCGGATTCACGGTGTCGTTGGCACCTATCACCAAAGTAACATCGGTATCTTTGAAGTCGTCGTTAATTTCGTCCATTTCCAAGACGACTATCCTGTGAATCAGAGACCAGACTCAGATCAAAGGGTTGCAATTGACTTACTGTCGTACGGAACAGCCGCCTCTGCTAGGAGGACGTTACATTGCCCGGGCATTCGTCCTTAGGACAATAAACCTCAGCGAAAATGTACAGTTTCAAGAGGTTACACTTACCAGCCACGGGATGGATTGCAAACTCAAAAGGCCGTCAGATATAGGGTGGGCCACATTATAAAGCGGACTCACTCGGACGTTAATTCCTTTCGCCCGAAGCAACGAACATATCTCGGAGATGGCGTATTGCGCTTTGGCTACAGCCATGCCATAGCCGACCACCTGCAACTATGAGCTTTGAAATCAACCGATTTTACGGGGCGAGTTACCAATATCACGTTGTCGGCATTATTCAGAGCCTCCACCGTATCATCGATGTTGGTTTTAGTTATCACACCTTCGATTTTTTGAGCATCATGCGATACCGCGGTGGAACCAATACCACCGAACAGAACATTCGTTAGCGAACGATTCATCGCGACGCACTGCCAGAAGTTCAGCACTTTGTCAACAGATAGAAGCGCGGTCCGTACCATGATGTATGAGAGAATAGAACCGCTCACACCAATGAGCGATCCTACTGTCGTTAGGAGTGAGTTATCCAGCATGAAACCTATGCTGTTGCTCAGAAAAGGAAGTCGGGACATATATAAATGGAGATGACCTTCTGCAACAAGCGCGAATCCAGAATATGAATTGAGTACACAAATGACGACAGCTAGAGTGCCCAGCATCAGCACGACCAGTCTTTGTTCCGCTCACGGATAAAGACGTACGCATATCGGCACCACCAATGGCGGCAGTGGTCGTAAAACCTTGGACGAAACTCAAGAGTGTACTTAGTCCAAGATATGAGGCGGCTACGACAGGCGCAGCAGGAGCCATGGTAACAAAACCTGCCTAGAAACACCATTAGTCTCATTGGGTCATGTTGGGCTATCTGAAGTCCTACCATAGTCAGGGCATTAGCACCAAGAATGCCACTATTAACCAGGTGCTTTTTAGGCAGGGCGAACGGCTTCGAACTCATCCGGCCAGCCAACTTCATGAAGGCAACAATAGATCCGGTGAACGTTATTCCACCTGATGAAATTGGTCAGGTTAGGCACGTCGCACAGAGACCTATCCTACCAATAACGACACCCAAATAAGCCGTCACAAGATGGAGGGTCGATACATCGGTCAGGTCGGCCATAACACTGGCAATACTCGTCATGACTGCCGCGAGACCAACTACACTATGAAGCATAGCAACCTACACCGATTTATAAGCACAAGATACCGACAAAGAAGAAATGTAATACCATCTGCGGTAGCTCAGTAGCAGTGATTCTCTTGCCAATGAGCGTTCCAACGGTTCCACCAATCGCAGCCACGGCAGCAAATTGTGTCAACACCTCAACAGGGAAGCCCACTGCAGCCAACGACGCGAGAATTCCAGAACTAACACCCAACATTCCAAGAGCATTGCCCTGACGAGCTGTGGCTTGGGAGCCGAGACCAGAAAGAGAACCTAGAATATCCGTCAACCAAGGTACTCGTACATTTGAAAGAAAAACACGATGCCTATGCATAAAACACTGCTAGCCAGATACCCAGCTTGAACAAGACCACCCATTCCGGTGCTTGCAGCAGTCAAAAATCCTCCTGTAAACACGACGGCAGGAACACCGTAGAGCCAAGAGTATTCCGGCGGGTCAGTGGGGCCTAGAGAGCGGTGAAGTATGAGCGTCTTGCTTGGATAGCGCACTTCTGACTTACGCTTGAACATATCCAGCATGCGCTTTGTTATGATAAAACCACCTGCAACGTTGACACTAGCCAAAAGCACGGATAGGGCGCCAAGTGCTTGAGGAATAGTGCCAGGGAAATAACCTCCACCCATCACAAACAGTCCACCAATGCCGACCATTCCAGATATAGCATTCGTCACGGACATCAGTGGAGAGTGTAATGCGGGCGCAACGTTCCAAACAGTTCTGAGATATTCATTTAGTTTGTACGACAGGGCATCAGAGATGTTTACAAACCTGTATCCAACCAATCCAGCGAGTCCGAATGTGAAGAAATTGTCCATGAACGAAACACCTGTGGCCTTGCCGAGCGCGACAATGCCTCCCATTCCAGCAGTTACCGTCGCCACTTCACGAGCTGCTTTCTGGAACGGGGTGATAGCTTTGGTAGCTGCAATTTCTTCAGCCTTTTCGTTTGTTGGAGGAGCAACAGGAGGAGGAAGTGTCCGAGGAACCGGAGGCAAGATATTTCCACCGTGCACTATGATAGACCCACGAACAACTTCGTCTTCAAGGTCAATGGCAAACTTCCCATCGCCAGGTCCCAGAGAAAGCAGGAATTTAGTGATGTTATTTGAGTACAGGGTTGAAGATTGTGTCGGTAACCTGGATGGAAAATCCGTGTAGCCTAACGGAATGCTAAGAATGAAGAGATGAAAATTTATGATACAAGTAAACTCACCGATAATTTTGACACCATTTTGAACAACCAGTTCACCGGGCTTCGTCGCCTCGCAGTTTCCTCCAGCTTCCGCTGCTAGGTCAACGATGACTGAACCCTGTTTCATGGCAGCAATCATCTGATGGGTTATCAGCTTGGGTGCAGGCTTTCCAGGAATTAAGGCCTAGAAGAGAGTTGTCGTAACTCAGTATAAATATGGATGCGTTGGGAATGTCGTCCTACCGTCGTGATTACGATGTCGACATCTTTACATTGTTCCATGAAAAGAGCCATTTCCGCCTCGATGAATTCCTTCGACATGACTTTCGCGTAGCCTCCACCGCCACCACCCTCTTCCTTCACCGATACTTCAATAAACTCCGCACCGAGTGACTGAACTTGTTCTCTTGCTGCAGAACGCGTGTCAAACCCTCTAACAATGGCACCCAAACGCCTAGCCTTTTATCGTCGGCAGAAAACATGTCAGACCATCTGCATACCGTGTCAATGAACTTACAACGTACAGTTGCGATCGCACTTAATCCTGCAACTCCGGCACCGATTACGAGAACCTTTCCTGGGGGTATCTATGGCTCTATGAATTATGTCAACGTATAATTGAATCCAGGGTCGATTTACCTTCCTGTTAGTGCGTGAGTGAAAGGCGACATATGGAGTAACGTGTTTCTTACCCAGCAGCAGTGACTTGCCCTGTCAAAAATCTACCAAAATGATTGGAAGCCTCTAAAACAGCCTTATAACCAGCGATGTTTGCCATAGAACTGGATCACAACAGTTGGATATGAAAGAACGGAGTAAAACAAGGGCATACCTCAAAGCGTCGAAAACTTGAGCACGAGAAATACGGGGTACCATGTCCATCTACGCCGCGTATGAATAATAAGACAACACTGAAATGGGGTGACTCACAGCGAAAGCATTCACTTTCCGAGAAGCAAGTGAATCCACAATGTTTTTATTTTGCGTCGGATACAAGAACGAAATGACCGAGCTTCCTTCCTTGAGAAGATGTGCCTCTTGATCCAGCAAGGGTGGCCTCACTTTGAGCATTATGTCCGAACCCTTGAACAATTCCTCCCGTGAAACCAGGGTGGCCCCAGCAGAAGAGTATTGCTCATCGAGAAACTGGGCTTCTGCTCCTGCATTTCGCTCCACAAATACATTTGCAAATCCTTTCTTCTTGAGTAGAGCAGCATTCTGTGGCGTCAGAGCGACTCGTCGTTCGCCGGGATAAATCTCACGTGGGACGCCGACGGAGAGGGATCCATACGGCGTCGACGGCGATGAGTGGGTGAGCGACGAGTGAAAATGGCGGATATCTGTCGAGAACCGTGATTATCAAGACCATCAGAGGCGAGCAACACTCTGCGTCGTGGCACGCACCGTTAACCTGCCTAAGCTGTCTGGAGAGACAGCAGCGCACAAAGTGCCAGTTCGCCGTCGAGGGCGTCGAGCAGAGCATCGTTCGCGCGCCCCTCGTCGTTAAGGGCGTCGAGCGTCAAGGAGCAATCAGACGACGTGGATGGTAACTGGAATGCTCGAGAACCCGAACCGTGACTTTGCTTCGACGCGACTCGGCCCTCATAACCGAACGGATATCCGGCCCGAAAATCATGAGCCCGTCTGATCATGATGCTTGTGTGCATATATAGTACCGTCATGGCACAGTGCTGTAGATAAGATGCCCACACTACCGCTTGCGACATTTTAAAAAGGAAAAAGATCCAGCAACAGCTTCTCCCGCTACATTGACGGTCCATGTATGCATCCCATGCGGTGGGATAGAACTTTTGCTTTCTCCGGTGGCGTTGAACTCAACCATACCAGTGGTTTTGGAACTGTCACATGGTGGCCCTGGCCCGATGAACTCTACTGTGCCCATCGATTGATTAGGCGTGCATAACTGTTTGTGGACGCATGCTCCACTTCTCAATATTCAATGTTCAAGATCAGGACCTTGAAGCATGGAAGTGCGAGTTCGTGAAGTCACAAGACACCTATCCGCCGAACTGCTGATCACTTGTCATGCTAATGCAAATCCTAAAAAAAAACCGAGTACACTCTTCAATATAACGATAACAGATATAGTGTCGTTGATGCCTCTACATAGATGGATACATAGTGCCACGTAACAGTCATCAAACTCGTCAGCGAATGAAAGCTGCAGCAAATCAGCTCCATAACTATACCTTGGATTTACCGCTAATTTCGCGTTCCAACCTCACAAGGTCTTGGGTATGGGGGTGATCCCACAAAGCTTGTGCAGCACCAGCTTCCATGGGAGGAAGAGGCTTGCGAGGCACCCCGCCATACCCGTAAAGTTTCTCAATCAGAAACTTCGTACCAGCGATTGAGGCCTTTGCGATGGTAAAGTCGGCCCGAGCAATGATCCCTTGCAATCGCAGTGCTTCTGGGAGTAGCGACAAATCTTGTTTAGACGCGACTGTTACGGACCAGAGCTTCGCTATGGCGTGCTGAATTCTGCGTGAGCATATGACCCATGTCAGGGGGTGAACGAATCTACCGGAGCAACATTTGCTAGGCCAGCAATTGCGCCATGTCCGTCGGCATAGAAGGAAGGAACAATGAAATCGGTAAAACCTCCCAGTACGAGGAAAGGCGCCGCAGCGTTCTTGCGAGGGTGGTTCAATGAGAACTCTGGCCCTGACACAGAAGCGGCTATTCTGGTCAGCTTGCCAACGTTTCCGCAGCTAGAATGTATTGATGGTCAGTTACCAAATGCTGCCGACAACGTATAAACCTACGTCAATTTAACTCCGCAGAGGTTAGAGCATTCTTCTGCGAGTTCTGTTATCAAATCAGAATCGAGATCGATTCCGCCGCTAGCACCAGGATCTGTGGAAAGCATCAATTCGACAATTCGACAATTCGACAACCCAACCCGTCAATGACTTACAATTGTATATCATCACTGGAATAGGACTCTTTGCAGCGACTTCTGTCCAGAAAGCCTTCAAAGCCTTCTGGTTATTTCCATAAGCACCAGCGAAATAACCGCTTGCGATAACAATGGAGTAATCCGCGCCGGCAGCAGCAGCTTCATTCGTGAGTTCCACTGTCTCCCTCGTGCTTCCAGCACCGGTTCCAACGATTATTGGGACCTGAGTGAAGCCCGCAGCATCTAAAGCATCACGAGCTGCTTTAACGATTCTCATACGCTCAGTATGAGACAGATGAATGGCTTCGCCCATGGAACCGGTGATGAGAGGGCCAACGCCTGCAGTCGCAACCCGAACGACATGTGCCTCAATGGAAGGTATATCTAGGAGAATAGATGAGTAATCACTACTGTGAAAGAACGCTACCCACCAAGATCCTCGGAATCGGGAAGGAAAAAGGTAGGAATAGGAGCGTAAATTCCCGGAGTCAGAGGCCGAGTAGCACTGATGTGGAAGCCATTGGAACCGTTTGCAGCCATTGAAGGGGAATCTGGTGGAGGTGTAATCGCATCCTGGAAAGACGTACTATATAAACGACAGCCGGCAACTAAGGGGTGCGCCCAACATCAAATCGGACCGGGAAGACCGGCCCGGAGTTTCGCCGGCCCGCTCTCGGGGAAATTTGCCGCTTCTATCTTTGTTCTACCTTCCAGCGGGACGGCCTGCAACGGTCGTGACAAGAAACCTTGTTCCAGTCCTGGTCCAGTCTACGTCTTAATGAGCATCGCCAGGACGTCATCAGGTTGCGTCTTCTCGACGTTATCCCAGTCATTCTCACCACCCTTTTAGATTCATGCAATTACAACTTGTCATGGCCCATCAACACGGGGACACCCCATTTCATGTTACACGTCGATTGCATATAAGGGGGACTTAAAAAAAAAAAAGATACGCTATACAGCCTCCATGGAATGACGGTGCTGCCGGGTCAAGGATAACTGTCCCGTTCTTGATACCTCCAATTGTATGATTGGCATCTCGAACCTGTTAAGATAAAGTTTCAAAACATGCAAGGACGAGGGAGTAGTGTTTGCTTGCCTATGAGTACAACACTCTGATGTCGGAACAAGTGACGATCCGAACAAGGGTTCAATGTTGTTCAAGTAGAAACAATCTGTAGGTGGTTGATCACTTCTTTCTCCCACCGCGTCCAGCCATCCTCGTCTACTTCCTTGCTATTTTCTGCAGCGAACACGTCGAAAGGCATACAGACGTGGTCTTCTTCTTCTTCCTGATCCAGAACAAATTTCCCTTGCCGACTCCGTGTCAAGGTAACCACATGTCCCGCTGAACCCACAGCGTGTGCTAGGTCGTGAACGATTGATCGAACGTACGTGCCGCCCGAGACCTTCATTTTCAGCACAAACGCAGATGGCCTCTCCAAGTCCGACGGCGTCGATTCCGCTTCATCCTTGAGATCTACATTCTGGTCAACAGTCTGGATAGCCTTCTTGAGGGAGAGCTTGTCCTCGTCGGACATTTTCTTCGACGGCCAAGAGAAAGAATGATCACTCCCCAGCCATTCCACTAGTTCAAGGCTGTGTACGGTGACAGCTCGGGACTCTATAGGTCTGGGAAGGGGTATGCCCTTACGGGCGTATTCGTATAATGGTTTTCCATCCATTTTTAAGGCAGAAAATCTGATGGTTGTGTTCGAGTTGCACATCTTCAGGTGAAGAGAACTCTTACATGGGAGGTACTTGCTGAATCTGGCCTGTGAACTGACCTATTTTGCCCTCAACCGCTTCTCGTGCAATGTGTTTCCATGGTGCTGTTCGAACTATGGCGCCTTCACTATCATAGCTATCGGTTTCACATCCCAATAAACACGTCGTTATGTATTCCTGGAGTAGTATCCGGCTGTGTAAGTCATGGCCGAGCTCAAATTAAACGAGAGTAATACCTTTGTACAATCAAGAAAAGACGACAGTTGCTTGGTACCCTTCCCAATACCAATCACTGCCACGATATATGAGTCAAGTAAACATCACTGAAGAAACTGTGATATTCACCAAGGACACCATCTGCTAGAGGATCAAGTGTACCACCTTGTCCTATCTTGACATTTCCCTTGAATCGCTTACGACCCTTGGACTTCTTACCAGCAGTTTGTTCTAGCTTCGATGCCTCTACAAAAAGTTTTGAATTTTGGACGACGGCTTGTATGTCATTTACGACAGACATTGACGTCGGTCCAGAGGGCTTCCTGACGCCAAATAGACAAGAAACGGGCAAAGGCGGCAGGCTGATTTTGGGCATCGTCGGAGCACGCTAATCGATTAAGAGAAAGAAACGAAAGAGGTCCTGTGACGTTACGATTGTGACAGTGAGTGCGGAACTTCGGGCCGCGGTTTGGCTCCCGACAGGTCTCGAGTGAATTCCGTGCAATTCCGTGGCTCTCATGATTGTTTTTTCAAACTTGGGACACGGACGCTATATATTGAAAATGGGTATACGTTTATGCTATCCTCTACCATGCGTGCTCCATGGAAGTTGCGCCCATCCTCCCCATATCCCATATATGAGCGCTCTCTGGGTCTAAACGAACTGCATTTCTACTTGCGCGGCCGAATTCTTCAGGGGGCAACAGATAGCGCTCACTCGGCATGTTTCGAGGTGCCAAACGACGGCATTTCTTTAATCACCGAAGAAACTTTGGGCAAGGCTTGGGTGTTTGCAAAGCAGATGCACCCTCTCCTCGGTGCACAGGTAGAAACTGTTGGGGGTAGGGACGAAGATGTGCATTTCGTTGTAGATGAGCGTCGACTCAAATCTCACATATCCGGAGAGGTGATCTTCATGACGGTCCCATCCTTTAGCGACGTGGATGCAACGGTAGAAAACATTCTCAATCAAGAGCGGATCCTTGACGATTATCACCTTGTCCGACTCTTCGTCTTTAAGCAATCCGATCAGAAAAATTGCTTCCATATCGTCGTCCATGCTGCCCACTGCGTAATCGATGGGGTTTCGCACTATATTGTTGCACGGACGCTGCTTGCTTTCCTGTCTTCTTCGTCCCCGCCCGTTCCGCCTCGCCTATCGGAGAGGTTAGCGTTATCGCTCGCGATCGACGACTTATACCCTGTCAGAAGTCTGAATATCGCTACCCAACGATGGCACAAGGCCATAGCCCATGTCATCGCTTCTATTCGATCCGCAAAGCTCAACGTGCGTCCTTCGACTTACCCCAAGGTGTAATGTATATTTCTGACATACAAGGCTTCAGAGCGGTGGCCAAACGCTCCCTGGAAATTTCACCGTTCACATGGACGAGAACTCTGCTGACTCTCGCAAGACAACACTTTCTTTTACCGCAGAAGAAACTCTCCGCATCATGAAAATATGCCGATACCAAGGATTGTCGTTTGGGAATGTTCATATGGTGCTCGGACAGATTGCCATGGCTCGTCTGCTTTGTAGAAGATACGCTCAGGGTCTGATGACAGAAGAGGAATGGGAATTCAGGAAAAGGGAACCTACATACACGGCGGGCCCAATTAATATCAGGCCGTACTTGGATCGCGAGTGGTATACCCGTGGGGGAGCCGAGAACCCAATGGTTTCGATAGGATTCTATCTCTACCCGATGTCCTTCGTTCCACTAAAACCAGAGGGAGGTCATTCGACATTTGACGCCCTCTTGTCACGTCGGCGCTTTTGGTACCGGTGCAGGAGTATGAAAAAACGCGCCAATGATCTTCTGAATCACCCCTTGTTTCTCGACATCGACTCGGTTCGTTACCCCCCGATGTTCAAGATGTTGAAGGAGTTAGAGTTCAAAGCGCAGACATCATATTCAAAACAGGAGGACCTGTCTATCCCCGCTATCGACCAGGCAAAGCTTGGCATAGTATCTTCATTCGGCGGCTCTAGCTTCGGAAGTGTGCGTCTCATCGGTGGCTATCTTCGCTCTTTTTCTAATTAAACGTTAGATTGATAAACTTCTCCCCCGCGAGTTTTCGGATCCAATTGACGGAGAAACTCCCAGAATTTACCTACGTTGCTCCGGTATACGTCTTCGGTGTCGTCCGGGGGAAATTTACCTGGGAGCTTCAACATTTCGAAACAAGCTTGAATTGGTGGTCTATTGGGATAACAATGTCACTGATCAGGCCATTATTGAAGAGTGGTTACAAGAAGTGAAAATGGCCGCATCATATTACCTCTTAGAGAGTGGCCGTGAGGCGAAGCTGTGAAGAAAGGATACAATATACAGATGCATCTAACATTTTTACGAGTGACAGCATTCATGTTTTCGCTGTTACCCATAAACCGCCGCAAACGCATCCAGGTACCCACTTCTTCTCCCAGGTTCTCCAACGAAGAGACACCGAACCAGCTCCAGACCTCGTTCCATCCTTAGCAGCTTCTGAAAGACCATCACACCGAAGACATCGCACACAAGGTTGCCTTTTCATAAGCACTCCTTTCGAGACAACATCTTTATCCTGTTCCTTCCGAGGACCTTCCAGGTTGAGATTCTCGAATCCGTCTATCAACTCATGAGGCTTGATATATAGACGCGATTTTGAGATAACCCCCGATTCGCACAACCGTTTGACATTTTCTTGCAGTTGAGGCTCCATTGAAATCGTAGGCTCGCATAAAGCGAAACTTCGTCGTGTCTCTTCAACTGGGAACGTATGGTCACTTCTCGGTAGACTATGACTACCTTGAAAATCTTACCTTCAATACCCTTTGACTTCAGTATGAACTCGTCTAATAGGGGATTCAAAGCGTTGAGATCAACGCCAGAACAATCAACCAGATCAACCAAAACATCTTTGGCGATCTGGGAGTTTTCACCCCGGGTCGTAAGTGAACCAAGGGTGCTCCGGAAATCACGGACATTGCTTAATGCCTGTTTCAAATTGACTAGTGCACGAGGATGCACGATATGAAGAAGGCAGGGAACTTCATAGTGGTCGGTTGAAGCAACTGCAGGCACATAAACACAAAGCATGCATGAATTCAGGTAGACGGCTTACTAGATTCTGCACCGAAGAGATCATCGGTTTCGCTCGACGATGGTTTGTTTGTGGCATTGATCAACATGGCTTCTTTCATGACCTTTTCAACGAAGTTTATCACCCATCCACAGATTCCGATGAATTGCCAAACAGCGTCTGCTAAGAGGTAATCATGATGGGGCCACTGGAACATAATGGGTACGCACGAAGATCAGGCCCTTCCTGGTCCCTACAGTCTTCAAATGCGGCATTACAGGCTGCCAGTGAGCATAAATCGTGCGCAGTTTGCCAACGTGCAGTCAAGTTATCCCTGTCGTTTTCGTCCTTCGCCCGTAAACTTCGGAGCCTGCAAAGTATTCAGCAGAGCAAAGCTAGATAGTGGCTGCATTAATGACCTATAAACCTCCAAAGCAACACCCAAAGTCTGCCAAGTCAGTGTGCCCAGCTTTCCGCGTGACTGCGTTTCCACAATGGTCAAAACTTGAAATAAGATATGGCCAACCTCTTCCATCGGCATTGTCGAAAGAGAAAGTAAGTGCGTGTAATCTGCCGTACTTTTTCGTGATAGAATTGCTGAAGCAAGACCGGACGACAGAGGAAGAATGGAAGCTTTGAAGGCTCTCGACGCGCGACGCATGGGAATCGTGTGGACAGAGGTTTGTGTCGCTCTCACAGTTGATGAAATGGTACACAACAGCATCTCGTTTGGTGAAAAAACGGCATGGATCGGGACTAAACAGCCATCAATAACTAAATGCAAGCAGTTCTATAAAAACAGACCTTCTTTCCCAACCTTGGTAGCCGACGCAAAAATGGGAGAGGGTTCCCATTCTTTATCATATTCAAACAACGTAGGTCTATTGATGTTCGCCGCTCAGTGATTGATAAACCCAGGAAGATAAGTGGCGTACATCTCCAAAACTGTGGTCAGACCGATTCGCACCTCTTTGTCTTTCGTCTGCCCAGCAATGAAAGATCCTGATGTATCTAGTATGCCAACCAGGAGACTAGCATTGACACCTTGCAATGGCTTAGTAGGAGCGAGAAAGCCCAAAACGCCCTCCGTATACGTCCTTGTACCGGCCTGGTGACATGACTTGCGAAAAATTCAGTAACAACATCCATAATCAGAACATGGATCCGTACCCATGCAGACTGGTTGGTATCGGGGGTAGCATGGCGCGACATAGAGTAACACACTATTTTGGACTGAGGCAAATTCGAGTCTGGCAAGAAAGAAACCATTAATAAATGGCGTATTCAAACTGATAAGGCACTCACAGTCACCAAAATCTAGAAAACTAGCTACCAAGTACATAGCAGCCTTGGTTTCTTCATTTTGGATGACTCCTAGCTCCGGAACAGACGGGATTTTGCACACGAAGACAAGATTGGTGAGCTGTGCCTCCCAGTTCTGTATAGGAGGCAGTGGTTGTGTCGAGAGGTCTAAGTGCGATTGAAGCCGATGTGGTAGAAAATATATCTAGCCGACTTACGCATCATGATACCGTCAAACTGGAGACGAACCTCAGAAACTTCGATGATAGACTCTTCACCATATACTTCTTCAGAATGCGAAGTAGATTCGGCATTTGACTGGCCAAAATCAAGGGACATATTCATGTCAAAATGATCGGTGTCCGGGTTTCCAGGAGGTAAAGGTATAATATGTGAACGAGTCGCGACGAGAATTGAGGATTCTGAAGATATCTACACTTTAGAAGGATAAGAGGCATGGAAAGCTTAGGAACGCGCCGTCATATCCAAGACCAATAGCTGCCGTGACGCACAGTCTCAGAAGGCCACCATTGTCAGTTGCTTCGGGTGTTGGCACGGAAGAATTCTCATGGACCACGCTATACTGATTCAAAGGAGCAGAAAACATCTTGAGAGACGGAATATAATTCCGTACGTAACACAAAGTCAACCGATGGTTCTGCGTGACAAGGGCCAAAGTGGGATAGGATACTGGAGTTCGTGGGCCGCGGGTAGGAAGACGAAGAAACGATCCATGTTCATCAGCCGTCCACTAATTGCCGTAGTTCGTCAGTATTAGATATTACAATATATGCATCACGTACTTGACGCGGCGAGCCCAGCCAACTTGCTGTGACAACCCCAGCACCCAGTTGCAGCGTCCAGTGGTCCTTGAGTTTCCAGCTGTCAATCTCAGGACCACGACACCAAAGACACGCAACACCAGGAACACCTCGTCCTGGAAAATACGCGAACAGCCAGTCGTCGTTCGGAGAGACCGAGATGACAGTTGGAGGATCAAAGTCAGTCAGAGCTGCGAGAATCGGTGCCGGCGAAGGGATGTTGAACTGCTTGGACGATGAGAAATGGCGCGCCTGAATTGTCGGTTGTGTCGGGTGCGGGGTGAAAATGACGGAGGAATTCGACCACTCTGCGCGTCTATCGACGAGTTCAAGTACGCAAACTGTCGTATATACAGGAGATACTGACCTGGGCGTAAGCTGCTCGACCAGCGGCTGAAAATCCCACCAGCCCATATGCCATTCTTCCTTGTTTTTCCCTTTCGGCGGTGATTTTGCAGCGAACATGACGGTCGGGAGCAAGGCACAAAAAGCCACGCGGCATGAATATAAACGATCTACCTCCGGTGACCCACTCATGACGTGACCAGGTGATTGATCCTTGTCGTAGACCATGCACCCGCATGGGCCAGCGCATGGGAAGAATGATAAAGCTCTCCCTCGCCATAAATACCCGATAGCGCTTTCATCTTTCCCAAGACTTGGATATCCCATCTCTCCCCCATGGCTGACAGTAGTACTCTTCTCGGTGTGGTACTTTTAGCTCGACACGGCGACCGAGAGGGTACGTTGAACTCTGATCCGTGTATCAAATACTTCGCCGATCTGATATCATATTTCAAGGCTTTTATCAGGATCCCTCATCGTACACCGCGTCGGCGACCACAATTACGCCAGAGGGGAATGCAAGTCCACCGTTGAGGATTCATTTCGTCACCTTCATCTTACTCTCTTTCCTTGCAGGTACAAGAGTTCCAGCTTGGGCAGCTGTTACGCTCGCTGTATCTTAACTCGTCATCCGAGTCATTTATTCCAGGAATCAACAGTACTATCGTCAATTTGGACCAGATCCAAGGCACGTCTTCATCCATACAACAGGATCTATATCTTAACTCCCTCTCCGTCTACTAGTCCGTGCAGATGGAGGTGATGAAGGAGGTGTCATCTTCAACTCGGCGATGAGCTTGCTGCAAGGCCTGTTCCCGGCTACCTCCAGCTACAACGTGACCCTGGCCAATGGAACCAATGTCGAGGGCCCTCTGGGCGGCTATCAGGTGTGCAAGTGTGACTTCATCACGTCAAGAATGAATGATCATCATTCTCTCCATACAGTACATACCAAGTCAGTCGTGAGAATTCATAGTATTCGGGTTCTCACAATCTATCTAGTCGAATCCGTGGAACCAGACAATGATGTCTCTCTCGAGGGATATACGTCTTGTGGTGTGAGCTACATTTCTCAACGCACCATTGTTTGTCCCTCACAACCAACTCAGGCCTTTGACACATCCACCAATGCCTTCTACAACTCGACGGAATTTCAGGCAAAGGCAAATGAAAGTGCTTCGTTCATCAATCAGCTCTCCCCGTACCTTGATGGTAGACCAGTCACTTTGAAGAACATGGTAATGCCTGTTATTACTTCGTGTTACTATTTGCGACTCTAACACCTGTTTTAGTGGAACGTAAGCTCCGTCTCATTATGGATTCCACTATTGTCTAATTCCAACAGATTTACGATTACATGAACGTCGAAAATATTCACGACGCATCCTTTGCTGCTAGCATCCCAGCTACCTTTATGGAACAAGCTCGTGATCTAGCCAACTGGCACGAGTATGGCGTCTTCTCATCCCCCGACCTTGCAGGAATAGGGAATAGTATGTTTTCCTTTACTCATGAGAGTACTCAGCAAACTTATATCGACATACCAGTTGCTGCCCGTGCTATGCTGCCTTCCATCTTTGAAAGCTTCACGAGCATCACCGGTTCTGATGACCCTCTCAAGATTTCCTACCTGGCGCTCGCTTATAAACCTTTCCTGTCCCTGTTCAACATGACTGGTGTAGCACAAATGAACCCGCAACTCCAAGGAATCGGTACGGAAACCATGCCGTGGCTTAGACTTTACCTGGAATGTTAGCTGACATTCTGTTGTGCAGTCAATTATGCAGCCGTCGTCGCCCTCGAGATCAGAAATTCATCTTCTAGCGGAGAACCTGTTTTACGTTTTAATTTCAAGAACGGAACGGATGACAATGGTTTCACCACGTACAACTTTCTCAACAGCACGGGGGACGTTCCGCTGTCGACTTTTGTAAATTATCTGTCGGTAAGTTGGCCCGTTTGTTGTTGGGAGAAATGACGATGGATTCTTTCAGCCTGCTGCTGTTAACACCACGGCTGATTGGTGTAAAGTATGTGGGAATACGCAGGACAGGGGCTGTGGTGCATTGGCGCTAGCGGCTTCAGAAGCAAGCGCAGCTGCACGAGTGAACCAGCGAATCAGCCCCGTCGGTGCAGGATTCCTTGGTGCAGGTCTGACCTTGGCCGTGTGCCTAGCAATGCTAGGTGTTCTTGTATTCCTGGGTTTCCTCGCTGTCGGTAAGGGCAGGTCGCGGCAGAAGAAGACCAACGATGTAAGGTGTTCTTCTTTCTTCCCGTCCATCAGTGCTCACGGTACACAGGTCGCAGAGAAGGCGTAAAAACATAGTTGCTGATTTGTGGTATATGTACAGATTATGGCTACATGAAATGCTGTTTGGTGTACATTAGCGATGCATATGAAAATTGTGTATATATATATATACATGGAATAGTGTCATTCTCTGAAAAGTTGGTGTCAGTCCGAATGATAATAATATTGTTCGTGATCTGAGTGTTCATGGAATTCGTCTGCCAAGATAAAAGGTCAGCATCAAGCAAACGAGGCATCACCAAACATACCGCTACTTCCGCTCCAGTCTGATAATTCTTCTTCGTCAGGATAATCGTTTTTATAATATTCCTCAGCTACAGATGTGTCAACCCACGAGCGCCAATAAGACAAGAAATTACACAAACCATTAGAATCCTCGTCCGCTTCATCCTCTGCTTCGGAGTCGGAGTCAGAGTCATAAGGATCCGTGAGAGAAGGTGGAAGTCCCGTTCTGCGTACAGAAATGAGAAAATATAATGGCCAGATACGTGGAATAAGCATACAGTGTCCCAATGGCAGCGGCCTCATTCCATTCACTCAAAGTCGATGGTCTATGGTAGAAGACGTCCCAAACATAGTCGCCGGACTCGGGCGCTGGTTCGGAGGCTGCTGCGTCGTCGACTGGACCAGAATTTAACCACAGAAAACGCAAAAGAGCACCAAAGATCGCACCATTGAGATATGCCTTAAGCATAGGCATGATTTTCTCCATCTCTCGATCCATTGAGTGCGAGCTCTCATCGTCTTCTGGTACAGCATCAAACATGCGAAAGTTCGGGTTTGCCTGCTTAGGTGGCAATTCTTTGGTAGAAATGATCTTGGGTCTATGTGAAAACACGAAAGATTTGAGTGGCTTGAAGAACGCTAGTAGGCCGAAGAAGCTTACGGGTTAGCTGGAAGTGTAGCCTCGCCCTCTTGGTCTATAATCGTATACCTCCGATTGAAGTCGGTCGACAGACGCCGGCTGCTGGTAGGTGACGACGCAGGCTGGGCTACAGTTGGCTGATTGGTTTCTGGCGCCGGAGTCGGTTCCTCTCTAGACAACCGAGAAACTTCGTCCTGCGAAAACTAAGCAAGGAAACAAGAGACATCAGATACACTTACCTGTATTCGCTGGTGCATCTTCTGATCATTCCAGGCTCCATCCTCTACTGTCTGCGCGAACTTGAACACGCCCATGCCACCGCGAGATTTCTTGCGACGAATGCCTGACTCGACGACAAGAGCATCAAGAGGTTCTTCATTTCGTTTACGTTTGATACGCAGAATCGTGTACGGCTGGGTAGGATTTTGAGCATCGGTGTCCATGGTGGAAGTCTAAAGTCAAGAGTGATGGCGCACACAAATAATCGTGGTTCAGTCCTTTTATGTATAACTGGATCCGGACAATAATCGAGAAGTTACGTCATGCCTGGCCCGGGGCCCGAAAGTTCGGAGTCTTCCGAGTCCGACTTGGTAAATTCTTTCGAGTTTACCGCCATGGGCTCTCGCCAGACAGAGAAAGAGCTGGCTGGAAATTTGACTCAAGTCGTTATTCAGACGTTCTCTGATCGCACCCTTGTTCTTGTAACTCAGCTCGGAAAAGTAGGAAATCTGGTGAATCCATCTTTCTCATTGCGTCAATCGACAAAGTGTTGAAGCAAGTACTAAGATTCAAGCGACTCTGCCGCCTACTGCACCTTTGTTACCGCCAGCTATTGATCCCACAGATCCTAATTCTATATCTCTTCCTCCGCCACCTCCCGCCATCCAGTTGACGCCGTTACTGGGAAATGCCCCGTCCGAACACGTACAAATCCTTCATAACCTTTTTGCATCGCAGATCGCAACCCTGGTGTGGGCAGCAGAGGCGGAATCGATAATGCAGCCATCCCGTCAAAGCGTCATCGTTGGGATCGCTCTGCAGAAATCCAATGCAAATGGAGGAGAACTGAGTGATACGGAACGTGCTACCTTTCTAGGCGTCATGGATATGGTACAAGGATTGTTGATTCACAAGCGATGATGTATTGTATAGATATCAAGGCATCGCGCAGATTCGTTTATATATGTGATGGGGTACACCTCGGGGTAAACGAATTCGAAGTTGTGCTTCCTTCAATTAGCATATGCACGTCAACAATATTACTGTAGAGTATACACCAATTGATCGGAGTCCGCGCTTGTCCGCTGAGTTTCCGATTCTTGTCCGCTGAGTTTCGGAAACTCAGCGGACAAGCGCGGGTGGTTAGCGGAGTCCAAGTTAGTATCATTAAAGTTATGACCGGGGAAGTCTAGCTTAGGTTGAGGTCCATTTCGCTAATTATTACTATATTACAACTCAAAGAGAGCTCCGGTTTCGATTGGCGGGCGCGGGACTGCGTGAACTGCGTCCTTGAGTGTTACTTGAATTGGTAAATGTAAGACTCATAGTTTCTCACTCCTTGCTCTCAGGGTTAGCTAACTTAGAACTCGAAAATAGTGGCGTATGGATCATATTGTAAGCCATTCATCATGTCGGTCCTCGGGTACCGAAGCCAGGTTATACCCGAACGATCTTATGTTTAGTCCGTGGTAGCAGAAGACTTGATTCCTTCCTGGAACGCTTGAAAAATTCGTTCCAGGGACACCTGGCACTGCTGGTTCGTCCCGGGAACACCTGGTTTCAACATTTGTTGCTCTGAATCCTGTCCGCTCACTCCCGGGTCTGCTGTTCCGTGAACATTTTTAGTCTGAGTCTTGTCCGCGCGCTCCCGGGTCTGCGTATCTTGCCTCACGGCCGGCCGCTCTGAGCCAGGAAGCCAGGTTTCTTGTTCTGTGAGCATTTATTGCTCTAAAAATTGTGCGCGCGCTCTCCGTTTGTTCTGGGAACACCGGGTTTCTTGTGCGCGCACTCCCGAGTCTGCGAATTCCAACGTTCCGGAGACTTACTACCTCAAGAGCATTTGGATGATCTTTGGGCAGTAATGCAATGTCAAAAGGACACCGGGTATAGCAACGGCACAGTAAAGGGACATACAGCGATTGCAAAGGGCTTCTAGGTTGCCTGATAGGGCCTGGTAATACTTGGGTAAGATTGTAATTCTGCCGGAGCCTTGATATCATAGTAATTTCATGTCCGGACAAGGTTAATGTAGTCTTCGGCTTCATGGTCTCCGAGAAGCCAACGTCTGCATCCTCCGTTTTACATGAGATGTTTCTCATAGAGACCCCTCTATTTCACCTTTTTAGACGTCATTCTAGGCCACCGCATGCAGTGGTACCATTCCATTTCGTAACAGTTGAGGACGACAAGTCGAAACACGCAAGTCCTATCCTCTTTGTATCAGTGAAGGATGAACTCTAACGTATCACTATACACTATGCTGGACTAACTGTGAATACACATTTCTTGAAAGTTGGACAGCTATACCTTGCATTGCAGGCCAATAAAACTTCCGAAACTACCGGTGGGTTAAACACTTGTTATAAGCTTCGACTAAGGCTAAAGAAGGAATATACTGGAAAGGTCAGTGTAATAGCTTGTCAGCGCTCAAATGCATTGCATTGACTGCTTTTTCTAAGGATGGTGATTTATCCGCCTACTAAGCTTCCTATCACATCCCCGCAATGAAGTGTTAACGCCAGGTACGAGTTCCAGATACGGGATAGTCGATGCATCCCAAGTTGCTTTGTTTCTTAATAGTAAACCCTCGCGTTTGACTCGGGTTTCCTGAGTCCCGACAGGGACAAGAATCGACATGGTCGACGTTGCAGATTATGACGCATTGAAATTACATGAGTCATGTGACTCTAAATTTCAAACTCATCATCAAAATTGAAATTTCAAGTGACGGCCAAATACTATCGAAGGTAGAAATCGACACAGAAGGACGATGCAGCTACGCAGCGTGCAGATGGACCCAGAGCAATCAGAAACGATGAATGTGACCAAGACGAGGCAAACGACGCGTCAACAACAATTAACAAACCAAAAGGCTACCCGACAACACCTCCCCGTGGTATCTGTTCCGGCTTCGTAACAGATATTCCTCGATAATACATTCCGTACCTCGACGACGATAAATCGCTTTTGTCGCGAAAAAATCGAGTAATGGGCAATGGGATCCCCTTCATAAGCGATACCCTTCTACAGCACCGCTCCTGTATCGTTCAAGTCCTCAGCATATCGTCGGCGAGAGCAAAGGATACCGAAGGCTTTCGCGTAACATAGCCGAAGGTATGCGACAAAGCTGAGCGACCGTCGCCGGCATTTTCGGACTTCTCAGTTTCGAGTCCGAAACTTCAATCGACGGACTCCAGAAAGAGCCTAGGACAGTGGGAATCCTGCCAAGCACGTAGTCCTATGCCGGGAGACCGTCCCCCATCGATGTGGATAATTCTCGATTTAAGGAAACTCGTCGCGAAATCGGTTGGTATAGTGACGCCTTACGGGCAGGCTGTAGGCGATGAACGACGGTCAGTACAAGTGTGATTACAGTTTATTACTGATAACTTGTCGGAGATTCGAGCACGGTATATAAAGACTCAAACAAGGCAAATTTCGTCCTTCAACTGCGACCATCAACCATGCCGAAGGCAGAAGTAGGCAGAATATCACAACGACGAGCCCGTCGCACCCATCCCTACCGCCGCCCTTGGTCTTTATACCGAAGGATAGGTAGCTCTAGGGTATGTGCCTTTTACCTGCGCATTTTTATGAAATAACTGGTGCTGGTGTCTACTTACTACATTTCAGCACTGTGCCCTTGCGCGCTGGCCAGACTATATCTTTCCGGTGTGCATGACTCCTGTCCCGAATATTCTCATAATAATTGACGACTGATATGAACTCTAGGCCGCCCTTATGCACCAAGTGCCGGCGCCAGTCGACTCTGTGAGTGTGCGGCGCTAATCCCCTTGTACGCCATCTCTAGTCATCTGATTCCTGGCAACTCAGTCGCGCTCTCAGGTTGCTTCTATCATTGTAGGGCGGACATTTGAATCCCTCTGTAGTTGTCATTGACTCGGCAGCCGCTGCCACATAAGTAACCCCCGAAGATTATTCTTCTTTGCGAACGTCCAATACCTAGGGTCTCCCGCATACCCATCTTATTGCTTCTGCTCGAAGCCTATCCTTAAGTACGGTTCACGATTTACCAGTCGAGGCAGGTCCCAAGTGAGTCGTCCCATTGTATTCGCACTTGCCTTTTGCTAACATGATACCTCAAAGAAATCCATTCTTCATATATTTGTTCATACTGTAGTATATTCTCTCTCGGAATTCTTGAGACTCGGCAACGCATATTGAACAAATAGTAAAGTAGAAAATTTGTATCTGTTCGCGCTCTCGAAATCGAAGTTTTCAACAAAACAATGAATGATTTCAACAAAAAATATCAGAATAATATACACCGATTCGTCGTTCGTGAGTTTGAGGGGTTTGTCACACACTATATAATAGACGTAACCGTAGTCCGTGGGCTTCTGAAAATTTGAGCGCACCATGGTGTGAAAAACCATCGTCATCGGACTAAAGAGGGGGTTCAACTGTCCATAGGTGATTGGAGGGCACAAGAGAACGGGTGTATCACAGGCTACATACGAAGATCGCTCACTTTCTTGGTGATGAGAATATGATCTGTAGCTCTGAAATGTTAAGACTCAAATAAGGAACGCATTTATGAAATACGGATCTCGAACCTGATCTGGGACGATCACTCAAGCATCTGCTGGACACAGAAGTTGAAGTCGCCGAATCACCGTGAGAACAAGAGAACCCAAAGTCGACAATTGAACACCCAATAAGGGAGTCGGAGTACACGGCCATTTAAGCTTTCGACGCAGAACGTTGAATTGTGGCTTTCCCTAGGGATCAGGGCTCAAAACCCCTCGGCGAAGCTCATCCTAACATCATGCTATACCCGTAGACCGTTGCTAGGTGCTTGAGTCATACTAAAAAGCTCGGTGTCCTAATCCGAAATTCAGTAACATGGTTTCAACTAGAAGGGACCTACCGACAAATCACTTTCGCATCTGCGGTGGCGCATCGAAGCGTCAGTCTATTTGCATACTTAGCTTTTCGCGACGTGGGAGGATGCTTCCCAATTGGCGCGATGTCATCAATGCTATAGCCTATTCGCTCGGCCGTTCAAAGTATTCGTTTGTGGCACAGTCCGTGCTGAGTCTCTGATGTCATAAAGGGCCACTGCAGCATTCACGATGGTGTAGTATGCAATCCGTGTGCTGCTGGTGGAACCCCACGCAGTAAGTCAGTAAGTAGATGAGAACAGTCAATAAGACAGAGCAAACGTACTGGAAATAGCATGCTTGCGGACATCCGTGTGGGCCAGGTGAAATGTAAGAAATACGCGTCCGATAAGAAAACAATTTAGTATCTTGATGCCTGTGCCATGACTAGGATTCGGCTCAAAGATGCAGATGTACCTCAAAACGCGTCACCTCGCTGAGGTTGCTTGCAAGAAAGGATTCAGAAAAGGATAATTGTCAGCGCACAGAGTGATTCGGGAACACATTATCTGAAGAAAATAGTCCAAGGATCGCTAGTCTAAGAGTCGGGATGTAGTCCTTGCTATAGAGAGATTCGCTAGACTCGAGAACTACTGGAGCACAGTCCTTGACCCCTCGATGCTGAGATCGCACCATCAATGCTAATTTGGATAAGATTTACGGAAAGCGTATTTGAGGTTCCATTAAAGGTACAGACTGAAATGTAGCGCAAGCTTGACATACCAACAGGGTTTTGGTATCCTCTGAACTGCAATGGAACCATCGTTGTCGAAACTGTGGTCTATGAACAACGCCAGCAATCTGAACGTCCCGGCTACACAGGGGATGTTGATCGCATATAAAAGTGCAAGACCAAGCCTAAGAACACGCAGAGTTCAGACAAATCAAGATAGCGCATCGGAATCTATGCCATTGAGTCATTTGCCAGTGTGCGAGTTGCTTGAGGGCAAGAGAAGCGAGCTATACTGACACCGAGATAAAAAATGTGTCGAGTAATTGTCAATTGACGTCAGAGTCTGAGGACCGGAGTCTAGATGCGGACATGCGGCGCTTTATTTTTCTGTCGATGAACAGGGTAGCATCGATGTCCTTGACCGTTACTTGACGGACGCGTAGTAACGGTTGCAAAAACTGACTGTCGAGCTCGTCAACTTGCCAGACTCGAATAATCTCTGTATGGTCCTTCGGATAGAAAGACAAAGGGACAAGCCATTTTTGGCTGCCGCTGGACATTAATATGGTGAGAAATCGCCATATCGTCGCGGCTGAGCTTACATTGCACCAAGTTATCAGAGTACCTTGCCTAAGTCTTCAGTAAACATTGCGCTTTCCCCGTACCGGTCACTCTGGCAGATCACACAGTCTGGACGTCAACCTTTGTTAAAGATGGTCCAATGTATAATTCGACAAGGGCCGAGCCCTCAATGTGTAGCTCCTTGCTTCGACGCCGATTTTCGTCATTGACCAAGAGCTGACTCGAGTCTAGTTTAGATGTCTGCAATGCTGAAAGCCTGAAATGTTCGAATACACCGTTAGTGGTGGTTACTTTTAGTCACCAAAGCTTTGATCATCGTACCTTTCGCTCCGGCCAATAGCTTTTGAAGCTGTCCCGCTGCTGTGTGAAGCTTCGTACAAAATATACTCGTCTTCCGAGTTATTCCGAGTCACGTTAACTCAATTGGTATGAAGTTCGCGCTACGCTCATTTCCCATCCGTTGATCTCAAGTTTTAAAGATGAGGAGACGGTTATTGAGGTGGTCGTATTTTGACTTGGAGGCGCAGGTAGAAGCGCTTTGGGACTTCGGTTCGAGAAGATAGCCTGGTCGATCATGTGACTTTCAATGCGCCAAATTTATTTCAAGTCCGAATTCGAGCAATGAACCCCGCCACACAACGCTCTGAAGAGAATACGACAGCAGGACGACATTTGGATACCCCACAAGGCGAAGGTGTGACGGTGATGTTCCAGAGAGGTGAAGAATGGTGGATCAATTGAGGAAACAATGAGTTCCAAATGACGCGTGGACAGCAACCCAAGTTACCCAACAGCTCCGGCTTCGACAACTGCAAGGTTACGATACACCCAAGACTCAACTCGACTCCATAGGGATATTACTCGATACCCTGATCCGTTTCCCAGACACGCACGCGATATCTTGCTTAGGTTCCTTCGTCCTAATATATCCAACAATGGGGAATGCGATTCGAACCACAGTGAAGCCCTCCAATAGCCTTCAAGTCGACGTCGAGGAGGAAGCCTCTCTTTATGCTTGGGATGGATACTTCCAGTGCACGGTTGTGCACAAATCTGCTACAAAGCTCAGGCCGGGATTCGGTATTTGTCGAAACAGCAAACCTCCTGAAGGCTATGCGAACACGACTAGGCGAACGAGTACGAAGGCGTGCTTTGTTCCTTTGCCTCGGCGGAAGAGCTCGCCGTCGTGGCGGTTGGAAGGTAAGTAACAAATGTCACGGTAGTCCCGGCGTGATTGGGCACGATTGCTGTTGGTTTCTAAGTTGGGAAGTGGTCAAAAAAGTTAATGCAAGTCTGGTCCCTGCGTATTTATACGGCTCGGCCTGTGAAAAATCTCAGTTTTCAACCACCACCACCACCTCTAACATGCCCAAGGCCCTTACTCAACGACGAGACCGCGACCCTGCTCATCCTTATCCTCGTCCCCAGATTCCTTCACCTCGCAGGAGCCGGAGGACCATGGTATGTTTTTTTTTTCGTGCGTTCTTTCCCCGCATCGTTCCTCATGGCGTCGGTAGGCGCGTCAAGATACTGTCGATCCTCGAGTTGTGGCTCATACAACAGTACATCCAGTTCCTCCGGACTTGGTAGGCTGGACTTTGTTCAAACACGTTTTGTTTCTGACTTTCCCTGATTATCTTAGGTCATTCCGGCGGAGCAAGCGTTGGCAAGAGATGGACGGCCCATTCAGTGGTTTAAGGTCATCATGATGGCTGTTGCGGTTGTACGTCCTCCAAGGTCATTTGGTTCTCGTCTCAGTGGCGTCCAGGTAGCTGCCTTTGCAGGATACTTCGCTCACCGTCTTTTCCATTGTCGCTGGCTTGATTGTGGCTTCAAATATTAAGTGAGGTCTCTATATAGAAATGAGCTTTTGCCTCTGTACTAACGATTCTACGTCTAGGAACTCGACGCTTTTTCCACACTCCTTCGTACTTCACCATTCTACTAAATTGTATTGATTTTACCTGATGCCGACCAATCACTACTTGTCTTTGGCTTGCTCAATTTTCGCGAAGAAAATGTATATATATCTGCTTCATCTCTTGGTTAACATTTTCCAATAAAAACACCTTCCTTTCTTCCACTGTATTTAGTTTTTAATTCTGAAATAGGATTTTATTTGGCATTTAGTGTATCCCACGTTGATAGTGGACAGATCTAAAAAGACCTCGAGTATTTACGCTGATGACGCGTCCTTGATAGGTGTAGAGGTTAAAAATGGTTTAATAAAAAACTATATTACAACAAAGAGTTTCAACATGATACATCAAGAGAAGTACATTCCATCGGTGGCACGACCACCGACGTGTCATAAGAGAGCGTTTTTTATGCCAGATCAAGTGACTGCAAAATGTTCTTCGTCACCCGTGGCATAGATGTAACCGCGGGCTTTTAAGAATTCAATCTCACGTCTGGCAGTGAAGATCTGTTATCGTTGAGTTTATTGAATCCAAATTCCGCTTACCGTATAGCATCAGCGGGCATGCGGCCCTGGCTCAGCGTGTTGACAATCGTGTTACGGGAGACGCCTTCCTCAAAGACCGGCCCGTTGAGGTCGCTGTCCATTGTAGGGTACACGCTAACCTTGGCCGCGTTCCCATTGATGAAGAGAATGATTTCTCTCTGAACGGCGTTAAGATCCGAATAAGGATCACGCTTCTGAGGGCGCTTTTTCGAGGGCGAGTCCTGATTATGATCTCTCAGGCGTCTTTTTGATGAAGACGTCGGGGTTGATGCATCCTGTGAGAATAAAAGCGAAGTCGTCGCCTGATTTCGGGTCGACGGCGTTTTCTGGGGTGTTGTGGGGTTGGATCTATTGGGGTACTTCAGCATGACTATGTCCTCGTCGATTACATGCTCAATCATGTGGATCTCGATGGGAGACGTTTTCTGGGGTGTTGTGGGGTTGGATCTATTGGTATACTCCAGCATGACTATGTCCTCGTCGATTACATGCTCAATCATGTGGATCTCGATGGGAGAGTCGGGGGGAGATGGTGTCGGCTTCTTAGACGGGAGCTGTTTTCGCGGCTTTCGCTTGGGCGAAGGGCTCAAGGACGTCTCCGCGAAGCTCACCGTCACATCTTGGATACCGTCGTCCGGCTGCGTAAGCGCCTGGGATGCAGGGGGAGCGCTTGTTTCCTGGGAAGGCTAAAGTCTCCGGTTTCAACACTCGAATATGCAGATGTAGCATGAGAGCACCTACCGGCAAGCCTCGTTCGTATATCAAAGTCTCCGTCGCGCATTGCAACAGATGCCAGTACATTGAAAGAGGATCAGATATTATGTCTATTGACTGTATATGAGACAGCGAAGTGTTGCCCTTCCATCGGTCAAGCCTCCCAGTAACGCGGATGACCTGTAAGTTATCGAGCATCCCTTGGCTAGAAAGCACTAGGTTACTAGCGTCGGAGATTGAGCGACAATATTGTAACGTACTCGATATCCGGAACGAAGACCTCGCCAGCATCAGATTTCCATAGACGGACAATAAGTTTTCCAGTCCCGTCGTCTACCTCGAAACATGTCCACTGGTCTTTCACGGAGTGGGCAATAAGGTTCCCAACGATCGCAACCTATTTCGTGATATTGGGTCACTGGTCATTCAGTCAGAGGAGCGCAAATCATCCTGACCCATCCAGTTTCTTTCCCTTCTATCTTGAAAGGTGCAGTATCGTGCATCCTTTCGGATTTACGGGCTTGAGCAATGGTGATACAACGTATTGACTCTTTGACCTCGTATCGAGGTCCCTGCAGCACCGATCGTGGTCAGCGGAAAGTACGCTTGATATTGCAATACTTATACCTTATATTTAGGACCGCGTTCATTCATAGTATCCCCATCCATCATTGAGCTTGCTATTCATGCGTCACCTCGATATGATGGTGGTAGGAGGAAGGATATATAGAGTAAGTGATAGAATACAAATATGGGTTGGCCATGATTACGTCGGCTGATACAACTACAAGATCGAGGTAATTCAGCGAGATACACTAAAGTGAGAGTCATCGATGGTACTGAACACGATTCCATCGTCCATTAAGCCGTCAAGGGCATCACTGTTACGGTGGATCAGTCTTGCTCAGGACAGTGTAAAGAGATCACCGACCTGATCTTTTGTGCATCGCCACCACCAATAGAACGAGCAATGGATGCGACGTGGACCCCTTCCTCGCTGTTCTCCTGCTTGAGCATGAAGTGCACAATGTCTCGCTGTAGTTTTGGTAGATGTGCGTATTCGTCATGCGAGACCGGCTGTGCCGAGTGAGACTGATACGCCGACGTACTTGACCCAGGGACAGATTGTCCGTCCGGTTTGACTGGTTGCTGACCGGTGACAGGCTACAATAGATGTCAAGAAAAAGCATGAAGACCAGGCAATAGAAGCGTACTGGTCCCCTGTCGGCGATCAAGGTACTGGTAACGCATTCCAGGATATGGAAGAACACTTCATGAGGATCTTCAGCCACTCGAATTTGTGTCGCGTTCACGTAGCGCTTGCTGCCAAATGTCTTCAAAGAGCCAACGACGCGGACGTTTTGGTTTTCTCTAAGCACAAAATCACTGAGCAAAATCCAAGAGAAAATTGGACGCGTACGCACTGTATGCCGCCCCACTTGATATCGTCTTCCTCATTTGTCGTCTCATTCCAGTGCCGCACCTCGATGTGTCCTGTGCCGTCGTGAAGGTCGTAGACGCTGTTGGTCGCCTGCTTTTGGACGCGAATTACTTGGCCTACCGCTGTCACCTGTACTGAAGATGAGACGGCGAGGAAAAAGGAATAGAATGCCATTCTTACGTGTCCAATCACAGCGTCGTCCAGCATCCACTCTGCATCAGTGTGCGCTTGAGTGGCTTTGGTGAGCTGGGCAATGGTAAACGGCCGAATCGACTGAGACGTGTCTGTTCTCTGAAAAATTGGTCAGTAACCCATCGACCGCGCATATGAGAAGGGACGGACTCGACCACCTCCTCCTGGGCTGCCTCCGGCGCTATATGGTGAGCCACCTTGCACGTAGCCGCCACCGCCACCACCACTGTAGTATCCTCCTTCTATGTCAAGAATCAGCAAGAAGAAGAAAATGCAGTAAGGCTATTCGTACGACTCATTTTTGTGGTGCGTGTAGGTGTAGAGATGAGTAAGATGGAGTGTGACAAAAAAAGCGCGTTCTGTCACGCGTTATTTGCACCGAACAAATATTAGAAAAAAACAAATTCGCCGCTCAGAGTCGTATTTACTTGCAGAAATCTAAAACATGACATTCTACCAACTTCAATGCGCATACAGTGTGCAAACGCGTGACATCCCCTTTCCATACCCCTCCAACGCCTTTTTTCGTGCATCAGATAGCTTTTTGGCTACATTCAACACGAAATCATGATCAAGCTTGAAACCCCCAGTCAATAAGCGTCTTTGGAAAAAAAGAACTGATTACCCTACCTCTGACACCGTGACTTGAGTACACGAATCCACAATGACTTTCCGTTGCTCGATAGTGCCTTCATTCTCGCTCATCTTGACAAGCTGCGCTGACACATCTCGAACAGCAGCAAGCGCATGAGTTCGGATAGTTTTGAAGGACGCCACCAACTAAAATCAATCAGTACACAGGGACCTCTTAATCATCAAGGGACCGTACGTTTCCTAGTTTGTGTATCTTGACGACAGAAGCTGGCTTGAAACGCAGGGTTTCAAGCATGAACAGAATCAAGGCCTATAACGATGAAATCAGCAACTCATGGCCATGCAAAGACGAATGTTATCACCTCCTGCATAAGGGCAGCAACAGCAAGCGCTTCAGTCGGAGAAGGCTGCCCTTTCACTTTCTCAAACCTTGCTTTCATATCTGGGAATATTGTTTAGCTAGGGATATCTTATCAAACGGGCAATTATACCATCAAAGAATATCGTTAGTTCCGCCGGAGCTTCAGTCACAGGGGGAGCTTCTTCGTCTTTCTTGTGGCCATTAGCGAGGCCGTCCAGCACAGGGATCTCGACGCCCCTTAGCGGGTGACCCGTCTTGAGCTCTGTCTGTTTGGCAGCCTCGGCTAACACGACCGCCGGCGGTGGTCGAACATAATCGTGGTGTGGCTCTAGCCAATTTGCCAGCACATCGGCGTAATGGATGTAGGTCAACTCGTGTGATGTCAACTGAGGGCGCCTAATTTCAGCATTTGTCAGTCCGGGAGGAAAAGGTCATACCTCCGATAGTTCCTCTTCGCTCCGTTGGCACAAACGCTCCTTAAGAGGACACTGGTTTGCGTCAGGAATATGCTTCGGCCGATCCCCAATGAGTAGTTTCTCTTCGACGGTTTCATCGAGGTCGCTTCCATGCTGGAAGGCTCTAACATACAGCTTTAAGAATGACCACAGCCAACCCGACTGAAGATAGAAGTGAGTAGATGCAGGTATAGATCTACCTGACGACAACGTACCCCTTCTGACTTTCCAAACAAGAGGGTCTGTTCGTTGAGCGTTTGCTGAATTCGAGGTTGGTAATTAGGCAAAACTTTGTAGTCACGGTTATCAAAGTGTTCTTCGCACCCCACATAAGCAATAAAACACAGCGCGACAAATACAACACTCACGTCGATCAAAGATGAACTTTGACTCAATGAGTTCCATATCGATAACATCGGTAGAGACCGGCTCAAAAGCAAGCCTCATACGCGTATGCTCCAATTTTGAGATGTCTCGTTGAAGAGAGCATTCCAGCTGGTTCTCAAATAATATGAATTCGGGAATCTTCCAATAATCATTAATAAATACCACAAATTACGAGGAAAACGCGCACCTGAGAATACTTTTCTGATGTGAATGCTCGAACGATGTATTCTGGAGTCTATTCAAAGCATCAGTTTGAAACATGGTACTTGACAAGAACAATTACATCTTGGGAGTTGTTGATGTAAATCTGGGAGGCTTCAATATATTCGCTCATAAGCGTTAGGTCTCCAGAGGGGGCCAAAGAGAATATTGATGATCGGGAGAAAAGAAAGTGAGATAGTGTATCGTTTTGAATCTGTTTAATCCGCATCGCACGATAATGCTCTAAAGCGAGTGATGGTGCACCTATATACCATGTCATCTCCGTTCAGCCGAACACTATGAAGGACACTTACCAAGGATCCGGTATAGCCTGATGAGTATTAACCGTATCCGGAAAGACTGTTTACTTTTTGATGAAGCAAACTCGAGGAGGGAGACCGCATTGAGAAGGTATTTTTCGTCCTTACTCAAGACCCACAAGCTTATAAAGGCGTGTCCGGCTAAAATGGCAAGATCATCGGCAGGTTGAAGTTCCGTAGTTGGCAGGTCCTTCCCCAGTTGGAGGCCCTCGAGATATTGTTTTGTGTAGAGAGTGGCGTGCGAGAGCTCTGCTTCTATCGTAAGATCAGATTGGGTAAGATTATGGCGCAGTAATTTGTGGCAATTTGTTGATCGTTGAAGTTCATTGATGGTCGTCTGACAGGAGCTTTTTAGCACATTGATTCACAACAAAAAAAGGAAAAATTCGCACAAGGGCAGAGGGAACAGATTTTAGGTACGACGTCCATCTTGATAAATCGTCGCCGTCTAAATGGATATAAGGTAAGAGGTCCTCGAAACAGCATGCTTTGTCGCCAATTTTCTCAAAGTATTGCTGTATCAGGTCAACCATTCGAGCGGAGTCTGTGAAGGTTTTTGTTTATCATCTCCACTGTAAAGCACCGGACTTGCCTGCTGATAGACCGAACTGCCTGCACCGTTTCTCCAGTTCAAGAAGCGCGAGGAGCCCTGAACGATCTCTTTTGCCATCCTTTTCCATTATGTCGGTAAAGAGATCCTTCACCCTGGAGCATTCGGCAGCAGCAACATCTCTATCAGACTCCACAGTAGAAAAAGTCGCGTCAATGACAGCAAGGAATTCTAGCCAATTGCGATCTCTAAAACAACGGTATTAGCGAGTATGAGAGTAGTAGAATAGTGCCCGTACTTCTTTTCCGTGATTAATGTTTCGGCTTTTTTGCCCTCTTCTTTGAGCAACCCTTTTAGATGGTAAATATCACGTCTCATTTCATTGCATACGAGACTGGATCCACAAATATGAGCGCCAATCTCGCTGTCTAAAAGCTTCACAGCTTCATCATAGAGCTTGAGCTCACGAAGGATGGAGAGATGGAGGTGAAATCGGTCAGCACTGTGGAAGGAAGGTGTTTGGGAGGAAGATATGAGTCTGTTGGCGAGTTGGTAGAGAACAGGGCGCATAGCAGCTGGGGTCGATATGTCATTTGCCTGTCCGTACTTGTTTATTGAACCAAGTTGGCATATATGAGTTACCCACCTGCAAGACGGCACTCATTACGCTCCAATACAAATATCGATCCTCCTGAAACGTTTTATACAGCCTAGTTGCAATCTAACGCGAAAAAAATTGAGATACACATCACTTTTGTGAACGACAACGCACCTGTTGAGCAGACTTCCAATGACCGGCGCGAACATTTGACAAGAATGTTTGGGCTCCTAGATCTTCATTGGTAGGCTCCTTTTTGAATGCCTCCTCGAACATTACGACAGTATCTCTGTCTAGCAAAGAACGCATTTAGCCAATTCGTCCGGCAATGATGTTGTGGACTCACGTCGACCCAACCCGCGGAGAACGTGCATCATGGCGGTCAAAACGCCATCGTCAGTTGGCTTAGCTGCAAGCACTTCATCGCAAAGGATCAAGGACTCCTCGACCTTTTGGGATCGGACCAAAGCCAGAGCTTTCAATGCCTTTGCAAATCTTAGCCGTCTCTCTTGTCGAAAGAAGAAAACGAAGGCGACCGCACCTTTACAAGTTCATTTTTGGGTTGTTTTTTCAGTATCTTGTTGCACGTCACAATGGCCGACTTGTTCGATCCAGTATCGAGAGCATCTGTGGGGGAATTAACATTGGGAAAGTGCTGGACAAATTTGACCGTGACAGCTGACCATAGATGGGGCGAACCTGACGATCAAGTGCACTCGACATTCGCTATGAAAGAAGCAGAAAAGAAAAATAGTAAGAACGATATGACGAAGACGTCGCGACAACAGAAAGAGAGAGAGATGGTCCCGGCCCGAATAATTTTTTTCGGGTTCCCGTTTGCCGCCGATCGCGACCATTTCGACCCACCACGAGACCTCCGCACCTGACCAATACCACCATCCTAAGGTATTTATTCGACGTTCATTTCTCTCCTTGAACTGACCAGGAATATCATCCAGACAACGGGCATGCCGCCTGTTCTACTTTCTCGGTGATGCACGCTGCAAACATCTAGTCTGTCAAGGCTGACACGTCCAACAGCGGTCTTGACCCTTTGCTTGGAGTTTTCACCGGTGTTCTTGCCTACTACCTCTACGAAACTCACCCTCGAACGGGACTTCCGGACGAGCAAAGGTTGATGGGGCTCGCCCGATGGAAGATGGACAAGTGGAGGCAGGAGAAACTCGCCAAAGAGGACAGTGCTGTCGATGCATGAATTCCTCTCAGACGAATACTATCGGTATCGCATTCGAGATTGGAGATGACACCGAGCATAACATAACTCTACGTTGGCACAGGACATACGGAGAATTTCAGAGTCTGGAAATTCTCCGTGTCAAATTTAAGGACGGTGTGTATTCTCTTTTGGTGCTAAGTATATCCCGTCGACCTGACCTGTGTACCCTCAGACAGAATGGAATGCAATCATCTAAGTAACGGGAATGCCTATGTCTATGTATACGATCTCGTATTATATCATTTCGACCAATCACATCGCCGTCTCCGCCAGAATCCAAATAGGCTCTGCAAACAAGAAATAGCACTATTAATGATTCCAAAACAGCTTACAGCCGTTTTCTCCGGTCTTTTGAACGCCCCATAACAGTTGAATACGTTGTCACGGTACCGCTGTTTCGTGCTGGATTGTGGCGCAAATAAACTTGGCTTCGTGCACGGTCCTCAATTTATTTCAGAAAAGGTGCTGCAATCCATTTTGCCTTGGGGCAATGCTCCATATCAGCAATGACCCGTCCATCCGTAGACCATTGCAAGGCAGCCTTGAATAGACCATATGAGCAAGATTCAATCTGCGAGGTCTATCGAGTTTAAACACCATCAGCCGGTGCTCGCTCCTTGATATCAATACCCTGCACAAGAACAGCCCATTTATCCGTGACCAGCCACAGCTCTGACCGTGTATCAAACTGTCGATATCGCGTCTTGAGCCAAGGCTGTCATCTGATTTCGTCATGGCATGTCGCTATGTACTTCAAGTCATTCACAACCTACAAGCTCGCACTCGCTTACACGGCAGCGCCACCCGTCTTACGAAGTGATCGGTTCAAAAAAATTGAGCGTAACCAGGCTGTTGCTTTGTCGCAGTTTCGGTTCTCTACTGTATGTTGCGTGCGTGAATCGGACATGGTCTCGTACTTACGCCCCCTTCTGAAAAACTGACGTTTGACTGACTGACAAGGATCTGGACTATGAGGCTACGACTACGAGAGTGCAGAGCTTCCCAAAGAGTCTTTTTTGACAGATCACGCAGTGCATATCTACTACGCCACAGGCTTCCGGCACCGTCTTCCCGCCGCATATAAATAAACAGTCCTTGCTGGTTGTGCTGTAGCCACTTTTCTCCCCTTTCAGTTCCATCTGTATAAAGCTACTCCTTCTGCTAGTGAGCGATCAGAAATGTTTCCCCAACCACACGCTCTTCTGGCATTGGCGCTCTTTTTCCGCCCGTTCTTTGTCTCGCAGACAGAAGCCAAGTCTTTAACACCGAGCGGGAACCAGTACTACTGTTGCCAGGCATCGTGGACCGTCAGTTTCTTTTTCTTTTTTTCCGGTTTCCGTATGACTGACGATCTCGCGTTTAGGATGACCAAGAAATTTTCGGACAAGAATGCGTGCAGTCTTCTTGCGAAGCAGTCCATGAGCTATGCTGTAGCAGTGTTGCTGAGGTATGTGCCGTCCCATCTCATGTTATACGCATCGCTGATGAGCACCTTGAAGAACAATACAGTGACAAGCTGCACGCCATACGACCCCACCTCTCCGTGCCAGCAGTAGGGGCACCTCCATTCCTCTTCCGTTCGCACCTATTGCACCGGAAGCGAATACGATCCATCTTCGCTTCCACATCCCGCCTTCTTTCTCTACTAATCAGAAGAAGCGCGGCGACTATGGATTTTTTGTATTGAAATCCCACCCGCCCAACGTTGTGTCATTACATACTGCGTAACGTAGTGGCGACGCGTGGCGGTTGTAGAGAAAGCCGAGCTAAATGGACCACATACATTCGTATGAAAAAGAGGTGTACATATTGAAGACATCAGGGCTCCGTGTCGTTCACAGGCTATTGTTTAGGGTGGCTTGGGGGGAAAGCTGTAGATAGTACCAGCGTCGTAGGTGTACATAATTGAATATGCTTGTTGCCATAGGAAGGGCCAAGTTGTGATATTGGTGTTTGATATCAATTCCTTATGATCAAGGTCCCATTCGAAGTGATTGACTCCGCGGCCGGATCCGATTTCTGTGTAGGAAAACTAACCTATAAGTGCGTTTCTTGAGCCCCATATCAGGTTCATCCAGCGTTACAGAAGCTTCCCGCATCTTATGGCCACCCAAGTCGCCGAATATCAATCAGAACGGACTAAGATCACTCACTGGTGCTCAGCCTCAGCACCAGATCCTCTGTTATTCCTGCTTTTGGTGATATATCTTTCAACCTTCGCCGTCTCTTCCATTTTCAGCAACCGAGCCGCACCATCTACATAATACAATACACTGCGTGAGATCGTGATTATGATGCACGTCGCTTCACTGCGCTCGGTAGTCGGCGCACAAGTTTGAATTAACGTCGAGCGCCATCTGAGATTTGATGTTGGTCTAGGCCAATGTCCGAGATTCTGCAAATGCCTTATTTGGGCATATAAACCAATAAAATGCCGACTCTCCGGTAGTAATGTCATATAAGGTTCATAAGGTATCACGTGATATTATAAGCTACCTTATAATGGTCGTAAAATAATCTGAACCGCAGGGCCTATCGAGATAATTTTTATTGGAGCTCAACGAGCACATTCCGAACGTAATTTTGACCAAAAATAAAGGCCCTCAGACTACGCTAACACCTTATAATATGCCATAATCGTATAATACTGGAGAGTTGACATAATAATGCTTATGCAGAATCTCCGACAAACGTTAAAGCACTTGTAGCAATCATCAATGCTGAACTGGACATTCTAACCTGTCTCTAAATGCTGCTGTGTCTTGCTGTGTGTGGTCGGATTGCCTGAATAAACATGGCCCAAACGGACTACTACCCCGCTGGACGCAATCTGTTATCGACTTACAACAAACATATGGTTCACACTGCCTTCGAGACTGATGCAAGACCCATACTGGCGTTAGACCAGCCCATAGAATCAACAATTGGGTAGACAAAGGACTCAAAGTCGGTGCCAGTTGCCCGTACAGAGGTAGCCGTAAGTAGATTCGCGGAGCCAAGCAAGACACTATGTATACATATCGCCTACAACGTAAGGATCAGAATGTAAACGTAGAATATAGCAACCAGGGCAATTCGCCACACCAAAACACCTTGATGATCTCGCTAACGGCAGGGGTCATTCGCTACGCAAACCATCATGATGAACGAGATGCAAGCCCAAGACAAAGCCCTAGAAAAACGGAATTGCTCCAGGATGGGATCATGCAGAACGATGGGTTCGGATTCGACCCCGTCAATGTAGCCTTTGAACCGCCGACGCTCACGACCAAGTGTAATTGATGTCGCAATTTAAAGTCTTCAGTTTATCCGCCGCGTGTGAACCAGTCTACCGCCGAGGAAAGATCAATCTCGTCATTGCGTCATAATGGTATCAACCTGTCGGTTCTTTCGGCGGGTGTGAGGTCTGAGCTCTATTAAACGTGTTTGAAATTCGAATAATGAGCGGTCGAGATGAACGATCCTGCAGAACTATCAGAACCTGGTTGAGAATAACGATAGAACGTGAATATTCCATGAATGCACGTTTGGATCTCATTCTGAGCTTGATGAGCCGTTTGGATACATGCTCGGACATTGAGCGCCTTGCCAACGTGGTTTGATCAGGGCCGTTCTCTCTCGCTACGATGTTTCGCGGGATATGTAGATCGCCGCTACATATAAAGGGTCAGAAATGATAAATTGTTATGCGGAGAATAAAAAACCTCGCTTGCTCAACTTGTTGTCTATCATCACTTGATTAGAAGCCACGCCTCAGACAGGGCCCAGGCAAGGACCTTGCGCGAGTACCGCCGAGTAGCCGTGAATGAATGTGAGTTGTTATTAATCACATAAAATACAACACTTCTCGTTCGAATTCCTAGACGTACACACGACGAAGCTAACGTATCTCTATTCGGGATATCTATGCCGTAGCCGGGACGGTGGCTGGGGCTTCGGCTAAAGGAGACTGTCAGCCGGTACTTTCAACGCGCGCACAGAGAGAAACCTACACTGGGTCTCCGCAGCCGACGGGGCCTCAGTAGCTTCACCTGCAGCTTTAACTGCTTTATCGATGAGCTCCTATAGAAGATATCAGTGACTGCTCCCGGGGAGGAAACGACAGTTCGCACCAGAAGGTTCTTGGGAATGGCACCCAGTGATGTCCCTATCTTATTTCCGTCCTTGAACGCAATGAAAGTGGGCATCTACCGGCCAGGGTGAGAAAAAAATCGAAATCGACTACGTGAAGTTCTCACCGAAGATATCTGCAGTTCGTCCATGATGTCGGGCTGCTCATCGCCGTCGACCGTGTAGAAGTCAACGCCAGCATAATCAGGTTTTTCCGAAAGTTTCTTGAAGACCGGGCCAATCATTTTGCACGGGCCGCACCATTCTGCCCAAAAATCAATGACGACTGGCTTGGGACCGTCAATCTGGATGGATCGATGTTAGTCCACACGGAGATAATGGGGATCACTGTACGCACGATTTTCTTGAATTCCTGGAGAGAATCGATTGCGATGGGAGCCATTAAGGTGATGATGGTGGCAGGCGGTAAAGGTTGTGGTGGGAGTCTTGATGTTGAATCGACGTGGCGAACGCTGGCCTTCCTGACTTCATCATGGCGGCTTGGTGAGCAATACTTACGGTCACGTGGTATGACTAATCGATGAGCAGCGCCGTGACAGCGGTCCGACTCGTCCGAGTGATTTTCAATATGTCAATCTCGGAATCCCAGCGGAGCTGCTTGAGAATTGTGCACTGGTGACTGAACTGGTCGTGCACTTGGGTTCAGAATCAGATGATTTTATCCTGGGACAGATTTTTCAATTACTTTAGGCATTCATGCATGTCAGACTCTATATGCGGGCCCGAACGCGCCTATCAGTATTCATAATTGAATAACTCAATTATGTAATAAATCTTATTCCCAAAATGATTTGATCTCTCGCGGCGATCTCCGATTATTTTTTTTTCTCTCTCCGAAGTACCACGACCACGCCAAAATGCACCTGATGTACACTCTAGATGCAGAGGGAAATAGAGTCTATACTCTGAAAGTGAGTCCTGGTACTCTCTTTGTGAGCGAAAGGCTGACCTCGCTTCAGAAAGTCACAGACTCTGGAAAAATTACAAAATCCGCCCACCCTGGTAGCTACGAACAACCATGTTTCGCGCGACGATGTGCTCAAGATTTCTTGTAGCGAGGTTCTCGCCAGATGACAAGTTCTCAAGGCACCGTGTAACAATCAAAAAGCGTTACGGCGTACTTTTGACGCAGCTACCAGCCAAGCCCTTGTAGGCTAATGAACTGATTGGACGTTCGTGTACATTGAGCTTCTGTTATTGCTTTGGGAGAGGCGAAGGCGGGTTTCAGGGAGGGCGCACAAGGATAGGCTCTTACACCTCCTGGTGTCAAAACTGGTACATGTGTCCACGACGGTGATCCTGTCATTGTCATAGCGCTAGATGAGGACAAGATATCTATATACAGCGATGAGGATTATGATACAATTTTAGCTTGTGTTGTGAATGGATAGCAAATGAGGATAGCAGGTGGGGATAACGATATATACTTTTGTCCAGCGTCAAGAAATGCGATGCTAGTAGAGAATGGACGTGAAGATCTGCGATGACAGTTATATTAGCGCGACGCCAACAGGGAAGGTGGGAACTCACTATGTGGTGATGATAGGACGGGTGATGTTATAAACCAGTTCGTTCAGAGATTGGCGCGTTCCAAAACGCGCTCGAGAATAGCAAAAGCCTTTTTAAGATGTGAGGGACACAGTGGAGCGAAGGCGATATGTAAACGCACGATAAAGACGGCCACTACCCATTCCCAACCTCCGTCATCCTCAGGCCTTTTCTCTCGTGCCATATCTTGCGGCACCTAGAAGGTAAATCCAGGTTGGCCAAGAGGTCTGCGAAACTAAAATATACTTACCATAGTAGCTACGGCTACGATGGTCGGATTGGGGTCTCGGCGCTGAAGAAAAATAAGTTATGGGCCTAAATTCGCGGTAGAAAATAGGAAACTGACTCGTAGAGGGAGGTCGACGACGAGCGGGGGATTATACCGATGATACGGCTGAAATCGGCGCAGATGGGAGCTTCGGTATGGCGGGGTTCTTAGCTGAGATGCTTGGCGGTCAAAGTTTCTCGCCATATATGCTGGAGGAGGGAAACTATCGTTCATTGAGGGGGTGGGAGAGGGGGAAAAATGGGTGAAAGCCTCTTTCTCGCTTCGAACCCTTAAATAGGGAGATGGAGTCTGAATTTGGTTATGCAAATACGCTTTTTGCAGTGGGAATTGGTGAAGCATACGCAAACAAAATGCAGGGAAGCCCACCAACGAGCGATTGCTGAACGTGTGGGCATCGGTGGGTCTAGTCGTTCCTTCCGCATAAGTTTCGGGGTGCTGAGTGAGAACGATATCATTCTAGGTCCAAGGCATAGACTTGTAGCTATTGGTGTCCTCTTGGTGTCGGTTATGTTCTCGTGTTTGCCGAAACTCGAACTTCCACATTAGCTGCGTCCTAGAGTGTCGAACTGGCTGTTGTATACTTCCGCCCTTCTTGGACTGAATTCGGTGCTAGTCCATCTAGTGGCCTATCTCTTGATCTTTGCTGCCTTCGGTGCCTAACCCCAGCACCTTAAGATTTATATGGGCATTCGATGATCATGTGATCAAACAATAACGCGCTATCCCTTAATGAAGAATTGTCAAGCAATGACCCAGTATGTTTCGTCCACATCGCTCGCTCGTGAAACCGAAGCTGACGACTGCCAAGACCAAGTAGTACATCGAAGAGATACCAGAACAAGAAGAGAGGCAGTTTCTGTGAAGGCCCAGAATTCGGATATCAACGCGTCACATCCCGTGGAACTATTCCTGCAGATGTCAGCCCGTCAGCAGAAAAATCTACAAGGAGCAGATATTATCATTAATCAGCACCAAGGAGAATCTAAAAGTCAAAAGCGTGAACTCACTGCGGAACTGTGTACTCCTCGCTCTCAGCCTGTCATAAACAGACGACTCTGTCAAATCACTGTCGTTCCCATGGAAGACTCAAATGAAGCGTCTCCAAGGCCTTTCCCGAATACGAGATGATGTTCTGGATAAGGCCGCAAGGGCGATACAGCCTGCGAGCTTGTAACCGTCCCGTTAGCAGATGTCTTCCTGGACAAGCAGAGCCTTCTCGCTTCAATAGGATTCCCAAAATGCCAAAGTTGGACCTGGAGAACAGAGTGAAAACGTTTGCTGTTTTCGCGACCTGAGTGTTGAACGTTCACCGTGGAAACTTTTTGCAAGAAGCTGATATCTCGCAACGAAAGATACTGAAGTACTGCAATCCCAAGACTGCAGGAAAGGTATCGTCGTGCTGGACATCATTCAGCGATAGACGATGATGAATGTCGAGGACAAGCTTGGATCGAGTGGCTGCACCTATCAACGTCAAATAAATCGAATTTCACCGCGGATAAATGGGAATTACTTTTTCCCTACCTCTGCCAAACCCTTCAGATGGTCGTCGCTAGCTCCCTGTCTCTCTATTTCACTGCCCTAATTGCTGACGATTTTTGCCAACTCTTGTTCGACGCGAAGAGAACAGAAACTGCAGAATTGGCAGAATTGACAGTGGAATTTTTTTGGACCGTGGAAAGTGCTCGGTAAGTTGTCCTTTTTGAAGGCCAGGTTTCTCTTGTAAGGCTGAACAATGGCGAACATCCCTGACGGCCAACTTTCCGACGAAGGACAATGCCCGCCATTGTTCCCCCAACTAAGACACAAATTTGATCCCACTTCGTCCTCCCAGCCCATATCTTGTTCTTTATCAACGCTAACGTGCTGTCTATTCTCCCCCCAGCTCGAATTCGACTTGGCGACATTACCCTACAAGAGCAAATCCGTAGATTTTGACTTGTAGGCGATCCGTGCCTGTGTCGACATGCCCCTGCAGGTCGTCGGGATTGGTCGTTCGATGTAGAACTGGTTTACGCGGATGGAATTGTCTGGAGCACATCCTGGATGCGACCGCGTCGACGCCCGTTTCAACGAATGACCCGTAAATATCCTGTTTGGGTTCATCCCTTTTCACCTTCACTCACACAGAGTCGCGCCGCTTTCTTTCTTGAACCACAACCTCTCCCTTCCCCAGCAAAGCAATGTACAAAGGCGTTCCTAACGATATCGGCAGTGGGCAGGGATCGTCGTTGATATGCGTATGCATGCTTTCTGATTGATGGGGATCAAATTTGACCATTATTTACCTTCCCCTCTATGGTCCCACAGGGATCTACTTGATGCGTTCCTAGCAGCCGTTTTCCATACACAAAAATTTGTACCATCCTGATGATTCTATTATTCGAATGCTATTATAACGTCATACGCTCTGGCCAACGAGTTTCATGCATATGTCAAAGTAGGTTTCAAGCCCTGGCTCATATTTCGGTCAACCACCACTTTCCACTGTCCATGGCTCGTTTGTATCTCTCCATGCCGTAGGCGCCTACCTATGCTCTCAGGCTTGTTCGAGTCTACCTCCACACGGACATCTTTAAGGTCCAACGCAGTGGATGTACCCGGCGAACGATTGCGCCATACCAATGATGCCCCACTGATGTTGTACACAATCTGCGCCCTCTGCAGCGATGGATATGTTCGTATGAGGGAAGGGTAGAGGCACATGAACGCCGTGGTGGCTTCACGCGTCTGTTGTAGTGGAGTATTCCATGTCAAGTACGGATCCCCAATATTCATGCCGAACCGCAAGGTCTGAATACAGCAGTGCTGTTCTCCATCCAGAAGTGTAAGCCAATCCATTTTAGAACATGCTGCGTGCTTGATGTTCAGTACACGCAAACACGGGAACGAAACATGTATATGATGAAGCAACGCAGAAGAAGGTGGATTGTGGCTGATTTTGACAGTCAAGAACTCAACATGATCCCGGCCGGGTTGTTTTATTCTATCGAGTGTTTTTTTGAGACTCTCTGGGGAGCACACAAAGGAGATATCGATCGTCTTCAATCGACGATCATTGGCGAATACTGGTAAACAAACGTGTGGCCCTCTGTAAAACTGAAGCTTCGGAACGATGTGGTTGGGGAATGCAGCTAAACCATGCTTCGGCACCGGCTTGTGGCATGGACGTAGGGTCAATTTCGTCAGCTCGGGGCACCTATTTAACGCTGCGACGAAGTTATTATTCGACACTATACAGTCGATAGACACCTCGAGCTCTGCTAAGTGCCGGAATGGCTTAGGATGTAGGATCATGGCAACGAGGATGTCGTCTGTAGGGCCGGCCACGAGTTTTTTGAGATACGGTGAATGGAGGAAGAGTGACAAGAACGACGGGTCGATATGAGATCCACGCGGCGGCACAGAGTTGTACAAAACAACTGTATCCAAAGGCATAGGGACGATATCGGATATCCGCCCGCGACGATAGCATGAGTCCAAAGTGATGGACTTCAATGAAAGGACCCTGAGACCAATGATCCTCTTCGACGTAAGGTCAACCTGGTGGCAGACCAGCTTCTCCAGATTCAAAAAATTGGGAAGGATATTAAAGATGGAATCAACAATGTCATCCATCGTGGCCCACTTTTGTTTCCCGTCTCGACGCCGACAGAAGCGGGGCACTATGTAGCACTCTTCGATGACAGGCGCGATGTGGGGAAGGAGAAAGAATTCGGCTTGTTTCATCCACCGCCTTCGGTGAAGGTACATGAAGCCACGGTCGGCGAGGGATGTGTAGTACGGATGTAGGACGAGCTTCCGGAAGAGTAGCGGCTGACAAAGGGAACGAAAGATGCTGCATAAGAGTGTCATGGATTTAATATCCTCATGGGACAACTCTGCCAGTATTTTCCACCAAACAGTTGCTGGGAGCCGGGAGACGACTGTATCTGAACCACCGACAATGGGCCTCGGTATGTCGAAGCTTGTTTTCGCACTAGAGGTGCCTCCGAGCATGATCGTGCCTCTTCTCCACACTTTCTGGTCCCATAACGAGCCATTGGACGTCGACCGATGTATGTTTTCCGTACTAAATATGGGCATAATTGAGAATCAAAAGTCAGACCTGCAGGGGTCATACTATGCAGGAACTCCTCACGATCGCGAGTTGTACATGAACTTGAGTCTATGGCCGTTATTAGCTATATTGATATCTGCTGAGGGGAAGAAACATACGGTGAACGTCAGCGGTAAAGAGCCTGGGGGCTGTGAATAAAGCTCCGAGTCGGTCTTTAAGTAACAATCATGATGTATGATGACAGAAGACACATCTTTTAGAACAGCATGATCAATGCTGGTTCCAACCAAGTATACCTTTGCAATAAGTCACGTCTGGTGTTAGTGATGGTGAAGCTCTACCTTGTTGGAGGCGCGGTCAACCAAGAGCGGTCGGATATCAGTTGCACTAGACCACCAAAGAAAACATCGACGTGATGTATGGGTGTCGCGAGGTCATCAGATCGCGTGATGAACATAGAAGCCAGTCATTCAATAGATTTCAATAGATCCCTGCGAAATTTAAATTATGTATTGTGACAAGATCTGGTGTACAGGAGATAGGAATATAGGTTAAGCAAACACGAGTCGAGGAGAGACATGTGCAGTGGATCAACGGTGACTGCTCCAGCCACCCTCCTGGATCATCTGGGCTCTTTGGGGATTCATACCAGTGGGAAGAGCAGAAGGTTGAGGAGGGGGGAAACCACCCGGTCGAGGTGTTTGGTACCCAAAGGGAGGAGGTCCGCCGGCACCGTATCGAGGACCAGGAGTGGCGCCTCCGTAAGGATTCGGCGTCCTTGCAGGCTGTCGAACAGATGCATGTCCCGGAGTAGCTTGTCCCGTGCGAGCAGGGGTTCGGACACCCGCACCAAATGGTGTCCGTCCTCCTGTGTTGGCTAAATTTTGAGATTCGTGAAGATGTCTGATAATAGTCATCAAAATGTAAAGTACAATGAAGCTTGAAATGTTTACTCACCGGACTTTGAAGGCATCACAAAGTTCTGGCACTCCAACAGCTGCGGCCTCGAACAAATAGTATGCTTCCGGGGTTACGCGTACCGGCTAAGATAGTAGCAATCAGCTTCAGAGAATTGATTGACTGGGGGACCGGCATACCCATGTCTGCACACTTGATTGTTTGTTGGCGAGGAAACAAAGACTGAAGTGCCCCGGCCTTTTCCGATTGAGCGTGAAGCCGTACATACTCTTCGCGGGATTAGCTGCCAGCTGCTGCTTCAAAAAGAGGTCTGTGGAACAACTGTATCAACACTGGTTTCGAAGATGGCGGATGAGTAGCTTACGAAGATCATCTTCTGAACCTTGCTTGAAGCGGTCATGGGCCATCAACTCCTCAACTCGACGAGCCATCGCTTGCACATGGTTAACAATGAGTTCGTCCAAATCAGCGTATCGATGGGAGGCGTCGACAATGAGTTGACTACCGACTGTTTGACCGGTGGGATCTGCGTTGGGCTCTGTGACATCTGTCCTTGATATCAGAAGATGAAACATGATCTGTCGCACATTGACACTCACCAATATGCTGATAGAGCTTATCATCGACCTTCCATGTAACTGCGAGATGATTGGCGCCTTTAGATGAAGGACGAATGACCACGTCGCCGCGTTGTTGCTTGTCGAGATAATTCTCTGCTTGAGCAGTGTTGAAGTTGTGGAAGTTGGGATGTTTGATAACCCGCCGGTTTTTAGCCCCTTCTGCCCGTTTCTTCCGGGCGAGTACTTCTTGATCTTTGTCGTGCTGTTGGTGATCCCACTGTTCATCAGGTCGTACACGACGGAAAGCGCTGTCACCTCCACCGACATCAGACTGTCGAGTCGATAGTTCTACCATGAACTGATCGGTCTCCAGGCTGAGCTTCACTTCTATGATGACACCAGGCACGGCCATATTTGGAAGAAGGTGGCCGCCGTTGTCCATCATGAATTCGGGCTGAACGATGCCCTCGATACCCGAATCCAGGCGAACATGAGCGATGTTAGTCTTGACACGTTGCACGAGAACCGAGACGATCAGGCCTACACGCAGCGTTCGAGGATTTTCTCCGCTTAGCATTGTAAGCACGTCCCACGGCTCGAGAACAGGCCAGTGGTTACGCTGTTCCGCGAAGGGCTTTAAGAGCTCTTCACGAATGACGTTGAGCGTATGCCGTTTCAGCTCCTGGTTGGCATTGAAGAGACTGACAGCAAACTCGTCAAGATTAAGCTCCGAAAGTTTTTTCTCGTTGTCTGGATCGCGCATGATCATGGTGACAACATGTGACGGGTGTTCATCATGTATATCTTCCTCGTCCAGTTCCAAGGCGTCCGTGGCCATCTTTCGAGCCAATTCATAATCCTCCGGGTGTATACGAGTGTCGTCCAATGGATCTGGGGCGTTGTCATCGTCGTGGCGGTTTCTCATTGACTTCGATTCCGGCTCTTGGTGTATACGAAGGAAGCCTGCAGCGTTCAAGAAGATCTTGGTAGTCAACAGCCCTCCTTTGATGAACTGATTGCGGTTGACCAGATTACCACCCTAGAACGCGCTTTTATGAGCAGATTGGACTCGTACTGTTTATGGTAGTGACATACCTGAGAAGCGATTTTCTGGATAAGGACCTGTGCTTTTCGGGGGCCAAGACCGCAGACGAAGGGTAACAATAGTCCATAGTAACTATCAGCCGCTGCTCGATTGATATCCACGCCAACTTTGTTGGTTACGTCAACTAAAGTCCGCTCCAGGGCTATTAGAAGTTTCTCTCGGGGAACCTAGTATAAAAGTCAGAGAGATGCAGGTAGATTTTGACAGACACTTACTAGATGTTGATCATCCTCGTCAAAGGTCACAGCAGCGATATCAGAACCCAAAGCAGCATACTCGTTCAAGGGGTTCTGAGCATAACGGGCCATACCCACACAATACCTGGCGGTTTGTGATAGGGCATTGAACTCTTCCGCGGCGCGAGAACTATGTTGATATATTCGAGCAGTCTCGTCACGAATATAGATGACAGGAATGTCCAAATCCGGTTCGGGCTCTGATTCTTCGATTAGAGTTCCATGCTTGAGAATTTCCTTGACGCGATACGACAACTTGGCAGTGGCCATAGTGAACCCGCCAATGGCAACAACATCCGGTTTACGACGTTTGATGAGGTCAAAGAATTCATCCTTCTGTTCTTGGTCGAACAGGTTGTCAATCTTTGTACTCTCACGCATGCGACCCGCCTCGTCCATGAAGACGATGGAGATGGGGTCCCTCTGGGGATCACCCTTACCCCAAGAAAGGGCCAAGACGGATGCAGTGTCACCAAAGCTCATCTTGGGGGTGAAGTACGGTGCGACGTCAAGACGCTACACATGCATATTCATGAAGTGACGTTGAGAGAAATTTCTAATTCTCACCTTCCTGAGTCCTGCAGCACAGCCAGCCGCCAGAAAATCTTCGACCTCATCCCGCAGGTATTCCCGCATCCACTTGACGCCGGCTGGAATTAGATGCTGCGTGAGCACCTCTTGCACAATCCGGGCACGCTCCTCGTTCCAAGCCTTGGCCGATTCGCTAAAACTATCAGATGCAAAGGCGTCATTCAGTCTTCGCTCAAAAGCTGAATACGCGTCCACCGGTAGGAAGATGGAGATAGTCACTAAGTGAGCATTTTCGGCAGCAATCATGTGAAGAAACTGCGAAGACCACATCATTTCACGGCCGGGTTTGTTGAGCAGATATTTGAAGTTCTACAAATTTATCATCAGGACAGGCGTCTGGACGAGGAAAAAGATGCCTACAAAGTATGGGTGGTGTTCGTCGATCTTCGTCTTTCCTCGCTCAGTAGGGAGCACTGAAACCTGGCCATCCTCTTTGAAAGCCTGGCGGATATGGTTCCGCAACAGAGGATCCTTGCCCAATTCCGTGGCAATGATCATGCGTGCCTGGCGAAGTAATTCTTCCGCTGGAAGGGCTCTTGCAGGGTCCGGATCAGCAAATCTTTCAGCGTATGTTAAAGGATTAAGGTCCTGGTCTTCAATGAAGTGCACATGGTTCATTGCCACAAAATTCAGGACCACCTCGTGCGGTTGAATACCAAATCCCTATTAAGGTCAGCAAGAAGCGCTAGATAAGAGGATTAAAAACGTACTTGTGCTAAACGAGAAACGATGCTCTTCTTGGTGACCTCGTAGATCGATACGCGACTAGGCATTTTATGTTTCTTAGTGGCGTCGGTCTCTTCGTCATCATGGAAATGAAAAGCTTCGTCGGGCTTCTTGTTCTTGTACTTCATATTCAGCCACTCGGTAGCGTCAGCTACTACTTCAATACCGTCTATCTGTGGCAGGACCTCCTCCTCAAAGTACTTGTCGCCAACTTGGAGGCGTTGGTAGGCGGCCGTTAGCGTGTTTCGACGTTCGACAAGGGATCGATATTTCTGGCCAAGTGAATAGATCTTCCACAGTTCTGATAAACTGAGGAGCTCGAAACGCGCTCGAACGTCGTTAACATCGAAGTGAGATATGTGGTCGCGTTTATGTGTCCAGATATAAGGTACTTCGTACTCCTCAATGAAGAGTTGTCTGAGCGTGAAAGTGACGGCCAACACGAGTGCTCCTTTCAATTCTTGATGTTTTCCGATTGGGCTGAAGAACTCCTGGGTCTTTCGGGGAGATAACCGTTGACTGACCCATAAAGCAGCGCCATTGATGTCATCGGGAGTCAGTGGCGTATGCAGAGATAGTGAGGAGTTCGAAGAAATGGATGATGTCGCAAGCTGCATTCGCTCAGGTATGTCCTGAGCACGTATCAGGTCATCATCTTCGGTCAACATCCGAGCTCGTATGTCAGTTGGTTCAAAGACCTAAAACAATGGTTAGGGACTCCAACAGACCTGAAAAAATCAAGATACATACATCTTGATACCTTATATCTGGTTTAGTTTGCTCTTCATCATAGTCATACTCGTCATCAGCGGCCAAAGCCCAGTCATAATCGTGACCATCGCCAAACACATCATGAATCTCCTCCCACGCGCTAGAAATTGGTTAGAGAGGAAGGCTACAAAAGAGGAAGATGGTCGTACTTCGCATCAATTCCAGCTAACTCTGGTCGTATTTCACGGGCTTTTTTGCGGCGTTCCAGTTCCTGCCTCTTTCTTTCCTTTCTCCTCGCTTCGCGCGCCTGCTCATCCATGGCGCCACCCTCGTCCTCGTCTTCATACTCGATGAAGTCGTCCATGTCCCCGTCTGCGTCCTCGTCGTCTTCCTCTCCCCGTCGGTCATCATCCCAGATTTTGTGAATATCTTGGATCCGAGGCAGTCCGTCCTCATCGTCCAAATCATCGTCGGAAGACTCAACCACTGCACGACGTGAAGACGACGCGGCCGGGGGGGAGTCTGATCCATGCCTAACCAGACGTTTGAGACGATTTCTCTTGAATGAGGTACCTGTATTTTCTTCCAGTAAATCCAGGTCGTCATCTTCCAGCATTTCTTCTTCCTCTGCTACGAAAGTTAGAAAATTCTCCGGTATGGATGTGTCCCAAAATGCTTGCCTCGACGCCTGTGATGCCTCTTTCGACGCTTCTTTCTTCGCTGCTTTTCCTCTTCTTCTTCATCAGAATCAACAATGAATCCTTGTTTTATCTTTCTTTCCTCCTCAGGGTCGTCTTCGTCTTCTTCGGAGCTATCGTCTGAAGCCCCAGGCATTATTACATCGCCTTCACCTTCGTCATCGTCGCCGTGCTCGGAGCTATTCATGGGAACGTCCTCATCGTGAAATGCTACCGCGTTGGCGTCGTCTAGTAAAGGCGAAGACATGGTGGTGGTGTAGGTTCAAGTTGAGACCGTTGTTGAGGATACAACTGAACAAGGTCGAGGATCCGCTTGCAGCATTATGTCAGCATAAGTTTGCTTGTTGTGACATTCTCGTGACATGGTGCCCCTTGTGACAAGATGAGCACCAACCTCGATGAACAACTCGCTTTTATGCGCCTTGCACTGGTAGAAGCAGAGAAATGCCAGGCATCTCCTACAGCGTTCTGCGTAGGCTGCGTTCTAGTACTGAGATGGCCTGATAACGGTACACCTACCGTTGTCTCTACCGGTTATTCTAGGGAACTCGAAGGGAATACACACGCTGAAGCCAACGCTCTTATAAAGCTACGCTCTCTCACACAGGATCAGCTCGCCCATATATTTTCAGCCTCTTCTGTACCATTTTCACTCGACATCCATGAAATCTTGGCTGGTCTCGACGTCTATACAACCATGGAGCCATGCTCAATCCGAACATCTGGCCTCGCCCCCTGTGCAGATGCCTTGATAGCTGCCAAGGTCAAGCGATGCTTTATCGGTGTAGGGGAGCCTGCCGATTTTGTCACCTGTGAAGGTGCACAAAAGCTGAAGGATGGTGGCATAGAGGTTGTGTGGGTGGAAGGTTTGGAGGAAGAAAGTCTTCGAATTGCCCGTCGCGGACATTAAAACCATAACATTGTTTCTTCGCTCGGTAAATTGTCGTGTTTTACGGATTGCTATGCCCCGCCAAGGGCTTAGCGCGATACATGTGTAAATCGTCCTAGTTTTCTGTTTGTTCGTTTCTAATATTGATCCATTCTGTTGTAGACATGAAGGAATATCATACGATTATATTCGGAACCGACTATAGCCTTTCAACAGACGCGCCTTGAGCCGTTATTCTCCGTCTCAATTCATGGCGTGTTTCGCCTGGCCGGGTGAAAGTAATACGCTCTACAAATCGACTCCCATCAGGTACATGAATTCCATTTGGAGAACGACACCAGAGAGTTATGCCGGCATTCCACTGGCTCCTGGATGTCATGCTAAGAACTCCGTGGCGGGTTGAATCTGTCAGCGGTGGTTTATGTCCAATCAGTCTGAAGTCTTGGGCTTCGGCAAGCTCTAGACACCTCGTATTCGTCGCGGTGGGCGTACCTTTACAGAGGGGCGTATAACTCCAAGCAACCCCGGAAACCCGTATAGTCGACCCAACCTTTCTTACCCTGATGAGGGTTTCGGTCAATATGAGGAATGATCTGTGGTGTTCCTTACCTATAGACTAGGAGAAAACATATCGACATCGACGGACGATATTGCCGTTCGGACTCTGATCGGGTGTAATTATGCGCAGGCTGGACCAGCGTAATTGATGCAACGTTTGCCGGAATGACGAGAAAACAAGTGACTGAATGGCAACGTCGAAATAACGGGGGACGTGGTGAGGAAGGACTTTTGATCTTACGTTTATCTGATAAGATTATATTTGATTTGATGCAGCATGGCATACTATCTGATAACAGATTATCAGATAAAGAGTACCATTTTGGACGTGATGATCAGTAGTGATCAGTGTGGTTCGCATCGCTTGGCAAGCCCCACTGCTTCTGCCTCCCTGCGGCACCTTCTGCGGACTAATTCCACCTATTTGGAGCCTAACCAACGGTTTTCTGCCGAGCGTGACCCTTCTATGACCTAGAACTCATCATATTGGGAACATGTTCCGGCTCCTTTTCGAAAGGTTTTTTTCGAGTCCAAAATGGTATACTCGGCAAATTTGACGTCTTTCTGGCGTGTTCAACCCGTTTGGTTCCGTATAAAATAACCCTCACCCTGCTGGTACTCTCAAGTCGACTTCCACAACCATCTGGCACAAATATGCAGCACGCCGACACGACTTTTGACCTCATTGGACTCGGCTTCGGTCCCGCCAATATTGCGATTGGCGGAGCTCTAGTTGAAAGCTGGGCTGGCCGTGGGGTACGTTCCGTATCTTATCTTATTTCGATATGTCCTCTCACGCTCCCGAACCGGAAAATAGGATTCCAGTCGTCAAGATCATCCTATCAAAAAGGTTCTCTTCGTTGAGAAGCATGCAAAGTTTCAATGGCACCCCGGAATGCTCCTTCCAGATGCTCGTATGCAGATCAGGTACTTACATTCATACTTGATGAAGCTAGTTTTTTCTCACCGGCTTTCGTTGCTACGCCAGTTTCATGAAGGATCTCGCTACTTTGCGTTCGCCGCAATCACCCATCACTTTCCTATCATACCTCCATGGCCAGAACCGTCTGATCAACTTTATTAATCGAGGCTCGACTATTCCCACGCGAAGGGAATATGCGGATTATCTGTCATGGGCTGCCCGCTACGTCCAAGACCACGGCGTCCCAGTCTTGTTTGGTACAGAGGTCATCGGCGTCGATTCTACTTCTGATGGTCTTCTCGTCGTTCACGTCAAAGGTGTTGCAAATGGCGAAGTCACGTCGTACACAACTCGTGAGCCTTTCTTCTCTTGTACAGACGAAAGGTTTTCTAACCTGTTACTCCGATTATAGGCAACCTGATAATTTCGCCTGGTGGAGCGGGCCGCGTCCCAGTACCCCTCGCGTCCCTCATCGAGCACCCTCTCGTGATCCATAGCTCCACCTATCTGATGTCTGTTGACTCTATCATTGACTCGATCGCTGCCAAGGGAAAAGCAAATCTTCGTGTCGCCGTCATCGGGGCAGGTCAATCCGCCGCCGAGGTAACTCTCAACCTACGAGAGAGACTGAGGAGCATACCTGCACCGGCCGGGAGACATCAAATTGACATGATCATCCGCAAGGGGGCCTTAAGGCCTAGCGATGATACTCCGTTCGCCAACGAAATTTTTGATCCCCAAGGTATGTCCAGCTCTTATGATGGAATGCTGCTGTTAATTGTGCTATCTCCAGCAACTGACGCGTGGTTTTCTCATCCATCATCTGCGTCTCGCGCTACGCAGCTCCAAGAGTTCAAAAGCACGAATTATAGCGTGATCAATTCTCTCACCCTTGATGCGGTAAGGACGTCCGAATTTAAGATTGCAACCGCCTTCTGATTGATACATGGCAGCTTTACGAGGTCATCTATGGTCAAAAGGTAGACGGTGACATCGCACACCGAACCAACGGTCCATCTTCTTCTATCCCTCTGGTTCACATTCGGCCTTATTCCTGCATCGTTGCTGCTCATGCGCCCGAAATCAATGGTGACCCAGATTTCACCTTCACCATTCAGCATGTTCTTTCCCGTAAATTAGAGACGGAGAAGTATGACGCGGTCATCTGCGCTACAGGCTACCAACGAACGTCCTGGACGGACCTCTTGAAAAACTCCAGCGTTGGCAAGCACTTTGGCTTGTCCTCCGCATGCCAACCGGGTACTTGTCGCCTCATTCCGGATACGAAGAGGTCGGCGCAGGACAGTCCGTTGGATTCTCCTCTGCAAAATGGCGGAGTATCGCCCTCCTCTTCTAACGGGAGTGCTGTGAGCACTCCACCTACGTCGCCGGCTCTCTCCGTGGCCGAATTGGACCATCATGACGACCACAAGATATATATCAGTAGAGGATACCGCCTTGTACCGACCGACAACAGCGGACTGAAATCCAGGATTTATCTGCAAGGTGTTGAAGAAGCCACTCATGGATTGAGTGATTCTCTCCTCAGTGTCTTGGGGGTTCGTGCTGGGGAAGTTGTTGATGATCTTTGCAAGGAGGACTGATGTGGGTGGTAGTTGTGTACCACTTAATATTTCAAGAATATCAGGTTCCACAATGGGTAGGAGATTGATTCTCGACTCCAGACTGCAGCATTCCAAAAATAAAATTATTGCGACGCTCAAAGTCGATATGCGTCTTTTGTATCTGTGAAGGAAACTCTTAGCTTTGTGATCTCCTTGTAACCAAAATTCATCATCAATCTGCAGCAGCTTAGACCTCTGAAGACGTGCGATACATTCCAAATATTGAGTTGGTGATCGCTGCAGTGCAATGCGAGTGCAAGTGTGCCAAGATTAAAACTTGTATTATCATAACTTTCACAGTCTTAAAACCAATGATAACTAAACGTTTAAGGGGATTTACTTCCCCGAGGGAGAAAATCAGCGGCATAGTACCCGTGGGGACTCAATAATGTCGCAAGCTTCTGATGTACCTCTACTTCAAAAGCCTCGAACGGGAACATCTCCCCGTCGACAGACAGTGCCCCTTTGGGTGCGAGTGGCTTCATTCTATAGGCATGCGCCTTGATATAATGCAACTATGACAGATAAGTTTTACGAAAACGAGGGTACGGTGCCGGAGACATACACTGTCCTTCCAGAAGTGGCCCCCCTTTGGCCCTTCAGCGAGATCGTGCATGACTTCGCTTCTTGAAGACTGCCACGGAACGATTAAAATGGGAAATACATCCAATGATGGATGTTTCATACCAGAGTCTGGGCCACTATATCAATCAGACCATCATCCGGCAAAGAGACGGGAAAGGCCATTAAGTCACTAAGTATTCCTTAGCACACAAAAGCTCGGTGAAAGTTCAAAATACTTGCCGTCCAACAAAGGGTCCCTTGCCAGCGTATAAATAAAGAAGCGGTTTGTCAAATGTGGTCCATCCTTCATCCGACTCATCAGTTGTCAAAGGTGGGAGTGCCGAGTCGGAGCTTTCATTCGCAGCAGGAATGGTGCGTTCGGTCGCAGATTTATCATTTACACGTCTAGCGTAACATTCCTGCGCCATCTTATCCTTGTCCTCTTCGGCTGCTTTATAAGAAAATTGAACAGCACATGGCTTGAAAGTGACCACTGCGTGTAACGGCGGTCAAACGTCTGACAACGGTACATTAATGAAATGCGACTTACTCCCGCGAAAGAGGCCGTAGATGAAACGCGTGTCGCCCATCCATCGTAAATGTTCTGTCCCTATATCCAAGTCGGCCATGAGGCCCATGGCTTGAGACATGAAAGAAATTGAACGCTTCCCGTTCTGTATGAACGAAAACACGTCAACCTTCATTGGGAGACCTGGAGGGTGCTCAGAATAGAACGATACGGAGAGTGTTAATCCTACCCTTAATTACATTCAAGGCAGCGGCTACTACGTCGAAACCATCCTTCCAATGTGGAGAATGAGATTGAACACTTCGGAGACAATAGAAGAGGTGTTATTACCGCTAAGCCAAGAATGTTCAATGAAAGACCGTTTCCGCTACCGGTAGGAATAGGCGCAATTGGGATGGAAAATGCTTTCATAGGGTATTCATGGTGGGCAAAGCCATTCATGACTTCATGGATCAGACCATCGCCGGAGACCGTGACAATAGCGTCGTATTCCAGCGGAAGCACTTTGGCAATTTCATACGCATGATTACCATGTGTCGTGTCTTGACAATTAACCAAAATGAATGATCGACTTGAGTGAACGTCAAACATAGCTCACACTGCACGTCCAACGCGCATCCACCTGCACGCAGGACAGGTTCGACGGTTTTGGTGAAAATTGCAGCACCCTTGCGCTATCACGGAAGATAAGCCACCAGTCAACAGCGACAATACGGACGCACAGTTCCGCCATGTGGGTTGACCAGGACTTTGACCCGACGTCCTCGGTTGACGCCTGCACCTGTCGAGCGGTCAGTCGTTATAACAACACGACAAAGCCGAGCGACGCGCTTTCGAACGCTGCCTTCAACGCGCTTTCAGTCCATTCCTTGACAGCGTTAGATTCGCTCTCCTTCGCTGTCCCTTCAAGGCGGACTAGAGACAGGTGTCCATTGGTTTTCTTTTTCCAAACATATGAGACTTGGAGAGTTAGGGTATCAGGATGAAAGTCGGCTTGTATGAGCTGATGAAAGGGTATATCTCTGAGCTCTAGAGCAAATAAGGTGACGAAGACAGACAGACACGAGTAGAAGACACGTACTACCGCTGCCTTTCACAGTAAGCAAGGTATCTGAGCAAGTGAGTGTAACAGGCTTTCCAGACGAGACGACATGGACGGTCAGGACCTGCTCTCCCATCCTCCAGCAGCTAAGACAAACCGACGCGGTCAATGTAGAGAAACACGAATCCGGCTCCGGGTACCGCATTTGCCCGAAGTAGCGAACACGTGTTTTGTTCGAACTTAAACTTGAACTACTACTAGTACCAACGGTCACCGCAAGTGTCTGCATAGGAATTGAGGTAGAAGATACGTACCAGCGCAACAACATTATTGGAGCTTGTCCATGAATTATCGAAGGCTTGAGCTTTTCAAACGCTGGCATCTTGGCTAACGTGCATATAGCTCTATTCTAAACGTTCAACACACTATGTTTTCTTAATACTTCATCGTCTCGACATTTGCTAAAGTAGAGGTGAGCAGGAATTCGACCGAAAAGCCGAAGAATCTTCCCACCACCTATCCACATGACGCCCTTCCCAGATGTTCTTTCTCTATTTTGAAAGAGCGTGTATCGCGCTGACCAAGCGCAATGGCTATCGTCCACAACGTTGCCCAGAGTGGTTTTGGCTCTGGGACGAACGAGCTCTATGACCGGTGAGCGTCGCGTTAGATGAAAATAAGGTGGTTTCCTTGACTCCTACTACGTTCAGCGCACGCCCATCCTACCAATCTCATGCCTTGTCCGCGATAAGGGAAGCACTGAAGGCTTCGCCTCCATTCAATGTAGTTGAGTATGTCCTTTCACATCCCCTGCTCCTTGCTAGGCTTCTCAGCTCACCGATGGCCGTAGAATCGGTGCTGGAACAGGTCTGTTCACCAAAGCATTCCTTAAGCATCCGGAATTCTTTGGTACGGTCAAAGAATTGAGAGCCGTAGAGCCTAGCGCTGGAATGCGCGATGTCTTTGTCAAAACTGCTCAAGATGATCGCGTCTCTGTGAGGGAGGGGACCTTTGACACCACCAATATTGAAGACGGCTGGGCCGATCTCGTCGTCATTGCTCAGGCAGGTAATTTTACCATGGTATTGAATCTGCCATCTCATCTGGTCGATATAGGCATTCCATTGGTGCCAGGACTATGATGCTACTGCCTCTGAGCTGGCCAGAATCCTGAAGCCAACCGGCGTCGTCGCTATTATTTGGAACGTCCCCGATCGGTCCGCCGCCTCTTGCTCCTTTGTATAAGCAACATATAAGGCTAACAGGTTTACTCAACAGAAAGGCGGCACGATGGCTTGATCAACTGAGGGACCAAGTTGAACAACATGAACCACCGGGCACTCCGCAGCACCGTCACGGCCTGTGGCGCAAAACTTTCGACACGGACTCTTACAAGAAAGCCTTCGAACCTCCAGTTGATAAGACTTGGGCATATACTCTACCCTGCGATGTCTCGCTTGCGGTTGATAGAGCCACTACCACGAGCTACATCCAGAATTTGCCAGCCGATGTCAAATCTAGAGTATTGGACGACATCAGGGCTATTGTAGAGAGAGGTGATGATAAAGTCTGGATTGACGAGAGCGAAGGCACATTCGAGTATCCTTACCAGACCTTGCTGGTTCTTGGACAGAGGAAGTAATAGGATCAAAGGGATATACTTCTAGTAAATTTCTTTACTAGAAGCAATTGAATATGATATGCAGGTAACTCATCAGACTGTCATCGTAGGCCATTGTTCAAAGAGGCCGAAGGGATAGAAATGCGAGTTGACAACATCCTTGTTCTATATTTGTCTTGTCAATCCATTTCGGTAGTATAGGATAGAGGCACTATGGCCATCGATGACCGCGAGGCTCAAAGAGTGAGTGCTCATTCTCACCAATAAATGTTCATAATGATTTTGGGAGGTTGTTACTATCCGACACAATTCTATCTCGGTTCGACCTACCTCCCGCATCTTGCAAGTACTACTGTACTTCGAGGAGATTTGACTAACGATGGTCTTGTAAACAGGGACGAAGCCATTCAGCAAACTAGAGCCTTCAATGCTGAGTTGAGTGTACTTTAAAGCAACGAACTTCACTGGCTAGAGTGTGAATCTGGGTCAACATACCGCTCTCCATTTCTCTAGTTGCCGATACTGACAGGCAGCAGTGTCATTATAAGATGTCCAGTAGTGTATCTTAAGTGTAACTTGTGATGAGCCTTTATGTAGATATGTAAAATAAACTTATTACACTCAAAACATGGCAGCACTCACGGTATACTGATCTAAAACATCCATCGATAACCCATCAAAATTGCTCGTTGTCCTCATCCGTGCGCGCATATCCCCATCCTCCCGAACATTTTCCACATAATCCAGCAGCACATGACAAATAAATAAGCAGACGAGCCGTGTGGGCAACAGCAGAGCTTTTTGAATCAGGCGTACTAGTCGGGAGACGGGTCCAATAAACCATATTCACTGGACGCAATAGTATATCCTAGGTGGCAACCAGGAGGTAAAGGTTAAATATCCACACGACCAACGGATAAAATTAGCTATGGACGGCATCAAGGATGTTTTTCGATGGATGAATCCCGGTAACATAAGTTCGCCCGTTTGCTCGCCGAAAGTAGACCATACAGATACCACCCATTGCTAACAAGGGGGTGATGAACTATATATTAAAGTATCCGAACAGCATTCTGTTAGATGGGGCCTGGGGGTTCTCTCCTAAACCCGAGTCGAGATCTTCAACGTCTCAGAGCATGCAATGGTATCTATGGTGAAGAACAGCCTAGGTGGAGCGGGAAAGATGGAAGACTTTTGAGGAACTCACACGTTCGTTGTCGTGTGATTCAGAGGTGTTTGCCTGAAAGGAGGGGGAGAATGATGGCCCTTCTGCACGATGCACTGTGTGGGACATGTAAGCAGTGGACTCACATAGACGAATCAAGCAAAAGCGAGCAGAGATTCGTCGGTAAGAGAATCCAATCCCGCCAGCACACTCGCACAGAGCAAGCATGGAGGTCAGCTTGAAGAAAAACATTGGCAGACTGAGATCGAGCGGTAAAGGCACTTCGGGTTATTTTGAAAGTATATAGGCATAACCTACCACTAACAGGTCCTAGTCATAGTTGAGCCGCCACGAACATTGCCACACATCATGACAATATGTGATATCCACTACCGGTTGCGGCGAGCCACGCAGCACAGCTGGTTCAGCGCTTACTTAAATTCCGAGCAGGGGGTCAGCATTTTCACTCGACAGCGGTGACCAAGGTCCAGAAGTCAGTCCGCTGATCAAGAAAGTGCAGGTGGAAAAGAGAGACTAATCTCCGTGAGAAAGGCACCAGAACCAGAAAGAACCATCCCTATTTCTCGCGGTACAACTCTTGAGAAGACCGGCGGACAATGAGTGCGAGGCAAAGGAAGAAGCGACCATACCATGAAGCCAAGGGGTGGCTGCCGTCTTGTGCGATGAGCAAGGAACTTCACCGAATTCTCATTGGGTATTTGTACACAACTAGCCGAGTTCATTTCGAATCTGAAGGCAAACTATGAAGCCACTTCATGAAATGAGACACATCCTGGAAATTAACTTCAGTGCGTGCACATTCTCAAGGAAAAAGGAAGACCGAACCTCGGCAATTGTACTATTCATCGTGGACTCTGTCAAGAAAGAGGGTATGAGGCCTCCAGGCGTGCTCGAAGTCGCCATACGCCACTCTGTGTTCCCATTCTCCAACTCCGCGAGCTGTTCAACACTAACGTATCTGCCCTTGACACCTTTCTCTTCCAGCTTCGCAAGGTCAGCGTCTTCTGGCGACGATAGATCGATCGGGATGGAAACGACCACCCTGAAGATACGTAAGAAAACAGCAACAACAAAAAGTCAGCAAATTGAAAGAACCCAGTGCGGGGGGAAGTCTCTGTCAAGTGCACGATTTGAAGGACAGTGAATACACGCGGCTGGACAGGCGGCGGGAACTTGTAATGCAACGTCCAGATCGATTGCGTAGGCGAGATGTCTTTGACTTTGGTAACCTTGTCGATGATGGCCATGTATCTGTAGGGCGACGATTACCGGGCATGTCCTTGATCGCCGGGGGAGCTTACTCTTTCTCGTTCTCAGGTTTGTTTGTGCCCAACTTGCCCCACATCTGGTCAAACGTGGCTTGAGCGGGGGCGTGCTCGCTGACACGGTAATGCCATGGAGCACCATCTCCCGCTTCCTTGCCGCGAGAGTAGGTTTTGACTGTTTTGTGGTAGGTTTTGCCTGGTTTCCAGGACGAAGTTGATTTGAGGAGCGATTCCCCCGCGGAGAGAATTGCTGCTTCAGAAGGAATGTCTAGATGGAGATGTCAATGCCACGATAAGAATGCAACATTCCGATGTCTTACCCGCAGGCTTGAGGGGCGTAATCGTAAGCTTGAACGATGGTTCATCCATGTCTGAGTGTGGGAGTGATGCTAAAGATAGAACGGTGGCGAATTGATGGACAAGTCATGGACAACAACAAAGAACTTAGAATTCACTCTGGAAAAACGTGTCACAGTGGTATTGGTGCGCGAAGATTCTTCAGACCAAAGTATCGATCCCGGCCAAACTCCTCTTCGTTACGGGGCAGCTTCTCGCCCCTTGTCTGCACAACTCCAACGTATCTGCGCTCTCCTAGCATGTATTTCTCCTTGTAAAAGCGTACGTAGCCTGGTATTGAGGCGAAGATGGTGTGGTCGCGACCCATTCCGACCTGTGGCATCGTCAGTACGCCATTAGTTGAAAAACAGTGGCGACTTGCATTAGGCCCTGGATGGAAAAGCGTTCCCCGTTGCCTGACAATGATGTTCCCCGGAATAACATACTGATCTGCAAAGAAATGAAGACACAACGCCTCGAATGACCATGCAAGGCATACCTGAGAATTTTTTGACGCCTAGCCGCTTGCCTGGAGATCCACCATGGTTAGATATTGTTCCTCCAGCACGCTTGGTTGCTGTCCGCACAGCCCCAATGCCTATTGTCCAGATAAGCAAGAGGAATGATGGAACAAAGGTAAAACGCACCGAAAGTAGCAAAAGGGCTTTTTACAAGGTCAATGGACCTGGCCAGAAAAGACATGGCAATACGGCCTTTGTTCAGAATGAGTGGCACGGACCTGTTTCTTGTGTCGGCAGTGTCCGGATACGGAATGTCACAAGAATGTCACGGGGCTGTCACCGCCTATTTAGCCTTGGTCGTCTACCACCATCTCATCAGCTTATTCTCCCTCGCCTCCTCTACTTCAAAATGGTTCACCTTGTCACCTCTGATAACGAATCCTTCACCACCGAGAAGGACATCGTAGAGCGCAGCGTGCTCATCAAGAACATGCTTGAAGGTCTGCTTTGCTGTTTTCATCTGATTTGCTGTAGCTCATCCTTGCACGTGTAGATGTCGGTGAATCCGACCAGCCCATTCCGCTGCCCAATGTTTCATCAAGCGTTCTGAAGAAGGTACGCTCGTCTTTTTTGCTTTTTACCTACTCGGCGTTGCTTATCCTGCATTGCCACTCAGGTCCTTGAATACTGTGAACATCATCGGGGCGAACCCCTACCCGCTGCAGATGCCGACCAAAGCCAAGACGACACACGCAAGCGCACGACCGATATCAGCGAATGGGATCAAAAGTTTATCACCGTCGACCAGGAAATGCTCTTCGAAATTATCCTTGCTGCCAATTACCTTGACATCAAGTCTCTACTGTCAGCCTCCTTTTCTCTCGCCTTTGTGCATTTCTGACAGGCTGCGTAGTGATGTGGGATGCAAAACAGTGGCGAACATGATCAAGGGCAAGACCCCCGAGGAAATTCGCAAACTGTTCAATATCGTCAATGACTTTACACCGGAAGAGGAGGCGAGTTTCATTCATGTTTCAAGTGACGCTCGTTCTGACATCACCCCTATCTAGGCTCAAATCAAGAAGGAGAATGTACGTTTCTTTGTTGTCTCGTTTGTACTGATAATTGACTCATTTTCTACAGGAATGGGCTGAGGACCGGTGATGTGTTGGCTTTGTATCCTTGTAGTAGATATGCATATTGTGCTGCGGTCGTGTCGAATTGTATTTTTTCTCTAAAAGCACTTCATATTTTTTTCTCGATCATGAATAAGCTTCCGCTGTGGCGGCAGTGTTTGCTGCTTACCTAAGTACTCCCAGTTTCTTCAACCAGCGACTGCCGGGGACCAGTTGGATGCCTACTGTTCCCGACCTTCCTGGCACACTCGTGCCTCCTGATCAAGAAAATTGGCTCAAATCGAACGTCGCGCGGCTCTGTAATGTCGACCACCAGAGGTGGGTGCCAGTGGGTCCATTTATCCGGCAGCGCTCATCGCACCTTCTCTTTCAGGTTTCCTGGAAGCCAGCCCGTAAGTTTTGCCACAGATGACCTCGACAAGCTGGAGCAGCAAGAGTACGTTTCTTTTACTCCAAGGCCACCCAATTCCTGATTCTAAGCTAGTTTCTGGGTCTGCGAAAAATCGGATGGAATTCGCGTCTTGCTCTTCGTCTTCACTGACAACAACACCAAGGACCAGATGTCCTACCTCGTGCGTCCTGGAGCATTCGCGTACCCGGATGTCGGCTGATTGCCAGTTCAGATTGACCGCCACAATACGTATCGTGAATTAGCAGGACTGTACTTCCCTCACCACGAGAATCCGTTGTGGCCACTGCGAAGTACCATCGTCGACGGCGAACTCGTCATAGACGTAGACCCAAGGACCAAACACGTAAGAATTTTGTAGATCCCGCTAATTTCGTGTTCAAGCTCTGGTCGCAGGAGACACTGCGATTCCTCGCCTTTGACTGCCTCGTTGTCGACGATCAAAACGTGATGTCAAGACCTTTGGACAAGCGTTATGGGGTGCGTCTGCGACATCTCAGAAAGCAGCACTTAACTGAACGACTCCGTAGAGGCTCAACGAATGGTTTCTCAAGCCGTACGCAAGGATGATGCGAGACCATCCACACATGACAAATACACAGCCGTTCGAGTATGTCCGGTGAATTCCGATCCTTGTTCGCGGCGCACTGATGCGAAAAACAGTATCAAGGTCAAGCAGATCAAATCATCCTACAACGTTGAGCAGGTCTTCAACGTCGACATCCCAGCCCTGCAACACGGGAATGATGGTCTCATCTATACCTGTGTCAACACGCCATATACACCTGGCACAGATCCGAACATGTGAGTTTCTGGCTTCCTTCCACATACAAGCTGTCACTAAGCCTCTTCGCCAGAATGAAATGGAAACCCGCATCGGAAAACTCCATCGACTTCAAGTTAGTTCTTCGCTTCCCACCTCTGGCGTCAAATCCTACCGTGCCGGACTTTCATGCCAAGCCAATATTTTTACTCCAAGTCTGGTGCGGCGATGAACGCGGGGTGGCGAAGTATGAACTGTACGATGATCTATATGTCTCTGATGAAGAATGGGAGCAGTAAGCTTTTTCTAATTTTTGCTTTCATTACGCTTCATGACCACTGTTGTATAGGATGAAGTCGTCAGGCGAACAATATGACGATCGTATCATCGAAGTCCACTGGGACCCCGCAGTATCACATTGGCGCATGATGAGATTCAGAGATGATAAGCCAAATGGTAATCATCGGAGCGTCGTGGAGAAAATTATACAGAGTATAGCCGATGGAGTCGAAAAAGATGCTGTAAGAAGGGCACTGTTACTGGGCCTATTACGCTTTTAACTGACTCTTTTTCGAAGCTCTTGGCGCGTTCCAACGCGATACGGAACGCCTGGAAAGCGCGGCAAGGCCAACCAGCCGCTCCCGCTAGGCCGGCAGCAGCTCAGCCGCCCAAACCGGTCCAACGACCCCCTCCGCTAGATGTCGAGCGAAGATACGGGCCAATCGCGTCGTCTCCTTGGAGCAAAGTCTCAGGACCTGAGACCATAGCCGGCATGAAACGATGATCCCAACTTTACCCTGGGTTTTTCGAACACTTCGTATGGATCGTGATCCGCCACCACAAGGAATCCCGTCTCATTTCTAGCTAGTGGAGCTTGTCATCTGGATGTCGTTGAATGGCTTTTGGTCCAGATTGTTGCGTTGGGATGGTTCCTTGCATCAGACCATCAGGTTGCTGGCATTGGGCGTCCCTTTTCCTATCATCGGGATTGATGAAGGAGTTCTTTTCAACTGGCGCGTCATTCAGAGGCCGCAGCTGATCAAACTTGGAGGGTTCCGATATAACTGGTGGTTGCGTGGGAGCCTTTCTCCGATATCGCCATAAGACTTGTGGTTTATTTGGATATGGATTTGTAGATTTTTGATTGATCTCAATGGAAGAAGCCTTTTTTACACAGAAAGTTTCTTTATTGCAGGAGAAACACGAGCTATCGTCACGGGTCGTAATCATCAAGAGAGGTATTCACAAACACAACAAAAAGGGAAATGAGAAAGGAAAATAAATGCATGGATGTCTAGTCGTTACAATGATTGAAGCTACGGAAGAAATTGTCACTGTTACGTGAATTTTGAAAAAAGAAAAAAAACGCAAAACAATATATGGTGACAGTGAGAAAACGTGAATAGATTGGCCTGAGTAGACGGCTGTCCGTGAATAAGAACGATAAAGACAAGCAGAGCAATGCGAGGTGGCTATTGACCTAGTTATGGATAGCTTCCAAAATCGTAAAAGTCGTGTCGTGCAACGATGCTAATGAAGTGTGAAGAGAAAAAAATGCAGTGCAATGCGGTGATAAAAAAGTACGACATGAAGGAGATGCAAGAAGAAACAGTGAAGATGGTGATTCGCGAGATTGGAGTGAATAGATGGGAGACTTTTGAAGGATAGATAGTGGTTTGATCGCTGGGCCGCGGCTTCCCTCTGGACTAGTTGAGGAAATTAGGTGAGTAGGAAGACAGCGGGGAAACTGCAAAGTCGGCGTATTGACCAGCAGAGTCACTATGGAGGGAAAGGAAGTCCGCAAATGAATGGGAGCGAACGGTGAGATATGAGGGAAGGCTAGCATTGCGCGCACGCCTTGTCATCGGGTACGGAGGCAGATCAGCATCGTGGGCGCCGAGATCGAGATATTCAAGGTCCAGACGCAGTCCCTCCACGGATGTTTCAGACAACTCGGGCGTAGACTGCAAGGACGACGACGACGACGACTCCTGCCCGTGACGGCGGCGACGAGGTGTCTCTGGCGCGACAGACAAGGGCGCCAAGTCGGAGAAAATAGAAGACACCTGACATATGCGATCAGAACCGTGGATAGCGAGAAACAAAAAAAAAGTTTTACCTCTGGCGAGCCTAGGAACGGGCTCCACGACGACGGGACATATGAGCGCTCAACCTCAGTATATCGAGGGGGCTCAGCGCCCGTCAGAGGGTCGCCAGTTGTAATTCGGACGGAACCCGGGAGCTGGTCGGGCTCTTGGTCACGGCTGGCGTCCTCCGACTCCTGCTCAGCATCAAGGTCGCGCTGCCCATCCACGACTCTCCACCACTCAATGTCCGCCAAGACTCTCCTGCCAATCGTTTCTGAGCCAGACGAACGCCTGCGACCTCCACCATGGGCGCGATTGCTGGGACCAGCATGCTCAGAGGCAGATGGATACGGTGAAGAACGGACGGCCGGCGAGGAAAAGGTACGACGAAGAGAGGGCATTGGAGGACGTCGGTGGACCAGGTCGCAGCCGCCTAGCGCAGTGCAGTCCTGAAGAAGGGAAAAGTCGAGGACAGGTGAAAAGTCGGGTTTCGGCTTATATAGTGAAATAAAAGGAAAATAATAATTCAGGGAAATGGGGATGAAGTAAGCGCCTCAAATGCCAAAGTCAATCCGATGTGACTTTGTGAAAGAGGCCGAGTGGAAACTGATCCTACCGTGCCGCACCGTTGGCAACTTGGCATCCATCTGCTCCCTGACCTTGCGACTTCCGGTCTATTACCCGCCCGTATGTACAGACCCTGACGACCGTCAGCTATTCGCAGTTATTATATCTGCTACAATCCTATTCTCTTGTTCGTGACAGCAGCCTTGTTCCCGATTAGGTCACCACCTCCACTCAAATGGCCAAAGTCCGGAGAGTCTTCAGCGAAATAAAATCTTTGCGTCCTCTGTCTATTCTTCAGCAGTCAGGAAAAAATGAAGAATCGTTCCCAAACGCTCCCGTCTGGAAAAACTTCAGGGCAAGGGCCACTCGTGGCGGTATTCGCAATCCACGGATCACCGGCACCGCTTGGGAAATAATCCATTCCCCCGCCTCCATTCATCTCTTGACTAACCGCATTTTGCTCTATGGGCTCTGGATTGCCCTTTGGAACGTCTTAACACCCAAAAAACGCGTAAAGACGCGTCGCGTCTCGCGTTTTTGACATAACGAATATAATGGCTATCGGCACGGCATCGCCCCCATCACACACATCACCACGATGCACTTCTCTGCATGCGCTCCCCAACCTTGCTGGGGATGCCAGCAGCGACACATATAATGTAAAATCAATCCAATCAGCTTCTCAATATCCACCAAATCGAAGCCTTCACTTTACCTTGTCTTGCGATAGTGCTCGTCTTAATTACTCTGCAGTAGCGGTCACCTTGTATGTAAACACGGGTGAAGGGCGGTTGAACGATAATGCCGCTGCCTTTAATTAATGGATGCTCACTCAGCTAGGCCATCAGCGTGGGACTGCAATCCCACCTCTTCCAAAGACGAGAGAAAAAGGGCGTCGGTAACTTCGCCGAGACCGCAATCATTTCACAGGAAGAATGGAGCCTGTGGACCAATGGCTGCGCGCATGCATCTTGAGTTCGACGCATGATATCCTAGCTCGTGATCTCACAGGTACCGGCAGTGAGGAACTTGCTGGTTGCAAAAAAGTTATGCCAGGCTCTAGCATAGCGCAGCGTCTGACAACCGAGGACAACCGCCGTACGTCCTTTTAGGATGCGCGGTGCGTCTGCGTAACCGTCGAGACCGTCAGCGAAGAAGGAAGATCCTACTGCAAATCCTATAAGGATCCCCGGAAGCGGCGATATTTTTTATTTTTACATACACAATATGTAACTTGAGGTATTAAATCTGTCGATATTTGACACCCAGCGAACAGCTAGCACTTGGCTCGGCACCTGGGTCCCGACCTTATATACCGGTCAGTAAAGATGAGCACATTATTAAAGGAGGACCCAACCTAGATCCCTAAAAATACGAGGTATATGCTGATGGTCAATCATACCCATAGCTGAAACACACGAGGCTCCCAACATTTCTTTCTCACTGTCAAAGTATTGCGTCCGTGCCTATGTGCCATGATAGGTCGGGCTTTAGGGCATCTTACGCGGAACGCTGATGGACGGGTCTTGGCCCTGGGGAGTACGAAGCACCCTGACGTCCCTGACATCCTCCCCACATGAAACAAAAGCTCGAATACAGAGCCCGCGCATGGCAATGATAGCATTTCTGTTCAGAAATACCTGATGACAACATACGTTGCTGTGAACTTGACGTACAGAGCGTCACTGTATACTGAGGTCGTCATTTCGTTCGTCAGCCCGCGGAAGAAGACGTTTGTCGGAGAATACACGTATCCGCAGTTTGGCCTGTCGTCGCTTGATCGTTTTGAAGGGTTGGACCTACGAACCTTGGAATAGGTGTCGTGTTCTCAAGGGTTCCACGTGAGAATCGGTGCTGAGATTTTAGAAGCCGCGATGGTCGTACTTAAAATGTATACATATCATCCCTGGCTGCGATGCTAGAATGAGATCTGGGAATGGTTACTCTGCCATCCTGTGGAGACACTGCGGGCCGGCCTCTGCAAGTGGGTTAAGCGGAATCATGCAGTTTAAATTGCAGTCTATAACGCAAGTAATTAGCTCACTGTGAAGACTAGTAGAGCACTCTAAACTAGCAGCTGCATAGAACTCACCACAGTAGAAACATTACAAATTGACAGGCACTAATGAAGCCAATTCAGTGAAACAGCGGGTAGCAAGGACAAATCCGCCCTCATACAAATCGGCTGCGTCGGACTTGGAAGGGAGACGAATAGATCGCGATTGCAAGTATAAGATGGCGATTTCAAAGGAGTCGCTCATCACTGGCTCGGAATAAAAGTGCCGTGAAGGTTTCGGATCGGTGATACACAGTACTTGCTAAAAACACAATCGAAATAACTGGAATGTGATTGATGGTTAGTCGTTGCCAGAGGATGCGTACGTGCGAGAAACTTAGTCGTTTTATGTCCGAGAAGTGGAATGAGGCAAAGGAAACGGTGATTGATTGATATACATGATACAATGGCTGCGCGTTTGAATGAGGACTATGAGAAATGAATGGACTGGACGATCAAAAGCGGTTACGCTTCCTCAGAGGTTTGGGATTCTCCTGTGGCGCTCTGCGGTGAAGATCAGTGGATGGCTTTGCAGAACGGTAGGAAGCTTCTTACTTGCGGTTCTTCCCCTTGCTCTCTGTTAGCTCATAAGCCGGCGCATCTACATCCATCCTCATATTACTTTCCAACAGCGTCCGCCTGCTGTTGCTAGACCCTTTAGTGGATGCATTCTTCTCTGATACTTCTTTAAGGTTGCTCTGCAATGCCAGCTCGTACTCGTCTTGGCGCTTCTTTGCCGCGGTTGTCTCGGAAGAAATCTGCACAATCTTGCTATCAAGAGTGGCAAGCACAGAAGACGTTGCTGAAGCCCTGTGATTTTGATATCAGAAGGTGAAATGGCTCATAGTGATAGCTCACCAATCCTGCAGAGCAGCAAGAACAGACTCTAGCTTTCCCGGCTCGAGATCCCTGCCCATCGTGTATTCTACTTCAAGCTGTCCTTCCTTCTGGTCTAGCTTACCTCGCAGAATGTCCAGGTAGATGGCATCGATGACCAAGTCTTCGAGTTCTCGTACAGTTGGCATATCGAGGGCTTTGAGAAGGTCAGAGTAAGGCAGAATCTAGTTTGACGGTTAGATGTCGGTTCTCGGCCAGACTGTATGACATACCCGTTTCTCTGTTGCCATTGACACGATTGAGAGGTGTTTCAGCTTGATGATTTGGGCTTGATTCAGAGGTGGAAGCTCGTCCTTGTGTTCTGTTTAACGGTTAGCCGGGTTCCGTGAGTCATTGGATTGCGCACGAAGATAGTCCTGGTACGTTCTGTATGCAAACAGCTGTAATAGGCTCAGAAACTTCCTATGCTGCTCGCTCTTTTCCAGCTACACTCGAGCTCAGTCTTTTGTACAGAAGATAATACCGCAAAGCGCTACCTCTAGTATATTGGGCAGGTCCAGCAATTCAGCAAACACAAAGACGCCAGGAGCGGAAGTAGCATCTTGGACGAGCTTGGCCGCTGCTGCGCCTTTCATCGACTTTGCCATCAGCAAAAATGGCTCCAGCCTTGCCGGAAATTTCGTTCCCAGCTCCATTGCGAAGAAAAAAAGTTAAGTGGTGATGCAAGTTAAGAGAAGGGGCTAATTCGGCTTCGGTTGACAAGCTTGACAAAAAAGGCATTTCTGCTCCGTTGATATTATCTTATCTCCATTTGAAATTCGAACCCACTCACTTCTCTTCGTCCTCTACTGCCGTGTCTGCCCTGGGTCGAATGTCTACCACCATCTACTACGGCTCTGTTATCAACCCTGTCAGTCTAGATTCTTACGAAGCACTGCCACGATGTCTCCTTGCTGTTGGAGCCACAGGATGCGTAGAATGGCTGGTTGAAGACGTGGAAGATTCCCTCGTTGAGGATACAATGGGTCAGAAGGGCTACGTTGATAACCCTGTTGTTCCTTTGAAGAAAACAGAATTCATCATGCCTGGTCTTATCGACACACATACTGTACGTGCCTTTCTCTAGCGAACAACGGGCTTTCATCTCAATTCGGCTTGTAGCATGCACCTCAGTTTCCGAACATTGGCAGGTAAACACGGGTGTGTCTCCTTCATTCGCGGTGCTGACGTTTGGTAGTGGACAGCAATATGAACTGCTAGACTGGCTTTCCAACGTCACCTTTCCTATGGAGAAGGAATTCGCGGATCCTGGCTTCGCACGAGATACGTACCCCTCGGTTGTGCGCCGAATCATCAATAATGGAGTATGTTTTGTTCCGTTTTCAGTCTGTGGTGCTTATTGAGGAACACCCTCACTTTGGTGCTAGACTACAACTTGTTGTTACTACGGAACTCTGCACCTTGAAGCCACGAAGCTTCTGGCAGATATAATCAAATTCTACGGTGCGCTCTTCCTTGTCTACTTCTTCCGGTGATTTTGATGCAGGGGTTTCATTCTCAGGCCAGCGTGCGTTCGTGGGGGTAGGTTCATCATGTGCTTACGGCAGATATCCACATGGACTGACCGTATTCTTATCTTCAGAAATGCAGCATGGACAGAAACTGCCCCGACGACTACGTTGAACCATCTGCCGAGGCCTCTATCGACGCGACAGAATCACTTATAGCCTATATTCGGTCTCTGAATTTCGATCATGAACAGGAACCTCTCGTGCAACCGATGCTGACACCGCGATTCGCAATATCGTGTAGTTCTCCTCTGCTCGCGTCTCTCGGCAAACTCGCATCATCGGATGCTAGCCTAAGAATACAGACACATATATCAGAAAATCGATCTGAAATCGAATTCACCAGACAATTATTTCCTGAATGTACTTCTTACGCGGATGTTTATGATTCTTTCGGATTGTTGCGCTCCAACACCATCTTGGCGCACGCTGTTCATCTTGAACCCCAAGAAATGGACCTCATTGCACAGCGTAAAGCGGGGATCAGTCACTGTCCAACCAGCAATTTCAATTTGAGTAGCGGCGTCGCGCCAGTCGGAGAGTTCTTGGACAGAGGCATAAAGGTTCGTGCCTTGTTCTTCATGGGAATAACGGTTAACTCTATCTCTTCTTCTCCAGGTCGGCCTCGGCACCGACGTTTCAGGCGGATACTCCCCATCCATCCTCAACAGCGTACAAACCGCTAGTATCGCCGCTAAAGTGATCGCCATGCAGACCGCAGGATCGAAGCCGACGTCAGGGGAATACAGTGATCGACAGCTTTCCGTCGCAACATTGTTGTATCTCGCGACACTCGGCGGAGCTGAAGTTTGTGATCTGAAGGAACGTGTCGGGTCGTTTGCCACCGGAAAGTCGTTTGACGCGTTGATCATTAATATTTCTGACAAGGGTTTCCACCCTTGTATTAGGGGCGCACGAGAAAAGAAAGAAGAAGTGGCCCTTAAGGGCATGTTGGAAAGATTACTTTTTTGTGGAGACGACAGAAACATTGCGAAAGTGTTTGTTCAAGGCAAACTTGTTGGAGGGACAGAGTTTGAATTTCCTAAATTCCAGACTGCGATAAGGACGTAGTCATGATTCAATGGGGTATTGTACAAGGATAAACAGATACATATTATAGAATACACTAGATCGACCTTGTCATCACCACGTCATAGACTTCTAAGCTGCTGAGAGTCACGTATAGTGACGGTATAGTTACCGACCACCCTTGTACTCGCCAAACTCCCATTTGAAACAATCCTGAAACAATGTCAAGCAAGAACCAAAGTTAGCACCATGTTCACTCACCACGCAGTCTTCTTCCTCTCGCGGAAAAGGAACACTCCGACCGTCTTCCCAGTCAATAACATCCGCTTCCAGGACTTTGGTGATAACGTCCTTGATGACATGCTTCCTAACGTCTACCTTCCACCCCAATACATTCACTGTATCGAATACAATACTCTTCCCGAGATGGCATCTAGTCTCAAGAGCATAGCCAGCCTGGGTACAAGGAGAACCAATGCCGGTGCATGTTCCCTGAGGAATGGGGTCACCGGTGTGATATACGTGTGTTATCGGAACCGGAGAAGCTGACCCGTTAAGAAGAGGTGGTGGTAGAGGAAGGTGTAAACGTTTAGCGGCTAGACGTTCACCCGGAGCTTCAAAGGCAACAGCCGGTAGACCAAACGTGGAGCCTAGAAGGCTAGCTAAAGCACCTCCCAGCGAATGCCCCACAAGCCATATATTGGCTGTGGGGTAAAGGACAAGTAGATCTTCTACGAGATTCTGCGCAGCCCTTGTCAATGCTAGAAGCATAGGCAGCCACGACACTTACGACACCAACAGAATAGAATAAACTGTCCTGGATTAGCGCTTCTGAAAGACAGGTATTATCACACTTCCAGTTCCTTGCGTAACAATCACAGACGGTACGAAACACCCATGAGACATCTACTCGAGCACAACAGCACGAGAATAGCCTGTTGTAAGATGTGTATCAGTAAGTTGCATAGATGTGTACCTGTAAAGGCATACAAGTTGTCATTGAATTTATCCTTCTTCGATGAGGGCCCTTGTACCGTAGTTCCCTTGATGGACAAGATGATGGTGGAGTTGTCGGAAGATATAAAAACATGGCCCCTAAACCCGTCCGCAGGATCCTCCCATCCAAAAGGAAAACTCTAAACATAGGTAAGTACAACGGTACGGAATACAAGGGTTTGGTTGAATGCCCACAGTATTCCACGAGCCATCAAGATCGTACCAGTTCTTCCTTCCAGGAAGAGCATAGGCATTACCGCTCATACGGGCTAGCTGGGCAAGGGTGTGAATATCTTGAACGGCAGGCCCGAGGACCTCGACGGGATTCCATTCTACACTCTCGCTTTCGCTGTATCGCATGGACCGCATCCGTGCCCTGTGGAGCGCTTCCACAGAACTCGGTCGATACACGACTGTCGGCTGAGCTTTGAGGCTCATTGTCGGACCGATATTCGATAAAGACAGACGGGAGGCCGTAACGCTCTGTGCTTCGGGTGATGGGAGTAACTCATGATGCTGGAAGAAGTCCAAAGTACTGGCAGCTATACTTAAAGAAACAGATATTTGAGCATAAAATAGAGGGAAAGCTAGCGTTAGCAGACAACAATACGTCGTCAGCATCGCAAGGACATCAAGGCCAAGAGGGAAGGGTAGCAGACCGCAATTAGGAAATGCGGGCGGTCATCAAATCCTTCGGAGATTGCCGTTCTTACCTCTGTCATCCACTCACGGAACTTCGAATTTTCAAACTTGAAGATACGTCGGAGCCGTTGCATCGAAGCCGTGCATAAATATATTTCTGTTCCAGCATTCTGGCGCGTTTCGAGGTACAGAAACAGTTAGGTACAGGGTACAAGAGTGCTTCGTCCCCGTCCAGGCATCCAGGCCCGAGTATCTTCTACAGGATCACCTCCAATAACATCCTTGTGATCTGTATCAGTCTCGACTGGTAGCGGACCCAATGCGCTTCCCCACACGACCCCGGTCTCTTTAACATAGTCGTCCCACAGAACCAGGAGCTCCTGCAACTTTTCGGGTTGTTCTCGCGACAAGTCTTTAGTCTCTCCAGCATCCGCGCTAAGGTCATATAGCTCCCATCTCCCGGTTCCATGTGACCAGTCCGGCATGAAAAGAATTTTCCACTTACCGTGTCGAAGTGCCGCGCGTCCGAACAATTCCCAGCCCACCGCAGGATCATCAGAGCCGTGAATAGCTTTTGAGTCACAGTCATCTCTGATATGGCTGAAGTATTCAACCCACGACTTCCCTCGCAGTTTCTCTACCTTTCTTCCCCTAAAGAGTTTCCCTGTACCTGGATGACCAACGTTGGCAAGCTCGAGGATTGTGGGAGTGACATCCATAACAGTCGCAAAGGCATCCACGATCTTCCCGCTAACGGACTCAGACTTTGTCCAAGGCGGATAGCTGAGAATAAGCGGCACCCTAATACCGCCTTCTGTGCTATACATCTTGTATAATCTGCTCGGAGCTTTCGCGATGTCAATACGCATTCTTGGATATTGTAAGATAGGTAGCTCACCAGTCGATGCCTGGGCCCACCTCGGCCCGTACCATACAAACGAATTATGCTCGCCAATATTATCAAGTGAGTTGTCATAATATTTGTTTATGACCGCCATGAGATCCCTGCCCATCACAGGCCTAGCTTCGTATGATGCACCTTCGCTTCCGTTGTCAGACTGAAACAACACAAAGGTATCATCAGTCTCTCCGATCTCATCCAGGTATGCCAAGATGCGGCCGATATTCCAATCCATGTTTTCTACCATCCCGGCATAGGTCTCCATAGCTCTGGCCGAGAGGGCGCGTTCTTCATCGGTCAATTGCGACCACTCGCTCTCCTGGGGTGCTACCACATCATGAGCCACGACATCTCTAGAGACGAGACCCTTTTCCTTCAACTTCGACAGTCTTTTCTGTCGCAGAACTTCTGGACCTTCGTCGTATATGCCCTTGTATTTGTCTCGGTATTTCTTGTCCACTTGAAGCGGCCAGTGTGGCGCAGAAAAAGGCAAGAATGCAAAGAACGGTTTGTCTTTCGGCCTCTCCGCGATGTACTGGATCAAATTTGATGTATAGAAATCGGAAGAAAAGAATCCTTCGGGATCGTTATCTGTATTGGCTTTCCTGGATTCAATCCTTGTCAATTACCAGTCAATTCAAGCGTTACCAGAACTTACACGTCAACCTTTTCTCCATCGTGTACATACAGTGGCGGGAGTTGCTCAAAGAATCTCATCATGCCGTCCCTAAATTGCGGCTCCCATCCGTAGTGATTGGATGCGCCAGGGAGCAATGCGAAGGAACGGTCAAAGCCTCGTTTGCTAGGCAAGAAATCTGGTTTCAAACCGAGATGCCACTTTCCACTCATCAGAGTGTGATATCCAGCATCCTGCAGAAGCTCGGGAAGCGCTGCGACCCGTAGATTCAAGTATCCCTGGTCACGCATTAATGCACGTCTCTAACGATGAAATCATGCATACTTACTTCATGTCCAGGTGCATTCCATCGGTCCAAGTCGTGCCCTGTTTCCTCATGTAAGCCGCTATTTTCTAGGACAGAGTGGATGACCGGACTGTACTTTTCTGTTCTGCCATCACTCCTACACCCGCGATATGGTTGTCAGTCCCGGACAACAGCATGGAACGTGTCGGGGAGCACGCAGCAGCGGTGTGAACTATCCCCATTTCTTAGGCCTATTCTGCATCGAATAACTTGCAACTCACAGTCAGTCATCCGGACACCTGCCTCCGCCAACTTGTCAAGATTGGGAGTATTGATCTCCGATCCGAAAGCGCCTACATCGCTGAAACCAAGATCTGCAATAGTAGCGAGTTTGTTCAATGTCCGATTTCCTCGTAGTGCCACTTACCATCTGCTACGATGAGTAGGAAGTTTGGACGCTTGTTCGCAGTCATCTCAAGGATAATAATAGCCAATCCGTTCCAAGATGCCATATCATTATGCTGTTGCCATTGCTATTGCGCCATCGCCCACGAAATGAGGCATTCTTGTTGTCATAGATTCAAGCAGCCTTATGATTACGCAGCTCTGTTCTCTGATGGCGAATCCATTCTTCGTGTTTCAAATTCTCGTTGCAAGTGGCAGGCAGAATCTAACTGAGTCTTTTTTCTGCTATTGCCGAATATAGCGGAAAGAATCTGAACTAGTGTTGACGTTGAAGACATATCATCCAGATACTCATAGCTATATGCAGACTAGGCTAACTATCTATTTGGCAACATCTCTAGTCTCTATTCTCGTAGATGTGCTAACTAAAATTAACGGAAGCGATAACGAAGGCTTTAAATATCGTTTGGAAACAGAACTGGCGCCAGCAAACTTCTCGACACGTAGCGATCCATTGGCCTCGAAATTTCACCTCATAAGTTACAACTTTTACTGCTTTGTTTTATCCTCATACCGCACATATTGGCGGGGGCGTACAGTCAGTCAGAGTTAGCATTCATTGGCTCCGGCCTCTGTTGACTTCTATAACATCCCGAACTCGTACTCGTATCTGTCTATACCCTTGACCAGGTTAAATATCTCTTTGGCAACCATTCAGGTCTTGTCCACTCTTTCTTTGACATGTTGGTCAAAATCATGGTGGCGATGGCCTCCGCGCTGTAGTATCTCGTAAACAGGCTCATACAAAAGCTATATAGAAATTGAACTTACCAGGCATATGCTCGTGGCATTCCGTGTCCCGTATATCCTGCAGATATATACTGTCCTTCATATCCTTTAGGATTAGATGGATCAATAACAGGCCCAACCTGACCGAAAACTGAGCTATCATTTTTTGGTGAAACAAGGCGCAGACACTTACAAAGGGGTCTCTCATCTTCGTATATCCCATAATGCCAGTCCATTCCATCTCCGGCTCTTCGTTATCACCCTCAAACACTCCTGCAAGAAACCCTCTCAACGCCTTTCCTACATCCGCATTGACGCTCCCATCATCAGTTTCATAATACTCAAACCCTGGACCTGACGCTTCCCTACCACCGCCCAATATGACTAGACCCTCTCCTCTAGGTCGGGGGAACCAATATTCAAATCCCTCATTCCCGTCCCAGCTTCCTGGCGCCAACTTGGCCGACGAGCGCACGGCAATGACCTGACCGCGTGTTGGTACAATACCCTCCGGCCCAGCAAGGTGTGGTAAGAGATGACTTGCATAACCATTTGTTGCGTGAACAACATATGAGCAGGATATCGACCCTCGTGGCGTATTGACATCCCAACGTCGAGTAGAATTCGAAGCTGAACTGACTGAGGTGACAGGTGTTCGCGTATGTAGCACCAAGTTGCCACCTGAGAGGCGCCGCTTAGTGATCCGATACAACTGCGTCACAAATTTGAGAGGCCATAGGTTGTGCCCGTCGAATTGTACGGCTGGGTACGACGTTCCGTATTTCTGAAAATTTGTCACAACATGTCTAGACGATTGGTAATCCAAGATTCCTACCTTATGCATGTCTTCCGTACTTGCCCACTTGACACCGTCGAGCTCTAAGCCGGCGGAGCGTGCTTCCATATAGTCCCTCCATGCCTCTTCTTTTTCCTTGTCCGTTAGGAAAAGGGTAGTATGCCCACCACGTACGAGATCTACAGCGTCTGCTAGACCCTCTCCGTGTATGATTTTTACGATGGCCTCTGCAGTATAATTCTCCAGTTGGAGCGACCTAATCGCCTCCTCTTCCCCATATTCACTAGCACTTGCACTAAATCCCAGGAACGTCGACGGGGTAAGGTGCCCACCGTTACGTCCTACCAAGACAGGAATTAGAAATTTAGTTAAAGATGCTTGGCTCAAACACACCCGTAGCCCCAGAGCCTATAACAATCGCAGTAAGCACCGGAAGACGGAAAGCGGATAGACGAACAGAAATCCCTCGCTTCTAGTATAACCACATTCAGGCTAGAGTTTTCCGAGAGATGATAAGCAGCAGAAACACCGGTGATTCCTGAGCCGATGATACAAACATCCGCGTCTTGAGTTAGAGTACCTGTACTGCCCTCGCTTCCTAAAGGATTCGCATCCGGAGTATCGATCCAGAAAGATCTTGTAGGGCTGGCTGCGGGTAGACTTGCACGGGGGTCAGATTTTGGCAGCGTCAATACATGTTGGGATTCTTCGAGCTGTAGAAGGGGTACGGAAAGCGTCGGAGTAGCCATCATGATCGGAAGAACTGGCCACAGGGGAACTTTCATTGCTTGAGAGGGCAACTAAAGCACGGTTTCAGTGAGTTATATTCTGCGTATACGGGTAATATTACCTCTTCCAGAGAGAGATACCAATTCCTTGTCGGTCTCTGCTGCGATAAGCGTAATGAAAGGCTTCGAGTCGAACAGCGAACACTTATAAGGTGGCGTGACCAAAATTCAGATACGCGCTGCGGCCTCTCCGAATTCCGTAATCTCAGATCCTCGGAGTCGGCCCGTTCCTACTGATAACGACCATGCTCAAAGGAGCACCAGTGGATAGAAAATGTGTATATAAATCAAAAATCATACAATTTCAAGTCTCCTTTCTCAAAGCTTCCCTCTTGACCTCGCTTGACCATTTGAAAAAGTTGCATTTATATCTCGGATCCACGTCCTCTCTATCCCGCTCAACTCTTCCTTTATCATAACCCGGGCCGACAGGTCTACACAGTCTAATCAGAGCTTGAATAGTATAAAATGTAACTACATACCGTGAACAGATGAAAAAATTCTTTCCTTTGTTGGCCCCCGGCTTCGTGACGGTCAACTCCCTAGTAGGTTCATTGTGAACGAGACAGCGGGGCGGTTGGATAGGTGCCAAAAGCGCCTTCCATGCATTGCGGCTCTTCGACGAGGACGGGGATGCCGTCTTCGTGTCGGCTGAGAGTGAGAGTTTCACTGCCAACCGGTAATCTTCATCTTCAACGTTGTCGTCATCACTGTCTTGCACTACAATTGGTTTGGACGGCTCCTTTGGCTTGTTGAAGAATGACGAAAGCTTTCTCTGTCCTTCGGGATCGGGTTTCGGTTTCTTAGAGGAGGAAGCCTGCGACTGAGTGAGCTTGCGCTTGACCGGCACAGGTTGCGATAGCTGTAGTTTGCCTATGCTTTTTGATGACGAGGCTTGCGAGGACCGTTGGGATGAGGGTGGTGGGGAAGGTGAAAGCGAGAGTGGCGATGATGGTTGCGTGTTAGCAGCGGATTTACGCATAGGTGCCTTTTGCCCGAAGAATGTATCAAGGGAGCGCTGCTTTCCAGAAAACTCGACCCAATACTTGGACGACAGTCTGGGCACTTCAATAGCATTGGCGGTCAGCATAGGCTGGAGCGTACGTGAGCCCTCTGTGCCGGGTAGCTCGTCATAAAGGTCGAGCATGACCGGGCAGTGATCGCTACCCTTGACCTGAGGCTGTATATCCGCCCCTTTTACCCATGGAAGTAGGCCAGCGGTGATGAGAATGTAGTCTATGCGAGTCCCGTAATTTGATGCCCGGGCAGATATCTTGGTGTTCCAGCCTAAAGAACGTTAGCAACAAGAAACCCATATGTCAGATCTGCCGACACTTACAGGTAAACATTCCCGTCCTATCAGGCCACTGCCGCCTCACTACATCGACCATAGGGCCCCCTCCTTCAACAAGCCACTCTCTCAACCAATGCCGGCCCTCTTTCTCTGCCCAAAACGCTTCTTCTGCCACAGCTGCGTCTCCTCCACCTTTGAGTTTCAGCTTCTTCAGCGTGGTTTCTCCCTCGCAGTGGTCAATCAAGGACGCGCACGCATTAAGATCACCAACGACAACAACCTCTCGCTTTTCCAACTCGATCAGCCTCTTCACTCGCTCCGACAGCAGTCGATGAAAATCCATCTTGTACTTGATACGATCTTCTGCTTCTGTACCGTCGTTGGGACAGTAAACGTTGATGAGCACAAACATTCCAAAATCGAGCACAAGGGCGCGCCCTTCGCTGTCCAAATCCTTGAGGTCTAGTTCGCTGTCGTCGTCGCCTTCAGTCTCAACAGGCGAATGACACGGATAAGAAGCAGGAGGCGAAATTCGTTCTTCGCCAGTGAGAGGAGGCTTGATATCCAACAATCCGGTCAGACCTTCCTCTGCCTTGCAAGGTATAATACGCGTGTAAGTTGCTACTCCCGAGTACCCAGTCTTCTTTGCAGGAAAGGAGAAGAATGCCGCGTAGGACTCTGGCGTCGCGATGTCTTTGCTGAGATTTTGACGCGAAGTTTTCATCTCTACGGCATATGAGAGTCATGAAGATGTTTTTCAAGGAAACACACCTTGAAAACATATGATGTCGGCATCCAGATGGTCCAGAATCGCTTCCTGAGTCTTCAGGGTATTCCATCTGCAAGCTATAGGACATTAAAAGCACAAGTTACAAGGATAACGGCCTACGGATGATATTGGGGTATCGTTCGGATCCCATTCTGTCAAACAGATGGAGCTTTGTTCAGCTGCTGCGACTCCAAGTTTGTGCTGAGGGCTCACGATATTCCAAGTCAGTATTCGCATGCCCTCACCACCCGCCCACCCATACAAATACTAAAGAATGAAGCCGTCGCTTGCACTGGAAAGAATACAGGCAAGGTGTCCAGAGCAACCACAGTGCTTGGTAAACGAGTGAGAGCTACACAGCCACAAAGATGGCGTTCGTAAACCCACCTCGGTATTTGATGCCTTACAAAGGTATGCCCGAGCACATCGTCCATTTGATTGCTTTCTCTACAGAATGAAGCACTATTCAAGAGTCTACACGTGTCGAGCTCAACTCCAGCACTCCTCCATTAGCTTGCCTTCTAGCTCCATTCTCTTCACATATTCCCCTGCCTCATCTGTACTTAGACCTCCATAACTGACCACAGAACGCCGAAGGGCATCCCTCACCGCTGCGGGCATTTTATTTGATGATCTAAAGCCAGAGGCTCCATGAATGAGAGAAGTAGAGGAGGAAGCAGGTAAACTTTCATACCCTGAAATATACACCCACGCACCCCGCGATATCAATTCCCAAATCCTCTCTCCATCTGCCTCTATAAGGTCTTGGACATAGGTTCTTTTTACTCCTTCAGGACCATCCCGTGAACAAGCTACGCGATACACGAGTTTGTTTTCTTTGGCGTATGCTTTCCACTCTTCGCCGTAGTGCTGGTCCTTTGAGGCAGACCGACAGCCAAAATACAGCGTGTTACCTGATGTTATGGGTGTTGGGTGTAGATAGCTAATGGAAGAGACCTGTAAAACATACGGTTTATGCCAGTAAAGATACGTTCTTCAATTAAGGATCGCATAGGTGCGACACCAGTGCCTGGACCTATGCATATGATATCTGTTTTTTGGTCCGGGAGGTTGATAAATCCGCGACGCAGGCCAATGGTCAACGTATGGCCTAGGCAACAATGAAGCACAATTCAACAGAAAGCTCAACGTTAGCATACCTGGTTGCAAGGCGGAGAGGTACGAGGTGCATATTCCCCGGCGAGGGATTTTTAAGCGGGTGCGATACTTGACGATGGCGATACAGAGTTGTATCTCACGAGGATGCATCTAGGTGGAAGTTATGGGCCAACTTTGCTAAGCAGACATCTGAAGTTACCTTGACTGAGCTGGCGATCGAGAACTCTCGCGGTCTAAGTGGTGGGAATATGTCGAATATGTATGGTAAGGGTATCTTGGACCCACGGAACTCAGTAAGCACTTCTTGGATTGTGCGCCTGACGCGTTGGCAATAATCGTATAACTCGTCCTGCCAGTGAGTTCAACATCGACCAATGGGTATTGTAGGAAATGCTGACAGCCGTATCAACCGAAAGGAATTCGTCCAGCTTCTCCGATTCTTGTTCATCCGTATTGAAATAACGGAGGTACTGAAAGAAAGTTCGGCGGGGGACAGCTTTGAAGTCGAGATACCGTGTGAAGATGGTTCGAAGGCTTGCACAGCGAGGTATGTGGTTAGGCATAGTCTGATCTGTTGTTGCATTAGGACCACGTAGAAATAAGCGAATGAGGCTCACCCTTTTCGACGTGTTCTAAAGTGTAGACTTCATCAGCTAGATTTCCCCAACCCATGGACGACAGAAACTCTTCGACATCATCATATGGCTGTAAAGGATGGATAACTGCAACATCCCCGGGAGTGTACCTGGTATAATATGAGACTTGGCATACGACAGCGGAAGGAGTACATACTGTATATCTTCTTCGAAGGAGAACTGGAAATGGCGAACATCCTGGTACCAATCATCTGCCGTTATTCGCTTGTTACACTTGAGCGTAGCAAGATGGTAGACCGCATCCTGGACTAACGGATCCATAGACTCTTCTTCACTGGACTTTGTCATCGCCATTCTCGGAGGAGGGACGGTGTCCAGAGGTAGTTTGCTCGTTCCCTCTGCCAAGGGAAACAGCTGCGCCAGAACATCCAACAAGCCTTCCACCCACGGTACCAGAACACCATCCGTCCTACCTTCCTTGTTTCAACCCTTCATACATTATGTCAAGAAAGGTAACGCACCCAAGCATATGCTGATCGTCGCCTTCACCTCTTTCATATATCTCGGTTGCCCCAAGTCCTTTCATCCTGCGGGAAAGCTTCTTCGCCGGCCAGCAAAAACGCTCATACGCAGAATCCCCCAAGCCAAAGACAGTGAAATGTATGTCTTCGAATAAATCTGCGGGGAGGTCCGAGCGTAGGAGCATATTCCATAGGGAGGTCATTGACCGCGGTTCGACACCAGACCCAGTGGTAGCTATCACAAAGATAATGAGACTTTCATTTATGAGATCGTCCTAATAAAGTTTTAGTACGGAAGAGTTTTAGGAAAGTAGGAAACGCACAGGAAGATATGTTTCCACATCCTGTACTCGACATCGGAGATCAATGCGTCTACAATGGCGGGCAATGTTGTCTGCTGTCTCCTGGGCATTTCCCGACTCCGTAGCGTAGAGGATCAAGGGCCTCTCATACTCGCCCATCGCGGATGATGGGGGTTATCAGATAAGAGAGCCACGTGCTCAAAAATATCACTGATACTCTTTGATACTCCTGCTTGTCCTGCCCGCTTCAGCGATTCAAAGTTGGAAAATAACATCGCCAAAATAATGATTTGAACAAAACGCTATGAGAAGAAATATCTCATAGACACAAATCAACCGGGTATATTGACTATATTATATACAACACCTTACTCGCATCTTCACCGGAGCCATCAAATGTTGTTTGTCCAGCAGCGTAGCGTTTGGGGCTCCGATAGCGAACAAAACAGAACAATCACCTCACCTAACTCAATGGTTACAATATGTACGAGGTCAAAAAAGAAGGAATAAGATAGAAAAGAGGGTACGGTGCAGATCATATTCACATGTTCTTGCCACTGTTGTTGTCGTCTTCCCATGTAGCCCCATAGGCACCTATACAAGCCCATTAGCGACTGTATTCCAATGTATTACACAGTATGCTCACCTCGGGAAGGACTCATCGCACCAGGACCTGCGGGAACCAATGTTCTTGCTGCAGCTGCACTTGGGTATTGGACGCCGCCGGCAGGAATCATAACGGTAGGACTTCCATTCGTCTTCCGTCTCTCAGCATAAGCGCGTAACATATCATCCGGACTCATGGCATTCGAAGGCGAGCTGCCGAAACCGCTGAACATTCCGTTATTGGGCGTGTGAGACGAAGGGAAGGATATCGTATTCGTAGCCGAATCAGGGGAAGTGGCATCAAAGAGGGTCTCGTTGTGGGGCTGGCTGTAGTGATCATCGTGTAGCTTGGCAGCGGGAGGTGGGACAATGAATTGCGATCCAATGTCGCCAGGATCGGCGTCGGAAGCGACGTACGTAGCGGAGTCGGCTTGCGAAATTGACCGGATCACTGTGAGGAATACAAGTCAGTACGCCGCCCCACAGAACAAAAAAAAAACCAGACACGTACTGCTAATAGCCGGGCTCAGTTCCTCATCCATGCTGGCCCTTACCGAAATATCTCCGTTAGCAACACGAGCTCTGATAGCTTCGATAGTCAGACTCTCGGGTCCCTGAGTCTGAGTCGGGCTCATCGAGCGATCCGTCAATCCTTCGTCACTATTGTGGGTAGGTATAGGAGGGACGAAGGAATGGTGGAACGCGCGGCTGTGTCCAGCAGTTGAACGCCTTACTTCACCCGATGGCCTAGTACCTTCAGCAAATGATACACGGCTAACCCGATCAGCCGAAGTGAACGAGGACTTGGGTCGGCGCAACTGGGACATCTCTGGACCAACGGAAGTATTCTCGTGGGTATAGAAACTGGTGCCAACGCCAGCTTGCCCACCATCGGTAGTGTAGGTCGAACTGGGGCGAATACCACCGAAGCTGAACGAACTCGCCCTGTTGCCACCTGAGCCAGTTCCCGAGATCGCAATACTGTTGCGAATGGCGGCGGATGCACCAGCAGCAGACAAACTTTTCCAGTCCTGGCTGATGGTAGACATCCGCTTGTCGATGGCTTGGCTGAACCTCTTCCTCTTTTCTTGGCCCTTCATGCGTTGCCATTTGATCCATGCAGCAACGCAAAGGGCGGCGAAAAGCAGGGGCACGATAACCGCAGCTGCAATCTTCCCGCCCGACATCGACGAAGATTTGTTGTCGCCGGAGAGGGAACCGACTGTCTCGCCGCCCGAGTCAGTCTTCGACGTGTCGGCAGACTCAGGAGCGCCCGTCGAAGGCTCCGTGTAAGTCGCATTCCAGAGAGGACCGGCAGGAAGAGTGGCGAGGAAAGGTGCATCTCCTGAAGCGAGAATGGCAAGCTGCAGCTGGATGGTGCTCGTGTCGTTCCACCACCTCGGCTTCAGGGTGGCATTGTAGGTCCCGAGGCTGTTGGCGACGTTTTCCCAAACGTATATCCTGGGACTGGCCTGGGAAGGTGCGTACAGGTGAATGTCGATATTATCCGTATCCAAACAGGAGGGATCCCAAGAAATCGTGGTCGGTTCAAGTGAATTTACAACGGCGCCCTTGGCCGGGGACTTGTAGAAACCGCCGGTGGAGCAGGCTGCGCATCTGTTAATATCGCTTTACGGTACAACAAGATGGAAAAAAAACGCACTATCGCTGGCCCTTTTTCTATGTTTTGCACCAGCATGACCAATCCTGAAGGGCAGCGAACCTCCCATCTTCTAATCTCCTCTATTTTCTGTAGTAAAAGAGCGTTAAAAAATCGGTCCAAGGAAGGGCGGCTGGTCGGGTAGGGAGAAATGTGAGGGAAAACGGGAGAAAGAAGGGATGAAGGTAGGACGCCAATCCGAAACACAAGTGACCGTTAGGAGGTTGCCAAGGGCGAGGCGGCTCCATTTGGCAGGTGACCTTCCAATTGCGGCGCGGACCGGGGCTCCGGCAGATAATTTTACTCGACTTTTTTGTGATCCTTGGTGTTATTAGAACAGATTGTTTATCACATATGCAGTACTATATACTAACTCTGGTCGTCAAGAGAGCTCAAAAGTCAGTAAAGATGAGTACCGAAAAGATGGATCATTCAATCTCACGTGGGAGTAATTCAAATATAAATGACACTGACAGCAGAAACAAGATCTGCCGGCCGGCCAAGAACAAGAACATCATTGTGTGACTGATTGACGACGAGCAGATTGATATCTAAAATCAATCAACAGAATCTATATCTCTATTTGCAGAAAGTTATTTAAAGAGGAATAATATAGTACTTTGCTCGACAAACCAGGTGACATTAGCTTGACGGTGCTATTGGCTAACGTTCGCAGCAACGTATGTATAGCTACAACCGAATAAAGATAGTCTATCATCTCAAGAGAAAACACGATAGCGCTAACAAGAAAAGCAGAAAGAAACAAAACCGGATACCGTAAGGATATCGATACACAATTATATTTAACATTATGACCATGTCCTTCTCTTACTTGGGCTGTTCCGGAACGACTGGTGCATCCACGGGCACGCCAGTGCCATTTAGTCTGGCAAAGAATGTATCCCACTGGCCTGTAATGAACCATGAGCACAAATACGTTTTGACGACTGAATATGCTTACCCCAATCGAACATCCCGCCTGGAATTCCTTCGAGCAATCCAGTATCAGTCAATGCCATCTCTTGAACCGTCCCGCTCATATCCAAGGAATTGATCACTTGGTTTAAGCCTCCCTTGGACACATAATTCATCGCAGGGTTCACGTTAATGCCTAATGATCCAAAGTCGCTGGGTGCTGGGGCGGTCACAAATGAGCTCATCTCCATTCCATTTTGAGTTGAAGACGTCGACGGGGAAGCAATAGGGTTCGATCCGTCCCTAGCGACAAATACACCACCACCGGGACGAGATGGATCGGGTTTGTAGTCGAGTCCTTCGGGCGCTTTTTTGCCGGTAACTCCACCCGTTGGATTGAGTACTGGAGGACCACCAACAGCGAGATCATCACCTTGAGTCGCTTCGTACAAGAGTCCGATTATCTCAGCGGTCTATAGGTGTTATAGTTAGAACCCGCCGCAGAAGTAAAGTATAATCAGATTACCTTTCTCCTGGTACTCATGTGATCAGGACTCAGGCTCGCTTCCCACCTCCTCACACAGTCCCTAAGCTTCCTTAGTTTCCCCATTGCATCCCCGTCCCTCCTCCTTGCCCACGTATGGTACTGGACAAGCGCGCAGCTCGTAGCACCATAGGCTATGAGTAGCCAAACATCGTATACGCCCTCATTCGCATCCAGCCAGTCAATAGACTCTCCGGTGAGTGTAACAAGTGCGCTCCATTGCTCGACAGTCAACCCGAATTTGAGATGTGACGGACAAGAATAAGAGATCCGCATGAAGACTCGCCAGAAAATCATGCAAACACATGTGTACAGAAGGTGAAGGATACCTGAACGAAGAAAAGGAATCAATGTCATGCATAAGGTTGTAGATTATCATTGACTGACCAGAAGTTAACGAACTTGCCTCTCCTCTGAACCTCAAGCTTTCCGGAAGGTTTGCCTTCCACGCCTCGATGTCAGCCAAGAGTTTCTCGAGCATCTCATCAGTTGTGAAAGTCAATCCACTCGGGGTGTATATGGTCTTGAGAACTCGTCCAAGTACAACACTGAGGCGAACGAGTTCATCCATATACATATCACCTACGGTACCACCGCTCGGCAATCGCGCATCGCAATCTTGGACGTCAATCATGTGCGGATGTCCGTAAGTTAAGGACAACCACCCTGTATAACATCAGCCCAAAGTTTAGTGATATGAAGTCCAAAAATACGTACGATCACTAATCACACATGCACCCCAGAGTCTGCGTCGCAGTTCGATGTCTTGCATAACGGTCTCCGCGCGATGTAAACCGAGATCCTGGGCCATGCGTATCGCGCTTCCCAGGCGAACCCACAAGGCCGAGAGAGCATTAGGTACAAACTGTGAGTGACAATCACCAGTCATGCACAAAATGAGCAGACTCTGGACGTTGACGATTGATGCGGTAGAGAGAACATCATCGGCCCTGATTAGAGCATTGACGGTGTAACGAATCGAATCGAAAACGCCTTGAGGAACTTCTCTCCTGGCAGCAGCGACTAGGCACATGGAGTAGAGGAGGATAGGCGGGGGCGGCGAAGAAGCAAGGAACTCTTTCTTTGTTACTATGGGCAGTAGCGGGGCAACATATTCGAAATACGCGTTGACAAGCTGCTGGATGAGGTCTGGTTCAATATGGGTGTCCTTGCCCGGAAGCGACCCGCCCCGAGGGTCGACGGCGGGGGGCTTGTGCTGAACGATAATCCTGTCGCCTGATTCACTGATTTCGAAGGTGTGTTGGTAGCGAAGGTCGTAAGATTCGTAAGATCTTGGAGGCACGGTAGCTGTAGAATGAAGCAGATGATTGACAGAGGTAGGACCTTGTTCGATTAGCATTCACCAGACAGGACAAAACTTTACTCACCGAAGACAGCGACATCTTTGCCCGCAGACGCGCCGGCCTTGTCCTTGTCCTGGTGCTCGTCTTCGGCGATTTTCTTCTTCTTGAAACGCGTCTCGGTGATGGGCAAGAAGAAGGTGCACTCGAAGCCGTACTGTTTGCAGTGCTGACAGATGATGGGCTCGCTATCGGCAAGGACATCACAACGAATTTTGCGACTCCTGCAAGAATCGCAAGCGCGGGCAGTTTTGGTTCGTTTTTTCATATCCACAGCCGAGGTAGGGCGAGCGGCATCGTCATCGGTGTCATCGTCCTTGCCGCCGCGCTCCGGTTTGCGCTTGCGCTTGCCAGACGAGGAGGTCGACGGCTGATCTGCCGTCTGGGGCGGCGGCGGCGGCTGTTGGTACATCACGACTGGCTGGACGGGATGCTGGCCGACAACGGGCTGGGGATATTGGCCATACTGGTAAGGATATGGGGGCATGTGGTAAGGGTAAGCATTGGGAGGGGGAGAGGTGTGATATTGAGGGTAGGAAGAAGGATAGGACGCCGGGTTCATGATGAAGGGGGTCGGATAATGAGGTGGTTGCGGCGGGGGAGGTGCCGGCGTCGGCTGCGTTGAGCGTTTCTGCCGACCTTTTTTCGGGGCCTCCTTTGTCGGCTGTGGTGTCGGCGGCTCTGCAGGAGGAGATGGCATCCTACTCATGCCTTATATACCCAGTCCCGCTTATTCAGATTCTTGACTTTGCCTCCGTGTCTCTCCCTTTGGCCTAGCTGCTCCCAGTCATCCATCTGTATGTATCCAAGAAATAGCGGGCTTACCAGTTCTCTCGCTCGTGCTACCGCCCTGGGGTCGCTATATCGCGCTGTGGTCAACAGTGGGCAGCACAAACCTCTGCCGGGTAGTTTTAAAACTCCGACTCGCTCCGACAGCCGCCTTGCTCCACCTCATGACTAATCCGCCCGTTTCCATTTCGGCCCATCGCTGCCTTGGCACTTCCGGCAACGCTGCTTCAAACTTTCAAACATCTCATTCTCGTGCCGGCGGCCTCTCTCACAGTCCTGTAAACCTCCCCTTGAAGACCGAATATACCGCTGGGTTCCTTCGAAGCGGTGCGACCTCATGATTGTGGAGTATCATCATTCAAATTTTCCGTAAACAATATATCATGTCATCGTAAACTGTAAGAAGCGCAGCCATGCGCTTCCACGGATGTAAGTAATGACGCTATGACTAAGAATAAGCTGCCCCTATAGTATTATTATCAAGAGGGTACGCAATTCCAGAGTAGAGCATCCCGTTCACCCCATACTCGATCTTGGTTAGTATGCACTTTATCGAGCGCTGAGCCTCGGCAAGTTTAGGATTCAGGGATCCATAGTAGGAGCTATCTACTCCTCAAATATGTCTTCACACGACCGCTTAATCCGTTCAACCATCATACCACGACTTTCCCACAGAGTCTGTAGTTGCATGCACCTTGACCGGACCGGGTCATCATGTCTGCACTGTACAATTGTGACTCCTACTAACCTTCTCTACCTATTTTGCCTTGAATCGATTCAATCCGCGCCACACAGGTGACACTACTTAAGCTACAGAAAAACCATCTGCAACATTCAAGATCTGCCTATCGATCTCACAGTGTCTCTAAGCCCCTTACTCATATCACTAGCGCAAGGACACACTTAAGGCTAGCGTTTGAACACAGGCCCCGAGGAGGCCTAGGATGATATTTGAATGCTTTTACCGGAGGCCGGAGTGAGGAACATCGAAGAGGCCATAGGTACACTGTCAGTAGCGGGCTGAAGGTTCACAAACGCGTTGAAGATTTTTCCGCCCCTCCTCGCTTGTTCAAAATAGATTAGCATCGATACGGTTATTTATTTTTCAGCGGCACTCACGGAATTTTCAGTTAGCCATGTGGACAATACACAGGAACACAACTTCAGAGCATGTTGGCGACGGATTATTTGTAATCATGAGCGCTCACCGATATCATTCTCCAGCGGTCGGCGGTCGCCTGCGCCTCTAGGATTCGCATGCGTAGCCGAGGGGTAGGCCTGTCCTTTGGAGTAATAGCGACCCAGCCCCTTTACGACACGCTGCATCTAACGAATTTGGGCGCTTCGTCAGTTAAAAAATATCGAAACATGTGAGACCCTAGTGTGGTAAACATCGACCTATTTCGCAGCTAGAATTGTTCCTCAAAGAGCCTCTCGCTGTGCAGCTGATTACCACCGTAATCGGCACCACGCTACCGGGTCTGTCCTGCCCGGCCATGAACTTGTACGTGCTTCCGAGGCGTGGTTGAATCTCAGAGGAACGACCTCATGGCCTGTGGAACCATCATTCAATTTTCTCGTAAACAGATCGTGACATTCGTAAACTGTAAGAAGCGCGGACAAACGCTTGAACGGATGTTAGCAATGACGAGACTATGACCTAAGAATGTAGAACAAATACCTTGGATACCGAGGAGTGCTAGCTAACCTCCCAGCCAGAGCAGTCTCTTTACCCCATATTCCATCTTGGTATACATGCTCGTCATTCGCTGAGCCTCTGCAAGACTTACCACGTCTCCCTCTCTCACGAATCCACTATCTACTCCGCCAACATCTTCACACGCCCGCTTGATTCGCTCAACCACCATATTCACGGCTTCTCGACAGCTCCCCGCCATCTCGACCTCTTCACTGCTTGCGCTCTGCGATCGCGACCGGGTAGGATCGATAGGCAGCATCTTGAATGCCGCGAATGTTTTCTCCGTATCATTTGCATGCTCGTTCCCTAAAATTGAGCTTAGAGTTACCCGGTCTGCCCTCCCTGGCCCTACGGTCATGGACTTGTACTTGCTCCCAAACGAGGATATGTTGGACTTGAGAGGCGGCGAAATCGCCAACAGGTCCATCGAGTTCCTCATCGAGTAGCTCGTCACGCGTGTGATCTCCCGACTGTTCAGCCATTCGATCACAAATCCTGCATTCTGTTCTGGATCCCTGCTCGCCTCTTCTAATGGGGACAGTATGTAGGCGCCTAAGAGAGTATCCATGTACTCAGTATACCACATAGTATGCAATCACCGTGGAATCCCACTCGCCTTTTGTAATGCCAGTAATGTCACCCAACGGTACACGTGTATATTTCTTTACCTTCTGTAGGGTATAATCATAACTCTGTTCGACCAGTCAGAAAATGCACTCGTTCACCAAACGCAAGGGCATAACACGTACGATAATAAAAATAGCTCTTGCAGTCTACACACAGAGGTCCCATCAGCACGAGAAAGAGACAGAGCGGATGCCGATAAAACAAATTTAAGAAGAGACCATTCAAGGATCTACTAGCCTCCGAAAACAGAGAAAAATGTACATCCACTCACCAAAAGTAACACCTTCTCTTCCCACTTATCTCCAACTTTTACGGCCATTTCCTCCGGTGCAAACATGGTCCACCCAGCCAATAAACTCTCGCCTTCTTCCAAAACTCTCGCCACACTGGTAGCTACAGCCTCCGCTCTGATATTCGAGAGCCGTATCAAGTCTCTCGGATCTGTCGACTGTAGTTTCAACAAAAATTCGCTGAACACGCTAAGCGTTCGATGCCCAAGCACGAAATCAATCACAGCCTGACAGAACCAGTCGCTGAACGTAGACGTGTACATTCTACAAGAACCCGACATTAAAATTAGAGCAGCAGAGACCAGGATCGCTTACCGAGCCAGTGAATTCACACCATCGTTGAGTAGCCCACTCAAATCACGTTTTCCGGTTCTATTCAATTGTAATCATATCAACCGACCCGGAAACGGCAAAATACCGGAACGACTATACCTTGTGAAATCGCCCTATCATCCCCGAAAGCTTTAGCAATTGACACGACAAATAATAGAATGCAATTACCTTCAACGCCGATGTGCCCGCGCTATTCATGTAACGCATCTTAATACTAGATCACACCGAGCCCTGAGATTAGACTCACTACGCGCGGCTTATAGCATCTCCGTTGTTGGCCCAGACATCATTAAACACTAGATCATTATCCCCCGTCCCACCGACCAACGCCACCGCCCTGAGCTGCGTCTGCAGCACATGACGCGCAAAGGCGCTTTGGACTACATTTGTACGGTCAAGGCAATCAATGCAATTCACTCTGAAGGCGCCTTTCTGCGTCGAGAGTACACTGTCATCCGAAATCCACAAGAATCTGGTCAATTGGCCGTCAGAATGACGGGCGGAGAATCGAAAACGGAGTCTCACCCCTGGTGCTCGAACGTCCTGTCCATCTTCTCGATGAGCTTCGAGATGTTTTCGTACCTACGGACAGATGATCAGGATCCATGAATTGTGAAGGCTGTGAGCTTACTTCATCCCTTTAGTTTCGACGTGAAAATCATACTCATGATACCTGCCCCACCATAAGCCAAAAGATCTGAGAGTTCAGGGTGGCACGCACTGTACATCAGGCAAGGCTAACTCCGTCATACAGTCTCTGTACCCCTGTGTGACGGCTGCTTCTTTACCGTGCTGTTCCGCGAGGTTCACTACTGTCTATAGGCAACCCATCAAAATAGAGTTCTCATCAAGGAAAACAGAAATATTCCTACGTGAGGCCCATAAATAGGCACCGTTCTCCCAAAATGCCTCTTCATGGCATCGAGATTCTGCTCATGGGTCCGGTCTGCAGCGAGTACAGGTGGGGGCTTCAAACCATAGCCAGTTTGCGTCCAGTAAAGGGGTACTGTAAGATAGTTAACGTGGCAGTAAACGGATGGCCGAGTTGGACTGACTAGAGCCTCGAATCTGCACGTAACTGAACATATTCGCCTTCCCTTCTCTCTATAGAGGTAGCTAAGTTTGAGCGTGGTCGAAAAATAACGAAGCACCTACCACGACTCGCATTATGGTCTCGGTCTCCACAAAATTAGCCACATGGGCCTCGTCGTCCACTCCCCGCCGTTGGTACCTTAATCCCGCTCTGTCTCTCGACCGCCTGGATATGAGGACATAGTCAACAGGGACCGGATCCTCAGCACCATCTTCTGGTATATCAAATGCCGATATTTGGCAGTAGCCTTGCATGATAGGCAAAACATATGGGTGCAACTGAAATATATTTAACTGAGCATGAATCAAGGCAGAGAATGATGACAAACCCCAGCATCAATGAATGGTTTTGCCAACCACTCATTCCACCAATACTTCCTATCCACCCTTCGCCAAAGCGGCAGCGTTGGGTTTGGCTCGGAGACATTTCCGGTATTGTCCACTTTATGAGATGAGAAGACGTTAAGGTCTGCCAGCAAGAAACTTTGCCTCTGCGTCTTGGCAATCAGGTCGCGTTTATGTTGCATGGATCGTGTTATGTCAAAGTTGTATGCAAAGAACATCCCGCCTTTCGTGAACTCCTTTACGCACTCTCTGATAATCTTTCTCTCCAGCTCCGAGTGTCGTTCTTCGGGTGAGATGGGTTCGGGAGCCACGAGACTAGCTAACAGTTCCTCGGGATCTCCGTCTTCTAAAATGTCCTTCTCGCATTGAGGACTGGGGTTCAAAATACCGTCGCTTGTTTGCTTCAAGCCCTTTGTACCACCAGGAGACAATCGGTTCCAAAACGACAGTCGTGAAGCCAGGGCCTTAATTACAGGAGACGCTGTAGATAATTCTGATGATATTGACGACGCGTCAGATGGAGAGCGTGAACGTGGAGTTAGTTCGTCTGCGTTCGAATCATAATCAGAAACTGGAATAGGTGTTGGTGCAAATTGAATACGAGGGCTTGGTTTAGGAATGGTAGGATCTGAGGATGAGGGTGGCAAATCGCCTGCTGGATCGGTGGGTCGTGGGGAAGAAACCGTATCCAGGGTACGACTGGTCGGGAGATGGCTCAGATTTACGCGTGATGCAAGGGTTGCAATCCTTTCACGAGCACCCTCTTCATGGAGTGGTATCGCCATGACGCCCTTGACGCCATATATCGAATGGCTTTCCTCAAATACTGGAAAACATTATTCTCCGGTCATTAACGAAGAATGGACGCGCTCACGGCTTCCAATGTCTGTCTTGGCCGTAATGACCAGTAGATACGACGCTGGCACATTGTAAGTGAAGCATTAGAAGCGAAGGTAGGAGCACGCACATGAAAAGAGCTCAAGGATACCGACGATACCGTAGACGACGATGTAACCTTCCCACTCCCCGACCACAGCTATCTCCTCGATTTTTCCACCTCGACCCCAGGCAATCTTGGCGCCATGGATAGAGGATACCCCTGCGCCAGATTCATAGGGTCTCATCAACAGACCTTCCTTTGTCGCTAGAAGTGCTATATGTTCATATGGAGCTGGATGAGGAACTGGTGGGACGACATATTTCGGTTGCAAGTGAGGATGAGGCAAGGTCGTAGGGACCGCAGCGGGAGCTGGAGCAGAAGCGGTATCTGTACGATTTGGAGACCTGCTGAAGAAACGTTTCATCTTGCCTCGCCGTCGTCGTCGTCGACGACGAGAAAGATACTATCCGGTTCCCCTGAACGTCAGTGGATAGACGTCACTTTGACCAATTTGGGCTGACTACGGCATTTATTTATGTAAATAATTATTTTCCATAGTAGAGAAACATCCAACCACTAAAGTTAAGTACTCCATCATCATCAATGCCGGTGTCCCCACATTCCTTATCGTTCTCGCCGCCCGGAACACCGTCGTCGACGAAGCGCACGTCGCTCAGCCAGCTTCCGCTGCCGTCTACAATGACCGCAGCGCCCGGGGCCCGACGGACTCATCTCCCGGGTATCAACCCTTCCGCCTCCTTCTTCCGTCCCTCCCGTCCGTCCTTTTCGCGGCCGTCGTCGTCGTCGTCGCAGCCAGACGAGCACCCGTATGACTCCGATTCTTTCCCACTTAAGCGGCTCCACCCACTCGATGAGGACGACGACCACCCGCCATTCCGCCCGACGTCCAAGTCATCTTCCGTCTCTTCGCCGAGCCCAGTTCCTTCCACTTTCAACCCGACGCCACCCCCGCTCCCTCTCAACTCAATTGTCGCGACTGACCCCCTGACTCACCGTCCAATTCGGCGATACGCGCAGCACCCTTCTCGCAATCGGTTTTTCTTGCATGGTCGGCTTCTGACCAGTGGCGATACACCTTGGGCATTCGCCGCTGCCCTATGTATAGTGTTCGGCATAACTGGAGCCTTCTTCAGCTCGACCGCTGTCTGGTGGTGGCACAACGAAGGTCCAGGAGGCATCGTGCTGGTGGTGATAGCTGCGTACCTCTCCCTTGTGACGATTGTCAGTATGCTCGTAACGGCATTCAGTGACCCGGGCATATTGCCTAGAGGTCTGGATGAAGACCCACCGTATCAACAAGTGGAGAGTGGAGATGGCGCGCGCGCACCAATGCCGAGAATATTAAAAGTTAGAGCAGATGTGTATGTCCTCCAAACTGTTTCTTAACACGTCTCACGACTTTCCCTCAGCGTACGCGTCAAATATTGTACCACGTGCCGTACATACCGTCCACCACGATCTACTCATTGCAAGCTATGCGATAATTGCATCGACGACTGCGATCATCACTGCCAGTGGGTGAATAACTGCGTCGGTCGCCGCAATTATACATCTTTCTTCACTCTTCTTCTTGGCGCCGCCACGACTCTCATCATCGTCATAATATCTTCCGCCCTGCATCTCTTCTTCCTCACCCAGCGCAATGACATCGATTTCCGGACGGCCGTGAGCCACGGACAGGGTACAGGAAGCGCAGTGGCCTTTTGTTTGAGCATCGCTGTCATTTGGCCTGTCGGCGCGCTGCTAACGTACCATATGCGCCTGCTGCTGCTCAATATCACGACAATAGAGCAGATACGAAACCAGGCCCTCAAAACACTCGTTGCTGGACCTGCACCTCCGAATCCGTTCTCGCATGGCTCATGGAGAAGAAATATTGTTGCCGTGCTTTGTAGACCCAGAGGATATTCCTGGCTTGATCCCACGGGAGTAGTATTAGAGGATAGGAGAGAGGTTAATCCTGGTATGACTATGGGGATGGATGTCGTCTAATTCGCTCCTTGATCATTTTGTTTATCCATCACTTGTATTCGGGTTCTAGGGTTTATTTTACTTGCGATTGATGCTTTTTCCACAAGTGCATCTCGTGCCAGTGTGTACTCGCCGGCTTGTTCAGAAGGTTAGCAGCGAGTGCTAGGGTGGACTTGCGCACCATACAGGCGACTGAACATGCCTGAATAGAGTGTTCGTCAATTTCCTCTCACTTGGCTCGATACTACTCATGTTTGGGGCTAGCGATCGGGGTGCCGCCGTTGGTGTTTGCAGTTGGTAGTTGTTGCGCTGGCTACCTTCCTGCTCTCTATCATAGCTAGAGACTTATCTTTGAAGAGTTGTTTTCCTCTAGTGCTTGACTATATATAATCCTGCCTCATTTCGAGGCTGTAATGATGTTTTACTCTATCTTTTTAATGAAATGAAATGGCCAGTCTCCAGTCCTGAGAAGAAAATTTGCCTTAAATTTCTCTGAATTCGGAAGTTCGACGATTGTTACTCTCAAGCGCAATCGAATTTAAAGGTGCCGACAGCCAGTCAACGCTGATTAGTGAGGCCTAGAAACCAAATGTATCCCATGTTTTTATCCAACTGAACGGCAATGGAACGGCAGTGGCTTGATGTGGCTGTGCCTCGGGCATCATAAAGGTGCACAGGGCGCCGTTTTTCACTACCCTCTTTGACTTTTGGTTTCTGACACTCAGAATTCGCAGGTAGCTCTGTAAAACATCCCTCCTTTCCCCTTCTCTCTCTCTCTTTTTTACTTATTCTTATGAATTTTATTCTATTTTATTCCCAACTTTTTACAAAATTTAAAAAAGCGATCGATCGATGATTTGACCCTGTATGGATATTTCCGGTCCAATGTCAGCCTGAGAAATTTTTCATCCTTCTCTAACGCGTACGCCCACTTACGACCAAGGATCAATCGTGAGGTCAAATCCACCATCTTTTCATATACAGAAGACATTCGACTGCAATGGCTGACGAGCGCGGAAAAGCATTTCCTCTTGCTAATGCTGACTTGACGAACCAGGTGCGTATTCTTCATGCAATTGATAGATCGCGGCCTTACCGATGCCATAGATTCTTGACCTGGTTCAGCAGGCCACCGACTACAAGCAGCTCAAGAAAGGTGCCAACGAAGGTATACCTGTAGTGCTCCCGACGAACGTTCTTGTTCCTGACTTAGTTTTTCCTCAGCGACGAAAACTCTGAATCGGGGAATTTCTGAGTTCATCGTCTTGACTGCCGATACAGAGCCCTTGGAGATTTTGCTTCATCTTCCACTTTTGTGCGAAGAAAAGGTGTGTTTGTAATGTTTTTGTCTCGTCGTCGTAGATCTAAGGATATCTTCAGAACGTCCCATATGTGTTTGTCCCGTCAAAGGCAGCCTTAGGACGTGCTTGTGGGGTCACCAGACCGGTCATTGCTGTCAGTGTGCTCACAAATGAGCAGAGGGAGCTGGTCAGCCAGATCCAGACCATTAAATTTGCTATCGAAAAGCTTTTGGTGTAGATCTATTGTGTTTTTGTATGACAATAAGAGTTTTTGAAACAAGTCTTTCTTTGTCGGAAGTGAGAAGGACATTAAAAAGAGTGCTGCTTGCAATTGCAGTCGTCTGCGTTCGCACGTCCCTTTCGAAATTCTTGCGCTGACTAAGCACATTCTACCTCTCCCTTTCGCCAAGCTCAGCATGTCGGGCATTTGCAGGCCACGATTGGCGGAAGAGCGCAAGCAGTGGCGGAAAGACCACCCCTTTGTGTGTATCTCGCTGCGACTGGTCCTTCGCAGTGGTTGCTGACATCGGTCCAGGGTTTCTTTGCCAAACCTTCGAAGGCGTCCGATGGCTCCATGAATCTTATGGAATGGGAAGTCGGAATCCCAGGGAAATCTGGTGTACGTCGATACCTGCATTGCCCTCGTCAGCGTGCCACTTGTTGACTCGAATAACCTTAGACTGCGTGGGACGGAGGGTTGTTCAAACTAACTATGATTTTTCCCGAAGGTGTGTTCGTTTTTGCCACTTTATATCACCTGTGCTCATTCTCGTTGCCCGGCTCAGATTATCCCTCAAAGCCACCCAAATGTCCGTAGCATATCTTTCCTTTCTGCTGTCCTCTTACCTGTCACACAGGCAAATTTACACCGCCTTTGTTCCATCCGAATGTTTATCCCTCGGGAACAGTCTGCCTGTCGATCCTAGACGAGGAAAAGTCGTGGAAGCCAGCTATCACGATTAAACAGGTGCGGTCAATCGCTGGGGCGCCCAGATCCGTCTAATGCCTCTGTCTAGATTTTGCTAGGTATCCAGGATCTTCTTGATGATCCTAATGTAAATGACCCCGCTCAAAGCGAGGCATACACGATGTTCAAGTGCGTACTTGCCGTAATCCCTTGCTTGGGTTGTTGGCTGACTCAATCTCCGTCTACAGGAACGATAAGGTGGCCTATGAGTACGTATATAAACTTCCTTGGACTGGCATCCTGCTCACGTCTTGCAGGAAGAAGATTCGTCAGCAAGCTCGGGAGAATATACCCAAGTAGTTTCTTAGCTTTTCTCAACACGGGCCACCGAGGCCATGTGTGCTGTATTTTTGTTTCTAGTTTAATCAGTATAACATTACTGTACTGTACCATGTGTGCGCAACACTGCAAGGCTGGCAACGAGGATCGCACCTGGACGGGGCTGGTCCGGGTCGGTCCAGTAGCAACGCGTACTGATGGCTTCGCTCAAACTTTGTTCTTTGAGAAAATGTTACAAAAACGCGCCAGTATGTGCGCTCTTCAAAAAAACAAAAGAAAGTATCATTATTGGACCATTGTGGACGTCTAATTTGGGCGGGCCGGCCTCCTAATGCGTCACTCGTGTGACGAACGTTCCTTACGCTTAAGCCGTCAACGTCGTCCTCGACGACACCCTCCCTCCTTCTGCTGACATGTACGCCTCTCACAGGGACTACGATTCGCCGCCGCCAACGTCTCAATTTCGTCGGCCGTGGTCTCCTGAGCCTTTCGACCCGAATCCACGGACTGACCTCTATGATTCGGAGGTGAACTATTCTCGGTTCCCGACATACAACTTGTCGACGCAGAGGAGGGAGCCCAGCGTAGAGGCATTGGACCTGGCAGACTATGCTGCGACGCTGCGCAGGCAGCCAGATTACGACTTTAATGATGATTCGCACGATTACGACTATGATTCTATTCATCGGGGAGTACCCAGCCTGGTGTCTCGAGGGGAAACGCTCTCGTCCAATTCGCATGCATCTAGGTTTCGTGCATTTTCTTTACCACCGCCTCCGCCGACACAGCCTCGTATCGCAGACTCTGATCACGACATTGACACCTCCCGCTTTCCCGCCTTCACTCGACACTGGTACACCCCTCCGCCGCTAAATTCTCTGCCATTCGACGAAGACCCGTATATTCTGCCGCCCAAGCGAATATCACATAACGGGACTCCGTTCGACCCAGGCCACACCTACAACTCTTTCCCGACACATTCTACTCAGTATTCTACTCAATATGCTGGCTCAAATGCTCTTCCTTGGTCATCAGATCCGGATCCCCCGTCGTACCTAAACCCATCTCTCAAAGAAGAGCGCATACGAATGCTTGAGAGGGAGTTTGCGAATACTCCGAATGCTGCGCAGCAGGGAGAGGAGAAACCGCAAACTGGTATGGCAGATGGAAGAGGGAATCTGATTACACAAGGGCCGAGGAAACGTACAGCAACAAGAGTTTTTCAGGTGCTGTTATCCCTAGCTGCTGCTATCCCGGGGATATATGCCGCTGTGGTAGGTGAACTGTACTTGTCTCACGTTTCCCCTACTAATGGGAACTTAATTAGGCCATCAAAACGACAAGGACGCCCCCGCCAGCGGGTACTCCAGCTGCGTACGCTCTTTACGTTGTCTCCGTCGTGACATTTCTTCTGCTCTTCGGTTTGTTCGTCGTGCATCCGTGCATCAAGCGACCGAAGAAAGAACAAGGCGGTCCCGGAATTAACGGGATGATGGTGCTGCCGGTTGGCGGTAACGACAAGAAAAACAAGAAAAAGAAAGGGAAGAAGGGAGGGCCCCCGTCGCAGGATGTTCAGGTCAACCTCATAGTCGACCCGACGATGTTTCGACCACCCCAAGAGGAGACTTCTGATTCAGAAGACGACGCTACACGGTGGGACGGGTCAACCGCCTCTTCACGTCGCAAGAAGAATGCAAAACCCGCTCGGAGGAGTGTATTTGCTGGGCTTCATATGGAGGCCGAATGGCGGCGGGCGCGGTCATGGGCTAAGAAAGTTGCCGTGGTCGACGTCTTTGGGCTTATCATATGGGGCGCCGTGTTCGTGGTTGTGCTGCTGGGCAAGAGGTGTCCAAGTGGAGACTACGAAGGGTGGTGCAATGCATACAACGTATCCAGCGCTGCCGCCTGCTTGCTGTGTGTGGCGTTTGGCGTCAGTGTCTTTTTCGATATCAAGGATTTACATGCGAGTAAGGTTTCCCCGAGGACGAGATGACTTTTCATGACTGTTATGTTAACGATTTTTTTGCTTGATTTATTGGATCATTTCTCTTGGTTGTTTGTTTTATTGCAGACACTTTTACGGACTTTCATGACGACTCACGCATCACACTACACATTATTTTTAATACTATCAAGACTGTAACAAAGCTCAATTGTATTCTTACATCTGCTATGCCAAATTGAGGGCTCGCTACTGATGCTTGTGGGTCGGTATCATGTTTACGGTGTTTCGTTTAACTTCAATGCCGATAGGAAGATGGCTTAAGGCTAAGTCACGTCTCTTGAACCTAGCTCGCTCAGTTATGCCGGCGTAAGATGTTGCTGTAATACGGTATGAGTACTTTGTGTATCGACCAATTTGCCGAAGTTCTCTTTCTCCGAAGGGCCTCGGCCTTTCCCCCTTCTTCGTATGCCGGGCCGTAGCTTGGACTCCAAGTTCATCCAACTCGCTGATGCTTCGATTTCCTCCTTCTTTACCACTGTACTTATGGCGATAGGCCGGTGACGCGCTCCGTTGAGAAAGCTGCGTTATAATTGGCTCTTTTGACATATACTCGTCAACGCGCAGTTAGGTATGGTTGAGGTAATTCACTATTTGAAGTCAAGCATGTATAACACAGTTAACGTTTCGTAGGACCAACAATACGTTTCAGGTCGTCGACATCTAGAATTGTGGTCCACCAACCCGACGAAGGCCGGGACGAAAAACGGTAGTTCAATACTCAGGCCGCACAGACGCCGTCCGTGATGCCGACGGGCAACATGAGAAACGTTCAAAAACGGACCATTGAGCGGCATTGGGCGTTACTAGTACGTAAGTAGCACCACCGAATTGGCATAACCATCTTGCGTAGATGCCGAGGTGAAGGAGGTGCAGAGAAGAATTTAACGCCGCTAATTCGTGTTACGACAGGACCTATTTATGTAAAAATTTGGTAGTCGGAGCGCAGAAAATTTTACGGTCTCAAGATATCGCAGCGACCCACAGTACATACCGCAGTGCCATCACCGTTGCCAGCAGCTGGACCAGGAGAGATTCAGATCTGAGAGACCTTCGCGCAGCTGTCACCGCGCTGCGGGTATTGCCGGTCCGAGGCGTATGTCGTAACCCCAGTTAACAAAATACTACTTTTCCTGTATTGTCTCAAGCTGAAGTTACAGAAGAACTCTGTGCATGACTCATGAGACAACAGCACAAAACCGACATGGCTGCCACCATAAATTTCAAGGACAAAGGAGTGGAAGGCCGGTAAGGAACAAACGTCGAAGACATCCGGCTAGAACCGAGTTTCGCACGTGGTCAGTGGCGTAAGGGCAAATCCTGTTCCAGGTTTCTCTCTCATCCCATACCCATGCTACGTCCAAGTGCATCATGCACCGTTGGCGAGGTAGCCTGTCCGTACCCACAGCTCTGCTCTGGCGTGCGTTTGTACACTCTCAATACCCTTTTCCTTTCGCATACCCTCGAACCACATCATTTTCTGGCATTTTTCCTGCGCGCCGCTCCGAGGGCACCGAGTTTTTTGTGCGTGGTGACGGCGGGTGGTCACTGATCTCGAAGAGCGGGAAAATGCTGTAGGTGACTTCATGATGCTCGTCGTCTCCTCTACCTGTTTCTTACATGCTCCCGACATTCCCAGGCTGATGCATCGTTGCAGTGGCACGCGGGCGCCCACTGTCCTAGAACGCGCGGTGTCTCGTCGATAGTGCCACGCTATCATGAGCTGCATCGCTGCATGACTTGTTTCGCTCAAGCACTTGCTCCCTAGGCTGATTGTCTTACTGACCTCTACGTTGGACGATTGCTCCGACTGAACGCCGCAGATGAATATCGCGATGACTCAGGGTTCTCAGGCTCTATCTGCTCCGTGGAGCTCTATCTCATGCCTTCTCCTGTCTATTCTCTTTGTCGGCTTCACCAGGTTCATTCACTTAAAAGGCCTCCTGACGACCATTACGGATCTAGCGCGACCTGGCCCGATGTACGCAATCGCCTGGGCGCAGACGTGGCTGTCCTTCTACTGAATGAGTATGCGAAGGGTTTGGATGTTTCTCATCTTTTCTTCACCGTGTTTGTACAGCGCGACTTTTTTCACAGGCTCGGCACGGGGCAAGTACCTGATCCTTAATGCTCAGTACCCTTCCCATAGAGCCCACCCGGGCCCTCCGCGATGTCATCGCGGTTCAAAAATACAATGGGCTTCCGGGATTTCTCTGGGTACCGGTCCTTCTCATCATATTTCGTTGATTGGAGGCGTCTTTGGGATTATCGCTCAGACTTTGACGGCATATTACAGCCATAGTACACATCCAGTATGTTGCTCTTCAATCATCTCATCACCCATCGTTCTGACCTTGAAAACAGTTGTACGCTTCCATTGTCACCGATCGGAGATAAAGAAAACTGACTATCGATTCGTATCTAGAGTCTCTTAGAAATATCTTTTGTAGAAGACCTTCTAGGTATGTTTATCTCCCCATCCAACATTCTTACGAGGTTTCTCAACGCCCCGTTAGCTATTTTACAAAATTTGTGCAAAGGCGCAGCATCTCATGTGACGTCATTGTTTGTGTAAGATAAGAATTTTCTGTGCCGAATCCGCCGAGCCGAACCCACCCAGTTCGGAAATCCGACAACGCCTCACGACGACGAAGGCGTGGCCAGTGTCATCGCCGACGACCTCAAACAATATTGTGTGGATTTTGCCCATACCATCCTCTGATTCCAACGCACTCGACCCAACACTCTCCATGATATGCCCCGTCCTCAACCACCGGTGCCATCCACGCTCAGGAATCGCAACCGGATTACGAACAAGAGCCGCCTCAGAGTCCACGTTGGAAATGTCGAGGCTGATCCGATTATCCCTGATGAAGACGATGAGAAGACCCGTATGCTTCAGAGCGTTGCAGGTGTCGACCAGGAGGATGCGAATGTGAGTGCTCGCCGTCAGCCAATCACAGACGTCCACACCGCCATCAAACGGTGGCAGTGCGATCCATGGATTTGCTGACTAATCGACTGCTTTAGGAACACCACTTGCAGCAAGTCCTCAGCGAGGCAGCACTGCGTCACCAGTCCTCTGTGCGGACCACTCGGGGCGCATCCGATAAGACCGCGACTCCCGTCGCATATATTCCGACACCTGACTCCACCGGAGTTGTCGATAATTACGAGACTCTTTATCCTTCTAATAAATGGAGGGATCCAGCCTCGCTTGTGTTCTCTTCGGAAACTGTTGAGGAGAAGTGCCAACTCGGACTCGCCCATGGATGCACCTACTATATGGATGAGCGGGACAAAGAGTGGCTGGATAAGAACAATGAGGAAGCCAGAGGTGAAGGAACTAGCACCCAAGCATCGCTTTCAGCCAGTGCGAGGACGTCCGCACGGAGTGCGAAGAGCAAAGGCAAGGAACCTGATACTGTAACTCCGGTTCATGTCGGAGAGGACCATTTTGAGTTGGTCATGGGATTGTTCGAGCTGATTACGCATGAGGAGACGGAGTACTTGCATCATGTACGCAGGAGATGCTTATATCGCACCGTCAGCTCACTAACTAGTCATACACAGAGTCTTAAAGAGGGAATGACTTTTCCGGAGTTCTCGAACTATCATGATACCTTCGCGAACCCCCTTCCGGCTTCGTTGTTTGCCAGATTTTTTGTCCCTCGGGGCATCCCCCACCTCTCCAGTTACTTCGTATGGCTCGACTGATATATCCATATTGGAAGGAGCGTAGAATTGAACGAGGTGGTCAACGAATTATACCCCAGCTCAACGTACGTCCCTTGTGATCTACTGGTTCTTCTTTTCACACCATCATTTTAGGGTGATGAGGCGGATACTTTGAACGAATCCTACATCTGCTTCCGTCGGCGAGAAGTAAAGGCTGTCCGTAAAACTCGCGCTTCACAAGCAAATTCCTCCGACAAGTTGGCTGCTTTGAATAGACAACTTTATGAACCCTTGGAAATTGCAAAGAGTATTATCAAACGAGAGTATACTAAATGCCAGTTGGGACAGCTTGGGTTGAACGTTTGGCAACGCCGGATTGCATTCGTTGATCTTAAACGTAGAAATCCTTCCCTCGATAGCGACACGTTGAATGAAGAGCTTCTAGTCGACAAAGAACCTCCTGCCAAGAAACCAGACCTGTTGGTGTTAGATTACATTACCTTCTGTTCACTAAACGAATTCATTTCTTTCTCTAGCCGCACACGGATACCGGTCAAGCCAGAGGTTCTTATACCCTCACCCCCTATCCGTACGGAACCGTCCATTCGTCCCAAAGACAGGTATGCCGCAATACACGCGAAGGTCGAGAATGCCTTGCAGAAGAGAAAGGAAAAAGATCATCAATGGGAAGACAGTATTGAGGTATAGTGTTTCCTTCCTTTTCTTCGACCATCGCTAATCAATAATTTAGAACTCATACGTCCCGCCATTTGTGTCCTTTCCTTCTCGAGTCTTCAGACATGTGGGACCTTCCGATGCTTCCAAGGGGCCATCAGCGTCCATGTTATCAGCTCCGAATTCAAACGCTGATTCGACACTGCGGCAATCGAGACCTGTTCGTCTACGTTTTGGTCGAGGCGGTCGCATGCATCTAGATCGACGTAGTACCGCCACTAGTTCGGTACCTCGACGTGAAAGTCCTACCGACTTAGATGCTATGGATGTCGACGTAGACACCGAACAGACGGAACGATTGCAAGAGCGTTGGCGATTCGACTCCGATGACGCACCATCGATTGGCACTTCGAGTCCTGAAGAGCAAGATCGACATCTCGTCGACGACTACGATCTCAAGTGAATATCTGTGACTGTTTGTCCTATGTTGAGGCTTACCTTTTTCTTAGATATATCCGGCATTCTATCCACCTATTGGCTGATGTAGACCAGAATCTCTTGACAGACCCCTCCATAACCAAGTACAATTCCGATGGTCGCAAAGAGGTCGTCATCCCCTTTAAGCTGGGCCTTGCCAATGCTATCGTTAGACGTGACATGGGCCCCAGACCTGGCCCACAGCCAATGATCTCCCACGCCGCTCAGCAAGCACAAGCTGTCGCCGCCGCACAGCAGGGTACGGTAATACCCATGCCAAACGGCACTCCCATATCTGCACAACACCAGGTGAAGATGTCCAGTGCTGGTCTAAGTCACCTGCGCATATCTTCTAGTAGCATACGCGCAGGATCGGCGATTCCTAATGGAATGCTCAGTGCCTCCCCTCCATTGTCTTCTCCATCTTCCGCCCTACAACTTTCTCCTCCTCTCAGTGCCACAAATGGCGTCGCCCGTGCTGCTATCAACATGCCGCATCTTGACGCTGTGAAGATCGAATCCGGATACTCCATACCGAACGGTGCAGTTATTCCGCAATCCTCCCCGCCTCCGCATTCGCAGGAAGCCATTCCCAATGTGCAAGAGGTCAATGTTAATGGCCAAGGAAACTTTGCTAAGCCTCAGGAGCCGCTTCATGTCCTGCATCCTGGGTACCATATCAACGGCTTCCCGGGCACTCCTCTTTCCAATCATTCGCAGTATATGAATGTGCAGACTGGACTGAGTGCCCAACAGATGCAAAATCTCAAATCAGCATTTGCCGCACCTAGTACCCAAGATATGACGGCTATCCAGATCAATGGTGTACGCCCTATTCCTGGTCCATATATGCACGTTGTACAACAGAACGTGAACTATAGTCAGGCCAACATCAGTAACATGAAGCTTCCGGCGGTGCGCCAACCGATGCAGTGGTCGCACGGAGCCAATGGGTCTCCGATGCTACGGCCTACGTCTATGGCTAATGGACTAGACGTCACAATGATTAATGGTTCCCTCTCGCCAAATTTAGCACAGGCTACACCTGCTCGTACGCCGTCTGCGAATGGGACGAGGATGGGTTTGCCCCGAAATATGTTGTCGCCTCATGTTCAGCATAGCAGCCCTTCGCCTATACCTTCGATCACACTTGCCCAATCTCCGCCTCGTCTACCCTCAACACCGACGATGGCAACAGCCCAGCCTGTAGGGACAACACAGGGCAGTTATTGATGTTTTTTTCGCGCTTTTTCGGGTTTCTGTACAGCTAGTATATCCCCTTCTCTTTCGTACTCTTTTGGTCGGCACGTCTGTTTTGTTCTTTATAATGACATAAATTACTTTCCCTCCTCGCGTCGTGTATTTTATCAGAGACTTATCATTGATTCTCTCGATAAGTGGAGGTCAGTTTTGTAGGCAGTTTCGATACAATCTTCGTAATGCACTGGTACTCTTATTGTGCTTGTGAATACTGTACTTTGGACCCGAATATTATGTGATTGCCAAACGGACATTCTGATGTTGGGTCATATGGTGCAGACCCAACTGTTTACAACAGTTGTGAAGTACGCCTGGACAGTCAATCCCGTATCGGTGGGTCTTGTCAAGCTTTCCCTCTTCCTTTTCTTTCACTGTCTCTTTTCAACCTATTTCCAGACCAACTCACAAGCATCAGTATAGCGAGCTCGCACTCACCACCTTTCAATCTTCGAAGATGACTGAAATTGCAACATTCTATTTTGCATACGGGAGCAACCTCTGGAGAGAGCAAATGAACCTTCGCTGCCCCGAGAATAACTTCTTGGGAGTTGGGTTGCTCAAGGAGTGGTAAGTAGTTCATATAGACAGTGCTGTCCTGATCGCCGCTCATCTCATCTCTCTCAGGCGGTGGATCATCAACAAGCGTGGTTATGCCAACATTGTCCCATCCAAAGAAGCTGGAGACGATGTTTACGGCTTTTTGTACAAGATCAATACGAAGGATGAGGATGTTCTGGACGTATACGAGGGCGTTCCCACCAGCTATCAGAAGAAGATCCTTCCCGTGACATTGCTTAGGACAGATGGCAAGGACGACAAAATCATACATTGCCTCGTATATGTGGATACGGAAAGGGTGTTGGATAGTATACCAAAGGACGAGTATATCGAACGAATGAACAAAGGCATCACAGATGCGGTGAAAGAAGGTGTTCCCAAAGATTACATTGACAAGTACCTGCGTCAATATATCCCAGACGAGCACTAGTGTAGAGGTATCAAAATTGTGCCTGCAGAACGATCAGTACGAACACATTGAGCTATCTCTTGGCAACTTTACTGACATGGGCAATCAACTGTGTCTTCCGCCACCCACGAAAGTCGCGCTGGGCATATCGGACATACCATATTCAACGTCCTTGGAATAGAAAGAGAGCCCATCGGAGGACATGAATGTGAAATGCTTTGATACACGAGATATGTCATCGATATCCAACTTCTCGGCAAAATTTACTGCAAGGATATAGGCATCTGAAGTTGGATATTAGCGGGGGCGCTCTATTTTTGAAGTCATACATACAAGCCTGGAACAGCAGAATGACGGTGTACCAGATGATCGGGAGCCCTTTCACGAAGGACCAACCCTTACTGCAGAACTGAATAGCGAACTCATCGAGGTCTCCTTGTATGCAGGACGCAATAGTCAACGAATCCACATGCCTGAACGTTGAGTACAATGTGAACGCAAATGCGCCGATTATTGCCACGTAATGAATCGCTACAAGCTTGCAATAGATGAAGGCGAAGTTGCGATTCTGGGAGATGCCTTCGGCGAACCTGATGTTACAATTAGATTCTGACTCTTAGAGGCTTTTGTAAGGAGTTCTACACGCACCCAAGGATGGAGAAAAGACCTAACAAAGAGAAGACAATAGCTTGAACGAACTGTGCGATTTCGTCTTGAAGTGGTAGTGGATGTGACGCTTGCACAGGGGTGTTGGTACTTTCAATATTACAAAGGAGAGATTAAATAACATCATACCCATGAGATTGATTTCCATCCAGCTACCTACAGCACCAGACGCTCCCAACATCAGTCCAACCAGGGAGAGTAACCAGACCCCCGACGCAAGTGGTAGGCACCCTAGAAAAGTACGGCACCGTATGAAAGCCATTCCTTTCAACCCAAGCTCCAGGCTGCACGCCGCTCAACTAGGAGCGACGAAAAGAAGAGAAAGAAGAGAAAGAAAGAGTCGTGAACAAGAAAGGAAAGACAGAGAGGAGGAAAATATATGGTATCCTTCCATGGAAGATCGGCCATCACGGTATCTATTGAAATATGGTAACTTGGGCACTTTCGAGGCTCACTGTTTCAGTTACTATCACGGAGAATATAAACGAATCTCTGGATGCACCAACCATCATTTACGGTTCCACGCGGAGGGGGAAAAATAGCTGGTTCCGGCTACTCGGACCGTTAATATGGCTGTATTTGCCTCCGACTTTCAGCCCAAGCAAACATCCAAACAACACGGCCGCGTCACCATTGGATTTAGCATACGTCTTCTCATCCCACCGTCATGAACACATTTGCGGAACGTTTCTCGACAACAGGTGCTCTTGCAGAGCTGCGACGGGCGCAGAAGGAGGTCGATGAAGAAGAATTTTCTGATGCTGCGTGGGGTTCTGAGGCCGGCTTTGGTAGCCTAGCAAAGGGTGTGCCCACTTTCAGTGTCCCGAATATTGCAGACGTGAGCAGGATGCATCGATATATACGAACCAGAGTGTTGACAATCATGTTACCAGCCAGCGGCCTTTCTAAGGCTACACACCGATGACCATGCCGATCCCACTTGCAAAATCAAGATATCTCACGGGACAACGACACTTGCTTTCAGATTCCAAGGAGGCGTCATTGTCGCAGTCGATTCTCGTGCTACTGCAGGCAGCTACGTCGGTGAGTATAAACTTCTTAATCTTTTCTTGGGTCTAATGGGTTATCAAGCCTCGGGAACGGTGAAAAAGGTCATTGAAATCAATCCTTACCTTCTGGGAACGATGGCCGGCGGTGCAGGTATGCTTTCAGTGTGTATACTACACACTTGGCTCATAGTCATTTAGCCGATTGTCAATACTGGGAAACATACCTTGGAATGCACTGTCGCCTTCACGAGCTTCGAAACCGGGAGCGCATATCCGTGTCTGCAGCAAGCAAATATCTAAGTAACCTCGTATACAGTTACAAGGGTATGGGGTTGAGTATGGTATGCACTATGATGCCTGCTCTTCATCAATTCTTAACTTTCCATCGCATATAGGGAACGATGATTTGTGGCTGGGACAAGACAGTACGTTCTTGGAATAAAACTTCGACGCTTTTCATATTTATGGCAGTATCTAGGGTCCGGCTGTGTTCTATGTTGACTCTGATGGTACACGCTTGAAGGGAGACCTGTTTTCGGTAGGATCTGGCAGTACGTTCGCGTACGGTGTGCTGGATCAGGGCTATCGCTGGGACTTGACAGATGAAGAAGCACAGGAACTCGGCAGGCGTAGCATCTATGCTGCTGGTCATCGAGACGCCTTCTCTGGAAACACCTGTAATCTCTACCACGTCAAAGAAGACGGATGGAAATTTATTGGTCTGTCCATCTCACTGTGGCAAGATCCGTTTACTGACATTGGTCGATTCCTCTCAGGCAACTACGATATATCCAAGATGCATTACGAGGGCCCGGGCAATGTACCCGGTGCTCCTGTTGGCGGATACGGATACGAGATGCGAGTTGAAGGGCTTAGTTCAGCGAATCCTCCTGTAGCAGCCCAGGCATAGATCATGGATGTGTATCATATATTATGAAAAACAAATTATATGTCAATCTTCTACGCTGGACGGGAGAAGTTAGCGCTAGTCATACAACGGTCATGAATTAATCCAGTTCCAGAATCGAAGGAAACGATTCGAAGAAACCCCTTCTACAAAGTTCTGCTCGTACCGATCTATTTGGGCGCGCTCCAGCTCGAAGAAAGTCACTTCGGAAGGTTTCCGCCACTGAAAGAAGAATGTTAGTTTACGAACGTGACCACAGAAAATGTACGGACTGGCGTTCGGTGATACACCTTCCATGCCACGAACAGGACCGGGCAGATTCCAATCATCGCATATGAGAAGATGAAAGTGGGTACGTCCCATCTGCCTTTGAGAAACACGGTATAGCCACCAACGAAGGCCATGAGCACGGTACCAAAGAGTGCATAATACCTGCAAGATTACTATTAAGAGACTTCGGTGGAGCAAGCGAAGGGAACCGCGTACGCGCAGAAAGGCTGCCAGAAACTTTTGTGAGGCAACGTGGAGCGGTCAATGCCTTGGACCTTGAGCGCCTACAAATCACCGTATTGAGCATCCCGAGAACACGAAAGAAGAGCTTTCACTCACGTTGTAAAATCGGATATATGTGAATGAGATGAAGGCAAAGTTCAACAGCTGCGAGGCTGTCACAAGGCTCACAAACCTAAGCGAAGCATTGGAGACAGCAGACAATAAATGGTTGATCACATAACCTACCAGTTGAGAACCACAGCTGCGTTAGTCGAGACCTGTAAAAAGGCTACCAGAACCCGTCAGAACCCAGCGTTACCAGCGAGCTGTTCGCTTACCCAAGAGAGCTATCGCCAGAGTCAAAGTGACGGAATACACTGGCACGCCAGACCTCGTGCACCTTGCAAAGATTCTTAAAGCCTTGCCTTCAAGCGCCAAGCCAAACAGCGTCCTACTGGCGCAATACACATAACTATTCCCCGCTGAGAAGATGGATGTCATGACTAGCGCGTTGACGAAATGAGGGAGAACTGGGATCCCCATGCGCTGCATCGCAATGACATAGGGCGACGACCCCGCCCCGGGCTTCGCATCAGAGAGCGCTTTCAATAGGTTCGTGTCATTGTACGGCACCACAATGCCAATGCACAGGGATCCAAGGACGAAAAAGGTAGTTAGACGGTAAAACACGCTCTTGTATGCTCGAGGGAGGTTCTTGCGCGGGAGTTCTGCCTCGCCTGCGGTCATCGAAACGTAATCCGGACCTGAGGTGGGGGGGAGATAAGCAGGCTGAGAAAGAAGTGGGAAATTGGGCGTACCTGCGATAGTGAATGATGCTTGGATAAGGCAGGCCATGAAGCCCATAAAGCGGCCGAGGTCGCCTTTCTGGATGAACTCTGCAAATGGTGCTCCTGATATGTTGGATGCTAAAGATTGTCCGGTGAGCGATGAGTGGACGGCATGGGTAAATAGGAAGACGAACGATTCCAGTAGCGGAATCCATACGCGTCGTGTAATGGATTACCACCCACCATGGTGATGAATGTGAACGATATCAGGCCAAGAGCAAGAAGAACCTTGCCAAATGCCAACCAAAACTCGGACTCTTGAGTACGAAGTTAGATACGCGAAATGAAGAATAAACGGAGAATTCTAACCTCCATACCATTTTACAGCGAAAACATTCAGAAAACTGTTATCACAATCTCGTCAATCGGCATCGCTAAATGGGGAACGCAATATAGTAACGCACGCGTAGCACACGATCACGAAGGCGATAACAGCAGCGACGGGAATCTTGTCCGTCCAAAATTGCAATACGACGTTGAAGGCGACGATCTCGAATGGGACGAGTGCCGCTTCGAAGACGAAAAAGTTGATGGCGGCGGTGAATCCGAGGGCTGGGTCTACGAAACGGTCGGCGAACCGCACCTGTGGCAACAAAGTTGAAATAAGATTTGAGATGGAGCATGGTTACGTACAAATGGGGAAGAGATGGGAATCCAGGTGACCATCTCAGCTGGGGGAGGGGAGGCGGGGTGAGTTGGGGCTTTGGCGGGGAGGCACCTGGTTGCTCACAGAGACAGTTGTTGACTGCGAGAATAAAGGTAGACCATATCGTAAAGGCAAGGAACAAGCTGGCTAAAAGGGAAATGGGTGGTTTGTACGCGACACGAATTGGACAGAGCAATACCAGGGCCTCCTTTGGTTAAAGACGCGCCAATCTGGACGAAGAGTGCTGTTCCGATGGTTCCTTTGAATGGAAAAGTTAGATATCAGTATTGGGTGTAGAGTGTGACAACTCACCCCCGATGCCAATGAGCTGAATGTGCCTACTCTGTGGAAAGAATCAGCACAAGAAAAAAGACAGAACCGAACGAACACACCTTAAGTTTCCGATGGGTCTGGTCATCGGAATAGAGGCTCTCCGTCCCCTGATAGGTCAAAGTCTCCTCCGCATTAAGTTCTTTGTCGTCTACCGGGTGGTCTTTGAAGCTCATGGTGGTATGGATCCAACCTGTAGTACTCTTCAAATTAATACAGTTCCGTGGAGCACGTCATCATACAGAATATGGACCACAATTGATGCACGCGAGGATCTGGAGAGGAATTACATGTGATCTTTTTGATGGGGGGCTAAAAATGGCGGAAGAGTGTGAAGTCGATGAGGGCGGCTGGCCCGGGCCCGACTCGGATGTAGACGTTGGCTCTAGCTGATGTCAGGAGGCGTAGAGGAGATGCAAAGCAAAAGCCAAGAGCTTCTACAGTACGCACAGATAGATCATCTGGTAGTATCTGGAAGTGCGTTGATGTGAGATATCTTATCGTGCTTCTGTCGATAACGACGCCGCACTACGGTCGACGTCGCCTCTGCTCGGGTAGAGTCATATTCCAGTAGCAATTGACGCGAAAAGGTGAATGTATATAACACGAACGGTCAACAGTCTGTTGCGGCATCGAAGAAAGAAGAAACGAAGAGGCGCACGTAAGATTGAACGCCCCAAGTACCACCTTGGCATCACCGCAACATCCCTTCACCGACAAGCCAAATAGAAGAATGTAGTTACTGGCAAGCGGTCCCCAGAAAATGGGAACAACCAATGCTATCCAGCCTATTTGATATAGTTCATAGTAGACCGCGTGGGACCCTGGCCGTTGTGATGGCGGGATGGCGGGGTCCATAAAGCGTTTTCCTACAGCACGTGCACCGAATGAGCACTGTGAAAACAGTAATACTGACGCAACCAGTGAAACCATAGGAGACAATGTGCCCTCGAGGTGTGGTAGAGGGTAGAGTGAGAAGTGGTGTCACTGTACCTCTAGAAAATATGGAGGAATGGAAAGAATAACAAGAGATGGATGCCGACCAGCTCAGGGTAATGTATAGGGACCAACAGAGAAAAGTGCCATTTATCCTCTGAGATACAGAGCGAGGCGAATCCGCGTAGTAGTGGTAGGAGTAATGAAGGAATCAGTGTTTTTCACAAAATTATTTAAGGGAGCTGGGTGCGAGATAGCGCACGAACTTGCAAATGCCTTTGGCGAAAACAAGTCACTATAGTGATCAACTTGACGCGCGGCACAACACCTTCACCACCCGAATCTCGCGCTAATAAGGAATCCATAAAGAATTCTTTAGAAAAGAGCCAATTAAAAAAGGCGATTCTAGAGGAGGCGGGAATAGGTTCTGCCCGGCACGCGTGTGTACATACGCTTGGCGGATGAATTAGGCCGAGCCTCGCGCATAGGTAGTTAATCCACAAACATTATGTCGTTCACGGTACGGTACGAGAACCTGTGCGAAAAAAAGGAAATCCCAGGTGATGGAGAGAAGTAAAGATACGGTGGCTGTGCGATCCTGTTCGACTTCACCATTTTCGACTTCAAGACCAGTCTTTTCAAGATTGCGTAGCCACATATGGTCCGAAATAGAAAGGTATCTATCTGGTTACATCACCGGGACTCGTATGCTGGCCTCTGTGGTACATACTTCCCTCAGCCGTCCGATCAACTTTTGGTCTGTATTGTCGTCTGATACGAGAGACTAGGCCTGGTATTGCCCATTCCTTCAATCCTTGTCGTTTGGTTCCGCTATCCGTCGAGTAGGAGACATATATCTAGGGATCAGAAGATGCTGCGCGCGGTCGGTGCCGGATGCCTAACGACTCATTTGAGGTGCATCAGAAAGGATAATGTATCCCCCTGGAAGCGGATGCACTGCGACGAATTATTAACGCGTATTTTTCTTTTGGATGTTCACTAGCAGTCTACCGCTTGAAATAGAGGAGAGGTCTAGATTGGTGATGAATTAAGTGGTTTCCTTGACATATAATCATCTCGAATATGGTGATGACGCGGATCCGTATATCAGGGAAAGGGGAAGGGACGCTATTATTGATCCCAGGCCCTCAAGTGTATTTGCATTTCGGAAGCGGGACCGACGTTGGAAACTGTAGCGACCAGGAGGGAGAGAATTTGCCTCATCTCGCGCCTTCAAGCTTCAAGTTCCTAGCCTTGGATTCTATATTGATCTTGTGTATCGACGCGCCAGTGCAGAGCGCGTTTTATCTCCATGAAGCCCGAGGACTGGGTTTCGTGTTACATCTCAGGCAATATGAAGCCTGATCATAAAAGGCCAGGATAACTGCGTGCACGATACATCCTTTCCAATTCCATACCTGAAACTTCGCCAGATTTGATTTGGAAAAAAGGACATGCTACGAACTCCCTTCACTTTCGCGAGGCTCGGGGGGAAGAGTTGCCTTGAGATGATACAGCTTCGAGGCTGGGTATGTCGACAACGACCGGGAAATCATTGATGTTGTATCGGGATACATGCTGGCAACGCAGGTGATGATGGAAAACCAACTGGGGCTACAGGCACTAAAGAAAGGTGTGTTCCCATCATCGAATATTAGATGGACACATGTGAGAAAGCAGCTCATGTTCGCGGGAGCATTAAACTCAAAATTTAAATTTAGGGAACAAAAACCAAGTGAAGAAGCCAAGCAAGATGTCTAGCAAAAAGTGGGTCTTCCGCAGAAAACCAGGCAGAAGGAAGATAGAAAGGGATCGGCACAGCGGAAACAGCGACGGCGACAAGTATGGTCAAAGAATGATGGATGATGGGAATGATGATTAGATATAAAAATGTTATATAGATTGTTGGAGACGAGACAAGGTGCATTGAAACTTAGCATAGCTGCTGGGAAAGAAGAGCGTGAATAGGAAATCGATAGGTCAGGAGATGATATCGATGATATGAGAATATGACGTTGCCGGTGAGTTGCCGGATTGGCGGACTGGGTTCTTACCACGACGTTGGGTGAACTCAACTTTGTCCACCTTGGTTGCTCGCCGCCTTGGTCCTGCCTCGTTTCCTTGCCTTGCCCTAACTTATTCTTGGACTTGCCTGCTATTCTATTCTTCGCCGACTGATTGGCAAACCATTCTTTTTCCACTACCACCACCACCACCATCAGCGCTGGCCGTACTTCTAATATTGCCCTCCTTGCCCTGCAGACCATCCCGCCATGATGGCCTCGCTGCTCACCCCGACGCCGGCAAATCCACCAGGTCGCATATCCCAGCTACTGCCAACCGTCAAATGCTCAAATTGCCATCAGCCGGTCCCGCTCGCAGAACTAGGCGAGCATATATGCACAAAACCGCCACCATTACCGCCTGTTCCAAAGCCAGCGAAGCCTTCACTGGCAACTACCTCAGGCTTTTCCCAGCGGCTACAGAACCTGGTATCGTCGCCTAAACCTAACAGTATACCTTTGTCGCCTTCCCGCCCTTCTCCTCCAGCTCAGCAGCGTCCTACAAGTCGCTCAGTGCCACAACGTCCTACACCTCCACCACAACATCGCCCTAGCCCATCAACAGCTAGTGAACACTTACGCGTGCGTACGACCTCCGGACCATCATCTACTCCAAGCAGGTCCAGTCCTTTGGCACGCCCTGATCCGGACAGACGCGACACGTCGTCTCTAGCCACTCGACGAGACCTCTATGCACCATCTACCACGTCCCCGTTACGTTCTAGGACCCCTTCATCCGACTCTCGGACGCGCACCGTCTCCAGCAGCTCCAGTAGCTCATCACCAAGCACTGCTCGCCCTTCGTTCATCTCCACAAGAGACTCCCCTTCACCCCAGCCGCAGTCATCACCTAAATCTACAACACCGCAGCCTGTAGCTCCGTATGTCGTGCCTCAAATCGACACTAAAATCGGCGGAGAGGCGGGCATGGCTGGTGTTGGCCGTCGTGGTTTTGCAGCTGCAGCTCGGGCAGCAGTCTTTCTCGCGCCTCAACCTCCACGCGAACGTCGTGATAATGCTCCTCAATTTCTGGATATTGCTGCTGCTCGCAGTTGTATGTTCCATCTTTCTTTACTGCTTTTCTTTCATTGCTCATTGTGCTCTATAGTAAACGCCACTCCTCCTTTATCTCCGGGGTCCGGATATTCCTCGACATCTCCAGGTCCTGTTTCACCACTATCCCAATTTCATTCCCCTATCCTTTCCAAGCCGCCTTCACCCACCGCTATTAATGATAGCGATGCTAGTCCAATATCGCCGCTTGGCATACGCCTCCCCTTCCCCGATAAATTGCGTAAATCTGTTACACCCATTGATACAAACTCTATACCTATCCCTAATACTCCCTCGACGGCGACATCTCATACCCGCTCTAGAACCTCTTCCTCTACTTCTCAGAGTCACACATCCGCACGTTCTGTCAGTCGAAGCACGACCGCTTCACGGCGTGATGATCATATCCCCACATCCCCCAGTTCCGGATCAGAATATGGCTTAGCCTATGCTGACTCCACAGATTATGAAGATGAAGATCGAGACACCAATGTCAATACTAAAACGAAAGCCAATCCCCCTCCTCCTCTTCCCCTAAGCACCACCATTCTCCGTTCCACCTCTCAGACCAGCCAGCGAAGTCACATTCGTTTTCCATCAGCCTCGGATCATAGTCGTTCGGCTAAACAGCCATCTCCAGCTCATCAGAAGAGCTCAGGTTCTGTGTCGTCTGTCATCGGTACCGAGGCTGCTACTGGGACAGGGAGGGATAGGAGCAATTCTTCCCTTATCGCTCAGGCACTTGGCCTTTCTCAAACACCGCCGAGCAATTATGGACGGCTCGGTGGACCGCCTTCGCGTAGCGGGCGGAGCGCCAGTGGGAGTAGCAGCGGTAGCCGTAGCGCGTACTCCCGTAGCACCTCGGTCTCCTCTGGAACCGGACTGGAAAAGATTGCGCAATCATCTTCTGGTCTGACCACCGGTAAACTCGAAAGGGCGATGGAGACGTTATTGGAAGAGGTCGCGTTGGATGACGCACGATCGTCGTTGTCCAAGAGCAAGTCTACGGGGAAACAAACGTATTTCAAGAAAGAGGATGGCAGTGATGTGAGGACTTCGGCTGTGCCAATACCGTATCGAAGTAATACGATGCAGGTGACGAGCAGTCCAGAAAATAAACCTGTGAAGCTGCCGGCGCGTGCGAGGACGGAGAAAGAGCGTTCGTCGGATTTGGAGAGGGTGAGGAAAGGGAAGGAAGCGTTACGTGGTATAGAACGACCGGCGAAGAAGGTTCGGATTTGTGTGCGCTGTGATAAGAAAATCGAGGATGGGAGGTGGATACAGGTTGATACCGGAGGTGTGCTTTGCGAGCAGTGTTGGAAGAATATGTATTTACCCAAAGTAAGTTTCTTTCTCTCTTGATGAACGAATAGCTGATGGTTCATTTTTCTCCAGTGTCGGCGTTGTAATTTACCTATAGAGAAACAAGCAGTATCGTCTTCTGACGGTCAACTTAAAGGAAAGTATCACAAAGACTGTTTTAATTGCCATATATGCCACGTACGTTTCTTTCGCGTCCACATCGCGGCGTTGACCTAACTCTTCCTCAGAAATCTTTTCCCGATAAAACGTTCTACGTATTTGACGGCCGACCACTATGCGCTTATCACTATCATGAAGCCAATGAATCCTTATGCGCTGCTGCTACGTGCGGCCAGCCAATCGAGGGACCGTGTGCGGTCTCGCATGCGGGAGATCGATACCATCCTGAACATCTTTTATGCGAACATTCAGGATGTCACGAGAAGCTGGAGGAGTACTGGGAAGTGGATGGGAGGATGCTGTGTGAGCGACACGCGAGACGCGCGGACGACGTGGATGATTATGCGGCGATAAAATCTATGAGGCGGGTAACGAAGTTTATCGACCTGGCTGGTGCGTCTGAACTTGGACTGAGATGAACACTCTACCAATGCATCTTAATTTATTTCTCCTCTATCACACTCTCTGGGGCTACAATGGACCATATATCTCTTCACATTTTTCGCATACCACCATTTCGTTCCGTTGGATCTAACTGTAGTTTACCAATCCTAGCATCTTAATTCTACATTCGTTCGTTTTTCACTCTCTTGGGACTTTATCATCTACATGTTTTGATTTTGATTTGTTATGCTTCTTATGTACTATATCCATCCTGTAAATACCTAATTTTGTTTTACCGACGCCATTTCTTCGCGGACAGGGCCGTCGGACCGTTTCTTGTTCGCCATCACAAACGAGCGCTACTAGTGGTGTAATAGTCTTATGCGACAAGCTCAGCCGGCGACGATGTAAGGAAAGATTTACTAATACTTCGAGAGACGGAAGCAAGCAAGTCATTGAGTAAAGGTCTATTGAAGGCTCAATCCGTTAGCGAAGTCTCTGGTCTGACATAGGTTCAAGCGTGAGATCATACTGGTAGATAATTGGCTAAGCATGTCAGTGCTGCATAATTCCGAGTCAATTGTTTACATCCTCAGGTCACGGCATGCAAAACTCTGTTCGTGATATCCTCCAGGACTCGCCGTTCCAGATTTCTGGTCCCATTACTACCCCACGATGCTTTGTCGGTGACACTCTGAGTAGGTGGCAGCGCACCACTGTTCCGACCCTTTGAACCCTTCCCTTTCTTCCGCTTTATCTGGCGCGCGCCGTTATCTTCTTCGGTACCTGAAGCATCTCGGGCACGCTTCTTGCCCTTGGTCCTCTTCTTCTTAACACAAGAGTGCGACTTTACCCTATCGGTCGGCCCTAGATCACTGCTTTGGTGGTGAAGCTCCATGTCATTGAACACCGTGGTAATGGTGGGTGTGGCAGCAGGAGACTCAGATAGATGTCCAGGTACAGAAGGCAGTGTTGAAAGTATAAGTACATGAGTGGTATCGGTTGAGAGTTGAACAGCAGATTGCGAAGGCAAGAAATTCAGGAGCAAGAGTCCATCCTGAATTGATCTTTTTAGTGAGTCATGAACAGAAGATTAAATACACCGCTTACCTGGCAGCTAGGCCCCTCATCATCATCGTTTTCCACAGTAGGATGGATGCGAGACCGGCATGCTGCCAACTTCATCGGAAGTGGCTCAAAACATGGATCATGTCCATCAGGAAGGCTATGGAGCGTGCCAAAGGACATATTTTCATCATGGAGGCATTGGCGGTTAAGTTGCTCGGGCATTGTTTCGGAGGGAGATAGATAGTGTGTACATAAGAAGGCGCAGCCTCAGTTAGTGGAGGTCAAAGCGATAAACGCGATAGGTCAACGCGATCAACCAACGTCATGATGCACCGTGATCGAAGCCCCCGTGATCGAGCACCACGCGTTTGAACTTTTACCGAGTCTTCCAAGTGTTGCAACTGGTTCCTTGGCTACAGTGCGCTTTAAAACGCTAGGGCCTCGGATGACATATTTAAAGAGACGTCGGTATCCCACAACGTTGGTCATCGCAAGGCGCTGTTGTGCCATGTTGAGATATAATTGAGATACTCAAGGAGAGGTCCCGCTTTTATATATGTGTCCATCAGTGTCTGAGACCTCAAAAGGTGCTACGAAAACTTCGATATAAAGCCGAAACTTGGTAGGCCCGAAAGACTTTTCAATACGCATTATCGTAAAGTAAATATGATGGTACTAGAGTAATGATAAATAGTATGCGGTCTAAGTGACTGTGAATAAATTGTTGGAGATATCGCGGGAAGCCGCGAGAAGAGTGTAGAAGGTTCAAGTCGGCATGATGCCGGATGACCTTGGGACGGATACTTACTGCTTATAGACGAGTTTAGTAGAACATTCTAGATAGTTTTCGTAGTATAAATACAGGCTCTGTAGGAGCCAGAGAATACAAGTTCAATAGTCTGGCTTTACCAGCCACTAGTCTACCCACTGCGAACCTACCGTTCCCAACATTAATGAGAGGCAAATGCTTTAAATATTAACTTGACCGATTCACATGTCCCATGTCGCCTTGATTACATCAGCAGCGCGTTCGGCCACGATGTAAATCATGGCTTGAGGATGGCCGGCAGGAATGATGGGCTAAAGAACAGGATATTATTAGGCGAGTCCAAGGACACAAAAGCAGAACTTACAAAGACCGAGGCATCGACAATCCGGACTCCCTTGGCCTTCTTAAGCAGCAACTGGCCGTCAGCAACCCCTTCACCATCCTTCTTGCTTAACCTAGCAGTGCAGAACGGATGTTTGATAGTGGACGCCTGTTTTCTCATGTATTCCTTGATACCCTCGTCTGTGGTAGCATTGACTGAGTCAATATAAGGACCGGTGATATATCCATCCCAAGCTTGTGCGGCGGCAAAACGTTGGGCGGCCTTGACACTCTCAATCATGACGCTGACATCGTAGTCAGTGGTAAGCATCTTAGGATCGATTGTAGGGTGCTGGAAGGGATCATTGGAGGCAAGAGTTATGGCTCCGCCTGGACAGAGTTAACTCAATAATGTGCCTATGAGATGAAGGGAATGACGTACGAGAAGTGGGAGTAACGACGACGTTGATGATAGAGAAGTATGATCCGGAGGTGGGATGGACTGGAGACGTGGTGAAGAATAGATTCTGTTTGGAGTTTAGTAATGGAAGGAATAGCCGTAAGGTAAGCACTAACAGCATAGGCATGCTCGTAATGAGGCGAACTGTGGTCGAATGATGAGCTTATATTCATTGTAAGAAGGCATAGACGACGTACCCAGGTCCAGAAGTTGGATCTCCAAACTCTGCAAGGACAGAAGAATTTTCCGGAAGACGGTAGAAAGCCCTGTCGCCCTCATCAGCAATCAAACCAGATCCATGATCGAAGAACACGCACATGTGATTTGAGACGCCATTCGCAGCGAGACGACCTGTTCCATTTGCGTGGTATTGTTCGAGGGCGGTGTCGAGGGCTTCTCCGCCACGGGAGATAGGATCCAAGGTCTCATTGCTATTCGCGTTCCACTGGATGGGTAACAACGGGTGATCGATTAGATTTTGGCCCACCTCGGGCAAGTCAACAATCGGTTGGATACCAACGGCGATCAAATCTAGACGCTTGCCAATTCCAGAGAGCATAAGAATTTGAGGAGTTCCGATAGCGCCTGCCGATAGAATGACTTCGCGCGTCGCAGAAACGCTGTACCGGGGGGCTGAACACAGCCAGCGTCAAATTCAGAATCTGAAGGAAACGCAGATTCTCAACGTACCAGTAGAATTCTTAGCAAACTCAACGGTGGTGAATACAGGAAGACCATCGATTTCGCCATTCTGAATCAGCCTGGTGACCTGACTGTTGTAAACAAGGTCGAGGTTGGAATAGTTGCTCAATGCGGGTTCGAGGTAGGCGGTAGCAGAACTGCTCCTCAGTGGTCCACCGATAGTACCTAATGCCGCGTCAATCATACTATCAATCTTACTTCAGATAGAAAGCTCACTGTGCATCCACGAAACGCCTAACATATTCCCGGAGTTATAATCCGGGTTCCACGGGAATTCTCCACTGAGTTCTGAGGTCGTGGCGATGACTCGGTCGTCGATATCCGCAGCGTAGCCATATATGCTTGTCGACAGTGGCCCGTCGGTCCCGTGGATAGAAGGAATGTACTGTCCAGTTTCGTTATGACCCTGAACAAGCATTGGTCAGCGAGATCCCGATTCATGAAGCGAAAGGCTTACATCATTGAGAGGAACGTGTTTTTCATTCTATTGACAGGTATCAACATCAAAAACTCGAACACGGGGTGGTAAGCGCAATACCTTAAGAGCATAGGGAAACAAGTTATCCCAATTCCAGCCATCGTCGCCAGCCAGTTCAGCAAAACGATCATAATCGTCTGAAGAACCGCGAGTGTACACCATGTAGTCTATTTCACATGTCAGGAAGGGCATCATTTCAAGAATAATCGTGCTTACTAGTTGAACTGCTGCCTCCAAGAACGTAGCCGCGAGGATAGGCAATGAGTTGGTTGTTCAGCGACTCCTGAGGAACTGTAGTATAGTTCCAGTCGAAGTATGTGTGCGGCGATGCTTGAGGACCAAAGAAAGGTATAGTGATATTGTCAGAATCGGACCCGACATTGTTTCTCCCCGCTTCCACGACCAACACAGAGGTGTTGGTATTCTCGGCAAGGCGTGCAGCTATGACATTTCCCGCTGTCCCCGCTGTTAATCAATAATAAGTTAACCGCCAGATACGTCTCCAACGCGCCTGCTTACCTCCTATGACAACAAAATCGTACTGTTTGTCTGTAGGCAACTGACAGGGATCATCGTATACGGCTCCTAAGCCAGATTTGAGCGAAACTAAGATGACTCCGAGAGAGAGAAGAGAGAACATGACAGAGGCTTCCGCCGATGAGGAGTTGAAGAACAGACAAGAACCTTTTTATACAAACCAGGTGCCTCGATTCCAGTTGTAAGCAATGCAACAACAGGGCATTGGCGGCTATGCCTCAGGACATAACCACGCGGACGCGTTGCAAGTATTCTGGGCTAAAATCTACTCGAGCTGTTCGAGTAGATTTTAGCCCAGATCGGACCAGGTGCACCCTGCCAATCTTGCCCGAACCTCGAACCTGGACCTACGTGGCTGTGCCAAACCTGAACCTGGACCGGACCTGAACCTGTGGGTTCGGTTCAGGTTCGGACCGGGTTCACAGGGTCCTGGACCGGACCGCGGCCAGACTACTGTATAATTTCGACCAAGTGTTCAGTAACGGGTAACGCTCCCAAAAAACAGTTGGTACCAATAATTTTCTTTCGATTTTTCCGATTTCTTTTGTATTTTTTTTGACCAAATTTTTCCAAATTTATGAACACTTGGTCGAAATTATACAGTACTCGAGTCGAGCGAGCAGCCAAAATGTCACTGGCGGCCCGCTGTACAGGCTGTCAGTGAACAAGAAAGAGTGATCCGTGCTTTGATGGAACTGATGGGGCCGATACATTTACCGATCAGAAAAACGAGGTAAAATGTTGCGACATTTCATTTGATCTTCTGATGATAAAGACGAGTTCAGAAAAACAGGTTGAAAGGCGGGATCTTTTACGTATTCTTTTACAGCTGTTTGACAGTCAGGGGGGCTTTCGTGGATGATGAAAAGAAGCTCGGACTTGGTCATAAACCGTGTTTTGGGGACTTCAAGTGCACGAAATGGCCTCTGAGATCGCCGAAATGGCCATAAACCACCCACAAACGCGTCATCAAGCCCTTAAATTTAAACCGCGGTTTATGACCAAGTCCAGATCACTCTCTTCTCTCGCGCAAAACGCCCGCTACTGTCAAGCTGTGTGCAAACAGCTGTAAGGCAAAGAAAAGAGCTCGGAAAACGGAATGGAAAAGGTAAAGGAAACCGCTTTTCATTGGTAGAAAAGCAGCTATATTTGGCGCGCCAAAGGAGCGCTAAATAGGACAAGTTTTTCCTTGCGTTTTCCGTTTGTATCCCGTTTTTGCGTTATACAAAGGAGACGAAAAATCACGACATTTTTAGAATGCCTTTTTCCGTCCTGAAAAGGAACCGGCCCCAGCAGTGACGGAGACACGGATTCCAATCAGCCTAGAGCCAAGATTAAACCCGTTTCTACACTGTTTGTAACCGCTGAGAGATGTCCTGAATATCGAAAATAACGTAAGATTCAGAAACCTGCTGGCTGACCTGACGCTAGGGCACTGCAGAGCATATCCGGGATCGTTAAGCACTGCTCATGGAAAACATGAGACAGTGATGGAGCTGTGCGGTGCATCGGGGAAATTCATTCGCGAAAGATGATGCGATAGTGGGTAACCAACGGCCAGTGAGGATTCCGGGATCATCTCCAGGACGTCTGTCAAATGACAGGGTTTCGCTGCCTTAGAAGAGAATTCAAAATGATACACGGGTCAATTCCTGTGAAAGACTAAATCGGAAAATATAACTTGTTGACATTAACTTACTTACATCTTAGATACAAACGTGCCGGCAGGTACCTGGCTATTTGCGAGACTGTATTGCGGCTAGGACTGCTGTTGAACACCGTTTCTCAGTGGTTAAGTCGTTTTTAAATGCGTGAGCTAACTTCATGGACTCCAAGAATGCAAAGAACATCCCCTTGTCGGAGAAGATGACAATGGAACAAGATATTATCTACACTATGATCAGGTTACCAGCATACAAAGCCCCCATGATGAAGATCAACCGTACCTGGGAGAGGTACTTCGGAAATGTGTCGAGGTGTAAGTTGTGGGCGTCTGGGGGAGTCTGGCGGCCGACGCCCACGATTCCATTGACTCTTGCTTTCGGTTCTGTGGAGAATCCGACGTTTGGAGCCCGCCGATCAAAGGTGTTAAGAATATGGGTAGTCAAGCCAATATACGAGTGGGCAAATACTCGAAGAGAAGCCTGATGAGAGCGAGGATGTCCGTAAGCTGAGTCCGATTACCAAGAGGGATCCGTAAGTTTGTTAACGAGCGCTAAGCGTAGTTAACGGGGGCATCAGCAAGCGCTAAGCGTAACTCACTGGGTTTCCGACGAGCGCTAAGCGTAGTCAGTAAGCGAGTGGAACGGCAAGCGCTTAGCGTAACCGATCTTGATCACTTAGGTTCACACAGGGACTGTGGAGGTTGAAAGGTGAGTTGATAACTTATGATACAATAGTACAGGCAGTGTTTATATACCACAGAGTCCAGGTATCCTTATTCTACGATGTTCTAGTGTATTCTGGTAGCAGCAAGAAGGTTAGAGAAAGTAAGAGAAAGCGCGAGCACTGCCAAGGCCGAGAAGACCAAGTGAAGGCGTGTGTTGACTCAGGCATACCGGCAGAGACCGATATCCACAACAAAAGGTTCCGCTCCTACTACATCGGCGGGATGCAGTAGAACTTGCGCTCTGGAAAGTTCAGGACTGATCCGATCATGTTGGCGAATCAATAGTAGCAGATCATGAACGATTATGAAGGCAATTATGCCTCCTGCCTAATTCGGGGAAGCAACGTCACCGCGGGCTTCGAAGAAGCATTTCGACGGCGTCTCCGGCTCATGAAGCCCACTGAGTGAAAATTCCGTCGAGCCGGTTTGAGCAAAATCCATGTCACCGCCCTAGACCAGTACTAAACATCCAGGGCTTTATTTGTCTATATGGTTCCATTGCTTTCATATCCGGCTTCACTGTAGTATTAGTCAAAGCGGCAGAACTTTGAAAGGCCAACACCTGTTCTATCCGAACATCCTTCTCCGACTGTCACTCTCAAACAATCATATACGACAGCAAAGCAGGCTCAGGAGTCTTTCAATCTTTCTCCGATACTCAAGAGCGCCCAGCTTCTTCTTCGTGGCAAGTATCATCGCAGTCAGACCAAACGTCTATATTACACATTATCTCAACTAAAATCCGTCTGCGCTTGTTGAACAAAATCCGAACTGGGACGTAGGCAGTCTCAATTGCACGTATATCTTCCTGGAAGGCCTCAAACTCAGATTTAAGAGAAGCGATCAAGTCGCATCTGATAAAGTACCAACTGGTCCATGACTCAATGCCTATAGCTCGCCATCTGGTTCAGAACTCTTCCACTACCTAGCCCTAGCCATTAGTGCTGCTTATTTTCGCATCGCCTGTATGTCGGGCGTTGCCAATTATGCGGAAGATCTTTTTCGGGAGGAAGAGGGTTGGTGCAAACGAATTAAGAGAATGAGTATTCTCGCTGAAGATGGGTCCTCGATAGACCTCTTTGATCGGTATATGACTGCTATCATTTGAGTATAATGACGCTTGTACTGTCGTATACCTGCATATAAGCTCGCCAGAAGTTACGCTTGGCTTCAGATATACTAAGTCCCTTCAACTCAGCATTGAAGGCCCTACGCAGGACCATTGTTCGTTAAGAGCTATGGTAGTACCAGGTGCAGAGGTACACCGAACCGAAATACAATTATTGAGTAGCAACCTCGTAAAACCATGAACCTTCTTTCCGAATGGGAATAATAATTCACCATTTCTCTCGACGTTGTCCAATACATCGATTTGCAAATTCCGTAGTACTGGTTCCATCAACAGCGACATCACAGCAGGGTAGGACACACGCCCATGCCTTCTCACTGGAGGCTCGGCGACCTTCTTAAGAGAATCAGTGTCGGTCGCCGATAGGTTTGTCCTACTACCTTGCATAAGCTGCGTCTAACGGTTGCATTCCACAGAAAGGCGACACACAACGGGTAGAGCCTAAATCGGAGCGTCATGAATCGCTGGGCGCTCCTCCCAACCTGTGAATGAGACTTCGTATAGTCCCACGATTCTCACTGTTCAACGAAAGTAGCGCCAGATTCTTCAAAGTTCCCTTCCCCGTAGAGACGCGGTCATCCAGAACGGGTTTGACAAAGACATTGTGTACTCCAGCACTAGGTTTTACAGCCCTCAGTTCTTTGGTGTACTGGAGAAATGCAGATGCTTGAGGAACGCCCGCGTGAACAGACCTGTTCTGTCGTCGATCATCGGTGAGCTTGGAAGACCAGCAAGGGGCGGGCGAAGCGAGGGGACATAATTTAAGACATTGAACGGAGGCGAAGCTTTCACCATCTCCCTTATTGCGGATAGTGTATTAAAATGGACACACTACGAACCGAGGAGCCGGGAAAACCGCGTCATTGTGGAACGTAGCACTCACCCGTTCGTTTGTCCCAGAGCCAAAACCACACTGGGCAATATTGCGACCGATAGCCATACCTCTTGGGCAGCGCGCTGCTGTGCAAGACAGACAGAGCATCTGTGAATAGCATCATATTGAGAAACAGAGGGAAGGAAACGCAAAAGGTGATAGAGAAGAACCGCGAGAACACGGCATTGCATGGTTCAGTTCACGATGGCCATAGTACGCAGCGAAACACATCGATAAAGACTACTGCGAGAGTTTAGACGAAGTTGAAGCGGATTTCAAAGACAAGTGGCTGGCGAAAACATATGCCATTCTAGGGTCTATATTGAAGAAGTATCGAACTCAGTAGCGACTGCTTGGCAAAACTCGTATCCAGTAGTTTCGAGCCGTTCTTCATAATCCTTGTCATTTCTCTCTCTACAGCGCAGGAAAGTCTGAGGAACATTAGCTCGACCTCAATTGAACTTGTGTTTACATATTGGGGTGCTTCTCGCACCAGTACGGTTCTCCATTGTAATGATTTGGTCGGCACGAGTACTTAGAGCGACATGTTTATACACTACATCGAAGGGATAAGTTCTAAGGACAGTATTAAACGCATAGGTAGGAACAAACCTTGACATGAATCACCGCCTCGGTAGAAACGCCGCCCTAACTAATCCTCTCACCCTCCACTCCCAGGCAACCAAATTCACCCTGCGCGTCACCTCGATGCGTATCGAGTCTTTGGAGTGCAGTATGCAGTGAAGATACGCGAAGACGAGCGCGTCCAGTGGTGTTGGGGCCCTACCTAGTGTCAGTACCATAGGAGAAATAAGCAGAGGGAACGTACTCGGATGACAAGAACCACTTGTCGGTGCCCAGTCTTTCCGAGAGCGCCCCAATAGCTTCACGATACCGCGACTGTATAGCTTCGCGGGGGATGCGCGTGCCAAAGGGCGGGAAGAGGGAAGTGAGGCCTGACAGTGGGGCCGGGGGCGGCGCGAGGATGGACTCAATTGGGCGGGTCTTGGTTTCCGCCAGAGAGAACAGCGCCTGCGTCGGTTGGACGAGAAGCAGTGCAGCGTGCACACAACCTTCCAACAGCGCCACCCATGCCCGGCTCTCGTCACGCGCCGCCTCGTCTCTGTAGCCTTCCAGCCCATCGTCATTGTCAATGTTGACCTTGGTGTCCACCCAAACAGGCAGCTCCCTCGCCGCTAGCAACTGCGCGCCGTCCCACAAATTGGGAAGCTGCCCGTCGATAGAACCTTGGGGGTCAACGTCGGTACGCACGGCGATGCGATCAAGGCCGCGCAGGGCAAGGTAGGCTTGCCATTTGAGGCACTCGACGTCAGAGCTGAGGACGCCGTCAGGTGAGTGTGGAGGATGGATCCATAGGCAGGGAGTTGGGTATGTCTTGAATTGGGACGGAGGAGGAATTGGAGGATAAGTGTAGAGAGGGAACGGAGAGAGCAGCTTTTGGATGATGGGTGGGACTTGCATGGCAGGTCTAAAGCGAAGCTTGACTTTTAATTTCGATAGTTGATTGTGACGCTTGAGGTCTAATATCTTTAAACCCTCAAAGTTATGGGGGGGCATAGCTCAGTTGGGAGAGCAACAGACTGAAGTTAACCCTTTTCGTGGAGTAGTATTCTGGAGGTCCCCAGTTCAATCCTGGGTGCCCCCATTGTTTTTTTCCCCAGAGCACTGGTGACTGGTCATTGATTTAGTCCCTCGGAGTCTGACTCGGGACTTGGGAGCCGGAGGCCCGGAGTTGTGAGCAATGAGCGCTCAGTGAGTACTTCTCAATGGACGGGCTCTGATCACCGTTGGTGTCAATAATGGAAAGACTTAAGTCTCACTTAGAGATTGCCAGAGAGCTTATGGCATTGGTTGTTTAATGTCATGTACGATGAAAAATACAGTCAACTCTGTAAAAACCCATACCTCTCTCTATAAGGACATACCACCCCATAAGCCATAGGTTTGTTTACCGAAGTGCATATTCCCCTCAAATTCCTCTCTTTAAACCCATACTCCCTCATAACCCATAGTTGAGTGGGAACAGAGGGGATGGATTATTACAGAGCTAATTGTACTAATCTCAATATTTTAGGACTTTGGAGGTTTGAATTGACGGCATTTCGACGCAGCGCGAAGCCGCATACTTAACAGGTAATCCCGCTTCAGGCGGTATTACCTAATACATTACCTAATGCCACTAGCTGGCTTACTATACGTCATCTTTCAACAGCTATACATCTTCTCTTCCTTCCCTCTTCTCTCTTTTTCTACTCTTTCTACGTTTCACGATGGCAGAAGAAATCCAGATAAACGTAAAAGGTCTCTCACATACTCTCTCCCTGCTTCATGTTAATGGCACTGATTCGCATTGTGACCTAGGACCGGGCGAAATCAAGCTTCAGATAACGATCGCGACAGATAAAACGGTTCTCGAGCTGAAGCAAGCAGTCGCTGAGAAATCTGACGTAGAGGCGGAGCGGCAGAGGCTCATTTATTCTGGTATTTCCCTCGATTTTTCCTCCTACAAACAGCTTGCTGACAAAATGGGTACTAGGACGTGTCTTGAAGGTAGTGTCAAGGCTGTTCTACCAGAGACTATTCGTGCTGATTGTATCCAGGACGAGGATGTTCTTTCCACGTACAAAATCAGCTCTGGGCATACGATTCACATGGTGAAAGGAGTGGCGCGCGGGGGGAATACGTCCTCGTCAGCAGCGGCAGCAGCACCGCAGCCTCTTCCCACCATGCAAACGGGACAGAACCCCCACGATCCACTTACGCTGCTCAACAGTCACCTGGGATACGGTGCCATGGCGGGCATCAACCCCTTCGCTGACATGGGCCTAAACCAGAACGACCCCAATATGGTGTGTAGCTGTATTTTGTTCTCGACAGCAACTAATGAATGATTTGCACAGCTCCAATCGATGATGAGCTCACCCGAATTCCTGCAGCAAATGGCCGGGATGATGGCGAACCCTGCTGTTCTTGACCAAATCATCGCCTCTAATCCACAGCTGCAAGGTATGGCTCCGCAGGCCAGGGAGATGTTTCAGAGTGAGGGATTCCGCCAGATGATGTGTGTTCATCGATCTTTTGCTTTCCACTGCCCCGCTGACTTTTGATGTATAGTTCGGACCCGCAACGGCTTCAACAAATGATGCAGATGGCGCAGATGCTTCAGGGAGGTGGAGCGAGCGGATTGGGTGGATTGGGCGCATTTGGGATGGGTGGAGGTGCAAGTAGTTTCCCTGCTCCGGGCGTGCCAGGTGGCGGCACACCCGCTACTGGAGCAGCAGCAGCCACGGGTCCTGGGACAGGTGCAGCAGCGACACCTGGAGCGGGAATGGGAACGGCTTCGCTACCGCCAAATTTGTTCAATCCCTACGGTGGCATGTCGACTCCGAATGCGCGCCCTCCGTCTGCACTGGATTCTGCGTTGGCGCGGCAGCTTCTCCTAGGAGGCGGGCTACCTAGCGGACTTGGGGGCGGACTTGGTGGTGGACTAGGCGGATTTGGCGCTGCACCCACAGCGCCGGCGGACACGAGGTCGCCCGAAGAGCGGTTCCAGGTTCAACTGCAGGTACGTGTACTTTTGCTTGCTTTCGTTCGCCTCTAATGCATGCAATAGCAATTGCAAGATATGGGCTTTACAAACGCATCGCAGAATGTTCGTGCCCTGTTGGCCACAGGCGGTAACGTGCACTCGGCGATTGAATATATTCTTGGTGGTGGTGGGATATGAATGTAATAGAAGGTGGACGTTTTTGTAACCTTTTCAGCGCTGCTTGTTGCATGTATTCATGTTTTTTTCTAATGTACCATCGGGCTCATTGTCAAATTACTGATGTAGAATATGAGACTATCTGTTGATCTTTTCTAAGATCTACATCTACGCAGCAGAATATTTTCTCAACACGGGATCTACCAGCAATCTTCCCATGACTTTCTCTTCTAAATGTAGTTGCAAATCAACTCCCGCGTCGTACCAACGACCATGTTCCGCGCTTGTAGTCTGCACTTCCATAACCTGCAGTAATCCATCCAATTTAGGCATCACCGCCTCGACGTACCGTGGTCTCAGACCCCCAAAACCGACATCGTAGATTCCAGTATGCACCCACGACGTGACCAAAACATGCCGGCGCCCCAGAAATGCCTGCCACAACCTCTGTGGAGCCACTTCAAACTTATTCTCGTGCAAATGGGCCTTCAACGCATCAAGGGTAAACTGCGACAACGTGTCGCGAATACCTTGTGCTGTAGGCGTACGCACATCCGCAAGCATGATAGGCGACCCGATAAACCTGTCCGGGAGTTTTAACCGTGGGCGTAACCCAAATGTAAGATCCATGTGGACTTCGTCTCCTTCCACAAGGCCGCGAGCACGATTGATGCACCCCCACACATGCGCCAAGATGGCCTCCATCCGTGTCCCACCTTCCATTTGCTTCACTTCGTCCCGGGTGAAGTGGAGGACATAGTGGGAGACGGGTGCTGATATGTCCCATTCGCTCCAAGGCATTCGCGTCCCTCCCACATCGGCAGGAGGATCGAATCCTGGGGGGACTTGGGATGGGAATGGGCAATCTGAACCGGAGATCCACCAGTCGTAACGGTTGCAAGGTAACTTGCGCGCTTCCCTGACCAGAGCCTCGTCGACTTCTGAAGCTGTCGCATAAGTGTCGAGGAGCTGGGGGTTGAAGATTGGGTTTGGGACGGCGTGTTCGATGCAGGTCCAGTCTCTAGCGAAAAGGGCTAATGTGTGTGCATCAGAGAGAGGATGCGCTAGGCGAATGCCGATGGCAGCTCCTCCGCATGCGAACGTTGTGACTTGGATCAGCATGGCTGGACCCTCGGGATCAACGGGGGCTAATGGCGTTGAAGGAAGGAACTTGGCTGCAGGTAAACCAGATGCATCCCATGCTTTGGGTCGTGGCGAAGGGATAAGGTCTGCGAGTCGTGCATTGGTTCGCGCATCGACGAAGAGAACCCCCGGATCCGTAGCGGAACCCCACGTTAGAGCGAGTCGGTCAGTCGGAAGGCGGTGAAGACGGCCACACCATTGTGGATAAAAGTCGAGGGTTTTTCTGAGAGTGGATTTCAGGTCTTCGAGTGTAGGGGAGGTATCGTAGAACCATACGGCTTCGCAGGGACTGAAATTGCCTACTGTCGAATCGATGATGGAGAGAGGAACAGTGCGTTCTCCGGACGAGGCACTGAAAGGGAACTCCTGACTGGTATTGAGAATGTCCACAAATACGGTGTTGCTGGCCATGGAGGTGGGGAATTAATATTTAATACTATGATGAATGGATTTTCACCATCGAATATATACACTGACCTGAGTCACGGGTCCGCCTTGAACGCGTCCGAAGGCGCTGACTGCAACGAGAAGGACGGAGGCAAGTCTTAGTTCTTCTCGTACGCTTAGTCAGCGCCTTATGAACGTTCAACTGATGAACAGAAATGACGACGGTGACAGAACCGAGATACGAATATATCATCTTGTGCAAACGATTGCGAAAGACTATTGGGATGAATCATCGCAGAGTTCCAGTCTCCCACTGTGAAGCTTTGAAGTCCAGACATGTTCAAGTTACACTTGACCGTTCCCAATTTTGGATGACCAAGTAAAAGCGGCAAAGCCCGCTACCTTGACGTCATACGACTGAGTTTCATCCCGACGAATGCTAAATATATTGAAGTGGAAAGGAGTCCACCTCTTCTCTCACTCCGACGATGTCGCACCCCTTGTTCGTCTATCTAGATCCACGCTCAACGCACCCCCAATTCGGGCATAGCAACTACGTCACCCTCGACGTGTCCTTCGAGTACGGCCCCTACATCCCCAACTACTCCGCCCTCCCGCCCTCCGCAACGGATATCCACTCCCTCCACTCCCCCGCCCTATACAACGCCCTTCAAGAATTCTACGAGTCACCCGTCGCAGAAGCCCCTCCTCCCAGCGACCTGCAGAACACCTCACACTTTACCGCCGTATACTACCGAGACACATCTGCTCTTGCCGTCATTCACGGTCTCTGCATGCAACACAAATTCGAGGCGCATCTTCTCATACTCAGTCTCGGGACGCTGCCCAAGGACAAGGACTGGCAGGAGGAGCTGAGTCGTATCAGGTCCCAGGGTGATGTTGATATATCTGCTAATAGAAAGGCTGTCGTGCTCCTTGTCTGGTCTTTCCTGGTTGACAGAACTCAATGCCAAATAGGTGAGTTGCAGATCTCTTTCACGACTCGTACTAATTCATCACCAGTCCAATGGAGGACGTACAGTGAGCAGTGGCGACAAGTCACTGAAGCGAGTGAGTGATGCTGCTTTCATTCTGTCCTGGCCAATCCTTATCGTCATTCTAGACGCGTTTTTCCGCGTCTTAAACCGTTGGTTCCCTCCGTCATCCCCATCACTCTCAAAGTTATTATCTAGTGCAACCAATATCCGTTTTAAGAAGTGTGAAATCCAAATAGAACCAGACGACTACATGTGGAGTATGATTCATGGTGATAATTGCAGTAAGCTACGCCAGTGCTAATCTAACCTTCTTTATTCCAAGGCCATGCAAGTGCTGCGACATTTACCTCACAGCAAAGGCGCCGTGTTGAAGAACGCTCTAAAACCATATCAAATCGTTCACTCGTTTTCGTATACACATTATAGAATATTACACATTTATATATCATTCCCAGATTCCTGTCATAAAATCAACAGTCTGTTGTACAATCAAATTGGAAACAGAACTGAATGCTGTCTTGCAGGAAAGGCTTGTGAGTCATTCTCCATTTCTCGAGCAGCGTCGTTGTCTGGTCGTCAAGTTGGGCGAGGTTCGATAGGCTCACTTTCGACGTTACCGTGTTGATGCTAATGCAACACTACGGTCTTGTTCGCGAACATCATGACGCCAAATATCCACCTCTTTGTCAAATGAGGGGCGAGGACCTCAAATGCTTGACGAAGTTGACATATCTCAACTAACAAATATGCGAAACATGGGCTCAAGCAGTGTCTATCAGGGCAAATGATAATTTGAAGCCCTTCTCAGAGACTCTTTGGTACATAGAGAGACCATTCTATGGGAAGATTCTGAAGTCCGAAGACTACGCAGACTTGCAGATGACAAGGTAGTCAATATGGGATAACTGGAAAGAGAAGTGAAGAACAATATTTTACATATTGAAAGCCGAGAGATAAATATCGAGTGATGATGGTATGTTGTACTTGACGGCCATATGCACTAGGTAGCAGACCGCGACAATTTGGAATGCAAATTCGAATATGAATACCCATGATTCAAACCAGCTGACGTCCTGACCGTTGGTGATGAGCTAAAGGACGGGAAAGAGAAGAGTGACGATTGAGAGAATCGATAGTGGGCATATATGTGCGAGATGTAAGTGAAGGGTCCCAGCCACAAGTTAGTACAGACATAATGGAGTGATGCCCTTACCGTGCTCTGTACTTCACTCAACTTCTCCTGTGCGTCATGGTGATGAACGCATGTCATAAGCATGACGCCGCAGTGGTAGGGTCGACGCCTTCGGAATCGATTTGGTCTTGGATTGTCTTACCCCGGAGTAGAACCACAACGTAAGTTCAATCAGTTTCTCGGTGCAGGTCACTCTCCATTTTCAGTGAGGTTGACATCTGTGAAAGTCGTAGCGACGAGACTCAAAGTCAAGTGCATGGACTTGTAGGCGTTCGGAATCGCTTCTGTGCATCCATTCTGTCGCATGAAGCTGGGGTTGGAAAACTGGGTTCGAAACAACGTAAGCCCAGTCAATGGGCTAATGTCCGCGCATCGGAGAGAGGATGAATGCCAGTAGCAATTCCTCCGCATGCGAACATCGTGACATAGCTGGGTTTAGCGGGCGTAGATGGGAGAAACTCGGCTGCAGGTAAATCAGAGGCATCCCAGGCTTTGGGTCGCGGCGAAAGGATAAGGTCTGCGAGTCGTGCATCGACGAAGAGAACCCTCGGATCTGTAGCGGAACTAGATGTTAGAGCGAGTGGGTCGATCGTATGGGTGGGTGGAATATATCTGAGAACTCGATGAGTGTAAACCCTCGGACATTGCACTGATGAGCAGATACAACGATAATGACGAAATTGAGATATGAATATATCGTCCGATTGTGCAGACGATTACGAAATGCGATTCGAAGGAATCGTCGCAAAGTACCAGTCTCCCACTGTGCCAGTGCATAATCATGCGAGGTAGGCTGTAGTTTGAAATATGAACATCGACGTCTTTAAGCCTCGCAGTACGGAAGCTCTAACTGTACGCCAAAAGATAGGCGGTTGACAAACGAAGATAATTTTGACGAGTTGTAGACCGTTGAATATATATTTTCAGAGATCGTCACGACAAGGAAGTCAATCTGGTTTTTAGTGCACGGAATGCTTGACAGCACTGACTTGCTCGGAATTTACTCTGGGAAGGACATAAGCATTTTATTAGTTGGAAGCGTGAAGGGAAACCTTTTGGTACTTCTGGCGCGAATTAACGAGTCATCTGTACATTAATGGTACCGTGTTCGATCAAAAGAGTTTCCGAGGTGTCGCAGACCAACCTGGCGTCAACAGACAGCTTGAAAGAAACTAGACTAGTAACGCCGGCAGCCACTGAAACCAGGTGGTTTGGCAAGACTGGCAGCTCAGAGTACATACGAGAGCTTGAAATGGAAGAGGCCGCCATCGTCTTTGATAGAGGTCTCGTACGCTATTTAAGGCATACAGTCGGGTCGAAGGCGCAACAAACGAACCGTAAAGTCGAAGTGTGATTTTGAAATAGCAGCCACGTGTGAATTTTCGTATTTTTAACTCATCACTTGGCACTTGCTTGGCATGATCGTAACCGTCGCACCAAAAGGACATCGCTATCTGTTCTGGCAGACATTGTCATTGCAATTTGGTGGCTCATATTTTTCTACCATGTGCGCGTATGGCTATCGGACCTTACCACTTGCTTCAGTGCTTTATCAGTGCGTGTTCTGCATATCACGAGGGCTTTCTGGTCGGTCGAGATCCTAAGCATGTCCTTGTCAACGGTCATGTACTCATGCACCTTTAGCGCGGTGGAGTAACGAGTGTTCTCTTCGAACGTCTAATCCGGGGATTTTGTGCCGGCCAGGCAGTTCTTTCTGCAGTCCCATCATGGATCCGGGGATAGTCTTCTCTGCATTCGCTGCTTCTGGCCTTCACAGCGTCGTGGCCGACTTTCTAAGACTCCAGACGACACAATAGCCCTATGTTGCCTATGCAACGACGCTGAATCTGACTAGGGCGTTGTCGTCTTCCTACGGATTTGTGCTCCATGAGCGGTGGTAGACAGCCAGCGTGGGCCTTGATTGTGGATCATCAAACATACAAATCCTGTACTTCTGCCTGCATGGCGTCCGTTCTCGGTGTAATAAATACACATGTACAAGACCCTATTGATGGTCCAAAGAAGCCACAAGCAATATGGTGCTCGCGTCGCGATATGGAACTGGTTTGGTCTTATCTCGGCGTGCTGGTCGACCTGCGCGTATAAAGGTCGGAAGAAAACGAAGAAAGCGTTCATCACCGGTCTACTAGGTTGTCAACTGTAGCCATGTTCTCCCTCTCGGTTCGCTCCTTCTTGTACTCCCTCTGCCTCTCCGCGGTCGCTGTATCCGCCGCCCCGGGACTTTCTCTCTCACTTTCCGGTATTGTCTTTCTATCAGCGTTTGCATCACAGATTGTCCTGACGACCATCGTAGGTGCTGATTCCGTGGTTGATGTCGAGAATCTTAATGTGGCCGCAACTCTCACTAACACCGGTGACACGACATTGAAGATCCTTAACGACCCTTCCAGTATCTTGTCGTCGAAATTCGCCACCCACACTTTCGACATCAGCAGCGATAATGGATCCCCCGCTTTCACTGGTGTCAAGGTCAAGTACGATCCTAACTACGTCGTGAAGAAGAATGCAGATTCTTCCTTTACGGTCCTTGCACCTGGTGAATCCGTCACCGTCAACCATGCCTGTGCGTTTTTTTCGTAACTTTAAGGATAATAAGTACTAACCGTTCCTTAGTGGGCGCTGCCTACAACTTCACTGGCACTGGCGAAGCTTCATATAGCATAGAGCCTTCTAGTCTCTTCTATTATGTCGATCTCGACACCAATGAGCTCGCCAGCATCAACGCCGACACGCAGCAGCATACCGCTAAGATCAGCGGCACGCTAGCGGTCGCTCGCCGCTCCGACCTCGGTAAGAGGATCAGCTATAATGGCTGCACGTCCTCCAGGCAGACCACCCTTGTCTCGGCCGCTGCTGCTGCCCAGACCTACGCCCAAAGTTCTTATGAGTAAGCTTTACATTCACATTTTCAAATCATTCTTCGCCAATACCATGTCAATAGCTACCTCTCGTCGCACACGGCTAGTACCACGCGGTATGTCACCTGGTTCGGAACCTACACCAGCGCTCGCCACTCTACCGTCCTCTCGCACTACTCCAATATGCTTGCCCACCCTTACGCTAACTACGAATACGACTGTACTTGTACCGAGTCCGATGTCTACGCCTACGTTTACCCTTCTGAGTATGATCATTATCTATGAACACAGTGATTTGTGCTGATAATCTCTAGGTTCGGAACTATCTATCTCTGCGACGTCTTCTGGCAGACCACCACTACTGGCACCGACTCCAGGGTAATGTTTCCTTTACGTTGTTTTTCTCCGACAACCACAGCTGATGTGCTTCTACTTAGGGTGGAACTTTGATCCACGAGTCCTCTCACTTCACGATCATCGGTAGTACCCAAGACTACGTCTACGGTCAGAGTGCAGCAAAGTCCCTCGCGTCGAGCAACCCCAGCGAAGCCATCGAGAACGCTGACAACCATGAATATTTCGCAGAGAACAACCCTGCGCAGTCTTAAATGTATCTTTAAAGGAATGCTAGTAGTAAGTACTACTTGGCCGGAATGGAACTTTCTTTTTGGTGTTTTTCTCGCGCGTCTTCCAGTCGAAACAACGCAAAAACTAATGGACATTTGAAACCCGTCTAGTTTAAGTGTTGTAAGCTCGGAAAACATCAGAGATTTGAACCATATGGTACTTAGTGCAAATCAAATATCCTGTCCACCCTCATGATGCGATTACACATGATTGGAAGTCATAGGACCAAGTCGCTCCGATATGAATTTCGAGAGATACCTGGAGCTTCCAAGGTTCGAAGGTGCACGAAATGAAGCCCAGACTCATCCGTGGGAAATTTGCAACACTTACTCCCTCTTCCAGCGCTAGCGTCCATCGATGTCGATGATGATTCGTCCCCTGCCTTATCTAGGACGTAAATATTAGGCTTTGAGGCTTCTTCGGATGCCAGCGTTATCGTCTTTTACAAGCCGAGGACATCGCTCGTTATTTGGCTTGTATAAATGCGAAATGTAAAAACACATTATTCCCGTCGTGCTGCAGATGTCTGAAACTGCGACTACCGCGAGACCGTCGTGCAATACTGTTTCAGTTACCGTTTAATGAGTACCAGTACTAGGCTCATGGCAAAACTTCAAGTTACCGTTTGAATTTTCCCTTTTGTAACCATTGTCTTGACTCTCGATACTCTAGTCAGCGGGGAATTCTACGACGTACCTCGGTTCGGCAATATCCTGGGGTGTCATAGATAAAATTAACACAGACGGGCCGGACGCGTTGACAAGAGGCAGACGGTCACTTTTAACTTCGAGAAATCGTGGTGCGCGGAAGCTGTAAGAAATTTTAAGCTATTCTATACGTCCTGATAACTCTATGTATAAAGTTTCTGCTCGCCTGGGATCAAAAGAAATACAAAGAAATGAATGGGAGAGGTCAAGGGATAGGCGACTTGGAGGCGACTCGGTCTCTTGCTCGGCCGCATCTTTTAAACAACTTTTTTTTTCGTGCGACAGCTGCCGGTAATAAAAATTGTCCTTTGTCGAGAAGTTTTTGATGGATTATCTTGAACGGCATATATAAAGGCTGGGCCCAGTGTATCTCCTTTGGACGGTGAGTTGACTATTAAGAACCTTGTATCGTAGATGGATTAAAAGCGGTGTGGGCGGTGAGCGCCCAAGCCGGTTGTCCGGTCCGAAACCTCAAATCACTTTTTTGACATTTGAATCCTACCCTGCGACTACGACGTCCCGCGATGCGCAATACCGACTGGTTTACGGAAATTTCTATTAGCTTGTCGTTCGTCTGGGGTCTAGGTCCAGGTGCTCGTTCTAATGCGTCGACTCCGCTGTGGCCGGGAGAAGGCTGAGCTTCTTTGATGCCTGTCCGTATAAACACCTCAACATTGACGTTATTGTACAGCATGGCACCCTCATGTCTACCACAAACTCCACAGTGTGCGTTCTCTTTCTTCAAGGAAACTGCAGACTCGGGACTCGCTGTAGGAAAAAACATACTGGTGGAACTTCTGTAACCTTTACTATCATAAATTCGCACGCCTTTCACTTACAAAGGTCATAATAGCAGGAAACACAGAATACAGCGCCTAATAATGTCGAAAATAATGGGGCTAGGCGACGGGGTCGCACGTCAAAGAAATCTGTACCTCAGAATGCCACTAGCTCTGACCAGCGCGCTCTTCCCAATGTCGATACGCAACCAAGCCCCAGCGCCTCGAAAGTGCCGCAAGATTGCAATGTGAAAGACAAAGGACCGTGTCCTGGAAACTGTATACACGGAGAGCAATGCAGACGAGCCCATGATCGTGAGGTAGGTCTTCCTGTTTTCCAGAACGGGTCGCGATATTGATCTTGAGAACTTATCCAGGTCAGTGGCACAGAAATCCGAACCAACGTTCCAATCAATATAGGGCCTCGACGGAACGTCCATAATCCTGCGGTATGACACAACTGCTTCGATCGCATTATTGCTCATCTATTGGCACAGGTCCAGAAAGTTGTCGATGTCCAAAAACGCATTGAGGCGGAAAGACTCCGATTGCTGGAGCCTGAAGGGACGCGTGAGAGAGAGCTTGAAATGGAACAAACACGATTGGCTGGAGAACGGAAGAGGCAAGAGGGACAAAAGCGCCACGAGGAAGCCAGGCGTAAGGAGGGGGGTCAGCGAAAAGCACAACAAAGACAACGCAAAGAAGAGCTGGAACGTCAGCAGCAGGAGGAGGCAAAACGACGCACAGAGGAGACGAGGAGAAGACGAGAGGAAGAGCAACGTAAAAGAGAGGAAGAACAACGTCGGAGAGAGGAAGAAGCAAGGCAACAGCAGGAAGAGGCTCGACGGAGGAGAGAAGAAGAAGAACACCAGCAAGAGAAAGAGCGGCGTCAAAGGGAAGAAGAACAGCATAAGAGGGAGGAAGAGCAACGTCAAAGGGAGGAGGAGGAAGTGAGACAACGGCAGGAAGAGGCTCGACGGAGGAGAGTTGAAGAAGCACGACGTCACCTGGAGGAGGAGCAACGTAAAAGGAGAGAAGAACAGCTCAAAAGGGAAGAAGAGCAGCGTCAAAAAGAGGAGGAGGAAGCAAGACAACGGCAGGAAGAGGCTCGACGGAGGAGAGAAGAAGAAGAACGCCAGCAAGAGGAAGAGCGCCGTCAAAGGGAAGAAGAAGAGCGTAAGAGGGAGGAAGAGCAGCGTCGGCGAGAGGAGGAGGAAGCAAGGCAACGGCAGGAAGAGGCTCGACGGAGGAAAGAAGAGCAACGACGTCGGCGAGAGGAACAACGACGTATAAAGGAAGAAGAACAGCGTAAAAGGGAGGAAGAGCAACGTCGGCGAGAGGAGGAAGCAAGACAACGGCAGGAAGAGGCTCGACGGAGGAAAGAAGAGCAACGACGTCGGCGAGAGGAACAGCGACGTATAAAGGAAGAAGAACAACGCAAAAAGGAGGAAGAGCAACGTCGGCGAGAAGAGGAAGCAAGACAACGACAGGAAGAGGCTCAGCGCAGGAGAGAAGAAGAACAAGGTCGGCGAGAGGAACAACGACGTCGTCAAGAGGAAGAACAGCGGCGCGTTGACCAACAGCTTCGTGCCGCTGACGCTCAGGTCACTCTGCAGCGCGTCATCCTCGCCGGTTCGATTGTCACATTCAGTTCAGGCCTCTCTATCGAGAACACCATCACAGGCTTTGAGTCCTGCAAAGTCCGCATCAAGAACCTTCCCTACGACACTCGCGAGCAAGAAATTGCTGCCTTGTTTACCCAACAGGGTCTTGATATGTCTAAAATTCACGTCGTATCTGTGAAAGACACTCCTGGGAGACATAGGAAAAAGGAAGCAGATATCATCACAAACGCCACTGTTGCACAATCATTGGCTGTTGGTCTTGAAGGTCTCGAATTCAGAGACGAGCGATTGGAGTTTGAAGTCGGGATGTTCAATGCACCCGGTGCCATGGGTGCTCTGACACCAAGGGATGAGAATATCTTAACAATCTCGTGCCGCGCACCTTCTGTTCGTTACGTTGTCGAATATCCCGACATAGCTTTCTGTCGCACGAAAGTGAGGGAGCTCGATGGTCGTATATGTGCTGGACGGCGGGTGAAGGTGGAAATGAACCAACTCCCCCCCGGGTTGTCTCGTCCAGCTTCCGACCAAACACTATCAGGATTAGCAATCTGCCTGATGTTGTCCCTCCCGCCATTGTGACTGACTTCGCTCAGTCCCACTTAATTCGCCCTCTCAAATCTCTTAGCTTCGACGTTGATTCGGCAATTGACTCTCTAGAGCTGCATATCAATCGGATAGAGGGCATCGAAATGCAGTCTTTCAATGTGACTTCCCGAGGTGATAACGAAGCTGGGATTCTTTCAATTCGTGCCCGCTTCAAAACGTGGGATGACGCAAAGAAAGTTCATGATGCTCTCCTCGACCGGCGTTTCAGTTATATCTGCAATTCCATGTTTTGGCTCCGAATCCCCCCTCAAGCGCTTTACACTATTACCATACCATCCGGGCAATATCGCGCCCAAGAAAACCTTTGGAAAGAGCTCCAAGGGAACATCAAAGATCGTAAGGCGTGTAACATCATTATTCGCGAGCTCAACGGTGGAAGCAACCGCATCCAGGTGTCAGGGACGGTCAAGGCTGCCCTTGGTGCACTGAAGGTCCGCGTCGAAAGTTTAGCTGCTGGTGAAAAGATCGACCGTTGGCACGACCATCTTGCTTATCCCCAGGCCCAGCTGGTACAGCAGATCGCCGGGGCGGGAGCTTTTCTACGTTCGGATTCCCGGAAGCGGACGCTCAAGCTTTATGGAGAGCCGAAGGCGGTGGAAAAGGCCAAAATTGCTGTGATGGAAGAGTTGGAACGTCTTGCATCTTTTGAATTTACAGTAACATTGCGACGCCCCTCGGTGGGATACTTTGTCCGGACCGGTCTTGCAGCGATGAGAGAAGTTTTCGGGGAAGACAATGTGGCACTGGATATTCGTTCTGCGGTCATCACGGTAAGAGGAGGCGAGGAGGTCCGACTCCATCTTGACAATCATATCACCGAGTCCCTCAAGGCCGTCAATGTGAACGTCGCACCCGGATCCCATACATGTCCAATATGTTACGACGATGTCTCGACGCCGTTTCAATTGGTATGCGAGCACGTCTACTGCACAGGATGTATCCGCCACTTCCTCACCTCTGCTGCCGAAACCGGAATTTTTCCACTTGTATGCATGGGGAACGAATCAACCTGCGGAACACCCATCTCCATTCCCGTCATTCAAAAGTTCCTTCCACCGACTGCCTTCAACCACCTTCTGGAGACTGTTTTCACGACGCATGTTGACAAACACCCGCAGGAGTTCAGGTACTGCAAGACACCAGATTGTACACAGATATACCGCAGGTCGGAAGCGGTGTCTATGTTGCGATGCCCATCTTGCTTCTCCGAGATATGTTCTTCGTGTGGCGAGGATTCGCATGAGCGATTGAGCTGTGAAGATGCTCGCATTCATAATAACCCCGCGGAGCAGGAACGACTGAGTGAGGCATGGCTTTTGCAACAACGTGGTATCAAGAAATGCCCGACCTGCTCACGCCTCCTAGAGAAGACGGAAGGATGTAACCATATGACGTGCCCGTTCGTGTTCAATCCTTTCATTTGCTCGTTGAAGCTAACTAACCTTTCTAGATGCGGAGCTCATATTTGCTGGCGTTGCATGGGAGTCTTTGACGCCGGCAACATCTATGACCACATGGGTGCCGTGCATGGAAATATTTATGCTGACGAGCCTGATCCGGTCCCGGCCCAACCTCAAGCTGCTGTACCACCGCCCCCAATTCCAGATGTGGATGTTTTTCAAGGCATCGATTACCTTGAACAGGTTCGAATTCTTAATGAGGCGGAAGCTCAGCGCATTGCAGAAGAGAATATAAGGCAGCAAATTGCCACTTTCCAAGCAAGATTCACGGAACGACGAAGGCAAGAAGAAGAGGCTGACCGGGAGCGGGAGCTGAGGTTGGAACGAGAGGCCCAGTGGAGGATGCAACAAGCTGAACGCCTGAGAAGGGAGCAAGAAGAAGTTGATTACTTGTATCAAGAGCAGGTCAATCGATGGCGCAGAGACCGGACTGAGAGAGCTCGACAAGTTACGGCTGGCCAACAAACGCTCTGGCAGCAGCAGCCTCCTCGAGCTCAGCCAACACGCCAAGACCAAGGATCGTGGTGCGTGGTGATGTGATTAGGAAGTTCAGCTCCTTTGTGTAGCACATCGGAGGCTACGGTGATGTACTAACGGCCTTGTTTTTGCTTCGAATACGACTGTTACTGATTCAATGTACTTATCTAATGCGTCTTGCAATGGAGTGAATAAGGACGTCATCAGACGTCATCGGAATCGGAATCAGCACTATCCTTCTGTCGCTCAAGTTGACCTCACAAAGTTTTACCCAGCAAACGAACCCAGACATCGTGCAGCATTGAAACCTCGATAGACTTACAGAACGTATGAATCCTTCGCCACCCCGTAAGGGTCACCCCTCGACGTCCCGCAGAGTCCGAGTCGCACCTTACGCATACATCATCTCACTCATCCTCATTGCATTGATGCTCAGTTTCTCACTACCACGCCTTTCAACGAGGTCACGAACGTGGGTAGTGCTGTACGTGGTGATCACCCAAGTCGCGTTGGGGTGGCGCATATTCGGGAGCAGCAGAAAGAGACTTGCATGAACGAAGATCGTGGTCAACACATCAGTCATTTCAATGTTCGGAAGTAGTAGAGGTGATGTGTATACTTAAAGTTGTATTATTATGAAGCACCGAATCCGCATTTTGTGCACGCGACTGCGCTTGGGCCCTGTGAAACAACTTCGACTCGAGGCAAGGACACCAAATTATTCGTAACAGCTAGACCTAGGGTCTGTCCTCTACAATGAACAAATAACCCTGTGGAGTTAATGGTTGCTCATTAGGGCATTTCAATCCTGCGGATTTCGTGTCGATTTTTTGTTATCCCAATGCGTCTTCCAGCCCCTCTCCAGCCCTTGTATCCGATATAATCATATAGACTGATCCCCAACGCATGACGCGCCGCGAATTATCATCCTACCACATAACCCTAGCGAGTCAGCCTATGGCCCTGTAACCTACGTTCGCTGATACGTTCATATCTTCCCCGCGGCACTATCGTCGCTCGCATTGTGACTCTGCCAGGGTAACAATCGACGCATGAGACTGAGCCATCGAGGTCGAGGATGTGGCGAATAATCTGCAGATAATGCGGGAGCAGTACGCTCATCAGGAATCCGCTCCTGACTCCAATCAGAGGTAATTCTAAAACACTGTAGCCCGAAACACTCACCGACTCTTCATCAACTTCGCCTAAGAAGAACGCATTCAAGGTCTCGGTGGCGAAACGAGTATATTCCTTTTGCTCCGTTATTTCTTCTCCTGACAAGGCGATTCGTTGGATTCCATCAACAAAAGCCTGCTGATAGAAGAATCATGCCATCGTCTTCAAGCAACCATTGGAGCCTGCACCGACATTCATCTCATACAGGGGCATCCCGCCAAACCTGGACAAGTGCCAGAGTATTCTCCTTGATTCCTTTTTTATTATGATATTCGTCAAGAAGGTTTGAGTTGCCGACGGCTAGGATCGAGCACACAATAAAGAGGCTATCAGGTTCATGGAGATAGCTGATGTACTCTCGTTGTACCGAAGCATCGAGACGAGTTTCCGAGGAGTGTCCAAATAAGGGGGGAGAGAGCCTTCAAGGATTTCTATCAGCCACGGACGATATCCACGATGTCTGAAATACTCTAAGACTCTCATGGCGCGAAGGACATTGTATATTCCTGGGTTGCCATCGTGAAGAGCCTTGACTATGACACTGCCTGCGCTCCATGAAATATAGGTTCCGGATTTATAATGATCATACAAGAGATTAACTACCGTCTCCAAAGATCTGGGCAGCAAGGTATGATATCGTGTATGAACCATATCGGAGTAAATCTTCAAGGCTTCGATGTGCAGATAACCGGCTTCTACGATAGGGATAAATTTCAGATTATTCGTGATGAAGCGATCGAGGACATCAAAGACGGCAACGTCTGCCTCAGAAGGACGGAAAGTCGTGATTTAAAAGGAATTCAAATATTGTGGTGAGCGTGCAATTCCACTGCAGCTGGATTTGCTTGTTTTCCCAAGGGAAGCCCGGAGATAAGAAATTCGGGAAAACCCAGAAGAATTCGCAGAGATGGTTGAATGGAGGGACATTCGAGGGGCTCACAAATACGGTAAAAATCCTTATCCAGGAGATAGGGTGTCATATCCGCATGTAGATAGTCGCGAACAGCATCGGGAAATGGGATAGTTGCAGTACTTGGTTGGACCATGCTTATTGTGGAGTCGAATTCGTCCTTTGAATGAGGTATCCGAAATGCGAGAAGAACTGCACAGCATATATCTACTGCGAAGGGATCTTTAGTGCCGATATCAACGGGAGAGACGATGTCGTTCGAAGCGGCATTTGTATTGAGGTCGATCCAGACCAAAGGATGGAAAACCCAATATTCATCCTCGGAGGAACGAGAGAATGCCATAGCTCCGTTGCTTGCAAACTCTTTCATAAACAGGTTTCCCTCACGATAGCATCCTTTATATTTGTCTATCAAGGCCTTAATGTTAGGTGAAGCTACGACATCTTCGGTCTGCGGGAGGTCAACGGCAACGTAGCTTTCGTCAGGAAAATGTAGCTTGCAGCGCAGTAATCGCTCAAGTTCGTCCCCAGGCCAGGCAGTGGTTTCCGTGCGCGGGCGATGGCCTAGAAAGACAGTCTACACACGCCTGCCATAATAGCAAGCCAATATCATTGAACGAGCCTTGAGCCTTGCTCTGCAATGTTGGATGTAAACCGCCAATAGCTTGAATAACGATACTCTGGACAATGGTGTTCGACGACATGGAAAAGACTCCACGTAGGCCCTCGACTGATAATCCACCCGATACTGATTGTGCTGCCTGTGACTCCCATTCTTTCAAACTCTTCCATTTTGGAACGTTGGAGGTAAACTCTCTCCAGTGAGTGTAATATGCATGTTTGTCTCAGACCGGCGGAAACGATACCTGAGATGATGCACGGTGTACTGCATCATATGACTGTACAAGACGTGGAGAAAGTCACACAGCGAGGGGGAGAATATGTGCCATCAAGTAGGCCGTATACGTAACGGCTGTGATCGCGCCGACAACCCATGCAAGGGAATCTCGCAGCGGACCAAGGAAGATCACAAGGCCAACAAAGAAAATGGCAAGGGCGGTGTGCATCAGAGCAGGGGGCAGTCCGATGATAACGAGAACGCGCCATTTCTGCAGACCCGCGAATCGGAACTGTGGCAGAAAGCTACACTTCCGGATGGTAAAGCCATGTAGTGGTGGAGCCATTGCTTGACCAGTACCGAGACGAGTGCTGTCGTCAGGCTGAGTACAAGGCTGGTGAACCAAAGCCCATTTGCCCAGATACTCGTGGTTGAAGAAATAAACGTGGTGTTGGGGTTAAGAGGGGAAGCAGCGACGGTGTCCAAGGAGGCGCCGCTTGTAATAGCGCGCTGGATATTGATCATCTCGAAGAGCAGATTAGCAGATATCTCCGTGTAGTCTGCCTGTAGACTCTGCGACGTTTGGACGACGAAAGTAGTAACCACGGCTGAGAACAGACCCACCTGGCAGAGCTGTGAATACGATAATTCGGAGAAGATGGACGACGTACGAAAACGAGCAGAACATCAACACCATCTCTCGATTCTTCAGCCATGTTCGCGTCATATATCGCGCGTTCATCGAGGTGCGTCCGAAATACCCTAGCGTTGGGACCCATTTCTTCACATGGAGCATCTTCAGGATACTTTCCCTCGTAGTTGAAAGAATCGTTTTCTGAACAAAACAAGATGAGAACGATTCATCAGTACACAAGTGTGATTTACCTTTGGGAGGTTGGTAAGGAATATATCCTCGCAATCCAAACCTCTTGCTCGACTTGATAAAATGAGCATATTCAGGATACGGTTGACCTGTAGTGCCGTTCGCCTCCGCCTCGCCGATGTCGGATTTCGAATCCTTCGCTTTTGTGAGTACGGCATCGCCGGTAAGGGTATTGGTATTGGACATTTGTGGGCGAAGTGTAAGAGAGCGTAAGAGGCGAGGGTTCACTGTACAGCCATCAAGGCACCGACAATGGACTGAGAGAATGGACAGGAACGAACTAGAACGTAGCCAAATTGAAACCGCCCATCAGGATCGAGTACACCGGGAGGGACTTTCTACTCCTCTCCGCGTCCTGTGAAAGTGCCGAGATAGACGTCCTTGTCCTTGTCCATCTTGCGTTGGAAGAGTTGGCGGCGAAGAAAGATTTATTGTTTCCCGGCGCAGATTGGGAACCTTCGGCAAGATGAGAGTTAAGTTTGTGGAAAATTAGGCGTTACAGTTGATGCAGAGCTGGTTTGTACTATAACAGTTATGTGGGGACATAGCTCAGCTGGGAGAGCAACAGACTGAAGTGCTGGTATGTGTACAAAGTCTTCTGGAGGTCCCCGGTTCAATCCCGGGTGTCCCCATCTTTTTGTAAGATCCTTGTGACGACTCTGCCGAGGCCAAGATTCAAGAACTTACAGCTAAGAGTCAAGACCTTTCCAACTTCCAACTTTCAGTTTCATCTTTCGAGGCTCGAGCCGAGTCCCCGTCTTCCAACATATCGTACGGCGCAATACTCGTAACTGCCCTGGGAGAGGGATCGCAGGTATTACCACCCCGCAAGCACTATAGAAATACCTGCGATCCCTCTCTGCAACACCTACACACCGCCGCGATCACCACCCACACACCGCCGCCATACAGGCCACGCGCCTATGGGTCATCCAACGACCATCAACCCATCTCGCCCAAGAATACGCACCGCTCCAGCACCACTCTCCTTCATTCAACCCTCACTGTACACGATTTGTTTATATTCACACAGGAGTTACAGCAACCACAATAGTTTAGTTTGCACAACTGCCCTGGAGGCCTGTACCCAGTGCCCGCTGAATTGACGTTCGGTTTTGGGAACTTTGCAAGCGCCATCGATGACCGATTTTTGCTCATCCATTTCACCTCTAGTCAATCTGGTTTAAATTGGTTCGGTATTCTTGGTTTTTCATAACTAAGAACGAAACAGAAACAAAGGTGAGCAGCCAGAAACGTCCTTTACCGCTAAGCATGACACTGGACTACATGCGAGTACGTCCTGTATTGTATTTTCGTTGCCGGTGCTCCCGTATTTCTCCACCGAGGCGACTTGTAAGTTGAGACCGAAGTGAAACTATTCTGACCCGAGCGCTGTCCACGTCGACGTCGGCTTGATTGCAATTTATACAATGACCAACGACAGTCGAGGGGGGGGAACATCATCGTGGTGATCACTTCGCGTAGAACACCTCATTGCATGTACTTATATGGGGATCCCATCCTCCAACTTAATCAGGAATGTCAACGCCAGTGGTAAGCTCCATAAAGTTTGCTTTGTCTCCGAAATTGATTGACATTGGCCCAGGTCCCAGCTAGTCATCGAAATCCTCGGGAAGAAGCTGAATCCAAGAAACGAATTGTGTATCCCTGAACATGATAAGTGTCCATGTCACTCAGAGCCACTTCAACTCACGATCCGACTGTGTTCCTCCACCCTCCCGAAAGGGGCGGCGGCTTTGATTGCGGCTTGTGTGGCGTATACTGGGGCTGATGCGACCAATAGGGCTCGTAGCTATCATCAAAAGAAGTATGCAAGTACATAGGCGTTGCTATGGCTGGCGGCTGATGCGGGAAGAAAGGCCGGGGAGCTTGCCGTACACCGGGAGGCTGATGACGCCAATGCGAAGGTCCGAGTTTGACAGAGGTTGCAAAGTCATGGATATAGGCGTGTCTAGACAGTCCAGTTCGAGTGACTAGACACAGGTCACGGTCAAAATGACATGAAGGGATGGGTAGACTTACTGAGAATCAGATCATGGGGTTGTATGCCCAGTTCACCCGCGAGGGAGCGAGACTCTTGCATGAGGAAACGCCAAGCGTCCGCGGCATTGACTATAGATTGTTCGTGAGTTATGTCACAGTCTATCTGCGCTCCCGGAGGGACCACTATCGGCCAGCTGAGAGAGATTCCATCAGCGATTACATTTAGTTTGTGGGAAAAGAAGCCTCACCATTGAATATCATCTGTCAAACTGAACGGGTTGACGGGCTGACGGGTCATCGGAAAGTCCTTCCAACAGAATTGAGTACCATGGCACGTTCTCTCAACGATGAACTCGGCAAAGTCGTCACGGAACGTGTTTCCTAAAAGTACAAAGTCCTTGAATGATTTACCAGACGCCACATGTTCTTTGTGTCGAGGAATATACCCGAAATCTCCCACTGAAAACCGACATGGAAGCACTCCTAAGTTTGTGTACCAGACATGGTCGTGAGATTTCGCGTCCAGGCTTGACAATCTCAACTGGCGAAGAGAAGGCGCTTGGCCCTTCATCAGACCGTTGAATGGCTCATCTACGTCAGTTAACAATGCCCTTGTCCGTTCGGGAAGGCCATGAGACTCCCGTGCTTTCGGAATAAACCCCTCGACCAATGCCGCGACATGATGGAGTCGCATAATCGAGTCGTCATCTAAGGATCAATATCCGTAAACAGCTGCTGGCAGTAACGACTATGAATAAGTGATACTCGCCAATCAACCCGTTTCTGTTCAATATCACCGAACCTCGGGGTGGCAAAAACTGTAAGAGGTCACGAGAACCGGTTCGAATTCATAGACCTTTTATAGCATTAAGTGAAACGTACCTTCATAACAGCAGAGCCTATAGTATCCGCCAGGCTGTAATTTCTGGCGGTCACCCATGTGCCTTCCTTGGGCGGCGGGAGGCCCATGATTAAATTTTTACCCCCATCTGCCGCGAAGGCCACACTCTGCACGTTATTCAGTGGTGAGCTTCAACCGGCGCTTGCATAAGGGAGGCGAACGGCCGAACCTCTATGACATCTTGCACTTGTGAGTCGGTCAGCTCGAGCTGTCGTTGAAGGTATGCGGCGGCGTTCTATGGGGGCGCATGAAAAAAAAAATCAATAAGATCAAAATTAATCAAAAACAGTAGAGCGAACATGTCCGGAGAGTAACTTACGGAAATGTCGACGTACTAAGTATACAGGCATAAATTCAATTTGAAGAAGGTCTTCCGTCGGAGTAAAGTACTCACAAAATGCAGAACGGTGTTTATGCATCCAGCTAAGCCGAATTTGTTCAGAGAATCGATCAGGAGATTCTCTGGAGATCGCCTTTGGACTGATGACGGGGAAATATCACCACCTATTCTCGCCACTTGAAAAAATTCGTACCATGAGATAGGATAACAAACGGTGTTCCAGCTTCATTTGCAGATACCCCGATCATTTGGGGTAGGTTTGGATGGCTATATGTACCCCAGCTTGATGTTAGTATAGCCACACATGTGCACGAGGGGACCCGGGACTTGCTATAAATTTTGGAGGATCTTCACGTCATGGATCCACGCCTACAGAAGGACAACGTTAACCCGCAGCCAGATATGAAGCGAGAAATAGTATCCTCGCCTTAACAGCGCCGGCCTTGGTACCTTGATCGTACCTTCGGATAAGCGTAGGTTCCCCGTAGACGAGTGCTTCGTTCACGTCCGACCACCAGCCACTGGAAGTAGAAGCTCCAAATGAACCCTTCAAACGAACTTCTGACTGGTGATATCTTCGGAACTAGTAACAGGCAGTGTGAAGATATGGAGAAAGATGTGGCTGTTTATACACTTACACCATGGTTGTCAAGGTCGTCGAGGGCGTATTGGAAGTCATTCTGGACTATTTCTTCGGTTTCGGCTCTGTCGATTTCGTGATATGGTGGAGGCGTTGAAGAACGACGTGGCTTATGAACGACGGTTTCAAGGGCGCGGCTGCCTTGTGCTTCTGTGACGAGTTTGGAATTGTGTTTCTGGGCGGACGCTTCGACTGTGTATTGGATGTTGATGAGCGCTGCTATCTACGCCATGGGGTTATTGGCATCACGAATCAGAGGTGGGAAACATGCCTGAAACGCCTGTGATGCCTCGTCTAGCAGTTCGGCGTAATCGTGTAACGCATTTTCAATCGAATTTTTGCGTAACAAACGGCTGCTCCATTTAGCTTGTGTCTCTTTTACCATGAAGGCGTGTATCATGGTCAGCGTCCTGCATAAAAGTGAGCCCGACGACCTCCCCTAGGACATGTGTATTAGGACGCACTCTTGAAGACGATTGATATTCTTCAGCAGCAACGGAGACGCAGATTCCCATCTTCCTTCCATCTGTTCGTTGATGTTGAATAAAATTCGAGCGCATTTGTGGACAAGGCGATGACAGGCTTCTTTGTTAGACTGGAAAACTGATTTAGACGTGTTACTCGGTACATAGATGCTGACGGCTCGACGAACTTGAACATCCTGGAAGTCTTTGAGATTCGTTGAAAAGAAGCCCTTCATAGAAAACACACCTTGACTGTCTCCAATATTTTCTCCAAAATGGCGAAAGCAGCACACGCCGGAGGAAAGATGGCCATCGTCGACATCTCCTTGGTCAATCCTGATGATAGAATCGCAAAATTAAGCGCCGTGCTTGTACGCGCTATCACACGGATCTTTTTCAGGGCCATCTTAGCGGCAGCGAGTGAACTGTCGTGTGTCTGACTCTGGGAGCGCCTAGTCAAGTGTGCGGTGTAGGAGACCACAGCTGTCGGAATATCGGGAATGGTAACCCCCTGTCAAATGCCATTTGCAGTTCTGGGTCTGATGGAATGCGTGGGTATTTCTAGGTGTTCTCGGGCGCGAAAGGAGAGAAGAGATGCTTAACAGTGCTTTGGACAGCTGGTGGGAATAGAACAGGAATAGCTACGAAGCAATCGTCGTGCGGGCCGACGTTTGTCTCCCACGGTAATTATCATAGGCGACATTCGCAGCCGGAATGCTACTGTACAAGCTCGAATCTTCTTTGTTAGTACTGATAACGAACGTTGAGTCGTTACGATAGCGTTCTGTATTGTGATTGGAGAGATGATCGGGCCGAGGTCCGGTGAGAGAAATTTTGTAGAATGACTGTTTACTTAGTCGCTTGGTGTCATTTACAAACTCAACTTAAGGAAGCGTTCTCAGTTCTGTCTTTGCAGCCTTATGGACTTACAGGCGAGTGTCGGATGCGGCCTAGATCTGTGTTTACGATGTGATATCGGACGATCTGGTGGATCAGAATTTACTACGAGAGATATCTATGAACAGTAGGGGCGTATAACCTTCGCCTGTTCAAGGATGAGCATTCCCGCACGGTAACGGGGTTGATTTCGACAAGAATACAACGAGGTCATGCCGAACCTGAGGACAATTAATTCACGTTTTGGGCTCACCTGGTGATCAATTACCCTTGCTTGCGGCGCGGGATATGGTTGCTATCATCGGTCCCTGTCGCTGCTCGACCTAAAGGCTTGAAGCTACGGTCGCTCCTTCACCTAGGGCTGTATTGAACCAGTGGAGCCTTACCAAATGTGAATTGTCTCCAACTTCTTAGTAGCATTCTCGGTGTCCGGCCGTCTACTACGAACCCAGCGAATGTCATTGACTCCGACACTTTGAAGGAGTTTAACCGCCTTGGGACGATTCCTTGACATCAGCGAGCACTTGAGTATTGATTTTGTTTTTAGTTCGAGAACCTATGATTTTTAGCCCAGCCTTACCAGAGGATCATCGGTGGAGCATTGAATCTTTTAGACTCGGCTCGGATTGTTTAATGCTGTTAAGCGAGACCCCAAACCGACTCTGAGCGGTTCAGGGACCACTTACTGCACCATGATCGGTGCAAGTACACATGAGATTGGTTTCTTTTCAGCGACATACATAGTCCGGCATACGGGTGTGGACACCGGGTTGTTCTACCGTTCTCAGGCAACCAGTAGTCAGGGGCAACCCGTCGACCTTTACGATTCTATTCTTGAGTAAGTTGCTGATTTTGGACATTTCCCACATTGAAGTCCTACCGTCTTCATCTTTCTATACCGCGAGCTTCGTCCCTGACTGAAAGGCAAGATGCTAGTATTATCTAACGATGCAAGGAGATATGCTGGCTCACGGATGAGAAGTACTTGGACAACGGTCATTATTTGTTCCCCGTTACAAGGACGGAACCGAGTCCAACAGGCGGAGAAATTGTCATACAGCGCTAGTTCATATGGGGACACATTGTGCACCGCAGTCTAAAACTCGGTACGGATGTTGTTAGGTTAGCGAGGCAAAACCCAGAGACGACCTACAATTATCACTGTCAGCATTTCCGTAGTCCTGATACGGTAGTTCTTCAGCTCGAACTGGGTCGATTTCATCGAGTCCCACGGTACCAGAAACAATCATAGGCGTCCATTACTCAAGGACCTATTCCGTTATAATGGAACGCGACAAGCATATGCTCTTACAAATATTTACTCTGCGTCCTTGACCAAGGAATCAGATCCCCTGTGTTCATTTGGTTCCTTCACAGATCCGCCGCAATTAAGTGCCACAACATACACGGCGACTTTGGGAGAAGAGGCGTACACGTATGACATACCATATTAGCACATCTTTTATGTGATCTACTTGCCCTATCCCACACGCTTGTCGTCCATTGTGTCCACGGGTGATAAACGGAGTGGAAGCAGATGTGATTAACATTTCTGGTTGGAAGACCGGAATCCATATTTGACTTTCAATAAAGGTCTGTCAAATTGTCATCGAACCGTGTACATGGCTCCCGGAACCGAGACGAAGGGGCCCAGACCTTGGAGAGGGTGCCTTCGAAAAGGGGGTAGTGAAAGTATCGCTGGAATCCCCCAAAGTGTAGATTCAATCAGAATGAATACAGCTACAGTTGGAATAAGTATACGCACGAAGGTTATACCGATTCCTTCCTATTGTCTTCGAAACGGGAAAAGGCAGTAGCCGACGACTTGAATCTAGTCTTCGCGTAAGACTTGAATATCGCAGCAGTGTCGACGCAGTGTTTGTTTGGACCGCACACCGGAGATGCTGGGTTAGCACGGGTCCAATAGAGAGACATGTGTCGTTGGAATGAAAAACGGACGAGGACCCAGTCTGCTGCGCTACGAGCCGACATCCAGTCGAACGGAACAGACGGTTGTTTTGGAAGATATATGTAATAGAATCCATAGAATCCATATGCGAGACCAGAGAGCGCCATGCAGATGATCTATACACGTTTATAATGTGAGAGCCCGTAGCATTGTCGCTCATCAATGACCAACCCAACCCGGAAAACGGAAGAACGTACGAGCAGCACTTAGCTACAATACCCGGTGTATGTATTAGAATTATCGTCGTCACCTCGCAATCGATATGTGCCCCAGTTCAACAGTGTAAAGCAGCGGGAGAGCCAAGTCGCATAGATGGCCATGATGGTAGAGGAGGAAGCCGTGGCGGCCGTGGTAATGCAACTTGGGCATTTGCTTCCATGTCGGACTCGAACACCAGCGGCATATCACGTCCAACGTCGCCAGTACCCGCCCTTCCAGACACCGCACGACCGTATAGATTCAACTGGGATCCTGCATCGCGACAGCCTGGCCCAGAAAGTGTCTCGGGGACGACGACGGACGGCAGAGGCCCGGATTACTACAATGCCATCCCACGGCTTGGTCACCTCAACCTCAACTCTTCGACAGCGACCTTGTCGCTTGGAGCGTTACCCGTTGAGTGGAGTAGCTCGAAACATGGGTTCCATGGTACGTGGAATAATGTCTGATTTGGTCGTGCTAACCCGGACACGTACTAGCGATCTCTACCGTTCTCAATAATCCTCACAAGCGACAGGCCCCGCCTAAGACTCATTCAGCTTTGCCTGCAGTACAGCCAGCAGAGCTGCCTCGAGTTCGCAGGAAGGATTTCGACCCCTACCTCCGTGCCATAGCTTCAGAATGGGAGCGTTTCGAAAATGCCCACCAGCCAGAAGCCGGTCCTTCGACGCCTCGCCCTTCATTTTCTCATGCATCATCATACCCCACAAACCCCAAATCATTCCCTTCCCTAGATTCTGTTCCTTCGGTTTTCTTCGAATCTAATTTTAACTTGGCGGACCCAGGGACCTTTGCTAATGTCACAGAACAGAATGGTCAAGACCCGGATGTGGATCCAACAGCCCTCGCACATTCTCTTCCACTTCTTGAGAAATTCTCTCACTATGCGGACACCATCGAACTTCATCTCACCCACGAAATATCTCTTCGTTCATCATCGTTTTTTGCTGCGTTGTCCAACCTTCATCATCTCCAGTCCGAGTCTGCTTCCTGTTTGTCCCAAATTTCGCGCCTACGGGAACTTCTGCAGGACGTAGACAATGACGTGGCAAAGAAGGGTCTTGAAGTAGTCGAGATGGAGAAGAAGAAGGGTAACCTAAAGAAGATTGATGAAGGAATCGAAGGTATCAAGGGTATTGTGGAGGTTTCCGCGACGGCCCGCCAGCTAATCAGTCAGGGACAATGGGGTGACGCTTTAAACATTGTGGATGACTTGGAGCACACATGGGCAGCAGAGGACACCTCTCAGGCGCAAAATGACATCCTAAAATCTATACCACCGACGCCAGGAAACGGCCGATTATCTCCTTTACCTGCAACACCTGAAGAGACGTCAGAATCGCCAGAAACGCATCCTGGGAAACCGCTGTCAAGCCGTCCATCGCTCGCCGTCCCCCTCGCCTCTCTGCAAGCGTTCTCAGCACTCCCTGGCCATCTTCGAAGTCTCACCATGGAAATAGTCTCCTCCCTTTCCAACAACTTGTGCTCAACTCTCCGCGAAGATTTACTTCGTAAAATTGATGTGAAAGAGGGCGGTTCCCCTCATCAGATGAACGAAGGACTCAAAGACAGCTTGAGCCCCCTGTTGGAGGGTCTTGTCAGGGCCAAAGGTCTTCGGCAAGCAACGTTATCATGGAGGGAAGTCGCTTTGAGCCAAGTGGGAGGGATCTTACAAAAGGCGCGCTTGTGTTCTTCGTAATCGATATCAATGTTTGAGTGCTTACACTTCGTTTCAGAATTTCCCTGTTATTGATGAAGAAAACGACACTGCTCGTATGTCAGACAAGCAACTTCAGAATGGATCTGAATCTCGGTGCGTGGAGCTGTCTCTGTTCCGAACGTGAGCTGAGGATATCACTTCAGTGCTGGTCTGGGCAACCACCTCCGAGAAATGACGCATATAGATTTCATGAAAATTCTACGGGCGACTTACAAACGCCTCCTGGGAGCTATCGAAGGCCTTCGGGCTCAAGGGATGATAATAGGCGAGGTTCTCGAGGCCATTTATAAGTTGAAGTGCGTATTTCCTCGGCATGTCTAACACGTCCGTCAACGCGCCATGTTTTTTTTTTCTTGTAGATATCAGTCTAGTCCGGATTCCAGCGTCCAGAGTGATTTGACAGACATTCTTGGCTCTGTAACTGAGCTTGCTCACGTTATGGTAGCTAAAGTCATTTCTGTTCGATCAGAGCCACATACTTCGTTGCCGCTCCACGAGTTCTGGGAGTTTTTCAACGAGACATGGTCTTTCGTAATCGGCTGTGAGGTAATTTGTCGCCGAATGGTGGTTGGGCTAAGAGGCGCCGTTGTTGGACAAGTGAGTGTAATTAGCCACGCTTATTTGGTGCAGTTAAACTCATTGCCACATTCTAGGGGAAAGCATTCCTTCAAGCGTTTCATCAGACTCGGCTGACGCAATCCGCAAAACTCGTGGAAGATGAACAGTGGAATCCTTGCGATGTCCCTCAGCCCTTGCAGCATCTTGCCGATCTTTTAGTAGATTCCGCAATGAAGAATTCGCCTGAATTGGTTATACAACCTCCGCAACCCGAAACTACTCCCGCTTCCCCGTCTAAATCAGCTGCCAATGGTCTCAAATCATTCTTTTCCTCCTCCCCAATGAAGACACTAGTCCCTTCGTCGTCAAGTTCCTCATCGTTGGCCGGTGGATCCCACAAACACCTCCACATTGAGGATCGAGCCTACTTTACGGTGTCTGCTACCTCCGAGGTGTTATATCTACTCCTAGACTACGTCAAGGTGATAGTGAATTTTGGCATGCTTGTGACGGATACTATGAGCCGAGTGATCGAATTCCTCAAGGCGTTCAATTCGCGGACATGCCAGGTTGTACTAGGGGCCGGTGCAATGAGATCGGCTGGGCTGAAGAACATCACGGCGAAGCATCTAGGTAAGTAAATTATCTTCTTCTGTTCTGCTGCTTATTGACAGAAAGTTATTTCGTCTATTCTTAGCCCTAGCCTCACAGTCACTGTCGATCATGATAGCGCTCATTCCATATGTGCGTGAAACATTCAGGCGCCATTTGAGCTCTAAGCAGGCTGTTATGTTAGTGGAGTTTGACAAGCTGAAGAGAGTGAGTCTAGCCACTTCTAACTCAGGATAGCAGCATCATTAATTACCTGTCGGCAGGATTATCAAGAGCATCAGAATGAGATCCATGCCAAGCTCATCGCGATTATGGGTGAACGACTATCTGCTCATATCAAGTCTCTTCAGGTATGTTTTCTGCCTTTCATCGATTTAATTGCCTAAATTACCGTCTCATGAGGCTCTGGATTGGAGTGTTCCGAAAGAGGGAGGGGAAGCAAACGAATATATAGTGGTCTTGACTAAAGAGACGGTCACGTTGCATAAAGTGCTGTCTCGCTATCTGTCGACGGGCATCGTTCAAGTGAGTTTTAACTAGGGCTCGCGCCAACTAACAGCCTCTTATATACACGAACATTAGGATGTCATGACGCAAGTCTTCGCAGCGATCAATCATCGATTATCGGAAGAGTACACTAAACTCGAGTTGCCACATGCCGCAGCTAAAACGAGGTATGTTGATTCATACTGTCGATTATTGCTTTACAAGGTTTAACATTACATGTCTATTTTAGGCTCCTCGCAGACGCCAGGCATTTTTACCAGAAGATTGGTGAGCTCAAGAATGTCGGAGTGCCGAGTAATATGTTGGAGGTGGTCATTTCGGAGAAGAGCCTTCCTCGACCGACTGTCCCTCCAACGCCTACAAGAAGCGATTCTTTGGCAGTCAATTCCGCGGCTTGGGGGTCCAACACGAATCTTCGGCTGAAGGGTCTGCTGTCCGGGAGAAAATCCTCGTTTGATAAAGTACTTCCTACACCAACGTCAGCATCTACACCTCTACCACCGCCATTGAACGGAATCAACGGAACCAGTAAACCAGGAATAAACGGTCGAGAATCGCCCTTACCTCCGCCCCCAATTCAAGAAGAAGGGGCAGGTGGTGATCCCCCTTCTTCTGGCTTCAAACAGATAGAAGTATCTGAACCTGAAGCTTCAGAGTCCGCCGGACCAAAGTCTGGACCGCAACAGGAGGACAATGTCGGTCAATCTACTCCACCCACTCAATCAAGCCTATCCGAAGCGACAACATCTTCCGAGGAAATTCGGACAATGGCAACTTCAGAGCAATCAGAAGAGAAAGGGCCATCTCCATCTCCAACTTTAGACGGAGCATCTGATTCGTCGCCCTCCAAAGATGATGTTCCCGCAGAGACAATTCAGAATCCTCCCATAGACGGCAGCGTACCACCTGCATCCGTTTCTGAAGCTGTACATTCTGCATCATGACCGCCTGCCAAATGTCTAGTAGGAAGCCTGAAGAAGCGGGCGTCAGGCGTCCGGTTCCCATGTGCAGGTGTAATAGGCTTCGGCGAGCCATAACATTAACGTGATGAACCTAAAACGCAACTCCGGCCACGCTCGGATGTCTACCGGATTTCTCTACATATATACTACACCCTTGTCAACGGCCTGTGACTCGGACACAAGTCGTCATTTACGATCATAATTATACGGATTTTTTACGTCGTCATCAATATAGGGTTTACGGTGACGAGGTATGGCGATTTTAAACACTATCGATATATTCTGTGGGGTATAGATTGTATATTGATATTGGAAGACGTCACTTAAATCCATGGACGACCTCCGTGGTCGCGGGAAAGATATGAATGTCCGTCACAGAGGAGTGGTACTCAGTACTCCTCACTGGGCAGGTTGTGTGCTGTTAATCGTATCACTTAAGGAAGGTCTTCTATTAGTTCAGAAGGTGGTTTTAGTGCTGCGGTCCTACTATTAGAAGACGTGGTGCGTGGTCATCTCGGGGCTGAACAAGGTATTCGAGTAGGTGGATCTGGTTGAGAGGGCAGGCGATGTAATTGATCTCAGCAGTGCTAGAGGACGCCGCGTGATACGGATGTAGGCTTTTGTTGGTCCAAACGAAGACGACATGACGCATGTGTGATTGTTAATAACGCGACTAACAATGGCGTGTTCGGCGTCTAGCTGGAATTTGACTGGAACGAGGGGACCTTCGGTGAATTAGAATAGATCGTTGATGAGATAAAGTCGTATCGCGACGTATTGGGCACTTCAAGGGAACCTACCAGCCATTGTTCTCGGCTCGCCCGACGCAGTTTGGCTCGGTTGAGGAGGCATTGATGATGGCGAATGATTCAGAGTCTTGTGAATGTTGGAATCAAAAACATATGAGAGTTGAGTGAACAGCGGGAAAAGGTGCCCACTGTACGCAGCGTCATGTGCACTTGGAAAATGGAGAGGTGGTCCGTGAGCCGGAAGCCTAGACTACCCTGAAAGTCGCACGTCTCTGAATTAGTAGTAGCCCGGTGAGAAAGTATTTAGACTCTCAAGTGGGGCGGGGGGCCTCGGATGGGAATTGAAATGATTTGGGGTGATGACTACAGGATGCGCAGTGCCGCTGCTGTCCAGAGTCAGTACTTTGATGTCTCGTCCGGGGCAGACGCCGTCAGGTGAACTGGGGCGGTCGTTGATGATCTACAGCAGTCTCGACATTATGCCGTTTCCGGGGTACCTTCAAGGTTACTAAAAGTCGGCATACTCGCGCCATTGACATTTATTGGTGGCGCCGTGTCTTCGGGTGGCCCATCTCCGAAGGTCCCAGCAGTCCGAGGATTGGCGATATCAATATCAATGATGATTTATTTCGTCGACGTCTCAATAAAAATTTCTTGTTCACTTTAACGAGCGGATAAACTGTACTTATTATGGGTTCTATGGCAACATCGCGGCAAAGTGATGCTATCCCTGAATCGAGACGCCATATCCGTATGCGGTGACGTTTTTCTTTGAAATGGAGGATAGCCGAGAAAGGCAAGTCATAACGAGGGGAAAAAGGAGGGCTCTCCGGCGTTTGCAAAGGGAGCGTGATGAGATTCAAAGAACACCAACGCGATAAATGGTGGGAATGCGGTACGAATACGTGGAAATAATGAACAAAGGCATCAAGAGTGATAGAAGAACACTTTGAAAATCAGATTTATGGTCACACACCCTACCAGTCAAAGATAAACGTGGTATGGCCACTGGCACGTTCGACGGCTCTCCTCTGGTTGGAAAAGAGAAATACGAACGTGAATAGGCGGAAAGTGGAATTTCGGTGGAATGCACGCAAATGGCTCGTGCATTTCTTGCGTAACCGGTGCAGTTGATTGATGTTGGCATGCACGCACGGTTCGCGTGGCTCGCTTGCAAGAACAATGGCCGATCTGCTCACCAGATCTCGAAGGGTCTCGCCGGCGATTCGCTCGTTTTGGATTCGTGACACCTGTGACGCGACCAGAATTAATTCTCAAAAAGGAAGTCACATCGCGCTGCTTGACTCGACTTTTTGTCTTTTCTTTCGGTATATAACCGTCACCTCCCTTCTGAATTTCCCACCCTGTCGCCTCTCTCCTCGTCGCAGTTCGCATTTGCGACCATCCCTTTCACTTTACTATGTTTGAAGAATGCTGCCTAACATGCGGAAAGCATCTCCTGGATGATGGGTATGCTTGTCGCCGTCCTTACCTCACCGTGTCGCTCATGTCTTTCAGGAGGGCCTACTGCAGTGATGAATGCCAAACACTGGACTCGGCGTCGCCGTCTATCTCGTCTGCCAGCAGCGCCTACTCGTCGCCTTCATTGGGATATGCCGTTGGAGGCGACGTTCCGGCCCTCATTCCGTCAATGCTAGGCACAGCGCTTAGAAACTTCCAGCAAGATCGCCATTCAGTATCTTCATCTTCAGCGTCATCGACTGCGTGGTCAGTGGTCACTGACGACGACGACGACGACCCTATACTTGGAACTGGAAGCGACCCCGACAGCGCCGGAGAGTCTATCTACGAATCCACGTCCAAGTCCTCTACATCACATGGTCTCGTGCCCAGACCGCTTTCCTATGCACGACGACCTTCTGGTACCAACACTCGCTCCACTGTTCCGCGTCTTCACAGCCGCACATCCTCGTCGGGTTCATTCTCCGGCCACGTGAGAAGTCTTCGAAGCGCCACTTCTCATCCCCACACCGTACACGACGAGGATGATTCCGGCTTCCCGTCCCGAGAAGTTGAGGACTACATTGAGCAGATCATTCCCCAGTCGGCCCCAGAGCGGCAGCACAACCAGTTCGCTCGCGAGCAGGACCATTCTACCATAACTAAGACCAGAAGGTCTCGCAATCGCAGCAGCCTCCCAGCATACTACTCATTCTTCCCAGTCACCGGTACACAAAATTCCTTTCCTATTTGCCAAGCATCATCAAAACGGGCCTCGCCCACCATATCGAATTCTTCAGGCCAGACCGTGGTCAAGCCTTCACCTCCTACACCAAAAGTGTCCTTAGGACTACCCCCTTTCGTCTCTCCTCGCGGCCGTCGTAGGGACCTGGGTACATCCCAGAGTAGTTCCCGATCAGATGACTCTTTCAGTTGCAGTTCTCGCTCAACTAGTGATTCGCGGGATGACCCTTCCGTTGCACGTTCGCCGCCAAGGGAGACGCGTTTTCTTCCTCGGCCACGGTTGGATAGCCGTGGTAACAAGGAATCCGTTCTTGACTGCTCTTCAGTACCGGACCCGCGGCGAGGTCGGGCTGCTGTAAGGAGGAACAGCTCTCCCCCGCCGAAAATGACGGCACCGATGTTTGTGTTCGAAGGCCGTGACCACTACAGGGACAACACTGCCAGGCCCCATACACGGGGACGGGCCAGGGCTGAGGAGTTGGATGGTGTCGGCGGGTCCGAAGACGCACCGGGACTTGGTTACGGGCGAAGTGGGCTCATCGACCGAGAGCGAGGACACAGGACGGGTGGAAGGTTCCGGTCATAATGAGGCCTGACGTTGTTAGCATGCCCTCACTCGTACCTTGCTTCGCTTTGCGCCCATCGCTGTATTATCGCCCATACTCCTTCCAGCTCAATCTCCATCTCAAAAGCACCGCATCAAAGACAAGACGCCACACGATTTGTATCAGCGACTACTGAACATATTATCAATGCATCATCACGAAAAGACAACCGGGACGCAGCCTCAACTGCACTTACCTGTGTAGAATGAAGATTTCGCATCATCCCCTTCAGCATTTCAACCATCATTCGCCATCGCCTCATCATATTCTATTCTCAGGCATACTCTCTCTCCAAGTCTTCATTTTTGGGCTATTCGAGCACCTCCCGGTTTCACCATCATTCAGCACTTTTGTCGCCACTATTACCCATCTCAGCAAATATACCTTGTCGTTTGCAGTCCACCAATGCTATTATTACTACATTTTTTTCTGACCTTCGCACGTTTCCATACACACCACTCTTTACACTCTAACGCACGCATTCATCACTTCTTTTATTCTCATGCAAATTGAACGGAGCTACAATCACACAATCAAATTCCGCTGTTGTCATCTTAAGTACTGCTGCTATCTACATACATACGTTGAAAAAAAAGCATCGCTGTCATCATCTGCATTCACCTGTTGGGACGGACATTGAGAAATCGGGTATACTGTTTATCAGCCGGACCACGGAAATATTACATTATTGAGCGCAAGAACGACGAGCTCGGCATTGGGATATTTTGCAATAGCCCGCGCCGAGCGATCGCCCCTGAAAAGTGTTGTCAGGCGTGTGATTCATGGCGCGAGTATGGCGGAAATGTTCGTTCGAGAGATTTTTAGGAGATTCAGAGGCGTTAGACTTAGTGAATCCTCCAGGTAGCCAATTGACGTTCAGGGGTCCTCCGACCGACGCCCTCTGCGGGGGTGGCGCGTGACTTGCACACGTGCACGCGTGCGTAATGATGCTATCATCGGTCGATCGGTCCGTAAGTGTGGCGTGGCGAGCGTCGTTCAAACGTGCAAGTTATACTTGAACGAGGGCGCGCAAGTAATAATAATAATCCTCTACGGGTAATTTCACCGAGGACCTCATGGATACTGGAACTGGACCAGGCTGGATACGGCTGTCGCGGGAAGTTTGTGGATCAGGCCCATATATTATGCCCGGCGCGGTTATTTATTTGAATTCTGAATTATTGTTCCTGTCTGGGATGACGTCGCAGGGCAGGAAAAGACTTTTCCGCGCGCGTACTACGACGGTGAACGGTGATGCGCTTAATGGGATATTCCCGGCGCAGTCGCGGTGAATGCGAATTTAGTAGTAGAGCGGATAAATAATCGTATTAAACGAGCGATTTTATTTCCGGATGGTATTTTCCGTGCAGCACGGCGTGCTCGGTAGACTAGTAGGACCGCTAGGGTACTAGTATGGTGGTTGAGACCTGGAATCTACGGAGAGACTTGTCACGCATTAGCCGGGGTGACGTCGACCCTAGACTGGGACTGGACGAGACGAGAGTATTTAAGACATCCGATTCTCGTGGCTTTTTTGTTATATTTTCTCTATTTCCAGGTGAGATAGTGTCTGAGGTAGCAAGAATATATCGATAGTCGCGCATAGCACGTCGACCTTTGCACGCAAGGCTTTCCTAGAATATCTTCGCAGCAAGAAGGTATACCGCCAAACGACAGCCCGCTAAGCGGGTGAAGACTACTTGCAGCCCAGATAACGCCTTGAGTGTCGGGTTCAGGAAAGGATCGGATTGGTTCAGACATGCAGTGCGCCGATTTCATCCGAGCCGACTTGATGCCTTCCCGATTGGGCCGTCCACCTCTTTCCTCTTGACCAGTCATCATTGTCGCGACCGAGCCTCTTTGGCGAGCTTTTTGAGTGCTGTTCCCGTTTGCTCCTACTGTGTATTCCGTTATCTGGGTTTCTTTGCTGAAATAGCAGAAGGTTGGACTCGTTTTTAGCCTTCCCGGTTGGATATACCGTAAGTCTCCTCAAGGTCGATAAGCTGTGGTGCCACTGTCCGTGCAAGACTAGTCTGGAACAAGGAACAAGTGTAGGATACTGGTTTCCTCCCTGAGCGTGTCGCAGGCTCGCGCCTGATAAGGAGCAACGGTGTATTATTGTGTTTATTATGTACTAGGGCTATCCATTTTCTGTCATCGAGTGTAGATACAATAAAGAGCAGTGCGAATATATCAGAAGGATTCGTCGCCGTTGAGAGACAAAAAAAACGAGAATACCTCGTGTGAAGACGCACGCGAGAGTCGAAACGCGGCAATGGAATATCAGACAGAATTGGCTTAGAACCACTACAAGGACAGTGGATACAAGCAAATATCCACCGCCACTATCGTCGACGGCGGCGCCAGCGCTGCAGAAACCGAGAACTGTCCGTACTCATCGTCGGCCACCATTGATTCAATTACCAACAGACTCCCTCCGCGGGACTCGCATCCCCATTCCTCACCATCGTCGATATCTCTTGCTTCCCGTCCTGTCGCTGCTGCTCCGTCGGGTTCCCCAATTTCCTTCTCTTCGACACCGCTCAACTCCTCCGTTGTCGCTGCTGTCTCACCCAGCAGTCTAATTCCAGCGACTCGTTCTAGATCTGAGCGAGAGCAAGGCAGCACCGGCTCCCAATTACCTGAACTCTCCACAACAACCGGTACTTTCCTTTCAGTACAATGCTAGTCCTTATTCATGAATATCTGACATTCTTTGTTCTTTTCTTTCAGACGACGACAACCACAGACCCCGCAAGAGACAAAGAACAGGCGACATCGCTTCTGCTACCCCAGCTAACATGAGGCTGCCCGATTCTGATATCGATTCTCAACTCTCCGTCTCTCCTGACTTTACTATCTCCGCCATGCACGCTGGTCCTTCGTCACAAGGGCTTGATGGGCCGACGCAGTCACCGACCAATGGCCATACCATCACGGCTATTGTTGCCACTAATGGCAATAGTCATAACGGCCAGGTGCAGTCGAACGGCACTAGCAATGGCCTGTCAAGCGCTGTATCGAACGGGGTAGCCAAGCACGGGAAGGCGGTGGCCAGGGTGAATTTACCAGGCACCATGTTATATGACGATATGACTCTCGATCGGGAGGAGTACGTGAGGCTGGTGATACAGAGTCTGCGGGATGTGGGATACACGTACGTCCGTCTTACTCTTTCTTACTGTCCTAGAACACTGACATTTTCATGCAGTCAGTCGGCAGACACGCTCGAAGCAGAGTCAGGGTTCTCGATGGAGGCATCAGATGTGACGCATTTCAGGCAGTGTATCTTGGACGGGGTATGGGACAAGGCAGAGGCAGCTTTGACACGGTTAGGCGTCACCGACGCAGATGGGCTTATGGTGCGTTGCTGTCTGTTCTCTCGACGTGTTTTGTCCTCATATCGCTCTAGGATGCAAAGTTTTTGATCAATCAACAAAAGTACCTGGAACTCCTCGAGGCGGAGAAGACGACGGATGCTTTACATGTTCTGCGCAATGAACTCGCACCTTTGCACGTCGAACCCGATCAGCTTCACACATTATCAAGGTGACTCTTTCACAACTTGTCGTGCGCCACAATTAAACATTTTATATAGCCTGATAATGTGCTCGGAACCTGAAGATCTTCGACAACGAGCTGGTTGGGATGGTGCTTCGGGCGCCTCCCGGATGCATCTATTAGACAACCTACACCGTAAGTGTTTCAGAAACAACGCGTCCGGCCGCCGAAATCTTAACACTTCTTCATACAGGATATATCCCCTCTTCCGTCATGATTCCCCAACGCCGGCTTGCTACCCTTCTCCAACAATCACGATTATACCAACGTCAGCGATGCGTGTACCATAATCTCCCCACAAACGCCGCAGACTTTTCATTGTACAGTGATCACCAGTGCGATAAGTCAGGCTTTCCGAGAGTCACCACGACCATTCTCGACGTGCACAGTGATGAAGTATGGCATATCGAATGGAGTCACGATGGCGCGTATCTTGCGAGTGCCAGCAAAGACAAATCGGCCATTATTTGGAAGATCGGTGTAAGCAGCGTTTCCATCATTTAAATTTGGTGGGGCCTAAAGACTTTTTTGTAGCCCGAAACAGAGCCATCAATACGACAATGGGATACGCACCAGGTCTTGCGCGAGCACCCGTACCCTGTGGGATGTCTGGCGTGGTCCATAGACGATACCGTCCTCCTGACCAGCGCTGAGAATATCATCAAGGTGTGGAACGCCAAGGTCACTCTTCTTTCCTTCCAGACTCGCAGGCTTGGTGCTGACTTTTAAGATAGACCGGGGTGTGCTTGAGAGTGCTCGACAAGCATTCAGAAACTGTAACGTCCTTAGCGTGGCTGCCGGATGGCTCGGGATTCCTTTCCGCTGCTCTGGATCGAAGAATCATACACTGGGTCAGTTGAATTCAAGGCCACATTCTTCTGCACGCCGACTAACTCTCCAATGTACAGGACGCAGATGGAAAAGAGCGGGATTCCTGGAGCACAACTGCCATCCGGATAACAAGCCTTGCCATCACGCCTGACTTCACGCGAATAGTGACGGTCGGAATGGATTACATTTCCAATACGCCTTCCGGAAGCTCTAGGGGAAGTAGTCGTCGTTCCGGGGAGTTTGCCACGACAAACCCGACCGGTAATGGTGGGAATCCTGCCCATGGACCGGGGCAAGTTTCGGATAACTGGCTCATTACATACGACTTCGCAACGAAGCAGGTAGAATCGTACGTCAGCTCTTCTTCCCCCCCTCCTTTTTCGCGATCGCGCTGTGGCGTTTTATCTCAAATTCCTCCTTCGCCCCTTCTTGTGAGAACAAATTTTAACTCGATCTATTCCTTTTTAGATCCGTGCGACTTGAAGGCGAAGTCACAAGTGTCAAGGTATCCCAAAACTCGCAGTATGCGTTGATTAATCATGCGCCAGATGTGAGTTTTTCTTGTAAGTTTCATACCAATGAACCGGGTTCTGATCAGATCTCCTGTTGCCTATTGTAGGAAATCCGACTCTGGGATCTGAACCTTGGGCGTGTAGCACGCAAATTCACTGGTCAGCGACAAGGCCGACATGTTATCCGGAGTTGTTTCGGCGGGATGGACGGAAACTTTGTTGTCAGTGGGAGTGAAGGTCCGCGGTGGTTTTCCTTGCTCCCCATTTTTAGTGTTTGACTCTCACCTAACCCATTTAGACGGCAATGTATACGTGTGGCATCGTGATACGGGGGCATTACTCGAGGTTCTTCCTGGGCATGGCGAGGGGAGTGTGAACTCCGTGGCATGGAACCCTCGGAACGAGCGTATGTTTGCCTCTTGTTCGGATGATCATACGATTCGGATATGGGAGGCGCTGGGTGTTGACTCCCCGCCAATGAGTCCGGTTCTGGGCTCATATGCTGAGAAGGGGAAGGGGAAGACCCGACAGCGCTGGGATGGAGACGGCATGGAATCCGGCTCGAGTGTGACGCGGCTGTGATTCATTGACCAAGTTCGTGCATCTGAGGCCTCTCTCTAGAACTCACAATCATACGTTCATTCCATCCTTTTTGGTGGCCATCCCACCCAAGTTTTCCGCTTTACATACCTATCACTAATACCAACGCTCTTTTATTGTTCTCTGTATTTGCTCTTACTTGGTTTTTTCTCTTTCCATCCCCCACATTGCATCTGAACCATCTCCGTCTTCCTGCACACATCTGTTTTATAACTCTCGGTTCTCGACACTTCTATAAGCAAAGGTTTCTATTTCCGTTTTCATATCACAATTGTCACAGTAAGTATTACTCCTCTTGCATACATATTCATACATAGCTACACCGCTTCTCCAATGTGGAAGTCCAATACTTACATTAAACCAATAGCATTTATATGTCATTGACACGTACATAGAGACCGATTAATAGGTACCAACTACCGGTCAAGTACCCCGTTGCAGAAACCGCTGAGCATCTGAAAGTAGACCTTGGCGTACCAGGGTGAGAACCAGGAGGGAGCATTCCAGCGTCGGTATCGGTCCAGTTGACCTGAGCAATATATTTTTTCAGGCAACGTTCATTTCCTGCGGGCAGGGGCAGTCCATACAAGTGCGTTATCACTGGCACCGTTCCATACCAGATGACCACCCGTCGCTTTCATTAACCGGGACTGGTATATTTAATAAGGATCGGAGACAGACAGTAGACATCTGACAGGTACGAAGTGGGACGGGAAAAATTAGTGGTCTTTTGATTATCGGGAGCGAGGGCTGACGCGGACGCGGAATCAGATTAGAAAAATGAAATGCGTAGTGGTACACGTATGTTCCGGCAGGATATACATACCGCTACGGTCTGAGCGTAGTCGGGAGACTTCTATGCGTATAGTGTTACATGTTGTAAGATAGGAAGATACTGGTCGAATGATGCGGAGCCATTATGCTGAAAGAGGGAAGGGAGTACAAGAGAATGCACAGGCGAAAGAAATGCCAAATTAAAGATAACTATCTGGAGATCGTTGGACGTTGCGAATAAGCTCGATCCTTGGGCATGAACAAGGAGCTCGTGGGTTTCTTCTTCGGACGTGGCCCAGGTGACGGCAATGTCTGATTGAGCAGTGCAGATCTTTGGACAGTCTCAGGTTTCTTTCCTGAAGGCGATGTAGACGACCGACAATCGTCAAGTGAGAGTTTACAAGGAGAAAGAGGTGGAACATCTGTCGCAGGTTCGCTGGAAGATGTTGATAATGATGCAGACGACCGGGAGTTCGGACCCGTACTACTTGACGGCGAAGAGGAGGGAGGCTGTCGGTGCTTCACAGTGGTGACCGTCACTCGACTTGCATAGCTGGGAGAAGGCGTTGGCAGCAGAGGCACGCTAGGGGGTTTCGAAATAGGTTTTCCCTTGACTGTGAACCTGGCATTGTACACGGTCTTGTGCAGTTTGGAGGCGGAGGAGTAGGTCTTCTGCATCAATGTCTTGGGTTGACTTGGTTGACTTGGCCCTGACCCTAGGAACGACGAGGCATGAGAATGGGTACGTGATGTAAACGTCACGATCGACTTACATGGTCGAAGGCGCTTCTGTGGGGGAATTCGGTCTGTGATCTTGACCTCGCGCTCCTTCTTTTGTTGTTCATGCTCGAGTCGCTGGGAACGCAGGCGTGATCCCACTTCTTCTAGATGCTTCGCTTCGGCTTTCTGGAGAACCTTAATCAAAGAATCAGAAAACCCGGGCAGCATGTGGCTATCATCGGAGAACGCACAAAGTAATGATCTCTCCAGGACTCTGGTTCTGGTGCATCCCCTGAGAGATAGCCCTGGAGTTGAATACTGTACTTTTTGATAGAGAGATTCTTCCATAATTCTGGATCATAGACCAATTTAGTCGGCAGGCAAAGAAGCGCTGAGAAACACTTGCCTTGGGTATTGTGCTGGAGCCTCTGGAAAGAAATGAAAAAGGTCCGTTATTGCGCTGCATGCGACTCACCGTTGAGCCTCGTTCAAGCCGCAGAAGGTCGTGTGGCTCGCACTGCTGGAGGATGGGTTTGACTAGATCATAACGGAGACTAAGTTCTTGGCCGAGTGTGGGGATGGCTGATATAGGAAATAAATGTCAAGAAGCAATCGGGAATAACTATGGGTGCTGGCTGACACTCAGCGTGTTTCCCGGCAACTGATAGAATGGAACAAAAGTCACAACGAGTCCAGCTAGAATTATATGAATAATCCCACCTCGTTGGCAGTAGGCAACCAGTGCTGGGATCTTTGTCGCTGAAGTGAAGTCGGTAGTCATCCCAGCAATGGTACTATATGATTCACAAACAACAGCTCCCTGGGGAACCTTCCAAGGAGCTGTTCAAAGACAAGAAGGGTACGATGGTGGTTAGTGGTAGACAGTGCTGAGCCACGTTGCGCCAAATGCCGCCGTGTGCCGGGACTAAATTTGGCACAAGGCTGCCCGTACTCCTTTGCTTCCCACCATAACATTGCATGGTAAATATGGAGCCTCCTTGTGGAACACCCACTGACTACCCCCCGGATCTGACGGTTACTTCTCCCTCGGATACTTACGCCGCAACGAATATTTAATCTCTTGCTCACATATATATCTCTTTATCTCTTAGGAGCCCGAATTCTCTGGATTAGGCTCGTGGATGTCTATAAGGCTACATGATTTTCTCTCTAAACGACCCGACCCCGGTCCTAATTTCAGCACCATTGCATTGGTCAGGAGGGTCCCAGTGCAGTTCCAGATCAATGGTAGACTTTATTTTTACCCATCTCGTCCTTGCAAACGTTACAAAGATGACTAACTTCTCTCACACTCTCGTCGTCGGCTTTACCCACACTTTCGCGCGTCAATGTCATTGTGAACCCGGTAGTTGACCCTTCAAATGTGGCATTCTGCAACTCATTTATTTATTACCCACAATGGGGATATCACGTATATATATGACACGCGCGCTGTGTTTTCCCCTATCCTCGCTGCTGTGGTTGCGTCTTGATCGCCTGCCTGTCTTTTCATCGCGATTTAAAAGGGCTATTCTCGTGCCTTTGTCTATTCCCCACTTGCCTTCCATGCAGCAAGCTACCCACCCCCGTCTTCACCTCCGCGACACGCGCGACGCCCATATCATCTTTGAGGCCGTCAGGCAAGGCTTTCTTAAGCCAGTTACTAGACGTCTTAACGAGGCTGAGAGGTCTATGTCAGTACGTTCTGGTGCCGTGTTCGTTTGGGAAGAGCGCGACGACGAATCAGGTCTTAAACGTTGGACCGGTAAGTCAACATTGATATCCTCCCCGGAAGTCCTGTTGACCTCCCTCCCCTTCGATAGACGGACGTCTTTGGGGACAGTCCCGTATGCGTGAAGTGCGTCTGGACCTCGTCGATACACCACCGTCAAGTCCATGTTGCTGATCGATAACCCTTGCAGCCATACTTATTCTATGACGAAAAACTCCCCTCGGCGCATGGCAGCGAGCCATCCACCTCCCCACGGTACCGATAATTATGGGGCGAGGTCACATATGACTTATTGACTAGCGTTTTTGTTATAGGTCACCACCGGCTTTCAGATTTGTCGACGGCGTATCCCGCACGATCCCCTCATCGTCAGCTCTTCTCCATCAAGATCGCAGTGGCGGAAATCATCCCGGTTTAATTAAGCAGGCATATTCTGCTTGGGTGCAACTTTCGCCAACAGGTACACCGCGGAAATGGCACCTCACTGCCTATTTCACGTACGCTGATCTTCCGACAATACCGACTGTCGACGCGGACGCAATCCTGCGAAACATTATCGTTCCTCCGGGGATTTACCAGAGTGGGAAGGCTAGGAAAGGGGATGATGGTACCACGGAGACTTTTGGACATTCGGCGCTGCCACCACTCCATTCTGCAGTAGGGGTGTATAACATGGGAGTCATATCTGGCTCTTCCCAGCGCGGTCATCATCGTATGTCAGAAGACCAAAGAGTGATACAGATACTTAATTCTAGACATATATCATAGCATCCGTCAAATGTCGTTTTCCCTCTAACTCCCATTTGTATTTGATAATTCGTTCCTTTCCAAGTGTCTTGTGTGGGCCTATCGGAAGGGTCGGCCGGCGGAACAGGCGGACCGTGACACTTTGAATCCTGCTGACGTAACCAGATTCACGTTTTTCAATTTACGTCGCATCCGTCTCAAAAAAAATGGACGTTGCAAAGCACGTTCATCGTCGATCCATCCAATCCGCTGCCAAGTTCGCCCGTCCCTTTAAGTTCTTTGACTCCGCTCATCTTTCATTTTCAGTGTGTGGAATTCTTGGTCTTCTTCTGCATGACTCCAATACCGACGCTGCGCCGGAAGTCTGTGAGGGCCTCTCGCTGTTGCAGCATCGAGGACAAGATGCATGTGGAATAGTTACGTGTGGACCGAAAGGTCGCTTCTATCAGTGCAAGGCGAATGGTATGGTCCGGGATATTTTCGACGAGAAGGCCATACAGCGTCTGGTTGGAGGCATGGCTGTGGGACATGGTGCGTAGTCACCGTTTACCTGTGGTAGGTCTAATTATTTGATAGTGCGATATCCGACTGCGGGAAGCTTCAATAATGCGGAAGCTCAGCCGTTCTATGTCAATTCACCGTATGGGATCGTCTTCGCACATGTATGGAACTTGACGCACGTTTCTACTATTTTTCACTGACTCTGCTGCAGAACGGAAATCTTATCAACACAGCGTCTCTTCTGCAGTTCTTGGACGCCACTGCGCATCGCCATATCAACACCTCGTCGGATTCAGAACTCCTTCTCAATATATTTGCTAATAACTTGCAACAAACGGGCAAGTTCCGTATCAATGAAGAGGATATATTCACCGCAATTGGAGGGCTGATGAAACAGTGCAAGGGGGCGTACGCATGCGTTGCTATGCTCGCTGGGTTTGGAATAATAGCCTTCCGAGACCCGAACGGAATCAGGCCCGTCGGCATGGCTGTTAGAAAATCTGCCACTACGCAAGGAAAAGACTACCTATTTGCCAGTGAGAGCGTCGTTGCCGATGCCAGTGGTTTCAGCGAGTGGGAAGACGTAAAGCCTGGTATGTATGCTCTCCCCTCTCTTCGGTCTTTTCTCATTTGTGGTTCAAGGTGAGGCCGTAATTATCACGCGCGAAAGTGTATCGCGGCGCCAGGTAGCTGCACCTGCGGATTTCGCACCGGACATCTTCGAATATGTCTACTTTGCGCGTCCCGATTCCGTATTGGATGGAATCAGCGTTTACCGAAGTCGAATGGCCATGGGCGACGCGCTGGCTGATGAGGTCCGGCGCGTGTTAGCCGAGCAGAATCTTTCCGTTGATGTCGTTATTCCGGTGAGAATAACCTTCCTCGCAAGCGCAAATCTTATATTAACGCGTTCTGCTCAGGTACCCGATACATCCCGGGTCGCAGCCTTGAACCTCGCACAAAAATTGCAACTCCCTTACCGCGAGGGGTTCATCAAAAATCGTTATGTCGGTCGAACTTTCATTATGCCCGGACAGCAGATGCGTAAGAAGAACGTCCGGAGAAAGCTCAACGCCATGGCGCTCGAGTTCTCGGGAAAAAATATTTTACTGGTTGATGGTGAATCTTGTGTTCTATCCTCGTGTTCTTTTCTCAGTTCAAAGCCTAGACTCCATCGTTCGTGGTACCACGTCAAAGGAGATCATTCAAATGGCCAAAGATGTCGGTGCGAAGAAGGTTGTAATGGCCAGCTGTGCCCCTCCCATCAGGTATGTCCATCTTCCGGCTTCCGGCACAGTCAGCTCAAGGTTGCACGCGTACGCGTCATAGATATCCCAACGTCTACGGCATCGATATGCCATCACGAACTGAACTCGTCGCATACGGACGTGACACTAGTTCAATAGCCTCGGCCATTGGCGCTGATCTTGTAATCTTTCAAACCCTACCCGACCTGATATCATCCGTGCGGCAGTTCAATCCTCACATCTCAGCGTTTGACTGTTCTGTTTTCACGGGTGAGTACGTTACGGGCGGTGTCGATGAGCCGTACCTTGCTGCTTTGGAAGGCCAGCGTGCAGATAACGTGCGAGGGAAGGCCAAACTCAATGGGATCAACGGCTCGAAACGGGAGGATGTCACGGTGATGTCCAGTGGACCGATGAACGGGGCGGATGATACGGTGGGGTTGCACAATACATGGCAAAGTAATTGATGGGTGGCGGATCCGTGGTGCATTTCTCACAAGTAATCTTATAAATGTGCTATTTTTTTTGTTTTTGTTTTGCCAGTGTGCATGTAGTCTTAGAGAGCTAGACCATTCTTGAAATAAAGTACAGCTACTATAACATCACATCTACGTTTCTATTTGCTGACGTGCCAGTCGAGGATATCCGCCCACTTGGGAAGAAGCTCAGAGATCTGCTCTACATCTTTGTCACCTCTGCCGGAAAGACACTGCAGATGGGCAAAATTAGCAAAGCGTCATTTGCGATGGGTCAGCCTTACAATGACAATATCAGAATCTTTCGGCATCGTTTTTGCGATACGAACACCTTCCCAGATGGCATGCGACGACTCTAGGGCTGAAGGATAAGTGAACATCAGTCTCGATACTCCATGGTTTACTTAAAGAGTATTCACCCGGAATTATGCCCTCCATTTGTGTGAGCATTCTGAACCCTCTCAACGCCTCTTCATCTGTAGCGACGACGTACTCTGCCCTACCAGAGTCTTTTAACCAGGCATGTTCCGGTCCTACGCCAGGATAGTCGAGTCCGGCGCTGATAGAATGCGTCTCGATGATCTGGCCGTCCGGGGACTGCAGAATATAGGTTCGCACGCCATGGAGAACACCAGGCTGACCCTTGGAAAGCGTAGCACTGTGTCGGTCACCGTCAACACCTAAAGATATTCAAATACAATATATGAGGCAATGAAAGAAACACACCCTCGCCACCGGCCTCAACACCAACCATTCTAACACTTTTGTCTCCGATGAAATCGTAGAAAGTCCCGATAGAATTGCTTCCACCGCCCACACAGGCCACGACGACATCAGGAAGTTTACCTCGCTTCTCCTTCAGCTGAACTTTGATTTCCTCCCCGATAATCTTTTGGAAATCACGGACGATCGTGGGGAAGGGGTGTGGACCAATAGCAGATCCTACGAGATAATGCGTCGTCGATAGATTAGACACCCAGTCCCGCATGGCCTCGTTTACGGCGTCTTTGAGGGTGCATGACCCAGAGTGGACAGGGATGACCTTTGAATTGTGAGGTTTAATTGCAATGAATGATGGCTGTCTATTTGGAACAGGCGCACCTTGCCTCCGAGCATCTCAATACGGAAAACATTGAGCGCTTGGCGCCGGACATCCTCAGCTCCCATGTAAATTATACACTCCAAGCCGAATTTGGCGCAGACCGTTGCTGTTGCAACACCATGCTGACCCGCACCCGTTTCGGCGATAATACGCGTCTTGCCAATGCGGCGGGCTAGGAGAATCTGTTTTTCCGAGATCAGCAAATTTGCCTAGCGATGTATGGGAAACGGCTTGCTTGACCAATCGCGTTGTTAATTTTGTGAGATCCCGTGTGGTTTCTGCAGTGGAAACGTCAGCTGGGAATGCAAGCGGAAAAACATTTGCGTACAAATCTTCGCGCTTGAGCCAGATGTTAGCGCCACCAGCGTGTTTAGTCAAATTTTCTGCTAGATAGAGCCCGGACGGTCTGTTAATATATTCATAATAGGACTGGAATTCCTTCAAGAACTCCGGGTCGTTTATAGCAGATTTGTGGGCCTCCTCGAGTTCTGCCAGACAATCGACCAGGGACTCCGGGACATATTGACCGCCGAATTGACCAAACCGCGCAGGTAAATCCGATACCGAAGAGTCCTTCGAGACATCCTTCTTGCCGTTTGTCACAGGTGCAGGCGACCGAGCTGGAAGAGGAGATCTGGCTTTAGGAGACTGACCCTTCAGTGTAATTTCACTGCAGAAGGCTTCAACACTGTGGGAAACTTTATCTGCAGGGGCGCTTTTAATAACATTGACGATCCGACTGCCAACGACAACTCCGTCTGCACCGGCATCGGCAACATAATCAAAGTGACTGCGATTGGATACACCAAAGCCGACAGCGATGGCAACGGTCGCATGTTCTCGGACACGAGCAATGATATCTGGGAGCTCAGTGTTTATCGCTACCTTGTCGGATGATCCCGTTGTACCCATCTAAAGAATAATGAGCGCGATATCGGAATGAAATTTTAATGAACTGACTTTGGACACGACATAAATAAAACTGTCGGCAATTGACGCGAGGAATTTTATTCGAGATGGTGTGGTCGACGGAGCGATGAGAGGAACATATGACAAGCTATGTCTGGCGTCATCGAGGAGTACCCTGGGTATGACTCGTGTACGCACTTTGCTTTTGTGCACTTTTCTCTGAACGTGATAGCTTCTTCGGGGGGAAGGTCGACCATGATGAAGCCGTTCGCTCCAGCCTCGCTTGCATCCTGTATGGCCTTGTCCTCGCCGTACGCCAACAACGGGTTGTAGTAGCCTAGTCGACTGTCAGTGCCCATGCTGCCGTGTCACTGTATTATTCGCACCCATAAGAATGACGGGGGCGGTGAGTCCCTTGCTTCTTGCCTCGCGAAGCTGACCCAAGACCGTCGCATAGTCCATGTTATTCTTCAATGCAACCTACGGGAGATGAGTATTGTAGACTCGCTCGAGTCAGCCAGGTCGTACTGTGTTGCTCTCTTGGATGACAGGACCATCAGCTATAGGATCTGAGAAAGGCATTCCCAGCTCGATGATATCTGCGCCTCCATTCTGCATAGCGAACATAATGGGAACCGTCGCATCTTTCGTAGGGTATCCCGCCGTGACAAAAGTGACCAATGCGGGGGATCCCTGCCAGGAACATGAATGGACGTACAAAGGACGCAACGGATAGAGCCTACCTGAGCCTTCTTGGCGGCGAAAACATTTTTGAGAGCGTCCATGGCGATGGGAGCAAGTCGAGTCAGAATTGGAATGATCGATAAATTTAATTATCTAGATCTCTCCGATCGTGTTTATCTTATCGCATTTCTTGACCATCACCATCTTTTTCTCCCTGATGGACGCGGCTACCCCCATCCTGTCCGACGAGTCCAGAGTTCTCGTTATATACACCGGCGGCACCATTGGGATGCTTGTTGGATCTAGAGGATATGTCCCGGAGCCGTACTTTTTGACCGAAACTCTTCGGAGCCAGACGCGGTTCCATGACCCGCTCCAAAGTTCTCTGTTCTCAAATTCTGGGTCCGTGCAAGGCTTTCGAGATTGGAGCTCTGGAAGTGGCAGGTCTAGTCCTCTTGGGGGTAGTGCAACACCTAGCGTATCGGCTACTTCAACACCTCAACAGCCCACTCTGCTTGTGCGATCATCCCGTCCCATTGGATCATACGGACTGGCGCCCAATCAATCATCGGTGCTATCGCACAGCATACAGGTAGCTGAGAACGTATACGAAGCCCACCTGCCCAGTCTTATCACACCACGGAGTGCAGTCCCCGGAGGCAGCGGTAGCAAGTCCATCAGATATGCTATTCTAGAGGTTCGTTCAGAGTTCACGGACCACGGGAAAATATCTGATTGATCATCTTTTTGTTCAGTGGAACCCCTTGCTGGACAGCAGTAATATCGAGATTGACGGTGACGAGCGTTCACGTCGTTAATTGGCCATTCTTATCAATATTTTGCGCAATTCAGATTGGATACGTATAGCATCTGAAATAGAACTCAACTACTCATTTGATGCTTTCGTTGTGCTCCATGGCACCGATACAATGTCATACACTTCGAGTGCATTGAGTTTCCTTCTGGAAGATTTGGGAAAGACGGTCGTATGTAAAGCTTGACTGCTCCAATGTAATACCACTGACTCCACAGTATGTCAGATCGTCACAGGCGCGCAAATACCACTGTCACAGCTTCGAAATGATGCTACAGACAACCTAATGGGTGCACTAACCATTGCTGGACATTACATTATTCCCGGTACCCACTCTCAATCTCCTCATGTGAATATCCCATTAACCGCACAGAATAGAATGTTCTCTGTACTTCAATCATACCCTGTTCCGAGGAAACAGGGTCTCAAAAATATCCTCATACGATCTTAGCGCCTTCGATAGCCCCAACTTTGCTCCGCTTGTGAACGGTAGGAACCAAATAATTACATCAGAAGAACCTGGTACTGATTTACGGTCAAGTGGGCATCGATATCGTAGTGAACTGGAACGATGTCATCAGACAAACCAGTCTCCGACGTTTCCGAGCTCATAAACGTGAGCTTCCCTTCCGCCCTTCTGCCAATGCAGTGATAATATTCTGATCGTTTCATTTGCAGAGATGAGCCCTCACGTCGGTATGTTTTAAAATTCTTTCCGAACCATGCATTACACGTAGTGTTCACACACGTCTACAGCCACACTTCGTCTGTTCCCGGGAATTACAGCTGCAACCGTTAGCGCCTTTTTCATGCCGCCCATCAGAGGAGTTATTCTTGAGACTTTCGGGGCCGGGAACGCCCCACAACGAAAAGATTTGATGCTGGCCCTGAAAGAAGCCTGTGAAAGGGGGGTCGTTGTTGTTGCGATCTCGCAGTGTGCAAAGGGTACGGTTTCGGACGCATATGAGACTGGAAGAACACTTCTTCAAGCCGGCGTTGTTCCGGGGCATGATATGACGCCTGAAGTAAGATTGGTTCCATTCGAAACGGAACGCTCTAACTATGAAATCCCGCAGTGTGCCTTGGCCAAACTGAGTTATCTGCTGTCGAAGCCTGAGCTGAGCACTGTCGAGGTCAGAAAGCTCATGGGTACGCCACTTCGTGGTGAGCTCACCCGACCACTGTCTGGTGCTGTTCCAGGACAACCCACCATTGACCAGAACTTTGAGAAAATCCAAGGAGTCCTATCCCAGTTTGTCCGATTATCAGAACAATCTGCTTCGCCCGTACCGAAGATAACTTTGTCTGCGCCACTAGATGAGGCGTCCCAGGATGCGGCCGCGTCTTGGTCTTGGACTGCAGCTGAAGCTGCTTCGACAGAGGCTGTACTATTCCCATTCCTTATCCATCTCGCGGCTGCGAGAAACGATACTTCAAGTATTCGATTTTGTTTGGACTCGTCATCTACTCCATCAGGATACTCAGAGCTGGACTCCCCATCAGTAGATGCTCCCCAGTACGGTAACATAGCAGGCGGGCTGGTGAATTCGCTGGAGCCAGGTTCTGGTCGATCCCCATTGCACGTAGCAGCCTTGAATGGCCACATCGAGTCTGTCAATGTCCTATTACAGTCGGGTGCTCTAGTCCATCTACGGGATACTCTAGGGCATACACCACTGTACTACGTATGTGATATTTAACAGCGATAACATCTATACTCACGATTCATTAACTGCAGGCTGCTAGACAAGGTCACCGAGATGTCGTCGGAGTCCTGGTTCAGGTTGGGGCCAGCTTAGGTGGCATGGATGAAAGTTTTGCGAGGACCGCAGTAAAGAACGCCTTACGAGCGAACGACCGGAAATGCCAAGAGATGTGGGACGCCGTTGGAGTAAAGGTATAGATAGAGCACAACCTCAAATTCTAAGATCTGCACATCGAAGCACTTGTACTCCGCCTGTCACGGTCTTCATTAACATTCCCGGAGACAGATACTCCGACTTCTCCTTGGGCCTACCGGAGCCGTATACCAGCTGTATACTAGGATAGGATAAACTAGATGGCTTTTCTAGCTATAGTGTCAATCCATGGGAATGTAAATAATCTCGATGGTGAATAGATTGGCGTGAGATCGGGACATTCAAAACCTTGTGCTGACGGGCGTTGCATGTGGATTTGAAGCCTAAAAGTTGTGAACTCAGTCAAGCAGCAGCCGGTTCGGTTCATGAGAGTATCAACACCAATACGAGCCTTTCAGAAGAGAGCAGTTCTGGGGACAACAATTTAAAGTTACATGGGCATCTGCACCTGCGTCACGAGTTGAAACAATAGCAGGCGCGGCCTAAGCGACATAAACAGGGTGGCCAGCCAAATAACACCAATGGACGCACCAAGATGTCCATAATCTTAGAAGATACTTACAAAACATAGATGGGGAAAATCATCACAAACCAAAACTACTACTCAACCATTTGAACATCGTCGTCGTCATCGTCGTCTGCTGCCTCGCCTTCACCTCCTTCCCCCTCTTGCGTCGTCTTCCCTATCGTATTATTGATGGTGCGTATAAAGACCGGCAGCTGTCTCCGCGGGAAAGTGAACGGACCCGACAAGAAGTCTAGTTGGTTGACAAACTCTTCCGGTTCCTTGTCCAGTTCGAGCGGGGAATACAATACCGCATCTGTCCATTCATTTCCTTCGACAAGATCATGGCATAACCGAAGATTGAAATTGAGACCTGTAGATAACAACGTTCATACGCTCAGCTCGAACTGAGAGAGGTAGGAAACCTACTTTTTCCGTTGGAATCCGGATCTCCGGGTGAATCTTCGTCAACGTAGGTATATATACATGTCAAAATCCAGTCCTCTTCTTTGTCACGCTTGCTGCACTTCTCGTTTCTGACATTGGTGATGAGAAGGTTCGTTACGTCCTCGTAGAACTGTATGGTTGCCCCGTGCTTTGGTTCTGACCCGCCCAACACGGTCTGGCCTCTATTTCGTTGTGCTGATCCAGGCGGACGGCGTGGATCCTTCGCGAGGGTGTTTGCTCGGTCAATTTCTGCTTGAAGTTCTACCCGGAGGTCCTTGACTAGACGAAGGTAAGATATCGCTTTCAGAAGAAACGCGGTGATAGACAAACTAGTCTGCTCCTGTTCAAGGATCTTCTTATCCTTCTCCTTCAAATCCCTGTCGCACACCTCCACTCTCCCTTTGTATCTCTGGACATCGCGTTCGAGTGTTTCCTTCTCTTCGTCCACAGCTTCACGCGTCATAAGGTGCAACACAGACGTCTTTCCCTCCCTTATTAATGGTTCCTTCTTCGCCAGGTTAGATGTCAGCTCCCTTATTAGCGCGTCCTGGGCTAAAATGATGATATGAGAGTTTATAGTCACGTTAGCTTGAGCACAACGGACCTTCCATCTTGGAGTCAGATTGCTTCCGGAATTCAATCAGTAAACGCTCTGGCTCCGTATGTCTGATTGCGAAAAGTTCTTCCAATTGTTTAGAATACTTGTCCGCGCGCTCCCTGACCTGTTGAAGAACCTGTGAATTGAGTAGAGAATGCAGGATATATAACATACCTCAGTTAGTTCACGTCGAAGACGCTTCAATTCGCCACCCGAGTTGCTCTCGATCGCGTTATTCATCACAACAGCCATCTGCGCGGCACCATCGTCGTCCGAATCGTCAAGTACCTCAGGAGGAGAAGCCGGTCGCGTCATTTTGGGTGATGGCGCTTTTGCTTTTCCCTTTCCCTTCACACGGGGTACCCCATTTATGTTGGGTTTTTTGCCCCTTCGCGCCGTCTGGGGTTTGCGGAGAGGCACCTCTGTCACCGACTCTTCGCCGTCATTGTCGTTGGTAGTATCGTCGTCAGGAACCAGAACGGGATGCCTCTCATCACCAGACGAGATTGGTGTCACAATCTTCTTCTGCCCGCCTGTCTTGGACGCTGGTTTCGACGGACCTGCGACCGCGCTTCGACTCTGGGCCTTACGAGCCATCCTTAGGTTTGCTGCCGGAGTCGTAGGGCCCAGTCCACCCAAGTCTGAAGAAAAGTTGGAATTCTGGTTAGCAGAGTGCAGGCGAGGAGGGAATCGGTGGTCATCGTACCTAGTGAATCGTCGGACATGCCCTTGTCGGACGACGCGTGAGTAGTTGAGTCACGTCTGTCACCAACGCGTAACAATGTGACATCGTGTGACGTTCTCATCTCTTACCGCTACAACGTGTCGCTTCGTGAACACGCTCTTCGTCTCTCTCTAATCATGCATAGCATAATATCCCGCGTCAACAATGTGTCTGCCTTCTTGTCTACATGCATGATGTGTCTTCTCGGTGCTATCGCCCTTTCATCGTTTCTTTTCACTGCCGATCCAAAGGGAGAGCTGACGGTTGCCGCTGTGAAAGTGTAAGTCCCTCTGAACAACTCCTCCAATGCTAGAATATTCAATGTTTCCATAGGTATAATGCAAAAGTTCCTCGATACCCTCGTAGAAAGCAAGAAATGGCGTTTGTAAACTTTGACCTCAAAGCTGGTATGCGCCGCTATATGTCGGGTTGCCGATGATTACATGCGTTACAGACTTGACGCCGCTTTTCAACTGGAATACAAAACAGCTCTTTCTCTACCTAGAAGCAGAGTATGTCAATACCGAAGGGGTCAGTGAAAGTGCCGCCATGTTACTTGCACTTTACTCATCCTTCCAAACAAGGTGCATAACGAAGTCGTGATATGGGACCGTATTGTACGGAGGAAGGAAGATGCCCTCATCAAGGTATCGGGAAAAAATAAATATGCGTTCCGAGATTTCTCGCGAAAGTTCAAGTGAGTATGCGGCCTGTGTTTTGAAAATGAAAGTTTGACCCGTCGTTCCAGGGACATTCCAACATCAAACTATACCCTCAAATACAGCGTGATGCCTTACGTGGGGCTCTTGACCTGGGGCGAAGCCGCTACTACCCTGGAACCGGTCAAGTTTCATGTTGAGGATCATATATCATAGGTGATTGTATGAACTTACTGTAATTTCTACAAAACCTACATATATTGTGTCACTTAAGGCTACATAAGGTTATCGCATGAAATAAAGACGTGAGGATGTATCGTTGAGCCTATATTCACCGAGGTCGTATACCCGTGCGCTGCCTGTGCCGGTAGCCTCGGTCCGATATCCCGGCCGCTTTGGTGAACACGCACCACGTTGCTGTAAAGCGACAAGAAAAGTACCACCACCATGTCGTCTGCCTCTGCACGAGCACAGGCCCGTCGACAAGCCATCCTCAGTCGCGGCAGTGACCGACTCGCGAAACTCACCACGTCCGGTCGAGGCGAAGATGCGCCGGCGTACATGCACGACGACCCACCTGTTCCAAAACTTTCCAACCTTTCAAACTTTACAGGAGAAGAGACGCCTCCTTCTCGAGCAGACCCAACTCCCCCTTTTGCGCCAGATCCATCGGTATGGTCCGAACAACAGCAACAACAGCTCATGCAGGCGCTCATGGGGCAGCTGCCTGCAGGAACCGAGCCGCCGCCAATGCCTAACCTTGCGGACAATCCTCTTTTCGCAAATCTTCTTGCGGCTTCTGGAGGGGGGAATGGAATGGGTGGTTTAGCCGGTGGTATGCCAACCATGGGCAAAGTTCCAGAGCCAGTCGTACAGCCAAAATCCCTTTTGCAAAAATTGCTACCGCTGCTCCATCTCGTGGTTATGTGGGGTTTCCTCGCATTCTTCGTGTTGTACAAGGAGCCCCAAGTACAAGAGGCATTGGGAGGGTTGGCGAACGAGCCAAGGAATGCGTTGTGGCAGAGATGGGCTGAACTTGGGACGGAGAAGGGCCGTATTCAGCTGGTGGTCAGTTTTTTCTGTTATTTTCCTTTGAGTCTTCTCAAATACCTTCCTGCAGCCATTCTTCTGGGCGCTGACAACGGTTCAAATTGCTTTGCACTCAACCCGCATATTCGTTGGCACAGTGAGTTATTTTAGTGCGGCCCGAAATATCTTACTGACTCTTCACGCAGGACACAGCACCTCTGCCTTTCCTACTGAATATGGCTGTACCATTTCTACCATCACAACTTTCATCTACCATTGTCTATGGATGGAAGTACCTTTCGCTGTTCTCCATGCTGCTTGATGACCTTGCGGGGCTCATTGTCGGACTGGGACTCATAGTATGGTTGGCATCATGGTTCGCTGTATAGTCGTTTAATCCCAGATTTTATTGCATTATAATCGTATACTGTGAGATATCATGAGTCCGGAGACGCCTCAGTTGTTGGTGAAGGCTTCGGTATCGGGTCAGCCTTGGGATTAGCTGCCTCCACCCGCTGTCTCGCCGCTCGAAATTCCTTCAGCGAGGGCAACCGTGTAACATCCGTTGATACTCTGGCCCTTGATTCGCTCTCCTCCCCAGGAACAATTGGCAACCCACTGGCCAAAGCGTTCGTTTTCCATCTGGTCCACCCTTCAGTACCCGCTGTGTCCATGAGCTCTTTCACGATTGTGGTGGACCATTTCTCGTGCAGGTCGAGTGTCTTTTGCTTGCCATCCTCTGCTCCAAGTTCAGTATTTGAATGCAAGAAAGTAAGGAGTGAACGCACCCAATACAAGCTCGATCTCTGGTCTCCATGCCTCTGATTTTGTTTTTAAAGCCTTCTCTACCTGGATATCGAGATTGGGGTTGGCAAAACGGATACGAGGGAGCTGTTCTTTCACAAAATGCCTAGAAGAAGAAGTGAGGATATATACTTGTAAATTACAAGAAAATGGCAAAACGAACCTCGCGCCAAAGTGGTCATTCCGGTATGCCAGGGATATCTTCAGTTTCTGCACGCCACGCAGCTGGAGCCTTGGTGGTGCTCTCAGCCAGTCCAGCACCAAATCTATTTTCTGGGGAACTTTTGGCTGTACCACCTTCGCGACTGCTTTTACGACCATTGCAGCATAAGAAGAAGGAAGACGAGTTGACGCGTGTTGATATCGGAAGCTGCCGAGTCCTTCCTCCCTCCTTCCCTCATCGTTAACGCGATTCAATCTGCAACATGTCGACAGCCGACACAACAATGGCGGAACCGCCTGTCGAAGAGACCCTTGTAGCTCGGCGTTCAAGACGAAGCACGGCAGGAAACAGGTACTTCGTTGTCCTTGAGTTATTCTATGTCCTGATAAAATCCTGGACAGGATGGAAGCTGCACTAGCTGAAATGTCAATAGACGACCCAGTGAAAGACCTCGATGATGATGTTGATTTCTCTGTCGACAAATGTGTGTTCTCGTTTGACTCTGGCAAGTTCTCGGTGACTCATTTTGTTTCACAGATGAAGAAGATATCTTCGAGTCCGACTTTGAGAGCACCGACGAAGAGGCTCAAGACGAAGGTACCGTAGGGGACCAGGAAGCTCTAGACGAGGAGAAGCAAGCACGTAAGGTTTGTCTACCCGGTCGCGTTGTCCGTCCTCCTAATCACCATTCCTAGGCTGCTCGAACTCGTGTAGAAAAGGCTACTGCTGCCGCTCATGCCCGCCAGAAAGTCACATTTAACCCAGAGGCTTCGACATCTACTGCTCCAAAAACCAAATTGAGACCAAATCGTCGGGGCTCGTTGGGAATGACCGTTAATGCTGTGACTGGAGAAATCATCAGAGGCGATGCCAAGGGGCAACGACATAGTAAAAGAACGCACACCATAAAGAACACATCGGCGACCGCCAAGCGTTTCAAAAAGGGTGAAGAGAGACGCGTGAGTTCCATACCCTTGTGCCGTACCTCCTTACCTTTCTTATTTCCTCATGTGTAGGCGGCACAGACGCCGAAGAAGGTAAAGGCTCTCGCCCGTGAGATAACTCAGGGTGAACTGATTGCTAGAGCACTCGACAACGAGGAGGGCAACATCGTGGACCACCGTGACTATCTCAAACTCGAGGAGGAGAAACGCAAACGCGCGCGGGTAGTGAGAGATGCTGTTGAGGGCCCTCTACTGCGGTGGACAAGCCGGGGTGAGGATATAAAAATCCAAGTGGAAGTAACTCCGCCTGCAGCCACGCCGACATATAGCTATGGTCATGGATATGGAGCATATAACGCACCGGGAACATCTACACCACCAGCATATCCCTACTACGCTCCAGCTGCGACAACACATTACCAAAACCCGTACATGCATTATCTTCCCCCTCCCGCACCTCCTCCCGCACCAGTCTTTGAAGAACGAACAGAAAGGGTGAACAAAAACTACCTCGTACACGAACTTGCGCAATACGAAAAAGCCCCCAAGCCATCATGGACCGAGTCGATGGAGGTCATTTTTGGTGATCATGTTAAGTGGGATCAGGTGAAGGTGTATAGTGGAAAGGGAAGACCTACATGTGATATTCCACGCGTCTCTGGTGGGTTCTTGTGTTTTGACGGGTTTCTTTCGCAGCGCGACCCAAGCAGATGTGCCCACTGACGGGTCAACCCGCACCGTATCTCGATCCAAGGACGGGGGTTCCGTTTTCGAATATCTGGGCGTATGAGACGCTCACGAAGTTGTTGAACCACGAATTTGTGTGGAGTACAGCGTTGGGATGTTATGTGAGGCGGGAAGACCCTCCAGCAGAGGATGATATGGATACTTCGTAAAGTGTCTAGTAGTGTCGTTTAGGCTCCTCAGAGCGCACGCATACTGACGGGTAGAATGGAAGCGACGAACACATAATACTAGAACTGATGAGGATTGATACTAAGTACTTTGTTGCGAGCTTGCTAGAAATATTCTCCTTTTCTTCAACCCAGAGAAACTTGCACTCTGAACTTCACGGCCCGATTGTCCGGCTGACTAATCCATCACCGAAATTTTGGCTCACCAGTAAACATCTTGACCTCTGACGACCAGCTCCTTCAGCATGGCCTCGATTCTTAAAGCTCAAAAGGCGAATGCCTCAAAACGGGACGCCAAATCAAAAGGCAAAAGGAAAGCCGACGAGATGGATGTCGACCAGGACATCGAATCTTCGGCGCCCAAACCCAAGAAAAACAAGCAACGAGTTCTTCTTCTATCGTCTCGCGGTATTACTCATCGAATGAGGCATCTGATGACTGATATTGAGGCTCTCCTTCCTCATGTCAAAAAAGGTACCTCACTTCCGTGCCATTGTTGGCTGTTTTTAACTGTCTTGTTTCTGATAGATTCGAAACTGGACTCCAAGTCCCAGCTTCATCTCCTCCCTGAACTGGCTGATCTCAATAATTGCAACAACACCCTGTATTTCGAGGCCCGCAGGCACGAAGACCTCTATCTTTGGGCTACAAAGACACCAAACGGGCCTTCAATAAAGATGCACGTGCAAAACGTCCATACGATGGATGAACTCAAGATGACCGGCAATTGTTTGAAAGGAAGTCGAGGGCTGCTTAGCTTTGATAAAGCGTTTGACGATACTGAGTGGGGAAAGTTGACCAAGGAGCTTTTCACGCACGTAAGCATGGTAGTCCAATTGCGACTTCCTCTCCCATTCATCACTTTCGAACTTAGATATTCGGCGTTCCCTCGACAGCCCGGAGAGCCAAGCCATTCATTGATCACATTCTTACGTTCTCCATACTTGATTCAAAGATATGGTTCCGCAATTTCCAGGTACGCTTTTGCGTTCTTATTGTCCAATTTGTGCCACAATGGAATCGGCTAGATAATGGAGAAGGATCCTCTACAGCCTAATGGGCCTCCCCAGACGACCCTCGTGGAGATTGGTCCCCGATTTGTTCTGACTCCCATCCGAATTTTCGAAGGTGCCTTTGGCGGAGCCACGGTATACTCGAATCCCGGTAAGTTGTTTTAGCATTGTTCCCGGACCCATTGTCTGACACCATCTGCTAGAATTTATCTCACCTGCGGCTATCAGATCAAGCATCCGACAAGAGCAGAGCAAGAAATATAATATACGGAAGGATGCCGAGCAAGAGACGTCACGTCGCAAGGAACACCGGAAGAGAGACGAGGATGAGCTCGCAGTGTCGAAAGTTTTTACATGATAGACCAGCCTAGTGCCCCCGACAAGGTGGCTAGGTCTGTCTTAAATCATAACGGCAGATATATATGGAGCGGGGATTACCTGGTATTGCGTGCCATAATTGAAAACCGGGTCGTTGGCACGACGAGACTGCGCTGTCATGTCAATAAATTCCACAACGAATTATTACGCTCTAGTACACCCCGATCGAGGGCGGATGTTAATTGATTCCAAATTCCGGGGAACCGTTCCAAGAGCGAAAAAAAATTAGACTGAAGCGCTAGCCGATATCTACCGAGAATATCACCCATCTGGAGGGAAAACCCCGGTTAAAGGAACAGGAACATTTAGGAAACGCCCATTGTCCGCGAAGAGCTGATCATCTGTGTTACATAATGTATCAACCAGATACGGATGTGAAACAAGAATGCCGGAACAAGGGCCTTTGACGTTTCTTCCCCGGAAGCGACGGCTGTCCAATAAAAAGGCTGCCATGATGCAGGTTCATTTAATTGTTCCCCCTCCCTTGTTCTCGTTTCGCCACTCCCTCGACGGTACTATAATAATCACGAACTAACGACCTTATACTACTCTTCTTCGCATTATTGGCCATGCCAGTCTCTATCGACATCGTCACTCTCGCGCCTTCCCTTGACATGTACGGAGATCCGGATTCTTCGTCAGTCTTTCATTGCAATTTATTGTTTTACCATCACTCATTAAATCAACGCGTCCAGCTCTGCATACTCGCTGTCTGGTCACGTCACTGTTTCATTACATTCGCCTAATTCCATATTTGAACGTCGTCGAACGACATCATTTCTCCTTCAGTCCCTCGAACTCACCTTTGAAGGCCAATCCGAAGTGGTGGCGCCACAGATTGGCTACTCTGGTGTTCGCTTATGCAGTATAACGCGTCAACTCGCGCCCAGTGAGCCTCTGGAGCTTTCAAACGAAGGCCAGGAAGAATCTCATACACCTTGTGCGTTTCCCAAATATCGCCGCCACTCCTTGTTAATGAATACGCAGGCCGTTGGAACGTGGTATTCAACATTCCGGTTCCAGGATGGTTACCTGCCTCATCACGGTATGGCGCGGAGGACATGGGGACATCGTATTCGCTTTATGCCACCGCCAAGTTCCTAGATTTAGACAACACCTCACCGTGGTCTTTGAGCGCGTTATGTGCGCCGTTTCGCTCCCGAGAGAGGGAGGTCCACGCCGAGAAGACCATTCCTCTACGTCGTTTCGTGGATTCCCCGTTCTTGGATCCCACAGAAGTCCCTCTGACGACCTTCCTTGTCAACTCAAAGCCAACCCCACCCAAAAAAGACAAGGACCGACCCCGCATACCACGAGAAATCATCTCAAAACTTCAAATTCTCGCATCTATTCCGGAATACGTGGATGTTAATGAAGACGCCGTGGATCTTACACTCCGTATGAGAGCCCACGGCCTAGATGCAGAGCAGTGCAAGAGGCTCCAACTCTCTGCCTTTGCTGTCAACGTTCTGCAGCGAGAAAAGTGCCGGTAAGTGCTCCCGACACAGCCGGAGAAGCATTCCTGACGCTCTCCTGCAGGTATCGACCATCAACGGAGTACCGGCGACGGTTTCCCCTTCCGTCTGATTCTGAACAGCCTCCTAATGTTCCACTACGCAGCTGTCACAGACTAGGATACCTGTACGACGGTTTCTACTCCCCTCCGATCAACGATGAAGCATCGCATATCCGCACCTTCTCTCTACTTCCGTCCGAAGAAAATGGAGAATACCAACTCGGCGATCACAACTACGTTTTCGCCCACAATGTTCCTGGAGAAACGCCGATTTGGTACACGTTGCAGACTAGCATCCCTTTCATCCCAGATCCAGACATTAAGCAGGATGAATCCTCCGACTTCATTGGTCCTGCAACTCTTCGCCCAACGGGTTCCTCTCCACTATTGACTTTCCGTCACGAGGTTTGTATATCTCTGATCGTAACATATGATCTTCCTGATCAGAACCAACAAGCAACTGAGACGCTGACCTTCGGTACGATCAGTTCAATTCATTTTTGCCGTCAGGCGCTGACTATTCATCCTATCTGTACAGCCATCCCTCTCCGGTTTGCCCACGTTCCCCCACCTCCGCCTCCGTCGGCACATTCTTCTCCACCGCTTGTTCTATCACAATCCATGATCATTCCATCTGCAGAGTCATTGCCGGCTATCTCCTCCGCTTATTCAGAGACGGCACTTCCTGCCTACTCGCAGCTTTTCTACTCTAACGGTGACCGCAAACCCGATTGTGTCCCTCTGCCGCTATATACTGCTCATGAACATCCGTGTCCTTCTGAGTCGACCTCGGCCAATCATGATGAATCATGCGAGCCATCTGACCGGGGTCCCAAAGTTGAACATGTTGACGATGACGATAATAACTCAAGTGAAACGACACCGCTTTTATGATTTTCATACCCTCGCTTTGCATCTATCATACGGCCTTCTGTCTAATCTTGTTCTCGCATTTAGCATTGACACTTTGTTTCGTTCACATTTCAACATTTCGGCATCTCTGTATCTAAGATATATATTTTTGATCTTACTTCCCTACCTACTTATTCTACAAAAAGGGATTGGATATAGCGCTCATTTGAGTTTTTAGTTTCTGTAGTTACCCTCAAACAGTGATTGTAGCATTTATGGCTTGTATCATACTCACTCCCACGTCAACGGACTTGATATCAAGGAAGCGGTTTTACATTTGCGAGTTCCGCCTCTATAAAGCCGGACTTGTCAGGCTGCAAGTTCGCGCATGGTTACTTATGAAACGTTAACTGATTGATAAATCTCATCTTCATTATCACTTTCCTAGGCAACGGATGTGAATCCTGCGTTAAATTTATTCAATAGCGGTGCTAGCGCTGATAGTAGCTGTACTCGCAAGAGTGCGATGTGCGAGCAAGTTAGCTGCCAGGAATAGCACGGTCAGTAGACTATTGTTGAAGGTACCATTCAATGCTGTGACATTGAAATGCCGATAGTTTTAGCTTAGGAACGCGCACGTACTCTAGCTAGCCGAGCAACGTTGACTGAGTACCTGATGACATTTTTTGGTGTCGTTCAAAGAAAATTTCAGACTTGCGTTTACGATATGGGAGTTAGAAGGCTGTCGTGCTTATGGACGGTGTCTTTGACAGTAATTGTCTACCTCAGGCTTGAACGTCTCGCCGCCCTGGGCTTAAAGGCTGTGCATCGTGATTGACACATGTTTACTGTGGCTGATCATATGGCCTGCGCGCTACGACTGAGGCGACGTTCATCTTGGCCATTTACCACCACGACCTTGTCGCTGAAGGACAAAGGGACAGAGACGTAGCTGGCAACTGGATAGTCCAGGAAAGCGCAAGGTATGTAGCATTTCTGTGCCGCAACCCTTCCTCCAACTCCGCCCCCCCTCACACCATCCCCCATGCCTGTCCATTAGACTCCTTCCCGAACCCCCATCCCAAGTCCCTGCATTCAACGGAGAGAACACTGACAATACCTTGAATCCTTGCTGTCGTTGATCTTTGCCGTACATCATTTTCGCCATGCCAGACACTGACTCGACTCGCAAGCGCTCTCGGTCGCCCTCCGATTCTGAACAACAGAAGCACAACAAACGGGCAAACACCGGCGCAGCTGTTTCCTCGGATGACTTTAATCCTTCAGGTTCAGTTGCTCGCCTCACCCAGACTGACGTGACCATGACTGACGCCTCTGCCGCCTCGCCTTCGTCTACTCCAGGTTCTACTAAATCCAAGTCCGATGATGTTGACGCTGCCCCGAACAGTGCAGACTCATCCTCGACTAGTAGTGCACCATCAGCCAACATACACATGCGATGCCTCATCGTCACTCAAGACGCCTCGATCATCATTGGCAAGGGCGGCTCTCATGTAAACGAGATCAGGGAAAAAAGCGGTGCCCGTGTCGTCGTCTCCGAAAGCATACCTGGGAACCCTGAGCGTATTCTTAATGTCAGTGGGCCCCTCGATGCTGTCTCAAAGGTGTGGCCTTCGTTTGCTCTACTTGGTTGGTTTCATGAACGTTCGTAGGCCTTTGGACTTATTGTGCGGAGGATTAACGACGAGCCTTTTGACACACCGTCGGTCCCTGGCAGCCGAGCTGTGACTATCAAGTTCATGATTCCCAACTCCAGAATGGGGTCAGTCATAGGCAAGCAGGGATCCAAGATTAAGGAAATACAGGATGCCAGTGGGGCACGCCTTAATGCGAGTGAAGGGATGCTCCCTGGATCTACTGAGGTCCGTCCGCAAAGCAACTTTAACTCTAGGTATTAACTTTTATCAAAGCGTGTTCTCAGCGTTGCCGGTGTCGCCGACGCCATCCACATAGCAACCTACTACATCGGCACTATATTGATCGAAGCCCAAGAGCGCATGCCGTCCGCCTCTAACTCTTCCTATCGACCTACCAGTCACTCTCGCCGACCATACAGTGGATCGTCGTACGTACCTGGATACTCGAACCCATACTCCCCTCCGTCCCATCACAACCCTCCACAGCAGATGCAGACACAGCAGATCTACATCCCGAATGACTTTGTCGGCTGTATCATCGGCAAGGGTGGCAGCAAGATCAACGAGATCAGACATATGAGCGCCAGCCAGATTAAGATTATGGAGCCCGGAGCTGTCGGGGTCGGTCCGGGAATACCAGCTGCGTCTCCAGGCGGGGAGGGAGAGCGCTTGGTTGTTATCACTGGCCAGCCATCTAATATACAGATGGCTGTACAGCTGCTTTACCATGTGAGCGTCCCTTTGACACCAATGTGATACGGTTCCTGATGCTGTTCACAGCGCTTGGAGCAGGAGAAGCAGAAGCAACTTCGTGCTCAGTCGTCTTCATGAAGGGACTAAACTTTCGATTTCTTTGAAAATTCTGTTTGCATTGATATCTGTTTTGTTGGAAGGCTGAAGACTCGTTGTACACGTATATCTCCGTTTTATTTCTGATCCTTTTCTTGTACGAAGTTGTTATGGGTAGCAAGTACTCATCTTATAATCTTCTTCGACGCAAGTTTTACTCGAACGATGAAAGGGAAAGTGGTACCATCTCGGGTATGACCTACACCTTTGCAGGGTGGGCTGTGGCTGGAACCATGTTTCTGTCGTTTTCAGCGACGATCCTGGGAGACAGGTAGTCGTAATCATGCCTGTCGCACAATACACGATGTGCACGTCGCCGCCCTTAAATTGACGTAGCGAAGGAAGCATGGAAAGCTGCTCGCTTCTCTTCGGACGAGGATCACTACATTTATGAACACGAATTACTTGAATAATTTTTCAATAACATTTCATCTAGAGTATTTTGTAAACCCCCATAACAGCATCGACTTTCCGGCGTATGGTATATGGCGCGTAATACTGCCGAGCTACGCTGAACTACTACTAGGGGACGCGTCATTCAGCGAAACCTAAAAATAGGGTTCTACTTAGAACATCGGCCTAATGCTTCATCCTTCCTGCGACACGAACCCTACTCGTGTGTTTCCAAAGGTCCCTTCGATTAGCCAGTCAGTCTCTTTTTTCATACCCCAAGGATCGAAGAGTTTCTACTCAGCTTCACCACACACTCACCGTAGTCGATCGATCGTACGAATCTGAATGGCAAAAATAATACTGCCCGGCGAGCGCTTTTTGTACTTCGTAGATTATTGTACTTATTTTGCTTTTGCCGGAAATACGATATCGCAACATATACTCCAAGCTGAGCAGTCCCGAGTTTGTATGCAGGATGGTTGTCCGATATAGAGGTATATACATTGACCTTACGTGGTAGTGATGTCGAAGACCCTACGCCAGGCTCGGACGTACCCGGACCGTCTTATGTACGTTCACCGATCGACAAACTTCAAATTTATTTATAACTTCGCGTTCAGACACAATTTCCTAAGCACAAAGAGACGAGAGGACTGAAAGTGATGACGCAGATTGAATTCAGGAAATATGGCTAGCATAGACTACGAAGAAATATCCCTTCTTGGAATCATTTGCTATGTACATTCAACTCAACTCCAACTTTCAAGGCTTCTGCGGCCTGCCCGATTTATTTAATGGGGGACGCAGACCAAGTTTCCACACGCGTTGTTCTCACAGTCTAGTTAAAAATTGATTAGTACTGTGAATATGATACAGTATAAAGGATGCGCGAGACGATCGCTTACAGCCTTGAGACTGCTGGAAAGCGCAGGAGTGTCCCACACCGTAGTTATTAGAACCGTTGCACGCGTCGACTATGACAGTCAAAGTGAGTATAAATCTCGGATATGTAGTTATTTTATAATTCTTACCCGGGTTGTCTGCAATGAGTGCAGTCGTTGCAGCAGCATTGGCTTGTCCCGTGGACAAGAACACGGCCGTTAAGGCGACCATGATAATGGAGGCGAATTTGAACATCATTTTCGATGGAAGATGAGCAAGATTGCAGTGTATGATGAGTAGTGATATCTGTGTAGATGATGGTGTTGGATAGAGTTACACGAGGTTTTATAGGCGGACGATGCATTTTCGAATATTATTTTGTGTTTCTAAATTGTTCGTGCATTTCAATGGGCGAAGCCTTCCCGCGGAAAGGAATATATTCCAGAGAAAGTTTCAGGGAGAACCGTAGTCCACGGGGCGCTGCCAGGTGGGTATGACCTACACTAGACCTGTAGCCGGTCCTCTACAATGAGTAGGTGCCCCAGGGGGCATCAACGTTTGCTCACTAGGGGAATTCATACCTGCGAATTTCGCGTTGATTTCGAAGTCTGAGGTAATCCAATATAACAAATTGATGCAAAATGAATTGGGATTTCGCGTACTAGACATGTGACCGGTCCCCTACAATGAGCGCTTCAGCAGCCGCCCTATATCGATGCTTGCTCTTGAGGGCGAATCCACCTCGAAATTACGCGTCACTTTCGAGTTACGATGTTGATAAAATAAAACGGAAATGAAAAGTTCGGATTTCGCGTATATTTTCGTTCAATTTGGTGAATGCATCAGAGTTCTTTGCAGTTCCGGTGCCGTAACTTCAACGGGTACGCGTCATACCTCTGCGTCTGGTAATGATCTATACTGCCCCTAAAATCTAATTTGTTTCAGTGCATTCAATAGACAAGTCTGCTTGATTCTCCCAAATATTCCGATAGTTTCGTTGCATCCACTCTGAAAGCATGTGCACCTAATGTCGAGACTAATTATAACAGACTCTAGCCTGATGTCGCTGTCAGTTGACCATACCTGTAGGGAACTAAGACGAGTATTTTCGGGCCGCCTGAAACCATTCGTTCAAGTGCTCCGCGCCTTCGAATCTTCCGACCTGGAAAGCACAGGTTGTGTGAATCACGTATAAAAGCCACTCAATTCTTGCCATGCCATCCAAAAACCACAGTCACAAAGTTATCACTACCGCTTCCCGGTCCACCATCAATCCACACACAAGAATGATGTTCCAAATCAAGTTGACTGCAATGGCATTGGCCGCCATGTTCCTCTTCGCAGGACAGGCAAACGCCATCGCAGCTAACCCTGGTATTATTCGAACACGTTCGTGACTGGCAGTCCTTACTGACCGTGATTTTTTACAGTCGACGCATGCAATGGTTCTAACCATTACAGTGACGGACACTCCTGTGCCTTCCAGCAGTCTCAAGGCAGTAAGTGGCGATTGCGAACACGTGCATTCTGAATCAATCTCACGACCTTGTAGTCTGCCGTACCAACAGTTGCGGCGTACTCGTTTGCGTTCCCAACTGACGTGACCGCGTCACTGGACATGATGGAGAGCTAAATAATCCATACAGCAGCTCATTTGCGTAGTTTTCACAAATTTCATGCATGTTCTTCAGGCCGCTGTAAACTTATCACCGTGACATTGGGGAACTCTAGTGGATGGCAAGCGTCGTAGAGCATCCACGCAGTAATCTGACTGATAAACAGCCTGTGACCAGAGTTTTCAATAATTTCACTGCAGATCGGCGCGGTAGCAGTCAGACATAGCATAGTAGATTAAAAGATTCAGCAATCGAGTTAGAACAAGGAGAAGGGAAGCAAGAATAATTATAGCGCCGGCCGCTATTAGAGATGATGGTGGTCGTAGTGGTGAAAGTCTTGCAATTGTATCTGTCGGATAAGATGTGAACATCACTGCCCTTATTTTTGACGTAGCGAAGGAGGCCCGGAAAGCTGCTCACTTCTCTTCGTCAGAGGATCGCTACATTTATGAACACGAGTCAGTTATATAATATCTTAAAACATTTCATCTAGAGTACCCCACAACAGTATGAAGTCTCCAGCGTATCCTGGCATGACACGAACTTTATTCGTGTGCTGCTAGGCGTCGAGGTCAGTGTATTTACCTCTACATCGGACGACCATCCTGTATACAACTCGGGACTCCTTGGCTTGGAGGATGTGAGGCGACACGATATTATTGTCGGCATTCGCGAGACGGCGATGGTAGGCGGGAACGGGTATTCGTTCCGAAGGTGTCGGGGATAACGAGTCAAGGGTATAGACAGTGCAAGAAGGAGCCTTTAGACATGGAACCCTGCTAAACGAGGCCCATGGCTTACGCCTGCGTCGATATTCCAAAGCTGTTAAGCTCCTTCTGTACGCTCAGCAGTCTCTTCTCCCGACCAATCAGTTCCTCCCGTCGAGCTACCAACTCTGGATCCTCCTCCAGGTACCTGGCACATTTTTCATTCGCGGCGACGGTTCCCAAGCCGAACTTAGAGATCAGGAAGGGCTGCAACTCTTCCGCTACCTTTCTGACAAACAGCAGATCTATGAAGGACGGTATGTTGTCGATGACGCGCTTGAATACGTCTATCAGTTTCTTATGACTCATTAGCAAGACGGTGATGCATACCTTGTACGCGACCTGGAAGTACCCCCGCACCTCTGCCATGACTTTGAGCTCCGTCTCGAACATGTCCGTAGGATTCAATTTCCCCAGATCTTCCGGCTTCACTGAGTAGCCAAGGGCGGCCAACGCGGTCAAAGCATCCTGAAGTTTCTCGGCCTTTGCAGCATTGTCAACATCGGATAACGGAGCTTGCGCAGGTTGAGTAGCCGCTGCTGGTGTTCTAGTAGATGGCTTTGGACCTGGTGCAGGAGAACTAAGTGTAAATGGTGAATGAGGGGTACCGGCACCACCGAATCGGACTAGAGGGACGTTTGGATCAGTCACTTGGAGAGAAAGATGCACCACTAACACGTGGCGTCTTGGGCCTGCTGCTCTTGATTCTGAGTCTGCCTTTGAGCGCCGTTCACCATCGCTGACGTGGTCCCATTGATCTGCTGCGACGCATTGGTTGTTTCAGCTCGACCGGCAAAGGCACCGTTAGCCGACAGGGTTCCGTGTATTTCAGTCTTCAGTCTCTTCGCCGGAGGCTCTGCTGAGCCATGAGCATGGGTCTTCCCTGCTCGGATGTCTTTGTACTTGGCTAGCCATTTATCGGTTGTAGCCTCGAGGTAGTGCGTGTTCTGCGTGAACGGGATCTTCTCTACATCTAGAGTGGCATTCAAGACAACTGAGCAAGCCGCACGGCATTCATTCATCAGTTCCATGATGAAAGTCCTGAGAATATAGATCAGAAGGGGTATTGGGGCAGAGAAATGTTGGCGTACTTTAGATGTCCTTGTAGGATTACATATCGAGAAAAGTCTTTTTCGATACACTTCATCAAAACTTTGTACGTGCATTCTTGCACGCGATTGAAGCAGTTCATGACGGAGGCGTGCCACGTAGCTTGGAAAGCATTGATTAGCTCGACCTTGGCTTCAAAGGGTACATTATTGGGAAGTTCGCGCGTTAAGGATCTAAAAATACTCAGAACCATCCTTATACGACAAAGGTGAAATTTACAATTGAATATGACTCTTCATGTCAGTCAAGGTGAAGGGTTGGTCCGTGCTAAGTTCCGGGGCCAGAACTTCTTCTTCCCCATCTTCCAAGGAGTTAACCATGACTGGCCGAGGCTGGTCATCCTCCACAGGGACGAAGTTTGGTGCAGTGCGCCGGATTGCAATTTTCAGATCTTTGAATGCCTGACGGTTCTCCTGGATCAAGCGACTTGCATCTGATCGCCCACGGACGAGGCTTTGTACCTCAGCAGAGAAGGACGTGACAAGTTTTAGCATGTATGTCGCAGGTTCTTCGTTGATTGCTGTAGGGATTGTAGTGAGCTCCGCACGGCATTCTTCTAACGCCTCCGTTGCCTCTGATCGGATAACGGGTAGTCTGCATACATCATTTAAAACCAGATTTCGAGCAGAAAGACGAACACTAACGTTTCATTGATGACTTGAATGAGAAGACGACTAAGAGTGTCAATCAAGTTGTTGGTACCGAATCGCTTCTGTTGAGTACATTTTGACCAAGGAGGAGTAGTTTCGAAAAACAGTTTTTCCTTCGCTCGAGCTTGCTCAGGTGTAATGGACTCTTCTCTGTCCTTGTCATCAGGTTGCCTGGTGCAGTAGTAACCATGAGTGAGAGGATGGCGACGTCCTTCGATCACATCTAGCCACAAGTCCAGGGCTTTGGTAGAACCGACAGTCAGCATGTCGGGTTTTGTCAAGACACCTGTGCCTCATGAGCGTAAGACCTTAAGTGTCTCAATTGTACTGCCTACCAATGGTACGTCGACCTTTAGGGTCTTGCTTTCTCGCCAGCTGTACAGCCTTCTGATTTTCTATGTCATCTGGGAAGAGAATTAGTTGTTAAATCATATCGACAGCTTCAGTTGTTGCATACCTGTCATTGGAAGAGCAACCAATATCAAACAGTTCCCCTTGATGTGGGACACTACAAGGTCTTCTACGAGGCTGACGATGTTACTGTCAGCATTTTGGATTAAGCCTGTAGTCCATCATGAGCGTAAGAATGAAAGAGAGCCACTAAGCCTCACCAGGAAGGTCAATGAAAGAAAGATCAGTCAAATCTGGCCCGCTCAAATCCACGCACACGACATTACGCGAGAAGGGTTGCATTTTCTGAGATTGTTCGGACCACTTAGTGAGCTCCTCCGTCGCGGCATGCAGAATTTTCTCGATGGGGATCCCAGGATTCAAAACGGATAGCTGCGCCCTTCTGAGGAGAGATTCAACAGCAGACTTGTCTGTTATAAGCCCGCCAAAAGGCGTCTCTGAGATATCATCCATACGTTCTCCGTTCTTGTCAAATTCTCGCCTGATGGAAATCTTGCATTGCCATGGTTTAGAGGACGAGGACAGGCGACATTCCATGGGGCAACGAGTACAAGTTCCAGCGTCTCTTGGAACATTGATCTAGTACAAGTAATTTTAAGTATGGCGGGGAAGATTCCAGGCATGTGGGGCGCTTACCCCTGATATAGCCTCGACAACGCTCGATTTTCCTAACCGCCTATGAGCAACATGCACCAGATAGAGGGAAGTACAGACCTGCGCTTTGGTTTCCTATCACTGCAATACGTGGAAGGTCAAGGTCTCGCTGAGCACTGGAAATTGAATGCCAGTTCTTTTAAAGTGCCACTGTTGTCGATTTATAAAGCAAAACGCACCCTAGACTGTGCAACTGGTTTACCAAGCCCAGGAGATCCTTGGTCTTCGCGGCATAATGAGTATCGGATATCATTCTTGCAGAACTAGACACGGATATGGAAAAAGGTGAACTTGAAATTGCAAAATACGCGCGCCGCGACTGGTTGCATAGCCACTAACATGTGGCTTTGTTTGCCATCACCGTCTAGTGGCAAGACCCGTTTTCAAATCTTGCCCGTTCTGTTCTTGGACGTTATCGTAGCGCTGCTAGGCAGGCGTATGTCTTCACTAGCTCGTTTTCTCCAGCCTCTACCGGCTGCGAGGCGAACCTACTCATCGTTCTTCTCATCGAAGCCCGGCGGTGGGCGATATTTTAACTCTGCGAGACCGACGAAAACTGTCGTAGCAGGTGGTGTTGCAAAGAAGAGCAACAGAGGTACCCGAGGTGCTGTTGAATCAGGATCTTCAGCAGGCGAGGCGGCCGGCGAGGCAGTACAGGCTGCACAAGGAGAAGATGTATCAGGTAGAAGTGCTCAGATTGTGAAGGCAGCGGATACGGAGGATCCTTCCACTACCCGGACCGCGTCGTCGTCCTCTGGTGACGGAAGCTCACCAACATCTCCTACAGGGCCCCGCGAGGAACCGTCTCGACCATTTTCTCTTTACGAATCCAGTCATCCGCATCCGCTGATAGAGTCGCGAGACTTCAAGCTTCATCAGTTTTTCTCTCTTCATCGACCACTTCTTTTACTCTCGGATCCTGCCTCGATTTTGCAGACTGCGCCGAGGATGGGGCCACTCCACCAAACGGAAGTAGCGACTGCTGTGAATGGGTCTGAAGCACGATCACCCGGAGCAGGGTCAATGGAGACCGTGGCCGATGCGGACGCTGATGCCGCGCGTCAATTGACTCGAGCGTTGACGTTGTCGCAGGCAGGCAGTGCGGTTGCATGGGAGAATACGCTTAAGCGTCTGGGCTTAGATGTGAATGCACAGCCGGATCGAATCGGCTCGCAACGGGAGATAAGGAAAGTCTGGAGAGACATTGTTATGGACAGCGTCAAGAGGAAGAGACGAAAGAAGATGAAGAAACACAAGTTAGCCTTTTCATCCTGGTCATGTTGTCTTATTCTGATATATGTTGTCTAGGCGAAAGAAACGAAGAAGAGTGGGTACAGTCTTTCTTTGAATTTTGGCTATATCTTACCGTATCGCTTACAGTTGACCCGTGCGTCAAGACAAAGATCATCCTAATTAGGACCAAGTCGTTGTCTAGTGTATCGACGATTGTTGAACGCAGGGTCTTCAGTCGTTTGCTATCCGTAGCTGTAGACCAATATCACATCTCATCCCACACCTTTCAAACTAATCGAACATTGAATTATCCCATCGCTTCGCCTGAGGACTTCATACTTAGATATTCAAGTGTGATAATTTTGGATGACTAGCTGGCTCTCATTTATACTATTTATATACCGCAAGCTGCACTCGGGATATGATTGTTGTTGTTGAAAACTATTCCTGGTCGCCGCAGTTGACCGAGGTAAGCCTTCGATCTCGATCGGCCTCACAAGTTCAACTCAAACCACCACCTGCTGCGGTATGGCATTGCCACCATCCATCATCAACGTTCATACTCCTTCGGAATCCTTCGCCATCGTGCACACCAGCGAGTACAAGCAGTCATCTTCCTAGACTCGTTCTGACATCCGTCTCGCAGTCACCCAGGAATCTCTGGAAGCTTTGTACGACAAGCTCAGCAGAAAGGCCCATACTGCCTATCATGGCGGCCGTGTCGGACCTGGCTGGCTCAAATATGAGTTCAATGATTCCATCTGGAACCTTGATGATGGTCAGTCGAGGCACCTGAAGATCAACACCGCTTGCTCATTCTGGACGACGTAGATTCGGATTATACCATTTTCGTTTGGCGTCAGCAGCAGGGCGTGCAGGACGATCAAGAAGCTTCTACTTCGACGACATTGCCCTCAATAACCATCAATAAGAAGACATCAACGCCAACTCTTTTCCTCCACAATCCCTCGGAACCCATTCCTGCTCCGCCGGCGTACCGAAACGCGGCATATTACCTCTTCCAACCCTCTCATATTCCTCCTCGACAGAGCCCGTCCCCACGACCCCACAGTACAAAGTCTCGCAAGACCAAGGGCAGTAAGCGCACGAATAAATCTACGCTGAGCGACGAAGACAGTAGCGTGCCCAAATTTAAACGGGAATTTGAGAAGTTTCACAGTGCAAATGGAGTTCGAACCGTGATGGGAAGTATTGGCCCTGTGCAAAATGGTACGTCCAGTGGTGGAGAATTCGAACACTCTCGTACTAAGAACACGTTCAGTACGCATGCTACTGAAGTCTGGCTACCGACATGTGTACATCTCTCGGGATTTTGCAAAGGCTCATGGTTTCATACCCCATGACGCTGCACCTGGGCATTACGGATACGGCGGGCTTGTGAATATTGGCACTTGGCCTATAACGCTTACGCCGTCTGCTGCGGTGTCTAGTCATCCAAACGCTCCGCCCCCTCCACCTGTGCCTACTTCGTCTAGAACGAACAGCGCCAAGAAGAAAGACTCTTCTGATAACAAGGAACCCGCACCGACCCTCATAACCGTGTACCTTTCAGAAGAGCCGCACTTCGACGTCGTACTCGGCAGGTCGTTTTTTGAACGCCGACAGATACAAACAAACCCCATTGACCCCACAGACATTGTGTGTCTTGATACCGGGGAGAAGATTGAGTGCGAACTGATCATACTGAAGGATGGGAAAGGCGAGATTGTCACTGTGACGTAGGTTGCCCTTGAGGCACGACTTGTTCATTCTTCATATAGCACTCACTTGTAATTCAGCGGTGCCAACAGAGAAACACGGCGTCGCCTTAGTCGATTTTGAGAGAGAGACCATGAGGTGATTGAGATCAGTACTCGATGTTCTGGAGGAATGACAGCAAAATTAGCCAACGAAGAAAAGGCGATTAAAATCTATCACGCATTACGCTCCGACGTATGACTACCGTACATCTTAGGCTTCTTGTCACACCGAGTCAAGGAAATTACCAGGATTGATCATGAAGACAAGTTCCCTGGGATGTCGCATAACTCAAACCTACCTTAAAGTGCGATTTCGAAGCGGACTTGGTCGTGCTCTCCTTGCCTTCGTATAAGTTCGTAAGTCTCCTTATCGTAGTCTCGTTATTCGTTAACGAATTTTCTACACTTGTTACGTTCGCAGTTCAAATTGTGCCGAGTCTTCAGGGCATATTATGCAGAAAAACAATACCCAGCGGCCGCTTGCAAGCGGGGCTCGCTCCCCGCCCATCCTGCCATCGCGTTCACTGCACATGATTGAATATAAATTTGCATGCAGCATAGCGACAGCATTCTTCTTGATGTTGGTCAGGTTGTGCCATTACCGACGAGTCACGACCATTCTGATTGCACAAGTAGTATACGGTGGTCTTTCTCTCATTTAGACTTTTATGGGTGGGTCGGATATTTCTTATATGCAGACTCATGATGTGTCTGATGGATACTTACGATGAATAAAGGGGCCAGATCCCAGAGAAAGTGTATCAGTGTTACAGTCCAGGTGCATCCCGTACTACTTACTAGCCGAGGGACGGTAGTAGATGTCTACAGATATAGGCGCGTTTGTTCGCTGGAGTATTTTGAATCGATACTAGGCTTCGCGCAGTGCACTTACGTCCATGCGTGTGTTAATAGACTTCTCATACTGGAAAATCAACTTGAAGGAACAAGGTGTCAATTGAATTGGCATAAATAACTCTCGCGTTGGGATGACGGTTCGGAAATTTCGCCATTGCTACCCTCGCCAAACTTTGCTTCCAGTGGCCAACATAGTGCAAACACAGGTGAGTTATATGGACTGAATACTAAAATTTGCTTGAGTATTTTACAGGTACACGCGCGCTCCACGCTAATCCTTACGGTCTTGATGCGACCATCAGCGGAGAAATAGTCGCACCAAGGCCGAGAAATAGTGCAACACTTGTCATATAGGCTGGAGTTCTCCAACGTCGCGGGGATCAGTCTCTAACAGCCTGAAGAACATGCATGGAATTTGTGAGATCTGCGCGAGTGGGCTCTTCATCACGTCCAGTGACGCGACCGGACGCAAACGAGTACGCCGCAACTGTTGGTGTGGCAGACTACAAGCTCGTGAGATTCAGAATGTACGTGTTCGCAATATTAATTCTGCTTGCCTTGAGACTGGTGTTCTTCTGATGAGGTCATGCCAGTCGACGCTTCTTCAGCTGTACATAATGATACAAGCACTAGCTTTATTCCTCCTGCATTTCCAGTCACCCATAAAACCGAGATTCAGGCGGAATCACGTCAGGAAAAGAACAACCTTGACAGAAACCATCCTCTATCTCCCTAGTGTCGAAGAGTGACACGAGCCCACTGGGAATGTAGATCGCTAATCGTCCAGGTTTCGCTGTACTCACGTTTGTGCCACAACTAGATCTATTCACTGAAATCAGCGTGTTTCAAAGCCGGTACCCATTAATATACACCCTTACGCGCGTCACCCTCAACAAAATATGAAGATGCCGTACTATTCTGGGTGGCAGCTCGTCAACGAATCAACATCAATATCCTCCAAGCAGGATCTCTGTTTGTGGTATCATTCTTCACTGTATCCGACGTCTGAACTTGATGAGAAGCTCTAAATTCATTTTTTTAGCCCACGGTGACTTTTCGACGATATCCTAACCCGGTGAACGGGGCTGAGGCTAAGTAAGCGGCTAGAGTGTTTCTCTTTCCTTGCTGATAACCTGACGCCAACTTCTTTGGCGCGACTGCGAACGGCAGGGATGCAGAAAAATGGCGAGGAAAGATCTGCCTCTGCAAAACTAATTTCAGGACGTTCACTTTACGAGGCTGTCTGTAGATCTAAAGGTACCGTCGAAGAGTCAGAGTTAGGGGCGGGTTGAAGATCGACTTGATGGTGCGCTGATAGAGGAAGTCGACAAACTTGAAGGGCTTGAACTGGATGAATGGTATAGGCCGACTTGCCCTTTCGTTCATGGGTGTTTGAGAGCAATTTGAATCCATGCTGCAGAGTTGGCCTGCCGCCCTGTCTGCCCCAGAGTTGGTAGCTTCACGAGTCTCGTCAGGGTCGTTGCGGTGCCGTAATGGCGATGACCATGTTTTACGTCTTGCTTCCGGCAGCCACCATATCCACCCTCTTTCCGCCGATATCCAGAGATCAGGAGGAGGGATGGCCACCGCCGATGGACGAGGTGGAGAAGACTTGAACATCGATACCACAGGTAACACCGTTGACGAAGAGAAGGACAATCCAACGCAGCCGTATCATGAATTCGTTCATCCTGCCAAGGCGAGCAAGAGATTTGGGCTGAAAGGATCTGCTCCTTACCGGTATCCTAAAGGTATATTGTGATGCAGCTGATGATATCGTTCTTATCGACCGTCATTAGGCAACGATCCTTTCAACTACGAAGAAAAGTATCCAGAAGATGCGTATTGCGAAGAGACGGGACAGAACGCTAGGGTATTTCGGACGTACCTCGATGCACGATTTATGACGCGAATATGGTTGAAGAATCGAGAGATGGTGTTGACGTTCTTCTGGTTTTCGTACGTCGTCCATCCTCTTCCGTATTTCTCATATTTACAAGTCTACCAGGCAGGTCTATTCTCGGCGGTGGTCACAACTTTCTTGGTTCAAACTTCGCAGAGTCTACAGGCGGACTACGCAGAGATGTCCGCCAACCTACTTTTCGAGATGATCAATATCCAGCGCGCCGTTGCCAGTGGCGCTTCCTTGGACTCCGTCGCTACTTCTCCCCTCAACCCAAATACCACATTCATTGCCTCGACCACCAGTGTCCGGGTGAACGGACTGTAGTTCACGAGTCTCGCGCTTAGCCTCACGACAGCGCTCGTTTCAGTGCTGGTCAAGCAGTGGCTCCACCACTACATGGCTTTACCATCTGGAACACCCCGCGAGCGTAGCCTTCTGCGGCAATTTCGATTCGCAGGACTACAGAAATGGCGTGTTCTGGTTATCATTGGGCTTCTCCCTGTTCTAATGCACGCCGCCCTCGCCATCTTCTTTGTTGGCCTCGTAATCTTCCTTGGCCCTTTGTGTGAATCCATTGCATGGGTTGTTGGCACGATCACCGTCGTCGCGTATACGGCCTACTTGATGGCACATATTCTCCCCCTCTTTTTCCCCCAATGTCCCTACCGGACCTCGCTGTGTGACCTTCTCCACGTCTTGTACAGCCGTGTGATGCAGTACGCCATGCATGCTACACTGACTGGCGAGTCTGCTTCTAATGTTGCGAAATGGAAGGGTTTGAAAGAGTTGGAGTCAGACGCGGTACAGTCAGTATGGGGTGAATTGTCAATCGAGGCCCTTCATTGGCTCTTTTCCATGTCGTCGAATCCTACTGTCCGCTCCATCGTCATTCAAGCTATCGGTGGTTTACATCCAGCACTGCAGAGCAAGGCCCAAGGCCTGTTCAATAATATTGGACTGGTATTATCGCAGTCATGTGTAGACTGTCTTTCTGAGTCATCGACCATGTATCAGAAGCCACTGCCTGGCCTAGAGACGAAGCTTGAGCGGTTACTACGCTGCAAGTTAGTTCTGTCTGACGAAAGCTATATTCCCATCGACCCCTCGCAGACACCAGGCGTTGAGCTTCTACCCAGTTTTACAGCCTCGATGCGAAAACACAGAGATTATCGTGGTGTAATCCTGTTTATGAGGGAGGTTGCCCATAACGACGCTGTATCATTCTTTCATTCCATAGACGAATGTTGGTGTTTCCATCCCCTCGTCTGAATCGACCTCATCAAGAATGGTCCTTCGAAGGAAGTCTTCTCTCCGATTGATATCGACACTGAAGATCCTTTCGCCCTGGATATATGCTGTACGGTTCTTGTGGCATTTTTGCATCCTCCTTGGAGAGATGGACCCGACTCCGCCAAAGACATGATGGACGAATCAAGTGGCACAGCCGTAGCATTCCATGTCGCCACCCGTGAATATCTCTTCACTGAAATGACCGCCTACCTCTTGGAAATGTTTGTCGTGTTTATACGCCCCTCAAACGTTGCCCCCATTTCACCGTCCCTGCGTATTCTCCTGGTGTTCGCCGAGTTCCTTATCTCAAGGCTTCCCTTGCGAGGACAAGTCAAACCGGACGCACTGGAATTTCAAGCCCTTACAATGGTACTCCAGGGCATTACGAATCATGACTTTTTTTTGCCCGAGGCGAGTTCTGCTGTCTTTGATGTCCTCGATCGCTTCATTACGAAAGCCCTGGAATTTATCCCGATGACAGAAGACGCCGATCTGCATGCCGAGGCCCTGTGGATTTACTCCAACCTGGTCTATACGAAATGGCATGCCATGTCACCTAGATCTCTAGAGACGGTCGTCAATCTCATGTTTGACCATTACAACTCCAAAAACCTTATTCCCATGTATGCAGGTCAAATCATAGCCAGGTGTCTTCAGGAAGGCAGCCCAGCAATATACAGTGTCTTTCGTGCCTCGCGATGCTTGGAACATTTTGGACATTACGGATATAGCCCATGGTTGGTAGAAATCATCGAAGGCTACCTCTCCACATTTGGACACTCAAAATCCCATCTTGAAGCTTCGGTAGTACAGGAACATATCGAGTATCTCCACACACCTGACCTCCTTTTCAATGTTTGCTCCTACCTGGCCGTCGGTTTCGGGGATCCAGATGATTCAGACGACGTCGATGAATGTCGCAAAAACCAAATCAAGAAGAATATTTTGTCGCTCGTCCGGATTCAGCGGGATGCGCCTGTATGGGATGAATGCCGCTGCAGGCTCCGACAATTGCTCGAAGAGGATGGCACGGACTTCTTTTATCGGCAGGCTTCCGTTCGTGGAGTCGAACGAATCCCTCTATCAGCCGAAGAAATAGCGGAACAAGGGAAATATATTCGTGTCGCCGTCGAGACCCTGGATGCATTTTTCTTAGGCAAGTTGGATGAAAAACCGGTGGGTGCTTTTGACCACAATAGTTTGGAATGGCGTCTGATTGGCGTCAGGAACGGAATCCTGAACAGCGAACTGTTCCCGCTCATTATCTACTCATTTCTCGACCGCACTGGTTTAGTCGCAGGCATCGATTTTTACCTTGGCATAATCGCAATGCGAACAACGACGGTGCTGCGGGGAATGTTTGAATGTGTCAGTCAACTGGCGCTACTGGTACGTTGTGGGTCGGCATATGATAGAGGGTCGGGGAGCTGACTAGAAGAGGGAAGCGAACATCGACGACGGATGCGATTCGTTATCTGATCGTCGCTGCATTGAATAATCTCAAATACTCGATATTCATTTAGGTCGGGTAGGCTGTAGCATAATATACGACGAGACAGGCGTTTCCATGTGGCCTAAAGAACAACAATGGCTGCCCCTTGCTCTTCCGTTGATACGCGTCGATTTAGCTTCGCTTCGTGTTTTGCACGCGTTCGAACCATCGTGTCAGAAGAAATTTTGTAGTGAAGATTTCTCGATTATTTACCAATGCTGTTGCGTGACGAGTGCCAGCGTGTTGAAAGGCCCCGCATTGAAGAATCGGAAGTGACTTCCGAAATGGCGTGTTTGGCTCTTGGTAACTCCCTTTATCATCACCATGATACCTTCTTCTTCTATTTCTTTTTCGCGTCCTTTTCAGCCACCCCAGGGACTTCATTTTCTCGCCTTTCAATATTTGAATGCTGAAAAGTTCGAGATCAGCCCCTTCCGCACCATAGCATCTCATCGAGATCTTGACATCAATGCAGGCAGTTTTCTTCCGCTCTCTTCAGTAACATTTTCTACTCTCATGAGGTCATCCATCCATTCGGTTTCGGCTATATACCTTCGGTCAAAACACCAATATAATTTTGTGCAACCTGCTTGTCCGCACGCTCGGGGTCATGGTAACAAAAGTGGACGAACCTACCTTCCTCTTTCAAGAAAGTCCTTCAATGCGCGTGCCTCCCCCTGCCCGCCAGATATTACGACTCATGGTCACACAAACTCGAGGTGAGCTATGATAGTGCCATACCTTTGGCGGGACCCGACTAATTCCTTAGAGCAATGAGCTAAGCCGAAAACTTGCCGGGATCATATGGACATCTTTCGCACGTTGTTTCTAGCGCGTACTCATCATGTCAGCGCCATCCGACGCTCTTACTGCCGACGCAGGGAACTTTGGAGGAGGCACGGGCAATAATGCAGATAGTGGAAGGGACACTATCAATAACGTCGCTGTCGAGGACGTAGAGGACGTCTCTGCTCCAGCGCAACCGTATCCTGAGTATGTTGAACATGCCAAGTCGAGCAAGAGGTTTGGATTGCGAGGATCTACACCTTACCGATTTCCCAAAGGTGAATCACACATGGGCCTACTGAAATCGTTCTCATCCTTCATCAGGCAACGATCCTTTCAACTACGAAGAAAAGTATCCAGAAGATGCATATTGTGAAGAGTTGGGACAGAACGCTAGGGTATTTCGGACGTACCTCGATGAACGCACGATATATGACGCGAATATGATTGAAGAATCGAGGGATGGTGTTGACGTTCTTCTCGTTTTCGTACGTCGTCCATTCCCTCCCGTAATCTTCCCATATTCACAGCTCTGCCAGGCGGGTCTGTTCTCAGCCGTGGTCACTACTTTCGTCGCCCAAACATCACAGAGTCTACAGGCAGACTACACGGAGATGTCTGCTAACCTGCTCTTCGAGATGATCAACATCCAGCGCGCTATTGCAAGCGGCGCTTCCTTGGATACTGTCGCTCCTTCCCCTCTTAACCCCAACACCACGTTTATCGCTTCAACCACGAGTATCTGGGTAAACGGGCTTTGGTTCACCAGTCTTGCACTCAGTTTGACGACAGCACTCGTGTCGGTGCTGGTCAAGCAATGGCTCCACCATTACATGGCCTTACCATCCGGAACACCTCGGGAGCGTAGCCTTCTGCGACAGTTCCGATTCGCAGGACTACAGAAATGGCGTGTTCTCGTTATCATTGGCCTACTCCCCGTTCTTATGCACACCGCTCTCGCCATCTTCTTTGTCGGCCTTGTGATCTTCCTTGGTCCACTGCGAGATTCCCTTGCATGGGTTGTCGGCGCGATCGCAGTCGTTGCGTATACAGCATACTTGATGGCACATATTCTTCCCCTCATTTTCCCCCAATGTCCCTACCGGACCTCGCTGTGTGACCTTCTCCACGTCTTGTACAGTCGTGTGATGCAGTACACTATACATAAACTCATACGCTGTGGAGTCCGCTGGGCTGCTTTCTATGGTGCACAAGGGAAGGACTTAAAAGCACTGGAGTCAGATGCGGTACAGTCAGTATCGGGGGGATTATCGGTCGAGGCCCTGCATTGGCTCTTTTCCATGTCATCGAATCCTACTGTCCAGAGTATTGTCATTCAAGCTATTGGCGGTTTGCATCCAGCATTGCAGAGCAAGGTTCAATGCCAGTTCAATGATATTGGCTCGGTATTATCGCAGTCATGTGTAGATTGTCTTGCTAGGCCATCACCAATTGCTCGGAAACTGCTGCCTGGCCTAGAGACAAAGCTTGAGCGGTTACTACGCTGCAAGCTAGTTCTCTCTGACGAAAGTCATGTTTTCATCGACTCCTCACAGACACTAGGTGTTGAGCTTCCATCTAATGTTTCCGCCTCGATAGAAAAACACGTACGGTATCCTGGTGGAACTTCGTTTATGAAAGAGGTTATCTGCAATGCAGTTTCGTCATTCCTCTATTCCTCCATGGATGAATGTTGGTGTTTCCATCCCCTCGTCTGGATCGACCTCATCGAGAATGGTCCTTCGAAGAAAGTCTTCTCCTCCATTGATATTAGCACCCAAGATCCTTTTGCAATAGATGTATGCTATGCCGTTCTTCCCGCATTTCGTGCACCTCTTGCAGGCTACGAATCTGCCACGATGGCCGTGGCCCACTCAAGCAGTACAGCCATACCATTCCATGCAGCAATCAGCCACTATCTATTCACTGACACGGTAAACTATTTCTTGGAAACGTTTGCCGTGTTTGTACGTCCGTCAAATGTTCCCTCTATTTCTCCATCCCTGAGGGTTCTCCTCGTGTCTGCTGAATTCCTTATCTCAAGGATTTCCTTGAAAGAACAAGCAGGCCCTGTCGCGGCTGAGCTCCAAGCACTTTCCTTTGTACTTGATAGCGTGGAGGGCCACACCTTTTCTTCTGAGGCGAATGCCGCTGTCTTCGATGTCCTCGATCGCTTCATCGCGAATACCCTGACATCTATACGGTCGGAAGCAGATGCTAATCTGTATTACCCTGCCCTCAGGATTTACTCCAAGCTCGTCCATACGCAATGGCATGCCATGGGATCCAGATCTCTGGAGGCGATTATCAATGTCCTGTTTGACTATTACAACTCCTACCGCTATTCTCACGTGTACTATGCAGGTGAAATCATAGCCGGGTGTTTTCATGAAGGGAGCCCGACAATGTACAATGTCTTTTATGCCTCGCGATGCTTGGAGTACTTTGGACATCATGGATATCGCCCATTGTTGGTAAGAATCATCGAAGGCTACCTCTCTGTATTTGAACACCACTCGAATTCTCATATCGAAGCTTCGGTAGTTCAGGGGCATGTCGAGTATCTCCACACCCCTGACATCCTTTTCGGTGTTTGCTCCATCCTGGCCGTCGGTACCCATGATTTCCACGGGGAAGATTACAGAAAAAAGCAAATCAAGTGGAATATCTTATCACTCGCTCGAATCTGGCGGGATGCTCCTGCATGGGATCAATGCCGCTGCAGGCTCTGGCAATTACTCGAAGAGGATGGCATGGGCTTCTTCTATCAGCAGAGTCGTATTGTTGGAATCAAACGACTCCCATTGTCAGCCGAAGAAATAGCGGATCAAAGAAAATACATTTATTTCGCCATTGAGATCTTGAATGCATTTTTCTTAGGCACGTTGGATGATGAACCTGTGAGTGCCAGATTACCATACTTATCGGAATACATACTCACTAGAACCAGTGGAACGGTCCCGGCGATTATCTCGCGGCAATTTCAGATGCTTCACCTATTTCTCAAACTCGGGTGACCTGGCGCGGTCACCTGCATCGGTTATTACCTTGGCACGGCCTGCGAGAGGCAAGCGACCATGATGCTGTAGAGGGCGTTTGAGTTTATCAACAAGCCTAATTCTCGGCGTCTCGATGATGCAGTCGTAGTAAGGGTGGATTAGTAGCGGACGTAACAACGAAGGATAGGCTAGGATAGAATAGCAAAAAAGGTCTGAAAATAGCTGCAGTAAGTATACTCGGATTCTGTAACTAGCACTCGTTGTACTTTTACTTGGGTAAATATTCCAATAATTCGTAGTAGAAAGAAAAGACGCGTCAGTAAATTGCCCCTTGGATCTCCCTAAGCGCCACTAGCAAATACCGGGTTTGATCCTAGAGAAAGAAGCAGGGTTAATAAACGAACAACGATGGCCTCACCGTACGGCTTGCATTGTACGCTAAAGGCACACACGCCGGGCCTGTACATCGACACGTATGAGTGTAGGCGGATGTAAATACATGCATCAAGATTCAAAACGTGCTGGGGTCCAGTTTGTATATCGGATACGCGAGGAAAAGAGGACAGAGGACGGACTGGGACGACGAAAACCAGCGGTTCGTCGCCCCTTGGAAAGCACCTTGATGACCTTTGCAGTATTGTGCCCACGGTTCAAAGATCTATGGTTTCGTTAAGCGAGTCCTGGCCAAAGGGAAAGTCGGAAGGAGAACGGATCACTAGCGACGAAACGCTCCAGGAGAACCGAAATGCAGTAGACTCATCGTCCAGTCAAATCGATAGGACCGATACAGAACTATGATCTCGCAATTTCGAACAAGCACTTGGAGGGATACAGTTAAGAAAGCGGCCTTGAAGGAAATGAGAAACGTTTGCCAGCAGAAGGTAAAAGTTCGATCGTTACTTTGGAGCGGAAATAAGGCTCGTTAGCAGGCTCGGTGAGAAACTTGGGTTGAATTTGCCTATAGAAAGTGCGCGAGGTATACCGAGCGTATCGAAAATAACGCATTGCTAGAGGGCTAAGCGCAGGACTCAGGGGGATGAGAAGACTTGAAGCACTATGCCTTGCAGATGCTTCCTATCCTTCCTTGAACTGATGTCTACTCATCTGAGGTGAAACGGATATACGCATGAGGCCTAGTAAACATTAAAAAGTTATGAAAAGACACCTAGAGCGACAGAAGAGACACGCACATTCAACGTTCACACCTTATAACGGGAAATAATTTAGCTGGAAGAAGGAAACCGACGGAAATGTTGGGAAACAAAGCGGGACGTAATAGCAAAGCGAACGAAAGTGGTCGGGATGAATCATTGAAGGAATGTTCCACACCGAGCGATAGTACAATTCCTGCTGAGAGTTTGACGCGTAACTTGAAAGAAGATCGAGATCGAGATTTCGAAAAAAAAAAACCTTGGTGGACACTGGTGCTGCAAGGATATATGGTCATTGCTTATCTGTGCAGAAACCATACTCCTCACGCCACTGGAGCCCTGTTCCGCAAGGATCTGGCTCGAAAATCACCAGGCATTTGGCCCGGATGCAGACGACGTATGGAAAGAGAATGGGGTGCACTGTATGGCAGGTCTCCCAAGGACCAATCCATCCTAGATGACATGACGTGAGCCCAAGCCTCTTCACTGCCTTTGGCGCGTGTCCCCGAAAATCTATGCGCGTCCATACACTGCCGGGGTGTCTCCAAGAAGCCGGGTACGAATGAATGGTTCTTCGTCGGACTTGGAGTGCGTTTTGACCCTGTTGTAACGCTGACGCCACTCGACGGGTAGAAAAGATGAAGATAATAGGGATCAGGAAGCAATGAGAAGGTATTGCACGGAAGGATGAGTTTGTGGTTTGGAAGAATGATCAGAGAATTTAGTGGTGGGCATCTGTTTGCTCGGCGACGTCACACTTCTTCTAACCACGATCGTCTTCTCACCTCCCTGGCGTCTTTACGGTTCCTTCAACATGATTTCTAACTGTACACGGAATTTGAGACTCATGGCAAGCGATTTACTTTTCACTCTACCCAATTCTGACCCTTCATTGTAGCTAACCGTCAAACGTAAACGACCAAGGCCGTATCTCTCCACGACGGACATACGCTCACTAGAAGAATAGACATCGACATTAGTTGCATATGAAAGATTGTCCTCTGGTGACGGTAATAGGAATTGCCTGGATGCGCATCTAGTGCAAGTACCTTCGCTGCGTGACGCTTCGGCACTTGCTGATCTTCTCACAGCAATCCTGCATCCGTGTCTTCTACGACATTCTCCTTCTCATCTTGATGTACGGGTGTGGTGAAAAAACGGTGGGTAATGACGAACTCGGAGGGATGGGAGGCGAAGAGCGCATTAGGGATGGTGTGTCACCTTTCTTTCAATCCACTTCGCTGTACTCACTCTTGCCTAGCCCGATCTTATTCACCCGCGTTGGCGCGACTGTTACTTCTTTGACGGGTAACCATTGCGCCTTGACACGCATCACTCGCATCACATGAACATAGCCTACCATTGTGAAAACATCGAATGGGAACGGTATCGCGATGGGACGGAGTATCGACACTTGCCCGGAATTTCTATTCGACTACCATCGATTCTCATCCGCGCCCTCGCTCTTCAACACGACTTTGTGCCTGCGACAGATCAGTGATCTATCACAGTACTTGACACCGGCACCTAAACTTCGGTTCGACGTCTCTCGCCTACGCCAACAACCATGACTTCTCCACGCCGTGCGATATGGGTTCTATCCTTTCAAAGTTCTGCTGTCCAGATTGGATTCGACGTGTGTATCCCTGGCGATGAAAAACTTGGGGCCCATAGCAGGCTGCGTGAGCTTCTTTCAATGGATAGCACGTAGGGTGTCTATTTCCCAACAGTCTGTTGTTTCTTTTTACCAGTGTTATCGGCCTGAACATTTTCAAATGTAGGTCTGCTTTCCCTCAAAATCCCAGCTCTGTTTCCTCCGTTCTCTGTTCTCGACGTGTTCAACCACCTGCGGTATGGTTTGTTTGATGCACCCCGGTTTTGGCGGAACTCGTCGACGCGGCCGTTATTCTAGTTCTTTGGCGACATCTATGACCACCCGTGAGTGTCAAATGCTCCTCGCAACTGGTTCATTTTGCTGGCAAAGCCTTTCTTCGTCGCTAGGTGCCGCTTCACTGACATTTCCTTCTCTTTAGCATGACAGGGACCCACTTCTCGTTGGCATGCAACCGATTCTGCAACTGTAATGCGTACGTAATGTCTCAAGTACATGACCGTATACCTATATTGTAAGTCTATATGCCGCTTGTCTCTTCGGAAGTTTAGCTAATCGACGCTTAGCCTCCTGGAGAACTTTTCCTTTCAAGAATTTGGTGCTTGGGTACTACCGAGTGTCACGGGATAGGTTCGCCTGACCAGGAGCCCATTCGCGCGCGGGGAACATCTAGACGCAGGAGGATGTGCTTTCGCCGTGAGATGCCCACTTTTTATACGATACATTTACATGCATGTAAAGCACGTAGGATCAGAAACTTTAATTTATGTATAGCATTTGACCAACATTTGGCGAAAGTATGCACGAAGAACTTTCCAATGTCGCGAGCCTCATCTGCGAGCGGCGTTGTCCGGGATGCCATGTTTGGCTTGACGTCAAACAAGCGACTTGTCTTGCTTTGACCACCACTATGCAACTTCAAGTTTTTATCCCCAAGGGGTCTTTCGAGTTCTCTCGAGAGAACGTCGACTTCAAGTTCAGAGGATCCCATCGCAAATATGGTTCTCCGTAGGCCGACCTTACCTTTAGTTTATGCGAGTTCAATCGTGAACATTCCCGTGTCTTTTCGCAGTTTTTCTACACGCAAATGACCAAACATTTCTCTGTCTCACCCTCTCTTACCGCGATGCTAAGCTCGAGTCGCTGTCAGTCCAACACCCTTCCCTCCAAAACGCACTACAACTTTTCGAAAACCGTTCCTGAGCTCACGAAACGGCAGCTGGTTGTTTGAGTGACCCCGTTCGCCACAGTGTTTCGCTATTCTTGCATGGTGGCAGAACGACGGAGAGGGCCATGGGCTATGACGGCGATGAAATTTCTTCGAAGACTTCACCGACAGCTCGTCTAGTCCCTGGTGTCCAATGCCTCAAGCGTCACCTTGCACCCTCGACATGCTTACCGGCATTGAACGTTAACCTGCAAGACACTATCGACAGGGAACGTCCAAATCTATAGGAAGGGCACAGTAAGTAGTGACGAGGGTGGGCGGAATCTGAATGATACGCGTTGGTGGGATGCAGATGCTCCGAACGCGTCCGTCCAGGCGCGCTATTGCGAGGTCATGGGAGCGCTCTCTGAGAGGTGGGATCTGACAAGAGATTCTCGGCGTCCGAGCACGTCCTTCTGTTGGTTCTTTTCGTAGCGCTGATGGTCCTATCACCACTCCACACACTCGTCTTCCAGTATCCAAACTCCAAAATGAACGGGTAATCGGAGGGTAAGGCTGCCAGTCAAGCGAGAATGAGAATCCAGTCTGATTCTTATATAGAGGCGACGTTGGACCTCGATGGCCGAAACTATCTTGTTCCTGATTTGGACCCGCGCTGGTATCTTTTAAAACTTCTCGAAAACCACATCTGCGACATAGGTTTAGCGCTCAGCTACACGAGTCTCCTTCATACAATCATCCCTTGTTAAGAGAGAATCACAACAACATTGTAATGGGGAGGATCTGGCGAGGGTGTGACTTTTTGGCGAAAGTCGGGTAGTAAAGAACCGTGGAGAAGTGAGTGATATCGCTTAAGTTTTTCGACAGTATTCCTGACTGGCGCTAGAGGGCATCGCTACCGGGAATGCCTTTTCTGACTCTGCTGCGGAGATATCTCTTCCTCGGCATGCCGTCTTGATCCTGGGCACGGAGATAGGTAATGGCCGTGTTTGACACGTAGCATGAGGGCCAACATATTGTTCCTTCTAGCGCCCACCATGTCCACAGCATCTGATGCCCTCCCCGAGAATTCTGGAGGACCAGCGGTCATCAAACTAGAAGCCACGAATGTCGAAGCCACGGGTAACATTGATGAGGAAGAAGACGTTGCTGCTCCCGCGCAACCGTATGCCGAATATGTTGATCCTGCGAAGTCGAGGAAGAGATTTGGACTGAAAGGATCTGCTCCTTACCGGCCTCGCAAAGGTACATCACACTTATGTGCTTATGAAATTGTTCTCATCGAGGGTCATCAGGCAACGATCCTTTCAACTACGAAGAAAAATATCCAGAAGATGCGTATTGTGAAGAGTTGGGATCAAATGCTAGGGTTTTTCGGACCTGCGTTGACGAGCGTGCGATACATGATGCGAATATGGTCGAAGAGGCGAGAGATGGTGTCGATGTACTTCTCGTTTTCGTATGTCATCAATGTTCTGGTTTTTCCTGTGCTCATTTCGCTATACCAGGCGGGTTTATTCTCGGCCGTGGTCACAACCTTTGTTGCCCAAACATCTCAGAGTTTACAAGCGGACTTCACAGAGATGTCCGCCAATCTACTCTTTGAGATGATCAATATCCAGCGCGCTATTGCAAGCGGCGCTTCCTTGGATACTGTTGCTCCTTCCCCCCTTAACCCTAACATTACTTTCATTGTATCGGCCACCAGCGTCTGGGTCAATGGGCTTTGGTTCACCAGTCTTGCACTGAGTCTCACAACAGCACTCGTGTCAGTGCTGGTCAAGCAATGGCTCCACCATTATATGGCTTTACCATCTGGAACACCTCGTGAGCAGAGCCTTCTGCGACAGTTCCGATATGGGGGACTGCAGAAATGGCGTGTTCTGGTTATCATTGGGATACTCCCCATTCTTATGCACACCACCCTTGCTATCTTCTTTGTTGGTCTTGTGATTTTCCTTGGTCCACTGCGAGATTCCATTGCTTGGGTTGTTGGCATGATCATGGTTGCTGCATATATGGCCTACTTGATGGCACACATCCTCCCTCTCTTTTTCCCCCAATGCCCCTATCGGACCTCACTGTGTGACCTACTCCATGTCTTGTATAGTCATGTGATGCAGTATGCCCAGCATTTCCAAGTCCACCAGTCCACTTCCAACACTGAAAAATGGAAGGATCTGAAAGAATTAGAGGTGGAGGCAGTACAGTTGGTATCAGGTGAATTATCTGTTGAAGTCCTGCATTGGCTCTTCTCCATGACATCAAACCCTACTGTCCAGAGTATTGCTCTTCAGGCTATTGGTGGTTTGCATCCTGCATTGCAGAACAAAGTTAAAGAGCTGTTCAATGATGTTCACTTGATGGAGCCATTGATAAAACAATGTCTTTTATTTTATCCTCAACCAGCAGTGGCTGGCTTAGAGACCAAGCTTGAGCGGTTATCACACTGCAATCTAGTTTTCTGTAATGAGATTTCTTTTAAGGTTCACTTCCCAGTAATGCCATGTGTTGAGATTCCATCACATATTGAGGCATCAATAGATCTTAGACTGTTTGAAAATCATGATAGATATCTATTTCTCAAAAAATTTGCCCATAATGAAGCCATGTCACACTCTAGTAATGAGTCATGGTGTTTTCATCCCTTGGTCTGGATCAATCTCATTAGAGATGCAGTCTCACTGCTAGAAGACTTCCCTGTGGACATTATCAATGATCCTTTTGCAATAGATCTATGCATGGCAGTTTTTTCTGCATTTGAGTATCCTCATGAAGGAGATGGATCTAACTCTGTAAAGGACATTGTCCAAACAAGCATTAAAGCCATAACATTCCATGATGCTATTTGCCAATATCTATTTACAGACATGATAAACTATCTCCTACAGGTGTTTGCCATATTTGTGCCCTCAAATGTTCCATCTATCTCTCCATCACTGAGGATTCTTCTAGTGCTTGCTGAATTTCTTATCTCAAGGCTTTTCTTGAAAGAACAAGTGGACTCTACTACAGCAGAGGTCAAAGCTCTTTCCATGGTACTTACTGGTATTTTAAATTATGACTTTTCCTCTTCTGATGCAAATGTTGCTGTCTTCAATGTTTTTGAACCCTTTATCATGAACACCTTAAAATCCATACCATTAGAAGCAGATACTACACATTTGAATGCTTTACAGATTTACTCTAAGCTTGTTGATATGCAATGGCATGCTATGTCATCTAGATCTCTGGAGGTGGTTGTCAATCTGATGTTTGATTATTATGAGTCTGACAAAGACTCTGTTTCCTGGTGTGCAGGCCACACTATAGCCAGATGTCTTCATAAAGGCAGCCCAACAATGTACAGTGTCTTTCATACCTCACAATGCTTGGAGTATTTTGGACATCATGGATATCGCCCATGGTTGGCAGAAATTATTAAATATTACCTCTCCTCACTTAATCATCACTCAACATCCTGTCTTGAAGATTCAGTCATACAGGAACATATTGAGTACCTTCATACACCTGACATCCTTTTCAATGTTTGCTCCATTCTGGCTGTTGGGGATTTCACCAATCTTAGCATAGACTGCAAAAAACAAAGCAAGAAGAATATTCTATCACTTGTTCAGATTAAACAGGATGCTCCTGCATGGGGTGAATGTCACAGAAGGCTTCAAGAGTTGCTTGAAGAGGATGGCATGGACTTCTTCTATCGGCAGGCTTATGTTGATAGAATTTCACGAATTGCTTTGTCAGAAGGAGAAATAGCAGAGCAAAGGGAATATATCAGTTTTGCAATTGAGGTCTTGAATCAGTTTTTTGCAGGTGAGCTGGATGATGAACTAGTGAGTGTTTAATCATTTTAATAATTGAAATGATATTTACTGGAATTAGGTGAACAGTTCTACTCACAGTGAATATCCTGAGGCTGCAGAGACTGTATCCCCAGATGCTCCACCTATTTCTCAAATCCAGAGGATCTGGCATGGCCACTTACATCAGTTATTACCCTGGCATGGCCATGAAGATGCAGGTAGTCATGATGCCACAGAGAGTGTTTGAGTCATCAGGCTGACCAAGCTTTAGTTGACTGTGCAAATAAGTGGTGGATTGAAGTGCTAGATTAGGATAGGATACTGAAGAAACACCTAAAATAAGTGGTTGTAGAAGAGTCAGATTCTGTAAATACCTGAAGGATAAGTAGTAGGCTATTGTAAGTAATGAATATCAGAAATAGAATACATATTGTTTCTTTACCTCCTTGGATTGGTTCCTATTTCTAACCATTCAAGTTTCCAATTTTCATCTCAACCTTGAGCACCACTTGTCATGATGCCAGAGGAAATGAACCTTTCAAATCCAGGCTTACTGAAACCAAGCATGATTCATACATTAACCAAGTCAATCGGCACCCAGTGACTTGGGACTTGTATGTAATTACCATGACCTTCTCCAAAGCCCGTGTCTTACAACCCCATGAACATGCTCATCACCTACACCCTCAATGCAGGGCTCACTGCCCTCCCACCCCACCTCCCCATGCTCCTCACCTCCCTCACCTTCTTCATTTTCGTCCGCCTTGTCATTGTACCTCTCGCTAGCCATGCTTCCATCCTTTCTTCTCCAACATGTATGGCTGAGACGGAGGACGAGGAATAACTGGTTGGTTGCGTTTTCTCAGTCTGTGTTCACTATTCATGGGTAGGTGTAGGTGCATACACGTCGTGTCCCGAGCACATGTCTCGCTGCTAGCCATCCCGCTCGCGCTGGGATGTCTGAACCTTGAAGCGTTGGATCGGCATCGCGCATTTGGATGGGGAGGTTGATCGCTGTTTCTAGTGGGTGAGTCTCGCTGACTGTGAATGAAGGAACGGAACATTTTGAGTTGGATGGACATATTGGCTTTGTTGTGCACGGCCTAGCGTGCTATCTTGGTTCGTTTGTACACCTCCCTACTCGTGCCTGACGTTCTCGACGCTCGTCCTTGCTGAATCTCGTGTGTAGAAGTCATTCTTGGCGTACTACGTGGCGCAGCGTCTTCTCTGGGAAGCGTATGTCGTTCTGTCAACATTAATCATTCCTCACTTACACCCTTTCCCTTTGCAGGAGCATGTTCTTTCTCAATATCTACTGGTTTCTTGACAAGACCAATTGCGCCGGGAGCAACTTCAAGCTCATCAACGACTTCTTCCTCCTTGTTACGTTCTTCGTAGTCAGACTCGGGATGTAGGTCGTACGTGTTTCTTGGTGGGAGCGACAGACTAAAGATCCACACAATACCGGCACGGACTTTTTGGTACTGAAGAGAAATATAGTCAGGAGAGTCGGTTTCTTATACGCAAGGGGTGGGACCGACAAACTAACACCCAGAATGGGAACATCGCATGGGGTGTCGTTTCCGTGAATATGCTTCTAACGGTTGGGGAAAGTGGGTGAGCAATCGACTGACACCTAGTTCAATCCTGGGTGCCTGCAATATAAGTCGATGAAGTTTGTGACCCAAGTGGAAGACGCGTCGAGTAGAACGCCGAACGGAGAAATAGGAGTTTCATTTTGTAAGGTATCTCAGTCTGCGGAATAGTAGTCGTATCTCCCTCAAAAATTGGCGGACCCGGTGTTCCCTCAGTGCACCAGTAAAGGTCTTGACAACCTCGCCTCCTTGGGATGCGACGACTGTTGGAAGTGCGCATAGCTGGACCCGGCGGTCAACACGAGGATATGCCATGACGACAAGTAAACGCACCTTGGACAGCTGACAGAGTTCTCTTCCCTCCTCGCTATCACTGTTGATGACGGCGAGATCCAAGGGCTGGCGGGACGCGATCTCGGTAGCGGGGATCGTCGGTGAATTGTTGGATGGGAGTGAGGACCTTGCAAGGCTGACACCAGCTGTGAAAGTGCATGGGTTTATGAGCATAGTTTAAGCGGCTCTGCTTACTCTGCGTAAAAGTCGGCGAGAACGATGCGTCCTCTGCTGTGGTCACTTTTAAAGGTCTACTGACGGGTTAGGTGGGTACAGAGTGCGAAGGGAAGCGACAGATGTCAGAATCGGCATTGAGGTAGTGGTCAAAGTGGTTTGGCGTGCAGGAAAAGTGGCGGCGTGAAGGACGGGACGCGAGAGACCTGAGGGTGAGCGAAGCCATGGCGGTGAAAAATAGTGTTGATGTCATCAGCGGGGACACCAGGCTCGCGAATCACCCTCTCCCTGGAAGCCATTGTTGGAGCGAGGCAAAGCTGTAGAGGACACCCTTCATACCCATGCACGCCACGCGCATGTGGCCCGACACAGACGGTATACGGAAAGAGTTTGGTTGGAGAATGGGGTGCACTGTATAGCACGACGAGACGTGAGCCAAAGCCACGCCAAGCTCCTCGGAAACCAATTCCTGTATCACTCCGCTCAGACCCGTCTCTGCCTGTGGCGCGCGTCCACGAAATTGTATGCGTATCCATGCAGGCACGCGTCTCCGAATAAATGGTTCTTGTCGGACTCGGAGTGCACTTTGACACCGTGTATGGATTTCGTAGCGCTGACGCTGCTTGACACGTAGAGAGTGCAAGAGAATAGGGATCAGGATGCGATGGGAAGCCAAGGAAAGGAGATGATATTTCGGAGGAAACGATCAAAGCAAGTGGCAGGCGTCTGTTTGGCTTGGCGACGTCACTGCTTCTAACCACATTCTCTATTTCCATCTCCCTACATCCTTGCATTTCCTTCAACAATTTGCACCTTTCCCACGTATATATCGAATTGGAGATTCACGGCCACTTTCTTCCTCCATACACTTCTGACCTTCCATGACCATCGCCAAACCCTCGAAACCAAGGCCAATTTTCCCGCGACGGACATCGACCAGATGAATAGCCGTCGACGTCGACTTTATGTGGAAGATTGGGCTCTGGAGATGGGGATGAGAACTGCCTAGATGCACACATAGTGCAAGTACCTTCGCTGAGAAGTATGGCTTCGTTGCTTGCTGATCTTCTCATAGCGATCCTACATCCGTGTCGTCTATGATATTCTCCTTCTCATCTTGAGGTACGGGTTTGGTGCAAAAACGGCGGGTAATGACGAACTCGGAGGGAATGGAGTGTCGAACAGGTGAAGAGCGTATTCTGGATGGTATGTCACCCTTTCTTTATCCACATTCAGCCATGTTCACTCTTGCCTAGCGCGAAATTATTCGCCCACGTTGGTGCGATTTTCAATTCCCTTACGACCATTGCGCATCACTCACAGATAGCCTATCCTTGTTGGAAACATCCCCCAGCAGGATCACGGTTGTTGGACCAGGGACGGAGTATCGACGCTTGCCCGGAATTTGTATTCGAACACGTCCACTACCATCGATTCTCATCCGCGCCCTCGCTCTTCAACACGACTTTCTGCCTACGACAGATCTGTGTATGTTCGCCGTCTGTCTTGGTTGTGTATTACGCGTAACTCAGATCAGCCTATCACAGGATACTTGACATCCGTACCTAAAGATGTCTCTCGCCTACGCCAACAACTACGACCTCTCGATGCCGTACGACACTAATTCTATCCTCTCAAAGCTTTGCCACCAGTGTCTAGATTCAAGATTGGAATCGAAGCCCGTATCGCCTGCGATGTAATAGTGGGGTGTTAATCTTCTGGTACTCTTAGCAGGCCGCATGGGCTTTTTGTCTAGCGAACTCAAGCAGGGCGTCTATTTCTTCAAGGTCTGTGGCAAACGTTTGCGATCCGAACTTCTTTTCACCTGCAGGTCTATTATTCCAGCACTGTTTCTTCCGCTTTCTGAATAATCCTTCTCGACGTGTTCGACGACTTGCTGTAGGGTGCCCCGGTTTTGGCAGAACTCACCGACGCGTTCGTTGTATCAGTTCTTTCGCGACATCTGCGACCTTGGGTCCACGAGCAGCAAACGTTCTTCTCAGCAAGCTCCCTTTGCTGGTAAGGCCTTTCTTCATCGCTAGGCGCTGTTTCACTAACAGCTCCTCTTTAGCATGACGGGCACCCACACGTCACTTCTCGACGCTCGTTGGTATGCAACGGATTCGGACTTCACCTATGTAGCAGCCGTAACGCGTAACGTCTCAAGTGCATTGCTATACACCTATACTGTAAGTCTATATGTCATGTTACTTGTCTCTCCAGAAATCGAGCTAATGCACGATTTGGCTCCCGGAGAACATTTTCTTTCAAGGATTCGATGCTTGGCTACCGACAAGGAAGACGATGCTACTACTCTGTTGGGAGATGGTGATTACTTGCGGGAGTTAAGGAATTCGCGCGGCCGGACGGCGGAAACCCGCTCGCCCTGGGGGAACATCTAGACTCGGGAGGACGTGCTTCCGCTCCGCTGTGAGACGTCCACTCAACATACGGTATAATTATTACATTGCATGTGGAGCACGTAGCAGAAAGTTTTATTTATCACGTTTTACCAACATCTAACTGGCACAATTTACAATGAAATATGCGTGAAGATGGTGAGTCATCTACAAGCGGCGTTGTCCGGGAATGTTCGGCTTGACGTCAAACTTACAAGGCTTTGAGCACCACTATGCAAGCTCAAGTTTCTATCTCCCTCGCGTCTTTCGGCCAATTCTTCCAAGATAATTTGGACTTTGGAAGGTCCCGTCGCAACTGTGGTTTTCCGTAGGCCAATCTTAGCCGAATTGCCAGGTTCACAGAGTTGGCTCGTCCACAGTTTGAAATCCTCGTGTCTTTCCGCAACCTTTCTGCATGCAATTCCTCTGTCCCGCCCTCTCTCACGAACAAATATCGCGACGCAAAGCTCGAGTCGCCGTCGTCTCCAGGATGCCCTACAATTTTTCAAGACCCATTCTTAAGCTCACGAAACGGGAGCTGGTTCTTTGAATGTCGTGCTTCGCTATTCATGTTGGGGAACGCATGGTCGCAGAAGGCCCATAAACCATGACGGCGGTGCAATTTCTTTGGAGACTTCACCGTCTATGTCCGACAGTGTCCTCAAAGTCAGTCTCACCTTGCACGGCCTCGACTTGCTTACCGGCATTGAACGTTAACCTTCAAGGCACTATTGACAAGCAATGTCCAAATCTGTGGGAAGGGCGCAGCTCGGAGTGACGAGGGTGGGTGGAATCTGAATGACACGCGTTGGTGGGATGCAGACTCTCCGAACGCGTGCGTCCAGTGCACTATTGCGAGGTCATGGGGGCGAGGTGGGACCCGACAAGTGGTTTCTGGCATCCGATTACGTCGTTCTGTTGGTTCTTTTCGTGGTGCTGACGGTCCTAGCACCACTCGGCATGCTCGTCTTCCAGTATTCAAACTCCAAAATGAGCGGGTAATGGGAGGGTAAGGCTACCAGTCAAGCGACAATGAGGATCCATTCTGATTCTTATATAGGGGCGACGTTAGACCGAAATTAAGTGTTCCTGATTCGGACCCACGCTGGTATTTCTCAGAACTTCCCTATATCTACATCTGCGACATAGGCTCAGCACTCAGCTACACGACCCTCCATCGTCGAATCATTCGATTTAACGTTAACGGGCAATCACAACAACATTGTAGTAGGAAGGATCTGGCGAGGGTGTTCCTTTAATGGTAACGGACCGTGGAGAAGTGAGTGATATCGCCTCATTTCTTCGATACAGGATTCCTGATTCGCACTAGATGGCATCGCTGCTGGCAACATCTTTTCCCTGAGTCTGCTGCGGAGAAATGCCTTCTTCGGCATGATGTCTTGATCCTGCACGGGGCTAGATCATGTGATAATATGTTCGACACGCACCTTTGGGGCAGACTCCTCGTTGCTTCTAACACTCACCATCTCGACACCATCCTCCGCCCATCCCAACAATTCTGAAGGACCAACGGTCGCCAAATCAGAAGCCATAAACGTCGAAGGCATGGGTAACTTTGATGAGGAAGACGTCGCTGCTCCAGCGCAACCGTATGCCGAATACGTTAATCCTGCGAAGTCGAGGAAGAGATTTGGACTGAAAGGATCTGCACCTTACCGGCCTCCCAAAGGTAAATTACCGTTATGTATTGATGAAATCGTTCTCATCGAAAGCCATCAGGCAACGATCCCTTCAACTACGAAGAAAAGTATCCAGAAGATGCGTATTGTGAAGAGTTGGGACCGAACGCTAGGGTATTTAGAACCTGCGTTGATGAGCGCGCAATACATGATGCGAATATGGTTGAAGAGTCGAGAGATGGTGTCGATGTTCTTCTTGTTTTCGTACGTTTCTCATGGTCTATGCGTCTCTCTACTCATCTCTCTGTACCAGGCGGGTCTATTCTCGGCCGTGGTTACAACCTTTGTTGCCCAAACATCTCAGAGTTTACAAGCGGACTTTACAGAGATGTCCGCAAATCTACTCTTTGAGATGATAAATATCCAGCGTGCTATTGCAAGCGGTGCTTCCTTGGATACTGTTGCTCCTTCCCCCCTTAACCCCAACATCACATTCATTGCATCAACGACCAGTGTTTGGGTAAATGGGCTTTGGTTCACCAGTCTTGCACTGAGCCTCACAACAGCACTCGTCTCAGTGCTGGTCAAGCAGTGGCTCCACCACTACATGGCTTTACCATCTGGAACACCTCGGGAGCAGAGCCTTCTGCAACAGTTCCGATATGCAGGACTGCAAAAATGGCGTGTTCTGGTTATCATTGGCCTACTCCCTGTTCTTATGCACACTGCCCTTGCTATCTTTTTTGTTGGCCTTGTGATCTTCCTTGGTCCACTGCAAGATGCCATTGCTTGGGTTGTTGGCACAATCACTGTTATTGCATATATGGCTTACTTGATGGCACACATTCTTCCCCTCTTTTTTCCCCAATGCCCCTATTGGACCTCACTGTGTGACCTACTCCATGTCTTGTATAGTCATGTGATGCAGTATGCCCAGCATTTCCAAGTCCACCAGTCTACTTCCAATGCTGAAAATTGGAAGGATCTGAAACAACTGGAGTTGGAGGCAGTACAGTTGGTATCAGGTGAATTATCTGTTGAAGCCTTACATTGGCTTTTCTCTACATCATCAAACCCCACTGTCCAGAGTATTGCTCTTCAGGCTATTGGTGGTATGCATCCAGCATTGCAGAACAAAGCTAAAGAGCTGTTCAATGATGTTGGCTTGATAGAGCAACTGTTAGAACAATGTCTTTCAACCTTTCATAGACCACTGGCTGGCTTAGAGGCCAAGCTTGAGCGGTTATCACGCTGCAATCTAGTTTTCTGTAATGAGATGCCTTTTTACATTCTCCTTTCAGAAATGCCACGTGATGAGCTTCCACCACATGTTGAGGTCTCAATAGATCAGAGACTGTGTGAAAGTTATGATAGATATTGATTTATTAAAAAATTTGCTCATAATGAAGCTATGGCACACTATAGTTATGAGTCATGGTGTTTTCATCCCTTGGTCTGGATCAATCTCATTAGAGATGCAGCCTCACTGCTAAAAGACTTTCCTGTGGACATTGCCAATGATTCTTTTGCAATAGATCTATGCATGGCAGTTCTTCCTGTGTTTGAAAATCCTAATCTAGAGGATGAAATTAACTCTGCAAAACACATTGTCCAAGCAAGTGATAAAGCCATAACATTCCATGATGCTATTCGCCATTATATATTCACAGACATGACAACCTATCTCCTACAGGTGTTTGCTGTATCTGTACACTCCTCAAATGTTCCCTCTATCTCTCTATCACTGAGGATTCTCCTGATGTTTGCTAAATTTCTTATCTCAAAGCTTGCCTTGAAAGAGCAAGTAGAGCCTACTGCAGTGGAGGCCAAAGCACTTTCCATAGTATTTGATAGCATTTCAAACCACGATATTTCTTCTTCTGATGCAAATACTGCCATCTTCAACATTCTTGATCTCTTTATCACAGATACCATGAAATCTGTACAGCCAGAGGCAGATTCTGGTCTGTATTCCAATGCCCTATATGCTTACTCTAAGCTTGTTCCTATGCAATGGCATGCCATGTCATCTAGATCTCTGGAGGTGGTTGTCAATCTGATGTTTGATCATTACAATTCCAAAGACTCTGTTTCTGAATGGGCAGGTAAAATCATAGCCAAGTGCCTTCATGAAGGGAGCCCAACAATGTACAGTGTCTTTCATGACTTGCGATGCTTGGAGTATTTTAGACATCATGGATATTACTTCTGGTCGGCAGAAGTCATTAAATGCTATCTCTCCTCACTTGATCATCATTCAAAATCCTGTCTTGAAGTGTCAGTCATACAGGAACATATTGAGTATCTCCACACACCTGACATCCTTTTCAATGTTTGCTTTTTTCTGGGTGTTGGGAAGTCCACTGAATTTGACAGACACTGCAAAAAGATAAGCAGGATGAATATTCTGTCACTTGTCCAGATTAAGCAGGATGATCCTGCATGGGATGAATGCCGCAGATGGCTTCAAAAATTGCTTGAAGAGGATGGCATGGATGACTTCTATCAGAAGACTTATATTCATGGAATTGAGCAGATTGCTATGTCAGAGGGAGAAATAGCAGAGCAAAGAGAGCATATTGGTTTTGCAATTGAGGTCTTGAATCAGTTTTTTGCAGGTGAACTGGATGATGAACTGGTGAGTGTTTAATTGCTCTGATGGTTGAAATGATACTTACTACTGACATTAGAGGGATAGTCCCACTCACAGTGAACATCTTGAGGCTGCAGAGATTGTATCCATAGATGGTCCACCCATTTCTCAAACTTGGAGGACCTGGCATGGTCGCTTGCATCAGTTACTACCCTGGCATAGCGGAGAAGTTGCAAATGACCACAATGCTGCAGGAAATGTTTGAGTCATCATGCTGACCAATCATTGATGAGTAGGCAAATAAGTGGTGGATTGAGGGATGAGGGATGCTAGAATTAGGATAGGATACTGAGGAAACACCAAAAATAGTTGTAGAAGAGCTGGATTCTGTAAATACTTGAAGGGTAAGTAGTAGGCTTTTGTAAGTGATGAACATCGGAAATAGAACACGTATTATTTACCTCCCTGGATCGGTTCCTGCCCCTAACCATTCCCAGTTTTCTTCTCAACCACCACCACAGTTTGTCGCGACGCCGGAAAGAGAAAACACGGAAATCGATCCTTCAAATCCAGGCTTACTGAAACCCGGCATGATTCGTACATTAAAGAAGCCGATCGGCACCCAGTGACCCGGGACTCGTATGTAATAACCATGACCTTTCCCCAAAGTCCGTGTCTTACAACCCCATGGACACGCTCACCACCTACACCCTTGACGCAGGGCTCACTGCCCTCCCGCCCCACCTCCCCACGCTCCTCGCCTCCCTCGCCTTCTTCACGTTTATCCATCTCGTCGTCGCACCTCTCGCGAGCCATGCATTCTTCCCCGACACCTACGGCAAGATGGGACGGAGGGCGAGGAATAACTGGTTCGTTCGCGGTCTCTCAGTTGAGGGTGTGTTCTGATGTGAGATGTACAGGTGCATACACGTCGTGTCCCAAGCACACGTCTCGCTGGTCATCCCGCTCGCGCTGGGGTGTCTGAACCTCGAAGCGTTGGACCGGGATCGCGCATTTGGGTGGGAAGAGGACAGGGTGGGGAGGCTGATTGCTGTTTCTAGTGGGTGAGTCTCGCCGTTTGTGGATCAAGGAACGGATGATTTTGAGGTGGGTGGGCAGGTATTTCATCTGGGACACCGTCGATGCGATCATCAACTTTGTCGATATTGGCTTTGTCGTGCACGGCTTAGCGTGTTTGGCCATCTATCTCGGGTCGTTTGTACGTCTATTTCTCTGTTCGTGTTCGTCGTCTCGCCCTTGCTAAATATCGTGTGTAGAAACCATTCTTAGCGTACTACGCGGCGCGGTGTCTTCTCTGGGAAGCGTATGTCGTTCTCTCAATCTCTCGCCTTTCTCGTTCACACCCTTCCCTTCGCAGGAGCACGTTCTTCCTCAACATCCACTGGTTCCTCGACAAGACCAACCGTACCGGGACCAACTTCCAGCTCATCAACGGCCTGTTCCTCCTCGTCACCTTCTTCGTAGTGAGGCTCGTCTACGGAGGAATGTATGTCGTACGTGTTTTACGCGTGGTTTTTTTTTAGCGCTCGGCCCTTACTTTCGATCGGCGCTAGTCATATCAATTCGCGCATACGCTATACCAAGTCCGGCATCAAGTGCCGTTAGCTTATATCTTTATTTATGGAGGAGGGAACGTCGTGTTGCAGGGTCTGAACTGGTTATGGTGCGTGGACATTCTTCTTTTTCTGGCTGTCGTGCTCATTCCTGGGATTAGGTTCGGGAAAATGATTGAGGCTATTCGGAAACGATTCTCTGGGGATGCTACAGACAAGACTCATACTAGTAATGGGACCGCGCCAAAGTAGAGCGAACGCTTGAGGAACATCACACTACGCAATAGACTTTTTTTTTGGGAGGCGAACGTTGTCTATGAGGGATTTGTGCAGACCTACAGGGAATTTACAACGGCACCAGGAATGTTATCAAGATTCGGCTCTCGTGGTGTGTTGCTACGTCCTCGGCCCTCGTTCCAAGCTCCCAAAGGACACGGCCGTCGCTTACGCAGCGGGGAGAAGTTGCCCAAAGGCGAACTTCACAGCTCTCGACCAAGAGAGACGAGACGATATCACACTGGAGGTTCACGACACATTCCCTGAGACGTTCTACCCTCAACGTATCGCACTCAATGACACAGAACGTCAGACGGCTTCTGCAATGACACCATACCAAACAAAGGGTAAATCAGTATTCCTTCCGTGACCTGATTAATAGGTAACAGGAATGCTGGCGCTACCCATGTACGCGATGGAAATTTATGAATGGGAGGGCTTACACTTTCAGGTGGTCAAAATAATGACCCTCCGCCGAAGCTAGGAACTCGACCAGGGAGGGAGCGACGTTGGCTATTCCACCTGCAACGCTCTATCGGTGAACCTGTGACCTTTCTTCTCTCGCACGTCCAGCGCTCTCCTCTTGCGATGTTTCCATGAACTAATCGACGCGTGGTAGGAGTGTTGGCGTTAGGAAGAAAAATATCCTCCCCTTACCGGATAATTATTGACCGTTCGCTGCTACCCACGGCCCACGTGTCCTTCCCTTCATGCCCGCAGTTTGTGTGTTGAATTGAACTGGTTTCCATTTACTGTACATATCTATCCCTCATGCATACAAAGTAAAAGCATGTCGATGGGAGACAGGTGGTTTGGGGATTACAGTAATAGCAACGGTTCATGAAGAGAGAATTGAGAATCGAGACTTGTCAGTGGCCACTCGAGTGACTGTCTGGCCAGTGAGCGGTGGCAATTGTTGATACAATGTTGAAAAAAGATCAAAATTTAAAGCCCACAACGCAAATAACTAAAAGTTAAACTATGACCAACGAATTGGTAAATGGGGGCACCCGGGATTGAACCGGGGACCTCCAGAAGACTTAAGTGTAAACAACACTTCAGTCTGTTGCTCTCCCAGCTGAGCTATGCCCCCTTAGATAGTAGATCATCTGTGTTGACTACCTCCATCGGAGAAGAAATCAACTTGGTAAGGTTTCTCGACTCAGTGCTCCGTGACTCCCAAAACAAGTGACAATCGAAGTCATTGTTTCCATTGCTTAGATTGGAAGAGCAACAGGGTCACAGTGGCGGGTTTTGGTACCTAGGGTATTGTTGCGTCGTTCGCCCGAATCAGCGCCCTTTCATAAGCCCGGTATGCGAATGATGTTTAATGTAACGGAGGAGACGAGGGGTGGGAGCGATAGATTCATAACAACCCGCAAATGTTTTGGTACTGACGAATAGGAATATCGTCGGGAGAGTCGTTTTCTTATATGCCTAACAACATCCAAGGTTCGCGCAGTATCGAATGCGTACGTCGCGTTCTCTCGAATAAACCTCGTGGTTACCGGTAAAGGTTGGGGAAAGGGCCTGGAGAATGCAGGGAGTGTTGCTTAGATGGTGGGTAAGCAATCGACTGAAGCCTAGTTCAATCCTGGGTGCCGGTAATGTATAAGAGTTGATCAGGTTTTGGCCCAGCAGAGGACGCGTCGAGAAGGTAGAACGCCAAAATTGAGAGCAATAGGATGTTTCATTTTATATCGTATTCGAGTCTGCGGAATAATAATCATATCTCCCTCAAAAACTGGCGGACTTGGTGTTCTCTCAGTGCGCCGGTAAAGGTCTTGATGGCCTTGCCTCCTTGGAAAGCGACGACTGTTGGGAGCGCGCGTACCTGGACTCCGTGGTCAACACGAGGGATACGCCATGGCAAGAAGTGAACGCACCTTGAACCGCTGACAGAGTTCCCTTCCCTCCTCTGTATCACTGTTGATGGTGACGAGATCCAAGGGCTGACGGGACGCGGTCTCGGTAGCGGGATCGTCGGTAAGCTGTTCGAGGATGGGAGAGAGGACCTTGCAAGGCTGACACCAGCTGCGAAACGTGAGCTTGTAGGCATGGCTAAACGACCCTGCTTACTCTGCGTAAAAGTCAACGAGAACGATGCGTCCTTCGGCTGTGGTCACTTTTTTAAAAGTCTACTGATGGGTCAGGTTGGTACAGACAGTAAAGGGAAGGGACGGACGTGAAAGTCGGCATCAAGGTAGTGGTCGAAGCGGTGTGGCGTGCAGGAAAAGTGGCGGCGTGAGAGACGAGATGCGAAGGATCTGAGGGTGAGCGAAGCCATGGCGGTGAAAAATAGGGAAGTGATGTCATCACCCTAGCCGGGTTGGCCGATACCCATCACCATCACCAGGGAACGTTCGTATAAATGCGAAAAAAGATCCCCGTTCTTTGTCCTCCTTCTTTCGTTCGTTATGTTTTTCATTCTCTTTGCTGTCCTGGTGTCAGCCGTCTTTGTTTCTGCAGCGGACCATGTGGTAACCGTCGGTGACGGAGGAGTGAGTTCTCTCTACCTTTGCAGCTCTTATCCGTTTCTCACGATGCTCTGGGTAGGCGCTGGCGTTCAACCCAACAAGGTGATCCTGTCATTCTGCCTGTCTCTACGTGCCATCTGAGCTCGTCTGCAGCGTGACTGCCCTCGAAGGAGACACTGTCACTTTTTCATTGTACGTCCTCCTCCTCTCTCATAAGCGCCCTCTCTCACGCCCCTCCGCAGTCGCGCCAAGAACCACGTATGTCCCCATACCACCTCTCCGTCGGCCATCTAACCCTCCACCCAGTCCGCGACCCAATCCACATTCGCCGCCCCCTGCAACAAATCCGGCATCGACTCGGGCTTTGTCCCCATTGCCGCCAACAGCACCCTCTTCGGCCAATGGACCTTCACCGTCGACAATGCCTCTGCCCCGCTCTGGTTCTTCTGCGCACAAACAAACCATTGCGAGGCGGGCATGGTCTTTGCGGTTAATCCCACCCAGGAGAAGAGCTTTCAGGCGTTTTTGGCCAATGCACAGGGGAATGGGACAGCGGCGGGCGTTTCCTCCACTGTGGCCGCGTCTGGGGTGGTATCAAGCGCTAGCGCGGGTGCCTCGGCTTCTGCTTCCAGTAGCACCAGTGCCGCCTCTAGTACTGCCAATGCTAATACCGCCAGCAACGGCACGCCACCCAGTCGGCGCATACATCGCATCGCATTCACTGTCGTGGCTTTGGTTTTCGGTGTTCTACTTTAGACAATTGTACAGGAATACAATTTGACGCGTTGTTGACTCCCAGTATGAATTTCAGGCGATGTCCAGTGCAAGTTCTAAAAACTCTCCAATGTATATAATAGGTACCCAACACTGAACTAGCCATTCGTGCTGCTCTCTCGGCCGAGCTACGTACCCCAGATGTCGAGTGTGGATTGGTCTCCGCTGTTGTGTGCACAACCCAAATGAGGCGATAGCATTAACCATTGATCAATATGGGGGCATAGCTCAGCTGGGAGAGCAACAGACTGAAGTTAATATGATGGTATTTCTGTCTATTCTGGAGGTCCCCGGTTCAATCCCGGGTGCCCCCATTTTTTGCTGTTGGATTTATTCAGTATTGTTTGACGCATGAAACAGTTTCTTTTCTGGGGGACAGTCATGACTCACGAAGCACAAAACCTTCTAAGTTCTTTTCTGGCCCTATCAATTCATTCCACTTGTCGATGTTGTTATACATGAAACTTTCAGCAGACATTGAACCACCGAGCAGCGGGTTTGCTGCATCAGGCCTTGGAGACGTTCTTCAAATGGCCTGCGGTAGCTTAGCAGCGGCAACAAAAAATCTAGAGCAAGTAGGACGCGTGGAGCAGTGAAATATTGAAGCAAAAGTACAAGTCGTGGTATGTTATTCGAACTTGACGAATGTTTCGACACCAACTTTCATGCCGCAATCGTTCAATCTCATTCATGTGTGATAAGAAATTTTGGTGCACCTTTCAAAAGGATTCAAAATCGATTTTTTCACAGAGCAATTGGACAGCAGTACTCTGAGGACTCCAAGCTGAGTACCGTGTCCCAACACACTGGACAGTGGAGTATCGCAGGACACGGGTTCATTGAAGTGTGTTACAGAGTTGTGCATGAAAGTTCGGGAGGTAAGTTGTACCAACCGGTAAGAGATGTTTTCTCGGGCCAGGAGAAGTCTTCCAAATGACCATAGCGGCAATAAACCCAGTGTAACAAAAATTAGTAGAGCAAGTAGGACGCACGGGGCGGGGAAAGTACGAAACAAACGTACAAGCCGTGGTATGTTATTTCAACACAGTTTCCCAGCTCACTGGCATACCAGTCTTCCAATCTTGTTGACGCATAACTTGATACAAAGCGCCACGGATTCGCACTTGGGCTAATTGCTGAAGTACAATACTCGTTCTTCTTTCAGATCACGGTAGTTAGACTAACCAGAACGCAAATTCCTAATATCGCTTACCAGATGACGGAAAGAACCAGTTGAGTACACTCAAAGATCACGAACCTAGAACAACAACTTGAAGGCCGTCAGACGTAAAAGAAGGCACCCACACTCGCTCGCTTCAATGGCTTGTCGCCATTGCGCACTATAGGACTGAAAATAGACCGGGATCAGCACTTGGTCGTTTGACCTGAAAATCCACCTACCTATTTGCGTTCGACTCCTGTCGATCAGGGCCGACAATACGAGGGTCGCTACAGGTGTTTTATCAGTAGATATATCAACGTCCCCCTGAGACCTCAGACGGCTCGGATAGTCCTCGCACGCGCAAGGATCCAGGGTCCAGAGACCTAGCACGAGGAGATACCTCTCGAACTTGCGTAGCATGCAAAGCGCATTTACGGCGTCATAAGCGGACGTGTGTTGGTAGCGCACGGCCGTCCAATACCAGGTACTGTGAAAGTCGCTCGGTGGGGCAGCCGTGCGATGGGAGATCTGAAGTTCCGTGGCAGTGAGTGGGACGTAGGGGCGGATGTAGGGACCCGTACGCGAAGGAGAGGTCAAGGGTGATGTAGTTGGTGTTGCCGAGCTGGGCGTGGGTTGGGCGGTTTGAGGTAGACAAAGAGGTCCTTTGACACTGTGATGGTGGGGGAAGGCGAGTTAGTATTTCAGTCGATTGATGATTACCAAGTCGATCGTACAGTCATCAGCAGACAATCATTGAGACGGGAAAAAGTTGTGCATTTGAAAGAGCGAACAGCGGGCAAGGTTCCATTGGCATCGTCCTCACTGTCATTGAGCAGCGTCGTCAGTATTCCAAGACGCTCCAGGTCTACAAGCTGCAATGATTCCGACAAAAAAACAAATGGAGTCTGATCGCTGTATCTCTTGAATTATACTTCATCTCCTTTGTTGAGACGCGAATGTTGCAACGCTTCATAATTCAAATGATAAGGCTATGGTTTGAGGTACTCCGACAGAGCGAGTCATGCATGGTGTGGTGCGGTGATTGTACCAGCACGAGGTCCAAATCAGGAACAGCAAGTCATGCCGTTGCGTACATCTGGCGGAGTAGAGAGGCTTTGCAGGGCACTTTCAAAAGATTAGTAATGTAATGCTGGTAGAAAGAATAGTGGACGCACGTCGTCCGATGAAAACGACGAGCAATGAGGTCGTGCTATCATCTAATCTGAGAGACGGCGAGACATAGAAAAAGATATGCACGGACCACCAATAGGGCACGCGAGCACTAAACTATAGCACGACAGAACATGTCAGCAAACAATAGAACGAAACCGACACAAAAGGCATGAGTGTCGTCTGGGCAGGAAACGGGCTGATTCTTCCGACCGAAACCATAGGAAAAGTTAGACTCGAACCAATCTCTCTGCCAGTTACAGCTGTTTGCACACAGCTTGACAGTAGTGGGCGTTTTATCTGGACTTCGTCATAAGCCGCGGTTTAAGGGCTTGATGACGCATTTGTGGGTGGTCTATGGCCATTTTGGCGATCTCGGAGGCCATTTCGTGCGCTTGAAGTCCCCAAAACACGGTTTATAACGAAGTCCGAGCTTCTTTTCATCATCCACGTAAGCCCCCCTGACTGTCAAGCTGTATGCAAACAGCTGTAATGACAATCGATCAACTCGAGCAGACACATCAACCGAGATGTGGACTGGCTCGAGTCTAAGCAAGAGTCATAAGTCTCGTGGGGGACGAACTGCGCATACCACAGCAATGGATGAGTCGTCCTGTGCGGCAAATTTCTTCCACTATCATGTCATCGACAAGAACAAATCCATCGAGCGAGAGTGGTCGCTGTTGCCAAAGCAGTGGCTAGCTAGTAGGAGCAGCAAAGTGGAGGGTAACGAAGGATGATGAGCACAGCCCTAATTCAAATTGCATTCTTGCGTCCGATGTGCGGCCCGTGCCGTGTAATGATGAGATGAGATGAGATGGCCAAAATGAAGCTTCGCTCTTCACAGCCTTTTGGCTGGGTAAAATGTGATAGGATCCGACATCAGTGCTGGGTTCTGAGTAAGTACACCCACAGCCGTACGCTTACCGTGATTCTTTCTCTTCTCGATCCAACGTCTTTGCAATTTCTGTCTGCCCTGCAACCGGCTCGTACTTTGTGTCCCTCCTACCGTGCGGACGATACCTTGGAATCCGACCACTGGTAGCAGGATATTCTAAAGTACAAATCTATCTAACTGGTATCGTATAACATGTTCTAATTGACCACGACAGTTCACCATTTGGATCTAGGGGCGATGAAAATATAAGTTCGGCTGCAAGAATCCCAGTCGTGACTAGGTGCCTATCCTATTAGGTCTCCTATTGCCAGTTAGGCCGACCTGTACTCCTCTTTAACATCCTCTCTTCCATTGCTGTTGTGGGTTTTTACACCTGCTACCAATGAAACACGATTTGACTGAATTTTGAAAGGCAGGCTCTTCAAACACGCACCACGACCCACATCACAGTAAACACTACATATTTCGAGTTTCTTAGAAACAGCAAGCCGGCTAGTACACGTGTATTCATCCCCGAATTCCGTGCGACCATACCCATGAGATACAATATCCCCATCACTGTCCAATCGGTTACACAAATCTCGACAGGCTCAACCACCCAGCATAATCGCGTTCACATTCAGAGATCGTCGCCTCAACAAAAGTTTTCTACTCCGGAGATTCATAGGACTCCAAGGACTCTAGATGGAGAGAGCCAGATTTCGTCTTTGTACACGCTTCGGGGCAGCTCCAGCGAGCCGCTAGTGCCACCTACTGCTACAGGTGACCCTGGGATTGAGAAGGCGCCACGGAGGCAGAAATCATTTCACCATGCCCGCCTTCCCATGATCCCTACACTGTCTCTGCCACAGCGCCGCAACCGTAACAACTTCGAGTCAGTTACTCCTTTTACAACCGCATCAAACTCTGCAGGTGCCACTTCCATCTCCGATACTAAGCGCGGATGCTCGGGCGGAGGATCCGCTACCGTTTGGAGAAAACGGCTGTTTTCGAACTCACTCTTTGGGAGAGATTCTGCATCGCAGGCACTCTCGCCTCAGGAAGACAAACATTTTGTTCTCAATCTTCCTGTCGACCCTGATCATGTCGACGGCAGTAGTTTGTTGTCACAGACGAGAAGTTCATCTCCTTCGTCCTCTTTTTGGGATGAATGCCCCTCATACATCTGCAGTAGTCTGGGGCAAGAATACGTCCCTCAGCCGATACTATCACCAGCCGAGCTCCTAGAAATAGAAGCAAATATGCAATATGCCCTCGATTCCGAGCGGTATCGTGACTGCCCCATGGTATCTTCTTCTACTGTTGCAGACGACAACGATGGATCCATCCTGGAAGAACTTGCAGAGCTGTACTCTCGATACACCGGTTCACTCACTCCCCCACCTCGTTGCTCTCGCCCCCCTTCTCCCGCTCATCATGACAATGGAATCAAGCCATCATCTCCCCGTCTAGTATGCTTAAAGCTCGGGGAGGTATCGGTTGAGACCAATCTCCAGCAAAATATGATAAACAGGAAACCATCCAATGATGGGTTTAACAGAGATCACCAGCGTGGCGTACAACAGGATCCCCTACCAAAGGTGAATGCGAAGCAACAACAAATATGGCATGATGGCTTCCTCGATCAAGCGTGGGCATCCCTCATATGGGACGAACTTGATATGGACCAGGAGATCGATGAACTAGTACTGAGCCTGATGGAAGTGATACCTATCAAAGACGAAGCAGAGGATTCAAGGCGCAGTCAATGGTGGCGGGGACAGGAAGATTACCCATGGGCACAGCAGGAACACCTTGAACAGTGTCCCAGTCTGTACAGCTGGACTCAGATTAACCTCAATGATGAGGGAACTGATGTACGCACCCAGATTCAGGGTCTACTTCGCGATGTCGTGCATCCTTGGAAGACCGTGCACTTACTGCCGCAGTCGGCGGAGGTTGCAGTTATGGATGTTCTGCAACAGGTATGTTTTATGTAGAGCTTTTAGCAACAATAGAGGATCTAATTAATCGTCAGGAGCTGGATGATGCGTCTTGTCCCGATAAGTATCGCGCTGTCTGCATGAAATGCCTGCGGACATTAAGCAGGGCCCGGAATATTGTTCCCTCTTCCTTCTCTTGTCAAGACGTGACTAGAGAAGGGAAACATCCCGTCTGGGGTGGTGGATTTTCGGTGAGTGTTCACTCTTGGTTAATGGTTTTGTTTTATGAGTCTTATGTACTGTAATTCTTGACAGGACATTTGGAAAGGACGCCTTCATGATAGTACTCAGGTCTGCTTGAAGGTGCTTCGGATTTTCATCTCTGAAGAAGACCGGGCGAAGGTAATCAGAGTGAGTTGTGCACGTAGTACGTACGAAGCCGAGCCATATCTTGATTCTTGACCTGTTGCAGGACTTTTGCCAGGAAGTTCTCGTATGGAGACAACTCCGACATCCCAATGTCCTTCCCTTCTTGGGAGTCAGCGAAGACCTTTTCGCTCCTAGTTACTGCCTAATATCTCCATGGATGGTCAATGGAAACATCATATCCTACCTTCAAACACATCCTGGTCATGATCGCCTTACATCGGTACGCCAGACAGATTTTTTTACATCCCGAGATAGTTGGTGAGAGACGGAGTTATCTTTCTTAGCTGGTTCAGGTTGCTGAAGCCATGGAGTATTTGCACAATCTCGATCCTCCAATAATACATGCTGACATTCGCGGGGTGTGTTCACTGTATTCATCTTCGTCGTGCCCTAACATAGTTTGATCTTAGGCAAATATTCTTGTCACGGATGATCAACGCTGCTGTCTGGCAGATTTTGGACTGTCCTTGATTGCAGAATCACAGAACCTCAACACTACTTCTGGGATGAGGAGGGGAAGCCTCCGCTGGCTAGCTCCCGAGTATATGCTTCCTGAATCACCCGATCAATCCTACATTACTGCTAGAGATTCTTATGCTTACGGGTGCACTGTCATCGAGGTAGGGCCAACAGTGCGCTTTTCCAATCTCCACATTCTCATATCATTTTACCCCGAGGTCTTTACTGGCAAGCCACCTTACAGTGATATCAAGCATGAAGCTTGTGTCATTGCCGACGTCCTGAAAGGAAGTCTTCCCCAGAGACCGCCTCCAGATATTTTCCCTCACAGTGAATTGTGGTCACTCGTAACGGAGTGTCTCAGGACTCTGCCAAGTAAGCGACCAGATGCAAGAGCAATAGTTTCACGGGTCGCATTATTGGCTTCTCAGCCCGATCTCAACAACCCATCTTCAACGACATTAGGCATGACCTCGACATGACCACGTAGTATTTATCCCTCCCCAAGAACACACACATATGCAAAACAACAAGCTTCGTGTATGCGAAGAAGGGCCAGAAGGGGAGGGAGGTATTGAAGGTAGTGACCGACGGGGTAGTCGTAACAGTAAAACCTCTTATACTGGACATGTCTTGTTGTCTGTCTAATAAAGGCTGCGAGCATCGCTAAAATTCCATCACAGCTGAGTTCTACCATAGGCTGTGTACCAAAGATACACTACGAGTTATAATAAGCATGTTGTGAGCGACATATTGAAATTTGAAGAGGTTCATACCTCACACATGAGCCCGGGTCAGGACCTCCGATAGGGATATCTGTACACTTTAGTAGATCGCACTCTACTTGCTCGTTTTCGCAGTGGTGAAAGGATGTCTGCTTGATCTCCTCTGACGGTCGATGTATCAAAACAGTTCTATCAGGATCCTCACTGGTTCGTGGCCCTCTTCGGCAGCTCTCACTCAAGTCACCCGTGCTTAAACTGTGTTACAGGGAATAGCCACCCAAAGCTCGCCCAGGCTGTGGCTGAGCGGTGAGCATCCCCTCCATTGCCTTGTATCTGAAAGGCGGTCGACGAGCGCGCCATTCATTCGCATGATTTAGGCTTAACGGAGCTCAGACTGCTAAATGGAACTTTGGGGAATTAAGTCGAGGTGGCTCGCCACGAGCTTTACCCACGGCTCCAGTGTGTCAAAGTAACTTCGACTAGGCCTGATTCGAAGGCACCGTGCTGAGGAAGGCTTGTGTACCCATACTTGAAGTAGAAATCGAACGATGGCTCGTTTGGAGCGCCGTGTCTCCTTACTGCGCAGGCTATTCGCAGGACTGGCTCATGTACGCCAAACGAGAATGAATGATGAAATGCATAGCTTGTCTGTGTGTCGCATAAGTATGCGAGTTTCCTTGCGTTATATATCCAGAATCCTGAGACTGAGTAAGAGGGGGGGCAAGATCTGCACCCTGATGATTGTACAAGTCATGGGAGACACTTCTTTCATTCCGAATTCCCTGTTCTTTCGATTGAAATGTCACGACATCTGATGTCTTCTTCCGCAGAGAAGATGTACCGCCTCCAGTTTGACGCTGCCAAAGAACGGTGGCTTTCCAAAGAATGGAACAAGCGTGTGCCTGCTGCAAAGAATAGTCTTGCGAAGACTTGCGGTACTGCCAAGTGTCTTCGGTTCAATTCTTCAGGCAGGCAAACGTCCGAGGAATGTTATCACTGCCCGATGTTCGATACCCTGGCCTATCAGCAATAGCATTCGTCAATTCAGTAGGAAAAGTTGAACGTGATGGCAGCGAAGCTATGCGGACCTTGGTTGCCTAGCGGCGAACCTCGTAGCAAAGTCACAAGGCGCTGGCATCCCGCCTGAATACTATACGATTCAACGTAAACCATCAATACGGTACGATATCGGCTACTCTCGTTGAATTTCAATCAAGAGCGAGATACACTTTCGAGAATCTGCTTTGTATAGGCCATGTCGAGCCACGCTCCGGCAAGCTTCGATCATAAACACATTGGGCAAGTAAGCCCAGCGGGATATCAGAAATGCGACATCTGTGTGCCGCCTGTATGCGAGTTGAACGTCTCCGACGATCCGGAAGTGAAGCCAGGCATCTGAAACGGAGACTCGCATAACACTCAGCATTGACATGGAGAAACCCTCTGGATTTCACATTGATTGTGTAGGTAGCGGAACGGCAGCCAGCTCTTCGTACGAATTTCCTACCAGCTATGATTTATTTTTTCCGGTATCTATTAAGCACATTAGAATTGCACGACCACACACACAAAACATAAACGCGATACTAACCACTGTTGAAGCTACCTGGCAGATCCTTCATCAATCGTCTCTAAAACGCAAACTCCAGCTCTTCGCGCTGTGGTCCTCTCTCCGAAAAGCACGTCTAGATAGTCATGTCCCATGGGCGCCCTGAATCATAGACACCCCGTTACCCCCATCTGCCAGTTACATAGAAATTAGGGTCCACAGAAATGAGAAAAAAGGGAGTACTCACAATTATCAGAGAGAAACCCGACTGCAGGTTAACCACAATGATCTCTGCATGAACTCTCCGTCAAAGTGATGTTCTTATTCGTATCGATCAGTGGCTCGCCCAGTAGTGGAGCTCCCATCCAGGCATGTTTGGCTCGTCGCACTCTCCTACGACACCAGCTGTTCGAAATTGGATTGGTAGTGTGCTTGTGGATGTTGCGAACTATTCTGAGGAAGGGAGAGCATGGTCTTTTGGACGTCTAGAGAATGTGTCCTGACATGGCGGTTTCGAGTCGGAGAAGGCCCGTCGACAGTTCCACTTCCACGGTCATCTATCTCTCTATTGCAGGACATGCTCGAGCCTATCCCAGCCGTGTCTCGGCCGTGCTGCTGGCGACAGGAGAGCAAGACTTGGGTCAGAAATGCGGTTGGATGAGAAACAGGGGTTGCGGCGGGAAGGAATTAAGCGATGAAGCTAAGCTTGAAGCTAAGAGCAATCGCTTTGGTATAGGACAGCACGAGTTTGTTGTGGCATAGCGGTACGATAATGGATAATCGGGTCGGCCGACCTGGGCATCGGTTGGGCGCGGTTTGAGGTAGACGAAGGGGTCCGTGCGCGTGAATTATCAGATCGTAGAGTTTACACGCATCCCAGTTGTATGCATGCCTATCTGTGAATGATGCCCTTTATTAGCATCACTTCAATACCTGATGCAGCTCAACGAACCCAGCCACTCGTTGCTCGTTGGCGATAGCAAATCCCGATTTCCCAAAGCGAGGCGGTTTCTGCTGCAGTTCAGGGTGAAAAGGCGAGTCGGCGTATTATTCTTAAGGCGGGAGACTGGAGGATGCGGTGCTGACTCTGGTGTGAAGCCATGACTGGTTTGAGGTAGAATTTGATTTGTGCTTGACAGGACGATCGAATTGCCATATTTGCATCCGAAGTCGACCTCTATCTCTTTTCGTTGTCTTTTCGCCGTTACACTGACTGGATACTTGAAATCAAACTTCGTTCTAGCTTTACATCGGAACCCTTCGTCTGGTGTAATGGTTTGTGATCCTATAATACAGGCCTCAGTAACAGTGCACGACGACTTTATTTAATTGTGATGGCCGACTGAAGACCAACTTACCTTCATCCACCTCTGAATACCTGACGGTCAGCACTGCTTTCTAGTATCATATCTTGAAATGTCTGATAGAATGAACACAGGATCTTCACGGCGCTCACAATCGCCTCGGTATCCCCAGTACAGATTCTGGATATTCCGACAGCAATAGATTCCACAGTGAAAACCTGCCTGGCTGACACCGTGTCCTAGGTTCTGATTGTTTATGATTACCTTACGCTGACGTTAATGCTTAGTGCCGATTTCTTTGTCACCTCGTAGCGAAAACCATAGATTTCCAGTTTCGTGGAAACAGTGAGCCGACTACACGTGTTTTCCTCTCCGAAATTAAAATTGAGAATTCTTATAGAAAATAATCACCGAAGAGTGGTTATATGACAGAGACATAGGTAGCCAGATACATCAGCATACTCAAGGACGCCATTTTGACAAGGTCTGAATCCTTCGGTCGCGTCAAGGACTGTCGCCAGTAGCATAGTAACCATCATCATCGGTCTTTTACTCATCAGCCACCATACCGCCTTGAAGCACGTCGACATTGGGGTTATGGTGCGCTCGATCTCTTTGTACTTTAACGATGCTCTCACTACCTCATAGACGTACTCCTTGCGCGGTATATTCACGCTCCCTCGACCGAGCGCAAGGAGATACCTCGATACCTCTCGAATTTCCGTAGCCTGCAGAGAGCGCTTGCGACCTTATACGTAGACGTATCTCGGTACCGGATAGCGCTGAGGCGCCAGACGTTCCAAAATTCGCTCGGCGGGGGTGGCCTGGCAATGGGGGACGGAGGGCGTCATTCACAGGGACGCGAGAGGAAAGAAAGCGAACAGAAGAGGCCAGTGGAATTTCAGGAAATATGATCAATAAGTACAACGAAGAAATATCTGATCTCTCTTCCTAAAAAAACTCGACAAGTCTTCCGCCCCATTTAATTGGGGACGCAGATCAGGTTTCCACACGCGTTGTTCTCACAGACTAATAGAAACAATCAAGTACTGTATATGGATGAAAGAGACGATTACTTACCGCCTTGAGACTGCTGGAAGGCGCAGGAGTGACCCACACCGTAGTTATTAGAACCGTTGCACGCATCGACTAGAACAATCAAATTGAGCATAAATCTCGGGTATGTAATCATAATTCTTACCAGCGTTGTCTGCAATGAGTGCAGCAGCATTGGCTTGTCCCGCGAATAAGAACACGGCCGTCAAGGTGATCATGGCAATGGAGGCGAATTTGGACATCATTTCGAAGGAGGATGAGCAAGATTGTCAAGTCTGTGTGGACGAGGTTGTTGGATAGAAGAAAGACCACTCTGACAAGGCTTTATAGGCAGACAGCGCCATTCCAGAACCATTCTTGCGTTTGTAAATTTTTCGTGAGTTTCAGTAGGTGGAGCTATCACACCGAAGAAATCTGTTCCAGAGAGGTTTCAAGGAGAATCGTTGTACACGGGACAGGGCCAAATGGACATGACTTGTATGGGTTGCGATGAGACGAGTAAATGCCACATCCTAGACTCCCAAAGAAGCCAACATAATTCAATGTCGGAGTCATAGCAATGCGCAAGGCCTGATCTCTTATTGTCTATTTGGAATTTTAGACAGATGCTAGTCAACAATCTGCTCGGAGAAATCAGCGCTGGAAGGACTAGCTGCACCGAAGCGGACAGCACTTGAAGATGTTAAGCTGTTGCGACCTTGCGACGCACAGGTTACGGTCGGATACCGGAAGCTATTTTTGATGATAACTTACCAGTTGCTCGTTATAGCAACTTTGGTTACTTCGAAAGGATATGGCGTGACTTGCTGCAGCAGCAAACGTGTTGATTCCAATATTACCTAGCTTCAATGAACAGTGACTGACGAAACCACGATGAAAGTCAGTCCTGTTTACTGGGTTGGAATTTAAATTTTTCTCGAAGTCCGTAGTTGCCTGCTACGGCATTCCTACCTAGAAGTGGCCATCGTTCCGTAATTCCTGAAACAAGATGTCAAAAGCTGGTTCTGGGACTCCAACATGCCTGGCCCGTTTCGATGTGCTCAACAAATGGTGGTCAGTCTCTCTGATAGTTTCAACAAATTCACTTCGAAAGTCTGTGCACCATGCGCTCAGTGCGGCGCCACAAAATCTGATATTGAGACTAATTATACCTCACTGTCGGGTCAATTCCCGCCCATCGGGCCAGGGAACTGAGGTGTTTCGGGGTGTATGTCATTCTTGAAACATACATGCAAAGACTCCGGTCTTTCGTATTGGGACTTGCAAAGCATCGGCTGCACAACTCGCCTATAAAAGCCAGTCAGTTTCGAGCATACCGTCCAACAAACCATACTCGCACAGTTATAACCACCGCCGAGCATACCATCTATCCACATACAAAGATGATGTTCCAAAACAAGTTGACCGCTATGGCATTGGCCGCCGTGTTCCTCTTCGCAGGACAGGCAAACGCTATCGCAGCTAACCCTGGTATGCATCGCAACTCCTTCGTGACTATGACCGTCTTTGCTGACCGTGATGTTTTCAGTTGACGCGTGCAATGGGTCCAACCATTACTCTGTCGGACACTCGTGTGCGTTCCAGGACTCTCAAGGAAGTAAGTGACGAATTCGAATACGCACATTCTAAAGCTCATGGTTTCGCAGCCTGCCAAAACAACAGCTGCGGCGTGCTCGTTTGTGTCCCCAACTGATGCGGCAGCGTTCCTGAACATGACGAGGAGCTGAATAGTCTGTACGATGGCTCGTTGTAGTTTTAACAAATTCCATGCATGTTCTTCAGACGGCTTCAAATATATCGTGACACAATTTGGATTGCAGCGGTGCCTTTTCTAAGCTGATGGTCGGCGCAGTTGACAAGCAGTTGAAGACAACAAGGCCGTAAGGATTACCATGTCGCGGGTAAGGAGCTGTAAATTACGCAGGAAATACTCATCAGCATCGAGTACTTATACAAGTATACCCTTACTGTGTTGATGAAGAGATGAAGAACAAATGAAGAAGCGATCGTAAACTTGAAATATCCAGACCGTGTTGCCGAACGTGATCGGAGGATCCCTCCGATAGTCTTACTATTCGCTAGCGTCCTTGTTGCCCTCTTGACTGGTATCATGGTGTTTGAAGCGTTTGTGACGCAATTGTATACAGGTCCAGGAAGCACATTATGAGTCTCGTGTATACGTTGGTGACCTCGTTAACAGAGTTTCCCCAGAGTCTTGGTCCCACCATATTATTCGCGATTATAGTCCCACGGTTACTGGATGTCTACCAGGTGATAGCTAATGAGCAAGTAAATCCATAAAAGAACCATGGTTGATCACTCAAGACGGGCGTGAATGCCCATCGTCCTCAAAGCACGTAGTACATTGACAATCTCTTCTGATATTTCGTCTTTGTCATTACGACCCAGGACGACGGACTTTAATTTGGACGACCGGGACGCACGTCGAGTTCGCAACATATCAGCCATAGCGGGCTCTTCCCATAGTCCAACACGATGCTCTGCGAAGTCGGGATCATTTTCATCGTCATCACCCCAGTGGAAAGTCCAGACGAAGCGAAGAGATGCCAGTTCCGGAAGGAACTCCTCCGACTTCATAGGCTCTTCAAGCAATGAATCCGTTATGAGTCTTGGGCCAGGACCGGGACAGCAGACTCCATAATGAAGCCAAATCTCTGCAACTTCCAGCTCCGTAAGACTGGGCTTATTGGCGATTCTGATGATACGCAGGTTGTCGTCGCCTGTGCATATTGCATCTGTTGACTGCGTGATGAGTGAGAGACGCTGAATCCCTGCCGAAGTCCGTACAACATCGACGATACGGTCGATGCACGGTGGGTCGTTGGTGAACTCAAAAAGGACATTCAGCTCAACGAGGAGGGGGAAAGACATCCCAAGGAGCCAGTCTTTCCTGTCTGCTGGGGATTGATATTCCACACGTCGACAGTGAGGGAGGTGATATAGATGGACCCGGGATTGGTAGCGGCTGCGACGGAACGCTTTATGGTAAGGTGACGCCCGGCATGAGGAACATGATTGGGGGATCTCAGTTCTTCGATGTCGAATATGGGAAGGCCCAGCCGACAGTATGACGCGCCTCTACAGTTTGCGTCGGATGTGATCTGGTTCCACTGCAGAAGCATATCATCCTCCTCCTCATCCCACCAATTGACGTCAAACGCGATCGAGCACAGCATCGGCGCGTCGAGAAATGCGGTGCAAGTTGGGTGCTCGGCGTAGTCCTCCACAGTACCTACACCTGTGAAGCCCACCTTGAGGTGCTGCAAACAGGGAAGTTTTCCTCCTATAGATGCGTTGAGCTCGGCGATGCTGGGACGGGGAACAATGAGCGCGGCAGACTTCCATCGATGGCAGACGATGTACACGTCCTGGAGACAACCAGAATTACAGTGGCCAATCTCAATCGTCAAGAGAGCATTACCAGAGCGGCTGACGTGCATTTTGACGAAAGCACGTTGGAACGTTTGTTTGGCTGTTTTTGTGCTGATGTATGACCATAGGATTGGCGTTGAAAGGGACCTCCACCTGGAGCAGACATGACTAACCAGAAGATCAGTGGCTTTCCACTGCCACATCCAAATTACAACCATTCGGAATATCATGTACAGAATGTCGTCGGGAATACGGTTAATGGGTGTCGATTTTTTCCCGCCTTTCAGGAGCCAATTGTCGTGGTACGGACGGTACATTTTGAGACTCTGAACGAAGTGTATTGAGCGAGAAATCACGAATTAAGGGTAAAACAAGCGCACAAATAGAGGAGGGTGTGAGTCTTACGTCGCACTTGCAAAGTTGTTTTTGGACCCGGTATTACATAAACGATGTTCAGTCCGTTACATATCCAAATGCAGATCCAACTCAATTAACCCACCCTCGGGGTGCAAAAATACCGGCGAAGTTCGTTACTGTCCTACACATCGCACGTCGAAACACCCAGAGAAACCAAATGCAAGAGAGGAGGGACTGGGACAAGAGGGAGGGAGAATGCCTGAGGACCTGTACCTCAGCTACCGCGTCTTAGTAGCTAGTGCACTTGCGGCGGTTAATTACTTAAATGCAGAGTTCAAAAAAAAAAAAGTCCGGTACATATCGTTCTCACGCTGCTGATCAATTAAGTATAGCTAAGTAATAGGTAGTCAATGGTGAGATACTTAATGTATAAGTCCGCTTACTAGCGTGATTGATTGCAAATTGGACGAACCGAACACACATCGCGTTCGCAGCATGCTTATCAGCGATAGCGGACTCTCCCCATAGTACGGTGCAAGGGTCGTCTTCATCTTCATCATTTCAGTAGAAAGTCCAGACGAAGCGAAGAGATGTCCGTCCAAGAGAGAACTCTTCCGACTTCATCTCTTCAAGCAATGTATCCATTATGAGTCTCGGGTCAGGACCGGGGCGGGACACTGGCCAAGTCGGATCTACAGCTTCGTATGACTGTCGTGTGTTCCCACCAAGTTCCAACCGATAACACATTAAATAAGTACATTGAATCAGTTACAAGTGCATATCCATAGCAAGAACGAGACCATCGCCGTAGCCTCCGCTTACATCCTACAGGCGGAAGCCAAGCACCCTGATCACATCACTATGCACCATGATCCTTCGTTTTCCGAGTGTACTGGCTGAGGAGGTTGCTGTTGCCAAACGCTGTCAAGTTGTTGCGTTTGCGTAGCTTGTCGAGTTCTCTCATTCGGATCTGTGCGCCATCGATTGGCTTGCTCTCGATACAAGCGATCAACCTGTTGCTGCTCTCTTCTTTGGTGTTCAGCCTGTTGCTGCCTCCTCCACTGGGCCACTCGCACCAATCTCTGCTGTTCCTGGTCAGCCTCTTCCCGCCTGCGTCGTTCCATGGCTTCTGCAGCGATCCTATCCTGTTCCCTTCTATTTCGATCATACTGCTCTTGCGCTACCCGCCGGGCTCGTTCTTGCTCAGCCTGTTCCAGCCTGCGTCGTTCCATAGCTTCTGTAGCAATCCTATCTTGCTCCCTTCTATTTCGATCATACTGCTCTTGTGCAACACGACGAGCTTCCACCTCGTTAAGAAGCCGCACTTGTTCAACGTAATCGATGTCTTGAAAAACACCCACATCTGGATTTGGGGGCGGTGGTACAGCAGCCTGAGGTTGGGCCGGGACCGGATCAGGCTCGTCAGCATAAATGCCTCCATGCACGGTACCCATGTGCTCATAGATGTTGTCGGCGTCAAAGACCCCCATGCAACGCCAGCAAATATGAGCTCCGCATCTAGAAAAGCTAGTTAGCTTCAACAAGTAAATGAAAGGATTGAACACGAACGGGCACGTCATATGATTGCATCCTTCCGTCTTCTCTAGGAGGCGTGAGCAGGTCGGACATTTCTTGATACCACGTTGCTGCAAAAGCCATGCCTCGCTCATTCTTTCCTGCTCAGCGGGGTTATTATGAATGCGAGCATCTTCACAGCTCATTCTTTCATGCGAATCCTCGCCACATGAAGTACATATCTCGGAGAAGCAAGATGGACATCGTAAAACAGACACTGCTTCCGACCTGCGGTATATCTGCATACAATCTGGTGTCTTGCAGTACCTGAACTCCTGCGGACGTTTGTCAACATGCGTCGTGAAAACAGTTTCTAGGAGGTGATCAAAGGCAGTCGGTGGAAGGAACTTTTGAATGACAGGAATGGAGATGGGTGTTCCGCACTTTGATTCGTTCCCCATGCATACAAGTGGAAAATTCCCGGTTTCGGCAGCAGAGGTGAGGAAGTGTCGGATGCATCCTGTGCAGTAGACGTGCTCACACACCAATTGAAATGGTGTCGAGACATCGTCGTAACATATTGGACATGTATGGGTTCCGGGGGCGACGTTCACATTGACGGACTTGCGGGACTCGGTGATATGATTGTCAAGATGGAGTCGGACCTCCTCACCTCCTCTTACCGTGATGACCGCAGAACGAATATCCAGCGCCAAGCTGTCCTCACCGAAAACTTCTCTCATCGCTGCAAGACCGGTCCGGACAAAGTATCCCACCGAGGGGCGTGGCAAGGTTACGGTAAATTCCAGAGATGCAAGACGCTCCAACTCTTCCATCACAACTGCTTTGGCCTTTTCCACCGCCTTCGGCTCTCCATAAAGCTTGAGCGTCCGCTTCCGGGAATCCGAGCGTAAAAATGCGCCAGCATCAGTAATCTTTTGCACTAGATGGGCTTGAGGATAAGTGAGATGGTCGTGCCAGCCGTCGATCTTTTCACCAGCAGCTAAATTTTCGACGCGGACCTTGAGTGCACCAAGGGCGGCCTTGACCGTCCCCGACACTTGGATACGGCAGTCCCCGCCGTTGAGCTCACGAACAATGATGTTACACGCTTTACGATCTTTGATGTTCCCTTGGAGTTCTTCCCAAAGGTTTTCTTGAGCGCGATACTGTCCGGATGGTATAGTAATGGTGTAAAGCGCTTGAGGGGCAATTCGGAGCCAGAACACGGAGTTACAGATGTAGCTAAAACGTCGGTCGAGGAGAGTATCGTGAACCTTCTTTGCATCATCCCACGTATTGAAACGGGTACGAATTGAAAGAATCCCAGCTTCGTTATCACCTCGGGAAGTCACATTGAAAGACTGCATTTCGACGCCCTCTATCCGATTGATATGCAACTGCAGAGAGCGAATTGCTGAATCTATGTCGAAGCTAAGAGGTTTGAGGGGGCGAATTGAATGGGACTGGGCGAAGTCAGTCACAATGGCAGGAAGGACAACATCAGGCAGGTTGCTAATCTTGATAGTGTTTGGTCGGAAGCTGGGCACGACACGCCCGGGGGGAGTTGGTTCATTTCCACCTTCACCCGCCGTCCGGCACATATACGACCGTCGAGCTCCCTCACTTTTGTACGACAGAAAGTTATGTCGGGATATTCGACAACATAACGGACGGATGGGGCGCGGCACGAGATCACCAATGTATTCTCGTCCCTTGGTGCCAGAGCACCCATGGCACCAGGCGCATTGAACATCCCAACTTCAAACTCCAATCTCTCGTCTCTGAATTCGAGGCCTTCAAGCCCAATCGCTAATGCCTGTGCAACATCGGCATTCGTGACGATATCCGCTTCTTGTTTCCCATTTCTCCCAGGCATGTCTTTAACAGATACGACATGAAACTCAAACATGTTAAGACCCTGCTGAGTGAATAAGGCTGCGATCTCGTCTTGACGTGCGTCACGGGGAATATTTTTGACGCGGATTCTGCACGATTCGAATCCTGTGATAGTGTTCTCAATGGCGAGGCCCGAGCTGAACGTGACAATAGAACTAGCGAGGACGGCTCGCTGTATAGTGACTTGGGCATCAGCGATGCGATGCTGCTGGTCAACACGACGTTGTTCTTCTTCTCTCCTCTCTTGGACCTCTTCCCGGCGCCGATTTGCTGCCTCCTCCTCCCTTCTGCGTTCTTCTTCTCTCTGTCTTCGTGCCTCTTCCCTCTGTCGACGCTCCTGTTCTTCTTTATGGCGCCTTTCTTCCTCTTCCTTTCTGTGTTGTTCTTCTGTCCGTCTTCGTGCCTCTGTGTAGCGTCGCTTTACCTCATCTCTCTGTTGGCGCTCCTCTTCCTCCCTCCGTTCCTCAGCTTCGCGAGCCAATCTTGCAAGTTCCGTTGCGAGCTCTTCCTGCCGCCTCCTTTCCAACTCGAGCTCCAGTTTGATTCTGTCAATCTCCAAACGTCGAATCTCTTCCCGGTGTCGATTTGCTTTCTCATCCTCCCTTCTGCGTTCTTCTTCTTCTCTCTGTCTTCGCGCCTCTTCCCTCTGTCGATGCTCCCGTTCTTCTTTACGACGCCTTTCTTCCTCTTCCCTTCTGCGTTGTTCTTCTGTCCGTCTTCGTGCCTCTGCATAGCGTCGCTTTACCTCATCTTTCTGTTGGCGCTCCTTCTCCTCCCTACGTCTGGCCTCCTCCTGGCGCTGGCGCTCCTCTTCCTTCCTCTGTTCCTCAGCTTCGCGAGCCAATCTTGCGAGTTCCATTGCAAGCTCTTCCTGCCGACTCTTCTGCAACTCGAGCTCCAGTTTGATTCTGTCAGCCTCCATACGCCGGCCTTCAACTTCTTGGTCCTGTACATATGACTTAGCGATTGCGAGACAATTGAACACAATTGTTTACATACTTCAGGATTACGGGTATACAGAGAACTCTCTCCTTTGGCACAAGATCTGTTCCTCCACGAATAACACGGTTGTTCGCCTTTCTTTGTACGACGAGAACTTGAGACTTGTGCATGCTGTCCACTTCCTTCCTTCCGCCGCCACTCAAGGTAATCTGAAGCCTCTGATGTTGGACTTTCTACCCAGTTGACCTTGATAACTGTATTAGTTGATGTCGCGATCCACGTTAGAAAGAAGATACGTACTGGCTCAGCATCTGAGTCGTAGACGAAATCGCACCGCTCTCCTTGTTCACAGCTTCCTCTCTGAAGCACAGAACGCGACACCGTGTCCTTGGAACTGCAAACTTCTGGTGATTGCGATGGGCTGATATTTGACTCAACGCCAACGTTGTGAATGCTACGCTGATTGGAGCTATCGTTCTTCGATATACGATCCCATCGATTCTTCCCTTTGTTGTTCACACTATTATGAGATGTGTTTGGCGTCCCCTGCCATGAAGACCTTTGTAAGTGAGATGCGATGTGAAAGCACGACAGCGAAGCTTACTGAAGTTCCACCAATATGCTGGTGTCTACAGCGATCCCCGTACATGCAGTTTCCTCCGATGAGAAAAAAGCGGCATATCGTGGAGTTTGTGGCAGACATGAGGGCGCTAAAGCCATCTATTTTGAGGCGCTCATACGGACACACATCAAAGAAGCTCAGCCGTCCACCGGTCGCAACTTTGGAATCAGGAGCACTGGACCTAGGCTCTGCACAGATGACTAGTTTTTTTGCCGCAATTTGCAGTCATTGTTGCGCCTTGGGGACATATATATCATGGTTGCAAGGGCAGGAAGGAAGTATTTCCGAAAAATGGGATTTGATGGTTCGGACCAAACAACGGGCAGCGGGCCGGGCGCCTTTTGCGATCAGTGGCTCGTTGTACCGTGACGCAGGCTGCTCTTCTCAACTCTCCTTCCCAAGAGCAGACTCTTAAGAATATACGGAGCATGCAACTCAGCATAACATGTGAGCTTTCTCAAAGCACCTTCACGCGCCGTCAACACCAGAAGTGGCGTAAAGTCCCCAATGTTCAGAAATTGGAACACCTCTTTTCAATAGAGTCGGACGCGTCTTATGTCGTGCGTGATGCTTAGTGGTCGTTGAACCTAGGCAGTTGTCACCGTGCTATTCGTCTCACACTCTATAAGAACTCTTGGAAAGATCACTGACAGTGCATAAGATTCTAATACATGAATTCAATGATATACCGACGAAAGGAGTGCAAACCTCAACGATCCCAGATCAAGGCGTTCATCAAACGCAATCAAGCTGCTCCTATCGTCCGATGAGATATTGACGTTGAAGGCCCGTTCAATTCTCTCGAAATCAAGATGCTGGAACAGTTTTCCGAGGGGGAGAACGGGACTTAGCTCATTGATCTGGGAACGAGACAAACTGTGACTATCCGAAAATCCAGGGAGTACATCCGGCGTGAATGGAGAGACATCGTACGGTCCAGGGTGCTTAAAGGTAGAGGGTAGTACCACGTGTGATCCTGATCCAAAAGGGACTACGATTGGAAGTCCATCATCACGAGACGCAACGAGGACTGCGAAAGGGTCAGAGGCCTCGTGGGTATTGGGCCTGATGGCTATGGCTACGACAAGATCTGCCTTGTGCTTAGTGCCCGATCGGCTCCATACGTCTACCTCCTCGAGTAGCGCGGGCCAAGTTTCGTTTCGGTAGGCAACCTCGATGATGATGCCAGGCAAGGATGCCGAGTCCGAAGCAAAAGTAGAAGACGTTTCCGATCCCGAGCCTTGAGAGGTATTTTGAGCTGGCCTATGTAAAGACAAAGTAGGAGATATGGTGATTGAACCATCTGGTTCCTTCATCATCTTGTGGTGACCTTCGCCTGGATGAATGATACTGTGGAGGGGAGATGCACCCTAAGAAAGATGGAATAAGTAAGCGACTGAAAGCCGATTTATGGAGTAACACGCACCGTTGAGATGATGGACTCAAAAACGTCCACTGTCTCCTTTATATCACCAAAGTACTTTGCCATCACATCAACGAACCTTCGTCTCAGGATGCTCAAAATCATCATCATGAGCCTGCCAGCCATGAACTGGTGAACAAGAGAGGGGTCCCCGTATATGTGCACATATCCCGTCGGAAGGTCATAAGAAATTGGGTATCTGCGTTTACGTCTGTCGCTCCAAGCTTTGAACACAGAGTGTCTGATGGGCTGGGGAACCTTCCAGGGGCCTTCTCCTTCGACATCTTGATAGCGCTCGATAGTCTGCTGAAACGCAGACGAGAATTGCTTGACTTCGTCCTTTATATCTGGTTCAAGAGTCGAAATTTCCCATAGACCTGAGTCGAAATCGTCCTCTGTGTCCATAGGCAATGCTTGGACCTCGGCATTAACTCCTATCGTTTGTTCTTCGGCGTACATCTCTTGGTATTCGTCCAACAAAGATAATCGAACAGAGGTCGAGGAGGGTGGTCTAGAGACTAGGAGTGAGTCGGTGAATGAGGGAATAACGTCGAACGAGGTGGGGAAGGTGGTGGAGCAGAACAGAGATGTTTCTGACTATTTGAAGCCACAGCGATGTTCGGCCCGAATATCCGCCTCTTTGCTTTCAACCCTCATGGCTCCCTATCGTCCTGCACTCTCGACTGCCCGTAAAACTCACTACAGGATCCCGTACTCGCGTAGGTCATTTGTTATCTTACTTACCCCACCTCACCGGACACTTCTCTTCCAGCCATTAGGCCCTACAAACGATCTCCACTGCAGTACAACCGCAACAGGTCTGGTCCTCGACGAAGTACCCCACCAGAATCTCACTCTCGTCGAGTAGCGAATAACTGGCACCAAGGACCACCTCTTCTTGATCCTATCTATGAGAGCCCTCTTACCAGGAGGAGACAAGAGGTATTGTTCGAGTTGGAAGACTTTTTTCGCGTGCCAGTCCAAAGGGAGGAAGATGATGACGACGACGATGGCGTGTTGTTTCCCTGGGAGGACGAAGAAACGCTTATAGCCGAGCTCTCGCGTGATGGGTGAGCTTTGACGTGCATATATCCAGGTTTTCCCGTTCTCAAACCCCCTAAGCCGTGTCGAACCAGACGACGACGAAAACGCTTCCAAACTCATCGACTCACTGGAACACTCTTTTACGCGCTATTCAAATAATCTCGTTGACGACATCGCGCAGACACTTGTTCCTGCTGTCAGACGCGTCAAGGAAGCTCACCACGTTCTCAACACTCGTGTCGACGACGACTTCGGGAAGGGACTCTGGGAGTTCCATGAGACGTGCAAGAACATGGAGTTCGCGACGTTGAAGGATGCGGAGGAGGTAAAGGAAGAGTATGAGGCTGCGCAGGTGAGTGTGGGTCCCTATGTTTCCATTGTTTGGCTTTCATGTTTTCCTACCAGGTGCGCATTGTGAATATTGTGGGCAAGCTCGAGGACACACATGCTCGCAGGGACCAGCTATGGGTCGATCTTGAAGTTAAACTCAATAGTATTGGTACCGCTCTTCGTCTTTTCGAGTGTATCCCTCACTAATGCGGTTACAGTGGACCCGACGATTGAGATGCTAAAGGACCTTCCTGCTAGAATGGAACGTACTATTTCTGAAGTCGATAAACAGAGCAAGAAATTGAACAAGGACGATGTCGGACCAGAGCAGATGCTGAAGGACCTCTTGACGAAACTGAATTGATTCGCGCTTACTTGGACTTGCTTCTTGCTATCATCCTATTCCTTTGTCTGTAGCTTTGGCTGTTGTCGTTCCTTGCTACGACTCATTCTGCTTACAAACTGTAATCGAATCGCGCCAGTGCTTCTTACGGTTTCGGGAACCCTTTTTCGTCAGATTCGACTGCACATCAAGCACATCAATGGCTGTCCCGTCATGGACGTCGTCTTCGCAAATGATGGAAGTGACTACAGGCGTGGAATGCATGGGCAGCTGGAACACGGATTATGCTTTGCCGTTCTTCGATGGTCACTGGTCAGAAGGACGATACTCGGTGCTTTATCAATGGAATGCATTTGCCGTTAACTGCGGAGAACAACGTCAACCTAGCATCGCCTGTGTCAACCGGTGACTGGCTCCCTCCATTGGACCTGCTTCTATACTGACCTTGCCCTATTCTTTTGTCTAGAGAACTGTTTAGCTCCGGTATGCTTTTAAAACTCGCCGCCTTCGACCCCTCTATCATTGACAGACGAAATTGATGCCGCGATGCTCCTGTTGTCAATGCTCGGCTGGTACTTCGTCTTTTACTGTGCTTCTGCAGCCCCAGCTCTGGGCTGCTACGACCTGTACTCAGTTCATTCTACTCATCGGGTCTTTCTGTCAGCAAGTATCACTTATCTTTGTGCATAGACTGTAGGTGTGCCTCTTGGATGACCGCTATCTTGGATTTTTAAGGTTCCGACCGGCTTCCCCCACGCTTGCTCTCGCCTGTGCTTACTTTTTGTATCTCGTTCCACATTGTCTGTGCCAGCTGCACCTCGTGGGGACATGACCGTATGAGCGAGGCCGAATGTGTTCGGTACCGTCATATAGCGTAGTACACATATAAACCCTTGGTTCGTTTCCTTCTCAGGAACATCGACCAGGACAAGGTACTCTCGTGCGTCATTGCTGCTTCTCCCGGTTTCTAGAACTCTTGTCAGATTCAACTTTCCCCTTAGTCCCGAGATGGACATCAATAAGTTGATGTCCTGTCATGAACGTTGTACTCGTAAATGATGGATGGGACGAGAACCTACATACCCACCTGGTCAGTCTGTTGCTCCGCAATGCTTTCTCATGTGCCGATAATGTTCTTTCCAGGCGTTCCTAACGAAAAATCGATGATAGGTATGTTACTTTTCTGTCTTCAGCTACTAATATAACTTCACTACGGATTGCCGAAGCACAGGAGTAAAATCTGATCATGAGCAGCAGTACCACTCGGTCATTCTACTTCGGAAGTCACGTTATAATGGACAGAACAAGGCATACTGAGCGAGTTTCCCTTTGCCTGCCGCAAGAATGGGATCCGGAAATAAACTTGATCTATTTAGTACTCCTTTCGCAGGTCAAAAACAGCTGCTTTTCTGCGAATGAAAAACGGCTCTGACCGCGGGAAGCGCCTTTTCAATTCCGTTTTTCGGGCTCTTTTCCTTACCTCAAAAGGCCCAAGGGTACGTAACAGATCCCGCCGTTCAGCTTGTTTTTCTGAACTCGTTCTTAGAAATGAGGCCTCTCGGAAAATGTATTGGCCCTAGTAGTGAATGTGGAACAGACTTTTCCTCCAAGCGCTTTGTTAGAAAACAACAGATACGGTGTGCGGACATGTAAGCTGCCGTTACTCGAGTGAGTCGCTACTCGGTGTCTTTGATTGATATCTGCCGTTTGAAGAGCAACGGTAGCTGTCATCACCTGTTTCAACCGGTGACTAGCTCCATCCGCTGATTGTTGATATCGCTGACGTTGAACGTTGAACGCTGAGCATGCGTCAAGCACCAGGGCGAATGCTCAAGTTCTCTGGAAATTGACTTGACCAGTACTGTAGGTCCAAATCTGAAACGTATTACTTGCGTGCGGTGATAGAACTACGACGCCCCCGGAGCTCAGACAAGTATCCGACCTGCTCTTTTCAGGTTGGCTCCTTCGATGATTGGCAAGGTACATATCGGCTTCGATCACTCGTGCTGTTCCTAGCAGGGGCGAGGAGGATGAACGCCCAGCACCATTGCTTATCACGCTATCCAGATCAAGGTACCATCCGTTCGGGAACAATAATAAGGTGGCGGGGCCTGAATGCGATGATAATAGAGACGAGCATAATACAAGCAATACATAGCGTACATACACACAACAAGAATCCGCAGATAACCAAAAGCAAGGATAGAAAGAGAAACTACTGCAAGGAACAACACTGGCAATCAGTTCGTTGCTGTCCATAGGGATCCTCCGCCCGCCCAACCGGGCCCCACACTGAGGGGACCTATTTTCTGTGAGCAGGAGCCAAGGATAATTGACATGAGACGTACGAGGTGGTCTTTTGTTGTTTTGCAGTACCGTATAAGACTGAGCGCCGGTGAGACAAGCGGTAAGGAAGGGGGGAGGACATACCTGGCACTGGCCTCGCTGACCCTCACTCGCGGTCGGGCCAGGTCCTCTCTAAGCCGCTGATTATGTTCGAGCAGCCGACGGAGCTTGAGCTCGGACATGGCCTGGCGGCCTCCTGTGCGGGTGCTCATAGGGGGCGATCGGGGCTGACGGTAGCCGTATTCACGATCTTGGCAAAAACGGTGAGCTAAGCGGCGACAGTTACGGTACAAGGGCCAGCTCACTCAGGCTGGGCTATTATGAGGCAAAGGATAACCGTGAGCGACGGTATCCTTTGGCTACGAGGTTGGCTGGTTGGCGGTCACAGGTAAAGATACATATATACTCGGCATCACTGCGGGTATTTATCAGCACTCGCAAATCACACCTTTGCCTTTTTGCGAACTTTGGCTTGTCCGCCCGTATTTATGATTCGCGTTCCACGCTGGCTATAGACAGTCTACTTATATCTAACATAGGATTCGGGCAACAGTGACGGGACAAGCGAAGCGAGTCGATGACCAATAAATTTATAGTAAAGCAACGACCTGATGATATACCGAATGGTGATGATAAGAAAGCAGCAGCAAAGAAAAAATAATGTAGAGGTGAAAACTGGATATTGAGAACAGGATCGGTGGGCGGGTATCCTGTTGGTGAGGGGCGAGGGGGTAAACGAGTGTGAAGGTTGGCTTGTTGAGGGGCAATCCGAATATCATGTCTGCCTTGGTACAAATTCCGAACGACTCCTCCATGAGTGATGAAAAATCCGAGTAGAAAAACAGGAGCAACAGAGAGCAATCACATAACGACGCAACTGCAGCCCTGTGCTGGCGGTGCGTACGGATCCTCTCCCTTTCCGACTGGTCCCCATACTGAAGGCACCTGCAACAACCGTGAGCCAGTCAGCGAGAACAGCTAGGTAATGAACATACGAGATGGTCTTTCGTCGTTTTGCAGTAACGTATCAAGCTAGCAAAATCGGTTAAAGTTGTCACCGCTGCACAGAAAGGGGACATCTAGCCCGTACCTCGCGCTTGCTTCACTCACTCGCACCCTGGGCCTCGCAAGGTCCTCCCGCAGTCGCTGGTTATGCTCAGTTAACCGTCGAAGCTTCAGCTCGGACATTGATTGCTAGTAATTTCGGTTAGCCAACGTTCCAAAAACCAAGTCAACGAGGCGCACTTTGTGAGGCCGCGCATTCATGTTGATAAGGGTGATTTTAACTGGATTACAAGGAAAGGAAGCTGGAAACGAGGATGAGGTGAGGCTGGCGGAAGGGGCTCGTGCGGCTGACCTTTTGAAGAAAAGGAGAGGAGGTAAGGGTCGAAGGGTTGGCAGACTGGGAAGCTGGATCAGCGGACTTTGAATTTCTGCTACTGATGTAGTCAACACCCATCAACAGTCTTCCTCATCCTGCAAGTCTCCATTTATTCTACACGCAATTTTGTTAAATTTCATTCAGGCATAATAACACTACCGGTCAATTACCAGTACATTCTACAGGTCCCGGCCATACGCTACCGAGCCTCGCTTAGCATTCACCGAGCACCTCATACTTACGAAAGCTCCCGGCTATCGCAGGGATCATTCCACGAGGGGGATGCACAGCTCGACTCTAGACATGTACATAAACAGAGCCTTGAATTCTGCTTTCTCTAACATGCCCTCGGACGGAAAACCTTTTCTTCCGACCAAATTCAACCCCGTTGTTCACTGTACGCCATTACGGGGGACGAAATCTGGGTATTACCCCGGCGTGTGCTTATTCTGATTCTGATGATGCGACGGAGACACAGCGCTCCAGAGAAGAATGGTCGACCTTGATATGGCGCAACTTGGCCGCGTAGAATCTCCCACAAGCGCCGGTGTTCATAATTTCTCCGCAGACGTCATGGCAGAAAACAAGGCTTCGTGGTCCATGTTCACCGGTACCACAAGGAGCTTCGTATCAATTCTGGCCGTCATGGAAGAATGAAAAGCAATGCATCTCAAAGTTTGTGCGCATCGAAAATGAACTACTCCATCTCACGTCTTCTTATATCCTCGTAGCTCGCCAACGAAATGTCATACTAAAGCTTGCATATGCGAGCTATTCGTTCCTGTATCATTGATTCTCGCTTGGCACGCATGTACATGAGCAAGTTCTACAAATAGCGCGCATGATCTTGATACAGTACGGAGACACGGCGCTCCAAACGAGCCATCGTTCGATTTCTACTCCAAGTATGGGTGCGCAAACCTCTCTCAGCAAGGTCCCTTCGAATCAAGAGCCACTTTAATACACCGGAGCCACGGGGAAGCTTGTGGTGAGCTATCGATTTAATTCCCTAAAGTTCCATTTAGCAGTTTGGACCCTACATAGCATAGCAGGGGTCTCAACACGAGCCCACACGATTTAGCCATGACAGCTGGCAGTGATTTTGATGAGACGGCGGAGACACGGCCATACTTATCGTTCTATTCTGAACAGCGCTCTGTATGGGACCTGTGTGAGTTCTTGAACTTGTTTTATGTTTTAATGTGTCACATAAAATTACGGTTCAATGGAAGGGTCGGAACGTTGGTGTTTTTACAGTGATATCCGAGCACAGGGTGATTACCGGAGGACGAGGAAAGTGTAACAGAATTCGTGAGCTTCCTGGTATGATCGATCATGTTCCTCGGTCCTGATATCTTATTTAACAGGTGTTACAAGTGTTGGCGCGTAGCAACTTGAAGTATGAGCAACACTATGTCAATCGATGAGAACTCCACGAACAATTCGCCCAAAATGTGTTGATGAAGTCCTTCCATCAATCTCATCGCACCAAAAGCACTACGAGACATCCCGGAGTGCGGTGTTAGAATCCGGATGCTACAGTGGATGTTGCATCGTGTGTACGAACAAGCGGCCATCCGGGCCGACTGTCGGAGAAGAGCAAGCAGACACATTCTTTCACCACTGCGCAAACGAGCAAGTAGACTACTAAAGTGTACACGCATCCTTACCGACTCAGGCTCAGTATGAATTTCCTAAAATTTCAATATATCGCTCACAGCCCGTTCATTAGAATAGATAGTACGTCTTTGGTTTCGACGGCAAAACTTGACAGTACTGGGTCCCATCGATTAGAGAGCATCTTCCCGTCGGCCCAATGTCTCTAGTTTGATCGCCTGGCTGTAAGGCTTGCTATGCATAACGGGTTTTTCATTTCGGTGATACTGATCATGAGTTCATTAAGACGGTCAACAAGAGTATTACTGAAACGTAACTAGAATAACCGCCTGCCCAAGTTGATCGATTCTCATCAACTGGTGGACCCTTCTTATCTTCGTACTATACACGAGTCGTCTACACTTATTTCAGGTGCTGCCAAGTGTGCGAAAATTTTCCGCAAGGAGAAGGAAAAGATACGGGCGGATGTCAAGGTCATAGCCAATCTCGGGTCGTCAGAACCTTACGGTGTCCTGCAAAGCCAAGCGTATAACTTTCCGTAATATTTGAGACGTTGTTCATACATTCTAGAATCGATATCCTGTCGTTCAATATTGAATGTTAACGATTGCCCTATATGTCCTTCAGCTCAGCCATCTACGTCTTCGATGGTATGGCCGGACGATGGCTATACATTTCTCTAGAGATAGTAAAGGAATAGGGCAACGCCAGCATAGAAGCAGGTCCGATGGAGGGAGCCAGTCACCAGTTAACAAAGGTGATGCTAGCCTCCATTAACGGTATTCTCCGCAGTTAATGGCAGATATAGTCCATTGGTAAAACACCGAGTATCGTCCTTCTGACCATTGAAGAACAGCAAAGAATAATCCGTACATGTTCCGGGTGCTCATGCGTTCCTCACCTGTCGTCACTGCCATCACTGACGAGGACGGCGTCCATGACGGGACAGCTATTGATGCAAGAGCCAGGTCGAATCTGACGAAAAAGAGTTCCAGAAACCGGGAGAAACACTATCACGACTCGATTACATTTTGTAAGCAGAATTTCAAAAGCATATCGGAGCCTAGCAAGGAACGACAGCCAAAGCTAGAGACAACGGAGTAGGATGATGGCAACAAGCAGGTTTGTTCTTGCAGGTCAAAGTAAGCGCAAATCAATTCAGTTTCGTCAAGAGGTCCTTCAGCGTCTGCTCTGGTCCGACATCGTCCTTGTTCAATTTCTTGCTCTGTTTATCGACTTCAGAAATAGCACGTTCCATTCTAGCAGGAAGGTCCTTGAGAATCTCAATCGTCGGGTCCACTGTGACAACTTTAGAGAGGGGTACACTGGAAAAGTCGGAGAGCGGTACCAAGGCTATTGAGTTTAACTTCAAAATCGACCCAGAGCTGGTCCCTTCGAGCATACGCGTCCTCAAGCTTACCCATAATATCCGCAATGCGCACCTGGTGAAAAAACATGAAAGCCAGACAATGGAAACATGGAAACTCACACTCACCTGCGCAGCCTCATACTCTTCCTTTACCTCCTCCGCATCCTTCAGCGTCGCGAGCTCCATCTTCTTGCATGTCTCATGGAATTCCCACAGTCCCTTCCCGAAGTCATCGTCGACACGAGTGTTGAGAACGTGGTGAGCTTCCTTAACGCGTCTGACAGCAGGAACAAGTGTCTGCGCGATGTCGTCAACGAGATTATTTGAATAGCGCGTAAAAGAATTTGCGAGTGAGTCGATGAGCTTGAGAACATTTTTGTCGTCGTTTGGTTCGACACGGCTTAGGGGGTTTGAGAACGGGAAAACCTGGATATATGCGCGTCAATTCTCACCCATCGTGAGAGAGCTCGGCTATGAGTGTCTGTTCATCCTCCCAGGGAAACAATAGGCCGTCATCGTCGTCGTCATCTTCCTCCCTTTGAACTGGCACGTGAAAAGAGTCTTCAAAGTCGAACAATACTTCCTGTCTCCTCAGGGTAAGAGGGCTCTCATAGATAGGATCAAGAAGAGGTGGCCGTTGGTGCCAGTTATTCGATACTCGACGAGAGTGAGATTCTGGTGGGGTACTTCGTCGAGGACCAGACCTGTTGCGGTTGTACTGCAGTGGCGATCGTTTGTAGGGTCTAATGGCTGGAAGAGAAGTGTCCAGGCAAGGTAGCGTCAAGTAAAGTAACAAAAGACCTACGCGAGTACGGGATCCTATAGTGAGTTTTACGGGTAGTCGAGAGTGCAGGACGATAGGGAGCCATGACGGTTGAAAGCAAAGAGGCGGATATTCGGACCGAAATTCAATGTAGCTTCAAATGGCGTCAGTGACATCTCTGCTTTGCTCCACCACCTCTACACAACAGGATATCGGCGTTATCACTCCAATCGCCCACTCACTCCTAATCTATAGACCGATATCTTCGACTTGAGCTCTGTTCGATATCCTTGTTCGACCCAATACCAGAGATGGACGTCGAAGAACAAACGATAGGAGTCAACGCCGAGGTCGAAGGATTGCCTATGGACACAGAGGACGATTTCGACTCAGGTCTATGGGAAATTTCGACTCTTGAATCAGATATAAAGGACGAAGTCAAGCAATTCTCGTCTGCGTTTCAGCAGACTATCGAGCGCTATCAAGATGTCGAAGGAGAAGGCCCCTGGAAGGTTCCCCAGCGCATCAGACACTCTGTGTTCAAAGCTTGGAGCGACAGACGTAAAGGAAGATACCCAATTTCTTACGACCTTCCGACGGGATGTGTGCACATATACGGGGACCCCTCTTTTGTTCACCAGTTCATGGCTGGCAGGCTCATGATGATGATTTTGAGTATCCTGAGACGAAGGTTCGTTGATGTGATGGCAAAGTACTTTGGTGATATAAAGGAGACAGTGGACGTCTTTGAGTCCATCATCTCAACGGTGCGTGTTACTCCATAAATCGGCTTTCAGTCGCTTACTTATTCCATCTTTCTTAGGGTGCATCTCCCCTCCACAGTATCATTCATCCAGGCGAAGGTCACCACAAGATGATGAAGGAACCAGATGGTTCAATCACCATATCTCCTACTTTGTCTTTACATAGGCCAGCTCAAAATACCTCTCAAGTCTCGGGATCGGAGACGTCTTCTACTTTTGCTTCAGACTCGGCATCCTTGCCTGGCATCATCATCGAGGTCGCCTACCGAAACGAATCTTGGCCTGCCCTCCTCGAGGAGGTAGAAGTATGGAGTCGGTCGCTCACCAAGAGCAAGGCAGATCTTGTTATGGCCATAGCCATCAGGCCCAATATCCACGACCCCTCTGACCCTTTCGCAGTCGTCGTTGCGTCTTGTGACGATGGACCTCCGATCGCAGTACCTTTTGGATCAGGATCACCTGTGGTACCAACCTCCGTCTTTGAGCACCCTGGACCGTACGATGTCTCTCCATTCATGCCGGATGTGCTCCCTGGATTTCTGGATATCCACAGTTCTTCTCGTTCCCAGATCTGTGAACTAAGTCCCGTTCTCCCGCTTGGCCGACTCTTCCAGCATCTTGATTTCGAGAGAATTGAACGGGCCTTCGATGTCAATATCTCATCGGGCGACAGGAGAAGCTTGATTGAATTTGCTGATCACCTCGATCTTGGATCGTTGAGATTTGCACTCCTTTCGTCGGTATATCGTTGAATTCCATTACATGTACTTATTAGAAATTTAGAATCCTATCTACCGTCAGTGATACACATTATCTTCCCTGGGGTTCTTATAGCGTGTAACACCCATAGCACAGTGACCGCTACCCATGTCCAACAACAACTCTATGCTTCACGCAACATGTGGGACGCGTCCGACTTCATCGAAAAGGCGTTCCAAACTTCTGAAGATCGCGCTCGGACCCTACGCAACTTCTGGTGTTGACGGTACTTGAAGGCGCTTTGAGAAATTAAGATTCTACGTGCAAAAGATTATCGCTTCGAGGCCTCTACTAGTTTGCCACTAGTCCGAATCTTTGGCTTCGTTCAACAATTTTGTGTGCGACAAGCCCGGTCTTTCACAACACTGACTTTGTTGTTGCCTTGTTGGCTCCAGGTACGTTTTTATAAATTAATCATCGTACAAGACAAAGGCCCGGCGGCTCTTGAAGTGGAGAGTTGAGGAGTAAGAGCAGCCTGTGTCACGGTGCAATGACCCAAGCCTCGAGCATCGTGGCAGTCGGCCAATTGCATCAAAATTAAAAGGCGTCCGGCCCGTTTCCGGCCGAGCCTGGCAAATCCTTTTTTCGGAAATACTTCCTTCCTGCCGTTGCAACCATGATACATATGTCCCCAAGGCGCAATAATGACTGGAATTTACGGCAAATAGCTAGTCGTTCTGTGCTGGTTCTAGGCCCAGTGCTCCTCATTCCAACACGTCGACTCCGAGTCCGGGGGAGGTGTGAGCTTCTTTGACGCGTGTCCGTAGTATGAGCGCCTCAAAGTAGATGGCTTTAGCGCCCTCATGTCTGCCACAAACTCTACGGTATGCCGCTTTTTCCTCAGAGGGAACTGCAAACACGGGGCTAGCTGTAGATACCAGCATTCTGGTGGAACTTCTGTAAGCTTCACTGGCATCCTTTCACATCGCCTTTCACTTACGAAGGTCTTCATGGCAGGGGACGTCGCACACAGCTCATAATAGTAAAAACAAAGGGAAGAAACGGAACGATAGCTCCAATCAGCGTGTCATTCACAACATCGATGTTCAATCTAATCTCAGCTCACTGGAATCACCAGAAGATTGCAATACCAAGGACACAGTATCATGTTCTGCGTTGCAGGGAGGAAGCTGTGAACAAGGAGAGCATTGCAATCTCGCCCACAACTCGGATGTCGAGTTAGTACGTATCTTCTCCTTTCCAAGGTGGATCGCGACATCAACTAACTCAATTATCAAGGGCAACGGGGTAGAAGTTCCACCATCAGGCGCTCCAGCTTGCCTGGAGGCGCAGCGGAAGGAAAGAAATAGACAGCAAGCGTCAAGTTCTCGTCGTATAAAGAAAGGCGAACAGCCATGTTTTTCGTGGAAGCACGGATCCTGCGCCAAAGGGGAGAAATGTTGGTATGCTCATGATCCTGAAGTATGCTCATGATTTTTGTTCGTCTCCCAATCACTAAGTTATATGTACAGGTCCAAGAAGCTGAACGACGGCGACGGGAGGAAGAGCAACGTCGAAGAGAGGAAGCAACGAGACAGCAGCGGGAAGAGGCTCGACGGAGGGAAGAAGAAGAACGACGTCGACAAGAGGAACAACAACGTCGGCAAGAGGAGGAACAACGGCGCGCTGACCAGCAGCGTCGTGTAGCTGACGCCCAGGCCACTATGCAGCGCGTCGTCCTCGCTGGTTCTATTGTCACGTTCAGCTCTGGCCTCGCCATCGAGAACACTATCACAGGCTTCGAATCGTGCAGAATCCGTGTCAAGAATATCCCCCGTAATGCGCGTCAAGACGAGATCGCAGTCTTATTCACTCAGCAGGGCCTTAACAAGTCCGAGTTCCATGTCGTATCAGTTAAAGAGATGCCCGGGAGAAATGGGAAGCAAGAGGCGGACATCGTCACGAATGCCGACGTTGCACAGTCATTGGCGATTGGGCTTGAAGGCCTCGAATTCAGAGACGAGAGACTGGAATTCGAAGTTGGGGTGTTTAATGCACCTGGTGCCATGGGCGCCCTGACACCAAGGGATGAAAACACGTTGACGATCTCATGCCGCGCCCCGTCCGTCCGTTACGTCATTGAATATCTCGACATACCTTTCTGTCGCACCAAAGTGAGGGAACTCGACGGTCGTATATGTGCCGGACGGCGGGTGAAGGTGGAAATGAACCAACTCCCCCCCGGGCGTGTCGTGCCCGGCTTCCGACCAAACACTATCAAGATTAGCAACCTGCCTGATGTTGTCCTTCCTGCCATTGTGACTGACTTCGCCCAGTCCCACTTAATTCGCCCTCTCAAACCTCTTAGCTTTGACATAGATTCAGCAATTCGCTCTCTACAGCTGCATATCAATCGGATAGAGGGCGTCGAAATGCAGTCTTTCAATGTTACTTCCCGAGGTGATAACGAAGCTGGGATTCTTTCAATTCGTACCCGTTTCAATACGTGGGATGATGCAAAGAAGGTTCACGATACTCTCCTCGACCGACGTTTCAGCTACATCTGTAACTCTGTGTTTTGGCTCCGAATTGCCCCTCAAGCGCTTTACACCATTATCATACCATCCGGACAGTATCGGGCGCAAGGAGACCTTTGGAAAGAGCTCCAAGGGAACATCAAAGATCGTAAAGCGTGTAACATCATTATTCGTGAGCTCAACGGCGGGGACTACCGTATCCAAGTGTTAGGGACGGTCAAGGCTGCGCTTGGTGCACTCAAGGTCCGTGTCGAAAGTTTGGCTGCTGGTGAAAAGATCGACGGCTGGCACGATCATCTAGCTTATCCTCAGGCCCATCTAGTACAGAAGATCACTGATGCTGGCGCATTTTTACGCTCGGATTCCCGGAAGCGGACGCTCAAGCTTTATGGAGAGCCGAAGGCGGTGGAAAAGGCCAAAGCAGTTGTGATGGAAGAGCTGGAGCGTCTTGCGTCTCTGGAATTTACCGTAACCTTGCCACGCCTCTCGGTGGGATACTTTGTCCGGACCGGTCTTGCAGCGATGAGAGAAGTTTTCGGTGAGGACAGCTTGGCGCTGGATATTCGTTCTGCGGTCATCACGGTAAGAGGAGGTGAGGAGGTCCGACTCCATCTTGACAATCATATCATCGAGTCCCGCAAGTCCGTCAATGTGAACGTCGCCCCCGGAACCCATACATGTCCAATATGTTACGATGATGTCTCGACGCCATTTCAATTGGTGTGTGAGCATGTATATTGCACAGGATGCATCCGACACTTCCTCACCTCTGCTGCCGAAACTGGGAATTTTCCACTTGTATGCATGGGGAACGAATCAAAGTGTGGAACACCCATCTCCATTCCTGTCATTCAAAAGTTCCTTCCACCGACTGCCTTCAACCACCTTCTAGAAACTGTTTTCACGACACATGTTGACAAACGTCCGCAGGAGTTCAGGTATTGCAAGACACCAGATTGTACGCAGATATACCGCAAGTCGGAAGCGGTGTCTGTATTACGATGTCCATCTTGCTTCTCCGAGATATGTTCTTCATGTGGCAAGGATTCGCATGAAAGAATGAGCTGTGAAGATGCTCGCATTCATAATAACCCCGCTGAGCAGGAAAGAATGAGCGAGGCATGGCTTTTGCAGCAACGTGGTATCAAGAAATGTCCGACCTGCTCACGCCTCCTAGAGAAGACGGAAGGATGCAATCATATGACGTGCCCGTTCGTGTTCAATCCTTTCATTTACTTGTTGAAGCTAACTAGATCTTCTAGATGCGGAGCTCATATTTGCTGGCGTTGCATGGGGGTCTTTGACGCCGACAACATCTATGAGCACATGGGTACCGTGCATGGAGGCATTTATGCTGACGAGCCTGATCCGGTCCCGGCCCAACCTCAGGCTGTTGTACCGCCGCCCCCAGATCCAGATGTGGATGTTTTTCAAGACATCGATTACGTTGAACAAGTGCGGCTTCTTAACGAGGTGGAAGCTCGTCGTGTTGCACAAGAGCAGTATGATCGAAATAGAAGGGAGCAAGATAGGATTGCTACAGAAGCTATGGAACGACGCAGGCTGGAACAGGCTGAGCAAGAACGAGCCCGGCGGGTAGCGCAAGAGCAGTATGATCGAAATAGAAGGGAACAGGATAGGATCGCTGCAGAAGCCATGGAACGACGCAGGCGGGAAGAGGCTGACCAGGAACAGCAGAGATTGGTGCGAGTGGCCCAGCGGAGGAGGCAGCAGGAGGCTGAACGCCAGAGAACTCATCGCTTGCATCAAGAGCAAGTCAATCGAGATCAAAATGAGAGAGCTCAACAAGCTACGCCAAGGCGAGAATACCTTCGGCAACAGCAGCCTCCTCATCCAGCATCCTCGGAAATCCAAGCATGGTGCTGCGTGGTGATGTGACGGGCGCTTGTAGGCTGTAATTCGGAGGCCACGGTGATGTACTAATACTCTCGTTCTTGGCATGAATCCTGTTTTGTAACCGATTCAATGTACTTACTATCTAATGCATCCTATCGGTCCGTGAGCGAACGTGTTGTGCGTCCGGTTCGTCCAAATTGCGATCAGTGAACCAAGTCCCGTTCTCCCGCTTGGAAGACTCTTCCAGCGTCTTGATTTTGAGAGAATTCAACAAGCCACCAAGGTCTCAGAGCGTAACACACCTAGCGAACTGGGCCCGAAACAATCATGATGACTTGAAGCGGACTTATACATTAAGTGGGTATTGCCCAAATCGACTACGTACGTAGTTGATTAGAGAGAGTAGTACGGTGCCAGATTGACCTGAACACTAATACCCGCAACACTCGTGTCTAAAAAACAAGTGCGACGTAAGACTCGCACCCAACTCTATTTGTGCGCTTGTTTTGCACTTCAAGTTGATTCGTGACTTCTTGCTAGTCTCCACTACATCGACGCTTGCTCATTGTAGGGGACCGATCACAGGTCTTGAAAGTTGACAGGCAAACAGTCAAGATTTGAAACTCGCCGCATGCCGGGGCGAGGTGACCTTGCTGGATATTGTTGTATGTAGATAGGCAGTGTTTTCGAATATGCACAGGCACCTTGGTCTCGGGAAACCACGTTGTATAGTTCAACAAACATCCACATACCATTCTGCACATAGATACCCGTTACACACCGTATATACCTAACGTACTGGTAAGGTTTCTGAACGTGTATGCAGTCCAATGCTTTCTTGATAAAGCGGGGGCCATCGCAACCGTGGCAAGTCGAGTCCTCCTCAAGTGGTTTGTGGGCCGATACGTGAACAACAAAGAAACCTAGACCGAAGGTAAGCGATAACAATGAATGTAGTTGAGCGTAAACTCACCTAAATTATATCTGGAGTGTTCAACTGCGCATGTTTCGTCGTAATGTATACCACGGTTATGGCATCACCTATCACCAGCTGGTAAGAGTCTGACGCCGGAATCTATAATTCGTTGCCACTTACCAACGTTGACTATTTGGCTAGCTTAACTAAAAGCTTAGCACCTCATCGAAGGTTTTCGTGCGACTCGAGATCAAGATACAATACCCATGGCGGAACGTGACAACTTCTCCAATGTAAAAGTATTGTTGATGCTACGGAGACCGAGCGTCTAATCTTGGTCTTGAACGACGGGGCAGCAGCAGGGACTCTGTCGGCGGAGATGTTGCCATTTGCTTAGGGCATCCATCGTGCCATTGGGTGGCGATTTCAGGCCCAAAAAAGCGCCATTGTCGTCGTCGTTGGCCATTGGCATGTGAATCTTTTCTCCTGCCTTCCCGCTCGTAGTCTCGTGTCGTCATTCCCAATACCAGCCTTTCATGTGCATGTTAGGGGCCAGCACCACTAATCCGCACCGAATCTCTCTGGCACTTTAGCATGCCGCCACTACTGCCGTCGAGCTCCTGGTAGGGTTTCTGGGCGTGTATGCAGCCTAACGCTCGCAGATGTCGTCCGACTATTGATGCTGTTATGTCCCTGGCGTGATTTCGTGCCTTGAATATCGTAGTTTAAGGCCATTGGAGCGAGTTTCGTACGGGTAGCTATTGTGCTGAGGAACGGACTGGCGCGCTACTGGGCGTACTGGGAGTTGGTGGTGATGAGAATTGCTCTGAATAACGTCCAGCATAGTGGGTGAGTCGTTTGAGGGTAAGTAGTTCGTCTGGGCTGCCTCGTTCGAGGGCTGGAGAGCTATTGGAGCTATTGATGTTATTCTGGACTCTTGGGACGACGTATTCGAAATTATTTCCGGCGAACCCTGTGTAGTAGCAATAGAAATAAGACAGACGACTGTCCCGGTGATTGTGAGGCAATGGAAGACAGTAAACGACAAATCCGAAGTGCATGCTGTCGACGCTTGCCGTTGCTGCCGGAGATCTATTGTTTACACATATTTTAGCGCGCTGACTGCAAGCGAGAAGGGTCGAGGAGGAGGAAGATATTTATTCTGGTCGATGTCCCTGAGAAGGAAACTGACCAGAGTCCGTACTACACAAATCAGTGCTACGGTACCGAACACTCTCTGGGCCAAACTAATTCGGCTTAGCCCCCGTAAGGTACGGCCTCTCAGAACTAGCTTCAGAGGTGTGAAAATTACATTAGTAAAGGAAGATTTGTTAAACTACGTGCTGATATCATCCACTGAATTCTTTCAAGGGGCGCCTCCTCGCAGAGAACAGTGGACAGCGACAAGGTCAAGCAAGGTCAATGTCATGGTCGAGACCATTATGACATTGGAGTTTTCCGGAGCCGGGAGGGGCCGAGTGCAGCCACCAATCATTGAATCAAGTCCTCGAAAGAGGTTTGGCCCGCCGTCGTGGTCGAGCGTTTGAAAATACCTACGAAACCACGTTGAACACAAACAGATAGTCAAAATCTCCAGTAGTCCCAGCGCTGTAGCATACAGGACACCTTTGATATGACACACACCCAGACTACGTTCGTTGAACCCGGCGAGATAATCAACATCTCCATGGTAGTCCCAGCGCTGTAGCATTCAGGACACCTTTACATGGGATGGGATTCGAGAATCTACCAAACTCTTCAGCCTCGTCGTTAACTCCCAGCAAGAGCATGCAGGAGGAACGTGCGAGCTAAATGTAATACACTGTCCCAACGCTAGAGCGTACAGGATGCATCTTCCGGTTCTACTCCCAGCACCAAGGCTTACAGGAGACTACCGCCACCGTAAGTTCACGACACTGCACACAAGTTAAGAACTTGAGAGTCGCAGCGCGGTAACCCCTATTCCCTTTGGAGCGTCATCCAGTTGTTTTGCAGGCCATCCAGCGAAATGAGAGCTGCTTGAGCAACTTGCGACATCGCAAAGCCAGCTCCAATGAGACGGGAGTCCAAGAGAAGGAACGCACGGGGAGTATCGACGGGATGGTAACTGTCTGGAGTCGAAGGCAAGTTCGAGTCCTTCTCGTTTGCTTAGTCAGCGCCTTATGAGCATTGCCTCACACGTTCAGCTGATGCTCAACGTCCAGTCGACGCTTGCCGTTGCTGCCGGAGATCTATTGTTTACACATATTTACATTTTGTAGAGTCGGATGAGGAAACCTGTGACTGGGGGCCCGGGTAGACCTTACTTCCAGCAAGGTAATAAGAATTTCTTACTCAATATACTTATAGTCCAGAGCCTCAACGTACATGTACTATTATGACGATTGGCTACCGGAAGACAGGAAAAATTAGACACCCATTAACCGTATTCCCGACGACATTCTGGTTCCATTGAATGCTGTTGAATGGTTGTATTTGAGATATAGCAGTGGAAAGCCACTGCTATTCGAGTCAGTCATGTCTGCTCCAGGTGGAGATTCGTATCCTTTTCAACGCCGGGTCCTATGGTCCTGTCGCACATCTGAGAGTGGAAGGCGAAAAATAGAAAAAATAGAAACCGATGGTGAGGTGAGATGAAATGGTCTCAGATCTGCTTAGTCAGCACCTTGTGCTCGACAATACGGTCCGGATGTTTCTCGCTTCGTACAGTGACCCACACAGTAAACGTCTACTTGTAAGTATTAGGAATTGATGCTAACGAGTATTTTCCTGCATAATTTACAGCTCCTTACCCGCTTCATGGTAATCCTTATGGTCTTCAGGCTGTTGTCTTTAACTGCAACCATCAGCTTACTAAAAAAAATCCAAACTGTGTCACGATAGATTTGAAGCCGTCTGAAGAACATGCATGGAAATTGTTAAAACTATGTAACGAATCATTGTACAGACTATTCAGCTGTTCGTCATGTTCAGGAACGCTGCCGCATCAGTTGGGGACACAAACGAGCACGCCGCAATTGTTGTTTTGGCAGGCTGCGAAACCATGAGCTTTAGAATGTGCGTGTTCGAATTCGCCACTTACTGCCTTGAGAGTCCTGGAACGCACAAGAATGTCCAACAGAGTAATGGTTGGACCCGTTGCACGCGTCGACTGAAAACATCACGGTCAGCAAAGACGGTCATAGTCACGAAGGAGTTCGATGGATACCAGGGTTAGCTGCGATGGCGTTTGCCTGTCCTGCGAAGAGGAGCACGGCGGCCAATGCCATAGCGGTCAACTTGTTTTGGAACATCATCTTTATATGTGGATGGATGGTATGCTCGGCGGTGGTTATAACTGTGCGAGTATGGTTGTTGGATGGTATGCTCGAGATTGACTGGCTTTTATAGGCGAGTTATGCAGCCGATGCTTTACAAGTCCCGATACGAAAGAGCGGAGTGCTTGCATGTATGTTTCAAGAATGACATACACCCCGAAACACCTCAGTTCCCTGGCCCGATGGGCGGGAATTGACCCGATGGTGAGTTATAATTAGTCAAAATATCAGATTTTTCGGCGCCAGACTGAGCGCATCGTGCACAGACTTTCGAAGTGAATTTGTTGAAACTATCAGAGAGTGTGTGGCCATCATTTGTTGAGCACATCGAAACGGGCCAGGCGTGTTGGAGCATGCTGGAGCACCGAAACCAGAACTAGCTTTTGACATCTTGTTTCAGGAATTACGGAACAGTGGCCGCTTCTAGGTAGGAATGCCGTAGGAGGCGACTCTACTTACCACGGACTTGAAGAAAAATTTGAATCGCAACCCAGCAAGTAGGACTGGTTTTCTATCGTGGTTTCGTCAATCACTGTTCATTGGAGCTAGGAAATATTAGAATTGGCCCGTTTACTGCTGTAGCAGAAGCCACGCTATATCCTTTCGAAGGAACAAAAGTTGCTAAACCGGGCAGCTGGTGAGTATCATCAAAAGTAGCTTCCGGCATCCGACGGTAACCTGTGCGACGCAAGGTCGCAACAGTTTAACATCTTCAAGTGCATAGTTGCGTAACTGCTGTCCGCTTCGATGCAGTGAGTCCTTCCAGCGCTGATTTCTCCAAGCAGATTGTTGACTGGCATCTGTTTAAAATTCCAAAATTCCAAAATGACATCAAGAGATCAGGCCCTGCGCATTGCTATGACTCTGACATTGAATTATGTTGGCTTCTTTGGGAGTCTAGGATGTGGCATTTACTCGTCTCATCGCAACTCATACAAGCCATGTCCATTTGGCCACATCCCGTGGACAACGGTTCTCCTTGAAACCCCTCTGGAACAGATTTCTTCGTTGTCAGAGCTCCGCCTATTGAAACTCACGACAGTTTTACGAACGCAAGGTTCTGGAATTGGCATTATCTGCCTATAAAACCTTGCCTAAGGGATCTTTTTCCTATCCAACAACCTCGTCCACACAGACTTTACTGCTCACAGTCAACCGCACAATCTTGCTCATCCTCTGTCCAAAATGATGTTCAAAATCGCCTCCATTGCCATGATCGCATTGACGACCGTGTTCTTATCCGCGGGACAAGTCAATGCTGCTGCACTCATTGCAGACAATGCTGGTAAGAATTATAATTACATCCTCGAGATTTATACTCACTTTGATTGTCCTAGTGGATGCGTGTAACGGTTCTAATAACTACGGCGTGGGACATTCCTGCGCCTTCCAGCAGTCTCAAGGCTGTAAGTGATCGTCTCTTTCATCCATGTACTGTTCTTATTTGTTTCTATTAGTCTGTGAGACCAACGCGTGTGGAAACTTGATCTGCGTCCCCAATTAATGGGGCAGAAGACTTGTGCAGTTCGCAAACGATTTTAGGAAGAGCAATCAGATATTTCTCCGTAGTACCTATTAACCATATTTCCTAAAATTCAATCGGCCTCTTCTGTTCACTTTCGTTCCTCTCGCTCTTTGTAAACGATGCCCTCCATTCCCGTCGCAAGCACCCCTGTCCAGCGACTTTCAGAACACCTGGCGCCTCACCACTGTCCATTGCCGAGATATATCTAACTATGATGTCGTATGCGCTTTCTGCAGCCTATGGAAATCCTGAGGTATCGAGGTATCTCCAACTCGGTCTCGCGACCGTGAATATACTGCGCAAGGTGCAGCAGGAGACGCTTAGTCGTCCCATGTCTCAGGTAAATAAATAAATTACATGTTGGAATCTTATCCGCTATCAATGATACGTATGATGAGGAATTTTTATTCTGATATGGACTTTTCAGAACACTACCAGTGATCCCGGTTCGGAAAATCAATACCAAGATCCACCAATAACTTTGAACTTCGTGTATGTAGACGTAAGACGCGTCCGACTGATGCAAAGAGGTGTTCCAAATTTCTCAACTTGAAAATCGCGGACTTTACATGACTTCCAGTGTTGATGGTGCGAAAAGGCGCATTGAGAATACGCACATATCATACTCAAAACTATGTTCGATGTCTTCAAGTTTCGACGTACAACACTTTCTCGGCAAAGGACTCTCTAGTAAGTAGTTCGAATCGAAATTGGCTTCGTTTATCACCCTTTTGGGTGACAGCAGCCAGGAATAAATAGCTGTCTGCTAGGGATTTTTTAATAAATTGATTATTCTGTACAAGATAGAGGCCCAGCGGATCTTTGGATGGGAACAGTCTGTCACGGTGTGGCGAGCATCGTAGTCGGCTAATCGCAGCAAATTCTAAAGTTCGTCAAAATGACAAGGCGCCCGGCCCGTTGTCAGGACCGAAGCCCTTTTTGGCATTTGAAGGAAAACTTCCTTCCTGCCATTGCGTCGTCAGAGGCGGGGGCACCGAAGCTCTTCGTTGCAACCATGATATATATCTCCCCAAAGCACGAGACTGGAATTTTTGGCAAGTAGCGAGTCATTTGTGCTGGGGCACCTACTAGGTCTAATGCTCTCCGTCGACTCAGCGGTTTCGGCCGGGGGACGTCTGAGCATGTGCGTCTATATGGGTGCCTCAAAATAGATGGCTTTAGCGCCCTCATGTCTACCACAAACTCTACGGTATGCCGCAATTTTCTCAAAGGAAAATGCAAGCACGGGGCTCGCTGTAAATACCAGCATTCTGGTGGAACTTCTGTAAGCTTTACTGGCATCCTTTCACATCGCCTTTCACTTACAAAGGTCTTCATGGCAGGGAACGCCGCACACAGCTCATAACAGTAAAAACAAAGGGAAGAAACGGAACGATGGCTCCAATCAGCGTGTCATTCACAACATCGATGTTCAATCTAATCTCAGCTCACTGGAATCACCAGAAGATTGCAATACCAAGGACACAATAATATGCTCTGTGTCGCAGAGAGGAACCTGCGACAAAGGAGAGCAGAGCAATTTTGCCCACAACTCGGATGCCGAGCTAGTACGTATTGTTTCCGATGTGGGTCACAACATCGAGTACTTAATCCAATTATCAAGGTCAACGGGGTAGAAAGTTCACCATCAGACGCTTTAGCTTACCTGGAGCGGCAGCGGAAGGAAAGAAGCGAACAGCAAGCGTCAAGTTCTCATCGTATAAAGAAAGGCGAACTGCCATGCTATTCGTGGAAGAGTGGATCTTGCGCTAAAGGGGAGAAATGTTCCTATGCTCATGATCCTGAAGTATGTAAATAATTATGTTGGTCTCGCAATCGCTAAGTCATACGTACAGGTTCAAGAAGCTGAAGGACGGCGTATGGAGACTCAGAGAATCAAACTGGAGCTGGAGTTGGAAAGGAGGCAGCAGGAAGAATCAATCGCTAAGTCATACGTACAGGTTCAAGAAGCTGAAGGACGGCGTATGGAGACTGAAAGAATCAAACTGGAGCTGGAGTTGGAAAGGAGGCAGCAGGAAGAGTTTGTAATGGATCTCCCGAGATTGGCTCGTGAAGCTGAGAAACAGAGGGAAGAAGAGGAGCGTCAGCGACAGGAGGAGGCCAGACGTTGGGAGGAAACGGAGCGCCAACGGAGGGATGAGGCAAAGCGATACTTAGAAGAGGCAAGAAGATGGAGAGAAGAAGAGACACGAAGACGAAGAGAAGAAGAGCGATGCAGAAGGGAGGAGGAAGAAAGGTGCCGTAAAGAAGAACAGGAGCGTCGACAGAGAGAAGATGCAAAGCAGCGCTTAGACGAAGCGCGAAAACAGAGAGAAGAAGAGCAACGTCAAAGAGAGGAGGAGGAAACAAGACAACGGCAGGAAGAGGCTCGACAGAGGAGAGTTGAAGAAGCACGACGTCGCCTAGAGGAGGAGCAACATAGAAAGAAAGAAGAACAGCGCAAAAGGGAGGAAGAGCAACGTCAAAGAGAGGAGGAAGCAAGGCAACAGCGGGAAGAGGTTCGACGGAGGAGAGAAACAGAACGACGTCGGCAAGAGGAACAACAACGCCGTCAAGAAGAGGAACAACGATGCGCTGACCAGCAGCGCCGTGTAGCTGATGCTCAGGTCACTATGCAGCGTGTCGTCCTCGCTGGTTCTATTGTCACGTTCAGCTCTGGCCTCGCCATCGAGAACACTATCACAGGCTTCGAATCGTGCAGAATCCGTGTCAAGAATATCCCCCGTAATGCACGTCAAGACGAGATCGCAGTCTTATTCGCTCAGCAGGGCCTTAACAAGTCCGAGTTCCATGTCGTATCAGTTAAAGAGATGCCCGGGAGAAATGGGAAGCAAGAGGCGGACATCGTCACGAATGCCGATGTTGCACAGTCATTAGCCATTGGACTTGAAGGCCAAGGCCTCGAATTCAAGGACGAGAGACTGGAGTTTGAAGTTGGGGTATTTAATGCACCTGGTGCCATGGATGCCCTGACACCAAGGGATGAAAACACGTTGACGATCTCATGCCGCGCCCCGTCCGTCCGTTACGTCGTTGAATATCTCGACATACCTATCTGTCGCACTAAAGTGGCGGAACTCAACGGTCGTATATGTGCCGGACGGCGGGTGAAGGTGGAAATGAACCAACTCCCCCCCGGGCGTGTCGTGCCCAGCTTCCGACCAAACACCATCAAGATTAGCAACTTGCCTGATGTTGTACCCCCTGCCATTGTGACTGATTTCACCCAGTCCCACTTAATTCGCCCTCTCAAACCTCTTAGCTTCGACATAGATTCAGCAATTCGCTCTTTACACCTGCATATCAATCGGATAGAGGGTGTCGAAATAGAGTCTTTCGATGTTATTTCCCGAGGCAACAACGAAGCTGGGATTCTTTCAATTCGTGCCCGCTTCAATACATGGGATAACGCAAAGAAGGTTCACGACGCTCTCCTCGACCGACGTTTCAGTTATATCTGCAACTCTATGTTTTGGCTCCGAATTGCCCCTCAAGCGCTTTACACCATTATCATACCATCCGGACAGTATCGGGCGCAAGGAGACCTTTGGAAAGAGCTCCAAGGGAACATCAAAGATCGTAAAGCGTGTAACATCATTGTTCGTGAGCTCAACGGCGGGGACTACCGTATCCAAGTGTCAGGCACGATCAAGGCTGCGCTTGGTGCACTCAAGGTCCGCGTCGAAAATTTAGCTGCTGGTGAAAAGATCGACGGCTGGCACGACCATCTCACTTATCCTCAGGCACATCTAGTGCAAAAAATCACTGAGGCGGGCGCTTTTTTACGCTCGGATTATTGGAAGCGGACGCTCAAGCTTTACGGAGAGCCGAAGGCGGTGGAAAAGGCCAAAACAGTTGTGATGGAAGAGTTGGAGCGGCTTGCGTCTCTAGAAGTCACTGTAAAGCTGCAACGTCCCTCGGTCGGATATTTTGCCCGCATCGGTCTTGCGGCAATGAGAGAAGTTTTCGGGGAAGACAACGTGACACTGGATATTCGTTCTGCTGAAATCATGGTTAGAGGAGGCGAGGAGGTCCGACTCCATCTTAACAATCACATCACCGAGTCCCTCAAGCCTATCAATGTGAACGCACCCGGATCTCATACGTGTCCTGTATGTTACGACGAAGTCTCGACACCGTTTCAATTGGTATGCGAGCACGTCTACTGCACAGGATGCATCCGACACTTCCTCACCTCCGCCGCCAAAACCGGGAGCTTTCCGCTCGTATGTATGGGAAACGAATCAAAGTGTGGAACACCCATCTCGATTCCCGTCATTCAAAAGTTCCTTCCACCGACTGCCTTTGATCACCTCCTAGAAACTGTTTTCACGACGCATGTTGACAAACGTCCGCAGGAGTTCAGGTACTGCAAGACGCCAGATTGTATGCAGATATACCGCAGGTCGGAAGCAGTATCTGTTTTACGATGTCCATCTTGCTTCTCCGAGATATGTTCTTCATGTGGCGAGGATTCGCATGGAAGAATGAGCTGCGACTATGCTCGCATTCATAATAACTCCGCGGAGCAGGAACGGATGAGCGAGATATGGCTTTTGCAGCGACGTAATATCAAGCAATGCCCGACCTGCTCACGCCTCCTAGAGAAGACGGAAGGATGCAATCATATGACGTGCCCGTTCGTGTTTTAATCCTTCCATCTACTTGAAGCTGAATAACCTTTCTAGATGCGGAGCCCATATTTGCTGGCGTTGTATGGGAGTCTTCGACGCCGCCAGCATCTATGACCACATGGGTACCGTGCATGGAGGCATTGATGCTGACGAGCCGGAAGCTCCCAGGGTAGCACCAGGGCAGTATGATCAAGATAGATTTGAACAAGATAGGATTGCTCTTTATCATGCAGAGGCTATGGAGCAACGCAAGCGGGAAGAGGCTGCCCGGGTAGCGCAAGAGCAGCGTGATCAACTTAGAAGGGACCAGGAAAGGATTGCTGCTCAACATGCCGAAGCTATAGAACGACGCAGGCGGGAAGACGAACAAGAGCGGCAGAGAGAGGAGCGAGCGGCCCAGTGGAGGAGGCAACAAGCTGAGTGGCAGTGAAGGGAGTAGCAAGAGGCTGATCGCTTGCGTCGAGAGCCCGCACAGATCAAAATCAGCCGAGCATACTGCTACGTGATGGGCGTGTGTAGGATGTAGACGGAAAGCCGCAGTGATGTACTAAAACCTCGTTTTGTTATGTAACTGATCCAATGTACTTATACTTATCTATAATCCAATGCATCCTTTCGGGCTGCACGTCCGGGTACTCCTCAACATCCCGCAGACTCCGACCGCTTCGTGTTGCTTCCAATATATCGTCAAAGTCCATAGAAGCAATAAGCAACGTCAGATAAACGTGTACCATGAAAAAAATCCTACGTGTACATTACTACAGTCTTGTTCATGCCTCTTTCGATATTCTCTGAATCTCCTGCAACCCTTCGTCGTGATTCCAAAACACCTCATCAGCATCAGCATCAGCATCAGCTCTCTTCACTTCTGCCACATCGTCTTCCCCCTTTTCGGCTGTACCCCGCAAAAAGGACTCCTTGATTTCCCTTTCCTCCCGCTCCCGCTCTTTCACCTCCTCGCTGGTCTTCCACACTATTCTCTCAACGACGTGTCGAACGACGACACGCAGGAGCATATATCCGTGGGAGGCAGCAAATGCAACCAATAACGCAGTCTTCAGTAGGTCCATCGTCGCGGCCTGCCCCTCGATCCCTGCAACACCAGCAGCCGAGAAGAGCTGGCTGACCTTGTCGATTGAAGAAGGCGTGGTATTGCAATGAACCTGTGACCTGGGACAAAATAGATATACTAGTGATGCATTGGTCAACGAGGCGAGCCAAGCGAGGAAAGTGAGCGCGTCCAGCCAGGGCCCAATCGTATCAACCCTCATAGGAACGGGCCGGCGGACGTGAGTAATGATTTTGAAAGCATCCGATCGAAGCTCGAAGAAGTTGTTGACCAGCGCCATCACTAGAATGAAAGTTTAGTATCAGGTCCTTCGTCGGAGTTTTACCACTTACAAGGAGCCAAAGGCCATATCGTCGACCATAATGCGACATAGCCAAACTGAATCACCATCTCGTTGTAATCCCCAAAGATATCGTACTCGGGTAAAGCGACTTCGCTGCGAACCCTTTCCAGAAATTCTCTCTCTTCGGCGCCTCCCTTTTCCTTCTCGTCTTCGAACACAACTTTCTTTTTACCCTTTGGAGACGATGTTCCCGAATTGGTTTTTCTCTTGTTTCTGTAATTTTCGACAGCGCGCAGAACGAATGGCAACCCAATTTCCATGAACGTATTCACAACCTGGTTCGTCACCGTATAGGCAAACATCTGGTCGCGGAGGCGTCCTGGGTTGAGTTTGCGACCAGCTGTGGTGGCATCGACCTCCCAGATACCCGCGGTCGGTTTGTCAGGTGAATCCTCGGAGGTGCTATTGGTGTGGAAGATTTGTAACTGTACAAACTGCATGACGCCTTCACCAAACGGCACGTAGACGAACGCGCTCAATGCAAGACCGAGATATGCAACAAGGGAAGTCAGGACAAAGGTTTTTAGACTAAGTGAAGAGGTGTAGGAAGAATGATGTGCATGGTTTTCCCATGCTGTGAACTTGGTGGCTATTACTTGGTAGACAGCCAGTAAACGCGGGACTAGAATCGCAAATAAAATGGTAGGACTAAGACTCTGGAGAAAGCCCGTTAATGCGGTCACCAACATATACACTAGACTCACAATGTACTGGTGTCCGGGACCTGTATACAATTGTGTGACGAAGGCTTCAAACACGAAAATACCAGTCAAGAGGGCAACAAGGACGCCAGCGAATAGTAAGACTATTGGAAGACTTGCTAGCATTCGCAGGTCTCGCTGCCACCACGAGAAATTGGGATTGTACTGAGCACGCCGTTTCTCTACACGGAAGGAACCTCGCGTTCCGAAACGGAGGGAGACAATGCGCTCCTGGACACGCCACCATTCGACGAACGTGACTGACCAGAGAAGAAGCAAGGAGGAGTATACAGGTGAATAAGGCGAGCCAAAGAAGTAGAAGGCAGGACCAAGGATAGCCGGAATTATGAGGGCGCGAGTGTAGGAGTGGAGGAATGAGAAGTAGAGAGCCACAGAGTCGCCAAACTAAAACGGGTCAGTTAATTTGACCTGCTAGTAATGAAGACGTACTTGATCCCGTATTCTATCGTCCGAGACTGAAGCAATCTTTCGACTCTTCCACGTATGCTTCCATTGCTCGTTGAAGTTCCGGTCATGCAAGCACATAACAGACTCTACGAGATCCCACTGGGAGGTTCCTGGTGTGATTCCCAAACCGCCGTCAACGGGCATCGACGTTATGTATGAATGCACTAGACGAAGGCGATCTGAAATACTCAGCGGCGGTAACTGAGTGCCAGATTTGATGGGTGTCGTTGGAAGGCCGGAGAGAAAATCTGAATGCCTGGCAGTCGATGAACACCAGGCCGAAGGCTACGATGGGTGAAATGACATACCGCTCTCTCTTAACCAAGTTCTTAACCAAACCTTCAGGACAGTATACAAAGATAAGCAGATGCCCAAGGGCCTCTCCCCTCCTGGCTACCGCTCGAAGACCACCGTACTTCAATGTCTCAAGGAGGCGAGCATACTGCTGCTCTGCTTTCTGGGCGTCGTCGCGAATTTGCTGTTTCGACAGAACGATTTTCTGGGAGGCCCTGAATGTGACGACGAGGTCGACCTGAGGTGGCATTAGCAAGGATGATGATGGTTGGGTAGAGGGAGGCAGCTCAACCTCCCTGACGCGTGTCTATAAGCGATGATGGGTGAATGATGTCGTTGGTGCCTCAATCGGGGCCCATTCCAAACGGGGATAGCCGAAAACTGACTCGTCCTCAACGTTCTGCACGTCCTCCACGATGACCTCCGATGCTGGCGACCAACGCATCGTCGAAAGTCTTGCACTGCGGCTACGACGGCGGTCAGTGCTCACAGGAAACGGTTTTGTTTCTCTCTCTCATGATTCAACAGACAAGTCGTCGGTTCACGCGCATCCGCTCTCGAAACTCTACTGGTAATACGTCAAGTTGTCGCCAAAGCACGGTTCTCTAATTTTGAACAACTCGTGGATATCATTCGCTCTGTGGGCCGAAGACTCGTGGAGGCGCAGCCAAAAGGTTTGTGCGTTGTTGTCTCATTACACTGAGTTTCATTAAATTCATGCCCATAGAGCACTCCGTTGGTAATACCGTACGAAAGGTTCTGCATCATATTCGAGAGGAATACCATACTGCTACAAAAGGGACGACGACCTCAATACCCGAATCATTTTCAATAGCGAAATTCGTTCTGCAGGGGCAGCCGCGGAAGCATATTACCATCACAAAAGCAGAAACGAAAGGCACGCTCAAGGAGGATGATCTAACAGATCCCGACTCATTTGCACGAGGACTGAAACCCGTTCTCATGGAAGCCATCCAAGATATTTTTGACGAGCTGGAAACTGTGTACGACAACGTGTCAAAAAATGCCAAGGATCATATACATTCAGAGTAAGAGCATCGTTCCGTGCACGACTTGATACTAAACTTTCTTCCAGCGAAATCATTCTTACTCTCGGCGCGTCGAGGACCGTAGAGACCTTCCTCAAGACTGCCGCACATTATCGAAAATACACTGTCATAGTCGCCGAGACAGCACCAACGTCCGTACCAAGTCTTCTACACAATCTCGCCTTACTAACCTCTGTTTTCTAGTTACGGCGGCCGCGATTTAGCTGCATCTCTCTCGTCTGCCGGTATCTCAACGTTCCTAGTCCCCGATTCATCAATCTTCGCCCTAATGTCTCGAGTCAACAAAGTCATCCTCGGTGCCCACGCAATCCTCGCAAACGGTGGCATGTTTGCCACATCTGGTGCACAAATAGCCGCCACCGCAGCGCGAGCTCATAGCACCCCCGTTGTCGTCTGTGCAGGTCAATTCAAAGTAACCCCACTTTGGAATCTCTACCACGAATATGGAGCTTTGGATTTCTCCGATCCCAGCAAGGTTCTCGGGTTTGAGGAAGGTGATTTGGTGGACAAGGTGAACGTTGTCAACCCATTCTATGACTACGTTTGTCCGGAATTGGTCGATGCGTATATCACGAACGAGTCAGTGAACTATCTTTCTGGAGTGTGATGCATACTGATACTTTTCACCCAGTGGCGATCATCCTCCATCATCAATATATCGGTCAGTCGTTGCCTTTTTGTTCCCGTCTCTGACTCATCCAACTACCCCACCAGGCTACTCAAGGAAACCTACGACGACGAAGATACAGTACTATAGATCCGACGATACATTACAGCAGCCAGTCATCCTATATCAGTATAATTAGAGTAGTGCTAGTGTTGTATACCATCCGACTATTTCTTGAGAATATCGAAGAAGGCCTCTTGTGGAAGCTCCACCGTTCCAACCTTCTTCATCCTTCTCTTCCCTTCCTTTTGATTATCTAGATGCTTCATTTTCCGCTCATAATGACCTACCCAACGTCAGTTCTTCGGTAGTCTTATTGTCAAGCACTACGACGCACCTCCGTACAGTCCCGCGGTGACATCAGCCCTCATGGCAGAGAGGGTTTCTCTGGCGATTACTTTTTTACCAATCGCTGCTTGGATGGGGACTTCAAAGAGCTGCCGAGGAATTACTTTATCTGTTCCGGATTGAGCCACAATGAACATCAGGAATGCATCGGGGACTTACGAAGCTTCTTCACCCAGGCGCGACCGATCTTGTCCTGTGCGGATTTATGCACAACCAGCGCAAGGGCATCGACAGGCTTGCCGTTCAGTAAGAAAACCATCTAGGGAACTGACGTAAGTACTCGTTTGCACAGACGCCCTTGGTCTTCTCACCTTGGCCAGATCACTCTTCTGATATCCAGCATCCTCGTAACTAACAAAGATTGCACGGTCAAGACCGGACTGAAAATGAAGTAGAAGATACACGCACTCAAAACTGGCGAACCCAGATGTCCGGCTCTTCAGCTGATCGAAAAAGTCGGTTACGATCTCGCTTAGAGGCATAACGCAGGTAATGATAACCCTCGACGACGCCAGACCCGAACCAGCATCCAGATACCTGTGATCTAGGTTCTCGGCTCGATGAATGAAACACAAGTCCGTAATTTCTCCAAAGTATTCTAGAGTGGACTGTCAGAAAGTTCGTCAGTCCAGAGAAGCATTTTTACCTTCCGGAGCGATTATACTCGCACTAACAACTGGCTCCTGAACCTCTTTGACCTTGCCCATGCTTTCGGCAATGTCTGGGAACTCCGTCGGGTTACTGATGAAGTAGTCATTGCCCTTTGTCGGGATTACCTTGAACGGCACTGTCGGTGCCGTGATGATGATATTTGCGTCGTACTCGTCCTCCAGACGTTGCCGGAAAACGTCCATGTGCAGGGTCCCCAAGAAACCCAGACGACAACCCTGCCCTAGAGCAGAGGAAGATTCACGTTGTATGGTTATACTTCTGTCGGTGAGAGTAAGCTAGGGAATTCAAAGTGTCAGTGAAACGATGAAGGCTTTAGACGAGGAAGGAAGATACCCGCTTGATGGATTCTTCAAGCTTCGGGAAGTCGCTACTGTCTACTGGGAAAACCCCAGCATAAACCATAGCTTTCGATGGCTTGAAACCAGGCATAGGCTCAACGGGTGTACCATGGCGATGTAATGTGTCCCCGATGTGAGCTAGTCTGTATAAGACACTGGCAACGACAGGCATTAGATCAACATCACTGACCTTCTGATGATTCCTTCATGTTGCAAGCAATATACCCTACCTGTCCGGGGTATAGACCATTTGTGGGGATTTCTTCCGGGTGCATTATCCCTACTTCTGTGATATCGTATCTTTTGCGTGTGTGACATGAACATATTCTGTCGCCTAGACGGCTTCAGTCTAGGGAAAATGGCACGCAATACAAGAAAGTCACCTTTCCGTAGAACTCCTCCTTGTACGCTAATCAAGGAAATGACACCTCTGTAACGATCGTACCTGAAAATATTCAATACGTTGTGTCGGCTCGTGAAAACAAGGAGACACGCACAGGGAATCAAAAAGAAATGCTTTCAGTGGCGCATTTTGATCTCCCGCTGGCGGGGGTATTCGCTCGATGACGGCTTTCAAGACTTCCTCTACACCTTTCCCCGTCTTGGCCGATATGTGAAGAATATCTGTCGGGTCAATGCCAAAGGCAGCTTCCATCTGTGCAGCCATGAGCTCTGGTTGTGCGGCAGGCAGGTCGATCTACGGGATCAATTGTCGGTACTAATTCGCAGTCCGAGGCAAGGTTCTGACCTTGTTCAGAACAGGGATTATCTTGAGCCCTCGTTCTTTTGCTATATGGAAAACAGATATTGACTGTGCTTGAACTCCTTGACTGGCATCAACCTGGGAAATTGTGAGACGGGGATGTTGAGACAATGGATGTAGTCCATACCAGCAACAAAGCTCCCTGACACGCAGCCAACGACCGAGAGACCTCCCACGCGAAATCTACGTGTCCCTTGCAGACTTTGAGTGAAGCGAAGAACAAGATAGTTGTAGCACCTCACTGGAGTATCGATAAGGTTCAACAAGTGCATTTTTTCTTCGTGCTTGTGGAACATACTGGCCGTTTGGGCTTTCACTGCACGCAAATAGTAAGTCTTCTGGACGCTAGAAGAAAAATGGGCAGCACCAGTGATCCCTCGCTCTCTTTCCACCTTCAGCTTATCCAAAACCTGCTCATTCTTCCCTGTCCGCTTCTTTTGAATCGTCCCGGTAAGCTGGGAAGGTCACGTAAGGAAATAGAATTCTTGCATCCAGTATGGAAATGGGAACCTCTAAGAGCCTAGTGCATCATATTAGGTGAATGAAAGAGTATGGCAAACAAGAACAGACCTGTCCGCAAGCGTTGACTTTCCATGATCTGGGCAGGAGTGTCACCATGCCGCTCCGTAAGGCCATAAGATGACACTGGCTCACCGATGTGTGCTATTATGGAGAAATTACTACAAGAATAGCTTCATTTATCATAATCCTTGCTCTCGTAGTACGAGGCCTACCGTATAGCGTCGCAAGCAAAATCCTCCATGCGAATTGGCACCTCGGGATTTCTGGCGGCGTTCCATGGGGAACTGGTGCTGAAGAGACGATGGTTGCCAGGCGAAACAACCCGCAGGCAGGCGAATCGCCATATGTATACCAAATTCATCGACATTAAGGGAAAGAACTCATTTCGTCCAAAGTAAGTCGAAGTAGAGAAAAAGAATGATACGGGACCCGGGTAAACATACGGACCGGATATCCGGTGCGTACCAGAAAGGACCACAGCCCTTCCATCATCAGTCAAAGCGGCCTTAAGTTCAAAGAATATCCTCTTTCTACATGGCGATGGATTGGTTGGGTACATAGGAAAGAGGTCAGGTTAACGCTGTCGAAGCCATGTAAAACACCAGATAGAGCACTCATATAGAGTTGAATGACACAGACGAATAGTCTAAGTAAATCATTATATTACAACGAGTGTCTATAAACACAAAGCTGAATCCTGGTCATAATGCAAACTTATGGCTCTACGATGATATATTACAACGAAGTCATGATTATCGACTTGAAAACTAAAATAAACCAACGCCAAGGGGATCGGTATTACTACTTTCTGGCGTCTGGGGAGGTGTGCTCTCTCTCACTTTCGGTGTTTCAGCCAAGGTCAGTCTATTAAGATTCCCTTCGACACCGCGAGGAAGTGAGGAGTGTAAAGCAGGGGGGACAGTCGGGTCTGAGGGAAGAGGACTTGAAGGATTCAATGATTCTGAGGTCTCTGATTCTTTCAATGGAGACCCACGAATGGAACCCCAGGGGTTTTCGAATGGTGAGGGAAGGGCGAGTGAAGACGGGTTTGAACTTGGCATCGTCGACCAAGGATTGATCGTATTGGTACCCATCGATTGGCTTGGTTCCGGTTCTCCCCAAGCGTTAAGATTATCCCTCCCACGTAACTCCTCCGTCTTCGTATCATCCCCTCGGGGATCTTGGGCTAAGCCCACATAAGCCTCCTGTACCGCTGAGAATGCCGCGGATGCGTTTAATGAGAGCTTCCCCCATACAGATTTTACCCCGCTACTCCCAAAGAAATCCGGCGTTTTCGGTGTTAAACGATTTGAAGAAGAGGCAGGGGTCGTAGAGGAACTGGCGGGTTTCATGGAGAAGGCAGATGTGGACGCACCGAAGGGTTTGAAGCTATCCACCTGAGATGGAGGTCCAGGAAGTGGAAGTGATTCTGTTATGGGAGAAGAAGAAGAAGAAGACGATGGAATCGGTGATATGCTTCGTGGCACGACAGATATGCTTGTGGAACGAGACGGTGCCAAAGTGTGTGCAGGTGACTTGGATGGGGAGGGCGGCAGTGGAATGGAGGAAGGGGTATTAGACCTTTGGATTGGATTATCCTGGCTACTCTCGACAGTTGCATCTACCCCCAGCGCTTGTGCCGTGACCAGTCTGCCATTCATTTCTTCGTCTGTACGCCCATAAAGCTCATGCCAAAATCTGACGTCCCTAGGATTGGGAAAGAGAACACCCATGTCTGCTTTCGGACTTCGACTCATGGGGTCATCCAAAGACGGATCGTATGTGGCGTTCCGATTTTGCTCCAATTCGCTAGGTGAATTGAAGAAATCCCAAACACTGACTGTACGTTCGCAAGGTGGTGGCCCATCGCCATCTCCCATGCGACGCTCCCTCTCGCAATTGAAAAGGAAAGTTCCGAATTGGCATGAATAAAGGTGGTAGTAGAGCTGATGGAGGAATCGCTCGTTGAATTCAAAGCGTTCCGGAAACTGGCGCTGAATTTGTCTGACCGACTCCAAGAATTGATGGAACACCGGGCTCGTCTCTTTGATGTGATTCTGCGACGCAAATCGGTTTTGCATAGACGCCAAAAATGCTTGCGCTGCATCCGCGCCACTACTAGCATTCGTATTTTCAAGCGCTGAGACGAAGAATTTGTCCGAGGAGAGGTGCCCGCATCGATCCAAGAATTTATGTCCGTATGACAACCAGTCCTTTTCCACGAGTATTTCAAATCCACGTATGGTGCGATAGAAGGGATCCAGGCAGAGCTGAGCAAGCGAGGAGAGTTGCGAGGTGCGATCCCATCCATCGGAGCAATGAATCAAAACATGAGAGGAGCTAACGTGGACGTTTCGAGCGATCAGAGCTGTACCCTCCAATATGGCCGATATATGACGCAGCCAACCAGAACGACGAAGAGCTTGTCTATCCAAAACGGATATCCCCGAAACATCGCTTGAGAGATCGGTGCTGATACTCGCTAAAATAGTTTCCGCTTCACGCAATGCTTCTACGACTTTCGCCAGAGATTCTCGCATTGCGTGAATGTGATCGATTCCAAGATAGACCTTTTTTCCTTCTTTGTAATGGTCCATATTCTCTGTTCCAGCGCCCTTCGCCGTATTTGCCATTGCATTAGTTGTCGGACGTGCATCAATGATAAGGTTGGTTGTCATTGCACCATAAATTGGGGCCTTTGATGCCCGAGATTCAGGCGAATGGTGTGAGTGAAAGATTGCTTCGATTAGCTTCTCGTCCTGGACGGATCGATTCTGTGTGATTCCAACCATAGGCTGACTCGACCGAGTTATGCTTCCCTGCACCCATACCAAGTATAATGAGACACGATACAGGGAAAGAAGTCAGTTCTCTCACGTAATTCGACCAGTGAAGATAGCTGAGGACTGGTATTCGACATTTGCTCCTATACTTTGACGCATATTGGAGAGTAGTGTCACTGATCCTTGTTGGGACGACTAGTCTTGCGGGATACGTAGGGCAAAACTAGGTGTACTGAGGGTCATCTATATGTGATACCTGAAGAAACATTCACACTACCCACAGAGTAGTCCTTGTTGATGTCCGTGAATCTCCAAGCCTTGGATCGGGTCCCGACCCCCATGCGACCAAACTCTTCTCGCGAAGAATACAAAGACCACCCATCCGTTTGCGGAAACGGGGGTTTGGGGGTGTAGAAGAATGCGTACAGTTGCTGGACAGATGCTGATTGTTATCAGTAAGGGAGCCATGTGGAAAGAAGCAGGTTCGACGCACTTGCCACGGTGAGCTCTTTCACACTATCGAAAACATCAGTAGCATCAGACTCCCTCGCGAAAGACACCGTAAATGTTTCGAAAGTTCGTGAATTAAATGTCAAAGGGCACTGGCCCTGTATTGTCTGGGGGAGGCGCGTAACAAGTGATATCAGGGGATAGGGAACCTGAGATATAGTAAGTACGCAGTCAATAACAGTAGAATAATATCTCACCCAAAGCTCGCTCTCTTTGTCTTCATCATACTGAAAGATGAGGTGGTGAGCCGTAAGATGAATCGTGCCGGTCAAAGTAGATCCGGACTTGGTGCAAGTGACACGTTCAACCTGAACGAATTTGTCAGAGAAATATTATGAATATTTGTGCAGTGAGCCGTACCTTGGAAACACGTATCGAGTCCATATGAAACGCCTAATGTCGTGGTCGGAGGACGAGCGGCAGTGGTTTGCTGCGATTCATGTGCTTGGGCCATAGGGCTGCAGACAAACAAGGGCCCGGTCCGAGTTACCGTTCTCGTCCTTGGCTTTGAACTTCTACATGTCCGTGATTTTTTATGCTTTGACTGTGCGACTGGTAATCGCACTGTGTACCCGAACTTTCTTTCAGCCAGATGAATATTTTCAAGCCCTTGAACCAGCTCATAATATCGTATTTGGGTACGGGAATCTTACATGGGAATGGCTAAACCCACTCCCCATCCGAAGCATTCTGTATCCGGCTTTGAATGTACCCATTTACTGGGCGTTAAAGGTTACTGGAATACATGCAATTAGGCCCTGGGGTGATTTTCTTCTGGTATGCTGCTCATGACAGCTTGATTTCTCTATTTTATGAAATTGACTTAGATCACTGGGCCGCGTATCTTACACGGAACACTAGCGGCAGGCACCGACATCTGGATCTGCTCCCTGACTCGACGAACAATTGGGGACCGGTATGTATCTACTTCCGTAAGTTTTCCTTTCTTCGTTCTGCCTCCGTACTAATACACGTGCCAGTTGTTCTTGTCGCTCACTTCGTTCTTTCACGCCCTCTCACTCTCACGGTCGTTTTCGAATTCCCTTGAGACGTCCTTGACGACCATCGCCTTCTCATACTATCCTTGGGATGCCAGCACAAGATTAAGCCCCCAACTGATATACAACAGGTACTTCGAGACTATTGCAAATCATTTCTACATTCATATGGTCCAGATCGAAGATACGCAAAAGTCTCGCGTTTGCAGCTCTTGCTTGTGCCATCCGGCCGACGAACGCAGTGATTTGGATCTATCTATTTTCCAACTTGGTTTGGGCTCTTCGGGGCTATCGGCGGACTTTACTCCTCCTTCTTTGTGATGCTATTGCTATAGGGTAAGCTTCGTACACTGACTCTGAAACCTATTTTAACACCAAGAACCATAGAACGCTTGTTCTGACATCTGTCGTTGGGCTGGACTGCATATATTACGGAAATTTTACCTTTGCTCCAGTCAACTTCCTCATCACAAATCTGTCCGGCGTTGCCTTGTTCTATGGTGGAAATCCATGGCACTACTACCTATCTCAAGCCCTTCCGATACTTTGTACCACCGCATTACCTTTCGCCGTCCACAGCTTGTACAAGCAAGGGAGTGGAAGCAACACGGCTACGAGGACCATGTGGAAAATGGTGGCGTGGACGATAGGCGTCTATTCTTTCACAGGGCACAAAGAGTGGCGTTTCATCCATCCGTTACTTCCTATCCTTCACGTACTGGCTTCTCAGTCTTTGGTCGATCTATCCGCGACGACTGTAAGGACGAATCCCAAACCTCGTGCGTCAATTACTTCCTATTTTCCACCGGTTCGCAAAGAATTCCTCGCAATTCTCCTGGTCCCTATACCAATTGCGGCATACGTCGTATCGTTATATTGCAGTAGTCCAATCAGTGCCACATCCTACATCAGGGGTATACCTAGCAACGAGCTCCAAGGCGGGAGCATCGGAATTTTGATGCCTTGTCATTCTATGCCTGGTCAAGCGTTCATTCATCGCAAAGAGCTCGAGAACGGGGGAATGTGGGCCTTGGGTTGTGAGCCTCCTCTCGGGTAAGCAATTCGATGGGTGTATTGACTGTGACTAAACTGGGAACACAGACGACAAGATCTATCTACATATCGTGATCAAACAGACGTATTTTTTTCTTCGCCATACCAGTATTTGATAGAACGCTTTCCGCCTGCGGTTGATCCAACATTTCCTGTCTCTCCATTTCCCACTTCGCCTGCCGGCGCTTCAACCACCCATGTATACCCCTGGGTTCACGAGTGGCCCCGCCACCTAATCTTTTTTGGTGCTTTGCTGAGAGAAGAAGGCATAGAGGACCTATTCATTGGAAAGGGATATGCGGAGGTATGGCATCGAGGTCGATCTTGGGAAGGCGATGGTGATGAACGGAAAGGCGGTGTCCGTGTCTGGAAGTGGATGGGATAGTTCACAAAATAGTCAAAGAATTGATCAAGATGATTCGTTGGACCTTTTACGGGCTGATGAGAGTGGAATTTTTGCGAATGAATGGTTGAGGAACAGTGGGATGGCGCATGTCAAGCCTGTAACGGCGCTTTCCGGATGAAAACGTGAAGATCTGGTCTCAGAGGCGTGTTTTCAAAATCAGTTGGAATCGGATAGAGCATGTTCAACGCATTTTCCATGATAGTCCGTCGAGAAAATAACCCTCTGTTGAATGGGATTGAGATGAACAAACGAATAATAGATTTTAGTATTACCATGTACAAGATGAGTACCCTGGATTTCGCTGTGTCGAAGTCGAGGTCGTCCAACCACGGAGGGAATTTGTAAGTGGGAGTGCTGTGCAGACTGGAGTGTTGTGCTGGCTAGGTAAACGAGTGAGAGACGTCCTCTGATATTCTAGTCCGATAGAGAGTCAATACCATAGAGTTTACTCGACGCCTTGGTCGTTGCGGAAAGGGAAGAAAAGGCTTCATAGACTACGAAGGGAATATTTTATCGTTCGTCAGAAAGGGACTCAACCCGAAAAAGACGCATAAGCTATTACCAAAGAACGCACAGCGTTTAATGTCGGTGTCTGGTAGGAGGATTCCATTTTTATGTGTATGTGAGAGTAGATTAAGGAGGAGGGGTCTCCTCGTACAAGGGAGCAGGGGGTACAAGTTGTGGAACCCACGAGGGATTGAAATCCCGCTATAAAAACGAAAAAGTCGCGGAACCCAAGGAGGCGAAAGCCAATAATAGAGCACACCAAAATTGGACATACCAGTCAAAATGTATAGTAAGATGGGACAGCCTTTTCGCTGGCTTCTCGAGGTGTTGAGCATGGCCTTCAGTTTCCCTGAACGTCCCCGCACAACCCGGTGCGCACATTCCCAGCCATGTCTCTTCGATATCGAACTAATCAAAAGAACCTTAGCCCGTGATAGGACCGTCCGTTCATAATCAAGCGCTGAGAAAAAGTCACCACCTTCGATAATGATTAGTACACCGATTCGACTGTATATCCAGTGTCCTGCAATTACAGCGTCCTTTGATTATGATCGGTCGAGGCGGCAACGGAGGTTACACCCCCACAAAATACACAAAACACCTGAAGAAATTGAATAACCGGGAGGATGGGCTGTGGTCACGAGAAGGAGGGACCTGAGTACAAAACCAATCAAACCGACAATTGAGTGTATTACTTGTTGCGGTTAAATAAAGGCAGAAACCAAAAAAAGGGTTCTCAGAACGTTCTTGAAGGCCTGGTCCCGATTCAAAAGGGAAGCTGCGTGTGCCGTTTTGGAATTCTAGGGCAACCCGGTGGGGCCCTCTGTTGCAGTAGACCGTCATCAAGCACCAAGATGTATAACACCATTGAATATCGTCGACAAAGTTTATAGATCACTAAATGACGGTCAACTCGGATCGACCAGTTCATAGTAAGTAATTACTGAATCCGCCACCGCCGCGCCACAGAGATAGTAAATATTCCCGCAGGAGGACTAGCGACCGAGAGAAAACTTTGAAAGCCATAAGGTAGGGAAAGCCGTTTTCCCAGAACATGGACGCGTCGAACAAGACATTCTTCAGCGTCACGGTGATCGTTTGAAGTCGATATGATTTTGGCATCAAAATCCGAAGGCACTGTTAAGGCACAAATCAAACCATAAGGTATGCAATTGAAGACGCGACAATAAGGGGGCATTCTCCACATACCATCATGTGCTATATAAACGAGGCCAACTAACTAGATTCATGACCGTTTTGGAAACAGGTCAGTTGCGGAGATGAAAGCTAGCTCTCTGAGTTCAAATTCACATCACGAAAAATCTCTTCACTTAGATCTCGGTACGAAGAAACTCGTTTCTGGACTACACTGGGGCGCTAAACATTACAGATAAACAAGCAAAAAAAATTATAGATATAATTGTCTAGATACGTGACCTCTAAGCGTCTTCACAAAGAACTCCCCAATTCTCCCACTGCACTCGACCTTCTTGAATATCAACCAGTCTGCGCCAGAGCGCGCCTCCCACTGGTCCTAACCCTTTCTCGTGGGGTGGCAACGTCAAATCATCGCCTTCAAAGCCAATCCTGCCAGCGGGAGCCACAATAACTGCCGTTCCCACTCCGAACGCCTCCAGTAGCTTGCCTGCGTCACTCAACTTCTTCAGCTCGGACATAGTCACCTTTCTCTCCTGCGTATGGAGCTTAGGCAACCCGTTCAGATTTGTCCGGCCGTCATTGTGTGCTTTCATGAGCTCCAAAACGGACATGCGGGTCACTCCAGGAAGGATTGTACCGTCTAGCTCTGGGGTGGCGACGTCTACGCCGTCATCGTCGTCACGCTTGATGACAACAAAGAAGTTCATGGCGCCTGCTTCAGTGACGGCATCTCCAAGGAGCCATAGGATCTGATCGTAACCTCTCTTCGCCGCGATACGCTGGGGAAGGAATCCAGGAGCATAGTTTAATCCAAGCTTGTGGCCACCTGTGCCTCCTGGCCAGGCGCGCACGTTTTCGTTCACGGCGAGAAGAGAAAGTGGTTTCGGGCCTGTACGGAAGTAGGGTCCCGTAGGGGATACGATCACGTAGAGGAGTGCTTGATCGGAAGCGGCAACACCCAAAGCAGCGCGCGTTCCAATGATAGTAGGACGGATGTACAAGCTGTGTCCTTCGGCAGTGGGTATCCAACGCTTTTCAACCATAACTAGACGCTTTATCAATTCCAGGAGAGCGTCCGTGTTGAATGGCTGATCCACGAGCCCGAGTCAGTTGCAGATTTCATTGCCGACTTCAACGGGGGACTTACGGGTAAAGCAACACGTTCTGCAGACCTCGCAAGACGCGCCATATTTTTCTCTGGTCTAAACAAACGAGGCTTCCCATCTGGGCCCACGTAAGCCTGCGGTCGACGGTTAGCAAACCAGTACAGTTGTACGATCATGACGCACATACCTTCATTCCCTCGAAGAGATTTGTACAATACTGGAAGCAAGAGCTCATAGGATCCAGACTTAGAGGTGCATATGGTTTTATTTCGGGTGTGGACCATCCCGTTGAAGGCTCGAAACTGACAACCAACATATGGTCAGCGGTGACCTAATAGTAAGGATAAATGAGTATGACATTGATGCTAAAGTTGAAGAGAGGCTCACAGCTCCGAAAACCAACGACTCATTATCTGGTACAGGTTTCAGGGAATCGGCGAGCGTGACGGTGAGCTTTGATGCCTGGAAATCGAGTCAGAAATTCAAGCCGCTCACAAAACGTTCAGTAGCATGCGCACGTCAAGATCCGGAACGCTCGAAACACCGTCAAGAACGCAATTACCAACAGATTTCCAGAGGGACATTTCGTTTCGAGTGAAAAGTGAGTGGACGGGAGTGGGAAATTATCGTGGTGGGTGACAGAACGACGATCGCCAGGGAAAACTTTCTTCAAATTTTTTAATCTTATCATAGATGTATTTTTATCACATCAGCGATCGGACTTTCGGAGCGAACACATAATGTCATCGGGCGAAAACATGGAAGGACGTCTGCCTTAATCATCTCTATTGCAAAGCCTGAGTACTGCTACAGACTCCACATGCGAAGTCTGAGGGAACAGATCAAATCCTCGGAGGCTCTCCAGCACATACTTTTTCCCTCTCGAATCAAACTCCACTGCCCTCAAAAGCAGCCCGATATCTCTCGCCTGCGTATGGACATTACAGCTCACATATACCACCGTCTGCGGAAGGAAGCCAACCAGTTGATTGATAAAGTTCATATCTGTGCCCTTTCGAGGCGGGTCGATAACCACCGCTGTATGTTCCGGAGGAAATTCCTTGACGACATCAAAAATATTTGCCGCGTCACCTTTTCTGAATGAACATTTCGTCGAGGGGATGTTGTTGAGTCGCGCGTTACGCTTGGCGTACATGATCGAATCTGCAGAGAGTTCTATACCTGATACGACGTCGAAATAGGGCGCCAGAGTGAGGGCAAATAAGCCCGCTCCACAGTAAGTATCGATAAGATGAGTCGGCTTCGAGACAATGCCAGGGGGGAAGATGGCTTCACGAATGTATTGTGTGAAGGTGGGAAGAATGGAGTTGTTATTTTGGAAGAACGATCCCCCATTGAATTCGAAAAATGTGTTATCCACACGTTCTCGCACTGAAGCATTATTGTTTGTTATGCAGATCTTGGTGTTCATCGCATCGGCGAGCTCATCAGGCGTCAGAGATGAAGATAAGGGAAGAGGCACATCGGTGTTTAAAGACTCTCGCAATAGTAGGGTCGAGCCTTTCTTGAACGTAGAAAGAGTGCTGACAAAAAGGTTAGCTTAGATGCCCCACACGGAAGAGCAGATAACACACTCATGAATTTTCTTTCGTGCGATAGGTAACGTCTCGTTCAAAACGGGAGTGGCTATGGGGCATTCCTAAGAAGAAGGTCAATTACGAGTCCGTATATCGGGCATCCACTTACCTCGATGTCAACCACACGCGGTCTAGAGGCATCATTGAAGCCAATACAAAATGGATCGCCGGGAGTGCCATTCGATTTCAACTGGAAGTGCGGTGTAATTTTCGTCCGGTATCCATACTGCAACGGCGAGCCAATCGTCGGCAGAATTTCGGGCACCTCAGAATCAGGGAGTTCTATAGCAGCATAAGCTGCTATTTTGCAGTACGATGCGATCACTCACTTGAGTACTTTTTGTACGCGTTGAGCACGACGTTTCTTTTGAACTTCAGTTGGTTCTCATAAGAAACCATCTGTGCTAGGCTCAGAAGCAATACCAATGAAAGCGCGATTATAATTCTCACCTGACTCTGACACCCTCCGCACGTCCTGAAGTATTTGCACTTGACCAAGCTCTCATCCCTGATCTCCAAATTGGGTTCCACAACTTCCAAGAGGTCGCAAAGCGAGTGCAGTCTCTCATGGCGATGCACCTTGACACGAACTGTTTCGCCCGGGAAACAGAAGGGTATAACCAATACCCACGGCCGGCCTTTTGATTCGGGTGCGAGAGCCAATGAAGTTGCTACCATTCAAAAGTTCGGAATCAATAATCTGAACGAAGCGCGAGCCACGTACCATTGGAGCACATATGAACAACCTTCACCTCGAGCTCCTCGAATTTCTCGAATGGTGAGGAGAACTCTGTCTCCGATTCTATAGCCTGATCCACGACGTCCTTTCCCAGGAGTGCCACAATATCTTGCCATTGGACATCCTCTGGGGAGCAATGTTCTGGCATGGTTTTGCGTAACCTTCGCATCTTCTTATCGGCCTTTTTGCTGCTCTTCTTGTCAACGCGTACTTTTTTGGTTGGAGGTGGTCCAACAGCCGGCTCGTCTCCCAGTTCCTCGACAGTCCTAACGTGCCCTGCATGACTGTCGCTATCCATGGTTGTCACTGAAGTCATTGTAGCATTGTTCAAAGTCTCAACCTGGATCTCCTTCGCGACTTGAGTCGTCTCGATTGGAGTCTCTTTCGAGTATTCGACCTGAATCTCGACCGTCTCGAGCTCCTTCACTACTGTGGCCGGTTCAATAGTATTCGATGCCATCGTGTCCAGGGTTAAGAATTTGTGATGAGTTAAAGGCCCAATTTTCCCTGCTTCCGTAGGTGCTCGGCTAAATGTTGGCTTGAAGATTAAAGGCTCAGATTTGAGCTTTGCCCTTGTACTGGTGGTGTAGTAGCGGAATAGAGAGAGGCCTCGCCGGCGACAAAACATGCACAACGCACGGCACGACGAGAACGCAAAGGATAGAAACGAAGGTAGAAGGTGGGGTATGAATTTTTTGCCGACTTTGCCGCCCTCATCCTACCTATTTGGGAATGCACCACCTCTGATTGGTTCGCACTCAACTAGAAACTACGTACTGCATGGTTAGTTGGATTAGAGGGTATACATGGTGGTGGTAAACTGTAGTGTTAGGGTATAGCATGCGAAATGGTATCGTAAAAAGATCGAACGGTAATAAAAACTAGAAATGCGAATGAAAACAGAAGAGGAAAGAGACGACATTCTAAACGACTTTGGTGTGTTTCAAGACGCTACAAAAATTTCCCGTAAGAACATGCCGAAAACAAGGAAAGCAAGCCACTCACTAGTTCAGTGCTTCTTTGTCGACATCTGGATCCTTGCCATCGCCCACCATGATCTTGAGGCCCTTGCTCGGAACGCCATTATTTAGGACATGCATCCAACCAGGACCCGGAGGATATATCTCCGGTGTCGGAGGTCCGGTAACAACGAGGCATTTACCCTCAATAACCACGTCCAGATACACTAGTCGAGAATTTGCGTGGACTCCATGCGTCACATATCCATAGTCAATTAGCGCGACTGTAATTTCAGGAGTGAGAAACATATAGATATGCAAAGGTAGAACGCACGTACCCTTTATACCAATAGGTTCCGTGCCTCCAAATGTCACACACACGCGTATCTTCTGCCCGTAATGTATCTGCTTCGGCATCCGGTCAATGGTCGGTCTGGACATATCCATGTAAGGTGGGTTGAGCCACTCTGCCCTGTACTCCGTCCCATACTTCACATCACTACGGTCCAGGTTTGGATTGCTTCCTGCGATCATGACACTACCGGACGGCGTCAATGTAGCCACACTATGATACAACCGCGCAATGTCACTTGTAACGCCAGTAGATGAAAACCGCTTGCCAGATTCGGCGGTGGGATCATATATGATGGATTCGAAGACTGGGTGATCAGCGTTGGAAGCTCCGACTTGGTCCTTAGTGTTGCCGTAGCCGGCTATCCCAGAACCAGCGCCGTTGACAATGACAACCTGACCGGTAGGAAGAAGCACAGCGTCTGCCATAGTTCGAGCTTGAGGCATAGTTTCGCCTTGCCAACCTTTACTGATCCCTTCGTCCGTAAGAAGCATCCGGAAGCACAGCGAAGAGGCAGGATCTTGCGAGGAGATGTCGTACGCAGCCTTCTGATCATCGACGGTGGACCCACCGCACAGAAGAATCTCCGGCGCATAGTCATTCTCACTTGACAAAGGAAGAAGCAAGCCAGTGCCAGTCATGGGATAGGTAACTCGAACGCCGTTAGGAATCTGAGGAAGCCTCCGTTCCGTGTTGGTCTTCCAGTCGTAAATCATGGCGTCACAATTAGCTGCGATGAAGACTGTGCCGTCCGGGAGTGAAAACGCGATAGGAAATAAGTTGGAATTGAGAGTGTCGACAAGGAACGGGGAATGAATCGGCATGCCCTTCGACCCGTGTATCGATTTGGGAGGCCAAAACTCATAGGTGGGATTGTTCACGGTAGCGTTATTGATCCATCCACCTTTTTTCGAGCCTCCGATTATCATGGCGGATCCATCCGAAATGCGAATAACAGTATTGTACCATCGAGGACTAGCCATTCGAAACTTGGAATGATCCTCGTATATATCGCATTTATCGACGGACTCGTGATCACAAGGGTCGAAAAGACGGATAGCTTGCAGTCCATTGGTATCGCCAAAATCGGCGGCAGAAGTGCGATCCACAACAACTGGATTACCGCCGACGTTGATCAGTTGCCCATTACGAAGGAAGGTGCCACCTGCGCAGAAAGAATTCGACTTCAAGCGGAGAGGTTTGAGAGAGTGATTATCGAGATTGTATAGTGCGCCCCAAGCGGGGTGGCCATCGACATCGAGAAGATTGTGTTCGACTTTGTCGATGATGATCGCGTGCGTATTAGAAATTACCGCTAGCTGCATAGCATTAACTCCGGTCTCGCCCTTTTGAATAAGTTTCCAGGGTGGATTGTCTGGTGCCTCTGCCATCAAGTTGAGAAAAGATGAAGTTGCGGGAAGACTATGCTGTACAGGTGGTGTAGCCGACAACGACGATAGTGATTGTTGAGTAACGACGAAGGCGTCGATATCCATAACAGAACGAGAACCGGGATGAAGCTCTTGGTCGGTATTCTTGATCTTCAGGACGTGCTTCCCAGGCTTGAGACCGGATACACTAAATATCCTTTGACCCTTCCTTGACACAGAGCTCCAAGAATCGACCTGTTGCACTATTATTCCATCCAGGTAGACATAGTGGGCGCCGTGATATCTGCCAATATTCCCAAACCATTCGATTCCGGTACCAGTGAACGAAAATGTGACTTCGGCGTGTTTGTCATTCGTTGTTCGGGTAGACCCTCGATAATGGTCGCCGTGATAGGACTCCGTCCAGTGTCCGCGGTAGAGAACCAACGAAGATGAAGAATCGTAAGCTTTCGAGCCGGGCGGGATGTAGAAAGGCGTGAAAGCAGTGATATCAGTTGACCCTGGCGTGGTATGCCCATTCCAAGCAGGGTCAGCCGCTAGAGTGCAAGTCAAGAACGCCAAAGAGAAAGATATCGCGTAGACGAGATATCGAGATAGAGCCATCCGATATTATGAAAACAGATGCACGAGTAGATGGTGGTAGTAAGGAAGTAAGAGGCTTGAACTTGAAAGTTGAAGATCGCGGCGCGTGTTGGGATCTGGGTCCCGTGATGCGTCATTTGTTTGTGTCCAACACCGAAGCCAAGCTGTCCATTTTTTTCCATCAGGGCACGTTGAAAGGACTAGAACACATTCAACCAAAACGCTCGCTTGCAATGGTCGCAACTCACGCTCAACAACCTTCCTCATCTACCTCGACTGCACCCAAAAAGAACCGGCGAAAATTAGGCAGAAAAACGTCCAAAAATGCAGATGCCGACCAGGATATGCCCGACGCTCAGCCCGTCCTAGGCGCAGGGGATGACGACGAGCTGATGATTGACGTCGACTCCGCTACGATACCCCAACCCACAGCAGCACCAACGTTTGAGCCATTACCTGCCAATGCCGATAGAACGATACTCAAGTCGGAAACGAGGCGGATACCTATACCACCACACCGGATGACGCCTCTTAAAAAGGACTGGGTATTGATATTCGGGCCTCTTACAGAGATTCTGGGGCTACAAGTACGGATGAACGTCCAACGTAGATGTGTCGAGGCACGAGTGAGTTTGGTCCGGTTTTCTATCGAATACTCCTTCATCCCGACTACAGACGTCAAAACATACCAAAGATATCGGCGCGATACAGAAAGGCGCTGACTTCATCAAAGCCTACGCGCTAGGATTTGATGTTAATGTACGGGTATTCACCATCCTCACCATTCGTCATTCTGATGCGTCTGTAGGATGCCATCGCTCTTCTTCGTCTTGATGATCTCTACCTTGACTCGTTTGAGATTAAGGACGTGAAAACGTTACACGGAGACCATCTCTCACGAGCCATTGGTGAGAATTTTGCCCAATCACAATTCTACTTCACTCATCTTTCCATCCTGCAGGCCGAATCGCGGGTCAAGACGGCAAAACAAAATTCACAATCGAAAACGCTAGCAGAACACGCATAGTTCTAGCAGACACGTACGTATTGTCTCTCCGTACTTTTGGTCAAACTCAACTCATTCGTATCTGGTAGAAAAATACACATCATGGGTTCCTTCCAAAATATCAAAGTTGCTCGGGACGCTATCGTCTCGCTTATTCTGGGATCTCCACCCGGAAAGGTGTATGCTGGCTTGAGGACGGTTAGCAGCCGCATGCGACAACGAGCACTGTGATCATATCCATACATCATGCATGTATACTACACTAGTTAGAGCTGTATGGCTATTTACCTTCCTCGTAATGTAATATAGGATACACTGGAAACAACATGACCATTCGCGGATATCTCACATTCGGGATTGCGTGTACAAAATATCTAGAACCGTGTTGGCACCAACACTGGGACTCGCGGTCCAAGTGCCTTGAACATCTCATAAAATTTTTCTGGCGAAAATGTTCCTTGCTGGGTGGACAATGACAGCGCCGATGAGCATAGACATTATTCTCCACGTCTGCTGTCACGATTAAATCTTTTACGAGTAGCCGAAATCATGCCTAACTCAAAAGATACCATTGAAGCGCGCAGTATGAGCATAGATAAAGCATGGATGCACAAATCATACAATCCGACGTCTATGCCTTCTTCGCCAGAGCCTTCCTGACGAGATCCCGTCTCTGCTTCTTCAACAGCTGCACCTCGAACCGTCCAAAGTCATTGAGCTTCCGCCTCTGCTCGAGCGCTGCCCGCTTCGTCGCCCACTTGCTGCTCTCCCACTTGGCGATGGTAGCTTCCTTCTCGAGCTGCTTTTTGATGACACCTGATCCTGCACCGCGGGGGAGTTTGGTGAGTTTGTGGGGCGTTAGGGTGAGGTGCTTGTAGGGGAAAGCCTGGCGGGGAACGGAGGTGGTAGGGCCGTCGATTATTGCCTAGATACGTGTCATATGAGCATTGTGATCAAGTTCGAGAAGGAAAGACGACGCACCCGGTTGTGGTCAATTATTTCAGCAATGATTGCAACCTGGCCGGCGCTGGGGCCAGATTTGAGTAGGACCACTAGCAGGATCGTCAAAAATGCGTTTGTAATACAAAACTGTTGAACGCACCACGGCCCACCTCGACGAAACGCTTGAAGTTGGATTCCTGGATACAGAATATCAGCAAATGCACTCCTCTGCCAAACGTCATCCAAGTTGGAATCCTTCAATCCATCCTCTTCCACTTCGTTTTTCCGCCCAAAGTGACATAGTCTGGCATAAGAGCATGAAAGGATGCCTCACTCACCGACATGACGGATAGTTTTGGGTCTTGATGATGTCGACGGCGACGGCGAGATTTTTCGTTGGCGTTGAGGAGGGTGGGAACAAAGTATTTGGACGTGCTTGGATTGCCGGAGAGTCGGGCCGGACTCCGGCTTTACAGTGCAATTCGCGCTTCCTCTGCCCTACTACTATCTACTGCCATGACATCTGCCAGACATCTAGCTGAGGGTGGCCCTGAAGGTTGAACGACCTCTTCAGTCTGTATTTTTATAATCTACTGACCCGTATCCAGCTCTTCGTGCTCTCTTCAACGCCATCGAACCCGGCGCCGACAAAAACCTCTCCCCAGAGGCCCTTCAGCGTCTGTCTGAGAAACTAACTGAGTTCTCAGGAGCTGTGGATGCTTCAAAAGATACCTTGAATGCAAACAGTGGGGGTGAGGTATGTTCACGCTGGATAGAGCGATATAGCTGCTAATGAACAGTTGTACAGCCGCATCTCAATGAAGAAGGCCTCCCAATTATCGATATCAACGAGCCTGATCTCGAGATTGGATCATCTTCGAATATGCCATTAGCCGAACCCGATTTCATTCCACTATCCTCACTCTCTCCTGGAGAACTGGAAATCCGGAAACGCGAACGGGATCGGATATTGGATATGCTGGAGACGGAGGAGGAGAGTTTGGAACGAAAAACAAAGGAGGTAGCAACAGAACGGAGACGCGAGGCTCTTCAGAACATGAAGGAAGTCAGCCGTGAAGGGGTTAAGGATTTTGCCCAAACGCGAGAAATGCAGAAGAAGATGGGGAAAGCGCTGCTGCGTAACATGGCCGAAGCCAGAGAGAAGGAAGCAAAAGAGAAGGTGGAGAGAGAGGCGGAAGATTTGAAGAAGGAAAAGGCGAAGGCGAAGAAAGGACCTCAAAAGACGGTTACGTTTGCTGAACCCGAGAAGGAGGAAGACGAGGAGGAGGCAGCGGAACCGATGCATAAATGGGGCGACGTGGCTCAAGGAAGACTGACCTCGGCCAAACGACCCACACTGCTCTCGAAATTGAACGACAGCACTCTCCCCATGAAGATGTCAGTGGTCGAGCGAGCGCCCGGCCAGTCAAACCCACCTCCAGAGCCGCCCCAAATTCTGGCTGACTCTGATGACGAATCTGAGCCTCCACTATCTGAAGGCGGGTCGTCATCGGATAATCCTTCTGATGGAGACGAAGAAGTGGAAGAAGGTTTCGATATGGATTATGCCCTGCACCAACGCGAAATTGCCTTGGAGTACCACAAGAAACGACAGACCATTGGCCGCGACGTCTCTCTTGCCATGCGGTCACACACACACGAAGAAGACGAGGATGTGAGGCAGATTCTGTCGTGTTACCATTGCTCATTGAAATTATAATATTTAGCAGGAACAACAAAGTAGTTCTGCACCCAGGAAGAAAACACCATTATCACATTTCAAGTCTGAACGACTCGCATCCTCCTACGGTGCTTCTTCCCCTTCATCATCATCTTCCCCTGCGTCTCAGTCGCTTGGCGCTGCCGTCCTCCCTGTGTCAGGTACAGAGACCCTACGCAACGCCGTTCGCTTGGGAAAACTCGACTCAGACAACCGGCTCGTGGGAGGAGCGGAGAGCGACAGCGAGGGAGACAACGAGGCAGTCCAGGAAATCATCCGGCTCCTTGAGAAGGGCGAAGCGTACAATGCCGGACCGAGCAAGACCCAAGGTAGCAGTACGAAAGGCTCCATCCTCCCCGAAAACCTGCCCCCACTACCAGCAAAAACGAAACCGTCAAAGTTCAAGGCTGCGCGATCGCAGGCTGGGAGGCCGGCTACGCCTTCGTCTCAGAGTGATCCATCCACGCCTGTATCGAAGGCACAGAGGTCGTCACCCAAGCTCCCACCTGCCGCTACAAATGTTTTTCCCTCCACGGTCACGGACTCGCCGTCTTTCCCTGCAGGAGACGTGATGTCCATGATTGTCGAATCGCCTTCTTTCCCACAGCCTCAAACAGCACCGACATCACGTCCCACAGTGATGTCGTCTGCAGTAAGGGAGTCATCTCAGCCTCAGAGGAGAGAGCCATCTCGTCCTCAAAGGCCGCCTATTGTAGTGCCTGTGTCTTCTATGGTGAAAGAAGCCAATCCATCGGGAAATCAACCGGTTGGAGAACGCAAACCCCCCAAGAAAGTATCGAGATTCATGGCGGAGAGATCGTAGTTTTCTTTGGCATTATTTACTGTTTGTAACCACGCACAGCCTTGAGATTCATTATTTTCCGGCTTATGATATGGGCACTTAAGTACCGGTTTGCCCACTAATGAAAACGAGCTATGTATCAGAACAGGGGTATATGACTTTTCGGGGTTTGATTCGACATGCTGTCGTAGACTAAGATACAAATGCAAGTGTGATATTGAACATTGGAGCAATAGATGCGAGAGTTGTAAAGTGAAGTATAAAGAGAGCCTTGGCGATGAATTCGTACGTGATCTACGGGTCGCCACGGGTGTTTGAGGGGAATAACCCATTGTTTCAAAGTTGAAAAGATGTCGAATGTCTATATGCTACCACCGCTTAGCCATGTCCTCGAGTTCCGAAACGACTTCAGACATGGTTGGACGTTTCTCGTGTTCGTGGGCCCACATGCGTTCGATGAGATCGACGACATCAGGACACCACTGTTTTCGAAGACCGGATATCGAAGGACTACATTGAGTGCATCGTCAGCTAAAGACCTAACAAAGCAACATCGTAAAACATACCGTTGACGTTTTGTTCCTACGATCTCGTAGATTGCATGTTCGTTCATGCCCTAAGTGATACATTCAGTATAGGTATAAACCGTGTAGATGAAAGCGATGAGTACCTCCCAAGGGAACTTCTTGGCCGGTTGATGCCATTGGAGCATCTCCCAATACACCATAGCACAAGAAAAGACGTCGACTTTATGATTGTACTTGGGATGGGCATGCCATAGCTCTGGAGCCTGCCAATTGACCGTGCCGACTAGGCTCCGAACCATAGATCGAGTAGATTGCTTGACCTTGGCCAGACCAAAGTCGGCGATTTTAGCAATCCCTTTCGATGTGATGAGAATGTTCGAAGATTTGCAGTCCCGATGAATGACAGACGGCTTTCTGAGATGGAGATACTCTAGACCCCGTGCGATGTCTAACATCATAACCAACTAACAGACATATTCAACGCCTGGGCTAAATATGAGAATAACATAGCACTCACAACTTTATGCAAGGAGGGTGGATGGACGTTACGAATATAATCAAATAGATCACCGTTCGAACAAAGCTCGCTGATCATCATAACCGGAACTTCTTTGGTATTCTCGGGAACGCTGACACCAAGCTGTCGATAGAAATCAATATATGATGCACAGTAACGTGACACATAACATACGAAACGAACTATGTTCGGATGGTCAAAGCCTCCAAGCAATTTCAGTTCCTTGATATCCACTAGCACAAGATCAGTACATCACAGTAAACCCAGAGCTGGCAACTTACTGGTAGTGAGCTGTCCTCGGAATTCTGATATAGCGATTCTCCTACCCTTGAATTTGCCTATGAAAACATCCTTGAACCCGCCGCTGCCAATCTTCTCCAATTTCTGTAGCCTTTCAGGAGGAATCTCCCGGTCCTCCAAGCCGAGTGTACCAAGGTCCAACTCCAGTTCGGGCTCTTGGGACACCTGCGGAGTACGCGGCTCGTCTGTATGGACACGCTCAGAGCGAAGGAGAATGGGCGAGGAGACGGTGTCAGAACTATTGAGCCTACGTCGCCGCCGCTTGATGGTGGACGGTGGGCGTACGGTACCAGAGGAAGACCTCGATGAGATCGCTTGTTTGTCCCGCCATTGGAGGAGCGCTTCTGCAAGCTGAGGTTTAGTGCCTACAGGCTCCAAGTCGCGGACTTCACATAGGCGAACGAGGTCGTTTCTCCGTAAACGGACAAGGGTCTTTGTTGTAGCAACGGTAAGATCGACTAAGAAGCAAGTTAGAACTCGTCGTGTAGGATGTCATAACAAGAGGAATACCGTCATCATCTTCCTCATCGCCGTCCTCGCCGCCCTCCGATTCTCCCTCTTCTTCATCGGTATCGCCTTCAGCATCTATATCGATGTCTTCGACTTCAACGTCCTGATCCTCATTATCTTCTACCAAAGAATCAACATCCATGTCCTCCTCTTCCTCGTCCTCTTCCTCTTCCTCGCCTACAATCTTCCCATTGCGTAATCTTCGGGGCTCAACAGCAATGGTGACTTCATCGTCATCTTCACCTTCGGCATCCTCCTCTCCTTCCTCCTCAGCACCCGATTCTTCATCAGCATCTTCTTCCGCCTCATCAATATCCTCTTCTCCCTCAGCGTCGTCCTCGTCCTCGTCGTCTCCATCGCTAGCAGTACCCTCTCGTCCAGGTCTAGAGCGAAGTCGACGCCGTAGAGGCGTCCTTCGTCTATAAGATGGTGCGGGTGAGGGAGAGGCGATGGAGATGAGCTCATCCACTTCTTCCGTCTCTACATCATCATCATCGCTCACACTGATATCTGGGATTGCGTTCTCCTCCTCCTCCTCCTCCTCCTCCTCCTCCTCCTCTTCTTCCTCCTCATCCGCTTCCTCAGTTTCGGACTCTTTTAGACTTGTGATCCGTCCCTTCGCCTGGCGCATAGGAGTCACTCTCCGTGCATCCTGGGTTCCTGCATCTTTCTCACGCTCCCTCTCCTTGTCCCTGCTTCTCAACCGACGAGGACTAGGTTCAGGGCGGGTGCTCAAACAAGCTTCTAGTTCCTCTAGTTCAGTTAGATCGCTTTCTTCTTCCAATGACGTATGGGACTTGAGCGGTTGTGATGGCTGGGCATCGAATTCAACCTGCTTGCCCTTCCCTTTACTTGACCTTTGAGTCCGGACTGGCGCTGGTATTGAGGCCGAAGCTTGCGGTGCTGCTTCGGTGGAAACTTTTCGTGAGCGCAGACGAGTCACGGGAGGGGTCTGCACAGACGAGGACGTAGACGCAAGCGGCGATGAACGAGTTGAGGCAGTGCGCCTACTAATAGACTGTCAGAGAGGCTGTAAAAAAAGTTTATGATCTTCTCACCGAGTTGGATTACTTCCGGAAGATCCACCACTACCTTTTCTAGAGTTTCTTCTGTACGTATGCGACGCTGCAGTGTTAACTGCCACGTCCCCGTGAAAAGTTCCCATAGACAAACTTCTACCTTTGAGGGGTCTGCCTCGACTCTTTCCTAAGTCGTTTGTCGTAGCGCGGCGACGAAGATTCCCGATGGGGACATAAGGTAGTCCCCGGGCATCATCCCTTTCATTTTCAGCGACATTGCCCTCATCGGATGAATAGTCGCTTGAATTGCCTTGCCCGGGAGGAGAGGATGGAGGTAACGATGCAATGTCATCTCGAGCCGCAATGATAGCGTCGACAATATCCGATTTGGTTAGTTGTTCTGCATCTTCAGATAGGCCAGTGAGGGCATATAACCGCACGAGTTCGTCTTTGCGAAGGCGAAGTAGTTGGTTAGGTGGTGCAGAATTGATAAGGTGGTCATCGGCTAAACAGATCAAAATGAGTCTACGGCCTTCTTGGCTAACAGATACAGCACACATACTGGACTCCTCACTCTCTTCGTCGACTTCATCAATTTGCTCTTCTTCGCCGCTTTCGGAATCTGAATTACGTGATATGGACCATGGGGCGGCGCTGTCGATATCCATAGAGCTAGCATCGCTCTCATCGCTGATAAACTCCCTTCGACGTTCATAGCTACTCCTGAGCCTCTTCAGCACTCCCGAGCCACGCGTCGGACGACCGCTGTTTTGCGCGTTTTCATTGCTACCCGCGACGCGTTTCCGTTTCGAACCAACACAAGGGTCTGCTTGTCTCCCGATATGCATTTCTAGAGCGCCCTTCTGATTCGTGTATACACGAGAAGGGAGGCGGCGAAGATTGGACTGCAAAGGAACCAAAACAGGACGTGACTCTGTGGATGATGTCGAACCACGCAATGGCCTATGACCGACGGATGTGTCCAAATGCAAATTGTTGTTTCGCCTCCGGGAGCTGGGAGAAGGTCGCAGAGGGTACTTTTTGCGCGCCAGAGGGGGTGAACTTGCCGAGGACGAGTTCACTGTCTGAGGCGACGGACGACGGTGGGCCATAACAAGAACCGACGACCATGCAAAGCGACAGCTTGGACTGCTCGGCGCAAGCTCCACTGACTAGAACGGGGGAACAAAGGGCAAAATAGCGCGCAGAATGTCGTCGACAACAACGAGTCGGTGGCAGGCGAACAACATGCACAAACAGAGTTGTCCAAACTGTCCACGTGACAATCGGGCAACCGTCGGCAATTTCCATTCTCAGACTTAACGGCGGTCCGTGTCGTTCAATGCTGCGCTGACCTCAAGAGCACTTGAATCTCTTCTTTGACTGTAATTTGACATACCAACGTTAGGATACCCCTTGACTGTGCATCCGAAAATGGGCATTATACTCCTGAACAACGGATAATGGACAATAAACTGTTGCTTCTTGGTTGCTTTTCACAGTACCTTGCTAATTTTTCGAATTCAAAAAATTACTTCGAACTTCGAACTATATCTTCTGCCTTCCTCCCATCCTCCTTCCCTCCATCCTCTCTCCAGCTCTCTATATGATCCTCAAATTCTCTAACCCCGATTTTTTCCAAAGTCCCTTGGTCGACGTTGACACCGGGGAGTTGGTTTACACCATCACGACGGTGCATGACACTGCAGATCAAGAAAAGCTTAGGGTTCTCTTGAACGATCCCCTGGGAAAAACACTCTCAAAAATTATTTGGACGAAACCCGATCCTTTGATGTTATTCAACTTCCAACGGCTGAATAACGTTCCGGCAGTTATCGACCAGGACGGCGTTCAAGAGATAGGAGTAGCCTTTGAGTGAGTGGCATTCACAGCTTTTCGCCTGCGTTCACCGACCATAAATTTCCAGAAACGGCTTGATTCCTATCTGCACTCGATTTGATACCGAATACCTTTGGAACGTTGGGGTGGACTCTCTGACGGTAGGCACCTTGTGTTCCGATCATGATACGGCACCATAGCATGTTCTTCACAGCTTTATGATGTCGATTCGGATACGACGAAAGGACAGTTCCATTTCAACTGCTCCTACCGCCCGGACGCTCCCAAGAGGTTCACCCCTGCAATAGGACCGTTAGGGCACCAGTACCTAGAATTTCGGTCTCATGATCTCGCCCATGACACTGAAATCATATGTGCGTCCTGAGTTTCTTGGACGATGTGACCCAAATGTACTTACTGCGCTGTCTAGTAACGTTCTTGCTCCTTGAAGTCTACCGCAGAGGAGTGTTCCACATTTCTTGGCCGATATTCACCTTCAAAAACAGGGAGAGTATACATCTGAAGAAGAAAATGGACGCCTGGAGGTCTCGTAACAAATGGCGCCGCACATGAACCTTCCTGGATCTCGTCTTTTACTGTGTCTGTCGGCCTCGAGGAAAGTCTATGACCACGATATTATGCGTAGATACCTTCGAAGTATTCCCCCGCTCTCCTTCTCAGAGTTAATAAGTTCAGACTCGGGTCAAACCCCCGGGGTAGTATTTGCCATCGTAGGCATACTTGGACAAAATACGCAGCCGAACAATAATATTTATCACGGTATGGATACATTCAGGGAATTTCACAGGATTGAATGGAACTATGAAGACGACGGAGATAAGCTAGCACACCTATTTGAAACAGCCTGATTCGATGGATAGATAAACACAGATACAAACGAACCGGTCTTTTGAGGAGAGAATAAGCACATAGAACACAGCGAGCAAAGTAGTCATACCGAGATATATTGAAAACCCATTCACTCGATATATCTGTATCCAACACGGGAGCATGCAAGCCAGAACTCCTTTCCCCCCTCTTCACACCAACCGATTGGACCAAGGTCGCACTCGGCGCATGAAAGCAGTTTAATCTTCTTTCCTGAAGAGAGAAATAATCAAATGAGTGACTTTTTTTTGGCTTGGACCGCTCACCATTGGGAGAGAGCGGTACAGAATCAACAGTCTTTGAGAATCCGATATTATCGAACTCCATCGGCGTCGGGCCAACGAGCCACCACGATGATTTCTCAGGAGCTTCCGGGATCGGGAGCATCAAAGGGTGTAACTCCAAATGACTGGGTTGCATCTATAAACTGGTCGGTAAATTTCAAGGATGCAGAAGTCGATTCCACTGACCTGGACAGCTTCTCGCTCTTCAAGACGAGCCACTCCTTCCCTCAGGATGATACTGCGACATTTGTCCCTAGGGCATACAAGCTGGTATTTGTTTGTCAACATATCTGGATAATCGCCGATAGCGTAGTGCTTGTGCGAAACATCAGCAACGCCATTCTCAAACGTCGTGAACAGCCTAAGTGGCGGCGTTGGTCGAGTCGGGCTGCACCCACGCAGAGCTGCCAATACAGCCGGAGAAAGATCTTGGTCGGATGTATCTATAGGTTCGAAGGGCGTCATAATTGGCTGATCATGAGAGTCAGACATGGTAGATGCTGGCGATAAGTGTTGGTGAAGGGCGCAGTACAGGCACAAATCCGGCAATTGCTTCCGTTGACGATGCTGTCAGTGTGACAGACGCGTGACAGGCGCGTCGTTCTCCTCCACCATGGCGTCTGCGACCTCCTTCATACCCAACGGCCTTTTGAGCTTGTCAAGCGCGACAAATATTCTCACCGATGAAAACGAGGCTCCAATTGCGGGACCTTCGTCTCTGCGAGTTCCTGCTCTAACCGCGTTCGCCACATCGACGGTGGAGGCGTCGCTGCCAGCTACGGAATCGAGTGCGGAAGGAGAGTTGGTTAGTGGTATTGATGCCTTAAAGGATATGGAGTCTTTCTTAGACGTTATTGGGGCAGGTGTGTTATCATTACAGACTATTTCTCCCCAGCTGTCTAATCCTGTACAGACGCAAGTACACCACCAGCATTAGAGACGCCAATGTTCCAGTCTAATGGACTTCTGTCTTCTAACCACAGTGAAAGCTTGCTATCAGGTGTGTTGTAGTCTCTATTCCTTTCGTTTTGCTAAAGAGTATCAGACCCATTCATCTCGACTGGACTTCTATCTGGCAGCTTGAACTCACAAGGTGCGGTTTATGTCTTGCACGCGTTTAAAAAACCCTCTCAATTCTGGCAATAAAGACGATGATCTACCGCAACTCCCCAAAGCTTCCGGCGTTCACCACACACATTCGAAAAGCACAGCGCCTTTTCCTCATTTCGAACAGTCCACGTCCAAATTCACTCTGAAGGCAAGAACGTTTGATGGTCGGACCGTCTTTATTAGGCGCAAACACAAACCTTCTCGGGACACGTCAGTAAGTGGCCAAACATTTTGCCCTGTATTTTACTGATCACATTGTCAGAAAACGACGACTTTGTCCGCCAAAGGAATCGGTAACTTGCTTGATGTGCCCATACACCGACTTCTCGATAATCTTTCCAGGGAGAAAGCGATAGAACTCAGCGAGCGGTGAGTGTACCAATCGGAACGACTAGAAGCGTCTGAATAGCTCATCTTTCAAAGTCAACGACCCTCACACTCGAGTCACGCAACCGAGCACACGCTATGGGTAGACCGTTATCGACCTCAGCGATTCACAGACCTCATGGGCAACGAACGCGTGGCCAGGGAGATATTATCCTGGGTGAAGCAGTGGGATTGGTGTGTATTTGGAAAGAGCAAGGGAAAGAAACGCGCACGAGATGGAGACGAGAATGTCGATTTTGAGGACGAGTATCATCGTCCCAAAGAGAAGGTTTGCTGCAAGCCTTCGCTTATAACCATGTCTTGACACATATCACAGATCCTGTTGTTATCCGGTCCTCCAGGATTAGGGAAAACCACAATGGCCCATGTTATTGCCCGTCAAGCTGGATATGAAGTCGTGGAAATCAATGCTAGGTACGACAGCCTAACTGACTCATACAGCCTTCTTAGTTTGGATGTAATTTAGTGACGCTCGTTCCGGACAAATTGTCGACGATCGAATACGACCTACCCTTGAATCTGGTTCCACTGTCGGCAGTTCAAAACCAGTACTGGTCGTCATTGATGAGATTGACGGGGCCACGGGTGCGGGAGAGAATGTCAGGGTTCTTCTTTGTGACCAGATTGATGTCCATCTAAAGCCTCTCTGCAGACATCGAGCTTCATCTACAAACTTATTCAATTGGCTTTTGATAAACCACGGAAAAAAGGTGGGAGGGTCCACTTGTCACTATTGCTTTAGCTAACCTTCTAGCTAGCGCGCGCAGGACAACAGCGGGATCCAAATGCCAAACGGCCTATATTGCGCCCAATCATATGTATCTGCAACGACATCAATGCATCCTCGCTTGCGAAACTGCGGCCGCATGCCTACCAGATTAGACTGCAAAAACCTGCAGATGTACACACCGTAAAGCGACTTCGGCAGGTTTGTGAGCTTGAAGGACTTCAGGCTGATACCCGAGCCCTTTCTGCTCTTGTAGGGATTGCTAGAGGTGACCTAAGAGGATGCATCAATACTCTTCAGGTGCGTAGACGGCATTGCAGATACAATGACACTAACATCTTCATAGTTCATCAAATCCCGCAGGGAAGCTGTAACAGAGGATATCATTCGCAAAGCTACCGTTGGGATGAAGGAAGCAGAGATGTCGGTCATCTCTACCCTAAACGATCTTTTCAGTCCCTTGTCGAAAAGACGCGTAAAGGAGCTGGGCATGGGAGATGAAGAGGAATCTCGTTACGTTGGACGCCTGAGTCGTGTCGTTGACTCCTGTGGCAAGGACTCCAGTATTGCCATCGGTAAAGGTTTACTAATCATTTCATGAATGATTGGACTTATGCCGACATACAGGCTGTTTTTCTCACTACGCCAATCTTCGACAGCATGATGCCGACTTCTCGCGGTATCAAAAAGCCAATGAATGGCTGATGACTTTCGACTGTTTCTCCTCGGCGATGTACACAGAAGGAGAATTTGCGCTGAGCCAGTATTTGCCGTACACTCTCGTTCCGTTCTATCCCTTGTTTCAAGAACGAGGCGGTCCGCGAGTGGAAAGGGATCAATCAGATTGGGAGGTGCGCCAACTATCAGATGTTCAGTTGGTCCTGTTCATGTTAATCTGTGAAACCAGAATGTACAAACCACCAAAGCTAATGAGGAGATTTACAAGTCTTTAGGACGTGGTCTACACACAGCCAGCACTCATCTTGGAGGAGATTTCCGCCATCTTGTTCACACACCTATTATGCAATTAGAATTTGCTCCTCTTTTAAACAGGATTATATCTCCGCCTTTGCGTCCAGTAAGTTTGCATTTTTTGATATTGCAAGCTCAATTTAACAGTCACCGTCAGATTAACTCTCAAATCATCAAGCCCGACGAGCGAGCACTACTATCGCGACTCGTTCGGATTATGACGAGGCTGGAACTGCGCTTCGTGCAAGAACGGGCAGAAGATGGCCAATTAACGTATCGACTTGACCCGTGAGCCAGTCAGCCTCTGCGACAGGAATATGTATATTGATACCGAGCTCTATTTCTGCAAGACCTATAGATGTTTTCGTCACCTACGATGGGAAACGTACAGCCGATATCAATGTCTCGCGTTACGCTGTTCGACACCTTGTTGCTGAAGAGGTTAGTCTAGGGCATGTCAACGCATTCTACGGGTATACTGATATCAGATAGGTCGATGCTGAATTAACCGCTATGCAAACCGACATTGTTGAAAAGGGGAAGAAAGGGAAGCATGCCAACTTGTTTGACAAACCGTTAGTACTTGTCATTATCATTTCTTGGATAACCGCTAAAAGATCGAATGCAGAGCAAAGGCACGGACGGATGATCAGTCTTCTGATCCAAATTCTGGTCGTCCCACTAAACGTGTCAGAACGGAAGAAATCGATATCGCAGACCGGGTAAGTTGTTTTTGCATTTGATCGACATCTTGCATTATCTTGAATTCACTTCTGCTAGCCGCCAACAGACTTCTTCGGACGGCTGATTACCATCTCCTCCAGTGGTGTTCGAGGCACTAATAATAAAACCGTCGAGAAAAAGTTCCGCGTGGCGTACAAGTTCGCCGAAGGCAATTCAGCCGCAGTTCGCAAACCTATCAAGGTTGGAGCATTCTTGTAACAGTGAACTTGGAGTGTCGAGGTACTCCGGCGAGGCGTGCATCAGGCGAACCTAGCCTAAGCCTATTTTATGATAAGTATGTAAAACGTGTATTTATGCTGTATAGGATATTTGCATGCGGTTAGTAAGGAGTATGAGGATTACATTGTCAATAATGTTCTAGTGCCTCTGAGTGATAATTCCTGGCCTTTTCACTCCTTTAGAGATTTACCGCCGTCCCAGAGTGCTTTCCAACTTTCAGGCGAGTGACAGAACATCGACAGTGTACGATTGCCAAAGGTCTCGGTACGTAGCCCTTTGGTGAGATTAGCGACATGAGAACCGAATATCATCGACCCGGGAGCAGAGGACAACAGAGCTGTTGTTGTTCATTAAAGAGGTGGGAGAAAGATGAAGCGTGAATGGCGGAGACACTTCCTGAAAGTTCGGCGAAAGATTGGACCTTGGAGAGCTCGGGGGCGGACGCCAAAGGCTGCTTTGCTAAATCCTTCAGTTCGAATATGTCGGCAGCTATGAATCGCGCTGGGAAACTTTCTGGTGTACTCTTGAAGAGCTTGTGCCCAAGATCCCAGAATTCTGGAATGTATCGCAATGGGATGAGAGCGGCATTATTGTCGAAAAGTCGCACCTTGATACAAGTCCGTCGCTATTGCTTGCTGGACAGGATAACCATCCGCGACCGCCTTTCGGACGTCATTTCCAACTGTGGCTAGCTCAGACATCGAAGACAAAAGAAAACCAAAAGACCGACAGCAGCATCCAATATCGGCATAGATAGCTCCCTGGTGCTCTTTCCAAGCTTCAGAACTGTTGGTAAGACGGATGCCTTGAGATCTTCATTCTAGATGTGGATATGCGGTCAGCGGGTTGAGCTGAGCGTAGACATGAACAGCGCACCCCAGAAAACCAAAAAGGCGAATGCAAGGATAAGGATGAATCTACGGAGCGAGGCATTAGAAGACAAAAGATCTCGTGAAAATATCGCCGCGCGCCTCGTATGCTTCCTCTTGAATGAACAAAATATGGTTCTTCAACTGAACATCGTCCTGTATTCCCGTTTCAACCTTGAAGAACGCGGCTTCGTCTTCGGTCAAGGTGTAAAGAGAGGTATCTAGAGGTAGAGCTGATTGAGACATGACTGAGATGGAGAAGGATTCTGCTCACTGGCTTATGTATACCCCTGGCAGAATCATCGCGGTAGCGACAGGGGAGTTATAAATCTCTGATATAAAATTACTGGCGGTACCCGAGAGGATTAAGTACACGTATTGCACGTACGTGGCCATTTCTTAGAATATTTACCTGGGGGAAATTCAAATAAGACAGTGTCGGTAGCAGAGATCGGCCCGGTAGCCGACCATCTGTCGCAACTTGGCCTCTCACCACTATGGTCTATCACTACGGACACAGATACACCATCGACGGTACATGCTTCTGCTCACTTTGCATACCTTCCGACATCATCTCTGGGGTTGGACCCAGTGCAGACTGCTTCATTCGAATATTGTTATCTACACGCTGAGGAGCACATGCATCCAGGAACTTGCGTGGTCGATATTTGATCATCTGGTGATTACATCAGTGGGGAAAACTAGTACAGGTTTACCATACCAAACATAACGCCTCGTCGAGCTCGTCTGCAGCTCAAGAACCGCTTGAATTTGGCCTCAACCAGAAAATCTAATGCATTCTACGCGAAATGTAAGTTTCGTTTAGCTGATAACGCTATCAACTCTTACATATAATGACCGACTCGGACATCAATCAGTCTTGACCCTACTTGGAACAGTTATTAATAGACAGACAAAAGTAACTCGGACTCACGAGTCATCCTGTGAACGATACCATGGCACCGCAGAGTGAAAGTCCTCCGTTTGATACATTTTCAGGCTTCGCCGCTCGAGAAAATGCACAACAAGTTGTTCTACAGACGATAGACGACGCCATTTCTACAAAGTGAGTCATTCGACCGTATACAGGCGTTGACGCTCATATCAATGGGGAAAGACTTGCGTTCGACACCCTTACTATTCCACTATACGCTGCATTAGCATCTGCGGCTTTCCTGTTAGCACAGGTACTGCGTGCCTTTCTGCAGACAAAGTCTGTGTCACCATACCCCGGATATGCGGATGATGAAGAGCACAGAGTCGATGGTTTTGTAGAAACGGGTTACTTCGAAAATCATGTCGCTCAACAGGGCGGGAGAAAAATCTTTGCATTCCGGGTCCTCAGACTTTTGGGATGTCTGGCTTTGTTGGGGTTGTCCATCCCAACCATCAGCATCAACGCCATGGTACCCTTGACCTTCGTAAGTCTGATTTGTCGCTCCGACTACTCTATCCGTCTATTCATGTTGCCTATGAAAGCTCTATACATCCTTATTGGCGATCGTCTCTGTAACAGCGAGTAAGCGATGGAGTGGAATCGGGATCCACCACATGAATGTAGTCTTGTTATCAACCTCGGCGGTATATGTTTATCGTGATATTGCCCCGTTGGCCACGTTCGACAGCATACCCCAGGACAGTTGGGAAGGACCCCTTCTATGGATCAAAATGGGAATCCTTCTCTTCATTGCGATATTGATCCCTCTAATCATTCCGCGAGAGTACACACCCGTCGACCCCAAGAACCCGATGCCTGTCCCCAATCCAGAACAGACCACTCCGATCCTCTCATTGGTGCTATATTCCTGGCTCGATTCTCTCATGATAGGAGCTTATCGCGTAGCCCATCTATCGTACGAGCAGTTGCCTCCGCTCGCAGATTACGACAGGTGCAGATACCTGAAGGCCAGAGCGTTTAAGTATCTCGATACGTTCTTGGGGGCTAAGAAACAACATGTGTTTTTTGGTCTCATGCGTGTCTTTGCATGGGAGTTCACCATCATGGCTCTCATGATCTCCATTGAGGCCTGTGCCCACTTTGCTGCACCTATAGGAATCAATCGCCTTCTTCAGTAACTCTTTTACTGCAAAATGGAAACATTCCTGGTCGTTAATTTATTTTGTTAGTTACATCGAGAAAGGCGAAGAAGAGGCCCAGTATCGTCCTTGGGTGTGGATTGTCTGGATCTTCCTGGGACCCACGGTCGTTTCTCTCGCGTCTGAATGGTATCTCTTCATCAACGTACGTTTTGTTGTTCGGATATACTGCATGCTATACTTCTCATCTCTTCCTCAGACACGAGTCCGTGCTCACTCCGAAGTCATTGTCACACGGCTTGTATTTGAGCACGCGCTTCGTATACGCATGAAATTCCAATCGCACGACACTGGATCCACTGAAGTGACGCCCGGAGAGGCGACACCTGAGGATAGCTCTCATCCAGGAATAGACACTGTACAGAGAGCCGAGAGCTCTACTGGTGAAGAGCCCGCACCGAGAAGTATAGCAAAGACCAAGGACGACGCTTCTAAATCTCTGACTGACATGTCTACGGCATCTACAACGCCCCCTTCTACTGACACACAATCTGAGGTAAAGAATTTTGTTGGAAGGATCAACAACCTGGTGACTTCCGACATGGCGAATATCGTCGAGTGTTCGCATCTCCTTCGGTTGTTTGTCTACTCACCATTAGAACTTGTTTTCTGTATCTGGTTTCTGTATGTCGTATTGGGATGGAGGTAGGGATTGAGGACTTGAAACTGCGAAGGCTAACACATTTCTACTAGCTCTTTCGCTGGACTCGCTGTCATCGTGATAACGGCGCCTTTGCCTGGATATCTAGCTAAACGTATTCAGACCGTGCAGAAAGCGACTCTGAAGAACACTGATGGCCGGGTCCAAGTCGTTACAGAATGTTTGTATCCAAGTTTTCCCTGCTTCTTCTGCTGATGTTCATCATCTGCATAATAGTCGTGAATATCCTTCGAATGATTAAAATGTTCGGCTGGGAAAGTGAGATCAGTAAACGGGTCGCAGGAAGGAGGGATGCAGAGCTAGTCTGGATTAAGAGGAAACAACTGCTTGACCTTATGACGAATCTTCTGAAGTGCGATTTTATCTTCGTTATCCTTGGGGTCATCCTTTCTGACTACGTTTCAGTACTGCCATCCCAGCTCTGACTATGCTTGTAACATACTCCACTTAGTGAGTCAGCCCTTCAGTTTCCCTGCAAGGACACGCTAACTCTGCTTCCATTAGCGTTCGTACTTCCTCCGTATGTTCTAGAATTTTACATGACTGATCTTAATAGACCATTGTGATGGGAGAAACACTAGACGCTTCAAAGGTGTTCTCCAGCATGACGATCTTCGACATGTTTGCTGGACAACTTAGCCGTTTTCTCCGTATCCTTAACACATGTGCTGTCGGAAAAGTCTCTCTGGATCGATTGACTGATTTTATGCAGAACGTGTGTGCCATAGACAAAGTGCGTTGAGTTTGCTGCTGACTTGGACTTGGATACAGACAGAGCTACTGGATACTTTCTCTGAGAAGGAGTCCATGGAACCAGTCGGAGTTGAAGACCGGGAGGATATTGGCTTCCACCAGGCGCGTTTCTCGTGGATGAATGAACTTCCTTCACAACGCACCTTCCTCCTGCATGTCGATGAAGAGCTCATATTCCGAAAGAATTCCATCAATCTTGTCATCGGACCTACTGGATCAGGGAAAACCTCGTTGTTGATGGCTCTGCTTGGTGAGTGTTCGCTGTCACGTACTGGAGCTTATGAGTTTGACTGTGGCCAGGTGAAATGCACTTCCTGCCTTCCAATCCTGCCTCGTGGTTTAACCTACCACGAAAGGGCGGCGTTGCCTATGCCGCTCAAGAGTCTTGGGTCTTGAACACAACCATCAAAGCAAGCCGGAGTATCTCCTCGCATAACATGACTGCTAATTGACCATTTAAAACAGGAAAACATTCTTTTCGGTGCCGAGTTCGATGAAATGCGGTATAATGACGTGGTTTATCAATGCGGCCTGGAGCGGGATTTAGCCTTGTTTGAAACTGGTGATGAGACAGAGGTTGGCGAGAAAGGGTTGACCCTGAGTGGCGGGCAAAAAGCACGGGTTACACTCGCCCGGGCCGTCTATTCCAGGGCCGATATCCTTATTTTGGACGATATCCTGGCTGCACTGGAGTAAGTTTCCACTCGTAATCCAGCGTCCTCCATCACTGATCTTTATTATCTTTTATAGTGTGCACACTTCAAAGTGGATTGTACAAAAATGCTTACAAGGTAATTTGATAAGCAATAGGACCGTCATCTTGGCAGTGAGCTTCGCGTATCAGTTCCTTGCTTCATTTCTTGACCTTTGGCGTAGACGCATAACATCGCCTTGGTTGAACCAATTGCCGAATTTGTCGTTGCCTTGAAGAATGGACATGTTGTTAGTCAGGGGACGCTCAAGACTCTGCTTTCAAGGGATCGGACTCTCGCAGAGGAGACGCGACAAGAGGAAGAAGCTCTGCACCGGGCAGACGAGGAAGTAGTAGAAGCACTTGATGCGGGACTTGAGAAGAAAAAGAAACCTGACGGGAAATTGATCCTCTCCGAAGAGATACGCCTAGGGCATATAAGCTGGTCTTCGTGTAAGTCTTGGCCTTTTGCGGTTTGAGAGGTAGACATGATTTAATGAATTCCCGTAGTCAAGCTGTATCTGACTTCTCTTGGTGGCCATCACATCTTCTTGTTCTTCGCTGCATTCCTGGGTGCATTTTCGATACAGCAATTCATGGGAATCATGCAGACATGGTATTTAGGATACTGGGCGTCGCAATACGATGATCACAAATCTGAAGACGTTCCAGTTTTCTTGTGAGTGATACTCCATCACCTTGTAGTTGCCGTATTCCTGACTTCAACCAGCTACCTCGGTGCTTATAGTACGCGAAAGTCTCATTCATCATGTCGCGGCTTATTCTGCTCTAGGTTCTCTGCTTTTACTGGGCTTCGCACTTCACGCTATCAGCTATGTGGTGTACGTGTTTGGCACAATCAGGGCCTCACGCTCGATTCACAAGAAGTTGATGGTCTCCATCATGGGTACGACGTTGAGGTGCCTATTTCCCTTCTTTCCATGCCTGTTATCCAACGATTCTACAGATGGCTCGATATAACACCGGCTTCACGAATCATCGCGAGGTGTACCCTGGACATCCGCGCTGGTAAGTTTCACCATTAGTCCACGACCGAATTCTGATTATTGTCGCGACACTCACAGTCGACAGCTTGCTTCCCTCTTCACTGTTTCATCTGACCTCAATGTCCATGGCAATGCTTCTCAAATTCTCTGCAGTTGTTGTTTTCACTCCAGCATTTTTGGTACCAGGCCTTATCATGGGTATCGCTGGTGTTTACCTTGGTCAAATCTACATGAAAGCTCAGCTACCGGTAAAACGAGAAATGTCTAACGCGAAGGCGCCCGTTCTGGGACAGTAAGTTGAGTATCTCCGGCTGTAGTTTCCGTAGTTGACAGGATACATTCCAGCTTCGGTGCAGCCATCGCTGGGTTGAGTGAGCATACTGAAAATCATGTTATATGAGCTCACGGCCTTTCTAGCATCGATCCGGGCCTACGGCGCAGAGAGTGCATTTATACAAGAGTCCCTCAATCGCATCGACCGATACACCAGGACAACACGGGCGTATTATAATTTGAACAGATGGGTTGATGTCCGGGCGGATGCTTTAGGTGTGCTGTTTTCAGCCAGCCTTGCGGCATACCTCGTCTACGCCCAGAACGCTCGCGCTTTCAATGTTGGGTTCTCCTTGAACATGGCCGTAGGGTTCACCTCCAAAATATTATTTTGGGTTCGTTTCTTAAACAGATTTGAGATCGAAGGTACGCCATAAGTTATTGTCGTGGTGCATCACTCAAACACGCTGTCATCGTTCAGGCAACAGGTACATCATTTCTCTACAGGTGGATCCATTACATTTACCCTTCCATATCAGTCTAGAACGAATCCAATCATACCTCGATGTAGACCACGAAGAGAAGCCGTCGAAAGTTCGAGAGCCTCCAGCATCTTGGCCGACTAGCGGACAACTACGGGTTGAAAACCTGTCTGCAAGATATTCTCCAGATGGCCCGAAAGTTTTGCACGACCTCTCATTCACTATCCAGTCGGGAGAACGCATTGGTATAGTTGGGCGCACGGGGTCGGGAAAGGTTATTTTGTCCTTTTCGGTTAACATTAGCCTGGCTCATCTGTCTCCAGAGCTCTTTGACATTATCCTTACTTCGCTGCATGTATACGGAAGGAAAAGTCTACTACGACGGTATCCCAACGACGGCAATTAATCTTGATGCCTTGAGGTCAAGAATTACTATCATTCCGCAAGTAGTACGTTCACATCTCTCATGATAACGCGACTGCAAGCTAAATCTCCACTTAGCCCGAGCTTTTGAGCGGTACCTTGCGACATAATTTAGATCCCTTCGATCGATGCGATGATGCTACTCTCAATGGTGCCCTCCATGCAGCCGGTCTCTTCTCACTGCAAGGCGAGACGAACGAAGGCCGTATTACCCTGGATAGTGTCATAGCTACTGGAGGCGGCAACCTCTCTGTAGGACAGCGCCAAATTCTAGCGTTGGCTCGAGCACTAGTCCGAGGAAGCAAACTGCTCATCCTTGACGAAGGTCTGTTTTTATTGTACGTATCATCTGAGAGGAAAGGCTCATAATCATTATACAGCAACTTCCGCTATCGGTACAGTCTTTCCTGACCTTCTAATTTTGTATTAATCCAGCTGTACAGACTACAAAACCGATTCAATTATTCAGTCCTCGCTGCGCAATGAACTTGGTCCTGATACGACCTTGATTACTGTGGCACATCGACTTCAGACAGTGATGGATGCAGACAAAATAGTAAGTATCAAGCGCGTCATGATAATTACATAGCAGCCTCTCATTTCCGGATTAGATGGTTTTAGATGCCGGCCATATTGTGAGTGCTAACAACGACCTAATGAGAAGAACATCACTGAAAATACTGATACTAGGTCGAGTTCGATACACCCCAAATGCTTTTGAAAGATCCACACGGTAAATTGAGGTCCTTGGTGGATGAATCTGCAGATAGGGACCTGTTGTATGCCATGGCGGAGCAAAAACACAAGTAGACAAACATATCGCCGGATGGGAAAATAAAAGTTATCAACGCACCCCATGATTTGGAATAATTCTTGTTGACGTTGCCCAAAGACAGTGACATGGGTCCTACTGGCCATGAAAGTGGGGTGCCCTCCATGTGCGTCGAAATCCTACTTACGACCCAGGCGTCGAGAGAAGAAACATGTAAGTCGTGAGTCTATACTACTTAATATAAATAAATACCGCATAAGATGTCATCATCTTGAATTAATCTAAACCTCTTGTATATGAACAGTTGCAGAATTCTCCTTCTCATCTTTCTCATCCGCCAGACTATCATCGTGGCTGGTAAAAGTGGCTTGGCCATCTTTCTTCTCGATCAGCGGAGGGAAAAATCTGAACGTGACGTAAGGCACGGATGCAACTACCACTCCCAAAGGCCAAACGACGGAACTATTCGCGTCATTAGTCAAGTCACTGTTGATATGAATTGGATCGGGCTTACAAAAGATACATGGCACCGACAGGAACATGATAGTGGGAGTTGACCTTGCCGGCAAATCCGGGAAGGTTTGGAATGAGTGCGAGAGTAAACGCCACGACTGCACGCCAGTTAAATCCGGAAGTATACCTGTGTACAATAAGGGTGTATACTATGGGATAAAATACGAAGGATAAACTACGAATATAGTCAGACAAAATATATTACGCAAATTATAGACTCACATAATCCGACAACAAAATTCCGGCAATGGGGCCTAAGAAGATGCTGTATCCACCGAGGAAGGAAGTGAACGATTTGGCCGACATTCCGATTTGACCCGTATTCAAACTCGGCTACAAGAGCTAGCGCCTTTTCCTTTTCTTAAGTCGATGAAACTAAGCCATTGGCAGATAATACGCCGCCGTATCACGGGCTTGCTTCGATCTCTATCAAAACAAGCAGTGCCAATTGTGTTTCTATGTCTATGTCTACAGAAGAGATTCACCGAGGTCGTTTTCGTCCTGATCAAACACCTCGGGTCTGCTCTTCTATGATATGAAATCCGTGACAAGCTTCTTAAACTCCATCGGCCTGAATAAAAAAGATGAGCATTTGGCAAAAAAGACGGCATACGGCTTACTGCTCAGCATGAACTAGAGAGGTTGTTCATTAGTCACGGGAAATTGCGGCGACGAGGCATTTAACCCACCCCAATGTCCAGTGTCCAACGTCTCAAGCACCATGTTGGGGAAGAACGATTTGGCGATAGGGATATTATGCCGATTGATATAGCTTGTGTATGTCAGAATTATACCAAAGTAGAGTCGAGCGTCTAGACCTACGCGCTCTTTGCTCCTTTGATAAACAAGGTCTTTCCGTCCCACCGTCGTTCTCCATCTTCATAAGGGAAGGACCCAATGTCTTGAATCGAATTCCCGAGGACGTTAATCGGAATTCGGAAGTGCGCATGCTCGTGTGAAGTGTGCGGAGGCACCACAAGGTTTGTGAGTAGGAACATGACGATGCTTGGGTCCTTTGCACATGTCAACTGGGAAAGTAATAGCGAACCGTTGAAAGGCAAACCTTTTCTGTTTCATGTAAAATCTCGACGGCTTCCTTCCGTGTCTTCACCTTCAGGGCCTCAATCCTCTTCATAACCTCAATGTATGATTGGAATTCATTCGAGAGACTTCCTCTCGCAGGCGTTATGTCCACCGAAATGACGTGAGAAAGCGTCGAAGCTCCAAGGTTGGGATCCAATGCTACGGCGGCAGCAACTTTACCTCCCCTACAAGACATTAGTAATTTGGATGTAAGCTGGCGGTAAGGCATACATAGAGTGCCCCAGAAGGGATACGTTAGTTAAATGACGTTTTGAGATGAAGTGGACGACGTCTGAGGCCATGGAGGAGTAGGTCATAGGCAAGGCATGAGGCGACGTTCCGTGATTGCGAAGGTCCTAGTACATCTTATAGTTTTCTGGAATTTAAGAAAGGGAAATGAACGGACCAAGGCATACACAGGTCGATTCAGGTCGCGCAGGAAAGCTTTGGTGAGAGATGTCCAGTTCCGTTTAGAACCACTGGCGAGCCGTCAGACACTACTCATAGGGATATATAGCAAATCCGTACAATAACCCATGAAGTATAACGAGCGCTCGGTCAGTCTTATTGCCATCTGGTGGTACAAGTTCCGTATAGTGAAGCTCGACTGAAGCAGCAGTCACAGTTGTGTGATGACGGTGAGATCCTACTGTGGAAAAACTCAATCATCGGTCTAGTGTAAAGGCAAGGAAACTAACCGGCTAGTCGCCGTAGGGACCTTTGGAAGGTGATGGTGGTGTTGAGAAAGGAAGACCCCAGCATGGACGTTCTAGGCCAAGGCTCGGGTGTCCTCGGACTTAGCTGCCGATCACGAAACTTCAAAGTTATTTATAACCTCACGTTCACGAAGCCGCGAGAGGACTGAAAACGAACAGAAGTCGCTGGTTCAATTTTAGAAAATATGGCTAACAAGTACTACGAAGAAATATCTGATTTCTATTCCTGAAATCGTTTGCGAAACCCATTTAACTCGACGAGGCTTCCTCCCCATTTAATTGGGGATGCAGATCAAGTTTCCACACGCGTTGTTCTCACAGACTAATAGGAACAATTAGTAACGTGAGTACAGTACAGTATATGGATGCAAGAGACGACCACTTACCGCCCTGAGATTGAGCAAACGCGCATGAATGTCCCACACCGTAGTTATTAGAACCGTTGCACGCGTCGACTAGGACAGTCAAAGTGAGTATAAATCTCGGACATGTAATTATAGCTCTTACCGTCGTTGTCTGCAACGTGTGCTGCAGCATTGACTTGTCCTGCGGATAAGAACATAGCCGTTAAGGCGATCGTGGCAATGGAGGCAAATTGGAACATCATTTTCGAAAGAGGATGAGCAAGATGGTAGTAGCTGACTGTGAGCAGTAATATCTGGGTAGAGGAGGTTGTTGGATAGAGAAAAGATCACTTACGCAGGTTTTATAGGCAGACAACGCCGTTTCCAGAACCATTCTTGCGTTTGCAAAGATTTCGTGAGTTTCAATAGGCGGAGCTCTCACACCGAAGAAATCTGATCCAGAGAAGTTTCAAGGGGAATCGTTGTACGCGGGACATGGCCAAATGGACATGGCTTGTATGAGTTGCGATGAGACAAGTAAATGTCACATCATAAACTCCCAAAGATGCCAACATAATTTAATGTAAGAGTCATAGCAATGCGCAGGGCCTGAGGCCTGATCTCTTACTGTCTATTTGGATTTTTTAACAGTTTACTTGGGGAAATCAGCTCTGGAAGGACTCATTGCATTGAAGCGGACAACAGTTACGCAACTTGAAGATGTTAAACTGTTGCGACGCAAGGTCGCACCGGTCACCGGAAAATATGCAATCAGTAGTCGCCTTGCGGATGTTTACTAGCTGCTTGTTATGGCAACTTTTTAGTTACTTCGAAGGGATATGGCGTGGCTTCAGAATTCTGCCTCAACAGTAGCTGAGTAAACGGGTCGATTCTAATATTCCCTAGCTCCAATTAAAAGTGGTTGATGAAACCACAATAAAAAATCAGTCCCACTTACTGGGTTGGAATTCAAAATTTCTCAAAGTCCATGCAAGCAGAGTCACCTGCTGCGGCATTCCTACAGAAGTGATCATCGTTCGTAATTCCTGAAACAAGATGTCAAAAGCTAGTTCTGGTTTCGGGACTCCAACATGCTCCAGCATCTGGAATGTTTCGATGTACTTGACAAGTGATCTCCACACACACTCACTCTGATAGTTTCAACAAAATCACTTTAGATGCCATGCGTTGGGCGCTGTGCCGCCAAAATCTAGACTAATTATAACTCACCGACAATTCCCCGCCATCGCGTTACGGAACTGAGATGGTATTTGGGCGCGTTTGTTACCTTTGAAACATTCATGTAAAGACCTCGCCCTTTCGTATTTGGGACTTTGTAAAACATAGGTTGCATAACGCGCCTATAAAAGCCAGCCAGTTTCGAGCATACCATCCAACAACCGCACTCGCACAGTTATAACCACCGCCTTGCATCTCATACCATCCATCCTCATACAAAAATGATGTTCCAAACCAAGTTGACCGCTATGGCATTGGCCGCCGTGTTCCTCTTCGCAGGACAGGCAACCGCCATCGCAGCTAACCCTGGTATGCATCGAACTCCTTCGTGACTATGACCTTCTTTGCTGACCGTGATGTTTTCAGTCGACGCGTGCAACGGTTCCAACCATTACTCTGTCGGACACTCCTGCGCCTTCCAGGATTCTCAAGGCAGTAAGTAGCGACTTCGAATACGCATATTCTAAAGCTCATGGTTTCGCAGCTTGCCAAAACAACAGTTGCGGCGTGCTCGTTTGTGTCCCCAACTGAGGCCAGATGAATACTGTATGGGGAGGTAAATAGTGGATACACCAGTTTGTAGTCCTCGTACAAATTGGATGTTATTTTCTGAACCGGACGAAAGTCATAAATCATGAAAGAAGGTATACCAGGCAATCGCTGCCTCGCTTCAGGTCGAGGAAGCCGCCATTTACTTCGAGCTTGGGTCATCGTCGCGCGCTCGTGCAAGCACTCTATCTTCGGGCTGCACAACCAGGCCGCTTACATGAAAGTCATTATATCTTCTAAGATCGCTGACCTTAGTGATCAATCAGCATCGCAATATGACGAAGATAGCAGCAGAACCCTACGATGAAATCGATCAACATCTACGCTCTAGACACGATATACTCTAAGAACTTCTGCCACTGTCTATGCCATTTCTCAAGGGCGATCTCCTTCCGGTCCGATTCAAGCATAGAATGCTAAATATGTCTCGTCAGAAGTATATCATTCTTAATGAAAAACGATCAAGGTACCTTGATGCTATCTCTCGCCATAGCGCCTAACTGGATAAGACCAGTAACTTCACTTGATACAAGTACCTCCAGGAATATATCAATGACAGCGCATGACAATATACTTTGAGAGACATACCTGGAAGAAATCAAAAGACAGCCCCATGTTACCGAAGACCGAGGGATCATCGGAGCAAAGCGCCACAGCTATTCCGTGGTTGAGAAGAATCGGGAGCGGATGCATGGGCATCGAGGACGTCAGTCTCTGTGAGACCCAGTCAGAAGAGGTGAGTAAAGGAACTTGCGCCAGACATTACCAAAATTTCATTTCTAGGAGGAACATTAGCTAGAACGGTAATGTATAGAAAGAAGACGCCTACGATATCGGACACACTTCAAGCGCGATGTTCTTCTCTCTACATATGTTCATCAGCTCAGGATGTTTGACTAGAGAAAATCTACGGGATGGTGAGTAAGCCCATCAAAAGTCAGGTAAGGCGTGGCATTACCCATGTCCAATCCTCTTCGTTCCCAGAAGAATAGCATCATAGAGATTCATGTCAGCCTTGGAACCGTCACCAAGGGTCTCTCCAGCGTGAAGAATGAACGGGATATCGACGCCAGCATCCTTCTGCATATGACGAAAGTTTAATAGTTTCTCTGTGTAATGCGACAACGGGAATAAGACGTTTTCATCCCCAACAAGGTCGAAACCTTGGGCAATGACAGTCAATGTGGAGCACTAGACGGAAAATAGAACCTACCTGCAATCAAGTACGGGAACTCTTTCTTGAGCGCAATACAATCTTCAAAATACCAATCCAGCTCGTCTGGTTCGAGGAAACGAAGGGTGCTGTAGATGATCTGCATTGCAACATCCAGTTTAAGCTCATCCGAATGAAAGGGAAACGAACCTTTGCTCCAACGAACTCGTCTTCTCTTCCTTGAGCCTTCAAGTCAGCAATGGTCTCCTCCAGGACGGACTCGAAGATCATGAGAAGCCCTCTATGTGTCACATTCTCGACGCCGTCAGCATTCACCATGGTCCTGTGGACGGGAACTCCACGAACGGCATATGTTGCTCTATATGGACACGTACTTGATCCAAAAATTGACCCTCGGCTCGACATACAAAATCCCATCCTCTATGGAGCTCCGGATGAACTCGCGAATATACTTGGTGAAGATCGGCGCGTAAGTCACAGTGGTGTGGTGACGGTGAGGTCCTACTGTATAAAAAGTCAATCATCAGTCCAATATAAAACAAGGTAATTAACCGGCTAGTCGCCGTAGGGACCTTTGGAAGGTGATGCTGGTGTTGAAAAAGGAAGACCTCAGCATGGGCGTTCTAGGCCAAGGCTCGGACTTCCTCGGACTTGCACCGTTTGGCACGTTCACCGATGATCGATCGTAGCTATTTATAATTTCACTTTCAGGACTTCCACGAAGACGCGAGGGAACCGGAAAGAAGACGTCGGTTGAATTGGTGGAAATAAGGCTAACAAGTACTACGAAGGCATGTCTGATTTCTCTTCCTAAAAGCATTTGCGAAGCCCATACAACTCGACGAGGCTCCAATTAATTGGGCTTGCAGATCAAGTTTCCACACGCATTTTTCCTACAGACTAATAAAGCAGTTAGTAACGCGATTATAGTGCTACAGTATATGGACTGTTTACCGCCTTGAGACTGCTTGAAGGCGCAGGAGTGCCCCACACCATAGTTGTTAGAACCGTTGCACGCATCGACTAGGACAATTAAATTGAGTACAAATCTGGGATATGTAGTGATAATTCTTACCAGCGTTGTCTGCAATGAGTGCAGCAGCATTGACCTGCCCCGCGGATAAGAACATGGCCGTGAGTGCGATCATGGCAATGGAGGCGAATTTGAACATCATTTTCGAAAGAGGATGAGCAAGATTACAGAGGTTGACTGTGAGCAGTAAAGTCTGTGTGGACGAGGTTGTTGGATAGAGAAAAGATCCCTTAGGTGAGGTTTTATAGGCAGACAATTCCATTTTCAGTACTATTCTTGCGTTTGTAAAAATTTCGTGAGTCTCAATGGACGGAGTTCTCACGCCGAAGAAATATGTTCCAGAGAGTTTTCAAGGAGAAACGTAGTCCACGAGACGTATCCAAATGGACATGCCTTGTATGTGTTGCGATGAGACGAGTAATAGCCACATACTAGACTTCCAAGGAAGCCAAGATAATTCAATGGTCAGAGTCAAAGCAATGCGCAGGGCCTGATCTCTTACTGTCAATTTGGAATTTATAACATCTGCTGGTCAACAATTTACTTGGGGTCATCAGGTCTGGAAGGACTCACTGCATTGAAGCAAACAACAGTTACGCAACGTTGCACTCGAAGACAGTGTTAAGATGTTGCGACGCAGGCTTGCACAGGTTACTGTCGGATACCGGAATTATCTTTGATGATGCTTACCAGCTACTCGTTATAGCAACTCTGGTTCCTTCGAAAGGATACTATAGTATGGCTTCAGAATTCTGCTACAACAGTAAATGGGCCGATTCTAATATTTGCTAGCTCTAATGAACAGTGGTTAATGAAACCACAATATAAAATCAGTCCTACTTACTGGACTGTAATTTCGATTTTTCTCGAAGTCCATGTGAATAGAGTCACCTGCTACAGCATTCCTACCTAGAAGTGGCCATCGTTCCGTAATTCCTGAAACAAAATGTCAAAAGCTAGTTCTGGTTTCAGGACTCCAGCATGCCTCAACATGCCTGGCCCGTTTCGATGTACTCAACAAGTAACCCCCCACACACTGATAGTTTCAAGAAATTCACTTCGAGAGCCTATGCGCCATGTGCTCAGTGCGGCGCCACCAAAATCTGACATTGAGACCAATTATAACTCACCGTCGAGTCACTTCCTGGCCATTGAGCCAAGAAAATCGAGAAGGTGTTTCGGAGTGCGCGTGCCATTTTTTGAAACATTCATGCCAAGGACTCCGTTCCTTCGTATTTGGGACTTGTAAAGCACGAGTTGCATAACTCGCCTATAAAAGCCAGCCAGTTTCGATCATACCATCCAACAACCACACTCGCACAGTTATAACCACCGCCTTGCATACCATCTATCCACATACAAAGATGATGTTCCAAGTCAAGTTGACCGCTATGGCATTGGCCGCCGTGTTCCTCTTCGCAGGACAGGCAAACGCCATCGCAGCTAACCCTGGTATGCATCGGACTCTCTCTCGCAACTATGACAGTCTTCGCTGACCGTGATGTTTTCAGTCGATGCGTGCAACGGCAGCAACCACTACTCTGTCGGACATTCCTGCGCCTTCAAGGACTCTCAAGGCAGTAAGTAGCAATTTCGAAAACGTACATTCTGAAGCTCATGCTTTCGCAGCCTGCCGAAACAACAATTGCGGCGTGCTCGTTTGTGTCCCCAACTAACACGGCAATGTTACCAAACATGACGAAGAACTGGGTAGTCTGTACTATAGCTCGTTTGCATAGTTTTCACAAATTCTATACATGTTCTTCAGGCTGCTTCAAACTCGTCGTGACATCGGAGGTTTGGATGGCAGTGTTGCCCTTTTCTAAGCTGATGGTCACAGTTGAAGACGACAAGACCATAAAATTACCATGAAGTAGGTAAGGAACTAGATTAACCAGGAAGATATTTATTAGCATCGAGTCCTTACACAAGCAGACACTTACTGTGTTGGTGAAGAGAGGTGAAGAGGCGATCGTAGAATATCCGGACCGAGTTGCCGTACATGAAGCAACAACTGCAGCCACCCGCCCAAGCTCGTTGCTTTTGTATTAGCCGCTGTCAGCGTGTTCCTCTTCGCAGGACAGGCAAAGGCCGTCGCATTTAACGATGGTAGGCTCACAAGTTTGTCGCAACCAGGGCATTCTTCGCTGGCCATGATATTCTCAGTCGACGAGTGCAACTGCTCCAATCGTTACGGGGAGGGACACTCCTGCGCCTTCCAGTACACTCAAGGCAGGAAGTGGCGATTGCGAACACATACATTCTGAAACTCACGGCCCCGTAGCCTGCCGGACCAACTGGTGCGGTGCGCTCATTCGCGTCTCTAACGGAGGAGGCAAACAACGGACACGTCAGTGTATACTTTTCGAGAACATTGGATGTCATTCTCCGAGCGAGATGAAAATCGTGAATCCTCAAATCAAAAAAAATATACCAGGCATCCGTTGCGTCGCTGTAGTTGATTTCGAGCTTGCGTGCTCGTGAAATTCGCGGGTGACATAGCCAAGCTTACACGGAAACTATATCCTCTACTTGGTGATCAGTACAGCGGTATGACGAATACAGCAGCAGAGCCCTACCACGAAATCGATCAGCATCTACGCTCTAGACACGATATACTCTAAGAACTTCTGCCACTGTCTATGCCATTTCTCGAGGGCGATCTCCTTCCGGTCCGATTCAAGCATAGAGTGCTAAATTTGTCTCGTCAAAAGTATGTTTCAATAAAAGACGATCAAGGTACCTTGATGCTATCTCTAGCCATAGCACCTAACTGGATAAGACCAGTAACTTCACTTGATACAAGTACCTCCAGGAATACATCAATAATAGCACAGGGTAATATACCTTGAGAGACATACCTGGAAGAAATCAAAAGACAGCCCCATGTTACCGAAGACCGAAGGATCATCAGAGCAAAGCGCCACAGTTATTCCGTTGTTGAGAAGAATCGGAAGCGGATGCATGGGCATCGAGGACGTCAGTCTCTGTGAGACCCAGTCAGAGGAAGGTGGGCAAAAGAACCTGCGCCAGACATTACCAAAATTTCATTTCTAGGAGGAACATTAGCTAGAACGGTAATGTATAGAAAGAAGACGCCTACGATATCGGACACACTTCAAGCGCGATGTTCTTCTCTCTACATATGTTCATCAGCTCAGGATGTTTGACTAGAGAAAATCTACGGGATGGTGAGTAAGCCCATCAAAAGTCAGGTAAGGCGTGGCATTACCCATGTCCAATCCTCTTCGTTCCCAGAAGAATAGCATCGTAGAGATTCATGTCAGCCTTGGAACCGTCACCAAGGGTCTCTCCAGCGTGAAGAATGAACGGGATATCGACGCCAGCATCCTTCTGCATATGACGAAAGTTTAATAGTTTTTCTGTGTAATGCGACAAAGGGTATAAGACGTTCTCGTCCCCAACAAGATCGAAACCTTGGACAATGACAGTCAATGTGGAGCACTAGACGGAAAATAGAACATACCTGCAATCAAGTGCGGGAACTCTTTCTTGAGCGCAATACAATCTTCAAAATACCAATCCAGCTCGTCTGGTTCGAGGAAACGAAGGGTGCTGTAGATGATCTGCATTGCAAAGTCCAGTTTAAGCTGTCCGAATGAAATGGAAACGAACCTTTGCTCCAACGAACTCGTCTTCTCTTCCTTGAGCCTTCAAGTCAGCAATGGTCTCCTCCAGGACGGACTCGAAGATCATGAGAAGCCCTCTATGTGTCACATTCTCGACGCCGTCAGCATTCACCATGGTCCTGTGGACGGGGACTCCATGAACGGCATATGTTGCTCTACACGAACACGTACTTGATCCAAAAATTGACCCTCGGCTCGACATACAAAATCCCGTCCTCTATGGAGCTCCGGATGAACTCGCGAATATACTTGGTAAAAATTGGCGCGTAATGTATAAGACCCTAAAATGGTATCATGAGGTCTTACAAAATGAAGAGGAAAAAAGGGAGCCTACGTCAGCGACTCGAAATGTGCTGGTGAATTTTTGCCAGATCTGAAGAACAAATGAGTTTTGCACTTGACACTATTCAAATCACTCTAATGACTACCTTCGTAACGGTGTTGTGTGTTCCATACGCCTCTGCGGGATTGATCGTCAAGCAGCTAAGAACCCATTGATCGAATCCATCTGGACCTCCTAGTGCTGGGTCGAACTGCTCTCGGGCCTGAGCTAGAGAAATCCAGGAGTCCGGGACGTAGGATGGTGAAGTAAGAGATGTTGCTTCGTTGTTATGCAGCTCTGCAGGAAGCGCCCTGAACTTTGGGAGAGCAGTGCTCAGAGTCTGGGCATTGATAACTTGGGGAACTTGAATGTGAATTGACGACTCTTGCAGTCCGAGGTCGTATAGGAATGAGGCGTTTACTGTCGCGTCGAGATGAGCATGCAAAAGCGCGCCTTTGGGCATCTGGACGAAGTGTAAGAAATCCAGTCATTGTAGACGATAAAGTCCGCCATACTTTGCATAGAATCTTGAATATTTCTGTTTGGACAATGATGCTTCTGCCTACACACGGATAAGTGAAATCCCTAGATAAAGAATCAGATCGGCTTACCGGTCAGAAACTCCATCCCAGGGAATGGATGAGGTATAGATGGATAATCTGCACTCCATACAGACTCGGCCTCAGCGGCACGAATGCTACGAACCAAGCGGTCCGCCTCTATCTCGAGAGCGGATAGTTTATCTTGATCCAAAACGTCCAGGCGAAGAGATCGATCCTTGAATATCAATTCCTTGCGCTTGGCTTCGTAGTCGGCGAGTTCAGTGGCCAAAGACGACATCGTGGTGGTGTGTAAAGACGCGAATGGAGCATATGCCGCATGCTACTGACCATGTGCCACAAAGGATGCGTTTGCAGACGGCAACGACCGATATGGATTTGACTACATACATCTCATCTCGTCATTACAGGGTACGGTACGATGGTGCAAGTACTCTAGGACCCATCATCAGCTTCACGACGACAGCAATAACAGCGAAATGGAACAATCACCGTTCTGTTATATATGCAGGCGGACCTTCAGATTTAGGGTGACCGTCCAGTCAGTAAATGGCGGCGGGCCAAGACATTGCGAGAAAGACGTCGATTGGTTCGCGGGGGCACGAGGACACGAGGGTTGATCGTGACCCACCACGGCCACCGTGACGACCACGACCGTGGCTGCCTTTTCCTCCTTCCAGTTCGGTGGCAGCCTCAACCATGCACTATGCATCATCAAGCATCTCTATAACAGGCTCAGAACTGAGCGCTGAACCTTCCAAGGTCGACAATTGAACCCGAAACCTCATTTTCATATCATCGGAACGCTGGTTAGACAGCAGTTGGATTTTGTAGAGACTGGACGAAGAGCCTGGTGAGGAGGTATGTGCCAGTATATCTAGCAACGGATCCTCGGATCTCTGCAGTGGTGCGGCTACGAGACGTGTGCGAATTGTATCAATCACAAAATACAACTTCATCCACTTTTCACGCAAATTTCCGTTGGTTTCCTTCCAGCTGAATCATCTGCCCGTTACATGGCTGAGCGCCTAGCTTCAAGTCACCTTGTCTCCCTGGGCAGTGTGCCTGGCCTTCCAGCAAGGCATTGTTCTCGATACGCTCGACGCACCTCACGCAATGTCTGTAGAAAGTTCAGCACGGCTTTCTCGCCGAATTTTCTAACGAACCTTGTTTCCAGTTCGAATTCAAAATGGACTCTCACGGAGCCTTCCGACGCTAGAATACGACATCCTTCCGCTTCTCCTTTCGCCAGAGCCGTCGCTCAGCAAAATTAGAAATCATCGGACCATGGCGCAATACTACAAGGCTGTCAATAGGTTTTCCAGGGGGCGACGAATCGCTGGTTTTCATCGTGACTCGTTCCAGAGTGCTCCCGTCCTCTCTCCCCTCGTATCCAATATACGAATTGCACCTCAACACTTCTCGACGTGCACGTTTCCACTCTATACTCATGTATCACTCCCGCGGATATGCCTTCAGGAAACGACAATTGGCGAAGCGGCAGACTGAATTGTAACTGGATTTCTATAATTGACTTGGAAGGAGGTGATATTGGCGTCTTGGTTTTTCATTTGCCGCTGTTGAGGTTCAGACCGATGATTTTCAGCTTGACGATGGGTCATGCCTTCCCACTACTTACATGTTTTACTCACGTGCATCATAGCTTACCCTTTATTTACGATCTTCCTCTGTGTCGTTTCGCAAAACATCTTGCCGTCGCTCTGATTTACGGTGCTGATTGGATCGCCGGGGCTTACAGGCGGCTGTGATCCTTTGCATATTTCATTTCCAACATCTACTTACTACGATAACTGCTCTCCTTCGAGTATCTATTTACCACCACAGAATCTGACCTTTCTGCGACTATCCGAATCATAGCTTCATCATCCATCGTACGTCAATCTGCCGCTTACCGAAAGTACCTTCTAAGATGAACTCAAGGTGGTGAAGATTACTTGGGACGGGACGAGCTTAAACGCTCTTTGTAGCGTCGTCGTCGCTTGTCTCTTCGTGGCCATGCCAAGGTAATAAGTGATGCAGGCGACCGCGCCAGCCCGCCCGAGTTTGTGGAATCGGCGAAGCATCTGGCCCAGCTGTAACAGGATGTTCTTGGGGAATGTCGCCTTCCTCCTCAGGCTAAATCCATTTCAGCCGGGACTCGGTAGGGTAATTATGTAAATACTCACCGGTTCGTCTTCCAACTCGCCTGAGAAAAATGCATCCAAAATCTCAATTGCGAAACGAATATATTCCCTCTGTGCCGCCATTTCCTCTTCCGACAAAGCAATTCGCTCGATTCCATGAACGTAAGTCTGCCGATGGAAAAAGTCTATTCCATCCTCTTCAAGCAAACGTTGAAGACGGCATCGACATTCATCCCATACAGGAGCATCGGGCCGAATCTGGACGAGCGACAGAATATTCTTCTTGACTCGCCATCCGCCGTATCCAACAGGGCCATCGGCGCCAACAGCCAGGATAGAGCAAACATTGAAAAGGATGTCGGGTGTATGGAGATACTCGATATGTTCCTGTATGACCGAATTTTCAAGACATGATTTTGAGTGACGTCCAAATGAGGAAAGGTAGCCTTCAATGATATCTATCAACCATGGGCGGTATCCGTGATATCCGAAATACTCCAAGCATCGTGCAGTGTGAAAGACAGTGTACATTGTCGGGCTACCTTTGCAAAGACCTTCGGCTATCATTGCACATTCATCTATGACATCTGAGCCTGGTCCATAGCGTTCAAACTTGAAGTTGTAATGATCAAACATGAAATTGATGACTGCCTCCAGAGACCTAGGTGAAATGGTATGCCATCGGGTTTGGGCCAGCTTGGAGTAAGTCCTTAGGGCATTGGAATACAGATAAGGGTATGCTTCCAGCCATGAAGATTTCAGAGTATCCGTGATAAAACAATCAAGGACCTTGAAGACAGCAGCATTTGCCTCAGAAGGCGAAGATAAGTCATGGAGTGAGATGCCATAAAGTACAGAGGAAAGAGCTTGGAGCTCAATTGCACGGTCACCTGGATCTGCGTGTTCTTCCAAGGGTATCCTTGAGATAAGAAATTCAGCAAACATCCAGAGAATTCGCAGGGATGGAGGGATGGAGGGAACATTTGAGGGGTGCACAAATATAGCAAACACCCGTAGGAGATAGGTTGTCATGTCACTGAACAAATATGTGTGGATAGCATCATGAAATGATATGGATTTATCACTTGGTTGGGCAACGTCCTTTTTGAAGTCGAGTTCATCCATTTGAGGAGAGTATATGAGTGTAGGAAGAACTGCCCTGCATAGGTCTATTGCAAAGGGATCATTCATGATGTCCACGGAAAAGGACTCTAGTATTGAGGTTGCATCGCTGATAAGGTTGATCCAGACGATGGGATGGAAACACCATAACTCGTGACCGGAGAATGACATGGCTGCATTGCGGAAAACCTCTTTGGTAAACAGATATCTTCGACCAGTGTGCATTTCTACCGGGGCCACAACACGTAGTGGAAGTCCAATACTTGGGGTGTCTGGGATGTCAATGAAAAAAGGTACATGGCAACGGAGAACTAGGTTGCTGCGTAGTAACCGCTCAAGCTTCATCTCTAGGCCAGCGACTGGTGTCGGACTCCAGGACCATGTTGGAGAAACACACTGTCCTAACAATCGCTCCACCAAGCCAATATCACTGAACAGTCCTTTAGCTTTCTCCTGCAACGCTGGATGCAAACCGCCAATAGCTTGGATGACGATACTCTGGACAGTAGGATTCGAGGACATGGAAAAGAGCCAATGAAGGGCCTCGACTGAATATTCACCCGATACTGACTTTACTGCATCTGACTCCAATTCTTTCAAGTCCTTCCATTTTGCAATGTTGGAGGCAGACTTGTCGGGCAGTGCCATCACACGCATGTCCATCTCAGAAGGCCCCAGTTCAGATCGGCGGAGATGGTGCCTAAGGGGATGTATGGCATATTCCATCACATAACCGTACAAGGTATGGAGAAGGTCGCACAGCAAAGTCCGGTAGGGGCATTGGGGGAAAAAGAGGGGAAGAATGTGTGCTATCAAGTAGGCCATATATGCGACAACCGCGATCGCACCACCGACCCAAGCAATGGATTCATGCAATGGACCGAGGAAGATCACGAGGCCAATAAAGAAGAAGGCGAGGGCAGTGTGCATAAGAACAGGGAGTAGCCCGATGATAACGAGAACACGCCATTTCTGCAGTCCCGCAAATCGGAACTGTCGCAGAAGACTCCGCTCCCGCGGTGTTCCAGAAGGTAGGGCCATATAGTGGTGGAGCCATTGCTTGACCAGCACCGACACGAGCGCTGTCGTGAGGCTGAGTGCAAGACTGGTGAACCACAGGCCATTCACCCAGACGCTGGAGGTCGACGCAATGAAAGGAATGTTGGGGCTAAGGGAGGAAGGAGTGACATTGTCCAAGGAAGTACCGTTTGCAATAGCGCGCTGGATATTGATCATCTCGAAGAGTAGATTGGCAGACATTTCTGAGTAGTCTGCTTGTAAACTCTGAGACGTTTGGGCGACGAACGTTGTGACGACGGCCGAGAACAGACCCGCCTGGCACAAAGAGATGAGCAAAGAGAAGAATAAAACACGGGTGACGTACGAAAACGAGAAGAACATCAACACCATCTCTTGACTCTTCGACCATATTCGCATCATATATCGCACGCTCATCAAGGTAGGTCCGAAATACCCTAGCGTTCGCTCCTATCTCTTCCCCATATGCATCTTCTGGATACTTTTCTTCATAGTTGAAAGGATCATTGCCTGATGTCGTTCGATGAGACCAATTTCATTGGCACATAGATGTGATTTACCTTTGGGAGGCCGGAAAGGAGCTGATCCTTTCAGTCCGAATCTCTTGCTCGACTTGGCAGGATCAACATATTCAGCATACGATTGCACTGGAGCAGCGACGTCTTCTTCCTCGTCAAGGTTAGCCGTGGTTTCGATATTCGTGACCTCTGGTTTGGTAACCGCTGGCCCTCGAGAATTCTCGGGAAGGACGTCAGATGCTGTAGGCATGTTGAACGCTAGAAGCAAAGAAGAAATTTCCGCCCACGGTGCGTTTTGAACACGGCCATTACCTATCCTCGTGCAGGATCAAGACGGCACGCCGAATTACCGGCAGCGATGCCATCTAGCGCCAGTCAGGAATACTGTCGAAGAAATGAGGCGATATTACTCACTCCCTCGCTAGTTCACTATGCGACTTCTGCCAAAATGAAGTTAACGCCCTCGCCAGATGTCGTTATGGTCCACGGCCCTCTCTGTCCCCCTGACGCCATGCATCCCTCAACAAGGACTGCAAAACGCTGTAGTGAACGGGTACATTAAAACAACCAGCCCCTATCCCTTGAGCTCAACAAATGGTTTTCGAAAAAATTGTAGCGCGTTTTGGAGGGAAGATCATTAGTCGAACAATTGTACTGTGTACGCTGATGGTTGAAGGATATCGAGCTTTCGATTGGTTGACTGTTGGGCCTACTCACGTGTCGATCGTGATCCACAACGACCGCGACTGTCTCCTCACCATCAAGGATCTAACAGGCTCAGGTATCAGAGATTAACCTGAAACGTCGTCGCTGTCCTTCCAAGGTCGATATCCGAGCCCGAAAACTTATTTTGCATCATCGGAGCGCTAGCTAACCAGGAAGTCGAATTTTACAGAGTCTGGACGAAGAGCCTGCTGAGGTATGTGCCGGTATATCTAGCGACGGATCCTCGTCTCTGATTGTAGATTGGCAGTGGTGCGAGCTACGAGATTACATTATAGTTATAGCAACCGCAATTGCAATTTGCGACTTCATGCACTTTTTTCATGCAACTATCAAAGACTTAAATTACCAAGCAACAGCGGACTGTACGACTGAATATTGACATCTTTCCCATTTCAAAACCTATGCTGGGTGCGCGCTGATCGGCAGGATAGAGATATCCAATATAGAGTGGCATCCTCCCTTTGAAGTCATTTACTATCTGCTCTCGAGGATTGTTAGGAAAGATATCAAGTAGCCAGTGTTCAAAAAACCTACTGGATGTCGGTGGCATTCTTCTCCGAGGCAATGGCATCTAGGCAAAGGACTAATTTCGTCTCGCATCCCGTCAAGGTCTGAAAACTGTTGCACGCTCCCTTGGCTTCCATACAGAAGTGAGTAGTCGAATTCTCGAGGGATACAGCGCACTACTGACTGGTCAGGATTGGGAGGCCGATATTCGCAGCGTCCTCGAAACAGAAGCAGTATTCACATATCAGAGCTGCGGACGCAGCCAAGAGGTGAATGTAGACGGAGAGGACGATGTTCAGCTTCATCAGTTTGGCTAGGATTGGGAGCGGTTAGTCTCGACGAAATGTCTTATATGTCTGGTTTCGCGCTGAGAACCATCATAGAATCGAAGGTCGTGCCGAGCGAAATGTACGCGTGGGTATCGACATTGACATTCTCCATAAGCAGAGGGTTGTGGGTGTGAGACGACGATAGGCACCCGAGGAGAAGCTGTAAGGCGAATAATCATCGAGGCGTTGCTGCAGCCAGCATTCCAAGCTGGGTGAAGCATGACAATGGAGCAGTCAGGCGGCAGAGGCGGTTGATGTCCACGACCTGTGAGAAAGCTGCCGATTCACAGCTATCCCGCGTACCCACTGATATGTGTTCCTCAAAGGCTCTGATAGTGCTCCAAATCAGCACTATTATTCGCGACTAGAGACGGATCATTGGATGAAGTAGGACGGAATTTACGGGCAATCTTCTGATGACTAGGTAGGTAGCGCTTCGAAGCACTTGACGGATAACCCACCGTGACTCGACCGGGTCTGCAAAACGTACGGCGTATGGAGGCAGTTGGGGTAGGAATCACGCTGAGCCCATCCTTCATTATGGTCTCACGGCTAAACGACACACAGCTAGGCCGCGTTCCCTATAGCTCTATTGTTGCCTGACTGAGCGATCGACTCTGAGGTGGAGAAAATCATTCACTGGCGATGGCCATCAGTGCTTCGGAACATCCCGAGCAGCGCCGATGCAACGACATCAGAAACGTCTGATATCGGACGCGAAAGTACTTAGCTTATCCTCGATCTGGAATACGGAGGCCCTTCTCCTCGATATAAAATGCGATTTCACCGAAAGGACCAGAGTATCGACTGAATGCCTATCGTATCATTGAAGGATTTTCTCAACAGCCCCCTTGACTATCTCATTGTAGGAGGTGGGACGGCCGGCCTCTGTCTTGCTGCTAGGTACGCTCAATCTCGCTATAATCTATATATCATGCTGAGAGTTGGTAGATTGAGCGACGACCGGGATACCATTGTAGGCGTACTTGAAGCAGGCGAATACAACCTTAATGTGCCTGTTATCGATGTTCCAGGTTCACTTTTAGCGTAATTTGCCGTCACAAAGCGCAGTGTCTGATGATTTCCAGGCTTCCTCGGGGGTGCGGTAGCAAATCCCGCTTATGACTGGACATTTTATACTGAGGACCAATCGCACGTCAATGGCAGGAAGATGCGATTGCCTCAGGGTAAGGGCTTAGGCGGCTCGTCTCAGGTGAATGAGGATTTACTCCCTCGAGTCAATGATGGATACTAAGATGTGTAGATCAACTTTCTCGGAATAGTGAGGCCATCGAAGGACGAGTATAATGCCATTGAAGAGCTAGGAAATGAGGGATGGAACTGGCATTCCTTGCTTGAAGCTACGAAAAGAGTGCGAGAACATCTGTCTGTTTATTGCGATTGCTTAGGGAAAGGGAATTTATTCTCGGTAGAGCGAGCACACAGTACCAAGCGAACGCGCGCCAGAACAAGCTCAAGAGCTCGCGATCGGACCAGACCCCGCACTCCATGGGCAAAACGGTACGTCTACACTGAGGTACACCTCTCATTCTCATTCCCATTATTTCGCAGGACCCATCATCAAGTCATTTTCGACGTCTCCAAGCCCCGTGTATGCCAAGCTTTTTGATGCACTGGAACATCTGCATGTCCTGAGGAACCCTGAACCCGTAATTACCTCACTCCTCATTTTCCGTTTTTTGTGTTATCAATATCTAGCATGTAGGGTGGAGGCTTCGCTGTCGGCTCGACATTCGTTTACAACACCGTGGATCCACATACAGCAACGCGATTGTATGCAGCTACAGGATATTACGAACCCAATGCGGAACGGCCGAATTTTTTGGTACTGACAGGAGCTTCAGCTACGAAGGTACATATTGTATTTTGCAGTTGCAGCATGAACCAAACGCAGAACGTTCCAGGTCATCTTTGATTCAGGAGATATAGGAGAAGGCAAGAGAAGAGCCACCGGCGTCGAATTCATAAAGGATGGGTCACGTTCATGGGCGGTTGTAAAGAAGGATGTCATACTCTCGGCCGGTACCTCCTCATACTCGCGTCAGCTTTGTACAGTCTTCTCAAGGATTCCGCAGGATCCCTCCAGTCTCCTAAGCTTCTAGAGGTCCGTATCCAAAATTTCCTTATCATATTCTCAGCTTGAAATATCCGGGTAGCTTTCTGGAATCGGGAATACCACAATTCTTGAAAAACATGGTATCGAGACTCTAGTGGAGCTTCCTGGAGTGGGCGAGAACTTGCGCAAGTGCCGAAGTTCCACTTGTCGCAAAAAAATGTCCTGATTGAATACAGAGGATCACGTCATGGCTTTCACTGTCGCCGAGATTGACGCATCTTTGGAAACGGTGGACGTGCTACACGATTCTGCGGAAGCGCAGAGACACGCCGAGCTGTAGTAGGTGCATCGACCTGACAGTCCGTCCAGTGGTTTATTCCGTGCCTACGCAGTAAAGACCAGAAGGGCCTTCTATCGACGTTTCAAGCTCCTGCGTATGTCTTTATTCCTGCGTCAAAGCTCGGCGACGCCCAAGCATGGCGGGATGCAGCCAACGTCTAGTGCGCTGCCTACCTCGCCAGTATAAACAATCCTCAGCTTCGCGCCGGTCTCGCAAAGCAGTATGCGATCCAGCAACGGTGGTTCTGTGACGAGAACCATGCACAGGGAGAGTGAGTCACGATCTCTGCCCAACGCGAATCATCTTGTGACTCATCCTGCAGAGTATCCTTTTACAACGGTCACTTCCCTGTGCCCACGCTCCAGCCCAAACCTGGGAAGAGATATATGACGCTTAACGCTAGTATTCTGCATCCCTTCTCTCGGGGGAGCGTGCACATCCAGTCGAGTGACCCATCAGAGCCGCCGGCTATCGATCCACAATACTTCTCCAACTCTGTCGATCTTGAGATTCTTACACATACAGTCAAATTGGCGCTGAAGCTTTACGAGACTGAACCGCTTGCTGAGCTTGTGGCACCAGATGGGCTAGTGTTTCCGACCAAGGACGACTTGGAAGGTGATAGACTGAGGGAATTTGTCAAGAACACATGCTCCACGGTATACCACCCGCTCGGCACTGCAGCAATGATGCCTCGGGGCCTGGGGGGTGTAGTAGATAATGCGCTAAGAGTTTATGGAACGGACAACCTGCGTGTGGTATGTCGACGTCGACTCTTCGTATAGTCATCGAGTCTAATAATGCTTCAGGTTGACATGTCTGTGTTTCCGATGGTGAGTAGATTCGGTGGCTGATGGACTTGACTAAGTGCCTTGATAGGAATTAGCAAGTCATACACAGTCCAGCGCATACGCTGTGGGAGAGATGGTAGGTAACATACTATACTCGAGGCCTTCGCTGATGCTCTGCAGGCTGCTGATATCATAAAAAGAAGCGCGTAGTGATGAGACTATGGTAAGAACTGTAAAATATAAGTTTTGAGAGATTCGTGCTCGACATTAAGTGCAATAAAATACAGTAAATTATTATAACCCTGCCTGCATGAGGCTACTTACCGTTTCTTACGAGGGCGAAACCAGGCCCAATGGCCTGTGGAAGGATGTACTCAGCCCTGAGCAGTGCAGATTCCAGAAGTCAATATGAAAAAGTGACAAAACTGAGAGAAATAAAATAAATATTGAGATCCGTAGATCTACCACTCCGGGAAAGCGTGTCATCCTTGTGCAGGGGCCATGCTAATCTTCTCTGTATCGTTCCAATTTTTTCGTATGTCACCCCGAAGGGGACAATAATAGGTGCGGCTGATGCAAGGTCACTTTAACAGTTTTGTATTCCTGTTGACCGGCTGGAGCACAGCCACTGAATGCATTCCTATATATGGAGCAAGAGCCAACGATGCGCTGGAAGATAAAGCGGTACAGATAGTAGATCTCTCGTTTCTGCAGTTGTAGAAGAGCCAATATTCTACTTGCTGATGCTTCGCCTGCTCGTATACTCAAAGTTATTAGCGTAAAACTAGACTAAACAGTGACAGTATCCATGCGAAATACGGTCCGAGAATGTGGATATTACAATCGACTCCGTATCTCCTTCTTCGCCAGATCACGCAGCTGCCGTCGAAGAATCTTCCCCGCAGCACTAAGCAGAATTCATGTCAATGGGCGCATCGTATAATCATTATGCACTCACCTCTTGGGTATAACATCAATTGTCACGACGCCTATAATGAATGTTACCATGATGAATATAGCTAAGGGCTTTGGAAGCGTACCTCCACGCAAAAACTTATGCTTAGCGACTTTGGACTTCATCCATTCGGCTATCTGCGCGCCAAACTCAGCCTTCTGCGCGTCAGTCTTCACTTTCTCGGGATGTGTAGGTACGACATATGCTCTGGCATAACTATTCAGCAAAATATGCCGGAGAAAAAGTGAAAGAGTTACCTAGGTAGCTCCGTAGCTTGTGCGGCGTCTTCAATACCAATCACAGCCACATCAGCCACTCCAGGGTGACTGAGAAGTACGCTTTCTAGCTCTGCCGGAGGAACTGACAAGAGTACGGTAAAATTTAGCGATGAAAATGATGTTTGATGCAAAACTTGCCTTGAAATCCCTGGTTGCATTGTGGAACTCAGTCAAAACTTCGAGACTACCCAATGAAACCAGATCTCACCTTGTACTTTATCAACTCCTTCACCCTATCCACGATGAAGAAATACCCCTCATCATCCCTGATAGCGATGTCACCCGTCTTTAACCACCCGTCCTTCGTGACGGTGTTCATGGTCGCGGTCGGATTGTTGATATACCCCTTCATCACGACAGGCCCTTTAATCCACATCTCTCCCGGCTGAGCATCACGTCCGTCTTCGTCAACAATTCTGGATTGAAGATTTGGCAGGAGCAAACCTATGCTCCCTGCCTTTCGTGTTGCGTCGGCCACGGGTAGCAGATGTGTTACGGGTGAAAGTTCAGTCATGCCGAAACCTTGAATGACCGCCGCATTTACGTTGAGCGACGGCAGTCGAGCCGTGACCTTGGATGGTTTGAGTTAAGAAAGCAGGGATGGGTCTGGTTCGCCACCCACCTGATTCGACAATTCAGGGCCTAATGGAGCAGCTCCAGACGTCAACAACTTCAACGACGAAAGGTCGAATTTCTCCACCACTGTAGACATCAGTGAGATGGCAATTTTTGAAATAATAGAACGGAATTACATGGGTGCCGGGAGAGGAATACTGCTATGGGTGGAACAAGCATAACAATTTGAATCTTGTATTTTTGAATATCCTCGCAAAATCGCACTGGGTCAAAGCGCTCTTGGATGAAACTCGTATGCCCGAGTTTTTGGGTGAGAAAAAGGATGATGACGGCGCCATAGATGTGATACATGGGCAGGAAACCGAGATGTTTGTTCCCAGTACCATGAGTCCATACTGCGGCGAGCATGTCAATCTCCGATGTAAGATTTTGGTGTGTAGTCTGAAAAAGGAGTTAGTCCACGACATACTTGCTAATCATCGGGTCTTTGGAAAGACCGATACGAGGCACAGAGAGAGAGAACTTGGAGATGGCTACGCCATAGAGATATGAAAAGGTCTGGGCTTACCTCGACGCCCTAGTAGATCTTTAGTATTGTGATGAGAGATGCACATCAAGGGACGAGGCGCACCTTCGGTTTACCGGTTGTTCCCTGTGCCGTATTAAGATTAAACTGAATGCCGTAACGGAAGGTAGGTGCTTACTGAACTATAACACAACAGGGCAGTCTCATGCGCGCGATCCCCATCAAATTTCTCCTCTTCTTCCAACGAGCCGATTCTGAGAAAATCTTCCATGTGCAGCAAACTTGACGTGCGGGGAGCATCCGGGCCACCCGCCCATTTTAGGCTCTTGCCAAGAATGATAATCCTCGCATCAGCTTCATCAGCTTTCACACCAATTTCCTCGAACATCGCGCGCACAACAGGCAGACTGTCTTCGGTCGTAAATATCCGCCGTGCCCGGCTGTCCGTGTATTGATGTGCAAGCTCGTGGCTAGTGTAAGCGTTATTGGCCAACGTGCATCTTAGGCCGGCAGCGATTGCTGCAACAGTCTTCAGTTATATAGGCGTTATCTACGCGCGAAGGACGCACCACCGAGAAGGACGACAGGATAAGCGAGCGCATTGGGCGAGAACACGAGGATTGTATCCCCTCGTTTTTCACCATGATGTCGGAGACCGTATCCAAGAGAAAGACACAGAAATCGCAGTTTCTCTCGAATCAAGACAGTCCCAGTAGCAGAGTCGACGAAGACAGGTGAATCAGCAGGGTGGCCGCCGACGAGTTTACCATCCCTACTACTCTTGTGCAGAAGGTGGGTGAAAAGGGAGCGATTGACGATGGGAACATCGGGGAAAGGGGAGCTGTAGAAGGCCATGCTGCGTGCCTACGAAAACTTTTCGGCGCCGACCTTTATAGCTCAGAAGCAGCATGTCTGATATTTAAAATGTAGTGATGCGTGGCCGGACCGGAAGTCGGTTGAATAACCGAGGGCCATACAGTCATTTATCAACCATACATCAAATCTTGATATGAAATCTTTTGGCCCTCGTTGGTCGTTCCTCATAATTCATTCTGGCATCGAAGCTTCCTATATGGCTTTATATGCTACGTGAATATTTTCAAGATTTTAAAATAATGTGCTGAGGCGCAGTGGGCAGTTTACGGGTTTACAAATGCATGGACCAGGATCAGGACCTGATTTACAGGGCCGGGCTTGGCCTGGTTTTGAGGGCTTGGCTTTGGCTTTCGTCGGGCATGGCTTTCAATTTCGCAAGCCCGAGCCCTGAGCCAAAGCCTATCAGGTTCGGGCTCAAGCCAGGGCTTGTAGATATGTTTGGAAACATAGTATCGAAGACCCGATTTGTAAGCATTAATGCGAGTTGCGAAGCTTACTAGGTGATCTGAATAGAGATTAAGACTATAATTTCGTCTGATTATGACTAGTAGATGTGTTTTGAGGTACAATCTGACACTCTGGTCTCAAGAATAGTACCTTCGATAACCACGGAAGTGAGATCTCAAAGCCCTGGCCTGAAGCCCGGGGCTTGGGCTTTCTCAAGTCAAAGCCTTTGCCCGAACCATGTACAACCCCTTTACCAGATCGCGCTTTTTCAAGGCTTAGCTTGGCTTGGCTTTCTGGCTTGAGCCAAGCCCTGTAAATCGCTATGCAGCATAGTCTTGCACAATTCACACAGCGCATGAATAGGCGCGGAAAGTGTCACGCTCTAAGCATAGCGTCTAAACTGAATTTCAAGCCCTAACACAACTCAAGAATATGACAGGAATGATGCTCTACTCGGTGTACGCACACTGTACAGAAGACCGCCTCAAACCGTAGCTTCCAAATTTAGGATGATGTTGTTAATGAAACAACTACTGTTGCTTCCACAATAAACCATGGTCCGTCTGCCCGCAGCGCATCGAAAACTCAGACTTGCCAAATACGTATTGGAGTTTGCTAGTAATACTGTAAACTTGAGACGCAAGATTTGGCAAAAAACTTAAAAATTTAAAAACCTTACGCTATCAGTAAATCGACACCAGCAGGATTTGAACCTGCGCCCTCAGAGAGGAACAGATAATACATTAAGCATTCGAATCTGTCGCCGTAACCACTTGGCTATAGTGCCATAATGCTGATGTTGGTGCAGATTTACGTATCCAAAAAGTATCTCTTTGCTGGTGAACCGTCCTCCCCTCTTTTTACTTTCCTCCCCCAATCCTTCATCATGCCACGCAAAGAAACAAACACGAGCTCCATCACCGCTCAAGCCCAACAGGACGCTGTTTCCGACGGCATCGAGAACTTTGAACTCCCCAAAAGCCTGATAACCAAGATTGCGCGGTCGGCGGTTAGTTTGGTCACCCACTTTAACCTATCTCTTCACTCAGCAAATTTCTTCTTGATAGATTCCCGAAAATGCTAAGCTTCAGAAGGAAACCATTCTATCGCTCGTGAAAGGGTCGACGGTATTCATTAACTATCTTGGTATGTTAACCTGACACGGTACAACGACGCGTCCTGACTGGGGCTCGCATTCGTAGCTGCTACGTAAGTACACTGGTTCTCACGCGTTTTCTCGTATCTCATTCTCTGTAGCGCTCATGACGTTGCTCTATCGAAACAACATAAGAGTATCAGCGCAACAGACGTCCTCCGCGCCCTCGAAGTAATGGAGCTGGGCGACTTGGTGCAGAATCTTCAGGAGGAACTGCAAGGTGCGTTTCCGTCGTCTTTTATTTCCCTCGCCGTTTGTCATAATGCTGAGGTTTTAGTATACCGTGAACTGAGTAAAACCGACAAGACCAAGCGGGCTACATCCTCTGCGACTCCGGTGCTCCGCACTACGCCAGGCGTCAAGCTAGCAGTGGGGTCTGTCTCTGCTCCAGCACCAGCCGTACCTACCATCAAAATCAAAGGCAAGGAGAAGGCCACTACGCCGTTCACGTCGACACCCTTCGGAGTTGCCCCTTCCGAAACTACGCCGTCCACGTCGATACCCGAAGAACTTGCCCCTTCCGAATCAATATCGACGGGCCCTGTAGCTATGGACGTAGACCAAGAGGTGGCCGAGGAGGAGGAAGAGGAGATAGTCGAGGAAGAGGAAATCATTGATGAAGAAGAGCAGGAAGAAGACGAGGAAGAAGAGCTGCAGGATACCGTCGCGCAAGAGGAGGAGGAGCTCAGAAAAGATGCAAAGGGGTTAGATGATTCTGTCGGCGCTGTTCGTCCTGAGGTGCCGAAAGACGACGATAAGATGATAGAGTGATCATAAATATCGCTTCTCAAATATATCTTATTTGTTTTGTAAGTTCTCGTCCTATAACTTTATTTGATTATTAGAGTCTCTTTGACCCGTTGTAATAGCCCTGCACCGTGCCCCAGTACTCTCCCAGTACCCTTTGTCAGTTATTTCCGCGACCCATTTCACTGACGTGTTGCAATTGATGGCGTGAATTGGTAGAGTGCCTCAAATACACCTTAATCTTATTCCAAGAGTCATTCATATTGCTGAATGGCTCAATGCAACAAATTAGTACAGCGTCGTTTCTATCACATGGGCGTAACAGACACGCCATGCGTAAGGCCTTCGAGATGTTGCGCTCATAGCTATCATTGTGGGCATCGCCCGAAAACAAGATATCTGTACCTAAACTTGGCGAAATTCGGTGCCAACAATATTAATGAGCTCCCTGCTTGGTTGAATGAAGTAACCCGAGCTGCCATGATATAGTACATCGCACTTTGAAGACATGCAACCATTATTGCAGATTAGCTTTACCCCGAATATAGACAGCCGCTCTGCTGGTGCTAGGGTGATGCGAAGCCCTAAATCAGACATGAATACGCAGCAATTTTGATGCTTAACACACTGTACGATACTTCAGCTTCATCCTGTAAGACGTGGTCAGAATTGGGAGCGTCACCGTGGAATAAGAAACCCGCCCATACATGGATCCTGCCCCAAGCAAGTAAAATAGTTGTGGACACAAGTGCGAGCCTGGTGATTGTCGCATGTTACCTTTCATTTTCATTGCATCATAAAGGAAAGGCAAGGCTTGTATTTCCAGTCGTCTGGGTAGGACATTCCAGACTCCAGGCGTCATCATGTCACTCCCAGATGGAATGGAGGAGATATATCATAGATCGCAGGAGAATGGTCGAGATATGGTGCGAGGATGATTCATGGGTGTCGCTCTAGCATCTTGCTTAGCTCTTCCAAACCAACACTGCCATCTGCCACGCCGACGAAGAGATCTACAATCCTAGTCACGTCCTCATCCTGCGTAACCACTCCCGGAAGTCCCTGCGCCCTCAGATACATATGCCCTAGCAAGAATCCGGTACATTTGTTGCCATCCATGAACGGGTGGTCTACCCTATCGTCAGCACACGCACCATCCCAAGAGAGCAGACAATACGCACTCTTCACGATCCCATATGCCAGACTGGCCGCCAAGTATCTCTCGCTTCTATGCGGCTCGTAGCGTGCTATCTGCAAGGGGCGAACCAAAGCCGACTTGAGCTCGTTGGGCTTGACGACGATGGACTCTGTGGGATGGACTAGACGCGTATTGAGAATTGTCGCGTAACCCGGTGTGAGGAGGCGGGTGACGGTAGATGACATGAGTCGTTCGGAGGCCACAAGTCATTCATCCAACTGCTTCAATCCTTGAATGACCCCTTGCACTTTGTCGTCATTCAGGCTTTCTATCGTCACCCGAGCAAGGGCCTCCGAGTCACTGCCTGCTTTGGTTATGGCAATATAACCTTCACGACCATTCAATTTCAGAGGCACCTCTGAAAAATCAGCATGCCAACCGAGGGCGGTCGATATCCTTCGAGACATAAAGCGTCTGTGCGGGACGGTCCAGGAGAACCTTGTGTTCTTCGGCAGAGGTGGTGGAAAGACGACGTATACCATGAAGGTGAAGGCCGCTGAGGACGGCACGGCACATGATGGTCATTGAAAGAAAGGCGGGGTTTGAAAAACTCCGCCGGCTGAGGATGGCACAGTCAGGCGGAGCTTGAAAAGCGTGTTAACCAGCGGCTCTCACTGTCTCGATTGCTCGTCGATTCCAATGTCTATCACTAGCCCGCCATCTGAATCACGCCGGCCGCGGAGTTTAAAGCCAAACTTGCTCCTCACCGTCTTGCCAGTGAGTACCATTTGACGCCGATAGGGATATTGACCCCAACTCTTTTAGTAGTATGATGCTCTCTCATACCTGGTCACCTCGAATTTGCCCGGGCTGCAACTGCTCAAACCATTGTATCTGTTCCACAACTTCTTGCGACGAACAGACGGATGCCGACCCTACATTCGACAACCTTTTACACTCAAATGACCCTCCTTCTCCATCTGAAGAGTGTGAATTGCGGGATAGCATATCAGTGGGTGAAGCGCGCGTCGCCGCGATCGACGACAAAGTCGCTGCTCTGAAGGAGCTTCAGCAGGCACTGTCCAATCGGCTTGCCACGATTGGTGCTGAATCGGAACACCTCAACACCGAGCGTGGAAAGGTGGTAGCCCGCATAGCAGAACATAAACACCTTCTCTCCCCACTCCGTCGCCTACCCGCAGAGATCCTATACAGGATCTTTCTCAGTACCATCGTCTTCCACATGCCGCGAGCGCCATCCCAACGATATGAATACTGGTGGGATTTCTTCCCTAGCGAGAGCCCGTTGTGGACCATCGAGCTCGTGTGCAAAACATGGCGCTGGGCCGTCCTTGGCTTTCCAGAGCTTTGGTCGAGCATCAATATATCCCTCAGCGACGACAACTTTTCATTTTCCAATTTTCGCTATGTGCGACAATTAGCGCGCCAAGTCGCACGGACGCGATGCCAACCACTGTCAATCCTCATATGTGCGGGATCTCGCCAGACATCGGCATCTTCCATGTCTTTACCACCTCAGCTTTCCACACTCTTGTTCTCCATGCAAGATCGAATACAATCTCTCTATCTCTATCTACCCGCTGCGATGTTCACTGTTGTGGCAACTCTACAGCTTTACATGCCCATCCTCAGAAAGCTCACTCTTCTCTCCACGAATGGTGAAGAGTTCCAAAAGCTGCCTCGCCTGAAACTATTTGGAGATACGCCGCTCTTAAATACTCTTGACACCGTCGACATACAAAGCGTCGTTTCTGCCCTTGATTTGCCGTACTATCAGATCACGCATTACTCTACGCACCACGTCTCTCAATCTCATCGTGATCCCGGACCTTCAGTTGTTCATATCCTCCGGTTTTTGTCAGTGACGAGAAACCTAGAGACTTGCGATTTGAGATGTGAAGTCATAGCGAACACACTCGACGGCGAAGACCATCCACGATCTTGTCCAAAGCTCCAAACGTTGTTCCTAAGCTCGTGGGCATTCGAATATCCCAGTTCTGTTCTCGCTCGGCTTCTCAACGTTCTCACATTGCCCCACTTGTCTATGCTTAGGGTGCACTGCTGTGTAGACGAGGGACATGTACGTGATACTGCGCAGACCTTCACAGCTATCCGGGGCGCCATATGCCGATCGCAGTCACCCTTGACCACACTTCACTTCACTCACGGTAATGTAGACGAAGAGGATCTTCTTGCCCTCTTTTTCAGCACCTCATCCACCCTCCAAGAAGTTAAACTCCTTGACGTGGGTCCTATGGCCTTGACGGACAACATTCTTCTCTGTCTGGTGATACCGGATGCGGATAATGTTCTCCTACCGAGGTTGAGTACCTTGCATGTCAGTGGCGAGATGCAGTTTGGTGCCAATCTTTTAGCGGAAATGGTGGAATCGCGTTGGACGTGTAAAGGACCTTCTTTCAGGCGTCTGCGAACGATCAGTTTGTGTCGATTATTGAACAATGAAGATGATAGGGAGGAGGAGGAACTTGCTCGTGCATTAGCCTTTTCTAAGCTGGAGGAATACTGTGCTGAAGGATTGGAATTGTCCTACAGCATTCTCTAAGTCTGTAAACTTAGCCATTGCAGCATACATTACCAGATTATCTGAGCTATGTCCTGCGTCTCGCAACCCCATAGCGTTCATTCGAAGCCATGTTCTTTTTGCATGAAAAATGGACCATGCTCCGGGGCTGTTGGCCCTACTGCGAGGCAACTATCCAACAACTGTCTTAGCGCTGCTATTGAGCGAAAAGAGACTGTCGGACGGGGTTCATAATAGCACGTCTCGACCGCATCTTCCATCGCTTTAACTGTCCGAACCTTACATCATAAATCTAGCAGGCGCATAGAAAGCATTCACTCCAGAACTAGTCAGGCATAATGCTCTTCGCGCGTTGGCATAAGCTTCAGCTTTGAGATGGCATGTTTCAAACCCGAAAGTTGTTCACCAATCCTCCCCTTGCAGATTGCAAGGTAGGAGAAATGTGACGGCATAGGATAACATGATGGTCATTACTAAGAAAGGCGGAGTTTTAAAAGCTCGTTGACCAGCAGCTCTCGTCTCGTCGGGTCCAATGTCGGCGCCTATCACCAGCTGGCCATCAGAACGGCCGCGGAGTTCAAAGCTGAACTTGCTCCTCACCTCATCGACATCTTCCAAATACTGCGTCTTGCCAGTGAGTTGACGGCCGTAGTAGTGAAATTGACATACTCAACTCTTTTTGTAGTATGATGCTTCCCCACACCTGGTCGCCTCGAATTTGTTCGAGTTGCGACTGTCCGAATCATTACATTCCCTCCAAAATTTCTTGCAGTGAAGAAACGGATGCTGGACTCACATTCGAAAGTCTTTTACGCTCCAATGACGCTCCCTCTCCATCCGAAGAGTGTAAGTTGCGGGATAGCGTATCAGTGGGCGAAGCGCGCATTGCCGCGGTCGACAATCACGTCGCTGCTCTGAAGGAGCTTCAGCAGGCGTTGTCCAACCAGCTTGCCTTGATTGGTGCTGAATTGGAAGGCCTTAGCAGCGTGCGTGGTAAGGTGGTGGCCCGTATAGCAGAGCATAAGCGTCTTCTCTCCCCAGTCCGTCGTCTACCTCCAGAAATCCTGTTCAAGATATTTCTCGGCACGGTCATATTTCCTATACCGCGAACGCAATCTCACAGAGATAGATACTGGTGGAATTTTCACCCCAGCAAAAGCTCGTTGTGGTCAATTGAGCTCGTGTGCAAAACGTGGCGCCGGGCCGTCCTTAACTTCCCAGAACTTTGGTCGAGCATCAATGTCTATCTCAGTGACGACAACTTTTCATCTTCCAACTTTCGCTACGTTCGACAGCTAGCGCGCCAGGTTGCACGAACGCGATGTCATCCATTGTCAATCCTTATATGTGCGGACTCCTGTGCGGACCCCCGCCGGACGTCAGCGTCTTCCAAGTCTTTACCGCTTCAGCTTTCCACACTCTTGTTCTCCATGCAAGATCGAATACAATCTCTCTATCTCTATCTACCCGCTGCGATGTTCACTTTTGTGGCAACTCTACAACTTGACCTGCCCATCCTCAGAAAGCTCACTCTTCTCTCCACGAATGGTGAACAGTTCCAAAAGCTGTCTGGCATGAAACTATTTGGAGATACGCCACTCTTAAATGTTCTTGATACCATCGATATACAAAGCGTCGTTTCTGCCCTTAATTTGCCCTACCATCAAATCACTCATTATTCCACTTACCACGTCTATCACCATCGTCGTGATCCTGGACCTTCGACTATCAATATCCTCAGGTTTTTGTCAGAGACGGGAAACATGGAGGCTTGTGATTTGAGATGTGAAACTAAAGGAACGTGGGAGATGTCCGTGATTGAAGCCCATTCACAAACTTGTTCAAAGCTTCAAACATTGGCCTTAAGCTCATGGGCATATGCATACCATTCTGTTCTTGCCCAGCTTCTTAATGCTCTCACATTACCCCGCCTGTCTACTCTTGAGGTGCACTGCTGTGTGGATGACGGACATATACGCGATACCGCGGAGACCTTTACAGCTATCCGGGGCGCCATATGCCGATCGCAGTCACCTTTGACCACATTTCACTTCACCCACGGTGATATGGACGAAGAAGATCTTCTTGCCCTCTTTCTCGGCGCCTCATCCACCCTCCAAGAAGTCAAGCTTCTTGACGTGGGTCCTATGGCCTTAACGGACAACATCCTTATCCCTCTAGTGGTATCAGATGCGGATAACGTTCTCCTACCGAGACTGCATACCCTGCATATCAGCGGCGCAATGCGGTTTGATGCCAATCTTCTCGTAGAGATGGTGGAGTCGCGTTGGACATGTAAAGGTCCTTCTTTCCGGCGTCTGCGAACGATCAGTTTGCGTCGATTATTGAATATTGAAGATGATATGGAAGAGGAGGAACTCGCTCGCGCATTAGCCTTTTCTAAGCTGGAGGAATACTGTACTGAAGGGTTGGAATTGTCCTACAGTATTCTTTAGGTCGGTGACCTGCAGATGATAAACTTAGCCATTGCAGTATATATCACCAGTGTATTCGAGCTGTGTCCTCCGTCTTGCAATCCAATAGTGTTCATTCGAAGCCATGTTCTTTTTTGCGTGAAAAATGGACCATGCTCCGGGGTTGTTGGCCCTACTGCGGGGCAAGTATCCAACGGCTGTCATTGAGCGAGAAGAGAGTCTCATTTCCATGGCTGTCGGACGGGGTTCATAACAGCGACTCTCGACCGTGTCTTCCATCGATTTAACTGTCCGGACCTTACATCATAAATCTAACAGGCACGTAGATAGCATGTATTCCAGAACTAGTCAGGTATAATGCTCTTCGCGCGTTGGCATAAGCTTCAGCTTTGAAATTTAAGATCTCTCACGTTTCTTCGTCCCTCATCATCATCACCTTGACAGCGGCGCGACCTTTTCCAACAGATGGCATGTTTCAAACCTGAAAGTCGTTTACCAATCCTCCTCTTGTAGATTGCAAGGTAGGAGGGCGGGACAGAAATGTGACGGCATAGAACAACATGAAGAGAAAGGCGAAGTTTGAAATGCTCGTTGATCAGCATCTTCCCATCTTGTGGGTTCCAATGTGGCCTGGCCTTCCAACGTCGGTGCCTATCACTAGCTGGCCGTCAGAACGGCTGCGGAGTTTAAAGTCCAACTTGCTCCTCACCTCACGAACATCTTCCAGATACTGCGTCCTTTCAGTGAGTTGACGGCCGTAGTAGTGAAACTGACCCAGTTACTTAACTTTTTCTGTAGTATGATGCTTCCCCATACCTGGTCACCTCGAATTTGCTTGGGCTGCGACTGTCCAAATCATTATTCTCCTTCCACGTCCTCGCGCGACGAAGAAACGGTCCATGCCATCCCTACATTCGACAACCTTTTACACTCAAATGACCCTCCTTCTCCATCTGAAGAGTGTGAATTGCGGGATAGCATATCAGTGGGCGAAGCGCGCGTCGCTGCGATAGACGACCATGTCGCTGCTTTGAAGGAGCTCCAGCAGGCGCTGTCCAGCCAGCTTGCCACGATTGGTGCTGAATTGGAAGGCCTTGACAGCGAGCGTGGAAAGGTGGTAGCCCGCATAGCAGAGCATAAGCGTCTTCTCTCCCCAGTCCGTCGCCTGCCCCCAGAGATCTTATACAAGATCTTTCTCAGTATCATCATCTTCCCCATGCCCCGAGCGCAATCCCAGAGATATGAATACTGGTGGGATTTCTTCCCTAGCGAGAGCCCGTTGTGGACAATTGAGCTCGTGTGCAAAACATGGCGCCGGGCCGTCCTTGGTTTTCCAGAGCTTTGGTCGAGCATCAATATATACCTCAGCGACGATAACTTTTCACTTTCTAACTTTCGCTATGTGCGACAACTAGCGCGCCAGGTTACACGATCACGATCCCACCCATTATCAATCCTGATATGTACGGCATCTCGCCAGACGTCGGCGTCTTCCATGTCTTTGCCGCCTCAGCTTTCCACACTCTTGTTCTCCATGCAAGATCGGATACAATCTCTTTATCTCTATCTACCCGCTGCGATGTTCACTGTTGTGGCAACTCTACAGCTTTACTTGCCCATCCTCAGAAAACTCACTCTTCTCTCCACGAATGCTGATGAATTCCAAAATCTGTCTCGCACGAAATTATTTGGAGATACGCCGCTCCTACATGTTCTTGACACCGTCGATATACAAAGCGTCGTTTCTGTTCTTGATTTGCCCTACCATCAGATCACCCGTTATTCCACTTACCACGCCTCTTATCTTGGCTGGCGAACTCACGGGCCTGCGACTTCTCACATACTTGGCGTGCTTTCAAAAGTTACAAATCTGGAAGAATGTGATTTGTGGTGTGAACAACTGTCAAACGACGATGTTGCACAAATTTATCAAAAGCTTCGAACGTTGACGTTGAGGGCGTGGACATCCGAATACCCCAATTCTGTTCTCGCTCAGCTTCTTAATAATCTCACATTACCCCACCTGTCTACCTTAAAAGTGGACTGCTGCGTGGATGAGCAACATTGCGATACCGAGGAAACCTTTACAGCTATCCGGGGGCTCATACGCCGGTCGCAGTCGCCCCTGACCACATTTCACTTCGCCAAGGGCAATATAGATGAAACGGATCTCCTTGGTTTCTTCCGCAATACCTCATCCACCCTCCAGGAAGTTTGTCTTTTTGATGTGGGTCCTCTGGCCTTGACGGACAACATCCTTATCCCTCTGGTGATAACAGACGCGGATAACGTTCTCCTACCGAGACTGCATACCCTGGATATCAGCGGAGAAATGCAGTTTGATATCAATCTTCTCACGGAGATGGTGGAGTCGCGTTGGACGTGTCAAGGACCTTCTTTCCGGCGTCTGTGAACAATCAGTTTGTGTCGATTATTGAGCCAAGGAGATGATGAGGAGGAGGAGGAACTCGCTCGCGCATTAGCCTTTTCTAAGCTGGAGGAATACTGTACTGAAGGGTTGGAATTGTCCTACATCATTCCCTGAGTCTGTAACCTGTAGATGATAAACTTAGCCGTTGCAGCATACATCACCAGTTTATTTGAACTATGTCCTGCGTCTCGCAACCCCATAGCGTTCATCCGAAACCATGTTGTTCTTGCATAAAAAATGATCCATGCTTCGGGGTTGTTGGCCTTACTGTGGGGCAGGTATCCCTTAGCCCTGTTATTGAGCGAGAACAGAACCCCGTTTCCGTGGCTGTCGGACGGGGCGGGTACCGTTGAACAGCAAGTCCCGACCACATTTTTCATCGCTTTAAGTGTCCCAACTTACCTTACACCATAAATCTGGTAGGCGCGTGAGTAATATTCATTCCAGAACCAGTCAGTTGGGTGCTGGAGCTCCAACTTCAAGGTGGCATGTTTCAAACCCGAAAGTCGTTCACCAATCCTTCTCTTTGCAGATTGCAGGTTAGGTGGGCGGGGACGTTCATTATCTTCTCCCCTTTGTGTTTGCCCAAAGTTAATCGTGCATTCTGTTGAAGACGAGGTGACGGAAGTATTGAAGGGGGGAATGGTAATGTTAATGTTCGAGCTAGATTGATCCTAAAAAAACAGCCCTTTTTAAGTGCGAATAGAACAAAATTCCGAAGGTTCGGGCTGACTTAGATCTTTTTGGAATTGCATTGATATATAATGACATACATACAATGGCATGTACAGAATTCTAGCGTCTAATAACCAATCTTAAGGTACACACACAACGCCCATGAATCCTCACAGATCCTCACACACCCTCCAAGTATCGACAAGCATCAGCCATTTTGGAAGAAACATAGGCAATCTGCCGATGAAGTAGTTAGTAAGAGCAACGGCGGCAGTCAAAAGAAGCTCACATTAGCAGTACTAAACGGCTGGAAGTGGTTCCCAGGAATATCAAACACCTTGACGGGAGAAGGAGCCAGTGTATCCCGACCGGTTGTAGCATTCTTCGCGTCACTCCGGTCAGCAAGCCATTTCGGAACGTCAGCGACGCCCTTTGGATTGAAGCCTTCACTGGATCGGAGCAGGACAATAGGAGGGCATACTCCATGCGTCGTGCGAGGGTCGTAATCCTTCAGCATCGCAGCGTTCATGGTGAACTACTTCTTGACAAGCTGCCTGACTTCAGAAGCGCTGCTCCGAGAATCAAGTTGCACCGCGGTGGCGATCAGCGATTTGGAAAGAGGGACATGGTTGATGGGGTTGGGAGAGTCGATGAGGACTTTGAGATAAATGCATTTTGATCCTTCACCATCATCGGCGGCGAGAACGTGTTCAAATTAGGGTTCAAATGCAGATTAAAATAATTAATGAGACACATGCTAATACTGCTCTGCGTCGAGAGATGTTTCGGCCTGGAGAATGTCAGAGATACCTCTGAAAAATCAGCATGACAACTGAGGGCGGTTGCGATATCCTTCGAGACATTAAGCTTCTGTGCGGCACGGTCCAGAAGAGCCTTGTGTTCTTCGGCAGAGCTGGTGGAAAGACGACGTATACCATGAAGTTGAAGGCGAAGGCGACCAGTGAGGACGGCACGGTACATGATGGTCATTGAGAGAAAGGCGGAGTTTCAAAAGCTCCCTGACCAGTCTCTCATCCCGTCGCGATCGGTCCCAATGTCGGCGCCTATCACTAGCTGGCCGTCAGGCCCACGCCGGTCGCGGAGTTTGAAGCCAAACTTGCTCCTCGCCTCATCAACGTCTTCCAGATACTGCGTCTTGCTAGTGAGTACCATTTGACGGTAGTGTTACTTTGCTCAACTCTTTTGTAGTATAATGCTTCTCCATACCTACTCACCACAAATTTGCTTGGGCTGCGACTGTCCAAATCATTATTCTCCTTCCACGACCTCGCGCGACGAAGAAACGGTCCATGCTAGCCCTACATTTGATAATCTTCTACGCTCCAATGACTCCCCCTCTCCATTGGAAGAATGTGAATTACGAAATAGCATATCAGCGGGCGAAGCGCGCGTTATCGTGATTGACGATCATGGCGCTGCTCTGAAGAAGCTCCAGCAGGCGCTGTCTAGCCAGCTTGCCACGATTGGTGCTGAATTGGAAGACCTTGATAGCAAGCGTGGAAATGTGGTAGCCCGCATAGCAGAACATAAGCGTCTTCTCTCCCCAGTCCGTCGTCTACCTCCAGAGATCCTATACAAGATCTTCCTCGGTACCATCATCTTCCCCATGCCGCGAACGCAATCCCAGAGAGATAGATACTGGTGGGATTTTCACCCTAGCGAAAGCTCGTTGTGGTCAATTGAGCTCGTGTGCAAAACGTGGCGCCGGGCCGTCCTTGACTTCCCAGAACTTTGGTCGAGCATCAATATCTCCCTTAGTGACGACAATTTTTCATCTTCTAACTTTCGCTACGTTCGACAACTAGCGCGCCAGGTTGCACGAACGCGATGCCATCCATTGTCAATCCTGATATATGCGGGCTCTCGCCAGACATCAGCGTCTTCCGAATCTTTACCGCTTCAGCTTTCTGCGCTCTTGTTCGCCATGCAAGATCGGATACAATCTCTCTATCTCTATCTACCCGCCGCAATGTTCACTTCTGTGGCAACTCTACAGCTTTACATGCCCATCCTTAGAAAGCTTACTCTTCTTTCCACGAATGGTGAAGAGTTCCAAAAGCTGTCTGGCATAAAATTATTTGGAGATACGCCCCTCTTAAATGTTCTTGATACCGTCGATATACAATGCATCGTTTCTGTCCTTGATTTGCCCTACGGTCAGATCACTCATTACTCCACTTACCACGTCCTTCACCATCGTCGTTTTCCTGGACCTTCGACTATCAATATCCTCTGGTTTCTGTCAGAGACGGGAAATTTGGAAGTTTGTGATTTGAGGTGTGAAGTTAAAGGAGCATCGGACTTGGTTGAAGCCCTTGCCCAAACTTGTTCAAAGCTTCAAACATTGACCTTGAGCTCGTGGGCATATGCATACCCCAGCTCTGTTCTTGCTTTGCTTCTTAATGTTCTCACATTACCCCGCCTGTCTGCTCTTGAGGTGCACTGCTGTGTGAATGAGGGACATGCACGCGATGTTGCGGAGACCTTTACAGCTATCCGGGGCGCCATATGTCGATCGCAGTCACCATTGACCACATTTCACTTCACGCATGGTAACATAGACGAAGAAGATCTTCTCGCCCTCTTTCGCATCACCTCATCTACCCTCCAAGAAGTTAAACTCCTTGACGTGGGTCCTATGGCCTTGACGGACAACATCCTTATCCCTCTGGTGATAACAGATGCGGATAACGTTCTCCTACCGAGGCTGCATTCCCTACATATCAGTGGCGAAATGCGATTTGATGCCAATCTTCTCGCAGAGATGGCAGAGTCGCGTTGGACGTGTAAAGGTCCTTCCTTCCGGCCTCTGCGAACGATCGTTTTGCGCCGATCATTGAATATTGAGGATGATAGGGGAGAGGAGGAACTCGCTCGCGCGTTGGCCTTTTCTAAGCTGGAGGAATACTGTACTGAAGGGTTAGAATTGTCCTACAGCATTCTCTGAGTCTGTAACCAACCTGCAGATGATAAACTTAGCCATTGCAGTATATATCACCAGTCTATTCGAGCTATGTCCTCCATCTTGCAACCCCATAGCGTTCATCCGAAGCCATGTTCTTTTTGCGTGAAAATTGAACCATGCTCCGCGGTTGTTGGACCTACTGCGGGGCAAGTATCCAACAGCCGTCTTAGCGCTGTTATTGAGCGAGAAGAGAGCCTCGTTTCCGTGGCTGTCGGATGGGGTTCATAACGGCGAGTCTCGGCCGTATCTTCCATCGCTTTAACTGTCCCAACCAACCTTACATCATAAATATGGCAGGCACATAGAAAGCATTTATTCCAGAACTTGTTGAGGATATGGTTTCACAGCCACTTGAGCCGACCGCCATGCCGCCTTTGGTTTTGCCTTATTTTGATTTTCGTATCGATCAATACTTCTTCTTGGCTTCGTACCACCACCACCTACGTATCTGTCCACGAATATACGTTCGCTCAAGCCATATCTGTCACGTTCTTTGTGCCTGGTCTATTCCCAACAGAACTAGTCAGGTATAATGCTCTTCGCGCGTTGGCATAAGCTTCAGCTTTGAGATGGCATGTTTCAAACCCGAAAGTCGTTTACCAATCTTCCTCTTGCAGATTGCAAGGTAGGAGGGCGGGATGGAAATGTGACCATAGAATAACATGATGGTCATTATTTATGAGAAAGGCGGAGTTTGAAAAGCTCGTCTCCTCATCTCGTCGGGTTCCAATGTCGGCGCCTATCACTAGCTGGCCATCAGAACGGCCGCGGAGTTCAAAGCCGAACTTACTCCTCTGCTCATCAACATTTTCCAGATACTGTGTCCTTCCAGTGAGTTGACGGTCGTAGTAGTGAAACTGACCCAGATACTAAACTCTTTCTGTAGTCGTATGATGCCTCCCCATACCTGGTCACGAATTTGCTTGAGCTGCGACTGTCCAAATCATTATTCTCCTTCCACGACCTCGCGCGACGAAGAAGCGGCACATGCCGGCCCTACATTCGACAACCTTTTACGCTCCAATGACTCCCCCTCTCCATCCGAAGAATGTGAATTGCGGGATAGCGTATCAGCGGGCGAAGCGTGCGTTGTCGCGATTGACGATCATGTTGCTGCTCTGAAGAAGCTCCAGCAGGCGCTTTCTAATCAGCTTGCCTTGATTGGTGCTGAAATAGAAGGCCTTGACGGCGAGCGTAGAAAGGTGGTAGCCCGCATAGCACAGCATAAACGCCTTCTCTCCCCAGTTCGTCGCCTACCCCCGGAGATCTTACTCAAGATCTTTCTCGGTACAATCATCTTCCCTATGCTGCGGACACAATCCCAGAGAGAGGAATACTGGTGGGATTTTCACCCTGGCAAGAACGCATTATGGTCGATTGAGCTTGTGTGCAAAACGTGGCGCCGGGCCGTCCTTGACTTCCCAGAGCTTTGGTCGAGCATCAATATATCGCTTAGTAACGAGAACTTTTCATCTTCTGACTTTCGCTACGTGCGACGGCTCGGCCGTCAGATTGCACGAACCCGATGCAGTCCACTGTCGATCTTGATATGCGCAGGATCAGGCCAGACTTCCTTACCACTGCAGCTTTCCTTGTTCTTGTTCTCCATACAAGATCGAATCCAATCTCTCCATCTCTATCTACCCTCTGCAATGTTCACTTTTGTCGCCACTTTACAACTTTCCTTGCCCATCCTCCGAACTCTCACTCTCCTATCCGCGAATGGTCGAGAGTTCCAAAAGCTATCTCACACGAAACTATTTGAAGACACTCCACTTTTAAATGCTCTTGATACTGTGGATATACGAAGCGTCGTTTCTATTCTTGATTTGCCCTACCATCAGATCACCCGTTATTCCACTTACCATGCTTTCCATGGCCGGCGAGCTCCCGGGCCTGCGACCTCTCACATACTTAATGTGCTTTCAAGACTTAAAAATCTGGAAGAATGTGATTTGCGGTGTGAGCTTCTGTCAGCCGGCAATGTTCCACAATCTTGTAAAAAGCTTCGAACGTTGACGCTGAGCTCGTGGGCATACCAATACCCCAATTCTGTTCTTGCTCAGCTTCTTGATCATCTCACATTACCCCACTTGTCTACCTTAAAAGTAGACTGCTGCGTGGATGAGGGACATGAGCGCGATACCGAGAAAACCTTTACAGCCATCCGGGGGATCATAACCCGGTCGCAGCCGCCTTTGACCACATTTCACTTCTCCCACGGCAATATAGATGAAACGGATCTCCTTGGTTTCTTCCGCAGTGCCTCATCCACCCTCCAAGAAGTTTGTCTCATTGACGTGGGTCCTATGGCCTTGACCGACAACATCCTTGTCCCTTTGGTGATAACGGACGTGGAAAATGTTCTCCTACCGAGACTGCATACCCTGCATATCAGCGGCGAGATGCGATTTGATGCCAATCTTCTCGCAGAGATGGTAGAGTCGCGTTGGACGTGTAAAGATCCTTCTTTTCGGCGTCTGCGAACGATCATTTTGCATCGATCATGGAAGATCGAAGATGGCAGGGAAGAGGAGGAACTCGGTCGCACATTAGCCTTTTATAAACTGGAGGAATACTGTATTGAAGGATTGAACTTATCCTATAGCATTCTCTAGGTCGGTGACCTGCAGATGATAAACTTACACGTGACAGCATACATCACCAGGCTATTCGAGCTACTTATGTCCTCCGTTTCGCTTACATTAATAGCTCTATGCTTGTTCAAAGAATATAAGTATCTTGGGCGGAGCTTGAAAAGTGGAGTCGCCCGACTGTTACGTTCATCCTCGTGTTCAGCACCAACAGGATACTGCGCCTTGCCAGTGAGTACCAGTACCATTTGACGGTAGTGTTACTTACTTATAACTCTTTTGTAGATTTATACCCCTCATGATACTCTCTCATACCTGGTCACCTCGAGTTTGCTCGAGTTGCGACTGTCCAAATCATTATTCTCCTTCCACAACCTCATGCGACGAAGAAACGGCCCATGCCGGCCCTACATTTGAAAATCTTTTACGCTCCAATGACTCTCCCTCTCCATCCGAAGAGTGTGAATTACGAGATAATATATCAGCGGGCGAAGTGCGCGTTGTCGCGATTGACAATCATGTCACTGCTCTGAAGGAGCTTCAGCAGGCGCTGTCCAGCCAGCTTGCCTTGATTGGCGCTGAATTGGACGATCTTGAAAGCGAGCGTGGAAAGGTGGTGGCCGGTATAGCAGAGCATAAACGACTTCTCTCCCCAGTCCGTCGCCTGCCCCCAGAGATCCTATACGAGATCTTTCTCGGTACAATCATCTTCCCCATGCCGCGAGCGCAACCCCAGAGATATGAATACTCGTGGGATTTTCACCCTAGCAAGAGCGCATTATGGTCGATTGAGCTCGTGTGCAAAACGTGGCGCCGGGCCGTCCTTGGTTTCCCAGAGCTTTGGTCAAGCATCAATATATTCCTTAGCGACGACATATTTTCATCTTCGAACCTTCGCCACTTTCGACAACTAGCGCACCAGGTTGCACGAGCGCGATGTCGTCCATTGTCAATCCGGATATGTGCAGGATCGGACCAGGCTTCTCTGAAATCATTACCGCCGCAGCTTTGCGTGTTCTTGTTCTCTATCCAGGATCGAATACAATCTTTCTATCTCTTTCTACCCGCTGCGACGTTCACTTTTGTGGCAGCTCTACAACTTTACCTACCCATCCTCAGAAATCTCACTCTTCTCTCCACGAATGGCGAAGAGTTTCAAAAGCTGTCTCGCACGAAATTATTCGGAGACACTCCGCTTTTAAATACTCTTGATACTGTGGATATACGAAACGCCGTTTCTGCGATTGATTTGCCCTACGATCAGATCACTCATTACTCCACTCACCACGTCTTTCACCGGTATTGTAATCCCGGGCCTGCGACCTCTGACATCCTCGGTGTGCTGGCAAAACTTAAAAATCTGGAGGAATGTGATTTGCGATGTGAACTTCGGTCAATCCAATCAGAGGAAGTTGTTCCACAAACCTGTCAAAAGCTACGAACGTTGACGTTGAGCTCGTGGGCATACGTGTACCCCAGGTCTGTCCTCGCTCAGATTCTTGATGCCCTCGTAATACCCCACGTATCTACCTTAAAGGTGGACTGCTGCGTGGATGAGGGACATGAACGCGATACCGAGAAAACATTTACAGCCATCCGGGGGATCATAACCCGGTCGCAGTCACCTTTGACCACATTTCACTTCACTCACGGCAATATAGATGAAACGGATCTTCTTGGTTTCTTCCGCAGCGTCTCATCCACCCTCCAGGAAGTTTGTCTCATTGACGTGGGTCCTATGGCCTTGACAGACGGCATCCTCGTACCCTTGGTAATATCGGACGCGAATAATGTTCTCCTACCAAGACTGCATACACTGCATATCAGCGGCGAAATGCTGTTCGATGCCAATCTTTTCGTGGAGATGGTGGTGTCGCGTTGGACGTGTCAGCTGCCTTCATTACGGCGGCTGCGAACGATCAAGTTGTGTCAAGTATTCGACAGTGATAAAGACAGGGAATTTGGACAATTTGGTCGCGCCTCGATTTTGTCCAAGCTGGAGAAATACCCTACTGAAGAATTGGAATTGTCCTACAGCATTCTCCAAGTCTGAGACTGTTCGTCCTAGCTCTTGTTGCAGATGATACTAAGCTTACACATCGCGGCATGAATCGCTGGTCCATCCGGCCATTTCCTTCGTCTCGCATGTAATAGTTCACTGTTGTTGGTCAAAGAATATGTATAATGTATTGTGTCGAGCGTGGTACGTAAGAACTTTGGGCCACCAGTTGTTTGCAGGTACCCATCAAGGGCAGCTGCCACATGGTCGTTGGCCAGTGACTCGACGTAAATGCAAAACTCGTAAGGCTACCTTCCAATGCAACTGGTAACTATTGTCCCCTTCGGGGTGACATACGAAAAAATTGGAACGATACAGAGAAGATTAGCATGGCCCCTGCACAAGGATGACACGCTTTCCCGGAGTGGTAGATCTACGGATCTCAATATTTATTTTATTCATCTCACCTTTTTCGTTTTTTCTACAAACCATCGTGAATCGTGACATTGATTCAACATAACATTATTCCCTTTTCCACTTGTTGAATAAATATTGAAGAGTCCTGTCTCTATCATCCTTTCGAAATTCGTTCCGTTCTAAGGCGTCTGCTTTTCTGCCAAGGGTATACAACCCTTTGTTCTTAAGCATTACCACGCTGGAGAGCATCTTCAAAATCACCACGCCCACATACTTAGTATCCTACTACGATTCTTCAACACAAGACAGAGGTCCATGGGACAGAAAACAAGTTACATTAACGTTCCCACGTATAAGTATACTTATTGTAAATGTAGAAGTAAAGCATCAAACTAACATGAATGTGAAGGAAGATATTCGGAATTAGTCACCCGACTCGTCACTCGTGTCTACGCAGTCGGAACGGTAATAGCTCCCCAAGGGGCGCCGCCATACTTGCCCACAATTGTAGCATAGCTCCAGGTGCTATCATCGAATGCGGGAAGCTCGAAGCCTGTAGGCACAGTGGTGAACGCCTTCCAGGTAGTATCCGTGACGTAGGAAACCGAAGTCCCATCGTTATACGCGACCAGGATGGTAGCAATAACACCAGCCGGACCACCAGTGTTCGCTCCATCGACTGCGAAGACATTCTGGATGGGGTCCAGCTGAGGCACGGAGTATGCTTGTGCGGTGTGGAAGTCTCCGCCCGATCCGAGGGACTGGCCGTTAGCATACAGAGTGTACTCGTTATCGCTGTAGAAGATTTGATCAATTACCGCCGCCAGCCAAAGGAACAAACAACCTACGCAGTGATGACTACCTTCGCGCACACCGCACCTTTGCCATACAGCGAAGTAATTGTCTTCCTGAACGCCCTGTGCCCTACTGGGGCGTCCCCTGCTGAGTTGGTCTCGCTGGTCCAAATCCAGTTGCTCTGCGTCATATCAAGCGCGGGAGGAAGCGCGGTCTGACCCCAGGGGGATACACCCTCCTTGCCCTGCTCGACCGCTGCAATCCATGCCGAGTCGTCCAAGCTTGGATTCGCGAATCCAGCTGGGGGAGAGGACTTAAGGGTCTTCCAGGACGAGTCGGTGACAAAGGTCTCGGTGGTGCCGTCGGAGTAGTCAACGAGGATAGTGGCAATCAGACCGGCGGGTCCTTCATTGTTAGTACCGTTGACGGTGATGACGTTGTTGATTTCTGGGTTGAGTCCGACGGTGTATACCTGCGCGCTCGAGAAGGACGCGCCTGAGCCCACCTCAGCGCCGTTGACGTACAGAGTGTGGAGGTTGTCACTGGACACTATTCTCAGAACAGTCTTGGAAGCAATCGAGAAAAGCGATCATACGTAGCAATGAGGATTGTCGCGCATACCGGGCACTTGGTTCTGGTGTAAAAGATAGTCTTGCGGAAGGGACGAGAACCGATGGGTGCGCTCCCACCAGCGCCGCCCTCTTCTCCAGTCCAGATCCAATTGGAGTTCGCTAGAGTAAGAGGCTGGGCTTCGGCGCGCACTGCGAGAGACACATTTTCAGCAGTCGCCGCACGGGCAAGGAGACCTAAAAAATAGGTGAGTGGGGAATCAGAGCATAGATCACAAAGAAATGCGTACTCTCTGACGCTGGGAACGCAGACGCAAGGACTGCGGAAAGCACAGCGGGCAAGAGTAAAAGAGCTATGCAAAAGATGTAAGCGGGAAGAGTGAGAAAAGAGAAGGCTTGAAAGCTAACCTTGGGCGAACATCAAAGAGAGAGATATCTACCTGTCGGTGGATGGTTAGACTGTGTAATACCGCTTTGCTTTTATAGCGAAAATAACACTCTCAGCGTGAAAACACAGTGGCATCCTGGCAATTCGACAGCGTAATAAATTTCTGACAGACGGAATCAAAGAAAGAAACAACCGTCCCAGGATGCTTTAATCTCCTAAGAGAACGGAGGGCTGGTGACTCTATATTGAAGGGTCAGATGTGTAAAAATGAATGAGATGTGGCAGATGGTGGATCCCACTTGTCGTCGAGTAGAGAAAGCATAGACACCAGACATTGAAGATGCTTCCGTGACGCAGCGCGCATCCAAGAAACTTCGCAAAACGAGACAGTAGATGATTGCAGGACGACTTGGCCGTGATTTAGGAAACCGAACAACTTGACATCAGCGCATGTAGATGACAATCAAAGCAACGGTAGCATCAGTGATGGCAGAAGAATCCGAAGCACTCAGTTCAATTGACCGAACATATGACTGAGGTGTCACTGTATGAGTTGAATTGACTGAATTGATGATGTTGAAGAACTGAAAAAGAAACACCCAGAAGCATAGCCCAAGCGCTTCAACGAGAAATTTCGGTATCTTTAGCACGCCTATTGTTTGTGACATGTAGTTCTTCGTCTACGGACAGCTCAGCGTTGTAGTGAGTAGAACGTACGAGAGAAAAGAAGAGCGAACTTGGATGAATTGAACACTGACAGCGTAAACGGCGTATAAAGAGCAACTGAACTATGGTACATTTGGTATCGTACTCGCTAAGAATTCAGCGCTGCCGAACTGAGTACGATGTCAGATATCTGACAGTGGTGTGGACAGTGGTGGTAAGTGGTGCTGATCTACTAGTATACCCCACGAGATCGCTCGGTCGCAGGATGTTTGTACTTGGTTGTCAACCCTCTTAACGACACCAACACCAACACCTTACCACCACCATGGTCAATCTAATGTCAACCCCTCCTCAGACGACTCCTCCGTGGAAAGGATGGCTATCTGCGCGAAATTCAGCATCCAGTGCCAGAGTTTACGGACGAAGAGATACGGTCAGTAAACGGGCCATTTGATTTCTACGGAATGAATACATAAAATAAACCTGTGCCATCAGTCGCCCTCTTTCTTCGTTTGGGTGACGAAGAACTGAATGATACCAGGGCGCGCGGGGATGACGGTTTCAAGAATTGGTTGATTACACTTTCACGAGACCAGCTGGTCTCAACTGGAGCGGATTTCCCTGGAAGTAATTTCTTTTCTAAGCCTTGTGTCGCGCCTCTTAGGACGTTCCATAAGAGACGATAATGTTTCCTGGACAATTTCGAATGGGCTGATATATCACACGCTTTGGGATGACATATGTGGATTATAACGCGTACGAACGGTTTCCAAAGAAATCTGCTAGGGAGTTTCTCAAGGTACGGTATCTGTTTTAGGACGGGGTTCTGTTCTAACGATTATTTGCTGCAAGTGGTTCAAAGAGTTTCATCGCCGATTCACCTAAACCACGCGCATATGGCATTAACTCGCATGTCGCTTACGACTTAATCTAGCTCATCAGAGACTTAAGCTTCGACAGCCTGTCAGGGCTCCCCGTATTACCTGGCCTTATTGTTCACCTTCGACTTAACACTACCAGCTTTTGATGTAAAAATATCTTATATCGGCTACCGGTGAGCACGCTTGAGAAGGACTAGCGGAAGCAAAAGGGCTATGGAAACGAGGTCAATGGGACGAGATAGAAATAGGTAGGCCTAACCTTGGGCGAATATTAAAGAGAGAGGAATATCTACCTGTCGGTGGATGATTAGACTGTACATTGTCGCCTTACTTTAATAACAAACGACACGCCCGACATGAAAGCCATCAAGGCATTTTGACAATTCGGCAGAGCGACACATTTCTGACAGACAGAATCGAAGCAAGAAACAAACGCCCTACAGAAGGGATGACTGGTGACTCGGATTCTATGGGCTCAGATATATTAGAAGTGAATGGAATGTAGCAGATAGTTACATGCTGTCGAGCACAGAAAGCACAGAAGCGAGACATCCAAGATGCTTTTGTCACGCGGCGCGTGTCCAAGAAACTTCACAAAATTATGCACAGTGAACAGTAAGTGACTGTAGGGCTACCGTGACTCGGTAAGTTCGAACACAGCACCAGTGTACAATCGTCGCCAGAGAAGTTAGCATCAGTAAGGGCAGAGGAGTCCTATTAGCCATTCAAGCTGAAAACAAACGACTGGACACATGATTGGAGTTTCGCTGTATGAACAAATTGAGTTGAGCTGACGTCTCCGAAGAACTAAAATATGAAACGCCGATTCGACAAAATTTTTTTCGGAGTCTTGAGCACGTATATTGCATATGGCATGTGGTTTTTGGTAAGGACTGATCAGATTCGTCGTAAAATGGACTAGAGAAAGGAAGAGAAAACTTGATTGAATCGAACTTGAAAGGACTGACAACACAACCTCGGAGTAACCGAACAACTAGACTACTTACGGTGCGTTTGATATGGTGTCCAGTAGAAGTTCGGTGCTTCGGCTCTGAGTACAATATCAGATATCTGATAGTTGCATTGTAGTCAAATCGTGGTGGTTCGAGTTTAAGTTAGATTTACATGTCACGGGGTCGTTCACTTCAGTTGTCAGTTTTACATAATTTACACAGATTCGCGGCCCGCCAGCCTCTTCCCTCTTCTTAAGTACCACCACTATGCTTCTCAGCGTCAGCCCCTCCTCAGATGGCTTTTGCGTGGAAATGATGAATATTCTGCGCCAAATCCAGCATCACGTCAACCTGAGGTTTCCAATCACCATGCTAGCCTTTCGCTTAGACCTGCTATCAATGGACGCGATTTCTGGCCTCATTTCTTCTCATCAATATGAATACCTGAAATTTCACGAATTTCTCCCTGCAAAGTCTCTTCTGCACGTCTTCTCCACCCAATATTGCTTCCAGAATCGATATGTCCTGCTCTCTCTTTTGCTTGTACCTTGTCTTCTGCTTTTTGTCACGACATTCTCCGCATCGAAGCGACCGTACAAGCGCAAAGAAAATTCCCACCTTCAGGCTCTCTCGACGGTCCTCATTCCAACACGGAACCATTCACAGTCAATCAAATACAGAGTCAATTGGAAGGATCGGCGAATGGAACTCTCGCTGAGTGCTCTGGTCGAGAAGGTGAAGGCTGGAGTTATCGAACTGCGTAATCCTAGAGAGGACTTATCGGACATGTTTCGTGAACGCTTGAAAGTGCACGGATGGAGAATTGGACTGGACATCGAACCGGCATGGACGACCAGGACAATGGCGTGGCTTTTGAAGGGACATTTTCTCTGTTCCGTGGTAGGCACCGTAACTTCCAGTTCTTGTTTGGTAGACTGATAAATTATAGGCCTCTAAAGGTGACAAATCTCTGGCTATATGCGCACATTTGATTTGAACTTGGAAGAAAGGTCCTCCTCCGCTCTTGTTATCCGAAAACCCCTCAACACTTCACCTCGACGTGATCCCTCACTCTCAAACTGAGGCATCTTTCGCCTCGTTCATCAAGTCTCTCACTACTGGAAGTACGGCAACGATCGAATTCACGACCATATCGCCTCAGATAGCCTGGATGAGCAAGGAATTCATTTTATGTTCCCTTCCCTTGCGCACTTCTATGCCACTCCTTGTCTCTCTCACTGGCATTCTCTCTATGTGTGCGCCGGCCAGGATCAAATCTGTTGTCAACATCTCAGAGAAATACGCAAATGCGCTCAATAACGAGGCGGAGAGATTAGTAGAAGACAGAACAAAGAGGATCGCATTCGTAGACCAATATGGACTAGAAATATGGAGAGAACGAAGATTCCTCATGTACTGGGAGGCAGGGTTGTTGGATGCAGGTCATATTATGCGGTGGATGGTCGAGCTGCAGCAATAAATGTTCATCTTGTATTCTCCCTTGCTCTATCTTTCCTCGGAACGAGGGGTGGTATAATGTGATACACCAAAGTCCTGTTATATAATTCCAACAGAAACAGAAATAAGTTAACATTGGTACACCGATGTTTAAGCTTAATCCATGTCTATAGATATCGTACGTGTGCGGCGAGGATGGCGTGGTCGCAGTGCAAGTGGCCGTATCCAAAGCTTGACATGGCCAGATTTCGTCGCCGTCATTAACGATCTCGGAAGAAATGCCACGTCTGCCAATAGCTCGCCTTCGACCTGTTTTACCTGGCAACAAGCATCAGAGCAAGTTCAAGGCCGGAAACAGACCTACAAACCAAGACAGGCTGTACGACAGCGATCTCATTACGCGAGGGTGCAGGATGGTAACGGGGATAGGGCTTATCCTCGGTACTAGGCGAGGGTAGATACAGCGCGGATCTATCGCGTTTGAAAGCAAGCGAAATGGTAGACGACATTGACACTCGCTGATGGTGAGTTGCCTGGAATTTGGGTCGATGAAGGGCGCCGCTCGAAAAGTCCCACAAGATGAGTTTGTTGTCTTCGCCCACGCTGCCGAACCGGTATGTCCGCCCGTCACAACGCAAGTCGTCAAATGCAACAGCAGTTACAAACGATGAGTGGCCTTGACATCGCGCGATAACACGCTGTTCCCAAGGTGAGAATATAGTCAACAGGTCATCTTGGCCACCTGTCTGCAGTAGAATGAGATCCCGACAGTTCGAAGGAACCTCAGCACTTACCAAAATGAACCTGCCGTCCGGAGACCACGCAATGCATGTGAGCGCACCAAAGTAGGATGCATAGCAGTCGACTAGTCTGACGAGAATTATTCCTCGTCAATGCATCAGCATTTGTCACTTACTGTTCAGCCAATGCATCGATTACCCTCATGCACCCGTCTTCTGAGATGGCACCGACATACTTGACATCAGGAGAGAAAGTAAAGTCTACATGGGATATGTTATAGGAAACATTGAATGGTAAACAAAATAACGTACCCACGACGCTCTTTCTAGATACCTTCCAATGGCTCACGGGGTTCTTAACCGCCTTCTCCCTCTCCCTCTCGTTCTTCAACCCGGCGCCCCCAGTCACTGGATGCCACGGCGGGATGGTCACAAATATGTTATCCATAGGATCCCAATCTTTCTGTGACGTGCTATCGTCCGACGAAGGTAGCGACCCTGATCCTGAGGAGCCGCTCTGCGCTATAGGCTCCTGTGGCTTGAACGTCCCATCGTCTCGTTCTCTGTCATAAACGACGATTGTGCCGTCTGCGTGTGATGCGAGAAACAGCGTAGATGAAGATGGTACCCATCGTACGGCAGTGCAAGGGGAGTTTGATATACAACCCTGTGAAATAGAGTAAATGCATCGAAGGATACTAATTGGACCAAATATACCTGTTTATTGAGGCGAGAATACCTGGATGAAATGGGATCTAGGCAATGTTAACATACAGCTGGCAGAGTGATATCTATGATTTACCCAACCATATGAGATCGCCGGTACTAAAGCCAATAATCACGTCGAGACACTCGGGCGAAGCTGTCAAAGTGTTTACATCATGACAAGTGGGAAAGGCGGAGAACGTTACTCTCGCCAGTGGTTCCTAGAGGAAGTCCAAAGGGTACAATAACGTCAATGAAGGGTGGACAGGTGAATGTCAACCAGCCACGCACCTTGCTCTTGGATCCAGTCTCCACCCACAAAAAGCTCTTTCCAGTGTTATAGAAGAGGAAGGTCGTGTCTCCCTGCTTGGACTGTAGCGCCTTGGGAACGTCTGCACGAGTGATGAATGTCGAGGAGGTAGTCCGGATATTATGTTTTGGCCTCCCAACATGCTTCTTCTTTGCAGGGCCCGTGTGCGAAAACAGGGCATGGTGTTCGTGGGGTATCGTTGGGCTTACTGGCAACTCTGCGCCTCCCAGCGGAGGCGATCCGTCGTCGTCACCGGTATCACTGCTTGATTGGCTATGCCCGTCCTCTCGACCCTTGTCCTTCACGTTCTTCGTGTCCTTGTCCTTGTTGCCAACACTGAGCAGTTGAGCAAATCCAGGCGCACCGCTGCCGTGTTTGGCTGTAGGATAACGGACAACAATCGTTGATACACGGGTGGGAAACGGAGAAGCCGGGGCGTTGATGTGAGCGACCAGGAAGAATGGTTTATGTTCCTCGATGATGGAGTACACGCCCTCGGGAGCGACGAAGGTCGATTCGCTCTCCATCAACGACGGCGGCGACGACGAGCTAGAGGACACGGTGGTCTTCGGCTAAAGACGATCAAATAGCAAGGGACCTATTTGCTTAGCTATCACGCTTGATGACGATTTCAGGCTCGGATCTTCTTCATTCTCGCCATCATCCTCTCTCATGCTTGCACACTCCAGAGTCAATGCCTTAGCTCGCTGTGTAACACGACGTAGACGACTATGTCGACGTTACTCCGCTGAAGCCGCGGTGGAACCCCCTCCTGCTGGTGGGCATCTACCTTCAATAGCCACATCATCGCTGCTCCGGCCTACGCGAGATTTGGCGATTCGCACCCCTGGGCTCGTGTGGACCGACGAAGATGGCTCTGGACCTTCGCGGAATATCATTGGTGGCAGAGAGACACGCAAGATGAATTTATACCAGGCTGTCCGGGACGCGATGAGGTACGAGAGTTCTGCTCTGTGGAGAGCCCCTACCGACCGACATCTAGCGTAGCTATGTCAAAGGATGACCACGCTGTTGTATTCGGTGAAGACGTCGCTTTTGGCGGTGTGTTCAGATGCACAATGGTGAGTTCCTTGCGACTGCACCACTTCTCCTTACCCATTTCCGTTGAGGTCTTCAGGGTCTAGCAGAGGAATTTGGTCGTGAACGTGTCTTCAATACCCCCTTAACTGAACAAGGCATTGTAGGGTTCGGTATAGGCATGGCGCTGATGGGGCACACCGCCATTGCAGAGATCCAGTTTGCCGACTACATATACCCTGCATTTGACCAGCTTGTGAACGAGGCTGCCAAGATCCGCTATCGTTCCGGTGGGTCGTATAACGTAGGCGGGCTCACTGTCCGTGCACCTACCATGGCGGTTGGCCATGGGGGACTCTATCATTCTCAGTCTCCCGAAGGCTTTTTTATGGGTGCTGCCGGTCTCAAAGTCATCATCCCTCGATCTCCCATCCAAGCCAAGGGTCTTCTTCTCAGTGCTATTCGCGACCCTAACCCGGTCATCTTCATGGAGCCTAAGATTCTGTACCGTTCTGCCATCGAGCAAGTGCCTACGGACGACTTCACTCTTCCCGTTGGACGCGCCGAAACGCTTATTCCCGGTTCAGATTTGACGTTGTTGACGTGGGGTACCCCAGTGTATCATTGCGAAGCTGCAATACATATGCTCGCATCACCAACACCAGAGATGGAGAAGCATGCTCCTGTCGCGTTGCGCAACGCTCGGGTGGAGCTCATTGATTTGCGTACAATACTTCCCTGGGATATTGAGACCGTGGTTGAGAGTGTGAATCGCACAGGGAGGTTGGTAGTGGTGCATGAAGCCGGGATGACGGGAGGTGTGGGTGCCGAGATCTGTGCGCAAGTACAGCAGCGATGCTTCTTAAAGCTCGACGCGCCCGTCAAACGAGTTACGGGATGGGAGTGAGTGACATCTTCTCTTCTTTCATATCATATCAAGTACTAATGCCACGCACTAACAGCACTCCCGTGGCACTTCAATATGAGAAGTTCCATATCCCTGACGCGCTCCGGGTTTTTGATGCTATCGTGGAAACTCTTTCTTATTAGCTTTGTATTACTCATTATCTCAGCTTTCGGCAAGTGTAGGAACATCCGCAATCATTCTGTAAATGCAACTGTATCAATGACTCCAATAACACGATTATCGTAAATTTCAGACAGCTTAGGTGTCTGCAAAGCATCAGCAAAGAGGCAGTTCAGATTCGAGTCGTAAATCACGTCTTTCATCTTTCAGAGCTATGGATCACTCTCTTTGACCTAGAAAGGAGTATTTGTCTGCCGCTGCCACAGATTGCAGTGCCGCCTTGATCTTCCCAAATGGCGAGTGCTCCAACCTCATTAGATTAGTGATCACATAACTCACTTGAAAGCACCGTACGCACGTTCCAGCAGTAAAAATATACGCGAAGCAGACCAGTATGGTAGCTTAGGGCTGTATTGTGGATGGAATCCATCGATAACGGATGAGTATCTTGCTTTCTATGATGGCAAAATTGTTATAACCTTTTAATAAGTATTATAGCTGGGGGTCAAGCGTGCTTATCAACGCTAAAATCAGTTTTCCTTGAAACAGATCCCGTTCTAGCTATCTGCTACTAATGTTAGCAATGCGGGAGGTCCGTCCTCGACATCCTCAACAGTAATAATAGACTGCCCCTTGCAGCACAAACGTCGAACTAACCATTCTCTATCGTCTAGGAGTCCCAGAATGAAGAATTTGAAGAAGATGTACCCACGTTAACCATTAGCCCAAGGAGTAACAACGGCAAAATTCTCGCAATTTGCAAGCAAGGACTATGGCCGTGGCTAATGGTCGGCGGGTCATCGGTCTCTGTCCAATCATGTACTGAAATAACCAAGACTTGCCGGAGATCTGGCGCTCCGCTAGGATGGAAGAAGAAACGCGGCAGGAATCACCTTCTTTTCCTTGCGATGCCAAGTTGGATCCAATTGTAGTCGTCCGCTTTTAACCAGGCAGGCGCCAAGGGGCTCTCCATTCCAAAAACTAAAAAAAACTAGCAGGTCAAGTGAATTTGACTTAGAAGTCAAGAATACATGTCCAATCTGCTTAGAGCGGAGGATGAAATCAGCCTTCACTCAATCTTCTTAGGAGAGCGCTGGTTGCTCCGGGGCTTCAACACTCCGTCCCCACTGGGAGTCCGAGACTCGGTATTTTACAGTGGCTACCGCTGTGTACCACGGCCGACACGGGCTTAGCTGAGCGAAATCTTTGGGACTGGAGTTATTTATTAATAAGATGGTGTGGGTGCTCGATAATTTCCGAGGACTTCTGACCGAAATTAAGGAGAGTAGCGGAGGCTTCTGTGGGCTTTCATATTTCAACGCTGGAATGCACGCTAGTGCTAATTTTCAAAACACCCTGTGTAGGTGATCCTTGGGAAACGCGTCAAGGACGGCAATTGCCGATTGTTGAATTTCTTCCTGACGACCATGACCTCACACTAAATATCTTTTACGCGTCCAGTGCATACGCTGCACTTTTTTTGTGGTGTTCCGATCAAATGCTCCAACTGTGATAATGGCATGAACATAGAATGGGTGAACTCCCATGCTCGAGGATACTCGAGACGGACACTACTAGAGCTACAACAAATTGGATACAAAAAATCTCAAGCGAGGTAATTGACTGCCACTGGCAGAATGGAAGAATAAGAAAACAGCAAGCAAGTAACAATATCAACAATACGGTGGGTATGTATGAGCACAACCGCTCTGATCCCAGCAAGAGAGGTGCGCTGGAAATGAGTAACAAACAATCGGAACAGGGGGACTGGATCTGAAGATAAGACGTATCTTCAAGTGAGATCGAGGATAAATAAAATGAAAGAGCCTAGAAATTAGACCAAGAAATGACCTCTTCTCGAGAAGAGAACGCTGGACCCTCCATTTGCACAGTTATCCCAAGACTGGTGCTTCGGACGGGTCGCTCAGCTTTCAGGCCCTTGACGGGCTTGAGGAAGCACCACGCGGGAACAACACCAAGCTCCACATTAGGCTCCGCTTGAGCACTCGGAGATTTGAAGAGAGATTTTGCGTTATTGAAATTCGATATGTTTTCCCTCCCAACGACACACCAGCCGTCGTCGAACGACTGTACGACTGTGAGCCGCTCACCGAGATTAGTGACTAATTCGTCAGGGAGAATGGGGTTAAACAGCTGGCGAATTTTACGAGTTGTACCGGTGGTGGGAGATGAGTCGACTGAAGAGCTGGAAGATAAAACCGAAAAGCGGCTGACTGTGCTAGCAGTGCTCATGAAGGAATTTCGGATCATTGATGAACGGTTTATTTGGACAATAGAGCCGCGGGGATTGGGGGCTGCTGCTGTCAAAGTAAACGCAAAGGGTTTGGGGGAGAAAGGGCGCGGGAAATTGCCCGACTGTCGGTGGAATTCAAGGATATCCTGAGGCATCTCCTGTACTCGAGCAGGACGGTTGGATATCAACACTTTGTCCGGTAGGATCACAGAACTAGTGAGCTGCTCGCGAGAGAAAGTAGAGCCTTGGATGGCTTGGAGGTTTCTAATCGGGAATACATAAGCACAATTTCAACAAAAGAGAAGGAACCGAAGACAGACTCGGGTAGGGGGGCCTTTTCAGCTTGGACATCGCCGTCTCTGACGAGTCCTTTGACAGATAAGAACGCGGCTCCAAGATTTTCTTCTCTGTTAGCTTGGGCCCGTCGCCGATGTGTTCTAACCGCAAGCCATAGAGCTACGCCAAGGAGTAGAACACCCACTACGACAAACCCAGCAATGTAGATTGGGCGAAGGGGGGACGAAGTCGACATCGCTTCAGAATTTTCATCTCGAACGGCAATTGCTGGCATGATAAAAGGGTTTTCGGTGTCGAGGTAGGTGGAAAGAGTGACGAATAATGAGTGGACGGACTGAAGCCGACTGAGGTGCACGACCTGAATAGAATAAAATAAAAATCCTCTGAAAGTCCTGGCAAGCACAAGACGGTCAGAAGGAAAGGTCGTTACGTTTAGAACAAGAACAACGAAAAAGAACTGATGGTACACGGATGGAGTTGGACCTAACGACGTCGCTTCGCGACTGATCGTTCTACTCGGATTTATCCGCAGTATCGCCGCCACAGGCCGGTGGCTATGACGATATCATCCTGTATAAAGAGCGTCCAGACTCGTCCCCGTCCATTTCTTGGTTGGTGGGCACCTTGAAAACCTACAAGCGTTCAAATGATGTAGGATATAATTATGGATACACATGCCTACTCATATTCTGAAGTTTCCTTCGAAGAACAGACAAGGAAAATAAATCGGCCCATTCGACATCTAGCAATCTAGCTCTGATGTATTGATCTTCCCCTGACCAGTTGCTACCACAAGGAACAAAGTCTATTCCATTATTAAGTTGGATGCTTGGTCTGAAATTCTCGCAGCGAAGGTAAATGGCGCTTCTCATTAAGATTCTGCTCGATCCAACCTGGAGAATTAACAGAAGGAATAATGTAGGTATCAGAGAGTGTGGTATGCGTAGAATCGGCACAGATTATTAAATAATGAGAAACGAAGGAGTATCAAGTGCTTTGAAACATTGAGGAGGTCGGTTGACCGTCGACTTGGACTATCGCGTCATTACCCTCCCCCCTGATCAGAATCCAGACTGAACGACGTTTCTTCATAGTTCTTCATACAGATCGTTGAGTTTCGTTTACGAAACTAGCATTGATCGTTTGTATATAAGCAATCAAAATCAGATTCAGGTTCGTTACCATTGATTGAATATTGAAGCCTTTGAAGACGAGGCTCGCAGACAACTCTTGTAACATAACATGAGAATCCCTTTTTGAGCCTGTCACTTATATAGCTGTCGTATGCTGGCGTATTTTCTGGTAAGCAGCCACTGATAGGATCCTAACGTACTCAAACTTACGGTATTTATAACTGTCGCCCCTGCAACCATCGCTCCACCGCAGCAGTAAGGACATGTTCGTCTCGACCTCTCCAGAAATGCGAGGCACCATCAACACGAACAATCTCTAAACGCTGGGCATCGGTTCCAGTTAATGTTTGCAATTCCTTAGTCCAGCGTTCGTACTTTGAGATGCTGGTAAAGTCGTCTTGATCCCCGAATACAACAAGTACATGGGCTTCTGGACTGGACAGGAGATCCTTCAAGGCTGTATCGTACACACTGGAACGGAAAGCTGTGAGCCACCCTCTGGGTCCGAGTGGATAAGACAAAAGGATGTGAGAGACTTTGGTTGAGGTTGAAGGTAGCGTGGAATGCAGAGAGGCGATGAGCGAGCCATAAGAGTAGCCCTGTGGCGAATTTCAATTCTGCAGAAACGCAGGTCAAGACCCTGCTCATACCACAATAACGAGGGACTTGATGGTCCCAATGGTTCCAATGGCCCATTGTACAAGTGCTCGTAGGTCCTCTCCTTCACTCAAACCGGTCAACGAAGGCCAGCCTGAAGACTTTCCGACTCCTCGAGAGTTGTAGCGCAGAAGATGATAGTGAGACCTGTGCGCTTCAAAGACGTCCATCAATAAGGACACAACCCTTCCTAAGGAAGTCAGTCTAGATTGGTTATTTTGAAAATAACATACGGATCCTGCATATGACCTCCCAGCCACGACCATGGATGGAGGAATATCGCCAGATTATTTCCACCATCGCCGTGGTTCTGGCCGGCATCTGACGGCGACGTCAGCTCAGCCTCCAGAGTTATCCCAGTTGACAAGTTGATGCGCATTTCCGAATGGTAAAGACGATAAAGCGTATATTGAGTGGCTGGTTAGAAGGAACGAACAAAATAACGTCCATTTGGCCCTGAAGTCGGAATACGCCGAAGCCAAATATTACCCGGCCCTATCGGTCCGCACAACCTAAGTACCTACTACATAACAATTACTATAAAAAACGTTCGCACTTAAAACTTAATAACGCGAAGCACTTTTTCAAGTCCCACAAGGCATCTCCGTCAGTCCCTGTAATAGTCATCATATGATATCTCTTGGAGACTAGAGGTCCCTTCGATTGCCGATATATTGAGCGAATACCCAATATAGGCCCTGAATTTTACGGCTTCGGAAACGTTCTTGACCACCAAAGGGTCCACGGGAGAAAGGCCAAGGGCGCTGGCGACACTCTACAAAAGAAAAATGATGAGTACTTCAGAGTCTTCGCGAAGAAATCACTCACATCTCCAAAAGTCTTGTTAACGGCAGTGAAAATGGAAACTAGCGGAGCGTCAGGATGATGGGAGATGGCGGAAATAGCACACGAACGTTGTCTGTTCGCTATCGTAACGTTCTTGATATTGGTCATGTGTGCTGCGAGGTTCCCAACAGTGGCAGCGCGTTGCGTATCGTTCCAGATGTATGCCCATAGACCCCGGGGCTGCTCCAAATCAACTATTAACAGAAACAAAAACGAGAAGACAATAATATGAGACCGCTACGAAGGAGACACAAGGTAACGGGACGCTCACGTTCAGTGAATTCACTTAGATCACGGTATGCCGCGCCAAGGAAATTCTCATGATTTCTCCTGCGCTCATAATCGCAAGCCTCTCCTCCTGTACATCCCTCTCCATAGATCCATCCGGGGTTCTCTTGGTACGTCAAGGGCTGTATGCTGCTTTGGTAGTTAGGTCTGCTGCCTTGAGAGAAGATCGTTCCCCATCCGTCCCGCTGGAAGTTTGCCGGTTCAAAGAGTGGGCAGTTGATCGGGAGCTGATTGAAGTTTGGGCCAAGGCGATGTCGTGCTGTGTCTGGGTACGAGAACATACGTGCCTGTAGGACAGGGTCTGCCGAGGGCTCGATGTATGGGATCATATTTGATGGTGCGAAGGAAAGCTAGTAGGTATACATAGGTCAGGACCCGAACGGTCATATGGCGGAGAAATTGAATACCTGTTCTATCTCTGCGAAGTAGTTCTCAGGATTCTTATTGAGAACTAGCTTTCCGATTTCCTGGAGAGGATATATGTTCTGCGGCCAAACTTTGGTTAGATCGAGGATGTTGTAACGGAATCCCTCGGCTTGCTCGGGGGTCATGGTTTGCTGAAAATGTTTGAATAAAACCAGGACGGGTATAGAGAGCTACTTACAATGGATACGGTATATGTGGGGTAATCACCAGCCTCGATGGCTTCAAAGAGCGCCTGTGTACCGTAATCAGGGTTAGTTCCTGCCAATGTCCCTGCAGTGATTCTGTCGAGAGTCTACAAATGCCAAATGGATGAATTTTGAAACGCGAAATCTCTTATCCGGCGCAGCGCATTCACCTTAAAACCAGTGTCCCTGAGGATCGTCGTCCGTACATAATAAAACGTACCGTCCGACTTAGTCCACTTATAGGTATGCCCCGAATATCCGTGCATATTGTGGAAACCATCCGGGGTTCCACGGTCAGAGAACAAATACATGACCTGAAGAATAGACTCGGGGTTTAGAGATAAATAATCCTTAACTTGTGTCAGAACGGAAACAATCTGAGAATGAAATGGCGCACCCAAAACATATCGGGGTCTTTCAGATGTGTTTGAGGGTTCCGTTTCTGCGTGTGGATAAAATGGGGGAACTTGGCGCCATCCCTAATGAAAAAGACAGGTGTATCATTGAACACCCAATCCCAGTTGCCTTCATCGGTCCGGATCTTTGTGGAGAATCCACGAGGATCACGTGCAGTGTCTGCACTGCCGAGTTCACCGCCTACGGTGGAGAAACGTACTGTGACATTGGCTCGCGTTCCGGGGGATGAAAGAAACTTGCTCGACGTGATGTTGCTCATGTCATGCGTCACCTCGAAGTACCCGTGCGCACCTGCACCCTTAGCGTGGACCTAGGATGGGGTTAATACATTGCAATAGAACGTCGTACAAGCGGACTCACGACGCGCTCTGGAATGCGTTCGCGGTCGAAGTGGGCAAGCAGATCGATGGAGGCGAAATCTGGCGGCAGATATTTGGTCGGTTTAAGGAAATGTAACAATGACCAGTATACTGACCTTGCAGTAACAGTGGCCCAGTAGGACCGGCCCGCGACCATGCATACGGCTGGGCTATAGGAGCGCCATTGGAAGCCGCAAAGGTCGTCTCGGTGACAGCTGCACAAGAAAGTAGAGGGAAGATCGCGCAGAGAATAAACAGGCCAGGACCAACCATCCCGAGAAGAATCGAGAGCGAGGGATGGAAAATAACGCCATGTCCTTTATAGAGCGCAGCAAGTCACAACCCCTGCTTACTACTACGGCTTTTTGCCGACTTCCGTAATCCCTCGCAGCAAGATTCTATACACATCAAGGAAGCGGGAGAAGCGGAGGCAGATGTTGCATATCGGGAAAGATACTATGACGATGATCTCGTCGTAGTACGGATGATCGATTATTGACATTCGGAGGCCTCGGAACGACGATCCACGTGGCCTATTAAGTAGTGACTAAGGTTCGCCGCACATCACGTGTTCGTACCAAGCCTCCAAGCGGACTGCGCAGTCACCAAGTCGAAACGGGGTAACTGAGCATCAGAGGATATCGACCAATGAGATGCTCGGGATTCAAAATCTAGCAATGCACTAGAACAATGATCCTGTATGTTCGGTAGCACAACCACGCCCCATTTCGTGTCGTATTCATGTTCATTCTGATGTCCCCCCTGTTCCCCAGGCAAACAGCGGTTCCGGGTTAATGAACGCATGCGGCTGGAGCATAATTGCAGTATGGAACGACGCTGAAATGTCAGATGAGCGACGAGCATTTACTCGCAGGATCGAAGCTGTTTACCTCGCGTACTATCCAGTGGTCGATCAGAGCGGCGAAGTCGACTTCAGGGGAGATTGGAAGACGGGAAGCTCAGGACTATAGCACTCCAGCTTCTGTGATAATTCCCTGATCAAACCCAGAGGTACAATCATATTAAGCACGTTCACAATAGAGACGTACAGCAGGGACGTATTTCTGGAAGAAAGAATATCCATTTTCTTGGGGAAGTTGCGGAGTCATTAAAGTTGTGAGATGCCAAGAGCGGATAAATAGACGAGCTAGGCGCTTGAAGGTCCAAGTAGCGCATATGGCTGTATGTTATTCACTTAAAACAAGGCCTAGCCATTGGCAAAACATCAACGCGACAAGGCAACCGTGACGTCAAGAGGTGCTAATTTTGAGTATCTTTCCCATGACACGGCGGCGGCAACTCACTCTAGAGGAGGGCCAAAAAGATGGATGTTGAATGTAATGAGTTGCCCATACAATTCAAGAAGTCGCGGCTTTGTTCGACATTGCAACGACCTGATAGGCACTGGCAGATGTGTTAGCAATAGAAATATTCTCACCGCCTAGAACGAGGGTGCTCGCAACGTCGTTCTCCTGGGAAACGTCTCGGTGCTCGTCATATCACCGATATGATAAGTTTAGCACGGAAAACATTCCGAGTCTATCTTGAAAAACAACTGAATGGGTTTCGTTCATAGATCGCTGTCGCTGCTTTAACTCCCTAGATGCATTCCCGCAGCCTGCCATTCTGACGTGGTATGAAAATCATGCGATCACAAGCAATCGAGCTGTCAGAATGCCACTTAGCGAGCCGCCAAAACCTTTCGGGCTTGAGATTTTCATTGAGTAAAAAATACGTAGGTTTAGCGTTTCAACCTTCAGTACTGCTTCAGTGGCAGTGCCCATGCTGTTCAATTGGAAGACATAGAGACCCGAGGTTGTTGCGACTCCGCACTGGAAGACCATAGCAATATAAGTTCAATGTATGGTGGTAACGATTCTCTCGGATGGTAGCCCTGCATACTCAACTGAGTAACAGAAACGTTTGATTCGGTTTGAACCGCGTCGCGGAAGGTTGCGAAGTGATGCTGTTCCGACATCCAGATCTTCAGCTCTTGACATGATGAGATGTCGCTGATATAAAATTAGCATGCTGATGTGAATTCACACCAAAAAAAGTAAAATTTCAGCCAAATTTCAGTTTGGCAGAAAAAACAGGCAGATACCATATATAGGAATCCCGCTACCCCCCGCCTCTTGCCCGCCTTTGGGCGGGAGAGGGCGCATGTCTATACATGGCATATTACCAATTTTGTATTTAGTTTCTGCCAAACTAAAATTTTGTTGAAATTTTACTTTTTTGGTGTGATTATCGTGGCGCTCGCCGCTTACGATCTGCGGTTTGGAGATAGCGACGACTAAGGAATCACCGTAAGACACTGTTGTCTGCGTAGCACGATTGGCAGGATTGGGAAGATTCGTTACTTCTCTCGGGGATGTCGGAGACCTTGGCCCAGACAGCTGTGCTGCAAATGTGCCATCTGTTTTTAGACATAAAAAGCGCTCAGAATGCTGCTTTCTTATGATACGCCACTTATTCCGAACGTCTCGCGTACAAGCGCTTATTTCTGCCCAATCATATCGCCGACATTAGAGAGCAAGGAAAATAAACACAGAATACAGACACTCAATCATGTTACTTGTCCCGTGAGGCTATATCAGGGCCATTGGGCTCATCGATTGTTTCGATCAGTCTAACCGGTAAGCGAGGTGGGGCGTTAAACTGTTAAACTTCGTAGAAAGGTGAGCACAGCACGAAGACCTCTGGGGTTAATTCAGCAGAATAGCGTATAGGATAGCACAGGTATCTGGTCACCTTTCTAGGAAGCAAAGATGGTCAATCGGCCTAGTTATAATCCTGACTGGAGGGCCCTTCGAATTTCGAATCTATCGCCAAGCGCATGAAGGACGGGCAGTTACCTCCATACCCCTCGGGATCTGGCAGTATGATAAACTTTCAGCGGAATAGGCCGACTACCATCGCCGCATGGATCAACAAAGCTATAAAGATTAACATGTAAGGTACTGTTAGTATGCAAAAGTACAAGGACTAACCAGATCAGATCCTTTTGCCCACTTCAGCGGGCCAGACATGCCTTATCAGCTAGATAGTACAAATCTACACGGGGTATCGCGGAAGTTTGATAATCTCCGACTCTGAAAGGCCGCTCGATGGAGCGACTAGTTCGGCTAGCTGCAAGGAACGAAAAGGACATAGCGGTGGGTATACCGATCTAGGGCTCAAGGCGGTGATGTATCAAAACATCATATCCACCCCCGCATTCGTGCGCCCATATCCATGCGGCTACAGTGGGGTAACACTGGTTTCTGTGCCCCGACGGGCAAGGGAGAATAGTGCTGCCATCAGAAGTTGGATTGACGGATATCAAATTTCGAGCAGATTTTTCAGCTTTGGTACCGCAAAGACCACTGGCACATCCAGCCTGTCAGAATAATCGAGTCGGGCTCTCCGGTCGAAGAATAGGATGATGGAAGGATCGACAGATGCGCGAAAAAGGCAAGGCGTATTTTATAGCGTGGGAATTCTGACAGGACGCGTTCTTTCCAATCCTAACAATGACCTTCATGATAATCACACAGCGTACCTCTGCCAAGCGCGTCTTTCGTCTCTGCGAGGCTTCCAGTACGTTTCATGTGCGTTATTCACGGATAAATACTTATATACATCTAGGTACGGTCGGAGATATTTGTGGGGTTCGAATTCCGACGCACAAAGCCACGCATAATCTGAAAAAAGGGACGACTTCTGGCACGAGAATTCTCTAATTTACTCACTGAAGGACCGAAGATTATTGTCTGAAACTTGCAGACGACAGACGAAGGACGAGGTACGGATATCTTCAGCTGGACGGATCAACGAGGTTACACTGCTGCAGCCCCACACTGATGGCTGTCTTTGTGTAACAGCCCAGGTCGGTGATTCAAGCCTTCAGTCGGACTTGCATACATCCGCTCGCCTCGTTTCCTTTTTTAAATCTCCATCTAATAAAGAGCTTATGTCCTCGCTTCTGGAACCTTCACTATTGTGCCCTTAGACATGGCCTCTACCACCTTTTGTATTGACGTTCCTGTCTTCGGTGGGCAAGGCACTGCAGCCGCCAACTCTCCTCAGGCGCGCCAACAGGCCCTCCTCGACGCCTCTTCTCCCTCAGGCTCTGTTCTCCTTGCTGCTTGTCACGCTACCCTCCATGCAGAATTAGAGACGCTCTCTTCGACAGAGCTGTCACAAGTCAACATCGACCTGTCAGACTTCCAGACTAAAGAGTCCATCCTTGCTTTACCAACCGAACGGTATATCCATAATGCAGTAATTTCCGGCACCACACTCTTCCTCCTACAGACGCTGCGCTACCTGGCCTACATTGACGCCTCCGTTGCTTCCAATGGGTCTCTTACCCCGTTCAGTGACGTTTTGAAACCCAACTCTGTCCACGGCGTTGGTATCCTCGGCTTTTCGTCAGGGATATTGCCCGCCGCTGTTGTCGCTACTTCATTCTCAAGCGTTTCTTTCCTTTCACACGCCGTAGAGGCATATCGCCTGGCTGTATGGATTGGTGTACGTGCCCAAATTTTCCGCGGGACGACGCTTTCGGGCTCGTTCCCTGAAGCCGTCCACTCTTCTCCTTGGAGTCTTGTGTTCCTTGGGTTGAACAAAGAAGATGCAGAGGTGGCAATTTCGGATTTTGCAAAGGTTAGATCTCTTCCGCCATTCTTCATCTCAGTTATTAATCATTCAAGCAGACCATCGCCGAACCATCCCCTCTTTATGTCACTGCAACGATGGATGCCAATTCTGTCACTATTTCAGGCCGCCCCGATACTCTCTCCACGTTTTCGGAGCATATCACAGCACACTTCTCAGCAGCTAGCATTGTTGTGCATAAGACAACACTCGACACCTTGTACCACGCGCCACTTCATGTGGCGGGAGCACGGGAAGAGATTCTCGCCGACGTTATTCGGAGGAGCATTCAATTCCCGCAAATCGCGGATATCCATGTTCCCCTCCGCTCCACATTCACCGGCGAGGCATTGAAGAAGGATATGACTGGGTCACTTGTTGAGCTCGTTGTGGATATGGTTATTTCTCAACCTGTCAACTGGGACCTGGTGACTTCCGGCGTTCTCGAGGACCTTCCCGATGACGCGTCCGTGCGCCTGCTTAACGTCGGGCCTGGAACGGGTCTCTGTCGCGGTCTTGAAAGGGCCTTACGCAAAGAGCGCGTAAAATTGCTCGATCTTACGGCCTTGGACGCGAAAACCGCGCGTCAATCGAACGGCAAGCAGGAAGCTATTGCTATCGTTGGAATGGCCGTCAATATGCCTGGAGCGCCCAACGTCTCTAAGCTCTGGGAAGTATTGGAGCAAGGTATCAACACTATTAGCGAGGTACTCAAACTTTGTTTCCATTTTCATCACCATTCGCTGACATTTGGGTGATATTTTAAGGTTCCTGAGAACCGTTTCAAAGTATCGGATTACAATGAGGCCAAGAACCCCAAGCGGCAAATGAAGGCCCACACCGGCAACTTCATCGAAGGGGCCGATGAATTCGATAACCGCTTCTTCAAGATCAGTCCTCGGGAGGCGAAGAGCATGGATCCTCAGCAGCGGGTCTTGCTTCATACCACTTACGAGGCTCTGGAAGATGCGGGCTATGTTCCAAACGCGACTCCCTCATTCAACCCGGACACTTTCGGATGTTATATCGGTGTAGCCACCCACGACTACTTGCAGAATCTACGTGACGACATTGACGTGTACTATAGCACCGGTGAGCTCTCTCGTGTACGGTTTCTGTGCCATCATTTGCTTACCCGCTTGTAAATAGGCACGTTGAAGGCGTTCTTGAGTGGACGTCTGTCTTATTCAATGCAGCTCAGCGGTCCCTCTATCGTCGTAGACACCGCATGCTCATCTTCTGGTGTCGCCGTATATCAAGGAGCGCGTGCTCTCATGAACGGGGACTGCAACGCGGCAATTGTTGGCGGTGTTAATGTGATCGCCAGCCCAGACGTGCGTCATTCTTCTCTTTGTTCTATTCTTTAACTCATATTCTTTGGTTCTAGATGTTCTTGGGACTCGATCGTGGCCATTTCCTGAGCCCAACTGGACAGTGCAAAGCATTCGACGCATCTGCCGATGGGTATTCCCGAAGCGAAGGGTGTGGAATATTCGTCTTGAAGCGCCTCTCCGACGCTATCGCCGAGGACGATAAGATTTGGGGTGTCATTCGAGGTGTCGAAGTCAACCAAAGCGGCTTGGCTCATTCGATCACCCATCCTCACGCTCCTACCCAAATCACACTTTTCAACCAGCTTTTGGAGAATACTGGCGTCGACGCAACCCGAATCAATGTTGTCGAAGCCCATGGAACGGGAACTCAAGCTGGAGATCCAAACGAGCTTGAGAGCATCCGGGGTGTCTTCGCGCAGAAGCGTGGCGCCAAGAATCCATTGCATATCACGTCCGTGAAAGCGAACATTGGACATCTGGAGGCGGCTTCTGGTGCTGCAGGACTTGCGAAAATCCTTCTCATGATGGCGCACCGAACCATTCCCCGTCTTATCTCCCTTCACGATCTCAACCCGCGCATTGCCCCATTAGAAGCCGACAACACCATCATTGACAGGGTCCATGCTCCTTGGGAGCCTTCTCACGGCGGTCAGACGAGAATGGCACTCTTGAATAACTTTGGTGCTGCAGGTTCGAACACCGCCACATTGGTGGAGGAGTTTGCTCGTCCTTCGCCCGTTCAACTTGAAGCTGTTCCTCTTGTTTTCGGTCTGTCTGCAAAGACTGACACCGCCCTGGAGAAACTCCGCGCGAAGTATATCAGCTGGCTCCAGAGTTCAGAGAGCGCCGACGAGAGATTAGTGGACATTGCTTACACGTCTACGAGTCGCCGCCAGCTCTATGAGCATCGCACAGCGGTGGCCGCCTCTACGAGGGAGGAGCTTATTGAGAAATTGCAGAAAGCCAAGTTCGTTCAATCTCCCAGCCAAGATGGAAAAGCTGTCTTCGTGTTCTCTGGGCAAGGCGCTCAGTACCTGGAGATGGGGCGTACCCTCTACGATTCATCGCCGATCTTCAAATCTCATATCGACGAATGCCATTCATTCCTTATTGCATCCGGATTTTGCGGTGTATTGCCAATTATTGCTCCTGGACCCGACGGTACGGGTCTAACGGAGACCGAAGAATTCGAAGCTTACCAAGCGGCTATTTTCGCGTTGGAGTATGCTCTTGCCAAATTGTGGATGTCTTGGGGAGTGAAACCGACAGCTGTGGTTGGTCACAGGTATGTTCTATTTTGTCAGGATCTTTGCCTGAGCTAATACTGTTGCAGTCTCGGAGAATACGCAGCGCTCGTTATTGCCAATGTCTTGTCGTTGAGGGGTGCTCTTACCATCATTGCCCATCGTGTGCGTCTTATGGTGACAAAATGTGCTGTCTCATCAACCAGCATGATTGCCGTCAATCTGGCGCAATCATTGCTTCAGGACATTTTGAAAGCAACCACCTTCGACAAGTTGAGCATTTCGTGCTTCAACAGCCCCGTTGATTGTGTCGTGTCTGGTCCATTGGAGCAGCTTCGCGCATTGAAGGAGCACTTGGATGCCGAAGTCCACTGCAAGAACGTTCTTCTGACTGTGCCGTTTGGGTACCATAGCATCGCGATGGCACCCATCCTTGACGATCTTGACGCTATCGCCCTGAACGTGACTCTGAGGGCTCCAACGATCCCCATCATCTCCAATGTCCATGGTGATGTCGTGCACCCTGGGGACGCGTCCGTCTTCGACGCACAGTATTTCTCCAGACATTGTGCTGAGCCAGTACAATTTGATCGTGGGATTCATGCGTTGATGGCGCTACCCGAGTGCTCCAAGATTGACGCTTGGTTGGAAATTGGTCCCCACACCACAAGCCTCCCGATGATCAAGGCGATCACGGCACCCCATGGCGCCCCTCTACTTCTCGGCTCCATCCGGAAGCAGCAGGACCCGTGGTCGACGCTCACTGCGACTCTGGCACAGCTCTACCAGGCGAATGTGTCCGTTTCTTGGCGAGAGACGTTCTCTCATGTACCGGATGTGTCGTGCATTAGTCTCCCCTCGTATCCCTTTGCGCCGTCGAAGTTTTGGGTCACTTTCAAAGAGGCAACGGCTGTGGAGAAGGTTTCTCCAGTGGAAGTTCCTGCGAAGCAGAGTATCTCCAACTCTGCCCTCCTGCATGAATGGATCCAGGAGCCGTCTTCAGCGAACGGGTTTACCTCCATCTTTGAGACGCCCATCAGTATGTTGGCTGGTTCGATTACAGGACATCGGGTTGCAGGCATAGCTTTGTGTCCTGCCTCCGTGTACCTGGAACAGCTTTATGCTGGGATCGACTTGACTCGTAGTCATTTAGGCTCTCAGTCTACTGACAAGCACGCGATCCTCCGGGCTATCAAGTTCATGCATGGTTTGGTATATGACGAGTCCGTCGCGCGCGTTGTTGTAACGGTGATCACTTTGACTGGAGACTCAGGCACTTTCAGCGTCAGCTCGCGAGTAGAAGGTTCGACTGAGCAGACCTCGCATGCCCATGGCGAGTTCCGTCTCCAGCCTGCAGCCGCCACCCTGACCAAGTTCTCTCGTGCGCTTCCTACCATCAACCGCCACATTGCTGCGGTCACGAAGCCCGGCATGCAGCAGGAAACCTTCTCGACTCGGACAGTGTACGATGGATTGTTCCAACGTGTGGTCGACTATTCCAAGGAATACCATACTATGCAGTCCCTCACGATCGATGCTAGCCACATGGAAGGATGTGCGCAAGTTCGCCTTCCCCGCGATCACGACAAAGGACCATACGTCGTGCACCCGGTGTTCATGGATACTTTACTCCATGTCGCAGGGTTCGTGGCGAATATGCAGGGTGAACGGAATGACGCGTTTATTTGCACCGAAGTCGGCTCTGTCAAGGTCATTCCTGAATTCGTTGATACGAATGCGGAGTATGTCGTTTACTGCAGCAACGTGTGGGTGGAGAATGAGGGCGCGATTCTTGCGGAGGCGTGGGCGTGCCAGAAGGGAGAACCTTCTCGGGTTGTGGCCTGTATGAAAGGTATGCAGTTCCGTCGGCTCAAGCTGAACGCGTTTTCGCGCCTCCTTGCTAGAGCTGCGGGAAAGCCTGTTCAGTCGTCCGTCCCAAAACCCTCTCTTAAGCCCGCCGCCCCTGCTACTGCTCGCCGTCCTACTGTTCACCATCACCGTTCTTCCGAACCGGAGGCGCTTAATGTTGAATCCACGGTGCTCACCATCGTGGCTGAGACTTGCGACGTCAGTCCTTCCTCTATTTCTACCACCACGGATCTTGAGGCCATCGGTGTCGACTCCCTCATGTCCATCGAAATATTTGCACGGCTCCAACAATCCTTCGCGGAGTACAATCTTTCCGCTCATTCTCTGACCTCTTGCCGAACGACAGGGGACATCATTCGTGAAGTCACGGCTAACCGACCGGTGAATGCCACGAGTATCCCGTCGTCACCGACTCTTCGTGCCACGACTAGCGCCCCTTCGTCTCCAGCGACGTTGTTTTCGGATGATCAGCTCCCGGAGCCCACCCAGTTATCCGTTGATGATGAGCCCGACATTAAGAGTGTTCTTGCCACGGTTTTGGACATCGGTGTCGATGACATTCAGGATGACACTGACTTCGAGCATCTCGGTTTGGATTCGCTGACCTCCATCGAAGCTCTTCATTCGCTGAAGAGTGAGCTTGGGCTAGATCTTCCAAGCGACTTCTTCACGACCTGCAATACGGTTCGTTCTGTCCAAGACCATCTACGGCGACATCGTCAGGCTGCGAAGAAGGTCGTGGCGAATATTTCTGCGCCGAAGACACTGGAAGGCGATAATGCCAGTGCGTCTCATCTTGTCAAAAGTTTACGAATCGAATCCCTCCCGTCCACTATCCAAACCCATCCTGGCAACGACGCTCTTCCTCTTTTCTTGATCCACGACGGTAGCGGTTTAGTCAACTACTACTCCCGCCTTCAGCCGTTGGCTCGGTCTATCTACGGGATTCACAACCCCCACTTCATCTCATCGCAGCCTTGGGAGAACGTGGTCGAAATGTCCCAGGCGTACGCCAAGGTCATTTCTCAGGTTTCAAAGGGACCGCTCCTGCTCGGAGGTAAGCATCTTTCCTCTTTTTCTATATCATAATCTTATTTATTCTTCACAGGATGGTCGTTCGGTGGTGTCGCCGCATACGAAACCGCTCTCCAACTCCAGAAGCAAGGCATCACCGTGAAAGGCATCCTTCTCGTCGACTCCCCCAACCCCATCAACCACGTCCCTCTTTCCAAATCGCTGATCGCCGCCGCGGTGCAACTCGATTCTCGGAGCAGCGCTTCTGAAGTTGGCCAGCTTGTCAAGAAGCAGTTCGCCATGAACGCTGCGATGCTTAAGGATTACGACCCTCGCGCGACGCATGGAGTATGCCCGCCTGTTGTCATGCTCCGATCCAGTGAAGGCTTCAGCCCAGAGGGAGTCGCTGACGTTCCGAGATGGCTTGCTGATCGGAGTGACGCGAAGAATGCTACCACCGGTTGGGATACGCTGACTCCTTCTCCCGTGAAGGTGTTAGATATTCCTGGGAACCACTTCCAGCCGTTTACCACTGCTAATGTGAGCTTCTTTTGATTGTCGCTGTTGCTCTTACTGACTACTTCATCCGCAGATTGCTTCTGTTTCGTCCAAAATGGCTGATGCTTGTCGATACTTGGAGGGTGTGTGAGGATTAATGGGCCATTGTTGTATGTATCCTTAGATTGGTTATTAGACGTTAGAATTCTGTACATGTTATTTTATGCCATTATATTTCAATCAGAGATCCAAATATTTAGTTTGTCTCAGAATTTGTTCCATTCGCACTTAGTGAGACTGTTTGACTCAATCTAAAACAATCAGCTCGACTATTAACCATCACTATCTCCCACTTTCAATAACCATGCCGGAAGCTCCTGCAACCTCTTCTTCAAGGGAGTACACGTTTAACTTCGGCAAACACAAAGGAGAGAAGATATCTAACGTCCCACCGTCTTACCTTATATTCTGCAAGAGAGCTCAGTTGGTTAACGACTACCCGGGTTTAAGACACGCCATCATAAACCTGGAGTGAGAGCGCCAGGGTGTGACTCCTGCGCAGAGAATCCAACGCGCGAAAAGAATTATACCTGACTGGTTCTGGAATGAATGTTATCCGCGTGCCTGCCAGATTTATGGTGTAGGATCGATTGGGACAGTTAAAGCGATGGAAGATGCGGTCGAGACTCGCTGTTATGAACAACAGTACCCGCCCCGTCCGACAGCAACGGAAACGGAACTCTCTTTTCCCTCAATAACAGCGCTAAGACAGCTGTTGGATACCTGCCCCGCAGTCGGGCCAACGACCCCGGAGCATGATCCGTTTTTTACTCAAGAAGAACATGGCTTCACAAATGAGCGCTATTGGGTTTGGTCTGGGGAGTACGAGGGTAAAGTCATGACGGCACTCAAGGCTGTCCAAGATGAACGCGGAGAGAATGGGCTGCTAGTTGCACGATGGATGGCAAGGAACAAGTTTAGCAGATACATATTTCAGGGGCCATCGTTAATACCCTTTTAGTATGCCAAATGCACTCGTAGCCTGACCCATGAGGGATGTGGCAGACATGGAAAAGAGGGCACCATGTGGTGGGCTGAATCATGGAATTTGGCGTGGTTCATTAACAATTCAACCGTTTGAATGTGAACACGAATTTGAAAGACACTCTCATCGGATGAAAAGGACTTTGCTATGAATGCTATCCCTTGATTTTCAGAAATTTCAAGGACGAGTGGGTATAAGAGCTTGATGAACATCTCTTTGAATATTTCGGACATGTTTAGTTATCGCACGGAATAAAGTATCGAGAAATAGAACTGAATGTCGAACTTATATATTCCGACGTGACGCCCCATGTTCACGTGATCGTGACTTGCGGTCTAGACTCTATAATCTTCTGGAATTTCAAATTATCAAATATTATTCAGCTTTTAATTATTTTCACATATTTAAAAAAAATTAAATGTACAGCCACCTCACGCTAAACTTGAGCTTCAACTTCAACCATTCGAACGTCCAACATATTCTTCGAGCATTTCTTGTTGCAAGCGATTTGTACAAAAGGTTTTGCCGTTTTATGATTTTTCCACGCTATTTTAACTGACATTATATACAGCGGTTCTAGAAGACATGGATTCAAGTTCATCTTCTCAGCAGCCGCCTTCTGCCCCAGACCCCGCTGTATTCCTGGGATTCCTCCTGTTGGCCCTCTTCAATCAGCCTCTTTCCTCACGCATTCTGCATGCAAGTCCATTCATGAAGATAATCTACAGAGTCTTCCTTTTATGTAACAGAATCGCCACAATCGTGCTTCTGTTATATGCAACGACCAAGCTCTTGGCGTACGTGGTGTCATCCTTGGGATTCGTTAGAAGACTCTATGCGAAACATAACGACGGACGTCAACCGCTCGGTTGGACAGTAGGCGAGATGGTCGCTAGCGTTCACTGGATAATTGCATTCGCATTATCTTCAGCTGCATGGTCTCGTCCGAGCGGCTCAAGCTTCATATGGGGAACCTTGGAGGAGATAATCGCGGTACTACCATTCGCTCTCTGTGCGCCTCCAGTGACTATTCAACTATTGTCACTATTGTCTTTCGTCCACCATGTATATCTCTGGTCTCGAGACCGTGCTGAACAGAACATCGCTTCCCGTCCATCGCCTTACTCAAACTTCGAATACGTTCTGTTGACTGTGTCGTCGGTTGTCTCAATCATGACGGCCGTCTCCGTAGCTCGCATGGACACCATCCATAATCGAGAAGGACCAAACCTCTGCGCCATACTTCCCGTCTTATTGAAGGTTCTCGCTGGTTTAGTTTCGATCGCACAATCGTCTATCTTCGTTTTCATTATTCTCGGCTGGGCTCGTGGGCTGAAGGCAGGAGTTCGACGGGAACCAAGTACTACAGTGATCCATTCGTCCGAGATACCAGCACATTAAGAAATGTCTTACGTTAGTTGAACTCTCCCGATGTTCTGTGTTGTATCGTACTCATTTCTTTCTCACAGTTGCACAAAGCGTCGTGGTCGTCTTCTCTTTCAACCAAAGCAACACATGGCAAACATACTTTTCTTGATAACAACCAGGCTTCATGACACGCCTTTAGCCTAAACGGCGCGTCGTCACCATCCTGTCAGCATTTCCAAGTCCAAAGTTATCGATTCGCTAGTTTCATTTTGATCGCAAAATCGTCTGTCTTCATCCTCATTATTCTCGGTTGGGCTCGTAGGCTGAAGGCGAGAGTTTGATGGGAACCAAGTGCTACAACATTCAATACGTCTGAAACGCCAGCACATTGAGGAGATATCTTGCGTTTGTTAAACTCTCCCGATGTTAAGTGTTGCATCATACTTATGTCTTTCTCGCAGCTGCAGAAAGCGTCGCGATTTTTCTTTTTTTCAGCCAAAGCAATACATGACAAGCATACTTTTCTTGATAGCAACCAGACTTCGTTACATACCTTGAGCTTAAACGGCGCACCCTTACCAGTCTGTCAGCACTTTTAATCCAAAGAGATAGAATTTCCTCACCGCTGTATGACCTGTAGAAATAGGGATTTTGAGATTCCTTCCACCAGCGATGTTACGGCCCGGAAGTAGTTATGCTGTCAGCGTTCAATTCGTACAAGTTTGCTCTTCTTTTCTCTCATCCGTTTTGCTTACCGCAACTCTGACCAGTCCGTAGATGAAGAACCATGTACATGCCATAAATTTTAGGCGCGCCAACGACACCGAAAATTTTCGTCGAAGCGTTGAGCTATGCTTCTAGGTGTTTCATTTTTCGGTTCTTCGGTATCATCAATTCAAATCATACAGTGACATCTCTATCATGTACTCGGTCATTTTAACTGAGTACTTAGGACTCTTCTGCCATCACTGATTGTAGCGGCTCCAGTGATGATTGTCATCTACTGATGCTTTGTTCGGTTTCCTGACTCACGGCCGAATCGTCCTGCAGTCACCTACGGCTACTGTCTATTATCTTATGAAGTTCTTGTATACGCACTGCGTTACAGAAGCACCGTGGATGTCTGCAGTATCAGTGTTTTCTCTACTTGCTGGCATGTGGGATCGATCCATCATCGGTTTACATCTCAGTCACTTCTCAAAATCTGGCCCTTCAATATAGAGTCAGCAGTCCTCCGTTCTGTCAGGAAATTATAACATTCCGGGGCGCTTGTTTCTTTCTTCGATTCTGTCTGTCAGAAATTTGTTGCGCTGCTGAATTGCCAAGATGCCACTGTGTTTGCACGCTGGGCGTGTTTTTTCGCTATAAAAGCAAGGCAGTAATGTACAGTACAACCATCCACCGACAGGTAGATATTCCTCTCTTTAATGTTCGCCCAAGGTTAGCTTTCAAGCCTATCTGGCTTTCCCTTTTCTCTCTTCCCGCTCATATTATTTCCGCAGCTCTTTTACTCTTGCCCGTTGTTCTTTCTGCAGTCCTCACGACTGCGTTCCCCACATCGGAGAGGAGTACGCGTTTCTTTACGATCGATGCCTTGATTCCGCACTCACCTGCTTTTCAGGTCTCCTTGCCAGTGTGGCGACTACTGAAAAGGCGTCTCTCGCAGCGCGCGCCGCAGCTCAGCCTCTTACTTTAGCCAACTCCAACTGGATTTGGACTGGAGAGGAGGGCAGCGCAGGAGGGAGCGCACCCATCGGTTCTCGTCCCTTCCGCAAGACTATCCCTCACACCAGCACCAAGTGCCCGGTGTGCGCGACAGTCCTCATTGCTACGTAAGTTTGACTTTCTCGATTACTTCTAAGACCTTTCTGAAAGTAAAATCCAGCGACAACCTCCACACACTGTACGTCAACGGTGCTGAGGTGGGCTCAGGCGCGTCCTTCTCGAGCGCGCAGGTGTACACCGTCGGGCTCAACCCAGAATCCGACAACGTCATCGCCGTCAATGGCACTAACAATGAAGGACCCGCCGCTCTGATTGCCACCATCCTCGTTGACTACGCCGATGGCACCACTGAGACTCTTGTCAGTGACGCGTCCTGGAAGACCCTCAAGGCCGCTCCCCCAGCTGGATTCGCGAACCCGAGTTTGGACGACTCGGCGTGGATTGCGGCGGTCGGTCAGGGCAAGGAAGGTGTATCTCCTTGGGGCCAGACCGCGCTTCCTCCCGCACTTGATATGACACAGAGCAACTGGATTTGGACCGGCGAGACCGACTCGACAGGGAGCGCCCCAGTTGGACACAGGGCATTCAGGAAGACAGTCACTTCACCGTACGGCAAAGGCGCGGTGTGCGCGAGGGTTGTCATCACTGTGTAAGACCTTTGGCTCATCATTTGATTAGTGGTAATTGATTAATCCTTCACAGCGATAACGCGTACACTCTCTATGCCAACGGCCAGTCCCTCGGGTCGGGCACAGACTTCAACACCGCCCAAGCATACTCTGTGCCTCAGCTGGACCCCGACCAGAATGTTTTTGCAGTCGATGGAGAGAACACTGGTGGTCCGGCTGGTGTCATTGCCACCATCCTAGTCGCGTATAACGATGGGACTTCGGCTTCCTACTTCACGGATACCACCTGGAAGGTGTCCACCAGTCTGCCTACCGGCTTCCAGCTCCCCGCGACCGATGATAGCACTTGGAATGATGCTACAATTGTGGGCAAGTATGGCAATGCGCCTTGGGGAGCTATTACCGTTCCGGCTGCGTAGTTACTCGAGCAACTCCTTGCGGATATCTTCATCACATTCATTTTTGTTTCATTCTTTACTTCTACAAGTATATATGCTGGAATATTGTGTTGAAGAATGAAATATTCTGGTTTGAAGTTGGTGGTTGCAGATATTGAGAATAAGCTCTCGCTAAGAAAATGGATCTGACGATAATTTATGAACAGTATCGGTACACGGCTATTAAGGAACGGCGAGTCATAGCTCAACGAGATGCATGATCATATACAGCACGAATAATACCGAAATATAAAATTTCGCAGACCTTTACTGAGGAGTAGAAGCAGGAAGTCATGGGATATGAAACTAAGATCGCAGGTGTGGTGATTTCAGAGACGGTCCCAAGCGTGGCAACGCCTCTTCCACAACGAGAACGTTGCGCACAGAACAACTGGGAGCATCTGCCGTCCACTGCCGGGGATTGTACCAGGCTGGTTTGAAGATACGAGCAGGAAGAAAAAAAGGTGCATGTGTTCAAAATGATAACATATAAATCAAAGGAAACTCAGCATGGCCGTAATACACGTTGAAAAAAGGATTGAGATGAATAAAATAAATATTGAGATCCGTAGATCTACCACTCCGGGAAAGCGTGTCATCCTTGTGCAGGGGCCATGCTAATCTTCTCTGTATCGTTCCAATTTTTTCGTATGTCACCCCGAAGGGGACACTCTTATTTGAACGTTTAAGCTAGCGGTGTTAGCAGTTTTGTATTTGTGATGGCTCACTGGAACCTTTGCCCATATCAGGAAATGTACTCTGTGCTCACTAATCAACGCACTTTGCCTCTTGACGGCCATGGTCAGCTAAAATGTCGGTAGCGACGCCTACGGTTCTTCCCCGGGATCCCAGGTTCCCACACCTGCTACCTCCAGTGCCTAGGATCCGGCCTATGCAGCTGCGGAACGTCGGCTATGAGGCTATCTACGGTCGTATGAACGATTATCGCGACCTGCAACGCGAGATGGACGAACTGAGCGAGGAGGAACACGAGCTAGAGGAATTGGTGCGTCCCCTTTCTAGCTGACAGCGCATTTATTTATGACTCTGCGGCAGGACAACAACATTCGTAATCGAGGTTTCGGGACTATCGTACCCATCGGTCGTGTCAAGACGCAGCAGGAGGAGAAACGAGAGGTACGTATACTTTCCTCATCGTCGGTTCGTATTATGAATGAAATGCGTAGCTCGATGAGGCAGAAGATGGTGAAGAGGACTCTATGCATTCTGATGGCCCGCCATCCGTGATAGAAGAGGAGGACGAGGAAGAAGAGGACAACTCGGTGGATATGGACGCTAGTATGCAGGATATGGACGAGGAGCCTGAAGAGTCCTCGGATGCTGAAGATCTTTTGGTCTCCGATACGCCGGAGGAATAGACGGTCCCTTCAACGTTATACTGTGGTCCCGTGGCCTTGGTATGTTTTATATCCTCTCAGAAGCCAGATTATTGACTTCAGTGTTCTGTTCTTGTCAGGTTTTGTATATACTGCTGAGGCTGGTACATTGTTTGTTGCCTAAAATGGGACCTCAAAAGGTTTCGAATTCAGCCTTACGTTCTTGTTTTGCGCGCTATAAAACGAGAAGGTACCTTTGTAAGTCCAATCCTCCACGGGGGAAAAGTTTTACATACTGTTTTACTGACGGCTTTTTCAGGACCGAGAAAAGGTTCACTAAAATATGCCTCTCAAGGCTTCATTTTTTTAACCAGCTAAAATACACTTGCCTCTGCTGTGATACCTGCAATTCTTGGCCGATTCTCACCAGCAGGTATATTTTAGGATACATCCTGCATCACGTTATCGCTGCCGAAGAGCAACTTTAAGGATTACATATATGTAGTTATTAGATTACATAGTTTTCAGCACATGCATGGTCCTCGCCAGGATCTACCACAGGGAACACGTCGGTAAATAAAATCTCCAGTTTTCTCGGTGCAGCCTCTAATTTTTCCCAAGCGACGAGCGCGTTGATGGCTGTCGTTGGGCAGCGTGGCGTTGTCATAATGAAACGGCATCTATCTCCTTGCAGCCTCCCCCCTCCATGCCTCGAAAATCTCAAGTCGACCTCATTTCCATCTCTGGGATCGTATCTGCCCAAGCACAGCAGGAGCTCGTTACTGAGGGTCTCGATAACTTTGAGCTGCCGAAGAGCCTGGTAACGAGTATCGCACGATCAGCAGTACGTCCCTGTCGTTGTCGCCACTGAGTATAGAATTGGATTCTTCCCACTAGCTCCCTGACAACGCGAAGCTGCCCAAGGACACGATCCTCGCGCTCGTCAAGGGCTCAACGGTGTTCATTAACCACCTAGGTGCGCCATCTGCTCTACTCGGACGCGTCTCGCCCTTATCGACCGACCGACCCTTTGAAATTCCCCAGCTGGAACGCAAGTACCCCGCAATCAGACTCGACCCCACACTGACAGCGCTGCAGGGCCTACGATGTCGCGATGTCAAAGCAGCACAAGAGCATCTCAGCCGCCGATGTCATACGGGCGCTAGAGATCCTCGAACTGGGCGATATGATCGAGACGATACAGGAGGATCTGCAGGGTGAGTGGTCATGATTTTCGTTTCTCCGTTTTCTCTCACACGGCATTCAGCTTTTCGCGAAGAACAAAGAGCGGCTGGGAAAACCGATAGTGGATCTGCGCCTCCGAGCCGCAGACTCTCTGTGCAACCGAATGCTCCGACTATCAGGATCAAGCCGCCCAAGAAGGAGACTTCATCGAGAGCTACGTCTTCGTCCTCGTATTCGAGGCGGCAGGAGAAAGACGAGGAACAGCACCAGGGCGATCAAGGATATGCGGAGGGTACGCCAGGGTTATATCATAATTGGCAAAGTGGCGGTCATCCTGACGAAGGCAACTCGGACATGGAGTAGGATACAAACGGATTCTTGGACTGTTTTCGCTCTTTCGTTGTGCTTTGTTGATGTCATATGTACTTGCTATTGTCAACAGTGCTAGACTTATTCGGTCTAGCTAGAGTATCGTTTCAGGTTGTACCATGAGTTACTATATGGAAATTATTATTTGCCCCCCCCCCCCCCCCCCCCAAGGAAGTAGCTGCATAAGCCGCTCCCCTTCAGGTAGAGGCGTTATTTAGATCCTGTCATCATTATAGCATCATGTTTGTGTACTAGGCCCTCGCCAGTAGCCACTGAAAAGGCACGTAAACAAACGTCGTGGGACTAATATCGTGCTTTGTTGATATCATATGTACTTGCTATTGTCAAAGAGTGCTAGCCATGTTCAGTCTAGCTAGAGTATCGTTTCCATGAGGGTGTGTAAATACTAGTATCAAATCAAAATGATTGGCATTTGGTAGGTGGACAAACCAGTCTCAGGCTTAGGCAGTACAGTAGGACAGTGTCAATCCTTCAGTGCAGTATTGTTCCAGCTTGGGCAAAATCGACCTGCGAACGAGGTTACCATTTAACCTGCGTTCGGTAGTGGTCTTGAATACTGGACACAACTTGATTGTTCGCAGGCGCTGGAAAGAAGGCAGCTTACACGTCCAACGCGACACCACCATCTTTACGAACAGACTTTTATCGAACTGCATTACACCACTGATATGCAGGGTATGCAGTCTCGGTAGGAGAACGCTATCCGCGTCCGATATGATCAGAGGAGTGACGATGCAGTTTGTCAAGGCAATAGGACCCACGTCAAGGAGACGAACTTCCTGGAGGGTGGATGAGGCACTGCGGAAGAGAGCAAGAAGATCCTCTTTATCTATGTCACCGTGGGTGAAGTGAAATATAGTCAAAGGCGACTGCGACCGGTTTATGAGCCCCCGGATAGCTGTAAAGGTTTTTTCGGTATCGCGTCTATGTCCCCCATCCACGCAGTGCACTTTCAAGTTAGTCACGTGGGGTATTACGAGGGCATCAAGAAGCTGAGCGAGGACAGAATTGGGGTATTCGTATGCCCACGAGCTCAGCGTCAACGCTCGAAGCTTTTGACACAATTGTAGTGCTTGGGCATTGTGTTCCAGAACCTCACATCGGAAATCACATTCTTCCAGATTTTTAAGTTTTGAAAGCAAACCAAGTATGTGAGAGTTCGCAGGCCCGGGGGTTCGCCAACCATGGAAAACGTGGTAAGTGGAATAACGGGTGATCTGATGATAGGGCAAATCAAGAACAGAAACGACGCTTTGTATATCCACAGTATCAAGAGCATTTAAAAGCGGAGCTTCTCCAAATAATTTCAGGCGGGTCAGCTTTTGGAACTCTTCGCCATTCGTGGAGAGAAGAATAAGATTTCTGAGGATGGGCAGGTGAAGTTGTAGAGTTGCCACAAAAGTGAACATCGCAGCGGGTAGATAAAGATAGAGAGATTGTATTCGATCTTGTATGGAAAACAAGAGCATGGAAAGCTGGGGTGGTAAGGATTTGGAAGAAGTCTGGGGCGATCCTGCACATATCAGGATTGATAATGGATGGCATGGCGTTCGTGCAATCTGACGACCGAGCCGTCGCACGTAGCGGAAGTTAGAGGGTGAAAAGTTGTCGTCACTGAGGGATATATTGATGCTCGACCAAAGCTCTGGGAAGTCAAGGACGGCCCGGCGCCACGTTTTGCACACGAGTTCGATTGACCATAATGCGCTCTCGTTAGGGTGAAAATCCCACCAGTCTCCATCTCTCTGGGATTGCGTTCGCGCCATGGGGAAGATGATGGTACCGAGAAAGATCTCGCGTAGGATCTCTGGAGGTAGCCGACGGACTGGGGAGAAAAGACGTTTGTGCTGTGCTATGCGGGCTACTACCTTTTGACGCTCGCCGTCAAGGCCTTCCAATTCAGCACCAATCAAGGCAAGCTGACTGGAAAGCGCCTGCTGAAGCTCCTTCAGAGCAGCGACATGATCGTCAATTGCCGCAACGTGCGCTTCGCTAGCTGATATGCTATCCCGCAATTCACACTCTTCGAATGGAGAGGGAGGGTCATTGGAGCGCAAAAGGTTGTCGAACGCAGGGCCAACATGGACCGTTTCTTCGTCGCACGAGGTCGTGGAAGGAGAATAATGATTTGGACAGTCGCAGCCCGAGCAAACTCGAGGTGACCAGAGATGAGAAAACATCATAAGGGGTGTAAATCTACCAAGGGGTTGAGCAAAGCAACACTACCATTAAACGGTACTCACTGGAAAGACGCAGTATCCTCTTCGTGCTGAACACGAGGACGAACAATCGATGAGTGTCGACCAAATTTGACTCGGACCGAGTAGTCCGAGTCGGAATCCGGCAAGCGAGTCAATTGAATCATGGTATCAATCTCAGCCAGCCAGGGAGCTCCGACTATCAGGATCAAGCCGCCCAAGAAGGAGACTTCATCGAGAGCTACGTCTTCGTCCTCGTATTCGAGGCGGCAGGAGAAAGACGAGGAACAGCACCGGGGCGATCAAGGGTATGCGGAGGGTACGCCAGGGTTATATCATAATTGGCAAAGTGGCGGTCATCCTGACGAAGGCAACTCGGACATGGAGTAGGATACAAACGGATTCTTGGACTGCTTTCACTCTTTCGTTGTGCTTTGTTGATGTCATATGTACTTGCTATTGTCAACAGTGCTAGACTTATTCGGTCCAGCTAGAGTATCGTTTCAGGTTGTACCATGAGTTACTATATGGAAAAATCTATTTGGCCTCCCCTAAGAAGTAGTTGCATAAGCCGTCCCCTTCAGGCAGAGGCGTTATTTCGATCCTGTCATGATCATGGCATCATGTTGTTGCAGGGAGCGAGGCTAGGAAAGGCAGACCGGAAGGAGAAAGACAGAGAGAGAGGGAGAGAAGCTCAGACACGGACACGGACACGCAGATGATGGTTAGATTGTACAGTACGACCAAGCTACATAGTTGTGTTTGTACCTATTGACTACGGATGACTTCGGCATATCGCAACACATGTTCGTGCAGCAGGCCCTCGCCACTAGCTAGTGAGAATTCACGCACACAAACGTCGTGGGACTAACATCGTCCTTCGCTAATGTCATATGCACTTGCTATCGTCAAACAGTGCTAGTCTTATTCGGTCTGACTAGGGTATCGTTTACATGAGGGTGTGTAAATACTAGTATCAAATCAAGAGTAGGTGGACGTTATGTCTGAGGCCCAGACAGTACAGTAGGACAGTTTCAATCCTTCAGCGCGGTACTTTCCCAGCCGGTTCAAAACCTCGAGGCGAACGTCGTCACTATTTGACCTGCCTTTAAAGGTCGTGCATGCTGAACACAACTTGATCGTTCGCAAGCGCCGGAAAGAAGGCAGCTCACACGTCCAACGCGACACCACCATCTCCACGAACAGACTGGTATTGAACAGCATTCCGCTGCTGATATCCAGGGTGTGCAGTCTCGGTAGGAGAACATTATCTGTATTTGATATCAGCAGACGATTGAGAATGCCGTCTGTCAGGGCGTTAGGGCCCACGTCCAAGAGACGAACTTCCTGGAGGGTGGATGAGGTACTGTGGAAGAAACCAAGAAGATCCTCTTCATCTATATCACCGCAGGTGAAGTGAAATGTGGTCAAAGGCGACTGCGACCGGCTTATGAGCCCCCGGATAGCTGTAAAGGTCTTATCGGTATCGCGGTTATGTCTCCCCGGGCTCTCCACGCAATGCACTTTTAAGTTAGACAAGTGGGGCACCACGAGAGCATCAAGAAGCTGAGCGAGAACAGATTTGGGGTATTCGCGTGACCACGAGCTTAACGTCAATGTTTGAAGCTTTTGACACGATTGTAGTGTTTGGAGTGGGAGGCCCAGAAGCTCACATCGCAATTCGCATTCTTCCAGATTTTCAACTTTTGAAACGGTACTGACAATGTCAGAGGGCCTAGGTCCGTGAGAACTAAGAAGGTAAAAGGCGTGGTAAGTGGAGTAACGAGTGATCTGATGGTAGGGCAAATCAATCGCAGAAACGACGCATCGTATATCCACAGTATCAAGAGCATTTAAAAGTGGAGTGTCCCCAAATAGTTTCATGTGAGACAGCTTTTGGAACTCTTCGCCATTCGTGGAGAGAAGAGTGACATTTCTGAGGATGGGGAGGTAAAGTTGTAGAGTTGCAACAAATGTGAACATCGCAGCGGGTAGATAGAGATAGAGAGATTGTATTCGATCTTGTATGGAAAACAAGAGCATGGAAAGCTGCGGCGGTAAGGATTCGGAAGAAGTCTGAGGCGATCCCCTACATATCAGGATTGACAATGGATGACATCGCGTTCGTGCAATCTGACGACCGAGCCGTCGCGTGTAACGAAAGTTAGAGGGTGAAAAGTTGTCGTCACTGAGGGATATATTGATGCTCGACCAAAGCTCTGGGAAGTCAAGGACGGCCCGGCGCCACGTTTTACACACGAGTTCGATTGACCATAATGCGCTCTCGCTAGGGTGAAAATCCCACCAGTATTTATTTCTCTGGGATTGCGTTCGCGCCATGGGGAAGATGATAGTGCCGAGAAAGATCTTGGATAGGATCTCTGGAGGTAGCCGACGGACTGAGGAGAAAAGACGTTTGTGCTCTGCTATGCGGGCTACTACCTTTCCACGCTCGCCGTCAAGGCCTTCCAATTCAGCGCCAATCAAGGCAAGCTGGCTGGAAAGCGCCTGCTGAAGCTCCTTCAGAGCAGCGACATGATCGTCAATTGCCGCAACGTGCGCTTCGCCAACTGATATGCTATCCCGCAATTCACGCTCTTCGAATGGAGAGGGAGGATCATTGGAGCGTAAAAGGCTGTCGAACGTAGGGCCAACATGGACCGTTTCTTCGTCGCACGAGGTCGTGGAAGGAGAATAATGATTTGGACAGTCGCAGCCCGAGCAAACTCGGCGAGGTGACCAGGTATGAGAAAGCATTATAAGGGGTGTAAATCTACCAAAGGGTTGAGCAAAGTAACACTACCGTCAAACGGTACTCACTGGAAAGACGCAGTATCCTCTTCGTGCTGAACACGAGGACGAACAATCGATGGCTGTGCTGACCAAATTTGACTCGGACCGAGTAGTCCGAGTCGGAATCCGGCAAAGCGACCTTGTCGTTCAATGGAATTATGGTATTAATCTCAGCCAGCTATCTTTTAACACAGCAACCCAAAAAGATTTTCGAAGAGGGGAAAACCAATACATGACACGGTGGCCTCAAATCGGCTGCCTATGGTTGCCTCTACGGACTCTGCTAGTATGACTGTCGCGTCGTGACCGATTTGGCAAGCGGCCTCGTGCGCGGAACTCGTTTTAATAATTTGGAGGCAATCTTAAGGGACAGTTTTGGGATCTATCGGTTCCCCGAGGCGTCTATCCAGAGCTAGTGGGTGAATAGTGTAGTTTCAGTGAGCAGGAACCCTTTAGGGCCCGAGAGGATAGAATCAAAGAAGTGAGCAATTCGAGATGGTGATGGTAGTAGTATATGGAGTACGAGTAAACCGGATTCCAAAATGAAACAAAAGTCCCAATGCTGATGATATCTATTACTTGTAAGGAATGCCTAAAGAGGGAGAATAAGTCAGGGACGACGCGCGTGTGCATCTTTAACTGACCATTTTGAAGCTAACAAAAGGATCAGGATATATACATCATTACAAGAACCGGAACGGCGTACCCTCTGGAATTCATCATATGCCGTACTCCTCATATTCTCATGGGCATTCCTCACCACAGCCATCATATGCTCCGCTGCCTGGCGCTCATTCAGTATTAGCGCAAACCTATCGCGCAAACGCCTGATCGTGCCTTCGCCTTTGAACGACGGGAAGCCGGTATCGAGCATAAGCTGGACAGTGTTTATCAGCTGCTCGGCGTGTGGTCGAATAGCGAGGAACGCCTTGACGGTGAGGTGCTGGAAGAGTTGGTATCCTTGGGAGGACCTTCCGCCCATCAGTACGACCATCTCATGGTTGAGTTTGAACGAGTGCGGTTCGAATTTGACACCCTGAAATAGACAGTGAATAGCGGGCAGGCAGCATGAAGGGGGGACTTACTCCTGGACGTAAAGACGAAGAATAACACGTTAGACTAGACCAGAAGTACAAATCATAAGGAAACACATATCTATGTCGAACAAGAACCCGAAATCTGACGCGTAAAGATACGTCAGCTTACTGCATCAAAAAACATCCAGAGGCCTACCAATATGCACTATATGACCTTCCCCGTCAATCATGATGTTTCCATTGTGCCGATCCTTAATTTGCAAGATATAGCACGCAACGGAATACGCAGCCATGGACTGTATGAAGTTCATACGCGCTTTCTGGAACGCGATCGTGTCCTGACCGCCATACTTGGCAACGAAAAAGTCGAGCAAGTCATTAACTTTCGCACGACCCATCTCATCCCGAGATGTCGCATTAGGCACGACGTCAATAACACCACACTACGCCGCAGGTCAGCAAATTGGGAATTCAACTTGGGAGAGAGAAATGGCTGACTCCGGGGGCAGTAGCGGTTACCCGATAAGGGAACAGATACAAGGTCAATCCAACACTAGTGAAAATGTTTTTGAACATGGCTATGATCTGTAATGCGAGCACGTCTTGACGGCAATCATCTCCGACTTTGAAGATGGCTTGTTGCCATACATCGTATTCAGTGCGGACTTCAATTCCTCCACCCTCGCCATCGAGAAGTGAGTCAGGATCCGTGTCGACCGTGACCCTTTCTTTTCTGACTTTGAAAGTGGCCATAAATGGTGCCTATGGGACCAGATAAGTAGGGAAGCGACATAATACACGAAATCTTACTTTAGCGTGACTCTGTAGAGGCCGTCCGGACTTCTTGTCGATATCAACGACTTTCCCGTCGGGATTACTGGGCAAGTACACCCCGATGGCAACGATGATCTTGGCCATCTCTTCATCAATTTTGGCCTGAGTCCAGATTCAATTGCGGTTGGCACATATGTACGATTCAGACGCACCTTCTTTTCAGGCTTGGTTTTCTTGATGAAGGGCTTGAGTTTCCCGGATATCGACGTAACCTCATGGAAGAAGCCAAATTCGCGGTCATAAAACTCCCGAGCTTCCCCAGACAAAGATTCAACGACGAGATTTGTCATAGAGTCAAGGGTAGGCTTCAGGGGATCCTCCTGAGGCCTGATTGAGCATCAAGTGATATGGCAAATAACAGATACTGACCAATTCACCAGCATCATCCTTGAAACAATTGGCCTTCATATTCCAGATAATTTGATGACAAAAGAGCTGTGATATCTTCGCAGTCTCAAATATGAATCGGGCAACGTATCCTTTATAATTCAATGAGCACCATTTACAGCTGCGGAAGAAATGGACAGACCTAGGTCGTCGTAGCGAAGCGCCTGAACCACCTGAGGGACGAAAAAGAACGTGAGCTCCACAGGATGCTGCTCCAAAACCCGGTGGGCATATTGCAAAACCATCGGGTCGCTGTTATATCGTCGTTCGAAGAACGTGTTGGCTATTACTGGAGGAACAGGTGCCCATAGCAAAAGATACTGCCCAGTCAATTAGGACAAGAGAAGCTAGCAAAGAAAGTGTCACCAGCTTACCCTGAGATCTCGGCGTACGGCCGGGTCCACCTTATCCTCTACAAGGAAAGGTAGAGCTTCCGGAATGTCAAGAACTTCAATGGTGCTTGACTTGACCAGTCTCCCAACCTCACTGCGAAGGATAGGAAGTTTAAAACGTTCGGTCATGTACACAGCAATGGCAGGGTCGATCTTCCATGCCGTCCTAAGGATTTGAACCCATGCAGTCTACGGAGGGATGTTAGGAACATACGGTGCAGATCTAAAAAAGTAAAACACCGACATCTAATAAAGTTCGCTCTGACGAGATTACATGGTCAGTGCCCCTACGTGGGTCGTTGGCAGGATTAGCCCAGACGTGGAGTCGATAGATCTCGCTCTCGACCAGGAGCTTCAGAGGCTGATTGATCGTACGAAGCCTATTCGTATAGTCTTTTGAACGCTTCAATATCTATTGCACCGGAAAGCAGCTGCGACACGTACATGTACTTCGAGATGGCGTCTGAGCTGGTGACAGACTCGAGATGACAGCAGAAGCTCGGACCGAATCTGTTTGAAGATACGACAAGAATTCAGAGAGCACCTTGACATCGGCATCAATCTGTACCCGATTGGCACCATACGTCCATCTGCCAGTCGGAATTAGTTTTAACCGCCGTAAAAGATATTGCAAATTCATACTGAGGCCGCACTGCGAACCATGAATAGGCAGCAGAATACAAGTTCTCACGCATTTCACTTTCACAAAATGAGTCCAGATGAGAACTCTTGAGTGTTTCGAATCCGAAAAGCAGAAAAGAAAACCGAGCCTCTCGCGCCAACGCATGTGTACTGAAATAAGAAAGTGAGTAAACTTGTCCATGACACGGTTATTTACCGACCTCAAGGTTTTGTATGCTCTCGCTGACAACAAGACGAGATGCTGAATCAAAAACATGACTCCAGGCCGGCGGTATCGAGCGGCTTGCAAGCGACTGAAGAGCATTTGCAGGACCAACGCATGAGGCATAAGCAACCGTCGAGCATTCAGCATCCCGCGATCAATTTCTCCCTTCTCAGTGGGGCTATAATTGACAGGCTGATAGAATGGATCACCGTAGCTATGTAGGGAGAGAATCAGAGAAACACAAGGAAGAGGGCAACACAACTAACTTCAGAGACGTTGAAAAGATACCTTTCTCTTGTCGGATAGTATAGGACCAAGCAGACAGAATTTCACTCATGAGAGCGACCTCGATGTCGTTTTTCTCTGCGATAACCCACGTCCAGACTTCAATGCCCGTAGAAATGGCAGCCGGTGTAGCGACTTCAAACGGAAGCGCTACCAGGTAATGAAGCAACTCGTAATCGCACTGTTGTGAGACGTTAAAACGGCCAAACCACACATTCTCTGTTGTAAGCTCACATTTGAAAGGGAAATAATCATAGCAGTGCATCGGAACAATAGGCGCTTCAAATCCTGAACTGTCAGTGTACTTGTTTTGCCTCGTATTTCCTCCATGGTGTGCGCCAGTTTCTCTTTGAGGGCGAGTATCTCACCAGACGGAGCCGACTGCGGAGGCAGTTTTTCCAACCTGTCAGCACCTGAAAAACAATTAGCAGAAGAAACCGAATATAAAGTCATCCTTGCCTGATCGACTTGCCAACCGGATACCAGCCGCCTCGCCAGCAAAGTAGCCTTTGCTCGCAATTTGGCTCGCTAACATGTTAGCCTTGTCCAATGTTCTGCTCGAAAGAGCTGAAAGTGAAACTACAGGCGGGTTAGCACGTAATAAATGGAGAATTTCAAACCTACTCAGTTGGCGTTGCACTGGACCAATTGCTTTCCCAAATTGTTCGGCGACAGAAGCCCCAAGCTCGGCACCATCTGTTCCGGAAGTTGATTGGTGTACTGCTAGATATTTTTGTAAAGTTGACTGCAGCTCGACGGGGGCGCGCCCAAGAGCTAACTCGAACCAGTTGTTAGCGTTCCTATGCAGCTGTGCCAATATTTCGTTCCGGACTTGATAGCTGTCCGTAAGTTCAAGAGTGATCCCTGCGCGTGTAGAAGTGTATTCGTAGACAGGGTTGTACTGCGTTGCCGGCTTGTGAGCACAATTATCACTGTCAAACAAATTCATACCTCGTCGGTGAACTCATTCTCGCAAGACCGGCGCAATAGTGTGAGGACCTCCAGAATCGCAAATACGAGAGGCGGATCACACATGAGGGACGGAAAAGAAGATATCAACCGATTGAGAAACTTGAATGCAATGTCTCTTGCTCTAGCCACTGGATGAGTGCTGCGCAAGAGCAACGCCCGCAGCTCAGATGATAATGCCTCAGGAAGGGCCTGTTGAGCGGCTTGGGCGTTCAAGTCATTAATACAACCTCGAATGACCTAAACGTATATTTGTTAAAAGTGTGTGCGGGACGGCAGGGTGTTGAATACCTTCTCTGCAATAGCGTCCATGCAGGAACTGAGCCCTAGATGCCGATTGAGGCTATCATTGACAAAATAGGTAACAAGTGATGACGTCAATCCTGCCGCAGAGCGCATAGTCTCCATATCATGCATCGTCAGCAAGAAAACAATCTGTCCAGATGATAGCGAGCGTATATCACTAGTTCGGAGTGGTATATGCCTGGTAAGAGACGTCTTATGCTTGAGAATCACCTGTAGATGGGTCAGTAACGGAACAACGCGAAATTGAGGTAAAAGTAGTACCGTATGCGCATACTCCTGACGGATCACCGAGTTGTACTCGACGTCACTGGCCACAGCATCCTGGGATTCTTCGACTACAGTAGCGGGCGTCTTGATGGCGATGCGAGCCATTGCCGGTTTTTGCCATGCCATAGCATTCGAATCTATAGCGTCGTCGGTCGTGAAGTGGAACAGGATGCAGAGGAACCACATGTTTCGGAATAGAGCGACGACTGCCGGCGACGCGTCAACATGAGGGTTGAAGTCACCGTGGGATAGAAGGGCATCAATAGGCAATAATAAAGACGCTAGCTGCTCAATCATGTCATCGGTCTGCACGACATTAGTATTTCAAAACCAAAGACCGGAAGTAAAAGTTCAGGACCTTGATATGATGATTCTCAATCTTCACGTTCTGGATAGCGACACCTTTGTCGGCGAAAAGGGTAAGCAACTCTACCAAGTACACATCATAAAGTTCGGGACGACGATGCAGTTCCTGGGCCAGCCTCGTTTGTGCCGCAAGCACCTATAAAATAATCAGTCTTATGATTCAGGAGATAACACTGAGATCATCACCATATTGTTCGAAAACCTGGGGTCATCTGGATTGGCAGAACGATTGATAGTCGAGAAGACGTGTATTATATCCACAAATGCACTCTCAGGAGCAGACAATGCCAAATCAACAAGATTATAGGCGATCGCTGCCTCCATCGTTGGTTCTGCTGATCGAAGACGTTGCAAGAGCATCGATATAGTAAGACGAGTGACCTTCGTGTTGTTGAATGTCAGAAAGGTGTGAGAAAGGTGTAAGAAACAAAGTACCTCTTCCATACGGAACTCGAGCGCCAATCGAGTCACAACAGATATTGTACTGATACCAACAAGCCTCTTTTCATCCTCCGACAACCCATGAAGTCCTGTTTCGACAGAGTGTAGCGTACCCTGATCTTGCCCAGAGTAAAGGGGGTTATTGAATATCTGAGAATTGCTGGAGCTTTCATATATTTCCTTGCTTGTTGCAGCTATGTAATTCAAGAGGGAATACATGTTCGACATGATAAGGTCGTCCCCAGGAGCCAGCTAGAACAGAAGCGTCAGGGACATAATGATGCGGCATACACAGGGAAAGGTATGTTACCTTGATGCACTGAGCAATGCACTTTGCTGCAGCTGCCAAAGGGGGAGGAGCCCTGGTCTCAGAAGCAAACTCAAATTCAAATATTGATAAGGGAGCAGTAACAAAGCGTCGCAGATGAGCCGCCATCCGAGCAGCGATTTCAGGGAAGCTTCAAAAAGCCGTTCAATCGACGAAACGGCTCCGAATGAACTGGCACTTACTTTTGAACAAGAACGGTCGTTGCTTTCAGCGCAGCCTCTTGGACAAGATTATCAAAGATGGGTGACTCCTCGCTGAGTAGTAGCAGAAGTCGCGAATACAGTTCATCGTCGAGTTCGTGGAGAGCCACAGAGCAAACTGAAGCCAATTTCTGGAGGAAGCCATGTCAGAATGCAATTTCAAAGGCAGATGAAAATATCGTACCAAGCTTTCCGACATGGTTTCCCATGCATACGTATCAGGTGGAGGATCAGTGTCCATATCCTCAATTTGGATCAGTAAGTCGTTGAAGCATTGCATTGCATACTGGATAGTTGACTTCAGAGTTGCGACTGTCGCTTCCTCAGTGATATCCAATTCTATGGCGGCCCGCTTCATTAACGAATTCCAAGCCTTGTTCGCCGCTACTGCTTCTGTGGAATTACCAATAGGGCCAGTTTGCGGTGGCGCTTGGACTTGAGCCAATACAGTCCAAGAGGTCTCTAGTACGCAGCAGACTATGAAATATCCACTAAGAGGTCGTCCACGAGAGACGTAGCGAGCTAAAAATGTCTCGATGAAAGGTTGAGTGTCGACGTCGGCTACGTCTTCATTGACTATGTCTCCAATAAGTCGATTCAAACGGTCGATGTTGTCCACAGAGCATAAACCACCAAGGGCTTCTCTCAACTGTTGCCATTGTGAAGTACTCCATGCGAACGACGTAGAGCTAATTGCGCGATAAAGGCCGTGTAAAGCTGGTGCTAATTGCGTGAGGATATCCAAAGCTGTTGAAACGTTGACATGTGAGAACAGACGATAGGACTTGGTCTCAAACGTACGAGCAGTAGTTGGTATCTTTGTTTGAATATCCGAAATGAATGCAACGATGGCGCCAGTTGCTGAATCACTGTACTGTGGGTGCAGTCCCGACACTCGTAGCAGCGCGGAGACCGTCGAAAATACTAGTTGATCGGGAAGCGACCAGTCTGAAACCATATTAACAGTAGCCCAAGTCGATTTCTGAATACTGTTCACACCTTCCCACGAAAGACAGCCGTCAAAGTCGATGTAGGGTACATCTCGAAGAACGTCGATGAGCACTGGCATTATGGTCCCTATCCTCTCGGAAATGTGAGATTCGGGAAAATTGAAAACGAGTTCTCCAAAGGCGATGTTGCAGTGGACTCTGGATGCAGGCTAGAAATAAATGTTAGCTTTGAGGCGAGCTCGTATTGGAAAGCATGACGCACCATGAACACCCTGTCAGTACCTTCCTCGTCCACCTTTCCATTCGGCTTGGAACATCCATTGGGAACGTAGTCGGTTTTCTTTTCTGCTATTCTGGTCTGGACTTTCGAGGCAATGAGGGTCCCCGCATAGCGATAGTCGTCGTCGGTTTCACTGACGCTCGAAGCGATGTCGGAGAGAATTCGCTGATGTATGTTGAGTTCGATGCTATAGGGATAATTATTGAGAGAATTTGGCGATAAATATGTGAATGTATGCACCAGTCCATGTTCCAACCGAGAAAGAGGTGGACAAATGTCGGATGTCTGTTTGCCAAAAGCCCGAATTCGGATATTTCCGTCCAAGGTAAACAAACGCGTCGCGTCGCTGTTAGGATCCTTCTTTTCACCCTCATCAACAAATATGCCACGAACGCCCAGCACGTTGATCTTTGCTGTATTTATTTATTCTTGCAACTCATTTTCTCTGTTTAGAAACTAGGCCTACTCGCCACACGGCACCGACTTCCTTCGTCAATGAAAATAGCGACGACGACGACAGTTTTGGCTTTACCGGAACCTTTCGTAGTCGAAGACAGGACGACGACGACATCGAAAATTCAGACGATGACGCCAAAACGTGAGTATGCTGAATACTTCTATGCTCGCTCGTTAATCTCCACCACAGAATGGCCAAATTTCTTCAAGAATACAAGAGTACGTTTGAGGACGATGGGCTCTCGTTATTCTAATCTGTCATACAGAGCAGCAAGCAAAGAAGAGCTCCGCTCGATCCGTCGCTTTTGACGGACAAAAGAAGGCATTGTTCGCGTCGGGACGCAAGACTGCAGAGGAAATATCGAGAGACGGGGTCGCTTACCTGTGAGTAGCCCACATGTTCTGCAACAGCAATATCCACATTGTTCTCTAGGGAAGAGATGAAGACTCAGGCCATGATCACGAAACAGCAAGAGATATCCTACGAGAAGTATACCAATGGCCTCGACCAACTTGGAGAAGACAGCAATGTTTGACTAACTCACTGCTGTCGGCCTCATGTTTCTCATCCAACATCATTCTTCAGGAGGCCCTTGCCAAGTTGGTGGAAATATGTCCTGCGGTCAATAAAGATTTGTTCGTTCGCCGTCTCCAAGCGCTCGAAGCCGGTGGCGAAATGCGTTCGTTGATTCTTCCTTTATCATAGTCACCATCTGATTGAATGTTAGTGAAATCTAACCCTTCGAAACGGGAGAAGGCTCTAGAATTATGCCGAAGAAATGCTCATGCACAAGTCATCAAGAGTCAGGAAAAAGAAAAAGTATGCGGGTTTATTCACCAACCTACAACGCTGACTTTCCTACAGCTCGCGACTGACGCTTCGAGGCTTATTAAACACTACAAGGATCTCCTTCGCGGCTGAGAATTCTTTCTATCTGCTGATGCTTCTGGCTCGACGTGCTATGCTTACTTGTTGCTCTGCTTCTGGGTCTTCTGAAATGCAATGCTCTGTATTATACGCTCCATATTCTTTACGATGCTCAATTAATATATCTTGATCCAGTCACGATAGCTACTAGCAGATAACTGAATTAAAGAAACAACGATAGCCAATGTGCTCACCAGTTCAGAGTCAGAACGCGATACAGAGCTTCGTTCCCTACTTTGCAAATCTTCGGGTCGAAGGTTGAGATATTCAGACATGAAAACACGTAGTATGAGATTCCATCGGCGCATTGTCGGCAAGTCGAGCGCAGATGCATCGTCCTTTGGGGAGTAGATCAGACAAGAAATAGCTGAACACCACAAAAAGGACTACCTTTAGCGTATGCCAGACACGAGGAAACGGTTCCGCAATTACATGCAAAACGCTGATACCTCGATGCAAAAAGGGAACATGATCGTCACCCATGTTCCCCAGATTCCTCTCGGCCCCATTTCTCGGCGTAAAATACGAAGCCCAATGTCCGGGAGCCATGCCGGGGTAATCACCATACTGAAAGAAGCCGTGATCACCCAGTCTTTGTTCTGCAGACGCCATCGCATCGAAGAGCCATCCCGTCTCCGTAAAGTAGGATCTTATCTTGGGCTGGGGTGCACCAAGGAGGTCGAGTAAAATGAGGTGCTCTATGCCGTGCATCTCAGTCATTTGAGGACCAAGGAGACGCCGTTTTGAGTGAGGTAGGACATATGTCGTCTCCCATTTCTCCGCTAGATGTCTTTACGACGGTCAGACACCTAAAATGATCACTTTTGCACAACACACCTCGCGCCATATATTGAATCAGTATCTGTCCACGCTACAAAGGCCTCCTCTCCATCGAAGAACACGAGTTGCAAAGTAATATCAGCGACATCTTCATCGTCTTCGGTGCCTTCTTCCAGTCTCTTTTGCCGACTATCCAGGAGCGGATTCAAGGCTCCCGCGAGGTCGAGCATCATCGCGCATGGTGCAGCAGAATCAGTTGCTCCTACAAACTGCGTCCCCGTCAGATCCTAGGGCACCAAGATGGAGAAGCACAGACCTGATTCGCGGGGTACGAAGGAAAATATTTGCTGTCAAAGTGCGCTGACAGAATAACCCGCCGTGGAGCTGCTGGGTCCTTTGTCGCGATCAGATTCGTGAACTTTTTCTCGCCTACGGGCGTCTGTCCTGTGAATTCGTCCTCTTCAATGTGCCAATTGAGAGCCTCGAGCGTGGTCTTGATGTAGTTCCTGACCAAGGTATTGTTGTCTGTATCCGCTGTATGAACGTCGGTGAGAGCCCCAAATGCATTGCGCCGACCAACATACGTGCACGAGGTATCAATATTTTGGATAAATGCGAGGAAGGATTCGACGGATTCAGATTCTTGAGGGGGTCGGGTGTAGAGACCAATATCGAGATGTCGTCGGTAGAGAGCGCTGTCAACGCCCGCTCGCCCAACGTAGAAGCCTGGAACGATGGCAACGGCGCCAAGAGAAGGAGCAGCAGCCATACTGAAGGCGCCAGCAGGTGGACGGCCTTCATGGCAGCGAAGGGAGAGAGCAAATAACGTACTCACGCTTCATGCCCTTGGCGTCTCACCATCATGGCCATCTTCGGGCTCTGGGTACGTGTTCCCTCTCTATTGGTGAATGGCTGCCGGAATATCGCCTATGTAGGTCATCAACAAGGCTGGAGGCCTTGTGTACCAAAGAAACTTTGCAGGTCTGTATACGGTCGTCGTATTGTCCATTGTGCTCATTTCTATGGTAGATGGTCTGGCCCAGCTGACATCCAATGAGTACCTCGTCCTCGCCGGTACACTGCACGGTATCCACGCTATTACTAGTCGTCTGTCACCGATGGGGTCTAGTTCAGGTGCTCAGGTTATCGAGGGAGAGTCGTTCAAGATGACGATTTTACTCACGGCTACAGGTATGTCTTCGTACTGCTGCTCTATACGCTTCTAATACTACATAGGAACGAAATTCGTCCTTTTGACTTCCCTGGCGGAGCTCTCAGCAGAAACAACATTGCAGAAAGTGCACGAAGCGTACGCCGACGCCGTGATGAAGAATCCTTTTCACACTCCAGAGATGCCCATTCGAAGTGAAGGCTTTGACCTCCGAATTAGCTCACTTATCGGCAATGGACAACTATAATGACGATGGTAACATATAACTCTACTCCTCGCTGCATATTTCTACAAATTTCCTCTAGAGTCTGAGATAATACATATCGTCAAAGCTTTCCAAGTAGATGTCAGCTGCTGCGCCTTCTGCGTAGTACCCTGTAGGTGATGAGCTACTCCGCCTTGCTAGGTGCGACCCCATCGCATAGCGCCCAGGGCGCAAACTCTTACAATCGCTGGTCCTGATACTTGAACGTGTCAGTGATCTAGCATATCAAAGACGTTTCATCATAAGCTCCGAGTCTTCTACGGTTCTCCCCCACCAGTGTACCAAGATACCAAACGAGGAAAATATTCCGCAGCCTATTTCCCGCTAGGGTCCACCAAATTGGTTGCTTGATTACAGATCAGCAGAGAGATTTACATAATTTTTTATGAATTCGCCAAAGTTTTGCGCTGAACCAGTCAGATGAGCTTTTACAGGGGCTTCTTCAGCTTGCAGCTTGCCCAGAACCAAAAGAAACGCTGGTGGTGGTCGAGCAGAGCAAACCCCTTCTGAAGTTGTCCATCATATACAAAGCAGAAATTGATGGGCTCAACTAAAGAAGGAGATTCACAGAGGTGAGAGTTCTCGTGACCTCGGATCTTTCACCCATCTCATGCCTCGCATAGGCGTTGGCCGCTCATCAGCGCGTATTTTCCGTATTCTATTATATGCGGTCTCAGCCTCCCCCGGGAGTCTCAGCCGTCTCACCAGTGAGTACGCGCCACAGTCCAACTATTGAAGTTCACGGACTCACGGGCTTGCAGCTTCCTCGCCGTGTCTTGCTTCATCGGACTATAACTACCTGACGGTCTCAGCGAGGACGCTTATCGCTCTCGTTGAACCGCCAGGTACGTTTTTCATTTTTCTTGCAGTACTTTCGTAGCTCATTAATCGCTCTCGTTGTTTCCACCAGAGCTTTCAGTGTTTTCGCGCACTATTGAATAAATTCTATCGTCTAACGACTCATACTGTCTGACATGCCCGTTGTATCTAATGACTCTGCACAAACTCTTGACAGCTTGACCAACTCTGGCGCAACGGATGGACGTGTCGACCTAGTCCAGCCCCCCGCTAGGCAAGGACCAGGCCGTCCGGCTTCCCCTGCTGGACCGGATGCACCTCAAGCAAGAGTCACCGTCCAGTGCGACGCTCTCTTCGAGAATTTCAGGACGGGTGTCAACACTTCGAAACCGGATGTTCTCGCCCAGATCATGCGCATCCTCTCCGCCTTCTTCAGCGCCAGGCCCGGGAACGATGCCGACTTCGATAACACTCTGCGAGTCTATGTCGAGATGCTCGACAACTGCGAGAGTGAGCAACGAGCCCTCCTCCGTGAAGGTGAAGGACAGGTTCGCGCCCGCAACCAGGAAGAGGGAAGATCACAGCGAGCCCGTGCGGCCGACTTCATTGAAGAAGAAGATCACGGACGCGCCGCTGACAGAGACGGATATGGCTGGGGAGGAACTTCGGGTCACCATATGGACAGACAACTCAAATACACTCGACATCTTTAACTCCCTCAAGGCTTCGCCCACTTACAATACATGAAGTCAGCTGTCGATATCATGATCAGTCACGGCATTGATCTACGCGTTCTCCACGTCCCGGGCTCTGAAAACGACGTCGCGGGCGCCTTGTCGCGTTCCGAGTTCGACAGAGCCCGGGCATTGGTGCCCGAGCTTATTATATTACATAACATTTCTACCCCCTCACGACGTGCTGGGGGCATCAAAATGTTGATTGATGTCACTCCCGGGTTCAGACAGAGGGTACGTGAGCCCTGGACCCTGGAGAAGCTGCATCACGAGCGTTGCCTCGCGTTGGGCTCCGCAATCGACACATCTACGCTCGGTCCTTACCATTTTGCCCTAAACTCCTACCTACTTTCTGCAAGATCCACGACTTCCCGGTCAAGCCTACCGAGGATACGCTCAGCTTCTACGTTGTATACATGTCCTCTCACATCAAACCGGACTCCGTCAGCACCTATTTGTCTGGAATCTGCAACCGGCTCGAAAATTTCTTCCCCGACATGCGCGCTATCCGCAATTCGCCTCTCATCAGCCACACACTCAAAGGCTGCAAAAGGTTGAAGGGCTCAGAGGTGAAGAGAAAGCTACCATTATCCAGAGACGACATCCGCCTCGCTATCAAAACATTACAAGCCTCCCCTGACTACGACGACCAGTTATTCCTTGCGATTCTCGTCACTGGATTCAACGGCCTTCTGCGGCTCGTTGAGCTTAGCATGCCGGATACGAAAAAGCTGCGGAACTGGAGGAAGATAGTACAAAGATCATTTGCAGAGTGGCTCCTAGTTGGTTACGCTTTCTTCCTCCCTACGCATAAGGCCGATACAACTTTCGAAGAAAACGAGGTCATCATTCCCACAAACGCCGATCCTACCTTCAATCCCACCCCCGTCTTTCGTCGTTACGTCGCGAGCAGAGATCAGAAACATCCTGTCCATCCTGCGCTGTGGGTCACTGCCGCCGGATCCATCCCCACTTGGTCATGGTTCATGAAGAGACTTCGCCAGATCTTCTCAAACACCAGAATTGTGGGCCAGTCTATGCGAGCAGGCGGAGCGACTGATCTGGCAGAGCAAGGCATACAACTATTACACAAGCGCAAGGAAGGTGGTCGTCCAGGCCTTCACCATATACATCCACAAGAGCCCCGTACTACTCCAAGTGATGATCGATACACGGTCCCCGTCTATCTAAGAATCGCCCTCACGCGTCTGCTCCCCACGTCCTTTCAAAACTGTTACCCTATAGCGCCCACACACGCATCGTGCGGGTGTCAACACGACTTGTACCCTTAAACGGGTGACTTTTTCCGTAACTTTGACCGATCGGCCAGACAGTCGTCGACCAAGAAATTGAAAGCTGCTAATCGCGCTAGCCCGTGCCGTCGTTTCCTCATTCGGCTCGCTCATTCTTCGGAAAGAATCGGGGATGCGGTTGTTTGTTTGGCAATGTCGTGTTTAGGTGTTTGGTTGACTTCCGAGGGCGAAACCACGTGACAAAACGAGTACGCACGAGCCTAACAAAATCCTGTTGAGCACGTCAACAATCCCTCGCCCATCCCAATATTTCCCGACGCAGCTTCTCCAGGAGGACATCAAATCGCTAACGAATCTGAAGAGGAGACAAGATACCCTATGAAACGGAAAAGCGAGAAAGATGCCGATCATTCTTATACCCCGAGAGCGGAGCCGGGTCTGCGCACTGTTCCAGATACTACTCCGGAGTTCAATGCTGCCTATCATTCAGATGCGCCTGAAGACTCCAAGACTAGGGCTCGTAATGCTGCCAAGTATGGGGGATTCTGCTTTTTGACTGCGAAAGCGAATATCACAGGGAGTGCGGTGGTGTTTGCACATCTCATAGACAAGTCACTCGCTGGTGATACAAGTGCAGTGAGTGAATAATTCTGATGTAATCTATATGATCTGTTAAGTGGGCTCCTACCGTTAGATTCGTTGTCTTGAATATCAATGGGGAAGCGACGCGAACACCCTTAATATACACAGCCATCGTAATCTGTTCGAATGTAAGTATATTATACGTCTATCGCAGTGATTAACTGACAGAGTCTATTCCTAGTGTGCCTCGAATACCACGACGTGTTCGACAGAGACTACGCCATGTTTGTACCGTCACATGAGGACATCGTCATCATGTCCAAATTTGCACAATCACCCATCGCTGATAGGCGCAAGAAGCCTGCGAAAATGGTGAGTTCAATTTCCTCCGAGGGATCGAACGATGAACGGTATACGATAATAATTACGATTCTAGTATTTTGACTACAAAGACAAGCCCGTCCAAGTTCGATTTTTCTCTCTCAAACTGCCGAAGGATTATGCTGTGCATCGCTGGACTCTAGAGAAAACTGCGGAAGGATACAAGCAGACACAGGAGCACACACCCTTTCTCCATCCTTTCGATCAACCAGCATTGTGCAGTCAGCTGCAGAGCCATGTCAGCCCCTTTTTTCTGGCGTGGAATGCGGGAAAGAAGCTGGCGGAAATCGACTATGAGGTTGTGAAATTGATTCCGACATCTCGTGAAGACCGGCTGGACTTCATGAACTGTATTCTAAATGGAGTGACGCTTCCACAGTGCCTGCTGATTTCCTGCACGCGATATGTTCGACGTTTCTTCCTGTCAACCGCATCCAGTTCCCTTCGGAATCAGAGGATGACGACTGGGACCGGCAAGTCTCACCACCCAACAGTGCCAACACGAAACGGCAGAGGACTTCGCATAAAGGCACAGGTTCTACTATTGATGGTCCTCCAACAACTGTCGACGACGCACCTTCTCTTTCGGAATTGGCAGCAAGAACTAGAAAAGAGAGCCTGAGAAGTAATGTGGCTTCCTCCATCGCTGGCCCAAGCCACGGTGGAACTGGGCGTTGACATCAAGGCTACTAGAATGATCGTTACACTTGACGTACATGTATGTACGAAATTTTTGTTATTCGTGCCGGAATATAATCTCAGGTGGCCCATTATATCTATACATATTGAGCTCCATTCTTTTTACATACTCCCTTGCCTCATCTGTCCTCAGATCATAATTGACCCCAGACTGTCGAAGAGCATCATTAGTCATTTTATTTGACAATCTAGAGCCAAACCCATGATTTGAGAAGCAAAATAAACCTTTGTAGTACTCTGGAATATATACTCATGCCGGAAACGATTCTCGCGTGCCGCAATTGGCCAATATCGCGTATCGCCGCTCGCCGATAGCCGCAGTGCGAACATAGGTTCCAATGTTGATCAAAGGTGGCGGTGCAGGTTGGAGATGAGCACGAGGAACGAAGTATTGGATGTATGGATCGCTAAGGTATTGCTTTTGAACTGCAGATAACTTAGCGAGCGCAGCATCGGAGTCCGTGGAACGTATTGATGGGTCCGCGTCAGTGCGGTGGAAACATAGATCGTCCAAATCTGGACATCGCCGCCTGTGAATGAGTACTTATTGCCAACTTTTGGATAAACTATCAGACGTACATCTTAGATATTCAGTCAGAAAATCCGATGAATTTTACATTCCACGAGATTCACAAAACACGAATTAAAAAGATAGGCTTAGGGATAATATTACGACAGTGACAGACGAGATGACCGTTTGCGTTTTAATGCATGTAAATCACCACCAGCTCCTGCCTCCTCCACTAGTTCCCGCCACATTGCATCTGCATCTGTTGGAGTTTTCCCCACAATTTCTCGAGCCGTCTCGAGAGCGTAACCGCCAATCTCCTCGTCGTTTCCAGTATCAAGTACAAATTCTGATGGATTTGTATTCTGCATCCACTTGAATACATTCACGGAATTGCACTCTCGATACTTTCCCTCGTCCTCTTCTTCAGATAAATCCTTTTTGCTGCGTTTGAAGGGTCGGATACATTCAGACGAAGAGGAGTCAGTGAGTGCGGGGAGGCGGGAATCCGATTTCTCTGAGGCAAACTGCGGTAGGTCGCGGTAACAGTGTGGTAGCTCTCGGCCGAAGTCTCCTTGCCGGCTCCCCTCATAGAACTTGAGCGGCACTAGAGCATGTGATCCGAGAGATAGCTGCAGGAGTTTCGATACTATCGTTGAGTAAACAGGAGTCTCCATTGCAGATCTAATGTGGCGAGAAGCCAATGCTGCTACAAAGAATGGGTTCGCTCTCGATGTAACCACGAGATCATTGAACGGATCGGCGAAGGAGACAATGTCACCAGAGGAAGTTTTGCCAAATATCGGGCCAATCGGGCGAAGAGGCATTATGGTGTATTCGTACTCTGTCGCAAGAGGACATATCTGAGATGCAAATGAGCTACTCGCAAGGAAAATAATGTTGTAGTTTACTTCGTAGAAGGGTATACGGTTAGGAGCATTCCTCTTGAGGTTGTGATCGTAGCAGTCAACAATACGGTCGAAAGTTTCTCCCACGGGAGCCAAAATCCAATTGGACTCTTTGAACGAATCAATCAAGGAAGTATCCACTGCAACTTGTCTTAGAACTGGTCAGGATAATTGCCACCAAACGACATACACCGCAAAGCATTGTCGTTCGTATCGAAATATGTGTTGATATCCCCGCGTTGAAGACCCCAGGAGTGTTCTAGGCCATCGAGCTAAGGAAAGTCCTTAGTAAAGATTACCACCACAACTAAAGCCTGGCTTCACTTCTCGAGACAAAGACGTGGGCTGAGTGTCACTGGACTGGATGAGACGAAGAGACTCCGGTAGATATGGCGACGAGGCGGTACACTTAAGGAGTTCGAGGGGAAGGCGTTCCGGCATCCCGTTGTACGAAAGAAAGATATTGGCAAGGTAGATGGTTAGACTCGCTAGCCACAAGCCCTTATTCCTTATGCAGTTGTTTGTTTGGCTATATCGTGTTTGGTTGTTTGGTCCCCGATTCTTTCCGATAGTCGAGGTGTAAGCTCCGTGAAGTTTCAGGTTTGAACGTCGACTGCCTAGTGAGTCTGAACCTAATTTTTATCCCGACATACTTCGAAAAGCAGTAGCTTAGTAGTCGTCGCACTGGCAAGCGGTCCCAAAAAAGGAAACAACCAATGTTGTCTGCACCGTTGCTACGAAGCCGTCAAAATACTTAATAGTAGCATCGCAGACCGTGTATGACCTGCCGCTGTGATTGACATCATAGTGGCGGAAACTATGAAGCGTCTCACGGGTTTGGACCTATACGAAGTGTATAAAAAGAAGTATGTGTAAATACACATTCAAAGAGGTCAATGTCTGTACAATGTTCCCTCGAAGCGAGAGGTACATAACCAGGGACCATCACAAATATACCAAGAACGTCATGCACACATTTAGGCAAGCGAAGTGCTCAGAGCAATTTAATTGAATCAATGGTGAGGCGCAGCCTGGATCAGGAAATCGTGCGCTGACTAAGCCATGAATAGGCTAATTTCATCTCGAATCCAACTCGAATCCCTTCGACACCACTCATGCTCCTCATTCTGATGACGAATACAAGGCCGTTGGTGCATTTGTGTAAATACAAAATATAGTCATCAACATTGTACCAAATTATTTGTTATAGGACTCTTCTTCACTATCTGAATCCATATTTTCACCAGCTTTGGAGTGTTGATGCTTGTTTACAAAGACCATCTTGACGCTTATGACCCCCAAGGATAATTGTATGGCGCAGACCCCCCTGATGCCCGGAAAAAGCGCAGAATGCCTGGTTTGGTCATTTGATTTGTATTTAACAGAAAAAAAGGGCCATTTTCGACCCAGAAGGGGGAGAACCATGGCTTAACTCGCTGGTGACATAACTTATGAGGAATTTTTTCTGTTAAATACAAATGAATTGAAAAACAAAGGGTAGTTTCTCTATAATACTCGACCTATAACTCGCTGGTTAAGCATACTATCATTGTCGCCATTTGCCCTCAATAATTTGGCTGGCAATCCCAAAAGGGAAAGGATCATGTCGGAGCTTAAATTAGCAGGGAATTGCGCCTCACCAAGAGCAATCCTGCATTTTAAGATGTACATCTCTGAAAAGGCGATCTCAGCAGCACAAGGTCAACCTGACCCATATGCATGAGGTATGAATGTCATCATGCCAGCATCATGATACTAACACAACTGAAATCGTATGATAAGTCCAATGTCTCCTCAGTGCAGCGTCGAGGTTCAGTGTACATTAAGGAAATGCAGCGTCGAGGTGCAATGCTAGGAAATCCAAGGCATCAATGGATTGCGATGACACATGTAGCAACAGGGCAAACTAGAATCACTGCAGGACAGCGAAGCTGGATAACACATTCAAACACCACAGACACCCAGTGCCAGCTCGGCATAACACGAGTGACGGATGGTCCACAACTGAACCACAACTGACAGTAGTCATTGTTGTATGGTATATCAATGCAATAAGGGTGAATATGTGGGAGCAGAATGTGATCCAGGTGCAGGGCAGCGAACAAACATTCTGAAACCTTTTCAGCAAGAGCGAAAAGGGGGGGTTTAAAATGCTGTGCCAGCCGAAAATGCATCCTTCCAAGGGCTTATGTCAGATTCGTTTGGAAGACTGTTTGCGTGTTTCAAATCAACAGCTATCAACAGCTTGTCAGCACCGCCACCTGGCTTACAAGTACTTACTATGACAATCTGAATGACATGCTTTTTTAAATTGCTTAAAATAATTCCCCCCGCGATGGTGTTAGATGGAGCAACATCAAGTCTATATATTGATGGTTGAGAAAACTGTATGAATCAGAAGAGGAAGCTGGTAAGCCCTGAGAGAAAACGAGTCACTGGGTGGCAGCGCGAGCTACCATCACCAGCTCACATTTTTTCTCAAGGAACCCAACAATAGTGTGAAGCCTGTTGGCTATAATCCAACTCAGAATATACAGCTTCATTACAACCGGACCACAAGGGATGGGAAGTATTTGCTATGCATCAATTCCTGCATCTAGAATCAGTCTTCAGGTAAGACCACATGAGCCACATCACCAAGTACGATGACTCTAGCAGCACACGATGCCAGTCCCAGCGCTGTAATGCTGTCTGTGTGGATGTTGTCCTGCCACATGACACGATATGGGGTCAAATTCACCCTCAGTGACTGTTATGTGACACTCAAAAAAGGAAGTCACTCAATGAACTGGCTTGCAAGTGCTGCGGCTCAGTAAGCAAGTTCACACGTAAGTCCAGTGGGGCTGGGTGGCATCGACAGAGCTTCCTTATCTATTATTTTTCAGACAGGCTGACCAGGAATAAAAGAAGTGGTAATTCTGTACTAATTGGTCGACAAGTGTCTGACCAGTCAGATGAGTTTATGGAAAAGATGCCTCTAAGGGCATACATCCAATTGAGTTACCCAGGCACCACATGTATGAGCACTGGGAGGGAGATAATATGGTACATCGAGTAGTAAGCTAAGAATGTCTGTAAGTCCGAATGCATAATAGTAAAGTCTGTGGAGTCCAAGATGACGACGACGTCAATATACAAAGTGATGTCCATAATGTTCAGGGTGGGTGTGAATAAAACGATGCTCTGATGATTCCACAAGAGCGACAGTGAGTTAACAAAAATACTATATAAAATAGAAAGGCATACCTGGTGGTTCAGCAAGAGTGACAAGCGCTCGGGCTGAGACCACCAAGGTACATATAGTCCATGGAAAAAGAGAGACACGGGCAGGAAGCTACAAGCCCATCAGATTCCGTGCCGTTTAAGACAGTGGTGCATACTCACAAATGAGATGGCTAAGACTCCCGGGGGGAGGCTGAAACTGCATACTCTGGATATGGAAGGAAATATGTGCATGGGAGCGGCCAATGCCTGCGAGAAGGCATGAGGAAGGAGCGGAGATCTGAAAGAAAAGACCTTGTACCAATTAGACTTGTGTAAACAAATTTCTTTAAACCTGACTAATTGGTCAACAAGTGTCTGACCAGTCAGACGAGTTTACGGAAAAGATGCCCCTAAGGGCATACATCCAATTGAGTTACCCAGGCGCCATGTGTATGAGCGCTATTGGGTATTAGAACTGGAAAGGATGATGGGAATGCACATGGTAGACTGGTTAGATGGAGAGAGCTCTCATATCAATCATAGCTTGTAGGAGGACAGGATTTTTTCAAATGTATATCTTGAAAGCAGTTGAGGACCACCTGCCACAACCCTGAATTAAATAAGGAAGAACACCTTGTTCTGTGAGGTTGGTGGCACCACCTGCTCGCATGGACTGGCCAGCAATGCTCTTGCTGGGAAAAATCTAGCACAGCCTCTTCATAAACCAAGTCCTTGTGAGCATGGATCCATTGGATGTGACCCATAACGCAAGGTGCACAAGATGTTGCGCATCACGTAGTGTGAGATATCGTCAGAAAATAGGGAGTGGGTTAAAGGTAGGGTCCTCATCAGTCAGGATGATTATTTTGTTGCCTTTGAAAGTGGTGTCGGCCTTATGCGCTGGCAGGAAAAAGGCGTAATCTTGAGGGAGCCATTCGATGGTAGTTCTTCTTGTAATCTTCCTCTAATTCCTCACCTTTTTCTTGTCTAGCATGCTGAGCTCGGCCAGGCGCAGGAGGCTATTAAAACCAGTGACTAGTAGAGCTATGAAGAGGCAATCGTTGTAATCCGAAGAGTTGCCAAGATTTTTGATGGCATGGCGTATGTTATCGCGTGATAGTGGAGATTTTCTCTTGACTGCAGTTTCTCTCAGTCTTTTGCATCCCTTGAGGGTGCAGCTCACGATCGTGGAGTTCCTAACCTCACAAACATCAGGAAAAAAGTTTTCCAGCCGATTGCAAATCCCAGAAAGGTAGGAAGAGACAGACTCGGGTTTGATATGTGATGACATGAAAACAATGAAGTAGCTCATGGTGTCGACGGTCGGTTGGACAGGGAAATGATGTATTTTGCAGAATGTGATGTAAGAATTCAAAGCAGAGTTATAGGGCCCAAGTGTTGCAGTGTCAATTGCGGAGCCCAGGGCGAGGCATCGGTTGTGATAGAGTTTCTCCAGGGTCCAAGGTTCATGAGCCTTTTGTCGGGACCCTGGAGTGACGTCTATCAACATCCTGATGCCCCCAGCACCTCATGAGGGGGTTTGAACAATAGAATAAGGAGGCGAGGTACCAATTTCTGGGCCTTTGAGAACAGTGAATGCAACAAAGCGTCCACAACATCGTTATCAGGGCCTGGGATATGGATTATGCATAAGTCAATGGAATGAGAGATCATCACATCAACGGCTGCCTTCAGGATGGGATTGTAAGTTGGCAATGCCCTGAGAGAGTTGAATATGTCGACAGTGTTTGTATTATCCATGAAAATGTTGACGTGTTTTCGTAGTTCTGGGGACAAGGTTTCCACAACCCAATGAATCGCAGCACAGACGCATAGGGCTTCAAAGAAGAAGATGACCTCTTCTCCCTCTAGTAAGGCAGGTGTTGGGCAAATAAAGCCACAGGCAATCTTCAGAATACAAAAACCCATGCCTTCAAGACACGCATCGCAGAGGACAGTGATGGTGTCTAATATCGGGTCCCAGTTTGTGGAGTAAAAACAGCAAACTCCATTCGACTTTTTGATGTGATCCGCTAGCCACTTCAAGTCACCTTTGACCACATTGTTCAGGGCTATCCCAGCGAAAGGGTTCGTTTTCCCTTGCATCTTTGCATAGACATTGCATAACCCTGGCTTCAGGAGGGGAAACACGTTGAAAGCCCAATTAGACCACCCAGCAATCTGCTGGTATTCCTGCAAATTCCTATGGTTTGACGATGTGAAATGTCGCAAAGCTTGAACGAGCTCAGTCTTGGAGTTGGTTGGCATGGTTGCTGTCACTGTGTTTGGGTCAACATCGAAACTGATGATTACCAATTGTAGTCCAAAAAGCTGCTTTGGCTTGCTATGCGGCACACCTAGTCAATCCCATAACCTGAGCAGTTTCGTTTGTTTTGAGGGGTAGAAGCTGTCGTAGGGCTTGTAGAAATCCAGATCATTCCACTCGTCGAAACCGAAATCATCATCCATGTAGCAGCACAAATCTTCAATGTTCTCAACATTGATAGCAACCCACATAATGAGGCCGTTGATGCTGTACCAGACTCGTCCTGACCCTCAACCGCTAAAATTATTGTTGCAATCAACAGTCCTAGTTAAGATTTCAACCTCACCAGCAGCTTTCTGCTCACTCGTGAGATATCCAGTCATAATAACCTGTTTGAGTTGCCATAGTGGATGTGTTAGACCCGATTTCCTAACAATGAGTGAACAGTCAGCTGTATCGCGTTCGTACAATCACTGCTGAGCCTCGCGATGTTAGAAGACCAAGACTAATGTTTTAGCACTTAGCGTGAGTGTCTGTGTTTCGGTATGAATAAACTTTAGCTCAAAGCTAGGGAATATACAGCTTTGAGTAAACTACTTTTATACTAAGTCGAGAGTCTGTAATGAGTAACAAGATGAGGGTACCGTGTTAGAAGATGAATAAGATGAATACACAGCAGCCGAGAATAAGTACACGTCGAGGGTACCGTGTTAGAAGATGAATAAGACGACTACACAGTAGCCGAGAATAAAGTACACGTCGGGCGAGTGTGACATGATAGCAATGTGAAGACTTCCGTGGAGTCATGGATCTAGAGATAAGATAAGGTAAGCGCTGAAGATAAGATAAGATAAGAGGCGCTTAGATAAGAAAAGTGAATAAATCGTAACATTACCCCCTTGTTAAGGCAGGTGTCCCAACTGCTTGTACATTGGCGTCCGTATCTGTTTCATCATCATGCCGTCCCCAGAGAACTCTTCTCAAGAGCTCATCGGAAGAATGCCATACGCGCTGCAGCTTGTCCCAGTGGCCCTTAGGCAAGTTGCCGGTAGGGAGAGAGGATTTAGCGTATGGTGGTGATGCGATTGACAAATTTGGCCCTTTTGTATTGTTGGTCTTGCCCGATTATGCACGTGTTTTGGTAAGATATTTTGTCATAAGAAGTCGTGAGTGGGGGTCCATGGCTATCCCCCTTTATAGGGCGACTTCTTCGTACTGCTTTATGGGATTTCTGTTGCTTCGAACGGCGGTTTTGAATATGTCGAAGGGTCGTCGTTGCCACCAAACTGGTCCCAGTCTAGTTGCTGGTTGTACCAAACTTGCCGGCCAGTGAATGGGTCTATGTAGGATTGCCAATCTGCTGCCTCATGCTCGGTACGATTTATCTTTTGCACGAGATAATCGTCGATGAGTTCATCAGCGTCCATATCGTTTTCTCGTACCCACGTGTTGGATTCCGGTCCGTAGCCTTTCCATTTGACAAAGTAGTCAGTAGTCCAACGCCATGGTTCTCCGGTTTTTCCCCGGACTTTGCGTTCTCTACTGTCGAGGACTTTCTCGATTTCGTACTGTTCTTCTCCGTCGACTAGTTCTGGCGGCGGCGGTGGCGGTTGTTCTTGGTTTGGGAACGCGGGTGGTGTATAGGGGTAAGGAGGGATTCATTGAATGTCGGATGTATCTTCCAGGTTAAGGGGAGTTTTAAGGTATAAGCTGATGCTCCTTTCTTTTTGACGATGAGAAATGGACCTGTGCGTTTATCGGCGAGTTTTTTCTTTGGTCGTGGGAGACTTAGGTTGGTCGTGTCGAGCCACACCTTGTCTCCTACCTGATACTCTATTGCAGGTCGTTTCTTTTTGTTGTATTGAGCTTTCATTTGGGCGGCGGCTTTTCCAGAGCTCGTTTGGCCTCTTCGTGGATTTTCTGCATTTCTGAAACGAAAGTAGTGGACGCGGGTGTCCGGAAAGGTGCCTTAGGTTTGACGCCAGGGAGGATATCAGCGTTATAGCTGTAGTTAACCTCGAAGGGGCTTTTACCGGTGGCGGAGTGTACGCGGTTATTGTGAGCGAATGCCGCGAGGGATAGCCATTCGACCCAGTCGTCTTGAAGATGGTTGACGAATATTCGGAGGTATTTTTCAACCTCTTGATTTACTCGCTCTGTCTGACCATCTGTCTGGGGATGATAGGCGGTGGATGCGTTTGCCTTGATCTGTAACAAGTCATAGAGGTCTTTCATGAACTTGGAAACAAACACGGTGCCTCGGTCGGAGATGACGACCTGGGGCATTCCGTGTTTGGCGTAAACTTCGTGTTACGATTTATTCACTTTTCTTATCTAAGCGCCTCTTATCTTATCTTATCTTCGGCGCTTATCTTATCTCATCTTTAGATCCACGACTCCAGGAGAGTCTTCACATCGCTATGAAGTCACACTCGCCCGACGTGTACTTTATTCTCGGCTACCGTGTCTTTGTCTTATTCATCTTCTACCACGGTAGCCTTGTCTTATTCATCTTCTAACACGGTACCCTCATCTTAGTACCCGTTACAGAACCCTTAACTTAGTATATAAGTAGTTTACTCAAAGCTGTATATTCCCTAGCTTTGAGCTAAAGTTTATTCATACCGAAACACAGACACTCACGCTAAGTGCTAAAGCATTAGTCTTGGTCTTCTAACATCCTCGGGGCTCAGCAGTGATTGTACGAACGCGATACAGCTGACTGTTCACTCATTGTTAGGAAATCAGGTCTAACAATTAGCTCAAAGCTTTTTCTTTACCCTATCGCTCTGTTTCACGGAGCCCTAGCCTAAACGTTCGGTTTTACTGAACGCGTCTATGGACAGCAATAACGCTACTATCCTCGCTCTCGCATTAGGAATCCCCTGCGCTACTGTATTCTCCATAGCCTGTCTGCTAACACTTAGGATTTTGCATCGACAGTTGTTAGCACGCAGGATCCGAAACCCCACCGTCCCTACAAACTCCCCAGCACCGTCTCCTCCCCCTGTAGACCCGTACTATGGCATCCCGCTCGAGCAGCGACCACCCAGAATCCTCGCACCCCTACCACACCGACCGATCCCGATCGACGACTTCGCTAGAGTCGCAAGGCAAGAAACGGTCGATGGGGGGATTTCTAGGTCGGTTTCTACCGAAGTCCTGGAGGGAAACCCTCCTACCCCTCCCAGAAGGCGCCAGCCTATCATCATCATCTCCCCCTCAACTACTGCCGCTGAGTCCTCTACAGTCCATCCATCTACCTCAACCAGCGACGGGCACTACCGAAATAACAACAGGAGATTCGACGTGGGCCGCGACATACGAGTCACCACCCCTTCCACCCACGACCATACTAGGGATACCGATCCTACAGCATCCCCAGCCCCAGTTAGCCCAAGCGAGTTCTGGGATAATGTCACCATTCCACTCAGTGCCTATATCCCAGCGCCCCGCGACGACTCACCCGAGTACCGAGGAGCGCCGCCAATCTGGGGCCAGCCTATATCGATCAGCGACTGGGAACAGTACGCACGCGAGCCTCTATCAACAATCGAGGAACCCGTCGCCAGTACCTCACGCCTCCCAGTCCCCGACAGTAACGACAGCAGTTACTGGTCAAATGCGATCGAGCAGCGCCCAGGACGTCGAGCTCGAATTCACCGCCGGAACTGGTCACGAATCGCCCGACAGCTTAGCGCAGAGCCACAGCCTCCAACAGAGCTACTCGCGCCCCCTGAGTCGCGATACTATGAGTATTTCACTGACGAGACAACAGGAGAAGGCACCCTCCAGGAATACCCCCGCCGACCCGACACACCAATCCCCGATGCGGGAACAATTTCTGAGTCGACCCCCGAGCTGCCGCAGTCGCCAAGCGACCCCGGCTCTACCAGCGATGGCCCTGCCTGAGGCCATCAAATTCTACCAGAGGACAGCTACGGATCTCAGCGTCGCCATACCGGAAGAATTACGACGAGCTGAGTATCGCGAGCTTTTTAAATATTATGCTTATGAGTTACCCTTCATTCTGGCCTGGGGAGAGACCCAGGCTGGGAATGATTATTTTATGAAGAAGAACCGAGGACTCCCGTGCGACGACATTCTACAGTACGAGGCTGAGCGAAATGCTCGCCTCCTGTACAATGAAGTCCATCGGAACGCTCCAATAGAGGAGTTTCCCCCTTACGAAGAAATCGTCGAAGCAGCCGACATCCAACTGCCGATGCCAGACGAACCCCCAGTACCCCCCCACGCGCACCAGTCGAAACTACCTACCCTTACACCAGGGGAAATGCACCACCAGGAACGTACGAAAGCGGCTATAGGCCATTTGCAGGTGCAGGCGGATCAGGAGGAGGTGGAGGGCAGCCCGCTCAACCACCACAACCTCCCGCCGCACCTCAGCGATGGACGCTACCGCGCTATCCAGCACCTCCAAAAGCACCCACTCCTCCTTTACCTTGGCAACTCGTCACCGGGAACGTCGCTCCCTATGACGAATTCAAACCAAAAATCCTGAAAGAAGTCGATGATTTTCATGGAGATTCTAACGACATCTCCCAATTCTTTCTGAAGTGTGAACTACACTTCGACCTGCACAATTGGCATTACCGATACCCCCCACATAAAGTAATCTTCTGCGTCTCACGACTCGCTGGTGACGCACAGAGATGGTGGGAGTTACAGGCCAGGATCCTAGGCAAGTCGGCAGACGGGGAACAATTCTACCCCGCCTACGACGACTTCGAAGAAAAGCTAAGGAACAGGTTTTGGAAGGACGCTGATGAACAGATTAAGCGTGCCCAGTGGGAAAAACTCAGACAGGTAAACTACAAGGACGGCGACAAGTTCTTCCAGGAGTTTGAGGAGCTCACTCATTACGCAGGAGTACGCGGTAATGAGCAGGTAATGGTCGCCCAAATTAAACGAGCCGCCCGCGAAACCAGTAAAAACACCATATACGCAGGCGACGGCGACTTACCAGCTCTCTACGATGACTGGAAGAGTCGATTACTCCGGATCGACTCCAACTGGCGCCTCAAGCAAGCAGAAGGTATGGGACGACCTGTACCAACGACAAAGGCACCAGCATCCAAGGGAGTATCGACAGGTGTACCGACACAAAAAACAACGTCGGGAACCACTTATGGGGGACGAGGTGAGCCCATGGATATTGGTGCAGCAACCGCAACAACAAAGTGTTACCGATGCGGAAAGCTTGGTCACTTCAAACGTGACTGCCCTGGTGCACCGAAATCTAGAGCAGAAGCACTTCGTCGGGCCAATACCTACTGGGATGACAAAGAAAAGACGTTGGCACCAATCGAGGAGGTAAAAGAGGACACCGAGAAGTAACTGATTCGACTTACTCGGCAAAGGACTTAGTTCCTACTGGTACGCAAGTCGCGCTTGACAAATGCACTTATATTTCTGTAGTATCTACCGCGCATTCAAATATATCCGCGATTTCACCAATAGACCAGGAACTAATAAAGAATCACATAGAATCCCAGGAACCAGCGGTAGTCAGGCTACCGGCTGGACCTTCGACGAGTAACCTATTACAGGCGAAAGCGAATGGCAAGTCGCCTACCATAGCGACACCCAGCATAACGGCGTGGCACCAATCTGAGCCTCCAACAACGGAGGATCAGACGAACGAGCGACCGGTTGGGACAGGGGAAAAGGCGCTGAACGCACCCCCTGCATTTACGGCTCTACGGAGTCCCTGCCTCGCAGGGAGTTTCGAGGGAATACCGTCGGATAAGACAATATGTCTTGACGCTAAACCTCCTCTGGGAAAAGAGATTATCGTACGACTGCCAGAGTGTAAATCCCCTGTACCGTCACAGGGGGCTCTGGGGCCGAAACCTGACGACGCAGCCATCGGGAAGATCGAGGACGAACCTGAATCAAGTAAGTGCCCCCGACCAGTTGCCAATGCCTGTCGAGACGCAGGGCGACTTGAGGACAGGGGAACGCTGAATGAAACGAGGGACCTGTCGACTAGAAGGACAGGCTCGAAGGTTCACGGTGAAGGCGACCTCCTGTCGAACGGGGAGAAGCTTGAGGCACTCGCTCGATCGGCGGTGTCAGCCCAACCTGTCGCCTCTCTACGAGGTGATGCCTTCGAGAAACGCACCTCCCGTTCCACGACCGACTTGAAAGCCGCAGGACAGGAAGCTGCTAGCGCCCAGGCAGTGAATAGGGGGCGCAAAGTAATTATGTCTGAGGTTCCGGACCAAGACGACATCCCCAGCTTCATGATGAACATGAAGAGTAAATTAACAGCCCCTTTAGATTTAGACTTAGACACTACGGTGACCTCGCCAACGGTAGTCGAGCCCTCACGGGTCGATGCGACGGCTAGAGAGGTCCCGCAGCTCTCGCGCACTTATACTAGTGGCGAGACATATCACGAGTGGCTCAAACCATTCGGGGCAGAGTGGACTCTGCGCGGCATAGTACAAGCCAAGACAGAGTCAGAAGCGAAGGCAATCCTAAAGAATTGGATTCACAAAGCACGAGCGGAGGAAGTCATTGACGACATGATCGAAGGAATGCGAAAGGCAACACGCGTAAATGCGCTCTGGTGGCTCGAAGAACTACGACAACCAAGGCGGTACATCAGCGCATTGAGCGGGAAAGGCAAGGACTTGACAATCGACGTCCAGATCAAGAGCGAAGGAGTTGGCACCAAAATTGCGACAGCTGCGTTAATAGACAGTGGGTGCACTAGCAGTGCTATCAATCGGGCCTTTGTCACAAAGCACAATATCCCGACCTATGCCACTGCGGCACCCATCCCAGTTTACAATGCCGACGGAACTCGCAATCAAGGAGGATCAATTACGCGCTACGCCGAAATCCTACTCGTAATCGGGGATCACACAGAGCGAATAGACCTAGCCGTGACAGAACTCGGCGACAGACAGATATTTCTGGGCCATGATTGGCTCGCCCGACACAACCCAATCATTAATTGGAAGTTGGGGAGATTGACGTTTGCCCGGTGCCAATGCCGAGGAACTCTGTTCGCATTACCAGATACGGATCCCAACGACAAGTGGGACGAGGAACTAGAGGAAGGAGACACCATCCTTGCGATAGACTTTACACAAGCTATCCTCATACGCGCTCATCATGCGAATGACCTCGCCGCCAAGGCTAGCGAAGGAAAGGACGCTAAAACGTTTGAAGAAATGGTCCCGGAATGGTGCAGGGATTTCGCCGATTTGTTCGAAAAAGGGAACTTCGACGAACTACCCGAGCCAAAGACGTGGGACCATGCTATTGAACTCATTCCCAATGCAAACGCCAACCTCGACTGCAAGGTCTACCCTTTAAATCGCAACGAACAAGCAGAGCTCGACAAATTCCTAGACGAGAATCTCTCAAGCGGACGAATCCGACCATCGAAGTCACCCATGGCTTCACCATTCTTCTTCGTTAAAAAGAAGGATGGTAAGCTACGACCCGTGCAAGATTATCGTAAGCTCAATGAGATGACGATTAAAAACCGTTACCCGCTTCCTCTCATCTCTGAGCTTATGGATAAACTACGGGGCGCCAAGTATTTTACCAAGTGTGACGTTCGGTGGGGATACAACAATGTTCGCATCAAGAGCGGTGACGAGTGGAAAGCAGCATTCAGAACTAATCGAGGGTTGTTCGAACCCACGGTTATGTTCTTTGGGCTCACCAACTCACCAGCAACCTTCCAATGGATGATGAACGACATCTTCAAAGATCTCATCGCATCTGGCGCCATTACAGTCTACCTTGATGATATTCTAATCATGTCAAAAACCAAGGAAGACCACCGGCGCATCACGCGAGAAGTCCTAAAGCTCTTACAAGAAAACAAGCTATTCCTTAAAGCGGAAAAATGCGAGTTCGAGACTTTAGAGACCGAGTATCTTGGGGTCATCATCAGTGAAGGCAGCATTCGTATGGACCCAGTCAAAATCGCAGGAATAGCAGAGTGGCCCGTGCCCACCAAGAAAGTGCAACTACAATCGTTCCTAGGCTTTACCAATTTCTACCGACGTTTCATTAGAGGGTACAGCAAGGTTGTCAAACCAATGACGCAGCTGACAGGAAACGATCCGTGGACATGGGGAAAAGCGCAACAGAACGCCTTCGAGGAGTTGAAAAGGTTGTTGGCCGAAGAAGTGGTACTGGCAATACCCACAGAAAATGGCAAGTTCCGAGTCGAGGCGGATGCCAGCGAGGGAGCGATAGGTGCTGTGTTGTCGCAGGAGCAGGACGGGAAATGGCGCCCAGTCGTGTTCCTATCCAAGTCTCTAACGATAACAGAGCGAAATTACGAAATTTACAACAAAGAACTGCTCGCAATTATGCTTGCACTCGACGAATGGAGACACTACCTGATGGGGGCGGCTCAGGATTTCGAAATCTGGACAGATCATCAGAATCTCCAGTATTTCCGAAAACCCCAGAAGCTGAACCATCGCCAAGCACGTTGGGTAACAGAACTGGCGGAATACCACTTCTCTCTCCACCACAAACCAGGAGCGTCGAACAAGAAAGCTGACTTACTCAGTCGCAGGGCAGATCACGACACGGGGAAGGAGGACAACGATGAGGTTATTGTCCTCAAACCAGAGCATTTCCGGGCATTGGTCATGCCAACAATCGAGGAAATCCATACCAAAATCAAGCAAGCCACGCTCGACCACCACCGATGGGACAAGAATGTCTCCGTGTCCCTCAACCATGATTGTGGGATGAAGCTAGATGACGGTTTGATCTATTACGATCACCGTATCTATATTCCCCAAAATCATGCGTTGCGAGGGGAAATAATCGCGGTATTTCATGATCACATTACGGCGGGACATCCTGGCATTGAGAAGACCAAAGAACTCGTCTTACGAGAATACTGGTGGCCCAAAATGAAAAAGGACATAGAAGATTATGTCCGCGCTTGCGAAACGTGCCAACGAACAAAGTCAAGCACTCAAGCAAAAGCAGCGCCCCTTCATCCGAACGCCATCCCCTCCCGACCTTGGACACACATCTCCGTTGACATGGTCACTGGTTTACCAAGGTGCAACGGTCAAGACGCTATCTTAATGATCGTCGACCGATTCTCTAAGGAAATCATACCGATAGCTTGTACCACAGAGCTGTCATCGGAAGGGTGGGCCAAAATTCTACGAGACGAAGTTTACGCCAAACACGGAATGCCCCAGGTCGTCATCTCCGACCGAGGCACCGTGTTTGTTTCCAAGTTCATGAAAGACCTCTATGACTTGTTACAGATTAAGGCAAACGCATCCACCGCCTATCATCCCCAGACAGATGGTCAGACAGAACGAGTAAATCAAGAGGTTGAAAAATACCTCCGAATATTCGTCAACCATCTTCAAGATGACTGGGTTGAATGGCTATCCCTCGCGGCATTCGCTCACAATAACCGCATACACTCCGCCACCGGAAAAAGTCCCTTCGAGGTAAACTACGGCTACAACGCTGACATCCTCCCTGGCGCCAAACCCAAGGCACCCTTCCGGACGCCTGCGTCCACCACCTTCGTTTCAGAAATGCAGAAAATCCATGAAGAGGCCAGACAAGCTCTGGAAAAAGCCGCCGCCCAAATGAAAGCCCAATACGACAAAAAGAAACGACCTGCGATCGAGTATCAAGTAGGAGACAAGGTGTGGCTCGATACGACCAACCTGAGTCTCCCACGACCAAAGAAAAAACTCGCCGATAAACGCACAGGTCCATTTCTCATCGTCGAAAAGAAAGGAGCATCGGCTTATACCCTGAAACTCCCCTCAACCTGGAAGATACATCCGACATTCAATGAATCCCTCCTTACCCCCTATACACCACCCGCGTTCCCAAACCAAGAACAACCGCCGCCGCCGCCGCCAGAACTAGTCAACGGAGAAGAACAGTACGAAATCGAGAAAGTCCTCGACAGTAGAGAACGCAAAGTCCGGGGAAAAACCGGAGAACCATGGCGTTGGACTACTGACTACTTTGTCAAATGGAAAGGCTACGGACCGGAATCCAACACGTGGGTACGAGAAAACGATATGGACGCCGATGAACTCATCGACAATTACCTCGCGCAAAAGATAAATCGTACCGAGCATGAGGCGGTAGATTGGCAAGCCTATACGGACCCATTCACTGGCCGGCATGTTTGGTACAACCAGCAACTAGACTGGGACCAATTTGGTGGCAACGACGATCCTTCGACATATTCAAAACCGCCGTTCGAAGCAACAGAAATCCCATAAAGCAGTACGAAGAAGTCGCCCTATAAAGGGGGATAGCCATGGACCCCCATTCACGACTTCTTACGACAAAAATATCTTACCAAAACGCATGCATAATCAGGCAAGACCAACGATACAAAAGGGCCAAATTTGTCAATCGCATCACCACCATACGCTAAATCCTCTCTCCCTACCGACGACTTGTCTAAGGGCCGCTGGGACAAGCTGCAGCGCGTATGGCATTCTTCCGATGAGCTCTCGTGGAGAGTTCTCGGGGGACGGCATGATGATGAAACAGATACGGACGCCAATGTACAAGCAGTTGGGACACCTGCCTTAACGAGGGGGTAATGTTACGATTTATTCACTTTTCTTATCTAAGCGCCTCTTATCTTATCTTATCTTCGGCGCTTATCTTATCTCATCTTTAGATCCACGACTCCAGGAGAGTCTTCACATCGCTATGAAGTCACACTCGCCCGACGTGTACTTTATTCTCGGCTACCGTGTCTTTGTCTTATTCATCTTCTACCATGGTAGCCTTGTCTTATTCATCTTCTAACACGGTACCCTCATCTTAGTACCCGTTACAGAACCCTTAACTTAGTATATAAGTAGTTTACTCAAAGCTGTATATTCCCTAGCTTTGAGCTAAAGTTTATTCATACCGAAACACAGACACTCACGCTAAGTGCTAAAGCATTAGTCTTGGTCTTCTAACATCCTCGGGGCTCAGCAGTGATTGTACGAACGCGATACAGCTGACTGTTCACTCATTGTTAGGAAATCGGGTCTAACACTTCGTCTCGTAGAATTTTGGCCCACCCTTCCGATGACAGCTCTGTGGTACAAGCTATCGGTATGATTTCCTTAGAGAATCGGTCGACGATCATTAAGATAGCGTCTTGACCGTTGCACCTTGGTAAACCAGTGACTATGTCAACGGAGATGTGTGTCCAAGGTCGGGAGGGGATGGCGTTCGGATGAAGGGGCGCTGCTTTTGCTTGAGTGCTCGACTTTGTTCGTTGGCACGTTTCGCAAGCGCGGACATAATCTTCTATGTCCTTTTTCATTTTGGGCCACCAGTATTCTCGTAAGACGAGTTCTTTGGTCTTTTCAATGCCAGGATGTCCCACCGTAATGTGATCATCAAATACTGCAATTATTTCCTCCCGCAACGCATGATTTTGGGGAATATAGATACGGTGATCGTAATAGATCAAACCGTTATCTAGTTTCATCCCGCGATCATGGTTGAGGGACACGGAGATATTCTTGTCCCATTGGTGGTGGTCGAGCGTGGCTTGCTTGATTCTGGTATGGATTTCCTCGATTGTTGGCATGACCAATGCCCGGAAATGCTCTGGTTTGAGGACAATAACCTCATCGTTGTCCTCCTTCCCCGTGTCGTGATCTGCTCTGCGACTGAGTAAGTCGGCTTTCTTGTTCGACGCTCCTGGTTTGTGGTGGAGAGAGAAGTGGTATTCCGCCAGTTCTGTTACCCAACGTGCTTGGCGACGGTTCAGCTTCTGGGGTTTTCGGAAATACTGGAGATTTTGATGATCTGTCCAGATTTCGAAATCCTGAGCCGCCCCCATCAGGTAGTGTCTCCATTCGTCGAGTGCAAGCATAATTGCGAGCAGTTCTTTGTCGTAAATTTCGTAATTTCGCTCTGTTATCATCAATGACTTCGATAGAAACGCGACTGGGCGCCATTTTCCGTCCTGCTCTTGAGATAACACAGCGCCTATCGCTCCCTCGCTGGCATCCGCCTCAACTCGGAACTTGCCATTTTCTGTGGGTATTGCCAGTACCACTTCTTCGGCCAACAACCTTTTTAACCCCTCGAAGGCGTCTTGTTGTGCTTTTCCCCATTTCCATGGATCGTTTCCTGTCAGCTGTGTCATTGGTTTAACGACCTTGCTGTATCCTTTGATGAAACGTCGATAGAAATTGGTAAAGCCTAAGAACGATTGTAATTGCACTTTCTTGGTGGGCACGGGCCACGCCGCTATTCCTGCGATTTTGACTGGATCCATTCGGATGCTCCCTTCACTGATGATGACCCCAAGATACTCTGTTTCTAAAGTCTCAAACTCGCATTTTTCCGCTTTAAGGAATAGCTTGTTCTGTCGTAAGATCTTTAGGACTTCTCGCGTGATGCGCCGATGATCTGCCTTGGTTTTTGACATGATTAGAATATCATCAAGGTAGACTGTAACGGCGCCAGACGCGATGAGGTCTTTGAAGATGTCGTTCATCATCCATTGGAAGGTCGCTGGTGAGTTGGTAAGCCCGAAGAACATAACTGTGGGTTCGAACAGCCCTCGGTTAGTTCTGAACGCTGCTTTCCACTCGTCACCGCTCTTGATGCGAACATTGTTGTATCCCCACCGAACGTCACACTTGGTAAAGTACTTGGCGCCCCGTAGCTTATCCATAAGCTCAGAGATGAGAGGAAGCGGGTAACGGTTTTTAATCGTCATCTCATTGAGCTTACGATAATCTTGTACGGGCCGCAGCTTGCCATCCTTCTTTTTGACGAAGAAGAACGGCGAAGCCATTGGTGACTTCGATGGTCGGATTCGTCCGCTTGAGAGATTCTCGTCTAGGAATTTGTCGAGCTCCGCTTGTTCGTTGCGATTTAGAGGGTAGACCTTGCAGTTGAGGTTGGCGTTTGCGTTGGGAATGAGCTCAATTGCATGGTCCCACGTCTTTGGCTCGGGTAGTTCGTCGAAGTTCCCTTTTTCGAACAAATCGGCGAAATCCCTGCACCATTCCGGGACCATTTCTTCGAACATTTTGGTTTCCTTCCCTTCGCTTGCCTTGGCGGCGAGGTCATTCGCATGATGAGCGCGTAGGAGGATAGCTTGTGTAAAGTCTATCGCAAGGATGGTGTCTCCTTCCTCTAGTTCCTCGTCCCACTTGTCGTTGGGATCCGTATCTGGTAATGCGAACAGAGTTCCTCGGCATTGGCACCGGGCAAACGTCAATCTCCCCAACTTCCAATTAATGATTGGGTTGTGTCGGGCGAGCCAGTCATGGCCCAGAAATATTTGTCTGTCGCCGAGTTCCGTTACGGCTAAGTCTATTCGCTCTGTGTGATCCCCGATTACGAGCAAGATTTTGGCGTAGCGCGTAATTGATCCTCCTTGATTGCGAGTTCCGTCGGCATTGTAAACTGGGATGGGTGCCGCAGTGGCATAGGTCGGGATATTGTGCTTTTCGACAAAGGCTTGATTGATAGCACTGCTCGTACACCCGCTGTCTATTAACGCAGCTGTCGCAATTTTGGTGCCAACTCCTTCGCTCTTGATCTGGACGTCGATTGTCAAGTCCTTGCCCTTCCCGCTCAGCGCACTGATGTATCGTTTTGGCTGTCGTAGTTCTTCGAGCCACCAAAGCGCGTCAACACGCATTGCCTTTCGCATCCCCTCAATCATGTCGTCCACGACTTCCTCCGCTCGCGCCTTGTGAATCCAATTCTTTAGGATTGCCTTCGCTTCCGACTCTGTCTTGGCTTGTACTATGCCGCGCAGAGTCCATTCTGCCCCGAATGGTTTGAGCCACTCGTGATATGTCTCGCCACTAGTATAAGTGCGCGAGAGCTGCGGGACCTCCTTAGCCGTCACATCGACCCCTGAGGGCTCGACTACCGTTGGCGAGGTCACCGTAGCGTCTAAGTCTAAGTCTAAAGGGGTTGTTAATTTACTCTTCATGTTCATCATGAAGCTGGTGTTGTCGTCTTGGTCCGAAACCTCAGACATGGATACCTTGCGCCCCCTATTCACTGCCTGGGCGCTAGCAGCTTCCTGTCCTACGGCTACTTGATGGTCGGTCGTGGAACGGGAGGTGTGTTTCTCGAAGGTGTCGCCCCGTAAAGGGGTAACAGGTTGGGCTGCCACCTCCGAATGAGTGAGTGCCTTAAGCTTCCGCCCATCTGTCAGGAGGTCGCCTTCAACCGGTCCCTTCGAGCCTGTCACTGTAGTAGTCAGGTCCCTCGTTTCATTCGGCATTCCCCCGTCCTCGAGTCGCCCTGCATCTCGACAGGCATTGGCAACTGGTCGGGGGCACTTACTCGATTTCGGTTCGTCTTCGATCTTCTTGGCGTAGACAGGTTTCGGCCCCAGAGCCTCCTGTGACGGTACAGGAGATTTACACTCTGGCAGTCGTACGATAATCTCTTTTACCAGAGGAGGTTTAGTGTCAAGACATACTGTCTTATCCGACGTGATTCCCTCGAAACTCCCTACGAGGTAGGGACTCCGTAGAGCCGTAAATGCAGGGGGTGCGTTCAGTGCCTTTTCCCCTGTCCCAACCGGTCATTCGTTGGTCTGATCCTCCGTCGTTGGAGTTTCAGATTGGTGCCACGCCGTTATGCTGGGTGTCACTATGGTAGGTGACTTGCCATTCGCTTTCGCCTGTAATAGGTTACTCGTCGAAAGTCCAGCTGGTAGCCTGACTACCACTGGTTCCTGGGATTCTGTGTGATTCTCTATTAGTTCCTGATCTATTGGTGAAGTCGCGGGTATATTCGAATGCGCGGTAGATACTACAGAAATATAAGTACATTTGTTAAGCGTGATTTGCGTACCAGTAGGAACTAAGTCCTTCGCCGAGTAAGTTGAATCAATTACTTCTCGGCGTCCTCTTTTACCTCCTCGATTGGTGCCAACGTCTTTTCTTTGTCGTCCCAGTAGGTATTGGCCCGACGAAGTGCTTCCGCTCTAGATTTCGGTGCGCTGGGGCAGTTGCGTTTGAAGTGACCAAGCTTTCCGCATCGGTAACACTTCGTTGTCGCGGTTGCTGCACCGATATCCATGGGCTCACCTCGTCCCCCATAAGTGGTCCCTGACGTTGTCTTCTGCGTCGGTACACTTGTCGATGTTACTCCTTTTGGCACCATTCCCTTTGCCATTGGTGCTGGTCGTCCCGAGCTTTCTGCTTGTTTGAGGCGCCAGTTAGAGTCGATACGAAGTAAGCGAGCCCTCCAGTCGTCGTAGAGAACTGGTAAGTCGCCATCGGCTGCGTATATGGTGTTTCTGCTGGTTTCGCGGCAGGCTCGTTTGATCTGGGCGACCATTACCTGTTCGTTGTTGCGTACTCCCGAGTAGTAGGCAAGTTCTTCGAATTCCTGGAAGAACTTGTCGCCGTCTTTGAAGTTTACCTGCCTGAGCTTCTCCCAAGCTGCGTGCCTAATCTGTTCGTCAGCGTCCTTCCAAAACCTCGCCCTAAGGTGAGCTTCGAAATCTTCATAGGTGGGGTACAGTTGTTCCCCATTGGCGCTTTTGCCTAGCATCTGGGATTGTAGTTCCCACCATCTTTGTGTGTCGCCTGCAAGGCGTGAAACGCAGAAGATTACTTTATGAGGAGGGTAGAAGAAGTGGCGGTTGAAGAGGCCGAAGTGTAGTTCACACTTCTGGAAGAAGCGGGTGATGTCGTTAGAATCCCCGTTGAAGTCATCGACTTCTTTCAAGATTTTAGGCTTGAACTCGTCGTAGGGGGCGACATTCCCAGCGGTGAGAACCCAGGGAGCGGGAGGAGTGGGTGCTTTTAGAGGTGCCGGATGACGCGGTAATGTCCATCGCTGAGGTGCGGTGGGAGGTTGTGGTGGCTGAGCGGGTTGTCCACCTCCACCTCCTCCTGGTACGGATGGATCCGCACCTGCGAATGGTCTGTAGCCGGTTGTGTATGCTCCAGGCGGTGCGTTTCCTCTGATGTAAGAAAAGGAGGTGACTGAGGCGCGGGGCGGTGGTACTGGTGGTTCGTCTGGCATTGGCATTTGGATGTCTGCTTCTGCTACGATGTCTTCGTAGGGAGCCATAGGTGCCATTGGTGCGTTAAGATGGACTTCATTGTACAGGAGGCGAGTGTTCCTCTCTGCCTCGTACTGTAGAATGTCGTCTGCTGGTATGTTTCTGTTTTTCTTCATAAAATAATCATGCCCAGCTTGGGTTTCTCCCCAAGCTAGAATGAATGGTAACTCGTAAGCGTAATATTCGTAAAGCTCGCGATACTCAGCTCGTCTTAGTCTAACTGGGATGGCGACGCTGAGATCCGTAGCTGTCCTCTGGTAAAATCTGATGGATTCAGCCAGATCCATCTCTGGTAGTGGTTCGTGGACTGAGCGTCGACTCGGAGGACGCTCCTGTCCTTCCATTGGGGTTGGGGGTCGTGTCTGGGAAGGGCGTGGGTGGTCGAGGGATTTCCTGGAGGGTGCCCTCTCCGCTCGTCTCACTGGTGAAGTACTCATAGTATCGCGACTCAGGGGGCGCGAGTAACTCTGGTGGAGGCCGTGGCTCTGCTGTGAGCTGTCGGTCGATACGTCCCCAACGTCTACGGTGTAGTCGGGGTCGACGCCCCGGTTGGCACTGCTCGATGACGTTCGACCAGTAGCTGCTGTCATTTGGAACTGGGAGGGCTGATCCACTGGCGACGGGTCCGTCGTCCTGTACAGGCTCGAGTGCCGGCTCCCAGGTCGTGACTGGTCGATCCCAGACATTGGGCGCTCCTCGATGCTGCGAGGTGGTTGCGTGCTCAGGTGACCTGTCATGTGGGGCAGGGATGTAGGTGCTGAAGGGGATGGTAACATTATCCCAGAGCTCGCTTGGGCCAATTGGGGCTGAGGGTGCTGTAGGATTGGCATCCCTAGTATGGTCGTGGGTGGGAGGGGCGGTGACTCGTATGTCGCGGCCCACGTCGAATCTCCTCCTGTTATCTCGGTGATGGGCGTGCTCGCTGGGTGAGCGAGATCGAGAGGCGTATGGGGGATCCTCGGTAGTGACGGTGGGGGAGACGACGATGACAGGCGTGCGCCAGCGGGGAGGGGTAGGAGGCCTTGGCGGAGGGACGGTGGAATGAGTCGACTCAGAATTCCTACCCTCTTCCTGCCGTGCGGCTCTGTCGTACTCGTTGAATGGGATCGGTCGCTGTGGTACGGGTGCGAGGATTCTGGGTGGTCGCTGCTCGAGCGGGATGCCATAGTATGGGTCTACAGGCGGGGGGGAGGGCGGTGCTGGGGAATTGGTAGGGACTGTGGGGTTTCGGATCCTGCGTGCTAACAGCTGTCGATGCGAGATCCTAAGCGTTAGCAGACAGGCTATGGAGAGCAAAGTAGCGCAGGGGATTCCTAGCGAGAGGGCGACGATAGTAGCGTTATTACTGTCCATAGAAACGTTCAGTGAAACCGAACGTTAGGCTAGGGCTCCGTAGAACAGAGCGATAGGGTAACTAAAAAGCTTTGAGCTAATTGTTAGACCCGATTTCCTAACAATGAGTGAACAGTCAGCTGTATCGCGTTCGTACAATCACTGCTGAGCCTCGCGATGTTAGAAGACCAAGACTAATGTTTTAGCACTTAGCGTGAGTGTCTGTGTTTCGGTATGAATAAACTTTAGCTCAAAGCTAGGGAATATACAGCTTTGAGTAAACTACTTTTATACTAAGTCGAGAGTCTGTAATGAGTAACAAGATGAGGGTACCGTGTTAGAAGATGAATAAGACGAATACACGGCAGCCAAGAATAAGTACACGTCGAGGGTACCGTGTTAGAAGATGAATAAGACGACTACACAGTAGCCGAGAATAAAGTACACGTCGGGCGAGTGTGACATGATAGCAATGTGAAGACTTCCGTGGAGTCATGGATCTAGAGATAAGATAAGGTAAGCGCTGAAGATAAGATAAGATAAGAGGCGCTTAGATAAGAAAAGTGAATAAATCGTAACAGGATGCATTGGACATAGTCGGTAAGCTTTTGATACATCAGACTTGAACATGACAAGAGTTTTGTGTGCATTAGCAGGGTCCTTCTGCCTGTACCATAGAATCGCCAAGAATAATGTATGGAGGCTGTCGAGGCACGAGCCTGCTATGGTGGAGTGACAGATCATTTGGTTCGGTGTGTAGGAGCCTGCTGACATATTGGATACCATATGAAAGTCATCTGAGTGAGGTTTGGGGACAGCATGGACTGGGGTGCTGTACATCCCAGGCAACAGGTCAGGCCCAAAAGGTTCTGAAAACCTCTCAGCTGCTATTTCTTCATCCCAGTATCTGCAGATGAACTTCTGTTCCATCACAGATCATGGATTCATCCTTGTGTTGTCCCAGGTGATGGGAAATCCTTCTTCAGGACATGTGTCTGCCCAGGGCCAAAAGCCTTCTCTGAGTGCCATTGCAACTGACCGAACAAAGTCTTGATTGGGGTGTGTCTCGAGGTAGTTCTCGAGGATGTTGACCTTGATCGGTGTTGTGATCTTGAACAATCAATGATGATCTTTGATTGTTTTAATTGCCTCCGCATTCTCAAACTCTTTGATGGGGGGCCACGGCACCGGTAATTCGAATTCCATGCAGCTGGTGGCCCGACTGTTCCTGGTGTCCGAATCTGAAAACATGAACCCACATTTGTACTTTTTCTTTTCGTCTCCTTCCCCCCAGTCACTGCCCTTCTCACTCTTCCTCTCAAACCTTCCTCTCCTCTCCAACAACTCCCAATCTCTCTCAAACTCTGCTGAGGCAAGTGGAGACCTTGTGTCCTCCCTTGCAGCCTGAGCAGATGTGCTTGTACTGGCATTTTCCATCTGAGGATGGGCAGACTCCTGCATTCCATCGCCTGCACATGTCAAGGCTCTGGGCACGCTCTCCACTCTTTCTCTTTGAGCTCTGTCCAACTCGTCACTCTTCAAACTCTTGATAGGCCATCCCTGCAGGTGAGATATGTGATCACTCGAGATCTCAGAACTTATCAGTCTCTGAGAGGAGGATATTGCAACACCTGCCAACTCAGTTTTGGATTGCTTGATCAAGGATGAACATGTGGCAATGGAGGGGAAGAGCAGTTGTTCGGAAGAGAGAGGACATATACTGTTGGTAGAGGGCGAGCTCGCGATATCGATGCGGGAAAGCAATGAGGACCACTTGGGTGTACATGTGCCAAGTTGTTGTCCATTTGTCTGCATTGCTGATGACTCTCTTGGTCTCAGAGGGGTTGGACATGTTCTCTGAGAGTCTGATAGCAATGCCCTCAGATATTTTGTGAGTTTGAACTTCGTTGATTGAGGTTGAATGATTGGTGGCAAAGACAGAATCGAGGTTGACGGCTTTTCCTGCCAGGAGGGCAAGCCATTGCTCCTCGGGGAACTCTGGACATTCGGGAGAGTTGGTGAGGCTACATCTCGTGGCCTTGAGGTCAAGGGTATAGTTCTCGATGAGTTCAAGGGTGTGTTGAAGTTTGGGATGGAGGAGTGCATGGCTAATCTCTTGAACAGGTTGCCATGGGAATCAGGACTCATCAATCCATGGTCATTTTGCTGGTCCAGGTCCATCATCATTGTTTTCCCCATCGTCTGATTCTCTCCCCTGCTCAGATCCTCCTTCTCCATCCTCTCCATGGTCCTCTTCTTCATGGAAGTCGGCAGCCCAAGGTCGACCTGGTCTTCCCTCTTCTGCTTCATTCCCAGCTCTTGCTCGCACTTGGTTCTCTCCTTCCTGATGAAGGACTCATTGTTCATTTTCATAGTTGTCAAGCATCTCGACATAGATCTGCAGGGCACTGTTGAAGTCATCATCGTGTCCTGGTCTATCGTTGAAGAACTCAGTGAGCACTCGGATGATCTGGGCAAGGACATCCGGCTTTGAAGGGTTGATGCCTGTGTGGTAAGTCTTGACAATAGCATCGCACCGGATCGTGACTTGCACTTGGGGAGCATCTCGGGGGAGCAGGCGATCCCTCAGAGCTATAGGAGCAGATGGCATTTCCTGTATCAGTGGTTTGCTGAGTTGAATTTCCAGTAGCAGGCGTGTTGTTGGATGGTTGGGTGGATGCATTGGAGCCAGTAGACATAGTCAGACAACTTAGATAATTGAGTCTTTGAAGACGATGGATAAATGTTACGATTTATTCATTTCTTTACCTAAGTGCCTCTTATCTTATCTTATCTTTAGGATCCGCGACTCCACAGAGTCTTCACATTGCAACATAGTCACACTCGGTCGCCGTGTACTTTGTTTGTCACTTTCTAACATGGTGTACTTATTATTAGGACCCTCACTTTAGTATATAAGTAGTCTACTCAAAGCTGTATATTCCCTAGCTTTGAGCTAACATTTATTCATACCAAAACACATTCCTTCTCGCTAAGCGCTATAATCCAAGTCAAGGACATCTTAATATTCCGAGACTCAACAGTGACTGTACGAAAGCGATACAGCCATTGCTTACTCATTGTTGGGAAGTTCGGGTCTTACATTTAGCTCAAAGCTTTTTTTACCGCTCTCTTACCAGAGCACCCCATAGAGAACAACGACGCCAGAATCGTTGCCATATCATTAGGAATCCCCAGCGCCACTTTCCTCTCCATCGCCCTCATTCTCGCAATCAGGTTTCGTTACAGATTGCTGCAAAGAATAGAGAGACCCCACACCGCCCCCACAGTCACTACCACTCCCACAGAATCCACAGATGGCATCCCGCTCGAGCAGTGATCACCCAGAATTGTCACACCCATACTACGCCGACCGATCCCAATCCATGACCTCGTTAGAAACAACAAGCAGCAGGAGGAGGACGTTTCTGAGTCGACTACTCCTGTCATCCTGGAGAGAAGGCCTCCTACCCCTCCTGGAAGGCACATGCCTATCGTCATCCTCTCCCCCACCAACTCTCCCAGTCCTACCCCAGATGCACCATATGCCCCTAGAACTCCCTCACCCGGTGAGTACGCCCGATTCGCAGCTCGCACCGGGGGATTCGACATGGGCCACGACATTCAACCCGTCGCCCCTACCACCAGCCACGATCCTTGGAGCAACAATGCTCCATCACCCCCAGCCAAGATTAGTGAGTTCTGGGACAATGTTGACATCCCCTACAGTGCCTACTTCCCCTCCGATCGTGGCTCACCCAGACACCGAACCCCACCCCCATCAGGCTACAGACATGCCGCATCATGGGACCAGCCCGTACCAGCTGCACTCGAGCCTGTACGAGAAGTCGAGAAACCCGTCGCCAGCTCCTCAACCGCCCATCTCTACCCACCAAGGAGCAGCTACTGGCAGAACGTTGCAGAGCAACATCCACCATGACGTCTCCTGCATCATTCCCCATGACCCACCACAAGGGAGCGACTCGCCCAGCGATTCAATCAGTGACAAAGAGAGTTACTCATGCCTCCTCAGCCACAACATGGACATTTCCCCAGTGAGACAGACACCTCAGATACCACCTACGAGCAGCCTCCCCCACGTCCCCCGACACCCTTCCCCACAATGACCTCCATCGACGGAGTCACAGGGAGTCCCGAGCCGTCCACCTAGTCGACGCTCCAGGCTCCCCACTCCAACCCTTTCCACAATGACACTACCAGATGCCATCAGATTCTATGAAAGGATGGCAAATGACCTCAGTATTCCTATTCCAGCTGAATTGAGGCAAGCAGATTACCAGGATTTATATAATTATTTTGCATATGAATTACCTTTCACCCTGACTTGGGGAAGAACCCAAGCCGGGAATGATTATTTTATGAAGAAACAGAGAAACCTCCCAGCAGACGATATCTTACAGTACGAGGCGGAGCGAAACACTCGCCTCCTGTTCAACGAAATACACCGAGATGCCCCCATGCAGGTACTCACTCCTTATGAAAGCACCACAACCAAAATTGAGGTCCAGGAACCAATGCCATATGAACCACTGGTAGCACCACCCCGAATTCCGATCGGCCCCTTTTCTTACAGCATGGCACCAGGACCATCAGGAACGAATCCCATCAGCTACAAACCGTTCGCAGGGGCAAGTCCATCAGGAGGCGGTGGCGGACAACCTGCTCAACCACCGCAACCTCCCACCCCTCTGGTTCAATGGGCACTCCCACGCCATCCCGCTCCGCCAAAAGCACCCACACCTCCAATTCCCTGGGTTCTCACTGATGGGAATGTTGCCCCTTACGACAACTTCAAACCGAAAATCTTGAAGGAAGTCAATGACTTCAAAGGGGATTCTAACAACATCTCCCGATTCTTCCTCAAGTGCGAACTGCACTTCGACCGACACTTCCGATACCCCCCCCCACAAGGTAATCTTTTGCGTCTCACAACTCGCTGATGACGCCGAGTGGTAGGAATTATGTGCCAGGATCATAGGAAGAACCACCAATGGGGAGCAGATGTATCCCTCTTATGATGACTTCAAGATGGAGTTGAAAAAGAAATTCTGGAAGGACGCTGATGAGCAGATCAAGTGTGCCCAGTGGGAGAAGCTTAGGCAGGTCAACTTCAAAGATGGTGACAAGTTCTTCCAGGAATTCGAGGAACTTGCTCATTACGCTGGAGTACGCGACAATGAGCAGGTCATGCTCACCCAGATCAAGAAAGCCACCTGCGAAACGAGTAAAAACACCATATACTCAGCTGACGGAGAGGTACCAACCACCTACAAAGGGTGGAAGGCTCGCTTACTCCGTATGGACTACAATTGGCGCCTCAAACAAGCGGAAGGCACGGGGTGCATTGATTCCAGATCACAGGCACAGAAGAACACCATGGTACCAAAGGGAGTAGCATCAACAAGTATACCAACACAGAAGACAGCATCGGGAACTACATACAGAGGATGCGGAGCACCCATGGATATCAGCACAGCACAGGCCGTAGCAAAGTGTTACCGATGCGGAAAGGTCAGTCACTTTAAGCGTGACTGCCCTGATCAGCCGAAAACCAGGGAGGAGGCACTGTGTCAGTTCAATACTTATTGGGACCATCATCCAATGGTCGAAGCACCAGGATTAGCAGCAATCGAAGAAGTAAAAGAGGACGCCAAGAAGTCAATGATTCAACTTACTCGGCAAAGGACTTAGTTTCAGTTGGTACGCATGTCACGCTCGATAAATGTACTTATATATCTGTAGTATCTACCGTGCATTCGAATATACCCACGACTTCGCAATCAGACCAGAGACTAAGCAAGAATCAACCACCAGTACAGGACGCCGCAATAGTTGTTAAACTACCAGCTAAACGTTCGGCAAGTAACTCATTACGAGCAAAAGCAGCGAACAAAGAGTCACCTACCATAGTGACACCCATCTTAACGGCGCAGCACCAGTTGAGGCACTTCCCATTGGGAACCGCCGCAGTGACGAATGTGTGACCGGATGGGGCAGGGGAACAAGCGGCTCCTTTGGAGTGTCTTGCCCCCCCTGACCAAGCGGCTCCACGGAGTCCCTACCTTGCAGGGAGTTACAAGGGAATAGCTATGGCTAAACCTCCTCTGGTAATGGAGAATACTGTATGGTTGCCAAAGTCTAAATCCCTTGAACAACAAGGGGCTTTGGAACCAACCCAGGACACCCAGAAAGCCAAATGGACGGAAGCTGCTGGCACCCAGGCAGTAGAAAGGGGGCATAGGGTGCATATGTATGAAGTACCTGACCAAGAAGACGATACCAGCTTCATGATGAACATGAAGGCTAAAATTATACCCACTATAGAAATCGCAGTGACCTCACCAACGGTAGTCGAGCCCTCACGGGTCGACACGAAGGCTGAGAAGGTCCCACATGAATGGCTCAAACCATTCGGAGCTGAGTGGACTCTGTGCGGAATAATACAAGCGAAGACAGAGTCGGAGGCGAAGGCAATCCTAAAGAATTGGATCCACAAGGCACGTGTTGAAGAGGTTGTCGACGAAATGATTGAGGGAATGTGGAAGGCGGAACAAATCAATGCACTTTGGTGGCTTGAGGAACTGCAACAACCAAAGCAGCACATCAGCGCACTAAGCGGGAAGGGCAAGGACCTAAACATCGATGTTCAGATCGAAATTCTAGGAAACCAAACCCAGATCTCGACCAAGGCATTGGTTGACAGCGGCTGCACCAGCAGCGCCATCAACCAATCATTTGTCGAACAACACAGCATCCTGACTCATGCAATGGCCGCACCGATTCCCGTCTATAATGCCAACAGAACCCAAAACCAGGGCGGATCAATTACCAAATACACCGAGATCTGCCTTACGATCGGAGATCATGTGGAACGAATAGATTTAGCTGTCATGGATCTCAGTGACAAACAGATCTTCCTCGGCCACAATTGGTTATCCCGACACAATCTGATCATCAATTGGAAGACAGGAGGATTAACGTTTGTGCGATGCCAATGCCGTAAAACTCCATTTGTACTACCCGACACAGATCCTGACGACAAATGGGACAAGGAGCTGGAGGAAGGAGAGACCATTCTCACAGTAGATTTCATGCAGGCCATTCTCATATGCGCTCATCGCGCCAATGACCTCGCCGCTAAAGCCAATGCAGACAAGAAAAGCAAGACGTTCGAAGAAATGGTCCCGGAATGGTGTAGGGACTTCATTGATCTATTCGACAAAGACAATTTCGATGAACTCCCTGAACCAAAGATGTGGGACCATGCAATCAAACTTACTCCCAATGCAAACGCCAATCTAGACTACAAGGTCTACCCTCTCAATTGGAACAAACAAGCAGAACTCAACAAGTTTCTAGACGAGAACCTCTCGAGTGGACGAATACGACCCTCCAAGTCGCCCATGGCTTCGCCTTTCTTCTTCGTCAAAAAGAAGGATGGCAAGCTATGACCAGTACAAGACTATCGCAAGCTCAACGAGATGACAATCAAGAACCGTTACCTGCTTCCTCTCATCTTGGAGCTAATGGACAAATTGCGAGGTGCCAAATACTTTTCCAAACTCGACGTTCAATGGGGCTACAACAATGTACACATCAAGACTGGCAATGAGTGGAAAGCAGCATTCAGAACTAATTGGGGGTTGTTCGAACCCACAGTTATGTTCTTCGGACTTACCAACTCCCCCGTGATGTTCCAGTGGATGATGAACGACATCTTCAAGGACCTCATTGCATCGGGTGCCATCATGGTTTACCTTGATGACATCCTGATCATGTCCAAGACCAAAGAAGAACATCGTCGCATCACACGAGAGGTCCTGAAAGTCTTATGGAAGAACAAGCTATTCCTTAAAGCGGAGAAATGCGAGTTCGAAACATTGGAGACAGAGTATCTTGGAGTCATCATCAGCGAGGGAAGCATTCACATGGACCCGGTCAAGATCGCAGGGATTATGGAGTGGCCCATGCCAGCCAAGAAATAGCAGTTGCAGTCGTTCTTAGGCTTCACCAATTTCTATTAACGTTTCATCAAAGGATACAGCAAGGTCATCAAACCCATGACGCAGTTAACAGGAAACAATCCATGGAAATGGGGGTAGCGCAACAGAACGTGTTCGAGGAGTTGAAGAGACTGCTGGCAGAAGAAGTGGTACTAGCAATACCCACAAAAGAATGGCAAGTTCTGTGTTGAGGTGGACACAAGTGAAGGAGCGATAGGCACTGTATTGTTGCAGGAACAAGATGGAAAATGGCGCCCAGTCGTCTTCCTATCCAAATCCCTCACAGTTACAGAACGAAATTACGAAATTTACGACAAAGAACTACTCGTGATCATGTTAGCCCTCGACGAATGGAGGCATTATCTAATGGGAGCAGCTCAGGACTTTGAAATCTGGACAGATCATCAGAATCTCCAGTATTTCCGAAAGCCCCAGAAGCTCAACCTACAACAAGCTCGATGGGTGACAGAACTAGCCGAGTATCACTTCTCTCTTCACCACAAGCCAGGAATGGCGAACAAGAAAGCCAACCTGCTTAGTCGAAGAGCAGATCACGAGCAAGGAAAGGAGGACAATGATGAAGTTATCATCCTCAAACCCGAACACTTCCAGGCATTGGTCATGCCGACAATAGAGGAAGTTCATACCAAAATCAAACAAGCCACGCTTGACCACCACCGATGGGACAAGAACGTCTCTGTGTCCCTCAACCACGATCGAGGAATGAAACTAGATGATGGTTTAATCTATTATGATAACCGTATCTATGTTCCCCAAGATCATGTGTTACGAGGGGAAATTATCGCAGCATCTCATGACCATATCATGGCAGGACACCCTGGCATTGAAAAGACCAAAGAACTCATCTTATGAGAGTACTGGTGGCCCAAAATGAAGAAAGACATAGAGACCTATGTCTGCGCCTGCAAGACATGCCAACGAACCAAGTCAAGCACTCAAGCAAAGGCGGTGCTGCTTCACCCCAACGCCATTGCTTCCTGACCTTGGACCCATATCTCCGTCGACATGGTCACTGGTTTACCTAGGTGCAACGGCTATGACACTATCTTAATGATTGTCAACCGATTCTCCAAGGAAATCATACCCATAGCATGTTCCACAGAGCTGTCATCGGAAGGGTGGGCCAAAATTCTATGCGACGAAGTTTATGCCAAACATGGGATGCCACAAGTCGTTATCAGCGACCGAGGCACCATGTTTGTTTCCAAGTTCATGAAAGACCTCTATGACTTGCTACAGATCGAGGCAAACCCCTCCACCGCGTATCACCCCCAGACAGACGGCCAGACAGAGAGAGTCAATCAAGAGGTTGAAAAATACCTCCGGATCTTTGTCAACCATCTCCAAGATGACTGGGTAGAATGGCTCTCGCTCGCCGCCTTCGCCCACAACAACCGCACCCACTCTGCCACAGGGAAAAGTCCCTTCGAGGTCAATTATGGCTATAACACCAATGTCCTCCCAGGCACCAAACCCCAAGCACCTTTCCACACCCCCGCTTCTACCATGTTCGTCTCCCAGATGCAAAAGATACATGCTGAAGCCAAACGATCCCTCAAGAAAGCCACTGACCAGATGAAAGCCCAATATGACAAAAAGAAACGCCCTGCGATTGAATACCAAGTAGGAGACAAGGTTTGGCTCGATACAACCAACCTAAATCTCCCTCAACCAAAGAAGAAGCTCGCAGACAAGCGAACGGGCCCCTTCGCCATCATCGCGAAGAAGGGAGCTTCAGCGTACACACTCAAACTCCCTACTAATTGGCATATTCATCCCACATTCAATGAAGCACTCCTCACCCCATACACGCCACTGGCATTCCCTAATCAAGAACAACCACCGCCACCACCGCCAGATCTTATTGACAGTGAAGAACACTATGAAGTCGAAAAAGTCCTCGACAGTAGAGAACGCAAAGTCAGGGGAAAGGCTAAGGAACCATGGCACTGGGTTACCGACTACTTCATCAAGTGGAAGGGCTACAGACTGGAATCAAACAGTTGGGTACAGGAAGACCACATGGACGCCAAAGAACTCATCGACAAGTACCTTGCCGAGCACATAGATATGGTCAACGCCAGGAAGGAAGACTGGGAATTCTATACAGACCCAAGGACAGGCAAAAAACTCAGGAATTACGAGGAATTGTGGGACCTCTTTGACCTATTCGGCGGACACGATGATCCTTCAACAGACACTAAATCGCCCTTCGAGCCGACGAGCATACCATAACAGCAGTCGGGACGCCTGCCTTAATAAGGGGGTAATGTTACGATTTATTCATTTCTTTACCTAAGCGCCTCTTATCTTATCTTATCTTCAGCACTTATCTTATCTTATCTTTAGGATCCGCAACTCCACAGAGTCTTCACATTGCAACATAGTCACACTCGGTCGCCATGTACTTTGTTTGTCACTTTCTAACACAGTGTACTTATTATTAGGACCCTCACTTTAGTATATAAGTAGTCTACTCAAAGCTGTATATTCCCTAGCTTTGAGCTAATGTTTATTCATACCAAAACACATTCCTTCTCGCTAAGCGCTATAATCCAAGTCAAGGACATCTTAACATTCCGAGACTCAACGGTGACTGTACGAAAGCGATACAGCCGTTGCTTACTCATTGTTGGGAAGTTCGGGTCTTACAATAAACAAGTTTATTAGGAGCGCGAATAAAACGGCGCTCTGATGATTCCACAAGAGCGATAGTGAGTTAACAAAAATACTATATAAAATAGAAAGGCATACCTGGTGGTTCAGCAAGAGCGACAAGCGCTCGGGCTGAGACCACCAAGGTACATATAGTCCATGGAAAAAGAGAGACACGGGCAGGAAGCTACAAGCCCATCAGATTCCGTGCCGTTTAAGACAGTGGCGCGTACTCACAAATGAGATGGCTAAGACTCCTGGGGGGAGGCTGAAACCGCATACTCTGGATATGGAAGGAAATACATGCATGGGAGCGGCCGACACCTGCGAGAAGGCATGAGGAAGGAGCGGAGATCTGAAAGAAAAGACCTCGTACCAATTAGACTTGTGTAAACAAATTTCTTTAAACCCGATTTATTCAAAGAACATGGTTGAGAATGTGTTGTACTGCTACTGTAGTACTAAGAAGCTAATAAATATAGGTACTTCCCCATGATGAACACTGGTCCCAGAGCGGTGGCATCATCAGTCTAGCGCCAGTAATGGTCGGTGCGCCAGGTCAACAATTGCATGCGCGCCCGGGCCGTCGTCGATAGTCCTGATTTCTGATCTCCGCTGTGTCCGAGTCGCGATGTACGATGTCGAAGCAATTCAGCAAGTCACGAGTGGCGGGGCAATAGCACCGGCAATATGCAATGGGAGAGGAGGGGGGACCGCGTCGTCATCAGTGACGACAGTGGTGGTGGTTGGTGGAATAAACGGTTATGGTGGGTGACAATTTGCAGTGGCGAGCTGAGCCGTGGTCATGTGCGTAGCTCGTCAGCGAGCTTCCTCTTTGGGACTCGCGTGGTGGCTGTACGAAGGGCGAATATGCAACAACTCATATCTGTAGGGAAGACGCCGGGGAACCAATCAGGTGCATACCAAAATGCAGGAGAAGCGCCAGCGGAAAAATGCTCAGTACTTGATCTGCAGGTCGGACGAATAAATCATTGTTCTCTTTGACTTCATATCCGTGAGCTATATGCAAAACGACGGTTCCGGCTGTTCTGAAATACGTGGAATAAAGGGTTTCGCGAGATAAAAAAATGTTACATACCTGCGAACATGAGCGGCAAGTTCTTCACTAGGCAGAAAATGACGTATCTCTAGATCTTGAGGCGGACGGCACTGTCTTATTCGCCTGAGAGCCGATAAAGATGTAAAATATTCTGCAGTAGCGGCAGTCGGAATACATATTTTGGGGAAATCATGATGCAATATATACTATAATACATGCTATTTACTTCTGAGAATATGATAGCCGGCCTTACAAGCATCTTCACCGACACTCTTTGGCATCAATGCGATGCACAGGTCCATCTCGCAGCCTTACCATCTCAGTGCATGCGATTCAATGACTTTGCCTCTTTTCCACAACAGACTGACCTCTCGTGCACATTCTTCCAGCGACGGAGATACAAGACTCAGTTTCTACCACTGTTCTCTTGTCCCTCCCTCCCAGTTTCAAGATCATATCCACTTGCGCCATTCCTCGAGCTCGTTCAAATAGTCCGCCACTCTGCCGGAAAAGGCATCTCTCTCCAAGCACCCCGACCATCATTCAAGTCCCCAAATGCGTGAGGACGCTCGGCTTCGTTCACCCCACGCTAGAGGTCGGGATGACGAGAGCAAAGATTGGGGACTGGCACGACGTGGAAGATGACGGGTGCACAGGTCAGCTTCGTGTCCCGGTACACGTACTGCGATTCGGATTTTCTTTCAGCGAAGGATTCGCGCAATGCCGATAACAAAACTCACACCTTTCTAATAAACCATCCTCCCTCCTATATGCTAGACCTATATGCCGGCTCCGAAACCTTGCGTGGTGAGGGTGTCACACCCCGACCAGTAACATCTCGCGCGTACCACTCTGAATCGGATGCTGTACAAGACAGTTTCGTGGCCCCGTCTATCCCGCGGCTTTATATACAGTAATGAGTTCCGCAAGCTTCTCATAAAGCCTAGGGGTTAAGCGAAGCCACGCGACAAACCGAGAGCCTATCGAATATACCTTGGTGGAATAATGCATTAACGTATGCAAGAGAGAATAAACGTACTAATAGAAAAACTAAGACTACATCAGGCCGAAAAATACAGTTACTCTCTCTCCGAAGCTTTCTCCAGCTGTTGGCGTTTTCTAGACCCGCCACTACCAGAAGAAGAAGATATTAGTATCGCTCATGAAAGGTTGGTATCACTTACGCTGCAGTATCCAGCCCTCTCTTTTTGCCAGTCTTCGCTTCATCCAAGAACTGGTTAAGACCAAACACATCACCAGTATCCTTCTCGAACTGGACAGGACCCTCCCGAACTTCTTGCTCGTTCGCACCTTCAAACCCAACTTGCACTTGACCCAGGCCAAACCGGTCATTGTCCAAAGCCTTCCCAATACCCTCATCGGTACCACCGCCGAACGAATCATCGTTGCCCTCTGCAATATTGCCTCGAGCTTTGTATATCGCCGCAGCCGCAGTGGAACCATGGAACAGAGGCTTGTCGTAGAGATTGTATGCATCGTCATCAGCGAAGCTTCCCGACAGAGATTCTTGGTTGAATAACCGCGAATCCAACATAGATTCTTTGGACAATGTTGGCTTTGCAAGACCGAGTGCGACCTTCTCTGAGATATCCCGATTTTGTTGACGAGCAAGCTGCTTGGCACGTTGCTCCGCGCCCATGTTGTTCATCCTCATCTCCCGCTCTCGCTCCCGTCTCTTTTCCTGCCGCATCTCGTCACGTATTCTTCGAGCATCCTCGTCCTCAGCACTGTCATTAGAGTCGGAATCGCTTTCGCTGTCACTTCCATAGTTGGCCAAAGATGCTTTCATAGCTGCCTGACCCTGAGCAGTTGGTTTGGGAGCAACACCGCCACGTTCCTCTCGTGCCCGTTGCGCAAGCATACGCAAGTTCTCTTCCTTCGAAGCTTTCTCCTTCTGCATCAGTTTCTGCTGCATGAGTGACCGCTGCCGGACTTCCTCGCGCGCATGTCGGTCCGCGACAAACAGTGCTTCTGAAAATTTGGCGAAGTTGTCGTTAATATGAATCTAAGCGGGGTTAGTTAAGACACCAAATGGATAGTTTAGTATACTAACATCTTGAAGACCTCGACCATCTGCAGCTAATCGTTTATCCAGCGGAATGGTGAAACCCTTGTTGTTCTTCCAGTTCGAGATACATGGCGGTATCATCCACTCCTTCTGCTCAGCAGCGGTTGCTTTCCTTGGAGGACTCCTCAATACTGGGGGAGGGGGACTAGGCGGTCCTCTAGGAATCTTCTTGTGCTTGAATCGGGGCGGCTCCAGAGGATCCTCCACAATTTCCGACATCTTTATTATCCGTTGCTTCAAGCCGTCACCATTTTGTTGCCCCGGTGTATAACGTATAAACGACGTCTTCCCTTGGCTATCTGGAACATTTTTCGGTTGTGCGGCTTTGATTTTTCCGTTGACGAGCTTTTCAAGGGCCGCGCGCGTTTTGTCTGCGGTGGCTTGGACTTCCTCTTCGGTAGGCCGGTCCATTGTGCGGTCTGAGTCCTCAAGGTCTTTGCGGTGGAGAAGAGGGACGAGATCTTTGAATTGGGATTGGATACGCTTGTCGGGTCGTTGCCCTTGTTGAGCAATTGCATCGTAACGGACGTTGCCTTCGCTGTCAACCTGCAATGCTAGTGTGTTCCCTGACGAAGCCTGAACTAGATGAGATATACCATTTCACAAAAATAGATAGAGACACACCTTCTTCCGGCCCATCTCCAACGGATACTGCGCTACATGACACTCTGGATACGCACCACCATCGCCTGCCCGACGATTAGTACGGGGGGAATCACCAGCAAGATCAACGTACCGTAATCTTCTGGTCTAGTTGGCTTCCATCCTTGACGCTGTCCGTACGGCGGAACGGGAATACGTGTAGATATTACTTGTTGCGACTGTGAAGGGGCAGAAGGCCGAACGATGTCTTCCTCATCGTCAGAAACAACGGCCTCGTAAACAGGTTTTGGAAGTAACCTAGTGAATCTCTTTAGTGGAGACTAATATCGAAAAAGTAAAAGACTGACGCAGCGAGAGCAGCCATGAAGGGAGTGCAGAACTTGTAAGCCGGGTGGCGGTGCTGACAAGCTGTTGATAGTTGTTTATTTGAAGCACATGGACAATCTCACGAATCTAACGTAAGCCCTTGATCGATGATGCTGATCCTGTACTTAGTATAAGTACTGTACCAAGTGCCGAGGGACAAGAATGTAACCATAGAAAGTAAACATCATGCCACTTACAGCGATTTTGTGTCATTGAATATTATCGTTTGAAATCTTTGAGTCCCAGAAGCGTCCGACGTATCATTGATCACATGATCGTCGTATAACCTCAGAGTCACTGGTTGTGAATATGTACGACCACCATCTTCCTGGCCTGCATCTTTCCTTCGTACAACTGGATGCCGGAACGCCTTCCTCTCGAACTCCTTAAGCGTATCGCCTCGTCGCCACATCTGCCGGAGTCTCATCGTCTCATCCAGTCCAGTGACACTCAGCCCGCGTCTTTGTCTCGAGAAGTGAAGCCAGGATTTAGTTGTGGTGGTATCCTTTACTAAGGACTTTTCTTAGCTCGATGGCCTAGAACACTCCTGGGGTCTTCAACGCGGGGATATCAACGCATATTTCGATACGGACGACAATACCTTGCGGTGTATGTCGTTTGGCGGCAATTATCCTGACCAGTTCTAAGATAAACCGCAGTGAATACTTCCTTAATTGATTCGTTCAAAGAGTCTAATTTGATTTTGGCTCCCGTGGGAGAAACTTTCGACCGTATCGTTGACTGCTACAGTCACAACCTCAAGAGGAATGCTCCTAACCGTATACCCTTCTACGAAGTAAACAATAACAGTATTTTCCTTGCGAGTAGCTCATTTGCATCTCAGATATGTCCTCTTGCAAAAGAGTACGAATACACGATAATGCCTCTTCGCCCGATTGACCCGATATTTGGCAAAACTTCCTCTGGTGACATTGTCTCCTTCGCCGATCCGTTCAACGATCTCGTGGTGACATCGAGAGCGAACCCGTTCTTTGTAGCAGCACTGGCTTCTCGTTACATTAGATCTGCAATGGAGACTCCTGTTTACTCAACGATAGCATCGAAACTCCTGCGGCTGTCTCGCGGATCACATGCTCTAGCGCCGGTCAAGTTCTATGAGGGGAGCCGGCAAGGAGACTTCGGCAGAGAGCTACCACACTGTTACCGCAACCTACCGCAGTTTGCCTCAGAGAAATCGGATTCCCGCCTCCCCGCACTCACTGACTCCTCTTCGTCTGAATGTATCCGACCCTTCAAACGCAGCAAAGGATTTGTCTTAAGAAAAGGACGAGGGAAAGTATCGAGAGCGCAATTCCGTGAATGTATTCAAGTGGATGCAAGACACAAAGCCATCAGAATTTGTACTTGATACTGGAAACGACGAGGAGATTGGCGGTTACGCTCTTGAGACGCCTCGAGAAATTGCGGGGAAAACTCCAACAGATGCAGATGCGATGTGGCGGGAACTAGTGGAAGAGGCAGGAGCTGATAATGATCTACATGTATTAAAACGCAAACGGTCACCTCGTCGGCCGCTGTCATAATATTATCTAGTTGGCTAAGTTTCTCTTTTTTTCGTGTTTTGGTCCGTCAGATTTCCTGACTGGATATCCCAAATATACGTCTGATAGTTTATTCAAAAGTTAGCAATAAGTACTCACTCACGGACGGCGATGTCCAAATTTGGACGATTCCACTGACGCGGACTAAACATGTGTTGAAATGAACGGTAATTCTCCAGCCGTTCACTCGGATTTAGCAGGGAACCCTCGCAAACAGGCGAGGGCCCTCATCGTTTGTCTACCTATTTATCTACATTCCGTGTACACTAATAGAAGTAAACGTGAGGTAATAGAGAAACCCGAGGAGGACAACAAATGAACCGTGCTTCCTGACTGACAACGAAGATCCCGACGCCAACCGCATTGTGTTGCGCGACGCTTGACATCCCAACAACATGTTCCACGGACTCCGATACTGCGCTCGCTAAGTTATCTGCAGTTCAAAAGCAATATCATAGTGATCCATACTTCCGATACTTCGTTACATTGGAACCTACGCTCGCACTGCGGCTATCGGTGGGCAGCAAGACGTGATATTGGCGAATTGCATCATGTTAGGACCGTTTCAGGCATGAGTATACATTCCAGACTACTATGATTAATTATGATCTGAGCACAGATGAGGCGAAGGAGTATATAAAGTGAATGGTGCTTGATATGTACAAATCTAATGGACAATCTGCAATTATATTCCGGCGCGAGTAACACAAATTTCGTACATACGTCAAGTCCAACGATCATTCCATCCTTGATGTCAACGTCCAGTTCCGCCGAGGCTTGGGCCAGCGACGGAGGAAGCCTTCTTCCCACTTCTCAGGCTGGCCTTTCTACTTCTGGTGCGGTGCGCTGCCCCTTCCGAAGGCGAGGGTGCGTCGTCGACAGTTGTTGGAGGATCATCGATAGCAGAATTTGTGCCTCGACGCGAGGTCCTTTGCCGTTTCGTAGCGGCGGGCGGCGTGATTTCTTTATCCCAGTCGTCATCCTCCGATTCAGAAGGGAATTGGATGCTGCCAACCGGAAGAGATGTTGAACGTGTGCCGTCCAGGAAATCAGCAGGCACTTGGGAGGCATCACTCCACGCAGTATACAGTTGTATGAGCCGCAAGAAGTCCAGTAGGTCTTCAGGCGATGTTGAAATCGATGCCATGGCATTAGCGTCGTACTTCGCCAGCTTCTTTCCTGCATTCCATGCCAGACAAAAGGGGCTGACATGACTCTGCAACTGCTTGCGCAGTTCTGGTTGATGGAAAGGATAGAGAAAGTGTGTGTGTTCCTGTGTCTGCTTGTATCCTTCCGCAGTTTTCTCTAGAGTCCAGCGATGCACAGTATACTCTTTCGGAAGTTCGAGGGAAAAGAATCGAACTTGAATGGACTTTTCTTTATAGTCAAAATACTAAAATCGTATGTCATTCATCTTTCGATGCCTGGGCGAAAACTGTACTCACCATTTTTGCAGGCTTCTTGCGTTTCTCGGTGATGGGTAATTGTGTAAAGTTGAACATGGTTATGATGTCCTCGTGTGACGGTACGAACATGGCGTAGTCTCTGTCCAATACATCGTGGTATTCTAGACACACTAGGAGTAGACGCTATCAATGAATCAATGTGATAGAAGTATGATATACTTGCATTCTAAGAGATTACGATGAGTGTGCAAGTTGAAGGTATTTGCTTCGGATCCCCAGTGATATTCAAGACAACGAATCTAACGGCGGCAACCCACTTAACAGATCAGATCGGCCACATCAGAATTATTCACTCACTGCCTTTGTATTACCAGCAAGAGACTTATCTATAAGATGGGCAAACACCACCGCACTCCCAGTAGTATTCGCTTTCGCTGTCAGAAAACAGAATCCCCCTGGCTACTTGGCAGCATTACGAGCGGCAATCTTGTTTCCTCTTCGGATTCAGAAGCGACTGGATGTCCTCCAGGAGAAGCTGTTTCGGGAGACATTAGGATGAGCGAGGTATTGTTGACATCCTCAGCTGGGGTCTTGTAAGTTTATATATCTTTTGGCAAATGATGGCAATCATGGCATAATTTATAAACAGGTTGAATTTGGAAGCATTGTGTCAGAACAAGGAGACATCGCCTCGGAGAAGCCGGACATTGTTGCCATGGCGTTCCGTTTGAACAAGGAGGGACCAGATTGCAATTGTCGAAAGTGCATTGTGTCTTGATTGTGTCGCCGTAGCACGGATCACATGATCGTGGTATTCTAGCATAGCCACTCAGTGGTCAAATGTCAACGATCCACCATCTTCCTGGCCTATATCTCTTCTTCGTACAACTGGATGCCGGAACGACTTCCTCTCGAACTCCTTAAGTGTACCGTCTCGTCGCCATATCTACCGGAGTCTCATCGTCTCATCCAGTCCAGTGACACTCAGTCCACGTGTTTGTCTCGAGAAGTGAAGCCAGGATTTAGTTGTGGTGGTATCCTTTACTAAGGACTTTTCTTAGCTCGATGGCCTAGAACACTCCTGGGGTCTTAAACGCGGGGATATCGACGCATATTTCGATACGGACGACAATGCTTTACGGTGTATGTCGTTTGGCGGCAATTATCCTGACCAGTTCTAAGACAAATTGCAGTGGATACTTCCTTGATTGATTCGTTCAAAGAATCCAATTTGATTTTGGCTCCCGTGGGAGAAACTTTCGACCGTATCGTTGACTGCTACAGTCACAACCTCAAGAGGAATGCTCCTAACCGTATACCCTTCTACGAAGTAAACAATAACATTATTTTCCTTGCGAGTAGCTCATTTGCATCTCAGATATGTCCTCTTGCAAAAGAGTACGAATACACGATAATGCCTCTTCGCCCGATTGACCCGATATTTGGCAAAACTTCCTCTGGTGACATTGTCTCCTTCGCCGATCCGTTCAACGATCTCGTGGTGACATCGAGAGCGAACCCGTTCTTTGTAGCAGCACTGGCTTCTCGCTACATTAGATTTGTAATGGAGACTCCTGTTTACTCAACGATAGCATCGAAACTCCTGCGGCTGTCTCGCGGATCACATGCTCTAGCGCCGGTCAAGTTCTATGAGGGGAGCCGGCAAGGAGACTTCGGCCGAGAGCTACCATTCTGTTACCGCAACCTACCGCAGTTTGCCTCAGAGAAATCGGATTCCTATCTCCCCGCACTCACTGACTCCTCTTCGTCTGAATGTATCCGACCCTTCAAACGCAGCAAAGAGGATTTGTCTGAAGAGGACAAAGGAAAGTATCGAGAGCGCAATTCCGTGAATGTATTCAAGTGGATGCAGAATACAAATCCATCAGATTGTGTACTTGACACTGGAAACGACGAGGAGATTGGCGGTTACGCTCTCGAGACGCCTCGAGAAGTTGTGGGGACAACTCCAACAGATGCAGACGCGATGCGGCGGGAGCTAGTAGAGGAAAAGGGAGCTGACCGTCATTTACATATACTAAAACGCAAACGATCGCCTCGTCGGTCACTGTCATAATATTATCTCTAAGCCTGTCTTTTGCATTCGTGTTTTGTTAATCTGGATGTAACGCCCGTTGGATTCTCTGATTGAATATCTCAGGTGTACGTCTGATATAAGTGTATCCAAAAGTTGGCAATAAGTACTCATTCACGGACGGCGATGTCCAGATTTGGACGATCTATGTTTCCACCACCTTCCACTGACGCGGACTCCTCAATACGTTCCACGGACTCCGATGCTGCGCTCGCTAAGTTATCTGCAGTTCAAAAGCAATACCTTAGCGATCCATACATCCAATACTTCGTTCCTCGTGCTCATCTCCAACCCGCACGGCCGCCTTTGATCAACATTGGAACCTACGTTCGCACTGCGGCTATCGATGATCTTGTCAATCAGTGGCTTTCTCTATCCCATGACGAAGGAAAACAGTGTCAGATAGTGAGCCTTGGGGCAGGCAGTGATACGCGATATTGGCGAATTGCGGTACGTCAGAACCGTTTCTATGATACCTTGATTGATTAAAGATCGGTCAGTAGACAGGACCTCAGAAGGATGCCCTATCTACCTATATAGAGATTGATTTTCCTGAAATAACAAGCAAGAAAGCGATGGCAATCCGGAAGAGTAAACAGTTGAGCGCTGTATTGGGCAACCCAGCCGATGTTAAAGTCTGTCAGTGGACCATATACATTGTCGCGTTCTGTAACATATTCACTCTGCATCAGCCGGCGGAGGAACTGCTCTTCATGCTTCCAAGTACCACCTTTTACCTGCCGACCTTAGACTCTCCCCGCAAGAAACTTTGGGTCCTCTTCTAACACAGGACTCGGAACCTTTACTCTCGCCCTCACTCCCGACACTCTTACTTTTCGAATGTGTTCTTGTGTACATGTCACCATCTGCCTCCTCGTCTCTTCTCAAGTGGTTCTTGCATTACTTCTCCCAGTCTGGCAATAACGGGTTTCTTGGAACTATCGTATATGAAATGTTTGGTCTTCAAGACTCTTTTGGCCGCGTGATGGTTGACAATCTCAAAGTAGTGTTATTTCTCTATGATATTTGCGTTCAAACGCTGATGTCACTTCTTTAAGGCACGTAATGTCTCTCTTCCCGGGGCAGAACCGTATTCCGCCGTTGGAACGCTTCCCATTCGTTTTACCGGCATCGGATATACAGCTGCTCGGGCACTTACACTTCGAGACATCCGTCTTCAATACATCAGTCGAGCAGAATTGAACAGGTAAATTTCCGCTTTTCCAGAAGTTGCTTCCTAAGCTCATTGGGATACGCAGGATATCGACTCTCGAGTTCCTGGATGAGGTGGAAGAATTAGATCTGGTCCTTAACCACTACGCTATTACGTGGGGCCTCTGGCATCCTAGGACCGAAACAAAAGCATCGTGGGGTATGTGGGGTCTCAAGACGCAGCTCAGTCCTGGAAATACTTGATTACACAATTGACGATAGCGAAGCAGTATAGAAAGAAGAATGAATCCAACAAAATCATAAGCGACTACGGATACAGTAAGATGCTTTCATTCGCCTGGCTTGATGTCGACATTGAGCTTCTCAAAACATTCAAATATCACTCCCAAGGCAATCAAACCAAAACTCTTTGCCCCAAATTCACCCGAATGACGGAGACTGTAGTCCCAGGTGTCCCATGCAAGTCGAAGTGCGTCTCTGTACGTCTCTGCGGGGACCACCTCCTTCAATTCAAGCTGGGGGCCAGTGAGAGGTAGTAAGACTTGTTTTATGTCCTTCACAAGCTGCGAAGTGTGACCACGCATGCGCCACATACGATCCTTCCTCCACCTTCTTTGTGTGCACTTGGCTAGAATCGTCCCCGCAACGACTTCAGCTTCCAACAATCTGACCCCCGGAGTGTTTGAGAGCGTGTGCGTGGCACAGATGTACCGTAATTCACTTTCATACCGGCGGAACAGGGCTATCGTTTCGCGGGACTCGCCGTCGGGTTCAATGTATGGCCAAAGTTGATGCTGAATGTAAGTCCTGAGTGTCATCGACAAAGTATCCGTGGAAAGCGGCGAAACAGAATGTTTGTCTGAAGTAGACGGGTCGGAGGGCAGCATCTCAGGAGTCGTCCATTTAATAGAGCGGAACATGTGTCCAAGGGCTCGAGTTGACTCGTAGTAATCTGTCGAGCGTGGATCGACCACCTCGGCGGCATGCCAATCGGGTTTGCAACGAATAAGAGTGCGCGGTAGCTTGTTATTATCAATGTCGACGGGAATTCCTTGCTTAGGATAGTCGACGGCCTACAGACATTTCTTAGTAGATCCTCCACATTTTGATCATGTCTGACTGACCTGTGCGCAAAGTGCTGCTAACCGTTCGCAGTCTTTGTCATAAATTCCTTTCTGAGATAAAAAGTAAGCGGGCAGCAACGGTCGATTACGCTGTGAAATACTTACAGATGATTGATCTGTATCAGGCGAGGAAAGTTAGATAACATCGTAAGTACGTCTTTGACATTGTGCGCACCCGCTATAACGAGCAATCTATCTGACAACAGACCCTACCGAAAAGTTAAACAAATGGACAAACTTTTCTGTCGAGACAAAAAACACACCAGAACATCTGAGTTGATGTATTCAACAATGAAGTCGGCGATGTCATTGACATCACATTCTCTCGGGTTACCATCTTCATCCAGAGCCTGGTAAGTCCCTGCGCTATCATAAGACGCAGCTTCATTAATAATTGGAGGCATGAGTTCCGAGTTGGGGACAACGTCGTAGATATCACTGGTTACACAGTACGCGATTAGCAACGACAAGGCTCTGGAAAGATCACAACGAACCCGTCCAAGTCACCACCGCCAAGTTTCGACGCCAGGGACCTCTCACCTACAGAGTTTATCAGAAGCTTGTATAGCCCGGGTAGAAGGAACTTACCGACGGATGGAAGAACGACCGCGTTGCGGATGTGAGCAAACGCGCAGAACATGTTATCACGGGGTTTGACACCTATAACCTGCTGTACTGTAGATCGGCATCAGAAATTGTGCTTATTGAAGCGTTGAGTGCTTGCTCACTGTCTCCTGGATGAACTACCGGGCTGCGAGATATGGTGCAGGGACCCAAAATCCACTCCGGCTCATCTCCGGGGCGCTTCTGGACGCAGGCTGTAATGTAGAATAAAGATGGGTACCAGCGCTCGCGCATCAAGTAACAGTAACTGACCATATATTTCATTCTGTTTCAAGGTGAAAACGTTCTCATAACCGTTTTGTTCGTACGCTGGCCCTTCATCTGGTACGCCGACTAGCAGATAGCTTCCAGGAATCGGGATTCTGGCTTGATGTTTGATTTCTCGTAATACGTCGATTTTGGCCACCTCACGTATTTGTTTCAAGAAGGGTGTATCGATGCCGGGAGTATGTTCTTGAAGGTGAAGGTCGAAGCCTAGCGTGGAAATTTTATCAAGTATATATGATAATCGATATTGGGAACCCAAGGAGTGATCCCGGAGGATACTGTTGAAGTCCTTTATGGATTCATCAATGGTCAGAGTATCGGCGACCGCGTTATCCTGCAATTCTTGGAAACTGTCCCTTCTGACTTGCTTGTCCTCCAATATCATCACCAATGGCCTCAATGTAGGGTGTCAGCATCCGATGATAAAGAACGAGAAAATTCTGACCTGTTGAGATATGAAGTATTGGGTCTATCAAAAGCCCGAGCAATCTCTATATCTGCTTCGTTCAATCGGGAGTCTTCGAATTTTCGCATGCTAGGTCTCAACTTCATCCTGATGCCGTTAGGGTCGTGGTCAAGTTCAGGATCAACTGCAACGATGCCTTTGTATCCCAAGAACCGGATTTGATACTGCGCGCGTCATTCAGTACTATGTCATCGTAAAACTAACAACAGTAAGACACTCACGACAGAAGGCTGAACAGCGTTTTCACCGTGATCTCGACGGCCTTTGCAAAGACATGCCCAGATCTCATCTCCAAGAGATTTGGATATCGTGCCCGCGCCATCAGTGTGCAAGCGTTCTCCTTTGGCCAAATTCTCTTCTGTGCCCATATCAGGCATCTCCGTCCATTCCTCACGCTTGACTTTGACAGAAGGATCCGTCGCAGTGAAAGCCTGGCCAATTCTCGCCGCCCACTTGGAGGGTTGAGTCATAAGTTTTGTGCCCTTGAAGTCCCCAATAGAGTGCCGAATGTACTCCGCGGTGACATAAAATATGTGTTTAGTTTCCGGGTCCTGGTATCGGAAGGGGTTGATGAACCATACTGCATGCTCGCGTAATGCTGAGGAAGAATAGGCCAGGAATTCAAATCTTCGGCCTCCCAGCTCGAACCCTTCCTTCAAAATGGGACCTACTCGCTCACGAACAAAAGACTTCCCATCAACCGCGCGATCCCACCGATATGACAGCCTATCTTCATCGCGAAAGTCTACACGAATAAAATGTTCTTCATATTCGGCGTACTTTCTGATAATACGATTGGATTGGGTAGCATAAGGGCCTTCCAGAATCACGCGAGTCGGCGCAAAGGTGACATGACAGCATAGGAAATGTCCTGAGGAAAGGGTTTGTTTGTGGTAGATGAATTTGCGGTTGACACGACGGAAGCAGTCCAGAGGTGATTCACGAGCATCACGATCTTCTAGAGCTTCGCCGTAGTTCCGTAAGAGACTGCCAACGTAGTCATCATTCTGACTAGGATGTTGGCGACAAGCTTCCTTCACAAGGGGTATGAGGGTCTCGATATCGGGCGTGAGGAGTAGACAATTGTGAAGTAATAACTCCAGTTGGAACGCGATGGGCCAACTAAAGGTCTGAATGTCCCTTCGCAATCTCCAAAGTCGTTTTTGCTCGAAGAACCCTTGTTTGGAAGCTTCCAGGTTCCAAGGTCCTGTAAAAGATATGATAAGATTGGTCGCTATCCCAGCTACGACGCAGAGGTTCTTGAACTGCTCTATGACATCACAATTCGGATCGCTGTACAGGAGCAACCGCAGATGTTGGGCGTATTGTGAAATGGCTGCATGCCCTGGATGGAGAGAGCCGACACGGCGCTTGTAATTGTTCTTATCAAATTTGTCATCGCCTGTCAATGACCTATGCAAGTCGATAGCTTCAAAGACGGGAGGTGTTATGGTGTCGAAGCATATATCTGAGAGAGAGATGTTAGAAATACCACACTAAGGAGCACGATCTATGGAAAAAGCGTACATGGTTTGCCATCATAACCGAGAGCTATCTTGTTGATGCTAGAGAAACTGATGGCAATTGTTTGTCCTTCGGTCTCTGTAGTTTCATTTCCAAGCTTAGAAACAAGGTCAAACTTAAGAAAATCGTATAAATGCAAGAATGACTGACAGTGATACGAATCAGCTTGTGCTCGTATTCAAACTTCAACCAGGCGGCACTATTCACGGCGTAGTCACGCTCCCACTCAATTGAGTACGCGCGCGATGCAAGTCGCTGTTTGGGGGAAGTGGGGTACGAAGGACGATAGTATGCACCGAATTGAACGACGTCAACACGGATCCTCACATCCAGCTGCCGGCACTTATCCTCCCACTCCTCTTCAATATCAGGATTGACAAAGGGCGTCCTTTCCAGTGTCAAAGCGACATCGCGGTAAACAGAACCCCTCGGGTACATCCTGATTTTCTTGTTATTAATCCGTATAGGTGTTTCCTTTGCCCAATTCAGGAACTTCCAACCAATCGCCTCTGTGGGAAGCTGTAAGAAGCCGGTGCCGTCGTTGCGAACACCGCCCATTTTGCTCGGGTTCAGCAGAACCTTGAAGTTGAGGGGACGTTCATTCTCGTCTACAGGGTGAAACTCGTCGGAATGAAGAACCTCGGCCAGTGATCTGGTGACGTCCCATGCATTGACGGTGGTTGGAAGAAAGTTCAGAGCGATATTCATGGTGGATGGGAGGAGATGGTGAGAGTTGATAAGAAACCAAAGGCGACATGCACATTAAGCGCCGTCAAGGAAGTAATCGATACATCATAAAGATATCGGAAACAAACAAAGGCAACAGTTGAACAAAGGACGACAAAGGAAGCGAATTCGAATTCGTGCAGTCTGTGACATGAGCGAAGTGTGACTCTAGCACGTGACTGGTGACATACGTGGGAAAACATTTCTATTACAGCTACCTATCCCATTTTCCGACCACCATCATCCTAAGGATGAAAATCATCGACAAAATAACAGCGCACGATGGGCCTCATCCATTCTATTTTTTCGAGTTTTTTCCACCGCGAACGGATCAAGTCATGGTCCTCTCCTTATCCGCCATCGCTGGGAACTGACTTGTACGGTCTTAACAGGGATTCGAGAACCTCCTTTCTCGTATATCCAGACTGTCAAATTTGAGGCCTATGGCAGTCAGCATTACTTGGGGAGCTGGGGGAAGTACCAGAGATCGCAGTCTGGACCTTGCGGGCTTGGCGCAGACAGAATATAATATCGACACCATTCTTCATCTCACATGTACGAATATGATGCAAGGGATGGTGGATGATGCTTTGGCGGTATGTATAATGCCTTTTTCACAACTGCCTCAAAATTAACACCTGATACTAGGCTGCGAAGAGCAGGAAGATTGAAAATATATTGGCTTTGCGCGGCGGTACGTCATATACGACCCTGGATTGTCACGTCAAATTTATCGATGGGCAGATCCACCGAGAGGGAAGGAGGAATGGATTCCTATTGATCCCCGTTTCCAACGCGGTGTTGATCTTGTTTCCTATATCCGTTCGTCGCCTCAATTCTCGTCCCAATTTTGCGTCGGTGTTGCTGGTTAGGTCTTCCGTGGCGTCTCTTTCCCTTCTGAACGATACCCGCAGCGTACCCCGATCGGCACCCTGATAGCCTCCATGATGAGGATACTGAAATTGAGTATCTGAAAGCAAAAGTAGACGCTGGTGCCGAATTCATCGTCACTCAGCTTTTCTACGATGTCGACCAATTCCTTCGCTGGGTGAAGAAAGTTCGGGCGAAAGGTCTCTCTTGTCTAACATTGTTTTCGAATTTGAAAGCTGACTCTTTGCAGGTATCAGTGTGCCAATCATCCCGGGCATCATGCCAATCCAAACCTATTCATCATTCTTGCGGCTAATCAAGCTTTGTGGCACAAGTGTGCCGTCGTTTATCATGTCAGACCTAGATCCCATCAAGGTGCGTACCTACTTGACCAGCATCAGAGAAATTATAACCGTAAAGTAGCATGACGATCAACTTGTTAAAGACTATGGTGTCAAGCTGGCCGTCGGCATGATACGACGACTAACTTCTGAAGGAAAGGTTCCTGGCGTGCACTTTAGTACTCTTAACCTTGAAAAGAGTGTACAGCGCGTTCTAGAGACTTTGCAATGGGCTGGTGCCGCGCCCCCAACTTATAATAAATTGATCGAGGTATCTATCTCGTCCCGTACCTTTAGTGCATTCCTGACATCTCGGCAATAGCAAGACACCCACGACGATAGATCTGTCACACCGTCTTCTGCAAGCCGGGCGGCAAAATATGGATTGGCTACTATATCTACCACCGACGGCGAGGCTGGTAGTGGAGAGTTGAACAATGCCGCCACATGGGACGACTTTCCTAACGGTCGGTTTGGTGACTTCAAGAGTCCGGCATATGGCGATCAAGACCCGTATGGCAACGTCGGAACTATAGTGAGTTACAAAACAGTAAAGTGTAATGAAATGTATTTTGAGCCTTACGCTAGACTTTGGGCCCTTGGGGACACCCACAGACTATTAACGACCTCACTACAATATTCTTGGATCATCTGCATTCGAAGATACCAACCACTCCATTCTCGCCTACGCCTCTATCTCCTGAATCGCTGACGATTCTTCCACACTTAGAGAAACTCACAAAGCGTGGCTGGTGGACGGTGGGATCGCAACCTGCTGTTGATGGTGCGCCATCGAGCGATGAGGTATTCGGATGGGGCCCTCGTGCCGGATTCGTATTTCAAAAAGGATTCGTAGAGTTCTTTTGCACTGAAGATGACTTGGACGTCATTGAGAAGAAGGTAGCAGACAACGGGAAAGGATGGGTACACTGGTTTGCTGGCAACGCGAAGGTAGGCTGAAACTCACTGTCATGGATATTGCTAAAGATTGTCTTAGGGAGATTACCGAGGTAATATACCTGATGATGGAAGAAATGCGGTAACTTGGGGCGTTTTCACGGGCCAAGAGATCATACAGACGACGATAATCGAACGCGAATCGTTCCTGTCGTGGAAGGTATGGTTATTTATTACTGAGTTTAGCGGTGTCCTTACACTTGCCCAAGGATGAAGCATTTTCTATTTGGTCAGAATGGGCATCGCATTACCGCCCGGGGTCTGAAGAGAGGTCATTGCTGGATTCGGTCAAGAAAGAACGATGGCTCGTCAGCATCACGCATCATGACTATAAGAACACAGAGGCTCTATGGACGTTCTTGTCCGACGTTACTGAAACAACGAACATGTAGTATAAAACCTGTACAAGCTCTTCAACGTTGGGCCCAAATGTATCTAGTACATCTACCTTTGTATATGCAGAAACTGTCGTATAGAATTTCGTGGACTTGCGTATTGATGCCGTGATCGTGGCGATCACTTGAGCGGCTTTGATCTCTTACCCAGCTACTATGACCACACCCTTACCCCACCTATACGCCCGAATACTCACTGCGGCGTCCGATGCCTACGACCTTCCCACCATTGAAGATTCGACACAGGTGTTTATTTGGAGTATCCTCAGATCGAACAGAGAATAACATTCCTGCAGGATATTGTCAAGTCATGCATAGAGGATCTCCGCCAAATTCAAGCTCGAATAGCCGACCTCGCGCTTTTCAGCAGCAACGAGACACTCGAGGACATCTCCACGCAGAATCTAATCTACCTCACCGTACCCTATGTGTGTGCGGAAGTACAGGGACGCGTACGGACGACGGAGCGAGAAGATCGGTTTGTTTCCATCATCCAAGCCCAAGTCCGTCTCTTTCTGTAAATTTGGGAGAGACCTGACTTGCAATACCCAGAATTACTATGAAACGTACTGCTCGACCCTGGAGAACTACGGAATAGTTACAGAGGGAGATTCGAAGCTGTTTTCGCGTAACGCTGCCAATGCTGCAAGCAAGCGCGAACAGAAGATACAGCAATACCGCCATGAGAAGGATTTGCGCACGAGGATAGAGGTGCGTTGCTTTTGTAATGCATATATCGACGCTTACATCTTACTAGGTCATTCGCAAACGCAGAAGGCAACAGCCTACTGAAGAGTCAACGTCTAGCACCACCGATTTTATCCTCATTCGTTCCCTCCTCCCTTCTGCAAATGCTTCTGGAGACGAAGACGAAGACGACGAAGTGCTACGGGAAACAACCCTTCTTCTTTTACGCCTTTTCTTCTCTCTTTCCAAGACTCAGCTCGCGCACATCGATACAGAGCTGCGGCTTTTGAAGACAGCACCCCCGCCACTTCCATACTCACCAAGGCCCGATGATAATGATCTAAGAAATAAAGATAAGGAGAGGCAGGACGAGGACATGTGGAAGCTGGATGCCCCGAAACCTAATCTGAGTGGTGGGCCGTTGCTGGATCCTGCAGGAAAGGTCTGCTATTCAGTGGACTTGAGCGTATCGCTTACTAACCGTGCTATGTAGCCTCTTCGACCATTCACGATTCTCCCTTCAGGCGCGTCGGATCGTGCTCGCCACCAAGCACAGGTTTTCGCGCCGGGATACAATTTGCCGACAATGACCATCGACCAGTATCTTGAAGTGGAGAGGCAGCGGGGTAATATTCTTTCTGGAGGAGGGTGCGTCGACTGCTATGACGTTTTCATCCTCTATATTAACATATGCCTTTTAGCCCTGGCTCTGAAAATATGCCAACATCATCCGAGCAGCTAGCTATGGATGCCGAAATGGATGGCACGGTTGAAGGAGAAACAAAAGCAGAAGAGAAGAGGCTTAAAGATGAGAATTGGGCCGGGTTCACTGATGAGAACCCGAGAGGTGCTGGGAACACAATGAATCGAGGCTAATTGACGAAATTGGAAGAAGAAGAAGAAGAATGGTTTACTACATTGCTGTATGTATTCCCTCGTTTGTAGTCATTAATCGTGGAGCGTCATTATTCAGAGCACAGATCGAAAGTTCACTCAACCAGCCATATGATCTTCATTACTAGGAGCATCAGAATCGACGATTCTGGAGACAATTCCGACAGCGAATCTAATGTCACTTTCAGGGCCGGAACCATAGGCGTGTTAACAAGAGTCACATCTTGGAAGGATTCTAGTCTGCCCCGGCCATTAACCGTTCGAGCTGAAATTAACGCTGGAGCGTAATCAACTGGAAATCGGCTTTAGAATCGCGACTCTTCCTATCTTCGCTTTGTACGAAGTCGCTTGCACGAAGCTTACGTCCTTCGTCAGGCGAAACTGGACTATCCTATAAACGACTCGAGGACCCCCAGTGAGGAGGCCCAAGGACGGGTACTTGGTCGGATACACGGATGAAAACCTGAGAGGTGCTGGGAATACCATGAATCGGGAGTGAAGAAATACCTAGATACGAGGACGAACGCCTCATTGTATCACGGTATGTATTTCCTCTGTAGACATGAGGCCTTTAATCACGGAACCTTGGCACTCCAGAGAACAGATCCAAATCTGTGTCTCAACCAATCATACGTCTTGTTCTATAACGACATTTCGGGGCTATCAGCAAGTCACCACTGATATCGGGTCCAATACTAAAGGCTCCTCGCTTCGACTGTGGGTCGGACACATATGGTTTTATCGTCTCATCACACTGGACCTTGACCTTGTATAAATAATGACGTGAAGGCTCGTCTGTCCTGTGACTCTGCAGCCTCTTCTGTCATGCTCGAAAAAGATAGCCGCACAGAAACACATTCTCTCTCGACGGGTGTGGACAACGATGAGGGATTACTCGCCAGTCTCGGGTATAAACAAGGTACTTCACAGTTCCTTCGTTTATTCGTGTTGGTCCTGATACTCTTTTCTAATCCAGAGCTCAAGAGACAATTCAAACCGCTCGAGATTTTCGGGATCGCTTTCAGCATTATTGGGATTGCACCTGCGTTATCGTACGTTCTGTTTACGGACCCTAGCAATGGATATTTATCTCGTGGACCGTGTAGATCTGTACTCATCTATTCCCTCCCTAATGGAGGCGCGTTTGCAATGGTCTGGGGTGTAAGGAACATTTTTTTACAGGGAGTATCGGAATAACGAATGCTTCACTCCTAGTGGACTGTATGTTCTATCTTCATTGCTGCAATTGCCCTCGCCATGGGAGACCTAGCGTCGGCGGCACCAACATCCGGTGGACTCTATTACTGGACGTTCATGTTCTCATCGGAAAAATGGCGCTGTTTTCTATGTTGGATCGTAGGGTGTATGGCTTAAATCGGCGTCGCAGACTACTGGCACTAACTTGAAGTAGATTCCAACACCATCAGTAATGTGGCCAGTGTGGCGAGCATTGACTGGGGCTGTGCCCTACAAATCATGGCCGCTGTCAGTATCGGGTCCGATTTGACTTTCGAAGCGACCGTCCCTCAGACTTTGTACGTTATCTCGTAATTCACCGACTTGCGAACCTGACGAATCCATGCAGTGGCTTGTATTGCGCGCTTCTTCTCTGCCATGCCTTGATATGCAGCATCAATCCTAGATTTATGGCTAGATTGCAAATATTCTTCGTAATACTCAATATCCTGTACGTTTCTTTGCATTGTCAGGTCTTTGGCTCAACGGACTCCTCCTACTCCAGCCTGTGCTTCGCGATTATCATAGGCCTCCCAGCAGTGACTCCCAAAGAATTCAGAAACGACGCAAAATTTGCATTCGAGGACTTCACCAACGGTTAGTTTTCACGCAGGCAATCTTCATTGGCTCATGGTGTCAACTAGTATCCGGATGGCCCAACGGATTTGCATTCATCCTCAGCTTTTTAACCCCCTTATGGGGTGTCGGTGGGTCTTGTGCATCATGCAAATGATTTCTTGGCTAATATATTATAGGATGCTTTGATGCTCCCGTCCATATGAGCGAGGAAGCCACCAATGCCAGCATAGCCGTTCCAATGGCTATCATTTTCTCCACCTTCGCCGCTACCGTTCTCGGCTGGGGTGAGTTTTCCTGCCACTATACTACCACCGTTCCTTGGCAGCTAACGAGCCTTCGTCGCGAAGCTATGAATATCTCATTAGTCTTCTGCATGGGCCGTGATTACCAAACCATCATTAATAGCCCCATCGGCCAACCTATGGCCACTGTGCGTAACTTCCGGCCCTCTTCATGCAACGCTGCACATGTTACGAACTCATCTGCTGATAGATACTTTTCAATTCCTTCGGAAGGACCGGAACTCTGATTGTATGGTCGTTCATCATCTTGGCGCAGTAAATGTTCCGTGGCCGTCAATCCTTATCTTCTCATCTGATATCAACAATTAGGTTCGCCATTGGTGCAGGTATCGTAAGTCCTAGCGATGGCATCACACGACATCAAAACTGACCTAGAATCTAGTTGACCACATGTTCTCGACAGGTAACTTGATCATCTTGCTTTTCCCGCTCCGCTCGCATTGATGCTCAGAAACTCCAGATTTTTGCGTTCTCCCGAGACGGAGGTTTTCCACTCTCTCGATGGGTATACTACGTCAATCCTCGAACTAGGATTCCGTCCCACGCTGTGTGGTTTGGGACATTCTTGTCCCTCCTACTCGGAATTCTTGCTTTCGCTGGTGAGAACGCTATCGGAGCGGTCTTTTCGCTGGTAATTACTGGACAATATGTGTCATATTCCATCCCGATGGCAGCGAGATTTCTTGGCGGAAAGACGGTGCAGCCAGGCCCTTTCCGATTAGGCCGTTTCGTCAGTCATTTTATGTTTACGCATCGATCCAAGGCGACTGATGTAACTCCTGTAATACCAGAGTCTACCAGTTGCTGCGATTGCCGTCATCTGGATGATTTTCATGACTGTTGCGTTCATGTTTCCCCTTACGCCCTCTCCCGGGGTAGGCAATATGAATTACACAGCTGTAGTACAAGGTCAGTTCCTTCCAATGAGCGATTTGGTGCGTCGACGCAGGACTTGCAGGTGGCGTTCTGGTGCTTTCCGCCGTCTACTTTTACTTTCCGAAATATGGCGGGATGTATTGGTTCAAAGGACCGGTCTCAACGGTCGAGGCACCTGCGGTACAGGTCAAGTACGGTGAAGATGAAAAAGAATGATATGCCAGTAGACGGGGTCTCGACCTCTGCGTATATCGGGAGAAACGGATCCTTATTCGTCTACAACGTTACTATAGGCATATTGATATTACATTTCGAATGACTGACAAGTATTTCCGAAGAGAGTAGCCGATGTTCAAATTCCCTGTGCTCGAATGACCGCGGAAGCCTTATCGCTCTAGGTCAGTCTCGTGTTCACCTCGAACCTCATTATATGTGTCTAAAAATTCCTGAATCTTGCTGCTTGTGGTATAAGACGAACCGGAAAATGAGGTGCCAGCTTTAGGCCACGTCGCCAATATCGGTGGGAAAGGCAGCAATTCCCAATAATGGAACCGTCCGGACGCAGGAGCTTGGGTTTCTATGATTCTTGCTGGAGTCATGTGGGCCTGACCATCTCCCGTCGCTATCTTGTTGAGGAAGGAAGGCATAGGTCGCATGAAGGATTAGTTGCAGGATGTGGCCAACGTCTGGCTATGAGCTGAGAAGGATGATGTCTGGGTCCCTCGATGGGATACTGGAAACCATGATAGCCTCCTCTTGCCCTTTTGTGCTGCCGTGAGGCTAACAAAAAGGACATGTCTGACATCGACGGGAATTCTCCAGAAAACCTTCGCATCATTGCCTCAAATCCATCGACCGAGTGCGCAGCAGAAGGATGTTCGGATACACCATGGCAAGCCATAGGTGACACAACACGTAAGAAGTCTTCGGCCGCTGAGGTGAGCAGCGCTACACTGTTACCCGCAGCAGGAACATCTCTCGCGCCCACAGGTGTCGTTTTGAGAATCGCCTCGTTGACCTGCACAAACGCGGGGCAGAAGGTATGGCTAGAGGCTTCATTCGAGAATAATATTAAGAAAGGTCGAGTAATCTGCGAAAGAAAACGAGGAGGTAGATTGACTAGACGACTGTCGACGAGGAGCGGTGATGGAAGTAGGAAATTCCGGAATCAGAGCCATATGGGATCATGTGATGATCGACGCGTGCTTGACTCAACTGAATCAACAGCCTCGTGGCAGGTGAGTCCGATGCCTGTCTTGGCACTTCTAGGAAAAGTGAGAGGTACTGGAGAAGCTATCCTGTTCTCCGATCTACACGTTACGACTCACTGAATTTCCCCGGTAAACACGAACCTTTCAATCGCAAGTTAATCGTGGTACATACTGCACAGAGCACAGATCCAACTGTATACGGTGACACTTCCGGGGCTAGCAAATCACCACTGATATCGGGCTCAATAGGGCTCTTCGCTTTGACTGTCGGGCGGACAGATATGGCATTATCGTCTCATCACGCTGGACCGTGAGCCTCTTGTATAAATAATGACGTGAAGGCTCATCTGTCCTGTGACTCTGTAGTCTTTTCTGTCATGCTCGAGAAAGATAATCATATGGAAACACTTTCGCTTTCGACGGGCGTGGACAACGACGAGGGATTACTCGCTAGCCTCGGGTATAAACAAGGTACCTCACTCTACCTTCATTCATAGGCTACGTACTGATCCCCGATCCCCTTCTCTAATCCAGAGCTCAAGAGACAATTCAAACCGCTGGAGATTTTTGGGGTCGCTTTCAGCATTATTGGGGTTGCACCTGCGTTTTCGTAAGTTCTGCCTATAGAGTCCAAGCTATCTCGATTCTTATGCACCGCCTAGATCTGTACTTATCTACTCCCTCCCTAATGGAGGCGCGTTTGCAATGGTCTGGGGTGTAAGGAACACATTCTTCTACAGGGAGTATCAGAATAATGAACGCTTCGCTCCTAGTGGACTGTATGTTCTATCTTCATTGCTGCAATTGCCCTCGCCATGGGAGACCTAGCGTCGGCGGCACCAACATCCGGTGGACTCTATTACTGGACCTTCATGTTTTCGTCGAAGAAATGGCGTTATTTTCTGTGTTGGATCGTAGGGTGTATGGCTTTAATCGTCACCGCCTTCCACTGGCACTAAATTGACGTAGATTCCAATACTATCAGTACTGTGGCTAGCGTGGCGAGCACTGACTGGGGATGTGCTCTACAAATCATGGCGGCGGTCAGCATCGGATCCGATCTGACATTTGAAGCGACCGTCCCCCAAACATTGTGCGTTTCCTCGTATTCATTGACTTACGGTTGACGAATCCATGCAGTGGTTTATATTGCGCGCTTCTCCTCTGTCATGCTTTAATATGTAGCACCAATCCTAAATATATGGCGAGATTTCAAATATTCTTCTTGATACTCAATATCCTGTACGTTTCTTTACATTTTCAGGTGTTTTGGCTCAGCGGGCTCCTCCTACTCCAGTCTGTGCTTCGCGATTATTGTTGGCCTTCCAGCAGCGACTCCCAAAGAATTCAGAAACGGCGCAAAATTTGCCTTCGAGGACTTCACTAATGGTTAGTTTTCATGCAGGGGGTCTTCATTGGCTCATGATGTTGACTAGTATCCGGATGGCCTAACGGATTCGCATTTATCCTCAGTTTTCTAACCCCTTTATGGAGTGTCGGTAAGTCCTGTTTATTGTGTAAATTCCTTCTTAGTTAATATACATAGGATGCTTTGATGCTCCTGTCCATATGAGTGAAGAAGCCACCAATGCCAGCGTAGCCGTTCCGATGGCTATCATTTTCTCCATCCTCACGGCTACCATCCTCGGCTGGGGTGGGTTTCTCTACCACTATATTACCGATATACGTTGGCAGCTAACGAGCGTTTTTACGAAGCCATGAACATCTCATTAGTCTTCTGCATGGGTCGGGATTATCAGAGTATCATTGATAGTCCCATCGGCCAACCTATGGCCACTGTGCGTAACCAACAGTCCTATTCATGTGCTGCGCATGTAACGAACGAAACTACTGATAGATATTTTTCAATTCCTTCGGAAGGACTGGAACTCTGATTGTATGGTCGTTCATCATCTTGGCACAGTAAGTCTCTCAAGTCCATAGAACCTTACGTTCTCATCTGATGCCAACAATTAGGTTTGCCATTGGTGCAGGTAGCGTAAGTCCCCCGATGGCATCACGCAGCGTCAGAACTAATTGGTAGACAGTTGACCGCATGCTCTCGGCAGGTAACTTAAAATGTCTCCCTTTTCCCCGCGCCGCTCGCATTGATGTCCAAGACTTCAGATTTTTGCGTTCTCCCGAGATGGAGGCTTTCCGCTATCTCGATGGATATACTACGTCAATCCTCAGACTCGGACGCCATCTCATGCTGTGTGGTTTGGAGCGTGTTTGGCCTTCCTACTTGGGATTCTTGCCTTTGCTGGTGAGAACGCTATCGGGGCAGTCTTTTCGCTGTTCATTACTGGACAATACGTGGCATACTCCATCCCAATGGCAGCGAGGTTTCTTGGCGGACAAACAGTGAAGCCAGGTCCTTTCCGGTTAGGTCTTTTGGTCAGTCCTTTTATCCGTTCGAAGGTGATTGATGTAACTCCTGTAACCTTAGAGTCTACCAGTCGCTGCGATTGCCGTCACTTGGATGATCTTCATGACTGTTGTGTTCATGTTTCCCCTTACGTCCTCCCCTGGGGTAGGCAACATGAACTACACAGTCGCAGTACAAGGTCAGTTTCTTCCAATGAGTGATTCGGGCGGCTGACGCAGAGCTTGCAGGTGGCGTTCTGGTGCTTTCCGCTGTCTACTTTTACTTTCCGAAATATGGCGGGATGTATTGGTTCAAAGGACCAGTCTCAACGGTCGAAGCACCTGCGATGCAGGTCAAGGACGGCAAATATGAAAAATAACAATATGTCAGTAGATGGAATCTGGCCGACCTTGTATAAGAAACAAATCGTTATTCGTGCACAACGTTTTTATGAGCATATTGATATTACATTACGAGCGACTAACACGATTTATTGAAAGACTCAAGCGAGTGGCTCACTTATGGACGAATAGTTCGGTGTGGTACGTCCAAGCAGCTGCCAAATGCCGAATAACTATTCTCCTTCGAACTTTCCAACAGGATTATAGTTCGTAAAGAACTCCATCCTAACTAGTTGAACACGGCGTCGGCACGATGATGAAGAAAACACGTGTCTTTTTTTAGGGTAAAAGTTGGATACAATTTGCGCATACCAACTAAGTAAAATGTCAATACATCAGATCCTCGCATCGCATCCGACTGTCGTTTAACTCATATAAGTATACGTATCTACAGGAAGACTAAGAAGAGAACATACTAACAGAATCAGCCCAAACAGCAGCCAATCTATGTCAGAGTCCTCAATTCGGCATGGTGACCACCGGTTAGACGAAGCAAATTAAGGACTTCCGTAAAGGGTGCCCAATGCATGATCAGTCCATGCCGACCGCCGAAGCCTCAGAGTCATCGCTCCAGGCCAGATCATCAGTCCCGTGTTCAGTCCGAACCTCGTAATATGCATAGAAGATTCGGACGAACGAGGTGCCGACCGAGTGCGCAGAGGAAGAATGTTCAGGGACACAAGTCAAAGGCGACACAACCCTCACAACCTCGGTGAGCACCATCACACTGGTAGGCGGGCTAGACAAAAGGCCGACTCTTGGGCGGAGCAAGATAGAGTTTAGAGTTTAGATAACCGGACAAGGTCCCAAAAAGGAACGCCGGGGTTCTGTGCCGCCACCAAAGTGTCACAGACTACAACTCTCCATGCCGCTGTGATATCCTCAGCTGCCAACCGAGAACGTCTCACGGATTTAAAGTGTTGCAGGGACCAGTACCAATCCAACATATAATCAAAGGTAAACTTGGAGTGCATTAGAATGTAGGAAGCAAACAGCCAAGCCGGTGCACAATTGCATCAGGTGGCTTATATAATACATGAAGATAGACACGGCAGCTCGTTAGGGGAAGGACCCCGGGAGGGAAAGAGGACACTACGAAGTGGAGCAGGTATCCATGAAGAAATAGAAAATATCCAGGGAGAAATAGAAAGTATCCAGGAAGAAATAGAAAGTATCCAGGGAGAAATAGAAAGTATCCAGGAAGAAATAGAAAATATCCAGGGAGAAATAGAAAGTATCCAAGAAGAAATAGGCTCATCCTCTACTGCTACTCGACAGAAGCGGCATAGACGCCAATCACGGGGAATGTATGGGCGATATCGCTCAGACCACCGCAAGACTTCCACTGCGAAGAGGAGGGCTATACCCAGGGACGGCTTCCGCGGGGATGTAATCAAGACGGACTTGGCAAGCTAGAGGAGAGTGCCATCCATACCTCGACGAGATTCGTGACCCTCGAGAATATTGTCAATGTCACTGCTCACGTCGGGGAAATTGTAGAATAGACATCGAAGTTTACTCGCATAATGTTCAAGCATCGACCAGGAGTCGAAGGGCCTTGAACCAGAAGGAAGGACGAGGTCGAATAAAAGAGCATCGACGCATAGTAGGAAGCAAAGCCAATCAGACGGGATCATGTGATGATAAACTTCGCGTGTCAGTGACACTCAACACTGAACTTCCTGCCGTGCCTTCTGTTCCTCTCCTACACTCTTAGAAAACGCAAGAAGTACCGGAGAAGCTGTCCTGTTCTCCGACCTACACATCGCGGCTCACCCGGGTATACATTTTTCTAGTAAAATTAAAGCCTTTCTGACTCACGGTGGCACTCCACACCGCCCAGAGAACTGATCCCTATATGTCAATCACACTTCTTATCCTATGACGACACTTCCAGGGTTATTGAATCACCTCCACTGATATCGGGCTCAGAGGGCCTTTCACTTCGACTGTCTTTATCGTCTCATCACGTTGAACAGTGAGCTTGATAAATGACGATGTGAATGCTCGTCTGTCTTGCGACTCTGCAGTCTTCCTGTCATGCTCGAGAAGAATAACCACACAGAGACTCTTTCTCTTCTGACGGGCGTGGACAACGATACGGGATCGTCAGAAGTGGGTCGGGTTAATAGTTAAGATCACGGAAGGTGTTGTGCCCACCTTGAATTGGATGAAATATCCCAGACGCAGAATCATCGCACGTAATTCCTTGCCTGAAATCACACAGTCCATATTCCAGATCAACGCGACCAATCACATATTTTGTTCTATATTCGCGGGGCTAGCGAATTACCGCCATTGATTCCGGGCCCCCTTCGCTCCCGATGACCATAGTTCTAACGTCTCATAACACCGGACCTCGAGCTTCCTTTAAATGACCGAGGACTTGTAACTCCAGAATCTCTTCACTGTCATGCTCCAAGAGAAAGATAACAACACAGAGACCGTATCCCTTTCGGCAGTGGACAATGACGAAAGACTTCTCACTCGTCTTGGATATAAACAAGGTAGACTATTCTTGATTCTTGAAATATGCTAATCAGGCTTACATCTATCTCTAATCAGAGCTCAAGAGACACTTCACACCGCTAGAGCTTTTTGGATTTTCTTTCAGTCTTATTGGGATCGTGCCTTCTTTCACGTCAGTGAGTTTTATCTGGGTATATCAGGTAGTGTTCTAAGCTACTGTATAGATCCGTATTCATCTATTCCATCCCCAATGGAGGCGCTTTTGCCATGGTCTGGGGTGTAAGTCGCCCTCATCTACACGCAGTTATTCGAATAATGGCTCGTTTATAGTGGGCTGTCTGTTTTATTTTCATTGCTGCAATTACCCTCGCCACGGCAGACCTAGCATCTGCGGCACCGACATCCGGGGGACTCTATTACTGGACTTTCATGTTCTCGTCTGAGAAATGGCGCTGCTTCTTATCCTGGATTGTGGGGTGTATGTCCTCAATCTTTATTCAACAACCTGCTTTTACAAGTTGAGATAGATTCCAACACCATCAGTAATGTGGCTAGTGTTGCGGGTGTTAACTGGGCATGTGCTGTACAAATCATGGCGGCAGTCAGTATCGGGTCCGATCTCGCTTTCCAGGCGACTATATCTCAAACCTTGTGAGTTATTACCCGCCGACCGACCATCATCCGATGGAGTTGACAAGCCCATACAGTGGTTTATATTGCGCACTTCTGCTTGGTCAGAGTCTGATATGCAGCTTCAACCCGAGATTCATGGCTAGATTGCAAACGCTATTCATAATAATAAATGTCCTGTTAGTCTCTTCCCATCTTCCTACTCGTCTACTGAACAATTCCTACGTTACAGCTTGTTCTGCGTTATTGTAATAGGCCTTCCAGTAGCGACTCCTAAGGCATTCAGAAATGACGCAAAATTCGCCCTTGAGGACTTCACTAATGGTAAGTTTTCATGCAGGAAATCTTCGTTGGCTCATGACGTTGACTAGTATCCGGATGGCCCAACGGATTCGCATTCATCCTCAGCTTTTTAACCCCCCTATGGAGTGTCGGTGGGTCCCATTCCTTGCAAATACATTCCTCGCTGATACACTATAGGATGCTATGATGCTCCCGTCCATATGAGCGAGGAAGCCACTAATGCCAGCATAGCCGTTCCAATGGCTATCATTTTCTCCATCTTCTCTGCTTCCATCCTTGGTTGGGGTAAGTTTCCCTACCGTTATATCGCCACATTGCCTTGGCAACTAACTTTCTTTGCAAAGCCATGAACATTTCGCTAGTCTTCTGTATGGGCCGAAATTACCAAACCATTATTGATAGCCCCGTCGGCCAGCCCATGGCCACAGTAGGTGTTCAACGGGTCCTATATGGGACGGATAGTTAACCGCTGATTAGATATTGTTCAATTCCTTCGGAAAAACTGGCACTCTCGTCGTGTGGTCATTCATTATCTTGACGCAGTAAATATCTCAACTCCATGTATTATCTTCTTCACTGATGCCGAACTCCAGATTTGCCATTAGTATAAATCAAGTATGTGCAAGAAAGTATGGTCACACTTGGTACTCACACTGACCCAGACGTAGATGCTGACAGCCTCGAGGCAGGTAGTGAATTTTTAACCTTCTGCCACGCTCACTCGGACACTGACCATTAATATCAAGATCTTTGCTCTCTCTCGAGACGGTGGTCTCCCTCTCTCCCGATGGGTGTACTTTGTCGATCCTCGAACTAGAATCCCAACCCACGCCATCTGGTTTGGAGCATGCTGGTCGCTCCTGCTCGGATGTCTTGCATTCGCTGGTGATAATGCCATTGGGGCGATTTTCTCACTTGGAGTAACTGGACAATTCGTGTCATTTTGCATCCCTATGTCAGCGAGGTTTCTTGGAGGTAAGGCAATCAAGCCAGGTCCTTTCCGGCTAGGTCGTTTGGTCAGTCATTCCTTCTCAACTCGTCAGATGTGGTTAACGGAATTCTAGAGTCTCCCGATTACTGCGGTTGCCGTCACCTTTATGACCTTCATGACTATAGTGTTCATGTTTCCTCTTACTCCATCTCCGGGAGTAGGTAACATGAACTATACAGTCGCAGTACAAGGCCGGTTTCTTTTATTAAGCTTCTGATTCAGTACATTAAGACGGACTTTGCAGGTGGTGTTCTGATACTTGCCACCATCTATTTTTACTTTCCGAAATATGGCGGGATCTATTGGTTCATAGGACCGATATCCACGGTCGAAGCACCTGCGGTACAGGTCAAGAATGATGCAGCTGAAAAGGAGTAACATGCCCATGGTCGCGGTCTGGTCCGGCACTGGGTAGCCCATGCGGATCGTTGTTCGTGGATCAATGGTGGTGTATTCATAAATTGTTAAAGACTAGGACGGACTCAAGGATTGATTTAGAGACTCAGGTGTGTTGCAGCTAATATAAGCCGGGATTATTCGCTGCCTGAACTTCGCCTTTTTCGTTATGGGTAAACAAGTCGGTGAATCGTGAATCGTGATATATCAAAACCAAATAAGTACTGAAAACTTACTAGCATTGTCCCTGGATTTTTTCCGGCTGTGTAGTTGTAGAAGAGGCCGGCGAGACTGGCGTGGATAAAATACCGAGTATAAACATTGTCGGTATATATGGAGGAAGGCAATGTCGGCGAGCGAAACCTTGAAATCTTAGGTGGCAGTGCTAAGCGGCATCGACTTCGGCATCAACGGAGACAATCTCAATCGAAGACCAAAACCACTACTGCGCCTTGGTAGCTAACGAGCATTTTTACGAACCAATGAACGACTCATTGCTCTTCTGCATGGTCGCGATTACCAAAATATTGCTGATAGTCCCTTCGGCCGACCTATGGCCACTATATGTGCAGTCGTATCCGAGTCGAACGAACCTGCTGATAGGTACAAATCTTTCGGAAGGACGGGAACTATGATCGTATGGTAATTCATCATCTTGGCAAGTAAGTGTATGCCCCCCCGTGGCGTCAAGAAAGATAACTATACGGAAACACTTTCGCTTTCGATGGGTGTGGACAACGACGAGGGATCACTCGCCACCCTCGGATATAAACAAGGTACCTCACTCTACCTTCATTCATTCGTAGGCTAACTGATCCCCGATCCCCTTCTCTAATCCAGAGCTCAAGAGACAATTCAAACCGCTGGAGATTTTTGGGGTCGCTTTCAGCATTATCATAATGGGGTTGCACCTGCGTTTTCGTAAGTTCTGCCTATAGAGTCCAAGCTATCTCGATTCTCATTCACCGTCTAGATCTGTACTTATCTACTCCCTCCCTAATGGAGGCGCGTTTGCAATGGTCTGGGGTGTAAGGAACACATTCTTCTCCTGGGAGTATCGGAATAATGAACGCTTCGCTCCTAGTGGACTGTATGTTCTATCTTCATTGCTGCAATTGCTCTCGCTATGGGAGACCTAGCATCGGCGGCACCAACATCAGGTGGACCATATTACTGGACGTTTATGTTTTCGTCGAAGAAATGGCGATGTTTTCTATGTTGGACCGTAGGGTGTATGGCTTAAATCGTCACCGCCTTCCACTGGCACTAAATTGACGTAGATTCCAATACTATCAGTACTGTGGCTAGTGTGGCGAGCACTGACTGGGGATGTGCTTTACAAATCATGGCGGCGGTCAGCATCGGATCCGATCTGACATTTGAAGCGACCATCCCCCAATCATTGTGCGTTTTCTCGTATTCACTGACTTATGGTTGACGAATCCGTACAGCGGTTTATATTGCGCGCTTCTCCTCTGTCATGCTCTAATATGTAGCACCAATCCTTAATATATGGCGAGATTTCAAATATTCTTCTTGATACTCAATATCCTGTACGTTTCTTTACATTTTCAGGTATTTTGGCTCAACGGACTGTTACTCCAGTCTGTGCTTCGCGATTATCGTTGGCCTTCCAGCAGCGACTCCCAATGAATTTAGAAACGACGCAAAATCAGCATTCGAGGACTTCACCAACGGTTGGTTTCACGTAGGGAATCTTCATTGGCTCATGATGTTAACTAGTATCCAGATGGACGAACGGATTCGCATTCATCCTCAGCTTTCTAACCCCTTTATGGAGTGTTGGTGGGTCCTGATTATTGTGTAAATTCTTTCTTAGTTAATATACATAGGATGCTTTGATGCTCCTGTCCATATGAGTGAAGAAGCCACCAATGCCAGCGTAGCCGTTCCGATGGCTATCATTTTCTCCATCCTCGGCCGGGGTGGGTTTCTCTACCACTATATCACTGACCTACGTTGACAGCTAACGAGCGTTTTTACGAAGCCATGAACATCTCATTAGTCTTCTGCATGGGTCAGGATTATCAGAGTATCATTGATAGTCCCATCGGCCAACCTATGGCCACTGTGCGTAACCAATAGTCCTATTCATGTATCGCACGTATGACGAACGAATCTACTGATAGATATTTTTTAATTCCTTCGGAAGGACTGGAACTCTGATTGTGTGGTCGTTCATCATCTTGGCACAGTAAGTTTCTCAAGTCCATAAAACCTTACGTTCTTATCTGATGCCAACAATTAGGTTTGCCATTGGTGCAGGTAGCGTAAGTCCCCCGATGGCGTCACGCAGCGTCAGAACTAATTGGTAGACAGTTGACCGCATGTTCTCGGCAGGTAGCTTGAAATGTCTCCCTTCTTCCCGCGCCGCTCGCATTGATGTCCAAGACTTCAGATTTTTGCGTTCTCCCGAGATGGAGGCTTTCCACCGTCTCGGTGGATATACTACGTCAATCCTCAAACTCGGATCCCATCTCACGCTGTGTGGTTTGGGGCGTGTCTGGCCTTCCTACTTGGGATTCTTGCCTTTGCTGGTGAGAACGCTATCGGGGCAGTCTTTTCGCTGTTCATTACTGGACAATACGTGGCATACTCCATCCCAATGGCAGCGAGGTTTCTTGGCGGACAAACAGTGAAGCCAGGTCCTTTCCGGTTAGGTCTTTTGGTCAGTCCTTTTATCGGTTCGAAGGTGATTGATGTAACTCCTGTAACCCTAGAGTCTACCAGTTGCTGCGGTTGCTGTCATTTGGATGATCTTCATGACTGTTTTGTTCATGTTTCCCCTTACGCCCTCTCCCGGGGTAGGCAACATGAACTACACAGTCGCAGTACAAGATCAGTTTCTTTCAATGAGTGAGTCGGCGGCTGACGCAGGGCTTGCAGGTGGCGTTCTGGTGCTTTCTGCCGTCTACTTTTATTGTCCTAGATATGGCGGGATGTATTGGCTCAAGGGACCGGTCTCAACGGTCGAGGCACCTGCGGTACAGGTCAAAGACGGCGAAGACGAAAAAGATTAATATTGGGCCTCGACCTCGGGGCCCCGTTGACCTCGTATAAGAGGCAGTTCATTATTCCTGCACAACGTTTCTATGGGCATATTGCTATTGCTTTACGAGTGACTAACACATGGATACGGAGATTCATTGAAAGCCTCAAGTGTGCCTGGCAGCGGATAGAGACCAAGAAGAACGTGGGTGGAAGCCAACAGGTTGTCAAGATGGAATGCAATTTACCTATCATGTCCTTGATGTCGAAACGGAGAAGCAGCGGGGAACTACCGTTCCCGGGGTCAGGTATGTCGCCAAGTATTCTGACCTATGGTACCTAGTCCTCAGAAAATACCCCGATATCTGATCAGCCAGCTCTCGAAGCTAAGGATGGATAACATGACCTTGAACAATCACGGGAGAAGTCGAAGTGTAACAGATAAGGCTCGTCAGAAGTGGGTCGGACTAACAGTTAAGATTCCGGAAGGTGATATGCATACCTTTAACCGGATGAAGTATCCCAGGCGAAGAATCATCGCACTTAATTCTTTACCTGAAATCACACAGTCCGTATTCCAGATTTCGGGCCTGGCCGGCCTCAGATTTCAACGCGACCAATCACATATTTTGTTCTATACTCCCGGGCCTAGCGAATCAGCGCCATCAATATCGGGCCTGTGGCACTGACTCTTCGCTCCCAGTTATGGTTCTATCCCCTCATAATGCTAGACCTTGAGCTCCCTATATATGGCTGAGGACTTGTGACTCCGGAATCTCTTCGCTGTCATGCTCCAGGAGAAAGGTAACAACACAGAGACACTTTCCCTTTCGACAGTAGACAATGATGAGAGACTTCTCATTAGTCTTGGATATAAACAAGGTAGACTATTCTTGATTCTTGAAATATGCTAATCAGGCTTACACTATTCTCTAATTAGAGCTCAAGAGACACTTCACACCGCTGGAGATTTTTGGTTTTGCTTTCAGTCTTATTGGGATCGTACCATCTTTCGCGTCAGTGAGGGTTATCTAGGGATACCAGGCAATATTCTAATTCACTGTACAGATCCGTATTCATATATTCCATCCCCAATGGAGGCGCCTTCGCGATGGTCTGGGGTGTAAGTCATTCTCATCTACACGCAATTACTCGAATAACGGCCCACTTGTAGTGGGCTGTCTGTTCTATCTTCATTGCTGCGATTACCCTCGCCACAGCAGACCTAGCGTCTGCGGCACCGACATCCGGCGGACTCTATTACTGGACCTTTATGTTCTCGTCGGAGAAATGGCGCTGCTTCCTATGTTGGATCGTAGGATGTACGTTATCAAATTTTTATTCGACAACCTGCGTTCATAAGTTGATATAGATTCCAACACCATCAGTAATGTGGCTAGCGTTGCGGGTGTCAACTGGGCATGTGCTATACAAATCATGGCGGCAGCCAGTATCGGGTCCGATCTCTCTTTTCAGGCGACTATCCCTCAAACGTTGTGAGTTATTACCCACCGTCCGATCACCATCAGATGTAGTTGACAAGCCCATACAGTGGTTTATATTGCGCACTGATGTTAATTCAGAGTCTGATATGCAGCTTCAACCCGAGTATCATGGCTAGATTGCAAACGCTATTTATCATAGTAAATCTCCTGTTAGTCCCATTTCATCCTCCTACTCGCCTACTAAAACACCCCTACATTACAGCTTGTTCTGTGTACTTTTAATAGGCCTTCCAGTAGCGACTCCCAAGGAGTTCAGAAACGACGCAAAATTTGCCCTCGAGGACTTCACTAATGGTCAGTTTTCACTCAGTAAATCTTCATTGGCTCATGATGTTAACTAGTATCCGGATGGCCTGATGGATTTGCGTTAATCTTCAGCTTTTTAACCCCCTTATGGAGTGTCGGTAGGTCCTATCTCTTGTGCAAATGCCTTCTTAGCTGATACATCATAGGATGCTATGATGCTCCTGTCCATATGAGCGAGGAAGCCACTAATGCCAGCATAGCCGTTCCAATGGCTATCATTCTCTCAATCTTCTCCGTTTCCGTCCTTGGTTGGGGTAAGTTCCCCTACCGTTATGTCGCCACCTTGCCTTGACAACTAACATGCTTTCGTTTCAAAGCCATGAACATCTCACTAGTCTTCTGTATGGGTCAAAATTACCAATCTATTATTGATAGCCCCGTCGGCCAGCCCATAGCTACGGTAGGTATCCAACGCCGGGATGCTATATAGGACGGATAGTTAACCGGTAATTAGATATTGTTCAATTCCTTCGGAAAAACTGGCACTCTTGTCGTGTGGTCATTCGTCATCTTGACACAGTGAATATCTCAACTCCATGTGTTCTCTTCTTATCTGATGCCGACCTCCAGATTCGCCATCAGTTTAAATCAAGTACGTGCACGCAGAAAGTATGGTCACACCTGGTACTCACACTGACCCGGACATAGCTGCTGACAGCCTCGAGGCAGGTAGTGAAATTTTAACCTTCTGTCACGCTCACTCGCACTGACCATTAATATCAAGATCTTTGCGCTCTCTCGAGACGGTGGTCTCCCTCTCTCCCGATGGGTATACTTTGTTGATCCTCGAACCAGGATCCCAACCCACGCCGTCTGGTTTGGAGCATGCTGGTCGCTCCTGCTCGGATGTCTTGCATTCGCTGGTGATAATGCCATTGGGGCGATTTTCTCACTTGGAGTAACTGGACAATTCGTGTCATTTTGCATCCCTATGTCAGCGAGGTTTCTTGGAGGCAAGGCAATCAAGCCAGGTCCTTTCCGGCTAGGCCGCTTGGTCAGTGATTCCTTCTCACTCGTTAAATGCTGTTAACGGAACTCTAGAGTCTTCCGATTACTGCGATTGCCGTCGCCTTTATGACTTTCATGACTGTGGTGTTTATGTTTCCTCTTACTCCTTCTCCAGGGGTAGGCAACATGAATTATACGGTCGTAGTACAAGGCCGGTTCTTTTATTAAGCCTCTCATTCAATATGTTAAGACAGACTTTGCAGGTGGTGTTCTGATACTTGCCACCATCTATTTTTATTTGCCGAAATATGGCGGGATCAATTGGTTCACAGGACCGATATCCACGGTCGAAGTACCTGCGGTACAGGTCAAGAATGATGCAGCTGAAAATGAGTAACATGCCAATGAACACGATCTGGCCCGGCACCGGGTAGACCAGATAGATGGTGTATTCATAAATCGTTAGTCTAAGACGGATATAGATTGATTTAGAGACTCGAGCATGTCGCAGCTAATGTAAGCTGGGATTACTAGTTGCCTGAACTTCGCCTTTTTCATTATGGGTAAACAAGTTAGTGAATCGTGATAAGTACGTTGTAGACTTATTCCGGATTCCGAACCAAAGACTGAATGAAAACTCAATAGCATTCTCCCTGGGTTTGTTTTCGGCTGCGTAGTTGTAGAAGAGGCCGTTGAGACTGATGCGGAGAAAACACCGAGTATAAACATTGTTGACGTGGAGGAGAGCGTCAGGCGTCTTAAAATCTTAGGTGGCAGTGCAAAGCGGCATCGACTTCGGCATGAACGGAGAGTCCAAATACGGTGCCTTGGCAGCTAAGGAGCATTTTAACGAACCCATGTTCCTCTCATTACTCTTCTGCATGGTCCGCAATAAATCACTGATAGCCCCATTGACCAACCTATAGTCAATATGTGCAGCACATGGCTAGCATTGTTGATTACGCACGTCGTCGGAACCTGTTTGTAGATACCTTTCAATTCCTTCGGAAGGACGGGGACTCTGATCGTATGGTCATTCGTCATCTTGGAATAGTAAGTGTTTGGAGGAAAACCTTATCTGATCCTAACAATCTTAGGTTCGCTACGGGGGCAGGTATCTGGTAGCGTAAGTCCCGATGGTGTCACGCGGCGTCAGGACTTGATATAGAGTTGACCGCATGTTCTGGACAGATAACTCAAAATGCTTTGCTTCTCCCCGTCCTGCTCGCACTGATGCTGGAGAGCTACAGTTTTTTTGCGTTCTCCCGAGATGGAGGCTTTCTACTGTCGCAATGGGTATACTACGTCCGCTTCAATCCTCAAACTCGGACGTCGCCCAGACACATGACTGTTGTTACCTCAGAAAATGTTCAGCTCACTCTGCTAGCTCTGGAATTCTGCAGTCAAGATAGATAACACGACTCTGCACCATTGCAGGAAGTCCAAATGGAACAGAAAGGCAAGAACGTCGGAATTGGGTCACACTGGCGTTTGAGAACCCGGGAGGCATTGCGCATACCATACATCCGGCGAATTACAGATATGAAGAAGAACCATCGTACGTGATTACTTACCTAAAATCATAGATAATTCTAGCGCATTCACACGGTCTCCAGATTTTAACGCAACCAATCACATATTTTGTCCTATAACAAAAATCGCAGCGCTAGCGAATCAGCACCATTGATATCAGACTTGTGGCACCGGCCCTTTGGCCCCCAGTGATCATGCTTCGATTATCTCATAAGGCTGGGTCTTGAGCTTCCTATAAATGTCACAGGACCGGTTTGTCGACCGCGGAGTCCCATTCCTGCCATGCTACAAGAAAAAGATAGCAACACAGAGACACTCTCCCTTTCGACGGTGGACAATGACGAGGGCCTTCTCACTCGCCTTGGATATAAACAAGGTAGACCATTCTGGATTGACGTGCTAACCAGGCTTACATTATTCTCTGATCAGAGCTCAAGAGACACTTCACACCGCTAGAGATTTCTGGATTTGCTTTCAGTATCATTGGGATCGTACCTTCTTTCACGTCAGTGGCTTTTATCTAGGGGAATCAGATGGTATTCTCATTCACTTTAAACAGGTCCGTGCTAATCTACGGCATCCCCAATGGAGGCGCCTTTGCGATGGTCTGGGGTGTAAGTTCCCCTCATTTACACTGGCTCGTAATAGGTAGAATAACTGTTTGCTTATAGTGGACTGTATGTTCAATCTTCATTGCTGCAATTGCCCTCGCCTTGGCAGACATAGCGTCTGCGGCACCGACATCCGGCGGGCTCTATTACTGGACCTTCATGTTCTCGTCGGAGAGATGGCGCCGTTTCTTATGTTGGATTGTAGGATGTATGTCCTCGGCCTTATATTCGATGGTCTGCGTTGACTCGAGATAGATTCCAACACCATCAGTAATGTGGCTGGAAATGCTAGTGTTAATTGGGCATGTGCTGTACAAATCATGGCTGCAGTTAGCATCGGGTCCGATCTCGCTTTCCAGGCGACTATCCCTCAAACGTTGTGAGTTACTACCCGTTACCCGATCATCATCCGACGGAGTTGACAAGCTCATACAGTGGTTTATATTGCGGACTTACGCTTTGTCACTGTCTGATATGCAGCCTCAATTTGAGCTTTATGGCTAGATTGCAAACACTCTTCGTAATTATGAATCTTCTGTCAGTTTCTTTCCATCTTCCAACTCACTTACTGATAATCCCCATATTACAGCTTGTTCTGTGTAATTATCATAGGCATTCCAGCAGCAACTCCGAAGGAATTCAGAAACGACGCAAAATTTGCCTTCGAAGACTTCAATAACGGTCGGTTTTCAGACAGGGAATCTTCATTAGCTCATGATGTTGACTAGTATCCGGATGGCCCAACGGGTTTGCGTTCATCCTCAGCTTTTTATTTCCCTTATGGGGCGTTGGTGGGTCTGTTTCTTGTGCGAATACATTCTTCGCTGATATTACTATAGGAGGCTATGATGCTGCCGTCCATATGAGTGAGGAAGCCACTAATGCGAGTATAGCCGTCCCGATAGCCATCGTCCTCTCCACCCTCTCTGCTACCGTCCTCGGTTGGGGTTCGTTTCCCTCCCATTATACCATCGTCGTGTCTTGACCGCTAACGAGACTTCGTCACGAAGCCATGAACATCTCGTTAGTCTTCTGCATGGGCCGGGATTACCAAACCATCATTGATAGTCCTATTGGTCAACCCATGGCGACGGTGGGTATTCAACAGGTCCTGTTATAAATAAGACGGATAGTTAACCGGTGATTAGATTTTGTTCAATTCCTTTGGAAAAACTGGCACTCTCGTCGTGTGGTCATTCGTCATCTTAACACAGTAAATATCTCAACTCCGTGTGTTCTCTTCTTATCTGATGCCGACTCCAAGATTCGCCATCAGTACAAATCAAGTACGTGCGCGCAGTACGTATGGTCCCCCTGGGCACTCACGTTGACTTAACATAGATGATGACAAGCTCTCGGCAGGTAGTGAAATTTTTACCATTTGTCACGTTCATTCGTGCTGACTGCTGATATCAAGATCTTTGCCTTCTCTCGAGACGGTGGTCTCCCTCTCTCCCGATGGGTATACTACGTCGATCCTCAAACTAGGATTCCAACCCATGCCATCTGGTTTGGAACATGTTGGTCCATCATACTCGGATGTCTTGCATTCGCTGGTAACAATGCCATTGGGGCGGTCTTCTCACTCGGAGTGACTGGACAATATGTGTCATTTTGTATCCCGATGTCAGCGAGGTTTCTTGGCGGCAAGACGATCAAGCCAGGTCCTTTCAGGCTAGGTAGTTTGGTCAGTCATTCCAATATCACTCCTTGAACTCAGTTAACGGAACTCTAGAGCCTCCCGATTACTGCGATTGCCGTCACCTGGATGACTTTTATGACTGTCGTGTTCATGTTCCCTCTTACTCCATCTCCGGGAGTAGGTAACATGAACTATACAGTCGCAGTACAAGGCCGGTTTCTTTTATTAAGCTTCTGATTCAGTACATTAAAGCAGACTTTGCAGGCGGTGTTCTGGTACTTGCCACCATCTATTTTTACTTTCCGAAATATGGCGGGATCAATTGGTTCACAGGGCCGGTATCAACGGTTGAACAGCCTGCGGTACAGGTCAAGATTGATATAATTGAAAAAGAGTAAGATGCCAGTGGATTGAAAAGTGCTGTTGGGAGCCTCGAGCCACGTAAATTGTAATGGAGTTTTTACGGGAGAGTTCGTAATCGCTTAAAACCCTTCGTAGTCATAATAGCGGCTACACTTGTTAATCTTGAATCGAAGAGACTGTCGTTACGATATGCAGAAGGCACGACAAAGTTCCGAGCGTACTTTTGAGACGGGTGCTAAGCGGCATTGACTTCGGCATGAGCGGATCCAATCTTATCGACGGCCAAATAAGATCTAATCAATTCCTTTTTTTCTTCTTCTACCATGGCCGTTCATCTCACATCTACCCTTCCAAGCTTCTCTACACCCAAAGAGCACGCAACTATTGTCTCATCCACCCCCCAGAACTTCTCTGATATCCTCCCTGTGCTCCGGCACCAGCAGAAAGAGGTGCAAGTCCGGTTTGAGGCCCCCTTGGAGGACAAAGCAGAGTGGCGGCACGGCACACTCTACGTGATCGATTCCATATTGGCATTTGTCGAGGATGGGGAAAATGCCCAGGGCTGGCAGATCGAGTACCCTGCTATCACTCTGCATGCGATATCAAAAGCAGAGGGTGGGATTTATTGCCAGCTGAATGATAAATTCGGCCTCATCGGGGCGGAGGAGGAAGACGGGGAAGGAGATGATGCGATGCGAGAGCTCACGATCGTTCCGAAGGATAGCGGATCATGTACGTCCACTTGTCATGTTTACTGACTGGTGTCTTACTTTTCTTAGTGGATGCGATTTTCGAAGCGCTGTCCCTCTGCGCCTCGCTGCATCCCGATGAGCCATCGCCCTCCGACGATGAAGACGACGAGGCCTTTGTCGATGCCGATGAATTCGAAGTCTTTGATGGGACAGAGGAGCAGGAGCTCAGCGAGGTCGGGAGGGTGAGGAGTGATTTTATCAATGATTCTCGTTATCAGCCATATTGATCCATTTTCACACCATTTTTCTCCATTTGACTTGGAGCGTAGGCGGCTCTCGAGCACCTAGAGTCGATTATCGACCGTAGCGACGAACAGACGAAGGCTGTAGCGGAATCAGGTGCTGAGCAAAAAGATACCAAGGCCTTGTAGTTTCAAAAACTGTATCACTATTCTATATCACAAAGTCTGCGAAATTCATGACAAGAACTTGACATTAAATGTAGCAGCCGGGAAAGAAATTCTAATTTACAGTCAAAATTACGCGCTGCGTCACGCTATCACATGATGATGTCACGTTCAATGGGACGCGAAACTACGCGAAATTAACGAGGAAGCTGGTCTAAGTGGCTTGGTATAATGCGCTCCATGGTAGGTAAGACCTCAGGCTATCAGCATAGATCTATGGATCCTGCGGCTTAGGACCTTCATCCACTGAAGCATATGTCAGTGAAGTTGCGACAACAAGGCAATGGATCCCTACCCCATTCAATCCTCACCCGCTCCCCTAGCCCTTTGAGCACCCTCTTGAATGACAGCTCCGACTTCTCCATGGTCTTCTTCCCAAAATTATATTGCATGGATATGACTATCACAAATTTCTTCAGATTGGGGTACACCCGCAAAACGACTTCGGCGAACAAGTTCCATTTGAAAGGAAAGCTTTGCTTTAAGATATCGGTCAGTTCTTGGGGTTCGTCAGCGAAGACATGAATGCTGAGTGATGTCAATCCTGGGGCAGCAGGGAATAGCTGCAGCGCAGCTGCGCACCAGGTCAGCTGAAAGAGCGGCTGAGGAGATGCTCCCAAACTGATCACGGCAAACTTGAGTGACCGAAGGGATGGGAATTCTCTTTTCTTGAAAGGAGGGAGCTTTGTCCAGCCGAATTTGCCAAAGTCTATGAGTGGAAAGGAGAATGGTATCGCGAATCAATGACTTACTATGGCCAGGCGAAGGAGGCTGGAGGGACATGTCTTCCAAAGAATCGGCCGCCATGTCTAGAAGACGAATGAAAGTCTTGGGAGAAAAGGGCATGTCGAATTCATAAGATATATGCTGAAGCCTAGTAGGACGCGATATTTCAAAGACCTCATCCACGAGCCAATCGGCGGACATCCTGCAATCTTGAAGGGATAAGATCCGTAGGTCCGTCATGTCTCCCGTGAAAGCCCCCGTGTTCGGAGAAACACTTTCAATATCAATGGAAGTTGTTGTGAAGGACTGGATATGTTTGAACATGCTGAGAAACTGCTTGGCTTCAACGGTGCTAGGAAACATGCCCTGGAACTCGAGCTCGGTGACTGCTGGGAAGGTAGAGAGGAACCGTTTCGTTTGAGAAGTCCAGCGAATGGGATCGGTCATCATGTTAGACCACAAGAACTTGGTTGCTCGCGGCATGAGAGGAAGGCGAACATTAGGAGGTGGGGCCTGGTGTTCGTGTTCCTGCACGAGAAATTCGAGCATGATATCAGTCTTGTTGTTCTCCCCAGGATATTTCGCCTTCAGATCCTGAATTCTCTTCTCCCTGAAACGGCCTCCGGGTTCGAAGTTGACCTTTTGGACATAGAGAGGGACGTGTGCCATTGACGCGCCGATGTCGCGCCAGCGGGTGAAATCTTTTTCCAGGGAAAAATCGGCCACTGAGAAGAGGTGGCGAATGGATGCGGTGCGCCAGGCTTTGGAAACTCGCGACGAGACGCGCAAAGAGGCCATATCGTCGCGAATATTTTCAATAATCTCTTCCACCAACTCGAAGGGGAGGTCATCACCGTTGGCTACAAGTCGGTCAGTGATGGCCCTTCCAGAAATATGGATTACGTGCCGTTCTGCGCCGCCATCGGAATTTCGTGATGGAGGCAAGGTGGCGGTCAAAACCAGAGTTCCAATTTTTGCACAGCCACTGCGGCCGTACTTTGTCACCACCAACCGCCATGACATCTCCAACAACCTCCGAATTCCCTTCCTCTCCTCCCAAGCGAACCAAAATCGTGCTGTTGGGCGACCAAAGTGTCGGCAAGACCAGCCTTATTACTCGGTACGTCGTGAAGCTCAGTTCTAGGCTGCACCCGGACACTGAGACACGGTCAGATTTATGTACGACACCTTTGACAACACGTACCAGGCCACAATTGGTATCGATTTCCTCAGCAAAACTATGTATCTTGAAGACCGGACAGTAAGGCTGCAGCTGTGGGACACGGCTGGACAGGTGCGAACGCGTCGTCGAGACTGAGTGTCCAGCTAACATTCACGACAGGAACGCTTCCGTTCTTTGATACCATCATATATTCGTGATTCCTCTGTGGCTATCATCGTCTTTGATATAACAAGTACGTCGCAATGGTCCAACGGCTTCGACGCACTTATAAAAATAGGTTAATAGACCGATCATCTTTTCTATCGACGACAAAATGGATAGAGGACGTACGCTCAGAACGAAGCAAAGAAGTGATAGTCGTGTTGGTGGGAAACAAGGCAGATCTATCAGACAAACGGTATGTCCCAAACAATGCTCGCGTTCTTCATCTAACTTTTGCCAGGGAAGTAACGAGTGAAGAGGCCACGGCGAAGGCAACCGAGCTTGACGTGTTATTCATGGAGACATCCGCTAAAGCAGGCCACAATGTAAAAAGTCTGTTCAAAAAGATAGCCATGTCGCTTCCCGGTAAGGAGAAGGAAGAGAAGCCGGAGGCTAACACAAGTAAGTTCTGGTCTCATTTGTTTGATAGGTTCGTCCCGCTTATTGTACATGCACAGAAATTGAGATTAAGACACCAGTCGCAGACCAAAACCCGGAGGGATCGCAATGTGGCTGCTGAGCGACCTTCCATATTTTACGGCCTGTCAACGGTAGGCCCAAGTCAACCGGTTTTTTGCATCTAGACATGTATAGATCTACTAATAGCAAAACTATTTTTGCTTCTTCCGTCATGGTTCCGAGAAGGCGCATCAAATTCTTCCACAATGCTCAAAAATAACAAAGCGAAACCTCTTAATATCCACTACAAGTTCAGCCACCTTCGGCGACAGACCAAGTATAGCGTCGGAAGCTCGGCCCGGCGCCATCGTGGCACGGTCTCGTTGTTCGCTCATTGGGATTACGCTCAAGACTTGCTTCACGACTTCGCAGCTTTGACATTACTTTCAGAAGGCTATCTGGACGCGCTTCTTCTTAGCTGTCCTAATAAATCCCCGTATTGCCACGGTAAACTTCCGCTCTGAAGACGTATCTAGACATGGCTGTCTCATACCGTGGTCTATTGCGCACCCTTGGGGTAATCCAACGCTGTTTTACTCAACAAAATACTCCGTACAAGAAACATTGCCCATTAGTTGCGAAATCGGAGCTTTCGTCAGGCAATCACCGATTCCGTACAGGAGCGAATCCTCTATTCAAGTCTGCTCATCTCGTTCAGCCTATGGTTAGGCAAGTCATGCGTCCTTCCTGCACGTACATAGTGACGTCCCGATAGTTGTGCTTTGCGGAAGCCTGAACTTTCCCCACTGCCGAGATCGCCGCTCCTGCGCCATCCGTTACGGCCAGCGCTGTTGTTTTGCCCCAAGATCTCGAAGCCCGCCAAGGTCTCCTCATAGACCATTAATAGCGGTATTCCTGAGTCTAACTTTTCTCTGTAAATGCCGGTGTCACTGATGGATAATCATGGATTGATATTCCAGTGATGGACATTGAAGGGCCGCGAGCCTATTTAAGGCCGTGATATGCACGATGAAGATGCTTTGATGCTTTTAATTTTCACGCAGTTTACCTCCATCATCGTCATCATATTTCCATGATACGGCGAATAACCACAGAAATACCTCATTGGCAATGGTAACGCGCAGGTGCGTCCGCTTTTGGCAATCAACGCAGCTTTACCGCGAACCATGACACCATGCGTTTTTTATTTTCGCCAGGCGAACATCCTTTATCCTGTCGTATATCCCGACTCGGGAGTGACAGCTTTTCTTTTCAATGCTATACGAAGCGGCGGAGTTGGCAAGCCTGAGAACACCGTCGCTTATAGGCTGCCGCAGTGTCGTCCAGCTGACTCACCCAAGATTGACCTTCCTATGTACCCGTTTTAGCACGCGGCTAAAAGCATCATGTCTATCAGCACGGAAAAGTACAATTTACTTACGGATTTACACCTTCACTCAAAGCTCATACGAGTTTACTGAATGTTAACCATTAGATCAACACATGCTCTTGGGTTAAAGGACATTCTGGACCAGGGACGGCGGCAAGTGTCCCTTTGCAGCGCGCGAGAGGCCCGGCGCCCATTATCTCTGCAAACAGAACCGTTATCTCCACACTTCATGACCTGCTGGCCGCGGGGGAGGCAAGTGATACTCGTCCGGAGAGGTCCTCGTCAGCAATCATCACACATCAGGGATCGTGAGGGGGTCTGATTCTCCGAATGTGGTGTGGAAACCATCGTGAGTCGTTGGCTCATCACTTTCGGGATACTTTTGTTGGCATCACGATCTAGTGACCTGTCATGCCCCATGATTGTGTCGTAGGCCATACCGGATATGCTGAGACATACATAGTATATAACGCGTATCGGTCGGTCGTCCAAGGCCTATGGCTCTATAAGTGCTGTCCGCTTAGTCTCTATACGTGCTGCGCGCAACCTTTTTCCGACCTTCTTGCGTGCGGACTTTGTTTCGCGTTCTCCCACCGAAGGATATGCACCTTACCGCGTTTCTAGACTTGGATCACAGACCGCCGCCTTGATAAATGCAAATACACAGCATCTGTTTTCAACCAGGGCCCGTACAGGCACATACGTTGTGTGGCAACGAGCACGCACAGCAGCGTGCGCGATTCAGTTAGATTTCCAATACATTCATCAGATCAGCGCTTGGCAGCGGTCATTTAAAGAATTGTGCAATGGTCTTTGGACGCCCTTGAGATCTTTGTGCGCTTTTCTCTGCCCTCTGTTTTGTTCGTCCTCTCGACATCTGCCCCTGCGGCAGGATGTCCGCTTTGGATCCCCCTTTTGATTCTGGTGTACGGACCGGACTCATTATAATCGTTGTAATCGCGTGTCTGTCTGCGACAGCAGTGTCTTCGCTTTTGGCTTTTATCGGGGTAGGCTAGACAGTCATGCGTTATGTCTGCTTGATTGACCAGTGGTTTGCGCTCAGTATTCGGTTGTGACGATTAAGAAAGGCGCAATTCGAAAATGGCATGTCTCGACACACGTCCATTACTATTTTGTAAACCTCTTGGTTTGCGATCTCGTCCAAGCCATAGGTGTGCTCAGTTCCTTTTATCGTATGTCTGGGCTAAGAAGCTACGACAGGTTCTATAATGAACGCCAAATGGGTTGTTGAGTCCGTGCGTGGTCCTGGTTTTGGCGTGGAATCAACGATACTGAACCGACTCGTAGCGAGTGATAGAGGGACCTCTTTGTACCACCCAAGGTGAATCAAGATCCCGCCTGCTTCTCTTGCAGTGCTGAGTTATGTATCAGGAATTATAAAACAGATAGCGGATGTGGGAGTGGCCTTGTCGTATGTCATTTCAACATAATTGTTGCTGTTGTTGCTGTTCTCATCGTCTTTTTCATTAACAGGACATTGGTGCGCACCTGCTTCCATCCAGTGATAATCAAGGCTGATGAATATAGTCTATGGCTATTCACACTTGTTTGGTTCTAGTGTTCAGGTTTTATTTGCGCCCAGAACTTGCTCTTTTTGTCATAGCTGGGATCTGGATATTTATTATTTTAATTATTGGGATAAGCGCTGGGGTTCATCGTGGTGAAAACTATTATGGAAGTACCCAGTATTGTGCGTGCTTTTTTCCAGGTCTTCATCTGGGCCACGTTGATCTCGTTTCTTCAGGGTGTTGGATTGCCGACGATTTTGATACGGAGAGGATTGCGCTGGAGTATCTCTGGGTTTGGACCACCGCCGTCCTGAACGTCGTGTGCTACATTTTGATCGCATTGATGATCAGAGGTGTGGACCCTACCGTACATCTCGGGACTTCATATATTGATTGAATCTTTAGGCCTCATCGTTGTCAATGGGCATAAGATTAGCTTCAGGCACAGGTCGGCGCTTGTGGAGACATTCCATCGCGTCAATAATCCTACAGCCCGGCGGTCCAAGACTCTCGCAGTGCAGATGCTGTTGTGAGTATCCCCAAAATAGGTGTATGCTTCTCGTTGACACCATCCTTTAGTTACCCGGCTGTCTATATCGCCACAGTCACCCCCGTTTCAGTTGTCCGATGGCTTGAATTTGGAGGGACGTCAGTGCCATTTAGCGCCACCGCTTTTGCAAGCGTTTGCTTTTCGTGTTCTGGTCTATTCAACGTGATCCTTTTCTCTGTCACTCGACCAGGGATCGTACCGATTCGTGGTCTTACGAACTCTGACGAGCGGGACGGAGAGAGTCATGGAACGGTTATGAGCCCTATACATCCATCGAAGCCGCCCGTGTCTCCCCGAATACATGAGGCTCTTGAGGCTTACGAGTGGGCCCCAGATACTGGTCCTCGAAAAGGTAGTAATATCACCGACGATTCTCGTGATTTCGATTCTGTATTTCATGGTGTAAAGTAGTGCAATTTTTATCATCGATACCCAAACAACTACATAGAGGTAATATCTGGCACTTATAATTACGTCCAGGCGTTGTTATGAATACACAGCACTTGTATATTGGAATGATAATAGGGCCTATCTATCTTCTTGATGGCTTGTGGGTCATGTAAATACTCCAATCGGAGATAAATACCGACCCTGCGCAAAGAATAGCACGGTGGATGTTGGGAATAGGCGTAGTCAGAGTAGACGATTACGACGCGATTATGAGAACGATTATAAGAGCGATTATGAAGGCCGTAATCGTGGGAATAACCAGAATTGAGCATAATCGGAGAAGCGCCTCTGGAGTCGCTTTTACGATTACGGCGACGGTTATCCACATCGATTATGGATCCTCAGTCTTACACAATTTGCAGCAATCAAAAATGATAATTCTCTGACCACTCGTTGTATGGGAATTTGGAAAACACTAAAGGTGAATCCCAGTCCTCGCTATCATCCTCCCCAGACTTTGAATCTTCCATTGCTGAATTCCTGCGTCGCACATGTAGTCTGTCATGAGGCAGGTGTGGAAGTCGGCCTATCTCAGGGTGCCGTTTCCGCTGTCGTAGTCTTCGCTTTCGGCGTGTTCTGTGGAATGTGATGCAGTTGCTCATGAGTGCCCGTGCCCTGTCTGCGCCATGGAACTATGTTTCTGAGCTTGATGGTAGAAGAACGACGAAAATATATGCCATAAATTCAGAGACATGGTGTATAGGTGGGGGGATATAATCGTTAGGCATAACCGACATGGCAGAGCACACGGTCAGAGTCACGGCGATTATGATGGTGATTATGAGTCATAATCGAACCCATAATCGGACTCGCAATCGGACTCATAATCGTCCATAATCGCTTATTCTGACTGCTACTATTCAAGATGGGGCCAGATACGTGCCTGTAAGTTGTATCACCAGCGGGATGCCAAAGACATCTTGTGACCATCTGGCAGAAATTGAGTGGACAAAAATGAGCTATCTGAACCTCTCACGTTTTGAATATTCTGAATACACGAGGCATCATGTGCCAAAATGCATGCCGTCGCTTCTGGGGCTACGACAAACAGGGCATTTCCTGCTCATATCGATCTAGATCTCTGTCGCTAGCAATCAGGACTCGACCAAGGCTCTATGCGAGAAAAATAGTCCATGCCTAAGGAGGACATGGGGTGTCTACCCAGTCAGTATTTTGACAACATCCGAGTCGCCTCGTCACGAACTGAATAGGGAGCTTTTCGTAGTCGGATAGCTCGTATTACTTGCTGTTTTCCGTCGAGTAATACTACTTCCATAAACGTCCGACGGTGAAATGACTTCGCGCGAGGAAACCGGCCCATCAGTGTGTGTTGTTGCTTGGATCACGAACTCTCTGGCAAGGGATGTACTTAGTAACCGCTAGTGAACATCCTGTTGGTGCTGGAGCTTGCCCAGAGGAGAGCATATCTATTCGGAGTTGAAGGTATCGAACAACCGGGATATTGTTCAAGGAAACGAGTAGACATGGAAGTTCGAGTTAAAGAGGCAAATTCTGTTAATATTATCTTGATAAGGACATCCATGTGGTTATCGAGATCGATCGATTGCTAGGAGCCTATTCTCCAACTGCATGAGTTTTGGACGCAGGTGTTTGTACGCTAAGACAGAATCGGAGATGAGCACTGCTGGACTTGGATTTTTGCGGGGAAGAGGAGAGGTTTGATGAATACCGGAGCCACGGAGAAGAGATAACATAGACTGACAGTATTATTATTGGGATGCCCATTCAATTGAGAAACATTTAAAACAGGCTCAGGACTACATACTGCTTACAGTCAGTATGTAGTTGAAAACTGGCGCTGAAGAATACACGCAGAAATCATGGATTGCAGAAGGGAACCGAGAAAGAAAGGCTTCCTTCATGGATTCTATGTGATCACAAGCACAGTTGTCTTGGATACGAATCAGTAACAGATGTGGAGCGAATGATACTTACAGCAGGTCTTTAACATAGAAGTCAAGCTATTTGCAGTCAAGTGAGAAAACAGTCGTTATTTTCAGGGCTGTGAACGCTGAGCGCTAAGCACCACGACAAATTTCGTGACAGTCAAATATAGTGTAATGGAACCTTGTCCAGAATAGTCCAGTCCTCAATCGGACCGTTGCATTCTGCGATCCAAATTTCGCTGGCTACAAATCCACCTATCCATTCTTCGGTAAGCTCCCCACAGTCGAGGCTTACACCCTCGCCCTCCTTCCGTGTCTTGTCTTCAATTGCACGATAGAAGGCTTCTCTCTCCCCCTGCTGTGCATCTTCGTCTGTAATGTAGCACAACGACAAATGTGGGTATTTCGGGGTCCTTGGTTCCACGCCAACCTTCTTATGTACGTGCGTGTGTATTTCCGCGAGCGCTGGCGTCAATTGCACAGCAATATATACGGATCGAAAGAAGTGCGTTCCGATATCGATTGATTTGAATTTTATGTCGAGAGACAGCCGTATACTGGCTATAGCATCTCTCAAGACAGAAATAGAAGTAGGGGAATCTGCAGGGAGAGATAGCAGGGTAATGTGTGGGTCGAATCTCGGATAGGACGAAGACGACGTAGTAGTAGTAGTAGTAGGCGGTACCGGGCGGACATTCATGATATGCTTCAGTTTAGCCGCACGTGTAGAAGATGGTACTATCCATAGTGTTATGCCTATGAGGTCTTCTTAGTAGGTGTACATCGGCGAGCCTAGATGATGGCGCACCCATCACTGGCCCTTGTGGTCGGCTTCGCGGTTATGAAAGAAGAGACCAGATGATCGGAAGTGATCGGCCGTACCGATGCCGCACAGTGCCGGGAAGCTCCGCTCCATTCAACGAAGTCTGTCACTTGTCTCCTCTGTAGTGCGCCGCAGACTTCTACGTATTTTACTTGCATTTGCACCTTCATATATGGTCCTTTCCAGCCGAAAAAGCGCTTTTCTTCTACTTCTGGACACGGGGCTTTTACAACTGTTGCGATTTGACCGGGAACATCGCTGATATTCAATTGCATCATGTTCGAAGTCCCCGTGCTTCCGTGGCCAACGTTCATCTATCTATTCATGTCTTAGGTTTGATAGAAGCAGTATCCCTCTGCAGCGAGTCTTATATTCTCCCCACATACCACCGATTTCTCAATTCTCAAATCCGAGCCATTGGCAACAGAAGGACTATTGTACATGGTGCGGTTCAATAGGTCGCCATAATTCAACTGCTTAACATCTCCACGATCATAGGTCGAATTACCCATCAATTTCGTTATCATTGGAGGCGGAATAGCAGGGCTAACAGCTGCGATAGCCTTGAGCTCTGTCGGCCATAAGGTCGTTGTTGTGGAGAGACGTAGTTCATTGGAACAAGAAGTGAGTACACATGAGTTGGTCTTGACATTGAGGTGCTGATAAAGAGAAAGGCAGATCATGGGATCCGAATGGCTCCAAATTTTTCGAAAATCCTTTATCATTGGGGTCTTGAACAAGAGGTAAAGAATATCGCGGCAACATCACGGGCTCTACAGCTGTACATCTGTGTGTTATTTTCTACTTGCCGTTCTATCATCACTGATTGTTATAACAGATGAGACAGGCGAATTGCTTGGAAAACATATCTGGGATGTTGAAGTCTTGGAAGAGACTAAGGGCGAATTTCTTACTGTGCATGTGCGTTCACTAAACAGATTCACTCTCGATCGGATCTGTCTGAGTATCACTACCTCTTAGTATTCCGCACTTCTACAGCTCCTCTACGATGTTGCTGTCAGTCGCGGGACAGAAATTCGTTTCAATACTGTAGCGACAAGCGTCGACCCCATAAATGGTCATGTAACCCTACATTCTGGCGAGGTCCTGCAGGGGGACGTGGTTGTGGGTGCGGACGGTCCATCCGGGATATCGCGCCGCGTGTTTCCGAGGAGCTCAGAGCCAAACAGCGGGATGTCGTTGTTCAGGTGCGTCTTCTTTGCTTGATGCATCCTCTATCTGATTGCTTCCAGCGCCACAATACATCGGAACATTATCAACGACCCAGACCTGGCCTACCTCTTTGATGAACCTGTAGTGTTGCGCGTTATCCAATTTTGCCAGTTATAACTCACTCCCTTCTTGGAACAGGTCGCAATGGCGAACTGGTGTGGCAATGGGTACCATTCTGTCACCTATCCAACAGTGAGCGTCGCATCTTCTCAGGGTTTTTCCATTTCACACATTATCCCAGGGAAAAGATGGCGCCTATTCTATGCTGTTGTATGGTCCAGCTGAAGAGCGGTCGCTGACTGCATGCCAAGATCTCCAAGATTTTGTTTCGACGGCGGATGAAAGGTAGGCTTCATATCATTACCGCCCAAGCCAGGCTTTAAATAAACAATGATAGGCTACATAAGCTGGCAAGAATGGCGACTTCATCCACGCACGTCCCAATCATTGACCGTCCGCTCCTTGACGAATGGGTAAGTGAGCGCTTAGTGGTAATCGGCGATGCGGCGCATCCTGTCTTGGTAATGCCCCTTCTACTCCGTATCACTTATTTCTCATCTGCGCTGTTAGCCCGGAGCAGTCCAGAGTTACGCTATGTGTGCCGAAGACGGCGCCATGCTTGGGAGACTGTTCTCTCATCTGAGCTCTAGTGATCAGATTCCTGTCTTTCTGGAAGCTTTCCAGGATCTACGTCATTCACGATGCAGTTCCGTCATGGATAGAGAGAAGGCACTACTTTCCTATTTCACACTTCCTCCTGGAGAGGCACAAATCATGCGGGATGAAAGCATGAGGGCGAAGAGGGATGCCGGGCTCAGTGTGCTTTCGGCCGCGGACGCTCTTAACATTGAAGAAAATGAATGGTGGCTGGAGATCAAGCACATGCTCTCGTATGATGCGGAAGATGACGCCGATAACTGGTGGGTGCTGTGGGGGATCCTGAGATTAAGAGCAAGTGGTGTTGCATTGGGCGGCGGGTTGGAGGTGTTCCAGAGCACTTCTAAGGGTTTCTATGAATGGACGCCAGAGCTCGATACCGACTTGAAGGTGTGTTAATCATAATTTGTTATAAGCTTAATTCGATAGTATAGTGTAAGTCATCTTGGGAATGAATATGGGATTAGGAGCTGTAGCTCCGTAATTGACAGGCCTTGGATAGACTGACAGAAGCCTTGCTATTGACACGACTGCGTAGAAGCGCAAGTCAAGCAGTGAGACCAGATTTGAGCGCTTGAGGAATTGATGGAATGGTTATAAATAGGCCAAACAAAAAGGGCTCGCACAAATTGGCCGTGTATGCCTGCGCTGCCTTGGCGGTCCATTTAAGCAATTCATCAGGTCTCTTATTCAATTGTCGAGTCGTAAAGTGGGTAGTTGCGATATATCATGACCTGCATGCGCCTAACGAATGAATAGGCTCCGGCATAAAGTGGCAGAGATGATTTAGTTTGGCCGCTTCGTCGGCATTTCATTGTTGCTAGATTCTGATTCCGCATGTTGATTAGTAACTCTTCTTCCCTGATACTTCGAACATGGAGTCTCTGACCGGTGAAACACAAAAGAAACGCGTCGTACGCTCCTCTGCTTATATGCACGAGAAAACTCTGACTCCTGCTATTAATTGTTACAGTGCTACTTTTTTGATTCGGACATCGGAGGGTTTCATTATGGTCCGGGTCATCCGTCAGTGCCTAGAAATGCCAGACGGCTACGTACTGACTGGATTTATATACAGGATGAAGCCTACCAGAGTCCGAATGTGCCATGCACTGGTGATGAACTATGGCCTCTATAAGAAAATGGAAATTTTCGTACGTCCCTGCTTTTCCAAATTGCTTGGATGGCAACGGTTCCTCACCTAAATAACATCAGCGGGCAAAGCCAGCTTCAAAGCGCGAAATGACACAGTTTCATTCTGATGAATATATTGACTTCCTCAATCGCGTTACGCCTAGCAACATGAAGTCGTTTGTTAAGCAGCAGCACAAATGTTGGTATTGTTTTCAATACCTATTACTCTGGATTGCTGACGAATAAGTGAATACAGTCAACGTTTGGGATGATTGTCCTATCTTTGACGGGCTTTTTGACTACTGCTCGATATCAGCAGGTGGTTCTATGGGTGAGTCCGCTTACGTGGCGTTCGAATTTCGCTTAGTATATTCACACGAAACCAGAGGGCGCTGCTCGGCTTAGTCGTGACAAGTGCGATATAGCTATTAATTGGGCCGGAGGTCTGCACCATGCCAAGAAAGGCGAGGCTAGTGGATTTTGTTACGTGAATGGTGCGTATCTCGATTTTCAACGGGTCTTTTCCGGACTTGAAGATCGGCTGTAGATATAGTGTTGGGTATTCTCGAACTATTGAGGTATGTACTACTCAGCATATTCATCTTTTTCTGTCTTAGGGTATGTACAGATATCATCAACGGGTGCTGTACATCGATATTGATGTACATCATGGTGATGGTGTGGAGGAAGCGTTTTATACCACCGACCGTGTCATGACGTGCAGTTTCCATAAATATGGTGAGTTCTTTCCGGGAACAGGAGAGCTCAGGGTGAGTGTTTGATAGACCGACTTCGGGACATATGATAACCGGTACTCTCTAGGACGTTGGTGTCCAGAAGGGGAAATACCACGCTATGAACTTCCCGCTGAGGGATGGCATATCGGATGAGAATTACAAGTCTGTGTTTGAGCCAGTAAGTCTACTGGTCGCTAAAAATCAATATGTGACTATAATCGAGAGTAGGTGATCACAAAGGTCATAGAAACATTTGACCCCTCGGCGATAGTATTACAGTGTGGGACCGATTCCCTGTCTGGAGATAAGCTGGGAAGCTTCAATCTCTCGATGAAAGGTGCGACAATTCTTTATATTTTGAAAAATGCTGAATAAGGCCCCAAGGACATGCCAACTGTGTAAAATTCGTAAGATCATTTAACAGACCCTTACTTCTCGTTGGGGGTGGAGGATACACTATGCGAAATGTGAGCCGTGCGTGGGCTTACGAAACCGGCCTAGCGGTAGGCGTTGAATTAGGTCCGGGTACGTTGAAAAGGCTCTATCCATCCACCGTCGGATCTCATCTTTCGTAGAAATCCCGGTAAACGAATACTACGAGTACTTCGGTCCGGAATACCAGTTGAATGTCAAGCCGTCGAACGCGGATGACCTCAATACGCGTACGTATCTGGATAGGGTCAAACGAATTATCTTCGACAACCTGAGGCATATGGGTGGTCCTCCGAGTGTCCAGATGCAGGGTGAGCCACAAACACAGGCTGTAAAGTAGGATACTGACCTAGAGTTACAGATATACCGTCTTTGCCTCACGATGAGGATATGGATGACGACGACGACGAGCTTATACCTCCCGATGTTCGTCGACATCGGAGATTATTAGATTCCAGGAGGCAGGCAGATGGAGAGTTGTCTGATTCCGATGATGAAGGAGAAGGCGGTCGACGAAATCATAACAGCGATCGCGACTCTGACGAGAAGCTAGGCACTGGAATGGTCGGAATACTTGCCGCTGGCCCTACGTCCGCGCATGCCGGCCCTAGCGGACAGACGACTGTGGAAAGGATTTTGTCATCGAAGATGGATGTTGACGAGCAGGAGGACTAGAAGAATCTGGGAGAAAATCTTTACCCCCACCAACAAACCAGCATATTGTCTTGTTTTCCAGCTGTCTTTTACCGTATAACAACCTGTCGCTCTTTGCTAGTTTACCGCCCATGACCGCCTACAAAAATCGACGTCGATCTAACTTCTAAGATCTGGTTCCTGGGTTCAGGGACCGATCAGTGGCTGTGTAAAGCAAGTAAGGAAGAAATAAGTTCACGTGATAACAAGTTGAAAATGAACGCGTCAAATTTCAAATTTCATAATCTCTCTTTGTTTTGTCTCTTCCTTCGTTAGGCGTATTTTCTTTCCGAAAGGCTGAGAACAAGGTGTTCTCATCGTTATATTCATGAAATATTCGATGTTGATCTATAGAAAGGCTCACCTCCATGTTCGCCAGCATTCCAACAGACAAATCACGGTTTGACGCTGAGCTTGCGGCATTCATCCCAGACTTGATGCATCCAGTCCGCAACAGAAATGTCGAGGTGTTGCTACGATCTAACATGCCTCCTTCCAAGATAGAGGAGGAAGGTCTGCTATCCATAGTCCAAAGAGGCGACGCCGTGGTAACCGACCTAGACCGACGAATCAAAGCGACGCAAGACACTCTGGACTTTTGGTCAAAGAAAGGGATCAAGCTATTTCGAATATTACAGATGCCCAGTCACTGCTTCATTCCAGTCGCAAACTCAACGAGGACGTCCTAAGAAGGATCTTTAAGCACTGTGTTGATTCCCGGCCCACAGGAACAGACTCCTTGGATTCGAGGTCATGCCCGTGGACCTTGTTGCAAGTATGCAGAGAGTGGAGGAGAGTTGCAATACACACTCCGAAGGTGTGGTCTCGCATCTCCCTGTCGTTTTCCGCTGTCGCCGATGAGGCTGACGAAGCCGTGCGTTCGTTCATGCTGGGCCTATGCTTGGGACGTGCACTCAACCACCCTCCTTCTCTGAGAATTAATAGCGCACGGGATATTTCCAAGCATCAATTGTTTTGGATGCTGGTGCCCACCGCGTCCCGCTGGCGAGAGGTCGATTTTGACATGCCATACGAATCGTTCCAGGCTCTGTCCCCTTATAAAGGGTTCTTGGGAGGATTGGAATATCTTTCGGTCTGTATCAGAGGACCAATTCCGGAAGGATCAGGTGCCATCGACGCCTTCTGCATGGCTTCACAGCTACGGGAGCTGCACGCAGCTGGCGTTGACCAACCATTCAGAGTCTTTGTTCTCGACGGAGAGCGTATACTCAGATTTGAGGCTTTAGATGGGACAACTGATGACCACCTTTTGGCGCTGATATCTATGCCTTCAATCGAAAGCCTGGAGATCCAATACGACAAGTCGAAGACTGAGGCCGTGGTCATTCTTCCGAATCTACAGGATCTCGGGATCACTGAACGTTTCTCCATTGACCAGGGTCGTGGGAGCGCCGCCCAGTTCATGCGTTGCGCCGAAATGCCAGTGCTTGAGATGTTGCGTATGTCGCTCGTTCCCACTGCAGGGCCAGTATTCCCAGCTGCCGCTCCTTATCCTATCACCACGCTGAATATCAGCTATCGACTATCCCGTCCACAGGACTACCAGGAATTTGTGCACTTCTTATGGTCCCTGACGCAGCTTGAAAACCTGATCATCGGTGCCGATGATATCCCCGCTGCGTTCTTCAAAAGTCTCGTTTATTCCCAGCGAGGAAATAAAGGGACCCACGTCTTGCCGAGAATGCAAAGGATTGACTTGCATCGCCCGACCTTGGCAGATGGCGACGAGACGATAAGTGGGCTTTTGTCGTTGATTTGGTCGAGGAGAACGGGGTCAGCGGGTAGGACAACTGGCACTCCGCGTCGTGCCAAAAGAATGTCGACGCTCGGGGTTACGTGTACGTTGCTGCAGGAGGTCTGTTTGGAAGCTCCGTTGGTTGTTGAGCATGGCCAGATACTTTTGAACCAGTGGAAGGAGCTCTGAGAAAGGCTTATCGGTTGTGTACAGGAACGCCGAGGCAGTCGACTCGCAGTCTTGTTGATGTTCAGTAAAAATAAAGTCTTGCTGCAGGTCAGAATAGAGTGTCGTGTAATTTAGTATAACTTTATTTATTAACAGGAAAAGCCGGGCTTAGCTGCCTTCTGAGATTGGCGTGCACCTATTAGTGACATGGTGGTAAGCGCGAAGTGTGGTTCCAAAAAGGGAAAGCACTTCTTGACTCCGGACATCCATCATCCATGTCTCGCTCGCCCTCGCCCAGTGACGGATCCGATACAGACGCAGAGGACATGCCCATCGTACTCGAAAAAATCCCAACTCTGGCCCAGTCATTCAAACAGGCCGTAATCAAGGCCGTGGAGAAGCCAAAATATCCCGTTGATTCCGCTTTACTTGATAGGATATCTCTGTTGTGCGTGATTTCGGCCTCGAAGGGTCAAATGGCGACACCGAACGATAATTCACAGCCAGGGAGATATAACGAAGCTTTCTGTTGACTCGATTGTGAACGCAGCCAACAGAAGTCTCCTAGGTAGGTCGTGTGCGATCTTGTAGTACTTCAAACTTTCATTATGCTTCTCTTACAGGCGGTGGTGGCGGTACTTGTGACGTTTGAATGATTCTGGATATGGCTGACATCGTGTAATCAGTGGATGGGGCTATTCATGCTGCAGCAGGCAGGGGTCTCTTAGAAGAGTGTGCGTTATATTTCCTGAATTCGGTGTTGTCGCTGATAACGATCTTTACCTTGTATATAGGTAGAGGCTTGAATGGCTGCGAAACAGGCGAGTCGAAGATCACCAAAGGATACAAGCTTCCGTCGTCAGTAACATCAGCTCTACCGCAACACTTTGTAACGAGCCATCTACAGAAAACACATCATACATACCGTTGGACCGATATACTCTTCGAAGGATAGAGAGACAAAGGCGGAGCAGTTGGCATCGTGCTACAGGACCAGCTTGGAGCTTGCTGTGAAGAACTCTTTGAAACATATCGTGCGCCCATTATCGTCCAACTAGATGCTAGTACTGACCTAGTCCCGCGTGTGTACAGGCATTTCCTTCAATATCTACGGGCATCTACGGTTATCCTATCGAAGATGCTACCCATTTAGCGTTGAAGGAGGTTCGCCAGTTTGTAACAACTGAGCCTGGGTCGACGGTTGGTCTTGAATCTCCAATCTGACTTGAAACGGCTCATTCTCTGTACTAGTTGGAACGGGTTATATTCGTAGTGTGGAGCAACAAAGATCGAGATGTGTATCAGTGAGTACTCTTTTTTAACTGGAAATATCACCTGTGACCGACTATTTTTTCAGGGAGTTACTTCCAGAGTATTTCCCTCCTTCTGGGTCCTCGGAACCTAAAGGTGAAGAATAGCGAAGATGAAGTAGAATAATCAAAGTGCTGTACAAGTAGTGGCGTTTCATTAAATATAAGTTCTGTTGCTAATTGGTTGAGCTCAGGGTCTTCGGACTGGAGTTGACCGGCCCGAGTTACCCGGTCCGATAAAGTCAGGTGATTTGACGCGTGCGATTGTCTGCCATTGTTTGTTCTACAATCATGATCTTCTCATCCCCCATTTCGTCGCGTCGAATTCACAATGAAACGCTTCGCCGACGCGTACCTCACGCCTGTAAAACGCCAACGTAATTCCTCAATATTCGATGACCTATCGCTGCAGAGGTTTCCTGCTGATTTGCAAAACGACTCGGACGACTATGGTTATGTATCGGGGTGTGTCTTCATGACATGGCCCGATAACGGCAGAAAGAAAAAAATGCTGCTCAAAATCCGTACAAATCCTGATAGTGCATCCTACACATGTTTCGAAGTCGTCCTTGCGGCGGAGTGTTGGGCTGCCTTTTCTGTGCAGGGACTTGAACTGGGCGCAAAGGATGAGCTGTCGCTTGATTTGAAGGGAGTCACCATTTTCACCGACGTAGACAAGTCTCGCGCTTCGGGATCGCTTCCGATACGGTTGGAATACACAACAGGTATTCGTATGAAGGTGATCAAGTCGCACCGGGCAGAGAAATGGAACGGACGCGTTCTTGACACTTGGCTGTGGAACCGTGAGGGCTTCCTTTCTTCTGCAACACCTCCCGAGTGCTCATCCTTATCAGCTGTCTCCCCTTCCACCAACACGCACTGGGATACGTTCGGTACACCAGCTTCTCAGGCAGATCTTCCTTCAACACCGCAGGTTAGCACAATCAAAGTTCTTCGTCAAAGATCTGACACCGTGTCTAGACGCCCAAGCTCATTGAGTCCGACCCACCTACACCTCTCGCCGGAAGAAAACGCTCGCGTGCATCGACCGTTTCAGTCGACACGCCAGTTCCTGTAAAGAAGCTTAAACCTGACATTTTTGCAGAGGAAATTGAGCAGACGGAACCCACAAAGCTAACGAAGAAAGAAAGGAAAGCTTTGAGAGCCCAACAACGATATGACCGACGGGTTTCTGGGGTTCACGACGAAACAAAGCCTCCAGCACGCAACGATGCGTCTAGGGACTCGTCTTCAAAGCCCGAATCATCTACCAATGCCACCAGTGTCGGTCCTGCTGAAGCAGATAGTTCCAAGGTAGCTTCTTTGGGGCTAACTTCGACTGCCAATACCAATGTCTCTCGAGGTGAAGCTTCCGTATCATTTAAGGAAAACTATAACCGACACAAAGGTCCATTGTCTCAGACAAATTACCCGACTCAAAAATTCATGTCAAGGTGCCAATAGAAGGTCCTCTTGCCATGGCCGCTGGGCTGTATTCTGGCGGCGTGAGTGATAGACTTGACATCGTATTGCTGCGCAATGAACTCCTTTGACTTAGAACCGATACACGGCCTTGAAGCAAGCAACAAAGGGGACGAAAAACATCATAGGCGTTGTATGTTCTGTAGATGGTCCATCTAAGAAACCCTTTCGAGGTACGCTGTTGCATTTCACCATATTTTCACATTACCAACCCTATCCTAGATTGGTCTTGTTCCATGACGGTAGTCGATCCAAGCGTCTGCTTGCCTGAGGACGGAAGTCTAACGCATCCGTATAAATACTCAGTCAACTGTTTTACAAATACCTACGAACAATGGCTCCCGCGTCCTGAGGTGAACGATGTGGTCATTCTCCGAGACGTCAAGGTGATGTATATCGTAATCCTGCCGGTACGAATGACTGACTTTACCATAGCTGACAGAATTCAATGGCAATCCATCTGCTATAGGATATCATGACTCGCTTCAGTGGGCTGTGTACAAACCAGAGACAGGAAAGATGGATCACAATCGAGGCAGTGCGCCTCTTTCTGTACGTCTGGGACAGGATGGCATGGGTGTTCTATTCTCTCCTTTCTACGATGCCCGGCCTCAAGAAATTGCATATTGTTCTAAACTTACGGCTTGGTGGCGCGCAGTTTTGGAGAAGAGACGTGAAGGTTTAGGCACCGTCCATCAAATTGGTGGAGAGGTGCCGGAGAAGGAAATTTTCTCTGTTGGATCCAAGCGTCAGCATAGGCTCATTTGCGATGCGGGTCCTAGTGTTCCCCCGGATGGATACTTTGATTGTACAGTCGAAGTATTTATATCTATATATTCGTTTGAAACTCGCTGACAGGCTTTCAGGTGCTCTATGGATATGCAAGCGAAGCAGTCAATCAACCATATGATCTTTATGTCACCGACTACACCAAGAATGAGCAGCTCACACCAGTGCAATATAAATGGTGCCCTTCAACGGCTCTGGCGGAAACCGTTCTAAGGATCCAGATGTGGGATAACGCACGCGAACTTGGGACGTCGATGCAAACTGGAGTAGTTTACAGCATGAAGAACGTACGGATGAGAGTCGGCAAAGGAGGGTATCTCGAGGCAAAAATCCAGGAGGCAAAGATTCATCCACTTGACGAGAAAGACGCCGAACACAACGCGCATCTACGAGAGTTTTTAGAGTAAGCGTCACCTTTGTAGGCAAGCTCCTTTCTTGACCTATTTCATCTTCTAGACGCAAGAAACGCTGGCAGAGCAGCGATGATGCTGTAGAGCCCCAGCCAGAGTATGATTTAATACAAGACGCAAAACCTGATGGATTTTTTAGCTGTATTGTCGAGGTTCGGATGTATCACTTTTCGTCTATCATTGCTTACAAGGAAGTAGCTCATTCACACGACCTTCACGCATGAAGCATTCATTTACGTCTCGGACTATACCCGCCTTGACATTCTTCCCCGCCTCGACGAACCTTGGGCCGCCGGTCTAGAGCACGGCATCATTCGGATCAAGTTGACTGACGGGCAAGTTGAGATGGCCCAACGATTCGAGGTTGGGACGATCTTGTCGATCAAGAATTTGCGCTTGAGGAAGTCATATAGCGAAAAGATTTACCAAGGACTTTTGGGTGGTAACCAGCGTCTTATTGAAAAGCTGGTCGATGGAAATCCTATTCACGCGGAGATGAAAACACGCTTGTTGGAGTACGCTTTTCACTTGTTTTTCTTCATGCTGACGCTGATATTGGTGTGAACCAGGCGAAAGGTGGACATCCAAAACAGACCTGCTGTCGATTCAGACACTAAACCCGCTTCTGAGTCCGTGTCGGCAGAAGTTAAGCTAGAAGCCGAGCCGAGTACTGAGAACGCGGCAGTGAAAGAAACGGGCCAATTAATCATCAAGTCTGAAGCGACGAGTCCAACGGGGTATGCCGCCTATTTATCCTACGCTAAATGGAATATTATTGATATTATTCATCAAGGCAAGCAAAGAAGTCTGTTAAAAGTCCTCGTGAGCTCGGCGGGGATTTTGAAAGCTATCAAAGAGCTACGATTTCGGAGATGCAAGCTTGTACCCAATGCCCCCACAAATTCCGCCTGAAGGCCAAAGCGGTCAGCTATTTCCCCAAACTGCTTCAAGATTGTGTTATTACAAGATGCACAAGGTGTAACATAGAGTAAGTTATCTATACTTCCTTTTGGATTGCATGTATACTGACGCTAATCCTAGCCTCCCATCAAAATACAGGAAATGCATAGCATGCGACATCGACGATCAAGCGCTGGAATATCAATACCGTCTGTTCCTGCGATTAAGTGATGAGAGCCGAGGGGACGATCTCATGGTCGCTGTTACAAACGAGGTTCGTAGTCCAAATAGCCCAGTTGCTATGCCGCTGACAATTAAGAAGGGTCCACTCTTGAAAGACCTCAAGCGCGTCAATCTGTGTGATGATCGCGATGCCTATCTAGCATTTCTGGACCTCGTCGAACCGTTCCTAGGTAATCTTGGTGATGTCCAAGAAGGAAGAGAGATCCGGAAGAAGCTTATTGAACCATCTTCGCCGACGCTGGACTTCATGATTGAGACCTGGAATAACGTTCGAGGTGACAAGGTTTATGAGTTATGTGCTTACTCACCGATACCGTGATTTTCTCACCCTCTCATTCTATCAATATGTTTCAATTGGTAATGTATCGTACACAATAAGTGCAGTGCGCGTTCGCTCCTTCGTAATCCACAATATTATTGGCTACTTTCACACACTTTCTTTTTCATCGTCAGACAAACTCTTTGAGTCTACTACTGATTCCGAGCTTCTAGCAATGCGAACAATGTCAAATTCTTCAACGCCGATCTTACGGATGACCGCCCATGCAAATGGCAACGAAAATACAACTGTAAACGGTTATGATGTAAACTGTCTCGCGTCAAGATAAAGGAAACGTACTTAGACCAACGTTAAGGCCAATAGATAGCCAATCAGTGGTATTACTGGACTTGATGCCGTACGCGACGGCTTGGCCCGCGCATTCAACACCTCGAAGTGTTCCCGTCATATACGAGAGGGATATAAAATCGTTAGACACTAGCAATCGAAATGAATAGAGGGACAAAAGACAGATGAACTGGACACCTACTGTGTGAAATAATCCAGTACAAGCTAGTCTGTGTCGCCATAGTGGCTAGATCAAACAGTAGGAACAAGGTGAAAGTCTTGCCAAAGAAAGACCCTGAAGTCCAGTCAATTTCCGGCTGTGCGTCTTCCAACTGTTTGGTAACAATGGCTGCCCATACCCTAAAATGCATCAATGAGTGACGCACGAGACAAGATGACTATGGCTAACCAGAGAGCCAAGTTGAAGACCATCAAGGCGATGAAACTCCATCGCGCGCGCTGTTTCACAGTGAAACGCTTGTTATCGAGAAAATACCCAATCATGAAGCCTCCGGCTATATCACCCCACGGGATAACGAATGCGCAGAGAGATCTGGTTCGGACATTGAAGAATTGTGTTTGCAAGGTACCGATATATGAACCGTAGAACCAGGACGTGAAGAAAAGCGGACACAAAAGTAGCATCTACAAAGGTGAAAGTGAGAGTGTGCCGGGCATATGAGAAAAGCTATTTCACGTTTTTGTTGGAGACGACGTGAAACCATCTATAAAATCCGACATGAGCTCCAGGTGATAGAGTGAAGTTTTGCTTTACTCTGTGAAAGTTTGAATCCACCCAGTTTTCCTCAGCGCAATCTTGACGCCGTCCTTCCGTTGCACCTGCTCGGGATTTGACAGCAAAAGTGCGATAAACGGCCCCGCGCACATGATACCGATGATGACAAGGTAAGTTTTCAAGGAAACTGCACCGGTCGAGTCGATACTAGAGTTCAATCCAAAGATGATAGCTCCACCGATGACAGGTGCGGCATTGCGCATGAACACCCATAAACCAAGCATACGCCCTCGTCTATCTTCCTCTGGGTAGGCTGTAATTCGAGAAATCAGCTTCAGCGATGTTTGTAGAGGAAGTATATTGAGCACAGCGTACAAGTGATAATGGGACCTTCAACCGAGTACATGAGCCCATCTGTCATTCCAGAAATGATGGAGCCTGAAAGGAATTATATAAGTCAACTATGACAGCCGCACAAAAAGATGGACTTTCCGAACATCAAGAACCATTGTGTTCCGTTCTTTGAGTTGAGATAAAGACTTCCGGCATAACTGGAGATAGTACGTTCAATCGGACGACTAGAGAAATTGTGACCAAAAGGGCACTCGGACTGACATGATATCACCAGTACTAGAAATCTCGTGGCCACTTAGTACTATGCCGCAGAGATACAGAAGGGAGACACGCTCACTAGAAGAGCCCATCGAACACCGATCTTACTGACGATGATCCCACCGACTATACAAAGGACCGCCATGAACACTGAAACGAAGTAAATATACATCTTCGGCACCGTAACCGACAAGCTCCGAGTAACGAACCATAGCCAGCAGCAGCCGTAGCGTTGGCATACCACGGTGTAGCGAGACCACCAGCACCCAATGAGCTCAGGGCATTGTACATTCCCTACCAATCTCTATGAACACGGTAGACGAGAATGACAGCAAAGCAGGATACATACCGGGGCCTAGATGGTAAAAACCCAGTTAAACACGTCTTCACCATGATAGTAAAACAAGCAATGCTCACGCAGAAAAATACCCCACCAACGACGATAATCTGAAATATGGTGCTACGGAACCAGTGCACCTCCATATCGTTGCGAGCATCCTCCTGGGTGACAGAAACGCTGCCAGCGAAATTCTTGGTGATTTCCGCCATGATAGGTAAGGAAGCTCCGAGATACAAGAGCGAAATATATATACTACCTGTGCCGTACCAACACGCGGAAGGACCACATGGCACCAGACAAGATAAGTGACCGGGTGAGAACTAGTTGGAACTAAAATGAATATGAACCCCGCGGTAAAAATAGCTCACTTATCGTAATCGTCTCGATCAAGACGCCGAACTATTGGAAACCGATTGCAGCTGCAGTCCAACGGCTCCAATGGAGTCCGACGGGTGGTAGCGGTTTTTATTCTGATCAATGTTCCTTCAGAAGGAAACAAACCAGAGTCTGTGTACTACCTCGTAATAACACACTATGCTATGGGACCCACGGGCCTCGATAAGTCAATTGGAATAACATTCGGCCCAGTGCTACCGGCACATGCACCTACTCAGCCTATCTGATGGGCACCAAAACATATCCCACATATCCGGCAAAAACGACTATCGCATCATAGACGGCCACGGCCTGACTGTGGAGATGATACGTAGCGCAGTGCTTTGACCCTGCAAATCGCTCTGGTAGTCCGTTCCACGCGTGCATATGTTTACCTAGTATTACAACATTGCCCGAGACAAGACAACAGAAAGGTATTATGAATGAATAACAAGCAAACCAATATCATGATCCTCTATGCATAAAATGTTTTCCGTGGGCAAGGGTATCATGCTTCGCTGGCATGTTGCCAACTATCCCCACTAAGACTCGGACTGGTGGATGCAGATCTTTCAGAAGAACGCTTCCTTTCCTTCGTGAGATCGACTCGACTCTCATCTTCAGGATTGTCGCGATACTTTTGTTGAAGCCCTGAGCCACCGGCAGATTCAGGCTCTTCATCGTCCAGGAAACCGGAATGGAATCCAATTCCTTCAGATAATGGGCGCCCTCCACGCAAATGGGTCTCCTCATCGGCGTCCTCGTCATCCGACACCTCCCCAAACGCATCATATAGCTCTTTGGTTGTCCGTGGCCGTTGTGATGTTGACCCGACTGTGCTCATCTGTAGGTCTTCGCCACCTGGAATCGTGGAGTAGTCGGCATTCCTGGCTGCGCGCGCCGCACGCCTACGCCGCCACAAGAATATCAAAGCACCGATGCCAAAGACGGCGACGGCCCCAATAGCTCCAAAGAACCACTTTGGGTGCGACACAAGGTTCGACAGGCCATTGAACCAGCCTTCATCGACTGTTGGCGTGCTTGATGCACTGGCACTTTCGGATGTAGTAGATGTTGGGGATGACTGCGGTGGAACGGTAGGTTTGTCGTATATCTTTGTGGTCGTGGGAGGAAGATCGGCATCTGGATCCTCAGTCGGGGGGAAAGTGGTCACTTCAGTTGGAAGTTCGTAAGGTGTCGCTAGAGCGGCATCGTTCGCGGAACCCCAGAACATCATATTCCATCCTAGGAAAGTACCGTTGTTCTCAGGATTTCCTTGGTCGAAAACCCTGATGGTCCAATCGCCAATGGGATTTTCTCCCCTACGAGCACTGTTACTTTCCATGCCCTCATCACAAAAAAAACACTCACCAATGCTTTATGGTCATGAATCTCCATCCAGGGTATCCTGTGGGATCCGAATCCTTCTTACGCTTACCTCCCAGCATGCTTTTAATTCCATTCGGGCTCACTATCTCTACTTCAACATCACCCCGACGACGATGGGAAATCCAGACTTGGACGTCGATGTGCTCGAGCTTCTCAAAATTGTGCTGTTGCACCATCTCCTCCGTCACCGTAATTGTGTTTGTCACTCCGCCCTCGCCGATGAATTGGCCTCCAGAATATTCGCCTTCTTCTGTCATCGTGCCGTTTTCCAGCTGTACGGTATGCGTTTTAATCCATGCCTGCGGCTTCACTAGCTCCCAGTCCTGTGCGGCCTTGACATAGAGGTATGCGTCCAATGCCCCGAAGCCATACTTGTAGCTATATTTACGGCCTGTCGCGGTTGTCTCCCAGTCTTCGTCGTCTTCGTTGACCATACGCGCCGTCTCGACGCAAAGATGTTGAATGTCGCGCCAGGTTAAGTCAGGCCTATCGTGTGCGTCAGAAGAAGCCAAATGAAGGGATCAAAACCAGTATACCTGGCTTCTATGGCTAGAGTGAACACACCTGCCGCGTTCGGTGCTGCAGCTGAGGTTCCACCGTGACTGGTCGCACACGTGCCTTGACCTTTGTCGGTAGTTACCTTGGTGTACGAGATAAGTTTTGGATACATGAAAAGCCGACATGAACATACTATGTGCTTCCCGGATCCCGAACTATAAGCAACGATCATATTCGCTGCACAAGGCTCTGAGTAATACGGATGAAGTCCCATGTAGTCGATGGCAGATACAGTGACCGAATAGATGCTGTTCGTATAGCCGTCGAAATTGCATTGGTCGCCATGATCTGCACCGTTGCCGCTAGCGAAAACAAAGACAGAGCCTTTGCCGTCTCTACCCTTGTTGATACCATTAATCACCGCCTTCTGAATTAGGTAGGAAGGCCCCTCCATAGCCTGACCGTTATCCGGTGGTCCCCAACTGCAACTGTATATTGATACATTTTGGTAACCATAGTTGAGCGCCTTCGCTTCATCGACGTCGGAAATCGGTCCGGACAAGATACGAACACCCGCAACCTTGGCATCATAAGCAATACCGAGACCACATGCATTGTTCTTCCCCGCAGCAACTTGTCCGGCACACCGTGTACCGTGGTGGTCGTCTATGAGTTTTGGTGTCGGAAGGTCTTGGTGGTCGTTGAAGTCATACGAGTTGACAGCATCCTGGCAAGAGGAAATGAATTACGAACGGTCAAGGAGGATTGACGACATACGAAATTGTCTTTCAAGTCATCATGGTCATAGTCCAATCCATCATCCACAAGGGAAGTAATAACGCCCTTCCCTGTAATCCCCATATCCCACACCGGTACGGGATTCATCATATGCTCTGGGTATTCGTCGTTCACCAGGTGCCATTGCTGGTTGAAGAGTGGATCTTCTATGCCCAAACGTTGGGCAACATTCTGGGCAGAAGTTTCTGGAGGAGGTCTGATAGGTGGTGGCGCTCGCTTAACACGTTGGCGAGGCTCTTGTCGAGACAAATGTCGTACAGAAGACACTGTACTCGACCGACGGGATACCGACGAATCTCCGGCAGCACGACGGAGCTGTTTGTACCTCTGGAGAACATGGTCCTCGCCGACCGTCCTGCTATTCAATTGCCTCTTGGGTATCTCTGCTCTAGCCAACCAAAGATTTTCGAGTTCTCCGACAGGCTCCACGACTTCGACTCCAAGTAGATGTGATACATCGTCCAGCGATGAACTGCGCGGGTCGTGCTCGAGGACATAGTAATTGTGGGTGTCGTATTGAGGTGTGGTAGATGAAAGGACAAAGCTAGAGGAATAGTACGTAGACAAGGCCAGTAGCGACCATGGCAGCCGCATTATTGAAGGGAAGGAAAAGGAAAGAGGCTGCAGTGCACCGATACAAGTGTGTAGCACAGCCACTGATGAGGTACACGTGGCTAGACTCCACGTACACGATCACGTGCATGCATACGGCATTGTCAAGCCAAAGCCATCTTAAGGCCAAGCATATAGCAACTCGATATCGGCTGACTGGCTACCGCTAATGTTATTTTCCCCATGAGACGATATGGTATGACGAGATTGTGAGATACAATATCAATACTTATACTTATAGGTATATACTACAATACACTGTGGCGAAAACAAGAGTGTAAGGACCAGAATGAAACTCAGAGAAAACATGATTGTGAGTTTCGCACCATTCGATACCTTTGCCAACACACCAAGCTCCCCGTAGAACGAAGATATCGACCGTAATCGTACTCCACTTGCTCCTGGGACGGTAGCTGCCCCCTTTCTGCTTGGTTTTGAGCATCTGCTGGCCTCTGTGGATGATGCAACTGAGCGTAGAAGATGGATACCAGCAGGCTTGATTTGTACTGAAAACCCGAACGCAAGTAGGGCCAAATTATACCGAACTTCTTCCTTCATTTCGAAGATACTGGAAGAGCGGGGAAGCCTAACGGGACAAGATAATCGCAAAAATCTGTCAAGTCCTCTTCGTTTCGTGAAATGATAAATAATAAGTTGATACTGGTACACCTTCGTGTTTATGCATATCATTGTTCGCCACTATCTCACTAGCAACACCTACGGAGAAATGAACACTCAGAAACCGGCCAGATTGAATGGGACTACGTCCACGTACCCAGATAGGTACACCTCCAGATTAGGATGACGGCGCAGACGACACAGCGAATCCGTCACAGAAGACAAAGTGGCTGACAAGCACCAAATCAAGTCTGGGCGACCTTGATGCTGAGAAACCCATTCCTTGTCTTGGAAGCGAGTCTGTATGAGGCGCGAATACTGCTCAACACAATTGAGGCAGGTCATCATTGCTTTATATGAATTATAGATTGAGGAGATAATATCTGGAATGTCGTCGAGAAGGTCGATCCGCACGGACCAAAACCCCGGTATATGCTTTATGAAACGAAGGAAGGTCTCCAATCCGTACGACCCACGGAGCTGGGAGACGAGGGGCAGTTCGATCCTATCCAAGTTCCCTTTGATGGCGGGGACGAGCTCTTCCCTCGCGAGCCTGCAAGTATTCCCAATTTGTAGAAGGTGGTCTTCGAACAGTCTATATTCGCGTGCACCCGTACCGTACCGTATGGTCCACCCTGCGTAGAACAGCACAAAATGGAACTTGTTGATGATTGACCACGCAGTGTTGTCAAACTTGGCAGCGAGGAGGCACATAGGGGTAATTATAGAGAGGGTTGTCGATGAACCTGCGTCGTTAAGATGCTTGACAAGGTACTTTAGAGTCTCGGAGAATGTCCTTCCGGAATTTATGAGGACTGAGATTACAAGGGGGATGGAGGGTAACTTATTAGATCCTGACATATGTGCCGAAAGAGGTGGTTACATACTAGCCACGAATTGCGGCTATGTACCTTAACCGAAACTATGTCCGGTTTTTGCCGGTTGGTCCGTTTACGACAGAACCATACATTTATTCGTTGATAATCGCCTCCACACTTATATATATTGCCCCACTCTGTTCTAACCCGTGGGTTTTTCTGTCGATTGACCTTGTTCACAGGATCTTCACCGCAGATTTGAGCTCACATAAAGGTAACGTTTTATGCTCTTTTTAAATGAGTCGCTAGTATGGTGTATTAAGATCTTTAATTATTTTATTGTCATCGTCGAGCCCCAAAAGGTGTCAAAGCGTTTACTTGCCGCGCCATCGCAGTCCTGTCAAACGAGTCGAAGGCCAACTCGATACCGACTGATCAACTTGCGACCCGGGCTGGCTGGCGCCGAAGTTAGTTTTCCCATAAAATTTCCAGATTGTGGAATACAACATCAATATATAAATATGTACTACAAAACATCGCGGCGAAAACAAGAGTGTAACGACCAGAATGAAACTCAGAGAAAGTGCAATAAATCACGCCATGATCATGAGTTTCGCACCATTCGATACCTTTGCCAACACCCCAAGCTCCTCGTACTGTAAAGAAAATCAGCGCTATGATACAGACTATATCAAAAGCTACACTGACCTTATCTATCGTCTCCACTAGCTGTGCTTCCGTGTATCCGGCAGTCGTGACTCGGGCACGCACATCTACCATTGACAATACCGGACCAGACTCGGGTTCGTCAACATCCATATCCCGCTCACCACCAGGGCCTTTCCCTATCCTCTTCGTCGTCCTCCGCCTCTTGACCGGTGTATTCTCATCGTCATCAAGGTTATCTTTCATACTCTTGATGAGTCGGTATATCTGACTGACAGCCGACTTGTCTGGCTCCCGCTCCTGCTCGTCGTCTTCATACAGACTCTCCTTGCTGCACTCCATCAACCGCAGCGCCTCGTCAACATCAGAGTAGTCAACGACAGATGATGTCCGCAAACGCGCGAGAGCTTGTGAGAGACGCAGGATACCGAGGAGAGTTCGTGCAGACGTGTAAGTGTGTGACTTGTTTTGCGCTTCGTCGTCTTTGGACATTTTACGCAGACGGACGTACGAATCTACGACATGTTTAGACACCTGGGCTGAGACAGTGGGACGGATGGTCCGGGCTTGGGCAATATAATGCCTAACGGGATGGTCAGAAAACGTGTATGGCTTCAAGACCATGGTCATACCTCATAATATTGGGGTCTACTGGTTCATGGTCTAGTTCAGGATGTTTGTTGTACATATGCACAAACGTGACATGCTGAGCTAGTCGTTCATCTTCATCTCGAGACGGCTTGTCGAGAATGAGGAAAAGAAGGTCGAAACGAGACAAAAGCGCCGCGGGAAGGTTAATGTTTTCCACTGGGGATACTTTGGGATTGTACCGTCCATATAGAGGATTGGCAGCGGCCAATATTGATGTTCGTGCATTCAAAGTCGTCGATATACCAGCTTTTGAGATCGAAATCGTTTGTTGTTCCATGACTTCGTGAATGGCCGTCCGGTCAGCTTCCTCCATTTTATCGAATTCATCGATGCAGCATATTCCGTTGTCAGCAAGGACCAATGCACCGCCCTCTGTTCGAAGAATGCGTCAACAAGGCAGTTCATGACACTATACAGAACACCTACCCAAAACCATCTCATCTGTGACGGGATCTCGCATCACGGCTGCGGTCAAACCGACACCCGAAGAACCTTTACCAGTAGTATAAACACCTCTGGGAGCAATCTTGGAGATGAACTTCAGCAGCTGCGATTTGGCGACACCAGGATCTCCCATCAAACAGACGTTGAGGTCTCCTCTGATCTTCAGGCCGTCCTGGGTCTCCTTCGTGCTGCCTCCCACTAGGAGAAGCAAAAGAGCCTTCTTCACATCTTCATGACCGTAAATTTCAGGTGCGATACTCATCGCTAGTCGGCTGTACAGTGCTGGGTCTCTAGTCAACTCGTGGATCTCGGCCTGGATTTCGGGTGTGGTCTCCATATCGTGATACTGCTTCTTGAGTTGGTGAATATGGTGTACCTCGAGGTAAGTGTCAGTGAGGAGGCCTGCGCGGATGGCCTGAAAGCCTGTGTAAGGAATGGGAAGGAAAATTCCGCCCAGGTGAACAACATCGCCAGGGTTCATCATCCTCGTCAGATTGCCATGAACGTGGACGGTCATAGACCTAGGTATGTGCCCCACGGGGACTTGATCGGCCATTTCCTGTATTTTGACTTCTTGGAAGGGGCTGAAGCGGCATGCACGTGTCTGCATGTGAAGCGAGCCTTTGATGTTGTTTTTCTTGCACTCGTTGACGTTTTCGCAGTCTGCGATAGGCTGGAATGTCTTGTTGGAGATGTCTTGGAACGTTTCGGACCCGCAGACGTCGCAGGTATACGCGTTCACTTGAAGGAGGGGCTTGACTTCGGACACGCGAGTGACTATTCCGCGAACGGTGATGAGCCGACCTAGCTGGGAGCCCCGTACTTCACGAACAGCAATGGCAACATCACTCCGAAGGGGTTGAAAATAGAGATTACTTGAAAAGGCGCGTCAGAATAAAATACAAGGCTCAAGTGGCAGTGAACGCACTATCGTCGCAACAAGTGCTCCGGGAAACCGTCCTGCCCTCCTTCCATTTGTGCATTTCTCTCTCTCCTCTGGTGTAGAATAACGTCGATAACCTCATCGTAGTCGCTGATATCCTTTGTGGGGAGAGGCATAATTTGGTCGACGACCTCGCTGAAGAGGCTGACGTATCGCCGGGTGTTGCCTCGGATGCGCTGAACCAGTTCTGGATCGTGCTGAGCAGAAAGAAGAGTCATATTGAGTCAAGAAAGAGTATCTTTGACGCGTACTGTGTGAAGATCCTCGAGGTCAATGACTAGCATTTGTTGGTCGCGGTTCGCGATCCGTTGCTGGCGACACGGTTAGCAAAACGCGTCAAACACGTCGTTTTAGCGCACCAGTTGGTTGAGATATTTGAGGTCTCTCGTCTCTGACGTCGATGCATTCTGTTCGTCTTCAATGTCGATGTCGGCAAATCCGCTCGTTATGTCCTTGTCCTGGCATTTGAAGGTACTCAGAAAAGTTTTGATCAGTGCTAAAAGCCAGTAAGTTTTAAAGCTGTGTAGCATGGAAGTTATAACGCACTTTTCTCTTCGGCATAGTCGATTGACACGGTGTGCACGGGTAGCGACATGTTGGCGGTGGTGAAAGGTTGGTTTAGGGTCCTTGTCACGGGTGATACCGAAGGTTCTCACGCGACGGTAAAAGCCGCGGCTGCCCTGCTTGGGCGCGAAACACTGAAGAATCGCTTTGTCTTCGACCGTCATCGTAATAGATCATCCAATGATGCCAGAGTTTCCTTCCGAGATATATCGAGCTATCTTCAGCTTTGTCGATGCTCGCAGCCTCACTTCCTGCCAGCAGGTAATGTCCAATCTACTTATATTCTTATGCTCTCACCGCTGTTCAGGTCTCTAAGTATTTCTTAGAATTGACAAATGACATGGTCCCTTATGAATACGACAAGGAGCTCGCTCGGCTCGGGTACGTCGGCCATGCAGCTCCTCTACCTTTGCTGTCTCGCCTGGATCAGTTGCGTGAGCATAACAATGCGTGGGACAAACTCGATTGTGTCTGGAGCAAAAGGGTTCCAAAGATTCCAGGTCCTCAGAAGCTCTCCGGAAATGTTCTAGCACGGGTTAATGCGTCAGGACGTCTCGTCTTTACTCGATTTCCCTCATCGAGCCGTTCCATCGGGCGAAAGGAATGGTCGGTTCCATTACCTGGCTCGCAGATATGTGTGTCTGGAATGGACCCTTCACAAGATCTGTTTGTTCTCGCCGAGAGTCCAAGGTTGTCAGTACTCCATGCCCTCTTTTCCCCCAGACGCTGATTTTCCTGATCAGGGTACCTAATCCTTCCTTCCAAATCCATCTTTGCTCCATGTCCAGCGGAAAAGCCCATGAACTTGCCTCCGTACCCATCCTCAAATATCCGCATTGCGTCCCAGAATATATGATGTCCTTCAGCATACAGATATCTGGTGAACACCTAGGTGTCGAGTTTCGTGGTAATGACACAACAGAGCTCGTTGTCTGGAATTGGAAGACTGGCCAAAAAGAACTGGTATGTTTTTGCTACTAATGATAGTTTGTTGAATCGCTGATGGATCGCACGAACTAGTACCTTACTGGCAATGAGATATGCTCGTTTGCTTTTTTGACCGAAAAGCACGTCGTAGTTGCCGTATCTACCGGCACAGAGCTGCGCCTACTCGTCGTGGACTTCATTGCGGAATCGTCTGAGCAGACACGCGTCACGAATGTGACTCACTGTCTTGCTCTTCGTCTTCCAAATCTGTATCCTTCATCTATCCTCATAGACTTCAGAATCGAGTGTGACCCTTCACCTGCATGGCCGAATCAGGATGATTCCATCTCGTTTCATGTTCATCCTGATGAAGTTCTATATATCCTGAGACTGTGCGCGGTGGTTGGAAAATATTTTATCATAATTCTCATTCCGCGGCGGACGCTACTGGCACAATTGTGCCACGTTGTTACAGGAACTAAAGAAGTTGAATGGTCAGCTTGGGGTCCGGAGGGTACGCGCATCGTCTTTTTGCGGATGCTAGATTCAACTGCTTGGGCTACGTTTGGATCCAGATTCGTTGCTTTCGATGTCAACCGTGCGGAAATCGATGTATATGATTTCAATCAGACGACTTTGAAGCGGAAACTGAGCAGCGGATGTCCGTTGCAATATGGCAATCCCAACGAGATACTTCGGCCTCCGGTTGGCCAAGATGACCCCACCATGCTCGTAATCGATGAGACTGTACTTCCCTCGGACAGCCTGATATTATCTCGGATTCCGGACACGCTCTCTCAATGCTCGGCCACTCTCTCATGCTCAACTAACATTTGGAGACTGACTCGGACACCATTGTCGCGAGATCAAGTACTACGAAAAAAGAGAAAAATTAAACAGAAAAAAGGAAAGCCCGTTGTCGTCTTTCAGACAAGCGAAACGGTGTTATCGTTAAAGAGCTACGAAAAAAGGCAGAAACTAAACAGAAAAAAAGACAAAGAAGACCCGTTGTCGTTTGTTAGACAAGCGAGACGGTGTTGGCATTACAGACGAGGAAAAACACAGTGTCGTTAGAGACAAAAAGAATGGGGATCGTTAAAGAGAACATAAACGGCGTTGCGTGGCATACGGAAACTGTGTGTGGTTCGGAATTATTCAACCTTCATAAAAGAGGATTTCGAGCGTACGCATAGCGCTTAGGGATGACGAACATTTTGCTGTGGCTGTGGCGAAACTGCACAGTTGACTCGGAAACAGCCGGTTGAATCTAACTGATTGATTATGAAGCTTTGAGTTTTGCCTAGCTTTCCTGCTGCTGAGTGCTTCTCCCCCATGGCCGGAGCGTCCGGTGCATGGATGTTTGCCTCAGTAGTAGGGGGTTGGGTCTGGGCGTCGTACAAATGAGGGTGGTGATGTACATATTTAGTACTTACTTCCCCTGTTGTGTACGTAATGTCTGGGACCGGCGTTCACTGTGTGGACACTGCCGTGTAATACTACCTACCTACCTACCTACCAAGAAGAAGTAAGGACGTCGCTACCATTTCGGGCCAGGGCATTCCCCACCCCTCTTTCGGGAATACAACCCTATCCCTTTGGGTTGATGTGTAGTCAAGATAACATCATCGTGAGGCGTCTTTTAAATATATTTGTCGCTTTGGTCAACATCTGTCATAGATCTTTTCTTTTTCAGCATACCATGTATTTACGCTAGGAGATGCGGGACATGCCCAACCCAAGGGCCAGTCAACACTTTCAAATGGCCAGACCGATGCGGGTGGATCTTAGGCTATGACTACGCGATTCGCCAAGACGTATACATGCACGCCTATGACCTATGTCGTAGTACCGTAAACCACGTTTGTTTTCCTTCATACAAACTTGGTAGAACACTAGTCACGGTTTGATTGCGTTTTGTACCGTATGTGAATTGATCCTAGATACGTATGCAATTGTATCGTCCTGCTATGTACTTTACTATATATTTTTCATTCTATATCCTACATCTGTATCTGGCCGTTGCTTAAAGTTAGGTCCTGGCACCGTATCGTCTGGATAAACCATGCTCACATATAACACTCGACGTCCATATGCCTCTGTTGAGAAAAGTTTTGAGAAGGCCAGAAAGTTTTAAAGCTGCGTGCCATGGAAATTATGATTCTCTTCGGCGTAGTCGACTGACACAATGTGCACGGTTAGCGGCATACTTATCGGCGGTCGTGAAAGGTTGGTTCAGGGTCCTTGCCACGAGTGTTTTCAATACGCGACGGCAGAAGCCGCTGTCCGTGTCGCTTTGACTTCGATCGTCATCGTAATAGATCATCCAACGATGCCAGAATTTCCTCCCGAGATATATCTCGCTATCTTCAACTTTCTCGATGCTCGCAGTCTCACTTCCTGCCAGCAGGTAATTTCCAGTCTACTTATACTGTTATGCTCTCACCGCTGTCCAGGTCTGTCAGTCTTTCTTGGCCTTGATAAATGAAATGGTCGCTCTTGAATATACTAAGGAGCTCGCTCGGCTCGGGTACATCGACCATGCGGTTGCTCTACTACCTTTGCCGTATCGCCTGGATCAGCTGCGTGAGCATAGAAATGCGTGGAACAGACTCAATGGTAGTACTTGGAGCGAAATCGTTTCAAACTTTCCATTTTCACAGGAGTTCTCCGGAAATGTTCTAGCACGGAGGGGTGTGCCAGGCGGTCCACTTCTTTACTCGACTGCCCTCATCGAGCCGTTCCGTCGGGCAAAAGGAATGGTCAATTCCATTCAAATCTGGCTTGGATGATTTTCAGTTTGGAATGGATTCTTCACAAGATCTGCTAGTTCTCGTCGAGTCGGAAAGGTTGTCAGCCCTTCATGTCCTCTTTTTCACCAGACGCTGATTTCTTTGATCAGGGAACCTAATCCTTCCTTCTAGTTCCATCTTTTGTTCATGTCCAGCGGAAAAGCACATGAACTTGCCTCCATCCCCATCCTCAAATATGCGCATAACGTCCCAGCACACGGTATGGTCTTCGCCATGCATATATCTGGTGATCACCTAGGTGCTGAGCTTGGCTATAATCATGTCACAACGGCAGATTCAGAGATCGTTATCTGGAATTGGAAGACTGGTCACAAAGAACTGGTGTGTTGTTGCTACTCCTGATCGTCTATTGAATCGCTGATGGATCACACGAACTAGTACCTTACTGGCCGTGAAATCTACTCGTTTGCTTTTTTGACCGAAAAGCACGTCGTAGTTGCCGTATCTACCGGCACAGAGCTGCGCCTACTCGTCGTGGACTTCATTGCGGAATCGTCTAAGCAAATACGCGTCTCGGTCATAAATATGACGCGCTATCTTGTTCTTCGTCTTCCAAATCTGCATCCTTCACCTATCCTTTCGGGCTTTACAATCAGGTGTGACCCTTCACCCGCCTGGCCGAATCAGGATGATTCTATCCCGTGACACTTCTCATGGGGCAAGGCATAGGACGATATAGGATCATAATACTCATACCGCGGCGGAGGCTGCTGGCACAATTGCGCCACTTTGTCACAGGAAGCAAGGAAGTTGAATGGTCAGCTTGGGGTCCGGAGGGTACGCGTATCCTCGATTTCCGGAAACGAGCTGGTCGACACGCTGTATGGGCTACGTTTGGATCCAGATTCGTTGCTTTCGATAACGACCGTTTGGAAATCAACGTCTATGATTTCAATCAGATGACTTTGAGGCGGGAACAAAGCAGCGGATGTCCTTTGCAATGTGGCAATCCCAACGAGATACTTCGGCCTCTGGTTAACCAAGATGACCCTACTATGCTCGCAATCGATGACGCTGTACTTCCCTTGAACAGTCTGATATTCCAAGAAGTCGTCAGGACGTCGCTACCATTTCGGACCAGGACAGTCCCCACCACTCTTGAAAGAAAACATTACTTTCCGTTGTTGTGCAGTCTAGATAACATCATTGTGAGGCATCTTTGAAATAAACTTCTCGCATTTGTTAACATCTCTTATAGGTCGTTTCTTCAGAGTACCACGTATTTACGCTTTGAGATTCAAGTTCAACAAATCCGTTTGTTGTGAATATGTAAGTAAATAGATTCCGACTTCATCAAGTTAAAAGACGAAGAAAGAACCAGGTATAAGAGAATATCGTAAGTACGAATAGAAAGATTGACGTAGAGTCTCTACGCAGCCTGAGATAACTTTGTCCCATGTAAGGACGTAAGCAATATTCCGTCCCGAGTTTAAATGGGTGTAAATAGGTATCCACACGGCTTTCCCCCGCAAGTTTCGCCAGATTTAGGAGACCTTTGACTGTCTCTTCGTCTTTCTTAAAAGCTACTGCACGCTCGTTGTCGCTGAAAAGGTCACCCAAACAGAGACCAAAGCGTTCGATATCATTGAGACATAGCATAGTCTCCTGACAATAACAGCGGAGGGCAGATATTAGGCGGGGCAAGTCGTCCAACAGAGCTAACCGCATCGACGCTGACCAAGTGAGCCATTGGAAGAGCGAGTCTCTGCGTGACGTCCTTCGTAGCTCGGCTGTTAATGTAGCCTCAACGTTGACAATGGTTGCTTCAAGCAACAGGAAAATTTTCCTTGCGATTTGAGCATTTAGTCGCATGGAACGATATTGAGCAATCGTCGCTGCAGATAAGTGTAAGGAGGGGAAAGCTTCGAGAGTTGATACATGATCAACGAGAAATCTCTCCAAGCACAGACAACTGGATATAGGAAATCTATAGCAGAATCACGGAAAGGCTGGAGGATGGCAGGAGTGGTCTCGTCCCGAACAGGGGTGCAGATCGTAGCTTGGGCAATCAAGTAGTTTGCCGCATGAAAAAAGGATTCCTCCGCATCGTGGAGACACCGGAGAACGTCGGCAATAGATGTCGGATGCTGTACATAACGTTGTATGTTAAGGGAAAGTCACAGTAAAAAAAATTGTGAAGAAAAGGAGTCCCACCTTGTTATTGGATGCCATGAAATCGATGAAATCAAAGGTGCTCTTAACCCAACCAATTAGTGCAATGCTTGAATATCATAGCGCTAGTCGAGCACTTACCATCAATAGATATGATGATTGAGCGAAGAGATGGTGGCAGAGCTTGGGAGAAATCCAGGTGAGACTTGGAATATTTGCGGATTTCACGCTCCTTTGGCATCGGGAGTCAGGGTCTGAGTTGACCTTGTTTCAAGATCTATCCGACTGCAAGGAACGATAGATCAGACGAGCTCGCGTGATGGGTCCACTTGGACACCGTGAATTCATTTCAATCGCAGAGTCCACCGCCATCTTGTAGTATGACACCAATTTGAGCTTCGAGCGAGCAACGGCCTCTGAAGAGAAACCCCAACGTCGAACGCTCAAAATAGACGGAGTCGTCTGAACGATTGACGTCTGAACGCTCACATCAGTAGCTGGACATGGTTATACAACAGCATACGTACTTCGCGATCATTAAGCAGGGCAAAAGAAAGTTCTCCTCTATCGGCAGGACATCGCACAATGAAGCGTCCTTGAACCAGACAGGGTGAGACATATACGCACGAACCAGTGGCAGTGCACACGATGCAAGGAGAGCAAGCCTCAAACCGTAGCATGGAACATGAACAATGGTAATAGGGAAAGCAGAATACCGAGCACTCTGGAGCCCAGGTCACTGTTCAAGTAAAGAAACAGCGTGCCTGTAAGGGTGCACAGACCTATGACTGCAACGAAGCGCAGGTCTCAGAGACTGCGAGGAAGCAAGCATGCGTTTCGTATCCTATCGCAGCATCAGAGCCTACAACTGCAAAGGAACGCAGGTCTCAGGGTACTGCAAACTATCAGGCACACGATTTGGAGCCAATGGGCGCAATTTGAGAGCCTGTGAATGCCACGGAACGCAGGCATCAGGGACTGCGAGGCAAGAGAGACGCAATTTCATCATGAAACTGCGTGTCTGTCGCACGACCGTAGCCTATGGCTGTTCTGACTGCAACGGAACACTGATAACGATACTGCTGTAAAACTGGGTTTAGACCGTGGAACAGACAGAAAAGACTCATCAGTCGAGCTTTCGTAGTGGTGTGGGAGCAAGTCGCCGTTGTAACCGTCTCTCATGATGGTCCTTGTCACTGGGGAACATGGGCCAAGGCAGGAGGCCCAATAATTTGCATGAGCTGCGGAGTCAGCTGGCGCTGGTGTCCGGGTGGGAGCAAGCATTGAAAGTTATCGATTACTCGTTGTCCGACCTCATGAAATATTTGCTCCTACGCCAAGCTACACGACGTCGGCTGCAGAGAACGAAATGATGGGATGGTACAAAAAAAGGAATAGTTAAAAGATCTGCTTGTCTCTTGGCACTCGAATGCTCCAGCATCGTTTAGTGTGTATTGTGAAACTGAAAATATCGACGTGAAGAGCACTCCAGGATGGCAACGTCACAGTGAGAGGAACGGGGAGATGGTGGTTGCTGGTGGTAAGAGCATAAGTATAGTAAGAGGGAAAAATGAATTATTTAAGACGATGTACCCGATTTCCGACTCGATGCACTTCGTTTCTGCTTCCATCCCGCCTCTTTACGCCAGAGATCATCATCTCTGACACGATGGGTGGCGCCGTTTATTATTACCGTGAGAAACGCCTACAGGCTAGTCATCGCATCAACGACGACGCATCGCAATCTTATTTGCAACGAGGACGAGGACGAGGACGAGTTTCTTCCATTTTCAATTCATCGGCATCCAGTACGAAAGACACGAGTAAGCATTGAGACGTAGGAGCAAGGCAGCATGGTGGTGGTGGCGGTGGTGGTTCGTGCTTGACATGCATTCTGGGTTTTAATTTTACCTTTCTACTTCTACGGCGAAGATCGTTTTGCTACAGTCGTCGACGATGGGCATTCGACGACTCGTTCCTTACGTCGAGCTTCCCCTACGGTCCCATCCAGCGACGCCAGAATCGGCTAGCCGACGTCGAGGTCGACTTCAAGCCACCAAGCCGAGGAAAAGATCTCCTTCGATCAGCCCCAGCCCTCCTGCCTCACCAACGAGGTCTATATTCCAATCGCCAAATGGTTCTCCGAAGAAGAAAAGACGCGTAGAGTCGCCAGCTTTCAATGACGAGGAGCTAGCCGTTGTGTGTACCTTATTATTCTTCATTCTGCCACTGTATGACTTGACGCGTTTGTAGATGAATACAGTTCTCGAGCTACGACAATCTTCAACTGTCTCTGATTTCGATGTGAACCTGCAAATATAATCCTTTGGATCATTGCTGAACCATCGTGTACTGTAGTCTCCCCCACGTGTGCGAGGGCTCCGCCTTTCGCCTACGATTTCCGACTTTTTGGACAATAACGACGCAGGTCCATCGACAGCAGCCACTATGTCGGGCACCACTTTGAGTGCGCCGTGCCACGTTTCGCGTCGGCTCTTTCTGCTCACTTCATATTTATAGGTGACAACGCGCAGTGGGATTTTCATCAGATGGATCAAGATCATGACGCGACAAGCGCTAAACCCTATCACTTTCGGGACGACGAATTTGACGAGACTGATGGAGTTGCGATTCCCGGCGAAGTAGAACCTGATTCTGATTCTGACGAAGGCGACAACGATGTACCTGTTCGAATCCTCGATGACTTCGTTATTTACGACGACCAGCAAAACATTGTCGACATCGAGGCGCTTAACACGCTGACGCCTCCTCCAAAGGGCGGGAGGAAAGGCAAGAACAAAGCAATACGAACCTTCCATGCGAGTGGCATCGTCAGAGCCAAGGAAGTCGACGGTCTTGACGATGAGTTTGTCCAAGCTCGTTCGGACCTGGATGAAGAAGAGTCGAGTATGCGCTTGCGATTGGGGTGTATTACAGACTTCAATATCCATTACTTTTCCGAGGCGCAACAGCTTGACGGGTGAACATATTGATCTTCACTACGTCTTTATTTTCTGATAGCATTTTAGGAACATATACATCTGTACGGACATGGCCTGGTATATCCTCCATGTACCTTCCGACACCTATGCACCGTTTTTCCGCCCATTTTTCGTGAAACATCGCGTCGCTCATGAAGTTGTTTCACATGCTTTGCAAGATAGAAGGGCTCGCTACGAAGACTTCGTCAATTCCTTAGACTACATACATGAGAGCACAAACTATACCTCATCTCATGCCATCATTGGGCGTGACATAAGTATTGCTGATGTGGAATCCGATGACACGGTTCGTGGATTATAACCTCTTGTGATTTCAAACTCTCATCATCTTTTCAGATTGCCTATCTAATTTCTACGCTGCCCGTTATATGCGCAAACGTCGATGAACGCCTCAAATACGTGCCCCTCATCAAGCATTTTTTCGAAGCTGCAGGCGTAGATCTAGAGCTGTTCGACGACGGGGACTCCTCATATGCGTCTGCAGAGACGCTTTCTTCCGATGCGACGTCCGACTCTCACAGCGACAGAGCCACCACACCCTCATCGATAGCAGCATCTCATCGCCCTCAGGCGAGAAGGGAAAAGCACAAACCGTATCTGAGTCCCCGTAAAGATCCTGCCCCAAAGATGTCTTCAAATCAAGAGAAAGCAGTCCTCATGCGGAGGGCAACAACGGTCGTCACGCCCATCGTTGGATCTATCGCTGAAAAACTTTACCGAAACAGAATGGAGGTGGCGGGGACGCTGGAGAAGGATGATACGCCGCTTAGGGAGGTGGAGGAGAACGTCAAATCTCATTATGATAACCCTGAAAGAATAGTCTGGGGAGAGCAAATTACGAAACATCATTATGCTACTGTACACCTTGACGGCGTAGAGTATCAGGTTTGTCTTTTATTTTCTCTCAAGTTCTTGGCTGATGTGTTCTTCATAGGCGGGAGAGGTTGTTATGGTCATGCCGCCGAAGGACTGGTTCTCTAATGCAAAGTCTGGTACTGACGACAAGGAAAGTGATAGCAGTGACGATGAATCATCCACACCTAGTGGGAAGGGAGTCGACAACGGTAAACCTCTCCGTCCGTTATCGAAGAATATCTTCGGGAATCAATATTGGTCAGTAATCTGACACCATCCTGCAATTTTGAGATTGATGTGTACAATATGTAGGTTTTGTCGTATCTGTTACTTCTTCTACGATGATGAGGACAAGACGAAGAAGTTTCACGGCCATTGGTTCGAGCACGGCAGCAGAACACTGATGAAGGAGGTTGCTCATTCGAAAGCCCTCTTTCAGATGAAGACCTGCGACGCTAGTCCTGTTGCATCCATCATCCGAAAAGTGGATGTCAAGATGTTAGGGGAAAGTGACAATGAGTATATCGATGACGGCGATCCCGAGTCCACGAATTATTTCTGCAGGTACGAGCATTCTTTCTGTGATGAACGGACCTCTAATGAATTCCAGTCTTGTTTGGGACAACAAACAGCACGAATTCACAGATCTTCCATCTATTGAGGAGGTGCTGGAGGCAACGTCGTATCAACCAGAGCACCTCAAGTGCTATCCATGCGCACTTAGAGCCCGAGAAGATGCTTATGGAATCGCTAGCCCTACGAAAGGCGGTGTGACTCATTATGGGGTAGATTACCACCTTCACGACTGCGTATATGTCCGCAATGAAAACCCCGACATCCTGCTTTTGGATATCGCGCAAGTACGTTCGATCATTGACGAGGAAGCGGTACAGGTCGCGTATCTTGATCGCTACAATGACCACGAGTCTACGACAGACTGTGATCAAGAAGAGGTATATACCATGTTCTCTACACGAATATGTTGACAAGAAATTTCTATTTAGCGTCGACTATTTCTGAGCCAGAGGACGGGATCCGTAGCTGTCAAACGATTACAAGGTGTATGCTTCGTCAAGCACCTGGTGAATCAGACCGCTATCAGGTCGTGGACCAAGCACGACGACCATTTTTACTTGAACCAAGTCGAAGACTCCGAAGGGGGGCTCATACCTCTTTCGACGAAGTCGTGGAAAAGATGCATACACGGTTGTTTTGACGACCACAAGCAGGAACTCCGTGACACGCGACGACTACAGGATCGGAACTCTCCGCTTCGTGGTTTGGAACTCTTCAGTGGTAAGCCTGATGAGATTTGATGATTCGAGTACTGATGTTTGCGTAGGCGCTGGTGGTCTAGGTACGGGTATGATGTTCTCAGGATACGTTGAAACGAAGTGGGCTGTTGAGTTTTCGCCATCGGCTGCTCAGACGTACAGGTGTGACAACCATTGTCGTTTTCTTTTCGCTGTCTCATTGGTTCTCTACCTAGCCGCAATCATCCTGATACTATTGTCTATGACCAAGATGCCAGCATCCTTTTGGAACACGCTGTGCAAACTGAATACGACAAGCACCCTCGTAAACTTAAGTCTCACGATGGGACGTACTTGGAGAATATGCCAAAGAAAGGCGAAGTTGATTTTATCTACGGAGGTTCGGACTTGCACATGGGAGTGAAATGAAGTTATACTGATTCGGTATTCTACAGGCCCGCCATGCCAGTCTTTTAGCAAGGCAAATCATAACCCAGTAAGTCGGGTTCAAAGTTTATCTATGCAGATATGCTCAAACACGATTAGAAACCGGACGATATTCGATCAACGTTGCCAATGGTCATGTTGGCCTACACGGAATGGTACGAGCCTCGGTATTTCCTTTTGGAAAACGTCGTGGGCATGTTGACGGCTCGTCTGGGAGCCAAATCTGCCTCGCATGGTCGCTCCCTCGTCGGCGGGATGGAAATGGGGGTCCTCAAGCTCATATTAAGGATTCTGACATCATTAGGGTAAGTACCACCCTCTCCCTAGCTGGTAGATTGCATTTCAACTTCGTCACAGGTATCAGGTTCGTGTAAAGATTCTTCAAGCCGGCGCATACGGTGCCCCTCAACAGCGCAACCGGATTCTTATCTGGGGAGCGCGACGAGGGCTGCCCTTACCCGAATTCCCGATCCCGACACACGCTTTCCAGAGGCTGGCGGCGAGATGGAAGGTACCGGGTTTCGAAGGGGAATCGTTGTCTCGTGCGACAAGGTCTCGGAATCCTGAAGACGACCATCAGTGTGCGCCTCTGAAGCCAGTAACCGTCGATGACGCTATTGGGGACCTTGTTAGTGTTGTTCTTATCTGCCTTATGCTCGCGTGTCCTGACCAAACATTTAGCCTCCCTGGGATTGGTTAGTATGAGTCTTTCAGTATATGGTTTGAGCTCACGCGATCCTTGTAGGATCAACCCTCATAAGATCAACCCTTCGACCTATGACACAAGGCAAGAGACTCAACGCAGGATCGATAACGGGATCAAGCAGTTTTTAGCTGCCAAAGGCGTTGCTCACAGAAGCCCGGGAATTGATAAGGCCGTATATATTTGCTCGCCAAGAAATGCATACCAACGATGGATGCGCCGAGCGAACTTGCGTACAGTCAATGACCATCACACGAAGATCTTTTCTCAGCCAGTCGTGGAGGCGTACGTTCTCCTTTGTTATTCTCGGTGACAGCTAATCGTTTTCTTTAGATCTACCTCTGTTCCGTTGAAACCGAATGCGAATCAGAAAGGTCAGTATCTCCTTGTTGACCTAGGTATCGAGTGACTTATACTTGTATCTAGATTTGGATCCTGATCTGTGTTCGAAGCATATGATAAATACAAAATATGGTTGGGACCAGTGATACCGACAATGATCTATCTTTGACGCATTCTGGTAGTGTTTTACGGACGACTAAACGGAAACGGATACTTCCGCACTGCGATGACCCTCGTGTCGCCTAACAGCAAGCACAGCGTATTGCTACATCCTCATGTATGTATCTGTACAATCGTGATGCAGAATTCACTAACGGAAAATGCAGCAAAAAAGGATTATCAGCGTGCGAGAGGTTGCTAGAGCCCAAGGATTCCCCGACGACTACACCTTTTGTTCAATTAACAAAGCCAACTCGCAACGCATGATTGACGATGTACGCGGCTTATACGCAGACCCAGTCCTTATTTTCTGATGTTCTTTTTCTCTGCAGCAATATCGCCAAATCGGAAACGCAGTGCCCGTCCCATTGGCATTGGCGCTCGGCAAGTCCCTTGGTGCTGCGCTCCTCAAGACTTGGAAGAAGGAAAATAGAGAGGGAAGTCCCTCCGTTTGATCTATTCGCATTTATGTAGAATATACCTGATTTCTTGGTTGTCTTGCAATTAGACTCGAAGACTTCCTTGACGTAGATTTGATACCCAGTGGATTATATAGCTCTGGATGCTTGTTATTTGCTCTGCTTAAGTACTTATACAATGTCACTGTATCTTGTAGAGTAGCCAATCAAACTACTAAAGTTTTGTTCATTCCATTTTTCCCTAGTACTTCGGCGCCGTTTCCCCAAGTCGGCGTCGGCTTTTACCGGTATTGCTACTCTGTACCATACCATGACGACCTTGGAAGGTCTCGCTGGCTTGTTCTCTCTGACCAGCAAAGATGAACCTGACGCCCAGTCAAAACATTCAGACGATGGCATTCCAGATAAAACAGAAACGAACGAGCATACCAGCGAGGGGACAAAGCGACAGAGGGCAAAAACTAGGCGTCTCGGGCTCAGAAGTACAAACAATACGCGCTACACGTCGGGACACGGCGGTATGTATATCCACATACTTAGTTCTTATTCGCTCTGAAGGCAAGAAATAAGGAAACGATGCGTTTGATTATGAAGCCAAGTATCCAGAGGATGCTATTTACGAAGAAACTGCGCCTCATGCCAGAGTCTTCAGGACTTACAACGACGAGTCACAGATTTTCGACGTAGACATGGTAGAAGAATCTCGGGACACAGTCGACGTGCTGCTCGTGTTTGTGAGTGACTGGACTGCTCGGTGGTTGACTAGGACTAACATTAATTGCAAGGCCGGTCTTTTTTCCGCGGTGGTCACGACATTCATCGTGCAGACATCCCAGAATCTTCAAGTATCCTACAGTCAAATGTCTGCTCTTCTTCTTTTTGAGCTCGTTTCTGTTCAACGTGCCATTGCCCGTGGCGACCCAGTTGACCAGGTTGCGACATCGGCAATCGTTCCCTCATCTCCGTTTACACCTGCGACAATGGACTCTTGGGTCAATGGGTTATGGTTCACAAGTCTTTCCTTGAGTCTGACTACGGCGCTTGGTGCCGTACTGGTGAAGCAATGGCTCCATCAATATATCTCTCTTCCCTCTGGAACGCCTCGTGATCGCAGTCGCATCCGTCAGTACCGTTATGCGGGATTCGAAAAGTGGCAGGTACCAACCATTATCGGTCTTCTTCCTGTGCTCATGCATGTCGCACTGGCGATCTTTTTTGTCGGGCTGTTCCTGTTTCTTTTGCCACTAAGTCGTCCCATCGCAGCCGTCGTCGGTATTACCGCAGCTGTTGTTTATGTTGCCTACGTGGTCACAAATATTCTACCCCTTCTATATCCTCAGTGCCCCTACAAAACACCGTTGTCCTACCTTATTCAACAGTTCTATGCTCGCTCCCCGATCCCGGCGCTGCTGATTTTCCTCACAAAGAGTTCAGCAGCTGATTCACAGTCTGCAAATGCTTCCATCAAAGATGCTGAGCGTCAGGCTGTGAAAGGCATGGGCCATGATCTGGATGTACAGTCATTGCATTGGTTGTTCACCAAGTCCTCCAATCCCACTGTTCGAAGCATAGTGGTTCAGGCCATCGGAGGACTGCAAATCAGTTCTCTGGAATCCTTGAAACGGGTATTCGACGGGTCGGACATAGCATGGGAGCAAGACTTACTGCTACATAATTGTGTTGTGTATGACAACGAATTCAGCAGTACAGCTTGGCCAATGCATGGCCTGGAGCGCAAAATTGAGCGTCTCCTTCGCTTCGAGCTCTTCTTTCCGAGAGATAACGCCTCAAGGGACTACTTGCTCCTCTCGAAGTCCGCGCCTCGTGAACTCACCGCTATAGTGGCCGGTGTCATGTCCAACTCCACACATCGTCCGTCTGACTGTCCGACTGGCATCGACTTTCTGAGGGACGGCCTTGCTAACAGAAACGATCTACGCCTCCATCCTATTGTTTGGATTAGTATTCTCAAGCAAGCCAGTCTTGGGGGTGATCTCGCCTCAGTAGACGGGAACATTCCCTTTCATATGGCGCTCTGTGCTGGCATCATTGACCAACTGCCGTTCGATGGTCACGTTGACGAGCCGGTTGCAAGCAAGCAGAGCGCTACTTTATCCCACGTCCTCCGCCGATATCCTGACATTCTACCCATTGCTTATAAAATATTTGCTGAATTCGACTCGTACACCAGCTATTCGTCGTACAGCTTGTCAGACCCGGTCCGTCTCCTCTTAGCGCTCGTCAACTACTTGCTTGCACTGCCGCCGTATACGGCAGACAGCGATCGCCATTCCGCCTCGTTGACCCCTCTAAATGGAGACCACGAGTCTTTGAAGGCACGATTGTTTTTCTTCACAAGCATTATACCCCACATCGACCCGAGCACTATTTTCCCGGCCACAAGCGAGTACTACCCGGTACTCGATACCGCTAAGCGAATCATTGAATCAGACTTGTTTACCCTTCCAGCAGATGCGGGTAATTTTGTTGGTCTATGGAAAGCAAGGACTGCGGTGATCAGAATTTTTGCAAAGCTCGTCGGTGCTTTCCCTCTGTTGGGAACGGTGGCAAGGCCTCAGAAAAAGATATTACGCGACTGGTTCATCTTGCCGCGGATGAAACGCATATTGGCTCTCTTAAATCACCCGACACCGTACGCTGACGCAGACTCAGACTACTCGAACCGGGACACATATATCGACGTCGTCTTCAAGATTCTAGAGACGTGCTTCAGCTACAAAGTTGTTTTCGCGATGGACGCTTTCATGGAAAATGATGTTGTCGGTTTTCTTGGTCAGAATCGATGCCGCTACCAATGCGTGGATGCTCTAGCTGCCTATATCGCCATGGCATCTATGACCGAGCGAAGATCCTCCAGCGATACCATTCACCTCGAATCGTCCGCGAGCAGAACCCGAGTGGATTATCTTTATCGGCCCAACAATCTTTTCACTGTAGCCGTGATTCTAGCGTTCAATCAGTCCAAGTGGCAGGACAGTATTCAGTCGCACAGGAAAATAAAGCAGAACATCTTGGCCTTAGTGCAACTTTGTCCAAATGCTGATGCTTGGGCCAGCTGCCGCTCCAGGCTAATACACCTGTCGAGAGATACACATTACTTTGCCACTCTGCAGTTACCAAATTTCGGGCAGATTGTCCATGCGAAACCAGAAGAGGTGCAAATTCTCAAGAGCAACCTTCAGGTGGCTCTTGATGCGCTCAGTGAATTCTTCGAGTCTCGGGTAGGAGTACCTCAGTCGGCAAGTCACATCAGTTTAAAATCATACTTGTAACTGAACAGTTATATAGGATCAAGACTTGGGAGCTGGATCTAACTTTGCCTTCAAAACACAGACTGCCTTGAGGCGTTCGAAAAGAGTGCCATGATTGATACAGACAATTATTTCAAATATTCAATCCAGGAACAAAGCGTTTAACTTGCAGCTTAAGCTTGAACACACACGCTGTCCCTTCCTCAACAGGTGTGTATTGACTGTCTGTCTAGGAGAGGCTGAGGCTAACATGATACAGAGTGTGAGTTGTACAAGAGGATTAGTGCTACGAAATAGTGTATTTTACAAAACGAAGGTGGTGAGAATTTGCGCATCAGTCCTGCAGACCGAATCAAAGCTTGTTGGAGAACTTGCGCCACTTCAAGACTTCAACGACATTGGTGAATGCCCACCGGAACAGCGACTTGTTTTTCCGTTTTCCTTGAAGAAATTTTCAACGGAGGTTCCGGTCTAAATGTAAGATGCTCACCTTTCTGACTACTCCGGCACCTCGGAATATAGTCCTCGATTGCCAAGGCCGGTCTTTTTTCCGCGGTGTCACGGCCGTCATGTCGGTGAAAAGGCAAATGAGAGAAGAACGTGGTCTCCTAGGTCTGTTGACGCAGCCGCCATCGAAGCTCGACAGGATCTCGTCATCTCCGTCGTTGGGGGCGTCCTTGCCGCCGCTCCAGCACCGTGGAAGATCTCGAAGGTGTCGCTACCTTAGTCGTAGAGGGTGTCACCCCAGTTGTTGGGGGTGTCAACCTTAGGCATCTGGCTATGGAAACCGCCGCTCCCATCCCATCTGCTACCCCCCCAAGACCTCGAAGCCATCGTAAGTCACCTCTATCAAGGGCGTCCTCGCTGCTGAAACCGCCCCATCTACTACGGTCAAAATCCCGGGAGATGGTGTCGTGGGCGGTCAGCAGCACTTGCCAACGAGACCAACGAGACCAACAGACAGGGCAGTAGAATGCTGGCCCAAGCGTGACCACGTTCATCCTCCGAGAAAGTCTATCCAGTGGGAAACTTCTACAGCTTTAACGTAAGGGAGTTCACCACCAATATCAGGAGATGGCATGTCCGATGGAATAAACGAGGTCATTGCTCTCGTTGCCATGGGTTTGCATTTCTTTCTCGCGACAAGGAAGAAAGTATGCAGATATTCCCGTCGGTTCTGCGGTACCTCCACACTGCGCAAACATGTTGAGTCATAACAGCCCAGATACGTAGAGAAGACGCACAACCACTCAATGGAACGGATATGGTCACGGTAGGCCCAGAAATGATCGTCATCGTCCGTTGTACGTTGGATCTTTTATACCCTCCCATTTGGCGAAGTTCACTTCACAGCCAGCAAATGCAGGAAGTATTAGTGACCTCCTTTCTCAAGCACAATGCGAGCATTCATTGCTGCATACACGTCCGTGAAGAAGACGACGAGTGGTGAATAGGGTACTGGTCGGACTAGAAGGTCGTCAGCTTCACGATCAAATAATCAATACGCACTGATGTGCAGTAACAGACAAACATTGCTTCGCCGAACTGTGACAAGACTGTTTGTACCAGAAGAGCGTTGGCGTCCTTAGCCATGCACCAATTCTCGCAATGATTCCGGCATCCACTACTGGACGAGACGGTCCCACAAAGCTCATTTGCTCGTCCTTGTACCGTTGCATCTGCTGCCAGCGCCTTCTACGTTCTTCGGCGTCGACTGGGCGAAAAAAGTGTAGATCCACAGAATTTGATGAAAAATCAATTCTTTCAATTCTGTAGCCGCCATGGTTGCAGAAGAATTCGCCGACGTCGTAATTGTTGGGTAGACGATCCACTCGGAAGACGCGTCTTCACCTGCGTCGACTGTCGCCGGTGTCAGGAATGGATGCTCCGGCGGCAAAGCACCTTCTCGAAGGTGGCGGACAATGATGTGAAAAATGGCAACACCGTAGCTGAGATCCTCGGTGAAAGAGACATGAAGATTTGATTTGATTACATGAATAGTACAGCGAATGAGCTTATTGGCTCCTCGCGCCGATAATATAGCACGCAGCTGTCCAACATTTCCGACATCCGGGCTACTAATTGCTCGTGCCCACATATTCCCAGCTATAAGTATTCAAGTTACTGGTACGGTGAAGTCACCGTAGTATTGGCCGCTCAGCTTTCATAAAATTCCCATTCAACGAACTTGTCTCAGCCTGCTTGTTCACTTGGTGCTCTTCTTTATGATGCTTGTGGTTGTGTCCTTATGAGGTTATAAAAAGTGACCACCAAGTCGTCGGCTGCTAGTATGTCAATGTACAATCCAAAACTGAGCATAAATAATATCTTCATCTAAAGTAGGTATCTGAAATCCTTGTTCTGGATATCAGTAAGGTCAAGGAAAGCCTGAGAACGCACTGTATATCAGCCAAGCTCGAGAGCAGAATGAACGAGACACCAATACCTTATCAACTTTCCTCTTTTCAGTGGTTCCATCCGCGTTCACATGCGTCACATACACATCGTCGTAAGTATCATCGTGCTGATTCATATCTCGTCGCTTGTTCTCGGTGGCAAGCATAAACCGGAGAATGAGAAGAAAGATCCCAGACGCTAGGTTGCATGCCGCAATCAAAGTCCATGTAACATGATTCCTGAGGAACGGTCATTTCCTAGTCGGAGGGTAATTAGGACTTGTGAATCGTACCTCGGCTGATATTTCTTTTTCCATACGAAAGGGCCTGCAAAGTTACCGACACAGTATCCAATGAGGACTAGCGCATTGGTAGTTATCCCTGCGTCAACATGCTTCAGTTATAGGATGTACTTGGTAGGGAGAAGGGATCACTCACGTTTTGTATGCCCCGACGTGAGACCACCTACCCATCCGAGGAAGATGACAAATGGTGCAATGAAGGAAACTAGGAGCTATGAAGTAGTTGCTTTGAAACAGGAAGTAGATGCTTACTTGAAACCCAATAGGAGAATAACAAGCCGACCTTGTTGCTCGAAGGGAGCAGATTTACTAACAGCACCCCTAAGATCGCGATGATATACAACAGGGCCCCGGCGTAGCCACGCCCAATTGGCTTAAACGAGGCTAGGGTAATTCCTAGCCATATCACCAAGACTGGGGCCGCGTCAGTTCTACAACTCGCTACGAAAAGTGCGTAACCCACTTTCCACGACACCGTCCACACAGCCGATCAACGTGGTCTGGATGAAACTAAAGCCAAACTGGCTGACAATAAGCTGCCGTTGGTTTGAGAGCTGCGCATCAAACATGTGGATTAGTTGCTTCCAGCGTGTAATACATGACCCACTGAGTTCACGATATTCCTGAGTAGGAGAAAGAAAAAGTCAACATCTGTTTAGATAGAAGAGATGGAAGAATGGTCGTACGAAATTGCAGCAAACAGGACCATGATCCATATTTTCGGGTCCTTGAGCGTCTCAATAAATCTATGTTTGCCAACTTATGCATATGAAGCTATGAGCACTGAGCAACGCACTGATCATGCTTCCACGTCTTATTTTCTAAACCAGCCTGATTGGCCTTAATCCTTTGTACGACCTTGACACGTTCATCCGAGGTAAGAAAACGTGCAGTTGTTGGGGAATCCGGGAAAAAGAACCTGGCGAAGAAATGATTTGCGGTCCTGAGACCATACTTAACAATGCCGCTCACCAGAAGATCACAGACGATATAAGTGTGATCAAGCCGGTAATGATCATTAACCTGTGGTATTCATTAGCGTGTCTAGCGTGCCTAGCAATTTAGACCGGACGGCGTTTCCACTAACCATTGCCACGGCATGAAGCTGCCCGTCTGAAGTATTTGTGAACGATCAAAAATGGGGATGCATTAAATTCACAATACCGACCTTAGTGTGCAGAACGCCAAAGGCAACGAAACCCAGGACGATGATGGCGAAGCCATTCATAAGGTCTGAATTTAGAAACGGAAATGAGAAGCCGTCGCGCTCTTGCAAAACCTGATCGATACTTACACCAATAACCGGTGCGTTGTGTCTGTTCTTCCCGCGTGTAAAACATGGAGGTCACCTAACCGACCTAATTTCAGTGGTTTTGCAATCTGGAAAGGAGGATACGACGTACGATCATGAACCCTGGAGTGATCGCGCCTTCACATACGCCAAGGATGAATCGGACAGCAAATAGGCCACCGAACGACGAGCATGCAGCGTGGCAGATGAGAGCGATAGACCAAATGAAGATATTTACACTGTCGCGAATCAGACAGCACAGGGAGATGGTCATAAGGCCTGCGTTACCTCATCCATTTCCCTACAGGAAATCGCTGTAGCGCAAGACTTTGAGGGTACTAGTAGAGGGGAATGATTAACGGGGCCAAGTAACTGCAAGGAGCGTAGGACGTACTTCGAAAACGAGGTAGCTGAGATAAAATACGGACCCCAGCCAGTTAAACTGCGTCTGGTTTAGGTGGGCACCCTTTCTGGAATATTTTGAGTACTATTTCAGGGCTAACCACTGGGTAACGTACAAAATGCCGAGAACAGAGGATTGTCCGAGCGTTGTCTTGTCGGCAAATGTCATCCTTGGTAACATTAGCCCTTCGTTATGAGCAGCACAGTGGTAGAAGCATACAGATACAGGACTGCAATAAACATCAGCTACTTGACGTTCCGAAAGGTCGGGTCAGTACTCACGACACATTAGAGGTAAAATATGTTTGTCAATCTTCCACCTTAAAATAAAGTCAATAGGACATAACACCGTCAATAATACAGCATACCTCAGTCTCGCGGCTTCCTTGGGATCCAAGCTGTCCGACTCAACGGCGAGCTGAACAGCGACACCGGCCTCGGATTCGTTCAAGCCTAGATGGGTGCGCTTTTCCCACTGCTCAGTAGTATCCATGTAGGGGATAATGGGGAGGAGGAAGATGGGAGCATGTGTGATGCGAGAAAGACCATTTCTTTATAAATGATTCCGCGAGGAAGATAAAAAAGAGGTGGTGACCAGAAAGGGATTGTAAACCATCTGCCACCCACGCTGATGAGCCCTGAATTCGGGTTCCCGCATTACGTGATGGAATCTTTCGATTTTCAATGTCTGCTGATGAAGACGCGGAATATATAGCAGTTCTATGTGGGGACCGTATCACGTTCTTGGCGCCATGATTTGGAGGGGATGGAGGCGCGCAGTGTTCTCAGCGCCTCGATACTCCAAATTCCTAGAATACTTCGTAGACGGCGGAAAACCGGAACTAGGGTACGTTCGATTCTTCTAAAGTGCCCTTTGTGAAGTTGTTCAGGCGATTCAACTACATTCTAAAGCCTTACTTGTTATAGGTCGCCAACGACGTTCCGTCTTTCCCATACGGCATTACTTGTCCTGGCCGACCTGTGATGAACCTGATAGGATCATGTATACCGGAACAGCCCTGTGGTTAAAACTTCTCCTCGTGCTTGAACGTTGAACCCTCAAGGCCTCAGAGTCCGAGTATATTTCGGGAAAAAATCGATCATCAGAAAATCAGACAACAGCAGCGGGCTGCTTTCATCTGGAACCTGAGCTAATATTGAGTTGGATTATCAGTAGGCGCCTTAATGTTTGCTACTCGGGTATGCGTTTGGGCCAAAATTGAATAATTGCTAGCCACTCGGGGTACAAGGGCAACAATGATCATGTTACTAGTCCTGCCATTCGTACGAGCCAATGGTAGCAGCCTTTCCCACGAGGGACCCTTGATTCGGCGCGAGGATGGTCATTTTACGCTGAGAAATGTCCAGCTTTGTTATGCAGAAGATCAGTGAAAGGCGTTCGGGCATGTCGACGGTCAAACACATATCACCAGAATGCCACCACTACCGCACTTTGGGGAGGTCGTAATGAGGTAGAAACGAGAGGGGCATACATTTATTGTGAGGTCGAGAATCTCTTCGTCGTATCAATCGCTCTCGTCCGGGTTGAAGGGGGGATAAGAGTGAGAGTACTGCATTCAGGAGACTAGAGCCCGGTTGGCTGTGGTTGACGAGCATGGGCTGTGTCTCTGAGACCACGCGTTTGGCACCTAGGAGGAGTGCGTATGAAGGGGCCATAGTTACTGCGAAGGCAAAGAATGAGGGTCGAGTAATTCGAGATGAAAAGCACGAGGAGGACCTACACCGATCGGTATATGGTGAGATCATCAAGACTGATGACAGAAGACGACGGAGAGAGTATCATGCCTGTAAAAGTCTCGGCGCTGACAGACGAAGCTGATATTCCTGCGGGAGGCTGTATGACTTGGTCATACGTGCGTGTGTGCATCTGATAGTTGTTTACGCGTTCCAGATATCCATGATCGAGTTCGACAACCTGATGAATACACGAAAATAGAATGTCATACACCGCCAGAGTTTGGCATCTTCACCACAGTAAGCCGAGATCCATAGGCGCGCTGTCCAGCTTTTCGTGTCCCACGACGAGAATGACGCTGACTGTTCTCCATATTAGATATGGCAGGAAAAGTCCTCACTTCGAAAGGATTCTACGCAAGCTTTTATTAGTCTTTGTCGAGATGACGCGGGTCCTGAACCCAAGGACGAAGGGGTATCAACAATGATGCCTGCAGCGCTTCCTAGAAGACGTTTCATCCAAATGATTCACACGAGTTAACAGATAGTACCTCTGGGATCGTTATCCTGCCGTTCTCGAATGTTTTCACCTTTGAAGGTTAAGAAGGAGTCTGTCCATCAAGAGCGTACTCTTCCTAGCTTCTGGATACCCATACCAGTACGCAAGCGGCAACAACACGTTCGAGGACAAAGAAGTTGGCGCCGAAGTAGCACCCATACCGAGAATATTTGCGGGAGACGACGTCGGTAAGGGGCTGCTCACGGGCGCAACCGACAGCGTACCGGGCACAGACCAGACCCCTTCGCTCGGATTGAGAGTCCATTCTTGGCCGGCACGAACCGCATAATTGACCAGGATCTTGCACACACTCGTCTTGCCGGAATGAGCGTTGCGGCTCGGCTCAGAGTCGCCGAGTGGTCGAGCGGAGTCGAAATTTGACTGAGCCGAGTCACAAAAGTGATTCGGGTGCAAAACGGCTTTACTCGGCTTCGACTCGACTTTGACGGCTTGAAGTCGGCTGAGTCCATGCCTCCATCCAATTTTGGAAGAGGTGTCTCTGCCTTGACCTGTTGCTGAACTATATGAGTCTTCTTCAACAGTTGATCGCACGGAACGAAAAAGGGTGTAGATAAGTGCGGGGCCGCATGACCACAACGGCGCGTAAAATCATTATAATAAGATTCAGACTCTTGCTGAGAACCGCGCGAGGCTTCTCCAACAGTTGATTGCACAGGTATATGGCAATGAAGACGCTTGGCGATCATCTGAATCTCGCCGGCAGACGTGAGCTGGACCGGTGTCGGTAGACGGAGCGACCAAACATCATTTGTTCCCGCGAGAAGACCCTAAACGCTGCCCATTGGTGCTCTCGGCAATAATATATCAGCGTTGGTGCACGGCTTTTAGAGAATTAACCATGGAGTCCTCGAACTGGATAGATACCTTGCTCTTGGTTGGTACCGCACGAGAGCTTGATACTGCCACCTTAAACGCACGTATACTCACACCCCGCCGCGGAACGTCAACGCTATGCGGCACATAAATTTAAAAGGAAAGCGATAGATAATATGCCATAGAGCGCTCTGCTAGGTATATCTGGACGTGTAGGTCATCAGCTAAGAATAAAGAAATCAAACACAACACATCAACTCACTTCAAGCTGTTCCGATCAATGAGAACGCGCCTCGACATTTGGTGAACCCGGTGTCAATAGTGTTCGACCCATCTTTAATTCTGCGCACCCATGCGATAAGCTCTCATCCTGAAATAAACGCTTCATCTCACGGGCTGTACTGGGATCAGTGCGGTGGGGGCAATTGAATACGGAAGAAGGGTTTGACCGGCCTTGTGCAGATTTGCTCTCGGACCACAACCACGATCACGATTGGTACTCGACGTTTCTTCTAGAGCGCAAGCAAACGCGAACGAGCAAGGGCTCGACGCGACAATGTGACAGTGACCAGATGTAATCTGCATACACCAAGTCGACTCGCCAGATACCAAAGACGGCATTGGCTGGACAATAGCTTAATACCCTTTGCCTGCGGGATGTTGGGGCCTTGGGCTGCATCAGTTCCTGCATTTCTGAACATGCTATAGCTGCGCGAGGATACCGAACAACGGAGGTATCTCGATTGAGTCAAGGTCTCCTCCGTCTATTTAGGTGGTAGTCCTGGAGAGGAATTGTAAAGGTGTATGAATTGACACAGTGGATCGAAACGTACATCACAGAGAGGAGGCTGTTGCCGCGATTCCGCCAACAGTTTCGGCAGCACCGTTTTTCCGTCTTTGACACCTCTCAATCTCATCTTTTCGTTGGATACCTTCAGTCGCACACGATACTTGCGATCAATATTGTCCCCGGACAGACCGTGCAGACAATTCCTGGAACTCCGCAACCACGCAAAACAAAGGACGAGGAGGTAGTTGCCTAAGGATGAAACTGAGAGAGGTGACGGGGTGTAGATCAAGCACGAAATACTTCAGGCTGTCGAGAGAAGGAAGCATGGCTTGCCAGTGCATTGATCTCCGCTATCGATGCATGAAACCCGTGATTCGCTGTCAACGATTCGAATACTCTATGAAGGTAGGATGGAAATTTGAAGCACAAGGTCTGGTTAGATTCTGAATGCTATCCGGAAGCATCTCTTCTGATGGCGGTGGGCCTGGTACATTTCAAAATAACAGTAAAATGACTAGCTACCAGATTAACAAGGGAAGAAAAAAAATAGCACGGAGAAGACGATCACTCACAAACTGGAGATCATCTAACACCATAGACCTACTACCTTTCTGTTCTCCCTCCTGCTCTACTGACCATTGAACGTGTTCTGTGACGTGTAAAGACCCAATTGCCATGGAGCATATTCCTTGGGAACGAAAAAGATTCGTGGCTTGGGCTCCTGCGCTGCGAGGTAGTAGATCCTCAGCCAGAAGATCAAAGATGCGATATCATGATGAGGATAAGCCTGATCCAACAACGCCGCCAAACCGTTGCAGTTCTTGCTAAGCTGCTGTAGGATAACGCTGGTATTAGACGCAATAGATGTCTCTGATTTCACTGACCTGGATGTATGCGCCAAGTGATGCTCCACGAAAGTCGCAATGCGGAAATTTCCATGAAGGTTGGCACGGTGTTGGTACCGGCACAAGGTACCAATCAGGAACGGGTGATGGAAAAGGCATCATAGGGCGTCGAACTTAAACTGCCGTCGGCACAGGAAAGATCGGAAGTGATGGACTCCGGCGGTAATAACTTGGATCTTGATGGTACGTTCGTCGAGTCTTTGCACCAACTGCTCATGGATGGCACTCTGGGTAGTCGGCATACCTTGGCTTCTCTCAACCCGGGGCATGAGTGGTACTTGAAAGCCGGTGATGGCCGGCACCGGCGCGTGCCCAGCCTTTGAACCCAGTTTGAAACATGACCCTGATGTCGTCCTTCCCTTACTCCGACAAAGTGGTCCTGGAGTCTTGGAGACTGACGCGGACGTCATGGGATAATAAATGAATCCTCGTATCCGTAGTGATACTTCTGGTCCTTGGAGCAACGTACTCAAGGTCGCACGAGCTTGTAGTAACACGCCCATTTCCTTCTTGCCCCCATCACTACCTATACGCTCGCATCATGCTGGAACCACGACTGGCCAGTATGCTTTGTTGCTTGCAGTGTCCAAAGCGCTCGACAACTGGCATCCCCCACTCAGATGGGAAGATTTGCTCAGCTAGTGGCGAGGTAGCCCACATGCCCCAAGAGTACGCTCCATTGCCACCTCACCCTCTCTTTGTCTAAGTTATCTTTCTAGGTCTGCGGCTATGTCGTTGCTGCGAGCAACTTCGAGGTCTCCACTACAGCGGGCTGACTTACCCTTCTGTACTTGTCGCTCCAGGATACATCAAGCAGATCCCGGAACCTCAGGCACCCTCTCAGTCCATCTCCCGGTCGAGTCTCGTCGCGTCGCCAACATCATCTTTCTCACCGGCAACGACCTGCTCGACCTCATTCCGCTCATCCCAGACCATCCCAACTCCGCCGACCTGCAATACGAACGCTTCGCAGTGCCTTCAGCCCGTTACTTATGAGAGCGCCAACTCTGATCATCATCTTGTTAATGTCCTCGCCACCACCAGTCTTGTCAAGGTTTTCCTACTCCTCTTCGTGTTCCCCGTCTATCGTGGTACCGGTGCCTACACTTTTCGTCACATCCTCTTTATTACTGCGGCCAACACTTCCAAGGATTCTATTAACTTGTCCTCCCCCGCGCCGCGGCAACTCTGGACCCAGATTGCCACCAAAAGTATCGCTGATGACAGGGACGTGCTAAAATGCGTCGAAGAGGACGACTTTCTCCGTCCAAGTTATGCTTAGCAGCGTCAGTGTGGGGGTTGACTAACGGGATGGAGGTCTCGTACGTTCTGTGGAGAGTGAGGTTTGGAGAAAGTGACGCGTTAGGGATTCAAGGTTTCTGCGGTGGAAGGCTTCTCGGCCTTTACTGGTGGCTCCGACGACACATCTTACCCTTCCGTGTGGACAATATGCATGTTTCTGAAGGCTAGAATACTACAATTCTGAGACCTAATACATCTTAGAGCGATTAACCAGCTCCTCCTCTCTGAAGACATGCCTGCCTCTCATCGTGTCTGTTGTGCATCTCGGGGTAATTCTGCACTACCTTACTCAACCAAATACTCCGAATAATAGGCTTGGCCATACACAGCCTTTCGTTGGGTCGCTGTCGTGTAAATTCGGGGTGTACGAACAGAAAATCCAGCAAAAGAATTATCACCGTCTGGGCCGACGATTGCACTTTTTGTTCAATTCATCGGTCGTTTAGGAGCATGATTGACGATGCGTGCCGCCATCCATATCTCGACGAGATTCCCTCGAGCATTCGGAGGGCATGATCGTCGTCTACTGGAGCCGACCGTAGCGCCTGCTTTGTAAAGTTGGCGGGAAAAGTCTCGGCTCGCTAAGTACCTGTCAATTGTGGAAGGAAGGAAGGAAGTAAGGTGAGACTAAGTAATTGTCTCGTGTATTGTCTTGCTTTCTGTGGCGTGCTTTGAACGTTGTCCCTTACGACCCCCTTCTTATCATCCATCACAGGGTTGTTCAGTCGATATGCAGAATTACGACCCTTCGCAATTCGTCTTCCTGCATGGTCCTGCCCCACTGCCTGCAAACGCTCCCGAGAACTTCACGCCGCAACAGCATACGGCTTACGCCGTTGCCCAAGCAGTCGAAACTCTTTCCCAATGGTCTCCTGTCACCGTGTCAACAAGATCTATGTCACCACAGGTGGCGGGACGACTTCTGGGCTATATGCTGCTTGAGGCGCCAACAGCGGAAGGAAGAGATAACGTTACTTTCGAAATTGCGTCGTGCAGTGGAGATGAGACACGGCTGAAGCAGCTGGCTCAGCTCTATGCAAAAGTATACATCCAAACCTGTGAGTCGTTTTCTTCGAACTCGGAAGTAGTTATGTTTACAACGTATCCTTTCAGTCAAGGCGAACGGCGGGAGGACCCCTAGTGACATGGACTCAGACGAGTCATCATCTGATTTATCTGAGGACGAAGAAGACGAAGAAGACGAAGAGTATGCTCCTCCCAGTAGCATGGAAGAAACCCACTGGGAAACAAAGCAAAACGTTAGTCGCCTACCTGTCCGATATGTTTCCACATTAAGGTCTGTTTTAGGCCTCGAAACGTGACCGACGCCAGTGCATAATATCTCGCTACCACGATGTCCAATACATGGACGATCTTTCCCACTTTGAGCCCAAACATCCTCTGCTCAGTGTTCAAGAACCATTTGGCTATGTCAGAGAGGCTCGCATCATACCCAAACGACAGGTCGACATCGCTGACGGTAAAAGGCAAGCCAAGGTATTCATCTACTTTTCCTTGTCACTCGGCACAACTGAAGATGAATTTATAGCATGAGTACTCAACGAGGGCATCCAGCATTTTATCTCGATTTGGAAAGATCGACATCTTTGACGAGCTCAATGTTGACCACTTGAGTAACATGATGACACTGAATTGTTCGATCTATGAGTTCTTTGATGGGCTCGATATGTGTCTCAGGGCCGTAGAGGTATGGGCTGTGTTTGTGTATTTTCATGTGATGAACCCCTCGCTTTTAGGGACGGCCAAATACTTACGATGTTGAGGCCTTTCTCCCCGGCGCCCTGAGTATCATACCCGAAAACCCTGTCACGTTCACCACCCCCGACGAGAAGAGTCTTCCTCTCCCCAGCCCTGCGCTTCTCGCCCTTCACCGAGCATGTGTGCGGGTTGCCCATCCCTCAGGTGCTGGCAGATATGTTCATAATTTATTGGATATGGATGATACTGAAAGCGATGTAACGGAACCTAACTGCGTTCATCAGGTTAATGGCCTTCTTCAAGGGCTCAGCATGAATTCTGCGCCTCATACAAACGGTTGATTGTTGGTAGTAGAGCCATCTGTGTCCTTTACGAGGGACTATAAACGAATTCAAAGTATTTTCGTCGCTATTTTGACAGGTACAAGACGGGATAATTGGGGGAGACACCACTGATACACCTCGAAGCTGGGCTTTACCTGACCCAAAATAACATTTATTTCTTAGTGTTGGTCACCGATTAAGTGCTACGGGTGGACTCTTAGCACCTCCCGGCTCCGAGGAAATGATCTTGACTGATTTTTGTGGATGTATGAAGAACATCGATGCAATTTTTCTAGTGTTTCTATCGTTGCATGATCATTAACGAGATAGTGGCAGTTGGCTGACATATCATCCGAGAAGGATAGATTTTCGCAAGAATCATCCCAAGACTAGCTTAGGCCTGGGGCTGGTGATATTCAATAGCATTGTTATTCACAACGAGAGCGGCCGTACTGGCTGTAACTATAAGATACAGTCAAGAAACATCTGATATACAGTAGATTGAAACGCAAGAGAGATAGTAATGAACCAGTGAGAAAGTGACACGAGATGATGATTGGGAGACGAAGATTGAAAGATGAGAAATAGGAAATATAGACATACTTTTGGCAGTGCCTTCAGCGATTCATGGATAGAGAAGGTGTTGTATATGTGCAGGTGGGGGAATTGCTCAAGGAAAGAAAACCGATGAGGAAAAGAGATGAAGAAATCATGTGCGAACTCGGCCTCGTCATCGTCCTCGACCACGTCCTCGAGGCATTGCACCTCGTACATCCTCTGCAACGTAAATGGAAGGCTGCCCTTGTAGACTGCTTGGGCCTACTGCTGAGGGCATTTGAGATTGCGTGCGTCGGTGCCTCTGCTTCAGCTGCTTGTTATGAGACGTACTTGGGGAGTTTCTAGAGACAACCAATTATCCCACTCCTCCTGCTCACTCATGCTGGCGGTAGAAGGGGGGGTGAAGCCACCGAAACGCATGAGGGACTTGATGGTTTCGTTGTAGCGCTCCAAGCGTGCGTTGTCACTGAGAGCTTTATTGATGCTATTGGGCTTCAACATGATGTTATATCCTTCAGTCGAGGTTACCCATGACCATGCCTTGCCGATATCATCAAAGCTGGCGAGAGATTTGTCGAGGATCATCCAAACGACTTCAGGGTCACAGGAATCAAGCGCCAGAGTGAGAAGATTGGTGGATTCGGGAGGTGTGCAAATGGGCTCGGAGTCGTCGTCTTTGGGAGGGAAGGCGTTAAAGAAGTACGTAACGATCTTTTGGTGACCATTTCGTAGGGCAATATGAAAGGCAGTAAGACCTTCGTTGTTGCGCTCTTCGGGATCGGCATCTGCATACAAGTTTGGTTAGGCCCAAATCTACATGGACGCTGAAACTCACTATGCGCGTCAAGCCATGTTACGAGCTCATGATCGCCTTACAAGGCGGCAATATGTAACAAGGTTACCTGAGGATCCTTTGGTTTTTGAGAGACAAACTTCTCGCAATCACGCTTGATTTCCCGTCCCGCAGCGTCAACCTCGTCCTCCCGTACGCCGGCCTTGACTTTAGTTGCATTGCCCTCTCGAGCTGTGGAAAAAACAGCAGACCTCAAAGCTTCAGCCTTTTCTGCAGGTGAGCGTGCATAGCTTGTTTAGCTTCTCTACACTGAGCCGCTGCTTTAGCCTTTTTTGCTTTTAACTTTTCCTTCCGTCGTTGCTCCGCCAGATGCCGACTCCTGTGTAAAGATGGTTAACGTGAGAATGCCTACAAGAGTTGCGGCAACGAACCTCGTTCCCGATCTTGCTCTTGCCTTGTCTTGCGGGCAGCATCCTCCTTCTTGCGACGCTCCTGGGCTGCAACTTGTTCCTCGCGAAACTTACGCTGGACGTATCCTTGTACGTATTCTTTGAACTGATCATGGCAATACGCTGACAAGAAGAAGATGGGTTCTTTTCTCCTTGACAGCACCGGAGATACAAACATATGAATTGTTCGAATAAAAACCAAAGAAGGTAAAAGAGTCCGAATATAAACCTAAGAAAGTCAAGAAGTTTGAATGGGAACCTAAGAAGGTAAGAGTCAGCGGCCACTATGCACAAAAACAAGGCACTACTGCACATTTTGAAGTTCATCCGAGTCTCGCCGTCGGAGTAGTACTTGTCGTCAGAGTAGGCATCATAATCGTGGTGGTTGTTGAGCAGGAACAAAATAGTACTGAATCAGATAACGCACCTGCAGATTTCTCAGCCAGTGACAGAACCATTATGGTTTCCACTGGTATCTCCGAGTCGGCCGCGTATGATGTGTAACAGACATTTACGGTACATTTGCGCCCTGTGTTGCGCTGATTACGTTTCTGCGATGGGCCAATAGCAATATGACAACAGCTTTTTTCTGTGACTTGCATCGCAGTCGTTCTCTTGCGTACTGCTCACGATGCCTAGTGCTCGGGAACCCGATGAAGCGTCATCCAGCGAGTCGAAAGGGAAGGCAGTCGATCCCTCTGAGGACCTGAACATCAGGGACGGTGGAGGGAATGCAGATGAAGCCGACTTCAAGTTCCGACTTCACATACGAAGGAGGGTACGTCCACCTTTGACGAAAAGAAAAGCCAACACCGTCACCATAGTACAGTCGCCATCTTTCCTATCTCACTGCATCTCATCGTCCTGGTTCGATTATATTATACACCGTCCCATGGTTATCGTGCTTCAAGTTACGAGGCTACCGAGATGGATTAGTTTACGCTTATTTGCCTGAGCTGGATCAGTAGAGGTGGCCAATCAATCTAGTTTTCCCTTTACTTCATTCAGCGCTGTTGCAAGCATCTTCAACTGGACGAATTCGCACTGCTTTTCTCTATACCTTGCATTAGGATTCGTGCCATCTAATAATGTCGCCCAACACGCTAAGGATGCTATCCATTCTGGCCTGTAAACGATAAATGTCCAGCTGTGCGCGCTTAGTGTGAGAATAGAACCATCCGGCATCACTGCAGCAATGCGACTACAGCGTGTCTTGCGTCACATCCGGTCTTGCACACAACTCCCAATGTCTAGTCCTGGGGAACCCAACGAAGCGTCATCCAGCAAATCGAAAGGAAAGGTGGTTGATCCTACCGAGCACCCGAATGGTGGAGAAAGTGTAGATGAAGCCTACAGGGACGAGGACAAGGAAGACGCAGAGCCAATCGATGAGGAGAACGCTGTCAAGCCTCCGAATCCCGCAACGTCATCCAAGGCGAAGAAGGTTTTCGGGATGCACAGAGTGCAACCTACAGCGAGGAAAGGTATCATATCATCTTTACATTGACAGCTGATATCTGATGGAATTTGTTAGGCAACGACCCATCCAACTACGAAGACAGGTTCCCCGAAGATCTAATGTACGAAGAGACGATGCCAAACGCCAAAGTGTGGAGGACACACCAGGTAGAGAGTGCGATCCACGATGCAAACATGGTTGAAGAAATTCGGGATAATGTCGACGTTCTCCTGGTATTTGTGAGTGAAATTTCTATCGTCTCTGCTGTCGCTAATAGTATTACCATAGGCCGGTCTTTTCTCCGCGGTTGTCACGACTTTTGTTGTCCAGACGTCTCAGAGCCTGCAAGCTGATTATGCTCAGGTCTCTGCGTCTCTCCTTTTCGAATTGGTTCTCGTTCAACGTGCGATCGCCAATGGTTCTCCCGTCGAAACGATACCCGTCTCCTCACTCAACCCTCAGACCGTATTTGTGCCCACAGGTACAGATGTCTGGGTTAACGGATTGTGGTTCACCAGCCTGTTTCTCAGCCTGACAACAGCATTGGTGGCCGTTCTTGTGAAACAATGGCTGCATCACTATATTGTCCTCCCCTCTGGAACTCCACGCGACCGTTGCTTTGTTAGACAGTACCGATATCTGGGGTTCCAGAAATGGCGGGTCGAGGTCATCGTTGGCATGCTACCCGTTCTCATGCATCTCGCTTTAGCACTATTCTTCATTGGATTGTCGCTGTTCCTTCACCCCCTTAGAGCTGGCCTGTCATGGGTTGTTTGGACAGGAACCATAATGCTGATTGTGGCATATGTGACCGTGACCATCCTTCCTATGTGTTTCCCGCAATGCCCATACCGCACCCCACTCTGCGATCTCGCATACCCTCCCTACTTTTATGTCACATCCTTAGTCCAGAAGCACTACCATCGACTCCGTCAGCTCTTGCAGCAATGCCCATACCGCACGCCACTCTGTGATCTCGCATACCATCCCTACATTTACATCACGTCCTTGGTTCAGAAGCACTACTATCGACTCTGTAAGCTCTTGCAACGCTGGTGTAAGAAGAAGAAAGTGCAGTCAACAGGAGAGGTCAGAGTCACTAGAAATAATGATTCTGGACGCAATCGCCCCACGGCTAAGCTAAACTCCTTGAAGCAGCTCGAGCTTGAGGCAGTGGAGAAGGCGTCGCTGCGATTATCAGCAGAAGCGTTGCATTGGTTGTTCTCTGCCTCGTCAAACCCTGCAGTTCAGAGTATTGTCATAGAGTCCATAGGCGGGCTACCTATGGGAGCTCTGGTAGAAGTGGAAGATGTTTTTCGTGACAGTCCATCTATTGTTGGTGTTCAAAGAAAGCTACTGTCATCGCTGGCTGAAAGGCGTGCCATTGACTCGACGCATTTCCATAAATGGAGCATGTTATCGGGAATGGAGCATAAATTGGAACGTCTTCTTCGCTCTGGCTCGTTCATTTCTAGTAGCGTGAGGCGACTGTGGATTGTTATCGACCTTCCAGACCAACTGGACCGAACTGAGTTTGGTCCTACCCTCGTGGCACAGATTCCAAAGTTGTGCGAGTTTGATGACTGCTTGAACTTGCGCAAGCCTACCGTGTTTCTTCGCGATATTCTATCCCTCGAGGCATCAGCAATGTTTCCTCCCATAGTTTGGAAAAACCTCATCCAGTCGGCTACCGACTCCTGGGACCCCGACCTTTTTTACATTGATGACCAACTCCCAATGCTCCTTTGTTCAGCTGTGACTGCGAGTACATGTAGAGTTCTTTACACAAACATCCCAAAGCAGCAGCAGTTTACTACACCGCTTGTTGTAACCTTTCCGCGAGCGGTTGAGTATTTTCCTGAGATGGCGCTCAAGTATATGATGTGTTGGTTGTCGCCGTTCGATCTGTTTCCTGGCGAGCCCATCGAGTGTCGGGTGTTGGCAGCTTCTATCCACCTCATGATCCATAAGCTTTCACGATTAGCTGCAGGCACAAACACGTCTCAGACTCCTGAAGTCGACTTGCTGGCTTTGATGTTCCAGGTGACTAAAAACTGGATTTACCATTGGAAGTATCCCGAGCTCGTTTGGAAGATACTCGGATCGATCATCGTGAATACTCCCATTTTCAGCCAGAACGCAACCGATCCAAAGTATGATAAGTGCTCCATACTGGTCCTGAAGTGCTACAGCAAGTTCGTGCGGAATCGTAATCTCGCTTCACGTATACATGCCCCTTCATCTGCCCTTCAGTTGCTCGTCACTTTCATTACCACTCGATGGTCCACACTCCACAAACCTAACAGGACTAATACCGTGTTGAGGTTCCTGGAAAAATGTCTACGACAGCGCTTTAGGCCTGCATATGACGTATTTCATCAACAACAGTGTCTGAAGTTCCTCGCGATGCAACCGGTCTCTTCATGGTCCGCATTGCTCTTCAGGGCATATGTTATTGGCATCGCTGTTGCAATACACCCATCTCGCGATGATCCCGAGGAGAATCAGACGATGTCGCAAGCGATTGACTATCTTCATGAGCCAGAAAATCTCTTTTCTGTCTGTTCTACCTTGGCGATGTCCACTGACTGGTATGATGATGAACGGGGTGAACGGGTACCTGAAGATGTCAGTATTTTGACAGATCTTGCTCGAATTCGGCCGCGTGATCCTGCGTGGGGTAATTGTCGTCAGAGACTTCGGGAGTTGGCTGAGGGTGAAAACCATTTTGTTGGATCGGATGGAGAAGAAACAGATATCGAAGAACGGAGGTGTCATATACGCGAAGCCATCAGGACACTGGACAAATTCTTCTCAGATATACCTCCTCAAGCCACGAGTTTGGAATTGGTACAGTTGCCTCCTACCTTACTTTCTCTCGATGTTGCTGAAGAGTCTTTAGCCAGGGCCGCTGCGACCTCAGTCTTTGTCAGATCACGTAGGTCGCCTGCTATTTTGGCATCGACCGCGACAACAGAATGAGGAACACCGATTGACGGAAGGTGTCTAGATGCATTTCAACCCGAAATACTGGATAAGCATGTTGTAGGCGGCTGCTACTGGTGCCATGGTATCAGGTTGTTGGGGTTTTGTCGGGGTGCGCGCGCAAGGCAATCCACAGTGATAAAACGACGATGAGGGCGTATACAGATTGCGAAATACAAAACAGCTACATGTTTGTAGGTGCTCTTCACCACATCTAGGGATGCACCCTGAGAAAAGAAAGTTAGTTAGCTATCGACGCAGAGGAGTAAAGCGTACCTTTTGCAAGTCCAGGACGGCGTAGGCATCGGCTATCCAGGCATGGTTTAGAGGCATCACGGCGCAGGATGAGGCAGATGCGGTTAGCGGTCAGGGAACAAAATCAAAGGCAAATATTGCGAGCATTAACTATACACGAGGCCTTGCTAAATTCATTCGCCAATCACGAACAACTAATTATACACTTGATATAATTAGTAGGACTTAGTCGTCGAAAATGCCAATGAGACGCGCCCAAATAGGAAGGCGTCTTTTGTCATTACGGAGGCTACATCAGCTGTGATTGGAGCGACGAGGGTTGGTAAGTGTATTGAACAATGGGAACGCGATACACAGAAGAGCAAAAACTTGAAACATTAGATGTACGATGAAGTTGTGGTGAGTCCCAGTAATGTTGAATCCCAGGTGTTGTGCATTGCTAACTGATTCCCAAAGGACGACCAGGCCGAGTCGACAACGCGTCAATATACACCTGTCGTTCCAATCCGCATTGTCAGTCAACAGCATCAAGTCAACATGTCCGTAACGTCGTCGTGGAAGTATTGCGACGCTGCATACTATCTTGGAAACGCCACTCCCGCCTGTGCTGGCTTTACGCCTGGCGACTTCCCACCCTTGCAATTGAAAGTCTGCGCGGTATATCAATTGTACCATTTGTATGTCACGGTTACCCGTGCTGTCCACGATCAAGAGTTGGATCAGGCTTTGGTTCCAAACACGGGTGCGTCGGAGAAGGGTGATAGATACAGATAATGGTTTACATGACATTCTATCGGAACTATTAGCACAGTATGTGTTTTTAGCTTGAGCTGAAACGCACATAATACACCTTTTCGAATCTTCAAGCTTCACTCTTTCGCTGCCAATATTTGTTCGACTCTTTCGACTTTATGTTTGTTTCCTGTACCAGGTGCGATCGTCTGGTCGGTTCTGGTACCGATGCGAATGTCGGTTGCGATGCGAGGGATTCCTTGTGCATGTACTGCGGCGTGGCAGTCATGAATGGCCTTGCAGACGTCGGACCAGGGCCCTTCTAAGAAAGACATGGGTAATAGACCTTGATATGCAGATTGTTATCATACCTAAGTTTGTTCCGTACCCACTGAAAGACGTCACGACGGTGAACAGAGCAGATTAACGACTTACTGCATCTGCAAAGTATCGTCTCGGTGGAGGCCGAATTGAAACGCAAGGTAAAACGTACCTTGAAGGTGAGACCGGATTTTTCTAGGACCCTCTGGCATTCAGCAATGAATATAGCGACCTGGGACACATTAGTGGTAGTACAATATGCGGCGAATTATCTGACTGAAGGCTCCGGGGCAGCCATAGGGATGAGGCAGAAATCAGCAACGGCATACAATTCAGAGGACATGGGTGGCGGTGGAAGGATGACAGCGGTGTGACCAAACTTGGACTGCGACCATGACATCGGTGCAGTCCCGCATACATGCCTTTGAATCCCTGTCCAATGCCCCTTCGCCGCCATCACCACCGTCAGCGTCGCTCATCGACCTCAAAGACTGGGTCGTCGACGTCACCACTCCCATCGTCGACGTCGCGCCCCCTCTACCTCCCCGCAGCACCGGCACCCTTAAGCCCCCCGTAACCCATACATATCCGCCAAAACACACCTCAGCGTCGTCCATCTCGTCCTTCCACTCTGTGTCTCTCGACGGCCAGACCTCGACTGACGGCGACTCGATAGACGACTCGTCATACGAAAATGTGTCGCCAATACAACCGACGCCGCCGAAGCTGCCCAAGAGACCGCCATCAGCGTCATCGACGAGCACGACGGTGAGTACACGAAGACCTGCGCCGCCGCCGCCGCCTGCATCTTCATCGCGTTCTTCTATTACTTCCACACGACCGTCGTCTCGTGCGTCATCGACCTCCTTGGCCCCCTCTCTTAACCGTCCCACACCCATACCACCTGCCGCTCGTGCTCGCTATACCTCTGTCTTTGACCACAATATCTCACAACGAAACCTCGCACGCCAGCAGCGTAAAGCCAAGCCCCCACCGACATTACCTTTCCTCTCACCACGCAAGTCCCGGCAAGCGGCTGGATGGCGCGGACTTTCCGTTGATCTTATAACAGGCACAGACGGCCTGCCCACAGCCGAGTTTGACTCGGAAGATGACTCCCCACTAACTCTCCCACCACACATTGTGAAATTTATATGGAGAAAATCCTGTTTGGAGGATACAAAGTTGGCACAGATATGGTGCGTTTTTCTTTACTTCTCCGTCACCCCACTAATGGGATGGTAGGACGGAATGTACTCAGGGCCATCTTAGATCACAGGCTGGTCTAACGAAAGACGAGTTTGTCAGCGGAATGTGGAAGATTGACGAAGAGCTGCGGAGACGGGGTATTCCCCAAAAAGGCCGCATGACTCGAACCCGCTATGGATAATATTGTATCATGTCCCCCGGTTACATGTTGTATACATCAATCGGATATACCAGCTAGGCTGTGGACACCAGTGTTTCTTCTTACCTGAGGTCTTTCCCCTGACGACTCGGGTTAGCTCCGTGGAGCCAAATTTCGTCATATTAATTACCGAGCCTCGGATTGGTCAACTCGGTAAAACACCCCACTATGGAATAGTTCATCAAGAGGCGACCGGGCTAAATTCCATCATACCATGCTCGCCTAGCTAACCCAGCTCTGGACTAACATTTAGGCTTGTCTATTTTTAGATTTAGCGTCGGCGTTCATGCCCCAATCGGGCGACAAGGGTCGTATACGCACCAAAAAACGCGCGGAGTATACTAGGCAGCTTGCATACATCTTCCTAGCCCCGGAGGTCTTCCTTCGTAGCTACACCCCGAGTCTGTGATGAGCTAATAGGTGCAGGGACTTGAAAGACGGGAGAGTTGCTATCGTCAACAGCAGAACAACTCGGAACGATGCAAGGTATAATTGCGGTATAGCATTCGCAAGTTGTTTGCTTTCTGACCGTGCTATGCGGGATCTCTACGGCCCACAGACCCAGGGATCTGAAGGGGCTTGTGCCCTCAAGGCAAGTCCGGGATTTCGATGGTCGTGCTTGTTTATTATACATCTGGCCTGGCGCGCGGACGGAAATGATTTGCGGAGTTCAGCGTAAAACACAAGTAGCTCACTCGTGTACGTGAAACCCCCCTTACACCTCGGCACGGAAATAAAGAGATCGTAGTAAGCGTCCATCATTCGCGTCGGACCTCTTACTGCACAGTCTTCCCATTCGTATGTTATATCTCTAATCAAAGATGTAAGCAACAGAGTTCTTCCCGAGCATAGCGGATACCGTAAATCACCTTATATTTTGCCCCACTCCCGAACTATACAGTTGAATAATTCAGAATAGTTCAGGAAGAAAGTTTGTTGGTTACTGCATAATCGTGTTAAAGTGGGCGCATATGTACCTCCAGATTCAGGGATGAAACTATCGTAATATCTGATGGGTAGATGAATATCACTCATATGACCGTCACGTTCACATCCTGCCGGGGTGATACGTACCCGCGAGCCTTGGCGCTAGTTCACAGTCAGTATAAAGCGGACAACAACAGTAGACAAGTTCCTATCCACCGCCGCGATGAGTTCAACTCCGTTCACTGTCTACCGCATGGCCGTATGCCTATACAATGGTGCCACATCGCTCGACTACCAAGGACCCGTCGAGTTACTGGGATTTCGAAGCACCTCAATCCGCAAGTTGTTCCCAGACATACTCGGTGCGAACGAAACCAACTGCGCTATCGACGCGACATACCTCGCCAACACGCTCGATCCCATCGCCCCGCTTGCCGGTCCGAAGCTCCTCGCGGATCAGACCTACGACGATGCCAAAGAGCAGTTTGACATCATTCTCATTCCCGGAGGTACGTGGTCAGCTCGAAAAGACGCGTTCCTACCGAACCTAAGTTACGCCTGGCAGGAATAATTGGGAACGGCAAGACAGAGCACAGTCTGATGAACTTCTTGAAGAGACAAGGACCAAATGCCAAGTACATTCTGACAGTTTGCACTGGGTCGTGGGTCCTGTCTAGCACAGGGCTATTGGATGGGAAACGCGCCACGACGAACAAAGAAATGTTCAAAGTGATCAAGGTTAGACGTTAGCGTTCGACGCGATGCCTGTATACCTCTAATCCAGCGGGTTTTGTAGGAGGACACTAAGGACCTTCCCATAACCTGGATCGCCAAAGCTCGATGGGTCGCCACAGAAGACAAGAAGATCTGGTCGAGTTCAGGTGTCACCGCCGGTAAGCTAGTCTGATCAAAGTCACGGTGGCACTGCAGTCCTGATGTCGCGACAGGGATGGACCTGGCATACGCGTTTCTGGAGTATATCACAGGCAAGGGGCCGGCAGAGGCTTCTGCAGCGATCCTGGAGATGATAGTCAATGGGGAAGGTGATGATCCATTCGCAGCCAGGAACGGATTGGTCTGAAAGGGCAGAGTTTTACACAGTGCTGACCTCGAGTCAACCATTAGAATTTTGATACCTGTGCAGCCCGTTAGGTCTATTGTGCTTTCCATAAATGTAACTCGCTTTTTTTCACTCACAAAAACCGAGATTTCACTTAGCAGAGTCCCCGGAGCAGGATGTTGCGAGCGCCAAGGCAACTTCATAGCGAGCACCTGTTCGTGTATGCATATCAATGGTACTTTCTTCTATATAGCACTGTTCCCCGGTACAAAAGGCGTACGACACGATAGTTCCGAGTTACAGTCCCCACGCCGGCATCTGAGAAACAGTACGTCCATGCTACTTGAAATATCGAAGCCCGCCGGTGCTTCGGTAGTATGCTCTTCATCAACGGCCTTGTATGCTTCTTTACATATCCTGTTGGCAGTGATATGGTCTAACGGCTAACACGGCTTGTAGATCAATATGGAACGATGTTTTTTTGGTACACATGAATTCGGAACGCAGTTCTATAGAAAGTCGATATGATATATCCAAAATGATGAGTCTTGGGAGCGCAAATTTTAACATTTTGTGCGGACGCTCCATATTCAGTAACCTGGCCAACGTCGACAGGTCTACTTAGTCGGAATACATTCCGTCTCATGCCGGCCCGGCAACAAAGCGGAGTTCGAACATCTATCTACATAAGGCTTTGTCCGAACTCTAATTTTTCTTCACATCGACGAGCGCGGACGAAGACATCCAAAAACTTTCTTTACTTGTACCAACTGTTGCAACACTAAAAAAAGCGAGTCCTCTGCGTGGGTTTCCGATGAATACACCGTACTGAACGATAAATTTTCCAGGATGTCTGACGCAGGAGATGACATTCAAGTCGAGGCACCTGTCGAGGAAGTCGCCGCTGAGGCGCCCAAGGGCAAGCTTTCCGTCGAGGATGCCCTTCAGGTGCGTATTCCATCCCACTTTCTCTATCGCCCCTTCCTCACAACTTGCCATAGCAAGTCCTGAAGAACGCTCTGGTCCACGACGGCCTCGCTCGTGGTCTCCGTGAGTGCGCCAAGGCCTTGGACAAGCGCCAAGCCCACCTTTGCGTCCTCGTCGAGACCTGCACTGAGGCCGAGTACATCAAGCTCATCGAGGCTCTCTGCGCGGAGCACAAGATCAACCTCATCAAGGTCGGTGACGCCAAAGTGTTGGGAACCTGGGCCGGCTTGTGCAAGATTGACCGTGAGGGTAACCCTCGCAAGGTCGTTGGGTGCAGCTGTGTTGTTGTCAAGGACTATGGTGTTGAGAGCGAGGGTCTCCATGTCGTTCTGGACTACTTCAAGAACCGTTAGGGTGAGTCGAAGTCCTGGTTCGTGTCGCCTGATGACAAAACAGACTCCCTCTACTGAGGCTTTGTCCTTTGAGGATACTGTCTATCCGGAATCATTATACTTGTCTGATTCTTCCGTTCGCTGTGTCTGTTTCCTTTCGAACAGCTAGCTGACTTCCTTTACTTCCCAGTGCCTTTACTGTAAACTGAATTGTATCCTTGACAATGAAATATGCATGCCCTTCCAAAGCGTTGATTTGTGACTTTGAATTTGAGCAGGGAAATCTGCATTAGTTCGACTGTCTGAACAATTCTGACATGCATTATCGTCGTGTTATATGCGTAGGAATGTACATTAATAGTGTGATGACTATGCAAAGTTCAGAGCACCCTCGTTGGGCCGTCTCTCCGGTCGTAAATCTGTGCCAGCAGTCCCAAGACACCGCCATCTTCTAATCCATCTTCCTCTTCCTCTGCTTCCCCGAATGCTCGTGTCCGTTTCGCGCCATCGACATACGACTCACCCAGCCCACTACCAACACCTCCATCCTCAGCCAAATCACTATCCGTAATCTTCGACACCTCATGGACCGTCTCGGCCTGAACGCTACCCTGCGAATCCCCAAGTACCGCCGTCTGAGCCGTCGATAGTCCTTCGAATATCGACGATCCCGAGGGTCCTGGGACACCCAGAGTGGACGCGCCCAACATACTTCCGCCCCGCCGTCGAGCTGCGAGTTGACTCTGTCGGAGCGCGCGGTCATATTCCTGGGCACGGTCAACCTCGGTTTTACGCTCGCTACTACCGTGACTAGTATCGAGAGGGATGACACCAGTACCGGGCCGCCGACGTCCAGGAAGATGTGTTGTTGTAAAGTCTGCCATACGGCTTAGGTATAACGAACCTGAGGGGTCTGAGGGATTCCAGTCCGGATTGGCAGCCTAGAACGATTATGCATCAGAAATCACACAGATCGCTGCTACAACAATCACATACCTTGAAATTTAAGAAACTCTTCTCCATCTTGCCCTCGTTTGAGATCATCCGTTTGTCGATGTTCTGCGTTGGTGCGCCAAACTATTAATGGGGGGTGATCAACAAATGTTGATTTTGTAAGTCTATGTTAACGTACCTTGACATTGCCATGTCTCTCAAAATTGAACTCCGCAAAACTGCAAACATACCCTCGCCCGTCGACATGAACGGTGAATTCGTGGAAAAAGTCGATGATAGCTGGTGCACAGGAAGGAAGTGAAAACCATAGAACAAAAGGCGTCAAGACCACAGAAACCACTTCTTGCACGAAGATCATGATCTTCATAGCATAAAGCTCGCCGAATTCCTGGTGGGTCTGGAATGACGAATGATCAGATCAACAAAACAGATGCCGTCGGACGGCGCGACCTACCATTTTGCTATGCAGTTGTCCTTTCCATTCATCTGGCATATAATGCGTATACGTGATCACCTCCGTCATCAACAATTCCGGATCAAACACCCTATTATCTTCGGGTATCATCCCTCTCGCCACGGCCAATATCGAGCCGAACACGGTGAGGTAAAACAGCACCGTACGATGCGACGTAATCTCAAGATGAACAAAGATATCAGGATCAAGGACAGTGGCCAAAAAGAGTACAGCCGCGAATGAACCGGATATGAAAGCCACGAAACTGTACATAGTTGTTAGTAGGGACTTCGGCCATGGGTTAAAGCCGCCGAGCATACCGCATGATAAGCGTCATCTTCTCGTTCGGAAACTGTCCAATGTACATGCTGGCGGCAGGACAACTCTCGTCAAGTCGTCGTGTAAAGAAATGAGGTAGTTCATTGAACTCTCTGAATTTCCATTGCGCGAAGGATGTGTACCGGCGTCCTCCTATTGACGATGGGTCCTTGTGATATTCCTGACAAGGGAAGATCAGGCAGATGAATGCGACGGATGGTTGATAACTCACCTCGAAGTACCGGAAGAATGAATACATTAATAGGTAAAGTACGATGAAAGGTGCGAAGATGGCGTTTAATATTCCCATGAAGATGAATCTACGTTTGAGCCTAAACCCGGATATTAGTGTTGCGTTTCAGAAAATGAATTGAAGATCAACGCGCCCTTCAATCAGGACAGTCCGATTTTTGGATTTCAGGAACACCTTTCTTACACGACCATGTTTATCGAACAGGTACTCCATCAGACAGAATCTTAGATTCCATTCAAGCGCCTGGGTTAGCATCTTTCCCTTCCCCTTGTCCTCGACTATGTATTGCTTCAAAAAACGAGGCCACGGCACTCTCAGGTCCAAGAGTTCCTTGTTGAAGAGTGCTATAAGGTAATTTTCCTGCCTCATTATTCGATTTGCGATGTCATGAGCGTCGAGTTTCGCGGTTGTTGTATCATTGGTGTTTCGAGAACTCTTTGAGGAGATGGCTGTAAGGGGGTTCTCCTCACGTATGGCGCCGATGCGGCGAACAACCTCGGGCCACGATATGGTTTGGATGTCAACCTGTCAACACTGCCAATTAACTGAGATACAGAGGGTGTAAAATGAACGTACGTCTGGAATCTTTAATAGATGAGTATAAAAGTTATACATATCCACGAGGCGCATGGTACCCAGTATAAATGATGCGATTTGCCACAGGTAAAATGCGGTAAAGAGGATGAAAAAAAGTAGCGTAAAGCCTGAGAAGCTGTGATAACGTTAGTCAATGCAGAGACGAATGCATGGGAACTGACTTTGATACACAACGATCAACAATGGCATCGGATAACCGCATGGTCTTATCGGGGTGTATTCGCGAGTAGTCTATACACCCAAGGAGGAAAGTAGAGAAGCCGATGACGAAGCCCACAGTCCTGATGAATGTCAACGGGGTCGGAGAACAACGAGCAATGATACTTACAATAGATTTAGCCCTCTTGACAGAGCAATACTGTATATTCCTTTGCCTTCGTAGTAGAAATACACATCTTGCAGAAAAGCATCTAGGTTGTACACGTTGACCCAATTCCATAGAGCGCGTTCGTAAGCGTCAAGTCCCCGCATGGGTCTCGATTGTCTAGGAGAGTGCTGGGAGGTATCATCGGGTCGCGGCGTCGTCTCAGCGTCGTCAGGATCCAATTCTGAAGGACGTGGGGGTATAGACACAGACGCATGGGTAGGCAAAACGGGGGGCAGTTTCCTTCCAGGGATAGAGAACAACGGCTGCTGACGTCCTCCAACGAAACTGGAACCCGTCTCTTTTCCCTTGCCCTTCTTGGACGGCCTGCGCGAGGTGGCTTCAATCATGAAACTCTGTGGTACCTCGCCGTCGTCCGAGTCCTGGTCATGAATCTTATCTTCCTGATGGATATTGGGATGCAGTGACGGATCAGTACTAGGATCGGCTGCGTCCCAAGAGACACGAGGCTTGCCATGCGACTTGGACTTGGACCGTGACTTGGACAGTGGAATGGCGTCTCTCTGGAATATCGTGCTCTGACCGTGACCAGCCTCCACGTCTTCCTCTTCCTCCTCTGAGCTTCTTCTCTCCTCCTCCTCTTCCTCGAGTAGAGACTGGTTTGCTTGGGTATAGCCCTGATACGGTCTACTCATTGGATTCAGCATGTTTAAGAAGGGCCTCGAGCTCGACGCAGACTGATACAGAGACCCTTGGTACGACCTCGAGCTCGGATTTCGACGAGGAGAGGTGCTACTGGACATCATGATGGCGGGAGGTAAGGGCACTACGCCTCCTCCTCCTCGTTGGACTTCAATTGGCGAATTGCGTACCTCCTGCGTGACATTGTCACCGTCACGACGTGACAGAACGTGTTAATCACATGATCGACGGAACAGACGAAATTCCTTGCATGACTTGGTTCCGAATTCCAAGGGCCGTATATTCCACGAGTTCGATTCTTATCTACTTCAACTTCTAGGTGGGTAAGTATAGTGGCTTGATGGTACCTGTGTTCAGGATCCATCAGGACGTTTCCAAGGCGTTATCTTACCGGTCTTTGATAAGAATCATCCAGATAGATCCACCTCTGTTCTTTCCAATCACTTCATAGTGATCCAACTTGTGGTATCGCCTTGCCTACACGTAACGGGAGACGGAATCAGAACTGTCCCTGTCATTCAACGTTTCGATAGATTTTGCTCTCAAGCGCTGTAGCCGCTATTCATACTAAAAAATACTCAGCATGTCACGGTGAGCCTCGTGGACATACATCGGCCGATTCATCTACTTGATGCTCGATATCAACTCAATCAAGCGCGTCACTGGATGTCATTACCGCATAGGGTGCCAGATACCGACATTCCGCGGGCATAAAGGGCATAACTTTGTACGACAGGCCTTTGCTTTCCCCTTCCTTCTTCTATGTCTGTCTCAGGCTCTCCAACGTCTTCTGCACCCTTTGATTTTGGAACGCGACTTGGACTGGTTTTCGTTGTTGAGGTAGCGTCTCTTTCCGCTACGGCTGTAGTATCATTATTGGCCTTTATCTGTGTATGTTCGACTCGTCGAAAAGTGTCTAGTGCTTGTTGCTCACCGTGCCCTTAGTACTCCGCGGCAAAGGCTCAGCCAAAGGGACTTCGCTCATGGGCAGTCTCGACTCATATCCATTACTACTTCGTGAACCTCCTGGCATGCGATTTGATACAAGCTATCGGTAGGTAACTATTTTTCTTGTTTCTCCTTTGACGCTAAAAAGTTGGCAGGGGGGATAATGGATATTCGATGGATTGCTGAGGCGGTGAGTGTCCTACAATGTACCGGAGGTACCGATCTCATGCCACCTTCTCAAGAGCGTGACAGAGGGACCGTTTTGTACTGCTCAAGGTCAGTTATCACCTAATATATTTGCCGTGATTCTCATGCCATGCATAAGGAATTTTCAAGCAGCTAGGTGATCTTGGAGTAGCCCTATCGTACGTCCTTCTTCCCTCGATACTACAAGCTTCAAGCGATGTATGATCTGATTTTTCTTTTTTCGCAGAACAATGGTAATCATATAAGCAAACGGCCTCGATATTTTACTGATGCACGGTAGTCTATCGCTATACACACTTTCTTGGTCCTGGTTTTCAGGTGTTATTCGCAGCCTAAAGTCGCTCCTCTCGTAGTTGCTTTGATTTGGACATTTCTTGCACTCGTCATTGGAGTCAGCCTGGCTGTACACCACCGAGAAAGATATTATGGAAATACCCATTATTGTCTGTCCTCCGTCTGCTGATTCTCTAGACTACTTTACCTCACACTCCTTCATAGGGTGCTGGATCACTACCGGATATCGAATCGAACAAATCGCGCTGGAATACGGTTGGGTGTGGTTTGCTGCCTGTATGAATATCGTGTGTTACGCTATGATAGCACTCGTTCTCAAAGGTATGCGTGTCTTATATTCGAAAGGCTTTCCTCACCGCTATCTGGTAGGCATCGTTCTAGTGGATGGATACAAGATACGGCTACGACGGAGGTCGGACGCGAGTAGTGTTGATTCAGATATCGACGGGAAAATCGGAATGAGTCATTCGATTCAACAATCCAACGCAATTGCGATGCAGATGCTTTTGTGGGTACTATCTATTTTTAGTTACACGTGTTCTAATGGACCTTCTCAGCTACCCTGCCGTATACCTCGTTGCGATCTTTCCCATGTCCCTTGTCCGATGGCTCTCTTTCTTTGGTATTCAAGTTCCCTTTATCGCCACAGCCTTTGCCAGTATTCTATTCTCGTCATCCGGTGTCCTTAATGTTACCCTGTTCGCCCTGACTCGACCGGGACTAGTTCTCAACCGAGGCCCCTTCAACTCACAGAGAAGTTGCGAACACCACGGCTCCATGCTTAGCCCGGACGTATTACAGTCTGGCTACAGACACCCCCCAGTCTCTCCGAGAACTCTGGCTGAGGATAGCATTCAGGAAGAAGGGTGGAAATGTCGTTCTCACACGGAGCCGGGGGGAGTAGAAGTAATCACTTTGGATATAATTAACACTCGGGGTGTATCTACTTTCCGAGAGGTCTAATCTCATTCTCTTCTTCGCTACCTGATGAAAACTAATATGATGAGGTGGTAGCATTTTGGAAGAACTCCAATTCTTGGAATGTGGATACATAGTGGTATCAGAGAAAGGCTTATCAGCCTGTAAACGTGGGCCACAAAGTTGCCTCGAGCGTCCTGTCTCGATCCGCGGATGCAGCGTTCATGATCGGCGACCCCAGGCTGCGATTCCCAAAAGGAGATAACGTTCATTCTCGCAAAGGGCTGTACAGAGCAAATCATATAAACCACGGCGCTTGTTCAAGCCCTGCAGCGCCCATCATTCTCCCAACAATGATTTCTGTCAGTCTTACGACCTCAGTTCCCGCTCAAAGAGCGCTTGAGATGTTAGCTTCCGTTTTTGTACTAGCAGGCAATGGTGCCTGATGGCAGTGTAGGAGCTCTCGGCTATTCAGCTGAATAGTATCTACGCAGAGCCGTGGTTAATCCGTGGGTCCTCCTTCTAACTCTGTTCATGAAGCAGAGCATACGTGCCCTCTGGCGCCGAAAATGCTCCTACCATATAAGAGGCGCCTTTCCCTCGCAATTATTTAATAACACCTAAACTTTCCAACCGCTATCGTCGGCTATATACAAATAGCCTTCTGCGCATGCGGTCTTAGTGGTGATTTCAAATCCTCCGGTTTGCGTAACTGATAACGAGTTCTGTTGATGCTCGGAAAAGTACTTTAAAGAGAACAGCACTGTATGGGAATGCGCGGCGGATTTCCTTTCCCCTCTGTCCTATCGTCACCACATCCGCAGTCGGGGATCGATCCTCTCGATGTCCCCCGATCCCTTTAGCCCTGGGGTCAGAGCGGGCATTATTATAGTAACGGTGTGTGCATCTCTATCAGCAACGGCCGTGTTTTCTTTACTTGCGTTTATTGCAGTGAGTCGCTTCTCTGTCTATCACCTCATAAGAAACCTCACATATAGAGTTTAGTATTCTGTTACGACCATAAACAAAGGTGCCACGCGCACATGGAGAGTCTCAACACACATTCACTACTACTTCGTGAACCTGCTCGTATGCGACTTGGTGCAGGCCATCGGTCAGTTTTTCCTGTTCTTCGGTTGCATGGTTTATGTGGAGCTAAATGGGCTTTAGGTGGTGTAATGAATGCCAAGTGGGCGGCAGATGCTGTATGTGGCCTTTGTCATACCGCTCCAGAACCATAACTAATATATCTTCCCATCGAAGCGCGTGACGGAGGGGACACTATGTACTACCCAAGGTGCGGAACCTTTTAATTCTTCTCGGTCAACCTAATTTTGCGGGCCAATAGGAATACTTAAGCAGCTCGGAGACGTCGGAGTAGCCTTGTCGTATGTGTTTCTGGCCCTGGTATAACGTATGCAGACTAAATGGGTCCTGATATACATAGAACATTGGTTCGTGCCTGCCGCTATCCATTTCCCAAAACTGAGCTAATACCTATCTAGGCTATCGCACTCCACACTTTTTTGGTGCTCGTTTGCAGGTTCTATTCACGGCCACGAAGCGCTCTTATCGTCATCGCTACGATGTGGATATTCATGGCTCTTATTGTTGGTATAAGTGAAGCCATGCACGGCGATGAGGACTATTATGGAAACACCGATTACTGTGCGTTGTTTCTTTTGCAACCTCAGCCTTTCGCTGATAGCTGTACTTACTAGGGTGCTGGATAACGAACGACTTCAAAACTCAGAGAATTACTTTGGAATATTTATGGGTCTGGATCGCTGTCTTCCTCGATATCGTATGTTATGTATTCATTTCTTTGGCTATTAAAGGTATTTGTTCCGTTGTTCCGTTCATCTCTGACTTGCAGCTAAACTGATTTGTATCAGGAATTATCGTACTGGATGGACACAAGATACGATTGAGACGTAGATCAGTGAACATGGACGCCTTAAGTCTAAGCACTACTAACAGTGCAGCCAAACATTCAAATGCCATCGCGAGGCACATGCTATTGTAAGTATCCTCCGCTACAAGCTCCGAGTTGACTACCCTGTACTCAAAAAAAGCATAGCTATCCTGCCGTTTACATCGTAACCGTTATTCCGATATCCGTTGTCCGTTGGTGTACATTCAGTGGAATGGATGTGCCTTTCGCAGCGACGGCTTTCAGCAGCGTCTGTTTCGCCTGCTCAGGCATATTCAACACTATTCTATTCACCCTCACTCGACCTGGCGTGGTTCCACACCGGGGCCAGAATACATACGACCGTCGCGAAAGCTATGTCACCACCATCAGCCCTATAAGTCCTGTCTACAGGCCTTCTAGAAGCTTGGATGACATCGATATAGAAACGTGGAGATATATTCCAGATCCGACAAAAGTCATGCACCTCGCAGATTCTTCTCAAGATGGCTCTTTAAAGGGGCAGGTTTGATTAAGTTACGAATGTAATACTACTAATGAAACATACTGTATATTAGAAACCTTCATGAAATACCTTTATACCCAGATCACTTTTGTCTATTAGACTCCAGATTCTAATGTCAACACACGCCTAAAGGGGGACCAGGAGAACTTTACCGCGGTAATTAACTTATCAATTCGACTGTAACAGGACTTGGTTGGGACGAAACCCTGTCAAAGTGTGTTCCTTCTGTTTTGTTACTAAATATATGTCTAACCTACCGGCGCATCTCTGTCTCGCTCGCATTCGTATTCGCAAATGACAACGGCTGAATTCTACGTGCCCCCCCAAAGAGCGCCCTAGTCGACCATCTGCCTCACTCTCCGGGCCGGCATGTACAAATTTACGCCACTTGCTTTCTCGAAGACATGGAATCTCCTCCTCTAGCGACCAGCACATGTAGTGAATGACAGATTTCTCAACTTGATTTTCCAGACATGTATCAGAAGTTGAGGACTTGAATAGTGGAATCGTCGCACCGAGTTTCCAATGCCAACAATAGCTGCTACAGGAAATCCTGGAAATTTTGCCTGGTTCGACATCCATTTTTAAAAATATCGGGCAGCACTCTATCTTCCGCCGGGCAGTCAAAGTCTGAGGTTAAGCGCCGGCAAAATAGCAGGAACATGTAATTTTTAAGCTGGTTCTCACATTGATAACTAAGGCGGCAGACGCTCTTTCCCCCATGATCTTCTTGAGCGTCTCCCTACTAACTTGGGCGGCTTTCTCGTCGGGTAACCCAATTATATGTCCGCGGACGAGGGGCGACCCGGACGTCTTGTCAGATGGGAACGGGAATTTCGGTTCAGAGATGGAGTCCTCAAACCCAGGGTTGCTCGAGGAGTTGGCTCTGAATGGACAACGTAAGTACGTAGACTTGTTGAATGTTCTCTCACTGCTCATCGGAAGCAGATCCGGAATTTATATTCCTTGGGTGCTCTGATAATCGGTACGTTATGCTCAGCGGTGATTCTAGAGCGCTATTGAGGACGGGCGTTTGACAAGTGTCAGTGAAGGGACTGTTTTTGATGCCCTACCCGGGATGTTGTTTGGAAATGAATATCGCAAACTAGTTCTATGAGGGTGATGTGAATGCGTGAGAGATATCTTCAACATCACCCTTACCCGCGCCGCACTCAACAGATTATAGGAACGCGGCTTTATTATACGCTGTGGAGGACCTGGGCGTCTAGCATATTATCGTCATGGGTCATTACTGCTGCGGTGGTGCATCAGCAGCTATTTCCTCCCCCCCCTTCTCCGGGATGTAGCTGACTTTGCTGTGCAAGAATGAATTTTGCCTTTGAGAAAATTGTACGCTCAATCAGCGAGGTACGCATGGAGCGCTGTCGTTGTTGTAGCTCGGAAGTGAATCAAAGCGTAGACCGGAGATCATCGAGCACAGCAACGCGTATCCCGGAGGCATCAAAGACCCTTTGCCAAACCTTCACGATCGTGAGATGCATGCTAGCTTCCATTTTTACAGCGCTTGATAACGCTCGATATGTAGCCGCTCCCCGAGCACTCGTGGAAGAAAACGTCAAACAGACTATATCTAACACTGTTTCATCGCAGTTGATTGTGGAGGTTAGTCGTGTGTTGATCACTGTCAACGTCTGATACATATCATGTAGCGCTATTGTAACGCTATTATAACGCGACTGCGGCTGCGGTCTCTATCCACGGGATGGTATATGATGTGGAGAATGGTGAGATAATTAATTTGGACGTTTCTGTCAGGCCTCCTGGGATAGGCATTCCTCTGGTTCCCTTTCACACACTGTATCCCTGCGGGAATTTTCCCGTTTCAGTCTGACGGGTTGCTTCTTTGCGGTTGCCATGAGGGAATTAGAATTAATACTATCGATCGACCAGAAGTGCCAATCCAAATGACCGAAGTGGCTCGTTTTCTCAATTTTGAGAATTTACGTCGGAAATTTGGTAGAATGCTAGTTTAAATAGAATACTTGCATTGTGCCAAGTTTCAATTTTATTAGGAGAATGTGAGCTGCTGCGGAATGGTACCGGCGCGCAAGTGGTCAATTTTGGCAGGGAAGTGTCAATCGTGATCGGTGCACGTTTGCAAAAATCCTGATTATTTATTTGAAGCGAGACACACCAGATAAGTAGACGGAACGGTGAAGGGCATTAATAGATATCCTAGAAAAAAATTCGAGGTAAAACGGGAAAGAATTGCGACTGCTAGAAGTTAAAAAGCATCGAAATTGACACTTCTGGTCGATCGATAGTACCACTTCAGCTCTGAAGAAATCCCATTCCTCAGTTGCTTGTAATGTTGGGCATTTTTGAATTATGGAAAAATGTGTTTAGCCCCTATCGAATATTTCTCGGTGAAGATGACGTCATGCACACTGACTGTCACGGTCACCTTCTCGTCGAACCACCAGCTCATCGATCTATTTGATCATGTACCGTGTATTTCTAGGCGCCCCTTCTTTGCAAGAGTTGCGTGGACGCCAATCCGAATACCGTTGGGAACATATAGTATCCTCACCCGCGCCAACAATATTGGATGAGGATAGCGTGCCACCGACATCTGAGGCAATGGAAGCGGCTAGCCGTCGAATTTCGCGTCTATATGAGAATACTATATTTCAAGGAGATGAAGAAGATATTACTGGACAGCTCGATGACGAATGTACGCGTTAACATTGCGCCGTGGAGATGATTTACTGACGTCGGATGTAGATGGATCAACGATGATAACTTGGCCACCAACGAACCCTGCTGACAGCGAGGAAAGGCTACAAACTTCGACTACATCGTTTATAGAAACATCTGTGTCGCTGCTGGAGACCCAGGAGACGCAAGAAACCCATTACTCGGATACCTCGTCTATAGCTCGGTTCCCGACGTTTCATTTCAATCTCCATACTCTGGGGACGTTGAACGGCTTGCGTGGCGGTTCTAGGAAAATAAACTTTCTTCTTGTTGTGCTTGAGGTTGACGGTCCTGATACCATTAGGACGAAGAAGGGCCCAGAGATCAGTATTCTCAAAATGATCTTAGGGGATGATGAAGGAAACATGTGTAAGCTTACTGCGTGGAGAGAAGTGGCCGACGTATGGGGAGGGATGACTGGCTCTGTAAGGGTGAAGCGCGGTGATATTGTTTTCTTGGAAAGTGAGTACGCGTCACTGAAAATTGTCGTGATTGACGAAAAATGTAGATGTCACTGCTACTTGCGAACCCCAAGCCTCGCCTGCACTTTCTGCCTCCCCGTATCTGAAATCCCAACTCCAGATATGTTATCGAACGTTGATGTACACCCCAGCAGACGCGAGGCTTCGACCAGATCTGAGGCTTGGAATCAGCGATCCTTCTGTCAGGAAAGTGGAAAGTCTTGTGCGATGGTTTGAAACGATGGCTGGATTGGATCGTCCTGTCCGTAAATGATACTTACTCGTACCATTCCTTTTTTGTCCTAGGACTGACTTGAGGAGGACATAATTTCTTCGTTGCAGGGCCACCGTATTGGACTCAAAACTTGATGTATACGCGTCACCGACTCACCGTCACGCGACGTTGCCTAGCGTACGTCAATATTCCAGAATATTCCCTTACGTCGCGGCCAGCAAACGTGTCGCGCGCTGCGAGTCACGTGTTGGCATTAATTCGATCATTAAAGAGCACAGCGGAAGAGCCCAGCTGTTTCTCTCTCGCCTTTCATGACCTCTTCCGACTCCGCTGCCTCCATGGGGCCCGTGCACAGCATCATCCCTTCGCCCAACGGGAAACCAACTCTTGTGTCCCCAGAATCTGTCCAAGAACTCCCTGTATCAGGGGAGTCCCCTGATGAAGTTGGAGCAGAAGCAGTAAACGCGGTCATTCCTTCAGAATTCTCTCCTGATAATTCTGCAAAGGTAGAGAAAGTTCGCCCTTTGGACCGCCTAAAGCAACTCGCCAAGGGTCGAAAGGGCCCGGAGAATACCCCTGAAGCGGCAGTAGGCGACGATGACGACGACGAACCAATAACTCTCGCGGAGAAGATTCGTTCATTGATTGATGCACTTCCTTCACCTACACCACGTAACCCTCGCACTTTCCCGAAACCCACGCCTCCGGCCCGAGATGCCGACGGTCGTCCCATCCCTCCTCCAGGAGCGGTTCCCATCAAGGACAAGAAGCTCATCGCAAAGTTGTCCAATCCCACCGTCATGAACGCTGAAGGAAGCGAATCCGAAAGTGTTTGGAGTATTCTGGAGAGCCTTGGTAGTAATAGCCATGGCGATGGCACAGGAGGCGACAACAGCAGCACCTGGTCGGACGACAGCATCATGATGTACTCGCCGTTGTTCCCCACCGAAGAGTCTCTCGTTGAAATCGCGGCATCCCACATCGTTCCAGCTCCAAATCCAACTGCGCCGCTACGGCCGCAAGCCTTGTGGCAACGCAAATGGCCATGGTGGAAGAAGGCTGCACCAGCAGCTAGCAGTCCGGATAAGGAGAGGAGCATTGACGGCAACACGCCCACTGCACCTGCAACGCCCATACGGGTTTGGATCCCATCCACTACGAAAATTTCGGTTCAAGTGATGTGGTGGGGCTACCGGCTGTACGTGCCAAGACCGTTCATCTGACAATTATGATTGATTATTGTCTATAGATATCTTCCTCCACCTGTCCTCGCCATCCTTAGTCAAGAACAGCTTGAAGCGACTAAACGCGCTGCAACGATTACAGCAGCCTTGACTTGGCTATTCACCCATATCCCTATTTCCTTATTGCCTCCACCTGTCCAACCAATCTTGCTTCTACTGCAGAAGATTGTACCGTATCTTGGGTATATCGGTACTTTCATTTCGTGGAGCTGGAGTACTATCAAGGGATATGATATCGGTGCGCAGTGCTGCTTACTGTTCTGTTGTTTCATACTGATAATCTAGCAGGATACGGTGTCATCCTCAGTGCGACGTGGTTGCTTCCTATAGCTCTTCTGCCAGGGACGTGGCAAGCAGCCGATTTTCCCAAATCACCGCCCTCCACGCCTCCTGCTGGAACGCCATCGAGTTCTACTCCTTCCTCTCCAAGCACTAGTGCTCCTACTACCACTGTTCCGCCCAACCCAACGACTCCCACGCCGGCTGCCCCTGACGCTCCGGTTGTTGCTCCGCTAGGTGCCGCTACCAGTTTCTTCGAGGAAGCCGAAGTCCCAGTTCCAGTTATTCCTCCAGACGAGGATTATGTTTCGGGAGGAGACGCTGCACCTAACAAAAGTGCCTGGTGGAAATTACTTTTGCCACTCTAGGGACTGCAGTTAGCCATGATTCACGATTCACGATCCACGACCGGTACCAGCGTTATTATCAGCCAAGACCCATTCATGACAATGTCCAAGTTCTTATAATATGTAGTAGATAATTTATACACGCAGTTTTACCTGTTTTGTGGCATTCATTCCTTGTTAGAGTTGCCTGCTTTATGTTCGGTTATTACGAAGAATGAGGTGCTTATTAGCACTCCTTCGCTCGAGCGCGTACATGTCAATCATATTCAAAAAATACACAGATATTCAACTTCTCCTATCGGCCCACCCTCAATGGCCATTGACAATCTTTTTAGGTACCAGCTGCAGCTTCCCCGCCGAGCTAAGAACTGCCTTGATACCAGAAGCCGTAATATCGGCATCCGTGGCAACGCCCCATGAGCTCCTCTTCTTCTCTCCCGGCAGTTCATACAAGAGCTCTACGTACGATGCAGCGACGACTTCAGCGCCCTCTCCGATCGAATGCTCCGAGTATTCCCGAATTGTCAACGTGCCTTCAACGTGGGAGCGTAGCGCACTGAGAGAAGACGATAAAGGGCCGTTTCCCTCTCCTCTGACCTTCCTCTGAGAGCCAAAAAGAATGAAGTCTCCCGTCAACACGCGCTTGGTCGCGTCGACGTGCTCCAGGTTGAACGTGATCACAGAGAAATTGGCAGACGGCGCTAGGACATCATAATCATATGTCGTCTTGAAGAGCTCTGTCAATGCTCCCACGGAAATTTCACCAGCATCCCTCGCCACGCGCTGCACGACTTCGAAAAATGATGCCTGGAATCTCCGCGGGAGCTCTAGACCGAGGGCGTTGACGATGACACTCGCTACGTCTTCCTGGCCCGACTTGGCGTTGAACCCTACCGACAACTTGAGCTCGGGCAGCTCCCGATCCCCAATGGCGTTGTTCACCGCGCTGATCACTGCGCGTAATCCAGCGCCCGAGATATCAGAGTCGACACCAACGCCCCACCACGACTGTGTGGATTTGCGATCGCCCGTAGGGATGAGCTCTATGTAAGAGGCAGCACGGGCGTTTTGGCCCTCATCCAAGTCTATGGTGTGTTCGGTGTATTCGCGGACGGAGAGGTCGATGCTTAGGTAGGTGTGAAGAGCGTCGAGGAGGGAGGATATGGGACCGTTGCCGTCGCCCCGTACGACGCGTAGAACACCGTCGACGGATATGGTACCATCGAATCGTTTGCGCTCCTCGGCTTCGTCTCCAGAATGATCAGAAGGATCTGCATTAGGCTCGGTGGAGATCTTGAAGTTCCGTAGGTACAAACGGCCTTTGTATTTGGATCCACCAAAGTGATACGCATTTCGGAATGCAGTGGTTATATCATCCACGGTCATCTCGCGTGCTTCACGGTCAGAAACCTCTTGGACGACTTGGTAGAATGCTATTTGCAATTTTCTTGGCAGGTCGAGCTGGAGATTCTGTTTGATGAGGTAGGCGATACCGCCTTTGCCGGATTGCGAGTTGACACGAATTAGGGCTTCGTAGGTCATGCCCAAATCGGCAGGGTCAACTGGTAGGTACGGCACCTCCCAATATTGGGGTTCACCCTTCGCTGCGGCGGCCGCGTGTCGTGTCTTCTGAGCCTCCAGGCCCTTTTTGATGGCATCCTGATGTGACCCAGAAAACGCAGTGAACACGAGTTCACCAGCGTAGGGATGTCTTGGATGAACGGGGAGATCGTTGCATTGGGTGACAACATCGATGGATGTTTGTAGGTCGCTGAAGTCGAGGTTAGGATGGATCCCTTGGGAGTACAAGTTAAGGGCGAGGTTGACTAGGTCGACATTTCCTGTCCGCTCTCCGTTACCGAAGAAGCAGCCTTCGATACGGTCACCGCCAGCCAGGAAACCAAGTTCGGCTGATGCAATTCCAGTTCCTGGAAGAAAATAAGCAAAGGAAAACGGTGCTGTGAGGCGGACGCGTACCTCGATCGTTATGGGGATGTAGACTGACCAAAATCTTCTCCCTCTCAGTAATTTTGGTGCAGAAATATTCAATCTGCGAAGACAGTCGGAATATTGCGCGAACGTCGGAAAATCATGGAATATTACCTGATCGGCATAATGATTTGGCGGGGCGATCTCCACCGTTGATGGAAGATTGAAGATGATCTTGTCCTCGAAATCAGTACCAGCCTTTCCCCACGCTGCTTTGACGACTTCGCAAATCTCTACTGCGAAGTCCGGTTCTGTTTGGGTAAACGTTTCCGGACTGTATTCGTAGCGGAACTTAGTTCCATATTTTGCGGTGCACTCCTCCGTCAGCTGTCTAACGATTTTGGTGTGCGTAGCGGCGAGTTCGATGGTCTGTTCCTTTGAGTTGCGAAACACGACATTTCGGAACAAGGGGGATGTGGCATTGTACATGTGGAGAATGGCGTGCTTGCATCCGGCGACCGCGTCAATCGTGCGTTTTATCAGGTCTTCCCGGGCTGGTGTCAAGACCTTGCTCAATATGAGTTCAATACACCCTGTATCCAAGGATGAAATAATAGAAGATCGAACTAACTTGTATCCATACGTCGTCTGGAACTTCATTGTTTTCGATGAGACCCCGTACGAAGGAGAAATCAGTGTCGCTAGCGGCGGGGTATGCGACCTCGACTTCTTTGACACCACATTTAACGATCTCCCTAAAGAAAGTCGTTTTCTGTTCGATGGTCATTGGGTTGGCCAGGGCCTGGTTACCATCCCGAAGGTCGGTCGACAACCAACTGGGAGGCTTGGTGAACGTTTTCGACGGCCATTGACGATCCTTGAGGTTCAATGGGGTGTACGGCTTGTACTTTTGCGAAGGGTCGGCTCTAGAAACAGGGGAAAGTTCAGTGACGGTCAGCAACAATGGAAGTGAGGGTACAGACAGCATGGGCATGGTGGTGGATCGAAGTAAAGAAAACTTTTAGCAGAATCGTGTGCTAAAATAGAATCTTGTCACAGGTATGACTCACTAATGAGGAATCCGATTATTCCGATAGGGCCGACTGTGCCGACCTTGGAGTCACTGAAAATCATTGATCTTATCGACCTCCACCATCTCCAATGACGACCTTGACCGTGTCGGCGAAGATTTCGCCCTTTCCCTTTGCTGCAGTTGCGACAGCAGCGTATACCCAAAAAGCTGAGATTGTGTACGATGAGGCGGTTACTGGACCAGTCCTGGATCTGAACGGATCGACCATCACCGTTGAAGAAGACATCGTCCACGCGTTATCCAAGGCAGGCGGCCTTTCTGAAGATAGCTCCAGGGTGAATTTTATTATAGCTCTCCACACGTCATCGATTTACTCATAAATTTATCAGACGGCCACATTTTTTGCACTAGCAAAGACCTTGCTCACTACAACTGCAGTCGCGGAAATCATCACAGCTCTTGATTCATTAGACGACCATCTTGCGTTTAGGACTTTCCTTGTTGGACATGATCTTACTGCATCGGATTGGATACTGTGGGGGACCTTGAAAGGTGACTATCGTCGCGTCTACTCAAAGGGGGGGAAAGTTAACAACGCCAGGCAATATCAGGATCATCGGTCTTCTCAAGAACAATAAACACGCTCACCTGAATCGATGGTTCTCATATCTGGAGTCTTTGGAATCCACTCAGGCAGCTCTCGCTGGTTTGACAGCCGCAAAAGCCAGCAAGGCTAGATCTACCAAGGTTGCAGCTGGCTTTGCCCTTGGTCTCGAGGGTGCAAAAATGGGTGAAGTGGTTACTCGCTTCCCACCCGAGCCAAGCGGCTACTTGCATATTGGACATGCCAAGGCTGCAATGCTGAATCAGTATTTCGCCAAAATGTACAAGGGAAAGCTGATCATTCGTTTCGACGATACTAACCCCAGCAAGGAGACGGTATGAAGCTATCTGCCTTATGCGATCTCTTACTAAAATGATGGGTAGACTGAGTTCGAGGATACCATCCTGGAAGACCTTTCCCTTCTTGACATCAAAGGAGACGTCGTTACCCACACTTCTGACTACTTTGATAACCTGTATGGCTTCGCTATCCAAATCATCAAGTCTGGTAAAGCTTATACCGACGATACCGAACAAGCTCAGGTACGAGATATGCTTTGCCTTGCTTATGCTAGTACTTAAGCCTCGAGCAGATGCGCAAGGAGCGTATGGATGGAATTGCCTCAGCCCATCGTAACGACAGTATTGAAGAAAACCTCAAACATTTCGCCGAGATGACCGCAGCATCTCCCGAGGGTCTTCGGTGGTGTCTACGAGCCAAACTGAGTGTAGATGATAACAACAAGGCTTTACGTGATCCAGTCATATACAGATGCAACACTCTGCCTCATCATCGTACTGGGTGCGTACCTTCAGGCAGCGACAGTCATCGATCAAATTTGATGTATGTTTTAGGGATAAGTGGAAAGTTTACCCCACCTACGATTTCGCGTGTCCTATAGTAGACTCCATCGAAGGTGTTACTCATGCGCTCAGGACAAACGAGTATCGTGATCGAAACCCGCAGTATCGCTGGATGACCGAAGCGCTTGGCATCCGCAATGTCCAAATTTGGGACTTTAGCCGTCTCAACTTCATCTACACTTTACTGTCGAAACGGAAGCTGCATCATTTTGTCAATACGGGATTGGTGCGCGGATGGGACGATCCCCGTTTCCCGACCGTGCGTGGTATTCGACGTCGTGGACTGACTGTCGAGGCCCTTCGCCAGTTCATGCTCTTGCAAGGCCCGTCCCAAGCGATAGTTTCGTTGGAATGGGATTCCATATGGGCTATGAACAAGAAAGTCATTGATCCTGTTGCTCCGCGTCACTGGGCAATCGTCCAAGCCAAAAGGTATGCCGTTCACTAGCTGCTATACTTCTCTATGTTTATATCTCGCTAGTGTTCCTGTCACCATCAAAGGTGGCCCAAGCGCGCCTGAGGTGAAAAGTGTGCCGAAACACAAAAAGAACCCCGATGTTGGTGAAAAGAAGACGGTATATTCGTCAAACATTCTTGTCGATCAGGAGGACGCACAGTCGTTCGAAGACCAGGAGGAGGTCAGTAATCTGAACTTCTATGTCTATTTATCTAATTGTCGTATAGGTCACTCTTATGGACTGGGGTAATGCTATCGTCCGGTCGAAAACTACCAACGCATCGGGCCAGGTCACCTCTATCGAAATGGACCTTCATCTCGACGGTGACTTCAAAAAGACCAAGAAAAAGATAACCTGGCTCGCCCAACCTACGCCCGAGAACCCTTTGATCCCCGTCACACTCCTTGACTATGACTACCTGATCACCAAAAAGAAGCTCGAGGAGAACGACGACGTGAATGACTTTATCACGCCCGTGACCGAGTTCCGCGAGGCCGCTCTGGCTGATGCGAACGTCCGGGACCTGAAGAAGGGCGATTACATGCAGTTTGAGCGGAAGGGTTATTTCGTGTTTGATGGAGCGGGGGCGGATGGCAGTTTGGAGTTTATCAGGATTCCGGATGGGAAAGCTGCGGGATTGGCCAGCAAGGCGACTCCTGTGGCTGTCGCTGAAGAGGAACCGACCAAGATGTACAAGGTGGAGAGTGTTTACGGGTCTAATGTTACGCCGGAGGCTGATACGAAGATGTACAAGGTGAACAGCATTTACAGTTCGTAGAACTTACGATAGACAGGAAAGCGGTCACAAAATATTTGCATATGAAAGAGCAGGCACCGATCATCCAAAAGAGAAGTGATTCCACGCAAAAGAATTTTCCTCAACGTTGAACGAAGAAAGCTACCTGTATATATCAAAGAATAAATATTAGGAACCGTCGCTGTGTCCGATATGGCGAAGTGGACAAGTCAACCTCTTACTCTGAGCGACCATCCTTCTCTCTCATTTATTCTGCGTTTCTTGCGCAAGCTTGAGCGCTTAAAACCGGGACCACGGGCCGAGCTCTCTATTCTATAAGCTGATCTTTCTCACGCAAACTTTCATTCTGTTTTTCTTCCGTCAGTGGTCCGACATCGAGTCTTTCGACTTCGACTGCCATGTCCTCTGATGAAAAACGACTGCCTTTCCCTTTCATAACATTCCTTGTACTGCCCGACGTTCTTTTGGCACTTGTCTTGGCTTTGGGCTTGTCCAAACAAACGCGTATCTTCCTGTTCGCTGGTTTTGCTCTGCTATGTTACAAAGGCCTTCAATATACCACTGGAGATAAAATGCAGGACTATTCAATGGGTTCGACGATTGGTGGCCAGTTCTTTACGGCTTTGCATCTTCTCCTTATTGTCGAGCCCATTCGGCAGTATCGTCACTCGACAGATGTTGATGATCCTCGCACGCGCCCGCTTCTCAAAAGAGTATACTGGGCTGGATGCATCATACACTCACCCCGTGGCATCGGCTGGAATTATCAAGTTCGTTCTTGTCGTTAGCTTTTGGTTGGTAGCTTGCCTGACAGCCACTTGGCAGACGCCCCATGTTCCTGACCGGCCTATCATGAAACGAGGCGCCTTCATCATTTCGCGTGTCCTGCGTGCCGTTATATCCTTCTTAATCATAGACGCTGCACAATCATTCATTCACACCAATCCATTGTTTTCGGGTTCGGCTGCCGAACTTGGGAACGCGTCAATTACATCTCAAGGACTTTTATACCGTTGCCTGAACATCATTGCGTGGATGTCGACGCCTCATGCAGGCGTGCGTATGCAGTATTATCTGATAAGCGCCATAAGCGTGGCGCTTGGCCTTTCGACGCCGGCTGATTGGCCTGATCCCTTTGGAAAATGGAGCGATGCCTATACCGTGCGGAACCTCTGGGGGTATGTTGCCGACTTTGATAACACTTTCCCTATCTCTGACTTATGTTCATTAGTCGGACATGGCATCAGATGATGAGACGAGTATGTGACTCCTTTTACTCGTGTGAACAAAAATAATTCAGCGACATGTAGTATCTTTCGTCAATTGGGAAGGTGGTGGTTCAAGTCACCGGATTCGAGAAAGGAACATGGCTCTCGTCATATACCCAGCTGTTCGTTGGATTCTTCGTTTCTGGTGTGATGCATTCGTTCGGGGATGCAATGGTAGGAAGGAAGCACTTTGGGGCGTCTTTCCCGTTCTTCATTGTGCAAGTTGCGGCCATCATAGCCGAGGATATTGTCATTGACCTCACGGGTCGATGGGGCAGGAGACCGTCAACAGAGGTATCTTTTATTGTTGGGTTTGCTTGGGTCTTTACCTGGTCGATGATTTCCTTTCCATTATACATTGACTGGGCCGTGAAAGCTGGCCTTGGCAGTTGTGAACTCTTACCCGTTTCGCCAATCCGTACTTTGTTGGGACTTTGGAAGTAAACACAATTATATTTCTATGCATATGCAACGAAGCTTCTTTGGTTCAATAGATAAATACCTAGAATACTGTCAGTAGCAGATGGGCTGCCAAAATTTACGAATTCGTTGTCTCCTCGAGGCGTCTAAACGTGAAGCTGGAAGGGATGGTAAGATGGAGTCGCTTCTCTGCCTGGATGGATACACGTACCTGAACGATACGTTGGGAATGCAGTGTATCCCGAACCAAAGATCTTTGGGACGTTGGGAATCCACTAAGCTGATTTCATAGTTCATAACGACATGGGACATAAATGTTTTCAGTAGGTGGGATGCAATAAAACGGCCGGGCTATGAAACAAAGATGATCAGTGGCTGTGTCTATGCGGGACTGTCATTGCAACGAGAGTACGAACGCTATGTCGAGACGTCAGTCATTAAGATTGGAGATGATGAGTAGTAACCAACCAAGTATGTTTTCCGTGACCAAAAGGAAGGAAGTGACTGCTCGTGTTAACCATTCCTCCTGCTTCAGATTTATGCGCAGAGGTTCCTTCCATGAATCTCGTTGGATCGAATGTCAAAGGATCCTGGTAGTAGGCCGAATCAAAATGAGCACCAAATGCCGGCGAGACCAGAGAACCGGCCGGAATGACAGTTCCATCTGAGAATCGTAGCGTTTCCATGGCTTTGCGAGGAAATCCCACTATGAATAAGTCAGGTAAAGGGCATGTAAGCGGATATGGATTCTTACTGGAACCCAGGCCATTGATTCTCATGGACTCCTTCAGGAAACAGTCCATAACTGACAATTCCTTCAACATGTTCCGCGACCATCCATGGCGAGAAAAGGAAGAAGTGGCTTCCTCCCGTAATCTCACAGCCCATTCGGGATGTAACGCCAGATTGATGAGTGCCTGAGTAAGGGTCTACGAAGGACGACACATTTCAGTCTTGTCTCTGAAAAGGATATCCGGAACGACAAACCATGGAAGACGTATGTATAGTTGCGGCATTTACCACAAGTATCCTCGCAACCAATGCTTCTGTGCTAGCTTGTTCGCCTTGAGCAGCCGCCAAGAACCACCACAAAAAGTCGGTCTGGGAAGCTTATAAATGAGACAAACCACAGGTGTCTTTGGCTAGTTTACTTACATCCATCTCCTCTTTGGTCAAGGTGCCGTTGCTCATAAATGCGCGACGTTCTTCCACCAAGGGTCCGATGTGGGCGATGGCTTTCTGTACACTGGAAGAAAACCTTGAGGTCAATCTTCCTATCAATCTATAGGCATTGGCGGTCATTTTTGAATTCATTCCGAGACGATCGACTCACGGATGTAGGAAGCTGGGAAAGAGATTGATTATTGTGCTTGTTGCTATAGTGTTCACTGCGAATTGGATGCTGACTTTGTTGTAATCTACATTGCGACCTGTTGTCGACGACAATAAGACTTCACAAACAGATTCAAGTGGAAATGATACATACACAAATCCGGTCCAACGAGAATCCGGTTGAATGTTCGGGCGACTATAGTTGTGATAGAGTGAAGCCCTCTGCAATGTAAGATCCTCCCTATCACAGAAATGAGCAGTTCAATAAATACATACACAAGAAAGGTCGTACCAGGCGGACAATTTTGACCGATAATAGCATCAAAGGCGGGAACAGCTTCGTCCATAATTTCAGAAACCAAAAAATCCAGGTTTCGAGTGAGCTAGTAGAGGTATTCTGGGATAAGTATATATAGGTTCACTCGTATGTCAAGGACGCAAACCTTGTTGCGCAGAATAGGCAAATGGTACGGATCATTATGCACGGGCAAACCCATCGTGTAGGGAATTTGGAGTTCCTGCTGTAACATGAAGCTCATGGCACATAGAAGGACAAGTTGAACTGACGTCTTTGGCGGATTCCAACAATGACAGAGACTTGTCAGAATAGCGATGGAACTCTTCAACTGTAACAAACAATATTGAGAAGCAGTATTTTTGAACCTTGAGTTGAAATACCAAGCTTGTCGCCCGATAGCACGTATACCCATGATTGCCATCGGGGAATTCTGAAAACTGTAGACTTGCTCTAAATTCAAGGTCAGAATGGATGCCGATTCAAGTCAGTGATAAGATGCACCGTGTTGTAACCTTCTGATAGCATGGTAGAAGAGTCCACGAAAAAGCGCGCGCCTCCATAAATCCGACCGGCAGGAAGCCAGTGAGGGAAACCAAAGGCAGGAACCTGCTGCTAAAAGCGGAGTGAATGCGCTGGTGGCTCCTACAATACAAGCCGACACACATTGCTCAACAGAAAGCTGAGAACATGATACACAATGGCACTGTTGACAATAACAGATACCAAGAGCAGAGGGTCGCTAGTCAAAATACGCAACGCGTAGTCTGAAAAGACCGTCAGTAAGTCCCCCAGAGATATTCCATTTGATGTCAAGAGTGGCAAACGAAGAAAGATAGCAGGGTTCAGGAATGTAGCCATAAGTGCAGCACGAATAAGCGATCTTGCTCATACTCTTGTGATATATATCCAGAACTGAAAACAGCAGCCACACAAATGGAGCTAGCACAGTATTGCCCAAAGATCATCAGGCACACGCGGAGAACAGCAGAAAGACTACATATGTCGAGTAAATGACTTGCTAAAGCTAGGCTTGGTCAGTGTCGACTCCTTAGTCGGTCCGGCCTGACCGATAACCAATAAGAAACAAGATCACTTCCCGGGGTGATCGCAGTCGGCTGCGGGGCTAATTCAAATTTTGGTTTCGGACATTCAACTCTTTACCGCGAAGTGCCATCAGATAAGCACAACGACCCTGATCACTTCCGATTCGCCGTCCAAAATCAACTTCGCTTCATCTAGCGCCCTTGTCTCCGTGCCCTCATGGTGTTTTGGTCGACTCGGATCTCTGCCACTAGTTGCGACCTCTGCGGCTCCGTATATCTCAGACTATGCGCGTGGATACCTGGGTTCGATTTACTATTAGAATCACGTCACTGATTGCGGTAGTACATTCTAGGGATGCTCGCCTGTATATTGCAACTGGCAAGCGCCAAAACACATTCACTGCGGCATTCCCGATCACTTTGTCCTGTGTACGTCTTCTAGTGTGGAACATGACTTCTATGCGGGACCCCCGAGTTTCCCGATCATTCTCTTGCTTTCTGCGTGTTTTCCAGGAATTCAGTACTTACTCCTTCCGGTCTCTTTGGCTCTGTTTTCTGTTTCAATCGTCTGTTCAAACTTAACACAGGACTCTATGGGAAGTAGAGGGTATATCTACACACTGTGTCGTTTGAAATACCATCCACACGATGGAATCAGCTAGTCCTCCCTTGTCGGTCATATTCATGCAAATTGGCGACGTACAAGCTGTGAATATTGCTGCTGGTATCTCTTTAATCATTAGCCTGTCCTCAGCAACTAATCTGTACCAGCTGGTGCTCTGACATGGCTTATATATGATATTTTTCTGACTGCATCCCTCGAGGTTTGTCAACCCTCTTTCATCTTCATTGTATTAACCGCTCCGGATGATAGTTATCGATGCTGGTAAAGTACGACCAAATCACGACTCATGGACGAATCTGGACTGAAAACTCGTTTCAGAGAGAGATGGACTTTTACGAAAGTTCTCTATTGTTTCATACGTTATTATACAGTGTTCACTCTGAGGTATGTGTGTCTGGTATGTCTCCGTCTTGTCTCTCTCTAATTTAGATTCATAGCATCAATCTTGCAGGAAAGTATCTCATTCTGACCTCCTTGTCTTCCTGAAGTTACTGTGTTATAGTCAACAGCAGTAGGACTGTATCTTTCCAAGTGAGTCGTTCTTATGTATCCACTTTCTCACACTCACAGAACTTCCAGCTGTGAGCCCACTGGCCTTTGAAGGCAAGTGAACAACTAAAAAAATCCATTCCCGCTCCAGCTGTCAGCGCTGGTTCTGGTTTATTGGCTAGTAAGGACTTCCTTTGGGTTTTGTTTACTGATATAGAGACACGTCGTTGCAGCAACGGCCCAGTCTTGTCTACAGCCATTGGAGAATGTCTACTTCTGATCCGAGTCAATGCGTTATATGGATACAATCGCCGGGGTGGGTGATGGACGTTGGTTCTATTGTCAAAGACTGACACGCTGACGACGTAACAGTTATGATTCTGACGTCGTCGCTCTATCTTGGTTGGTCTTCATCCTATTGTGTCCTATCTTTAGGCCTTGATTCCTCATCTCGACGATTCCAGTCGAGACAGTGGTATGATGGACTCGTTCGTGCTGTCTTTATCTGTGCTCATGAATGTGTTAAAGCTCGCTTTCACTACTGTCGCAGTTGAAATTTCCAGTATCACGGTCCTTCCTCGCACATCCGTCACACCGGTCCCTGGCTGCATAGCCACTTCTCCCCCTCGAATTAAGCTAACATTGGCCGCATGGTTTGTTTGACTTTATTCATTCTAATTCGCACCCTGATTCTAACAATCCAATAGGATCATAGCTCTTATAGTTGCATGTATGCCCTCGTAATTCCAATGGCCCGTAGACACAGTTCTGATCATAAAATTAGCTGTCTTTTTCGTTCTTTCACTCTTCAAGTTTTTCGCGTCCATTCCATCTATGCAGCTGGGGAGGCCGACAGCGTTCAAGGACATTTTACGAGCTAGAAAAATCATGCCTACCCTTTCGCTCTTCATCCGAGACAATTCGTTCTTCTTCTTTTTGTGAGTCTAGCATCCTACATCGTCTTGAATATAGCTGATTGCTCCGTAGCGCTTTCAGTATGCTATATTTAAGCCATATATTCAATAGCCACTCAATTTATCTGTACAGGTTTACAGCTCATCAACCTGATCTTCATCGTGGGCCTTGCAGACCGTCCGATTCAGCAAATGGGCACCGCGTGCGTGGTCAAATTCTTCTGCCTTGTGTAACTCTTACCGTTCAGTAGGTGGCTGATGGCAGGTTACGCTGTCATGGTAAGCCCTTCCGAACGTTGATCATCTCGATCCTTTTGACTTAATGCATGTAGGTATCCCGGTTGATGTTGAACATGCGGACTATGTCACGCTTTGTTAATGTGGGCGAGTCTTATGAACTAGACTCAAGATTCCAATCGAGAAGTGCCATGAGGTTTGCTGTTGGCAATACTCAGGGGACAGATTCCTCCACTGATCACGACTAGATACTAGCCCAATATTGGTAGAATTATAAGCCACTCCACCGCCTGTACATTCCTCAATTTCTCTACTTACATTTTTAACACTGCCGTAACAAGTAACGTATTTTATACAGTAGCATGCCGTCCCATGAAGTGTTATCTTGAGCCCATTCAATGTCGTGGCGGTGCCTTTAGATTAGGCTGATGCCGGCTCCGTTCAAAGGACGAGGAGTCGGCCAACTTGCAACCTTCCATATGGTTCATATTGAGCGCTTAATAAGTCATTTCATAAGCTTCTTGTGTATTCTGGGATTCTATAGGTTCCATATATCACTAACGGCGGTTTCTAAGCGTGGGTTTCTACACAATTTAGTTCCTCCTTGTTTCTCAGCGCTTAGCTCTTTACCGGAGATTCTGATTCGACGATGATCTCCCATGGGCCTAACCGATGTATAGAAATGGACTCTTCGGACCATCTGAGGCTTTTCAGGAGCGTGTCGTTTGGTGCAAACCATACAACTACATTCACAACCCAGTCTACTTTCCGCTGCAAGCGCCTCTATGCCAATCATGGATTCGTACTGGCCATACCTCCTTTCCCTTCCAATCATCATTTTCGTCTACATCAAAACGCGCCCAAGGCTGTCGTCAATATCTATTTCGAACATAGCAGGCCCCGCTGTGTCTTCGAAGGGAATCTTGGGTCTGCCGATCGTACAACGTATATTTGTGCTCGTTTCTGAAAACCGTTTCATCAGGCAATTTTTGGGAGTACTATCATTACGGTGTCGGCGAATTCGAGTTTCGTTGGCAGGAACAATATGGTGCTGCGTATCGATTCAAGGCCCTTTTTGGAGTATGTGGCCTTCCGTGACTAGGATAGAACATACGTTGTTAACGAGATATTCACAGGACGACCGTCTCTTAGTTGCTGATCCCAAGGTAGCGCGTTTCAAGTTGTCGTGATATCTTTGACAAACTATTCTAGGCTTTGCAATACATCTATCAGACTGCGGGTACGAAGTGGCGCAAACCAGACATTCGCCGCGAGTTTGGCCGCATCTACTTGGGGAAAGGGATAGCTTGGGCGCAAGGTGGGTCATCGTCTCCTTTCAATGTGTTTCATTGACACCACGCAGACGATGATCACAAGAGACATAGAAAGATCCTCACACCAGCGTTCGGCAATCTTGAAAGTCGGGGAATGATACCTGCCTTCTTGGAAAGTGCCGAGCGCGTACGTGCTATATTCGTGAAAGCAACTATTCCAAGTCGATACTGAGTATTATCTAGCTTTGTGAAAAGTGGCGAGAAATGATTGCCGACTCGGAGGAAGTGACTGCAATTGAAGTCACTGACGGTATTTCTCGCGCGACGCTTGACACCATCGGAGATGGTGCGTCTCCATCTTCTGTACCAGGTCCTTTGCTAATGCCCTTTTGTCAGTTGGATTTAAATATCGGGTAAAAGCCTTGATGCGTTCTCACGCAGACATACTGAGTATACTCCGCAGTTTGGAGCACTCGACAACGAAAAGAACCCGCTAGCTCAAGCGTACAAAAATCTTCTGTATGTCTGCTGCTCAACCTTTACTTGACGCTTATTTCAACCCAACACAGCGTGAGCACATTTGGCCTACCGTCGAAGGGGAAAATATTTGCACAGCATGCTCTGGGTTATTTGCCAATTAGCGCCTTTCACGTTCTTGAAAAGCTTCCATCCCGGAGTCTTCAAGGGTTAAAGAATGTTGCGATCGAAGGAGATCGTGTTGCGATGGCTCTGGTCAAGGAAAGAACTGCTGCAGTACTTTCTGGGGCCGAAATAGGGAAAGACGTCTTGGATGTGATAGGTGAGGGCGGTTTTCGTGTTATCAAAGGGAAGCTGACATATTCGTAACACAGTCAAGGCGAACTTATCAGAGGATCCCAAGGGCAGGCTCTCTGAGGAAGAGCTCTCTGCACAAATGAGGTGATTAAGTGGCCGAGCAGGATTAGTTATTTCTGGGTACTTATCACAACGTATTCGACAGAACGATCATGGTTGCGGGCCGTAAGCGCATTTCTTCTGTCCTTGACATTGTCTCTGATAGCTGGAGACACAGACGAGACGACAGGGAATTCTATAGCGTTTCTGCTCTATGAATTGGGTCGGCATCCCGATGCGCAGCAGCGGGTTCGCTCTGAGGTTATGAGGGTAACACGAGAATTAGCCGAAAGACAAGAGGAACTGACAGCCAGCCACTTTGAAAGGATGCAGTACACAGTCGCTGTCATTAAGGTACGTTTACCAGTAGGCACTTGGCTGAAACGTCCTGACTATGACCCCACAGGAGGCGCTGCGTCTCCACCCTGTAGTCTATGGACCTTTCTTGCAGCCAGCCGAAGATGATATACTTCCCCTCTCGAAGCCTATCAGGACACTAGATGGAAATTTGATATCAGCTATTCCGGTGGGGAAGAGACAGATCATACATGTATCAATCTCAGGATACAACCGGTACGGCCATTTCATTTACGAGTTCCTGTCTTTGACGTACTCTGGTAGCCTCCAGGACGTTTGGGGAGACAACGCACATAACTTTGTCCCTGAACGATGGATTCATCCTACAGATGTCGACAAAGATGGTTCCAGTAGTCCTTTTGGCATTTACTCTAATCTGTGAGTGCTGGAATCGGTTTCGGGCGCGAAACTCAACTATACCGTCTTCCAGCGGCAACTTTGTGAGTGGCGCACAGTCGTGCCTCGGGTGAGTCCACCTTCTGTCGTAGTCACTTCCCGCTAAAAGTCAACCCAGATGGAAGTTTGCGTAAGCCTGAAGCGATATTCCGTGGCTACTGACACCAGATTGTGTTTCCAGCGTGTTCGAGATCCAGGCCTTCCTAGTCAAGATAGTGCAGTCGTTTGAGTGGAAGTATCCCCGCGATGGACCACGAGTTATTCGCGCAACAAGTGGTGTGATGGCGCCGGTTCTTGAAGGTCAGGAAACGAAGGGGAAACGGCTGGTCCTGGAATTCAGGAAACTATGAAGTAGAGTCCTCTGCATTTCTTGTTATGACTATACCACGATAATCCAGCAAAACTTTTGAAAATGCTCGGTAGTGGCCAGGGGAGAAAATGAATTAGACCTGCGACGCGCTTTGATTGCCTTTCTTCTTCCACAGCGAAGATCATTCTGCTATAGTTGTCGACGACTCGTTCCTCACGTGGAGCTCCCCTTACGGTTATCTGGATTCTTGACGGATCGCCAGGGTGGAACTTCGGCAGCGAGCTCGACAACTATACGGTGATGGAGATACTTTGAAGAAGGAAGGTATCGATCACGTGTTCTGCGACGCAAAAATTTCCAAGGGAAACGTACGGCAGACAAGAAATTCATTCATCGAAATTGCGTACATAAGGACCCACAGTGCGTAAATATATAATATATTGCGTTTCCTAGATTATCACAATGAGAGGTACTAGTTACAACAACAATCAATCCTACATCCTTGAATACAGTACATCTCTTTACACCATTGTTGCTGATATGCAGCACTCCTGCGGTCGTAGAGTGGGGATTAAGATTCGCTCCTCAAAAACAAGTACGTCGCCTCCTATGGCTTCAAGCACTGGCCTCTTCACTGGCCGACTTTTTGAGCCTCACCCAGCTTGCCGTCGGCCCTTCACCAGAGTTGCTCTCCACATCGGCCTCAGAACCGCTTTCATTACCGTCCTCGGCTTCGCTCTCGAGATGCAGTTCAGCCTGTGGCTCGATGACAGGATCCAGGGTAGGAGGGGGACGGACGAATGGCTGAGTAGGGAGAAGCGCGTTGCGCATAGCAATGAGCCAGTACGGGATATTTAATAGAGTATCCAAAATCAGAGAGGGGAGAACGGAAGCTAGTCTGTATGTGTGTGCTGTAAAGAGCCGCATCAGTAGATGAATGGGAAAAGAGAAAGATGTACTCACCACCAGCTCCTACTGAAAATCGTTCTCCGCGAAGCCAGTTACGCACGACGCCAAAGCAGAGATTGAAGCCCAGAAAGGACCAGCCGAATTGCCCATTACTCACGACACCAACAATACTATCCACAAAGACTTTGACATCCGTTGGCTTACGCGCTACGCCATACTGAGCGTCATTCTGGAAATATCCTGTAAATGTCTCCCACTTGGACTTTGGCGTGATAGATTGTTGGGCCATCGCGGCGAACCCAGGGCCATATGTGATCTTCTCGGAAACACTCCAGCCTTCCATAGCTTTGTAGACGTCTTCCGGCGGTAGGAAGTGTGTAGGCGGCCCGACATTGAACGATCCAACATCGGCAACGACAACATTGATGTTTCGCATAGCCTCGGTTTTGCCGGTGAGTGCAGCGACCTGTATCTCGCGACGGAGGACTTCCACGGCGCGAAGGGTACCTGCAGCACTCATGCTCTGCAAGGACGAGAAGGGGAGCCCAACACGCGCGTCTGTGGCGGGAAGACATACAATGATGGGTTTCTTGCCTTTCGAGGGGACGTTCCGGAGCAGGGGTAATAAAGACTGGATGACTTGAAGCGGTGTAATCTGGGTAGCCGTGAGGTAGGTGAGGTAGTCTGATTGGAGGGAGATATGCTCAAAGGGAGCGTGGTGAGCCGGGCCGGCTAGCGAGAGGAGCGAGATGACGGCGTGTATATATGGATGCGAGGCTGGAGATGAAAAGGGATCCCCTGGTGCATTCAATGGGAATCGTCGTGACAGGGACGAAGATAATGAACGCAGGAAAACTGGTATTGTTCCGGTCTGTATATATTGAGTAAGGAGCTGTCCGTGACTGAAACAGAGCGTACCTCAGTAGGATCCAGTACCAAGGCTCGAACGAAACCGTGGCTCTGTCGTTCTAGCAGATCTGCCGCCCCTGGGGTAGAGACACTGGCAATAACGATGTATCCTTTCCGTTCGAGGTCGCTGATGAGCGGTAGGCCCAACGGGGCGTCGCCACCAAGAACCACTGTACGATGTCAGTGCTGCTCATCGTCGAATACCCATCTACTCACCGACGACTTGTCGCTTCTCATTCGCAAGGGCCTTCAGCCTGCGTGCACGAACCGTGCGCATGTAGACTCCGCCATATCCGACCAAGAGCCCGGTACCGACGACACCAACGGCAATCCCACCGGTCGTCCATGGATTCCGCTCGATCCAGTCCGCTGTATTCTCCACCCAGGTCGCAGGCGGCGGCGGTGGAGGAGGAGGAGGCGGGACCTCAAAGTCGCCTAGGCCCGGGATGTGTTTAGGGATGCCAGGCCCGTATCGAGTAACGTCGGTCCAGAGCTGGTTGAAGCTGTCGCGTATCCTTGGAATGTCAGGCGTCGCCGCCGACAGTGATGAGAAGAGAATCTCCTCGAGGGAGTCGATATAGTCTTCAATCATGTCCATGGTCCTGTCCATGGTGGTAAATTGTAGGAATTATCAAAGCGATCGCCGGAATGAATACCGGCTCCGGCCCGTTTCCGATGCCGAAATTTTGCATTCGGTGCTCTCAGTCATCCAATCAAGACCTGCATATTGCATTACAGCCTTGACAAGGTCTACCTAGCCATCTGAAAGCCTCTCATTTTTAATATGGCCGGTACCCGAGCACGGTACCAAAAATGCCATTTTCTTTCAGTCAGTATCACGTATGGGTTTGAATTAATTGAACTCGGTGGCCGCTTTGCTTCCAAGCCTACTAAATGCCTGGCTGGAAGTTGCTTTATGGATTCCTAGGTTTCCGGAGTAATGTCCCGTAGTCTCTTCTGGGTTTTGGGTGGATTTCGACGATGAGATAAGGACATGACAAGATGATGTTGTAGAAATGTTGAACTTGTCGCGCGACGCCGACTGACGGCAGAGCGGACTTTAATTGTTACAAGTTCCCGGAAATCAATGTATCTCTCATTTTTCGTGCATCCCTCAAACAATAGACCTGTATTTTATTTTATTTTACCGTTTTGAACTCTTACAGAGTGCATTATTTATTCCCCAACTCGATCCAAGCCTGTAACAGTCTGTTGGAATATGCGATATCGTTCTGGCAATCCGGCAATCCGGCACAAATCCGGCATGCTGAGGAATTCGTAGGAAATTGGGTATAGGTACGACAAGAAGTCAATGGGCAAACTCCTCGCAAGTTTGTAACCCAAGGATTAAAGGTCTAATAGCATTGTACTGGGGTATAGCCTTATCTACACCACTGTCGAATGCTACTGGTGTGAAACCGCAGGTAGCCAGCCCTTACACAGGCCAATTTCGGTCAGTTTTTGCTGCCTCGCAAGGCTTTCTCTTAGCAATAAAATAGTAATATATTTTAATTGAGCTATCAGAAAGAAATCAGATGTTAACAACTGGCTAGAATGTGCTACAAACCGAAATTTACGCATCGCGTTCTATTTGCACATGCGATCCCAAGTACTTCCCTTAGTCGTCATCTATGATCAATATCGGTCGCTCGTACGACATCCTATCCACAGTGTTTTTAACACCTTGCGGTTCGTCGTCATCATCCATAATCTCGATACACTCTGGCTCGCCGTCCTCCGAATCCGAAGAATCAAGATCCAAAAGCTCAATGACCTCTGATTTGCTAGATCCCACTAGCGGAATTAGGATAGGAAACGGCTGTTGGTTCATGGAAGCATCCACATCCAAAGAAAAGTCATCCTTCCTGGGATCCATTATTCCATGTCTACCGCAAGAAAAAGTCAGTGCAGGTGAACGACAGGAAAAGAATCAAACACACCTCCCCTGGCAGTGGTTCCTCAACCGAGACCGGTTCACCTTTTCACAACACCGGCGGCAGGTATAGTCATCAGAGCCATAACTGTGTCCTTTGGTCTTGACAACCTCTTCGTCCTTTGCCGCCTGGATGTCCTTGTTATTTACCAGTGCGCGCCAGACCGCCACGGCATCACGTTCAGCGTGTTGAAGTCCATGTAAGATCTGCCCAATAATCAACCCTCGAGCTCTGACAAAACTACACCACTTACCGCCTGACGCCACTGGAAGACAACACTCCCTCTCTCCGGGACGCGGCAATTTATACACTCTAACCATACATCCGCGCGTTCCATATCCTCCACAGTGGCCTTCTCCGCCCTCAATCCAGAGGCCCGAACGACGTCGACGGCGCAACCACCTGCAAGCTCATAGCACTCAACTCCATTGCGATTAAAGTCCCACGGTTCTGCTTGTAGGCTCTTACACAGTAGCACCATATCGTCTGACTGATTACGATATCCATGCCTTAGCGAGGTCATGCACTTATGAGCGAGTACCCGCGGATACGATATCGGCTCTGTGCATTCATAACATTTGAAGAAAGTGGTTGCAAGTGAGAGTCGCGAGATATCGTGTTTGTTCCCGGGCATAAGAGATAGAAGGTACATCCCTTTCGATCGTCGCCATTCTCTAGAAATCCTGGGGAGCTCGGCTTTAATGTCGTCAAAGTCTTGTTCATAGTTGTAGAGTTCAACATTGATGTTCTCGAGAATGGCTTTAATCTTGGGTATCACACAGACGTCCGCGGTGCTTGGCGTTATCTTGTCCGGATTGTCGGCAGCGTGAGCTTTGACGAGGTTGGAGACGATGTTCACTCTGGTTTTGTAAATATTTTTGCGTTTCTTTTTGAGTACTTTTCCACGAGCGTCTTCTAGCAGATTGAGAAGAGTGGGTAACATCGAGTCCCATGCTATGGATTATGTCAGAACAGGGGTTGTCAGCGAGGGTTATTAAAAGTACCGCGTTCTGTTAATTCCTTGTGTGTCTTGAAGAGGGTGTGATTGCTGAGGATTTTACCGTCGTCCTCTAGATATGCTACTTCATCCTTGTAACCAAGATCATAGAGGCGATCAAAAATTCTAGAAGAAATAAAGGGTGGAATGCTCATAGAAAATGAGCTGACTTACTGTTGCGTTCGTTTAGCACGAGCAGCTTCTTCTGCTAACCTTATCCTCTCTGCACGCAGATTTTCCGCATTTCTGCACTGTTCTGCAAACTTTTCACACCGTGAACACCACAGATATTTTGATGGCATTTTCAAACAGCGTGCTCACCTGGCGAGCCGGTTCATTTACCTTGATTCTTTGCTGCAAGACGTCATCAAGTTGAGATCCGAATACAGGCATTAAGAATGTGAATGGCACGTCTGCCAGCTCAGGATCATTTGCAAGAGCTCGGACCTCTTCACGGCTGAATATGTAAGTATAATCTGCGAGAATATTAGAGGCCAAAGCTGAATAAGTAAAGAAAAACAGACTGGTCCGATCGTTGCGTAGAATGTCTGGGCTCATTGATAGGTGCTGTATAGGAACGGAAGGCCCAAATTGACCTAACGTATTAGAGTACACGAAACTAGAAATGGAAACGAGTGAGAAATGTATACGCAGCGAAGCAAAAGACATACTCTTTCGTGAGACAGTTCTGGCGATAGCACTGGTCAGGAAAGCGGGAAGCAGTCTGGATGAAATCACGTACTGGGCATAGTCTAGTCCTGAAAGTCCATAGAATGATATGTTTTCCTGACGCCAAGCAGCCCTACAAAATGACTGAGTTCGTAAGAGATGATATGAGTGGAGAAAGCATGTACATGACAATGTTCAGAGAAGGCCAAGTTGATATATTGCGGTTCATTAAAGTCGGCCGGCTTGGGAGGCAGGGTATCGCGAGACAAGGCAGTTTTCCAGATAGATATCGAAGACCGGTGCATGAGGAGACGCCTCAACGTTTTCGTTGTTCTTGACAGGCGCATAATGTCAAGGGCGTCGAGGTGGGAGAACACCTAGATACGTGAGTTCGCCTTGCATGTTGTCGTGTATGCACTCACCTCGAACAGTATATCTATCGGCATTTCAGGTATCTGCTTTAGTTTTCCTCGTTCTCTGAGATTCTGCACTGGAATGACGGTGTCTGCATCGTGTGCCACAGGGGTTACAGCTCGTCGTCGTTTCGCTGGGAAGGGCTGTATTGTACGACGCGCCTTATCAGTCGGGGGTCGTCGTCGAGAGGTCGAAGATGCCATCTGTATTTCTCAGGGTCAGCAAGTGTAGGCTTGGTGGTTGCAAGTCAAGGCGGAACCGGGCCTGTTCACTGCCCTTTCTGCTTTAAGTTGCTTAGCTAAGAGTCCTGATCCCGTGACCGTTAATAGCACTTTTTTTCAAATTCTGCAGCTTGTTTTCGTATTTTCTGGCACTTTGTAAGTATTATTTACTTGGTCAGCATCTGTAATCTTATTCTTTCAGTACTTAGATGCTGAAATCCCCCATTGCTACGTCCTCTATTTCATCCCGTACAATTGCCAAAGGATGCAAAATTTCGGCTTCACAGAGGCTTGCTCTCCCTGTAGAACATGTTAGAAGCATTCACGCTAGTCCCGCACGATACGGCTCCGGCTCGTCAAGAAGTATCAACAAACGATATAAGGAGAGAATAAACAAGGTATGTATTCGCTCCCATTGTTTGTTCCGAGTCCAACTATCTTTCAGATGCACGCCGAGACCTTAGACACCTTCTTCTGCCGTCTTTATGAAAAGTTCCCATCGTCGCCGCAACGCAATGAAGTGGCGCATCTGGTTAAAGATACTGTGGCCAGAATAAGTCCAAACCGGGTAGCTATTCGTTCCATGGGGACTCTGGATAGATTGTATAATGTTGTAAGCCGCTTTTTCTTTGCGCTCAAGTTCATCTCTGATGTAGCGACTACAGGAAGAGACAATACTCAAATGTATACAGCAAAAGGTCGGATTTGCTGTGTTTGTCTTTGAGTTGTACCAATATTGTTCCAGACACTACCGCCCTGGCTCACCAGTCGAGAAAAGGCTTTCGACAATTGCTACCGACTACCGCCTGAACGACTGCCACCAGGATGGTCTTCGGACTGGGGACAATGGCCGCTACGCCATCATTTATTTCCCGACTCTGCGGACCTATACAGCAAGTCACGATTTGACTTGATGATTCGTTATACCCACGGACTGTCCTCCTACCGTCCACTCATGTACTGCCTACACGGTAATGGTAAAGACGACTTTTTGTTCGAGTGCAAGGACGGGGTCTACTACTTTGTGACCCGCGCTACTTCACCAGCCTCTCAGGTAGCCCCGATGAAGGATGGTACCACGAAACCGACATTAGGGAGTTTTTTCGCTGCATTGAAGACTCAAAAGCCAGCTCAGCTAATGGGTCGAAAATGGTTGCCAGCTGAAACGGGAAAGACCTTTGGAGAGGAGGTGCGGGATCAGCAGTGTATGCGAGCGTATGCAGAATTGATCTATGCAACCGAGAAGGTTTCGCCGTATGTAGAGGATATATATGACGACTTTCCTGAGAATTAATGGATATTATATAAATAATTAAATAATTGGTCGGGGTGCGGAGGGAGCCGGAGTGTGTGAACGTTAAATTTCTACGTGGTGTCGGAACCCGTTCGTCCTCAACCCCAACCATCATCATGCTCACCTCTCGCGGCGCCGTCGCCCGTCTCTCCAGGCGGGCTGTATCCTCTGCCAACAAAACCAACGCGTTCTTCTCCACCGCTGCTCGCCTTCCCAGGGTTGCTGCCTCCACCTCCTCTCGCCAGCAGCCCTCGTCGCTCTCTCGTCCTCAGCGGGCTGCGCCTTCAACCCAATGTCTGTTTTCTCTTTCTCTCTTTTTTTCTCTTTTTTTCATACCAATATCTCATCGTAGCTCGTCTGTATGCGACCGAGGCAAAGGGTGCTATCGGCTCGGTGAAAACCGTCATTGGTGCCGTTGTCGACGTTCAGTTTGAGACTGACAACCTTCCCCCCATTCTCAACGCCCTGGAGGTGGTGGATTTCCATGGAGGTCGTCTTGTGCTTGAGGTCGCGTCCCATTTGGGTGAGAACTCCGTTCGTACCATTGCCATGGACGGTACAGAGGGTTTGGTTCGGGGCCAAAAGGTCGTCGATACCGGCTCACCTATCCTGGTCCCCGTTGGCACTGCTACTCTCGGTCGTATCATGAACGTCATTGGTGAGCCCATCGACGAACGTGGTCCCATCAAGGGTGTCAAGCTCTCTCCGATTCACGCCGATCCTCCCGCTTTCGTCGAGCAGTCCACTACCGCTGAGGTTCTCGAAACCGGTATCAAGGTCGTCGATCTCCTTGCTCCCTACGCTCGTGGTGGAAAGATTGGTTTGTTCGGAGGTGCCGGTGTCGGTAAGACGGTGTTGATTCAGGAGCTCATCAACAACGTCGCCAAGGCTCATGGTGGTTTCTCTATCTTCTGCGGTGCGTCTATAGGCTTTTTGCCAAGCGCAATTCCTCCTGATGCTCGCTGCGCCAGGTGTCGGAGAGCGTACTCGTGAGGGTAACGATCTTTACCACGAAATGATTGAAACCGGTGTCATCAACCTCGAGGGTGACTCCAAGGTCGCTCTTGTCTTCGGTCAAATGAACGAGCCCCCTGGTGCCCGTGCCCGTGTTGCCTTGACTGGTCTGACCATCGCCGAGTACTTCCGTGACGAGGAGGGTCAGGATGTGTTGCTCTTCATTGACAACATTTTCCGTTTCACCCAGGCCGGTTCCGAAGTGTCTGCCCTGCTCGGTCGTATCCCCTCTGCCGTCGGTTACCAACCCACCCTTTCCACTGATATGGGTGGCATGTACGTCTTCTGCCTCTTGTTTCTCTTTTTCGCCGCTGACGCGGCTTTTTTCTCAGGCAAGAACGTATCACCACCACCAAGAAGGGTTCCATCACCTCCGTACAGGCCGTCTACGTCCCTGCTGATGATTTGACTGATCCCGCCCCGGCCACGACTTTCGCTCACTTGGACGCTACCACTGTGTTGTCTCGTGGTATTGCCGAACTTGGTATCTACCCTGCTGTCGACCCTCTGGACTCCAAGTCCCGTATGTTGGACCCTCGTATTGTATGTGTTCTACCTTTCGTTTGAGTGTTCCAACCATTAATACCTTTGTCAACAGGTCGGACAAGAGCATTACGACGTTGCCACCGCCGTCCAGAAGATTCTCCAGGACTACAAGTCCCTCCAGGATATCATCGCTATTTTGGGTATGGACGAGTTGTCAGAAGAGGACAAGCTTACCGTATGTTATGCTGTTGCCGCACTTGGTACCTTTTTTTTTACTAATGCCGTTCGCAAAGGTCGAGCGTGCTCGTAAGATCCAGCGCTTCATGTCGCAACCTTTCCAGGTCGCACAGGTCTTCACTGGTTATGAGGGAAAACTTGTGTCATTGAAGGACACCGTCCGGTCGTTCAAGGAGATCCTTTCTGGCACACACGATTCGCTCCCTGAATCTGCCTTCTACATGGTACGTTCGTTGTATAACCGGTATGGTGCTTAACTCATGAGACGCTTCCTTTCCCAGGCTGGCACGATTGAGGATGTCAAGGCTAAGGCTGAACAACTCGCTAAGGATATGGGCAATTAAACTTACACCAAATGGGACCGCAGACCGTAAAAGAGCTCAACGGTGCTACTTACTTGCATGATGATGTTTGGATCTTACACTTTTGGCTCTTCACGCGAATTCAAATCAAAACAATCTTATTTTCCCTGCTTCCTTACGGTCGGACTAACCAGTGGTGATTTCGTAAATTTTGTGGGAATTGTGAAATACAGCCGGAATTGCGGAAGTCGACGGAACACCGCCAAGAAGGAGTCGCGGATAAATCCCTTTCGGCCGCCTGGATGATGTGCTCAGACGCAGAGCCTGCCTGACTTCTGCAAGGAGAAATACTACACAGAATGAATACGATGATTGTAGCGGCATATCCTGTCGCATTATGACCTACATATCAAGCACGAAGTCAGAAGCTCTCTTTTCGTAGAAGTACGTCATTCACGGTTGTTGTAACTTATCCACCACAAAGTGCGATCATCTTACTTACTCGTTGCCCGTAGAAATATCGTCCTGATCTCTCAGCTATACTCGATCCTCGTATAGGACATTGCTTGAGAGAAGGGACGACCTTAACTCTTGAGTATGTGGATTTAATTGATAAGTATGAACTGAAACCTCGCGTGTACAGTGGTTCTTTGCGGAGAGCGACATGATGCGGTGGTCGTAGTTTAAGCAGTGAGTACGAATGATTCAATACAAGTTCATGTAGAGACACAATGGTGACTACTATGCATTGCTTCAATTTATACAGTTCATCGAGTCTCGGTGACTTCCGTCCAGTATGTCGTATGATTGGGCCGGGTTTGTGTGACGTACAAATGGTATAGTTAATACACTTTGCAGACCTTCGAGGACAAGGGTGGGAAGTCTCCAGGCGTAAAGCGAGGACATGCGGGAGTGGTGTCTTCTACTATAGGAGGCAGCGGCGCAGTGCCTCCACGACGATGTTGCGTACGTGTGGACTTGATGCTGTTGAGTGACAATGCAGATGCGTTGGAACGGCAGGTGTATATTGACGCGTTGTCGGCGTAGCTTGGGTCAGGTTTCCAGTCCTTTCGGAATCAGTAAGCAATGCACAACACCCGGGATTCAAATTTACTGGGACCCACCACAACTTCGTCGTACATCTCCTGTTTCAAGCTTTGGTTCTTCTGTGTATCGTTCTCCCATATGTGCCGCTGCCATGAGTGGAGCAGTGTTGGGCCAGTCGGTCATACTCGGAGCGGGAAAATCGACGGGCTTTACCATCGCAAGGCGTATAAAGCTTCACGGGCTGGGTCGTGTATATAATGACTGAGATAGCCCACTGCCAAGGATGGCACCAAGCTGGAATCGTCTTCAATGCATACGCGTTAGAATCGGGGAGAAGCTGTGCGTTTGGTTCGATGGGGACCACAAATCGCTGGAGAAGCTTTCAAAGACGTTCATATTGACCTCCCGAAGATTCAAACGTGGCCATGAGACAGATAAAATAGCCCTTCTTCGGATTTCGACGCGACGAAAGGTGAGGAGGGGCATCCATAACAATGCACGGTCTTTCCTTCCCAGAAGAAACGGGGACGACCTTGTCGCTTTGAGTGGTCAATGATGCACCTGTCCGAGGGTCCAATGGTCCAAAGGCATCCTTTAAAACATCGCAGATAAGCACTAATACAGATTCTTTGACGATGCAGATTTGTCCAGGCTGGAAGGTCCGGGTTGCCCTTGGGAAGGGGGTTTTGGTACGCTGACCTGGCTGGTAGCATCGTTGTCCTCAGAGAGTAAACTGTAATACGACTTTGAAGGCACAATAAAGAGAGACGTTTGGCAGAGGCACCAGGCCTAGTACAAGTTGGAAGGGAGTGAGTGTTTGAAGGGAAGAAAATTGGAAGGAAAGGACCTGGTGTCCGAGTCAATGAGTGCCTTCCATTTTATATGGAGGAACACCCTCGGCGTTTAGCATTGATTCATGTGCATTACAACAAGACGAAGCAAAATTTCTCTTTGTTGGCCTTGGAACGGTATGACCATCGCAAGTACTGTTCGATTTCGACCGTTAATTCACATAACGCGTAACAGGGACCAATGAAGTGAAGCTCTCGGTAATGCGTAACGCGTAACAGGGCTTCGTGAAGCTGCTGGATCTTGATGACCAAACAGCCCAATTTTGGTCCAATTTCCTCGCAAAAATCTGAAAATTTCGCCTCCTACATGTGTTCTTGTGACACAGAAGGTATATACAAGCAATACAACGAAATATCTATATCTCCCATACTTTTAAAGCCTCAAGCCACTTTGAGGGCTTCCGTACTCTACCAAATCTGCTGACCGATGGCTCAGTGGGGATACATGTGCCACTCTCACTGATTGTCAGGACTACAATCTAATCTAAATCCTGATACGAATTCGCCGAGGTGGCGGAATTACAAATGAAGCTAAATCCATAAACCGTAACGCGTAACTTGGCCTTGTGAAGCTATGGTCCGGCCACTATAAAGCATAACGCGTAACACACCGTGAAGCTACGGTCGAAATCGAACAGTAGTACAAGTCTACAAGATCAATTAATGGTCCCGGATCAAATCACGATCAATGGAATTTGCGATCATTTTCTCACGGCTACTGTTATCCTTTGTCCTCTTGTCTTTCCGCGCCACTCAGGACATCGTATAACATGCTTGATTTGGCCGACGCCGCCCGTTTTTTCCCCTTCCGCTTCAGTACTCTCCATCAACGTCGTTCAAGGTACTGATATCCAGCCTCAAGTCGTCCCACCGGAGCGTCATTATTTCGCTTTTTCTATCGATGTCGCTGCAACTCTGGAGTTGTACTGCGACGGAGGCGACGATTCCATGTTGCAAAAACTGATGGCGTGAAGGATAGGATGTACGCTGGCTACTGCTTGATGGTGCGTCTTTCTGAGGCTTGCTTCAATCTCATCGAATGAAGAACGACTTTTTAGGTTGATGGACGGGTTGATGAGGAAAATAAATACCACGTTATCGACATTCGGCCAGTCCAACAGGGCCTCACCAAGCCTCATCCTAGTAAATCACAGCACGCGCGACCTACGATGTGCATTCCTATCTTACCTGAAACGGCCCATCCCAGGTCAAGGGAACCTCTCGAACTATCGGGGGTATTGCCATGGGATAATTGCTACCACCCACCTGTTACGACGTTTGTGCACGTATACGAACCGAATGGCGGGATTATTCTCAGTCACCATGCGTGATGCTTTCTGCCCCGCTTGTCAAAGCCATACCAGAGGATATACGTTACGGCCAACTACTACGAGCTGGAATAGACGATGATGAAGCCCTTCGAATCCTCGACGGACGGCAAGACACCCCAGAAATGGACCTTCCGGATGACATATCAGAGAGATACCTGGCTCCGATAATCCTGAAGAAGACCCGACATTTGTGCCCGTTATGCGTATCGACCATGTCCTGTCAAACGTCCCAGAGATATCTGATCCAGCGCAGCTATGCGGAGATTTGGGATCTTTTACAAGAGTAAGCAAATATCTTCCAATGCTAAGATCCTTTGTCTGACCTTTTTTGGTTTTCAGAATCGTTCAGGAATATCAACTTGCACGATACGGATCGATACTGTTCGAGCCTCCAGAGGGTCCACCGATTGACGATACGCCCATTCCCGACAACTTTTCAATGGTGTATAGTATAATATCAACATCTTCTCGTACATCTATGGAGGGCGACCCAGAATCGGATCGTTCGGGCTCGCATGGACCTGATCCATCGTTGTTGGATTCAGAAGAGGTTTCCCCAGTATCAGCGTCTAGTCGGAAAGGTGGGTGTTATAGGCTTCGAGTGGTAGAACACTCTCTGATTGTTCTTCCTAGGAAATGGGAAGTCAAGTCCCTTTTCCAGCGAGCAATCACGTTTCTCGTTGGGGCCTTGAAGTGGCGCAAGTTCTCTAACAAGCCTTGATTCGGTCTGCAAGACAGATGCACAAGATCTCACCTTCGTTTTATTATATACATTATTTTGTATTCTTCCTCACTTTCTTTGTTACGATTCGCTATTGCTGCATGTTCCACTCGAATGTGTTTAAATCTGGTATTGAAGGCCGGCCGAAGTCACATTGTAAATCGTTAAGATATCCAGCGGTTCCTCTCCGCGTGAAGAGGAAATGTCGATCGTGATACTGATAGCGATTTGACGACCTTCTTACGGGCCTTTGTACCTGCTTTTGTTGCCACCCAGGAGACAGTATGGATACTTATGCTCGATTATACATAACCGCTCATGGTTCCCCCTCTGTTACTCTCCCTCCTCCACCTTGACACTCTTATTTCACTTTTTCCATCGATGTAGCGGCGACTCTGTAGCTGTACTGTGACGGAAGCGACTATGCTATAGTCTCCCCTAAGCAGACTCTTAATCTCTTGACAGGCAAGCAGTCGAGATTTGAAATAAGGGCTGGAGGGTCTTCATGGAGAAAAAGCCGCAGAGACCTTGAATCCCTAACGCGTCACTTTCTCCAAGCCACACTCCTCAAAACGTGGGAGACCTTCCATCCTTTTGTCCGACCCCCACACCGGTGCCACTAGGCGTTGTGGTTCGATGTTAAACTTGGATGGAGAAAGCCGGTGCTCCCATTCCTCTTCGACGCATTTTCGCAAGTGCCTATCATCAGCGATACCTATGGTGATGATATGAGTCCAGAGTTGTTGTAGCGCGGGAGAGGACACGTCAATAGAATCCCTGGGAGTGTTGGCCGCCATGATAAAGAGGAGGTGACGGAAAGTGTAGCCGCCGGTACCACGATAGATGGGGAACGCGTAGAGGAGCAGAAAAACCTTGACAAGACTGGTGGTGGTGAGGACATTGACAACCTGGCGATCTGGGTTAGCGGGATCCCAAAGAGGCACTGCGAAGCGGTCGTACCGCAGATCGGCGGGGTTGGGATGGTCGGGGGTGAGTGGAATGAGGTCGAGCAGACGGTCGTTGCCGGTGAGAAAGATGATATCGGCGCCGATGCAATTCTCGACGGGGAAATGGACTGGGAGGGTGCCTGAGGTGCCGGGATCTGCTTGATGTACCCTGGAGCGACAGGTGCAGAAGGGTAAGCCTGCGCGGACTATGGCGGCAGTAGCGACCTCGACGTCGCTCGCAGCGACGACGTAGCCGCAGACCTAGAAAGAAAGCTTAGCAAAAGACAAGGCGAAGTGGAAATGGAGCGTACTCTTGGGACATGTGGGTTACCTCTCCACCAGTTGAGCAAATCTCCCCATACAAAGTGGGGAATGTCAGCATCGTCGAGTACTTTGGAGACTGCGGCAACAAAGCGCACTGGCCATTTGTGGTTCTCTGTTGAGAGCGACATGATACAAGCAAAATAGTAGTGATCGTGGTAAGAAGGAAAGGGGCGTGCCAGAGATCCGGCTAAGCAGATTACAGGGTATCATGGAATCGATCTAAGTACACAGAGCCTCCATCTCGCAGTGTATGACCGACTAAAGTCGCCGTCCGTGCATCCCTAGTATGGTTATGATACCTTCTCGCGGTGCAGGCCGGTGGTGTTGCCAGAGTCGTGTTGCTGAACAGCAGTAGAGATGATGAGAGTGCAGAGATAATCCCTCAGGTAGCGACCACAGTCGACGTTGGTTCAATCCAGGACGTTAGAGGCTGAAGCTAAGAGGCAAAGAAATTGGTCGGCCCGGACTGAGAAACTTGTTCTTATTTGGTTCGCCGTGGTAGACCGTAAGCAGCGGTAAATTTAGCCGATGACATCAACGAGATCGTGACCGTTGGGGTCCAGCTTAATTCTTTACCACGACCACCACGTCGCCTCCCTCTGCCTAAGGATTATCTCCCCGTATAATGCTGGCACGGCGCTGCTGTGCGACGTCGCGCCGTTTATACGTCGCCAAGACAGCGAATACACCGCACTGGGTCCTCATCAGAAATGCATCCTCTGAAGCCTCAACACAACGTCCACGGGCCCTGCATCGAGCGCGAAAGTACGCCAAATACACGAGTTATTTTCTTTTGTCGTCTGTCTTTGGACTCGTGACCATCGGTGCTGGCATCTTCGTCCACGACGCGTTTACGTACACCGAGAAACACGCTGAGCGGGTGCCGCGTTCACCCCTCGCTTTGTACCCGGAACGCGGTGGGCCCAATAACCTTCCTATTGTCAGTCTACAGGTCGACGATGAGGATGACGAGGAGCACAAGAAGCTAGCTGAGAAGCCGAAGCTTGTCATTGTTGGCGGAGGATGGGGGGTGAGTCCTTGTCTTCGCATATGCATATGCACCTATAGTGCTGGAACTTATGCAGGCAATGGGCGTCTTGCAAAAATTATACCCTGGAGACTACAATGTAACCGTTGTTTCGTCAGAGACCTTTACGACGTTTACACCTCTTCTTCCTTGTGCGTTAGGCGCGCTTTGCTGTTAAGCTGCCTTCTCACATGTCGTGTAGCTGCTGCTGTGGGCACCGTTCAAGTGCGGTCCTTGATAGAACCCATCCGCAAGATCATTGCACGTCTTCGAGGCCATTTCGTACAAGGCAAAGCGGTCGATCTGAGTATGTCTGAACAGCTGCTGGAGGTAGAGACCTTGAGTGCTAGTGGAGAACCGTGCCGCATATATATTCCGTGCGTTCCGACACTTTCTTTTTGTCTGTTGACCTTACACCGGTCAAGTTACGATAAGCTTATCATTGCCGTCGGATCAACTTCAAGTACACATGGTGTGGCCGGATTGGAGCATTGTTTCCAACTCAAAACGATTGGTGATGCACAAAACATTCGGCGGCGCGTTATGGGTATAGTACTGACCGTCTCATATTCTATCACCGAGCTTATGTTCTGCCAGATAATTTTGAGATTGCCAGTCTGCCAACAACCACTCCGGAGGAGCGTAAACGTCTACTCAGTTTTGTCATCTGCGGAGGTGGCCCTACTGGGGTGGAAACTGCTGCGGTAATACCGTTATCTTTCACTTTATAATGGTACACTCATTATGTACAGGAAATCTACGACTTTTGCCAGGAGGACATCATGAAATTTGTATGATGCAGTATTGACACCGTGATTTATATTGCTGATCTTACCTCTAGTTTCCAAAAATATGCCGGGAGGAAGTATCCATTCATGTAATTCAATCTAGAGAACATATTCTAAACACGGTCCGTGGTTCTTTTCCCTACCTTTTTTTTCTATTGAAAGCGTACTAGTACTCGGAAGCTATATCTAACTATGCCGAAGCCAAATTTGCTAGAGATGGTGTCGACCTCATTACCAATGCGCGGTCAGTCTGAATCAAGTCAAGGATAAGCGTCATATCTGAATTCTGCATGAAGGGTCGGTGCCGTCAATCCTGAATACGTTCTTTACAGTAAACGGGGACCTAATGGGGAGATGGAGCAGCACACCGTCCCCCATAATTTCGTACTTTGGTCAACGGGTATAGCGATGAACCCCTTCACGAAGCGTGTAACGAACCTGCTGCCCAACCAAGTGCACAAGAAGGCCATTGAAGTCGATGCCCATCTCAGGGTGAAAGGCGCTCCTCTGGGAACTGTGTATGCTGTTGGCGATTGTGCGACGGTAGGTCTTGATTTTTCATCCTTTTCGAGGTCGCCAACCTCCCTATTTGTAGATTGAGACGTCCATTATCAGCCACTTTATGGAATTAGTGGATGATGCAGATCGCGACAAGAATGGGAAGATCGATTTTGAAGAGTGGGAGATCATGGGTACGCTGAATGTATTGTTTTTACGTACATACTCTAACGATTGTGTGTGCAGTGTCAAGGATAAAGCAGCGGATTCCTATGGCTGAGGATCACGTTATCAAGGTGTCTATGTACGGCGGCTGGTGTGTTCTGTGGCGCTGATCCCTTCGCAGGTCAGAGAGCTGTTCGAGATGTATGACACGGACGCGGACAACAGTCTTTCGCTCAATGAAGTGGTCCGATTGCTTGAAGACATCGGAAACAAGATCACTTCTCTCCCCGCGGTATTCTTTGCTGTCTATATTCGAGATAAGTCATCCTGATTCCCACTTTCAGACCGCCCAAGTAGCTTCTCAGCAGGGTAAATATATTGGCAAGAAGCTCCACAAGCTCGCGCGCCAACACGAAGACCTTGAAGTGAAGGGCTTTGATCCCGCAGTGGCGGAAGAGAAGCTGGCTGGACCCTTCCGGTACACGCATTTGGGCAGCCTGGCTTATATTGGGAACGCAGCTGTCTTTGACCTGGGGAAGTACTCGTTCATGGGGGGTCTGGCGGCGATGTACGCGTGGAGAAGTATATATTGGAACGAACAGGTTTCCGTACGTACACGGGCGCTGCTGATGATTGACTGGATCATCCGAGGTGTATGGGGACGTGACCTTTCAAAACTTTAGATTCTGTACCACTTTGGATGTCGCGTGTTAGAGGCGCATTCGTATTGGGAGAATGACGACATGTCACACGTCTCGATATTGCCCGTGCCCTTTCGGTTTCATTGGAAGTACTTTGCATCTTTCTTCACGCTCTTGGACCTTTTGGTTGAAGAGGAATCTGATTTTCTAGATGTATAATGTGAGGAGCCCAACATAGATGATAGACGCCTATTCTTGGCCACGATCATCATCCCGCAAATCGGGCGATTCACCGTCATTCCTGAGGACAGTAATCTATGGTTGTCATAGGATTTTCGCTCCACGAGTGCCGGCCTAATGGATCTCTGTTGCGGTTTCTAATAGCTAGCCATACTAAGGATGTTGACATTCCACGATGTTCTTTATCGCCGTCTACTTAACAAAATTACGCCGGTTGATATCATGGCGCAACTCAGGCCGACGACGCCAATCCGGACGTGCTTGACCGATTTGACAGATGAGCCCGACAGTCCTTGCTCCAGCCGCTTTCTGGATGTTACTGTTGTTCAAAGAAGTTATTCGTAGGATTGAATAACTAGATGTCGTCCAGTCAAGTCCTAGGAAAACATCGCGTGCAGCAACAGCGGTTTGCCCAACGCAATCAGGAAGCTGGCGAGTGATTCCCTTTTTGGTTGCTCTTAAGTGCATCGATCAAATATTTGGCGGCGGGCTTGAATCCTCCTCTGAATTGGTCCGTAATCAGAGAATTTTGTGTGAATGTTGCAGTCGCTATCACCGTATACGATCATTCTACAAGGTACAAGTAGGGCCTGGCGGCCTACAAGTGCTTATGTCGCATGTCACAAGCGTACAAAGTTGAAAGTTATGGAAAACGCCGATATTTCCCACGGTGTATTAGGGACATATTACGTCATTTTCCTGGACGCATCTTTGCTCGCTACAATTCTGAAAATCAATCGGTGTATTTGATTCTGCGTTTCTCTGCGACCATTGTGAACGGAATTTGTTTCTCTCCATGTCTGAAGACACACCTGAAACGAAAGAATGGGTGCTGGAGCCCGAGACGGAGTACAGATTCGAACTGGATCCCGGCACTTCCCTCGCAGTCAAGGCAGGTCCGCGTCAATGCTTTTCTCGCATTTCTCTGACCGCACAAGGCATCCAGCTATCGCGTGGGCACGCTGAAATATTCGGATTCGAGTTGGTAGAGGGGCAGACGTACGTCTTTGGTGCAGAATGCAAAGGAGCGATATTTACCTGGCAGGGCTGTATCATCGAGATGAGTCTTTTTTCTCTTACAAAGGGCACACGTCGTTATTAACTGCTATTTCCACGTCACTGGCCATCCATCGACGGATTATGTATCTGAAGAAACGCCAATGAACGCCTACGGGAATCTACATGTCGCATTTGAGCAGATGCGGGTACGAGCCCTGGGGGCACTGAACGGATCACCCCCTCCCCCAGATACAAAACCGGATGTCAACGCCGAACCGCCGCGTGTCTTGATCCTCGGACCCGAAAACTCCGGGAAGACGAGTGTGTGCAAGATCCTGGTCAATTATGCGGTTCGTGCCGGTCAAGGATGGACCCCGCTTCTCGTGAACCTCGATCCGAGCGAGGGGGCCTGGTCTGCGCCCGGTGCACTGTCAGTTGCGCCTGTGAGCAGTCCGCTACCGACGGCGTCTCCTGCAAATATCCTCGGTACGGCTGCCACTTCAGCGCCAACGTCTTTGTCCTCGAATGCGTTGTTGCCGCTTGCGTACTGGTATGGGCATCCGGAGGTTAGGAAGAATACCCTCTTGATGGACAGACTCATTCGTAACCTCGGTGAGAACGTTCGAGAACGACAGGATAACGATCCCAGAGGTACTATTTGTTAACTCGTGTGAATCATTTGGATGAAACGTCTTCTAGGAAGCGCTGCAGGCATCATTGTTGATACCCCTTCGTCTTTGGGTTCAGGCCCCGCGTCATCTACTGAGCATCGACAAAGACTAATAAAGGCTTGCGTAGAATCTTTCCGAAGTGAGGAATATTTCCTGTCCCACTCTGGCATGTCTAATATAGAGAACAGTCAATGTCATTCTCGTCGTGGGGCACGAAAAACTGAACGTCGAAATGCAGCGCGCCTATGGATCTCGGCTTACCGTGGTGAAGATCCCAAAGTCTGGTGGCGTATGACGATCTATTTTTCGTGTCTTCATCTCCGCTAACAATCATCAGGTTGTCGAACTCGATCTCGGATATCGGGAACGAGTAAATAACTATCAGATGCACACATACATGTATGGCCAAGTCATACAACCTCCCGCAGGAATATCAGCTTCCTCCGTCAGCGCCGACACTTTCACAGACATGATACTCTCTCCGTCGTCTTCTGTCATCAGTTTTGATGATCTCACCATATACCGGATCGGTGCAGGTCCTCCTCATGCTTTTCATCTCGAATTACTCCACCCTCATCATCTTTTGCCTTCACAGCGACTATGGCCCCCTCAGACGCCCTCCCCGTAGGTGCCAAACGCGTGGTCTCAGAGACCCAGCCCGTGCTCGTCAACCCCAGCCAACCGGGCTCTGGTCTCCTGAACGCAGTGCTCGCACTTTTATCCCCTTTCAACCCGGACGAAAACGAGCGATATGACGAAGAGATTCTCGACCTCACGGTGGTGGGCTTTCTGGTGATGTGTGTTCTACTCTCCGACATATCCGAGCGCTCCTTCGCTGATCTTCTGTCTGCAGAACAAAGCTGGACATTCCTCAACGTAAAATGACCATCCTTGCGCCGAATCAGGGGTCTGTCGTGGGAAAGACTGCTATTGTTGGTTCGTACGAATGGCAGGATCAGTAGTCGACAATTCTTCAACTTATCCTCGATTGCTGTTGTCTTTGCGTTACCAATCTATTCCAGATGGTTATTCGAATGACGAACGTTAAGACGCTTACTGATAATCGAGCTCATTCAATCTTAGCTCAGGTTTAAATGTTGCTCAAGGCAGACAGCAGCGGCAGGCTGATTCTCTGATGAGCCATCTTTTACTTTTCCGAAATCCTACCCATCACCGATATCTCTCTGATCACCGGGACCGTGATGAAGGAAGAACGTATGCTAGAACTCGGTGCTTTTCTGCCTCGTTGTCGTCAATGCGGTTCGAAAGATCAGTTTTCATTTTGCAAATACGCCCGTACTTGATGATTACATAGCCCCGACAAACATTCAGTCGCGCCCCGATTGGACGACGCTGAAGCTTTTCACATCCCCGATCTCGGGCGCCTGAGACAGCTTTCGCCGGAAGCATTTCTGCTGAACCCGAGTGTGATTGGCTTCTAATTGTTCACGTACGCAGCAACTGAGTATCGACGCGGCGTCTTCATGTCTAGCACATGCCTTCCGTATCATACAATATACCTTGTCCGGGGTCCCTGACAGCACATGATGGTATTGAAGGTGTTGCCTTGATTGTAACGTTTCCAATAACATTGAGAATGGTGCTTTTGACTTCCGCTAGTAAGTTTGATTGTGCTTAACATGTCGCATCTACTGATGATACAAGCTCGGTGGTGACCGGATGACATGTCAATTTTACCGGCAGCCTCTTCAAGCATCCAACCCCCAAGCAGCGACTTGCAACAGCCCCAGCTTCTTGATACATCAGTCCGGCGAGAGAACAGAATATGCGCACGTCTGTGGTTATTTGTACTTGCTAGTGACGACACCCTTGGTGTCACTGATATTTCTATCATTCAACTATGCCGTGAAGAGTAGCATGATGGAAGAATCCAGAAGTCTAAGGCCACTCCTCCATCGCCATTCGAAGGCGTCTGGACAAGCTCGAGCTCCTGACCGCGCGGACGACAGAATAATTTTAATTCAGATGAACCTTGATATGACTATGCTTCGTCTCATGATGAAGTCACAGACGTAGTTATAGCGTAGATCCGTAGACTTCGAGTGATAGCGGTCCACGGTAGCACAAGCTATCTACCAAATGGGAGCAGCCAAGCTAATGGTGTCGGCGACCAGATACCGGGACTAACAGGGGAAGAAGAATGCTGTGAGGCCTTGAAGTTTCGAGCGCGGAGAGAGGTCTTGTTCGCAGGTCTGTTCCGATATATGATCCTATCAGTTTCATCAAAGATTGGTCAGGACAAGTTACTGACAGCGAAACTTCGAATTCATTGAGCACCATGCGCGTCGTCATATAGGAAAAAACGGAACTTCGCGTCCTTGACGACCTGCATCAAGTGAGGCTTTAGAATCTAGTTGGATCGCCTGAACAACACAAAAGGCATTATCGTACTACTGAAGGTCGAACGATGGCAACTTCCGGTTCTACGAAGTATTCTGGGAATTTGGAGTATCGAGGCGCTGAGAACACTGCGCGCCTCCATCCCCTCCAAATCATGGCGCCAAGAACGTGATACGGTCCGTATATATAACTGCTGTATACTCCGCGTCTTCATCGGTACACATTAAGAATCGAAAAATCACAATTGCGTAATGTGGGAACCCGAATTCAGGGCTCATCAGCGTGGGTGGCAGATGATTTACAAACCCTTTTGGCTCTCCACCTCTTTTTTTATCTTCCCTCACGGAATCGTTTATATAGAAATGTTCTTTCTCGCATCACACGCGCTACCATCTTCCTTCCCCCCACTATCTCCTACATGGATACTGCTAGTGAGCAATGGGAAAAGCGCGCCCATCTAGGTTTGAACGAATCTGAGGCCGATGTCGCTGCTCAGTTCGCCACTGAGTCTGACACCTTGGATCCCAAGGAAGCTGCGAGGCTGAGGTATGTTATATTATTGAAGGTGTTCTATCGTACTGACTTCATCTGAGGTGGAAGATTGACAAGCATATTTTACCTTTAATGTGTCGTGAGTACGACGTGACAATTCTGGACGTCAAGTAGCTGATTGATATTCATCGCAGTTCTGTATCTGTACGCTTCTACCCACTGGTGCTCCTGGTAACAAGGGGCTGATGCTGCCAAGGATGACATTTGCCGACAAGACAACACTCGGACAATCCTCCATTCTCGGCATTTTGTACGTTGCCTAGTCCCGTTTACCCTGAAATAGTACTCAAAATATTCCAGACAGGGTGCCCACCTGAGCCAGACACAGTTTAACTGGCTGGGGTCTGTATTTTATCTCAGCTACCTCGTCTTCGAAGTGCGTCCATGCTCCTCTTACAGTTACACAATCCCGACAGTCATTCCCTTCTAGTACCCTCAAAGTCTTGCGCTGCAGCGATTCCCTGTAGGACGATGGATGAGGTAACGCAGGCCTTATGACCGTCTCCCATGCGGTTGTCTGATTCGCGACAGTATAAACATCTTCATTTGGTCCATCGCTCTCATCTGTCACGCTGCATGCTCGTCGTTCGGTGGCCTATTTGTTGTGCGGTTCATCCTTGGGGTATGTGAAGGCGCGATCACTCCAGGGTTCATGATCGTACGTCGCAATCCCTTTTCCGACCTCCAAAAGTGCCGAAATTGAGCCGGCTAGGTCACCTCCATGTTTTACACGCGGGAAGAACAGACAAAACGCACCGGTTATTGGTGTAAGTATCGATCGGGTTTTGCAAGTGCGCGACGGCTGCTCATTTCCGTTCTAAACTCAGTCCTTATGAATGGCTTCGCCATCATCTTCCTGGGTTTCGTCGCCTTCGGCCTTCTGCACACCAGGGTCGGTATTGTGGATTTATTGCACCCCCGTTTCTGATCGTTCACATATCCTTTAGACGGGCAGCTTCATGCCGTGGCAATGGTTAGTGGAAACGCCGTCCGGTCTTAATTGCTAGGCACGCTAACGATCATCGCAGGTTAATGATCATTACCGGCCTGATCACACTTATCTCGTCTGTGATCTTCTGGTGAGCGGCATTGTTAGGTACGGTCTCGGGACCGCAGCTCATTTCTTCGTCAGGTTCTTCTTCCCGGATTCTCCGACCACTGCACGTTTTCTTACCCCGGATGAACGCGTTAAAGTCGTACAAAGGATCAAGGTTAATCAGACTGGTGTAGAAAATAAGACATGGAAGCGTGATCAGTGCGTCATTCTTTGCCACCATCACAGCTCCATATGCATAAGTTGGCGGACTTAGATTTGTGGAGACACTTAAAGATCCGAAAATATGGATCATGGTGCTGTTCGCTGCTATTGGGTATGCGCATTCTTCTACTCTTCTATCTAAAGATGCTGATTCAATTTTGTTTCTCCGACCAGAAATATCGTGAATTCAGTGGGTCATGTATTACACGCTGCATAGCTGGAAGGAACTAATCCACGTGCTCCATGCGCAGCTCACTAACCAACGGCAGCTCATTGTCAGCCAGTTTGGCTTTAGCGCCATCCAGACCACTTTGGTCGGCTGTGTAGACGGTGTCGTGGAAAGTGGGTTACGCGCTTTTCGTAGAAGCGTGCTGTAGAACTGACGCGGTCCGCAGTCTTGACGATATGGCTGGGAATTACCCTAGCTTCGTTTAAACCCATCGGGCGCGGCTACGCCGGGGCCCTGATGTATATCATTGCAATCTTGGGGGCGCTGCTAGTAAACTTACTCCCTTCGAGCAACAAGGTTGGCTTGCTATTCTCGTATTGGGTTTCAAGTAAGAATCTGCTTGTCATTTCAAAGCTACTAACTCACTGTGCCTTCTAGTTTTCGCCATTGCACCATTTCCCATCTTCCTCGGATGGGTAAGCGGTCTCACGTCGGGCCATACAAAACGTGAGTGATCATTACCCCCTACCAAGTATATCCTACAACTGAAGCATGTTGATGCAGGGATAACTACCAATGCGTTAGTTCTCATTGGATACTGTGTCGGTAACTTTGCAGGCCCTTTCGTATGGAAAAAGCAATATCAGCCGAGGTACGACTTACAAATCCTAATTGCCCTCCGACTAGGAAATGACCGTTCGTCAGGAATCATGTTCCATGGGCTTTGATTGCAGCATCCAACCTAGCGTCCGGGATCCTTCTTCTCATTCTCCGGTTTATGCTTGCCACTGAGAATAAGCGACGAGATGTGAATCGGCACCATGATACTTACGACGAAGTGTATGTGACGCATGTGAATGCGGATGGAACCACTGAGGAGAGGAAAGTTGATAAGGTATTACTGTCTCGTTCATTCTGCTCTCGAGCTTGGCTGATATACGTGCGCTCTCAGGCTTTTCTTGATCTTACTGATATCCAGAATAAGGATTTCAGATACCTACTCTAGATAAAAATTATTTATGTCTCGATTTGGATTGTATATTGACATACTAGCAGCCGACGACTTTGGTGGTCGCTTTTTGTAACCTCATAAGGACAACAACACGCGCGTCAGAAAGAAGAGCACCAAATGAACAGGGTGGTTCGTTGAATGGGAATCTTATGAGAGCTGAGCGCTAGCAGCCAATACTGCGAGACTCTGAGCAAGTAGTTTGAATACTGACAGTCGGGAATGTGTGGGTACGAGCAATTCGTAGTCCGGGTGTCGGAAATGTAGGACAGCTGCTATATCAACAGCGCGAGGAGCTAATCAGGTATTTATGTAATTATTTTGTGCTCGATTTAGCAAAAACCTCAAATTAAATTTTCATGTCTCTCTCACCGAGGCTCTCAACCACGGTACTGCCATTTTTCACATCATGTCCGCGACCATCAAGAAGGTGCTTTGCCGCCGGAGCCTCTATTCCTGACACAGGCGAAGTTCGACGCAGGCGAAGACGCGTCCTCCGCGTGGATCGCCTACCCAACAATTACGATGTCACCGAATTCCTCTCCACTCGTAGCGCCTACAGAATTGAAAGAATTGATTTCTCGCCAAATTCTGTGGATCTACGCTTTTTTCGCCCAGTCGACGCCGAAGAACGTAAAGGGCGCTGGCACAAGTCGCAACGGTACAAGGACGAGCAAATGAGCTTTGTGGGTCCGTCTCGTCCAGTGGTGGATGCCGGAATCATTGCGAGAATTGGTGCATGGCATGCGTCCAGGCGCCTTGTAATACCGGGAGAATGGACTGTTCAGGCCCTACAAGATCTTTTTACGCCATATGGAGCCGTCTGCTACGCCGGTGTCAGGGAGAACAGAGGAGTCGTGGAGTTTTTGAACATCGCCGATGCTATCAAGGTGATTGATCCTGTTGTTTTCGTGTATCTCTGGTTTCTTATATCTACTTTTAGGCGTACGAGGCTCTGCAACAGCATAACGTTGTGTTTCGCAGAGATCCGGACCGTGTGGGGACGACGCCACGGAAAGTACATATAACCGGGATTCAAAGAAATCAGGTCGAGGATCACGTCCTGACGACCTTACGTGCCGTGAAACGTTCCACGGGGCTAAGTCTTCGTCACGACGCGGATAAAGAAACGATGGTGCGTCTTTTAAACTGAGCGAAAATAATCTCTCATGGTCTCTCTAGGATATCGAGTTCTTTGACAAAGACGAAGCTGATACCTTCTTATCTCATTTCCAGCCAATACTAGCAGAGCAGAAAAATCTTGCTGCGACAGCGGTTGAGACACCCAACCTTCATCCCATGATGGTGCTTGCTCTCAATTTAGGAGTAAAACGGGCATTGTGGATAGGCTTGCGGACCCAAAAGGCAAAGGACGCTAATGCTCTTCTGGTACGAACAGTCTTCGGCGAAGTGATGTCTGTCAGCTACCGCGCATCAGTGTTCGTATTGATTATATGATTGTGCATGCAAAGAAGCTGATGATCTTCTAGTCCAGCGCCCTATTCATCACTCGTCGTCTTCTTCGCGGACGTGTATGCCGCAATGAATGCTCTCATTGGCCTTGAGAAAGGAGGACATTTACTTGCTGCATTTGCTGGCTGTGAAGTGAATTTCGCCAAATGGGATGGTATTGAAGATTCTCCAGAGGTCCAACGGACGATCATTTCTGGGCCTACCGTGACTATACCCGTTCCATCTGAGGAGTTGTTGTACGTCTTCTCTACGTATCTGAGTTGTTATTACTCACCATGTTCGCGTAGTGTGGAAGTACCGAAGAAACGACGGGAATATCGGTATACTCTTGCTTCCTTGTCACGGGAAAGAAATGCAAAGCCATGGCAACGAAGTCGAGAACAATGACTTCGGACATGCCATCTCCTGATATTGGCGGTGAACTCCCTCCCTTAGGTCAAGGCTGTAGAAATTGCTCATTGGATAGACTTTGAGGATGTGCGCCGTCACGCTTGGGTCGGCGTCCTATTGTCCTATCTGTCGGCAAGTACCGCTGATATAATGGGACGGTGACCTTTATAAAGTCTCTTATCTCTGGCGTGGCACTCGCCCTTGAGATGGTCGCCCAATGAATTGGACTTCTGTTCGCAGGGGTATTATTCTTATGAATACTTACACTGGAAAATGAGGCGTTTTATCAGTGGAGGCTCCTTCGTTGGCTTTCGTCTCACACTAGTACATCCAAACGTATACTTGGCTAGGATGTATGTGGTGGATATATGAACGAACTGAACCTCTGATAATCAGATGTTGGGAGTTTTTCCTCACGGACCGTATGCCGTCTGCATGTAATTGTATATTTGTCTGGGTGGTGTCAAGGTTTCGCACATCTTGAGCAGTGCGTGGCTCTGGTAGAACATTCTATATTTCTGGACGTTCTGGACGGGGGAGGTAATGGGAATTGTGACTTGCGACACCCTCCCCGTTCACAGTAGGGTCCAGCCCATCAGCAGTAGGTACCACTTCGTAGGGAATGGAGAGGCCATCGAAGCAGAAAAGCTGAGAAAGCGAAGTGACAGAAAACTAAATGGCGGACTGGAGGTAAACGATTTGTATCGACTTCCTCGAATGATGTCCTCAGCACCCTGGCCGGCCGCCACGCTCGCATTTCGCCATCTTTATCTGCTGGAGCGCTAGCAATATGAGCCATTGTCCTATGCATTAGAGACAACGCATTTTGAGGAAATCTTAAAGTGCTTAATTCGTGCTCGGATAGACGTAATAGATCAGTGGTTATGTTGTGCCACAGCTGCAGGTTCGAGTCCTGCTAACGTCCTTCACCGAAATGTTTTTTGCTTTTTCATTTTGTGACTTCGACGTTTTATAATCCGGAAGACAGCCTGAAGAAATAGGCAATATGACCTTCGACGTGCTTGGAGGGGGGGGAGTACTGTAATGAATAATGAACTCATTGTAACGGTTAACCGCCGCATTCCACGTGTTCGTGTGAACCTCAGCTCGGAATCGAACGACAGGATCTCCGTTATTATTAACACCACCACCACCACCACCTTCGAAAGGTCCCTACGGCGACTAGCAGGACATCTCCTTTGTTTTGGTATTGTACCAGTGGTCTTGGCTTCACCACATTGTAACCGCTATCCCAGTGGAGCTTCATTTATACCAGACGGCAATCAGGATTCAGACCGACTGGCACCCGCCGATATATCGTGATGAGCAGTACCTGATACATTGATGCCTTGATGGTGGCTTCAAATGTAACTGGACATTCCGTCACTACTCAAGAGTTTCCACGTCACCTAAGCATGTCTTGGTCTGCTGGTTTCTCTGCTGGATATTTCAGCAAATCGCCATTTTGTGCAAGACATCCGGTATAATAAAACGTCGCCTCACCGCCTGGCCTTCATTTCATCCTGAAACATCATTTAACAAACGTTTTATTGCTGGGACACTCCATGTACGCGTTGATGTATCCTTCATCTGATTTGTCTGATACGTTGTAGAGGAGATGAAGTCTGCAGCCCTGGATGAAGAGTCTGGATCCCGGCCTTGGAGCGTTGACGCTTTCTCGCCTCATTTCTGTGGCACCCCCCCTCCCTGCGGATAAAGAATGACTCTTCAATGCAGTCCAATCGTACTTTCATTGAACCATGTTGATGAGGGCGAGGAAACTGTCAAGAATTTTAATAAACAGGTTTGTCTAGGCTCTGTCGCTTTCCCCACTGACATAAACATAAGACCAGAGTATCATCATGAGGTTCCTACTCGCAAATGTCGTAGCTACACGACATCCTTACACGAACGTGTGCATTTCTACATCCCGATAAACATACTCGGGACTGCAATGCAGAGCATGGTAGAACGCCAATGCGTAGGAAAGACCGCAGAGAAGCGACGTAACTAAAACGTCTGGAACAAATCCTATGCACACCGGCATAAGTAATATCCCGATCGCTTCCCCTAATATTGGTGCTCGACACGTTGGCGATGGTTTTTCCTAGCTCTAGTTGCGCGGGTAGTTGTATGCCTTTGCATCTTGGTAAAAGCTCTTCATTCCCTATCCAGACCGATGGAGTTCAAGAACCTCGTCACGGATTTCATATCGTAGAAGGGCTTGTCCAAACAATCCTTCGTCTCTACCAGAAGGCTCTCCCAAAACAGGGAGAAGCAGATGGCTGTGATCAACAGCTTTTGTACCTCCCACCACGCGGGCGTTGTCAATGCTAGCACTTGCCGGATCCGAAATTGAATCTTAGTTCTGCCGTATTCATTTCAGATCTTTTCGCCTCTTTGGATGTGAGAAGTCTTCGTTCCTGGAGTCCATGAATCGCGTGCCTTCCAAGAGGTAGTTCAGCTCTGCAGGTAGTATCTTTCAAAGAAATAAGTGCGTACAATTTCTTTAAATCCGAGTTCCATTTTCTCACAGGAATGTTCGATAGCCGATGGCTTTATTTTGAGCGCGGACGTGAGGAATGAACGGTCCTCTTGTACTCTCAGGGAAACGTCGGAATCGCTAGGTGGCCGCTATTGGAAGTCATCCTTCGAAGCCCTAGCTCTATGATTATAATGGACTTTAAACTGTTAGTACCGATGCTGATGCGCTGACATCCAACATTTTTCGAAAGAGAAGAATTGGGTATGTGCGTAATTTATATGCTCTCATTCCGAGGCAAAACCTGAACCTCTTCTGCGACAGTTGCATGTGCGGCACGGCATGCTCATTACTCACGGGGTCGGTGAAGGATCGGGAAAGACGGTCTGCAACAGCGCTCAGAATATCGTGGTTTTTCTCAGTGGCGCAAGTATCTGGTGTTTCACTTCGCTCCTCTCGCTTATCCTTTTTCAAACTCTAATTGTCGTCTACGATATCGGGTCTTCCGGAGTGGCGGTGCTTACGCACCTACTTGTTTTGGGGTGGATAGATGAAGGGAGCAAGCTTCAATGTTGAGCTTTCCTCACGGATCGGAATTTCAATGAGCCCGATAAACGTAAAAGCGGGTTCTTCGGGTGCTCCTAGCATTCGTCGCGGCGATCGATATTCAAGGTGGCAAACGCTATTGCAAAATATCCCTCAAAGCAGTCGAAGCTTGTGCTAGCTCCGCGGGCGATCTTCCAAGTGTCTTTCTCGAGTTCAATATAAAGCGACAGATAGAAACCAGAGGTCTCAATAAGAAGGGGGGTACGATGAAGAAGATGGTAAATTCATTGGAGTTCCTGGTCATTTAGCACGGCCGTAAGCGGTCCGATAACGGTACAGAGCGCATGGTCCAAGGTCGCTTCCAAGCAGTGGACTGAAACCTTGCTGGCAGTGTACATTCGTCTAAAATCCGCCGCCAAGAGCTTGATGGGGCTCACAGTTATGGACCTGAGGAATTTGGCAATTCAAGGAGCCTATCATCGCCTCTTTGTTACACGATGCTCTGATGACAGAATGCCGACGAGACGAGGATTGCTGTAGCCTAGTGCATGACTTCAGTCAGGCGAGTGATAATAATCTTATTTACCCCTCAAATTTTCACCTCCATAACAGCGATCGGTCAGCGCTAACTTGAGAATGCATCTTACGCGAATCCAACACCGCAAAATAAATTCACGGTTCAAGCTGTCGGGCCTGTGTCAAAAACAAAACCTTAAGATGATACCCGGAGATCAAGATCGTCTCCCGAGAATAAAAGGGCGAAGGTTCCTGTCCTTTGCTACCGAGTTTGCTCGCTACCGCCAGCAATGCTCAGTTTAACATTATTCACTCTTTTATCTCTCTCTCTTTTGTCTAGCGCCCATACCTTCACGGCTTCGAATGGTGCCCCGATTAATCAGCCTTACTCGTGGAGTCGCGCAGGACCAAATGGTGGTCTTTTGTTGCAAGGTATGTCTTCTACATAATCAACTAATCACCTAGCTCAAGGTTGCTAGACTTCGCTGCTGTCGATCTTCTCGCACATTTTCATCGGGAGCGTATTCCTGAACGCGTTGTAAGCCCTCTTCGATTTGTTTCGCTGTGGGCTCACCGCCGTCCCAGGTCCATGCCAAAGGCGCCGGTGCTCATGGTTACTTCGAAGTAACTCAGGACATGAGCGCAATCACTTCGAACAAACTATTATCTTCACCCGGAACAAGAGCGAACGTCACTGTACGATTCTCAACCGTCGGTGGCGAATCTGGGAGTGCAGATACTGCTCGTGATCCCCGTGGTTTCTCGACGAAGATCAGAACCGAGGATGGGAACTGGGACTGGGTGTTCAATGACACACCCGTCTTCTTCATCCGCGATGGTGCCAAGTTCCCACACTTCATCCATACTCAGAAGAGGAACCCCCAGACACATTTGAAGGACGCTGATATGTTTTGGGTAGGTCCGAAATTATTACAATGATTCTGGTGCTCAAGTACATAATCAGGATTATCTCTCTCTGAATCCGGAGTCCGTTCATCAGGTCATGCGTTTGTTTTCAGATCGTGGAACACCAGATGGTTACCATGACATGCACGGATATTCTGGGCATACTTACAAGTGGACGAAGTCTGATGGAACCTTTGTCTATGTCAAAACCACCCTGCTCAGAGATACCGGTTTCAAGGTTAGTTCCCGTGGCGATCCTCTGCTTGTGTTTGGACGGTGTCTAATGAGATTTTTGGTTTTTCCCGCTTAGACGCTCGACAGAGAGAACGCAAGTGCGCTGGCTAGCAGCAATCCGGATTACGGCACTCAAAAGCTTTTTGATGCCATTGAAGCGGGTGACTATCCTACATGGAATGTATACATTGTAAGAAGTCTTGTTCTACACTCGCCATGTCTCATTAATACTACCTCAGCAAACTATGACCCCCGAACAAGCTGAAGAGTTTCGGTACAACATCCTTGACCTCACCAAAATCTGGCCTCAGAAACTATACCCTCTCCAAGAAGTCGGCAGGCTCGTCCTAAACAAGAATCCGGACAATTACTTTGCCGAGATTGAGCAGGTGCGTCTCTTTTTTCAAGTCGCGTGAAGTCCGATACTGATTTCTTCGACAAGCTGTCCTTCTCCCCTGCAAACATGGTTCCCTACATTGAACCCTCTGCGGATCCCGTTCTCCAAGCGCGTCTCTTCGCTTACCCCGATGCTGCACGCTACCGTCTCGGACCCAACTACAACCAGCTCCCTGTCAACTGCCCTCTCTTCCAAGCTACCAACTTCCAACGCGACGGCTGGGGAACGTTCTTTTCCCAGGGCAGTCGTCCGAACTACCAGAGTAGTACGCAGCCCTTGAAATATCAGGAGAACCCTGGTTGGATATATGGCGAGAGCTGCGCGGGCGGGGAGGCGTGTGATGAGGAACGCAGGGTGAACCATGAGAATTTCGTCGGTGCAGCGTATAGGGATCTGAGTGAATTTACTGAATGTAAGTCTGAACTCGTTCCTGGTGATGATCACTGCATATGTATTGATGATTGTTCCTGTCAGTGGACTTGGAACAGCCCCGTGCATTGTGGGAACTTTGGAATATCACGGAAAAGGAAGCTGTCGTTGGAAACCTCGCGTCGCATATGGTGAACATCAAGAACATCGAGATTACAAACAGGCAACGTCGGTGTATTCTTAGCTCATCTGGTATTTCTCCCCTGACCCAACACCTAGTTTCCGTATTTGCGGCCATTGACCAGGGTTTCAGTGACGTGAGTTTTTCATGCTATTGGTCCGAGTTATTTTCATGACAATTCGGTTCCACAGTGTGTTGCTCGTGCTATAGGTGTTGCGTCTGTGGCGCCTTTTACAGCCAAACCTGCGTCCGAAGCGTTCAAGTTCAGGACCTATCGCGGACTTTCTGTCAATCTCACTGAGAGCGCTCAGAACGGTGATTTGACTCTCCAGCAAGTATCAACTGATGACTACTACTTGGACTAAGCAATTAAATATTTAAGCAACGATTTATTGCATAATAGTGCATTATTACCCTTATTTAATAGGATTTCGATCATATTTTTTCAGGTTACCTCGGCGGTTCTATCGTCTGCAAATTATCTTCGTATAAGGTTCACGTAGAATCGTAATTCTAGGGTTGGCAAGAGCCTCTCTAGGGATGATAAGTTCTTGAAGAAACCTCACTGTTCTTCCGATTTCCTCCGCCTCCAACGTGCCTTGTCACGACCCTGAACACACATCAATCTAAGCCTCCGGTCCGTTACACAATGTAGCACGCTGCGACATTGTCAATTGACAAGGCCCAGGCGTAATTCAGCAGTGTCTTTCTATAAGTTTCTTACTGGTGAGTTTGCTCAAGCAAAGGACGAACGTTTTGATAAACTCGAGGCAGATACCGCCCAATCGGATATACGTTCCGTCGCTCACACAGCGTAAACGGAAAATCAACTTCGACCGGAAGATCAACAACCGGTCGACATTTGGAGCCGGCCTATGTGCACATCCTTAAATATACCGCCCGCCCCCGAATTTCCGTTCTTCTACCAAACCCTGCTTAACATGAGGATATACCCAAGCTCAGGTCCTCTCGTGCCTATCGCCAGTCGCTCTGCTTTCACGCACCTCTTGAGCAAGCATGGAAACCTTGTCGGAGGGTTCGACGCTAGCTTACCAGCTTACATCGATGCAGAATCCGGGACAAAGTTGTCTCGAGGACAAGTCAGATCATTGAGTCTATCTTTCGGGCACGGGCTGAGGAATTATGGTGCGAAGCGGGGGGACACCATTTTGGTATTTTCACCAAACTGTCTTGCTTATCCTGTAATTATTCTTGGAGGTGCGTTAATATGTTTTTTTACCGCTGGGAGGACATGTAATCACTTATAACGCATTGCAGCTTTGGCTGCGGGGCTACGTTGCACACTCGCGAACCCGACTTATACCGCCCATGAATTGGCCCTGCAATATACCGACAGTGATGCACATTTGATATTCACCACAGAGGAGGAATTGCCGACGACTAAGGCCATGCTGAGGGAGCTTGGTGTGTCGGAGGAGGAGAGCGCTCGGAGAGTCATCATACTTGGTAAAAGCCTGCGCTGGGCCGGCGGACCCGATGCCGCAATCAATTCCGAAGCATCCGAGTTGCCGCGATGGGAGAAACTACTTGGTCTCGGCTCTTTGGAAAAAGAAGAGAACTTTGATGGTCCGCTCGCGCAGGAGACGGCACTTCTATGCTACAGCTCCGTGAGTCACAGTTCATCCACGTTGTAGGCCGTGCTTATGCTATTCAGGGTACTACGGGAAAGCCAAAGGTTGTACTTGAGTTTCGAACTGACTGTTCTTGCTCATAAGCTTATTACAGGGTGTCGAGGCAAGCATTTACGTTTCGCGAATCTTCAAAGGAAACTTATGTTAAGATTAGACAACACACAAAAACATCATTGCAGTTCTAGATGTTGGCGCAGCAAATTACCCAAAGGATGTAGGAACAGTGGTGCTGGGGTTCCTTCCTATGTACCATATATACGGTAATTCCCTTCTCTTGTCTTCCGCTCCCTCTTTTCTTGACTTTATGAAAGGTGCTACGTCGCTGTTGTTCCAGGGACAGAAGCTTGGGTTGACCATTGTGATCCAAAAACGGTTCGACCCCATTGGTTTCTGTTCCGATATTCAGAAATACAAGGTGACAACGGTGACAGTTGTACCTCCCGTATTAGTGTTCCTCTCACGACACCCAGGTGCGTTGACCTGAAGTCATCTCATGATCTCCGAAAAAGATACTCGCAAACAGTTGTGGAACAATTCGACCTCTCGACCCTAAAAATGTTGGTTTGCGGGGCCGCTCCTTTGGGAATCGAACTATCAAAGCAGGTCGGATTGAAATTGTGCTGTCTGAGCTCGCTTGCTCATCGACTACCATTTCCATAGGTTACAGAAAGGCTGCGGTCAATGAGGGCAAGCTGTGCGGTTGTGCAAGGTTGGCGTGTATCGTGCTGTTAGAAGTTCTAACGCTCAGCCACCCTCAGGATATGGAATGACAGAGATACCATCCGCAAATTTCCTTCCTCCGTCAGATGCTGAAAGAAAATGCGGCAGTATTGGGAAGCTGTACTCGAACCTGGAGGCGCGCTTAGTTGCTGGGGATATTGATGCAGAAGAGGGACAGCCTGGGGAGCTTTGGATCAGGGGACCGATGGTTATGAAGGTAATTGTCATTCTTCTATCCGGTTCGCTTCCGAGTCTTTGACCTTGACTTAGGGATACTTGAACAATTCTGATGCGACTCGAGAGTCAATGACCGAAGATGGGTGGTACAAGACCGGAGACGTCGCGACTCGGGATTCAGAAGGATATTATTATATCGTCGATAGAGTAAAGGAGCTCATCAAGTACAAGGTATTTCACGTTCATTTAATTGTAACGTTAGTCTATATTGAAACTTTATTCAAGGGTTATCAAGGCGAGCTAGTATTCATGACATTTCAATCTCTAATTAATCGCCAGTTCCTCAGTTCCTCCAGCTGAACTTGAAAGTGTGCTGTTGGGTCACCCTGATATCGCTGATGCGGCTGTGATAGGAGTGTACGACGCGTCTCAAGCTACGGAGTTACCAAGGTATATTATTACGTGTACATTTTTTTAATCTCGCTAATCCCTTTTGTAAAATACAGAGCCTACATCGTACCTGCAAATCCTGACAGAATAAAGACTAATGAACTTAAAGTATCATTTGAATCAGAAGTTGCGAAGTGGATGGCTACAAAGGTGGCGCACCACAAGTACTTACGTGGAGGTCAGTCAGCCTGAATGTTACGCCAAGAGTGAGTGCACTGAAAAGATTTATCTTAGGTGTCGTGATTATAGATGCTATTCCGAAAAGGTTTGTCAACATCATAGAACTGTTCGCTTTGCGTTGACTTCAAATTATCCATTAGCCCCGCTGGCAAAATACTTCGGCGAGAACTTCGCGAACTCGTGAAAAAAAAAGTTCGAAGTCGATTGTGATTGCATCTTCAGGTTCAAATCAGTACACGGGCTTTTCTTCTATATAATGTTGCCTCCCCATTGTTTTGGCTTAGGACTGTCAGCATGGCATGCCCTTCGAGGGAACTCACGAATCACAGTTGTAGAATCGGTTCATCTCTGGCTCCGTACGTAGATATCAGAACCATGCCCGTAGAGTTAAACAAGCAATTAGAGCTTGTGTCAACCTTCGCCACGGTACCCAGGAATGACTGATCTCGCACTAGTACTAAGAACGGTGGCATTTCTGAACTCACTGAGAATCCCGGTGTCCGGCATTTTCCGAACGGCTTGCTCTTAACCACGACGAATTTTTCCCCTTCCAATCATGCAGTAACGGCTCTTCCTTGTGGCACGATAATGACTCAGTATCAATGCTTGGAATGTGTTGATAAGTAACGCTACGAAATAATTCTGAAATCCTGGCGGAGAATTGCCAGCCGACAGACATCGTTCTCCTGGTGTCGTGGCCTTGTCAATAGCATTTGTTCTTCAGCTTTAAGCTGAGCATTTTCTGTTGGTACTGGAGAGGCTTTGCAGTATGGAAAAGATGGACGAGTAGTATGTATTCCATCATGCCGATCCTTGCTCGCTTTGATATTGTATCAGGTTCCGTGATGTAGCTTTTCAGCTTATCGGCTATTCCAGGTTAACTTTTCAGTCAATGTCACTGGTGTCCCAGCCTGCGGTGCTGACATAAATGAGTTATAGGACCGCCAGCCCTGTCCATCCAATTCAGGATGATCAGTCGAAGATCAATGATCTTTGCTCGGTGGTCATGGGGGGAGCTGCTGTATGTCGAATCAAAAGGCTTAACTTTGGTCTTTATCATCATTGTTCGGTCATTTTCTCATGGAATTAGCGATTTCCCGGAACCGTTTGAACAACCCGCTATTTCGCAGACATGATGGTTAGCACACGAATAGAGAAGAGCCTAATGCGCCTTCTTTCACCAATATCTTTTTCTGATGTGATTCGGAGAACACAGAAACTCCGGCATCTCGATGTTCCTCCAAATTTGATATACATCCGTTCGGGAACCAGTAGATGGTGTTCCCCAGAAGCGACGTATTGCATCCGTCCAGCACCCTCCGCAAGTCAGACCAAAGTATCTCTGCAATCCACTTACAAGAACAATCTTAGCATAACTTCCGTTCTGATCGTATGTCTCCGTGATTTTATATTGATGCCAGCTTTCTCACTCCCGCCGGTGGTGTATCTTTTGCTTGAATCTAGGGTCCCGACATTTAGTAGCACCGCCACCGATGATGCCGATGCGACGCCGCGAGCACTTTTGCGTCATACTCATCATGACATTCCGCGCCGGGTCTGTCAGTGCCCAGAAAAACATTTCCCTTATATTGGTTAGTAGAAGCTAAGTGCAACGACCGCCCAACTACTAGACATGCAACGGTACCACGATATCGATTTTAACCTCGCCTACAGTACGCAAAAACGACGGGTACAGAGAGCGTGTGACCTCTGTCGACGAAAGAAAAGTGAGTCTCTTTTTCCCGGTCAGTCGCGTGGCTAGCCCTGACGGACGATTTTGAGCTCGATGTAGGTCGCGTCTTGGGTTCCAGATCAACCTATGTATGTACTAAACGATCATAGGTGATAGAACCCGACTGCCAGGAAAGCAATGTTCCAATTGTGCTGCCAACGACTTGGTGTGTACATATGTTGATGCTACTAGTGTGAATCGCATTTTGCGCCTCTGTATATTCATGATTCTGATAATTCTCTAGCAGCCAATCCCGTCTCAACGGTTCGGGAACTTTACCCTTTCTTGACCAAGCCTTTCCGTCTCACTTTTGGACCGATAGTTACGTCCAAAGCCTTGAGACGAAAATGAATGAAATGGAAAAGTTACTACGCAAAGTAAGAAATTTCTTGTGTCCTTTTCATATAATCCCTCTGACGCTCGAACCATCCCAAAGATGCTCCCTTCCGACGCAGACCTGGTTGAGGAATTAGAAAAAGAGCCTATCTCACTACCCGCCTCTGATACGGGTGGCTTGATACAATCTCTTGTTAGAGACATCACCAACGAGAAAGGACGTTCCGTTTCCGAGGACAATTATGATGATGCACTGGAAAGCAACCTTCGGCAATTTCAGACCTTCACTCATGGCAGATTTTTCGGAAATTCGAGTCATGCCAAGTTGACACAGACAGCGCTCGACCTTAAATATGGATGCCCTGCATATTTCTGTGATGTTCCTTCGAGAAGACCCGAGTTCTGGGACCCGATCATTTGGCATACCACTCCCAGTCGCTTTTCACAAGTTCGAGTCAATGTGGAATATAACTTCCCAGATAATGATCTACTGTGGTCGTTGATTGGCCTATATTTTACGGAAAGCAATATCTTCCTTCCTGTTTTGCATCGGCCAAGTTTTGAACGGTCGGTCGCAGAGTCGACGCATCTCAGCGACCCAGCCTTTGCTACAGTGCTGTTGGCTGTCTGTGCTATAGCTTCAAGATACTCGACGGACCCTCGCGTCTTAATCGATAATGAATCGTCTTCGAGTGGGTGGAAGTGGATGCAACAGGTTCTTGTGGATCGCAGGGCAAATACATTCTCGAGCCCGCCACTACTATACGACTGCCAATCGACATGCGTAAGCCTGACTTGATCCTCCTATAGATAAAGACTAACGGTGCCAACAGCTCGTCGCGGTATTTATGTTGGGTTGTTCTGTACCTCAGACAGCCTGGACTTTAGCAGGCATTGGTCTCCGTGTGGCGCAGGAGGCAGGAGCTCACCGAAAGAGGGCCCATGAAGGCCCTAATAACGCAGAGGCGGAATCTTGGAGACGAGTATTTTGGTATGTATTCTCTATACGAACGGTGTAACTGACTTGCTGAGCTCATGTTCCAGGTGTCTCGTATTTATAGATAGGTACATCAGCTCTGCGCTGGGTCGTCCATGTGCCATCAACGATGAAGAGTACGCTCTAAATGGTCAAATATAACGGTCCATAGTCTCACAAGGTTCACAGCATTGATACTGACTTGCCTGCTGATTGTGACGACGAATATTGGGATCATGCAGATCCAGAGCAAGCTTTCAACCAGCCGGAAGGGCAACCTTCGCTTATATCTTACTTTAATTGTCACATGAGATTAACTAGGCTTCTGATGGTCTGCTTGCGAACTCTTGTACGCAGAATGTTTACTCAGACATGCAGGAAAACTCACTGTCTCCAGTACTGCATAAGTAAGCCGAAGGCCATATTCGATTTGGTGGAAAGGGATTGGGAAGAAAAGATTGTCGTGGAGTTGGACTCTGCGCTCAATACATGGATCGACACATTACCCGATCATTGTACGCTTTATCTATTTGCTCACACCAGTCACTAATACTACACACTCTAGTGCGATGGGACCCTAATCGCGTTAATATCGAACACTTCAAGCAATCGGCAGCATTGTTGGGAGCATATCATAATCTACGAATACTAATTCACAGGCCTTTTATCACGGCTCCTCGCCATTCATCGAAATGGCCATTCCCCTCGCTCGCTATATGCACCAATGCTGCGCGTTCATGTTCTCACGTCGTGGATATCCAGCATAAACGTGGGGGGAAGTTCCCGTTTTCTGGCGTAAGCCTCAGTCACGAGCAATATGATGTTATTCGATCTGCTGATTTTCTCTGCAGTATCTGATATTCAATGCTGCGGTTGTTCTGTTGTTCAATATCTGGGGAGGACAGCAGTCTGGTCTTTCGATTGACCTGACAAACGAAATGGAAGATGTTCATAGATGTATGAGGATTCTCCGCAATTTTGAATCAAGGTATGTTGCTTAAAACTGATAAATGATCACGTAACAGGACGACTAGTAGATGGCGATTTGCTGGGACATTATGGTGGGTTTCTTTTTCTCAGGACTTGAATTTTTGTCAATCATCTTTTCATTAGGGATGTTCTCTATCAATTGACGGCTGGCGATCTACCACTCAGGTCCAAGCCTGCCTCGAGAAATAAGCGAGAACGAGATTCCGACTATCCCAATGATCCCAATGAACGCAAAACGGCCGACATTCAAAAGGATCCTCATGCAGCCGGAAACTTATATGGCGGACTCGGATCGAGCGATTCCCCCACCAGCGAACCCATGGATATATGTACACCAGCACCCTCTACATCCCCCTCTTCTCAGTGGAACACAATAACTCGGACCGTCTCTCTGTCAACAAAAGACCCTCAGGCTCAATGGGGTCAATCGATGTCCGCATCCTCACAGTGGCCACGATCTCAGGCTCACTCCCTTCCCATGAATAGTAACGAGTTGGAACGAGTGGACTTTCATGGCCAAGCGGATTCCTCTGACCATATTGACGAACAGGATTCCCGAGTATATAGCTATTACGAGCCTTCCCCCAGTAGTCTTCCGACACAAGGGCCTGGTAATCCAGGTTACACGCTATCTTACCGTCGTGATGGATACCCGCACATGAGCAGGTCACCACCGGTGGTTCACTCTGGAAGTAGTAATGGCACGGTCCAAGTTGATGACAGAATAAGAGCGATATGGGACGGTGTCCCAAGAACGTTGGAGTGTGTCCTCTCCTTACCTGGTACCCTGCTTGTTCTGCTAATTGTGTCTAGGCTAGGTGACTGGGATAGCTATCTCAGCAATCTGAACGAATCGTCCTGGCCTACTCAATGAAGGGAATTTTTTAATGTAACAACCCAGCGGCGATGTATTTATTCAGCCCAATTAATAAGTAATACAACATCAGGATTTCTGGTCACCTCGACTCGTCTGTTCGAATCTTGTCCTTGAACCTGAGTTGCATTGCGACGAAGGGCTGTCTCTATTCTGTAAGTCGATTTAAGTGGAGCCCGGGCGCCACCTGGTAACAACTGCTAATACTGTCCAAGTCGCTTGAATTTCACCATGGATGCAAATATATAGATAACGAACATTTTCATCTATGGCGGGAAAACATCTACAGAAGAACACCGTCTCCCAACAACCATGACTATCAGTTAAAATGAGCAGATCCTCAAAGCAGATGGCAAGTATCCCATCTTTTAAAGAGATGTTGTGCGTGAAGCAGAACTGCTCCGACTTGGCCGCGAACTTGTCGTTGGGCGCATCGTGAATTGGGCCCTGGTAGTAGGTAGTAGGTAGGTAGTATTGCACGGCACGGTCCCACTACTGTGAACGCCAGGCGTAGATAATACATGATTGGTACACTAACACTCTAGTATCACAATCACATACTTAATTATCCACTGATACCTCCAACCAAACCTTGGGCCGAGCTCACGGTCAACATTAAGTTGCTGGGTAGAACCTAGCGTCCAGTTGAAGGCCTCCAGGACTGCTATCTGCAATCCCTCCTTAAGGTCAGGTACATTCAAGGTACCTTGTACACAATTTTCAGCACTCGGTAGCAATGTTTCGCTGTTACCTCGATAGACGGACGATGAGCCAGCAAAGATTTCAATACTGCTGTATCCTCGTGAGGTGCAGTCCGTGCGGACAGTGGAGTATGTCAGGAGCCATATGAGCGAGATCACTCCAGGAGCTGTTGTGCAACTTGCATGTTTCTCACCACCGTTGCCTTCTCTTCATCTGGTCCCCATTCGTCGACACTGTTTCGTCCCCGATGCGACGAAATAATACATGTTCGGGGGTTTCGGCGTCTGCCATACACATGCGAGACAGTCTATTTTCAGACTCGGTAGTGGGTGTAGTCCATCTTAGTCGTTCCACCGCTAACTTGCGCACAATTGCGCATCGACAACAAAACCAAGACAAGTACATCTCAGAGTTTTGCTGTCGTCACGTCAAGGCGATTTCGCATTTTCATTTTCAGAGCTACCGGCTCCGGGGCCTTTCCCTAACCTAGGGTCCAGTTAAAGGTCTTCGGGATCCAGGGTCGATACATCGGTAGCTTGTAAATAAATTTCAACGCTCACAAGCGAAGCCATACTCTCCGAAGAGGTGAGTTGCCAACACGTGGTTCTGGAGGCGTTCATGTACGCTCAGAAAGGAAGTTCGGCACTGGCCGGTGTACTGTACAGTTGCCGACTTGACACAGCCTCAGAAATTTGGGGAATTGACTAGGCGTCGGGGAAGATCAACGTTCCACAATAATCCTGAGGAACGCAGGGATGTCATTCGGTGCAGAGCACTCGTAGATGTCAAATCACGAAGGATGGAGCCTTCGAGGGGGCAATCAGGCAGACAATGGCAGCCTGTGTTTTATTTTTATTTTATTTTATCACTGTAAAGCAGCGTAGTCGACAGATCAGACGCAAATAGAGTAGCAGGCAGCAGTAGTCGATTCAAAGAAGGAGTAATAGAGAATGAGCGAGTCGTAGTGTCGGAAGGACCGATGGTGGTGGTGATGGTTAGAGTCGGAATAAATGAGGTGCAAATGAGGCGTCGATCCCTTGGCTGCCGCGCGGGATCAGATGATCTTGATAGCCTTCGGCGTATGGGTCCGGCATTTTCCGAACTTGAGTTGTTCAATCACAACCGTCCATTGAACGGCTTATCTTCATACGGATCGTTGAGTCATTTACGAGACTACGTTTACCTTTCAATGCGACAACGCTATCGCCCGACTCGACTTTCCAGGTCAAGCTGAGCATTTTCTATCGGTCCTGTAGAGGCTTTAGCCTGCAAGATATGGACGAACAGTATGTATTCTATCATCCCATTCTTTTCTCGTGATGATATTGTATAAGGTTCTGTGATGAGCTTCTCGGCGTGTCGTCTACCTATGATGAGTCTGCAATCAGTGTCGCTGATGTACACTACAGAGCAGTCGGCCACGCCCATTCGATTCAGTATCGTCCTTTGTGGTTGTCTACATTTAAATGGTCTTGATCCGATGCATTTCCGTCCATGACGAAGTCTAAGGGATTTGCTGCCGTTTCGAGGTAAAAAGGGTTTCAAACCATCTTTGCTCTTCATCACCACTTTTCGGACGTGTTCGGATGGGATCAGCGCTTTCCCGGCACCCTTTCGTTGACGAACCTCCATTCCATGGATGTAAGCCCCATATATCGAACATATGATGGTCAGCACACGATTAGGAGAGGGTGTAATGCGCTACCTCTCACTAATATCTTTTTCTGATGTGGCTCCAAGAACACCGCTGGGAAGAACACCACACGGAGACTCGGGCATCTCGACGGTGTTCCTTCAAAACTCAATACGCATTGCTTCCTTCCATCCCCTGTTCCTCAAGTCAGACCAACTCTACCGTCCACTCACAAGAACAATCTCAACATGACACTTCCCGTTCTAATTGTATGCGTTCATAATCCTATATTGACGCTAGCGTTTTCACTTTCCCTTCGATAGGTCGGCGCCGGACCAGCAGGGCTCGTCTCAGCGCTTTCTTTGGCACAGAGAGACATTCAAGTTCGTATCATCGATAAAATCGATAGCTTTCATGTCGGTTCTCGCGGTTTTGGGGTACAGGTCCGTCTGTTTCCCCTCTCCGATTTTCCTCCCCTGTGACTGATGATAACTCTGTAGCCACGCACTTTTGAATTATTTCAGCACCTCCGTGTCATAGACAATATCCAGAAGCTGGCGACGCCAATCCCCACCATGCGCGCTTATAAACTGCCTGGTGGTACAGTTCCTGTTAAGACTTGGGACTTGTACGAGAAGAGTGGCGTATGGCCTGATCGACCTTATGTGAGCCATTTTGAAGAGCACCTTGGTATCATTCTAAATCCTTTACAGGCAAACGGCGCCTGTCTCGGTCAAGACCTCCTGGAGGGCGTTCTTCGCGATCATCTCGCTAAGTATGGCATTTCCGTTGAGCTCAACAAAGGTCTTGTGGCCATCGAACAAGATGCAACTACTGTAACAGCTACAGTTACTGTTTTTCGGGATGGCGTACCCACGGATGAAAAGGAAGTGGTTGTGGCACAATATCTTATCGAATCAGATGGTGCCAAAGGTATTGTGATCCTTCATCTTGAGGCCGCCTCTAACGATATTATATACACAGGCAACTCTAGGAAATTGCTAGGCCTAACGTTTCAAGGCGAAACGCGTGATGCGGCTGGTATGGTTTGGGGAGACGTCACGATAAAGGGATTAACTAGCGAAGAACGCTGGTGTTGCTGCCCTGACATTCAAATGATACCCATCTTCCTTCCAGTTTTGGCATATCTGGGGGAAACCTGGACATTTTACGTAGGGTGTCCACACATTTATGTCTGCATTCACATTCTGACAGTTCCTATAGTATCATGGCACGTCCTCTGAGTCCAACAGGCGACAAGTTCGGCATTGGAATTACAGGCCAGAACTTCGACCCTACTCATCTCGCTGATCCGGCGAAGGCTGTCGAGTTCATCAAAGCTGAGACAGGGCGCGTTGATCTTGAGTTTGGCGAGTTTACGTGGCTCTCTCATTTCAGGTATGGCCAATAGGTCCTACACTTATTTTAACGATAACCATTATACTTCGCAGGTCAAACATACGGATGGTCAACAAATTTCAAGAGGGACGCGCTTTTGTTGTGGGTGGTAAGCACTTGCTTTTCAACATGTCTTGCGTGTATTGAATGCAGCCTTAAGATTCTGCGCACGTCCATTCCCCCACTGGAGGTCAAGGAATGAACTGCAGTGTACAAGATGCGGTAATTAACCCAATACTGGCATTCCTCTCTTCCACTTCTGACGTGATGTTCCATAGTCGAATCTCGCATAGAAACTATTTCTTGTACTCAAAGGCCACGCGTCTCCCACGCTTCTCTCAACGTACATGAGGAACGTTTACCCGTCATTACACAAATGCTCCACGCTACGACCCAGCTGTACACGCACACCGTAGCGAAGGAAAAACTGACAACCAAAGATACAAAGGAGGACGAGAAAGCCTCAGGGTGGTTCCGGTGGAGGAACACTGCCCTAGAGATGTACGGTATCAATTACCGGTACAGCAGCATCGTGCTGGAAGAGCGAGACACGGAGCTGCAGGATGCTGAGGACGTCCTTGCGCATGCGTATTCCGGGTATGAATGTCGGGGGTCGTTGCGTGCGGGAGATCGGGCGCCCGACACGCCGCTCGGAGAGACGCCTTTGTTCAGCTTGTTCAAGTCGACGGTTCATACTGTGCTCGTTTTCTCCAAGTGGAGTGCAGATCTCGAGGCGAGTTTGAAGACACTTCCTTCTGCGGCTGTGCAGAGGTTCGTCATCACGGACGCGAACAAGCCGCTGGAAGACGTTTCTCTGCTCGTTGATAGTGAGGGACACGCGAGGAAGGCGTATATGGTGGAGGAAGGTTCTCCGGCGATTGTGATTGTTCGTCCGGACTCTTTCATTGGTGCCATTGTTACAGATGCCGAAGGTGTTCAGCGGTATTTTTCTAAGATTTTGGTTTGATAGATCAAGCAATAACGTAAAGAGAGGGCGACTCGAGTTGTACAAAAAGACCAGCGATAACAATGAGACGTTGTATTTTCGCTGCCGTATATATATGACTTACTAGATGTGTCACTTCTACCAACTTGCAACAAGCAATGGAATGCGACATCTTAGGTCTAGCATGGCGCAGAATTTTTCTCTCGACGACACAATGACTGTTCACTATTATAAATTTCCTATTCTACTGCAAAAGAAGACAAGGGAGTGGCAGACAGAAATAAATAGTGCACATGACATGCATTTTCGCGTTCAAGGACCAGTGGTGCATCAGTCTCATGGCAAATAATCTGGAGCAATAGTACCCATCCAATCATAAACGTCAAAGCAGGGATCGCAGACAAACGGAATAAGGTTGCGCCAAACCGTATCGTATTCCTTGCCAAATCCCAACAAATTATCCAGTCTCGTGTTAACATATTCGAATCATATCGGATAAAACCCAGCATAACCAAAGTCTATCAGCCAAAGCTGACCGTCATCCCCAACGATGATATTCCTCGGGGCGACGTCGACGTGCGTGAACACCAGCCCCTCGTCTTTCAAGGTTCCCTTGTGTGAGCACAACCCGGCAGCCGCAGCTTCATCCATGGCACAGTTGAAAAAATCGATAAAGCTCGCTGAGGTATGAAACAGTCCACGAGTGTGCCTGATACCGAAAATGCGGCTGTAGCATCGTACTGGGTCTTCGCCTTCTATAAGGGGGCCGGGGATGTGTGATCGAGGATGTGTGATAGATCTGAGCTGGCAGACATAGGATCGCAGTGTGATGGCTGTACGGATTTTTTGCAGGAAAGACATGGTGGGCCAGGCAGCCGCCAATGTCCTGCCCGGTATATAGTCCATCACGATAATGCTACTATCTTCACCATCAGGGAAAACCCGCCGGATGGGAGGGACAGGGATGTTAGTTTAGTTACGAACGAGTTCTTGAACTATAGCCTCAGAGGGCCAACCCGTTGGGCTACACGGCACAAGCTTCCCGATAACATCGGGAGTGAGCCTGGCTGGGCGATTGCCCCCTTTGGAGGGATCTAGCCAATCTTCACGAGGAAGAGAATTACACAGGTCCTCGAGTTGTTTGTCTGAGTCGACATCTGCGTCCTGTTCGCGTTGGCCTTAATAAGGAGAGAAAAAAATTTCGAGCACCACAAAACGCACTTTTCGGTAGGGCAAACTAGGGTGAGGACCAACCAAGGCGGCCCAACCATGCACAGCAACAATGGCGGCCCTGTACAGGCCAAGAAGCAGCGACATGGGAATCATTGTCAAGTCGGTTTAGCGTCGCCAACGTGCCTGGTCGAAGCACCGTATGCTTATTATGTAACTAACTGTTCAGCGGCTACGGGGATGGTGCAGCATTGAGAATCTTCGGTTAAAGAAAGTTCACATATTCCAAGTCCAGATGCTACATATATGGCACGTCTACCAGTTGGGGTACCCATTCTCAATGAGCCAAAACCGTTCTTCTCGATTTGGATGGGACCCTCATCAGCATCGGGATCAAAATGCAAGACCAGCCAATACCCGATCTTCTTGCCGTTCTCGTAAACACGCTCCCACCTGAGAATCGAGCGTTTAGAAAAGACGCTGAAGACAAAATGCGGTCGATGGAACGATCTTCCGGGTGATTGAGATGATGCTGATCATCAAAGGGTGGTGTGTGCAGCGTCTCCATTTCTTCGTCAGAGAATCGGTAGTACTTTTTTTGCTATGTGGATGTTAAAACTGGAGATTTACATGGTTTGAAGCACGAACCGTCGGAGTAAAGTATGACCTGCCATCCGACTTCCTGCTTGTGATTAGGGTCTTCCTCTGGCGACCATCGGTTCTCCTTGCGAGCAAGTCACGCATTCCATGCTTGCTTCCGCTCAGCCTTCTGGGCTGATTTGGCTGTAGCCATATCTTTCTGGATGACCTTTGGAGGATTCTGCTTCGACGAAGATTTACGACTCTGACCGCTGAGACTTTGGGGACGAGCTGCTAGAACCAACTTTGCGACGCTTCACAGAGCTACAGAGCTGGGAGCTGGGAACGCCGCCTTCGATACTCATTTCAGTAGGAGAAATGCTACTATTTTTGAGCTCAGAATCGAGGGACGCTTGTGTTTCGAAGACCTGCTGTTGGTAGCCATGGTGGTAGGAAGGAAAGAGGCGCGATGACATGCTATCATGGTCATGGTACCGACTCAGGCGATCATTTTCTCACGCTCCAGGTATCTCTTAGCTCCGTTACCACTATCTCAAATAAATGTTTTGTTTCGTTACCACCGCGTCGCTGGTCATGTTTTAACATCGTCATGATTTTATGTCCGTCACTAAAGGTACTGATATGCAGCCTCATCCCGCCGGAGCATCATTATTTCGCCTTCCCACAATCCCGGGACTGTACTGGGATGATGCGACGATTCCGTGTTGCAAAAATTGGATGGCCTGAAGGACAGGACGTGCGCCAGCTACTTTGGATTGCGCCTCTGAGGCTTGCTTCAATCCCACTGACTGAAGTGCTACTTTTTAGGTTGACGAGGGTGGTGAATACCACGTTATCGACGTTCGGCCAGTAAAATAGAGCCTCGTCGTCGTGATCTCTACCATAGTTTGCCGAGACTGTCGATTCTAAATCCGGGAAACATTCGCAGGACTCAAACCCATTACGATGGAGTAATTGCTACCGTCCTCCTTACTTAAAGCTTCAACGTACGGACTCGAATACCTTTGGAATTGCATAACTATTCCGATAATTATACCAACAAACCTAAGATGAGGAGTTTTCTGTCACAATTTCACAAGCCCTTCAACGTGCAAAGTCCTCGTAGGCAATGAAGTAGATGAACCCAAAAAAATACGATATACCCATGCCGGTCCTGTGATCGATCAAATGCTCTCGAACGTCCTCGAAATATCGGGCCCTTCTCAGCACTGAGATGGCTACAGCCTCTTTCGAGAGTACGCACCGTCTTGCATCATCTTTTAACCACCTGATTTGCTTTCAGAATCGTCTATGAGTATCAAATTCCACCATACGTGTTTGCCTAACATAGAGGGTGATGAAGCCGCTCCTCAACGGATCTTAATCCAAAACGATCGGATACTACTGGCCTCCTCAACGGAGGCTTTGGTCTCTGAATATACCAAGGAACGTCGTTCGCCAATACTCAAGTTGGCAAGGCGCCCTACTCGTTTGGATGCCTATATCGACGGGGTTTGTTGACTTTCACGTTTCCATGAAATGGAAAAGTCAAACCACTCATCACGCGAGCAACACGAAGCTCATTAAGCTTGTGAACTGCAGAATCCTTATAGTGAAGAAACCAGGCCGCAATGAGCTTCACGAAGACGATGCCCCCACTCATGGCCAAGTATCATACTCTCGTCAATACTTGTCGCCGGAGAGCCGGTGTCGTGTCGTAAGTGGTTGTAAGGGTAAGTAATGGAGCGAAAACAGAATGGAATGAAATCGTAACCGCATAAGAAGTCGGGGACAAATAGCTTCCGCTGACGACTCGGGTAAAATCAGGCGCCGGGCGGCACCTTCCCCGCGGGGTATCATTGCGGAGAGAAGGTCTGGTTCTTTGGAGTATTGACTATTGAACGTTGATGCTCCATAAGTAATTTAGTCCGGTAATATTCAAAACGTTCAGACGTTCAATGTCCTAAACATTTGGACTTCGAAGCAATACACAAATCAGAAGCAAATCATACAGTACTTAGCTGTCTTTGTGCGAGGATTCGAATCGAACCCGGAACTTCGGCGGAGATATGGTCTCATCAGTGATTCATATTCCATACAGACATCATACACGTTCGTTCGCTCGGCTCATTGTGGACTGCTTCACCTCTACTCAACCCCATCGAACCACGGATCGGAAAGTAGCTCGGCCGCGGTGGCGCGTTGTGCAGGATCCAGACGTAAGCACTTGCGCATGAGAGCAGCTATGGGGAGAACATCCGCCTCATCTACAACTTTGAGCCTCTTGATGGATAAGTCGAAAGGGTAATCGAGGATTGGTGGGTTGCCTTTGAGATTACCTGCGTTGGAGAAATGGAAGTTGAGGGACGACATTGGAATCCTAAAACGCACACGTACAGGTTGAATCGAAGAATTGGCCAGCCAATGGGCTGACCGAGAGCAGTTCTGATGGAAAGTCTTCGCCGGTGTAGCATATCATCTGATAGAGCATGAAGTTTGGCTCATCGAGGCCAAATTTTGGGCACGGTATATACTTGAAGAGAGCACCGCCGGTGACGAGTTCAAAGACCTTTGGATATGCGTATTCGTCAACAAGGGGCGAGTGCATAGAAGAGAATGACACGCACCAAGCATCCGAACGCCCATATGTCTACCTTTTCGTCCCACGTTCCACCGATCATTATTTCGGGAGAACGAAGCGATAACGGGGAAATTTCTTCTTGACCGTGGGTGAAGATAGGCCGCGCTGTAAGAATAGGTAAGCAATGAAGCAGCACACACGACATGTTTGGAATTACCGCTTCCAAAGTCGGCCACTACAAAAGTCCGCTGCATGGCCTCTTGCAGAGTAGGGATCGGAAGTGGCTGCGAGACCGCGGCTGTTACAAATCCTTCATAAGAGAGTTCAGGAGGATGTCGACGGGGCAGGTCGGACGCAAGTAACTTGTCAAAGTCGTTGGAGGACATCGAAGTGTCGAAGAAGATGTTGTCATGCTTCAGATCAGTGTGCACGACGCCGCGACTGTGCGCATGGGCGATTCCACGAAGCAGGTGTAGGATGATGCGCTTGGCGAGAGGAAAAGGAAATCTGCCGTGCTTTGTGACCAGGGCCTTTATGTCTCCACCGAGAACCTTAGTGACTAGGCAGAGGTGCTGTCCTGCGCCGCCTTTGCCGGGAAAGGTGAAGTGTGACTTAAGCTGAAGACAATATGGACTCGACGGGGGCGACGACACCTGCCCAAGAGCTTTAAGCTCCCAAACAAGGCCTCGTTCGACAAGGTTAGTACAATGACCGCTGAGGACCTTGATGGCAACATAGGAGTTATCCCTAGATGTATGTTAGTCTTGTCGAAAAGAAACGAGCAGCGCATACATAGTATCACGGGCGAGCCATGTGCTTGAAGACATGCCCCAGCCGAGCTTTCTGCAGACAACATAACGCTTTTCTGGGCCGATGGCTTCGTTGAACTCGAGCTGAGGCCAGCCATAACCTTCCTCAGCTGGCAGGCCAAGGGGCTCTTCAACGAAAACCAAGTCAAGGCCAGCCTTTTCATCGGGGCCAGTCGAGATATGTTCGTTGGATATGGACTTTTGAGCATTGATGATGACAGAGGACATCCTGGGTGCTACAAGGGATGGGCGTAGACGACAGAATAACGAGGTCGAAGGCTGAAACAAGGGCATTGCCAAATATACCGTGGGAAAGGAAGGTGGTCTCATTCTGCAAAGCCCTTGACGAGGATACGCGTTACGTCGAACTTTGTCGGGCCGGACTAGACGATGATAGAATCCGCCGAATTCTTGACGGTCAAGAAGACGCCCCCGACACAGACGACACTTCGGAGGCTGATAGTCAAATCTGCAAAACCTTTTTGGCCAAGATATCAGGAACTGATAAGCCTGAAGAAGATTGCATCTTTGGGCCCGTTATGCGTATCGACCACCGTGACATCCTGGAGAACGTCCCGGAGATATCTGATCCATCGCAGCTACACGGAGACGTGGACCTTTTCCAAGAGTAAGTCAATGTCTTCACCTGCTGCAAATCCTTTCTGAACTCTTCTTTTATAAGAATCGTACAGGAGTATCAGCTTGCGCGCTACGGATCGGTCCTTCTCTACCCGCCAGAGGGACCGGAGATTGATGACACGACTCTTCCTGATAACTTTTCGATGTCCTACAGTGTCGCGTCGACGGAATCTTTCTCAAGTTTGCCGGAAGCCCCAAGTTCTTCGCCAGACTTGCACGAACTGGACTCGACATCAGAGGATTCTCCTCAGGTTGCTGTGCCTATTCGGAAAGGTAAGCAGCTCCACACGTGTTCGAGGACTACGGCTGAAATCCGTTTTCAGGAAAATAGAGACTCAAGTCGTTCTTCAGGCGAGCGGTTACGAATTTCGTTGAGTTGATGAAATGGCCTCGGAAGTCGGTCAACAAGTTGTGATTTGGTCTGCAGGCCAGACAGAAAATCTTCTCACCTTCCTTTTACCATATACATTACTTGTGTATCACTAATTCCGTTGACATTGTACAACTTGCACTCTTTTGATGTGTTATCATGTCTTCTATTTGCACTGCATCGACAAAGGGGAGAGCGTCCACCAAATTCAAGCAGTGAATCGAATTGTCAAAAATCAATACGACTTGGCTTCCCACACGCGACCGACCCGATCAAGATGATCGGGTTCAATAAAGATTGACTGTATGGATATTTTAACGGTGAATTCAAACTTACAGGATTCGCCTGAGGTTCCATTATTGCATAAGAATGGCTCCTCTTCTTTTGAAGAAATCTTCTTGATGCGTGAGTTGAGTTATACGGCCGCTCAAAAGGTAAACGTCGCGTAGAAGGGAAGTACAAGGAGCTATGTTGACAAATAGTACGCAGTTATTGAAAAATGCGAGTCTGCGGCGCAGTGCTTGGGTGGAAGTGTGGATCGAAATTCGCACCGTGGTTCGCGGAGATCGAGGGACCCACTCAAAGCCGATACACGTGACTTAATACTCGAAAAGGAAAGTTCGTTCTCCCCCAAACGCGTCGCTATCTATTTTAGACTTCTCCGCCTATCTCCTGCCAAATGACGAAATCCACTCGACCGCTGTCTTAATTGGCATAGTTGCCGATCATCAAAGTAGTACATGCACGGCTGACGTGTTTTTTTCTTCCATTTCGAACGTGATGATTAAGAAGCCGGAAATGAGTGGACTAGTTCAATATTGGTGCTGCGTGCAGTCCCACCTATGACATGATGGGCGTACATATAAGCCGCATCGTTGCTGATTTTACTCTCACCGACTTCGCTACACTCGCGCCTCATGGAGTCCCATAGCACTACCACGAACCTCGATATTCCACAGAAAAATGAGAGAGAAACGCGGACGCCGTTTTCGACCCTTCAAACAGTGTCGCTGATAGCGACATGTACCATGGCCATGTGGGTAAATGTATGTCGCTCCTTGTTCCCTTTAGAAACTATAACTCACTTGTATTTGAGAGCTCAAATAACACTTCTGTTTCGATTTCATTGCCAGCTATTGGTAAAGACTTGAATATCGAAGAGACCCAATTACAGTGGCTTGTAAGTCTTTGCTTCATTACTCCGGCACGACGCTGACTCACCGTCAATCTCCCAGGTATCGGCCTATGCCCTGAGTTCTGTACGTTCATACTGGACATCAGCCATTGACGCCAACTAAGCACCTCTTTCTTCCAGGGATGTCTTTTTCCCATGTTCGGACGCCTTGCAGACCTCTATGGACGTAAATTGGTATTCATGGCCGGCTCAACGTGGCTCGCCATCTTTACCCTTGCTTGCGGCTTTGCCCAAAGTACGTCTCCGTCACCAGTATCTTGTGACCTTTACTAATCACTCACTCAAATCAGATGAAATCACTCTGGATGTGCTACGCGGTATGCAAGGAATTGGTGTGGCTGCCGCCCTACCCGCATCAGTGAGCACCCAGAACCCTTGCTTCTTAACGGCTCAACCTGACCATCGAGCGTAGATGGGCATTCTAGCACATGCTTTCCCTCCCGGAAAAATTCGGTCTATTGCCTTTTCATCATTCGCCGCTGGGGCACCCTTAGGCGCGTTCACCGGTATGGCGCTAGGCGCGGTTCTCACACAACTCTCCAAGTATGTGATCAACTTGACGATGTTGAAACGCCGTCTGACTATTTGTTTGAAAGCCCATCCTGGCGAAGTAATTTTTACCTATCAACCGGCTTGACAGTTTTGTATATGGTCATTGGATCTTGGGCTATACCTAAGGACGAACCATCCACAGAACTAGACAAACGCGTTGACTGGCTCGGCGCGTTCTTGATAACGGCTGGTCTGACTCTTATCATCTTCGTTCTCAGTGACGGGGAGGTAGCTCCGAACAAGTGGGCAACTTCCTGTAAGCTTGATATCCTCCTCACTAGGTCTCTCTATTCACATCCCATCCAGACATTATCGCACTCCTCATAGTCGGCGTCATCATCCTCAGCCTGTTCTTATTATGGCAGTGGTATCTCGAACGTGCTCAGCGCAATCCAAACGCGCCATATTCCGCACTCACCCCACCGCCCATCATGAAGCTCTCTCTGTGGGCCCGCGGAAACGGGAAATTCGCAGCCATCATGATCATTGTCATGTTCACCTTCTGCTCATTTTTGGGATGGAATTTCTGGACCCAGGTACGTCAAGGACGACCCACTCGCGGGCGATGCGCTTACCACGGCGTTCCCAGCTCTACTATCAAGATTATCAAGGCTACACTCCCGTTGGTACTATGATCCGGCTGTTCCCCATGTTCATCACCGGAATTATCTGCAACTTTATCATTGCTGTCATCATTGCTCGGGTTTCTGTTGTCTGGATCCTAGGTTTGTCGATTTTGATAGCAGCTGACGGAGAGAAATATGCTCATCCCCATCCTTTAGCGAGTGGAACGCTGATTACTGCCTGCGCAGCAATCTTCTTTGCTGAAATCGACCCCGACGCAACATACTGGGCTTATGGTTTCCCTAGCGCCATTTTCTCCGTCGTTGGGGCCGATTTTGTCTTTGCTGCCGGGTCAATATTTGTAGCGAGAATTGTTGAGCCGCATGAACAGAGTCTCTCCGGTGCTCTGTTCCAGACCATGTACCAGGTGGGTAAACTCGTTCTTGAACAAGGAATTGGACATTGATGTTGTGGAACAGATTGGGACAGCATTAGGAGTTACGGTCTCTACGATCGTTTTCAATCGCGTCGTCGCTCAGGATTCGTTGAATATGGGTATCGTAGTCGACAATGCAAACAGCAATGCTCCTCGAGAGGCACTTCTGAATGGCTACAAGGCAGCCGAGTGGACCGCATTCGCTTTTGGAGCCATTGGTTCGTCATTCATCTGCTTCCATCACAAACGTCGAATTAAATTTTCTCTATAGGTGCTCTTCTAGCTGTTCTTTTCTTTTGGAATGTTGGAATTGTCGGGGACAAGGATGCGCCGGAGGGGACCAGGCCCGTGTCCACGCCTCAAAGCACTTCTACAATGATTGTTGATCGCGACGTGGAGAAAGCGATAGATGAAATCCCCAGGATTGCGACGAGTCCTACCCCGTCGGAGAGCGCACATTAATAATTAATTTACCGTAGAAAAGCATCACACACCGCAGGACATATATGTACACTACTTGCATTTTACACATAGACATCATTCACGTTGTATCCACCAGAAACCGATGGCACTTTCGTTTCGTCCAACTTATAGACTCTTGTGATGATATTCAAAATGATTTTGACAGCGTACTTCCGCGACAAGCACGCATCACTTTACAGACCCACTCACGGGGGTACGTCTCGCTTGGCAAAGTAGCAACGTGTTCGATATTTCCTACGAGTTGTATTTGCTCCAAATCCTTTCCCTCCACGACACCCTTCTCTGCGTAGTTTTCCAAACTCGGAGCAGAAGACTCCGCAGGTCCAAACGTACCAAATACGTCTCTCTCTTCCACGTCGCCGATACCCGGTAGCGGCCACAGATTATTCGGAAATAACCACGTCACAGCACCTATGCTAAACCCTAATGGTCAGGACATGTAGTATACATGTCTTCAAAGACAATCATCAGTTACATCCGCAAATGTCATCGCGAAAGAAAACATACACCCATGTCAAACCTATGTCGTACTAACGCGGATCGAATCCGGCGTGATAAACGCGCAGAATCCGGGCGTCCTAGGGTGTCTGTTGTCAATTCTGTTGAAGGTAAACACTCAAGTAGATACGGGAGCCAGAGTTTGGGACCAAACTTCAAATTTACTGCATCTTGTACAGTAAGGGACATCGGAGCACTATATACATCTACGAACGAAAACTCACCAAGGTCGCCGCTTTGGTTCTAAGCATCGCAAGTGCAACAAATACACGGTCGGAATTTGGCCAGACCACTCCGCGATAATCATCGGGATCTGATGATATTCCCACGCCTCCCTTGTTCTTGTTCCACCAGGCGACAGTATAAAAATGCTTGCCACCCTTGCTATTGTCTCACTCCCTCACCTCCGCCTCGCCCTTCGTACTTTCCACCATGATTGCTCTTCCCCTTGACTCGATTAATCAAGTCGTTCCACCTTGGGACTCGTATCTTACCTTTTCCATCGATGTGGCGGCTACTCTAGAGGTATACTGTGGTGGGGGCGACGATACCATGTTACAGAAGCTGGATGGTCTGCAGGATAAGAAATCCGCTGGTTACTGCTTGGAGGTGTGTTCATTCAGCCTCGCTGAAGTCCCATTCACTAAAACCTTCTTAGGTCACAAATGCAAGTGAAGAGGAATAGAAGTACTGCGCTGTACATATTCGACCTGTGCAACAGGGCCTTACAAAACAGCACCCTCAAAAACCCCAGCATGCGCGGCCTAGCATGTGTCCCTGTCTTTCCGTCGACTGCTCATCCCAGGTCAAGAGAACCTCTGCAAGTCTCGAAGCCTTTACCGTGGAACAATTGCTACCATCCAACTTGCTATGATATTTGCGTACGCATACCTGCGGAGCAGCGAGATCATTCTCAATCACCATATCTGAATTGTTCCCCTGAGCTGGACAAATTCGTCGGGGAGGATATGCGTTACCGCCAACTCCTCCAGGCTGGACTAGATGATGACAGGATCCTTCGAATTCTCAACGGTCAAGAAGAAGCTCCAAAGACGGATGTTCCGGAGGACGCTTCCCAGACTTCGAGTGAGAGTCAAGCCAGCCAGATGTTTCTCGGCAAGGTGCCGGGCTGTGATAAACTGGAAGATCTCATCTTCGTGCCTGTTATACGTGTCGATCACGTCCTGTCCAACGTACCAGAGATATCTGATCCGTCGCAGCTATGCGGAGACCTAGATATTTTCCAAGAGTAAGCAAATATTTTCCATTGCTGTGATACTTCTCTTGAACTTCTTTCTGTCTTCAGGATCGTGCTGGAATATCAGCTTGCGCGCTATGGATCGGCCGCCTTCCCTCAGCCAGAGCTACGCGCAATCATGAATCTCGTACAATTTGTCAAGGGGCACAAGTTCTCTACCAAGCTATCATGACGTTATTCTGCAGGCCACACTTTCGTCTTCAAGAATATGATACCCATGTATTGCTAATCAGACCGTTCAACTCGCACACCCTCTTTGGTCGGTCCATATTTGTCGTAGTACAGCCCTTCCGATCGTCTTTGCCTCACGCTGAGAGCTGGATACAGGAAGATGCCTGCGATCGCCAACAAACACCGTGCTAATAGTAATGAGACCTCGAGAATCGTCCGGTGAGGTGAAGTTGAGTAACGTCGTAGCTATGGTTCAAATGAACACGGGCATATTAAGCTATTTCTAGAGGCGGGGCGCTTGCAAGATACTGATATTCATATTCAGAAGTATACTCACCAAGAATGTTCAGGCTCGATGCGAACAGGGACTGAGATTCTTTTGCCAGCAGGTGTGGTCCATTCCCGGACCAGCCATCGATCATCAGCACCTGGCGCAGATCTTCTATCACCTTCACCTTCACCTTTGTCAACAATTTCTTGGCCTCGTTCCTGAATCTGGCTTTCACCTTTCAGACCCGTTCTCAATGTTTCATCAAAGGTCGAGGACGGGGCCAGAGGATCGATTGAGAGTGCTCTCGTCGTGTGGGTTGGTTATTGAGTTTTCCTTCCCCCCAAGAATGCCGTCCTTTCATCTGCTTCTTCTCCTTCGTCGTCGGCCTCAATAGCCTCCTCGGCGAGAGATGCGTCTTTTTCTCAGTTTTTTCCCGTTCACAAGTTCCTTTGCACGGTAAGCAACGGCGGCCGTAACTTTCTCCCCGCTGAGACCAGTACGCTTATATTCATCTTTAACAGGAGCAACGTCCATGTTCTCGTCTTCTTCGCCTTCAGAGGCGGGTTCTGCGTAGGAACAAGGTCCATCAGGAGGGTGGTACAGCCGTGAATGAATTTACTACGCAAATGTCAAAGTAAGTCAAACTATGAATTGATGAGGATAACGACACTCGTACCTAAATTTCGGTACCGCTTCTACCAGATGAGATTGAACCAGATCTGTGACCCACTGTGGCGGTGGCTCTTGTCCTAACTGAGTTTGGAGTTTGACCTCCAGAACTCCATACCTAGTGAGCTCCTTGAAGTAGAAGCCAATATCCAAGATGCCCTCAATTCCAGTAAACAATCGCGACAGCGTGGGTCCTCCGTGGCATCTTCTTCTGCTGCTGCGGATGACGATAGAAGGCCCCATCCCGGAAGGTCTTGCGGCTCCATACAAGAACCATTATGCGTACGACCCGTCTGCCTGCCACCTCATCAAGCGCCAGGCACTTCGACCAGCATTCGGACCCGGGAAAACTTCTCGCGAGTAAAAATGATGCAATATTGCCCACAAGTAGCGTCAAACCTTCCCTCCTCTTCGAGATCGATGTGAGGACACAGGTAAAGGATGAATTCAAGCTAACGACTCTTGCTTACACTAAATAGTCGAGATAAACGGTACAGTCGCTCGCCCGGATTTTAGCAGGGAACCCTCGCAAACAGGTGAGCGTTATCGTTGTTCACCTACGTATTGATCTACATTCGTGTACATTAATAGAATCACTGCTGTATAGTAATCAAAGCTGAGGAGAAGAACAATTCTTTGTCTAATGCTCAACAACTGAAGATCCCGACTCACTATGACGCGCGACACTTGGCATTTCAACAATAGCTGGCCGGGACGCGGCTCACCAATCACGTCCCATCCTTTTCACCTCGGAAGTTCGAGAACATTGCGAGAACAGGTCGGCCCGTCACGGACGAACGGTCCGACTCATTATTAATTTCAAATCTTTTGTTCAAAGATTTCCCGCATTGCGCAACCACCACTCATGTTAGAGCTCGTGCCAGCAGTGCAGCGTTTGTTTACCCTGTCTACGTAACTTATGATCAAGTTACTCTCTTGACTACCTAACCGCCGATTTTTTCTCGAGCCTATGTGTCGGGAAGCCGAGAAGGACACCAGCTTTGCTTTACGACAATTACTCTGACTCGGAAGGCATCCGGAAATCGGAACTTAAAGCAGCAGAAGAGGGTATATCTCAGCAGAACTCGATAAAGAACGAACGTCCTTCGTTACCGTCAGGAGTGATGAGTTATTCTGCGAGTTTTCTCATCTATTCAGGTGTCATGCCCCTCCTGAAGATGTAAGGAGTTGTTACATTGCATACGCTCCTGGCTGATAATTCTTCACAGGTTTCTCACCATCTTCTTTGGGTTTTGGCTGACGCGGAAAGGTTTCTTTACGGCGGCTGCATCTAGAGGAGCATCCCAGGTATGTCATTGCTATGCATTTTACCGCTCCTTCGTCTCAATTTCAAGAACAGGTAACAATGCATGTCGCGCTACCCGGTCTGCTCTTTTCAAATATTGTTCCTGCCTTCAATCCGCAAAACGTGTCGGCCATGGGTCCTCTTTTTTTGGTCGCCTTCGTGAGTCGAGCCCTTTACGGTTTCATTCGCTCACGTCGAGCCTTTTCGTCAGGTCTACATGGCCTTGGGCCTCTTTTTTGGCGCGCTTATACGTGAATTCTGCTATGTTCCGCGGAACTTTTGGGCAGGTATCTTGATGGCAACGGCTCTGAGTAACTGGGGCAACTTGCGTACGTCCGCCGAGTATCTTTCTAGTACCATTCATTAAATTGAGGTCTTCCAGCCACGGCTGTAGTGCTCACAGTCACAGAACAGAAGCCATTCAATCCTGATACTGACCCACGGCGTATGGCTTTTACCATCTTTGTTGGCATAGGCTCTGATTTTCTGTACCTAGTCGGCGTGTCATATGTTTCCATCTTTATTCTCGCGTGCAACATCGTTATGTGGATTGGTGGCGCGGCTAACACGCTTGCATGGGACTACGCTCCAGGTGTACCTCGAGGCGACGAGGCCAATGTCCATGTCGGTTGGCGCGAAAAGCCCATAGCCGCTTTCTTCCTGCGTTTGCGACCAAAGCTCCTCGCCCAGCCGAAGAATCCTGATTGCGAGATTGCCGACGATGAGAAGGACTTGGGTAAGGAGAAGGGTCAATCAGTCGTCATGGGGAAGCAGCCTGAAAGCGACCTCGGAGAGGTGGAGACCGACTCGGAGATACAGCTTGCGCGTAGGGCATCGATCTTATCCGCCAATTCCCCTCGACCTAGGCGACCTTCTGCTGGTGTTAGTATTCGTCCGCGCGCAGGCTCATTACTTGCAGCGCCGAACGCGTCCCAGTCTTTTATAAAAGACTCGCTTCCAGACGCAGCTGTACAGCGTCTGAAGAGCCCATCAGTTAAGGATCGACAGGAGCCTGAGTTACCGGAGGTGGTGGAAGAGAGGCCCGGTCGTTTTGCGTCACTCTTTCCACCCATCCAGCGAAGCACATTCAAACCACTGTCGAGTCTGTTCACGCCCATCACAATAAGCATGTATATCTCCATTCCAATCTCGCTCGTCCCGCAACTCAAGGCACTATTCGTGGAAGTCGACGGTGGTCCATACTATCACGGTCCTGATGGGAACCCACCGTTGACGTTCATTATCAACACAGGCAAGTTCTATCATCGTCTTCTTCCTGTTCTAACGGCTGCATTCGTGTACAGCCGAGTTTGTCGGGAACATCAATGTTCCAATGGCTCTGATTCTATTGGGTGCCTCGTTTGCGCGCATGAAGATCCCGCGTCCATTCAGGAAAATGCCGTTACCTGCAATGTTTTGGGTGTTGTTCTGCAAACTGGCTTTGCTCCCAGTGATTGGTATACTTCTAACACAAGCGTTGACACACTACAGTGTTATACCCAAAGACGCGCTTGTCGAGGTAGGCTGTACTCTTTCTTTTGTTGCGTCCATTGTTGATATTCTATATGCAGCGTTTTGTTGCTATACTTTTGAGCGGAACACCGTCAGCTGTGAAGTAAGTATATTTTTATAGAGCGTTGAGAAGTCATGTTGAGGATCCTGTCACGATAGTCAATTGATTATAACACAACTATATGCGAAGGATCATGACCTAGATACACTATCCGTGAGCCTTCCGATTTCCTTTCGTCTCTTTCGCTCATATGGTTAATTACAGGCGTTCCTACTGCTACAATGTGAGTTTCTGTCATTCTCAAGCTACCGTTGTCGTGATGGAATGTACGGCCGCAGATATCTTCATGTTCATCTCAACCGCGTGAGTTATATTCGAAACTTTCAACTGAATTAGTTTGATTTGATGCTGTTTGTAGAGCCATAACTGCAATAGCACTTTCGCTCCTATAGATTCTCGAAGAGACTGTGCTGGTTTGCTCAGGACCTACCCAACTGGACACATAGACAGACAATGTTATTTTCGGTAGCGTATACAGCGTTTTTCGTGCTTCCTCTCCGCAGACTCACACCGGAAGATTAAACAAGAACTGATTTAAAGCTACACAGGTGATATCTTATACTCTTGCGGAATAGATTCTTAGGACGAAATGGTTCGACGGTCACGACCTGTGCCAGTGATAAATTAACACACAAGGTCCCTAGGACTTATTGCTATATAAGTCTGCGAGATTATCTCCACAGTCTTCTTTGGGAGCCCGGAGGCTTATTGCTGTGCTTTCAGGTACCGCCATGATGAAGCAGTAAGGGTGTATGCTCCACTGGATTGAGCCAAGGATGTGTCCGGTACGTAAACAGGAGCATTTCCGAGTAACAAAGTTTCTGTTCCCGGTGGCTATTCGTTTATCGATCAGTTCAATCCAGTATAACAATGGACGTGTCAGCGTAAGGAGGAGTTTGAGAAGATCAATACGCGACAAAGAAACTTGCCGGTCCTTTCGTGAACAGCCCCTTGGGGAAGATGTTGACGGCTTCCATGGTCAAGATAGAGGCAGTTTCGATAATGATCCCGTAATTTTTCCAATACGGGACTGAATGTTCGAGAGTAGTATGCTAATTAGCCCTGTTAGTAGTAGGTAGGTCCCAAATTGCCAGCGCTATCTATAAACCAGCCTGTCCCCTAGTTGTTCAAGTGCTGGAGGTCAAAGTGCGTACCCTTGATTCATGAATCACGCGTCCCGAAGGTTACGGCTCTAGCACCGCCTTTACTCACTGCCCCCGTAATACCTGGTACCATAGAACACATATTGCACACCGGCAACAGGGGAGTATAGGAAATGCGATAAAATATCCCACGATGTCACCGGGAAGGATACCTTTTCCCAAGGTTAATCCTGTTAAAGTAAGAACTACAATCGAGCAAATTTCATACAAGTCAACGTGCATCCCCTTGTCCCTCGTTGACATCCCTCTTTCCAGGGACACCCGGGCCCGTTTATCAGGTATGTGCATGCTTCACATCATAGTTTTATTTGGTGCTTATCGATTCAGACTCAACGACTTCAGTTTCTGACTAAGGAAGGGAAGACACCAGGAACTCTTACGCATAAAACCGATACGCAACCAAATCTATATGTGCGGTATGTAAGTAGTCCATGTTACAGTATAAAAAGCTGAGTCTGGCAGAGAACGTAGCTGCATAAAAGCAAGTACGATCAAGAAGATCCGCGCTACAATGTACGTGACTGCACCAACAGCCGAGATAAAGGACAAAGCGTATGCCCAAAAGGTCTCCTGTGCACTAGAGTCTGATTTTGAACCTAGAAGCAGTCGTAGCACATTCCACTGCCATTTCGGATGTTCCCAATTCTGCATCAGAGCATAAACAGCGATTGTACTTGCTGTGGGGAGTCCGACTAAGGCCGCTAAACATGAAAACCGCCATAGCACCATTTCGGCATGCGATGGAAAGTAGAATGACCAGGCGATACAATGCAATGCCCCGAATAACGATCCGACACTGACTGTGATTACGAAGCGCTGCGACGCGTTGTCTGTGGCTGAGGAAAACCGAAAGGCTCCGCTGTCAATGTTCGTATGTCCTCCTTCGTCTGTAGGCTCTCCTGAGACGACAGCTGCGATTCCCCCTAAAAACCAATGCAAGCCGTCGATGACCGTTCTCACCGAGATACGCCTGGATTTGGCTGCTGGAGGTGCATGTCCCTCCGGATGCGTCGCTTGCGGATTCTGCATATATTCCCTCTCGTCCGGCCTGTCCAAGGATATATGGTACATCACATTGAGCGGCTTATGCCACCACAAGCAGTATGTGATGATGCTGAGCCCGGAGAACGCGAGCGCTGTCATTTCAATGAGCGTAATGGGAAGATCCTGAGCTGCTCGAGCAATGCATTGCGCGATGAACCAGGATATCTGTAGGATGGAGACCGTTTTCGACAGCGCGTCGCCTTTGCTTTTGTCTTTTATCTCCTCTGAACTGATCGTTGCTATGTCTACCCCGTGGACCGTTTCGAGATCAACGAGTTTCTTCTGTTGGGTGTAATAGAACCCACCCATACTGACGAAAAACCCGTGGGCCATTGTCAGATTCGCTCTCTTCCGACATGGCGAAGTAACTTCCGGGTCCCCCCTCCATCTGCGGAGCACCGATAAGATGGGCATATGCTTTCCTGTAAGTCTCCCATGTAAATTTGAAGCCGAATTCCTGATAACGGGAAATACCCACCGTGGCACACCTTCCACGCGACTATGAATTGCTCCGCAGCCCATGCGACAATGACTTCTGGCGCCAAAATTGCAATGACCATAATTTTCATACGTTCAATGGCGAAAGGTATTGTTCTGTTCGTGATGATACGGCCAGGAACGTTGGGATGTACGGCAAGCCAAGTGCAAGCAAAGACCGTCGCGAGGCAACTCCATACGATATTTGACAGGGTCCGCCGGTCATCGATGCACACAATGATGCCTTCTTCAACCCCGGGAGCTACCTCTTCTGCAAACGCACGAGAGGGGGTGAAGAGAATGAGAATCAACGTCAAGGTTTGATACACGTTGACGATTTGAAGGACCTTCGCAAGCATTAGAACGCCCTGTAGAATTTTAAATCGTATTGAAGATGCACCGCTGTCTGTGAACAGAAAGAACCGAGCCCAAGGATGCGGTTTTGCAACGATAATTTACTGAAATATGTGTTAGAATACTGAACAGTGAATAAATTACGCCAAAATTCGCACGGAATGTCTTTGTAGAGTGTCCTTTCCAAAGATTGCGCGTTAGAAGGTCCTTTATTGATAACCGATCGAATGGAATGAGTCGTTTTAACAGAAGGACACGCTTGGAAACGAATGATCGATGAATCCGAGGAAAGGAAGTTATCGTACAGTCGACCAGAGATGGGCGCTGGTTTAAACGAGATCCTAGTGTCTTACTGGATCCGGATACAAAGAACACGTTTGAGACTATGCTTTATTCTGGGGTACCTGAGGCTAACAGACAGCAGTTTCTGAACAGCATCACGGGGAAACACATGAAGAAGCAAAATTAGAACGTCGATTGAGTTCAAAGACTTTATCTCGGTGTTGGTGACTCGTCCTTCCACACCTTCAAAGTAGGTTTCAGGTTTTGTTGCAAAGCCGCTCCTGTGACGCCGAGAGGAGCGTCCTACGACTCTGTCCACCTGAAAGCAAGGGTTCTTTGCATGCATAGAGCCAGGCTATTTTTGACTCCAGGATACCGATAGCCCGGCGAGTGAACAGCAGTTGAAGCATTTGACAAGTAGAATGTAAAAGTTACAGCAGTTTGCTTTCGAATAGGCACAGCTTCCGACCTCTCCTGGCAGACCGGGCATTCAACAAAGTGAAGCCAAACGAAGATGCTTCTTTCCCTCCAATTGTCAGCGGCATCCACACCCCTTCTCCGTAGCATACACATCCGGAGCCCTTACCAGCACGGAAGCGGTGGCAAGACGTCAAGACCTAGTATGCTCGAGGGATGGTACGTCAATCATATGGCAGCTCTACAGCTGAATCCGTCGAATTGCCAGTATGCGAGAACCAGTTTGCAACGCTTCACAGAGGTGGGAAGGCCCTCGGTACCTGTTTCAGCAGGAGACATACCGCTATCTATTAGCTCAGAATCGAGAGGGCGCTTGTATTTCGAAGACCTGCTAGACATGGTGGTAGGAAAGAAAGAGGTAGGATGACATCATGGTATCGAATTTGGCAGTTATTTCTCACGGATATTGCCCTTTGTTTCTCTGTGCCTGGTAAGTATGATTTGGTCGCCAGCATTCACCTTGACCCTCATCACTCTCCAGTAGCATTCTCTCGTCCGCTGGCATGGACTGGAGTCTCCAAGTCGTCCCACCATACAGCTGTTCTTTTGCTTTTTCTATTGATGTCGTTCCTCACCAAGCTTTACTGTTGGAAGCCTCATCATGCATAGCCAGCTATGTGTTCTTATTTCACCGGAAGCGGCCTATCCCAAGTCAAGGGAATCTCTAGAGCTGTAAAAGCCGTTGCCCTCGAATAACTGCTACCACTTTACCGGCTACGACCTCTGTGCCCGTATCCTATTGAAATGGCATGCCTATTATCAGTCGCTGCGTGTGAGGGCGCGCTTCTTTCCCGGGTTCGTCAAACCTTTGGCGGATGATGCACGCTACTACCGACGCCTTTGGCCTGGACTAGATGAGGACCAGGCTCTTCACATTCTCGGCGGTCAAGGAGCTGCTCCCAATTCGGACGATGCATACAGGCTGGTCCTTTACGGGGATTCACCGGCACCGATTGAGGATAAACCGTGATAACTTTTGGCGGCAGCTAAAACTTCTACAGAAGAGCTGGAGTCTGGACTTTAATCTTCTAGACTGGCATGATTTTGACTCGCCATCTCCTCAAGTGCAGGAGTCTAGACAGAAACTTGAGGTGAGTATATTGACGTTTAAGATTGGAGACTCTGTTGATTTTTGTTTAATGAAAGCGGAGACACAAGTCACTCTTCAGACGTGCGATCTTGATTCTCTTCAAGCTCAGTCACCCAAGCTCTCTAGCCCTGAGTTGTAATCGGTGATGGGACACCTACGCGAATCTCACCACCTGTAGACATCATTCTATACCGCTAATCCCGATGTACAAGTCAAACCCTCTCTCATATGAATATCGTGGATTACGACATGTGCAGTATAGTCATCAAGACTACAGATGTTGAATACAAGGTTGCGTAACGATACAATCATGGCTACTATACACTAATCCGATACAGTTCATTGACCTCCATTTAGTACACTGACTTTTTCGCCTAGGTTAGCTGGTATATGGACAACACGAAAATTTTTGACTTACGAAAGGTGCCGTTAATATACCTCACAAAGTTTCGAGGGCAGAGGCGGGAAGTCCCTAGGCATAAGGTTGGGATATGTACTGGCGGCGTCTTCGAGGATAGGGTGCAACGTCGGAGTACTTCCACAAAAGGAACTTTGCGCATAGAACGACTGGAAGCTGTTGACGGACAAGGCAGACGCGATGGAATAGCAGGTATGTAGTGAATCTTTGTCGGAAATTTTCTTCTTAGGTTTCCAATTCTGTTCCATTTAGTGTGATACCCGGGATTCAAAATGACTTGGACTCACAACAAGCTCATCGAACATCTCTTGCTTCAAGTTTTTGTTCTGATTTGTGTCGTTGTCCCATGAAAATTGCTGAGTGGCACAGTGTTGGACCAGTCGCTTATATTCGGCGCTAGGAAGCCAGCGGGCTTGGCCATCATGCAAAGATATGTACGGCTTCATAGGCCGTTCTGTGTATATCACGAAAGTGATTGCCCATTGCCGAGGATGACGCCAAGCTGGATTGATCTTGAGCGCACTTGTTCCTGAGTCGAAGAGAATCCATTGGTTGGGTTCGACAGGGACAACAAATCGTTGGAGAAGTCCACCAAAACTTTCATACTGGCCCTTGGATGAACCGAACGTGGCCATGAGACAGACAAAATGGCCCTTCTTGTATTTAGAAGCTTCAAGGTGATCCGGGACATCCATAATGATGCACGGTCTTTCTTTTCCAGAGGAGACGGGCATGATTCGGTTGTATCCGGTGGTCTTGAGCGTGCGTCCATTTCGGGGGGTGAAGTTACCGCACGCTCCTGTCAAAGCTACAGACAATGGTGTAAGTGCAGATTCTTCGATAAGGCAGATCTGGCCAGGTTTGTAGACTGGGGACCCATTCCGTTGCCGAATCGATGGCCTAAGTGACGGAGGCTTTGTGACAATACTACGCGGCCTAGTGAGTTTGGAGGGATCGTAATCCTCAGAGAGTACAGAGTAGCGGGAGAACATTGAAAGGGAATGAGGGTTTTACAGGTGGCTCCAGGCCTACTAGCTGTGAGTGAATGTAAGGTGATGCTCGAGTGACGATCAGAGAAGGCAGAAAAAGGTGGCAAATCCATTAATGATTGCCCCCATTTTATACAGCGCGCGGGGTTGTTATGGTCCCTTTATCCTAATCAAGGAAGACATTCTCTTTGTTCCTGCATAATGAAAGAGGGTCAAGGGGGAGGCGCTCAAGCAGTGCAAGGACCAAATTAGACCAAGAGAAACAATAATGGCAGATCGTGATCATCGATCGGCTGTTTCTCACGCCTTTGTCCTTCTTGTTCTTTGGTTGCCACTCTGGTCGGGTATAAATATGCTCGATTTAGGCCATGGCTTGTTATCGCTCCCACCTCCCTCGCCTTGCTGCCCTACGCCATGACTGCTCACCTGCCCGACACGAAGTTCTCATTGGCTCCACCTTTGTATACTTATATCACTCTTTCTATCGACGTAGCTGCAACACTGAAGCTATACTGTGGCGGGGGCGATGAAGCCATGTTACAAAAGCTGGATGGTCTGCAGGATCACAAATATGCTGGTTACTGCTTAGATGTGCGTCGTTCCGTGGCTTCTACAAGTTTCTCCCACTGAAAGACTCGTAGATCGTAGAACCAGATGAAGAGGAAGCGGTATACACTGTGATCAGTGTTAGACCAGTCCAACAGGGCCTCACGAAGCCTCATCCTCGGAAACCCCAGCATGCGCGCGCAACTATGTGCATTCCTGTCTTGCCCACTACGGCCCATCCTAGATCAAGGAAACCTTTCAAGGTATCAAATGGGCCACTACCATGGGAAAACTGCTATCATCCAACCTGCTACGACATTTTCATACGTGTACCAACGAAACGACAGGACTATTTTCAGTCACCATCTGCTGGTGGGAACCTCACCCCTGAGCTGATGAAAGCCTTCAGGGAGGATAAACTCTACCGTGAACTCCTTCGGACTGGACTAGACGACGATAGAATCTTGCGAATTCTCGACGGTCAAGAAGAAGTCCCAGACACGGATGTTCCAGACAACGTCTCGCAGGCCTCGACTGATAGTCAAGCCAGCCAGATGTTCCTCGCCACGGTGCCAGGTTGCGATAAACCTGAAGAGGATAGCATCTTCTTGCCCGTTATGCGTATCGACCTTGTCCTGTCCAACGTACCAGAGATATCTGATCCGTCACAGCTGTGCGGAGATCTAGATCTTTTCCAAGAGTAAGTTGACATCTTTCAGGGCTACGATTCCTCTCCTGAATTATTCTGTTATTTTTAGAATCGTGCAGGAGTATCAGCTGGCATGCTACGGATCAGCAGTTTTCCCCCAGTCCGAGCCGGAGATGGACATTACTCCTTTCCCCGACGATTACTATTCAGTGTATAGTTCAGAGTCGGCAGCATCTGGGACTTCCACAGAAGACCTGAGCTCTGATTCTCCGGACTCGCATGCACTCGAGTTATCGCTAGCCGACGAATTTGATGATGCATCGAATCCACCAGCTCCAGTGCTTCCGCGGAAAGGTACGTGTTGGTGCAGTTCCGGTAGAACCTTACCTTATTTTTGCTTTATAGGTAAATGGAGAGTCAAGTCGGTCTTCCGGCGAGCAATCAAGAATTTTGTTCAGTTTCTCAAGGGACATAAGTTCTCTGCCAAGTTATGATCATTTTGTCTACAGGATAGGCTAGAAATCATCCCACTTTCTTTTTCAAGCATATAATACACATGTTTTGCTAATCATAAATTGTACAACTCGCACACACTCCTTGATGGATCACACCACTTTCGTTTTCAAGCGTATAATACACATGTGCTGCTAATTATATTGTACAACTCGTACACCGTCTTTGACGGAGAAACAGAATGTCCGTTGACGCCCCTTCACCGAACCGTTCTCAGTGCCTTAGGTAGTCCCGCATCTTATTTTCATACCACCATGTCCATTGACAACCCATCGACGAAACGCCATCGTTGCTGTCCAAATTGAGCTCCAAGGGTATATTGCAACTTCTAGAGGAAATGCAGTGGACCAAAAGGCATCCCTAAAGTGACAAAACAGTTAATGCGGTTGCAAAGGTCCAGAACTGACATGTAGTCTTCCTCGGCGCAGGAATTGCCCAAGGCTACCAATAAAGCAGTGATAACAAGGCATTTGAAAGACCACCCGGAACACATCTGGGAATTGTGCCTGGCTCTCAACGAGGATCAATGGAACTAGTACAAGCACAAGGTCAGATGGAATATTAACCATACGGTATACTGATGGTACGTGATGTCCATATTATAGCTGAAAATCCTCATCGAGCCTACACGTCTTACAAGGTTACAGCGAAAAACTACTTTTGGTCCTCTATCCACGAAAATCGTGGTCTTTTCGGGTCTTTATCCCTTGTTTGTTGTCCCTTTGTTACCGCCCTGACGACAATATAAATATGCTCGATTCCAGTCATTATCGTCTCCCCCCCACTCTCCGACATGTCAGCTCCCTACACCAACACGAGGTATCAAGTGGCTCCGCCTTTCCACCACTATTTCACCTTTTCTATCGACGTAGCGGCTACTCTAGAGTTGTATTGCGATGGAGGTGACACAGCCATGTTGCAAAAGCTGGATGGTGTGCAGGATCGACAATATGCTGGTTACGGCTTTTTCGTGCGTCACATTGCGGCTTGCCTGATTCTGGACAACTGAGAAGCACCTAGAATCAAACCAGTCGGGATGAAGAGATGCCCAGATTTCAAGTTATCGACATCCGACCAGTGCAACAAGGTCTTACGAAGCCTCATCCTTGGAAACCCCAGTATTCAAGGCCTACTATGTGTGCTCCCATCTTACCGACAACACTCCACCCTAAGTCCAGGGAACCTTTGGATTTGTCGAGGGGCCCACTGCCATGGGACAACTGCTACCATCCTACCTGCTATGATCTTTCTGCCCGTGTACCTTCGGAATGGTGAGACTATCTTGACTCGCCTCGTGCGGCTTTTTGCCCTTCATTCTGCAAAGCCCTTGACGAGGATACGCGTTACGTCGAACTTCGTCGGGCCGGACTAGACGATGATAGAATCCGCCGAATTCTTGACGGTCAAGAAGACGCCCCCGACACAGACGACACTTCGGAGACTGATAGTCAAATCTGCAAAACCTTTTTGGCCAAGATACCAGGAACTGATAAGCCTGAAGAAGATTGCATCTTTGTGCCCGTTATGCGTATCGACCACATCCTGTCGAACGTTCCGGAGATATCTGATCCATCGCAGCTACATGGAGACGTGGACCTGTTCCAAGAGTAAGTCAATGTCTTCACCTGCTGCAGATCCTTTCTGAACTCTTCTTTTATAAGAATCGTACAGGAGTATCAGCTTGCGCGCTACGGATCGGTCCTTCTCTACCCGCCAGAGGGACCGGAGATTGATGACACATCTCTTCCTGATAACTTTTCGATGTCCTACAGTGTCGCGTCGACGGAATCTTTCTCAAGTTTGCCGGAAGCCCCAAGTTCTTTGCCAGACTTGCATGAACTGGACTCGATATCAGAGGATTCTCCTCAGGTTGCTGTGCCTATTCGGAAAGGTGAGTAACTCCACACGTGTTCAAGGACTACTGCTGAAATTCGCTTTCAGGAAAATGGAGACTCAAGTCGCTCTTCAGGCGAGCGGTTACGAATTTCGTTGAGTTAGTGAGGTGGTGGAAGTTGTCTAACAAGTTGTGATTTAGTCTGCAGGCTAGACAGAAAATCTTCTCACCGTTGTACCATATACATTACTTGTGTATCACTAATTCCGTTGACACTGTACAACTTGCACTCTCTTTGATATGATATTGTGGTCTCTAGTTACACTACATCGTGGAGGGAGAAAGGAAAGTTCACCAAATTCAAGTCAGAACTAGGACCGGGCCGATCTCGGAGATGACGAGTTTGGACGAGTCGCTCCCTTCAAGGGGGTAGTAAAAGTTAAGAAAATCATATCGGGTCGATATTATTTTTAAGCGCTCGCCTGGCCGACCGACCGATCGCGTGGGAATAACATACCCATAAAGGATAGGTCATGTGTCTGGATGACGCACAAGATTCCCGGCCCGTTGTCTTCCGTTGTACTTCGGTGTCTTGCCGTGTCCATACAGGCTATAATACTAATGGTGAGTCCACTTCCCTACTGTGCATGCATGGTACTTCTGGTTTAATACTAATTTTTCCAGGCTAACACACCTCATAGGATACTAAGTCCAAGCAAGATAAGGAACTGAATTCTACTTATTCAGTTGAAAATTCACATTTCTTTGCTTTGGAATGCCTCTCTCTGGCTCTGAAGGTATTCTGAGTCATTTATGCATGTAATCTGGCCTTTGTAACTGAGTATGAGGTACTCAGATCTTAATTTACTTGGACCAGCAAAATTATTTTTAGTGACCTTTTCGACTGACCGACTGACCAACCGGATGTGCCGGGCTGACGGCCCGCAACCCCCTTGGCTCCCTTTGTCTCTTTACTCACCAAACGACGGCTACGTCGAAACAAGTATATCATCGTATTTGCCTTCCGTGCTCACTTCCACTTTGTATTCTAGCCCCGATTTCCGCCCTGCCACGACGATGCTGCTGCCGTTCTATGACCAACACACCCCTCCCGAGCATCCTTATTTGCGGGCCTCCTCAGCGTACTCGGCCTTGGTACAGCTCTATGCGAGATCAGACCAACTGGACACGACATACACACGATTCCGGCGTTTCGGAAACGTATCCCCCATGTGCGTCAGTGGATGCGATGCACTGGAAACTGTCCATCACGTCTTCGTGTCGTGTTCTGCGTATCACACTTTCCGCCAACATGCCACACAATCCCTGATTACGGAGACGTCCCGTATTTTGGACTCTGCAGATGTACCGCTGCTCGTTTGCAGGTCCTTTCTTCAGGTCATCCAACGTCTCTTTGAAGATGGCCCCAGTTGGCCCCAATCATTGTCTCGCTTCTACCTCGGTCTAATACCACCTTTGCCCGCACTTACAGGTTTGACGGGAGCGAAAACAAGTCGTCTGCTGGTGCGCATCGCCCACACCTGGCACACATCATGCATTCGTCTGGCTGGCAGAATTTGGGCAGAATATAGGCGAAGGGTACGTCCGGCTCCATCGAAAAAGAAAAACAACGCCGTAGCCATCGAACTACCATCCTTTTTGTCTCCTATCTTATTGTCTTGACCGTCACCCTTGATACGTGTACTATTACTTACAAAGAGCTACCGAGGTAGATTAGTTTGCACTTATTTACCTGAGCTGTAATCAGCAGAGGTGGCCAATAAATCCAGTTTGCCTCTTGTTCCTTTGTCCTTTATTGTCACCCAGGAAACGGTTTAAATATGTTCGATTCTTTCTTGGCCATTCCTTGTTTTCTCTCTATTCGTCAGACTCTCCGCCATGGTTGCTCCCCCAGTCGACACGAACTTATCACTGACTCCACCTTTTTACTCTTATATCACTTTTTATATTGACGTAGCTGCAACACTGAAGCTATACTGTGGCGGGGGCGACGCAGTTATGTTGCAAAAGCTGGATGGTCTGCAGGATCGCAAATATGCTGGTTACTGCTTAGATGTGCGTCGTTCCGTGGCTTCCTCGAGTTTCTCCCACTGAAAGACTTGTAGATCGTAGAGCCAGACGAAGAGGAATCTGTATACACGTTTTCAGTGTCAGACCGGTGCAACAGGGTCTCACGAAGCCTCATCCTCGGAAACCCCAGCATGCACGCCCTACCATGTGCATTCCTGTCTTGCCCACTACGGCCCATCCTAGATCAAGGAAGCCTCTCAAAGTGTCGAAGGGGCCACTACCATGGGAAAAATGCTATCATCCGACCTGCTACGACGTTTGGATGCGTATACCAGCGGAACCGCAGTACTATTTTCAGTCATCATCTGCTGCTGGGAACCTGTCCCTCCAGCTGATGGAAGCCTTCGACGAGGATAAGCTCCACAGTAAACTCCTTCGGACTGGACTAGACGACGATAGAATCCTGCGAATTCTCGACGGTCAAGAAGGAGCCCCAGAGACGGATGTTTCGGACGACGCTTCGCAAACCTCGACGGATAGTGAAGCCAGCCAGATGTTCCTCGCCAAGGTACCAGGTTGCGATAAACTTGAAGAAGATCGTATCTTTGTGCCCGTTATGCGTTTCGACCACGTTCTCACAAACGTCCCAGAGATATCTGATCCGTCGCAGCTCTGCGGAGACATGGATCTTTTCCAAGAGTAAGTAAACATCTTCCAGGACTGCGATTCTTCTCCTAAATTATTCTTTTGTTTTTAGAATTGTGCAGGAGTATCAACTGGCGCACTACGGATCCGCAGTTTTCCCCCAGCCCGAGCCGGAGATGGACATTACTCCTTTCCCTGACGATTACTATTCAGTGTATAGTTCAGAGTCGGCGGCATCGACTGAAGACCTGAACTCTGATTCTCCGGACTCGCATGCACTTGATATATCGCTAGCCGACGAACCTGATGTTTCATCGAATCCACCAGTTCCAGCGCCTCCGCGGAAAGGTGCGTGTGTATATAGTTCCAGTAGCGCCTTACTTTATTTTTGCTCTATAGGCAAATGGAGAGTTAAATCGCTCTTCCGATGCGCAATCAAGAATCTCGTACAGTTTCTCAAGGGACATAAGTTCTCTGTTAAGTTATGACTCGGATCATTTCGTCTACAGGATAGACTCATATCGCTCCACTTTCGTTTTCAAAGAATTGTATGCTATACATATTGTATCACTACTGATATTGTACTCGTACTCTCTTTGAACAATCTTTTCTTTTCCGATTTATTTAAATAATATTGCTCTGTAAAGGCCTCGGTTCCTTAGGTAATCCCGCACTTTATCATTGTACCACCATGTCCGCCAACAATACACCGTCGAAACGCCGTCGTCCACCTGAGTCCAAAGGGAGCATTTCAGCTACCGACAGAGACGTTATTGGCCCAAAAACGCCCGTGAAGCGTCGAAAGACAGGTACCGAGGAAGGTTCGCCTGGATTCAGGTCGCCTTCCTCGGAGAAAGGTTCACCCAAGGTCACCAAGAAGGCTTTAGCTGAAGCAGAGAAAGCTAGAAAGGACCGGCGGAAACAGTCCTGGGAAGCGTGGCTAGCTCGCGGTGAGAACCAGTGGAAGCCTGAGCAAGATTCTAACTACAAGCAGAAGATTGGGTGCAAGGTCGTGCAGTATTGATGGTGTGTGATTTTGGTATATTCTTAGCCCCTCATCAAACTTATACAGCCTTCAGCGAAAAATCACTCTCGGTTTTCTGACGAAGAGATGGGAACGTTACCCTATGTTACATTTGAGAATCAGAACAACGCGATGCGCCCAGGAAAGTCGTACAATAAACTGGATTTACTGAGGCTTGCATATCGTAAAGAGGCCGTGCTCAATGGCGTTGAAGGTGCGCTTGATGGGGTGCCTAAGGACGACATGTTGAAGGAGGGACAATGCATGTTCGACGCAAGGTCCGTTTGATCTTACGCTTTTACTGGGATCTGAATCTTGAGGTTTTTCTGTGTTTGTAGGATGGATAATCTTGACAGCAAGTACAAGAAGAGTCACGACGGTAAATCGAGACCTGTGCTCAGGACGTTTTCCATCGTCTAACGGAGGACATATGATACCTCTAAACCAATACGGCCATTTGGCGCATGGTCAGTGCTGTTTGTTTGCATTGTTGTTTTTTGTTCTAATTTGACAAGGTGGGAGCGTGTATGGGAAGATGGTAGAATCATAGGCTGGTGGTTGGTTTATCACTTCGACCCGGAAGCCGAGTGCGGTGGGAGTGACGGCGGAGATTCTTATTATCGCAGCCTTCGTGAGAGGTTTTGGCCTGTTGAGAAGGGATGTCCTGACTGGTAACGATCTACTTTGGACTGGCAAAAATTCGACGATGACTTTGGTTGATCTGCAATTACAGATTCGGGCTAAGGCTATGAGAATAATAATAATAATACATAACAAAAATTTAGGAGAAACTCCGCTTGAGGGAAAGGTAAAGTCGTCGCGTGCAGAGTAAAGTTGGACTTAGCAGTTTTAAATTGGAGCATCTGTGGCCTTGCACTCGGAAGAGCAATTCGATGATCGACTGACGCATGTGGGGTGGCGGACGGTCTTGCGGTAGTTTTTCCAGTGATGGGCAAGAAAAGTTTCGTACTTTTATGCAAGAAATCCTCGTGCGGTGCATACCGTAGAGGTGTTGACTTGTCAAATTCAAAGACGATTTGTTTTCTGCTTCTAAAAATGCCCAATCGCACGATGAAGACGCGAGGCTGCTAAGCGATGAACCTAAGGCCGCACGGTAAAAGTTCCAGCGTGTAAAGAGCCTGCCGCAGTCAACAGGCTATCCTGATGTCCCTGTAAGTTGCGAACCTAGCAACAGAGAATATGAACATGCGCATGAAACACTACGTTACCCTACTACAAAACCCGGAGGTCTGCTAGGCGAACATTAACTGATTTATATTGGTAGTAGTGAGGTTGGGATCGGTGTTGAAACAAGTGCGACGTAGACTTTGAAATTTCAATCCAGATACAAGATTCCGATGGAATCGTCGTAGATGCGAGACGTGCCTGGGTAGAGCCCCATTACAAGTGGATCTGAATCTCCAATCGTATCCACTGAGATTTTGCTGGACCGGCAGAATTCCGATCTGGTTGCTTTGGAGAAGCTCTCTCATCTAGATAATGTGAGAATTTCAAGTTGGCGACGTAACATGAAAATGTGTGAAAGATTCCGACCAGCGCACATCATTATGTTGGGGAATGATGTCGGCTCCGTCATGGGAGGAGATCGAGCGTGGGTAGCGGAATGAGAGAAAAGGAAACACAAGGTGATAAACGAAGTCATGTGTTCTGAGTGAATGCGTGGGTGTCGCTGTTAAATCCGATATTGAAGGCTAGCGATGGCGATGATAAGTATTGACAAGCTCGCCATAGGTTTGTATTTGCGTAATAGAAATCACCGGTCAACGACGGCAACATTCGACTGATGGAAAAGAGAGAGCCTAGTAAAATATCGGTCCTTGGGTTCCCAGGAATTATTGAGATACCATGCAACTGGAGACGGCTGAAAGAAGGTTGATAAGTCATGCTGCTCGTCACATTTTCATAACCTGGGATAATTCTAAGCTCAAGCGAAGGAACTGTATCAATGGTCGATTTGCCTGGTCGCCGTTGTTTGAAAATCAAAACTTGTGTACTCGGTGCGAGGCAATGTCCTAAGTCTATCATGCTGCAGTCGCTTCGTGCAGGGGGGCACCCATATGATGATACCAACCGTCGGCGCCACGCCGGTTCAGTAAGAAAACCACACCACAAGGATAAAGCCCCGTCCCCACAGGCACAGCAAATCCTTCGAGAACTTTCGCAAAGTTTCGCCACCAGATGATCGAAGCGACTTTCGGGGGCTTTCAAGTAGTGGCGATGACGTTGAGGGCTTGAAGACAGAACCCAGATGTTTCATATGTAGAGCAATGGATTCCAACGTGAATGTGCGCCATCCAAGAGGGGAGAAACAAGTCAAGGACAATCGAGACAACATTTTATAATGTGGCCAAGAAAGCGATCCACGTCCAAATAAGTTCGTCGATCCCAAGATACCCTTAGAGTTGATACGATGCCGCGGAGCGGGCTTCGATTGAAAGCCACATATCCTTCAAGTTATATACCTAGAATCCGTGTAGGAATACCTAACCAAAACGTATGCCTCGGAGTTATTGGTATATCATATGAGCAACAAGAATGCGGATCGATGAAGGCGAGCCCGCTCACCTGTTCTTCTTTCTACAGAGGCCCAAAGCAGGAACATGAGTGGTTGAAGTGAAGTTGACTGCGTCACAGTATTTTCCCACGCCTTGTTTTCTTGATCGCCACGGTCATGTGGGTCCAAATGGTCTGCATTATCCTCTCTTCCTGCCAGCGCTATATACCAGGAGGACTTTTGCAGGCTAATTTTTGGTACGACATAATCAATCGGCCTTTAGTATATCCCCCGAGATGATTGGCGGTATTGCTGCCGAACAGTATTTTGCGCCGCTGGCTATTACTTTGCTTTCGTGCTTGACACATTTGATCGCCTATTGCGACGGAGGAGGCATCATTGCGCAGCGTGCTGTCCGAGCCAGTGAAAACAAGCGGTGGATAGTGTACTACGCCCGTGTAGTTACCTTCTCGCTACTTCTATTTCCTTCTCAAGCACTATCAACAGGGTCTCAGCAACCCTTATCAGGGCGAACAACCCTACGCGATCCCGAGTATGGGTGTCCTGATCCTTCCAGAACTTACTATGGCCGTCTACACGCGTCTACACTTCCGGAATCTTGTCGAAACTTCGATACCCTGACGTGATTCAATTGTCACCGCACGTTGCAAAGTTCATGCACGGAAGAGGTACTTACACAGGATTATTCTATGGCTACTCATTGAAAACGCTTGCCTACAGATCAGCGACTGGTATCTTCTAGAAGGAGAATGACCTCATAGGAACAGGTCATAGCGACGCTCAGATCCAAATTTGATGCTCTCATCTGATACAGTTGACCAGGTCGGGGAAGAAAAGAAGTTTATCTGGGCGACTACTCGGACGAACCGTTGGGACCGGATCTCCCTGAAGAGGAATTGATTCCGTACGAAATGGACCCAATCTTAGACGCAGAATTGAGAAGAAATTCTAAATGTTTTCCGGGCTCTAGCCCAAGGTGATGGATCAGAAGGAGACGCTATCCTCATCCCCCGTCGTCCGGATCTTTCCACTGTCCGGACGCATTCTGAGCATCTGAATTGTACAGTTACTACGACATATTTCGGCTGTAAGTGTATTAATACTATCTGTACTCTGTCATGTCCAAACATCTACCCGGGTTGCCCCATTGACACTGGCAGAGTCATTCAGAAATGCCGAATTCGACATAGTGGTATATCGCAATAGCCGTTTGACGAAGGTCTTACAGGCAGTCATGCGGACGACCTGCCCCATTGCATCCTCGCCTGTGCGTCACGGTTCCACCCTGACCTGAAACGGGGCATACATTGTAATATGACGATACAAAACTGGTGAGCACGAGGTATGCAGAAAATGCGCAGGTGCGTACGTACGTACGTATGATACGGAGCATTGGAAATGGTATCTAAAGTCGGTGTTATCTAGGTTTGAAAGGGAGATCTATCCTTTCTCAGGCAGCTTCGAGGTCTACGAATCCTTGAAATCACGGAGCATGCCATTGAAGGATGTAATATCCTTCGGTCCCAGGCAGTGAACCGTTACAGTATCGGCAGAGAAACGCATAAGCGTGCCCGTTGGAATATTTTGACTATGCTCCAATCTTTCTGTAATATATATCCGGCGCTGTCTGCGGACATAACTGGGCATAATACTATTATTTAATTATTTAATTATGAAATTAATAAATCAATAGCAATGAACAATAGCAGTCGCCGCCTGTCAAATTTCGTCAGAGCCTACCACCACCATCATTATACGGCGACACCCAGCACCGCATCCAGTAATTAAAGGACCGTTCAGGTAGCACAGTTTCCATTCTTGCCTTCCCTGTCTGAAGATTTACCGCTAGAATAATTGTACCCGAGGACCACACCAGTGGTGACCATACAAAGCCGCCGACCTCTCTCCGCGATATTTATGCTGAACCTTCGATTTCCCTTCCTCAGGACCACCATGAATCTCTCATACCTGTCTTCGAGGAAGGCTTCAACGACGACGGAGTGGAGACGCGTAACACCAGCCGATCCAAGCATTCCTTCATTCTCCGTCTACGATATGCCTATAGAGAAGTCACAGCAGGACGATAGAGACTATCGTATCATTCGTTTGGACAACGGCCTGGAGGCCACTCTCATTCACGATGCGACCGCCGACAAAGCTGCCGCCAGTTTGGACGTAGCCGTGGGCCATCTATCAGATCCAGTGAGTATCGTTCAGGTCGTCTGCGCTCAATGTTGACCTGTCACCAGGATGACATGCCAGGTTTGGCTCATTTTTGCGAGCACTTGCTGTTCATGGTGCGTCTAATCGTTCTTTCTCGCCATTCTGTATGCTAACTTCACCTAGGGCACCGAACAATTCCCTCGAGAGAACGAATACTCGGAATTCCTTGCCAAGAACAATGGCAGCTCGAATGCATACACGTCCGTCAACAACACCAACTACTACTTCAACGTGGCTACCCCTGCCCTCGCTGGAGCACTTGCCCGGTTCTCAGGCTTTTTCCACTGTCCACTCTTTTCTCCCTCGTGTACATCACGCGAACTTAACGCGGTAGACTCTGAGCACAAGAAGAACCATCAAAGTGACCTATGGAGGGTGTTTCAGCTCAGCAAACACCTGAGCAAGGAAGGGCATGCGTGGAGGAAATTCGGGAGCGGTAATCGGGAGAGCTTGTCTCAAGCCGGGAAGGATCTCAGAGCACAGGGCAAGCTCGAGGCCCCGGCAACTAATGGTATTTTTGCACCATCACCTATCCCTTCACGTATCCCATCGCCAGCTCCTTCGGTAGCTTCCAGTTCGAGTGACAACGAATCCGATGGCGGCGCAGTTGGTAAAGAGACGCGTAGACGAGTTGTAGAATGGTGGACAAAGGAGTACTGTGCCAGCCGGATGCATCTCTGCATCCTTGGTAAAGGTATGTCTTTCGTTTCTACCTGATCATTTCTAATCATGGTGATCTCCAGAATCCCTGGATGAGCTGTCCGAGCTTGCTTCCTCTTTGTTCTCGCCAATACCTAACCGCGGTGTTGATCCCCTCCCGATGTTCACTGAACATCCAATGGGGCCAGAGCAGCTAGGCGTGCGTGGACCTGTCTTATTACTACTATTCATTTTCTGATACTCTATGCAGACGCTAGTACCCGTTCAAACCATCATGACTGTGCATGCACTAGAATTCTCGTTCCCCTTGGAGTACCAGGTACCCTTCTGGCGTCATAAACCTTCCGAATTCATCTCCCATTTTGTTGGCCACGAAGGCCCCGGATCTCTCCATTCGTATCTCAAGAACAAGGGCTGGATCACGGGTTTGAGCTCGGGACCTCAGAATCTTGGAAGGGGATTCGGGATGTTCAAAGTAACCGTGTATTTGACTGCCGATGGCTTCAGTACGTCACTTTCTCCTGCCTCAATTGTCGCATGCTCATGTAAATTCAGAGGAATACCGTAACGTCATACTGGCCGCTGTGAAATACTTTGCGCTCCTACGTGAATCCACCTTTGCTCCATTCCATCAGAAGGAGCTGGTGACTTTGGCGAAAACGCGTTTCAGATTCCAGGAGAAGCGACGCCCTGATGATTACGCCACACGGATTGCGGAGCGCATGGGTCGAGGCTACCCCAGAGATCTACTCCTGAGCGCCCCGCTATTGGTCTGGGACTGGGATGACTATAAGCATGAAGGTGGCGGTGAGGAGAAGATTCGAGAATATCTGGAAAGCTTCCGATTGGAGAAAGGCAGAGTGATCCTTATGGCTCAGAAAGGAGACCTGGAGAGCGTAGGATTCCGCGATCGCTGGGAAACGGAGCCTTGGTATGGCACAGAGTATAGAGTTGAGCGTTTTGACGATGATTTCGTTGAACAGGTGAGTATAATGAGCCTATTATATTACGCCACAATCAACCCTTTTTTTCAGGCTAACGGTGCCAATGATATCCCCCAATTATTCCTCCCTGGTCCCAATGAATTTATCCCAACTAACTTGGATGTAGACAAGCGCGAAGTTGTCAAGGTACGTTATGTCTGTTTTACTTGGAGCACCCTGAGTTCACCAGATCATTTTTAGCCTGCCGGACGTCCGCACTTGATCCGAGAAACACCTCTTTCCGTTCTATGGCACAAAAAGGACGACAGATTTTGGGTGCCTAAAGGATTCGTGGTTATCGACTTGCGAAGGTCAGTAACATGGGAAATATTGCGAAATCAGCAGATTCTGACTCCGGTATCTATAGTCCATATGGGAATAACTCTCCGCGTAATTCTGTCCTGACAAGGTATGTCTCCCCTTGTGGTTACCGTCTATGACGTCTCACGATAATATTAGACTGTATTCTGACCTCGTCACCGACTCACTTACTGAGTTCTCCTATGACGCTGATCTAGCAGGCATCACCTATTCTTTCTTAACGCATGCTTCCGGTCTTTACGTTAGTATGAACGGCTACAACGACAAGGTGATCGTGCTGGTGCAGCATGTTCTGGAGAGGGTCAAGCAGATCACTGTTCGTCCTGAGCGGTTGATCGTTATGAAGGAAGAAGTAGGTCTGACCATTCACCGTCTTCGAATTACTGACATGGATCCCTGCAGATCAAGAAGACGTGGGAGAACTTCTTCCTTGGACAGTCGTATCAGCTGTCAGAATATTACGGCCGATATATGCTGACGGAACGACAATGGACTGTCCATGAGAAGCTTCAAGAGCTAACCTGTTGAGTTACTGTCTCCTTACATGCGGGTGTTGCGTTAACACGGGGTTTAGCTGTCACTCCAGAGGAGGTCCAGAGCCACATCAAGAAATTCCTTTCTCAAGTGAATATTCGGATTCTCGTAACGGGCAACATGTTTAAGGAAGTAAGTTTGATTATATGCTATGTGTATCCGCCACAGCTCTAACCGTCTTCTAGGAAGCTATCAAGATTGCCGAAGTAGCGGAACAAGGTCTAGGACTTTCCGGGCTACCACCTTCTCAATTGAACGAAAGGGGTCTTTTGCTACCAGAAGGTATACCTGCCTCTATTAGGTTATTATACCTGCCATGCTCACTGAACCAATAGGGTGCAACTATACCTGGACATCTACGATACCCAATCCTAATCAATCCAACTCTGCGTTAACTTACTTTTGCTACTATGGTTCCGTTGCCGATCAACGCCTTCGTGTCGTGGCTGCGCTTTTAAACCAGATTCTTTCGGAACCGACCTTCAATACCCTTCGGACAAAGGAGCAACTCGGTTACATCGTCTCATGTTCTGGATGGAGTCTATCGGGCGGTGGAGATATCGGTGTGCGGATAGTAGTTCAGAGCGAGAAGACACCCGGACATCTCGAGGATCGAGTTGAAGCGCATTTGTCGGCCATGAAGACTTACATCGAAGAGATGACCCCGGAAGTCTTCCAGGAGCAGAAAGGAGGGTTGGAGAAGAAGTGGCGAGAGTCATACAAGAACCTCATGGAAGAGGGAAGCAACTTCATGCTCCAGATCAGTACTGGTCATCTAGACTTCTTGAGGGGTACGTGGCTTTTGTAGATTGATTTGTGACCGTGCTCATGGCGATTTCAGCGGAAAAGGACGCCAACCTGATCAAGGATATAACGAAGGAGGACGTTCTTTCTCTGTTCATGTCCAACGTTCATCCATTGTCGAAGACACGATCAAAGCTGTCAGTCCAGATGCGCTCTCAGAAACCACGTCCCCAGAAAGTCAGTGCGCAAGCAGCGGAACAGTTTACGACTATTGTGCGCGCGAAGATGCCTGATCTTGACGAGAGCGCGTGGAAGGACCTTGGTGAAGGTGATCATAATGTGTCCGACTTCCAAGCACACTGGGTACAAGCGTTGCAAGGAAGAGAGGGCCTCCAAGATTTGGTCAAGGCTATGATGGTGTTGATGGCGAAGTATCCTGTTCAGGGAGAAGGTGAGGATGCTCCACGGCCAGGAGTGGAATACATTACGGACCTGAAGGCCTTCCGAGCTGGTTTGAAACCATCGACGGACCTAGGACCTATGGTGCAATGGGGAGATCTACCAGCACCGCGACTGTGACTTGCACTTTGGACATGGATACTAGCTGTTATCTAAGTAGAGGGATCTATTTCGTATTATTCGTTTTGTTGTTGTCGATTGTTTCAGTATAATGTGTACATATAGTGCTATGATGATTGACTTAGTAATGTGGAGGTCGCAGACGGTGAGTCAAGGATGAGCATGGGGAGTGATTTGCGAGAATGAGCTAGGATACAAGATACGGACATTTGTTGAAGGGACAATTCTAAGACTATAGCACCTGATTGAGAAAAAAGCCTGGTAAAAGAGAAAGAATATCAAGAGGCGATCCCATCTACTTTCGTCTCCCTGCATCCTTAGCGCGCCTCTGCGCTGGTAGTGTCGGCGCGACGAAGTCTTTGGGGCGACGGAAGAGAAGAATGTGAGGCTCCGGCGCTAGAGGGTTCCTATCAGAGAGATACCAAAAAAAAACTATCACGAAACTCACCATGAATCTCGTAGTGCTCCCAACCCAAACTCTGCGTAATCCCAATATTCCTCCATTCTTTCTCCGACAGCAGCCGAAGAGCAGACTGATCTGCATTCCAATAGTTCTCCGGTATTATCTTCATCTTGAAGAGCTGCTTTGGCAGGATGACATGACGATACTCGTATATATCGTCGCTGTACTTGTCAGAGTAATGGATCCTAAAGAAGAAGATACAGGTTAGAAGCACTGATACTGAGATGATAATTACATGTAAAGCGGCCGCACGAGTTGATTATTTCTTCGATTTTCTCTGCCTGCTTCTTTGTTAACTCCTCAGCGGACAGTTGTTGCGATGACATCTCGTGCGAGGATAGTGTTGCTTGTGGTCGATGCTTCGAGGTCGAAAACAAAGGGACAAGCGCCGGATTGTCACGATCTGTCACGCTTGACCAAGATCACGTGAAACTGATACGTAAAGACGCGTCACGCGTCGGAGTCCTTCCATTTCTCCTTCTCCCACGTTGGGCCGTTCGAAATGAACGGCAACTACACCATGAACTACTACGCGCCGCAGGGATATCAGAACAATGCTTACGATGAGTACGGTGCCGAGTTGGATGGCTATAATGATGAAATTAGTGAGTATATGCGCGTTTCTTGCTCTACAAATATTCACATCTAGCAGTAAATTCTTCTCCATCCCCACCTGAGCGAACGAATAGGAACAATTTTACCTACAGCTCTGCTTCACAATATCTTCCGCGCTACGATGATCCCATAGAAGACTATGTCGACGCAACTTACCCTCAGGCTTCTGGCCCGCCTTATTACGAAGATGAACATTGGGATGGCCAGCAGGCTGATAGCTACGACGAATGTTCTGAGGAACAGGGAAAATTTGCGCCTATAGTGGGAGCTTATCCTCCTTCTCAGTACGAGGCGGTTTCTTGTAAGTACCGTTTCTTTCCGTTTGAACAGCCATTGATTGCTTGCTAGCGACGCTGGAGTATGACCAACACCCAGGATACCAAAATTGGTCAAGCAACCATCGTCCTCCTCAGCAGTGCCAACTGCCACGTACTTCGAATTCCTATTCCCTCAACGCAGGCCGGCCATCGAAAAATGAACCTGCCCGTGAGGCACCTTCATGTAAGAGCACGAAGGGAATTCGACTGCGACCAGTTACAGAGCTTCGTAAGTTCTATGCGTCGCCTACCCGAATTCACCTTCGCTGACTCGCATGCCAGCTGATGTGTATAGAACAATATTCAAATTTGGCGTTTTCAACGCTGTTCAGTCCTCATGTTTTGATACAGTGAGGTTTAGGATTATCATTTATGGTTCCGTTTCTCATATGCAGTAGCTAATGCAAAGCAACGAAAATATAGTACGTCTGATGAGTCTTTCCAATGCTCTCGTCTCACGACGATCACCCTGTAGGTAACGAGCGGTAAGTCAAATATGGTTGACCACTGTACGTAAATGTAACAAAAGCCCAGCGCCTACTGGTAGCGGAAAGACGGTTCTCTTTGAACTGGCAATCATACAGATGTTGACCGAGACGAATAGCGCAACGGATAACTCAGTAAAATGTGTTTACATGGCACCGACGAAGGTAGAAGCCTTCTCATCGATTTTCTATTCACACACTCAATCTTTCTCAGGCGCTATGTTCGGAGAGATATCGTGACTGGACTGCCAAGTTCAGCTCATTGGGGATTAAGTGTAAGCGATCTCTTTTCTCCTCGTGTGTATGCGCCCTAATAAGCCAAAATAGGTTGCGAACTGACAGGCGACACCGTTCATTTTGGGAAAGGTGTTTGGGGAGATGCAAAGAACTCTACGATAATGCTAGTCTTTTTCCAATCTATACGACCGGATAACTGACTGATTTGCAGTATCACAACGGCAAGCATTTTCCTGAACGTGCAAACCGCCAACTCAACTGATAGTATAATAGGCTGAAAAGTGGGACAGTCTGACGAGAAATTGGTATGGGTCCAGCAGCCTCGCAAGAATTTCTCCGATGACGTCTGTCGAACCAGGGGTGATCATGGAAAAATCTTATCTTCCATTCGATTAATCTTGGTTGACGAGGTATTTCTACAGAGTGATCTCTTGCTCACGACGTCACAACCTCCATTTAGGTCCATATACTCAATGAATCCAGAGGCAGTACTCTTGAAGTCGTCATTTCTCGGATGAAATTACGTGGTTCCTGTGTCCGATTTGTACTCGTCTCAGCGACAGTTCCCAATATTCAAGATATAGCCTCTTGGATCGGGAGTGCCAGATGTGATGGCAGCCCTGCAAAAGTCTTCGAAGTATGTCAATTTCACCAATATGTGGCGGTAACTGAAGCATATGTAGTTCGGCGAAGATTTCCGCCCTTGCAAGCTGAAGCGGATTGTTGTTGGGGTTCCTCGACAGCGCAACCAGAATGATTTTCAATTCTCCAAAATTCTTGACTACAAATTGTTCTCGACGCTACAAACGCACTCCGTCGGGAAGCCTATTCTTGTTTTTTGTCCGACTAGGAAAGGTGCGGAATGGATCTCAATACCGATGACTTGTATGATGACGAATCACCGCAGGTGTCTTCGCCACTGCCGAACATGTACTCAAAGATTATATTGAAGCTGAAAAAAAGAAGCAATCATTGCCTTGGACCCATTCCGAAAGGTTTCTATGACTTAACTGTGACGAGTCGATAAAACCTAACGCCGACTCCGAACAGAGTTGAACATATCTTCCAGGATAAGCGTTTGGCAGGTAAGTTGGAATTATACATCCACGCGCGTTCTGCTCAAATGAATAGAATGGGCATCATACGGCATCGGTGTCCATCATGCGGGGCTGTCGCTAGATGATAGGCGTGCAGTTGAAGGCCTCTTTTTAAAGAGGGTCCTTCGTATAGTCATAGCGACGTCGGTAAGACTGGTCACTTAATACGATCACAGTGACGAGACTCTTTCCCTCTGCCCAGACTCTTGCTGTAGGAGTCAACCTTCGTAAGTGGCGTTCACTGCACGTATTTTCCTCTAACATTTGTCCAGCTGCCCATACCGTCGTCATCAAAGGGGTCCAGACCTTCCAAAACAATGTATCAGTCGAGTACTCTGATCTTGATGTCATGCAGATGCTTGGTCGTGCAGTGAGTACTTCCTTTCTGATTCGGGGTCTGATCTTGCCTCAGCCTGCCTTGTCTGTTACAGGGTCGACCCCAGTTCGGTGAATACCGTTCAGCATCTTGCCGACTCCAAACGGGTGCTAACGCCTTTATAGATAGCGAAGGGACCGCCATAATATTGTGTGAGACCGAGCTTGAGAGCAAATATCGAGAGCTCGTTCAAGGCAAAACCATCCTCGAAAGCTCCCTTCATGTGAATTTGTCTGAGCATCTTAACTCTGAAATCGGTTTAGGAACTATCACAAGCATCAGCTCTGCCGCCGATTGGCTTCGGAATTCGTTCTTGTTCCAGAGAATTCGGAAGAATCCTCGACACTATGCGCTTGGAAAAGGCGAGGATCAAACCTGGGAGGAACGCGTTGACGATTTGGTCATGCAGAGTATAACTAAATTGAAGGAGTCTGAACTCATTACGTGTTCCGAAGACGGTGGAGATGGGCAGCTAAGTTCTACAGAATACGGGGATATTATGAGCAAGGTAAAGTCCCTTTCGTTTATTTAGATTCATTAGGTTCTAATCTCCTTCCAGTTCTACATCCGTCAGGCCACAGTAAGTATAAGGCACGTAGATTCCCTGAGCATCAAATTGACCTGAATCCTAGATGAAGGCCATTCTGGCTCTACCAGAACAACCAAGTATCCGGGATATAGTAAGGCGTTCACCATTATATCTGTCTCTTTCCTGATGGCCGTTGGCGCGTGCGCGCGGCAGCTTGAAATGATTTCTGCCTCAGAAGAGTGGGTAATTTCTCAGACATACCTTGATTCTGACTGAAGGTATCGAAGATTGAATGAATCTAAGATTCGGGCTTCCGAGAAGACGGTAAGGGTGTCATTCCTTGACAATTCCTGCTGTATTGATGCATTAACTCGGTCAGTATCTGAATAAACTTCGGCGGCATATTGACATTCGATTTGAAGTCAAGAAGGTCGAGAAGACCTCGGACAAGACGTTCTTACTGATCCAGGTTTGTGGCGTTCTCGGAGTGCTTTGTGGTTGTTAATGGTTCGCATAAGGCGGTTTTAGGTGGTATCTCCCTTAATTCACCCGAATACAAGACAGGTGATAGCCAGCCTCAGCTGGACGCATTCAGCGTCTTTCGTCACATACCGCGCATTGCCAGAGGTTTGCAACATTTACTCATACGGTTGCTCATGAACTGACGACTCCTCCAGCTGTCGTGGAGGTAGCAATCACGAAGAAATGTGGGGCGCAACTGAAGCACGGATTCGAAGTGTAAGTCTGACAAGGAGCCAGTCCTCAGATAGACTCCTCACCGCAACGCACAGGTTACGATGTCTTACCGCGAAAGCTTGGGAAGATCGAGTCGTTGTGCTGCGTCAAATCGAGTCAATCGGTGAAAAATCGTAAGAAATTCATACCTAGTTGATACCTCATTAATACTCCATTAGGTTAAAGGTACAGATGGAGGTCCGTCAGAAAGGGTGTCACTGACCACCCACTAGGTGCTAGCAGAGCAAGGTATAACATCGATTGATATTCTGCGAAAGCAAGATCCCCTGAGGCTTGAAGCAGTAAGGCCAGTTTTCAGCGTCTTGTCACTATTAAACTCGTCCTTTTCTCAGCTATTGAACCGACGTCCTCCATTCGGCCTTGAGATGTTGGCATCCGCACGAGAATTTCCTTCTTACATGCTGAAAATAACAGAGATTGAAGTTCGCACCAGTGGCGCTACAAAGCCGGTGGAAGTTGACTTGTCCATTGAATGCGGATTAACCGATGAGACTTTCACGTCCCAGCCAAAGTCCAAGAAGCAAAAAGGACGTGTTTACAATATGACATCAATCATCACCCTTACCTCTGATATGGAATTGATTGACTTTCGCCGTATATCGTAAGTGTTGATAGCATCGTCTTATGAATCAGGCCACTGATGATCTGCGTAGAACGAAGTCCTTGAAAGAAAGCAAGACTTTTGAAGTTACTGCAGAATTGGAAAGGCCAAGCCAGTCAATCAATGTCTATATATCTTCCGTAGGCATCTCTACTGGTCGGCAGCTGTTAATGCTTACTTTTGAGCAGGAATGCGTAGCGGGGGTTACAGTAACCAATTTTTATAAACCGGACATCTCGGCTTCCCAATACCCTACTAGAAATACTCGTCCCCAAACCTCCCTGGTTCGTTCATGCTGTCTCGTGTCCTCAACATCAACTTATCTCTCCGTCATAGGAGCTAGAAATCCAGGATTATAAAGAAGACCCTAAGTTTTGGGACATGATGGATGGTGCCATCGACAGTTCTGATGACAAGGCAGAAGTGAGGGATCTGACGAAGAACGAAGAAGGTTTGTCATTTATCAAACGGCAAATTCTCATCGTGAACATTATCTCAGATGTGAGCGCTCGCCCAGCGAAAAAGAATAAGCCTAGCACCAGCATTTTAGCTGTTCTGGACGACCCAGAGACGCCCAAGAAGCTACCGAACGGAAACTACCTGTCACTTCTTTCGCTCGATCCTCCTCCATGAAAGCTGACAAAACTTAGGTGCAACCATTCTTGCAAGGATCGAAACAAATGCCGTCATCTTTGGTATGAGTGCGCTGTAGTAATGCACTGCTGTTCTGATGCGTTTCCTCCAGCTGTAAAGAAGGAACATTGCATCCACCAAAGAAACCAGTACTGGCAACCACGACGACGACAAAACCCTCAGTCTCTACTGCTAATCCTCAGGCACCCAAATCTTCCCAGGCTACCTCTCAGACCCAATGGCAAAGGGTTTTGAACGTCAAGAAGAAGACAACTACGCACCCTGACCGCACTTTAGAAAGATTAGAGGCTTTGCACAAGAATACAAATGTTCAAGACAACCTCAAACTCACTGAAGGACAAAGGATCAAACTAGAACCCGTTCCCAACGTGAAGAAGCGGAAGCGAAAGGCCGCTCCTGACCCGGAGATCAAGTTCGCCGACATTGGAGATTCTCAGCCGCTGCAAGATGTATGTCGTGACATCTCGTATCACCTAGACGACGACGACGATCTTCCCGAGGCTCATGAAATTATGACTTCTGCTCCTCGAAAACACGCTCCTTCCTCTGACGACTTGGCTGATTCTGACATTGATGCTCTGATTCGTGATTTCCCTGATGACAACGACTTCGGTGCACGTCCTGCTTCGCCTCTAAACATCCGCTCCTCGCCAAGTCCTGTGCCGAAACGTATGAAGTTGAGCGGTGAATCGCCGAAAGTAGGTTCCATCTTATTCTTATTGATACTCTCAGTGAAACACGTTCGTCGTAGGTTCAGCAAGATCTCCTTTTTGTCCATACCTCAGACTCTGACAATGAAGTTATTGTCATTGATGATGAGGAATCGGTCAAAGCTGAGAGCAAGCAAGATGACTACGACGACTTCACCTTGGACCCTGGTTGCTTTGACATCATACCTTCTACGCCAGACCTGACTATGACTTCGGACAATAGCTTTAGCAGTCAGCAGAACTCGAGCGTCGTGATACAAGACTCAGAGCATGACACGGGAAATGCGGTTGAGGAGAAGATGGAAGAAATCGACGACTTCGCAGAACTCGAGGCTTGGTTGAATAGTGGCGCTGTCGAAATCATTTCGTAGTGGCTGACCTTAAGCTTTTCTGATGCTTTGTACTACAGCGTATCGATACTATTCCTGCTTGTTGGGCGCTCAGGCTCAACCACGACTGATATTTGAGCTACTCGTTGTCAGAATCACCCTATGCTAATCATGAATAACATGGTTTTACATCCCATATTTCTGTTGGTATCGATGGTGAACATTTGAATGCCGGTCTGTATGGCCGAAGGAAACATAAAATTTCCCACCTGTCTTCTTCCACCACGATGATCCTCAAGAACGAATATTCTTTTTCTCTTTCTTACGGTCACATGGACCTTCGCGCACTCGCTCTATGACGGACATGAATATCTTGACGGAATTCTCGAGAAGCTAGTCTGATTCCACGTTATTTACTAGTAGTGCTCGTCCCGCGCAGCTGAGGATAAGGGTCAAGTTGAATCTGTGCGTGCAGCTTGAATTCAACTTGAATTCCTCTGCCATTCCTCTGCTCCCATAGTATTCTATCTTACGGCCTTGTAAAAGATCTCGCTAAGTACCGTTCATTAAAAGGCCGGAAGTACTAAGGTAACATCATTGATGTGCACATGCCATGATCCCATATTTCTTCTGCGAAGACCTCTTGAGAAGTCACAGCTTCGATCCGACCTATGTAATATCAATAAACTCTATCAAGATTGCAGAGCGAAAGGCAGTCTCTTTCTTCTCCACATCCTCTGCAATGGACAGTGAATCCGACTCTCCTACTAGTACGCAATCACCAAGCCCAAGCCCTAGCGGCATCAGTTCAGAAAATGAGGTCGTCGTGACCGAGGACATGAAGCAAAGATTTTCCAAGGAGTTCAAGAAACGTCCCAATGTCCATGACTTAATGTACTGGAAGCGCTATCAGAATAGCACGGTGAGCCAGTTTTCCAACGGCACGACCAATTAATCTTGAAGCATTCTTTAGGTATGCAAGAATTGCCTGTTACGTGGACAAGATTGCACGCCGAAGGAAAACTCAGCTGTGTGTATCAGCTGTGAGGAACAGAGAGTCGGCTGCAGTCGTGCTGAGCAGGAAAGGAGGACACGAGTGCGACGTTTATTGAAACTCTCGTATCCTCAACTGGACTTTCTCGTTGCTTGGTACAAGGAAAGGAGAGTGACAAAAGCTAGCCTCACTCGGAGGCCGCCTATGACGCCAAGCCCAAGAAAGAAGAAATTTCAAGACTCTCCGGCATTGAGCCCAGAAATCCAAGCAAGGACAGCAAGGGCTCATCGACATGAACCCGAGCAGGATCAATACGCCTCTTCATCGGCTTCTCAAGTGAGTGTTATCGTGATTCTTCTTTGTGTAAACAAATCCTGAGACTTATTGTACAGATCCCAAGCTCCAGTCCTATATATGAATACGATTACGACCCAGTCGACCAAGCCACCGCCACGAACTTCCAAGAACTTTGGAATCAATTTATGGATGATCATCAAAGTGAACGCCCTCAAACGCCCTCTGGGGCGGGTAGCGCTGTCATTGGACTTATGACTCCTGAACATACGGACACTCAGGTGGATCTGGTAATGACGGATTACGACGTTCCCGGGACTTCAACGGAACATTCAGATGTTTTCTTTGACAAGGGCGAGGCGTCTACAGAAGGTGTGCTACCTACTGATTCCCTGTTAACATCCATTCTCAACGTACTTTTAGTACAAAATGAAGAAGGTGCAACTCGGAGCGTTGTCATGCCGGCCGAAAACCAGGCGGCTCTCATGCAAATTGAGTTATTATTGCATAAAAAAGAGGTGGAAAACATCGCTGCAAGAGTGAAAACAGGGAATATAACTCAGCTAGAGCTTGTCAATGCATTGGAGGCCGTCGCGGAGGGTTTGCTTGGAATGGCGGCGGTGAAGCACGATGCGGGCTCCGAGTCGGCGAGATAGGCAAGTATAGCTGGGAGCTCAGAACACGTACAGTAATTGATCAAGTTGAAAAGTTGAACTACATACTCATGTATGATATGAATAGCGTGTAAATGAACATAGTAATAAAGGAAAAGTGGTCGCCTTTAGTCGGCCGATGGCTATCGAATGAGTTCAGCTGACGGCCCGGTTCTTTCCTACGCCCGCTGCCATCCACAACCACCGTTCCTTATTGGGTCCTTGTGAACACCAACACCAACACCACGATAAATTTCCCAGCGCCAAAAAAGCAGGAGGAGCCGTCGTGAAAATCCTCAAAATTTACATCATTATTCCAACTACTACTGCGCAAATCAAGCTCGGTACGTCCGAAAGAGTGAACCGTATTGACCCAACAATGTTACGTAACACGTGACCCGGTAAAACGCTTCCGGATATCCGGCACTGCCACGATGTTCGTTTTTCATACAAAGTCCACGCGCCTTATATTTTCGCAGCGCGTGTTCCTTCTTCCATCATAAGGGTGTTTACCTGCAAGTCTATAATAACAATATTTTATGCCTGAATACATGTATATCCATAGTGGCCACCAACTTGATAATGTCATCGAAGAAGACTGATGTCTTGCTGATGTTTTGGCAGTCTCGACAAGTTTGATATCTTCCTGCCTTCGGTTCAATTGGAAAACCTTTTTTTGCCTACTTTTCTAACATTTACATAGTGTTTTAAAGATTCTATGTGCCACTACTTCATAATTTATCCTCAAAAATGGCTTCAAATCCTGATTACGTGCCCAAATGTCTGAAAGATGTGTCTTTTAACATAAATGACAAGAGATACAGTAACTACTAAGTACCATAATGATGGAAGAAGGAACACGCGCTGCGAAAATATAGGCGCGTGGACTTGGTATGAAAAACGAACATCGTGGCAGTGCCGGATATCCGGAAGCGTTTTACCGGGTCACGTGTTACGTAACATTGTTGGGTCAATATGGTTCACTGTCCGAAAGTCCTCTTTCCGGTACGCGTCGCTGAAAAAAAAAACAGGATGCTAACTGGCTTCTACATTTCCTTATCGTTTCGTTTGCTGATTGTGGGCTTAAACTTGAAATTACCCGTCTATGGAGCTGACTGAGGTTCCAGGAAAGTTATGGTCCTCGCGTTCGCCTGTGCTGACTGCGGAAGCACCTCAGTAACCCTCGATGGAGTTATCTCAAAGCACCACAATGACCGAGGACGCGTGCCGCTTTCTTCCATAGCTTCACTCCTGCAATCCAACAATGCACCCACCATTGTCGAATTCAAAAGCCTGAAAGAGTCGGTCAACAGCGTCGACGAGGCACTGGACCAGCTTTCGATTGATATTCACGAAATGTCTGAAGCTCTCGCTAGACTGAAAGAGAGGCGCAGACAACTTGCAGACGTGAAAGACAAATACCAGATAGCACTAACGCCTATCCGACGCGTGCAGCCCGAGATCCTCATGGAGATATTTTCGCAGACAATGGATAGCGGGTACAACGTTCTCAACGTTAAAGATGGACCTTGGAACATGGGACGAGTGTGTAGCAAGTGGAGGATGATCGTCAACTGCCACTCATCTAAGCTGTGGTCCAAACCGATATGTCACACCACGACCGTTAGGCCTTTTCCAAAAAACTCGCTTTCTCTTCTTACCACGGCCCTCAGCCGTTCTGGACAACACGATCTCTCTATCTCTTTTCATGATACTGAGACAGATCGTGTCTCGTTTGAAACTATATCAGCACTTCTCCACCTCCTCATGAATCACTCGACCCGGTGGAAGGAAGTCAGGCTGAGTTTACGGCCGACTCTCTGTGATGCCCTTACCGTCGTCCGCGGCCGGGTTCCAGCTCTCTCCGTACTCAGATTGACATGTACACAGCCTGTACAGGTATCAGTCGACGCCTTCGAGATTGCTCCTCGGTTGAGCAATGTGATGCTACACGGGATGGGAGAAAATGCACGAGTCCCTATCCCAGCTTCCGGTCTTGTTTCTTTCCGAGATGATAGGGCATACGCCGACCTTGTGACTACCCGTTACTTTCTCGATATCATTCGGAAGGCCCCACAGCTGCAGACATTTGAGGTAGGGTATCGTCATCTCGAGGAAGATTTATCCTTGTCTCATAACCAACGCATTCGGAGTCCATCTCTCAAAACTTTCGATGCATGCGATTCCAACCTGATTCGTAGCTTGGAATTACCATCCCTGCAGAGCATATACCTCATGCGCAGCGTAATGGCTGACGTTTCAGAAGTGCTAACTTCCCCGGACGCGCTCTCAGCATTGCACGAAATGCTTAGTTGTTCCCAGTGCTCCCTTACTCTCAATTATCTTATAATCCACGAGGCATACATTGACGCTAACCTCATCGGCATAGTGGAAATGTCCCCTCAAGTCACATCCATCTCTCTTCATGTCAGCAACGGTCGGTGGTCGAAAGCTTCAGATGAAGTGTGCCGAAAACTTCTCTCGCGTATGGCAGAAACTACTAAGGACAACAAGCACAGCGTTCTTCCACACCTCGAGCATTATGATATGTCCGTTGAGAGTAATCCGCATGATGGAGATATCACCTTTGTCAACGGCGATCTCATGAAGATGGTTTCGTCAAGGTGGACAAAGTCGCCCTTGAAGTCAGTCGCAATAATCTTGAACACTACACCCAGGGTACAGTTGATCAGCCCGGAAATGTTGTCGCGCGGGGATGTACAGACTCTGAGGTCGTACAAAGCTGAGGGTTTGGATATACAGGTCCGGGCTGATGATCATGATAGTATGGATCGACTCCGTTATGTATAATTATGAATATCACAGAATAATCAGGTCGGGATCAAAATTATTTTTCGTAGAAGCTGACGGGCTTGCTAACAGAATGTCTGGGACGATCATTGTGTTGAACGGTTGCGCTGGGAATATGGCATCCAGATTGAGTTTATCGATGCTTGACGACTGTTATAGCGGGTTTGTAATATGAGCGGGGACAAACGAACGATACCTAATGAATTACAAGAAAATGCAGTCCTTAACCGATGAATCTATGAGAGTTGTCGGGCGAAGAAGCAGCCAAAACAGTGGGTTACTTTATTAAAGCACGTCAGCAAATAATTAATGAACTTTATCAAAGGCACTCATACCCACAAGCACCCGCGGAAACGAGGGCTGAGCATACTGATAAGCGAATACGAGCGGGAACATAAGCGACTTGACTGTCAATAACCGACAAATGATACGATCAATAGTGCTATTTGAGCCCGAAATGTAATCGAATATAGGATACTGCAGCTTAGAAGCCGAACAACGGCATTCCGGCCCACCTTTTCCTGAGGTCACTTTTAATCCTCACTGAATTCCCTCCCAAAGTATCGGCGAACGCCTAGCGATTAAAACATACTCCTTCTCAATCAGACGTTCTTTTAAAATCCTAGTATGCCTGGAGCTTCCATTACACTCGATCTTACTCACGCGCCGCTAAGCCTATCTTACCAGGGCGCCTGCCTACGCCTGTTTTGCTCCTGTCTTTAATTATAAAACATTGATGTGCGTTGGAAAGCAAAAACTTTCACGATGGTACTGACTGAGTGCAGCAGTTGAATCCATGGTCCTATTGCTGACTTGCGCCGCCTGCCAAAGTACCTCGATACGATCATTTCAAAACACCCGGTTGACCAAGGACGCGCACCGCTCCCCTCCATAGCCCCAATCTTACTCTTAAACGACCCGCCCACCACCATCGAACTCAAAAGACTCAAAGACTCTGTTAACAACATCGACGAAGCATTGGGTAAACTAGCCACTGACATCCACGGGATGGACGCCATCGCGGTTGTAACATGGGAGAGACCAACTTCTTGACGTGACAGACAAATACCAAATGGTTCTAGCGCCAATCCGACGTGTTCATCCCGAATTTCTCATAGAAATACTTTGGCAGACGATGGAAAATGGTGTATATGAGGTCTTTGATGTCGACACTGATCCTTGGGTTCTAAGCCAAGTCTGCAGCAGGTGGCGAACGATTGTCAACTGCTATCCGTCCAAGCTGTGGTCTTTGCCCAGTTGCGAAATTTGAACCCTGGATTATATACCCAGTGACTTATTCACTTTGCTCACCACTGCTCATCGTCGTTCTGGTCAGCATGACCTCTCCGTATGTTTTTACGACGAGATTGGGCACCCTATCTGCTACTAAACTGTATCAGCACTTTTCCACATTGCAATATGCCAGTCGATACAGTCATCACCCGGTCCGTTGTACAGGCAAATTTCCGGTGGATTTCAAAGCCTCCCTTGTCCACATTTCATCCAGAAAAGTATGTCATAATGTTAATTATATATTTAAGAGTATACATTATGAGTTTTGGGTGATTCCGTATTGATTTGATAGTGTGGTGAATTTTTTTGACCCAAGTCCAAATTTACCGGTCACCGGGACCTCTGTACACCGGTTTCCGTGCGCCAAATTTGGGCCACTGTTTCCTGATTTGGACTAATTTCTCACGGCTCTGAAGAGCAGTTCTGACTCGTTTTGCCTCTAGCACCACAACGAGCAGTCTCTGGCCCATGGTTCCGCAGGAGAAATCTGTCCTTATAGCTAGTAAAACAATCTTAGATGCAAATTTATGCAACCCAATACCCTCACCCTTGTCTAATTCCGTATTTGTGTTTTTCCGAAATTCATATCAGTCACTATTGATTTTTTCCTGACCGATATAAACCTCCTTGACTTCATTTTCATTGGTGATATGATGGCCTATATTGTACTCTATAACATAAAAATAAAATCAGAACCATAACGCAGCAGAAAGAGATGCTATATTCAAATGTACAAAGGAATAGTGGTGTACAACGGACCGGGTGATGACTGTATTAAGGAGCCCACCTTTTTGTTCACTGTGCATCCTTCACCTAGCCGGAATACGTTTAATCCACCAAATTCATGGCATTTCGAGTCGACGCTCGTCGCTGATGTTTATGATTTATTCAAAACGGTTGCATGATATTATTACGTAAACGGAATAACATTCTTCCGCTCCCTTCCGACCATTGTGTCCTTTTCTTTTGCTTTTCTTTCTCGACTTGGGGAGCCGCATTTGAACCCCAATGATACCTGATAACAAGATCGTTTGGTAACAGCCATATGACTCTAACTGCGACCAGGCCATTACTTCAAGTTTTTAACGAGCTAGTGCCATTCGAATTTGCTCTCCCTGGACGACGCAGCAGTACTGATATGTAGACAACAACCAATGATGAGGAAGCATCAATCCAAAATTTCAGTATCGCCATAGCAATCTCATACGACGAGAAGATGATTATATTTGAAGGGTAAGTACTGGCTCTCCTGCACATCCTATTTCTAATCATGTCTTTTTCTCTCGCGATTATCTGGGCTAGGTCACACTAATCACTGACTCTTACACCCTTCACGTTCTCCCACAACACCAACACCCGCTTTCGATCCCACGAAAGCCACGCACCGTGGGTCCTTCGCAGACTTCGATTGATGGCGCTTGGCAGCATCCTTTCGAGTAAATCTCCGCCCACATCCCCTGCAAAAGAACGAAGCCGGTCTTCCATGACTTGCCGTTTCACAGTGCCTTTTCACGTCGTTGATCCGAACAGAGGTGTATGTGCAATCGGGGTGAGGACATCTCAACTCCCTGCGATCAGGATGATAACTGGCGTGGGCTGATGCTTCTTCTGGGGACGTAAACTGTGAAGTACATTCGGACCAGGGGCATCGAAAAGAAGGAACTGCGGCGTCTTCTTCATTAGTGGGTTGCGCACTCACAGGCGACAATGCGCGGCGGCGAGAATTGAGCGGCGGAGTAGAGTCGCGCGAGGAAGATGTTTCTGATGTAGAATACGCGTCACCTCCCGCGCGAAAATCGAGATAAGGTGTGGTACTTTGCGACAGTGCAAAAGTCTGTGTCTCCGCCATTCCTTCCATCGTATTTTGTATTGGCGATCCAGTCGCGGAGGGCGGGGTCCAAAGCGAGTCGAACCAGTCGTTGTCAAACCTGTTGACAACTTCGGAGGTACTAGCCATGTCATAGGGTGACAAAAGGGCAGCTTTGGGACAAATGGGCTCGTCAAATGTCGGGGCGATGGTAACACCGGTGTTAATGTTCATTCCTAGCCAATTTCCTTCTTCCTAGAGACCGTCAGACTATCAGTGAAAATACAAATAAATAAACAAAGCAGGCATACGTTGTACAAAAAATTGTGACCGGAGTCCTGTTGAGGCAACTGGTTGCAATTCTCGAAAGCGTGAGGCTCTATGAACTGGTCGAAGATGTCATCAAGGTCCATGACATCCTCGTCAACCAAAGACGGTCGGTAATGTTTGAGTTTGACAGACATAAGAAGTAGCTTGAGGGGACAGTCATTTTCAAGTTGCATGGTCCCTCATATAGCAACTGAGTTGGACAAAATCAATCCATTTGGCCAGCTTTGACTTTGATTCTCCAGTAATGCCACTTGCGCATCTCAAATAGTTGGACAAAGGACCGCCAAAGATTTCAATAACTCCACGCGAACGATACTACTCAAAGACAATCAGGGGTCGCGAAAAATAATGCCACAGGAAGACAAACGAACCATTGATCACTCGTCATACAATCTTTGTTCAAGTGACAAGGGAGTGAGGATTTCCAATTCGTTCGCTTATAAAGCTCCTTGCCACCCTAATACAAGTCCACAACGGGCCGATGGTTCCAGAATTCCGGAATCCTCTCAGCCGCCATCTTGTTTGCAGTCGAAGTCACCTAGGCAAGACAAAGCGTAGTTCGTCCATCGCCGGGCCTCACAGAAGAGGGCCGAGGTCGACAACGTGGTGCATAGTCCTATATGTTCCCCCCCGCCAATTCCCTGCTATCTTCCGCTATTTCAACGACACATGAATGCCCGTCGAAATGGTCAGGGTGAATATTCAAGCACCTAGAGTGACCAGGGAGTCCGGGGAAAGGGTGTAAACTCGAAGACCTGAATTACTGGTCGATATCAGCGCCGTCTTATGTTTCTATGTCTTCTTCAAGCCGGTATCATACCAGATAGAAAGGCAATTCAAGCAAAGAGAAGTGATCTTGGGCAGTAAATCAGAGGAAGCTCCATAAGTGTGGAATACAGGGCGTACCGGCAATTACCGAATCATTACTTCTTCGAGTTGTCTTCGAGTCTGGGATTTTTGTCTCTTCAAACACCTTGGGACGGCAAACGTTGCCACTAGCCTAGCGCAAACGTTTCAAGTACATGTGCGATAGCGTCTACTCGACTTGGCGGTCTCTCAATAATCTTCCAATAATCTGTCTGGATGACGCTCACAAGTACTTGTCCTACTCCGAAGCTTCATTGTATACCTTGGGCTCTTCGTAAGCTTTCGTCAGAGCATGGAAACACAAGGCCTGGTTTTTACTTCACAATATACGCGGTTAATCAAGAGGCTCCTCTGCGCTAAAATACATCGCTCTTCTAATGATGACATGTCGACAAACGTCCCTACATTGTTTGTCATTTGACCAACTTGTTGCGCCTACCTAGCGGCTCCAAGTACAGGTATAAGTGGGCTAGCCGTTGTCTCGTTCCCACTCGACCTTCTTAGAGGCGAAACTGAGGAGTGATTGATTGTGATCCCTTCTGTGCCCTAATATCCCGATGTGTGTAGGGAACAGGGCTCGTCTCATGCCTTGAAACCTAACTATTCAAAGCCTGCTACACGATCTGATGGACGCCACCACTGACATTTGAGGCCGAAGCATTATAGCCCAGCCCTTTTACCAGCCGGACCTTGTGGATTTAGCAGTCCTAGTCTTGAAGGAGAAATTGGATCAAGAAACTGGAGCAATGTAAGCCTCGAGCCTGCAGTCGGCAACTAACCTTCGTACCGTTCTATTGCAATGCGTAATCTGAAACAACACGTTCATGACGGAGACCTCTGATCTTTCTTGCCACGCCTCTGGAAGTATGTACTTCTCAGATGATTGAAAAAATGCAAGGCGGGGCGAAAACCCCGTTATCGATCTTCTGGAGTATCGATTGTAACGTTGGACCAATTATATGCATCTCTTCTCATGCCCTAGCCGTCAGGAGGGATGAGATTAGCTGAGGTGTCTTCAAGTGGTCCCTGCCGTCGCTCTCGACAAATCCCCGCATACCATCCCGGCCAGGACAACCCTTCGATTCGGTATTCTATGCACTTCCATCGTCGTCTACGCCGTCTGCACTTGGTCATATCTTCAAAGCGTACCATAGAATGGGATGCTGTGCGGGCACTTCCCTGGATCATCCAACATTATATTTACCTCCTTACGACTTTCCGATGGGGCAAACCGACGATGTGTAGGAACGAACGATGATATGCAAGTGTTCATTGAAGAAGTTGTGCTATTCTAACCCGAGTATCTGACAGACAGATTGAACTCACGCTGCCACTAAGACGTCAACAACTTTGTGACACAGATTAGCTCCCAACAGCACGCCGGCATATATATTTATATTATCAACGTATCCGAATAATCAATCACGGTCCTATGGGTGCTGGATACTCGTATCATCGCAAGCTCACACAAAATCACCCAGGGCTTATCTTTCAAGCACCTTTGGCAATGCGTTTCGCGCTTCGGGAGATTCGTATGTGCTTCTGCGCCGACATTGTGCTCGAAGATGGCCGAATCTTCACTGGCCCGGTTGGAGTCTAAACGGAGACTCCCTTGCATCAGCGAGCGAGTTGAATAGTGACTCTGGTCCGCCTCAGATGCTTCTGACTGTGTCGCAGGTTGACATGGAACTGAAACGCACTTGACGAAAAGAGGGAACAGGTTAGAAACAGCAGGAAGGAGACTCAGGTTGGAAGATGTAGATGTCGAGAATCTGATGCTCAAACCAATGATGTAACTTCAAAATCAGCCACACGAGCTGTACGTTCTTCCGTGACTGCCGGAGTCTCCGCAGGAGCTTTTCCACCGTGCACATACAAGATCAAAGCCGGGTCGACTGAAGGTAGTCAGAGTTCTAAAGCATAGTCCTGGATGGCGGTGAAGGGATAGAAAAGGATCGACCCGCCTTTCATGCATGTGCAGTGGCAAATAGAGTCCTCGTCGCGACGCATAAGAATTTTGCGGGGCCTAAGCGAAGCATCGAAGCAAGTTGGATGATAGTTTGACTACGGCAAATTCAGACGTCCTGATGTCCACTATGTTACTATATTCCGGACAATACGTTTTGGAAAGGAGCGGTATATATGTGGAGGAGCTTGGAAACTAGGAAGAGCTTCCTGGCTGATCAGCCGAATCAGAAAGGTATCCTGTTCTTGTTCAAGCATAGGACCTAAAAGGGCACAAAAATAGTGAATTACAAGTTGCCCGAAGTATATCCATCATAACGTCAGTGAATTCCGGAGCTGAGAAGGCGTGTACACGTACCGCATGGAGCTCTTCTGAGTTTTCTCGGGTGGAATCTAGAATAGTAGAAAATGAAGGTTAGAGATTCTTGAACATCGAAGCACGTGATGGAGTATTAAGAGGTGGCGGTGCAGTTCAGATTTTGGACTTTACGCCGGTACCTTGTGCCGGTACACACACCACACACCAACACCAGCCAGCACCATACCAATCTAGGTTACAACAGTGGATCTCGACTTGTAATTCGCAATCACTTCCAAATCCTGCGAAGGGGCTTTTATCATCTTCTAGAAGACAAGAAGCAGGCGGAGCCTACGAAGTTTCAGTTCCCTGAGGTACAATATCATCGCGTCCCGCTGCTTATTATCTGCTCTCTGTTTTGATTTAGATCATTGTAGATCCTTTTTCGTGGTAAATAACTTCGCATATCGTGAGACCCTTGTCAACTTTTACTACAACAGCAGGAAATGCATGCGCACTGCCAATGGCATCTGCCATCTTTGACCGAACGTAAACTTGGTGCAGCTTGTATGGAGCCAAGAGCCTTCTAATGCCCCATAGAACTTCATTGCCTTCTACGGATCCCGGGCGGCAGGAATCCTACGACTGCAATTGCTACTGAAGAAGTACACTTATTCACAGCTTCCTTTCATCAGAAATTCTACACCTCTTCAGGTTGCGCAAGTTCAAGATCCCTTTCTGCTATGCCACATGATTTGCCTCGCCTTTCTTTACTCTGGCAAAAGACGAAAACTGCCGATGGGAGCTTTCCTACTCGACTGGGTTATTTGCTGATCTTACTATTACAGCCGGATTTAAGAATTACCAAAGACCACTCAATGGACAGATAGAAGGTGTGCTAGCCTTATGCCGCATCTGGCAAACAAGGTAAAATCTTCATCAGATGTAATGAATTCATTTAGCTGTCGCGGTTTACAAGGACTTCTGTGCTGTATCGGTATGTGGTTTCACACCAAAGGTTCTCTATCATCTACAGCTCCTGGCGGACGAATCGGAATTGTACCGGTTTTGCCACAAACCCGTCTCTAACAGCATCAGCACCTGTTAAACAGAAGACGTCCAAGTTGCCAGCCGTATCCCTACATTATGTCTACCACTTCAACCCTCACAAAGCGCGGTCTTTGGCCTAAGCAACTACCAAGGACGTATAGAAGATGGTCATTGAAGTTATGGAATTCACAAAATCACACCGACATGCGTAGCTCTGAGGCTGTTTCGTCGACCGAGGATGTCGCAGATTCTTCGGGTTTTGAGTTAACCTTGCGAGCGAGGCCATCCCCTTCATCGTCATTGACGGCGATCGACTCGCAGGATCATCACACTCCCCGTCGATCAATCACCCAGTCAAGCTCCAGCCTTGCTGCACCATCCCACGATGAGATAGACACTAGTGATAAAGATCACGTGTCGGTCTCGAGCTGTTCGCATGTCGCTAGGAGTATACCAGATATTGTTGAGCGGGAGGTTACCACAGTTGCCAGTTCACCGAACCCCTTGCCTGCTTCAGCGGAAGTCGGCGAACGGGTCATCTCTCGCCATGTGACCTCCAATCGCGATGATCCTTCCTGTAGTCGAACTTCTTCTTTCCCCGGTGTCGGAAACGACGATTCGGACGTTGCGAGTACTATCCCGCATATCGTTGTCTCAGGGGACCCATCACCAAGAGTAGCAGAACCCTCGCTACCGACTCATATTCTGTGCGACGCTCAGATTCCACCGAGTTCACCAACATCGGAAGCCACAGCCAGGGAGGCCGCCGGTCAAGTTGCGGAGTCTAGCGAATCAATAGTGGTACCCCCAAGCGGTTCAGCCGAGTCTACGTACGACTGGTCCAGAGACGAGTTCGAGTTCGAAGAATCGCTTCCGTCTATTATAGGACACTACGGCAGGAAGACGACCGTGTCAGTGCTCTCCTTTTACTCCGCTTAAGATGATTAACATCTAGTGGTCAGAGACGAATTTACCCCTGCAAAATTCACAGTACCTGCTATGCTAACGGACTTCAACACATGTAGGCTCCCACTCACAAAGTACGTGTACCCTCTCACGAGGCCGTCAGAGTTTTGACTCATCGTCGTAGCGGAGTGGAAGAGGTTTTGCCTATGGGTTGGACGAAACATACACATTCAGATGGTAAACCGTATTTTTATCACGAACACGATGTGCGTATTTCCGGTTTTATTGCGGGATTGAATCTGAGAATTTTTATAGAAAGTAATCACTGAAGAATGGTTATATGAGAGAGGCATTACCGAGAGGATAGCCAGATACATCACCATACTCAAGGACGCCATTTCGAAAAGGTCCGAATCTTTCGGTCGCGTGAAGTCCTGGCATCTATACGTAGAAATTAAAGAGTACGAGCTGCCTGCGTGGGAAGGTGATGATCGCTTTCGTTGTAGATATTACTTTGTCAACCACGATGCGGAGTGTTTCTTCTGGCTCTCCAAGTTCACATTGGATGATTATCTGTCGGAGCTCAGAGGAGAAATGAGCCCTGATTTGATTCGCAGTAAGTTGGCAGTTTGAACACGTTGTGCCCCATGCTAACTTATTCCGGAAGGGTACCTACAGAGAGAATACTGGTAATTCTCTTCGCATCCTTTGATGATTGTCAATAGTGATATCTCCAAGGAACCATCATTATTTTTTCAGCGATCTTCACCGACTTACGAAAGCACAGTGGAATACAGTTCAAAAATTCATCTTGCTCGCTGAAACAGGTTATTTAATTCCCCCCTTCGTCTCTTGCCATCGTGAAATGTAGAACTCAACTCTTCTTTTCCGCAGATGTAACCATGTCCGAAACTACAACCGTGACTCGCGGCAGTCGCACGCTGAAAATTATGAGCAAAAGCATCATCTTAGCAGAAAGTAAGACATCGCACTCTATCAATAGCGTTGCCAACAACGAAGCCCTCATCTCAGAATTGGACGTATCGGAAGTGGCAGGCAAGCTTGGTCTATCATATATGCCAGCTCTTATTCACTGAAATAACCTTCAGCGTCGTACATGATGGCTTTGTGTGAGTATCATATCTTTTTTGTTGCTTAGCACCAGCCGATTGTAACGACCAGTACGCGATCAAATTCTCAACTATCACGGTCAACGGGATGTTCGAACTTGCCGGGATGAATCTGTTTACGGATACGATCATAACAACGTGAAGCGCACCGTTCCGTTCAGGACGATGAACCTCTTACTATTCTATGCGCCTATTAAACACTATACTTCGTTACATAAGGTCTGGGTGGATAGAGTGATTTCAAGGGGGCCGTGGCAGCGTCTCATAGAGCAGATTACGGATAAATGGCAGCAGCACGTCGGACTGGTGCGTGTGATCCCTTGATATGCTCTAAGGAAAAGTTGTATGATGACACGACTAGGCGACCATCCTTCTTGCGGTTAATATGGCCTTTCTCGCTATACCTTCCGTCGACGATATGGGTCCGGGTCAGCATCACCGTTTTGTGACACAAATTCTATGCTATCTATCTGTCGCCAGTAGCATGGCTACTATCATCATTGGCCTTATACTCATGAGCCACCATAACGCCCTGAAGCATGTCGACGTTGCAGTTGTGGTGCGCTTGATCTCTTCGCACCTTAATGACGATCTCACTGCCTCACAGACGGATTTCCTCGACCGGCACTGGCAGAAGCATGTAGGGTTTGAACGATTGTCGATCATGTACAGCACTCCTTACGCACTTCTTATGTGGGGGTAAGTCTACGGTTTCTGAATTTCGTCTCCTTAACTAACGCAGGAGGTCAGCATGGTATCTTTTCTTGCATCATTCTTCTCGATGTGCTTGGAATCTGCCAATCCCGTTTCCCTGAAAGTTTCCGTGACACTAGCGTTCCTTTTGGGGATTGCGCTCTGTGTGTGGTGCATTTACCTGTTCTGGGACGGCAGCGATCAGTGGATACAGCAATGCTTGGAATTTTGGCCAGGATCTCTTTCTAGGGTAAAAGATGCGCTGCGTTCAATCCTGTCGTACGATAACATTAGCCGATTTCGAGAGAAACTCCGAAGGGCAGTCTTAGGGACGCCGCCGGAACCCACCTTACCTACGACGTCTGGCGGAGCGGTGTGAGGTGAGGATAAACAAAAAGACAAAGTGGGGTCAGAAGCTTCTCATGTCTTTCTTTCGTACTTATGCCTGTATGTGTCATTCTATATGTGGCCTTTGTATGTTCCCTAGATTTGAACACAGAAGTTTTTTACTACGTTTTTTTTATTCAACGAGACGTGTAGCCTCCACCTCACTTATTGCGGTATTCAATCGTGGTCGAGCATCGATGATGTCTTGCTTCTTGTGTACGAATCCGCAGAAAAAACTACCGTAATTCAGTTACTGAGTGCGGACTGAGTGATAGCTTACGCTGGCCGGAGAAGAGATGTTCATTGCGAGAAACCTACTATTTCCTGTCAAGGAGGTCTCCTTTATGGATCATTCTTTGTATCCACATCACAAATACTCACGAAACGTCTTCGATACACCAAAGTTAAATTACCGGCAAATTACTTCCCCTCGCTGTAGTCTCATAAACCTGATTCAACGATCTGTAGGGATTAGTAGCAAACGGTTAGCTACCTCCCTCGAGGTTTCGGGCACAACCCTATTGGTTGGTAGTTACCGCAAAGTATAACTTTGGCGCGTTTCCGAGAGTAGGGCAACTGTTTGCGGGGACCACAGATCCAAGAAAAATGGTATTCCAACCCGACTCTCTGGCTGGAAGTCTTTCGAGAGCAAAGAAGACGTCTAAATGACAGGCGCACATATACTATCGGAGATATGACTACTTCCGCGAGACTGGCAATAATCGGTGACATGGACACTGCAAACGTGGAGTATAACATTGACCCAACAACCTTGACCCGGGTCGGTGGGGTCAAATACTAAGGTCGGATAGATAGGACAGCATAGCAAGGCAATATATGATCTTATTCCACTACTAATGTCCTTCGCAAGGCTCCAGGAGCCGGCGCCCTCAGAGAATTCTAGAGCCATAGGTGCTTACATTTTTTGACAAGCGGTGGGCCATCGCAGGGCGTGGTGCATCCGAACCATGAAGTTGGCTAAGGTGGGCTGCTCTGCGTGGGAGGTCATGTTCGACGCACTGGTATTCAATTATGGCCTTGAGCTTCTCTCGCCGCAGTAGCCGATACTGATCAGTAGATATCAACATCATCGCTTTCACGTATGAAGACGAAGAGAGAACACTCACTTATATTAACCAACCATAGGTACTGCTGTTGTTCACGGTCCGGTTTACCTTGTACAATAGTGAACGCACTCAAAAGGAACGAACGATCCAGCTCCCACGCTCAAGTCGAACGAGGCCGCTCGATGAGGTGCAGGCACATCTATGAAGGCAGGTCAGGACAGGTCATCCGCAACGACGAAGAACATACTTCTACCATACTCCTCGAAGACAACCTAAGACGTTCATCGGTTCCCCACTCAGTGTCTCGTTAAGACATTGTCCGGCGTAAAAGTTGGTCAAGATGTTGCCAACAAGAACACGGTCAGTGATGAAACAAAAATAGATAAGTAGAATGTACACACGTGGGATACAGATGCGCTGTTAACCAAACACTTTCAGTAGACGGCGGTAGGCCACAACACCCTCAAAGTGTGCTTCCCAACCGAGGAGTGCACTGGTGGTGATGTTCCCTGTAATGCTGGCCACAGCTCCCATGGATGGAGACGAACCGCCAATTCTTTCCCTTTTCGCCGACTTGATTTACCTGGAATTCCTGGATGTCATTTTCTAGAGCATCGGTATTCATTTATAACACAGCCTGGATAACCTGGGAATGAATTGAAATGGTTTCCAGAAGCCGTAGCTAGTATTTACTGTATTGTAGGCCGACTCGGACGTAAAGAGATATATGTAGTGTTGATGTCTGTGCACCGGTCTACGACAAAATGAGGTTGAGGGAATAAGGTTGAGGCAGTGCTCTTACCAATAGTGTTGAATACATGAGAAGACTTTGAGAGTCGGGACCAAGCTGCATCAGCGATCGATGCTCTAAAGTTGGCTCACAGCCTACTGGCAGAGCGTAACAAGATGACGTGAGAGACCACGGCATGCACGGCACGGCAAATTGTCGAATTCTGCACCGCCACCAAGATGCTCGGATTCGGCCGACACAGCCACTTGAGAGGGTCGTGGTGAGCTATGTCCGCATCCAAGGCCTTCATCGTCATCTGGTACAGTACTAGCTTTTGTGCTTCATTCGTTAATATCTTATCCGACTGCTGGGACTGAGGCCAATGAACCTGTGATCTTTCTTACATCTGGCATAGTCTGTGATGATATGATCTGTTCTTTCGTCTCTGGAGCAGCAGAAGAAAAACATTGGAAGATTTTCGATCGTTTCCGACTCGTTTCCAATCAGGCGCCTCTGTCGCCGACCCTACAGACCCACTATATCTCTGCCATCCATCTGAACCCTTCATACGGATCGCTGAGTGGGTTACGAGACTAGCCTAGTAGCACTGCCACGCAAATACATTCGAGGGCTGCACCTAGAGCGCTCACGGCTTCGGTACGTATACTGTACACGAAACCGGGTTCAACGGACAATTCGGTTACGGTACACGGCCCTATGTAACTACTTAAGATTTGCCATTTTACAAGTCACCGTCCCCACCGATCAACCATGCAGTCAATTTCCGGCTTTGCTGCACCATCCCATGAGATACAAGACACTCCGGATGAAGACCATGTGTCGGCCTCGCTTGTCGTTGTCGAACGAGAGGTTACCACAGTTGCCGGTTCACCGAAATCCGTGCTTGCTTCAACGACAGTCATTGAACGGGTCATCTCTCGACATTCGACCTCCAATCGCGATGATCCCTCCTCCAGTCAAACATCTCCTTCGCCTAGTGTCGGAACCAATGATTCAGACGTTTTGAGTAATATTCCACATATTATCGTCTCAGGGGCATCACCAACAGCTGCGGAGCCATCGCTACCGACTCATATTCTGTGTGACGCTCAGATTCTGCCTAATTCGCCAATATCGGAAGCCACAGCCAGGGAGGCCGCCGGTCAAATTGCGGAGTCTAGCAAATCAATATTCGTACCCCAAAGCGGTACACCCGAGTCTATGTACGACTGGTCCAATGTCGAGAAAGAGTTTGAAGAATCGCTTCCGTCTAGTATAGGACACTACGACAGGAAGACGGTCATGTCAGTGCTCTTTTTTCACTCGGTACAATGACAAGTAACATCTAGTGGTCAGAGACAAATTCACCCCTGCAAAATTCACAGTACCTGCTATGCAAACTGACTTCAACACATATAGGCGCATCTCGCCTCAAACGTACGTGTACCATCTAACGAGGCCGGCAGAATTTGACTCGTCGTCGTAGCGGAGAGGAAGAAGTTCTGCCTGTGGGTTGGACGAAGCATACGCATTCAGATGGTAAACCGTATTTTTATCATGATCAGGATGTGCGTCTTTCCAGTTTGATCATGGAATTGAATCTGAGATTTCTTATAGAAAGTAATCACCGAAGAGTGGTTATATGAGAGAGACATTGCCGAGAAGGTAGCCAGATACATCGCCATACTCAAGGACGCCATTTCGAAAAGGTCTGAATCCTTTGGTCGCGTCAAGTCCTGGCATCTATATGTAGGAATTGCGCAGCACGAGCGGCTTAAGAGGGGCGGCGGTAACCGGCACTTTCGTTGCAGATATTACTTTGTCAATCACGATGAGGAGTGCGTCTTCTGGCTCTCCAAGTGCAGGCTAGATATCCATCTGTGGGAACTCAGGGGAGAGATGAACCCGGATTTGATTCGCAGTAAGTTGGCAGCCTGAACATGTTGCGCCGCGAGGCTTACTTATTCCGGAAGGGTACCTACAAAGAGAATACTGGTAATTCTTTCCGCATCCTTTGATGGTCGTCGATAGTGATATCTCCGAGGATCCATCATTATTTTTTCACCGACCTTCACCGACTTAAGAAAGCACAGTGGAAATCAGTCCAAAAATCGATTTTGCTTGCTGAAACAGGTTAATCCTTTCTCTTCGTCCTTTACTGTCGTACAATGTAGAACTCAACTCTTCTTTTCCGCAGATGTAACCATGTCCGAAGTTTCAACAGTGACTCGCAGCAGTGACACGCTGAAAACCATGAGAGAAACTATCTTTAGAGCAGAAAGTAAGAACAATGGACTTATAACGATATCTTTAACGTAACCTTTATCTCAGAATTGGACGCATCCGAAGTGGCAGGCAAGCCTGGTCTATCATATCTGCCAACTCTTTTCGCTGAAATAACCTTCAGCGTCGTACATGATGGCTTTGTGTGAGTATCATATCTTTTTTGTTGCTTCGCACCAGCTGATTGTAATGACCAGTACGCGATCAAATTCTCAACTATCACGGTCAACGGAATGTTCGAACTTGTCGGGATGAATCTGTTTACGGATACGATCATAACAACGGGAAGCGCACTGTTCTGTTCAGGACGATGAACCTCTTACTATTCTCTGCGCCTATTAAACACTATACTTCGCTAAATAAGGTCTGGATGGATAGACTCCTTTTGAAGGAGCCGTGGCAACATCTCATAGAGCAGATTACGGATAAATGGCAACAGCACGTCGGACTGGTGCGTGTGATCCCTTGATATGCTCTAAGGAAAAATTGTATAATGACACGACTAGGCGACCATCCTTCTCGCGGTTAATATGGCCTTTCTCGCTATACCTTCGGTCGACGATATGGGTCCGGGTCAGCAGCACCGTTTTGTGACCCAAATTCTATGCTATCTATCTATCGCCAGTAGCATGGCTACCATCATCCTCGGCCTTATGCTCGTGAGCCACCATAACGCCCTGAAGCATGTCGACGTTGCAGTTGTGGTGCGCTTGATCTCCTCGTACTTTAATAACAATCTCACTGTCTCACAGACGGAATTTCTCCAGCGGCACTGGCAGAAGCATGTAGGGTTTGAACGATTGTCGATCATGTACAGCACTCCTTACGCACTTCTTATGTGGGGGTAAGTCCATGGTTTCTGAATTTCGTCTCCTGAATTAACGCAGGAGGTCAGCATGGTATCTTTTCTTGCATCATTCTTCTCGATGTGCTTGGAATCTGGCCACCCGGTTTCTCTAAAAGTTTTCGTGACATTAGCGTTCCTTTTGGGGATTGCGCTCTGTATGTGGTGCATTTACCTGTTCTGGGACGGCAGCGATCAGTGGATACAGCGATGCTTGGAGTTTTTGCCAGGATCTCTTTCCAGTTTGAAAGAGAAGCTGCGTTCAATCCTGTCGTATGATAGCATTGGCCGATTTCGAGATAAACTCCGAAGGGCAGTCTTTGGAACGACGGAACCCATCTTACCTACGACAAGGGTTTGATACAGAGGTTAATTACTGGTAGCATACCTCTCCTTGCTAGAGGAATTTTTGCTATATACCGTAACAAACCTGCCCTCCTGAGCAGGGGTCAGTAACAAATGGTCACTTACCTAGAGTCTCGTGCATATCCCTGCTAGTCAGTAGATACGGCACAACATAACTTTGACCAATGACGAGTTTCGACTGTCCGGCGACCATAAATCAAAAAGAAAGTCTTTCTTCAACTTGACTCTCTGGTTGGGAGTCAAACCCAGCTTTCGCGCGTATGCTTGGAAGGCATCTTCAAAATGACAGGCGCGTGTACTAACCGATATACTACCAGAGATATATTAATATGTGTGACGTCTAGTAGAATTTAGCATTCTGTTTAACAGAACACCTCATAAGTTGGTATCGATCTTCTACCTATTCACAAACGCGTGTAGCTTCTGAATCGGTTGAGGAGAGACTTGAAGCGCGCCGGAAAGATGAGGGCCACCAATAACGCAAAGGTAGCATCAAACCATACTCAATCTGAATGTCTTCTGGAAGCTCGATATCTTCCACACTCGCTAGGCTTTCTTACGATTAGAATAGCCCCATGACGCATCATTTGATGCTCGCGAACGATCCTGGAATGGTACATATAGATTAACTGAGAACGGAAGCGATCGCGTACTATCGAGAGATGTCGTATTCGTCGTACAACCGTTCTGATGGGTCCGAAAATTCTTTGACAGTCGAAATATCTGGATCGATACGTAGAACCAACGTGAAATCCATCGTGTGCGTCAGGTACGTCAGAACTGGGAACATTTGCGATGAAGATCTTGTGAAGTAGACTGAGGCCGTCGGCCTCTTCATCCTTGTCTTCGTCTCGACCGGGCTGTCCTTCACCGTCAGGGATTCAGTAAGCCCAACCGGTTTCCATATCAACCCCCTTGAAAAGTTCCTGAAGACGCTTGAAGGCATGAGCCGGCAGGCTTTCTAGACGATGGCTACCAAAGTAGTCGCGTAGCTCTGTCGGCACACATGCGTAAACGTCATAACTGGTTGGATGGTAGTGTTTACTCCACAGAAACGGCTTGAGGACTGTGGAGGCTTTCTGGCCCGCAGGTGTGAAGTTTCTGGGTACGTGCTAGGTAACGGATAAGTAATAGAGCGCCTGGGGGTAAGGTCACTGAGGTGTATGTAATCAATCCACGTTGGATTGGCCGTACGTAGATAGAGTGGAATATGCGATTTAGATGGACTCCATCGTCCATCTAAGGGAGCGCGACCTTTCGGTTGACGACACTGTAGGACGTAGAAGTACAACTTCCAAAAAAAACAGTAAGGTCCAGCATACATTCTGTCCTGCAGACCACAGAGCTTCTTCATCACCTCTCGGTTCCCTCAATTATAGTACAGCCCCAGAGCTGCTGCTATAGGCGAAATAATAGCGACAGGAGGCACAAAAGGTTTTTAACCGGTACTAAGTGCCAGAGACTCAGCGAAGGAAAGGGCAGAGACGCAGATCAGCTGTGATGAAATGCATATTTATACCGCATTCCCTGGTTGCAACTAGGCAGAGCAAAAAAAAAAGACCGAGAGAAGCAAAGAGAGCCGCAGCGTGCCGGATTGGTAACGCGGTGGTCCGTGCACGAACCGGGCCGGAAAGAGAGAGCCTTCGACTAGAGCGACATTGTCCTCTATCAACAGATTGCAGCTCGTCGTATCGTACGGCATGCAGACCTGTAACGAAGGCCGTCATTCATGGGAATAGCGGTGGCGTAAAAATATTCCTGATCAGTATTGGCGGTTGGGTCCTCGCCAAGTTGCTGTACCAGCATCAACGATGACGATTTTCTGATTTCAAACCTATAAGCAACGGAAATCGTAGCATCAAAGCCATAAAGTTTCTGTCTTCGGATTGTACGGAACTACGGCGTGGTACGCTTATCTTCTCCTTGGGAGATTTTTGTTCACTATCGTCATACTAGGTCTCAGTAGGGCGACAAGCGACTTCACAGAACAATTGATATAGCATAACTCAGGGGAATGCCATATAACCATCGGTGCGCAGTTGCAAGTAACCAAAACTGCTGTCGCGGCTAGGGGCCAAGTCCCGGCGAGGACTTCCGCCTTGTTTTCTAGGTGTCTGTATGGCCGGGAAGTATCAGGCGCACCTGTAGTACTACGGCGGGGACCAAGCTGAGAACGACGCTCGTTGACGTTACACGTCTTAAGGTATTCATTGGCTCTCTGAAGAGCAACCGATGTCTTGAGTGAAAATGATGACTACGAGTACCGTACGCGTCGTCTAACTTCTTTTTTTTATGATGCACTGCTAACGCTTCTGTTCACATTGGCCTCACAGGTCTAGATCTCGTGACTGGATTAGAAGTGAAACAGACGACCTGTTGCGTCTATCTCACCCATAATGATGCAGTACTTCCACCGCTTTCTATCCCAAAATAAGAACCTGCTCTTTCTGATTATCTACGGTCCTGTGTCTTCTCTTTGAGTGTGGGAGGGATGGCCTGATAGACGCTGAATACTGTCTTCGAACAATAGCCTTCAGGCACATATCATCCATCATTTCTCCATCTGCCGTTCCTCTGCTGGAGGGTAATACTACCACTAAGTCTTGCTATAATTGTTGCCTCTTACGTCTTCGAACAGCTTCGGATCGCCATCGACGGATAGGAAAGCGTGCCAGATATTCCTTCCGAAGATTTATTTTCGACGATAGTCGCATTCAACAGCTTTTCAGAATTCATAAATTGGGAGATGTTGTTTACCTCTTTTCCATCAACATGTCTAGCGCAGAGGCCTTCATCAGCTCATGTCCACAGACCAAGTGGACTTGGGTTCGACAGACTCTTATCGAAGCAGCTTTGCTGAGCTTAGCTGTCAAGTTGCATCGTCTACCGAGCCCGGTGTGGATGCTCTGGATAGTGAGCTCTCCGTCTCGGCAAGCATCCCAGAGCCCCCCTTGTCGAAGTCCGCCTGGCCTCAGTCGTACGATCTGGAAGGTCGTCGGTGATCAATTCACCGATGAATCCTCACCTTCGCTGTCGTGTGCCTTAGTTGGGACCGCGCCCCGGCCATATGTTGATATAGTGCTGCTGCGAAGGTCTCAGAGATTGCCATACCATGCTCCCCACCTACAAGTGTGCCAATCTCTGCTTCGCCTTCGCAGGAAAGCCGACCCTTGGACCGTTCGACATTCATCACATCACAGCAACGCTTATTGTGTCGAGACCTCCTCGTCTCCTGGTACTAGAGATAACCATATAGAATCTCCCTTCGGACCGGACTTTTCACCTACGAGCAACGCTGATTTTCCTTCATGTGTCTTTCAGTTGTTACGTTCACAATTTTCAGGCACTGAAGGCAGACAGTGCTCCAGTCAAGTTGCGGAGTCTAGCGAATCGATAGTCCAACCCCAAGGTGGTACCCCTGAGTATACATACGACTGGTCCAAAGACGAGATAGTGTTCCAAGAATATCTTCCGTCCAGTATAGGACACTACAGCAAGAAGACGCTTATGTCAGTGTTCTCCCTTCGCTCCGCTTAATGAAGATTAACCCCGGCGTTTAGAGACAAACATACACCAGCCAAATTCACGGCACCTGCTATGCAAATTGACTTCAACACATGCAGGCGCATCTCGCCCACAACGTACGTGCACCTTCTCACGAGCCCATCAGAATATTGACTGATCGTCGTAGCGGAGTGGAAGAGGTTTTGCCTATGGGTTGGACGAAACATACACATTCAGATGGCAAACCGTATTTTTATCACGATCACGATGTGCGTATTTCCGGTTTCATTGTGGGATTGAATCTGAGAATTCTGATAGAAAGTGATCACTGAAGAGTGGTTATATGAGAGAGACATTGCCGAGAAGCTAGCCAGATGCATCAGCATACTCAAGGATGCCATTTCGAAAAGGTCCGAATCCTTCGGTCGCGTCAAGTCCTGGCATCTATACGTAGAAATTGCAGAGTACAAGCTGCCTGCGTGGGAAGGTGATGATCGCTTTCGTTGCAGATATTACTTTGTCAACCACGATGCGGAGTGTCTCTTCTGGCTCTCCAAGTTCACATTGGATTGTTATCTGTCGGAGCTCAGAGGAGAAATGAGCCCGGATTTAATCCGCAGTAAGTTGACAGCTTGAACACGTTGCGCCGCGAGGCTGACTTTTTCCTGAGGGTACCTACAGAGAGAATACTGGTAATTCTCTTCGCATCCTTTGATGCTTGTCAATAGTGATATCTCCAAGGAACCATCATTATTTTTTCAGCGACCTTCACCGACTTACGAAAGCACAGTGGGATTCAATCAAAAAATCCATCTTACTTGCTGAAACAGGTCAATTCTTTCTCTTCGTCCTTTGCCATCATGCAACGTAGAACTCAACTCTTCTTTTCCGCAGATGTAACCATGTCCGAATTTCAACCGTGACTCACAGCAGTGACATGCTGAAAACCATGAGAGAAATTATCTTAAGAGCAGAAAGTAAGAACAATGGATTCATTTTGTGATGATATCTTTAACGTAACCTTTATCTCAGAATTGGACGCATCCGAAGTGGTAGGCAAGCTTGGTCTATCATATTTGCCGACGCTTTTCGCTGAAATAACCTTCAGCAGTGTACATGATGTCCTTGTGTGAGTATCACATCTTTTTTGTGGCTTAGCACCAACCGATTGTAATGACCAGTACGCGATCAAATTCTCAACTATCACGGTCAACGGGATGCTCGAAGCTGTCGGGATGAGTATGCTTACGGATACGATCATAACAACGAGAAGCGCACCGTTCCGTTCAGGATAGCGAACCTCTTACTATTCTATGCGCCGATTAAGCACTATACTCCTCTGAATAAACTCTGGGTGGATACGTTTGTTTTCAAGGGTGAACAAGTTGCCGTTGTAGAGCAGATTATATATAAGTTGAACTTGTCCAACGGAATGGTGCGTATGATTCTTGCCACTCTTTACACTGCACAGAATCTGACAATCATTGTTACATACAGGCCACGGTACTTCTAGCAGTTAACATGGCATTTCTGGCCATACCTTCGGTCGATGATATGGGCGCCGACCAACAACTTTCTGTGACAAAGATTCTTATCTGTTTCTCTGTTGTCGTTAGCCTGGGCAGCATTATCATTGGCCTCTTTCTCATAAGCCATCACACTGCCCTGAAGTATGCCTCTATTGGCGTTGTGGTGCGTTTGATGTTTCTGGATACTGGTCACCCTGAAGGCTATCTTACCTTTTAGCGCCGTGTCCTCAAGCGGCACTGGCAGACGAAGTCAGGCTTTGAAAGGTTGGCAATCGTATACAGCGTCCCTCACGCGCTTCTGATGTGGGGGTGAGTAGTGTATCCCGTGGAATTTTTTCCAAGACTAAGACAGTGAAATCCAGGATGACCGCTTTCCTCATCTCGTTCTTATGCATGTGTTTGGAGGCTCCAAACCCACGATCGCTCAAATGTTTCATGGTTTTCGCCTACCTTTTTATCACTGCGCTTGTTTTGTGGGTCATTTATTTGTTCTGGGAGGGTAGCTATCTGTGGATATGGCGGTATTTTGAGCTGCAGAAAGCATTCTTCACGGGCCTGAGGGCGACACTGCTTTCTATTATGTCTCATGAGAATCTACGCCAACTCAGAGATAAGATCTGGAGGACGGACTCACGAGGGGGCAGCATTTTACCGACGACTGCCAATGGAGAATAGATCAAAGAGTTTCAGTACCTGCAACTTTCTATGCTCTGCTGTACGCCGCGTGTTCGACTTGTATATATATTACCACCTGTACACGAGTGTTTGATTTTCTATACGCTATAAACCGGTCAACTAACGTGAGGAAGAATATATAAAAACGAACCTCGTTATCATACGGAAAATTAGCGATGAAAGCAGACGCGTCCCTCGCTGCAATGACTCGAAATCGTACCTTCCGAGCCATACATGCATCTCTGATGTGTTGCAAGTTGTCTGTCGAAGCGCGACGCTGCAGACTCGACGGCCATACCAGGACGTCATCCAAACGGCTGGAATGAATAAAGGCAACCATTGGGGGTGATGCTTCTTCCCAAAATCCTTTAAGGCTCAGGCATCGCATAGTGAGAGGCAGGTGGTCAAAGAGAACAGCGCTGTATGAACCTGAAGTCGCATGCAACGATTCCAGCGCAGGGAGGCGCGTCACAACGTCATCAAGGAAAGGCTCAGGAATATGCCGTAACGCGTAGACCACAAGATGTCGGAGGAGCGTGAGCTGCGAGAGCGATTCCTTGAAATTATGGAGCGACCGAGACTGTCCGTCAATTGCGTCATCCCGATCAAAGCTATCAAATGCTACATCCAGTCGGGTGAGAGAAGCAGTGAAGCTGCCTATGGGGAAACGAAACACGAAGGAGCTGGTGCATGAATTGATGGTGAGACGCGTCAATGGGCAAACGGGATCAAAACCCTCGAGGTCGCACTTTGACGACGAGTAGATTTGGAGCTCTTTGAGAAATGGGGAAGAGCATAAGCGCTGGAGGGTCGAATGGCCGTATCCGTCTGGGCCCTGAATGGTGATATGGCGTGCCCCTGCCAGCGCAGAGAAGTTGTCCATTACATTGGACGGGAACGTCTCTTCGAAACATCCCGGGTAGAAGTAAAATTCGATGGATTGGATGTTCTCCGAGGGGAGGAGCGTGACCCAGTCAAAGTTGGCGTCTGCATGCCATTTGAGCCGCAGGCGTCGAATGCATGCTCGAATCGCGGGGCTGGTGGACAAGGTCTCTTCGAGTTTGTAGGAAGGGTAGGTGAAGGTCAGGTATCGGTAGAGACGCCTGCGGGAAGCAAAGGTCCACGCGTAGCAGACTCGCGCTGCGGACGCGGCAGACTCGTCGTCTAGGCAGTGAATGATGTGTTCCCAGACCTCTTGCGGGCACCGCTGAAGAGCTGGGATATGAGCGCCTATTTTGCATTAGCATGGGGTACATAGAGGATTATGAGCGACGCACAGCTAGGTAACATCCTAACAAAGTGGGTGTTCAACGATGAGCACAGGGCGACCATAAGGCGTTATCTTGATAACAAAATTAGTTATATAATCGCGTCTGGCCTTTTGTCGAAATCTTCAATAATCTGTCATAAGGCTCCTAGCGGAAGACGGGTGTCCGAGCCTTGTGCGATCCAGAGGAATGCAGATAACGACCATGGTTGAGCCGGTGAGAGATCTTTATAGGTGGACATGGAGCAAATGGGATCAGAAGCACGGTCGGTATATAGTTGGGTGTTAAAAACGGCAACAAGAAGTTGCCACGGAAGCGTTAATAAATGAGGGAACTACGTAATCAGCGGTGATGCGATTCGGAAAATAACGCGAAGTGAAAGCACGCGACATGATGATAAAATGAGGCAAATGCCGACGGGGAATGACAATTGCTTCCAATTATCACAGTATGACACGGTGAAAGGGCCAAAAGGGTGGCTACGACTGTACACATTCTATCCTGAGCAGCAGCAAGAGCCAAATGTCAACCCTCCGTCATCATCGAGGTCCCAATATCTCGACACCAACGAGCTTACGATGTATGCGCATCGTCATCGGCACAGCGAATTTAGCCGGAAGAACACACCCCGGTGGCCATTATTCCACCAGAATCATGGAAAAAGGACAAAACAAGGCCATCGTTGCCGGATCTGGCGTGGTTGTCGACTAGACGTGAAGGTCTTTGAGCCGGGGAACCGTTTCACTTTGCGTGTCGGACGAGTGGCGTCCACCTGATACGATGCTTGAGGAAAGTTCACCACTTGACTTCGGTCGTACTTCATCAACGTCAAATTCTTCTCCGCTTGATATGTGATCCTAGCAGTGAAAAGATTCAAGATAGATTGTCGGAAACGCGAGGGGTACGACGGAAATAACGATACAAATGAATATTATAAGGAATTTTGTGGGTTCATTCTTTAGACCGAATCAAGACTTCCTAAAGTATTTGCGGCACTTGATGACATTGGTCAATGCCTGCCGGAGGAGCGACGCAGTTCTCCATTTTCCTTAAAGAAATTTTGAATGAGGTTCTCGTCGATACATATGAATACTCACCTTTCCGAATAGGCACCGCAACCTGGAGAGATTCCTCTGACGTCGAGTCCAGTTCTTGTGACTCTGGGGAATAAGAGCTCAGGTCTTCTGGCAAACTTGAGCACGATCCCGCCGACGCGAGACTGTAAGCCATCGAAAAGTCATCAGGGACAGGCATGTCATCAACCTCCGGCCCCTCTGGCGGATAGAGAAGGACCGATCCATACCACGCAAGCTGATATTTTTTATTCTTGCACGATTCTTTTAAATGAAAATTCAGAAAGGATTTGCGGCAGGTGAAGATATTGACGTACTCTTGGAAAAGATCCACATCTCCACATAGCTGCGATGGATCAGATATCTCCAGGACGTTCGATAGGACGTAGTCGATACGCATAACGGGCACAAAGGTACAATCTTCCCCAGGCTTATCAGATCCTGGTATCTTAGCCAAAAGTGTTTTGCAGATTTGACTATCAGTCTCCGAAGCGTCGTCTGTGTCGGGGGCGTCTTCTTGACCATCGAGAATTCGCAAGATCCTATCATCATCTAATCCAGCTCGAAGAAGCTCGCCGTAACGCGAATCCTCCTCGAAGGCCTCGTCAAGTGGAAGAAAAGGGTCCACAAATGGCGAGTCAGGATAGTCTCGCCATTCCGTTCGTGCACGGACGAAACAATCGTAGCAGGTAGGGTGGTAGCAATTGTCCCATGGCAGTGGGCCCTTCAACACCCCCACAGGTTCCCTGGACCTAGGATGGGCTGTTGTCGACAAGACAAGAACACACATAGTATGCATGGAATGCTGTGGTTTCCGAGGGTGAGGCTTCGTGAGGCCCTGCTGTACTGGCCTGATATTTATAACGTGGCATTTGTGCTGCTCTTCATCTGGCTCTACAATCTAAGTGATTTTCAGTGGGTCAGTTTCGAGCAAAGGGCCGAACGACGCACCTCCGTGCAGTGACCGGCATACTGCCGATTCTGTATGCCATCCAGCTTTTCTTTCGTGACCCCGTCACCCCCATCACGATACAGATCAGAGTTGCCTCCACATCGATGGAAAAGGTGAAATAAGTGTCCAAAGGTGGAGCCAACTAATACCTCGTGTTGAAGAGGGGAGGAGCCCGAGCCATGATAGGGTGTAGTAAGGGTAGCGGTGCGAACGATAAGTGGCCGTCCCGAAATTGCGCATATTTATACTGTCTCCTGGGTGACAACAAAAGGACAAAGAACAAGGCGCAAAGACCCGAAAGACCATCTGATTTTCCCGGGTAGAAATTGAAAGCCGAAAGTCATTCGCTGTAAGCCTGTAAGGGGTATAAGCTCGACAAGGAGTTATAGCTATGATACGAACATTGCGTACCATCAGTATACCGTATAACCTTCCGTCTAATCTTCTGCCTGTAGTTCCACGGAACCTCGCTGAGAGTTAGCCATAGTTCCCAGTCGTGTTCCTGGTGCTCTCTTCGCTTTCTTCGCCTTCTTGGTAACCTTGGGAGACCTTTAAAGCTCTGCGCCAAGGAAGGCTACGTGCGAATCCGGACCTTCTTAGCTGTTTGTCGGCGCTTTACGGATGTCTTTTGGCCCACAGCGTCTCCTCTAGTGGTTGAAATACGCTCTTCGAGCTCACTGAGGACGACGCATCGTCATTGCACATGGTGGTACGAAGGTAAAGTGCGGGATTACCAAGGCATTAAGCTCAAAAACGGTCCGCGCTAGTCACGTCCCAGTCCGAGTATTCAAATCGTATTGGAGTTCGATTCACAGATTGAGTTGGCTGCATGCTCTCCCCTTGTCCGATACAGTGCAAATAGAAACCATACTATCATATCAAAAGAGTGCAAGGGTGTACAATGTCAACAGAATTAATGATACACGGTAATGTATAAGGTCAAACGAAGGTGGGAAGATTTTCCATGTCTGGCCTGCAGACCAAATCACAACTTGTTAGACAACTTCCGCGGCCACTTCACCAACTCAACGAAATTCTTAACCGCTCGCCTGAAGAGTGACTTGAGTTTCCATTTTCCTGTAAGCGGTTTCCAGCAGTAGTCCTCGCAAGTGTAGAGCTGCTCACCTTTCCAAATAGGCACCGAAACCTGGGGAGATTCCTCTGACGTCGAGTCCAGTTCATGCGAGTCTGGGGAATCAGAGCTCGGGGCTTCCGGCAGACTTGAGAAAGACTCTGTCGACGCGAGACTGTAAGTCATCGAGAAGTTATCAGGAAGAGACGTGTCATCAATCTCCGATTCCTCTGGAGGGTAGAGGAGGACCGATCCGTAGCGTGCAAGTTGATACTCTTGCACGATTCTTTCAAAAGAAGGGTTCAGAAAGGATTTGCAGCAGGTGAAGATATTGACGTACTCTTGGAAAAGATCCACGTCTCCGTGGAGTTGCGATGGATCAGATATCTCCGGGACGTTCGACAGGATGTGGTCGATACGCATAACGGGCACGAAGGTACGATCTTCTTCAGGCTTATCAGATCCAGGTATCTTGGCCAAAAATGTTTTGCAAATTTGACTATCAGTCTCCGAAACGTCGTCTGTGTCGGGGTCGTCTTCTTGACCGTCAAGAATTCGTAGGATTCTATCATCGTCTAGTCCAGTCCGGAGAAGCTCACGATAACGAATATCCCGATCATGGGCTATGCCAAATGAGAAGGAATCATCCGCACACGGCGACTCAAGATAGTCTCGCCATTCTGAAGGTACACGGGCGAAAAGATCATAGCAGGTGGGATGGTAGCAGTTGTCCCATGGCAATGGACCCTTCGACACCTCCAAAGGTTCCCTGGAGCTAGGGTGGGCTATTGTCGGCAAGATGGGAGCACACATAGTAGGCCTTGTATACTGGGGCTTCCGAGGGTGAGGCTTCGTGAGGCCTTGCTGCACTGGTCGGATGACGATAACTTGGAATTTGGGGATCCCTTCACGCGTGTCCTCATTCTACGTGCCTCTTAGTTGTCCGGAATCAGGTAAGCTGTAATGTGACGCACGAAAAAGCTGTAACCAGCATATTGTCGATCCTGCACACCCTCCAGCTTTTGCAGCATGGATGTGTCGCCTCCATCGCAATATAACTCTAGAGTGGCCGCTACGTCGATGGAAAAGGTGAAATAGTGGTGGTAAGGCGGAGTCAGTTGATACCTCGTGTTGGTGTAGGGAGCTGACATGTCCGAGAGTGGGGGGATGACAAGCATGAGTGAAATCGAGCATGTTATTTATACCGTTGGGTGGCAACAAAGAACAAAGGTCGAGGTCAAGGAACAAAGGCGTGGGAAGATCACCCAATCTCGATCCGATCTTTCATTCTTGAAGTTGGTCCTTGCCTTGGTCCTTGCACCTGCTTGTCTCTCTTTCATAATGCAGAACAAAGAGCATATCTATCGACCGAGGGGACAATGCAACCATAGCCACTTCTCCTCATATAAATTGGGGAAAATGGTGCAAAGGTCCACTCTCTTATTTTTGCCTTCGTCTGATCGCCACTCGAGCGTCACCTTACACTCCTTTATAGCTGGTAGGCCTGGAGCCACCTGTATACCTCTCCTTACTTTTCAATGTGGTCTTCTCGCTATTCTGTACTCTCCGCGGACTACGACTCCAACCAAACTGGAAGACCCAGTAGTGTCTCCAAACCTATCTCAGTCAGAAGTCGACCACGAAAAGCATCCCCAAGATTCAGACCCGGTCAAATTTGTGTTGTGACCGAATCCGTGTTTACACCGCTATCACAAGCTTTGACAGCTGCGCAGGGTACGATAGACGCCCAAGAAGGCCGTTCGTTAACTTTCCGAGGTGGCCAGCTCGCTGCTGTTTCTTATGGCGATGAAAGACCCTGCATAATCATGGATCCCCCGCCTGGCCATACGTTACCCCATGGTGGTCAGAAAAAGGGCTATTTCGTCTGTCTAATGGCAACATTTGCGTCCTCTCATGGCAATTACGGCAGTTTTGGAAACTTGCTCCGACGATTTGTGGTCCCGGTCGAACCAAACGAACAGCTTCTCCCCGATTCGGACATGTATGCGTTGAAGACAATCCCAGCCTGGCGTAACCCTAAGCAGTGGGCAATAGCCTTCATAATATACACGGAGCGGCCCGTGAAGCTTTTTAGAGCTCGCAGCAATGGTCAAGGTCGCCGACTTTCCAACTCCGAATATGATAGATTCGTCCAACACTGCTACAATCAGCGGAGCCTATGGCAGCGCGATGCAAGAGAGAATCTAAACTTGAAGCAAGAGATGTACAAAGAACTTGTGGTGAGCCCAAGTGGTTTTGTATCCCGGATGTTACGCATTGCTGACTGGCACAGGACTGGAAACCGGACGAGAACATCAACGCCAACCCTGACGCTGCCGATGTCGTATCGACGTACAGCTTCCGTTCCACCACCTCTCTCGGGTCCATCGGTAGCGGGAAATCGTTCTATAGGCAAGGTTCTTGTCGTGGAAGTGTCCTGGCCATGTCCCCTATACTCGAACATCCTAAATGTACGCCTAACGACTTCCCACCTCTGCCCTCAAGGGTCTGTGGGGTATATTAACTGCACCTTTCCGTACGTCAAATCTATCCGCACTATCCATATTCCGGCTAACCTAGTAGAAATATCCAGCGTACTAAACGGAGGTCAATAAAGGATCCGTGTATAGTAGCCGCTATTGTATCGTTACGCAACCTTGTATGCAACGCCTGTAGTCTTGATAACTATGCTGCACATAACATAATCCACGATGTTCATCTGAGAGAGGGTCTGTTGTACATTAGGATTAGTGGTGTTAAATAATGTCTATAGGTGATGAGCTTTGCGGGACTAGACAGCAACTCAGGGCTAGAGAACCCAGGTCACTGAGCTCGAAGAGACTCGGAATCGAGATCGCACGTCTGAAGAGTGGCTTGGCTCTCCGCTTTGCTGGAAACAAAAATCAACAGAGGCTCCGGTCTTAAACGACAAGATACTTACCTTCAGTCTCCGACGTATCATCCGAGTTGGGAGCAGCTTCTTGACCGCAAAGAATTTGAAGAGCCTGGTCCTCGTCTACTCCAGACCGAAGGAATCGGTAATCGCGTGCCTCCACTAAAGGTTTAACGAACCAGCGGAAGAAGCGCGCCCTTACACACGGTGAGAATAGTCACTCCATTCCGATGAGGCATGGGTCCAGAGTCCCTAGAAGCCGGTAAAGTGGTAGCATTGATCCTAAGCAATGACTTTGACAGCTCTAGCTGAATGGCGATATGGCGAGCCCCTGCCAGCGCAGAGAAGTTGTCCATTACATTGGACGGGAACGTCTCTTCGAAACATCCCGGGTAGAAGTAAAATTCGATGGATTGGATGTTCTCCGGGGGGAGGAGCGTGACCCAGTCAAAGTTGGCGTCTGCATGCCATTTGAGCCGCAGGCGTCGAATGCATGCTCGAATCGCGGGGCTGACGGACAAGGTCTCTTTGAGTTTGTAGGAAGGGTAGGTGAAGGTCTGGTATCGGTAGGGACGCCTGCGGGAGGCGAAGGTCCACGCGTAGCAGACTCGCGCTGCGGACGCGGCAGACTCGTCGTCTAGGCAGTGAATGATATGTTCCCAGACCTCTTGCGGGTACTGTTGAAGAGCAGGAATGTGAGCGCCTATTTCGCAGGTTAGCATATGAGATGAGATGATAAGATGAGGCAAATGCCGACGGGTCCTTCCAAGTATCATTGTGAAAGGGCAAAAAGGGTGGCTACAACCGTATTCATTCTATCCTTAACAGCAGCTAGAGTCAAATGTCAACCCTTCGTCATCAACGAGGTCCCAATATCTCGACACCAACGAGCTTACGATGTATGCGCATCGTCATCAGCACAGGAATTTAGTTGAAAGAACACACTTCAGTGGCCGTTATTCCACCAGAATCATGGCACCGCTGCGGATATGGCGTAGTTGTCGACTCGACATGAAGGTCTTTGAGCCGGGGAACCGATTCACTTTGCGTGTCGGACGAGTAACGTCCACCTGATATGATGCTTGAGGAAAGTTCACCACTTGACTTCAGTCGTACTTCATCAACGTCAAATTCTTCTCCGCTTGATATGTGATCCTAGCAGTGAAAAGAATCAAGATAGATTGTCAAAGAGAACGCGAGCAGTACGTCAGAATTAACGATACAGATGTATATCATAAACAGGTAATTTTGTGGGTCCATCCTGCAGACCGAATCAAGACTTGCTAAAGACCTTGCGGCACTTGATAACATTGGCCAATGCTTGTCGGAGGAGCGACTTGATTCTCCATTTTCCTTGGAGAAAATTTGAACGAGGTTCTCGTCAATACATATGAATATTCACCTTTCCGCATAGGCACCGCGACCTGATGAGACTCCTCTGACGTCGAGTCCATTTCATGCGAATCTGGGGAATCAGAGCTCGGGGCTTCCGGTAGACTTGAGAAAGATTCTGTCGACGCGACACTGTAGGGCATCGAAAAGTAGTCAGGAGTAGACATGTCATCAATCTCCGGTCCCTCTGGCGGGTAGAGAAGGACCGATCCATACCGCGCAAGCTGATATTCTTGCACGATTCTTATAAAAGAAGAGTTCAGAAAGGATTTGCAGGAGGTGAAGATATTGACGTACTCTTGGAAAAGATCCACGTCTCCGTGTAGCTGCGATGGATCAGATATCTCCGGGACATTCAACAGGACGTGGTCGATACGCATAACGGGAACAAAGATACGATCTTCTTCAGGTTTATCAGATCCTGGTATCTTGGCCAAAAACGTTTTGTAAATTTGACTATCAGTCTCCGAAGCGTCGTCTGTGTCGGGGTCGTCTTCTTGACCGTCAAGAATTCGTAGGATTCTATCATCGTCTAGTCCAGCCCGAAGAAGCTCACGATAACGTATATTCCGATCATGGGCTATGCCAAATGAGAGGGAATCATTCGCACATGGCGACTTAAGATAGTCTCGCCATTCTGAAGGTACACGAGCGAAAAGATCGTAGCAGGTGGGATGGTAGCAGTTGTCCCATGGCAATGGGCCCTTCGACACCTCCAAAGGTTCCCTGGAGCTAGGGTGGGCTGTTGTCGGCAAGATGGGAGCACACATAGTAGGCCTTGTATACTGGGGCTTCCGAGGGTGAGGCTTCGTGAGACCTTGCTGCACTGGTCGGATGATGATAACTTGGAATTTGGGGATCCCTTCACGCGTGTCTTCATTCTAAGTGCCTCTCAGTTGTCCAAAATCAGGTAAGCTGCACTGTGACGCACGAAAAAGCTGTAACCAGCATATTGCCGATCCTGCACACCGTCCAGCTTTTGCAACATGGCTGTGTCGCCTCCATCGCAATATAACTCTAGAGTGGCCGCTACGTCGATGGAAAAGGTGAAATAGTGGTGGTAAGGCGGAGTCAGTTGGTACCTCGTGTTGGTGTAGGGAGCTGACATGTCGGAGAGTGGGGGGGAGACGCGAATGAGTGGAATCGAGCATATTTATGCTGGCGACAAAAGAACAAAGAACAAAGGTGTGGGAAGATCTCGATCGTCGTCACCCTTTCGGGTCTGCCATTGTTGAAGTTGGTCTTCGCCAGGTCCACTAGTGGTCCACTCTCATCAGTACGGCAAATTAAAATTAAGCGATAGAATGTGCCTTATTCAATGTCAATAGGGGAGGGGAAGTTCGTTTCGACGGAACCGCTGTGTTGCCATTTCAGCGTTGACTTTGAACCAGACGTTTACTGATGATCCATATAGACTTTGCTGGGGCTAATTGAATAGGTGAAAGAATTGAATAATGTTTCAATTTACACATTGCTCGCTGAAGGGAGGGAGGGAGAGAGGGAAGTTGGTTTTATTCTGCGCGTTTGGCATAAATACGAGTAACGAGACTGACACGTCGCGACGCGCGAATAAGTAGGTGGCAAGTTGCCGACAAGCCCCTTTCACTTTGGCTCTGTTTGTTGTGGGCCAGCCGTCACGGCACAGCACGGAGCGGGCTTGCTCCGAACCTAAACGAAATCGTCCTCCAAGTAAGTAGACTCGCAACCAGTTTCCTTCTTCGGCTCACGTCACGAGATCAAGGGGCATGAGCCTACGAAGGACTGGTCCAATTGGTTACGAATTTGGCAGGACCCGCCAAAGGTGATCCCGCACTTGGTTTTTTCGCTGTCCTCAACAACGAAAAAAAGTGCCCAAATTGATATATTGAAAAGTGAATATTTTTCAATTTTAAGACGATTGAGACCAACATTTTTTTTAATGATAACATGAAAAAATTTCAAGTCCCTTGGATCCAATGGCTGACAATATGTCCATACGACATTCTTTCTCTTTCACCGCGCTGTCACTGCCTCATCCTTCCGTAAAATGGTCCCCAGAGACAACGGGTTCATTCTGATGATAGAAAAGACAATGATGTGGAGCCAGATAAGCGCGACGAGCCCCAACACGGAATTTGGACTCGGAATTTTTCATTGTTCCTCGAAAAACATGTTGACCTCAATCGACTTGAAATCGAAGAATATCCGTTTTTCATTATATCAACTTTGACACTTTTTTTCATGAATATACGACGACAAAAACCTAAGTCCGGGGTCACCTTTTGCAGGTCCTGCCAAATTCGTACCCAATTAGACCAGCCGCTTCGCCAAAGTGATAAGCGGAGCCACGTGGCGATGCATGGCTGGTCACGAGCCTACCAAGTAAGATACGGCTCAGCGCTTCACGACCACATCATATGATATTCACGTGATAATTGTGACATTTCATCCAAAAAATCAGTCTTTCCTTTGGGGCATCAGCTGTACCCCCGTTTTAGGAAATCTGCTTCCTACAAAATGTAGATATTACTATTTACAAACTTTTGTTGGGAGCCGATTCTCGACAAAGGGAATCTTGATCATGCCCCAAAGGATTTACCACTTAAATTGGATTACAATGCAAGACTACTTAGCTAGCTCAAAAGTACTGGAGATATTGCACCAAAACAAATAAAATACTTCCAAGGATAGGTCAAAGTAAATGCATGCTAAGTGCGCTCATATCCGATGGGATACAAAGGAGTCGAGCAAGCGACATGGCTAATTTAGCGCGGCTGTCACGCGAAGTCACAAACCACGTGATGTGGTCGTGAAGCGCTGAGCCGTATCTTATTCCTGTCCCACATACGTATCCTTGGAGGCCGTGCACGGGTCGTTGTGCTATCTGCTGTGCCTTTAAGTTTGAACATGCCTTGTATTCGGAGGCATCCAGCTGACCAGGACGACGAAATGCCCGCATGGGCCAGAAGGATGGAGGAAAGGTTAGAGGAGCGATTCATCAGGATCGAGAATATTCTTATCAAGGTTGATGCCGTGACTGCATGTTTAATTAATTGACTTCCTAAGTTTTGTACAGACATATAACCTCCGGTCATCTGCTGGCCGTTTTAGGGTGCCCTACGAAGTGGTACTCACTGCGGATGGTGTGGACCCTACTCAGCGTGCCGACGTAAGCCATGAATTCGCATCGTCTTGCTCATCCAAGCCAGGCTTATCTGCTTTGGGAAATATAGAATCCTCTCCCACCACTTCGCACCGTTCACGATATGCGAAATTTGACTGCAGCTCAGCTGAACAACTATCTCGATACCTATGGCATTCCGTACGGGCGACGTACCACACGTGAAGCCAAAATAAGCTCGCTTCGCACTTACATTGGATGCACAGCAGAGGTTTAGGTCTTTCTGTGAGGATTGGTGAGTAGATATGAATTCCTTCTGAGTTCCTAGGTATTATTCCCGTTAATTTTTTCATAATCATTGTACCACTTGCAAAGTTGCATTATCCATCGTCTGGCGTAGCACGAGGAATACGAAACCATGGTAGTAACATTTCTTATATTCTTACTTAGCACTCGACGCTGAGCAAGACTCTTATCTTTATACTCCGGTGCTTTCGCTCTCTTTCCGGCTGGTCATCAAGGAACATGATACCACTAGTCAACTTGTGAATTCATGTTCGAATTGCTAGGCGCTTTGGATGAAGCCACCAACCCTGTTAGAAAAACACGGGTTGAAAAGCAACAAAAAAGAGAATCGGACTCCCTGCGATGATTTGTGGACGCCTTGTTTTCCTTCGTTCCTGTGACGTGTGGTCCTTGGGTCATTGTTTTGTCCTTTTTCTTGCCCCTTTGTTGGTGCCTTGAGTATGCTGCTTATGATATGCACCCCCTCCCTAACCTTCACCGGCAACATTTTCGTCCGCCGATATGAACTTCCGGCACGGCTCAGAGGAGCCAGAAGATGATATCTTCACACCTGTCTTGATCCCTTGGCAACTATGGGAAGGTCACGGTCTTTTTAAACAGTGGGTACCCTTCATTCATTTCTGAGTGTCATCCCTCTCAAATTGCGCCTCTAGAACTGTGAAGGAGTATCAGCTTGAACGATACGGGCCGATTGTTTAGGAGGATTCGCCGATTGAAGATGGACTTTCCATGATGTACAGTCAATTGTCACCGCCATCTGGAACTTCCACGGAGGAGCTAGGCTCTAATTCTCAAGACACACATGACTCACCGCCAGAGGAGTCTCTTTAGGTGCAGGAACTGAGTCGGAAAGGTGGGCATCTAGACGTTCAGACTGGAGCCCGCTGTCGAATTTTGTTCAAGGACAATGCAGAGTCAAGTTGTTCTCCTGGCGGTCGTTAGAAATTTTCGTTGTGGTCGAGTAAGCTCAGTTTCATCAATACTACATAAGTTCAATACAAGTTTGTATAACGATACAATCATGACTGCTATACACGTATCCGATACAGTTTGTTGACCTCCGTTTAGTGCGCTGGATATTTAATGTAGGTAAGCCGGAATATGGACAACACGGATAAATTTGACGTACGGAAGGGTACAGTTAATATACCCCACAGACCCTCGAGGGCAGAGGTGGGAAGTCGTTAGGCGTAAAGGTAGGATATGTACTAGCGGTGTGTTCGAGTATAGGGGCCAAGGACATAAAACTTCCGCGACAAGAACCTTGCCCATAGAACTCGGATTTGTTGCTACCGACGGACAAGGCAGACGCGTTGGAACGGACAGTGTACGTTGATGCTTTATCGGAGTCGGGTTTCCAATCCTTTGAAATTCAGTTTAGTAATGCATAACACCTGGAGTTTGAAACTACCTCACCACAAGTTCCTCGTACATCTCTTGCCTCAAGTGCACATTCTCGGTCGCATCACGCTTCCATCTTTTCCGCTGTTCGACACAATGTTGGGACAGTCTGTCGTATTCGTCGTCAGAAAGTCGACGGCCTTCACCATTACTAGTCGTATAAAGTGTCACGGGCTTCCTCGTGAAAATAACAAAACATATCAACCACTGCCGAGGATGATGCCAAGCCGGGACCGTTCAAAACGCGTACATGTTCGGGTCGGGAAGAAGTTGCTCGTTCGGTTCTACTAGAGCAACAAATCGCTGGAGAAGTTGTTTAAAACTTCCGTAAGCGCCTTTAGAAGATCTAAATGTGGCCATTAGACAGACGAAATAGCCCTGCCCTCGGCCATGGGGTTGCTTATAACCACGTGGGGGATCCATGATGATGCAGGGCCTTACTATTCCAGAGGAGACAAGAGCGAGGCGGCCATTCTTGAAAGCCAACGAGGCACCTTTTCGGAGGTCGAGGGGGGGGCGAACCATTTCCAGGGCTTCTGATAACGGTCTGAACGTGGATTCTTCGACAAGGCAGATTTGTCCACGTTGGTATCTCGGACGCTCAGGCTTCCGAGTCAGTGGTTCGCCAATGACTGAGGGAGGCTTTGAGATACTAAGCGGCCTGAGGGGTTTGGTGGGATCGTAGTCCTCGGATAAGACAGCATAACGTGAAGACATTGCAAGATAATGAGGGATATTACTGGTGGCACCAGGCCTACCAGCTGTAAGCGAATGTAAGGTGTTGGTGTCGGGAGGAAGGAAAAATGGGTTAGACGACAATCAACAGTTGTCCATCATTTTATACGATAGAACGCTGTTGTCATGGCTGCTTTGTCCCAAGCATTAAGGGAATATATTTTTTGTTCTGCGTTTTGAAAGAGTTTAGAGTTTAGAAAACCGATATGCGGTCCCAATAAGGAACATCGGGGTTCTGTGCTGCAAGAGCATGGACCTACAATTTGAAAATGAGAGGCAGTGATGATCGAGATCAGTGTGATCTTCGCCTTTGTTTCTTGTTCTTGTTCTTTTGTTGGTTTTGTTGCCACCCACAAGACAGTATAAATATGCTCGATAAAGGACCGGCCACTTATCGCTCGCATCCCTACCCTTACTACACCCTGTCATGGCTCAGCCTCTCCCCTCTTCAACACGAGGTATCAGTTGGCTCCACCTTTGGACACTTATTTCACCTTTTCTATCGATGTGGAGGCAACTCTGGATTTGTATTGTGATGGGGGTGACGAGGTTATGAAAGAAAAGCTGGATGGCACGCAGAACCGGCAATATGCCGGTTATTGCACGGAGGTGCGTGGTTCTGCGCTTTGCCCGAGACTGACCCACTGAAAATCACTTAGATTGTAGAGCCAGATGAAGAGCAGCCCAAATACCACGTTATCAATATCCGGCCAGTACAGCAGGGCCTCACGAAGCCTCACCCTCGGAAACCACAGCATGCCAGGCCTACTATGTGCGTTCCTGTCTTGCCGACAACAACCCATCCTAGGTCCAGGGAACCTGTGGGGGTGTTGAAGGGCCCACTGCCATGGGACAACTGCTACCACCCTACCTGCTACGATTGTTTTGTCCGTGTACGAACGGAATGGTGGGACTATCTTCACTCGCCATTTGTGGACCCTTTTCTTTCAATTGACGAAGCCATCAAGGAGGATTCACGTTACGGCGAACTTCTTCGAGCTGGACTAGATGACGATAGGATCTTGCGAATTCTCGACGGTCAAGAAGATGCCCCCGACACAGACGACGCTTCGGAGACTGATAGTCAAATCTGCAAGACACTTTTGGCTAAGATACCAGGATCTGATAAGCCTGAAGAAGATTGCGCCTTTGTGCCCGTTATGCGTATCGACCACGTCCTATCGAATGTCCCAGAGATATCTGATCCGTCGCAGCTATGTGGAGATGTGGATCTTTTCCAAGAGTAAGCAAATATCTGCGCCTCTCCAGCAAACCTTTTTCTTAACTCGTCTTATCAAAGTATAGTGCAGGAGTATCAGCTTGCGCGCTACGGATCGGTCCTCCTATACCGTCCAGCAGGACCGGAGGTTGATGACATGTCTATCCCTGATAACTTTTCGATGACTTACAGTCTCGCGTCGTCGGGATCCTCCTCAAGTTTGCCGGAAGCACTGGACTCACATCCCCCGGACTCTCATGTCCTTGATTTATCGTCAGTTGGTGAATCTGGCGAATCGGAGCAACCCCCAGTTTCAGCACCTGGCCGGAAAGGTGTGTATGTGTCGTTCGTCCAGAACCTTCATTGATTTCTATTTTGCAGGAAAATGGAGAGTCAAGTCGCTCTTCCGACGAGTAATCACAGATCTCGTACAGTTTGTCAAGAGGCATAAGTTCTCTACCAAGTTATGATGCTTTAGTCTGCAGGATAGACTATTACCACCCTCGTTTTCAAGATAATTATACACATGTATCGCTAACCGTATTGTACCTGTCGCGCTAGGCGACCCGAATATTACTGCTCTAACCTATGCAACGCAGAACTCAGCAAAAGTTGAAACGGCGTCACAGCTATATTCCGGATATACTGGTATTCACACATACGATACTGTGTATTTCCACACGCACAGGCTTAGTACCTCGAATCGACAACGCCCGTGGAAGGCTACGTTAGCCGTACATTTATGCCGTGACAGAGGGGGTACTATTTTGGTACGAATGACGGCTAGCAGCTCGGGAAGATGGCTGTAAAGTACCCATTGTTCGAATTTTCTTCTCATATCTCGCTAACTAGTTTTCCGGCTGCAGCCCAAGCCAACCTACGGTTTCATGGATTCGACGTAGGCTTAGCCACCGTTGTGTGATTATTTAGCTTTTTACATCGATGTCGCTGCAACTCTAGAGTTGTACTGTGACAGAGGCAATGGCCTCATGCACGCCAGCTACTTACTGCTTGTTGGTATGTTCTTCTACTCCTTGCCTGAACCTCGTCCGATGAAGGGAGGCCGTGGGCCGGCCTAACGAGGATAAAATAATTTCACGAAACGGCCCATCCCAGGTCAAGGCAACTCTGCAGCTCTTGACGCCACTTCCATGGAACAACTGCTACCATCCTGTCCGCCACGACATCTACGCCTATGTACCTACCGAAGGCGCAACTATTCTCACCCACCAGAATCGATAAGTTTGTGATCTTTACTTCAAAATATTACCTAGGACGAGCGCCACGACCAACTCATCCTGGCGATCGATTCGAAATCTCGCCGGCGAAGAGAGGGTCCAGAATATACGTCACGGACGATACGTCGGAGATTAAGAGCATGCCAAAACCTTCTTGCGAATCTACCAGGTTCACGTCTACTACCTTAGTCCTTGAACTATACATGTACACTACGATCTCTGGGAATTCTACAATCTAGATCATAGCAGTGATAAAGGCAGCCAATTCAGAAAACAAGTCGAAGAACTGGGCATTCGACTCCACAGCCGATATATCTTGCGACGTTTCTTCTTCTACCAGACTATCAAGGCGTTCAAAAATCCAAAGCTGGGTTGGATTGTCCTGCTCTGCCCTTGCAGCTTCAACTTTTCCAGTACTAAAAAAGAACATCAGCACTGTTGACACTACTCAGATAATAGCCCTGGCTTTTACTATGGATCGAAACCAAGGCTCACTACGTATGGCATCAGTGTTAAACATTAGGATAACAGCATTCGAATCACGTACTGCCATAGAAGTAACTGTTTATGATTCTGCACGAATACAAGTTACTTTCATGATTCGATCAAGGAGCCTAAGGGTCGACTCACGAGAACGCCCTGTCATTGTCCTCACTAGACCGAAGAAGCCACTGTACTTGAGAATTGTTGGGATCATCTGGACGTACGACGGCATCGGCGCCTGGTATATCCTCTGTGGACAGTTGTCAGATAAGATCTGGCAGAGGAGAGTGGTACTTACCATCAGCGAAGGCCAAAAGTTCTCTGGGCTGAGTCACCGGAGCCACGGTGAAGGTTACGGGGCCTACTGGTCGGACGATCCAATCCGGAGGGAATATGGCTCCGGGTGCGCCGGGAGGTAGTACACGGACTTTGGGGTATATGCATGTCAGTCGCTGAAGAACAGATGTTAAGGGCAGAAACTTACCTTTCCTGTCGGTTCCTGCTACGAGAGCTAGTGCGTCTTTGATCAAGGGTTTGATACGATCTACGTAGGCCATAATTTTCAAAGTGTAAGGTCTATGAGAACTGTTACAGACTTACAGTAACCAGGTTCTAGACTGGTAGGTACTTGTACATGGTCTTGATGTTCCGCTACATCCCAGTTAACAAGGACGAAACGCCAAAGCTGGTCAGAGCTCTCCCAATCCACTGCCTGGGCCAGAATCTTCCTATTTCTGAGGGACGTAAGGAGTGTAAAATCGTATCAAAACCGTATTCTTACCCGAGGTCTTGACCAATGCGGGCTACAGGCTAATGTGAACGATACAAAAATCAATGATACTGTTTTTGACTTACAGTTTCTAAAAAGACGGTTCTCAATCCTGTGAAATGGCGTTACTTTTTTGAGTGAATGTCTATGAAGGAAACACCTCCCAGAATCTCTCCTCATCACGACCGAAAATGCGCCACTGTTGCGCAGGATAGAAAGGATTACCGGGAGCCACGACAACATCATTGCCAGGGTAACCGTTGCCTGCGAGCATGGCGTTAAAAATGCTGACAGTGATGCATTCCCCGGCTTACCATCCGCAAACGACAGGAACTTATCGTCCTGAACAATGGGGGAAACCGTGAAAACGTCTGGTTCTTCCTCTGTAGCTGCAACCTTCCAAAAAGTAGCCGGGAGATATGCACGTGGTGCGAACGGTAGCACTTTTGCGATTGTCAGATATTGACCCACGAGCGGAAAATGAGGAAAACCTTTGCCATCAGGACCACATAGAAGCGCATTACTGGTAGCAGCATTCTCAATGCGATCTGCATGATCATGAGTGAATTCAGAGGCACATTTGAGTAAGGCCGGGGCTTACATATACCGCTCTTCAGTGCTCGGGCACAAGTTGAAACGACGAGGAAAGATACAAAGCAGAGAAGATACTTAAACATCATCGTCCACAGAGACTATGGAGGCTGAAATCTGAGGGATTACTATTGCTGTTCGCCGGCTTTTATAGGCCCCAAGCGCGCTCAAGATTTCAGGTGTATGTATCGGGTACGATGCGGTGACCGAGGAGTGAGACTATGACATTGCCGTTGTGACTGACAGGGAGAATTATTGGGTCAGCGGAACTTTCAAAAATAAAAAGTAGCTTCAAAGATCTCGCTCCCGTATATGGCCCGCCAGTTATCCGCGCAAGGGCACGTATTAAAAGCATCGGGCCACAGTGGCCGCGGCGGCAGGGTTGGTCATTTGCCATGGAATATCCCAAGGGGTCCCACTTCTGTCTTCAATGGAAGTTGAAAACGGTCGAGGTAGGTCCCGATGGAATGGAGAAAGGCCCGTTCAGATCGGTTTCGGGTTGCGCAACATTCGACAAGGCTCTAATTATTTGAATATTGAATACTTTACAAGACCGAGTGGCGTTGCCGACGTTAGTGTCCAATACAGTACAAGGAACACGCTACCAACGATGGCGGAAGTAATCGACAACGGTGTATAGACTGCTTGCTGAGTGCTGAGTCCGAAATTTTTGCATGATTCGACAGGCGCTCATCCTACGATGAACCGTATAGCATAGATATAAAGGGATGAAAATACGAACTATACATACTGGTATTTTGCTATTCAGCACTGAAGCAAGGTATCCTTCGACTAGGTGGGCACCAACGATGTCATCGAAAACTTGAGAATTCCCAGTCCTTAACCCATCCTGCCAAGTCCACCTATCGAACGCTCGCTATTGAATCCGTATTGCTCAAAATAGACGATCGGGAATTTCTGTTTGGCACCTTATCGGTACCGCCTGTTTCTTTGTAGGACGCCATGGAGTAGCTTCTAATTTGAACGATCGCCAGGTTCAGAGAAACCGGGAAACTAGGGAACAGGCAACTAGAGGTGATGATAGTTGACGGACAAGTTCGGGGGAAGCAGGTCGAAAATCGCCCTGCCGGACCGGACCTCCGACTGTAATCGAAATCGAACACTCTTTCAACGCAGAGCCACCAAGGCAGCCTTCGGATATCGTACGACCAGTGAGCACGGATCGCCTACAAACTTTTCGTTATCATAGTATTCCTTCATGGACATACAAGATATACCAGTGAGTCATAACTCCTCTTGTTATTTCGTCAACCCAATGTGTACATGTATGGCCACTTGCTGTCCCGCTACCTCACTTTTATCTCTCTCAGGCCGGGACAAGTATTCAAGCCCGCAGCACATTGACCCTACTTATCTTGGTTTCATCAATAGGTAATTGCGTCAATATTTGCCAGCATATTCAAAACATATTTGTCTCGGAACGTTGACACATCTCGCTGAACTCCCACTTTCTCTCAATGACGAGCAACTTTTATCCAGTGTACTTATTGACTTGTTGAATAAATTCTTACTGCGAAATCACGGTCATGTGATATCATCCTTCACGTCCTAAAATAAACTCTAATATGCCCCTCCAGTCTTTCGCTTGGATATTCATAGCTTCTAAGACTTATTATTTCTAGGGTTCTTTGTCAACATTTACTGTCAATAAATTCCTCTAACACGATCACCCTTGGCGCAGATAGTAGATCGTGATATCAATTGAAACACAGGAAGAAAATGCCGTCCGGTAATAGGCAAGAGTCTTTACAGTTAATTTTGACCCTGGAACAAGATGCAATCACATCGCGCTTTTGAATCAGCATATAGGAAAAGTACTTGCCTGGGCAGTCAATCGTCTTGAACTCCGGAACATATCCGTCTGACGAAACGAGCCACTTCAGTGATCTGGTTCAGCTGTTCCAGGAATGGCTCAACGGCCTTAACAAGCTCCCATGCCGACACCACATATGGACCGAGTTTTCTAAGTTCAACACTAGTCACCATCTCTTCAATTTTGCACCAGGTCCCGGGCTCGGACCATATAGGTCGTGTCGCGATTGCGTATACGGTCACGTATAGAAGGAGGATGAAAGAAACGTAGATTATCCATTTGAACCCTCCTGGTATCAACGTTTTGTGGTGCGCGCTGGTCAACGACAATCTCGATACTTGCATCAGTTGACGGTTTTCCTCGTCTCGGATGAATGACTGAGCTCGGCACGCGCGCATGTCGTCAAACAGGACCTGTTGCGACTCAGGAAGTGCCATCTCTCTGTCGAACGTTTCTTCTCTAGCCAAGACCCTAGGCATATCGAAACTATTGCCTGTAGTACATACGAGTCAGCACGGTCTGAGCGAGATTTAGAACATAAAGAGACATCAGACCGTATGGTGTGAGGTGGGGATAAGAAGCAAAAGGTTTACTATATCTATGCCACTGGTCTCGAGTATAAGAACGAAATTGAGCCTTTGTTCATCTGCCGCCACTGATACTCGAGGTGAACGAACAAAGGGACGAATGGTAAGCGCGCGAACTTGGCATTCGTGCTTCTTGATTGCTTATTACCGGAACGGCATATTCAACGGATGCGACATTATGATTATCATTACTGCTAAGGAGTATAAAACGGGATAGGGCATAAAAGAATCACGGTATCGATACATTTAAATCAGATATAAGAAAACTTGCAGGGATAAGTGCGCGATGGCACCAACAGAGAAAAGCAAATCCACACATGCCGTACTCAAGTCATGAGAAGAGATAATGACTCACTTCAACATGCCTTCCACCTTCATGAGCCAATCGCGAGCATGTGAAGCGCCAACTCGTTCCGAACCGGTCCTTGTATAGTTGGTTAGCTCTTTCCACCACGGTCCATCCCGGAGCTCGCGGAGAAGCTCCTGAAACGAGGGTATTCTTATCGCCCTCCCATCTTCTCCTCGCTCAAATTCAATCGTCTCTCCATATTCCATCCAGCTCCTCAATCCACCGCTGTTATCCTTGATGCGGATCCATCGCTCCGTAAAGAGTTCCCTGTCCTCCTGCCTGAGCAATAAGAGCTCCAAGAAGTCAAAGACAGCCGTATAGAGACCAGGCTTATATTGAGAGCCAAGCCAGTTACTGAGTTGACGGTACTCTAGAACAGACTGGATGACCCTTGGAAGCAAGGATAGGCGAAGCAGGTTATCACAACTCCACTGGCTGTTGTCTTTAGAGTCGCATTTATAGTAGAACGTTAGCGCTTTAAAGGCCTTGTTGAGAGTCTCCCAAGGGCGAATGTTATTCAGAAACTTGGAGACTCCCCCAGAACCGATGATTTCCTCTTCTAGGGATGCAATGATCTCGTAACAGGCAACAGAACGGCGTCGCTTGCAGTTCTTAGGTGAGAGACACTGAGGTTGTCTGTAGCATCCGCGGCAATAAGTACCGCACTTCCGGCAGCGCCGTATGAGAATCGCGTCGAGTGAGGGACAAGGCGAGGTATCAGTAGCCCTCAAGTCAACGTCCTTGATAGAGAATTTGGGTGTCTAGATAAGATATGCGATTGAGTTGTTAACTCAGAAGAAATTTCGAACAGAACATACATGATTCCCACACACAGCCGTTCCACGGCATTTAAAACATATAATTGTCCGCTTCCACAAGTCTGCCACGGTGTTTCGAACGGCATCAAGGTCAGCGGAAACATCGCCATCACTGTATTCGTGCGCAGCAAGGTTATTGTTAGGTAGAACCATTGAAGCATAGCGTGGAAGTGTTGTGACACTTTCAGTGGCGAGGATTCTAGCTAAATCGGCACCGGGAGTTCGACCCGGGGAAACCGGGGAGGATGTAGGGGATGCATACGCAGCTTCGTCGTTCACTAAGGCACGACGGTGAGGAGAATGGGGGCTAGCAGGGGGTTGGAGAATAGCAAGATTCTCGAGACGTATCGTGGAAACTGTTAGGACAGAGCGGGCGGACTCCATACGCTGGGGCGGCCGACTGTCAACATCATCAGGCGCGCGAGAGGCTGCACGCTTGTGCCCGGCTTCGTCTACATTCAAATTATTTGTATACTCGGGGCTAGCTGGCGGAGTCGGATAGGGGGTATGGGATTTGTGACGAGGTGTTTTAAAGGTTGTTACAGATGGGTTTGAGCGGTAGGAGGGGGGTGGGCCGATAGAATTGTGCTTGGATTGTGTGTGGGCAGAATAAGGATGCCGCGACTGATCGACAAGAGGCGCCTCGACTGGGACGCCTGGTTGTGGATTCCGGCGTTGGGACGGAACTGCGTCATGGACACGGTTGTCCCGTTGCGGAACAGTTCGAGCATCGCGACGGGTCTTCGCGTATTCTCGTGCTTGGGAGGGAAGCATCGTGATATGTCAAGAAAGATAGAGGTGTAAACGGTATAGATAGAGAATGTGGTTATCACGGGGCGTTTACTGAGCGGTGGAAACTTAAATGGTCAAGATCTTTAGATGCTGTATTTATGCAAGATGGAGGCGCGCTAAACTCACCCATAGTTGGACATAAGCTGTGACGCTTGGCTGTGAAATCCTTTAGCGCGACGTCGGTTACAGCTGATGGTCGGAATGATTCCGCACAGCAAGAGCAGAGGCGGTAGAATGAATAGCACCGTAGTGTGTTATGACCGTGCCCGGGTAGTTTTAAAAAGACGAAGATCGTTGATCATCGCGATCCATTTTTAACTGAAAGGGAGTAATTGTCGCAGAAGTTGAAGAGAGACTATCTTCTCAAGGAAGTATGATTATCGTTGTTCTGACCAGGCAATCATGACACGCTGTCCTTCTCCTGACTCGAGTGCATATAACAGATACGAGGAAGAGATGAATGACGATAAGGAATAGTCATTTGTGTGTCCAAAATCACCTGGACCGGACATTGCGCGGTTGTACGGCACTGCACTAGTACGGAACTTAAGAATAACTCAAAAATCGTTCAGCAGCGAGAGCTCACCACCACGCGTCTCACGCGCGCGCACAAAGTATACATGAACTCGAATGTGAAATTCGACAAACAGGTTTAAAATTGGCTTCGGTCTTTGCATATGAGAACGCCTTTGGAAAAGATAGCCATTCGGAGGTTTGTTATCGACCAAAACCAAGTTCTCCGCGATCGTGCGAAATCTCTCCATCTGAACGAACACATACTGGGAATATGATTCGAACTAGGGCAAAGGGCTGTACCAGCTGGCTTCTGTTCGAGACAGGTCGGCTACGACGGGTGGCTAACCCCTCCACATCATCACCGGGATTTGCCCTGATGAAGAAGCCCTAACGTCAGTTTTGAATGAGATGACGGAACTGGAGATCAGCATTATGGTCGACTTACCGGAACATGAAGTCAACAAGGAAATGAACGAGGATTTCAAGAGCTAGGCAATTTGTAGCGGATAAGCCAAGACCTGCCAAGACTGGCGACCTTAATTGACTCTGCCTCCGCGTCCACGTTACCACTGCCACGGCGCCCGACTCAACATGATCTTGCTTCTAGTTCTTGACCTTGATGGAGGAGAAGAGCATTACGCGCACATTCGTCAGTTCCAGCTGACCCCGGCGCCTATTCCTGAGTAAGAAACCCTCTATTCAGTTCTTAGCAGCCCTGTTTCGAGATTTAAATAATATCGTGCCTTGCGGCGATGTCCAAGGATCCTGTGTGAGTAAACGCTGTCAAGACTGGCTGTTGTAGGCTGTTGTGCTGTGATACTTCCGAATGACGGTTCCCCGGAACTTGCTATTACAATATTTGACTTTCCGTTGGACAGCTGATCAACAAGAACACTGGCCGTTCGTACAAACCCTGGTACAACGATATTGGATACGATTAGATGTACATCCCCCCTTCGCCGACATCGCCTTTCTGCCTTTTGGAGGCCTGAACGGAGGTTCCTTTTGTAGATTGGTTTACCCATGCGTCCGGGGCTTTCTCGTCGATAGCTTTAAATAGCAAGGTCTGCGCGGTGGTCATGGTGTCCTCGTTCCAGGGCATAAAGTCATCTGAAAGCTGTTCGATATTCGACGGAGAGAGCTTTCTCGGTGCGGGAGGAGGTATCCGTGGGTAAGGCAGGATGAGCAGGAGACCTTGGACTTTGGAGATTGACAAGTTTGCCATAAAGACAGCTGAGGTAGATGAGATGAGATTGGGTGGAGAGAACTTCTCTGCGTGTTCGGCCTGTATATTCCAATCAGTAAATCGCATGGATAGTAAAATGTGTACGTGCGATAGCAGGATCTACGTTGGTAGTGGAGAGGTACCGAATGGGCGCATTTTGGAAAGTCAGCGGCTCAGAAGTTATATATGAAGGCACAGGATATATGTCCAGCAAGGAGACCCTTGCAATCTTGTTAGCCTGAGAGAAGTAAGGCAATAGTTGATTCCTACTTTGAAGGCTTGAGCGTTTCAAGAATTTGCTTCCCATAGTCGTTCATCGCCCATATAGGCAGCCTAATTGTGACTTCGGATATGATTATGGTAGAACTTGTCCATTTTGGATTGAAACATAGGCCCACCTAAGTATCGTTATTTTCAGACGTGACATAGATGGAAGGCGAACGCACTGAGATCTCGTTCACATAAACGGCGCCTGTCTGCTCTCCCAGTTTAGCTCCACGTGCCCAGATCCTTCCCGCATCTCCAGATGCAATGATGAGCTTTCCAATAGTCGGTATGCTACCAACTATCTTGACGTTTATGGATTCTGAGACGTCCTGTGACGGGCGAGGTTGCAGAGGATTAAATTCATCTTCTTCATCGGATTCGATGGCGTAGCGAGAAGGAACAGTGTCTTGTAGAGGGTCCACGTCCTGAAGAGAAATGAGAAACGTTTGGTTCACGGCTACGATGCGACGATAATCACCATGGTGGTACGAAGGTAAGAAGAATGACGCGCGTCCGGTACGTCGGCCCGTGCCCCGATCGTTGATCGCCTCTTGTGGCCTCGGTTCCAAACAAAGCATTCTACGGTTTCCAACCGACCACATCCTTTCCTATTGACGAACACATCATGGTACGGCCTTTGTCCTTGTTCCCTCGCCCGCGGCTAATGCATCCTTGCTTTCCAGAGTGACAACGCAGGTACAGCAAATCATCTCTTTCCTGTTATTCAGGCTGATGTTCTTCAGAGTACAAGGAGGCATTCGCGCTGTTTGACAAGCGAGGCAAGGGCGCCGTACCAAGGGAGACCCTAGGAGACCTTCTCAGGGCACTCGGCCAGAATCCTACCCAGGCTGAGGTCGCCGAGATCGTAGCATCAGCGCCTCGAGATGGTGCGGCAACCCTCCTGTCTGCTATTCGGCTTCGCTTACCAGTATCTATCAACAGTCGACTATAAGACATTTCTGACTATCTTGAACCGTCCTGACGGCTTCAAGCCAGCTGGTACACCAGGTGGGTTGCGGATTTTTGGACAGGATGTGCCACAGCTGACTGATGATCCCGCAGAGGAATTCATTCGCGGATTCCAGGTCTTTGATAAGGAGCACAATGGCTTCATCGGCGCGGGTGAGCTGCGGTATGTCCTCACGCAGCTGGGAGAGAAAATGACGGATGAAGAGGTGGATGAGCTGTTGAAGGGTGTGCAGATTGGAGCGTACGTATTCTCCTTGTCAAATTCTATCCGTTACCTTGACTCACGGACAAACAGGGACGGAAATGTAAACTATGAATCTTTTGTACGTACTATCCTCAGTCAGTAGATGTCTGTCATACCCTTGCGCATATACGACATTGTCATGATTCCCCTTTGTCTGTACTTGGAGTAATTGACGCGTATCCATCCTTCTCCCGAATTATACCATAAGCTTCGTATATACATGCAGAGGACCAAAATATTCAGAGCCTCTTCGAAATACTGAGTCGTGATTCGTGACTTGAGAAATCCAACTCACTCTTAGCATTCTGCACACAATTTACCCCCAGTCCATTAAGTCGACACATAGACCCTTTCTCCGCATCGTAGCATCCGATCCATGTATGAAATTATACGCCGTAGTATGTGTATGACGAGGGTATCAAAATAATAAGTACCAAAGCAGTCCGACCCTTCCATCCATGCTACAATTTTGAAATAAGTTACCGCCTATGACCTCGGGAAAGCACCGGGTATTGGCTGCCTCCTCCGTTCTGGATGGTGGAAGTACGTCCCGTACCTTGAGCGTCCTGGACTCATCGGTATCGGCTGGCTCCTTGCCACCGTCTCAGTGGGCGTACTATCCCCAGTGACCGCCCCATAATCCTCTTCATCGCTATCAATCTCATCTCCCATCCAATGGTCGTCATCCGGCAACATAATCACCCCCGACGCCTGATCATAGCTCAACCGATGGGAGAGCGGTACCGGCTCCGTCCGCACGTGTCGCGCAGGAGGCGCCTGTGAGTCTTCCCAAGGATTACTCGGTCCTGACGGTCCTGGGACGTTGTCGGCGTAAGGCTCTTCCGCGGGAGGGTTGGAAGCCTTTGCGCGCCGTACTTTGCTTGACTTTTTACGCAACGTCAAAACAACTGCTTGATTTGAATCCCGGCTTTGTCGATGGCTGATGTTCCGATCGCCGTTGACGAGTGTTTGGCCCTTCTTGAGAGGTAGCCAGGGTTCGGGGAGGACACCATTGAGTGCTGGGTGCCCGTAACGTCGCTTGCCAGTGCTACAAAGCGTTGTTCAGGAGGAAGCAAAGATAGTCAAGACAGCGACTTACTTTAGGACACCGCTATACCAGTTGGCCATTGGCGGTTGTGACTTTTTGAGATGGTCAGTACGGGACCTAATTGAAGTGTACGGCGATGGCATACATAATCCGTTCGCTCGTCCTCAGGCGCAACATACAAGGTATCGTCATTCTGGGCATACCTCCTCCGGTTCAGGTTGCTAAAATGATAGGACGTAATGAGCGTCATGCAGCCGTAAGACTAAGCAAATGGCAAACCTCTGCGACCATGTAACCGGGTGGCCTGCTCGTAACCTCACCACATCCGCCGTCTCCTCCCCCCTTTCAACCTCGTACACGGAGCTCAAACTCACAAAGTCGCTCAGCGGCTTGAGCGACTTATCAACCCACCATGACCATACAACTGTTCCCGCTAGCAATGGCATGAGAAGGGACGCCATAATAAATGACTTGGAGAGGATGAAGAAGCCAGTCATGAATACCAGGAATATCACAACGCCCCATATCAGACGTATGAAGGTCAACGGCCAAGCCTGCCCCTGGGACTCGTAGGGTTTGTAGAACACTGCGATACGAAGTCAGTGGGGCCAACGATCAACATGGTTAGAAACATACCGAACAAAAGTTTGTACTTATAAACAACATAGCCAACACCGAAGTACACAGATCCGAAAATGACGATGAGTGGCTGTACAACACTGTAGAGAATCGTGATAGTGAAGATGAGTATAGCCTGTGGATAGACTACGCCGTAGTTTATCATAGGAGGTGCATTTAGTTCCGCGAAATCTGCGAAATCATTAGAGGCATGAGGATAGACATGCCAGAAACACCCACCACGCGGAGTTCGCGTAACGAATAATCGTAAAATAGATCGAGGAACAATTATACCGAGATTTAGGAGCTGCAGCGGCATTATACCCAAGCCTTGAGAACGTCAGGACTACGAACGACCAAAGAAAAATCAACGGACCTTGTAGAATAACATAAGAGAGGAAAAAATTCCGAGCTTTACCCGACTGTAGAGCTTTTGCCAGCTTCTCTGGAATCTTCGCTGGGTAATTGGCTAGATCTCGGACGAGTTGCCAATACGTCGTCGCAAGGAGGAAAATAAACACCACGTTGATCAGCAGAAAGAGGAAGTATCTGTGAGTGATTTCCGTCAGATGTTGTCTGGTATGAAAGAGCAGATAGTAGTACTTTTTCAAAAGTGAGTATTCGATCCAACTTCGGGCACGATAACCCTGTAGGTAAGTCAACCCTGGTGAAGATAAGTTACCGAGGACACGGTCCACAAAATAACGACATACCTTCCAGTAAGAAAGGTAGCAATGCATTTAGAGTGATCATAGCAACAGATGGCAGAGAGTTTTGTACCACAGCCTGAACCTTAGCATTGCTGTCAATGAGTCTGCCTAACCAAGGTAAAGTCCTCTTGATTTCATCGTAACTGAGAAGACTAGCAAGCGCTGTGATGGGGAAGAACCAGAAGAAGAACAGTAGAGCTAAGGCGCCTAACACGAGGGCATCCCTCGTCCGTATGTGAGCCTGGGATGGCGTCATGTTGGACCAGACAATGTCGCGCGGTTCAGGAGCAGCATATGTGGTGCACTGCCATGGGTTATTTGCGTGGACGACTTGCAGGGCTACTTGCTTGAAATGACATTAACATCCTTGCTAGAAAATACAAGTACGCGGCGAAAACCTGATCCGCCGGCGATCCGTTTCAGATGTCAGTGTGCATACCTTCAAGCCGTCACCGGGTGATGGACTGCTTGCAGATCTTCACGCGAACATTGATCGAAACGGAGAGCCTGCGGATCGGATATTCGTCGCGGATGTTTGAAAATGCACTCACTGCACTAGACATTTTCTCGAATGTCACAAAGGCCGCTTGGGTGGCTTTGAACCTGCCAGTTCGCCGTTTCTTCTTCACTTGTTCATCAAGCTCCTTAAAGCGTGTCTCTAGGTATTCCAACGCGTCCACCTTAGGTTTGAACCAGCCCAGACGAAGCGTCGGACGTTTTCGGTGAGGAACGACAAGTCGTGTCGGGGGTGCTTGAGGTGCTTCGACATCAACATCAACTAGAGGCATCACAGTTTCCTCCGGATCATAAGCCTCAACAGAGCTGGGATTTCCAACATAAGTCGCCCATGCTCTCTCCAGAGCCAGGAGCGCAGCAGTTCGTTGGTCCAAAAGCTTCTTGAGAGCACCAACCTCGCGACAGACTGTCACGCTTTCGACCGCCAAGGACATATTTTCGAAGTATTCTGCCAGAGCGCGCTCTCCCTGGAGATGTGATGGCAGGTTGGTGATCATGATGGTTCGTGCAGGTATGGAATGCACTAGCTCCAACGAAAAGAGTTGTCGCGACCGTATGAAGCGGCGATAGTTCCTGTATGTCAGGTGAAGGGCAAGAAACGTGAAGAGGTAGGTGAAGACGAGATGTATCGAGAGATAAGTGCTTGCGTCGGTCAGGAGGTCAAGCCAATCGCTTCCCGGTGGCATAGGAAGGGTACCATTGAATGTCGTGGTAAACGAGGTGCATACGAGTGAAGTCCAATCGTTGTTGTGGCCGTCGTCTGACCAATCCTCGCCTTCATCAGGCCAGTCTTCTGAATCCCCCAAGTCTTTGTTATGCTGCAGACAGTTAGCTGGAACACGGTCAGGTACATACGAAGCACACCTTCCAGTTGATCGGCATGAGAATCCCGATTGCAAATAAGGAGCATATGGAGAAGAGATAGAAGGACATCTTGTAGAAGTTGAGGAGCTTTTAGTGAAAGAAATCATAAACAGAGATAGTCGGAAAATACTGAATGACCACGCACCACAGCGGCATCCAGACCGACTATCTGCAACACTGTGAACTCCGACGTCCGTATGGTGGGAAGGATCCATCCAAAAAAGGCCGGATGGGTGTGGGCTTCGTGAGGAGAGAAACCTGGCGCACGACCATGAGTCCTGACTACCACAGAAAGAGACCAGCAACCAGCACCTTTCAGTTTTGTTCTTGGGGCGAAATATAGAGGCCACCGAGTCCGACAATACGAGAAAATGAGAAATGCCCAGAACCCTATCGAGCCGGAAAGTAAGAGCTGCGTGGTGAACCAGGGCCCCTCGTACTTCACTGGAACATCACCGTGAATTTGTTGTATGCATGATATGGTACCGCTCTCTTACTTGTAGGAGGGCTTCCTGGCGGCGGCCCTCCTGGCTCGGTGCCGTTGAACATTGGTGGTAATTGGATGTCGTCGTCGAGAGACAAATCGGGAAGCGCAGCGCCGCGGATATTACGACTGATTGCCTCCGGTGTATGTAATTTTCCCAGGATCCTTTCTTACTCTCCTTGTACGACTTATCATGACAATATACTGGAATCCCACTCGCTGCCTAGTCCAACCTCATTTCAGTAAGACGCGTTGCTCGTGTCAGGTACCAGTGTACCACGTATCCGGTTAGAGTTGCGTTGCTGATGGTTCGTTGTCTTGGCCGCCTTGTATCCATCCGAACACTGGAAGGGGAAGGAATTAGGTTTTATTAGTCGTCTGTGCTCCTCAACAGAAACGTAACGCATCCGCAGTACAGCTGGAGATGCCGTGTGGGGTTTTCAAGGTTCTTCACCACGAACATAGCTCTTGGCGTCAGATCACTCTGGACTCGCGGCGGAAAATGTGAAGGTTTGAAGATCATCGATCATCAATAGCGCAGTTGTGGACGTTTTCTTGAGGAGTTTTACCGGCCAATAGACGTGGTATGCTGTATGTCTTGATCCAGTCTCTGACATCGTTCACACCTGATGCAGGACGAGTGCCGCGTCGGTATCCTCTTTTTGAGACATCATTTGTAAATAATACTTACAATGATATCTTCTAGGAAACGTTCATCTCCGTTGGTGTCGAGGCGTGTGGTGCGAGTCATCGCAGACGCCGGCGTGTATGCGCTCGTTAAAGGTAGACATTCAAGGATGATAATATCGACAATCCTCCGTCGACTTGGCATCGTTCCCTGGCAACAGTCCGCATATACTAATCCCTATCAGAAGCCTTTAACGGATGGCACTCAGTCGGAATGGGCGTCAAATTATTTATAACTAAAGCATATAAAAGATGAGCCAAGACTTGGACAACAGACACCGCAAGTCTACCCGATTTTTAGTTATAGCTATGTTCACCTCATCGGTTCACTCTCTCTTGTATGCCTTCTGTCTCTCAGTGGCTGCCGTTTCAGCTGCTCCAGGATTATCTCTCTCTCTTTCCGGTACTGGTTTTTAGCCGCTTGTCTTATAAGTGCTGACCATCGTCACAGGTGCTGATTCTGTGGTTGATGTCGAGAACCTTTCCGTTGCGGTTACCCTCACCAACACTGGTAACACAACTATGAAAATTCTTAACGATCCTTCTAGTATCTTGTCACCGACCTTTTCGACTAACACCTTCGCTATCGACAGCGCCTCAGGTTCTCCGTCTTTTGTCGGTATGAAGGTCAAGTACAATCCTTCCTCCGTCATGAAAAAGAATCGAGAGCAGTCATTCACCCTTCTTACCCCGGGTGAATCTGTCACTGTCGATCATGCATGTACGCAAGTTGGAATTTAGGCTCATACACTGGCGAACTAATTATATTTTAGTGGCCAACGCGTACAACTTTACTGGATCCGGGGAGACTTCTTACACTATCGCGCCGTCTACATTGTTCTACTACATTGATGCTGATACCAGCGAGCTTCTGACCATCAATGCAGAGACAGTGCAGAAACACACTGCTAAACTCTCTGGCACCCTTGCCGTTACCCGCCGTGAGCTAGATAAGAGGATCACTTACAGCAGCTGCTCTACTTCCGAGGGGAGCGCGCTCGTCAGTGCCGCAGCCGCAGCTCAGACCTACGCCGAAAATGCCCAAGCGTACGTCTCCTTGCATAGTCGACCGAGTCATACTTGAACCATTCATATAGATACCTTGACGAGAACACCTCATCAACCACTCGTTATACCACATGGTTCGGCACATACACTTCGACCCGCCACACAGAGGTCCTCAGCCATTTCTCCAACATGCTGGATCACCCCTACGCCGACTACACGTACGACTGTAGTTGCACCGATACCGACGTCTATGCCTATGTATACTCCGACTCGTAAGTCGCTTACGTCCACAACCGTGGGCAGCTGTCACAAGTTATCTATAGCTTCGGTACCATCTACCTCTGTGGTGCCTTCTGGGACGCAGCCACCACTGGCACTGATTCCATGGTGAGCATATGCCCTTTCTAACCTTACTTCAGCTAATCCGTTCTAGGGTGGAACTCTAATCCATGAGTCTTCTCACTTCACAATCATCGGTGGCACCGATGACTACGTCTATGGCCAGACCAGCGCCAAATCCCTCGCCGTGAGCAACCCTGACGAAGCCATCCTCAACGCTGACAACCACGAGTATTTCGCTGAGAACAACCCTTCGTTGTCTTAACACATGCCGGAATATCTAGTTCTGGTCTGCTGGCATCACGGGAATGGATATCATTTGGATGTTTCTGTACTTATAAGCCAGTGTTGTTGCTAGTTGTCCAGAAATACTTTGCTTGTATATTTCCAGACGAAACATGGATTACTTGAGAAGGGAAGGTCGGATCGTCGTATTTTTGACTGGTACTTGTTTCCTGAAAAGTACTACATCATTCTGAGTAATAGAAAGGTAACTGGCCGGGCCGAGAGTCCGGAGCGCATTTATTCCAATTGTTTCACACCCGTCCTGTTGCACCTTGTACCGCCATGCCGAGTCGTAAGAAACGCAAATCTTTGGCCGCTTCCAGCTCGAATAATGAGCTTTCGAGCGTCTCAGGACCTTCGCAACTTGCCAAGTCCAAGGGGAGCCGCGGAACTAGAGGAAAGCTGTCGGCGCTACTGGAACTGCCACTGGACATTCTCCTTGAGGTGTGTCAGGGATCCATTCACATCTTCTATTTTCTAATAGTCTTGCAATCAGATATTCGGCTTTCTTCTGCCATTGGATCTTCTTCATCTTTCGCGTCTTAACAAGGACTTCCGACAGGTCCTCATGAGCAAATCATCCGTAGGAGCTTGGAAGGCTGCCCGCCAGAATCTTCCCGGATTCCCAGGACCGTTTCGAGGCATGTCGGAACCTGCATGGGTGAATCTGGCGTTCATTGCGGAGTGTCACGTAGGATCCGTTTCCTGGTCAATCATTTAATTCACTCAAAGTTTCGTTCAGTTTTGCACCAGAACTGTCCGGAATCCGGATATGTACCTCATGACTCGTGTCTGTCCTCCTTGTACTTCTGAGAGGTACGCATACAGACAAACTGATACCATTATTTGTCGTGCCTGACACAGCATAGATTGATAAAGACACAGGCGCTTAAACGCAACGCCAATCCGCCCTCAGCGCATGTTTCTGTCGCAGATGTGACCAGTCTTATACCTGCCCATTGCACCGGTATATACGCTTTATTGCTTGAATCTTGCTACCCATTAAGATTACTGCAGGATATCGTCATGGTGACCACTCAGGTCCTAAGCAGTGGGACTGGTGGTCATTGCGTAGTGACTACGATGTTATGTGCGCGAAGCTGCTGTCATTCGAAACCCCGGGAGAACGGAGCGAGTTCATCAAGAACCAAAAGGCTCTAGTATCTGATAATCTGAAGGTCAGTCGCATTCCTTCTTCTAAAGTTCCGAGCCTCTTATAGCTCAACAGCATTCACGTATATGCCAAATGTGGAATGTTCAACGTACAAATGAACGCTATCATGAAATCCATCAAGGGAAGAAAGACAGAAGACAGGCGTAAATGAATGTTCTCGCCGATTCGTTCTAGGCTGATCGATATCACAACGACAGGATATATGATAAACTCAAAGAACTCGGATATGAAGAAGACCTTAAAGGAAGCCGCCCATACTCTGATCCCCTTGCCGATCATCCCCTTGTCAAGAAGAATCTTCCGTTAACTGAAAGAGGTGGGTTCTACGTGTATATTTTGGGCTCAATAAGTAACGCTGATTCAGGTTGGCTGAAAATACGGGACGAGTTAGTCGCTTGGGCAGAGGTTAGGCGAGCCACCCGCCTAGCCCGGGAACATCAAATGTTGGTCAACTCCCGCAAGCCAATTGCCGTTTCTATCCTTCGACAGTATAAGAACGACCGCTCCCACTACCCTGTCACCACCTTCTTCCCTTCTGTGGTCGACTTCTGTCGATTCCTTCCTGTGAAAGAGATTTTGGACCTCCCGTCTGGCGTTGAGGTCAATGAAGAGAGCTTCTCAGAGGTCATCCCTCAAATTCCGGAACTCTGCAGACAATGGAGGGGCCAGATTAAGAGGAAGTTAATCAAATTACTCCTCCAACCTAATCTAGAACGCTCAAGGGACGAAACGATCCATCAGTTGCAGTTGGCTTGCAATGTGGTAATCTGCCGCCGTTGTAGCGAGTTCCCCGACACGGCCCGCAGGCGTAGAGGTCAAAGCGCTAGCCAAGTGTTCTCTGTCCAGCCTCTTTTCTATCCTCAGATGCTCTCGCATCGGTGTATGCAAGTCGGCCATCGTAGCGAGTTCGGGTTTGGTTCAATTGTAGATGAAACATGTAGGCTTAAGTCTCCGGCATGGCATGTCCGTGTGGCGTGGTCAACGGATTATCTTGCAAGGAATGACAAGTTCCGGAGCATCGTCCAGCGTATCGTGAAGATGGTTACTCTTAATCCAGCCACGACGACTGTGGCCGAAATGGACGCTGACGGATCGCATTTCGCCTGTCTCTTGTGCGACAAGCAACAGCTTCCGGGATCAAACTCGCAGATGTTCATCTTGTATCGGTGGAGAGAAATGGTGAGTCTATACCGCATTGTACGCGTGAACTTGCTGACAGGGTTCCAGGCGCGGCATATATTCCAGAGCCATTTCTATGTAACTGCCACCTTTCCGCGCCATGTGCGCAAATTCGACTCGGAAGAACTGCCCGTCAATTATCGAAATATTGCACCAGTAGGCACGATCATGTTCCAGTGCGTTCATTGCCATGATCTTACATCTGAGAGTGCAAGTAGCTATAACGGGTCAGAGGAGATTACGAAACATATACTTGACGTGTATGCTCCAAGTCCTTATCTGTAGTGTTTCGATTGCTGACTTCCCTCATAGACACCCGGAGGTAACGGCACCTAAACTGAACAAAGATTTCTACGTGCCCTTGGGCGCCCCATTTGAGGCTCACAAGGGCCGGGTTGTTGTAGTGGACGTGTCGGATGATACCAGTGAGGAGTTACAGGTCGCCTATGCTTGCGTTCTGGATACCGTCGGCGCGTCACATCTTGAATGGGAGAGCGACCCTGATCCGGGCGTCCATTTCGATGAGCTCGACGAGGATGACCTTTTGGATGAAGAGGATTCTGATGATGATAGTGGCAGCGAGGAGGATAGCGAGGCATTAAGCTCCAGTTAGTCCTCGGATTCCAATGATCATGTCTACTAGTTCATCAGCGGACTACGCGAAGTGAAATCGTTGCTTCTATTGCGCCATCCTTTGAAAATATCAGCGTAAGGAGCGGTCAAGTGAGTGAACTACTGTGCCAATCTTCATCTCAGCCAAGTCTTTAGCACAACTCGGATTGCCTAACGCTCCAAAGTCCGTGGAGGTGAGTTGGTTGAAACTCCTACGTTGGGCTTCTAGGTTCAATCTAGTGTTCCTGGATTCCTGTGAAGTTCACAACTTGTCATTGCTACAAGTCGCGCATGGACTGCTGGCATTTTCAAGAAGACGGGGCGTTATCGTGCGTCTATCTTTGCAAAACTCTAGAGAGAGTGGATTTTGCACGATTCTGCGAATCACAAGGCTCTCGATCTGAGGATCATCAATCTTTGAAAGCAGGTGAATCTCCTGCGGCGTTTCGTCCTATGGTCCTGTGATCTCTCTATGGAGCGCTAGAAGTCATTCAAGCTGTCTTTTTACACGTCTCCCAGCAATGGCTTCCTAGCACCCACGCTACCTTGGCTCTTGGTTATACATCGAGTTTCACCTTCAGGTCCGTTAATTACGCTGTCTTGTGGGGTATATAAGGGACTCGCCTGAGGCTACAATAACCAGCTCCTCTCGCTATCTGCATCATGTTAAAACTCCTCTGCTTCATCTCTTTGGCCGTGGTGTCGGTGTCTGCAAATCTTTCGCCTGGAACCTGTAAGCTATGCCTCTTCGTAGCTGCCTTTTGCTTACCACATAAGCAGACCGTATCATGAACAAGAATGGAAATGTGCTCAAGTTGAATACGAGCTCTTTAGAGGGTACTCTTCCTTCCTTTGGAGTCTGCGGTTGGTCTATGTTACTGATGTTCATATGAAGTCGTCTCAGGACCCTGGGAAGATGTATCGCTCCCTCAGGTGTGGCAATTGATGCACCCCGTCCAGTCGGAGAATTCGGATGTCTATGCCATTATGCCGATGACTACTAAGGTCATTGACAGTCTCATGACATTCAAGAACAGCGGTATATTTCTTTCGGAGACCATTCGTGGGCTTCAGTGCGTGCTTAAAACCTCGATCTTTAGGTGGCAATAATACCCTTCGAAACGGTGACAGTGCTATTGTCCAATTTGGTAGCATCGAAGATCCGAAGTTTCAGTGGACAATCTTGAATCAGACAAACGATGACTACTATACGTGAGTATATCCATTTTATCTCTCCACTAATATTAATGCAAATACGACATACTCGCATACTTGTAGTATCACATGTATCAACCCGGGTAACTGTAAGTTGACTGTCCCTTGGCCGTAAGAAAAATATTCACTGCACATTTTTCTAAAGTCAGCGTTGACCTGGCTGGCGGGTGAGCTCGTTTAGTCTTTCGTCGACAACCTGACTGACTTTCTCTTGTTATAGCTCCACGGAAGAAGGGGCCAGGGTTCAAGCTTATCAAAGCATTATGGGAAATGCCAACCAGTGCTGGAAATTTGTGCCAGCTTCTTGAAGAACATTGGGTTGTTGTCGGACATTCGCCATTACATTTTCCACTGACTGTTAAACATCCGTTCTAACTAAGTACATTTGACGAAGTTCTTTTGATTGATTTGTCTTCGACTGGGCGGTCAGCCTTGCCGGCCCTGTAACACGCTAATAGTAATGCGTCAGACACACATCAATCTGACTCCTGAGGAAGGTATGTGAGAGGTTAGATCAGATCTCGTATTCATGAAGCGCAAGGGCCCGTGCGTTGTGTTAATAACACGTGATCGTGAGAACAATATTTATATATATAGAGCCAGTCCCACCAAATTTTTTTCTTAGATTCTTCCACAATCATACACGCCCATGACGAAAAGTAACGGTGCAATTCGTTGAGCACGACCCCCTTCTGGTGCGGTCGGCGTTGACATCGCCCGTTCGGCACCCATACCTTGTTACATCGAAGGGACGGGCTGGAGACATCTGATGGCGTCCGTGATGATTGAAGTCGACGGTGGAATATTGTACTATCTCTCCTTTTCTTATCGGCTCTTCTATACTGTGTGCTGCTACATCACCGGACGTCGGGCATTTTCTATGTGCAATAACATATTTCTGCGTTATCAATCTTTCTTGCACCGGTCATGCATCATCATATGAGAGCATTAGCGTTGCTTATCCATTGTGAGCAGCAGCAGTGTCTGGCCTGTAATTTGGTGCGCGGTATATGATGATCAAGACCCTTCGAATGTACTTAAGACTGGAGGTACTCGTTTGTGGCCATTGGGAATGATGTGCACTTTTGAATTTTTGTATTATACAGCTGCAATACATTACTTCAGGATAACTGAATCACACATATTCTATCGTGCTACTAGACAAGGCATGAGACCGTATGACGATGTCAAGCTCCTCCGTCTTGCAACGTTTTAGGTTGGCTATGTCGACCGGTAACAATCCGGGAAGCTTCCAAGGCGAAGAACTGTAGTATTCCACTGAGACCGAGGACAAAGATGGTTCATCATAAGAATCCCATCTTGAGATGACCATTTCTGCGAAATCATGGTTGACAATGGAGTGGAAATCGGAGTCTCGAGGTGGGTCCGCCAAGATGGTGAAGGATAACTTCTTCAAGTTAGGAAGGAGGAGATGACGTGGCTGCCCACTACTATCGACAGTCGTAGTCTTCATACGGCTTATTAATTCCTGGTAGACATCACCATCAGGTTCTGGCCACGACTGCCCAATGTAGCTCTGTTCAAATGCCAGTGACATGAGTGTTGGAACAAGCTCAAGGACGGCGGATAGATGATGATCGGGTGTAACGTCGACCATTGCAAGCCGTGTTAAGGAGCAGCGGGATTGACTCAATAGAGTACGAAGACCGGAAAGTGTATCCGGAGGGCAGGTTGTTCCATCGGAGAAAGGAGTTATCGATATCGTCTCCAGTGCTGGAAGTACGAGACTTCCTAGGAACGCCCCATCACAAGCGTAAAGCTCGCGCAAGGAAGTGTTTACCACGCGAGCAGAGGGCACTGATAGACTTGCCATCTGATGTCCATGGCCGACCTTGGAGCAAAACGTTTGAAGGTTAGGAGACATCTGGACGATATCCAGTCAGTAAGTGTTCGTTGGGACACTGCCGGATCGGTGCTCGAAGAAGTGGACGAGGCTGGATTTTGCGACATGAACATGGATGCCTTCGGGTACATTGCGCAGCTGTGCTTGGGCTAAGCGAGGCGCGATGAAAAAGGCGTCAATATGTAAGGGTGGTGGATCGTCATCATCGAGGAAGTCAAGTTCCAAATCTGTTAGCATCGGGAGGAATCCGCGAATTGATGAAAGAGCCGCCGTAATAGAAGCTGGGATTCTGAGGGAGACGTTTTCCCAGCGTCTGCAATGGCTTGATAGCAAGTGGAAGAGGGTGGACATTATCTCCAGGATCTCGGTGTCGGTTTGATCATCACAAATGAATGTGAAAGAAAGATTGTGCTGCCCAGATCGACTCAGTGCTGAGCTCAGCAACGGAATGGGGCCTTTCAACTCTTCTACGTGCCTCCATGTGCGTATATCCGGGGTTTGAAAGATATCACCGAGGGGCCATGAGACATTGAGCCGCATAGTAGACCACAAGGTTGAATGAGACGCAACCACAGCTCGCCATTTACTACAAACGTGGCCGACAAGCCAAGGACCCGAGGTGACATCAAAAACATTGTAGGCACCGCGCTCTGGAAGATAACCAAGGCCTGTGGTGAGGAAAATCTGCACCAATACGTCAGGATTAAAACGCCGAATTGGGGATAAAATGATCTTGTGCGTCTTCTGTGCATCTCTGAAGAGTGTCCGCTTCTCCTTCAGTCGACTGAGGATGTCAGAAAGACGATGGATATCCGCTTCGACATCTCCTAAGGCGTCGTCGACGTATTGTGCTGATTCTTTGAGTGGGTGAATATCAGAAGCACTGGGGAGGTCGTTGGTGCGCAGAAGCGACGACACCGCAGGCGAAAGCACCGGAACATTGAGCTGGTCCACCGACGTGAAAAAAACGTCAGAGCCGCATTTTGGGCAAGCGACGCATCCTGAGGCCATAGCAGCAGAAATCCTGCCTTGTGTGAGGATTGAGCGACACGAAGAGAAGTATGGTACGTACGAATGACTGGCAATATTGACTAAGATGGCCTGTATGATTGTCCAATACGCAGTTTTTTCCCTGTAACGTAGTCATAAGCACATATATCCTTTGTAAAAAGATAGTACTCACCAGAAAATGGCTGCTAGACGAGGGGGATGTGACTGTAAATGTTGAGAAACGGAAAGGGGCTAACGGGAAAATTAGGGTTTCCCGGCATGTCCGGTCCGATTTGCATGTTAGCTCTCCCCTTCATCTTGTTTTCACTCTTTTGGACTGCAATTCATGCAGTAGTCCATTCATTGAACTCAGAAAAGGGCTCTCTACTGCCTACTGAGCCGCGCAGTTCACGGTCGAGTAGGAAGCTGCGAGGCGGTACCCATGTCACCGCGCGGTATTTTCACCTGAAGATCGAGTCGTCTGCGTGGAATCGTTACCACGATGGTCTCGCTGGAAACCTTGTATCCAGACGATATCAACGTACCAACAAAACTTTAGGATATTTCTATGATGCTGGGGTCGCGTTTGGCGTCTTTGGAATGCTATGCGCTATTGGCCTGCTGCTTTGGACCTGCGCAAATCTTTTCACGGAAACATTTCATCGTGACTCTGTCGTAGAAATGCACCGCGTCGTTAAAAGGGATATACAAGAGGCCTCTCATGTGGACGTAGGGAGATCTGGGGGTTTCGTCCAAGCTATCGTTCGTAATTATCTTATCTTGACTCGCACAACATTCTGACGCAGTTGATAGATTCCCGGCGTGACCGTTCCTTTCAGTCATATCATACCCATATTCCTCGCGATATTTCTGTCCCAGGTGGTTCATGAAGTAGGACACGCGGTTGCCGGTGCACTGTACGTTGCCGCCTAATCTGCACCATCCTCACGCTGACGAGTCTGTCTCAGCGAATCCGTCCCCATTAATTCTGTTGGTGCAGCGCTGACGCTAGTAATCCCTTCTGCATTCGTAACTTTCCCTGGTTCGCACTTCGAGACGCTGAAGCCGGCATCGAGAGCTAGGATCATCGCTGCTGGGCCGTGGCACAACGCCGTTTTTTGGGTCGTTCTGGTTTTCTTGGGATGGTTGCGGCTAAGCTACTATGGACTGACACTGTTCGCCTATGAAGATATATCAGGACTCGGTAGAGTTGTCTTGGACGTGGAAAGTGTAAATCTTCTCAGTTGGCCACAGCGTTCATGCTGACAATTAGTTTACAAGGGTACTGCCTTGGATGAATACCTTCCAAAAGGGTCTATCGTTACCCAGCTAGACGATATACCTGTCAATGGGACTGACGATGCGTGGGGCAACTACCTAGCGGCATCTCGGCCCTCCCCTTCAGAGGGATGGTGTGTGGAGAAGGATGTATTTTTTGGTAAGACTTATACCTACTTGGAACCTGTGCGTATACTGAAGACTGCTCAGAGACTCCTGGGTCATGTTGTTTAGAAGGAGTCGCAGTATCGCTGCTTTCATGCTTTACCACCGGCAGTGATACGGGCTGTCTGGACGCTGTCCCGCTTCTAACGAAACCAAAAGAAAACGTACGATGCGACTCTATGTCCGGTTGTGAAGGAAACGCGATATGTGTCCGACCAGCTGAATCGGCCCGGCTGTTGCGTATCTCAGTCCAAGTAAATGGCCAGGAGGACGACGAAATCATTCTATGGCGCGGACCCAAGGAGGAAGTCTTGCAGCAAGGTGAGAGCAATAAAGCCGAGGCACTGCAACTCATTAATTAACATACCCCAGTTCAACTTGGAACACTGAGGCCCCGGCTCAGTTTGTTCCCGCTGATGCTCCCCTCGATACTATTCGTGCTGGAAGGGTATCCTCGCATCGAGATCTACGCTGCCTTGTCTGATATCATCATCACAGGTATCTCAAGATGGCCACGCTTTCACTATATCTCTTCAATCTACTTCCATTGCCTTACCTGGATGGAAGTCGATTTTTAGAGGCCCTCCTCAGTATGGCGTCACGCACCCAAGTGCCGGATATCTATGATCTTGAGATGGGCATCAATATTGGTCGTCATGTCGGCACCGGATGGACGGTAAGAATAGAGAAGACGCTCCGGGTGGGGACAACGGTTGTCTTCATTATGTGTGTGTTGATGGCTGGCTGGATCAGTTTCTGAGGCGGACGAGGTGAGCGCGTAATTCTGCGCACATTAGCATTGTATTCCTTACGGCTGTGAATGGTAGGTCGTACTGTCGTGTTGTCGTGGAGTGTATAATCCGAGATATTGATGGAGGTATCAGTCCAACGATCAATTCGCATGCTTCTGAGGTAGCAGATATCGCCGTGGGCATCATAAACACTGCCGCTTCATGAACGAGGTGCCCTCTGTATATAAAGGCTCAGACCCTACAGATATGATGTTGGGGCTGTGCCCGTTGCTGGATTCCCTCTAGTCCTTTCGTTTCTTTTTGACTCGTTCTCTCTCTTTCTTGCGAGCCTCGATGGTCCATGTTCGTTTGCACAAGTTCTTTTTCTCTTTCTCTCTCAGGATAGGTATCTTCGTGCGTGATTAAATTCGTTTCAGAGAATGCGGGAGCTGACGTCATCGAATTTCAGGTTCTCTCGTTCTTCAAAATGGTCGGTGGGGCTATCATCGCAGCGACTGGCTGGTTGCAGGTTTCCCAGCTAGGTGTGCTTGACTATATACTATCAGGCTTCCGTTTGCTGATCTAAGGCTTAGATACTCATCCCCTGGCGGTCTTTGACACAGTTGCGTTATACTTCCACACAATAGTATTCACCCTCCTTGCCGTGGTTGGATTATTTGGGTAATCACTTAACTCGCTTTCTGTGCGCGTGAGTCAGGCTCTAATGCGAATGTTAGGTTAATCAGCGCGACAACGAAGAGACGAGGTTTCGTCCAGTGTTATGGTGTCCTTCTTGTCATTATCCTGGGTGTGAGCATCGGTTCTGGCGTGGTAGCTCTGTACTCGCTATTTCGAGTGAAAGATACGCAGACCGTGGAGCGATGTATGAACGGAGCAACCGACAGATTGACGGAGAACGTGTGTCAGAATGGAATAGCAATATTCAAGGCTACTGGTGTCGCCATTTACACGGTATCCTGGGCCATCCTCACATGTCCGTCGCTTGTTTTTTGTCTACCTTCTGTTGTTCTAAATTTCTGGACAGACACCTATCTTATTGCAGTAAGCTATGCTGCGCACTTGGGAAAGGATATGGAGGATCAAGAGGTGCGGTCGCCAGTAATGCTGTGGGGAAAGCCCATTAGCGGTCCGGAACCACTGATAACTTATAATTCCGTTGGGGCTCCTGGGTATAACCAGGGCTATGCGTTTTCGCGCGCACAGGAGCCCAGGTATATCGCACAAGCTGCATAGGGACTTACACATAATTTACGCCCATGCTGAGGACATATGATTCGAAAAGTTGTTGTCGCATTCGTGTTGGAGGGAAGGAAGTCATGATTAAAGCATGCATAAGAGCAATAGTTTTTCGCGCTGCACAAGTGTATCCGTACGTATCCTCCCCAGATATACAACACCCCAGACGCAGCCGGCTGTAAGGCCGTCCCAGCACACCCGTGTAGAATACAAGGAAGGAAGCAGTAGCGTCTACTTCTTCTTTGGTGTCTGGGAGATCTCCTTGACAGTCAGACCTACGGGATCATGATAAGTACATAGGGGTCACCATAGCACGGACCAACGCACCAGGAGGAAGACTCTGCTTGAGCTTCTCCGCTTTCTCTGGGTCGTCTATCGACAGTGTGTAGAGATACCGTGAGCACCTGACTTTGAACTTGGTCTGTTGCTTGCCACCAGCGACCTTGGGAGCGACCTTTTTTATCCGGGCCTCTGTCGGTACAAGTTAGCAGAGTAGTTGAGGACAAAAGTGTAGGACACGCACGGACAGCATCCTTTCGCTGGGTGATTTTAATGAACTCCTTGATATCGCTGATTTGCTTAGGCTGTGTTACTGGGTCGTCAGAATGGTGTGGGGGAAGAAAAAGGGTGTACTCGCCATCGTCGGTGATCTTGAGGGTATGCAGCCGGACGTTACAATATTTTCGTTGCAAGAGAGAAAGGTGGCTGAAACCTTAATTCAGCAGTCCTTGTTCGGCACGGAAATTGCCGCGACGGCAGACCGGCATTGCATGAATTGATTTAATTTCAAATTTCTACCCTTTCCGACTTTCGCTGATAGGATGGTTGCATTCACTCAAAACTTTCGTTAAGTGGCAATGTAAGAGTTCTGATTGGCGACTTTCATCCCAAACAAATTTATGCCGTTACAGTGACACCATGAGGTTGATGTTCAGAGTGCAATAGCAGGACAGTGGATACGGCGCGGAAACCCCAAAAGAAATCGTCGTAAAATATCTACTCTGCCTGTCACCAACGCGATGATGGCCTGCTAGAGACCCTGCCCCACTTCGCGAACTGAACGAACTTTGTAATTGCCCGTTTGATCGGTGACTTGATTCTCCATTTTCCTTGAAAGCAAATGTCATTACAAGCCGCACTAGAAAGCCAGAGTCGATGCTCACCTTTTCGTCTACGGGCTGGTGTTTGGTCGGAAGCCTCATCTGAATCAGGTAACGACCGAACTCCATAAGTATCCGAATAATCAGATCCAGAGCCGAAATCTTCCATAGAATCGTCAGACGGCTCCGGGGTGGTATCATCCTTGGATAGAGTGTCGTCAAGTGCTGGTTGCTCTGGCCCTACCAGGAGAACTGGCCCGTATCGTGAAAGTTGATATTCACGGACAACTCTGAAAACAACTATCAGCTCAAGAGGGAGTTTTGAGGCAATCGAATCTCACTGCGTACCTCTGAAAAAGATCGCGGTCTTCCCATAGTTGTAACGGATTGGATATTTCCGGGACGTTCGTCAGAATGTGATCGATACGAAGAACTGGTGTAAATCCGTCGTCCGCTTCGAGGTCTTCGATCCCGGGTATATTTGCTAGGAAGGTTTTGCAAGTCTCGGATGTGTCGTCTGGAGGGTCCATGCATATGTCTGGACGCTCTTCCATGCCATTGAGAATTCTCAAGGCTCGATACTCGTCGACTCCAGCCCGGAGAAGCTTACAAAATTCTTCGTCCTGCATGAGAGGGTTGTTGACTGTGGGGGATGAACATCGTATTCGAGGAGTCTCCGAGTAGTTGCGTATTTCCTTGGGTATGCGCGCACGGATATCGTAGCAGGTGGGATGGTAACAGTTGCTCCAGGGTAAAGGCTTCGAAAGCTTCAGAGGTGCTCTTGATTGTGGATGAGCTGTCTCAGGTAAAATAGGAATACACATCCAAGGTCGTGCATGGTAAGGGTCTCGAGGATAAGGCTTCGTGGGGCCTTGCTGCACCGGCCGAATGTTGATGGTGTGAAAGGTACCGTCCCCCTCGGTTGGAGGGTCTTTCTAGAACGAACCGTCAGCGACGGGATGAGCAGGAGGTCTAGAATAGTACCTCTATGCCGTAGCAAGCGTACTTTCTGCCCTCTAGACCAGACAGCTTTTGCAGCATAGTATCATCGCCTCCGTCACAGTACAACTCTAGAGTCGCGGCCACATCAATAGAAAAGGCAAAGTAATAGCGACAAGGTGGGGTGAGATAGTTCATATCGACGTCGAGCAACCTCAGAGTTGTGGAGATGAACGTTTTTCCGAGCATATTTATATTAATGTCTCCAGAGTGGCAGAACGACAGAAATCCAGATTCCAGAGGACAATGAGATAACCATAAGGCGATAAATCGCTTAAAGTCATTGTAAAGGCCACAATGTAGCGGTTAAGTTGTGGCAAACAGCCTCAATAGTCAGTAGTACGGATTCCGGAAGCTGAAGTGCTGAATCTCGTAAGTACTTCATAGAGTCATTGTAAGTCGTTTCTGGCAATATTCTTCGGCGGCGATTCGGCAAAAGGCTGGCTCCGGCCCAGTCCCGTCCCGATGCCGAGCCCCAAGATTTCGAAATTGCCGACGACAGGTAAGCGTGTCACTGCTTAGTAGCCGTCTAGCCTTCCTACTTCTACGTGGTCCAGTCCAGAGTACAGCACTTGGACGCGCCGCCGCTGTTCTTCCCTTTTATATTGTAATGTGGGTGTATATTGCTGTCCAGGGCTGGCGGTCGTTTATGTCTTCTTTTTCAGGACCTCCATCGCGGTCAATTCCCTGGACATTGCTGGGGCTACACTTCATGCAACGATTCCATGGTACACGCATATATACACGATTCCATTCCTATGTCTCTACCCTCTTTTGGCGTACGCATACTACGTCAAGTACGACCAATGGCTCGTGAGTGAGGAATGGACGTTTCTGGCATGTGTTTCTTTGGGTGCTGGGCATGCATTGAGTTTCCTGGTTACAAAATGGAGTACGGGAGCAAGGGCGTGGATAACCACGAGAAAGGTGCGCAGTAACCGTCGCTGCATCCTTCTTCAAAGATTAACTTGTGCTACATAGGCATCGACGTTGGTCGACGCTGACTGTATACGCATTATCCCCCATTTACATCGCGGAAAGGGCGACATCGTTCTTTTGCACAAGAAGGATCCCCAGGATGTCTCGACATACACGTTCAGCTACCAGCGAGATACATACAACGTCTGCTCAACGTCGCCTTTGGCTTTTGAGCGTCTACCCTATCCGTCCTCAGGCAAACCGCCCTTGTCGACGTTCCTGACACCTGCTGGCCTATCATCGAAGAAATTAGAGTCACTCCAGTCACTTTACGGCGGCAACGAATTCGACATCCCGATCCCTTCGTTCACGGAGCTGTTCAACGAACACGCAACTGCACCTTTCTTCGTCTTCCAGATCTTTTGTGTCGCACTATGGTGTCTGGATGAATATTGGTACTACAGTCTCTTCACGCTGTTCATGCTGGTGGTATTTGAATGTACTGTGGTTTGGCAGGTATTTGCTTTCCCATGTTTACCCTTGGAACTCTTTACGAACTTTGAATTAGCGAGTTCGGACCTTATCTGAGTTCAGGACGATGTCAGTTGTCCCTTATCCTATTCAGTGCTATCGCGACGGGAAATGGACCGAGATACAGACTGATAAATTACTTCCTGGTGATGTGGTTTCTGTTGGTGCGTCCATATCATGTTCGTTGGGAACCAGAAGCTCATCATTGCTTAGCCCGCCAGCAAACAGAGACCACAGTCCCCGCTGATATTCTTCTTATCCATGGTACCTGCATCGTTAACGAGGCTATGCTTTCTGGGGAATCGACCCCACTACTGAAGGAATCCATCCAACTTCTGGATGCCAAGGAGAACCTAGATGTTGACGGCAACCACAAGAATGCTGTCTTATTCAGTGGTACCAAGATTCTCCAAGCGACACCTAGTAGTACGTACGACACCTTTGGATATGTGGACAGACTGATTCTAACTGTTTTCAGCACAACTGGAATCACCTATTTCGACGCCAGACAACGGATGCCTTGGCATTGTCCTCCGTACTGGATTTGGAACATCACAAGGACAGCTTGTGCGAACCATGATATTTTCAACAGACCGCGTATCTGCAAACAACTTGGAATCTTTCTTGTTCATCGGATTCCTTCTCATCTTTGCTATCGCCGCAAGTTGGTACGTATGGGTAAAAGGTCCGTGTTTCATGCATTTTTGCGAGGTTAGTTGGCTCACACCTTCAATCAGGTATCGAGAGAGACCTCAAGAAATCAAAGCTTCTGTTGGATTGCGTACTCATTATCACCAGCGTGGTGCCCCCCGAATTGCCCATGGAATTGTCTCTCGCCGTAAATACATCTCTTGTCGCGCTTTCCAAATTCGGTCTGTTGCAATCAAGTGATCGCGCTTCTGTATCTGACCTCCTTTCCTTTCGTAGCCATTTTCTGCACGGAGCCATTCCGGATACCTGCAGCCGGTCGGGTTGATGTTTGTTGCTTTGATAAAACTGGTACCATCACGGCCGAGAACTTGGTTCTGGAGGGTATTGTTGGCGTGGAGTATGTCTTCTATTGAATTCTATTTTTTCCGTCACTAACAAATGTTTAGTCTACATGACGCCAAGAAACTCATAAGTGTCAAGGAGGCTTCAAGAGAAACGATTCTTTGCTTAGCTGCGGCCCATGCTCTGGTCAGGTTAGATGACGGTACTATTGTTGGCGATCCCATGGAGAAGACGACACTTGAAGCACTAGCGTGGGACCTTGGTAAAGGTTAGTAGCGCCAAAACTTGAATGCTCCACCACATCTGACACGAAATCTTAGGCAATGTCGTGGGACCTTCGGGCGTTGGAAACAAGCAACAGATAGTGATCCGTAGACGGTTCCAGTTTTCTTCGGCCCTCAAGCGCATGTCGACTCTGTCCAGCCTTCCTGGAGGCAAGACGTTGGCTGCAGTCAAGGGCGCTCCTGAAACGATCAAAACTATGCTTTCTTCTGTCCCTGATCACTACGACGAGACGTATAAATGGTTTACGAGGAATGGGAGCCGTGTTTTGGCACTGGGAATGAAGGAGATGGAGCCGATGTCGGTGGACAAGGTACGTTCACTCTTTGATCGGCCGGTGGCACTCACCAACACAACGAGAACAGATCAACAAATTCCCTCGAGAGCAAGTCGAAAGCAACCTCACCTTTGCCGGTTTCCTAGTCTTCCATTGTCCCTTGAAATCCGACGCGGTTGAAGTGCTCAAGATGCTGGCAGATTCGTCGCACCGAGTAAGGACATCATTTTCGCGAGTTGTGCTTTATAATTAACGCTACTCTCTCAGTGCGTTATGATTACTGGTGACAATCCTTTGACGGCAGTCCATGTTGCCAGGGATGTCGAAATTGTTGACCGTGAGGCACTCATTCTTGATCTGAAGGAAGACGCCACGCATGAGGCTGGTCAGTAGCTTAAAACGCCCATTCTCTCCCGATCTAATGCTCTCTCTTAGATCTTGTTTGGCGTACTGTGGACGAAAGCAAAATCATTCCTGTCAATCCGGAAGAACCAATCGATATATCCCTGTTTGAGGAGTACGACATCTGCATCACAGGAGCTGCTATGAAGCAATATGAGAGCCGTCCTGCCTGGAAGGATCTCGTGCAGAACACATGGGTTTACGCCCGTGTGTCACCTGCCCAAAAGGAATACATTCTCACGACACTCAAAACTCTGGGATATATTACTCTCATGGCTGGTGACGGTACCAACGATGTTGGGGCGCTGAAACAGGCACATGTGGGTGTGGCTTTGTTAGACGGGACACCTGAAGATCTCCAGAAGATTGCGGAGCATCAGAAGTTTGAGCGTATCAAGAAGGTCTATGAGAGCCAGTTGAAGATATCTGCAAGGTTCAATCAACCTCCTCCGCCGGTGCCGCCTGCTATTGCGCATCTTTTCCCTGACGCCGTTCAGGCTCAGCAAGCGGCCGCGGCTAATTTACAAGTTGCTCGAAAGAGAAACCCTATGGAAAAGGTAAACCATGTTGTGATAATGATGAACGTCATCCTGATCGTTTTGTAGTTCGATTTGGCTGGCATCACGGACAAACTCGCAGACATGGAGGGTGAAGAGGACGTTCCTAAAATTAAATTGGGTGATGCCTCCTGTGCGGCCCCGTTCACGTCGAAGTTATCTCATGTAGCAGCCAGTACGTCTCCCTTCCATTATACATTCTTTCTTCTCACAGGCTCCTTTTTAGTCGCGCATATCATTCGGCAAGGTCGTTGTACCCTTGTCGCGACGATCCAGATGTACAAGATTCTAGCGTTGAATTGTCTGATCACCGCATACAGTTTGAGCGTTCAGTATCTGGACGGAATCAAGTATGGAGACTATCAGGTTACAATCACGGGGATGTTGATGTCGGTCTGCTTCCTGTGTATATCTCGTGCTAAGGTTGGTCTCTGCGTCATGTCTTGCTTGAGATCGTGATAATTTACTTGCACTGTAGCCGGTGGATAAATTATCCAGAGAGCGGCCATTGGGCAATATCTTCAATTTTTATGTTCTGTTGTCTATACTCCTCCAGTTCGCACTACATATAGCGACACTTGTCTATATCACAGAGCTGTCGCGTGTCTTTGAAGAGTTCGTATTCCAAGCGTCATGGTCGTACAAATCTAACCCACCATTTCAGGCGTGGACCCATCGACCTCGAGGCTAAATTCGAGCCAAGCCTGTTGAACACTGCCATCTACCTCTTGGGTCTATCGCAGCAAGTCTCTACGTTTGCCATCAACTTCCAAGTTCGTGATTAGAGTGTTTTCTGTATATCTGGCTAAATTTTGCACTTGTTATAGGGTCGTCCATTCCGCGAAGGTATCAGTGAGAACAATGCGTTGTGGTGGGGACTCGTTTCTGCAAGCGCCGTCGCATTCTCCGGTGCTACCGACTTTATGCCTGAACTGAATCGATGGCTCCAGATCGTGGAGATGGAGAGTTCTGTACGTATTCCTTATCTTCAGTGCTGCATATGCCCATTCTAATATTACCTTCAGTTCAAAGTCAGATTGACTACAAGCATGATTGTTGACTTTGCTGGATGCTGGGTCATCGAGGTTGTGTGCAAGTATCTCTTTGCTGAACTTGAACCCAAGAAGATGGTGACGCGTGGAAGGGAGAGGCGGGAAAAACGCCGTGCTCAGCAAGAGGTGGAGAAAGCTAATGTGATCGGGGAGTTGGAGGCCAAGAAAAAGGTGTAAATCCAGCCTTGAGGATAGGTAATATACGATATTATTAGAGATACTACATAGGTGCGACTAGTTGTGGAAATAATGCTAGATGCAGGCGTAATTGCAGAGATACCCTCATCCTCCGGTGCTTGAACATGGTGTGAACCGGAGGGTTAGGGTTACTTCTCCTTGACGACCCCCTCGATAGCGTCAAAAAATTTACATCACAATTCTCCTTTACCCGGCGGCCAGCACAACAACACCGATACACGCGTGCATGATGTTGAAGACGGGCCAGTCCAGGCAAGGTACCACGTATAATGTTTTCACTATTTTTATTACTAACATTTTCTCACCATTTTCTAGGTTTTGCCTTCGACTCGACGTATGATTTCAAACAGAAATACCCACCGGATGCAGTGGGAGAGGAAATGGCACCCAACGCAAGATTTTGGAGGACCTATAACGACGAGGCAGCGGTCTCTGACGCCGAGGTCATGGAGCAATACAGAGATACAATCGACATTCTCCTTGTGTTTGTACGTCCGATGCGGTCTTTCTAGACTAGATTCTTACTGACACTGAGCAGGCAGGTCTATTCTCTGCAGTAGTGACAACGTTCGTTGTCCAGGCGTCAGAAAGTTTAAAACCCGATTTTGCGCAGATTTCTTCTCTGCTTATCGTCGAGCTCATCGCGATACAACGTGCTGCTGCGAAGGGAACACCGGTTGATGATGTCCCAATGATGGAGGCCTTCAACACATCTTCGCCAGACAATCTCGACGTCTGGACGTACAATTTGTGGCTCACGAGCCTCCTTTTTAGTCTCATCACGGCTCTAGTAGCAGTTCTCGCGAAGCAGTGGGTGCACCATTATGTTTCTGGTACATCTGGGAGCGCTCGTGAACGCGCCCGTCTACGACAGTCTCGATACACGGCCCTACACAAGTGGCGGGTTCCTATGATTATTGGATGCCTTCCCGTACTTCTACATCTCTCCCTTGCGATTTTTCTCATCGGACTGATCCTTTCACTACTGTCGCTGCAGCTCAGGGCAGCCTATATCGTGGCTACAATCTCAGGGATAGTCTATTTGTTCTATGCCCTATCCAACCTGCTCCCTATTGCATACCCCCAGTGTCCGTACAAGACACCTCTGAGCATTTACGGCTATATTCTTTGTCGGCTAGCTGACAGGCTATGGAATGTAGCTGCGACATGGCTTAAAGTCTGTCGACAGCACCGCCGTTGGATCTCTCCCACTGATCGTCACATTCGTGGTCTCGTCGCGCGCTCACCGTTCATCTCGTTGAAAGAAGCTGAACGCAACACCGTTCACGATTCCGCCGACCAAATTGATGCCAATTGTACATCCTGGCTCTACACTACCTCCTCCAACCCAACAATCAGACAGATCGCGCTCGAGTCTGTTGGCGGCCTCAGGTCGGGGTTTACTTCTGGTCTCTTGGATGTAGAGATGTTTTCCAAAGATTTAGTACAGGAAATACACTCATGTTACCCTCCTCACGTGCCTACATCATGGCAAGAGCCCTGTTGTGGGGCGGAACGGAAGGCGGAGGTTATGTGGAGGACGGTATTACAGATGAAGCAACTTGACGCTGAGTTATCGATAGGGCGCGATTTATCCTTTCACCGAACCATTACGCTGGATGACCCAATGCTCCATCCATCCGGTCTGTCATTTACCAAGCACCCGGAACTTGTGGCTACCACAACATGTGTGTTGGGGCGGGGGAGTTCAGCTCGCCGATTGTTGGTGCATTGCTTGTCGGGACATCTCGCAGATCTGAAGCTACCCCCTTTTCTTTGGATCCTCCTCTTACGTCAAGCACGACTGCAGCTCTTCAATTACCGACTGAATTTGACGCAGCTGGCATTGTTCGAAATATTACAAGATAACTCATTTTTCCTTCTTGGCGCAGAGCTTGTAACTGATCCTCACTCGACTACAATCGCCGCGCCTAACAAAGATATGGTGACGTCGATGGTGGATCTACTCTTTGACGTATACCGCACGCAAAGTGGCAACAGCCAATTTCACTTCATCCCTTCTCCACTCGAGCTTTTACTGGGATTTGTGTTGTCAGTCTGTGAGGTATCCCGCCAGCCTGAGAACACCAATGCTCCACTTCCCGGCGACGTGTCGGAAAGAAGCAGGCCATCCACTCTTAAATGGTGTCCCATGTTGGTGCAATGCCTCTCCCAGTACTTGCGCCGTCACAAACTTCCTCTCGGATCAGAAGAAGAAACATGTGCGCGAGCATATGAATTGCGATCCATTCGAGACACACTCTGTCGTCTAGTTGAAACCAGAATCTTTTCTGGTCTGGAATCAACTACAGAGATGAACATACGCTTGACGACTTTGGCTACTCTTGCACCTCTTTTTGCAATCAGTTCTCCGTACAATGTTGTATTGGAGATAACGAGCACCCCGAGTAGAGTGTTCGCAACTAATGTGGTTCGGACCATACTCTCTGCTACCCAGGTCGACGCTGAACTTGAGCAAGACATCCATGCAAGTGCCAATAGACTGTTGCTTTATTGCCTCAATCCCCAATGGCAGTTAGTCATCTTTTACCAAGTGTTTCGGGACGAGCACGCTCTGCAACGACTACATCACCGTATCCATTTTGATGGTGTGGCAACTTGGAAGCATATCGTCATTACTTATATTTCCACCATCGTCGCCGAGCCATCTTTCTTCGCGTTACAGGAGCATGAGCTTCAGCTGGCATACATCTATGACCCGGACAACCTCTGTTCGATAAGCCAGGTTCTGCTCCACAACAACCGCACTGATCTCGTTTACGCCTTGGTCAGCCTACGTCCTCAAAGTAGTGTATGGGATAAATGCATCGTCAAACTACTCGTGTGGGCAAACAACCTTTTGGACGGTATCCACCGTAGTCGCACTGTATCCATTATTAAGGACTTAGGGGACGAACTCCAAACGTCTTACATATTACCACGTCTTAATAAACTTGTACTCTGATTTTCGAAGTAGAATGTACACCAAGGATATAGATTTCGTAATCAAAATGGGGCAAGTCCTTCCACCTGCGCTTTGATTCTTAACGCGAGCCGCTTACTCATGAACCTAGCCTGAGCAAGGTTTCCTCCCAGAGTGTATATGCCAGCTATGAAAGTCACCGCATCAGTTCATGCAAATAGCGAACTGACTGTCAGATACGCACGATGACCAGTGCATCTCGCAATACCGTTGAGTTCTCCTTCGGAATCAAGGCCCCAGACTTCGCTAATGCGTTCGGCTTCGGTTCTGAGGATCCTGATGGCCGTAGTCTTCATATTCTGGTATCCGGTGGCCAAGACCACGATATCCGCTTCGATCTCCGTCCCATCGTCAAAGACAAGGGAATCCTGGGTAAAATTGCCTGTCCCTGGTTAGTATCTATCTGCTCTTGGATTAGAACGGCATGGCTCACTAATTTCATGCCCCTGTTTGATCTTGATCTTCTTCTCGGCGATGAGTTTGGATGCGCCAACGTCGATGTCTGACGAGGGTCAATGAACAGCATAGACAAGACGTAAACGCTCTCTTACAGTAACCCCCTCCCTTAGACAGGTACGTCAGCATCAATCCCGCTCCGTTTATACCTAACCGTCAAATTAATAAAAAGGTAACCTAGCAGACACCGAGCATATTCACCAGTGTTAAGCTTGAACCCAACTTTCCGCAATCCTTCTAATACGTCGCGATCCAGTTCAGCCACTTGCTCGGTCGCATAGGTATGTAAATCGTTATACATGTCAACAGGAAGCGAAAAGTTCATGATATCGGCATCCTCTGTCGGCGGAGTTCCTTTCTCATATACAGCGCCAAGTAAGATTCCGACACCGGTGGAGGATCTAGTTAGGGTTTATGTAAATCGAAAAGTGAGGGTAATGTTAGCGACTCACATAACGTAGGTGCTGGACCTTTGTACGATCGTGACGTCTGCACCATGTTCGTAGAAGTCTTGAGCGATGCTAGAACATGGTCAGACTTAAGCCGATGCAAGGATGATAAGTTTGACATACTCGTGGCCGCTGTTGCAACACCCGATGATGACAGCCTTGCCGATAAGAATGTCAATACCACAGAATAATAATCGAAGCCAAACATCAGATCCTCACTTTCTTGGATTTAAATCCTTCCGCAGACTTATACTGGCTAGAATGATAGACAGACCCCTTGAATAAGCTTTGATCTTTAAACACAGGGATATTTGGCTCTCCGCTGACGCCTGTAGCAAGGACGACGAATTTCGGTTTGATTACTTTGTCGGGATATCCGGTACGTGATATTGTCACCGCCCAGGTGTGCGAGGCCTCATCGTATGCGGCGGATTTAATTGAGCTTCGCATCCAGATGTTCAAATGCATGATGATGGCCTGAAAATAGATGTTCATGAACTTTCTGATGATTGAAGTGAGTCGGCAACTTACATATGCTTCAAACCAGTCCGCAAGCTTGTCTTTGGGTGAGCTAGATGTCGGTTAACCAACCATCATCACGCCAGAGGATGACCAGGCTCACAATTTGGGCCAGTGGTCGGGGAAAGGGACATAAGGAAGGTGATCGAACCAAACGGGATCTGCGATGGCAATATATAAGATCGTTCTTTTGACAGCGATATAGAGCGCTCACCATGCAAAACAAGAGACTTGTACCGTTTTCGCCAGTTGTCACCGACCCTGTCGTTCTTGCTGTCGCGCGGGTCAGGATGGTAGACATGTAGGTCAGAGGGAAGACTTGCTCGATGAGTATCGTACTGATGTTGAGCTGCTTGAGTCGCGCTCCAAGAGACAAACCGGTTTGCCCCACTCCAACTATCAATATTACTGGCTCTTCCTGGTCCGTGTGACGAGCATAGTTGACACTGGCGGGTCGCGTCTGCATCGAAGAAGTCGTCACGCTTTAACTTAGAAACAAGGTCATCGAGAACATGTACCTTCCCTAGCTGTTCTTCGTGTCCCTTCAACTCTTCAATCCCGGTGTAAAGTGCTCTGAAGAAAGGTTTAAAAACAGCGTTGACGACGGCCTTAATAATGGCTACTTACTTAGCTTTCCAAGAGCCGTCAAGATTATCCCGCATTAGCCGAAAGAATCCCCGTCCACGGGCGACGTCCGTCTCAAACGCGAAGAAACATTGTATCCAAGTAAATCCTGGTCATATTACAAACTGTGCGACGCGTGTAGAACGGTACTCACCAGGCTTAGCCTCAACGAGGACAGGCTCACCCTCAAGCTTCAATTCACGCAGCCCTGAGTTCTTGAGGCGATTGTTTGTTTCTAAGAACGTCTTGATAGTCGAAGCAGTATGCAACGTGCGAATATCCCACGAAAGAGTAAGAAGGTCGCGCCAATATCCATCCGAGGAAAGGAAAGAAGAGACAGCGCTTGCATCTTGCGAATGTATAGCTTCCGAAAACGACTGGAACCACTGTCCTGCGATCTGAAGGAGGTGGTTAGCAGGGTTACTTTGGGGAAGATAGATGCTCACAGCCGTGGGTACGATGTCCATTTCAAGATGGAAAGGTCCTCACTGAGATCAACAGAAAAAGTTCAACAGTGGGGAAAGGTGTGATGCCACATAAAACTTGCCTGGCACTGGCGGAAGATCTGAGCTCAAGACGTAATGGCAGAGTTGGCGTCGGCTATTTACGGCAAATCGTGTGGATCCATTCCTACATTCAGTTTTACTTCCAGAGTCCGGTGACTGTCGCCGTCTACGAGCCGAACACCATGATGACTTTCGCATGCTTTTGGTGGATTCTCTGAAGGAATCATTCCGAGTGTCCACAGGGTTGTATGCTTTTCGAGGGATAAAAGCTTGATGTACAGGAAACTAGAACATGAAGGTACTTCGAAGAAAGAAGATCAGTGAGGGAGAGAAACTCCAAGTTCGAGAATAGACTTACATTTTCATGTTCCTCGAGAATGGTGCTGACAGTCGACTTGATGAATGCCGCGGCGGCTCGGAGCTAACCGGCATCCAGGAAACTCAATCGGGCCACCTTATTTAATTTATCTGGTTCGTGAGGGGTTTCTACCACCATAACTAACCTTGCCTTGCCTGTTCTTCTTTTGCAGGGTCTTTTAGCAGGAGGTCACTCCAACCTTGTCCCATCCTTCAACGTTGCTTCAACTGTAGCCTTTGTTCCGCTAGTACTATTATTCTCTACTTTTTTTCACAACGAGCACTGGTGTCGTCAATTCCCTCTGTGCTTGTCTGCTACTATATTAGCCTGCCATTTGGATTCCTTCCGCATTGTTGTTTTGCGGTGATGTTAATCTTAGCCAGCATTGTTCTAAGTACGTCTACATATCACAATTCCTTCCTCCCAATTTCCTAGTGCTGCGTCAATGGAGTTTATAATATCGAGGGAATAGCACTGGTTAAAATACGTACTGTCATAGACGACTACATTCACATATGCATCACGAGATTCGGGTGGCGAAAGGGTGTATCTACTATTGTGCTGCGTCCCGACGGGCGTCATGAAGTTAATCGCTGTACATTATTCTTTTCTGTTTCTGCTTAGAGCACAGTAGTAGTAGTGGTCGTCGCACTGGCAAGCGGTCACTAAAAAGGAAACAGCTAGTATTCTCTGTGCCGTTGCTACCAAGCCTGCCTGCCCAGTGCCTACCTGCCTGTTCACCAAGCCGTCTGGAAAGTGCTGTTACTGACCCCGGTCAGTTGAGGCAGTTGGGTCATGGTCACATTGGTCAGATGAATGGCTGAAGTGAACGACCCTGGACCCAGGTCAGTGGGATCGGATAGATAGGACGATAGCAAATCATTATTCCGCTTCTAGTGTACTTCGCAGGGTCCAGGAGCTTGCTGAGGTCGGCGCCCACAGAGTATTTTACTGAGCCTCGTTTTTCGACACAGCCACTTGAGAGGGTCGTGTGACTCGTGTCACCTCCCATCGTAGTACTAACTTTTGTGCTTCGTTCGTTACAGCTGTTTGCATACAGCTTGACAGTCAGGGGGGCTTTCGTGGATGATGAAAAGAAGCTCGGACTTTGTCATAAACCGTGTTTTGGGGACTTCAAGCGCACGAAATAACCTCCGAGATCGCCGAAATGGCGTCATCAAGCCCAAACCCCACCCCCGCTGGGCCGACAGCTCCTTCCGGGACGGCGACCCAAACGAAAAATGGCACTCCCGCGCGACCAAATGCGCCCCGCTCTCCGCTGCCAAGCGCACCCGCGGCCTTAAACCGCGGCTTATGATGAAGTCCAGATCACTCTCTTCTCTCGCGCAAAACGCCCACTACTGTCAAGCTGTGTGCAAACAGCTGTAATATCTAATCCCGGGATTTCGGCCAATGAACTTGTGCTCTTCCTCTTATCTGGCAGAGTTTGTGATGATAAGCCTGTTTCTCTCGACTCTAGTTTCTGGAGCCGCAACAAAGTTGGAAATATTTCAATCGTTTCCGACTCATTGGCGCCGCACTGCCACCGACCATACAGACCCACTATACTTCTGCCGCCCATCTGAACGACCCGTCTGAGCCTTCTTCATACAGATAGTTGAGTCTGGTTTACGAGACTGGCCTAGCACTCCCTGCAAATACAGTTGACGGTCGTAATGTATATTATCGCCTACAGCGCTCACGGTGATTTCGGTATGTATAACATACACGAGACCCAAACGAAAGTCGTTTCAGTAGACAATTTGGAGACATTGGGCGTCTATGTAACTACTTAAGCCGTTTTACAAGCTACCACCCCCGTCGATCAACCATGCGGTCAATTTTCAGCCTTGCTGCACAATCCCATGAGACACCAGACCATACGTCGGCCTCACATGTCGCTGTCGAACGAGGGGTTACCACAGTTGCCAGTTCACCGAACCTGGAGTCTAGCGAATCAATAGTCATACCTCAAAACGTTATACCCGGGTCTATATACGACTGGTCCAATGTCGAGAAAGAGTTCGAAGAAACACTTCCGTCTAGTATAGGACACTATAAAAGGAAGACGCTCATGTCAGTGCTCTTGTTTCACTCGGTTTAATGATAAGTGACATTTAATGGTTAGAGACGAATGTTCCCATGCAAAATTCACGGTACCTGCTATGCAAACTGACTTCAGCACATATAGGCGCATCTCGCCTCAAACGTACGTGTACCATCTCACGAGGCCGTCAGAAATTTGACTCATCGTCGTAGCGGAGAGGAAGAAGTTCTGCCTATGGGTTGGACAAAGCATACGCATTCAGATGGTAAGCCGTATTTTCATCATGAACACGATGTGCGTCTTTCCAGTTCGATAGTGAAATTGAATCTGAGCTTTCTTATAGAAAATAATCACCGAAGAGTGGTTATATGATAGAGACATTGCCGAGAAGGTGGCCAGATACATCAACATACTCAAGGACGCTATTTCGAAAAGGCCCGAGTCCTTCGATCGCATCAAGTCCTGGCATCTCTACGTAGAAATTACAGAGTACGAGCTGCCTGCGTGGAAAGGTGATGATTGCTTTCGTTGCAGATATTACTTTGTCAACCACGATGCGGAGTGTCTTTTCTGGCTCTCCAAGTTCACATTGGATGGTTATCTGTTGGAGCTCAGAGGAGAAATGAGCCCTGATTTGATTCGCAGTAAGTTGGCAGTTTGAACACGTTGTGCCACGATGCTGACTTATTCCGGAAGGGTACCTACAGAGAGAGTACTGGTAATTCTCTTCGCATCCTTTAATGATTGCCGATAGTGATATCTCGAAGGATCCATCATTATTATTTCAGCGACCTTCACCGACTTACGAACGCACAATGGAATTCAGTCAAAAAATTCATCTTGCTTGCCGAAACAGGTCAATTCTTTCTTTTCGTCCCTTGCTATCGTACAATGTAGAACTCATCTCTTCTTTTCCACAGATGTAACCATGTCCGAAACTTCAACCGTGACTTGCGGCAGTGGCACGCTGAAATTTATGAGCAAAAGCATCATCTTAGCAGAAAGTAAGACATCCCACTTTATCAATAGCATTGCCAACAACGTAGCCCTCATCTCAGAATTGGACGCATCCGAAGTAGCAGGCAAGCCCAGTCTATCATATCTACCAGCTCTTATTCGCTGAAATAACCTTCAGCGGCATACATGACGGCTTTGTGTGAGTATCACGTCCTTTTCGTGGCTTTGCACCAACCGATTGTAATAACCAGTACGCGATCAAATTCTCAATTATCACGGTCAACGGCATGCCCGAACCTATCGGGATGATTCTGTTTACGGATACGATCATATCAACGCGAAGCGAACCATTCCGTTCAGGACGATGAACCTCTTACTGTTCTATGCGCCGATTAAAAACTATACTTCGCTACATAAGGTCTGGGTGGATAGATTGATTCCAAGGGGGCCATGGCAGTGTCTCATGGAGCAGATTACGGATAAATGGCAACAGCACGTCGGAATGGTGCGTATGGTCCTTTGACATGCTTTAAGGAAGAGTTGTATGAATGACACGACTAGGCGACTATCCTTCTCGCGGTCAATATGGCCTTTCTTGTTATACTTTCGGTCGACGATAAGGGTGCAAGTCAGCAGCACCGTTCTGTGACCCAAATTCTATGCTATTTATCTGTCGCCAATAACATGGCTACTATCATCATCGGCCTTTTACTCATGAATCAACATAACACCCTGAAGCATGGCGACGTTGCAGTTGTGGTGCGCTTGATCTCTTCATACTTTAATGACGATCTCACTGCTTCACAGACGGATTTCCTCGACTGGCACTGGCAGGAATATATAGGGTTTGAACGATTGTCGATCATATACAGCACTCCTTACGCACTTCTTATATGGGGGTAAGTCCACGGTTTCTGAATTTTATCTCCTCAACTAATGCAGGCAGCCTGGTATCTTTTCTGGCATCATTCTTCTTGATGTGCTTGGAATCTGCCAACCCGGTTTCGCTGAAACATTTCGTGACATTAGGGTTTCTTTTAGGAACTCTACTTGTTTACCTGTTCGGCGTTTAAATCAGGAAAGGGAGTGCTTGGTCGTGGATACCGCAGTGCTTCGAGTTGTAACATGTATTTCTTTCCGGTTTAACGGAGACACCGCGTTCTATATGGTATCATGCAGGAAGGAACAAGAAAGTCGACTTGATGAAAACCGGCAGGAACAAGCCGGACCCTTCTTACCCTTCTATTTCAAGAGTGAACTTTGTTTTGGGTCTGACACACGGGTACAAGGATTTGGCCCTTTGACTTTCAATGAAAATGTTATCGAGAAATATATATAGCTCCATACAGATACATAATCTCATCGCGGAGGCATTACGAATAGTTTGAGGTCCTCTTTCATAAAGTGGTGAGCCTGACCTTGGGCGTCTCTCCACTGTGCACTCATCATAGCCGTCCTAAAAAGGGAATCATGCTCAAAATAAACCACATTCACCCCCTTCTCCAGCGGGTTCGACGCCTGCCAAATCTGCTCGTAGTCATCTTCATCTGAATATTGGACAAGCCAGGCTTCATCCGCCCCCATGAGTTCCTTATACTCAGCCAATCCCAATACCCGTAAGCGGGCGGAAGCTGCATCCCTCGTTGCTAGTACAGCTATAACAATCGTGTGCTCGGGGGCTGTTGTTCCTTTCTTTATGGTGGTGTACGAATGAAGGCCAACAGTGCCCGAGTACCAGTCGTTGGTGGCGGACTAGCCTTCGGATGCATTCATCCAATTCGTGAAGATTCTTGCTAACTCGGTATCATACAGGCCTTGGCGCGGGGGGCTTACAGACAGGAGATACCAATCGAAACACCGTGTTGCCTGCTTGATAGCATCGAAGACCACAAGCTTTTCGTCGACCACTGGCAGCGCATCGTCGGGATGTATAGGATATCGGGGGGAAAGCAGTGCTTGGCGTAAAAAGCCGTCTACAAATGCTGACGCCATCCGATATTCAGACTTAGCGATGACCAGCTTGACGAGTATGCCCTCATCGTAAGGGATGGGAACGAGGTCTAGATTGCCAAGGAAGTGATAGTGGAGATAGAATATCGTATCCTCATCAGCTTTTTGTAGCGCTTGAAGCATCCTATTGTAAGCAAGACTGAGGCCTATCCATTGGTACAACTCCTGGATGGTACGTCGTTTCTAAGCGGCGAGTGATATATGTCGGACCTGGTAATCAAATAGCACTCGTAATCTATCTCGGATGAACTGTCCGCAGAAACAGACTGTAGCTGGATGGCTGGGGGTCGTGAATCAGGGATGAATTAGGTATTCGACTGTAATCTGCTACGCACCCGCCAGACCTCAACCATATATCATCGACAATATTGGAATCAAGAATGAAATTATCGTCGTTTTGGAACGTGTAGAAGACATCCTCTACTTCCGAACGAGAAAAGGAAGGAACCTGGACATGCTGGTCATTCTTAAGCAGGTAGAAAGGCCATATATCGGAAATTCTCCCCAGCTTCGTGGCGTGCAACGTCCCCGTAGCAATGAGGCGAAATTCAGAGCGTGGTTTGCGATAGATAGAAAGGGCAGCGAAAAAATCGGAGCGGATACACCGTGAAACGGTAGCGAGCCTGTCGAGGTCGTCGACGAGAAGAACGAGGTTCCCCTTTATCCCGTCGAGGTACGTCAGGAAGTCTTTCCTGTTCGAAAACGGATTCATATCCTCTATAGGGGGTCGAATGGCCCTGTAGACAGATTTCCAGAAGGACTTTTCATCGTTGTCGACTGGCAAGGGCAAGGGCAAGGGCAAACTACTCTTAATCAGTAGTGCTCTCATCTTTGTCAGTGAAAGAACGTACTAAATGACCGAGTATCCGAAAGCCGTCCCATAAATTTTAATGTGGAGCAGGCGCGTCGTCTTGCCTGACCCGTCGGCACCTGTAATCAAGAGGAATCGTGGACGTGCATTCAAAACCTGGTAAGGTGATATTTCTTCATTATCGTTTGATTCGAAGTAATATCCTGCAGGCGCGTCGCATGCACTTGGAGGGCGGTCGGTAATCCATTCCTTCTCTATCAAATGATTAGACATGTCAATAAAACCATTCAAATTCTTCACGCACTGTTGTCCAAAGACGAATCGTTACTTGTTGAGGCAAGAGTCACATAAGAGGCTACAGTATGGCCATATCTGCGAATAGATCCACGATATTTATCTAGAAAAGAATTTAGGGTTAAGACAACGCGAATTAGGAACGTGCCAGTGGTTCACCATTTAGCTTGGCATCTACCAATAGACAGTTATCGAGGATTGTGCGCCGGTGAAGTTGAGTGGTAATATTTGTCCCGACCCTGTTGAAGTCTTCCTCTACTTTAGTGAACTCGTTCAATGACTGAGACGGTTTTGAATTCCGGTGTGGTACAAAATACTTCGACCTAACTCGACTCGAAACTGGCTTCATGATATGTCGTGATAAGCCTAGGTTGGTACGCTTTACGTGCTGCATATCTGAGAACAAGAAAGTTTCAAAGGCCTGTTCGTTTCCGTGTGGCTGACTCGGCTTCGCCGCTGTTGCCGAGTGTATACGAGTGAGACCGCCATACTGACTTGGGATGATGAAGAGAGATGCTCAATAGAAGTTGAAGGATGATAAGTAGACCGTGTTGAGTTATATATCGCTGGGTAAGCGGACTTGAGACTCACATGAACTCGTCAGAGACCCTGGTGACTGGTGCTTCAGGTGGATTCTTAGCCAGGAGGATTCATGCGGCATGTCAACGGAGTTGAACTTTTTTGACACTGTAAAGCTTGATTTACAGGACATACGACGGTAATTCAACGTCTGGAGGAGAAGATCACTAAGGGAGAAAAATTCCACCGTCGCGCGATCGGAAATAGACCATACTTCTCCCCATACTTTGTCACTACGAACCGATGTATCTTCACGCCCGGCAGTGGCGTAGACATATGCTATGCTACCCCTTTAATTAGAACGATACTATGTATACATAGGGAAGGGACACAAGAGTTGACCGATGGGAACTCGGAGCAAACTTGCAACCGGGAAACAACAGGAACTTTAAAGCCCACCAGCGTTCTTCTCATGGTAAACAAAGGTAAGTTTTGTTCAGGACTGCCGATTTGACCTTCAATGGAGATACTATTGAGGAAAAACGTAGAGCTCGCATACAACACATCATCCCATCGCGATTCGCGGAGGCATCACGAATATTTTGAAGTCCTCTTTCATAACGTGATGAGCCTGACCTTGGGCGTCTCTCCACTGTGCACTCATCATAGCCGTCCTAAAAAGGGAATCATGCTCAAAATAAACCACATTTACCCCCTTCTCCAGCGGGTCCGATGACTGCCAAATCTGCTCATAGAGATCTTCACGCGTATATTGGACAAGCCAGGCTTCATCCGCCCCCATGAGTTCCTTGTACTCAGCCAATCCCAATACCCGTAGGCGGGCGGAAGCTACGTCCTCTGTTCCCAGCACAGCTATCACAATGGTGTGCTCGGCGGCTGTTGTTCCTTTCTTTATGGTGATGTACGAATCGAGGCCGACAGTGCCTGAGTACCAGTCACTGGTGGCGGACCAGTTTTCAAATGCATTCGTCCAATTCATGAAGATTCTTGCCAACTCGGTTTCATACAGGCCTCGTCGAGGGGCTTCGTCAGTCAAGAAACCCCAATCGAAACATTGTGTCGCTCGCTTGATAGCATCGAAGACCACAAGCTTGTTGTCGACCACAGGCAGCGCATCTTCAGGGTGTATAGGATAGCGAATGGGAAGCAATGTTTTGCGTAGAAAGCCGTCTGCAAATGCTGAGGCCATCCGATATTCAGCTTGGAATCTGCCGGACTGGATGAGCACACCCTCGTTTGTCAAGAAATCGGCCAATTTAGCCCCGGCCTGAGGGATGCGAACAGGATCCAGATTGCCGAGGAAATAAAGGCGGAGAAAGATCAACGTATCGTTATCGGCTTTTTGTAGTGCTTGTAACATCCTACTGTAAGCTGGGCTGTAACTGATCCATTGGTACAACTCCTCGATGGTACGTCGTTTCCAGGCGGCGAGCGAGACGTGTCGGACCTGGTCATCAAGTAGCGCCTGGAATCTATCTCGTATGAACTGTTCGCAAAGGCAGACTGTGGCCGGATGGCTACGTGGCGCGAATCAGGAATGATGTACGTATTCAATTCTAATCTGCTACGTACCCGCCAGATCTCAACCATATATCACTGACAACATTGGGATCAAGAATGAAATCATCGTCTTCTTGGAATGCGTAGAAGAGGTCCTCCACTTGCGAACGAGAAAAGTAAGGAACCCGGGTATCCAGGTCGAGGTTGAAAGGTGCTGGCTTTGTCTCCATGGTCCCCAACCTGGTGGCGGCCCATGTCCCCATGGCGATGGCGTAGATTTCGGGGCGTATGTCGGAGAGGATTGAAAAAACTTTGAAAAAATCGCGGCGTACAGACGGTGAAACGATAGTGAGCCTGTCGATGTTTTCGACGAGGAATACAACCATCCCCTTTATTCCTTTGACGTACGACATGAAGTCCAACCAGTCATGGAATGGTTTCACATTCTCCGCGGTGGGCTGAATGGTCTTGTAGACGGAATGCCAAAAGCTCTTCACATCTTTGTCCAAGGGCAAGGACAAGCTGCTCTTTGATCAGTGGTGTTCTTATATCTTTCTGTGAAAGGACGCACTAAATGACCGAGTATCCGACAGCCTCCGCAAAATATTTAAAGCCGAGTAGTCGCGTTCTCTTGCCTGACCCAGGGGGCCCTGTGATCAGATGGAATCGTGTGCGTGCATTCAAAACGCGGTGAGGTGATAATTCATCTCTCGGTCGGATGTAGTATTCACCCAGGGGCGCATCGCTTACGTTTGGGGGGCGGTCTATGATCCCTTCTCCCTCTGTTAGATAATGGTAGACATGTCAAGTGTAATAAAGCATTCAAATTCGTCACATACTGAGGGTTGTTGAGTCCAGAGTATTATCCGGATGAGAGGCTGGAGTAGTGCTATATCGACGAATATGTTTACCTAGAAAATAATGGAGGGTTTCATTATGAAAGCAATGAGAAACGAACAAGAATATTACTTACCGTGATGTAGCAGACTGGAACACCGTAACTGGGCCTCCAATAGCAGACCGTCGCCGAGTGTCGTGCAACGATGATATGGAGAAGCAAAAGGTGTCCCAACCTTGAACCTACACAAGCCTTCAATGACCTAAGAAGAAGATCACGGCTGCGAATTCCGGAGCGTTGCAACCACTCTCACCATTGGCAAGCATTTCCACATTCTTACTCTCTCTCCAAAGCACTTGGGTCTCGCTCGGCTCGAAATTGAGCTCATAATGGTCCGTGATAGGCCTGACTCGGTACACCCTGCATACTGCATGCTTGCGGAGACAGCTTGAAGGAAGGAGCCTCTGAGACCCGCGGTTTATCTGTTTCAGAAGGTTTCCTTTCAGGGTCATCCGTCACCGATCAGTACTCAGTCCTTGAAAGCAATAAAGTGTTCATGAGCACGCACGATGTTAAGTAGCGCGCGCAACTCATCCTTCCTCCATCTCAATCGAAGCCCCACATCTCGCCTGGATCCCCGTATTTTAGTATCTAGAAGCTAAAACAACGGTCCCTGGCTAGTTCGCAGTAAAACAGCCTGTTCTTCGTTAGCCGTGAAGTGGTGGGCCGAAGAGAGCAAGCTCTGGGTACAGTAGCAGTCGACGATTGTTGTTGTTGCTGGCACGGGGGAGATTAGATCAATTATTTCCATTCCTTTCTGACTTGGGATTTTCCACAGAAGCGCCTTCGCATTGTCCACAGTGGTGCCAATTATTGACCGTCGAAATAAGTACGAGTGAACTCTGAGTACTCGAGTCCTGACCTTAACCGGAACTTATTTTGACACGTGGCTTGGTTGTGTGGCGGTGCATCGGCTCGCCATCCTGACGCGTGCTTGGCGACCTCTACTATTTCAGCTATCTGTAATTCACCTCGGGTGAAGACTGATAATACTGAATATGCCTGCACTATTGACGCCTTGAAACTCGGCGAGAGACTACCTACTTGGACTATAAATCTATACAACTGGCGAAAAACACACAACCATGCTAGTACCTTTGATCCAAAAAGTGGCGCCGGCCTCCAAAAGTCAAGTTCTCCATCGATGATATTCTCGGTTCTTCGGGCAGGTTGTCATTGTCGCTTGGGTGGGGAACACGGGAGTTGGATATCAGGTAGGTCATCTGAAAGTGCGATTGAAATCCAATAAAAAATTTTAGGTCCTATTGCCGCGTAACGATCGTGTCGACACCGCTTTCCGGGTGATAAAAACGCAAAGAAGGCTATATCGAGCCTGCGCGAAGAATCCGGAGGCAAAGAGGCCATTTTGCTTCCTCTGGACCTCGCTCCATCGCCGAAGAGTATCCGTATCCTAAGGTACACAGCGTTTGAAACACGATGTATACTTTCAAATTTAACAGCAAAGATACCGAAGTGCATGCTCTCTTCAAACAACGCGCGCGCGGGTGTATTCTTTCTCCCCAGTATCACGGCTAAATAAACATTTTCAGTGATAGCTTATGTTTACGAGATGAAATGCGGACCACGTGCCACGGTGAACCAGTGCATTCCAAACCAAGGTTCGCTGGGTGTTCTGTTTGAACGGAGCGTCAGTACGTACCCCCGTTCCGTTCCGAGAAACTCACTAGGATTCGCATCGGTGGATATTATGCCCTGTTCTCTATAGCGACGTGCGAACTCGTTGGACTCGCCTAGAATGAGGAGAACAATGAAGAGACGGCATTTATCATTGAAATTCCCACTGACGAACTTGCGCTGGAGAAATAAAGGATTTTGGTGGGCACCCCCCTCCATAGTTTATTTTGGACCAATACCACTTCGGTCGCGAAGGAAGCGATGTTGACCATTCGGGCCTTTACCCCAGTCTGAGCAGTTGAGAGGAGTCCTAATAAGTGACCGGGCAGCTTCGCACTTTTCTTGGAGCGGCTAATACATCCCGGTTACATTGATTTAACGCTCGCTTGAAGGAGGTATCCTTCCCTCAGTCCGTAGATTCTATGTGGAGCTCAAGCCTGCGTCTTACGGTGCGTACATCGCGACAATACCCGAGGGAACGAATTTGAACGGAAAGGTACCGCTCACTCACCCTGCAGCTTCTTTCTGCGTGGGCCCGAGTTTATACGCCACCCCCAGCTGCGTAGAACATCAAAATCGGGCAGGCATTGTGGAACAGGCTAGAAGAACAGATGGAGGGAACGGCCAATGCTAAAATTAGGGAACGCCTTTGATATCGATTGTATTCTAGATCTGCGTTTACTCGTGTGTGGAAAATGGATATAAGTTACAAATGATGTAATAGTTTACAGGCTTCCATGCTTAGCGGCGCAAATATGACTTGTGTGGTAACTAGGTGAAGAACTACTACAGTCGTCTGAATCTTAATGTTTGAAAACGCCCTGGGGCAAGAGGAAGGGAGGATTGGGGTCCGCTCCAAGGAGTTCCCCGAGACCGACGTAGAACGCGCCAAAGCCTGTGATAGTTCCAATGACACCCGTTGCCTTTGCGACACTAGAACAGAAGACGATGAGTACAGTGGGCATGGTGAGGGGAGATAATATACTTGCCTTGAATTTCCGTGCGTGAACTGCGTGATCCCAAAGAACAGGAAGGTCAAGGACAGCAGGGAAAGGAGGATGACCAATGCCAGAGTTTTACGTAGAGCGGTTAACCTAAGTGTGTATGAGCTGACGATAGCTGGAAATTAGAGATGAGGGGTCGTACAAGAACATGACGGTGATGATGCTCCAAATGACAAAGTAGATGCCTAGGGCGTTGCCCAACATTTTGGGATCATCCGCGTATGCAGCCACGATGCCAGTGTTGGGAAGTAGAACTGCGGCATACGACAACCAGAAGGTTGAGTAGATGCAAAATACTGGGGGAGGGCTTAGTTAAAGTGTTATCCTCACAGGTAGAAAATGCACGTACCCGAACCAGTGTAAGTGACACCCCGAGCGAACTCGACTACACCACCAGTGTACTGAGCGACGCCGCCGGTGAAGAGAGCGAGTCCGACGATGGCATTGGGGATGGCAACACCACTGGCACCCGCCGTATAGAGGGAAATACCAATGCAAGTCGCGCCGAAGGAGAATAGACCTCTGCGAAAAATCAGTTTACAGCCTGCGGGATGAGGCAGTGAGACTCACAAAGCTGCACCGTTAGGAAGAGCGGGTCGCGCGATAGCCGGGGGAGGGGGTGGTGGCTGGTTGGCATTGGCGAAATGACCGCGATGATTGACATCCTCGTAGGTGTTAGCTTCGAGCTTTTCAGCTGTGCTCGTTGACGACATTTTCAGACAGAAGGTGGTGAGGAGTAGGCAAGGATGGTATGGATCCTACGTTGGACCGACGCTCCTTTATCTCTTTATCCAGCCTCAGGGGGAAAGACCCATGAGGAGACGATCGATTTGAAAACAGGTCCGCTGCGCTTAAAATAGGCTGCAAGTGCGGGGATCTGTCAATGATTTTCATATTTTCATGTTTTTTTTTTTGAATTTCAGCACAGAAAAAGAGGCGCCCAGACGGCCGAGAGGAGGGGGTAGAGAGAACCAGTCTGAATAGAGCAGATGATCGTATAGTAGAGAGGGGAACGGCGCAATCACGAAATAAACTAAATTGGTCACGAGTCGCATCGACGGTCTCCCGAACTTCCGACGATGAGCTATGTTAGGAGGCTTATTTTCTGTTGATGACGCTGGCCCAGACGTGGACGCCGAACCCGCAGTCAGGAGACCATACACAAGGTTACCCCACGTTGTTTTTTCTTACTCCGCCTTCTTTCTGGGGTTGTGGGGATTCAATTGGAAATTCCATCAATCTCAGATCCGCAGCCGAACTTCGTCTGTAGAAGAAGGTTCACATGCTAGCTCAGGCGACTCAGTCAAGCTTCGAACAGTACGTTTATAGTGCAAGATAACGGTACATGTTAGTTAACTTTTAGCCGCGCCAAGTATTCGTATCCATTTAAATGCAGGAAGACGGGATAATTGCTGCTAAGAATGCTCACCCACGCTCTTCCGCCATCCGTTCACAGCCTAGACACGTATCATAGCGATGTAAAGAACTCACCCGAGGTTTCGCACATAGAGGACTCGGGGAATACGCCGCCTGCTGTACGCCTCATTTTTATCGATTGGTCATCGTTCCCTCATTCGGATATCATAGGCTGCAAAGCACTGGTTCAAGTCGCTTTCAGATGCCATAGAAGAAAAGCAGATAACAACCATCACAGCACATTTTTTACCCGACGGATATTGGCGTGATCTATTGTCCTTATCATGGGATAATCGTACTTTGCATACTATCCCGATCATTAAGAAATTCCTCGACGACAACGACCGTCTAAAATCCTCCGGACTCCGCAATTTCAAGCTAGAAGGCGAGCCAGTTCTAGTCAGAGCCAACCGAGGTGACCGTCTTTTTTTTCATTCCGTAGTGCAACCCTAGTCTCAATGTTTTTCCAGATTTTACCTGGGTACAATGCTTCTTCACGTTTGAGACGAGCGTCGCCCGAGGGCGAGGCTTCTTTAGGCTAATGCGTGACACCGTTGATGGTGCATGGAAAGCAAAGTAAGCGCTTTGCAATCGTCAACCTTGCAGAGTTTGATTTCTGTCTCCCAAGAACTTTCTATACTGGAATAGAGGAGCTAAAGGGATATGAAGAACACAGGGGATCCGTAAGACAAGGCACAGCGACCCTGTAGTGATCTGAAACTCAGTTTGCAGACGCGCCCTGCCGGTGTCAACCATGGAGCTAACACAGATCGCAAGTCTTGGAAGGACAAACGCACGGAGCAACGCGAATTTGTCGACGCAGAACCAACAGTGCTCGTCATCGGCGCCGGTCAGTCAGGTCTGGCGGTGGGGGCCAGGCTAGGGCAGCTCAATGTTGACACGCTGCTTATCGAGTACTCTATTTTTTTGGACCTGATGATCGACAATTTCTGACTGTTCGGCAGCAAGAACGATCGAGTTGGTGACAATTGGAGGAACCGCTACGACTTCCTCGTCCTTCACGGTAAAAATCTACTTTTTCGCCTCAATAAAGCTAACAATCGCTCCCTCAGATCCAGTCTGGTATGACCACCTTCCCTATGTCGCATTCCCCCCACACTGGCCGGTTTTGTAAGTCCAATAACTACGTGGGGATCGATCGACACTCATCGTTCGGACAGCACGCCGAAGGACAAGCTAGGCGACTGGTTCGAGGCCTACGTACGTCCCCACTCCACAAGGTTGCCAATACCTACTGAATTCATGCCCTCTAGGCGGCGACGATGGAGCTCAATATCTGGATGCAAAGCACCATCACATCCGCCACGTATGACGAACCTTCACATCTTTGGACCGTCAACATCGCTCGCGCGGGACATCCAGACCGTGTCATCAGACCCAAGTTCATCGTCCTCGCCACCGGGCATAGCGGAGAGCCAAACATCCCCGTCTTCAAGGACCAGGATGCCTTCAAGGGTCACCTCTGCCACTCGAGTCAGCACACTACAGGGGGCGACTTCAAGGGCAAGAAGGTGCCAGGATTCCCTAGTATGCACAGGGGCGCATCACGCTGACAGCTTGATTTTCACAGGCTGTCGTCGTCGGCTGCTGCAATAGCGGTCACGAGTGAGTCTTTCAATTGTGCATTTGAAACGGGTTTCAATTGAATCTGCCAAAGTATCGCGCAGGACTTTTATGAACAAGGGGCTGACGTTACCATCGTGCAGCGATCCAGTACCTATGTGATGTCAGTGCTTGTCATGTTTTTCATTGTGTGCAAATCCCATGTACGTACGTGTGCAGGTCCTCAACCGCCGCGCTCGGGGTTTTGTTCCGTGATCTGTACGAAGAGAATGGACCCCCGACAGAAGATGCGGATATCATGTTCTCGTCGACGCCTAACCATATGTTCAAGGTGCGTCTACCGCCGCTGAGTGTTCTGAGGATGACCGTGACATCCGAACAGATCTTGCACAAGTACGCAACTGAAGAGATCGCCGAGCTGGATCGTCCTACGCTCGATGGATTACAGAAAGTCGGATTCAAGATCGACTATGGTCAGGACCTGCTCATGCCTTGCCAAGCGAACTTGACGCAATATCTAGGTATCGGGGGATCCGGGTTCATAACCAAGTATTTCACCCGGGGTGGCGGATATTGTAAGAGACGAGTACGTCAGCCGAGCGGAATGATTGGCTGACAGAACGGTTCCCAGATATAGACGTTGGCGCATCCAAGCTGATCATAGAGAAGAAGATCAAGCTAAAGCAAGGCCACGAAATCAGTAACCCCCTCCCCCCAGCGCTGGCCATCGAATATTACTGACAGCAGGGCAGGTCACTTTACAGAGACCTCTGTCGTCTTTGATGATGGTACAGAGATCGAGGCGGATATCGTTGTTCTAGCAACAGGCTACAAGGTAAAGATCCTCTTCTGACCACACCGAGGTGCTTATTCAAGCACGAGCAATCAGAACATGAAGACCACGGCGGTGAAAATTCTCGGTCCAGAGGCCGAGCGCATGGAAGACGTGTGGGGATTGGATGCGGAGGGAGAGCTGAACGGGATATACAAACATAGCGGACATCGTAAGCTCTAAAAGCCGTATCGGAACATGGTTAATGCTGACCATGTAATATAGCTGGAATCTACGCCATGGGAGGAAATCTTGCGCTTGTTAGGTTCTGGAGTAAGAGACTGGCGTTGAGAATTAAAGCGCAGGTAGAAAGTTTTGCCCCCATGTAAAGTTGAAATTGATCAATGGACACGTTCATTATTTTGACGAAGCATTGGTTGACAGTCGGGTGACTACCGTTATGTTTCGTACGAATTCGACAGGCCTGAAGTTAGTTGCCTATATTAAGCGCTTGAGCCTTAGCTTGTACACCTGTGAACTTTTGAAGGTGCCGGCCGCGTGTGAAAGTTTCACGTGATACTCCTAGACGTGATTTTGAAACTCAGATTTACCAGTTCTCTGTGCAACGTCGACCTCTGCCTCCACGAGCCTATCTATCTGCCAGCAATGCTCTCTCCACAACTTCTGTGCGAGATAGTCATCTACTGCTGCGCCGAGTTTGGAGATCCATCCACCCTCCTCGTATGCAGCTTCATATGCCGCTCTTGGGCACAGCGGTCGCGCCAGCATTATTTTAGAACTACCCACATCAGCGGTGCTGCACAGGCCAGATCCTTCCTTCATTTGATATCCGAAACCATCTCCTTCATCAAAGTCTCAGAAATCCAAGCTCTGGTCCTTGGGAAGGACCAAGGGTGTGTACACGATTGGTGCTGGCATTGGTTGCCTGTGCTGCTAGAAATGTTGCCTAGCGTGAAAGCGCTAACTTTCTCGATGACCAACCACGAGGTCCATTCTGCTTTTGAAGTGCATCCAATGCCTTCAGGGCGCGATGAAGGGGTTTTTGTCGCGCCTATCAACCTCGTTCCTGCGAGCTTTAGGATGACCACACTGAAGCTTGCAGGATGTCATTTCTTCTCTCTGCGACAGCTATTTCTAGTGCTCAGCCAATTCACTTTATTGGAGGATCTGACCTTGGAGCGGCTGCGGTTCAAAAACTTGGAGCCAGATACTTTCATTTCCAACATAGGCGTGTATAAATACGTCCAGCACCTCGTTTATCTCAAAAGATTACGTGTTGATATCCTTCCTTTAAAGTCCTCGCGAGGTGAAGTCTCCTCTTACATCGTATTCGCGATGCCATCAGTCGAAGTGCTGTCGTTGAGGATGCCTAAAACAAAGGATGAATGGTTGATGATGCAGCAGCTTCTGCATGGGCTACGTGGCTCATTGGTGGAATTGGAGTGGCGAGAGTGTGGTGACATGAGAGGAGATTGGAGTGACATTAACTTGGGATTCAATGTCTTTCGTGTTCGCACGATATGTTTCAGTGGAATACGGCAACAGTGGCTCGATAGATGTGGCAGACCGCCCAAATCTATGATTCCGTTGATCCTGTATCAAGTCCGCGAAGGCCACGATCTGAGGAGCGTCATCTTTAACATCCAGGATCCAGACGTTGTTGTTGCGATGAACGACTTTCTCTGCCGCGCCATTGATAAAGCGTTGGGGGGGCGGGCATTCTCCAAGCTTAGCCAATTGGTCATACGGGCGAAGGAGCAGTCATTTGGGATGACAAGAGACCTACCCATGCAGTGCAGAACATGGATACAGAGTGTATTCCCGCTTGCGTATGGCAGGGGGGTAGACTTGAAAGTGGAACGAGCATAAGGTGATAATCTTGCCTTCATGCTCAGGATCTCTCATTTGACTTCTAGTCACAGGAAGTCACAAATTTATTTCTTTGGATACTTACGAGCAATAGATGCCGACGTTAGGCGATTTACCCCGCATAATTTTATATCTTCAGTGTGGGGTAATCTCAAACTCAAGATGAAAATTGGCAAACAAGAATAGAAGATGTCGACCATCAATGCGAAAGACGTACCATAAAAGTGGTAGGGCTTCTACTCGCCTGTGATGGATTTGGCTCTTTGATTGATAGACCTCCCTCTGCACCAAGCGTTTTCGACCCAAATCTTGTGTTTGCGACAAGTCTCATGGATGACAACTACAAGATTCAAGATGACCTGCTAGTGTGAATCTCTGATTCGTCCCCTTTGCCACTATCACACAGAAACGAATAGGAACCCTCCCTACTTGCTGACTTTTCTGTAGGCTTCGTGTTTTGTCGACGCTCACAAGGTAGGTGGAACCTCTCATGTCATCACGCCGTTGCTGACTGTCTCCGGTTCAGGATACAAAAAGATGGAACAAGGCCTTGCCTGTGGTATGACTACACGATGTTCATTTAAGGCCGTATGGGAACCCAGTAAATGCTGACCTTGTGATATAGCCGGAATGTATGCCATAGGAGGTTAGCGTTGATAATTAAAGCGCAGGTAAAGGAAAGCCCTGCACCCATGTAAGCAGCAGACGTAGTATTTCCGGTGGCTGTGCGGGGCCGAACTCCCTCCTTTCTTCAACGTAGAACTCCCAACGACATGAATTTCCCTTACTTTGTCTACGTCCCGCAGCTGGTGTGAGGTTGTGTGGGATAATTAGTAACTCGGAGGTTCAAGATGACCGACAAGGACATCTTCAAGGACGGCCATTGTCTCTCAAGTCCTCAGTGGGTGCCAATGCAGTAGTTTTCATTATGAAAGTTGATGGTATACTTTTCAGAACAATCGATCCAGATATATTTTCTCGATTGTTTACAGACCTCTGGAACCTATTTGAGATACGACTTATTTTCATTTGCAGAAAAGAAGCATCGGCCTTCAGGGTAAGCAAATACTACCTTTCTGTTCAAAATCACCCTTTCGGGCACTGTAGCAGGGCATAATTGAATCAGCCGCGCAAACCTGTGGTTCTGCATATCCTGAGGCTATGCAGCATGTGTTTACGAGATGATGAAATGCAGACTACGAACCAGGTTGAACTGTCGCATTTCCAAACCGAGGTTCGCTGGGGTTCTCTTTGGGAAAGGCCTTCCGAGGCATAAGTACGTACCCCCGTTCCGTTCCGAGAAACTCACTAGAATTCACACTGGAGGGCACAATGCCCTGTTCCCCATAGCGACACGCGAGCTCAGTTGGGAAGACAAGATTCTCTTAGAACAATTTAACAACGGGAACAATGAAGAGAAAGCATTTATCACTGAAATTCGTACTCATAGAATTGGTTTGGACATGAAGATCGTCATCGGTCGAGGGAGTTCCTGGCGGGCATGCCCGTCCCGGCATGCGTCATAGTGTATCTTGGACACAAATTTGGCAGCGATGTAAGAAGTGTTAGTGGAAGGATCAGAGTCAAGACGAAGTGGGCTGGAAGTTGAGATCTGCGTGTCTCGAGCGATCGCTACAAGTCGATTGCATCAAGCTCTGTCTGGAGATTGTACCCTTCCCTCGTCAGCAGTTCCTTCGGCAGATTAATAACGCCACTGAAAACGAGAGAAAAAAATTACATTCGTGCACGCGTTGTTGAAGAGAATACGCAGCTCGGTTTTTTTGGGTGTGAAATTGAAGCGCTGTATGGCTTCTGTTTCAAAAACCTCAAGAAAGTAAATTTAGGAACCTTAATAGGAACTCTTTGGCGGTGGAGTGAATGGTCAGGTCCAGAAGAAGGACCACTTTTGCCTCCAGACTCTTCGTGCAGACCCGGTAAGCAACGTAGACGAGCATTACGCGACAATAGCCTGTGAGTTTCGGATCGTGTGCCTTGGCGATCTTATATCTAATGCCAGTGTTCCCCCAATGGATAAGGACGACTTTGTCGGACAAATCTGGAGATAGAAGCTGCTCTTCGGGGGCCAGGTTTGTGAGATAAAAGACCCCATTGCTGTGTACTAGACTAGCTAGTACTCGTCAAATATAGATTTATAGTCCAGGTATTCACCCGCCGAGTTCCAAGGCACGCAAATTTGATATAGGTAGCTGAAAATGAAGGAGTTGACTCGGAGGCATTTCGGCCGGAATTCACCAAAACACGTGACGGTATTCTATACGAAAGCGGATTTTAACTTTTTTAAACGCTATACTTACTTCTTGAAGTAGCTCGACGGATAAATGGGAACCTCGTTCTTCTTGTCGGTGACATTGACAGGCTCGCTACCGTTTCACGGTGTATCCGCGCCGATTTTTCGCTGTTCTTACTAACTGTATTCTCCGTGAAAGATGCTCTGGATTTCACCTCATTGCTACGGGGTCGTTGGACGCCACGAAGCTGGGAATAATTTCCGATATATGGCCTTTCAACCCGATTAAGAATGACCTGCATGCCCAGGTTCCTTCCTTTCTCTTTCGAAAGTGGAAGATGTCTTCTACACGTTCCAAAACGACGATCATTTCATTTTTGAATCCAATATTGTCGGTGATATATGGTTGAGGTCTGACGGGTGCGCAGCAGATTGCAGTTGAATACCTAAATCTGCCCTGACTTGTGGTACCTAGCCATCCAGCTATAGTCTGCCTCTGCGGACAGTTCATCCGAGATCATGATCCCATGTGCTACTTGATGACCAGGTCCGACACATATCACTCGCCGCTTGGAAACGACGTACCATCCAGGAGTTATACCAATGGATAGACCTCAGTCCAGCTTACAATAGGATGCTTCAAACCTAGGCTCGTTTACCAGGCTGGGCAGTCGGCGCATCACCCACGTGGCTGCATTATCAAAGTGCCAGTCTGCGAGGAATCTTTGTGCATCACTTCCCGTGTGTCAGACCCAAAACGAAGTTCAGTCTTGAATTAAAAGGGTAAGAAGGGTCCAGCTTGTTTCTGCCGGTTTTCATCAAGTCAACTCTCTTGTTCCTTCCTGCATGATATCATATAGAATTCGGTGTCTCCTTAAACCAGAAAGAGATACTTGTTACAACTCGAAGCACCGCTGTATCCACTACCAAGCACTCCCTTTCCCGATTTGAACGCAGAACAGGTAAACAAGTGGAGTTCCCAAAAGAAACGCTAATGTCACGAAATATTTCAGCGGAACCGGGTTGGCAGATTCCAAGCACATCGAGAAGAATGATGCCAGAAAAGATACCAAGCTGACTTCCTGCATTAGTTGAGGAGACAAAATTCAGAAAGAAGTGGACTTACCCCCACATAAGAAGTGCGTAAGGAGTGCTGTACATGATCGACAATCGTTCAAACCCTATATTCATCTGCCAATACCGCTCGAGGAAATCCGTCTGTGAGGCAGTGAGATGGTCAGTAGACTCCAAAGAAATCAAGCGCACCACGACTGCGACGTCGAAATGCTTCAGGGTGTTATGGTGATTCATGAGTAAAAGGCCGATGATGATAGTAGCCATGTTACTGGCGACAGATAAATAGCATAGAATTTGGGTCACAGAACGGTGCTGCTGACTCGCACCCTTATCGTCGACCGAAAGTGTAGCAAGAAAGACCATATTAACTGCAAGAAGGATAGTCGCCTAGCCGTGTCATTCATACAACTCTTCCTTAAAGCATATCAAAGGACCATACGCACCAGTCCGACGTGCTGTTGCCATTTATCCGTAATCTGCTCCATGAGACACTGCCACGGCCCCCTTGAAATCAGTCTATCCACCCAGACCTTATGTAGCGAAGTATAGTTTTTATTCGGCGCACAGAACAGTAAGAGGTTCACCGTCCTGAACGGAATGGTTCGCTTCGCGTTGATATGATCGTATCCGTAAACAGAATCACCCCGATAGGTTCGGGCATGCCGTTGACCGTGATAATTGAGAATTTGGTCGCGTACTGGTCATTACAATTGGCTGGTGCAAAGTCACAAAAAGGACGTGATACTCACACAAAGCCATCATGTACGACGCTGAAGGTTCTTTCAGCGAAAAGAGAAAGCAGATATCATAGACGAGGCTTACCTGCCACTTGGGATGCGTCTAATTCTGATTTGTGGCTCTCTTGAGAGCAATGTCATTGATACGGTGGGATGTCTTACCTTCTGCTAAGATAATGCTTTTGCTCATAATTTTCAGCTTGTCAATGCTGCAAGAAACGGTTGAAACGGTCTCGGACATGTTTACATCTGCGAAAAAGAAAAGTTCAGTTCTACATTGTACGAGGCAAAGGATGAAGAAAAGAACCAACCTGCTTCAGCAAGCAAGATGGATTCTTTAACTGATTTCCACTGTGCTTTCGTAAGTCGGTGAAGGTCGCTGAAATAATAATGATGGATCCTTCGAGATATTACTATCGGCAATCATTAAAGGATGCGAAGAGAACTACCAGTATTCTTTCTGTAGGTACCCTTCCGAAATAAGTTAGCCTCGCGGCACAACGTCTTCAAGCTGCCAACTTACTGCGAATCAAATCCGGACTCATTTCTCCCCTGAGCTCCAACAGATAACCATCCAATCTGTACTTGGAGAGCCAGAAGATGCACTCCGCATCGTGGTTGACAAAGTAATATCTACAACGAAAGCGATCATCACTTTCCCACGCAGGCAGCTCGTACTCTGTAATTTCTACGTATAGATGCCAGGACTTGATGCGATCGAAGGACTCAGACCTTTTCGAAATGGCGTCCTTGAGTATATCGATGTGTATAGCTACCTTTTTAGCAATGCCTCTGTCATACAACCACTCTTCGGTGATTATTTTCTATAAGAATTCTGAGATTCAATTCCACGATCGAACTGGAAAGACGCACATCGTGTTCATGATGAAAATACGGCTTACCGTCTGAATGTGTATGCATCGTCCAGCCCACAGGCAGAACTTCTTCCTCCCCGCTACGACGATGAGTCAAAACTCTGACGGCCTCGTAAGATGGCACACGTACGTTTGAGGCGAGATGCGCCTATATGTGTTGAAGTCAGTTTGCATAGCAGGTACTGTGAACTTTGCATGGGAAAATTCGTCTCTAAACACCGATGTTAATCATCTTCAAGCGGAGCGAAAGGAGAGCACCGGCATGATCGATTTCCTGTCGTAGTGTCCTATACTAGACGGAAGCGATTCTTCGAACTCTTTCTCGACATTGGACCAGTCGTATGTCGACTCGGGTATAACGTTTTGAGGTATGACTGTTGATTCGCTAGACTCCGGGTTCGGTGAACTGGCAACTGTGATGACCTCTCGTTCGACAAGGACATGCGAGGCCGACGCATGGTCTTCATCAGGAGTGCCTTGTATTTCATGGGATTGTGCAGCAAGGCTGAAACTTGAATGCATGGTTGACTGGAAGGGAAGGTCATTTGTAAAATGGCTTAAGTAGTTACATAGGGCGGCACAACGTCTCCGAGTTATCCGGAACCACCCTGAGCGCTCCAGGCGATACCATACATTACGGCCATCGCCTGTATAACGATCAGTATGAAGAAGAGTCAGATGGGGCAGCCCCAGGTCAGATGAATGACGGAAATATAGTACAAGCTCCTATTTGGTGCGAAAGCATCACACAGGTAGACGCCCGGGATCTAGATTCTAGAGCGTTAAGAGCATGGGTCAGATGAACGGCTGAAGTGACCTGTGAGCCATGTTCGTATCTTTGCCAACGCCTTCATCGTCATCTGGTCCAGTACTAGCTTTTGTGCTTCATTCGTTAATATTTAATCCCGCTGGGATTGAGGCCAGTGAACTTGTGCTCCTCCTTTCATCTGGTAGAGTTTGTGATGGTAAGGCCTGTTTCGGGATACTTTTGTCGTCTCTGGAGCAGCAGCAGAAAAGGCATCGGAAAAAAATATTTTTAGCCCATAGACACGCTTGTTTCCTATCAGGCGTCTGCATTACCATCGACCCTAGGATGAGTTCCCACAGAATGCTACCCCCGGTCGGTGCGTTGATTGGCGCTCTGGACCGTGGAAGTACCCACATTTTGCGAGCGAGGCACAATATGTATGTATGACTGGAGACTTTTGGGTGTACGCGGTACCTCCAGTAAATCCCGAATCAAGGGCTGACAATACCGACAGCAGCAAGGACCAGAAAGACGATGACGTATCCGTTTTCACCCATTGAAAGCGACTTAAACACTCGTTATACGCGTAAAAACAACACTGTCAAGTCTCAAAGCGATACGAAAAGAAACGAACGAGATATGACGCGACGAATTGACGGGGGCAACGGAAAAAAAAAAAAAGCCGTGACATTTGCAGTTGTTTGGCACCGGACTGATATCTCTTAAGTTAGCCAAATCTACTCGTTGCGCTCGCAATTACAAGCACATCCGGTTGTGGTCCACAAAATGTATGGTATGCATACATTGAAAAGCTGGTGTCTCATTCGAGTCCTGAAGTAATGCGAGAGTTAAAAATGATGGCTACAGAACCAGATCCAATGCTGGCGAGATGTCCTTGATTGAAGTTGATTCCGATGGTGCGGGTGCTCCTCAACACCGTGCGTAGCTCGAGCTCATGAACATTTTCACCTGTTGCTTCTCCACTTCGTCGTCGCACGACAGTCGACAACGGTCTTCTATTGAATGCCAAGTGCCGGCGCTTCAATCTGCTATGTTATGGTAGGCAATATTCCCGTTTGGTTCTCATTGCCTTGTATAATGAAACCTCCCATTCTTTTCTAGGTAAACATATCCGCAGATATAGCGCTATTCCAGTCTCTTATCTGGATTCAACAACCAAATGTTCAACTATGAATGCCATCCGTACGTGACGAAGTTGGATGGATTCATTGCACTTTTGGCATGTTTATTATTGACTCACAGAGAGAACGTGGATCGTAGACCGCCCTCCAAACACAAGTGGTGCACCGCTAGCATACTTTGTCCGACCAAACCGTAATGAAGAAATATCACTAAAATAGGATTTTGAATGCCGGTGAACGATTCGTCCTGATTACAGGTGCTAATGCCAGATGGGTCAAGCAAGACGACGCGACTACTCGACTTCAAACGCTACGCAGTGCCTCCAGGATACTCAGTCATTTAGTACGTTCTTTGACAAAGGATGGGAGCACTACGTGGCACTGATTAAGAGAAGCTTGCCCTTGGCCTTGCCAATGAACGATGATTTGAAAACATTCTGGCATTCCATCTACAAGGCCATTGAGGCCCCCGCAAAGGATTTGAAACCATTCTCTGATGGATCCGACTTCGTGGCATACGTTGAAGGAATGAAGGGGAAGCTCCTTGTTCTCATCGATGATATCGACAAGCTTGCTACCGCTTCACCTCTTGTATACCGCGAGATTTCCGAGTTCTTTCAGTCCTCCATCAATCAGGCCCTGAATTCTATGCAATTGCAATGGAGACATGGGGCATTGCGAACTTCGCCATCACGTCAAGTATAGAACCTTTCAACCTGGTTATCGATTCCCAGGTTCCTTACTTTTCTCATTCACAAGTGGAAGGTCTCTTCTACGAGTTTCAAAGAGTCGATCATTCTACTCTTGATCCCAATGTTGTCAGTGATATATTGTCGCGGTCTGGCGGATGCGTATCAGGTTGTAGCCTAAACCATCCCTGATTCGAGTCACGCTGCCATCCCGCTACAGTCTGCCTTTGCGGACAATTCATCCGAGAAAGATTCCAACAGCTACGTGGTGACCAGACCCGACACGTATCGCTTACCGCTTAGAAACGCTGTTCCATTCCGGAATTGTGCCAATGGAACGGTCGCAGCCCAGTGTACAATAGGATGTTTCAGTCGCTCCAAAAACCCCATGCTCACGATGCGGTAACCTTTCTCCGCTATTACTTCCTTAGCGATCTAGACCCCGTTCACATTCCAGATCCCTGGGAGGATGCCATCGCCGATTCTTTGACTGTCGAGGGCGTGCTCATTCAGTCGGACAGATTTCGGGCTGAATATCGGATGGCTTCAGCATTTGTAGATGGTTTCTTATGCACAAAGCTGCTCTCGGCCAGATATCCTATCCGTCCTCGAGATGCACCGCCCGTGGTTGACAAAAAGCTTGTCCTCGATGCTGTTAAGGAAGCAATGCGCCATTTCGAGAGGGGTCTCCTCCAGGACGATTCTCCTAGGTCACATAAAGTTGCGGATCCTTCTGTTGATTGGCGCACCAGAGCGCAAGCCCAACGCCAAGGCCTGTATACTGCCGAGTTGGCAAGAATCCTCTCAACCCGGATGACTACATCTGAAGGCTGCTGACTGGTATTCCAGCACTATTGGCATGCATTCGTACATCACCATAAAGAAAGGAACGCCAACTGCCGAGCACACCGTCGTTATAGCTGTGCTAGTAACGGGGGTTGCAGATTCCGTCCACTTGCGGGTTCTGGGTCTGACGGAATATAAAGAACTCCTAGGGGCGGATGAAGCCTGGCTTGTCCATTTTACGCGTGAGGATGACTACGAGCCGGTTTGGCAGTCATCCGACTCGTTGGAGAAGGGGGTGAATGTGGTTCACTTCCAGCACGATCCGGTATTTTTGCGTGCTCTGATGAGCGCACATTGGAAAGACCCTCAATGTCAGACCCATCAGATTATAAAAGAGGACTTCAAAATGTTTGTGCTACCGCCACGTACTGATAAAGAAATGCACGGTTTCCTTGTATCCGAGTTCCGTGAATTTCCTTGATAATATCTTCATTGTACTTGAAAGCGTCAGTGATGGCGAGAAGTGTGTTTGGACGCTTACGTGCGTGTGTGGGCCCCATAACAAAAAAGCTCTTGTGTGAAATGGTAAGAAAGCAGCGGAGAAATTAGCAAGACCGAGCGGTGAACTTAAATTCTCTGTCTGAAAGCATGAGTTTCATAAGCGCGGTCAGTGAGCTCGCAGATTCATTGACACTCTGTGCATCCGAGTCGATCGTTACGTGCGTGAATTGATACAAACACGTAGGCTCAGTATTCGGAATGGTATCACTATGTGCCATAGTCAATGGAGCGAGCGGAATGCCTTGCAAGTAGGGAGTTCCCACGTTTTGAGATTGCTGCAAATCTCGTAATATGCATTCCATTACATGGGAGACATACTGAACTTTAACTTCTGATAAGCTACCTTTTAACTACGCATACTAATGTACAAACCTTATCTTATACAAACACGATACTGTTCGAACTAGGGAGCCAGATCTGCAGTCTGCTCAACAAGTTTCCTAGAAAGCTCACTCCTCGGCGTAATAGTGCACTTGAAAGGCAGAGGATGTCTAAAGGACCGAGGTGAAGACGGAAGATGATAAAGTTCACAGTGGACTCACGATATCATTCCCGATGCAAACGCCGCTTGCGTGTGCACGGGCTTTCCGTTTTCGTCGTGTCCCGGAGAAATATCGAAGGCGCTGAGAATACATGCCACGGACACCCAGAGCTGGCCTTCAGCCATGAACCTCCCCGGGCAAATACGACGTCCGTATCCGAAAGCTACGGAGACGTGGTCGAACACCGGGCTGCCTTTCCCAACGCCGAGGAATCGCTCAGGATTGAATCTTCCAGGATCTGTATAAGTGACTGGATCGTGTAATATGGTCCTGGTAGATAAGAGTGAGGTACTGTGAGGGGCGACAACATAGTGATGAACTCACCAGCTGTTGCCGACAATTGTGGTGCCTGCGGGAATAAAGTAGCCGTTGTATTCGTCGTCGTGCGTCACCATATGCGGTAGACCTACTAAGTTGTCGATGCTTTGTCTTCTACAACCTCCAGCGAGTGTTACTTACCAAGGGGCGCGACAGGATTCCATCTGCAAAGATGTATTTGAGCACAAGGAATCACCCGTCCGTTAGGGGGAAGGACCCACCTGAGCACCTCTCTGACTACAGCGTCAACGTACGGAAGAGACCCGCGGTCACTAAAGTCAGGAAGTCGGCCTTGCCCGATAACAGTATCGATTTCGCGCCTAGCTTTGCTTTGGACGTCGGGATACAGAACCATGGCGAGCACGAACGAGGAAAGGGAGGATACAGTCTACACAGCGGCAGGTGAGATAAGATTATGAGAAGATACAAGAGCAGTCGCACGCTTTCGGCTCCGGCTGTAAGAAGCACGATTAGGATAGGATAAATACCATTTAAAAGGAGTCGCCTACCAGCCAAGGCAAGCCCTGCACAATTACGGATCGTATCCTCGTGCTGCTTATTTTCTTTCTTCGATTCTAAGTCATCGAGAAGGTAGGAAACAAAACATGGAGCAGCCGTTCCTTGTTTCTGTTCAATGAAGGGTCAAACCTCAGTGGCAGAGAACAATAGTAACAAGACGGACCAAAGCGTTCTTAACAGCTTCATAAGGAGCATCACGCATTTCCAAGACTGCTTTCCTCCATTCTCGAGCTTTCCTCTTGAATCCGGCGAACGGCATGAACTCGGGAACGTGTTTTACTATTGAGGTGGGAATCAAGCAATGTACGCGTGGAATATGATGCAAAAACGTACGAATAGGGAAGATGTCGACAAGGAAAGCACCAGGATGCGCGGCTTTCGCCATCCCATCCAGGGCCTTCTCGGCCACGGTGATATATCGGTCGTCTTCATCTGATACCTCTATACCGTAAGTGACATTCATGATCGTACTGGCTGAATTACTGTGGTAACAACACGTCAATAAGATAGGGTCTCTTTGGGATAAGTAATGATACGCACTGGCGAAGGTGCTCTGATAATTCTTCAGGTTCGTGCAGCAGACGGCGAAGAAGCTTGTGGGCCTCCTTAAGTTGAATAGGCCAGTAGACTGACACAACGGAAGCTTGGAAGTGCGCGTGGAAGATTTTCCGATGGGCTTTCCAGCGTTCACCTATTGGACGATCAATCAGAAAGATTAAAGACACCGAGGAAAAACGACATACCGTACGGCATATGTCCGAAACTCCAGTCCCAGCCCATTCTAGAGCGTCGTTAGGACACAAGACTGTGAATCAAGACGAAAGGCGTACAGATCATTGATCATAGGTAATTCATTTCGGTCGGAATAGTTGGAAGAACGCTTCTCAAATAAATCATTTGCAACCTGGTAGGTGTTGACGACCAGGATCGTTTTCCCAAAGACGCTCAAGAACACGAGGTCCCCTGCATTAGTGTAGATTAATTTTTTAAAAAAAACAGAGGTACGGGAGGACGTACCGTGCTCTCGAGCAAGCCTGTTATACCGAGCAGCTTCACTGTCGCGCGGGATGTCCAGAAGGTTGCCGATAATGGGAAGAGGCTTTGGTCCAGGAGGCAACGGAAGGCGACGAGGATTAGCACGCAGATGCGCCTGCCTCCTTCGTATCAAATACGAGAGGACTAATACGCCAAGGACCACGAAGAGGAGCTCTTTCACTTTGCCCTGCATTATAGCGAGTTCAAAATCCATGAGAGGCAAGAGAACAAGGAAACAAGCACTGGGCAATCACTTGGGTCTTGATTTTTATACATCGGCGTTCAGGGTGGTCTCTCATTCGTGAGTTTATTGTCCCATCTCCATTCAGGTCAGGGTACAAGTAAATGTGCGTCGTATTAATCAAAAAAAGGTTATCAGCTCTTCGGCTCGGTCAGAAAAATAGACTTGAGCTTTTGTTCTGCCCCGGATATGGACAAGTCCCTTGCGTTCGGACCCAATTTAACAAAGCCGCCGGGAGATGAAAAGTAAGACATTTGTTGCTGAACAACGAACGGCGGTCTCAGATATCCGATCGAGATAGGGTATGTCCAAGTGATCGCTGGTTGTTTAAATTTTTATAAGTCTATATGGTAACCTAGAGCGTTCTGTAAGACACCGAACATCAACGAATGATAAAACAAATGTATACAAGCGCACCGATGACATCCTGGCTACTGAATATGGCTACCTAACGTGTGTTCGCGTAGATGCTGCGTACCATATGTAATTTACAATAATACAACATATGATAGTACACATAGCAATTTTGGTGGTACATAGAACATAGAACATGAATATATGATTCCCTGAAACAATACTGCACACGAATCAGCCATGCCACAGATGAACAAGCCTGGTGAACCTTAAGATTTCAAGATAGCGAGAAGCCGCCAAAGTCTAAAAAGGCTTCTTCGATGGACATTTTGCGGACAACAAGGGCTTCGACGATAAGTCGAGGTTGGTCTTTGCCTTCTTCAGCACTGCATGATGCAACTGAAGTGTAGGGCGCAGAAGGAGAGGGAGTTGCGAAAACGTCGTCGTCGCCTGTGACCTCCTCATTGTCTGGCTCGACGAGACTGATAGATGGGATGTCTTCATCCACTGTCGCCGTTGGAGGTCCCGTAGAAACTGACTGATGGTCGACCGACACGTGAAGCTCTCCAAGCCCGGAGACAAGGGCGTTGGTCGAGTCGGGAGCTACTTTGTCGTTCGATCCCGTCTCCTGCTCTGCTGCCTCCTCCGTATGCGATCGGACATCTACGGTTTGATCTGCATCTTGGGGTGACCCGATTGAATTCGACGCGAACGCCATCAGAGCGTTGCGCCTCTCTTCCCTTCTGCGATCCCGTGCCTGCCGCCGGTTGAGTCCCTTGGTAGCCTTTCGTTGTTCATCTATAGATATGAGCGACGGAGCCGAAGAAGAGGTGAGCACATCATGCAGATGGTGTTTGGCTTTCTTTTTTGCGCCTCTGTTGTTGCGCTTGGTTTCGGCGGAAGAAAGCAACACCGGATTACTGGAAACTCGGGTACGAAAAGGCCGGGGCTTGAAGACCGAGGAAATTTCCAAATCGATAGAATACTGGTGCTGGGATGGAGGAGACTCAAGGTCAGACTCGGTGTCTGCTTGCTCTGCGGTGTCTAACTCAAGGTCCATTGAAAACACATCAACAGAAGAGGAGGAAGAGCCAGGAGTGCTGTGTGATAAAGAGCGTTGATGAAGTGAAAGGATCCCAGGAAGTGTCCCAAGAGGTACACCCTCACCGGGCTCCTCGGCGTCCGTCGTAGAGAGTTCCGTCTCTGTTTCAGTACCTGTGGTCGTACCCTCCGACCCCACCCTAAATTCAGTTTTTCTTCCCCGCTTAGCAACACCGCCACTGCTGTCCTCAAGGATCGCGAGGGTTGCCAAAGCAGCTGGCACCTCGATTTCCTTCACCACGATAACGCTAGCACCTATTTCCCCAGCCATCATCTCCAAGGTCTCCAGCGTCTGCTCCAGATCGGCGCGCGGCAGGCCGACCAGGGCACCTGAATCAGCCACGCCTAATTCATAATATGCCTGACCTCCTCCTTCCAGTAGACGCCACTTGAGCTGGGTGACCAGGCGCGCAAAGCGAGCGGGAGACGGCGATAGCAGCTGAAGCTTGTACTCGACATTCCCATCGTCAGCTTCCGGTACCAGCTTTGGAATCGCCGTCACCACTGGAGAGACACTGATAACAGGGCCAGATTGGGGTGAAGATGATGCAGGGGTGGAAATGAGGGAGTCCCAAGGGCTGGGAACTCTTGGACTCTCTGATTCAGATTCGCCGAACATGCAGTATTCAAGATGTGATTTTGTCTAGTGATTTGTTGAAATTTATCGATGTATTCGTGGGATCATGGCTGTCGAGTTACTGCGTAGAGTGTCGTCGTGTTGCTGAAGGAAAAATTAGACGGACATGATGGAAGAGGGAATTCAAGTCAGAGTGTCAGACAGAGTCAAACGTGTGTGCGCAAGCCGTTGGCAAGCAGCCGCAAATATTGGCATTTTCCAAAATAACCCGTTGAACCAACTTTGCTCTCGTTCCACCATGCCGTCGGTGAAGGAGTCGTCCTTTGCTGCCATCAAAAATGCGCCGCTTGTTGGCCTTGCTGAAGGCAACAGCTACTTCAGCAATTACCATCTCGCAGCGGTGGTCCTTGTCGTTCCCTATATCTTGAAATCCATTCTGCCCCTCGTCAGTCGCGGTGGATTCAAGACGTATCTCTTCCTTCTCGTGTTGTCAGGCGCCCCGACGACCGTCGCCTACTGGACCTTGGCGTCCATGTATGGTGCACGCAAAAACCAGAAGGTTACGCTTCCCGGGAAGGACATTGAGGAGTACATCGAAATCAAGGACGCCGAGCTCTCTAAGCTGTACAAGGGAAAGGACAAAATTCCTATCCAGGTCTTCCACGATGCATACTTTGACGGCAAAGCTGAGTTTAAGGGTTTGTCCATCATTTTCGCTGGTTACGTTAACCCTATTTTAACGTTCGACTTTTGTAAAGGCGACGTGTTGGACATTTTGGAACAACGTCACGACTGGGCCAAGTTCACGTTTACTCCGGAGCTCTTCAAGCATGTATTTACGAAGCTGATTCCGGACGTCATCTCGCATTCTCGGGAGCAGGATCAGGATCAAGTTCAAGACCATTATGACCGTACGTTCTCCTTTCTTTTCACACGTACGCAAGCCAATTGACGTGTCATATAGGTGGTGACGACTTCTATGGATGGTATATCCCGTCACACTTCGCTCTCCTGACGACCTAATGCATGTTCGTTTAGGTTCCTCGGTCCACGTATGATATACACGTCCGGTATCGTCCTAGACGCCAACGCCCAGGAGACTCTTGAGCAGCTCCAGGACAACAAGCTCGCAGTCGTATGCAACAAGTTGGATCTCAAGCCAACAGACCGACTTCTCGACATTGGCTGCGGATGGGGCACTCTTACTGCCTACGCTGCCAAGAACTTTGGCTGTGATGCGACAGGTGTAACCCTTGCCAAGAACCAGGCAAAATTCGGTAATGATAGGATTGCAAAGAACGGTGTATGACTTTCTGTTTCTCATACGCGAATTTATAGTTACCGCCTTCTTTCTAGATATCCAACGACAAGGCTCGTATCCTCAACCGCGACTATCGTGACATTCCTCAGGTCCCTGGAAGTTTTGACAAGATCGTCTGTCTGGAAATGGCCGAGGTAGTACCCATTTGTTCTCCCCTATCCCCGCTGTATTGATGGCCCCGCAGCATGTTGGCATTCGCCGCTACTCTCAATTCTTGTCAGAGGTGTACAACTTACTCTCAGATGATGGCGTTATGGTTTTCCAAGTCGCTGGTTTCCGGCCATGCTGGCAATTTGAAGACTTGAACTGGTGAGGTTTCTCGGGAGGAGCCTTACATATCGCTCATAGCCGTTTCCAGGGGTCTTTTCATGAACAAATACGTTTTCCCTGGTGCTGATGCCTCATGCAGTCTTGGATGGGTCATACAAAAGGTAAGACGATGTTCTTCGTCACGGTGAACGCCTTGACCAAGCAAATCCACCCTAGCTTGAAGGCGTTGGCTTTGAGATCAAAAACATCGATGTTCTCGGGGTGCACTATTCTGCTACACTTTACAGGTGGTACTTGAACTGGGTCAGCAATAAGGACAAGGTTATTGCGGCATATGGTGAAAAATGGTACAGGACTTGGGTGTTCTTTCTGGCGTGGAGCACCATAACCAGCCGGTTAGTGTCTCTTTTGTGCGTCTTGAAATCACAGCTTATGTGACATTGACAGGCAAGGAAGCGCATCAGTCTTCCAAATTACGGTGCACAAAAACTTGAACGCGTATCATCGCATTGCTGGTGTCGCCAACCATGCATCTATTCATGTCAAGCTAGAGAAAGAGCCGATGTATGTATGTTTCAATCATCCTATTCCATGTGTACTAAATTCTTTCTTCGCAGACTAATCGAGTAGGTTATTGTTTAAAACTAGATTTCGGGATCGTAGTTACTTGTTTTGAAAATACACTATACCCATCCGTGGCGCTAGAATGGACTTTTGTTTGGACTGTTGGACAGCTTCGCTGACATCCTCCTTGGCGGCTTCTCTCCCTTTATGGTCTCGTATAAACGTTTTCCCTGTAGTCGACATCCATGCGCATGGATCAGCGGCAAGCCCGATTGAACCTTGCAATGCTCAGCCCCGCGCCCCCGAGTTCAAACACCCACAATGACAAGAAGATAAATACCTTGCATTGCGATGAACAAAGCCTGGGTGTGCCGATGCTTGCAACAGGGAGACCCTTCCACTATAAAATGTGACCTCAAAATACCACAAATTTGACTGAGCAACGAGGAGGAGTTGAGATGTCCCGGTGGTGCAGGCACATTTTTGCTTCATGGAGTTTGAACTTTGAACTTTGCAAATTCCTTCTTCTAAGATTGAAGTTCCTCACATTCTGAGTTCTCTTCTATCTCCGGCAGTCAGCTTGAATTATTGTGAATAAGCCCGGTGCCGAGGGTATGCAGCGCCCACGGGCCGCGGGCACTTGCCGAGCAGACGCGTCTCAGGCCGACTCAGAGTCCCACGACTTGACTGCGAACTGATATAAACGAATGAGTTTCCAGTGAAACTAATAACATAGTATGGGCCTGCTCCACTCATTTATCAAGCAAACCTGGCCACCTGCGAGTCGCTTTTCCGTCGAAGACATCCCTGATTTGACTGGAAAAGTCATCATCGTGACTGGCGGAAATGCAGGGATAGGGTATGAGACAGCGAAGGTAAGACATATCCAAAGTGACAGTAATGATACCAGATATTCAATCAGGCTCTCTTGACACGGAACGCACGAGTATACATCGCTTGTCGGTCTCCAGAAAAGGCAAAGAAAGCTATCGATCAATTGCGTACAGAATGCGGCGGGAAGGAAGCGATATTCTTACCGCTGGACCTCGCGAGCCTCCAGGCAGTCAAAGCGTGTGCGGAGGAATTTTTGAGGTGAGTTTAGCTTTTGTAAAACAGTACAAGGAAGATAGTTTGTAACTGCTTTGATACAGTAAGGAAAAGGAACTGCATGTTCTTTTCAATAACGCGTTCGTGGACAGTCGATGTAGAAGAACGTCATCGTGCTGAAAGAATGGCTGTAGGGGTGTGATGGAACCTCCCGTGGATCAACTAACGCAAGATGGATACGACCTGACGATAGGCGTCAACGTTCTTGGTAAATCGAAATAACCTCTTGGACTTGTGACTCTGAATGTCTATTATTATTGCCAGGTCATTTCTACCTCACCAAACTTCTCCTCCCGGCCCTTGAAGCGGGCGCGCGAACCTCCTCGGACGGGAAGGCCCGAGTCGTAAACACCTCTTCGTTTGCGTACGAACTTTCTTCAAAATTGGAATACGATCTCTTTCGAGATGGTCCCGCTCGCAAGAAAGGTGTTTCTAGTACGGAGAAGATGTACTCTCAGAGTAAATTCGTGAGCGTCTGTTGCACAAGTATTGCTATCTGAACGTCTAACACTCTTTTTCTGAAGGGTAATGTGGTTTTTTCAACTGAACTTGCACGCCGGTACGGAGCCGAAGGGATTGTCTCCACTAGCGTAAATCCTGGAGAGTAGTATCCATATCCGCGGCCTATAAAAATACTGATTCAAAATCGGTTTTTAGGTCACATTCAGACAGATATGCAACACTCGCTTACTGGAATTCGAAGTCTCTTCATTGTACGTTCGTCCCGTCTTCCACGCAGGGTAGTCGCTTAAACAAGCCCTTTCCAGAGTCGTCTTATGTACCCTGCACCCCAGGGTGCTTTGACTCAACTATATGCCGGTACAACAGCCGAAGGCGCCAACTTGAATGGCAAGGTGCGTTTCAGGTCTACAAAGTAAGAGTCGATGGCCGATGTCTCCTTCAGCATCTTGCACCATGGGCACAAGTCTATCCCCTTTCTCCGGCTTCGCAGGACCCTGAAATTGGGAAAGCTTTATGGAGCTGGCTGGAAGGACAGGTTCAGAACGTATAATGTCTGGCGCGTAGTGTATGAATGAAAGTATTGTATGGACTTGTATATATAGACAATATGACTATTGCTCCGAGACGAGGACGCAACCTCGAAGTCTTGCATCAAGGACGTCTACAACCATCAAGCATAGGTAGGCAAACGGAGATGTGTGGACCACTTAAACCCCGTCCGTGCAAGAGATCCCCCTGCAAACCCGACGGAAAAAGATGCTGTATATGGTCCTCCTGCTATTAACCCTACGGACGAGTAGTAATACTTTTGACTATTCCCCTTCCTAGCCGCTCAATCTCACCGAGTACTGCGGCTTGATTCAATACAACCAGGTCCTTCGCCTTGTTCTTTTTGGACTTCTCGTCCTACAGCATGGTTAGTATCCATTTTGAAGTAATCGATACACCGGATGGCCCACCTTGATGGTTTGAGGTGCACTTGAGAAACCTCCCATCACTCTGAACGGTCTGGGCTCCTTTACTAGCGTTGCATCCCAAACCCCACCAAAGGAATCCCCGCCGTAGGGATCATAGAATATTTTGAATGTGTCGGCGTATATTTTCTGTAGTCAGAGACATTATCTAGCTGTGCAAGTTCCACGACAAAGAGAATGCCTACCTTGAGATCTCGTATGAGCGCCAGTGCAGGATCGTATCCTGGTCTCACGACAATCGCCTTATCCGCATCTTCTGGTTGTAGATTCGAATATTTCCCCTGCTTTCGAGAAAGAAGAGAGAGGTCCGGATGAATGTTTTGATGATACCGAGGAAGGACTCTGGGATCTAGTCGAACAACGAAATCATAGTCACCAGTAGGGTGGTTGAACATTGGCTGTAAACGTAAAAATCACTCAGCATCAGAATCAAAGCACGTAAAGAGTTACGAACCTGTATGCCATCCGTTCCACGCTCGACACTTTTGAGATGCAACCAGGTCGCTTTAGCTAACGCTTGTACCCTACGGGCGACAATCGCATCAGGACCTTTCCAGGTCCAAGCCCGTCCAGTCTTGTCCATCTCTGTCCTAATCACCCATACCCCTTCACCAGAGATGCCGCTGTCCATGACTTGTTCTTCCTTGCCTTCTTCGTACAGTGGTATGGTCAGATCTTCCTCCCACCTCCAGCCCTGCAAAAATTCCATAACCGTGGCGAAACCACGTTCCTTGCTTCCTGGCACATTGTCGCCCCCGCTTGAACCTGTCTGCTCGTGCTCGCGCTCCCAGCCGGCCTTCACAAAGAAGAATGCGCAAATCAGCTCTATGGCTTCTTCGCTTACATGACCATCTAGCAGCCAATGTGCTGCGAACCACCGCTTCACCAATCTTACGGTGGCCGTATAAGCAGGAAACACATGATGCAGTCTTGATATTGCCCTATGATGCCTCGGCGCATGGATGAACCGGCGCAAGTATAGCTCCTTCGCCTCAACTGCTTTGTAATACTCGCTTCCCTTCTTCTTTTTCTGTCCCGGCTGAGGAGCGATGTGTCCTGAAGCAGTGTTGATCATCCTCTCCAAAAGGGTGAGCTCGCGATCATGCCAAATCCTCAGGCTAAACGCCCAACCCTCGGCTGTTAGGATCTCCATTGTGGGGTCATCATCCTCACCGCCACGTCCCCCGACTATGACCGATGCACTCAAACCAGATATGCTCCTCATCAATGCATCCGCTATGCGCTCGAAGAATGCGAGCTTCACAATCTGTATGGCCTTGAGGTCATCTGGCCACTTGGCCGACTTCTCAAATTGGACGATTATGGGGATGGCATGGAGGTATGAGGCGTTTGGCGGAGTAGAGGGAAGCATTTTAGGAGGTAAAGGGACGGGACTGAAGGTACTTGTGTACCGAAGGTAAGAGGATACAGGACTGATGTTCAGAATCGACAGAGGAAGGTCGTCGTCGAGGGCTTTGATACCTTTGACGAGGCCATCAAAGGCCAACAAGGCTCCTTTGAAGCCAACCGCAATGCCCGATTCCAAATACGTCTTGGAAATTGGCTGGGGAAGACGGAGAAGGGAATCGAAGGACGAATGCCATGACTGAGCATCTTCAATTCCAAAGTGGCGTTCTAGGATGTATTTGGCGACTTGGACCGGAAGATGGACTTTGTCATCTGCATTCTTGACGTCCCACACTACGCTTTCAACAATCCTTCCGTCTTTGAACATGCGCAGCTCCGCCTTGTCGCCCCACAATTCTCGGAAACTGGCAGCATGAGTTGGATCCGGATCGTCTGCTGCAGGACCGTGATCGACTTGACGGAAAGCATGTTCTTGATCGTAAACAAAGCCTAGGAAGATGATGTTGTCATTAGATGGGTGCGCCTGGGATAGTGGACGAGAAGTGGATGACGGATGAAGAATAGCCAGGGCCTTGGTGCGATTCCCTAGGCCTTGGCGGAGGAGCGTGGACATGGAAGCAAGGAGGGCATTGTGAGGAGATCCATGGTCGATTGTTGCATCGAGTGAATTTTTATGTGGTTTTGATGTGGAGAGGTCTACACGGATAATTGCATCAAATCTTGTACTCAAATGTCTCCGATCCCGTAGAAAGGCCTCCGTGAATGGGTCAAAGGACGAAGACGACGAGGAAAGGGCTTGGAGTGTCTTCTTGGCATCATATCGAAGCTATAACCCAGGTCAGAGGCATGTAGCGTAAAGCGATGGAACTCGAGATACCAAATCTAGGGACCCAAGAGGAACATCTGCCAAAAGGTTGACGCGTGAAGAAGCGTCAACAAAAACGGCTTCGTGGTACGAACTATACTCTTCCAGAGGGTACTACGGTAACATTAGTCCAAAGGGTAGTATCTGACGGAAGGAAACACAAACCTTGTTACCGTCTTCAGTCTTGACAAAGACAGGCTGTGTTTGGAAGTCGTGCGTTGCTGATTCACTGTAAGCGTTGGTCCACAAGTAAGATGCAAGATCCCTTACCAAGGAAGTCGATAGCTGCCTTGAAAAGTTGATAAGAGCTCAGACCCCGTCCAAGAGGTTTTCGTTTTGATTTTCCTGCTTCCTCTCCGAGGATTAGAGCGCGTAATACAGAGACCCACCATGGCCCTTTTCCTTCAAATCCGCGAATACCAGGAGTGGAGCCGTCGCAGTAGCCCCGCTGATTTGCCCATACACGCAATAGAGTCAAAGCGTCACCCAATGCAGGTGCCTCCTGCTGTAGAGCATGGGTTGAAACGAGATGAGAGGACGGGGTAAGCGCAGTAAGCAGTGCGGTGTTGTATAAAGGAGTGGGTACTCGTGTCTCCTCGGAAGAACGAACATTTGAGTGTGAGGGAGAAAGGCGTTGAAGAGATATCGGAGATGATGACGATAGAACAGGAATGATGCAGATCTGAGCTTTGAGCTTCGAAAAGTCGTTCTTGGTGACGCCAGGACGTGGCTCAAGGACTAGTTTGGTGAGCCGTGGATTGTCGGATAATGAATGGTAGGAACAATCCACATTCAGTCTACGCTTCTTGTCACACAGTGCTTCCGCAAGTTTCGCAAGGTAGAATGATCGTTTATGGAAGAATCGGCCGTTGAGATAGTCCTTTTCTTGGAAGAGGCTCTGTTTTGTGGTATTAGTGGATTGGAGACAGAAAATAGCAAAGGACGTACATCGGGCATCTCAACGGCTACATCAACACCGAACTTGTTGCCATCCATCCCTTTTACTGAAGTTTTGTTTCCCCAACTACCAACAAGCGTTATGCTACTGGGCGGCGCAAACGCAACCTTCCAATTGGAGTCCTCGTTTGGAAGTGGGATAGAGTATGGTACAGATATACCTTTTTTCAGAAGAGGTCGAGTAGCTTCGAGTGGATGTATAGGAGATGATGATGGGATATTCAGTAAGAATGTGTGCAGCGTTAGAAGGAATTGTTCAAGTGGTGGTTTATGCTTTTCCCTTGGTCGTACATTGGGTAAAAGCTCATCAATCTATCCTCAAAGCTTAGAGTATATCGAGATGCTAAGATAATTTGGCACTTGCCTGAAGTTTGAAACCGGTTGACTTAAACAGGTCCGCTGCCTCCTTCATCTCCCGGACCTCGACACCGGTAGGTGGTTTCTTTGGTTTTCCCTTGGGTGTATGACCGCCCTCTGTTACACCGATTGGCTCAATACCACCCCACTCCTCGTCTTGTTCATCATCAGGGTTGACATCTTCCTTGTCGTCGTCGTCGGTTCCATCTAACCCAAGATTACTCTCTTCATCGGAATCACCTGGAGGCGACAATTTTCGGGTCTAGAAAGGGACTCAGATTCGTCTCGTGTATGCTGAAGCATTCGTTGCTACCTTGCGAGGATCATCCTCTTGCCCTCGTTTTCTCTTCAGGTTTGCGGCCATTTGACTGTTGTCGTTAAACCAAGACGAAAATTTGGCACAGCCACCGATCAATGCTTCGGTTGGTTCCGGCACATGATGATCACCAAATTTAAAAATAAGAACAAAACAAGAACCACCACCAGGGTCCACCCACAAGGCCACTCACGACGAACAGATGCGTACTTCGTAGTATTTGCCGGCATACCTGAAGTGCTATCTTTGTGTCCCAACTTCTATCCCCTTCTTCCGCCGAAGGGTCTCAGCCTGAGCAGTTAGTCCTGAAGTTTCGACATTGACTTAAAATCCCTCTAAATTCCAAAGAAATGTATTCCTCTCTGACGCGAGCTGTCTCCAACACACGGGCGTTTGGCACAACATTCGATGCTCGGCCTGTCTTCCGGCGCCCATCATACTATTTGGACGCCCACGGTCAATCATCCCGCGCGCAATCTATCACCAGAGAATCATGTTCTTTGTCTTCTCGGAGACGCCAGCTCTCGCGAAATCAATCTCACTTGCTACATTACCCGAGTCCATCTCCGAAGTCTAGGAAACTGAAAGGTTTCGCGTATGCCGAGTCGGGACTTGGGACACCAAGAGTGGCCAAGCGCACAGACATCCGCCGCCTTCAAACCTCCTTCGACCCATTCCGACCTCCTCCGATCAGCGGACTTGCCCCGATGTTGAGGGCAATGATGCCCTATCTTACTTCGGTCCGAGTAGTGAATCTGATTAATCTAATAATGCATCACTTCCTGGTCGAGACGTATCCGTTTGCCGTAAACAATCGATCATGACGGTCTATATATTGCTTGTATCTGCGGTATTCAACTGCTCTCTTGCGCCCACGATGGTTCTTCCACCAGAGCTCTTTGATGCCGTGGTTGATGAACTCGAGAGCGACCGTAACGCTCTCAAGACATGCTCTCTAGTCTCCCGCGTGCTACGACCTCGCGCTCAAGCCCATCTCTTTCGCGAAATCTCTTTAGAAAGCCCTAACTGGTGCAAAAAGTTCCACCACATTGCGTCAACGTCTCCCTCTCTTCCCTTCGTCGTCCGTTCGCTGCGTCTCGTCACATTCCCCCGCCAATGGGTCAGCGAAGAACCCACTTTACCCCTCGTTCTCAAACGTATGGTGAACCTGAGACACCTGCAAATGTTTTTCGTCGAGTGGCAATCGTTGCCTTCCCTAGAATCGGCCTTGCGCTCCTTGCGGAATCTCACAGCGCTTACCCTCAGTAACGTCTTTTTCGAAAATTGCCTCACTTTCTTCGCAATGCTCGGACTTATTCCCAGCATGAGGCAGTTGACCCTTCGCGGCGTGTTTTTCAAAGGACTGCCGTTACCCCATGATACGTTATCCCCGGGCACGCAGCGAGTGTACCTCCATACATTGCGTATCGTGAGCACACAGTACTCCGAAGACGCGTCAAGGAACATCCTGATATCCTTCCTTCATCCGTCATCGCCGATATCTTTGACGGAGCTGAAGGACTTCCAAATCACCCCTTTCTTAACAAGTGACATCGAAACCGTGAGGGCCGTCCTTTCTGCGAGCATTGACTCGCTCAACCATCTGTCCCTGGATGCCTTTGTACAATCGCATGTCGTTGGTGAGTAGCTCACATGTTTTGCTTGACCCACCCAACCCTGACTGTCATCTCGTCACAGACGAATTTACCGCTATCTGCGAGCCGCTCCACGTCCATCATATTCCTTCCATCTCGTTGGAGTTCTGCGATAAGGTCTCCATTCAGAAGCAGCTGAAATGGTGGACGGCAGGCTTCAATATGCGTGCCGATGTTTATTCACTTCGGGTCATCAGTATAACCATTCGTCTCGACGAAATTTCGTCAATCGAGTCACCTGCGTTTACCGATGTGACCATTTGGGAAGCCCTAGATGCTGCTTTGACACGTCGCGAGATGGCTCTTTTCCAGGGTGTAGAGATCATTTTTGACATTGGTCCTGCAAGTAATAGGAAAGCCCTCGCGCGCGACTTGGACAAATTCTTCCCTACGGCATGCAAAGGCCTTCATAGCAAAAATCTTCTTCGGTTCAGAATACGAGGTATGTCTTTTTTGTAGACCATGGCAACGGATCTAACTTACCTTTCATAGATATATTTCAGCGACTCATTGCAAAAGGTTCGTAAGTGCTAACCTTCGGAACACTGTCTCGTTGGATATTAAATACTTGAAAAGAAGCGGTACGCTCTGAGGACCTGCTCGTTCAATGAATCGTCGTGATTGGTAACTTCTACGACAAATTTCATTGTTGGTTATTTAATTTACTTTAATGCATTGTTCAATCTGTACAAAACATTTCATTTTCGAGGCAAAAGACAGAACGGTTTTACAGGGTCAATGTAAGAACGCTGAGACTAAAAGGCGGCGCAGAATAGGTGAAAGTTTGACCGGTTGCAATGGTGCTGTTCACCGGAATGACAAGCTGTGGCGTCGATGGGGTATTGCTGGCAGTGGCGCTTCCCGTCAAAACTTGTGCTAGCGCTGTAGATGAAACTGAGTGGAAAGGAAGGCTGAATGTCACGGCGGAAGCGGTGGCCACTGTATTTACGACCTGTCAAGCAGATTAGAACACACCGGTTTGACATAGATATCAATCGATGTCGCAATGGAAGCGCACTTTGATAATGAGCTCATTTGGTATTACCGATGTCTTTCGGACTACGGTCCAAAACAAGGTGCCGTTACGGGCCGGTAAAGTGCTTGGTATGTATTCGTCCCCGCGGTTTCTGCTAAAGAGCTACAATATGCCAAAGTTAGAGGAGCTCAAGATGGGTGAGTTCTGTGCGACCTTCTGAGCATGGTAACTCGTTGAGAGATAGACTGATCCCGCGCTGGCAGAGATTCAATTGAGAGTATAAAGATAAATGAAGAAGCATACTCAAAACTGATTAGGTTGGGGTGCTGCGAATTAACAATAATCAGAAAGGCATTTTCATGGAGCATATGGCAAAAACCTACCCATTGCGAGGAAGTGATGTCCTGAAAATCAATATATCAGTAAAGACGACAAAGATGGCTCCAGGTAAGGGCTCACATTTAGAACAGGCGCAAATGACGCCGCAAATACGATGTCACTGTTTCCTGAAATATCTGAGTAAGAGAAAGAGGTAAAATAGATGTGGTAGCATGCTTACTCTCAAAGCCCATCATGAAAACAGCCTCAGCGGCCGTTCCTACAGAATATTTATCCAAAAATGCTCTTATGTTTTAAAAAAAAATACGACTACCTTGCATAGTAGGGAATGTCAAGGTTGCTCCTGCATCGTTTGTCGTCGATGCATATTCTCCCTACCAATAAGGTCGATAAACTAAGAGACGAGTGGTTATCGGACAACTGACCTCAAAATATTGTGTACCATCGCGCTACAAAAATCAGAAAGGCCTAGGACCTGTAGATCACCAACACGAACCGCAACATCGTCGTAGAAGAACCCGTTTTGGACCATCCCGGCTACACAAAAGGTATCAGCCATAGTATAGCACCGAAAAGAGGAGCATGCCGTACAGCGAGAAGCGTAAAGATGATTGTCATATTCAGTGGGGGCCGGGGAGAGGACCGGATTGGACGGGAAAGAGGTAGCAATGTAGTCTTTGATAAATTATGCTCAATACAAGCCGCCAAATCCCGATAACTAATCCACGTACGTAGATCAGGGAACTCTGCCTTGAGCGCATTGACGAAAGCTGGCCATCGATAGGTATATCTTCTCCGGAGGTTAGAAGGTTAATATGGCACGCTAGTAAGTTGCACCAACGTCGTAGATGCGAAAAAGTCCTACGATGCAAGGTCAATCATGGGCGGACAGAATTTGAGATACTCGCCTCGTTGCCAATCTCGACATACTTCAGTTTGAAAGGTTCTGGGTGACCGAGAGACGCCCGCCGCGCCGCTAGGGAGACGCTTCAGTCGATTACAAAACGATTTGAATGTAAGGAAACGCCGAACTGACCATTTTCATTTGTAGCGGGATCACCGATAGTGAAATGGATCTATATGCACCGTTCTTTTTTCAATCACACAAGGCAACAATCTCGGAGGAAACTAACCTGATCTATCGCCTGCTGAACATAAGGCCCCAACTGGGCCTGTGGTACAGATGCGCCCTGCAACGCGAATCCTTTGACGGAAATCAACAAAATGGAAAGGGAAGAAAAATTGAATCGTGCCTGCCCAGACCGCCATTATAGGCTCCATGTTCAGGTCTTCGCACCAGGTGAGATATTCCAAGAGACCTAGCCCACTACGAAACTGATGTTGGTGACTACTCGGATGTGGAAAAATAGCGGTATATACTCGGTGTTGATATAGCCCCAGTCACCAACACGGCCTGATTCATGTCAATGCCAGGATGAATTGAGACTATAATTGAAACGTACCTGGACGATCGACAAGAGGCCCTAATGTTGCGTTCCATTGCCACCGTTGTGCGATGGTTCCTCCCTACCATCCTGTTAGATACACAGGCTTTAATAGCATCGTAGTCCAAACCTCCTGAAACGCGAGTCAGACAAGGTGATAACGTACATACCAGCGAATCTTACAAGGTTATTACCCCCGGGAAATCTGAAAAATGATGGTCCCAGGTCTTGAAGAGCCTACGCATGTCATTGTCTTGTTTACTGCAGCGCACTTCGATATTAAGAACACCCACGTTAGCAATATCCACGCGCATCCCGTTCGGCTTGTTCTTAAATGTCGGTGGGAACAATGAAAACATAGCGAAGTTGATAGTTTGGCCTGAAGCTGCGGTTCCATCCACGGTGACAGTGAAAATATTCGCTGTAGATGCCGGAGTAGTACTCGGCCTTAACCTAGCGCTTACTTGAGTCCAAGACGTTTGGGAACCCGACACAAAAATTGAGCTGCTAGCGAGAACTTGACCGGATGTCGTTTGAAGTCCGACATTGATGTTTCCTCGAAAAGAGCTCGCGGTAGGAAAACGATAGAAGAAAGAGGCGGTGTATACGCTTCCCTGGATTAACTTGATACCTGATACCCATAAGAATATTTTATGGACTTCAGATACGCAGGACTCACCGAAGTATCCAGTATTTCCGAAGCCAACTGCGCCAGTCAGTCCAGCAGGGATGGTGACATGTAACGCATTGGGGAGAGCAGAAGAAACCGACTGAGTATCCGCAATGACAGCTAAAGATGCGCCGTTGATTGCCTGCCAAGCATTGAGTGCCGCTGTAGTGCCTGAAAAAGAGTGAGTTCTGAGGGTATGAATTTAGCCCTGAAGAAGTACCTGGCGTTACTTGCTGAAAGGCACGATTTTGCAGAACTGTGAGGTTGGCAATTAGTTTTACTGACAATGGCGCATAGATGATTATTTCAAGTTACGTTCAGCATAGAGGCCCCCATCTCCACTCTGCGCAGGTGTCAGTTTTGAAGATATAATGATAAGTGTATACGAACATGCTGCTCATAAATTCATTTTTCAGTATACCGGGTATATCAAAGCAGGAAACACTGACGCTAATATCCTGTAAGCGGTATCCGGGTCAATTTGACGTCACTGGAGAATGCCAGAAGAACCTACTTCATACATGACTCCCCCTGAAAGACAGGCGGACGGTAAGTTTACCAAAATACCAAGGCTGGAAAGAAATACCCACACAGGCTCGTCGGAATGGCGTGGCTAGCCGTTGCACTGACGCTGACAGTTGTTTGCGCCGTGCATATCCCTGCAAACAATCCAAGTACAGAAAAATAAAGCTGAAAGGTCTTGAGCATCTTGAACGCTGTCAATTTTCCGTGCGTCGCGTGGAGACTCAGACCCTCTGTTAACGCTCCTTATGAATGTTCTTGGGCCAACGGTCCGTCGACGGCAGCAGCTGTGCTCTGCCACTGGGACTTCTTGCATCTCTCCGAGAAGTGTCACATGAGGTTTTTGAATCCGGATAAATTGACCGAGTCCTATCCCGCTGTGAGAAAAGAGCGGTAAAAAAGGGCGTCACGATGCGACCTGCTGACACGAAGAATGGCAGAGATGAGAGTAAACCTAGATAAAATAAGATACTGCACAAGACGAGTCAATGCGTAGAATATCTTGTGAGCAAGAAAGGAAGGAAAGACGCTGCGAGATGGTGCAAAGCGTGGAGGCGAAAGACCTGTATGAGTACTGACTGTACCTCGTTGCACCAGCAGCGGGCCGACAGAGTTTTGAGAGAAGTATACACAGACAATTAAACACAGTGATTCCACCTATCCGTCATGAAAGTGTATCGGCGCGCTGAAACTTGCAAGAAATCTGACCAAAACAGAGTTCATGGAGCGTGAGAACCTTTTGGCCGGCCCGGCCATAGCCGATCGATCATCAAAGCGTGGTCCGTGCGCAGGGCAATCGGTATAAAAGGCAAGCGCGGACAACTGAACACCTCATACTTACCTTGATGGCACAAGCCCCTTCACATCCCCGGGTTCGTGGGCCGTAGAGATCCTTCATAGCACGGCGACCTTGTCCCCAGAGGGTGTCTGCGGCTTGTATAGGCTTAGGCTTATGCACCGTCTCAATATTTTCCTGTCCCACTTTGGCCACTCTGGCTGGGTGGGCCTCTCTTTTCTTTGCTGTTAGCTTGCGGAGACTTCCATTTGGTGGTCTTTGGGTTGCAGCAAACAATCGGAGTTGGAATGCATGTTCGGACATTGGGCCGCATTATTTCGTATTGTATAGTGGTGCGTTGAAGCTCTGATATACTCTTGTTCCTCTGCGCGTGTAGATCAATGTAACAATTGTCATTCTTGTGTCTATTGTATACAACGGTAGCGTATGATATTGATGTGGTAGCGAATCGAGCAGTCGCCAATATCACGGCAGATGTGTAAGTACACACTCAGATCCCCAAATTGTGAGACTGAGATCATTAGCAGAGTGATAAAGCTTCAGTGAGAATGTGGGTGAAATGCATTCAAACACCTTCCGTCAATTGGTGTTCCTCATCCTGTTGCTGTGGTCGACGCCAACTTGAAGGTAGCAGGCGAAACACGCGATCTAACCAAGACTGCGGTTGCGGCGGCCCTGGCTAAAGACTCTTCAGCAACATCGAGAGAAAGTAAGGTAGGAGACAACTGTACCAATCCAAAACTCGCTGTGGCCCGAGGAGGTATATCTGAGAAGAATTTATCCAGCGTCTTGATGGCTTTGCGTATGTTACACCTCCGTTCTTTGATTTCTGATTCTTCAATTTCTGGTTCTTCTCCCTCTGATCCAACAATAAAGTTTTCATCCTCAGCCAACTCCCGAAGTCTCTGACGACAATTACTCCACGCAGGATCAAGCGGCCGAATTTGAGCAAGAGCTGTCGTAATATCGGGGTTTCCTGCAACTTGATGTACCAGTCCCACTAGTGTACATTGCCAAGGTAGAACACACAAAAAAGAGATTTTCAGGCTCGTGAAGACGGTCAATGGCTTGCGAGATCGTCTGAGATCATTGCGAGATGGGTGTATTGCAACAGCGAATCCAATGACATATGCCCTGACGAGCGATGCGGACCATGAAGAGACCGGTTGTGTCGCGAGGAACTTCAAACACCGTTGTTGATAAAACACGTCATATGCAGGCCTAAAGCACCGTTGTAGACATATTACCAGGAACTTCAACGTGGCTCTAGTCCTGGTAGAGGTGCGGAGTGTGGACCATTGAGTGATCATGAATGTGACAAGCAACTGAAGGGCAGATGAAGAAGCATGTATACGTGAAGCGAAATCACTCTTAATCATGAATACACTGCAGTGGTCCAGGATTATGCTGGAGCACTCCTCATACTTTGAGATTGTGTTCTGGCTGAAAATGGGAGTATTCACGATGACCGATTCAAGTATCTTCCGAACATCCTCGGAATTTTTCGGAATGTAACGCCACGATATACCGAGCAGTAAACGAGCATCCTGATTTCAAGGGGTTCGGCAATGTTTGTGTCTGCGGCTGATCGTGAAAGCCTATGGATCATGAGGCAAATAGAAGCTGCCAATACCCGACACTCGAGGCGCTCGCCAGGAAGCCGATCGAACCGCGACAACCAAGACATCATAGACTTGAGCGCCATCTCGGGGAAGTACTCAACCGCTTGTTCAAAGTCTACAACAAGCGGTGAAGCGAATAGCTGCTGCTTTGGGATGGATGTGCGAACAACACTAATCCTAGTCACGACTGTACAAAGGAGCATTGTGAATTCGTCATTGATGTTAAAAAGGTCGGGGTCCCAGGAGTTGGTAGCCAACTGTATGAGATTTGCCCAAACGATGGGAGGAAACCTTGCTGGCGTTTTGAGGGAAAGGATATTGTAGAGAAACCCGGTAGGCGTGGAGTTCAAGTAAATTGTATACCGACACAACTTTGGAATCTGGGTTACAAGAGTAGGACCAAACTCATCTGGTTGGTCCCAAATGTCCAAGGACGACCACAGAGTATCCATCCTAGAAATGAACATGCCAGAGCGAAGAAGACGTTCAAACTTGTGCTCCGTTCCCGGTGGGTATCCTCGCCATAAATGCTTTCGACCTGTCTTCCGAGCTGGTAAGATCGTGCTTGCGTCCAATCAGCGATGACAGTAGATTCCCTCGAACATCAACAATGGATGGACTGCGACGAAAAACATCTTTCACTTCTACCAGAGCTCCCATAGGTAGCCCGCCTATGGATTCCACGACAATCATCTTTGAACTGCGGGGTTTGACGAGACAGATAACAGCCATTGCAACGCTTCGACCGATAATCGAAGCGACGCCTTCTCCACCGCCTCAAGCTCGAGTTGCTTCAAAGAGTTTGGCTTAGCCGTGATGTGATTGCGTCCAGAATCGTCGATTCTGGTGACTCTGCCCGCTATTGACTGCACTTTCTTCTTCCACCTACGCTGCAGGAGCTGAAGTCGATGATAGTGCTCCTGAACCAGAGATGCGACGTAAACATAAGGAGAGTATGCGAGATCACAGAGTGGCGTGCGGTATGGGCATTGCGGGAAACACATAGGCAGAATGGTCACGATCGCATATGCCACAATCAGCAGTACGGTTCCTGCACAAACAACCCATGACAGGGCAGCTCGAAGGGGATGAAGGAAGAGCGATAATCCAATGAAGAATAATGCTAAAGCTAGATGCATGAGAACGGGTAGCACGCCAACGATGACCTCGACCCGCCACTTCTGGAACCCCAAATATCGGTACTGTCGAACGAAGCACCGGTCGCGTGGAGTTCCAGAGGGGAGGACAACATAGTGATGCAGCCATTGTTTCACGAGAACGGCTACTAATGCTGTTGTCAGGCTGAGAAATAAGTTGACGAACCACAATCCGTTAACCCAGACATCTGTAGCTGCGGGTACAAATGCGGTCTGAGGGTTGAGTGAGGAGACGGGTATCGTTTCGACGTGAGAACCATTGGCGATCGCACGTTGAACGAGGAGTAATTCGAATAGAAGAGACGCCGAGACCTGAAACAGCTCGCAGGTTCTGGGACGTCTGGACAACAAAAGTCGTCACGACTGCAGAGAAAAGACCGGCCTATGGTGATACTATTAGCGACAGCAGAGACGATAGACATTTTACTCACAAAAACTAAGAGAACGTCAACGTTATCCCGAATTTCTTCAACCATGTTCGCATCATGGATCGCACCCTTTACCTGGTGTGTCCTTCACACTCTGGCATTTGGCATCGTCTCTTCGTACATTGGATCTTCGGCGAATATGTCTTCGTAGTTGGATGGGTCGTTGCCTAACAAGTTCCATCAGATATCAACTGTGAATGTAAAGATGCCATGATACCTGTCCTCGCTGTAGAGTGCGCTCTGTGCATCCCGAAAGCTTTCTTCGCCTTGGAGGACGTCGCGAGATTTGGAGGCTTGATAGCACTGTGCATAATCTCCTCGTCGACCAGCTCTGTGTCTTCGTTATCCTCTTCCTTGTCGGTTTCATCTACATTTCCTCCACCATCAGAGATGTTCGGGTGCTCGGAGGGATCGACCGCCTTTCCTTTCGACTCGCTGGATGACGCTTCATCGGTTTCCCGAGGACGAGACATTGTGAGCTGTATGCAAGAGACTGAATGTGATGTAAGACACAGAAAAAATCTGTAGCCATACTGATGCCGAATGGTTCTATTCTCACACTAAGCGCCCGTTTCGCGATTATCTTTTTCAGGCGGAACAGATATCATCCTTTGCATGTTTGGCGAGATTAGATGGCACAAATTCTGCGCAATGTATAGAGAAAGTCATACCGAACTCTGCATATTTAGAGCCTTCGATTCGGCTTTCGCAGTTGAAAATCCTTGTGAAGGCGCTGAATAAAGTAATTCGCTTTGACATTGTGGTTGGTTGGCAAGTTGTGGGATTGTAATTTGATCTCCGGCAGTCAACGCGCTCGCGTGTACGTGAATCCACGAAGACTCGGTGCGATGAGGGATTTTGCTAGAGAAGTAAAACACACAATAATCTGCTTGCGAAAGACGTCTATTAAAAAAATTAACAGTAAAAATTTCCTTTTGGTTTCTTACACATGCGGATACAAACAAAATTGCCATTACTTATACATAAATACAATCCCAAGAAAATCGTTTATATCAGGCCTATCCATACTCTACATAAATCATATTATAAACATAACAACATCAGAAAGCACATCGAGAGCTGAGAGTTAAAGAAAAGAAAAACATCATGGTGGTGGTAAAGGGTAATGATACACCTTCCTGAATATTTGCCAGAGCGACTCTATGCTCTCTATAAGCTTATCCCGAAGAGGATGTAGATCCTCCCAAGACATCGCTAGGAGGGTTTGCCAGTATTCCCAATCGTAGTGTAGTTGTAGGCCTTGGGAAGACGACGATTCCCAAGTAACCTGTGACGGGGGTGTTTCCGGTAACGACTCCGGAATCCTGCTTTTAGGTGTAGGAGTAGTAGTAATAGTGGAGGTGGTGAGAACCGGAGTAGGTGACGAGTAATGGATATCTTCACTACTTGACGGTTCCGGAGTCTCGGCGAACCACTGTCGCGTATTCGTATACACAGTGGTAGTCACAACAATAGGCCTGGGTTCAGAGCCTGAAACCAACGAGTAGCCGTCCACAGATTGGTTAATGCGTCGGAGCTCGGAGGATAGTGGTACGAAAAAGGCGCATGAAACAACCAAGGATACCAAGCACATGTATAGCCCTGCTTTCCACCAGGACAATAACGGTCTGCTATCCGAAGATGAGGTATCTAGCGCCAACGTAAGGTGGGGGTAGAAAAATTCTTCCGCAGAGTAATGTAGCAGGCGCCGTTTCGCTTGGCGATACCGAAAATTCGAGTCCAAACAAGTAATCCCATATCCTGTAAACTGATGAGTACGACATACATAAACTTTGGGGGAATACGAAACGCACCAGGGACATCCTCAATGATAACCTCCAGCCTCCCAACCGGAACAGCAAACGTAGGCAAAAACACATCAAACTGTGTACCTTCTCGAGCTTTCCCTTTCCCTTTCCCTGTGCCGTCGTCCACATTGACGATATAGTCCACAACAACGGAACCACCATTCATCGACCCGATATTTACTCGGACCCAGCTAATCCACTCCTTCCCGCTCATCTGCTCGAATGGCATGCCGCCATCCTGGTGGTCCTGCCTGGCAGCAGCAGTGGCTTCGTACTTCACAGGCACTCCCTCCACGCTGACGCACGCAAGATCCACTTGGGGTGGTCGTTTTCCGTTCGAGGAGGAGACTTGCCCCAAAGATCCTAACCCAAATTCCAACCATTCGGAATCCGGATCCGCCATTGCGGTCAGACTTACCCGTACCGCATAAGCACTAAGATGCGAGCTCTCAGGTAGCACAAGGGGCGTAACTGTGGCGGTTACAGAAGGGATAATCACAGGCATATCCCGCTTGGTTTGGTTCACTGAAGACAGCATCTTCATAAGCAGCGCGGGAGAAGACGAGTGCGAATTATTCAGATGTCCCTGGTTGCTGGGAGTTCGCGGACGACTGGGAGGTAGCTTGCCGTTAACCGCAACGCTGCGCAAAGCGATCCTCCCTCCACCATCACCACACTTGGTGTGTCCGCCTTTCTGGAGCACCGTCTTGCGTACCTGGGCATCGCGTCGGTAATCTCCCGTGGAATTGTATACTTCCACATTGGCGCTACTCCGATCAACATCGTTGCGTACGATGATTGATATGACCTCGGAATCTGTGCCAAAAACGGTAAATCCAGGGAGCTGAACGGGTTCAGGATCTGATTCGTCTACTGATGGCATCGCGGATGGCGTTGCGGGCGTTTTTGGGGTAATAAGGATGGTACCGGTGATCGTGAACGTGAATGTGTTACGCGATGGTGGGAGGAGTTCGTTCATATTGATATGCAACGTGATAGCTTGACTAGGGGGAGGCGGTGGTACTGATTCTGACGCAGAAAGGTCCGCCATCGACGCACCCGTCGAAGGTATTGATGATATGGCAGATGCAGATCCTTCGAAGGAATATTCAGCAACGTTTTGAACCGGCAAGGGCGCGCGAAGCAGAGATGATGTTGATGAGGACGCAGAGTTTGCCTTGGTGGGTTCCTTGGCTGCCATTGCTGCGAGCACAGCGTGAGACGAGTTGGAATCAAAGGAATCATGTCGTTGCGTATCAGTCGGCGGAGGTATACCTACGTCAAAACCTGTAAAACCAGTACCGCCTGTAACTTGCCAAGCGTTAGGGTAGTCTGCTACCCATGAAACATCGGAGCCTTTCGAAACTAGGCCAACGTCCATCCCCAAGAGAGTAGCAACGCCAGGGAACCAGACGCCTTTGCATGTTCCCTTGTATTCCACATCCATAATGATTCCTTCAATACCCGCTTTGTCCGGGCGTTTCATTTTTCCTTTCACCGTACAAGTCATCGCACCCTGGACCTCTTTTGTTCCGACTTGCCTCCGTCCAGCCGAGTCTCCATTACCGATGTTCTTCATAGGCTTCGCCCACCTTAGAAGCTAAGGTTAGAGAGTGGATTCGTCAATATAGTGCAACATGACTTACCTCACTCGTATCCTCTCTGCACTAGGAAATGTGCCCTGGATACCAATACCTTCGAGAAGGCCACTGGCGGAGGAATCACTGGATTCGTCGTCTGCAAAATTATTGTACGAATTCGCACGCGACATGCGCGTAGGGCGACTGACATGGGGATCAGACGTAAGATCCCACGACCCCGCATCATCATCAGAGAGTGATGCTGTGGAGGCCAATGAGTCCCTGGGAGGAAAGATCCGTAGCTTGATGTTATTGTGTAGGCACCGAGGTGTTGGTATGGAAAGCTACATTCTCATGACTCAGAAAATAGAGACCCACGGTGACTCGAGCACGTACCAAATATGGTGCCCGCGGTGGTCGTGAGACGTACGGAACCATCAGTTCAATGGCAGCCATGAACTGGACATGATTCCGATCACCGACGGACCCACGGCGACGTCCAAACGAGATCCGAGAGTGAGGCTCGGAGTACTGAGGAAATACTTTGGGAAGGACGTAGGATATATTGTAACCACTGACAAGAATCTTGCCGGTATACCGCTCGTCCACAACTCCAGGAACATCACTTGTTGATGTATTCGCCTTGGAAGGCCGGGTGGAAGCAGCTGATGTTAACGTTGAGGCTTGAACGAGGCTCGGGGATAGATTGAATACTTCGTTGAAAGATTCTGGGGACCTTGCGGGAAGATTCAGCGCTCGAGCGGCATGGTTCAACAGCGGCGACACAGCGGAAGAAAAATGATACGGGACAGAATTGTTGTCGAGCGGATGTACTTGGGACAACGCGATCTTGATATTCTCCTCTGATTTTTTCCGTCATTCTACGCCACAGAGGTCGGTATGAATATACGTACCAGGAAACAATGGGATAGTCGTTCCGGGCTCGACTTGGTCCACGGGTACGGACATCTAGAATACGCGTTCAGGTCCCAGAAAAACGACCAAGAACAGCAGCACGCACCTTGAGGTACATCTTAATGTTCGCAGTATCTTTGTCCCTGTTCGCCTTGCCCTCAATCGCGACCCGGGTCACGATGTTCAGTTTCTGCGCGCTGTTGATAGTGGGTGAGTAGCTCGATGTTGAGAACGACGTCGGACTCATAACGCGCTTTCCTGGCACAGCACCAGGGCTAGCCGAGCGTCCGTAACGCGACGGCGTTTTGATAGCCATGTTGAATAGAGTAAGTCGCGTCCGTTGAAGAAAAAAGCGACAAAAGGATAGCAAGTTTTGTGGTCGTCGCGCAAGATGAACGACAGTGGTAGGTAACGAGGGTATGCGGAGCCCGGAGCAGTCACGGAACCAGATAGAGACGCGCCCGACGATGTTGAGGGTAGTGGCAGAAAGAGCCACACGTCCACAATTGGACCAAACACCGAGCCCCAACGGGCCGCCACCATGGGAAAACTAGACTTATGAAATCAATTCCCCTCAAGCGCCGCACAATAATGCTTCAAACAATGAAAGTTTCGTGTAGAGTCTAACTAATTGTACAGTGGATAATTTCGTAGCAAAGGAACAGATCAACACAATTAAAAGAACGTCACGCAGCGGGCCGGCTTGCCCAAGGCGTATTCAACAGATCAAGTAGGGCGTTGCACTCTTCCTTGTAATCCAGCTTGCTAATCCGGGAGATGCCGTACCTCACTCTGACAGTGTCCTATATGGAAAACTGCGTCAACGGAATCCAGAAAGATCATAATAGACGACCAACATTATACGAATCTTGCTTGGCGCGACAAGAAAAGTTGTACGTTGCGCCATTTGCTCGGTGCATGATGGCGTTAAACTGAGCGTCGTCGTCGTCCTGTCACGACATGAATTATCAGTAAGGGCAGGGAAGCCCCCAGATTAGGACGCTTACCTTCTTCGCCATCAATGCATCCGCAGACATGTCAAAGATCATTTGGCCAACTTCATTGAAGCCATTAAGCCATGCCTGACCGGACCAGTCAGCCACAGCCATGGAGATGATGTATCTAATGGTAACGCAGTGGTCAGCGATGTCGGGCAGCATCAAAACTACCCTCACCTGTAAGAAGGGCTGTCAAAGCTCTGGTCGCACTTCTCACATCGCCATTTGTTATCATTTTGAATGACTTTTTTGTTACACGACTCGTTTTGACATGCTGGATAGGCAATGTTGTCGGACTTGATGTGCATGATGGTTGCCCGCGTCGAGAAGTACTCAGTTTTATCAGACTGGCCCATTTCGGACTCCTTAACTTCCAGCAAGCTGCGCATTTGGGAGCGGTTGAAGCCACCTCCGCTGGCACCCGCAGCCCCACCTCGGCTATGCGCCTGGAACGTAGATGATTGGCCTTCACTATCATACCAACCACGGAGAGTGAATGCTTCATCCATATCGGGGTTGACAGACATCATGGACGAACTGACCATGGAAAGTGAGCGTCCTGCTATGGCATGAGCTCATTTATCCTTGTCACTGGAGAAAACTGCCCTTACCACCAAAATCGCCAACCCTGACTCCTTTGAATGCGATGACAGGCTGTTCGTTTTCGTACTGATATTGTTCAGCTTGCTTGCCCCACAAGGTGAGACGAACAGAGTAGTTCGATTGATCCACAAGAGTCAGTTCCCGCTTCTTTGTCTGGTAGCAATTCATTTAGTGGAGAGATGATCGGACAGACTATCCTACTCACCGTCCGGGAAGTCGCCTTTGATACGATCTCGCTGACGTTATCGCACTCTTTCACAATAGCGATGACATCTGATAGTAGTTTAACAATGGAACTATGCAAGTTGAGTAGTTACTTACCGCAGGTGGCGTCCTTTGCAATTCCTTCCAGGCCGGCAAGCGGTACAAAATTGTACTTCACCATCGGCAAGCCCGTGGTTTCCAGACACTGTTACACATCAGAGCACATCACGGAGAGTGAAACACAACATACCTCTTCGATAACAGTGTTGCGTTCAAACGCGAGTTCATAATCGTTCGCCAGGTTCGAAAACATCTTCTTAGCCAAATTGACCCTGGCCTTGGAGACGTAATAGACTTTTCCTTCCTCGAATTTGGAGTATAAATCATCGGCCACTGAGTTGAAGGCAGTGCCGCGAATCTCGCCCGTTTCGTCCATGAGAGTGACATTGAAAAGCTTTCCTTCACCGCGCTGATTGGACCATGTCTTCATATCCGATTTGTGAGTGCAGCGCGCCTTGATGGTCCACGTGTTCTGGTATGGGCTCAAGCCCTCGATGGGATGCCAATTCGATTTTCCACCGGACCCGGTTCGCTGAGGCTGAACTGGTGGCTTTGGCTGCTGGGCGCGCGGAGGTTCCGCAGTGGACGCGTTGGACGTTCCTTGCGCTGGGGCAGGTGTATCGTCAGCCTTGTTGAGGGAGGTCGGATTACCGATTTTTTCTGCAGGAGTGCCAAGGACTTGGACTTCCAGGACAACAATCAACCTGGACGCGTTTAGACTGATGTCGCGACACAGACACGGTGACGCGTACCTTCGCTCCTGTACAATGCTGCAGGTCATCTTCTCGACCAAGACCACAGTATTCTTCGTCACCGTCTCTTCGTCCACAAGCGAGTTTAGCTGGGTAGCCAGCATGGCCTGAATGTAGTGTACGCCATCTGACAAGATGATCCGATACCGGTCCTGCGCGCCCTTGGATTGGGGTACTTTTTTGGTAGACAGAACCTGGAGCGTGACTTGGCTCTGGAAAATCTCATCTTCCATGTCGGACAGAGTGAGACGCGAGCAAGCGTTAGTAGTGAGATTGTAGGACATGGTGGTGAAAATGAAAGACGACGGAGGCGCGTGACCGCCAGTAAACGCGCCGAGTCACGCAGAATGGTATCCCACGCCACATTCGTGGGAAGACAATCTCTTCCGGATTTGGTTTTCTGCCAATCCTTCCCGTGTTCCTTATTGGGACCTTGGCCTATTATTCGTCTATCCATCCCTCTGCCGTGATCACAATTCTCTTCAGTCGAGATGTCGAGATGTCTCTAATTCGATGCCCAGCGACAGTGGCAAAATAACGAGTATTACAGCATCATCAAATAGGCTCTTTCGACACATTTGCTCATCGACCTGACACGTTGCTCGTATATCGTATTTCGACGTCTTGCACGAAAATCGATTGACAAACGGAAAAACAAGATAGGCAACCGTAATTTACCTACTATCATCTGACCCCTGCTTCGGTAAACTGCCACAGCAAAATATTTAATCAATTTTATGCATGTACCTGCGTCCAAAAATTTCTGGGTGCCTGATCATCACAAATTATACCGTAAAGTTATTAACGGAATTTTAGATTATCGCTACAAACTACTACCCAAAAGTCATTGTAACCTAGATACTTGTCGCTTGTCATCACAACCTCCCGACGTCGACCCTCCGCATGATCCCCCAAGAGACATCAATCATTCCGGCGTCCATTATATGTTATCCTTCAACATGGCGCGTCGGGTAGCGTCTCGAGTCGCCTTTAACAGGCGCGACACCTCGTTGCCACCTGTACCTCGGACTGCTGTCTGGCCCGAATTCTGGCTGTTCTGTCTGTCCATCCTGTCCATCATCGCGCTGACCGGACAACCCGCCGGGATTCCTCTTTTCGTCCGTGACATATTGACAATGTATCGGCAGGCAATTCGCATATGCAGATCTCTCAGCTTTTTTAGAGCCATGACCGCCGCATCGTACGGCTCGCGAAGCGATGGTGTGTTCTGCGCCAACTCCCTCACGGATCTCGGAGTGTTGGCCAGATGCAGCAAATAATCCCTATGCTGTCCGGGCATGTAACGCCTCATCCTCTCCATGAATCCGCCGTCACCGCCCTTGTTCTGTTCCGAAGGAGCTGGACGTCGCTTTTCGCGCTGTGAAAAGTCGATGTTGAGGAAAACGTCCAGCGCGTGCATTAGCGAGCTCTGTCCACCCGACGGTCCACTCAGGTCTAGAAGATGGCAGTCCTGCACACCGTCGTATATCCATCCGGGAGCATCTGGACCACTGGCGTCGCTTCCGCAAAACCATGGTCGAATCTCCCAATAGAAGACGTGCGGATCACATAATGGCTGCACTGACTGTATGATGTCGCTAATATCTTCTATTATTCCCGTCAACCGATCCAAATCCCTAGCGACTTTAGACGTGGCGATATACGTGGATAGATTGGGGAGCCGGTTGTACTCGTCGATGATCTGCAATGCTTCTACGCCTCGAAGCTCTACCGTATAGCTCACAGAGTAGAAGAACCGCTCGTCGTCAGTGCCGGAAAACACGTCCAACACTCGCATGTTCTCTATGGAAAGCTGCTGTGCGGGATTTATGAGTTCCCAATTCCATAGCACGGTGTCGGCATAAGTAAGGATCGGTGCGATTCCAAGGAGACGTGACACTTCCACAAGAGGAATAGCGAGGGATTCGGGTACGTGAATCGGGGACGCGCCCTCCGACGGGGCGGAGTGCGCAAAGTAGTGTGCTAGATACGCGAGGACGTGATGCGCTCTCTGAAGCAGCAACTTTTCAGATTGCAGATCGGCTACGTCGAGAACGGGCCACTAGTGAAAATCCGCATCAGTGGCGATTTTCAATCTTCGATGGTCAAATACTTACCGATTTGATATTGGATCTCCACGCTTCTCCCCTCTGCCGTTTGTTCATGGCGTCGTCACTATCGTCTGTAGCCAAAACTAGGGCCTCGGACGCGTCGGACAGGGCAAGTTCCCATATGGCGTATTTGGATGGAAGTCTGGGAAGTGGTTGGCGAGGCATGAAGCCTGTTTCATCGTCGACATCGAATTCTGAGGGTGAACGGGTTATGTCGATGGCGATGGTCTTGTGAGGGGAGGTGAAGCTGCCCATCGAGTTGAGCAGTGAGAGAGCGCGTCTGAGAAGGTGGTAAGGGGAAGGTAGGAGGTAGACGATGTCGAGAGGCGAGCTGGTGGAGCAGTGGTAAGCTGAGCTGTGAAGTATTCTTTCCATGGTTGAGATGGGGTTTGACTTGCCGTCTCTTTGGCATTTATATAGCCTTGCACACCGCACCGGAGACATCATACATCAGCAATAATTAAACGTCGCGCGCCGTATTTTCAGCTGTATTTTTCCCTAACTCGTCCCAGTTGTTCCGTTGATCCACGACTCTGTATATCGGAAACGAGCGATCCGGGCGTATGCAGAGGGAAAGACTCTCGACCCTGAGATCTCAAGATGCCAGGTCGCGACCCTTCTTCATCTTACCCCAATAGCCGTTTCCTACGCGAAACGATATGGGGCAATTCCGTTACTGATCTCACTTCCCGTTTTACGACGAGAACCGCAGTGGCTGTGCTGATGTCGGCACGTGGCTTGCTTCAATAACCGCATCGGTTCGGATTGAAAGAAGTTGATGTCACCCGCCTGCCCAAGTTGCAAAGCTGCCGAATGTCATTCATGAAATGGCGAACCATTCTCCATTCTATCGGTCCGCTTTTTTCAATAAGCAGAAAGATAATCCAACCGTGCCGTTCCGTCCTAGTACTGTCCTAGTCAGATCAGTCTTGAGTCATTAATATTGACGGTATCTATTACTTGCCATCTGTTGTATCGTCAAGTAGCCGATGATTCACTCCGAGGCCCTTCAGAAACGTCATGGACAGCTTTCCCCGGTACCCACCGAGCTCCGTCCGTTATTGTTGACCGCAGCCTTTTTTTAGAGACGAAACTCTTTCGCGTGCTCTCACATCACGGCACCGGCATCTATATTCACTCTTTGTTCGTTCCTTCTCCGTTGAGGCCGTTTGCTTAAACAAGGTCGCTTCAGCTTGGATGACTAAAATTACTGTCTACGTTTACACACGGCGTGAATACCGTTCGCAACTATCTGCTCCATGAGAAGAAGACAAGCGCTCCGGAAATATAGTTTGTGGCGCTAAGATCGAGAGTAACTATTGTAAGCAGTGAAATTGGAGCGTCATCAGAAATCCAACCAATCTCATCGACTAGATGCAAATCTACTTCCAGCTCACCCAGACAAAATTACCATCCGCGTTATCCACAATTTTGCACTTGCGTTCTATAATCTCAAGGACCTTCTCCCGAATCCCCATTTTCCCGTTGTGGTGTTCAAGGACTTTTTCTACGACTTCGTCAACGGTATACCCTGTCCCCGGTGAATCGATATCATTGCCCCGAACGATAGCTTCGATTTCTTTCTCCGTAGGCAGGCCGAATTTATGGTATGGGTGAGGTTTAGCACTGAAATCACGAGGGGGTCCTATATCGCGATCCTGGCCATCGAGAGCGGTATCCCCTTTGCTACCGCTTTCCACACTTCCTGTGCTCTCCTGGGATGGAACACCCGTCTTATTTGTCGAATCTGAAGTTTCTTTGGTAGATCCTTCCTTCGGCACTGGATCATTTTCCGGCAGATATAATTTTGGCGCTTGAGTGAGGAATGCAGACTCGGCCGAGAAAAACCGCGAGACGATATCATCTGTGACATCCTTTACGGAGTTTGGAGACCACTGTGGTGGTCCCTTGGATTTGTCAATGAGCTTGGCAGTAATACCAGTAATGAAATCTGAACTGGCGCCTGACTAGTACATTTTCAATGTACTTATTTCGATAATGAGAGGAAAAAATCACGTACGCAGTAAGCTGTGGCTATTCTTAATTCCATGTTGAGTGCTTCCCATAGGTCCAGATTCCGGCCGCGACGTATTGCCGCAAGGGCAACTTTCAAACTGGTGGGGCTACGAAGCAGCAGAAGTTCCAAGGTCTTGGATGCCCAACCACTGACCAGCTCGTCTTTGTCAGATTTGAACCTAGTTAGATCGTCTATGATCTTCTCAACTGAATCGTGACGGAATGCAGAATCCAGAGCGACGCGTGTAGCTCCAACAAGTAGCGAGGATGGTTCGTCAGGTTCTCGTTCCGCAGAATTCTCCTCAAGAATGCCATTGACCTCGACAGATGCAATGTCGTAATCGGCATCCTCTACACCGGCTAGGGCTTCAAGAACAGTGGGAATCCGACGGGACGGAATGAAATGAGTGGCTAAGCCATGTTCACTGGTACGTTCGCGGTCAATGAAATGCCCCGGGCCGCAATTTTTACTCACAATACCGCTCTGCCCTTCAGACGGGCGCCAGTCAAACTGAGATAGGTCCCTATTTCGCCATCAAGTCTGGAAAGATAGTAGCTGCCTCCAACATCAGGGCAATAGCCGATATCAGTCTCCGGCATAGCAAACAAAGTGTTTTCTGTGGCTACCCTGAAAGTTGCCGGCGCAGACAGTCCAACGCCACCGCCCACTAGCGCGCGCCTTCAGAACGGGAAGACATCGAAAAAGTTGACGCTCACTTGTGATGCCATCCATCAAAGCCACGTATGGCTTTTGTATCGTTGCCAACAAATAATCCAGTTCAAACCTAAACGTCACTGGATAGGAATAGAGGTCCGCCAAGGGCTAGGGCCACGTACTCGTCTTTGAAGAACTTAATAGCGCGCTTCCTAGTTTCAGGATTTGCCGCGTTCTGCGCAACACCTCGTTGCGAGATCTTCATTTAGATCCAGAGAAACGGGAATGAATAAATTCAACTCACTAGCAACATCACCGCCTGCGCAAAACGCTCTCCCAGTACCTCTGCCCAGAATTACTCCGCATAGTTCAGACTTCCTCCAAGACTTGAGATATAACGGTGAGTGGAATCTTAGGATAGAAGAGCAGGGTATCCACCTCGATTTTGGGTCGTAGCAGACCCAGCATTTGCTCGTCGAGAGCATTGAGCTTTTCAGGCCGATTAAGTGTATACGCCCGCAGCTCGGATAGAGACTCGAATTTAACGGTATCCTTGAAATTATGAAATTATCTTCTGGCCGTGAAGAGCGACAGCGAGCTGCAGCATACCTCGGCCGTCGTCGACATCATGTGCGACGCGATCTGTCGAGTTCGTTTCAGTGCGCTGGCGCCTCCTCGAGACATGCCCTTGATGATAGTCGGGACCAACATGGGAGCCGGACTCGGAAGAGCTATCTGTCCGCTGAGATCGACTTTGGGGAAAGGACCGGCTATGTGCTCCAACGCTTCCGGAACGGAGGAAAATAAATCAAATGAAATTAGATAATAAGCTTCGTGACGTCTTAAACCCTAACCACGACCACTGCCTCATTGAATACTTAGCTCATTGCCATGGACGTCGACGACGAAATCGAGTCTATCCTCTTCATCATAAGGGAGATATCCAGTAAGTGATGTCGCCTCTTTCTTATCGAATATACCTGGATGGCTCTGGCTTCAGTATACAAGATACCGCCCTTGAAAGTCAATGCAGGCCATCGTGCAATGGAATGGGGCGATCTGAGCAATCCTCTATGGAAAGGTCGTCTGAGAATTGTGGAGAAATCATCTGGCGCATCTCTGTTATTTGAGGATGTCCAGACAGGTGCGATAGGTCGAAACATCACCTAGAGCATCGCCATTAACAGCTTCACAGGAGAATGTACGTTCGCTGACATGGTTCTTGCTCTGATCCTAATTGTTCGCAAGTATTCGCCAAGACTGTATATGATCCAGATCGCCCTTCTGTTGAAGCCGTGCTGGACTCATCGCGATACTTTGTTGTTCGGATCGAGGATGCTGGAAAGAAGGCTTACATTGGGCTTGGATTTGCCGAGAGAACCGACAGTTTTGACTTCAGTATGTCAGAGGTCACGCGATTATGATGCCTTCTCATCCCCTTGTAGACGTTGCGCTCCAAGATTACTCAAAGTATGTGGTCGTGTTCCTTCCCGGAGGTGTACTCATCCCGGTTTCTAGGCGCCACAGGGCAGCCCTCCATCCGCCTCATACTGACGCTGAAGAAGTACCCTCCCCGCATGTACCCGCTGGTCCTAAAAAGGACTACAGCCTCAAGGAAGGGGAAACATTCACGATTGCTATTCCAGGTAGAAGCAAACCTGTGTCTTCAGATACCAATCTTCTGGGATCAACGACGCAGTCTTCATCTCAAACTTCCGCAGGGGGCGCATTTCCGCTCCTACCTCCTCCGCCAAGCTCCAAGAGACGGTCGTAAACTGTATTTAAGACTTTTTTGAATGAATATACCGTCTTGTAATCAACCATTTCGTAACGCTGCTCACCTATACAGAACACTGCTCGCGAAGGCTTGTGAATGCTCCGTCCACTTGTGGCTTCGCGAGCATTGATGTTCAGGCGCGGTTCCAAGAATAATGCTCTAATGTCGTTGGGATGCCGAGTTGGAACGTGTACTGTATTCAGGTGTGCCTATACGATGGAATGTCATGTCGACAGAATCATCATCTTGATCATCATCATCGTCGAGTCCGACACATTCGCTAATGATTACAGAGTGCATTGCGCTTCGCAGGGTGTGTTTCACATTTAATCGCATTTAAGGGCGTGCTAACGTTTCAAGATCAGGATCATAACAGGTGTGCGCTGAGCCCGGATTAGAATCTTTTCATGGACAATAATATTTCTAGGCATCCGTTTATCCGTGTGATGCGCAGGCTCCAGAGTAACTCCCTAGACGGCGTAAGGTTGCCCACACCGCATCGCCTGGGGCCAACTACGCGTCGACTTCAGTTCGCGGTTGTCTGTTCTAATATATGGAAACTCGATTTCACTTTTTCAAGTAACGGTTTCAAGCGCAGCCGGAACGACTTCGGGTTGTAATCTTGTTGCCTTCCTTGAGGGAAAATTTAGAGCGTCATCAGTGGACATACATGTATGGCTTGTCCTATGCCTTGTAAGGCGAAGTTGCAGCTGCTAACATAATCGGCTCGTCGCCCTGCAAAAGAACCTGCTGTGCTTTCTGTGATTCCTATTCAGCAGCGCCTAATGAAGACCACTCATCCGATCAAGTGCGTTCCCCGTGAATATCCACTAACTGTCCTTTCTTTCTAGTTGACACATGGCTAACTGGAGCCTGGAAGTGATCATCTATGTCATGCAACGGCTCATCGGAGTTTGTGTGTACCTTGATTGCATGCCGAATGACTCGGCCAGCCTGCCAACCTGCTGAACTGTGCTATGATGCCCTTTTAAATTACCCATCTGCCGCATTTCTCTATTAGAGGACGAGCGCTTGATGTCTCTGACCACAACAATCTCCAGTAAGCAGTTGGCTTATATTCAAACACCTTGCATTGAACTGTTCTTTGATAGTGCTACTTCCATGAGTGGACTCGTCCGAGGCGGACCAGAACCAATCCAAGCCTGCATTGAGCCCGTCTGTTTTTCTTCTTTCAATGGACGACATTTCTCCGAGCAGACGGCGGAATGTTACGGGGTCCTTCTTAATTGTTGTATCGTGAGAATGTCTCCGACGTTGTCCCGATTGGCGAAGTCCTAAGACTTTTGTCATTGAACAGAGGCAAACGCCTGCCTCCTCTGCCTCCGCTTCTGTAAGTTGGCATCCACTATTCAACCATATGAGACGTTGAAAATTCTTCAAACAGACTAATGCTTGGATTTCTTGGTGAGGATAAGATCATGACTTCGCGGTGCCCGTTGTCACTATGGCATCCCAAAGCTCCACCATTACGCGCTGCAGGCCGATGTGTACCCGCTCGTTGCGGTCGGACGGATACCGGGTTTTTATGTACGACCCAGCGACTGGGCATAACCATTCTACAAGCTATAAAATGTCTGGAAGTCAGCTCGATGCAACAACTTTCTTGACTTCACAATGTTCAAAAAATTCTCCATTCTCGCATCGCTTCTCTCCATTCTTCCAGCTTTTGTACAGGCTCAGGCTGATACCAATCCGTATAAAGGCTATCAAGTGAGTGCCCTACAGAGAGGTCACTTCATCCTGAAACCGATTAAATTATAGGTCTACGTGCCCCCCTACTACGCTGCTGAAGTCGAAGCTGCCGCTGCTACGATCACCGACTCGTCCCTCTCTGCAAAAGCCTCAGCTGTCGCTCAAATTCCGACATTCACCTGGTTTGACCTCGTCTCAAAGGTACCCGATTTGGGAACCTATCTCGCGGAGGCTCAATCCTTGCAAGAATCAGAAGGCACCAACTACCTGGTTCAGATCGTAGTCTACAACCTGCCGGATCGTGATTGTGCTGCATCGGCTTCGAATGGAGAGTTTAGCATTGCCGACGATGGTCTGAACAAGTACAAGGATTACATCGACCAAATCGTTGAACAGGTTTCTCGTACGTGATTTTCCGGTGCTCAAACGTCCGCGAGCTCTTAATTCGCTAATAGAGTACACTGATGTCCGCATCGTTGCTGTCATTGAGCCTGATTCACTGGCCAATCTTGTCACAAATTTGAGCGTATCTAAATGCTCCGGCGCTGAAGATGCCTATAAAGTGTGTAATACCCACATTTGATCCTTCTGGCTTGAATCACCTTGACACATGGTTGCCAGGAGGGAGTTACCTACGCCATGCAACAGCTTAGCTCCGTCGGAGTCTATATGTACCTTGATGCAGGCCACGCCGGATGGCTGGGCTGGCCCGCCAACCTGAGTCCGGCAGCTGAGCTCTTTAACGACCTGTACACCGCTGCTGGATCTCCCGAATATGTTCGTGGGCTAGCAACCGACGTCTCTAATTACAATGCCCTCAGGTTAGTCATCGCCCTGTCCTTCAAGACCCTGCATTGATTACCGCCCCTACTTCAGCGCCACAACTGCGGATCCTGTCACTTCCGGAAACTCTAACTACGACGAACTTCACTATATTGAGGCCTTGGCACCTTTGCTCACTTCTTTCCCGGCTCATTTTATCGTTGATCAGGGTCGCTCTGGCCAACAGAATATCCGTAATGCTTGGGGTGACTGGTGCAATGTCGTTGGCGCTGGATTTGGAACCCGTCCCACTACTGATACTGGCTCTGACCTCATTGACGCTATTGTTTGGGTCAAACCTCCTGGTGAATCCGATGGAACAAGCAACACCAGCTCTTCCAGATATGATTCTAGCTGTGGTTTGTCGTAAGTTTCCCGCTTCTCCCATTTGATATCCGCTCATGTTCATTCATCGCGCAGCGATGCCGCCACAGATGCACCAGAAGCTGGAACATGGTTCCAATCCTACTTCGCAGATTTGGTGACCAATGCCAACCCTTCATTCTGATAACTTGCGTTGTTTTGTACATCCCTGACACGTTCTTATTTGTTCGACACTTGTCCGCGTTTCATAACGAATTCAGTCACTTGGAAATAAACTTCAACATGTCCAATTTCAACGTTCTAACGCGATTATGAGCCAGCCGGAAAATATCATTAATTGACTTTGAAAAAAAAAACTTGCGAAGGATTCGGACCGCTACTGCTATTCCGAGCCTTTTAATGAACCTCGCTGCTTGGAAAGTGCCACATATTCGAATTGAATTCGAAGCTCACGTGGATAGCGATAGTGATGCCAATGACCCTTCCGGTAAGGCGACTTATCATGCTAAATCCGTGATAGCACCATACTTCCTGCGCAAAAACCTTGGGCTGCCAGACATATATTGGAGTCGATGGACTGGACCCTTGATATTCCATACTATGCTTTATCAATCTCGTTGGATACAAAACAAAGCTAGAACGGCTCCAATTTTCCGACGCTGCCAGCCACCTATCACCTGCCTCTCCTTGTCCACCTTGTCCAAGCGTGCCGCCGATAAAGAACCGAAAGTTGTCGACTAGGATTCCCAATTGCACACCAAAATTTTATGTCGGGATACTTTTGTCAGGGACTGACAGCCATTTCTTCCGGCGCTACCCCTTCGGCTCAATGAATTATTGTGTGTCCGTCGATGATTCGACACGTTAAAGGTCCCTTGCGACAGGGCTGACATCATATTCGGATGAACTGGCAGGCTCGCCCCGAGTTAACCGACGATGATCAGCTACTCTGCGAGAGCCTCAAGGCACGAGAGACCGCTCAGAACCGACGTCTCTCCGCTCATTGCAGTCGGCTGAACACCGGAACTACAACCTCGTCACGTTCTAATGGCTAGCGAGTCCTATAAAACCAGTCGAATCATCATCGGGATCCTTACAGTCGTTCCACATCGTGGTATTCCAGTCCGTCTTTCGCCAAGATGTTCAAATTTTCAGCCCTCGCAGCCCTCGTGGCTGTACTTCCAGCTTTTGTTGAAGCTCAATCTCAACTGTACGCCCAATGCGGCGGTATCGGATGGAGTAAGTCCCCAGTTGCTGCGCCTAGTGATCTTCCGCTGACATGTACGGCAGGCGGTGCGACGACTTGCGTGTCCGGAGCAACGTGCACCGTTTTAAATGATTATTACTCTCAGTGCCTGTTCGTAGTGATTTCCTCCCACGGCGTATTAATCTAAGGTCATTATTTGCAGTCCGGGTTCGGCAGCGTCGACTACCGTCGTCACTTCCAAATCTTCCTCTGCAGCGTCGGCGACTTCTACCTCGTCCGCAGCTGGATCCTCCCCAAGCTCCCCAAGCTCGGGTCCGATCCCCGGGAATCCTTTTGAGGGCTTTGAGGTGTGTGCTCACAGAGTCCCCTTCGATCACTCATTGACGCATACACAGATTTTCCTGTCTCCTTATTATGCAGCTGAAGTCACAGCCGCTGCGCAGGTCATGACAAGCTCTACCACGGCCTCGAAGGCTTTGGAGATCGCCCAGGTTCCCACCTTCACCTGGTTCGACGCCGTTGCAAAAGTGCCTGATTTGGGAACCTATCTTGCGGATGCCCAGGCTTTGCAAAAATCATCCGGTAAAAATTACCTTGTCCAAATTGTTGTCTACGACCTTCCGGACCGCGACTGTGCTGCTTTGGCTTCTAATGGAGAATTCAGCATTGCGAATGATGGCCTAAACAAGTACAAGAACTATATTGATCAGCTCGTCGCACAGATTGAGAGTAAGTGACTAAGTACATCGCCACTCCGCAAACGCTAACAACAAGGATAGTGTTCCCTGATGTCCGCGTCGTCGCTGTGATTGAGCCTGATTCTTTGGCTAACCTTGTGACGAACTTGAGCGTCAGCAAATGTTCCAATGCTCAAACCGCGTACAAGGTTGAATTTACTTCTTCACTTGAACTTCCAAACTCTGACATCTTTTCGCAGGCGGGAGTCACTTATGCTATGCAGCAACTCAATTCCGTCGGCGTTTACATGTACCTTGACGCAGGACATGCAGGATGGCTGGGATGGCCCGCCAACTTGAGTCCAGCTGCTCAGCTTTTCAACAGCCTTTACACCTCTGCCGGGTCACCCCAATTCGTCCGCGGATTGGCGACTGATGTTGCCAACTACAATGCACTCTCGTAAGCAAATTCCATGTCTTTTATCGGTTGTGTGTTAATCTGTTCAAATAGCGCCGCTTCTCCGGATCCTATCACTTCCGGGAACCCCAACTACGACGAGATCCACTATATCAGTGCCCTGGCTCCTCTTCTGACTTCCATGCCTGCTCACTTTATCGTTGACCAGGGACGCTCTGGTCAGCAAAACATCCGTACTGCCTGGGGTGACTGGTGCAACGTCAAGGGTGCCGGATTCGGAACTCGCCCCACTACAAACACCGGCTCCCCCCTGATTGATTCTATTGTTTGGGTCAAGCCCGGAGGTGAATGTGATGGAACTAGTAACACCAGCTCTCCCAGATACGACGCCCACTGTGGTCAATCGTGAGTGCTTTTGTACAGTTTCTCTTCCCTCCTGCTCACGTTTCCTCTAGTGACGCTGCGTCTAATGCGCCTGAGGCTGGAACGTGGTTCCAAACCTACTTCGAGACGTTGGTTTCCAACGCCAGTCCCGCCCTTTAGGGTCCGCGCAGTAGCGTTGTACATTAATTTTTGGTGAATAAAATGATACCTGCAGTCTATATATAGTGCATGATCAGGATTTTATAAATAACTCAATCGCTTCTTATCTCTGGGGAAATGACCGTCTTATCTCTGGTGTGAAATAATCGAGCTGAACTTGTGCTGAGCCTGCTGGTGGTCCGCGCATGTCTGCACGTTGTCAGGGCTTTGATGCGTTGCGGTTAAAATTTCTGCCCTTGATCCGCTGTACGACGTCCATCGGGCCAAGGACTGAAATTTTCGTGAAAAACACAAAAACTTTTTACTTCGGATCTGCATGGATATCGGTCCGAATTTGACTGAACGTTCGCGGATACGTATCCATCTACACCCCATGCTCAGCAGGATGGTAGACGGCGCACAAGGAGTAAAATATGAAGCAAATTCAAATGGGAGGAAGATGGAGATAAGATCACCTCCGTCAGTGATGACATTTTCGCTGACTAATGATACACGTGACTGGGGGTAAATGTCTCAGCATTACCGTTCGGCATCGACTTTCGCGTCCTCAATTTTATCAGATAATTTTCGGCAGGCCCCACTCTCACTCATACCATCATGCTGTCCAGAATTTCTCGGACGACATCACGCAGGGCGGTGACAGCGAAGGCATCTAGCTCGGTAATAAGTGGCCGTCGAGGGCTGGTGCAGCCGTCTGGTGCGGATAGAGCAAGCGTCGTCGACCTGCCTTCGACGTATCAACATGAAACTCACTTTACGCCGCGATCCGGTTCGTTTTCTGTATACCGATGGAAGAAAGTGGCTAACGACATACTTAGATATGCTTGGGTTCAAGCTAGAGATGCCTCGTCGGGAGGGCTCGGTACATGAGAAAATTCGGCCAATTTATTTGGACTTGCAGGTGCGTGGACCCTTGGTAGTGCTGGACCTGCGGTAGTGCTTACTGTGGTGCAGGCGACGACCCCGCTTGATCCCCGGGTGCTGGATGCTATGCTTCCCTATATGACCGATCAGTATGGTAATCCACATAGTCGGACGCATGCTTATGGATGGGAGGCTGAGCAGGCGGTGGAGGATGCACGGAAGGTATTCGTCAGCTATTGGAATTCGGGAGACGTTTATCTTCATCTGTTTTTTGCCAGCACGTCGCGGATCTCATTGGAGCGGACGCCAAGGACATTGTTTTTACGTCGGGGGCGACCGAAACGAATAACATGGCAATTAAAGGTGTCGCACGGTTTCACAAAGAAAAGAAAAGACATGTCATAACGACCCAAACCGTGAGTTACTTGCAACTTTACATGGACAAGACGGTTTTCACACGGAGATTAGGAACACAAATGCGTATTGGACTCGTGCCGAAAACTTTCAGAAGAAGGTTTTGATGTGACATATCTGCCCGTGCAGCATAACGGCGTCGTTGATCTGGATGTACTGGAAGCCGCCATACGACCCGATACTTCTATCGTTTCGATCATGACGGTGAACAACGAGACTGGGGTCATTCAGCCAATTAGAGAAATTGGCGCTCTGCTTCGGAAGCACAGAGGAGTCTACTTCCACACCGACGCAGCTCAGGCCGCTGGAAAAATTAACTTGGACGTCAACGAAATGAACGTCGACCTGATGAGTATCTCTGGTCATAAGATCTATGGTCCGAAGGGTATAGGCGCTGCGTATGTCAGGAGACGGCCAAGAGTTAGACTTGAGCCTATTTTGAGTGGAGGTGGTCAGGAACGTGGTTTGCGCAGCGGAACGCTAGCACCACCGCTGGTTGTCGGTTTGGGAGAGGCTGCAAGAATAGCAAAACAAGAGATGGCGGTGCGTCATTTTTAACCCTTCTTTGCGCTATGATGATACTCGCACGCAAAAATACGAACGGGGTGATATTTGCACTGTTCTTTCAGTTGCTATCTATGTCAGCCTCGTTATGACATTTGTGCAGGGGTACTGAGTAACTTTTTGCCTTTCATCTATTTTTGGCCTGGGCCCTTTACTCTGATGACTGAACTTGGATATTTCTAGAGGGACCATGCGCATGTAAAAGAGCTATCCGAACGGTTGATACGAACTATCAATTCGCAAGTGGAGCATGTTGTTCGAAATGGTGACGTAGATGGCTACCCAGGCTGCGTCAATCTTAGTTTCTCGTATGTTGAAGGAGAAAGTCTGCTCATGGCATTGAAAGTCAGTCTTAGATTCTGTTTTGATGGAAACCTACTCAAGCAGCTTGTATAGGACATTGCGCTATCATCGGGTAGTGCCTGTACATCAGCATCTTTGGAGCCGTCATATGTCTTGCGAGCCCTAGGTGAGTCGCCCAGGTTTGATGATTGTTATGATTCATTAACCTCGTGTAGGCGCGGCTGAGGACATGGCCCACTCGTCACTACGATTTGGTATCGGTCGGTTCACCACGGAAGCAGAGATTGATTTTGTTGTGAAGCATATTGTTAGCACTGTCAACAAGTTGAGGGAAATGAGGTTGGTGAAAGATTTTATCACCGCCACAATGACTGAACGCTATTTTACAGCCCGCTATGGGAAATGGTTCAAGAGGGCATCGACATCAACTCGATTGACTGGTCGCAGCACTAATTATATGGGTCGATATTTACATTCTGTTCCGTACTTGGTCATAATAACTAGTTGTATTTTTTACGGAAGTATTTTGTGCTGCCGTCATCGATAAATTGAGCACGGACCAGCCCCTTCACACTCCGCAACGGAGGCATTCAAACTCAGCAGAATTCCCAACCTTATCACTCTTTTCCTCACACCACCACTGCAGCATGTCAAATCCCAGGCAGCGGCTCTATATTGGCAGTAAGAGCCCTTTCCGAGCAGGCTGGGCCAGATACGGACTCTGACATTTTGGCTGAACAGGATTGCCCCCCGACGTGCGTTCTGATGATGTCTCGAAATTCTTCGACACCTACGGACGAATTGTGGACTGTCGTGTGATGACTGGTTGGTCCGAGCGAATACGCCACATCTTGCGTTGACGGCCGTTGTTCTTAGGTTTCGGTTTCGTCGAGTTCGAGACTGCCAAGGTAATTTCTGGATGGATACCGCAGTGTGGCGTGTCGCTGACTGTTTGCAAGGATGCCGAGGACGCTGTCACCCACTGCAACGGCAAGGCCTTCATGGGTGCAAAGTATGTACACTGTTTGCTTCACGATTGTTCCGTATTCATTTCGACTCAGCATCGTCGTGGAATTTGCCAAAGAAGGCCGGCCTCGTCGCGAACCCTACGAGGACCGGAGCCATGGCTACGGGTATGAAGGCAGACTTCTATCGTGTAAGCTGATTGACCGTTTATTTACCTAGCAGAAGCACCCGCTCCCGTAGGCCCCCCGGCTTCCGTATTCTCGTTCAAAACGTCGCCCGTGAAGTCAGCTGGCAGGTATGGAAAGTTTTGCACAATTTCGTCGTCCTGGCCCTTCCCACGCTTGCCCTCTTGATTGGATATGCGCCGAGGCCCATGGTATTTGCCACTTTTCGTTGTCCGACGTTTTGGGAGGGCCCTTTGGATTATCGGCTGTTATGCTTTGGCGATGGACCCTGATGTTGTCGTCCCCGCTATATTAGGATCTGAAAGACTTTGGCCGGGATGCTGGTAATGTGACATTCGCTGATATCGACCGCGATGTCGTGGGCCAAGGGTAAGCCTTGAGTGTATTCATTAGAACTCAGCTGACTGCTCTCCGCAGTATTCTTGAATATCTTACTCGCGAGGACGCGGATCGCGCCATTCGAGACTTGGATAGCAAAGAGCTTCGCGGAAAAATCGTTCGCGTTGCTGATGATAGCGTAAGTGGTACGGTCCTCAAAATTTGGAGGCTGGTATTGAAAACATTACTAGCGCTCTGGTCCCGATAATTACAGGCGCGACGACCGCCGTGATGACCGGCCTCCCCGAGAAGACCGTTATCGGGATGACCGCAATTACAGAGACGACCGAAGCTACAGGGACGACCGCAGCTACAGAGATGACCGCGGCGCCAGGGATGATCGTGGCTACCGTCGGGACCGCTCAAGATCGCCTCGTCGTGATCACGATGATCGACGACGGTCCCCGCCTCCAAGGAAAGATTATGATGATAGGAGGCCAACAGGGTACGATGATTACCGGAGAGTGGGTTATGATGATCGCAGAGTACCTGATTATCCTGAACGCCGTAGGGACGAAAAAAGACGCGACGAGAAGGATGACCGGTACGACGACAGACCCCCAAGACAGGCGAACGGTGATGGAGGATGGACTCGTTGAGGATCTTTAGGTGTCTGGCCGCCCTCACAAGATATTCAGAAAAAACGGACGGCATGGTTTCAAACGGTTATCTTTTTTGGTCTTCTGTCCCCCCCAATTGTTCTATATCCGGACCGTGTACTTTTCTGCTGATGGTCTATACTCGTATTGGTACCGACTACCCTCGATCGTGACACTCGATGGCGTCGGGTGGGTCCGCTGATGGACGTTTTGAGGATGGATTTGTTGTTCTGCCTGTGGGAACTTTCAACAATCACGAAGCGCTTAGGTCGAGGCCCCAGGCTCACGGAACAACATCCGAAGTCGAATTCAATAATAAGGCTCAGGAGTGCGGGTGGTAAACGCTTTATCTATCCAGAGTGGAACGGGTATATATTCGCTACGATTCGTTGATGTAAAACACAATGGACGAGCCATGGTCAAATCCCAACCAAGCAATGTCCTGCTTGTCGCGGTCGACTCCGAGTTCCACGACGGAGTTATCCCGCATTATTATCCATATGGCAACATCTGCCTTTGTGCCGGTCTTGGTAGCCTTACACAGCTTTTGCCGTAGGATGTGAAGTGCCATGGACGGCAATGCTTTGATCTTCACGGGCTGTGTCTCGAGTAGCTGGGCGAGGTCGATGGTTGAGCTCATGGTTCGATAGGCATTCAGTTCTGCATGTACGTGTTTAGTTAAATAATTGAGAATGAACGCGTCATGTGTACCTATCAGACGTTTACTCAAGCGGTCAGTCTTGTCCTGAGGTTGGGTTGGTGCCTCTCCAAGTAAACCGTGTTCTAATAAAGTTGATTGGCAAGAATGTAAGGAGTAATACCGCTCACGTACTGGCTCGAAGATTATTCCATTGAGGATGATTTCTGATGAGCTCTTCCTCGGAGCCTGCGTCATTGTGTGAAATGTCCGACAAGTAGAAAAGCTCGCAATCAGTCCGTTCCTTGAGGGATATCTATAGTGGGCGTCAGAGTAAAAATTCCCACCGACTTCCGTCCTCGCCGAACGTGCTTACCGCCGTTGCATCCAAAGCCATGAGAGAAGGGATCTTTGCGATAATGAATTGACGGGAGTACCTTGCCTGATCAGTTTCTGTTGGGTGGGAGGGTATCAATAAACATTGTCTCCGTCCTCGCCGTTACGCGGACCTTGGACGAGCGGATTACCGCGTATGTACAACGTCTCCAGACCGGGACACCAAGCCGCAAGCGCGTCAATATCTCGCCATGACCCAATTCCGTTTGCAGACAATGAAACAGATCTGATCGCTGGTAATCGAGATTGACGCTGGGTGGGAAACGGTATTTCGTTGATGTCATTCGAAGTTAGGATGATGGTGGTCAATCTGCCAACCAAAATAGAGTAAGCGAGGCCAAGGGGTGGACGGAGAGATGTGGGAATCCTTACGAAGTGCATGAATGACCAAGACATTCCATGATATGGATCCAGTCGCTTAATGAATTGCTATCTAGATTGATACTCTGTATTGTAACCGTTGAAGAAACAGTGTCCAGACCCTCGGAGAGGCGCATGAGATGGTTATAGCCCATCTCAACCTGTTGGAGCTTCGGCATGAAGCGGACGATCTCGAGCATTTGATCCCAGGATGTGAGCGTGTCATTCAGTTGCAGATCTGTCACTCTCATGAATGCTGACGACATTTTGGAGGTATCGCTAGGGCTGGCAAGCCGGTTTCGACTGAGATAACGTATTGTCGTAAGATGCACGAGTCACAGCAGTGGGAATGAAACTTACTTCAAAACCAGTCTTGTGAGCTCCGGAAGCTCTGTAGTAATGCTGGCAACCACACCCCAAGAGGGAACAAGGCTCATCGAAAGATCTAGTCCGCGCACGTCTGCCCGACACATGTGTTAAACAATGTTTCGTGTATCTGAGATTGAGCTTACTGGGGCAAGTCTTATTGATGGCGCCGCCGGGCTCGTCGCCTTTGCAGACAAGTTCGTTGTCGAGGCTGATTTCCCGTAGTCTTTCCAGGTTCGAGAACTTTTGCCTGATTTTATCGAGATTTACAGCTTCTATCTCGATAGCCCCGCGCGATGAACCAAGAATTACTTTCTCCGTGGATTCGGACCCGTGTGGGAGCTCGATATACTTGGACTGCAGTGCCTCCAGGAAAGATCGCCCGTATGATACGTTTGATGATGGGCGGATGAACGAGCCAGAGTTGGGTATCCTTTCTGGGGTTTAATATAGAGATGCGCCTGGGGAACACATAACCTTACCGACAGGAGAAATATCGCGTTCCATCTTTGACACCGTCGTGTTTTCCGCGCTCGGGATTGTCCCATTCGACGCCCAGCCATGTCCCTGTTGTCCCGCGGATAGGTCCGACAAAACGAATGCTTCCTATGTGTCCGGAGAGGCTGATACGGGCGCCTATTGGAGGTAATTCCATGGCGTCGAGGGTCAAGTACAAATTTGGCGTTTGTGAAGCTTGGTCCGGAGATGCGGCCCGTTGGCCGGAACCAACAAATGATTGTTTTTTCCGACGATGATGGTTCTGTCAGTGTATGGTATAGACTGGGGTCCCTGCATTGCATACTTCCTTACTTAGTAGCAGTGGGCGATCGAACTCCTTCAAGTTAGTGCTGGCTGTTTTCAATTCATCGAAGACAACTTCAAATTGACGGGAAGTATCGTCTAGACTCTACACATAGTCTGTTCTTCTCAGCTATCTGAAGAATGTAACAATAGCTCTACCATATTTTCGGATGGTGATGAACTACAACCAAACCGCTTGCTGAGAATCCTTATGGTCAAATGACCTAGCACACACCCAAATCATTTGTCTTCAAATTCATATTCGAAGTCACAGAAAGGTGCAATCGTACTCCAATACGTAGAAGCAACCAAAAAAATACGATGATTATAGGTCTGGAACACGGGTTTGGGATGATTACTAACTGCAAGACAGACGCAGATGAAGTTGGAAGGCAGCCACTGGTAAATTCTCGCAAAGACTAAAGTATTATAAAGTATTACACATTACAGTTTCTCCTACAGTTTGGATGATTGTTCAAAGGCATTGATTTCAATCTCGGTGAAGATATCAAAGTTGCGCTGAAGGACTATTCGAGTAGTCAACTAAGGAGGAAAATAAGCGTCGCGACCTAGTACCGATAAGAAGGCAAAAATACTTACTCCTCCTTTCATGAACCGACAGACTGCACGATGCAGACGTCCCTTTGACCCTCCACGCGTCTCGTCTCCCTCATACGTCAGTATTCCCTCCGTTCCACCGGGAACGAAAGATCCCTCAAGTCTCCTAGGATTCATAACCATCCTACCAAACAGTCCCCGCGAAAGCTGCACGACCCTATCCCTCTGTTCAGGCAAGTTCCTATTTCCCCGCAGGATACTTGCCAGAGTATACAAGATATAGAACTGCGGGGGCATAAAAAGAATCTTTCCCTCGTTGAACTCGGCCAATGCGTCATCTGGATGTATGAAACGTGCTGAAATGACTTCCTGTCCCCCATCTGAATAGGATAAGCAGAGAAGAGGACGGCGAACAAAATACTCACCTGGCTTCGGAATCTGTTCCTGCTTGTGCCCAGAGGAGAAACCAGAAGACGATGAAGCGCCCGAGTCTAGAAACGCGACGTAGAAGCGGGCGTGGAAACGTCTGTCACGGTGGGTCCACGTTTGAGTCTAACCACATACAGAGATCCTTCAACGCCACTCACCGGGGTGCATCAACAGGCGTAATCCACTCCGTGAAGGGAAGCAGGACGTCGGAGTCTGTACACACCGAGAGCTGGTTCTCGTCGAGGAATGTCTGGAAGAGGAGTTTCTGGGAGTGAATCTCGTGGCGCGCTGCTTCGAGGACGGGACCCGTTGGAAGGGACGAGCCTGTGACGCCAACCAGCAGACCAGACTCTTCAAAGGTTTCCCGGATCGCCGTCATGGGTAATGAGGTGTCCTGCTTTTGGTCGTAGTTTCCCCCGGGGAAGACCTGTTGATAAAATGTCACGATGCTGTTGGACCATAGCGGGTAGCAGCTGAACTTACATGTACGCCTGCGAACGTACTAGCCTTGGGGTTCCGATGGACGAGTAGCACTTCATTGCGCTTATTGATAATGACTAGACTAGCGGAGGGTCGTGGCACAACAGGCCGAGAAGAGGACATGGTACCGGACGACGAGCAGCGATGAGAAATCCAGAGAGCTCGCAGAGATTCGCAACGAAGCCAAGAACGAGGAGCAGACTGCCGCAAGCTACGAATAATCATCCCGGCGTCTTATGCCTTGAGTTTAGTGATCCCTCATGATATGCAGTCGGCAGTCGGTAATGGGGAAAGGAAGTCACCGGTCCGGCTGGCATCTTGAACGTATTCAATAAATCCAGTTTTTCAATTTTGAACGTTGGATCCGCGGGAACAATTTCCAGTACAATAATGATAGTATTATGTGCTACATGATAGTGATGTGCAAGCGACAGCCCGATAGCAAGAAAGTTATACAAGAAACTACTCGCTCTGCATTCCGGAACAAGCGGAAGGATGGTCACATTCCTTCAGGGACGCGGTAATTTCTTCACTGCGTCTTTCCAATTCTGCAAACGGATCAGGCGGGCATCGCATCACGGACTAAGCATACTCACGCTATGCTCCAACGTCCTGAAATCCTCGACATTAGCAATAGATAGCATATACCTCCTCACCATCTCCAGCTCTCGATCCCTCATGGCCTCTGGTGTATGGGCATTCTTGAACGCATGGATCTTGAGGCCCTGGCCAGGATTGAGAGCAAAATTACGACTCTAACGGAGTATCGGTCAGTCGGATAGCGTTAACGTTGCAGAGCAGGAGGACCTACAAGATCGTCTATGTGTATAGTATTACGAGCGCCACTAAGCATTCGGACAGAACTTGGTGAGAGGATATTGGTGGACATACACGGCCACTTACAACTCGGGTATAAGATTCCATATGATCTGCAGCGGCTTGACAGAATGCTGCCATGGCTTGTTGTCGCGTTGACTAAAGACAGTGAACATGCTCGTTTTATCTAGCACTGTTAGAGGTCAGTGGCACACAGGAAAGTCTTGCAAGCGAGTAGTCTTACCGAACGAGATCTATGCATATGTTAAGAAGACAGAATCAGGCTTCTGAGAACGCATGCATACCTGATAATTGCGGCTACCTCCAACCATGCCCAATTCTACCAATTTAGTCTCCAGCCAAATCCAGCTCGTCTGGGACCTGAAAGCAGGTTGATAAATGCATATAATACGGCCGCTGCAGGGGCAGGTACATCCCCAGTGTCAAGAAACGAAATCTTGGCATGTTTCGTTAAGGATACTTCAATGGGCTGATTCTGCACCCTGGGGAGCACCACGAAATATTATCCCGGTCTTCTATGGAATTTGTTCCCGGGGCAAGGAAGGCCTGCCTATAATGAAACCAGCCAAGAGCCCATTCACATCGATTGGAAAGATGCACCCGCCTCTGCCGCGAAGACGAAACTGAGTACGACATACCATATACAAACTGAAATCGTGCGTGAGAGTATGCTGGCAAGTATCGGGGACGAACGCACTGTCATAAAACGGATAGATCGCCTCCAAGAACTCATGTAGACCAGGACGCGCGCATTCAGCTGGTGGTAGGCTTCCAGACGTCAAAGGCTTCGTATCCAAGATCGCTAACAGACACCTCGTCTCAAATATCACGAATATAGTCAAAGAAAACCGCACTATAATCGATATCCAATACCAACAACTTCTTGCCTGGGCGAACCGGATGGATGATATTGATATTCGTCTTGGACGTGTACTCCTTCACCTTGCGAGCGTTTCGTGGATCGGTGAGATACCGGCTCCTAGCCGTGACGTCCATCAATAAGTCGAGGTCCAAATCGTTGATGATATCCGCGAAGCCTTCCAACGCTACAGACATCAACGATCAGAAAAGAGTACTTTCTCGCACCGCATATCGCGTACCTGACGGATCCTTAATCTCGTCCCCTTCAGGCGTCCCGACGAGCGAAAATTTCTTCCCCGACGCCAACTTCAAATCGGCGCTGTAACCTCCAATGAATCACAGAACCAATAAAGTCCCGCCGTTGAGCACGTACATTCGCACCTGATCTGGCGGCAGCTTGCCTTTGACGAGGCCTAGGATCTTCTGGCGCTCGGGCGGGACATGGGTCTGGCTGTGAAGGTAGCCTTTGAGGTCGTATACGCTGCCAGGCAAGCATCATTAGTTTGACGACGATAGCGCCGGGCGAGTAACCTACGTATCGGTATCTGCGATGTCCAGCGAAAAAGAACGCCCAGACCAGGTGAACTGCAGCGATATCCACGTCTCGACGATGCCAGATCCATTCTGTCGTCGCGGACGGTCAGTGGGGCCTGAATGTGGGCACTTAGAGCATGAGTTGTCCTACCTCGACCACGGGTTCATCGTGTCCCGTCACCTCCATGCCGCTTGCTGGCGCTGACGCTGCGTCTAGCGACGAGGTCATGATGACGGTGAAAGAGAAGGAGAAACAAGCAAAACAAACACGTTTCGGCGCGTTAGTGCTGTCGAACCGGGCCGGTCCCGGCGAGATGCTCATATTGTGGTTTCTTTCACCAATAATGGCTGTCTTATTTCCTTCCTATTTTCACCGTCATTCTTGGGGGATGCACGAAGGGACAACAGGCTACCGTTCACCGCTCTGATCACCGTGATTTAATGGAACGAGGCGCACTCTGCGGGGAAATACAGGTTTACGTCTCAAGATTTGAGCAGACGTAAATCTCAAAGTGTGGTCAAGAATACGTTCCAACAGAACCGTCGAAATTTCAAAAAAAAAAAATTGCCGCCGTATCTTCTGCCGCGAAAGAAAGATACTTCTGCTATGCCGCCCGAACCTTGAGAAATAAACGACATGGTTTGAAAGTTCGTTCTCGAACTTTCTGGACTCTTAATATGTTGCAGACGACAGTGGAGGAAGCCCGTTCTTTCTTGGTGAGTGTTGCCGACTCTTTGTTGTCTATACTGGTTCTAATCATCTGTTTCTAGTCACCATACCGGACTACTTTCGTGTGTCCTTTCTCGGGTTTGGTCGACCAGTTCTTTGCGAGTACTACCCTGGCTATACACGACCTTCCTTCCCGCTTCCACAAGGACGTTTGGCAAGCCTGGATGTTCAAGTTGGAAGAGGCCAAGCTACCTATTGACGAGGCTCATGATGTCTCCTTGTAAGCTTGGCTAACCATGGCGTCAAAACATATTACCCATCCCCTTCGGTTCCATTGACGAGCGTTCGTTGGTATACCTTTGCATCTTTCTTCACGCTCTTGGACTTTTTGGTTGAAGAAGATTCTGTTGTTCTAGATGTATAAAGTAAGGAGCCCAACATAGACGCCTATTCTTGGCCACGATCATCACCCGGCAACTCGGACGATACATCTGTTTTTCACCGTCATTGCTGGGGGACAGTAATCTATGGTTGTCATAGGATTTCTCGCATACGAGTGGCCGGCCTAAGGGATCTCTGTTGCGGTCTCTAGCTAGCCATACTATACTAAGCACGCTGGCATCCCACTGGATATTCTGTATAGCCATCTGCTTCACAAAATCATGCCCGTTGATACCATGGCGCAACTCAGACCATCTTAACCGACGACGCCGGTCTGGACGTGTTGGCCGATTTGACAGACGAGCCCGACGATCCTCGCTCCAGCCGCTTTTCTGGATCAGAACGTTGGATGTTATTGTGACTGACTGTTGGAAGTTAGTCGCAGGACTGAATAACTAGATGACGTCCAGTCAAGTCGGGAAAAAGTCAAGTACATCGCGTGCAGCAACAGCGGTTTGCCCATCACGATCAGGAAGCTGAGTAAAATATCATCATTACCTTCTTGGTTGCTCTTGCCTCTGTTTGACCGTCAAGACCGAATTAACCGTCGGCTATCTCTACTTTTATTGGCATCCGTCGTTCTCTTGGCAGCGTCTCTTAGGGTTCGGTCTCTTGACACCACTGGGCCTGTTGAACAATTCGTAGACACCGACAACACCAATACCAACACCAAATGATCATCAGCCAGGTTGACTCAATGATATTGGCTTGCCTGTACTGTCCTATATAAACTCGTCAAATGGGACTCTTTCACTCTCAGAGCTGGTCTCTGCACTACTACTCACTCAATCTTCATAAGCCTGGTGCTTAATCTACTACGACATACTACCATCCACCATGCGCCTTTCCTCTGCTCGCTCGTTCTGTATTATTTGGACGCTCTATTTCTTGCTGGCTGAATGCCGGTCAGTGTTCCTTCTTTCATGAAGGGAATCGTGTTTTCATTTTGTTTAGACCACTCAGGTTGGGGGGAGCTATAGGACCTCTGGAAGAAGCTTTGCCAGGACTGGGAATCGAGTCATCCGCACAACAATGTCCATCCAATCCGTCAACGTCAGGCCAAGGCCTCGTTCGTCGAGGAAAACATAATGTCAATAGTCAAGGCTCTGGTGAGGCTGGAGGCGGACGTGTTGGAGGCTCTGGGTCAAGTAGAGGCGGGCATCATACTGACACTATTCATGGTTCTACGAAGCCTGGAAGCAGGAGGAAGTCCAAGCACATGCACGAGGAAAGGCCGGAGACAGAAGACGAGGGTTTGAGCTAAATTCCCACCTTATATCGGTCCACCGCACTCCCTTGCCATTCATTATAATACTCATTAGTACCATATGACTATAGCGATGCATTTGTTCCGTGTCTTTTCTTCACAGCGAGCAAGGGTTTCGTGCACATCTCTCGTCGAGCGTTTCTTCTATATCGACGTTCTCGTAACACACAAGCTGTAAGGATTTCTTTGTTGCTTTCCCAAGCGCCAGAGGATCACTTTTAGCGAAAATCATTACGCATCCGGGGCATCGACCACTGGGAACAACACTCGAGGTGGTAGAAGATAGCTTCTATTGATTCCTAACGATCGACAACAGAAAGATTGGAACTCGGAGAAAGAGACTGAGGAAAATAACAAGTGATCGCGTTTAACGAACGACCAGAAAACGCGTAGAAAGCAGACGAAAAGTGCGCTGTCTTGAGTTGTCCAGCGAGTGAGGGCAGCATGATACGGTGTTATTACAAGTGATGCGAGAAAACAGTGGAATGAAAAGTAATCTTTACATGGTCTCTACTTGAGCGACACTATCTGCGATGAAACCAAATGCAGCCAAAGACGAAGATGCTAGGTATAAAACGTTGGTTTTGAATGCAAGAGAAGATGTTGGAAACATACAGGACAAAGAAGCACCAAGGGGGGCGGAGGGAGCGGTCGGACTTAAAACTTGCGTCGAAGCGTCGTATCTCCAGTGATTGCTTTCGGCAGCTGAAGAGACGGGTTAGATCACTCAAAACGGTACAAATCCAGTGCACACGAACCCACAAGGAGACGATCCGAAGTCAACCCCAGATAGGTCTGAGCAAGCGCAAGTGGTAGAGCGGTGTACGCCTTGGACAACAACCTGAATGTTCTCTCCCGGAATGATTCTACAACAACACAGCGTCAGCCTCTCTCACACAATATTCATACAATGATACACACCAGTAAATGTCTGCACCATCTCTGAAAGAACTATAGGAAACTGTGGGTCTGGGGTATTTCCTGTATCTTTCGCCATGTTGTACAGCGCCTCGGCGCGCGCATATACCTCCCCATGTTTCCTCTCCATAGAGGATTCTAAAAGTGCTGCCAAGGCGGTAGAAATCGGAAGCTTCTGGAGCCGTGGATGCATGCGTGTCAACGCGAAACGAGCCGCCGGTCTTTCGAAGGTCTGATCAAATACTCCGGAGGCGACGATGGGTACTAGCACTCACAGGTCATCGGTTATCAGATAACCCAGAGCAAGAGGCGCGACGACGAGCAGTCTCGACACGGGGCTCTCGTCGTCTCCCTTTGGAGCACGCAATGATCAGTCTGAAATCTTATGGATCGTTACGAAGTCACACACCCACACATCAGCATTTTCTGCAACAGAGATAAGTTCCTGCCACTGGTTTTCTGACGCCAGAGACGCTATCTTCTGAAAAGCTTGTTGAAAGACGTCCTGCGGGGGTGGTGGGCGTGGTGCCGATGGCTGCTGTTGCGCAGGTTCTGGGACGGTCTCGGTCGAGGAGCTCGTTGCTTGTGCGTTGGCATTGGCATTTGCTGACGCTTCTTCACGCGCAGCGTCCTGTATTTCAATATCTGTAGTAGGTGGAGGAGTAGGAGGTCCGTTGGCCATGATGGTGAAAGAAGAGTCAATGTCAATGTGGCGCGATGTTCCCACGGTGTACAAACGAGGTGAGGCAAATAAAGACTTGTGCTACTACTTAGTGATCGGATAAATCAAGACGACAGCGAGGTTTGTTACATGGGGACTATGGACGAACCGAAAGCGTTGCTAAACAGATTGATACTCATGTCGATAATACCACAAAGAAGGAGAAAGTGTCCTAAGATACAAATATCGTTGCAAGGATGAATAACTTTAAGCAATTAGTTGGTAAAGATGCGAATACGTCGAAGAGGATTGGTATCAGTGCGAATAACAATGAGTTTTTAAGTTGCGTGAAAAAGGATGTTGCAAAGTCCTTTAAGTGGGGAGTCGTGAGGCGTAGGATTAAATCCCGAAAACTTGATAATCGTATTCGACGGCTGCGCCCCAAAAAGACGGGACACATGCGCCGATCTCAAACTCGCCTGTCGCTCCGAGCTGGAGCGCCTTCACATCGGAGGGGCCAGCCGCGTTCCAGGTAGCGAGACCGTTAACGTTAGGGTTGCCAGAGTGTAAGAACGCTTTATAGCGTTGCTGCATCTCTGAAATGAGTTCAGCCTGGACCAAGGAAGGGTTGGGTACGGTCCCGAACTAAAGAAGAAGTGAGCAACGAGATTGGTTTTAGAGAGAAGAAACCCATACCACTATTTCGATATCGTCACGATGGCATACCTTCCCATCTTCGTGACAGAATTCCACGAAGTCGTTCAATGGGTACGACGCGCCGACAGTATACAGGCCGACATATGCCGTACCTCCGTTACTCACCCAGTTTCTCGCGAACGTCCATTTTGCACATTTCCACATATAATCCGTCCCCAGTCTCTCTAACCTAATTCGCGTATCATCATTCTCGTCCGTCGGAGTGTAAAAAGTGGAGTTGTCTATAATCGCCGTGCGTTCGTCTCCAAGAAACTGATCGGCAAAGAGGTCAAAGAATGCACCGTCGACTTGTTCAGTAAAGGAGCCATAGATGGTGAGGCCGGCTTCGTTGAGTACGGAGGTGATGAGGATGGGCTTGCTCACCGACGGGAACGCGGCGGTAGAGTCGAGCGGGGACGTTATTAACGTGTTGTCGCGAACGGGTCGGATAGGTTCTGCGGTCCCTGTGGACGCGTCGAGGGAGGGAGCAGTGCTAAATAAGGTCGATTGCGCGTTGAGAATGTCATCCAATGACAGAGCATTCCAGCAGGCCGTGTCCGAAGCCCCACAAGAGATCAGCCCGTTGAAAGAACTCTGCAAGGTCTCCTGTGTGGTCGTAGAAAGGAAACCGAAATTCTAGATCCAAAAAAGGATTTGCACCACTGATAAGCCGAAAAAAAGGAGGCGCGTACCATCGGGTCTGACTGTAAAATAGCAGATTGGAACAAGCATGAAGCCGATGGCACGGCTAGCAAAGCGCGAATCAAATTGGCACCGCTGCTCTGACCTGCCAGCGTGATCTTGGACCTGTCACCGCCAAAGGATGGCAGAATCTTTTGCAAAAACTTCAATGCATTGATGACATCCTTGACCGCCAAATTCGTTGCCCCGTTGGGAGCCATAAACCCGAGCTAAAAATGAAATATGAATATACTGGCAAAGGGGGGGAAGAGGGGAATTAGGGTACTTACACCTCCAAGACGGTACTGTATTACAGCAACAATGGAATTCGTGGTGGAGGCAAGGTTCGAACCGTCCAAACCTTCATCGCCGGCAGCCCCTGTGATGAATGATCCTCCATGTACCCTGTCCAAGAGTTAATTAATCAGCCCCATTGGCATATGATGGATAGACAGTTCTCGCACCACGTAAGCGTAGGAACATTGTCAGACACGGTGAGCGTAGCAGGCACGTAGAGGACCATGGACAAACAGTCCTCCGAATATTGCGACGAGTCCAAATCCGACTGCGGGCAAGCCAGAGGCATAGCAGTTACATCTGAAGAGTCATTGCTGCGCCACATACGAATTTCAGAAAGCGCAAAGCAAAGCAAAAGAAAATACGCACGGAAGCTCCCATTTTGAAGCGACTCCGGATTCCTGCCATCTCTGTGCGGAAGCATACTTGACGGGGAACCTGACCGCTGTACCATTAACAACCCCTTGGGCGGTGCCAATACTTGTCGCGACCTCTGTGGCCGACTGTGTATCCCGAGGACACAACCAGGGCAACAAAACACAGAGTATGCCTCCGCTCCCCGGCTTCACGAAGATACTGTGGTGACTGCTACCCGGAAACCCTGGAAACGGAGCAGCTGCCGCCAAAGAGAGCGCCGACAAGATGAAGATCAACGCGACCATAGTCAGAGAGAAGGACCTAGGTTTACGACACCGGGCTGTAGGACAGCTGGTGGGGAAACGAACCGCGACGACGCGGAGAATTTTATATGCGGCTTGAACCTGTCAAAGGCCGCAGAAAATACAAGGGCAAGGCACTGCAGGCCCAGGGAATTGGAGGTGAAGCGCTCGGGACATCAGAAATATGAGGAATTCGAAGTGATCCATGAGACAACGCGAGCCATAATAGGAAGCCCATGCGGACAGCGCCGTAGGTCTTTTCTCCTTCCTGGTTACGGAGCCTGGCCCAGTCAGTCTAGTACGGTTATTGTGTTGACCCTCCTGTGTTCCGCACGTTTTAATTATCGCTGTAGACCGAGTAAAGTGTCTAATGATTCCTTTATTGTGAGGAAACCCCGATCCGAAAGCGCATTTCGTCCCCGGAGAACACGTCGCTCAAAGTGGGGGGATGAGCACATGTGTACGACTGATGGTTTCTCATCATCAATGAAATCATTATCCTGACTGAGGGTGACCGACGGGCCTCGAAATAGCCAGTGGAAGTTGGACGGGGCTGCGATCAGCGACATTCAAATCGAGAGACAAGGCCAGGGGACAGGCACGAAATAACCTATAGAGTACTCTCGAAACAGAATAATACGCCACAGCGTTGAGGCGTGCAAAGGCATGCCATTGCAGGGGAAACAGTACCACGCGAGCTTGATGTCGACATGCAATGAGGACTTGAAACAATTAGCAATGTCACAAGAATAGTCAAGGAACGACCATAACTTGGATAAAATAACGACGGTCGACGCACGCGCCACTGATATCCAGCTCATATAATTGTTACATAAATCATAACGTACCCTCAAGGTCGAAGTAAAATGATATATTGACCAGGTACGCTAGGGCCGCTGCTATCACCACGTATTAGCCGCTACCAAACAACGCCATTGAAATTGCAAACTTGTCTTCCGACTCCAATTGTTTGCTGCAACCCAAAGACCACCAAATGGAAGTCTCCGCAAGCTAACAGCAAAGAAAAGAGAGGCCCACCCAGCCAGAGTGGCCAAAGTGGGACAGGAAAATATTGAGACGATGCATAAGCCTAAGCCTATACAAGCCGCAGACACCCTCTGGGGACAGGGTCGCCGTGCTATGAAGGATCTCTACGGCCCACAAACCCGGGGATGTGAAGGGGCTTGTGCCATCAAGGTAAGTATGAGATGTTCAGTTGTTCGCGCTTGCCTTTTATACCTCTGCTTGGCGCACGGACCACGCTTTGATGACGATCGATCGGCTATGACCGGGCCGTTTCAAGGGTTTGCACCGACGGTCACGTAACAAGCTGAAGACCCTTGTTGCCTCATCGATCATCCTCTAAATGTGCGTAGCGACATGGAATCTTCGATTGAAAAACTCGTGTCATCCTTCGAGAAATAGATTGGGCAATTGATCTCGAGGCCCTCATCGACTAACTTGCGGCTTAAATGCCTCCGAACCTGGACGTTGACGCTTGACCCCGCTCAGAAACCGATTCTGACTGGAATTTCTCTGGAACGGGAGCAGTTGGAAGCGTGAGTACGCTCCCGTTTAGTCCCCTCTATAGATTTATTGTTGAATAAATGTAAAGACGAACTCTAGAGACGACTCTAAAAACACCATTCCTAGTCAGAATAACTATAGTACCAAGCGAAGCACGGTCTGTGGCTTGTCTATTCGTCAAACCTATGAAGTTGAACCATTCTCAGGGAGCATGGTGCATAGAATCGGCTTCTATTTAAGACGGAGTTAAATTCCTCGAGGCGCGAATGAACTGACAAGGTGAAGTGAACTGGAAAATCTTGAAGGATCTCGCTACTCACATTTCTATACGTAGGATCGCTAATCGCAAGAATTCACAGAAAATGAGGGATTTGAACCGCGAGATTGGGCGGACGTGTGACGAGATTTCATCCTCTCGAGAAAGGCTTGCAGAGATGTCAGTCGAGGTACGCCGTTACAATTTGCAGTGCTGCGCAAGAAGGGTGAATTGGCGCGTCAGGCCGACCCCACCACGCCTACATTAATTCGATGCGCCTCCGAGGCTACCAGTCAGTATCCTTTTGCCATCGAATACGGCCTGTTCCTTACCAGCACATACTTAGGCGATGCGCCCCCCGATGCTGAACTAAAAGTCTACGCCAACTATCGACCCGCTGTGATCGAGCGCACGCAACAGCAATTATAAAGGCAGTTACAGGTCTTCCGTCCAGTGCTTGAACAACTGGAAACTGGGTTGCGAAGAGATTGTACATCGAAGGGTACAGTGAGCGTGTTCCAGAGCTGGGGGACCAGATAATCGCTCCGACGCGAGATCAGCCGGAACGGCAAGTAATTATGACGAGATGTTCCGAGGGTTCTCGAAGTTGAATGCACGGTTCGGTTCGTATAGCCCAAGGTGACTTTCTCTGTTCTCTCATGTCAGTAATCCGGGCTCATTCGTAACTGTTTAGATTTGTGATACCCTTCAGGAATCCCAGGCCCAGTTCAAGGTTATAGGTTCAGCGGAACATGGTTGGTTGTTTGACATTATGCGGCTACGCAGATCAGGTGGAGCGGTCTTGAACAAAGACACCGGACGTTGTGGAAGTGGGGCATGAGAAGCTGCTTTCGATGCACCTATTGGACGACTGAAAAAGATGGATAGATGTCGGACGCGACCATTGCATAGCATGGTGAGTGACCACTCCACTTCTCTCACAGTTTATTCCTGGGCTCAACCTGGGGAACTTTCGATATCAACGAAGCAGTTTTTCTTCCAGTGCTTTATGTAAATGGGTTGAATATTTCTTCCGAACCAGTCAAAACTACTCGTGGTGACTAACTTAACGAGCCAATGCGCTGACTGCTGACGAACTTGGTTAGATTAGAGCAAGTGGACAGCAATTCAGTTCGGTTTCTGTAGAGTCTTGATGCGCGCAATGCAGGCAGTCGCGTTTTCTCGTGTTAGTGGTGGAAGCGGCAATCCTCTATTCGTCCCTTTTACCCTGACCGGCCTGGTGAACCATACAGAAGATGCATTCGGAGATAAATGACTTCACCACCTTGAGGTCGACGTCGAGTATGCCCAACATCCCTGTTGAACAATGGACCCTGAGAGATCAAGAAGCATCGGCAAGCACAGGTCCACGGATGTGCATTGGATCATGGGGGGCATAAGCGTCAGCGGATCTGGGTTTCTATTTGGGTATGCTTGCATTTCCTCCGATGAATGGTGTATCTGAGCTCTAGCCCAGTTTTACCCCTCCTTGACTCTCCATGTAGAGCACGTTTGCCTGGGGATACCTGGAAGACGGTCAAGCAGAGATGGATACGAGAGAATTTACATGTGTAGTCCACATCGATCTCGCATGCCGGTGGTTATGGAACTGCTTCGTACCAACAAAGTTGTCCAAATCTACGGCACGAGAAGCTGCCTCAGACGCTCATGTTCGGCAAGTAGTATTGGGTGGTGTCTTGGAGTTCGAGCTCCTTCTTCTCGCAGTTTCGCATTCTGGGGGTGGTTTCAATATCATCTTGACATCAACGCGCCAGTGCATCTTACCTTTTGACTGATCAGTACGCCGATTACTGATGAATGTGGTTGATACCGTCATTTAGCTCAGTTGCCGTAGTGCAATGCTGTTCGGGCATAGGTATTCTAGTGCCTTCCTTTCTCTCAGCTGGTTTATATATATATGCCGGTTCGTTCTATCCAGGACCGTAAAATACCCCCAGACACAACATGCAGCCCGTTCTCCCAGGTTTTCCCGTAGTAAAACTGTAAGTTATCATTTTGAATTCGAGACATAGTACGCACTAAACCATATCATCCCAGATCTGGACCTCTGGTTTGTCAAACTGCGACTTTAGTCTGTTCAGTCCCTAACACTGGAATTTAGACCGTTGCCGTCCTCTTGCACTGGGGACTCTTCGGGACCCTTTCCGTGCAGCTCTGTACGTCGATCCAAATTGTTCTCTAGTGGTTGGTCTCTCATACATTTCCGTCAGATCTGTACTATCTCGCTTTTCCGAACGACAGGAAATTCACGAAATATCTTGTCTATGGCGTTTACATCGTCGAATTCGTGCAGACAATCCTCGTCACCCATGATACATTCTCAGTGTTCGGGTATGGCTTCGGAGATATGGACGCCCTCACCGCCATGGATTTTAATTGGCTCACTGTCCCCATCATGAGCGCCGTTGGTACGTACACGATCTTCTACTCGTTTTTTGTTTCTTACCAGAATACAGTTGCTTGTGTCGGGCAAGGTTTCTATGCGTTTCGAATCTTCATATTGTCAAAGTCTCAAATCGTCCCGATATTCGTCTCCTGTGTTCGTCGCGGCGCAATTTTTCTGTGACAGTCTAGCTCATATATTTACAGCTAGCTATAACCAGCTCTGCGGCAGCTATAACCACAGGCATCTACGCTCTCGAAGCAGGTAGCATTGTTGAACTCAACAAAAAGAAATTTTCTATATCGATTGGGGTAAGTAGCTGACTAGGCTTCCCATTGTCACCGTGCTGATTCATACGCAGATCTGGTGTTGCGCGTCTGCCTTGTGTGATATCGTCATCGCTGTCTGCATGACCTACTACGTGAGCTCTTTCTCTTTCGACTATTTTTATCGGTGATGATTATGTTTCGAAGCTTATGCTTAGCGATACTGGTTACCGTCGTACGCGAATGCTGGTCACAAAACTGATTCGTCTTACTATTGAAACGGGATCTGTGACAGGTATTCAATTCTCTCCATCCGCCAATGTCAGAAGATTAACACTGCCTGCTTTTAGCTGTTGTAGCTCTGCTCAACTCTATCCTTTTCTTGGTGTTCCCTCATCAGACGTTATACACCACACCCGCCCTGCTCATGCCCAAGCTGTATGCTAATACCGTTTACATGGTGCTGAATTCGCGAATCCGAATCATCGGCGGACGGGACACCTATACGTCTTCCGCAGATATGAGTGTCCCGACGACTATCTTACGTGACACCAGTTCCCCGTCACCAGAAGACGCAGGAGGAACAGAAGGACGTGCGCAGTGGTGACGATAGCCTTTAACAATGATTTCAGCAATGATTGTGAATTGGGTCGAATGAATGTCAGTTGTCGAGATTAATGTGCTTTATTGGAGCTGATCTTTTCCAAGGAAAAACCCCAGGGTGGTATGAGTGGCACCAAATAAATGTGAAGGTACATTTCTTGACCCCAACTGCCAGTACGAATTTCTCCTTGATATTCCTGTGTTATTTAGATTTTACCTATGTACTTCTGCTTGGCTTGATACTTATATTGACGATTGCTTTCTGCTCGACTTGAGCTTATCTTCAAGTTCCGACTTCACATACGAAGGAGGGTACGTCCACCTTGGACAAAAAGAAAAGCCAACACCGTCACCGTAGTACAGTTGTCGTCTTTCCTATTTCACTGCATCTCATGCTCCTAATTCGTTTACATTATACACCGTCTCATGGTTATTGTGCTTCAAGTTACCAGCTACCGAGATGGTAGTCTCGTAAACCTGACTCAACGATCCGTATGAAGAAAAGTCGTTCAATGGATGTAGACCGAGATGGATAGTTTACGCTTATTTGCATGAGCTGGATCAACAGAGGTGGCCAAGCAATCTAGTTTTCCCTTTACTTCATTCAGCGCTGTTGCATCCTCAACTGGACGAATTCGCACTGCTTTTCTCTATATCTTGCATTAGGAGTCGTGCCAACTACCAATATCGCCCAACATGCTAAGGATGTTATCCATTCTGGCCTGTAAACGATACATGTCCAGCCGTGCGCGCTTAGTGTGAGAATAGAATCATTCGGCATCACTGCAGCAATACAACTACAGCGTGTCTTGCGTCACATTCAGTCTCTTTGCATACAGCTCCCAATGTCTAGTCCTAGGGAACTCGAGGAAGCGTCATCCAGCAAATCGAAAGGAAAGGGGGTTGACCCCTCCGAGCACCCGAATATCTGGGACGGTGGAGGAAATGCAAATGAAGCCGACAAGGACGAGGACGAGGACGAGGACAAGGACGATGCGGAGCTGGTAATCAGTGAGGAGAACGCAGTCAAGCCTCCGAATCCCGCGATGTCCTCCAAGGCAAAGAAGACTTTCGGGATGCCCAGAGCGCAGCCTAACGCGAGGAGAGGTATCATATCATCTTTACATTCACAGAGCGCTGAGATCTGACGAAGTTTGTTAGGCAATGACCCATCCAACTACGAAGACAGATTCCCTGAAGATCCAATGTACGCAGAGACGGCGCCAAACGCCAGAGTGTGGAGGACACACCAGGAAGAGAGTGCGATCCACGATGCGAACATGGTTGAAGAAATCCGGGATAATGTCGACGTTCTGGTTTTTGTGGGCGAAATACCTATCCTCTCTGCTGCTGTTAATAGTATTACCATAGGCTGGTCTTTTCTCCGCGGTCGTTACAACTTTTGTTATCCAGACATCCCAGAGCCTGCAAGCTGATTATGTTCAAGTCTCGGTATCTCTCCTTTTCGAATTGGTCCTCATTCAACGTGCGATCGCCAATGGCTCTCCCGTCGAAACGATACCCGTCTACTCACTCAACCCTCAGACCGCATTTGTACCCGCAGCTACAGATGTCTGGGTTAACGGATTGTGGTTCACCAGCCTGTTTCTCAGCCTGACAACAGCATTGGTAGCTGTTCTCGTGAAACAATGGCTGCATCACTACGTCGTCCTCCCCTCTGGGACTACACGCGAGCGGTGCTGCGTTCGACAGTACCGATATTTGGGGTTCCAAAAGTGGCGGGTCGAGGTCATCGTTGGTGTTCTACCCGTTCTCATGCATCTGGCTTTAGCTCTATTCTTCATTGGGTTGTCGCTGTTCCTTCATCCCCTTCGAGCTGCCCTGTCATGGGTTGTTTGTACAGGAACCGTACTGCTGATTGTAGCATATGTGACCGTGACCATCCTTCCTATGTGTTTCCCGCAATGCCCATACCGCACGCCACTCTGCGATCTTGCATACTCTCCCTACATTTTTGTCACATCCTTCTTTCAGAAACAGTACCATCGACTCTGTCAGCTCTTGCAGCAATTCCCATACCGCACGCCACTCTGCGGTCTCACATACCCTCCCTACATCTATGTCACGTCCTTGGTTCGGAAGCACTATCATCGACTCCTTCAGTTCCTGCGGTCGATAGCGAGCAGTGTCACCAGAACCGATGATTCTGGGAACGATCCTGGATGTGATTCTGGATGCAATCACATCACAGCTAAACCAAACTCCTTGAAGCAGCTTGAGCTTGAGGCAGTGGGGAAGGCATCACTTCGATTATCGGTCGAAGCGTTGCAGTGGCTGTTCTCTGCATCGTCAAACCCTGCAGTTCAGAGTATCGTCATGGAATCCATAGGCGGGCTACCTATTGATGCTCTGGTCGAAATTGAAGATGTTTTTCGTGGCAGTCCATCCATTTTTGATGTTCAAGAGGATCTACTGTCATCGCTTACTGAATTGCATACCGTTCACTTGTGGCGTCAGCCTCTACCGGGCATATCATTGGGAATGGAGCGCACGTTTGAACGTCTTCTTCGCTCTAGCATGTTCATTTCTAGGTTGAAGGAACTGTGGGATTTCTTCGAGGTTCCAGACCAACGGGTCCAAAATGAGTTTGGTGCTACTCTCATAACCCAGATCCCAAAGTTTTGTAAGTTTGGGCTCTTGAACTCGCAAGAGTTTAACCTGTTTCTCCACACTGGCATGTTTCTCCACAATATTCTATCCCTCGAGACGCCAGCAAAGTTTCCTCCCATTGTTTGGGCAAACCTCATTCAGTCGGCTACCGACTCCTGGGTCCCCAACCTCTTTAACACGGATGACCAATTCCCAATGCTCCTTTGTTCAGCTGTGACTGAGAGTAGTATTGTTCACACAGACATCCCAAAGCAGCAGCTCTTCGCTTCACCGTTTGTTGTAGACTTTCAACAAGCGGTTGAGTACTGTCCCGAGATGGCACTCAAGTATATGATGTGTTGTTTGTTGCAGTTCGATCTGCTTCCTGGCGAGCGCCTCGAGTGTCGGGTGTTGGCAGCTTCTATCCACCTCATGATCTGTAGGATTTCACGATTAGCTGCAGACACAGACATTTCTGAGATCCCTGAAACCGACTTGACGATGCTCTGGGAATTGTTAAACCAATGCCTTGACATTGATGTGGATCCCGAGTCCGTTTGGAAGATCCTCGAATCGGTCACAGTGAACACTCCCATTTTCAGCCAGGACGCAACCGATTCAAGGTATGAAGAGTGTTCCATTCTGGTTCTGGACTGCTATCACATTTTTGTGCGGCAGCATTATCTCGCTTCACGTATACGTGCTCCTTCATTTGCCCTTCAGTTGCTCATCACTTTCATTACTACGCAATGGTCCACACTCCGGACCTCTACCAGGGCTAGTGCCACGTTGAAGTTCCTGAAGTCTTGTCTACAAGGGCGCTTTTGGCCTGCATACGATGTGTTTCATCAACAACAGTGTCTGAAGTTCCTCGCAAAGCAGCCGGTCTCTTCATTGTCTGCATCGCTCATCAGGGCATATGTCATTGGCATCGCCGTTGCAATACACCCATATTGGGGTGATCCCGAGGAGAATCAGACAATCTCGCAAGCGATTGACTATCTTTATGAGCCTGAAAATCTCTTTCTTGTGTGTTCTACCTTGGCAATGTACACTCATGAACATGAACCGGCATATAATCTTGCAGGAGAACCCGATATTATGACAGCTCTTGCTCAAATTCGGCCGCTTGACCCTGCGTGGGGTAATTGTCGTCAGAGACTTCGGGAGTTGGCTGAGGATGAAAACTTTTTTATTGAATTAGAGGGAGAAGAACGAGAAGTTGAAAATCTAATACTGGAAGTCGAAGCAGAAACAGACATCGAAGAACGGAGGTGTAATATGAGTGTAGCCATCAAGACGCTAGACGTCTTCTTCTCAGATATACCTCCTCAGGCCACAGCAAGTTTGGAACTAGTACAGTTGCCTCCTACCTTACTTTCTCTCGATGTTGCTGATGAGTCTTTAGCCAGGGCCGCCACAACCTCAGTCTCGGTTAGATTGCATAGGTTGGCTGCTACCTTGGCGTCGACCGCGACAAGAGGATGAGGAACACCAATTGACGGAAGGCGTCTAGACACATTTCACCCACATTCTCACCGAAGTTATATTATTCTCCTAATGATCTCAGTCTCACGAGTTGGGGATCTGAATCTGTACTTACACGTCCGCTGTGATACTTATTGGCAACTACTCGATCCGCTACCGACACCCATACCATACACTGTTGTTGTATGAAATAGACACGAATATGAACGATTGTTACATTGATCTACCCACGCTGAGGAGAAAGTAGTATCATAGCTTCAATGCACCCTCAGTCAACCACTATACAATACAAAACAATGCGGCTCAATGTCCGAACATTCAGCGGGTTGATATGATGATCGCTTCAAGGTAGCATACCAGAGGACAGTTTACTGTGCCTGATCGTACTGATAGAGCCGTTAACTACAGATGAATCAGCATAAACGGTGGGGTCTCGTAGGATAACCATTGACATACCAGGAGCCCTCGAGGAAGAACTCTCGCGTTCACGCTTTGGGATGGTAGTCGATGGAATGGGGTGCATGGGAGAGACTTTGGCGTTCGCGCTGTATCGGCTAAATAACGCATCGCCCAAAAGAGAAAATGAATAATAGGACGTACCTGTGATACACTGGCACAGATACGCTAACAACGCTGTTTCCTGGCGCAGCTCCTTCAATTCTTCCTGGATGCATTGGCCAGTAGCAATGGCAGTCTTTCGTATGATTGTTGTCTGCTTCGATTATCTGGTCCTAATAGCCAAAGACGGATTCATGATGTGGTACGTCGGAGAACACAGTTCAGTGGTAGCAGTAGGTCAGGCGCATAAAACAAGAGTCCTACGCGCAGCCTCTGTCGGAAGTCTCAGGCCGATCGAGCCAGTTGAAAGCTTCAGAAGGACAGTACCGTAAGAAGGAGGTATGTATCGACGCGAAGCACGGACACCCGCAACCGCACGTCCTTTCGCCATGCTTAATGCCGTATGAGCATGTCGCTGGGTTCTACAGAGGCGGGGTGAGTATCCTGGCAGACAGTTGGGATCGACAGTCTCATGTGAGGCATGGCAAGGACGCTGTGAAAGGCTGAGAGGTGGTGTCGTGGTTGGTGAACCCACCAGCTCTTATTGGAGTTATACTGGTGGCTGTACGAGTCGTCGGAATCAACCGGCTCCGAACCCGTTATTTACCGTACCCGCAGCTTTCCTTTCTCTACCGTTTACCTTCACGTCGACGTACATAGGTCTAAACGAGTTGCTCTTTTCGTTCCCTCCCGTGCTAGAACTCCAACAGCTCTTCGGGTATGCGCCTGCTGGATTGGACATCCCCGGATCCTCACCACGCTCTGCTGACGAGATCAACGTTTGGTGAGGAGGTACGGTTTCGAGGGTATGGGTTTAGGCCTGGTGTCGCCGGTCCTATTGTAGATTCTGGATGGAATACAAATAAGTTTGATTCTCCCAATAAAGAGTCAAGAACAGATACTAACATATTGTTTTTGCAAGCGTAAATTAATTGCCTTTGAAAGGAAGCGTCTGAGGAAACAAATCGCTCAGAGAGAAATTCTCCGCTCGACTTTTTCAAATTCAAGTGCCCGGCGAGGCTACTAGTTGGGAACTCCTGCCGACATCTTTCATCAGTGATTCCTGCGCGAGCATGCAGAGTAAGGAGTCAGGACCACGATGAGACGAATGATTCCAGGCGGTAATTCAGGAACAAATATTTTCAGGCGAGCTCGAAGCTTCTGCTCGCCAGCAATGAAAACTGCCCGTTCGGACAACCTTGATAAGAGCTTCATGTAAGGCTGTCAGGCGGCACTAGCCAGGGAGGTAGCCCACATGGAAAGGTGATAGTACCAGGTGGAAGTGTGTTTCCAGTTTTGAGAGTCTCACTATCGAGGGTGGTGCCATCGGAGGACATAGCACCAGTAGTGCTAGTGAGCGTTTAACCTTGAAGCTTGAACTGCGAGAGATAATAAATGGAGCATATTCTTCAGCTGAAGAATCAAAAAGTGCCGAGATCATTGCTAGCATGTTCTACGGACCATCCAACGATTTCGTCGACGAGAGCACCTCGAAGTGAATTGGACGAACGAACGTAAGACGTCCGCGTCATGGCATATCCGTCACTGTAGTGGATTTAGCTCGTAGACCTTGCGACTAAGGGCGTTGAGCAAGAACAAAATAGTACTGAATCAGATAACGCACCTGTAGATTGCTCAGCCAACACGACCATTATCTCCCGATGCAAAACCCGTGCCCCTGTAATTTCTGCACTTAGCGCTCTACTGCTGTGCTGTTGTCGATTAGCAGGCTTAGTCCGGAAATGCATGTTGTGTTTGATATCGATAACCCAGGGAGTATAGAAATGTTGCGTCTAAGATCTAAGCTGGCGTGCACGAGTGGACTCGAGATCGAAATCGAAATCCAGCGAATGTGCCAGTGAATGATGATGGTGCCGGCCCGCTACCAACCAGAATTCTTTCCCACGCCTCCTCTACTTCCCCGTCGATGACAACTGTCTGGCCCAGTTTCACGTCTCCATTCCTGCCCTCCCCCGACATCTGTACCAGCAAAATTACCGGACAATCAGGAAGATTCCAGATGACAAGAGAATCAGGGTATATGAGACACCCTTGTTGGACGAGACAGCTATATTTTAGCATCATTTCCAATTATCGTCGCGCGATTTGTGGTGTTTTCGTTTGGGCTCTAGTTCCGCTCCACTTCGTGTAAAAGCATGAGAAGCGATTCGGTTAACGCCTCGATTTATTGTTCGACGACGAGTCTCAAGATTGGTGAGCAACTATTTCCTGGTTATCCCTTTCCACTTCAATTTAACTCTCTCAAGTATATCTGTGACCTTGTCGAATCTCAACTTTCCCTTCTACCTCCAGCGAAAAATAGCGGGATCGATCCTAAAATGCACCCTCCCGATTCCTCCGCACCGTCGAGCAGGCACAAGCAGCTGGGACGCGACCTAAATCTTCTACATACCCGCCAAGGGTCTTAAAGACAGTATATTCCTCGACACGTTTCATGGACTCGTCATTTCGTGGATCAATGCATGCAAGCTGTTACGAATATGTTACGAGACGTTAGCCAGGGCCTGCATCGCAAGAAACCAGTTTCTGTCAGACTCGAGCAAGCGTTTGAGAGCTGCGAAGCCCAACTACTAAGCGAGGATGTAAGCATGACTTGGAGTGTACACAGAAACCTAAACAGTTTTCATGCAACGAATCTAGGTACGTTTCTTCTGGACAGGAAGACTTTGGCTAACGAAAATTGTTCTAGTTCACAGATGCAGCCGACTGATAGAAGACTTCTCTCCACCGCTAACGTTGACAAAGTTTCGTCCTTATCTTCTAAGTTCTCACCCGTCAACTACAAACCCCGACTGTTTCTCTACCCTTTCCGACGCTCTCCCCTTGTCGAAGACATTTTCCATGACTCAGTGATTACTCCGCATTCTTATTTCCTGCCACCGACCTTACACCGTCGAATAAATATTCGATAGCCCTGCTTTTGCAAACGACGAACATCTTCTGGTCGTGGGATGATTCAAGGAAAGACAATCGTTGCACGTGAAGGGATATGGTGGTTGGTGCCCTAAACAGCATGAAGATGGGAAGGATAGATATTGAGGGGGAGGTAAAATAAGCAAGAGGTTCTCTAGCGGATCGACATGCTGGATGTTTTCCGGTACATAGTTCCTTTTTTACTTTCCCTTTGACTTGTGGTTTACGGATCGTTTGCAGAGGGGAACTGTAATCCGAGAAGCTGCCGAGGACGTACAATGGACGTGTTTCAAGAGTGGGATCAGATAATCGTTCGGATGTGATATCGACCGGAACGACGAGGAATGATAACGAGATGTCACCTCCAAGTTTAATGCATTGTCGATCCAGTCCAAGGTGAATTTCTCTTTTGTTTCACGTTCAATAATCCGGGCTCATTCTTGACGATTCAGGCTAGTGGTGCTATTCAATAATACCCAATTGACATCGTCGTGTCGGTCTAAAGGCGATGACGGCGAGCTGATAGATTTGAAAGAAGCATCGACATCACCAGGTTGGCCATTCCACTTCATCCTTTATAATCTATGCTCAGCGTTCTCTGACAGTTCAAAATCAGCAACGCTACGCGAAGCTTGCTAGGTGTGCGACCTCCCACCCAACATTGGTGCCATCGTATGGGCGTGCCAAACTGAACGACGACGTCTCACCTGTCACTAAGAAAAGAAAATCGAGTGGTTGGTTCGCCGTAACGGATGATCAACAAAGGTGGGTCCCTTCTCTCTGATGGGTGGCTGGTCTTGATAAAAGGTATTAGAGATGCACGTTTGATGCAACTGCTTCGTGGATCAGTGTAACACACAGATATGGCGAGGATCGCTTACTGACAGCCAAGGGACCGTTGTCTCTATAATTGCCGAGATGTACTCCCAGCATCCCTTTGAGGCTATGAACATGGAGACTCGTGGGTACCGGCTTCTTTCTCGTCACCCACTGGACAACCTTGCGCCTGTGCATTACGGTACATTTACAATGCCCGACGAATATTGGGGGGCTATTCCATTGTGATTCGTGGACGAAACAGGGACGAACGCGGAGGGACTGTGAGTTGTCTCGGACAACACTTTGCTTGATTCTGATCGTCTGTGAATGTATGTAGCCGAACTGTTTGGAAACACGCGAATGCTTTTCACTCTGTAGGACTTCATCACCGCGACCTTGAGCCGAGGAATGTCGCTAAAGACCGGAACGGGACCTTGCGTATTCGAATCGTGTCCTTGCGGCGAACTTGAGGGTCTTTGCAAGGTTTTCGGTTCTCTGATGGAATGACGGTAGTGTCAAACGTGATTTGGTACTTACGTCTGTCATTAGACTCTTCTATGTATTGCATAACAAGGAAAATTCACTCATGATCTCAAGCTTGGATCTAAATAAGTAACTTTAAGGCAAAGTCAGTGCTGACAATAGCTTAGTTTAACGAAGCCTTACCTCGCTCGGCGGAAGGAGATACGCCGTCTCAACGCTGATCAGAAGGCTATGGAGGGAGCATGAAGCAAAGGGCAGCGCTTCTTCGAGATATCAGTATAAAGTTGCTCAAGGAGAAGATGTCGTTATATATTTCGAGAAGCGATGGGGGCGCAGACGGCTTCCCATGCTCGTTCGGGTTGAGGACGGCATTTCAGAGTGCCAGGCCTCGTTTAGTACAGTGGGCCGGAGAGCCCGGAGAGACTTGAGAAAATGGTGACGTCAGCAGCGCATTTCTTCCCGTTCTCTCGTCATCCTCGACCAACCGACGCGACTTTGTCCAACACTTACACGCGAGAAAGCGACAGCCACGTGAATAGGCCGGCCCGAATATTATCTCTTTCTCTATAGCTCTGGACTTTTCGGAGCTCCCCCTTCCTCAAGCACAGTACACTGGATCACGAAGGTGTTGATCTCGGAGAGTCGATCGGTGACAATGGAGGAACCAACGAAGTACTATTCCGTGACGATTCCATTGCGGACACCACTACCCTCAAGGATCTTGTCCCACAACAGTGCTATTCGCCAAGTTGGAGCGCAGGCTGTCGAATCTAAAAGGTCAACGAGCTACAAAAGGCAGGCAAATCTTCAGTTCGCCGCTGTTTTTTGGAGCTTTTCTTTGGGTATGTACTATCAATGAATACTACTTTTCATCGAAAGGCTGAGCCTTTTTACAGTGGATGGAACAATGGCCCGATGGTCCGCTAATCGCTTTCATTCATAAATCTCACCACGTCGGTCTCTCTTTAATGTCACTCAACAACGCGTTAAATGAATCAACCTTGCCACCCTTTCTCTGCCTTCGTTTTCAAATGCGTTGTGAGTGCCATGCTTTACTACGGCGGCTATAGGATCTCAATTTACAACAGGGATTTGTTCCTTGGTGCTGGGACCAATGTATACCTCGATGGTGGAAGGAGGCGTGGGCGGGATGGCATGCACGGAAGGAGGGAGGGAACGGCGACAGGAGTTCGAAGAGATAGTTGTCTTGCAGGAATGGTGGTCGTCTTGTAGCCGTGGGGGTGGAACATCGTCTAGAGCTGTGCTCGCAGATCTGCACGGAGGGAGCGACGTCGTGAGAGGAGGCAGGTCGACAGGCCAGAGTCCGTCAAGTTCATACAGACCGGCTCTCAGTTTCGATGGCTCTTCTTTCTAAAGAGCTTCCCAATGCCGACCCTAATCGTTTTATCGCACCGGACATGCCAATTACTACTACAGGCTCTTATTCCCAATCCCTACCTCTCTCCTTGGTGTACGATGCAGAAAGCCAGGACTGCCGTTCCATCAGCGAACCCTCTCATCTAGAATGTGATGCCGGAAGTGAACATTCCCACCTCGCCAGTGGGGCAGCACTCTTGTTCTGCAGTCGACCCTAAAACCGAATATACACATTCAATCAGCCAAGCCAGCGAGAGTCATGCCCCCGAGTCAATACCTTCCGCAGCCTCTTTCCTCAGGTCGCTGTTTGCAAAGTTGCTTCCGTGCTTATCCTGTCTTCGGGCGGACTTTCATAACGACGACGACGTAGTGATCGTCCTATCCGAGACTCGATCTTGACAGCCAACCCAGCCAGGAGCAGTTCTTTCAACTCACCAGCTTGCCGATGCAGTTTACCGACCATGGCATTAAGAACGAGCCAAGACAATGTTGGGTCTCAATACAAAACGCAGGGATACGACGAGGTCGTTGTTGCTGATGAGGGATTGAAATCGGAGATGAGTCGGACGATGACGACGAAGAGGGTGGGCACGGCGAGGCTATGCCTGAGGGCGGCGGTGAAGTTGGCGAACAGGCGCTGGTCACCGGTCATCGGTGAATCCTCAAAATATAAGACTGACCGAGAAATCTTCTCTCCAGCATTTACACCCCACTGAAGGTTCATGAAACGTCATTGCCTGGTGTACCAAGCCCATTCAAAGTGACGCTGATAAGTGTGTCAACGTTACATTGAAGCTTGAAGTCACTGTGTGCTGAGAAGAGCGTGGGCTGGATTCGTCGCGAACTAGCAGGAGATCGCCAGACAAAGCCTAAGGCATGCAATGGACGTCGATAAAACCGAGCCCGATGTACCCAAGATAGGTCCAGCCAAAGCAAACTCTGGATCTGGAGAGTATGACTTTCAGTCAGGACAGTCACCTGCTCCCAAGCTTAACCGCGCTCAAAGCAAGTTCTGGCTTCATTCTTCTTCGCACGAGTACCGGCGCTGGAAAGGTATGTCTGTCAATTTGCATCTTGATTCCATCTCTGACTTTTACTCGGCACTTAGACCAGTGTGTAAAAGCACTAACACCGGTTATACGAATCTCGTTCACCTTATCATCATCGCGACAAAAGTGGTCCAGTTCTGGAGAACATCATCACTTGAAGAAACCGTTGCATAGAACAAACTCACGAGTATATGCATCTCGTTGGACCATCTGCCACTATCAGGATACTGCCACTCTCCTCCTCGTACATGAATCCAAAGCTCTTGTCTACTTCGACGCATCGTTGCGGGCCAACAGTTCTTCGGAGTTACTTAAGAGAAGGCAGTCAAGCGGTACCAAGTGACGAACAAAGTCTTGACCAGGCTGGAAAGAATCAAACCCTGGGTTTCGTGCACTCGCGAAAAGAGACTGCAGAGACGGCGAAACTCATCAGGGACGTGGCGACGGAGAAGGAGACGATGACTCAGTTCATCAAAGCTGACGGTGCTACACTGGAACTTGTGATAGAAGAAGCCAACAACGCTGAGGATTCCAACATTCGCGATCACCTTTCTTTTGGTATCATTCGCACTGGTATACCGCGGGAAGATCGTTCCCTGGTGGAGGAGTTGTTTGCGGGTGAATCTGTTCAAGTTTTTGTGTGTACTGCAACGCTGACCTGAGGTGTCAATCTGCCAGCCGGATGGTATGTTAGATGTTTCTTCGTTCTTCGTAGGCTAACTTTTCATCCAGAGTTTGTTCTTGTCGTTAACATGGTGCTTGTTCACCCGGACGGTATGTCTCCTTTCTTTTCAACTTCTAGGTATCCTGATCAATTAATTAGTATTCTTCGAGCGATCTTTGACATTGAAATATGTCTAAAATGTGGATAGGCTGTCCCTGCGAAGGTAGCTCTTGACGTCTGTAGGATGGTAGAAATCGAATGTAAGTCATGTTTCGTGTTGCTCTCCTTGGTGCGAATGTTTACTTTGCATCAGGTGGGGATCGATGACTCCTCTCCGACTATTCAAAGGCGTTCCTTCAGAAGTTGTAAGAAAAGCTGAAGGTAAACAATTCGTGCGTCTACTGACGAAGGCATGCTAACTAACTTTGAACTGATAGCCTCGGTATCGGTACTTTGATCTCGTGAGTCCTTACTACTCTTGTTTTGTTCCCGAGTCTTAATTGGTATCTTGTAGACATCTTCTGAGATTGGTGAACTCATCAAGATACCAAACACCGGAAAACTCATCTACCGAGTCGTCCACAGCATCCTAAGCTTCAGTATGTGAATCACTTTTTTACCGTTGGCGGCTCCTGATATTACCACCAGGCTTCAAGCTCAAGTTCAACTTATCACCCGCTCCTTGCTGCGTTTTGATCTTTCAATCATCCATGCCTTCTACTGGGATGAGAAGATTTACGGTGGCGGTGGCGGTGGCGGAGAGGTCGTTCTCTTGCATGATAAGTACCTTCGTGCTCCGCCAACGCTACGCTAAAGATGGGCATAACGTCACCTTAACGACCGAGCCCGTACCTCCGGGCTATTGCATCTCCATCCTCTCTGTTGAGAGACTTCGTATATGCATCGGAGCTTCAGGACCTCAGACATCTCCAGGTTGCGGACGCTGAAGGCATGCGAAAATCGTCTAGCATATATAGTGGTCCATATGTGCGAGCATTCTGGTTACAGAGGTACATAACCTTGTTGCGTACGCCAGCAAACCCTGAAGTAGCTTCTCACCAAGGACCTTGGCCTTTACCTTACTGTTATCATTGTCTTACACCTTTCCCGGTTCTCGCCTTTGTGATTTTCGACGAAGAGCTACTAGTACATTCTAGTATCTTGGTGAATTATCGAGTGATCGTCGCTGCTTCTTCAACTCCTGAACAGTGCGCTTCTCATCCACAAAATACGTATACACCCTCCGCGGATCCTCCGCACCCACTTGCTTCGCCTTTCGTTTCCAAGCCAGTATCTGCGCGCATGAAATGAGGTTAAGGGAGTAACGCAGTGTCGTTTGCGTGGCGGTGAAATCAGGACGCTCGTAGCATCCGCTATAATGCTGACATCCTCTTCTTGGCACCTGTGCTCTCGTCAGACACCTGCGTGCAAAAGGTGACTGGGATTCCGTACTGTAATTGTATCATTTGCTCCGTGTCTTCTCCGGTTTGGAGCTGACAATGAGCAGGTGATCAAAAAGGTCCACAGGTAATCCATAAGGATTGTGGAACATTGTCCCTCGAATACGAGCCATTAGAGGCCATAATGGCCAAAGAAGCCAGATCATTTTCCAAGGCATGGCTGAAGAATAAGAAGCAATCAATATCGAGCACGTAAACCTCGTCGATGAAGAGGACCTGCATGATTCATTTGTTAGCGCACCGTTTCTGTATTTCATCTTCCGGCCATTGAACGAATTTAGTCTACGAACCGTTGGTTAGTCCAACGATCTTGCTGAAAATATAGAACATACACTCACAGCATCCTAATCTCTCGACCGTGCGAACGAGCGACCGAGTTTGGTGATTTTACCAGACGTCTTGTCGATGGTAACGGCGTCTCCAGTTAGGACTTTCTCCTTCGAGAGAGCGTCAATCATTTTGTCGTAGACAGTCTCGATGTCTGTTGTTTTAATAGTTAGTTTTCCGGTCTTTGTAGCCTATAAAGCAATATCTGTCAGCGCTGAAACATTATTAACAGGAAGTTTCGCATGTACTCCGGTCAATTTGAATCTCGATGACCTCTCCTTCGACGAGTTCTGTCTCTTCCTTGATGTGTATACTGATGATCCGTCAGAACGCCAGCGTCAATGCTTCGTCTTGGACATCGGTAGCGAGAATTCCTTACTGGCGGCTATTATGGTGAAATTGGACCCAGCGTATGCGCTATACCTATGTCGCATATTCAAGGTAAAGTCAATATATAGGAAAATAGAGACGCACCCAATGCAAAACGGTCTCTCCCGTCGACGGAGGCCCAGCAAATAACAACGCTCATCCTACTATACGACCCTGTACCATCTTGAGAATCGCGCCAGTAACCTTCCTGGCCTTCGCCTGCCCAACCATTCCCTGCGAATGAGCCCTCGACTCTAGCTGGTCTTCGAGTCCCAGCTCATGGATATGTGAATGGATGCCTGCACATCCTGGTGATAAATTTGCCAAACAACCCGTTGAATATCCCGACCTGTACGCTCCATCCCTTGGTGATATCTCAGAGTTCGGACGTCCTTGCTGTGCCTGTACAGAGGTGAGAAATTCATTCTTTGGGAGAGGAAAGGGCGCGTACCATGATGGAAAGTACAAGTTGTCGTCGCGTCATAAACGTAGAAGCGAAAGCCTCGAGCCTTCAAGCTTCAAGCTTCAAGGTGGAGGAAGTCGAGCGTACAAATATGAAAATGATTACAGGACCTGTCGTATCGGGTGGAGGAACAGAGGCACCTTGGACAGTGTTGGTGTGAACTTACAATATAGATAGAGAAATAAATGAACGTACATCTTCACTACTCCCATCCAACTTTCTCTTTGCCCACCATTCTGCTCGTCTATCGATCCATGCCTCATGTCATTAGTTGCTCTCCATCTATTTCATGCCAAGAACTCGAAGTCGTCGTGTTTATGCGCGCACCGTGAGGATTCGCGGTGTGGATGCCGGGATTTCGCTTGCGAATGACTGCCTGCGATGCTTCAGCTTGGCTTGTCAACAAGTATCGATACAGCATCGGCCACGGCAGCCCATTGAGACCTCCATCAACAGCGGACAAGAAGGAATATTGCCTGGAATTGGATGTACGAGACAAAGATAGGCGGCCTTTTGCTTGACGGCAAAATCGAAGCGGAAGGTGAGAGGGAAAGCACAGCCACATAAATATTATTTCTCACTGTAACCATTACCTAGGGACCTGGCGCCGGTACACCTAGGTAACCGTTTCTTCAGCCTATGAACCCCATTTTGCGAGGTGTATGCCAGCTATGTCCATGGTACGTTGCTTCACCTTCCTTCCATCGACAATACTACATGATCTTTTGAATACAGCGGTGTTCTCATGTTCTCGTGTCGTCAATCGTTTCCTCTATGTCCTATCCTCCAGTGTCTGCCTCAGGGCTCAAGCTCAAGCAACGGGATCTACGTGGTATTCTCATTTTCACCGACGGAGCCATGAAGACGGCACGGAGGACAAGTTTGGAGGGAAGAAAGGCGCGTCTTTTTCTGTGCAGCCCTTGACTTTGGTAGCTGACATCAGGGCGACAGGTTTATGCTCCTTCGGCTGATTCCCTTTGAGGAGGGTGGCTCGAACTTTGTGCCGACACCCCGTATGGACGCATGAAAGCTGGCAGCCGCAGAATAGTCTAGAGGCTGGGTGGGAGAACCGTCGTTTTGAATTTACCATGGCTCATTGCGACTCGAGCATTTCGATGTTGTGGTCGCTCGACCATTTACTGGGGGCAAGTTGCAAGATGTTGATTGGCTTCCAGGTACGTTACCGACTCTGCATCAGCTCCTTCTGCTAATCACACAGTACGCAGGATTGTTGAGAACGTGGATTACGCTCGCAGGCCCGAAGGCAAGATGCATGCTATGTTACCTCCTTCGGTTTCTGATCTTGTGTACTGAACGTCGGTCCTTCAGTTAATTGCTGCTTCGTATCCTTGCAACAGTTTCTTCGTGCGGGAGGTTAGCGTTACAAAGGATGTCGCCGAGCTAATCGTTCCTCTAGACTTGGATTTGAGGTATGGACGCCATCCGTATCTGCCGTACTTTCAATTCAACTGAAATTGGTTTAGAAGACTTGACTATGAGGGTGGAGAGGGCATGCTCATGTCACGTCTATTGACTGAGGCTAAAGTGAAATACATGCACCGAACCAATTGTTGAGACACGTGCGGGGAGCGACCGTTGTCTGTGTGTCTGTAGGCATCCATATATACATATAATCTCACATTTATGATATACACGCCCAAGTCCACATCCCTATCCCGATTCTCCTCTGCAATATTCCACTGCCACATCACTGTAAGGTCGGCATCCGAGTCGTACAGCGGCATGGCGTTCGTCCCGTGCACCAATAGGGCATAAGCACGGCGGTAACCTAATGATGGATAATCAGTGCTGGGGACGACAAATTGTGCGAACCAAGGCAAATTTATGCAGCAGATCGTGTGCAGAAGGCAGGAATCCATCAATGGTGTAGGCAGTGCTACTGAAAGCGACGATTACGAGCGCAGGGACGTTCAGGAGCAATGGTTACTATACTAGAAAAAATGGTGAGAGAATGCACAAGAAACAATGAAAAGAGCACGCACCTGAGACGCGTCACATCCAAGTCATATTGATTACTCCTCCACCGTATCGTATACCTGTATAGCATACGTAGCAGACTTGAGCGCATGAAGAACAACAGAACGGAAGCACCCAGCCAAACACCAGTCAAACACCGGCATCGAGGCCAACCATTTCCAAGAAAAGGTGAGCACGCCGCAGTGGAGATCAGGCTCATGGGCATGCCAAAACACTAGCACCAAACCAGCACCAGCATCGAGGCCAACCATCTGCAAGAAATAGGTAGCATGCAGCAGCGTAGGTCAGGAGCAAGCAAATCTTGACACGCGAGCTCTGAGTCTTCACCAGCGTCGAAGCTGACCATTTGGAAGAGACGGCGAGCATGCAGCAGCAGAGGTTGAGCCCATGAAGACCTGGAAACGCAAACACTGAGTCGAGGCGAACGGGACCGCGTTGATAGGTGGTGATGAGAGAACAAATTCATGGCAAAGAATTCTTCAGAACGGTGGTTCGGTAGGAGCGTATTCATGAGGCATGGTTATATCGAGCTTCGCAGATGATAGTTGCGAGCGCAGTGAGTAGAATTGGTAGTCGTGGTGGAGTGGAGGAAGAGGACTGGTAGTGGTACCGACGAAGGTCCCAATGCGGTGTTGGTGTCCGATTTTTTCAAATTCAGGTGCCCACCGAGGCTACTAGTTGCGAACTCCTGCCGACAACTATTATCAGCTCCAGCGTGCAGATTCAGGGCTGCGACGAGAAGAACGATTCCAGGCCAATTCAGGAACAAAGATTTCCGGCGAGGTCGGAAATTCTGCTTGCCAGCAATGAATTGAACTGCCTGCTAGGACAACCTCGGCAAAAACTTCACATAAGGCTGTCAGGCGGCACTAGCCAGACAGGTAGATTGATGCCTGACCCACCTGGAAAGGCGATACTTAATTACGTTTCTGCGGTGGGTCAATAGCAATATGACAACAGCTTTTTTCTGTGACTTGTATCACATTCATTCTCTTCCATACAGCTGTCGATGTCTACTGCTCGGGAACCCGATGAAGCGTCATCCAGCGAGTCGAAATGGAAGGCAGTTGATCCCTCCGAGCACCCGAACATCTCTGATGGTGGAGGAAATGCAGATGAAGTCAACAAGGACGAGGACAAGGAAGATGCGGAGCCAATCAATGAGGAGAATGCAGTCAAGCCTCCGAATCCCGCAGCATCCTCCTCATCCAGCAAATTGAAAGGGAAGGCGGTCGATCCCTCCGACCACCCGAACATCTCCGATGGTGGAGGAAATGCAGATGAAGCCGACAAGGACGAGGACGAGGTAGACGCAGAGCTAGTCGACGAGGAGATGATGCACAATGCGGTCAAACCTCCGAATCCCACGACATCCTCCAAGGCGAAGAAGACTTTTGGGATGCACAAAGCGCAGCCTAACGCGAGGAGAGGTATCATGGCATCTTTACATTCACGGCTGATATCTGACGGAATTTGTTAGGCAACGACCCATCCAACTACGAAGACATATTCCCCGAAGATCCTATGTACGCAGAGACGGCGCCAAACGCCAGAGTTTGGAGGACGCACCAGGCAGAGAGTGCGATTCATGATGCGAACATGGTTGAAGAAATTCGGGATAACGTCGACGTACTCCTGGTATTTGTGAGTGAAATGTCTATTGTAGCTGGTGTTGCTAACAGTATCACCATAGGCCGGTCTGTTCTCCGCGGTCGTTACAGCTTTTGTTGTCCAGACGTCCCAGAGTCTGCAAGCTGATTATGTTCAAGTCTCAGCGTCTCTCCTTTTCGAATTGGTGCTCGTTCAACGTGCGATCGCTAATGGCTCTCCCGTCGAAACGATACCCGTCTCCTCACTCAACCCTCAGACCGCATTTGTACCCGCAGCTACAGATGTCTGGGTGAACGGATTGTGGTTCACCAGCCTGTTTCTCAGTCTGACAACTGCATTGGTAGCCGTCCTGGTGAAACAATGGCTACATCACTACGTTGTCCTCCCCTCTGGAACTTCACGCAACCAGTGCTTCGTTCGACAATACCGATATTTGGGGTTCCAAAAGTGGCGGGTCGAGGTCATCGTTGGCATGCTACCTGTTCTCATGCATCTGGCTTTAGCACTATTCTTCATTGGATTGTCGCTCTTCCTTCATCCCCTTCGAGCTGCCCTATCATGGGTTATTTGGATGGGAACCATACTGCTGATTGTGGCATATGCGATCGTGACCATCCTTCCTATGTGTTTCCCGCAATGCCCATACCGTACTCCACTCTGTGATCTCGCATACTCTCCCTACTTTTATGTCACATCCTTAGTTCAGAAGCACTACCATCGACTCCATCAGCTCTTGCAGCAATTGCTATACCACATGCCACTCTGCGATCTCACATACCGTCCCTTCATTTACATCACACCCCTAGTTCAGAAGCACTACCATCGACTTCAGCTCCTGCAGCGTAGGTGTAAGAAGAAAGTGCAGTCAATAGTGGGCAGAGCCACCAGATTCAACGATTCTGGGAGTGATTTTGAAAGTGATTCTGGACGCAATCACATCACGGCTAAACCAAACTCCTTGAAGCAGCTTGAGCTTGAGGCAGTGGAGAAGGCGTCGCTTCGATTATCAGTCGAAGCATTGCATTGGCTGTTTTTTGCCTCGTCAAACCCTGCAGTTCAGAGTATTGTTGTGGAATCCATAGGTGGGCTACCTATGGCAGCACTGGTAGAAGTGGAAGACATTTTTTGTGGCAGTCCATCCATTGTTGATGTTCAAAGAAATCTACTGTCCGAATCGCTGACTGAACAGTGTGCCGTTGACTGGTGGCCTTTCTCCATACCGAGCATGTCATTGGGAATGGAGCGCAAATTTGAACGTCTTCTTCGCCTTGGCATGTTCATTTCTAGGGTGCAGTCTCTCTGGTTCACCGTGATCCTTCCAGACCAACTGGACCAAACTGAGTTTGGTGCTACTCTCGTATCACAGATTCCAAAGTTGTGCGGCATTGTTGAGCGCTTGAACTTGCGCAAGCCTACTGTGTTTCTTCATGATATTCTATCCCTCGAGACGTCAGCAAGGTTTCCTCCCATTGTTTGGAAAAACCTCATCCAGTCAGCTACCACCTCCTGGGACCCCAAGTTCTTTAACATTGATGACCAATTCCCAATGCTCTTTTGTTCAGCCGTGACTAGGATTGTTAGGACAGACATCCCAAAGCAGCAGCTATTTGATTCGCCACTTGTTGTAGACTTTCCACAAGCGGTTGAGTACTTTCCTGAGATGGTGCTCGAGTATATGATGTGTTGGTTGTCACAGTTTGATCTGCTTCCTGGCGAGGACCTCAAGTGTCGGGTGTTGGCAGCTTCTATCCACCTCATGATCCATAGACTTTCACGATCAGTCGCAGGCACAGACATTGCCCAAACCTCTGAAATCACAGGCTTACTGTGTAGGCTGCTCCGTACATTGTGGTTTTACACTCCGGCGAGTTTCGAGCCCGTTTGGACTTGCCAGATACTCGAATCGGTCATCGTGGATACACCGATTTTCAGCCAGGACACACCCGATTCAAAGTATGATGAGTGCTCCAGACTGGTCCTGGGATACTACGGACGAATCCTGCAGAAGTGTAATCTTGCTTCAGGTACACATGCTTCTTCATCTGCCCTTCAGTTGCTTGTCACTTTCATGACCATGCAATGGTCCACACTCCACACCTCTACCAGGGCTAGTGCCGCATTGAAGTTCCTGGACATATGTCTACAACAGTGCTTTAGGCCTGCATATGACGTTTTTTATGAACAACAGTGTCTGAAGTTCCTCGCGATGCAACCGGTCTCTTCATGGTCCGCATTGCTCTTCAGGGCATATGTCAATGGCATTGCCATTGCAGTACACACATCTCACCATGATCCCGAGGAGAATCAGACGATCTCGCAAGCGATTGACTGTCTTCACGAGCCCGAAAATCTCTTTCTTGTCTGTTCTACCTTGGCAATGTACACTCACCGGGATGAATGGGTTCAATGGCGACTTGAAGATTTAGGAAACCCCGATATAACAACTCTTGCTCAAATTCGTCCGCTTGATCCTGTGTGGGGTGATTGTCGTCAGAGACTTCGGGAGTTGGCTGAGGCTGAAGACTTTTTTGCTGAATCAGAGGGAGAAGAACCAGATATCGAAGAACGGAGGCGTAATATACGCGAAGCCATTAAGACGCTGGACAAATTCTTCTCAGATATACCTCCTCAGGCCACAGCGAGTTCGGAATTGGTACAGTTGCCTCCTACCTTACTTTCTCTCGATGTTGCTGAAGAGTCTTTAGCCAGGGCCGCCGCAACCTCAGTCTCGGTTAGCTCGTGTAGGTCGCCTGCTCCTTTGGCATCGACCGCGACAACAGAATGAGGAACACCAATTGACGGAAGGTGTTTAGATGCATTTCACCCACATTCTCACCGAGGCTTTATTACTCTGCGAATGAGCGAGTTGAGGATCTTAGTCTGTACTTACATGTCCACCGTGACATTGGCGAACATACTTGATTCACTACCAACACCAACACCATACCCTGTCGTTGTATACAATAGACACAAAGATGACAATCGTAACATTGATCTGCGCGCCCTGAGGAGAAGGTAGTATATCAGATCTTCAACGCACCCCCAGTTGACCACTACAATAATACGAAATCATGCGACTCAATTCCTGAACTTTCAATGGGTTGATGTTGGCGATCGCTTGTAGCATTCCAGAGGACGGCTTACTGTGCGGGATCGTACTGATAGAGCCATTAACTACAAATGAATCAGCATAAACGGCAGGGTCTCGTAGGATAACCATTGACATACCAGGAGCCGTTGAGGAATAACTCTCGCATTGACGCTTTGGGATGGTAGTTGACGGAATGGGGTGGGATGATAGAGACTTCGGCGTTCGCGTTGTATCGGCAAAATTACGCATCACCCAACAGAGAAAATGAAGAATAGGACATACCAGTAAAAGATAGGTCAACGACGCCGTTTCTTGGCCCAGCTCCTTCAATTCCTCCTGGATGCATTGAGCAAGAGCAATGGCAGTCTTTCCGCTTTCGTAGGATTGTTTTTCTGCTTCGACTAGCTGGTCATAGCAGCAGTAGACGGATTCGTGATGTGGTGCATCGGAGGACATAGCTCGGCGGTAGTCGTAAGTCGTCAAAATTGAAGAGTCCTGCACGTGGCTTCTTTCGGAAGTCTCAGACCGATCAAGCCAGTTGAGCAAAAACCACAACCATGAAGGGCCGTACCGTAAGATGAAGGGATGTATCGACGCGAAGCGTGGACACCCGCAACCGCACGTTCTTTCGGCATGCTTAATACCGTATGAGCATGTCGTTGGGTTCTACAGGGGTGGGGTGAGTATCCTGGCAGACAGTCGGGATCGACAGAGGCATGGCAAGGACACTGTGAAAGGCTGAGAAGTGGTGTCGTGGTTGGTGAACCCACCGGCTCTTCGGGTACGCACCTAGCTGGATCAGACAGCCCTGGACCCTCACCACGCTCTGCTGATGGGAATTGAGATCGCCGTTTGGTGAGGAGGTCCGATTTCGAGGGCGTAGCTTTAGGCCTGGCGTCGCCAGTCCTGTTGTAGATTCTAGATGAAATACAAGTGAGCTCAATTCTCCCAATAGAGAGTCAAGAATAGATACCAACATATTGCTTTTGCAAGTGTAATTCGATTTAGCATTTGGAGAATAAGCATCTGTGGAAACAAATTGCTCAGAAAGGAATTCACCGCTCGACTTTTTCACATTCAGGTGCCCGGTAAGGCTACTAGTTGAGAACTCCTGGGGACACCTATTATCAGCGATTCCTGCATGAGCGTGCAGTTTCAGCAGTCAGGACCACGACGAGAAGAATGATTCCGAGCGGCAAATCAAGAATAAAAAAAATTCGAGCGAGCATGAAGCTTCTGCTTGCCAGCAATGAAAATGGTTGTCTACTCAGACAACCTCGACAAGAGCTTCACAAAAGGCTGTCAGGTGGCACTAGCCAGGTAGGTAAACTGATACCTAACTGACCTGGAAAGGTGATAGCACCAGGTGGAGGCGCCTTTCCAGTTTTGAGGGTCTGACTGTCGAGGGCGGTGCCATCGGCATGGGTCGTAGTGAACTGCGAGAGATAATAAACGGAGTATATTCAAAAAAGAACACTCTCTGAGCAATCAAGGAGTGTCCAGATCAGTGCTAGCGTATTTTGTGGGCCATCCAATGATTTCCGATCGACGAGGGTACCCCGAAGTGAACAAGACGAACGAACGCAAGACCTCGTTTCATGGCAAATAAACGGCATATCCGTCACTGTAGTACTCGTAGACGTTGCGATGACGGCGGCTAAGGAGCGTTGAGCAGGAACAAAATAGAACTGAATCAGATAACGCACCTGCAGATTGCAATGACACGACCATTATCTCTCGATGTAAAACTTGTTGATCTCTGCACTTTTCGTTAGCGGCTGTCATATGACTCTGCTGTTGTGCCGTGTCGATTAGCAGGCTTAGGACGGCTTATTCCAGAAATGCATGTTCGTGTTTGATGTCGAAAAGCCAGGCAGTAAGGAAGACGGCGTGTGTGAGAGCGAAAAGGGAAACCAGTGAATGATGTAATGGTACCGGCCCGCTAGCAGCCAGAACTCTTTCCCACGCCTCCTCTACTCCCTAACTGTCTGGCCCAGTTTCACGTCTCCATTCCTGCTCTTCCCCTGATGTCTGTACCAACAAAATTACCGGATGCTCTCAAAATCAGTAGGATTCTAGATGACGAGAGAATCGGGGCATATACGTTAGATGTGACAGCCATTTTTTTAGCATTATTTCCATGTATCGTCGCACTCTACCCCGGTGATTAATTGGGGTGTTTTGGGTTCTGGTTCCCCTCCATTCCGTTTAAAAATACGAGAGACGATTAGGCTAAACCGGGGGACCTCGACTTATTGTTCGACGAGTTCCAATATAGGTGAGCAACTATTTCGTGGTTATCCCCTTCCACTTCAATTTAACTCTCTCAAGTATATCCGTGACCTTGTCGAATCCCAACTTTCCCTTCTACATCTCCAGCGAAATGAAATAGCGTGACTGATCCTAAAAATACACCCTCCCAATTCCTCCGCACCGTTGAGCAAGCACAAGCAGTCGGGATGCGACCTAAATCTTTTACATACCCGCCAAGGTCTTAAATATCATGGGATCCTAGCCTCATTTCACGGACACGTCACGGTCATTTCGTGGATGAATGCAATGCAAGCCATTACAGATTTGTCACGAGACGTTGGCCTGCGTCGCAGGAAACCCGTTTCTGCCAGGTTCGAGCAAGCGTTTGAGGGCTGCGAAGCACAACTACGAAGCGAGGGGGTAACTTGGCTTGGAGTGTACACACAAACTTTCATACAACGAATCTTGGTACGTTTCTTCTGGACAGGCAGACTTCAGCTAACGAAAATTGTTCTAGTTCACAGATACAGCCAACTGATAGAAGACTTCTCTCCACCGCTAATGTTGGCAAAGTTTCGTCCTCATCATCTCACCCATCAACCACAAACCCCAAATGTTTCTCTACCCTATCCGACGCTCTCCCCTCGTCGAAGACATTTTCCGTCACTCATTAATTACTCCGCATTCTTATTTCCTGCCACCGACCTTACACCGTCGAATAAATATTCGATAGCCCTGCTTGTGCAGACGAGGAACATCTTCGGGTCGTAGGACGATTCAAGGACATTCAATCGTTGAGCGTGAAGGGATGTGGTGGTGGTGCCCCGAATGGCATGAAGATGGGAGTGATAGATAATGAGGGGGAGATCAAGTAAGATGGAGGTTCTTAAGCGGATCAGCGTGCTGGGTGTTTTCAGGTAGTCCCCTTTTCACTTTCCCTTCGACTTGTGATTTAAGGAACATTTGCAGAGGAAACTGAAATCCGGGTAGCCACCGAGAACGTACAATAGGCGTGTTGCAAGGGTGGGGAACTAGATAATTATTCGGATGTGATATCGGCGGGGACGACGAGGAGTGCTAACGAGATATCCGTTTGTTCTCCAATGTTCAAGGCATTGTTGATCCAGTCCAAGGTTAATTTCTCTTTTGTTTCATGTCCAATAATTTCGGCTCACTCATGATGGTTTAGATCAGTGGCGCTATTCAGGAATACCCAGTTGACACCGTTGTGTCTGTATACAGCTGATGCTGAGCTGATGGATTTGGAAGAAGTATCGACGCCACCAGGTTGGTCATTCCACTTTCCCCTTTATAATCTATACTCAATGTTCTCTTGCAGTTTACAACTAGTAAGGCTATGCGGAGCCTACCAGGTGTGCGACCTCCAATGCATTGCTGGTGCCATCGTGTGGGCGTGCCAAACTGAACGACGTCTCACCTGTAAGAAAAGAAAATCGAGTGGTTGGTTCGGCGTAACTGACGATCAACATAGTTCCCTTCTCTCTTTGACGTCTTAATAAATGTATAGGGATGAATGTTCGATGCAACTACTTTATGGATCAGTATAACATGGGGTGATATATCACTCCCAGTGTTAGATGTGACAGCCGACATGCTAGCGTCGTTTGAATACCTTGGGGTATGAAATCAGAAACTTGGACAAGACAAGCACGGTAAGAGTCCGGGCACTGCAGCGCGAGGAATGACTAGCCGTTCATCCGCTAGAACGCATATCCAGAAAAGTAGCTAAGACCTTTCGGCCAGCGACAAGCAACGAATTTGTCTTACGCCACAGACCACTGGGCACATCAGTTGGCTGAGTACCAACCATAGAGGGTATATACTACCAAGGTAGCGGGAATTTTAGTATTACTTCCCCGCTTGCATTCTCTTCGATGTTCTTATCCCTCGAGCTCTAGCCCAGTTCCGCGTCTCCTTGATCTTCTCATGGAGTAGGATTTACGGGAGTGAAGACAAATCATGCGTTGATACGCATTTCTCATGCATACGTCTGCAGGATTTGGGCGGAATATAAGCGGAGGGTATGTCCACCTTTGACGAAAAGAAAAGCGAACACCGTCACAGTACAGTTGCCTTGGACGTCATTGGGATGATCGCAGATATTTGGCGAGAATGGGTTCCGCCCACTACCGGTCCAGCTGAGCACGAAAGAGATGTATGGAACAAGCGGAAAGAAGTTTTTGAAGCCAACGGTGTTGGGTAGTTTGAAGAGATAGGTGAATGCGCTTTCCTCCGAGTCCTTTGTAAGGTCGATGAAGCAGGTGATTACGGTAAGTCGGGGATGGTAGATAATGGATTTCGCATGGCTAGGTAATCTATGAATGCGAGGTTGATGATGTATATATTTCGAGAAGCGATAGAGGCGTAGACGGCTTTCCATGCTCGGTGAATCTGGGGGCAAGTTCATCAAGGTTGTTCGGATCGAGGACGGCATTTCAGAGTGCCAGGCCTCCTTAAGTACAGTGGGAGGGGAGCCTGAGAAAGTGGTGACGTCAGCAGCGCGTTTCTTCTCGTTCTCTCGTCATCCTCGACTGGCCGGCGCAACTTTCTCCAACACTTACACGCGAGTGACCCAACGAAAAGGAATTGCGGCAGATCGACTCGAGCATTCTGCTTAAGACACGCTCAATCGTCTTACGAACAGCTTGGCATCAAACTCAAGTGAGCTGTCGATACTCAAGTACTCACTGGCCTTTACGCTTATTCACATATCTACCCAGTATCCTGCTCTGATCTATGCAATTACCAGCCTCACCCTCAATATAGAGGACCAGGATTAAGCGAGCGAGATACGGGCTCTTTTCGCGTTAAAGGACGGTTTGATCGATGAGTGGATTTTTGGTGAGGCATTCACTGTTCAATCAATTCGTGCTAAAATACCTTCTCCTCCCCCAGGCCCTATCCTTCTCCTTGCGACAGCACCCTCACGAATAGGTATGGCCGGTACCAAGATTTCTGAGGCGATTTTCGGACCGAGTGAAGGCACAGGGACTTTGGAGAAAGGCCACCTAACGAGAGCTGTTCTGATTCATGACCAGCCGTTCCTGTTGTGCGTGCTTTCACGTGCTTTGCCCAGGAATGGATGTCGCCTACTGTACCGAGCTATCGATGAAGACCCCGAGGAGGACCATTATGGAATAGGCGTGTTCGGCGACAATGGTACGGGGCGTATATCTTGTCTTCTAGCATGAGAGGTACGTGTTTCGCACTCGGTGATCGTCTTCAGAAGCTGATATCATTGCTGAACTTAGTGTGATATCTCACTCGACTCGGAGAGAAGAACAGCACGTAGCTTTCCCAGGTATGTCGTTGACACCCTGCCCACATATCCTTTGTTAACCGTTTTTTCAGCCAATGAACCCCATTTTGCGAGGTGGACGCCAGCCATGTCCGTGGTACGTTACTTCGCCTTCCTTCCATCGACAATAGTACATGATCTTTTGAATACAGCGGTGTTCTCGCGTTCTCGTGTCTTCAATCGTTTTCCCTACTGCCGTGATCTGGCCAGCCTGTACATGAGTGAGTGGATCATATCAAAGGTGTGAATTGGTGCATACTGTGAAGGAGAAGTACAAGTGCTGTCGCGTCATAGAAGTAGGTGCCGAGGCTTCGTGAACTTTAAGGATGGAGGAAGTCGAGCGAATAAACGCAGAAGTCTAGCCAATTACAGGACCTGTCGTATTGATTCATCCGTAACAGGCCGGGCGAGCAACTTTCGAGGTACTCTAGACAATGCTAGCATGAATTTACGATACAGAGATGGAGAAATAAATGAACGTACATCTTCACTGCTCTTATCCAGCCTTCTCTTCGCCAACCATCCCTCCTGTCTATTGATCCATGCTTCGCCCTGCTGGTCGCTTTCTGTCCATCTCATGCTAAGGCAGAACTCAAAGACGTCGTGCTTATGTGCGGACCATGAAGATTCGCCGTGTCGCTACCAAGTTTTCATCTGGGAACGGATGCTTCGGCTTGGCTTGTGGCATCGGTACAATGCCGTACCATGACAGTTCATGGAGGCTCCATTAATCGGAGATAGGGAGGAATAATAATATCATCTAGAGTTGGATGTACGAGACGAAGATGGACTTGGAGGAGGAGGAGGGTTTTAGTCGCAAAGTCGGAAGGGAAAAATAGCACAGCCACGTAAATAGGCGACATTATCTCTTTGCTCTGGACTTTTCGGAGCTCCCTCTTCGTCAAGCACACTGCGCCATCTTGGAGGGTTGAAACATTGATCGATGACAATAGAGGAACCAACGAACTACTATTCCGTGACGATTCCATTTCGGACACCACTACCCTCAAGGATCTCGTCCCACAATAGTGCTATTCGCCAAGTTTAAGCCCAAATGGAGGCAGAAAAGGAGAGCGAGTTTCAATTACACGATTGGCTGGCAATAGGAAGATGTTGGAGGTGATAGGGCCGGTGAGGGTGAGCATATTTTCAGTCCGTGTGGGCATTTTTACTCATCCTGTCGCAGTTTCGTACCTATACGACGAGGACAAGAATCCGTACAGGCCAGCCAAGCAGAATCAAACCAATGCTGCGCCTGTTGGCTGCAGTCACCGTGGGATGGTTTTTACGCCAAATCCTTCCAAGCGACCTGGAATTCCGAGCTCGTTACTGTCGCTTCAACCAACTTCTCTTATTAGAACGTCGAATGCAGCGAGCCCTTCAAAGACCATGATTCCATCGCCACCCGGGTAAGTCTTATGAACCCATGTATATTTTCAGCAACACTTACTGGTCTCTTAGGCTAACAGCTCCAATCTTGACTCAAATGCATCAGACACGGAATAGGACCGTCGGTATTCTAGGCAAAGGGGCCCTCGCTTGCGCTCAATACCCGCCCTTCAGAGCAATGTACAATGACGCGATTAGAATATCCATATACAAGGGACAGTACGGTACCAGTTCCACGAAACCGAAGTTCGCCATGTCAGCCAGCCCTCTCTCTGCACCCGTCGCTCGAACATCCATTTTCGTCCTTCCCCTTCCTCAGCAACCCGTTGTCTGTACCTCGTGTCTTGGTAGGTATCTCAATCGACGAAACGACATAGTGTCGTGCCAAATTTTCATGAAGGCAACGCTACGCATTCAGGCAAGCGAGATGCAGGGATGGCATCGGGTCTGGGCAATAGGATAATTCAAACGATCTGGGGCCACTGCACTCGAACGTGCAACCACGGGTACGAGTCGTGTTTGGATATGGAACAGTTCCGTTTTTCGTATTGAAGGTGAGCTTATCGATGGTTACCTTACTTCTCTGTGGTTAACACACTTTTGCATAGAGCATCCTCCCACCAACGTTTGGCCCTCCCGTCCTCTTATACCTTCTCCGGACTATTTCTCCTGCCCCGTCTTCCTTTCCTACAATGACGCCTGCCTCCAGCCTCGGGTTCAATCAATGAGACCAATATCAGATGATGTATCGCATTCTTCTGCACTTGTTGGCCTGTTGTAGTGGAGAAATAGAGAGTGAAGGCATAGAATGACGAGTTTTTGGTATCGACTTTCCAGGCGAGTTGCGCTTTTCTTCGTAAGACCTGCAGCTAATGTGACCCCTTCCTTAAGTTCATCTCCCGTGTGCCGTTTCCTTTCTATGGATATTTCCAGGAAGCGTCTCGCCAATGCCATGGTCCATCTCCCGCCGCGGACCTCGAAATGGCAGGTTAAGATTCAATGGAAGGGTGACGCTAGTATACCGTCAAGTTGCAGACCGGGTTGTGATAGGGGCAGACTGATCGTTTCACTCCTTGATCACGTTGCACCTAATCTACCTCCATGCACCACACCGATGAAAAACCGTTGCGACTCCTCTACCTATGACAGCACTCTATCCTTGCTCGTGTCACGTCTGTTGAGTGAGGCTAAAGTGAAATACATGCATCGAACCAATTATTGAGATGCGTGCGAGGAGCAAAGGATCTGCGGAAAGGTGGGTGTGCGAAGAGACATCGACGAGGAGGAGTGACGCGGAGGGAGATTTCGACTTTACGGATGGCGACGTGGATGGCCTCGATTCATGGATCACTTGTTTGGTATGTCATAGTATAACGTCTATTGATTGAGGCTAACAGTGATATACAGGTAGCGGACCGAGTGTTAAGACGACGGGTGCGGGGAGTAATTATTAGTATTCCGCACCGCAATCACGAGCCGCGGACATGGCCATTGGCAATCTACTACCTATTATTCACTGCTATCGACCGGTCCAAATATTACATTTCCATCGCCTTCGCGGTTGTCAAGCATCGAGTGGGTCTTGAGGATGAGAAAGACAGAAGAAAGACGAGTACACGCGGGGATGCATCTTATCGGGATGGTCGTATGCCAAAGTGGCGAACGTTCGAACACTTACCCATACCACGTCTTTTACTTTTATTACGCACGCGGACCACGATGAGATTACCTGTAGCTAGCTTGCAGAAAATCTAGCGGTTGTTTTTGCTGCGCGACATGTGACGTGACAGACCGTGGTCGTGTTACAGTCACTTTGCAGAGTTGAATTCTGCAAACCCTGCAAACACCCACCACGCGCTGTCGATTCTGCAAGCTACAACTACGCGCCATTCCTCCAAATTCTGCGCTGCCCACACGTAACACCACACGCAAGCCATCGTGGAGGAGGGACTGACCAGATTAGAAGCTGTAGATGTCGGCAATTCGCGCTTTAGCAGAGATAGCCATTTCACGATGAGAGGAAGACTTAACTGCGACAGTAGCGTGGCAAGGAACTTGAGCTCGTCATTGGTGTCAGTGTGATGGCCATGGTGGTGGTACAAGGTCAAGGTTTTTTTGTGATCATTAGCTCCCACGTTGCTCACGTTTCTTCGACTCTTACCATCATCGCCCTCGACGGCGGCACCACTTTCTCTAGCGCGCACACCGGCAAGGTCTGGCACCCGTATGACCGACTCAAGCCTTCTGCTCAGGACACACGAAAATCGTCTCATAATACTTCGTCTTGGGTTTAGCGATGAAGCACAGGACCTTTGACTCGATCTAGACAATGTGCTTGTCAAGGAGAGAAACCGACTCTAAGAGACGAAAAGGTACGTTTTACCCTGGCCATCCACCACGATAGCCAGAACATTCATTTCTGATAGGATCCCCTTCGCTATCAAGACGTCCACTGCTGAAGCTCCCAGTCACAAGTTTGTGGACGCGAGCTGATGGCCACCGACACGCAGAGATATATCTAAGAGTGTCTATGATCATCCATAACTTATGGGCCATTTCATTGCCTTTGAATCGATGTATATCGATGTTTAACGTTTAACATTTAGACCCTTACTGACCGTTATCTGTGTGTGTCTGTAGGCATCCATGTATACATATAATGTCGTATTTATGATATACACGCCCAAGTCCATGTCCTTATCTCGATTCTCCTCGGCAATATTCCACTGCCACATCACTGTAAGGTTGGTATCCGAGTCGTACAGCAACATGGTGTCCGTCCCGTGAACCAGTAGGGCATAGGCACGGCGGCAACTTGATGACGGATAATCAGTGCTGGGGACGATATTGTGCGAACCATAGCAGATTTATGCGGCAGGCCGTGTGCAGAAGGCCGGAATCCATCAATGGTGTAGGCAGTGCTACTGAAAGCGACGAGTACAAGTGCGGGCATGTTCGGGAGCAATCATTGCTATACTAGAAAAAATGGTGAACAAGAAACAATAAAAAGAGCACGCACCTAAGACGCGTCACATCCAAGTCATATTGATTACTCCTCCGCCGCTTCGTATACCTGTATATCATACGTAGCAGACTTGAACACATGAAGAACAACAGAACGGAAGCACCCAGCCAAACACCAGTCAAACACCGGCGTCGAGGCCAACCATTTCCAAGAAAAGGTGAGCACGCAGCAGTGGAGATCAGGCTCATGGGTATGCCAAACCGCTAGCACCAAATCAGCACCGGCATCGAGGCCAACCATTTGCAAGAAATGGGTAGCACGCAGCAGCGTAGGTCAGGCGCAAGCAAATCTTGACACGCGAGCACTGAGCATTGAGTCTTCACCAGCACCAAAGTTGACCATTTGGAAGAGACGGCGGGCACGCAGCAGCGGAGGTTGGGCCCATGAAGACCCGGAAACGCAAACACTGAGTCGAGGCGAACGGGACCGTGGTGATAGGTGGCGTTGTGAGAACAAATTTACGGTAAAGAATTCTTCAGAACGGTGGATCGGTAGGAGCGTATTCATGAAGCATGGTTATATCGAGCTTTGCAGATGCTAGTTACGAGCGCAGTGAGTAGAATTGGTGGTCGTGGTGGAGTGGAGGAAGAGGACTGGTGGTGGTACCGGTGCAAGGTCTAGCTCTTCGGGTGCGTCCGCGGAAACAAATCACTCAGAGAGGAATTCACCACCCGGCTTTTTTAAATTCAGGTGCCCAGCGAGTCTACTAGTTGCGAACTCCTGCCGACAACCATTATCAGCGATGTGACTCCAGCATGCAGATTCAGGACCACGACAAGAAGAACAATGCCAGGAACGAAGATTTCCGGTGAGGTCTGCTTGCCAGCAATGAAAACTGCCTGCGAGGACAACCTCGGCAAGAGCATAAGGCTCTCAGGCGGCACTAGTCAGACAGGTAGATTGGTCCCTGACCCACCTAGAAAGGTAATACTTAATTACGTTTCTGCGATGGGCCAAAAGCAGTATGACAACAGCTTTGTTCTGCGACTTGCATCACACCCATTCTCTTGCATACAGTTCACGATGTCTACTGCTCAGGAACTCAATGAAGCGTCATCCAGCGAGTCGAAGGGAGTCGATCCCTCGGAGCACCCGAATATCTGGGACGGTGGAGGAAATGCAGATGAAGCCGACAAGGACAAGGACAAGGAAGATGCGGAGCCAATCAACGAGGAGAATGCAGTCAAGCCTCTGAATCCCGCAACGTCCTCCTCATCCAGCAAATTGAAAGGAAAGGCGGTCGATCCCTCCGAGCACTCGAACAGCTCTGACGGTGGAGGAAATGTAGATGAAGACGACAGGGACGAGGACGAGGAAGACGCGGAGCTAGTCGATGAGATGATGCACAATGCGGTCAAGCCTGTGAATCCCGCGACGTCCTCCAAGGCGAAGAAGGTTTTCGGGATGCACAAAGCGCAGCCTACACCGAGGAAAGGTACCATATCATCTTTACATTCACAGCTGATATCTGATGGAATCTGTTAGGCAATGACCCATCCAACTACGAAGACAGATTCCCAGAAGATCCTATCTACGAAGAGACGGCGCCAAATGCCAGAGTTTGGAGGACGCACCGGGCAGAGAGTGAAATCCACGATGCGAACATGGTTGAAGAAATCCGGGATAATGTCGACGTTCTCCTGGTTTTTGTGAGTGAAACACCTATCGTCTCTGCTGCTGCTAATAGTATCACCATAGGCCGGTCTTTTCTCCGCGGTCGTTACGACTTTTGTTGTCCAGACATCCCAGAGCCTGCAAGCCGATTATGTTCAAGTCTCGGCGTCTCTCCTTTTCGAATTGGTGCTCGTTCAACGTGCGATCGCCAATGGCTCTCCCGTTAACACAATCCCCGTATCCTCACTCAACCCTCAGACTGTATTTGTGCCCTCAGCTACAGATGTCTGGGTGAACGGATTGTGGTTCACCAGCCTGTTTCTCAGCCTGACAACCGCATTGGTAGCCGTTCTCGTGAAACAATGGCTGCATCACTACATTGTCCTCCCTTCTGGAACTCTACGCGAGCGGTGCTTTATTCGACAGTATCGATTTTTGGGGTTCCAGAAGTGGCGGGTTGAGGTCATCGTTGGCGTGCTACCCGTTCTCATGCATCTGGCTCTAGCATTGTTCTTCATTGGGTTGTCGCTCTTCCTTCATCCACTTCGAGCTGCTTTGTCATGGGTTGTTTGGACGGGAACCGTACTGCTGATTGTGGCATATGTGATCATGACTATCCTTCCTATGTGTTTCCCTCAATGCCCATACCATACTCCACTCTGTGATCTTGCATACCCTCCCTACATTTACCTCACATCCTTTGTTCAGAAGTGCTATCATCGACTCCATCAGCTCTTGCAGCAATGCCCATACCGCACCCTACTCTGGGATCTCGCATACCCTCCTTATATTCACGTCGCATCCTTGGTTCAGAAGCACTATCATCGACTCCTTCAGCTCCTACAGTCAATAGCAGGCAGACTCACCAGAACTGACGATTCTGGGAACAATTCTGAAGATGATTCTGAAAGTGATTCTAGACGCAATCACATCATGGCTAAGCTAAACTCCTTGAAGCAGCTCGAGCTTGAGGCAGTGGAGAAGGCGTCGCCTCGATTATCGGTCGAAGCATTGCATTGGCTATTTTCTGCCTCATCAAACTCTGCAGTTCAGAGTATTGTCATGGAATCCATAGGTGGGCTACCTATGGAAGCACAGGTCAAAGCAGAAGATGTTTTCCGTAGCAATCTATCCATTGCTGATGTTCAAAGGAATCTACTGTTGTCGCTGACTGAACGGCATGCTGTTGACTGGATGTTTGACCCTATGTGGAGCATATCATCGGGAATGGAGCGCAAGTTTGAACGTCTTCTTCGCTCTGGCATGTTCAGTTCCGGGGCGAAGAAGGTGAAGGAGCTCTGGCCCATCATCGATGTTCTAGACGAACTGGACCGAAATGAGTTCGGTGCTACTCTCATAACTCAGATTCCGAAGTTGTGTCGGTACTCTGAGTTCTTGGAACGGTCGCACAATCCTAACGTGTTTCTCCACGATATTCTATCCCTCGAGACGCCAGCAAGGTTTCCTCCCATCGTTTGGAAAAACCTCATCCAGTCAGCTACCGACTCCTGGGACCCCGACCTCTTTAACATTGATGACCAATTCCCAATGCTCCTTTGTTCAGCCATGACTGGGAGTAGTATTGTTCACACAGACATCCCAAAGAAGCAGCTCTTTGCTTCACCGCTTGTTGTAGACTTTCAACAAGCGGTTGAGTACTTTCCTGAGATAGCGCTCAAGTATATGATGTGTTGGTTGTTGCGGTTCGATCTGCTTCCTGGCGAGCGCCTCGAGTGTCGGGTGTTGGCAGCTTCTATCCACCTCATGATCCATAGGCTTTCACGATTACCTGCAGGCACAGACATTTCTGAGACCACTGAAATCAGGTTGCTGGATTTGATGTTTGACGTATTGTCATACCATTGGCGTCTTAGTGATCCCAAGTCCGCTTGGAAGATACTTGAATCGGTCACCCTGAATACTCCCGTTTTCAGCCAGGACGTAACCGATTCAAAGTATAATGAGTGCTACAGTTTGGTCCTGGATTGCTACCGCAGAGTCATGCGGTGGTCCAATTTCGCTTCACGCATACATTCTTCTTCATCTGCCCTTCAGCTGCTCGTCACTTTCATGACCACGCAATGGTCCACACTTGGCACCTCTACCAGGACTGAAGACGTGTTTGACTTCCTGACATTATGTCTACGACAGCGCTTCAGGCCTGCATATGACATGTTTCATCAACAACGGTGCCTGAAGTTCCTCGCGGAACAACCGGTGTCTTCATGGTCCGCATCGCTCCTCAGGGCATATGTCATTGGCATCGCCGCTGCAATACACCCATCTTACGGTAATCCCGAGGGGAATCAGACGATCTCGCAAGCGATTGACTGTCTTCACGAGCCCGAAAATCTCTTTTTTGTGTGTTCTACCTTGGCAATTGGCACTCATGAACCAGTGGATGAAGTTGCAGGAATCCCCAATATTATGACCGCTCTTGCTCAAATTCAGCCACTTGATCCTGCATGGAGTAATTGTCGTCAGAGACTTCGGGAGTTGGCTGAGGCTGAAAATTGTTTTGTTGGATCAGAGGGAGAAGAATCGGAAAGCGAAGATGAAAGAGAAATCGAAGAAGAAGAACCAGACAGAGAACGGAGGCATAATATGCGCAAAGCCATCAAGACGCTGGATAAATTCTTCTCAGATATACCTCCTCAGGCCATAGCAAGTTTGGAATTGGTATAGTTGCCTCCTACCTTACTTTCTCTCGATGTTGCTGAAGAGTCTTTAGCCGGGTCCACCGCCGCAACGTCAGTCTCGGTTAGATCGCGTAGTCCGCCTGCTACCTTGGCGTCGACCGCGACGACAGGATGGGGAACACGAATTGACGGAAGTTGTTTAGATGTATTTCACCCACATTCTCACCGGAGTTTTATTACTCTGCTCATAATTTCAGTCTCACGAGTTGGAGATCTGAGTCTGTATTTACACGTCCGCTGTGATATTGGCAACCACTCGATCCGCTACCGACACCAATGCCATATGCTGTCGTTGTATACAATAGATACGAAGATGAAGATTGTTACATGGATCTGCGCGTGCTAAGGAGAAAGGGGTATATCAGAGCTTCAATGCACCCTCAGTCCACCGCTATACAATACGAAAATAATGCAACTTAATGTCCGAACTTTCAGCCGGTTGATGTCGGTGATCGCTTGTAGCATTCCAGAGAATGGTTTACTGTGCGGGATCGTACTACTAGAGCCCTTAACTACAGATGAATCAACATAAACGGCGAGGTTTCGTAGGATAGGCATTGGCATACCAGGAGCTGTCGAGGAAGAACTCTCGTGTTTACGCTTTGGATGATAGTCGATGGAATGGGGTGCGACGGTAGAGACTTTCGTGTTTGTGCTGTATCGGCAAATAATACATCGCCCAAGACTGAAATGAGTAATAGGACATACCTATGATGCACCAGTAAAGATATGCCAACGACACTCGCAGCTCTTTCAATTCCTCCTGGATGCGTTAGGCAGCCGCGATGGTAGTCGTTCTGCTCTCGTAGCAATGTTTTTCTGCTTGGACTAGCTGGTCACAGTGCTGGATTTGCGATGTGATGCGTCAGAGAATATAGTTCGGTAGTAGCAATAAGCCGTCTCGCCTGGAGGGTGCGAGTGAGCATAAAATATCAACATTCAAGAGTTCTACGCACCGCCTCTTTCAGAAGTCTCAGACCTATCAAGCCAGTTGAGCAAAAATCAACACCATGAAAGGGAGTACCGTCAGAAGAAGGTATGTTAGTATCGACGCGGCAACCACATGTTCTTTCGCCATGCTTAATGCCGTATGAGCATATGGTTGGGTTCTACAGGGGCGGGGTGAGTATTCTGGCAGACAGTCGGGTTCGACAGTCTCATATGAGGCATGGCAAGGACACTGTGAAAGGCTGAGAGGTGGTGTCATGGTTGGTGAATCCACCGGCTCTTCGGGTACGCGCCTAGCTGGATCGGACATCCCTGGACCCTCACCACGCTCTGCTGATGAGATCGCCGTTTGGTGAGGTCCGTGTTTGAGGGCGTGGGTTTTGGCCTAGTGCCGCCGGTCCTGTTATAGAATCTGAATGAGATACAAGTTCGTTCAGTTCTCCCAATAAAGAGTCAGGAACAGATACTAACGTATTATTTTTGCAAGCGTGAATTTGATTGCCTTTGAAAGGAAGCGTCTGAGGAAACAAATCGCTCAGAGAGGAATTCTCCGCTGGTGGAAACTCCTGCCGACACCTATTATCAGCGATTCCTGCCTGAGTATGCAGATTCAGGAGTCAGGACGAGGAGGAGAATGATTCCAGGCGGCAATTCAAGAACAAAAAAAATTCCGGGCGAGCACGAAGCTTCTGCTTGCCAGCAATGAAAATGGTTGCCTACTCGGACAACCTCGATAAAAGCTTCACAAAAGGCTGTCAGGCGGCACGAGCCAGGCAGGTAAATTGATACCCAACCGACCTGGAAAGGTGATAGTGCCAGGTGGAAGCGCCTTTCCAGTTTTGAGGGTCTGACTATCGAGGGCGGAGGACATAGCACTAGTAATGAACTGCGAGAGATGAAAGGAACACTCTCTGAAGAGTTTAATCAAGGAGTGTCCAGCGTATTTTGCGGACCATCCTACGATTTCCAATCGACAACGGTACCCCGAAGTGAACGAGACGGACGAACGCAAGACCTCGTTTCATGATAGCAAATAAATGGCATGTCCGTCGCTGTAGTACTCGTAGACGTTGCGACGACGGCGACTAAGGAGCGTTGAGCAGGAACAGAATAGAGTACTGAATCAGATCATGCACCTGCAGATTGCTCAGCCAGTGACACGACCATTATCTCCTGGCGATGCAAAACCTGTTGATCTCTGTACTTGTCCTTAGTGGCTTTCTTATGGCTCTGCTGTTGTGCCGTTGTCGATTAGCGGGCTTATGCTGGAAATGCATGTTTGTGTCTGATGTCGAAAATCCAGGGAGTAATTATGGCGTCTATAAGCTGCGGCATGCGCGAGTCAACTCGAGAGCGAAAAGGAAAACCGGTGACTGGCGTAATCAGCAGCACTCTTTCCCACGGCCCCCTCCTACTCCGCCACCGATGACAACTGTCTGGCCCAATTTCACTTCTCCATTCCTGCTCTCCCCCCGACGTCTGTAAAATTACTGGACACTCTGAAATATCAGGATGATTTCAGACATCAGGAGAATAGGGGCATATGAGACGCCCTGTTAGACGACTGGATGTTAGGTGTGATGGCTATATTGTCCAACTATCTCCACCTCGGCGATTTGTAGTGTTTTCTTTGGGGCTCTGGTTCTGCTCTACTTTGTATAAAAGTACGAGAGGTGATTAGGCTAACACCGGCGATTTGCTGTTCGACGATGAGTTCCAAATTCGGTGAGCAACTATTTCTTGGTTATCCCTTTCCGCTTCAACCTAACTCTCTCCAGGATACCCATGACCATGGATTAGAAACTCGTCGAACTCCAACTTCCCCTCTTCCATCTCCAGCAAAACGTGAAAATAACTGAAGCGATCGTAAAAATTCACCTCCCGATTCCTCCGCACCGTCGAGCAGGCACAAGCAGCCGGGACACGACCTAAATCTTCTACGTATGTGCCAGGGGTCTTAAATACAGTGGAATTCTCAATGCGTCTCACGGACACGTCATTTCGTGGATCAATGCAATGCAAGCTGCCACGAATTTGTTACGAGATGTTAACCAGGGCCTGCATCGCAAGAAACCAATTTCTGCCAGGCTCGAGCAAGCGTTTGAGAGCTGCGAAGCCCAACTACGAAGCGAGGAGGTAGGCTTGGCTTGGAGCGTATACAGAAATAAACGGTTTTCATGCAACAGATCTAGGTACGTTTCTTCTGGTCAAGAGGACTTCGACTGACAAAAATCCTTCTAGTCCACAATTACAGCCCTAAGGAATGACTTCTCTCCGCCGCTAACGTTACAAAGAGCATAAATCCTTCGTCCTTATTTTCGCGCACATCGACTACTAGAACCCCGACTGTTTCTCCACCCTATCCGATGCTCTCCCCCTCGTCGAGGACATTTCCCTCGGCTCCATCAATCACTCCGCATTCTTATCTCTCGCCATCGACCTTAAACCGTCGCATGAATATTTGATCGCCCTGCTTGCACGGACGATAAACATCTTCCGGTCGTGGGACGATTCAAGGACGGACAATCGTTGCGCGTGAAGGGATGTGGTGGTGCCCTGAAGATGGGGGGGATAGTTATCGAGGGGGAGGTCAAGTAAGCACAAGATTCTGGAGCGGATCGACGTGCTGGGTGTTTTCAGGTAGTTCCCTTATGCTTTCCCTTCGGCTTGTGATTTAAAGATCTTTTGCAGAGGGGAACTGAAATCCGGGAAGCCTCCGATAACGAACAGTGGACGTGTTTCAAGGGCGGGGAACCAGATAATTGTTCGGATGTGATATCGGCCAGGACGACGAGGAATGATAACGAGATGTCACCTCCAAGTTTAATGCATTGTCGATCCAGTCGAAGGTGAATTTCCCTTTTGTTTCACGTTCAATAATCTAGGCTCATTCTTGATGATTCAGGCTAGTGTCGCTATTCATAAATGCCCAGTCGACATCGTCGTGTCGGTATAAAGGCGATGACGAGCTGATAGATTTGAAAGAAGCATCGACATCACCAGGTTGGTCATTCCGCTTCACCCTCTATAATCTATGCTCAGCGTTCTCTGACAGTTCAAAACTAGCAACGCTATGCGAAGCTTTGCTAGATCTGCATGCGACCTCCCATCCATCGCCTCTAGCCCAGTTCCGCGTCTCCTTGATTCTTCTCATGGAGTAGGGTTTACGGGAGTGAAGACAAATCATGTGTTGATACGCATCTCTAGATTTCCGCCCGCGAATCTTATACCGGCGCTCATTGACGCGTACTTCCCTTCCTCCACCGGCCGACGTTTGATAAATCCTTGCTTGAAGGAGGGATTATTGAAGAGCGCGACTTATTATAGGTATTGGATAATTGTAATTACTGCAGTGAACGAACCTTGTATTACTACATTATCTGTACTAATCGATCAGGACAAATAGGCCTTTTTTTCTCGCTAGAATGAGCGTAATCGCACACGAGTCGACCTTCTCCAGTTGTATTTTACAAGGTCACCAGTTTCCGTCGCATTACGATAAATTGTCCTCATGTTCATTTTTGCAGATATCTATCTTTACATGTACCGGCTTGGATACACCAAACACACGCTGAGGAAACCTCCCCGCCGCTGTCCAGAGTACCCGATTTATCCTTGGGGAACACGGATCGTCAAACTTGTACCAAATTTCATCAGCTACAATGGTATCAAGAGCGTTGATATTTTTGTCGGCGACCGAGGCTGCACACAAACATATAAACAAATGTTCAGTCCGTGAAATGGAGCCAACGTACCTCCGGAGTAGCATGGATATATAACGCACACTGCCTCTTCCTTGATGCGTATATCAACGTTTCGTCGGAAAGCCTGCAGTAAAGCCTTCGTCTTTGACATCGATAGCGAGAATACTTTGCTGGCGGCGGTCGTGGTGAAGGGAACGCTTAGACCCAGCGTCTGCACTATACGTGTGTCACATTCAGGGTAAAGTAAGAGAAGATAACAGAGACGCACCCGAAGCAATAGCGGTCTTTCCTGTCGATTGGTGTCCAGCAAATAATATCGCTCGTCCTGCTATCCTCCCTTCCTGTACCATCTTGAGAATCATACCAGCACCCTTCTTGGCCTTGGCTTGTCTGACTATTCCTTGTGAATTAGCCATTGGCTCGAGCCGGTCGTCGAGCACCAGCCTGCGAATCCTGGTAAGAAATTTCCGAAACGACGAAGCACGTCGAGCATCCCAATCTATGCGCTCTGGTTCATCTTGGTAATATCCCAAAGTCCGCACATCCCTGCCGTGATCTGGCCAGCCTGTACATAGGTGAGCGGTTCATATCAAGGGTGTGAATGGGTGCATACTATGAAGGAGAAGTACAAGTGCTGTCGCGTCATAGAAGTAGGTGCCGAGGCTTAAGGATGGAGGAAGTCGAGCGAATAAATGCAGAAGCCTAGCCAATTACAGGACCTGTCGTATTAACTCATCCGTAACAGGCCGGGTGAGCAACTTTCGAGGTACTCTAGACAGTGCTGGTGTGAATTTACGATACAGAGATGGAGAAATAAATGAACGTACATCTTCACTGCTCTTGTCCAGTATTCTCTTCCCCAGCCATCGCTCCCGTCTATTGATTCATGCTTCGCACCGCTGGTCGCTCTCCGTCCATCTCATGCTAAGGCAGAACTCGAAGACGTCGTGCTTACGTGTGGACCATGAGGATTCGCCGTGTCGCTACCAAGTTTTCATCTGGGAACGAATGCTTCAGCTCGGCTTGTGGTATCGATACAACGCCGTACCATGACAGTTCATGGAGACTCCATCAATCTGAGATAGGGAGGAATATCATCTAGAGTTGGATGTACGAGACGAAGATGAGCTTGGCTGACAGAGGAGGAGGAGGAGGAGGGTTTTAATCGCGAAGTCAGCATCAGCGGAGGGTCTCAGGAAGGAAAATTGGCACAGCCACGTAAATAGGTGACATTATCTCTTTGCTCTGGACTTTTCGGAGCTTCCTCTTCGTCAAGCACACTGCGCCATCTTGGAGAGTCGATCGATAACAATGGAGCGAACTACTATTCCGTGATGGTTCCATTGCGGACACCACTACGCTCAAGGATCTTGTCTCACAACAGTGCTATTCGCCAAGTTTAAGCCCAAATAGAGGCGGAAAAGGACAGCGAGTTTCGATTACACGATTGGCTGACAATAGGAAGATGTTGGAGGTGATAGGGCCGGTGAAAGTGAGCGTATTTTCAGTCTGTGAGCATTTTTACTCATCCTGTCGCAGTCTCGTACCTATACAACGAGGACAAGAATCTGTACAGGCGAGCCAAGGAGAATCAAACCAATGCTGCGCCAATTGACTGCAGTTACCGTAGGACGGTTTTTACACCAAATCCTTCCAAGCGACCTGGACTCCGAGCTCGTTACCGTCGCTTCAATCAGCTTCTCCTATTAGAACGTTGAATGTAGCGAGCTCTTCAAAGACCACGATTCCATCGCCACCCGGGTAAGTGTTATGAACCCATGTATGGTTTCAGCAACACTTACTGGTCTCTTAGGCTAACAGCTCCAATATTGGCTCAAATGCATCAGACACGGAATCGGTATTCTAGGCAAAGGGGCCCTCGCTTGCGCTCAATACCCGCCCTTCAGAGCAACGCACAACGACGCGATTGGAATTTTCATATACAAGGGACAGTACGGTACCAGTTCCATTGTCACCAACGAACCCGAAGTTCGCCATGGAGGCCAGCCCTCCCTCTGTACCTGTCGCCTGAACATCCATTCTCGTCCTTCCCCTTCCTCAGCAATTCGTTGTCTGTACCTCGTGTCTTGATAGGCATCTCAATCGACGAACCGCCAAAATATCGTGCCAAATTTGTATGAAGACAACACTACGCATCCAAGCAAGCGAGATGCAGGGATGACATCGGGTCTGGGTGGTAAGATGATTCAAACGATCTGGGGCTGCTGCACTCGAATGCGCAACCATGGCACGAGACGTATTCGGATATGGAACACTTCCGTTTTTCGTATCGAAGGTGGGCTTATCGATGGTTACCTTACTTCTCTGTGGTTAACACACTTTTGCATAGATCATCCTCCCACCAACGTTTGGCCCTCCCGTCCTCTTATACCTTCTCCGGACTATTTCTCCCACCACGTCTTCCTTTCCTACAACGACGCCTGCCTCCAGCCTCGGGTTCAATCAATGAGACTAATATCCGACGATGTATCGCATTCTTCTGCACTTGTTGGCCTGTTGTAGTGGAGAAATAGAGGGAAGGCATAGAATGACGAGTTTTTGGTATCGACTTTCCAGGCGAGTTGTGCTTTTCTTCGTAAGACCTGCAGCTGATGTGACCCCGTCCTTAAGTTCATCTCCCGTGTGCCGTTTCCTTTCTATGGATATTTCCAGGACGCCTCTCTTCGCCAATGCCATGGTCCGCCTCCTGCCGTGGGCCTCGAAATGGCAGGTTAAGATTCAATGGAATGGTGACGTTGATATACCATGAAGTTGCAGACCGGGTTGTGATAGGAGCAGATTGATCGTTGTACTCCTTGATCACGCTGCACCTAATCTACTCCCATGCACCACACTGATGCAAAACCGCTGTGACTCCTCTACCTATGACAGCACTCTATCCTCGCTCGTGTCACGTCTATTGACTGAGGCTAAAGTGAAATGCATGCATCGAACCAATTATTGAGATGCGTGTGGGGAGCAAAGGATCTGCGGATCCGAAGAGACGTCGACGGGCATGAGCTGCTGGGGAGGAGTGACGTGGAGGGAGATTTCGATTTTGCGGATGGCGACGTGGATGGTCTCGATTCATCAATCACTTGGTTGGTATGTCATAGTATATTGTCTTGACTGAGGCTAACAGTGATATACAGGCAGCGGTCCGAGAGACGACGCGTGCGGGAGCAAAGGATCTGCGGGAAGTGGGCACGCGAGGAGAGATCGACGGCCATGAGCCGTTATTAGCGTGCTTGGGGAGGAGTGACGCGGAGGGGACCGCAACCGAATCTTACATTTCCATCGCCGTGGGTCTTGAGGCCTCTGAGGATGAGAAAGACACAAGAAAGACGAGTACACGCGTATGCCAAAGCGGCGAACACTTATCCGTACCACGTCTTTTACTTTTATTACGCACGCGGACCACGATGAGATTACCTGTAACTGGCTTGCGGAAAATCTAGCGGCTGTTTTTGCGCGACATGTGACGTGACCGACCATGGTCGTGTTACAGTCACTTTGCAGAGTCGGATTCTGCAAACATCCACCACGCGCCGTCGATTCTGCAAGCTACAACTACGCACCATTCCTCCAAATTCTGCGCTGCCCACACGTAACACCACGCGCAAGCCATCGTGGAGGAGGGACTGACCAGATTAGAAGCTGTAGATGTCGGCAATTCGTGCTTTAGCAGAGATAGCCATTTCATGACGAGAGGAAGACTTGACTGCGACGGTAGCATAGCAAGGAACTTGAGCTCGTCATTGGTGTCAGTGTGATGGCCATGGTGGTGGTATCAGGTCAAGGTTTTTTTGTGATCATTAGCTCCCACGTTGCTCACGTTTCTTCGACTCTTACCATCATCACCCTCGACGGCGGCACCACTTTCTCTAACGCGCACACCGGCGAGGTCTGGCACCCGTATGACCGACTCACTGAGCCTTCTGCTCAGGACACACGAAATCGTCTCATAATACTTCGTCTTGGGTTTAGCGATGAAGCACGGGACCTTTGGCTCGATGCGAAAGACCATCTGACGAAAAGGTACGTTTTATCCTGGTCATCCACCACGATAGTCACAACATTCATTTCTGATAGGATCCCCTTCGTTATCAAAACGTCCACTGCTGAAGCGCTGAAGCTGAAGCTCCCAGTCACAAGTCTGTGGACGCGAGCTGACGGCCACCGACACGCAGAGATATATCTCAGTCTTCAGAGTGTTTATGATCACCCTTAACTTATGGGCCATTCCATCGCCTTTGATTCGATGTCTATCGATGTTTAACATTTAGACCCTTGCTGACCGTTGTCTGTGTGTGTCTGTAGGTATCCATGTATACATATAATGTCGTATTTATGATATACACGCCCAAGTCCACGTCCTTATCCCGATTCTCCCCGGCAATATTCCACTGCCACATCACTGTAAGGTCGGCATCCGAGTCGTACAGCGACATGGCGTCCGTCCCGTGCACCAGTAGGACATAAGCACGGCGGTAACCTGATGACAGATAATCAGTGCTGGGGACGACAAATTGTGCGAACCATAGCAGGTTTATGCAGCTGGCCGTGTGCAGAAGGCCGGAATCCATCAATGGTGTAGGCAGTGCTACTGAAAGCGACGAGTACAAGTGCGGGCACATTCAGGAGCAATCGTTGCTATACTAGAAAAAGGGGTGAGAGAATGCACAAGAAACAATAAAAAGAGCACGCACCTGAGACGTGTCGCATCCAAGTCATATTGATTACTCCTCCGCCGCTTCGTATACCTGTATATCATACGTAGCAGACTTCGGCGCATGAAGAACAACAGAACGGAAGCACCCAAACACCAGTCAAACACCGGCGTCGAGGCCAACCATTTCCAAGAAAAGGTGAGCACGCCGCAGTGGATATCAGGCTCATGGGCATGCCAAACGCTAGCACCAAATCAGCACCGACATCGAGACCAACAATTTGCAAGAAACGGGTAACATGCAGCAGCGTAGGTCAGGCGCAAGCAAATCTTGACACGCGAGCACTGAGCACTGAGTCTTCACCGGCATCGAAGCTGACCATTTGGAAGAGACGGCGGGCACGCAGCAGCGGAGATTGGGCCCACGAAGACCTGGAAACACAAACACTGAGTCAAGGCGAATGGGACCGTGGTGATAGGTGGTGATGAGAGAACAAATTCATGGTAAAGTATTCTTCAGAACGGCGGATCGGTAGGAGCGTATTCATGAGGCATGGTTATATCGAGCTTCACGGATGCTAGTTGCGAGCGCAGTGAGTAGAATTAGTGGTCGTGGTGGAGTGGAGGAAGAGGACTGGTGGTGGTACCGGTGCAAGATTTGGCTCTTCGGGTGCGTCCGCGGAAACAAATCACTCAGAGGAATTCACCACCCGGCTTTTTTAAATTCAGGTGCCCAGCGAGTCTACTAGATGCGAACTCCTGCTGACAACTATTATCAGCAATTCCAGCATGCAGATTCAGGACCACGACAAGAAGAACAATGCCAGGAACAAAGATTTCCGGCGAGGTCTGCTTGCCAGCAATGAAAATTGCCTGCGAGGACATCCTCGGCAAGAGCATAAGGCTCTCAGGCGGCACTAGTCAGACTGGTAGATTGGTCCCTGACCCACCTAGAAAGGTAATACTTAATTACGTTTCTGCGATGGGCCAAAAGCAGTATGACAACAGCTTTGTTCTGCGACTTGCATCACACCCATTCTCTTGCATACAGTTCACGATGTCTACTGCTCAGGAACTCAATGAAGCGTCATCCAGCGAGTCGAAGGGAGTCGATCCCTCGGAGCACCCGAATATCTGGGACGGTGGAGGAAATGCAGATGAAGCCGACAAGGACAAGGACAAGGAAGATGCGGAGCCAATCAACGAGGAGAATGCAGTCAAGCCTCCGAATGCCGCAGCATCCTCCAATGAAGTGTCATCCAGCAAATTGAAAGGAAAGGCGGTCGATCCCTCCGAGCACTCGAACAGCTCTGACGGTGGAGGAAATGTAGATGAAGACGACAGGGACGAGGACGAGGAAGACGCGGAGCTAGTCGATGAGGAGATGATGCACAATGCGGTCAAGCCTGTGAATCCCGCGACGTCCTCCAAGGCGAAGAAGGTTTTCGGGATGCACAAAGCGCAGCCTACACCGAGGAAAGGTACCATATCATCTTTACATTCACAGCTGATATCTGATGGAATCTGTTAGGCAATGACCCATCCAACTACGAAGACAGATTCCCAGAAGATCCTATCTACGAAGAGACGGCGCCAAATGCCAGAGTTTGGAGGACGCACCGGGCAGAGAGTGAAATCCACGATGCGAACATGGTTGAAGAAATCCGGGATAATGTCGACGTTCTCCTGGTTTTTGTGAGTGAAACACCTATCGTCTCTGCTGCTGCTAATAGTATCACCATAGGCCGGTCTTTTCTCCGCGGTCGTTACGACTTTTGTTGTCCAGACATCCCAGAGCCTGCAAGCCGATTATGTTCAAGTCTCGGCATCTCTCCTTTTCGAATTGGTGCTCGTTCAACGTGCGATCGCCAATGGCTCTCCCGTTAACACAATCCCCGTATCCTCACTCAACCCTCAGACTGTATTTGTGCCCTCAGCTACAGATGTCTGGGTGAACGGATTGTGGTTCACCAGCTTGTTTCTCAGCCTGACAACCGCATTGGTAGCCGTTCTCGTGAAACAATGGCTGCATCACTACATTGTCCTCCCTTCTGGAACTCTACGCGAGCGGTGCTTTATTCGACAGTATCGATTTTTGGGGTTCCAGAAGTGGCGGGTTGAGGTCATCGTTGGCGTGCTACCCGTTCTCATGCATCTGGCTCTAGCATTGTTCTTCATTGGGTTGTCGCTCTTCCTTCATCCACTTCGAGCTGCTTTGTCATGGGTTGTTTGGACGGGAACCGTACTGCTGATTGTGGCATATGTGATCATGACTATCCTTCCTATGTGTTTCCCTCAATGCCCATACCATACTCCACTCTGTGATCTCGCATACCCTCCCTACATTTACCTCACATCCTTTGTTCAGAAGTGCTATCATCGACTCCATCAGCTCTTGCAGCAATGCCCATACCGCACCCTACTCTGGGATCTCGCATACCCTCCTTATATTCACATCGCATCCTTGGTTCAGAAGCACTATCATCGACTCCTTCAGCTCCTACAGTCAATAGCAGGCAGACTCACCAGAACTGATGATTCTGGGAACAATTCTGAAGATGATTCTGAAAGTGATTCTAGACGCAATCACATCATGGCTAAGCTAAACTCCTTGAAGCAGCTCGAGCTTGAGGCAGTGGAGAAGGCGTCGCCTCGATTATCGGTCGAAGCATTGCATTGGCTATTTTCTGCCTCATCAAACTCTGCAGTTCAGAGTATTGTCATGGAATCCATAGGTGGGCTACCTATGGAAGCACAGGTCAAAGTGGAAGATGTTTTCCGTAGCAATCTATCCATTGCTGATGTTCAAAGGAATCTACTGTTGTCGCTGACTGAACGGCATGCTGTTGACTGGATGTTTGACCCTATGTGGAGCATATCATCGGGAATGGAGCGCAAGTTTGAATGTCTTCTTCGCTCTGGCATGTTCAGTTCTGGGGCGAAGAAGGTGAAGGAGCTCTGGCCCATCATCGATGTTCTAGACGAACTGGACCGAAATGAGTTCGGTGCTACTCTCATAACTCAGATTCCGAAGTTGTGTCGGTACTCTGAGTTCTTGGAACGGTCGCACAATCCTAACGTGTTTCTCCACGATATTCTATCCCTCGAGACGCCAGCAAGGTTTCCTCCCATCGTTTGGAAAAACCTCATCCAGTCAGCTACCGACTCCTGGGACCCCGACCTCTTTAACATTGATGACCAATTCCCAATGCTCCTTTGTTCAGCCATGACTGGGAGTAGTATTGTTCACACAGACATCCCAAAGAAGCAGCTATTTGCTTCACCGCTTGTTGTAGACTTTCAACAAGCGGTTGAGTACTTTCCTGAGATAGCGCTCAAGTATATGATGTGTTGGTTGTTGCGGTTCGATCTGCTTCCTGGCGAGCGCCTCGAGTGTCGGGTGTTGGCAGCTTCTATCCACCTCATGATCCATAGGCTTTCACGATTACCTGCAGGCACAGACATTTCTGAGACCACTGAAATCAGGTTGCTGGATTTGATGTTTGACGTATTGTCATACCATTGGCGTCTTAGTGATCCCAAGTCCGCTTGGAAGATACTTGAATCGGTCACCCTGAATACTCCCGTTTTCAGCCAGGACGTAACCGATTCAAAGTATAATGAGTGCTACAGTTTGGTCCTGGATTGCTACCGCAGAGTCATGCGGTGGTCCAATTTCGCTTCACGCATACATTCTTCTTCATCTGCCCTTCAGCTGCTCGTCACTTTCATGACCACGCAATGGTCCACACTTGGCACCTCTACCAGGACTGAAGACGTGTTTGACTTCCTGACATTATGTCTACGACAGCGCTTCAGGCCTGCATATGACATGTTTCATCAACAACGGTGCCTGAAGTTCCTCGCGGAACAACCGGTGTCTTCATGGTCCGCATCGCTCCTCAGGGCATATGTCATTGGCATCGCCGCTGCAATACACCCATCTTACGGTAATCCCGAGGGGAATCAGACGATCTCGCAAGCGATTGACTGTCTTCACGAGCCCGAAAATCTCTTTTTTGTGTGTTCTACCTTGGCAATTGGCACTCATGAACCAGTGGATGAAGTTGCAGGAATCCCCAATATTATGACCGCTCTTGCTCAAATTCAGCCACTTGATCCTGCATGGAGTAATTGTCGTCAGAGACTTCGGGAGTTGGCTGAGGCTGAAAATTGTTTTGTTGGATCAGAGGGAGAAGAATCGGAAAGCGAAGATGAAAGAGAAATCGAAGAAGAAGAACCAGACAGAGAACGGAGGCATAATATGCGCAAAGCCATCAAGACGCTGGATAAATTCTTCTCAGATATACCTCCTCAGGCCATAGCAAGTTTGGAATTGGTATAGTTGCCTCCTACCTTACTTTCTCTCGATGTTACTGAAGAGTCTTTAGCCGGGTCCACCGCCGCAACGTCAGTCTCGGTTAGATCGCGTAGTCCGCCTGCTACCTTGGCGTCGACCGCGACGACAGGATGGGGAACACGAATTGACGGAAGTTGTTTAGATGTATTTCACCCACATTCTCACCGGAGTTTTATTACTCTGCTCATAATTTCAGTCTCACGAGTTGGAGATCTGAGTCTGTATTTACACGTCCGCTGTGATATTGGCAACCACTTGATCCGCTACCGACACCAATGCCATATGCTGTCGTTGTATACAATAGATACGAAGATGAAGATTGTTACATGGATCTGCGCGTGCTAAGGAGAAAGGGGTATATCAGAGCTTCAATGCACCCTCAGTCCACCGCTATACAATACGAAAATAATGCGACTCAATGTCCGAACTTTCAGCAGGTTGATGTCGGTGATCGCTTGTAGCATTCCAGAGAACGGTTTCCTGTGTGGGATCATACTGCTAGAGTCGTTAACTACAGATGAATCAGCATAAACGGCGGTCTCATAGGATAGGCATCGGCATACCAGGAGCCGTTGAGGAAGAACTGTCGCGTTTACACTTTGGGATGATAGTCGATCATGATCGTGCTGTATCGGCAAAATAATGCATCGCCCAAGACTGAAAATGAATAATAGAACGTACCTGTGATGCACTAGCAAAGAGATGCCAACGACACTCGCAACTCTTTCAATTCCTCCTAGATGCGTTGTGCAGCAGCAATGGTAGTCGTTTCACTCTCGTAGCAATGGTTTCTGCTTGGAGTAGCTGGTCATAGTACTCGGTAGACGGATTCGGAATGTGGTGCGTCAGAGAATATAGTTCGGTAGTAGCAATAAGTCGTCTCGCCTGGAGGGTGCTAGTGAGCATAAAATATCAAGATTCAAGAGTCCTACGTACCGCCTCTTTCGGAAGTCTCAGACCTATCAAGCCAGTTGAACAAAAATCAAAACCATGAAAGGCAATACCGTAAGATAGATAGATATGTATCGACGTGAAGCGTGGACACCCGCAGCCACACGTTCTTTCGCCATGCTTGTTTAGTACCATATGAGTATGTCGTTAGTTCTACAGGGGCGGGGTGAGTATCCTGCCAGGATCGACAGTCTCATGTGAGGCGTGGCACGGACACGAAAGGCTGAGTCATGTCGACCGGGTGGTGGGTGTCGTAGCGGGTGACTCTTCGGGTATGTGCCTAGCTGGGTCGGACATCCCTGGATTCTCACCACGCTCTGCCGATGAGATCATGGTTTGGTGAGGAGGTACGGTTTCGAGGGTGTGGGTTTAGGCCTGGCGTTGCTGGTCCTGTTGTCAACTCTGGATGAAATGCAAGTAAGTTCATTTCCCCTAATATAGAGTCGAGAACGCATACTAACGTATTATTTTTGCAAGTGTGATTTGATTTAGCGTTTGAAGAAAAAGCGTTTGCGGAAACAAATTGCTCAGAACCGCTCGACTTTTTCAAATTCAGGTGCCCGGCGAGGCTACTAGTTGGGAACTTCCACCGGCACCTATTATCAGCGATTCCTGCGCGAGCATGCAGATTCAAGAGTCAGGACCACGACGAGAAAACTGATTCCAGGCGGCAATTCAAGAACAAATAGAATTCCGGGCGAGCTCAAAGCTTCTGCTTTCCAGCAATGAAAACAGTTGCCTACTCGGACAACCTCGACAAGAGCTTCACAAAAAACTGTCAGGCAGCACTAGCCAGGCAGGTAAATTGGTACCTGACCAACCTGGAAAGGTGATAGTACCGGGTGGAGGCACCTTTCCAGTTTTGAGGGTCTGACTATCGAGGGCGGTGCCATCGGCATGAGTCGTAGTGAACTGCGAGAGATAATAAACGTAATATATTCAATTAGTAGAACACTCTCTGAACAGTCAAGGAGTGTCCAGATCAGTGCTAGCGTATTTTGTGGGCCATCCGACGATTTCCGATCGAGGACGGTACTCCGAAGTGAACGAGACAAACGAACGCAAGACCTCGTTTCATGATAGCAAATAAACGGCACATCCGACGCTGTTGTACTCATAGACGTTGCGACGACGGCGACTAAAGAGCGTTGAGCAGGAACAAAATAGTACAGAATCAGATAACACACCTGCAAATTGCTCAGCCAACACGACCATTATCTCCCGATGTAAAACTTGTTGATCTCTGCACTTGTCCTTAGCGGTTTTCTTATAGCTCTACTGCTGTGCCGTGTCGATTAGCAGGCTCAGTACGGCTCAGTCCAGAAATGCATCTTCGTGTTTGATGTCGAGAAGCTAGGGAGTATACGGCGTGCGCGAGAGAAACCAGTGAATGATGTAATGGTAGGCCAAAACACTTTCCCACGCCTCCTTTACTCTGTCGCAACAACTGTCTGGCCCACTTTCACGTCTCCATTCCTGCTCTCCCTCGACATCTGTACCAACAAAATTGCCGGACACTCTGAAACATCTGGTTGATTCCAGATGACAAGAGAATCAGGGACAAGACACCCTTGTTGGACGACTGGGTGTTAGAACTTAGATGTGATAGCTATTTTCGCATCCTTTCCAATTATCGTCGTCGGTGATTTGTGGTGTTTTCGTTTGGGCTCTGGTTCCGCTCCACTTTGTGTAAAAGCATGAGGAGTGATTCGGTTACTTAACATCTCGATTTATTGTTCGACGACGAGTCCCAAGATTGGTGAGCAGTCATTCCTGGTTATCCCTTTCCACTTCAATCTAACTCTCTCAAGTGTATCCATGGCCATGTAGTAGCCTGTTGAACCCTCAATTTTCCCTTCCCCATCTCGGAAATAGCGGAACCGATCCTAAAATTACACCCTCCCGATTCCTCCGCACCTTCGAGCAGGCACAAGCAGCCTGCACGCGACCTGAATCTTCTACATACCCACCAAGGTTCTTAAAGACAGTATATTCCTCGACACGTTTCACGGACACGTCATTTCGTGGATCAATGCATGCAGGCTGTTACGAATATGTTACGAGACATTAGCTAGGGCCTGCATCGCAAGAAACCAATTGCTATCAGGCTCCAGCAAGCGTTTGAGAGCTGCGAAGCCCAACTACAAAGCGAGGATGTAAGCATGACTTGGAGTGTATACGGAAACCTAAACAGTTTTCATCCAACGAATCTAGGTACGTTTCTTCTGGACAGGAAGACTTCGGCTAACGAAAATTGTTCTAGTTCACAGATACAGCCAACCGATAGAAGACTTCTCTCCGCCGCCAACGTCAACAAAGTTTCGTCCTTATCTTCTCACCCATCAACTACAAACCCCGACTGTTTCTCTACCCCCCATCCGATGCTCTCCTCGTCGAAGATATTTTCCATGACTCATTGGTTACTCCACATTCTTATTTCCTGCCATCGACCTTACACCGTCGAATAAATATTCGATAGCCCTGCTTTCGCAAACGACGAACATCTTCTGGTCGTGGGATGATTCAAGGAAAGACAATCGTTGCACGTGAAGGGATATGGTGGTTGGTGCCCTAAACAGCATGAAGATGGGAAGGATAGATATTGAGGGAGAGGTCAAATAAGCAAGAGGTTCTCAAACCGACAAAAGCTGGAGCAAGAAGGGATGATTCGGCGGCCATCAAAAACAGAGTAGGATACTCTGGACTGTAGGGGGGATTGCGCCCGTCTACAGGGCTTTTGGAGCCGACGGAGTAGATTAGACAGTTTAGTGCCGCGCCGTGGGGCCCGCCCCAATGCACAATAATATTGAATCAAAAAAAAAAACAAGAGGTTCTTTAGCGGATCGACGTGCTGGATGTTTTTCGGTACATAGTTCCTCTTTTGCTTTCCCTTTGACTTATGATTTACGGATCGTTGCAGAGGTGAACTGTAATTCGGGAAGCCGCCGAGGATGTACAATGGGTGTGTTTCGAGGGTGGGGAACCAGATAATCGTTCGGATGCGATATCGGCTGGGACGACGAGGAATGATAACGAGATGTCAACTCCAAGTTTAATGCATTGCCGATCCAGTCCAAAGTGAATTTCTCTTTTGTTTCACGTTCAATAATCCAGGCTCATTCTTGACGATTCAGGCTAGTGGCGCTATTCAAGAATACCCAATTGACATCGTCGTGTCAGTATAAAGGCGATGACGGCGAGCTGATAGATTCGAAAGAAGCATCGACATCACCAGGTTGGCCATTCCACTTCATCCTTTATAATCTATGCTCAGCGTTCTCTGACAGTTCAAAACCAGCAACGCTACGCGAAGCTTGCTAGGTGTGCGACCTCCCACCCATCGCTGGTGCCATCGTATGGGCGTGCCAAACTGAACGACGACGTCTCACCTGTAGGGAAAGAAAATCGAGTGGTTGGTTTGGCGTAATGGATAATGAACAAAGGTGCGTTTCCTTCTCTTTGATGGGCGGCTCGTCTTAATAAAGGTATTAGAGATGAACGTCCGATGCAGCTATTTCATCGATCAGTATAACACGGGGGTGATATATTACTCCCAGTGTTGAATGTGACACCCGACATACACAGTCCGTTCGTTGACGTGGGGTATGAACATGTTCAATGTCATCCTGATTGGCTTCTTTCCTAACTATTCATGACGGGCAGGCTATCCGTAACTCTTTCGCTTCACTGGTGTTGCGTGGGCTTCAGTGCGATGTCCCAAACCCTTGAACGGAATAAATTTGAGCGCAACAATCATTTCAGTTTATTCAGCTTCGGACGGTTATTGTTATAACCTCCGGCGCCAGATAGCTTGTTATGCCATCCCTCAGAACTGCAATGGAAACGAAGGTGAAGTTAGCAATGCCAAGTCTATTACGAGGTTATAGTCGCCTTCCTTGAAGGAGATGTGCCCTCTGGTTCCAATTCCAACCTACAACGATGGGCGGATTTGTATTGGAATGTATTCCGCTCTCTGGCTTCGGAAATGTGGACAAGAGGAGCACGGTGAGAGTCCGGGCATTGTAGTGCGAGGAAAGATTAACCGTTCATCCGCTAGAACGCATATCCAGCAAAGCGATGTCGTCGGCTAAGAAAGGGTCTTTCGACCAGCAGCAAGCAGCAGCAGATCTTACGTCACAGACCACTCGTGTCGCCAATAGCTAACCGTTCCTTCAGACTTGGATTTAAGGTATGGGCGCCATCCGTATCCGCCGTACTTTCAATTCGACTGAAATTGGTTTAGCATCTAGGTATATGATGTCGGTTATTTCTGAGGCTCAAACCCGACCTCGAAGATGTGGAGCTCGACGCCCTCCTCATCCCCGTTGCGGATGATTACATAAATAGAAGTCCTCAGAGTGATGTACGGTGGTGAACTTTGCGTATGGTATGGTATGAGTTTCTCCTCCGACTCTTCCTGCGTTGATGTCCAAGACCCTAGGGATAGGGCTATTCACTTGTGCGAGCGTTTGGAGGCGCGTCAGACCCGCAACGGCAAGCTTCAGCTCCTTATTGAGGACAACCTAAACAGGGACTATGCTCACGAACGGAATAGTAGGCCACTTCTCATTCAAGCGGCGGCATATAGTAATACTTACCTTCGGAACAGGGAAATTACGACTGTATGGGCTTTGAACATTGAAATCTGATTACTTAGGCACTTTTCCCAGGAAACGCGAGATTTTACCTCGTATTTTCTATTATATTACTTTTTGTACTGTAGTAGTATTATTCTTTGTAATACAATTCTTACTTTGTGGCTCTATGTCGTCGCTTACTTGAACGGAGAACGTGCATGTTGTTATGAAGAAGACTTGACTATAAGGGCGGAGAGGGCACGCTCGTGTCACGTTAGCCTTAGACTACAAATCCCTTAATCTATGCTAGGCTTCCGAGACCATTTCGAGCCTTGAAAATGTCCTCTTTCCTTGTGTTCCGCATCTCCAACTGGTGGCCTAAACCTAGCTTAGGCCAGCGTAGTGTAGCATAGCCTTAAAACCTACCGATGAACATTGTACTTCAGAGCGAACGTTAAGATCAAGCTTGAGCTTGAGACCAGATTAGCATAGCGTAGCATAAATCCAGTCTAGCATAACACAAGACCCAGACTTTGTAGAACTAGCATAGCGTAGAACTACTGTACCCATAGGACTAGCTAAGATTAGCGTAACACAGAAATATCCTATTTATCTGCTGTAAAGCAGGTGAGACAATGCTCAGATCCCAGAGACTGAACACATACCTTCCCGCGTTTGCTACGGCGAGGTCCTTCCGTCCTATCATTGATGCCATCATCGTCACCACTGGTGCCGTCAGTCTTAGCCGATACGTTCGCAGCCATCGTGGCTTTCCTTTTCCCCTGCGCAGCTTCCTTCTTCAGGGCATTAGGTTCCTCCTCATCGGCAGACCCTCGCGTCAGCTTCTCCTCCGTGGCATTTGTAGCCTTCGCAGCTTCTTTAGCTTGCTTCAAGGCGGAGGTGTCATCGTCCTCTTCTCTCGCTTGCTGCGCGGCAGCGTCCTCCTTCTCTTTCATAGCCTTTGCAGGTTCTTCAGCTCGCTTCACGTACTTAGCATTGCAAATGCGGTTCCCGTGTCACGTCTATTGACTGAGGCTAAAGTGAAATACATGCACCGAACCAATTGTTGGAACGCGCGCGGGGAGCGAAGGATCAGCGGAAAGGTGGGCTTGCGAAGAGACATCGACGGGGGGAGGAGTGGCGTGGAGGGAGATCTTGATGGCACCACCTTTTCTTTTGCCTTTTGCAACCAATATCATGATGCTATTGGTGTCCCAAAAGGGGCCGTGTCGGAACGAGGATCTGCAATAATCGACTCCCAATTTTTTACGTCTACTTGAGTCGGTCGGCAGCCTCGTATAATGGCTACAATGTCCTATTCGTATTGACATTCCCCTGGGTCTCCTGAGCGATGTGTTAGATCGAGACATGAACGGCGCTACAAAAAGATACGCACCATATATTTCTTAAAAACAGAAAGGAAGCGTATCTCCATCCGAGGTTGTGAAGACGGGTACGTGCACATCTCGCACATAGGAAGCAAAGTACGCGAATAACGATGTTGATGCATGACCACGGGTGCAACACAAGCCCCAAACTCGTTAATCGAAATTGAGCATTCAAAAGGTAGGGGAAGGGAAGAGATCTTTATACGCAGTTTAGATATAGGGCCTGGCACCAAACCGACAAGATACATACCATAGGTTCTAAATGTCCAAGAATACATCGATTGTTGCGATTGACGCACGCCTTGCAGGAAAGAAAAAGACGAGAGTATTGGACTCGACGCGTAACCTTGAGATCCACTCTTCTTCTGAACGTGAACGACGATTCTCAAGTCAGCACCGTGCCACACAAGCACACCGGCAGGTAGCCCAATAAACTTTGTTATTTGAGATCGTCAGGCTGGTGCTGACGCCCGTGGTATCTCTCGACGGGCGACAAAGAACGACCAGAGAGTGTGATTCGGTAGAGGTACCACAAGGAGACATCTACATGAGCGGTCCTAAGTAAGAAACCAACGAAGTAAATGGGGAAAGCTTACAGGTCTCCAGATCTCAGTCGGCATCCCGTCGTTGCGAGACATGCCAGTCGGGTACGGTACTAGCTGGTATCAACAAAGGAAAACGGTCTCATTTCTCTCGATTTTCCATGTAAATCCGCCTTTCCCCTCCACCTGAGCTCCGGACTGCAGTGTTGGTTGATGCAGGAAACCAGGGAAGGTGACTGGCGGATGTGGATTTGCGGGTGGAAAGGAGGATGATATGCTATTGGTGATCTTCTGACTGTGTCAACCACGGGCCAGAGGAGAGACGTATTTCCTGTTGGCGCTGATGCATGACGAGAGCTCTATGCGTGGGTTCTTGAAGTGCTCTCGAAGAGCGAGGAAGAATGGCCACAGAAAGTGATGCGTCTTTTCTTCGTAGGGATAGGGCTCGAATGTGCGAGCGCGGGTACGTCTATGTGGATGATCCTCAGTGGAAAATCGATGGCATAAAAGGGAAGGGCTTACATAAATTGCAACACTGTTTTAATCGTCGCGCCACGTCAAGTCAAGTGTACTGACAGGTAGGAAAATCGCTTCCTCCTCCGTCTGCCTTTGTGGTTCGTCGATGCCGGAAACATGGTAAAAAAACTCGTGTTGATTTTCAGGAAGGGTAGCCACAACTGGGCGCAGTTGCGAGCGGAGCGAGTTGTTGGATTCGTGAGTGGGACAGTGAGAGAGACTACTGGTGGCCTTGGCTGCGAGCCAAGATGGAAAGGATACACTGAAGATAGAGCTGATGTTGTCAAAGCAGCAATTCTATGGAAGAATGAGAACGTCGACTAGATGGACACCTACTCTGCTTCTGGAGGGCCATAGCAAACGATTTGTTGTCAACGCGCTCAGATTTGTAGGCAGCCAAGGAGTCTGTAACTGCGGTGGTCATCAATGGACGCGCAATGAACCTGACAAGCCTGAGTGAGAATATGGGCCGTAATAACGAGTGTCGAGTCTGACGAACCCTACAACGCTTCTATCAACTGCTTCTCCTGGCCTTTTCGGTGCTAAATTTTTGCTGCAGGTTCGCTAACAGATGCGGCGCGACCAAGGACAGATTTTGACATTGCTGGTAGGGATTCGAACTTGCGATGATGGCTCGAGGGAAAGAAGAACTTGGCACACTTTTGTCCGAAACTCTATTTCCGGACCATGCTATGACCGCATCTCCCACCTACGATCCTTCGCAAACACCTCCATCGCCATGGGCAAGAACAACAAGAAAAAGAGCTCTCGCCGTCCTCACGACCTGATGACCTCTGCATTTCCCCTCCAAGTCCACGATAATCGACACCCATACCCATCTACTCTCGATGTTTGCTTTATATTGCTCAAAGTACCCTGAAGGGCAGTATGAGACCGTGTTTGATTTCGTAGAGGGCGTGTATACGGGGAAGGGAGTGGTGACAATAGTCGATGTGTGGTGCGAGCCGGAGGTGTTCATGCAGGGAACATGGAAAGAGCTGGCGGATGGGAAATGGGAGGGTATTCAGTATCGATTCGTCATCAGTGCGTACTCCTTCTCTTTCCAACTCCATTTCTGATCAGATCCTCCAGGCGTTCACCTATACGTCCCGCAAATTCAAACTTGCCTCCCGTCGCGATAACTTGCATCCAGACACGAAGCAAAATCGTATACTCCTACCGTCGAATCCGAGATTCTCACTGCGCTCTCGCATCCATACTGTGTCGGTCTGAGTGAAATCGGACTGGATTATCACTACACACTCTCACCGCCAGATGCCCAGCAAAGAGTATTTGCCCAGCAGCTACGGATAGCTGTGGATCGTGGTATCCCAATAATGGTGCAAACCCGGGAAGCAGAAGAAGACACGGAGAGTATCATGAAGGAGATCGTACCCAAAGATCACCGAGTACGTCCTTCTCTCCGTGGGTTGGAGAATCATCGTTTTGAATTTGCCATGGCTCATTCGACTCGGTGAGCTTTTCGATGTTGTGGTCGCTCGACCATTTGCTGGGGGCAAGCTGCGAAACGTTGATCGGGTTCCAGGTACGTTGCCGACTCTGCATCTGCTTCATCTGCTAATAACACAGTATGCAGGATCGTCGAGAACGTGGATTACATTCACAGGCCCGAAGGCAAGATGTATGCTATGTTACCTCCTTCAGTTTCTGATCTTGTGTACTGAACGTCGGTCCTTCAGTTAATCGTTACTTCGTATCCTTGCAACAGTTTCTTCGTGCGGGAGGTTAGCGTTACAAAGGATGTCGCCGAGCTAATCGTTCCTTCAGATTTGGATTTGAGGTATGGACGCCATTGGTATCCGCCGTACTTTCAATTCGACTGAAATCGGTTTATTATCTAGGTATACGATGGTATATGATGTCGGTTATTTCTGAGGCTCAAAGTCGACTTCCAAGATGTGGAACTCGACGCCTTCCTCATCCCTGTTGCGGATGATCACATAAATAGAAGTCCTCAGAGTGGTGTACGGTGGCGAACTTTGCGTATGGTATTGTATTTTCAAATTAGCTTCGAGGAATGTTAATGTTAATGAGCGCTTGAGGTTATAACGTTCGATAAATGTATGCGCAATAAAAAGTATAACCAGTCTATAACAGTTCCACGGGAGACAGAAATATCCCCTTTAAACATTCAGAACGCGCGCGGAGACGAACACGATAAGTGGCTGTGCTGGGCCTCTTCTCGACCACGACTCCATCCACTTGTTCGCGTAGTACGGACTCTGGTCAGGTTACTTCTCAGGGACGGAGTCCAGAATAAATCTCTTCCTCCTCCACCGGCTTTGCTGTTCGATGGCCTTGTCATGCACGCTACTCCGCGCGCGCACCCCTAAAAACTCGTTCTTACTGAAGCCCTAATGCAAATGGATCGGCCACAGTCAACCGTACCATCGGTCAGTACCTCTTATCATACTCAAGACGGTTGGCTAATAACTATCAGACGACACCTCAAGAGCACAACTCGACGTTGGAGAAGTAACTGGGAAGGCATGACCGGGAGGTCAAGGTCCGTTTCTGAGCTTCATATCATCGTTGGTTCGTGCTCTAACCTACGATAGGATCTAGTAAACCTCGACAATAACTGCCACGGATTTCGATCCGTATAACTGGAACCTTTGGTGCGTTATACATTGCTCCATGCCTCTAAGCTGATCCTGATACTTCTTCAAGATCTAGGACTAGTGCTTCTAAGCCGACCGCTGCAGACAGCCGCAATGATAATCGATATTCTCCAAAACCTCTACTCTCCAATCCTTCCTCTTAATCATCCGTTCTTCCGATATCCTCGAAATCACTGTTCCCCGAACTGTACCGATACGCACTGTATTCCCACCAGCACTAATGACCGATTACGAAGCGTCTCCTTCCTTTCGCACCAGTACGACCTCACTGCCGCAGCCCGCTTCGCATACCAGTACGTCAGGTATAGCTGCCCACAATGGGCTCTTAACTGAGAGGACACCGCTATATTTAATGCGATGAAGCATGCTGAAACACAGAAATTGCGAGGGTATACCTGAAGATGTACCATCTACAGAATGTCACCTCGACTTCTCGGTACAACACGTATTATGCTCTCCACTGCATTGATCCCAATAGCGCGCCTACCGTGAAGAAGGTAGCATCTATGCCAGAACACCGAATTCCGCACACTGTACTCGACATCGTTCCCATCGATTTTGATTAGCTTCTGGAAGAGTTGCCTCTGCCCCTCTTACACAGCTCAGCGAGAGTCGTTCAACGAAGAGACCTTCTCCGACCCCATCGCTGTTTAACAATGCGACAATCAAACTGAGGTCGGGATCAGATGAGCCGTGTCATGGGCATTGATCATAGTTCGGCGGTCGGCGACTTTGCTATACTCGCTTGCGGCGTACGGCTTGCAAAGCATCATTACCAGGAGACGAAAGTTATGGTGTGGAATAGTGTTATGAGAGGAGTAGATGCGCCTACCCCTCCGTGGATAGTGGTCCCTGGTACGCGATATACCCCTCCTACGCTCATAGGCTAATTCTTGCACATCCTTCAGCGTTCCTCCACATGGCGTGGATTACGACTCGACGATGCTTCAGAGTTGCAGCTTTGCCAGTAAACGTGTGTGCGGCTGTGCTCACTACTGTTTCGCCGCCGAGCCACCGGCAGAACGGGGCCTTACTTACTTGAAGGACTGATCTCAAACTTATCTTGTCGTACAGCAACATAACACAAATAACATCTCACATCACCCTCTGTAACAACTGCGGCCACTCATTTGACATCCAGGTCCCTTCTTTACCTCTCGATGTCGCTGGACATCTACGAGCCGGGAGACAGGTCAGTTCCGAATTTGAAGAAGAAACCTACTCGCAAACCCTCTCAGCACTTTGTGAAAAGATTTCCGAGTGCAATTCGGAGATATCCAACTTGAAGGACATCGTGAAGAACCTTGAAGATGGGCGTCAGTTGATCAGGAACTCGGTCCTGAGAAAAGTCCAATCTCTCGTTGCACCCATTCGTAGGCTTCCCTTGGAGATCCTCGAAATTATCTTTGGATGTGCCTGCATTTCCGTCCACGGTCACAATGCGACGCGATTGGCATACAGAGGACCTTTTGTCCTTTCTGCTGTCTGCATATATCGGCATGACATATGTCTACCCTCCCCTCGACTTTGGACATCCATATTCGCCAACGCTGACAATTCAGACCTATTGCCGCGCTTTAAAAACGTTTTAAAATTGGTCCAAGAGCGTTCATGCCAGCTCCCGTTGCACCTCGATGTATCAGCACGGTGTTCACCGCCGACCCTATACCTCAATACTCCACAGTTACGTTATCACGGCTTAGATTCACTGTTCCATGGGGAAGGCACACTTGATTTGCGCCGCCTGAAGAGCATCTCCCTACATTTCAACACCAACTCTGGCACATTGTTCGCTACAAAATAGCCATGGCGAATCTCCCGAACTTGAGCATCTCAAGCTCTCCGGGGTTTTCGAAGCCTCAGACCCTGATGAGCCCCTTAGCGATCTATTTTCCCATGCTCCAAAACTGCACACTCTGTCTTTGGACTGTTTTTCCGATGTCGTACATTTCCGCTTGCCAGACGAACAGATCACAGCCATCCATTATTCCGATTATCGATCACGGAACATCAGTGCTTCGCAGTGTAGAAGATTCCCCAACGCTTCGACAGCTACCGTTCATCGTTACGATCTGGATTTATTCAACACAAGCGACCTTCCCTTCGGCAGGCTACTCCTTGACGATGTGATTCTCCACGGCAATCCTATTTCACAAAAAACGATCCCGTACCTTACCTCTCTAGAGCTGGTCAGCACCGATCAAGAAGTGGACGGTACCACCTACCACGCAAGGGTAATTCGTAGCCTCGTACAACACGTCTCCCGGTCTCTCACGGAGCTCACGCTCATTACGGTTGATTTTACTTCCACTGATGCGTTCTCTATCCTTCGCATGACGCCAAACATCGTGAGGTTATCCATCGTGGAGCAAAACAAGGTTCAAAGGGGTCTCATCACCTCTGATTTTATTCAAGGACTTGATGACCAAAGGATGCTGCCGAAGTTGCAGCATTTGTAGCTTGTCTGGTCGGGCGACATGGATGGGGCCGTTGTCATGGATATGGTCGAGCATCGAGCGTTCACGTTTGTTGTGATAGGTGTTCGGATGGGGGGAGAGCTCAGACAGGATACCTTGACCCGAGTCGACGATCTTCGAAAACGCGGCACAACAATTACGCTGTGGTAGAGAAGAACTTCTGAATGTATACACGTGCTAATGTGGAAACTATATCTTGTCATGATAACGGACATGAATTCGAGTATGCAGACTCGGCCGTCTCGTACAATCTTGTAAATAAGCAACCCCAACACTCGTGAGGTGGATGATATAGCTGAAACTATGAGTTTCGTTAATCATGATGAAGCAACAAGTAAGCTAACTGATACGTACTTCTTGGGGAGAAGGAACTCCTTCTCATGGACGAGTAGCTCTAGAACCTGGGGTACTTATACGAAGGAAGCTGTCAATCTGACCTATATCTGACCGGTTAGTCAAGGTTAAGGCAAGTCTCCACCCCTTTTCGCTCGGTGACTGTATGTCATCTGGCTTCGCTCAGGGCAAGCAATATGGTCCATTGCGTGCCCAGCATGGGACTCAAGCTTGAGATGCGAGAATAGGATAACAACGAGCAGCGCCTGGAGGGACAGCGAGTCGTTGTTCAGAGCTAACCTGGGCTATAGTCAGCGGGAAACGAACAAAAGGAAGGGCAGAAGCATACATAGATAGTCGTGCTGTATTGCGCTCTGCGATATCCTTGTCTGTTTTGACGACGGACGCGCCGCGTCTGTTTCGAATAAATGTTCTAACCAAGGGCTCAATCAAATTTTTTGATGCACAGGAAAAATCTATCCGCACGGTCTCGGAACACTCTACATGTATCCGTCAGGTTTCCGTGATCTTTCATTTAGGAACATGACCGCGATAGCGACCAGAAACCTAGAGCGACAGAAGGCTGAGTGCTGGTGCTACTCCTCCAATGATGTCGGAAGCGATCGAGTTTGTTTCAACTGAGAATGTACGTGGGATATGCTTCAGTCAGTAAGCAAGCGTCTGACGCAAGGAATGAATCTGGCATTGATAACTCCGAGGCAACAATTACTAAACGAGGAGAGACAAAAACACTGCAGGACAAGAATTGATGAGAAATTATTGAATCAAGGCAATATGAAATAAAGGCTCACAAATTAACAAGTCGCTGCGACACTGTCGCAGTTACTCCTTTGCCGCACTTTGAAACGCCACACCTCTGTTCACCAGCCACTCGACCCCTTGAGCGCACCAGACTTCATTCTCCTCTTGAAAGGCTGTCTTTGCTGGTTCCATAGCCGTTGTCGTGGTCGTAGCAAAATCAGCACGCATCAACGGATTCCTTCGCAGGAGGATATGGCCGTAAACTCCTGGTGCTTGTTGGCGTCGATGTAGTGGGTAGCATCCAGAGTAGCGTCGTTGTCCTGCTCCTGAGAAGATGTATGGTGAGCTTCCGTGGTACATGCATTCTGAGGGTAAAATACTGTGCCCAAAGGTTTTCAGCTAGCGGTTCATCACTTTCTCGAGCTTGACGTCCTCGGAAATACAGCTCCGGGTAGTGAAAGCAGAATATTCGAGCGATGCTAGGATATAGGACGGCGGACGGGGAGGTGCATGCTGAGAAAAAGCGAAAGGTCGCGTTCGGGATGGTGGTTGCAATTGAGATCGGATTTGAAATGTCGGCAAAGACGCGTCGGCCCGACCACCCGATTGTCGGCTCTTTTGCTTCCTACCACCATCATAGATGCGACTACTCCATTTTTCTGGGAATGCTCTCATCCGTTTACCCTTTCACTTTGATAACGAGCCAACATCTCTGTATATGACCCGCATCTATCGCCCGTATCTGTACGCCTCAAGTAGTGGATGAAAGAGCGCGAAAATTTAGGTTGGCTTTTCGGCATCAGGTGCGTTCTTTCGTAGAACAACATGTCGGAGAAGTTGACCATTTTCTTTTGCAGAGGTCTCTTTAGTTTTCACTAGCAAGACGACTGCTATGTGCTCGACGCTGCCTACCACCATCTCTGAGCTTCTCTTCGCTTAATTTGAGGACATCATGCTTGGGCAACGATTTTGTGGGAGGGCCCAAGAAAGCGAAGGAAACCACGAGCGGACGACCATCTTCTTCCCTGACGAGGTGGCCTTCATCAGTGGTGGTCCGTGCGCTGACTGTCTCGGGAACGTTGAAACGGAGTGTCGCAGCCAATAATGGTGGTAGGAAATGAAAGGTGCTGGGGATACAAGGAGACAGGAGAACGATTACTTCCCTTACGCTTAGCCTTAGACTACAAATCCCTTAATCTATGCTAGGCCTCCGAGACCATTTCGAGCCTTGAAAATAACCTCTTTCCTTGTGTTTCGCATCTCCAACTGGTGGCCTAAACCTAGCCTAGGCCAGCGTAGTGTAGCATAGCCTTAAAACCTACCGATGAACATTGTACTTCAGAGCGAGCGTACCACAGCTCTATCTGAAGTAGTAGTAGTAGTAGTAGTAATAGTCGCACTGGCAAGCGGTCATATCTGTAAAGCGGGTGAGACACAATTCTCAGATCCAGAGACTGAACACATACCTTCCCGCGTTTGCTACGGCGAGGTCCTTCCGTCCTATCATTGACACTACCACTCTTGCGCTTGGTACCGCCAGTCTTAGCCGATGCATTCGCAGCCATCGTGGCTTTCCTTTTCGCCTGCGCAGCTTCCTTCTTCAGGGCATTTGCAGCCCGTGTAGGCGCTGCTTTCTGTGCTCCTCTTCAGGTTCTTCCTCATCGACGGACCCCCGCACCACCTTCTCCTCCGTGGCATTTGTAGCTTCTTCAGCTTGCTTCACGGCTGGCGGCGACGTCTTCCTCTTCTCTCGCTTGCTGTGCGGCAGCGTCCTCCTTCTCTTTCGTAGCCTTTGCAGCTTCTCCAGCTCGCTTCATGTGCTTAGCATTGCAAATGCGGTTCCCGTGTCGCGTCTATTGACTGAGACTAGAGTGAAATGCATGCACCGAACCAATTGTTGAGATGTGTGCGGGGAGCGAAGAAAGGTGGGCGTGCGAAGAGACGTCGACGGACGCGAGCTGCGGAGGAGTGACGCGGAGGAAGATCTTGACTTTACGGATGGCGACATGGATGGCCTCGATTCATCATCCACTTGTTTGGTATGTCATAGCATAATGTCTATTGACTGAGGCTAACAGTGATATACAGGCAGCGGACCGAGTGTTGAGACGACGCGTGCGGGGAGCAAAGGATCTGCGGGAAGTGCGCGTGCGAGCAGGGATGCCGACGGGCATGAGCCATTATTAGCCTGGATGGTGCTTGGGGAGGAGTGACGCGGAGGGTCCTGTGACTGTAAGGGAGGCCATGAAGACCTGGAAATGCAAACACCGAGTCGAGGCGAACGGGACCGTGGTGATAGGTGGTGATGAGAGACCAAATTCATGGTAAGATACGTAGCAGCGTGAAGCCCTTGAATGAGAATTCTTCAGAACGGTGGATCGGTAGGAGCGTATTCATGAGGCATGGCTATATCGAGCTTCGCAGATGCTAGTTGCGAGCGCAGCAAGTAGAGTTGGTGGTCATGGTGGAGTGGAGGAAGAAGACTGGTGGTGGTACCAGCGCAGGTCCCAATGGTGGAGTGGTGGGTGAATCCACCGGCTCTTCGGGAGCGTCCGCGGAAACTCAGAGAGGAATTCACCGCCCGACTTTTTCAAATTCAGGTGCCCACCGAGGCTACTAGTTGTGCACTCCGCGATTTCAGCATGCAGATATACCACGACAAGAAGAACGATTCCAAGCTAATTAAGGAACAAAGTTTTCCGGTGAGCTCAAAAATTCTGCTTGCCAGCAATTAAGGTTGTCAGGCGTCACTAGCCAGACAGGTAGATTGATGCCTGACCCACCTGGAAGGGTGACAGTATTATGTGGAGTGTCCAGATCAGTGCTCGCGTATTTTGCGGGCCATCCAACGATTTCGTCGACGAGGGTACCCCGAAGTGAACTGGATGAAGACCTCGACGATTCCAATAAATGGTGCATCCGTCACTGTAATTGATTGAACTCATAGACGTTGCGACTAAGGAGCGTTGAGCAGGAACAAAATAGTACTAAATCAGATAACACACCTGCAGATTTCTCAGCCAACGACAGGACCATTATGGTTTCCACTGGTATCTCCGAGTCGGCGTGTGATGTGTAACAGACATTGACGGTACATTTGCGCCCTGTGTTGGACTAATTACGTTTCTGCGGTGGGCCAATAGTTATGTGACAGCAGCTGATTCTGTGACTTGCATCACATTCATTCTCTTGCATACAGCTCACGATGTCTGGTCCTCGGGAACCCAATGAAGCGTCATCCAGCGAGTCGGAAGAGGGGGCGGTCGATCCCTCCAAGCACTCGAATATTGGGGACGGTGGAGGAAATGTAGATCAAGCCGACAAGGACGAGGACAAGGTAGACACAGAGCTAGTCGACGAAGAGATGATGCACAATGCGGTCAAGCCTGTGAATCCCGCGATGTCCTCCAAGGCAAAGAAGACTTTCGGGATGCACAAAGCGCAACCTGCAGCGAGGAAAGGTATCTTATCATCCTTACATTCACAGCTGAGATCTGATGGAATTTGTTAGGCAACGACCCATCCGACTATGAAGACAGATTCCCTGAAGATCCTATCTATGCAGAGACAGCGCCAAACGCCAGAGTTTGGAGGACGCACCAGGCAGAAAGTGAAATTCACGATGCGAACATGGTTGAAGAAATCCGGGATAATGTCGACGTTCTTCTGGTTTTTGTGAGCGAAATACCTATCGTCTCTGCTGCTGCTAAATAGTATTGCCATAGGCCGGTCTTTTCTCCGCAGTTGTCACGACTTTTGTTGTCCAGACGTCCCAGAGCCTGCAAGCTGATTATGTTCAAATCTCGGCGTCTCTCCTTTTCGAATTGGTCCTCGTTCAACGTGCGATTGCCAATGGCTCTCCCGTTAACGCAATCCCCGTCTCCTCACTCAACCCTCAGACCGCATTCGCACCCGCAGCTACAGATGTATGGGTGAACGGATTGTGGTTCACCAGCCTGTTTCTCAGCCTGACAACAGCATTGGTAGCCGTTCTCGTGAAACAATGGCTGCATCACTATGTTGTCCTCCCCTCTGGAACTCCACGCGAGCGGTGTTTCATTCGACAGTACCGATTTTTGGGGTTCCAAAAGTGGCGGGTTGAGGTCATCGTTGGCGTGCTGCCTGTTCTTATGCATCTGGCTTTAGCGTTATTCTTCATCGGATTGTCGCTCTTCCTTCATCCCCTTCGGGCCGCCTTGTCATGGGTTATTTGGATGGGAACCGTACTGCTGATTGTAGCATATGTGATCGTGACCATTCTGCCTATGTGTTTCCCGCAATGCCCATACCGCACCCCACTCTGTGATCTCACATACCCTCCCTACTTCTATGTCACATCCTTAGTTCAGCCGCACTATCATCGACTCTGTCAGCTCTTGCAGCAATTCCCGTACCGCACCCCACTCTTCGATCTTGTATACCTTCCCTACATTTTCGTCACATCCTTAGTTCAAAAGCTCTACCATCGACTCCTTCAGGTCCTGCAGTCAATAGCGAGCAGAGTCACGAGAACCGACGATTCTGGGAACGATTCTGAACATGATTCTGAAAGTGATTCTGGATGCAGTCACATCATGGCTAAGCCAAACTCCTTGAAGCAGCTTGAGCTTGATGCAGTGGAGAAGGTGTCGCTTCGATTATCAGTCGAAGCATTGCATTGGCTATTTTCTGCCTCATCAAACCCTGCAGTTCAGAGTATCGTCATAGAATCCATAGGCGGGCTACCTATGGAAGCTCTGGTAGAAGTGGAAGATGTTTTCTGTCGCAGTCCATCCATCGTCGATGTTCAAGGGAATCTACTGTCATCGCTGACTGAACAGCATGCCGTTGACTGGATGCCTCAGCCTATAGCAAGCATATCATCGGGAATGGAGCGCAAGTTTGAACGTCTTCTTCGCTCTGGCATGTTCATTACTGGGGCGGAGAGTTTGTGGCCGTGCATAGACATTCCAGACCAACTGGACCAAACTGAGTTTGGTGCTACTCTCGTATTACAGATTCCAAAGTTGTGCTATTTTGCTGATCCCATCAACTTGCGCAAGCCTACTGTATTTCTTCACGATATTCTATCCCTCGAGACGCCAGCAAAGTTTCCTCCCATTGTTTGGAAAAACCTCATCCAGTCGGCTACCGACTCCTGGGACCCCGATCTCTTTAACATTGATGACCAATTCCCAATGCTCCTTTGTTCAGCCGTGACTGAGAGTAGTATTGTTGGGACAGGCATCTCAATGCAGCAGCTATTTGCTTCACCGCTTGTTGTAGACTTTCAACAAGCGGTTGAGTACTTTCCTGAGACGGTGCTTGAGTATATGATGTGTTCGTTGCCGCTACCCAGGTTCGATCTGCTTCCTGGGGAGCACCTCAAGTGTCGGGTGTTGGCAGCTTCTATCCACCTCATGATCCATAGGGTTTCACGATCAGCTGCAGGCACAGACATTGCTCAAACCTCCGAAATCTCTTTGCTGCGTGACCTGCTCCATACATTGTGGGCTTGCACTCCGAAGAATTTCGAGCCCGTTTGGACTTGGAAGATACTTGAATCGGTCATCATGATTACACCCATTCTCAGCCAGGATGCTGTCGATTCAAATTATCATGTGTCCTCCAGTTGCATCCTGGACTACTGCGGAAGAATCATGCAGGACTCAGAGTATAACCTTGCTTCACATATACATGCTCCTTCACCTGCCCTTCAGTTGCTTGTCACTTTCATGACCATGCAATGGTCTACACTCCCCACCTCTACCAGGACTAGAGATGTGTTGAGCTTCCTGACAATATGTCTACAACGGCGCTTTTGGCTTGCATATGATGTGTTCCATCAACAACAGTGTCTGAAGTTCCTTGCGGAGCAACCGGTGTCTTCATGGTCCGCATCGCTCCTCGAGGGATATGTCATTGGCATCGCCACTGCAATACACCCATCTCGCGGTGATCCCGAGGAGAATCAGACGATCTCGCAAGCGATTGACTGTCTTCACGAGCCTGAAAATCTCTTTCTTGTGTGTTCTACCTTGGCAATGTACACTCACCGGTATGATAAATGGGGTGAACGGGTACCTGAAGATGTCGGTATTTTGACAGATCTTGCTCGAATTCGGCCGTGTGATCCTGCGTGGGGTAATTGTTGTCAGAGACTTCGGGAGTTGGCTGAGGGTGAAAACCATTTTGTTGGACGGGATGGAGAAGAAACAGATATTGAAGAACGGAGATGTCATATACACGAAGCCATCAGGGCACTGGACAAATTCTTCTCAGATATGCCTCCTCAGGCCACAACGAGTTTGGAATTGGTATAGTTACTTCCTACCTTACTTTTTCTCGATTTTTCTGAAGAGTCTTTAGCCAGGGCCACCACCGCAACCTCAGTCTTGGTCAGATCGCGTAGGTCGCCTACTACTTTGGCGTCGACCGCGACAACAGGAAGGGGAACACCCGTTGACGGAACGTGGAATGCGTGCCACCCACATTCCCACCGATGCTTCATCACCCTGCTAATGATTTCAGTCTCACGAGTTGGGGATCTGAGTTTGTACTTACGCGTCCGCTGTGATATTGGCCACTATTCGATTCTCTACCAACACCAATACCATACGCTGTCGTTGTATACAATAGATACGAAGATGACGATTGCTACTTTGATCTATGAGCGTCGAGGAGAAAGGACTATATCAGAGCTTCAACACAACCCTCAGCCCATCACTGTACAACACAAAATAACGCGACTCAATGTCCGAACTCCCATTGTTTGCTGCAACCCAAAGACCATCAAATGGAAGTCTCCGCTAGCCAACAGCAAAGAAAAGAGAAGCCAAAGTAGACAGGAAAATATTGAGACGGTGTTGGTGTTGGTTCATGAGCCTAAGTCTATACAAACTTCAGACACCCTCTGAGGACAGGTTCACCGTGCTATGCAGGATCTCTACGACCCATAGACCCAGGGATTTGAAGGGGCTTGTGCCGCCCTCGAGGCAAGTCCGGGATTTTGATGGTCGTGCTTGTTTCTTATACATCTGGCCTGGCGCGCAGATTATCGTTTCGATATTTGTACGGAAATGCTTCACGGAGTTCAGTGCAAAACACAAGTAGCTCACTCGTGTATGTGAAACTCACCTTACACACCTCGGCACGGAAATAAAGAGATCGTAATCCGTGTCAGACCTTCCCATTCATATTTTATATCTCTAATCAAAGATGTAAACATCAGAGTTCTTCCCGAGCATAGCAGATACCGTAAATCACCTTATATTTCGCCCCACGGTCCCGAATTATATAGTTGGATAATTCAGAATAGTTCAAGAAGAAAGTTTGTTGCATACTGCGATAAGGATATTACTTGAACATTAGCTGCATAATCATGTTAAAGTGGGTGCATATGTACGTCCAGATTCAGGATGAAACTATCATAATATCTGATGGGCAGATGAACATCACTCGTATGACCGTCACGACCTTCACGACCTTCACATCCTGCCGGGGTGATACGTACCGGCAGGCCTTGGCGCTAGTTCATAGTCAGTATAAAGCAGACAAGAACAGTAGACAAGTCACCATTCACCACCACAATGTCTTCAACTCCGTTTACTGTCTATCGCATGGCCGTATGCTTGTACAATGGAGCCGCAACGCTCGACTACCAAGGACCCGTCGAGTTACTGGGGCTTCGAAGCACCTCGATCCGCAAGTTGTTCCCAGACACACTCGGTGCGAACGAAACCGACTGCGCCATCGACGCAACATACCTCGCCAACACCCTCGATCCCATCGTCCCGCTTTCCGGTCCAAAGCTCCTCCCAGACCAGACCTACGACGATGCCAAAGAGCAGTTTGACATCATTCTCATTCCTGGAGGTGCGTGGTGATCTCAGAAAGACGCCTTCCTATGATCCTAGTTATGAATAATTGGGAATGGCAAGGCAGAGCACAGCCTGATGAACTTCTTGAAGAGACAAGGACCGAATGCCAAATACATTCTGACAGTTTGCACTGGGTCGTGGATCCTGTCTAGCACAGGGCTTTTGGATGGGAAACATGCCACGACGAACAAAGAGACGTTCAAAGTGATCAAGGTTAGGGGCCCGACGGACATGGCACCTGTACACCTCTAATCCAGTGGGGTTTGTAGGAAGATACAAAAGACCTCCCCATAACGTAGCTCGATGGGTCGCCACAGAAGACAAGAAGATCTGGTTGAGTTCAGGTATCACCGCCGGTAAGCTAGTCTAATCAAAGCGGAACTACAATCCCTGATGTCGTGACAGGGATGGACCTGGCATACGCGTTTCTGGAGTATATCACAGGCAAGGGACCGGCGGAGGCTTCTGCAGGGTTCTTGAAGATGATAGTCCATGGGGAGGGTGATGATCCATTCGCAGCCAAGAACGGATTGATCTAAAAGGGCTTATCCCACCCAGAGTTTTACATGGTGCTGGCCTCGAGTCAAACGTTAGAATTTCTGATACCGATTCAGGTTCATTTCCATACCTGTACAGCCCGTTAAGTCTATTTGTGCTTTCGGTAGATGTGACTGCCTTTTTTCATTTCCCAAAACCGAGATTTTCAGTGTTGAACGTTCCGTTGACGCGCGTTGACGTCGAGGAGCCAGAGACGATACTTAAGTCAAAATCCAGGAACCAAGCAAGAACCAAGACAAGGCTACAAACGTCGAGGCGGAAATGCCGGCTTATTTCAAACTCAGTTACAACCCCGGTTGCAGACTCTCCTCCTTTCATCTTGTACGCCCATGGATCGACAACCTACCTGGGAGGATTCCTTGATATCCGTCTCGAGCACCACATGCGACTAGCGGAAACATCGCGCACATCCAATACTGGCCCGTATTCCGCTATCCCACCTCCAGCAGGAAGCTATCTCCGCCAATCAGGTCCAGATCCGACCATTGTCCCGTGCATTCTCGACATTCCATTCTTTTCCAGAAGAGAAAGGAATTCTGGATCAGCCACTCCCCGTTGGAATTGTTCACAATCTGGGACAGCTACAGCAGAATTTATCGACAACTATAATCTGCATCAAGGCAATTTTCGGACTGAGTGAAGGCACAGGGACTATGGAGAGAGGCCGCCTAACAAGAGCTGTTCATGACCAGCCGCTCCTGTTGCGCGTGCCTTCACGCGCTTTGCCCAGGGATGGCTGTCGTCTGCTGTACCGAGCTATCGATGAAGACCCCGAGGAGGACCATTATGGAAGAGACGCGTTCGGCGACAATGGTACGGGGCGTATGCCTTGCCTTGTAGCATGAGAGGTACGTGCTTCTCACTTGGTGATCGCTCGTGTCTTCAATTGTTTCTCCTAGGTCTTATCCTCCCTCTGCCGACAGTGTCTGCCTCAGAGCTCGAGCAACGAGATCTGCGTGGTATTCTCATTTAGCTGTGAAGACGGCACGGAGGACGAGTCTTGAGGGAAGAAAGGCGCGTCTTTTTCTGTGGAGCCCTTGACTTTGGTAGCTGACATCAGGGCGACAGGTGTATACTCCTTCAGCCGATTCCCTTTGAGGAGAGTGGCTCGAACTTTGTGCCGACACCCCGTATGGACGCATGAAAGCTGGCAACCGCAGAGTAGTTTAGAGGCTGGGCAGGAAAATCGTCGTTTTGAATTTGCTACGGCTCATTGCAACCTTCAAACTCGGATCTGAGGTATGGATGCCGTCCGTATCCGCCGTACTTTCAATTCGACTGAAATTGGTTTAGTATCTAGGTACACGACGGTATATGATGTCGGTTATTTCTGAGGCTTAAAGTCGACTTCCAAGATGTGGAGCTCGACGCCCTCCTCATCCCCGTTGCGGGCGGTAACATAAATAGAAGTCCTCAGAGAGAGTCAGAGTGGTGTACGGTGGTGAACCCTGCATATGGTACGGTACGACTTTCTCCTCCGACTCTTCCTGTGCTGATGTCCAAGTCCCTAGGGATAGGGCTATTCACTTGTGCGAGCCTTTGGAGACGTGTCAGATCCGCAATGGCAAGCTTCAGCTCCTTATTGAGGACAACCTAAACAGGGACTATGAAGTGGGCATGTGAAGAGACGTCGACGGGCACAAGCTGCTGGAGAGGAGTGACGCGGAGGGAGATGTGACTGTAAGGGGGGTCGTTGGCGGAGGTAGACGCTATCAATTAGTAGATATGTCGGCAATTAGCAGAGACAGTCATGACGAGGGGACGGCTTGAGCTTTGATTGCGAGGGTAGCGTAGTTGTAAGGGACTTTTGAACGACGTCGAAGGTCTTGGGCCGTGGCGGTAGTACAAGATCAAGGTTGTTTGTTGATCGTTAGCTCCCACGTTCCTCACATTTATTTGTCTCTTACCATCATCACCCTCGACGCCGGCACCACTTTCTCTAGCGCGCGATAGGATCCCCTTCGCTATCAAGACATCCATCCATTGCTGACGTCATTCAGCGGGCGAGAAACTCACCCAGGATCCGCATCCGGACGCCTTTGCCCTTAGGTCCTCGTCTTCAGCATGGGTTCACCAGCGAGCCAAACACTACCATTCCGGTCATCGACGCCCATCATCCTGCATACCTTAGTCTCATTTTTATGACCGTCGATGCACAGAATTGGCCACCTCTCTCAGCTTCCCGTGTGCTCCGTTGATGACAGCTATTCACGACGAGTGACTCCTTCCTCGCCAGCAACGCGCAACAACGAACCCTATCAGCAGAAGGAGACGTGTTGTGTTCGCTGCACTTCATGGCGACTGGAGGCGTGACAAATGGTCGTTAGAGAAAATCTCGAAGACTTCCTCCTCGCGTAATTTAGTACTCACCCTTCTCGCAGCTGAACGCGATGATGGGTCCAGAGACTGGCGCACCGACACGGAAAAACCTTTCTGCAGCGTGAACACCATGATTCGCACCAAGTTATCATCATGCGGCGAGTGGGACGTGAGCGCGTGAGCTGTAGAGGCGATTGTTGATTGCGGCAAATGGTAGTGGGCGTTTCATCTCGTTTAAAGCTAATTTTGGCCGACTCATCAACGTTGCAACCTATAGTCCGACCCCTCGGACTTCAAATAGTGACCTTACAACCACGATTGTCTAAACTGCGCTGTTGAACGGAATTACAATGGAACAAGCAAGACCTGTGGTAGAAGCCCTGAACGACGCGACTTTGGTCCAAGACGACGCGTTGCTTGTTTCTGGTCATCGCGACTAGCGTGTGCGGAATAGTTGGTACCTACTCTTAGCCCGGCCCGCACATTCATCTCAGAAGTTGCAGGCTCGCTCTTTACGCCCCGGGGTAGTACCTCCTACTCTGTTGTCCGTCGGATCCTCTCCCTCGACCCTGCTGGTCTCTTGCACTCGGGCGCGTCTCTATTTCTCTTAAATCCAGTCCCATTAGATTGGATTGTAAATAAAAACTCTTTGAATAGAAAACGCGGGAATGAAACATCCCTTGCCTTGTACCTTCGAAGGCAAACGGCGGGTAGAATAGACAGTCAAAACCAAGCGAACAATGAGTGATAGAGAAGAAGCTATGCTCCGCGAACGGCAAGCCTCATGGGGACAAGGTTCAGAATGAAAAGGATGCGGACAAAGTTGTAGTATTTCCCCATGTTTCATCGCAAGGATGCTCCGGTTACCGAACATATGCATAAAGGTTTCAATAGCACCGAAGAGACGAGCCATTCGGTGCCCAAACCTCTATCACGCTCGACATGTCGTCCCAACTGAACAGTCTTCGAGATGAAGAAACATGGCTCTCGAACAGACAGCATCTATCTCTACTCTCTAAATATTTCTATTAGCATCCGGCGGCATCCTTTCAAGGAAGGAATTTACCCATCCCGATATGATCCTCCGCTGCTCGCCAAACGTCAAACCTCTTTTCTGAATAGACAGGCGTTGATTGGAGGAGGTGGGTCGATGTCAGTGAACCCATTGCCGGACGTAAGATCAAGAATTCGGTGTTCGTTGAAGGGAGTCGCACAGATCTGGAGAATCTGCGGGTGGGCGGGGAGAAAGCGGACCTCCTCTTGCTGCACGTAATTTTCTTCCACGGAGGCCTGGTGCTTGCTCACGTCGTTTGGGGCGAAATCGCTGACCGTTGTCAGTTCGACAGTGGATGATGATACTGTCCGAAGGATATAAGCTTGTACGCAGCACACAGCATACGAGAGAACTCACCTAGGATCCGGGATCCGGAAAGCTACGGGAAGGATATGCGCGTGGGCAGTCTCGACAATAGATCGCATTCTTGCGTAATCTCCTTCGGTGTTGGGCTGGGAAATGGCAGACTTGTTCGAGTGAGGCTTCTTGGAGCCGAGAGAAAGGGTAGTGATCCGACCAGCGACATAGACGAACGGGGAGGATGTGCCTGGAGATGGCACTGCGCCAGATCTGGCTCGCAACAAGCTGGTACTCGCCACGGAGCTCGGTATTGGTGACAGCTTCGCGCGCCAAGTCCATGTACCGGAATTGACGCGCAAATTGCGTCTGAAGGCGGTGGACTGAAAGACACCATACCAGATTCGGCTGAGGTTGGGGCAAGCTAGTGGGTCCAGTCCTCTTCCTTCAGGTGCCGTGTTGCTTATCCAACGAAAAGGATAGTCTGAGCAAGGCTGAGCTGCATGTATGCATCTTGTTGTGTCCCAAATACATCGTACCGCGAGAGAATAACCGTTCCGCAATGGCAATTTCGACCAACCGAATATCCGCTATACCTTGCGCCTCTTTTTCGTGATTTCCTTTGCGGGCTGATGGTGGTGATGGCTTGTGGCATTCCAGAGGATGGTTTACTGTGCGGAATCGTACTGATAGGGCCATTGACTACAGATGAATCAGCACAAACGGCGGGGTCTCGTAGGATGACCGTCAACATACCACGTCGTCGAGGAAGAACCCTCGTGTTTACGCTTTGGGATTGCAGTCGATGGAATGGGGTGCGATAGTAGAGACCTTGGTGTTCGTACTGTTGTAAGCTGAGGAGGAAGGTGTGGTAGTCACTGAAAGGCGCAGGAAAGGCCAGCGGTGATTTGGAGAACCGGAAGTTCAGATATATAGAAAATAAATCTCAGTAGGGTAGGTCGAAGAGGGAGCAACAAAAGGCGACGAAGTGAGGTGGATTGGACGTGGTCCAGCGGAAGAAGCGGCGCGAGTGCCAAAAATACACGAGTACAAAATAATTTGAAAATATTGATCACTGTGGCAGATGGCAAGTCGCGCGCGCCAAACGTCCTTCCTTCCACGTTCATTACTTCTCTTATTTAACTTGGTTAATGCTGCTTATCAACCGAATACAACAACAATTTTCATGTTCTGGCGGACGCAGTCAACGTTCAACAGCCTGAGCAGACAGATCGCTATCCTCCGCTTCATCAGTCTCCTCATCGCCCAATTCATCTGAATCATCTCCCTCCATCTCAACATCCTGATCCGGAGGATGCATATCCGGCTGGTAGTCAAGCATGACCCATTTCGCAATAGCAAATACCTCCTTCCTTTGAACAAACACCCTTCGCACACATCGGAAGTGTCAGTTCAAAATGCTCCAACATCTTACGGACAGGCATACGTGCCCGTTCCTTCCAGAACAACAGAATATGTTCACAATAGTTCGAAATCTTCAAAGCCGGAAGGATGTCGGGAGAGCGGTTCATACACTTCAAGGCGACGACGTTAGAGCTGTACAACGAGAGGCTCGTAAGCGATGTGAGATTTTTGAAGAAGATCAACGAGACCGGGGTAGGAAACTCCCTTGACGGCAAAGAGAAGGGGATACAGTCAAGTAGCAAGTGCGAGGAATAGGTGTCGTGTACCAATTTCTTCACTACCACTACCGGAAAGTTTGGAGGATGTCAATCAAGCACCACCTTTTCTTTTGCCTTTTGCAACCGATATCATGATGCTATCGGTGTCCCAAAAGGGCCCATGTCGGAACGAGGATCTGCAATAATCAACTCCTGGTTTTTTACGTCTACTTGAGTGGGTCGACAGCCTCGTATAATGGCTACAATGACCTATTCGTATTGACATCCCCCTGGGTCTCCTGAGCGACGTGTCGGATCGAGACATGGACGGCGCTACAAAAAGATACGGACCATATATTTCTTAAAAATAGAAAAGAAGCGTATCTCCGTCCGAGGTTTTGCAGACGGGTACGTGCACATCTTGCACATAGGAAGCAAAGTACGCGGATAACGATGTTGATGCATGACCACGGGTGCAACACGAGCCCCAAACTCGTTAATCAAGGTGGAGCATTCAAAAGGTAGGCGAAGGGAAGAGATCTTTATATGCAGTTTAGATATAGGGCCTGGCACCAGAAGGACAAGATACATACCATAGGTCATCAGTTCTTCTAAACGTCCAAGAATACATCGATCGTTGCGATTGACGCACGCCTTACAGGAAGGAAAAAGACGAGAATATTGGACTCGACGCGTAACCTTGAGGTCTTCTTCTGAACGTGAACGACGACTGTCAAGTCCGCACCGTGCCACACAAGCACCCCGGCAGGTGGCCCAGTAAACTTCATTATTTGATATCGCCGGGCTGGTGGTGACGCCCGTGGTATCTCTCGACGGGCGACAAAGAACGACCAGAGAGTGTGATTCGGTAGAGGTACCACAAGGAGACACCTACATGAGCGGTCTTAAGTAAGAAACCAACGAAGTAAATGGGAAAAGCTTACACGTCTCGAGATCTCAGTCGGCATCCCGTCGTTGCGAGACATGCCAGTGTACTGGCTGGTATCAACAAAGGAAAACGGGTCTCATTTCTCTCGATTTTCCATGTAAATCCGCCTTTCCCCTCCACCTGAGCTCCGGACTGCAGTGTCGGTTGATGCAGGAAACCAGGGAAGGTGACTGGCGGATGTTGGATTTGCGGGTGGAAAGGAGGATGACATGCTATTGGTGACCTTCTGACTGTGTCAACCACGGGCCAGAGGAGAGACGTATTTCCTGTTGGCGCTGATGCATGGCGAGAGCTCTATGCGTGGGTTCTTGAAGTGCTCTCGAAGAGCGAGGAAGAATGGCCACAGAAAGTGATGCGTCTTTTCTTCGTAGAGATAGGGCTTGAATGTGCGAACGCGGATACGTCTATTTGGACGGTCCTCAGTGGGAAATCGATGAGATAAGAGGGAAGGGCTTACATAGATTGCAACACTGTTTTAGTCATCGCGCCATGTCAAGTCAAGTGTACTGACAGGTAGGAAAATCGCTTCCGCCTCTGTCTGCCTTTGTGGCTCGTTGACGCCGGAAACATGGAAAAAAACTCGTGTTCCCATCATGATTTTTAGGAAGGGTGGCCACACCTGGGAGCAGTTACGAGCGGAGCGAGTTGTTGGATTCGTAAGTGGGACAGTGGGAGACGGGCACCATCCGTCCTTACTACTGGCGGCCTTGGTTGCGAGCCAAGATGGAAAGGGTACACTGAAGATAGAGCTGATGTTGTCACAGCAGCAATTCTGTCGAAGAATGAGAACGTCAACTAGATGGACGCGTACTCTGCTTCTGGAGGGCCATAGCGAACGATTTGTTGTCAACGCTCTCAGATTTGTGAGCAGCCAAGGAGTCTGCAACTGCGGTGGTAATCAATGGACGCGCAATGACTCTGACAAGCCTGAGTGAGAATATGGGCCGTAATAACGAGCGTCGAATCTGACACACCCCACAACGCTTCTATCAACTGCTTCTCCTGACGTTTTCGGTGCCAAATTTTTGCTGCAGGTTCGCTAACAGATGCGGCGCGACCAAGGACAGATTTTGACATTGCTGGTAGGGATTTGAACTTGTGATGGTGGCTTGAGGGAAAGAAGAACTTGGCACACTTTTGTCCGAAACTTCCATTTCCGGCTACGACTTGCTTCCCGCTCTCGCGTCTTCCACCTACGATCCTTCGCAACCACCTCCATCACCATGGGAAAAAACAACAAGAAAAAGAGCTCTCGCCCTCCTCACGACCTGATGACCTCTGCATTTCCCTAGCACGCGTCCACCTCCAAGTCCACGATAATCGACACCCATGCCCATCTACTCTGGACGTTTGCTTTATATCGCTCAAAGTACCCTGAAGGGCAGTATGAGACCGCGTTTCATTTCGTAGAGGGCGTGTATACGGGGAAGGGAGTAGAGACGATAGTCGATGTGTGGTGCGAGTCGGAGGTGTTCATGCAGGGAACGCGGAAAGAGCTGGCGGATGGGAAATGGGAGGGTATTCAGTATCGATTTGTCACCGGTGCGTACTCCTTCTCTTTCCAACTCCATTTCTGATTAGATCCTCCAGGTGTTCACCTTACGTCCCGCAAATTCAAACTTGCCTCCCGTCGCGATAACTTGCATCCAGACACGAAGCAAAATTGTATACTCCTACCGTCGAATCCGAGATTCTCACTGCGCTCTCGCATAGCCATGGGTCGTGGTATCCCAATAACGATGCATACCCGTGAAGCAGAAGAAGACACAAAGAGAATCGTGAAGGAGATCGTACCCAAAGATCACCGGGTACGTCCTTCTCTCCGTTGATACCAACAGCGCTAACTATATCCGCGACGACAGGTTCACATACACTGCTTCACCGACAACGCCTTTGGCCTCAATCTCCACATCGGTGTAACGGGCGTCGTCTGCTACGCAACGAACATCAACACTGCCGAGCTCCTCAAGCAGATGTCGGCTAATGACAACAAGCGAATCCAGATGCGCCGTACATGGTCTCGGCGAACGTGTATGACGCGTTAGAGCCAACGCAGTCTAGGCTTCCGTTTTCGCACTCGCTGATAATTCCCTGGACGGCCGAGTTTGTGGCTGGCGTCATGGGCGATGGATGAGATACGGAGAGGGTGTTGGACGTGGCAAGGGAGGGTGCCAAGAGGGTATACGGGTGTAAGAGCCGTGTAAGAGTGGCCGGCTGTCTCACGATGCTCCTTGGCGAGCACGTTGCCACCTATATAGCCTCCTGACTGAAAATATGTCCAGTACGCTTGCCTTTTACCTCTATATGTGTCTCATACTCATTGATATCCAGATATATGCCAGGACAAGACCACTCAGATCGTCACCAACGTCCAGAGACGGTGTTTCTTTCCCAAATCACGGACCTACGTATCCTGGCCTCGTCACTCTTCTGTATCAGTCAACACCACCCTCTGAGGCTAAGGAAGAGTCACCGTCGGCAAGCAGCGACAAAGTCTAGCACTCATTGACGTGCCTTTTCTCCCCTTGCTGTGCTCTTTTCACCATTCTCAAAACCCACGGAATACTCAGCATCTCTGAGGCGGTGGCCTTGTATCGTCTGTTCGTCTCTCCGCCCAGTGTCCCCATCCTTGTTGGTGTAATGTCGCCAGGACTGCCGGATTTATGACGACGCCCGGGGAAGGAACTGGGTGTTATCAAATTGATTATCACTGTGTAGGAGAGAAGGTGAACGTTAAGTCGGACTCGACATTTGTGGAAAGGAGCTGTGTGTGTGGAGCATGTACACGCGCTATCACTGAAGACACCATGTTGTTATCGTGGGACCGTTTCACCAAGATCCTTCGATCACCTTCGTTGTAGGAAGCGAGGGCGCATGTTGTAAGCTGTTCATTTTAACAGTGCGGTGACCTTGCTCATCATGCCTTTATTGGTCTCCTAGAACAGAACCGTGGGGCCTTTTTTGTTTATTCTCTTCACTCCGAGTCCCTCTTCTTCCGGCAAAGTTGATCATGCTGCCTAATCTCCGATTCCAACAAGTCTACGCTCAATTTCGACGCTGCATTAAAATGTGTCCTCCATGAACATGAACAATCTCTATGGCTATCGTGCATCATGAATCAAATCCAGCGACATCCTCCAACTGATGTCCTTGACTGCCATGCTTATGTTGTCACGTCAATCTCCAACGTTCATAGCCACACTCTATCGCGCAGACGCCCTCGGGTATCTCTAGAAATCCGATGCGCCTCAGGGGTGCTTGATCTCTGAGTCTCAAAAGCAAGGCTACCGGTCAGTATCTTTTGCTATCGGATACAACCTGATCCTAAAGGATGTCACCGAGCTAACCGTTCCTTCAGATTTGGATTTGAAGTATGGACGCGATCCGTATCCGCCGTACTTTCAATTTGACTGTAATTGATTTAGAAGACTTGACTATGAGGGCGGAGAGGGCATGCTCGCGTCACATCTATTGACTGAGGCTAGAGTGAAATACATGCACCGAACCAATTGTTGAGACGCGTGCGGGGAGCGAAGGATCTGCGGAAAGGTGGGCGTGCGAAGAGATCGACGGGCGCGAGCTGCTGGGGAGGAGTGACGCGGAGGGAGATCTCGACTTTACAGATGGCGACGTGGATGGCCTCGATTCATCAATCACTTGTTTGGTATGTCATGTCATAGTGTCTATTGACTGAGGCTAACAGTGATATACAGGCAGTGGACCGAGTGTTGAGATGACGCGTGCAGGGAGCAATTATTAGTATTCGGCGCCGCAACCGCGAGCCGCGGACATGGCAATCCACCACCCATTATTCACTGCTATCCACCGGTCCAAATCTTACATTTCCATTGCCTTCGCGGTTGTCACGCGTCGAGTGGTGGAGCCCGGCATGTCTTGAGGATGAGAAAGACACAAGAAAGACGAGTACATGCGGGGACGCATCTCACCGGGATGGTCGTATGCCAAAGCGGCGAGCACTTATCCATACCACGTCTTTTACTTTTATTACACACACGGACCACGCTGTGATTACCTGTAACTAGGTTGCAGAAAATCTAGTGGCTGTTTTTGCTGCCTGTTTTTGGCGACATGTGACAGACCATGCTTGTGTTACGGGCCTGGCCGGCCTGTGTTACAGTCACTTTGCAGAGTCAGATTATGCAAATACCCACCACGCGCCGTCCGATTCTGCAAACTACAACTACGCGCCATTCCTCCAAATTCTGGAAGCTGTAGATGTCGGGAATTAGTGCTTTATCAGAGATAGCCATTTCATGACGAGAGGACGGCTTGAGTTTCAAATCCAGGAAGACTTGACTGCGACAGTAGCGTAGTGGCAAGGAACTTGAGCTCGTCATTGACGTCAGTGTGATGGCCATGGTGGTGATACAAGGTCAGGGTTTCTTTGTGATCGTTAGCTCCCACGCTGCTCACGTTTCTTCGACTCTTACCATCATCACCCTCGACGGCGGCACCACTTTCTCTAACGCGTACATCGGCAAGGTATAGCGCCCGTATGTTCGACTCAAGCCTTCTGTTGAGGACGTGCACAATCATCTCAGAACGGCCTTGGATTCTAGTGACGAAACACGGGGATGCTTTGACTCGATCTAAGGGAGAAACCGACTCTGAGAGAAGAAAAGGTATGTTATCTTTACTATCTGGTAATGATAGCCAGAATAAATATTTCTCATAGGGTCCCCTTTGCCACGAAGACGTCTATGAAGTTGTGATATGATAAGCTCTTGGGCAAGAAGTTGCGATAGAAAACGAATGGTGCGACTTGGAGGCATTTCCATTTGATTCAGTCACTGTATCTACTCGAGGCAGAGTCTAAAATGGGGGACCGAAAGGGATAACGAGTTCCGACTACGCGATGAGCCGCTGCTCTACGGTGAGCAAATATTCAGTCCGTGTGTATATCTTCGCTCATTCTCAGTCAGCTTCGTACCCATATGGACAATCAAACGAACACCGATACCCTCGTATGCGCGACATTGACACAGTCACCATACCTGCCCAATCCTTCCAAGCGACCGTAACTCCAAACCTAGCACCACTGAGATGGCATTTCTTTCCCAAATTACGGACCTACGTATCCTGGCCTCATCACTCTTCCGTATCAGTCAACACCACCCTCCGAGGCTAAGGAAGAGTCACCATCGGCAAGCAGCGACAAAGTCTAGCACTCATTGACGTGCCTTTTCTCCCCTTGCTGCGCTCTTTTCACATTCTCGGAACCCACGGAATAGTCAGCATCTCTGAGGTGGTGGCCTTGTATCATCCGTTTGTCTCTCCGCCCAGTGCCCCCAGCCTCGTTGGTGTAATGTCGCCAGGAGCGCCGGACTTGTGACGACGCCCGGGGAAGGAACTGGGTGTTATCAAATTGTTTATCACTGTGTAGGAGAGAAGGTGAACGTCAAGTCAAACTCGACATTTGTGGAAAAGGAACTGTGTGTGTGGAGCATGTACACGCGCTATCACTGAAGACACCATGTTGTTATCGTCATGATCTTGGGACCGTTTCACCAAGATCCCTCGATCGCCTTTGTTGTAGGAAGCGAGGGCGCATGTTGTAAGCTGTTCATTGTAACGGTGCAATGACCTTGCTCATCATGCCTTTATTGGTCTCCTGGAACAGAACCATGGGGCCTTTTTTGTTTATTCTCTTCGCTCCGAGTCCCTCTTCTTCTGGCAAAGTCGGTCGTGCTGCCTAATCGTCGATTCCAACAAGTCTACGCTCAATTTCGACGCTGCACTAAAATGTGTCCTCCATGAACATGAACAATCTCTATGGCTATCGTGCATCATGAATCAAATCCAGCGACGTCCTCCAACTGATGTCCTTAGCTGCCATGCTTACGTTGTCACGCTCAATCTCCAACGTTCATAGCCACGCTCTATCGCGCAGACGCCCTCAGGTATCTCTAGAAATTTGATGCGCCTCTGGGGTACTTGATCTCTGAATCTTAAAAGCAAGGCTACCGGTCGGTACCTTTTGCTATCCGATACAACCTGATCCTAAAGGATGTCACCAAGCTAACCGTTCCTTCAGACTTGGATTTGAGGTATGGCTGCCATCCGTATCCGCCGTACTTTCAATTTGACTGTAACTGGTTTAGAAGACTTGACTATGAGGGCGGAGAGGGCATGCTCGTGTCACGTCTATTGACTGAGGCTAAAGTGAAATATATGCATCGAACCAATTGTTGAGACGCGTGCGGGGAGCGAAGGATCTGCGGAAAGGTGGGCGTGCGAAGAGATCGACGGGCGCGAGCTGCTGGGGAGGATTGACGCAGAGGGAGATCTCGACTTTACGGATGGCGACGTGGATAGCCTCGATTCATCAATCACTTGTTTGGTATGTCATGTCATAGTGTCTATTGACTGAGGCTGACAGTGAAATACAGGCAGCGGACCGAGTGTCAAGACGACGCGTGCGGGGAGCAATTATTAGTATTCGGCGCCGCAACCGCGAGCCGCGGACATGGCAATCCACTACCCATTATTCACTGCTATCCACCGGTCCAAATCTTACATTTCCATCGCCTTCGCGGTTGTCAGGCATCGAGTGGTGGGGCCCGGCATGTCTTGAGGATGAGAAAGACTCAAGAAAGACGAGTACATGCGGGGACGCATCTTACCGGGATGGTCGTATACCAAATTGCGAACACTTATCCATACCACGTCTTTTACTTTTATTACGCACACGGACCACAGTGAGATTACCTGTAACTAGCTTGCAGAAAATCTAGCGGCTGTTTTTACTGCCTGTTGGCTGCCTGTTTTTTGGCGACATGTGACATGACAGACCTGGTCGTGTTACAGTCACTTTGCAGAGTCAAACCCTGCAAACACCCACCACGCGCCGTCCGATTCTGCAAACTACAACTACGCGTCCTTCAAATTCCGGAAGCTGTAGATGTCGGCAATTAGCGCTTTAGCAGAGATAGCCATTTCATGACGAGAGGAAGACTTGACTGCGACGGTAGCGTAGTGGCAAGGAACCTGAGCTCGTCATTGGCGTCAGCGGTCGTCGTGTGATGGCCATGGTGGTGGTACAAGGGAAAGGCTTTTTCGTGATCGTTAGCTCCCGCATGCTCACGTTTCTTCGACTCTTACCATCATCACCCTCACGGCGGCACCACTTTCTCTAACGCGCACATCTGCAAGGTCTGGCGCTCGTATGACCGACTCAAGCCTTCTGTTGAGGACGCGCTTAGAACGGCCTTGGATTTAGTGACGAAGCACAGGGAAGCTTTGACTCGATTTAGGGGAGAAATCGACTCTGAGAGAAGAAAAGGTATGCTATCTTTGCCATCTAGTAATGATAGCCAGAATAAATATTTCTCATAAGGTCCCCTTCGCCACGAAGATGTCTACGAAGTTGCGATACGGTGAACTCTTGGACAAGAAACAACGCGCAGATGCAATATACGAACAAGACTATAACGAATGGTGCGACTTCAGGGCCTTTCTTGTGTGATGTAGTCACCGTCCCCATGGGAGGCAAAGTCCAAAATTGAGGTCGCAAGGGGCAACGAGCTCCTACTACACGATGAGCCGGCGAGCATATGTTCAGTCCGGGTGGGTGTCTCGCTCATTCTCAGGCTGCTTCGTATCCACGAGGATAAGAATCTGTATGGACAATCTAACGAACACCGATACCCTAGTATCCACGGCATCGACATGGTCATCGTTGGGCGTTTTCCCCACCAAATCCTTCCAAGCGACTGTAACTCTAAGCTCGGCACCACTTCTAGCTGATCCTTCGAAGACCACGACTCCGTCGCCACGGGGACCCGTTTATCGTTTCAACTATGCTTACTGATCCCAAGTCTAACGGCTCCATTCTCGTACCAACTCCATCAACACGGAAGAGGACCCTCCTGGTATTCTTTGTCTTTGCGCCTCTCTTCCTGCAATCTCTGACGAATCGTCCTAGAGGCATCATCCCGACGCTAACATCAACACAAATGTACAGAGAACCTGTGGAAGGCCGAGGTACGGTCAACTATCTACTTCGGTTATAAGGCGATGGAGCTGCGTCTTTAGCCCATTGTCCTCGCTGCCTATGCGAGTCTCATCCCAGACCTGGGCGTCAAGCAACACAGTTACTTGAGGGATTTTGCGAGATTTTCGATTCTATGATGGAATGGCGGTAGTGTCGTATACTATCATGATTTGGTACTTGCGTCTGTCATTGGACTCTTCTCCGGTTGCTGGGATGACGAGTAAATTGGTCCGTACAGTTGTGTTAAATAGATCCATGAATATATTTCCATTTGTAGCAAGTGATGGGAGGTGCCAGGCCCGGGACCTCGAAAGCGGGCTTGAAGAAGGCTGTTCTATGAGAAACGGGCCGCCCTCACGCCTTGGGGCTTGCCTAGGACAACTATTCGTGATACTGGGACCCCACCGTCACACCGTGGTCTCTGGGCGTCTCTGAGTCCACACGTGCTGGAAGCTCGATAAAATCTGCTAGGAAGGACGACTCTCACCCGACTCTACAGATCGATCAGCATCGACAGCAGGGTCTCGTAGGATAACCACCGACATACCTGGAGCCATCGAGTAAGAACTCAGCTTTGGGATAGTAATCGATGGAATGGGGTGCGACGGTAGAGACTTTGGCGTTCACGCTGTATCGGCAAAATAACACATCGTCCAACACAGAAAATGAGGAATTGAATAGCATATCTGCGCCAGCGCATCACAGGTATATCCTATTATTCCTGGTTGTGTTCTGAGGCAGTAGCAATCGTAGTATTTTCGCCTTCGTAAGATTATTTTTCTGCTTCGACTAGCTGGTCATAGTAGCCATAGGTGGGTTTCCTCCAATGATGTCGAAAGTGTCTGGGTTTGTTTCAACTGAGAATGTACGTGGGATATGCTTCAGTCAGTAAGCAAGCGTCTGACGCGAGGAATGAATCTGGCATTGATAGCTCCGAGGCAACAATTACTAAACGAGGAGAGACAAAAACACTGCAGGACAAGAATTGATGAGAAATCATCGAATTAAGGCAATACGAAACAAAGACTCACAAATTAACAAGTCACTGCGACAGCAGCTACTCCTTTGCCGCACTTTGAAACGCCACACCTCAAGCTTGCTCACCAGCCACTCGACCCCTTGAGCACACCAGACTTCATTCTCCTCTTGAAAGGCTGTCTTTGCAGGTTCCATAGCCGTTGTCGTGGTCGTAGCAAAATCAGCACGCATCAACGGATTCCTTCGCAGGAGGATATGGCCGTAAACTCCTAGTGCTTGTTGGCGTCAATGAAGTGGGTAATCCAGAGTAGCGTCGTTGTCCTGCTCCTGAGAAGATGTATGGTGAGCTTCCGTGGTATATGCATTCTGAGGGTAAAATACTGCGCCCAAAGGTTGTCAGCTAGCGGTTCATCGCTTTCTCGAGCTTGACGTCCTCAGAAATACAGCTCCGGGTAGTAAAAGCAGAATATTCGAGCGACGCTAGGATATAGGACGGCGGACGGGGAGGTGCATGCTGAGAAAAAGCGAAAGGTCGCGTTCGGGATGGTGGTTGCAATTGAGATCGGATTTGAAATGTCGGCAAAGACGCGTCGGCCCGACCACCCGATTGTGGGCTCTTTTGCTTCCTACCACCATCATGGACGCGACTATTCCATTTTTCTGGGAACACTCTCATCCGTTTACCCTTTTACTTTGATAACGAACCAATATCTCTGTATATGACCCGCAACTATCGCCCATATTTGTACGCCTCAAGTGTGGATGAAAGAGCGCGAAAATATTGGTTGGCTTTTTGGCGTCAGGTGCTTTCTTTCGTAGAACAACATGTTGGGGAAGCTGACCATCTTCTTCTGCAGAGGTCTCTTTAGTTTTTACTAGCAAGATGACTTCTATGTGCTCGACGCTGCCTACCACCATCTATGAGCTTCTCTTCGCTTAACTTGAGGACATCATGCTCGGGCAACGATTTTGTGGGACGGCCCAAGAAAGCGAAGGAAACCACGAGCGGACGACCGTCTTCTTCCCTGACGACGTAGCCTTCACCGGTGGTGGTCCGTGCGCTGACTGTCTGCGGGAATGTTGAAACGTTGTCGCAGCCAATAATGGTGGTAGGAAATGAAAGGTGCTGGGGATACAAGGAGACAGGAGAACGAGTACTTCCCTTACGCTTAGCCTTAGACTACAAATCCCTTAATCTATGCTAGGCTTCCGAGACCATTTCGAGCGTTGAAAATGACCTCTTTCCTTGTGTTCCGCATCTCCAACTGGTGGCCTAAACCTAGCCTAGGCAAGCGTAGGGTAGCATAGCCTTAAAACCTACTGATGAACATTGTACTTCAGAGGGAGCGTTAAGATCAAGCTTGAGACCAGATTAGTAGCATGAATCCAGTCTAGCATAACACGAGAACTAGACTTTGTAGAACCAGCATAGCGTAGAACTACTGTACTCATAGGACTAGCTAAGCTTAGCGTAACACAGATCTATCTGAAGTCATATCTGTAAAGCGGGTGAGACACAATCCTCAGATCCCAGAGACTGAACACACACCTTCCCGCGTTTGCTACGACGAGGTCCTTCCGTCCTATCGTTGATGCCATCATCGTCACCACTCTTGCGCTTGGTACTGCCAGTCTTAGCCGATGCGTTCGCAGCCATCGCAGCCATCGTGGCTTTCCGTGTTGCCGCCGCTTTCTGTGCATTAGTCAATACCGGTGGCGCATCATCCTTGGGTTCCACAGGCCGCAACCCCTCTTCAGGTTCCTCCTCATCGGCAGACCCGAGCACCACCTTCCCCTGTGGCATTTGTAGCCTTCGCAGCTTCTTCAGCTTGGTTCACGGCGGCGACGGCGTCCTCCTTCTCTTTCGCAGCCTTTGCAGCTTCTCCAGCTCGCTTCATGTGCTTAGCATTGCAAATGCGGTTCCCGTGTCGCGTCTATTGACTGAGGTTAGAGTGAAATACATGCACCGAACCAATTGTTGAGATGTGTGCAGGGAGCGAAGGATCTGCAGAAAGGTGCGCGTGCGAAGAGACGTCGACGGACGCGAGCTGCGGAGGAGGAGTGACGCGGAGGAAGATCTTGACTTTACGGATGGCGACATGGATGGCCTCGATTCATCAACCACTTGTTTGGTATGTCATAGCATAATGTCTATTGACTGAGGCTAACAGTGATATACAGGCAGCGGACCGAGTGTTGAGACGACGCGTGCGGGGAGCAAAGGATCTGCGGGAAGTGCGCGTGCGAGCAGGGATGCTGACGGGCATGAGCCATTATTAGCCTGGATGGTGCTTGGGGAGGAGTGACGCGGAGGGTCCTGTGACTGTAAGGGAGGCCATGAAGACCTGGAAATGCAAACACCGAGTCGAGGCGAACGGGACCGTGGTGATAGGTGGTGATGAGAGACCAAATTCATAGTATGCCCTTGAATGAGAATTCTTCAGAACAGTGGTTCGGTAGGAGCGTATTCATGAGGCATGGCTATATCGAGCTTCGCAGATGCTAGTTGCGAGCGCAGCGAGTAGAGTTGGTGGTCATGGTATAGTGGAGGAAGAGGACTGGTGGTGGTACCAGCGAAGGTCCCAATGGTGTCGTCGTGGGTGAATCCACCGGCTCTTCGGGAGCGTCCGCGGAAACTCAGAGAGGAATTCACCGCCCGACTTTTTCAAATTCAGGTGCCCACCAAGGCTACTAGTTGTGCACTCCGCGATTTTAGCATGCAGATACACCACGACAAGAAGAACGATTCCAAGCTAATTAAGGAACACAGTTTTCCGGTGAGCTCAAAAATTCTGCTTGCCAGCAATTAAGGTTGTCAGGCGTCACTAGCCAGACAGGTAGATTGATGCCTGACCCACCTGGAAAGGTGATAGTATTATGTGGAGTGTCCAGATCAGTGCTCGCGTATTTTGCGCCGGGCCATCCAACGATTTCATCGACGAGGGTACCCCGAAGCGAACTGGACGAAGACTTCCACAATTCCAATAAATGGTGCATCCGTCACTGTAACTGATTAAACTCATAGACGTTGCGACTAAGGAGCGTTGAGCAGGAACGAAATAGTACTAAATCAGATAACACACCTGCAGATTTCTCAGCCAACGACAGGACCATTATAGTTTCCACTGGTATCTCCGAGTCGGCATGTGATGTGTAACAGACATTGACGGTACATTTGCGCCCTGTGTTGGACTAATTACGTTTCTGCGGTGGGCCAATAGTTATGTGACAGCAGCTGATTCTGTGACTTGCATCACATTCATTCTCTTGCATACAGCTCACGATGTCTAGTCGTCGGGAACCTGATGAAGCGTCATCCAGCGAGTCGGAAGAGGAGGTGGTCGATCTCTCCGAGCACTTGAATATTGGGGACGGTGGAGGAAACGTAGATCAAGCCGACAAGGACGAGGACGAGGAAGATGCGGAGTCAATCAATGGGGAGAATGCAGTCAAGCCTGTGGATCCCGCAGCATCCTCCAGGGCGAAGAAGACTTTCGGGATGCACAGAGCGCGACCTTTAACGAGGAGAGGTATCTTAGCATCTTTACATTCACAGCTGAGATCTGATGGAATTTGTTAGGCAACGACCCATCCGACTATGAAGACAGATTCCCTGAAGATCCTATCTATGCAGAGACGGCGCCAAACGCCAGAGTTTGGAGGACGCACCAGGCAGAAAGTGAAATTCACGATGCGAACATGGTTGAAGAAATCCGGGATAATGTCGACGTTCTTCTGGTTTTTGTGAGTGAAATACCTATCGTCTCTGCTGCTCCTAAATAGTATTGCCATAGGCCGGTCTTTTCTCCGCAGTTGTCACGACTTTTGTTGTCCAGACGTCCCAGAGCCTGCAAGCTGATTATGTTCAAATTTCGGCGTCTCTCCTTTTCGAATTGGTCCTTGTTCAACGTGCGATCGCCAATGGCTCTCCCGTCGGAACGATACCCGTCTCCTCACTCAACCCTCAGACCGCATTCGTACCTGCAGCTACAGATGTCTGGGTGAACGGATTGTGGTTCACCAGCCTGTTTCTCAGCCTGACAACAGCATTGGTAGCCGTTCTCGTGAAACAATGGCTGCATCATTATGTTGTCCTCCCCTCTGGAACTCCACGCGAGCGGTGCTTTGTTCGACAGTATCGATATTTGGGGTTCCAGAAGTGGCGGGTCGAGGTCATCGTTGGTGTACTACCTGTTCTCATGCATCTGGCTTTGGCGCTATTCTTCATTGGGTTGTCACTCTTCCTTCATCCCCTTCGAGCTGCCCTGTCATGGGTTGTTTGGACAGGAACCGTACTGCTGATTGTAGCATACATGGTCATGACCATTCTTCCTATGTGTTTCCCGCAATGCCCATACCGTACCCCACTTTGTGATCTCGCATACCCTCCCTGCTTTTACGTTGTATCCTTAGTTCAGAAGCACTATCATCAACTCCATCAGCTCTTGCGGCAATTCCCATACCACACCCCACTCTACGATCTTGCATACCCTCCCTACGTTTTCGTCGCATCCTTAGTTCAGAAGTTCTACCATCAACTCCTTCAGCTTCTGCAGTCAATAACAAGCAGAGTCACCAGAACCGACGATTCTGGGAACAATCCTGAACATGATTCTGGACACAATCACATCACGGCTAAGCCAAACTCCTTAAAGCGGCTCGAGCTTGACACAGTGGAGAAGTTATCACTTCGATTATCGGTTGAAGCATTGCATTGGCTGTTTTCTGCCTCGTCAAACCCTGCAGTTCAGAGTATCGCCATGGAATCCATAGGCGGGCTACCTATAGGAGCTCTGGTAGAAGTGGAAGATGTTTTTCATGACAGTTCATCCATTGTTGAGGTTCAAGAGAATTTACTGTCATTGGTGACCGAACAGCATGTTGTTGACTGGGAGCTTAGACAGAGCATATTATCGGGAATGGAGCACAAGTTTGAACGTCTTCTTCGCTCTGGCATGTTCATTTCTAGGGTGAAGGAACTGTGGGACATCATGGATGTACCAGACCAACTGGACCGAAATGAGTTTGGTGCTACTCTCGTAACTCAGATTCCAAAGTTGTGTTGGCACCCTGAGTTCTTGGAGTTGCACAAGCCTAATGTATTTCTCCGCGATATTCTATCCCTCGAGATTCCAGCAAAGTTTCCTCCCATTGTTTGGAAAAACCTCATCCAGTCGGCTACCGACTCCTGGGACCCCGACCTCTTTAACATTGATGACCAATTCCCAATGCTCCTTTGTTCAGCCATGACTGGGAGTAGTATTGTTCACACAGACATCCCAAAGAAGCAGCTCTTTGCTTCACCGCTTGTTGTAGACTTTCAACAAGCGGTTGAGTACTTTCCCAAGGTGGCGCTCGAGTATATGATGTGTTGGTTGTCACAGTTCGATCTGCTTCCTGGCGAGCGCCTCGAGTGTCAGGTGTTGGCAGCTTCTATCCACCTCATGATCCATAGGATTTCACGATTAGCTGCAGGCACAGACATTTCTAAGACCCTAGAAATCGACTCGCTGTATTCCATACTCTTTGCGATCCGCATATGGATCGACCATGGAGAGAATCCCGAGTCCGTTTGGAATATACTCGAATCGGTCATCGTGGATATACCCATTTTCAGCCAGGACACACCCGATTCAAAGTATGACGAGTGCTCCAGACTGGTCCTGGACTGCTACAGCAACTTTGTGGAGGAGCATAATCTCGCTTCACGTGTACATGCTCCTTCACCTGCCCTTCAGCTGCTCGTCCCTTTCATTACCGTCCAATGGCCCACACTCCACACCTCTACCAGGACTAGAGCCGCATTGGACTTCCTAGTGTCTTGTCTTCGACACTGCTATAGGCCTGCATATGACGTGTTTCATCAACAACGGTGTCTGAAGTTCCTCGCGAAGCAGCCGATCTCTTCATGGTCCGCATCGCTCTTCAGGGCATATGTCATTGGCATCACCGTTGCAGTACACCCATCTCACGATGATCCCGAGGAGAATCAGACGATCTCGCAAGCGATTGACTGTCTTCACGAGCCTGAAAATCTCTTTCTTGTCTGTTCTACCTTGGCAAGGTACACTCACCAGTATAGATGGGGTCCATGGATACCTGAAGATGTCGATATTATGACAGATCTTGCTCGAATTCGGCCGGGTGATCCTGCGTGGGGTAATTGTCGTCAGAGACTTCGGGAGTTGGCTGAGGGTGAAAACCATTTTGTTGAACCGGATGGAGAAGAAACAGATATTGAAGAACGGAGGTGTCGTATACGTGAAGCCATCAGGACACTGGACGAATTCTTCTCAGATATGCCTCCTCAGGCCACAACAAGTTTGGAATTGGTATAGTTACCTCCTGCCTTACTTGCTCTCGATGTTGCTGAAGAGTCTCTAGCCAGGACCGCCGCAACCTCAGTCTCGATTAGCTCGCGTAAGCCGCCTGCTACCTTGGCGTCGACCGCGACAACAGGATGAGGAACACGAATTGACGGAAAGTGTTTAGATGCATTTCACCCACATTCTCACCGAAGCTTGCTAATGATCTCAGTCTCACGAGTTGGGGATCTGAGTCTGTACTTACACCTCCGCTATAATATTCATGACTACTCGTTTCGCTACAAATACCAATATTGTACGCTGTCGGTGTATACAATAGATACGGAGATGACAATTGCTTCATTGATCTGCGCGTGCTGAGGAGAAAAGCGTATATCAAAGCTTCAACATACCCTCAGTCCACCATTATGTAACACGAAATAATACGACTCTATGTCCGGACTTGCGTTCCAACTCGCATAGGTTAGCGCAACAAAGACCACCGGTGGAAGTCTCTGCTGGCCAACGACAAAGAAAAGAGAGACCACGGAAAATACTGAGACAGTGCATAAGCATATGCCTCAGACACCCTCTGAGGACAGGTTCACCGTGCTATGAAGAATATCTACGACCCAGGGATCTGGAAGAGCTTGCGCCGTGAAGGTAAGTCTGGGATTTCGACGGTCGCAATACTTGTTTTTTATGCATCTGGCCTAGCGCGTGGGCTATCGTTACGATATTCGTACGGAATTGCATAGCGGGGTCCAGCGCAACATACAAATAGTTCACTCGTGTATGTGAAACCTGCCTTACACACCTCGGCGCGGAAATAGAGATGGTTTGTAGTAAGCGTCCATCATCCGCATCGGACCTCTTACTACCATTCGTATTTACTATCTCTAATCAAGATGTAAGCAACAGAATTCTTCCCGAGCATAGCGGGTATCGTAAATCACCTTACATTTCACCCCACGATCCCGAGCTTTACAGCTGGATAATTCACAATAATGACTATATTCGGGAAGAGAGTTTTACGGCCACTGTGATAAATATATTGCTCAAACATTAGCCGCACGATAGTGTTAAATAAAGTGGGTGCGTATGTACCTCCAGATTTAGGGATGAGACTATTGTAATATCTGATGGGTAGATAAATATCACTCATGACCGTCACGACCTTCACATCTTGCCGGGGTGATACGTACCGGCGGGTCTTGGCACTAATTCTCAGTCAGTATAAAGTGGACAACAACAGTAGACAAGTTCTTATTCACCACGGTGATGACACCAACACCATTCACCGTCTATCGCATGGCCGTATGCTTGTACAACGGTGTCACATCGCTTGACTACCAAGGACCCGTCGAGTTACTGGGACTTCGAAGCACCTCAATCCGCAAGTTGTTCCCAGACATGCTCGGTGCGAACGAAACCAGCTGCGCCATCGACGCGACATACCTCGCCAACATCCTCGATCCCATCGTCCCGCTTGCCGGTCCAAAGCTCCTCCCAGACCAGACTTATGACGATGCCAAAGAGCAGTTTGACATTATCTCATTCCCGGAGGTGCGTGGTCAGCTCGAAGAGACGCGTTCCTACAACCTGAGTACTTTGCGCCTGGCAGGAATAATTTGGAATGGTAAGACAGAGCACAGCCTGATGAACTTCTTGAAGAGACAAGGACGAAACGCCAAGTGCATTCTGACAGTTTGCACTGGGTCGTGGATCCTGTCTAGCACAGGGCTTTTGGATGGGAAACGCGCCACGACGAACAAAGAAATGTTAAAAGTGATCAAGGTTAGTCAGACACGACGTCTGTATACCTCTAATCCAGCGGGATTTGTAGGAGAATACTAAAGACCTTCCCATAACCTGGATCGCCAAAGCTCGATGGGTCGCCACAGACGACAAGAGGATCTGGTCGAGTTCAGGTGTCACCGCCGGTAAGCTAGCAAAGCGGCACTACAGTCCTGATGTCACGACAGGAATGGACCTGGCATACGCGTTTCTGGAGTATATCACAGGCAAGGGCCCGGCGGAGGCTTCTGCAGGGTATAGCAGGGTTCTTGGAGATGACAATCGACGGGGAGGGAGATGATCCATTCGCAGCCAAGAATGGATTGGTCTAAAAGGCACCCAGCAGAGTTTTACACGGTGCTGACCTTGAGTCAACCGTTAAAATTCTGATACCGGTTCCTGAGATACTTGTGCAGCCCGTCAAGTCTATTGTGCTTTCGGTGAATGTAGCTCACTTTTTTTTCACTCGCAAAAACAGAGATTTTGAGTGTTGAACGTTCCGCTAGCGCGCGTTGACGTTGAGGACCTGATACATAAGTCAAAATCTAAAACATACAAAACGTCGAGGCGGAAATGCCGACTTATTTCAAACCCAGTCAAAACCCCGGTCCGGTCCCAGACTCGACTTCTTTCATCTTGTACGCCCATGGATCGACACCCTACCTGGGAGGATTTCCTTGATACCCGTTTCGAGCACCTCGTGCGACTAGCGGAAAGCTTGCACACATCCAATACCGACCCGTATTCCGCTATCACGTCTCCCCCAGCAGGAAGTTATCTCTGCCAATCATTAATCAGGCCCAAATCCGACGATTGTCCCGCACATTCTTAACTCTGTCCATTCTTCTCTAACAGAGAAAGGAATTCTGGTTCAACCACTCCCCGCTGGAATTGTTCACAATCTTGGACGGTTGCAGCAGAATCCACAACTATCGAAACTAAGGTAGAGGCCGTCTCTTTCCAGCACCCTTATGTAATCACGTCACGTGAGGACAAATTTTCGATTTCGAATTTGCACTGTCATCTTTTTTTGAGAAAATGCGACCACATCACATTTCTGTCATCACGGTATCAACTTGTACTACAATATATGCCTATTTTTAGCAGGATAAGGTCCCAATTGACTGAACAGACGGATTGTGGCACCCAACAGCACCAGTACGGCACCAGGTGTCAGACCAGTGATGTCATTTCTGTGACGTAGACAGTCATGTGACTGGACAAAATTGCTTGGATGGATTTTTTGATATTGCTCCAAATCGCCGGAAATTCACTTTTGGACACTCAAAAAATACCCTAAAAAAATTCTTACTAAAATGACTACTACTCTTTCAGTTAGACATTTATCAACAAAGTAGCTTCAGAGGAATCATCTCTATACATCTCCCCATCATCCTCTGGAAGTATTTTGAGTCAGCCGCCCGACGTGATGGAGGAGATGTCGGTCGAAAAAGTTGGCGCGCCTTGCTTACATAACACGTGCCGGAAAGAGACGGCCTCTACCTTAGTATCGAATTTCTCCAGAAAATGATGTTCGAGATAATCCAGGAGGTTGTCGAGGTACTAACCGACCAGGTCTTCACCGTGGCGCAGGGCGACCCGTTTTGACAATACGAACAACAAGACAATAAAGACTGGATGGCCATGACCTTCCCAACGTGAACGGCAGTCAAGTCTGCGAGGATGGAAGCAAAGCGGCCTCGAGTCCTGTTTCATCACGCGAAGGACATGAAAAAGGAGTATGAATACGAACTGCTCGTAACACAGTATGAAGCAAAGGTTGTATGTTGCGAGGTGACGTCCAACTTTCGTGTAATAACTGAATACCCACACGCATCAGGCATGGCTTCAACTATCGACCTGCGATCTAGCGTCGCAATACAGAGTGGTATTTGGCCGTTTATCTGCCGTCGTCGTTGAAAGAGGTACACGCCGCCGGATCCCTCGTACTGGAATGCTCAAGTTTGTTTTACAGGCTTATATGCATTGCTTTGCATAAGTCACCTCACTACCACGTCTTCCGCGATGAACACCCTCCCACTACCGCCGTATCTGATTTTATCAATGAACTCAACCGCTGGGCATACCGTTATTGACGGTCATGACCTGCATTCTACTTCCAAACACATCTATTTGTAAAGACGTCGACCCTGCCCGTTCGGAATCCTGTTACAGTTTTTCAACAAGATAAGGCTACGAAAGAGATGCAAGCGCCGATAGAGACACCGACCATACGGGATTGGACCTTGGCTGGGAAGCATCAACTAAGATATCGACGGTGTGCCTTTGCGTCTTCTCTATCTTCCTGAAACCCTTAACACAGACTTTAGGTTTCATTAGCATTCAAACATCCTGATGTGGCCCGGCATCCTCGACTCCTCTATCCTCAGACGCTACACGATCACCCCTCGGACGATACTCCTCTGCTGTCTCCCTCAAGTACTCATTCTACTGCCTCTGATGCCGAGTTTCCTCCTCAACCGCCTCCTTTACTAGACGTGCAACTCTTCCACCGCGTTACTATAGGCAATTTTGCACAGGTGTGGCGAGGATCGCTTACCGACAGCCAAGGAACCGTCGTCTCTACTGTTGCCAAGATATACTCGTAGCGTCACTTCGAGTCATGAACAAGGAGACTCGTGCATATCGGCTTCTTTCTCGTCACCAATTGGACGACCTTGCTCCTGTACGGTACATTTACAACGCTCGACGAATTTTGGACAGCTGTGATCTTGAGCGACGTGGGCAAAGCATTCCACTGTTATTCGTGGGACGAAACAGAGATGAACACAGAGGAACTGTGAGTTGTCTCGGACAACATTTTGCTCGATTCTGATCGCTCATGTAGCCGAACTGTTTGGAAACACGCGAACGTTCGTCACTATAGGACTTCATCACCACGACCTTGAGCCGAGGAACATCGCGAAAGATCAGAATGGGGCCTTGCGTATTCTGGACTTTGAGCGATCTTCATTGGACAAATCGTGTCCTTGCGGCGAACTTGAGGGACTTTGCGAGGTTTTCAATTCTGACGGTAGTGTCAATCGTGGTACTTGCGTCTGTCATTGGACTCTTCTGTGTATTTCATAACAAGGAAAATTTGCTCATGATCTCAAGCTTGGATTTAAGTAACGTCAAAACAAAGTCAGTGCTCACCGCCGACAACAGCCTAGCTTAACGAAGATTTACTTCGCTCGGCGGAAGGAGATACGTCGTCTTAATGCTGACCAGAAGGCTATGGAGGGAGCTTGAGGCAAAGGGCAGCAATTCTTTGAGATATCATATAAATTTGTTCAAGGAGAAGACGTCGTTATATATTTCGAGAAGCGATGGGGGCGCAGACGGCTTTGCATGCTCGGTCGTTCGGGTCGAGGACAGCATTTCAGAGTGCCAGGCCTCGTTTAGTACAACGGGAGCCCTGAGAGCCCTGAGAAAGTGGTGACGTCAGCAGCGCGTTTCTTCTCGTTCTCTCGTCATCCTCGACCGGCCGACGCGACTTTCTCCAACACTGACCGCGACCAGTGACCCAACAAGAAATATCGAAAAGAAATTGCGGCAGATCGACTCGAGCATTCTGCTGAAAACACGCTCAATCGTCTCACGGATAGCTTGGCATCAAACTCAGGTGAGTTGTCGATACTCAAGTACTCACTGGCCTCGATTTCTCAGACCCAATTTGATTCTTATTCGGCGCGCACCCTCCAGATACCTTTGTGGCCGTATTGGAGGATCTCGAGTCAATCAAAAGCAAACAGGTCAACAATCCGGGATTTCTTTAGGCAAATCAACGCTTTGAAAAGGTACACCCCTTAGCTAACGTCGCCCAAATGCGCCATCTGACCGGACCTCCGACATACGTGTAGAATTGAAGATGACTTCAAAGAGGGAATGAAGACCGAAACTCAAGCTGCAATAGACCATGCGCCGCAAAAGGACGAAGCCCTACATGTTCAACTTCAATCGAAATGGCAACAACTGCCTCCCTGCGAGAGGAAACGGGGTACAAACTATCATGCACCACGGGCAGGACTATACAGGTCCATGCGACGACCTCGGCGGCACCGTCTCCCACTGATATTGCAACCTAGAGCGCACTGTGGAGGCGGTTCGTCTTACTTCACACACGCTTTCACATTTTGCTCAACATTCCATTCAGCTATGTCAAGAGCTTGGAGGACAAGGTAGAAAGGATGGAGAACCTTCTTCGCAAGGTATTTACCGACGTTCCTCGTGTGATGGGGAAAAAAAAACAACTGACTCTCGCAGATCCTTCCTCCAGAAGCGGATTGGAAGGAAGAACTCGACGCCGTTCAGATGCTCCCAGAGGACGCTTCGAGTATGTTACCTGGCGGCCTTGATACACTCCCTGAGCCTCGAAGAACCCGATTTAGGGGACCGTGACCATGCCATGGTGAGAAAACCTCGAGGATTTCGAAGAGTACGTACTGGGCTATCGATATCCATGGAAAGTCAGGCTCTCTTCAGTTCGTTCAAGAAGTCATGGATGTCAACCAGGAACACTATTCAATATCACGAGTTTCACTTCGTTCTGACCCAGGTTTTGGCAATTTTGTCCGTGGGACCATCCTGACCGCTATGACCCGCAAGGGATAAACTTCAGATTTCTGCCCGCGGATCTTATACCGGCGCTCATTGACGCGTACTTCCCTTCCTCCACCGGCCGACGTTTGATAAATCCTTGAAGGAGGGATTACTGAAGAGCGCGACTTATCACAGGTATCGGATCATTGTAATTACTGCAGTGAACGAACCTTGTATTACTATATTATCTGTACGAATCGATCAGGACGTTGTATTTTCCAAGGGTCGCGAGTTTCCGCCGCTTTACGATAACTTGTCCTCATGTTCATTTTTGGAGATTTCTATCTCTACATGTATCGGGTTGGATACACCAAACGCACGCTGAGGAAACCTCCCCGCCGCTGTCCAGAGTACCCAATTTATCCTTGGGGAACACGTATACTTTATCGTCGTCAAACTTGTACCAATTTTCATCAGCTTCAATAGTATCAAGAGCGTCGATATTCCTGTCAGCGACCGAGGCTGCACACAAACATATAAACAAATGTTCAGTCCGTGAAATGGAGCCAACGTACCTCCGGAGTAGTATGATGCATCATGGGACGCGTTCTTCTTAGCAAGTCCGATATATAGAGCACCTTTGTTCATCACGATAGCTTTCAATATATAATTCAGCCAGACATTTCAACATAGGCACGATGGCTTCTTACCCACGAGATCATATGCATATAATCCACTCCAGCTTGCTCTGGTATCGGCTTTGATGGCGGGATTTACAGGAATATCAATCTCTTCTCGCTCTTTGGTCCTCTTCACTGGTTCCGGTTCTCAGTCGTTGATATCCATAGCTTGAGCTTCTGCCCCACCGGCTAAACCTCGACGCCTCACTCGAGCTTTCTGTTGCTCCGCTCGACTCTTCTCGATCTCCACCAGACTTCGGTTCATTCTAGTAAGTTCGCCCTTGAGATCGTCCGATACAATATCCAGGGCTTGGGGCACCGATGACCGTGAACGTCTGTCCAGTTTAGACAACCTATGTGGTCCTCTTGTTAGCACACACGTTTTGGATGCAAGAAGAGCACGTACACCCGGAATGATGTCGGCCTCGCCTTCTCGTGCCATTCTGCGACCTTGGGTGTTGATCTGATTCCGTAGCTCTGGCTTGATTTCACCAGTGTCGCCGGCGAACAGAACCAGGAAACCCTCTGTCCCACTATTGATGACATCTATCTCGTGCGAGGACCCCATATGCACGACCTTCCTCCGTTGTTGGGTTTCACTTTCCGGGCATTGAACGAATTCGGTCTACGCATTGTTAGTCAGTCCAACGATCTTACTGAATAAACAGAACATACATCGGCGCCCATAGCATCATAAACTCTCGACCGTGTGAACGAACGACCGAGTTTAGTGATTTTACCACCTGCTAGGACGTTTTCTGTCGAGAGAGCGTAAATCATTCTGGTCCCCAAGTCACAAATAATCTCCATGTCGGTAGATTTGACAGTCAGTGTTCCAGTTTCATAGCCTAGAAATCAATATCTGTCAGCACTGAACCTTTACTAACAGAAGGTTTCGCGCGTACTGCAGCGAGCCTCTGGTCAATTTGAATCTCGATGACCTCTCCTTCGACGAGTTCTGTCTCTTCCTTGATGCGTATATCAACGTTTCGTCGGAAAGCCTGCATCAAAGCCTTCGTCTTTGACATCGATGGCGAGAATACTTCGCTGGCGATCGTGGTGAAGGGAACGTTTAGACCCAGCGTCTGCGCTATACCTATGTTGCATATTTAAGGCAAAGTAGACATATAGGAAAATAGAGACGCACCTAATGCAAAACGGTCCCTCCCGTCAACGGAGGCCCAGCAAATAACAACGCTCGTCCTACTATACGACCCTGTACCATCTTGAGAATCGCGCCGGTAACCTTCCCGGCCTTTGCCTGCCATTCCCTACGAATGAGCCCTCGACTCTAACTGGTCGTCGAGTCCCAGCTCGTGGATATGTGAATGGATATCTGCACATCCTAGTGAGAAATTTCCCAAAGAACGCGTCGAATATCCCGACCTATACGCTCCATCCCTCAGTGATATCTCGGAGTTCAGACGTCCATGCTGTGCCTGTACAGAGGTGAGAAGTTCATTCTTTAGAAGAGGAAAGGGTGCGTACCATGATGGAAAGTACAAGTTGTCGTCGCGTCATAAAAGTAGAAGCGAAAGCCTCGAGCCTTCAAGCTAGCTTCAAGGTGGAGGAAGTCGAGCGTACAAATACGGAAATGATTACAGGACCTGTGGTATCTGTGGAGGAACAGAGGCACCTTGGACAGTGCTGGTGTGAACTTACGATACAGAGATAGAGAATAAATGAACATACATCTTCACTGCTCTCATCCAACTTTCCGCCATTCCGCTCGTCTATTGATCCATGCTTCGTGTCATTGGTCGAGCTCTATCTGTTTCATGCCAAGAACTCGAAGTCGTCGTGCTTATGCGCGCACCGTGAGGATTCGCGGTGTGGATGAAGGAATGCCTGCGATGCTTCAGCTTGGCTTGTCAACAAGTATCGATACATCATCGACCATGGCAGCCCATTGAGACCTCCATCAACAGCGGACAAGAAGGAATATCGCCTGGAGTTGGATGTACGAGACAAAGATAGGCGGCCTTTTGCGGCAGTCGCAAAATCGAAGCGGAAGGTGAAAGGGAAAGCACAGCCACATGAATATTATTTCTCACTGTAACCATTACCTAGGGACCCGGTACCGGTACACACAGACACCTAGGCAACTGTTTCTTCAGCCTATAAACGCTATTTTGCGAGGTGGACGCCAGCCATGTCCATGGTACGTTGCTTCACCTTCCTTCCATCAACAATAGTACATGATCTTTTGAATACAGTGGTGCACTCGTGTTCTCATGTCTTCGATCGTTTCTCCTAGGTCCTATCCTCCAGTGTCTGCCTCAGGGCTCAAGCAACGAGATATGCCTGGTATACTCATTTTCACTGACGGAACCGTGAAGACGGCACGGGGGACGAGTTTGGAGGGAAGATAGATAGATAGATAACCGGACAAGGTCCCAATAAAGAAAGGCACGTCTTTTCTGTGGAGCCCTTGATTTTGGTAGCTGACATCGGGGCGACAGGTCCTTCAGCCGATTCCGTTAAATACCTCTGAGGAGGGTGGATCGAACGTTGTGCCGACACCTTGTATGGAGCTGGCAGACGCAGAATAGTTTAGAGGCTGGGTGGGAGAATCATCGTTTTGAATTTGCACCGCTCATTGCGACTCGGTGAGGCGGTAGCGAGCATTTCGATGTTGCGGTCGCTCGACCATTTACTGGGGGCAAACTGCGAGATGTTGATCGGGTTCAAGGTACGTTGCCGATTCTGCATCAGCTTCCTCTGCTGATCACACAGTACGCAGGATCATCGAGAACGTGGATTACACTCACAGGCCCGAAGGCAAGATGTATGCTATGTTACCTCCTTCGGTTTCTGATCTTGTGTACTGAACGTCGGCCCTTCAGTTAATTGCTGCTTCGTATCCTTGCAACAGTTTCTTCGTGCGGGAGATTGGCATTACAAAGGATATCGCCGAGCTACCCGTTCCTTCAGCTTTGGATTTGAAGTATGAAAGCTATCTGTATCTGCCGTACTTTCAATTCGACTGAAATCGAGTGTCTAGGTATACGACAGTATATGATGTCGGTTATTTCTGAGGCTCAAAGTCGACCTCCAAGATGTGGAGCTCGACGCCCTCCTCATCCCCGTTGCGGATGATTACATAAATAGAAGTCCTCAGAGTGGCGAACTTTGCGTAACCTCCGACTCTTCCTGTGCTGATGACTAAGTCCTTAGGGATAGGGCTATTCACTTGTGCGAGCCTTTGGAGGCGTGTCAGACCCGCAATGGCAAGCTTCAGCTCCTTATTGAGGACAACTTAAACAGGGACTATGAGGTGGGCGTGCGAAGAGACGTCGATGGGCGCGAGCTGCTTGGGAGGAGTAACGCCGAGGGAGATGTGACTGTAATGGAGATCGTTGGCGGAGGAGACTGACCGGAGTAGACGCTGTCAATTAGTAGATATGTCGGCAATTAGCAGAGACAACCATTTTCATGACGAGAGGACGGCTTGAGCTTTGAAAATTTGACTGCGAGGGTAGCGTAAGTAGTTGTAAGGGTCTTGAGTGACGTCAAAGGTCTTGGGCCGTGGCGGTAGTACAAGGTTGTTTGTTAATCGTTAGCTCCCACGTTCCTCACACTCAAGCCTTCTGCTCAGGACACGCCCATAATACTTCGTCTTGGGTTTGGCGATGGACCTTTGGCTCGATCTAGACAATGTGCTTGTCGAGGAGAGAAACTGACTGTAAGAGACGAAAAGGTACGTTTTACCCTGGCCATCTGCCACAATAGCCAGAACGTTCATTTTTGATAGGATCCCGTTTGCTATCAAGACGTCCACTACTAAAGCTCCCAGTCACAAGTCTGTGGACGCCAGCTGACGGCCACCGACGTGCAGAGATATATAAGAGTGTCTATGATCATCCATAACTTATGGGCCATTTCATCGCCTTTCAATTGATGTCTATCGATGTTTAAACGTTTAGACCCTTATTGACTGTTGTCTGTATGTGTCTGTAGGCATCCGTGTATAAATATAATGTCGTATTTATGATATACACGCCCAAGTCCACGTCCTTATCCCGATTCTCCCCGGCAATATTTCACTGCCACATCATTGTAAGGTCAGCATCCGAGTCGTACAGCAATATGGTGTCCGTCCTGTGAACCAGTAGGGCATAAGCACGGCGGTAACTTGATGATGGATAGTCAGTGCTGAGGATGACATTGTGCGAACCATAGCAAATTTATGCAGCAGGCCGTGTGCAGAAGGCCGGAATCCATCAATGGTGTAGGCAGTGCTACCGAAAGCGACGAGTACAAGTGCGGGCATGTTCAGGAGCAATCGTTGCTATACTAGAAGAAACGGTGAGAGAATGCACAAAAAAAATAAAAAAGAGCACGCACCTGAGACGCGTCACATCCAAGTCATACTGATTACTCCTCCGCCACTTCATATACCTGTATATCATACGTAGCAGACTTGAGCGCATGAAGAACAACAGAACGGAAGCACCCAAACACCAGTCAAACACTGGCGTCAAGGCCAACCGTTTCCAAGAAAAGGTGAGCACGCCATAGTGGAGATCAGGCTCATGGGCATGCCAAAACGCTAGCACCAAACAAGCACCAGCATCGAGGTCAACCTTTTGCAAGAAATAGGTAGCATGCAGCAGCGTAGGTCAGGCGCAAGCAAATTTTGACACGCGAGGACTGAGTCTTCACCGGCATCGAAGCTGATCATTTGGAAGAGATGACGAGCATGCAGCAGCGGAGGTTGGGCCCACGAAGACCTGGAAACGCAAACACTGAGTCGAGGCGAACGGGACCGTGATGATAGGTGGTGATGACAGAACAAATTCATGGTAGCAGCGTGAAGCCCTTGAATGAGAATTCTTCTGTATTCATGAGGCATGGCTATATCGAGCTTCGCAGATGCTAGTTGCGAGCGCAGCGAGTAGTATGGTTGTCGTGGTGAAGTGGAGGAAGAGGACTGGTGGTGGTACCAGCGGAGGTCCCAATGGTGTCGTGGTGGGTAGCTCCTCGGGTGCGTCCGCGGAAACAATCACTCAGAGAGGAATTCACCGCCCGACTTTTTCAAATTCAGGTGCCCAGTGAGTTTATTAGTTGCGAACTCCTGCCGACAACTATTATCAGCTCCGACAACAGCTTTTTACTGTGACTTGCATCACATTCATTCTCTTGCGTACAGCTCACGATGTCTAGTCCTCGGGAATCCGATGGAGCATCATCCAGCGAGTCGAAAAGAAAGGCGGTCGATCCCTCTGAGCACCCAAATATCTCTGACGGCAGAGGAAAGGCAAACGAAGCCGACAAGGACAAGGACAAGGAGGATGCGGAGCCAATCAGTGAGGAGAATGCAGTCAAGCCTCCGAATCCCGCAGCATCCTCCAATGAAGCGTCATCCAGCAAATCGAAAAGGAAGGCAGTCGATCCCGCCGAGCACCCGAATATCGGTGACGGCAGAGGAAACGTAGATAAAGACGACAAGGACGAGGAAAAGGTAGACGCAGAGCTAGTCAACGAGGAGATAATGCACAATGTGGTCAAGCCTATGAATCCCGCGACGTCCTCCAAGGCGAAGAACACTTTCGGGATGCCCAGAGCGCAGCCTAACGCGAGGAGAGGTATTATACCGTCTCTACATTCACAGCTGATATCTGATAGAATTTGTTAGGCAACGACCCATCCAACTATGAAGAGATGTTCCCCGAAGATCCTATGTACGCAGAGACGGTGCCAAACGCCAGAGTGTGGAGGACACACCAGGCAGAGAGTGCAATCCACGATACGAACATGGTTGAAGAAATTCGGGATAACCTCGATGTTCTCCTAGTATTTGTGAGTGAAATGTCTATCGTCTCTGCTGTCGCCAATAGTATCAGCATAGGCTGGTCTTTTCTCCGCAGTCGTCACGACTTTTGTTGTCCAGACGTCTCAGAGCCTGCAAGCTGATTATGTCCAAGTCTCCGCGTCTCTCCTTTTCGAATTGGTGCTAGTTCAACGTGCGATCGCCAATGGCTCTCCCGTTAACACGATCCCCGTCTCTTCGCTCAACCCTCAGACCGTATTTGTGCCCGCAGCTACAGATGTCTGGGTGAACGGATTGTGGTTCACCAGCCTGTTCCTCAGCCTGACAACCGCATTGGTAGCCGTTCTTGTGAAACAATGGCTGCACCACTACGTCGTCCTCCCCTCTGGGACTCCACGCGACCGGTGTTTTGTTCGACAGTACCGATATTTGGGGTTCCAAAAGTGGCGGGTGGAGGTCATTGTTGGCATGCTACCTGTTCTCATGCATCTGGCTTTAGCATTGTTCTTCATTGGATTGTCGCTCTTCCTTCATCCCCTTCGAGCTGCTCTGTCATGGGTTTTTTGTATGGGAACCGTACTGCTGATTGCAGCATATGTGATCGTGACCATTCTGCCTATGTGTTTCCCCCAATGTCCATACCGCACCCCACTCTGTGATCTCGCATACCCTCCCTACTTCTACATCACATCCTTAGTTCAGAAGCACTACCATCGACTCTGTCGGCTCTTGCAGCAATTCCCATACCGCACCCCACTCTGCGATCTCGCATACCCTCCCTATATTTACGTCGCATCCTTGGTTCAGAAGCACTATCATCGACTCCTTCAGGTCCTGCAGTCAATAGCGAGCAGAGTCACCAGAACTGACGATTCTGGGAACGATCCTGAACATGATTCTGGACGCAATCACATCATGGCTAAGCCAAACTCCTTGAAGCAGCTTGAGCTTGACACAGTGGAGAAGTCGTCGCTTCGGTTATCGGTCGAAGTGTTGCTGTGGCTGTTTTCTGCCTCGTCAAACCCTGCAGTTCAGAATATTGTCATGGAGTCCATAGGCGGGCTACCTATGGGAGCTCTGGTAGAGGTGGAATATGTTCTCCATGGCAGTCCATCCATTGCTGATGTTCGAGAGAATCTACTGTCATCGCTGACTGTGTTGGGGAGACTTACTGCAAGGATACTACCGGGAACAGAGCGCAGGTTTGAACGTCTCCTTCGCTCTGGCATGTTCATTTCTAGGGTGAAGCAACTGTGGGGTTTCTTCGACGTTTCAGACCAACTGGTCCAAAATGAGTTTGGTGCTACTCTCGTAACCCAGCTTCCAAAGTTGTGCGAATATCCTCATGACTTCGGCTTGTGCAGGCCTAATGTGTTTCTCCACAATATTCTTTCTCTCGAGACGCCAGCAAGGTTTCCTCCCATCGTTTGGGCAAACCTCATCCAGTCGGCTACCGCCTCCTGGGACCCCGACCTCTTTAACATTGATGACCAGTTCCCAATGCTCCTTTGTTCAGTCGTGACTAACAGTAGGATTGTTAGGACAGACATCCCGACGCAGCAGCTCTTTACTTCACCGCAAGTTGTAGACTTTCCACAGGCGGTTGAGTACTTTCCCAAGATGGCGCTCGAGTATATGATGTGTTGGTTGTCGCGGTTCGATCTGCTTCCTGGCGAGCGCCTCGAGTGCCGGGTGATGGCAGCTTCTATCCACCTCATGATCCATAAGATTTCACAATTAGCTGCAGGCACCGACATCTCTGAGACTCCCGGAACCGACATGCCGCATTCGAGGCTCTGGGGATTGTTAAAGAATGGCCTTCACAGAGGGGTGAGTCCCGAGTCCATTTGGACGGTACTCGAATCAGTCATCGTGAATACACCCATTTTCAGCCAGGATGCACTCCATTCAAAGTATGACAGGTGCTCCGGTTTGGTCCTGAACCGCTACACAGAATTCGTGTGGGACCATAATCTCGCTTCATGTATACATGCTCCTTCATCTGCCCTTCCGTTGCTCGTCACTTTCCTTACCACTCAATGGTCCACACTCTGCACCTCTACCAGGGCTCGTGCCGCTTTGAAGTTCCTGGGGTCTTGTCTACAAGCGCGCTTTAGACCTGCGTACGACGTGTTTCATCAACAACAGTGTCTGAAGTTCCTCGCGATGCAACCGGTCTCTTCATGGTCCGCATCGCTCTTAAGGGCATATGTCACTGGCATCGCCATTGCAATACACCCATCTCACGATGATCCCGAGGAGAATCAGATGATCTCGCAAGCGATTGACTGTCTTTATGAGCCTGAAAATCTCTTTCTTGCCTGTTTTACCTTGCCAATGTCCAGTCACCGGGATGAGTGGAGTAACTGGCGACTTAGGGGTCTAGGAATCCCCGATATTATGACAGCTCTTGCTCAAATTCGTCCGCTTGATCCTGTGTGGGTTAATTGTCGTCAGAGACTTCGGGAGTTGGCTGAGGATGAAAACTTTTTTGTTGGATTAAAGGGAGAAGAACGAGAAGTCGAAGAAAAAACAGAAATCGAAGAAATCGGGATCGGAGAACCAGAAATCGAAGAATGGAGGTGTAATATGCGCGAAGCCATCAAAACACTGGACAAATTCTTCTCAAATATACCTCCTCAGGCCACAACGAGTTTGGAATTGGTATAGTTACCTCCTGCCTTACTTTCTCTCGATGTTGCTGAAGAGATTTTAGCCAGCGCCGCCGCCGCAACCTCAGTCTCGGTTAGATCGCCTGCTACCTTGGCGTCGACCGCGACAACAGGATGAGGAATACCAATTGACGGAACGTGTTTAGATGCATATTCACCGAAGTTTTATTACTCTGCTAATGATCTCAGTCTCACGAGTTGGGGATCCTAGTCCGTACGTGCACTTCCGTTGTGATATTGGCGAATACTCGGTCCGCTACCAACACCAATACATATGCTGCCGTTGTATACAATAGACGCGATGATGACAATTGTTACATACATCTGCGCGCGCTGAGGAGAAAGTGGTGTATCAGTGCTTCAATGCACCCGGAGTCCACCACTATACAATACGAAATAATGTTACTCAATGTCCTAACTTGTATTATTGGTTAGCGCAACCCAAAGACCGCCAAAAGGAAACCTACGCTAGCCAACAGCAAAGAAAAGAGAAAAGTGGACAGGAAAATATTGAGACGGTGTCGGTTGGTGTCGGTATTGGTGCATGAGCCCAAGTCCATACAAACCTCAGACACCATCTGAGGACAGGATCTCCGTGCTATGAAAGATCGCTGCGGCCAGGGACCTGAATTGTGCTATCAAGGTAAGTATGAGGAGTTTCGATGGTCGTGCTTGCTTTCTATACATCTGGCCTGGCGCGGTGATTATCGCTTCGATATTTGTACGGAAATGCATTGCGGAGTTCGGCGCAAAACACAAGTAGCTCAATCGGGTACATGCAACTTGCCTTGAAGTACTTCAAACACCTCGGCGCGGAAATAAAGAGATGAACGTAGTAAACGTCCATTGTCCGCGTCGGTAGACTTGACATTACTGTATAGTCGGACTGCTTCTTACAACACAGTCTTCTCATTAGTATTTTCTATCTCTGATCAATATATAAGCAATATAATTCTTCCCGAGCACAGCGGATACATTAAATCACCTTACATTTCGCCCCACGATCCTGAACTATATGGACAGATAATTCACAATAATGGATGTATTCAGGAAGAAAGTGTCGTGTCTACTGTGATAAGGATATTGCTCGAACATTAGCTGCATAACAGTGCTAAGGTGGGCGCATATGTACCTCCAGATTCAGCGGGATGAAAGTATCATAATATCTGATGGGTTTGTGGCGGTCATATGAGTGATATTGATCTACTTCACATATTGCCGGCGTGATACGTACTCACAGGTCTTGGCGTTCATCTAGTCTTCAGTCAGTATAAAGCGGACAAGAACTGTAGACAAGTCACCATTCACCACCGCAATGTCTTCAACTCCGTTCACTGTCTATCGCATGGCCGTATGCTTGTACAATGGAGCCGCAACGCTCGACTACCAAGGACCCGTCGAGTTACTGGGGCTTCGAAGCACCTCGATCCGCAAGTTGTCCCCAGACCTGCTCGGCGCGAACGAAACCAACTGCGCCATCGACGCAACATACCTTGCCAACACCCTCGATCCCATTGTCCCGCTTTCCGGTCCAAAGCTCCTCCCAGACCAGACTTACGACGATGCCAAAGAGCAGTTTGACATCATCCTCATTCCTGGAGGTGGGTGATCAGCTTGAAAAGATGTGTTCCGGCAACCTGAGTACTTTACGCCTGGCAGGAATAATTGGGGATGGCAAGGCAGAGCACAGCCTGATGAACTTCTTGAAGAGACAAGGACCGAATGCCAAGCACATTCTGACAGTTTGCACTGGGTCGTGGATCTTGTCTAGCACGGGGCTATTGGATGGGAAACGCGCCACGACGAACAAAGAAATGTTCAAAATGATCAAGGTTAGGGTTGAATACGACACCCACACACCTTTAATCCAGTGCGTTTTGTAGGAGGATACTAAAGACCTTCCCATAACCTGGATCGCCAAAGCTCGATGGGTCGCCACAGAAGACAAGAAGATCTGGTCGAGTTCAGGTGTCACCGCCGGTAAGCTAGTCTGATGAAAGTGGCACTGCAATTCTGATGTCGCGACAGGAATGGACCTGGCATACGCGTTTCTGGAGTATATCACTGGCAAGGGGCCAGCGGAGGCTTCTGCAGGATTCTTGGAGATGATAGTCAACGGAGAGGGAGATGATCCATTCGCAGCCAAGAACGGGTTGGTCTGAAAGGGCTTATTCCATCCATCCATGGTTTTACACGGTGCTGACCTCGGGTCAACCGGAAGAATTCTGTACAGCCCGTTACATAAGTCTATTGCGTTTTCGATAAATGTAACCCACTCTCACTCGCAAAAACTGAGACTTTTAGCTTTGAGTAGCCAGAGACCACGGCATCAGATAGATCAAGATCCACTTAATCCAGAAATGAGGTCAAAACACGACTGCAAACATCGATACTTTGATCACTGATCAGAACGCCAGGACGGGAACTTGAAGTGAATGGCAGCGATTCTTCGAGATATCACTATAAATTTGACCAAGGGGGCGTCGTTAATGCAGCACATAACAAAGGAGTTAACCGTCGGAAACAAGGTGACGGCGGTAATGAGCCATGAAGTCGGTGAGCGGCCCGTTTTCAAGTTCCGACTTTGTTTTCGGCAACCACCACCGATCGCTGGCTAACCGGAGACCAAGACCAGTATCCATTTGGCATTGGCCAAACACACCGGACTGACTAGAAGTCAAATTCAAGATCATATCGATGCCTCGTACTCCCAGTGGAAGTCCAACGCAAATGACAGGTGCTTCCAGCTCAGCTTCTCTTCCGACCGGGGACTGGTAATCGACGACGTTTTGGTGACGGAAGCGAGAATTATGTATGACATGGGGAAAATAGACGAACATGCTGCAGACAGATGATCACCTGCCTATAGCGAGAAGTCGTTTGATAATATCTTTCCGTTCTCAGCCAATCATCGCGAACCTCCAGTTTTCATTGTGTCTTGGTATCCTACTCTGGGTTCTCCGTTGACGTTGCCTGACCTGCTTCTTAATGTTATTCTCGGGCGTCGTGTGAACTCCCTGCCCATCCTTGACCATGACATGCTTCTCGGCTATTATTGGCGACGACTTGGGCGTATGCCAGTATTTTGCGGTGAACATTCTCGTTTTCTACTTGCATGTCCTGCCGGTTATTCACTATTCGTCAGTGATCTTATCAAAAAGAGGTATAATGATTTGGATTGGCATTTGTTGAACGACGACATGGTGCGAAGGATCAGATGCCGAGACGTTCAATGATTGTGGCGACGAAAAACCCCGCTTTCCAACGTATTCGCTGGAGATATATATATACCACCGAAGTAGTAAAGATCCCCATCTTTCCCATCTCGCCATGAGTACAGGCTCTGCCCCTTCAGAACCCAACGGTTCGCCCGTGTCTCGAAGTCCATCTCTATCGTTCAGCAGCTCCAGGTTTCTCGATGTTAGCAAACTTTTCCCTGAGGAAAAGCCTGGATGGACGGGGTATGTCTTTACTCCACCATCAGCTGCGATACATTGATGCATTTCCAGATATGTCGAATGGGAGAAGTACCCCCATCGCAAAGCCATCGCGTCGCATATTCTTCAAGCTCATCAGTCCGAATTCACGCCGATTCCAGGTATCAGCATTGATGCTACTGCGTTGAATCACAAACTGACATCATTCACAGAGTTTCAGTTAGAACCTCTCCCCAAAACCAATCCTGTCTTGATCGGATATCGCTGGAAGGAGTATCACGAACTCTTGGGTTTGAAGAGCATCGTGGACTTCAGCTGGGAGACAGTGCTTAAGGAGAAGCCTGACCTTATCCACCTTCTCGATTTTCCGTACAACGGAGAGACGCGACGTGATCAACTGCTATCTGGAAAGATTACCGATAACAAGTGGCATTTGTGAGTATTTTTGTCTTTGCGCCCTTCTTCCAAACCTAATGTATGCGTCAGTGTTCGAAACCATGGAGGTATTCCTGATATCGACGAGGACGCGTTCGAGCTGGAGATTGGCGGGCTCGTCAGCAACCCCGTCAAACTGACCATGAAGGATCTCAAGGATCCGTCTAAATTTCCGTGCGCACAGTCTTATGAAATTTCTATCCTTCTAATCCTTCTTTCAGACAAACCGAAGTGACTGTAACATTGCAATGCAGTGGAACGGTGACAATACTCTATTTTATTTCTACAGTTTGCAAAGCCTAACGTCAATCTCTAGCGCCGAATTGAGCAGATTAATCAGTATCCGGGAGACGGAGACGAGCTCATCAACGCACCATGGGGTAAGCTTATGACCTTCTAGCTTTGCTCTGTCTCTAAAGGTTTTTGGTGCAGGTGAAGGCGCCATGTTGGTTTCCTACTCCGCCCGTACAGTCGCATTCCCTGACCCTTTTCCCTAGTGGGACTGCTGTATATCGCGGCGTACCACTGAAGAAAGTTTTGAAAAAAGCCTGCGGTGGTGTTCTACCCGAGTGTCAACATCTCGAATTCATCGGTGCAGATACATATTTCAAGTACGTGCACCCCTTCTTACAAATCACAATCACACTGTATTCACTTTCAACAGGAAGAACAATGTGTTCAACTACGCAGTCTCTGTTCCCTGGAGAAAGGTCCGACAGAACGAGGAGGTACTCCTAGCTTGGGAGATGAACGGCGAGCCGCTACCCAAGTCTCATGGTTACCCGCTTCGTCTTGTCGTCACCGGTTATATCGGAGCTAGAAGCTGCAAGTGGGTGTATAGGATCAACGCTCTCGCCGAACCCAGCATGGGCCCCGTCCAAAGCCAAGAGTATCTATACTACACTGCACAGGTATGAAACCTGCTCGACTTCCTTGATGGATGCTAAGCCATTTCGGTAGATCGGAAAGCAGAACGCGAAGTACTCAAATGGATTCTCCATCCAGCAGATGCCTGTGTCGTATGTGGATTTTGTATTGGGACAGTGAGATAATGAATTTGATCTTCACATTGTAGGAGCGCCATCATCACCCCGCAAGACAAGGAGGTCATTGTTCACGATGGCGCGATAACTTTACGAGGCTGGGCGTATAGCGGAGGAGGAAACTGGGTCGAAAGGGTTGAAGTCTCTCCTGATGGGTCAGGTCTTTTCTCTAAGTGCTATATCTAGTAACCTGACGTACTCTCATTTTAGCGGAAGTGTATGGTACGCCGTCGATCCCGACGAGATGACCGAGAAGGTACACTATTTCCTGAACCAGTGCGATATCTTCCTGATACGGGTTTTCAGCACTACCACGCCTGGCGTTTATGGAAAATCGACGTACCCGTTGAAGCCGAGGGGTGGCTCGAGTTCTGCGTCAGGACTTGGGACTCTTCCAACAACACGGAGCCGACCTTCGTTCGCTCCGCGTGGAAGTAGGCTGTTCGATTTAGGGAACCGTTGCCGTCTTTTACTGACGCACGATATACAGCTGGGATCTCCATGTTACGTCTTCGTGTCATCGCATCAAGCTGTACAGCGTTAACAAGAGACGCCCGGCTACGATGAAAAGGCTAAAGGAACTTGAAGCAAGAGGGGAAGGAATGCTTCCGCTGTCTAAGCCTATAGAGTTTTCGCTAGAAGACGAAGGGGAGTATCTTGCAGCTTGTAGGAAAATCCCTCGAGAGCCTTTGAGTTGAACAGCTGGTCGAGTTTAACGTTACATACCAGCTACAATAAGATATATCCAAAGCCCACGACAGCGTTGTATTCGTACTCTGTGTAAATTCCGTATAAGCATTAAAATTTGTTTTTCCCATCATCATGAAAGCACAAGTGGTAGATGCGCAAAATAAAATAAATATTGAGATCCGTAGATCTACCACTCCGGGAAAGCGTGTCATCCTTGTGCAGGGGCCATGCTAATCTTCTCTGTATCGTTCCAATTTTTTCGTATGTCACCCCGAAGGGGACAATAGTAAGTGCAGCTGATGTAAGGTTACTCTAACAGTCTTGTATTTCTGTTGACTGACTGGAGCACAGCCACCGACCTTTCCTTACGCGGCAACCTTCAATGTGAGTCGCCTTTGATGCCGTTGAATTCGATGGTAAGGTGGTTCTACAGGATAGTAGCACAGCTGTGTCCGAGCCAAGTTACTCTCACGCGTAGAAAGGATCTAGTCACACGTAAACTGCCCCAGGAAAAAGTGATGCAATTTCTCATTCCGACCGCGTGCTAGGTTTCCCTATCGCCGAGACCTCTGGAATCTGGATGATTAGCTACATATCTTTGTGTAAGCTCTTCCGTGTCGCCGTATCCCGGATAATATTACAATGCATCGCACACAAACGATGAAAACGGTCTGAGACCTTCTGCGAATTGTCAGATAGAGAACAGGCGCTCAAAAATATATACGCTACACACTTTCCGCGTTCTTACTTAAAACGTTGGATTTGACTAGGTGTCATCTTCCACTCCCGTTCTCTAAAAGAATTAACAAAAGGCGAGTCGTGCTCTGAACACTCATCATGAGTATTAGAAAAGCTATCATCACTGTGGTAATTAGCATCGGAGTGACTGTCTGTTTGAATGTCGAAGCCGGCATCTATATTCTCAATATTTGTCTCTACCCAGCTATCTCCAGTAGAACTCGCTCCAGTGACACCATCAATAGCATGCGTACCTCCAATTGTGCGGCGTTTACTTGCTGCTGACCAGTCAGGGCCATCTTCGGCGTTATAATCTTCCTTCTTTACAGGAGTCTCGCACGACGGCAACGACAGCGCAACCTGTATCATAGCCCAAGCAAAACGGGCAAACAATGCATATCCCTGAATACGACTGGGGATACTTGCAGTGCGCATGTGGTAATCCTTCGCCAATCCAATACGCCGTTTTGCGAAAAAATAGCACACATACTTGTCACCGGGAGGCGAGGGGGCAATGACGAATGAGGGTCGATCCATACGTTCCTGTAAGCCGAATTCCAAGGTGAGGATTTGCCGAACGTCGTCAATGGGGCGAGCACCCGGTCCTACGTTGAGATCGTCCTCTCCGTCGGCGAGATATTCGTGTATACCGGGCGTACTGTACATAGATCAGACCGCTTGGAGATCAGGGGAAGGAACAGCAGACCCATTCCGCACAAGGTTGAGGGACCAAGTGACAGGCTCGTAGCCCTTCATTCAGTCCGGATATCGCACAATATCCATCGGTACTTGTGAGCACGAGGTTGATGTCGCTAAATGAAGACTCAAGGTGTGAATTCGTTGTGGGCCTGTCAGGTTCGTGCAAGCCATCGCTGTGGTACCTCCTGCCGAGCAAGGGGCGCCCATTCCAAAATGTTGTTGCATACAGACAGTAACAGCGTAGTCCAGATGAGCGGCGACATCGCTGAGGAAGAACCAGTACCTCCGTGCTGTTAGAAATCCGTTTTCGTCTAAATCAATTCTTCCCGTGGACTCTGGGGTGGATGACAAGAAGCCTTTGCCTGTGACGACAAGACAGGCATCGAGAATGAACCAACGGCGAATACCGAGGCGTTCTTCGCCCTTTTCGATGACTTTTTGGCACCGTCCAAGCAATAAAGTACTTTTCCGGGCCGGATGGTACATGTATATTGGTTCGACGTGGTCAGGACGTGGTTCCAAAGGCGGTCGAGGACCGTGTGAATCTGCCATGAGCTGACGGGTTTCCAATTTGGGGAGCGCGACAGGGGCGGCTCGGGCCGAGTTTGCGGGCGGGGGGCATTGTCGCTAATGCAAGACCTCGAGATCAGGACACTCAAATTTCATTTTGGTCGATTTATAACTCTTTCTTTGCTTTTTCTCCATTTATTCTTTATTCTTTATTCTTTTTTTGTTATTTCCAGCCATCAAGACTTCGTGATGCGAAAGAAGAAACCCTGTTTGATTGCCGGAAATTTGTCTCTCTTACCGCCAAGCCACGTCAAGCGAACCCCACGTCCGTAGCACGGACACCGATTATCATGGCAGTTTCCATATCCAGTATTACCGCCACGCTTCCATCACACTGGAAATACATCTCCGAAGGCGGCGCTACCATTGTCTTTTCCTACGTCGGTCCCCCGAATCCTGACTTCGATGGCATGGTATTGCGTTTGCGCAAGTCTGGGGTACAGACGCCTGTTCTTGAGAAGCAGGCGTTCGGCACGGTCGCTGAGGAAGAGGAACCAGACGATTCGTCCATTGTGTTCCAAGAAACTTGTATGAAGCGCCTGATACCCTCGGTTCACCTTCCGAAATTGCAGTCGGTCCAGGTGGAGAAGGCGTGGCTGGAGGAGCTTTCTCGGGCACACCAAAAAGACCGCCCATTACAGAGGACCGCGAGCGGGGGTATTGACACGACGAAGAGCAAGGCTGTGTTGGCCACCGACCTTGTGGGCGGCTCAGGCCTGGCTGTAGAAATCAAGGTATGGAACACTATAATCTTTGTTTAGTTAGTTCCTAAGGATTTCTGCTAGCCAAAATGGTCTTTTCTTCCCAACAAGACGTACCTTTCGGCCGATCACTGTGCAATCAAGGCGAATACTTGCCGATTTTGCATGCACTCGCGTATGAAATCCAAAGAGGGAGAGACCGTTTCTCTCGGGTATTGCCCGCTAGATTTATTTTCTAATAATCGGGGTTGCATGAAGCAGGCGATCCATTCCCTCTACGACGATTGGCTCGCGAGCGATGGAACCGTAAACAATTTGAAGATATTCGTCAAGGGTACGAAAATTGGTGTGGACCAGGTATGCATTTCTCATCATATTCGTGTCAGATATCTCAAGAATAGCGCTGCTGTAGAAATTCTCCATGTTCTCTCCCGAAGCATACGAAGAATCCGACGAGAATGTCCGAGAAACATTCTCCGAGGCAATCCTCACGCTTCTTGTAAACACACCAGTCCTTCGGGTACTCAACAAGGTACAACGGACCCTGGATTCACTTGACATCGAGGGGCTGTCACTATTATGGAGAGAAGCGCACAGTCCAGCGAATCCACTGCAGTCTACAAATGGGTATACATCTTCAGGGCGCGCTATTGGCGTCGGAGAACCCAATCCCTCTCTAGCCGACTGGTCCGCTTTTATCGACGAATACCTCAGTCGGTCACCCGACTTGGAAGACTTACGGTACCACCTCCTCGCGTACCTCCTTTCTGCTACGTTCAAGGATTGCTCCATTATGATTAGGATGGACTTGTTGGATCCGAGGCGTCCGCAGGAGGATGTAGACCCGTCCAAGGTCACTGTTATTGATCTGGATCCAAAGAATATAAATCGGCTGAGTAAGTGGGAAAAATTGGACGAGACTATTGTCAAGGCGTATTCGGCCGTTCCTCTTGCAGACAGGAAGACGTGTTTGGATGATTGGGTTGACGAGGCTTGATTATGACTATTTATCGTACGTATGTTTATGATTTTTTAAGAACGGTTTTATATCATTCGTTTCACATGTTTCACGGAGATATTAAAAGTTGACGAGCGCCGGTAGGGATCCCCCAGCGGTGATTACTTGCTAAGGGGTGACCGTTCATTAAGGGCATTGGGCTGACGTTGTGGATATCAAGCTCGTGATCTCGACCTTCCCACCAAGTTCTTTTACGTTACTTGGTTGAAAGTATACCACAGCACTGGAGTACAGGAAACTCCTTACTTATTGCGGAAGGTCGTTCAGACTGTCGTGTTTTGGAAATGTTGTCCTCCAGAGTACAAAGACAGGTACAATAACAGCGAATAGAGTAGTCTTGTAGTCAAGTAAGTATAGTATGTAGACTCGGATACGCTAGTTTGGTAAAGTATACTTCGGTTCGGTCGACGAATATAACACTTCCTCTGCCTTTAGAAAGACTTACTGTACATACTTGTGCTCTCAGAATCTCTCGATGCTTACGCAGCAATGCAGCTACCATTGACAAGCGGTATGCACTGAGAGCCGGCACTTTCGGCCATCAGTTGTTCCGATCAATCATCGGATCAATCCGAGGCAGTTCCTTTGTCCAACCTTTGTCCCTCCCAAATTGTGGTGGCAAAGTCCTGCAGAAACTTGGTCTATCTTTTACAGAAATATCTCTAATACAGGCGCCTGCGACAGCAAATTTCACCAAATAATTAGTGATATCTCCAGGGGGCGTCGCTAGCGGCTACGTGCACAAATTCATTGTTCGCAATGGCCTTTGAGGCTGTTCCTTTAGTGCACAAAGGACAAAGGCAAGATTTGACCAGTTCTACAGTGGCACCCATTATTCACAAAACGTCGAACAATAGTCCCGTGGGCGGCCTTTGTCAACAACAACCCAGTGCCACTTCTTTCACTTAAATTGCCGTGAGCTTGTCCTTCACTCTACAATCTCTTCCCACCTCCAACTACAATGGCACCAGCTCGCACTACGAAAAGAAGCGCTACCTCTGCACCTCATCCCGAGCCACCCCGCAAGCGAAGATGTATTGGTGCAAGACCACCAAGACTCACGGATGTCTCCCCCTGTAGTGACCTGTTTGCACACTTCTATTCTGAAAAACTTGAGGTACGCGAGTTTGCCACCCTGTTTAATATTCTTTCTAACCTTTTCTCTACCACAGTTCAAGAGCCTTCCACCCCCAACGCTTATAATACCGACGACCCGTAGACCGGAGGCGCTTGAAATAAGAGATCTGACATACCTCAAAACTATCGGTGAGGGATATCCTTCCTAGCTTTCACTCGTCACTTACTTATAACTTCTAGGTCATGGAAGCACATGTATTGTGGGAGTAGTGGAGACAACTTGTGATGAAAGTCCACTAGACAAGCCGGGCACTTTATTTGCCGTCAAAATTGTCAGAAAGGTTATTGCGAGGGCACAGGAAAACGGTGAAAGGGCAGATGGTGTAAGCTTCCTTTATATTGACTGACCGAATGCTTTATTAACCTGAACCCAGGTGGTAGGAAATGATTATCACTTCAAGAACGTTGAACGCATTTGTCTTGGAAATCTTCCTTGGAATCCCTTTGTCGCGGGACTGATCACCACTGATGACGACTTCTTCAATTTATACACTATCCTGGAGTTCTTCGCCGGAGGTTCACTCGAAGATCTCTTGCGCTCCGTTGGCCCTCAATCACCCCAGGAGGCGAGGTTCTACTTTGCCGGTATATCCCTTGGAGTCGACTTCCTACATCGCCAAGGACTGCTTCACTGCGATCTCAAGCCAGACAACATCCTCATCTGTCCTGCCGGGTACCCTGTCCTGACGGATTTTGGCATCGTCCGCAAGATTGAGGTGCTGGAGAAGGATCAAGGGGAATGGTATATATCCGGCACACCTTCGTTCATGTGTCCCGAGATACATGTAGAATGTACAATATCGCCTCCCAAATGCTCGCCTACTATAATCGATTGGTGGGGTGTCGCTTGCACTCTCTTCATCCTGATTGAGGGGGGTAATGTACGTTTCATCCGTTTCGTCGCGCGGGCAATGACTGATACTTGGAGATCTGTAGCCCTTCATAACGGAAGAAAGACTCGAGGCAGACACCCCAGAAGCTATAGTTGAACGGATCGTAAACCGCAAGTTTATACGACATATCGATTCGGTGCCTGCCGGACCCAACTGCAAGGACTTGCTATCCAAATTCATGCACCCAGACCCTTTCGAGCGCATCGGTGCCAAAGGCACCGGTCTCCAAGAGATACAAGAACATCCCTGGATGCGAAGCATCAGCTGGAGCAAACTTGCCAGGAGGGAGTATTTGGTGAGTTTCCATCTTCCCACATATGTTCGCGTTGCTGAAGGAAACAACCAGGCTCCGATGCAGGAAGTTAATATCTCGGTGAAAAAGCAGCGACACACTGCTCCCCTTCCTAGGAAGCTTCGGGTACCAAGGCTGGAGATATGGCAACCGCCAGTTCATTTGGCATACGACCCCAAGACCCCAAAGACACCAGTGTAGGGGAAGGCCCTGCCGATCCGCGCGCATGTCTCTCATCTCTGAATCTTTCCATTGCGAAATGATTGTCACGACAACGCTTGACGCCCTCCTGTCGGACCCGCCTTTCCTTCTGTGGTGTAATTTATTGTTCTACGAGGCCCCAGACTGTTTTATTTCTTTTTGTAATTTTGGACCCGCCTTTGTTATTTTTATATCACGCGGATGCGTAGCTTGTAGGGAATTGCCACGGTGCTGCGTCGCCAAATAATAGCCTGTGCAGTGTGCACATGTTGCCATATCCACTCCGTGCTTCCGTATCCAAGTGGCGATGAGTTCCACGCCAGTAAGCGCAAAGCCAGGCGGTGAACAATAAGATTTCACATGTGACATTGTACCATTGTTGTATGGGTCCAGAGGGGTCCGGCTCCCACTCTCATTCTTCTTGAGCTTCTTTATTATGTTTTGGGTCGTTATTGTTATTCTGAGTATAGTCCCAACTAATAGGACGTGTAGTAAGTAATACATGTAGTTCTCCTGAGACTCTGGGTGGCGCTGAAGGAATGTGTTAATAGTGAAATTGAAGGACAATCGGTCGAAAGCAGGACTAAGAGCAACTAATAATGATAAGTGCGAACGAAAAAGCATCCACAGGTGAAATCGAAAAAGCAATGCGTAAGGGAAGGAGGAAGGGTCATCAAACAGACTCGTACGAAACCGCTGATGTTGATGCCGTGGACGCCCATGACAAGCACCTCGTTGCCCGGGTTCTCCCACGGCAGGGTTCCTCGTCGTCGTCTCTACCGTCTTTCCATCTGATCCCATCCGAATCCAAGTCATCCATAAGGTCGTCATCGTCATCGTCATAATCATCATCACTACATGCCGTGTCCGATTCGCCCTCCTCGTCAGAGACATAGGCGTCGTTTATTCCATGCCGGTCGGGGTTCAACCACCGCTCGAACCATCTGCCCAAGAAGACTTTGATGTCCGTAGGCAGCCCTAGGTATTCGACGTTACGTGCGATGCCTTCCCATTGTATGACGCCATGGACGAGGGCGTCTTCAATGACGTCGGTGGTGCCAAAGTACATCCAATGTACAACATAATGCAAAGATGCCGGGTCTGGTATGGGGAGATAGAGGACGGGATGGGAGGGGGTGGATGAGGGCATTAGTCGGGGCAAGCGGTTTGGCGGTATTGTGAACTTTCCGGAAGAGGTTCGTAGGCCTGGCGGATGTAGGGAACTTGTCGGGTTTATTAGGTCAATGGGAGATGCTCCACTAAAGAGCGAGCGTAGGAAACTGGAGTGAGCGGAGAGGTAGTCGGTATGGAGCTGTTATTAGACGCCGGCGTCAGTGCCACGACAACATGAAAGGAACTTTGTACGGACCTGCATCCGTATTAGCGGAACAGCGGAGAGTGTAGGCTCAGTTGCGCGCCGACCAAGACCGGACGGATCGTATGAGGGTGAGGGGGATGCAAGTGGTTCCGAAGCGTGCTTGCCGCCGGGATACGGGACGGGAACAACTGAAAGGAAGATTAGCTGATGATGGGAGATCAATACCAAGCAACACACCTAGTGTACAATCTGCAGTCTCGAGTTTATCCCAATAATGCGGAGCCAAATTATGAAGCTGGTCGATGATGTACTCGACGGGGACGTCAAGCAATGAAGGGGGAGGGAAGGGACGAGGCTCAAAGGAATCTGAGGATTCCATGAGCGAAGGGGAGGTATCGCAATGTGTTGTTGGCGCCCAGGTAGAAATGGTGTTGGGGGGCAGAGATTGACCTGACCCGCGGCAACAGTTTTCGATGGGAGATGCTACCTCAACCATTTTAATATCCGGACAGAAACCGTGACTATTGTCATCGGACATTGTTGAACGGAAGAGGATGCGAAACGAACGTCAGGCCTAGAAAGGAGAAAGGGAACCAAGGAAGAGGCGAAATAGGACGGAAATAGGCAAGAAAGGACGAAGAACGGAGGCTGTGGCTTTTTTGTTCGACGAATACCGCAAGAGGTGGGCGCAGAGTTCCGTGATGGGAAGGGGACCTACTTGCTTGAACGGACGAGGATATATACGGACAGCTAGGTAAGCACGCGAAAGGGTAAATGGGTATTTCACCCTTGGCTCCGTGGCAAGGGGCCTGACTACGATCCGCTGCATCGTTGAGATCGGAGGCCAATTGTTCGGTTGATACCCAATTTGATCATGTTGCAGGTCTTATTGTCTTCCGGCCTCGCGGTTTGCTGCTGTCAAATACCAGGTGCGGCTGTGTGCCCAACCAACTGAGCCGCAAGAACATCGTGGTCGTGATTCACGTCAGAGCACAAGAGAATCATCTGAGATTCTCGTCACCTGCCTCGAGGCAAAAATTCCGGAAGATCAAAGTCACACAGGGAAGAAATTCTTTAAATTCGATCATGATCAATCACATCGAGAGGGGGACCTGCAGTTGGCGGATCAGAGGTCGTTGCTTTAGGAAAGTGGTAGGTTTGGGCGCTGCTCGCTTGTATCACGATGACGATTAACATCTGTACTGTCGTTGTGTCTAGAGTTGAACTGTCCGCAACAATGCAGCGCTACTGTTCTACATTTTGAGGGAACAATAACAGACATGAGGTTGGTGCTTAAGAGAAAGCGCATTGTGACCTTTTTCGGAAAATCCATTCTAGGCTTGGAATGAAATACCAGCAGAGTACGGTCCCGGAAAATAGGCGCAAGATCTAGCTCCTCATTCCATTTTGCGCTTAGTTTACTCCCGTATGTGATATCGCTCTCCGAAAGGTTATACCAGGTTGTACCGCAGTATACTGCCGAATATAGCACAAGATCGAGGTGCGACGAAGTAATAAAGAATATGAGCTTTGAATATACGAAAACACAAGTGCTCAATGAGTGCACAAACGGGCAAGACCGTATACAAACGCATAATTATTCTATGTGAAACTGAACCCCACACTGACAACCTCTGACAACACGCCAGAATTCTATGAGATCCGTATTAAATCTCTGAATCTTGAGATCATAACCAATCCTAGGTGAAAATCAAGCAGCTTGAGACCCTTGAGTTGGACATACCGACGTCGGGTGTTTCTATACATGGCAGGGTGACAGGAAACCCTAAACTGAAAAGCGAAAAAGAAATCAGGGTACGGTATGCAAGCGCTTCAGAAAAAGGTGTTCGACTGACTCCCCTCCATGTTCGTCGGCATTGGAGAGTATTTGGAAGGTAGAAAGAGTGCTATAGATAATGGAAGGACGTAGACAAAGCGCAGCCAAGGATAGCATATTTACATCTCCTCCGAGGGAGCCATGGGGCTATGGGTCATGCCGGAGCCTGTCAGACGAGTCCAGCCTAGAGAAAGCGACCGTACGTTACGCTTAGTAGACCCGCCCATACAATAAATGGAGTCAAGAGTCGGAAAGACGGTTCCGAGAAGCTAGTTTGCGTTACAAATTTGTTTGGGACCAACAAATGAGGTTAAGCATAGTAATTGAAGCACCAGCCTCCAATATTTGAATCCGAAATGGCCGGACGATACTGCTGGTAGACGTCGCAGCCATAGGGTACGGAAGTTCGGCCGAAAAGTGACGTGACCGTCACATTGGCCGGCAGTCGGCATCTATCTCTCTCTTTCACCATCATCCTCAATCTCGCAGTAGTAGACTGCTGGTCCTACTGTCAAACAAACACTCATCTCACGAAATTTCATGGCTCCTGAAATATTCTCTCTTGGGCAGACGGCCATTTCTGCTCATGCATTCAACGCAGACCGAACCCGTATGTTACTTCATGGCAAGCTATCTTCCATTTTACTGATTATCACAGAGGTCGCGGTAAGCTTGAACTCCAATGAGGCCCAGATTTTCTCTCGCAGAGGATCTGAATGGGTCCCAACGGAAACACTCGCTGAGGTAACTATTGCAGCGGTTTTGTACGGTCCTGATGACTAAATCGGCAATTAGCACGACAAAGTTATCACCTCCATCGACTGGGCGCCGTCGTCGAACCGTATTGTTACCGCTTCGCAGGATCGCAATGCCTATGTCTGGCAGCCTAGCCCCGATGGCAGCTGGAAGCCTACCTTGGTCCTTCTGCGCATCAACCGCGCTGCGACGTACGTCCGCTGGAGTCCCAACGAAGACAAATTTGCTGTTGCGAGTGGTGCCCGGTGTGTTACAACCGCATTATGTGCTGAATAACTTCTAACTATTTGTAGCGCGATTGCAGTTTGTCACTTCGACCCTGAGAACAACTGGTGGGTAAGCAAGCTCCTGAAGAAACCCATTCGGTCGACGGTTCTCTCGGTGGATTGGCATCCTAACAATGTCCTTCTTGCCGCGGGAAGTGCGGATTCGAAGGCTAGGGTATTCTCGGCCTATATCAAGGAAGTAGACGCCAAGTAGGTCCCTTTCAAGTCTCCCAAACACTAAAGTTGCTAATTGGTAGACCTCCTCCAACCGTCTGGGGGTCCAAACTTCCTTTCAATACTATCTGCGGCGAATACCCGAGTCCTGCTGGCGGATGGGTTCATTCCGTTGCATTTTCTCCATCTGGTGATGTCCTCGCATTTGCTAGTAGGTTATCTTCTACTTCTCTCCTGTCGCTTATTTGACATTCACAATAGGTCACGATAGTTCTATCACTGTTGTCTACCCCGCTGGCGGAATTCATAATGTCAAGATGACTTCTCTCCCCGTTGTTACCCTCACTTGGACTGCGGAGGACTGCATCGTCGCCGCCGGGCACGACTGCCAGCCATTTGTGTTTAGCGGATCTGCTGAGACTGGATGGCAAGGTGTCGGTACGCTCGACGATACATCTGCGGTACACAAATCCGCTGCCCGGCCCGGTGTTGGGGGACCTGGGAGGTTAAAGTCCGGAGCCTTTGCGACTTTCCAAGCGGCAGATAGCCGGGGTCAGTCGAGTATCGCTGACGCGAGCGATACGAAGCTCCTGACTGTGCATCAGAATACGATTACGAGTGTTAGGCCGTATGAATCTGTTGGTGGTGGATTGGTTACGCGGGTCAGCACCTCTGGCGCTGATGGAAATCTGGTTATTTGGGACGTCAATGAGGTTAGCGCGCTGACCGGGAAGATCGGTGGGTTGAGCCTGCGATAGATTACAATACGACTGTGTAAGTTGATTAGTTCCAGAACCCGGTGAAATCGAATTGTTCTGACATATGATTTACAAAATTTTGTATTGCTAGGAGAATCGACGTTCCTGAATCCGATGGATGATCCTCAGTGTGTAGTCTGGTGTTGAACAGGTTCGTATTGTCTTCTTCTGCAATCGGAAGGAAAGTATCACAGCTCTCAGATATGTTCTTGAAAGGTTTCCATCGGGGTCTCTAAGTGAATGTTCTTTGTGGGCTCTAAACCAATTCCAGGAATACAAATTTCGTTTTGTTTACCGGCATCGCGCCTCTCAATTGAGTCCGGGGTGATGAAATCTTGAAGCGGCGACGATATTTCTGCAAGCACATTGGACAGCATAAACAATAAGACGGGTTTCTCCGTCCTTCTTCCTATGAAGCCGCAAAGGGGTGGAAGGAATCAGTTCCTCTCGAATTTGCGATCGGGATTATTAGGATGCTTCGATACAAGAGACTGAGGTGATTGCTATCTTCCACGTTCATGGCATGTGCAGTTTTGTCCGCGTTGGTGCACGTACGCGATGGACATTTGATACTGGGTCATTCACCTCGTTCCTGATTCCACGCCGCCTCTTTTATGTTCGTTTGGATTCTCTGTTCAAAGCTGCCGATACTTTGGATGTGTCGTGATGTATCTCGTTGTAAAGATCTCATAACTGAATATTGAAGTATGTCTCAGCTATACCATGGAAACGTTTGATAAGTCGAGATAGGTACACTCGTCGTTAGACATTGAATGGCTTACCTCTCGCTTCTAGAACTCTTCTCCTATATCTTGACGACGGAAATTACTAGCTAAGGTTGATGGCTTTAAGAAATCAATTCGTTTGGTGCGAGCCGCAATAAGAACATTCCAGCGGGTGTCTTCTTTCCTTGTTCCACTACTAACACTTGAGATACGACCAGTGTACCCCGCAGAATACTGTCAAGCTCCCGCTTTTCACTTGGCTATCTATTCCTATCTATCCTCTTCGACTAGGGAAGAGGCGGTTATCAAGCACCATCTGAGTGCTTCGCGATCGGGTGCTAGGGGACGTTCGAACTTTCTGTTTTAGCGGACTCCTGCGTGTCATTTGTGGTTAAAGTATGAACCGAGTCTTCATACCTTCCGGTGTCTACAGCATGATAGAAGCTGTCATGACCTTTGGAGTCTCGTCAGTCAATTCCCTAACCACCTCTGAAGATGTTGTCTTCGCCACATTCGAAACCACAATATGGCGACAGCTCGAAGCTATGACTTCCTCGGCGTATATCTTAGGGGGCATGGTCCTAGTTGTAGAAATGTTCAACAAAACTGTTCAGAGTGGCAACTGTGTTAGTACCATTCATCTTCTCTCAGATATAAGTTGCAATTGACTTGTCCTCTACTTGTCCTCTGCACTAGGTCAAATATGGTATTTATGATCGATTTTTTATATGAAGGACAAAAGGACCATACTAAGGAGCCCCTACTCTTGCTCCGCACATTGTGGCGCAGTCGATTCTTTAGCGTGGCTAGAGGCTTTGTCCTAAGCGGAGCGCCCTGCTCCCATGCTGAAGCTCCCGATCGCAAGCAAAGCCAATGGACTTGCGCTATTATATAAGAGGATGATATTTTATAAACCTCTTTTCGTTTATTTGCAACACACTCAGTAGACGCCACTATGCCAGGACAATACCAGCTGCCAACACACTACTACCCGCCTACAGCCACAGGCGGTGGTTTCTTACAGACCGCCACTCTCCCCGACCCTTATCAAAATGATGTTCCCCTTGTCTCTCCGAACGATATTCACCAACAATATCAAGCTCAGACTTCGACTGGCTTGTCGTCATACCAGCTTAACTCTACGCTGGGAAATTTCGCGGCCAACCCTCTGCCGTTACCGGCGTCGGCCTGGCCACAACCATCTAGTTCTTCCCACACCGCCACTTTTGGCTCTCGTCCTTTTGTCAACGAGTTTGCTTCCAATCCTTTAATGAATTTTCGCGATGGTGTATGGCCCAAGCGCGGCTCGCAAGGTTCAGTGGCTACCTTTCAGTCTAGTAGCTCGGGAAAGCGTCCGAGACAGGAACTTGAAGACCCATCAGGGTCCCAGCCAGACCCCAAGAGGACAAGGCTTAATTCACCGACTGACAGTTCATCTGCTGTACTGGGATCGTAAGTGGCTCTATGTTCTCATTTCGAGATGATAGGTCTGAGAGCGTCATGTTTCTATCAGGAATATGGAAGTGCAGTCCGGAAGCACTGCCAAACTGCCTTGTCGGGGCTATAGAACTGTCATGCTTTGTAACGACAAGCTCAGAGAGCAGTTGAAGTCATCACCGGGACAGATACCCACGAACTCCCGGCTGTTCTTTCTCGGTGGCTTTCCCATTGTGGCTCACATCAACCAACCGCTTCCTTCCCCAGAAGAGATAATCGAGCGGGAGGAGAAAGCCCGTCGGGAAGAGCGATCTACTGGCGTGCCGCTGACTACTGAAGAGACGGAGTGGTTGGTGAATGCTTATTCTCACCAGAGTCGTAGTACAGCCACTAGTATCCCTCAAAACGTCTTTCCTCGCACCTCGGAGCGAGTTGGCCGTTCGCATCAGTACCACTTCGATACTGCGAAGGCGGCTCCCACTCCTCGTCATTTTCGTCAGGTTCATCATCAACAGTTTGGCCACCGCAACCAGGACTTGTACGTCGATGCTGTTGGGCAGAATGCTTTACCGAATCACACGCAGCCAGCTTCCCTTCAACGGGAACCGTTTCAAGTTCCTGGCAGTATGATAATGATGCATGGAGCGAGTGGGTCATCACAATCACCCCAATTTCCACCCGCCAGATTTTTAGATCCTAACTCGTCGGCGGCATACGATGAGACGGCAAGATCTATGTCAAACTGGATTCCACAGGCTACAGAGGGTCTCTCTTATCCCCCCTCTGCCCTTCTTGCGAATCAGGACAGCAACTTCGTCGTTCAAGTCGGGGCTAACGAGAGTAACCCAACATTAATCACGTCGCCAAGCCGTGAGGGCGTTGATAACTCAATGGGCCACGGCTATATTGGGAGCGTGCCTCGCCCGTTTCAAGTTTTTCAAGGATCAGATTTGCTTGAGACTCTTAGCAAGACGACGACCGAGGATGATGACGATAAGTATCTCTTTGGGGCGTTCTCTGAATGATCCCCGAAGGCGATACCGGTGAGAGGAGTGTCAAGGCGTGGGTTTTGCTGCGTTCTGATGGCCTGATCCCGGAGTTCCCAGCCACACATCACGACTCGGGATACACACGCTACCGTACGATGTTATTTGTACGACGCGAGTAGGCGCTTAATGAAGAGATATGTATTTGTTTTGCTTAGCTTTTCCTGCCGTATTCAATTCAGTTTATCAATTATATACCGTACGCTTGAGTTGAGTTCAAGCTCGGTCGACGCCAACCTCCACACACTGCCTTCTAACGCCACATGTGACCTTAGGAACGCTCAGTTACGGGATCCCATCTTTGAGTGTGTTTTTTTCTCCAAAGTGCGACCGACTCCCTGTTTCGGATGTTGCGACGCTGCGCTTTCGAGATGACGTCCGTCAAGCAGATAAGTACGCTACTCCTAAAAGGCGCGCCTCCGATCTTGAAGCTTGGCGCTAATAGGTTCAGTCAGTAACAGATCCATTTATTTAATAATGTTTCGTACTTCGAAAAGAAGTGATGAACAGCAAACCGTTGTACCTGGAAACCTAGACCCTTCAATATTAGTAATTACAGAACAAATCGTAGAACATCTTGGAAGATTCAAACCTTCGACTTTCCACGCATTGCACCTGTGTAAGGCCACTCGAGATTCTGAAAGAGACATTTGAATTCCTTCGAACCAATATCGGCACCGCAAGCAAGCGCCTAAAGTTTTGGTGGGAAATTTGCGATCAAAATATCCTGCCGATCTCGGCAAGAACAACTAGGCCTGATTTGTAAGTTCGACCTGAACGTTGTGAGCAACAGCTACGATGGCCCCCCAGTCGTCGTCGTCAGCGACGACCTCGGTCCAAGTTGGTACGTGGTCGTTACAGAACGTGATGCCGGTACATTCTGATGGTTATCCTGTTTCTAGCCCTTCGTATAAGGCCGACGACTGCTCAAGATAGCACCAATATTCCCGCTCGTTTCCAACGCTCAGTCCTTCACGCCACCTCCTCCAATTCCGTCTCTGTCGAAGGCACGTCGAGCGCGCCGCCTAATGCCGGTTCATCATCAGCTGCCCCTGCGACTTCGTCCAGCGCGGCGTCGAAGAAACAGGTTTTCTCCTTTGACCAGGTCCATGGACCTTCCACAACGCAGCATGCCATGTTCACCTCCACCGCGCATCCTCTTATCTCTCGCTTTATCGAAGGTTTCAATTGCACTATTCTCGCATACGGACAGACAAGCAGCGGGAAAACGTTTACCATGACTGGCATGGATCTGGATGCCGACCCCTCTGATCCTGGCAACGGCATGGGTATCATCCCAAGGGCGGTTTCCACGATTTTTTCGCGCGCAAGGCAACTCAAAGAAGAACGTGGCGCTGCTTGGAACTACAGCATCAAGGGGTCCTTCATAGAAATTTACAACGAAGATCTCATTGATTTGTTGAGTATGGATGATACGGCTGGCGGTAGGCGAGAGGTGCAGATTCGCGAAGACAAAGATGGACACATCATCTGGGGCGGGCTTCGCGAGGTGAACGTGAAAAACTCGGGCGAGGTCATGACGTGAGTCGCCGCGATAATTAAGCTTAAACGCCTAATTGACCTATCCTTTTTCTAGTCTTATTCGTAAGGGAACGTCGATTAGGCGGACAAATGAAACCGACATGAATGCCCAGTCGTCCCGCTCTCATGCCATCTTCTCCCTCACTTTGACTCAGAAAAAGTTTACCGGCTCTGGAGCCCCACCGCGTTCTTCCTCTCCTTTACCCCCGGGTGGTCGTTCACCATCACGCCTAGCGCGTCCGGGATCTGTCTATTCATCAAATCCCAGCGGCTCCAGAGTCGCTTCTCCAACTTTTGGTCGTCCTTCGACTCCAAGCTTCGCAGCTGCAATGGGCCGTGGCGGCGGCCTCCGCCCTGCCAGCGCTCTTGGGCATGCGGCAGACCGGGCGATGATCTCCCATGATGATGATGCCGGAGAATGGGTTACCATCGTATCCAAATTCCATTTCGTCGATTTGGCGGGTTCTGAACGAGTAAGTTATGCTACCATGTGTCTTCTTCCAATACTTATATCTGTTCTTCTCTAGCTTAAGAGGACTGCTGCCGCGGGAGAGCGCATCAAAGAGGGTATCTCTATTAACAGTGGCCTTCTGGCCCTCGGAAATGTCATATCCGCGCTTGGAGACCCTTCCCGTGCCAAATCGCATACAGCAACTCACGTTCCTTATCGCGACTCCAAACTTACACGACTTCTCCAAGACTCGCTCGGTGGTAACGCTCATACTCTAATGATCGCATGCGTTAGCGCAGCCGAGTACAACGTCGGCGAAACTATCAATACCCTCAAGTATGCCAATCGCGCTCGAAACATCAAGAATAGAGCAGTGGTCAATGAGAAGGAGGATGGATGGGATGACATTGAATGGCTCCAGGGTACGGTCACCCGACTGCGGAGAGAGCTGAAATCTATCAAGGAAGGCGGCGGTGGTGGCATCGCCGGAGAAGTTAGTGGTCCTGAGGCTCTAGAAGGAGCTGGCAGGAAAGTCCTTGCTCAGATGACAGAGCTCCAGAACAACTACGAGGATCTCAGGGAAAAGTTTGTCGAGCGTACCGAGGAGTTGACGAGACTCAGGCGGGAACTTGGGGAGAAACATCGGGGTAACAGTGCAGGTGCGATCGGGGGCACTGCTAAATATGAGGAGATAGTGGGCCCCGTTATCGAGGAGTACGAGAAGACTATCGCGGCTATGGAGGCAGAACTAAATCTCAATCGAGCTGCATTGAGGCATACCAATGAAATGGTCGAGGAGAAGGAGGAGGAATTGTCAACTGTAACGGAAAGGCATGCTGCTACCGAGTTGTATGTGGAGGAGCTTAGGGCCCGTGTCGCAAAGCTGACAGAAAGAGAAGCTTCTACCGAGGTGCGTTTTTTAATAATTTATCTTTGACTGCGGAATGTGCTTAGTGGCGTTTAGGCGTATGTTCGCGATCTGGAGGAGAAAATGAAGGCCTATGACGAAACGTCTATCACTTCGAGCGAATCAATGACAGATTTGAAGCGCGAAGTTGCTCGGTTCAAAGACTCCGAATCCCACTCGACCAAATACATTGCTGATCTTGAAGCGCGTCTCGCACGCTCAGATGAGTCGATTCTAACCCTGCAGCAAACAGTTGAAAATTTGGAACGAGAAGTCGAACGGCGCAGAGACGAAGTTGAATCATTACAATCTCGGCTGCAGGTCATTCGTCAAGATGGAGAGGGTTGGCGGAATGACTTGGAGGAGAGGGAGCGGAAAGTACGAGAACTGGAGACGAAGATGCAAGAATGGGAGAGGAAAAAGAAAGATGCCGGAGATACCCGAGCAAGACTGGGAAGTGTAGTTGACGAAGTTGCACATGCCCGACGCAGTCTTGACGTCGACCTCAAGAATGCTGCACCGGCTCTTCAAGTTAATGGCGAATCCGAAGAGAATCCGGACCATGTGAACGGCACATCTCTGGCATCGCTTGAGGTATCGCCTTCCTCTTCGGCCCCTGTAATCCCCCCAGAAACCGCAGAAACCGATCATTCCCTTCATAATCAGTTCATCGCACTGCAGCAGACTCACACGGCGACTTTGGCCGACCTTTCATCAGTGACATCCAAATACCGAGATGCCTTGCGCGAGATCTCGGACCTCGCCGCGCAAATCCAGGAGGCGAAACTCAGTAATTCCGTGTCAAGCGAATCTTTGGCAGACTCTCCCACCACAACCGATAAATCTATGGAACTGTCTCCCATGAGAAGACGTATAGCCAGTCGACAAAGAGAGGCAAGCGAGCCTCAGTACAATGCTGCCGGTAGACGGCTTTTTTTCAGGCAGGCGGCCTCAGCAGAATCGCTCCACTCGAGGTATTTTTTCTACATTCTTATATTACTGATCTTGGTGGCTGATGCACCGAACAAGGTCGCTTTCGCAATCGCAATCGCTTTCACAGGAGCTCTCCTCGGTTCACTCGCGCAAAACCTCTTTTTCAAGTCTTAGCTCGCATTCCCATTCCCATTCTCGATCAAATTCAAATTCGACCTCTACCTTGAATTCTTTGCTGCAGAGTTCCCGACCCAATCTCTCAATTTCTGTGCCCAACGGTGTCCCGAACCATGCGGAACGGTCGGTGTCGAGTCTTGAAATGGAAATTATGCGCTTGCAGGACGTGTTAAAGGAGCGGGAGTCAGAAATTTCAGTCCTTGAAAATTCTCTGAAGCAGAGTCGGGATGATCAAAGCGCAGCATCGTCCCCGGCCCTCGCTACACCCGCGGATGAGATTTCTGAGACCTTATCGACGAAGGTTAACGGTACTTCTCCTTCCATTCATCTCTCACCCAAAACTATGGGACACTTTGATCACATACGAAGGAGCATGGAGAACGCGAACGGCCACTCTATCATAGACCTCCCAGACTCAGAGTCTGAGAAGAACGATTCGTCGGTCATTTCGGAGTCCGACGAATCGTTGGAGCGCCTGAATGAACTGATGCTGTAAAAGTTTTCCTTCTTCTCGCCGCCGTGAACCATGCTGATAATATTCTCAGGTCTATGGCACAAAAGGAGTCCCACCATCGAGAGGTGGTCGATGCTTTGAATGAACAGCTAACTCAGTTGAGGCGGCAGCATGATGAACTCACGACGCTGTCAAGGGACCAGGTACGAGTGCTGCGCCCTGAAAATCTGATTCGCTAACAGCCTAAAAAGGCCCTGAATATGTCTTCTGAGATTGAAAACCTCCGATCGCAATACGACCAGGACCTTCGAACGCTTGACGAGGTGCAAAAGCGCGAAGCAGAACTCTCGGCGATTCTGGAGCAAGTCATCGTTGATCATGCTGCCGCTATAGAGGAGATACGAGTTCAACATGCTGACGCATTGAAGGCTAAGCAAGCTGAAATCGATGATCTGCTTTCTCGTTTCAACTCGGATGAGCAGATGTCTTCCTCCCTCCGTGATGAACTTGCGGCGGCTTCCGCCACGCTTGAACAGGCGCACCGGGACCACGAGGCTGCCTTTGGCAAACTCAAGGAGGAGCACCATCAGGAGCGTCAGTCTTGGCTACAAGAAACCAACGTCATTCTATCGCGGACCAAGGACGAGCATGAAGCGGCAATTCGTAAGATCGTCGCCGAACACGAGGAGGTTCTCAAGCAGAACGAAGTCCAGTCATCCTCCGTTCTTCACAAAACCGAGGAAGACTATTACAATGTTCTGACAAAGCTACGCGGAGATCATGCGGCAGCTTTGGAGAAGCAATCTGCGGATGCAGCAGCTACTCTGGAACGTTTGAAGGAGGCGCACGCGGGAGAACTTCGGATGGCCGAAATTGCCCGCGAAGGATCACTTTCCGAATCTCAGTCTTCTCGTGCCATTGCATTGCAGGGGCTTCAAGAGGAGCATTCTGCTGCCATGGCGAGGAAACAGACATCGTTTGCGGAGGAGATGGAGTTATTGAAATCAGAGCACGCTAGGGCGCTTGTCACGCAAGAGGAGGACTATCAATTGCAGATGGATAAGATTCGCTCTGAACAGGAAGGCGTTCTCATGAAATTGAAGGAAGAATGGCGAGTGGAGGGTGAGCGTCTGAACTCCGCTATCATCGCCATTAAGGAGGAAGCCGCGTCATCAGCGTCGGTTGCGGCTGCAAAGGCGTCGGCTGAATTGGATGCTGTCGTCAAATTGGTGAAAGAGCAGCAGGCGACGGTGTTGCAGGAAATCGAGCGTGGTCACGAGGCTGAGGTCTCACGGCTCAATGCGGCTCATTCCTCGGCGCTTGAAGATCTCGAGGCACAGGCTGCGGATAAGCACGCCGTTGTTGTCCAGTCCCACACGGAAGAGATCCTCAAGCTCAAATCCGATCATCAACAATCTATTGCCGAGCTCAACGCGACCATTGTCGCCCTCGAGGAGCATTATAAGGCTGTTCTCGAAGACGCTACGGTCCGCAATGAGCAAGAACTGGCGGAGGAAAGGGAGCGATTGGCCGTAACTCTCGACGATCTCAGAGCACAACATGATGTAGAGCTTCATGTGTTACGCAAAGATCATGACTTGCTCGTGGAGGAGGTTGAGGCGCACAAAACCGCTGCGGAAGAGTTCTCACTACTCCGTGAAGAATCCAGAGAGAGCCACAAGCAGGCCATGCAAGAGAAGATGGTGCTTGTCACCAAGATGCAACACCAGATGTCGGTCTATCAGGACGAGCGCGACGACCTAGCTGCAGAAGTCACAAAACTTCGTGCCGAACTTGGCAGAACAAAAAGCGAACAGTCGAAGCTTATTCAAGAGGCCTCAAAGCGCGAATCGCTTGTGGGTGAGTTGGAGCGACATCGTTCCATCCTTGCAGAGATGCAGGAGAATTTGCAAAAGGTCAAGGACGAGAAGGACACACTACAAGTGGAGAAAACTCGTTCTGAAACTCTTCTACGCGAACTGCAAGCTCAGCTGGCTAGAAGCGGGTCACCTCCCAATGCTCGACCTCCCACAGACCGCAGTGTATCATACAACAGGGGCGGTCTTCCTCCAATGAAACTTCCTCCCCCTACCCCTCCACCATCAGTTCCTCCCCCTCCCGCTCCTCGATCACACGACGCTTTCGGTAGCGTTTCTTCGCAGGCATCTTCCGCCGTTACTTCATCGTCGTCATCCCGAGAGTCGCAGCTAGACTCGCCGTCAACGTCCATCGGTCCGGGCTCTGTCAATAATGTTGTTCCGAGTGCAAAATTGGAGCAGCAAGCTAAGCTGATTGACGAGCAGGAGGCGATGATTAAGACGTTGAATAAGCAACTCACACACTGTGAAAGTGACTTGCAGACGCACATGGATCTGGTCAGCACGCTAGAAACTTCTCTCGGAGATTCCGAGAAAAACCGTAAGCGCTTTCACCGTTGACGGGTATATGGTATTTACTGACCCCGTTTCAGTCCGCAAGGCCCGGATGCATGCCACGGAACTAGCCCGAGAACGAGACACGCTTAATTCGAAACTAGAAGGTCTCCATAATGAACTGGCGGAGGCCAAGCGAGAGGTCGTCAACGTTCGCAGGTCAATAGTGGAAGAAAAGCAGTCATATGAACAGCGACTAGATGAAGAACGGAAAGCGAAGGAACGAGCGCGCCAACAGCTGGATTCACGGATGGAAGAGTTGACATCTAGACGTAAATCCAAGTTTGCCTGCCTATGATTATTCCTTTCTGTTACTCCCGCCATGCCATCCCTATTTTCCTCTGCATACACATTCGTTCACGGCCCACTCATGTCCATCGTCCACTCATTCGTAACCTTATTCGTTCCCGCTCCTCTCACTAGGTTACTTACTTGGGATACCCGCTGTTATACTGTTTTACTTAGCTATTCCATATGTTTTTCTTATACCTCCTCCTCCTTCCCGTATATGTAGGGTATATATGTTACACGTTACGACCTCATTCTATCAATGGAATCTCGGATTATAATCCCCTCTTGTCAACCTGTTGTCGACATGAAACCATTCCATAATTCTAGTCCTCGGGGTCGGCATATCCGGATCTTGCAACTTGCGCTGAGTGCGCTGGCAGTGGCGCGCGGGGTGTCATAGGCCCGGCGCCACGTGAGCGGACGGTAATATGGACATAACTAACTCGTACCCCACACTTGGAGCCAGCCGTTATATATTGACTCCGCTTCTATCACTCACCCGTAGTTTTTCTCTCCCCTACAACCACCACCACCACCACATTCTCCTGTAGAATTTTTTTCTTTCATGGCTGCCCGCCTGCTCGTCAAGGCGCCTGCCCTTCGTTGTCTCAAGTCCAGTCCTTCCGCGATACGATGGGCAAGCACGTCGACAAAAAATCCCAGGACCTTGCCGGCCTTTTCTATGGAGGGGAAAGTGTGTAGCCATCGTCATTTGCGCGATGTCGAGAAGGATATTCAATGTTGTTAGGTCTGCATGGTCACTGGTGCAGCTCGCGGGTTGGGCTATGAATTCTGCCGCGCCTTTGTGCAGTCGTGAGTACCGGCACTTTGGTGTTCGTGTTTTCGATGATATAACGGGGGGTGTTTCTTTCTGTTGTAGGGGCTGTACGTCCGTCGCGATTGTCGACTTGAAAGCATCTGAGGCTAAGGGTGCCGCCGAAGAGCTCGCTACGTATGCGTGTGGTTAGTGTTTTTCCGACATCCACGCGCGTGTAACTGATGATTGGTCATGAAGGTACCGGCGACGTGAAGCCAGACGACCTCAAATTTATCGGTGTCGAGTGTGATGTCTCATCTGAAATTTCTGTCCAAAAGGCTTTCTCTGAGGTGATGAACACCTTTGGTCGGCTGGATTCCGTCGTCGCCTCGGCAGGTGAGGCATTTTTGTTATCTATTCTATCGTTGATGCTGACATACATCTTCTAGGTATTGTTGAGAACTACTCTGCTTTCGAGTCAGTGTTTTGTGTGATGGGACAAACCCCAGATATTGATGTCCCTCAGTTACCCCTTTGATCGTATAAAGCGCTTGTACGATATCAATGTTCACGGTGCTTTCTTCACGGCGCGTGAAGCCGCTCGCAACATGATCCCGCAGGGCGGCGGGTCCATCGTTCTCGTGGCCAGTATGAGCGCAAATGTGTGTATTATGCGATCGATTTTTTTGACGGTCACTGACTGCTTTCCCCATTCAGATTGTGAACATTCCCCAGGTAAGCATTAAAGTTGCATCTGCTTTTTGACTACACCATTTACGGGACCTTCTTCCCAGCCGCAAACCCCGTACAATGCATCCAAAGCTGGTAAGCATGATCCATCTGGTACGTGCTATCATAGATCTCATCGACAACGATGTAGCGGTTAAACATATGACCTCGAGTCTGGCTGTTGAGTGGGCCAAGAAGAACGTTAGGGTTAACTGTCTTAGGTGGGTTGTTATGCGGAAAGGCTACACTTTGACTATATGACTGAACGCTCACCTCAATAGTCCCGGATATATGGCCACCAAGTTGACGCGAACCATTCTGGATCATGACCAAGCTTTGAAGGTTAGCTAGTTCAGTCTATTTATTCGTATCTCAAGCTAATATGCCGTCGGGTAGAAAACATGGGAAAGTTTGACACCTATGGGCCGGGTATGTTCCCTCCGGCATTCCCCTGAATTTCCATTAAATACTGACAATCTGGTGCGGTAGATTGGTGACCCAGATGATCTTTCGGTTCGTCGGAAATATTGCATAGGATGTGTTGCTAATTCATGTTACAGGGTGCAATTGTCTACTTGGCTAGCGACGCGTCAAGGTTTATGACCGGCTCGGAAATTCGCGTAGATGGCGGTTACTGCATTATTTAGGGTGATTTCTTGGGTATACCCGATTCAGACGAGCGTACAGACATCGAACTTTTCATACAACATAGAGGTATATTACTGGGCGTCATTTGCTTATCTTTCTTTATTAACGTCGTTACTGCCTTGCTCTCAATCTGTATTTTTGGTTTTAATGAAGTATACATTGGGTTTCCATTGATGCTTAGTGAACACGAAAGTGAGACCACCAAAGATAGGGGTGCCGCAACGGCGCTAAACTTCTTGTTCGCTTCTTGCATCTGCTTCTTCGTTGTGGTTCATCCTGCCACGAGCACCGATGTCGACGAAAGAGCCTGTGTCCACAACGAGCTATGAATTCACCAAAAGAAAACGCTGGGCAGATCTCCTGGTATCAGAGCTCGCTGATACCATCATTTTTGTGCTGTCAGGCGAAGGCAAGGTGCTGTACGTTGGCACAGCAGTGACCGAGTTGCTGGGCTGGCGAGAGGTCGACCTCGTGGATTGCGATTTCGGAGAGATTGTATCTGGTAATTTCCGTCTACTTTTTGATGCAATTTTGTTCTTTCGTGCTAAATCTACTCGTAGTTGGTGACCAAGACACTTTCAGGACGACCTTTTCCGAGAGTGTGCGGACCCACCGGGATCTACACTCCTATGTGCGTCTGAAATGTTCTGATCAAACTAATGACGTCCTATTCGAAATCAAATCCCGTATTGAGGATGATTGTTGGTATACCATGGCGAGGCCGTATCCGGGGAAGAATACGTCTATGTGTGTTGTTTGCTCTTCTTAGGCGCCTTTCTCATCATAGCTCCTAGGCTAAATTCGTTCTTGGATTTGAAGCTGGAGAACCAACGCCTACAGACGCGGTTGCGCGAGCTCACGGGGAGCTCGTCGCCTAGTGTGATGACAAAGGGCCCTCTGCCGCTGTTTACGTCTACTTCCATGGCTGGGGAGACGTTTGATGGGGGAGGCGGTAACGGCGGTACGGTCGGGAGCAGTCTCTACGCCACAGGCAGCCTCGATGTGCATGCCGGCGGTGAGGACGACCGCGACGATGGAGGAAAAAAGAAAAAGGTTTGTTTATCATGCGGATTTCAATGGCTGTTTATTAATTGATTGTATCCCTCCAGGCTAAGAAAACGCATACGTCTGACCAGTATGTGTGTGTAACATGCGGGAGGACGGATTCTCCCGAGTGGCGTAAAGGTCCTCTGGGGCCGAAAACACTTTGCAATGCATGTGGGCTGCGCTGGGCAAAGTCGATGAGGAGACCTGACGACGCGGCGGCGGCAGATACGGTTGGGGAAAGTGTTCACTTGACTTGAGGGCTATTCATGTGGACAGTAAAATTTATTGTAGCCGCGTAATTGTATCATGCTAAGGTTTTGTCATTGGAAAATAGATGTCCGTTTACATACGTTTTCATTTCTGAGCAACACATCCGTATGGAGGCGGTATGGAAAGCACGGAGATATCTCGTACGGAAGTCGCCGTCGTTATAATGCCTGAGAATTTTCCGGAACGAACTGTCGTTGTAGCCTTGACGGCCTGTCGCAGCCCGGCGTTAAAAATATTGGCTATGTTCCTTCCACCGACCCCCGGACATGATAGAGAATGATTGAAGGAGGGCTTGGCGAATGAAGGCACTCCAAGAATAAATGTGCTAAGCGCCAGCGGCTGAGAGTCCGCAGCACAGTATAGGTAGATAATACCATTCAGATCTAGAGCATTGTAGGTTGTGAGAATAAGTAAATCGATAAACGGCAGTGCGTGGTTACTGAGAAAATAGCATTGAGGAGCTCAAGAGATAGAGAGAGGGTCGAACATACTAAAATTCACGGCCCACGGTGATTCGTGAGTGTAGATAACTGTCGTAGGTCCTCTACCTAAAGGACGCATGAGCGTCCCAAGCTTCGGAGTAACGGACCGATCCCTCCGATGTCCACAGTTTCCAAAAAGGAAACATCGAACGTGACTGAACACGGTATCGTTTTCCAACTTCCTCCGTCCCAAGTTCAATGTCAACTTCGCTTATGCGCTACTATCATGCTCGCATTAATCTCTCACAAGCAGACATCCAGGACAACCTCGGACTTTGCGTTTTCTCTCGAGACTGTATGCTTTGGACTCTGGTGCCGGAACTGTTACTGGCTCAAGTTGGGTCAAGTCGTCCATTTTGTACCACAACCAACCTTGGGATGCGACGATCCGATTAATACTCATTATTTCTGCTTGGTTTAGTGGTATTTTTGTCCAAAAATTGGTCAAGACAAGCTTCCCTCCTGATGTCTTTTCCCCCCTTGTCTGGTCACTTGGTCATTTGTCCCACACCATCTTTATCACCTGTCTGCAGTCTATAAATTGGTTTGACTATAGAGAACTCCTTGATCTTCGCTAATGCATCTGAGCACGAGTGTATCGTTGCTACTTGTTTACTTTTGGGATACTGACGCGTTGCGCGTTGTCGGGCTTGCGGCGGGTGACGGGGATATATTCGATCGCACCGAAGCTCAGAGGTTGAAGCATATTTGCTTACGTCTAGGGGTTACAGTACTAATCGAACTTGCGATGTGCTCTGGTGTCTCTACCTGGCTTGTGATCATAGATTCAAGTACGCTTACAGCACCTTAATAGTGCCGTCCTCAGGATTGGGCTGGCGTCTTACTGACGAGCAACTGAGACAAAAAAACAAGCTGAAGCTCCCACGGCTTGCCACCAAACCAAAACGGACGAAACAAGGTCACATGTCTTCGCGCAAACGGGCAAACTTGTGTAAACTTTGTCTTTGCTCTATATAATGCCCAGCTCTGCCACTTTTCAACCCAATACCACCTCTACCGCGACGGGCATTTATTGTGCTTATCGCCCTAGACTATCGGCGCGCCCTCGCAGTCGTTTCTTCATTATCTCTTCCCTCCCTCTCCCTCTCCCTCTGTCTAATGTCGGGCCAACTGCCTTCACATATACCCCAGGATGTCCAGGAGACTCCCTACCAACAACAATATTCCGTGGACGCGAATGACGCGTCGGTTCAACAGAACCCTCTTCAGCCCGGTGCTGCCCACACTCACTATTCCCAACAACAAGAAAGAATCTACGCCGATGACCAGCAGGGTTCCGACTACAGTCATTACACCCAGCCCAACGCTCCTTCGATTTCGTACCAACAACAGCCAGAAAGTAGAACCTACTCTGATGAGGAGTGGAGCTGTCCTTCCGTTCCTTACCCCCATTCCAACGCTCCTTCGATTTCGTACCAACAATCATTACAAGACACCACGACTCCAGTGGACCCCCCATCCGTCGCACCCTCCGACGACGGAATTCGACAATATATTTCCAGGCAACAGCAGTCTATGCAGCTATACACAGACTACGAATATCATGACCAGCCTCCCGAATCCTACTGGCCCAGCCAACTTTATCCTCAAGAGCCAACGTACCCCGATGACTTTCACCGGATAGTCAATGCTCCTCACCGCTTTCCTCATGAGGCACCCCAGCAGTTTCGTGGTGCGCCAAATCACGCAGTGTTGTCTGGTGGCAACGCTTCGGCTGGACTGCGTATTGAGGACCAAAACCGGTACGGTGGTATGTCAGCTAAGGCCGCTGGCAAACGCAAGGCCGTCGTCGACGACGACGACGACAGCAGGTACGGGGAATCCTCTTCGGGGACGATGAAGCGCTTCAGGTCCAATGCGAGCACTCAACAAATGGCCATGGCTCCGCCGCCCGTTCCCCATCCTGATTTCAACGCGACTGGTGTACGTATTGTGGTGTTTTTCAAAGTATTCTATCTTATATCGTTCCCAGACTATGCGCGCGCCGTCCACCGCCGTTGTACCATCCAGTCGTCCCTACTTTGAGGTTAGCTTTTCCATTCATTTCTGCGATCACCTCTCATTGTTCTTATAGATGACGGGAATGCAGTTCAACGCAGACGACCAGTTCGAAGGAACACAATCTCACCAACACATGTAAGATACTACGCGTTGCGTCTTTGTTCCCATCTGATTGTCGACCGTGTAGGCGTTCAACTCAAAATGGAAGCAGTACTTCGCGGTCTCAAGTCCCGCGGAGCTACTATGACCAGAATGATGCACGTACTCAAGGATGGCAAGCACGAAACGCGGTAAGCTTCGTTCTTGCCCGACATCACTGTCACTTATTTATTGTTTCTAGCATTATGAAACCAACGTTTCGTCACAAAGCGTGCACCGGTCTTCTCAGGTCTCGTAAGTTTTATTTCTAATGAAATTTCAAGCCATGTTCTCAGTAGCAATACTAGGTCGGTTGTTGATCAATACAACAGTCGTCAACACTCTAGCATCCGCGTAATCGTGTTTCAATCTGCATCTCTCCTTCGAGAATTATTACGCACTCGCTGTAAAGGCCAACCTGGTGACCGCTGGTGCATTGCCAACGGAACGGAGATCGTGCTTGTCAGGGTTCTACGCCAGGGAAGACCAGGCACCTTACATTGCACTGGTATTGCGTCCATCGGCGCTCCCATTTGCAAGTTGAGAGTGGTCTGCGACCCATATGAGAAGGCGCTTGTTCATCGCATCGCAGTTCATACTTTGCTGACCATACTCAACAAGCACAAGAACACCGTCGCAAATCGCTACATGGGAGGAACGTCGCATATGCAGAACGGCTCGCACGACTTCCAGCAATCAGCGAGCCACTTTTCCGGCTCCTCTAGACACTCCCTCCCCACTCCAGCACGTACTCCGCTTCAGTCAGATAACGGCTCCAACGGCTTCGCACCATCGACGGGCTACTTTTCTCACCCTTCTGGGCACACCCTCCCTACTCCTGCGCGCACTCCAGTCCATCCAGATGCCGCGGTACAGACGCAAACCGACTTCCAGCAATCGACGGACTACTTTGCTGGTCCTTCTGGACATTCTCTCCCTACAGCGCCTATGCCCGTTCAGCCTGTCCCTATTCAGGCACCGCCTCCAATTACGATCATTACTGTCGAAGATACAGATACGACGGGCGCTCTATCTGTCGATGACATTTGGTCGACTGCTCCTGTGCAATCCGAAAGTCCGAGGTTTCGAATCCCAGACTCAGGCGAGGATGAGCCCGAGCTTCCCATCGCCCTCGTCGATCGTCCCACCAGTCTCCTTCCAGACGAGAAGCAGGCTGACACCGCGGGCGAACAGGTGAAAACAGAGCAGGAAACCAGTGGCGGCACTTTGGAAAGGCCTCATGATACGACGATCACGGACACGCCATGGTATCAAAAATATATTCTCTCGGCGTATGAGGAGCAACCAGTCGCGTCTACTTCCACGACCTCAAACGGCTTTCAGCCATCGACGGACTACTTCTCCCGCCCTTCTGGACAGACCCACCCAACTCCCGCACGTACTCCAGTACAGCCAGAGGCCATGATTCAGACGCAAAACGACTTCCAGCAGTCGGCAGACTGCCTTGCTAGTCCTTCTGTGCATTCTCTCCCAGCGCGTGCCCCCGTTCAGCCTACCACCATACAGGCACCGCCTCCAATTCCGGTCATTACGGTCAAAGATACAGATACGACGAACGCTCTATCTGTCGATGACGCTTGGTCGACTGCTCCTGCGCAAGCCGAAAGTCCGGAAGTTCAAAACGAAGACTCAGGCGAGGATGAACCCGAGCTTCCTCCTTCCCCCGTCCCCTGTTCCACGACTCTTCTCACAGATGAGAAGCAGGCCCACACTGCGGGCGGACAGGTGAAAACAGAAGAGGAAACTAGTGGCAATACTTTGGAAAGGATTCTTAGCGCTGTGATCACGGACATGCCATGGTACAAAGAATATGTTGATTCGGCGCACGAGGAGCAACCGGTTGCGTCCACTTCGACAACCTCCGTGGAAGACCCCTCTACGACTGACGACGATGGAGCGACCGACGACAAGGAATACCACCGCGTCTATAATGAGTTTATGGTGAACGACGACGAAGAGTGCGATGGCGATAGTCTATTTGGATCGCCGTTGCGAAGAAGGTGATAGATGAAGGCTCGTTTTCATTGCAAGGATGATACAGAATATGAGGGTTCCAGTTGATTTATCTAAATGTTATGTTGTTATTGTGTTATTTTCTGCTTATGTTTCTATTGTATCTAATCATCCTAATATATATCCCATATAATGATCTGTCTCTTGTTCGAATTACCGGAGCCTTCGCAGAGCGTCAAACGAACTGTTTGGTGAAGGATATTATGTTCAAGGTATTGTCATAGGACGACGCCCTGGTTTTATTAGCATGTAGTTACGCGAGAGTCATCTCTCGCGTCATTTTTCTTCTTAGTAGGAGGTTACATGTGTACCTCCGGCATAATTTTCCACTGTAGTTACATTGCTGGGGACTATTTAAAGGTAACATTATGTATTATGTTTACTTTGGTCATTTTTATGGGGGGAATAGCTCAGCTGGGAGAGCAACAGACTGAAGTAATTTGTTCTGGAGGTCCCCGGTTCAATCCCGGGTTTCCCCATAGCTTTTGCTTTTGGACGTTTCAATTTTTCCCCTCCTAGACTCAGCGCGACGGTGTCGAACGAACTTTGAAGAGACGGAAAGAGGGCTGTGACGAATTTGTGACTGATCGGACTGATCGGGTTCGGGTGTGACTAACGGATCATCGTCACGCTCTCCTCCAGTGCGGGGTAAACTGTACAGCTTAACTTGAACATGGTTGTCCTTTCGCTAGGTCTTCTTCTCTCACGGCCTGCTCGTCGAGTTATCTGGCCTTCCGGTACACGTATTTCAAGACGACTGGTATCTTCGTACTATAACACAGATGTGGCTGGGTTGAGCGATGACGAGACAGAGGTACGCGGTGATCTACATCCTTGATGTAACTATAAAGCATATCTTCTTCAGTTCAGGTCTGCTGTAACGGAATTCGCACAGAAAGAGATTGCCCCTCGAGCAGCAGAAATAGATAAATCCAACAAGTTTCCTCTTGTACGATGCCTTTGAATGCAACTCGAACAGACGACTAATCTGTGGTTCAGGAACTATTCCCTGCACTTGGATCTATGGGACTCCTTGGTATTACGGTTGCACCACAATACTCTGGTCTTGGACTGGGATATATGCACCATCTCTTGGCTATGGAAGCGTTATCCGAGGCTTCCGGCAGCGTTGCACTGTCCTACGGTGCTCATTCTAACCTCTGCGTAAACCAGATCCATCGGTGGGGAACAGAGACGCAAAAGGTCAGTACTTTGCTTGTACTGTCGCCTCAGTTGACCGTTTCTCTAGGAGAAATACCTTCCGGACTTGATTACAGGTGAAAAGGTTGGTTCCTTGGCGATGAGTGAAACAGGTAGTGGAAGCGATGTTGTCAGCATGCGACTCAAAGCGGAGAAAGTATCCGGAGGGTACAAATTGAATGGCAATAAGTTTTGGTCAGTTTCTATGTGTCAATTCAACGCTCTGGATTGTAACGATGTCTAGGATTACCAACGGTCCTATTGCATCTACTTTTGTCGTCTACGCCAAGACAGTTCCTCTCGATGATCCTAATCCCTCAAAGGGAATCACTGCCTTCATTGTTGAGCGCGACTCGGAAGGTTTCTCTACCGGTGAGAAACTGGACAAGTTCGGAATGAGAGGGAGCGACACCTGTGAATTGATTTTCGAGGACTGTTTTGTACCAGAAGGTTGGTGCGTTCCTATTCTTGTGCTCCGGCTTTTAATTTACCATGCTGTGCAGAAAACGTGCTCGGGGAGGTCAACAGGGGCGCCAAAGTCTTGATGTCAGGTCTGGACCTCGAGAGGCTTGTCTTGAGTGGAGGGCCACTTGGGTCTGTACCAACTGCCTGGCCTCCGTTCTGAACTCAACTTTGCTACAGTCTCATGCAGGCCGCATTCGACTATGCAGTCGAGTATGTTCACGAGCGGAAGCAATTTGGGCAACCCATAGGGGAGTTCCAGCTAATGCAAGGCAGGGTCTATTTCATTTGTTTCTGGTTTTCAATTGATAGTTCTCGTCCCCAGGAAAGATAGCAGACATGTATACTAAACTCAATGCAAGCCGGGCCTACGTCTATGCCGTGGCAAAGGCATGCGACGCCGGAAAGGTCAGCAGATCGGTAAGTACTACTAAGACTTGCTGAGTGCTCTGCCCCGACAATCTCGCACGTCTTCGATGGTAGTTGCACATGCCGTTGCATCCTCTTCATCCTGAACGTTGAATTGAGCGATCGGTTTCAATCTCTCCGGAGGCTCCTATGATAGCTCGTGGTTGCCCCCCTTTTCTGGAGCTAGAACGTTTTTCCACCACATCTGACTTGATCTTTTCTATAGGACTGCGCAGGAGCTATTCTGTACTCCACTGAGAAGGCCGTTGAAGTTGCGCTCGAGGGCATGCAATGTCTTGGTGGGAATGGGTATGTGAATGGTATGTACCTCTGCGTGCGACAATCGCACTCAAGACTCTCGCCCTGATCGTACAGGCACTTGATTGACAAATCCTTTAGATTACCCTATGGGAAGGATTCTACGCGATTCGAGACTTTACACTGTTGGCGCCGGTACCCAAGAAATCCGACGCATGCTCATAGGCCGAGAATTCCACGCTCAGTTCGCCAAGTCAAGGTCTTAGTTCTTATTTTCGTCCTCCGTGTCGTCGGATGTATTATTAGTGGACGTAGGTGGATGTGTACATCATCATCATGATAAATATCCCATTTGCGATCTTCGATCAGTTTAAAATGGCGAAAGACGGAAGACATTATAATACTGCAACTTCAAAATTAGGGGTTACTTGCTACGGAATATTTTTCGTTGTTACCACCATGGCCTCCAACTCTGCCGACGATTTTTTCAGCTCTCCAGCCAGTTTTTCTTTCGCAAACACTTCCATGCGCCAGCGGACACAGCAAGCCTGTGACAAGTGTAGAGAACGGAAAACCAAGGTCAATCGATTGCTCTAATTAGGCTTTGTGATCGTCTAACCCTTGATACCTTGATATAGTGCTCCGGCGAAAAGCCGGTCTGCAAACGCTGTACTACCCGTGGCTTGATATGCCAGTACACGAGCAGGGAAACGCGCGCCCGCGGAAATGTAGCCACTCCAAAGCTGCGTACTGCAGTGTCCAGCATCGATTTGCGCGGTTCCAAGATACACCAGGAGAAGCAGCGAGAAAGGGAATACCACCACTTTCTACGACAGCAGAGCCACAATCTGATCTCCTACGATCTCTCGGCGTCTCCATCAGTGCAGTTCCCCCCACAACCATTTCAGCTTACGAGCCAGCCACTGCAACAATATGTGCCATATCAGTCCCATTCGCAGCCAGCTTCTCTTTCTGGTTCACCGGTGATCGATTCGTTCCCGCCGTCGCAGCTGCAGCTACCTCCACTTCCATCGTATACAGATGGTAGCCAACCCCCACTGCCGAGTAGCAATGGCCAGTGGCAATCTATTCGGAGAGCTCAAAGCCAGTCCGCGCTTCCTTATAACGTCGAGGAACCTCTGTATCCCTCGCAAACATTCTCACGATATGGATACTATCAGCCCAATGGACTACCGAGCTCCACCATGCCTCCTCACCACAATCACCACCGCAGCCTAGATGCCATCTACAACACCTCCCAGCCCATGCCTACATACGGCTTCCAAAACCTTAGCCTCGGTGATGTATACCCACCCCAGCTTGCGCTCGCCACGTCCGGCTCCTCCTCCTCCTCGTTCTCCGGGTCGACGGACACCTCTCCGATCGAGTCGGATGCGCCGTCGCCAGTGATACACACGCCGACGCCGTTATCGTTCCAGAATGTGCCGCTGTTGGAGGAGAGGAAGTTTATGGAGTTTGAGGGTGTGAAGATAGAGGAGGAGCAGCAAAGGTGGTGAGGGGAGGGGTGGGGTTTGAATAGAGCTGGAATCGTTCAAATGCGGGCAGGCAGGAATGCATAGAGTAGAACCGTATAATTCGACAAACACGTTATTTAGGTTACTGTATTACATTGATGGTTCAATTGACTTTATCAGCACCCCTTCGAAGCTCTGCGGAAAGAATTTAGGTGAGGCCTGGTTCTCAGCGGCTGGAAATGGTAGTCAACGCAAAGTAGGCGTTGCGGATGGCGTGTTCCTCCAGTCAGCAGAAATAGATTTCTTCTGCGACCCCACACATAGAAGTGATAGTACTTATCTCTCCAACTAAGTAACTTTTACAGTAGAATCCAGTGCCTCGGAGGTTGTGTAGAAATCTGATGGAAAAGCTCGATACTAACCAGAAGGACGGATTGCCAGGAAAAGATATGCCAGTGGACCAATGAACGAACTTGAAGAAGAGCAATAATTGCCGTCGGCATGAGTTAGTAACTTTCCCGCGGGTCAGTGTAATGGAAGCATCACAGTACTTACCAGTGTCTATAGATTATAATATTCGAGGTACTGATAATCAACTATACGTGCACAAAGTGAGCATGATAATTATTTTTGACTGCTTGCAGTATTCTGGACCGAATAATCGACGAGCTAAAAACTTTCAAGTTAAGATCGCCTGGATCATGGCAAATACTATTCTTTCTTGTTGATGCGAGTTGTATCTACGCGTTTGAAGATTTCTCCGGTCCAATCCGATCATTTTGCTGAGGGATGGAGTCCTGATGCGCTCTTTGTCCATTCCAGTGGTAGGTCTTGATTTTTCGACGGTCGTATTCCGTTTAGTTGTAATCGCAAACGATAAGAATACATGTATTTCCAGCTGTGTTCTACTAGCATTGGCATACCTGAAGGGCTTCAATCATAAATGGCCATAGGTACGCCGCCTACATATAGAATTATAAATGACAGGGCCGTATACTTATATAAAGCTTGAGATATTTCGCGTAAAGTTTTGTGCCACTGAGCAAGTTCCTCGCAGGCGACTAGTTCGGGCTGTTCCAAAATTCGGGGAATGAAACGAAACAGATTTTTTATCCAAGGATTCAATGATCCGTCCATCATGCCATTATTAGTGGTGCCCGACGAAATTTGCTGCGCCGTGGTCAAACAAACCATTACATGCTATCCAGAATGTCTCCGCTAGCTTTTGTATAACCCGGAATCGCTCCTTACTACAAGTACACGGTGTCGAACGGCATTTGTATGTCTGAGCTATTCATTCGCTGCGGATCGTTCCGGTTGTAGTCCAGGACTCGGCGACTTACTTTCAGGCAGAAAATAGAGACGGTGGGTGACAACAGCCTGCGCCTATTAAAAGAGTGCAGGATCTTTCTCGCTTTATCCTTCATAAACGAGGAAAGATTCACGGTATCGCCGGGCACGCGACAGCCAGTGTAACGGTACTCGACTGCACATCTGGGACGTTGTTAATAGATCACGCTTACCGAAATAGCCGAGTGTGGTTCCTGTGGTCAAAAACACAGCTTCTTGACAACTTCTTGATGAAGTTCCATATGGTTTTCAAAATACTGGAGAGAACTACGGCGTAGTTTTCATTATGCCAATACAGATTCAATGGATTGTACTGCGTAGAGATAGAAGTTGGCGCACACAAAGCTGATTAAAAGAACTCCGGTACAAAGGTACTCACCTTAAAGAGGACATTTTTCGGGCGAATACGTTGCCTGCGTGTGATGGTAACATGGCGGGTGCATTGATTTGGCATTGATTGCAATGATTGACGTTGATTGCCAAATGAGGACAGGGCGCGTGACAATTGACAGCTTTTGGCGATAATTCATGTTGCTATTGAACCATTCGACGACCTCGCTGGTTCGTACTATAATTTCTGTTTTATAGCTTTCATTTCCTTCCTTCATTCCTTTTCTTCTCCTGGCGGTCTTTGCTGCACAGAGTCACTCTCCTTCATAATGCCCTCCAGCCCTCAACAACACCTTCCCGCTGAGCGGGTTCGTCATCGAAAACGGGCACCAGTGCCACAGATTCCAGTTGAACCACGGGATGAAGAGGAATACACTAGCAGTGCTGTTCCAATCACCACCATTACTATCACCAAGGAGGAGTCCTCCACAGCATCCAGTGCAACATCACTATCGACAACAGCAACCACGACTAGATCGTCTACTAGCTCTTCGCTATCTTCCACTGCGTCGTCCTCCTCGTCTTCCTCTTCCTCCTCCTCCTCCGTCTCATCTGTGGCAGAATCAACATTAGCGGGCTCATCCTCATCAGAGTCGTCGACGACACCGCCGTTGCCATCGGCGTCAGCCATTGCTTCCACTCCCGCTTCTGCTTCCGACGTACAGCAAAACGGCGCCGTGTCCAAGCAGACCTTACCAGCGGGCGCCATTGCCGGAATTGTCATTGCCGTTGTTCTAGTAGTCGTCGCAGTCGCTCTTATTCTGCTGCGGAACCGCTTCATGCAGCGCCGGCGCTCTCGCGTGTCGACATGGATTAGCAGGCCACGACTTGCCAACACCGGTCTAGCCTTTGACCCAGCTTCTGATACGTACAACGATGCCCCCCAGTCATCGAGCATGCAATTCAACCAGTCGGGAGCCATGGCCACTCCATTGACTATGCCTAGCGCATCGTGGAACAATGCTGGTATCAGTCCTGGTACAATCCCCCCACCCAGCAGTGCAATCGTAAAGTCCAGATTCATCCCTTCATTACCCGATGAACTACCTATTTCAAACGGCGAGACCGTCCGAATCTTGCAAGAATTTGACGACGGGTGGGCTTTGTGCGCCAATGGCAGAGAAGAGCAAGGCATGGTGCCTTTGGAATGTTTGGAGCGTCTGGCACCGACTTCTGGTATTCCTACCACCACGTCGGATTTGAGAAACTCGGCTAGGGAGAGTTCGTTGTACGGCTTGAACCCCGTTAGGCGTTAGGTGAGTTCTGTGCTATCTCTGCAGCCCTTATCGCATACTGAGTATCAGCGACAGATCCACTCCTTTTTTCCTATTCCTATTCATATCGACCGATATCTTGGACTGGTGCACTGCAATGACTGGTTCATGCTTTCTTATTTCTACTCTTTATTTTACTCCCGTCGCAGCTAGACGGCCTCGTTTAGATCTTGTACGCACTATTTAACGATACCCTTAGCTTTGTACCCTGTATTCCTGTATACGTCATCCCTATCGCTTAGCAGAATCTCTGCAAGGGAGATAGAACTCCTACGCTGACCGTAGTCTACAAATTTAATGGTGATAGTCGGCAAAAAAATTGGAGAAAACAACTTCGCGTCTATAATGCGCCAACGACGAGTTTGAAATTCAAATTGTGGCGACCATTATTTGTGCATGTTGTATCACAGTTTCCTTCTTGGAGTCGTGCGTTTCTTCATCGTTGACCCCGTCCACCAGTCCTTTCTCCATTTCACAGCTCACTGAACAATGGCTACCGAAGAAATACGCGCCGACTCCTACGTTGGTTTTGACTCCATCACCCAGCAGATTGAACACAAGTTGTTGAAGAGAGGCTTCCAATTCAATGTCATTGTTGTCGGTGCGTATTTTGTTTACTGTAGCTTCTTCAGTGCTACCACCATGACTGTACCGCATCGCTGGGCAGTCGTAAAGATGTTTCTGGTAACTAACGTGACATTGCAGGACAAACTGGACTGGGAAAGTCGACGCTCATCAACACAATTTTTGCGTCGCACTTGATTGACTCGAAAGGACGATTCCAAGCCGACGAGCCTGTCAGGCAGACCACAGAGATACAAGCTGTTTCCCATGGTGCGTTGGCGTTCGGCTCATTTATATGCGATTAAAGTCCGTGTCTGGCACGTATACTGACATCTTTACGTCCGGCACAGTCATCGTGGAAAATGGCGTCAAACTGCGCTTGAACATCGTCGATACTCCTGGGTATGGCGACCAGATTAACAACGAAAACTGGTACGTGACCGCTCTCGCTTTTCTCTTAGTGCGCGACTCAATGATTACGTTGTAGCTGGGACCCTATCATCAAATACATTAAGGACCAGCACAGTGCTTACCTCCGCAAGGAGCTCACCGCTATGCGAGACCGATACATCCAGGACACGCGAATCCACTGCTGCCTCTACTTCATCAACCCTACTGGCCACGCCCTCCGCCCGATTGATGTAATTGTTATGAAGAAGCTCAGCGAGGTTGTCAACGTTGTCCCCGTTATCGCCAAATCGGACAGTTTGACTGCGGATGAGCGGGACGCGTTTAAAGTGAAGGTTAGAATGCATCTTTTTCAGAAGGCGGTCATCTTACGAGCACCACAAATAGATCCGGGAAGAACTAGTCTACCATAACATTCGGCTGTACCCTTTCGACACGGATGAGGATGATGAAGAAGAGGTGCAATTGAACGAAGCGATTCGGGTATGTCTATCGTCTCTTATCCGGAACTCAGGGCTCAACCTGTTGCTAGGATATCATTCCTTTCGCCATCGTTGGTTCAGAAAACACCGTAATCATCGACGGAAAGCCCGTCCGCGGTCGCAAGAACAGATGGGGTGTTGTCAACGTCGAGGATCCCAACCATTGCGAGTTTGTGAACTTGCGTAATTTCCTTACGAGGTGCGGCACTCCATTTTTGGCTTTATATCATTGGTACTGAACGGAGCCCCAAATAGGACTCACTTGCAAGATTTGATCGAGACCACCGCTCAAATCCACTACGAGGCATTCCGCTCAAAACAACTGTTGGCGTTGAAGGAGGGTGTCAACCAGCGCCCACCTGCCGACCGTTAAGTTCGCCTGATGGTGAGCCGAACTACGTCTGCATTCTGCCCAGCCTTATCACTGTCGTTACAATAGTAGAGAATTGATGATACCCTCGCCTTTCGCTTGCTATCTGGATGGAGGCACGAACGTCGAACATTCCTTCAGCTTTTGACCTGGATTTATTCTCTGCCTCTTACTTTTGTTTTTACTTTTCTGAATGCTTTCTGGTCGACTTTATCTCGTTTCACACACTCTTTCCTTTGGACTAATACAGGTATCCTACATTGCAATGCAAGACATACCCCACATGTATTGACTCTGTTTAGCGGGCTCACGCCTGAGTGCTATAACGAGGGTGGGTGGGTAGTCTCCTTTCAATACGATGCCTCACAGTTAGAACTGGGTTTGAAAATTGAATGCGGACCTTTGACATTCTACAAATTTTCCGATCAAGCCATCAACGGCAGGCCATGGAAAGACTTGGCTGAGCGAGAGTGACATCGTAAATGAAGTTTACTCCCTACCCCCCTTTTTTCCTTTGACCTCTCGTCGCATCCTATTATATTTCTACAACTCCGCCGGTGGCCAGGAATCCGCTGAAAAGTATTTTTCCTGCCTACTTGTCGAACGTTGAACGTCCAACGCCCAACACACTAAAGAGAACCCATCCATGGCGCACGTCGATCCTCGTGTTCAAAGTGTCTGCATTATCGGTTCAGGCGCCGCAGGGCTGATTACAGCCCACACATTGATACAAGATGGATTCTCGGACGTCCAGATCATCACTAGGGACCGTACCCCAGGCGGCGTGTGGAGCGAGGAAAGAGTCTATCCTGGGTTGACGCTCAACAAGTACGTAGAACCCCCGTGGCACGACTCCATGGCTGATGCTCCGCTTTAGTGTCCATGGAGAGTTCAAGTTCTCCAGCATGCCAATGCCCCCGCCTTCCTCGAAGAACGGCGGCCAGCTAGGCGGCGAAGACATGCGACAGTATATGCAGAAATTCAGTGACGAATTCCTAGCAGGAAAAATCAAATACGAGACCAACGTTCTAAACATAGAGCGAACAAAAGAACCCGACCCTGTTTGGAATGTTACGGTCAGTAACGTAAGGGGTGGGGAGCGAGAGATCCTTACTTTTTCTCGTATTGTTTTATGCACGGGAGCGAGTAATTTCCTTTATGCACAACTGCTGAGCTGACTGTGTTGTTCCAGGGCTGCAGTACACCAAAAACGCCTCCTTATTTGTCACAGGAGGCTGCGCTCAAAGCTGGTTTCCAGGGACTTGTGGTGCATTCAATTGATTTTGGAGCGCGTTTGGATGACATACTCGCTGCCGCGCCTCAAGGCGGAACCGGTGCTACAGTCGTTGTTGTCGGGGGCGGAAAATCAGCTCAAGAGTTGGTGTTCCACTCTGTACTTCCGAACATCTTGCTAACAAGAACCTCCTAAGCATTTCGTCACATCTCGCAAATGAGGGGCGAAACGTTACTGTCGTCTTTGAGACAGCTGACGCTTTCTTGGGGAATGTGAAGCCGCTCCTGGATTTTGTGAGGAAGAGCCGGTGCGTTCGTCTGCTGGCTATTGGTGTGAGTTGAGCCTGAGAGTTGCATTGTAGTCTCCTGGCGATTCTTTCTCCCCATATCGAACTACGGACCAGGCTAGAGTACTACTAACTATTAAAAAAGTTTCCTGCGTCTCACCCTCAAATCCATAGGCGTTTCCTCCACAGGACGTGGATTGGCAGCAAGATCGTCCATGCCATTTGGAATCTCTTGCAACGGGATTCCGTTCGTATATTTCATGATTATTTACCCAAGCCTCGAATAATCCTCTTCTCTTCCTTTCTAGTATTCTGCCTTTGATGTGCCTGCGAATTCGCCGTTGCGGCGAGCACATTCCCCGTTCTGGAGTGTGCGACTGAATGACGAAGGAGTAAAACGTGACGACAGCTTTTTCTCGCTCGTTAATAGGAAAAAAATCAGCCTTGTCGCTCCAGCTCAAGTTACGGGATATGATATTGACGGTCGGTCACTGACTCTCAACAACGGGACCTCGGTCAGGGCAGACGTGGTTATTCTCGCTACAGGATACAAGTCTTCATGGGAGCATATATTTGATGGTGCGTTCACCCATACCTGAACAGAGCGAAGCCTTTTGTTAACTCTATTTTTACAGACCGCACGAAAATAGAGCTAGGTATACAACGGCATGCGCCTGACCAGCATGTCAAAGATGAATGGGATTATGCCTCTCTTGCTAATCCACCCTCTGCGCATCCAGAAAATGAGCAATGGGCCTCCTCTATCTACCGGGGCATTGTTCCAGCCAAGCACATATTACGCCGGGACTTCGCAATTAATGGAGCTTCCGTATGCAGCATCATCGCTTTCAACGAACTTCTATTAACGAAGTTTACTAGTTCACCACAAATAACGGGTATTCTTTTGAAGTCATGTCACATTGGATATCGTCGTACTTCTTGAATGATGCGATGCGTCTGCCTTCTTCGCCAGAGGAGGCATTGAAGCACGCCGACCGGAATGCTAAATGGATGAGAAAACGTTATCCTGATCAGCTGTTGTGGTTGAATGAAAGCTACAGTAGCCACGTATGCTTCTTGGCGTGAGTTATAATCAATTACGTTTCGGTCAACCCTACTCATAATCGGCTGTACCTTTAGATGGCCACAGTATATTGATGAACTACTGGAAGATATGGGTCTTAAAAGTATGCGAAGTGGCGGAAACTGGCTGACATGGGCGTTCAAGGTGATTGATGTGCAAGAGATCGCCACACTCAAGGAAGAGAGGGATGCACAAAGGAACAAATTGAAAGGTTAATATCGTTTTTTCACCGTATCGATGTATCAGTGCGAATTCGAGAAATGCCTTTCCTCCACGGTGTCATCCCCCTCCTGCCATCTTGCCATATCTTCCTGGAGCTCCTTTCTCACGTATGCCTGGTTGACGGCTTTAAACGCGATCCCATCCTCCCTCAACAACCTCAGTGCTGCCAACACCCAATCCTGGCAATCCCAGCTCAGATCGAGCCTGATCACAGCAACATCTCTCTTCAGGCGTTCATCCAGTCGATCGATAGACGTAGACGGTACTTCGCCGACGTGACAGCCGCCGCGGTATGTCGGTATGGATCCAATAGGAACAGACACAGTGTCGTGCACGTACGTGAACGTATCTGAGTTTCCCCGCACTTCGAATGTGTGTGATACGTTGGGTGACACGAGAACCGTCAGATTCCAGTGCTCGGTACGTCGGTGATGGCCCGTGATCTCGTATTGCGCTACGATTAGGGGGTATGTCTGGTCTAGATTCATCGCGGCTCTGGCTCAACCGGTGTTCGGTGCTGAGAAGACTGAAAGCACTGACTTGTAACTCCGACACCTTAAATGATGAGATAAATACTATTTTTACAAATTACAGAAAACTAGACAAGGTGGTGCGTTCAAACTTTACTTGGTTCTAAGCCAACTGCCAAGTCCAAGAAGCTGGCCTAGATTTTTTCAAGGCCCTAACAATTCAACGAGAGAGCTGATCAGCCGCCGACCGGGCGCCAAAAAGGAGGACTTAGACCCGCAGCCACTATCCCTTTAGGCTATCGAAACCGATGAAATGGCCGACTAGGCAAGCAAAAAGCCTGTGAGCCCACCAACGATTTGGGTCAAGCAGTGAAACTCCTAATTTGAAGCGCACTTACTACGGTCTAAAGCATCAAGAAGTGGACCAAAGTCCCTTTTCGCTTTGGGGAAGGAATCAAGATTGTTCTGTTCTGCTCCCATTCAATCGTACCACCAATTTCTTTTGCGTGAGATTATACTCGGACCACTCACCAGCTCCGCGGGCGACAGTCGATCAGCTAGAGAATAGCTGCCCGACTCGGAGTTGATCAATCATCATCAACTGGCGGTGGGAGTGGTTCGAGGCTACCATGAGCTAAAGATATATGACGTCTCGCTTAGCAGTGTCTCAAGAAGAATACAAACGTATATACAACTTTACTCCTTCCGTGAGACATTGCTTTTCGAGGGTCGGCACCTGGTGATTTTGCTGATGATGCTTGGACTTGTTGGTCAGACGATTAATATTGTCGGGGGAGGCACCTTTGATGACGCTTTCAGCCCGCTGCAGGATTTGCTCGCCTTGTTCAAGCAACGGTTTCACTTGCTTGAAAAACTCGCCCTCATCACTATATTCCTCTGTTGAGCGTCCATGTTTTCAATATACTGATAGAGAGGATCAGCAAGCCGCTGAATGTCTAGCCAAGTTCGAGATTACTTTGCGAATCATCTTACACAGAGGCACATGCGAAATTTTGCGCCATCAATAAGGGCCAACAGACACTCAGTCAACTGGTTGTCAGTTCTTTCTGAGCATCCGAGTACGATCGATCGTAGTATCGGAACTAAACTTGTTGCATTCAATTCAGGGTTACTGCCCCTCATGAAGATCTTTGACGTTGGCCTGAGACATGGTGGAGTAGATTCTTGTCAGGGTGTCGAGATGTGAGAAGCACCTGTTCGTTAATGCAGGATCTTTTGCTGATGCATAGGAGGTTTTTAAGCGGCAAGCCTCACCGTGATTCAATTGTGAATAGAGCGCCGCAGTTGCCTAACATTGGTACTGACATCATAGTGATGTTAAATTGATATCATTGCTGAAGAGCATCACGGACGCATTGAAAACTTCTCCATTATATGAAAGAGGAGCTATCATTGAATCAACTACTACTTGATTTGCCCTAAAGGTTACGAAGGTACAGATCGCATTCTCCAACACGACGTCGTCGATGACGAATAGCAGGGGTTGGTCCCTGGATGCCAAATGTGTTGAGGTACAGTGCTGACGATGTCACACTTGGAGAAGTACATGGGAAGGATGAAGCAGACTGTCCGCAGATGAGATCGTTAAGCTGGAGGATATTTTTGGTCCGATCTGATCAATCCAGGTTCGGCCGTTGCCGGAAATCCCAACTTGAAGACCATGTACTCGAGTCTGATTGTTCATCGTTGACATCGATATGACGCACATATTACTGAGTTTTCCCATAGCAACTTCTTCCGCGTCGTGTCACTCCGCACTCAAAGCGAGTATTGAAGGGTAGCTGGGTACTTTCCTTCTCCATTAAGGTGATTCTTACTGGTGCTCTGAGTTGATTCTGATTGAATCCTTTTCATTCCATAATATTATCTTCGTGCTAATACCGACGTAAATTATTCAAGGAAGCTTTTACTGATGACCCTCATCTGACAGATAACTAATAACTCCCAGCAATATGGAACCACTGACGGAAACCTTACAAGGTTTGAAGGACCAAAACACTACGAACTGATTTGTACATATGCGGTCGACATCTCCCCATTTTGACGGCAGTCGAATGAACGAATCGACCCAATAACCGACGTATTTAATTACCGGGGACAAACTAATCGCCGGGAATTCAGCTAAGCAGCTTCAGAAAATTGAGATTGTGCCAAAGACAGTCGTAGCCGAAGCAAAGAGCACTTGTAGCTGTGATATCACATATTCAGTCCCGACGCGACATTTCCCTTGAGGAACAGTACTTCCTGTATATCTTTCAGGTGGAAGTCCGGTTTCTGGATAAATGTGCCAGATTCATCTGGAAGAGAAAACGGATCAGGCAATTAAAGAGTTGTTATTTCCCACGGCATGAGCCGATATTGCCGCTAGCGGCAATCACCTTATATAAGCACGCAGACGGCATTTTACTTCTTATTTGGGCCCGCGTCCTTACCTCCACCACCATTTCCACGATGTCAATCGACCTCGAATGGAGCAAATTGGATTCTTCTCTGTCAACGAAATTGGTTGAGATACTGAACCGGCAGCTATCCTCAACCTCTCGCCCGTCCTTCATCGGTCCAGTAGAAGTCACATCTCTTGAATTCGGCTCTACGGCACCTGACGTTGAGTTGGTCGATTTGCGAGACATATACCGTGATTTTCTCGAAGATGATGACGAAGAAAAGGATCCGGTGAAGGTGACGGAGGGTGGAGACGATGATGACGAGTTTGAATGGGTTTCACGACGGGCGGCGCACAAGGAGGAACGTCTGGCCTACCAGCAATCCTCACGTTACGCGCCCCGTGCAGGACCCAGCGACGTGTATGCCTCTGCACCATCACTGCACTTACCAGGGGATATGTGGAGTCCTGGATACCAGAGCATGGTTGATTTCCGGCCAGGAGTCACGACATGGCCCAATACGCCAGGATATCGCAGTCCAACCAAAGCAGCTGCGCCCGTGTCCGTTGGCCTTGATCATACCAACATAAATGGATATGACTCATACGACTCGCGAGAACAATCAATGAACATGCCGTTCCTGCAGAGTGACCTGCCAGTCGAACCGGAACCGTCCGCCCCTTCTACCCAACATCCGAACCTCCAGCTCCATTTTAACATTAACTGGAATTCGGATTTGCGCATAACGTTGACAACTTCTTTGCTTATCAATTATCCCTCTCCCATGTTCATGTCACTTCCTATCAAGCTCTCCGTTACTGGTCTCATCTTCACGGGCGAGATTGCTGTAGCGTACGAAGGGGAACGTCGGCGCGTACATCTCTGCATACTTGATGAGCTGGATCCTTATGGTCCAGCTGGAGATCGGCCAAAACGCGACCCAGCTAGTAGCACTCCACCAGAACTCGACGACGACTCTACCGTCGGTGGAAACAGACAGTCTAAACCTCTTCCTATAGGACAGCGCCTCCTTCCGTCCATCTATATCGAGAGCGAAATAGGACAGGCGGATAAGCACGTACTAAAAAATGTGACGCGTGTGGAAAGATTTATCCAAGACGTCATTAGGAAGACCGTCGAGGAGGAGCTGGTGTTCCCTAACTTCCACACTTTGATCATGAGCGAGCCATAGAATGTACATGTGCTCGGGAGAGATAACGAGGGATTAAAGAGGGATTACAGTATGCATACACCGTGCTTTAAATATACAGGTACAGGTACACTCCTCTTCATAGCAGAAGCTTACTCATGTATGGCCCATCAAGCTCATAGCCAAGCTTTCGATAATAGTCTCGTGTTCCGACGCCTTGGGAAGAATGATTTAGTGCCATGGATATGGAACCAAGAGAATGCCACATACCAGAAATAACTGCCAATTTAATGCTCCCATGCTCTTCGCGCGCAATACGCTCGGCCTCCTCCATCAACAGAGTTCCAAAACCCTACAAATGGATCATCAGAAGTCTATTTCACACGATGAAGCCAATAACTCTTGACCTGGTGTTGGAACTTTGTCGGATCCCTCCCATGCACTGGGACTGCCGTGCCATACACGTGCAACTCTCGCACAATGCTACAGCCTCCTTCGTCACCCCCCCTACGTACTAGCTCCGGTCTAAAAGTGCCTTCGTCGGAGCATTTTCGTAGTCGGAGGAGGCCGACGAGTATGTCCCTTTCCGGGTCTTCATATGAAAGGAATGTTTCCCAACCACCGTTTGCAGTGTAATCTCGCCGCAGAAGCTCAACAGATTCAGGTCTCACTTTATGGTGTATTTCGTGGATCTGAAAGACATTAGGTTTGAGGTCTTGCGAAGTGGTGGGAATGGTCAAACTTACACCAACTTCACGGAAACGTACGTCACGGCACTCTGCGCCAAAGTCTTTCATGCGGTTGAGTGCCAGCTCTCTGAGGTTGCCTGAGTTGTCACACCCGCTGGTTACCAAGGGAAGCGGGATGTCTCTGCCGAGTGCAAGAGAATAAGCGTGTCATTTTGAACGTATCCGTAAGGTTCATACCTTTGTACTCGATAAACTCTAGTCCAAGGTGGAACCAATGCGAGAATTCTCGCGACCACATCTACTAATACATTTGGCGTATAATTCTTGTACCTGCCTGTCCTCCATAGCTCATATAGACCGGTTCCGCGGATAACCAGGGTCGGGTATATCTTGAGACCATCGCTTCGAAATGCCGGATTCTCGAAATATTCTTTAAATTGTTCCAAATCCCTCTCAACGCCGACATTAGGAAGGTCGGGCATCATGTGGGCTACTACTTTGAATCCGGCGTCTTTGGCGAGATGAAAAGATTCAGAGACCGCACGGACGGTGTGCCCACGATTGGTGTCACGAGCGACGTCCTCGTAAACCGATTGCACGCCAATTTCGAGACGGGTACAGCCGTACCGGAGCATTTGACTATAAGGTTGGTGAGAGACAATGTTTTAATTGAGAGGGAGGAGATCACCTCAGGTGTGGTCGGAGGCAATAATCGGGACGTGTCTCGATGGTTATACCAATTGCTTTTGCTTTGCTTTGTTCAGAGTACCTGGGGGATGTGTTCATCTATAGTGAATGAAATACAGATGGAGGCATTATCAGACATACCGTACGGCTTCATCGACGTCTGTGCTCGTAAATCCTGACAAAGCATTATGCAGTTGTGCGACAAATTTGCCTCGGTAGTCTTCGGGCATGCTCATAAAGGTACCCCCCATGATGATGAATTCAACCTTCGAATAATTGAGCACAATCAACAACGAGAAAAAAGTCCCATACTTTGTCGACGTTGTGACCAAGACTCTTCAATTGCTCCACGCGACCGCGGGTTTGTTCATAGGGATCATATCTTGCTCGTATGGCTCGCATACTCGTGGGCTCGTAACCGGTGTAACTTTGGGTGCTATAGTCAAAATCCGAGTCAGGACCTCCGGGACAATACCTATTTTGAGCCATCAGATGCGTTGAACGACGGAGCATGAGAGAACCCACACGCAAATATTTCCTGTCATGGCAATATGAGGGCATCGATGGGGTTTGCACATCACAGCAACGACAGCGATCTACTGAGACATCCACCAGTCAGAAAGAAGGTATCTGTCGTAAAGGGAACATACCCCGCTAGCAGTACGGATAGGCCTTGCCTTCAGCTTTGGCAATAGTGCTTTTTTATATTCGTCTGGAATGGCACTGATGATATCGACAAGACGGGGTACGCCTCCATACCCGAATTTTTTGCTGATCTTGGCTCGGAGGACATTAAGAGACACGGTTTCATTAGAGTCATGAGCCTTGATGAGCTCTGCCGCAATTCCAGATGTTACACGAAGCAATTGCTCAGCCTGGGATGGACCTGGTTGCAGTCAGATTTATTTCTGACGCTACGATAAGGTTGACGATACCTTCCGCTCGTGATACCTGCACCATTATCAACACTCGATAACTTGGCTATAAATTACAACTGTGTTGTATTGCAGTGGTGTGATCAACCGTCGCGGAGAAGAATTGAGTGGGCGTCCACTGGCAGTCGAGGAGTTACTTTCGTAACCCTAACCTCAGTGCAGAGGAGAGGCGTCACGTGTACAGACTCAATGAGAATTTCAAATTTCACAACTTTGTTCAACTCCACGCGCGTCGACGTCGCGTCCATCATTTCGTGAATCATTTCATGGCTGACGACGATCGCGAATGGCGAGAAGACCAACCTGACGAACAGCAGGAGCTACTCTTCGCCCCCAAGGGGGTCACCCATACATTCTACCTACACCGGTCCATCAGACAGCAGGGAGCGCGTGATGCACTGACTGAGAAAATCCAGGTATTTCTTTTTCTTTTTGAGTTTTGGACTGCTTCGCTGAATTTTGCCTTAGGCCAATGGCGGGGAGATCATTGACGACGACGTCTTCGAGACCGAGGCCGCAAATGTCCTCCTCTTTGACCCAAGGCATATCGGACATCCTGAGAATGCCTTCGTTGATGCATATAGGACGCACTCGGATATCAAGCTTCGAAAAATGCATACAAAGAAGATGAACTTTATTTCACATTGCGTCAACTCTGGGAAATTCGTATTGCATGTTCACAGGCCAAGGAAGGCTATGCCAGGAATACCGCCCGGCCGTAGACCGTGCGTCTCTCACTTGTTCGCCCAAAGACCCGCTGACCTTTTCTTTTTCAGTCATCGCGTAGCATACACGGAGGAGGATAGGGAGAACCTTGCGAGATACTTGGCATTTAAGGTTCCGGATCGCGATGCTGGAGGTCTTCTCGGCAATGTGATTTACAATCAAATGTGCGCGAAGGTTCAGGTTCTACCGAATGAATACGCATGGACCGCTCGCCACACCCCGTCGTCCTGGCGTGAGCATTACAAGAACCACAAAGCTGCTATGAATGAGATGATGGACCAGATTGTAAGGGAAGAAGGCATTATCCTCAAGAATGTAGATGAAAGGGATCGACGTCAGAATCATGGACGTCCTCGTGTAGACCCGGGTCTGTTCCGCGAACAGGAGGAGGAGGAAGAGATAATCGCAGATCTAGCAAAAGTCACTGAAGAGTCGGACGCCAATGATGCGCAGCCACAGGCCACATCGTCTGGGCTCTCCAGGAGCGTCCCTGCGAGGAACAGTGGGAACGAGCCAACTCCTGAAGAGCAGGAACGGCAGGAGGAGGTCCGACCAGTTAGCCCGTACGTCTATTCTGATCGTTTGGCGGCTATACTAATCGTTCTTTTAGATCACTGTTCTCTGAAGACGAGGAGCCGATGCAAGTTGATATATTCAATGATCCCGGACCTTCGTTCAGTCAGCACAGTCCGGAGCCTGCTGATGATCCTGTTCCAACTTCTACAAACCGACTGACCCCAACGCAAGCCACCCTCGTCGGTACCCAGGCATCTCAGCACGCTTCGACCTTGGTGAAAAGTCGAACCGTTGAAAAGCTTACACCATCGTCCCATCGCTCTCGCCACTCTCAGGGCTCCATCGGCATTATCGAGATCAGTGACTCCGACTCGGTCGACGACGACTTGCCGGGAATCGAGTCACTCCACGTTAAAACACCCCCGCCCAAGAAACGTAAGGTCAAATCTTCTATGCGTTCACGGCTAGTCACTCCGTCTACCCAACCTCGACCTATTCTCGCCGTCAAAAGAGTTACTGCGTCGTCCTCTGCATCTAAGGACGACGACCCCCCTTATCGCAATTTGCGTTCGCGCTCGCGATCTGTCCTTCCAAGCCAGGAGAAAGCTGTTGAGAAGCGGAAGAAAGCCAATACATCTTCTGTAGATCTTGGCCCTGTTCTGGAAGAGGAAGTCACCAGAGCCAGCGCTTTTGATGAAAGCGAGATCCCAGACGTGATATCTACTGAGGCGCGTCCTATCTCTGTGTCAGAACCGGAGCCCACGGTGTGGACGGTGATGGAGTCAGAATCAGAGTGGGAACCAGATCCACAGTCAGAACTCGAACCAAAGCTAGAGTCGGACGTTGAACAAGAGCTACGTTTGCATTCGGATTACGAACCAAAGCTGGAGTCGGACTTTGAACCAGAGCTAGGTTTACATTCAGAAACTGAACTAGAGCCAAGGCCGGACTTGGACGTGGAGCGTAAACGTAGGAGGTCAGTGATTGATACAGACGATGAACAGACGGAGAGGGACCTTGGTCTTCAGGGGAGTGCGAAGGTTCTGAGGACGGCGCTGACACCCGTTCGAGCGTCTGTTCGGCAGCAATGGTCCACATCGAGCGAGGAGCCGTTCCCGGTGCCTAACACCAAGGCGAGTGCAAGGAAGGAACGCCTTATCGAGGAAGCCAAGCGGATGCCCTACGTTCCTCCTCCCGGGACGAGAGCTGCCAGGAGACTTGGCGTCCGGTAGCTAGTAGTTTATGTATTTAGGATCGATTGTCGTATACCATACCATACTATGTTTTTACCTGTAACAGTAAGGATTTTTCAATCAAAATTGTGTTAGATAAGTGTAATGCATCGTGGAATAAATAGATGTCCCTGTGTTAACGAGTATGTACACACCGTCCAATGTCATAATACATACTCATACATAAAAGCGATCAAGTATTCTCGATTCCCCCAATGCCTGCATTCTTTCTCTCCGCGGAGAGCCCCCCTTTCTGCGCACCACAGATAGACATCTGTAAGTCAGGATAGCGATAGCTTGGGCGATGACCGTAAGGGTAGAGATATGCAAGAGAAACGGCAGCACATAGATAGAAGGCCTCCGCACTCGGCCCCTACTCGTCAAGGTGCATGTCAGTGATATGATGCATGCTATTGATCCTTGATATGGCCCCCGGTCGTGGAATGACACCACCCCCAGACAAGTTCAGCTGAGAGGTATTCAACGACCTCGAATACAGGCCATTCGAAAAGTAATTATCGTCGACAAGGCCTGGTGAGGGCGAGGGAGAACGAGAGATGCTCGCTGCAGACGTCAGTCCGTTTGGCATCGAAAACGAGCGGGTGGGCGAGATGCGCGGTGGCGCGACTCGCAAATTCGAGTTGGATGGCGGCGAGGAGATAATTGAAGGGTTAGGGGGTCGGTGAACGAATGGAAATATGCCTCGCAGCGGCCGTAACCATTTCTGGCTTTTGAGTGTCGGTGAAGGTGACCGTGAACCGGCGGTAAATGGCTTTCCTTCCTCTCCCATGCTATATGCTTCCGCATCACGTTGTTTCGCTTTGTTCCTCCTTAGACGTAGACAAGATGAACGAACTCTTCGTCGGATAACAAACAAGAGCATCAAGAATAACATGGGATAGAACAGCAAGAGTACGGGTGAGAACCCAAGAGATGATCGCGTCAATGAAGTCGGTAGATGTGGTGAGATCTTGTCTTCGATAAGATCGAGGAACGGCGGTCGTATAGGTTTTATAGGGAAGGTTTCAGGGTTCGGTATATCATCCAAGGGGTCCACAAGAGGTTTGTCGGTTTTTGAGAGTGGGACCTCCTTGCTAGCCTCTAGGACCATCTTCCCAAGTGTCCAGCTGATAGCAATGTCCCCAACGGTGTCAACAGACTGGAAAGTCGGTCTTCCTAGTCCTTTACTTTCGGCCTGCTCCGCAACCCTTTCACCATATGTCGTCCCATTCCCACCAGGATCAACTATTCGCGGCATTCCAATCCCGTCATGAAGCACGTTAGCAATCCAAGCAGCCTTGAAGCATTGCATCTGCAACCGCGGAATCTCTACCTTATCCCCCCACTTTCCAACGTCAACAATCCGACCGCCATCTTCCACTTCGCCGTCACCTGTTGGTCGACTGTGCTGACGAGACTCTTCGTGTTCTTCAACAATGTTGGACCAGTTTCTCGAGCAAAACTGGGATGCTGCGCGCTCGTATTGCACAAAGTCATAGGGACCGCCGAGCCCAAAGACGTGCTCAGAAGAGTACCAGTATTCTGATACTCCAATGAAATGGGAGACGGAGAAATCGATTGGGGGGACATATACACCGTTCATCAGGCATGGTGTATCAGGACAAGGTGCGTGCTTGTTCAAAAGCGCGGCCGTCTTCCGCATGCACTGCTCAAAGGAGCCCGTGCCAACCAAACGATGAGTTTTCTTAGAGTGGTCTGACGCAAGTCCAAGATGCACAGGGGTTTCTGTGAGTTCGAGGTCCTTTGGCAAACATGGGTCTGGAACAACATCTCTGTCGAGTGGTGATGTCCGTTGAGCCTCGAATTCGTTGATCGCTTGGCCGACGTATCGCTCTCTGGCCTGGTTCGTGCCATACCCTAGCCAAGTTGTCACGAACACTTTATGAAGTATTTCCTCGCCATCCAAAAGACGGAGGCGGACTTCAATGAGGCTTTTGGCGTTGTCCTGGTGAGCCTTAGAAGGTTCGAATGCAATTTGTGTCGAAGCGCCACCCATATCCAAAAACCCGTAGGTTGTAGGGTTGCTGGACCCCGTGAACCCATCCATTAGATAGTTAACCGCGATCCACCCGAACAGACCCTCTTCTTCGCCAGTGATGATTCGTACACTTGAACCACAGGGACCTGCTGCTGTCGGGCCGTCTAACCGAAAGTGAGAGTGGTGCACAAAGAAACGGCATGTCTCTGACAGAATCTCAGCCTGTTTCTCCGGCAATAATAGCCGCATTCCAGCGGTTGCGAGTAGAAATAAGGGCGTCTCGGCGTGTAGAGAAGGAGGAATGTGTTCACGAGCATGGTTCAACAGCGGACCCAGGTGACCAGGGAGGTCCTCCAGGTTATCTGCAAAAGACGATATGCCTACATTTGATGCATTAGTGTACGTTTCAGAACGACGGTCACCATAATGCACCTGGCTCGACCTTGTTAACCCATTCCTCGCCCTGCTTCGTTCCTTTCTCAATTCGAGGCAGCGTGTGCGAGTTGTGGAACTCGCTGGTCTTGTCCAACCTGATGGCCTTGGGATCCTTCCAGCTATATATCTGGAGTCGAGAGCCAGATGAGCCTGCATCAATGACTGCTCCAAAGTGACGACCAGCTAGCCACGGATCACCGGCCGTTGGAGGAGGCATTTGTTCTTCACGGACGGCTCGACAACGAGGTCCTCAGCGGCGGCACCCACTGTCAAATTGAAGTCGGGAAGTAAACCGCGGATACAGGAACGGAATTACTGAAAATGTGCCACGTGCTGTCTGTAAATTGCTGATGTCATTGTCAGTGCCACCTCAACTTCAACTTTCGTGTTCTTGCAGAGCACCCAGCTCTAGGATCTTGCAGGGGATTGACTGCTTTGGTATTAAATATCATCGACGCTATTAAAGACACAACCATCGAAAAACCATCACTCGGCGCTTGTAGAGTCAGTTTGATTTAACCGAAAACATCGACGGGAGCATTGTATAAAATCCGGATCTGTCACGACTTCTTCTGTGTGGCAAGCAGACGATATATCATGTATAGTGGCTGTACTTCATATTAAGACTACCAGACCACTTCTATGACGGCCTTTCATTTACCGTGTCCTTCTCTACGCGCTGTGGAGGATTGGCCACGCTGAATATCAAGACTCCTAGAATATACTATCTCAGAATCGGAGGCTTGTCTCTTACTAGAATAAGCTAGAATTTTCTCTTCAAGTTCAGCATATCTTTTCTAATTTGGCCTTGGCGATCATCGATCAAGCTTCAAGTCCCTGGCCATTCTAAACGAGAACGCCCTCCCGGTATAAGCACGGCTACAGCATGTCCACCTTTCCTCTTCGTACGTTCAAGGATCCTTCTCGTGCATTTATCATTTCATTGTTTTCGCGTTATCAGGATAAATTGGAACGGAGTCTCATCGTACTACAATAATATTGCTTTCAACATAGCATTCTCGGAGTCTGATGTATTACCTCGCCATTGCGACCTCTATAGATCCAATGGCACCTTTGAGCCAACTGTGGCACCTGTCTGGGAATTCTTACGTGCCCAATCAAGACCTCCGAACGGAAACGATTATCAACAAAACCGAGACTGGAGATCCTATAATGATGCCCAAGACTTCTGCAGACCTGAGCTACGGCATTGCAAGTGAATCTTTACCCGGTCGCAGACGCTCATCTAATTTGACATTTTCTGGGGGAGTTTATCAGTCGAGTGACCCCAGTCTGGACAGTAATATGGATAGCACTATTCGCTATTCAATACTTACTCAATATCCTTAAATTGAATTGCAGATTCGACCCTTCGTAAATATCATTTGAGCCAGCTTTCCAGCATTCTCCGACACGGAGGAAGTATAACACAGAAATGGTATTAAGTTCCAGTCAAAGCTCGCACAAGAATAGCGCTAAGGGCACAATAAATACGACAAGAATTTTGTTCGAGGCCGAATTTCGGGACTTGTTAATATTCCATCAGAAATCGGTGACGCGTCACGCGTTTGGAGTCGTTGGTCAGAATCAGCAGAATCAAAGCGGACCGGCCCGTGACGCGACTTGAAACTTCGTTTACTACTCTGAGTCTCAATTCATCCCACAGCGCCGCGCTGCTATCAGCCTGGCTCACCGTTCAGGCGCTCGCACTGATTATCACTACTGCGCACTGATCCAGCTGCTGGTTGCTGGGAAACAGTGTGCTACTTCCCTACGACATAGTATATCTGCCATCTGCCAAAAAGCTAAGATGAAATGCCCCCGAACTCCTACTTCGGACCGACGATGGCTGTGGGGTACGGATTCCTAGCGAAGCTTCGACACCCCTTGTCAGCAGGCAGATGGCATGACCTATCGCTCTGGGATTTGCTCTGCATATATAGTCAAAGTCGTACCACAAAATGTCTCGTCTTCGCCCCAACTGCCACCACAATGCTATTTCCAGCTATTCTCATCATTCTAGCCTCGGTGCTCCAACTCTGTGAGGCACAGTCGACTCCGGTCGTTGATCTTGGATACGCCAAATATCGTGGAACATTCAACTCCGCTGGATCCAACAACACCCAATTTCTCGGGATACGATACGCGGCACCCCCTACTGGTGCGTGATTTGAATGGTCTTCCAATGTAGGGCCGTTTTCAAGATACCTCTATTTAGGGTCTTTGAGGTGGCAAGCGCCCCGAACGCCGGGGTTCGTGGCTGGCATACAAAACGCTACCGCAGAACCCCCCGGATGTCTTCAGGCTGGAACGGGTGCGGCTCCCACTAATTCTTTTCCTGCCAACAAAAGAGACACCCTTGCTGTGTCAAATCCTGAAGACTGTCTTTTCTTGAAGTAGGTCACGGACGTGTTCTGGCATCCATTGTGGTTCCTCATCATCTCTCAGCGTGCATACTCCTGGTCAGCTTGACTTTCACGGCCCTGGCAAAAGTCTACCTGTCGTGGTATGGATACACGGAGGAGGGTACGGTGCTTTATTCGTCGTTGAGGAGTCTATCTGATTGTGATTGCAGTTACGTTGCTGGCAGCGCGAGCTCGTTCGATGGTAACGACCTACTCCGTGAATCTGGCAACGGGGTCGTTGCCGTTATTATTCAATACCGTCTAGGCTTGTTTGGATTCCTAGCTGGGGAAGCAGTGAAAGCAAACGGAAGATTGAATGCCGGCCTTCGTGGGTCTTGTTTCTTTAAGGTTGCATTCGTGCTGAACCCTGATTTATGAGGCAGTGGATCAGCAATTTGCACTTCAATGGATCCAGGAACACGTGAGCCGTCCCTTTTTCCTACGTTTGTTTTGTCGTCGTGCTTACTGATCGTTCGAAGATCGCCAAGTTCGGCGGGGATCCCGGCCGAGTCACTATCTGGGGCGAATCAGCTGGTGAGAATTCTATGTCCTGTCACGTCCCAATCTAATCGTGTGCAGGTGCTGGTTCTGTTCTTCAGCAAGTCATTGCCAACGATGGAAGAACTTTTCCGCCTTTGTTCAGAGCCGCAATAACAAGCTCTAGCTTTCTGCCTTCGCAGTATGCGTTCAACGATGTGGTCCCGGAGGTTCGGTGTCTTTGTCAGTTAGAATTATATGGCGTGCTGACATGTATTCTCTAGTTTCTGTTTAACTCTGTAGTGTCAAAGGCGAAGTAAGTGCTCCTGATTTTAGGCTATTGCACTGATCTCTAAACAATAATCAAGCTGTACCTCGGCGGCCAATTCGCTGGCCTGCTTGAGAAACGCTGATGTGAATCTTCTCGAACAGATCAATATCAACGTTTGTGGCAGCGGGTTTTTTGGCACCTTCGTATTTGTGCCTGTTGTTGATGGTGATTTCATAAAGCAAAGGCCGGCGCTAGCTCTGCTTGAAGGGAAAGTCAATGGCGTAAGCTGACTGTTATTCTTTTCTTTCTTTGGTTGACACCCGACCATCTTTTTAAGGAGGCTCTCATGTCCATTACAAACGCAAATGAAGGATCATTATTCGTCAACCAAAGTACAGCAAGCACCGTTCAAGTTCCTGAATATCTGACGCAGCTATTTCCGAGCCTGAGCGCTCAGAATCGCAATGTCGCTGTTGAAAAGTATTCTGGTCTTGGAGCCCCAATCGATCAGGTCGACGCCATAATGGGGGAATGTACGTGTGGTACCTTTATAATTAATGCTGTTTTCTTACTCTCGGTTTTGCAGCCATATTCGTTTGTCCTACTTACTTCTTGCTTCGCGCTTTCCAAGGAAAGAGGGCATTCAAGGCAAGTTGGAAGGTTCAACAACGCTCTGAAGACGTTGATATTAAATTCAATCAGGGTCAATTCGCAATCCCACCCGCCACACATGGGATGGACGTCGCGTTTTATTTCACGTACGTCTAGTGTCATAATATGTTTTGTTGAATTCTCATTCGTTTCCAGTGCGAATGCAAGTGGCGTTCCCGCCTTCAATAATGCCGACTTCGATGAAGCATTCGCCGACTCTTTCTTAGCCTTCGTCGTGTCTCTTGATCCAAATCACACCTTCGAACCAACTATTACGCCGGACTGGAACCCTTTCTCGTTCCAGCAAGGTCATCAGGTAGAAATGCGATTCAACAGAACAGAAAGCGGCGACCCTGCGGTATCGCCCTTCACCACGCCGGAAGATCTGCTTGATCGATGCTCGTAAGTGCCAACACTCTGTTCCTTGATCTCTCTCACTTTTTTTAAAGGTTCTGGGAAAGCGTTGGGCCTGAAATAGGACAATGAATGTCTCCGTCGGAGGTCGTTTTTTAGTTAGGCGTGTCGGTGATTTGTTTTATCAACACCTTGACTTTTCCTACCCCTCCATGAAAGCATATTCTAGGCGGTTGGCGCCTCACATGATGAACAGGTGTTGTAGCGGAGAACTTCATCCACTCTACTACGAATCGATAATGATCCAACACGCCTCCTGGATCGTGCGCCGAACGTCACAGTACGAACACATACGAAGCCAATCTCGACTTACCTAAAAGACCCAAAGATGGAAATAACGCTTCGATCTCGTTAATATTCAGAGCTTGAGAGATGAGTTCCTTCATGCACGGTCGCTCAAAGGGTATTCTAGGGTATCTACAGAGACGGAGCTGCGTAGGCTTCCGCATGGATTTCCGAATCCTCCTCCTGACCAGTTTCTTCTGTGCGCACTATGTCAGCTTGGTCGGCCTGAATATCAAGACAACTGGGGCAGTGTCACATTCTCTCTCAAACATGATCCTATAGTTGACATTGTATACCGAAAATGCCAGGGTGCGGCGTCCAATAATACACAATTTCTTGGCATGAGCTTCGTGATACCCCAATAGGCACGTCATTGTAGGCTCACGTCCCGTCCCGTATTGATATCAGTCTTCGGCAGGTACTTTGATAGAGAGTAGAAGTTCCCGATGCTGCTGCCCAGAAAGCGGCCTCTGCTAAGTATGTCTTCAAGGCTCAAGCTTTCCTTTCCTGTCGCACAAATGACATCCGTTGTCCCAGACTCTGAAGATTGTCTTTTACTGATGTGCGCCAGAATTTATATCTTCCACAATATCTCTAACACCGGCATGGTACCTCGATATCTTGACGCAAACGACACAAGGAGAAAATTCCGATAAATCCGGGATTCATGGAGGAGGGTACTAGGTTGGATGTACGAGGACCATGTCATATACGAGTTGAGTCAGCTTTCCACAGGATTTTGAAAAATAGACCGACTAAGCAATGGTGACAGAGAGAATATTACTCCCGAGTTCCAGGTGGAAGCTCATTCAGCAATAGAAAGTCCTACATGTACACGTACATGCGGTCGTATTTCGGAAGTTTTGGAAGCCATTGACGCGTCACGCGTTAAGGCGTCGTTTTATCATTGAAGCTGGCCAGATGACTGACAGGATTGGATACTTCCTTCAGCTCTGCCTGTTATGTCACGAGAATTTAGGCGTGACTAGAAATTACCGTGCAACAGATAGTCGTACGATAACCTATACTCATGTCGCAGTGTGAGTAGTGGGTGCTATTATCCAAGTACTCAAGTTGTAATGGAGGCCATTTTACAGACTCAAGTTCGGGGGAGTCAGCATGAGTGCTATGGCGCATCGTCGACTTCAAGTCTGGGTTTCGTGAGGGTTCTGCTGTCATGGAGTTCCGAGATCTCGGTCTCTGCGTGCGTAAAACAGTCCGTGGTGCCAACAGTACGGTTGTCGCCGGCTGACGGAAAATAAAGTGGTTGTTCGAAAGCTATAAATGGCTTATCACAAAATCCTCGAAATCTTGTGATGCTGGAAGTGGGAACGCTTGCGGGTATGGTCACGCTTTACGTTTTAAGAACTGCTAGGGTCGGAAAGGTTCTTCTGTATTCATCCTCAGGTCTTAAAATTATATACTAACAGTTTATTATTTAATAGGCTCTTCAACGCATACACGTCGCCGGCATCTAGGCAGATCTGAAACGCGGTCCCTCGATTCAATGAGCGAGCGTCGATTGTGGACGCGTTTCAGGTCTAGCATGTAGGTGTATGTGTCGCATCTGCCAGGGCGCGCGTCGTGATCCGGGGCTTACGCGTCTCGTGCCATGTATGACGCGTCACTGGCGCTGCCCCTGCCACGTGTCCTCTCCAGTTGTCACTTTTTTCGCCATATTTCCTCTCAGTCCAGGAACTGGTCTGACACCTGCTCTGCAAATTTGGCGTCTAGTATGTATTGTTATGAGTGCTCACACTGATTACCATCACTGCTGCCGGTTGCGGATAAGCGCTTCGGCGGCGGCGGTATCAGGATCTCGTTGCGAGCGTTAGCGAGCATACATTGACTATACACGAGGCCCGGTCAAATTCATTCGCCAGGCACGAACAAACATTCAATTCTTTGTGGATTCCTGGTCACTGTCAGCGCGAGATACAGCGGCATAAGGGTATATCTGTTGTTGTGCCGCGTCCCGACGGGCGTCGTCAGTTTATACTACTGGTTTGCGCTTTTCCGTTTCTGCTACTACTATGTTACTACAAGAGTGTGCCAGTGGCACGACAAACGCTCGTTCCTGTGGGTTCTCGCTATCCATATTAGGATTTTTCCTGACACAGATGTCTACCAAAGGCTAAAATGAAAAATCCCGAACTTCTACCTCGGACCGATAATGACAGAGTTATATATAATATATTGCTACGATGCCCTTATCAGCAGGTAGAAGGCATGACCAATTGCCCTCGGATTCGCTCAGCTTATATAGTCAAAGACGTAGCACGAAGACCTCGTCTTCGCCCCCAGACTGCGACCGCAATGCTATTTTCAGCTATTCTCATCATTCTAGCCTTGGCAATCGAGCCCTGTAGGGCAGGGTTGACGCCGGTGATTGACCTTGGATATGCAAGATATCGAGGAACATTGGACCCAGCTGGATCTAACAACACTCAATTCCTCGGGATAAGATTCGCGGCACCCCCTACTGGTGCGTGATTTGAGTGGTCCTCCAATGCAGGGCCGTTTTCAAGATACCTCTATTTAGGGTCTTTGAGGTGGCAAGCGCCCCGAACACCGGGGTTCGTGGCTGGCATACAGAACGCTACTGCAGAGCCACCCAGATGTCTTCAGGGTGGGACGGGTGCAGCTCCCAATAATTCTTTTCCTGTCAACAAAAGAGACAGTCTTGCTGTACCAAATTCTGAAGACTGTCTTTTCTTGAAGTGGGTCACGGACGTGTTCTGGCATCCATTGTGGTTCCTCATCATTTCTCAGCGTGTACATTCCTGGGCAGCTGGAATCTCGCAGCCCTAGAAAAAGCCTACCTGTCGTGGTATGGATACACGGAGGAGGGTACGATTCTTTATTCAAGTTCATCGTTGAGGGGTCTTGACCGTGACTCCAGTTACGTTGCCGGCAGCGCCAATGGATTCTCTGGCCCGGACTCTTACAATGGTAACGATCTAGTCCGTGAATCTGGCGACGGGGTCATTGCTGTGGTTATCCAATACCGTCTAGGCTTGTTTGGATTCCTAGCTGGGAAGGAAGTGAAAGCAAATGGAAGATTGAATGCTGGCCTTCGTGGGTCCTCAGGCAGCTTCTCTACGGTTGTGTTCGTGCTGATTTATGAAACAGTCGATCAGCAATTTGCACTTCAATGGGTCCAGGAACACGTGAGCCGGCCCTTTTTCTGCATTTGTTTGGTTGTCGCACTTACTCAGTTACTGATTGTTCGAAGATCGCCAAGTTCGGCGGGGATCCCGGCCGAGTCACTATCTGGGGCGAATCAGCTGGTGAGAATTCTATGTCCTGTCACGTCCCAATCTGATCGTATGCAGGTGCTGGCTCTGTTCTTCAGCAAGTTATCGCCAACGATGGGAAGACTTTTCCGCCTTTGTTCAGAGCTGCAATAACAAGCTCCAGCTTTCTGCCTTCGCAGTATGCGTTTAACGATGTGGTCCCGGAGGTTCGATGTCTTTGTCGGTTAGAATCGCATGAGGTGCTGACATGTATGTTCTAGTTTCTATTCAATACCGTGATTTCAAGGACGAAGTAAGTGCTCCAAATTGTAGACTGTTACATTGTGCTCTAACATTTCAAGCAAGCTGTACCTCGGCAGTCAATTCACTGACATGTCTAAGAAACGCCGACCGCAATGTTCTCGAACAGATCAATGTCGACCTTTGTGGCAGCGGATTTTTTGGCACCTTCGTATTTGTGCCGGTTGTTGACGGTGATTTCATAAAGCAAAGGCCAGCGCTAGCTCTACTCGAGGGGAAAGTCAACGGTGTAAGCTGGCTACCATTTTTTCTTTCTTCAGTAATGGATGTCTGATCATCTTTTGAAGGAGGCTCTCATGTCCATTACAAACGCAGATGAGGGGGCAATATTTGTCGATTCAAGTACTGCAGGCACTGTTCAAGTTTCTGAATATTTGATGCAACTATTTCCGAGCCTGAGCGCTCAGCACCGTGATGTCGCTGTTACAAAGTATTCTGGTCTTGGAGCACCAATCGATCAGGTCACCGCCATAATGGGAGAGTGTATGTGTGGTACCTATATAATCAGCGTTGTTTTCTTACTCTCACTTTTTACAGCCATATTCGTTTGCCCTACATACTTCCTGCTTCGCGCTTTCAAAGGAAGGGCATTCAAGGCAAGTTGGAAGTTCAACAACGCTCTGAAGACGCTGATATTAAATTCAATCAGGGTCAATTCGCAATCCCACCCGCCACCCACGGGATGGACGTTTCTTTTTATTTTCCCTCGTGCGTCCAGTGTCATAACATGTTTAATTGCATTCTCATTGGTTTCCAGCATGAATGCAAATGGCGTTCCCTCCTTCAGTAATGCCGACTTCGATAAAGCATTCGCCGAGTCCTTCCTAGCGTTCGCCATGTCTCTGGATCCAAATCAGACATTCGAGCCAACAATCACACCAGACTGGAAACCTTTCTCATTCCAGCAAGGTCATCAGGTAGAAATGCGATTCAACAGAACAGAAAGCGGCGATCCTGCGGTATCCTCCTTCACCACGCCGGAAGATCTGCTTGATCGATGCTCGTGAGTGCACATGCTCCGTTCCTTGATCTCTCTCACTTTTTTTAGGTTCTGGGAAAGTGTTGGGCCAGAAATAGGACAATGAATGCCTCCGTCGGAGGTCGATATTTAGTTAGGTGTTTCTGTGATTTGTTGCCTAAACACACGGACCTTTCTCCAGTGAAAGCATATCTAGTAAGTACTTGGCGCCTCTTCTACGTTATTAATACGCGCTATAGTGGACAACATCACCCACTACTATGAATCGACAACGGTCAGATATGCCTAATGAATCGCACGCTGAAATGTCGCGAGAGGCACGCACGAGATCCTGTACGAAGCCAATCTCAAACTACCTAAAAGGCCCAGAGATAGAGATGCCACTTCGATCTCGTCAACGTTTAGAGCCTGAGAGATAAGTTCCTCCATGCGTGGTCGCCCAAAACGTACACCAGGTATACACGGTATCGACAGAGACGGAGCGGCGTAGCTTCCGCATGCCCCCTCCTGACCAGTCTACACCGTCCTTCTTTTGTGCGCACTATATCAGCTTGACCGACCCGAATATCAAGACGACTGGTGTGCAGACACACTCTCTCACCACCATAATCCTATAATTGACAGCGAGGTACATGGGATCCCAGCCTGTCCAAAAATACCCATATTCTTGGCATGAGCTTCGCGGTACCCCAATAGGCACGCTCACGTTCCGTCCCGTGTTGATATCAGTCTCCGTCAGGTACTTTGAGATGGAGAATAAAATTTCCTGCTGATGCTGCTGCCAGAAAACGACCTCCAAAATGTCTTCTAGGCTCAAGCTTTCCTCTCCTGCCGCGCAAACGAGATCCAATTGTCCCAGACTCTGAAGATTGGCTTGTACTAACGTACGCCAGAATTTGTATCTTCCACAGTATCTCTAACACCAACATGGTGCCTCGATATTTTGGCTCGCTCTACACAAGGAACACAATTCCCATAATTCTCGGGATTCACGGAGTAAAACTTTCCACAGGATTTTGAAACTTTAACCGATGGTGGAATGGCGACGCAGACAAACATTACTCCCGAGTTCCAGGCGGAGGCTCATTCAGCAATAGAAAGTCCCACACCTTGAGGGGTCATTTACCGTCGAATTTCGGAACATTTTGCAGTCATTGATGCGTCATGCGTTGTCGTTGTCGTTTTATCATCGAAGCGGGCCGGATGACCGATGCGACTTGAAAACTTCCTTCACCACTCCCTGCTCTGCGAATTCAGTTTGCGGTACAGTTATGGGTGCTCATACCGATGATTACTTACTGTGTCGCTGGTACTACTGCTGGTTACCGTCATAAGTGCCCAGTCGCGATCAGGGTCTCGTAGGATTTTTCCTGCCACATATGTCTACCAAAGGCTATGATGAAAAGCCCCGAGCTTCTCCTTCGGACCGGCAATGTAAGAGGGATATAGATTGCTAGCGAGGCTTGTCAGCAGGTAGCTTGCATGACCGATCGCGCTGGGATTTACTCTGCATATATAGTCAAAGACACACAGCATGAAAACCTTGTCTTCGCCCCCGACTGCGACCGCAATGCTATTTCCAGCTCTTCTGATCATTCTAGCCTTGGCACTCGAGCCCTGTGGGGCAGGGTTGACCCCGGTGATTGACCTTGGATACGCGAGGTATCGAGGAACATTCGACCCCTCTGGATCTAACGACACTCAATTCCTCGGGATACGATTCGCAGCACCCCCTACTGGTGCGTGAACTGAGGGCTTCTCTTTTGTAGCGCTGTTTCCAAGGTACTTTTTTCAGGTTCTCTGAGGTGGCAAGCACCCAGAACGCCGGACTTTGTGACTGGCATACAGAATGCCACTGCAGAACCCCCCAGGTGTCTTCAAGGTGGAACGGGCCAAGGTCCCACTAATATTTTTCCTGCCAGCAAAAGAGCCGTCCTTGTTGCAGATTCCGAAGATTGTCTCTTCTTGAAGTAAGTCACGGACCTAGTATTCTGGCGTTTGTTGTAGTTGCTGTTTATCGGGAGTTTCCAGTGTGTATATTCCTGGGCAGCTCGATTCTCGCAAAAGCCTACCTGTCGTTGTCTGGATTCACGGTGGAGGGTAGGGCGCTTTATCACTTAGTGACTCGAAGAGTATCTGAGTGTGCGACGACAGTTACGATGTCGGCGGCGCAAACGGGTTCACTCCAGGCCCCGACTTGTTCAACGGGAACGACCTAATCCGTGAATCTGGCGATAAAGTCATCGTTGTGGTTATCCAATACCGACTTGGGTTGTTTGGATTCCTCGCTGGAGCGTCGGTAAAAGCACATGGCGCATTGAATGCTGGGCTTTGTGGGTTCTTAATCCCCATCTCCGCGGTTACCCTCACGTTGATATCTATGAGACAGTGGATCAGCAATTTGCGTTTCAATGGGTACAGAAACATGTGAGCTGCCTTTTGCCCTGCGTTCGTTTCACTTTGTGTTGAACTCGTACTGACCGATTGCTCGAAGATCGCCAAGTTCGGTGGGGATCCAAGCCGAGTTGTTATCTGGGGCCAATCGGCTGGTGCTAATCCCATCCTATGTATTCTATAAACTATTATGTTCTGACCTAATCGTGTTCTAGGTGCTGGCTCTGTTATTCAGCAAGTTATTGCCAACGACGGGAATACTTTCCCGCCTTTATTCAGAGCTGCAATAACAAGCTCTAGTTTTCTGCCTTCGCAGTATGCGTTCAACGATGTGGTTCCAGAGGTTCTGCATGTCTCTCGGTTAGAATTATGCGAGGCGTTGACATATGCTCTCCAGTTTCTGCTCGACACCGTGGTGTCAGGGACAAAGTAAGTGCTCCAAATTGAAGGCTGTGACATTGTTCTCTGAAATCTTAGGCAAGCTGTACTTCTGCGGCCAATTCGCTGGCATGCCTGAGAAATGCCGACGTCAATGTTCTCGAACAGATCAATGTCAACCTTTGTGGCAGCGGATTTTTTGGCACCTTCGTATTTGTGCCAGTCGTTGATGGTGATTTCATAAAGCAAAGGCCGACAATAGCTCTGCGTGAAGGAAAAGTCAATGGCGTAAGTTGAGGATCATTTCGTTCCGTTGATGTCTGATCACCTCTCAAGGAGGTTCTCATGTCCGTTACAAACACAAATGAAGGGGCATTATTTGTCGACGCGAGTACTGCAGGCACCGTTCAAGTTCCTGAATATTTGACACAGCTATTTCCGAACCTGAACGCTCAAAATCGCGATGTCGCCGTGGCAAAGTATTCCGGCCTTGGGACTCCAATCGAGCAGGTCACCGCCATAATGGGAGAGTGTATGTGTGCTACCTTCGTGATTAACGCTGTTTCTGAATCTCGTCACGACAGCCATATTCATTTGCCCTACTTATTTCTTACTTCGCGGTTTCAAAGGAAGAGCATTCAAGGTAAGTTCAACTTCGACGCTCTCACCTCAGTAATATGCAGTGTCGAATGTTCAGGGTCAATTCGCAATCCCACCAGCCGGCCATGGGGACGACGTTCCCTATTACTATCCTTCGTGCGTCACTCCTCGCAACATGTCCGATTGTATTCTCATTTGTTTACAGTATGAATGCAAATGGCGTTCCTCCCTTCAACAATACCGACTTCGATAAAGCGTTCGCCGAGTCTTTCTTAGCCTTTGTCGTATCTCTTGATCCAAATGACACCTTCGAACCGACTATTACACCTACCTGGAACCGTTATACATTCCAGCAAGGTCATCAGGTAGAGATCCATTTCAACAAAACAGAAAGCGGCGAGCCCGCGGTCTTGCCCTTCACCACGCCGGAGGATCTGCTTGATCGATGCTCGTGAGTGCCCAAGCTCCGTTCCTTGATCTTTCTCCCATGCGTCTCAAGCTTTTGGGAAAGCGTTGGACCTGAAATAGGACAATGAATATCCTCAAAGGTCGTTATTTAGTTAGGCGTATCTGTGATTTCAATGAACTAGTACGAACGCAAACGATCGGGACGATGAAGATCAACTGGCAAAGTCAACAGAGGGGAACCCGGAAAAGGATGCGGTGGATACGACACTGGGAGTCCGGGAATCACAAGTCAGCAAGGCTCGTAGGATCAGAGTTCTTCATGAGGTGGAGAAGACTATTTACCTAAGCCAGAGACGTATCTGCCAGTGTACGCATTAATTTGTCTACTTAGTACTCAAGCCGAGGTGACCGAGTCTTTGAAACTCCGACTGCCGAATTAATTTAGCACGTATTTGTAAACATTCAACGTTACCTTCAACCCTGACAGTGAATATCATGGCAGAACTCAAGGCAGATTCGTACGATCCTCGACCACCTTTGGAACCACGCAGTGACCGCGTCAATCAGATAGCAGTCCGTAGAGGCCCCCTTTTGGCTTTTGGACGCCGCCAAAAAGTCATCGAAAACGGCCAAGAACGCCTCGGTATTCGCCATTGGTTCGTCCTCGATGCCTGCCTTGTCGTCGCAGGCAAAGGCTTCCTGTCCGCCACCAAAGAGTCTACTGGAAGAGTCGATATAGCCGAAACTGGATTTCTAACGCGGCAGAAGTACTGGTACTTTCTCAGCGATGCCGCCGCTGATCCGGACTATCCCATCTGCAACGACTTTTCGGAGTGGACGCCCCTTGCTCGGCAGGAGGTACCACAACGATGGCTTGCCATAGACGAACGTGATGGGCCCACAACGTATCCACCCCTTGAGTCTTCATTTAGCGACATCAGCCTTTTGCTCAAGACTATCGATCAACACTGTGCGATATCTGGACTGAATGAAGAGCTCAGAGCCTGCCACTTGGTCCCTCAAGCCTGTGCAGAATGGGTCCGTAGTTCCTTCCTTTGATCTCTTAAGCTGTATAATCTATGTACAGTACGCCTGCAACACTATCTACGAAAAGTTCCGCGGCAATGACGACAACTTTGGCTTTGCCCCAAGTTCCCGTCCGGTGGATGACATTCGGCAAATCCTGACGTTGGAATCTGGACTGTACGATTCCATGGATCGACCATCATTTGTAATTGCCCCCTCGCCTCCTAGTGATGAATATGTGTGTTTTTTCTTTGCAAACCGATCCATTGGATTGGCGGAGGACTACCACATGCGTACTGCTACAATTCCCAGTCGAATCCAGGGATACGCATTATTCGCTCGTTTTGCCTGGGCGATGATAAAGGTTTCATTTCCATTGCCACCCCTTCAGACGCCCGTGAAGAAGGGGAAGAGGAAGCTGGAAATTGACATACCTGCAGATCGTCCTGATCAGTCACCACCAAGTCGACGGCGTCAAAACAGACGGGGTGGTCCCGTAGGTGGAAATGCTCGTGATGGCAGAGCTGGGGCTGCTGGACCGAGTTCTACTGGAAACAACGAGCTTCATCAGGGAGGAGGGAGCCAAAGTGGGGGTGGTGCTGGTCTCGATGCTGATTGTACTACATTTCACACTGGCAGCGACTCTGATCTCAGTCTTGATGATGCTGATTGTGATACTGATGACAGCTTATCCGACATTCACGATGTATCTGATGGTGGATGTTTGGAGCTTGGCTCAGCTCCTGTTGATTATTTGAGGGAGCAGGAGCAGCAGTTGACCGCTAGCCAAATCCAGCGCTTTCACGATGCGGAAGGTGAGTAACTTATCTTATACAAGTCTTCTCCATCTGATGATTCACAGAGGGTATCAAGCCATTTTCGTCATTTGTGTACAATTCGTTGGAGTACTATCCAGGATACAGTCATATCGAAGAGCTCAAGCAAAGCTACGTAGCTACTCACTCAGCAGTGTCGGAACTAGGGGAGCCTACTACGGCCACACGCGCACGCTGATGCCATGATTCACTGCTTGTAATTTTTACATTGTATGTGAATAGTAGTAGCATCATCTTTTCCTGACACCCACAGTTTGTGCTGAATTTAGTCGTGTCCTAAGCCGATGGTAGATCGCTTACCGAGAAGTGAACGCGTTGTTTTGAATAGGCTGTTTCCTACAAGAAGCATCCCGAATTATCCACTTCGAGATACAAGGTTGTCTGCGGCATGATTGGGTATGTTCAATGGCGCACTGACTGCAGTAATATTCAGTACTGAATGTTCAGGGTCAATTCAAAATCCTTCCCGCCTGCCACGGGAACGATGTTTCGTTTTACTTTCTCATCTCCTGATTCAGGAGCTTACCAGACCGACATGCCGTCTAACTGTGCTTGCGCAGTCCTCGCGTACCTCTAATTTCACGGACAAAAGAAACCGCAAATGGGGTTGCCGTCTTCAGATTGAAATGCTCGAAAAGAGAAAAATGACTTGGAGAGTGATTTATATTCTTGTCACGACACTTCTCACTTAAAGTTAATACGTAATAACCAGAGCATCGAAATGAATGGACGTCAGAATCCAAATTGAAGTTAAAGACTGGCCGGAAGATGCCGATACTAGCGATGCTTCTAGACTATCTTCCAAAATGGGCACTGGTCACAAAATTGGGACCCATGGCACGTCACCGAACGCGACTAGGAGTACTTTCGGGATCTTGTGACTTCTTGTCAAAGGACGACATCTTCTCCATAGCGATGACCCCGTGGGCTCTCCATCGAAATTCACACTCTCCTCGTTCTGCAGGACTCAGATTCCCCCCAACCTACACCCTTCTTATTCCTAGTTGTTTGGCTTCGTTCATCTGCCGCATCGCGTCTTCAATTATCAGTACTAGTTCAGTAATCATCAATATCCTGGACACTTGGGTGCCCTGCACATCGGTTGGTGACATTTCAGTTGCCCATCCGGCATCCCTTACATCAGCTGGAAATCACTTGGAAATCACTTCCTCGCAAGCAGGAAACTTGCCCCCCACCTGAACGTACCAAGTATCTTGGCTCCCTTTGCTCACTTCATCCCGAGTCGTAATATATATTCTTCCCGTCAATCTAGCTACATTTGGTACTATCTATCAATACGCAGCCGCTGCGTCTTCCGCTTGTCTCGAAACTTCCTTTGCATTCTAAGTTTCACTGCCTCAGCAGGTGTTAGCCCGGACCAATGCTCACATCACACAGATTTCCATTAATGTCACTGTCACTAATGTAGCTACTGGTTGATGTTGATCAACTGCTGCGGTCACATACAGTTTCCTTTGCAATGTATATCTGCCAAAAGCTAAGGTGAACAGCCCCGAACTCCTCCTTCGGACCAAAAACAGCAGGTGGATATATGTTTCTAATGACGCTTTGAAGCTCCTTGTCCGCAGGCCAATGATTCTGGGATCTGCTCTGCATTTATAGTCAAGGACGTCGCACAAAATGTCTTGTCTTCGCCCCAACTGTCACCACGATGCTATTTCTAGCTCTTCTCCTCATTCTCGTTGCAGTACTTCATCCCTGTGGTGCACAGTCGACTCCAGTGATTGACCTTGGATATGCTAAATATCGAGGAACATTCGACCCCGCTGGATCCAACAATACCCAATTCCTCGGGATACGATTCGCGGCACCCCCTACTGGTGCGTGATTTGAGGGGCCTTCCTATGTAGCACTGTTCCTAAGGTACCTTTATTTAGGCTCTTTGAGGTGGCAAGCACCCCAAATGCCGGGCTTCGTTGCAGGCGTGCAGAATGCCACTGCAGAACCCCCCAAGTGTCTTCAAGGCGGATCGGGCGGAGGTCCCACCAATACTTTTCCTGCCAACAAAAGAGACGCCCTTGCTGCGCCAGATTCTGAAGACTGTCTTTTCTTGAAGTGGGTCACGAACGTGTTCTGTTATCACAGCCATTTATCAATTCTTAGCATATATATTCCTGGTCAGCTCGATTCTCTCAGCCCTTACAGAAACCTGCCTGTCGTGGTATGGATACACGGAGGAGGGTACGGTAACAAATTCGTCGTTGAAGAGTCTATCTGACTGTCACAACAGTTATGTTACCGGCGGCGCCAATGAGTTCCCAGGGAATGACTTAGTCCGCGAATCTGGCGATAGAGTTATTGCCGTGGTTATCCAGTATCGTTTAGGCTTGTTTGGATTCCTGGCCGGAGAGTCGGTGAAAGCACATGGCGCGTTGAATGCTGGTCTTCGTAGGTTTTTCATCTGTGTCGCCTGATTCGCGCTGACATTTGGACAGTGGATCAGCAATTTGCACTTCAATGGATCCAGGAACATGTAAACTGTTTTTTTCCTGCGTTTATATTTGTCCTCGTACTTACCGAAGATTAAGATCGCCAAGTTTGGTGGGGATCCAGGCCAAGTCACTATCTGGGGCGTATCTGCTGGTGGGAGTTCCATGCATTTAATAAACTATCATGTACCGACTGAATTGTGTTCTAGGTGCTGGCTCTGTTATTCAACAAGTTATTGCCAACGATGGGAACACCTCCCCGCCTTTGTTCAGATCCGCAATGACAAGCTCCAGCTTTTTGCCTTCGCAGTATGCATATAACGATGCGGTTCCGGAGGTTCGGTATATCTCTCGATTAGAATTATACGAGGTGTTTACACGTACGCTCTAGTTTCTGTACAACACGGCAGTGTCGAGGGCGAAGTGAGTGTTCCCGATTTAGGCTGTATTCATGATCTCTAAACTCTTACCCCAGCTGTACCTCTGCGGCCAATTCGTTGACGTGCCTGAGAAATACTGACGTAGATGATCTTGAACAGATCAATATTGATCTTTGTATCAGCGGATTTTTCGGCACCTTCGTCTTTGTACCAGTTGTTGATGGTGATTTCATAAAACAACGGCCGACAGTAGCTCTGCGTGAAGGCAAAGTCAATGGCGTAAGTCGAGAGCCGTATTTTTGTTCGGTTGATGTCTGATCATCTTTTTAAGATTGCTCTCATGTCCGTTACAAACACAAACGAGGGGGGAATATTCGTCGACTCAAGTACTGCAGGCACCGTTCAAGTACCTCAGTATCTGACGCAGCTATTTCCAAATCTGAGTGCTCAAAATCGCGATGTCGCCGTGACAAAGTATTCCGGTCTTGGGACTCCAATCGAGCAGGTCGCTGCCATAATGGGAGAGTGTATGTGTGGTACCTTCATAATAAACGCTGTTTCTGACTCTCGTTGGGGCAGCCATATTCGTTTGCCCCACTTACTTCTTGCTTCGCGCTTTCGAAGGAACGGTATTCAAGGCAAGTTCAACGCCTCTCTGACCGCAGCGATATTCAGTGCAGGATACCCAGGGTCAATTCGCAATCCCACCTGCCGACCATGGGAACGACGTTTCTTATTACTTTCCCTCGTACGTCTGTTGTCGCATGTTTAATTGCGTCCTCATTCGTTTCCAGTACGAATGCAAACGGCGTTCCCGCTTTCAACAATCCCGATTTCGTCAAGGCGTTCGCTGAGTCTTTCTTAGCCTTCGTCGCAACTTTCGATCCAAATCAGACATTCGAGCCGACTGTTTTACCGGACTGGAACGTGTATTCATTCCAGCAAGGCCATCAGGCGGAAATGCGATTCAATAAAACGGAAGCCGGCGATGCCGCTGTATATCTTTTTACTACGCCAGAAGATCTGCTTGATCGATGCTCGTGAGTGCGCAAGTTCGGTTCCTTGATTTTTCTCACATGCTTTTTTTAGCTTTTGGGAAAGCGTTGGTCCTGAAATAGGACAATGAATATCTGTTATTTAGTTAGGCGTGTCTGTCTAAAGTCATCTAATCTAACCGTTCCTGCCCTCGGTTGAAGCGAACTCTAGACGGTTGATGCCTCTTCAACGTAATGAATACGCGCTGTGCTGGACAGCTTCATCCGCTCTACCACGGATCGACAATGATCCAACATGCCTCCTGGTCCACACGCTGAACGTCACACAGTAAGCACACGCGAGACCCTGTAGGAAGCCAAACTTAAATTACCTAAAAGACCCAGAGATGGCGACGCCACATCAATCTCATCAACGTTTAGAGCTTGAGAGATAAGCTCCTCCATGCGTGGTCGCCCAAAGCGTACTCTAGGTATCCACGGTACCCACAGAGACGGCGCTACGGAGGCTTCCGCGTGGACGCTCAAATCGCCCCCCTGACCTGTATACCATATCTCGACTGATTCCCTGACCCCGTCATCAAGACCATCCAGAAGGTCCAAAACACTATCTACTTCCATCAGAGACCTGACGATCCACACCGCTCGTAATTTTGGCTCGTGTTCTTGCGACGATATAATGGTCGACCAATTTAAGAGGTAAGGGAGTGTGAAGCTGATCCCAACGCCGCCTGCCAGCAACAAAACAGAAGTATATTCTCTAAGGTCGTGCTCGTGTCCGTATGGTCCTTCCACATAGACCTTTATGGGAATTGATCTGTCGAGGCTCTGCTTCGCCGCGAAGAGCTCGTACAGAGACCGAGTCATTCCGTCATACGGACGGATGATGAACGAAACGGCCTTGTGCGTCGAACATTCCTCATTCCGTTCCTCCGACGGAATAAGGGGACTCCATTCCGTATCGTGAGTCCTATTTCCCTGTTTATAAATGCCCTCGATGCTGTCATGATGATCACTTGCGGCGATGGAAAAGGGATGACTTTCCATGGACCTCACTTCTGGGAAGCGGAGGTGCGCGAATTGTCCTGGGCGAATTCTGACTTCCTTCGGAATGTAGACATCAAGTCTCATGATCGTCCCATAATCTGTTAGAGTTCCGCAGCAAGGAAGTAGGCTGGTGACCTTGAATGCACGGCAGAGTCGCTCAATGATCCAATAGAGGATGGTGATGTACAGCCATTCATTGGCGAACCGCCAAAGTGTGTGGTAGAACAGAACGACCAGACATATGACTGTGGATAATACATGACCTGCCAGGAAAACCTCATAGGACATACGGCGAATGAACCTCGCAGAAGGGACGGATGACAGGATGAGATACAATGCGAGAGCGACAAAGCCACAATTCCAATATAGCTTTGAGAAGTTCACCCATAATCGTCCTATGTCAAGTAAGTCACCATTACCAGGCTTTCAAAGTACAAGAATAGTGTATAACATACCGACTAGATGCGCATATACGAGATAGAGCACCGTATGGGCGATTGCGAATACCAGCGCAAGTCTTCCTATCCACCGATGAAATATATTCCACGAATCGTAGGACCACTGGGTCATCCAAACTAAGAAGTTCATCCGACCCACGGTCAACAAGAGCAAAGGCATGAGGACAAAAGACATAACCCCAAGCCTTGTTGCGATATAACGAATATACCACGCAGTAGGTGGGACATACTTGGGGTTGCTTGGGTGTCTGAAGCCATAACCAAAGATTGAGAGGAAAGTCAAGAGAAGGGTGAAGGAGGAAATAGCGACGAGTTGGGAGAAAGTTGGTATGGTGATTCTGAATTTCTTGAAGAGATTATAGGCTTGTATGTGATGCCGTGGATACTGGGAAGGTCTTAGTCGTGATTTTAGTCGTGAAGAGGATATGTATTGTCGAAGTCGTGTCCGGATGACGATGCCACGTAGAAATACGACAAGGAAAAAAATCCCATGAATCATCAGTCTGATACTTTTGAGCCAACATCATCTGAGGAGTAATAAACGGACATACCCAATTAACAGATTCAGGTGCCTCTGGTAACGGAGCTGAAGGATTATTTCCTTGACGCCGTCCTTATGAACCGCGGCCACACTAGGACGAAGGATCTCATCATCCGAGGAGGACATTTAAATCATGAAAGCTGGGAATCAAGTTGTGGGTTCTGCACGATAGAATAAAGGAGTCGAGTTGAAAGAATAGTCGGTCTTTATCTGATAAGATGCTCTTACCAGGTGGTATCGTATCAGATTAAGTTCCCGACAATCTCCGATAGCCGCCAATTCATCCGAGGTGTCCTTTTTCGTCCTCCCAACCATCCCAACCTCGCGCATAAACTTTACGGACACCGCCTTTTTTGCTGGGTTGAGCACAAGTACTCCAAATCGCATTGAAGCATGTGTTAAAGTCCTTCCAATAGCCTTTGGGGTCTTACTGGAAGAGTCCTTCAGGCTGTCAGCTGTGACACCACCTGCTGTCGTAGGAGTTGCACCTTGCCGCGATACTATTTGTATGTAGTCTTTCCCCTGTAGCACATCCTTCATTGCTCAAACGAAATCTAGCGTCGCGTCGCGTCCTCTGAATTGTGAAATCAACGCGTCTGATCAAACGTTAATACTGATCGATATCAATCGTCAAGTTTCGATCGTCCACAAATGTATGGCGGGGAATAGCTCTGGTATGAGGATCTCGGCGCTTTGAATCGCTAAGTCCTCTCTATTGGTACTTCTGTACATCCTTCCGAAGTCCATCTGATCTTATCATTCTGCAGGGTCTTTGAAACCTAGATCATGTACGTACATCATAACGCAGTCACTCCGCTTCTTTCTGCGCCTTCCAAATATCAAGTTTATACGCTCTCTGCTCTCCTGACACTGGGTTTCTTGGTATATATTTACGAGGACAAACCTGAGGATATTTTGGACATGAAAGAGAGGGGTCTGGGTTTCTCGGCGCTTGTTCCTGAATGCGGTGTATATAAACCGTGTGTCGGTTGTCAAAGGGGTATCTCCTCTCTTTTTCGCCCTCCCCGTCTTTTGCTGTTAAAAATGCAACATTTATCACTCTTTTTTGTCGCTGTCGCGGGCCTACAAGGTGAGCCAATCAAATTTCTGGGACTTCACATCTTTATCATTGATCATCAGGAGCACTCGGACAAAGCTCTCTTTATGTTCCCGGCTTCGATGCCCAGGCTTTGAGCGTCGAAGTTGCTGGTGTGGCTGATGGCCACACTACGTTTATCATTCAGCCCGCGCCTGATGCTACTGATAGCGATGGATTCGTCGGCACAGGTACTCGTCCCGCTGCTTTTCCCCCCTTACAGTATTGCTCATGCTCCCAAAGCCACCCTCGTTGAAGGCTCAGATTACGCTTCTCTGACCTACGTCGCCCCAGACCCGTCGGCAGCTCTCACAATCGGCTATGCATGTTCGATCGATTCCGGTGTCGCCGTATGCTCAGGTGAAGCTGCTGGTGCTACGATCTTGGAAACAGAGACCGTGTCTGCGTTTGGGGTTGAAGGCGGAGCTACGGAAACAGCGGCCGGAACCGTGGCCACCGGGTCCTCCTCGACGCTAAAGGCTGGGTCCTCCTCAACAGCCAAGACCGGGTCTGGCAGCTCCAGCGGAACTGCTGCGTCGACCGGTACGTCGAGCGGCTCCGCCGCCTCGTCGACCCAATCAAACTCGAGTAGCGCTATTTCCGCTTCATCAAAGATCGTTATGGGAGCAATGGGAGTGCTTTTGGGTCTTGTATTGGTGTTGTAGTTGAATGATGTTCTGATTCACCGTAAAATCTTACCCCTCCTTATTCACGTCGTTCGTTAATCTATTGGTTTTCATGTGTTACGCGCTCTTTGGAGGAGTAATAGCACGTTGCAAACTTTTTTTTACAAGCATTTGAAACTCCTTTTTGGATCGGCATTGCGGCCGCGTGTTGCTATCGTGCTTCAATTACGCTCTTGACTGACATGGTCTCCGTTCTTGGCCTGCACAGTGGACACATTTACTCGCATACTTCATGGCAGAAAGTGAGCCAATGTCTTTCAACTGTTGTTGGACATTGAACTTTGAGCGTAATCAAGTAGCAAGTACTGCAACGTATTAAAAATATCCGATGCCGTCAATGAGCCTATTTTTAGTTAAGGGTTGGCAAATTGTCGCGGAAAGGAAAAAAGGAATAGGCGATCTTCTTAGAGTGATATCTCACTGCAGTCGATGTCTTCTGAGGCCCTTCTGCCACCTAGTGTACCAGACTTAGGCTGTCCGGGTCCCTGAGTGGCGAGTGACGCATACTTTTTGAGTTCGTCCGAAAGGTCCGAATCACCTGCCGACATCCGCCGAATGGTGATGGTACTTGGAGCTGTGCCGCCCGCGATGCTGGCACCGGAGCGGTACTGTACCTTTCTGTACTTGACCACCATCATAGATACTTGCATCCCCGTGGCCAGGACAGTATGCTTCTCAGTTTCTGTACTGAACGGCGCGAATATTCGGGCCCGTGGCGGCGAATCTGGCTTGTTCTGGGGTCTGCCTCGAGGGGAACACGTTCTGATCTGTTGATAACCCGGTGATAACCCAGGAAAAGGCTTGATCGCTGCCCAATCTCTTTCTGCGACTCAATCAACCGCCAACCGTGGATCTCCGGCGAGTCGATATAAGCTGTTAGGCAGGGGAAAACTTCTCTTTCCTCCGTCGTGAATACTGCACAACAGCTTAACGTCTTCATTTCCGCCAAGGCCGGCAGACGCTTCTTCCATCTCGCTTATAAAAGGGCCCCTGCCGTTAACAGCTTGTTCATCGATCTTGTCTCTCTACAGTCTTTGTCGCTGCATGCGACGTTCCCAACATATCTAGCATGTCGCACTATACTGCAGACCCAGTGATCGTACAAGAGTACAAAAATTCGCAGAGCCGGGTCTTGGGATGGGTAGCGGGCACTGATGGTGCTGAATTTTACTCGCCCAATGCGCCACCGACCGAGTTAGACGAGAGCGAGAGAATGCCGGGATCACCTTTCTCCGATGCTTGGAGCTCAGTCTCAGTACCCCCCAGACTGAAGCTACGCTTTACAGACGGTCGCCCGGACGAACCCATTCCCAATGCCCAACGTGATGCTGCCAAAGGACGGAAGTCTAGCTCACGGCATGGCGAAAAGCGCGACGATTCCCATCGTACTAGGTCGCTCTCGGGGCGAAGTCGACATGGTCAGGTAGAGCGGCTGCCATCCCAATCCCCCGAAGAGATCCAAATCCTGCCTTCCCAGTATACCGCTGACCAAGTACCAACACATCCCATTTCGAATCAATCGCGATCGCGTTCTCTTCCTAGGAATACATTTTCGCAAACACATATCGACGCCCCTCCTCCACCAATTCCTAATCCTCAGGTGCCCTTCTATCCTCCATCGATGGCATCTTTTCAGGGTCCACAGGTCAAATTTTCGCAGCCTCAGCCAGTCCCTTCAAGGCATGGTTCAGTTTCCCACCCCCACAAGCGCATTCCCCCCGCTATTGTCTATGCCCCCTCTGGTCCCTTTCACGCCAATTATCAGCCACCTGTCATCTACAACTACATGCCGAACGTCGGTCCCAACGGAATGGTATATAGCCATTCGGCTCCGGTCAAACATCAGACTCCTCACTACCCTCCCTCTAATGCTACTCCTTATCCATATGACGATTACCCTGTTCAGATCAGCCGAGAACCAAGTCACCATCGAGCGGGGTCCGCGCCTCTGAGGCGCGCGGCATCCTTCGCGGCAAGTGACGAGTCCGGGAGCACATATTATGTGATACCAACGGGGAAGCAGAAAGTGCATGTTATTGTGAGTCATCCGTGTTCTCCACATGATGTGATCCTGACCCATCCGTCTATAGCGTCCGGGAGATACTACCGTTTATGGCTCCTCACGATCTCCTCCGTCTTCTAGGTCTCCCACGTCCACCAAATCACCCTCATCTTCTAAATCCCCCGTGTCCCCCATGTATCCCAGTCCGATTCAGAAGAAACCATTCCTACAGCGGCTGTTCAGTCTGGCGCCACGCCTGTCATTCTCATCCGCGAGCTCTGGCAAAGGCTCTACTCATAGCAGTCGCCGCCTCCACCGCCGTCATTCCACGGGAACTCGATCCCAACGATCGAATCCCAGATGACATTTCATCCTCTTTCCTGAGGTTATCTATTCTATAAAAATTTATAATGTCCGTTCAAATCTCTTTATCATCTTTGGTTTCTTCCATCCCACTTCCTGCACGTTTCTTTCCTGCATGAATACTGTTCTCTGTAAAGTCCCACTCATCATCAACATCAAAAAGTGTAACGACTGTACCTGTTGTCCTATTCACTATCCTTTACTTAATATGCCTACCTCCGAATATCACGATACACGTCTTTTTGACATTAGAATTGCCACGGCGTACTTTAATTTAGGATGTGGCGAATGTTTAAGCCATGTAGTAGACCAGGGGATGGAGGCCTCGACCGCGGCGTAACCTCCTCGTAGCTCTTCGAGTCCGATTCGGGCAAAAATACATGCACGTGTTGTTAATGAACAAACCATTGCAAGCGACCACCATCATTCGCCACTGTGACAGGGCGGAAGGCAGAGTCGCAGGCCTAGGGTGTCTCCGGCTAGCCTCTAGGATTTTCGGTGCCCACGTACGTAAGTACATATCCTCGAAGGTTTCATTAAGATTTACGCCAAGTCCGGCGGCGGTTCGGCGGAGAATTACCTGAGATCAGACTCTGATGACGTGCTTCCTTGGAGGTGGTAAAGACCAGGTGATAGAGTTCAGCATGGGTGCGTGCTACCAGTGAAATGAATTTTGATGGCAGAGCGAGACGATCCAGGGGACGTAGTATGTACCGCTGGTGAGATTACCTTCCTTTACGAATCTTCTGACTCAAAGTTCAGCCAATGTAGGAAACTCCGTAGCTACCACAAATAGCAATCTCGTGCTCTGCTAGGCGTGTGAAGTCATCTTCACGCCATTACAAAGTTTTGCCGTGAACTGTGGTTCGCGAAGCTTGGGATTGCGTGCTTTGCAGAGAATGTTGCGTGAAACGTGCATAGTAAGTCGCCAGTTGGCATTTCAAACTGGTCAGTATAATACATTGAGATGCTGAGTGAACATGATAGACAACTCCTATTCACCTTGCTAGAATGTCCGCCACTCTCACTGTCAGTGATACCGCCCCCGTCTCCCCGCCCCCGCTTCCGAAGTGGGAGGCACCGAAAGTGACTGAGGCGGAGGTAGAATGGGCCGACATACTTACAGTTGATCTCTCGCTATACGACACGAACAAGAACGAACTTATCCAGACTGTCGAGAAAGCTCTGAGTCGCGATGGTTTCTTTTACGTCGTGGGCCACGGCATTCCACCTGAAACTGTGAGTACTAAAGTTTCTGAATATTCATGACCGTTTGCTTACTAGCTGCGTTATCAATTGGGGCTGTCTTAGTTGAATCGCCAGTTCTCCATTGGCCAACTAACCTTTGACGGTGTGTCGCGAGAGGAAAAGGAGCAACACAGGGCTCCGATCAAGGAAGAGGGCTCATTTATTGGCTACAAGGTATTGTCTTTCCGTCGGTGGAAGACTTCATCAGTATTAACGATTGTCACAGCTACAAAACTACTGGGAGATTAAGGATGGTGTACGAGACAGAATAGAGCATTACAACTTTTACCTCGGCCAGTAAGTCTGCATTGTTGCTTGGCTGTACATGATTTCTGAGTTTATTTTATTAGGATAGACCCGACTAGTCGACACCCGAAGCCTTTACAGCCTTACGTCCCAGAAATCAAAGCTTATCTAGATGTACATTGGCCTCTCTTCTCGTGAATACCCTTTGTCTCATGTATTCAATCTACAGGAAACCCGGGAAAAAGTGTTGCGACGTGTCCTTAATCTCATCGACGGTGTTCTCGGTCTAGAAGAAGGTTACTTGTGGAAGCTCCACAAGGATAGTGACGGGAACACTGGTCACGATGTATGTTGTTTCACTGTTTCAAAATGACGCATTGGGCTTATAGTGCTTGGAATGTAGCTTCTCCGATACATGATTTACGACCCTCTGACCAAGGATGAGGCCGCAAAGACAAACGGTGTGATGCTGAATGGGCATACCGATTTCAATAGCATTTCGACACTCGTTTCCCAACCTATCACCGCGCTCCAAGTCCTCATGCCTGACAATGTATGGCGATACGTCAAACACCGGGACAATGCACTTGTCATCAACATTGGCGATCAGCTATCATTCATGAGCGGCGGTATCCTGAAGGGAACAATGCATCGAGGTTTGCATCCGTAATTGCCTCACCCACCGTATACTTATCCGTGGCATAGTCGTCAGCCCTCCCGAGGATCAACAGCAGAAACGCAGGCTCGGTGTCTTCCATTTCGCTCACTTCCTTAATGACATCCCTCTCGACCTGTTCCCGTCGAAGAAGGTCCACGAGGAGGGTCATGTTATTTTCCATGACCAGATTCCGACCACTGACGGGTAGGGTTTTTTTCATTTTGGTGCACAGCAACGTCGCCTGACATATTCTAGATGGGAGACGGCCCGTATTAAAAGCTACGGCACCGGTACGTTCATCAAGGGAGAGGAATATGATGTGGAGCTTCTAGCAGGCATCAGGGTATGTCGGCTATTTCTTTTCTCTACGGAAAATTTTCATTGTTTTGCACTAGGTTCGTCACTATCACTGAATGGACTCCGAATGAACATATACCCCGTGGTTGTCTTGCTAGCATAAAAGTGTATCTAGAATCGTGTACTTTTTATCTGTACTAAGTATCCCTGATAAGCAAATCATGAACATTTCTGATGTGATATCATCGCGCGCGAGGCTAGAAGGGTACAGTCGACTCTGTAATAACCCATACTCCTCCGTTCCCACTCGGCGCTATGGGTTATGAGGGAGTATGGGTTTAAAGAGAGGGATTTGAGGGTAATTTGTACTTTGGTAGACGAAAAAACCTATGGGTTATGGGGGTGTATGTCCTTATATAGGTATGGGTTATTACAGAGTCGACTGTAGATGTGTTGGGCCCAATACATACGGAGCAACTCAAGCACCCATGTAATTCTACCTTCAGCTTTCCTTGTTTTGCTTCCGTTCGGCGTTGTGGACTTCCTTCTGGGTCACAAATCACATTTTTGTGACCCGACGTGCCACTGCGCTCGCCGCCGGCATTTCCCTTTCCACACTCTCTTCCCATTCTTCTGCTATCTCCAGAGCAACTGCGACCGGTGACGCGGTCTGTAAACGACTCTTCGGATTCTGCTTTACTCTCTTATATTCTTGCACTCTTCTCACCACCGGGGCCTCTGAATATCTGGGGGTCAAATGGTGGCGAGTTGTACACATACCGTTCAAAGGCAAGATGAATACTGATGGCAGTCCTTTAAAGAGCAAGATTATCCCAGCACGAAATGCTGCAAAGAAAGCTAGCTCCAGCTTCTCGAGACAGCTGGACATGTCTCCCGTAAATTCCGATGACGATTATGAACGACCGTCGCGACAACGAAGAGGGCGAGGAAGGGGAAAAGAAAGAGGCGGCGGAAGTCGAAGAGGTCGCGGCAAGTCTTCTGTGTCTGCTTCATCGACATTGGTCCGTACGCAGAGTCATGGAGGGTTCGCTCCGGAATCTTCAGGCACTCACCACTCATCTATGTCGTCGACGTCAAAGAAAAAGCGTTCATTCTCGTTCTCTACCCTGTCGGATGGAGATGAGTCTCCGCTAACCTCTGTTCCTACCACGCCTGTGAAGCAGTCCACGACGTTTCACAACGCGAAACGTTCCGAGCCGACGGCTTTAACAAGATCTTGGTCGTCAGTGAGCAAACTTTCCACCTCGTTTGAGAGACCGTGGTCTCTCGACAGTCTTGGGAATTATGTATGGGTCCTTGTCAGTAGTGCAGGAAGCGTCTTTCAAGAGGAGGACGAGAAGGAATACGTCTGGTGGCCTGCAAAGGTACGTCGAATCACTACTTTCCAACGTACAGACGATGACGTCGCGTATAGAAGCATCGCTTAGAAGGACATCAACTCACACTGATACCCTTCGGCGACCTGAATCCACGTCTTACTCGCATTACCGTAGAACATCCTTGCTCCGAAAACGTTCTATCCTTGACTGATTCCTTGGGGCGCAATCGGTTCAATGAACCCGTCTTCTCACCTCCTTCAGCTATCGGTGATCTAGAAGGGTCGCCCAGAAAGAAGCAGAAAACAGATAGAGGCGACATGAGGTCACGATGGCAGGCTGCCCTGCATAAAATGTTGCAGGAGAAAGAGGAGGAGGAAGATCAAGACGATAACCTACCCGAGATCGCATTTGCTCTAAGCGTCCGTAACACGCACGCTTCAGCACCTGGCTCTCCCAGCAGGAGGAAAAAGCAAACAAGGACTTCAATATCCGATACCGATGAAGCAGAAGATCTGGATCTATGGGACGTTCCCTCTGCTGATCCGGAACTTGATATTCCAGGTGAACTGGTGCTTGCGAGAGAGAAGGCAGACTCGAATTTGTCATATTGGCCCGGCAAGGTCTTGGAATATGTCCCGCCCGTTTCGAGAAATCAAAAAGCGGGAAAGTACAAGGTTTTATATCTCGACGGAACGACGCGGACAATTCCGAGAACATGGTTTCATTGTCTGGGCGATGAAGAGTTTGGCACATGCAAGGTATGCGTGTCATTTGCCTTGAAGATGTTTCGGCGTCTCATTATTTCCCAGCTCGGGGAATTCGAAAGCACTGCGGCTAACAACCCTGATGATAATGACGAAAATACCACGATGGGGCAGCCACACGATAGAGAACCTAGTCCTGTCCCTTCTATTCCACCGCCTTCTTCCACAGACTTCATCTACCTCTCGATACGTGAACAATTCTGCTATACCAAGCCCATCCTGCAAGCCGTCCTGAATGAAGCATACCCTCCAGCAATGCAGGCGCATGGCATGTTCATGGTGGGAGGGAAGGGTAGAAAAATCCTAAACCAGAATGCAGGGGAGAGAGGGACGGTTACCCCGGATGATGTTGAGAGATTGACGCATTTTCTCCTCTTTTGGGCTCTACGAAACGAGATGGTGGCGAAGAGGTTAACCGACGATGGAGTTGAGGAGACAGCACCTGATGAGGCAGAGACGCCGCAAAACAACGCAGACGTCGTCGTCGAAGGAACTCGAGATATAGGTACCATCGTCAACGGGACCGCCGATGGAGCATCTCACAATGTTGATGACAAGGAGACATCTGTAGTAGATCATGAGGTGGTAAGTGCTATTACTATCTTACTTGAGCCCTTCAAAGCGCGGCCTTACATCAACACAGGAAGCAAAACCGCCGACCTCACAAGTAGACGACGAACCGCTCAAACCTTCATCGGCTTTGTCTGTTATTGTGCAAGACGGTGAGGCACCATCAATGTCTTCGCAAATGGCTTCCCAAGCACCCACAGTCAGGGTAAGCGATGCCTGCTCAGTATCAGATATGTTACCTATGTGCCTAGGCCAAGTCACCAGGATCTGTTGCTAAATCCTTCGTGCCATCGCCATCGGAAGAGCCTCCGCTGTCTTCTTTGGCACCTTCGGTCGGGGATGTCGATATGGAGGTCGGCCATAATACCACTTGACACGCAAACTATTCATGCCTTTGTCGTAGGAACCCGAAGAGGACTCGGAAGGCAGACAAACGCCGCATCTTGGCAGTTCCCAGTATACAGACATTGAGGTACCACCGACAGATTTGATTGATCAGGTCTGTTCTTCTTGAATGGTTTCCGACAGTTTCTCACTGTATATCAGAACACGAGTCAACCTATACTTCATACGACCGAGGAGACATCTGTACGTCTTCTTACTGCCGCGGCTCAGAAATCCTCACCCTCGTATAGAATGGAGATACCGTGGAAGAAGGTAACGACGAGGCTATACCAGCGAATGTGGTCAACGAAGCGTATGAAGGCCCTCCTCGTCAAGTTGGATGTGAGAGATATGAGTCGCTCTCCCAGCTAGAGAAAATTGAGGTGAGCCTTACATGCACCGCTAATTCTCATCTGGTTTTTTAATATTTAACAGTACTGTCAAAATGTATTACTCCCGGAAGCCATTTTACAGATCCTTCTGTGGAAGGAAGGCGCTCGTACATCAGTGGAGCTACTATCTGACGACGAAGAACAAAGGCTGCACAAACAGGGAGAGGCGTTGCGTAGGAAGACTGACTGGGTCTTTGATGTAATGCACTTGAGGAGCCAGGCAGCCAGGGCGTTGAAGCGCAAGGCTGGGAAGTCGAAATTGGAGAAGGTCGGTGGAACAAGGACGAGACCTATGTACAAGTTGGTTTGAAATTTTTGATTATTTTGTTGTTTCATTGCTGTGTCTTTTGGATACTGTATAACATCGTTTCAATTGTGAGCTGGTGACCGCCTGTCCAGGGACTGTTGTTGCCAACGAGAAGTCTAGCATCGCAAATTCAAGCTCTGGACCAGTCGCAAGTGATTGAGATCAATATCTGTCGTGATTGAGGCAAGATGTAAAGCGGACTAATACAAGATAAGATACAGTACATGCTTGATGAATGCCTTTAGCTAATGTACACAAGAATACAAAGGACGACATGCGAAACAGCATAATAATATAGCTAGATATAAGAAAACGTAAAAACTATGAGTCCAGCTTGACCGTTATGCCGTCAGACTGCTGGTCAAACGCAGCATTGATTGACAGCTGCGTCAAATCACTGTGTCCGTTCATCAAAGGAGTGTTGGCGCCTGAATGATACGGCGACAGACCAACTCGGGGGGTGATGAGTCCGCTCCCGTTGGCGCCAAAGACAAAGCCGCCACTGAGGCCGTCCATGCGGTTGTACCCTGCCCAAGGCGTCAGACTGGTAGACCAAAAAATGAAAAAGGAGCCTTACCTGGTACCAACACGCTGTCCCAAAAGTTGCTGCTCAGTATGCTATCCATGGTCATGCCATTCGCATTGTGGATGTCTTCCTCAGATGGATTAGGCGCCATCGTTGGGGGAAAGTAGATATGTCCATGGCAGGACCCATCTCACCGTCAAAGCGGAATTCGCCAAGCAAGGAAGAAGGGTCAGAGTAACTCGGCGGAGGACCGTTGTTCTGCGTCTGCTGTTGCTTCACGGAAATGGTAGAAGCTGAATGATGGCTATCGCCATTCGAAGCTTCCATTTTTGCCGTGATGAGAGCTTTCAAAAATCCGCCATATAGGGCAGTAGTGTGGTGTGGACTGACGGAGACCTTTTCCAGCATATCCGCGACGTCATGACATAGAGTGAGAGTCTTTTGCTCGTCCTCCAGATATGCGGAGAATTCCGGGCGGACCAACTATGAGCATTGATATCAGTTTAGCAATTGAAAGGCACGAAAAGGAAAGACAGACCTTAAGCAAGCTGAGTACCGCGTATGAGGTTTGAACACTGTGGGAATCGGGGGAGTATTTCATGAAACCGTTTGGACCTAAGTGGTCACGGACAATCGTAGCGCAATTGATTGCGGACGTATGGACTCTTGCGAAGAAGTGACCGACATTGAGAGGTGCAGATTCAATAGCGTTTTGCAGGCCGAATGAATTCAGGACCAGCAGAGTGTAATTGAAGTAAAACTCCGAGATTCTGGCTTTGTATTCATGCTCAATGGGAACTTTGTCTATCAGAAGGGACGATCAGTACATAGTCGTGGTCCCTTTTGGAGATGAAGCTTACCATTGGTCGTTTCAGAACTGGCGATCCATTTCCCCCTGGAGGTGAATATTTGGTCCTCAAAAGTCCGGACGATCAACAAGTAGTCCAAGGTTGTATGCAGCCCATTACCAGACTCGGTATTGGAATACAGGAAATCAAGACTGCGAGAGAGTATCGCTTGCAATTCCTGTACACAATTAACGTTAGCAAATTTCAAAGTGGTGAAAAACGAGGACGAACAGCGTATGCGGCCAATGCCGTGTCGGACAGAACGGCACAGGGGAGACTACACCATTTATCGACGTTCCGAATAATAAAACTAGCACACGACGGAAACTGTCAGGAACCAGAGTCGACCCCTTATCGTCGACACTCACTCTTCTTTGATTGAATAAGGTTTACCCATTTGCGCACTGAAGCTTCTGTCGAGACAAAAGCAGAATATCCACGTTCGTTCTCGGTTATGAACCTCGATTTCGCGCGCTCCCGCATCTTGGCCATCTTGGGTGGAAATCGTGGTTTTCCGGTGCAAGTTTAAGTCAGTTGCCATTCTAGTGGGAGGTCAGTATGCCAAAAATACTACATGATCATGAGAGACGGACCTGATGGCCATCCCCAAAAGAAGCCAGGTCTTATCTTGTTCGAAACGTTCGACGGCACCACAGCCCCAGAGGGTGAGAAGTAAGTACGCTTGAACGATCTCTAAAGACTTATATCCGCGGGCTGGAACGCTGAATGCTAGCTTCTTGGCAAGCTCATTGAGCCGTGGGTGCAGGTCGGGCTTCTCGGTATAAAACTTGCTTGATATAGCACAGACTGGACGCGCCTCAGTACTTGTTGTGGTCTGGACAATTTAAACACTTACTGGTAGTCAGTAGGAACGGCGATCGAGAACACACGAGCGACGGCGTATGAAAATTCTTGTCCAAGAGATTTGTATGCATCTAAATGTAACGTTGAATGACACTCTGAGAGCTGCTATAAATCACACTCACATTCATATGGTCAAAGTAACTACAGTCGACAAGAAAACAGGATGAGAAATGGCGCCTCCAAAATGCAATGAAAAAACGAACATTGCAAACAGTTTGACCACTTCGTTTGTAGAGACAAAACTAAGCATTTCGGGTTGCACCTGGCGTTCAATATAGAGACGACGAAGTGGCAAAATCGTCATCGGACCTATGGAACCGTAAGTGTCCGGGTTAAAGCGCTGGCGTTATTCCTACCGGGTTTAAAATAATTGTCACTAGCAACACCAAGCATCGGCGTTCCGTTCGCCTCGGAACCCCTCGCAATCATACTACTAGCATGCCCTTGAGTGCGACGATTGGCGAGACTAGCCTCTGCCAAGAGACCGAGAGGATTCAAGGCATTATCAGGTAAAGAGTGCAGTTTGGGCGACCCCGGCATATGGCGATGGTATGACGCAGGCGAATGGGGAGGAGATGCTGCGATTAATGCTTGCGTAGTTGCCGTTGCAGGACTAGGCGACGGAGAGCGCGATAGCATCCCCGAAGCAATGGACGGATTACCAATCGACTTGAGAACAGTGTCTAACGTCCGTTCCATTTTCCTGATTGACCTCGTCAGCAGTTCGTGTTTTCTGCGGAGATAGTGAGTCGTTTGCAAGGGTATGGATGAGTAAGACAGACTTGGATGATCTTTTACCCCTGTTGGATTCTTCGAAGATACATTCGTGGTTACCGGCCTGACAGCGCTTGCACGGAGGTCCCTGCTCCGCACCAACACACTTCATTTTCAGTCGGCGACATACGGTGCAGGCACTAGACAAGAGTCAGAGAGAGGGTTCAAAAGACCAGAAGATACATACCGGGAGCCTCTCGTGGGTTTTGCTTTCTCCTCCTTCTCCGCAGTTGGGCTACGAACATCGGAATCATCATCTTTGCGTGCCTTTTTCCTGGAATCATTGCCAGACGGAGCTGGCCTCTTGCCATTGCCGTTGGACGACGTCGGAAACATGTGTTCAGTTGGGGGGGTTCCAATGGTGTCAGATCCCTGCGAAGAAGGTGACGAATAGTTTGAAGGCAGAGAAAGGTGGGGGGGAAGATGTTGCGGCGGCTGGGAATAGTTTGTGTAGTACGGAGGATACAAAGCTAGAGCAGGATCAATTGGTATCGATGGCGAAGAGGGTGGCTGCATGGAGAGCTCAGGCGAGGACATTGAATAATCCTGCGGTGATAGAGGAACATGGTCAGAATAGGGCAACGAATACTGGTGAGGTGAATGGTAGTAAGACGAGTACGAGTAAGTCTGTACCGGCATTGTGAGGAAAAAGGAGGTCCATTGAAAAGTAATCTGTTGAGAATTTAAAAGAGAATTGGATAGACTCACGTGTGGAGATGACTATTGGACCTTGTCAAGGTTGATGGGAGGCCAGTTTGGTGCGCGTGGCGCTAGAATAGACTGAGAACCAGCAACCCGTAATGGAGGTAACTGAAAAAGAGAAGCGTGTCCCTCAGGATCCGTCGTATCTTCCACGTTTAGAGAAACTCGTACACGGTGCTCAAAGAAGATCCAAGCACAGATTGAGGCCTTTGATAGCACCACGGCTCTATACAGCTGTGAGAACGGATATCAGCAATCTCCCGGCTATCCTCCAGGAAAATAAACGATTACAGTTTCCTCGCGGTGCCCGATAATACGTTCACAGTATGCTGGCGGGGGTGTGGGGTTTCCTCAAAGTTATCCCTGTCACACTGTCACGCATGACCCATTTTTCTTCTGATCGAATGGTCAGCTGGTCGCGGTCCTTCAAATTCCAAAACTAGTAACAAAATGAACGCAGGGCCGCCCGTCAGACCGCCGTCAGATGTGCTATACTGGTACGGACCAGGCTATGAAATTCTGACCTGGTCTTCCACGGATTCCTCCTTGGCAGTAATCACGGTAGTACTGATGACTACTTTGCTTCTTTGTCATTATAGCTTACGGTACTATTACCATCAGTCCCCGGCCAAACTTGGCTCACCGAGGCACACCACTTTCTGACGCGAAAGGTATACAGAACGTCCTTTTACCTACAAAACCTCTACCGGTTCCTCTATTTAGTCTCTCGAATCTCCTTTCCACGTCTATTTGTGCCGTCTCGGGTGTCGACATCAACTACACTGCTTTAAGCAATACAGCACCCAGGAACAGGCTCCGTCTCGAAGGAATACAGCCCCAGATAATCTCATGTACGTGCAGTATAACCTACGTGCCATGTTTCTTACGTTCCCGCTCTTTCGGACTGATGGGAGTGGAGCTCCTTACCTGTTCTCTGGGTTCCATTTGACTGGCTCGAAATATTGCCCCCTCCGTGGGTCGGCCATCCTGCTCGTCACCCTATGGATTGAAAGCTTTACACAAGGCACCACCAAGGTCTGCTTACTATGCTCGGTCCACCGTGGCTTTGGCGTTTCTCGGTATCAAGTTACCGTGTTCGAGTTTTCCGTGTCTCTATATCCCAATACTCTGGTACACAACTTCATGAAACCTTCCAGAGTTCGTCAGATTGCCCTGGTGGACCCCGGCCTCTGCTCTGCAGAATTTCCATGTTCATGCCTCCCGTGAGCGCTCATTTCTCTGCCACAAAAGACCAGTTCGAACTGATATCCCCGCTGGATTTGCTTTTCAATAACTCACATAGGCACTGCCGTTTAAGGCGTTAATTTTGTCCACGGCTCCGTATTCAATTTTACGGCTTGTGTCGAATACCGCTCGCTTTCATTGTAAGGTTGATTCGGGCAAAGCCGTATATTTAGATGCCGTGCCCTGATCTTCAGCAACTGGGATTTTCCTCAGCTGCGGCAGATGTGTCAAATGCTCCATCCATCGTTGACGTGCTGCGCAACCGAGACTCAACAAGAGCTGTCTATATACGATCGTCCCCATAGTGTCCTATTTTTACGGTTTTCCAGATCTTGGGATGACCTTGTGCCCATGATCACTGCACCGCCGCGGTAGGCAATCCGCATATCCGAAGGCGCATTCGTCATAAAGTCTCTCTCACAGACTATCTGCCTTTACATTACTCCACGCGTGTCTCTTCAATTCGGAGCTACTTTCTTGGTGATACGGTACCTTTTACCGAAACCCTCAGTGCTGAAACGCTGCCTGTAAAAAAGGTGTCTTTAACTCTCCGTTATTCTCTGCACAAGGCCATACATCCCCGACGCTCGACTTCTTCCCAGTCCGTGAACGTCACCCCTCGGCCAGAAATCGCGAAAGGAGTTTTTACGTTCCCGTGAAGGCTCAACCGAACTACTTGAATAATAAGGACCGCAAGTCTAAAGCTTCTCATGTACATGCGGTATTTCCTGGTGCGCTGATGCCGCTCTGTCTCTCCATCAAACACTGATCCTTGGCATCTGGCAGAGATTCGGCTTGAACAGTCATCGCTTTATGTCCTCTTTGCTATCTTCTTTCACTTGGTTCCAGGATGACGTCTCTCATGTCAACCGGGTGATAAGAATATGGCGTGTATTGGGACGCTTTTGCTCCCCTTGTCAGTATTGACGCCTATAATGGTTTCTAAGGCATGCGAAATGTTGCTGCGGCATGCGCCTCCCTCTTTATCGCTCAATGGTAGGCCAGAAGAGCCCTCTCCTGTGTTCGTCGAATTATGAGCGGTGGGGAAAGCCTCCATTCCTCTCACGGATCGATATCTTACTCTCCTCCTCCATGTGGTACTGTAACCTTCTTACTCAAGTGCACCGAATGTAAGGCTATGCGTCCCTATAACAACATTGACTATCTCTCTCAAGTCCTAGGCATGTCATTGGGGTTCGAGGATAGTCTAAGAAATTCAATTGACGAACATTTGGGATTCACAGGACGGATATCCATAAGTGGGGCTGCGCAATCTCGGCTGCGTATCTCTGTATGACTCCTGGCTTCTTTCCGACGCTAACAACGATGGGGTTCCTTGCCTTGTGGTCCTGACATCAGCTCTTCGTGTTATTTTCAACTCGGCTCTACAGAGTCTCACGGCTACAATACCTGCTTGGTCCAGTCACATACAGGCGTTCCACAGGCTCTTACAGTATCTCATGGAACATCCAATAACGCCGCAGGTGCCTGGAGTAAGTACCTTTATGGTGTCACCGCCATCCAATGACTATCTTCATGGTAAGCCGTTCGATTCAGTTCGATTTTTTGACCGGGCATTATCTAGCACACAGGCCATTTTCCGATCGCGGGAGCGCTTGTGTACTAGGTAAGCCAAATGCCCAGACACGAATTAATTTCGGCATCGTCGACGCGTCAATATAAATGTGATTTACCACCCGTCGTTACAACCCTTTTTCTCATGACGGCTATACCCTGCCACAAAAATTTCGACTATTTTCCGGGGCAATGCTCTGATGCGCGCTTCGCTGGAGGGCAGTGGGCTTCACGGTGTCTTTGTCACGAATCACGATGGATAAACTGCGCCGTCTGCAGGTCGGGGTCGCCAGAACCCTATATGGGAGACATTGGGAACTCGGAAACGACCACATGCACGCTGTGTCCAATTCAGTGCATATCTAATGTCTCCGAGCATTCAAGTCGAAATGCCTTTAAACAGTTCTCGGAACTAGGTATTCCCTGATAAGAATAAGAATTCAAATGAGCAAATGATTCGAGCTGACGAGAAAGCTCCGGTGCCTGATTCCCAGTACTCTGACGCCGATCATTGTCCTGCCGCGGCTTCAGAGTCACCTTCATGGGAGATTGGTTTTGTCAAGTAGCATTGCTCATTTCCTGTCGCCATTATCTCGTCATGTGGTGAGCGGCTAATGGTGGGATGGGGACAGGATTTTTCGTGATGAATGTTCGGTGCTTGTCACTTTTTCCCCAGGTTAGAAAGCCTCCTTGTAGTGGCGTTGTGTTGCCATGTAGCCAATGAATGTCGATATCACAAACACACCAACCACGGCTTACCCCGCAACTCACGCGAACACCAAAATGGATAATATCTTCGATCTCATAAAATCATTTCCTCGGCCGGCGATGACGTCGGTTTTCTGCTCTTATTATTGTTGCTCTCGGCCGTGGAATGTTTGTGTGTGGGTACCTCACTCCATGTATGCATGCGCCCAAGGCCGGTGAAAGTGCTACTAATAGTTCCTATCGGGGACGTCCCATTCGTTAAACGGCCTTCTAAATAGCATGTGGATCTCAATAGTGGGGGTAACCCTATATGTCATCTTCGAGTTAACTCTTCGGGATCATATCATACAACTGTATTCTAAGCGGGAGTCTGCAACATGCGCTCCTTCGAAACGCGTCTTCGCTTCTCATCTTCAGCTCGCACCTTCGGGTACAGAAATGACTGTAATCTGTGATCGGTGTGGACTTTAAGGTTCTTATTCAAAATGCACTTACTCATCTTTACGAATGGGCATGCATAATTTTCCTGATACCTCCTTCTATCCACCCAGCGCTAGGCGGTGGGACACTCTGGTACAAATGCCGAGGGACTGTCGCTCTTACGTCTAAATCCGTGGCAACCAGCCAGCTCAACTGAATTCGTCGGTCTCGCACATGATAAAGAAGTCATCGCGTCAGCCATGCAAATGTCACGTTGTGCAGCGAGGGAATAACTTCGAAAGCAGGCACAAATGCGTTTTCTCCCGAGGAAAAAGGATGGTCAGAAGGTTTAGGTTCTCTGTTCTGGGAACGGCAGCATTCAGCCTGCCTCTGAGTGAAAGTCATCTTCTCCTGTATCGAGATGAGCGCCGTTTGCATCGGGTGAAGCTTTGGTTATTTACGCATCTAAAATTATATTTGCAGAGTTTTTTTCCCGCAGTGATCCGTCGTAACGAGTCAAAAGCGTCCAGTTGAACGGATCGTGAGTACATCATACCAGAATTGACTGGGCACGAGAGAAGCGGTCCGATGCCGATCGTTTCATTGGTGGGATCAGTCTGCCAAGTGATACTGTTTATTGATTCCACCAATTCTATGCGATGAAAACCCTTGAGACTCTTATAGATAGGGAGAATCACTGCAGAGAAGTGCACCCCTTTCAGATGATCAGGAAGTGCCAAGACCAGAGCATACTGAAAGAGCAGCGCAGCAAGTAGAAGCAGAAAGATGATATATCAGGGTTGGTGTGACGGGACCTAGATAGCGTGCAAAGGAATCGTAAATGCTTCGACAGGGAAAATACATGGTCGTATCAGTCAATGACCAGCAGGGAAAGCGCAGCTTGGGAGAACAGACCACTTGAGAAGATACCAAAAATCCTTCAAGGTTTAATCGAATCACGAATGATGGAACGATAGCATTTAGAGTTGCTCCTTGAAGCTCTTTGATTGGGCAGTGGAAAACCACATTTGTACCCCTTTTCACAGAGCCATGAGAGAGTCAGTGGCGCAAATGAAGACCACCACCATGTCCTTAGGCACAATGACGGTCACCAACCACGCTGGAAATCTACCATTAAAAGCAAAGAGAATTCGGCACCGAGTATCTCCATGCGTCACCACAAGACGGAACCGATGTCAATAACAAAAGACGCCAAGGACAGATAGCGCTCTGATATACAGAAAATGACGCAGTCCTATTCGTCACCTGGTAAGTGGCCAAGACGCATCCTGTCGAGAGCAATGAGGAAGCGCAATTGTGTGATAACGTCCGCGGCGCGGAATGCGGCGTCATTTATCTACCAGAAGAGAAAAAACCATGTCAACAGAAAGGATCAGGTGTTTCAGGGCCATGAACCACACACCAAAGATTGCCCGAGGATACTTCAGACTGTGCTGAACTGGACAGATTTTACCACTAGCACTCAGGCTACCCAGAGGCAGTTATACATGGAAGAACGTGAGAATAGTCCCCCAAGACTCAAAGGAGGAGGAGGAGAACAGAGCGCCGTCATAAGACACAAACTGTAGGACTCTAGAGATGCCATGCCAGTGGAAGTAACCCGTAAACTTGACTTCGAACTCACTACTGAGTCACAAAGAATATAAGGCCACATCGACGGGTTCCGTTATTTATCTCGTAAATAGCGAGACGTGGCTAAGAGACCATAAATCGAAAGCACAGGAATACTGAGTCGTAGTCGTAACGAAAGTGAACATTTCGGACGTACGATCCGAATGTTCGGAGAATATCGGCTTAGTTACCGGTCGGACAACCAACAATGCACCGGTCAGGTGACCCAGACTTTTAAACTCCGCCGCTACATTTGGGACATACAAGCTTGCAGTGTACTTCTGTGCTCTTTCGGCGTTTGGACTCTTACCACCATTATTCTCCGCGATGAGCCCTCCGCAACGTCCTTTGCTCGTCCTACAGCCGTCTGTGAACACGACGACGTATGTATCTTTTCAATTAACTGCACCGAAGCCTACTGACAGCTTACTAGCGTGGTGACAACGACAACAACCACGACAACGTATGCGCCAATACATTTGCCTCCGCTGCCACCTCCGTCTTCGCCCAAAGATCCGAAGAACTACCCTTTACTTCATGCAACTCTTCCTCAATCGCTCCGACACTTTCCCTTGACGTTTCCTGGTGGCGCACGCGCTACTTTTCGCGACGGTGATGACGGTGATCATGAGATGCAAGAAGAGCAGGAGCTCGCTTCGGGCAACGGATGGCGCATGCTGAGACGCGATGAAGATGCAGAACAGTCCACCGTTGTCGGCCTCGCAGAAGCTCTTGAGCGTTATGGCAAAAAGCGGTCGCATGCTGGTGAAGGCATGATGGAAGGTGTGGAATCCACTGCGGACATGGATTCAAGTCCACCGCCACCAAGGAAAAAGGCGAGATCAGGCGGGCTACCTCCCATCTCGACAATGAATGCTGCCGCGCCACCTTCGCCCTTACCTTCACCTCATGGCTCACCTCCCCCAGAGACAATATGGCCGTCGGCGCCGCCCAGTGGCACGTCTTCGCCACTACCGCAGGCGCCTCTTCAGCCGGATTTATCATTAACGACTCTCCTCACTCTGCCGTCTCTAGTGACACATTTCACAAGTTTACCTGCTCCCCTACAATCTCATTTCCTGTTAACCCTCCTCCGCCACTCACCCCTACCTGTTTTGCGCACCTTGCATTCCGTTTTGACCCCCACATTAGCTCGCGATTTCCTGACTCTTCTACCCGCAGAGCTTGTCTCTCTAATTCTAAGTTTCCTCCCTTATGAAGCGCTGGCTCGTGCCTCACGCGTATCCAGACCCTGGCAGGCTATAATAGATTCCGATCCTGTGCTTTGGCGCGACCTTCTTAAAACCACGAATATATGGTTTGGTGGGGAGTCTGAAAATGCTTTTGCGAAGGCTATTCTTTCCCGTCGACAGCGGGAATATAACGGCATACCCCCTGCATTGCCCCTCCCCCATCCCTACAAAATACTATTCAAGTCTCGCCATTTAACTCGCACACGATGGGTTCAAAACTCTGAACCCAAGCACAGATCTTTCTTCGCGCATGGTTCATCTGTTGTCACATGCTTGATATTTTCCCATGGGCGTATTATATCTGCCTCGGACGACCATTCTATTCACGTGTATTGCCCTATGACCGGTGATCTACTTCGCTCACTTGACGGTCATGAAGGAGGTGTGTGGGCGCTGGCCGCAACAAAGGACATTCTTGTCAGTGGGTCGACAGACCGTACAGTGAGGATTTGGGACCTAACGACTGGTCGTTGTACGCACGTTTTTGGCGGTCATACCAGCACTGTACGGTGCCTTGCCATAGTAAAACCGGAGTGGGTAGATGTGGAGCAAGAGTCTGGAGTCATAACGAAGGAGAAGTGGCCCAAACGACCTGTCATCGTCACAGGAAGTAGAGATCACTCTTTGAGGGTTTGGACACTTCCGAAACCAGGCGAACCTGAGTATCGCTGTTACGGCTCAGAGGATGCCGACCTAGATCCCGCCGATGTCTGTGTAAGTCGTTACAACTGCATGCCACTGTATTATACGCACTGACGTCATTCAACCTCAGGACGCCGAAGAAAATCCATACCATAGATTACACCTTGAGGGCCATGATCAAGCCGTACGAGCCCTCGCAGCTAGGGGTCGTACGCTAGTTTCCGGAAGCTACGATTGTAGTGTTCGTATCTGGGATATAGTCACCGGGCAGTGCAAATTTGTCCTGACGGGCCACACTCAGAAAGGTTCGTATGTTTATGCCTTTCTATTGATTGTATTTATAAAGCCTTCTTGTAGTTTACAGCGTCGTGCTTGACCCGACACGCAACCAAGCGTGCTCCGGTTCTATGGACGGAACCGTCCGTGTGTGGAATCTGCAGAACGGACAATGTCAACACACCTTGACCGGACATACTTCGCTAGTTGGTCTTTTGGGACTGTCGCCTTCCTATCTCGTATCTGCAGCCGCTGATTCGACGCTACGTATCTGGGATCCGGATACTGGCGAACTGAAGCACACTCTTGCCGCTCATACCGGGGCTATCACTTGCTTCCAGCATGACGAGTTCAAAGTCCTTAGTGGGTCCGATGGAACGCTAAAGATGTGGAATGTTCGCGACGGTACCGTCGTAAGAGACTTACTGACGGGGATCACAGGCGTGTGGCAGGTGGTGTTCGAAGGCCGATGGTGCGTCGCTGCAAGCAATCGGAATGACACCACGGTGCTCGATGTTTGGGACTTTGGGAGGCCCGATGATGAGGACTGGATTGGGGAGCCTCCCAATTGGACGTACGATGAAGACTTCACTGACGATGAAGAAGACGACGGGGAAGGGATGTTCAGTGTGCGGGGTGCCAGTGAGATGGAAGACGAAGACGACGAGCAGGAGCAAGCCGATGTAGATGCCATGGACCAGGATTTGATACCCTCGGAGAGCGAGTCTGTCGGGGACATTGAGATTGATGACGAGCCGGACACTCACGCTACATTCACTCGACGTCACCGTCGAGGTGCTGCCAAGGAGGCTGAAGGAGACCGAGCCCATGTGTCGGATGATGAGGAGGTGGACGGGGTCCAAGCCTCGAGGTGGGCGTCGGTGACTGCGACGAGCTCTTCTAGTAAAGGGCGCCTGTCGTCCCGCCGAAGCGTAGCCTCTTCTTTGGTCGCGAACCACTCGAACGAGGGACCAAGCCGCCCTCGGGCACGAACTCATGGACCGCGACGACGATAACGACACCACATGCCAGTTGGTACTCTTTCTTTTCGTCTTCCTTAGAGTACTTTTGCTTCCCGACATGGTAGTTTTGCCGGCTTGTCCATATAATTTTGATACATATATAGTCTGCTTGTTGGGATTGCAAGTTTTATCCGTTACCCCATTGCTCTTCACGTAATGTACTGCTACCATTGGCCAGGATCTCTCTTTGTGTTTTCTATGTCTCAATACCACGGATAGTTATTAAGATTCATGAGCGTTGTTTGAAAAATACAGTGATCTGTGAAAATTGGCTACAAGATCTCGGAATTAGCAGCGAAGCATCACTCGTATACACGTGTACAATGCTCGAATACACGGCGACGGAGCGGTGTGCCCAAACGGCCATCCCAGGAAGCAGCTAATCATGGCCAAGATCATCAGCATTGAGTTTTTTAAACGACCCGGGCTTTGTGAATTTTCACGTCTTCTCGTGGCCTAAGGTTGACATATTCAGCAAATAAGGCTTCGTGACCTGCAAAGAGAAAAACATACCGATCTTGCGCATCAACTGCTACTGCCCCCAGACGCTGAACTACCCTCATACCGGAGCTAACTCTTCCAAAGATAGTATGCTTATTATCCAAGTACGGAGTGGGCCCTAATGTTATAAAGAACTGAGAACCTGCAGACCAAATCAGCACCCCAACTTGAAATACATGTCCCACCATTACCGACCATTAGTATTTGGTCCTGAATTCGCCATCGCAAGTATTCCGGCGCCAGTAAACCTCAGCTCCGGATGTATTTCATCCTCGCTGCTGCGAAGTCAGACGGGACTCCGCGGTGATACGAGAAGTTCGCACGTACAACTTTTGCCCGTAGATGCTCGTTCCCCCACGTCCTGTTCCCGTCGGATCTCCTCCTTGGATCATGAAGTCCTACAGGTAACGACAGGGTAAGCGAGAGTCGGCAGCCGACATTATCTTGGACACGCACGGAGACGATTCGGTGGAATGTGACCCCGTTATAGTACCCACGCCTGGCGAGCTCTGCAAAGTTTTTGCAAGTCTTGGAGCTGGGAGAAGTATAATAGTAGAAGAAGAGCGCGAGAGACGTACCTTGGGCGCATGATCAAAGTACAGTTCGAACTGTATGTCTCCTAAGCTTGTTTCAAACACAACTGTATCGGTCATCTTCGAGTTCTGACGGAAAGCAGTGGAGGGTGGCAGGCACAGCCACTGACGCGTTCTGAATTGGAATTGGTAATTCGACAACTTGGCGCTTGCTTTCAAACCAACACCTCTTAATTGGCTGTGATTCCTCGATGCGGGCCGTCATACAGCGTGTGTCCTCGGCGTCGGTTACAGGTAATCATTTCCTTCCGAGTGTATGATCCTTTTGCCGTAACGTTCCTTCTACTAGTTGACGACGAAGTCGTATCTAAAATATCTCGAGGTTTGATGGTCCTAGTGGGTATAGGCTCAGGTCTGTTACCCACCACTGACCCTCGCTATTTGCCACCCTTGATTCAATGCAGAACAGATGATACTGCCTCCGACGTCTCTTCCACGATTAAAAAAATGTGTGTCCACTTCTTCGGTATACATTCAACGAATCAATAAATTCCGAACTTGCGCCGTTCGCTCGATTTTTCCCTCGAAGGTCTGCCACAAGTCCTCGTCTTGTGATCACATTTTCAATGACTTGAACTTTCCCAGTTTGGGCCTACGGGTTTTTTCAGATCCGACAGATCCAAAGAAGATGTGGAAGGCCAGCGTGAAAGATATCGAAGGGGAAATTTTATGCGTTTCGCAGTTCACATTATTGGCAAATACTACCAAAGATAAACCTGATTTCCATCTTGCAATGGTTCGTGATGTGTCGGGGTGCAGATCCCCGAGGGACCCGAGTTGACAATTGTCTTTGTGTAGTCTGCAGATCCAGCTCGCGAACTGTACGGTGCTTTTTTGGATATGCTCCGGGAGGCCTATGTCCCAGAAAGAATCAAAGGTACGTTCCATCCATCGAGCCAACATCTCAATATTCCGACCTTGACCCATTTATTTCAGATGGGAAATTTGGGGCAATGATGAACGTCAGCCTGACAAACGACGTAAGGTCCTCTGCGCCAATTCTTACATTCGGAGGCGTTAAACTTTGTATTTAGGGCCCTGTCACGTTCACCATCGATTCGCGGAAATACCAGTACGTTGGCCACTCTGGTGGGAATGGAGTTGGAAATGTGAATGCGAATGTGAAGGGGGGAGGAAAATCGAAGAAGGGACCCGCGCCTTCGACCGTTGCGGAGACGCCCTAGGGATTTTTAGTGGGCAAACCTTGTAAACATACATACCCGAAGTCCCAGAGAAATTAGAAGCTGAATACCGTGTCCATGTTGTTCTGGGTTCGGTTTAGATGGCTCTAAGTAGTCAGCGACCTATTATCTGACAAATTTGAAGTTTACAGTGTCATCATAGCAAGTCTTGAGGATGCTCTTTGATTTTCTCTGTTTCTACAGTATGTGGCCCACATCAGTAAGAAGTGTTGACACCTCAATCAAATCATCGCGAGCAATCTTCCTCTTAATGTATATATCCCAGGAATATTACCATGGTTCTTCGACGCCACTAGGAGCCAAGACTGGCTTGTGCTGGCACCCCGAATCTTCAGGCTTCAAGGCCCGAAGCTCAGAGGAAGGCGTGAATCGGAACGACACCATAACATATCGCATCAAAATTCTGCCGACGCATAGATCCTCAGCCACGTAGCCCATTGGCGCTGGAAGACCACAAGTGCGGACTGGTGACTGCTGCGAACGTTTATGCCGTACACCACCTGAGTCTGCGCGGGGCGGGGCGGCAAGCATATATAGCTCATCTCCCCCCCCTGACATAGCGACGTTCGTCCTCCGAGTAAAACGGGGATTCCCAAACCAGGGAGCGAACGGAGAGATCATTGTCTACGTCTTGCTCCAGATGAAAATAGAATGGCGCTAAGTCGTAAGCTACGCCCTCAAAACAATAGGCTTTGTTCCGTACCAACCCCCATTCAGCAGATAAACGCCAATTCTCATCACCCGAAACCACAATCAGGTCGTTAGTAGACTAGCATATATAAGGAGTATAATCCGTGTTTGATACAGGGTAGCCATATGTTCCAATCTTTAATATCACACTCATCTTTCAAGAGTAGCACAAAACCGCGAAACCGTTCCATGGAAGGCACAACATAAGCCTAGCATGGATCGGCAGGAGGAGGAAAACACTTGATATCATAATGAGGAGACCTTATTATCGTCCAGTGTCTAAATCCATGAACACCCAGAGAGAATATGAAAAATATAAACAGACCCAGACCCAGAATCTCATCTCACATTGCAGAGATCTCTCGAATTATATTCAAGACCCGCTCCTCCGGATACTTGCTTTTCAGGGAAGCGAGGATTGGTGTGATGGCGTTCAGTTGAGAGGTGGTCGAGCCTTGTCTTTTCAATGCAAGCAACTGCCATTGGCGCGTTTAAGAGTGCTCCCGACTGAAATCATTTCAAATGCTCACCACGTTGCCAAGCCCGACGAGACCACGGTAAACAGGTTCCGACTCATTAATCTCAAGGCGTAGAAGCTAGGAAAGAACGATCAACGCTTGTCCCTACGGAACTGCGGAGCACATACCCGAAGTGCCAGGGTGATGTAGAGCTCACGCTGGTCTGAAGGTAGTTGTGTGCGAAGGACTACACAGGAGATGCTACGAGCTCATCAGAACCACCAATAATAGGATAGAGTATAAGGGTACGCACTTGAACAAAAGGGAAGCCAACGGGAGCCGATTTCTCTTATCCAATACAGAGAAATCGACCACGTCCAAAGCTTGCAATATCTAAAACAAGGGTCATGTCAAAGAAAGCACACCGCATCATCAGACATTGCGCCATACCCCGTTGGGCCAGGTCTCGTCTATCTGGGCGGTCTCTTGAAGCGTATTCGCCAACGTCCTCAAAATAAGCGACACATTTGTCTGTCGATCCCTACTTAAAGGAGCCTCCCACGGAGAGTCCCATTCCCCGGCCTTGAGCAGAGTCTTTAGGAATTGGATCCTTGCATCGGGAGTTGCGAATACATCCGGGCAGAACCCGGCCATGAGGCGAGCTAAGTCAAGAACTAAAAGGAGCAAGATGTTGTATGAGTGCGGGAATGGAGGGGATGGTAGTAAGCTAGAAACAGACCAGGGAACAACTGCGACTGAGGCCATCTTTCTAGGATGTGTGAGATAGCATCGACGTGTGAAGTAGACATCAATGAGGGTCCTGATGCCGTCGGCGAAACGCTTGATAAATAGACAAAGAGCTCGTCGACAGCCGTGATCTCATGAGGGTACATGGCCAACGTGGCAGTCGCCTAGAGGTCGTCAGTTGAAGGCAGGAAGTCACAGAACAATGTACACTAACAATTTCGTGACTCAGGCTATCATTAAACTCAAAGAGCTTGCTTTGCATCGCAGAAACATTGGCCTGCTTGAACGACAGGGGAGTCGGCTGATAGATGATGAGCATTTGAGTATAATTACCAAAGCGGCGTACTTACGACTGGAAGAATCGACGGCTTGGGTGGCGGGGGTGCGCTCTGAGGTGGTGCACCGGAGTATCTTGACGCGCCAGTAAAAGGATCCATGTAGGTAGAGGAGGAAGCAGGTTGAGCCGTCGCGGGAGTGGAAGAACTCGCCATATACCGAGAAGCGCCGGTATAAGGATCGACATAGGCTGATGGAGGCCCTGAAGCGGGAACAGAAGCAGCAGAACTTCTATACCGGGACGCGCCTGGTAACGAGGTGAGTTTTCTTCGTCCCAGTACATCAAGAAATGTGATATTACCAGTAAAGGGGTCCACATAGTCCTCACCACCGGATCCGAGATTCACACCGGAAGTATTCTTTTCGATGAATTGTACTACTTGATCGATATAGGTTAGTGGTAGGTCGTTCTTTTCAAGGAACCGTTGGGCAGCAGCATATGGGTTTTCTATGTGGAAAGTCGGTCCGGTGATTTCTATCAAAAAAAAAGGTGCTCACCGGAGGCGTTATAAGGGAGCTTCAGAGGAGGCACCCCGTCTTGGATGTCAACGTCAAATACGTAGTCATATTCCTTGCCTTCATGGAGCTGCCGCCGGCCCTGGCCAACTGCATCGACAACATCTCCAATTTTTTTCCATGTGAGACTAGTCGCATCCCACTAGGCCATCTTAGAACCCATAGACACGAATAGGTCCAATAGAAAGGCGTACCTCGTGTGCTTCGACAACATCGCCATTTCGGATCATCTTGACTTTACCGGGCGCATCACCTTATCGACAAGGTTATAAAGAATAAATTTTAAAGACCACGCTTCTCACCTGGAGTACTTAGTGCCTCTGGGCCAGGAAGGTCGCTCTTCTTCACATCGCCTACCTGCTGGGAGGGAAGCGCCTGACTAGCTACAGCGCCATCGTATGCTTTCAGGTCTGCTTCTGATGCCCAGCGCTCTTCGGAGGCACTGAAGACGCGTACGACTCCATCACTACAGCCACTAACAATGTCCCCGTTGGGCATTGAAGATACAGCCCATACGGATATAGCAGGGTGTGTGATAACTTGGGTGCATTCCCCGTCTTAAAAGGAAAAAAAGAATAGGCTTAACGACTCAAGAGAGGAAGAATAAAACGGTACCTTTCCACACGCGAACCGATCGGTCCTCGCCACCAGAAACGATATCACCGTCGGGTAGGACGGATAAGCTGTAAACAAATGATGTATGGCCCGATAATGAATAGACGAGGTCGCCACCAAGTGTCCAAACACGAATTTCGCTGTTACAAACATCAGTAACAATACAACCACGGCTTTAAAGAGAGGACTATACCTATCATTGGAACAAGAGGCGAAACCAATGTCAGGAACCAGGGCCAGACCGCGAACGGCGTCACGATGTCCTGTGAAGGTGGAGACGCATTTATGCCGTTGCCACAGTTTGATGGTTTTATCGGCGGACGCTGTTTGGAGGCATGAGAGGGGTGAGCCAGAGTACTTGAAACGAACACACCTGTCAGGAACTGCTCTTCATCCACGGCTAATACCGCCCACACAGATTGCTCGTGTCCCTTCAAGTCGTACGCCAGCTTGAAGGACTTCCATACTTTGGCTGTCCTAAACCAAGGTGAGATTGACTCCATTTCGTGAAGCCAAATGTAACGCACCTGTCCCATGACCCCGATATGATAGTACCACCAGCCGACACATCCAATGCACAAACATTCTCCGAATGACCTAACAATGTGTAATCGGGATCGTCCTTCGGAGAATCCAGCGAGAAGACGTTAATCACGGTGTCCTGACCACCGGTAACCGCATATCCTTGTGAAGGGCCTTAGCATATGGCCTCCGACAGAGCGAGCAAGGAGTTACCCTTCGAATTTTGAACGGATGGTGGGATATATGCCACCGCGTTCACGTACCGCGACCCCGCACGCAACACCGACTCTGGAGCAAAGGACGACGACGATGAAGAGCGTTGCCACGAAATCGCGGTAGAATCTCTCGATGCAGACAAGACGAGGTCGTTTGTCGGTGCCACAACCCCGCGCACCTGAGAATAATCAGTCGGCCTATTGAGCCCAATGAAAGGTAACGGACATCTGAAGTGTGAGCAGCAAGAGTAGCAGAAAGTTTGTAGGGCATATTTTGCTGGGACTCGTCTAGATGAAAGTAGAAGGAAAGAGCAATGAGGATGCCGGTCCGAAGTTGGTAAGTGGAGAAAAGAAACGGGGTGTCCGGATATCTGGACCGCGTACAGCTCAGACAACACTTTTCAAGTCATATTCTCAGCTTCCGTTTACCTTTGCCTGGCCCTTATTCCCGTAATAATTGAAAAAAAGCGTCTATGTTCGTAGCACGAGTACAAATTTTCCGAATAATGTGCACCACTCTAACGAGCCCTATTGGCGTGGACAGTCACCAAAAGGGAGATACGGAGGTGTAGTCTATGCCTTGCACCATTACTTCATCTCCTGCGAGGTCCCCACCCTGTACTGCGTCGCGCAACGACCAAACACGACGCGTAGAAAAAAGGTGAGGGGATGAACGTAAAGGCCGGCTTATTCTGCCTTTTCATCTGCCTCTTTAGGGCAGGCCATATCTATTACGCCGAGTCCCCGGTTCTTGCTTTGCCGAACGCAGCCTGCAGCAGCACTCAATATTCTACCGCCGCTATGTCGATAACAATTTATCACTGTTCTCTTGATAAATCACGTCCAGATCGTACCCACAATGTCTTCGTCTGGCTGTCAATATCCTGTAGCACAAGGGCATATCTATGGGGTAAATTTCTGGGGTGTTGAATGTCCTTCAACCGAACGATATGTCCGAATGATCCCGCCCTGGGACTCTGATTCGAAACCGACTTTCAGAATAAGGCTGTCGCCACGTTTACTCGGGATATTCTTCAGGTCCCTGTTTCAGAAAGGCCGATGGCGAACATGATCTCAAAATCTCGGGGCGGTTGTTAATCTGACCCTGCTTGTCAGAACCTCTAGATGCCTCTGTCTTCCTAACAGCCAGAAAAGAAAATCAATGGATTCTGATTATGAACATCCTTTGTCGCCATACGCAGCCTGACAGAGTGACCAAGTATTCAGCCCTGTTATTGAAGGACCAAACATGCAATTCAGTAGATGGACCCCGCGACGTCTTCTCTACCCTTTGAAAGGGACGAAATACATACGGTCCTGGTCGTGAGTGCGCCTGGAATGTCCCCATCATTCGTTGCCCACGGTATCCAGCTAGGCCGGAACGCCTGTGTCTGAACAAAGAAAAATTAAGACCATCGACCGAAACGTTAGCACCTGGGAGGTGCTGTTATCCGCAAAACCCGATAAAACTGTATGTAACTGTCTGTATGCCATACCTAATGATGACTGCATGTAACAGAACTCACGAACCGCCTACTGGCATTTTATCCCTTCGTCTGATCTGGATGTAAATAACTTGCCAAGCGCATGGTCAGTCAAAATTCTAAAGTCTTTTCTCAACGGCTATTCCAGAGAAGGGTTCTACTCCCAGAGAGCTGCACCCCTATGCACAGAGCCGTTCCAGGCATTGGTTGCAATAGGCCTTTGTCATTGGTGGAATTCAGTATCCTATCGGCCAATTGGACCGTTGAGAAATTCGAAGAGGGTCGAACATCGACACGGCTACTATACCTATTTTTAAGGTCTTCGACCACAAGGCGCGAGGGTAGGTTCTGCCATGTACGGGCGAACTTTATTCTGCAATCATGGTCGGAACGATCGACCTGCAGAATTAGCAAGTAGACATTACCAAGACAGCTACTAGGCACCAACGGTTCCTACAGACATTCCCAGGTTCAAGGCACGTTAAAAGATCTAGTGGTCTCCCCTATTCAACCATTTATGTCAACCGTTACTGATTCTCAGGATTAGTCAAGGACCTAGCTATCATCGGTTACATTTACGTTAGAATGCTCTCACCGCATGCACCGGAGCAGATGAATGGGTATCGGTGCTGACGGCGAAGCGGCACTGTGGGAACTAACATTTCAGTACCCCACTGATGTTATACGAGTACACATATCGAAATTTCGAGTGGAATAAAAAGGCAAGTAATTGTATATACATAATACAGTGCAGGTTTGAACGTATAACATTAAAAGTATGTACATGCGTCGGCGCCGATAATCTCGAATATCCTCAACTCATAAACAGATCAGAATCTCGTCTTCTCTAGATCTTGGGCCTGAATGAGAATAGATAAACCATCTTCGTCATCACTATCAGTCGTCGTCGGTCGGGGAAGGAGTCGCGAGAGAGTTGATTCGTCTCAGGTGCAGACTAGGCTTGGATTTCAGTCACCGCGCCCTCCCTATTCTCCTCTTCACGGAGCCTCTGTCCAAGGAAAGCCCTCCGCGACTAGGCTATCAACGATGTCCTTGACTTCTTCCTTGACGTTGAAATTATCAAACGTTTCTCTTGTAGGGAGCGTCAGATGGTTGACCGAAGGCCAAGACGGATCGTCTAGTGGTGGATAGCTGTCTAGGTCTAACCAGACACTCGGAATACGCGCAGATGTAGGATCGTTCGGGTTCGGGTTCGGAGGAGCGTGTTCGTTGATGAAGTCGTCGAAGGCTGAGGGTAGGTTCGTAGCCCACAATGGATCAGTCGATTTATCAGATCCCTCGTGTTCTCGTGCGTCAACTGCAGGTGCTTCAGCGCTTGTCGCCGGTTGAGGACTCATAGTGGACGCCTGAAGGTTCCCGGGGATGCCTGTTTGTCGAGGAGCAGGCGTACTAGGCTCTGGCTTTATTTCAATCTGAGAAGAATTTAATAACTTACACCCGATGGTGCTTGGGCGTGTCAACTTACTTGGAATGGTATTGGCCAGATTCCTGGAACTTCAGGCGGAGGGTTGAAGACTTGCCTGGGAGCGGTGCTTGTAGAGGGTTCCTGATCATGAGATGAATCGTAGCTGGTACTTCTACAACTACTGTTAGCTGAGATTCGACCTTAAAATGAGAATACATACGCGTCTGATTGAGCATTTGCGGCTTTCCACTCCGCCAAAGCCTTCTTCCTGGCTTCGCTTTCCACCTTCGGGGGCCTCTGTGGAGTGCGACTCTGTCAGAGTATGGCTGACAGCCAAAGGTAGAATAACGCACCCCGGGTCCTCGACGTTTGGCGAAAGGCGGAGGGACTTTGCATATCTTCGACTTCTTGGGTACTGGTTCTTCGGAGTCTGGTGCCTTCCTTTTGTTATTTCGCTTCATTTTGACAGGTTCCGCTGCTTGAGGTGGTCTCATGTGAGGGGGCACACACGGCGGATCGTTTTGATCCTGCGGATGGTGTTGTAGTAGTGGCAAAGCGTAATGCGAAGCTGATGCTTGTTGATAACCGTAACCTTGGCTGACCTGTGGATAAGGCAGGTGTGGCATCGGTACCCGCCGTGAAGGAGCCACGGGAAACTGAGATGAAGACCCAGGGTGGGGGCGGTCGTGAGGCGTAGCGTGTCCTTGAGGTAGCGGGTAGAGCCGAGTTGACGATCCATGAGGCGGCAAGTGTTGAGGCTCTGACCTTTGCGATGGTGGGCGAGCTACGCCGCTTTGGCGCACATAAGGGGAAGCGTTAGCTGGTTGTCGATGGTGGCGTTCGTCGAAGTACTCTGCCCCGTGATGATGAGGGGCATGGACTAGTGACCTTGGTGGCGGCGCCTGGGTGACGCCGTAGGGAGGGTTCCGCGTCGGCTGGGGAGGCCTGTGGAAGAGGCTTTGTGGTTGGGGAGGATGCGCGCGCTGAAAAGGTCCCGCCTCATATTGTTGAGGGAGGACTTGTGGGTGGGGGGTGGGTTGATTCCTCCGCGATCCATCATTGATGCGGTGGCTCGGCTCCTGGAAAATTCCAGGAGGATGAGCGGAGGGGGTACCATTGGTACTGGCATAATTGGCGCCGGTGGTGGAAGAGGATGGAGGAAGAGGATGCTCTGCCATTGCAAAAGTGGGGAGGCAATACAGGGAAAGTAAACAAGATGTGGGAAAACATAAGCTTTCCTTGACTTTATACCGCGACGCGAAGAAAACGTGACTTGGGAGCTACCGCTTTAGGTCATGCCGCTTCGACCGAAGCGCAGTGGCGGGGTTTCCAAGTCAAGGCATCAAGGCAATATGAGCGTTGACTGTGTCGAACAAAGGCTGGACTGGTCGTTTGATCAAGACAAGTTCGCTCTAGCAAAAAAGTCACTCCAGAGGGTGTTCGTACTTTGGACGTCAGTTGTACCAAGGAGGGAGGATGGCATCCTTTGTCTTTTTTATTGTCAAGAAACGCGTCTTAGATTTGATTCGCGTTGGCCGTCATTAAACAGAAGAATGGTCCATTTGCGTGTAGTCGCAATCACAGATGTGCTCTGCAACCTAAAGTAGTCTTGTCATGAGCACAAGGACGCACATTTCCCGGACGTGCTGCTTACCGGGGTGCCCTAGGTCATTCCGAAGCCTACCTTATTTCGATTTACTCCAGCTAACAAGATAAAAGATTGGCAAATGTCCATGAAGGGAGAGCTACAGACGAACATATTAGCACTTAGTGCCCGTTGAATGCAGGACCATCTTTTTGATGGTGGTCAAAGGTCTCGATGATTTGCTTCCGTTCAACCGGCTTTGATGAAGCAGCAGTGTTGTCTATGTCTTGGAACACCAGAGAAAAGACACACACCGCTTCGACAAAGGATCATTGACAAGCGTATAAGAGATCCGTCACGGTGTAACAGTACTACACGGTCTGGCTGCAGTTAGCCGGTTTCGACGGACAAGTACTGACTTCATGTATAAGCCGTATAGTAGTCTCCTACTTGTTCAGCAAAAGCGACTACTATAATCGCAATTTTTGAGGCATAGTCTTCGAGTACCTTGTTCTTGTCCGAACCAGAACCAAGACAAGCGTTGACAAGAACACGGCCCGCCACGAGACAGCGACGGGTAGGAGCTTGGACACAGGCCATAGTAGTCTGGATGCTGACGTTTACGAGAAGCAAAAGACTCGTTGCAGTCCGTTTTTTGGTAGCCATACACAGATGACGAGTGAAGTGCAAAACGAAAAGAAGGATGCACCGGTCAATTATCGGCAAATTTAGCGGCCCGAGTCAACCCGCGCTTTTAACAGTTACACCCACCACCCAATCCCTGGCGCTTACATGCCCATACCTAAGGCCTGACTCGACTTTTGGAACTGGATGATACGGGGAAGCATTGGCCTATCAAAGCGTTTCCTTCCGTGCCTTTGTCGGATAACTCGATCCGCAACTTCAACGCAAATTTTTCGATCTCTCGATATCATCTGTGGATACGTCTCCTCACTTTGGACTCACCCTCCAGCAAATGTAGATGGATCGCATGACTCAGAAGTCAGACTAGCTCGGCGAAATTTAGTCTCCAGGCTGGCCTTTTTACTCCACCATATCTAAAAAAGTATCCCTTTTCCACCTAGCTCCTACCAAATGCTTCGTTGTATTCTTTCCAAGTTCTGGGCCCTCGCTACCAAAAGCTTCCTGCGACATTGGACCTGAAACATAGTCACAGTGGAGTTTGATCGTCTCTCCCACATTATCGATTCCGATAACGCTTCCAGCAAAGCGCATATACACAGCTGAGGTCGCCCATCTGAAGTTTGGACATATTCGATTTTCAAACATTTTGGATTCTGTATAACTCTCAGAACCCTGACGCCAGCGCTGACATTTCGGAAGTGTACTTACCCTTGGGTAGACGCGCCCTTTGAAGTTTGGAATGCTATCAGGCACCAGCGCGTCAACATCTAACGACGCATATTTCCATTGGCTTTCAAAATATATAACGGTCCTGCACCTGACAATAGATTCAGACCAATGACCAGGGACATGGGTAGAAGGACACGACGATCTCATGTACGATTGGTACGTCAAATCGACGGTGGGTTTGAGGGTTCACATGTCTTCGCCAAAGTCTCGGCTCTCCTTGCTTCCTATGTCATTGGGTTTGGTCCAGAACCACAATGTACTTCGATCGCGTCACCTGTAGGTGTAATCGATACCGATAACACTTCCAGCCAATCCAAAGTCTGCCCAGCTGACCGGTGACCTTCAGAAAGCTTAAACGGACTGAGAATAGCTGCACATCTTCTCAACGATACAACAATTCCTGGTAACCTTAAATTTTCTGTGCCCTGCTTCCATCGGAATAGTTAGCTAGAATATCTACCAATCGGATGACGTTTTCGCGTGGTCTAACTGGCGTCTTTGAGTCTCATCCAACAATACGAGCCATGACTTCTATAGAACTACGAGCCGCGGCGTTGCTAAATGGCGCTGTTAGTACGTCGCCGGTCCAAAGTAGGGGGGTGGTTGGAAATTCATGATGGAGGAGAACGACATCCCAGATATCGAGAGATGTTTGCATTATCGACCCCTTTTTTCTTCCCATTTTTAAATTGAATCCTTTTTTACGAGACAAACTTACCTGAACCCAACGGAGTGTAAGTCCGGATGGTAAATCAGATAAATGTTATCAACCTTTGAGCCTGCCCTAAACTGAGCACGTGGGGGGAGACGCGAAACTGTAGATAAAGCCTGACCTTAACCGCAGGGTCAACCAGAACCCCCAGTCCCTTCTACTCGTACACTCAGCTATCAGCTATCCGCATCGCGACAATGACCGATTACAGGAAGAAAGTATGGCTCGACGTCGATCCAGTGAGTGATCCTCCATCAATTTCACCGCCACGATTACCCAATTACCCCCGAAAGGGTCACGATGATGCAACTGCCATCCTCCTCGCCCTTCACAGTCCCAACATCGAATTACTGGGAATCTCTACGGTACGTGTTTCGATCGCTATTGTTCAAAGTGGATGCTGAAACTCGATTTCCAGACCCACGGAAATGCCCCCAGCGATCTGACTGCCATCAACGCTGCGAGGTGTTTGTTGGCGTTCGGCGCGAAGCCTAATGTCCGTGTGTACCCGGGTGCACCCAAGCCTCTTTTGAAGGCTGCGCAGCATGATGCAGAGATCCACGGTCCCGATGGCTTGGGGGGCGTCGAGGGATTGGCGTCTGGGACAGATCCCGCCGTGTTGTCCTTGATTGCCAAGAATCCTGATGGCTCTGTCGCTCGCGCACTTGAGGGTATATCCCAGGCCGTCAAGAAGGTATGGATCGAAGGGTCCGGCTCGGAGAAGGTGACTATAATCTCGAGCGGTCCCATGACCAACCTCGCGCTGTTCTGCTCAGTGTATCCTGATCTGTTGGACGCCGTCGAGGAAATCGTGTTCATGGGCGGTGGAGTCGGCCTCGGAAATCGCGGCGCTGTTGCTGGTAAGCATGATCTCGTGCACATCATACGGCAGTGTTTCTGACTGGCGGGATAGAATACAACGTCATGTGTGATCGTAAGTGCCTTTCGATTTCGACGCGTCCATTCTATCTAACGCTCATTCCATGCAGCTCACGCGACTCAGATCGTTTTGGACGCGCCTGTTCGCACCGTCATGATCCCTATCAATGTCACCCACACGGCCATCGCGACCAAGGATATTATGAGAAAGCTCTTGTCGCCTGCTGCAACCGTAGGGTCAAACGCGCCGTTGCCCAAGCCGGAGACGAACCTCAGGTACACCCTTTCGACTCTCATTGGATACTTTGCAGAGTCGTACAAGTCGACCTTCGGTTTTATGGACGGCCCCCCGATGCACGATGCGCTGACCATTGCGTATGCCGCCCACCCCGAACTCTTCAATGCAACTCGATTCCGAGTTGACGTCGAGCTCACCGGTGCCCATTCCAGTGGACAGACTGTCGTCGATACGTGGAAATACCAAAAGACAGATGATTCTTGGGGTACCGACGGGAAGAATTGCTTGGTTGCTGAAAAAGTCAAGGTGAGACATGTAAAATTCTCAAAAACAGAGCGCTGAATACGTTGTATCACTATAGGTGGATGGATTTTTCGATATGTTCCTGGACTGTGTTTCTCGATGCGACAAGGTCTCGCCGTTGAACCTCCAGGTTTGAACTTTGAAGATATGATCAGATGGAAAATAACATGAATGATGTATATTGTGGAAAGTAAAGAAGAGAAGTTCGTTCATATGTACTACCACATAGTGTCAATTGAAAGCTAGTTTGCAACTCGGAACACCTGCCGTTGTAGTAGTACACAGCCACTGAGAAAACCCGGACCGCGTTGATGGCGGCGGCGTCTATCTTTGACTCCATACCATCACAGTTCAATCCCGCGATGGACCACGACATGGGCGTTTCAATGTCTATTCAAGGCCCGGACAATTTGAACACCGGTAACTTGAACACGACGTAGACCGCGTGACGTATGATCCTTACATTGCTGCAGATCTAAGGAGCCGCATTTTTGTGTTTCCCCAAGTCTTCCTGACCAAAATTCTTCAACTTCCTCCCGACTGGCGAACTGTGTATCAGACGGAGATGAAGACGATTCGAAGTTCTAAGGCTTTCAGGTCTCTGCTAAAAGAGTACAGTGATACCTGTGACTCCACGCAGGATGAAAAGATGCTATACCATCCGTTCAATCACGCTTGGAACGCCGGTACTCGAGCACTCTATGAAAAGAAAGGCAAGAATGACAAGGCTCCCCCACGACTCAGTCTCTATCGACAGGACTCTCAGGAGGTCTTGGCTGGAAAGGCTGCGCTAAGTTCCGACTCTTTGAGGCTGTTTGAATCCTCGTTTGAAGGTTCAGGAAATTCGCTCCGCAGTATCAAGGACAATGGTCTGAGCAATAATTTGGCGTGGGCTCAGACGCTGCATTGGTTTGAGTTCAAACTACATCCGAGATTGTTAGATCAAGGAGCTGATTGCCAATATCGAATACTCTCAGAAGGTCAGTCTCAGTTTTTACATTCGTTTCCTCTGGTCTCTAACAACAAAAGCGCAACAGACGGTATAGATCCAGCTACTCCTGCCATTACGACACCAGATTCTTCATCGGATCCGCACAATGGCGTACCATTCTGGACGTCCGCTGCACATAAAAGACCTTCAATCGGCAGTGCACGAACTGGTGGTTCATCCAAGTACGCCCGAGTGGCATCCACACCTGACGTTTCGCGGCAAGGGCGAAATTCCAGAAGGAAGCGGAAGAGAAGCAATCCACAGCCATGGAGCAGGCGGCTGCCGATTCTAACGAACGCAAAAAGGTGAGTCTCCAGTGTGCTCGCTACGCCCTGGAGATGCTATCGAGTGCCGGATTTCGGACGCACTGTATCAGCGCTCTCATTGCATCGAAACAAATGCAACCCCTCTATTACGATCGATCTTCTATCATCGTCTGCAAAGACTTCCACATCGTCGACAGCAACGGCGACGTTACGGACTTCTTCATTGGCACAATCATTGGTTTTTCCAAACTTACTGAGAGACAACGTGGTATCCAAAGGTCACTTTGTGATGACTCGTCTATGGTCGAGGAATACCAGACGCATACCACGAGGTGCAGAGATGACCCGAAAACCGCATTTCAAGGGGTGAAGCTGAAGCTGACCGTTTCGGAGGGCGAGACAAAAGTGGCGCTCACGCTTGGCCGTATTGTCTCCCGACAGCCTGTCATCGTTGGGCGGGACACCTGTGTGGTGGAGGCAACGGCAAGTGAGTACGAACCATGGAAGGAGAAGGACCTGGTGGTGAAAATAAGCTGGCCGGCTTCTACTCGTATTTCTGAGGTCGAATTTGTGACGAAGGCTCGGAAAATGGCTCGGGAAATGCTACAGTCACCGACCGAGGGGTGTCAAAGTGATTGGGCTTTAGACCATCTTCCAGACATCGTTCATTCCCAAGATTTCGGTTACGACGTGGATTCCCCTCAGGCGACACTCCGGGAGTTGTTTTTGACGGCCAAATGGGCTAATGATCAGACTTTCCTACACGAATATCGCGTGTTACAGTGCAGGAGAAATTGCATCGGTTGGAGGAGTTGAAGACACCTCGGGAGTATGCCCAAGTATTGGTGGACATTGCTCAAAGTATGTCGAAATTTCTCTTGCCGTGTTCTTTCGAACTTATATGTCGTAGTTCACAAATGGGTATATGACCATCCACGGATCCTTCACCGGGACATCAGCATGGGGAACATCATGTGGCGCCAAAATTGCTTGGGAATCATCTGCGGTGTCTTGAACGATTTTGACCTGTCGTCGTATCGAGATGACTTGGGAGCTACTTCCCGTCATAGGACTGGCACGCTGCCGTATATGTCCTTCGAGCTCCTCAAAAACGATAAAGAAGGCAGACCACCACAACATCTTTATCGACATGATCTGGAATCCATTCTATACGCCGTCCTCCTTCTGACGCGGTGTCATCAACTGGATGGGACATTCCCTGAGGGGGGATCTCAATTGATTCGTGTTGCGTGTCCCAAACTCGATGGATGGGTGCATCTACCATGCGACAGATTGCAGTCGGAAAAGGAGCTCTTCTTCACCTCTGATCCTAAAATAGAGCCGACAACTACTTTCGAAGAATTCAAGCCGTGGCTTAAGCGACTCTACAATATGTTCATGACCGGATTCAGGGCGCAGTCAGACTTTTTTGATCAGTTGAGAGCTGCAGCTGCACCGGCACGGGTACCGCCGCCAGTCGACCGGTTTTGCTCCATAGCGATTGAATACACCCCACCTCAAGCGCCTGCCCCCTTCAACCACCACACCCTGGCCGGCAACGTTGACTACTTGAGATTCCTTGGTGCATGCCGCTCCTTTGGTGGTGAATTGCTTCACCTGCGGAATTACCAGCTCTTATTAGATGAAGAAACCTAGTGCTTTATGCCAAAGGCAAGTACCTCTGGTCTTGTATGAAATATCCGTATCGTTAGTCGCGTCGTCTTGTAGCAGTAACTTCAAGTTGTAACATTGAATTCACAGTAATGCCTGCCCTCCCCCACAGGAAAGTTTCGTGATTCATCGACGCAGTGGGATCTATTAAACCTTCGAAGGAATTGATGAAGCTATACGACGAGTCTATGCAATATCCTTTGCAGTCCGTCAACGCCTTCTCCTCAGGCGACACATAATTTACAATAGGCTCCAGTGAGGCGCTCTTGAACACTTGAAACTTAGTATTGGCAGTTCGGGAAAGCGAACTTGAATTCAAGGCCATAAATCGCGGCGGTAATCGACTTCCTACAGGCTCCATATAATTAGGACACACTAATTAGCGAGTGTTGTAACTACAGCAGTGGGAGGCTTGCAGTAGGTAAATATACTGAATTGCTAGCTACTGGAATCTTCTATACTTTTCCTGCTTCTTCCTTAATCAGCAAGCTCGGCATGATGCCGGATTGCCATATTCCAACATATTACGGATGGAATAATGTCAGACTTGAAACATACAGATACGATTAAGTAGTACAATTATTGTGCGCCAGCACTGTGACTCGCGTGCTTATCCTCTCATTATTATGCCGAAGTACTTGCCGACCGTTTGTTTCCACAGCGCTGCTTACTTTTTACTTACTTTCGTCTTTGACGTAAAATGGGTTGCGCCTGCCGCTGATTCAGGCCCCCCGGAGAGGAAGGGGGAAGGGAGACGCAGCGGCCGCTAATTTAGATAGCGTTGCTTGGAATGCAATATTAAATAGAGCACATACCACAACAGTGGTATGCAACCGTCGTCTTCAAAGGTATACCGAAGACACGGCGATGCGTTTCCCTCCCGAGCTTACTGACATCATCATCGACGAGCTCAGTCGCGACCGCCCGGCATTGAAGTCATGTTCTCTCATATCCAAAGCCTTCCTCCCTCGCTCACGCGTTCATTTATTCCGCCATATTACGCTGTCATTGTCTTCTGATAGTAGACGCTTCTGCGACCTTCTATCCACCGCACCATTCGTTGCTCCGCTCGTGAAGTCCTTAAGGATCGAGGAAGGCAAATATGACAGAGATTGGTCTGATTGGTCACTCTGGTCAGCCGCTCGTGACTGTCAATGGGTGTGTAATGATCCCGCCCTTCCCATAATCCTGTCGTCGTTACCAAATCTCGCCTCCCTCACCATTGGTGCAATATACTTCAAGACCTTCAGCCCTCCCCATCTATCGTTTGCACATGCGCTTTCCACCAAAGCAGCCAGTCTAACGACTCTTAACATTGATTGCGCGCACTTCGACGATTTGCTCGATTTGCTCGAGATGCTCGTGATGTTTGCCAATCTCAAAATTCTTCACCTAGGGTCCATCACCGCTGCGGCTCCTTTCTTTACGAGCGCAGACCGCTTGCCATTGGGTATCGAGGAAATCGAGGTCGACATGGAAAGAAGTTCGGAAGTGGTCGAAATGTTTTTGCTCCGCGTACAGCTGGAGAAGCTGAAAAGGCTGAGCGTGATGAATGTACAGAATATAGAGCTCCTCAGCTCGCTCATAGATATGACCCGGGGATCGCTGGAAGTTTTGGAAGTGGAACTACCAATAGAAGATGGTTCGTGTTCTCATGTATTCCTTCTGTATTCTGGCATTGATTGTTGGATTTAAAGCAAATCGATGTTCCTTGCTAGACACGAACCATCTTAAGTCGCTGTCAATCAAATTATCGACGTGTTCGTTGATGGATTGGTGGGTAAAGGAATTCAAGACGGAAACTCTGGGGTGGATCATGCTGGTTGCAGAGAATTGCGACATCCTGTTGAATTCGGGATAATGCGAAGCAACGCTAGTAATACCATGGACCTGTAGCTGTCGTTTACAACAGTACTGATCTCCGTGCAAGAGCCTTCATCTACTGAATCTCGGTGGTTTGCTCGATTCAACTTCTATTCTTCAACTCTCGATTAACGATACCCGGGGGGCGAGAAGGGGGGTTCCTTGACAGTAGAATATAGTACCCTATGGAGATGAGAATCAATAGACGACGAAGATCGAGTTGCGCATGAATCAAGAAACTTGCCAGAAGTTTGTTGACTTCGTATTTCTAAGGCAAAAGCATAGCCGGAGTCCGCCGGCGGTGAAGAACGGTTGTATTACCTAAATGGGTGGACCCCTCCGAAATCCAATCGGCAACACCGACTGCCCTTTAATCTACTTCTAGGATGTCTACGACGCCTGTAAAGGTGTAAGTCCTTCTGACTTCTACTGTACTCGTCGTTCATACCAACATTGTTAGTTTAACAGTTGGTGCAGCAGCAGGCTCCATCCGCGACCTCTTCAGCAAAGTGAAATCAATCGACTCGAAGCATGGCAAGTTCGACTTCGTTCTCTGCGTTGGCGATTTTTTCGGTCCACCGAAGGATGCTCCTGACGACGACGACGAAATGATGCAGCTATTGGATGGGAGGATTGAGGGTGCGTCGTCCGTTTACATAGACATCGTTTTGGGTCTAACACGCGTGCTAGTTCCCATCGAGTGTTACATTATGCAGGGAGGCAACCCTTTACCAGACGCTGTAATTCAGAAATACTCCAAGACCGGAGGAGAGCTCTGCAAAAATGTGTTCATGTTGAGTGAGCAGCGCGTTCATTGAGGCATCGGCATTTGCTCACACGTACTTGCAGCAAAATCCGGACTCGTCACGACGGCACACGGTCTCAGAATTGCTTGTCTCGGTGGAATATACGATGCTGAAGTTTATTCGACGTCAGAGGCAGCTCCCGTATGTCCGATTCATTCATTCGACGTCCCCGCGCTAAATCAGCGTAGGGTTTCGCATCGCCTTTCTTTTCCTCACAAACCATGGAGAGGTTACTTTCAAACACGCTCGGCACCTCGAATCAAAACCAAAATTACAAGTCTCTAAGCGCTATTCAAGCTGGATCGTCTTCTTCACAGCTTGTCGACATATTCATCAGCAATGTCTGGCCAGCGTCAATAGCAGAAATGTCTGCTGTGCATTTACCTTCTCCAGAGCTTGCGTCCATTGGTGTATCTGCCTTAGATGACACAGTTCGTCGATTAAAGCCCCGCTACCACTTAGCTGCAAGTGGAGGCGAGCCACCTATGTTCTGGGAACGGGAGCCCTTCGTTTGGAGTGACGAAGAGGGCCGGGTCTCCCGATTTGTGAGTTTGGGCGCTTTTGGAGGATCCCCAGCAACTGGTAAAAAGCAGAGGGTACGTTGCTATTGTGGTTTCTATATTGCATCCTTAACATTCTGCCTAGTGGTTTTACGCGTTTTCTATATCTCCCAATACGCCAACGACAGCACCTATGGCTCGTCCCGCAAATGCGAGCAAAAATCCTTTCACGGAGGCGACTCACCGTCCTCCAAAACGCACTATTGATGAATCAGATGGTCAGAACTTCATCTTTGGGGATGTCAAAAAACCGATAAAACGTAGTCGGGTGGGTAAGTGGTTGCTTCAGTCGTATGTATGGTTTGCATGATTGAGATACTCTCAGACCACGGGGATAAGCCTCCGCCAGGATACAAATGTCGACGATGTGAGGGAACCGACGTGAGTTTTTCATTACAGTCCGTCGATGTTCCGCTAAGCTTCAGATCAGCATTTCATTGATCAATGCCCGGAACGGACCAAACCCCCTGAAGGTTATGTTTGCAAGATATGTAACACGGTCGGGCTTCATTTCTGTTCATTTCCGCATCTTTGACTTAGCTGTGTTCTAGCCTGGGCACCTTGTGCGCGACTGTCCCACCAAACACGCCGTGGGTGACACCGGTGGCAAAAAGCCCCGAGAAGGATATGTTTGTCGTGCATGCGGAAGCGAAAATCACTACATCGATGATTGCCCCGTTGCCAACGAACGCCCTGGTGGCGGCCGCGGAGGAAAGAGGGGACATCCTCCTAGAGAACTTGCTCGTACGTCGTTCACCAATTGTCAAGGGCGTGATGCTGATTTTTCCTCTAGCCGACGAGTGTTGGTTCTGCTTGTCAAATCCTAATTTAGCGTACGTTTCTTCTCTTCCTATCCGAAATGGGTGTTGAGTGTTACTCTAGAAAGCACTTAATCGTCTCCATTGGCACCGAATGCTATGTGACACTCCCAAAGGGACAAATAATACCAACCCAATCGGCAGCGGATCACGTCGATATACCTGGCGGAGGACATATACTCATCGTCCCCATCACACATTATCCAACATTCAATACGATACCTCATGATTTGGCGGTACCTATCATTGAAGAAACTGAAAGGTGCGTATCCTCAAAATTCAGCTGATAAAGCCTCATGTACGTACTTTTCAAGGTATAAAACGGCTATCCGAGCCATGTTTGGAAAGCACAAAATGGCAGCCGTATTTTTTGAAGTAGCGCGGTTGCGTCAAAAGGGCGGGCATGCGCATGTACAGGCTGTACCAGTGCCGCTTAAGCTTCAAAACAAGATTGAGGAAACGTTTGTGAATGAAGGACGGTCGTTGGGCATTGAGTTCGAAGAGAACTCCGACGAGGCCTTGGCCTCCTGCTCGAATGGTCGAGGGAGTTATTTCAGAGTGGACCTACCGGATGGCCGGAAGATGGTCCATGTGATGAAAGACCATATACCATTCAGCATACAATTCGGAAGGTTTGGATAGTCGTCATATGAAGCAAGCCAGGTAACTGATGAATGTTTATCAACAGGCAAGTGTTGGTCAACCTTCTGAACACTCCGAGTCGTGCAGACTGGAAAGTTTGTATGCTTTCAGAAGACGAGGATAAGTCTGACGCTCAAGCCTTCAAAGCGGCATTTGCGCCATTCGATCCTAGTGCATGATCATTGATTATCGTAAAGCTGTATGTAACCTAAAAGTGCTATATTTTCTTTTCCCGAGTCCTTCATCCATTCGGCAGTAGTACATAACTTGGTTTAAAGCTGCAGGTGTTGGAGTGTCACCGGCGAGCTTCTATCATCGATGCTCTTCTTGTAGCTGCAACAAGTTATAAGCACCGGGTGTGGGACACCTTATTTCAGAAGCTTACCTATGGCCAAAGGCGTGCATGCCCTCCTTCCTAGCTTTCTTCAACACTCGTGCCATCGCGTCGAGACCTAGATAGAGAAATCCTCAACATTTTTCACAAATATATTGGATATTGGACAACCCACCCTTGTCCAAGTCTTCAATCGGGGGACCGAATGAGAGGCGAACGAACGAATGGCACGGCGAGTTGAAGAGATTGCGTCGGTGCGCAGGGTTGATGTCAAAGAAAATGCCGGGAATGACAATCGTTTGTTCCTTGAGCAACTCCTCGAAGAATGTCTAGATGTCGATCAATATCAGGCCGTCAAACAACATCAGAGCTGTACTTACCAAACCGTTGTTCAACGGTTCCGGGAGTTTCTCAAGGTTAAGCCAGATGTAGAAGGTGCTCGTAGGGGGGACCGCAACATCTAGATGAAGCTCGTGTAGCCGAGCAAGGACGTGGTCGCGTTTCATCTTGAAGTGTTTTTGGAGCGCGATCTATCCGCAGTTGTCATCAGAGAAGATGGAGTAAATGGGTACGAGCGAACCTTCTCTCCTTTGACACGAATAGGGTCGAGAAGCGGGATAGCAGCCAGCTGCATGCTATGCGCGACATTGTTAGCGATTAAGATTATGATGGAAGTATTAGGCATACGGGTGGTTGGCGCCTCCGTCCAAGAAAGAACCGGACTGGGAGAGCGCTGTTACCAAATTCTTTGGTCCAAGGACCCAGCAGATTCGCCAGCCAGGAAGACGCCAGTTCTATAGATACACTCAAATCAGACTGAAAATAGCGGAAATCATTTTACTACAAACCTTCGTGAGACCGTCCACGATGATAATCGGGTCCTGTTACATTGACGTTAGTTAAAAGATCTTCAATTCACACTGGCCGGGTACTTGCTTCATTGACATCTTGAATGTACTCTGCAGAAGAAATGGACTTGCCCAAATCTTTCTCGTTATCAGAATAAATGTACCAAGAATAGAACTGCGGCGGAGGTAAGAATAGAACATGGGGTACCACAAATAGAATGCTTACTTCGTCGAGAATAAGAGTAGTCCCTTCGCGGCTGAGACCGACCAGCTCTTTCAATTCGCTTCCCCTGAAAGCAGGTGAATCTTCCCATGGCACTAGGCAATAGCAATAGAGCTTACTTGATGACCTGAAAAAGATATATGAATGAGCAAGTGAATACATGGAACTGTGTGAAATGGCACGTTACCTGTCCAGTGGGATTCCGAGGGTTTGACGCTAATATTACGGCCAGGCCTTGCGTTCGGATATCTTTCTAGATTCAGGAACCCGCCGTCAATATTTTATGTTTGGAGCGCTGTGGCAACCTTACCCGTGTTTGTTCGATATCAAGTCTATACTTGTTCTATGGAGGCGAGATATAGTGAGCGCAGATAACTCCAGGGCAAATGGAAGCCATACCGACGACTCCAGACTAGAATACATTCAAGGTACGCGTTAGTACATCGCCCGATCGAGAGGGCTCATAGGTCGAGAATTAACCAGAATGCGCCACTCACGCCGTAGGGACTGGTACCAGTCTCTTGAATGCAGTCAAGACCTGATCGTACGCGGTGTAGTCGGGGATTTGGTAAGACTGTGAATTCACAGCGGGATCAACATTGATGACGACCATCAAAGCGAAAAATAACTGACTGTATAGACGTCTCCGATGACCGCCGCAACACGAGAGAGACCGGCGCGACCACCCGGTACAATGCAGACGTTCTCGTAAGTATACTGACTGGCCTTGCCCTTCCTGTATGTATCATTGTACAGATTAGCGACGGCTTCTCGAAGGGCTGATTGAATGGGTCAGATGGGTTAACCGAGAAGATACACAGCTGAGATACGCACCTTTCACACCCGTAGTCGGGGCGTATTCTAGAGAATCTACAGGGAGCGGAATAGAAGTCGGTCGAGGCGGCGCGTCTGGAATCGGCCCGACTTCGGGGGCTCCTTGGCCAAGATTTGCCCAGTCGTGCGAATTAGCGTAGTTGAACCCATTCGCGATAGCACGATCGGAGCAATAGATGACCCCAGTACTACCTGGATGCTCAATTCCAGGCACAGTCTCCTCATCCTATCGTGGAATGAGGGGACTAGGACTCGGGAAAAGCAAAAGGCGCACTGGGTTAATGGTCTGGGGCAAAACGCCCTTCGCCTTGTGTCCGGCCGACTGCCGGAAGATCTGAAGGACGGTCAGCGCTGAGGATGATGAGCGCTGAGACCAAGACACATACTCGATGAGCCTCCGACTCCTTTTCATGCTTGTAGTGCTTCATAACATCGCGAACCTGGTCCATGACATTAGTGAAGGATTGGACACGGGGGAGATGAAAGTGCATGGGCATGGTGGGCGATTTTTTGGAATCCGAGGGAACCTACAATGTCTTTAAAGTTTCGAGGGGTGCCCGGTCGGGAAGGCTCTGCGCTGGCGGACATACTGCACGGTGGCTGAGGGGTTTGCGCTAAGTTAATTGAAAGGGACGCCAACAGCGTGGAGACTATTATATCATGAGTCTATTTTAAGTACAGGGTAACGCTCGAAGCACGCCTTCTGATCTGTACTAACCCATGACAGGCATATCGCGGGCCACCACGGACTTTGTGGAATTCGACTAGAGCAGGCCAGCGCAGCGTGTATTGCCCTGAACGTCCCGAATTCAATCGCCACACATGTGCCAGCTTAGGATTGGCCGACGTACCTGTCTTGAGAGCGCGGCGAGGCGTCACCGCCGCAGTTTACCTCGTGATCTTGAGTGTTCCAGTGCGTCGTCATGCACACAGGGAACAGATTTCAGCCAAAGGTATGTGCAGTAAAATGGCAGGAAGAAATGTTACCCAGAAAATGCCCTGGCCCTTGGAAACCCGTCCTGAGTATCACCAACAAGTCTCGGGCTTCTGAAAAAAAAATTCCAGGGTCCGATACTCCTCCCCGCTGTTGACATGGATGATCGCTTGTTGATTGTGATATATTGCGCTCTGATCCATCGATGTTCCAAAAAACGACGACTACGACGGATGGGAATCCTTGAAACACCTATTTCGATTATCCATCATCTTTGTGAGAAAATGACATACCTTTCCTACCTATTTCGGTGGACACCCAGTGGTAATATGAGGTACTATGCGTCGAAGTAAGCGTTAAGTTGAGTTTTATGTATGCTTCGAACACGAGCTGCAATTTTGCTGAGACCCAGAGCACCGCAAACATCATCTATGCTTGTACAAACCCAAAATCGGGAGCCTCATTAGGCGTGGCTATGGGTGTTCGACGTGTAGGAAAACGCGACTCATGCGTTGACATGCCAAAAAGTCTTGTAACGTATATAGCACATGGTCATAGGCTTTTCATTAGTCAATAATGATTAATTTATGGCCTTTGCGAGGGACCAAGAAACCAAAATTTCCTGAAAAGAGGACAAACCGAGCCATGATGCATGAGAGATAAGAACCACAGAAAACCTCGGTGCCGTCTGAGAATCGGTGAGCGGAGTTTTAACTCGGTATCATATTGCCACCGACGCGTCACGCGGATAGACCGCCCAATTCCGTTTCTCAGTACTATACTACTTCAGTACAGGTCGGTACCGTTAGATAAGAACTTGTAACAGCCACGAATAGCCGCAGAACAGTCCCAGAAAACTGGACGGTAGGCGTTACCAATTGGTACTTGAACGTGAGTTCTTGACCCACTGTTCTGGCTACAAATTTTCTTGAAAGAGGGATCTAATGTGAAGAAGTTGATCAAATCACAGCTCTATTACACTGAATAGAACCTGAGCCTGAGGTTCATCCTAACTCTAATCTATTAAGTATAGCAATGTTGGCCATCTACTTAATATTTAAATTCAGTCAGAAACGTTATTTAAAGGAATGCTTCAACGGTCCCATGAAAGTTACCTCAACGTCGAATTAAGGTACAGAGGCTAGTAGTAGGTCGTCTATTTCCACATTTATTACATCTTCACAATAACGTCTCGCCTGAAGCGCCAGGTCAGCCCAGAATTATCTGAAAGTAAGAAGTAACTTACCAAGGGCTGCACGGACTAGGGAGCAACCGACTGTCACGGTCTTGTTTACACTAGATTCGTCCTCAAGATGAGGGTTCACCTCCTTCAGTAGCCGTCAAATCGTTATTCCAAATTTGCATTGCAATAGAGAACTCACCACCAGATCAAAAGCAACGAGCAATCCCGTTTCAGAGACAGCCTCGCAGATGTAATGTCCTTCTCTGAAGGTAAGTCCTCCACGAACCTACGTAGGCACTAAGTGAATATTCCTCTGCAAGTGACCTTCCTTCTTACCGGAGTTCCCGTAGAGGGGGCGACCGTAGGATCTAAAGCATCTATATCGAAGCTGAGATGAATCGGCAGATCCCTCTTTGGATTAACATGGTCCAGCGCCATCTCAACAACTTTCCCAATCCCATACTTATCCACCTCATGCATACTGAACGCCTTGATATTGTTCTCTCTCAAGATGCGCTTCTCTCCGGAATCAATATCACGCAGACCGATGTATACCAAACGCTCGGCCTTCAACAGAGGTTTGATCCAGCCGAACTCGGGGACCTTTGCTCCCAAGCCGAGGAGGAAGGACACGGGCATACCGTGGAGGTTACCTTGAAAGACACCATGAGGTGGTATTACATTTCGATGAGATAAGTACGCACCGGAATCTGTGGTCTCCGGAGTGTTGATGTCGGTATGAGCGTCGATCCAGATAACACATGCATTTGGATAGTTACTAAAGACACTATGAGAATCATCGTCATTATGATAGCACCGGTAACGTACCCCAACGTCCCCGAAATCGTACCCATAGCCTATCATAGCAAGCATGAGAATTCGGAACTAGCGAGTAGCAAAAAAACATACGAGCGAATGATCACCGCCAAGAGTCAATGGTAACTCTCCCCGCGCAGCGTGGCCACCAACAACTTTGGCTACAGATTCATTGACGCGTGAAACGAACCTGGGGTTGCGCAGTTTTCCGATAGGTGGATCATCTATCACGCTGAGCTCTTCGAACTGATGGTGGCCGTCAAAGGTAACTCGCCAGCCTAGCTCAGCTAGCTGGTCCGTAAGCCCGGCCTCAACCAAGTGAATAGGGCCCTTGTCAACACCCAGTCTTTGCTGTAACGGGGAATCAGAACCGACACGATGTATTTTGATTGAACCTCACCTGGCCAGCACTATAGAATGGCCCTGTTAGAGTTGTATCTAACAGATAACGGCTTTTTCATACCTGAACGGACATCCGATGATCTGTAAAGATTTGTCTTAATATCATGGAAATTTTCGTAGAGCCCCTAGCACGTACTGCAACAGTCTGAGGCTCCTTGAGAAAAGGTGACTTGATTGGGGACATGCTTGATGAAGATAAAAAGATATTAACAAAATGGGCAAGTTTTGAACGAAGGAAGGAGAGAAACCGCCTGGGCGTTTTATATAGAGTGATGGAGGGAAAGGTTCGGGGTTTGGCTCACTGCCTGTTGCTCGTCGGCCCGAATCCGGATCTCAAATTTCACCGCATTGATCGAAAGATAATCATATCTTCGGAATTAAGCGATTTCCCGTGCTATATCGGATGCAAATCGCAGCGTTGCAGTACTGTGAAACGCGATGTATCCTGGATATTCACTACTAGTAACCCAAATTTCATTGTTACTCGCAAGCTGCAGTATCAGATTATCTGTTGCCTCCAACTTGCCTCAGAGAAATGGAGGAAGTTGAGCGCCTTTTTGACCAGCTTCTGACGGACTGCCGTTGCTACCGGACTATCGCCCGAATAGAAGTCAGGCGACCGTCACATTCGTCTGCAATGTCTAGGATGTGCTTCTTGTTTTGCAAAATCTATTTGAGATCTATGGTCGCCAAAGGACAGTTTGTACGCGAGAACAGCATATTGTTTTCCGCTTATGGAAGGAACAAGATCCGCTAAATCTATCACATGAGCGAGGACCGCTGGTTTGCTGCACGCGAGGTGTAGGTGAAACGGCACGATACTGCGGCGTGAATTCTTTAGAATTCTTTTCATTAACCTTGGCTTGTCATAAGTTGTCAACTCCCCGATTTTCTCCGTATTACAAGTATAAATTTGTCCATATTGTCAACATCATGTCTTTCTGCTTTCCAATTCTCGAACAAAGCGCGACTAATCATTAAAGAAATGAATTAAGTATCATTCTGTAAGTATGTGTCTAACTTCTCTTCTTACATCCACACAAACAAATATCTACACCGTCAAAGATTTCAACGACGATACCACTTTCTCTGTGTCTGGGCAAAACACCGCGTCAAAGTAAGCCTTGAGACCGGCTGCACCGTTGACAAGAGCACCAATGACACCATCAGGTCGAACGATTATGGTGTCCAAATCCCTGCTCTTGATCACATAGTTCTGGTATGCATATCCGTCTTTGTCTTTGAAAACAAGTTCGGCAGGAAGATCGCTGGATTTGACTTCAGTGTTCTCGGGAAGAACGACGACGCGCTTTAAAATATGGGCCGGATATTGCTTGACAGAGTCAAGGATAGCCGTCTGCTTCTCCTTGTCATCAGAGAAGAGAAGGAGAGTGTGATGGGTGGGTCCAAACACATCGAACAGTGTGGACGAGTACTTGTCTGCTGGCTGTCCGAGCGAGATCAATCCAGGAGCGTCGGGGGCACGATCACCACCTCGAACGGTACCGTCGTTTCCCGAACGGTAAGGATCGACCTCCTCACTACAGTCGGTCTGCGTTTCATCGACAATAATCGGGCTTCCACGGTAATTGACACCGAATTGGCGCAACTCGTAGCCTCGCTTCCAGCCGTCAAAGTTATCTGGCGTGCGCGCGAATGTCTTGTTGAGAAGTGCAGTGGTCTTGTCGAGCATGGAAGCAACAACGGGCAAGCGCTCATGGGTGTAAGAGTCGAGAAGTGTCTTTGAGGCAAGGCCTTTCTCTACCATGGCCAACTTCCACGCCAAGTTCAACTCCAGAAGGGTATCAGTAAGGGATTTAGTTGAAATTCATTTAGATGGCTCACACAGTCTTGTACACCCGTGTTCATGCCCTGACAAATGAAGAATATATCAGCGGTTTTATTCATAGACGATGGTTGTAGAAACGTACTTGAGCTCCGGTGGGGCTGTGAACATGGGAAGCGTCTACGAACCGTGAGTCAAGGGAATTTATGTGTGTTTCATAAACATACCTCCAGCAACATAGACTCGTCCATAGCCGAATTTATCCACCATACGTACGTTTGGTCTGGCTCATTGGTTAGTGAATGCCGATGATGCGTTTATAGTCTTACCGATAGGGTCGTAAATATATGAGGTCACCAAAATCGATGTCTGTGCGTCCACTAATTTCGTAGAAAGACTTGATGAATTCTTCACGACTTGATACCATTACATCGGGATCAGCCTCAACACCGCCACCGAGGTAGTAGCACCGATCATCATTGGGGATCTCATAGGGTCGCAGACTCGCCCTAGGGCGGCGGTGATCAAGAACAAACCATGAGAGTATTTAAAAATGACGTACATCTTCTTCGAAGCGTCACCCCATACATGCCAGATCTAGAAGGAGGAGACAGAACGGGTCAATAACCGGTTAATACAAGGACGATTGAAGCCCTATCTTACCTTTCGGTCCAATTTCTTCTCCAGATCCTTAATGTAGATATCGCCGATGACAAAGTTCTCCGCTTGCCGGGACTCGCCAAGGAAACTTAAGCCCAGTGTCTTTCGCACCATGCTAGAAGCACCGTCGGCACCGACCAGCCATTTAAACTCTGCTGTCTCCTCTACCCGGTTTCCGTCCACCGTCTTAGAGAGTGTCGCTGAGACATGGTCTTCCGTTTGTTCGAATGATAGAAGTTCAGTGCCGAGCTCAACGTGGACATCGTGCTTCGCCAAATGTTGGCGGAGAATGGCTTCGTGGCGATCCTGGCCCATGATAAGAACATTACCCTATGACAAGGTTAGTGAACTAGATATCCGATTACTGAGGAAGAAACCAACATATGGATTGGCCGGCGTATTATCTTCAACTGGGAACATGGGCATCTCCCTCTTGCGCGTAACCCCATCTTCATCATATAGAATCAGCGAATGCATTATGGGGCTGGCCTTCTGTATGTCTTCCAAGACCCCCAGGAGTTTGTAATGCTCCAATGTTCGTGGCTGAGTCAAAATGAGTTTAAGGTCTGGGTAACATGCTAGTCTACTCACAGAGAGCGCTGCACCCCGCTGGCCTACTTGAAATTTGGAAATCCTATCCACCACTCGCACAGAAATCCCATTTTGGGCGAGAGCGAGAGCTGTGACGAGACCGCAAGGTCCAGCACCCGACTAAGATAATGACTTGTAAACGAGACAGACAACTTTCAAAGGCGAGCACATACGATAAGCACCGTGCGGGATTTGTTCTTGGACATTGTAGAATGTATAGAAAAGAAATACCGGAAAAGTTGATGAATATGAGGGATATTTGATCCTCAAAGTTGTCTTATAAAGTCTTAGCGGGAGAAGATGAGAACGGAGGAAGTTAGGATGTCTTCTGAAGGTTGCGCCCGAATCATCCAGCCTTACTCTGTCCCATCTGTAGAAAAGAACGATTCTGCACATGGATACTGAGACCCGCGGCCGCAATGTTGGGACCTAGTGCAGGAGCGGGACGGGAACGCGCCGTCAAGTAGAAGCTTGATTGACGTATCCGACGTAGTTCAAGAGTTGCCAAGATCTAAGTAGATATGAAGACCTGCGTAGACTCCAAGAAATTTTCGATGTAAATCTGCCAATCATTTAGCTATGTACCGAAGACGAACGAGGGTCCGGCCCAGGACAGATGCCCAAAAAGAACTTGAAAGGAGTGACTATAGTTCCAGGACTGCTATTGGTACTGTATAGCTGAGAAGTAGAAAGTTTCGCACTGACCTATTTGCCCAGGTATCACACCGGAATTATTATGACGAAAATGGATGCCCCGGGTGACCGTGGCTGCCTAAAACCTTGTATAATGAAGATTTTAGCGAATTAACTAGAAATGAACGTACCCGTTATGAACAGCGGTTCAATAGACCTAGTTTTAACAAACTTGATGTTCATCCCACGTCGCCGCAGCAGCCTGACTAAAATAAGAGCCCTAATTGTAAAAACTCTTACATGATTGGGTCTGCCGCATACGAAGGTTTGCGACGTACTCGTGAAAGTCAAGGAGTTGTCACTATCTGTGGTCAATCTGATAAGGATCCGGCGGAGGTCCGACGTCGGCCTGTACCATGAGATGTAGTGAGAAGGCTTCGAGAGTACCTTCCTTCACGTTTTGTACGCAACTCGAGGCTCGGTGAAGGCTCACGACTGATCGAATGTCTGCCGAGTCGAGGACATAGCGTACGAAGTCAAAATCAAAACGTTAATGACAGATCTTCGGTCCCATCCCCGGAAAACAGCCCGAGTCGGACCGGCGGTAAACTTTACGTGATTCCCTCCGAGCACAAACAGCCTGAACCTCTCGCCCCTCTCGCCCATCTCCTACACAGATTGTTTCGTAAGTGTGAATTGTCCCGTGCTGTTCATTTCTGATGATCTACTCGGCTCTGATAAGCATCCTGTGCTCTTACAAGCGACGTCTGCCACTAAGTCTGAACAGCTGGCAGCAGCGGCCTGTCTGCCTCGCTCTTTCATATGTGAGTAGCTATTTTCTACAGGCAATTAATGTGTTATCATGAAAAATTTTCGCTTATCGTTATACTTAGACACATCAGTCATTGTCAAACCAAGTCAGGTCATACTGAGGGCCTATAAGCGAAGAGCTATTGGTACTACATTGCACCAGGCACCCCTTCATCAGTTACCAAAGGATGGGTAGTAGCTAAGCGACCCGACAATTCAAAAGAGGCACCGGCTGCCAGGTAAGGTGGTAGCCCCGGGTAGCGCTGCTAAAATCTCATTCACAAGAAATTAAAAGAGTTCGGACTCCGAGTCGGTAGTGTTGCCAAGAGCAACCCCGAAGTTATAACATCCTCGATGATTGGCATCTTACTTCATCGTCACTTCCCATTCTTGCCATGTCCTTAACCACGACACCTCACCGGAACGATTTGGCGCTGTATGCGCGCCCTTCTCCTCCGGAGTCGGTAACAGAGACTCTAGAGGTCCCCGAGAATGTCAGCGAGAAGAGACCGGAAGAACCGAAGGGAATCGAAGCGGTCAAGAAAGGTCGAGACTTTTGGCTCAGTTTCGCGGCCATGATCGTTTCAATTTTCTTGAGTGCTCTGGATTTGACATCTGTGGGAACGGCGCTACCGACGATTGCCGAAGCTTTGAACGATGAGGAAGGCAATTATGTTTGGGTGAGTACTATGATGTTTTCCTCTATAGTGCTTCGTCCAATATCTGATTCATTCTGCGAACTTGTAGGTTGGATCCGCCTATGCTCTTTCTAGTACAGCCATCATGCCTCTGAGTGGCAGTTTGTCGGATGCATTTGGCAGGTAAACAGTATCCTAATCACCGTCTCTCAACACGCTCTGATGTATCATGCGCAGAAAACCTGTCATGTTAGTTTCGATTGCGCTCTTTGCTTTAGGCAGCGCATTAGCCGGAGCAGCTCAGGACATGGTTTGTGGACATCTATAGGTCACCGCTGTTTACTTACTCTGTACATTCCAGAACATGATGATCGGCGCACGAAGTACGTCGGTCAAATTGACAATGATAAGGTTCTGTTAACTTACTAACAACTTGGCAGCGGTCCAGGGACTCGGGGGTGGTGGAATCATCAATCTTGTAGAGATCTTGATTTCTGATCTGGTCGCCCTCTCGGAACGGGGAACATACCAAGGTATGATCGGTCTAACGTGGTCCTTTGCTTCGGTAAGTTCTATTGGCGGTATAAGCGTGACACGCGAACTTATGTAGCACCCTCATAGGCTATTGCCCCACCTATCGTATGTTAAGCGATGAAGTTTCCATTGAACTCTCTCTAATCTTGCAATCATAGGGTGGTGCTCTTTCCTCGAAGGGAAAGACGGCATGGAGGTGGCTCTTCTGTGAGGGCAAACCATGTATGAAAAGTTACGTGCTTACATATTAACTTGCAGACCTTAATTTGCCCCTCACTGGTGGCGCCTTCATCCTCGTCCTTTTCTTCTTGAACGTGCGTACTCCGCCGGGTACAGTCAAAGAAAAGTTAAACAAGGTTGATTGGTTGTAAGTATTTCCCATGTGATAAGTTCAATGACTAACGGTAAAGCGTCTTAAAGCGGAAACGTCATCGTCATTTGCGGCACTACTTTAGCTATCATTGGTTTGACCTGGGGAGGCATTCGCTACAGTTGGACTGATAAGCATGTGTTGGCACCCCTTATCATCGGCTTCGCTCTTCTTGTTGCTTTCGCCTGGTATGAAGTTAAGGTTCCGGCCAAACCGACCGTGCCTTCAGACCTTCTCAAGGACCGTACTACTCTAAGCGCGTTAGTATAATTCCCCTTTATGAAGCGCGTGGACTTATTCTTACAATTAGCGTTTTAATGACTGCTATGCACGGCATCACGAGTATCTGTGAGTGTTATCATTTCTGTCCTCTGCTGGTAACTGACTAAACACCAATCCTTTAACAGCTATCCTTTACTACTTGCCGGTATTCTTCCAATCCGCATTTGCTGCCTCTCCCATCCGTTCCGCGGTCCAATTCCTGCCCAGCGCGTTGATCATCGCGCCGTTCGCTCTTTCGTCTGGTTTCATTGTTGCCATTACAGGAAAATACCGACCGGTGAACTGGGTCGGATGGGCATTGACTATGATTGGATTCGGACTGCTTAGTTTACTCAAGGAGGATACTTCGACAGGAAAATGGGTCGGCTATCAGCTGGTTGCCAGCGCTGGAAGCGGTCTAGTGGTACGTTTGGTGCCGGTGCTACTCTTGTCAGCCACGTGCTGAATGATTGACACAGTTCTCTGCGCCCGTCTTCCCGCTGCTGGCACCTCAACCTATCAGTCGAACAGCTTCGGCCTTGGCACTTTTCGCATTCACCCGTGCGTTTACCCAGACCTGGGGTATAACTATCGGAAGCACCATTCTCCAGGTAAATCCCTATCACTGATGTTTCTGCTGCCGTTGTACTGATTTCTTATTGCTGTAGAACAAACTTAAAATCAATCTTCCCGCCGCCTACCTCGCCACATTCCCGCCTGGGCGTGAGATCGCATATGCGGCCATCCCTCACATTCCTTCGTTAGCCGAGCCCCTACAAACAGAGGTGAGGGTCGCCTTTGCTGCAAGTATGAAGGTCGTATGGCAAACCATGGTCGGGATTGCCGGCGCTGGGTTTTTGTTCAGCCTGCTCTTGCGAGAAGTGGAGATGGTCGGGGTTGTTGATGAGACCTTCGCTCTCCAGGCACCTCCGGAGAAGAAAATTGAGAATCGGGACGTAGAAAAGGCTGCTCCCCCGGCTACCTCGTAAGCTCGAGAGCCCTTGGGAAGAGCAACGTCGCTCTTTCCCCCATGAATTAATCATACAGACTCACTAATATCATCAATAACAACACGATCAGTCCCTACGCAAGTCTCATCATTCGCACCGCCGTAAAGTTAATGTACACATATTGTCTATATACCATCGCAATTATAGAGTGGTTGTTTCCAAGTCGCAAAACAAAATTGAGATCGCCGGCCCGGCGGTAACACAGAATTTCCCACGCTGCTTCTTCCTTTACCTCCATCTTGGCTTTTTGAACTACTTGCTTGACAATGGGTCCTCCTGGAAAGCCGAATATTCCAATATATGAACTGTGTGTAGACGCCGCTCAAGAAACTATAGTGTCTGGTTTTACCTCACTACATCGCCATTTGCGATTGAATCACGGTAGTCCTGATACGGCTCCCGAGACACTCTCTGCATGCTCACTTCCCGGGTGTACCTACAAAGCGGTCCGTGCACCGTGCACTTAGCGGGCCGACCAATACGCGTCATGGGTCTTCGCACTCATGACACTAGGGAGATCTTCGGAATTGAGCAGAAGAAGACGTGAAGCCATGTTCTTTCTCTACGCTGTAGTAGCAGCAGTTCTACCGTATGCTCTGGCATTTTCCCCCTCATTTCTACCCTGCCAAGTGCGGAAGCCTGCAACGGAATCAACACTTTCAGGCTGTCCTCCTGGAACTATCTTGGTATCGAAGGACAGTTCTGATCCCGATGCATCTTTCAGCAGTATCCAAGATGCGATTTTGTCGTTGTATGTATTCCTCTCTGATGTCAAGTCCAACTGACTGTGAACTCAGACCCAATCTTGGTCGCGCCACGATCTTAATTGCGGAGGGGCAGTATCAAGAGACTCTCAACATCACTCGCAAAGGGCCTCTGACTCTTTTGGTCTGTCTATGTCATTTGGCCGAATGCGCATCTCATTCTTCGCGTAGGGCCAACTGCCAGCTGGGTCCACGATAGCATCATTTGCCAACGGGTCTGCTTCGAACCTTGTCCAAGTATGGAACAACAAGTTCGTCCATACTGGAATGGATGACGCCGACTCTGCTGTGCTGACCGTCGCACCTTCGTATGAGGCTGCGTTGATTGGTTCCGGCCCTACCGGCGCTCCTTTACAGCCGCTCTTCGGAAACACAGACTTCAGGGCGTATAATATCGATTTTCAGAACCGCGCGGTTTGTCCTGTTCCGTCGCTTCGTTGTTTTTGTTTGACCTGTCGGCATCTAGGCGAACTTTGCCATTTCGCAAGCGCTGGTGACAGATATTTCCTATGCAAATGCCTCTTTCTATGGATGCTCCTTCGCTAGCTATCAGGATACGTGGTACACCGGCAGAAATGGAAGTACCTACGTCTTTGATAGCGTCATATATGGTCAAACGGATTGTGAGTGCTATTGTTAGTACTGCTTACATCTTTTATCTGACATCATGGAACAGATCTTTTCGGATTCGGCACTGCGTGAGTTCAGGTGCATGGCTTCCTTCACTTCTCTCAATTGTTCGCCGCTTGTAGCTGGTTTCAGAACGTTGTTCTTGCTAATCGCGCGTGCGGTGGCGGTATCGTCGCGTGGAAGGGGACTAATTTAACAGACGCACCCGGAAACCGGTACGGCGCATACATTTCTGACTCTCGGATCATTCGAGTAAGACGTCAATGTCACCCCATACTGCTGGGCCTTTACTGACTGTGGTCCATAGTCTCCCGATGCGAACGCGACTACCGACATAACCGAGAGGTGTTACCTTGGTATGCGTGCCCTCTGACGCCCCCCTACTTTGGAACCTTACTCCGAACCACAGGTCGGCCTTGGAATGACCTCGCAACTACCGTCTTTTTGAGAACTTACATGGAGAATGTCATCCGACCCGCTGGGTGGACCCCCTTCAGTTCGGACAGGTACGATGGGATGGTCCTATTGAGTTTCGCTGATGGCCGACACGATCCCAGACCCGAGATCCTAAACACGACATTTTATGCGGAATTCAATTCTTCCGGTGAACCGTCTCTTTCCCTCTCGCGTGTCCGTATCTAAAACATAGACACAGGGCCCGGGGGGAATACTTCCTCTCGCATTTCGCTGGAGCATATTTTGACTATTAAAGATGCACAAACTTTCACAGTCGATAGGGTCTTCTTGGAGCGTCCATCCTGGATCGATTCTTCGTATCTGTCGTCCTTTGAGCGGTAGGTGAGTGGGTCCGATCTGCTGGACGGAGGACGGGTTGCTGACGTTTACACCTAGGACATCTTCTAGTTTAAGTGAATATCCACGAAGTAGGTTCCTCTGGAACCTACCGCAGCAATTTCCTCCGCCGCTTTGTATGCTATTCAGGCTATACAGTGTTATTTTCTCCGTACAAGTAAAGTATATCGATGATACGATCGGTTCACAACTTTCCAGTGGATGCGACAAACGTACGTCCCGAGCAATAGGAGACGAACTGGCTCATCTTGATGTTCCAAAATTTGCTAAAACTGGCAAAGAAGCCTAGTGTTACTGGACTTGCCCGTACTATTAAATGGAAGAGTCGTTGAGACGAATCAAGTTCAAACCTCTACTGAGCTCCACTACTCCGAGATCTTCACTTCAACCCATCCGGGTCATCACTTCGACTCATGAACTGGATTGACAGGTCTGTATATTATATTGACCCAATTATTCAATGTCCAGCGGAGACCTAAGCATCTTCCGCTTGTGATTGATCGTATTCGCATTTAGCCCTTGTGGCATGGACATCAAACTTCTGAAGCTAGTCCTGAGAAGTCGCATCTTACGAAGGCTACATCCTTGGTGGACGCTCCTGGTAAGGACAAACGATAAATCTTGTCGACGCATCCACTGGAACCTAGCAGAATTCGTCGGCTCAATGTATTACAGTTGTTTGCATACAGCTTGACGGCCACGGAAGTTTTTGTGGGGGATGAAAGAACGCTTGGACTTTGTCAGGAATCGTGTTTGGGGACTTAAAGCACACCAAAGGGGCTTCATCTCGTGCACAAAACACATGTCACTGTCCAGGCGTATGCAAACAGCTGTAAGTGTCAATCGACACTCTTTGCTCAGGACAAAAGTCTGATCAAGACGCTCTTTATACATTCCAATGATACCTCAAATACCTTTCATTTTACCTGGTGCGAAATGATTAGCTGCCGGGAGTTTCAAAGACTTGAGAGCCGGTATCGTACGTTCTCGGAGACATCAGCCAGATTATTTGAATCTCTCCGCGATAAGCCCATAGCGAAGTACGAGCGAGGGCTTTACACATGTAAATACAACGAATCTGACAGCGACGCTGACCAGAGGTCTGTGCTTCGCTGTCATCCTCTTCACCATCTGCTTCCCCTTCGTGCCGCCGTCTTCACTCTTTTTCACCCACCCACCTACTCCCTTCAGCGTTTGGTAGAACTGGATTCGCTCCTTCGCTCCCCGCAATCTGGTTCCCCAGACGCTCAAGACGTGGACCTGTTTCGCATCGGGATTTCGGACTCAGACTTAGTATCCAACTTGAACACGCTCACCCTGCCAAAATTGGCCTCGAGTCCGTGTTCACTTTCACTGCTGGGGCTGGTTCCTTTTCAGGACGGAAAAAGGTAATCTCAAAATGTCGTGACTTTCGTTACCTTTGTAAGCCGCAAAAACGGGATACGGAAAACGCAATGAAAAACTTGTCCTATTTAGCGCTCCTTTTACATGTCAAAAATAGCTGCTTTTCTACGAATGACAAGCGGTTTCCTTTCTTCTGACCGCGGGAAACACCTTTTCCATTCCGGTTTTCGAGCTCTTTTGCTTACATTATAAGAGTACGTAAATGATCCCGCCTTTTAACCTGTTTTTCTGAATTCGTTTTGACCCTTAGAAGATCAAACAAAATGTCGCAACGTTTTGAGGCCTCGTTTTTGGGATCGGAAAATAATTGGCCCCAGCAGTGCTTCAAGTTCCCAACCGCGAATCTTTCTCAGGTCCCCGTCTTTCGACAAACCACCAGAATACATGTAAAACCGTATTCTAGTCTCTCCGCAGTATCCACTATCAAGATAATTTGGTGGGAGACTAAGTCTCCCTTTCTCTCTCCTTTGCCGCACAATCATCTTAGTAAGTATTTCCTCTTCCCATCATCTCTGCTCCGAGTAAAATTTATCTCCTCTAAGGCTGATACTCAGCCACTAAATCGGCGTTCTACTGTCCCGATCATTTGGATGGAATAAACTCGCAGGCAGCGTCCTCTTATAACTTGAAATTGGCGCTATTTTCGTGGGGGGGAGGACTGAGAGTTTCGGGAGGACTGACCAGCACTGAGCCTGGCTTAAGTTTAGTCGTATCTATGCCGTAGTGTAGCAGTATAAGAGAATACAGCATGAACTCCGGTTACATAGCTTTCTTCTCAGGGACAGGATAAGCCTGCCCCCCAGCTCTGGATTGCGGACCGAGGCTCGCGATCGACATGAGCAGAATATTGTCTCCATCCAGGAGACGTTCTTGCCTGAATTTTAAGCCCTTTGTTTCCTCCCTTCACTTTGAACTGGTTAGAATATGTCTTCAGCTTGTTATCGTTTTACCCGAGCATCACAAGGGTCGGACTGATTGATTGCGCCGGCCACGGACATTTGAACATTGTTTGTATGATGTACATGATTTACGATTGCAACAGGCCGGAGTAAAAACGTCTGTAGACCTATACATTCGACTGCAGTAAAAATCTAGAACTTATCGATTGTCGTGATAGAGACTAGGAACGACCGGGTTCCGGTTCTCTTCGCACGAGGCAGATCTTCCCACAATGAACGCCTGCTTATTGCAGGAGAATTGAAAGGTCATTATGTATGAAACAGTTGTACTAGTAAAGCAATGCAGGGGCTATACAGGAACCGGAGTAGATATGAATCAAGTAAATCTTCCAAAAGGGATACTTGGACAGACACATCAGAATAAGCACGTTTTCCGTCTAAGATCTTGTCTTCACTCCACATTGCTGCTTTGATCTGCTCAGCGTCTGCCAACCAGTGCAGGCTGATCCTTCCTAACTACCATGTCCTCGCCCACCAATCCGCCTGTGCCAGCGGATCCCCCAGCCTCGACTGCAAATTCAGGCGGGGTACGGCGACACCATACGATTACGGCTGCCTCTCGCTCTACTCGCAGCGCCGCCAGGGAAACGATTTCGGAAGAATCTCAGAACCCGGATCTCTGGAATGAGGATGAGTACGTTGGCGAAGAATGGGTCGGCGGTGTGGGTGCTGTTGGCGAAAAGAGTTCTCTACATCGACAAAGCTCGTTGCCTACTCGATACCACCGGGGTATGTCTCAGCGTCGAGGCACCTATTGTCTGCTAACGATACATTACAGCCTTCCAAAGCTCCAGTGCCAAGTCAGGTACTTTGACGCCAAAGACGCTGAACAGTCTCACCGCCATTGCTGGTCACGAAGGCGACGAGGAAGAATGGGAACGGGAAATCGGTGGTTATTCTGCTCACGAAGAGGAGGTTCGTCTATTTTCCACATTGTGTCTGGTCTGTGTCTCACTGCCAGCGCAGCCGGCTCCTGGTGATGTTTCGCAAACCGTAGATGCGTACGCCAGTGGCAACACGACCGTCCCATCTCCTCCTCTTGCTACTTCTGGCGTCCGTCGGCATGTTTCTCTCACCTATGGTGCCCAGGGCGCGGGCGGCACCCGCCCAAAAATGGCTTCATCCACTCTCAAACGCTCCGGTACGCTGCAAACACCGGTGCCCGTTCATCCTCCCCCTCCCGAAGATACTATTGTTGCCGCTGCTGAAGAAGAGGAGTATTCTTACTCGGAGGATACAGCTGGTTACGAAGAGGACTATTACGGCAAGCAGTATGGTGGCCCCACAAGTCCTGTTGGCCGTTCTTCTCCTTGGTCTTTGAACAACGAATGGAGAGCCACTGGTGGATCTGGATTGTCCACCAGTAGCACTGGCAGCTTGAACAACAACTTGCCTATTGATGATGTGCAGCGCGCTCTGTCGGCTTTGGATATATCTAGCAACGGAGGCAACGGTCAAAACATGTACGGTGGTAACTATCAACCTGGAGGACAGAGCAACCACCCCCCGCGCTTCAATCCTGCTCATCCACCGCCAAATCAATCGCTTAGTGGCCGCAACAGCTCGAACAGTAACAATGGTAATGGCCGGAAATTGCAGCTCATGACCGATAATGATGGAAGCAAGACACCGCTTTCTCAGCCCACGACTGGAAGCGGTTTCCAACAATACCAACCGCAAGGACAGCAGTCCCAATCTGCTGGCACTGCGAACTGGGAACAAAAGGATCGGGGCCTGACCGGACGCTCGTCTAACCCCAATCTGCAGTATGGTTACCAGCAAGGCCATGGCAAGTCTGCGAGCAGTTCCAGTAGCAGCGGCACCGGAATCCCCAACGTACCTGCGATTCCAGCACAGTATCTTCAGCAACAGCAGCGACCAGGATTGGGCGTCGCCACGAATTTTGCCCCGGGCCAGAGCGGTGGGAGCGGACAGACTCCCACCCAAGGTCCATTCGCCAATACGCCCATTGATGTCCCCTCGTTGATCGCGACGAAAGGATACAATCCAGCTAATTTCGAGACTAGGCCCCAATTTGTGATTTACCCTTCTTGATGTACCCCGCGCTTGTAACTGATTATTTTTAGGCACGGTTTTTCGTCATCAAATCGTACACCGAGGATGACGTTCACAAATCTCTGAAGTACGAGATTTGGAGCTCGACGGATCCAGGGAACAAGCGGCTCGACAAAGCATTTAAGGAATGTGCCGGACGTGGTCCCATTTACTTGTTCTTCAGTGTCAATGCGAGGTCAGCGTGCTCACTGTTCTTCTCTAATTCATCGACCTTATCTTATCTCAATGACAGTGGACACTTTTGTGGCATGGCTGAAATGTTGACTCCGGTAGGATATTCTGATTCAGATATAACGTTGTATTGTTCTCACTGACAAGGACATGTGATAGGTTGACTACACCAGAAGCAGCACGGTTTGGGCTTCTGATAAATGGAAGGGTGTATTCAAAGTGCGGTGGATCTTCGTTCGTGATATCCCCAATTTCAATTTGCGGCATATCAAGCTAAAGTATGTCCAAGTTGTTGATGATGGCTTTTTCTAAACTTTTTTTCCCCGTAGCAATACGCAAGAACGAAAGCCTGTCACCAACTCCAGGGACACCCAAGAGCTTCTACCTGATGCTGGACACGAGATGCTGAGGATATTCCACTCACATCCCGCGAGAACATCCTTGTTACAGGACTTTGCTTTCTATGAGGTAAAATGTTTATTCTTGGCTTTGATGATCATAGCTGACCTTATGTACCGTCACAGCTTCAGGCTATGCAAAAGATGCAAGCACAGTCTGGGCCTTCCTCTCCTAGTATCAGCAGCTCAAGCGGAGGGATGCATTCCCCGCCCCTACAAAGCGTGTCTCCGATTCCACAGCCTCAGCAAGCTCAACAGCAAAATATGTTCGCAGGGAACCCCAATGCCATGGCATATCAGATGCCTCAGATGACTCCCATGATGCAGATGCAGATGATGGGAATGAACATCGGAAACCAATTTGGCATGCCGCAAGTGATGCACCAGAGCGTGATGAGGAACCCTTCTCCCGGTCCTCAAGGTCAAGGGCAAGGATTCATAGGGATGCCTGGTTTCTGATGAACTGGAAATGGGTCAAGGTCACTAGTCGATATCGTCGTGGGTGATAGTATGCATAGAAACTGAACGTCGGTGCCTTCCCATCCTCTCTTTCGTATCTCTCCAACATCTGTCGTGGCTTCTTAACTTCTCTTTTGTATGTTTGCTAGCTCGCTCAACCCGTAATCTATGATTGTACGTACGTTTCTTTTGTTTTCAAGCTCTGTCCAAACTATCTGCCAAAAGCCTCTACGGCGTTCCTCATGTCATTACGATCTGTCTTTCCTCTGTTTCAATTTCTGCACGTTGTTTTACATACTCACGGACTAGTGCATGGGACGGTGAATGGACGATGGATCTTCCGCTTGTTCGCTATCTTGCAATGTACTTGCTCAACATTTCGTATTGTATACATACATGTGTGTTTTTACTGCATAATTATTTAACTTGGCTCATCCTGTGTCTGGCCAATGAAACGTGTGAGTCGGCTTGGGAAAAGTAAAAATGAAGAGAAAGGAAGAACGTGCGTATGTAGTGCCGTCACGGAGTAGCTGGTCCGGTTTCAGCCGGACGATTTTGTATTTGTCACGGGCTTCCCAAGCAAATATCGCGCCCTTCTCGTTTGAAACGTTTCGTCCACTACATGCAGCGGAATGCCTACGCTTTTCGCGCACAGAAGGCGTTCACTGTATCATGGAAGAAGTTCTCGTGTTCTTATCCGATGTATGCCCATCCCAACTTCAAACACAGTTACGATACGGACGACACGGCTGCATATTACTTTCCCACGCCGTTTGCATTTCCATCGATGAGCCCTCGAGCTCTAGCTTACTTCTACATCTCCTCTCTGGGTGAAGTACAACTTTCGAGAGGAGGCCCCCAGAAGCTCCCGCCAAACTTTGTCCGGCAAATTTGTGGAAATAAGGCTTCAAATGTGCGACGGATGAGGCACTCCGGCCCGAAACTGCCGGTGCTGCCGGTTCCGCTTCAAATTTCGATTTTTGCTAGCTTCGGTGCTCTACGGAAAGGATTATTTGGGCCTAGAGAGTGGATTTCTCATGGATTTGTCTCAATTTTCAGTGCCGACACTGCTCTTTAGAGGGCCTGCCCAGTCTTTCCACGAGCAGCCACCGCACAAAGAACTTATGCTAAATTCTAGTTGGAGCCCAAAAATATGCTAAAATCAGACAAAGTTTGACCGGAGCTTCTGGGGGCCTAGGGGGGCTGGGAAGACATTGACCCAGGAATATATCTGTGCCAAGAGACCTAGAGATTCCCACATACACATCGATGTCGCACTCCATGATGGGTGTGGCGCTTCTTCGAAATTTTTACCAAATTCAACAGACGCTTTGAAAGATCAGGAAGATTCCCCATAATGTGGCGGTCTCGGGCACAAGAAGCTGCTTTCGATGCACGTGTTAGATGAAGAAGAACACGAAAATGAATAGATATTGGACGCGACATCTGTACAGCATGGTGAGTAATACATTCTTCCTTCTTCTCATAGTTTATTCTGAGGGTAGTTTCAGTACCAACTTGATACCAACGTGCTCTTATCTTTTCCGCTATACCTTGGTTCAGAGATTTCTTCTGAACCTGTGGAACAGAATCACGATAATCAATTTGGTGGGTCCCGGTCAATGCGTGGACTATTAATGAACATGGTTGAAATCAGAGTACTTAGTTGGACTGCCCTTCACCTCGGTTTCTGTGGCGTGATGGTGACCCGCCTTGGGTATTTGAGTGCCTCCTTTTAGGTTTATAACGATGTCGGTCGGAAATATATGTTCAGGTTCTGTCCCTTCAGAATCGGTAAAACAACCCCAGACACAACATGCAGCCCGTTCCCGCAGGCTATCCCATAGAATTGCTGTAGGTTATAATCTTGAAATTGAGTGGTACTCATGTACTGAATGATCTCATTTCAGGTCTGGACCTTTAGCTCGTCAAGTCTTTGCGTTTAGTCTATTCAGTACTTAACGTGGTAATTAGATCGTCGCCTATCTCTTGCACTGGGGACTCTTTGGAACTCTTTCTGTGCAACTGTGTGCGTCGCTCCGAATCACTCTCCGTTAGTTTGTGTCTAAAATATCTCGTTAGATTTGTACTATCTGGCATTTCCGAAGGACAGGAGATTCACAAAATGTCTCGTCTATGGCATCTACGTTGTCGAGATTGTTCAGACGATTCTCGCCACCGCCGACGCCTTTTCAACGTTCGGGTACGGCTTCGGTAACATCGAAGTCATGACTAGAATGGATTTTAATTGGCTAGTTATCCCCATCATGAGCGGTATTGGTGTGTGCAGCATTGTCTGTTCGTTCCCGTTACTTATGACCAGTACAGTTGCGTGTGTCGGACAGGTCTTCTATGCATACCGAATCTTCATATTGTCCAAGTCGCGAACCATTCCCGCACTCATCACATGTGTTCGTCACCGTGCTCTTTCTCCGTGATACTCTAACACATCTATTTACAGGTATCCTTGACAAGTACTGTGGCAGCTATAATCACAGGCAGCTACTGTTATCAAGCAGGCGACGTCAGTAAACTCAAAAACCGAAAGATGTACATTGCCTTTGGGGTGAGTAACTGACTAGGCGTCCCAGGTTCATCATGTTGAACCATCCGTAGATTTGGTGCGGAGCCTCCGCCCTGTGTGATATCGCAATCGCAATCTGTATAGCTTTCTACGTAACCCCTTTCTTTCTTTCAGTTACCTGTCTTGGCGCTGATACTATTTCTCAGCTTATGCATAGCAATACGAGCTTTCGTCAGACTCGAATGCTGGTCACAAAACTAATTCGTCTCACTATTGAAACGGGATCTGTGACAGGTATGTACTCCGCACCATCTTTCGTTGCAAGAATAACACCCCCTACGTCCAGCTGTTGCCGCTCTGCTCAGCTTTATCCTTCACTTTGCGTTTCCTCATCAGAACTTCTACGTGACACCAGCCCTCATTGTCCCCAAGCTGTATGCAAATTCTATTCTCGTGGTCCTGAATTCGCGAATCCAAATTCTGGGTGGACGGAATACCTATACGTCGTCTACGGATATAAGCATCACAACCACGATGATAAGGGATATGACCTCCCAGTCAACAGAAGGCACACAGCCTACGGACGTGATGCAAGGACGGGTGTCAGTGGTCGTGACGACTCCAGAAGTCTTCAACGATGATCATGAAATGGGTCGAAGAAAGGTTAGTCATGGTGATTCATGTGCTTTGTTGAAGTTGATTTTTCCCAAGGAGAACCCGCAGGGAAGCAGTATGAGCCTCTCAGTGTAACTGTTAGACAGTACCTTCTTTGACCTGCCTAGTACCTACACCGTGTAGGAGAAACCCGCTCTCGTTTATGTATTGTCTTTTTGTAATGAACGCCGATGCCAATTTAAATGTTACGACTTTATATGTAGCTATCCCAAAGATTGATTTTTGAACTCAGCCTATCAACTTGAGCGGCACTCATCTCTGACAAAAACCATCGACGAAAGCCTTTCTTTGTTCACCTTTTCTATTATAATCACTATCGAAATTTCTGCAGGTGGTTGTCCAAATTGGCACTACGGCCACGATACATCTGTCTATGCCATCGGTAGGCTTGTCGAAAGTAATGAAACGATTGAATCGTGGTACAAAAGCATGTACGGCAACTCTGTACGCTCAACAAAATCCTGCAGCTCATCACACTGACCCTGTTGACAATGGTGCAGCTCCGACCGTCCAAAGTCGAAGAATTTGAACCCTACAAAGGTTTCCGCCACGTTTTGGGGTTCAAGATCACCATGAAAGATACCTAACGAATGTAATTGTTTCGCCGACTGTACTGATCGTTGCCTGAAGGAGCCCATCAATGAATGATATTTGAAGGCACGGGTCACTCACCATTGTATCCTGGGACATCTTTACCTCCGACCAGTGCAGGCAATACGTTTTCTCTAGGTTGTCTCCAACATATGTGAACCAGTCTCCGGTAGGTCTTTGGAACATCCCACGAGGGAACGTTCCTTCAGGACCACCTCATACATGTAGAACTCTCACCAAATCATTTCCCAGTGTTTTTCCGGCATAAGCTTGATTATAAGGGGATCCTCACGGCCTTCAGCGAGGCCCTTCCACACCGTGCCCCATCGGCTGACCCGAATGTCACTTACGAGTGTTACTACGTCAAGGGTTGTCGACGTAATGTGAGGCGCATGACGACAAAGCTGTAACAACGACCAGTGTCAGGCTAGTATCAAGACTATCTTTTATCATGAGGTCGGAGTATTTGATGCTGGCCGTCGAAACATTCTGAGGGTCCATAGATGGTTGAGAGGTATGTTAGCTTAGATAAATCCGGTGTATGTCGCTCGGCCGCAACCATGGGTGGTGCAATATCGTCTAGCAACATTGGCACATTTGGTCGTAGAAGAATCAAATCGATTTACCGCATTAGTTGCGCCCTGTAAGGAACAGTTGGTATATCACATTGATCTCCTTCAGCACTGCCTTCTTCATCGACTTCAGCTGCATCTTAATCAACTCCAATAGCTGAGACTGTAAGAGGTCAGACGGAGGATCTGCGACGCGGCGACCGGGAATGAATTTGGAGAATATCATTGCAACGACTATAGCGAGAAATGGTTCGGTTTGAATGCCAGCCTCAAATTGCGGAGCGCTTTGTTAGGATCGGGATGTGCAAGGGGTACCGTGGAAAATTCGAAAGCAAGTAGGATATATCCCGAACAGGACATATCCATAGATCGAACTAGAAATGATCTGTGATACGCCTGTCAAGCCCAGCGATGAAAGCCTCACCTAGCTGGGCGGCAATTGCAATGAACCCGCCGAAAAAAGCCCGTGCTCTACGCGTGAAGTGATCATTGAAATGGCGACATGGTACACACATTGAATACTCGACGAAGACGAACCTTGGCGGCCATAGCCGCGGCGTCTTCTTGCATCCTAGTGGCATCGAGATGAATGGTCCGGCTAAGATCATCTGCCTTCGAAAGTAATACCAAGATGGCCCTATCCTCGTCCGAGCAGACTGGGACACGTTCAACACCATCGTTTTGTCCGACAAGGGTGACCCTTCTGTGATCACAAGAGGTCCCTGAGGCATGTGGAACAGACTGAACCTGCCTCTCAGACCGGCGGCGTCAGTGGCGGCCTCGGCGACAGGTTCTATCGCCGTGGTAGCAAATTGGCCATATAGGCTCACGGCGTTTTCATGCTGCGAAGGTTCCGTAGCATTGACTGACAACACACATCGCCAATACCGAATCCAGCGATCCCTGAAGTGATGAAATCTGTCAGTCTAGGGATGGATATTATGTGCGGTATAGGCTTCCGTTTCAGTCCCAGTCGACGAATCAGATCTCAGAGGTGGCCTAGTAGGAAAGAACGTCTCTTGAATGTTGCCGAGACAGATGAGCCATGGCCGTTGATTTAAAAAGAGCGTGCCGTCACGGAGCAGTCGGTCCGGTTGCAGATTTCATTTTGTCACCGACCTCCCAAGCAAATATCGCGCCCTTCTCGTTCGGTCCACTACATGCAGCGGAATGCGTACGCTTTTGCGCAGAAGACGCTCCCTGTATCACGGGAAGAATTTGCTCACGCTTTTATGCGATGTATGCCACCGTCCGGATGGTGTAGGACCATAGGTAACGGTGCTCATGTCCCTTTCGATGTTGTACTGACCTTCAAGTTTTCTGGCTTGCCAGCCGTCGCAAACTCTGGTGGCCCAGATTCAACAGCTCTAGTATTCATGCTCAAGCGATACGTTGACGACCTCGCACAACAAAATAAAAGAACGCCCGGGTCTGCGTATCCTATGCGCGTCGTTTCGATATCTGTCGATCACAGTCTGCAAGAAAGCTCTACGAGCATGGCGGAGCTCTGTGCTCAGCGTGCAGTGGCGATGGGTATTGGACACTATGGGATGTCTATTCCTTGGAACCTGGAAAAGTACCCTGACCTGCCAAAGACTGGAGTCGAGGGTGTTGCTAGATTGGCGCGGTATGAGCTGCTGCACAGAGGAATGGAGCAGTCTGGGTCTGATATCATTGCTTTTGGGCATCATATGGACGACCAGGTTGAAACGTCCTTGATGCGTCTTGCAAGAGGGTCAAAAGCATATGGTGCCGCTGGGATGAAGTCTTTTCGCAGATGGGGTATGGGTGTTAGTGAGAAACTGGGACACATAGGCTGGACGGGTCTTGCTGGGATGCACAAGTGGATTGTACGACCCCTGCTTGATATACCGAAGGTATCTGCGTCCTAAAATCACCCGCCCGGTAAATATTAATCGCTTTGTCAAGGATAGATTATTGGCCACTTGCGAATCCAACCAACTTGAATACGTGATCGACCCGACAAATTTCCAGCCATCGTTGACCTTGCGCAATGCCATTCGTGGATTCTTGACTTCCGGTGAAACGGACGTGAAGGTGCAATGACTTCTGACCTCGTTATGTTGCATGTCATTTTACCCTTAATTATTAGGTATATGCCAAGGAAGCAAATCTTCCCGACGAACATGTGGCTGAATTGGAAAAAGTCGGCGAGGAACTTGCAAATACGGCTATGATAAACGTCACCTCTACAGGTCCCGAGCAGTTGCGCGGGTCCGTGAAGTCCCTAGGAATCATGGTTCGTAATCTGGACCTTGAAGGTCGGTGTTATATTCGAAGAATGCCGATTTTACTCTGACATCTTCCATACAGTGGAAGATTTGCTCGGCGAAATGAAACAACCCTCACCTATCGGCACGTTTGCTATCACCGAGCACAATTATCAACGTATCCAGCCTAGGTTACGGCTTTATGTCGTTTTGCGTATCTTGCGGTATGTATCCCCTCATCCTTGGGGGTCCCTACGTTCCACAAACATGCGCCGTATGCGGAGTTTGGAGCACATTCTGTCCAAGCTAAATTCGGACCCATATGTGACACAAAACTTTGTTGCTGGTTCAGGCGTCAAGTGGTCTTCAGTTATCTTCGACAGGGATGGAGTCAAAGCGCTACCAAAGATGTCGAAGCGGGAATCAGGACAACTCGTTGGATGGATAGCTTCGCGACAGCCTCCGACTCAGAAACAGCTGGATTTCATCGAACCGAACCCTCTATATTATGATGTCACAGCCTCGTTGCGGAAAGCCTTTAGCTCTGGGGATCCCTCGTGGACTCTCTTGTATGACTGTCGCTTTGCCGTCCGTTTTGATATCACCACCATGCCATCCTCTCTACTCGAGCTACTCAGATTCCCGGATACCCAGATAGTGGTTATTCCCACAGATTTGTTTCACCCACAAGTAGTATTCAAGAGGGCGGATGTAGATGACGAGGTTCTTCACAGTTTGGTAACGCTTGACGAAAGGACTAAACTTCCTGAACACGAGTATCCCGTGCCACCTCCGACTGCTATAGTATCGTCGTGGATTTCAATACAATGGATCCGTCCGTTCACCGGATAACATGGAGCGCCTACGTTCCATAGATAACCAGTCAGTAAACCTCCACTCACATAACTAAATTGCTGTCTGATCTGGTTACAAGCGGCCGTAAGTGGCAAGTCATATCTGGAGAACGCAGTTGGTGTGGTTTTAATAGCTGCACAAATTATGTGCGGATATCCTCAGACTCCGGCCCTATTCAGTGTCGCGCACGGCACCTCACGTACGATAGATGCGAAACGGAAGACATCATAAATGATAAAAGTACATTATGTACGGTATAATGGCATATATGTGGCGTATCCCCCTTGATCCACTTATGGCGTCTGATCACTTCTTCAAGAACTTCTCCACAACATCTACCCAGACTTGTATATCGAAGTACTCATACCAATAGTGCCCGAAGTCGTAAGAGGGAACCTGGCCGGGCTTAGAGCCTACCGAGACCATTGTCGCCCACGGTATCATCTGAGTTATGTCCTGTAAAGATAGACTGTGTCAACGAAACAGGAGACTTGACGAAAAATTTGCTATTTCACCTGTCCGAATGAAAACGGTATAATTTTGTCAAGACGCCCATGGACCACCAAAATCCGAGTATTGCGAGGCATATCAACAAGTTGATGCTCAAAATCGAACGATTTTAACTTTGATGCAGTTAATTTCCGCGGACTGTTGACATATCACAGAAACTCACGGCAACACCTTGCTGCGCTGAGGCCAGTAAGTTCAACGTGATCTGCAAACACAATTCTCTCGTAACTTACCTATGGATTCCGGCGGTCTAGCCCTGAAACGTGCGTAAAATTAGCCCAGAATTGGAGTCACTGGATGAAATACACCTACCCGCCAGATAGAGTCCTCTTGAGAATAACCGCGAAACGTGATGGATTTTCTTGAAGCCACACAGGGTCTAATGTTGCCTGGATCAACCTTTTAGCTATCTCGAGCTTCTCCGCAGGCGTGCGCGTCATGTTAGACGGAGGCTTAGAATATTGAAGGCCAAGGCAGTGGTCATGGAGAACTACTGATCGGGTTCCAGCCAAGAACAAATGGGTACATCGGAAATGAATCGGTGCAGGCTCGCTTGGGTGAAAGGGCAACAAAAGAAGTTGCTGAGCGACGACGCCTGAGATGACCATCAGTTCAACAAAGGGCTGATGGCACAGCACGACAACCGACCGCCCATGGAGAATCCACAGATTGACACGTCTTTCCATCGTAGGGATTCGATAAGAAAGAGGAGGTCGCGACTGAGGACCTCGATTGTGATCTCATCTTCGCTCCGGTAGGACGAGTCACCCATTCCCCTGAATTTGAGGGTGCAAGACGCGTCAGACGTATTCAGACACTCATATGAGAATGGCATCATACCGATGATCATATACCAGCACTAGCATGCCGTGATCAGTCAAAAATTCGAAGGTAGGTTCATCTCAACCAACGAACCTGGACGTTTTTCTGCAAGGCGGGTGCTTAGCCTCTCCCAGTCGGTCCTTATGGAGCCCATCCCACACACGAGCACTAAAGGCCTGTGGTGTCCTAGATGGTGTGAGCCCAGCACCTCAAAGGCGAGTACGGCACCGTCCGGGAGGAGAACTGTGGAATACGGGGCAGCCATGGAGAAGAAACTGATAAGGAATACATCTCCTCTCGCTCAACCTGAAAGCCTTTAAGGAAACCGACGAGAGTTATTATTCCTACCGAAATTCAACGGTGTATAGGCAAGAACACGCCCCTAATTTTATACAGCACCCGTATTGTAGCCGCGATGTTTGAATTGCAGCCGCCTCAGGCGAGAGCATGTGCTACGGAGGCTCCTGCTTTGCACCAAAATTTCTGGATGATCGGACATACGCGTCCATAAACGCATGAAAATGAATCAAAATAAACGAATATTCTGATTCGCTGCTACGAGAAAAATCTAGGTAAATTTAAAGCTGTGACTTTGCATCTAAATTTGTTGGATTAGTGAAGAGCGCGACACATGCAGTGGTCAAAAGGTGAACGAACCGTTATCTCTCCTCCCCGGTAACTCCCCCTCTTCTTCTTATTCTTTTCTTTCCGGAAGCTAGATCCCCGAGTAACGATAAGATCAGCGTGAGCTCTTGCTCCGTAATCGTTTTGAGGCGCAGCCTAGTAAAAAAGAGGGAATCAACACCGCCGCCACCTTCAATTTAAAGCCATGATGTCACCTTGTTCTCATACCGATTGTCCAACATTAGATGAGCAGGTACTTCGTCTATCTTTATTCTCTGAAACGGAGTGTTCGTTTTCCGTCCACCCCGCTTGCTATTGCTACCTTGAGTCGTGACCTGCAGGGACTCTGTGTCTACTGTCGCGGTTACAATTGCCGTTCCACTCTCGGACGTGCGGCGCTTTTTGGTGATCTTGGCTTCGGAAGGGACTGGCGGCGGCGCCTGCAGAGCCTTTGTTCCTGAGTCCGAGTCTGAGTCTGACGAACTCGAGGATGATGAGCTGGACGATGACGATTCGGAGGAGGACGAGTCTTTCGCCTTGGATTTCTTGGACTTTACCGCAGTAGCTTTGGTAGACTCGGAAGCGGATCTCTTTGCCGCGGAAGTTGGGATCTTCTTAGCGATGACGTTGATCTTCGCGGGCTCTTCATCTGAGCTGCTATCTGTTGCTAATTCCATCATGATGCTTACATGATTTTGACCACCGGACTCACCATCGCTGGAGGAATCACTCCCGGACGATAACGTCTTACTTGTGTCTCTTTTCGCCGTGTCATTTGATTCTTTGTCCTTCACATCTGGCGAATCTGTATCAGTTTATAGGAACGGTGACGGATGCTTTTGGGTACGGGTGTAATAGCTCATTAGGGACCAGGGGATGAGCACTAACCTGGCTCTGAACTTGACGAAGAATCGTCTAGATGGGGATTTCTATGAATATTCTCGGTCAAGATACGTTATCGAAATTACCATCAGAGTCCTCGGAACTGGAGCTTGAGGACGGAGAAGGAGCCTTGGACTTGGGAGGGGCGGGCTCGGAGGACTTGGCGCCGGATACTGGTTTAGCAACAGAGGTATCAGAATCAGAATCGGAGGATTCGGAGTTGGAAGAAGACGATGACGACGACGACGACGACAAGGGAGCGTCTTTCGTCTTTTTGATGTCTTTTACAGGTTCTGGCGCTTTGGGCTTTGAGATTGAAATCTTGGGCGTGAGCTTTTTCTTAGTAGTCGCTTTAGAACTTGAGTCGGCAGAGGCTATATAGCAGCTGAATTCAGTGCTTCTTGAAGGAGATTTGAAGACGGGAAAACGTACAGTCTGAATCTGAATCAGATGAGTCCGAAGCTGTCATACAATCCTACGTCAACACCATAGTCAGCACATGGTCAGATAGACGTACAGTCAGAGGAGTCGGAGTCCGCTTCCGAAGACGCTGTAGTTGATAAATCAGCGTTGCGTCAGATAATCACGGAGTAACATACAGTCGGGATCTGAGCTGGAGTCCGAGTCTGAACTGTTATTACAATTTCATGAGAAATATTCACTTCCATAAAAGCAAATACACATACGAGTCCCCGCTAACAGCCTTTTTGTATCGTTCGACTATCACGTCCAGGCTGGGGCCAGTCACTGTAACCTCATCCTTGAGAACAACGACATCCTTCACGGAATTTTTCAAAACAGAAGCTGCTTTGGTATGTTTATTCTTGACCAGGAAAGCATGAATTAGGGTATAGGTCGCTAGAGAGCATGAACCAGTTAGAAATGCTCAATTATTAACTGGAGCACTTACTAGCAAGGTTTCCGGCCATATCAACGACAACGGAGGGAGACGAGAGGGACAGCGAAGTTCGTTTTCAAAATTTCTGCATTATTTTGAAAAATGATCGGGATCACGTGCAGTCCCGGCGGCTTCCTGAACTTGCAAAGAAACGGGTATTTCACTTCTTTACTCCTCACTATGGCCAGCATTAAAGGTCTCCTGCCGTCAGAAACGAAATACGACGGCTCTGCCCTCAGAATCGCCATTGTCCACGCACGATGGAATAGGGAGGTCATCGACGCACTGGTAGCAGGTGCACTCCAGAAGCTGAAGGAGGCCGGCGTCAAGGAGAGCAATATTGTCGTGCAGTCTGTTCCGGGGAGCTTTGAGCTGCCTTTGGCGTGCTCAAGGTTTGTTTCTACTTTGTTATACTTTCCGTTCTCTTATTTCTGTGCCAGGATGATTGCTGGCTCTCACATCCAACCTGCCTCCAACGATACTGATCTTCTTGGTGGACTCAACTTTGGTACATATCCCAAGGTGCCTTCCCGGACGGGAACGCCTGCACCGGTTGCTGCTGTTACCATGCCCAACGAACCCTTCGACGCCGTCATCGCCATTGGTGTTCTGATCAAGGGATCCACCATGCATTTCGAGTACATCTGCGACAGCGTTTCGCACGCGCTGATGAAAATCCAAGTGGACACTGGCGTTCCGGTTATCTTTGGCGTGTTGACTGCGTTGACGGATGACCAAGCTCTAGACCGGGCAGGCCTTGGTCGAGGAAAAAACAAGGATCATAATCACGGCGAAGATTGGGGCCTGGCGGCTGTAGAAATGGGCTCGCACTGCAGGAGATGGGGCCAAGGCAAGTTTGCATAGATTAAATCCGACGGAAAATGGAGGAGAAGGACTTAAAAAAATCGAACTTTGTATGATATCGATATGTATAGAGCACGGCCAAGGTAAAAGCTGAAATGTACTGTTGCACCATCAAGCAAATTTGCTGTTCTGGTCATTGATGGAACGGATCATCACCGTAGAGTGGGTGCTTGTAGGCGCCAGTAATTTGTGACTCGGTCGTGACGGTTGGCTCTTGAGCTTGATTATCTACCTCCACCACGACAAAGTACTGTATTTCGAAATGAAGAAAAAGGTATGCTATGTCTATCTAGTATCTGTTCTTCGTGATTTCCAGCTATCCAGGTTCTTCTCATGGGTGCTTCCGGCAGCGGAAAGACGTCGATGCGGTCACTAATCTTGTGCGTCCTTTGAATGGAGGAAAAAGATATATTTTGACAATATTCTAGCTCGAACAACCCAGCATCCATGACAGCTCGCCTAGGCGCAACCATCGACGTCGAGCAGAACCATGTCCGCTTCCTCGGTGACCTTATTCTCAATCTCTGGGACTGTGGCGGTCAAGATGCATTCATGGACTCTTACCTTACCACTCAACGGTCAACCATCTTCCAGCACGTCGGCGTCATGATCTACGTATTCGACGTCGAGACCCGCGAGATGAACAAGGACCTCGAATATTACCGTGACTGCCTGGAAGGACTACGGCAGTACAGTCCAGACGCGGCCATCTTTTTGCTCGTTCACAAAATGGATTTAGTGAGGGAGAACAAGCCGGTGACGTTCGGGAAAAAGAACAAGGAGCTCCAGGTGGCAAGTGGGGATACCGACATTACCGTGTTCGGGACAAGCATTTATGACGAGAGCCTTTACAAGGTCCGCTCTTGCCCTCTGTTTCTCGCCTCGCCTCTCACCATGTGTGTGACAGGCCTGGTCCAGTATAGTACATACCTTAATCCCCAACGCCGCCGTCCTGTCGAAACATCTCACAACTTTCGCAGAAGTATGTTCGGCAACTGAAGTCATCCTCTTTGAGCGCACCACTTTTCTCGTAATCGCTACGTCCAACTCTGCGGCCGAAGACGTACACAAACTCGATGGAACCCGGTACGAACGAACGTCGGAGCTTATCAAGGCATTCAAACACTCGTGTTCCCGCGTGCGAGAGGAGTTTCACTGTTTAGAGATGGAGCTGCCAGATTTTACGGCTGTACTGGACGAAATGACGAGGAATACGTATGTTATGGTCATCGCACATGATCCTTCAATAGGTACCTTTTTTCTTACTCGTGACGAATGGCCCTTACTGATTTGTGTGTAGAAACCGGTGCACTAAAGCTCAACATCCGTATGGCTCGCCGCAAATTTGAGCAGCTCCAAGGGGATGGGCAGGTTCTATGATTCTACGAGATAACGGACTAGAGCTTATGACGGCATCATGATAATTTATATTCCCTAAATTTGTACTCACAATCTTTATGCACTGCATCTCTTGGCGACAAGCTTTTCTCTATTTACGCCATTGGCTAGATAGGTCAAGCTACGGAGGAACCGTCATCTTCTCTATAGTTTATGATCCGCTAAAGGCACACAAGACAAGAGGAATACAGATAATAGATCTTGATTAAATAGAATTTGATATGCTACAGCGAGGGGCCAGGAAGGAGAGAAGTAGTTTTTGAAGAGCCAAAGCTGGGACATCGTACATTCGTTTGTATACGCGACGGTCAAAGATATGGGGGGTAGAAACGAAGGGGGATATATGATACGCATGACTAACGGTTTGCCGATAGATCTTTGCATTTAGGACACCCAGACTGTCAAAGAGCAAGAATGAGTAACCAATCAACCCGAGAAAACGTTTATACGGACAGGCCAAACCGATAACAAGGTAGAGTGTGACGAGCCTAAAGAGACAGAATGAGCAACGAACGTGGTAGGACGATATACTTATGCTTACATTAAACCTTCCATGTAGTTGGACTTGCCATCCCTGGAAAAGGGTATTACATTATGAACGCGCTCTTCAAACGGGGCTGATCGATGCTTACTGAATGAGAGTGTTGACGAGGAACACGGAAACGAAGAAGCAGATTGTCTGGGCAGAAATAATTAATCCTGGAACAACAGCGCTTAGATTATAACATACCTCAAAGTTAGCGAAGAATAGAGTCAGCTCATGATTGGAACTGGGGAACCGAAGTTAGCAGGCTCCTTGGTTTCCCTCTTTGACACTCACATCCATCCAACGATGACCAAGAGCGGGACAACGAAGGTCGCGATTTGCTGTGCATGGCTTCAATTTCGGGAAAGTATGAAAGAAGAAGCGACTTACGATTGAACTTCCCACACAGATGCCAATCGTCAGTTCCATTTGACCTTTCATGGCCATCCATACCGATGTGACATGCTCAGCAGCGTTCGCCTGAAAATGTCAATTCCGTGCTGTATTGCAACGAAATGGGGTACTCACTACGATGGGAAGAAGAATCAATCCGATAAACGCCTTGGGAATGCTGTACCGCTCTGCGAATTCCTCGATAGAAGCGACAACTACACGGGTTGATCTCAGCATATACAGCTTTGACTGAGGCAGTGCTCTTACGATAATCAGCGCAGAATGATGTCACGACAGTGACAATGATAAGACTGGCGATACAAGTTACTTGACAAGCCAGAAGCGAGAACAATATCGCACTCACGCTGTACCAGCAGAAACGACACTCATGTTAGCGATTTCAGGCTCTGCACCGGTTTCTGGCGCTTGGAAAAGATAATGATGTGATTTCAACTATAATGAATAACCCACGTCAGTAGATGTCTTCAGATGGTAGCCGTGACAGACCTGGAAATATAAATATGCGATATAGACACCCAATAACAATATTGCGGTTCCTCTTGAGATGATCAACAGACCATTCATACCAGCTGGATCTAAATCGATCCTATTATCAATATACGGGACGATCGGCGACTCGCTAGCGCTGCCACCTATGCTGAACAAGTCCGTCGATTTAACTGAGTGGTAGGCTGCCGGAATAACAAGAGCTGTTGATTGTTGTTGAGTATAGGAATTTCAAACCTCCGATGAAAGCGACTAACTGATACATGCAAGCGTCATCAGCTGAGATATGGTAAGCAACAGCGCCGAGGGAGGCGGTGAAAAATACGTACTGAGCTGGAACTGAAGTTCGGATAATATTATTGTCAATAACCCGAGGCTTACGCGTATAAACAGAGATGACTTACGCCTGAGCGGCCGTGACCTGGAAGTTGCTTTCGTCATACCGAGTGCCAGCTAATGTCCGCGTTAGCATTAGGAGACACACTGTGTATGGCTACGTATAACCTACCGGCCAAGAAAGAACATCCTAGAACCAACAACAGGTTGGATAAGATAGAACCAAGCATCTGAGGGACGGATTCAGCCAGACGCAAGAGGAGCGATAAAAGTCTTACTGAGTTCTGGACGATAATCAGTTCGTCTGGGGTTCTCCAAATAAGTTTAGGCAATGAATAATGCAAATAAATCAACCTTGGAGTAACGCTGCAATTCCAACAATGATTTCAACTGCATTTCCAAACGACGCGTTCAAGAGTCCGGCCAAAGTTTGCCCTAGCTTGAACGACATCTGCTCAGTTGCCTCGCCAAGGAGCTGTCCGCAATTTGATTAAACCGACTCGGCATTGACTACGGATTTGAATAGTGGCGCACCTTTGCCAGCGGAACGATAGCAATGAAGCTGAAAGAGAAGCGCAAGCCAGCATCCCAGTTCGAATAATGCGCAGTGGCACACAGAGGCACGAATAAGAGAAGGACATTAAGATAGCTTCCAAATAGGAAGAACTTGTAAGATTCAAGCCACGAGGGTTCGCCTTCCGCTTTGAATACCGCCGAGCACCGTTTGATAAAGGTTGGGTGAGTACCATTGGCAGTGCCATTGGTGATGGGCAGTAGCGGAGACTGTTCTGATGGTGGAGAAGACATGACGGGAGTTGTGAAGGACAGGATTGGACAGGAGTAGTTGAAAGAGATCAAGTAAAATAGTAGAATCCCAAAATAGTATGTTGACGAAAGGCTGTGGAATGTTTTTGGAGCTCCGATCTATTGAGTTCTCGATTTCTACGTAAGACAAAATTATGTAAAACAAAACCTCTACTATTTATCTTCCGTGTCGGCGTTGCTTTCCACGACCTTTCTACTTCCCAAGTGCGAAATATCGCTGTACTGGACCAGTTCAGCCTTTCTATCCTTCCGAATATCGATTATTGAAACAGAGCAGTTATAGCACCTCCAATCATCTACGTTCACAGCTTTAGTGACACGCTTCTTAGCTGCCAAGTTCTTGATCAAGGTGCTAATAAATCCACCATGGGAAACAACGAGGATATGGTATGGCGTCGCTCCGTCGGGCAGCGTCTCTAGGTGATGACGGATTGAATTGTCCCACCAAGACAGACTTCGCTTGACGAACGCATCTGATTTTTCCGCTGTCGGGTCCGAGTTGATGTCGCCAAAGGCTCGCTTCTGTGCATAGGTCTGGCCTTGGAGCCTTCCGAGGTGCTGTAGTCGGTATTATTAGCCTTTCACAAACGTGTACGAATCCGCTCCATACCCTTTCCCGTAGTCCGGATTGTTCACAGAGTTGGACACGAGGATGGTTTTTCAGGATCATTTCCGCCGTCTAAAGAACCCAAATCAGTATTAGCGCCTAAAGCCAAACACGGTATGACCTTCGATGCCCTGCTCAAATCTGAGCTGTATCCTTCGTCAAAGGGGATCTTCTGCAACTCCTCGGATACCAACGCCGCTTGCTCTATGCCTGACTTGTTCAGGTGGGTATCAAGCTGGCCTTGAACGATTTCCCGCCTGTTAGCTTCGGTCTCCCCATGTCGTACGAGGTATATCCTTGCTGCAACCATGATCGATAACGATCGAAGACAAAGACTTATTATCATTGGGCAAAACATTAAAAGATTAGTTTCGAACATTGCCGGCCGTGCCCGCATTGACGTCACCTAGCTCCCTTAAAAGTTATTAATGTTCGTCTTATCTATGAGGATCACATGATGACCGCGTCGCGTCGTTATCACATGCCAATGGTGACGTTTCCGGAACGCGAAGCTAGTTATCCGGCTTGCCTAACGACGACGACCACTCGTTCGCTACCCACACTCTTTCGGTCCCTTCGCTATGCAGAACCAGCTCAACAAAACCGAAACGCAAGCCATTTCGTCTGCGCAGAGTCTGGCATCTGTCCAGACGTTGTTAAAGGCAGGATTAGGATGCATAACTTTCATGAGGTGCGTACAATTTTCTTCCTCGTGCAATGCGTTTATTCATGGCTGCCCAGGGATCTTCTTCCTCATGACAACTTCTCAGAAAGTAAGTCTTACTCTTCGTCGTCGTCAGCACGAGACCGATGCGCGACACAGGTCATTTCGTCACGTCGGAAGAGAGCGCCTCACAAGACTCGTCGGGAAGTTTCTCCTCCCTGGACCTTCAGAAGAAACGGAATGTCAACAGTTTCAAAATCATGGTGCGTTGCTTCAGGTGGTATCAAAGAAATACTTGTGTCTGACGCACAAATTCAGACGATGACCCGCGGATATACCGATGAAGCTGATCGGCTGCTGAACTATTTGGTGAGCACCCTTTTCTATGCTCCACATACCGCCGTTTCACCTCCTTGTAGGAATATGGAGTATTCGACGCCCTTCAGAAGCAGTATCTGCGTACTTTTATATTCGCTGTTTACCTTGTAAGCTCCTTTGTACGACATCCTTGGTATCAGTGCTAAAATATATTCAGGATAACAAGGATCCCAACAAGTATGTGCGCATATATGGAGCTCTTCATGCATATAATTGACAATCACGTCGAAAGCATCATCGAAGCATACACATTCAACTTCCAGGCAAGGACATCTAATTGAACGACTTCCAATCTTCTTACTCTTTCTAGTACCATAAACTTCCCGGGACCGACACCACTGTTCCCGTCATGACGCTTGGCGACGACACAAAGCGCACGCCACTCAGAGGGTTCAATGCTAGAAAGAAAGACCCTGTCGCCGAGGCAGTGAGCAAAGGGAAGTTGCCTACCCTTCGGGACGTTAAAAGGAGCGTCAAGGTGCGTAGCAATTCCATATCCTATTTCCTGCTGACCATACACCTGTTGTCCAGACCCTGTTGAAAACGTTAATCACGTCGATGACACAAATGGATGTTCTTCCAAGTGAGCGAGTTCGGAACTCACGGATATTCACGATGCTGACCCTTCAGAGCGCCGTTTTGCTTCTTTCAAGATGTTTTACACCGACGACACCCCTTCCGAATACGAGCCTCCTCATTTTATAGCTGCGGACGCAGAAAAGGACAAGTGGTTTTTTATGACCCATGACATCGATGAGATACCGGATAAATGGGGCGTTGGAAAGGTTGACACTGGTCACCATGCGTACGTTCTGATATCAGCGCTCTTCATCGCACTGTTCAATGTTGCCGCTTTCAGTGTAAATGTTAGTGTGACCTCTATCGCCACCTACCTTCCTTCTTCGACTGAACATGACAATGCACCGTTTACTGGGACTACGACGCGCGGCCTGACTGCACCCAGCCTCTCTCCCACTGAAGAAGCAACACTACGTATGGAGCAGGCGGCAAAGCAGAAAGAGGACGCCGAAAATAGGAATATCGTTTGGTCAGCGGAAGATGTGATGTGCGACGAAGACGCAGACGGGGAGGACGAGGCTGATTTCGTGCAGCAGCCTGATGGTACATATGTGCTTGCTGGAGTGGCTCAGCAGGAGGCGAAGCCTGTACCTATAGGCCTCAGAACGGAAGGCGGCTGCATTGAGCCGATACCAGCGGAGATGATGCCTGTTGACGAGGAAATCTTTGGTGGGTCAACCCAGACTGTGCCGACGCGTCTGAATGATATGGTGAGAGTGTGTCAGATTTCAGGATTGCTCGTCGGTACTTAAAAAGAGTTTGTAGCTCGCGAAGAAGACTGTGGACGTCGTTATGATCGACGAGACGCAACCTGTGGGTGACCAAACCCCCAAACCAGGGTATCTCTCTTCGGACAGGGATGGTTCCACCTCCATTCGGCCCCGGAACGGTTTACTTGACTTCTCCCCAACACAGCCCTGTCGTTCGAGATTAACAACACCTTCTCCTGGATCACCGTTGCCCAGCGTATCTGATAACGACGACATAGACACGCAGCTATTGCAGAAGCTGGTGTTAAGTGCCAATGATGGGGACGATACCGAGATGCTAGGTGCGACGATTAGCTACGAGTCGCCACTCTTGCTTACTATCTCTAGATATGGAGACGCAGGCGATGGACTATTGCCATTCAGAGAGTATACAATCATACGGCCCAAGTAATCAAAGCGTCCCCAAGATTATCGACGTCGATACTGCAACACCAAAGCCGGAAAAAAAGGTCAAACCCGACACTGATGTTGTTGAATGTGAATGTGGTGTTTCTGTATGTCACGCTTCGGAGGTTTCTACAGATTCTCATGCCTAAGCTGCAGCTCGAGGATGATGGTTGCTGCCTCTGTGAAGGCGGGTGTGGGCGCTGGTACCATGTTTGGTAAGTGTAAGACCACACGGTATTAATCTGGCTTTCTGACCATAATATAGGTGTATGGGGTATGTAGCTGTAGAAATCCGACCCCATTAGCTCGCTTAAAGTTTTGCAGATATCATTCCGCGCAGGACCCACGTCTTCCGGACAAGTTTGTCTGTTTTGACTGTCGTGTGCGCGCCGATCCATCGTGGGGGTTGATTAAAATGGACCTTTTCCCCGCGATGCTGTCCAAATTCAGAGAACTTGCATCTTTCAGGTTCGTGTTTAAGAAGGAACTTCTCATCACTTTATTGACCCGTTCCAGGCGCGCTATCAAGATCGCGGAGAAATTTGAGCCGGAAACTGCGGCTCAGTTCACGAAGCACATGGGTATAATCTCATCGACCCTTTGTGAATAAAACTTGACTCAACGTTGTGTACAGGATGCGAGAACAATCTTGGTAAACAGTTGTTCAAACGCCTAGAGATTGAAAGTATGCTGGGTTGTTTGACGTCTCTTCCTTACAATTGCTGACATCCTTCCTAGACTTCATAGTTGAGCATGAGACTGTCGTCGATGATATCGGCTTCACGGAGAGTCGAGTCCGGAACGGGAAAGGTAAAGGCAAGGTGAAAGGAAAGCAAACGAAGACACGGAGAAACGTCCAAAAGGCGAAATATGTCTTCAATCGCCAATCGAAACATACCAAGGAATATTCAGATTATTTCGATCCAAGTCACCAAGCGGAGAGTCGCCTCATAGGTTTGCCACAATCGGTTGGTGATGCCCTATTCACATGGGACGATGGTGTATGTTAATCCGTTCTAGAAACCAAACGCGAGGTCACGCCCTGGCATGTCGACGTCAAAACCTCAGCGTGCACCGCTGCCTCCGGCTAAGATTCTAGTGAACGACACGCAGACCCAAGACGACCTTGAAACTCAGACGGCGCCGCCCTCGTTATCCTTTGACAAGCTGAAGCGAACTAAACCCGATGAAGACTCGAGGCCCAGGAAGAGGGTGAAAGTTTCTGTCGCACCTGGTGTCGATCTGGCGGAGTGACATGCTGGTTCTTTGGTCTTTGCTTATTCTTTTGCTGTGGAACGCACTGTACTTGCTGTCTGGTTCGCATGACTTCTATTGGGATACTTCGGAGAAATGTGTATTGTTGCTGTGTCTGTTCAACCTAGAATCGCTAAAATGTATTAGTATTATTGCTGAAAGATCATCGTCGCGGGTTTACACATTCAACAATAGTCGTCATATTTTCTCGACAAAGGGTACTATCATATGCTCCATTGAAGATACAGCAGAAGTCATTTCTGACAAATAGCCGATTGTTGTCTCCCGAGACCGCGTCGCAAGGCTCCAGCGGCGGGGAGAAAGACCAGAGCCGATTATCGCCAAAGTACCTCAAGGAAGCTCGCATCATGTCTGGTTGTTTTCAATTAACAAGCGTTACTAACATCTTGTCACTACTCTACAATTCTAGCTTCCAGGCAACCACTGCGGGTCGAGGAAATGATGCTCTGATAGAAATCTGTCACTTCAATTCGATGACCTCGTTCATAATCTGACAATCCTGACCCTTCGAATCTCGCCATCTGGCGTTCATTGTGATATTGGAGAAACGTAGATCATGTTGGAAATGGACAACATTCATGCCTCTGGCAAGTTCGTCGGACGACTGCCAAACTGGCTTGTAATCATCTTCACGTGTCATGTGAACAAGCCAGGCTTCATCCGCGTGCAGGAGATCTTTATATTTGATTGCCCTAGAGATCTGGGACTGGACGGAAACTGCGTCTAAAGTTGCAGCCACCTCCAGGATGATAGTACGCTCTATCGGTGTACCTTTAGTGAGAATGATATTGGGGTGGATTCCGTCCAAGTATGAATGCCATTCAACGGCGACGGACCAAGCGTCAGACGAGCCGAGCCAACTGGAGAGTATCCTTGCCAATTCGGTTTCATAAACCCCTTGGTCAAGGACCCGCTCTCCTCGATGGCCACATACAGGAACATCTACGATCTTGCTCGACGAGCAGCATACAGTTTGCAAGAGGTTTCTGTTGAAAAACTGTAATGCCGTCCGTAAAATATCGACGACGATTACATCATTGTTCGCTACAGGCGAAGCTGGTGGATGAGGTGCAGGAAACTTGACGGGGATGAGCTTTGTTCGCAAGAAACCATCCACAAATGCCGAAGACATCTGATATTCAGATCGAAGCCTGTCCAGCCTGTGGAGGACGCCCTCTGCCGTCAAGAAGTTAGCAAGTTTCTTCTCTTTCTCGGAGCCAACGTAAACGGGGCCAAGATAGCCAAGGAAGTAATAGTAGAGAAGAGCAACAGCGTCGTGGGCATCAGGATCCTGAAGAGATTGCAACATCTTCTTGTAAGTAGGGTGGCGACCGAACCATTCATATAGCTCATGGATTGTATTCTGTTGCCAGTAGGCGAAAGTGACATTCTGGTTGTCATTTGAGGACCGGAGCTTGTCATGAATGAACTGCCCACATAGGCATACAGTTGCGGGATGGCTGCATGCGTATTCTCAGTCATGAACAGTACCAAAGCGGATATTGAAGCGTACCCTCCAGAGTTAATCCATATTTCCTTGACGATATCGGGATTCAAAGTAAAGTGATTGTCTTTTTGAAAGTCATGGAAGAGACTCTCGACTTGCGGAAAGGAAAAATAAGGGATTTGAGTGCCTTCAAAACCTATTAAGGGCGTTGACGGGGCGCTGAGTGTCCCAGTCGCAATCAAGCCGTCCAGGGAATAGTCGGCGCGTCTGCACTCTTGGAGGAATCGAAGTGTGCCGAGGAAATCGTGCAAGACATCCGAAGAAGCGGCATGTAGCTCATCGATGTCATCGACAAGGAGAAAAGTGTTCGTCCTTTTCCTCGACAAGGAAATACGCAGCGAAGTCGTTCCCATGGGTAAACGGGGGCACATCACGCACTCCCATACAAACTGATCTATAGACGGAATCCCAGAACGTCTTGAGGTCTTCCGTAATTTGTAAATCCTTGAGGGACAAGCTTTTCGCGCAGGGGTTAGCTGCTTATAATTAAAGTGCTCAGGAAAAGAAAGACTGACTGAATAACTGTGTATTCCTCGAGACGTGACTTGATATCGAGTAGTCGCATGGTCCTACCTGACCCCCGAGGGCCAAGGAGCAGAGGAAATCGTCCTCTCAGAGCCATGTATATGCACGTTTCTGCCTCTTCGATGTCAGGTTGCACAAGATACCCTCGCTGTGTATCATTTATATTTGATGGGGTGTGTATGATCCATTCTCTTTCTGTTACGGCAGTCAATGTAATGAAGTTTCCAGGATTAGCACCATACCACTTTCGGTTTCAGGATGCTTGTGAATTGCGGGACTGCTGGAAGACTCCAGTATGCTTGATTTGAGGGTACTGTGATATCGGCGAATAAAACCGAGAGCTTCGCCTGAAGGCCAGAAAGTTATTAATGATTGACCAGTAACAATAGGAGCCTAGTCCTGAACACATACCATTGAAGGGCTGTACAACTACTGACCTTGTTCGCAGCCTGGCGTAGGCTCCGCTTTGGACGATGGAAGATGGCACTGCAGGGACCTCATTCAGACAAGACCGCAGGAACTTGGAAAATCGTGTTAACAGAGTCATGGAGGAAACCCTGGAAACGAAAAGAGAGACATTGGAGATTCCAGGATCGATAACGTAAGTAGTTCCTGCTCAGTACTATGATGCGAAGCCTGGGGTATAAAGAAACACCACGAATTAAATTGAGGTGGGAAGAAACCCCTTCACGACAATGGGACTTTTAACGAGCAGAGGCATTTCTTACATAGGTGCCTGGTGGTAAACCGTAAGAACAATTCAACCGGTTAAAATAAAACGGCATCAAAGGTTGAAAAAAAACGGTGCGTCACTGTAGAGATTCAATGAATTCTAGCAGGCCAAGCCCAACCGCTTAGAGAATGGCAGGCGATCCCGTTAACCACTCCGGCATAGTGACAGATCGCAAATGAAGATAGATAGATAGATAGATAACCGGACAAGGTCCCAAAAGGAACGCCGGGATTCTGTGCCGCCACTAAAGCTAAAGTGTCACAGACTACAACGCTCCATGCCGCTGTGATACCCTCAGTTGCCAGCCAAGGACGTCTCACGGATTTAAAGTGTTATAGGGACAAGTGAAAAAAAAAGAACCAGCGACGCATTCCGAAATAACACGTCATAAGTGGATGTGGTCATGTAAGGTGAGACACTGTGAAACATACAGCCATACGCACGGACCACGAGCAACATAGAGGACCGAAAAACTGGCAGGGTGGGAACGACAGAAACCAAACGCAAGCACCAAGGACGCGCAATGTTGCAGCACACAATATCGAAGAACAGCGCAGCAGTAGGAACGGCAGGGCCTATGGAACGGAACCAACAAAACGCAAACACCAAGTCAAGCACGCCGTTTGCAGCAGGAGCAGAAGAACCTGGGCCCATGGAAACAACAAAGCGCAGGCACCGAGCAAGTGCAACAGTGCCGCACACCATTTCGAGAAACAGTGCGGCATCAGCAGCGGAGCTCGGGCCCATGAAACAACGACACACGGAAACGGGAACAACGAACACCCAAGAGCACAAGAAAGGGAAAGAGGAGCCCGAAGAACGGTGACTCGTGAGGATGAAGCAGATCAGCCAACATTAGACCAACTCGGGAGGATCGGAGTCTGAACTGCTGTCACGCTCCGTTCTAACCCAATAAGCATTTCAAATTCAAATTTTCTCTTTCTCTTCGAATTCAACTCGAATTCGTTTATTGAAAATGTTTAGAGTTGCGGTGACTTTAAAAAAGTTTAAGACTAAAAACGTTCTAGTTACATCCCGGCAGCGTACCTTATGTTGATGGGATTCCCTGAAAAACATGGTCAGCATCCACTATCCTACTGCCATGTTCACACATCCGTTGGCCAACAATCAATCTGGTTGATTTACCTATACCGAACGACTCTCCATCAACTTTCAGTCTCTATGTATCTTTCGAGTCTCTACCGATGCGTACCACTGCCGCATGATCCTTACCGAAAGGCCACATTGTACAGATATTCCAAGGTCGACAACCTGTTAACGAGAACTTCAATAGACAATAATGCCGTTTTTAACTTCAGCAGAAGATCAATCCCTTCATCCTCTAGATTCAGCGCGATCTCTCGCCTGCGCTGAGGCTGAGATAGGTGACTTTGTCTGAAGCTGTTCAGCAACCCAGACTACGAAGCGATCAATTACTACCTATCATACATCGTTGCACATATGTTCTTCCGATTGTCCTGGCTTCGTGAACGCACCCGAATTCCTTGGTAAGCCGTGTCTGATTGTTATCATGGATGAAAATGATAATGACTCGAAAAACCAATTGCATCTGTAGAACAGCCACGACTCTTGACACGTCGTTCATAACTACCCGCATATCCTGGGTACAACGTGTTCAATCTTGAGAGGACACGTCATGCACGGTATAAATGTAATGTTCGTGCTGCCCGAAAAGATACCAGATCTCCCCACAAATGTCATTTCATGCACAAATACGACGCCGTCAAAATCAAAGACGCGCTCGAAGGCGTATAACCGCGTATTCTTCTCTGTCTATCATATTCTTCACTGTCCTCGCGATCATATGTCTATGTCCGACCTCTGTAAAGGCAAGCTCTAATGATGATAAAATCAAGGGGCCTGTTATTGGTATTGGTATGTGTCCAGTCATTATTTATTGCGATCGTACTAAGTACTACTCTCACAGACCTGGGAACCACTTATTCCTGTGTAGGGTGAGAATTTTCTTCTCCGTATTCTTTAGATAAAATTTGACAATGCAATCATAGGGTACAGCAAGGTGATCGTGTAGAAATTATCGCGAATGACCAAGGTCATCGTATCACACCGTCTTGGGTTAGCTTCAAGGACGGTGAAAGATTGTAAGTCAGCTTCTTCAGTTATGTGCTTAAGGATTGCACCAATTATTCTTTTCTCAGAATCGGGGAAAGCGCCAAACATGCGTTTCATTCCAATCCGCACAATACAGTTTTCGATGCCAAGCGTTTAATTGGCCGTAGGGTCGACGACCCAGACGTACAGAAGGACATGAAGCACTGGCCATTCAAAGTGCAGGAGAAGAATGGAAAGCCGGCGGTTTCTGTGCAATATGATGGCGAGACGCGCGACTTTGTACGTTTTATTCTAGCGCGTCTTAGACTCTTGGCGCTGATTCGAACATCTAGTATCCCGAAGAAATCAGCGCTATGGTACTTTCCAGGATGAAGGAGATAGCCGAATCATATTTGGGGGAAAAGGTCTCGCACGCCGTAGTCACTGTCCCCGCGTGTAAGGCATCTTCATGTAATCATTGGGTAGTCTGCTTATTCTTTTTCTATGCTAGACTTCAATGATGCACAACGCCAGGCCACAAAAGATGCTGGTACGATTGCTGGACTCAACGTGCTTCGCGTCATGAGTGAGCCTACCGCCGCTGCTCTCGCCTACGGTCTCAACAAGAAAGGCGCCGAATCCAAGATCATCGTCTATGACCTCGGCGGAGGAACCTTCGACGTATCTCTGCTCTCTATCGAAGATGGTGTTTTCGAGGTTCTCGCCACAGCCGGAGACACTCACCTCGGAGGTGAAGACTTTGATAATCGCGTCATTGACCACCTGGTAAAGAAGTACAAGCAGAAGACAGGGACTGACGTCTCGACAAACCAGAAAGCGATGGGAAAGCTCAAGAAAGAGGTGGAGAACGCCAAGCGTACGCTGTCTATGCAGCAGAGCACCCGGATCGAGATTGAGAGCTTCGAGAATGGGAACGATTTTTCGGAGACGCTGACGAGAGCCAAGTTCGAAGAGCTCAATGTGAGTCTCTTCAGGAAGACCATGAAGCCTGTCGAACAGGTTCTTAAAGATGTGGACATGTCGAAGAATGACATCGACGAAGTATGTTATTTTCGTTTCTCGGTCTTCTCTTAACCTGACGGTACTTCACTCAGATCGTCCTTGTTGGTGGATCCACACGCATTCCCAAAATTCAGCAAATGCTCAAGGATTATTTCGGGAAGGAGCCGTCGAAGGGTATCAATCCCGACGAGGCTGTCGCATACGGTGCTGCCGTCCAAGGAGGTATTCTTTCCGGCATCGAAACAGGAGCTATCGTCGTAGACGTCTGCCCTCTGACTCTGGGTATCGAAACGACCGGTGGCGTAATGACAAAACTCATCCCTCGTAACACCATTATTCCAACACGCAAAAGTCAAATGTATGTATCCAGTTGTATGGTGGAACATCCTACTGACTTTTATCTCTTGTAGTTTCTCTACCGCGGCTGATAACCAGCCTACCGTTCTTATTCAAGTCTTCGAGGGAGAGAGGGGGATGACGCAGGACAATAACCTCTTGGGAAAATTTGAATTGGCAGGCATACCGCCGGCTCCGAGAGGCGTTCCTCAGATTGAAGTAACCTTTGAAGTAGATGCCAATGGTATCATGAAAGTGTCCGCTGCTGATAAGGGAACGTGCGTGTTTTCCTTGTTTCTCAGTCAGGAACGTCTGCTCATTAGATGCGATAGCGGGAAAACGGAAAGCATCACTATCAAGAACGAAAAAGGTCGTCTTAGTCAAGAGGAGATTGACAGAATGGTTGTGGAGGGCGAGAGATTTGCCGAACAGGTGAGGCGGCATCGACGTTTGAGGTCCTTTTTTACTAACCTGAGCTACCTTAATTAGGATAAGCTTCAGAAGGAGCAAATCGAAGCATTAAACGCCTTGTCCTCGTTCATCTACGGAATCAGAGGTCAATTGAACGACCAAGAGGGACTTGGAGAAAAGCTCGACGCAGACGACAAGAAAATTGTTTCGGAGGTAATTCACGAGACTATAGATTGGATCGAGGATAGCGGGTCCATTGCTACCACAGAGGAATTGGAGGAAAAATTAGCTGGTAAGCGGCAGCGGATATTGTTTCGTTTCACTTCAAATTGACAGTATACACAGAGATTCAAAGTACTATAAATCCCATTACCGCCAAGCTGTATCAGTCATCGCGTCCTCAAGAATCGGGATGGGATCGCCCTGACGATGAGTTGTAGAGGCACATAACATACCCAGCATTGTACATCTATCATCCTATTTTATTGCAAGGATAGCTTACTGGTTATTTGCTGAAGAGGTCACCGGTATTTTCGGACCGCAAACATGATAGCCGGCGGTTTTGCCTCGGATGACATCATTCGATCGGAATACAAATTCCACGTGTCCTGTCTCAACTTTGTTCAATGCTTAATCCCCCCCTTTCCGAGACAACACATGGCGCATTACATCCATAGCTCTGGGATTCGACGACAGTTTCTGGTATCTAATTTTTGATGGGACTCGCTTTATCCCGACAGAAAGCCCGTTTTGATCGACTCGAGGCTATCAAATCATCAGTGGCACGATGCTGCGGCGTCGACCTCTTGATTAATCTTAGGGCAGCGGTCTGCTTCCCTCCTCCATTTTAAGCTCGGTAAAACCGAAATCAAATGGGTATAATATACTAGTTGAAAATTTTACGATCTACCGTAAATCTCAATCTACCAGGAACTCAGTTTTCTTCTCTGTGTGAAACGAGGCTAGCATCCTATTGTTCTTGGTATCAGCTGCACCCTATCCTCGTAATATCCAGCTACTCTATGAGCCGACGCTTTTCCTATTCCGGGCCTGACAAAGCCTTGGGTCTTGTCTTGAAACCCCGTCGTGGTTGTATCTGGATCTTTCATCTTGAATGTTTTCACTTTTTTGTCTTCCTCCTCCTTTTCCTGTGGGACATAGGAGGGAGCGTCGGTTCTCTTAAATAGGCCTACTATTTACCGTACCCAACCTCATCTTCTACCCATCGTTCACCATGGCCATCGAAACCACTGAGCGCCCTACTTCGTTCATTCTTCCTGACCTTGTCTCTCATTGCACCTTCCCCCTCGTCTATCATAAAAACGGCAACGCCATCGCTGCTCAGTCTGTGAAGTGGCTCGACACCAACTGCCCTGACTTGAACGACAAGGGGCGAAAGGCTCTCTATGGACTTCAAGCGGGTGAACTGACAGCTTACTGCTACAACACCTCCACCGACGCGCGCCTGCGAGTTGTCTCTGACTTTATGAACTACCTCTTTCACTTGTGAGCTTATCTTTGATCATTTTTCCCCCTCCCCACGATGGTAACGTGCTACGCCTAGGGACAACATCAGCGATGGCATGATGACCAAAGAAACTGACATTCTCGCCGATTGTGTCATGAATGCGCTCTGGTTCAGCGGCAATTACAAGCCCACTCAAAGGACAGACTTTACCCAGCCAAAGGAAGAGATGAATGCGGGTAAACTCGCTAGAGAGTAAGTCTTGACTTCATGTGCTCTGTCAATTTCAGGGATTAATTTCTTCTCGTCTTGTAGCTTTTGGGCGCGCTGCATTACCGATGCTCATCCTGGCCCGCAAGCCCGCTTCAAGGAGACCCTTGAGCTGTTCTTTGAGGCGGTCAACATTCAAGCGGCTAGTCGTGATAAGGGTGAACTTCCCGACCTTGAGTCTTACATCGACGTTAGAAGGGACACTTCTGGTGCGTTTGCCTCCCGACCATACCAGCTATTTGTTGATTTAGCGAATTAGGCTGCAAACCATGCTGGGCGTTGATAGAGTGAGTCTATGGCCTAGCTGTCTTCTAGTTCGTACACTAATTGATCCTTAGATACGCCCTTGACATCGATCTCCCTGATGAAGTAGTTGAAAACGATGTGATTCGGGCGCTAGACCAGCACACGAATGATCTCGTCACTTGGTCCAATGTAAGCAGCCCTTCATTCACCTCAACTTCTTTGCCTTATAGTGCATACAGGACATCTTCTCTTACAACGTCGAGCAATCCCGTGGAGACACCCATAATATGATCGTCATTATGATGGTTCATCATGGGATGACCCTCCAGGAAGCCGTAGATTATGTTGGAGATCGCTGCCGGGAGACCATCGATGCCTTCATTGAATGTACGAAGCACGTACCGAAATGGGGTGGCAAGATTGGCAAGGACGTTGAAAAGTACGTCCAAGGGCTTCAGGATTGGATTGTGGGGTACGTCTTTTCTGGGTTTTTCTCTGAGTTGTACTCAAAGCTTTCCATCCAGATCACTCCATTGGAGTTTTATGACAACCCGGTACTTTGGTGATGGTGGAGCTGAGGTCAAGAAGACGCGAGTTGTACATCTTCTTCCCCTTCAAAACTAGAATTTAGGTGGGGCTTTATTTCATAAATTTGGAGCTTTTTTGGATTCGTCAATATGTATCTTTTGTGGAATGTAACTTAGACTGGAATCGAATTATGTCGGCTGACATAAACCATTACACAACTCTTGACGTCATTCCCACGACCTTTCTCTTATAAGAACCACCTGTGAGACATGACGCCGTTCTTTCTCACAGTCTGCAATGAACACGCTCATTCGACGCACCGCCGTTCCCCGCCTCGCTCGTCATGCTCTGTCAAGGCCTTCAGTCTCGCCTTTATTATTTTTGAAGTCCCGGACTGTCGCTAGCAGCGTATCCAACCGCCCCGCAAGCCAAACCTTCCAGCATACTGCTACCAATATAAAGGAAGAAGCCGGCAACGCTGCCTCGGACGTTGCAAAAATCATCGCCGGTTCCAACGTGACTCGACAGGATGTCGTTACGCCCAATAATTCCACTTTCGTACGTGAATCTGTTCTATGTTCGTTTGCCTGGACTCATAACGAATACGCGCCAGTTTGGTATTACCGGTGCTATCGCGTCTTCTGTGCCTAAGCCTGCGATGGTGTTTGGGCTTGCTGGTACAATGGATTTTTTACGTGCCGAGTGCTCAATCTAGAACTCCACCTAGGTACACTTCCATACGTCGCTGCCTCTGCCACGACCGTCTATCTAGCTCAAGAGGCGGGGCATGCAGCCAGCGGCCTGGCGACGAAGATAGATCCCGGAGTCGCTCTTACAATCCTCGATCAAGCCTTAAATGTGCAAATGACTTACGGAGCGGTAATGCTCTCATTTCTCGGCAAGTTATCTTTACAATTATATTGAGATTTCGGATCTGACGTTGGCTCTTTTTGCCAGGTGCCATACATTGGGGGATGGAGTTCGCAGGTTACGGCGGACAAAAGGGCTATTCTCGCTTGATGTTAGGTACAGCGCCCATGCTGGTCGCTTGGCCAAGTCTTGCACTTGATCCCATGATGGCTTTGACGGCTCAATGGGTTGGCTTCACCGCTCTGTGGTGGGCCGACGCGAAGGCCACTAACCATGGGTGGGGTACGTTCAAGCCAATGTTTGTTGAGAAAATTGCTCATTCGCATGCCAATCATAGCGCCAGCTTGGTATTCCCAGTATCGCTTCTACTTGTCCGTGCTCGTCGGTACCTGGTATGTACTATCTAGATGAATTTGGGACTTGAACCTGATTATATCTTTCGCATATAGCATCATCGGTTCACTTGCCGGGACTTCGTATTACGGACCTGTCGCCGGTCATGGATTCTTGTCCCATGACCTCGAACTCACTCGTGAACTGAGGAGGGAACTCAGTCCCGAAAGCAAACATAAAATTCCTGGTGTAATCGAGGCAGCTCCCGCTACCATGGCGTCAGGTCAACCGGGATTCGTAACCATCAAGAAGAGGGACGTGGATACCGCGGACAAGAAGGACTGAAGAATGTGTATCATGAGACCTCAAGGCGAGCAAATTGATTGTACCATGTACTAGTAGAAGCCAATCACGGAATGTATTTTGTATTGAAATTTCCACAGTATACCTACCTATTCGTGCGCCTGTCGCAAGTGACCGCAGGTTCCTATGCTTCCCGTCTGCCATCTGCTGGGAGAAGTCTGCGCTCGAGCATGCGCAAGATGCCGCCCGATCAATTACAAACCGATCAGCACACTAGCAATCACAGCATCCATCCGTTGACGCCACCAATGTGACTGGCCCCACAGGGGTAGGTACTCTGAATAAATCACTACTCGACACTTAGTGTTTCTAAGCACATGTGCTCACCCAAATGAGCATGAAAAGCATTGACATGGAAGATCGTGGTGAAGTTGGAATTATCGCCTTTTCGTTGCCCATGTAATCTTCGCCACGCTGGGCTAGACAGGCAGTGCTGGCTGGGGCTTGGTAGACATAGATGTGCGTATCTCTCTCGAGTCCTTGATCCTCTGGAGACCTGCAACGAGAATCATGGAACGTTCACCCACAAGGATGTCGAGCAGGACTCGAAACTTAGCTGTTATTCATCCTCAATCCGACCTTGAAGAGAATACTCCACCGTCGACTTGTGAAGCCAGGATCCGAATAGTTCATCTGGCCAGCGGTGTTGACATCAGGCCCAGCGGTCTGCTCAAGTATCAGTATATTCCTCCGTCCCTACATAGATCTTATGTCCGTAGTTTAGAGCTGTATAAAACTCGTATCTATGCCATGCGAAAAGTCCCATATGCAAATGCGCTGATTGATATGTGAGTAAGGAGCATGAACTCAAAGCAAGCAAACAACAATCTCACCTGATCTTCACCACAGGAAACGATCTGTTACGTGTTGGACAGGTCAATACACGTAGACGTAACAGATGAAAGTAGCAAACCTTCGTGCAGTCGAAACCAATACAGAATATCCGCCCGGTATGTCCTCCGCTGAGATCAGCCACCAGGGCACCAGTCTTTCGGTCCCAGACCTAGATGGTGGAAGGTTCGAGAAATAAGCGTGAGAGACGTGGAAAAGGCGCTTACCTTGATAGTCAGGTCATAGCTTCCACTCATTACGAAGTCATCCCCTAATGCCACGCTCCTCACCAAATCACCATGCATGCACCTTGTCTCCGCATGGGACAAAGCCGTCGCTGGCTGAATGTTCGTGCTCCCACAGGTTCGGCAAACGTGTCCGCCGGCGAGACCGCCCGTTAGAGGAAACGAACCTGTCAATGGCGTATTCGTCGTTGGGGCATTCCCTTCCAACGGGATATCAGGTGAAGTAGACCACCCTTGCAACGTCGTGATATCGAACAGACGAAGGTGCTTATCTGAAGAACCTGATAATACGTACGGCAGTTTGAAGTCGATTGAAGCAATCCTGGCTTAGTGTCAGTCTGGGTTTAAACGGTCCAAAATTAAATGGAGCGCACCCTCGGGTGTGGTGATTTTCAAACGTCCGTAAAAGGTTGCCTGTTTTCGTATCCCATAGTCGTACGGAACGATCTCCAGATCCCGAGACGATAAGAGTCGGAGAGATGGAAACCGCATTAACTGCAGCTCGATGGGCACCCAGTCGGAATTCTGGTTCCAGGTCCGGGAAGCTATATGTCCTCACGTAACGGTCTATGAAAATTTTCAATGAGCGGTCTAGAAGACTGGAAACGTAAACAAACCTTTAGAACATGAAACCAGACGTGCGTCGTCGAAGCGTACACACAGCACACTGTCTTCATGGTCGGAGATCACTTTTACTAACTCGTTTTTCTCTAGATCCCACACGACCACCCTGCGGTCGCTTCCGGCGCTGGCAAGGAGGCCATTATATACGCAGATACTGAGCACAGAACTCGAATGAACCTCGCCGACAACTCTTTCTACCAAACCAGTGGATAGATTCCACTCTCGAACGGTTTTGTCCCGAGAGCCTGTAAACAGAACTTGGACGCCAGTGGAAGGGTAAGTATAGAGCTGCAAACAGTAGATGGTGTTGGTATGAGCATTTGTAGGCGCCCCGCGTGTTTGCAGCACAGAGCGTCGGTATGATGGGGTTAAAACACGGTTGTGAAGTCGGACATGAGTTTGGTGGAGGAACTTGTAGTCGGATTTTAAGAATGAGGACGGCCCAAGAGTATTCAGAACAGGTGGCGCAGAGTGACGAGAGCGGGATTTTGCAGATGAGCTTCCGACGGCCCGGGGATGTACGCCTTCTCTTCTGCTGCTCGTGGAGGCTTCAAATGAAGGCGCGTTGTCGTTGAAAGACATCATAGAGGCAAAGCCTGAATCCGACTCGGTACGAATCATCGATGATTCCGCACGAACTGTTTCTACGTCTGACATCAACGAGTCCGCCACTTCGTCTTCATCGGCTTCCTCGTCAGAGTCACCCATACCCTCATCGTCAGAATCCTGCCATGCTTCAGAGCCTTTGGGAGCATCAAAAACATGAGTTCTCGGTGGCTGTCGCCAATGCCAGCCACGGGATAGGCACAGATTCTTCCATAGAGATTGATCGTTGGCCAATGTTTGCCACCGTCGGCAGACCAGGGCACAGGTTAAAAGAACTTCAGCAGATAAATTGGAGAATATCTGCAAAGAGACTTCTGTGGGTAGAGACTAATGGACCGTCAGCGTGCGCACGGCAAATGAGCACGAGACGACGTACACCAACTACATCGAACTGTAGCAAGGGCGCTAGTCGCCTTTGGATGGTGGCTAGACGAGACCTTGGCAAAGACGCTAATAGTTGATATGCCAGCTCTACAGCCGCGTTAGGAAGAGAACAGGAAATGATGGCAAGGCGACAGACCTTCGCACTCTTGCACCGAGTTTACCGACATCCCTGAGAAAAGTGACTGGGCGTTATTGGACAATGGAGCAGCCGCCTGCCAGCTATCCTCATCAGTGTATCCTTCATCATGCATCGTTGCTCGTCGCCGGTGTTTGAAACAAGAAAGTGAAGTGGCCGGTCCTAGGAAAGGGACCCTTGATTCACAGAGTTGGTCGCGATGGGTGACTTAAGTCCACGCGACTGCCGATCAGATTTTGCAAATCCAAAATAACACGGCAGATATCCAAATTTGGATTTGACGGTCACAGCACTTTTATTACTACCGCGTACATCTACAAAATTCTTCTATTTCTTCTTCATTGATTAGCACCAGCATGCCTGAATTCTTCCCCTCAGAACGGGGGCTCATCACAGAACGGTACCCAACCTAGAAAAAAATAAGACGTTGAGAATTCCATTGACAAATATATCATAATTTATGAGGAAGAGAAAAAGGGTATAGTGAATGCAGCAGCAAGGATCAAAACTGTAACAGCGATAACGGGAACGAGAGATGAGCGGGTGTTTGAGTGGAGCTTCTTGACGACTCGCGGCTTCGGTTTTGGGGTGTATGAGGGGACATAAGGAATCAATTGAACATACCCGATAGATTTGAATCCATGAATGCTGCGATGACGAGTATCAGCAAAGCCTCAGCACGAAAGATGCTGTACTTACTAATATCCCTCTAGATTCCGCTTGATCTCATCCTCCATACCGAGTGGGACGCCAGACAGCGTGAAAGTAACCTTGGTCGAATCCTCCGACTGATCAAGCGTCGTAGTCAAGGTCGCGGTATGATCTGAAACACACATGAGTTCAAAGGGCAAACTTCTACGGAGAGGATGTTCAGCTTTACCTGATGGCCACGTAGGACTAGAAAGCGCCCAAGTCTGTACTATCTCTTTCGGCGGTGTAAGGGAGACATATTTCCCTTTCACGCCGCCTCCAAATAGACTGTACTCCGTATCCGGTTTGGCCGCAGACTATTCCACACGTTAAGTGGAGGAGAAATGATGAATCGTGTACAGACATACCTGGGCGCTGGCTCGAGTCCAAATCGGAATCCTCTTTTCGTCCGTGAGCAAAGTAAAGAGATCATCGGCAGCAGCCTTGAAAGTCCCATCCACAATGACTGTAGCTGTATTAACCGCCTTGGGTTCCTTCTTCGCAGGTTTCGGCGCGGCTTCAGGTGCCGCGGGCGTAGTCGACGGTGGTGTCGCCGCTGCCGGTCCCGGTGTATTAGCACGACTCGGTGTCGTACTGACAGTCAAGTCCTTCCCATGCGTCTCGAAAATGGCAGCCGGGAACTTGGCAAACACGTCTTCGAGGATTTTAGGAAAGTTCGCTTTGGCGATCTCAAACAATTTGTTGATTTCTGGGGTTGGCGCGGTCGAGAGGGACCAAAAGAACTAATGATTGGTGCAGGGTAAGTAACTGGGCAGGGTAACAAGAACGCTGCACGGACCTGGTATTGGCTGAGGCCGTCCATAGTAATCTCATGGGACACCTCAGGAATATCGAGGCGTCCCTTGACCTCGGTGCCATCGGCAGTCGTGCCCTCCCACTCCAGAGCAAGTTCACAATCGTAGATAGTGATAAGCCTATCCGCAAAAAGAACTGAGCACTGCGCAACCTCGGCAAAAAGGACACACGTACTTGGACTTTCTTTGACCCAGCTCGATGTCGCCAGCTACATTGAAGACATTCGATATCCAGACTGCTTCGCCTTCTTCATCAGTCTCTACCCTCAAGCCCGTCAGTTCCTGTTCAAACCAATCTTGCCCCCACTTTGTGATGTTCTTGTTTTTCCAGTGCCAGTTGGCAGTCGAAGACGGAAGAGGAGCGGGAGGAGCGGCCATCGGGGTCGTTCACGCAAGAAATCGGATGTGGAGAAGTGAGGGATGTGAAAGAGATGAACCGGGAAGTGACGATCTTGACGGTACTGGATAAAAGCGCGTACCAAAATTTCGACGGACTTCCACCATTTTCTGGATACTTCCCTCTTTGGAAATGCCTCTCATCAAAGATCATTGTAAGATTTCTATACATCAAGATACTTATGGTACCCAATACACTACTAGCTAGCTTCGAATCGTACGCCTTTCTTCTTCTTTTTCGGGAGAGGAGGTCTAGGCGCACCACTGACAGATACTTCGCTCTGGATAACTCCTTCAATTGTATCAGTGGGTAAAGGACTGAGGGCTCGCGCCTTTCTTTTCGCCGGTATCAACGCTGGAGGCGTTTTTGTATCCTGCCCTACATCCATTCCTACCGTCACAGCATCGGTATCTGCCGGGTCCTGCGTTGGGATATTGAACAGAGGGAACTCTACAGATGGTAGATACCTTGGTCGCTCAATGATGAACCGTGGATTCTGCTCGAAGAGTTAAGATTAGTCATGTACTAAAGCAGGGCAACGAACCGCAATGTAATGCCTCATGCCGCTCTCGTCAATAAGTTTGGGAAGTTTATCCGGGCAGTCCTGAAGAGCGGTCCGTCGGCTAACCATATTTTCTTCAGCAGTATTACGAATCGCCAACGTCTTGACTGAGATGCTTTGAGCCCACAGACTAACCACAAAGGAAAGCCATACAAACCTGATATATGCTTGGTCTGCCCAATCCGATGAGCACGTTTGATTGCCTGACTTTCGACATCCGGTTGCCACACTGGCTCACAGAAAATTACCCGCGACGCAGATACAAGGTTTCTTTACAACAACATGTCAGTATTTTGGCGGAAAACAGATTATAAGATACACTCACAGCCCACGAGCTCCATGCTTCAATTCCATGAGGAACACTCGATATGTCTCCGAGGTCTCGAAGCTGTTGGAACGTCCAAACAATCAACAAAGAACATCTACATGTGCAAATACAAACTCACGTCAAGACAAACTGCTCACGAACTTGCGTGGGTACATGTGACATGAAGCGCAGATACTTGACCTGCAGAAGATCGAGAGCGTCGGCAACATGAGCTAACGTCAACGCCGAATCCGAAAAGATCAAGAATTTTTCATTCTGCGCATATCGAAGCACCTATGCCAGGGAGAAACGGGTTAGTTCAGATAAAGAGCTATTGAAACGATGCTACCTCGTTGATAATATAATTGAGTTTACTTGACGCCGAGTCCTTGATCCGTATACGTCGAAAGGGCGAGAGGGAGAGTAGCGTTGACGGTACATCAGGAAGGGTTCGAGCACTTGCGTCTGATGGGTCAGCGTCCTCCTTCTCTAGGCGCTCAAGTCGCGACAGTGCGGCATCCAGCTCCTTCTTCATTTCCTTCAGCTTTTCAGGAGACGCTGCTTTCTTGGCATCTTCATGCAGTCGACTAGCCTTGCGCTTGCGAAGATCCATTTTCTTTGTCGATTCGACGAACAAGATCTGCTTTGCGTGATCCCTTTCGGCGATGGCGGCTCCTAGCTCGAGCATACGTCCTGGCGTGATGAGAGGTTGCTGGGAGATAGTATTTCTCATTGTAACCAATCTATCTGGGTGCATGAGGCCAGCAAAGGTGCCCTGGCTGTCGTCCTGACTCTGGGCTCCGGGTATTCGCGTCCATCTCTGGAAGACACCGTCAGGAATGTCATAGAGTCGATATGGGACCTCGACGTGATCTTGGATGTTTCTCCACGTCTTATCCTCCGCCGCTAACCGGCTGATACAGAAATGAGAATCTCAAAGAAACGAAGAGGTACAGTTGAACTTACATGTGCTCTATCGCCTGAGTGATCAGCTCCAAGTCTTCTTGGGAGGCATTGCGATTGATTGCGGTCTCTATATGAACTTTTGGCCTCGTCATGATCTCGTCGGCGTTGTACAGACGCTCGTCAACAGACCAGAACATGATCCTTTTGATTAACGAGGGATTCCCAAGTGAACAGTTTGCGAAAGGTGAGCGATAGGATCCACGTACTGTGTCATATTTGAAACCAGCTCCTGAAGCATATCCGAGTTCTGTGCAAATCAGGAGTTAAGCGAGGAACGGCCCACAATAACTGACATACCCTAGGATGAAACAAATAGTCCTAGGAACACACGTGAGCTTAGGTCAAACGATGATAATAACGGTCTTACCTGGTCTCGTCGTTCAGAGTCGACAGCGTTGATTGCGATGGCTGCCTGTAGAGCATTGTACGAGCGCACTGCATACGGATCCAGGTCCAAGAAGACAGCCTCCTTGTAGATGGGGGGAAGGACAACATCAGCTTCCACGTCTTCAACCCTGACAAAATCCGAATGTCAAAGCACGCCTCAAAATAATGAAAGCCGACCTACCTGTGTCGTACCATCACCATGCTCATAACTTGCGTCAAAACCTCAATTGCAGCAGGCCGAGGGCCATCCGGATCCATGAGAGGCTCCGTGACGTGCGTTCTCATAAGCTGTGGATCAGCCAGGAATTGGGGAACACCAACAAAATGCGTGATCATATTCCCCAGTTTCCGGAGGTCCTCCCGATCGTACTTGTTCCATATCCTGGCTTGCTTCACAGGAGGAGGAGTAACTTCGCGCGATTGAGAAGCAGATCCTTCTGGATCTTTGAAAAGCTCCCAAAATTCTGTATCTCCTTCATCGTCATACAGCTCTTGCATGCTGTCCACCTTTGCTCCAAAATTGAGACCTAAAAGGTTTGTGGTTGGAGTACCGGTGACGATCCAGCGATGTTCGATGCTTAGAAGCTTCGTGAATGGTGTCAGAATGGTGGACATGGATGCTGAGACATGCCCTTCATCGATAACGAGGCGCTTCCATCTAATTTGTAAAAGTGGGGAGACATTGGGAATATCGCAGCTGCAGTTGGGTATCCGGGTCCCTGGGAATTCATCACAGTTGCAGATTTTCCAGGAGTGTAACTTTGAAACGTCTTTCACAAGATTCTCCGCAGTGAACCCTGGAAAACAGGATCAGCGCCTCTGTACTATGAGAAAACGCTGACAAACATACGAGAGTAGGTTATAAGAATAATCTGCACGGGCTTGTTAAGGAAGAAAAAGAAATGGATTAAAAATGACTCACGTCGTAGTCCGATGCTAAGGTCTTTGCGTCCGGTAGTTTCGAACGAGATCGAAGGATTAATACTCTGAGCTCACGCTCGCAGTGTTTATGTATTTCCCGATCCCATTGGCTGATGAGATTAGATGGCACAACAATCAAGGTTGCAGAAGTCAGATACATGGTACGGGGGCCCGCAGCACCTCTACGACGCTTGAAACGTCCATTATCAGTGGGCTCCGTATCGTAATGATGGTAAAACGGTATGTTGCTCTGGAAAAGGACCCGAAATTGGTGTTGCTCGAAAATTTGAAGCGTGTTATCCGTCTCCGAGTCCGGTCTCATCCTGTGCTCCCAGACGGTTTCGTCTGGCTTGGTACACATTTGATGCACCAGCAATTCAGGGAGAGATGGGACGCCAAGGGTTGGAATATTGGTTGATTTTTGGCGACGGGAGCGCATGAGACGATCGCGTGCGGCTGCCATCTCCCCTGATGGGAAATATCGAAGCGACAGCGGAGTCAGTACTGGGCGCACATCGATCATTGATTCTTCTGGAGCCGACAACTGATGCAGAGTTGCCATGATGAGCGTGAGGGTCATCACAGTTTTTCCGGTGCCTATAATTTGAGTCAGGCGGGTCATGTAGGTAGTGGAAGACGCCTACCGAGCTCCTCGCACAGTACACCACCACGACTGGGTGCAACCATTGGCCTCTCTCGCAGGATTTCCATTGTGCCCGGCTGCAAATAGAAAGCCTCCTCGTTTAAGGCAGGAACGCGCACGTAAAGGGGATCCGGTACGTCTTTCTCCATAGTCTCCTTCTGCAACATCGTAGCCACTGAGCGACGCTGGTATGTAAACAACGTGCTTCTTATCCCGAGGTCTTGAAGATCGTCGGAAGTGTCCAGGAGCCTGCTGACCATTTTGCTACTCGGGATTTCGCTAACGCTTGGGGACGGAAGCTCTCCATATATTTCGGCCAGGGTACGGGAGTCCTAAGAATACAGTCAATGTATGTCATGTCCTAAAGAAGTCACCACAGGGACCGGGGAGCGTCAACAAGGGAAAGATAGTTGTCGGCAGGTTTGATTGAAGTATTCCTTTTCGTGTCTTCATAAAAAAACGGTCAATAGAACGAGATGAAGAATGCGCCCGCCTTGTGGAAGAACTGGCACTATTTTTCATCTCGTTATACACCGCTTAGATCGAGACCGTAAAGGATACACATGGAATAAAACCAGTTGGAATGAGTTGTTTCGCCCACAAGTCCCTGCGTCCATGGAAGCCGAACGTACAGAAGCGGTTGAAAACAATGGCACTCCCCCAGGTGCACTTCCATCCCATGCCTGCACACCTTGCTCGACAACGTTGAGCAGAAGCCTCAACGAGCGCCGAGCACGATTAAGAATAGGCTGCTTTCGAATCCGAAGCTGACCCTGGACGCCGGGGAGATCATACGGAATGATGTAAATCCTCACGACCAACACCGACGAAAGGCTTTGACGGTATGTGGCAGCAATGAATTTGTGCTTCACGAGAAATTCTATTTCTCTACAGACTGTATCGTCTCGGGGGGAGTCTTGGAGATGGGAAAGCACAGCATCGCTTCGGAAGGAATGCCAGCCATCTTCGGAGAGTACATGGTCGCAAGCAATGTCGGATGTCAGGGGAAATGATACCGTTCCAGTGGGAAAGAAGTTTCCGAGAGACCAAGGTGAGGAAACGGGCCCGCTTGAGGACTGACCAGAACACGTCGTGCAGGGCATCTGGCAAAGAGTGATGAGTGCTCTATGTGGCTGCAGAAAATTGCACATACCTGAGTCGTACTTTTATTATTCGGAAAACTATAAGCTGTATGGTACGCGTATAGTAGAAAGCTAAGGTAGGTGGATTAAGATCATCGAGGGATGTGGTAGTGGTGGTGGAGCGAGTCACAGCTTCCGGCAGCATGGAAAAGGGACCGGGCCGATACCCGGTTCGCGTGGACAAATCGAAAAAAAGTAAACTACAGTGCAAGAAGCTCAATGTTACGTTGACCGGCAGTCACTTTCTGATCCTGAGTACAATACATTAGACCCTTTCGTCAAAATCAGCGTGCACCGACGGCATGAAGAACCAAGGTTTATTCTTCAGAAATAAGATTTCCTGAAGTTCAACTTCCCCGATGATAATGAGGGTACCAGGTGTCTAGCTGACTCAGAAGAGTAAATATCGCATCGATAACAAGTACATTATTCCTTCAAGCGTTCTTCAAGATACACAACAAACTTTTCTGCTATTCTATCTTCTTCCCAGTCGACGTGACCTCTCTCTGTCGTGCCCAAGGTTATAGCTTTCTTGTGAACTGTCACAAATTGCCGCTTCAGACGCTGAAGCTCCGAGAGCGTGAGATTCCGAGCGGGAAGGTGCACTTTGGGCTTCAAAGTCGATGAAATGGAGAGCTGAACGGTCCCCCCGGTGCCTTGCAAGGCGCTTTGCTCCGACATTATCGAGGATACAATGGAAAGAGTGGTATTTTCAAGTGTTACAAGGGCATCTGTCGGCGCTTTGGTGACCTATGGGTGTGTTCAGGTTAGTTTGAGGGGGGCCAAAGAAGGCGCACTGAAAGTGTCCCAGAATTTGGCGGTTTCACGGCGCCATCTGTGATGGCCTTCCAGATATCGACCGATGGAACGTCTTCATCCGTCCAGAGGACCGTGAACAGAGGTGAATCCCAGCGGACCATCGATGAAGGCTCTTCGTATCGTTGAATAAGGTTCTCGAGTCTGAAAGATAACCCATTAATCTACGGAGGCAAGATATTGAAACAGGACAGACGTCTCGGGTGCATATCTCTCAGACTCCGGACGAGCACTGTTCCAGTCTCTGCATCGCTCAGGCGTCGCGACGACATAGACCTACTTCAAAAGGGCAATCAAGGAAACAAAAAGAGAGCTAAAGGAACTCCTTACAGTGCAAAGTCGTACTTTAAACTCCCTGGCTGCACAGTATATTTGATACCGGAACCCTTTGATGTAGTTTGGGGCGTCGACAATGACGATGTTGTTCAGAGAGATCTGGCGCTGCAGCGTGGTAAAGAGGGCGCCCCGAGCCGGCTTTTCCGACCTACTGTCTGATGGGAGTCATCAGTGGGAAACTACAAGGTGCAGCGAGGCGAGGTGCGGACCATCATATGCAGACCGGGATATGTTGAGTGAGTCGTCAGAGATGAGAACAACGTTGAGCTGGGGACCATTGTATTCGGGATCCTTCAGTTTTTCTTGAATAAAGTTGACTATCTGTTGGGCACGGCGAGATTTTCCAGAGCATGGATATCCGGATATAGTGATTAAGGCCATTAAAAGATGCTCTCTGAGGTGGAGGTGCCAGAAATGAATTTAAATTGTTTATCTATATCGGGTCGTGTTGTCAGATGGTGCCGAACGTCGGCTCACAAAATTCTTGTCCTGAAACTTATACACCTGTGCGCAGCTGCGCCCATATACACATCTTGATGTTTCTATCCTTCGTTCGATCTACATATGTCCTCTGTGTAACTGCGGTAATGACGAGGTTTCAAAATATGGTGGTACCATTCAAGAACATCACCAGACGACCGTCAACATGAAACCTTGTCTGCCACCCAAACGTAAAAAAATCCTCACGAAACGATGGTTACTAGCCGCACTACACGCTGTGTCACGACGCGTAGAATTGAGTGAGAAAAGTCGATTTGCGCTTTGACGTCGCTTCTGTCCCAAAAAGGGACTTTTATTGTTGTCACATGATCGAGTGACTGGAAATAGAACAAGAATCATCAAAAAACTATTGTTCTTCTACATTGTTATGCCACTAAGTGCGCCGCGCAACGACGCCGGCGGGCGTACAAATATCGATATTACGCTATTATCTCCGTTCCTATAAAGCCTTCGATGGCCCATTGTCGACTGGTTTCATTCCCCTTCGCAGTTTACTTTCTTTCTTTCACGACCTGGGTGCTGGGACGCCTTCGCTAGATCTTCTACTCCTTACGCTTGCTTAATTGCTCTCCATTCTCTTCACTGTCATTCACTCACCTTACCCTGAAAATAATGCTGCCACCTCGAGCGCGTGAGTGACTGTCAAATCACCGTTGACGGTTTACTTATCGCAGTACAGTCTTCTTCTACGGCCTGAATGCTGTCCGATTCCTCAGCATCATCTCCCTCATACTTGTATTCGCGAGTACAATCACTGTGATAGTCCACAATGTCAAGGCCTTTAACGCGTTCGAGGCTAACCTTGGCAATGACTCTGACTTGGAAGACTGCGATTACATCGAGTCAGTTCTGTTTATCTGGTGTCGTTCTGACGGTCGCTGACCGTTTTACAGAGGCAGTACGATTCCCAATCAGGCCGCCGGCGTCTTCTGGGCTGTGGTATCCAGCCTTCTCATAATATTCCAGACTATTGTCCTCATCTGTAAGCTTGTCTCCCATCGATGATCTCTCAGTCACTGAGGCCGGGTTACAGTGTCGGAAGTAGGTTGGCCCTCAGTCTTTTTCGAACGTTTCTTCCCCGTTCTTGGACCCGGCTTCGGTCTTGGTGCTCTTGGAATTTTCCAATGCCTGTAAGTCTTCTGTGCCATCACTCGAATTTTTTTCTGACATGCGGCGATTAGCATCGGTGCCCAGATCCTCTCACATCATGTTGATGATTTCACCCTGGCGTCCGCATTCCTTTTGTTCTCCATCGGCTGCCTGAACATGCTGCTCGGGCTCATATTCCGTGAATCCGCCAAGGAGAAGCGGTCCATCAGCGCGTGGCGTTCAGATGCCAAGGGGATACTCCCCACATCCCGGGACCATCGCCCGGTCTTCGTGAACGCTTCTCCCTCATTTGTGGCGAGTACGTTCGCTGGGGACGAAAAGGCCCAGCCAGCTTCGGCATTTGGCTCTTTCAGGAGCACCGACAAGGCTTCATTCGGGTTCGGTAGACAGGGCGAGAAAGCTGCCGGGCTGAGAGGATTCATCCTGCAGAGACCTGACGAGGCGTTACCCCGCTATGCGACACCTTCCCCTCCTCCAACTATGCCCATTCCCGTCAGTCTCTCTCGCAGCTCATCGGCGCGGTCGTCGACTTCGAGCTTCTCTTCGCCATACCGGCCTAGCGTCGTAACAAACGGCAAGCGGGACTCGCAGGAAGTATCTGAACCGCCGGTGTTCAGATCGAGTCCTACTGCGTTGTAAGTTATTACGATAACGGACGTTCTTACGCTCATCATGGCAACCCACGATATGTATTGATACACACCGACGTAATGACGTTCTTCCGTATAATACTGTATTTCGACCCCACCAGCGACTGTATATACTACTTGAACATTAATACTACTATCGATCGATCAGAAGTGTCAAATTTGGTGGTTTTTGCTTTCTTCCTCCCGCAATTCTTCACCGAGACACCTCATTTATCAACCATAAGTAGTTGTATATGCCATCCCGAAGACCCCGTACCCAGTTTTTCTTGGCGCGACCCAGAAAAACCTTCGTTGCGACTTCGCCGGCAACATTTGCTCGACTGCTAGACCGCTGAGAAAAAATTGGAAAGTTGGTAAAGTGATTGTTTATGTTCTCAAAAGAGTGTTTTGAGTTTTTTTTCTTCCGTGAGACGGGGTGCTATTGAGAAATTAGCACGACGCCACATTTTCATTGACACTTCTACTATTCGATCGATGACTCTTCCCTGAGAAAGTTTTGACCAAATAAGGACTCTTACTAAGCGACACGCTACCGATTTGGAGTCAGCATAATATGCCCTGTCAACACCTTTTACTTTCCCCAGCAATGGACAGTTTCGATAATTTCCAGTACGACTCTGCTTCCTCCTACGGAGGCATGGGTGTAGTCGACGACACTTCGTCTGTCTACACCGCCAATACTCAGGATAATGCCTCCTCAGTCGACCTTTCGAGTCTCTCAATTTCCGAGTTCAATGGTGCAGCATCCGGGAACGGGGACGCTCATCACATCAGCACTCCTCGCACCGCCCTCGACGAGGATTTTGATGCCGTTCTGGATGATCTCAAGGACGGTAGCGCCGTTGATCTGCCTCCCCACGCCTGCAGGTCCGTTTGCCATGTTCTCCTCTGATGCTGTGGCTTCACAAATATATTGCTAGTTATTGCGGAATTCACTCTCCAGCATCTGTGGTCAAATGTCTCATATGCTCGAAATGGTTCTGCAACTCTCGAGGAAATACGTCCGCATCACACATCGTTAACCACCTCGTGCGCGCTAAACACAAAGAAGTCATTTTGCACGCAGAAAGTCCCCTTGGAGAGACCACGCCTGAGTGCTACAACTGTGGCAGCAAGAACGTCTTCATGCTCGGCTTCATTCCGGCCAAGAGCGACACTGTCGTCGTCCTTCTTTGCCGGTGAGTAATCCACATATACCAATACGTCCGGCTTACAGCTATCCATCACAGTCAGCCTTGTGCTGCCATCTCCAAGGATATACAGTGGAACGCCGCCCTCTGGGCCCCGCTCATCGACGACCGCTCCTTTCTCTCGTGGCTCGTAAAGCCCCCAAGTGAAACAGAGCAGCTCCGCTCCCGCCAGATTTCATTTGCACAAATCAACCGACTTGAAGATTTGTGGCGGGAGAATGCCAATGCTACGCTCGAGGACTTGGAGAAACCTGGCGTGGATGATGAACCGCAACCGATCATGTTGCGCTATGAAGACGCGTATCAGTATCAGAATATATTCGGGCCGTTGGTCAAGATTGAGGCCGACTATGATAAGCGCCTCAAAGAAAGTCAGACGCAGACAGATATCATCGTTCGTTGGGATTTGGGACTGAATCAGAAGAGAGTGGCGTGGTTCTGCCTTCCAAAACTAGAGAGTGGGGAAGTGCGGTTGGCGGTAGGCGACGAGCTGAGGTTGCGATACGCGGGGGAGTTACATAAGGCCTGGGAGGGCGTCGGACATGTGCTCAAGATCCCAAACAGTGAGTACCAAACTCCCTCCGACTTTATAAGTGGATTTCTGATATGCTGTAGATGTTTCGGATGAGATCGGCCTGGAGTTGCGAAGAACTGAGGGTGTTCCGTCCGAGTGCACTCATAACTTTGCCGCGGACTTTGTCTGGAAGTCTACCAGCTTCGATAGGATGCAGTTAGCCATGAAGACGTTCGCCGTTGACGAGAAGAGTGTTAGCGGTTACATCGTACGCCCGTTCCCTTTGCATTCTGTCTACCCCTCTAATCTTCTTCTAGTACCACAAACTTCTTGGTCACGAGCTCGAACCCCAGTCTCTTCGGACCCAAATGCCCAAGCGCTTTTCTGCCCCCGGCCTTCCTGAACTTAACCACTCCCAAATGTATGCTGTGAAGAGCGTCCTGCAGAAGCCCATCAGCTTGATTCAAGGACCTCCTGGAACCGGTAAAACCGTGACTTCAGCATCAATCGTTTACCACCTCGCAAAAATGAACCCTGGCCAGGTTCTCGTTTGCGCGCCGTCCAACGTTGCCGTCGATCAGCTCACAGAGAAGATTAACACTACCGGTCTGAAGGTGGTCCGTTTGACTGCCAAATCGCGGGAGGCTTTGGATTCGAGTGTCGCGTACTTGACTCTCCATCAGCAAGTAGCGAACAGTACCACCCACGTAGAGCTGCAGAAGCTCATCATGCTGAAAAACGAACAAGGGGAATTGAGTAGCAACGATGAGAGGAAGTATAAGACGCTGATCAGGCAGTGCGAGAAGGAGATTCTCAGCGCTGCAGACGTTATCTGCTGCACTTGCGTAGGAGCGGGCGATCCGAGGTTGAGCAAGCTCAAGTTCAGGACTGTTTTGATCGACGAAGCCACGCAGGCTGCAGAACCAGGTCAGCATTTTTCTCACTTTATGATGTCCGAATCTGACAACGGCTCCTAGAGTGCATGATTCCTCTAGTTTTGGGATGTAAGCAGGTTGTTTTAGTCGGCGATCATCAGGTTTGTGCATTTTGGTCTGTGTCTGAACGTCTCTAAATGCCATTGATCCAGCAACTTGGCCCGGTCATCATGAATAAGAAAGCTGCTCGCGCTGGGCTGACGCAGTCTTTGTTTGAGCGTCTAGTCGTCTTGGGCAACAGACCGATCCGACTCCAGGTTCAGTACCGGATGCATCCTTGCCTCTCCGAGTTCCCGTCCAATATGTTCTACGAAGGAACACTCCAGAATGGTGTCACAGCCCCGGAGCGTTTGAGGAAGAACGTTGACTTCCCCTGGCCGGTGCCAGACACTCCTATGTTCTTCTACCAGAATCTTGGACAGGAAGAAATTTCTAGCAGCGGCACGTCTTTCTTGAATAGGTTTGCATCCTGCTCATTATATCTCGCCATCTCACTCATTCTTTCATAGAACTGAAGCTTCAAATGTTGAGAAAATTGTCACCAAGTTCTTCAAATCCGGTGTCGTCCCGGGACAGATCGGCGTAGTCACTCCCTATGAAGGTCAAAGGTCGTACATCGTGACCTACATGCAGTTCAACGGGTCTTTGAAGAAAGATCTGTACAAGGAAATCGAGGTTGCCAGCGTCGATGCTTTCCAGGGACGAGAGAAGGACTACATCATTCTCAGCTGTGTTCGCAGCAACGAACACCAAGGCATCGGTTTCCTGAATGATCCCAGACGTCTCAATGTCGCGTTGACTCGAGCCAAGTACGGCGTGGTAATCTTAGGCAATCCCAAGGTTCTAAGCAAGGTCAGCTTACCAAGTAGTCGCGTGTGTAAAAGTTATCTCATTGATGTTTATCCTTACAGCATCCCCTTTGGCATTACCTCTTGACGCACTACAAGGAAAAGAACTGTCTCGTCGAGGGTCCGCTCAACAACTTGCAGCCTAGCATGATCCAGTTCAGTAAACCACGTCGTACTCTTGTCAAGTCTATGGACCAATTCCGTCGTCATGAGACTAATGCTCGGGATTTCCTGAGTGGTGCTCCCAATACAGGATTGATGTCCGATGGTATGTTACATATCCGCCTTCTACTTTCTCATGCCAACATTGTCATTATAGGTCGACGCTCTGGCACACCCAGCCGTTTCGATGCCAGCTTCTACCGAACCCACGACGCGTTGGGCTACATCCCATCCGACGTTCAGTCCTTGCGCTCCCAGGCGACGTATTCATCCGGCATGCCCATGTTCTCCGCGCCAGGTGGACCCTTCGGTCAGGGCATCCCCCGCGGAGCTGGCAAGCGCAGCACCTACGAGAGCTACGCGTCCTCAATCATCTCGCAAGACGCAGCTCCAAGCGTCGCCGACGGTGGAGGCAGCAACGTCAACCTCACTTTCTCCCAAAGCGACCGTCTCCGCCGCCGGTCGTCGTTTGGTTCTGCCTCAGTGGCAGGCGCCAGCGACCTTGGCAGCTTGTCGCAGTATGATTACAAGAGCCAGGATGATATCGCTGACTTGGACGATATGAAGTCTCAGTATGCTGGAACGCAGTCTGGTGTGACCGTCTTTTGATTTCCCTCCGGGGAGCCCTCTCAGATGGAAGACTCGCCTCAAACCAGGAGAGCTGCTTATCGCTCTATCTCTTGGGGGTAACTCAATACACACACACAGACTAGCATGCCCTACCTCCCCGTCAGTGGTTATCTCTGCATACAAGTTCAGCATCCAGCTTGGAGGAGATGATGTTGTTCCGTATATTCCCCCCAACCAGGGGGATCGGCGGGCAGTGCGATGTGAAGGGCTTTCTCTTCATTCGTCCCTCTTTTCAAGACTCGGCCACGATACGCACATGTACTCAACTTAGCTTGTTGTAGATCAGGAATATGCATATGTCTATGTTAGGCTTAACCTTATACTGTGGGACTGGAAGCATTGCGCCAAGCTAGGTCGCATTCAGCAACTTCATAGGGTGTTGAAAGTTCTATTCAGTAGTGTTTCGAGCTGCGTCGCTCATGGAAGAGGGTTTGATGGAATCGCATATTTGACACTCGCATTTAACAGGTTGACCGTGTTGAGCTTAAGGTGAAACTTCGGTCGTGTTATTCCCTTACTCATCGTACAGGCTCGATTGACAGAGTGAAGTATATCGGACAGGTTGGCCAGCATACTCACAGTAAAAGGACGGTCAAGGTAAATTTCCACAAACGCTAGCATGGACAAATCTAATGTACAAGACGGTAGACATATCCAAGCGAAAATTCGTCTTATTTGACTAGCTATCACTCGGCATGTTGTAATAGATGACGGTGAACAAACGCCCTTGAAACTATTTCCATACCCTTATATGTTCTGCTAGTGTTCCGCCATAACCGAATGGTGTTCTTCCACTCCGACTGGTTTAGACAACACCCTTTCGGGTCTCCTGTCAAGTACATTTGGATTCGACGCTGGTACCAATTTTCCGCATCAGGGCTCCAATGTCCAAGATCGAGACCAGAATTTCTAAAACTGCATCGCCTTGGGAACCAGGATAAATCCTGAGTGAATTGTTGTGATCCTTCTGCACTCCTGTAAACTCGGTAGACACCGCAAAGCAGGTCGATCTGATCCTCGGAAAGGGTCTCTTCCCAAATATCGAAATCCGGCTTGCCTACTCCTTGTATTCGGTGGCAAACCCTATAACGAGACGTGTCCTGTCCTGAACCGGACAAAATGAAGTCGGGATCAGGTATGTGCTCCATGGCGATACGCCAAACCAGTCCGCCATGCATCAATGCCGCTCTCGCCACAGCAGGATCCTCCAGTAGCGCGCATCTCTTGCGAACATAATACGCATAGTCGGACAGGTCAGGTTGAAAACCCACAGGTCTATATGGAATAGCGTCTTGAAAGCGCTTCTGGCGTAATCTAACCATGTTCCCTTCTACACACATACTGAAGCGGACCCCATATCGGCATAATTCTTCAACAAAATCATCGAGGCAAACAGCCTCTCGGAGTCGAAGACAGTGCAAGACGTCTGTGGCGCGATAGACGATCAGTCTGTAAGACCTGCTCTCCCCAGCTGCTGGGACCATCTCATAACCACATCTATCCTCCTGACGCCAGCGAACGACGGACACCATAAAATCAGGTTTCGTTCTTCGAGAGAGGTAGTGAGATGCCTTTTGGTTCAAGTCCCAGCATTGCGCCGGCATTTGACTTGGTGAAATTGCATTCCCGCCGCCTTCTCGAGCAAGAGAAATCAGCCATTGCAGACCATCGAATATTTGGAGCATCATAGGCGCCTCCAACATTGGATCTGACGGCAAAATAGAACACCCCGCATTCTTTCGCAATTCTGAAAATTTCCGCCTCTCCTCAGATGTTATCGAAGGTTGTTCTGGTGAAGGTGACAGTGATGGAACAAGAATGACTCCGAAGCGAAATCGGAGCGTTTCGTCTAATGTGCAAACTGAAAGGGACTTGGGGACAAGATCGTTTTTGTGCGTGCCATACATCCTGCCATGTATCATCTCCCATTCCTTCGCTGTACGGTCTTTCACTGCAGGTGCAGGCCCCTCGGATGGTTCGCAGATTTCACCTTCTTCATGACCATCTACTAATTCCACACTGTTGTCAGGGGAAACAGTAACAGGGCATATAACACAGCCCATGGAATCGATGTCGGCCGATGTTATAGAATTGGAATCAGACATGGTTTTAACCTCCACCGGTTTCCTATCGATTCTATTGTCATCCTGCACTCCCGTCTGAGGGACATGTGTTTGCACCTCAGAAAGCGGTGGATGAGAGACTCTAGTCTGTATCCGGTGCGGGGGCAGACGTATACAATAATGTGATGACAGCCTGACGTCGCCAGCTTTATATGGAGCCTCCGAGGGACCCCAATCGATCCACAATGGAACGTTCCACCAGTGATAGGCATGTAAGAAGTGTGTAAAGTTGCAGGTGCGAGCATCTATGAACAATCCAACTCGAAGCGCGTGACATTCGTCTCCTTCCCAGAACCCCACATCTCGCTGTACCATCCATGACGACCGAATCAAATCCACCCAATTACCGCCGACACGTTTTGTTAACTCGGCGGACCACAAGTGGAACTCATTTTCTGCACCTATATCAGTCGAGCTACCTGATGTGAGTGCCAAGAGGTATGAAATTTCAGCCGCCATGATTATGAAGGCATCCCGAGAGCGCATAGCTGCGCGTGCCATAGCCCGTCGGCTACGTTTTGAATGGTGGTAGCCATACCTCCATGGTAGAGGAAAGCTAACGTAGTCAATGTTTTTATGAGTTACAAAACGTTCCCCCAACACCGTTCTGCAACACTGCAACAGCGCTTCCAAATCTTTCCATTTTTCTACGATCGTATTTTCAACTATCCACGTCCCAGAAGTCGGAGAAAAGATGGGGATAGTTTGCACCGTGTAATTCAGTAGCTTAAACAATTCGCATTGATAGATTGATTCACGATTGACCGGTAAGAACCCTTGGTAAGGCATTGCGTTCGAAGCCCAACGGCGACCAATGAAGTAGTCTGGTTCAGCCGGCCACAGCACTTGAGGGTCGCGAAAACCAGTATCGGCTTTTGGAATCAGCGGAAGGGTGTCTGACGACATGCAGCGATACAAATGACCGCGGTCATCCTGGATGGTAGTGCCCCCCGAATCTGCCCTAAGATTGCTACGTCAGCAGTTTTTATGCAGATTTGTCGGATTTTTGTCTCACGGAGTTGGATGTGTTCTTGGTATATGCACTGGCATAGAATCATGCTTCAACTCATGCCAGGTCATTCCGTCCGACTCGCACAAAGAGATTGAAACCGGATTGAAATTTGAAAGACTCGAATTGGGACTTGCTGAGGTACCAGCTGTGTACTAGGGCTTGCGATATGGTCGACCGCAGTGAAAACTACTAGTCTCTCGTTCGTCGTAGATAAAATGACAATGGGAGTAACAAAGTGACTTCGAAACTCCGCCGTATAACCATCAGCGGAGAAGTAAAGTAGACGTAAGTATTTCATGCGAGTACCAGACTGTGCAACGGTTTTCATTGTATAGCCTGGCTCTGTAGGCTCTGAATCGTGTCCTTATATCTCCGTACAACATTCGAGCCGAAGGTAATGATAGTTCCAATTTTACGATCCGTCCGAATGTATCACCGCTTGCGCCTGAGCTGAGCGCGCCTCGATCGTGCATTTGAAAGGCGGGGGAAAGCTATGGATGACAATCAAGAGGCCGTAGCACGTCTGGCGCGGAAATATCTACCTCAGGTGACCGTCCGTAAAGGTATCGCTAGGTTCAGCAACACGGCCTTCAGAATCCACAGCCTTGGAAAACGATAAAGTCGACGCCATAGATGCGATGGCAATCCAAGCGGTATTCAATGCAAGATGACGACCGGGGCATATACTGAGGAGATGTCGACACGGAGGCTGGACGGATGTACATTACACGCACCGTCTTCCAAAACCCCACGCCGCTGTGGGGTTAGGTTGGAGGTTTCTCCCGTCCTCGGGCATGAACCGGTCGGGATCGAAGACCATTGGGTTGGGATAGTCTTTTTCGTCGTGCAGTATAGCCCTGCACCGAGCATCAATGTTTGATATAATTCGTACATGTATACTTACCAAGTGTTACCAATGATGGTCGCCCCTCCGGAGGGGATGAGTTTGAACCTCAAAATATGTACTTGGAGCGTACCTGCGGGGATGTAATAACCTCTGTAAACATCATCTTTCACACTACGATGGGCCATACCTAAACCAAAAGCCATGAGCTGAAGTAACATCCGTGTATCTGAAAATATATACCCGTTGGACCAACAGGATTCCATCTTAGCGCTTCCAACAGGATGGCATCAATATAAGGCAGCCGCGGACGGTCGTCGAAATTTGGAAGCCGGGTGTGTCCGACCACAGCGTCCAGTTCGGCTTGGGCCTTCGCTTGTGTCTCCGGGTAAAGAAGAAAAGCGAGTATTGTGGAAAGTATGACTGACACAGTCTACGTAACGATAAGAGACTTGAAATTGATACACAAGGGTGAAAACCTACAGTATCAGTGCCCGCTAACCAAGACATAAGATCAGATGTTCAGCAAGAAATACCGAATACAATGCACCGACAAAGGATACCCCAGCTGTATTTCGGATGACTTCGAGGTATGCAGCTGCCTCATCCTTCGACATGCTCATCTGTTTCATCTTTGCTAGATTTTCGGAGACCAACGAAGATGATGCAAGGCCTTTAGCCTTTGAAGTGCGGTATTACAGAGTCAATACAACCGACATTAATCAAGGAGAAGGGAGGACGTACCAGTGACTCCAAAGTGTATTCAAACGGTCTGTCTTTCATGTCCTCGACATTTTTTCTCCAGGCATTCGCAAGGCTCATGAAGTTTGTACCAGGGAACCATCCTTCGGATGCCTCTCAGTGTTCAATGTCAGCCTGATAATGAAAGAAGTATAAACTCACGCGGAAGGTGTTTCAAACAAGGGATGTAGTCAACGAGAAAGGTCCCTACGTTTCCAATGATGCGAGAACTTTCTAGCACCCGATCCACCAACTCTACAAATTTATCACCATCTGCATCTACATCATATCCGTAGACGACTTTCATGATGACTGAACCAGTATAACTAGAAGATCGTGAGCTTTTAAGAACATGCTGCCGGTATATGTACAACTTACTGGCGAACATGGCGAACAAACGCATCGGGAGATTTATGTAGCTGTTGTAGCATGACCAACGACGAGCTCATTTGCACAGGATAGTATGCAGGAACTGCACGAGGCTGGAAATATTGGTGAAACATCCGCCGATGCATTCTATCAAGGAAGGAAGGAAGGAAGTTTGATTGAAGTCAGACAATAGTAACACATTGACAGAAGGTTTTGCTGACCTCCACCAGTCCGAATATCTCATAAAACCCATGTCAAACCCCCATCCCGCTAAGTGTACCATAGTGAAATCTGACATGGCATTAGTAACTATATACCGTAGTATCCACCAATCATGCCTGGTCTATCGGAGTAATTTCCGGAACGTCTTTCGAACAGATCCACTGCTGCCTGGGCAGAGTTGATTACAACGGTTGGATTTCCGAGAGTATCCAAATACAAGACGTCACCGTAGGTGGCCGTCCATCGAGCATAGGTGATCCATGGATACTCTGTAGGCATGTCCCAGAGGTTCCCTAAGAGCGGAATGCCCTTGGGACCGGGAGGGAAAGATACGTGTCGATGGCGACGTGAAAGGTAAAGCAAGGAACATAACAATAGGATACCAGCTGCAAGTGATGCTAACAGGAGAGAGGAGTTCATTGCAAAAGCGTTGCCGTGGGTGACACAGTTGATTCGCTTCCGAAGTCCTCTTATAAGAACGTGCGCGTTTCACTGGCCCTAAGACATGGGCCTTATCTCCTCTCCGTTCCTTATCTTCTGCACGTACAGGCATAAAGTAGATCAGATGATACATAAGCATGAGAACAAACAGACACGAATGCGCACAAATGGAGCGTCCTCCAGAAATAAAGTCTGATCAGGAATACAATTGAAAATTTGTCGTGATACTGGCAATGAATGTCAGTTTATCCGTATCAGGCACTTCGACAAATTCTGATTGAGGACCTCGTGGAGAACAGGTTGCCATTTAGCGCATATCGATGTTGTATGCAGTGCGGTTTCCAGCATGTAATCTATATCCTAGCCATCATATCAACCTGGTGGATTTTTGCTCGAATTTGAATGAAAGGCCGTACCTCTTTTCCAAGTGAGCTTCACTTATCTATCCCCAAGCTTTGAATGAGGTACTTTTGCCCCCAATGTTCATAAGATTAAAGATTTCACCGGAATTTCACGCCTGTGTCGAAGGTCGTCAGCTGCCGGCTCTACCTTGCCGGATCTTTTCTTTGTGATTCCGGAATGTGATGCATGAAAGGTACAATATTTGACAGATGCTCGTAGTAATAGACGGACAACTGGAGAGGCGTGATAGCGTACCGGGATCACTGGGTGGCGACTAAGTATTGGGACGCATAGTGAACATAGAAGAAGCTGGATATGTAAGGAAAGCGAAACAAGAAATGTTTTCTGTCCAAACGTCCTACCCGGCTTGAATTCGGCATAGTGTTGCCGCGACTCGGCTAGACTTGACTCGGCCAGGCTTATGCCGACTTTGGTAATTGTCTTGAGCCGAGTCGGCTTGAGTCCATATGTAACCATGATGTCGGCTAAGCTAGACTTCGGCTCAAGTCGGCTTGAGCTCAGACTAGCTATCAAAAAAGGAAACCACTAGGTTAAGATGCAATTTCCGAGGTGAGATGACTTGTACATCCTTCAGAATCAATACCTGATGATATATAGGTGTTCAACTTGCAAATATGTAAGTACATCTTCAATATAGCTACAAACTATAGCCCCTTCACCTTTTTAGGAAATACGTCGGCTTGACCTCGGCATTTGTAAGGGCACTGATGCTCAAACTTCGTTCCATTTGATGATATTCATGAGCATTTTGAATGTCTATTTGCCTCAATATGTGTTGGAAGCTCATTTTACATAGTATAGGGTGTGAGCTTATGTGTCCTGGGGAACAATAAAGGTCAAAAAGATGCTGGCCAAATCAGGCGCCTTCATTCGGGCTAAAGCGACTCGAGCGCGGCTTTAGCCGGCTCCTTGATGAGCTTGAGCCTAGAATGAGTCTAAGCCAATCAGGACTCAGACTCGGCTTATTAAGACTCGGCTCATCGGCTCAAGCGACTTTAAGCCGAGTCGCGGCATCACTAAGTTCCCACCCTAGCCCTACCTTACGACAGTCCACTGATTCTTTTGGTCCGTTTGATTGGCTGGGAATAATAATGTTATCTTCTGTCTTTCGATTTGCGGACCACAAGTGGAACTCATTTTCTGCGCCTATATCAGTTGAGCTACCTGATGTGAGCACTGAGTGCCAAGAGGTATGTAATTTCAGCCGCCATGATTATGAAGGCATCCCGAGAGCACATAGCTGCGCGTGCCATAGCCTGTCTGCTACGTTTTGAATGATGGTAGCCATACCTCCACGGTAGAGGAAAGCTAGCATAGTCAATGTTTTTATGAGTTACAAAACATTCCTCCAACACCGTTCTGCAACACTGCAACAGCGCTTCCAAATCTTTCCATTTTTCTACGATCGTACTTTCAACCATCCACGTCCCAGAAGTCGGAGAAAAGATGGGGATAGTTTGCACCGTGTAATTCAGTGGCTTAAACAATTCGCATTGATAGATTGATTCACGATTGACCGGTAAGAACCCTTGGTAAGGCATTGCGTTCGAAGCCCAACGGCGATCAATGAAGTAGTCTGGTTCAGCCGGCCACAGCACTTGAGGGTCGCGAAAACCAGTATCAACTTTTGGAATCAGCGGAAGGGTGTCTGACGACATGCAGCGATACAAATGACCGCGGTCATCCTGGATGGTAGTGCCCCCCGAATCTGCCCTAAGATCTCTACGTCAGCTGAGTTTATGCAGACTTGTCGGATTTTTGTCTCACGGAGTTGGATGTGTTCTTGGTATATGCACTGGCATAGAATCATGCTTCAACTCATGCCAGGTCATCCCGTCGTACAAAGGGATTGAAACAGGATTGAAATTTGAAAGACTCGAATTGGGACTTGCTGAGGTACCAGCTGTGTACTAGGGCTTGCGATATGGTCGACCGCAGTGAAAACTACTAGTCTCTCGTTCGTCGTAGATAAAATGACAATGGGAGTAACAAAGTGACTTCGAAACTCCGCCGTATAACCACCAGCGGAGAAGTAAAGTAGACGTAAGTATTTCATACGAGTACCAGACTATACAGTGGTTTTCATTGTATAGCCCAGCTCTGTAGGCTCTGAATCGTGTTCTTATATCTCCGTACAACATTCGAGCCGAAGGTGATGATAGTTCCAATTTTACGATCCGTCCGAATGTATCACCGCTTGCGCCTGAGCTGAGCGCGCCTCGATCGTGCATTTGAAAGGCGGGGGAAAGCTATGGATGACAATCAAGAGGCCGTAGCATGTCTCGCGCGGAAAGATCTACCTCAGGTGACCGTCCGTAAAGGTATCGCTAGGTTCAGCAACACGGCCTTCAGAATCCACAGCCTTGGAAAACGATAAAGTCGACGCCATAGATGCGATGGCAATCCAAGCGGTATTCAATGCAAGATGACGACCGGGGCATATACTGAGGAGATGTCGACACAGAGGCTGGACGGATGTACATCACACGCACCGTCTTCCAAAACCCCACGCCGCTGTGGGGTTAGGTTGGAGCCTTCTCCCGTCCTCGGGCATGAACCGGTCGGGATCGAAGACCATTGGGTTGGGATAGTCTTTTTCGTCGTGCAGTATAGCCCTGCACCGAGCATCAATGTTTGATATAATTCGTACATGAATACTTACCAAGTGTTACCAATGATGGTCGCCCCTCCGGAGGGGATGAGTTTGAACCTCAAAATATGTACTTGGAGCGTACCTGCGGGGATGTAATAACCTCTGTAAACATCATCTTTTACACTACGATGGGCGACACCTAAACCAAAAGCCATGAGCTGAAGTAACATCGGTGTCTGAAAATGTATACCCATTGGAGCAACAGGATTCCATCTTAGCGCTTCCAACAGGATGGCATCAATATAAGGCAGCCGAGAACGGTCGTCGAAATTTGGAAGCCGGGTGTGTCCGACCACAGCGTCCAGTTCGGCTTGGGCCTTCGCTTGTACTTCCGGGTAAAGAAGAAAAGCGAGTACCGTGGAAAGTATGACTGACACAGTCTACGTAACGATAAGAGACTTGAAATGATACACAAGTGTGAAAACCTACAGTGTCAGCACCAGCTAAGCAAAACAGAAGATCAGATGTTTCAGCAAGGAATACTGAATACAATGTACCGGCAAAAGCTACCCCAGCTGTATTCCGGATGACTTCGAGGTATGCCTCATCCTTCGACACGTTCATCTGCTTCATCTTTGCTAGATTTTGGGAGACCAATGAAGATGATGCAAGGCCGTTAGCCTTTGGGACGAGGTATTCCAGAATCAATATGACCGACATCAATCAAGGAGAAGTGAGGACGTACCAGTGACACTGAAGCGTATTCGAACGGTCTGTCTTTCATGACCTCGGCGTCTTTTCCCCAGGTATCCGCAAGGCTCATAAAGTTTGTACCAGGAAACCATCCTTCGGATGCCCTCAATGCTCAATGTCAGCCTGACAGTTAAAGAAACATAAACTCACGCGGAAGGAATTTCAAACTAGGGATATAGTCGACGAGAAAAGTCCCTACGTTTCCAGCGATGCGAACACCTTCTAGGGCCCGATCCACCAACTCTACAAATCTATCACCATCTGCATCTACATCATAGCCGTAGACAACTTTCATGATGACTGAACCGGCATAACTAGAAGACCACGGTGAGCTTTTAAGAACGTGCTGCCGGTACATGTACAACTTACTGTCGAACATGGCGAGCGAACGCATCGGGAGATCTATGCAGCTGTTGTAGCAGGACCAACGACGATTTCATTTGCACAGGATAGTATGCAGGAACTGCACGAGGCTGGAAGTATTGGTGAAACATTCGCCGATGCATTCTATAAAGGAAGGAAGGAAGTTGGTTTTATTGGAATCAGACATGGTAACAGAGAACGTGGTTGTGCTGACCTCCACCAGTCAGAATATCTCATAAAAGCAAAGTCAAACCCCCATCCCGCTAAGTGTACCATAGTGAAATCTGACATGGAATTAGCAACTATAAGCTATCATAGTATCCACCAACCGTACCTGGTCTATCGGAGTAATTTCCGGAACGTTTTTCGAACAGATCCATTGCTGCCTGGGCAGAGTTGATTACAATGGTAGGATTTCCGGGAATATCCAAATACAGGACGTCACCGTAGGTGGCGGTCCATCGAGCATAGGTGACCCATGGGTACTCTATAGGCACGTCCCAGAGGTTCCCTAAGAGCGGAATGCCCTTGGGACCGGGAGGGAAAGACACATGTCGGTGGCGTCGTGAAAGGTAAAGCAAGGAACATAACAATAGAATACCAGCTGCAAATGATGCTAAAAGGAGAGAAAAGTTCATGACAAAAGAGTTGCCGTGGGTGACACAGTTGATTCGCTTCTCCTCTTATAAGAACGCGTGCGTTTCGCTGGCCCAAAGACATGAGCCTTATCTCCTCTCTGTTCCCTATCTTCTGCACGTACAGGCTTAGAGTACATCAGATGATACATTAGCATGAGAACAAACAGACACGAATATGTGCAAGTGGAGCGTCCTTCAGAAATAAAGATGTCGAAGTCTGATCAGGAATACAATTGAAAACTTGTCATGATACTGGTAATGAATGTCGGTTTGTCCATCTCAGCTTGGCACTTCGACAGATCCTGATCCGAGGCCTTGGAAGTGGAGAACAGGTTACAGATGGAAAGCGTTAGATTTATTCTGTCACTGTCGTAGGGGGCACGCAGCTTCAGGGAAGGTGGACGGTCGACTAGACTACCACCATAAGAATAAGACTATGATTTTCGTTTTACTACACGTTCCGTTAGAGCTTCGAGTGCTCCTTTGGCGTCGCTATCAGGTAGAGGAGCAAGGACGTCTCTAGCTTGTTTGGCATATGCAAGAGCGAGATCGCGGGTACGTTCTACACCTGATGACTTGCGTACATAGTCTCTAGCCAGCTCGACATCGCCTGGCTGGTTGAACTTCCTTTCGATGAGGGGTCCCATTTGGGGATGTTCCTCCCAAGCGAAGAGAGCGGGGCCCGTGGCGAGTCCGAGCTGCAGGTCGGCGCCTCCGGGTTTTCCGAGTGTGGCTTCTCCAGATTCGTAATCCAGGATATCATCCACGAGCTGAAATGCGATACCCAAGTTCCTCCCATACGCATACGCCACTTCCCTGTACACCTCGCCCTCGACGCAGCCGCCGAGCACCACCGCGCCCCTCGCGCCCTTGGCCATCAAGCTCGCCGTCTTCATGTACGTCTTCTGCAGGTACACCCTCCACGCGTTCGCTGGTGCCGGTGCCTCCTGCATCTGCAGGATCTCGCCCTCAACGAGGTTGGATATGATGCTCGCGATGAGCTCGACGACTTCGGGGTCGCCGAGGCGTGCGAGCGCGGCGCTGGCGCGCCCGAGGATGAAGTTCCCGCCTAGGACGGCGAGCTTGCTCCCGTAGGCCTGCGGGGCGGAGGGCGCCCCACGGCGGAGAGGGGACTCGTCGATGACGTCGTCGTGCAGGAGAGAGGCGGCGTGGATCATCTCGACGATCTGGGCGAGGCGCGTTTGGGCGGGGAGGACGCCGGTCCATTCTTTCTGCAATGCCGAGCTAGCTGGAGAAGGCACGTGGATGTCCCATTTTTCGGAGAAGGCGGAGGTTTTGGTGGGTATACTGGGGTTGAAGTCGTTGAGCACGTCCGCACGGGATAGAGGCGAGTCGAGGTCATGTGCGCCCTCCCGGTGCTTCTGCTCCCAGTTTTTGCCGAGCCCGTTAGTGGCTTGGGCGAGCAGGAGGATGATGAGTGGTCTGAGCTGCTTTGAAGGCTGGAGGAAGTAGTATTTGGCTATTTCGTCGAGGGCGGGGCTGGAGGAGCCGAGGAGGTCAAAGAGGGCGCTGCGGACTTGGGCGAGCTGGGAGGCGAGGAGGACGAAGGGATCCGGACGCGTGTAAGATGAGATTCCTGCTCGCGAGAGAATGGCTTTTCTGCATGGTACTATGGGAGTGGCGGCGCGAATGATGCTACCAGGCCATCCTCGCATCTGAAAAAGTATAGTTTCGAATAAAATGATGTCATGCAAATTATGTACGTGTGAGATACAAATGAGATTCCGAAAAAATAATTTATTGCCGTTTTCGAAAATAATAGTAACACTATTCTGGAAAAAAGTTCTAGTTTATAAACGAAAGTCAGTTAGCGCTTCGAAGTAGGCCTAATGATGTCATGGCTTGCAGCGCAAAACTAAAAACTTTTTTCTCTGATGTTATTATTTTCGAGGTGGCATTTGTGGGTTGTCTCAGATGACGCAAGAGATCGAGCTATGGCATTGGACGTGTCAAAACTTTTTTTCTTCAATCAATGAAATAATAGAAGAAAAAAGACAACGCCCGGTTAGCACTTTGGTGTTACAGCGTCTGTAACCCATAGGTTTTGCTGTCGACCGACCTCCCTATTATTGATCTCACCGCCGACTTGTCGTTGATCAAATCCTATTAGTATTTAGGAAATGAACCGCTGCGTTCTAGCAAGATATTGATGATTACCACACACCTCAGGCAACTCTCTGGATTTGAAGGCACATTTTACAGAATCACCCCGGTTCTTCCTGCATCGATAATAATGAGCCCAAGCAGTATTATTCAGTCTCACGGTAATGGATGCGCGAGGAGAAAACAGGGTTTGTGTAAGCCTGCTTACTACGATGATGACGTGCATACTACTGACCATGACCCATGACGCATACTTACTATGACACGCACGGACCACAGACCCCGAGATAATGGTAGAGGAGTTCCTAATGTGAATTTCCACTTTTCTGCCCATTTTTAGTAGTGAGAGCGAGAAAATAAGTCCCCCTGCAAAAGTCAACGTGTCGAGGTTTTCACAGTCATTCATTTTCAGAATCCACCTGGACGAAGAGTCAAGACGTGAAAAACGGATGGCGATCAAATATGTCCAAACTCAACGCGACGATGCCGCGGCAACGCTACCATGCCGCTGCGCTGATTCAAGAAAAATATTAATTACTCGAGTCACTGCTTATGACAGTTGATCAATTCTGAAGAGTGATTTGTCCAAGAAGTCATGAATAATATTCGATATCGTTATACAAGTTTAGGTACTCTCAGCGATTCATCCTTTTCCTAACAACCCCGACTCTTCAAACTTAAAAGCTCATATTACTTATATTACAATACTTACCCGAAGAGATACTTAAACAGTTGGCAAGATTATCGCTCGTTTGCTACGAGTGACGCTGTGAGCAGGAGGTATCAAGCGGTTCAAGCGCGACCATACCGTTGAGCAGCAACCTCATACTAGTCCACTTGATGACGCGATCTGACTTTCTTCCACTTCAAATTCAGGAGTGTGTACTCGTGATGGTGCCTGCGATGAAATCGGAGAAGATGGCGCAACAGACAGCGACGCTGCTCTCCTTGCTGAACAACCTCTGCACCCTGCCCGACACTGGATACAGGCCGGGTTCGGATGCGCATTCGTGGCCGTGGGCAAAAAGCAATACAGATCCAGTTCATCACAGCTCTCACACTATGAAAAGGGTCAGCTTTGCAATAGGGGAATAAAAAGGACCACTCACCCTCGTCCTAGCCTTCGACTTGTCAAGTATAGACATCAAGTATTTCTCTCGCTCTGGAAGGGGAAAGTCGTCTGACATCGCGATATGCCAGGTGGTCGTTTCGGAGCCTCTTCTTCGGATGGGCTTCGTCTATTTCATGAACATCCGCTCCTGATCTCTTTCCCGAAGCCCTCTTGGAGCGAGTGACGCGCGAGCGTCCTTTATCCTTTGAGCCGTTCGTCTCCATAGGATCCATAGGAATAACACAACGAACGACAGTGTTTCTTCCACCAGTATCGACATCCTCCGCATCTTCGTCTTCGTCCCCAGAGAGATAGGCAACATCCTTACGTTGTGGTTGAATCTCTTGGTCCGAAACGTACAGGTCCCTGTCCTCCCGTTCCTGCCGCCGCGCTTGATCGCCGAATTTTTTCAAAGAACCCGGGCCATCCGGATTGTCCCACCGTTTGGCGTCCTCTTTGAGCTTGCGCCAGAGTAATACGGAGCCGCGAACGCCGAGCATCTCGTAGGGAGCACTGTGCAGCTGGCGCATGTGAGTACGAAAGGCTTCATCATCCTTGTACGAGCAATGTAAATCGTTATGCATAATGTGGGAATGAATTCAGGCTTACCAGCATGTCACGCAGCTGGACAATGTGGTAGTAAATTCGCCAGGCTGCGTGGATATGAGGATCTACTCGAGGGCCGCTGGCATAGACATCTGCAAGGTCTTGAAGGTGTTTGTTGGTATCCTGATAGTACGGCGGCACTGGACCACCGCGAATTTTGAATAAAAGCGGTTCTGCTCCAAGAAAAAATTCATCGGCATTTGCCATGGTGGTGAGACACAAGAAGTGCGAGTCAACTTCAACCAGCATGTCGCTCGTTTGTTCGCCTCCCAAGGTGGAAACTTCTATTCTGTGAGATTAACTCTCAGTGTTTGTTCCTGGTCTCGTTACCATCCTGTATATGTTCGTCGGCTTGCCACATCGAGGTCTAGCTTGTTCCATGGCGACGAAAAATGATTGACTTAGAACTTTACTTTACAATTGACAAAGGGAGAAGGATATACTAGACTTCGTTTTCAGCAGAGATTCAATCTAAAATGATCATGCACATACCGAGGTAATTTACGGAATACTGTACGCCAACCACGCCTCTCCTGATGTATCATCCCCGCCTACCCATTTACTAACCGTGGCCGCCATCGCGGTCTTCGCAACCCATCCACAAAGGATAACAAGCATCGTAAACACGGGATGGCAGTCGAGGATCACTGGTTCCACAAGTGAGAAGACTGCCATAAAACGCTGAGGGACTGAACTTACCACGTAGCCCAAACCCAGCAGACATACCGCCTAAAACATTACGGACTATCCATTCTCTATCAACTTGACTATTGTCAAGGATATCGAGAAAGTTGGACAGCTTCGGTGTATTCCATGTGGCAACAGGGTCAAGCGGTTCTAATTGCGACGGACGCCAGATAGTCAGAAGAAACAAAAGAAAGAGTTTTGTAAAGGAAGAGTAGAACAGCGTTAGCGGTATCAGCGAATAGCTAGATGGGCCAATATTAGAGGATGTACACCATAGGACAACAGAGACTCAGCCTGCCTGAATTCGCGCCTGATATCAGATTCCGGCAAAGGACTCTGACCTCGTCTCCATTTCCCTATCGACGTTATCATTTTGAGGGCGACGGAACAGGCAGCTATGCCCCCGCAATGAAATGCCATCGTTTCTGTACATTCCGGTCATGGGTACCGATTTGTATCTGGCAGAAAGATAAGACGTACTCAAATGGGACCATCGAATGACTGAAAAATCCATGAAGAGGTGTTAGAATTAGAGGGAAATAACAACGTACAAGCATCCACAAAGGTAAGAGTCCCTCCGAGACGTAGAATCAGCAGCCATCGCGACTTTTCTCTGGCAATTCTTCTGTCACCGCTGTCTTTGAACGATGTCTCCGTAGCCCGCCTAGGCTTAGCTCCTCGATTGAACAACAAATGGCGATACACCCCTCTCTTGAGGAGAATAAGGTCGATGAGAAGTGTTAGATCGTCGTGCTCAATGTATGGATCCGCAAATGCATGGCAGTTCGACTAAGGTTGAATTTAGTGTCAGTAATAGAGAAATAAAGGCAGAATTTACGCGTTGTTCAAGTCTGAGGTTGTATGCTGACTCGTACACGGTATGCAGGTGAGACGTCCATCGCGTGCACGTCGTGCAGATTGGCATCGAGCGACATGTAGGGTGACGATGGAAGTTAAGTTCCCACGGTATTACCGACCGGTGGCTTTACTCCTTACCGCCACTACGGAGGGAATCATACCGCCGCGCTTATAATGGTGCGTGCGGGCTGTCTTCATGATAGCTTTCGAAGGATTAACTCTGATTATACAGGGAAGAAAGCTGATGGGCTTGTCAGCATATACACATACGATCCTTCGTTTTATCGTGTTGTTTTAACGAAAATCTGAACAATGTACCCCAAATATTACCGGAGAAAGTCTGGGAGAAGAGCTGTGCGCTGATGCCTGGTTTAAAATGACGAAGAAATTACTTGATTGACTTCTTTTTTTTGTGAAAATTTCCTCGACTTCGTGTGCTTACATCCTTACCCATTAATGCGCTGTAGACTGATATATTCTCCCCAGGTCCCCTACCTTCGTTGTGTCAATAACTTCAAACAGGATCACGGTCAACTGTCAACTGTTCTCCTTCTCGGCTCAATGTGCTCCAGTAAATGATAGGGCTGGAAATGTCTGCATTAACAACACACGGTTCACGAGCTGGCCCGAGTTGTCTCGAAAGCACTTGTGAACATCTGGATACGGCAGCCGTCCGGATTTCTTAGTAGCTGCTCTATTATGCAGTGAAAGGAATCTGATATGACCGCTGGAAGTAGCAAGGCAAGCAGCTCTAACCATCACGAAAACAGGCGATTAATTCGTTCTTTCTCCCTCTTTCCAGATAGCAATGCTCGGTGCTAGCATAGAGGCAATGCCTTTGGCCGCGTTTCTGGATACATCGTCGGCTTGGATGGCGCACCGCCGGTCTTCATATCTCATACTTACGTTGCCTAATGATCATCAGAGTAAGCGTATTACCTGCAAAGATCGAGCTCATCGTTAGTTGCAGTATTCCTCCGGGTCAAGTCTGTGGGCAAACAGACGTCCGTTCCTTCCAAGTCAGCCTCTCATTGCGCATTTGGATTGGGCGACATTTTTTATGTTCAACAGCGTGAACTGTTCATGATAAATTCTACGCTTTCAACTTCATCTTGGCGCTGGAATAGAGAAATTTATAGTAAGCCTCGACTTCGTGTTCCAGTAGCGTCATCGGCATCTCCGCTGTTCTGCTTTTCTGTAGAGCACATCTTGGATGATTGGACAAGAAGCTATCAACATCCCGTCGTCGCGATGATGGTGTGGATATTCTTCTCTTGAATCAACCCCTAGATGAAGTACCAGCTTTCTGCCCGCGCAGAACGGTATCAAGTGGTACAAAACATTGGTGATGTCCGCGAGTCTCAGTTTCACTCAGTATATGCGCACCTAATTGTAACATAAACAGCTACGTCAGAGCCGGAGATGACCCCACGGGACAACAGTCAACGGAAGACAACACAACGCCTATGCATCACTGCAGATCAACATCACCGAAGCTCCCGCTTCCTCGTGTGCTATGTATAGGGCACTGCCCTCGCCACGATAACCATTTGTGACGACCAACAATCTACCCATAAGTCTCCAACCGCATCGCGCAGCACTTCGAGCGGGTCTTCTCACAACTACCCCCTAATGATTCACGTTTCGACACTAGAGGCAGAGCAATCGTTTCAAATGGCGTGATCATGCCAGCGTATGTCTTCGCATATGCTGTCGTGTGTAGACTATGCCTCCAGTGGCAAGACAACCTCCTGCAGGTAAATATGTGGATTCTGTCTGACAATATAGGTATTTAAGCTCTATCCTCAGGTCTCTCTTCCTGTGGAGTCTTGTACCAATATTGTCCAATCCAAATACCAGAGCGCGTGGCTAGATATCAACCCCGACTACCGATATTGCAACAATTATGCAAACGCCCCAGGGTAAGGTGGATACTACGTGCGTTATCTCTTCTTCCCATTCCTCGTGGCTCTTTTCCTCGCACCTCCAGGAGGGACACGGTGTATCCTCCCTCTCCTCTCGCATTGTAAACACATGCACCAAAGCCTCGAAAGAGGTCATCGACTTCATCGATGTCATGGGCGAGTTCATACCCCAGATGACCGGACAGTTCATCCCGCTGTGCCCTAATAGTATCAACGCCCTCATGTTCACTGGAAACGTGCAGCCACCTTCATCTACTGGCGCCACCATCCGAGTCACATCTAGCTCTACTACGGATTCGAGTTCTGCTACGCCCAGCTCATCCAGTACTTCTACTGCATCGTCCACGTCCACCTCCTTACCGGACAGCACCCAAGACACCAGTCGTTCACCCCGCTATCATGAGACTCCAATAGCCCCTCTCTGTGCGACTAGGATGCAGGACACCATCCCTGGGAATGTCCACGAATAGGCGTGATACGAACACATCTATGCTATCGGCATCGTCACGGTTCCTAATGAGGCTTCGTGCTTCCACTAACCCCTTGTGTTGTCAGCAAAATCGGACAGATGAGCCCTCCAGACACGGGGCAAGTCGCCTGCAGTTCGAGGGGTGTGCCGACCGGGAGACGGGTGGTTTTTGCAAGCCGTGCTTGGCCACAATCGAGGACATGCGAAGCCGGAGACGGTCCATTGATTTCGAGTCGTTCTACAACATAAGAAACTGATTAATGAGTACAGAAAGACAAGTCAAATACACTCACGGCGACCAAATAATCAATGACGTCCTCGGAGTTGACCTGCAGTGTTTGAATTCGCTCTTAGAGGGCTGCTGTTTCCCGGTCCTTGACCTCCATCCAGGCGTCTAGTCCCGCCGCAAGCTCATCAACAGTGGTGGGGTGGGCTGGGGAGTAAGGGGGCATTATTGGGACCAACAAATGACGGCGTGGGCACAGGTACAAAGGCGGTACCGCTGGCAGAGGCGTCTTTGGGTTCCTCGTATATGAGAGGGATGCATGTGAGAAGCTCAGGACCTGAAGCGAGTCGCCGTGCGGACTTTGCCGAAGCTGACTTAAATAATCCTGATCGCTTCGTGTCAAAGGTTTGACTCCTGGATTTGTCGAATCTCCCTTAGGAACGGACACCGGAGCAAAGAACCCTGCGCGCGCGATACGCTGGATCAGTGGGGTCACAAAGTCAAAGAGACGACGCGTCGCTGACTTCTCTGGATATTTTGTGACTCGGAAACTGGCCTGAACACCAATATCTAGCTAATAATTCCGATGGAGGACAACCAACCTTTCTTTGTTGGCAAGCAACCTTTCTTATTCAAGATAAAGGGAGGGCCAAAACCCCCAGATCTGGAGGTTACGAACAAAGACTTGAACCGACTCGCTGAGATTTATACCCGAGGACCTGATAACACCCAGGAGGCTACGTGGCGAAGATACAGGCACTACGAAGAGCTTTCTGACATAATGGTATGTTGGATGTTCTTGACCACTGACCAAGAAGTTCTCAGCCTAGGATTGCTCCAATTACAGGACGCCTTGTTGCCAAAACTCAGACTCTTTTATCAACCTCCTTATGGAATGTACAGCGTCAATGGCTCCTTAGAAAGCTGGAAGAGTCTCCGTGACAAGGCAAAAAACTGGAAGAAGAAGGACGGACACGGATCTTTGACTCAGTTACGCAATGCCGCTATTGCTGAGGAAGAGATTGATGGGCAACCTTATGTTTCTGATGGATCGCAAGACAATGCACCGGGGAAAGGAGGACGCGTCGAAGACCCTATTATTATTTCTGACAACTCCGATTCCGAGTCAGAAGGTCGCTCGCCCTTGCGTCCTCGTGGCCCACCTCGAGAAAGGCGTTCTTTCGGAAAGAGTGATCCTAGCACACGGAGGGCTGCCTCTCTCAACGGCAATAATCCTAACAAGAAACTCGTCCAGCGGGGTCAGTTAATAAGAGAAAAAGAGCAAAAATTGATGAGCAAGCCAAAGCAACTTATGAATCCTTCCGTACGTGTAGTATCCACTTCTCTCATATCCCATGATTCAATCATTTCTAAGTGCGGAAATTGCGCAAGGAGGCGGCGGGAGTGCTACGTGGAAGACGCGCGTATAAGGAACACTGGCCGCAAAAAGAAGCTGAGATGCATCCTCTGCACTGTAGGGAATAGGGTTTGCATAATCTAGAAAGGCGGTATGAGGAAGTGCTGCAACGCTTGAAAAATGCTCAAAGAATTTCTGACATGGTACGTGCTGGAATTTGGCGAAACGTGTATACGCATTCTGATTCAACTTTTGCTTTTAGCGCGGCTAGGATTCGCTAGGCATTGTTCTTCTTGTGGCGGTCTCTTCTTCGTACAAAGCTAGCACAACCTACCAAGACTCTAGGATGTTTGTATAAGATTCAAACTGTACTCTCTAAGTACAATATGTTTTTTGAGCAATGGTCCACTGTCGTTCTGACCTCCACCAAGTCGACGGGATCAGCATCGGAATCATCTTGAGTCTTGTCTGATCAAACTAGTCAAGACTCAAGGCTTCTATCGACTTAAACCCAACTTGGTGGTATCATCTAGCTGCCATATAGCGCTGTAGCTCCGAGTCCATATGTATCTTACAGCGGATTTTGTTGTGACGAGGTTCATTGCATTTGTCTGGGCTTGATACTTTCTGTTTTATTACTGGCGGGACACGTCAAACACCAGACTCAAGAAATTCTTATTACAGCATACCAAGCACCTTGAGACGGTGTTCCTCGTGCACCGTGTCATTCCACAGTATTTTACCAGTCCGACATGAGTCGAGTACTTGCATCATACTCCTCAAAGAAGGGGCATTTTGTAGCTTTGTGACGATGAGTATCCAATTCATGTTGATTCTGCGCACGCGCTTTATCCTTTGTTGTTTCCCTTCTTCCACAGCTGGCCAAAGCATGTTAATGTCTATCTATAATTGCCATGCATTGTGAGAGCAGTTATCACAAGTTGCAGGCTACGTCATTTTACTGGGGTCGTTTCACTGTGAGTAAGGGGAATTCAGTATTCAAGTGCATATTTTCCATTCTCATTCCTATCGTTTTGACTAACAAGATACAGTTTTTCGTTCATATTGTAATACACTATAAAATGGCATATAATGTCTATGCAATCGCAATCTTCTTTGGCGCCGTCTCCGGAGACGCCTTCGGGAACGTCACCGTTAACAGGCCATTGTCAAGAGAGGCCTTGATCTCTTCCTCCTGGAGATACATCAGTACCTCATACTCCTCGAGAAAATCCCTCCTACCTTGACTCCCTGACGAAGCCTCAACGCCTTGGAGAACTTGCCGAACTTGCGCTCCCGAACGGCATAGCCATTCTCCTCGTGCTCCGACGAGATTTTGCTCTCCCCGGACACAGTCAGGCGGCCATCGTGCTCGTCGATCTCTACATCCTCCTTCTTCAGACCTGGCAGCTCAAACGTCGCCGTGACGATGTTTTTGGCGGCATCTTCATGGAGGTCCATTCTGTAAAGAAACAATTGTTAGAGCTTGTCATGACAGAGTCAATGACAAAGCACATACCTTGGCTTTAATGCCTTCGTAGCAGTGTTGTCCGAGTCATGCGCCGGACGAGTGATCGCATCAAAGAGACGATCGAAGTTGTAGAAGGGCTCGTAGTAGTAGACAGACATTGTCGTTTGATGATGGGGAGGCATCGACGAGCGTGGGTCTTTTATACTCCTCAAATATTACTCGAACTTTCTGTTGTGGGTGACGACTCCACCGAAATACAACTCGAAGAAAGTTCTCCAGGAGGCGGCTTCTCGCGACATCTTGCCGGTATGTAAGCGGGATGGAATCACATAATAATATGTTTAGATTCCGTAGATTGGTCCGATTCTGCTTTCTACTCGTATAAATACTCGCCCGCCTAGATGGATTCTGCATTCTTTCTTTTCTCTTTCCCTTCACTCCTTAGACATCTATACTCGTTCTCACTATCACTCGTCGTTCACAGTATCCATTGTTCACCGTGAGTCAGTGTTTTCTGTCCCTTCCGAGGGCCAGGTTCCCAGTTTTGTTCTTTCAACGAGGACCGTCGACACACATCACACGCCAAGTAGAAACACTATCCATTATGCCGACGGTCTACGTTGTGAATTTACTTCAGATCCTCTTCTACTCGCAACTTGGGAGCTGGTCTAGAACGGTTCGTCGAGAGGAATTTGAGGGAATCCAACACAGCAGTCGTGTGCGCTTTTGTCACCGCCTTGGGAACCCGCCGCTCACTCCGCAGCTCCACGGGCGACTGCATCAGTGCTTGCTCCTTCTCATCCAACTCGGGCGGATCAGAACACATATAATTGTCACTCCCCGGCCAATGGAAGTTGGTAAGCGTCTTATACGCAGAATCCGTCGTGACCGAAGCAGAAATCCTCACGCCCTTAATACCCGCTGGATTCCTGCCGACGGTCTGAGGAGGAGTATCGACGATGACGCTTCCGGGGAGGATGCGCATGGGGGCGGTCGACAAGTCGATGTCGTGACGTCTCATGGGGTTAGCCCGGTTGACGTCGTAGAGAACTTGCTTCCCAGCAGGCAATACTGTCAGCTTAGCCTTGAGCCCACCGAAGCTCGCCATGTAACCAGGCTTGGTTTGACCCTTGATCGCACCGAGATGGGCAGCCTGGCCGGCGGAGCCAGTGTTGGCCTGCAGTATGATTCCAGGCTGCAGGTCGGACATGAGATGAGAGTGGAGCTGGGTGGGATGGGCGTAGAGTAAGCCGCCGTTGGGGTGGGGCTGTGGCTCGATTTTACGGGCACCGCGATCTGTGAACTCCTCATGGGTGACTGCTTCGATGAATCTCCGGTGCAAATTGGGCTGGTGCTTGACGGATAGCGTGGGAAGGGGTACAGTAGCGACGTTCACGTTGCTCGGCCGCGGCGCCTCACCCTTTTGCGCGAGTTCGTACAGTGTTTTGTTTTTGAGACGTTTATCCTGGATCTTGGCGTTTTCGACGAACTCGACGAATGCGGGGCGCAGGGAGCGTAGTTTTTTGAGATACCGCTCGAATTCTTTTGGAGTCATAGCCATGAAATTTGGACTGAAATTCGACAATTCCTCCGGCTTCGCATCGGCTCCGTATGCACCAGGGCCTTTGCGCCCCAGACCAGCTAGGTTCTCGTCGAATGGCGTCTTGGAGAAATCCATCGCTTTCTCCGACTTCTTCTTCTTCGTCCATCCCTCCGTAGCATCCGGCCGCTCCTCCATTGTACCAAACTCGGAATCCACCACCCATTCAGTTAATGTCTTCGAGCTCTGATTCTGGGCCCAAGTCGAGAAAGGCGCCATCCTAGGCAGGGTATCCATCTCTTCGAAGCGGCGAATGAACCGCACCTGCGATTCTCCGCGAGTCCATTCGGTGAACTGCTGGCGCGCCTCGTAGGGTGCTGCTAAGGTAATGTAGGCATTTCTGCGTCGGATTGGGATGGGACGCTTGAGACCCCAATCGCCACGGTTAGCATGGGGAGCCGGCGACAAGTACGTCTGCCTTATTGACGGATCGAAAGACGCGAACTGCGAACGACGAAGAAGTTGTGAAAATGGGGATGCAGGCGGGTGCACGGACATGCCCGTGTTTTGGTCAAAAGGCAGACTGATTTCGAAAAGGAATGGACATCGAGGTGTTCATGGCAGAGAAGGGCGATTACCTCTTTAGGACATGCACCTCTCTCCTCTCGACTGTCACTCCTTCAACGTACGTGAGTGCAAAGACCTATGTATTGCGCATATCTCCTCTCCGCCTCTTCAAACCTCTTCAGGACCCTTCCGAATCCCGATTTTCCCTTCCGGCGACCATCTGAAGACGACAACGACCCTCAAAGACGACGATTCCCGGCCCTTCAACACATGTTCGAGCTCCGATTTTCCCTTCCGTCGACGACCTCAACACGACCACGACCCTCAATAATGACCCTTCCCTCCTCCACAGCCACAGGCGACGACTCCCCTCGAAGACGACTGCCCTTCACAGCCACAGACGACGTCCACCCTCCAAGATGACCCTCCACAGCCACCGACGACCTCCTTCCGCCTTCTCTCCTCGTCTGCAAGGCCGACATCCCTCCTTCCCGCTGTTCCCAGTTCGCCATCTCTCTCTCTCTCCGCTGCTTGGATCCAGCGCCGCATTCGCCTTCGAGTCACGTTCAAACGAGGTCGATTTCGAGTTGGGATCTTTCACTCACTCGTTCAGAAATCCGGTGTCGACGTGAAGGGGCGAGGCGAGAATATGGCGACAAGCTGAACGGGCCTCGTAGGGTGAGTGTATGCGGTCAGCGTCTTCGTGCGCGCCTGTGTGGAGGGCGCAGAGCTTGATCTTGGAGCAAGTTTCGATCGTGTTCTGTTTCAGAACGCGCACCCTCGCGTTTTGGCCTCGCACCCGCGTCTCCCCTATCTCCCCGTACACTACTCTACTTTTGTAATCCTGTTCTATCCGATCTCAATATATCCCTGTCCATCTACGGATGCCGCTTGCTTGTGAATTCTCGGTCTGCCGTTTACTAGAAATGAAATCCTTACCTTGAGCACGACCTTCAGTCTAAGACTTCGCGCGAAATCGTCTCCACATGCTCTAGTCAGTACCGTGTGCTGTTTGGCTATTTGGACCGAGTCAATGAATAGCTGCCCAACCTTCAATCTCTCGTCGATGAGGCAGAGCAGAAAAGACTTACCACAAACACCGAATTGCCTCCACCAGTCGTTACCGGCAATATACTTTTAACTCGCCGTGCCGTCGAATATCTAATCATAGTGTTACCTCCCCTGTCCACAGAATCACTTCGAAAGCTTACCATTCCACTCAACAAGAGGGAAATGACACGGACCTAGTACAGGGCGCATACGCGGCCTTGATCCAAGTCAGCTAGGATCAGCGATATCTAGTGATACCAAACACTTACATGAAGACTTGTTCAGCTCGTTGGGCAGGTCGCGGGCCCATCGAGAGTCATATGAGCTATACAAAGGCTAGTCCGTGAAAAGAGTTACCAGGCGCAGGATGCTCGGCCGATGGACAAAAGAAAGAATACGAATATCTACTGAGATTGTAAGCTTTCACGTCATAGTAGTGAAGACGAAAGCTTACCTTCGAGTGAACAGAGATTAGAACATACCTTAGCTAGCAAACGAGACCATAGCAAGGTCAAATCAACCAGCCGGCGCCTTCGAACTTGCGCACGCACTTCCAAGTATTAAAACTTGAACAGAGCCAAGCCTCACGCCGTTTACTTACGGTGTTGGGCCTTTCAAGAGTCGTTCGAGGTAGCCAAAGGTTAGTCTCCAAGCCAAGGAAAGAGTTACCTGGCATGTCCTCCGCACAAGGGATGCTTCTACTCAACGAAAGAAAGAGCACAGATATCTATTGCGAACATGGTTAGCTTCCCCGTAACAGCGGTGAACACAGAAGCTTACTTTCAAGTGGACGCAGCATGTATATTTCATTTCTGCAACTAGAGCGACAAGTTAGTGTCAAAGTCAAGATTACAGAAGGAGACGTCTACCTGATACATGAGGGAGACGCAGCCTATGCGTCTCGTTAGCGAAACTAGTCACACCTGATATGAATACCACGTACCTCGGCTATACGACCATTTTCACAGCCTACAAATACTCTAACGACGCCCTGTCTACCTATCTGTTTGAAGCTTGATGCCCAGTGGCGATCACAGGTGGTCGTTGACGGATTTTGGTACAGGAATTAGTTCTAGAGTAGAAACCCGTCAGTTATCCGCAGACTAATTAAAAGATACAGATCTTACCTTTGGCCCTGTACTTGGGGGTTTAGCTATAATATTCCATGCCGTGTAAGCTTCAAAACCTGGACGAAAAAACATGAGTATCAAAAAATATGGTTGAGAGGGAAAGGTCGAGCTCACCGTGGGCGCTAATCCTCGCCGTCGTCGTCACAGTCACTGCTACACATCTTTCTAACCCAAGAGACACCCGTTTCCAGCCCGTCGAGCTAGCTCGACGTTCGTATTGACGAGGTGGCGGTATCAAATCTGCTCGCAGCGCAATGATCGACAATGGTAAGGAGTAAAATCCTAGTGTAAAGGGCATTTGAGTCAGTGAAAAGAGAATAAGGAGAGCAAATGTACATACCTGGGATCGAGCCTTTCCTTAGCTATCCGACTTGGAAGCTCTTCTGTCAGCCGTTGCTTCAGTTTAGGTTGATGAATACTGACAGGAAAGAAAAAGGGAATTAGCTTGAACCAAATAGAAAGCGGAAAACTTACCTTAAATGGTACCCACCAAACGAGAGCCTTCAAACAAGCACCAGATTAAGCCTAGAAAATTTTCCGATTAGTAGTTTCTACGAAAAGTAAAGGATTCGCTTACCATTAGAGAAGATGAGCCGTTGAGCTCATTGCTGGATGTCGCCGAGTTAAGTAAAGGAACCTAAGAACCGTTATAAAAAGACGAGATTATCAAGAGAAGGAACAAGCGTACCATGAGACCTCGACAGCATCATCGAGGTCGTTGTTCAAGTCAGAAAATCCAAGTCCAAAAGGCAGGTGATGGCGATCACGAGACCACGGCCATCGACCTCTGCATCGTCAAGGATGCGTAAAACAACGAGACAAGCTCATTGGAAGCAGGCTGGACGATGGACAGAAGGTGCTTGAGGGAATGCGAGAGGGGGAGAGCGAGGTAGAGGAGAGAGGAGGGAAGAAAGTGGGAATGAAGGGGATGGAGACCTCTGAGTCGTTTCCCCTCGTATAAATACATTCAAAGCGAGTCTAGATCCCAAGAATCATGGAACATGACGTTAGGATCCAGAGGTAACCATGCGTTGATCGGCCCTAAAATTTACAGCCGTCTGAAAATCGGAAATTTGAGAAAACATTCAGAAGGTCTCGACGAGATCCCCGCTGAATAGGACACTTACAGCTTCCGATATTAGGTGCGAACAGGGACCCGAACATGAGCTGAACATGTTCCTTCCTCCCTTGGACCATCCGTCTAGTGAACAGCCCGGTCGGGTCCGGGTCTAAATATTCTGACCCGACCCGAACCCGGAAAAAAACCCGTACCGTCCACGCGGGTCACGGGTTGGCTGTGGGTCACACGGGTCACCGGGTTACCCGACCCGGATGAGATTAAATAGATATAGATTTAATTGGTTAACACATTAAATATACATTTTACGTAGACACTACTTTATGACGCACTTGTATCTCCCGGAAACCAATTTTGGGAGACCCAAGTGCGTCATCGCAGCTCTCGGGGTCTAAATATTTGCGTCGGCTGATATTTGAACTTCGCGGACCGTACAAAATAATAGTAGACACACAATATAACACCTGAGCTAACTAACAGTTGAAAATTTATGCATGTATTGGTGATATAGCCGGGTCATCCGGGTGAGCCGGGTATACCCCGGGTCTCAACTTTGTGACCCGAGCCCGACCCGGCAACTACCCGACCCGGCAACCCGGCATGACCCGGGCTACCCGGGCTGTACACTAGGCTGCACGCATTATTTCCAGGAGTCACGGGGTGCGTGGAACTCTAAATCTCATATGCCTTCTTCTGATACATTCTCCGTTCACTATTTCATGCTCCGCAGATTGAAAGAATGGAATTAGTACTGTGTACTCCATTCTTCTGGCCGAATTTCGGGATATTGATAGCATCGACTCTCACTGCTGGGGCCGAATCCCGATACATTTTCCGATCGAAAAAACGAGGCCTCAAAATGTTGCGACATTTAGTTTGATCTTCTAATGGTAAAAACGAGTTCAGAAAAACAGGTTCAAGAAAAAGGCGGGATCATTTATGTACTCTTTTAAGGTAAGGAAAAGAGCTCGAAAAACAGAATGGAAAAGCGTAGAAAAGCAGCTATTTTTGGCACGCAAAAGGAGCGCTAAACAGGACAAGTTTTTCATTGCGTTTTCCGTATCCCGTTCTTGCGGCATACAAGAGTAACGAAAAGTCACGACATTTTTAGAACACCTTTTTCCGTCCTGAAAAGGAACCGGCCCCAGCAGTGTCTGCCGACGTGTTGAATGGTTCTGGCACTCCTGATATGCCCGAGTTTCTGCACGAGTGGTGAAAAAATTTATACAGTTTCCGTCCAGCCAGAAACAGAATTCTCGCCGCCAAAATCTGATTTCCAACAGACGGAAAAACATCTAAGGAAACCTTTTCAGCTCCATCTCCGTCAGTTTCCTTTAGGCCGAAAACATGGATTCAGGAGTGTGGTCCGAGTTGGCATTCTTAAACAATCAACAGCTGGTAGGCCCACAATCAGCAGAGCCTCCCGGCCGACCCGGGCCCATCCTCTCATCAGATGCAAAGCATAGTTCCTGGCATGCCTGTGAAGATCAATCATCGGATTTAGCCAAATATAAGAACCCCCGAAAAAATTGAAGCGTGGCGTTACTCTATGATTGCACTGTCAAACGGCGAATTCATTCTTCGATTCATGAATTAGAGGAGAAATGATTGTTGCCACTGAAGGAATCCGTTATGGAAATCCATTGACGGCCCTGCCTCTTTGAAGGCAGCTATACCACGAAAAATTCGGATATGGGACCATAAACGCACGTAGAATACTGGACAATTGACAATGATCATTATGTACGCGGACGCTCGAAGAGAGTTTTGGTGTAAAGGCAGAGTTACCTAGGTGAGGCGTGCGCGGATCTATCCGGACCTTACCGCCGTCGATCCCAATGCCAAAGCCCTCCTTGTCCTCCTCGCCATCTCAGACAGCGCCTCCAGTCACTGACCCGACCCCCAGTCCCTTGTCCGAGTCGCTTTCTCCCTCGTCCAGCCTGCTTCCGCATTCCGACGCGCCTTCCGTGAAAACGGCCGTCTCTAGAAACTCCCGCTTAGAACCCCATCGACCTCCCATCTGCACGAAATGGCCAATCCCTATAACCTCCCGCCAAAAACCCGTCGACCCTCCTTCTTGCACGAAATGGCCTGTCCCTATGAACTCCCGCCAAAAAGGCGTCGACCTCCCTTCATGCAGGAAATCGTCCGTCCCTACCTGCCTCTGCCATCTCTATAAATAACTCCCTACCTCCCTCACAGCCACACGACCTCCCTCATCCCTCCATCCAGTCTAATAATAGCTTGCCCCCGTCGACGTCCCTCCCGTCCGCGCACGCCTCCCTCCACAAACGTCCATCCGCAAACATCCCCTCCGCATACTATCCCCTCCGTGCGCATATTCCCCGCACTCTCTCATTCCCTCCGCGCGCTCGCCCCGACTTTCAATGCTGCCCTCCGTCCATATCCCCTCCCTCTGCAACTGCCGTGCCCCTTGCTAGCCGTCGCAGATCCAAACCAGAAAGCAAACTTAAAGGTAAATCGTTAGTCGAGCTTCAAATTTCGTCCAATGGCAGGCTTACCTTATCCGCGTAGGTGTCTATTCGAGGGATCGGTCCTCCGCGACCAGTCTAGTTTCGACCCGCAATTGCTAGGTCAGCGCCGTGCTTGCAATCTCTCTCTTATCATTCCGTGGTGTTCACTGTTGTAACATTATATATATCTGTACAGCTCGTTAGTAAGAGCAGCTAGAGTTAGCGAATAGAACACCTTTTCATATCGTTACATGAATTAATATCTGTGTGAACACTGTCAGTTTCGCATCAAACTTAAGCGCTCGCGTCAACATACCTAGTACACCTCTAGGCCTATCCTGTGGTCACTACCCCGTCGTGTTGCCCTCGCCAACTACTGCGTCCCTTTCAGCGAGACCCTAACACATATGTTTAGCCAGCGAATAAAGATTAGGAGAAAGCTACGTACCGACGACTCGCTCTCAAGTCTTGGTACAACAGAATGACATCCTCCTCGCATCCGCCTACCGCTTCGGTCCTGAATCCGAGCAAGTTGACGACGGCGCCGCCTCGTGCTTAGACTAGCACTCGGAACGATGCTTAAACCGGCGAAAGACCTGTCATCTGAGGTCAGCGAGTAGAAGAGAAGGGCTAGATCGCGCGCGCCTCGCCAGCTTGCAGCCCATTCCCTAAGAACGGCAGTTTAGTAACAGAAAAGGTGGTAGAACAAGCTAGACATACCGGATTCCACGGAGCGTCTGCGCTGACACAACCCTCCATCCCAACCTCGAGATCTGAAACACATCTGTCAGCCAGATCCCGCCATTCCCTCACCACACCAGCGTACCTTGTGACCAATGCCGTCTCCACCATCGCATGAGGTACCTGTGCCACTGCTGGCCGATTATCCACTACTGCATCCTATAATGGCAAACGGCGCCTGAGCTGTTGCAAATCCAAAGGGAAAAGGTCTACACACCTGTTCTGTTCTGGTTCGGACACGAAGCTTGAGGGATTCTCGACACCCTACGACATCGGTTAGTCGAAAGAGGCCACTTTGCCTTAGTTACACCAACATACATGCCCAGAAAAAGGGAACAAGCATGAATCCACCATAGCGTGCAGTATTGGTGTGGTGTGGTAGTCGGTGCTCAGTTTGGCGGTCGGCGGTTACAATAAACGAGTGTTCTATTGCTGGCGTTAGCTTGCTCCGTCTTGAAAATAAATGAATCTCTTACCGTGCGCCTTCTACCTGGTGTACGTCTCAATGAGCTGGAAAAGAGACGCGTCAGAAGCTGTCAAAGAACAACAAAAATCATGGCTCACCAGATGGTTAGTCCCTTCAGTCAGCGAGTCCTTATCGACAACCCCCCAGCACCGTAACGATGCGACGTCGACACCTAACCATCGCCGCGTACATTCGAGGAATCTTGCCTTGATCGGTTGGCATCATGGTGCGCGTTGCAAATCCGAATGCGGCCGTCGTCGAAGGGAAAGGCTACTTGCTGTGGAGCGACAGGAAAAAAAAACAGTGAGCTTGCGAGAGGTTTATAGAGCATCAAGGACTTACCTGGCGTGCGGCTGCAGCAATACCAGTTGGAACCAGCTAGGGCAAACATTAGTTAGTAGAGGCGAGAACCGAGGGTAGTACGATAGCTTACCATTAATAGAGACTAACGACGAAGATAAGAGTAAGCAATCAAGGAGTGGTAGCTTTACACAACAAGCTTACCTGCGTCGAGTAAAATATTGACTAGCTAAGCCGTCGTCCGATTGACGCGTCCACCACGGTTAAAGCAATCATCGTGGGCATTAGCGACAGTCTACGCGATGTTAGACTAGAAAATAACACGGAAAAACAAAACGGAGCTCACTGTTGTCGACGTCAAGCTTGACGGCGTCGTCGTGGTTGAAGTCGTAAGTGAAGAAGATCAACAAACGAAGCCGAAAAGGAAATGATGGCGGTCACGAGACCAAACCATTCAGGTAGAAGAAATGGACGAGGAGGCGTACAACGGCGGGAGACTCGCCGAGGACGTGCTCGACGACGAGAAGATAGTAAAAGAACTCGGCTGAGAGAAGGAGAAGAGGGGAGAAGCTAGACAAGGGAGGGGAAGTAGGGATGAATGGGATGATGGATAGAAAGGGATAACATACCTCGTATTTAAACCATTCGCACTGGTCTAGAGCCTAGTCAGTACACGGATAGACCATGCTGATTGATGAGAAGGCACGCGAATACCGGACATTAGAATTTGCGACGGCCGAAATTTGGAAGATCTCAAAAACAGATTGCAAAGCCGGAATGAGTTACCCGTGTTGCTTTGAGCGTAGTGCTCCCGATATTACAGACAAGTCGATATCTCGACATGCTTGAAAATATTAGGGTCAGGTCCCGCCCTCCCCTCGACGCAGAACTGTACTACTACCAACATAATTATTAAGCTCATTACAGAAACACGGAAAACACAAAGTACGCACTGGGGAGAGTTCCGACTTTCAAGTCTGTTTGGTGGCAGGCACAGGGTGGGAGCCCGGTTACCCCGCGACCCTGATCACGTACCAGGGCCATCTTCAAACCACACGACTATGAGAACTTTGAAATACGGATATTTGGGACTTACGACGGGAATGCTTCTGTTGCAATCTTCAACCGGTTAGGCCGCGAGTAAACCATCTGGGCCTCGTCGTCGTAGTTGCATCAATACAAACAGCACATGTTACTATATTTTTGGTGATCGTAAGCTTCGATAATGATATACGAACGCTGGAGAACGTACCACCTGGATAAACTCTGGACCCCAAACAGGATTACGGTCTTCCCTGAACGTCTGGAAGCGTATCGTGGACCTCATATAGGCTGATAATTGATTCTACATCAAAATAAAAGACCTGTCATGCGGTACAAATGATAACTCACGAATGGATAGTGAAGCTCCTGTCCAAGTTCAGGGCTGACGCGCGACGTCATGATCTGGGGCCGCGGTGACCCGGTCCGAAGGATCTCATTAGTGCAGGACGCGTTGTGCAGGGTCCGAGGGAGCACCCAGAGCCGTCCGTTGTCGATTCAGATCCTTTCCCATCCACTGAGAGTAGCGAAAAGTGTATCATCACGCAGTTTAGATTGAACCAAGGCTGTATATAGTCAAAATATGGAAATCCAGCAAAGCTGGGGGAGTGAATACGCGAAACAGAATTGTGAAAGAACGAAATTCACAGATTGGAGGAAGTGGTAAGAAGGAAACCGAGGTGATTCCTCTTTGGGAGTTAACCGAACCGGCAACTTCCTCTTTTGTTCACTACCACCATCATGCTACTCGTTCGATTCTTGACTCGCGTGCTTTCCGACGTTCAAGCTCCGTGAGGTATTGGGCTACCACGAAACTGGGTCTTCAAGCTTTGAAGTAATATTAAACTGGTATCTTCTTCCCTTGGAAAGCATCAGCGACGGATATTTAAGGGATAAAGTAGTGATTTCGTAGGTTTGTGCTATCTCAGCTGACGTTCTCCAGAATACGTTTTGTTGAACGACCTTTGGACATCGAATAACGACTAAATGTTTAGTTGGCGTGTCATTATCTAACTAACATTCCTTCGATAACACGTAGGAGATATTATTCGAATATTTGAGTGATTTATCGAGGGCTCAAAGGTAACCAGAGCTCGCACAAGTGATTTGGTACGTGGTCGTTGATATCCTGGTGTATGATAAGTGCTGATGTGGCGCAGGCACCTGTATTCTAACGGAACCGTATTCAATTTACTTACGTTGATCGAGCATCGTGGTACGAAGACCTTCTTGTGCTTCCCCGTTTCGCTGACGCATGGTCCTATAGATGTCTTTTGTAAGATACGAGGAGTAGGCCGTTTCCCGTGGAATGCTTAGACATCGACGATCTCGATGACGGAGATCAGAAATTTTGCAGGATTTCTGATGGGACTCGTTGTGAAAGGATTCAGATTGAGGCGGGTATCCCGCCAATCGACGTCCGTACTTTTGGTTCGTGTTCATTTGGATTCTCGTGAATATCGAGTGCTCATACAGTGCAGGACATCTGTATTCTACTATTGTGCATGCAATATGGATCTAAACTATGTATCGCATCGGTGTGATACCACGTTCTCACTTCAAAACCCGAACTCGAGGATTTCTGACCCGCGCCACGGTAACTTGGAGGCGAGGGCGAACTTGAAGCCGACGCTTGCGCCGTTGTCTCGATCAGAGGTGAGCGCGGTCAGTATATGAACCGAATTGTGAAACCTTTACCTTTCATACAAATCAAATGGGAAATTCATCGCCCTAACTACCCTGACGGTATTGTTTCCTGGCTCGCATGGTGAATACAGGTAGCGGTGGAGCCGTCTGGATCAAACTCGTTTAAACTAGGGCTGATCATGATGTGGAAGAAGGGAGAATATACTAACCATGACCCCGATAATAGTGCCGTATACCGTTCCCGACCCACCCGAGTGACGTGCTTAACCGGTTGCTGGTGCGACCCTCTCATCGATTTCTCACACAAAGACGTAGGCATTGCGCGCGCCGAGAAGACGGCAGAGTTGTCTGTGGACTCTGAATCTGGTCCTACATACAGAGTTGTGAGTAAATACTATCTGAAATCCATGAACATACATTTACCGGGCTCCTAGCAATATCTCTCACTGCGGTCATGTAAGGACATCGAAGCCATGCGTAGCATGGACATATCACCAAGGTTTCCGATTTTCAAGTCGATTTGATCACTCGAATAATTCAGGAACTAGGGACACCTTTATGACCCTTTCTATGAATGGATGGTGACATTGTCTAGCCTTCGTACCTACTTCAACACAGGCTATCATTCATGATGAGTTGTATCTAATTCAAACGCAACTCACCATAGGGTACTCAACCATCCATTTGCTATCGAGCAAGCTGATATACTGAAAGCCTGTCGTAACATCTTTTAGACTCGGTGCTAGTGAGTATTCTTTTTGAGCTGGATGGAACTCTTACGAGAAAGGGTTCCGATTTTCAGACGGTTGCGATCGCTAGAATGATTCAGGAACATTCTAGGCACACCGTACGCACTTTAACCACACTTGATCTTCATTTGTTGACCCAGCGGCGTAGGTATCTAGCCGTATCCATGTTCTACGGTAAGTATTTATTGAATATTGAACCAATGGCGACTCACCAAGTATCAGGGCAACCGGCTTGAAATTTGGAACCCACGGAGTGAATATGTCTAATCGCTTTTCATGAGGCCCGGCATCAGTAGGTATTCTCGTTGACTGTCCATGTGGGACAGGTTTATCTTTGAAGAACGAGGCGGTAATTGGAACTTGATATACCGTTGCCATCGAATGGCTCTCGTAGGATTGTGAGTAGCATAACACCTCTAATTAGCAATGTAAGCACATTTCTGACTTTGTGAGCAGAAGTAGACGTACTCATTGTTGGTCCAAAGATACCAAATTCACATTCTACAGATACTCTCTCGGCGGATGGCTTTCGGTGCACAGCAGGCAGTCCGGCCCTGTACTATGCTAGTAAGTAGCCCTGAGACATGATGCGTATTTACCTAATACCGGCTATATGAATGTATAGGACTCGCTGAACTGTCCCTTGAGGACAGCTTCGGTTGCAACTATACGGCATCCCAGCCGGATGCGCTTGAGCGACTGCGGCCAAGTGCCTGATCATTGTGATTCCGCAATATTGGCGGATAATCGCTGCTTCAAAATGCTCACAAATAGATTAGTGTGGCTGCATGATGATGCACGGACCCGAAGAATGTGCATGAGCATGTGCAGGATGGAGTACTCATTCTCAGGGCATCATGGCAACCCTGTAACTTATTTTGTATCATACGTACCTCATAATATACATTGGTTCTGACTCAAATTCACTCCACAGTCATTAGATACTTTGAAGCCTTGGAATACTTGAAATGTTGGCAGTTGAATCTCAGAGAAGTTTACAAAGTTGCTCATCACACGGAAATGAATGTGAGTAGATGCCATGGTTTCAGTACATTCCAGAAGCATAGGAGCACTCATATGAGCCTTCCTGCGCCCCTGGAAGGCCCTGAAATTATGACAGGTGGCAGAGGAATATCCGAAGAAAGTATTCGGATTGATGCGCATGCTGTGGGTTGGCAAGGGATACAGAGCCTAGACATGGAAGATCAGTTCTTCCATAAAATTATTTTTGCTGACCTTATGAGTTACGGACCGGTGAAACCGATCTACGAGGGTATATAAGCTTCAGAAGTTGAGTGATCGGATATCCCCCTTTCTTACCTCCACGCTGCCATTATTCTAGACTGTCGGACATCCCGTATGCACCATATACGGCGTGGTCATCCACCATCTATTTATCCTCCTGCAATGGCGTGCTGTATTGAGGACGCGTCGTCGTCGCGTCGCGGATGGGCGTTGAATGCTCGAAAAGGGATGTTTGGCAACGGCGTCGTATTTGGCACGGCCATCTCTCTTGTTCTTTCCTTCCGTCTGCCACCCTCTTGTTCTCTGTTCTCTAGTTCCTCGATCTACGTTTTGTTTGCGTAAGTTATTCTTTCGATCTTCATCTCATCGAATTTGCTGATTTTTGTTCTGACTCTTCTAGGACATCAATATTCGGTGGCGTCTCGATCAGCGCATTCCCGTAGCCCGATGGCCCATGAATTGGTTTTACGTCCGTCAACGATGCGTGTTCGAGTGCAAAGGACGCGTTTTGCGATGGACCGATTTCATTTTGGTATTAGAGGTAAGTTTTGCAATCATATTGGGTGATTCCGTCGTTGAAGGATTCTCACAGAAGCCTTCCGCCGCGAATATTCCATTTCATTTAGACGTCTTCCTTCCCATCCCATCCCTCCTGCGGCATTCCCGGTCTTTCCCACTCTGACCTTCACTCCCGCACCATTACCAGGATCCCAGTCGTTCCTGAAATGGCTTTATGGGACGAGTTTTGCCCCGACACGACGTATTGACTTCCGGCGAGCGGCATCAGCGAGGAGGACGACGCATAGGAGGGAGGGACTTGGAGATGTGCGGAGGGAGCAGCGCAGAGACGATGGGCATGTACACGGATCTCACGGCCCCAAAGTGCCCACCTTACCCGTACGTCGATCCTGTTTCTGTTCTTTGTTCCTATTCTGATGTGACTGTAGGACCCGGTGACGGGAAGGACATCGATGTATCCTCAACATCGACCTATTTTTGCTCCGACGCAACGTATCGCGTTCCGGCGAGATGGACCAGTAGGTGAGGGATTATAAAGCGAGGAACGCCAATGCTGTTATACTCTCCGTGCGCATCCAAGGTGTGTTTGACATTTTTACTTGGTTCTAACTAATTTTGTTTAACAGAGGACATTCACAACCAAACCCGTACACAGTATCACCCTTTGGGCCCACCAGGATTCGAGTTTTGTTGCGAGACGACGTATCGCGTTCCGGCGAGCAAGGGCAGGTGTACTGGCAAAGATGGGGAGTTGGGGAGGTTGCGCGCATGGATCATTCGGGAGGCTTCAGAGTGGTTCAGCTTCGTTGAATGTGAGTTTTATATTGTCCGTTGTTTCTCGCTAGCTAATCTACTTTCCTCAGCAGTTCGATGCCTTTGTATTCTCCGCCGATTTTGTATTCGACCAACGCGTACACCGCAGCCTCAACATCACGCTCTGTACTCCCTGGAAGTCGAATTTTGCTGCGAGACGACGTATCGCGTTCCGGCGAGCAAGGGCAGGTGTACTGGCAAGGACGGGGGTTAGGGACGTCGCTCGGGAGGCTCAGAGTCGTTCTGCTTTTGTTGCACGTACGTTCTATATTTTCTTTTCCTGTCTCTAGCTAATCTACTTGTAACAGTCTCCGCCCTTCGCTGCCGAAAGCAGCAGGCTCGCTATTACACGGTGAACTGCCTAGGCAACGAATTTTGGCGCGAGACGACATATCGCGTTCCGGCGAGCGAGGGGATGCGAGGAGGATGACAAGGTCTCACCGGGAATGTAGTCGGGCAAAGGGTTGGAGAAGTCTGCGCACGACAGGGAAGGACGACGATCCGCCGATCACACAAGACGCACCTGTTTCCGCGCGGGCTAAGGGATCCCGCACCCACGCCATCCGTTCACTCGTTCCAACGCACAGTCAACGTTCGCCTTCGAGAAGGACACATCAAGGTGAAGTGAGGGAGGTGGACTTGATGGGTCGGATGGGTCGGGATGGATGGTACGTGTTCCCGATAGGGTGATTTGATTTGGCAGCTGATACTCTTCCTGCAGGATGTCGACGATCCGATTGAAGTCAAAGTGAGTTTCCTTCCCTTGTTCACTTTGACAAGGACTGATGCGCGGGCATAGATATCACTTTCTCATCAAGACGGCGACGACGATAATGAGGGAGTCGAGCACCGGACGCCTTTGATCACCCCCGTCGAACCCGTCGCGGCTGATTAAATAGCCGCCGTCTGTTGAGGGCGACGCGGGGTTGGACAACGGCGTCTTGTGATTGACTCGTTTGGTGTGTCTTGGAATTGAGATGGTGACCGACTTTTCTGTCTTCTTTCGCCAGATGCTGACTTGCTTTATATTCTAGCTCGTTGCCGTCTCTTGAAAGGTAGGTCCATCGGGTTAGGGTTACGCTGGAGAGCAGGTTGAGTCCTTCGGGACTCGCACTATTTTTTTTGGGCAAATCGGACCCACAACGGCAAGCCTCGGTTTCCCGTTGGAACGATTTGAACGGGAGACTACGCTTGGCCGGTGCACAAACGGGAGGAAGCCACCTCCCGTTTGTGCTTTTGAGGAATACCTTCGGGGTGGGGAGATTATGATCCTATGAGCTAGAATGGCTGCTGACTTACAGCTTTTTTCGTTGCCTAACCGTGTTAATTTCTTGTTAGGTGAATATTCGGAGAAATTGATTCTCTTCTTTTCGTCACATTTTGTACACTACTAGTTTCAATAAACAGATTCCGTGCTCAGAATGCTTATCGCCGCGCCATTGTCCCGAAATCGGCCTTTTCATCGTCGATCTCCTTATCTGCACAGCCACTGACATCACCTCTTCCGCCAACCGCTTAGCCTCTTCAAAGGGAGATCTGCCTGGAAAGGTGAATTATTCTGGCTTGGTTTCCCGTATTTCCTTACTGGATGTGTGTGCTAGGTCCGTATTTTGTGGCCTTCTCCAACCTCAAAGAAGCTTCCCAACGCAATGTCGCGATAAAGACTCAAGCTCGCGCATGCACGATTCTGGCCCAACTTTGTCGGGTAAGTGTTCTGGAGACTGTAGGTTGAGAAATGACTAACGCGTGTACACAGGATCCGATTCCTCGTTCATAACGGCAAACAGTACCTTCCCGTGCTAGTGACGCAGGACATGGTGGGGCACAAGCTTGGCGAGTTCTCGCACACGAGGAAGAACAATCCGACAAAGTGAGTCCCTTCTGATGTTCACATAACACTGATCTTACGTTTTTAATAGACAAAAGATGACGAAGGAATCCAAGAGACGGTGACAGATCGACACTCTACCATGCCGCAATTCATTTTTCGTCATTTCATTTCGTCCTATAAAATGGGCTTTGTGAATACTATCTACCACCTTCAGAGCCTACGTAGAAAATCAATATGAACATTCTGCATGGTTTTATCTCTCTCCACTCTGACTATCCCTAAATTCTGTTTGTTCTGATGAGAACCAGATAGTACGCGCGTTCAAAATATGGCCGTGATATCTCACTCGCACGGTCACCCTAATACTGTAATTCTATGAAGAGACGATCAAACTGAGGCCATCTCTCCTTGGCAGCTTTCGACAGTGTGCTGGGTCCCTGCATGTTTGACAACCAAAGCCAGCCAACATGCCGGAGCACGTTCAGATATGTTGCTCTACTCAATCACGCAGTTGAAGACACGTCTTATCATGGCCTTGAAGTATACGTTCCTACGTATTGCAAACCCAGTCTAACACGTGTATGTGCCCATCCGCCTTGTTCTTTCCATGCTTTAAATGATCATCGTGCTGCGCTCTAGATCTTCAGGTCGAAGTGGCTGCACCGGCTGCACGCATTATTTCCAGGAGTCACGGGGTGCGTGGAACTCTAAATCTCATATGCCTTCTTCTGATACATTCTCCGTTCACTATTTCATGCTCCGCAGATTGAAAGAATGGAATTAGTACTGTGTACTCCATTCTTCTGGCCGAATTCAGGATATTGATAGCATCGACTCTCACTGCTGGGGCCGATACATTTTCCGATCGAAAAAACGAGGCCTCAAAATGTTGCGACATTTAGTTTGATCTTCTAATGGTAAAAACGAGTTCAGAAACACAGGTTGAAAGGCAGGATCATTTATGTACTCTTTTAAGGTAAGGAAAAGAGCTCGAAAAACAGAATGGAAAAGCGTAGAAAAGCAGCTATTTTTGGCACGCAAAAGGAGCGCTAAACAGGACAAGTTTTTCATTGCGTTTTCCGTATCCCGTTTTTGCGGCATACAAAGGTAACGAAAAGTCACGACATTTTTAGAACACCTTTTTCCGTCCTGAAAAGGAACCGGCCCCAGCAGTGTCTGCCGACGTGTTGAATGGTTCTGGCACTCCTGATATGCCCGAGTTTCTGCACGAGTGGTGAAAAAATTTATACAGTTTCCGTCCAGCCAGAAACAGAATTCTCGCCGCCAAAATCTGATTTCCAACAGACGGAAAAACATCTAAGGAAACCTTTTCAGCTCCATCTCCGTCATCCTTTAGGCCGAAAACATGGGACTCAGGAGTGTGGTCCGAGTTGGCATTCTTAAACAATCAACAGCTGGTAGGCCCACAATCAGCAGAGCCTCCCGGCCGACCCGGGCCCATCCTCTCATCAGATGCAAAGCATAGTTCCTGGCATGCCTGTGAAGATCAATCATCGGATTTAGCCAAATATAAGAACCCCCGAAAAAATTGAAGCGTGGCCTTACTCTATGATTGCACTGTCAAACGGCGAATTCATTCCTCGATTCATGAATTAGAGGAGAAATGATTGTTGACACTGAAGGGATCCGTTATGGAAATCCATTGACGGCCCCGCCTCTTTGAAGGCAGCTATACCACGAAAAATTCGGACATGGGACCATAAACGAACGTAGAATACTGGACAATTGACAATGATCATTATGTACACGGACGCTCGAACAGAATTTTGGTGTAAAGGCAGAGTTACCTAGGTGAGGCGTGCGCGGATCTACGCGGACCTTACGCCGTCAACCCCAATGCCAAAGCCCTCCTTGTCCTCCTCGCCATCTCAGACAGCGCCTCCAGTCACTGACCCGACCCCACACTCCCAGTCCCTCCCAGTCCCTTGTCCGAGTCGCTTTCTCCCTCGTCCAGCCTGCTTCCGCATTCCGACGTGCCTTCCGTGAAAACGGCCGTCTCTATAAACTCCCGCTTAGAACCCATCGACCTCCCATCTGCACGAAATGGCCAATCCCTATAACCTCCCGCCAAAAACCCGTCGACCCTCCTTCCTGCACGAAATGGCCTGTCCTATGAACTCCCGCCAAAAAGGCGTCGACCTCCCTTCATGCAGGAAATCGTCCGTCCCTACCTGCCTCTGCCATCTCTATAAATAACTCCCTACCTCCCTCACAGCCACACGACCTCCCTCATCCTCCATCCAGTCTAATAATAGCTTGCCCCGTCGACGTCCCTCCGTCCGCGCATGCCTCCCTCCACAAACGTCCATCCCGCAAACATCCCCTCCGTATACTATCCCCTCCGCGCGCATATTCCCCGCACTCTCTCATTCCTCCGCGCGCGCGCCCGACTTTCAATGCTGCCCTCCGTCCATATCCCCTCCTTCTGCAAATGCCGTGCCCCTTGCTACCCGTCGCAGATCCAAGCCAGAAAGCAAACTTAAAGGTAAATCGTTAGTCGAGCTTCAAATTTCGTCCAATCGCAGGCTTACCTTATCCGCATAGGTATCTATTCGAGCCTCCGCGAGCAGTCTAGTTTGACCCGCAATTGCTAGGTCAGCGCCATGCTTGCAATCTCTCTCTTATCATTCCGCGGTGTTCACTGTTGTAACATCATATATATCTGTACAGCTCGTTAGTAAGAGCAGCTAGAGTTACCGAATAGAACACACCTTTTCATATCGTTACATGAATTAATATCTGTGTGAACACCGTCAGACTCACTTCAAACCTAAGCGCTCGCGTCAACATACCTAGTACACCTCTAGGCCTATCCTGTGGTCACTACCCCCGTCGTGTTGCCTCGCCAACTACTGCGTCCCTTTCAGCGAGACCCTAACACATATGTTTAGCCAGCGAATAAAGATTAGGAGAAAGCTACGTACCGACGACTCGCTCTCAAGTCTTGGTACAACAGAATGACATCCTCCTCGCATCCCCTGCAAGCCTACCGCTTCGGTCCTGAATCCGAGCAAGTTGACGACGGCGCCCGCCTCGTGCTTAGACTAGCACTCGGAACGATGCTTAAACCGGCGAAAGACCTGTCATCTGAGGTCAGCGAGTAGAAGAGAAGGGCTAGATCGCGCGCGCCTCGCCAGCTTGCAGCCCATTCCCTAAGAACGGCAGTTTAGTAACAGAAAAGGTGGTAGAACAAGCTAGACATAACCGGATTCCACGGAGCGTCTGCGCTGACACAACCCTCCATCCCAACCTCGAGATCTGAAACACATCTGTCAGCCAGATCCCGCCATTCCTCACCACACCAGCGTACCTTGTGACCAATGCCGTCTCCACCATCCGCATGAGGTACCTGTGCCACTGCTGGCCGATTATCCACTACTGCATCCTATAATGGCAAACGGCGCCTGAGCTGTTGCAAATCCAAAGGGAAAAGGTCTACACACCTGTTCTGTTCTGGTTCGGACACGAAGCTTGAGGGATTCTCGACACCCTACGACATCGGTTAGTCGAAAGAGGCCACTTTGCCTTAGTTACACCAACATACATGCCCAGAAAAAGGGAACAAGCATGAATCCACCATAGCGTGCAGTATTGGTGTGGTGTGGTAGTCGGTGCTCAGTTTGGCGGTCGGCGGTTACAATAAACGAGTGTTCTATTGCTGGCGTTAGCTTGCTCCGTCTTGAAAATAAATGAATCTCTTACCGTGCGCCTTCTACCTGGTGTACGTATCAATGAGCTGGAAAAGAGACGCGTCAGAAGCTGTCAAAGAACAACAAAAATCATGGCTCACCAGATGGTTAGTCCCTTCAGTCAGCGAGTCCTTATCGACAACCCCCAGCACCGTAACGATGCGACGTCGACACCTAACCATCGCCGCGTACATTCGAGGAATCTTGCCTTGATCGGTTGGCATCATGGTGCGCGTTGCAAATCCGAATGCGGCCGTCGTCGAAGGGAAAGGCTACTTGCTGTGGAGCGACAGGAAAAAAAACAGTGAGCTTGCGAGAGGTTTATAGAGCATCAAGGACTTACCTGGCGTGCGGCTGCAGCAATACCAGTTGGAACCAGCTAGGGCAAACATTAGTTAGTAGAGGCGAGAACCGAGGGTAGTACGATAGCTTACCATTAATAGAGACTAACGACGAAGATAAGAGTAAGCAATCAAGGAGTGGTACCTTTACACAACAAGCTTACCTGCGTCGAGTAAAATATTGACTAGCTAAGCCGTCGTCCGATTGACGCGTCCACCACGGTTAAAGCAATCATCGTGGGCATTAGCGACAGTCTACGCGATGTTTAGACTAGAAAATAACACGGAAAAACAAAACGGAGCTCACTGTTGTCGACGTCAAGCTTGACGGCGTCGTCGTGGTTGAAGTCGTAAGTGAAGAAGATCAACAAACGAAGCCGAAAAGGAAATGATGGCGGTCACGAGACCAAACCATTCAGGTAGAAGAAATGGACGAGGAGGCGTACGACGGCGGGAGACCCGCCGAGGACGTGCTCGACGACGAGAAGATAGTAAAAGAAATCGGCTGAGAGAAGGAGAAGAGGGGAGAAGCTAGACAAGGGAGGGGAAGTAGGGATGAATGGGATGATGGATAGAAAGGGATAACATACCTCGTATTTAAACCATTCGCACTGGTCTAGAACCCAGTCAGTACACGGATAGACCATGCTGATTGATTAGAAGGCACGCGAATACCGGACATTAGAATTTGCGACGGCCGAAATTTGGAAGATCTCAAAAACAGATTGCAAAGCCGGAATGAGTTACCCGTGTTGCGTTGAGCGTAGTGCTCCAGATATTACAGACAAGTCGATATCTCGACATGCTTGAAGATATTGGGGTCAGGTCCCGCCCTCCCCTCGACGCAGAACTGTACTACTACCAACATAATCATTAAGCTCATTACAGAAACACGGAAAACACAAAGTACGCACTGGGGAGAGTTCCGACTTTCAAGTCTGTTTGGTGGCAGGCACAGGGTGTGAGCCCGGTTACCCCGCGACCCTGATCACGTACCAGGGCCATCTTCAAAGAACACGACTATGAGAACTTTGAAATACGGATATTTGGGACTTACGACGGGAATGCTTCTGTTGCAATCTTCAACCGGTTAGGCCGCGAGTAAACCATCTGGGCCTCGTCGTCGTAGTTGCATTAATACAAACAGCACATGGTACTATATTTTTGGTGATCGTAAGCTTCGATAATGATATACGAACGCTGGAGGACGTACCACCTGGATAAACTCTGGATCTCAAACAGAATTACGGTCTTCCCTGAACGTCTGGAAGCGTATCGTGGACCTCATATAGGCTGATAATTGATTCTACATCAAAATAAAAGACCTGTCATGCGGTACAAATAATAACTCACGAATGGATAGTGAAGCTCCTGTTCAAGTTCAGGGCTTGACGCGCGACGTCATGATCTGGGGCCGCGGTGACCCGGTCCGAAGGATCTCATTAGTGCAGGACGCGTTGTGCAGGGTCCGAGGGAGCACCCAGAGCCGTCCGTTGTCGATTCAGATCCTTTCCCATACACTGAGAGTAGCGAAAAGTGTATCATCACGCAATTTAGATTGAACCAAGGCTGTATATAGTCAAAATATGGAAACCCAGCAAACCTGGGGAGTGAATACGCGAACCAGAATTGTGAAAGAACGGATTTCACAGATTGGAGGAAGTGGTAAGAAGGAAACCGAGGTGATTCCTCTTTGGGAGTTAACCGAACCGGCAACTTCCTCTTTTGTTCACTACCACCATCATGCTACTCGTTCGATTCTTGACTCGCGTGCTTTCCGACGTTCAAGCTCCATGAGGTATTGGACTACCACGAAATTCGGTCTTCAAGCTTTTGAAGTGATATTTAACTGGTATCTTCTTCCTTTGGAAAGCATCAGCGACGGATATTTGAGGGATAAGGTGGTAATTTCGTAGGTTTGTGCTATCTCAGCTGACGTTCTCCAGGAATACATTGTATTGAACAACCTTTGGACATCGAATAACGGCTAACTGTTGTCATTATCTAACTAACATTCTTCCGATAACATGTAGGAGATCTTATTCAAATATTTGAGTGATTTATCGAGGGCTCAAAGGTAACCAGAACTCGCACAAGTGAGTTGGTACGTGGTCCTTGATATCCTGGTGTATGATAAGTGCTGATGCGGCGCAGGCACCTGTATTCTAACGGAACCATATTCAATTTACTTACGTTGATCGAGCATCGTGGTACGAAGACCTTCTTGTGCTTTCCCGTTTCGCTGACGCATGGTCCTATAGATGTCTTTTGTAAGATACGAGGAGTAGGCCGTTTCCCGTGGAATGCTTAGACATCGACGATCTCGATGACGGACATCAGAAATTTTGCAGGATTTCTGATGGGACTCGTTGTGAAAGGATTCAGATTGAGGCGGGTATCCCGCCAATCGACGTCCGTACTTTTGGTTCGTGGTTCATTTGGATTCTCGTGAATATCGAGTGCTCATACAGTGCAGGACATCTGTATTCTACTATTGTGCATGCAATATGGATCTAAACTATGTATCGCATCGGTGTGATACCACGTTCTCACTTCAAAACCCGAACTCGAGGATTTCTGACCCGCGCCACGGTAACTTGGAGGCGAGGGCGAACTTGAAGCCGACGCTTGCGCCGTTGTCTCGATCAGAGGTGAGCGCGGTCAGTATATGAACCGAATTGTGAAACCTTTACCTTTCATACAAATCAAATGGGAAATTCATCGCCCTAACTACCCTGACGGTATTGTTTCCTGGCTCGCATGGTGAATACAGGTAGCGGTGGAGCCGTCTGGATCAAACTCGTTTAAACTAGGGCTGATCATGATGTGGAAGAAGGGAGAATATACTAACCATGACCCCGATAATAGTGCCGTATACCGTTCCCGACCCACCCGAGTGACGTGCTTAACCGGTTGCTGGGTGCGACCCTCTCATCGATTTCTCACACAAAGACGTAGGCATTGCGCGCGCCGAGAAGACGGCAGAGTTGTCTGTGGACTCTGAATCTGGTCCTACATACAGAGTTGTGAGTAAATACTATCTGAAATCCATGAACATACATTTACCGGGCTCCTAGCAATATCTCTCACTGCGGTCATGTAAGGACATCGAAGCCATGCGTAGCATGGACATATCACCAAGGTTTCCGATTTTCAAGTCGATTTGATCACTCGAATAATTCAGGAACTAGGGACACCTTTATGACCCTTTCTATGAATGGATGGTGACATTGTCTAGCCTTCGTACCTACTTCAACACAGGCTATCATTCATGATGAGTTGTATCTAATTCAAACGCAACTCACCATAGGGTACTCAACCATCCATTTGCTATCGAGCAAGCTGATATACTGAAAGCCTGTCGTAACGTCTTTTAGACTCGGTGCTAGTGAGTATTCTTTTTGAGCTGGATGGAACTCTTACGAGAAAGGGTTCCAATTTTCAGACGGTTGCGATCGCTAGAATGATTCAGGAACATTCTAGGCACACCGTACGCACTTTAACCACACTTGATCTTCATTTGTTGACCCAGCGGCGTAGGTATCTAGCCGTATCCATGTTCTACGGTAAGTATTTATTGAACATTGAACCAATGGCGACTCACCAAGTATCAGGGCAACCGGCTTGAAATTTGGAACCCACGGAGTGAATATGTCTAATCGCTTTTCATGAGGCCCGGCATCAGTAGGTATTCTCGTTGACTGTCCATGTGGGACAGGTTTATCTTTGAAGAACGAGGCGGTAATTGGAACTTGATATACCGTTGCCATCGAATGGCTCTCGTAGGATTGTGAGTAGCATAACACCTCTAATTAGCAATGTAAGCACATTTCTGACTTTGTGAGCAGAAGTAGACGTACTCATTGTTGGTCCAAAGATACCAAATTCACATTCTACAGATACTCTCTCGGCGGATGGCTTTCGGTGCACAGCAGGCAGTCCGGCCCTGTACTATGCTAGTAAGTAGCCCTGAGACATGATGCGTATTTACCTAATACCGGCTATATGAATGTATAGGACTCGCTGAACTGTCCCTTGAGGACAGCTTCGGTTGCAACTATACGGCATCCCAGCCGGATGCGCTTGAGCGACTGCGGCCAAGTGCCTGATCATTGTGATTCCGCAATATTGGCGGATAATCGCTGCTTCAAAATGCTCACAAATAGATTAGTGTGGCTGCATGATGATGCACGGACCCGAAGAATGTGCATGAGCATGTGCAGGATGGAGTACTCATTCTCAGGGCATCATGGCAACCCTGTAACTTATTTTGTATCATACGTACCTCATAATATACATTGGTTCTGACTCAAATTCACTCCACAGTCATTAGATACTTTGAAGCCTTGGAATACTTGAAATGTTGGCAGTTGAATCTCAGAGAAGTTTACAAAGTTGCTCATCACACGGAAATGAATGTGAGTAGATGCCATGGTTTCAGTACATTCCAGAAGCATAGGAGCACTCATATGAGCCTTCCTGCGCCCTGGAAGGCCCTGAAATTATGACAGGTGGCAGAGGAATATCCGAAGAAAGTATTCGGATTGATGCGCATGCTGTGGGTTGGCAAGGGATACAGAGCCTAGACATGGAAGATCAGTTCTTCCATAAAATTATTTTTGCTGACCTTATGAGTTACGGACCGTGAAACCGATCTACGAGGGTATATAAGCTTCAGAAGTTGAGTGATCGGATATCCCCCTTTCTTACCTCCACGCTGCCATTATTCTAGACTGTCGGACATCCCGTATGCACCATATACGGCGTGGTCATCCACCATCTATTTATCCTCCTGCAATGGCGTGCTGTATTGAGGACGCGTCGTCGTCGCGTCGCGGATGGGCGTTGAATGCTCGAAAAGGGATGTTTGGCAACGGCGTCGTATTTGGCACGGCCATCTCTCTTGTTCTTTCCTTCCGTCTGCCACCCTCTTGTTCTCTCGTTCTCTAGTTCCTCGATCTACGTTTTGTTTGCGTAAGTTATTCTTTCGATCTTCATCTCATCGAATTTGCTGATTTTTGTTCTGACTCTTCTAGGACATCAATATTCGGTGGCGTCTCGATCAGCGCATTCCCGTAGCCCGATGGCCCATGAATTGGTTTTACGTCCGTCAACGATGCGTGTTCGAGTGCAAAGGACGCGTTTTGCGATGGACCGATTTCATTTTGGTATTAGAGGTAAGTTTTGCAATCATATTGGGTGATTCCGTCGTTGAAGGATTCTCACAGAAGCCTTCCGCCGCGAATATTCCATTTCATTTAGACGTCTTCCTTCCCATCCCATCCCTCCTGCGGCATTCCCGGTCTTTCCCACTCTGACCTTCACTCCCGCACCATTACCAGGATCCCAGTCGTTCCTGAAATGGCTTTATGGGACGAGTTTTGCCCCGACACGACGTATTGACTTCCGGCGAGCGGCATCAGCGAGGAGGACGACGCATAGGAGGGAGGGACTTGGAGATGTGCGGAGGGAGCAGCGCAGAGACGATGGGCATGTACACGGATCTCACGGCCCCAAAGTGCCCACCTTACCCGTACGTCGATCCTGTTTCTGTTCTTTGTTCCTATTCTGATGTGACTGTAGGACCCGGTGACGGGAAGGACATCGATGTATCCTCAACATCGACCTATTTTTGCTCCGACGCAACGTATCGCGTTCCGGCGAGATGGACCAGTAGGTGAGGGATTATAAAGCGAGGAACGCCAATGCTGTTATACTCTCCGTGCGCATCCAAGGTGTGTTTGACATTTTTACTTGGTTCTAACTAATTTTGTTTAACAGAGGACATTCACAACCAAACCCGTACACAGTATCACCCTTTGGGCCCACCAGGATTCGAGTTTTGTTGCGAGACGACGTATCGCGTTCCGGCGAGCAAGGGCAGGTGTACTGGCAATCAGATGAGTGGAGTTGGGTGAGGTTGCGCTAGCATGGATGCATTCGGGGATTTCGGAGTGGTTCAGCTGGTTCATGTGAGTTGAATGTGAGTGTTTATATTGTCCGTTGTTTCTCGCTAGCTAATCTACTTTCCTCAGCAGTCGATGCCTTTGTATTCTCCGCCGATTTTGTATTCGACCAACGCGTACACCGCAGCCTCAACATCACGCTCTGTACTCCCTGGAAGTCGAATTTTGCTGCGAGACGACGTATCGCGTTCCGGCGAGCAAGGGCAGGTGTACTGGCAAGGACGGGGGTTAGGGACGTCGCTCGGGAGGCTCAGAGTCGTTCTGCTTTGTTGCACGTACGTTCTATATTTTCTTTTCCTGTCTCTAGCTAATCTACTTGTAACAGTCTCCGCCCTTCGCTGCCGAAAGCAGCAGGCTCGCTATTACACGGTGAACTGCCTAGGCAACGAATTTTGGCGCGAGACGACATATCGCGTTCCGGCGAGCGAGGGGATGCGAGGAGGATGACAAGGTCTCACCGGGAATGTAGTCGGGCAAAGGGTTGGAGAAGTCTGCGCACGACAGGGAAGGACGACGATCCGCCGATCACACAAGACGCACCTGTTTCCGCGCGGGCTAAGGGATCCCCGCACCCACGCCATCCGTTCACTCGTTCCAACGCACAGTCAACGTTCGCCTTCGAGAAGGACACATCAAGGTGAAGTGAGGGAGGTGGACTTGATGGGGATGGGTCGGGATGGATGGTACGTGTTCCCCGATAGGGTGATTGATTTGGCAGCTGATACTCTTCCTGCAGGATGTCGACGATCCGATTGAAGTCAAAGTGAGTTTCCTTCCCTTGTTCACTTTGACAAGGACTGATGCGCGGGCATAGATATCACTTTTCATCAAGACGGCGACGACGATAATGAGGGAGTCGAGCACCGGACGCCTTTGATCACCCCGTCGAACCCGTCGCGGCTGATTAAATAGCCGCCGTCTGTTGAGGGCGACGCGGGGTTGGACAACGGCGTCTTGTGATTGACTCGTTTGGTGTGTCTTGGAATTGAGATGGTGAGCCGACTTTTCTGTCTTCTTTCGCCAGATGCTGACTTGCTTATATTCTAGCTCGTTGCCGTCTCTTGAAAGGTAGGTCCATCGGGTTAGGGTTACGCTGAGAGCAGGTTGAGTCCTTCGGGACTCGCACTATTTTTTTTGGGCAAATCGGACCCACAACGGCAAGCCTCGGTTTCCCGTTGGAACGATTTGAACGGGAGACTACGCTTGGCCGGTGCACAAACGGGAGGAAGCCACCTCCCGTTTGTGCTTTTGAGGAATACCTTCGGGGTGGGGAGATTATGATCCTATGAGCTAGAATGGCTGCTGACTTACAGCTTTTTTCGTTGCCTAACCGTGTTAATTTCTTGTTAGGTGAATATTCGGAGAAATTGATTCTCTTCTTTCGTCACATTTTGTACACTACTAGTTTCAATAAACAGATTCCGTGCTCAGAATGCTTATCCCCGCGCCATTGTCCCGAAATCGGCCTTTTCATCGTCGATCTCCTTATCTGCACAGCCACTGACATCACCTCTTCGCCAACGCTTAGCCTCTTCAAAAGGGAGATCTGCCTGGAAAGGTGAATTATTCTGGCTTGGTTTCCCGTATTTCCTTACTGAGTGTGTGTGCTAGGTCCGTATTTTGTGGCCTTCTCCAACCTCAAAGAAGCTTCCCAACGCAATGTCGCGATAAAGACTCAAGCTCGCGCATGCACGATTCTGCCCAACTTTGTCGGGTAAGTGTTCTGGAGACTGTAGGTTGAGAAATGACTAACGCGTGTACACAGGATCCGATTCCTCGTTCATAACGGCAAACAGTACCTTCCCGTGCTAGTGACGCAGGACATGGTGGGGCACAAGCTTGGCGAGTTCTCGCACACGAGGAAGAACAATCCGACAAAGTGAGTCCCTTCTGATGTTCACATTAACACTGATCTTACGTTTTTAATAGACAAAAGATGACGAAGGAATCCAAGAGACGGTGACAGATCGACACTCTACCATGCCGCAATTCATTTTTCGTCATTTCATTTCGTCCTATAAAATGGGCTTTGTGAATACTATCTACCACCTTCAGAGCCTACGTAGAAATCAATATGAACATTCTGCATGGTTTTATCTCTCTCCACTCTGACTATCCCTAAATTCTGTTTGTTCTGATGAGAACCAGATAGTACGCGCGTTCAAAATATGGCCGTGATATCTCACTCGCACGGTCACCCTAATACTGTAATTCTATGAAGAGACGATCAAACTGAGGCCATCTCTCCTTGGCAGCTTTCGACAGTGTGCTGGGTCCCTGCATGTTTGACAACCAAAGCCAGCCAACATGCCGGAGCACGTTCAGATATGTTGCTCTACTCAATCACGCAGTTGAAAGACACGTCTTATCATGGCCTTGAAGTATACGTTCCTACGTATTGCAAACCCAGTCTAACACGTGTATGTGCCCATCCGCCTTGTTCTTTCCATGCTTTAAATGATCATCGTGCTGCGCTCTAGATCTTCGGTCGAAGTGGCTGCACCGGCTGCACGCATTATTTCCAGGAGTCACGGGTGCGTGGAACTCTAAATCTCATATGCCTTCTTCTTCTGATACATTCTCCGTTCACTATTTCATGCTCCGCAGATTGAAAGAATGGAATTAGTACTGTGTACTCCATTCTTCTGGCCGAATTCGGATATTGATAGCATCGACTCTCACTGCTGGGGCCGATACATTTTCCGATCGAAAAAACGAGGCCTCAAAATGTTGCGACATTTAGTTTGATCTTCTAATGGTAAAAACGAGTTCAGAAAACAGGTTGAAAGGCGGATCATTTATGTACTCTTTTAAGGTAAGGAAAGAGCTCGAAAAACAGAATGGAAAAGCGTAGAAAAGCAGCTATTTTTGGCACGCAAAAGGAGCGCTAAACAGGACAAGTTTTTCATTGCGTTTTCCGTATCCCGTTTTGCGGCATACAAAGTAACGAAAAGTCACGACATTTTTAGAACACCTTTTTCCGTCCTGAAAAGGAACCGGCCCCAGCAGTGTCTGCCGACGTGTTGAATGGTTCTGGCACTCCTGATATGCCCGAGTTTCTGCACGAGTGGTGAAAAAATTTATACAGTTTCCGTCCAGCCAGAAACAGAATTCTCGCCGCAAAATCTGATTTCCAACAGACGGAAAAACATCTAAGGAAACCTTTTCAGCTCCATCTCCGTCAGTCCTTTAGGCCGAAAACATGGGACTCAGGAGTGTGGTCCGAGTTGGCATTCTTAAACAATCAACAGCTGGTAGGCCCACAATCAGCAGAGCCTCCCGGCCGACCCGGGCCCATCCTCTCATCAGATGCAAAGCATAGTTCCTGGCATGCCTGTGAAGATCAATCATCGGATTTAGCCAAATATAAGAACCCCCGAAAAAATTGAAGCGTGGCCTTACTCTATGATTGCACTGTCAAACGGCGAATTCATTCCTCGATTCATGAATTAGAGGAGAAATGATTGTTGACACTGAAGGGATCCGATTATGGAAATCCATTGACGGCCCCGCCTCTTTGAAGGCAGCTATACCACGAAAATTCGGACATGGGACCATAAATCGAACGTAGAATACTGGACAATTGACTAATGATCATTATGTACACGGACGCTCGAACAGAATTTTGGTGTAAAGGCAGAGTTACCTAGGTGAGGCGTGCGCGGATCTACGCGGACCTTACCGCCGTCAACCCCAATGCCAAAGCCCTCCTGTCCTCCTCGCCATCTCAGACAGCGCCTCCAGTCACTGACCCGACCCCACACTCCCAGTCCCTCCCAGTCCCTTGTCCGAGTCGCTTTCTCCCTCGTCCAGCCTGCTTCCGCATTCCGACGTGCCTTCCGTGAAAACGGCCGTCTCTATAAACTCCCGCTTAGAACCCCATCGACCTCCCATCTGCACGAAATGGCCAATCCCTATAACCTCCCGCCAAAAACCCGTCGACCCTCCTTCCTGCACGAAATGGCCTGTCCCTATGAACTCCCGCCAAAAAGGCGTCGACCTCCCTTCATGCAGGAAATCGTCCGTCCCTACCTGCCTCTGCCATCTCTATAAATAACTCCCTACCTCCCTCACAGCCACACGACCTCCCTCATCCCTCCATCCAGTCTAATAATAGCTTGCCCCCGTCGACGTCCCTCCCGTCCGCGCATGCCTCCCTCCACAAACGTCCATCCGCAAACATCCCCTCCGTATACTATCCCTCCGCGCGCATATTCCCCGCACTCTCTCATTCCCTCCGCGCGCGCGCCGACTTTCAATGCTGCCCTCCGTCCATATCCCCTCCTTCTGCAAATGCCGTGCCCCTTGCTACCCGTCGCAGATCCAAGCCAGAAAGCAAACTTAAAGGTAAATCGTTAGTCGAGCTTCAAATTTCGTCCAATCGCAGGCTTACCTTATCCGCATAGTATCTATTCGAGCCTCCGCGGAGCAGTCTAGTTTGACCCGCAATTGCTAGGTCAGCGCCATGCTTGCAATCTCCTCTTATCATTCCGCGGTGTTCACTGTTGTAACATCATATATATCTGTACAGCTCGTTAGTAAGAGCAGCTAGAGTTACCGAAATAGAACACACCTTTTCATATCGTTAATGAATTAATATCTGTGGAACACCGTCAGACTCACTTCAAACCTAAGCGCTCGCGTCAACATACCTAGTACACCTCTAGGCCTATCCTGTGGTCACTAACCCCGTCGTGTTGCCCTCGCCAACTACTGCGTCCCTTTCAGCGAGACCCTAACACATATGTTTAGCCAGCGAATAAAGATTAGGAGAAAGCTACGTACCGACGACTCGCTCTCAAGTCTTGGTACAACAGAATGACATCCTCCTCGCATCCCTGCAAGCCTACCGCTTCGGTCCTGAATCCGAGCAAGTTGACGACGGCGCCGCCTCGTGCTTAGACTAGCACTCGGAACGATGCTTAAACCGGCGAAAGACCTGTCATCTGAGGTCAGCGAGTAGAAGAGAAGGCTAGATCGCGCGCGCCTCGCCAGCTTGCAGCCCATTCCCTAAGAACGGCAGTTTAGTAACAGAAAAGGTGGTAGAACAAGCTAGACATACCGGATTCCACGGAGCGTCTGCGCTGACACAACCCTCCATCCCAACCTCGAGATCTGAAACACATCTGTCAGCCAGATCCCGCCATTCCCTCACCACACCAGCGTACCTTTGTGACCAATGCCGTCTCCACCCATCGCATGAGGTACCTGTGCCACTGCTGGCCGATTATCCACTACTGCATCCTATAATGGCAAACGGCGCCTGAGCTGTTGCAAATCCAAAGGGAAAAGGTCTACACACCTGTTCTGTTCTGGTTCGGACACGAAGCTTGAGGGATTCTCGACACCCTACGACATCGGTTAGTCGAAAGAGGCCACTTTGCTTAGTTACACCAACATACATGCCCAGAAAAAGGGAACAAGCATGAATCCACCATAGCGTGCAGTATTGGTGTGGTGTGGTAGTCGGTGCTCAGTTTGGCGGTCGGCGGTTACAATAAACGAGTGTTCTATTGCTGGCGTTAGCTTGCTCCGTCTTGAAAATAAATGAATCTCTTACCGTGCGCCTTCTACCTGGTGTACGTATCAATGAGCTGGGAAAAGAGACGCGTCAGAAGCTGTCAAAGAACAACAAAAATCATGGCTCACCAGATGGTTAGTCCCTTCAGTCAGCGAGTCCTTATCGACAACCCCCAGCACCGTAACGATGCGACGTCGACACCTAAACCATCGCCGCGTACATTCGAGGAATCTTGCCTTGATCGGTTGGCATCATGGTGCGCGTTGCAAATCCGAATGCGGCCGTCGTCGAAGGGAAAGGCTACTTGCTGTGGAGCGACAGGAAAAAAAACAGTGAGCTTGCGAGAGGTTTATAGAGCATCAAGACTTACCTGGCGTGCGGCTGCAGCAATACCAGTTGGAACCAGCTAGGGCAAACATTAGTTAGTAGAGGCGAGAACCGAGGGTAGTACGATAGCTTACCATTAATAGAGACTAACGACGAAGATAAGAGTAAGCAATCAAGGAGTGGTACCTTTACACAACAAGCTTACCTGCGTCGAGTAAAATATTGACTAGCTAAGCCGTCGTCCGATTGACGCGTCCACCACGGTTTAAAGCAATCATCGTGGGCATTAGCGACAGTCTACGCGATGTTAGACTAGAAAATAACACGGAAAAACAAAACGGAGCTCACTGTTGTCGACGTCAAGCTTGACGGCGTCGTCGTGGTTGAAGTCGTAAGTGAAGAAGATCAACAAACGAAGCCGAAAAGGAAATGATGGCGGTCACGAGACCAAACCATTCAGGTAGAAGAAATGGACGAGGAGGCGTACGAACGGCGGGAGACTCCGCCGAGGACGTGCTCGACGACGAGAAGATAGTAAAAGAAATCGGCTGAGAGAAGGAGAAGAGGGGAGAAGCTAGACAAGGGAGGGGAAGTAGGGATGAATGGGGATGATGGATAGAAAGGGATAACATACCTCGTATTTAAACCATTCGCACTGGTCTAGAACCCAGTCAGTACACGGATAGACCATGCTGATTGATTAGAAGGCACGCGAATACCGGACATTAGAATTTGCGACGGCCGAAATTTGGAAGATCTCAAAAACAGATTGCAAAGCCGGAATGAGTTACCCGTGTTGCGTTGAGCGTAGTGCTCCAGATATTACAGACAAGTCGATATCTCGACATGCTTGAAGATATTAGGGTCAGGTCCCGCCCTCCCCTCGACGCAGAACTGTACTACTACCAACATAATCATTAAGCTCATTACAGAAACACGGAAAACACAAAGTACGCACTGGGGAGAGTTCCGACTTTCAAGTCTGTTTGGTGGCAGGCACAGGGTGTGAGCCCGGTTACCCGCGACCCTGATCACGTACCAGGGCCATCTTCAAAGAACACGACTATGAGAACTTTGAAATACGGATATTTGGGACTTACGACGGGAATGCTTCTGTTGCAATCTTCAACCGGTTAGGCCGCGAGTAAACCATCTGGGCCTCGTCGTCGTAGTTGCATTAATACAAACAGCACATGGTACTATATTTTTGGTGATCGTAAGCTTCGATAATGATATACGAACGCTGGAGGACGTACCACCTGGATAAACTCCTGGATCTCAAACAGAATTACGGTCTTCCCTGAACGTCTGGAAGCGTATCGTGGACCTCATATAGGCTGATAATTGATTCTACATCAAAATAAAAGACCTGTCATGCGGTACAAATAATAACTCACGAATGGATAGTGAAGCTCCTGTTCAAGTTCAGGGCTGACGCGCGACGTCATGATCTGGGGCCGCGGTGACCCGGTCCGAAGGATCTCATTAGTGCAGGACGCGTTGTGCAGGGTCCGAGGGAGCACCCAGAGCCGTCCGTTGTCGATTCAGATCCTTTCCCATACACTGAGAGTAGCGAAAAGTGTATCATCACGCAATTTAGATTGAACCAAGGCTGTATATAGTCAAAATATGGAAACCCAGCAAACCTGGGGAGTGAATACGCGAACCAGAATTGTGAAAGAACGGATTTCACAGATTGGAGGAAGTGGTAAGAAGGAAACCGAGGTGATTCCTCTTTGGGAGTTAACCGAACCGGCCAACTTCCTCTTTTGTTCACTACCACCATCATGCTACTCGTTCGATTCTTGACTCGCGTGCTTTCCGACGTTCAAGCTCCATGAGGTATTGGACTACCACGAAATTCGGTCTTCAAGCTTTGAAGTGATATTTAACTGGTATCTTCTTCCTTTGGAAAGCATCAGCGACGGATATTTGAGGGATAAGGTGGTAATTTCGTAGGTTTGTGCTATCTCAGCTGACGTTCTCCAGGAATACATTGTATTGAACAACCTTTGGACATCGAATAACGGCTAACTGTTGTCATTATCTAACTAACATTCTTCCGATAACATGTAGGAGATCTTATTCAAATATTTGAGTGATTTATCGAGGGCTCAAAGGTAACCAGAACTCGCACAAGTGAGTTGGTACGTGGTCCTTGATATCCTGGTGTATGATAAGTGCTGATGCGGCGCAGGCACCTGTATTCTAACGGAACCATATTCAATTTACTTACGTTGATCGAGCATCGTGGTACGAAGACCTTCTTGTGCTTTCCCGTTTCGCTGACGCATGGTCCTATAGATGTCTTTTGTAAGATACGAGGAGTAGGCCGTTTCCCGTGGAATGCTTAGACATCGACGATCTCGATGACGGACATCAGAAATTTTGCAGGATTTCTGATGGGACTCGTTGTGAAAGGATTCAGATTGAGGCGGGTATCCCGCCAATCGACGTCCGTACTTTTGGTTCGTGTTCATTTGGATTCTCGTGAATATCGAGTGCTCATACAGTGCAGGACATCTGTATTCTACTATTGTGCATGCAATATGGATCTAAACTATGTATCGCATCGGTGTGATACCACGTTCTCACTTCAAAACCCGAACTCGAGGATTTCTGACCCGCGCCACGGTAACTTGGAGGCGAGGGCGAACTTGAAGCCGACGCTTGCGCCGTTGTCTCGATCAGAGGTGAGCGCGGTCAGTATATGAACCGAATTGTGAAACCTTTACCTTTCATACAAATCAAATGGGAAATTCATCGCCCTAACTACCCTGACGGTATTGTTTCCTGGCTCGCATGGTGAATACAGGTAGCGGTGGAGCCGTCTGGATCAAACTCGTTTAAACTAGGGCTGATCATGATGTGGAAGAAGGGAGAATATACTAACCATGACCCCGATAATAGTGCCGTATACCGTTCCCGACCCACCCGAGTGACGTGCTTAACCGGTTGCTGGTGCGACCCTCTCATCGATTTCTCACACAAAGACGTAGGCATTGCGCGCGCCGAGAAGACGGCAGAGTTGTCTGTGGACTCTGAATCTGGTCCTACATACAGAGTTGTGAGTAAATACTATCTGAAATCCATGAACATACATTTACCGGGCTCCTAGCAATATCTCTCACTGCGGTCATGTAAGGACATCGAAGCCATGCGTAGCATGGACATATCACCAAGGTTTCCGATTTTCAAGTCGATTTGATCACTCGAATAATTCAGGAACTAGGGACACCTTTATGACCCTTTCTATGAATGGATGGTGACATTGTCTAGCCTTCGTACCTACTTCAACACAGGCTATCATTCATGATGAGTTGTATCTAATTCAAACGCAACTCACCATAGGGTACTCAACCATCCATTTGCTATCGAGCAAGCTGATATACTGAAAGCCTGTCGTAACGTCTTTTAGACTCGGTGCTAGTGAGTATTCTTTTTGAGCTGGATGGAACTCTTACGAGAAAGGGTTCCAATTTTCAGACGGTTGCGATCGCTAGAATGATTCAGGAACATTCTAGGCACACCGTACGCACTTTAACCACACTTGATCTTCATTTGTTGACCCAGCGGCGTAGGTATCTAGCCGTATCCATGTTCTACGGTAAGTATTTATTGAACATTGAACCAATGGCGACTCACCAAGTATCAGGGCAACCGGCTTGAAATTTGGAACCCACGGAGTGAATATGTCTAATCGCTTTTCATGAGGCCCGGCATCAGTAGGTATTCTCGTTGACTGTCCATGTGAGACAGGTTTATCTTTGAAGAACGAGGCGGTAATTGGAACTTGATATACCGTTGCCATCGAATGGCTCTCGTAGGATTGTGAGTAGCATAACACCTCTAATTAGCAATGTAAGCACATTTCTGACTTTGTGAGCAGAAGTAGACGTACTCATTGTTGGTCCAAAGATACCAAATTCACATTCTACAGATACTCTCTCGGCGGATGGCTTTCGGTGCACAGCAGGCAGTCCGGCCCTGTACTATGCTAGTAAGTAGCCCTGAGACATGATGCGTATTTACCTAATACCGGCTATATGAATGTATAGGACTCGCTGAACTGTCCCTTGAGGACAGCTTCGGTTGCAACTATACGGCATCCCAGCCGGATGCGCTTGAGCGACTGCGGCCAAGTGCCTGATCATTGTGATTCCGCAATATTGGCGGATAATCGCTGCTTCAAAATGCTCACAAATAGATTAGTGTGGCTGCATGATGATGCACGGACCCGAAGAATGTGCATGAGCATGTGCAGGATGGAGTACTCATTCTCAGGGCATCATGGCAACCCTGTAACTTATTTTGTATCATACGTACCTCATAATATACATTGGTTCTGACTCAAATTCACTCCACAGTCATTAGATACTTTGAAGCCTTGGAATACTTGAAATGTTGGCAGTTGAATCTCAGAGAAGTTTACAAAGTTGCTCATCACACGGAAATGAATGTGAGTAGATGCCATGGTTTCAGTACATTCCAGAAGCATAGGAGCACTCATATGAGCCTTCCTGCGCCCCTGGAAGGCCCTGAAATTATGACAGGTGGCAGAGGAATATCCGAAGAAAGTATTCGGATTGATGCGCATGCTGTGGGTTGGCAAGGGATACAGAGCCTAGACATGGAAGATCAGTTCTTCCATAAAATTATTTTTGCTGACCTTATGAGTTACGGACCGTGAAACCGATCTACGAGGGTATATAAGCTTCAGAAGTTGAGTGATCGGATATCCCCCTTTCTTACCTCCACGCTGCCATTATTCTAGACTGTCGGACATCCCGTATGCACCATATACGGCGTGGTCATCCACCATCTATTTATCCTCCTGCAATGGCGTGCTGTATTGAGGATGCGTCGTCGTCGCGTCGCGGATGGCGTTGAATGCTCGAAAGGATGTTTGGCAACGGCGTCGTATTTGGCACGGCCATCTCTCTTGTTCTTTCCTTCCGTCTGCCACCTCTTGTTCTCTCGTTCTCTAGTTCCTCGATCTACGTTTTGTTTGCGTAAGTTATTCTTTCGATCTTCATCTCATCGAATTTGCTGATTTTTGTTCTGACTCTTCTAGGACATCAATATTCGGTGGCGTCTCGATCAGCGCATTCCCGTAGCCCGATGGCCCATGAATTGGTTTTACGTCCGTCAACGATGCGTGTTCGAGTGCAAAGGACGCGTTTTGCGATGGACCGATTTCATTTTGGTATTAGAGGTAAGTTTTGCAATCATATTGGGTGATTCCGTCGTTGAAGGATTCTCACAGAAGCCTTCCGCCGCGAATATTCCATTTCATTTAGACGTCTTCCTTCCCATCCCATCCCTCCTGCGGCATTCCCGGTCTTTCCCACTCTGACCTTCACTCCCGCACCATTACCAGGATCCCAGTCGTTCCTGAAATGGCTTTATGGGACGAGTTTTGCCCCGACACGACGTATTGACTTCCGGCGAGCGGCATCAGCGAGGAGGACGACGCATAGGAGGGAGGGACTTGGAGATGTGCGGAGGGAGCAGCGCAGAGACGATGGGCATGTACACGGATCTCACGGCCCCAAAGTGCCCACCTTACCCGTACGTCGATCCTGTTTCTGTTCTTGTGTTCCTATTCTGATGTGACTGTAGGACCCGGTGACGGGAAGGACATCGATGTATCCTCAACATCGACCTATTTTTGCTCCGACGCAACGTATCGCGTTCCGGCGAGATGGACCAGTAGGTGAGGGATTATAAAGCGAGGAACGCCAATGCTGTTATACTCTCCGTGCGCATCCAAGGTGTGTTTGACATTTTTACTTGGTTCTAACTAATTTTGTTTAACAGAGGACATTCACAACCAAACCCGTACACAGTATCACCCTTTGGGCCCACCAGGATTCGAGTTTTGTTGCGAGACGACGTATCGCGTTCCGGCGAGCAAGGGCAGGTGTACTGGCAAGATGGGGAGTTGGGGAGAGTTGCGCGCATGGATCATTCGGGAGGCTTCAGAGTGGTTCAGCTTCGTTGAATGTGAGTTTTATATTGTCCGTTGTTTCTCGCTAGCTAATCTACTTTCCTCAGCAGTCGATGCCTTTGTATTCTCCGCCGATTTTGTATTCGACCAACGCGTACACCGCAGCCTCAACATCACGCTCTGTACTCCCTGGAAGTCGAATTTTGCTGCGAGACGACGTATCGCGTTCCGGCGAGCAAGGGCAGGTGTTACTGGCAAAGATGGGGAGTTGGGAGGTTGCGCGCATGGATCATTCGGGAGGCTTCAGAGTGGTTCAGCTTCGTTGAATGTGAGTTTTATATTGTCCGTTGTTTCTCGCTAGCTAATCTACTTTCCTCAGCAGTCGATGCCTTTGTATTTCCCGCCGATTTTGTATTCGACCAACGCGTACACCGCAGCCTCAACATCACGCTCTGTACTCCCTGGAAGTCGAATTTTGCTGCGAGACGACGTTATCGCGTTCCGGCGAGCAAGGGCAGGTGTACTGGCAAGGACGGGGTTAGGGACGTCGCTCGGGAGGCTCAGAGTCATTCTGCTTTGTTGCACGTACGTTCTATATTTTCTTTTCCTGTCTCTAGCTAATCTACTTGTAACAGTCTCCGCCCTTCGCTGCCGAAAGCAGCAGGCTCGCTATTACACGGTGAACTGCCTAGGCAACGAATTTTGGCGCGAGACGACATATCGCGTTCCGGCGAGCGAGGGGATGCGAGGAGGATGACAAGGTCTCACCGGGAATGTAGTCGGGCAAAGGGTTGGAGAAGTCCGCGCACGACAGGGAAGGACGACGATCCGCCGATCACACAAGACGCACCTGTTTCCGCGCGGGCTAAGGGATCCCCGCACCCACGCCATCCGTTCACTCGTTCCAACGCACAGTCAACGTTCGCCTTCGAGAAGGACACATCAAGGTGAAGTGAGGGAGGTGGACTTGATGGGCGGATGGGTCGGGATGGATGGTACGTGTTCCCCGATAGGGTGATTGATTTGGCAGCTGATACTCTTCCTGCAGGATGTCGACGATCCGATTGAAGTCAAAGTGAGTTTCCTTCCCTTGTTCACTTTGACAAGGACTGATGCGCGGGCATAGATATCACTTTCTCATCAAGACGGCGACGACGATAATGAGGGAGTCGAGCACCGGACGCCTTTGATCACCCCCGTCGAACCCGTCGCGGCTGATTAAATAGCCGCCGTCTGTTGAGGGCGACGCGGGGTTGGACAACGGCGTCTTGTGATTGACTCGTTTGGTGTGTCTTGGAATTGAGATGGTGAGCCGACTTTTCTGTCTTCTTTCGCCAGATGCTGACTTGCTTATATTCTAGCTCGTTGCCGTCTCTTGAAAGGTAGGTCCATCGGGTTAGGGTTACGCTGAGAGCAGGTTGAGTCCTTCGGGACTCGCACTATTTTTTTTGGGCAAATCGGACCCACAACGGCAAGCCTCGGTTTCCCGTTGGAACGATTTGAACGGGAGACTACGCTTGGCCGGTGCACAAACGGGAGGAAGCCACCTCCCGTTTGTGCTTTTGAGGAATACCTTCGGGGTGGGGAGATTATGATCCTATGAGCTAGAATGGCTGCTGACTTACAGCTTTTTTCGTTGCCTAACCGTGTTAATTTCTTGTTAGGTGAATATTCGGAGAAATTGATTCTCTTCTTTTCGTCACATTTTGTACACTACTAGTTTCAATAAACAGATTCCGTGCTCAGAATGCTTATCGCCCGCGCCATTGTCCCGAAATCGGCCTTTTCATCGTCGATCTCCTTATCTGCACAGCCACTGACATCACCTCTTCCGCCAACGCTTAGCCTCTTCAAAGGGAGATCTGCCTGGAAAGGTGAATTATTCTGGCTTGGTTTCCCGTATTTCCTTACTGAGTGTGTGTGCTAGGTCCGTATTTTGTGGCCTTCTCCAACCTCAAAGAAGCTTCCCAACGCAATGTCGCGATAAAGACTCAAGCTCGCGCATGCACGATTCTGCCCAACTTTGTCGGGTAAGTGTTCTGGAGACTGTAGGTTGAGAAATGACTAACGCGTGTACACAGGATCCGATTCCTCGTTCATAACGGCAAACAGTACCTTCCCGTGCTAGTGACGCAGGACATGGTGGGGCACAAGCTTGGCGAGTTCTCGCACACGAGGAAGAACAATCCGACAAAGTGAGTCCCTTCTGATGTTCACATTAACACTGATCTTACGTTTTTAATAGACAAAAGATGACGAAGGAATCCAAGAGACGGTGACAGATCGACACTCTACCATGCCGCAATTCATTTTTCGTCATTTCATTTCGTCCTATAAAATGGGCTTTGTGAATACTATCTACCACCTTCAGAGCCTACGTAGAAATCAATATGAACATTCTGCATGGTTTTATCTCTCTCCACTCTGACTATCCCTAAATTCTGTTTGTTCTGATGAGAACCAGATAGTACGCGCGTTCAAAATATGGCCGTGATATCTCACTCGCACGGTCACCCTAATACTGTAATTCTATGAAGAGACGATCAAACTGAGGCCATCTCTCCTTGGCAGCTTTCGACAGTGTGCTGGGTCCCTGCATGTTTGACAACCAAAGCCAGCCAACATGCCGGAGCACGTTCAGATATGTTGCTCTACTCAATCACGCAGTTGAAGACACGTCTTATCATGGCCTTGAAGTATACGTTCCTACGTATTGCAAACCCAGTCTAACACGTGGTATGTGCCCATCCGCCTTGTTCTTTCCATGCTTTAAATGATCATCGTGCTGCGCTCTAGATCTTCAGGTCGAAGTGGCTGCACCGGCTGCACGCATTATTTCCAGGAGTCACGGGGTGCGTGGAACTCTAAATCTCATATGCCTTCTTCTGATACATTCTCCGTTCGCTATTTCATGCTCCGCAGATTGAAAGAATGGAATCAGTACTGTGTACTCCATTCTTCTGGCCGAATGTCAGGATATTGATAGCATCGACTCTCACTGCTGGGGCCGATACATTTTCCGATCGAAAAAACGAGGCCTCAAAATGTTGCGACATTTAGTTTGATCTTCTAATGGTAAAAACGAGTTCAGAAACACAGGTTGAAAGGCAGGATCATTTATGTACTCTTTTAAGGTAAGGAAAAGAGCTCGAAAAACAGAATGGAAAAGCGTAGAAAAGCAGCTATTTTTGGCACGCAAAAGGAGCGCTAAACAGGACAAGTTTTTCATTGTGTTTTCCGTATCCCGTTTTTGCGGCATACAAAGGTAACGAAAAGGCACGACATTTTTAGAACACCTTTTTCCGTCCTGAAAAGGAACCGGCCCCAGCAGTGTCTGCCGACGTGTTGAATGGTTCTGGCACTCCTGATATGCCCGAGTTTCTGCACGAGTGGTGAAAAAATTTATACAGTTTCCGTCCAGCCAGAAACAGAATTCTCGCCGCCAAAATCTGATTTCCAACAGACGGAAAAACATCTAAGGAAACCTTTTCAGCTCCATCTCCGTCATCCTTTAGGCCGAAAACATGGGACTCAGGAGTGTGGTCCGAGTTGGCATTCTTAAACAATCAACAGCTGGTAGGCCCACAATCAGCAGAGCCTCCCGGCCGACCCGGGCCCATCCTCTCATCAGATGCAAAGCATAGTTCCTGGCATGCCTGTGAAGATCAATCATCGGATTTAGCCAAATATAAGAACCCCCGAAAAAATTGAAGCGTGGCCTTACTCTATGATTGCACTGTCAAACGGCGAATTCATTCCTCGATTCATGAATTAGAGGAGAAATGATTGTTGACACTGAAGGGATCCGTTATGGAAATCCATTGACGGCCCCGCCTCTTTGAAGGCAGCTATACCACGAAAAATTCGGACATGGGACCATAAACGAACGTAGAATACTGGACAATTGACAATGATCATTATGTACACGGACGCTCGAACAGAATTTTGGTGTAAAGGCAGAGTTACCTAGGTGAGGCGTGCGCGGATCTACGCGGACCTTACCGCCGTCAACCCCAATGCCAAAGCCCTCCTTGTCCTCCTCGCCATCTCAGACAGCGCCTCCAGTCACTGACCCGACCCCACACTCCCAGTCCCTCCCAGTCCCTTGTCCGAGTCGCTTTCTCCCTCGTCCAGCCTGCTTCCGCATTCCGACGTGCCTTCCGTGAAAACGGCCGTCTCTATAAACTCCCGCTTAGAACCCCATCGACCTCCCATCTGCACGAAATGGCCAATCCCTATAACCTCCCGCCAAAAACCCGTCGACCCTCCTTCCTGCACGAAATGGCCTGTCCCTATGAACTCCCGCCAAAAAGGCGTCGACCTCCCTTCATGCAGGAAATCGTCCGTCCCTACCTGCCTCTGCCATCTCTATAAATAACTCCCTACCTCCCTCACAGCCACACGACCTCCCTCATCCCTCCATCCAGTCTAATAATAGCTTGCCCCCGTCGACGTCCCTCCCGTCCGCGCATGCCTCCCTCCACAAACGTCCATCCGCAAACATCCCCTCCGTATACTATCCCCTCCGCGCGCATATTCCCCGCACTCTCTCATTCCCTCCGCGCGCGCGCCGACTTTCAATGCTGCCCTCCGTCCATATCCCCTCCTTCTGCAAATGCCGTGCCCCTTGCTACCCGTCGCAGATCCAAGCCAGAAAGCAAACTTAAAGGTAAATCGTTAGTCGAGCTTCAAATTTCGTCCAATCGCAGGCCTTACCTTATCCGCATAGGTATCTATTCGAGCCTCCGCGAGCAGTCTAGTTTGACCCGCAATTGCTAGGTCAGCGCCATGCTTGCAATCTCTCTCTTATCATTCCGCGGTGTTCACTGTTGTAACATCATATATATCTGTACAGCTCGTTAGTAAGAGCAGCTAGAGTTACCGAATAGAACACACCTTTTCATATCGTTACATGAATTAATATCTGTGTGAACACCGTCAGACTCACTTCAAACCTAAGCGCTCGCGTCAACATACCTAGTACACCTCTAGGCCTATCCTGTGGTCACTACCCCGTCGTGTTGCCCTCGCCAACTACTGCGTCCCTTTCAGCGAGACCCTAACACATATGTTTAGCCAGCGAATAAAGATTAGGAGAAAGCTACGTACCGACGACTCGCTCTCAAGTCTTGGTACAACAGAATGACATCCTCCTCGCATCCCCTGCAAGCCTACCGCTTCGGTCCTGAATCCGAGCAAGTTGACGACGGCGCCGCCTCGTGCTTAGACTAGCACTCGGAACGATGCTTAAACCGGCGAAAGACCTGTCATCTGAGGTCAGCGAGTAGAAGAGAAGGGCTAGATCGCGCGCGCCTCGCCAGCTTGCAGCCCATTCCCTAAGAACGGCAGTTTAGTAACAGAAAAGGTGGTAGAACAAGCTAGACATACCGGATTCCACGGAGCGTCTGCGCTGACACAACCCTCCATCCCAACCTCGAGATCTGAAACACATCTGTCAGCCAGATCCCGCCATTCCCTCACCACACCAGCGTACCTTGTGACCAATGCCGTCTCCACCATCGCATGAGGTACCTGTGCCACTGCTGGCCGATTATCCACTACTGCATCCTATAATGGCAAACGGCGCCTGAGCTGTTGCAAATCCAAAGGGAAAAGGTCTACACACCTGTTCTGTTCTGGTTCGGACACGAAGCTTGAGGGATTCTCGACACCCTACGACATCGGTTAGTCGAAAGAGGCCACTTTGCCTTAGTTACACCAACATACATGCCCAGAAAAAGGGAACAAGCATGAATCCACCATAGCGTGCAGTATTGGTGTGGTGTGGTAGTCGGTGCTCAGTTTGGCGGTCGGCGGTTACAATAAACGAGTGTTCTATTGCTGGCGTTAGCTTGCTCCGTCTTGAAAATAAATGAATCTCTTACCGTGCGCCTTCTACCTGGTGTACGTATCAATGAGCTGGAAAAGAGACGCGTCAGAAGCTGTCAAAGAACAACAAAAATCATGGCTCACCAGATGGTTAGTCCCTTCAGTCAGCGAGTCCTTATCGACAACCCCCCAGCACCGTAACGATGCGACGTCGACACCTAACCATCGCCGCGTACATTCGAGGAATCTTGCCTTGATCGGTTGGCATCATGGTGCGCGTTGCAAATCCGAATGCGGCCGTCGTCGAAGGGAAAGGCTACTTGCTGTGGAGCGACAGGAAAAAAAACAGTGAGCTTGCGAGAGGTTTATAGAGCATCAAGGACTTACCTGGCGTGCGGCTGCAGCAATACCAGTTGGAACCAGCTAGGGCAAACATTAGTTAGTAGAGGCGAGAACCGAGGGTAGTACGATAGCTTACCATTAATAGAGACTAACGACGAAGATAAGAGTAAGCAATCAAGGAGTGGTACCTTTACACAACAAGCTTACCTGCGTCGAGTAAAATATTGACTAGCTAAGCCGTCGTCCGATTGACGCGTCCACCACGGTTAAAGCAATCATCGTGGGCATTAGCGACAGTCTACGCGATGTTAGACTAGAAAATAACACGGAAAAACAAAACGGAGCTCACTGTTGTCGACGTCAAGCTTGACGGCGTCGTCGTGGTTGAAGTCGTAAGTGAAGAAGATCAACAAACGAAGCCGAAAAGGAAATGATGGCGGTCACGAGACCAAACCATTCAGGTAGAAGAAATGGACGAGGAGGCGTACGACGGCGGGAGACCCGCCGAGGACGTGCTCGACGACGAGAAGATAGTAAAAGAAATCGGCTGAGAGAAGGAGAAGAGGGGAGAAGCTAGACAAGGGAGGGGAAGTAGGGATGAATGGGATGATGGATAGAAAGGGATAACATACCTCGTATTTAAACCATTCGCACTGGTCTAGAACCCAGTCAGTACACGGATAGACCATGCTGATTGATTAGAAGGCACGCGAATACCGGACATTAGAATTTGCGACGGCCGAAATTTGGAAGATCTCAAAAACAGATTGCAAAGCCGGAATGAGTTACCCGTGTTGCGTTGAGCGTAGTGCTCCAGATATTACAGACAAGTCGATATCTCGACATGCTTGAAGATATTGGGGTCAGGTCCCGCCCTCCCCTCGACGCAGAACTGTACTACTACCAACATAATCATTAAGCTCATTACAGAAACACGGAAAACACAAAGTACGCACTGGGGAGAGTTCCGACTTTCAAGTCTGTTTGGTGGCAGGCACAGGGTGTGAGCCCGGTTACCCCGCGACCCTGATCACGTACCAGGGCCATCTTCAAAGAACACGACTATGAGAACTTTGAAATACGGATATTTGGGACTTACGACGGGAATGCTTCTGTTGCAATCTTCAACCGGTTAGGCCGCGAGTAAACCATCTGGGCCTCGTCGTCGTAGTTGCATTAATACAAACAGCACATGGTACTATATTTTTGGTGATCGTAAGCTTCGATAATGATATACGAACGCTGGAGGACGTACCACCTGGATAAACTCTGGATCTCAAACAGAATTACGGTCTTCCCTGAACGTCTGGAAGCGTATCGTGGACCTCATATAGGCTGATAATTGATTCTACATCAAAATAAAAGACCTGTCATGCGGTACAAATAATAACTCACGAATGGATAGTGAAGCTCCTGTTCAAGTTCAGGGCTGACGCGCGACGTCATGATCTGGGGCCGCGGTGACCCGGTCCGAAGGATCTCATTAGTGCAGGACGCGTTGTGCAGGGTCCGAGGGAGCACCCAGAGCCGTCCGTTGTCGATTCAGATCCTTTCCCATACACTGAGAGTAGCGAAAAGTGTATCATCACGCAATTTAGATTGAACCAAGGCTGTATATAGTCAAAATATGGAAACCCAGCAAACCTGGGGAGTGAATACGCGAACCAGAATTGTGAAAGAACGGATTTCACAGATTGGAGGAAGTGGTAAGAAGGAAACCGAGGTGATTCCTCTTTGGGAGTTAACCGAACCGGCAACTTCCTCTTTTGTTCACTACCACCATCATGCTACTCGTTCGATTCTTGACTCGCGTGCTTTCCGACGTTCAAGCTCCATGAGGTATTGGACTACCACGAAATTCGGTCTTCAAGCTTTGAAGTGATATTTAACTGGTATCTTCTTCCTTTGGAAAGCATCAGCGACGGATATTTGAGGGATAAGGTGGTAATTTCGTAGGTTTGTGCTATCTCAGCTGACGTTCTCCAGGAATACATTGTATTGAACAACCTTTGGACATCGAATAACGGCTAACTGTTGTCATTATCTAACTAACATTCTTCCGATAACATGTAGGAGATCTTATTCAAATATTTGAGTGATTTATCGAGGGCTCAAAGGTAACCAGAACTCGCACAAGTGAGTTGGTACGTGGTCCTTGATATCCTGGTGTATGATAAGTGCTGATGCGGCGCAGGCACCTGTATTCTAACGGAACCATATTCAATTTACTTACGTTGATCGAGCATCGTGGTACGAAGACCTTCTTGTGCTTTCCCGTTTCGCTGACGCATGGTCCTATAGATGTCTTTTGTAAGATACGAGGAGTAGGCCGTTTCCCGTGGAATGCTTAGACATCGACGATCTCGATGACGGACATCAGAAATTTTGCAGGATTTCTGATGGGACTCGTTGTGAAAGGATTCAGATTGAGGCGGGTATCCCGCCAATCGACGTCCGTACTTTTGGTTCGTGTTCATTTGGATTCTCGTGAATATCGAGTGCTCATACAGTGCAGGACATCTGTATTCTACTATTGTGCATGCAATATGGATCTAAACTATGTATCGCATCGGTGTGATACCACGTTCTCACTTCAAAACCCGAACTCGAGGATTTCTGACCCGCGCCACGGTAACTTGGAGGCGAGGGCGAACTTGAAGCCGACGCTTGCGCCGTTGTCTCGATCAGAGGTGAGCGCGGTCAGTATATGAACCGAATTGTGAAACCTTTACCTTTCATACAAATCAAATGGGAAATTCATCGCCCTAACTACCCTGACGGTATTGTTTCCTGGCTCGCATGGTGAATACAGGTAGCGGTGGAGCCGTCTGGATCAAACTCGTTTAAACTAGGGCTGATCATGATGTGGAAGAAGGGAGAATATACTAACCATGACCCCGATAATAGTGCCGTATACCGTTCCCGACCCACCCGAGTGACGTGCTTAACCGGTTGCTGGTGCGACCCTCTCATCGATTTCTCACACAAAGACGTAGGCATTGCGCGCGCCGAGAAGACGGCAGAGTTGTCTGTGGACTCTGAATCTGGTCCTACATACAGAGTTGTGAGTAAATACTATCTGAAATCCATGAACATACATTTACCGGGCTCCTAGCAATATCTCTCACTGCGGTCATGTAAGGACATCGAAGCCATGCGTAGCATGGACATATCACCAAGGTTTCCGATTTTCAAGTCGATTTGATCACTCGAATAATTCAGGAACTAGGGACACCTTTATGACCCTTTCTATGAATGGATGGTGACATTGTCTAGCCTTCGTACCTACTTCAACACAGGCTATCATTCATGATGAGTTGTATCTAATTCAAACGCAACTCACCATAGGGTACTCAACCATCCATTTGCTATCGAGCAAGCTGATATACTGAAAGCCTGTCGTAACGTCTTTTAGACTCGGTGCTAGTGAGTATTCTTTTTGAGCTGGATGGAACTCTTACGAGAAAGGGTTCCAATTTTCAGACGGTTGCGATCGCTAGAATGATTCAGGAACATTCTAGGCACACCGTACGCACTTTAACCACACTTGATCTTCATTTGTTGACCCAGCGGCGTAGGTATCTAGCCGTATCCATGTTCTACGGTAAGTATTTATTGAACATTGAACCAATGGCGACTCACCAAGTATCAGGGCAACCGGCTTGAAATTTGGAACCCACGGAGTGAATATGTCTAATCGCTTTTCATGAGGCCCGGCATCAGTAGGTATTCTCGTTGACTGTCCATGTGAGACAGGTTTATCTTTGAAGAACGAGGCGGTAATTGGAACTTGATATACCGTTGCCATCGAATGGCTCTCGTAGGATTGTGAGTAGCATAACACCTCTAATTAGCAATGTAAGCACATTTCTGACTTTGTGAGCAGAAGTAGACGTACTCATTGTTGGTCCAAAGATACCAAATTCACATTCTACAGATACTCTCTCGGCGGATGGCTTTCGGTGCACAGCAGGCAGTCCGGCCCTGTACTATGCTAGTAAGTAGCCCTGAGACATGATGCGTATTTACCTAATACCGGCTATATGAATGTATAGGACTCGCTGAACTGTCCCTTGAGGACAGCTTCGGTTGCAACTATACGGCATCCCAGCCGGATGCGCTTGAGCGACTGCGGCCAAGTGCCTGATCATTGTGATTCCGCAATATTGGCGGATAATCGCTGCTTCAAAATGCTCACAAATAGATTAGTGTGGCTGCATGATGATGCACGGACCCGAAGAATGTGCATGAGCATGTGCAGGATGGAGTACTCATTCTCAGGGCATCATGGCAACCCTGTAACTTATTTTGTATCATACGTACCTCATAATATACATTGGTTCTGACTCAAATTCACTCCACAGTCATTAGATACTTTGAAGCCTTGGAATACTTGAAATGTTGGCAGTTGAATCTCAGAGAAGTTTACAAAGTTGCTCATCACACGGAAATGAATGTGAGTAGATGCCATGGTTTCAGTACATTCCAGAAGCATAGGAGCACTCATATGAGCCTTCCTGCGCCCCTGGAAGGCCCTGAAATTATGACAGGTGGCAGAGGAATATCCGAAGAAAGTATTCGGATTGATGCGCATGCTGTGGGTTGGCAAGGGATACAGAGCCTAGACATGGAAGATCAGTTCTTCCATAAAATTATTTTTGCTGACCTTATGAGTTACGGACCGTGAAACCGATCTACGAGGGTATATAAGCTTCAGAAGTTGAGTGATCGGATATCCCCCTTTCTTACCTCCACGCTGCCATTATTCTAGACTGTCGGACATCCCGTATGCACCATATACGGCGTGGTCATCCACCATCTATTTATCCTCCTGCAATGGCGTGCTGTATTGAGGATGCGTCGTCGTCGCGTCGCGGATGGGCGTTGAATGCTCGAAAAGGGATGTTTGGCAACGGCGTCGTATTTGGCACGGCCATCTCTCTTGTTCTTTCCTTCCGTCTGCCACCCTCTTGTTCTCTCGTTCTCTAGTTCCTCGATCTACGTTTTGTTTGCGTAAGTTATTCTTTCGATCTTCATCTCATCGAATTTGCTGATTTTTGTTCTGACTCTTCTAGGACATCAATATTCGGTGGCGTCTCGATCAGCGCATTCCCGTAGCCCGATGGCCCATGAATTGGTTTTACGTCCGTCAACGATGCGTGTTCGAGTGCAAAGGACGCGTTTTGCGATGGACCGATTTCATTTTGGTATTAGAGGTAAGTTTTGCAATCATATTGGGTGATTCCGTCGTTGAAGGATTCTCACAGAAGCCTTCCGCCGCGAATATTCCATTTCATTTAGACGTCTTCCTTCCCATCCCATCCCTCCTGCGGCATTCCTGGTCTTTCCCACTCTGACCTTCACTCCCGCACCATTACCAGGATCCCAGTCGTTCCTGAAATGGCTTTATGGGACGAGTTTTGCCCCGACACGACGTATTGACTTCCGGCGAGCGGCATCAGCGAGGAGGACGACGCATAGGAGGGAGGGACTTGGAGATGTGCGGAGGGAGCAGCGCAGAGACGATGGGCATGTACACGGATCTCACGGCCCCAAAGTGCCCACCTTACCCGTACGTCGATCCTGTTTCTGTTCTTTGTTCCTATTCTGATGTGACTGTAGGACCCGGTGACGGGAAGGACATCGATGTATCCTCAACATCGACCTATTTTTGCTCCGACGCAACGTATCGCGTTCCGGCGAGATGGACCAGTAGGTGAGGGATTATAAAGCGAGGAACGCCAATGCTGTTATACTCTCCGTGCGCATCCAAGGTGTGTTTGACATTTTTACTTGGTTCTAACTAATTTTGTTTAACAGAGGACATTCACAACCAAACCCGTACACAGTATCACCCTTTGGGCCCACCAGGATTCGAGTTTTGTTGCGAGACGACGTATCGCGTTCCGGCGAGCAAGGGCAGGTGTACTGGCAAAGATGGGGAGTTGGGGAGGTTGCGCGCATGGATCATTCGGGAGGCTTCAGAGTGGTTCAGCTTCGTTGAATGTGAGTTTTATATTGTCCGTTGTTTCTCGCTAGCTAATCTACTTTCCTCAGCAGTCGATGCCTTTGTATTCTCCGCCGATTTTGTATTCGACCAACGCGTACACCGCAGCCTCAACATCACGCTCTGTACTCCCTGGAAGTCGAATTTTGCTGCGAGACGACGTATCGCGTTCCGGCGAGCAAGGGCAGGTGTACTGGCAAGGACGGGGGTTAGGGACGTCGCTCGGGAGGCTCAGAGTCGTTCTGCTTTGTTGCACGTACGTTCTATATTTTCTTTTCCTGTCTCTAGCTAATCTACTTGTAACAGTCTCCGCCCTTCGCTGCCGAAAGCAGCAGGCTCGCTATTACACGGTGAACTGCCTAGGCAACGAATTTTGGCGCGAGACGACATATCGCGTTCCGGCGAGCGAGGGGATGCGAGGAGGATGACAAGGTCTCACCGGGAATGTAGTCGGGCAAAGGGTTGGAGAAGTCTGCGCACGACAGGGAAGGACGACGATCCGCCGATCACACAAGACGCACCTGTTTCCGCGCGGGCTAAGGGATCCCCGCACCCACGCCATCCGTTCACTCGTTCCAACGCACAGTCAACGTTCGCCTTCGAGAAGGACACATCAAGGTGAAGTGAGGGAGGTGGACTTGATGGGTGGATGGGTCGGGATGGATGGTACGTGTTCCCCGATAGGGTGATTGATTTGGCAGCTGATACTCTTCCTGCAGGATGTCGACGATCCGATTGAAGTCAAAGTGAGTTTCCTTCCCTTGTTCACTTTGACAAGGACTGATGCGCGGGCATAGATATCACTTTCTCATCAAGACGGCGACGACGATAATGAGGGAGTCGAGCACCGGACGCCTTTGATCACCCCCGTCGAACCCGTCGCGGCTGATTAAATAGCCGCCGTCTGTTGAGGGCGACGCGGGGTTGGACAACGGCGTCTTGTGATTGACTCGTTTGGTGTGTCTTGGAATTGAGATGGTGAGCCGACTTTTCTGTCTTCTTTCGCCAGATGCTGACTTGCTTATATTCTAGCTCGTTGCCGTCTCTTGAAAGGTAGGTCCATCGGGTTAGGGTTACGCTGAGAGCAGGTTGAGTCCTTCGGGACTCGCACTATTTTTTTTGGGCAAATCGGACCCACAACGGCAAGCCTCGGTTTCCCGTTGGAACGATTTGAACGGGAGACTACGCTTGGCCGGTGCACAAACGGGAGGAAGCCACCTCCCGTTTGTGCTTTTGAGGAATACCTTCGGGGTGGGGAGATTATGATCCTATGAGCTAGAATGGCTGCTGACTTACAGCTTTTTTCGTTGCCTAACCGTGTTAATTTCTTGTTAGGTGAATATTCGGAGAAATTGATTCTCTTCTTTTCGTCACATTTTGTACACTACTAGTTTCAATAAACAGATTCCGTGCTCAGAATGCTTATCGCCCGCGCCATTGTCCCGAAATCGGCCTTTTCATCGTCGATCTCCTTATCTGCACAGCCACTGACATCACCTCTTCCGCCAACGCTTAGCCTCTTCAAAGGGAGATCTGCCTGGAAAGGTGAATTATTCTGGCTTGGTTTCCCGTATTTCCTTACTGAGTGTGTGTGCTAGGTCCGTATTTTGTGGCCTTCTCCAACCTCAAAGAAGCTTCCCAACGCAATGTCGCGATAAAGACTCAAGCTCGCGCATGCACGATTCTGCCCAACTTTGTCGGGTAAGTGTTCTGGAGACTGTAGGTTGAGAAATGACTAACGCGTGTACACAGGATCCGATTCCTCGTTCATAACGGCAAACAGTACCTTCCCGTGCTAGTGACGCAGGACATGGTGGGGCACAAGCTTGGCGAGTTCTCGCACACGAGGAAGAACAATCCGACAAAGTGAGTCCCTTCTGATGTTCACATTAACACTGATCTTACGTTTTTAATAGACAAAAGATGACGAAGGAATCCAAGAGACGGTGACAGATCGACACTCTACCATGCCGCAATTCATTTTTCGTCATTTCATTTCGTCCTATAAAATGGGCTTTGTGAATACTATCTACCACCTTCAGAGCCTACGTAGAAATCAATATGAACATTCTGCATGGTTTTATCTCTCTCCACTCTGACTATCCCTAAATTCTGTTTGTTCTGATGAGAACCAGATAGTACGCGCGTTCAAAATATGGCCGTGATATCTCACTCGCACGGTCACCCTAATACTGTAATTCTATGAAGAGACGATCAAACTGAGGCCATCTCTCCTTGGCAGCTTTCGACAGTGTGCTGGGTCCCTGCATGTTTGACAACCAAAGCCAGCCAACATGCCGGAGCACGTTCAGATATGTTGCTCTACTCAATCACGCAGTTGAAGACACGTCTTATCATGGCCTTGAAGTATACGTTCCTACGTATTGCAAACCCAGTCTAACACGTGGTATGTGCCCATCCGCCTTGTTCTTTCCATGCTTTAAATGATCATCGTGCTGCGCTCTAGATCTTCAGGTCGAAGTGGCTGCACCGGCTGCACGCATTATTTCCAGGAGTCACGGGGTGCGTGGAACTCTAAATCTCATATGCCTTCTTCTGATACATTCTCCGTTCACTATTTCATGCTCCGCAGATTGAAAGAATGGAATCAGTACTGTGTACTCCATTCTTCTGGCCGAATTTCGGGATATTGATAGCATCGACTCTCACTGCTGGGGCCGATACATTTTCCGATCGGAAAAACGAGGCCTCAAAATGTTGCGACATTTAGTTTGATCTTCTAATGGTAAAAACGAGTTCAGAAAAACAGGTTCAAGAAAAAGGCGGGATCATTTATGTACTCTTCTAAGGTAAGGAAAAGAGCTCGAAAAACAGAATGGAAAAGCGTAGAAAAGCAGCTATTTTTGGCACGCAAAAGGAGCGCTAAACAGGACAAGTTTTTCATTGCGTTTTCCGTATCCCGTTCTTGCGGCATACAAGAGTAACGAAAAGTCACGACATTTTTAGAACACCTTTTTCCGTCCTGAAAAGGAACCGGCCCCAGCAGTGTCTGCCGACGTGTTGAATGGTTCTGGCACTCCTGATATGCCCGAGTTTCTGCACGAGTGGTGAAAAAATTTATACAGTTTCCGTCCAGCCAGAAACAGAATTCTCGCCGCCAAAATCTGATTTCCAACAGACGGAAAAACATCTAAGGAAACCTTTTCAGCTCCATCTCCGTCAGTTTCCTTTAGGCCGAAAACATGGGACTCAGGAGTGTGGTCCGAGTTGGCATTCTTAAACAATCAACAGCTGGTAGGCCCACAATCAGCAGAGCCTCCCGGCCGACCCGGGCCCATCCTCTCATCAGATGCAAAGCATAGTTCCTGGCATGCCTGTGAAGATCAATCATCGGATTTAGCCAAATATAAGAACCCCCGAAAAAATTGAAGCGTGGCGTTACTCTATGCTTGCACTGTCAAACGGCGAATTCATTCTTCGATTCATGAATTAGAGGAGAAATGATTGTTGCCACTGAAGGAATCCGTTATGGAAATCCATTGACGGCCCTGCCTCTTTGAAGGCAGCTATACCACGAAAAATTCGGACATGGGACCATAAATGAACGTAGAATACTGGACAATTGACAATGATCATTATGTACACGGACATTCGAAGATAATTTTGGTGGAAAAGGCAGAGTTACCTAGGTGATGGCGTGCCCGGATCTATCCGGACCTTACCGCCGTCAATCCCAATGCCAAACAAAGCCCTCCTTGTCCTCCTCGCCATCTCAGACAGCGCCTAAACATATTTCCTCGTCGTTGCAGAAACAGCGGGGACGGCGCGACGGACTGTCGCACGACCTTGACGACCACGCTCTCTTCCTCTGCTGACATCAACTTTTGCTGGCATTGAATAGGCAGCGCCGTACAGGACCCTGTATCACGATATTCTTACAGCCAATCCAGTGGCATGGCCTACAATATGACGGCGACGTCGTTGACCCCAACGCGGCCAGCGCCTCAAGCTCCACAACGGCGAGGAACCGATAGCCCACAGTTGTACAGTAATTCGCTTGCCTCGTCAGGCTACAACACCTCGTTCACCTACACACCCACTTCGCCATCGACGTCGACGTATACCCCGTCCTATTCCGGCATCGGCGGTTCCCCAAATCGCACCATGGAAACAGGGCCGCCGTCCTCTGTGGTCCGCTGTGGCTCGGTGAGCGTTAAGGAGGAAGGCACGTTCGCCAGCTGGATCTGGCAAAAGAAGTGGTTGGTGCTGAAGGAGCAGACCTTATCGCTACACAAATCTGAGGTGTGTTTTGGCGTGGTTGCTCAACGATGACAATCTGACCCGTTTTCGCAGACATCGCCTCAGCAGACCGTGATATTGTTGCGCGACATCTCTAACATCGAGAGGACTGACCTCAAGCCGTACTGCTTGATATTGGAGGCCAAGGAAAAGCGACTGTTTTTCTCCTTGAAGAATGATGAAGAATTGTACAGCTGGCAAGACGATATCTACACGCGCAGCCCTTTGATGGGTGTGAGCAACCCCACCAACTTTGTGCATAAAGTACATGTCGGTTTCGACCCCGTTTCTGGAGCGTTTACAGTATGTTTCTTCGTTTCGCCCATCTGCTGCTCTCATCTTCTTTGACACAGGGTATGCCGGAACAATGGAGCAAGCTGTTAACCAAGTCGGCCATCACCCGGGAAGATTACGCCAAAGATCCCCAAGCTGTGTTAGAGGTACTCGAGTTTTACACAGATCATCAAAAGCGCGAGATGGAGGAAAATGCCGCCATGTCGAGGCGGGGCCGTCTGGGTCATCGTACTCGGATACAAGCGCGCCTGCGCGATTCAATGCTGGCACAGGTCTCGGCGGGATGGGAAAGCTCAATTCTCCCCTCCCGCCGTCTTTGTCGTCGGACTTGTCTTCGCGCCCCGGGATCAGGAGGCAAGACTCTGAGTCTTCTACCTCCAACGGCGATATCCCCAGAGCTACTACCAACGGAGCATACAGTACGATTTCGGCCAGTTCTTCGAGGCCCAACTTCCTGTCGGCAACTTGCAGGCGTCGCGTCCAGCTCCTCCTCGACCCCTCTTGACGACCAATAGGACTGCCCCTTCTGCTCCTAGACCATCTGGCGAGCATACACCATCTTCCGCGGACCTCCAGCTTCGTCAGAAGGCGAAGGGTCCCCCCGTTTCTGCAGGATCGGTTCCAGCTCGGCAAGATTCACTTCAAGGACAACAGCCGGTTCAACAGGCTCCTCTAAAAGTCCGCCGTGAGCCCTCCCCTCCGCAGCAACGATCCAAGACGCCCGAGGCATCTGGCTCACGACCGCACCTTGCGCCCAGCAAGACTGCTCCAGCAACTTCTGAGCCCGCGACTCACCCAGTGGCAGGCCCCGCCGGCGCGACGCCGGTCCTCCCCCTGTTAAGCCATTGAATCCTAAGAAAGTCCAGATCGAAGACAAGCCACCCAAGCCATCGGTAGCGTTGAAGCTGCTGCTGCAGCACTGGAGAAGCCCAAGAGAAGGAGAAGCGGATTAGCACCATGACCGAGGTGCAGATCATGGAGAAGCTGAGGTCTGTCGTGGCGCAGGAAGATCCGAAGACGTTGTATAGCAAGATCAAGAAGGTTGGGCAAGGGTACGTGGTTTTGTTTCGCAAATTAGGGTCTGTTTCCTAAAACTCTGTTTCGTAAAGTGCTTCTGGCCATGTCTACGTTGCCAAGACGCTGTCCACCGGAAAGAAGGTGGCCATCAAAGAGATGGACCTGTCGCATCAGCCGCGCAAGGAACTGATCGTCAATGAGATTCTGGTCATGAAGGAGTCGCAGCACCCGAACATTGTCAACTTCTTGGAGTCGTATCTGGTAAAGAGCACAGAGCTGTGGGTAGTCATGGAGTACATGGAGGGAGGAGCGTTGACTGACATAATCGAGAACAATACTCTCGAGGAGGATCAAATATCGAGCATTTGTCTGGAGGTCTGTTCCGCCCTGACCTCACTGGCATATTTTCACTGATCTGCGCAACTAGACGTGCAAGGGTCTTGGTCATCTACACAGCCAAAGCATCATTCATCGAGATATTAAATCCGACAACGTCCTTCTTGACGCCCAAGGACGTGTTAAGATCAGTGCGTTCACATGTCATTTTTCTAGTCGACCTCTGCTGACTTGTACGGTCGTGATAGCCGATTTCGGTTTTTGTGCCAAACTTACGGATCAAAAGTCGAAACGGGCGACGATGGTCGGGACGCCATACTGGATGGCGCCTGAAGTCGTCAAGCAGAAAGAGTATGGGGCCAAGGTGGATATATGGTCGTTGGGAATTATGGCTATCGAAATGATTGAGAACGAGCCGCCCTATCTGGATGAAGAACCTTTGAAGGCTCTCTACTTGATTGCGACGAATGGAACGCCGACGCTGAAGAAGCCGGAGGCGTTGAGTCGGGAGCTGAAGGGATTCCTGGCTGTGTGTTTGTGTGTGGACGTGAGCAGTCGGGCAACGGCGAATGAGTTGCTCGAGGTATGTGTTTTGCGTATTTATATCGTGATGGGGTGCTGATGCTGGTATCTTTTCTGCAGCATGAGTTTTTGAAGAAGGCTTGTACGTCACCTGGGCTTGCACCTCTCTTGCGGTTCAGGACTAAGCAAACCTCATGAGTCTGCTGGTCTGGTCTATCTTTATCCGTGTCACCACAATTCTTTGCGCCTGCCTATCGTATAATCATCCTTACTACTGCTGTCAAGCCATCCTGACCCACCACGATGTCTCTTACGATACCAACATGAATGATCCACCTTCTGCGCACCTCCTTCTTTTTCTCCGAGTCCTGGACTCTTCCTGTTTATCTCTACCTTGACATCGTGCCCACATATTTTCCTTCCTAACCTCCATATTCCTTTCTTTTACTCGTACAATTTCTGTTCTCAAGTCCGGAAAGCTTTCATGCTTATAATGTACTATCGATGAAAATGTGTAAGGGGAGCTGAGATGGCGTCTCGGTGCACCTAGAATAAGCTGTACTTGGGGTTTGGAGTGGGTAGAGTTTCATGGAATAGTTTGTTTCCTTAGTGACTTTTTTGATCTCGCATCAAACAATAAAATATATATATAATACGAAGTACGTCCTAACTCGGTGCCACTAAGACCCCTTTTCTTCTTACTCCCATCATCGACGGTGGCCGCCGTCCCTTCGCCGTTATTCCGTCGTCAATCACGACGATATCGCGCTAGGTAGTGCTGGGTGGCGTCTCTCTTTCTTGCCATCTTTCTCGAGCCTCTTCAGATATGGCCGCTTCATCCAGCGATTCAATTTCAACGATACGGTCAGGCTTTGTCGTTCTGAAGACAAAGGGAGTCTTCACCAGCTGGATCTGGAAACGAAAGTGGCTAGTATTGAAGCAGGAGACACTAGAGATACGCAAATCTCAGGTACGGATCAATAGCATAACTTTGAGTTTGTTTTTGACATTTCTTGCAGAACTCGTCGCGCCCACAGAGCATTGTCAAGCTCAAGGAACTCAAAACGGTCGAGCGTACCGACCTGAAACCGTGTTGCGTTCTTTTGGAGACAAAGAACAAGCGGTATTTCCTGGATCTCAAGACCGATAACGAGCTGTATGGGTGGCAGGACGATATCTACAACCGCAGCCCATTAGGCGCCAGCCTTCCGTTCAATTTCGTGCACAATAAACACGTTGGGTTCGATTCTCTATCTGGGAACTTTACTGTACGTGCTTTATGTTATGCCGCTGCTCGTCCTTACCGTGGGTCTTAGGGTCTCACTGAAGAATTGCAAAAGGCATTGGCAGAGCCGCCGCCTGCAACTCCTCAAGACCCCAAAGAGGATCAGGTCCAGCCGCGGAGTTCCTTGATTGTCGTGAGCAAGCCTTTCAATGTCAAGCATCACGTCCATGTAGGGTTTGACCCGGTGACCAAGGGGTTTACAGTATGTTATTTTCTTCTTATCCGTCCTATGAGCGACGTGCATTAATCGCGCATTCATTGTTTAGGGAATCCCGGAAGAATGGAACAAGGATTTAGCCAAATCAACGCCTTCCAAGATCAAAAGAAAGCCAGTCCCCCAAGTCGACGTAGGTAATCCGTACGGCTTTGCGCACAACGCCCATGTAGGGTTTGATCCTATAACTGGAAAATTTACTGTGGGCCGCTCATTCTGGGATTTTGTCTATCTATCTAATAATATGAATCTATAAGGGTCTGCCGGAGGAGTGGAGCAAAGTGTTGTCGATTACATCGCCCAGCCGTGATGACTACGCCAAAGGCCTGAGCCTATTCTGGCCCTTTGCAACAAGAACAAGACGTTGGCGCCTGCCATTGACTCTAAGCGGTCGTCGCTTGTGAGTTTCTCCGTCTCTTGTCAATCATCTCATATTGACAAACTCAACAGCGAGTAACGGTAACAGGATCCCATGTTCCGGCGTGATTGAAATGACTTGTATGTACGTCAGTTGCTTATTTATGTCTGTCTGTGTACTACGTACGGACTGCTGTATTTCTATTTCGTCGCTTTCTGGAATGTTCATTGATTCTCATCTCAAGGCTAGGTGCGATGTTCGAACTTTTAGCAGAGACGTGACTTTGCTCCTAATTGAATATCAACGTGAACGGGGCAATGGAGCAAGAACTAACGCGTTTCACAATCTTATCTGCGCAAGCAACGCGGCCCTCCAGTTGAACACTTGCTTCTATCCGGGGCAAACCCCGCCACAGGCCAACGGGGATGTCAACGTATTTTCGCTTGTGGCCATTGTGGGGCGTTGTGTGGCTGCAATGGGCCAAGCATTAACTTTCTATCACAGCGATCCTAGGCTCGCAACGGCGGCCTCGCTAAACACATGGCTCGCGCTTCTCGGAATGTTTACCGCCCTCATACTCTCCGTGTCGGTCAGACCCTGCAGGTTTCGATTTCTGTTCCTGCTGCCGGTACTCTTCCTTGCCACGTATATTGTCTGCCACGGTGAGGGTCCGCAGGCGATGGTCGCTAATATCATTGTCTCCGATTTGGTGTTGAGAAGTGTGGATTTTATGGTCCTCACGGATGTTCAGCGGATCCTGAGGCGTAAAGACCAGCCGAAGGATGAAGATATCTCGACAGCGGCATTTCTTCAACGCCTTAGATGGGGCTTCAGCTTGATTTGCAGTCCTCGAGGTGTGGGATGGACCCACGAACCCATGCTTCCCCCAACAACGCCCGATCGGACCCGGTTCTTACTGAAACAGACGTTCAGAGTGGTTTGCTGTATTGTGATGTCGGACATGGTCGCAATCCTCGTGCCGTACCATGCTGTCATCTCAAGCTGGAGTGGAGCTGCGTTGGGTGCGGGTCTTATTGGCCTGTCGGCGTATTCCAGTCTTGGAATGGCATATGGTTTCCTGACGATCGTCGTGGTCGGAATTGGGCTGTGGAGACCAGAAGAGTGCCCATGGATGTATGGCCATCTTCGTGGCGCGTATACGTATCGAAGGTTTTGGGGGTGAGTTCCGTTGTTTCATCGAAGCGCGACTAGTGGCTGATTTTCTCAGGCTTGTATGGCATCAGGTATTCAGAAGAGTGCGCAGAGTCCATCTTACACCCTCTGAATAGTCGGTCTGACTGTTCTTCCAGCCTTTTACCTCACCGGGCCGTTATTTGAGTAGAGAAGTACTCAAACTGCCCCGAGGAAGTTACGCTTCTTCGTTGATTCAACTCTATACGGCGTTCTTTCTCTCCGCTTCGCTGCATCTTGTGATGATATACGGGGGGGTCAAGACGTGGGAGTTAGATGTTTTCGTCGTATTTTTCGCGCAAGCAGGTATCGTTACCTTGGAGACGGTGATCATTTCCCTCGGGCAGCGCCTTGGTGTTCCCGAGCATCAAGCTTGGCGATGCGCTGGATATATCTGGGTTGCAGGGTGCGGAGTAGTATTGACCCAGCCGTTGGTGCGCTTTGCCTTCAGAGAGGGTCTTATCTTGCCCACTATGGGATGCGCGAATACAGCATTACTCCGATATTGGTGTTCTTGAGTTACCAACCTTTTCCTATTCATTTGTACTCAGGGCCAATGCCGATGATTCTTCTGTGCATAGCATTCGTAACCACCTGCACGAGCCCCCTGTACTCGGTCAAGCAGAGTGCTATCATTCGTGCGGGGCAACTGTTAACTACCGCTGACATCGATGGAGGCTTGTCGTTCAGAATCTCCCGTGGCTAGCGGGGCACGGGCTCTGGGTAGACGCCGGAATGGAGAATATCAGAACGAATAGGATAAGTGAGAGGGCCGGCTTACTATATGAAAGTCCCAAAACTTTCTCTCCACTACTCGACATGTCAAAGAGTCGGACTATTTCCAAGGCGGCTGTACAATCAACCGCACGGCGACGGTTTCCGGGATAACGTTGGCTATGTAACCAAAGAGCTGACTGTCATAACATATCCGTGCACGCATCGACACATGCACGGAGATATGATAAGGTAGAAGGCGTTGGCGTTGGTTATGACCAGTACAAAATGCCAATAAGAAATGGTCAGCCGTGATATAGCGAGGCTCATAGCGTTGTGATCACATTATGGAGTGCGTCGTGCAGCGCAGAAACTCTTCGGGGGAGCATCGGAAACAGCCAAAGCGAAAGAACAGTTCAAAACAAGCATGTGTGCCTTCAAACTTCATGCATCATGGACCATGTTGACAACTGGAAAGCAATAGCTGCGATAGGCATGTACGTCGAGTAGTCCATGCTATGGGAACGACCGCAATAGCGAGGGGATGATAGTGAGACCTATCGGTGGGCGAAGGTATGACATACATGCGAGACAAAAGTAGGGCGGGAACGAAACAAAAGTACCGAGCAAGCGCAGTTATTGCGACACGCCATTTCGAGGAACAGTGCGGCAGCAACAGATCTCGGGCCCATGAGGACCACGAAACGGCGGTGGTTTAGTCGCTGGAATGATGCCTTGATAGACGCGAGTGACCCAGTGTGTCAGTGATCCTGTAGATTGGGGAGTTGAAAGACGTCTTCTAGAAATCGCAGCGGAGTTGTGACTGCAAGTCATTTGTCGAGGAACGAGCCTGAAAGAACACCGTTATCCGCGTAGAAGGAGCGTGGGAAAAGGACGATACACGCCGAGGCATTCCATGATGTACGGGTCGACTCAGAATCACCGATCCGTTGCTGGCGGGGAAGTTGCAGAGGGAGCTGCGGGAGGTGGGATGATGGGAGAAGGGAAGAAAGGGCGGTTTGGAGAACGTTGTTAGAAGTGCGCGTCTTTTACTTATACCCGTCGGGGGTGGTCCAAGCGGGACATACGTCATACTGTCAGCATCAAGGGCGGGGACGTCGGCGCTATCCTAAATTGGATGACGTCTGCCTCCGACGTCGTTGCATCTTCCACCGCCGTGCCGATTCATTCAACACTGCGAGATCCATAACTCCTGGCCGTTTCTCGTTACCATCAGCGGCGCTATCGAGCCTGGAGGCATAAAGCTTGACGCATACCAGTTTTTTTCACGATTGGCAGAGTTACCAGTCGTGCCACTGATTTTATCCTTGCAAACAGTGTCGGGAGATACGTTTGTTGGAATGACAAGTGTGGCGCATCACAGCGCAGCCGGGATCTTCAATTGTCCGGCCAGAAATGGGTTTAAACGAGGCGTCCATCAAAGTACATGAGTCATCCAAATTCATAAGACATAGATAAAATCCTCGTTTTGCCTATCCGTCAGGTCGTCAAAAGACTGGTCGTTCTTCGCCTCTCCTTCGTTGTTTTCGTCGACATCATAATCATTAGCTTTCTGCAAAGACTTGTCTGCAACTTTCCCCGCTTTTCCCAGTTGGCGACGTTTCGCCGCTTGTCCTCGGTTAAGGAACGACAGATAAGCTGCCGTCACCCTGAATAATTCTCAGGGAAATCGACGCCTTGAGAGCGTGCAAAAGACGTACAATGTAAGAAGGGAAAGCAATATCCAGCAAATAAGACTATCACGACGCATTCAGCTAAGCACCACGAGCTCATTTTGGGAGGACTCACTTGGCAATAAGTCCCCTGTGATAGTAGGGCTTCTGGTCTGTGGTATACAAAAGGGGACCGACGATCTGTAGAGAAGTCGTAAGTTCGATGGGAGCCTTCGAGATGTGAATCCGGGAATGTCCTCACATTTCCGGCGCATTGTGCTACAAAGATTATACCAGTGTTACATAGCTTCTTCGTGTGACCAGCAGTATTCTGCGAGCTCCAAGTATATAGCATCGGTTCTGAAGCAAGCATTAGTTCGTGAGACATAGAGAAACATAGAAAATATGACGAAGGCCAGTGAAGAACGAGAGCTATGGTGGGTAAGTATCATCAGGATAGCACGAGAAACCGCAACACATACAACGTAATAGCATCCCAATAAAGTATTTCGCAACTCGACCTCTCGTCCCAGTGTATAAAGCGCCGAAGCGCCTGCAATGGGAGGCAGACTCAAAGCGAAAACCACGGGCCACTTGAGTTTAAGCCGCGTCGAGATTTCCGCGGCCAACAACGTGACAATAACTTGCACCGCGCTGAAGGGAATATTGAATAAAATGGTATCGAAACTGTTGAAGCCAAATCCCTCTGGAGTTAATATATAAGATGATTTCGGCGTCCATCGAAGTGAGTTATAAAGAACATACGGATAATCAGCGGGCCAAAGGCACCAATACCGCCGCTCGGGACACTGAATATAAATAAGACAAAGAACGTAACGGCGCCAAAGGATCTCGTACGCGCAAAGGAAGAGCAGTGAGAACCACAAGTAGGTCTTCAGGTCGAGGAATACCTCCAGCACTTGCCTCCATTTCCAAATCTTGGTCTCGGTCCCCTGGTTATTGGCTCGAATCCGCTCGATTGCGATGATTTTCTCGTCGTGACTGAGGAACCGAGCTTTCGCTGGCGAATCCGGCAGAACAAGTCTGATTCTCAGGTAAGGAATGGGCATCAAATGTAACAATGGCTGCGCACACAACAACGGGTGAGCAGACTACGGTCAAGAGGCCGATGAAAAGAAAGATAGTCTATTTATTTTTGTCAGCTCGTACATGTCACGATGACATGTGTACACACCTGATATGCATGTAAATTTCCGCCAATGTGCCCAAGACCCCACGAAAGCAAGGACGCGATCATTCCGGTCCCTCCATTCATGGCCATCCACATGGATAGTCTCATCGTTTGCTCGCGTCGGCGCCACCACTGAAATTTAAATGAGATAATTCCGCGAGTTGGAACAGTCTAAGTAATGTACCATTTGAGTAATTGTCATGAAGCAAGGTGCTAGGAATAAACAACATAAGGCATCTTCCGAAGATAAAGGAATTATTAACATACCGACTGTAGCCTCAAATAAACCCAGAAAAAACCGGCCTGCGAGCAGGCCTTTGAAATCGTGGGCTGCTGCAGTACACGCAACCTATTCGAGGCATGAGTAGAGCCTAATTTCTGTTTAAGAAAGAAACATGCCACTGCTCCCCACAACAAAACGTTAACAAAAACTGTGAGGACGCATAAGAATACGAGCGGGAGCAAGTCATACATAACATACGATATTTGGCGATCGGCAGCTTGACCAAGAAGTACGAGGAGGCGGGCTGCCATACTAGCTGTGCTATGTAGACAATGCTGCTGAGCCAGCTATACTGGCTTCCGACCAGTCCTAGGCAGTACAAGTAAGCCAAACGATTTGTACGAGAATGTGTGACACGAACCTGTTTCAGCGACAATCCCAAATACAGAGGTGTAAGAAAGCGAAGATCTAGTCGAGGTCAGTACAGGAAGAACGATTGTGGTAAACACCGTTTACTTGTCTAGTTGCTGCAAAAAGTACACGAGAAGAATGACAGGCATGAGCCACCAGTCGATCTTTCGAAGTATTCGTTTATTCTCCTCAGGCGTGATTTCTCTGCGAACAGTTTTATCACCCAAGATAGTTAGAGCAACATCACCATCGGCGACGCGTAGCACTCGGCTTTCCAGGTCTGTAGCAGACGAGACATTCTCCAGCTGGAGTTGCTTCTCTTTGATAGAAGATGTTGGGGATGACATGACACGAAAAAAGAGGAGAACGTCACTGAAATTACCTCCGGTACTATTCCTATGTTAAATAGGCTGCACGACGGAAGAGGCGGACCGCCGATTTTGTATAGTCTTGAACTTGTGAGCATCATCTCATGACCGCGTTGATTGGTGAAGGACTTAGAAAGGCTAAGTCCCCATTGGCAGATATGAGAAACTCAAATTAGTACTTGCCACGGTTCGCGGCGGGCCGCTTGCCGCACCTTGGACCTACATATACTCTTCCAGCGATGCGAAACATGCATTTGCACCGTGATGGACGACAATTCCGAGCGAAAAACCGTAGGCGGTCGTGTTGCTATCGTCGGAACTGGAAGCCGTGCGGCGATGTTCGTTCGGGGCATCGTTGAGCGTCCCGCCAGCGCTGTGGTTGCGATACTTGAGCCCAACACTATCCGTGCAGCTTATTACAACGACCTCCTCAAGTCCTTGGGCGCCCCTACTGTCCCTGTGTATAAACCGGAGCACTTCAAGGACATGCTGACGACGGAAAGAGTGGATGCTATTGTTGTCACTTGTATAGACGCCTTGCACCACCTATATATCATTCCAGCGCTGGAAGCTGGAGGTAAGTACAGCGATCTAAGCAACTCTTGAATTTTCTGATCTGCCTATCTTAGTCCAGGTACTCACCGAGAAACCGATGACCACCGATGCCGATAAGTGCCGCGCCATTCTGGAAACAGTGCAAAGGACCGGTCGTCATCTGACAGTTACCTTCAATTACCGGTCGCTAATTTTTTTAAATTCGAGATAGGGAAAAGAAGTTAACCCAGAAATAGGTATAATCCTGTTCACGAACTTATCAAACGAACGATTGCGGAGGGAAAGATCGGGACAGGCGGGTTCATACTTGTAGATTGTCGAAAACAACAACTGATTTAGTTTTCAGTGATTTCAATCCACTTTGAGTGGCTCCTTGATACGGTCCATGGAGCGGACTATTTTCGTCGCTGGCATCGACAGAAGGGTAACTCTGGCGGTCTTATGGTGCACAAATCTGGCCATCATTTCGATCTCGTGAACTGGTGGATCGGCTCAGAACCGGAAACCGTTGTTGGAATGGGTAAGACCGCGTTCTATGGTAAGGAGGCAGGAACGAAAAACGGCTGGGCGAAAGACTATGTGCGAGCTCGAGGTAGCGACGAAGCTAGGAAGGATCCTTTCGCTATGCATATGGAGATGGACGAGACTTTGCAGAAGCTTTATGCCGAAGCTGAGAGCGACGACGGTTATCATCGTGACATGAATGTAGGCGTACTTTGCATTAGGCGGCAATCACTCTAACATTCTATTGTCAGGTCTTCGGGCCTGACATCGCTATCGAGGATGACATGAGTGTCATGGTGCGCTACAAGTCCGGTGTAACTCTGACATATCACTTGGTGCCCCTTATTCTTGATTGATACTGTCGTCACTGATCAGCATCTAGACCGCCTATTCCCCTTGGGAGGGATACCGCGTAATGTTTAACGGTTCCGAAGGTCGCCTGGAACTCGAAGTCGTCGAATCTGAGTACCGCTCTCCCAGTGATGGGGAGGGATTAGGTGGACTTATTCACGGTTCTAACTCGCTACCCCATGCCGGAGGTGCGACCGTCACCCTCCAGCGACTATGGGAGAAGCCCCAGCGGCTTCCTGTCAATATTGATCACTCTGCACACGGTGGAGGTGATACTCGTATGCTCAGTGTATTATTCGGGGCGAAGCCTGGCCAAGAGGCCGATACAGGTGACGCATCCAAGCAGTCGGCCAACGAGAGGGATGGCGCAATGGCACTTGCGGTAGGAGTGTGCGCTAATGAGAGCTTCAAGACGGGAAATTTTATTGATGTGGCGAGCCTGAATTTTCCATTGTAAATTATCCTGTAAGAATCATTTTTTTTGAACATGCGAGTTTTTCTCAGACATTCACAGTGGAGTTCGAGGGGTGCCCCAAACGGTGGGAAGGTTGATTTATGGATAAGATTGCGTACGTTCTTCGGTAGGATTGACGTTTTTCGGTGGGTTTCGTGTCTTCTCCTTGCCTGAGGATTTTTTTCGGTGGGATTGAGTCCTTACTTGGTCCTTACCCGACTAAGTAGTAATGAAGCATGATAAATAAATTATTTTGACAGGTCGCCGCTGCGCCATCTCAATTGCAGGGCTGAGGAGGGCTGAAGTCACTTGGCTTAAACTTCCCTTTGTCCTTGCTTTGTCCGATTACTCAGGCTTCATATCATTTTCGGTATCCATCTCCTCCCACGCGGGTGTGACACAATCGAGGATGAGCTCCCGAAATAGCAATAACGTCGAGTTTGATATCACTGATCCCACTGATCGGAAGCGGATGCCGAAATCCTTCCTTTGTCCCCCTCCATATTCATCGCACCATCAGTGCTTCGACCTCGCCTGCAATTTGTCGATGGGCGCCGGGCGGATCTTGGTATATTGACTTGGGCTGCTGTGCTGACGTTCCCTTCTGGCTGGACCGGTAACAAAGAAAGGCTCTCGGGGTTCTGCGGGAGACCGCCCCATAAAGGCTTCGACAGAGCAAGCCCCGCCAAACTCGGACGGGTGGCATCAACGAACAATGGAATGTTCACGCGTGGCACGCTGGTGGCGTTTTGAACTCCGCTGCACTTAATAGCTGCTGAAGCAGTTTTCGTGCGACTGCCGTCCCACCTTGCGCTACCTCTCTCTTCTGTGTACGCACCTTATCCTCGTTGTGGAAAATTTCAAACGCTGGACACTTCGCTCGTTTATTTACTTGCTGGCAGTTAGTGCTGGCTTCTTGACGGGCTACTCGGCGGTCTCTAATTTCTACGAAACACGTTCAACTCTTACGAAGACGCGCTATGAATTACTCATATCCTGGACCTGTGTGTACATTTCACCTACAATTTTCTCCTGTGCTCATCACCTTGTCTCATTGCAGCGCCACCCATGGACTGATCCTGTAGGGCGCCTCGAGGCCTTATGCATCTTGGAGCTCCAGCAGCACATTGCTGAGCAGTACATGAATGCTAGAGAATATTGGAACGAGAATAGGAAGAAGTGCGGAGACGTTGCAGAATTTCCTGAAGGCGTGAGTCCCTCGAGCTATCAATCCTACGGTCCACTGACGAATCATTAGGCTGCCTATGGTCCAAATGAGGCTCAACGGGTGAGCGGATTCTTGCCACAGCAACCAGATGTTCCTGACTGCTATCCCTAGATTGTCGAGGCCTTCTACGTTGATATAGGTCTCCTTCCTCGTCAGCGCTTACGACGCCCACCGCTGGCAAGAGTTGTCAAAAATCCTCCCAACGAGGGTCCTGCTGTATCAATATCCACACACTCTTCTTCTTCTTCTTCTTCTTCTTTGCGCTCTTCAGTCTGGCGTAGATATCTCCCCAAAACCAAGTCTCCGAAAAAAATATGGTCTCAAGTCTGTGGTCGGTCAATATCGATGCCGATGATCAGAAAACTTACCAGTTGTTCTTCACTGGTGTCATTTTTCGCCGACATTAGTCGCAAACCTGGAATGGATCTTGATACCGTGCCGGCGAGTTGTCCTTATATACTTGTTTCGACGACGTTCAGCTTATGTTTTGATTTAGACCTCCTCGAAGTCTCCTGACGGTTCCGACCAGACTGTTCCAAAGAGGCCCAGACGTGGTCGTACTCTGAGCGCCCCTGACAAGATGGTCACGATATTCCAACCTTCGTCTGAACCTCTTCGTAGTATCGACTCTGTACTTGCATCGCCGGCCTTTATCTCCTCCCCCATCTCCTCTACGATACCTTCCGTCAATGGCGCACCATCGTCACGACACCGTCGTCGTAATACCGTAAACGACGCCGACACCGTTGCCGCTCGTGCCCGTCTCGCGGAGAATAGACCACCCCCGTCTCCGGCACCGGCACCTCGCCGACAGTTCGTGCCTCCCAGGGTGCCCACTGACGAAGAGGGGAAAGAGCGGGATGAAGCACCTTTTTTCACGGAGGAACAAGAGGCTGCACTGCGCGATTGGAAGGAAACCGTTGTTCTGTGGGATCGTCGTCGCAAAGCCATCGCGAAAGCGGACGCAGAACTGTACTGGTACCACTTCCTTTGGTTCATCATCCTGTTGAACTGGTCAATCATATCTCTCTCCGTCATCGCTGTTTTAAAATTCGTATTCAGGCTTGGACGTCTCGCATTCAGACCGTGACTAGTCTTGCTCTTCTACAATTTCTTCTCGCTATTATGTTTCTCATCTTTCTCATCACTTTCACAAATTTTTATCGGAGCGACTATTTAGATATCGCGCGGCCACCTCTAACGCAAGTTTAATTCCCCATATTATTAACTGGCCGATAGACCGTTTGTTATTCTTTCCTTTCACTCCATCATCTAACCACACGCGCACAATCTCTCGGTATTGTATCAGTAGCACTTTCCGTATCCAAATCCTCTGTCGGTATCGTAGACACCATCAGTTTCCTTTCTCACCCATGAAAAATTCAGTTGGCTTCAGATTCTATATTTCTGTCGAATATCTGTAGAAGGTTTGCATCACACTTTTGCCACAGTCAATGATAACAGATAACCTACCCTTCGACGACCCAGAATTGATGGAAAGATGAGATGAAATCAAAGTGCCAAGAGGGTATTATTGAATTTATTTTTACTTATTCAATTTAGTTGCCGGGGCCCAAATATTCAAATCTGGATTATTTAATGTTTATTTATTTACTCACCTTTACTTCGACTTCAACTACATAGCGACAACCTGCGACAACGTACGCGATTTTCAACCAATGTCAGAGCCTGGTCCATCAGCATCGACAAGCGGCTCTAGTCGTGCTAGAGGCCGAGGAAAATCCAGGGGTGGCTTAGGAAAGTATCTTCGAGCTCGTGGTCGAGGGCGTGGATATGGTCGACCAGCAGAATTTCATCAACGACTGGTCCTAGAGGGCGAGGCACCAGTCGAAGACGAAGAGGAAGAAAAGGCTGAGAGAGAGCGCAAGTTTTCGAGGAGGCATCTGGGTACCAATGCAGACAGATACGCTGAGCCAGAGCCAGAGCTCGATTCCGACGGTGCGTCGCTTCACATATCGCTGATTCGTGTTCTGATTTTCACTAGGCGAACCAATAGTGGAACCGGAAGTGGACTTGTCATCATTCCTAGGGCGACAAAGGTTGTCCGACAACCCAGCGTCGTCGTTGCAAGCGACACTACCCGACGATGACGACGATGTGGATCATTCACTGGCGCATATATCATCCCGCGGTGTAGGAGCAGAGCCACCGTCGCGCAAAGGAAACGTTGAGCAGATCGCATGGGACGATGAGCTGGATGAATTGTCAAGGGAAAAGGCGATAGCTGATGCGAATCGAGGTTCGGTTTCTCTTCACTATCATTGTACACCCACTCAGCGTTATTTAGACCTTAAATCTCGGTTTCGTGCAAAATCTGAACGATTGCGGAAGAAGCCCATTGCCCCCACTGCTCGAGAAAGAAAACAAGGTGAGTCAGCGAACTTTGTATCGTCAGCTGTGAGCCTAATTTTTTGCAGAAGCATCCTATGTTAGTGCGCCCGCATTACCGCTCCCTGAAGGCGTTGCGCCGAAAGACCCCAAAGCAGACATGGAGGATTTTCTTGATGACCTTTTAGGCTGAACGTGGCTCATCGGGAGAGATAGTGGGTCCTGGCACGACGTAGCTACACATATACATGTGGTACACCGACGGGAGCCTATGTCGATTCAGTTTCGTCGGAAGCCTCGCCTTCTGCCACTCTTTCAGATCTCAGCGAGTCCCACGATGCTACATCAGGTATGTCACCACACACATCTTGTATCACAGTAATTAACATTGTTACAGGTGATATAGCTCATGGCTATCCTCACAAGCTGTATTCTTGAGGTCCCGTTCTACCAAGTGCTCGAACTCGAGATGATATTTTCAAACCCGCACTGCATGGCGATAGAGCATGCGCCTGCAGCCTGAGCTCAACCTTGTCTTTTCTTGTCACCCATGAATGCTGTAGGCCTCGATCAGTCGGCGTGGTGGAACTCACGTATATCAGTATTTCGAAGATATGAAAGGAGCTTTCGAATCTGCCGACATTACTCAGAACGCCTGATTTGTGATAGCAGTCCTTTGGTGCAGTTTGATGTGTTGCTCAATGATCCCAAGAAGTTGGAATTCGCATCAAATGTAACTGTTGTTCTAGTTCAGCAAGGAGGGCATAGAGGACGCTCTAAAGAAAATCTAGAAGACGCAGTCACCGATGATCATCGTCCATCACACGTCAGTGCTATTCACACTATAGGTAGTCAATGGTGAGAGTCATATACAGTCCTTATCTTGTCCTACCGGTGAATCATTAGTCGTCATCGGTATGGAGACTGACGGCATATCTCTCCGGGAGTGTTTAGCGTTAGACGTACAGCCTTTATGATGCAGCGAATGCCGAAGCCTGGGTCCTCATGACACCGAGGTGGGTAACTAGTGCTTACCCTAGACCCTAGGAATCTATGGGGAAGTCATCTACGCCAGCCCGTTTACGGATTACTGCGCGTGAAAAGCGTGTCTTTCTATTACTCTCAACCCACGGCGACCTGATGTTCGAATGGAATCCGGGCGAGGTCTTTTGGGTTAGCCCACATGTTAAATAGGACGAGGGTATCTCACCGTGGACGATTAGCCACGTTCGGGTGTCCTTTGCGCTATAGGTCTGGTTAACGGCAGCGGCCCGAGCCCCATCCCCACACATGTGATGAACATCCTATTTAGATGGTGCGCCAGGGGTGACCTTTTTCTCGCAGAAGGGAATGATTGACCGATGATACTCGGCTTTTCTTTGGTCTCTATGGCGTTCGTCCATGTGGTGCGTAGGCACCATCTAGCCCCCTTCAAAATTTGGCAGTCGTATTTCTCAAGGTATGCAAATAGAACCGGGTGGGACAACGAACTAATTCTCGTCTATCCTTAACAGACAACAGTGATCTCTGAAAGCAAGGCTAGGACTATTCCTTCACGGAAAGAACGGTTCTTCGTCGCGTTCTTAGTGCTACGATGGGTATAAAACGGCACGGACACGGTCTTAAAAAAAAGCGGGCTCAGATATCCGAATATTCAAATACATCTCGGTTCAAGAACATACAGAGACCCTTGTCCATGTACACTACGAACCTGAGTCGGAAAAAAACCCTCACCGGGTGCCTGGTGGTGGAGCAGTACAAAATCTCGATTGTGTCGTTCCGCCCCCTCCCCCCTAGTCATCCACCATGATGTTCTTCCGACCTTCTTTTTCTCGCAGGGACTCCATTCTACTAATGCTGGGAGCATTGTTGACACATCTCCTCACTATCACTCATTCTCATTCTCTCTTTGACGCAAATATTAATATCGACACTCATTTCCAGCACGTCCACGATGCACGCTTGCCGCCTGAGGTTCAGATAGTGCCGCAGGCCGAGATTGCTACCTTGACTCCAGAACCTTCGATATCATTGCAGACGGTCCACGGCGACCTACCACACACATCTATTGTCCACCATGCTCCTGGATGGACGCTTTTCCAAAACCTGTACATGTCTAACGGCACACTATTTCTTCTCTCGTCGAATCGCTCGTTCCCAGAGTTCCGTTTAATGATCAGCCCTGGCATACCCGCAGAGCATACACCAGAATACGCCACACTGAGCGAACCGACATCACAGCACATGAATTATATCACTCCTTCAGAGGCCCAGCAACGCTGGGGAGGGGAGTCACAGAACCGCGTATGGACAGTGGAAGGAAATACGGTACGTCTCCTGAAATTATGTGCATAGCGCTTTTCTCATCATTTTTGTAGCTCCTCGTCAACGAACACAGTCAGTTTCTGGGACACTTCTATCACCTAGTCGCTGAGCTCTTCTTCGGGGTCCAAGCCTTCTGGCACGGGACCTTCTCGGTACCTTCTGCTGTCGATACGTACTCCACAAAATTCACCCACCCTTCCCCACCAGCACTAGACCGTGTGATATTCGCGCATAGTGACGGGAATGGGTGGCGCGATCGCCCTGGATTCAATGCGTACTTTATGCGCGCTGCGTTCCCCTCGCTCGCTATCGAAGATCAGCAGGATTGGGAGGACCGGATCGCCGCCACCGCGGGATCGTCTGTTGATCGCGCATGGCATTTCCCGCTGGTCCTACTTACTGATCGAAGTGCTTCCCATCGTGGTGCGGTGTGCGGGAGTCAGACTCAGCGTATTGCGTCCGAAGCCTGGGAGTATATGCGCGATCAGTCCCGGCTCATGGGGATGAAAGTCGGCGGGTGGTGGGAGCCAATTCGTGCGTCTGTGTTGGAATTCTCTGGTCTGGACGTCGTCAGGCCTGATGGAGACGATCTTCCGATGCCGGACAAGGTCGTGATCACGTATATCAGCAGGCAGAACACGGAGAGGAGGAGGCTCACGGACGAAGCGCATAACTCGTTGGTAACGGCTCTGCAAGAGCTCGTCGAGAGGAAGAAGGACGAGGGTTGGGAGCTTAATGTCATGCATGCTGAGCAGATGTCGAAAGACGCTCAGGTGCATGCCGCCGCCCGGACGACGATCTTGCTTGGAGTCCATGGAAATGGACTGACTCATCTGCTCTTCATGCCTCCTACGAAGGTGTCCACAGTGATTGAGATCTTCTATCCAGGAGGATTTGCGCATGATTATCAGTGGACGACGCACGCCCTCGGAATGTCGCACGTCGCGGTCTGGAATGATACGTTAGTGCTAATTTAAATTGTTTTCTTCTGTTCAACTTGATGCTGATATGCTGTGTACTAGTTATTACACGCACCCGAATAAGCCTGGCGTTCACTACCCCGATGGATTCCAAGGAAACCATATACCAGTCCATGGACCAACCGTCGCACAGATAATCGAGGACCGTGTTGCACAAAGATTGTAAAAGGCAAAATCCGCCGACGTGTCATCGAGACCTACTTATTGTCAACTACTACGTATTGTATCATGTCGATGTATTCTAGGATTCCTTTATTCAATAACTTTGTAGTCCGAGTACATTTTGGTAAGCCTTGCGTATCTTTTGCCGCTCCTATGCTCTCAACAATGCTCTAGTTTTCCCAGGATGGTAGTATGCAAGAAACCTCACCTTGCAGATGAAGATGATTCTGGACGTTGGCAGAGGCTGGAAAGAGAGCCATGGTTCAATGGCGAAGATTGCTCTCTCTATATCATGTATGTTCATGTATGTTCCGACCATCGTTCAGTCGTACTCGCAGTGTACTACAATGAAAACTCCTTGATCAACAGGTCCTCAATCAATCACTGAATCCAGTGTGTTACTAAAGGCAAAGTCGGGGAGCCCTTAAGTCAAAGGGATTGTCCTCGGATCGGTACAGTCACATAATCGTAGAAAAGGATTTAGTTCCCTTGGTCCGGTACTTCGAGGATTATGGGGGAAAGGATTGGATCGTTCATCGGCGTCAACGATGGTGTTGGCTTAAAGAACAGGGACAAATGGAAGCAAAAACGTTAAAGTTGATGTCGATATTGATGCCGCTACCCCGGAACCCACAGATGATATCAAACCCTCCGCCTTGGTCTCATTCTTTTCACTATCCCTTCTGCGGACGATGCATGTTTTCAAATGCCTAAAAGAAAATAGGGACCGGTAGATTATTCGTGTTTGAGCATAAATCAAAGATCACCGAAAGATAAACGAGGAGATCCGGAAGTGGATTTCATCGTACGTACGCCTAAGCGCCAAGGAACGCGTTCACTTATCGATTAAAGCATGAAAGATCCTCGAGATCAACGACCATCGCTTCCCCCAACACCGCCATGATAGAAGACATAGACGAGGCAACATCTGCGCTCATCGCCCAACTCGCACTCCAGGATATCACAGAAATATCAGGCACTCACAAGGGAAAGGGACGGAGTGACGCAGTCAAAACCGATGAAGAGCATGCCTTTGATCTTCAGGCAGACTACTGGCGCACGGAGCTAGATCTCCAGCTAGCCCAGAGCCTGAATCGAGCGCTGGAGACGGATGCGAACTGGTTGGCTGTAGCACAGGCGGCCGAGGATGATCACAGATATGCGCTCGCACTAAGGGATGGTGCAGCACTTCCAACTCAATCTGCGAATCAAAGGCTCATGGAGGATCCTGCGTTTATGAGAACACTGATGGCAGTACCGCCCGACGCGGCGATCTGTGCTGATGTTGTCGAGAGAGACCTAGTTCCTACTACGGGCACCTCGACGGCTACAACGCCTCTGTCGACCAGGCCACCTTCCCCCTCGACATCATCCCAATGTGTTATATGCGGAGACCGTCTCAGAGCACAGCGTAGCTTCCGCGCTCCGTGCGGAGATCAGTACTGCCATGGCTGCCTTCGAGATCTCGTCCAGGCCAGTATCAACGATGAATCGCTGTACCCCGTCCGATGCTGCGGCCGACCTCTTGTCGAGAGAGATTTTCTACCACTCCTTTCCTTCGCTTTACGATCACGTTTCCAAATAAAGTCCAGAGAGCTCGGAACGCCGGCCATGAGCCGTGTCTACTGCCAGAATCCTATCTGCTCGGCTTTCCTTGGTTCTTCAGAGGGAAGCAATGGCGACATGGTGTGTATAGCGTGCGGGACGGCCGTCTGCCCTTCGTGCAAGCAGAATGCACATCGGGGAGAGAACTGCGTCGAGAACGCTGCGATTCAAGACTTGCACGCGCTAGCCCGAGACCAGCAGTGGCAGACCTGTCCAGGATGTCACTCAATTATTGAGCTGAACCATGGTTGCTACCATATGACATGCAGGTGCCTCACGCAGTTCTGCTACGTCTGTGCGGTACCGTGGAAGAATTGCTCGTGCCCGCAATGGGATGAAGGTCGATTGTATATTACTGCTCAGAGACGGGTGGAAGAGGAAATGGGACCTCGCGCCACAGCGGCTGCACCAGATATTTTCCAGAGAGAAGTGGCGGCAAGAGCAGAGCAGCTGAGATCCAACCACGATTGCGTCCGACACAGCTGGAGAAGAAGAAATGGGGGAGCGACATGCGAAGAATGCAACTGGTATCTGCGGGATTATCTTCTTGTAAGCCATGGCCATTCAGCTATAATCTTGCCATCCTGACTGTGCATTCGTTATTCAGGTGTGCCGAAACTGCGGACTGGCGGCATGTGTTCGCTGCAGTCGAAATCGGTTGTAATAGCCTTGAAGGAACGGTGGCATCGGAAGGTAGTGGTTTTCGTAGAGCGAAGTCTTGAAATACTTGGTATTGGTGTTCCTTGTGGAAACCTGAATAAATAGCCCAACTGAATGGATGTGTCAGTTAGATGAGTGAGAAAATTGTCGGGAAAAAATAAAAGATGTAACAGGCCATTTCCCACGCCATTTTCAGGCAGCAACTACCAAAATCCTGATTGGAGGATTTGACACACTCCTCCCCTCTCTTTCTTAGGCTTTGACGTATCATCAACCTTGCCTGTAGCGAGGCGCAGTGACGTCTGGTGAGGACCCGGGAAGTGTTGAAGTCCAATAATGACTTGTAGTTGTACAGAAATTTATGGAACCATGGTTTTGCAGTGACGACTAAGTCAAAAGTTGTTCGGTAACGACGGTATACGAATGACTCGCCAGACTTACATGCGACATGTGAGCTACACAGTTTTTCCTGAAACCACCATGACTGAACAACATCCCGCAGTTGAGGCAGTGAAAAACGCCCTGAAGGAGAGAACTTTCAGCCAGGGACGAATCCAAGTGTCCTCTGACAAACTATTGCTGTTTTATTCCAAACGCCAGGAAGAAAAGGCAGGAACAGCTCAGTATGTCGGCATTGCTAGGTTACGGCTGTCGTTTAACCTTTTTCACCAGCTTTTTGAACCTTGGCGATGCATCCGAGACATCGCTTCGTGACCTCTGCGATGCCTGTGATGCCGCAGGATTCGGCCTAGGAAATCAAAACACATTCGACGAAACGTACCGCAAGTCCAAAAAACTCGATACTACACAGTTCTCTAGTAATTTCGACCTTCAGACTACAAATATATTCGACCAGGTGCAATCCGATCTGGTTGAAGGCCAAGACGAAATCAAGAAAGTTTTGTGCTCTGAGCTATACAAGTTGAACGTTTACTGTAAGGCATTTTATGGTTAGGGTAGCCGGGAAACCAGGCTGACATATTGGATTTTTCAGGCGAAGGAGACTTCTTCAAGGCGCACAAGGACACTCCTCGTGCTGAGAATATGATTGGTTCCCTTGTCATCGTATTCCCTACTCCCCACGAAGGAGGGTCGCTCGTCCTTCGCCAAGACGACCAAGGATGGACGTTCAGCGCTGAACAGATGCTTGCTGAAAGTACTGCTGAGGCACCTGTTATCTCTTACATTGCATTCTATAGCGATATCGAGCACGAGGTTCTCCCAGTCACGTCGGGCGTCCGAGTGACCTTGACATATAACCTCTACCTCGAGGAAAAACCCATAGTTCCTAGCTTACTCTCAAGTGCCGAAAGTCCTATCGTCGACCGCGTCAAAGAGGCACTTGAAGGTCTTTTGTCAGCTTCCGATTTCCTTCCGGAAGGAGGGATGTTAGGATTTGGTCTCCGTCATCAGTATCCCATCGCCGTATCAGCTGCAGACACCGGAGGGAAGGTCAATGAAATTTACGGAAACCCCCACGCTGATCGTCTCATAAGGCAAAATACTCGTAAATCTAAAGAGCAGGCCCAAGAACAGTTCAGTCGGCTGGTCGATCACCTGAAAGGCGGTGACGCCAGCATATTTAGGGCTTGCCGGGACCTTTCCTTGGAACCTAGCCTGCGCATCATCTACCGTCCTCGAGATTATGGTCTGGTGTACATGTTGGATCATGTCGTTCAAGACATTGAAGATCGGGGCCAATGGGAGCTCGATTACCTTAATACCGAGTTGCAGAGTCGGGGAACATTGATATCGGCCACTCAGGATGATTGGGCGTGGTCACCCCGCAGAAGTACGACATTCCCGGAGATTGTCTGGATCACCCCGCTTACGACGTTCAGCCGTGTGGATTCGAACTATGTCAGGTATGGGAACGAGGCTTCTATGGGCTATCTATACGGCGATGTTTGCCTTATTGTAAAAGTTGGAAAACCCGGAAACCGAGCTGCTTGATGCTCTTTTCGAACATTTTACATGACACGGTTGTTAGTATATGTACTTATAGCCATGGCAATCGTGTAATTTTTCTGTATACTCATTCCCATATTGTCAATCTTAAGGTAAAGTTATACCGTCTATCCATGTTGATCGAGTCATCAATTGTCTCGGTACCGGCCCCAGCGTCTCAACCACTGACTCGTTTGCATTTCTCCCACAAATTACCATGTCTGCCACTTTACAGCACCCCGAAGTTGAAACTATAAAGAAGGCCCTCACAGAAGCAAAGTTCAGCCATGGCCTACATCAAGTTCCTTTAGACAAGTTAGTGCTCTTCTACACCAAGCGACTCCAATACAATCATGGCGCATCTCAGTATGTACGCATAGCATCCTCTTGGACAAAATGCTTATTTCTCAAAGCTTTCTGAATCTGGCTAGCGCCACGGAAGAATCGCTTCAGGATCTCTGCAACGCGTCTGATCCTGCCAGCTTCGGTCTGGGAAACAGGGACACGTTTGATGAATCATATCGTAAAGCAAAGAAACTAGATTCCTCCCAATTTGCTTGTAATTTCGATCTTCAAGCCAGCGGCATACATGATCAAGTGCGGGTGGATCTTTTCGAGGGGTGCAATGAAAGCACGAAAGTTCTACGTGCTGAACTGTACAAGCTGAATGCCTATGATATGCATTCATTCGCATATAACTTGAATGCAGATTTGATTCTTTTCATAGCCAAGGGTGATCTCTTTAAAGCCCACAAGGGCACTCCTCGTTCTGAGAACATGATAGGTTCTCTGGTCATCATCTTTCCTACCGACTACCAAGGTGGCTCCTTTGTTCTCCGTCAAGATGGTCAAGAATAGACCTTCGGTGCAGAGAAGATGCTTGCAGAGAGTACGCACGAGGTCCCAGTACTCTCGTATGTTGCCTTCTACAGCGACGTTGAGCACGAGGTTCTCCCCGTAACTTCAGGCGTTCGTGTTACATTGACATACAATCTTTATCTCGAGGATGAACCTCGTTTGATTGCCAAAACCCTTAGCAATCCTACGACCGACGTCTTGAAGACTGCTCTCCAGAACCTTTTGATAAACGAAGCATTCCTTCCGCAAGGAGGCCTACTAGGGTTCGGTCTGCGGCACCAGTATCCCTTTGCGATCTCTAAATACCGCGGACCGATGCCAAAAATCGACGGTAACCCAAACGAAGATTTTAAGCAATATATCGACGACGACGAGTTTGTACAACAGGGGCGGAATCGTCTCTCCCAACTGGCGGATACCCTGAAAGGCAACGATGCCAATATCTTACGAGCCTGCCGTGACCTGGACTTGGATCCCAATATTCGTATCCTGTACCGACCTCGGGGAGATGGAATTGTCCACCCGGATCAAGACGAAGGAATGTATGAGAGCAACGACCTCGAAGATGTCTTGCTCAAAAGCAGCGGCACTCTTGTATCAGCCACTGATGAGTATGTGCAAGATCAGTACAGGTGGTACAAAAACGTGGTGCAGCTCCCAGAGATTATTTGGGTTACTCCGATTACAATGTTCAACCGCAGGGACTCTAGCTTCATTGCGTACGGGAATGAGGCCTGTGTGAGTTATCTTTATGGGGACGTCTGTCTCATGGTTAAAGTTGGGAGTCCGGGTAGTCGAACGGAAGAACGCCCTGTCGGAGACCATGAACATGTCACCAACAATATTTCTTGTAATTGTACTGTACAGAATTTAGGGACATCGGGACTGAAGCAGATTTACGATAACAGTTACCTTGCTTATCAAGGTCTGTCGTTGTCGATGTTGTCAACGAGCTTCATGTATCTTTCGCTTGCGCGGATGAGAGCCAGAGCCGAGTGGTTCGAGTTTTAACGGGCCATTCTCGGCACGTTCGGCATCGGCATATATTTATACTCCGCCATACACTCCGATACGTGATGGAAATCTTTCCAGCCGGACTTTACCTTCGACGTCGTCGTCGCCGTCCTCGATGTCCACCGTGCTTGCTTCACTGCCCCCGATGGGACCCCCATCGTCGGCGCAAGCGCCTCCTGGTGATTCGGTCCGTGCTTCGGTCGGTCATTTACTCTCCAGGGCGTACACACTGCCCTGCTCGACTGCGGCACAGGCATTCATCCAGCTTGTGCAACCAACTTCACGATTTCAGCTGGCTCTCGACGTGTTGTTACCTTTGCTGGACCCAAACACTTCATCGGAGGTATGTCTGGCATCGTTGGTCGCTTGCGTATAATCTGACGAACGACCTCTTCAGCTTGCCCAGCGGATCTTGGTCTCGTTTATCTTGTATTCTCTATATGCTCCTCATCCTATCTCCATCAATCCGTTCAAATCTGCGCTCTTTGTTACTTTTGTCTGTGAGCGAGAGAAAGCTGTCACTGCTGCCAGCAACGGCGATATCTCCGTCAACGAGCAACTGGTCTGGGTGCTATGGAAGATTCTCAGAGGTGATGGAAACGACGTGAGTTCCGTTAATAAAGAATGGTGTTTGTGTTGACCATGCTGTAGATTGGACCTTATTCTCCAAGCACGCTGGCGAGGTCGCCTCTGCCGCCCAAACTTAGAGCCACTAACTTATTTCTCGATGATGATATGTACAATAGCGAATCCGAAATGTATGTGTGGTATATTCCCTCTTTCTTCTATCCCTGATTATTCTATAGAGACGATTATTCTCCCAAATCACAACAGATTACCACGACCACAACGACAATTACGACAGCGATCACTGCCGAAGAGGATGCTGCCAACGAGAGTATAGCACACGCGATGAAACTTTTGCTTGATGCTCGGGAACGAGTTCTGACATTGTCTGAGCAACGAGTGAGTTACCCAACTTGCTGAGCACGATTATTTGCTTATCATCCGCATTGCAGGCTGTAACTCCATCTATACGTGCACTGGCCACCTCACAAATGATCACTCCCCTGGACCTGGCACCTATTATTACTAATAATCCTAACCTTGCGCACCCTCTCTTCGTTGCCCTCCTTTCAACTGGACCATCAGAGAGTAATCTACCTTCACCTTTCCTTGACATCCTGCCTTCTCTCCCTCCTACGCTTCCGTCGTTTGACTTGATGGGACGTCTTCTACGTGAACCCACCATGTCCGCCAATGGTTCCATTGTGATTGCCGACCTTGTCCGCACCGAAGTACTTGGCAAGTTTGTGCACGAGTGCATCAATTGGCTCGACCAGGCGGAACTACAAGAGAAGGAGGGGCTCATCAGTGATGACCGCTTCACCAAGGGCGTTCAAAATGTAGGTTGCTTCCTGTTCTGTGCATAAGGATTTTAACGCGAAACAGCTTTGCCGATTCTATACATCTTTGATCAAGCTCTCGCTAGTCGATGCCGCACTGGATGCCGATACTGCCGAAATGGCGCACTTTAGCTTACGCCACTCACGATTCGAAGAAGCCAATCACCTATACCGGATTTTGGCTACTGGGAGATCGTGAACTGTATTTCTGTCGTCTCCTTACTCTATGGCTATGATTCATGCTTATGTTTATGCCTCCGGACTAGCGTCACTGTACTGTACCACGTCAATCAGCTACGCAAGATTGTATTCCAAGCACCCACTTACTCATGTACTCACTGATAATCAATTATATGTCACACTGCAATCAAATATGTTCAATGGTCTCCGACAATCGAAATGAAGTATGCGGTACGGTTCGTGAAATCTGTTTTAGTTACCAGACCAGGTACTGCAACATTAGAGGCGTCGCAAATGTCCTGAAAGGATTCCTTAGAGGCATCAGCAAGATTCAAAACACTGGAAGAATGGATTAGAGGAAAGCAGTGGCGAGGAATCATAATACTAGCCGTGCTGCTCCGTCCATCCCTCCGTTTCGCTCGGAGTATAAAAGTAAGAGCCGGAAGGGATTTTGAGTTAGCCATGACTGAAATACCTTTCTGTCAGAACGCCTTCTCACCGCCTCGACTGCGGAACACATGTAATAACCTTGCTCTGATACCACGTTCTGTTCCATCAAGACCCGGAACTATCGCACGGCGCCGCGAGGATGCTGCAGAGCGCTACAGCTCGGTCAAGAAAGGAGGAGGTTGCAGCGGGGAGAAGACAGGAGTACCGGTTCGAAGTTTCAGGAGAACAAAAGAGCGTGGAAAGATGTCTCTATTAAACGGATTTCTCATCCGTCTTAGAAGGCTCCTCCTTCTTTTCTACAGCCTTGATAGCATCTAATACCTTGCTCTCGACCTTTTCCGTGACGCCCTTTCCCCAGCCCATAGCCTCCCTGAGTTTCAAGCCTGTTGACTCCTGAATCTTGTCAACAGCCGTCTCCACGCCTGCGTCAAACTTTTGCTTTCCGTTTGCAGTAGAATCCTTCAACATGTCCCAGCTCATCCTAGTGTGGGCGTTAGCGACGGCATGTTTCTGGGCAAGAGTAGGGAAGTAGGTGTCTTCCAACGAGCCAAAGTATTCGGAGACATTGGCAGTCGTTTGCGGGAGGAAATGGTTCATAGATAGGACGAGTAATGTAGGCGGTAATATTAGCCGAGTAACCAGTAGGCGATTTCGCGCTATTATGGATCCGCTGAGGGTCGCAATTCCGACATAGAGAATTCCTGGTGTTATGGATTCCGTTGGGGAGATGAGAGCCTTCACCCGACCTATGCGATCTGCTCAGCTGCCGTCAACGGTAGAGCGATGTTAACACTGACTTTCAATAGCATGCTCGACACCAATCCACTTGGAAACTACGCCCTGGACTTGCGAATATGCGTCAGAGTAGGTCTCGGTAAATGTCTTCCGAACTGTTCCGATTTGTCTCTCCAGCGTTGAGGGCGTGTCCAGCAGTACAATATCGGGAGATGAGATGGGATATATTGGCAGCTGGATAGAGCTTGTTAGACGGAGAATATTCAGATAAGATGAGAACGCACCTTGTCCCTTTCCTTTTCAACCAGCACTACCGCTGTCCCCGCCACCAAGGGTGCCGCCTTCAAAAGCGACTTCCGGGCCTGAATACAGATAAGCACAGATACAGAACAGATAGGCGACAACGCACTAGCGTCGCGTACATAAGGGAACGGCAAGGATTAGAGGAAGTCGTGGACGGTACGAGCAAGTGTCGTTGTGTGATTAAAATGGCGATAACAAACAAAGGACAAGCGGCAGAACGGCCCGCAGCCGGCATACCGGCCCTCGGTTCGTTGGACCCTTGTTGGACTCAACTTCGACGAAAATTCTTTCCCGGTCATCTGGAGCAAAAATTTCCCCTATCGCATGAGAATCAACTAGGATATGCCACATGCGAATTATGTTTCGCTTGCTTCTTAACACACTAAGTACTAATAGTCTCCAGGATTAGTCCCTTATCATCTACTAATTCATCTTTCCAGTTCGGTAGTCCTTATCCGAAGGCAAAATGCAACATGTATGGCATAGTAGTAGTGGATATCAGGCGCTTTTCTCGCAATGTAGGCTCAATCTTGGCAGGCTACAACTTACGGCCGGTACGCATATCATTTGATTGCAATCACGCTCTGGGGGCTACCTGGGTTTCCGTTTTTATTCAGAAGAATAGCCGAAGACAATTCAGACTTTGTTCCGAATTTTGTTCGCCGGCTCAATGTCGCATAATAGCCTCATGTTTTGACTACAATCATCAAACATGATCATTCGCCTATCTCCCAAGCTTCTTTTGCGCCTGAGAAGGGCTTGGAAATTGGACGTCATTGTAAACAGGGTGCGACTACCAGGTACCATCTTGCATCTTTCCGCTCATCGGTCCACTATGGCCTCCTAAGGCGGTTGAACTTCGCAAACATCCTAAGCAACGACAAGTCTTTTGGGAACGTTACGCGTCAAACGGCCTCCATGTCGTTTGATACGAACTTCACAATTCATCTTACGAGGATCAATTTCCTCATGGTATTCGGTGTCACGGAAGGCATAAAAGACGCATGGACAAAGTAAGTCAACGTACCTCCTCTGCCAGACGCGTCATGTTCAAAGCAACTCTTGTAGCGTCTTTGCTAGCCTCTATTGCTTCTGTCCGCGGACATGGTTACGTCGAGACTATCGTCGCGGATGGTACAGAATACAGTGGCTACCTCCCGTATTCTGATCCATACTATAATCCTGTACCGGACAGAATCGTCCGCCCAATCCCAGGCAACGGTTCGTGCTGTCTATCTTTTGTTTCAGCAGCACCATTGAAGGAGTTTCAGGTCCTGTAACCGACTTGTCTTTGATTGAGTCCGTCTTCTGTTTAATATAATCGTTAAAACATTATTTAACAACAATTCTAGCGTTCAATGCAATGGCTACACAGATGGAGGTGTAGAGGGTTCCTCTCCCGCTGCAATCTACGCGACTGTTGCCGCTGGATCAGAGATGGCATTGACGTGGACTACCTGGCCGGACTCTCATATGGTGAATATCATGTATTTCTCCATGGTCGGTTCTGACGCGAAAACGCATTCTTCTAGGGTCCAATAATCACGTACATGGCAAGGGTGCCAGATGATACTAACATTACCGCTTGGCAACCCGGCACTGAGTATCGTCTCTTTCTCCGAAGATTCGAATGCTCCAGCTGAACGAAATCACAGTGCCGTATGGTTCAAGATCGACGAGCTTGGGAAAACCGATGATGGCTCATGGGCAGCCACCGATGTGTTGTCCGCCCAGGACAGTGTCTGGACATTTACTATCCCTGCTAAACTCAAAGCTGGACAATACATTGTTCGACATGAAATGTAAGCGTCTACCGCAATCGTGACATCCGGTTTTAATGACTTCGCCAAAGTATTGCGCTTCATGCAGGTAATCTCGTCCCGAAGTATAAATAATACATCGTAGCTGACAGCACGTCTCCCGGACAGCATACGAATACCCGGGTAAGAATCATCCGCCCATGTATGCGTGCGTGCTTTCGATCTAACGAGGTCTGAAGGAGCCCAGGTTTACCCTAGCTGTATCCAGTTCGAAGTCACAGGTGACGGAACTGCCATGCCTACGGTTTTTGTCTCTTTCCCTGGTATGTAAAAATCCTTGAGATGCTCTGAAGTCATCACTGACACGAGTTCCAGGCGCTTACGATGCTGACACTCCTGGTGTGTTCAATCCCTTCAATTTCTTGTGTTCACGCTTATGTTGTTCTCTTCAGGAATCGTTTACGATGCATATACCTCGACCGGCGTGAGTACTATCTTTGTCCTGTTTGTTGCAGAACACTCACGTCATGTACAGGAATATCCTATTCCTGGACCAGACGTGTGAGTATTTTCTCTGTGGATCACCGTCGTTCTCAATTGACTTACAATTCGTAGCTGGACCGCTTGATATATTACCGATGTTTTTTCTTTGCCTTACAAATGATAGACCTTGTCCCAATACAAACACTTGAGACGCCGATGTTCGCTCGGGAACAACAGTGTATCCGAAGATAATTCCTCTTCGTCTCGCGGTGTGGCGGAGATAGTCGTCCTTTGACCAGTCCACATGCCAAAGCATGAACTTGGCCTGTCGCTTATTTTCCGAACGCCCTGGTGTTGCGTCATGCGACAAATGAGGTATCAAGAAGGTTACAGACTTTACCACATTGTCTCCTCGTTTCTTGTATGGAATAGGCAATTCATTCAATCAGATCGGTTCATCTTCGCGTTGTAGCAATCCATAACCGGTCCGGTGCGCCCCGTTTGGAACGCAAAGGCAGGTAAAGGCTCATGCTCCTCTCAAAGAAACAGTATAATAAGGAGATTGGGTACCGAGTTGAGCACAAATTACAGTGCACGATGCTGACAGCGATTCTTCCTCTACTCTCCGTACTCTTGAGCGTTGCGAGGCTCGCCTGGGGCCATGGCTACGTTCAAGAGATCACTCTGGGGTCGACCAAATATACAGGCTATCTTCCATATTCAGACCCGTAGGTTCTGCTGCTTCATTTCAGTAATATCATGTTTATGTGGCATGTCTTCAACAGGTATTACAATCCGGTCCCCCAGCGCATTGTACGCCAGATTCCGGGGAACGGTAAGCGTTTTACACTAGTCCAGTTTATCCTTCTACCAATACAATTTGAATCGTTTACAGGACCTGTTGAGGACCTCTCGCTGATCGAGTATGTGACGCTTACCATTTACTAAGAGTACTAGCTAAAGTTTTTGAACGCAGCCTTCAATGCAACGGTTACACGGCCGGAGGTTATTACACTGCGCCTGCACCGATTTACGGGACAGTTGCAGCCGGTTCCAAGGTGGCTTTGAACTGGACGACATGGCCGGACAGTCATAAAGGCCCAATAATTACTTACATGGCTCGCGCCCCCGACAACGTCAACATTACCGCCTGGAGTCCTGCTACCAGGTAAGAACAAGAATATATTTCTTTTAAGGCAATTATGCTGATATACTCCGCCCGCAGCGCTGTCTGGTTCAAGGTCGCTGAAAGCGGGAAAACTTCGACTGGTCTTTGGGCAGCCACCGACTTGCTCACTGCATCCAATAGTGTGTACACGTTTACCATCCCTTCTTCCCTCAAGGCCGGACAGTACATTATCCGTCATGAGATGTAAGGACTGATTCAGTCTTTCCGTAATACTCTCCTAACCGGTGTCTAGAATCGCCCTGCACGGAGGTAACTCCGTTCCGGTCACAACTCACGAAGTGTATTGATCTTGTATCAAAATAAAAGCCTATAGCTATCCAGGTGACATATTCCGTATTACCCGTTTTGACGTTCACCAATGACCCAAAACAGGTGCTCAATTTTACCCAAGCTGTATCCAAGTTCAGGTGACAGGATCGGGTAACGCTTATCCGACCTCGTTTGTCTCCTTCCCCGGTGCCTATACCGCATCTACTCCAGGTATGGTACTATGCTGTTTTTTTCGTACTTTCAACTCACCGATGAAACAGGAATCGTCTTTGATGTATATACCGGTGCGTATCTTCCATTTTTAAGTTTGTACGCTCGTAAACGATGGGCCTTGTAAATAGACACATCAGTGGGTACAGTGCACACTGTCATGGAGTCTTTAACTGACTATCACTTTTAGCTGGCCTATCCCATCCCTGGACCTGCAGTGTAGGTCCCACCAAGATGTCTGAACTCATCTGAATTGACCCATCTTGTAGGTGGACTGGCTGAATGAAATCGAGTAACATGATATTTATATCTTAACGGGCGTTGTGCCTAAGCGTTGCCTTCATACTGCAACAGAGTTCTTTGAATGATTTTAGTCGCAGTAAGAAGTTGAATGAAGTCCTTAGTACACAATGGCGGTTCACTTTCGAAGTTTCCAGAGAGGTATCGTATGCGAGAGCCGCCTCTACTTAATGGATTCGTGATGCCGAGATTGGGGGAATAACAGTGGGATGAAGGAGCTGATGTAACATCGTACTGTGGCATTTTAGCATTTTATTATGCACCATTAATATGATGTACCTTCAGCCGAAACGATGAACGCTTCGAAGTAGGGAAAGATGAATATGCCAGTACCATCCTGTCGGATTCGAACGTTGACAGTGAGAGACGACCACCCAAACCACGGGAAGTCCATGATATCTGGTTGGCCTTCATGAAACAGTCTGTAGCTCTCTTGTTTCATATAGGAATTCTAGAATTTTCGGTTGCTTGCATGGAAGGGTAAAATCGATTACATTACCGTGGCTACTCACAGTAGAGGACAGGAGCCGGAGGTCGGACCGTCGAAGGGCAACTGAGAGGGGGTTATGAACGATGAAGTTCGAAAAGCTCGGATATGCCAGAATTCGCAGAGTATCATCATATATAAGATAAGACGCTGGTGAAATGTAATTCTCGACTGCGTTGAGTAAGAATCAGAATGCACGTCGCAGTGTTGAAGGAAAAGCGGCGGCCAATCGGCCCGAGGAAAGTGCGCCATGGCTAAGTAATAGGCTATGCACCATCATTTATGAGACTGACCGCCACCACGATGAGCATATTCAAAGCATTCTCCAAAAGTATTCTACGGACACAGTCGATTCATTCGAACAAAGGACTAAGAACATGGAAACATCTAGCTCTTCGAACGATGTGCACGGGGAACGAGAATCCAGCAGTCGAGGCAGTGAGAAGCGCTCTGACCGAAAACACTTCAGTTGCGGCCAACTCGAGGTCCCCTCCGACAAGCTCTTGCTCTTTTACTCCAAGCAAAAAGGAGGGATGGAAGGAGCAGCACGGCTAGTACACGATTCCAAGCAACTGCTCTCCTCTAATCTGTTCTTCCAGTGTTTTAAATCTTGCTAATGCCTCTGAAGATTCCCTTCATGACCTTTGCGAAGCCGCCGATGCAGCGGGATTCGGTTTAGGTAAACAAAATAGATTTGACGAAACGTACCGCAAGTCCAAGGAGCTCGATACCTCCCGATTCGCCTGCAACTTTGACCCTCGAACAACAAAAATATTCGACCAAGTACAGGCTGATCTTATTGAAGGTGAAGACGAAATTCAGAAAGTCTTGCGACCTGAACTCTATAAGTTGAACATCTACAGTAGGTGCATTCGGTGTTAAGACAGCAGGTACTAGATGAGACATTCGTTTCAGGTGAAGGAGATTTTTTCAAGGCTCACAAAGACACCCCTCGCGCTGAAAATATGATGGGTTCTTTTGTCGTTGTCTTTCCTACCGTCCACAAAGGCGGTTCCCTTCTTCTCCGCCAAGACGGCCAGGAATGGACCTTTGATGTAGAGAAGATGCTTGCCGACCGTACGCCCGAGGTCCCCGCGATCTCGTATGTCGCGTTTTATAGCGACGTAGAGCACGAAGTTCTCCCCGTAACTTCGGGTGTTCGAGTAACGCTAACGTTCAATTTATACCTGGAGGACAAGGAGCCAAGTGTTCCCGCCGTTATCGCTAAAACTTCAAACAATGGCATGCCAACTGACATGTTGAAGACGGCTCTCCAAAACCTTTTGAAAGACGAAAGTTTCCTTCCCGATGGTGGCCTCCTGGGATTTGGTCTGCGGCACAAATATGCGATCCCTGATGATTACGGAACAGAGAGTCGAAATAGCCTGCGAAAATTAGCAGATTGCCTCAAAGGCAGCGACGCTAGTATTGTACGGGTCTGTCGAAATCTTTCCTTGGACACGAATATCCGCATTCTCTATCAACCTCGGTACTCGGATGGTCTCTGGATGACAGATCAGATCATACCCGATGATGTGGTAAACGAGGAAGTGGAGGAGGAAATTCAAGAATATCTCGATAAGCACGGAACTCTCGTGTTGGCCCCCGAAGACTATGATGAGGCATACGACGAGGAAGAAGTGAAAGTACCAGAGATCGTCTGGATCACTCCTGTTACGACGTTCAATCAGACCGAGTCGTGCTACCTTGCATACGGGAACCAGGCTGAAGTCGGTTATCTATACGGTGATTTTTGTCTCATTGTCAAAGTTGGGAAGCCTGGGAGTCGAGATCCAGGTTCGGTATCTGTAGCGAGCATCGTTGACGCTTCCAAATGAATGAATTGTACCAGATTGTTATGGAAACGTGGGAGATTTTAGTGTGCTGTCTGGAGGATAATAAGAAATGCTTTTTCCTCTTGCATCGTTCCAGAACTTGAAGTCCAGCAAACGGCTCCGAACAACTCGAACAACTTCAGAGTCAGACTTCGCGACACGTAGGTTCCTTGGCTTTTCCTGACACCACCATGACTGATAGCCCACAACATCCCGCAATTGAGGCGGTGAAAAATGCCCTGAAGGAAAGAACTTTCAGCCAGGGCCGAATCCAAGTGTCCTCTGGCAAACTATTACTGTTTTATTACAAGTAACAGGAGGAAAAAGCAGGAACAGCGCAGTGTGTGGGCATCGCTAGGTTACGGCCGTCATTTAACATTTTTCACCAGCTTTTTGAACCTTGGCGATGCATCTGAGACATCGCTTCGTGACCTCTGCGATGCCTGTGATGCCGCAGGATTCGGTCTAGGCAACCAAAACACATTCGACGAAACCTACCGCAAGTCCAAAAAACTCGATACTGCACAGTTCTCTAGTAATTTCGACCTTCGGACTACAAATATCCTCGACCAGGTGCAATCCGATCTGGTTGAAGGCCAAGACGAAATCAAGAAAGTTTTGTGCTCTGAGCTATACAAGTTGAACGTTTACTGTAAGGCATTTTATGGTTAGAGTAACCGGGAAACCAGGCTGACATATTGGACTTTTCAGGCGAAGGAGACTTCTTCAAGGCGCACAAGGACACTCCTCGCGCTGAGAATATGATGGGATCTCTTGTCATTGTATTTCCTACCCCCCACGAAGGAGCCTGAGGGTCGCTCGTCCTTCGCCAAGACGGTCAAGAATGGGCGTTCAGCGCCGAACGGATGCTTGATGAAAGTACTGCTGAGGCACCTGTCATCTCTTACATTGCATTCTATAACGATGTCGAGCACGAAGTTCTCCCACTCACGTCGGGCGTCCAAGTGACCTTGACATATAACCTTTACCTCGAGGATAAACCCATAGTTCCTAGCTTGGTCTCGAGTGCCGAAAGACCGATCATTGACCATGTCAAAGGGGCACTTGAGTGTCTTTTGTCAGCTTCGGATTTCCTTCCCGAAGGAGGGATGTCATCAGTATCCCATCGCGATGTCGACAGGCCCCGGAGGACAGGTCGATGAAATTTATGGAGACCCCGAACATTATAGTGAGCCTGCGAGGCGGCATTACAATAACTCTTATATGCGGGAGAAGGAGCCGTTTAGTCGGCTCGTCGATTTCCTGAAAGGTAGTGATACCAGCATCCTTCGGGCTTGCCGGGGCCTTTCCTTGGAGCCTAGCCCGCGTATCATCTATCGTCCCCAAGGTTATGGTGCCGTGTACATGTTAGATCATGTCGTTAAAGGCCTGGAAAACCAAGGGCAATTAGAGCCCGATCACCTTGATACCGAGCTGCAGAGGCGTGGCACGTTAATATCGACCACTGAGTATTGGGCCAGGCCACCGCGGACTCATGAGGGGAGTACGGCATTGCCAGAGATCGCCTGGGTCACCCCACTTACGACAATTAACCGCATAGATTCAAACTATTTCGCGTACGGGGACGAGCCTTCTTTAGGGTATTTATACGGCGATGTTTGTCTTATGGTCAAAGTTGGAAAACCCGGAAACCGAGCTGCTTGAGGCTCTTTGCGAACGGTCTGCGCGCTGTTGTGTTAACTAAATTTTTGACCTTTTCAGCCAGTTTACTTCTTCCCACCTTTCGTAGACATTGAAATGTAGGACAGATCATTTTCCCTACAAAGTCACCATTAATCGATATTAATCTTCCATGTCACCTTGGTATCACCAGTTGGGATGACAGGTTTCCATTGAAGGTAACAGAGACGTAATTTAAACAGAATACAATCGGGTGAAATGACTGCGTACGAGGAGCCTCACCATGAACTGCCCCATGGCTATTAAAGTACCTACGTTGTCTGTCCAGTCACCTCTGTCAGTATTGGCCCACTGACGACAAAACTATTCCTCCCTTTCACCGCTTGAGAAGCACGTATGTGCATGCAGAAGCTAGAGCATGCGAAACTCGTGTAAGACCCGCCATGATTTGTTTTCATGCTGTGTATAGTGGAGTATAAGAGCACTAAGGGAACTTGACGTCGGCCCTCGTAGTGCCTGCAGTGGTGGCGGTATCCTTACTTCTCAAAAATCGTTTACGATGCGTATAGTGAGCACTACTTTTATCCCAGGGTTATCCTATTCCCGGTCTAGATGTGTGAGCATATCTCCATAATGATCACAGTCGTTCATTTGCAATTTGTAGCTGGAACGCTTGATATGTTTCGGATGCTTTTTTTCACCTTCATCAAAACACACTGAACGATGTCCGCACGGGAGCATAGTGAAACATAAGATAATTCCTGCCTCGTTTGGCAGTGTGTCGAAAATAGCCGTCCCCTGTTCACATGCCAATGGTTCGTCGTGCACGTCCTAGAGTTGCGTCACGACAAACGAGATGTCGAGAAAGCTTTCTTTGTCCATTTCTGACATTTCACTTTCATAAAAGGATACGGTCTTGACATATCTAGTCCATAGCTCGATCATTTTTTGGCCGTTGAGATCGGGTTACTGTGCTTTCTAGGGGACTGATCTGCTGTAGACTTGCGCTTGCATATCCCCTTTCTCACCCTCTGGATGCGCTCTGCGTCTACACAATAATGTCAGCTAACTTGCAAGTACTTTGTTTCATCCCATGGCCATGGAACCACAAAAACTAGCATTACTGTGTTGTCAAAACAGCCACCACAGATTCGTTACTCGTGCCTTTCAAATGCGGGGGACCTTCCGTAGCATTCAAGGTCCTCCGGAGGCCTATCTTGACAGGTCGCATTGGAATGGATGGCTCTGACGAAGTCATTGCTGTAAAGTCTTCGACGGATCCTTGAGTTAGAGCGGCAGGTCTTCGAGTCCACGACCGGTGCTGCGTCTGGGTATGTGTCTGAGTTTCTTGGAAAGTTTCGATTGCGACGTCAAGTGTTGATCTAACGCAAACAAGGGTAATGATAAGAGTTGGATAAATAGACTATGATTCTCTCATAAGTATTTCCAGGGACATTGAAGCCGCAAACACCGACCGTCAGTTGGGAGATTATGTCTATCATGATATAGATAGCATTGCTTGAGGAAAGAAATACAGCAATGACGATGAGCTGTGAGGATTCAATATCTCCATACAGAAAGACGAAGAGGAGCGCGGACATACCCATGTGCAACAATACAAAGTCCCAGACTCGATCAGAATTGGGAGAATCGCACTTTGCCTGCGGAAGCTACCCAGGATGGAGACGCCGGTAAGATGGCGGACCAGTTTGAAGTGTGACCTTTCGAATAACGTCCTTATTTGGTAAAGTTTTTATTCAAGACAAAAACTCACCATGTACGATAGGCAACAAGCGTCGTAGCCCATAGATTTGTTGAAAGTGTGGAAAGTATGAACGCAATGGCCCAGGCCTCAAGACTGGGATCAGTGAACACAATGCCTACTGGCGCTGTTGCAACGGCGTATACAAGCCCACTCCCTGAAACTGGAGAAATAGCAAAGATCAGTATGTATGATAACGTTAAAAATGCCAATTACTTGCCCACGGTTCCAAGAAGAAGAAGCATGGATGAGAGTATAATCCACCGCCTACGGTTCCATAAAATCCATGCTCTCCATATCACAATACTATCACCCAAGGCTATCTGCATTAGCGAGGATAAGTGGAAGCCCAACAGGTAGCTTCGGGAAACGAGCACACATTCACAATTTCTAGTAGGAGTTGAGCCCACTGTGTCGCAGACGACGTATTATGGAATACGCTCTCGTCATTAGCACCGTTATGCCAAAGGAAAGCTGCGAAATTCTGCCTGAAATTTATGATCATGTGGGCAGTACCCACAGCATACATGAGGAAATTCATGAATGTCATGACGGTGACGACCCGGCTTTTCTTCTTCTTGAACCTAGAAACGAAATTACAGTTGATGCAGCTATCGGTGCAATTCTGATGGTCTCTCTTACAGCAGAAGATACATCGAAGTCAGGAATAGGCCAGTGTAAAGTTCTGCTTTATCGTGAGTACGAAGAATATAACAACACCCAAGGCATACCATGTAAGGAGACTTCGAAACCAAGGCCGATAAAATAAGCTTCAGGCGTTGAGAAGGAGCCCATGGTTGATGTCGATGAGAGTTAGAAATTCTCTCCTTGCGAATGTCTTTATCTAGAATCACGGAGGATCCCACGGAGACTAGCCCCATGAAGTTTCTGGGTGATTGATCCGCACTTCAAGCGCAATGCGGGTCTAACCAGCCAAAACTATGAGAGAGTTTACATAGCATACTGCTACGCGATCTTATTCCCGCTTTCAATTGAAAACCTCCACTTAAGATCAGGGCACATTGATTACGTGCTACTCCATGGTGTGGCGAGCTGTAGTCTTCTCCTAGCTCTACATAGGGAGGAAATGAGGTAAGTGATTCAATAGGAAGGTACCAATCGCTTGGTCGCCCACGAGGGGTGACTGAATGCTGGTTCCATCAACGTCAGGAGATGTGAAGCATACATGTAATTCCATTGATAGCGGATCTTCACACATGCGTTTCGAAACAGAACACGCTAAGTTTGTGGGAAGAGTTGTATCACCGGCAGACTCAAGGAAAAGGAACAGAATTCGATAAAATCTCCGTGCTTTAGCTTGCTCGAGAGGACCAGCCGTGGCTCGAACGAAGTCGGGTGTTTCTGCCTTACTTTGTGATTGTGGTAGACTTTAAAAGTCGAACCGGTCCGTGAACTCCCGGCGAATGCCGAGTTCGTTTACTATATGCCACCGTCTTGATCAAAACTTGATGCCCGTTATAATGGCCAGCATACCCACGCCAGCTCCGCCAAAGCGACGCAGACGACGTTCTTCGGCAGGTTAGTCTCAGACCTACTTATATGGCGCATAACCTCTCTGCCACATACTTGTCCGCTCTGCTAAACACCTGGTTTGGAAAGCTCTCTGGCCGAACGAGATGGGATCCTAAAGGAAAGGTTCGGTCTTCCATGCGGTTTCAAACATCGAAGTGGTGCCGTCTAACGGAGCATATCCTCTAGCATTGCTATATTACCGGGGGATCCTCAGGGCTTGGCTTGGCGCTAGCGATTTGTCTCGTGAAACTTGGCGCACACGTATCGATAGTGGCGCGTAACGAAAAACGATTGCAAGAAGCGCTCGAAAAAATTGAGGTAGTACACTTATTCCAATTATTGAATAAACCGTGATGACAAACAGAAAATGAGACAAACACCGGACCAGATTCTCGCGTCCTACTCTTTTTCTGTTACAGAATCGGAATCTGCTGCTGCTGCATTGGATGCTGCATCGGAGCCGCACGGCGGAAGATGCCCAGATGCATTATTTCTTTGTGCTGGTGGACCGTCGCCGAAATTCTTCCTTGAACATGACGAAACTTCGATGAAGAAAGGAATGGACGACGCTTATTGGGTGCAAGCGCTGTCGGCTCTCGTAAATCCATCGTTTCATATAACGTTGATGTTATAATGACTTCTTTTTCCTGCCAGGAAGGAGCAAAACGAATGGTCAAGGACAATGTACAGGGAAAAATCATATTCATCTCTTCGTTCTTGGGGTATATGTCCATGATCGGTTTCTCTTCATATGCCTCCGGAAAGTTTGCTTTGCGAGGTTTGGGTGTTCCGTTCTGAAATTTGTTTGATGTTTGACGACCTGATCTTAGGATTGGCGGAGACGTTGCGATCAGAGTTTCTCCTCTATGGAATTACGGTCCACATCTTCTTTCCTGGGAACATGCTTACTCCAGGCCTCGAAGCTGAAAACAGAACAAAACCTAAAATTGTTCTGAAACTGGAAGAGACTGACACAGGTCAGACTGCTGAGCATGCCGCGGAGGGACTTCTTCAAGGTAAATCATGAACCGACGTTCAGCGTGCTTTCTTTCTGACATTCTTGAAAGGTGTTTACAGAGGTGATCTTCATATAACGAACGACCTATTGGGAAATATCTTCCGTTCTTCAACGAGGGGGGCAACCCCTCGGAATGGCGTTTTTCTTGATGAAATCTACACCTTCTTCGGCTGGGTAAGCTGCCTCGGGCCACCCAATTCTGATTCTGATTCTGATACAAAACTCCAGGTGGGACTCCCCATCTGGCGCAGCATCACGGATTCAACAGTAAGGGGTCACCGAGAAGAACATCACGTATACTTAAAGGAGACTGGCTTTCTTGTGGAATCAAGCGACTAAAAGATGTGAAGATGTCTTGTCTTGATGCACTCCACCATATCATTTACTCCGTGACTTCTCTATCATGCTTTTCATATGCTTTGACAATGTACATCCTCTTCAGCAGTACTACCAGGACAGCATTATTTCAAGGTTACTCCTTAGATACATTCATACAGCCTCGGATCCCCTGACGACAGACGATATATTGCCGTGCCGTTTAGTAATGAGATGTATCAAGTTCGGATCCGTACACTCATATTATTGGGTGATCGAAGAAAATGCATGATTAATCAAGTGCCTTTTTATTAATATCTAAGCGCCGTCTTGAGTCGTACGACTTCGATAATTTTAGATGGCTTTCAGTCTCGAGTGTGTGGAGAAGCTGTAAGATAGGACTACTTAGCCTAGTTCAAGTCTAAGGACAAAATAGCGATCCAATGGGTATAAGCGGTAGATTCGGACAAACGATATTACAGAACGTCAATAATTCAGGGATAGCCTGATATCTTATTTTTAGAGTATACCTTTCTCAATCAGATAGGCCTGATGCTCTTGCCGGTGTCCCTTGATAGTTGAATCCACGGACCGTCGCCAGATAGGGAATCCCACCTACAATAGTCAAGGGGGGTTCTACTAATGTTAATACAGTCACGTACCCAGCCAATGAAACTATAAATTTCATCTAGGAACAAATGGCTTCGAGGCGTCGCGCCTCTAGTCGAAGCGCGGAAGATGTTCCCAATCAAGTCAGATGATATATGGAAATGGCCGCCCTGGACGCCTGGCTTGCAGTGAGCATAGTGCTGGAGACACTGAACGTAATCGGAACCGACCTTTCAGCAGACTCTCGGCAGACTGTTCGGGAGTCTGACCTCCGTCGGTCTCTTCAATTTTGAGTGTGATTTTGGGCTTGTGCTTGTTTTCGACTTCGTAGCCAGGGCTGTAGATCGTCCCTGGGAAGAATATATGGACAGATATCCCGTACAGAACCATCTCTGAACGAAGAGTTTCTGCCAGACCTATATCACAAAAATTAACAGCAGCCTTGAGGGGAAGGGGGATTGGAAACCTCGTAACGCGTGTTTTGCGGGGGCATATGAAGAGTAGCCAACCATGGACATATAACCAAGGAGAGAAGAGACAAGCACAATCTTCCCAGCCTTGTTTTCCCGTACCATGCGCTTTGCGCCGGCCTATTCAAAGCATTTTCAAGGAGGCGCCAGAAGAAATCGGAAGTCACGTACCAGGGCTGACCATGCTTGTACCCAGTACACACTATCCATCCCTCGCTTCAAAGAAGCTTCGTCTTCTTCCACAAAAAAACCTGGTACTGATGTCCCAGCGCACAGGAAGAGAGCATCTGGGCAACGGCCATTGTGTCCCTTGGATGCAGCCTCCAATGCAGCTTCGGCCGATTTATACTCCATGAGATCGTAGGAATACCACTTGAGAATTTGACTGGGAAGTTTCCGCGCTTTCTGCGTCGCTTTAGATCACATGAAAGAAAGTACAACACAGACGCACCTCCATCTCAGCAAGTGCAGCACGAAGTTTTTCCTCATTACGGGCAACGATAGACACGTCTGCACCGAGCTTGACAAGAAGAAGGGCGAGCGCAAGTCCTAGGCCCTGCGATCCACCGGTCACATAACAATGCTATATTTCAAGGAAATTCAGTACGACGGTCATGAACATTTTAAACACTGTTATACCTTCCCTTTGGGATCCCATTTCTTGCGGTTTGAAAGAAATCCGAACATTAGGGCTAGCAGAGGGAATGCGAGCAGCGCGGTGGTGGGAAACATAGTATTGGTGTGAACCGCGGGGAAATTGGGTCCGTTGGTAGCCACGTGGACTCAGAATTAATAGAAGATAATCATTTTATTTATTTAAGTCGGCACCTGCCGCAGGTTCTCAAGCGCGGGAACGGCATATCAACGGAGCTTGTGTCTGGGACAGCTTGCATCCTATGCTAAGCAGGAACGGAATAATAAGACAAAATAGAAGATAAGTACTACATGACTTGAAGCAGGAGTTTACGGTGCAATCACTGCCTGCCGCGGCACAGAAATTTGGTTAATTGGCAACATCCGAAAGCGGCCCGGGAATTCGATGCCGAGACGCCGAAACATCAATGCGGTCGGGCCGCCACGACTTTGCTTGCTTCAGTTCAACTGTTATTTGCTTTCAAGTTCTCATCGTCACATTTATTACATTGGTGTTGAGGATTGTGGTTTCACAGCCACTGGGCCGACGTCTTTTGTTTTACATTATTTTGATTTTCGTATCGATCACTACCGCTTCTTGGCTTCGTACCACCACCACCTACGTATCTGTCCACGAATATACGTTCGTTCGAGCCATATCCATCAGGTCCTGTGCCTGCCGACGTCTATTCCCAACAATTGGGATGGTCGCCAGGTATCAAGCGACCTAGAGCAACTCGGAATCATCCTTGACGATGGTCCTATCATCGAAAGCATGAAAATCTTCTGTGAAATGTGGTAAAACCACTGCGGTCCTGATTATTGGATGAATCTGGGTAAGTACTTGGTATTCTCATTCCCAGATACAGGACGTCAGGATCATGGCATTACAAACTCGAACAACAACTGACGTGCGTATTCGTGGCTACGAGGGGGGAAATGGGTGTCACATACGCTTGTCATCCTCTACAATGCGCTAATAGCCCGTCCCTATCTGAGGTCAGCGTGCTCAACCATTAATCCAGGATCGAAGGCTCTGTTTCCGAAGCCATCGTACGTTTAAGCGTTTGATCTTCTCGGTGCTTGTTCTCTGTGTCGAAGTCCTGTGCTGCTATATATACTGGCTATAAAACTTGAGTAGGGCAGTGTTTCTACGATAATCGATCTCATTAATGACAAACATTAGAAGAGTGCAAACTTAAGTGCAACAATCGGTCTTTTGTGGATCCCGTCTCGGTGATGAACTCCTACACGCTATAAATATTGAATGAACTCGCAGTCAAGCATTGCCACATAATCTGAAGGCGATGGTTCGCTAGCGGCGAAGGCTTGTTAAGACAAGGGTGAAGGGCACAGGAAATTGATCGACATACTCGTTGCGAACACGCATCGTGGCAGTTCAAGCAATTCTGGATGATTCGATGTCTGTCATGTTTGACCTAAATCGACCCCATACTAGATATGTTTGCGCATCGTACGTCAAAGGCCTCGTGCGGGCGGCGTGTCGAGCACAGGAAGCCCTGCAACGTGTACTTGGAGTTCGGGCGATTATTATCCTGAGGTGTTACGTTTGTAACATCCAGAAAGATTGCCGCAGGGAAGAGGTGAGGTCCTGTCACCTACTTGGCATGCAAGGTCGGTATCAAGAGAACGGAACACAATAGAGGGGGCTTGCAGATGTTTACTCGCATCAATAGGGTGGTTACTACGAACTTCTTTCCTAACCGGTACCCGGCTGAAACGGAACCTTTAATCTTTCGATCACGCATGCAAGGAAGCAATATGCACGCATCGTGTACAACAGCTTCCTCCTCCTTTAAAAGTAACAACCATCTCCTCTCGCTTTTCATCATTCCTACTAAGCCTCTTTCTCTGTGCGTTGAACGTCAATGGGTATCGATTTACCACCTCTTCGAATTGCTCTGTATTTCACTCTGGTAAGGTCCATCTTAACAGAACAGACTTGATATTCATCATGTGCGTTGCCATTTCACAGGGCGTTTTCTCCATCGTCCTTCTCGGGCTGACCTCTGCACGAATACACTATACTTCCGACCTTCCAGCAGGGGACCCTCTCAATGACGGTGTCAGTTTCTACGGTGAGCGCAATGTAACCGCGATCACCGAGCCAAGACTAAAATATTTCCCAGACCCTATTGTTGTGGAGTTGCTGGTTACCACCATCCTAACGATGGCGTGGTGCATCTATATGTGCGCTCCCATAGCCTCTCCATTCTGTTCCTCTCTTAATATCCCGAAAGCGTTCGTGTAATCCACAAACGTGTTGACAACGGTTTCATTTCCACATTCCGCGGAGAGCTCATCGGCCTCTTCGTTCTCTGGTTATTCTGGATAGTGGGTGCAGCTAAATCTAGTGTAGGTATCTTCTCTCTTCCATTTCATCTCGAGCTCACACTATCCGATACAGACAATCTGGGGTGACCTCGGTTGGTGCCAACAGTATCAGCCATGCCGAATCCTCACCGCCATGCTCGCATTTGCCTGGTTGGGATGGATTGTCCTCACCCTTATCATGATTCTGAGCATCATATTCTCCGTGGTGAATGGCGCATTTAACGAGCCCCTGCATGGCCGGTGGGATCCTAGAGCAAGCGTTTACACCGGGAACATGTCGACACGCAACTCCGCAGCTGTCTAGCTTCTTTACTATACATGGTAGGTAGAATATATTCTCAGTGACTCTTGCTTTCTGTTGTATCTCGTATAATCAGTTATCCTTGTACCTCGTTTTCATTTGAACTGATCGACCTTACGGATCTTATAACATTGACCGAGAAGTTATTCAGACTCTTCGTGAGACGCAAACTTCACCTTGAACGACAATTGGGCGCCTCTCCCAACATCACCTTGCACAGTAGGCGCCGCATGGTTGCCGAATTCGCTCTGCTTCTGTGGTAAGTGAGGATTCAAAGGTATCGACGAGCTCAGATCTGATTGAGGAGAAGGCACGTACGCGAATCTCCGGTCTACGCACACCCTCTGTCCGCCTATATAAGCGGATCTATGAAGAGCCAGTCAGATTTAATTCAGTCAAAAAGAGCAAAGACGTACAAGTTGCCATAAACACCGACCGAGATGTTTCGTGAAGTGTCCATACAGCCCGGGATTGGATGTTTTGGGGTCAAAGTGCACATGTATCCTTGTTTCTATGTATCAAGATGAATAGCCATTTATATCGTTCCATAAATCACCTACTATAGCCCGCAGATGAGATGAAAAGATCGTTCCTTTAGGAATAGGCAATTCATGTACGACTTCGCATTTTGATGTCGTGATCGGTTTGCTTAAAGGAAGCACGTCATCTTGGCAAGCTATTTTCGAAGTGTTATGGGCCACTGGGTGCATACGAAGGCCATCCTACACACCACACATGTATCAGTTAGGTTACAATGAGAATAACCCTGAGGTACCTTCACTGCGGCGCTCATGAACGGCATGGATTCCAAAACCGATGCTATATACTTAGATTCACCACGCTCGATGACTGATTGTTCGTGCTCCGGATTTCATGACGGAGTTTACTTTGGATGTGCGGATGCCGGGAGAGTTCAAGGAGGATGGATGATTGTCGCTATATCTTATCCCTTCGCACCGGCAGCCGAAATTGAAAGTGTAATGTAGTGCATGTAGTAGTGGCATCGTATATTGCTTTATTGTTCAGGTGCTATAGTAAGAGGAGAAGAGAGTGAGCATAACATAGGCCAAAAATGGAAAGGTCGATCACCAGTACAATTGAAATCCAGGCTCGACGGCTTGTCACCTGCTATCTTTTTCTGACTTTCACAAGCTCATCGGCACCACTGACTTCGCCTAACTCCTTGTCTATAACACAGCATGGCCTCCATCCCGCAAGAGTTGGTCGACATGATAATCGACGAACTCAGAGACCACAGAGGGAGCCTCCAAGCATGCGCTCTCACCTCTGGGGCCTTCTACCCCAGAGCAAGCGCCCTACTTTTTGAAGGGATCCGCTTCCAGGCATCTAGAAAGCGATTTGACGCTTTCCGCGACCTGTGCCACCAAAATCCGAGGCTCGCATCCTTGGTGAAAAGCCTTCACATCATCTACCGAAGGGAAAATACCGGTAGATGGTTATCTGAAACCCTCCGCAACGTGTCTGCTTTGACACCGGAACACATGAGACTGGCGGGCTGTACCGTAGCCACTCCCATCTTCCGACCAACTGTCCACGCTTCGATTGATCCACGTCAAGCTCCCCCGCGTATCCCAGGCCCACGAGCTTTTCAAGAACATTCCCCAACTCAGCTGTCTCGTTCTGCAAAGCATATCACAGCCTGAAAGGGAAGACATTGCACCATCTGAGTCGCTGCCACAGGTGGCTGAACATTATCTGGACGACGCAGATTGCATCCACCCACGCGAGCTAGTTTTAGACCAGGACCGTACGCTCCTACAAGGCTCGTCGGCATTCGCATATCGCAGTCGCGCGTACGGGGTGTCCTTTTCTCGGCTGGAGAAATTTACGTTTGAATATGTTTACAATGTGTATGACTATAGGGCTCTGGAAGAATTAGTCGGCACCGCTGCCGAATCTCTCGTGAGTTTGGATACCAGCTTCGCCTATGAAGTCTGTGGTCAGTTCTTTCTTTCATGACTGAATGAGCTCTGCTGACCTTGGATTCCTGGCAGGAGTTAAGCCCGGGCTTAGTCCCACCAACTTCATTCATATCCCACGCGTACAACACATTGCCTTTGCGCTTAATGACTATAGCCGCCTCTCCTTCCGGCCGGTCTCTGTACTTGAGTGGTGGCTCGGGAACCTCGAGCAGCTCCCACATCCGTCTCCCATTGAGACGATTACCATCTCGCTCATTGTCGATCCACAGCATTCCCAGATCTGCGCGAGTCGCTCCCATCCTATTTGGAAAGCATTGGATACCTTCTTTCAGAGTTCCTGCGCGCCCGAGTTTCAGTGGTTGAGGATTTCGATCCGGGCCCGCTGTGTGTATGACCAGGATGCCTTCGCGGTAATAAAGGAGATGCTACTGGACTATTTTCCGTTGCTCAGGAAGAGAGAGAAATTAGTTATTACAATCGTGCCGAAGGAATTTTTACATGGTTACTTTTAGTCCAGTAGTAAAATCCACAGCTGTGGAGGACTGTGAAACAAGGTCAATGTTGTCATAAATGCTACATTCCTTTCTGCGCACCTCTGAGGGATCACGGTTTTACACAACATGAATTCAAAAGATTCTAGAAGCCTTGCGGTGACATGTACCAAGTATATGTTCAGCGATGAGGCAGAGGGCGCGTGTTGCTTTATAGACGGGATCGTCTAATATAATTTCTGGGACTCAGTCAGTCTCCCTAAGATAATACTGAATTTGAGTTGCCGTACTCTCAAGAAGGGCTCAGGAAAATGCCGTCTCCACCTGCTATTGCCGTCGTTGCCTGCAGGATTCGGAGCCGGCAGTACGGTGATGCTATTGTCCATATCCTTCTCTTCATTGAGCATGTGAGAGGGCGCGCACTTACGAAGAAGGGAAACATCGATACATACGCTGTACATGTGCCAGAGGAAGGAGGATGGGAAGGGTAAACAAACTCCGACAACACGCCACCGACGCGTTTGCCAAGCATCACGTGTTTTTAGAGCTTGAAGCTTGACGTCTTAGACTTTGGCGTGCTTCTGAAGTGTGAATTTAATTTTGTCATAAACCACCTTGAGGCTTGATTGAGCCTATTTACGGCGATTTCGGCGATCTTGCTCAGAACCCGGTTTATGACAATACCGCCTGAACAGTGAAATGACGTCGACACGTTGTAACCCATAGCTCATAACTCTTTCTGTGAAATCTCTAGCAATGACATAGTCCCATAATACACAGTTCTAGTCGGATGACTCAGCTGTAGTAGAATTATGAGTTTTTGCGAGTTTGAAGTTTGAACCTCACTAAGGGTGTTATTTTTGGCAACACGGGCTGGTGCGGAGAAATACGTCTAGGCCACTTGTCATTTTTAGCGGCGGCAATTTCTATCTAGCTGAGGCCTTGTAGAAAGACATTTAGCCTTAACAACTGACAGTCCAACTAAGTTGGAGGGAAGGAATGCATATACCCATGTCAGCCATCGACGTACCTCAATATGATTATCATGCGAGGCTGTCCATCTATGGCAATCATGTTCTCATGGATCTATCATATCATATTACACCTCTCAAAGTCATTGTGTTTACTTTCCAGTTCCTTGCGGTACGAAGATGCTTAGCGGACATCTTCTGTTCCGTTGGATTGTTTCTGGAGATACCGGTTATGTTGAGGACGCTGATAAGATTGCTGTGCAACATGGACTATCAGACGCAGGTCAGATGAGATGGTCTCGTTGCCAAGAAGGGCTAATCCGTTCGTCGGACATACACATCGCTAGTCCAAGGGCCTAACCGTCATTAGCAAAAAGTATACTGTATACAAATACAAAAACAGAACAACCATCTACTCTGAGATCCTACACCTTATCCTCCGCCGAACTGCTGACGCTCTTAGGATTGTTGCTCGGGTTTGAGTTCGCGTCGTCTGGGGGATATGCAACAGGGATATCTGCTGTGCCAAACTCGAGATGTGGCAGCTCATCTTGTTGTTCGCCGTAATGCTGTGACGGCATCGCAACCAGAACGGACACCCGCAATGGTCCGCCAGAAGGATCAGGGAGTAGAGGTGCATCTGACGCGGGGGGTGAGAGAGGTGGTGGAAGAGGGGAGGCATCAACATGCGACCATATCCGGCGAAAACGGGCTCGAGCAGAATTGTCCTGCCGTGGGGCAGGCCGCGCAGGAGGCGCTGTACGGTTCTGGGCGGCAACCGTGTATGATACAGAAAAAGGCTGTGACGCGTCAATACTTTCAATACTAAGAAAGGTATAATTAATACAGGGTCGCACCTTGCATGATTCCCAATCATGACGGTTTTTTTGGACATTCATTGCCGCTTCGTGCATGATAGGTTTTTGAGAAGGGTCATAGCGCATACCCCGCCCGTTGGTTGTTGGGATCCAGGTACCGTTTCGAATGGCTTCTTCGACCATGCGTCTGTGGCGTCGTCGAAGAATCAGAGAACGAAACACGATGGCTGCTGAGACGCCGAGGAGTAATATGAGCGTTGCTGAAGAGAGCGTTAAGCATCGGAGTCGATAAGAAAAGTGGATAAGTTGACCAACCTAAGAAAGTATATACTGTGATCTAGTCAGTAACATGACTACGGATATCGTGAGAAGTACACGTACAATACAACGACGCCGATGAATTGAGGCTGCCGCCATCGTTCCCATTCTCATTCCCATTGTCACCAAATCCATTGCCGCTGCTGCTGCTGCTGTTATTCCCTTGGTCGCTAGAGGTTGAGCTGAATGGTGATGACCATGTCGACGAGGGTGTGAAGGATGGTGGCGAGGAAGACGTAGCCGAAGACGTCGAGATAGAGCCCTCAGTAGTACTTGTCGAAGAGGCAGACATGATAGAACAAAGGCAAGAGCTTTAGTGGCAGAAAAGCTGTGAAATTGAAGATCGTGAGGCCTTTCAGGAATATAGCCTAGATACGGCTTACCAAATGCCAGAGAACAAGGTGACTCAATGCTTCCGCCTCCAAATAAACAAGGGGAGCTGGCGCGGTAACCACCCTTAGGCGGGTCCAAGTGGTGGTTAAGAACAAAGAAGGAATGCCGTGGTTGACAAGCACGTCAATAATAAGCCGCCGGTTGGACCGCCCCGCACTGACATCACAAGGTCTCGGATCACTCAGTATCTAATCTTATCTGAGAATTTTTTCCCTCTTCCATTGCTCTTCTTATTCACAGAAGACCCTTGTATTGGGAGCACGGAGACTCATCATAACGGCCTTCCTACACGGCCTCGTTTGCGAATCCATGGGAAGGGTTAGTAGTAGTACTAGTATCCGGGCCACTCCGAGTTGATGACGCTCCGACGGCGAACTCCTATTTTTCGATCGTGTTTATGCACAAGTATTACATGTATTCGATGGAGGCAAATTAGGGCAAATTCCGTGACTTCCGGCACACAAATTGAAGTCGTGGTATAAGTGCTTACCCGGGACTACTGAGTAATGATGGAGCAGGTTCTATTCAGCTGTCCATGTCAGGGCCTAGAATTTTACCCGAGAGTTTTACATACCATAGAGTTGACAAGTAGATTAGTATCACAACAAGTAGCGGTACAGTCATATATAGCAGTAGAGTACTGTACCCCCGCGTCTTCGCCCACTACGAGGCGTGTTGCGGGTCACCAGTCCAGACCTTCATCGTCATCATCATCATCATCACCATGTCAGGGCCTGGCCAACGAAAAATCTAAGAGTAAGACTTCCCCAACATGCAAAGGAAGCCAGTCAGGAGTATCGTCACTCCTATTCACCTAGGTGGGAGCAGATAATTTGAAGCTGAGTGGATAGCGAAACAGAACATATGATCTGCATCATGCCTCACACGAGCTGGCAGATTTCAGAATTCACATGCCAGTGTGGGACACAAGGAACTAGATGGTTACAGTGATTGTATACAGCTTGATAGCATCGTATTTTGGACAGAAGAAGTGGCCTGAATATTGTCATAAACCAGGTTATGCGGACTGCTCAAGATTCTAATATGGTGGGTTTGTAAGTAAGTACAACTATTTCGGGGATCTCCGAGTGCCCTTTTATGAGTCCAATCTTCAAGTCAACTTGTACGCAAAAAGTGATCCGAGTCGAGATGAGATGGATGTCTTCCATTTGTTACTAATACATTCTTCCTTGCATCCAGTGATGGATTAACACTGTTACCCGTCCGAGTCAGTGATTGATCACTTCGAAATTAGAGGAATTCAATTCCAGGTCGATTGTGATGTAGGCTCGAAGCCAGTCTACCTGTCACTTGAAATTTTACCAGGTACCTCGTCGTTGTTCCGTCCTTCCCTCAATAAGAACTACCCAGCCTCATCAGACCAATCCCGCTTTTTTCTCGTGAGATATTCAAACCTCTCATGGTAACGACAGTTAGTCGCCGTTAAGTTCCCGTACGAATTCGTTTACGTGTTTGCTCATTTCCGCAGGCGTTTCGTAGTATATTTGAACACTAGATATTTCGTAGTTAGCCCCCATGGCCCATGTCGTGTTTGTAACTCACTTCGTTTGAGATCAGCTCAGCGATTCTAACGTTTTCATTTGTTTATTCTGTTTTTTGGTACGACAGGCATCACAATCAGATTCGAACCAGTCTGACGAGGCCGGGTACGTAGTTCTTATTGGTAGTCTGACCGTTTTGCCGTGATCGAATGCATGGAATTTTAAAGCGCATACAGCTCAATTGGATCGTGCCATGACTCAGCACCGATTTCTTTAGATATCAGTATTCCTGCGTCCTATTAGCTTCCTACTGATGCACTGCGGAATCATGCAATTATATGCAAGATTCCATCACAGCGAATGTCACGGTAAAATTGGAGGTGCGCCATTGCTGCCTAGGCCGAAAGTCGGCATACCGGACTTTGAAATATCACATTCTACAATGCTGAAGTTTGGCTAGAGTCAGTGCATCCTTCGAGCGACAGGTGTGTGATTTTTAGTTTTGTTTTGAGCTCCTAAAGCTCCTTGCTCATGCCTCCAAGTCACCCTGAGGCTGTCAAACGTTGCCAGCCTGAAAAAGTGTTGCCGCGACTCAGCTTATCTCGGCTTAACGCCGAAGTCGATTTTAACCGATTCCACATAGCTTGCTCTGACTGCACAATTGTTCAAAATGGCAGATAATCTGAAGTATGTATTCGCTCACAAGAATTGTTGGTAATGTTGGTGACAGTGTAGCTGCTCCCTCTGTCCCTCTATCCTCGGCGACTCAAAAGTCGACTTCGGCGTTAAGCCGAGATAAGCCGAGTCGCGGCAACACTAGCCTGAAACCAGTGTTGCCGCGACTCGGTTTAAAGTCCTTGAGCTGATATGCCGAGGGTTTATACGTAGACGAGCCGAGTCTAGCTGAGTCGGCTAATTTCGGTCAGTTTTCGGAAAGGAAAAGCCAACAACTGGTTAGAACCGCATTTTGCACGTCGCGATCCATTGCATACGTCGATCACCATAGCATGGAGCAGAAGTTACGTAGCATCAAACAGACTCCGGTTACAGACCCTCCCCTTCCCCCGAATGAAGAATGGGACAAAGTCTGTATTTTATATACACGTCGGGTCGGCCAAAACCGTGTTGCATATTTTGACTCCGACAGTCATGCTCCCGTACCTTGCCGCCATTGTCCGCTGGTACTTATCGTTGGCGTTCGTTTCGCCGCTTGCTGCCTTCCGAAATCAGTTCAGATGTAGATGAGGAGAACGTGATGACATTGAAACGATAAGTCGCTCTCCTAGCCGTCATAATTGGATCTTTGGTCAGTGATTCCGTCGGCATGAATCATTTAGCCCAAGTTGATTAATAGCTCTGAGCTCAGTATTCCGTCTGCACGTTGCAGCTGTTTACATATTGGCCATGACTTCTAAATGTCTGCTTATTGTAATTTGAGCTCGGTCGTTCGCCACTGCCTGCAAGGTTGTCCTGTGACAAAGGTATCGAAGCCGCAAGATTTCGAAGACACACCTTTTCAGGTTACGCTCAGGACTGCATGAGCTATGTTATTTGCGGCACTTTGGGTGAGTACGGAGTTTGCTTTCATTGAGATTCTTGTAGTAATCCTGTACTAGACGTCATGGTGCGCAGTACCAAGGTTCATTGTCCGTGTATTGGCCCACTCATAAGTTAGTTAGGTGCTGTCAGGGAGGTTTCTTGTGGCGTCTTAGTTACGGAACATTGCATCAACGTGGCAATTCGGTATCGCGCTCTCTTGCGTCCTGGAAATAGTACTAGGATCCTGGATCCTGGGAGACAGACCAGTCTTACTAATTCCATGGCGGAGGCCTTTCCTTTGACCCGACATCCATTTTTCATAAATCCGCGTTTCGGGATGATCACTTCAGGTAATACCGCGTCTCAGCTAAGTTGCTAAGTACTGCCAAGGTAAGCCCACATTATCTCCATCGATGAAACCCATCTCACGAAATGATATATCTTGTATGTGGGTCAACAGGCACTAAACATCCTGGCTTCGCGCTACCATGTCGTCTGTTACAACGAACACTACTGGGTCCTCCACGTTGACCTCCTTCTCATCGTCATCGACGTCCTTCAGCTTTGACGACCCGAGTTCGACATTTACAGGAAGAGGTGGGCCTGGCCGCAATGATGGCGGTCGAAACGGGGACAACAACGGGCCTGGCAGAGATCGAGGTGGTGGTACATCTGCCTCCGTGTACTGTAAGTCTTCTTTACGATGACTGGAATCCTGCGTGATGGCCAGACCAGTGTATACCTTCCTAGGTTCGTTCGAATGCACTAAAAATCGCCGACCAAGCAACTAACCATCAACAGGAGTGCTGTTACTGTTGCTTGCCATCTCAGCAGCCATCGTGACTCGAGCTATAATGCGTCGTCGACGCCAACGACGCATGATGGAGGAAGCCATCCGGAACGGGACCTGGGTAACGCCCAACGGGAAGTCCCCCAAGCCCGTCATGCACGAAACAACGATGAAGAATATCGGCAACGAACATCATGACTGGGAAACATGCAAAGTACGACCCCATCGTGATTTGCCGGCTCTATTATTAGCTCACGTGTATCTCCATAGCCTTTTGCTGTGTCATACACTCAAGAGGTGCCGCCTCTAACTCCACCGCAGCAACAAAATCCTCTACGTGCACGTATGTGGGCCCTTATCAAGGGTTCGCCTCCTGCTGGTCCCCGGGTCATGCGGACCGTTTCTACTGGGCCGCTACGCGTATCGATGCTTATCGCTATGCCGTCACCGAAACATAGAGAGAAGGAGGGGCAAATACCACACATCGAGCTTGGCACGGCTGAAATTCCTGTTGTACATCCACCCGCCGACCCAACTTTGACTCCGAACAATGGCAAGAGGGCCGTGGAAGAGAAGGTGTGATATTCCTGGGTCGTGGGGTTGCTGGTCATGCGTGTGTGTACGACTCATTAATGAACTTTCATGCTTTACGGTGCCCTGCGCGACAGTCGGCTGAGTGAGTACGAGACCGCTCCTCGTAGATATGAAGCCGACCGTCGCTTGATGAGCCTTGCATAGCCTTTCGAATACGCTGACGTTGATCGCCAAGAATAATCCCGTAAGTGCAGCTCCACAGATTGTCCGACTCAATGGATCTTGCTCGGCGCAGCAGAGATCATTATCAAGATTTCCGTCACTTGCGCTTCTGAAGTCGTCGCTTCCGATTTCCTTCTATATTCTTGGAACAATATCTGAAGGTGGCGGAGATGGCTTCTAGAGCTCGCAGCCGAATAGGACGCTTTGCAGTGTTGGAGCAGATTTTGACGAACTGAACTTTAGAGGTCGAATCACATCAGGCTCAAAGTCTCATCTCAAGATATTTGATATTTGCAAACGGTCAATTCATGGATTCCTTTGCCCAGGCAGTCGCCATGCACTCATCCGACTATTGCAATCATCTTAGTATATGACTTCTCTTGGTGGGCATGATTCGATAGAAAGCATAAGGTGCGCTTTCAGAACGTTGTATGGACGCCCTGCTTGTCGAACTGTACTGCTGATCGCTCTTCCGCCTTTCCTAGCCATGGTAAGCAGGAATAACCTCAAACGGTCGTACTAGGCTGGGATATTTATTATACCAAGAATTTGTGTTGCAAGAAAGGTATTCACAGCTTAGCTGCGTTTGCCAGAGCATTCACCCGATGTGGATATCCAAATGGTGCATGCTGTCAGAAAAACGACATTATTGCTTCTTCCAGCCGGGCTGCAATCTACTCAGCGGCCACACACGCACGAATCTCTCCTGGACAGGCTGTGGGGCTGTATGGTTTCTTTCATTGTCGACCCAGGGACATGAAATGCCAATCTGCTATGCCCAAGTTCGCTGTTCTCGGTCACGCTGACAACAGGAAGCGAATGTTGTTTATTAGCTATTATCCCCTTTATCCACCAGTATCAAGCAAGCAAGCCAAGCTACTTAGGAATCTGTATCACAAGTGATTGAACACCCCTTGGGGAGGGGTCGGTAAAAAGCACTAATTTAACCCCGGGGAATTCGTGCGCAAATGCTAGCGGGTTACAGCCCTACAAACAACACCGACACAGGCCACGGTGAACGGTCGCCGGTCGGGGTTCGACGATACCCTGGTCCCTTCAGTGCCTTCACGCTAGGGTAGCGCACGAAACATAGGTTTCGTTACACTTGGGTTTATTACCGGTAACTTACCGGTAACTTACTGGTAAGTTACCTCCCCTCGCTGGAGGGGTTTTCCGTCGAGGTAACTTACACATCATGTGACTGCCTGGTAAGCATAAAAATTCAATACAATTACATGTATATTCCGCATACGTGCAGGAGTGAATATGCCGTGTGTCCAGATAACTTACAGCATCCTTGACAAAGAAAATGTCCTAAAACACGAACACGGAAGTCCTGAAAAAAAAAAATTTGCAGTTGTCGCGTGTCCATCATGTGATTGCGCACGTGATAGGTAAGTAACGGTAAATTACCGTATCAAAACAGCCCCCTTGGGGAGGGGTCGGTAACAAACGGTAAGTTACCCCCCCCTGGAGGTTTCGTGCGCAACCCTACTTCACGCCGCACGGTTCGGACTTCGAACGACGAATTTTGGAAGCAAAATACGTTCCTTCCCTTCAACTATGACCGAGACAGGGGTCGAACCTGCAATCTCCTGATTTCAAATCGTAGTCAGACGCGTTGCCATTACGCCACACGGCCTTGGTAGCGTGATTTCGCCATATGAGTGTGTATTTCAGACTAGCTGCAGATTCAGTCCGCCCTGTTCTCCTGTAAAGCAAGAATGAACCGCAAATCTTTGGGGTGCCAGAACTTTATTTCCTGTAAGTCGAAGCTTCGAAAGACACGCATGCGTTCAGTGTTCAACATCAGGAATCAAATGAATATGAAATGGAATGCGCAATAGATCCTGAAAACTGGGACAATGAGACACTTGCCGATATCACTCACAAGGATGGCGGCCTTCCAAGATGTCCTTGACGCGACGGTCATGGTAAAGATGTTATTCAGCTCCAATCCAGACCCTCCTGGACCGCTCTCAGACAACTTTATTCCCAGATCAGAGAACCTTTCTTCCGTCCGACGTAAATATCGGTCCTTCTATGAATCACACGTCAAACAATATAGAAACCTTCCACGGACAGGTTGGCCGGTCGTCAGCTCTGTCCGACGAGAAATCTTTGAATGAAGGCTAGGCCGTTACTGGCACCTTTGGGTCGTCCCTGCCGGGAATATCGCTGAAATCGAAATGGGGAAACCGGTGGATCTATTCGCCAGGTAAAATGATCGGTTCGTGAGCCACTGGTAGCATGTTCAATCTGTGACGTCCCTCAAAAATGTGCCCGCTTCTTCAGGTTACGAGTGCGCGAGTAAAACGGAAGACGAAGATGTAGCCACAGGTGCACCGAGCCTAGAGACCTCAAGGCTGTTAAAATATCTTCGGTGTTGCTCCTTCTCCCTGGTACATCATTGGAAGGTAGTTGATCCTGGAGCAATTGATACCTTAAGCCTTGCCTGTCATTAATGGCGAGACAAGGGTAGGACCGTCGGGGCATCAATCAGTGTTTCGGTCACGGTGATATATGCCACAGAACTCACTTGGCACAATGCTAGGGCACAGCTATAGTTCCCTTACACTGATCTCGCAAAGACCGCGTTGGGACTTGATATCGTTTTCGGTCTGCAAGTGTGTTTTTGCCATCCAGATGAATGACCTGAACTCATTTCCTCTGGGACGTCAATTTCATGCCTAGAGATTTGTGCCGGACGTCAACATCCAAATGCGGCGTAAATGACGAGTTGGAGACCAGATGGTCACCAAAGATGACATCACGCGCACCCGACGTCATCTCGCCACTGAAGGTGGGCTGGAGCCAAAGTGGATGTCCTATAAATTGCGGTCTAAGAAGGGACGTCACTTGAACATCACTTTCATGGATAATACCACCACGCAGATCCCGCCTGTTCTAGATGCCCAGACGCCGTCGCATGAATGGGCCGACAAGACAACGTCAGCATTGGGGTCGCAGAAGCCCCTAACTCCAACTCCAGCACTACCGTCAGCTGTGTCAACACCAGGACATGATTTTCCGGGAGCGTATCCTGGAGGATCAGAAGAGAAAGTTGTTAAAGGAACTTCATCTGGGGGAGGAGGAATTCTAGAGACGGCGAAGCAGTATATCCCAGGCCAGGAAGACGTTGGAAAAGCGTTGTCCAATGCCACGGAGACGGCAAAGCAGTATTTACCCCAGGCTGTGGTCTCGTATTTCCGTGAGTACCGTTTTAATCAAGACGAATACGGCATTTGACAAAATTTCAGCCGATTCGAAGTCGACTGGAAGCATTTCCGCCGCAGAAGGCACGGACAAGGAGGTCCTTGCTGCTCCTGATAGTGATGAACACGTCAAGGAGACGAAGGATGCCAGCGTCGAACCAGCTTCCAACACATCCATGCTGACTCCTGCTACGAATCCTGCATTGAACCCGCCTGCACGGAGCGATTCTGAGGGGCCATCCATCTCCGAGCTGAGTACGATGACGCAACCAGGGAGCGGCAGTCAGACATCTACACCACCCATCGTTACACCCACCGCATCTACGAAAACAAGGGGCGTGGGTGATCTTCCAGGACCTCTCTCAGAGGAAAACGTCGTAATGTTACCAGAGGAGCGGAACAAAGAGCTTCGAAAGACAGCAGGAGAGGAGGTGAGTATATGGTAATACGATGTACATTTCAGGGTGCTGATGCATGATAGCCCGGCCATCCTGTTTCTCCACCAGGTATCACACCGGTACACACAACGCCGCCTGCTCACGAGCAGGATAAATTTGACACGCTGTTAGATCGATCGTCTCCAACTGTATGTCGACTTTATCTAAACTAGTATGAGTTCTCATTTGTTGTCAGGGTTTACACAAGGAACCAGCACCTTTACCGCCCATTACATCGAACGACAACTTGGATGCCGCTGAATTTGGACGTAGCACAAGTTCTAATGGCTCAAAGTTCGTTGAGAAATCTGCTGTTACGCCTCAGATCTCTAACAACAGCGATAGTAACGGAAGTGTCGGGAAGAAGCCGAAATTCATGGACAAGGTTAAGGGTGAGGTTAAGGTTCTTTCGGGAAAGTTAGGGAATAACGAGAGCAAGATCGAAGAAGGAAGGAGAATGATGGGCAAAGTATGAACGGTTTTATCGCTCTCAAGGCTTTCTGGAGTTGTGGTGTACGATAAAGGAGATGTCGGTATAGTAGGATTCTTGTCCCGTAATCGCTGCTAGTATAAGGAGGCAGCGTCGAGCTACTCTTAATGTCAAACTTCGATAGCTTTGTGTGGAGACAGAGAAAAACACATACTTGCAATCACAAGGTCTACTCTTCTCCAAGAATAAGCATATATGCGCGTATTTGCAGGGGCTCTGATGCATTGTATACACCTTTCTACACGAAAGAGAGAATGTTGGCGTATTAGTTGAACGTGTCTTACTTCTGTTCCATTTGATGGCGGGCTTCTTACAAGTTACGCCTCAGTGTCGGACCAAAGTAGCAACCCTAATCTATGCGGTATTGAATAAATGCAGAAGTCCCATGATAATGAACGAACCTCGACCAGTGCTAGCCATAAACTGATCCCGTTGTATCATCATACTGTTTAATCAATCTGGTGTATGCGTTGCATCAAACAAATCCGAATATTAGACGATGTATGCGCTAACAAACCTGAACGTTTCACATCATCAAGATTCAATCGTCTAGCAATGCCGATAACAGCAATGGTGGAGATATCTTCCTGTGTTCCGGAAAGAAGTGTTGAGTTGCCTCCTGGTGTAGCATAATGCGCACTGATACACGCGTGGGTGACGGTGATGATGGGTGAAGGAAGGAAAGAGGTGCGACTACGCGTAGAGCTCACGTGTCATACATGACTCAGCCTCAGGAAGAAGGGACTTCGGGCCGAAGATCCGCCTCCGCTAACTTACTGCCATCTCGCCACTTTCCATTATTACAGGCCAATGATATGGGCTGATACGAGCGACCGAATATCCACCAATGCACTCCAAGGACTCCTTCGGTGCTCCCTGCTGCTCCTCGACAAAAACTGGCGTCTGATCGCGTCGACCTATCTTGTCAGCCAACTTGAAGTAAGTGAACCTCCGACGTAAGTATTGCTCGTTATCGTTCCCATGCCATACGAAGACTCAGCTAGGGGATGTCAGGAGAAGCATATTATGGTAAAAAGCTACTCACTAATGGTCGACACGTTAAGCGTCATGGTGAATGCGAAGCCAACTATTTCTCCGTCATCGTGTGGTACGCATTCTAAGTATGCAATCACGAAACATCCCTTTTCTCCGATTGACACTATAAATCACTCATGAAGGAACACGAATTTCTTGATCAACATCTGTCCAACATGAAACTCTCCGCGTATTTCTCTCTTTAGCACTCGCTTGCCATCTCTTGCTCATTGTCCGTTTTCTGCATTTTGCTGCCGTTCTATTTCTGATCTGTCCATTTTCCCTAGGTATTTGGGAAGCACGACTTCCATCTTCGTATGCCCTCGAGCAACGATCTCGTGCTGAATGACACCCCCGGACATTATCTGGTCTGCAATGTAAATCCCACCCGCAACAATTGTTACCGTCACCGCCGAGAGCACCCTTGGATTCAATTGCGAGAATAATGCTCATCATCTTGGTCCTGCCGCTATATAATTAGTACAGGCCCCGGGATCGGTGGCAGAATTGGATGGGAGTGGCGAAAGATGGTTTAAGGTATGCCGCAGGCATCCGGCGGGCAGAGGGAAGAGGCTCGATGCTGATCATCAGACATAGATCGCAGAATGGGGCGCGAATTTTGATTCATTCTCGTTCACGGAGTACAGGGTGCCACAACCCAAGACCACTTTCCATCAGATTGGAGAGGTGCGTTCATTATATGGATCTTTTCACACTGAAACTCACGATGTCTACCAATACCTCGCTTGGTTGGTTGCCTGACTACGGCATGGTTTATCATTGAGTCCGAGATCCATTTGAGACAGGATCGAACAAATCAGAATTCACATCCCTTACGCTCTCCAGTTTTCCATTTCCTGCGTCCAAATTAAGATTACGGGCGGAGGATGCGTATGTCCTGCGAAGGTTTCTATTCTAGCTTATCTTTCTCCCGCTGGTTAGTCACTTAATTGGGCGCGCACTCACACTAAAAAAAATGTACGTTATATTTAGACCCATCACTCATGGTGAACCTACCTTTACGTCCTATACGGTATGCTTTTTCTATTGGCTGTCGGTACCGTCTAAATGTCCTTCAGGTACCAGGCTTCCATTTTGAGTAGATGATCAGGAAGCACAAAAATTTGTAGATTAGCGACATTCAATGGCCGAGTATCGTGCGAGTCTTAGGAAATATGAGATTTGCCTGATCGAGTATGAGCGGCAGTTAACCAGAGAAATCAATTCGGTCAAATTGTTTTTCCGTGAGAGCGTCTTGTGGTCAATCAACAAGCGTAATTTGGACGGTATTATCCGTAACTTTGTAGAGACGAGGAAGATATTCGGTTTTGTGAGTAGGTTTCTTTGCCGGGCTTCCGTTAAACGGTGCGGTAATGGTCATTCACGATTCTTGAGAGTCGTTGCAATATTTTGGTGAGTGAGCGACTTGATTAATTACCGGCTTCCTACTCATGGCTTCAAGGACTGGGACTCACCGAGTTCGTTGAGACCCAACTTCGCCCGGCACAAAAGCGACTTTCATTGGCCAATGACGAAATTTGAGTATCTCCGGTTTCGCGCACAAGACTGCAATCCTTGCGACATAAATGGCTTATTACCCGTACCTTCTCCGTCCTTGGAGCTCTCGGATTATACTCTGAAAATGAGCGTGACTACTAGTGCAGGCTATGGGCGTATTTAAGGTAAACCAGAGCTCAACTGCTATATCATAACACAACAATGAAGTTTGTCTCAACCTTCCTGTCACTTTCCATCTTATCTCAAAGTGTTTCCGCGCACTGTGAGTCTCTGATTTCCCTTCCATTCCCCACTTTTACCGACCCATCATAGACATCTGGACGACGCTCATCGCAGGGAGCACCAAGTCCACCGGCGCAGTTCGTCTGCCACAGAACAACTCCCCGGTCACAGATGTCGAGTCAGCCGACATTACCTGCAACGTCAACCCTTCCCCTGCTACTGAAACGGTCTCTGTCGCAGCGGGAAGCACCATTGGGTTTATACTGGACAACACCATTTATCACCAAGGTCCGGCAGCGATTTATCTAGGTAAAGCTCCTACTACCGCCGCAAACTGGGATGGGTCCGGTGCGAATTGGTTCAAGGTATGGAATGGAATTTGCCTTTCTACTTTGGTGACTAGGCGTTAACAAGCGGCGCGAATAGATTGCAGAATGGCGCGCGACGTTCAACCCATTCACTTTCACGGACTTCAACCTTGGCCAATTAACTACGACGCTTCCTTCGGACATTCCAGCCGGTGAAGTATGTTCTGGATATTGTTAAATTCTTGGATAATCTTAGCCTTCTGTTAGTATCTCGTCCGGATTGAACAGGTAAGTTCTCCAAATCAACCTTCCAATGTCCACGATTCATTATGTCACTTTCAAGGTCGGGCTACATGTTGTGGGCGCACCTCAGTGGTACATCTCCTGTGCCCAAATCTCCGTTACCGGGGGAGGGTCAGCGAGTCCGTCCAAGGTGTCGATACCAGGTTATGTTTCCTCTGATGGTGAGGTCTCATATCACATGCATGAATTATCCCTGAACCTGAATATTACATAGATCCGAGCCTTACCGTGAATATCTACTACCCTGTGCCTACGGCATACACAGTAAGAACGTGTTCTATTTCTGTAGTTCGCGCCCAACCGAAGGCCTTTCACTCTAGGTTCCTGGTCCTGCTGTTTTCACTGGATAACCGAAACTCGTGTACCAGAAAATGTATTCCCTCTGCTGTACGAATTGCATATTGTTATAATCTCGTGCCGGTGGCGTATCTTAGCTCGGAAACCGAGATACCTACGTACTTGAGCTCGACGAGCCGCTGGTGCCTATAGAAGGTTGTCAACGCAATGGCTACGTCCATAGAATCAAGGGCACGCGCTCCAAAACCAACACGGCCGTGTGGCGTAATGGCAACGCGTCTGACTACGAATCAGGAGATTGCAGGTTCGACCCCTGTCTCGGTCATCGTAAGGAAAGTGCATTCTAAATATTTTGGTTGTAGACGTGTTTCTTCGTTCGAAATCGATGTCGTGACTCGTAGGCTTGTAGCATTCAGGGATCAGCACTGAGCACTGAGCATGCCAATAATGTGTAGTACGGTCTCCGCTTACTTTCCTTTCTAGTGTCATAAGAATCAGAATAAATATCTCCTCCGTTAGCTCTAAGCTCTAGGTCTAACTTGTGAAAGTAGAGTCGACGGGTCACAGATCAGTTTGCCGTTTTTGAACATTTAAGAAACACCAACGAAGCAAAGGTCGATATCGATTCCAAGCTTATCCTAGCATAAGGATGATTTTCACTAGTTTTGCGCAAATTGTATGTTGCAATCTGAAGGGATGACGTCAAGCAGAATAAACCTATGTCCCTAGCGTAAACGTGATTGATTGCGCATCATGGACTTGGCATGGACTTTGTGGAGCGCTCCATTTGCTTCCATTTGCGATGGCAGCCACATGTCTATTTCAGCAAATTTCAAACGAAAATATCATGATAAGAAAGTTGTCTAAATATTCATCGAAATGAGCGAGAGTAGGCATCCAGAATTCACTGAATAAGATGAAGATTAACTAGTTTCTCATTCTAAATATGAAGGGATGGATACTTTGCAAGTTGCAACGAATGAAAGCCTATTTTAGGAATTGATGGGACCAAGCAGAGACAAACTCAATGATCCACGACTCCTGTTCCTTCATTTCCTGTTCCTTTCCCACCACGAAGACTGTCGGTAAGGCTTTTCTCGTCTCCCTACCCATCGACGACTACAACGACGGCGACTGCTACACCAGTTTCCTGCCTTGATATCAGCAGCACTCACCATGCCTGGTGTCTGGACTCGTCATCCGCGTTATTCACTTTTCGTGTTGGTTGTGCTGGTCGCCACCCTATACCTGCTTAACCCTTACGAGACGACCCCAACAATCTCTACCTACTCATTCGTTCACGACTCGGATTTGCCAGCTAGGCTGGCGCGAGCAGATGCCATTTACGAAAAGACCCTTCGGGATCGAAAAGGACTCATACGAACTTTCGGCCCGACTCCGAATGAAGTTTTGATGTAAGCACTTGCTTTTGAACTCAAATATTGATCTTACATCCATCAGGTTTCCTCCTGATAAGGATCCTTGGCCAGCTTATACCGTCTGTATGTGTCCAAATGACCCCAGTCAATGCCCTGCTCAATCTAGTCCAATGTCCTAGGGGACTTTTTCCCAGCTTCGTATAATTGCCCGCATGAGGTAGAACGGCTGGGTGCACTTGGAGATGGCGGAAAGTGGGTCTGTGGGTTGTCCCGCGTGCAAGAGAAGCCGAACTGTGTTATTTATTCTGTCGGTGCGTTGACATACCTTCCTTCCGGATTTCGCCATCTATATTTACCGCAGGTATCAATTACGAGTCTTCATTCGAGGCGGAAATCCTCGCCAATACCCGGCATTGCGAGATCTGGGGTTATGATTACAGTGTCAAGTCATTTGGCCCTCAAATACCACGGTCCCTAGCGTCGCGCACCCATTTCTTCCCATATGGTCTGGCAGGCAGCGACAAGGCGGCGACAGATGATTCGCCTTCTATGTTTACCCTCGAAAGCATTATGGCAATGAATGGTCGGTTCCATTCCACATTCTTTTGCATTGACAGGCACTTACCTAACATATTAGGACATAGCCACATCGACATCCTCAAGATTGACGTGGAGGGATGGGAGTTTGAAACGTTGACTGCTCTCATCGGGCCGTACTTGCACGCTGACAAGCCGCTTCCGTTTGGCCAGCTTCAGCTCGAAATTCACATATGGGGCAAGCAGTTCGCCGAATTCTTGACGTGGTGGGAGACTCTTGAAGCTGCGGGTCTCCGACCTTTCTGGACTGAGGTTCGTCTTGACATACTGTCGCCGTAGGATTTGACTAGGCCCCCAACGTGTCATGCGACGTGCTTCGGAGCCTAGTCTCAATCTTAAGGGCATGCGTAGGCTAAAAGTCACTGACTATTTTCTCTAGCCCAATCTGGTATATCAGAACTACAACAAACAGAGCAACACTGATCTCGCGGAGGTGAGTGAACTCTGAATCCCTCATTTGGCTATCAGTGTTAATAGTTCCAAACAGTACTCGTTCCTGAACATTAAAGGCGACAATATATTCATCAAGGACCCTCCTAAACGACACATTGCTGCCGTTGTCGACTAGACGCTCCGCCTGTATAACTTATGTAGTATGCTTACTGTATCCAATCAAATACTGTAGATTACTCGCCGTCATAGTTGGTTGGACTGTTTCTATTCATACGTTATGATATCTATCATACCTTTTTTGTTTACCGCATTTGCATTTTTTCTCTTTCCTGGGACATATACCACTTATTAAATCCGGACTTATATATATGCGATTTTAACCCTTTGCGATATCTTTGGATGTCTTTCGAAGAGGATCAGGTCACGTTGGTTAGACCTATTTTGACACTATAGGCGGACCCACGGGTTAATGCCATTTTCCGACGTGCGTAGAAGCGCGCGTCCAATACATTCGTCATTATTGCTTAAGGCATATTTTGCTTGTGGCCCTTGAATACGTACCGGGCCATAACGGTCCGCCACGGATAGTGTACATCCCGAGCTGCCCTTCTGTCACTGAAGGAACTCGTTGTCGAAACTTCGTCCCCACCTGATAGGCAACGTCTTCTTCAGGCATACACCCCATTCACTAGCCCAGATCGCCGTTGCTCATTTCTCAGACAAGACGTGCCGGGCATATCCCACTTCCATGGTTCGGGCCAGGGACATACAGACTTAGATTCGGGCCTGCTGCTCCACCCGCCCCGCCCCTACTGCGGCTCAGAAAAGAAACACTGCACAGCACACCCGGATACCATAGTTCTCCCGAGCGATCTTTCAAATTAGCTGAGGACGCCTCGACTCGGAGGGTTTTGGTACCTAGGCCCGAGGAACGCACGCAACTTCCAGGGATGCGAAGGGTAAGCGCAAGGTTGAGAAATAAATAGGGATAGGAACGCTACCAGCGGAACCTATCCATGAGAGGGCGATTGGGAGGTGACCGTTTGCTATTCTGATGGCGGAAAACTGGTTGGAGATTTGGATCAGTTAAAGCGGATGTACCTCGTATCTGTCTTGATGCCATGTACCGGCTACACGCGAGTCGAGAGCCAAGGGGCAGCAAAAAACTTGTGTGTATATTACCGGGGAAAGCCATCACTGACATACAACGGTCATTAAGCGAAGGTTGTTCTTGTTATGTACATGTTGGTGAAAACTGTCGGGGCCATGTGAACGAATTGGGACTACTCACTGCAAGAATTCGTACACATGTGGGTTACCGCTGTTATTCACAGCTCCTCATCTTCGCCAAGGCTAGAGTCCGGGCCAGGCTTTAAGGACTCCTCATCACTATCCGTTGAGAAATTGTCATGGACCGTCCATAGGTCGTTAGCTAGCTCCTTAAGATCGTCGATTTCATCAGAAACAACACCCAGGGTCCGTCTTCGGAGCGTTGAGTCGACAAATTTGGCGTAGTCGGCAAACATACGCGCAGTACCGCTAGATGTTGAAACCGAAGAGAACATTTCGACGGGCGTGGGACCGGAACGTGACAAAGATAAGGGGTTTTTGGGCCTAAGGAAGGGCACGAATGCCGGTGGTGCTGGGTACGCAGGCGCATGTGTGCTATCGCAGAGTAAGGTTGATATGAACCAAGCGCTGGCAAGAAAACAGGTTTACCGTGTGATAAACATGTCGTGCAGGGACGACCGCGCGGACCACTGATCATATGCCCCGAGACTGTGGGTTGTAAAGCCTCGTGTCACATCGCGGCGGGAGAACTGGCGACGAGTCTGTAGCAAAGTTGGTCAGTAATTCGTTCCAAAGAACGTTGTTCCTTACATCAAACCTCTCCATGTTAGAGAAGTTGAATATATTGCTTTTCAGGTCCTGTTCGGTCGATGTAATGTCCGTAATTCCGCATATCTCGGCGTAGGGGGATCCACGGATGTTCAGTTGAGAGCAGAAGCTGGATATGTCATCCGCAGTTTTGGTCAACCTGATCAGTCACACCGGTAGAGTTAGAGTTGCTGTGGGGTCTGGTGATCAAACTCTCTTACCTCAACGGAAGAGTCGAGCTTTCGATGTGTGCGGAAATTATTCCGGATGTATGGTAAAGATCATCCTGCGACATGACGGGAGTAAATTTTTGTCCTAACCGAGGTATTGTGGAAGTAAACGCCCACTTCAGTTTTCAGCTGTGGTGAGGCTTCGTAACGAGCCCACACAGAAGGGGATTGTATGGGAACTGTGAGAGACGCGGCCTCGCTTAGTCCGCGCAGATAGATCGCGTCATTAATCAATCTTCTCGCTCCTCTACGCTGAAAAAAAGTGTTCACGGAAAGAAGTTGATATGTGAGAGATTTCATACGTCTTCGACATCAATATCCCATCCATTTGTATTGGAGAGCAAAGGAAAGGCCAGGCATGGGATCTTCAGCATATCATCGTGTAGCGCCGTGAGGAGCGAGTGCATGAAGGGACCGAAGCTAGCCGTATCATTTAAAACTTGTAATCCCTGTCTGGACATGACTTTGTGTAAAATTACGAGATATTTACAACGCACCTGGACAGAATCAGACTCTTCAAGAGATAATCTAACAGAGCCTTCCAATAGAGAAGCATCCTGAGAGTTTCGTGATATTATAGGAAACAGCACGCGAGAAACTGAATTACCTCATCAAACTGCCTGAAGTACTGTTCTCCCTGCTTCCAGTCACCGTCCGTGGTCTCCCAGTCCAGGGACTGGGGAACCATTTGGATAGACTTACGGGCATAGTAGACACGACTGAAGTCCGACCAGTATCTGATGGTTTCACGGTGGCGCCCACCGTCGCCCTGAGGTGCCTCCGCGCTGTCCTCGTCGTCGATCTTTCTAGGAGTGATCAAGTCTTGCCTGTATTCCAAAACGCCACCATCCCTTGTATTCTAATCAGTTCAAAATGAATACGTACAAGTGCCTGGAGTCCTTACCACGCTCCTACATCACCTTCCACAGAAGAATTGTTCGGAAGTGCGTCATGGATGACGTGACTACTGACTGCAGCACCAAAGTTGCCTGGCACAAGGTTAAGCCCTAGCTGCATTTCTGCCAATTCCAGCGCTCACCCTTCTTATCGAAAGCGAGCAATCTCGGAACGTATGTCAGTTCTCCCTGATAGAGAAAATGTTCAGAAACATCACAACATACAGTGCTGTCACCCTCGTACCTGTCGGCTGTATTGTTCCCCAAAGGACGTCGCATGGGAGATTTGGATCGCGTCGCCAGTTTCGTCGTCCAGATAAGCCTCTTGAGTATTCCAGAAATGTGTTCCTACGTAGTTAGCCAATGGTCCAGCCTGAATATACAGGATTTCCCGCATTTTGTCAAACTTTCGCAAGCCTGCCCATGTCTTTGGGAAGTAAGAAGGGAAAGGGATGGACCGTGGGATGTCGATGCCTTATTTGTCCAGTCATCATTTTCTTCGACTTCTCGATCACTGCTGACATGTTCTGCAAAGCTGAACAGAATTTTAATTCATTGAGATGGCGGAAATAAGGAATGGTAACGAAAATACATCGGTGGTGGGTGCACGAAAAAAATTCCCTTCGTGGTGGCGGACGCCGGCGGCTCCGAAACTTGGGCCGCCAGCTGCCACTGGCCAATCATGGCTGCATCATAGGGGAGCGATTCAAGAATCAAATATGGTTCGGTAAATGGTGCAACAGGACTGGCCAAGCCCATTTGATCACAAATCACATTCGCTTCCATAGACGAACGGTCGGCCACAATATAATGTAATTTTCATTAAGCACGCCTCCATTATTGTACCTACGGTGAATAAACGGACGATTACTATACAACTTTCAATGCGGCACTCCCCTTCCAACGGCATTAACCCGGTGGCCCACTATCCTAAATAAGAATACCTGTCCCAAATCTCACTATGTTTTCGGACAGATGTTACAGCATCCAGCAGGACTCAGAAGCGCCTGCAGAGATAGGCCGCTCAAAACCCATCTACTGATCGCTCCTTAACGAGGCCCCGCGGCTGAGTACTTCCAGCTTCGCACGAGCTATCTTCGACGGGTAACCAATCGCGCCATTACAATATTATGAGATGACAGACGAAGCCGACAGCCGACAGATCTTGTTCAAAGCTTTTTTTACATGGAGCCCGCAATATGCCAGCGCGATCAGCCTGAGAAAATCATCCATCTCGAGCATGAACGTCCAGGAAACTTTAAGCTATGCACATGATGAGACTCGATCATTGACATCGGTTCATTAAATAACCCACCTGCATGTCATAAACCGATTCGAAACTTGTCCAACACTCGGCGATCCTCTGACGATAAGGGTGTGTATAATGTTGGAACGGTGGCTACACCCCCACGGCTGGACGAAGAAGGGCTCCTTTCATGGGTGTGAGAACGACTAGGATATCCCATAGCTGACAAAGGAGGTAGAATAACCCGCTGGTTTGGATCGTGCGCGTGAAAATTCGGCATGGAAAGCTGGAGAGATCCGGGGGTCATTAATGGCGAGGACATAGTCGAAGGCGTTGATGGGGAGGCTGGGCTTTGAGTACCATAATCGGAGTGCCTCGAAGGTCCCACTTGGTCGTTGGCTTCAGTGTCGTCAGAATAATATGAGAATCGGTCGGTCCTCAGAGGTACAGTCTTAGTCGTCATTATAACGCCCTTCGGCACTTGAATGCGACGAAGGTTCTCGTAGTTTTCGACGACTGGGAGCGAAGAGTAGTCATTGCCCTAGAAGATACATTAGCCTTCGACCGAACAGTATAAAATTGAAAGTCGTACCGAGAAATATGCAACGACGTGCCATTTCCGCCCTTCTTTAGCACCGGGAAGATAGACTAGAGCAGAATAAGTCTGCTTCGTTAGTCCGTTCGGCTTTGACGGACGATCCTTCCGTCTTGTAGGAGGAGGTATAACTGCTGTCGGATCTGTGGCTCTGCGGGCTCTATTCGCGACGAGCGGCAAGTTAGCACTTAAATGGCATGGAAGAGTAACGAAAAGGGGATACCTGCGTGCGGCCTTCGCGTCTCGTTCTTCTTGAGTCGTTTCCACTTTTTCTTCGTAAAATAAGTAGTCGCCACGCATGCGACTTTGCGACCTAAAATAATCCCATGTGATGAGTATCAAGAGCAATTCAGGACGTGCATTATACTACCATCGTCGTCCGTCCGTCCACCGAAGCAAGCCGCCCTCGTCTTCGGCCTCCTCCCATACGAAGACGTTCCCCGCAGTCAGTTGGTCCCTCTCAGAAGCCACAAGTCGCCGCTTGATAAGTGGTAATATATTTCTCCGGACGGCTTCCAAAATGACCTGAGCGTCATGGGCGTCCCGGAGATCTACGTTTTGAAGTCAGGAATTTGTCCACGTCGCTGGCAAAAGGGGCTGGACTTACGGAGTGACGGGTGCGTCAAGGCTCGATTTGCAGAACTGTTGCTGTAGTGGGGCACGAAAGACATCTTTGTCACGTCGAGAGAGGCACCAGAAACTAGAGTAGACTTTAAGGACGATAGGCCGGAGAGTCGTACACCAAAGAGTAGCAGCAGAAGACGTATGATATATGAGAAAAATTAGGTCCGTCCCACACCAGTGGTACAAGTATAACGAAGCTTCCGATTAAATGGAATTACGGACCTCTCAAAGTGGCCTAGGCGAGAAACACATGGCGGACCGCGTTCGCCGAGAGATATTTGTTGTTTTTTCTGACGCATTAGGCATCTTTCCGAGAAATACGTGTAGTAATCCATTTAACGACGAACCAACCTTGGCCACCAACGTAAGTCGCATCACGGTCTGAATAGACTTGAATCAAATTCAGCGGATTCCGTAGTCGATCTCGATCCCGGTCCAAACCCCACCAGAACACCTCAAAAGAAGCTCAGGCGGAATACTGAGGAGAATTCTCGGGATACCGAAGTTTCCCCTGCAAGTGAAATTCAAATACCTGTAAGTGTGAATGATAAATAATTGCTGCCCATGCATGCCGGGGAACGCAACTAGGTGAACCTGAATGTGCTGATCACAGCGCCATGTTCACACGACCTTGGAAACGGACCTACACAATAATATAGGCAGGCAGATTTGAGAAAATATAAATTATTTCGGATGCTTACGTTGCTTTTCATGATGTCTGATTTCTCGATTTGACGAGGTGGCATCAGGCAGCTGCGTACCGAGAACGGAGGTAAAATAGTCAATTCTCACCGTAATCGTGCGACGCCTAGAAAAAGAACAGATCGATGCCCCTGTGCCTGGTTTATTCGGGTTCATATCCCTCTTTCTCAGCCGTGTATAAGCGGACGATGTGAGGGGAGAATGACATCACCTTCTGAAAGATAGAACGAGCACTTTACTCATGAGTGAAGGATAAACTGATAGTGAGCACAAAGGCAGGCTAAGACGAGAGTAGCAGAGATGGACACGTATACCATCAAGAACGGGCGTGCAAAGGGCCCAAGGCGCCCTGCACCTGTCATGACACTGATTAAAGCTTCATTCCAACAACGGAAAATGATGCCTGATCCATCAGGCCTACTTTACCTGGTGTATGAACATGTGGCCATCCTGAACGCGTATACATTAGCGAGGTTTTAAGCGTTTCAATCCAATCGAACCTGGTGTCATGCGGAGTTATCCACAGAAGGTCAGACTACTTTCACCGTTCTGGATTCAGAAGTAACAGTGTTGTTACGAGTGATGGAGAAGTTGTATGACTTGTGCATATGCCAGAGTCCAGATGGTCAGCAGTCGAACGAAGGTAATGTATTGAAGTGATAACATGCGGTATTTTGGGTCAAGTTTCCGTGCAGAACAACTGCCAAGTGCGACCGTCCTATCGTTCCAATAGCTTCCATTGATGATTCCTCACCAAAGCTACCAGGCCACAGAGCAAACTTGCCGTTCTGGTAGGATAAGGATAGGTTAGAGATTGAACAGATAACCAAGGAAGCTAGGTTTGGATAGATTTGCGTAGAAGCGTCGAACGTGCAAACATGATTGGAAGGATGACCATTGACTGAAAATATCCATCTTCACGACAAGTGAACATGATCGGCAACATTTTGGGCAAGGCACGTATAAGGTCCTGTGCCTTTGGGGAAGGGGAAGGGGAAGAGCCCTGAAAACCCGTCAAATTTCTGCGGCGATTCTAGCCAGAACTCTGATGATCAACTGCCGGCCGCGCACGACATATGGAGCTCTATTGGCGTGTTTATCGACATTGCCGGTGGACGGTGACTAAATGAACAAGGAACTTACCGGCAAACTGATACCTGCGTCAGGTTACAGTAGGACCCCGGAGAATGCCTGTAGATCGTCGATCTTATGATGACAACCTTGTTGGGAAATTTTACTGAAAGATAGTGATTGCCGGCATCCGGCATCGCGAATGCGTCGAGGCTTAGAACCCACATAAGCATAGGTTCTTCACCCTGGGACTATGTGGTGATAGACAAAGCCATCGCTTGAGAGACATTGCGGCATACGAAAGAAATTCAAACAAGCTCGCGCAGAAACCTTGCCCGGCTTGAAATCGGCATTGGTGCCGTGCCGATTCTCGGCCATCAGAATCAGTCACAAACCTGTTGGAATCCTCTCCTCCTTCCGCCTTGCCTCCCCCCCGGCCGTCGAACAATACACCAAGGGTGAAATGCTTCGAGCCGATGAAGAGTGAGACATGCTGTAGCGTCCCCCCTTCCGATCAACGTCCAGACCGAACCTGACGCCTTAGTAGCAAATATCGGAAAACCCAATTATTCACAGCGTCACATTGGGCGGTGAGGGAACTGAGGGGCGTCTTCCAGCACTTAGCCTTTGGCCGTATGCAGCTATGAGGTATTTATTAATACACTAGCCCACTTTGCTACTGTTCCATGCCTCACGCAACCTGAGTAAGATTGTGCAATTTTTCAATTCCGATAGTTGCGACGTTTTGAGATACACCACGTCTATGTGCGTGAATTCTTTTACGGTGCAAAAGTAAAGGGAATGTGTTCAGTAACTCAGTTTGCCTATCTCGATCATCATAGCGCGGTACCATTCTATGACTTCTTTTCATACACATGGCTGAGTCTCAGCCTGTAGGGAAATACATCGTCTGTAATTGTGTTGTACACCGTATGGTCAGGGCTCCTGACAACGTCGGTCCTTATGAATGGGGTCGTCACGGTCGCACACGCTATGGTGAGTTGGGCTCTCTAAATAAAGGTATGGTGTTCATAAGATTAATATACTCAGTAGTTGACATGTGCGGAATGCATCTTCGTGAATGAACTGACCATTCCGAGGTGCTTCAATGGGTTCGAGGTGTCGCACTATGATATCATCGTGCTCTATGAGGAAGATTTCGAGTCATATAAAGATAGTATCTGTAGGGGACGAAAAAGACCTTCGGAATGTATACCAGTCTACTTCACTTGAGAAGCTGTATGTGTACATCGAAAACCCTGCCACATAAATGCCGCCGACGGCCGTGTTGTACGCTATTGCTAGAGGCGCTCGCGGCTTCCCCACGCACGGGAGCCGTATAACCGTATAATACAGTTACAGCGTGCAGCCCTATGAGTCTGGTTTACAAGGAGTCGTTGGCCGGCGAAAATGTTGGCCCTGAAGAGAAAGTTTTCTAGACAGAATGTGCCAACTTTGGGAACAAAGATACATAGGCATTCTCCGGGGTCCTGCTAGCCCGGCGGATCCAACTCGAGTTTTAGACCTGACCGTTCCTTCGGGAATGATTGACATCGCGCCACCATGGCATTGGAGTAACTTTTTGCGGGGTGGAAGATGCCAGGAGCCAGGAGAAATAACACAAATGAATCCTATTGGCGTCATTTGTACATAACACAACGTGAAGTCCCTTCAGATAAGCCTGGCCCTGTATCATAATTGTCGTCTTATTGGTCTTAAGCTCCTCCTGACGCACTAGCGCAGGTGAGGTCTAACAGCCGAGGAAATTAAATATTTCCGGCTACAGAGCGTTACCGACCCCGAATATCTTGCCGAGGTAAAGACTATCGTTCTCACAGGAATTGAAGCACCCCGGTAGCATGCATGGTAGAGCCACAACATGGTAGTTATGTCTAACCCAGAGCTTGTGTCAAAGCAAGGCATGGTTCACAAACGGGTGACGTACCGTTACATGGGCACGGGGAACTCGCTGGCATTATTAGTACTAGGCCGCCCTAACAGCTACTATGACATAAAAAACTAAGAACGTTACCCGCAATGCATGCTTCAAGCGACTCGGGGAGCCTTTTCCCGGACTTCGGAGTCTCTTCAATCATTGAAATGCTACAACACTCGACCCAAAAGGCTTCATCCAGGCTCGAATTTTCCAACTGACACCGAACCCATGGCACGCTTGATATACCACAAGACATGGAATTGGACAGAGCCGCCGAAGCGCCCGGGTCTAATACAGAGACACTTTACCCTGATACCCGACACAGCGACAGAAAAAATGTGTGCAAGGTTCCAGGAATAAAAGAAAAGATCGGACCTTTCTGCTCAGCAGACGCAAATATGGGCACAGCCACACAGACCACCAGGAACTTGGCCACGATGATGGTACTTCGGGGCAGATTGTAAAAATAGATAGATAATAGAGTAGCCAGGGAAAAAAAATTAGATTTGCACCCCGGTGGGCGAATCATGATTCATGATGTTTCACAGAGATCCGATGCGACAGCTGCCTCTTCAGGTGATCTGTTGTATTACAGTTCTAGATACAACAGAATCGGGTAGTCGAACAAGGATACGAATGTGGTGGTTACAAATAATTGTGATGCCGGAATAAGATATGCTCAAAGTCCATAGAATGCGATATGCCAGGGTATACAGAGGTATAGTGTGTTTCCGAAGCTAGATTGAACAGAGAAGTAGGAGTAGAAATGCAGACTGATCTGAAGAGATTATAGTGACGTCGGTTCTAAAACATCAGGTTTGAAGCGTAGCCGGGCGATGAGAACAGTGGCGTCTGGAGAACCGTTCGTGGATACTTTGGGGGTAGACACGAAAGGGAGGTCCTCGTGATAGGAAGGACCACCAAGTTCAGAGGGAACTTCGTTATCCGTAGTGATCACGCCCCACGGCTGACCGTTCCTAGGAGGAAGAACATTAAAGTGGGCCTGTTGCGAACGTCGCGTCAGTAATGATAACTCTAAACAGTTGATAACATACTTGTCCGTCAGGGTGTCCGTGACTGACAAACAGCGCGTAGTCGGGAGTAGTCAAGGTTCCGATAACTAAACGGAGAGCTCAGAATGGCGTACTACAAGTACGGGTACAGTAACCACACACCTAGAAAGAGGTCCTCCTTCTGGATACGATGCTGGGCCCCGTAAGTCGCCAGGATGTTGTCAACATTAGCTTTGAACCACTTCTTCGGTGCATCTAGGTTCTCGACATATTTGTAAACAGTCGCTTCCGTGTACAGAAACGCGGTCTTATGACCAGCACGGAGGGGGTGAGAATATCGTCGTCTAGAACGACAAAGAGATGTCAATGAAACGATCGATCATATATAAGTATGTTACTCACGAAGATATGCCATCATTCTTCCTGAAAATGTTGGTAATGGCATCGAATCCCCTTTGGGCGGCGCTACGCTGGTCTAAACGTTGACTCTGCGCCGTAACCTTGCCATATCCATATACTGAAGGCATCCCAGAGGGATGCTCATCAGGCGATTTCTCTGGATTGACACAGTTGAACAAGGTTACAAAGGCACCCTCCGGCTTCTGTAAATATCCAACAGCACCAAGGTACACCTGGGACGGAGTCCATAACGGAAGAGTAACTGTGCCCAGAGATTAGTATATTACAAATATCGCATATTAAAACGTACGAGAGGGATGGAACTTGTGAGTTAGAAGTAACCTGTACCGGCGTTCATCCCGTGCTTCAGAGATCCTCTTGTCGGCGACGGGCGGTGAATCATAACCGTCGTATTCCATCATGTTGCGGATGCTTTCATCTTCTGACTGAGTACTGGGGGTGGTCGACTCAGCAGTGGAAGAAACGCGGCTCAAAGGCGCTGACGAAATGTATGGCATGGGTTCAGGCATGTGGACATTCATGGAAGCGTCTTGGGACAGAAGAGATGGCATTGGAGGAGACGATGACATATCTCGAGCGGTACGGAATGATGCCGCATCTGAAGGAGAGCCTTGCAGCGGTCCGAGAACCAAGTCACGCGCTATAAATGGATGAGAAAAATACCTCTAGAGGTACAGAGACTTACGAGGCGTGCCAGGGAACAAAGGTATGGGATGCATGTCTGGACTGGGACGCGAGACACGGAACTCGAATCCTTCGTTTTCCTGCCATTCTGGGAACTTTGGCGAGACGATCTCCTCGGGTAATCCGGAGCTATTTCGTAGCTGCTTCAGTTCTTGAACGACCGTGGAGAAGTTTGGCCGTATGAACGGATCCTTCTGCCAGCATGCTCGAAGCAGTTCTTGCAAAGCTGGTGTACTGAAACGTGTCGGCGGAATAACGGGACGAGAGTCTTCCCCTAGTACAATCATTAGGGTATTTTCATGACTAGCTTCGAAGTAACTTACTAAGGACAAAATGCCTGACGGCATCATCGTCCATGAACGGCCAAGGCATTCGTCCCATTGACAGAATTTCGATAGAGCACATCGCGAACGCATACACGTCCATTTCAGTCGTCAGCTGGTTGAGACCCATCATCAACTCCGGTGCCTGCCACCTCAATGTACCGTCTGTGGATTAATGGTGAGCGTGGGACCCGAGGTGTACAATATCGAGACTTACGAGGCGGAGGTGTCCCGCTGATCCGAAAGGCCTCCGATTTCATCTCGCTCTGGCCAAAGTCAGAGATAACGCATCTATGCCGATCGTCGACCAGAACATTGGAGGCCTATTAAATCGTCATCAATTGGGGTCCAGATCAATGAATAGAAAGCGACCTTAAGATCCCCGTGCAGCACACCCTTACTATGCAAGTATGCCATTCCCTTGGCAACCTCATGCATAAATTTTAGAAGGTCCCACCCCTTCCCAGCATCGATTATCAATGAGTCTCCGCTGCCGCTACCACTTCTTCCCCTGCCAGTAGGCAGGCCTAGCCCCAGACCTAGTCCTTGATTGGCCTCTCTGACCCTCCCGGGACTAGCACCCATGGAATTCCGCCAATCAGGTAAGCTCCCTGTCCTACTCCTCCCCCCGTCCACCCTTCGCAAGAACTCCACCAACGTTCCGTTCTTCAGGTAAGGGCTGACGAAGAACCAAGGTGGATCCCCGCTGGCACTGCTGGCACCATACAGCTCCAACACATTCGGATGCTGCAGCGTCTTCCAGATTCCAACCTCTCGGATGAACAGGTTCCGTGGGGTCGTCTCTGCAAGAACCTTGATAGCAACGGTTTGTTTACGCCAGGTTCCCCGGTAAACATCGGAGAAGAACCCGAGACCGATCTTTTGTTCGCGGTCGACTTCATACCTACGCCGGCTGCTCAACCATATATCATTTTAGAGGAATAAAAACCCTTACCGAGTGATGGTCCAACTTGGTAGATTCAAATTTGCCTCAGCACCTTCACTCATCCGCCGCAATGCATCGATACCACTCTCCATGAACTCTTGATCCAACGTATCTTCCCTGTCCAGGGGAGAAATGTCCTGACGTTTTCTTCTACTGTCGGTGCTACTGTCACTCGTCGAACTGCGAGTTGTGGACACTGTTTTTGACCTCTTCATTTCCCCTGCAATAGCCGGAACAGCTTCCTTGCCTTGCATACTAATCCTCCTCACCATCTTGATCAACTTGCCACGGTTGTGCCCGGTGCTGGAGACAGATTCGGCGTCATCGGTCACCACCTCCTTCCCTTTCTCCTTGGACAGTATCGCTGGGGAAGGCATGTCGCTGCCGACATCGTAGCCCTCAGTATCAGCCTCGTCTCCGCTACTGAAGAGGCTTCCCTGTCTCTCCACTATCCTTTCTAGGGCTCTCTGTAGTGTTTTGATGGCCTCAGGCATCTCCTCCCTCGATACGCCCAATGTCTCCACCATTTGCACATCGCTGCCAGCGCTCAGGGCATTTCGAAGTAACGCCCTCAAATCGGCTGTATCCATCGCCATGTCAGATTCGTTTTGCTTGGCGCGCAATCCCTTGAGAGTTGGCAAGACCGCTGCTGGAGCAGGTGATACCAATCTTGGTGAGGTTGGAGGGTCAGATGAAGCAGTGGGTACCGGGAGCGGAGGTACGGACGGAAGGCGATATTCAGGTGGGGGGGAGGGCGACGCAGGTGAGGGAGACTTGAAAGCACCGGTATTCAGCGATGCATAGGAACCAGAACTAGGAAGGCCAGGAAGGGCGGAGAGTTTCGGGGTAGTTTCCTCTTCTCGTATGCCTGTAAGTTGAAGGGCATTGTCCATAGAAATCACGCTGGACCGCCTCAACTCCTCAATGATGACTTCTGTGTCCTTCTGTCTCCGCTGTTCTGACGCCTGAACCTGTTTGAGGATACGGATTTGGATAGAAAGCTGAAAAGATATTAACAAGAAACAAAATGAACGAATGTAACTCAGCACGTACACCAAACATTTCCATCGCGTCCTGTAATCCGGAATCGCAAGCGGCGATCTGTCTCAAAATCTCGTCTCGTCGAAGATAGCGCTTGAGGAAAGGACGATGGATCTGCTTTTGAAGGAAAACGAGGACCTCATTAAATGCGCTACGATATCGCGTAAATTGCTACACAACAACATAGGGCGCGAAGAGAACGTACTCCGTGAGCTTCGAGATAGGAAGGGTCAACTCTGCGCCAACCATGTCACCCGCTTCATGTATCTCTTGCCGAATCGACAAAAGGATATTTGCGCAGCGTTCTGTCAGACGCAGACATTGTAAACGATTCATCTAAGAGCCAATGAGGTGAGAGCAGTCAGTCAAAGCAGATTACATACATCAACCAGCTGGAGGGTGTCCCATATCTGAAGCAATGTTCGCGCGATACTTTGCAGGCCTGGAACTGGAGCAAATTCAAGCAAGTCTTGACTCAACAGAAGTGCTTCGTGGCCAACATCGAGTGCATTACCCAGGATGGATGATGCCGCTTGAGACACGCGCTAAAACCATCGTAAATCATAATGTCACGTTCCGAAGGGTAGGAAGTTCACCTGTCGAGTCAAGGCCCAGCCCTCCTCCTGCCCAGCAGGCAACGACTGTTTGCGCTTTGGCGATTCTTTCCACGGTCTCGGAATGAACTCGCCTTTGCCCCACCACGTCGATGCCGATTCCCCAAGGGGTGTAGGCGTTCCGACAGACTTTTTCCAAACGGATTCGTCAATGACTCCAGGTGATTTGGAACGAGACCGCGAGCGAAACGAAGAAGACTCTTTGTCGTCCAGGAGGGCAATGTCTAGGGATGATGTAGAGACTGGTGACAATGGGCTAGTAGGGAGCTCTCTGAGCGTCGACACCGAATGCCCTCGACGTCGACCTTCAGGCCTGGGGGAAGATGGGTTGAGTGGTGACGACACTCTAACGGTCGACGCCGACTCGGAGGATGGAGGAATATGCGTAATATTCGCTTTTTCCATAGTGTAGAATGTAAGGAAATGACCCTGCGCGTCGTCCACAATGGCGAGCAGCGAGGGTGAAGATGGTGGTATAAAGAGGGTGTCCGAGCGTGGGAAGATCTTCCCGATTAGATTTCAAGTTCTGATCACGGAAGCAAATCTTCAATTTGCACTTGAAATTGTTGAAAAGCTTGTCAAATTGGGAAAATGTGTCCAGTTCTCCTTTCATTTCGCTTTTATGTACGATGGGCAACTGGGCCATCTGATCCGTGCGTGGATACATGCGGTGTGGCTTGCCTCCGACCCTGTAACGGCCCGAAATGGCACAACTTACCGCAAGTGAACTTGTGATTCATACGAACAACAGGCCGTTGCAGGTTGCAGATTTCCCCGCGCTCCTGGCAGCACAATGCTCTGCTTACATCCTAGAGAAGTTATTCTCCTTCAGAAAAATCCATCTCTAAGGTCGGTCTCGGGCTCCTGTCATCTAATTCATCATGATAATTCGATATCACAAGTCACACTTGATCCGCGTGGCAACCAACTCTGCTTCACCTCAACGTCGAAGGAGCGCTTAAACGTTGTGACTCCTCTTTTGCTGTCGTGTCGCTCACGGTCCCGACGGTCACCTGAGTTGCAATCGTACTTGGGCAATGGGTGATAAACAGCAGTACTTCTGGGATTCATTGGTATCTCTGTGCGGCGTTCAGGCGCTCAGAAGCATTGGCTCAGTGGTTCGCAATCCTGCACCATGAGGCATGCCACGGCATGGAGGCCTCTTTCGGTAATCCAGCATATTCTCTACAGCTTCTCGTTACTTCGTCTTTCGAGTCAGCATTGATGGTCCGAAGGAAGCTCCCCCTAGATCATGATGTCTACTTTAACGGAGCAGCGAAGGATTCGAAATCAGTAGCATCAGCTCTGGGACATGTTTCTGATTCTCGTCGGGGTATTGTATTTTGAACCGGGTAAGCGTCAAATTTCTCCAGCAAATTAGTGCCCCCGGCAACCCACCATGATCGCCTATGTAGTTGCTCAGTATGCACCAACGCGGCTGGTACTATCGACTCTTTGGGTAAACTGGTTGTTTCTGTGTCTGACTGTGCTCGGTATCTAAGCACATGTAGAGCCGTGTAATTGCATTCAAGCGCTTAAAGGATGCCGAAAGAGTTCCTGTTTCAATAGTCAAGCGCTTGAAGGATACCGAAAGAACTCCTGTTTTAGAGTTAAAATATACTTATGTCTACAAGCGATCCGATGCGGTTTTAGCCGGAAGAAAACCTGAATTATGAATCAGGCATTTTGGTGAGTTGCCGTGGGGTCCTTGCGAATGCTGACCTTATTCCGCGGACAGAATAGCTTGTTAATGATCAAGTGATAGATCCTATACCGCCTCTGGCGACACCTGCCTCCGATGGCGTCGCTTGTACCGCCAGGCTGCGGAAGAATCTATTGTTCTCGGCTTGAACACAGCATACTACTACACAAGAACTATGTGGATCATCAGAGTCGTGGAGTCAGCAGGAGTCAGCTTAGTTGGTCGGTCACATAATCATATGCTACCTCATACACATGGCAACACGCGCCATGGACATGCATTTCATTCCTGAGGATACAAATAGAGAGCGGGAAATTTACTGTCCCCCGGTTCCCCGCCGAGCTTCCAAGCCCAGACCTTCTTTCTTCCTGCCCGGTTGGCCATCATGGCGCAGCTCCTTTGACGACATCCCACTGCCCGGTTTTCCCGTGCTCTGACGCACGTCCTTCGAAGTGACACCAGGCAGCTCTTGAGTCGGACCGGACTCACCAGTAGCGTCGCGGTCGACAACGGTGTCTAGGGTGACCGGCTGAGGGGATGGTTGCCTTCCTACGTCGAACAGTATTAAGCAATTGAAAAAATGGTGAAGACAAAGACACCTACCAGCTGGGTGACCGTCAGCGATGCCTTGGTTTGAATCTTGGGTAGCTGTGTAATTTTGAGTTCCTGACATGTTTGGATTTATAGAGATTTCACGCTGGTGCAAGGCGGCTTATATATGAAACGGATAGAATTGGTGATGTCAGAATGAAGTCGACGTCACAATGACAGAGAATGTTGCATCATCAGTATCCAGGAAGACCAGATAATATTATTTTCGAGTGATCTGTTCGAAGCACGCATACGAATCTTTCAATCTGTAACAGATGAGGGTCACAGTGAGAACAGGGGTCAACGCTGAAATGGGCAGGTTGTGTCCCACGTGGCAAATTCATTCTTCTTTCCTTTGGTCGTCGCTTCAGCGGTGTTCATACAGTTTTCTTTGCACATTTTTCCGAGTACGACCATGTCATTTCATGAAACAACAATACAACTTACCAATATCCGAGAACAGATCGGATCCAGAGAAGACACCAAGAAGACATTGTCGGTCTCGCTGATCTCGACTAACACATTACTACACAGGGCAGTTCTCGACAGTTCTCAGAAGATGCGTCGTCCCAGCTGGAGAGAACCACAGTGCATCGACCCTCCAAAGCAGGCTCCTTCATGTTCGCTCAGGCTCTCGAGCCGAAGACACAGTTCGTCGGTCGTTTGAACCGATACCAATAACACGACAGAAGAAAAGGAGAAAAAGGGTCATGTCGATACCCGCGTCAGTTAACTGGCGAGAAACTTGAATGTATCTGATCCTTACCTGCTTACAGGTGTTAATGGCTCTGTTACTATGTTTCTGTACGATGGTTGATTTTTTAATCCGATTACCGCCAAAATCGCTGTCCATCCCATGACTCGGGCTTCTTCTCTTCTTCTCTTTGCCTTTTCTCCGAATTTAATCCTCGGGACGGAATTCTGGTTAACTTACATCAGGAGGCCAAAGGAAAGTCGAAGAATGTAGAGCTTGTGCAGCTCTAATTTGACCCATAAGACCACCGTAAATTCCCATCAATTGAGCCATTTCTTCGCAGTAATGCTCATTGTTCCTAAGTAGCCAACGGTTTTTCTCTTTGACGAGCGTTCGCGGCTAATTCTCGGCTTTACCGTCGTCGGGCCGCCTCTGGCAACATATCCCATAGTTTTGATGTCAGCTGTTCAAGCACCACCACCCAGAGGTCCCATATAACTTCCGCCACGTCTTGGCCGCGGAAATAAAATGGCATATTTTACCGGTATAAAGGACAGAGTTAAAGCTCTTCAACAATTGTATGATGATGATGAGGCGGAACCTCGCCCTTTCCTGCCTGTTACTACCCGGGGCATTTGCCAGCTTGATTTCACGCGCTACAAACGCGGATGGATCCACTCCGGTGTACAAGATTGCTAGTGCGGCCATTGAAGATCGTGTCAAGGATTTACTTCCTCGGATGACGTTAGAGGAGAAGGTGTCGCAACTGTATGTCAACCCTTGTTCTTTGTTGTGTTTCATTTCTTGATCATCTTCACAGGATACAGGGAGATATCAACGGGTGGATGAACACGACGGATCCCCTTGATAACACGCCTACGTTCAATCAGACGGGGCTAGAGGAGATGGTACGCTTGAAAGGGGGATCGATATGGGCTGGGTACGCGATGCCATGGGAGAAATTCGCGTTTGCTATAGAGACAGGGCAGAGGTACCTCATGGAGAATACGACCTTGGGTATCCCGGCCCTCTTCCAAAGCGAGGGTAAGCATCAATCTCCCAACATTTCAATCTGCATCTCACATAGATGATCAGGGCTGCACGGTTTCACAAACAATGGGACTATATTCCCTTCTCCGATTGGTCTCGCCGCTAGTTTCAATAGGGACCTTGTGCAAAACGTTTCCACGGTCGTCTCGGACGAGGCGGAGGGTTTCGGTATCACGCATATTTTTGCGCCTGTCCTAGATCTGTCGCGTGAGCTACGCTGGGGCAGGGTCGAGGAGAACTTTGGTGAAGACCCGTACTTAACTGGAGAAATTGGCTTAGCTTTCGTCCGTGGTCTGCAAGATGGTACTCGTCGAGGAGTGGAGAGTGGACAAGGGCGGAAGAGAGCGGCTGCCACTTGTAAACATTTTGCCGCGTTCGGAAGTCCGCAAGGAGGATTAAATTTGGCTCCCGTGGCTGGAGGCGAAAGGGAACTGAGGACGATGTATCTCCCGCCGTTTGAGAAGGCATGTTTGGAGAGTCTAAGTATTATGACTGCATATTCAAGTTATGATGGCGTTCCGGCCATTGCGGATAAGCGTACGTCATTTTACTAAACGGTTTGCTGAACAAACTAACGCTGGCGGACTTAGATATGATGATCGATATAGTTTGTCGCGTTTCCTTGTCCTTTGTGTGCCGCCCTCTGACCACTTTCTACAGTTACGAGAGGAATGGGGCTATCCCTATTGGGTCACTACAGACGCCGGCTCTGCCGACCTGTTGATTACCTTGCACGGGACATGCGAGACGAGAGAATGTGCTGCGAAGACTACTTTAGAGAACAGTTTCAGTGGCGAGATGGGCGGCGGTACCTACACTTACTTGACCTTGGTCGGTACGTTTAGGACCAACCCTGCACCCTGCTTATCGTGTCCATGGCTCATTACGGATGTTGCAGATCAAGTCAAAGCTGGCCTTGTCGACGAGTCTGTCATTGATCAAGTTGTTTCAACATTGTTGCGAGTCAAGTTTGAACTTGGTCTATTTGAGAGTAAGTTTACTCTGTCATCTGATCTCTCCTGGGCTCAATTCTCAATGATGTGGCTGCTGCAGATCCATATCCTTATGACGACTATGCATCAACTATCCGCACTTCAGGCGCTCGAAATGTTCTCCACCAGAGTGAACTGGAATCAATAGTCTTACTGGAAAATCGCGGCAACATACTTCCACTGAGTACTGATTTAGGCAGTGTTGCACTGATTGGTCCTCAAGCTGGCGTCGTCTCGGTAGGGTTAACTCTATTCGTCTATATGCAGTTGTGTACTGATCGGTCCTCGTAGTTTGGTGATTACGTATTTTTCAATGCGTCCAACAACGGCATATCACCGTTAACCGGCTTTCAAGAGTACCTCCGCAGCATACCCAGTGCAACCCAGATAAACTACGCCGAAGGATGCAAGCGGTGGTCGAACGACGAATCTGGTTTCGACGAGGCTGTTAGTGCAGCGGAAGCTTCCGACGCAGCTGTAGTAATGGTGACCATCCTCTCCTCCTTTTGACTCTTATATGATTCATTTCTCATACTGATAAAGGTTGGTACATGGTCTCTTGATCAGACGCTGCTGTGGACGCCAGGAACAAATGCTACCACAGGCGAACATGTCGACGTGGCGGACCTCGCCCTCGTTGGCGCGCAGCTCAAACTCGTTCAAGCTGTTAAAGCAACCGGGAAGCCGACTATCGTCGTGTTTGTCAGCGGCAAGCCCGTAGCTGAGCCATGGATCCAAGCAAGTATGCCGACGCAGTGCCACATTTGATATACTCTGATAGCCTTCAGATGCCGATGCTGTGATACAGCAATTCTACCCCGGTGAACTAGGCGGATTAGCAATAGCAGAGATTATCTTCGGCGCCGAGAATCCGTCCGGTGAGTCATCTTAATGTCGATAAATGTCTGCAGGTCCTCATAGTTGGGTAGGTAAACTCCCGGTATCATTCCCGAGAGACGTCGGTACTGCCCCAGCTTTCTACAATTACCTCAAGGGTGCACGTCCTCTCGATCCCGGATCGGTTTTGGATGACGGGACTTTGGTATTTGGACACCAGGTCGGTCGCTTATTCATTCACCACTGCTACGTGGCTAATACTATTGTAGTATGTGCTCAACAGTCCTGTGCCGTTGTGGGGCTTTGGGCATGGCCTTAGCTATACGACGTTCAATTAGTAGGCGGCACGCCCTTCTTCACGCCGGGACGGGATTTGATAAATTGTGCAGCACAGATCTGACGCTATCGCGGTCCACCATTGGAATGGGCGATGATTTTAATGTGACGGTAACGGTTCATAACAATGGTGCTGTTGACGGCAAGGAAGTTGTACAGGTCAGCTCATCCACGACACTCCTTCGGTTCATGACTCACTACCCATCTTACCAACAGGTATACATTACAGATACCTTCGGTTCATGACTCACTACCCATCTTACCAACAGGTATACATTACAGATACCTTCAGTTCCGTCGTCACTCCGAATCAGCAGCTGGTTGGTTTTAACAAGGTTGATGTTCCGTACGTAGTAGAGTTAACTCACCACGTGCTTCATGTCCTGACAGATACTGCTAGTGCGGGATCTTCACGAGTGGTTACAATTCCAATATCGTCCTCACAACTGGCTGTGTGGTCATACAATGGCTGGGTTGTCGAGCCTGGCAACTTCAATGTGAAAATAGGGACAAGTGAGGATACGTACATCAACACCACTTTGATAGTCCAGTAGGGCAAAGCAAAAGAGGATAGAAAACAAAGTCAATATGGTTGGGTAATGGCTGCGATGCTAATAGCTACGTGGTAATCGGCGCCGAGACCTTGAGAGCTATAAGCTAGCTCGCAATACGTGCAAACCCAGTCTCGTTATGGGCTCACCCGGTTTTTGTTTTCGTGGTTCTGAAGCTTCCTACAACGACAAATGGTAAACTTTGGTGGCAAAAGTGGGTTATAACCCTATGAACGCAATATAGCATTGAGCCTATGACAAATGATGCAGAGCTACCAGTGATATATCCTGTGGTCCTTCGCAGGTCTTGAACAAATGTGTTCCATTAAGTATCAACTTCCAGGAGGAGCCAGGAGGTAACTGAACGAACCACGTGATCGTGACACGAAAAGGCCTGCCCTGAAGTGACAAAATTTGGGCTGGTCGGAGCGCGCCATCGTCTTCTAACAACAACACACCATGACCATCCCATTACTTGCCGAACCTGATTCTGACCTTCCTGTAGCGATGAGCGCTCCCATCACGCCCGCCCAGTTCTATGGCGGATCCAGTCTTCGACGTTCTTCACGGCCGAAAACAACCTTGTTCAGCAGCGCAGCAAAAGTGCCACGGAAGCGCTCAGCCTCGACAAATCTGGGGGCAGATACTTCGGTGAAGATTCTGAAGAAGCAGAAATTAGAGGAGAAGAAAGCGGTACGTGGCTTGTGTATTCGTGTCATTATTCATTGCTTAATCGAGGATCTGAAGAACACTGTTTTGGTTCATGGAAAAAGGGCGGCTCGAGACGTTGCGATGGGTAATTGGCTTCGTGCTCATCGTGACTATTTTGAGCCTCTGCTGCCATCCGTCACGGCAATCGAGCCTTTTCTCGCGTCGGGCACATCAGGAGCCCCAGTAAAGTTTCATTCGCTTCAAGTGCAGCCTGACGATATAAAAGGAGGCGAAATGAAAGATTACCAAGTGAGTGGCGTTAGATTTAACGATATACGTACGTTGAACCATGTCATAGCTCCATGGCCTATCGTTTCTTGTGTGCATGTACAAAAATGGTGAGTAAGTCGTGGTGTTGGCTCCGCACGTATCTTAGTCTTGTGTCTAGGGATGAACTGTATTTTGGGAGATGAGTACGTATCATTTGTCTCTGTGAAGATTGTGAGATCTCATTTTATTCAGGATGGGGTTAGGAAAGACTCTGCAGGTATGGAACATATCGTGGACCTGCCGCCCTGTTCTAAATCACGATTTAGACCCTTTCTCTATTCGCTTACATCAAGCAAAATTCCTCAAGCCATGATGCTCCTCACCTCGTTATATGTCCATTATCTGTTCTGTCATCCTGGGAAACCGTGAGTTGGGGTTCAAGAGACGCTCTTAAAAGCTTATTACTTATGCAACCTATTTCAGGAAGCGGCTAGATGGCTCCCTTCAATGCGGACGCTACGCTTTCACGGACCTAGCGCCCAGCGAACCATGATAAAGAAGACGTTCCTAGAGAAATCCTTTGATATAGTTTTGACCACCTATGATGCGTTTTCTGTCGAGGTGTCATGGTTCAAATCTCGTCGCTGGAACTACTGTGTGCTCGACGAAGGACACAAAATCAAAAACTCAGGAACGCTGGTGGCGCAGAACTTGCAGTCAATTGGCAGCCTCTACCGGCTGGTCTTGACAGGCACTCCAGTCCAGAACAATCTCGTCGAGGTTTGGGGACTACTTCATTTCCTTTATCCCAATATTTTCACGGCGAAAACGGAGCAAAAGTTCCTCGAATCGTTTGATTTAAGCAAGGGCATCTACGACGTGCCTTTTCTTGGTGCAGTGCAGAAATTGTTGTCGATAATCATGCTCAGGCGTACCAAATCCGTCGTTTCTGTGGATGTACCGCCTAGGGATGAAGTCACGGTCTTCATTCCTTTGACCGAGGCCCAGAGATTTTGGCACTACAGACTGTGAGCGTCCTCCAACTCCTCCGCCACCGCTCATCTTTAAACTACCGCAGTTTGCACCGCATAGACATCGTCGATCTTGAGCAAATATTTGACCCGCAGCTCGAATTGGATAGCAAGACTGCAAATGAAGGTCGCAGGGAAGTCTTATCGCATTTACAGAACGATGTTAACAATCGAACGACGCAAGACAAGAAATGTTCGTTTACATTTATTGATTTTGGCGTAGCTAACCGTGTCTCCTAGTGTGGCAGCAACTCAGCTTCATCCTCATGCAGTTACGTATGCTGTGCGATCAGTAAGTATCCTGCTCGCACGTCTCCTAGTTCTTAGTGACATCTCGATTGTAGTCCATATCTGTTACCCGATGCGCAACCTGATCCATACACGAATGGAGAACACATTGTTGCGTCTTCTTCGAAAATGATAGCAATAGATAAAATCCTCGCCGATGTTCTTCCAAAGGGAGAGAGGGTGATTATATTTTCGGTGGGTTTCCTCCTTGTCTCGGTCTGAGAATTTCGCCCTGATTCTTCTTCCGAAGCAATGGACAGGGTGCGTGTTGCGTGTGCTCTTCAAGTTTACTTATTCATTTTGTATTACGAAGGATGCTTGACCTCCTGGAGGACTTCATGACCTTTCGGAACATACGCTTTGCCCGACTGGACGGATCAACTACTCGACCTCGTCGGAATCTAGATATCAAACTGGTGCGTCGACTCGCGCCATTCTTCCTTTGGTCCACCTGACCATTCTTATTACAGTTCCAACGAGAAAATTCGCGTGTGTAGTAATTAATTACACAAGATGGGGTACTGATTCCTTTTGACAGCGTATCAAGTGTTCCTCATTTCGACCCAAGCCGGTGGTCTCGGTATGAATTTCCGTGGCACTTCCAGATAGTGTACTGATCTGTTATCCGCCGATCCAGGCATCAACCTTACGAAAGCTCAGAACGTCATTATGTGCGACAGCAGCTGGAATCCTCAGAATGACTTGCAAGCTATTGCCCGGGCTCATAGGATCGGTCAGACGAGGACAGTGAAGGTAATGGTACCCTCCAGCTGCTATCGCGTAATTTCTGATTCCTGTCTCAGGTATATAGACTGATATGCCGAGGAAGCGTTGAAGACCAAATGCTGGTAAGTGCAGTGCCAATGACTCCGAACGTCAACTGATCCTTTCCATACTAGGACCGCTTACGGAGGAAATTGTTCCTGTCTCTGAAGATTATGGATGGCGATTCTTCGTCATCAGAAAACGCCTCGTTGGGGTTGACTGAACTGAAAGATATTCTTCGAAAGGGTAGCAGCGCGTTGTCGTCATCCGACGATGACATGAATCTGGGCCGTTTCCTTGATGCGTCCATTTCTGATATCTTAGACCTCTCGCGGGCACGAGAGGATGCCCGTGATGCGAAGCTGAAGCTGAACACGGGGGAGGATAAGTTCGCGGTCTCTAAAGACCTTGTTCTTAGTGCTGAAGAGGAAGAACGGCAACTTCTGAGCGGCATCGCACAAGTGAAATGTCGGCTATTCGAAGGAAACGTCGTCGAGAAGGCGAAACACGTGGAGAACATCGCCCTGGAGTTGAGTACCCAGAAACGCGCAAGGAGTAATAACACGGTGACAATAAGTGGGATGACATTCATCGTAGACGGCCCTTCACCGGAAGATGTATGTATTAACTGTCTTCCGCACGTTACCCTTTAACCGACAAAAGTGAGTAGATTCAAGAGAAAGCGCAGCAACGTCAGCGCGATATGATGGAAGCCAAGAAAGCCAAGAAGAAGAAGAGGCAATGGGAGAACGAAGATTGGTGTATTCACTGTCGCGAAGGAGGGGAACTAGTGACCTGCGATCATTGTCCGAGAGGTAACGGCCTCTCCTTTGGTGATTCCATGGTTCTTAAACTTACTCTTTTTTAGTTTTTCATGCAGAATGCTATGGGATATCTCAAAGTGAGGCCGACAAGAGGGCTTTCTTAGTTTGCAGACAACATTCGTGCTGCGAGTGCTCTCGTTCAACGGCCCAATCGGGTGGAATGCTTTACAAGTATGCTTTCTTGTGCCTGTCTTCGTGCTTCATCTTAATCCTTGCAAGGTGCCGAACCTGTCCACGCGCCTTCTGCGAGGATTGTCTTCCCGATGAGATCAATGATGTTGGCGATACACTGCCTGAATAGTATGTTCCCTCGTTCTCCTTGATTCTCAAACTCACTCGTTGTAACCCAGTCAACTATTGAATTACGGCCAAACACCTACATCATTTTATATACAATGTCACTTTTGTGATATTCAAGCGAAAGAGGATCCCATCTGGTGGTCCGAATGGCAGGCGGAGATTGCCAAAGCAGAGAAGGAAGTCAACAAGGTGCTAGGAAAATGATATTGGCCGGCCGCCTTTTCTTGAACATATATAGTTCATCGTCGCACATATCTCATGTATTAACATCGAACCATCATCTTTACCAACCTTAGCCAGACCTGGTTTCCGAAGTTGCCACCCCGAGCCAATATCTCTCTGGTTCATTGCTAAAGCAATCAGAACGATAGCTCAAATTTGCTTCTTTTCTACGCCCTCTGATATGGAACCATAAGGCATGCCCATCTGCTTAGTCCGGAGCCTTTACAAGCCAGTCCACTAGCTTGAATTTCGATCTAGTTCATCTTATTGTTAGTCTGGGTCATGCCAGCAGCAATTTTTTTCGACGCAGACAGAGACTGAACTCGGAGCGACCGGCCCGGTACCCACTGGTCTCGCAAGCTGTCGTCACGACTTTTTCGCTGCTACCCTAAGCTTGTCCTCATCGACCTTGTCGTCATGTAAGTGTCCAGCACGAAGGGATATCTGCCCCCATAATAAACTGTAAGATTGGAGCACTCTGTTGGCTCTTGTGACTGTGTTTCACCTACCCGGCCGGGATCAGCATCATATCTATGTCATTTTGGATTTCTTGTCGTTTCTTCCCATTCTCACCATGATCCCCACCCCCGGAATCCGTTTTATCGCAGCAGCATTTCTTCCCGTTGCCTTGATTGCCAGTTTTGCTGCCTTCTTGCAGCACTGGGGCCTTCTCTTGAATCCCAAGAACTGGGATGCTTCGCCTTGGGTTGTATTTCTCACGGCCGTTGCAACGTCCGTCGTGTACTTGGCCTTGCGTGTTGTCTACATCGACCGCCTTCATAAAGAGGCAGCTAAAGCTATCGGTGCCCGTACTATGACACGAGTCAAAGGGAAATGGCCCGGAAATGCCGATATCTTGGCAGCAATGGTTGGCACCTGGGCTGACGGCTACCCCAGTAAGACATTCTATCTGTTTCGCACCGTAGATCTTTCATCGTAGTATTGTATAGGTGATGGTCTAGGAGAAATGACGGACATATATGGACCTTTCTTTAACCTGCCCCTTCTATGGTCTGACATGATCTTTACGACGTCGCCGAAGCATATTCAGCTGGTTCTTGCTACCGAGTTCCAGAATTTTGAGAAAGGTAGGCCTATTATGTGACTTACTACGAGCACTGATCCGGAAAGCTATATAGGTGAAAGGTTCCAAAATAGCATGAAATCTGTCCTAGGCTTGGGGGTATTCAATGCCGACGGTAAGACTGCCTTCAAGTCTCTTCATATGATTTACAACTGACTCGTAGATCTTCAGGTGACATGTGGAGGTATGCTACACAAGCCTCAACAACCTGAGTTGTGTATTAATTTCAACTTAATATTCTTAGATTCCATCGCTCTATGACTCGGCCTTTTTTCACTCGGGACAGGATCATTCATTTCAATTTATACGACCGACATGCTGAGACAGCAATCAGCCAAATGAAACAAAGGCTTCGAAGCGGGTATCCTGTTGATTTCCAGGTTCGTTGATGAATTTTGGATGAAAGAAGCGCTCTAACTTGTTACCGCAGGATCTGATGTGCCGCTTTACCATGGACTGTGCAACTGAGTTTCTCTTCGGATCATGTGTCAACACTCTTACAGCCACGTTGCCCTATCCACAAAGTATATCGATTGTCCCTGCAGAATCTAACGAGGCCCGCTCTCTTGAAGCCAATGATTTTTCCAAGGCATTTTTCGAGGCGCAGCAGATCCTTTCTAGTCGCTTGCGCGAGGGGTGGCTTTGGCCGCTCTTCGAGATCAGGAGGGATAAGACCGACATTCCAATGAAGGTCGTGCGAGGCTTCGTCGAACCCATCATTCAGGCAGCATTGGACAGGAAGAAAGCGTCCGATTCTGCGGATAAGAAGTCTGGCGACGATGAAACATTGCTGGATCATCTAGTGAATAAGACATCTGGTATGGCGCCTAATCCTGTCCGTTAAATGAGTTTCGATGGTAAACATATGTATCGTCGTAGATCCGATTGTCATCAAAGATGAAACGTAAGTCGTACAACTCTTATGCTCGCGCTTGACTGACGAATCTCTTGAGACTGAATATTTTAATCGGTAAAAATTCTTGCCCATCCTTGCGATGATGTAGAATTAATATCTGCCAGCCGGACGCGACACTACCGCATCGACACTCACCTTTGTCGTCTACTTCTTGTCCATGTATCCAGATGTTTGCTCACGCCTCAGAGAGGAAATTTTCGCCAGAGTGGGCACAACCCGTACACCTAATTTCGAGGACATCAAGGAAATGAAGTACTTGAGGGCTGTGATCAACGGCAAGTCTGAAAATCGATGAAACCGGGCGATGTACTTAGGTACTCATCTTAGAAACGCTGAGATTGTACCCCGCCGTGTACGTATCCACTGTTGGTATGCTCATATAATTATTTATACCCTATGCACAGCCCTTTCAATAGCAGGTAAGATAGACGTATACTCTCCAGTTATTCCAGGCTTATTAGGCTCATTAGAGAATCCATAAGTGCTACGACCTTCCCCTCCGAAGATCCTTCGGAAAAGCCATTCTATATCCCAGCAAGCACGAAGTATAGCCTCTCTATTCATACCACGCCTCAGTTCATGAATCCCATCCCTTTCAGGATATTGTATTCTGTTTTCCTCATGCACCGTCGAAAAGATCTTTGGGGTCCTGACGGTGAGTGTTACCGATATAGACAACGACGCAGACATTAATCTACCTCCAGCCGAAGAATTCGATCCTGACCGTTTCCTGGACCATCGACTCAAGCAGTATTTAGCACCGAATCCTTTCATTTTCCTTCCATTCAATGCGGGACCGAGGATCTGCCTGGGGCAGCAGTTTGCATATAATGAAATTTCTTTCATGCTTGTCAGGCTTCTACAGGACTTCGCGTCCTTTGAATTTGATCAGGATGCTTTGCTGGATGAGTTCCGCCCTCCAGCGGAGTGGGCTGAGTGTAGTGGGAGGAAGGCAATTGACAAATTTCTGCCGAGACATACATTGACGTTGTATAGCGCGGTAAGCTAGGAATGTTATCTCCTTATTCTGTGCCCTCACGCGTCTTCGTCGCTTAGGGCGGTATGTGGATGAAAGCGACTGAAGCCAATAGCGTTTGAAAGCTAATGTGTATTGCGTATGTTCCTTCATTGTATATTTAGCTTCTGTAACACATTACTTATCTGTACTGACATCCGTCCTAAGTACGAATTTTTATTCACCTACAAAGACGAATTGGCATTGAACCGTCAAAAAAGAGTCGCTCTGGGACCTGGGTTGGGCGTTCAAGATCAGCCTTCGCACGTTGTCGTCTGTTTCGGCGTCGCGCACAAGTAATCCTCAAGCTTTTTTCTGTCTGCCAGGAGAATAACCACTGAGCGGCTTCCCATTTCTTATGATCATTCTTGGCACGTGATATCTCCGGCTTATCAAATGCGTGCTCTGTTGACTCTCATCTAAGTATCTCGACTGTTATCCGAAGTTATCCGAACGGTCACCGGGAGTTCGTCTGCTCCATTATCCGATTGGCACTATTTATAAATTTTGCGGTCAATATCACTATGAATTGCCACGCCAGGTTGTATCGTTCTCACCATGATTATCACTCCTGGGATTCATTTTCTGGCACCCATCTTGCTTCCCATTGCTCTGTTTGTTGGTTTTGTGGCCATCTTGCAAAGATGGTCCCTCAACGTGAATCCCGGTCATTGTTACATCTCCTCTTGGGTCGTGGCCCTGGGTGCGACATCATCAGCTCTCGTTTACTGGGCTTTACGCGTCGTCTACACGGATTACACTCATAAAAAGAACGCCAGATCTATGGATGCCCGCCTCATTCCCCGAGTACAAGGGAAATTGCCTGGTAATATTGACATAGTGGCGAAATCCGTCAGGGTATGGGCTGAGGGGTACCCCAGTAAGCGCTCCCCCTTCACGAAGATAATGATATCGATTGCGAGTTCCGGCAGGTGACGGTTTCGAAGAGATGATAGAAGCACATGGAAATATCTTCAACTTGCGCCTGCTATGGTCGAACATGGTCGTTACGACATCACCAAAGCATATCCAGCAGGTTCTTGCCACAGAATTCGAGAATTTCGAGAAAGGTGTGCTGATCTTGGATGGATACTCTATAGGTGCAATTATGAAGCAATCCGTGCAGGTCAAAGGTTTCAATATGCCATGAAATCTGTCCTGGGTGTCGGGGTATTCAATGCTGACGGTACGTTGGCCTTTGCCTATGGATGCCATTATCAACTTCTTCCACCTTTAGGCAGCATGTGGAAGTAGGTCGCTACTACATGTCTATCATGAACCGTTATGAGAATGATTTTCATAGGTTCCATCGATCAATGACTCGGCCTTTCTTTACACGAGACAGGATCACTCAGTTCGAATTATATGATCGACATGCAGACGCAGCAATCTCTCAGATGAAGCACAGGCTTCGCAGTGGTTATTCTGTAGATATCCAGGCACGTAGATCTTATCACATCTCGTGCTTACGAAACGATGTGATAATTCTGCTTCGTAGGATCTAATGGGCCGGTTTACGATAGATTCAGCGACCGATTTCCTCTTCGGATCTTGTGTTAACAGTCTTTCAGCGACACTACCTTATCCCCACAATGCCTCTCTTACCGTGAGAGACTCCGAACATAAACGTTCTAACGAAGCGCATGTATTCGTGGAGGCCTTTCAAAACGCACAACGTGTTTTGTCGATTCGAGAGCGTCAGGGATGGACCTGGCCGCTCTCTGAGATCGTCAAGGATAAAACGGAAGCTTCCATGAAGGTCGTGCATGGCTTTGTCGAGCCTATCATCGAGGCGGCGCTGCAGAAACAGAAAGCACTTGGTTCTGTGAGGAAGAAAGATATCAATGAAATCGGCGACGATGAGACGTTGCTGGACCATCTCGTCCGCATGACATCTGGTGCGAGGTGTAAAATCTAATGCAAGTTTTCCTCCTGAGCTTCTTCTCTAGACTTGGCGGTCATTAGGGATGAAACGTAAGTCCCGGAGTACTGAGAATTACTTCCCAGCTGATGGCTCTTCAAAGGTTGAATATTTTATTAGGTATCTACCCTCTTTTATTTCTGTCATGGTCCGCAGCTCATCCTTACAGCCGCTCGTGATACCACTGCATCTGCACTTACTCTCATCATCTACTTTCTGTCCATGTATCCAGAAACTTGCTCGCGCCTCAGAGGGGAAATCCTGATGAGAGTCGGTCCTAACCACATGCCTACTTTCGAAGATATCAAAGAAATGAAATATTTGAGGGCAGTCATTAATGGTACGAGCCATTGTTTGTTTGTAAAACAGCGTCGTTGTCTCATTTTTCCCCCCAGAAACGTTGCGATTGTACCCCGTCGTGTATGTATACATATCACATCCACTCAAATCATTCCTGACCGTCTGTGTGTAGTCCATTCGACCTCAGGTAAGACGAGGGCATGCTCTATCGAGAGTCTTACGTTACACGCCGTGCAGAGATTCAATCAACGCGACAACATTTCCTTCAGAAGATCCTTCTGAAAAGTCATTCTATATCCCGGCACACACGAAGTACTATTTCTCTTCCTGAATTTTCATTCCTTGATCTCACAACATGCATACGTCTCAGAACCCTTTATTCTGTCTTCCTTATGCATCGCCGCAAAGATCTCTGGGGCCCCGATGGTGAGTATTAGATACAAAGCGACGATGCTTCAAATGTTGATGCCTCTCTAGCGGAGGAATTTGACCCTGACCGGTTCTTGGACCATAGGCTCAAAACCTACCTGATACCCAATCCTTTCATCTTCCTTCCTTTCAATGCGGGACCAAGGATCTGCTTGGGGCAACAGTTTGCATATAATGAAATATCCTTTATGCTCGTCCGGCTCTTGCAGAACTTTTCGTCGTTTAGTTTCTGTAGGGAGGATCTGCCAACTGAGTGTCGCACGCCGGCAGACTGGACGAAGTGCAAGGGGAGGAAGGCGATTGATAAGTTTTGGCCGAGGTGCACATTGACTTTGTATAGTTGGGCAAGTGACGAATCTTCTCGCCTTGCGTTTCAACTAACGTTCGATTCAGGGTGGTAAGGTAGACGACACCCATATCCGAAATACGTCACGTGGGGTGGCCATATTCAGGCAAATGACCTTAGGCTGTCGCCTGTTGTACATATTGCAAAAAGGAAAAATAGAAGTAGTCAATATGTATCTCAAGGACTGTCATACCAAGCAGTTTTGCGAGAGCTTTAATATTCAGAGACTAGTTAACAAATTAATGAATTTGAGGTGATCTTGGGGTAAATCTCTATCTCCTCCCTGAGTTTTCACTTTTATGTGAAATCCCGCGGACTGAGATATCTTAAGATGGTAACAATTCGATCCTATTTTTCATTTGGAGCATAACGTTGGTGCCAAAAGAGCTGCAGCCTAAATTTATGGCTTTCTTCCCATTTCGGCCACCCCACGTGACGTATTTCGGATATGGGTGTCGTCTACCTTATGTGGATTAAGGCGACTGAAACTGATCGAGCATGAAATTAAATCTTGATACGTATTGTTTATGTATAACTATGTTATATGTCTGTACTTGTACCTTCGAAAAATGGCCTACTTCTGAGTATTTGGAGAACATGATAAAAAAACTGAGCCAAAAGCTTATGCAGCAGGTAAGCCACCTGGCCCTCGGTGTGAAGCCCGTTCTGACCAGGGCAAGTTGAGGGCAAGGTGACTATAAGTAATTGAGTACTTGTCTGGGAGACTTATGGAAATTGTCATCGTAGGGAGGATAGACCGGGGGCAGCAGCAAAGATGAATAATGTCCTCTACTGCAGCTCAATTGGTGCTCGATGGAAGTGTCTCAAGTAAGATGCGCAGAAAATGCAAGGATGGTATCGCGCTGACCATCTCAAGGGTCGCGCGCGAAGCGCATAGGCAAACAAGGCATGGGGACTAACTACGAAATATCCAGCCTTGCTCATAAGTATTACAAAATACCCGCGGAAATAAACAAATCCGTAGGTAAATCTGTGCGAGAATCAAACAGCGACCAACCGTCTGCGCCATGAGACACTCGAAACCTCCCATGAAGAGCCATGGACTTATGTTGGGCAACGGCCATCATCGTCTCTCCCAAGCTCAGAGTCGTCTACAAGCAATCTACAACTCAAAGTGTCTTGGGTATTTTACCCGCTCGTTAGCAATACATTATGGAGATCGAACTATCATTAAGTCATCGCCTAATTTTGGCCTAATTACCGGGATGCCGATATGGAACCAAGAGCCTAGACTCGGAGGTCCTGGAATGCGCTAGCTGCGGACAAGACATGCAATTTTTGGTTCTATATCTATGGACAAATATTTCACTTTTCTATGCCTTAAAAAATATGCTAATTTCCAAGCAAACCTTGGCAGGAGCTTCCCGGGGGTACTCAACACCACGTGATCGTGAACGATCCAAAGCAGCCAAAAATATCATATTCCTCAACCGTGGTAATTCTTGACCTTTTACCACCACCATCAGCTTCGGTTCTGTTCGGTTCTGTTTGTTTTCAACATTCTCTCCTTTTTTGCGATAATGGCGACAATCATGCCTATGGTGGGTCTTTACTTCGTCCTGACTGTTCAGATGCTAACATTCTGTTCAGGACAGTCACATTATGCAACGTACCGACTCGGAGGCAACGGACGAATCGCCTTTTGGATCAGGGCTGACGACGCCGGTGGACGAAGACCTCCAGCCCTTCGCTGGCCTTCACGAGCGGCTCATCGCCGAGTTCGACCTCGACCTGCAAGAAACACCGAGGCCGGATAGATACCAGAAATTCGATACCGTTGACACGCCCTCCAAGACTCGTTCGCTTTCGAAGGTGGTGACAAAGGCGAAGAAGTTTGCGAGAGGCTTGGTCCAAAGCTCGAAGGTGAGTGCTTTGCTGACAGTGGTGCTTGCGGATTCTGTACTTACAGACGGCCAGACAAATGTCTTCGAGGACCAACGCGTGTTACCTACCCTGATATTACCAACGGAAAGCGTAGAGATCAACATTGAGGAGCAACCCTCGCCCACTATCATTGCTCAAGAAACTTTCAGCGACGACAACAGCGAAGACAAGCTAGGCTCGGCTCGCACCGATCTTGTTCTGGCAAACGACCTCTCTTCCGCTCTCGTTGTTTCGAAGGAAATGCCTGCGGACATACTTGACATCAAGGATGACACAGAAACGGTTCTATCTGAGCAGCACCTCGACGACGGTAATACATCGATCTCGCTGGATAGCACCCAGAACATTCCCTTAGGATCGAACCACGAAGTGAGTATCCTAGTAATCAAATCGATCAGAATCTTATTCCATCTCAGACTTTTTTCAGCCAGCAAGCCATATCCATCTCCATGACTGCTGTCAAAAGTCTTGACGAAAAACCCATCGAAAATGTTCGTGACACGTCCTTTTCTTTAATATGCACTCAAACATCATTTTCCAGACTCCTATTGAAATAGTTGAAAAAGATGGCTCTCTCATTGCCGATTCGGCTGAATATCTCTTTGACGAAGCTCTCGCACCTAGGTTCCCGGACTTTTCCCCAAATACGGTTCCTTCAGCCCTTCTGAAAATTCTTCTCTTCCTTCCTTGGTGTGCTCTCGTCGGTGCAACTATTTTGCTCTCTCCTCGGCACCTGGAATATGCTGCGTTCTTTCCGGGATACACTGCGTCACCTCAAGGAATCCGCCGCTTTGCCCATTGGGCCGACGTCGCTTTTCCTCATGTTATGATTTTCCTCGCTTTCCTCGTATGTATCGGCACGCAGCACTTCTCCCTGGGAGTCGCGCTTGCCGCTCTTACCGTTGGACAAAGCATCATAGCGTGGCACGACTTCAGTTATGACAGCGAAATTCCTATAGGCGACGATGATAGACAGTCCTTGTACCTTATCGCGGTGACCCTCGGCTGCTCCAAGCCATTCACGATCACGCAGTCGCCACGAGGGTATTTTGTTGGACGCGAGGAAGACGATACTGTTATGAACGGTGATTCGGATACAGACTGATTGGTTTGAACAACACTGGACGTAATTTCGTCGCCGTTATCTAACACTTCACTTGCATGTTCCCTTTCTCGAAATGTCAATTTGGACTTATATTCTCGCATCTTGATCTGACCACACGCTTCACGACGAATTGTTTTCACGGGGAGGTTGGTAGAAGAACGATGTATGTATTTTATAGCGGTTGGGCTTGGAGGACACCGTCGTAGACGTGTACCGTCTGTTCTTTGTATAATATAGCTGGCTGTATCATCCACTCGTTCATGGAATCTACCTCCATTAGCTGTACAGCTTGACTGTTCAAATCTTTCAGTGTATGTACAGGCTGTAATCTTGCCGATGCGAGCCAAGTAGAGGTTTGAAATGAACACCGGCTTATTCCTACAGGTCACTGTGAGTTGCCATCCTCAAGAGACATATTGGTAACGTATGCGTCCCACGCCGCAAAGCTACAAATTCGCACATTAGCAAACATTGACCGAGAGACTGCGACGGCTCACCTGAATCCTGGAGGTGCAAAGGTCCACATGTTGATGGCGTCTGGCCCGCCAGACATTTCTGATTGCCCAATATCAAAGAATAACGACTGAGACGAACTCGACGAGTTCTCGTTCGTCGGGTCCAAGGAAAGATCTGTGCGTAGGTAGGTCGGTAGATAATCGTTCAGGTATGTCGGGTCTGTAAAAGCCGAATCCCGTCAACGAAAATCCACATCAAAGGAGGGAAGGCCACAGGTACCAGACGGCTGAACTTGTTCATACGGGGCGTCCGGTACAGCACCGTACGAACCCCAGATGGGAGCAGGTATAGGAGCGGTACTTTCCTGAGGATGTGTAACGGGAATAGAGATGCTATCTAGCGCACTAGTAGTCTCGAAGGAAGCCATGCCCTTGAATATTTTCCTGGAGGTCCCTTTGTGGTCACGCAAGTGTGATACTTCGAAACGGCAACCAACTCACAGTGAACGACCGGCAATCATCCACCTATCATAAGGACGAATGTCAACTTATTTCTCGAACGAAATACGCTCAATGCACGTACGTATCTGAAGCATGTATGAAGGTGGCTAGGCATTGTTCATAGCCAGCCAGGTCTTCTGCATGAGGGGAATGGCCCGCCCGTTTGCCACTCCAGATGTTCATAGCCAGCACAGTGCCAGACATGAAGGCCACCATCTAAATCAATTTCTAATTAATGAATAGGGATGTAGAGATTTCCAGCTCACCAGAAGATGGGGCGTGATAATCTTTAGTCTTGTCAAATGGACCTGTAAGATTCGAGAACAAGACCTGGCTGCCATCGTAGATATAACGAGAGACGGCGTGGACAGGGAGGAGCCCGGACGTAGAAAGGGTCGATGCGTATATATTTGGAGCATATGATAAGTGCTATATAGAACCGCCGATTGATACAAGAATAGCGTATTGTCGCGGTCGGGATCCCAGCGTACTAAAACATAGTCAGTATTACGTTGAACTGACAAGGCAAAAGGCACACAATGGTCGGGGACGGAGTTCATCCAAGCATTCATAGAAGAGTCTATGTCAGAAATGATGCGGTGCCCATCTTTTCTGGCAAGGTCCAATAGGCCTAACTTGTCTCGGCTTTTCTTGATGGAATACAAATTCCTCACGACAGTCGACATTATCCCACTTAACCGTATTTGTGCATTGAAATAGCTGACTTTAGAAGGTCTGTTGCCCGGTTGGCAAAAGCGCACCTCCCCGTCTGAACGGATATCCCAGTATTCGTCGTCACATTCAACGGGCAGCTCCACGTCGAAACTGTCAAATCATGGATGTTCACTAGACACAATTGAATATAATCATAACGACGTACTCTTCTTCTTGCATCATGATAGGCCGTCCTTCGTATAGACTTAATAGTCTGTCAAGTGTGACAAGCGCCCTAGTACATATATTACGATCAGCATCCCCGGCAAAACAAAGGATGATAAATTTACCAAAAGGATCGCTTCTTCAGTTCATCGTCAACTGTCGGCTTATGCCCCTTCGGCTTCTTCCTATGTAAGCCAATTTCTACCGCGTAGCGTAGTCCGAGTCCAACTACCATCCAGGTAAACTCGGGAACGGAACTTCCAAAAGTGTACATTACCGAGAGCTTCCGAGGACATCCTGAGCTTGATTGGGAATGAAAAGGAGATAGACTTACGACGGTCTGCTGGATGTCATTCAAGCAGGGAGGCCGCAATAACACTTTCTTGGCGATAGGAATAAACTCGAGGAATGTCCATCCTGCAGAAAGCCTCGAGCTGGGATCGGCTAATACTCTTGGGTCGTCCGAGTGACGTGACGCAACTGCTAAAACAAACAGTAACGTGGCGGCAAAATTCTCATCCCGTAGATGTAACCCGTCGGCGACATTTTTCACGAATGTAGGTCGATGCAGGATTGGAAGGATTGGATTCATCGTTTCAAAATATATGGCGACTAGACTTGTGATAAGGTCGTTGTCAGGAAAGATGTAACGAGCATTCTCGGCGTCGGCTGTAGTGCGTTCCCACTAGTCATTGGTTAGTGAAAGATTGACTGGCCGGGAAAGCAGGACACACAGGATATAAATTAGAGTAGTCGTGTAGTTGCATCGTATTCAAGCTACCGGTCAACTTCTTTTTGTTGGAAAGGGCACTCATGAAAAGCGCCAAACCACTCGATGGTCCGAAACACCTCTCGCTGAGGGCCTTGTCGTGTTCCAACGAGAGATTCTTCATTTTTTCCCCAAGGTCCGTAAAGTCATCATCAAACTCGGCCACTTCGGACGTAAGACTTGCAGGTCGAGATGAACCCCCTTGCAGGGACACAGCCGCGTGTCTATTTGTGCTTTCAGGTAGAATGATATCGGGGTTGTGCTATACTGATTGAGAAAAGGCGCAGAGCAGACGCAATATTTCCGAACCTCTTTGAGCGTACGCTCCAATTGCTCTGCACGTCGTTCTAAGTCCGCCACGTAGCTGATCAGATATCAGTTCCATGTCATAGATTCGCTCAGTTTACAATCGTCGCACCCAGCATTGTATTTGCGTCTGATTGACTTTGAAGATCCAGTCGAGTCTTGCCTAAGGATACCGAAATCAGTGTCAATATGAGCGTCGAGACAGACAAAACCAACACAGCCTTCGGACCCCGTCTCTGTACGAGAGTTGTGATAAGTTGTCAGTCTTTCGTAGCAAAGGGAAAACTGGCCTTCGTCGGAGCCATATACGTGCACTCCATATCGAGCACGATGCAATTTAAACAGCGGTTTCCCTGTTCAGCAATATCGTAACCTATAAGTTAAGATTCAGCCGTCTCTATTATCTGCTCTGAGGTGAACAGGTTATACATTTTACTAGCAAAGGTTGTCAGAGTCGAACAAATGGGTTTAGAAAAAAAACTTGCTTTTTCTTACGCGACATCTGTCGCATGCACGGGTCATTCTCCGTTTTGTGAGGGACAACCCATCGTCCATGGTAGCTGGAAAAAGTGGATATGTTAACGACAGTCATGGTTGGGAAGCATCCAGTAGGCCGGCATAGCCGCATGGCACCGCCTTAGCTCTTCTCCTTGACTTACATAAACATACATGGCTGTGCAGGAACGAGTAGTAAGCCTTGGCCACGCCTCGTACTGGTACAACCGTCCTCATTCCTAGAAGAGCGATGAATTCTTCGCTCTTTCTTCACTGACAACTACCCTGGCAATTGCTTTAAGTCAAGACCGTGCTACCTAGTTTGATCTCTAAATTTGAGTCATTTTTTTTTTGATTCCACGGGATCGGCTATCTTCACCGCCTTCATTCTTTGCAGAGCATCTACATAGCTACGGAATAATAATTTCGCTGCTTCTGATTTATTTTACATGCCAGGTGCACGGCCCTATCTCGTCAGAGAATGTCGTGGCGCGAAGTCCGACCCTTCCTCGTATGTAGGCTTCCCATGTGGCACCAAGTCTGTATTATGTACTGACATCTGTCTACGAGACTACCACCGACGGCAGCATACAGAAGGATTTTCTGAGTACCTGACTCTTTCCTCGTGGTTTCCCTCAGGCTCGTATTCTTTTCTTAGCCTGTTCAGAGTTATATGTACCGTCTGCTAGGATTCCGGTTAGGCTCCTTCTCGCTGTAATTGAGGGCTAAGTGAAGTAGTTGTTTACCTCCTGGAGTTAATTTTCGATATTTAGACTGGTTTGTAGGATATCCGACATTGAAGGACTAGCGCGATATATTGATATCACCGTTTGAGTGAGAGACTCGGACCCTCGCGTGGCACGGCTACTACATCTCGCCATGGCACATGCGGATACCACGTCAACGACGAACTAGCGAGAACTGATTTTGACTGCAGTGCTCGCAGCTTTCCTTCCTTTCTCCTACGTAGACTTAACTGTAGATAAGATTGGACATCCAAGTCGGTGTTCTCCATATCATTTATCATGCAAGTCGCTGTAAAACGTCGTTGTTGAAAGTTGAACTCTGCGCCCCGGCCAGGTTCGTGTGCTCTGCTTGTTTTATGTTCAAAAAGTTGACATGTTACCTACTTCTAGCGAATATGACTAGGGTTTATGGGAGATACTTCGCGAGGCTCAGTGGACTAGAGGGGAAGTTTCCCTCCGATGCCTTCGAATAGTCCCTTCTCTACGATACCTCCGACTGGGTGATGTCACGGATTGCCCAGTACTTCTAGTGATGGGCGTAAATTTACAAGTCTTTCCTTTTGAGGCTAATTTCAAGTCTTGCACTGGAATCTCAAGACCGTAACTGTGTTTTCCTCAATGTACAACGTTTCGGTATTTAACGGTAGTTGCTCCTTGTAAGTAACTTAGTCTCTACTTGTTTGGCCGTAACGATGAATTTGTATCTAGTAGAAATCGCATGCACGAGAATGTACAATAAGGGTATCATTTAAGAGAACTCTTGGTTAGATCAGTTGGACTTGGAGTAGCGCGACGTGCAGAATAGAAATAAAAAAGAAAGGTGCTCAGAGGCTATCTACTAAGGATCCCAAAGAACGTTCGGCATGTCCTAGAAGCATACATTATCATGAGTGCGTGTCGTGGGCAGTGAAAGAGACTTCATACCATCGGGCTAGGTTCGCTGGAAAGCTTCATCCGTGTCAGCAGAGAGAGACGATATGAGTACCAAGTCACTACCTGTGGATCCTGTTTGAAATCCTGCTTTAGATAACCTAAGATTCCGAGTGCCTCCGAAGCAGGGATAGGTTTTCCTTTTCTAATGAACTTCTCATACCACGCCCGAACCTGTATTGCATAGCTTTGATTGCGACAGTGAATCCTAGACGTTGCTTTCTCCGTTTCCTGTCTAGAAATGCATTTTACTTCTCCAGCTCAACGGTGAAGATGAATTGTCTGTACTTACGTGATCTTCACCATGAGATCTTCCAACGTTCGATGCGGATTGCTCTCTGTGACCGACTTTAGTTCAAGATCCACGCAGATATCCACGGTAGTGAGGATACGAACTGCATAGGTCTATCAATACCTGGAGGAAAAGGTGTGAGTCGGAAGTTGTAAATAACCGAGCGGAGCAGAAGCATTTACTCACGTTGGTCATTGACCATTCATCGTCCATTTCCCAAGTTGACTGGCTATCCTTACACGACGAGAGACAAACCTAGACGAAAATAGGCATCATAGAGCTGTATAAGTGAGGCAGTTCACCCACCACATTCGCCTTCTTCGAATACTTGGATATTTCGCAACAACCGTTACAAAACATTTCCGAAAGCGGAGATTCGTATAGTTTGTCTGTTTCACTCAGTATACGTTCCTTAGGAAGGACATCACTGCATATGTTAGATCCATATCTTTTCAATACAGTGCTCATTGATGCTTGAAATGTGTTGGTTAGAACGGCTGTGTTCGTAGATAGCGAATAAGTTTTCACACCTAGAAAGTCTTTGGTAAGTAGAGGGTAGAGGATATCTAAGTCATCTGGAAATTAACGTGAGCCGATCAACGGGATGAGTAACAGCATACGAAGGCTTACCGACTGCATTACGACGCTGTGCCTGTCCTCCGGAGGGCAAGGTGACCGTATATGTAGAGGCAATTTCCCACGAATTGGATCTCCGTGGACTCAAGACTCGGTTGCAGCGGTGATGAGCCAAGTCTAGATATAAACAGAGCTTAACTCATGGAAGAGAAATATAGAACCAGGACAGATCACATACCCAGCAAGGTACCTGAGTGGCAGGCATCCAGAACAGCCTTCGACAGAGAGACTAGTCAGTTTTTCTATCGATGCGGGTGTGTAAGAGTAGGTTTACAGTGAGATGGCACCCCTCGGGGAGGTTATCGACAAGGTATTTTCGAAGGGTCTGGCAGTTAAGATTGAATAACAGTAGGGACAGGACCCAGCGCGAAGCGAGACGTACGTTATCCCGGATGTAGCCGCCACTCTTGGTATATAAAACTGTATCATCGTCATGGACTGCAGGAAAATTTTAATATCGAAGGACTCACATTCGTCCATCCCATCTTCTTCGCTACCAGAGAGGTTCTTTCGCTGGGCAGCATGACCTGAAACTGATTACGCATCCAGCATTAAACCGCATTCAAGAGACAAGCAAAGGCTCAGACTTACAGTAGAAGAATAAACGGTCCCCCGACTGGATATCTTGGGTTAAATTCTTCATATGTTCCATCTAGGACGATCGGAATTGAAGTCAACTCATGCTCCAGTAAATAATAATCACCAGATTTTTGTAAGTTGGTTGGGTTGTATCATGACTTGGGTCGCCGTCATCCAACAGCATAGTCACGTCTGTGTAATGGTAGGCATCTAGAAATGGTTTGAGCAGAGTATATAAATGAAAAATTAACACGGCTCACCAATGAGTAGATCCTTAATCTTCTTCGCATCACGGTGCGGACACCGCAGTTCTAGCAGCCCCGGGACCGATGAGCTTTTGACGGCAACAATCAAAGCCTTTTTTTTAGGCGAAGCTTTCGGCAGGGTCGTTGGAGTCTCGAGTTTGGGCAGCTGTACGTCATTCATGAGGCCTGAGGTTTAACAGAAGGTGGGCGGTGGAAAGAGACGAGCCGTCCAGCTTTTAAGGACATCCCATCTACATGGCGGTGCTTGAGAGCTGTTAATTTAATTAGACTCTGAAGGGCGATGCCATCTAAAGCCCGCCGGCAAGTGTCAGGGAAGGACTCGGTTATACATGTAACAAGTCGAATTCTCGAGTTATTGTGAGCACGTTCGAAATGCGGTCTTTCACTGCTCTTTTTCTGTGAGCAAGGCTCAAAACCCTAAAACGTCTACGAGCCTGACTCCACTGGGCGAGATGATGGATCTACGTTGCGCACTGCCACTTTGAAGTAATTTAACAACAATTGAAATCAATAAATCACCGCCCGTAGATCACGGATATAGTGGCCATAAACGTGGTACCTAGACCGATTCCCTGCGTTTCCAAGCGTTCCCCCAACTCAGCGTGACTATTATGCATATATTGTAGCGGTCTATAGATCACGGTAACCCCATAGTATACAAGCGAACGAGCGTTGACTATGCCTGAGCAATAATATGGCGCTCATGCCATTGAAGGGAAATATTTGATCAGTTTCAGGGAGCCCAACGGACGTTTTCCATGTCCTAGAAGTTTGAATCAACATCAACAAATGACATGCACTGTGGAAAAGATGTTTCGTACCACTGGCCCGGGACCGCTGAAGAGCTTTGAAATCCAGGTGTTATAGTAAGAAAGATACGATGGAGGAATTAGGCATACCTGTGGATCCTGCTTCATGTTCTTGTCCAAATACTCTCTAATTGCCGGTGAATGTGTCGGCGGGATAGGTCCGTGCTTTTTACACCACGCCTTCACCTCTTTTGCATAAGTCTGCCGCTGGCCCGTTGTTATCTTTCGAGTTTCGTGTCTGCACAAAAAGTCAGCTCGTAAGCCAAGGGCACAAAAAGATAAGAAACTCACATGACATACAACATGAGTTCCTTCAATGTAGGATTGGATTTGCTTCCTGCGACATAGGTCAGTCTACCTACCCGACACATCCCAAGATGTTACGGGAACGTACTGCAATATTCTATCAAGACCTGGATTCAGATGTCAAGATTTAGGCCTTCCCCTTCAAAGTTAAAACGCGTGGTAAATCACGCACATTGGTCATCGAATATCCTTTGCCTTTGATTTCCAAAGTTGTCTGACTATCCTTGCACGAAGAAATGCACACCTAAACGCGTGTTAACCTTGCGCAGGAAAAGACAAGATACACCTACGACGTTCGCTCCTTTTGGAGACTCGCTGGAGATTTTACAAAATCCGGTACAGTATCTGTCTGTATCTGGAGAAAGGTACATCTTGTCTTTGCCATTGAGTACGCGTGTATCAGAATCAATGTCACTATCAGATTCCTCCTCGATAGTGTCGCATCTGTCGAGTAAGGCTTTGCATATTTCGGTAAGATAGGCTTTATCGTTGATAACGAATGGGACTTCTCACCCTGGAGTTCAATGTCACGTTGAGCATTAGACGTGTCATTTTCTGCCGAAATGTGTGTCAGCACGCCATCAAAATACCTCAAAATATTAAAAGGCTCACCCGGCGTACTAGACACATCTGATTCATTTGTAAGGATTTTCCACCATGATTCGGACCTGCGTCGACCAAAAACGCGATTACAACGGTAATGCGGCAAGTCTGATTCAGTCGTACCTTCAGTAAGAAAAGGAGAGACGAGTCAAGACGCGAAACTAACCTAATAAGGATCCCGAATGACATGTATCCAGAACAGCCTGAATGGCAAATAAATTAGTACATAGGCGCTGAAAAGGAAACGAGCCTTACCGTGAGTTGGCTACCAGCAGGGAGGGGTTCCACTAGGTATTTTCGAAGATCCTGCATATATATATATTGAGCATCGAGAGAGATATGGCTACGCTTGAATGGCCTACGTTATCTCGTATGCAGCTGCCACTCCTGGTGACCAAATCTGATGAGCCATCCGTGTCGTGAGTTGGGGCAATACGACTGAGAGTGTATGTGCGCTAGACTTACACTCATCCTGCCCATCTTCTTCGGTACCAGATTCGTTCTGTTGTTGGGTACTATGCCCCGAAACTACAAAGTATTCATTCGCGTCCTTTCAAGAACGACACTGAGTCGATGCTTACAATAGAAGAAGAATCGGTCCCCCGGTTGGGCGTCATGTGTGAAGGCCTTCATGTGTGATATCTGATAAGATTCGGTTAAAGCGACTCTTAACGATAGCAATAGGCTTACTATGTTTTTTCGGGTCGGCTGTGTAGAATTGCGACGTGCATCGCTGTCATTCGAGTCCAAAAGTGTGACTACATTCTCAGCCTTGTAACCATAAACGTCTGGGATGTGTTGAACTTTGGGTACGTGTACAAAGGATAGTAGCAAGTGCTTACCAACTAGCAGCTGTCCAATGTTTCTCGCGTCACGATGCGGACACCGTAATTCTGCTAATCCCGGGCTGGACGTCTTCCCAATGGCAATGATTAGAGCTTTCCGTTGAGGGGAGGCTCCGATTGCGGTTTCCGGGGGAGTTGTCAATGGCAGGTCATCCATGTCGATGGTACTGAGAGCAGCGCTGGGAGAAATATAAGCGAGGAAGACGTTGGTAATGTGGAAGAGATGTCAGGGACCTGGAGTTCTTATATGGATAAAAATGGTCGCGGCGGTGTCATCACGGGAACGGAACGAAAGCCGTGATATAGTTAGCTTCAGCCTCGACGAGCGCCTACCAAGCGCCCGACTTGGCAGCTGCCAGGTACCACAATGCCGCTTATCATCCCATGACTAGAGTCTGCATTTCACAGTGCAACTGGTTTGCCGTTCGATACGACTAGGAATATGGGCAAAAATGTGTACCATCGCTCAAGCACCCCGCGGAACTGTTGGCCACTGAACCCGAGTACCAGCGCTTGCTTGTGATATATCACTGATTGATTGTTAGACATCGCCGTCGGTCTTGACGACTTTGATGGGCCGCCGTGGATCATGAATGGATAGGATTTTCACGTCGGCGGAGCGCTGGAAAACATTGAGTTGAAACAATGCCGTCCCTATTTTAGGCTATCTCGGTCATTGAAACACCCGTGCCGCCTAAGTGGGCGAAGCGCTGTGTCCATTGAATTCGTGCCCTTGATGGAAGGAGGCATTGCTTGTTTCGTTGATTCATCCATGCATCCTATCAAGTTTGACACTGGTCTAGAAGAAAATATCTCGATGGTAAAAAAAACCTTATTACAAAGTCAGAGCCTGTGGAGATTCACTGGAGATGGGCACAAATTCGTCAATTATTAAAGGGACGGATATTCAACTGACCCGTCCTCCCCAGTTATTCCTGACGCACGGAACCACTTGTACATCGTATATTGCCGATAAAGTTAACGATTACGAAGTTCAAGAGTGAAGTTCTACCATGTTGTACGTTCTCCGACGTTTTCCGGCGGATCAGGAGGTGGTCGTTGGACGTTTCGGTTTCGTCTGTTGGTCAAATAGTACACTGTGGGAGCGTCTGGGAGACAGTGCGGTCGACCACTTATGATTATCTGCATTAATCAGGTCCAGGTGTCAGTCCGGGCTGATCAGGACCCGAGAGGTGCGAAAAGAATGACAAAACAAGGCGCAGGATACCGGCTTCGAAAGTTCATCGCAGAAGCCAGATGACGGTGGGGCGTAAGAAAATTGCTCGGTAGCGACTCGGAGAGATCCGTGGACAATGCCGTGCAAATGCACGTGGTCGATCAGCGATCTCTGACCCAAAAGGGCAATCACCGCTTTCAGCTCTCATTCTGTTTTCATCGCCTCACTTGCAGTTTCTTGTTATAACATATGCCAGTTTCTGCCCCTCAAGTCTCTGGGAGTCTGCGATTATGGGTTATATGAGCACCACATGTCTACCAGATTATCAAATTTCGCTGCCCCATACCTCTGCGCTGGCAGAAAGACTCGAACATCCTACACTCTCTACTTTGTATGCTGCACGCTCGTAGAACCGTGGAGCTACTTAGCAAGGTCCCTCTGACTAGTCAGTTCTAAATCAATAGAGACGTGCATTTCGAAAGGCAAGCAACTTCTCTTGGCCTATTCCTTTCGCCTCAGCCGGATTACCTCTAACCCGGTGGTACACGACCCATATCTCAAACGCTTACCATGGCAAGCGCGAAGGCTAAAGGTCACGATGTTCTGTGGCCGGTCGCCAGTTCATAACTGATTTTGACGAACACTTGAACAAGCTTGGCGTCTGCAGAGATGGGAACGATCGTATATCGTCTCCTTGTAGAGTTTGAATGATCTGCCGAAGCAGACGATGCTGATGGCGAAGCGGGGCAACACCTACACAGAAGGAAGACGTCCTGCGCGCCCTGTATTTCTGGATGCAGCATGCTAGTGAAATTCTTAGCAATTCCCCTCTCATCTAACAACAGACGTGCATCTGGGAACTTAAGGATGCTATCAGTGGGCAGGATTCTCAGGATATTGCGGATGTTTTCCTTAGCTTAAGAGCCCCCAAAATATCACCCCTGATCCTCACCGCGCCGAGAAGGCAACAGGAAAGTGTTCCTGTGCCTCCCAGAGATTTCTTTGCGTCCACGTATGATGCCGTACGAATGATTTCAGCCAGGGATATGTAGGTCATCTCATGCCGTTGCCGCGCAAACGACCAAAACTTCAATGTTGCGGCGGGTGTTGTAGTGTGCCGTATTGTTTATTGAATACTAGAAAAGTACACACCCAAAGCTTCGATAGTTTGATTTGTTAACAAACACAGAATGCTATCATTTTGACATTGATTTCTGACCGTTTTGTAAAATTTCAGCGACAAATCAGCAATTTGACTGTTTTGCCATATTGTTGAAGGACGTGGATAACGATTCGTTGCATAAACAATCTGTTGAAAAATAGCTGCCATGCTATTCCGGTGCTGCCTCGGATTTTAGCAAACCGGCAAGTTTTTGTTAACAATCGGACAAATTCAAATCCATCAACGTATCGTTAACGAAAGTCACTGGGTGTGTAGATGTTGGCAGTAGGACCCTGCGCCACATAAAGCCGTTTGTCGGGGACTCAAAAAAACTCTGCCGTGTGTTGAAGCTTCCAGCGAAAGCTGAGCATGTCGAGGATTCAGTGATGGATAAGTGGTACAACTTGGCGGCAGGTATTACTATGGATGGTGTCCCTATCGTCAAGTCGAATTTTGGGGACCTGGGATTGTTAGACGGGAATCGGATAGTGTTCCCACCGGCTCATGGCATAAGATACGTATGCTCTCCAAGTAAATCTTGTTCTTTATTGATTCCGTTCTGTACAGTGCATAACATGTACTGTGGGAAGACCTGTTCTTTGCAGGCACAGGCAATTACTTTGCATACAATGCACTGTAGACTGAGGACGACGCAAAAGAAACGCTATCGGTGAACGTACATGCTATTCTGTACAGCTTGTCAGTCCTGAAGCAACCCGTGTCTACCTCTCTTACTGGTTCGCCTATGTTTTTACGTCGCCACCACCCTTTTTCTGACTTCGTTGAAGTAGAATTCTAAAATAGACCGCCAGGTGCTTAGTCACGTTTGAGTGCAGCCGACCGCGCGGGTTAGGTGGCTGTGTCCGGGGGACCCTTTGCTTTCGTATGAATAATGATGTCCTTCCTTTCTTTCCACCATCACCGTCCACAGCGTCCAGGACATGGGTCTCTGCAGAGATTCCGGTCCTCTGGACCTACAGGATGCTTGCATTCGAGGTTCCTGGTCAGCAATAGTACCGACAGCACTCGTCGTCGCGTTCTGCATATCCTCCGTTCCAGTGAAAGTGCCAGAAAAAATCCGGCCGTATATCGACAGCGTCAAGGCGCCACTTCAGACATTTTTACCTCTTCATGAGGCGGAAGCCCTCGATCTGGACGAAAAGGGGTCCGAAGGGGAGGTCGAGGTTGACCATGTCGTCCCTCTATGGCGGACCGTCGTTTTCGCGTTGTTGGGGCTCGTAGAGGCGCTATCATGGCTGGGAAACGGTTCCTATCGTCTTGCTACGCAACCGCAAGATCCTTGGTCAGGGATTCAACCGCTCTTGATAGCCCTGACGTGGCTTTACACGGTCGTGGTACCCGTTGCAAGACCTTCACCCACTCCACCATTCGACTTGTTCACTCTGTACGTGGTGCATCTCTTCAGCGGAATCATGCTGCTAGGTGGCGCTCTATACGAAAACTCGGTCTACGATCTACCTTTACCACCGGCAACACTCATTTTGGCATACTCGATCAACTTAGTCATCGTCTTGGTGGTCCTTGGGGTCGTCGTGAACATGCCTCTCGACTTGCCAAGCAGACGGGTTGACAGAAAGTCGATTGTACGCCCATTGGTTCGGTGATAGTCAGGATAATGTACTGACATTGCTGGAAGGGAATTACCGTCAGTCCAGAGGATTATACGACCCTCTTTGGATGGCTCACATTCTCTTGGGTCTATCCACTAATAAAAAACGTACTTATAATAATTGTCTAGATTCATCTTTCGACTTATGGTTTTACAGGGCAGATACAACACTTTGAACGATATTGACGTCTGGAATCTCAGCCCGACATTTCAGTCTCGTCCCTTATTCATCAAGTTCAGCAGTGTCATGTACGTCTTTATACATGTATGTTTACGTATCTCACTTGTGTTCAATCGCTCCTCCCTCCTTCGCAAGATCTGGGCATCTAACTCGTTAGACATCATGCTTGATGCCCTTTTTACGATTCTCAGCGTGATCTTCAATTACACGACACCATTCTTCCTCAAGTGCGCACCGAAGTCTGTTTCTCGGCATTATGTTTAACCGTTTTGTAGCCGAATCCTAGCTTCCATCGACAACGATGCGACTCCAGAACATCGCACCAATGCATACATTTATGCGTTTTTAATGTTCATAATATCCGTCGCTAGGGCCGAGTTAGATTTGCAGCATCTATGGTTCGGGCGACGAGCAGCCACCAGAATTCGATCCCAACTCATGGCAGCAATCTATGACAAAGCTTTGAAACGAAAAGATTTCTCCGGTATCATTGATTCGGATAAGGGTAAAACCACCGCAGACAAGAAGGACGCTACTACCGCGAATGGGACAGGTAATTTTATCCTCATCTCTTGTTTGCTCCATCCTAACGCTCGCCCTGCCAGACAAAGGGAAGACCAAGGCCAAGGAAGATGAGAAAGGCGATGATCCCAAAGCTGGTGCCGATGTCGGTAAAATCGTCAACTTGATGGCCGGCGATGCTAATAAGGTTAGCTGAGGTTTTTCGTTCTCATACACTCCTAATTTTTGGCCTAGATCTCGAACATGGTCACCGGGGCGTACTATATTTATGGCGGTATGTATACATCATCCGGTTTCAAAGCGTTGTATTGATTAAGATTGTAGCTCCCCTTGAAATAATTATCGGCGGACTCTTCCTATACCAGTCAGTCTCATAATCTGAACGCGCGGAGATACCTAATCCTACTTTCCAGGTTGCTGGGATGGTCTGCCTTTGCGGGATTTGTCATTCTGCTCGCCGGCTGGCCTCTGAATAGCTACCTCTCCAAGAGAAGTATCCGGATCCAAAAGGGTTACATGGCTGAAAAGGATAAGCGGATGGGTGTCCTCAATGAACTCATCGGAGCCGTGAGTTCACTCGCCTTCGCCGTCGTATCTAACGCTAACGGATCGACATTCAGGTTAAATTCATCAAGTTTTTTGCTTGGGAGGACCGATGGATTGACCGCGCTATGGCGGCTAGAGGCAAGGAGCTGAAGTGGCTAATCAAAAGTAAGTCGTCTATCACCAAGCTTGGGCCAGGGGTAACTTGGTGGCATCGATAGGCAGAGTCAACTGGATAATGTTCTACGTCTTATGGACCACTGCTCCCATTTTGGTGTCCATCATCGCCTTCTTCGCGTATGTTGTTCAGGGTAATGAACTGACCATAAGCACTGCCTTTACGGTATGCTTTTACCTCCGTCCCAATTTTTGTTTCAAGTTTGACGCATCGTTTAGGCCATCTCACTCTTCGCCATGATTCGGTCTGTAGTTATTCTCGATTCTTTTATACTCATCATTGATGATGATTGCTTAGAGGACCGCTCAATATCATACCGATGTGGATTGTTCAGGTTCTCCAGGTAAGTGCACATTGAAATTGGTATGATTTCTCGCTGAGATTACGCTCAGACCGGCGTTGCCCTCAAACGAATTGAAGTTTACCTCCAAGAAGAGGAAGTTACGGATCAGGTCTCGTCGCTGAAGAAAGATCTTTCAGAACCTCTCCTCCTTGGACCTAATGAAGATGGGCTAGGACTCGAAAACGCTTCATTGAAGTGGAATGAAGTCGAGAAACCCAAAGAGGACGAGGCCAACCACCATAACAAACTATCGACCGCGTCTTCTACGGAATCTCTCGAGAGTCAAGCCGAGACAACTATTGAGGGTGAACCTGTCGATCATAAATTTGAGCTTCGTGATATTTCGGTGTTGTTCCCCGAGGGCGAACTTAGCATTGTCACGGGCCCCACGGCTAGGCAAGTGTTTGTTTCTTCTATCGTCGTTTTTAACTTATCGCTTCTTTTGTTGCAGTGGCAAGACGGCCTTACTTGTAAGTTATCATTGCATGCCCACTACTGATCATCATATGACTAACTATGATACACAGATAGCTGTCCTCGGTGAAATGACGCTCCTCAATGGTCGCATCATCATGGCAAAGGACAGATCTAGAATCGATGAGTACGGAAATATGCACGCGATCTCTTATGCTGCCCAAGCGCCTTGGCTACGCCATCAGTCCATCAAGGATAACATCCTCTTTGGTTACCCGCTAGATGAAGAACGGTACGAAGCCGTACTAGAGTGCTGCGCTTTGAAACCCGACTTGGCCATGCTTGAGGATGGTGATGCTACGGAAATTGGTGCCCGCGGTGTTAGTCTAAGTGGTGGACAGAAGGCTCGGTAAGGTTTTCAAAGGCTTTCAAGCATACGTATACTTAAAAAAATCACTTTATAGGGTTGCTCTTGCTCGTGCTGTTTATGCCCGTACCAAATACGTTCTTCTCGATGACCCTTTAAGCGCTGTGGTATGTTTGTCTTGGCGGGAGGGAACGATGAAGCTGAGAATTGTCTAACAGGATAGTCATACGTCAAGGTTCTTGTACGAACGTCTCCTTCTTGGACCCCTTTTGGCCAACAGGACAGTTGTAAGTTCCTCGTATCAATGGATCACCACTAGGATTACTCAAGGAACGTACTTACAGGTCCTTGTTACCCATCACGTTGAACTGGTTCTTCCGGGAACTCATTATTTGGTTCGCATGCTTGATGGGCGTATTGATGCAAAGGGTACTGTCAAGGACCTCCGTGCGCAAGGACTATTGGACGAGATAACACAGGAGGCGGCGCTTGAGGCCCACGAAGAGCAAATACAGGCCGAACATTCCACGGAAGACACTGTGGAGGCTATTACTGACAAACCTACTGACATCGAGGCGAAGAAGCCTCGGAAACTCATCAAAGACGAACATCGCGAAACAGGCGGTGTCAAGTGGAGCATCTACAAGAGCTATCTAAAGGCATCGTATGTACAGTTCTTTTGGAGATCGAGTATGTACTAATGCTCTCTTCATAAAGGTCATACTGGATTTGGGGGCTGCTTTTGTCCTTCGTGGCCATTAATCAACTCCTGGGTATCACTGAGAAGCTCTGGATTAAGGTGCGTTGTTCCCTTGCATGATTCATAACATGCACGCTCATGGCATCTTTCTCAGACATGGGGAGAAGCTTATGGCGATGTCCATACATCGATATTTTACAACAACAGAGCTTTCTCTGCCCCGGAACATGAGATTGTGTTCGATGGTCATATTCAGTCCCACATTCATAACTTCCATAACGCTCCTCCATCAATGAGCTTCGTCGGTCCCAACTTCCCCGATGCTCGGGAACACCCATTGTTCTACGTCGGCGTTTACGCCGCGATTGGCATTGGAGGCGCGATTGTAAGCGTGATGTCAACGACAGCTCAGTTTACGGGTGCTCTCAGAGCATCACGCATCCTCTTCGAGTACGGCTTAATTTCGCTTCTTGTATTGGTCAGAATGTGCTGAGCTTCTCTTCAGACAACTTCTTATAACCGTCGTTCGAGCAACGTTCAGGTTCCATGATACTACTCCCCAAGGACGTATGCTAAATCGCTTCGGCAAGGATATCGAGACCATCGACTCATCATTGGCCGGATCTATGCAAGCTGTAAACTCATCGCTTGCCAGCTTTTTTGCTTCAATCCTGACTGTGGCGTATGTTCTTCGCTTTTTTGATGGGCGACGGCACGTTTAATTGATGGACAGGGTCGTCTTTCCCATATTCCTGGTTCCGGCCGCACTCATTGGCTTCATCTATCGAGAGCTCGCTATTGGGTACTTGAATACTGGACGCGACCTTCGCCGCATGCAGTCGAATACTCGTTCGCCCATCTTTTCCGACTTTGGAGAGTTGTTGGAAGGTATTGTCACTGTCCGAGCGTTCTCAGCAGAAAAGAGGTTCTTGGACAATCTCCACAAGAAGATAGACACAACCACAAAGGTATTGAAGTGGTCTTTACTTTGTCGAAGAGTGGGAACTCACGTCGCTTAGATGTGGTATGGTTTCTGGATGACAAACCGGTGGCTCTTGTTAAACTTTGATGCCCTGGGTACGTTTTTCTTAATTGAGGCCTTCTGGTATCTGATCATTCAACAGGTGCTACTGTTCGTCCCTCTCGAATGTTCGTAACCTTTGTTGCTAATTGGGATCAAGGCCGTTTTTGTTACCGCTCTATTCTCGATATCGAGCCTCGACAACGGAGCAGGTCTTGCCGGTCTTTGTATTACCAGTGCTCTTAGCTTCACCTCATCGGTATACTGGGCATGCCGATTCTGGACCGGTATGTTCGTAACAATCGTCAGTATGAATACAGTCTAATTATATATCACAGGTCTGGAACTGGATCTCAAGTAAGCCCGAATACTTTGGAGAAGACGTATCATTGGTTAATCACTGATCCTAGCTCGGTGGAGAGGGTTGTCGAGTATCTGGAGCTGCCACAAGAACCGCCCGCCATTATCGAGTCTCATCGACCCCCTGCATACTGGCCATCAAGTTCAGAGAATAACAGTCTTATCGCGGTTGAAAACCTGGTCGTCAAATACTCTCCTGAGCTACCTGCGGTTCTTCAAGACATATCATTCACTTTAAAAGCAGGGGAAAGGATCGGTCTTCTCGGCCGGACCGGGTCAGGAAAGTCGACCTTGGCTATGAGTATCTTACGCTTCGTAGATCCGACGGAAGGGCGTATTCTCATCGATGGGATCGATACATCGACAATTGGTATCCACGACCTTCGGTCGCGACTAGTGAGTCCTTCTGTACCCTTGTTCCTAAGGTACTCTGACACGCTAGAAGACATTTATCCCGCAAGATGCGACCCTCTTCTCTGGTACTCTTAGAGATAACTTGGATCCCTTTGGTATGGTCTGCTCAGTATTGTCGGCTTTTACGTGACTGAATATAATGTAGGCGAGCACGACGATGCCGAATGCATGGAAGCTTTGTATCGCGTACAGATGATCTCACAGAGCCAATATCCTTCGCGGCGGACATCTCGTGCTCCTTCGGAATTGTCGACACCTGCAACGTCTCGTCCAGCGTCCATCCATGAAGACACCACGGATTCGGTATCCGCCACATCTACTGATGTCGATGCGAAGACTACCGTGTCTTTAGACACAAAGGTTTCCCCGGGTGGTACCAACTTTTCCCAGGGACAGAGGCAGCTGATCGCCATGGCGAGAGCGTTACTTCGACGCAGCTCAATCATTGTTCTGGATGAGGCCACAAGCAGCATCGACTTCGCTACAGATGCGAAGATCCAGACGACCATTCGGGAAGAGTTCACGCAATCGTTACTACTGACGGGTAAGAGTAATAGTCATTGTGATTCGTCTGTCGTCTGACCGTTTACAGTGGCGCATCGACTTCGGACCGTGATTGATTACGACCGTCTTATCATCCTCGACAAGGGGAGGATAGCTGAATTCGATACGCCGCTACGTTTGATACAGAAAGAGGATGGCATATTCAGGAATATGTGTCTGAAGTCTGGCAGCTTCGGTGAGCTACAGGCATCAGCGAAGGCAAAGGCTGAGCGCGATGAGGCGTCTGCAAGGGCTCTGAATGAATGATCGCAAGAGCGCGAGATTTGTAATATATTCTACTGACAGATCTGTAGACCATAGGATCAATTGGAAGCCAGTTTGACTGTAGATAGATCGTTTTCTCGTTACCCGGGATAAAACAAAGTCGGTCTGAAGAGGAGAGAGCCTTAATGTTGATGATTGCTATTTAGAGACAATATTCTGGCAGATTCTTTGTGAATATGAAAATATCTATAAAATAATTATATTGCGCTTTGTATACCAAAGCCTTTAAGTAGGGGTCCGAAGTTTACGTAATCTCGTACCGTTCTTCTTTCACTACCACGAATGGAGTCGCTGGACCTCAATACTCTTGCTGGTTCCTTGCCAACAGCGCACCAGAACGCGGAGGCGGAGCTGCTGAACAATTTCAAAGGTACTAGATATTTATTTGGAGGCCAGATAAAATTACTGACGAATTTCCAGCGGCTGCTCTGAGCATCACGACCCTGTACCGTTCCTCAAGAGACGCCTCAAAGCGAGCGTACAGTGCAGGATATGCTGCCGCATGTCAAGACCTGATGGCAATGATACAGCGAGGAGTCTCTGTCGGTGGTATCGCAGAGCCAGGGATGTCTGCAGACTCAAATGGCATGTCTATCGGCCGAGTCATGGATTGGATAGACGCTCGACTGGATGCCGTGAAATCGCGACAGGAAGAGGAAGTAGAAGAGGAAGAGAAGGAAAAGGAACGTGGACGCAAGTCGACGGCGGCGGCGCCCACGAAAGTCAAGGTGGAGGCAAAGGAGCAGGTATGCCGCCCAGAAATCCGGAATATATCATGTTTATCTCATTCTTACGTCTGTAGATTCCACCATTGCCGACACCGAATTCACCCTGGCCTCGCGCTCAACGGCCTTCACCGCAACCGTCATCTCCGTCTCCACCACCACCAGCACCACCAAGTACGCTGCGACAGACCCAGCGTTCAACAAACAGAGCGAAACCTACTTCATCTTCCAATTCCAAGGGAGGAGGAGATTCACCGACCATTTCTCCCTTACCACTCCTCACTTCAGACTACGCTTTCAACCTCGTTTCCGAAGATACCCTATCCGTTCCCGTCCCTGATGTCGTTGTAGGCGCCAAGCGGCGACATGCAGTAATGATGATGCTCGACGGCTCGTCGGCTCCCGTTTCGACTTCCTCGACGATGCCATCCTCGAACTGCAATCACGGGTCAGGTTCAGGGGGAAACCGGCGGCGTACCAGGAGCACAAGGAACAACACCAGCCATCTACAGAATCAGAATGTTAATTCGATTCAGTTGTCTTCGGAGGCGATGGACATTGAAGACGACAGTGGTCGGGAACGGAAGCGAGTTGCCCGTAGGTAGGGCTTCGTCCTCCTGCCCCGCTCTGGGGGCAGAGACGCTCTTTTCTTCTCTTCTTCACGGTCTCTTTCCTATTGACGTCTATTTTTTTCCTCTATCATATCATTGACATCTTAAGCTTTTCATTGCCCTCCATACATTCACTTGTAGCACATTCATCCAGCATCGCGCCACCTGTGGTCTACACGTTCCCTATCTCTGTACCATCAGTCATATAACGAACGATACATGTGTTTATCTTTATACGTAGAAATCAAAGAGAATTCATGCGACAAGGTCTGAAGCAGCCTAGCTGGATGGTAATGTATCACAATGATATATAAATGGTTTTTCCCCTTTGAAATTTGACGCCTCGAAGCAGCGTTATTTGGAGTCTCCATACTTCACGGAAGATTATCCACTCGCTAGGAAATCCAAGTCCACCTGTTCCCTTACGACGGCGGTACTGGCGAGCGCAGTATTGGTGGCCATTCACCGCTTGCCTTCTGTCCATCGATGCCCCGGCCTCCCCTGCGCCACATGTCTGCAATCGAAAGATTGCCCTTAACACATGGGCCAAAGTTCGGTCCGAGGCATTATTGCGTGAGCAAACGGGTAGGTCGGAGTACGAAGCTGTCCTTATACGTGAATCTCTCGTTCCTCTACAGATGCAAGCCTGGTCGAATATTGTGCATGTCTCACGCCGCTTGACCCGGGTGTCTGCATTTGGCAAAGATTCCAGAATCTGTCCGAAAATGGCAATGAACGCCAGTAGCTTCGCATCTGCTGCGGCTTGCACTGTCCGCTCAACTTCGTCGCAAGATCATGAAAAAGCCAGACAAACTTCCGCTCACTTTTTCGACGCATTTACATGCCGTTGAGAATCGAAGTAGCATCAAGATCCAAGTACTGCGACTCGGGCAAAAGCTGAAAATCTTCGTACAGAGTAAACTTCAAATTTCTGGGTGTCCGATAGGTACTACTTATATATGAGGAATGTATCTCGTCCAGTCGATCTCCTTCAATGCCCCTGGCGGAAGAGACCTGAGAGAAACAAACATATCTACTACTAAGTAAACTCTGGCACATATATAAATGAGTATGAAAATCGGATTAGAATAATCCATGTAGTGATATAGCCACATGATAATACGGAACCATATGGGACTATGATGATGCCGGCTAATCAGCCTCATTTTTATTCTTGAAAAATAGAAATATTCAAAAGCCAAGATGACGGGTACAATAGCAACCAATAAGGATGAAATTTTCCACAGAAGATGCTCCAAAGACAGATGAGAGAAGCCTGAAGATAACCATTCAATGCAATGGACCCCACCAAATAGTGCTCCGAAACATCCCCCAAAAATTGCAGTATAACACCTTTGTTCGGAACTTGGAAACTGCCCTCCCCATAGCATTGGCAGAGTCACAGTCATACGATGCTCCGACTCGTCTCTGTAACGCTGACCGTTAAATAGTATGCCAAAAATCTGACGGTACCATGTCCAAAACCTGACACAGAGAGCCCGTATCAGTATGAAGACTCGGAGGATTTGATGAAACCCAAGCCGATATCGCCATGATTGGGGCTTTCCAGATTTTGTGATTAGGTCCGTTCCTACGGTACTAGCTACAGCATGAGGAGAGACATTGGCCACAGTCACGGTGGGAAGGATACCGATGGAACTGGGGGATGTGGGGATGTGGGAACGGTTGGTAGTATTGTTGTGTGCTGGTAAGAGGCCCGGGGGTGATGAGGGATGGTTTCCCGAGGCTGTATCGACATAACCGGAGGGATTGAACTCCGACTCTGCAACACTGGTAACGAGGCTTTCAGGCTCTAGGACTGTACTCGTGGGCAGTTGTACCAATAATACCAATGATTCCGACTCTTCGGACCTGACAGTTCGCAGGCTTTCAATTATACCCAGGCTGTCGGTGGACGGCGCCTCAGGTTCATCGATGGTGGGGGCATTTAGAGGATATTGGACGTCCAGAGGCTTGTGCCACCATAGAATATAGTTACAGAAATTCAGAAGTGCGAAGGCTAGCGTGGCAGTTTCTAGCGGGGTCGTCGGAAGAGAGAGGGTTCTTCGAGTAAAATATTGAACCACAAACCAAGTGGTTTGAAGGAGAGAAATGCTTTTTGAAAGCGCATCTCCTTTGCTCTTGTCCATCAGCTCGTCCTTTGTAACGCTCGAGATGGGCGATATGTCCACACCAGGGCGTATTCTTCCTGTCACCGCACCGTGTGCAAGGACAGAGGTGTCAAAGTAAAAGAAAGCGGCAGCAGTGATCGGATGTTTATTTTTCCCTATAAATCCGCCCATGCTGATAAAAAATCCGTGTGTCATTGACAGCTTAAAGTCTGAGGATGGTTCAGTCCGAATTGTGGAAACAGAATAGAAGGATGTGACAGACGTTTAGATAGTGCCGATGCAACAAGTCGTTGCCTGAACGCCCACATGATTACAGCCTCTGGGCAAATGATAGCCACCAACATGTGCTTAATGCGGTGCAGGCCGAGAAATAGTCGGCCCTTCTCCCTCATGTAGCGGCTGGGAACGTTGGGGTGTACGGAAAGCCAGGTGCAAGCGAATATAGTAGCAAGGCAACTCCAAATGATATCCCAGGTATTCCTATTGCTCGATTCATTTGAGCTTTCGTCATTATCCTGTTCCGCTCTAGTCTGTGCCATCGACAGGAGAAGAAGGAGACAACGAAAATGGAATATGGTCATTTCCTGAAGAAAAGCATGTTAGAAGCATTCGTGAAGGAAAACCAAGAGAGTTCACCGATTAAAGGAGACAAAGGTCAGAGTGTAAAGATGCGTCTCCGGATACGTGCATACTATATACCAGCTATTAATAGTTCGAATTGCGGTGCAAACAGCATTATACAGCACGTATTGAGCAGGCTTGAGTCCAAATGCGGGATGATGTTCCCTTTGTCGTTGATCAAAGAATCCCGCAACTTATTCTCGTACATGTCGATAATGCACTGCTCGCACCGACAGTACTTACATCTTTAGTGTGGGGATTGAGGGAATCCCTGCCCGGTTCCGGAGTAGTGTGACATGCCTGCCTCCATCGATGTGATGGTATCCATCTTCTACAAGTGAGCAAGAGAGGTAAGGTAGTATGATAACACAATGGAGTGTGTAGCGGGCTGTCCGAGCCAGCCCGTGCTGAACGGGCAGAACAATTTCCTGAAGTCGTTCAGTCAAACTTTCGCTGCTGTGAGCCTGGTAAGGTTTCTAATAGGTGTCGCCAGCATTAATTGGCGCTCGAGCATGACCAGATATACTCAGAGTCAGTTGAGCACCGGTGTGCTCGCCGAAGTAATCGTTGTGCTCGGTAACGGCAGCGAGGAACGCACAGCTCAACGCTGTGAAGAATCAAAGGTTGACTGTCATATTCCATTGAATTTGTTACGTGAATCCTCGCCAAGGCTGATAACATCTAGCACTCTCAGGCTGTAGAACTTCGATGTCAGCCGTCGTCAATCAGGGTTTATTTTCAGAGTCATCATGTGGTAGAATTTATGCTATTCAAGGAGTCCCATTAGGTCTTGAAAAGCGCTGAACATTTGAGACGTTGACACTACCTATATTACTTCCATGGCCCAGTTCAAACGCTGTCCGATTTCCCGTCTGAGAACGCCAGGTCTTCAAAATGCAGCTTGATGACAACGACATCATCCAGAGAGATACCCATCGTCTCACACCATTTATCCACCACTGAGTCCTCGACATGCTCAGGTTTCGCGGGAAGCCTCAAGACTTCGCAGAATGATTTAAGTCTCCGACAAACAGCCTTGTGCGGGGCAGGACCGTACTTCCATGCGCTCTTCTGGCATTCCGGGGAACAGTACGGCACCCTACGGCACCCGCCGCAGTATTGCAGCTTTTGTCCTTTGCTCGACACCGTCTGTGAGCACCCTACAGCGTGGCATCTATCCCTGACCGAGATTGTCCGTACGGCATCATATGCAGACGCGAAAGGAGATCGCTCGAGGGAGACAGGAACGTTCTCCCGTTGCCTTTTCAGCGTGGTGAGGATAAGGGGGTGATATTTTTGGGCATCTTCAGGTAAGGAGAACATCCGCATGAGAACAGCAGCAATGTCCTGGAGATTCTGCTCCCTGATAGCGTTTTTAAGTTCCCGATTGCGCGTCTGCTGTTCGATACGAAGGGCTTTGCTAAGTAGCTCCACAATTTTACTGGCGTGCGGCATCCAGAAACACAGGGCGCGCAGGACGTCTTCCTTCTGCGCAGGAGCGTCGCTCTCCTTCATCATCAGCATCGTCTGCTTCAGGAGATCACTCAAACTCTGCAAGGACGATATACGATCGTTCCCATATCGGCCAGCCCCAACCTCGGTCAGATGTTCATCAAAAACAGCGATGAACTGGCCAGGAAAGTCGGGTATCTCGAAGAAGTGGGGAGTGAATGTACTTTCCGCCGTCATGCAAAGCATGTTGAGCCAGCTTATAACAGTAGGAGCACGAGAGATATAGAACCACTGCCAGATCGTCCGTACGGTGGTACCCGCACCTTCGACGAAATAATCTGATGGCTTGACGGGCCAAAGAACTTTGCGACCTTTGCGCTCGAGCTTTTGCGCTTGCCGTGGTAAGCGTTTAGATATGGTACATCCAATGGTTGTACACCACCAGGCGTGAGGAAAGTGTGGCATAGAATACCGACCATTGTACGCAGGACTTCCTCCATCTTCCCTCGCGCCGCCGGGTCGGAGGTATATCGGTTGGGACAAAAGCAATGGGCCAAGAGAAATTTCTTGCTTTTCAAAGTGCACTTACATGTCTCTATTGCTTTAGAAAGGCTGACAGCCTCTTCATGTGTGCGTGCGACGGTAAGGAAACGATTCATGGAGTCCCAAAAGTCGTGTCGGGATACTCTCAGGGTTTGAAGAACCTCTGAGGCAGCGATAATTGTAAGACTCGAGACATAGAATTGGCCACAAAAAGCCGGATGTTTGGGGTCCTTCAAAGAGTCAACGAACATGTCGACTATTGCATTTGTTGTCTCAAAGTCTGCTATTCTAATCATGCATCATGCATTGAGCAACCGGCTTCACGCCGCTTTAGTAAATGAAGCGCACTTACTAATTTCTTTATATAAATAGTTGAGTAGATCGCGGAGCTCAGCAATTTGCAGCGTCGTCGTAGGTCAGAAAAAGTTCCGCTTCACTGGACAAAAGCCAATGTTTTTATACCTATAAAAACAGAGAAAATATTCAAAATTTCTTTACAGTTTCTTTTCTGAAAAAAGTACTGAAAAAATTTTAAATTTTTCACTGTTTTACACAAAATCTGCAAAATATAATGAAATGTTCTAAATATTTTTACTAATTTCTCAGCAAAATTACTCAAAAGAAACTTTGTATATTTTTAATATATTTATGAGTAAAAATACTCAAATTTTTGTGCAGTGCTTGTGATTACGTCGTGAATGCGGCATACCGGTCCGAGAGCCGACTCACCGTCAACTCCACCATTGGCTGAAATACGATGCACGCTTTACATCGGATTACCTGCGCACTTTTTGAGGCTGAGGGAAATAAAAGCACTATATCACTGCTAACGTGCCTACTCCCGTTTAAGGATGTTGAATCACCGACTGTGACCTATATTCAAAATGCCAGGTGAGTCGTGATAACATGAAAAATAGGTGAACTCTTACTATTAAGGGAACAAGCTCTAAAACCCTCATTCTCGTGACGCTTCTTTTCTTCAAGCATCTTCTGGTATCTAGTATCCACAATTTTGAATGTTGAAAACCCACTGGGACAGTTTTCCTATTTGTGGTCTTGGTCTACTGCGGAGGTCCACCTGGCTAATTACGCAAGGCGGAGGGTGGAGCAGATGGATTTGGGCACAACTATGCCCTCCAGATGCGCAAATTTTCCGTGGCGAGTGCATCAAGCTTGCGTTGCCAAGGAGGGGCAGTGAAAATCCCCCCGAGAGCATTGCGAACACGTTTGTTTCTCGGATTAACCGCTCGAGTATCAGGTTTACCCTTCACGCCCATTCAAAGACGATAGTTTACTGATAGCCATACCTAGTGACAAAAATGTATGCGCCGACAGACTTCTGCGGATGGTGCGAGTTCTGTAGACTTCTTCAAGGAAACTAAACCAAAATAATATACCTAGATGTAGCTTGTCGTCATGGCCCTCGGCCAACCTGACGATAGTTGGCATGTGAGAACGACCGGACACGAGCCGCGGGCCCGCTCCATATTCTTCGGTGTATGTACCATCAGTGCTCCACGAGCTCGATTTCTTGGACCCAGGCACTTCTGGTCAAACGAGCAATTTTCGCCTTTCGTGGTTCCTTCAGTTGCAATTGCAATTCCAGCAACACGGCACCCGACGGAACATCCAAAGACGACTTCCGCTATCCCTCGAGCTTATTTCTATCGGATACGTTCTTGTTAGACCTGTTGCAAGCTTCAGAGCGACGCTATTCCGGTAGCTTTTTCTTTTATGCATTGACACCACCGTAACCAACAAAACACACCACTATTAGGTCACTCTGGAACTCCAATCGCAACCACCTGCTTCTGTTACGCGCCGCCGACCTGCATCGGAATAAGTTCGCGCAATACGAAAGGGTTTCGGCTGCCCGTTGCTATACAACATATCTTGGTAGAAACCCCAGGCTTGTATAAAAACTCGCCAAAATGCCTCTACCAACACCAGTCCCATTTCTTCACCGCCGTCTTACTTCTCACTCAGTATTCTTAGACAATGAAGGTCGCTTTCACTTTCGCTTCTCTCGCCCTTCTTTCTGGCTTCCAAGCCGCTTCTGCCCATTGTGCGTTGACTGTCTTCTGTTCTTACCGTTCGCGTCTTTGACAACAATGAGACAGATATCTGGACGACCCTTGTCGCTGGCGACACAGTCTCCAATGCAGCGGTTCGCCAGCCTCAGAGCAACTCCCCCGTCCTGGATGTGACTTCTGGTTTGCACATCTTTCTCCTACTTCAACGGTATCTCGACTGACCCATTGCTAGACGATATAACATGCAACGTTAGCCCAGCCGATGCCACTGCGACCGTCTCCGTTGCTGCTGGTGACATTATTGGCTTCCAACTCGACAACACGATCTACCATCAAGGCCCTGCTGCGCTTTACCTGGGCAAGGCTCCTTCGACTGCTGCCGACTGGGATGGAAGTGGTGCCAACTGGTTCAAGGTTGGCAATATCTCTCCTTTTCAGTCCGTCCTCGACTTACGAAGCTATAGATCGCTGAATGGGGGGCAGAATTCGAACCTTCCTTCGCCTTCGTTGACTACGGTGCCAGCGCCCTCAATGCTACTATTCCTTCCAGTGTTCCTGCTGGTGAAGTGAGTCCCTTTCTCCCCTTACTGGGTACATCATTTTGACCTATGGTTATCAGTACCTTGCCCGCATTGAGCAGGCGAGTCTTCTATCCAAGTCAATATCGCGGGAAAGCTAAGTTCATACTAGATCGGTCTCCATTCAACGGGTGCGCCTCAATGGTATATATCTTGCGCGCAAATCTCCATTACGAACGGAGGATCGGCTAGCCCCGACATGGTTAAGATTCCTGGATACGTAGACGCCGATGGTGAGTCTATACTATCGAGAGCGACCGCCCACTGATCTGTGTGCCTGTTACAGATGCCGGACTCACCGTTAGTGAGTTTTCAGCCTAACGCTCGTCTTGAAACAGGGGTCGCTAACCTAGTTCCAGACATTTATTACCCTACGCCCACGGCTTATACGGTGAGTAGTCTGGACTCAGTTAGTCTCAAATCTAGCGCTAAGTTGCTGCGTTTCAGGTCCCTGGACCGACCGTTTTCTCAGGATAAATCGTGATCGAATTACATTACCATAGATTGTGCGCTTTCTCTCTATTTTTCATCCACTTAAAACTCAGTTCTTCCCGCGCAGTTTCTTGGTGGAAGATAGGCGTTTAATTTAAGATTCGAGCTTTGATGGCTCCAAACCGTTTCTTTTACGTCGCGTATACGTGTGCTACGTAGATGTATTTATGAAGGATGCATATTGACTCCAGTAAACAATCGTTTGCAGCGTGCGAGATTCTAACAACGTCTGATTGTGAACCCAAGGCATTGGGAGATTTTACCGCTCATCATGTTGGACTCCTTGTTGCATCAGAGACTATTATGGCACTGAATCCTCTTGTATATATCTTTGGTAGTATATCGGTTAGTACACGCGCCTGTCATCTGCTGTTTAGTTATCCGCGCGCGAAAGCTGGGTTCGACTCCCAGCCAGAGAGAAAACTGGTTATTTTTGACTTTGCTACGTTCCCGAGCCGGGGCAGGGTCATCTTTTTGAGTTTACCGCGCCTGGCGCCAAGACTTCAGACTCCAAAGACATTCATAGTGATAAAGTGGTGCAGCTTAGATCGACGAACTTAAATTTAGGTGGCCTCAGGATGCTGCTGTATCGAACAAGTATCGAAACTGACGTAGTCTATAGTAAAATTCGTGGATTTTCCCGGGGCTGTGTCATGAAGGATTGACCAAGTGCTGTGTTTCCCCTATAGCGAGTTCACGAGATAACAGTGGAAGCGACACCATTCAAGTAAAATCCGGGTACAGATTTATTCTGAGATATTCTTACATGATGGTCAAAGTTCAAAACCGCTTCAAGACAATCGTACATTGCGTGGTTCTACTAACGGGAGAAGAAATTAAAGGGACAAGACGCTGGGGTGTTGATTACTGCAGGAGCTACTTGATTCGGGTCGTAGTAGATTCTAACCAGTACTAAGCACCACGACACGTAGCAAAGAGTTGGCGAGGTGTCTCTTGATGATAGAGAGAAGACCTTTGACATCCAAAAAGTATGAGATATTAGCCCAGTCAACGTTTCGCTGGTTCTGACCAGACTTGAGGATAGGTGAGTCGCTGCAATGGGACAGGAAATGAAAGCTGGTAGGAGATCGATCTTAATGGGCGGACCGTCCCTCCCTCTGTCATTAGGTATGTATCGTCCGTCTGTCTATGAGAGACTATGGAGAATTAGGTAACCGACATCGCTGCATTCATTTTGAAATGTGCAAGTCAATTATTATATGAGATAAGAATGATAATTGTGACTTTCAAAAAAATTTACGCTGCTACGAGCCTTCTCGCATCGACCTACGAACGGTGAGCCGGACAATAGAATGACTCGCATTCTGGTAGTGCGCAAAAGTTCCGGCACGAGAACCTACAGAGAAAGTCGCAGAAGGCCTCGTAATGATGGTTCAGTCGATAGTTCAACGTCTGCAGAAGGAAAGGTAGGTATAAAAGTTTCACGACACGCAGTGAAACTACCTGCCCGATGTCCGGTGCAATGTGGATAACCGCCTGGGAGTCCGAACCGCCTGGGGGTGCATCTATAATCGAATACGTAAGAAGGCGTCATTCACATCTTCGCATGACAGAGAATCACGGATGAATTTATCCGACTCAAAACCCAGTTTGTAATGCGACTAATGTCAGTTGGTGTAAGCAAACTTGAAATTACTTTCTTTGGCTTCGGCCCTCGGGCGGAGGCACGATTTGCAGAAAAATGATACGCCAACAGTCAAAATACCGATCCGAGTCTATGAATAGATGGTTCTCAAGTCCGTCGGTACCAGTTTGAGTGCTCGGTGAACACCAGGACAAGCCGCAAGCGGGAATGCGCAACTGGAAGGACAGTGAGCATGACACGCACTTGAGAGTTGCTTGAGAGCTATAAAATTGAGGTAAAAATTGAGTTCTGAGGACACGAAGTACTCACCGATTACGGACCTTTAATGAGAAGAGCTGGTTCCGGGTCGCCAGTACAGTAACCTCAAGTTAAGTACATATACAAGCCGAGGGAATTTGCAATTGAAGGACGCGTTATTTGCTGTTATTTGCTTCTATTTCCTGGTTGCTTCATGCCGAACAAGCGGTTACGCCCCTTCCCCTCCTGGACTATACTCGAACCAAGCACCGAGGAAGGATCTGCTGCGATTAGTCTTGAATGTCGGCCTCTGCTGGACAAGGCTACTGCACGGCCTCGCTGGCAAACGACGTAAACCACTGCGCAACCGGAGATACCCTGGAAGATAGTTTACGGCAGGGAATAGTACGATGGAGAGCACGAATGAGTCTTGCATATTTTCCCCAGAGTGTTGAGTGCCATTCAAATGTTTTCTTCTTTAGTTCTCACTTCCGTGCAGATCGCAAGGTGTAGCCTGCTTGAAGGACGACAGCAAGGTGGACATTTACAATGCCCGCTTATCCAGCGCCTCGGCCTCAGTAATCAGCACTTCAGCGATGTTCCAAAATGGAATTTCTTACTATGCCGTGTGCGTTGGTCCCACACGCCTGCCGGTCAAGAAGGCTACCAGTAAGGAAACTCCTTTGTCTACGGACCTTTTCTCTTCTGCTGACAATGCACAGTTGTGTATTAGCCCTCGAAGCGGCGGCTCGGTGCTCGGACAGTACGACATTCGCGCACTCATCATGTCGACAGACTTGATACTATGGGAATACCCTGCTGTAGATCATATAAATTCAAATGAAGCGACCCAGACCTTGTCATTAACTTTGCTATGTCACTACCGGCTCCCCAAGGCGTCTCCTCTCCAACCTTCAATGCTCCTCCGCTTGATGGATCCCTAACGTTCCCAGAATTACTCGACTATAATGCCATTCATAGCGCTAAGCATCCATTGTTTCGTTATGACGACCTCGACAACGGTGGATTTCGTACCATCTCTTGGGAGGAGGGCGTCGCCGCCGTCCATACCGCTGGACACTACTTCAAGAAACACATCCATGGCGAAGCTCCTGTCACCGTTGGTATTTTAGCCAATACCAGTAAGTGTATCCACGCGCCCCTCGCAGAATGAAGCCTCTCAACGTGCTCTCCAGATTCGATCACTTACTTCGCAGTAATCACTGGCTTGATGCGTCTCGGGTTCACTCCCTTCCCCATTTCACCACGTAACTCTGCTGCTGCCGTTGCCCACCTTCTCAAGTCCACGAACTGCAGACATCTAGTCCTTGGTCAGGACGTATCCTTGCAGAAAGTGGCGGACACGGTTTGTCATCAATTCTGGGAGGCTGACGTCGACAATAAGATAACGACTATTCCGATGCCCCGCTTCAATGATTTATTTTCTACAAAGCCAGGATCATACGAGCCGCTTCCTCCTGTACGCCCTGACTGGTCGCAAACGGCGCTCATTATGCATTCATCAGGGACAACCCGCTTTCCCAGTCCCATCTACGCCACGCACAAGCACATGTTGCACCATGCGGTGAGACCGTGTAGGCGTATTCAGATTTTTTTCTTTTGTTCGAACTCAACGTTTGATAGATTATGGGGATATAGACCAATGTGGCCAAGTGCATGGATCCCAGGCAACTCCTATGTATCGTCGGTGTCCACATGTGGCCTCGGTTATCAGAATGCTGACGCTATATTTCAGATATCATGGGTTTTGTTGGCGTCACGAATTCGGTGTGTAATTTCGATAATTTCCCATCTACTTGTTCACTTCACTAATATATATCGCCTAGGCCGCAACCGGCTCTATTATGGCTTGCTTCCCGCCGGTAGAGCCACCAGTGGTTCCAACGGCTGAACGTGTTCTAGCAAGTGTAATCAACACCGGAACAACCACGGTCATCACCATTCCTTCGTTCTTGGTGGTATGGGACCGTTTGTTGAATATCACACTGCATCGCTAACATGTGTCATAGGAATGGGCCGGCAATCCGCAGGCCGTCGAGGTTCTGAAAGCTGCCGATACAGTTGTAGGTCATTATCTTATAGCCGGATAGCCGACGCTCACGTCCCTTGAGATTTATGGTAGCGGTCCTCTAGATAAGGATGCCGGCGATTCTCTCGTCGCAAACGGCGTCTTTCTACTCCCTGTCTATGGACTGTGAGCCCGTTATATCTTCTGGATGACTATAGAATGCTTATGTCGTTCATAGCACTGAATCTACAGTATCTATGGTTATGCCTAGTATGTCCATTGCTCCTTTCCTGTTACAGCCCGATTTACCCACCAAATAGACAGTATTCCTGCCGAAGGATGGGAGTGGATGAAGGTAAGCGTCTCCCAACATCATCGGACATTTACTGCAACGTACGCCGTAGGTGGCAAGAAACGTCGATGTCGCTTTTATACCGACAGACGAGCAAGATATTTACCGTTTGTACGTCAAGGTAGGTCGGTGTTGGCTTGCGCCTCACATATGCAATTAAGCGTGCAACACATTAGGACGGTCCATTACACTCGCCTACAGTTTTCGACTCTGAAATCGACGGTGTCAAAGCCTTCGACACGAAAGACTTGGTGCAGTTACATCCTTCGAATCGGAACTTATTCAAGGTCTATGGACGTGCTGGTGAGGCGATTCTTTCAGCTATCAGAAACGAGACTCTCAGACCAGTTACTAGATGAGCAGATCATGCACAGTACAGGGGTTAGTCTTTGTGTGTATCTGTAAGATTCTGACCTCACTATAGTCTTTCGTTTGATAGGAGAAAGTGAGGATCTTTGTTGTACTTCCATGCGCTCGTACTAAATATGTTATGTAGACAAACCCTGTCCCGATTGGTGAGCAAGTCGTGATATGTATGGCTTTGTGCTAACCCGACTGAAAATAGAGGCTGGCCTAATCATGGATAAGCGTATAGCGGCAGCCATGATGTTTGGTCGCTCCAAATTTCAGCCAGGCGTCCTCATTTTGCCTACTCCGGAGGAAGCTTTTGACCCGACTGATACTGTGCGGCTGGCCGAATACCGAGCTAGCATCTGGTAAGCCCTCGTTATTGTTCTCGAATTTCGCTCATTCTCCGACTTACAGGGATACTATTACGAAAGTCAACGAGCAGGCACCCCAGCATTCTCGAATCTACAAGGAGGTGGGCCTTCTTTCTCAGTCATCCAGCGTCCTTCGTTAATTCTCTTTGAAGATGATCATCATTGCGAATCCGGCAAAGCCTTTCGAGTTCACTGTAAAAGGAACTCTGCGACGCAAGGCCGTGTTAACAGCGTACGAACACGAAATTGAGGCTTTATACAAGACTGTCGACGAAGTGTCGCATGCGGATGTCGTTATTCCGCAGCTATGGACTTTGAAGAACGTCATGACCATGGTTAGGGATATCGTCACGGCAGTCTTCGAGCGGAAAATAGGCGACGCCGAGGATATCTTCTTAGCGGGAGGTGATAGGTATGCTACTAAGTTCGCTTGCCATTCGCCTACTAATTCTCTGGATCTGTAGTCTAACAGCAACGTCCATCCGAAATTCTCTTCTTCGTGCACTCCGCAAGTCCAAAGTCGTCCCTGTGGCCGTCATTAGGGCTTTACCACATAATTTTGTCTTCGATCTTCCTTCCATCGCCGCTTTGAGTGCATTCATCCACGGAATTGTGGTGGGTGCACACGCTGCGCCGGGAGCTAAGAGCGATGAGGCCGATGCAGAAGCATACCCCGAAATCGATTCTGTCCCTGATCTTGGTCAAAGCCTAGTCAAATTACGAGAAGGTTCAGGTGAGCCGCCTTTGATTATGCTCCATGGTGCGTACCTTTCTCTATAGCACATCCTGTTTCTGATATCAGCCTAGGCGCTGGAGGATTATATTTCGAATACGTGTTCTTCGCCGACAAGTTCAGGACTGCGGTTTGGACTATGACCGTTACGCCCGATACTCCCCTGACGTCCCTACGCGAGATGGCGGCTTTCTATTTCGCCAAGATCAAAGAGGAAAGACCCAATGGTCCGTATCGTCTAGCGTCCTACTCGGCATCTAGCCTTCTCCTCGTTGTACTCGTGAAACTGTTCGAGGACAATGGAGACAAGGTCGTTCAGGCTACCATGCTTGACCACTTCCCGGCAATGTTCGTGTACTTGGCCAACAAGTTTGGGAACCCGAACCCAAGGGTGCAGGAGAATATCAAGGCAATGCTTGACGCAGGCATGGCAGCCATCGAAGGGATGATGGAGCGGGACTCTAATCGCGATACGCTACGGCGGTCGAAGAATCTTCTTATGGATGCCTGGAAAGGTGGCCCTGCGAACGAGATGTCGCGGAAATCGGTCGGTACGATCAAGGCGTTTCTCACTGCCCTCGCCGAGTTTGTCTACGATTTGACTACAGACGAGACGGGAGCTGCGTCGATTGAGTTGATGGCTCAGTGGATGAAGACAGTGAAGGTACCGATAACGGTGGTTGTTGCCCCTGCTGGGGCGGCAGGGAGTGTTTCTGCAGAGGATAAGGAGCTGTGGGCAGACCTCGGTGTGAAGCAATGTCTTTCCGACGCGCGAGTTGTTTTTGTCAAGGGGGGCCACTACGAGTTCTTGACAGACGAGACTGTTATACAGCTGCTACAGGAAGGGTATTGAAGATTGATTTGTAGGTAGAAACGGGTAGTACTTCGCAGCTATTGACTGGTTTAAGTCCTGTTAGATTGCTTCGGTTGGATGTAGAGTAGGATGAGTTTAATTCCCTTCTCTTCTCGACATCGTTGGTGCTGTCCGACGGGTCATGGATGTCTATTTGAATACACATGTTTTGCACATGGAGGCAAACCATTGATAATTGCTAGCTTTATCGACTCCAAAGCTCCTCGAAAGATCATCGATCAGCTTGTAATTCCTTTTGCTTTCTTGGAAGGTCGAGCGGCCTGGTACGAGCTCAGCCAAGTCATATATAAAGAGCAATATTCACTGCTGGGGTCCATGCATTTTCCGATCGGAAAATGAGGCTTTCCATTTGATCTTCTAATGGAGAAAACGAGATCAGAAAAATAAGCTGAAGGGCAGGATCATCTACGTACTCTTCTAAGGTCAAGAGAAGAACTCGAAAACGAAACTGCTTTTCATTCGTAGAAAGGAGTGACTTTTGGGAAGTTTTGGTGCGCAAACAACACACAAAAGGAGTGCTAAATAGGACAAGGTTTCCATTGCGTTTTCCATATCCCGTTTGTGTGGCATACAAAGGTAACAAAAGTCACGACATTTTTAGAATAGGGCCCTTGTCCGTTTTGAGAAGGAACCGGCCCCGGCAGTGATTGCAAACACGCGTTATTTGCTTCTATTTTTCGATTGCCCCAGACGCGTCAATTATATAATCAAATGCTCCTCAACCGCCACCATCATTCCTTATTGTTCTGCCAAGTGAGGATTTTCTGCTTGGAAATACTTGGAAATCACAGGTCTCATAAATAATGACCGAACCATCACACCTAATTGAAATCAATCAGGAAAACGATCCCCGGAAACGTTATCCAATGCTGGAATGACATCAACGAGTGCCGATAGCATATATAACCCTTTCATATTTGTTTTAAAACCGTGAGTACTGATCCATGATATCTCCGCCTTGATTCTTATTTTTAAGTAGCCGCCAAAGTGCTGAAGGACGCACTTAACCACTTGTCGACCTTTAGGCCTTATAGCCGATGACTCCAATCACATTAGTCCTCCAGCGAGGGACTAATATAGCACGGTCTAAAAGAGGCTTACACTGTTTCATACGTTAGTCACACGCGTGGCGGATCCAGTAAGGAAACTCTTTTATTTAGGGAAGCTTTCTGACAATATATGGTTCTACTTAAGTAGTATGAACCCGTTCTGGACCGGCGATGGGCGAAATGGCAACAATGCTTCTCTCGCGCGCGCCTCACGGGAAGTACGAGATTCACTTGCTCATTATGTTGACAGGCTTAATAACATGGGAATCTTCTTCGCAGGACATATCACTAGTCCTGCTAAGCAGCTATTTCTGGCCATGCAAAAACCGGTGATAACATATGAGGTTTAGGTCCACGTTCCCTATAATGATAAGGCGGACAGATTTTGCTGTGGTAAAAACAAACATCTCTATTCCCATCACTTCCCTTGCATTTTGACCGGCGCGATTTAGTCATCTGCCAGGAATGTATAATTCCGAAAGAAGTATTGACTGAGGTCCTGCAGCGAAAGGGACAGGATCGTGACCATGGGACCGCGGGAGACCGCCGGATACGAGTAAGTATATGATCAAGCGACTTGCTGACGGTGGGGACCCATCTTCCTGGTGCTGGCCAAAAGCCCTTATACATACAATGCTGCCAAACCCTCAAAGCATCCCCTCTTCGACTTTCAAGCCTCCTCCACTCGATGAATCGTTAACATTCCCAGAACTATTCGACTACCATGCCATTCACAGTCCTAAACATCCATTATTTCGTTACGACCATCCTGGAAATGGCGGATTTCGTACAATCCTTTGGGAGGAAGCGGTTGCCGCCTTCCACATCGCTGGTCATTATTTCAAGAAGTATGTTCACGGTGATGCTCCCGTCACCGTTGGTATCTTAGCCAATGCCAGTAAGCCTGTGGTTCCCTGAAATGTTAATCCTCTAAACACCGTCTTTAGATTCGATCACGTACTTCACGGTGCTGGCTGGCCTGATGCGTCTCGAATTCACTCCTTTCCCTATTTCAACCCGCAACTCGGTTGCTGCTATTGTCCATCTCATCAAATCCACGGGCGCCAGACATCTGATTATCAGTCAGGATGCACCTTTACAAAGCACAGCGGATATGGTCTGTCGACAGTTCTGGGAAGCTGACAATAAGTTGATCACCACTATACCAATGCCTCATTTCGGCGACCTTTTTTCTGGGAAACCTGGATCTTACGAGCGCCTTCCTCCTGTTCGCCCTGACTGGTCCCAACCGGCGCTCATTATACATTCCTCAGGATCAACTCGTTTTCCTGGCCCCATTTACAACACCCATAAGAATGTGCTGCGGAATGCCGGGAGAGCATGTAAGTGTAGTTCAATTCTGGTTTGGTCAGACCTCAATGGTTCACAGACCGTGGAGAACTGGACATGTGCGGGCAAGTTCTTGGACTACAGGCAATGCCGATGTATCGTTAGTATCCCATCATCTATGCTCTCGAACGGCGTAATGCTCAAGCCTTTTTAGACGCCATAGGTTTCTACTTTTCTATCTCTCTTTCGGTGCGTCTTTCAAGCACGATTCTTTCATTGCTGATTCCTTTGTCAGACCGCAACTGGTGCTATTGTCGCTTCCTTCCCGCCGGTAGAGCCGCCTTTGATCCCAACCGCTGAACGTCTTTTATCGAGCATAATCGATACTAAAACGACTTTAGTCATCGCCGTACCTGCATTCCTGTGGTATGAAACTATACTTGTCGTCTCGCGTCGCTAACATATCACACGGCGATTATAGGAGTGGGCTCGTGATCCCAAGGCCATTGAGGCTCTGAAATCCACGACTGCAGTTGTAGGACGTCCAGAATGTTTAAAATTCACATCTGTTACTACCATATCTTCAGATTTATGGCGGTGGACCTCTCGAGAAGGACGCTGGCGATACTCTTGTCGCAAATGGCGTCACAATCATATCCATCTATGGACTGTGAATACCATATTCCTTTCTGCGGCTGTCCCGAGTGCTCACTGTCGTCCATAGTACCGAATGCGGAGTCTCCGCCGTCTTGCCTAGTATGTGCATTGCCTTATCTTTGCCACACCCCAGAGACTGAGTTGCTTCAGAGAGTATTCCGGCGGAAGGCTGGGAATGGATGAAGGTAAAATCTGTCTAAATGCTGTCTGGCATCCGTTATAACATGCTGTTTAGGTCGCGAACAATGTCGATGCTGTCTTTATGCCAACAGACGAGAAGGAGATTTTTCGTGTCTACGTCAAAGTAGGTAATCGTCTGCTGCATTCCATATGTCAACTAACTGTGTGACACGGCCTGTAGGAAAGTCTGCATCACTCGCCCGCGGTCCTGGATACAGAAATCGACGGAATCAGGGCTTTTGATACGAAGGATTTGGTGCAGCTGCATCCTTCAAATAGGAAACTGTTCAAGGTTTATGGACGGGCTGGTGAGTCGGTGCTTCAAATTTTGTGTTTTGATGTTCTCATATCGGTTCACAGATGATCAAATCATGCATAGCACAGGGGTGAGCGTCTCCCCGTGTCCTTGACGTTACCAGTTCATCCCTGTCTCCCTTTTTTTAAGGAGAAGGTGAGCCAAGTTCATTGAATTGTACACCTCGGGCCTAATCACGCTCTGCAGACAAACCCTGGCCCAATAGGTGAACATGTAATGGGACGCGTAGATCTTTTGCTAACTGGGTAAATACAGAAACTGGCTTAAACACAGACAAGCGCGTAGCAGCAGCCTTGATGTTTGGTCGGTCCAAATTTCAACCAGGTGTCCTCATCCTACCCACGCCGGAGGAAGCATTTGAGCCAAGTGATACTACGCGACTCGCGGAATACCGAGCCAGCATCTGGTTAGCCCCCGTATTCACCTCTCTTGGGCGTTGCTGAGTTTGAAATTACAGGGAAACCATCATGAAAGTCAACGAGCAAGCACCGAAGCATTCTCGGATTGACAAGGAGGTGGGCCTTCCGTAGAACTTATGACCTTTCGCCCTTTAACGCACCAGAAGATGATACTTGTCGCAAAACCATCAAAGCCTTTTGAATTTACTGCCAAGGGTACCTTGCGGCGGAATGCCATCTTGAAAGCGTACGAGCAAGAAATAGAAGATTTATACAAGACTGTCGACGACGCATCACAGACGAACATTGTTATTCCGCAGCTATGGACTCAGAAGAATATCAAGATCATGATTAGAGACATTGTTACAACCTTCGTCCAACGGAAATTAGACGACACAGATGATATCTTTGTTGCTGGAGGCGATAGGTATGCTAATGGTTTGCTTCGGTTCAACGTCAACGTCCTGACTTATCGTATCTTTTAGCCTCACAGCGCTGTCGATCCGAAACTTAGTTCTTCGTGCACTTCGCAAATCTAAAGTGGTTCCCGTAGCCGTCATCAGAGCTCTTCCGCCAAACATCGTCTTTGAACTTCCTTCCATCACTGCTATGAGTGCGTTCATCCATGGAATCATGGTGGGTGCTCAGGCTTCGCCGGCAGCTGAATCATCTACCGGAAGCGACGAGGCCAATGCAGAAGCATATCCCGAAATCGATTCTGTCCCTGATCTTGGTCGAAGTCTAGTCAAATTACGAGAAGGTTCAGGTGAGCCGCCTTTGATTATGCTCCATGGTACGTACCTTTCTTTATAGCACATATCCTGTTTCTGATACCAGCCTAGGCGCTGGAGGATTATATTTCGAATATGTGTTCTTCGCCGATAAGTTCAGGAGTGCAGTTTGGACTATGACTGTGACGCCCGATACTCCCCTGGCGTCCCTACGTGAGATGGCGGCTTTCTATTTCGCCAAGATCAAAGAGGAAAGACCCAATGGTCCGTATCGTCTAGCGTCCTACTCGGCATCTAGCCTTCTCCTCGTCGTACTCGTGAAACTATTCGAGGACAATGGGGACGAGGTCGTTCAGGCTACCATGCTTGACCACTTCCCGGCAATGTTCGTGCACTTGGCTAACAAGTTCGGGAATCCGAACCCAAGGATGGAGAATATCCAGATAATGCTTGACGCAGGCATGGCAGCCATCGAAGGGATGATGGAGCGGGACTCTAATCGTGATACCCTGCGGCGGTCGAAGAATCTTCTCACGGATGCGTGGAAAGGTGGCCCTGCGAACGAGATGTCGCGGAAATCGGTCGGTACGATCAAGGCGTTTCTCACTGCCATCGCTGAGTTTGTCTACGATTTGACTACGGATGAGATGGGTGCTGCTTCGATTGAGTTGATGGCTGAGTGGATGAAGACAGTGAAGGTTCCGATAACGGTGGTCGTTGCGCTGGCTGGGGCGGCAGGGGGTGTGTCTGCAGAAGATAGGGAGCTGTGGGCAGACCTCGGCGTGAAGCAATGTCTGCCCGATGCAAAGGTGGTTTCCGTCACAGGGGGCCACTACGAGTTCTTGACAGACGAAGCCGTTATACGCCTGTTACAAGAAGGGTACTGAACATTGTTAGTAGAAATGGGTATCACTTCTTCGCTATTAAACTGGTTAGAGTCTTCGCCAGATTGCTTTGGTTCAATGGTTAGACCAAGAGCAGTAAGAGTGCTTTCTTTTCTTCTCTTCTCGACATCGGTGTTGTCGTTCGACGAGCCGTAGTTATCTATTGGAATCCAGGGACCAGTTGTTTTCAACTTGCACATGAAGGCGAATCATTGATAAATACTAGTCTTATTAACGTGAAAGCTGCGAAAGATCTCGATCAGCTTTCGGCTCCTTTTTCTTTCTTGGAAGGTCGAGCGGCCTACTGGTACTTACCAGTGCATGCGGTTGCAGAGCTCAGCCTGTGGCAAGTGCCGGAATATGAGAGCTTCGTCAATCGGGAAACACGCGTTATTTGCTTCTATTTTTCGATTGTCCCAGACGCGTCAATTATATACAGTTAGGGTACGTCGCGAGCACCAACGGTGACCTTTCTTGATGAGAGAAGCTTTTGGTTTGAAGTAGGAGTTGAAGCTTCAAGCATTGCGTGCTCCAGTGGACTTATTCGAAAAAGTGCACACAGTTCGCTTGGTGGCTGTGATGGCACAGCCGCCACTTCGCATTTTTCATGAATGGTGGTGAAGCTGAACTGTCAGATCCTATTTTGTCAGTATGAACGTCCCAAAATTATCCGAATTCGTTGTTCATGTAAGCGGACGGATTGGGCAAGGATTGGGTACTATATATTAAATTGAAGACATTAGAAAGCCAGCTTACAGGATTTAGGTCTGTCCTTTCCACGTTGGTGCTTCGATTTTAGTATTTTTGAAGTCACATTTTTCGAGGAGGGAGTACACAAGCAGTCTTAACTTCATCCGACAAGCCCGTATTTGGCGATATTATTTTTTCGAAGTTACAGCGTTCGGGCACCCTCGGCCATACTTAAAACGGAAGGCCGTCACCATCGCGAGACCTTCAAGAGACCTTCCACCTTCTCAGGGTAGAGCAATCCGGAAATGCTCCTTTTCCTTGACGCCTACCATTCCTCTTTGCCGACCATGCCAACGGAGGACTTTTTTCTGCTCTCTAGCTTTCTTTTCTGCTTGAAATTGCAGGTTCATAAAGAATGACATAAAGGATGGTCTAAATCACACCCAACCGAAAATAGACGGCTGGAAATGCTATCCGATGCTGGAAACGATATTAACGAGAACCGATAGCATCAATGAACCCTTGATCTTGGTTTTAGAGCGGTGAGTACCGGTTCATGGTATCTCTGCATTTATCCTTATTTTTGGCCACTACCAAAGTGTCGAAGACTAATTGTTGACCGTTTGGCCTTATGACCGATGACTACACTTGCATTAGTACTTCAGCGAGGCACAAATATAAAACATTCTAAATGGAGGCTTTCACTGTTGCGTACGGTGGTCACACGCGTGGCGGATCTAGTAAGGATACTCTTTTATTCGTGGAAGCTTTCTGATATTCTATGGTTCTGCGACGAGCTTTTCTCTCGCGCGCCTCACGGGAAGTACGAAGTTCACGCGGTCATTATGACCACAGGATTGATAACCTGGGAATAATCTACGCAAGACAGATAACTCCCAAATAAGTGCTGACCGAGGCCTTATCCATGCAACAATGCCATCAACTCTTCCAGACGTCGCCTCTTTGACTTTCAAACCTCCTCCACTCGATGGGTCATTAACATTCCCAGAACTATTCGACTACAATGCTATTCACAGTCCTAAACATCCATTATTTCGTTATGACGATCCTGACAATGGCGGATTTCGTACAATCCTTTGGGAGGAAGCGGTTGCCGCCTTTCATATCGCTGGCCATTATTTCAAGAAGTACGTTCACGGTGATGCTGTCATCGTTGGTATCTTGGCCAATGCCAGTACGTCTGTGGTGCCTTGCAGTGTTAATCCTCTAAATGCCGTCTTCAGATTCGATCACATACTTCACGGTGCTGGCTGGCCTGATGCGTCTCGGCTTCACTCCTTTCCCTATTTCAACCCGCAACTCGGTTGCTGCTATTGTCCATCTTATCAAGTCCACGGGCGCCAGGTATCTGATTGTCAGTCAGGATGCACCTTTACAAAGCACAGCGGATATGGTCTGTCGGCAGTTCTGGGAAGCTGACGTCAATGATAAGATCACCACTATACCAATGCCTCATTTCGGCGACCTTTTTTCTGGGAAACCAGGATCTTACGAGCGCCTTCCTCCTGTTCGCCCTGACTGGTCCCAACCGGCGCTCATTATACATTCCTCAGGATCAACTCGTTTTCCTAGTCCTGTTTACACCACCCATAAGAATGTGTTGCGGAGTGCCGGGAGACCATGTAAGAGTAGCCCAGTTCTGGTTTGGCCCGACCTCAAGGTTTCACAGACCACGGGGAAATGGACCTGTGCGGCGAAGTCCTTGGAGGACAGGCAATACCGATGTATCGTTAGTATCCCATTATCCATGTTCTCTGACGGCGTAATGCTAAAGTCCTGTTTAGACGGCATGGGTTTCTTTTCTATCTCTCTTTCGGTGCGTCTTTCAAGCACGATTCTTTCATTGCTGATTCCTTTGTCAGACCGCAACTGGTGCTATTGTCGCTTCCTTCCCACCGGTAGAGCCGCCTTTGATCCCAACCGCTGAACGTCTTCTATCGAGCGTGATCGATACTAGAGCGACTTTAGTCATTACTGTACCTTCATTCCTAGTGGTATGGGATAACTCTTGTCGTTTCACATCGCTAATATATCACATGGCGATTATAGGAATGGGCTCGTGATCCCAAGGCCACTGAGGTTCTGAAATCCATGACTGCAGTTGTAGGTCGTTCAGAATGTTGAAGATTCAGAACTGTTACCAACATGTCTCAAGATTTACGGCGGCGGACCTCTCGAGAAGGACGCTGGCGATACCCTTGTCGCAAATGGTATTTTAATCATATCCATCTATGGGCTGTGAATACCGTATCCATTTCCGTGGCTGTCCCGAGTGCTTACTGTCGTCCATAGCACCGAATGCGGAGTCTCCGAAATCTTTCCTAGTATGTGCATTGCTTTATCTCTACCACGCCCTAATCTAAGTCGCTTCAGAGAGTGTTCCGGCGGAAGGCTGGGAGTGGATCAAGGTAAAACCTCCCCGAATGTTGTCCGGACTTCTGTTGTGACATGCTGCATAGCTAGGGAGTAATGTCGATGCCGTCTTCATGCCAACGGACCAGAAGGACATTTATCGTCTCTACGTCAAGGTAGGTGATTACCTATGGTGATTTTACCATCGACTAAATGTGTGGCACGGCCTGTAGGAAAGTCTGGATCACTCGCCCGCGGTCTTTGATACGGAAATTGACGGAGTCAGGGCTCTTGATACGAAGGATTTGGTGCAGCTACATCCCTCAAATCGGAAACTGTTCAAGGTTTATGGACGGGCTGGTGAGTCGATGCTTCACATCTTGTGTCTGATGTCCTCATATCCGAATCGGTTCGCAGATGATCAAATTATGCATAGCACAGGGGTGAGCGTCGCCTCGTGACCTTGGCAATACCAGCTCATCCCTTCCTTTCGTTCCTTTTAGGAGAAAGTGAGCCAAATTCATTGAATTGCATACCTCGGACCCGGGCCTGATCACGCTCTGCAGACAAACCCCGGCCCAATAGGTGAACATACAATAGGACGTGTAGATCTTTTTCTAACTGGGTAAATGCAGAGACTGGCTTAACCACAGACAAGCGCGTGGCAGCAGCCTTGATGTTTGGTCGGTCTAAATTTCAACCAGGTGTCCTCATCCTACCCACGCCGGAGGAAACATTTGAGCCAAGTGATACTACACGACTCGCCGAATATCGAGCCAGCATCTGGTTAGCCCTCGTATTCACCTCTCTTGGGCACTGCTGAGTTGGAGCTTGACAGGGATACTGTCACGAAAGTTAACGAGCAAGCACCGCAGCATTCTCGGATTTACAAGGAGGTGGGTCTGCTGTAGAACTCATTACGTCTCATCGTTTAAACCCCCGGAAGATGATTCTTGTCGCGAAACCATCAAGGCCTTTTGAATTTACTGCGAAGGGTACCTTGCGACGGAATGCCATCTTGAAGGTGTACGAGCAAGAAATAGAAGATTTGTACAAGGCTATCGATGGCGTATCACAGACGGACGTCGTTATACCGCAGCTGTGGACTCTAAAGAACATCATAACCATGATTCGAGACATTGTTACAACTGTTGTCGGACGGAAATTAGACGACACAGATGATATCTTTGTTGCTGGAGGCGATAGGTATGCTAAAGGTTTCCTTCGGTTCGGCGCTAGCGTTCTGACCCATCGAATGTGTAGCCTTACAGCGATGTCGATCCGGAATTCAGTTCTTCGTGCACTTCGCAAGTCTAAAGTGGTTCCCGTAGCCGTCATCAGAGCTCTTCCGCCAAATTTCGTCTTTGAACTTCCTTCCGTCACTGCTATGAGTGCTTTCATTCACGGAATCGTGCTGGGCGCGCAGGCTTCGCCGGCGATAGAACTATCTACCAGAAGCGACGAGGCCGATGCAGAAGCATACCCCGAAATCGATTCTGTTCCTGATCCTCGTCAAAGCCTAGTCAAATTACGAGAAGGTTCAGGTGAGCCGCCTTTGATTATGCTCCATGGTCAGTCACTTTTCTTATACGAAAAGAATTCTCTGACATTCCGTTGTGGTATTCTAGGTGCTGGAGGGATATACGTTGATTATGCATCCTATGCCGATAAATTCCGGACAGCAGTTTGGACTTTAACCATTACACCCGAAACTCCTCTGAATTCATTACCCGAGTTGGCGTCTTTCTATTTTGCAAAGATCAAAGCAGAAAGGCCTCATGGTCCCTACCGTTTTGCATCCTACTCTTCGTCCAGCCTCCTCCTTGTCGTCCTCCTGAAACTCTTTGAGGATAACGGGGATAAGGTCGCCCAGGTCGTCATGCTCGATCACTTTCCAGCAATGTTCGTTTACTCGGCCAACAGGTTAGGGAATCCTGATCCAAAGATTCCGGAGAATATCCGGAATATGCTCGACATAGGCATGAGTGCCATTGAAGGACTTATGGACCGGGACTCTAACCGCGACACACTCCAGCGAGGGAAGAGCCTTCTCTTGGATGGCTGGAAGGGCGTCTACGCCAGCGACTTCTTCCGGAATATTATCCGCAATATCAAAGGATTTCTCACTGCCAACGCCGAGTTTGTGTACGATTTGACCACGGACGAGACGGGCGTGGCGTCCATCGAATTGATGGCACGGTGGATGAGGACGGTGAAAGTGCCGATAACGGTGGTTGTTGCGCCGGAAGGAGCGTTGGGAGGCGTTACCGAAGAAGATAAGACAACGTGGGCCGATTTGGGCACAAAGAGATGCCTCCCTGATGCACGCATTGTTTTCGTCAAGGGAGGCCACTACGAGTTCTTGACAGATGAAGTTGTTCTGCAGCTTTTGCAAGACGGCTATTAAGCACCGTCAGACTTCTTTTTTGCTACAGTAAATGTTCGTTTGGACATTTTTATTTTCACCAATGAGCGTTTATTTCGCTCAGTCTGCACTTCACTACATATGTCAGTTTTTTTTCCTTTGTTTTCTTTGAACCACCGGGTTTTCGGTCCGACGACCGAAACGACTCACTGCGGTTGATGGAATTGGTAATTCGGTTCCGAGGTAGCGCTTGGTTACCCACCACCATCTTCAACGTTGTCTGTTGAGGACGTCCCGTAGACATTGGTCTTGTCTGCAGGCAGTGCTCCGTAGGAAGGTGTGTTTATATGTGTTTTTAAAAGATTGGCTCTTTGTTTACTGATTTGGTCTAGTTCTCTTGACCTTGCGACGTATTTTCCCACCTCACACTACAACATCTTAATCATGGATCCCCATGTAGCACGACTCCTTTCGGATGCTCATGAATACTCCCAATTAGCACCCGGTCTAATCTATACCCAATACCAGCAACTGATGTCCTCACTCTCTACTTCACTCGAACAATTTCTTTCCACCAAGACCCTAACACTCTTTCCCACCGAGTTACTATGCGCCATCTTTTCTTACGCCTGCGCCACTGACCCTCACACGGACCCACCGCTACAAGGAAACCTGATCATGATTGCAACACCGATGGTCATCGCGTCGGTCTGCACGCGCTGGCGTGAAATAGTGCTCGACATGCCATCTGCATGGGCATGCATCGACATCAATTTTATTCCTCGCCTCGACAGAGGTGGAAGGGATAGCGGTAAGCTCGAAACCCTGGTAGAAAGATATGCAGAGAGATCCAAGACTGCTCCTCTTTCCATCCGCTTACGCTTTCCGCCACCTGTCCCAAGTCGCGACCCTCGCTCGTCGCATGAACGCATTCTGCGTCGTCTTTCGAACATCATTATCCCTCTCCTTATCCCCCACGCTGCGCGATGGCGACACCTCGCGCTGAACCTTTCCTCCGGCAATATTGCGCCTCTTTACACCGTGTTTGACCTCGCTATCACCGGCTTTCCAATGCTGGAGACGCTGACGTTGGAAGACCTTGCACGGGGCACGAGTAACGTCTGCGATGGCTTCGCATCAGCCACGACGCTCAAACACATACAGTTCAAAGGCGCCGTCCTTCATCCCCTCTTGTATTCCTTGCTTCCCCGATTAGGAAAACAACAGACCGTAAAGACCGTTGTCCTCCAAAGTATACCTTACGGAAGGCTCATACCAACAATTGGTTCCTTGTTCAATGTGGAGAGGCTCGTGCTGCAAGACACGAAACCAGACACAGCGCAGCAGCATGGGTTTTCGCTCTTGAGGACCAACCTACGCTGGCTTACGGTCGTTTTCGGAGAACTTAGTGAGGGGGTCGTGTTCTCATCTTTTTTGGCTGCGCTTGAGACGCCACAGTTACGCGCGCTGGAGGTGATCGAACCGTATCCCATGAATGCGAGGACTTTCATTCCTGCATGTCTCAAGTCACTTGTCGTCCGTTCCGAAGCGACGGCGATGTTACGTAAACTTGTTTTGAAGGGTGTTGTGATGTGGGCTAGCGAGCTGATAAGCCTGTTGGAAGTTGTACCTTTATTGGAGGAGTTGGTGGTACACGAGTCGCGCGAGAGGCCGATGATATGGCGTGGCTTTGAATACGGATTTAGTGATGACATCGAGGATGCGCCACACGCCGTATCAGAGATGTTTTGTCTGCAGTTTTCTGATGAAGAAGTAGCGCCGAAATTGAAGGTTTTGGAGCTCATATGGTTTTCTGAATTGGATGAAATGTCGGTGATGGATATGATTGAGGCTAGGGAGAAGCTGGAGAACGTCACTCTTGGCATGGGACCCTTTGCTCACACAACCTATGAACGGATGAGATTACTGACGGAGCGAGGAACCAAATGTTTCGCGTCGGTAGCGTAGTCGCTTTCTCCTGTTCATATGTACTACTACCTACTTTCTTGGTTACCAGTACATTTACTGTTATGAATATGTTCTATGTCCGGTGCTAGTTCATCAAGAACCTGAAGCTGAACTTTCAATACCTCCGACGTGTTCATAATGAATAGTTCTTATATAATTCTCCGGCAAGATATGTCTTCGTCCCTTGACGCCTCTCTGCTTGAGCACCTCTGCAATTTTATCATATTGTATCCTGTTACCTTCCCTCCCGGTCCTGCACGTCTCTCTTTTTCGTGTGGACGAAAACAAGTCGAGGGTCCAGCGTTTGTAGATCTAGTACGAGGCACTGAGTGACCTTCGCTGATCGAAGGGCTCTTTTAAGACTCTTTACAGCCTGTTCGCCCGATACGTTGACAACAATTCCTCGCCATTGTCTTAGAAGACCTGCAGGATCAGGAGGACTATTTATCAGGAATCAAAATCCACACGGCTCCGCGTCCTTTCAATTAAAACAAAATGAAAGGAATGAGGGCATTGTTAATTGAAGAGATGCACGAAATCAGTCTGATACAGGTAGTCGCGCAAGCGTCGATATACCTGCCACATAGAAGGTACTGTCACAGGACTATGATACAGGTACTGTAACAGAAGCTCCAAGGCTGGACGTAATCGTAACCAACACAGGGGAAGGTCTTATCGAAACCAGAGCCTGGAATCGACCACTTCCAAGCGAAGTCATCGCAATCGTATCGACGTCAGGATCAGTAGCCTAGTAGGCTCATTGGTCAGAAAACCAGTGGGGTCTTGTACAATATACTCACGGATACGAAAAGCTGCGAGGAGGCGACATTCGTTGATGCGATAACTGTAAGAGTGCCAGAGCCTTTCCCGCTCTTCCAGGATGCTTCTTCTATAGTTATCTGCGAGGAATTCGAATAATAAGGTCAATTGTTTCCGGGAAAAAAAAAAACAGGAAGAATAGAAACTGACACTGTCTACAGTCGGGCCCGGATTGATGTTAATGACGACCTGGTCACTGCTTTCACCGGCATCGTTGGACACTGTTAGAGTGAAGACCAGGGTCGACACAGTCGAGACGGCAGGCGCTAAGAACGTGGCATTGATACTGTTGGCATTCGCCAATTCGACGGTCACGCCCGACGTTTGTAACCAAGAGAAGGCGAGATTCGTCACTGAAACTAAGTAAGTCTCATGAAGTTGCACGAAGCGAAGGCGGCCCACCGTCAATATCATTTTTGACACCACCGAAAAGTGTTATGTTCGCCCCAGATACAACTGTAGCATCAAAGCCTGCATTCGCAACTGGTACAAGAGGGTTAATAACGGGACAATCTGGAATCGCAGGCGAGCCAACACCTATTCACAGATCAGATCAAACAGAGGGAAAATAGAAGCAAGACAGCGCCACATACCGGGCCATGGATTCAGTTGTCCAACGATTGGGCCAGTCGCCGTCTGCGGCACGCCAGGAATCCCGCCCAGCCATGGACCACTTCCTGAGGCCAGATGAGGCATCAGATTGAACTCGTGAGGAATCTGAGGGTCGCCAAAGACGATAAGCTCAGGGAAGATGTACCCATCAGGAGGATAAGGTGAAATAAATTGGCCACCTAAGATCCCGTTTGGCGTGGCAACTGTACCCCGGTAACTCGGACGCCGACTTCACGAGTGTACGGAGGAAGAGCGGTGGATCTTGACCGGAACCGCCATTGTCCTCTCCTATCTAGAGCGCGTGGAACAGCAGTACCCCAGGAACGTTCGGTCTCTTCTCCAGTACATGGATCCACGTCAATGGTAAATATCTGTATCGTCGCAGTTTCGTCCGTAGTGTAACCTTCAACCTGTTACTGGGCATTGAGCAAGGTAACGCATAAAAAAAACATCGACGTACTCTTGTTTCTTGTATTTCACCAGCAGGATCTACATAACGGCATTAGAAACAAAGAGATTATACAAATAATACACTCCACCTCCATTAATACCCGCTTGTTGCGTTTCAATTCGAAGATACGCTGGGCTGAAGGAAACATCAGGATGGAAGGAAATTTTCTAGGGAACACCTACATAGTTCCAGGAGTAGTATAGATTCCCAAATTACCCTCGATGCTATACGCAGCGATGAGACGGCCATTCGTATCCTCTACAATGGTTCCACTATAGATGATGAAGTCGCCTGTGCAATGGTGAGCCATCACATCTAAGGAGACCGATAGGAAGTTACTCGCCAACTTTCAAGGGGACGAATAAATTAGGGTCGGGTTGAGCTGTAGGAACAGGGGGAGCTGCGAAGGTACTAAAAAGATAGCAGTATCAAATGCCAATATACAATCAGCGTAATAATAGCCTCTTACAATCCAGTCAAGGGCTTTCCAGACGCATCCACTGGTCGGTTGGAATCAGGACATAACGGATCATCGGCAACCGCGGGGTCAGCTCGGGGGAGACATAGTGGGAATCCAGTGCTGGCTTGTATCGAAGGGTTATCTGTGTCGGCAGTCCAAAGCGGCCAGTCGCCATGAACCATACCGAATCTCCCAACTGTGCGATACTGTCAGCCATAATCGATGGAGGAAACGAACTTCCAAACCTGGGTCATTAATGACGACACGAACGCCAGTGGTTGGATTATTGAAGTCACCGCCAACGCGGAATTCACCCTTTTCATAGTCAATAGCAGTAATGAACCCCTCGTTGAGGTTCGCTATTTCTTGGAGGATGTACACAATGCCAGCGATATATTGGCCTCCGATATAATTGGCAAAAACCTAGGGAACACTAAGAACTGGGTTTGACGAATACGAATAAAAGACCAACCTGGGCTTCCCAGCTAATTTCGGGCCAAAGCGGAAGGTCGATGGTGCCATCCTCGTTGAATAACTCACTCCATGCCACAGCCGTGAGTGAGGGCGTGTTGACAAGAAGGTTGCGCGGGATGATTATATCGATGTTGTTAATGGACAGTGTCCCACCAGATAGAATGTCGGAAGAGTTATCGAGAGTCGCGCTACAAGCGGAGTGAGAAACAGTCCAAGAAAGGGCATCATATATTACCCAGTAATATGTCCCACAGCTGCGTATGGAGAAGGATCATATGGGATCGAGGTGACCTGCGAGAAGGTATATCCAGTGAAGAAATTAAGGACCGAGAGAAGAGCGAAGCTGAAATTCATAGTACGCATCATAGAGGGCCAAAGCTGTAAGACAGTGGAAAAGAACTTTTGTCAATAGCTTGAAGTTACAGTCTTGCACCGGTTCATCCTTTATACAAGTCGTCCGGACCTAAACTAAAGCGGCGCTACGTGTCTGGGGCTGCTAATGAGTACACGCCAGGCACTTTTCGTAATCATTGATGAGAATCATTAGAAGCGGATGAGGATACGATCAGAATCACCATTGTTTGGTTGGGAATGGTCGAATAGACGGACTCGGACTCCAGGTCCATATTTCTGCTTGTGGGACGCAAGAGGACAAAAGTCAAGGCCATTGGGCCCATGTACTCAGTGTATTAGGGTTAGTTTTTCTTTGCCCGCATGAACAAAACAAGGCTAAGGTTGCACGCGTGCCTTGAAATCGTCGACATGATTTAAATTACTATAGAGATAAACAAAACAAAATTACTAACGGCAATGACAGTCTGACTTCAAAGGCTCGGGCACGACGTGGCCCTCTTACGATACCCATTTTCTTGGAACAGTGGAAATGGTAAACGTGGCATTTGTCCTTTACAGTAGCTGAGAATTTGCCACCGCAGAAGGGCAAGTCACGCACCACACTTTTTTCCTTGGCAAGGCGGTCTTGGCTGGCGAACTTCGGGTCACTCTGATCGTAACTTCGAATACGATAATTTTATGCGACTCGCGACATGTCACAGATACATTCGTCATTACTGGCAGAGTTGTGCATATTCGGATGTAAAAAAATCTGTTCGAACTTGGCGTACGAGTATGCCTCTGATAACAGTCAAAGGTAATTCTGATGGGTGTGTTAGTGCGAGCCTATTCGTGAAAGTAAACCAGGCTTACACATTCCTGAGTCTATATGACCCACGTATCGTGGGTACAAGATAATACAATGCTGCAGGAAGCTATGCGACACGTTGAAGAATATACGTGTTGGGTGGGAAATACACGATCTATGAATGCGATAGAAGCGAAGGGACCCTTTCATTGAAATGACGTAGAGGTGTAGGGACCGTGACGTGGAGGGTCGTGTTCAGCGAAATGATGTCTGGTGATTTTGGTGGATGCCTTACCGGTGAGTATATGCGCGCATATAAGCACAAAAATCAACGCATATGTCTGCGTAGCATCTGTTTATTGAATAAATGGTAACGAAATAGACGGTGGGCACAGTGCGTAGCATTGCTGAGACCATCAGTGACCTATCTGTGCCGAGCAGACCTGGAGAGTGGTCTTCACACGCAGCCATGAACTGCTACAGGTGCATTATTATGAAGAGATATCGCCGATATAATGGGACAGAATCATACCTTGATCAGTTCTGCTGGGCGAATAGAGAAAAAAAAGGTAACACTTTTCTTTCAGTAGCTAAGAGGACAGTTCTGAGACTCTGGCCTCCGGAAAATGATCTCGAAGAAATCCGGAATTGAATAGTGTCCAAGCCGGCGAACCTTAGATGTATCCGAGGAATATGTGCTATAATCAAAACATGCTCCGAGCGTTGAAGAGATAAAGGTCAGTGAGATAGTGCTATTTATTCACAAATATAAGATAAGCCAGCGTCAGATTAAAAAAAAATATGCATACCAATATCAGTGCTGTCGAACTCATCGTGGTTGAAGTTTGAGGTGAAGAAACGATCCCGATAAAGCAATCAACGCTCGATTCTTTCCCACGATGGGTCAGCACCTGTTGGTGGCCCGAGCCGAAATCCTGGGCTATCCGTTAGTATAAACATTTGCGCGGCGCACAAGTAGGATTAGCTGCACCGCACTCACGCAATGACGAGCCGATTTCTTCTCCATGAGACCTGTAAGGATATACGGAATCTTAAGGGCACTTCAATTCTGTGTTCAATGACATTCATCGCCGATGTACCCGTGCAATGACGTGTTCATTCAATTGCGCCGCATTCGACGAGGGGGCCTTCCGAGATAAATGTCACTAACTGAAGATAGCTACACTATGTTTCCCTCCATTCAACGTAATATCCCCATTTGCACCGATGTCGACCGCAATTTCGTCAACGACCGCAGTGCCTACCCTCGGAAGCTTCACTAGACCATCGGTTCCCTCTGGAGTATTGATTTCCATGAAGAACTGATTGTTCTGCAACGCCCATCTCACGCCAAACCATCCCAGCGATGTTTCAAACCCGCCTTCAACGCCAGGAAGACCGCCATTTATATGCGGATTCACAGACCAAGTAGCACCTCGAGGCGACGTGACGGACAATCCCAGGATATAGAAGGTTAGTGCAGAAGTAGGTCCAGAAGACCATCCATGCGCATGCGAAGTATATGCAGCATCGTAATTATATCCTCTGTAAGATCGATATCTGAGGTTGATGTGAGTTAAATGCGAAAACGACGAAAACTACGACGTACCCAAGAGAGCCGTTGGCCGTAAATCCCTCGAGTAAGGTGCTTTGCACAGACAGATTCGTATATAACATGTACCCCCATTCCCGACGTAAAAGGTCCAGCGCTCTGTTATCCTGGCCAGCTTCAAAGTGGGCTTGCAACTATTGATAAGAGCTATCGTCAGCTTTGGGATCGCTGTGTCTAAGATACCTTTCACTCACCTCGAAGCCGCTAATAAATGGCGAGATGGTATCCGGGAGCTCCGGAGCCACTGGTCCTAGATCGTTCCAATTCTTTTCCAGTCCTTCACTCACAGAGACCTTCTGATCGTCGGAAAGAGTCAAATTATAGAGAACAGCGAACGAGTTTGCATCTTGCGGGTAAAGCGTAGTTGTCAAGTTGTCTCGATACATACCGGCGCTTTCCACCCAGAACGCCTCGTTGTACTTCACTTTCAGTGCAGTGGCGTTTGCTCCCCAAGCTTTGGAGAGGGATTCGTCGCCCATGTAATTCGCTAGATCGGATGCTGTAATAAGAACCTACTATGATATTAGAGAGGATGTCTGGAAGGAGACACGCAGCTCGCCTTGTAAAGGATCGCATTTCCCTCTGCGTTGTATCCACCTCCACCTAGACGAGCCCAATCTCGTAGGCCAGTGACGTCCATTAATCCTGTGCTATCAACTTTGGCTTCCAAGAAAGCAACAGCACGAGTATAGTTGGTACAGACGATATTAAGCCAATTATCATCTCCAGAATAAAGATAATAATTGTCTGCATAGACATCGTCAGCTTCAAATGTCGAGTTTTACGGAACGACACTGACGCGTTCCGATGAGAGTCCAAGCGTGATAAGTGTCCGAGCCTAGCTGGCTAAGAGGAGGACCGGATTCTGGCAATGCGCCTGTTTTAGGATTGATCGCAGCGAACATAGTAGATAACGCGTTTCTTGTGGGAATCAGATCGAACGTGGAGACGAATTGGGTGGGAACTGCAATACCCATGTCTCCAGGCCAGACCGCACTGCAGGATTATAGAGGAGTCAACGACCTGTCATATGGAGTACCGAAGTACATACCGGTCACGTTTTGCGCCTGTAAGTTTATGAGTCTCTGGAATGCCATGCAACAAATAGGGCACATTACCATCAACGATTATCGGACCTGCGACCCCAAGCGTTGCATTGTTGAACCAGTCTGATCCGTATTGAGATGGGAAAGAGAGGCTCAATGAAAATAGAACATACTACCAGCTGCAGCGAATGGAACTTTTCGGCCTGTTTCAAGGGGAACGGTGTTCGTCTGTACTGTGTACGCACCAGCGTACCATACTACAGATCGTTGATTAGTGATTATCAAATCGTGCGCAATGGATCATACCTTTCGTCAAGAAATCGGGATCATGGAACACAGGGTCTGCAGCATAAAAGTAGCCCGTATACGCCCTCAAATCTTCAACGTGAGGCATGAACGAAATAGCGCAAGAGACGTTGGAGATTTTGAGATCAGTCTTCGAATGGGACACGATGGTTAAATATCGGAAGCCGCCACGTAGAGAATAAGAAGGCTGTGTCCAGTATCCCTTCGGCAATGGCGCAGGAACAGTGAAAACGCCATCGTAGGTCATATTAGGTGACGGGTACGAAGAGTCATCTGAAGCGAACGGGTTGACAAACACTGAGGACTCTGTGAAGGAGAGAGATACTGAGGACGTAGCATCGACGTTGTCAAAGTTGAGGGATATAAGCCCCCCGACCTAGGAAAGGAGTTTTGAACCTTGAATACTCAGAGCTGAAAGAAGTAAGGATTTCGTACCTCGATTCCAAAGTCTAGCGCGATCCAAGACTTCGGAGACAAAGTCGCGCTTCCGATATTCCCTACCAGTTTGCTGCCGCCAGACACTGAACCTACGATCTTGTAAACGTCTTGAGGGTAGATAGTCTTGGACTCTGGCGCGTAGTTAAACCTATCCCAAGGACCACCTGGGGCGACCGCGAGGACAACAGGAAGGAGAAGGAAGTAAAGCAGCATATGAATGACCGAGTGAATACCGGTGGGGCACAGTTTTAATCGCTTCGCGGAATTTCACCACCTCATCAAATGACAAAAGGACTGATCACCAGATGTTCAGAAGGCCCGCTGGATGGCATGGCTCTTCCGGATTATTTATGATGCATAGTGGTGTCCGGTGACACACTAAGAATAGCAGGGCGTTCTCAAGATGTCGCATGAGATTTTCCTGTCCAAAGAATGGTTGAGTTTCGACCTGGTGAAGCACAAGTTAAACATACTTACAGGCGTCAGGAGGAATCGATGGGCTATGGGACTGTATTGTTTTTTGCCAGGTGAATTCGTGCTCGCGAACGAACCATGGATACACAGGGCCCACTAAACTGGATAAATCACGGCTTCTCTAACATGTCTCACTGCTTTGAGGTAGCAAAGCGGATGTGCTGATGACGGTCTGTAATAAAAAGCTCACCGGGCCGGGACAGCCGCAGCCCGCATCTAGGCTTCAGGAGGTTATTATTCATTTTCCACAAGTTCACGAAGACGTGGCAGTGATATGCAAGCCTCACGGGAATATAGAAGGACCTGATTATTAGTAGAAAGTGACAAGTGCAGGTTGGCAGCTTGAAAATTGTTCTCGGAGAAGTCCCAACCATTCAGAGATTTTGTATTATTAATGTAATAATACATCTCGAAGTGTCATTTTATAGATTTAAAGTGGGTCAAATGAGTTAATATTGTACGTAGAATGGTAGGGCAGCGAAGCCTTTTCTGCTCAGTCGTAGGCATGTCTAGTCTACTGCCTGTCTAAAAGCTCTCATGCCTTTGTGGCGTAGTGGTAGCGCGTCGCACTTGTACAACGTTTCGGCGTGTCATGCGAAGGTCACTAGTTCAATCCTGGTCGGAGGCATTTTGTTTTTTGCTGTATTTTGTAAGTTCCGACTTTTGTTGTTGAATCAAAAATGCTTTTAGTATATCACTGTGTGCTTTGCAGTGGTAATAGCAAAAACTGACTGAGTTCAAGTGCTCAGTCCTCTCATCTCAAGTTCTCTGGTTGCATCTAGGTAAAAGTTGATAATCTGAGGTCCACTGTCAAAAGTGAAGAGTGGAAGGATTGGAGGTGAACATACCAATCCTAGAATATCATCATGAACAGTCCTAAGGCTTGGCCAACTCATTCTTTTCACAGATCTATCAGCAGCCACAGGCCCTTTCCTGACACTTGCCTGTGTTATTTATCTTCTTTATAAATTCTTGAAACTCTATGGTAGCAAGGATGTTGGCCATGTACTCCTCATTCTCTTCTACATTGTGCCTGGTGTGAGACACCATGGTAGTGTAGGTGAAAGATTGCCCAGATGAAATTCAATTTCCATATTAGGCTTTTCCCACAAACCGCTCCCCATAAAAAGATGTTCCCCACATGACATGTCTTATCTTCATACCACCATATCTGCTCCTACTAAGGGTAGAAAGCCAGGGAGAAAAGGTATCATCAAAAACACCTTTCCCACTGCAGCATTAATACTTCTCAAAGAGCATGATTTCACCATCAATAATTCAAAAAACAGGTAAGCTACTATCCTCTGGGTTCCTCCCATTTTGATTCTTCACAATATTGATTACAATCTGTCTAGACAAAAATTACTTATTGCTGTTTGCAATATTGTTGGCAGACCTACCTTTTTGGGTCGGTGCCGACTTTTTGAGGTGTTTTGATGCTCTGGAACTTTTTGATCGTATCTTGCCCATTTCTATACCTTTTGGCTCCATTCTTTGGTTATTCTTACTAGTTAGAGCATGGCCGACAGGCGAGTAATAAGATCTAGACCATTTAACGGTAAAATAAAATGCTGAGATTAGATGACCTGGTAAGTAATGTTTTGGCTACTATCTTCTATTGAAGCTTCATACATACATACCTTTCTAATATGTTGTGCTAGTATATGTTATCGAGAGGTGTGTAAAGTCTCAAGGCAATCTGTCACACCATTCCCGAGATATCCCAAGTCGGCAGTCATACTGGGTGGTCACACTCGTGACATCGCTTCGTCTCCTGCTCCATGGTCGTTCAGCGCAACAAACAGCGAAAAGCTGACAAGAAAAGTACCAAAAAGAAATCTCCACCTAACAAGCCAGTCAAAGGGCCTGCTGAAACCATTGCCAGCAATAAAAGGACATTGGCACAGCTTGGATCCAAAAACCCAGCACCTGGCATGCAGCCAGCCGCTTCTTCATCCAAAAAAAAGGCAAACCCTTTAGCACAAATACCAAGGATCCGTCTTCTTCCACCAAAAAAGCCTTCCACCAACAGCACACCAACTCCTGAACAGGAACAGTTTTCGGACTCAAATTCGGACTCTGATGGATCAAAATTTGTCAGTAGCCGTATCACTCCACCTGTTAGACCTGATGTCCTAACAAGAGTAGACAGTCAGCTGTATCACGTTCGTACAATCACTGCTGAATCTCGAGAAGTTAGAAAACCAAGACTAAGGCTTTAGCACTTAGCATGAGTGACTGTGTTTCGGTATGAATAAACTTTAGCTCAAAGCTAGGGAATATACAGCTTTGAGTATGCTACTTATATACTAAGTTAAGAGTCCGTAATGAGTATTAAGATGAGGGTACCGTGTTAGAAGATGAATAAGACAATTACACGGTAGCCGAGAATAAAGTACACGTCGGGCGAGTGTGACTTCATAGCGATGTGAAGGCTCCGTTGGAGTCGCGGATCTAAAGATAAGATAAGATAAGCACCGAAGATAAGATAAGATAAGAGGCGCTTAGATGAGATAAGCAAATAAATCGTAACATTACCCCCCTGTTAGGGCAGGTGTCCCAACTGTCAGTACATTGGCGTCCGTTATCTGTTTCATCGTCATGCCGTCCCTAGAGAGCTCTTCCTTAGAGTTTTCGAAGGAATGTCATACACGCTGCAGCTTGTCCCAGCGGCCCTTAGGCAAGTCGCCGGTAGGGAGAGAGGATTTAGCGTATGATGGTGATGCGATTGACAAATTTGGTCCTTTGTCTCGTTGGTCTGGCCTGATTATGCGCGCGTTTTGGTAAGATATTTTTGTCGTAAGAAGTCGTGAGTGGAGGTCCATGGCTATCCCCCTTTATAGGGCGAATTCTTCGTACTGCTTTATGGGATTTCTGTTGCTTCGTACGGCGGTTTTGAATATGTCGAAGGGTCGTCGTTGCCACCAAACTGGTCCCAGTCTAGTTGTTGGTCATACCAAACTTGACGACCAGTGAATGGGTCCGTATAGGATTGCCAATCTACTGTCTCATGTTTGGTACGATTTATCTTTTGCACGAGGTAATCGTCGATGAGTTCATCAGCGTCCATGTCGCCCTCCCGTACCCAGGTATTGGATTCTGGTCCGTAGCCTTTCCACTTGACGAAGTAGTCTGTAGTCCAATGCCATGGTTCTCCGGTTTTTCCTCGGACTTTGCGTTCTCTACTGTCGAGGACTTTCTTGATTTCGTACTGTTCTTCTCCGTCGACTAGGTCTGGTGGTGGCGGTGGCGGTTGCTCTTGATTTGGGAATGCGGGTGGTGTATATGGGGTAAGGAGTGATTCATTGAATGTGGGATGTATTTTCCAGGTTGAGGGGAGTTTCAAGGTATAAGCCGATGCTCCTTTCTTTCTGACGATGAGAAATGGACCTGTGCGTTTATCGGCGAGTTTTTTCTTTGGTCGTGGGAGACTCAGGTTGGTCGTGTCGAGCCACACCTTGTCTCCTACTTGGTATTCAACTGCAGGTCGTTTCTTTTTGTTGTATTGAGCTTTCATTTGGTCGGCGGCTTTTTCCAGAGCTCGTTTGGCCTCTTCATGGATTTTCTGCATTTCTGAAACGAAGGTGGTGGACGCGGGCGTCCGGAAAGGTGCCTTGGGTTTGGCACCAGGGAGGATGTCAGCGTTATAGCCGTAGTTAACCTCGAAGGGACTTTTACCGGTGGCGGAGTGTACGTGGTTATTGTGAGCGAATGCCGCGAGGGATAGCCATTCAACCCAGTCGTCTTGAAGATGGTTGACAAATATTCGGAGGTATTTTTCAACCTCTTGGTTTACTCGTTCTGTCTGACCATCTGTCTGTGGATGATAGGCGGTGGATGCGTTCGCCTTGATCTGTAACAAGTCATAGAGGTCTTTCATGAACTTAGAGACAAACACGGTGCCTCGGTCAGAGATGACTACCTGGGGCATTCCGTGCTTGGTGTAAACTTCGTCTCGTAGAATTTTGGCCCACCCTTCCGATGACAGCTCCGTGGTACATGCTATCGGTATGATTTCTTTGGAGAATCGGTCGACGATCATTAAGATAGCGTCTTGACTGTTGCACCTTGGTAAACCAGTGACCATGTCAACGGAGATGTGTGTCCAAGGTCGGGAGGGGATGGCGTTTGGATGAAGGGGCGCTGCTTTTGCTTGAGTGCTCAACTTTGTTCGTTGGCACGTTTCGCAAGCGCGGACGTAGTTTTCGATGTCCTTCTTCATCTTGGGCCACCAGTATTCTCGTAAGACGAGTTCTTTGGTCTTTTCAATGCCAGGATGTCCCGCTGTGATATGGTCATGAGATGCTGCGATGATTTCCCCTCGCAACGCATGATTTTGGGGAATATAGATACGGTGATCGTAGTAGATCAAACCGTTATCTAGCTTCATCCCGCGATCATGGTTGAGGGACGCAGAGATGTTCTTGTCCCATCGGTGGTGGTCGAGCGTGGCTTGCTTGATTTTGGTATGAACTTCCTCGATGGTCGGCATGACCAATGCCCGGAAGTGTTCTGGTTTGAGGACAATAACCTCATCGTTGTCCTCCTTCCCCATATCGTGATCTGCTCTGCGACTGAGTAAGTCGGCTTTCTTGTTTGACGCTCCTGGTTTGTGGTGGAGAGAGAAGTGGTATTCCGCTAGTTCTGTTACCCAATGCGCTTGGCGGCGATTCAGCTTCTGGGGTTTTCGGAAATACTGGAGATTCTGATGATCTGTCCAGATTTCAAAATCCTGAGCCGCTCCCATTAGGTAGTGTCTCCACTCGTCGAGCGCAAGCATAATTGCGAGCAGTTCTTTGTCGTAAATTTCGTAATTTCGCTCTGTTACCGTCAGAGACTTGGATAGAAATGCGACTGGGCGCCATTTTCCATCCTGCTCTTGTGACAACACAGCGCCTATCGCTCCTTCACTGCCATCCGCCTCAACGCGGAATTTGCCATTCTCCGTGGGTATTGCCAGTACCACTTCTTTGGCCAGCAATCTCTTCAACTCTTCGAAGGCATTCTGTTGCGCTTTTTCCCACGTCCATGGGTCGTTTCCTGTCAGCTGTGTCATGGGTTTGACCACCTTGCTGTATCCTTTGATGAAACGCCTGTAGAAGTTGGTAAAGCCTAAGAACGATTGTAACTGCACTTTCTTGGTGGGTACGGGCCACACCGCTATTCCTGCGATTTTGACTGGATCCATCCGAATGCTGCCTTCACTGATGATAACTCCGAGGTACTCCGTCTCTAAGGTCTCAAACTCGCATTTTTCCGCTTTAAGGGATAGCTTGTTCTTTCGCATGACCTTTAAGACTTCGCGTGTGATGTGCCGATGTTCTGCCTTGGTTTTTGACATGATTAGAATATCATCAAGGTAGACTGTGACAGCGCCAGACGTGATAAGATCTTTGAAGATGTCGTTCATCATCCATTGGAAGGTTGCTGGTGAGTTCGTGAGCCCAAAGAACATAACTGTGGGTTCGAACAACCCTCGATTAGTTCTGAATGCTGCTTTCCACTCGTCACCACTTTTAATGCGAACATTGTTGTATCCCCACCAGACGTCAAGCTTGGAAAAGTACTTGGCACCCTGTAGTTTATCCATTAGCTCAGAGATGAGAGGAAGCGGGTAACAGTTTTTAATCGTCATCTCGTTGAGCTTGCGATAATCTTGTACGGGTCGTAGCTTGCCATCCTTCTTTTTGATGAAGAAGAATGGCGACGCCATAGGTGACTTTGATGGTCAAATTCGTCCGTTTGAAAGGTTCTCGTCCAGGAATTTGTCGAGCTCGGCCTGTTCATTGCGATTGAGAGGGTAGACCTTACAGTCAAGGTTGGCGTTTGCGTTGGGAATGAGTTCAATGGCGTGGTCCCACGTCCTTGGCTTGGGGAGTTTGTCGAAATTCTTTTTCTCGAATAAGTCGGCGAAATCCCTGCACCATTCTGGAACCATCTCTTCGAACGTTTTGGCCTCCTTCCCTTCGTTGGCTTTGGCAGCGAGGTCATTCGCATGATGAGCGCATATGAGGATAGCTTGTGTAAAGTCTATTGCAAGAATAGTGTCTCCCTCTTCTAGCTCCTCATCCCACTTGTCGTCAGGATCTGCGTCTGGTAACACAAATAAGGACTTTCGGCATTGGCACCGGGCAAACGTCAATCCCCCTGACTTCCAATTAATGATTGGGTTGTGTCGGGCGAGCCAGTCATGGCCCAGGAATATTTGTCTGTCGCCGAGTTCTGTTACAGCTAAGTCTATTCGCTCTGCGTGATCCCCGATTATGAGTTGGATCTCGGCGTATTGGGTAATTGATCCTCCTTGATTACGTGTTCCATCGGCATTGTAGACTGGGATAGGCGCGGCGGTGGCATGAGTTGGGATATTGTGCTTTTTGACAAAAGCCCGATTGATGGCACTACTGGTGCACCCGCTGTCTACTAACGCAGTTGTCGCAATCTTGGTGATGTTCTCCAGAGTCTCGATTTGGATGTCGATTGTCAAGTCCTTGCCTTTCCTGCTTAGTGCGCTAACGTACCGCTTTGGTTGTCGTAGTTCTTCGAGCCACCAAAGCGTGTCAACACGCATCGCCTTTCGCATCCCCTCGATCATGTCGTCCATGACTTCCTCCGCTCGTGCCTTGTGAATCCAATTCTTTAGGATTGCCTTCACTTCTGACTCTGTCTTGGCTTGTACTATGCCGCGCAGAGTCCACTCCGCTCCGAATGGTTTGAGCCACTCGCTGTAGGTCTCGCCACTAGTATAAGTGTGTGAGAGCTGCGGGGCCTCCTTAGCCGTTGCATCGACCCGTGAGGGCTCGACTACCGTTGGCGAGGTCACCGCAGTTTCTATGTCTATAGGGGAAGTTAATTTACTCTTCTTGTTCATCATGAAGCTAGTGTCGTCATCTTGGTCCACGACCTCAGACATTTCTACCTTATGCCCCCTATGTACTGCCTGGGCGCTAGCAGCTTCCTGTCCTACGGCTTGCTTGTCGGTCGTGGAACGGGAGGTGCGTTCCTCGAAGGCGTCACCCCGTAAAGGAGCAACAGGTTGGGCTGACACCGCCGAATGAGCGATTGCCTTAAGCTTCTCACCGTCCGTCAGGAGGCCGCCTTCAACCGGTTCCTTCGAGCCTGTCACTGTAGTAGTCAGGTCCCTCGTTTCATTCAGCGTTCCCCTGTCCTCGAGTCGCCCTGCGTCTCGACAGGCATTGGCAACTGGTCGGGGGCACTTACTCGATTCTGGTTCGTCCTCGATCTTCTTGGTGTAGACAGGTTTCGGCCCCAAAGCCCCCATTGACGGTAATGGAGATTTACACTTTGGCAGTCGTACGGTAATCTCTTTTCCCAGAGGAGGTTTCGCGGCAAGATCCACTGTCTCGACTAACGCTATTCCCTCAAAACTCCCTGCGAGGCAGGGACTCCGTAGAGCCATAAATGCAGTGGAGGCGCTAAGCGCAACTCCCTCTGTCCCAACCGGTCGCTCGTTCGTCACTGCGGCTTGAAACTCCGGTTTAAACGGAGGCCTCGACTGGCGCAACGCCGTTATGCTGGGTGTCACTATGGTGGGTGACTTGCCATTCGCTTTCGCCTGTAATAGGTTACTCGTCAAAAGTCCAGCCGGTAGCCTGACTACCGCTGGTTCCTGGGATCCTGTGTGATTCTTGCTTAGTTCCTGATCTGATTGCGAAGTCGCGGGTATATTCGAATGCACAGTAGATACTACAGAAATATAAGTACATTTGTCAAGTGCGACGTGCGTACCAGATGAAACTAAGTCCTTTGCCGAGTAAGTCGAATCAATTACTTCTCGGCGTCCTCTTTTACCTCCTCGACTGTCGCCATTACTTCTACCGTTGGTTTCTTGTCCCAGTAGGTGTTTACTCGGCGGAGGTGCTCTTCCCTGGATTTTGGCTTGGTCGGGCAGTCGTTCTTGAAGTGACCTAGCTTTCCGCATCGGTAACACTTCGTTGTTGCGGTTGCTGCGCTAATATCCATGGGCGCTCCTTGTCCTCCGTAAGTAGTTCCCGACGACGTTTTTTGTGTCGTTATACCTGTCGATACTCCCTTGGGCGCTGGCGCCTTTGTCATTGGTACCGTTCGTCCCATACCTTCTGCCTGTTTGAGGTGCCAGTTGGAGTCGATTCGGAGTAATCGACTCTTCCAGTCGTCGTAGAGAGCTGGTAGATCTCCGTTGCCTGCGTATATGGTGTTTTTGCTGGTTTCGCGGGCAGCTCGTTTGATTTGTGTGACCATTACCTGCTCATTACCGCGTACTCCTGCGTAATGAGCCAGCTCCTCAAACTCCTGGAAGAACTTGTCGCTGTCCTTGTAGTTTACCTGTCTGAGCTTCTCCCACTGGGCGCGCTTGATCTGTTCGTCAGCATCCTTCCAAAACCTGTTCCTTAGCTCTTCTTCAAAGTCATCGTAGGCGGGGTAGAATTGTTCCCCGTCTGCCGACTTTCCTAAGATCCTGGCCTGTAATTCCCACCATCTCTGTGTGTCACCAGTGAGTCGTGAGACGCAGAAGATTACTTTATGTGGGGGGTAGCGGTAATGCCGATTGTACAGGTCGATAGGGCTTTGCGCCGTACCATATACGGTATACGGCCGTATGGAGGACGGCCGTCAACCGTCAGAATTTTGGCCTCGACGGAACGGTGACGGTGATGGCCGTTTCTACCATACGGTGCCTAACGGTTACCTATAGGAGCAGAAAAAAGGGTCAAATGTTGCATAAATGGTAAGCTTTCGTCGTTTTGTATCTAGACAGCTCAAAAAAACTCACTAATATGGCCATTTTTAGGTACCTGTATAGGACCCGTATAGTCTAAAATGAACTAGATCCTTTGACGGTACGGATACGGTACCCGTACGACGGCACCCGTACAACCGTACTATACGGTGACGGTGTGAAGCCCTACAGGTCGAAGTGTAGTTCACACTTGAGAAAGAATCGGGAGATGTTGTTAGAATCTCCATGAAAGTCGTCGACTTCTTTCAAGATCTTTGGTTTGAACTCGTCGTAGGGAGCGATGTTCCCGACAGCGAGTTGCCAGGGTGCAGGAGGAGTGGGTGCCTTCGGAGGTGCTGGATAGCATCCATCGCTGAGGTGCGGCAGGAGGTTGTGGCAGTTGAGGAGGTTGCCCTCCCCCGCCTCCACTTCCTCCAGAGGGGCCAGCACCTGCGAATGGTTTGTAGCCGCTTGTGTTTGTTCCAGGTGGTCCATGTCCTCTGGCGTAGGAGAAGGAGGTAACTTTGGTGCGGGGAGGTGGTACTGGTGGTTCGTCGGGCATTGGCATTTGGATATCTGCTTCTGCTACGACGTCTTCGTAAGGAGCCATTGGTACCATCGGGGCGTCTAAGTGGACTTCATTGTACAGGAGGCGAGCATTTCTCTCCGCCTCGTACTGTAGAATGTTGTCTGCTGGAAGGTTTCTATTCACCTTCATAATATAATCATTCCCAGCTTGGGTTTGTCCCCAAGCCAGAATGAAGGGTAATTCATAAGCATAATATTCGTAAAGCTCGCGATATGTAGCTCGTCTTAATCTTGTTGGGATGGCGATGCTAAGATCCGTAGCTGTTCTCTGGTAAAATCTGATGGATTCAGGCAGATCCATCTCTGGTAGGGGTTTGTGGATGGAGCATCGGCTCGGAGGTCGTGTCGGAGCTTGATCTTCCATCGGGGTGGGGGGTCGTGTCTGGGAATGGCGTCGGGGGCCGAGGGAGCTCCTGGAGGGTGCCCTCTCCGCTGGTCTCATCGGTGATGTACTCATAGTATCGTGACTCAGGGGGCGCGAGTAACTCCGGTGGAGGTCATGGCTCTGCAGTGAGTTGTCAGTCGATTCGTCCCCAATGTCTATGGTGTAGTCGGGGTCGACGTGGTGGCTCACGCTGCTCGATGACGTTCGACCAGTAGCTGCTATCGTTTGGAACTGGGAGGGTTGAGCCACTGGCGACGGGTTCCTTGAATGATACAGGCTCGAGTGCCGGCTGCCAGGTCGTGGCTGGTCGATCCCAGACATTGGGCGCTCCTCAGTGCTGCGTGTAGGGTGAGACTGGGGGAGGGGTTCTGTGCTCAGGCGATCCGTCGCGTGGGGCAGGGATATAGGCGCTGAGGGGGATGGTGATGTTATCCCAGAACTCACTTGGACTGACCGGGGCTGAGGGTGCTGGAGGATCGGCATCCCAAGTATGGTCACAGGTGGGAGGGGCGGTGACTTGTATGTCATGGCCCACGTCGAATCCCCTGCCGTTGTCTCTGTAATGGGCGTACTTGCTGGGTGAGGGAGATCGAGGGGCATATGGGTGATCGTCGGGAGACGTGGTGGGGGAGACGATGATGACTGGCGTGCACCTTCTGGGAGGGGTAGGAGGCCTTGTGTTACGATTTATTTGCTTTCCTCATCTAAGCGCCTCTTATCTTATCTTATCTTTGGCGCTTATCTTATCTTATCTTTAGATCTGCGACTCCACGGAGCCTTCACATCGCTATGAAGTCACACTCGCCCTACGTGTACTTTATTCTCGGCTACCGTGTATTTGTCTTATTCATCTTCTAACACGGTACCCTCATCTTAGTACTCGTTACAGACTCTTGACTTAGTATAAAAGTAGTTTACTCAAAGCTGTATATTCCCTAGCTTCGAGCTAAAGTTTATTCATACCGAAACACAGTCACTCACGCTAAGTGCTAAAGCATTAGTCTTGGTTTTCTAACTACTCGAGATTCAGCAGTGATTGTACGAACGCAATACAGCTGACTGTCTACTCTTGTTAGGACATCGGGTCTAACAATTAGCTCGAAGCTTTTTCTTTACCCTATCGCTCTGTTTCACGGAGCCTTAGCCTAAAAAACATTCGGTTTCACTGAACGTCCCTATGGACAGCAACGACGCTACTATCCTTGCACTCTCGTTAGGAATCCCCAGCGCCACACTACTCTCCATAGCCTTTCTGCTTGTACTTAGGATCGAATACCGACAGTTACAATCACGGAGGATCCGAAACCCCACAGTCCCTACAAACTCCCCCGCACCATCTCCTCCCCCTCTAGACCCATACAATGGCGTCCCGCTCGAGCAGTGACCACCCCGAGTCCTCGCACCCCTACCACACCGACCGATCCCACTCCGCGAGTTCAACAGAGCCGCGAGGGCGGAGGAGGAACATCTTCGCTCGGTTTCTTCCAGCGAATTTGCGCCAAGGCCTCTTACCCCTCCCGGAAGGCACATGCCTGTCATCATCGTCTCCCCCACCACGTCTGCCGATAATTCCCCGAACGCCCCTCGATCTCCCTCACCCGGCGAGTACGCCCATTACAGAGATAACGGAAGGGGATTCGACGTGGGCCGCGACATACGAGTCACCGCCCCTCCCACCCGTGACCATACTTGGGATGCCAATCCTGCAGCACCCTCAGCCCCGGTCAGTCCTAGCGAGTTCTGGGATAACGTTATCATCCCCCTCAGTGCCTATATCCCCGCCCCACGGGACAGCTCGCCTGAGCACAGAACCCCTCCCCCAGTCTCAGCCTACACACCGCACCGAGGAGCGCCCAATGTCTGGGATCGACCAGTCACGACCTGGGAGCCGGCACTCGAGCCTGTACAGGACAACGAGCCCGTCGCCAGTGGCTCAACCCTCCCAGTTCCAAATGACAGTAGCTACTGGTCGAACGTTATCGAGCAGCGTGAGCCACTGCGTCGACCCCGACTACACCATAGACGTTGGGGGCGAATCGACCGACAACTCACTGCAGAGCCACGACCTCCACCGGAGTTACTTGCGCCCCCTGAGTCGCGATACTATGAGTACATCACCGATGAGACCAGCGGAGAGGGCACCCTCCAGGAGCTCCCTCGACCCCCGACACCATACCCAAACGCGACCCCCCACGTCGATGGAAGGTCAGACTCAGTCCCGACCTCCGAGTCGACGTTCCATCCACGAACCACTACCAGAGATGGATCTGCCTGAATCCATCAGATATTACCAGAGAACAGCTACGGATCTTAGCGTCGCCATCCCATTAAGACTGAAACGAGCTACGTATCGCGAGCTTTACGATTATTATGCTTACAAATTACCCTTCATTCTGGCTTGGGGACAGACCCAAGCTGGGAATGATTATTTTATGAAGATAAATAGAAACCTACCTGCAGACGACATTCTACAGTACGAGGCGGAGAGGAATGCTCGCCTCCTGTACAACGAAGTTCATCTAGACAACCCAATGGAACCAATGGCCCCTTACGAAGATGTCGTGGCAGAAGCAGATATCCAAATGCCGATGCCTGACGAACCACCAGTACCACCTCCCCGCGCCTCAGTTACCTCCTTCTCCTACGTCAGAGGACATGGACCACCGGAAGCAAAACCAAGCAGCTACAGACCATTCGCAGGTGCTGGCACATCTGGAGGAGGTAGAGGCGGGAGAGGACAACCTCCTCAACCGCCACAACCTCCCGCCGCACCTCAACGATGGACGCTACTGCGCTACCCAGCACCTCCGAAGGCACCCACTCCTCCTGCACCTTGGCAACTCGCCGTCGGGAATGTTGCTCCCTACGACGAATTCAAACCAAAGATCTTGAAAGAGGTCAATGACTTTCATGGAGATTCTAACGACATCTCCCGATTCTTTCTTAAGTGTGAACTACACTTCGATCTATACAATCGGCACTACCGCTACCCCCCACATAAAGTAATCTTCTGTGTCTCACGACTCGCTGGTGATGCACAAAGATGGTGGGAGTTGCAGGCCAGGATCTTAGGAAAGTCGGCAGACGGGGAACAATTCTACCCCGCCTACGATGACTTTGAAGAAGAGCTAAGGAACAGGTTTTGGAAGGACGCTGATGAACAAATCAAGCGTGCCCAGTGGGAGAAGCTCAGACAGGTAAACTACAAGGATGGTGACAAGTTCTTCCAGGAGTTTGAGGAGCTGGCTCATTATGCAGGAGTACGCGGTAATGAGCAGGTAATGGTCGCACAGATCAAACGGGCCGCCCGCGAAACCAGTAAAAACACCATATACGCAGGCGACGGAGACCTACCAGCTCTCTATGACGACTGGAAGAGTCAACTACTCCGGATCGACTCCAACTGGCACCTCAAACAGGCAGAAGGTATGGGACGACCAGTACCAACGACAAAGGCGCCAGCACCCAAGGGAGCATCGACAGGTGTATTGACTACAAAGACGTCATCGGGAACTACTTACGGAGGACAAGGAGTGCCCATGGATATTGGCGCGGCAACCGCAACAACGAAGTGTTACCGATGCGGAAAGTTAGGTCACTTCAAGATCGACTGCCCGACCAAGCCAAAATCCAGGGAAGAGCACCTCCATCGAGTAAACACCTACTGGGACAAGAAACCAACAGTAGAAGTAATGGCGACAGTCGAGGAGGTAAAAGAGGACGCCGAGAAGTAATTGATTCGACTTGCTCGGCAAAGGACTTAGTTTCATCTGGTACACAAATCGCGCCCGAAAATTGTACTCATATGCTTGTAGTAACCACCGCGCATTCAAATATACCCGCGACTTCGCAAACAGACCAGGAACTAACTAAGAATCACACAGGATCCCAGGAACCAGCGGTAGTCAGGCTACCGGCTGGACCTTCGACAAGTAGCCTATTACAGGTGAAAGCGAATGGCAAGTCGCCTACCATAGCGACACCCAGCATAACGGCGTTGCGCCAGTCGAGGCCTCCGTTTAAGCCGGAGTTTCAAGCCGCGGTGACGAACGGGCGACCGGTTGGGACAGAGGGAGGTGCGCTTAGTACCTCCACTGCATTTATGGCTCTATGGAGTCCCTGCCTCGCAGGGAGTTTTGAGGGAATAGCGTCAGTCAAGACAGTGGATCTTGCCGTGAAACCTCCTCTGGGAAAAGAGATTACCGTACGACTGCCAAAGTGTAAATCTCCTGTACCGTCACAGGGGGCTTTGGGGCCGAAACCTGACGACGCAGCCATCGGGAAGATTGAGGACGAACCTGACTCGAGTAAGTGCCCCCAATTAGTTGCCAATGCCTGTCGTGACGCAGGGCGACTCGACGATGGGGGAATGCCGAATGAAACGAGGGACCTGTCGACTAGAAGGACAGGCTCGAAGGATCAAGGTGAAGGCGACCTCCTGTCGAACGGTGAGAAGCTTGAGGCAATCGCTCGATCGGCGGTGTCAGCCCAACCTGTCGCCTCTTTACAAGGTGACGCCTTCGAGAAACGCACCTCCCGTTCCACGACCGACTCGAAAGCCACAGGACAGGAAGCTGCTAGCGCCCAGGCAGTAAATAGGGGGCACAAAGTAACTATGTCTGAGGTTCAGGACCAAGACGACAACACCAGCTTCATGATGAACATGAAGAGTAAATTAATGTCCCCTTTAGAAATAGACACTGCGGTGACCTCGCCAACGGTAGTCGAGTCCTCACGGATCGATGCGATGGCTAAGGAGGCCCCGCAGCTCTCGCGCACTTATACTAGTGGCGAGACCTACAGCGAATGGCTCAAACTGTTCGGAGCGGAGTGGACTCTGCGCGGCATAGTACAAGCCAAGACAGAGTCAGAAGCAAAGGCAATCCTAAAGAATTGGATTCACAAAGCGCGAGCAGAGGAAGTCGTGGATGACATGATCGAGGGGATGCGAAAAGCGACGCGTGTTGACATGCTTTGGTGGCTTGAAGAACTACGACAACCAAGGCAGTACATTAGCGCGCTGAGCAGGAAGGGCAAGGACTTAACAATCAACGTCAAAATTGAGACTCTGGAAAACACCAATAAGATTACAACGACCGCGTTAGTGGACAGTGGGTGCACCAGCAGTGCTATCAATCGGGCTTTTGTCAAAAGGCACAATATCCCGACTTATGCCACCGCCGCGCCTATTCCAGTCTACAATGCCAACGGAACACCTAATCAAGGAGGATCAATTACCCAATACGCCAAAATCCGACTCGTAATCGGGGATCACACAGAGCGAATAGACTTAGCTGTAACGGAACTCGGCGACAGACAGATATTTCTGGGCCATGACTGGCTCGCCCGACACAACCCAATCATTAATTGGAAATTGGGGAGATTGATGTTTGCCCGGTGCCAATGCCGAGGAACCCTGTATGCGTTACCAGATACAGATCCCGACGACAAGTGGGATGAGGAGCTAGAGGAAGGAGACACCATCCTTGCGATAGACTTTACACAAGCTATCCTCATACGCGCTCACCATGCGAATGACCTCGCCGCCAGGGCTAGCGAAGGGAAGGAGACCAAAACGTTCGAAGAAATGGTCCCGGAATGGTGCAGGGATTTCGCTGACTTGTTCAAAAAAGGGAACTTTGATGAACTACCCGAGCCAAAGACGTGGGACCATGCTATCGAACTCATTCCCAATGCAAACGCCAACCTCGACTGCAAGGTCTACCCTCTAAATCGCAACGAACAAGCGGAGCTCGACAAATTCCTAGACGAGAATCTCTCAAGCGGACGAATCCGACCATCGAAGTCACCGATGGCTTCGCCGTTCTTCTTCGTCAAAAAGAAGGATGGCAAGCTACAACCCGTGCAAGATTATCGTAAGCTCAATGAGATGACGATTAAAAACCGTTACCCACTTTCTCTCATCTCTGAGCTTATGTATAAACTACGGGGCGCCAAGTACTTTACCAAATGTGACGTTCGGTGGGGATACAACAATGTTCGCATCAAGGGCGGTGACGAGTGGAAAGCAGCATTCAGAACTAATCGAGGGTTGTTCGAACCCACAGTTATGTTCTTTGGGCTCACGAACTCACCAGCAACCTTCCAATGGATGATGAACGACATCTTCAAAGATCTTATCGCGTCTGGCGCTGTCACAGTCTACCTTGATGATATTCTAATCATGTCAAAAACCAAGGCAGAACATCGGCACATCACACGCGAAGTCTTAAAGGTCATGCGAAAGAACAAGCTATCCCTTAAAGCGGAAAAATGCGAGTTTGAGACCTTAGAGACGGAGTATCTCGGGGTTATCATCAGTGAAGGGAGCATCCGAATGGATCCAGTCAAAATCGCAGGAATAGCGGCGTGGCCCGTGCCCACCAAGAAAGTGCAATTACAATCGTTCTTAGGCTTTACCAATTTCTACCGACGTTTCATCAAAGGATACAGCAAGGTCGTCAAACCAATGACACAGCTGACAGGAAACGATCCATGGAAATGGGGAAAAGCGCAACAAGATGCCTTCGAAGAGTTGAAGAGATTGCTGGCCGAAGAAGTGGTACTGGCAATACCCACAGAAAATGGCAAGTTCCGAGTCGAGGCGGATGCCAGCGAGGGAGCGATAGGCGCTGTGTTATCGCAAGAGCAGGATGGAAAATGGCGCCCAGTCGCGTTTCTATCCAAGTCATTGACGATAACAGAGCGAAATTATGAAATTTACGACAAAGAACTGCTCGCAATTATGCTTGCACTCGACGAATGGAGACACTACCTGATGGGGGCGGCTCAGGATTTCGAAATCTGGACAGATCATCAGAATCTCCAGTATTTCCGAAAACCCCAGAAGCTGAACCGCCGCCAAGCACGTTGGGTAACAGAACTGGCGGAATACCACTTCTCTCTCCACCACAAACCAGGAGCGTCAAACAAGAAAGCCGACTTACTCAGTCGCAGAGCAGATCACGATACGGGGAAGGAGGACAACGATGAGGTTATCGTCCTCAAACCAGAACACTTCCGGGCATTGGTCATGCCGACAATCAAGGAAGTTCACACCAAAATCAAACAAGCCACGCTCGACCACCACCGATGGGACAAGAACATCTCTGCGTCCCTCAACCATGATCGCGGGATGAAGCTAGATGACGGTTTGATCTACTACGATCACCATATCTATATTCCCCAAGATCATGCGTTGTGAGGGGAAATTATCGCAGCATCTCACGACCATATCATGGCGGGACATCCTGGCATTGAGAAGACCAAAGAACTCGTCTTACGAGAATACTGGTGGCCCAAAATGAAGAAGGACATAGAAAACTACGTCCGCGCTTGCGAAACGTGCCAACGAACAAAGTCGAGCACTCAAGCAAAAGCAGCGCCTCTTCACCCAAACGCCATCCCCTCCCGACCTTGGACACACATCTCCGTTGACATGGTCACTGGTTTACCAAGGTGCAATGGTCAAGACGCTATCTTAATGATTGTCGACCGATTCTCCAAAGAAATCATACCGATAGCATGTACCACGGAGCTGTCATCGGAAGGGTGGGCCAAAATTCTACGAGACGAAGTCTATGCCAAACACGGAATGCCCCAGGTAGTCATCTCTGACCGAGGCACCGTGTTTGTCTCCAAGTTCATGAAAGACCTCTATGAATTATTACAGATCAAGGCAAACACATCCACCGCCTATCATCCACAGACAGATGGTCAGGCAGAACGAGTAAATCAAGAGGTTGAAAAATACCTCCGAATATTCATCAACCATCTTCAAGACGACTGGGTTGAATGGCTATCCCTCGCGGCATTCACTCACAATAACCGTGTACACTCTGCCACCGGTAAAAGTCCCTTCGAGGTTAACTACGGCTATAACGCTGACATCCTCCCTGGCGCCAAACCCAAGGCACCCTTTCGGATGCCTGCGTCCACCACCTTCGTTTCAGAGATGCAAAAAATCCATGAAGAGGCCAAACAAGCTCTGGAAAAAGCCGCCGCCCAAATGAAAGCTCAATACGACAAGAAGAAACGACCTGCAATCGAGTATCAAGTAGGAGATAAGGTATGGCTCGACACGACCAACCTGAGTCTCCCACGACCAAAGAAGAAACTCGCCGACAAACGCACAGGTCCATTTCTCATCGTCGGAAAGAAAGGAGCATCGGCTTATACCTTGAAACTCCCCTCAACCTGGAAAATACATCCCACATTCAATGAATCACTCCTTACCCCATATACACCACCCGCATTCCCAAATCAAGAGCAACCGCCACCGCCACCGCCAGACCTAGTCGACGGAGAAGAACAGTACGAAATCAAGAAAGTCCTCGACAGTAGAGAACGCAAAGTCCGAGGAAAAACCGGAGAACCATGGCACTGGACTACAGACTACTTCGTCAAATGGAAAGGCTATGGACCAGAATCCAATACCTGGGTACGGGAGAGCGACATGGACGCTGATGAACTCATCGACGATTACCTCGCACAAAAGATAAATCATACCGAACATGAGACAGTAGATTGGCAAGCCTATACGGACCCATTCACTGGTCGGCAAGTTTGGTATGACCAGCAACTAGACTGGGACCAGTTTGGTGGCAACGACGACCCTTCGACATATTCAAAATCACCATTCGAAGCAACAGAAATCCCATAAAGCAGTACGAAGAATTTGCCCTATAACGGGGGATAGCGATGGACCCCCACTCACGACTTCTTATGACAAAAATCTTACTAAAACGCGCGCATAATCAGGCCAGACCAATGAGACAAAGGACCAAATTTGTCAATCGCGTCACCATCATACGCTAAACCCTCTCTCCCTACCGACGACTTGCTTTAAGGGCCGCTGGGACAAGCTGCAGCGCGTATGACATTCCTTCGAAAACTCTGAAGAAGAGCTCTCTAGGGACGGCATGACGATGAAACAGATAACGGACGCCAATGTACTAGCAGTTGGGACACCTGCCCTAACAGGGGGGTAATGTTATGATTTATTTGCTTTCCTCATCTAAGCGCCTCTTATCTTATCTTATCTTTGGCGCTTATCTTATCTTATCTTTAGATCCGCGACTCCACGGAGCCTTCACATCGCTATGAAGTCACACTCGCCCTACATGTACTTTATTCTCGGCTACCGTGTATTTGTCTTATTCATCTTCTAACACGGTACCCTCATCTTAGTACTCGTTACAGACTCTTGACTTAGTATAAAAGTAGTTTACTCAAAGCTGTATATTCCCTAGCTTCGAGCTAAAGTTTATTCATACCGAAACACAGTCACTCATGCTAAGTGCTAAAGCATTAGTCTTGGTTTTCTAACTACTCGAGATTCAGCAGTGATTGTACGAACGCGATACAGCTGACTGTCTACTCTTGTTAGGACATTGGGTCTAACACCTTGGTGCAGGGAGGACAGGAGAAATCGACTGAGAAACGTTCTCCTCCAACCTCGCGGCTCTGTCGAACCTGCCGAGTGGGATCGGTCGCTGTGGTAAGGGTGCATTGATTCTGGGTGGTCGCTGCTCGAGCGGGATGCCATAGTATGGGTCTACGGGAGGGGGAGACGGCGCAGGTGAATTTGTAGGGACTGTGGGGTTTCGGATCCTCCGTGCTTGCAACTGTCGATGCTCGATCCTAAGCGCAAGCAGGAAGGCTATGGAGAGGAGAGTGGCGCTGGGAATTCCTAGTGCGAGTGCGAGGATAGTAGCGTCGTTGCTGTCCATAGAGGAGTTCAGTGAAACTGAACGTTTAGGCTAGGGCTCCGTAAAACAGAGCGATAGGGTAAAGAAAAAGCTTTGAGCTAATTGTTAGACCCGATGTCCTAACAAGAGTAGACAGTCAGCTGTATTGCGTTTGTACAATCACTGCTGAATCTCGAGAAGTTAGAAAACCAAGACTAATGCTTTAGCACTTAGCGTGAGTGACTGTGTTTCGGTATGAATAAACTTTAGCTCAAAGCTAGGGAATATACAGCTTTGAGTATGCTACTTATATACTAAGTTAAGAGTCCGTAATGAGTATTAAGATGAGGGTACCGTGTTAGAAGATGAATAAGACAATTACATGGTAGCCGAGAATAAAGTACACGTCGGGCGAGTGTGACTTCATAGCGATGTGAAGGCTCCGTTGGAGTCGCGGATCTAAAGATAAGATAAGATAAGCGCCGAAGATAAGATAAGATAAGAGGCGCTTAGATGAGATAAGCAAATAAATCGTAACACCACCACCAACAGTGAAGCTGACAAGGCTCGAGAAACAGGCAGCTGTTGTAGCACTTCTGGGCCTGAAAGCAGGTCGGCAGCTCTACGGGGAAGAAGTGGAGGTGTTTGCCCCAGCAGCTGTACATCAGGAGAACAAAGGAACAATAATGCAGATGGATGCAAAGAAGCGGAAGCATGATGGCGAGGATGACAGTGATTCTGCTGGGACAGGATTCTTTGAGAGTGAGGAAGATGATGAGGAGGAGGAGGGGGACGACGACGAAGAACCAGAGATTGATGAGTTGGAAGCAAGTGAGCAAGGCGATGATGAAGAGGAGTCTGAAGATGACGAAGAGGAATCTCCTCAGGATAACAGTCAGTATATGAAGCTCTCAGATGTGTCCTTATTTGCTGAATTGATCTATAGATGATGATGATGAAGCTGCCATGAGAAATCCTGATCCCTTCAATATTGAATATCACATACCATTCGATGGTGCCATCAAGACTATCACCTTAGCTTCCACTACACCATGGAATGAATGGGTGCTGCAAATTGCTGACACTATGAATGTGCCCCAAAAAAAAGCGGATACCCTTTGTTTTGCATACCGCTTCTCCAGCCAAGCACAGAAGGCTACTCTGAGCCATCTCTTCAAAGAGGAGCATCTTGAAAAGCTGGTGAATGATGCGGAAGAGGCCATCATGATACTTGTGGCTAGTAAAAAGCAGTCCAAGAAGTTCTTTGTCGAGCTGCTTGACAAGAGGGAGAAAGAGGATGCTAGAGGCACAGACAAGAAGAAGTCAAAGGGGAAAGGAAAGGCCCATGGGAAAAAGGCAGGCCTTGTCCATATCTGCTCTTTTGTTCACGCGCACTAATACCGATTTCAGCCCAAAAGGGATAGCAATGACAGTGATGTATCGTCTTCTGATGGGAATGACTCAAGTAAGAATAATGTTGATGCTGAAAAGATCCAGGAACGAAAGAATGCATTGAGGAAGAGCCCAGCTCAATGGGTCATTGACATCGAGGCGGCCAATCAATGCCAGGTCAATGGACATGAAGGAAAGGCTTGTGTGAAAAGGATGGGACTCAATGGGCGTGAAGAATGTGTTACTCTCTCGAAAAAGACTATCAGTGCCTGGGCCATGTACATGGTATAAATGCTCTTTCATTGGCAGTTGTTTCATAGCTAATTGCGCTCTTCAGTAGACAAAGGGGTGGACATCAACAACAACCCCTCCAGCTCTCCTCAAGCTTTCAGATGCACCACCGCCTACCCGAACACCAAAATCATTGGCAAGGACACCTGCAGAGGAAGTGACTCCAAATCAAGACTGGAACTACCAGGCAACATACCATCACCCTGTCTATCTAGCCTATCATGCTCCTCCAGCTCCGTATGGTGGGTATGCTCCACCTCATCATCTATATACGCCAACACCCCATCCAGGATATCGTAACTATGGGGCAGCCTCTTCTCATGGTCCCTTCCGCCAACCACGGTATGACGAGTTTGACCATATTCCCAGTTCGGATCCTATTGATGACCCTGAAGACATCACACTCTTCCCTCGTCTGTCAAACTGGCTGCAGGAGCTTGACCAAGGTCCCAGAGGTGGAGATGACCATAAATATGCCAAATTTGCCCCTGACTTCGAACGGCTGAAGTTCAAGCGTATTGTTGATATCTGCACTCCCACCATTGATACAGCTTTTGTAACAAGCATCTGCACGGACATGGCACCAGGTACCGTGTCCAATATTCTTACCTATGCACGAGCAGATGTAGAAAAGATTCAGCGCAAGGAAAAGAAAAGGCTTTGTGAAGCTAGGTATGCTCCAACTCGCTATCCATAAATGTGTATATAAGATACTAGTATCCACAATGAGAGAACCATCCTCGAGCATCATCTGCCATGACTGAAAATACAGCATCACTGAGCTGAATGTAGACATCGCCATCATCATCATCAGTCATCGCTGCACATACCAATCCTCCATTCCGGCGTATATGAGCTTTGATAGCTGAGAATGCCAACTCGATAGGGTTATAGTCAGGTGAATATGGTGGGAGGAACTCATACTTCATTCCACTAGGTGTACACAATTATTAGGACAAATATAGCATTGAGAACAAGGCGAACCTACCGCACTTCAATCATTTCCAGGACCTCAGGGCATTTATGAATGCAACAGTTGTCCATGACTATGACAGAGTTGGGAAGGGGAAAGGGATTCATCCGGTCAAGCAGACTGTCAATAAAGTGTGCAAATCGGACCTTGTTGAATGATCCCTCAACAATATCGAGAGTCAGGATACCATCTAGCAAGAGAGCAGGCAGGATTGAATACCTGTGCAGAGTCAAAGATCAGCCTTGTGAAAGCAAAACAGTAGCTCACCTCTGACCATGAACAAAGAAAGCTTTATGAACTGCTCGCCTGCCATGTATAGCCCATGGATAACCACGATAGGTTGTACGTCGATCAGCGGCACTTTCATCAACAAAAACGAGCTGGTCTGGGGAATAGCGTTGACCAATTCTGTAGGTAAATGCTGCTCTCTTGAGCACACTACGTTCCATCGCTGTCCGAGTCAGCTAAGATCATTGTGAGGCTCTGCAGATGAAACTAGGTAAATAACACACCTTCTTCATTCGATATCCTCCCCACTCAAGAGTTCGCCAGATAGTAGAGTCACTGACTTCTTTCCCTGTCATGTCCTTCACCACTTTTTTGAGGTTGTCAAGGTAGGCATCACATTCATGGTCAATACACCCATGAAGAAACTAGTGCTGAAATCAGCTCATGATTGTAAGAAAAGGGTAAAACTGACATATGCCTCCTCTGTAGAAAGATTACGGGGCCTACCCTTGAGGTTAACGCTGCCTTTGGGCTTGACAGTCTGACCGGTTTGGCGCCATAGTGATAGGATCCGGGCTTCTTGTCACTGACTGACACCAGTGAAATGGGTGATTCTTGTGGGGGAGAAATCTGCAACAATCAAATGGAGGACTGCATCTGCAAGTGCTTCAGGAATAGCAACACCTTTGGGCATCGAGGCATGGACATTCACGGGGACAAGCAGATGAGGTTGGGAGACAAAGCAATGTCACGAGTGTGACCACCCAGTATGACTGCCGACTTGGGATATCTCGGGAACGGCGTGACAGATTGCCTTGAGACTTTACACACCTCTCGATAGCATATACTAGCACAACATATTAGAAAGGTATGTATGTATGAAGCTTCAATAGAAGATAGTAGCCAAAACATTACTTACCAGGTCATCTAATCTCAGCATTTTATTTTACCGTTAAATGGTCTAGATCTTATTACTCGCCTGTCGGCCATGCTCTAACTAGTAAGAATAACCAAAGAATGGAGCCAAAAGGTATAGAAATGGGCAAGATACGACCAAGAAGGTAGGTCTGCCAACAATATTGCAAACAGCAATAATGAGAGCTTGGCTAGGAAGAATTCCATTTTATGTGACTAATCTAACACTGTATGTCAGATTCTTTTTTGATTGTGATCTTATTCTAATTACTTGCCATTTCAGTCCAAGCATCCATATGTCTCTGCCTCTGATTTGTCCAATGCTGTATGTCCTTTTTTACTTGTGATCTTGTCCTAATTAATCACCATTTCAGTTCAAGTGTCCATACTGTATGTGAGTGTACAGTAGAAACACCAAAATGAGTGTTACAGTCAAGATTTAAGGAAACTCAGAAATGGTCTCTGACACTCCTGTGACCGGCCGGTAATATCCGGGGGTTAAATACTCTGTAGTAATTTTACCTGTAATTGTCCCAAAAACATGCACGAGAAAACACATCAGAAAATACATGCCGTGTTTTCATTTGTATTTTTGCGTGTAATTTGATCCATATTTGGTAGGAGAACACATAGTAAAAACACCTGAGGTAATTTTGTGCGTCATTACTGGAAGGAAACACGTGCGAAAACATGCCTGGTGTTTTGATTGGTAATTATACAAAGAAATTACAGATGTAAACACCCATGAAAACACAGAGGGTGTTTTCATCGGTAATAGTCACCCTGAAATCTACCAAATTTGGAAATAATCCACCCGGTTATTACTGATGAAAACACCCTCTGTGTTTTCATAGGTGTTTACATCCGTAATTTCTTTGCATAATTACCAATCAAAACACCAGGCATGTTTTCGCACGTGTTTCCTTCCAGTAATGACGCACAAATTACCTCAGGTGTTTTTACCATGTGTTCTCCTACCAAATATGGATCAAATTACACGCAAAAATACAAATGAAAACACGGCATGTATTTTCTGATGTGTTTTCTCGTGCGTGTTTTTGGGACAATTACAGGTAAAATTACTACAGAGTATTTAACCCCCGGATATTACCGGCCGGTCACAGGAGTGTGAGTTATGCATTATGGTTGCCTGATTAAGTAACTTCATGGTTCTTGTTGAACCATGATGACAAAGTAATTATCCTATTGTTCTAAGATAATTGCAATTTTAATTTGTTTAAGCACTGATGGAATTGCAATTAATATTGAAAGGGCTCTCACAAATTCAATGGAATTTTTTTTACAATTTGTTTTAATAAGTTTCTACAGTATAATGAAAAAATTGGGAAACAGGTCGATAATTATGCATTATGGAGGATGAAATAAGCAACAAAACAGTATCTGCATTACACATTACAGTTTCTACTGTACACTCACATATAGTATGTCTCTGCCCCTGATTCACTGGGTGCAGCGTGGGCAAGAAAGACTACCAAGAAGGGGAGTGAAGAAGACATTGCTAGTAGTCGCCAAAAGGGGGCCATTGTAAGCTTTATTTTTCCTGTACAACTTTATAATCATTTTATTTCTAAGGCAAGATGAAGAAACCGCCTGTGCCATCCTTTGAAGACTACTCTTCCAATGAGCCAATGCCTGCTGCCATGCCTGTTAAACAGGTAGTCCTGGTATGTATGTTCACCCTACCTTTTCGATCTATCTGATGTCTTGGACTGGTAGGAGACCATAGTCATTGACTCCGAGTTGAAGGAGGAGAACCCATTTGAAAGTGTTTCCAAGGCACCCTTCAATGTGAGTCACTGTTTTTTTTTTAATACTAAAGGGAATGTTAATCATGTTTGATATGACCAGGGGGAAAGCAGCTCAAAGAAGAAGGATATTAAAGGAAAGGGCAAGGAGATTCCAATGGTGAGTTTATTGCAAGGCTAATTATAATAAACAGCCACCTATTGACAAGCCTGCTTCCAAGAAGAAGGGTGCAGAGAAGAAGCTCAAGAAGAAAAGCCAAGTATGTTTGCTTTACGTCTCTGCTTACATTGTCTCATTATGCTTTCCAGGAGTTTATTGATGAGCATAGTAGACCAGAGGTCTCTCAACATATGAGTGGTAGCCATGTCCTCATACCCTCTAGATTCTCTGGCAATCCTGAGGCGACTGTTTACTACACTGCTGTTGGTGCTGGAAGCATCACTGCCTTTAGCCATGCCTCCCTACACTCCCTTCATGTGCAAGTCCTGGCTCTGCAGGACTCTATGTGCCACACCACAATCAAGGAAGAGCGTCTGAATATGGACCTCGCTGCAGCCAGTCGCCCTCCTATGCATTTCCCCAGCTTCCTTCCTGATCGCCTAAATAATCTCTCCAGCCCTCTTAGTCTTCTTGACCACTTCCACAGAGAGGAGGCAACACAGTACAGGTCCAATCCCACTCTCTCCCTGTTTACTGTGGTCCATGACACTGCAAGGGACAAGAAGGAGTTTTGAGTGCCCATTGTGGTGCCTTGGCAGCACTCACCAGAGGATTGTGGGGAGGATAGCTCCACGGGTCCGGGGTCTGCTGCCCACAATGGTGGGGATGAAGAATATGGCAGTAGAGAAGAAGAAGAAGGCGGCAGAGAAGAAGGTGAGGATGAAGATGACGATAACAACAACGATTATGATGATGATGATAAAGAGTAGATTTGACATGTTTGCTTTATTTTCTTACTTTGCTTAAATGTGTTCCCTTCCTCTTTCTTACTATATCACTTTCTAAATTCTCTGTTTCGTCTGCTAGCTTGTATTGCTTTTTGAACTTTTTAGATGTCCTTCCTCTCATGTGTTCCTGTCCCCTCACTTATATTGCTTTTTAAACTTGTTGCATTTGAACTCTTAGATTTCACTCTTACCTTGCATCGTATATTGTAATTAGATATCAGCTCTGTAATGTTTTGCTAATGATGATTTGTCACCATGGGAAATTTCCCACCGAAAATGTGCATGATATTGCAAATTGGTTCTTGGCTCTTGACTGTCACCATGGATGTCCTCATGAAGCTGGAGAGCGCTCTCAGCACCTTCAGCCCACCTTCCTCCATCTCCCCTTCTGTCCTTAGACCCAAATACCAATTGATTATTTCTGCAGCTCAAGATCTTCTCATCAAGGTTGAAGATATTGCAGTGGTGTGTTTCGTCTTGATGGTTGCAATGAGAAGGCTGAGATCTTGCTTCAGAAGCAGGAGCATATTCCTGTATGCACATATATCCTTTGGGTTTCTTTCACTAATGACTTCTTAGCCAAAGCGAGCCCCTGCAGACAACCAGGTGAGTACCCTGACAGGATATCCATTCGCTCTTCTTGATTATTTTTTATAGACACCCAAAAATCATATCAATGATCTTGTCCTACCTCCATGATCTGTACATCACACTGCAAGAATTCTGTGCTTTTGTTCAGGTGGACAGATTGCCAAAGTATGAGTGCCAGGAGCAGGAATTTCTTATCAGGCTGGTAAGAGGCTATCAGCCTGCGTCAGTTTGTTTAGTGGTGAGTGGCCATTCCTTATCCTCCAAATTGTATTGATAGCTGGAGCAGAAACAGGCTTTTCCTTATGAGCTGCAACCATCTTCCAATGTCTGGAGCCACACTTGTGATTGCCTTGTCCAAGCTAAATCCTTTGCCAACCCTGTATCTTGCCTCTCTCACATGGATCGTCAGCTCATCCACCTTGACCAAGGAGCACTCTTGACTTGCCTGATTGACTATGCTCTCTATACTGTCGCCCATTTACAGTTTGCGGTTGAGTACAACAGCCTTGGAGCACAGGACCGAAATGGGTATTCAGATAAAGCCTTTGATCTCTGCAAGCGTCGTGATATAGAAAGACTCTGTGGACACCCGGCAGGCCTTGCCACTCTCAAGCAGACCTTCAAGACCTGCCACTGCAAGGATGTAAGGAGCCGCAACCATCTGTTGAATCTGTACAGGCTGGTGAGTGACTTTACAATATGCTATCAGCCGCCATTGGTGCTGTTTCTAGTTTGGGGTCTCCATCCTGCTGGATCCTTCCCTGGAGATGTGTACAAAGACTGGAGCACCCACCTGCAGCAACACCTATGTGGCGACCATTGATCTCCTCCAGCAGCGCTTGGTTCCTTTTGCTTGAGCTCTTGATGCCCTTGATGATCATAACCGTGTTTTTTTATTCAATTTTCTCTGTGTGATGGGTATGCCTTCAGTTTACAACTTTATCAAGAACTTTGTTGAGATGTTTGATCAAAACTAGACTATGTGTACCCGTTTTCGCTGTATCATTCTGTCTGTAGAAGAAATGAATTAGTTTGCCACCTCCATGTGCCCCTGGATCCCCAAAGTTAAGGTGAAGGTTACTAGTTCAATCCCGGTCAGAGGTTTTTTTTTTGCTGTATTTGATAGGTTCCTGCATTCAAAATGCTTCTAATATGTCACTGCGTGCTTTTAGGCTGCTGGAAGAGGGCGAGGATAACGTTCTCCGGCGTTCTCCGCCATGCCGAATCGGCGGTCGATCATTCGATCAATCTCGACAATGACCGGCAACTGGGTTATCTCTACCAAGCATGATATGGGCAATAGCGTAGAAAAAACGGTCAGTCATCACCACTATAAGAACATTGCTCCTATTGGAGTATTATTTTCATTCTCCTTATAAATCTTCAAAAAGTAACATGGAATACCATATAATATTGAAATTAAATATTCTGCATAGATATCTTTCAAGTGGTAGGTTTTCCCCTTCTCCACGCATAGCATCTATGCTTGTCACTTGTCACCATACACAGCGCATTATCACTCTTCCGAGTCGAAATCTTACCTTTGCTGGCTCACGTCTAACTGGTGTTTTAATCCCACTACAATATACCCGGTGTTCCTTTTGGGACCTTGCCTGAGTCCGGTTATCCATCCATCCATCTGTCTCCGTCCCAGTCTACCGTCTGAACCGTTCGTGTGAAAACTATTTTTCTTACCCCATTCCCTTCGGGAGGACGAATGTCCTAGCTCCTTTGGAGTCGTTGGAGTAAAGAGAACCCGTTGGTCTTGGCAAGGCAGTGTATCTCGTATCTTTCCAGTGGTAAGCGCTAAAGGCTGACCCTTCTATTTATGCTTCCTCGTGCTGAATGTTGACCGGGTCTTGAAGTTCCATACGCGTATCACGCCTTTCTTACGGCACGAGTAGAAGTTTCGCGTTCATGAGCAGTTTACTCGCGATCCTCGGAGTCATGCTGATGCGTAGTATCCATCAGCCACAAATACATGAGGTCGAAGGGGAAGTATATCGGCAGCAGTCGGAAGACGAATCAATGGGCCAGCCGTTTAGTAAAGGAAAATGCGTCAGATTCTGGTAAGGGAGACAGACGGAACATACTGCGAGAATTGATAGATATTTTAGGGTTACCGAGTTCTGTCGTTCTATCGGCATTCCCCACATCGCTCCATCGTAGCTATCTTTAGTATCTACATACATAATTAATGATTAATCATCACACCTGTAGTATAGCGCACGTTCGAACCCTTTGCGCCCGCTGATCTCGTGGTAAATACCCGAAGTAAATACGAGAGATGATGGTGGAACAACTCGGGATGGGATCTATGATTTCGGATTTGCGAGCATTTCTGAGGGTGAAGGCCAGAAAAGGCAAGACGAATTTCATCACAAAATCTCGTGATTTCGGAATTTTCGCGGAGCCCTTCCGAATGGGGAAGTTATGTGTAGAAAATCCGGCAACTTTCGACCCAAAGTGTCGCATCTCTTATGACGACCACCACCACACCACCTTTTTCCTTACCTTTACCACCACTACGTTCCCCAGCAGCGTCCAATGTCGTCGTCGTCGTCGTTCCGGAACCATAGGGTTCTCATCGCGTCGCTTTTCTTACCCAATACCATCGTTCTCGGTACAGATGGGTCAGGGAAGTCGACACCAGACAAGCTCGCTCCTCGGACGACGTCGAAGACAAACGGCGTCTCCTCGACTTTGAAGCCCAAGGAGATAAACATGCCAGAGGTTGTCCTGAGGCTTCAGAATGACAAGACGAAGCCAGCGGTGCTCTCAAGGGCGGCCCCATTGAAGAGTATCGTGGAGGATTTGAAGGATCGAGTGAGTAGTGTCAATCACCTCTAATTTTTGCTGGTTTTTCCTTCTGTGAAGCTCTCGCTGTCTTCCAGATTTCATTCTGCCCGTAGGGCTTCGTCGCTGCGCATCTGTTCTGTCTCATTTCCCGTCGGCGCAGCCCTAGGAGGCATTTGCCGTTCAGGAGCGATCATCTTTACCCCAGTGTGGAGTTCCGTCAATGTATACTGACGTACCTTTACAGTCGCGGCATCCTACAGGTGCACCAACGTCACCAGTGAACGAGTCCAGCAACCCATTTTCCAGAGTGAACACACCTCCGTCGATAGCCAAGTCTTCCAGTACAGGCGAGTTGCTATCCCCAACGAAGGGGCCGCCGCTTTCCTATAGAACTCCCAACCAACGCCGTTTACGCCGTCGCACCTCTTCTCGCTCGCTCTCTCGACGAGCAGACCAAGTTCCGTATTCCCCTGACCTTGACGGTCCAAATCCTGATTTTCATATCGAACCTAACGCCCACTGCAATGGTGGTCTCAAAAACGCCGTGGACTCGGTATCATTCAGTTCGGTCCGACCTCAGATGAGGAAGAAAGTGTGGGTCGGCACCTTGGGCGTGGAGACGGATAGTTGGAGCGACACGCTCCGTCAGCGTACGTCGACGCGTCTTCGAGCTGGAGGTTACGAAAGCGAGGTCGTCTGGGTCGAAGACGCCGTGTTTGAAGGGTGCTACGACGAGTTTTGCCACCAAGTCCTGTGGCCAGCCCTGCACTACGCCATTCCTGATGCGCCGAAGACTACGATGTTCTACGAGAGCGCCAGTTTCAAGCAGTACGTTAACGTGAACCAGAAATTTGCCGATACGATCAAGCAAGTCTGGCGGGAAGGCGACGTGGTCTGGGTGAATGACTACCATCTGATGCTCCTTCCTGCTATGCTGCGAGCGGCAGGCGTGACGGGACCTATCGGATTCTTTATGCACGTCGCCTTCCCATCGTCAGAAATCTTCCGGTGCCTGTCCGTGCGGGAAAAGCTGTTGAAGGGAATGCTTGGCGCCGATTTGGTGGGATTCCAAACGGCAAATTACGCGCGCCATTTCAGGCAGACATGTTCTCGCATTCTAGCTGTCGAGGCGCTCCCAAGGGGTATTCAACTCATGGCTGAAGAAGAAGGGAGTAGCCAGGAGGGTAAGGGAAGGTTTGTTGACGTGGGAGTGTATCCCATGGGCATTGATGTCGCGCTTCTGAGGGAGAGGAGACGCGAACCGGAAGTGTCAGAGTGGATAGCTGTGCTGAAGCAGCGATACGCGGGGATGAAGCTTATTGTTGGTCGAGACAAGATGGACGAGATTCAAGGTGTCAAGCAAAAAATTCAAGCTTTCGAACTCTTTTTGCAGAAACATCCCGAGTATCAAGGCAAGGTAAGGACATCTCACTTCCTCTTCATCATGTTTTCTGAAGCTTTTTTAGGTTGTTCTCATCCAGATTGCGATACCTTCCAATGCTCCGAGGTCACCGAATGCAGCTACTCCCAACTCTGCCCTCACAGATCAGATATTGACCACAGTATCTTCCATTAACTCTCGCTTTTCGACTCTCACCTACCAACCCATCGTGTTTTTGCCGACGTCGGACGTTACGTACTCTCAGTACCTTGCTTTGCTCACCTGCGCGGATGCGTTTATTGTTACCTCGCTTCGAGAAGGGATGGCGCTTCGAACACACGAGTTTGTCGTCCTTCAGGAAGGAAAGGAACGCGGCAAAGAAGGTGTACTCGTTCTAAGCGAGTTTACCGGCAGCTGGAGCTTCAGAGGCTTTAGGAGCTGCATCGGCATCAATCCCTGGGATAAAACTGGTACAGCTAACGGTATCTACGAGGCGCTTAACGACACATGCGAGCCGGATATGGCTGAGGGGCGGTGCCGTAGGTGGGAAGAACTTCTTGGCTGGGTTGAAGAGCAGAGCGCGCAGAAATTTGTCACTGGCTTTCTAGGTCGCTGCTCACGCGCCTGGCAGGAACATCAGCGGGGGACGGACGGCAATAGCGGGAGCGTAGAAGTGTTAGACAAGAGTAAGATCGGTCGTGTCCTTGTGCAATGGAGGCACTGCAAGAGAAGGCTTGCTCTGGTGGACTTGGAGGGCACATTGTGGGATCGGGAGAAGTTCAGGTCCAAGATGAAGTTCAAGAAGGGCGTAGACGTGCTGGATCCAGGGCTCAGGGCAGCGATCGAGGTTCTCAGATGCTTGAACGCCGATAAGCGTAACGAGGTCTGGGTACTCAGTGGTTTGACTGTCCAAGGCGCGCTCGGTGTCGTGGCCAAGGAGTTACCAGACATTGGAATAGTGTATGTTGGTCCTTACCTCTACCTCATTCAGAATCTAATCCAATTTTACAGTGCTGAAAACGGATGTTTTATCAAGACGAGAACACGACGCGGCCAACCCTCCCAGTGGATCAACATGGTTGGAAATCTGAACATGACGTGGAAGTCTTCCTGTGTCGAGATGCTCAACTATGTGAGTTCTTTCTCTCGTTGTATCATTCTCATCTGATTTCTCCCTTTCAGTTCACCGAGCGAACCCCAAATTCGTTCGTTGAAGAGCGCCAGACTTCGGTCGTGTGGCGATTTTGGACGGGTGATCCCACGGAGGAATCGGCTGATCGTCAGTGGGCTCGAAGGCAGGCTGCCGAAGCTCAGAATCACATCTTCGACAGGTATGCCTTTCCCTCTCTGAGTTCCAAGTACGATCTCACGTTCTCGCAGTCTAGGCGAACGATATGGCCTCCGGATCATACCCGGGGCGAACAGCTTCCTTGTTCTCCCGAACAATATCTCTCGGTCGACTGCGGTGGGCGCGATCCTGCATCCTGGTGGTCCTGCGCATGCTCCTCTATCTGGAAGGTCGGCATGGACGTCGAATGATCTGGCGATGGAGTCTGGAGACGATCTCGAGTTCGTGCTTGCCGTCAGCGGGGACGAGAAGCTCTTGCGTAGGTTGAATGAGCTCGACACGGCCGAGACGTGCTCGACGAGTGGCAAAGGTACCGACGCAAAGTGGCAAGTCGATCGGTCGCAAGTCGGTGAATTGTTAACCCTTTTTGCGGGTGTATAGGTGTGAGTTTTTAGGTTTCTTTTCCCATAGAACATGTATTCCTGTAATTGGATATCATGCTACTCGATATGTTGTCACACCACTCAGTTATGTTATATTTATGGTATTCTTATACGGACTTCTACATATTCCATGTACGATAACTCATTCACATATCCACGGAGTACAAGTTATAATGTATCTTAGGCGACACTTTACATGATCAAATATAATACACGGCACGTATACGATCAAAAGAGCACGAAGAGAAAGGTTTCTAAGAAGTCTGATATCTGTAATAATAAACTGAAAAATTATTTCTGTTTCTTGGTAGTGATATTCATGGTTCGGCAAAAAGATCCCGCAACTCTTTCTGTACCCGCTGCTTGTCGTCGAACACAATTCCATGAAGACCCAACGAACGAGCAGAAAGCACATTCTCCGGCTTATCGTCCACGAAAATCGCGGCGCCAGGGACGGTGTTGGTCGCTGTCAAGACATGCTCATAATATGCAATGTCCGGCTTGCGCTCGCCCGCCTCTCCGGACGTGAATACGCGGTCAAAAATTGACCAATCCGCTGGCTTCGTCTTGAGAACTTCGTAGTCAGGTAAAGAGATATTCGACATAGCGAATACTCTCAGTCGACCTTGCGATTGCTCTTTGAGCTCGCGGATGAGGTTGATCATCTGGTCATCCGACTTGAGAGATTCCCGGGCTTGGGAAAAGGCATCTTTGACTTCGGAGGGGTCGAAGGAGAAATCTTCCCCGACGCGGTCATAGCAATCCTGCTCGCTGACTTTCCCCCGTTCGTAGTCCAGCCAAGTCGGGGATGCGAGGATTTCGCGTAAGGATTTGGAGGAGATACGGGTTTTGGTGGTCGATGACCAGGTAAAAAGCACGTCCCCGATATCAAAGATAATCGTGTCGAATGGGGGGCTCATTGTAGACCTCTCGGTAGACTGATCTGAGGTTTGGACTTGAAAGTTGAAACTGCCAAATCCTCCCCTTATCTAGTCGCGGATGCATCCGGCATCGAGCGAAGCACCGGCCCTTGGCGGCCCGCTGACACATACCGGTGGACGAAAAACCTTGCTTGCTGTTACTCTATATCAAACTTTGATGTACTAACAGTCCTCTACTCTGGGCCTCCAGGACGAGACTAGTGGGACGGATATTTTAAGCACTGAAGCCATTTCCTGACTTCGTATCAGCGCCAAATCAGGGCCTTTTCGCCTGGGAGATTGCTGGAAGATGCCTTTGAGTTGCCCGTTCAAATGTTACGTTAGTGATGATGTTCTCGCATTTCAGGGTCGCGCTGACTATGATTAATCCCTACTAGCATATACGCTCTGCTTTCATATCTATATTGTTTAGCGTTCCCATAAGACGGCGTTTCGCAAAGACTTCGATCTTTTTCATACACTCGGTTTTTGAACTCATCAGAATGCCGGTCCTGGTTGTATTGAATGGTTTCCGAACCTTGGTCGCCGAATGGGTGGTTTGGTATATTTAGCTTTATTGGGGTTACTTAGCTTACAGCGTCCAGTTGAGTTCACTTCAATGTCTCTTCATTGATGCTCACGCACGCCCTTGGTTCCACAGCCCAATGATCATTTCTTTACATGAAATATAATACGAGCTTACCCTTCAAGCTTCAGTCCTAACTTCATCAATGCATTGCATTGCCGAAGGCGTCGAAACGCTTCATTGCTGTGTACGGAAAGGTACGGGACAAAACATCAAGGGAACGTCTACGTCACTGAAACGGTTTCTGTACGTGCTCCCTGATCACTCTCTGTACTATTTAACGCTATTACCTTTAGGAGACACCTAGCATTTCAGATGTGCAATTGTGCAGCCATAGCCGCTTGGACCTGGACCTCTTCTTTTGGGATCGCAACAGTATCATTCGGTTCCCGAAGTCTTCAGCAGTGCCATGTCACTCCGCGGTAGCGCGCAGGGACTGGCCTGGGTTTTATTAGGGCTCGATTTTGGCTTTCCAGGTTCTGTATCTTGAAGCCCAAGCCCTGGTTTGTCGCAGGCCCGTTGGCTGAGCCTTTGGTCTTCGTTTTCTTAAAGGGCTTTCAAAAGCTTAGCACCCAAGTCCGAGCCTAGAGCACAGCCGTGGGCTGCGGCTGGCCCGGCCAGCGAACTTTTTTTATATCAAACGTTGTCGCATTCGCTTTGCTACCTTAAAGCGGCGAGACGAGCGAGCCGCCGTGACGTTGTATCCAAGCCATTGGATGTCTGCTTTCTGGATGTTTTCAAATGCGAATTTTCTTGGCGATGAATAACACAGTTTTACAGTCACTGACCAGTAAGTCTGTTTCAATATCAAATCGTATAAATCGAGTTGACACCGCGTTTTTAAAAAAGCGAATCCCACGAGACATCTTGAGAACATTCTATTATTCTGAGCCTGACATCGGACATCGTCATGTGGCACTGGCATCTCAAGTAATCCGCTATGTATTCTCGCACTCGCACTCGCTCGAGGAGTACGGTGATGTGGCCATGCGATTCATCAAGCCTTCTGGGAATTCTCTGCTTTGTAATTTGATGAGCTGGCGACATTCATGAAGTTAAATACGCACCCGGGCAACATCGAGTGCCATTTCTATGCTGTTCTATTTCCTCCTCCTTCCTGTTGCCCTCGCGCGCGCTCCAGGCGGTCCTTGGGACGTGTTTAACTACGCGCCTAAGTCCAAGACCGTCTACGCTCGAGACGTATACAAGTGTAGGTTCCGTATCCGGTGCTATAAATCTGGTAGGGAATACTGGAGGCGTGACTTTATCTCCAAGTTCATGGATTACGCTGGACTTCGGAATCGAGGCGCGGAAATTTCCTTGTTTTACAAGGATCCAAGGCTCAAAAATCCTTTCTAGGTCGGGGGTCTTGTTTCCCTCAACTTTGACAAAGTAGACGATACGTCTTCAGTTTCTCTTGCTTTCACAGAGTCGCCAGCGTATGTCAACCCACTCGCTTCAGACGACTCTGCGTACCCGACACCCGACATGAACTATGATGGCATTTTTACGATTCCTGCGCCGTTGTCAAAGGGGCACTGGACACAGCCCTCCTATTCCCTGCGTGGTGGCTTCCGATATTTGACCATCGCATCTCATTCGAATACTACTCTCGAACTCTCCAACGTCTCTTGTGCCATTTCTTTCATGCCTCACGTAGACGATTTGAGAGCCTACACTGGTTACTTCTATACTTCGGATCCTGTGTTCCACGATCCGCATTTCCTGACGAAAGGTTGATTTCACGACCCATAGATTTTTAAATTCTTAATCAGTTCCTTGTAGTATGGTATGCTGGTGCATACACAGTCCAGACGAACACCGTTCCCCTCGACACGGGCCGACAATTTCCATTCTTGTACGCTGCAACCGGTAGGCCGTCCTAGTCGCATAGAATGTCTCCTTCTACGTCTTAACGTGTACCAGGCTGGTTTAATAATGGAACAATTGGGGTGGCAGGCCCCATACTTGTCGATGGTAATTTGCACGTGTTTGTTACCATTCCGGTCTCAGACTGACAGTCAAATGTAGGTGCAAAACGTGATCGGTATGTATCTCGACATTTTATTCATCGTGCCATTGTTGATATTATATTGTCCTGCAGTACGGTATGGCCCGGTGATATGGCCATCTCAGTCCCCACCCAGTTCGTCTCCACGTTCGATTTAGTCCCAACCAGAAATGCGGTTTCTACTATGTTCGCTGCTATGAATCCCGAAACAGGCGCGTTACCACAGGCTGGCCCTCCTCTCACCCTCTACCGGCCCGACTCAGATACTTATCAAGCTTGGAGTATCATCGGAACGCGTCAGTCATATTCTGTCAAACCTGGGCCTGATCTTTGAAGCTGACGATACTTGTGCAGACAATTATTATATCTATTCTGGAGATCATGATTGGCTTAGTACCGTCTGGACCAACTATACTCGTGCTGTTGCTTTCTTGGAAGGCAAAGTCGACAGTACAGGGTTAATGAACGTCACTGCCCTCAGTGATTGGGCTCGTCAAGGTGGTGGTGGATACAATGCCGAGGGAAACGCAATTCTTTACAAGGTAGATTCCGCGTTTCCTTCACGACATATGTTTTGACATTACAGTAGGTGCTTTTGACAGCGTCAGATCTAGCGAATTACATGGGCGACGAGTCACTTTCAGCAGCTTGGCGAGCAAATGCCACTGCACTGAAAGCGAAGTACAATAAGGCGTTCTGGGTGGAAAGCGCCGGAATGTATCGAGACAACTTGACAACTACGCTTTACCCGCAAGATGCAAACTCGTTTGCTGTTCTTTACAATCTGACCCTTTCGGACGATCAGAAGGTCGCTGTAAGCGAAGGTCTTGAAAAGAATTGGAATGATTTAGGACCGGTAGTTCCAGAACTCCCGGACACTATCTCGCCATTTATCAGCGGATTTGAGGTGGGTGAAAGATATCTGAAAAATGTTTACTCCAGAGTTGACTGTGGTTCCCGTCGATAGCTCCAAGCCCACTTTGAAGCTGGTCAGGACAACCGAGCGTTGGACCTTTTGCGTCGGGAATGGGGTTACATGTTATACACGAACCTGTCTGTGCAAAGTACCTTACTGGAAGGATTCACGGCCAACGGCTCTCTTGGGTACGTCGTCGTTTCACTGTTTTCATATTTGACTAATCTCAACCTCAGGTACCAAGCTTCCAGAGGATACAACTATGATCCTTCATATACGTCGCATGCGCATGGATGGTCTTCTGGACCTACTTCTGCGCTAACCTTCTATATCCTGGGATTGACCGTCACGTCGCCTCGAGGTGCTACTTGGTCTGTGAATCCGCATATAAATGGCGGTCTTCCTGGCGCTGAAGGCGGTTTTGAAACATCGCTGGGATGGTTTGGCGTGAGATGGGCGCTGCAGAATAATCAGTTCTTCATGGAAATCAACACTCCGGAGGGAACCAATGGTCTAGTGAAGCTTCCGAGGGTAGGCTCTGTGGTCGTTGACGAAGTCGCTGTCGACGTCAGTGCGAATGGGGAGATTATGCTGAATGGAGGGAAACATACCCTGGTAATCCTCAGTTAGGTATTTGTAAGTCGGAGTACTTAACCCCTCATCGAAAGCGGCGTAATGAAATGCGCGTGTCATTGTAACTGGTACATCAGCAATCGGTAAAGATAGGTGGTACAAATCGGTCGTGTGCGTGGAAGAGAAAAATGTCCGTGATGTGCAAAAAGCGATAATTGTCCCTGAGTGGCCCGTAAATATTTTAGGCCAGCCCAATAACAGGAAGCGAAATCGTCATCAGAAGTAATAAGTCCATTTACAGAGTCAAAACCCATCCCAACATCGCCGCCAACACGCCAGCTGAGCCGAGCTCTAGCCTGGAAGCAGAGTTGAAGCTCCCAGTAGAGGAAGCAGAAGCAGAAGCAGACCCTGTGGAGGATCCAGATATTCCGGTAGAAGATCCAGTGACAGAGCCTGAAGCACTGACGCCAGATGAGATCGCGGATCCCGTTCTAGAGGATAAGAGCGGTCAGAGGAGACCGATATGTTGCGGGTAAAATAAGCCGACTCACAGTGTTGCGCTTATCGAACCCGATATCGTGGGCGCAGTGTTGGTTGCAGTCGCGCTAGCACTTGTCAACGAGGACGACGCTGTAGCAACGGCGAAGTCGCCCGACTCGGCGAAAACGTCGTTGATGTTGGAAATGTTCACCAGCTGAATTGTAAAGCCATCTCTATATCAAGTTAAATCAGTAATGTGATACGGGGAACCCGGAGAAAGGAAGAGAAAGAGCGACGCCGTCATTCGTTGTGTTTGACTCTTTACGGAAAAAACGAGACTGAAGGTATACACACCCGGTTGGAAGTTGAGGCAACGCCAAAGTTATCGACTGAAGGCTGGCATCCACATTGTTTGCAATGGCGAACTGTCGATTGAACCCTTGATTAATCAGCTCAATGGAGAACGTATCGGGGTCGCCGGCTGACGTGGTCCATGATACTGTGATTTCTCCTGCAGAGGAGACAGTAGTGTTCGGACTGTTGACAGTAAGCGCATGGACGAAAGGAAGGACGAGAAGGGAGACGAAGGCCAACATGGTGGACGGGGTTTGGGTGGTAGGGCGACCGAAAACGACAAGCCATTGTATTTGAGCAATTTACCACGTGGAGGCGAGGCGCGGCCCTCGCCTCCACGGTCCCTTCTCATTTCCACGGCCTTACATATTAAGGCCGCTGAGACTTCTGAATGGTTTCTTCGGACAGGAAGCAATACGTTTTAAATGAGATGTGGCTCTTGGATACCCAACTGCACAGCATGGAGAGAGACGCTCGCCATTGGGGGTAGCATGAGTTGGTAACCTGGTATCTATTCGGATTGAAGCATCAATGAAGTTGCACATGATTCATGGAAGCGTGTTACTTGCTTGCTTTGAATACTTTGCCCAGCACTGTTCAGCACAGCTTCCGATCTTCTGAGGACATATTGAACAGCTTGCTTCCCACAGAGCGCAGTCAATAGCGGGACACGCTTCCCGGTCGGCTAGGAATGGCCTAAGAAGCACAGGCCATTTAACTCCATAATATCTCGGAGCTCCCAAGCCGTTGAATCAGAAACACAGTACAGCACCCCCGGTATGCGGGAATTTGAAGGTACATGGCAATAAGGACATTCGATAGACGTTGCGTATCCGTCATCGCGGAATGAGGAAATGAGCCAGTATGAAGTTGGACGTAAAGTCTATCCTTCGCAGACCACTGAGCGAGTGGAACACGTCAAAGATCCCGATACACCGACAACGCGAGTATCTTCTTGAGCCACATATGACAAACTAACTTGGCATGACAAGAGAATCCAGAGGCACCAATTTGAGCCCAAGTCTGCCTACATTTCCCAGTCTTCCTCTCTATGACCGACGACGGCCGCCATGGGAGTTCCACCCAACCTCCGTCACTGCGCCATCGACTTGATGGACGTCACGTCCCTCTGGTCCGTCATCTCCAATTGTAGACTCGACGCATTCACGCAAAAGCGGTCTCTTGACTGTGTAAAGGTACAAAACAGGACAGTCCGTACCGCAAGAGAACAGTTTTCGCAAGCTTTTTAAGCTGTCACCCGCATACATACGAGCGCTTCCTCTTCGCTGTCAGCGTTTTGTGCGTACGCAGAAGAGACGGAGGGACGGAGGGAGTCGAGGTATTGGGGTAGGATAAGGCTGGGATCCTACGCTTTAGAGAGTGTGTGTGTGTGGGCGTCGGTATAGTGTGTACATCTGAGAAAGAGTAGGGTGTTGGGTGTTCAGACCTCGGACCAATGCAATTGAGGTGAACATAAGTCTATCTTGTCTGTGGAGGTCGCAATAAATCATAGATTCATTGACGGGATCAATGACACTGTAAACCGTCGTGAAGGGTGATGCGGTGGGTCTGATGGCGCGCGGGGGTGTAACGGCTATCGTTGGCGTGTAAGGATCGCTCGATTGCTAGCATCACGTCTGCCACGTACAGGGAAAGCCAGCATGTATGAGATCCAGGTGCCCAAAGAGGCGAAGGTGGGACAGGAAGCTCGTCATCGTGTGCCGACACTGACAGCATGTTGGTCTGATTTAATTTTTACGTATACTGTTGGGTATTTTCAGCGAAGAAGAGGATAAGATATGGAAACGCCTACCTTATTCCCATTGTGTCGGATGGCAAAGATGAGTCTTACGGTATCGAGTAAGCTCCAATATTGCGTGAAAGTTGGAATGTATGGCTGAGGAATTTTGTTGTCCCGGTACAGGCCTAGCAGTATCACGGTAAGCATTTTTTGGGGCCAGGAAAGAGGCCAGACGCACGTTATCCCTAGAAGCTCGAGGCGATCTTGCCCGCAGAAAAAAAAAATCCTTGCCATCCTGAATACGGGGTTAGGTGCCGTCGCTGAGCATCAAAACATTCGGAATTTGTTTGAGGAGAAGCGAACGAAGTAATTCATTCCATGCCGACAAAAATGAGGCAGCCTCACAGCGAAGCCGTCGAGGCGAGGAAGTTGCTAAGATCGCCGTAGACACAGAGGGCGAGCACGGTGGTATTGTCGTTGTCGAGATGGAGGTAGGTAGGCAGATAGTAAGTCCTTCAGTGCCGGAGATGGTGGTTGTAGAGAAGGAGATTTCAAATTAGTAGGGTATACACGGTCAGGGAACGCCGGGCGCACATATCACCAGCTTGACCTCTTACCACCATCATCGCTACTGCAATACATGATACCGAGCCTACAACAATCTCGAATACAACTAGATTATTTGAATGTTCGACGTCGGCAAGGTGGTCATAGTGGTGGACTATTCGATGGCCGAGGGTACTGACCACTGCGTTGAACAAGCTCAGTGGGCAGTCCGCCTTGCAGGACCACAGGTGAGCTCAAAGGTCTCGTTTCTGCTCCGTTATATCTATCTGACAAAGGTTCACAGTGCCTCGCCGATTCCAGGTCACGCATATATGCACTTAATTCTCCGAATTTCAGAAGGTGATGAGCTAAGTACTCGAAGGCAGGAAGGGTATGTTCTAGGCCACTGTTTCTGTCGTCGCCGGCTCATTCTTCCAAGTTCAGCACGTCCTGACGGCCACCAATAAGATTCTGACATCGCCATATACTGGTCTACGGTGAACCGCGAGGACCGAGAGCCTCAACGGACCCAGATTCTTGGCAAACATTCCAGCGAATGACAGACAGTGGCAAGCGGCACTCCCGACTCCTTCGCTTTTCCCGCACTGCTGCACCATTTCAGCCTCGCTATTTGATTCTCCTGGTGACGCCACCCCTGCCGGAGCATTAAGTGTTGCATATACCCATACCGTCGCGATTGTGGATAGGGTGAACGAATATCCCGATGCTACCAGTAAGCACTCCTAGCCCCCGATGATTTGCTGAGCTGAAAAAGTGTTGTCAGATATCAGTGCAACTGCACGTTTCTTTCATGCAGAACTTAAGCGCGACAGGAGTGAAGGTTTTCACGATCTCTGCATACAGTACGTCTTCATGTTTGCGTTGTACTTTTCTTACCTCGATCACAAGTTTCTGTGGATTGACGTCGTCCAATGAATCTACATATTACAGGTTCTTGGATGCAGAGTATGGCACACACTCCAGTTCAGCGACCGTCAAAACGAATGACGGAAGACTCAACGCAAAAGGCGAAGCAGTTAGTCCTCCTGCTTGTCGGTTAAATTTCATCGATACTCACAGCAGCACCAGTCAGTTACGTCTTTTTCATGTCACCTTCTCTATATAAGGCGGTGTACAGCGTCCCAGCATCATGGAAACGACTGCACATTAATGGCTGATTTTGACGTCTATGGGAGATCACACCTATATGAAGCGTGTGCCAAAAGTATCCATGACCAGGTATGCTGGATTCGTATCTGCATATTATCATCCTGACAATCGCTTCTCCCTCAAAGACCAGTTCGTGATCCCCTCTGACAATGACTGGCAGTTCTTGACTCATTTGTTCAAATTTGAATTGGTGGGTTTGGGGCACGAGCGTGGATGCCGAGATTCTCAGGCTGTCTACGAAACCGCGTATCAATATTCAATCGACAGCTTCTTTTTGCAACGTTTTGCAACTTCTACGGCAATCGATCGGTATGAAGGGCGCCAGTTTCAATATAAACTTTAACTTACTGCGCACACAAGATACAGCGCTGACTTCGTTGTTAGTCTCGTTGTCGCTTCATGAATGCGTAACTAACTCCTCGGATAGAAAGACCCACCTGCAATCTAAAGTTATCTACGGCAGTGTCGACCTAGTCTCAATCCATCTACTTCAATGGAGGTCGGGTGTTATAATGCAAGCGCACCGTGGATAACAAATGTATTGTTCAGCGTATGCGCTGGCTCAAGCCTTAGAGGTTTGACCTTAGTGACGATGCATTAGCCAGGCACGTTGGAAGCGTGGGGTCGTCATATTCTATGACTCTGGAGGTCGATGTCCTTGACCGACGGACTGTGACGGAAAAGCCGGTTAATAAACCTGACCGGGGAACATCGCGATCGTCGACATCGCATTCTCGCACCGATTCGCACATTCCTCAATCTTCTCGAGGCTGCCGGTACACGTTCCCTACAGAACAGCATAACAACGTGGTGGGCTACGCGATTCTCTTCAAATCCTCGACGTTGCCCCAACATTCGTCGCGTCCTGGCCATGTTCAATACTTCCTCTATCTCCGGCATCACCCTCGAATCTGCAGGGCTCATCGCTCTCGCCGACCTCTCCACTGTCGCAGTGAGAACGGCTCTGACGGGAACCGCGTCCTACCTTGATGTCCTTGTCCTTGCACCAGGCATGCATCAGCAGCAGTCCGCCGTTAAAATCAATGACGGCGAATTACCAAACACTGGCTCGATGACCAAAGGATACGTCTTCCGAGTCGAGAATCCAGCTACTGTCAGTTATCAACGACATATTGGCCGTACTGGCAAACTTGTCACCGCCGAAGTAACCCTAAAGCCTACCCGCAACTGTAACCCATTCCCGAATCGATTCTGCAACCTCGATCTATCCCCCCGCAACAATCCCTTCTTCGTGTCTGGGATTCGCGCCACTCTCTTGTACCTCACGTGCCCGATCTTTACTATCATCGTCTTTGCGCTCCTAGGCGCTATTAGGGATTGGTGGGCAGTTGCGGTCTTGGGGATGCTTGTACTCGCTAGGCTAATCAACGTTGTCGTCATCAAGAGGAGAAGCGAAGAAGGATGGAGGGGCAAAAAAGAAGATGGCGATGGCGACCTTCTCATCCTGATGAGTCAGGATCGGTGGGTGCGCCTGAAGGGAACGATAAACGATCTCAAGGCTGTGACAGCAGGCTGTTGGTTACGGGGTCAGACTTCTGAGGAAAGCTTTACTGTAGCGTTCGCTACGCTGTTGGTCTATGCGTCTGCCGCTCTTGCCGGGAATGCGACGACAGTGGGAAGCTTGCACATGGCCTGCTTGCTGCTCTGCTCTGCCGCTCTATTGAGCCTCTGCAACTCCTCGACACAGTGTCTGCAGATGTTCGGTCGTGTTATGCGGAGCACGGGGGGTCCGAAGGGTTATGACAAGAGGTTAGACATGGTAGCGGAGCTCATTCGTGAAACCGGGAAGACAGGTTGGGCCGTTAGCATGCAGCTGATCCTTGAAGATGAAGCAAATGCTGTTCTCAAGGAACCCAAGTGCGCCGACGATGCCAAGGGCTCGGACGTCCCTGTGGACGGTGATAGCGTTAGCACTGCTAACTTGGGATCCTTACTTGAAGTTTGAAGTACTACCAAAACATTTTTCCTGTAGTTTGTACTTACGATCTTCGCGCAGTTACCAAAAAAGCGTACAGATTTCGCACAATTTCACCGATTCAGAAACGAGACGCGAAGTACATGGTGTCCGGGAAATGCCGAGGACCGGGGTAACAACACGTGTTGGTCGTATGCAGAAATGGCGTTCGGGCGGAGGAGGCATTCCAAGCGCCTCTTAATTATTCTTAATAACGCTGGCAAGGCCCACATCTGGGGCAAAGCCTGCTACGTTTATTAAGAACTACTTACTTCCAAAGAAAATGTATAGATTGCCGGACTTAACACACTTGCTATGCCCCTTCGCACTGGGTGCAAGAGCAACGATCTGATTTCTCCAGGAACAAAGTACTTCATCATTCAGATGATGCAGGTGTATCATGGTTGGAGATAATCACAAAGTCTGCGATGCAACTTCAGTGAGGTAGCGAGTAATGAGATGATATCTTACTGCTTGTTTCATGGGTGATGGCAGTCATCGTCACGTCGAACGAGTCATGGTGTTGGAATATGCCTGAAAAAGTCTGGATATGATGGATATCCGAAAACCGTCGGTGACATGGTGGAAGTGATCAAGGCCACAACCCTCAAACTGGCAATACTAAAAAGTAGGTGCTGCTCGAAAAAGATTCGCTCGGTGGCGGCCTGCGCCGCCACCAGCTCACATTTTCTCGCAGGCGGCAGAACGTCTGGCTGCTGCTAGCAGATGAAGTTCGGCCGAGCAACTCCGTGGCAAGCGTGATAGTAATGGGCAGTCACATGTAAACAGTGACAGGCAAAGCAACTGCCACACCGAGAAATTTACATTGAAGGAAACTTTCTTTCATCTCACCGCAGAAAACTCCCTTACATAGAAAACACGTGACATACGGAGCGGCCTCCGGAGAAAAATCGCTTGGTACATCGATCCATCTACAAGACCTACTACTAACGTAGCAGGAATAACAAACCACCATCATCCAGCTGTACTTATGTGCACAGACAGCGATGACGATGCTGCGCTAGATTTCTGCTACTAGGCCACATCCAACTGCTGCATCTTCCTGGTCCATTTTGAAACTCCTTTCTCTGCGACCACCATCTTCGGCGACGAATGACTACCTACCCAAATCTTGACAACGATGATAGTGGTTTTCGTGTCATTTTCACCCTGGCCCCTTCAGTGAGACGTCGACCTTCATTCTTATGGCAACGATTCAAGGCCGACGATAGTGATCGCTCCGTTGAGCACACGGCAGGACCAAAGGTGAGCTCAAAAATATCTTTTCTTCTCCGTTATATCAAGCTTACGAGGGTCCATAGTGCCTTGTCAATTCATGGTCGCGTATATATGCACTCAAATCTTCGATTTTTGAAATTCTCGGTATTATTCACCGACTGTACGACCAAAGTATGCATCATGAGGGCCGCAATGATACCCTGGAAGGCGATGAGCGAAAGGCTCGAAGGCAAGGAAGGTATGCTGCAAATCACTCTTTCTGTCGTCGTCGACTTATTTTTACAAGTTCAGTACCTTGACGGCCGCCAACTTGTCAAATACTGGTCTTATACTGCACGCCGTAAACTATGCGACGTAGAATCTCGCCATCCTTAGACCTGGATTTGTGGCTGAGTATCCCGACAGGACAGCCTACCTCCGAATTTTTTTCTTTTTTTACCCTCCCTACTACACCATTCAGGTGTCGCTAATGAGACTCTCCTTGCGGTACCACCTCTACTGGAGTCCGAGGCACCGCGTATATCCATATCATCAAACGTGATGGACGAATATCTCAAAAATTTTCACGGTCACCTGTCTACAGTATGTTCTCTTACCTTCGCGTTGTATTTTTCTTACCTCAATCGCAGGTATTTTTGTCATTCACTCGATAATTCCACATGAAATGATATGGACACTGGCTAGGATAAAACTTCAGTTCAATGGCCGTCAAAAGGACAAAAGGCTAAGGTGAAGTAGTCAACCGGGAGCCCTTCTAATTGCAAGTTTGATCCCACTAATACTCCCAGCGCCAATCTCCGTGCATTCCAGTGCATAGCGTCAAAGCATGACCATGTCAAGACCTACAATACGGAGCAATTAAACCGCGACTTTTTACGTCCGTGGGATGGCCCCAAGATCATGTCTATAATATGGACCATGGGAGTACCCACATTTTGCGAGCGCAGACAAGCACAATATGTACTACTGGAGACTTTGGGGTGTAGGCAGTACCTCCGGCAAATCCCGATGAACAAGCCAAGGGCGGACAATACCAACAGCAGCAAGTAAACAGAAATACCCATCTTTACCCGTTGAAAGGCGCCTTAAGCATTCTTTTTACATGTAAAAACAACACTATCGAGTCTTAAAGCGATATGAGAAGAAACGAAAGAGATATGACGAGGTCAAAAAAGTTATTGGAGATCGTGACATCTGCAGTTGTTTGGCACACCGCAGCGAACTGGTATCTCACATGTTAGCCAACTCCACTCGCTGCGCTCGCAACCAAGCGTAGTTTGGGTGTGCCTAAAATATCTATGTCTAGGTATGCTGGTTTCGTATCTGCCTATTGATCATTTTGATAATCGTCCCTCCCTCAAAGACTCGCTCAATGGTCTCCTCTGACGATGGCTAGCAGTCCTCCTCATGGAGCTATCATTGTTTAGATGGCTGGTTCTTGACTAGTGACTCCTCAATTGGTGGGTTTTTCGGGCGCTCGGGGCATTGATTGCCGTGGAGACAGCCAAGCCTTGAGTATCGGATGCCGAGATTCTGTCTACGAGGCCGCGTATCAGTCGACGACATCATTTTTCCATGTTCAGCAACTTCTAGAACGCGCTTTTCCCTTGTGGCCTAGCTTAAGAACGTTCCATCAGTATAAGGGCGTTAGTAGTTTTATTGATAACTCCAGTATCACGCGCACAAGATACTGCACTGGCTTCTTGTTAGTGCCATTACGTCGTTTCATGAATGCTTGACCAACTCATGGGACAGAGAGACCCACAAACGCTCTGCTGTTGTCCACGGCAGTGTCAACCTATGTTCACAGCAGTCTGATAAGCCCTGATACTCGGACATCTTACAAGTGAATATGGCGCTTATCGAACGTTCTGGCAATCGGCTTAAGAGGGTCAAGTGTTTTGATGCAAGTGCATTGTGAATACACGATTGGCTGAGCTGTATTATTCAACTTAAGCGCTGGCATCAGCCACCCTAGCTTGAACCTTGTAACAGTGGCGTTTGTAACGCTGAAAGACTGTATCGAAAGTTGACCTCTGCGGGGCCGTTGACCTTTGTGATAATATTGAATACGTTGGTTAGGCGCGTTGGAAACACGAGGTCGTCGGAAGCCAGTCCTGTGACTGACGGACTCTGACGGAAGGGTCTTGATGAATGAACTTCGCCGTCGCATTCCCACACTGCTTAGCACATCCCTGATCTTCTCGGAGCTGCCCTACATAGTACAGCCATCATCAAGAGCATAACACGTCATGGACCGCTAGATTCTCTTCGTTGCACCAACATCCGTCACGTCCTGGCCATGTTCAAAAAATCCTCTATCTCCGGTATCACCCTCGAATCTGCGGGGCTCGTCGCTCTAGCAGATCTATCCACTGTCGCAGTGAGAACGGCTCTGACGGGAACGGCCTCTTACCTCGATGTCCTCGTCCTTGCACCAGGCATGCATCAGCAGCAGTCCGCCGTCAAAATCAATGACGGTGAATTACCAAACACTGGCTCGATGACCAACGGATACGTCTTTCGAGTTGAGAATCCAGCTACGGTCAGTTATCTACGACATATCGGTCGTACCGGCAAACTCGTAGCCGCCGAAGTATCCCTAAAACCCACCCACAACCCATCGAATCGATCATGCAACCTCGATCTATCCCCACGCAAGAATCCCTTCTTCGTCTCTGGGATTCGCGCGACTCTCCTGTACCTCACGTGCCCAGTACTTACTATCATCGTCTTTGCGCTCCTAGGCGCTATTAGGGATTGGTGGGCAGTTGCGGTCTTGGGAATGCTTGTGCTCGCTAGATTTATCAACGTCGTCGTCATCAAGAGGAGAAGCGAGGAAGGATGGAAGGGCAAAAAAGAGCCGGGTGTTCATGGTGATCTGTTCATACTTCTGAGTCAGGATCGCTGGGTGCGTTTGACGGGGTTGGTGGACGATCTAAAGACGGTGACAGCTGGCCATTGGTTGCGGGGTCAGACTTCAGAAGAAAGCTTTGCTGTAGGGTTCGCTACGCTGTTGGTCTACGCGTCTGCTGCTCTCGCTGGAAACGCATCGACAGTGGGAAGCCTGCACATAGCCTGCTTGCTGCTCTGCTCTGCCGCTGTATTGAGCTTGTGCAACTCCTCGACAGAGTGTTTGCAGATGTTCGGGTGTGTTGTGAGGAGGACGGGAGATCGGAAAGACTATGCTCAGAGGTTGGACATGGTAAAGGACCTCGTTCGTGAAAGCGGGAGGAGCGATTGGGCTGTCGATATGGGGCTGATCAAGTCTGATGAGGTTGAGGAACTCAAGTTCGCCGACGAAACCAAGGGCTCGAACATACCTGGGGACGATGGTAGCACTGCTAAATTGGATCCTTAGTCCTTGAACTAGTACCAAAACATTTTCTTGTAGTTTGTATTTACGATCTTCACGCGGTTAGCAAATAATGTACAGATTCCGCATAAAATAAACAATTCATTTAATTTCAGTCCAGCTATACTTCGGTACACCGATAGCGGTGACGGTGCAGCCCCCGATATATGAATCACAGCCAGCTGCTGCATCCCTGGAACTTCCCAATGTTCCCATCGCGCTGTGGTCTTACCCAAGAGACTGTAGAGGGAACCATGAAGACTCCGAGTCGCCGATTGGTCAAATCACTACGAAGTGTACCGGAAAAAGGTTTTTGCTGAAGTACCCACGCCAAAGCGACTGACATAAATGCATGGATGATATACATGCGATGTCGTCAGACGTCGATGATACTGAAATGACCGCCGCAGAAGTACCCCCAAGTCCTCAGCTCGATCCTCGAAGCGCCTTAGAACCCAACCAGATCCTTGCCGGAGTAAGCAAGGTCCAAGGGGACGTTTTGACTGTATGAAAGCTCGTTCAGATAACTTCGTTCATGCGAAGCAGGAAGTCTGGCATGTTTACGAAAGCGGTAGGAGTAGCTAGAGGATTCCGAAAATCAAATCCCAATCGGAACAAATATGTGAGATTGAATCAACGTCATGATGGTGGCAGAGGAAGAGGATGGGCGCAGCCACACCCCCTACAATCTGATTTGCGTCTGATTCAGCAAAGCAATATATAATCATGGATCAATAAAATACGTTAAATCTATTATTCGGAAATGTATAGATAAGTTTAGATAGTACAGAAACAGTGGGATTCTATACGCGCGAAGGTGATGGTCAAACGGTAATCAGTGTCCGACTGGAACTCTCAAATCATGTGTAACAGAAAATGTCACTGGCGCACTGGTCGGACGACTTTCCATCACTCGTCCCCCGCCCGGTATATATCCTTGTCAACGTCCTCTTTCTCCGACTTCAATATCTTACCTTGGAAGAATGCCGTAGCCGTGAAGATGGATAAGACTAACCATGTGATGCACATGACGAGGTGGAAGGTTAAAAATCCCTGGACTTCGAAGATATCACCAAGGAGGCGTGTAGCGTTTATCCACCCCACTGAGAGAAAAGGAGCATTTAGCCAACGTCACTTTGAGGCAATAGCGCGTACCATTAGGGAATGTCATAGCCCAGCCTGGGTTTCATAAGTATACGTGGATCAGCAACGAAACGATGCAAGGAAGAAACGGGTACACACAGCTAAGAATCCCGTCCATATGTCCCTTGAATGAGTACCCGTAGGCAATGACACCAAGAATAAAGAAAAACAGCGCTAGCCCGTAGAGCAGCAGGCTTGCCATCACGCTCGCTGAGTACCAGACGTCGCCTGCAGCCTCTGTAATGTATCCGCGGGCACCGAGGCTGTACGAAAATTAAAACCCGAAATATGAGTTATGAGTTTGCAGCACGCACATCGATCTCGCATGGTCACCAAGGCTCATCAATGTAAGCGCAGAGAACCCGGGCGGACTACACGCGACAAAAGCAAGATTCGACTGTGAGCTCTCCATGAACCCGTGCTAAATATGGTTGTCAGCATAATGTCAGTCTCAGCTCTTAGAACTATTGTACGCACGATCATGAGTCTACAGATACTAAGCAAGGGTGACCTGACAGAATACTGAAAACGTACCGAGCAATGTAAATGGAGAGAAAGAAGAAAGCTATAAAGAGCCCGAGACCTGGCGGAAGTGTTAGTGTGATGAGCTCCGTCAGACATCTGGGGCACTTCACCATGAACAACGTAGCCGACGAGCAAAACGCCTAGAGCCCTTGCATCAGACGCATCAATCACCCTCAATGCATTAGCTGACACTAGTCCCGTCAACATCTGCGAGAACAAACACCATCAGACCAAGACACGGCGGGGACCTTGTTATCGTCACGCACTAATGGGAACACCTGGGAAACTGTTCGTTCACCGTGAATTGAAACAAAAGAAATGGGCGTTTACAGGGAATGCGTATGAAGGTGCAAAATCCACCAGGTTGCGGGGCTGGCTGAAAGTTATTTTTATCATGGGAAAACATGTCGCCATTGCGACGGCCAGATATACCTTATGGCTGCTCGTCAGTCTCTGTATTCAAGCAGTGAGCGCGCTACTGACCAAAATAAAGCGTAAATTATGTTTGGACTGACATGGCCGTAGGTCACATCGTAGTTGATAGTGCCGACGATTATCGTAGCGAATGAAACGACCTAAGAAGTGGTTTGAGAAGAGTACCCAGCAGCTGTGGGGAGAAGAAAGATTTGCCATTAGCGGCGCAGATATTCCTTGTATTGGATCATGAAGGCGGGACCGTGCAAGGCGAGGGTAGACTGCAAGAATAAACAAGCACTGTCAGCAAAGAATACCTTAAGTTTATAGGGAGAGGACGCGCAAAAAGTTTGTAAGAAGAGCATGGCCGTGTTCGTAAGGAACAGAGAAATGCTGAAAACGAAAAACACCATCTCTATCCTCGACACGAACGCAGGATGGCGCTTTAGGTCTGAGAGCGTCATAAAAACCGCGCTCGTACCCATCACAATGGGGAACTACATGAATGAAATGCTTGAGCTTAAACTCTTGGATCGGACAAGACACTTACGGCCTGCCATGACCACCCATGGATGCGCCGTGCGATACTGCTCTCTGAAGATAGTAGCTTATCCCTTTGGTTAAAAGACTGAGCCAATACCGCGCCGTTAGGACCGCTGGCGAGCATATCTTGGAGAAGAGGTACCGTGTAAGTGGGTAGAAGAGGAGGGATGTGGGGTTGTGGACACAGAAAGCAAGCTTTAGAGTCACCCATTTCACTAGGCGCTTGAGATCTTAATATAGACCATCAAAACAAAGAGACACAAGACATGAGTTCGTCGTACGAAAAATATGTTTCGGCTAGGCTGCGAAGCGCTTTCTGTTCTGTTGTAGTTGCATGGCTAAGGCTTGGGCTATGATATTCGGGAACAATACATACCTACATCTATATGCACTTGTTTGTCTAGGCTAGGCTGAAATTCAAGGTTTGCTCTAGGGCCTGTGTACCAGCAGACTATGTCAGCGATGTAAGTTGAGCTACATTTAGCCTTGAATCAAGCCTAGGGAATGTTATTGGAAAAATATTGAAGCGCATCTGAATAGGTACTTACACGGGACCAAGATATGTTCTATGCGTTGTATATCATCAACGAGGAGCTGTGGTAATTATTGTGAGAAATCCCCCGATGGAAATAAGGGGGAGAGAAACTTAAATGAGTTTCGATGATGACAGAACCAACTACGTGGCGCTTCTTTGTAACATTGAACTGTTCCGAGTCCTTCCTGTGTAGCATTCCATTCATCATCCTGATTCCGCGAGTTCCCGAGGAGGCTGCCTTCTTCACTCGCACAATGCCTCACTGTCAACGGACGACAATCTCCGCCATCCGACTCCATTCCCGCACACAAATCAATGCCAAGGGGCGCGAATAGTAGCATTCAAATACCAAGGTGGGAAGGGGACTAGCCCGTGAAGGTGGGCCACAAATAGTTAAGCTTCACGTCGCAAATGAGAAAATTTCAGCCAACTGAAATTATCACGTGACCGAGAAAACTCGACCTGAAACTAGTCCCGAAATTGTCGAAATGGCGGGCAAGGTCAGTTTTAGGTCGAGTTTCGGGTCAAGTTTCATAATTTTTCGGTAAGACTCCGACGGGAAACCGCACCTCGCGATCGGATGTCACCGAAATGCCGAGGTGCCGGAGGTCGCCGAGATTCTGCCGAAGTCCTGGGTTACGATTTCGGCACACCTCTGTAGGTTGACCGTATGACCACCACGCATCAGTCTGCTACATTCTACTGCACTGTTGGCCGCCCGAGCCCACGAATTACCGGCACAATGTCATTTCCGTAATGCCTGATGTCCTCCATGCCCTGCTGCGGTGTTCGTTTGCGGTAGTCTAGCATTCCACCTGTTGTTAATTGAACATGTCAAGTTTCGGGAAGCTTCAGTAGCGGTACAGCATAGACTTGAGTCCAGCTTGGATTCATATCTGCCGCGTTTGCAGACGCACAATCAGATAACGTAAGACCATTGGGAGTTACGGCCCACGTTTACTATCTGATGCGTATCCACAGTATCCATCGATCATCCTGCGTCGGGAGCGATTGTCGCAGACTGAGATTCCGGCTAGGTGTCCGACTGGATTGGATCTAATCATCTTGGAAACCCTAAAATGTGTTCCCAGTATTGTACGCGAGCGCTACGAGCGCTAGTCTAGCCCAACCCAATTGCTCTCAATCTGGTTCAGGGTCCATATGACTGACCGTCGTAACGTATCCGATTCAACCGACGGCGATGACGACGACAAGCATGAGGGTCTACTTCATCGAATGGTTTCGACTTCTTGAAGATCGAGCTACCATTTAAGGGTTATCGAAGCCAAGACGCGCTAAAGTGAACGTGATCGCGAGGGTGAATAGGAACAACGAACGGTTGTCGCAATTACTGCCAAGGATTATGTTTCACGGCTCGCACTGATGTCTCTGAGGGCAGAGGATAGTCCTTGCACCTCTTCGTAAAGAACTGATCAATGATCCCCTTCGACAGCAGCTGGCGGTCCTTCCCGTAGGGTGATTTTCACGCAGCATCATGTTCATTCACGTGAATTTTCAACAGGAGTGTTTTCCGAGTCCTGTGTATACATTGGACCCCGGTCGAACAAAACTGGATCCACGGGTACCACAGAAATTCGAAAGATTGTCTGATATCTTTTTAAGTCTTGAAGCCCATCAGTCTCGGTTCTTTCTTGCCGCCACCCATTACTCCGTCTTATGTATTATCGTTTAGGAAATTCACTTGTTGACATTCTCAACTTCTCCGGCGCACGGTTGCTATATATGAAGGGCACCACTTTGCTCCGACTGGATCGTGATTCGAAGGCTACTGCCTACAAGCTCTGGCGGGAATCACATCCTACCTTGATGTCCTTGTCCTTGCTCCAGGGATGCATCAGCAGTAGCCCGCCGCCAAAAACAATGACGGCGAATTGCCAGAGACCGGCTTGGTGACAACGGATACATCCGTCGAGCTGAAAATTCAGCTACTTTCAGCTACCTAAAACATTGGCTGTACTGGCAAACTCGTCACCGCCGAAATATACCTAAAACTTACCTGCAGCTGCAAACCATTCCCGAAACGAGTCTGCAACCCCGATCTATACCCACGTAACAAATTGAACTTGTGCAACTCCTCGACAGAGCGTTTGCAGATGTTCGGGTGTATTGTGAGGAGGAAGGGAGATCGAAAGGACTATGCTCAGAGGTTGGACAATGAACATGGTAAAGAAGTTCGCGAAAGCAGGAGGGGCGATTGGGCTGTCGTTATGGGGCTGATCAAGTCTGATGAGGTGATTATTGTTCTTGAGGAAATCAATTACGCGGACGAAACCAAGGGCGAGTCGGGCATCTGAGTGGAATATCGGCAGTGTGAGCACTGCTAACTCGGATCCCTAGTTGCTGAAGCTTGAAGCACTGCACTTTTAGTTCGTATTTTCAGTCTTCGCGCGGTTACCAAAAAAGCATACAGATTTCGCGCAATTTCAGCAATTTCAGGGCGAAAAATTAGACCGGAAAATGCCGAGGATCGGAGTTGCCCCCAAAATGGCATTCGCGTCGCTTACATAATAACGAACCACCATCATCCAGTCGTGCTCAGGTGCACCGACAGCGGTGATGATGTAGCGCCTGATATCCGAATCACAGGGAACTGCTACATCTCTGTAACTTCCCATCGCGCTGAGGTCTTACTCAATAGATTGTAGAGAACAGGAACCGGTACGTCCTGAGCTCCACAGTACATCCTTAGTCGTTCTAACCTTAATGTACAGTCAGTACTCCTTGCATGAAGGCTTAAACTCTTCGAGAGTTCTGAGTGATTTCGTTGGATCCTGAATTACAGAGATGCCGTCCTCGAAGGCGCATACACGGCTACCTGTGAACGGCTAGGTTCTTAGCAAAGGTCGTAAACGGTAAGCCTTATCTTTGTGTTCCAGCCGATAACATTCATTATACTCTTCTAGAAAAATATTCCTTCTCCTCGCTGGATTTGAATACCGTCTTCAAAGGCCGTAGTGTCGTGGACCATTCAACGGGATGGGTATATGTTGTCATGGAAGACGATGGTGCGTACGCAGTCGGTGCTGTAAATCCAACATTCTCATTTGGCTCTAGGCCATTCAATCGACGAAGCTCAGTCTATATGAATTCAAGGTTCTGCGGACGTCCTGTGCGGAACGCGTGTTGGAGGTCTGCAACGTGGCTGGTGGGAGTTTTATCTCCCCTTCAAACAGTGAACTGGTGATCCTCCTTGACGGCGGCTGTTAGTCCTAACAGGCTATCGTTCGTAAGATGGGCGATGCTGATGCAGACATGTCGATCCTCATTCGCGCGGACTTCGGGCGGGGAGATTTCGACATGCGAAGGTATCAATAACCCATGAGAACAACACAGTTTATTGGATGCCCAGCATAGTTATTTAATGTCATGGCGCTTTCTCAACACGCGTTTTCCGTTTTTACTGGCCTCCGAACGCAGGACGTAGTATGAATATGGGGCGCCAGTTACATTGCCGTCGAAATACACAAGATACGATTCTAGCTTCGCCATCGATGCCATTATCATGGCTTTTAGCACGTCATCGAAATCAGGGTTACTACGTATGCGTGGGTGCGCTTCACAGAAGTCTCTACTTGTAGTCCGATTCCACCGCACTCTTATGGGTTGATATCCACAGAGATGCGAATGACCTACATGGCCAAACTTTTTCACTGGACGGCGATGTTTTTACGTCGACCGGCCATTGGTGGGGGGATCCTCACGTCCATCGTTCTTTTAGCGCCATCAGCAGTGACCTTGGTTGGTTCTGAGCCTTCCGCCGATGGTGTGTGTGACGATCACCCCCAGCGGCATTGAGGATTAGTCGAGGAGGCAATGAACTAGCCGGGCGCTTCGTTAGCACGAGGTCGCCATTCTTTTGCGTCTCCGACGTATATAACGATTGGCATCCCCCCACCCTTCCCAGCGCACCTAGAACACGGCGATTACCCCACAGGCTAATTTCCTCGGCCTTTATCCCTTCCTCCTTTTTCAACTCCCAACCGGTTCCTCCCATGTTCAGAAATTCCATCATCTCAAACCGTGTCACCCTCGAAGCCGCGGGGCTTGTGGCCCTTGCCGATCTTTCCACCGTTGCAACGAGGACGGCCCTGATGGGCACCGCGTCCTACCTCGACGCTCTCGTTCTTGCACCAGGAATGCATCAACAGCAATCTGCCGACGAGGTTAACCGTGGCGAAACACCGATCACCGGTGCAATAACTAATGGATATATCTTCCATATAGAGAATCCCGCTACCGTCAGATACCTACAAAGCATTGGGTGCACTGGGCACCTCGTAACCGCAAAGGTATCCGAACGCTTTCCCCTTGGCGATAAGCAGTCCGAACACAATCGACGAATCCAGTCATTTGTGGCCGCAGGGACTCGTGCAACTCTGCTCTACCTCCTGTGTCCAGTATTGACCATTATCGCATTCGTATTACTGGGCGCTATTGAGGACTGGTGGGGATTTGGGGTGTTGTGGATGCTTGTATTGGCCAGGATGATCAATGTGGTCGTCATCAAGCGGAGAAGCCAAAAAGGATGGAAGGGCAAAAAAGAGCCAGGTGTCGAAGGTGACCTCCTCATACTTCTGAGTCAGGATCGTTGGGTGCGCTTGCGAGGCTTGGTGGACGATATCAAGGCTGTGACAGCGGGACAGTGGTTACGGGATATGTCTGATGAAGAGAGCTTTGCCGTCGCATTCGCGACGTTATTGGTCTATGTGTCTGCTGCCGTTGCCGGTAACGCCTCAAAGATGGGAAGCTTGCTCATCGCATACTTGCTATTGTGCTCCGTCGCTCTTTTAGGCCTGTGCAACGCCAAGACAGAGTGTTTGCAGATGTACGGTTGTACCGTGCGGCAGGAAGGGCCGGCGAGGCATTATCAGCAGAGGCTGGAAATGGCGGCGGATCTCATTGAGACAAGCGGACAGAGTGACTGGGCCATTGGTACAGGACTGGTTCGAAACCGTGAAGATGCGGCCGTCATTGTAGAGAAATATGGACCCCAGAACAAATCTGAGTATCGACGGGTATTTGATAATGTTTGACTTTACCAGTCATAGTTCTTTCTTGTGGCTGGCTATTTTTTCCCTTGTGTTTTTTTGTCGCATTTTTATCGTTGCTTGTGAATTTCTTGCATTGACATTATTCTTCCTATAGCTATCAGAAAAACGTCTATTTTTCGTTACCCGTCAGGGACTGATGATTGTCACTACTATTTACGCAATCGTCACAGTCTCCCTGTGGACATCTAGGGATCAAGGCAAGGATGGGGACAGGCCCAGGACCAGCATCGGGACTCAGAATGATGTATGGAGGACCGAAGTTAACACTATTATTTCCGGCGCATACCTTAAGGTATGACCTTCCTTTGTCCTCAAAATAACATGCAAGTGACTGTAACACCGACAGTGGATACAAAAGGAACAACAGCTTTGTACGGTTACGAAACGTATCTATCATTGATCATCTTGATAAAGATTGATAGTTTCTATCACGGAATTGTCGCCGCTGAGGTGGGTGCCCACACTCATGCATTCTAACTCACCGCTCAATCAAGCGCTCATGGGTAACTGAAGGTATTCGTAGCCCGCGAGAACAGGGAGCTCTTCTAATCAGGTGTTGATTTTTGCGTCCCAGCCGGTATACGAGCCGTTGATGAAAAGATCATGAGACTTTCCGACTCTTGAATGTTCGGGCGCCATCATAATCAAAAGAGAAATTTAAACACCGTCAACGAAAGCCGCCTTACTTTTCTTGTCTTCCGCGCTCGTGAAGACCTCACTCATGTTCAAGAAGTCCTCTATCAATGGCATCACCCTCGAATCTGCTGGGCTCGTTGCTCTAGCAGATCTATCCACCGTAGCTGTGAGGACGGCTCTGACGGGGACGGCATCCTGGCTTGACGTTCTTGTCCTTGCCCCAGGGATGCATCAGCAACAATCTGCCGACGAGGTTAATCGCGGCGAGTTTCCACAGACTGGCTCATTGACCAGCGGATACGCTTTCCGTGTCGAGAATCCCGCCACTGTTAGCTACCTACAACGTATCGGTCGTACCGGATACCTCGTCACCGCTCAGGTAGAGCCGAAACCTGTCTTCAGGAACCCATCAAAAATCCCTTATTTCAAAAACACTTATCTATACCCACAAAATCACTCTTTCTACATTGCTGGCTATTCCGTGGCTCTGCTATATCTATCATGTCCGATATTGACAATCGTCGTCTTCTCAATCGTGGGTTCCATCAGGGATTGGTGGGCACTGGCGGTCTTGGGGATGCTTGTTCTGTCTAGAACGATCAACGTATTCATCATAAAGCGGAGAGTTTCCGACTCGGAGAATTGGAAGGGGACAAAGGAGATGGGCGCAGGAGACCTCCTTATAGTTCTCAGTCAGGATCGCTGGGTTCGTTTACGAGGGGAGTTACTTGATGTCAAACGGGTGACGGCAGGCCAGTGGCTACGGGACGAGAATCGGGTAGAGAGCCTTGCCGTAGGGTTTGCTACGCTGTTGGTCTACGTAGCTGCTGCCCTTGCTGGTAATGCATCGACCATTGGGAGCTTGCTCATTGCAGTGCTACTTCTTTGCTCTGTTGCTCTATTGGCTCTCTGCAACTCCCTCACACATCGGCTGCAAATGTACAATTGTATCGTGCAGGAGGAAAAAGCATTGAGGAAGCAGTATGACCGGAGGTTGGACATGATCAAGGACCTCGTTGCGGAGGAAATCAAGTATGCGAACGGGAAAGGTGGTCATGCAGGTGGGCAGGATGATCGTGAAAGCGACCTGGGTGAATGGGCAATTAGCATGGGGTTGATTAAACGTCGTGAGCTGGAGAAGATTCTCACTGAGCTTTCCGGGGACCGGAGCTACCCAGTTTACCTGTTTCTCCCGATGCCGAGACGTGCTGACTTCGGTTTTTTGTTTTTTTTTAAATGTTTAATTATACATGTCAGCTAACATCTCCACTGGTTATTATTGGCACTCTGTCCTTACTACGAAGAGGCATGATTACTCTCGGGACGATAGTCTGATGTCCCACGTATGATCGCAAAAAGGTTGCGAGCCTTGGTACCTTGCGAAAAGTACCTTTGAATGGTGACAGTAAGGATACATACGTTACCCACCGCTCTTCTGGGGAATCATCTGTTGTGAAGTGAACGCGACTTCGGTCCGAGATAGCCGAACCTCTGCTCGCATTAGATGTCCGGAGAACGCCGAAAACCAGAGTTGTGCAAAACCTTTAGGACGAACCCACTGCTATCATATACTTACGAGTCGCGACCACAAAAATGCAGCTCCGAAGCACGTTGAACTGTAGTATCCCCTGGACTTCCCAGCGCGTTGTGCTCCTGTCCGAGGGATTCTAGGGTACTTTGAAACAAAGGAAAATTCTCCAGGTACGTCGTCTTCTGGTAAATCATCACGTTTCTGACCTTAATATATAGTCGATGCCTCACGTATAACTGAGTCACCTTCACTTGAGATCCAGATTAGCAGATATGCTGTCCAAGTTTGCCATTTACTGATCCGACGGTTCTGTCGTCTTGCTCGCGGCGGGCTACGGATTTTCTGCATTCATGGGTGGTTAGCCTTGTTTCTCGTGTTATAGCTTGGTGACAATAATTCATAATGTTCCAGATGCTTTGCGCTGCCTTTGAATACCGCCTTCAATGGCCGTGGCGCCGCAGACAGTTCAAGGATGTAGATATATACTAGAAATGATGTTGGTGCGTACACGTATAGTTCTATCCGCCCGATGGTCCTTATTCTTCCTCAGGCTCTCCTATTTCATGCAAATTTAAGGTTCTGCAAAATGACCCGCGTGTCAGGACCGCACCTGATGTTAGAGGACAAGAACATAACGGGGAGCGCGTCTACCTCTCCCTCATGGAACGTTTCAGTGATCCCTCCTGATGGCGGCTGTTAGTCCTCCTTCTGGAGCTATCATCGTCGGCGATTCTCATTCCGACACATCAATCTTCACTCACGCGAATTCACAGTGGGGAGCGTTTGATGTCTGAAGATCCTCATACAGGTGAGAACAGCAAAATTTGTTGGATGCCCAGCATAGCTATTCAACTTCTTGAACATGTCTTTTCCATATTTGCAGGGTTCCGAACGTAGGACGATTGTTGGGCGCCAGTTTCATTGGCTCAGATCTACACAAGATAGGCGCTAGCATCACTCTGCCATCACAATGTTTCAAGGTTTTAGCACCTCGTCGAAATTAGGGATGCCATGAACGCATGGCTACTCTTCACGGAAGTCTCGACCTACGTCCGATTCCGGCGCTGTGATAGGTTGACACCTACGAGCACCTGATGAGCTACCCTTGTGGCCAATCTGTTCTACTGAAGGATAGTATTCGAAGTCAGTGCACTCCAAACACAAGCAATGGGTGGAGGATCCTTGCGTCTACCGTGCTTCTCACACTGCCCCCCAAATCGCTCCGAGCCTTCTGCCGACGGCGTCTGTGACAATTACGCGCATTGAGGATTGGCTTCGGAGACAACGAATAGTAATCAACTGATTGAGCGCTTCGTCAGCGCGATGTTAGCACCGGTCTTCCGTGATACTGTTTCGTCTCATGCCTGATGGAAGGGTTTGTGATGCATGAACGAGGCGGGAGAACATCTTGTGGAGGCCCTCCATTGGCTGCAATGTTGTCTACTCACCTTACGATCGGCATTGCTCTCATTCCAGGGCAGTCAAAACATCTTTCATCATCAGCATACGCTATGTAAAGGCCTTTATTTGTTCCTCCTTTTTCCAACTCCCCCGTACGGTTCGCCCATGTTCAAAAATTCCATCGTCTCAAACCGCGTCGCTTTTGAAGCTGCTGGACTTGTCGCCCTCGCAGATCTCTCCACGGTCGCGATGAGGACGGCCCTGACGGGTACAGCTTCCTACTTCGACACTCTTGTCCTCGCACCAGGATTGCATCAGCAGCAATCCGCCGACGAGATTAATCGCGGCGAATTCCCACAAACTGGGTCATTGACCAGCGGATACATCTTCCGTGTCGAGAATCCCGCTACCGTCAGATACCTACAAAACGTTGGATGCACTGGACATCTTGTCACTGCCCGGGTATCCCAAAATCCCTCTCTCGGTCATAATCTATCCAGATGTAATCGCCTAATCCAGTCCGTCAGAGTCGCAGGGATTCTCGCAACAATACTCTACCTCCTGTGCCCGGTACTCACCGTCTCCGTGTTTGCGGTGCTTGGAGCTATTAAGGACTGGTGGGGATTTGGAGTGCTGTGGATGCTTGTGTTGGCTAGGTTGATTAATGTGGTCGTCATTAAGCGGAGAAGTCACATGGGATGGAAGGGCGCTCACGAAATCGGTCAAGGTGACCTCCTCGTCCTGCTAAGTCAGGATCGATGGGTGCGCTTGCAAGGGTCGGTGGACGATCTCAAGGCTGTGACAGCGGGCCAGTGGTTGCGAGATATGTCTGACAGAGAGAGCTTCGCTGTCGCATTCGCGACGCTGTTGGTCTACTTGTCTGCTGCTCTTGCTGGTAACGCATCGGAGGTTGGGAGCTTGCTTATAGCAGGCTTACTGCTTTGCTCCGTCGCTCTCTTGGGTCTTTGCAACTCCATGACAGACTGTTTGCAAATGTACAATTGCGTTGTGTGTACGGAAGGAGAACCGAAGAAGTATGAGCGGAGATTGGATATGGCTGACGACTTGATTGACATGACCAAAAGCGAGGACTGGGCCATTCGCATGGGGCTCATCATTCCGAAGGGAGGTCTGTCTAAAAGAGAGGATACTCTTTGACATATGTGAGTTCACCTTACCTTTTGAGCTTGAACAGAAATCTTAGTTCATAAATGTCAGATATTCACTACCGGCAGCGTCGTCTTGACATATTTCTACCCCTACCAGACATTATTTTCTATCTTATGAGCGAGAACCCTTTAACAATTATTACAACGAAGAATTATTGGAGTTATTGGTGGCTGTACGAACCGTCGGAATCAACCGGCTCCGAACCCGTTACTTACCGTACCCATAGCTTTCCTTTCTTTACCGTTTACCACTATATGCATGTCAACATACATAGGTTAAACGAGTTGCTCTTTCGTCCCTTCCCGTGCTCGAACTTCAACAAGAATCTCGTTTCCACACGCAACTGTGCAGCCACAATGATTATCATACACACGGAAATATGACAGCGCTTAAAATAGGTACGACTGCTATCGGCGAGGCTGCGATGGTTCAAAAATCTTCAATTCAATGTCTGGAACGATGATTGTACGGGAAGCACCTGTTAGCCCGTATCTTCGAGGCATGTTCACTTATATTGCGGTTACCGTGGCCACGCCAGCACTCGGATTGACAAAGCTATCACTTTCCGCCCTCTTTTCCCCTGAAAATATCACTGAAATGACTGCGTTAAGACCGACAGTGAATAAAAAAGAAAACCATGGTTTTGCACGGTCATGGAATCTCAAGGTATCCTACCTCCGTTTAACGAAGTACAGACGCCTGAACATTCTATCTGTCAGCTGTCGAATCTGTGATTGCACATTCAATACTTTCAAAATAGCCGCCTTGCCCTCCCAGAACAGTTGAAGACATTAATATAAATGACGACGAAACGTGCAGAAGATAAGGCCGTGCTTGTTAGTACCATTACATTATGTCAGTGCTTTGCTAACTTGTACGACAAAGCTGCGGATGCACTATTTCTATTCACGCTGCCTGTGAAACCGGAATCAGAGCCTCTCTCACGACGAGCGCCTAATCGATATTCTCCGCTGACAACGGCACTCTCGAGGAACGGATATTTTGGCACTCATGCACTATGAACACGGACAGCTAGCAGAGGTCGATAATCACCGCAGTCTCCTTCGTTCGACTTGACGCTCCTGCTCTGTCAATTACACCTGCGCTGCTAGAAGGCGTGCCAAGGATGAACTGGGTGCCGATAAATAGGTCGGGCGCTTAATATTCTCAGGAACCGGAGAAGCCGCGAATCTGTAGCCAATAGAAGGGCCACCGATGGATGGGAAGTTTTGCAACGTTGCAGGAACATCACGTACACTTAGCGGTTACTACAGGTTCCCCGGGGTTGCCGGACCATGTTCCCTGCAGCCGTCATCGAAAAGCAATGTAACACCGTCAAGAGCTACGCCCTAGCTCAATCCAAGTCCTCCTCGTCTTCCTCGCCCTCGTTGAGACCTCTTCATGTTCAAGAAATCCTCTATCTCCGGCATCACCCTCGAATCTGCAGGGCTCGTCGCTCTAGCTGACCTCTCCACTGTCGCAGTGAGGACAGCTCTGATGGGGACGGCATCCTGGCTTGACATCCTTGTCCTTGCCCCAGGGATGCATCAACAGCAATCCGCCGACGAGGTTAATCGCGGCGAATTTCCACAAACCGGATCATTGATCAGCGGATACGTTTTCCGTATCGAGAATCCTGCTACAGTCAGCTACCTACAGCGCATCGGTCGCACCGGCCAACTTGTCACCGCTGTTGTAGAGCCAAAGTCATTCCCTAGCAACGCTCCAAGAATCCCTTATTTCTCCCCCCAAAATCAAACGTTTTACAATGCTGGAGTTTTAGCGGCCCTGCTATATCTATTGTGTCCGGCGTTGACCATCGTCGTCTTCGCACTCGTGGGCTCCATCAGGGATTGGTGGGCGCTAGGGGTTCTGGGGATGCTTGTTCTATCCAGAATCATCAATGTTATCGTCATAAAGCGCAGAATTCGGGACTCCAGGCATTGGAAGGGCGCGGAGGAGAAGGATCGCCAAGATGTTCTTCTTGTGGTGTTAAGCCAGGATCGCTGGATCCGTGTGGAGGGAAAATTGTCTGACGTCAAGCAAGTGACGGCAGGCCAATGGCTGCGGGATGAGGACCGAGTAGAGAGTCTTGCCGTAGGGATCGCTACGCTGTTGGTATACGCAGCTGCTGCCCTTGCCGGTAATGCATCGACTGTGGGGAGTTTGGTCATTGCATGGTTGCTTCTTTGCTCTGTCGCTCTATTGGCCCTTTGCAACTCTTTCACAGATCGGCTGCAAATGTACGATTGTATCGTGCGGGGAGAAAAAGGCACGAAGACTTATGATCGGAGGTTGGCGATGGTCGAGGAACTCATTGAGGAGGAAGTCCGACTCTGGAACAACGACCTTGTTATAAAGTCGGAGGATCGTGAACCAGGTGATTGGGCCGTTGACATGGCGCTTATTAAACGTAGTAAACTAAGGGCTCTTCTTCAAAATTCTGACATGCCCGTCTAATTCTTCCACAGTACCTCAGGCCTCCACTATATCTTCCTCCTCCTATGTCCAGATGCGTGCATTTAAACATGTCTTGGTTTTCTATCGGCCACAAGTGATTGCCCTTCCAATCGTCGTTCCGTGATGCAAATCTTCACGACGTAAAGTTGGCGCTTCTGCAGGTATGCGGACCCGAGGGTGGTCACTTCAAGTCAGCAAGATTTACGTGACTTCTAGTATGTATTCAAGCTGTATACGTTCTACTCCAGACCATGATAATAACCTCGCGTCAATACAGATGGATGTCATCTCGACTCATTCCCATATACACGCTGTGAGGACTAACTATCGGGGGATCTCCATTTCGCTAACTTATAGGGCAGACTAGAACTGAACCGTGGGAGGTTTACAGCATTGAAATAAAGTTTGATGTACACCGTGTTTCAGCGTAAGGTTGGCGCTTCACTGGACCAGTCCGTCTTCCCAGTGAATTTGCTCTAATGAAAGAAGACATTGCAGAGAGAGTATTGGGGAAACGTTTTCTCCATTACCGTTCGTTATCATCCGAAAGTCCTGTTTTGACGCCGGCCAGCAAAAATAGTCACTGTAGGCGCCGAGGATTGTCCACCTTTCCGTGGTAGTCTACTATAGGATTGTGAGCACTGCTACGCTGTGCAGCAGTTGAATGGTAGTAGCAACAATACCCACGTCACCCAGCTGTTGCCTTTGTGCCGTCTTTGTGCTTTGATGTAAATTGCTGTGATACGCGAAAAGGTACAACTTCGGGCCGAGGCAGCTAGAACCTTCGTTACCTACAGCTTCGTCTACCCCATCATGCGCGCAGCCTCGTTCCCGTCCTTATGTTTCCCAACCTACCTCAGATTTCACCCATGTTCAGCAAATTATCCATCTCCCGTCACCACATCACTCTCGAGGCTGCGGGCCTCGTCGCCCTCGCAGACCTCTCCATCGTCGCTGTGAGGACGGCTCTAACAGGGTCGGCCTCCCCTCTCGATGTCCTCCTCCTCGCTCCCGGTATGCATCAACAGCAGTCTGCTGAAGAAGTTAACCGTGGAGAGTTTCCAAATACCGGATCGATAATCAATGGATACGTCTTTCGTGTCGAGAACCCTGCCACCGTCAGCTACCTGCAGCGCATCGGTCGCACCGGGCACCTTGTCGCCGCCCAGGTATCCATGCATCCTTCCCGCGACGCTTCTTTATCCCTATACGATCGCCTTAAACAATCGTTCTTCGTCACTGGGGTCCCAGCGACATTACTATACCTCCTCGGCCCGATCTTGACGGTGGTCGTGCTCGCTTTACTCGCCGCTATACAGGACTGGTGGGGATTTTGGGTGTTAGGGATGTTGATAGCAGCTCGAGCGATCAACGTAATCGTCATCAGGCGACGAAGTAAAGACTCAGAGGAGTGGAAGGGTGCTCCAGAAGAGGGCCCAGGCGATCTCCTCATCATTCTGAGCAAGGATCGCTGGGTGCGCTTACAGGGGTCCTTGCATGATATCAAGGCCGTGACAGCAGGCGAATGGCTGCGAGATCAAAGTACGGTGGAGAGTTTCTTGGCGGCCCTCGCTACACTGCTGGTCTACGCGGCTGCAGCTCTGGCCGGCAACGCCTCGACGATGGGGAGCTTGCTTATCGCGTGCCTCCTGCTCTGCTCTGCTGCCCTGCTGGGTCTTTGCAACTCCTGGACAGGATGTCTGCAGATGTACGATTGTATCGTGCGGCAAGACGGGATATCGCCTAGATATAAGCGAAGGATGGATATGGTCGATGCTTTGATTCGTACGAGCGGGAAGAGTGATTGGGCCTATGAAATGGGCCTCAAGCCTAAGCATGAGAAGCAGGAGGATTCTGTTGGGATTGATTCGTCATCGGAAGAATCCAGTCCCTCGAGCCCCGCCCCCCAGGCCTAGCAGAGTTGATGATCAGACGGCTGAGGCGCTAACGTGAATGCGTTAGGCTTTGCCCCTACCATTCAGTCTTTTGTATGAAGTAGCGTTGAGTTCGGAAGGGGCTTAGATTGAAAAAAGTTATATTGTAACACAGACGGGTCTTCGTGCTGTATTTAAAGTTATGTAAGTTACTGTCAATGTAATGACTCGGAGAATTGGATGCATAAATGAAGCAAAGTCCGAGGGAAATAGATCACATTCGGGATAGCACCTGCGCTTTAATGATGGCCCTTATGTACAAGTAACGTATTGATTTTCAGTTCCATCTTGATCCTCCGTTGATGTGAAATTTGGTTTTGAAAGCTTGTTGGCAATCTGTGCTGGAGAAATCAATGTTAAGTATCGAGGTTCTCAAGTTCCAATCCTAGTATTGATGACCAGAAGTGTTGACTCAGATGTTTTTACCCCCATTGACATTGAGAGTCAGTCAGTCTTTGAAGTTTGTATGATACCATGCGTCGTTTCTGTTGGAAGTCGAACTCGCTATATACCCTGGCCGGATACTTACTATATTTAGGTAGATTACTATTTACATATTTGTGTTTTCGTACGACAATTAACTTACCTTTTACCACTACGACGTCCGTTCACTACGCTTCGCCCATGCCCATATCCCTGAATTCCAACAGTTTCCGCGAGGAGCGCTCACAGATTTTGGCACAGATAGGTCTTCGTACTGAATGCAGGGTTTTATACTCTTGAGAATCAGAATTGGGCCATAGATGAAGTTTGAAGTTTACAAACGTCGGAAAAAAAAACTCCGGGTCGGCCAAGAACTTTCAAGACCGAGGCGGATGGTGCGTGGGCATTCTTGGACTGGTAATTCGATTGTGTTGCCAGCTTGCAATTGCGTGACCATTTCAACTTGGTAGTACTTGGCAAGACCAAAACTTAAGATTGAATTAAAAGGAGGCGGGCGATGGGCCGGATGAAAGTAGTTCGGTGTCCTATCAGCAGAGGTGGCCAATAAATCCAGTTTTCCAGTTTACCAAGCAACTTCGTCCGGAAAACGCCGAGCGCCTCTTAATGACGAACCACCATCACACGGCTATATTTACATCGACCACAGCAACAAGTCAGCACCTAAAACACACTCAGCCGTAGTACTTATCTCCTCGATTTACTAAGGCGCTGTTCCTCATCATGTCTGGGGGATTCTTCGATGGTGACTACTCTAGCGAAGGAACATTTTCCAGGTATGTCTACCAGTAAAACATCGACATTTCTGACCTTAATCTTCAGTCGGTACTTTACGGTTGACAGCGCTACCTTCACTCGGGCTTTCAGAATGTGTTCGCCGGACCTTTGTTAACGGAAGACTGTGTCCAAGTCTGCCATTGACCGATTCAAGGCTTGCTGTAGTCCTGTGGACGGACTAAAAACCCTCAGACACCAGAATACAAGACTTCGTGGATGGTTAGTCATGTTTTCTCGCGTTCCAACTCTGTGATCATGATTTAAAGTACTCCGGAAAGCCACCTTCGCTCAGCACTGCTATTGAATGCTGTTGGCCGTGGTACAGCGGACGGTTCTAGGACGTACGCCTATACTGGGGAAGATGTCGGTACGTACACATATAGTTCTATCTTTTCAACATCTTAACTCTTCTCCAGGCCATTCCTTCAACTAAGCCCATTCTCCGCGAATACAAGGTCACTGTTCTGCGGGATGTCCCGCAGGCCAAAACATATGTTTCCTTCGATGCTAGAGGACGATAACGTAATTCGCAAGGCCTGTGCCTCTCCCTTAGAGAATGTTCAGCAGGGAGGTGTTAGACATATGAAGGTAAGGTATACTAAGTAGCCCGTGTGAACGGCAAAGCTTATTGGTTGCCCAGATAGATAGATAACCAGACGAGGTCCCAAAAAGGAACGCCGAGATTCTGTGCCACCACGAAACATGTCACAGACTACAACCATAAGCTATTCAATCTCGTGCAACTTTTGGAACATGGATTTTTCCTATCTACGGCTTCCGGACATATGATGAATGTACAGGGCGCCAGTTTCGTTGATACCGACATGACAGGTCAGCATCGCTGTCAATGCTAGGCTCAATGTCACCTACGCATACCACAGTCGGCGTGGTCTTCATACTACGCACATGAATTTTATTCCTTCCTCTTGTTTCCGTCAAGTTCAACCCGTGTTCGGAAATTCGTCCATTTCAAACGTATCACCTTCGAAGTCGCGGGACTCATCGGCCTCGCAGATCTCTCTACTGTGACGACGGTGGCCCTGATGGGCATGGCTTCATACCTCGACACTCTTGTCCTTGCACCAGGAATGCATCAGCAATGATCTGCCGACGAGGTTAACCGCGATGAACTGATAACCAGTACGATGACTACTGGACATATCTTTCACGTAGAGAGTCCTGTTACGGTTAAATACCCATAAACCGTTGAACGAACGGGACACTGCGTTACAGCCCGGGTATCCCATCCGTGACGACAGGCTCAATCGGCGAATCCATTCCTTCATAGTCGCTGGGATTCTCCACTCAACATCCATCGTTCAATATCGACTTCCATCAGGTTCACGCTTCGAGGACTGGTGAAGGTTTGGGGTTGTGTGGATACTCGCGCAGGCAAGGCTGATTAATGCTGTCGTCATCAAGCTCTGGCTGGAAATGCATCGAGGGTGGGGAACTTGCTTGCCGCTTGCTCCGTCGCTCTCGCGGGTCTTTGCGACTCCTTGACTAGGTGCTTGCGAATGTACGATCATGTTGTATGTGCAAGTGGAAGGAGAGCCGAAGAATTATGAACAGAGGTTGCTGATGGCGCGCGCTAGTTCGCGAGAAAGGCAGGAACTCCGTCTCATTCGCACAGGATTCCTTCCCGAAGACTCTTCTAGACAAGCAGATTTGGTTTGACATATGTCAGTCTCCCTTATCATCTGAGCTTCCAGAAGACTAAAAGTTCTTGATGTTAGACATAGTGGCTGCGACCACAAGTGTCAATTTCGATGTCTTTGTACATCTACCAGCTGCACAGTTCTTCGTGCGAAGAACATCTCCGCGACGTGTTGTTTATCTTGACGATACGTTTTCCCTCCCGAATACTCCTTCTGACGACGGCTGACACCCCTCCATTCAACGGAGTGTCGTCGTGATGATTATACAACCCACTCCCAACCTTCATTCCAACATCCTGGCCCTCGCTCACCTCGGCATATCATTGGAAGCTCACGGAGAGCAGATGGGGTTAATGGCCCTTGAGAACAATGAACTTCTATCGGATGCAGATCTTCGTGTCTGAACCGGTATACGAGTTTTACCGCGCCGTGATCCAGTGTCTAGCAGACCCTTGAACACGCAATTTCCGTGTGGACCTCAGGACTCGTTGCAATTGGAGAGCCCTGGGCTAACTGACGCCATTGGCATTTAGACGGGAAGGCTTTGCTTGTTAGTACCATTACGTTCTATCAGCGCCTCGCCAACCCGTCCGGCAGAAGTGCGAACGCGCAGTGCCCATTCACGTTACCTGGAGATCGGATTCGAAGCCACACTTCTCTGACGGATGCGTACACCATCGTAACGTGAGGCTGCCTCGCAGCCAATTCCCCCCTTCAAGAACCAATTGAATATGCCTTTGACGCCCAGACGTCGTTTTTTCCAAGCCCGTTTGTCAACGGTGCCCCTGCCACGGGAAACTGTGCTAAGGACTCAGGAAGTGCCGATGAATAGGCTGAGCGCCTAGCAGACATGAGGCCTTCATACTTTTTCAAGCCCGACAGAAGTTATGAATGTGTGGCTGATGGAATAGTCGCAAAATGAATGAACGGCTTTGTGAAGCAATTATGCAGTCGGTAACAATATTACCGAATCTGCCGGACCATGCTCCCTGTAGAGCAATATAATATCGTCAAGCGCTGCAGCTTTCCTTTCCAAATCTCTTCTGTCTTCCTCGCGCTCATTGAGCCTCGTCATGTTCAAAAAATCCTCTATTTCCGGCATCACCCTCGAATCTGCAGGGCTCGTTGCTCTAGCAGATCTTCCCACCGTCGCAGTGAGGACAGCTCTGATGGGGACGGCGTCCTGGCTTGACATCCTTGTCCTTTCCCCAGGGATGCATCAGCAGCAATCCGCCGACGAGGTTAATCGCAGCGAATTTCCACAAACCGGGTCATTGACTAACGGATACGTTTTCCGTATCGAGAACCCCGCTACGGTCAGCTATCTCCAACGCATTGGTCGTACCGGATACCTCGTCACCGCTCTGGTAAAGCCGAAGCCAAAACCCAAGAACCCACTAAACAATTCTTATTTTGATCTATCTCCCCCACAATATCACACTTTCTACATCGCAGAAGTTTTCGTAGCTCTGCTATATCTATTATGTCCGATATTGACCATCGTCATCTTCGCACTCGTGGGTTCCATCAGGGATTGGTGGGCACTAGCGGTCTTGGGGATGCTCGTTCTGTCTAGAACGATCAACGTATTCGTCATAAAGCGGAGAGCTTCGGACTCGAAGGATTGGAAGGGGGCGGAGGAGGATGGCCCGGGAGATCTCCTCGTAGTTCTCAGTCAGGATCGCTGGGTCCGTTTGCAAGGGGAGTTATCTGACGTCAAACGGGTGACGGCAGGCCAGTGGCTGCGGGATGAGGATCGAGTGGAGAGCCTGGCCGTAGGGTTTGCTACGCTGTTGGTATACGCAGCTGCTGCCCTTGCTGGTAATGCGTCAACCACGGGGAGCTTCCTCATAGCATTGCTCCTTCTTTGCTCTGTCGCTCTTTTGGCGCTCTGCAACTCTCTCACACATCGGCTGCAAATGTACGATTGCATCGTGCAGGAGGACAAAACGTTGAGGAATCGTTATAAGCGGAGGTTGGAAATGGTCAAAGCACTCGTCGAAGAGGTGGATTTGAGCGGGGAGCAGGAAGGCAAGCGGGGCGCGTGGGCTATTAATATGCAGCTCATTCAGCAAAGTGAACTGGATAAAATTCCCCTGCCTGAGAGCCAGTCGACGTCCGATTATTCTAAAGAACGGGAGCCCTCTAGTGAATCAAGTTCTACGGCTGCCTTGATGTGTTGATTAGGACTTTAATCCTTTGATTGTATTCCTTCTAATTAATCCCTGTACGAACTTTTAATAGCCCTCGATACAGGCATGACTACTTTCGACACGATAGTCCATTTCAGACTAGCGTGAACATAATGTCTAAAGCGGGGACCATCCAGCACCGTACGCCCTATGCTCGTGATTCACGACGAGGTAATAGCTGAACCCAGAATGGAGACAAGATACTTTCAGAGGAGGCAAATCGTGAAGCGTGAAGCATGCCCTCGTCAGACTGGATCAGCGATCTCATCGCTGGACGCCGAGCACGCAAACCAGAAACCTACGACAGGAACAGAAATACTAAAGATGAACAAAGCGGTTCCTAGGTGTTGATGGGATTGTGACTTGGAAATCAAAAGCCATTGCGATGGCGCATCATCTCGGGAAAAGGGACCCGACTGGTTTGGAGACATGGCCCTGTACAGCTGTAACATTGGCACGAAAGATAAGTATGGATGCCTTCGTTCAGAAGGCTCGAAGATTCGGGACCGATAGAAGTGAGAATAATTCAGGGAAACTCAGTATATTAAAGGATGCACCGGAGACGAAGAGATAAGAAACAGTTAGATAGTTGTGACGTCCATATCCACGCACGGACTACCCAGACAGAAAACAAGCTGCTCCTTTTATTCATCCGTTCGTCGTTTTTCCCACAATGCTCAGAGTCGCCGAGAGCTTAGAAGAAACTAGTCCTTCAAGTAGTCCCTTGTAGAATGAAAACAATACTAGGTAAAGCAGACTTGACCAGAGAAAGATTTGTGTTGAAGGCCGGAATTTCTTCAGCCCGTTCGTCCATAGTCCGCTCCCTAAGCCGTATCCAGATGCTGACATGTACATGCATTTCCTTAAGGCCTAGTAAATCGTGGGAGATGCGAACTTGTGCACTTGCAAATAACAAGTTGCAATGGGAGCGTTGGCACGGTCCGGTCCCCCCTTACTGACAGTGACGTATATCGATGACGTCATTCCCGGACTGAATTTTGCTTCCGTTTCTATCCAATTCTGCCCCGCCTCGATAGAACTTGGATAGAACTTCCAATTCCTCCTTTCCTCCGTCCTTCAAATAGACGTCTGTGCCTCGCTCTCCAATGTACTCGTCGCTCACATTACTCGTCGTCTCTCTGATCCCTAGTGTTTTCTATCCTCTACGGACAGGTTTCCACACTTGTGCCTGCCAGAATTCAGGTTTGTATGTATTATCTGCGCCACTACGTTTCTACATCCCGGCTTTGAACTACAACTGACGTTGCAGAGAAATAGTCAAGCGTCTGTCAAACGTAACGTCCCCAAAATTATGGTTTCTTTGCGCTTGCTGCTTATCTGATGCCACGGGAAGACGATCCGTGAAAGACACAGGGATATCTCATGGCTACCATGAACGTTCGGCGGATACTTATAGCTACAGGAACTACTGATAAGACGCCGGCACTCTCGAGGCGCCAGCGTATTATCATTGTTTAGCTCGACGCTGCGGTCTGTCTGGGATGTATTAGTGGACAAAGTACTGAAGGGCAGGTCTTTGGCGTGCGTATCGTAGATGCCGGCTCCTGTTGTGATGATGCAGTAACCTGATACCAACTCCTAGAGGAATGCCCAACGAAGTATAATATGGAGTGCATCCGTAGACGAAAGCATGGTTTCAATCCGACTATGATGCATGCGAAAAGTGGTAAATGATGGATAGCACAAAGCGCAGAATTCATTTTCCAATACCAAAGAACCCCCCTCTTCAGAGTCGCGCTCTTCAATTCTGGAACCTCCGCAGTTCAGATTGGTACTCTGAGTCTATGGTCCTCGTATAGCCAGGATCCACGTAATAGGCGTTCTTGAGTCCCAGCATAGAACATTTCCGTCGACCTCAGGTGCAGACGATGGCACTTCACAGGGAAGGGTGAATAATGATAAGAATATGTATATGAACCCGGATGGAAACAAATCGTCTCGATGGAGATGGTAAAAGATCTACGAAGCAGTATGAGGACTTGTATTTCATAGCAAGAGTGGAGCAAAAGAAAAGTATACCTTATCCATCGCCACCTTTCCAGCGCCATGAACATCAACCTCGACTTGCTCGCGGCAACTTTGAAGCGAGCTACTCTCGCTTCTTGGACTCGGTTTGAAAAAGAAGTCGTCATCGTCGTTCGGGACAAAGCCACTGCTCTTCCTTTCTGCTCATTCAGAGGGACGCTTTTCCTCAGAGGCTGCAGACGAAGATCGATCTTCATGAACAGATCGTCCAAGACATGACGAGGATCGGGAGCGGGGGAGAGCCAGTAGCGAGTGAGATGAACGGTGCCGCTCTATACTATTCGGAGGGACGACGTGTTCGAGGGCGGGGGTCGCGTTAGTTGCACGGGCTTGTTCGCTGACGACCATCGAGTGGCCGAAGTGACTGATAGTGGGCGATCTCGACCGTGCCCTAGCTCCTAGACCCAAACGCGCCATGCACGCGTGAGACTTGCACGCCTCTCAAGTGATGGCCTCCGCATATGATATGCGGCATATCATCCATCGATACATCATTCGATGATGCTGATACCTTGCTCTTTTCCTCATCCTCCTCCGCCACGGCTTCGATTCATTCCACCACTCGCTGTGATGGCTTGAAAAACTGGCGACGTCATAGCCGTAGAGAGAAGGGCGAGGTAGCGTGCGACTACTGGTATCGCGTGAGGGAGGGCGGTGCAGATATTGGAGGAACGGACATCGTGGATGACCTAGGGCTCTCGTTTCGGGTCTTTGGAGCGCAGTAGCTTCGATTTGGCCCATTCGAGCATTGGTTTGTTTGTGTGACTTAATAATGCGGGGCGGCCTGAAGAAGCTGGAAAGGAAGGAGCGGAACATCGTCGGGCTGCACGAAGAGGAGGTCGACGAGACCGCAGTTGAAGAACACTTTGCAATAGTCGAAGTGTCTCCGCGATGGCGGATGAGGTTGATACTTGTCGGGTTCTGGATGTCGCTCGTGTACACTATGAGCGTGTACTTTAGGTGATCTGTGGTGTCGATACGGAAACGGCAAGCAAGCTCGTAGCGGATAGGAGGGCTTCCCAATCGCATTTGATGTGGATGTCGAGCCGCCACTGGAAGAGGAGTTGATAACATTACTGTGAAAGAAGTAGAACGACTTACCCTCATGCCTAGGCCTGCTGGCACGCAGGAGATACTAGGCGAGATCTCCATTGACAACGGTGGGGACATAAGAAGCTAAAGCCGAACAAGAGGGTTTTGTATTCGATAAAAACACAACTGTCGAGAATTGGCACTGCAGAAATAGCAGAGTCAATGTACGCACTATGGTCGCTTCGCCTTCCAGCCATTCCAAAGCCTGCACCTAACCGACGTGTGATGGAATGTCGTTCATTGAGAAAATCTTCTTCCCGAGCAGGATGCAGAGAAACTTCAGGCGTTGGAGGTAATCTGGCAGTGAGGAAGCGACAGACCTTGAACGCGTTCAAAAAGGCAGGATCGAACCGGACATTGCCGAAGCCGTTCCACCACCTGCCCTCAATGGTTTCTTCTCGATCTATACATCTCTTCATCGCTTGGATGAATTCACGTCTCCGATAATTCTTCGGCCCTGGGCGCCTGGGCTGCCAATGCCGCCATAGTTCTTTTGTCTGTGTATGAGGTGGATCGTCCTTTTTCGTGGACAGATGTACGTGCAGACTGTTTGCTACTATCTCTCATACCGCGCGCTTTTGGCCTCAGAGACTCTCACCATCCGCTTTCAAGAAGTTCCCTGATATGCACAATGACCTTCCGGCCGCAGGATGAAGGTAAGCATCCCTCAATGACCTTGGCTTCCGTATCCGTTTTACATATTCCGCAGTCAGATAACTAAAAGGATGGCTTGTACCGGCTATATGTTATTTCAGCTATAGTTCATACAGCACGACGCGATCCTCAACGGGAGTGTAGGTGTTCGACACGAAGGACTTGGTGCAGCCACTCCCTTCGAATCGAAACGCACTGGTGAGTTGATAGTTTTCCCAATGCACGCGGTTCTCATATCGGAGGTCAGTCTTCGCTTGAGTTATTGGTGTCCTCTTCGGCTTACAGGACCTCGTGCTCCAGGCATCGGTCCTCACTAACAAATAAAGTGCCAGTGGACAAGCGACCTTGACGTTCGGTCACTCCAAATTCCGGCGTCCTACTCCGGATGAAGCACTTGACCCAAGCGATACCGGGGTTTACGACGAGATAGATTTTTCTTTGACAAGGTTACTGGCACTCCCGGATTTATAAGGAGGTGGGCTTCAAGTTTCCTCCGGGTCTCGCTCATGTATTTACAGTTCAAAGATGATCGTTGTTGCCAAATCAGCAAGACCTTTCGAATCCACTGCAAGAGGAACGTTACGAAAGAACGCCATCTTGAAAGCGTACGAGCAAGAAATATAAGACTGTCGACGAGCTGGCGGAGACGGATGTCCTTCTTCCTCAGTTGTGCATTTTGGACAATGTCACGACCTTTTGGCAGTGCGGAAGATAGGCGAAACCCTTTGTTGCTGGAGGCTTTAGCCATTTCCGTTTGGTTCAGCGATCTCACCCACAGCGTAACAGCTGAAACTCAGTGCTTCGTGCACTCATCGGGGCTTTACCACATATTCTCGTGTTTATGTCGCCGCTATGAGTGCCTTCATAGAGTGACGAAGGCAGCATATCCCGAAATCGTCTCTGAAGTTACGAGAATGTGATCCTTGATCATGCTCCGTGGTACGCAGCTCTCTTACCTAGCAATGTCTGTCGTTGATGTTATCCTAGGCGCTGGAAGACTATATGTTCTTCGCCGACAAATTCAGGACGGCAGTTTGGATTATGACCGTCGTACCCGACTTTCCTACGAGATGGCAGCGTTCAAGATCAAAGCGGAACGGTCCATTAGTCCATACCTAGCCTTCTGCCCGTTGTTGTGCGCACAGTCGGCTAATCCGAGGTGGCGGAGAACATACAAACACTGCTTGACGGGGGCATGGAGAGCTCTGGCGGTCCAAGTTGATACGTAGAGAGGCGATGAGATCTCACGAGAATCGGACCATACCATCATGGCATATCTCGCTGCTGTCGCCTAGAAGATGAGATGCGCGCGGCCCCGGTAGAGTTGACGGCGCAACTGTGGCCAGCGCCACTCACGCATACCTGGTCGGCACACTACACACATGGCCTTTATCCCTTCGTCTTGTTTTCGTCTACGTTCAGTCGTCTATTTCAAACCATGTCACCTTCGAAGCTGCGGGACTCGTCGTCCTCGGAGACGATGGCCCATGGCTTCATACCTCGACACTCTTGTCCTTGCACCAGGAATGTGATCCGCCGACGAGGTTAACCGCGATGAGCCGACAACCAGTGCGATGTCCACCGGATGTGTCTCCCACGTAGAGAATCCTGTTACGGTTGAGCGGACGGGACACGGTTTTACTACCTGTATCCCATCCCGTGACGATGAACTATCTAGGATCAATCTTCGAATCCTGTCCTTCAAAGTCGCTAGGATTCTCTACTCAACCTCCAACGCTCAATAGAGTCGACTACCATCAGGTTCGCGCTCCGAGGACTGGTGAAGGTTTGGGGTTCTGTGGATAGCAAGTTTGATCAACGCCGTCGTCATCAAACTCTGGCTGGAAATGCATCGAGGGTGGGGAGCTTGCTTGCTGCTTGCTCTGTCGCTCTCGCGGCATTTGCAACGCCTTGACTAGGCGCTTGCGAATGTACGATCACGTTGTACAAGTGGAAGGAGAGCCGAAGAATCATGAACTGATGGCGAGGGCGCTAGTTCGTGAGAAGGGCAGGAATTCCGTGTCATTTGCACAGGATTCGTTCCCGGAGACTATTCCAAACAAGCTGATTTGTCTTTGACATATGTGAGTCTCCCTTATCATCTGAGCTTTAAGAAGATTAAGTTCTTGATGCTGGACATATGAGTGGCGACGATCACTATTCCGATGCCTTTGTACTTCCACCAGCTGGGAAGATCATCTCCGCGACGTGTTGTTTATCTTGATTATACATTTTCCCTTCCGAATACTTCATCCATCTGACGACGACTGACATCCCTCCATCTGACGGAGTGCCGTCATGATGACTTATGCAACCCACTCCCAACCTTCACTACAACATCTTGGCCCTCGCCCACGTAGTCTTATCGTTGGAAGCTCACGGAGAGTAGATGGGATTAATAACCCTTGAACAATGAACACTTATCGGATGTAGATCTTCGTGTCTGAACCGGTATACAAATCTTACCGCGCCGTGATACGATGTCTAGCGGCCCCTCGAACGCGCAATCTCCGTGTGGACCTCAGAACTCGTTACAATTGGAAGGCTCTGGGCTAACTGACGCCTTTGGCATTGAAGGCACGGCTTTACTTGTTGGTACCATTACGTTCTATCAACGCCCCACCAACCCGTCCGACAGAAGCGTGAACGCGCAGTTGCTATTCACGCTCCCTGGAAATTGGATTCGAAGCTACATGTCACGATTTATTTGCTTTTCTTATCTAAGTGCCTCTTATCTTATCTTATCTTCGGCGCTTATCTTATCTTATCTTTAGGATCCGTGACTCCACGGAGTCTTCACATTGCTATGAAGTCACACTCGGTCGCCATGTGTTTTGTTTGTCACTTTCTAACACGGTCAACTTATTATTAGGACCCTCACTTTAGTATATAAGTAGCATACTCGAAGCTGTATATTCCCTAGCTTCGAGCTAAAGTTTATTCATACCAAAACACAGTCATTCACGCTAAGTGCTAAAGCATTAGTCTTGGTCTTCTAACTTCTCGAGATTCAGCAGTGACTGTACGAATGTGATACAGCTGACTGTCTACTCTTGTTAGGAAATCGGGTCTAACAATTAGCTTGAAGCTTTACCCTACCGTTCTTTTACCCAGAACATTCCTATGGACAGCAACAATGCTACTATCCTCGCACTAGCACTAGGAATCCCTAGCGCCACTTTCCTCTCCATAGCCTTTCTGCTTGTACTTAGGATCCAACACCGACAGTTACAAGCACGGAGGATCCTGACCCCCACAGTCCCTACCAACTCCCCAACACCCCCCAGTCTCGTAGACCCATACTATGGCATCCCGCTCGAGCAGCGACCACCCAGAGTCGTCGCACCCTTACCACACCGACCGATCCCACTCAACGAGTTCAACAGAGTCGCGAGGTCAGAGGAGGGGCTTACTGAGTCGATTTCTCCCGTCATCCCTGCGCCAAGGTCTCCTACCCCTCCCAGAAGGCACATGCCTATCATCGTTGTCTCCCTCACCACTGTTACCGAGGATCCCCCATACGCCCCTCGATCTCCCTCACCCGGCGAGTACGCCCATTACAGAGAGAACAACAGGGGATTCGACGTGGGCCGCGACATACGAGTCACCGCCCCTCCCACCCGCGACCATACTTGGGATGCCAATCCTGCAGCACCCTCAGCCCCTGTCAGCCCAAACGAGTTCTGGGATAATATCACCATCCCCCTCAGCGCCTACATCCCTGCTCCACGCGATGGCTCGCCTGAGCACAGAACCCCTCCCCCAGTCTCAGCCTACACGCAGCACCGAGGAGCGCCCAGCGTCTGGGATCAACCAGCCCCGACCCACCAGCAGACATTCGAGCCTGTACCAATCGAGGAACCCGTCGCCAGCGGCTCAACCCTTCCAGAGCCCAACGACAGCAGTTACTGGTCGAATGTCATCGAGCAGCATTTACCGCATAGGCCACGACTACACCGAAGACGTTGGGGGCGAATCAACCAACAGCTCAGATCAGAGCCACAACCTCCACCGGAGTTACTCGCACCCCCTGAGTCGCGATACTATGAGTACTTCACCAGTGAGACCAGCGGAGAGAGCACACTCCAGGAGCTCCCTCGACCCCCCATGCCATTCCCAGACACGACCCCCATCCTGGATGGAGTCCCAGAATCCGAGTTGACCCCTGAGCTGCCGAGCGAGCATACCGCGAGCAGAGCCCATTCCAGATATGGACCTGCCTGAGTCCATCAGGTTTTACCAGAGAACAGCTACGGATCTCAGCGTCGCCATCCCAGTCAGACTAAGACGAGCTGAGTATCACGAGCTTTATGAATATTATGCTTACGAGTTACCTTTCATTCTGGCTTGGGGGCAAACCCAAGCTGGGAATGATTATTTTATGAAGAAAAATAGAGGATTACCAGCAGACGAAATTCTACAGTACGAGGCAGAGCGGAACACTCGCCTCCTGTACAATGAAATCCATCTAAACGCACCAATGGAACCCATGGCTCCCTATGAAGACGTTGTAGCAGAAGCCGACATTCAACTACCAATGCCAGATGAACCACCAGTACCCCCTCCCTGCGCATCAGTCACCACCTTCTCCTACGTCAGGGGACACGAACCACCTGGAACATACGAAAGTGGTTACAGACCATTCGCAGGTGCGGGCTCCTCAGGAGGAGGAGGTGGAGGCGGGCAGCCTGCTCAGCCACCACAACCTCCCGCCACACCTCAGCGATGGGCACTACTGTGCCATCCAGTGCCTCTGAAGGCACCCACACCTCCAGCACCGTGGGTACTCACTGCCGGGAACGTCGCCCCTTACGACGAGTTCAAACCAAAGATCTTGAAAGAGGTCGACGACTTCCACGGGGATTCTAACGACATCTCCTGCTTCTTCCAGAAGTGTGAATTGCACTTCAGCGTATTCAACCGCCACTACTTCTACCCCCCTCATAAAGTAATCTTCTGCGTCTCACGACTTGCGGGCGATGCGCAAAGATGGTGGGAATTACAATCCCAAATCATAGGAAAAAACAACGATGGGGAACAACTATACCCCACCTATGAAGATTTCGAAGCACATCTTAGGGCAAGGTTCTGGAAGGACACAGATGAACAGATCAGACGCGCAGCTTGGGAGAAACTTAGACAGGTGAACTTCAAAGATGGTGACAAGTTCTTTCAGGAATTTGAAGAGCTCGCCCACTACTCAGGAGTGCGCAGCAACGAGCAGGTAATGGTCGCCCAAATCAAACAAGCCACCCGTGAAACCAGTAAAAACACCATATACGCAGCCGATGGCGACTTACCAGTCCTCTACGACAACTGGAAAACCCGCCTACTCCGTATTGACTACAAATGGCACCTCAAACAGGCAGAAAACACGGGACGACCAGTACCAATGGCAAAGGGGACGGTACCAAAAGGAGTGGCATCGACAAGTGCACCATCGCAAAAAACCACGACAGGAACCACTTACAGAGGATGAGGTGAGCCCATGGATATCAGCGCAGCAACCATGACAACAAAGTGCTACCGATGCAGAAAGCTCGGTCACTTTAAACGTGATTGCCCCAATGCGCCAAAATCCAGGGCAGAAGCTCTATGGCAGGTCAACACTTACTGGGACAACCATCCAACGACAGAAGAGCCACTGGCGAAGATAGAGGAGGTAAAAGAGGACGCCGAGAAGTAATTGATTCGACTTACTCGGCCAAGGACTTAGTTTCTACTGGTACGCAAATCGTGCTTGACAAATGTACTTATATTTCAGTAGTACCTACCACGCATTCGAATATACCTGCGACTTCGCAATCAGACCAGAAACTAAGCAAGAATCACACAGGATCCCAGGAACCAGTGGTAGTCAGGCTACTGGCTGGACCTTCGACGAGTAACCTATTACAGGTGAAAGCGAATGGCAAGTCGTCCACCATAACGACACCCAGCATAACGGCGTTGCGCCAGTCGAGGCCTCCCCTTGAGGAGTTTCAAGCCGCAGTGACAAACGGGTGACTGGTTGAGACAGAGGGACAAGCACCTAGCACCTCCACTGCATTTACGGCTCTATGGAGTCCCTGCCTCACAGGGAGTTTCGAGGGAATAGCTATGGCGAAACCTCCTCTGGGAAAAGAGATTACCGTATAACTGCCAAAGTGTAAATCTCCTGTTTCGCTACAGGGGGCTTTGGGGCCGAAACCTGACGACGTGACAATCAAGGAGATTGAGGACAAACCAGACTCGAGCTCGAAGGAACAAGGTGAAGGCGACCACCTGATGAACGGTGAGAAGCTTAAGGCAATTGATCGTTCAGCGGTGTCAGCCCAACCTGTTGCCCCTTTATGGGGTGACACCTTCGAGGAACGCACCTCCCGTTCCACGACTGACCAGAAAGCTGTGGGACAGGAAGCTGCTAGTGCCCAGGCAGTACAAAGGGGGCATCATAAGGTATCCATGTCTGAGGTTCCGGACCAGGACGACAACACCAGCTTCATGATGAACATGAAGAGTAAATTAACGTCCCCTATAGAAATAGACACTGTGGTGACCTCGCCAATGGTAGTCGAGCCCTCACGGGTCGATGCGATGGCTAAGGAGGCCCTGCAGCTCTCGCGCACTTATACGAGTGGCAAGACCTACAGTGAATGGCTTAAACCATTCAGAGCGGAGTGGACTCTGTGCGGCATAGTACAAGCCAAGACAGAGTCGGAAGCGAAGGCAATCCTAAAGAATTGGATTCACAAGGCACGAGCAGAGGAAGTCGTGGACAGCATGATCGAGGGAATGCGAAAGGCAATGCGGGTTGACGCGCTCTGGTGGCTCGAAGAACTACGACAGCCAAAGCACTATATCAGTGCAATAAGCAGGAAAGGAAAGGACTTGACAATCGACGTCCAGATCGAGATCCAAGGAAACAGCACCAAGATTGCGATGACTGCGTTAGTAGACAGCGGGTGTACTAGCAGTGCTATTGATCGGGCCTTTGTCAAAAAGCACAATATCCCAACTCATGCCACTGCAGCACCCATTCCAGTCTACAATGCCGACGGAACTCGCAATCAAGGAGGATCAATTACGTGCTACGCTGAAATCCATCTTAAAATCGGAGATCACACAGAATGAATAGACTTAGCTGTAACAGAACTCGGCAACAGACAAATATTCCTTGGCCACGACTGGTTAAACCGACACAACCCAATCATTAATTGGAAGTCGGGGGGATTAACGTTTGCCCAGTCCCAATGCCAAAAGTCTCCATTCGTGTTACCTGATGCGGATCCTGATGACAAGTGGGATGAAGAGCTGGAAGAGGGAGAAACCATTCTTGCGATAGACTTTACGCAAGCTATCCTCATATGCGCTCATCATACGAATGACCTTGGCGCCAAAGCTAGCAAAGCCTCGATTGCAAGGTCTACCCTCTTAATCACAACGAGCAAGCAGAGCTCGACAAATTCCTGGACGAGAACCTCTCAAGCGGACGAATCTGACCATCGAAGTCACCCATGGCTTCACTGTTCTTCTTTGTCAAAAAGAAGGATGACAAGCTACAACCCGTACAAGACTATCGCAAGCTCAACGAGATGACGATCAAGAATCGTTACCCACTTCCTCTCATCTCTGAGCTTATGGATAAATTACGGGGCGCCAAATACTTTTCCAAGCTTGACGTTCAGTGGGGATACAACAATGTCCACATCAAGAGTGGCGACAAGTGGAAAGCAGCATTCAGAACTAATTGAGGGTTATTCGAACCCACAGTTATGTTTTTCGGGCTTACCAACTCGCCAGGAACCTTCCAATGGATGATGAACGACATCTTCAAAGATCTCATCGCATCTGGCGCCGTTACCATCTACCTTGATGATATTCTAATCATGTCAAAAACCAAGGAAGAGCATCGGTGCATCACACGCGAAGTCTTGGAGGTCTTGCGAAAGAACAAGCTATTCCTTAAAGCGGAGAAATGCGAGTTCAAGACTTTAGAGATGGAGTACCTCGGAGTCATCATCAGTGAAGGCAGCATTCGAATGGATCCAGTCAAGATCGCAGGAATAGCGGAATGGCCTGTGCCCACCAAGAAAGTGCAGTTGCAATCATTCTTAGGCTTTACCAACTTCTACAGGCGTTTCATTAAGGGATACAGCAAGGTGGTCAAACCCATGACACAGCTGACAGGAAACGACCCATGGATATGGGGAAAAGCACAACAGAACGCCTTCGAGGAGTTGAAGAGGTTGCTGGCCGAACAAGTGGTACTGGCAATACCCACGGAGAATGGCAAGTTCCGAGTCGAGGCGGATGCCAGTGAGGGGGCTGTAGGCGCTGTATTATCGCAGGAACAGGATGGAAAATGGTGCCCAGTCGCATTTCTATCCAAGTCTCTTATGGTAACGGAGCGAAATTACGAAATTTACGACAAGGAACTGCTCGCAATCATGCTTGCACTCGACGAGTGGAGACACTACCTGATGGGAGCGGCTCAGGATTTCGAGATCTGGACAGATCATCAGAATCTCCAGTATTTCCGAAAACCTCAGAAACTGAACTGCCGTCAGGTCCGCTGGGTTACAGAACTAGTGGAGTATCACTTCACACTCCACCACAAACCAGGAGCGTCGAACAAGAAAGCCGACTTACTCAGTTGCAGAGCAGATCACGAACAGGGGAAGGAGGACAATGATGAGGTTATCGTCCTCAAACCAGAACACTTCCGGGCATTGGTCATGCCAACAATTGAGGAATTTCATACCAAAATCAAACAAGCCACGCTCAACCACCACCGATGGGACAAGAACGTCTCTGCATCCCTCAACCATGATCAAGGGATGAAGCTAGATGACGGTTTGATCTATTACAATCACCATATCTATATTCCCCAAGATCATGCGTTGCGAGGGGAAATTATCGCAGCATCTCACGACCATATCATGGCGGGACATCCTGGCATTGAGAAGACCAAAGAACTCGTCCTACGAGAATACTGGTGGCCCAAGATGAAGAAGGACATAGAGAACTATGTCCGCGCTTGCGAAACATGCCAACGAACAAAGTCGAGCACTCAAGCAAAAGCAGCGCCCCTTCATCCAAATGCCATCCCCTCCTGACCTTGGACACACATCTCCGTTGACATGGTCACTGGCTTACCAAGGTGCAACGGTCAAGACGCTATCTTAATGATCGTCGACCGATTCTCCAAAGAAATCATACCGATAGCATGTACCACAGAACTGTCATCGGAAGGGTGGGCCAAAATTCTATGGGATGAAGTTTACGCCAGACACGGAATGCCGCAAGTAGTCATCTCTGACCGGGGCACCGTGTTTGTTTCCAAGTTCATGAAAGACCTCTATGACTTGTTACAGATCAAGGCAAACACATCCACCGCCTATCATCCCCAGACAGATGGACAGACAGAACGGATTAATCAGGAGGTTGAAAAATACCTTCGAATATTCGTCAACCATCTTCAAGATGACTGGGTTGAATGGCTATCCCTCGCGGCATTCGCTCACAATAACCGCGTACACTCCGCCACTGGTAAAAGCCCCTTCGAGGTTAACTACGGCTACAATGCTGACATCCTCCCTGGCGCCAAACCCAAGGCACCTTTCCGGATGCCTGCGTCCACCACTTTCATTTCAGAAATGCAGAAAATCCATGAAGAGGCGAAACGAGCTCTGGAAAAAGCTGCCGACCAAATGAAAGCTCAATACGACAAGAAGAAACGACCAGCAATTGAGTATCAAGTAGGAGACAAGGTATGGCTCGACACGACCAACCTTAATCTCCCATGACCCAAGAAAAAACTCAACGACAAATGCACAGGTCCATTTCTCATCATTTCAAAGAAAGGAGCATCGGCGTATACCCTGAAACTCCCCTCAACCTGGCACATACATCCCACATTCAACGAATCACTCCTTACCCGATACACACCACCCGCCTTCCCTAACCAAGAACAGCCACTTCCACCTCCCCCAGATCTCATTGACGGTGAAGAACACTACGAAATCGAGAAAGTCCTCGACAGCAGAGAACGCAAAGTCAGAGGAAAAGCCGGAGAACCATGGTGTTGGACTACGGATTACTTCGTCAAGTGGAAAGGCTACGGACCGGAATCAAACACCTGGGTGCGCGAGAACGACATGGACGCCGATGAACTCATTGATGATTACCTCGCCGAACACATAGATATGGTCAACGGTAAAAAGGAAGATTGGGAATACCACACAGACCCGAGGACGGGGAAGAAACTCAGGAGTTGGGATGAACTTTACGAGCTATGGGACATATTCAGAGGACACGATGACCCTTCTACAGACACTAAATCGCCACTCGAACCGATGAGCATACCTTAACAGCAGTCGGGACTAGTGATGCCGCGACTCGGCTTAAAGTCGCTTGAGCCGGTAAGCCGAGTCTTGATAAGCCGAGTCTGAGTCTTGATTGGCTCAGACTCATTCTAGGCTCAAGCCCATCAACGAGCCGGCTAAAGCCGGGCTTGAGTCGCTTTAGCCTGAATGAAGGCGCCCGATTTGGCCAATGTCTTCTTGGCCTTTATTCTCCCCCAGGACACATAAACTCACACTCTGTACTATGTAAAATAAGCTTCCAATACATATCAAGGAAAATAGACATTCAAAATGCTCATTAATATCATAAAACGGAACAACCGAAGTTTGAGCATGTACCCGTACAAATGCCAAGGTCAAGCCAATGTTTTCCTAAAAAGGTGAAGGGGCTGTAGTTTATAGCTATATTGAAGATGTACTTACAGATTTGTGAGTTGGACATGTATATATCATCAGGTGTTGATTCTGAAGGATGTACAAGCTATCTCACCTTGAAAAGTGCATCTTAACCTAGTGACTTCCTTTTTGGATCGTTAGTCTGAGCTCAAGCCGACTTGAGCCGAAGTCTAGCTTAGCCGACATCATGGTTATGGACTCAAGCCAACTCGGCTCAGAACAATTACCAAAGTCGGCATAAGCCTAGCCGAGTCGAGTCTAGCTGAGTCATGGCAACACTAGTCGGGACGCCTGCCTTAATAAGGGGGTAATGTCACGATTTATTTGCTTTTCTTATCTAAGTGCCTCTTATCTTATCTTATCTTCGGCACTTATCTTATCTTATCTTTAGGATCCATGACTCCACGGAGTCTTCACATCACTATGAAGTCACACTCAGTCGCCATGTGTTTTGTTTGTCACTTTCTAACACGGTCAACTTATTATTAGGACCCTCACTCTAGTATATAAGTAGCATACTCGAAGCTGTATATTCCCTAGCTTCGAGCTAAAGTTTATTCATACCAAAACACAGTCATTCACGCTAAGTGCTAAAGCATTAGTCTTGGTCTTCTAACTTCTCGAGATTCAGCAGTGACTGTACGAATGCGATACAGCTGACTGTCTACTCTTGTTAGGAAATCGGGTCTAACACTACACTTCTCCGATGGATGTGCACACCATCGTAACGCGAGGCTACCTCGCAGACCTTCATTCAGGAACCAATTGAATATGCCTTTGACACCCAGACACTGTTTTTTCTGAGCCCTTTGTCAGCGGTGCCCCTGCTATGAGAAAACTCTGCTAAGGACTCAGGAAGTGCTGATGATTAGGTTGGGCACCTAGCAGACATGAGGCTGTCATATTTTTTTCAAGCCCGACAGAAGCTGTGAATGTGTGGCTGATGGAATGGTCCCTAAATGAATGAATGACATTGTGAAATCGGTAACAATATCACTGAATCTGTCGGACCTTGCTCCCTGTAGAGCAATATAATATCGTCAAGAGCTGCAGCTTTGCTTGATTCAAATCCTTCTTGTCCTGGTGCTCCTCGTCATGTTTAAAAAATCCTCCATCACCAGCATCACCCTCAAATCCGCAGGGCTCGTCGCCCTAGCAGATCTCCCTACTGTCGCAGTGAGGACAGCTCTGATGGGGACGGCATCCTGGCTAGACATCCTTGTCCTTGCCCCAGGGATGCATCAGCAGCAATCTGCCAACGAGGTTAATCGTGGCAAATTTCCACAAACCGGCTCATTGACCAACGGATACGTTTTCTGTGTCGAGAACCCCACCACGGTCAACTACCTTCAACGCATTGGCCGTACCGGACACGTCGTCACCGCTGTTGTAAAGCCAAAACAGCACTGCAACGACACAAAAAACCCTTATTTCAACCTATCCCCTCCACAATATCACACATTCTACATTGCCGGTGTTTCCATGGCTCTGCTATATCTATCATGTCCGATATTGACCATCATCGTCTTCACACTCGTGGGCTCCATTGGGGATTGGTGGGCACTAGCAGTCTTGGGGATGCTCGTTCTGTCTAGAACAATCAATGTGTTCGTTATAAAGCGGAGAGCTTCGGACTTGAGGATTTGGAAGGGGGCAGAGGAGACGGGCGATGGAGATCTTCTCATAGTTTTGAGTCAGGATCGCTGGATTCGAATGCAGGGGAAGTTATCTGATATCAAACGGGTGATGGCAGGCCAGTGGCTACGGGACGAGGATCGAATAGAGAGCCTGGCCGTAGGGGTTGCTACACTGTTGGTATACGCAGCTGCTGCCCTTGCTGGTAACGCATCAACCATTGGGAGCTTGCTCATAGCATGCTTGCTACTTTGCTCTGTCGCTCTTTTGGCCCTCTGTTATTCCTTCACGCACTGTCTGCAAATGTATGATTACATCGTAAAGGAGGATGACACAAAGTCGAGCACGCAGTATGGCCGGAGGTTGGCAATGGTCAACACACTCGTTGAAGAGGAGGTTGAAAAGAGCGGGAAGCCAAAAGCCGAGCTGGGCGGATGGGCTATTAACATGCAGCTCATTCAGAGCATGGATGAACTGAAGGGAAAAATTGTGTCTGAGAACACGTTGACGACTGATGTTTCCGAGAAACAGAAGCTCTCTATGTGGTGCCTGTGTTGATTGGGACTTTTTTCCGTATCAGCCACATAACCCTTTGATTGTATTACCGCTAATTAATCCTAGTACAAACTTGTAATGATCCTCGATACAGGCATGACACGATAGTCCATTTAAAACTGGCGCGAACATAATGTCTAAAACAGGGACTATCCAGCACCATATGGCCTATTCTCGTGATTTACAATGAGGTAATGGCTGAACCCTGAATAGAGACAACTTATGCTTTCAGAGGAGCATGAATATCCTTCGCAGTTTGGTGTGCCCTCGTCAGATTGGATCATCGATTCCATTACTGGACACTTCGATAAGTATATACAAAAATCGGAAATTTTGATTCTTGTGTAGGACAGTAGGAGCGGAAAGGGGGAACTAATTCATCTTGTATCTGAATCAGACACAGGTGACAGCTTTAGGGCGTGCGCGCTTCTCGTGGCCATTTAGATGATGACACAGACTCTGTAAGATTTGGTGGGAACGAGAAAGGTGTCAGCAGGCTGTGGCGCAATCGACACAGGCTAGCTGAACTTGCTTCTTTGGCACATACGAGTCCGTGTACCGGGATCGTAGATGGACTGGCACCGGGAAATACCGACAGCAGAGGGACAACCTGAGTCCACATCGAGAATCTTGCTACCGTCCGGTGTCAAATACGTGACAATCCACTGGATGTACTGGACACCTCGTCACTGCCCAGGCATCCTCCCCACCAGTACCCTGCAGGTTGATATATTAACCACTGCCGCATACCATAAAGCATGATATATCAATCGCCTAGTTGTACCATGAGTGTTTGATATATTGCCTGCAGTGGCTTACCAAAAGCATCGAAAAGGTGCTATTCACACTGACCAATCAATTCAGGTTTGTTCGCTGTCCACAAAGACTTTAGCTCATTGCTATCAGCAACATACTCGGCTTTGCATGTGAACTGTTGCGCATTCCATCCCGACGCATGGCCAAAACCAGATGCAAGATCTAATTCAAGATCTTTGTTCATCTTCTTCGATGGCAAGAAGCCGATGACTGTAAAAATCCGAGGACTTGGACCTTTGTGTTCCTGATATTTGATGAGGTCTATATTTATCTTGTCGCCATCGGCTTGCATACATCTGAATTTAACTGGCTCATGTTCGGTGCCTGTGGAGAGGTTATGTCCCAATTTGTACATAGCTCATACATATGCATTGGCCAATCAGAAATCAATATGTCTTAGGCAGTTTGTTCTCACGTCGATATATCTGGCAACGGTACATACGCGTTCCGATTCCATCACTGCGATAATAGCCCCACGACGCGTCTCGCTCAAGGTTTGTTGCTGCGTATTTATATCCTTTTCAACCTGACTACAACATGGCTGGTGGCCATGTGGGGCTTGTGCTGGGGCAGGGCAAAAATCAACGGGAGCCCAGCCTGATTCTGTCGCTTATGGACCCTCAGTTCAAGATGCAACCGGCAAATTTGCTATCAAATCGAAAGGTGTTGGGCTCGGAAACGGCATGCATGGGTTCTTCAAGAAATTTCAACACTTTGAGAAGCCTAAAACAGTAGATCCAGACCTCGATGTCAATTCCAGCCTCGCAACACTCTCACATGGCACATACCAATCCACGTGGATCTTCCGACATCATGATAAACAATCTCCCAACATCACTTCCATTGCCGTTCCGGCCACCTTTGATGCCAGGATCATCGGAATCATTGAAGTCACACGGCGGTGGATCTATGAATTTTACTGGCTTGAAAAAAGGAAGGCAGCAGAAGAAGCGCTGCCATGCCTGTGTTGAAGCATCGTGTTCTCTTATAAACACGTGCAAAGGTATCTGCGGCTTACCTGGATAATACACCCGAAATTCCATGTATTTGCGTGAAGATCCGTGAGATCCTGTGTGCATCCAATTACATTGATGTACACCACTGTACATCCATGTACATTGATGTACACGGCCTTTTCTGTACCTCACAAAAGCAATTCACCTGCATTCGTGACCAACCTCTCAATGTATTAGCTAAGTCTCCAACCATGAAGTGACGTGCAAACTGATAGACAAATACCTCCATGTACATTTGTGTACTTCCATGTACACTCATCACGCTCCTATCACGTGCTCTCGATCACTGCTGGTCTCTACAGCACCATTTCCCTTAATTACAGGCCCCACCATCATCCGTCTCCTGTTTCAGCCACTTGTCCAGCAGCTAACCCCCCTATTATTCATTACCACGGCGCGATCTCCCATTTTGCCACCCCTTCTTTGTGGCGTCCTTCAACACTTCAGGACGTAGGGTCGGACCTGCATGGCACGCGGGGCCAGAACCAGACTGTAAACTGTCGCAATCGGTTATGAAGGTCAAATATCAGCCAATATCAACTACAGTACCATGTTGCCACGGCACCTCCACCAAACCGAATGCTTGTCCTCGCAGAATCGGGCATGCCACTGCCAGAATGTATGACGATGCAGGTGTGATTCCTGCCCGACGTGACCCTAATCCTTGGTATTGCTCACACCTGTCTCAGATAATTTGGTGGTGAGCATCTGGATGGGAATCCAATGGCAAAAACAACAAGCAGAGGAACGGCACGCGTGTATGCATGCACACGCAGTCGGTAGGTGACACAGCCATTTTTGCTAGACGGACATTGATGCGCACTCACTACAGCACGTATCGCCAAAGCCGCACAAGACGCAGAGCAGCACCGAGACTGTGAACTCTTTGAGTGCGTTCTGACGGTGAAATGGTGGCCAGATGTGTGCGCCGATGATGGCACTACGTGGGTTTTGTCAGAGAGAGAGGGGCAAGGCAAGCGTTACAGGATTGAAGGGCGTAACTCCAGGCCATGTGAAGGGATCGTACATGTACCGTATCCATGTTTGTGCCCCCCATACCTGACCGAAGGTAGAGCACCAACAACATCGTCGCCGTCCCCGCTCAGATAACAACCGCAGCTCCCCCGTCGCTCTCGAAGGCTGAGGTTACTGCACTGTTGGAAATGCTCGCACCGACTCTCAGTCGCCTGGAATCTTCTCAGACCACGAGATCGTGAAGTAGACGCTCGTGTCCTGTGTCGATCTATTCGGTGGTAATTCTACTTGTGTTGTGTCCTGGATCGCTTGGTGTCTGTATGTCGTTGAAAGATCCTACATGTGTACTATATCAATAAAAGCATCTACTAGTTGAGTGACATAACTTGTTACCGACCTCAGCCGTGGAAATGTTTTCCCAAGCATGCGCCACAGTTTTCCCTGCTGGGTTGGCACCAAGAATAGATGCCATTAAATGCACTGGAGTATTCATACCTTTCACCATCTATCACAGAAGACCCGCGCTTCTATCACAGAAGCACCAGCCTTCTATCACAGAAGCACTGGCATCTACCAGATAGATATCAGCATCAATCAGGCAAGCATCGGCATCTGTTACACATGTATCGGCTTGTTTCAAAGGACTATCGGCACCTGTCAAACCATCATCAGCATGTAATGATGGCAAGGTGTGCCGAGCCGTTTCACCCATCGAGCAGGCATCTATCAGAGCAGCCTCGGCATAACAGATGGAAGGGTGTGCCGGACAGCCCCCGCCGTTTCAGCCGTCGGGCATGCCTCTAAAGAGAAGCATCAGGCATCGGGGGGCGGCCCTCAAACTCCCCTTCACAGTGTCTCCCTAGACTAGACCACCCCAATCTCACGTCATCGATTATGTGGCCCTCCACTGATACCTACCCTCCTGACACCACCAATGTCCGCCCCGACCGTGTTCCCTATCCGGCGCTACTCCACTTCGACGTGAAAACCAATTCTGACTCCTAGTCTTGGGCGCGACAAACCACTTCCACCCATCCCTTCTGTCCGTGATGCGAACACTCTTGAAAAATCTCTACAATGCCAACGCGATGTCCTTCATCCATCCTTTCAGACACCCATGGTCACTGTTCAGACCAAGACGTGCCTCATTCGCTCTGGCAAATTCTTCCGTCCTGGTCATTACGCCTACACTGAGCCTCGCGACTTGTCGCGCAACTGACTATCTCTCCCTCCCCCATACACCGCTGTTGATCCAAACGCACCTCTGCATTCCTCTCGGATCGTCCGATGGCTCGATCAACCCATCGACAATCCCCACAAACGTCGTGGGAATATAGGCCTTGGTCTTGGTTATCCATTGGACCCGTCGTCCAATACCAACCATGTCGCCTCTACTCATGGACAAGCTCCCGGCGGTTGTGTCCACTGCTTCTTCCGCAGGTGCAAGAGATGGCTACAGGGCATCCACAACACATGAGCAGGTAAGGACGAGCCCCACTTGCTTCCGTCACGCTCTGACCATGGAGTACTAGATCCTGGATTCACGCCCAGCCCCCTTCCAATATTATTACCCACACCAGCCATCTTGATTCACATTGCACTGTAATATCTATTGTCTTTACCTTGTACCATATTGGCCAATTAATCACTAGCTCAACATCGAACCTACGTCTTGTTCATCATATTGTTCTTTATCAGCCTTTGATACATTTCTTGCAGTTACTACCTTTTCTGTTCCACCTTGTTTTGACTGTCAATAGGAAGTTGTGTACGAGTAGGAAAACATGTATACATACCCTGTAAAGCAAGCTCAACCCTGCTGAGTCACGTCGAAACGACGCAGTCAGAAATACACCTTCTTTAATCCCGGCCATGCAAGTAGTCTCGGTTGGACCAGGAAGCAAAACCATCGTCAGCTTGAACGAGGACGAGCATGAATGGCCGCAGCCAGTAATGATCGTGAGGAACTGGTACGTACGTACCCAGCATTTGTCATGATGTTTATGGCTCTAGGCAAACTGGAAACCACACTCGTCTTCCAATAATCACAGTCCATACTGAACATTGCGACGACTTTCTTTCTTCACATGTCCAGGTCCAACTTTCGTACTAGACCCACCCAAGCATCCAGCATGACCTCATTGGCATGATCTCAGCACACATCCTATCGGCAAATGGTGTTATTTTCGCTCCGCGTGGTTCATGTTGTACGAACTTGGTGTCATCGACCCTTTGATAGAGAGGAAATATCAGCAGAAACATGTTTCGCATAAATGAAAACTTACCACGGTTCACAGGCCACATTCTCTCAACACGACATCGTGCACCGGTGATGTTAATGGAGGTTCAGAACACCGAATACGAGTACAGTGCGGAGGTTCAGTATTCATCCTCCAAGAATCGCCTACGATGCTTTATTTTCCGCAACGTGCTATCAAGGAGATGAGTATAGCTCGATTCCTCGGATGCAGGAGGGAAAATACCTTTTGAATTGACACTTTAACAGCTGCATAACTGCCATCCCTTTCACCTATATTCACCCCATCCTTGGTGACAATGACAGATGCCAATGGGACTTCTCCGCTGTATGCATGGGGAATTCCAATGACACCATACGTCTCCGACCAACAGATGATCCAAGATACAGCCCTCTAATTTGGCAGGCACGACTTGGAATCCCCGAACCTGCATAAACTTTCAGAAAAGGCTACACGAAACGACTGATGCCTAACCTTGATTATCTCCTGCATGCCAGATGTTTAGATACTCCATCACACAAACAGATCAGAAACCACCTTCAAACAATCAATAAAAACGACCTCGTGGTTCTTGTCCACTTTAACTAGATCTCCCAAACGGATCCATCTGCAACGAATAGACTCAATTGGAGCCTGCAACGAAACTTTAGTAATATCATCTCATACCCATCAGTAATCGTATCTTGGGTTCTGTCAGAAGTAAAAAGACGGTCAGAGGATGTTCTTAGTCGCATAGTACGAGATCATGTATGCAGCCATTGTTGAGGTAATCGGTCGCAGCTGCCGGGGTCCGAAAGTATAATTCACCTTCCTCGTCATAGTCTCCCAAAGTCCCATCAGTTTTGACCACATGCCCGATAACGCCGGGCGCGAGTGCTCCCCCAAACATGCCGCATTTTTGTTCAACAGGACACATGGATACAACACCAGTAGCACTTGAGAGATCGAAGTTCTTGAGGATAGGATTCTACATCCCATTTAGATCATCGGAAATCTATCAACAGCATGACTGTGCTTACCTTGCACAGCAAAACCACTTGTGGAGGAACGACCATTAGAGAAGAGATACAATGCTTAACGATGCTTTGAAGCATCTCTTTGAAATTGAATTTTGGGACCATGACCACAGACATCTAAACGACGCTGATCAGGAACGATGTTGAGAAATTTTAGCTGGTGGATGATCTACCGCAGTGAACATGCTAAAGTGAAGCTGTCAGCCGGGCCATCAAAAGTCAATACAGTTGTCCAACAATGCACATAGTTAATATTGCTTACAATTAACACCAAACCATAGATATCTGTAGATTAATGGGTTAGAGATGTTCTTTCTCATCATCTCATGGCATACTTACGATAAAAGGGAAGAACAGCCAGACATGCATCACCCGGTCTGTATCTGCGCTTTTCCCAGTCACCATCCTCTTCTTTGTTGCCCTTGTTAAGGCAAGCGATCTGATGGCGAATTCGGCAGCGGCATGGGAGATGTCAGCGGGCACACATGGGGACGACAAACTGTGGAACCTCCATGGTAACATCATTTCTGATGTGTTCAGTATTCAGCTCCATGGAGGCATCCACGTTGAACCTCGTTGAAGCCTGATACACTCTTTCGCATGCACACGAAGACATTGATGAAGACTATGGCATGGGAATTCAATACAAGAGGTCAATGGGATGGATTGCACAGATGGTTCAGCGAAATGGTTTTTGAAGAATAGATGTGCCTAGTTGAGTGCTGTATCCTGAACAATCCGAGTTTGTTCAATGTCAGGACCGGGAATGAATTTTTGAGTTGAAAAGAATGCGATTTGGATACTACATTTTTCACACAATCCGCAGGGCAGGATTCGGTACGCCATGTCGGGATTCAAAGGTGCGTGGGAATCTCTCTCAGATGGTCATGGAGATTCCCGTGTCCCGTGTCTGATCACTCCACAGCATCTCCAAAAATAACCGCAGTAGAGGCGGGACCACTGGTGCGGTTGAAATCCCATATCACTGAAGATACAGTCAACCAAATAAGTGAGATGTCTGTATGTATACATATGGCCAACTGCGTGCTGGAGAGTTGGAGATGGAAGGCCATGCCAGGGAATGAACGATTTAGTCAAGTCAGACCAAGGTCTGGGGAACAGTCAGTCTCGTAGCGGTGAGTGGCGTGCATATGTGACTCCTCCAGTGGCGACACTATCGAGCGGACTCGTTGTGTTGGGACTTCTTAGGAGGTTGACTCAATGATTGGGCGCATGAAACTGAGCAACGTGTCACGTGATGTTGACCACCATATATCATATAAGAATGACATTTTCCGGCAGGGGAGGACGTTGGTCACTTCATTCCACATTCGCCCTTCTCCAACTGCTGATGCCTGTAGATCCCAATGTCATTCTGAGTCGACTAGCAACATCCTGGAGTTTACTTATGCAGTCAGTCAACCAGGTTCTCCAAGCCGCACGCGGTGACCCCCACCATATCCATCCACAAAGCAACGATCTCGCCCAGTTCGAGAATGTATTCAAACTCGTATGTCTCACCCAGGCCTCCTTATCTTTGTACTTTTATCTCAACGTCCCTTTGCTAGCACCGGAACATCCTCGATGACCACTCTCGAACAAACCTCAAAGTCAGCATCATTCGAATCCATCACCTCCTTCGTGAAGCCGCTCTTCTATCCTCTGATCCTCTGACCCGGCCTCCAGCCCTAGTGCAAGCTCAGTTCAAATGCTCTGGCCGGGGTGGGCATCCCCAGGCAGATATCAGCCTGCAACTTTTGCGATCCTTGACACAGAGCTATGGCGGCGCAGCAAAAATCGCCACTCTTCTCGGCTTCCACCCACGGACGATCCGACGTTATCAACTTCGATGGGGGCTCGTCTCCGCAGGTTTGGCTCCATGTCAACTGGATTTCATTGACGAATCTGGCCGTGCCCATTACCATCATCACTCGTCACTACCCACCATGTCCTTGCTCACAGATGAACAACTCGATCATGTAATGGCCGAAATCCTCCACGACTACCCGAACCATGGTCGTAGCCTCATTGATGGTGCTATTGTCAGCTGAGGTCTTCACGTCTCTAGAGATCGCATTGACGCCTCCCGTCTACATGTACATGGTCCTCCCCCTCCCTTCCGCCGACGCAACGTCGCTCGCACTAATTCCTCTGTTCCTGGTCCCAATTCCCAATGGCATCATGACGGTAATCATAGTAAGTGTTGGTCAAGAGGCCGTCGTCTTCCCTACAGCCAGCCTTGACTAAGTGTCCACTCCAGATCTCATCCGATGGAAAATTGTTCTGCATCTCTTCGTCGATGGCTTCAGTCGCTCTGCTGTCGGCATTCACACCCATAACAACAATTGTCCCGTCAGTGTCCTTCAATTATTCCTGGATGCAACCTTCCGCTGGGGCGTCCCCAGTCGCATGCAAGGGGATTGCGGTCTGGAGAATTTATATGTCGCGCAATGGATGGAGAACTACCATGGAGTCATACGGACTTCATACATTTGGGGCAGGTTCGGTTCGGTGCAAACTTTGCCCTGTTCTTTGAGCTGATAAAACCCCACTTCAGGTCCATCCACAACACCCGGGTCGAACGTATGTGGGTTGACACCTCCATTGGCTTTTCCAACAAATGGAAGGCCTTTTTCCTTTCCCTTGAACATGATCATGCCCTCAACCGTCACCTCAATCAACATATCTGGCTCATCCACCATCTCTTCCTAGCGCACATTGATCAGGACGCCCAAACCTGGGCCGAACACTGGAACAACCACAAAATCGCACTGCAACGTCGGCGTGCGACTCCTCTTCAAATGTGGATGGAGGGACAGCTCCTACTCGGAGCTCGTGGCCTCGAACATCTGGCACCCAATGATCCCCAGCGCACTGCGCCTTTTGCTAGTGTGCCCAACATGGGCCTCAACGACGACATGCTTCACCAGCTCCAGACACGCCAATGTGTACAGATTGTGGTGCCAGACAGTGGTTGGTAACTTCCCATCTACGTTTGGATTGATTCATTCACTCATCATGTTACATCCCCTAGTGCCCCGTAACCTTGCGTATGTTCCTTGTGAACCGCCAAACAACCCATTTACGCTGGCCGAATATGAGCTCTTTGCGAGCCAGCTTCTTGCAGCAGCCCCCGACATTGATCGCCACATGGAGTATCAGAAGCTTAGGTGGATTTGTGGACTACAGCTTATGGTAGCTATTCTAGAGGCGAGGGGTCAGCCTCGAACACCCTAAGCATAGTCACTCTTACTTACACCATGTGTATATCTATATCTGCAGACGCGAATATGGCGGGTTGCTTGTAACTCATTACGGAGCAGATTTTGATGGCGTACCGTTTGCTCAATATTGTACTTAGTTTGTCCCCCCCTAGTTGAAGGGGCTGTCTGCCTGGTGAGCACATGAGTGTTGGAGTGATTGCATTGACGTGAGCCTCGAGAGCGGTAACATCGAGAATCAACTACCCAATACTATTTTGCTGATCATGGTGCCACTTCACTTCCTGAAGAGACATTCCTCGCCTCCACTCTTTGCGCAGCAATCAACGCCGTCCAAGTCTCATACGGCGTAGTATCCTTGAGAACCAACAATTCTTGATCAGTCGGCGTATAAACTCCCGTCATGGCATCGGCGAGAGGAAGCGTATACCACACTTTCAATCTGTTGTACACTTGACGCCTGTCGACGGTGAGAGGAAGATTCTCCACTACCCGTCTCACCAGGTGATGATACACCAATTCCAAATCGTTCCACAGCGCTGATACCCAGTTCTGAAATGTCCTCCACTCAACGTGGAGATATCGGGCCGGACGCTCCGCCAACCTGTCCAGTAACCAAGTCTGCACGGGGACCAGGCTATTGTTCCGGCCCCAACCGTAGACAATCAACCCTAGTTTCTCTGAAATCGCCACCACCACTTGAACCGCGGCAAAACGCTTGTACATTGAATTCCAGTCCTTATTTCCCAGTGTTACTAAGATGTCAATCATCGTTGGGAACATCGTGTCCCAGCATGGCCATTCGTCCTCCCTGCTGCGTAGCGAAATCCATGGTATTAGCTAGGAAAAAAAAGTTAGCTCAAAACCCGGTCCAGACTGAAAGGACGGGACACGTACCGCTCGCCGACGAACTGTCGCACCCTCAGAACCCGAGGCCGGTGATGTGGAGGCCACTACTGAAGGAGCAGCCGTGCTCCCAGTTTCCACGTTCATATTTACTGTACTGTCCCAATCCTGACCATAACGTGTGAACCTCTCTTTCAAGAGTTGAGAACAACCTAGATACTCACTGGCGAGGTTAAGTAGAGCACATAGCATGGAAGCTCCTCAACACCACGGCGCATCGCCGCAGACATGTCGACCGCCTGTTTCTCAGGGCAGTCCAAGCAAGGCAAGACGCAGACATCATCTAGGTAGTGGGATTCTAAAATCCTGTCCAGGTGGCCAACTTCTTGATAGGACATTTGTCCGGCCACAGTCGCCTGCATGGAGGCCAGGGAAAGTGGTTTGTTGTTGGTCCCCATGATGTACGAGGGGTGCTCTCTTATCAGGCGGTCCACCAACTGTCCTGTTCAGTTTTCCAGCTCGCAGCATCGCACCAGCTGTTACGGTTTATTCATTTTTTCCTTATCTTATCTTATCTCGGCACCTCGGCACACCACGACTAAACCGAACTATAACCACAATCCAGCGTACCGCATGCCTACCGAGCGACTCATGACAGATTGACACATGGAACGTTCTATATTTACACGATTCAGAAACGTATATAAGTAGCGTACCTCTCAGCCATGTACCCTAGCTTCGAGCTACGTTTAATCATATCGAACTCTTACCTCACACCTTCAGCGCTAGCCGTCTGATTGTACCCTTCTCAGAACTTGCATATTGCCGCTACACTGGTGCCTGTATGAACGCGATACAGCCAGTGTTTGCGCCTGCTTGTTCTCCCTGGGTTCGACTCTAACAGTTAGCTCGAAGCTTTCTACTATCCTTCTCCCAAGCGCATGCCGCAGGAAGAAGAACCTATCTTTCCCGTAACCGACGAACGACTCCTCGAACAAACCAACGAAACCCTGAACGCCACTATCATCCGACTCACCATCGCCGTATACGCCGCAGTCGTCGTACAAAACCCATCCCGTAAATGAACGATACCTGGACGCCAGGAACCATTGCTGCGGTAACCGTCTCAGCAACAATATTCGTTGTCGTTATAATCATAACCATCGTCTACGACTGCTTCGTTATCGCCCTCAGCATCCGAGCCTATTTGATCCAGAGACGATTAGCTCGCCAATGAACAGGGAAGTGAACGACCTCGTCCTTGTATTCTCATCTGCTATCGTAGGAGCCGTCATTGCGTTTCTAGCAGCGCTAGTAACCTTCACCTTCTACCACAAAGTACGAGAGCTCCTTGTCTTCAGGGGGCTCATCGTCCCGAACAATGAACCCCAAACAGCCAACCCAGCCGCCGCCAGGGCCCGCGCGGAACTTGTGCACGCCCGTGAGGTGCAGAATCCACAACACCACAACGACATTCGACCTCCCGCCAATAGAGAACTATGACACCTACCATTCGTCAGACTCCCGCCCGACCAGAACCGGCACCTATGGGTTGACCCGTTCCCCTTCGCCTTCGCCGCCGAGACGAACGGAGATATCTGGGCCGAACCACCCGACCGACGACCAAGAGTACTACCAACCGACGGGACGATATGGGCTCCGCACCCCCAGTACATCCATGACTGGGACCAGCCAGTGGCCCTGGAGCAGCAGCCTATCGACGCACCGCCCCAATACCAACGTGCCCCCGCGACTAAGGAGAGCACCATGGCCAGGACTGGCCCACATCTTAGAAGAACGAACCGGATCCCTTTCCCCACCCCCCATCGAGCTATCGGTCTACCATCCACTTCAAACAACGACCCTGCCTCGAGCAGCGACACCGATACCCTCGTGGATCGAGACATCCCCGAGGCTATCCGAATCATCCCGACACCCGATGTCCCCCGAGACATCGATCCTGACGAGGACCAACGAACCAACTGAGAGCTCCTCGGACTCGAACACCGAGGGGAGGAGGACCCCTTCAATGTCGACGGACAGGACTTTGAGTGCCCAGAGCTCGAACCAATCGACAGAGAGATTCTGGGCCAGGCCCGAGTCACTGCATGGGAGTTCAGGAGAAGGGACGTCGAGGACAGGACCACCAATCACCTTCCTGGGCCTCGAGAGCCCATGTCCCTCTACCTCGCCCTTGAGCGAGGAGAACGACTCAACGCACCGAACGCCGCCACCCTCCAGGAGCGACTGGAGGCGAACGCTGGAAGGACCATTTGGGGCCCCGCCCCGGGACGACGACTACGAACCCTACGACCTCGAACAGCTGAGGAGCAGGGAGCCTTGGAGCACGCCCTCGCCTGTATCGTATGGCAGGAGGTCCCAGCCCGCTCCCCCGCCAAGTTCTCATAGATACCCTCGAGGGTACGTGGAGGGCTATGACTTACCCCAGCCGTTGCCCGACTCCCCGCCAATACGACGACATGGGGTGTACAAAGGAAAGGGGACAAGCCGAACGATCGCAGGAGCAGGCGATCACAACATGGGAAGAGAAGGTGGCGAAGGATCCAGCCGCCCCCCCAACGAACGAACAGACGAAGAAAGGATCCAACAAACGTGTGACCTGTACGAACAGGAGCGCATGAGGGCCGATCGCCTGGAACAGGTGATCGAGGCCCTGAGGAGACAAAAGAAACCGGGGCGCGACCCCCTCCGACGCATGGGACCACGAACCGATCGGTTCTCCATCCCACGACCCGACAACTACCGAGGACCCCCCGAACGGGGCCCCTCCAGTACCTACGCCCACGATCGACTCCCTCCCGTCAACGAGGTGAAGCCGATCCTAATCAAGAAGCCGGAAGCCTTCGAGGGCACCCATGACGACATCGAGCGCTTTCTCAGAGACTGCCTCACCTACTTCGAGGTATTCCAACGACAGTACATGCAGCACCCCGCCTATATGGTGGTGCTGGCATCGTCGCTACTCAAGGGAGAGGCAAAGAGTTGGTGGGTCCACCTCCGGGACAAATACGCGTACGACCCAGATGCCGAAGAAGACAAAGAAGATGAAGATGCGCCTGCCTTCAACGGCGGGCCACGCTACAGATTCCCAGACTGGGACGAATTCGCCAAGATGGTTCGGGAGCAATTCCGCGACCCCGCCATCAAACTCGTACACGAAAGGAAGATGGGCGAGCTCCGAATGACCGGGCCCGCCTACCAGTACTTCCGCACTCTCGAATGAGAAGCCAAGTTGGCCAACCGACTCAACGACCAGGACTCGAGGAGCGTCATCATCCAGGCGGTCCGCAAAGGGATCCCCAGGGACTACTCCCGAACCATCTCAAACATCGGGTTCGGGATCCCGCAGACCTACGCCGAGTGGAAGACACGCATCCTAGTAATGTACGAGGAGCGCGCCAAAGACGATGTCTATCAGAAGACCCACGGCCTCGACCAGCAGTTCGAGAACCGTCGACCCCAACAGACGAACCAGAAGCCCAATACCGCCACCAGCAGCAAAACCGCCACAGGTGGCGCGACAAGTTCATCGCCGAACAAAGGGCCGGACCGTCCTCGAGACTCGCGCGGGCAGTGGTACACTCCGAAGGGAAAGGACGCCGACATGCAGATCGACGCCCAACGGAGCAAGCTGATGGCGGAAGGACGGTGCTTTAAGTGTCACGAGAAAGGACACTTATCAAAGGATTGCCCCAAGAAGACAACAGGGCATCAGGTAAGAGCCATTGAGGCGGCTTTGCCACCCACGGACTCACAGGAGAAGACGGAGGAGGGAAAAGAATAGGTCGTCGAGAGTCCGATTCCTCTGCGACGACCAAGGACTTACATACTGGTGTGCCCATTTCTTCCGCTGGACGGTCTCTTTCACCCGGTCAGGGAGGTGCTTCATCGAAGCCTGCCTCCTCTTTTATTTTTACAGACACTTTATCTACAGCGCATTCGGATATACCCCCACCCTCATGTACAGGGCAGGTTTTTAGCACGACTTCGAATATACGGCCAAAGTGCCATACTACGACTTCTTTATCGCACCCAGTATCAGAATCAACGAACCGATACAGTATTCTTCCGATCGAAGATACTAACGACCTTTCCCTAGATGACTCGGGTTGTCAGAGCCCGTCGACAAAACTGACTAAACGTCTGGCAAGTAACTCATCACGAGCGAACGCATCGAACAAAAAGACGACCACCATATCGTCACCCGTCTTAACGACAGTGCACCAGTCGAGGCCTCCCGTTGAGTTGGAGTTTCAAGCTGCAGTGACGAATGCCCGATCGGATGGGGCGGAGTGAGCGCTCAGCGCAAAGACCTCCGACGAAGCGGCCTTGTCCGATGACAAGGTACCTCCACGGGGCCCCAGCCGCGCTGCGGGTTTAGAAGGAATAGCTGTTGAGAGCGAAACTTCCCCTGGTACGGAGCGGATCGCGAGGCGGTTGAAGTCTAAATCTCCCCGAGTGGAGGCTTCGACGAAGGCACAAGCGAGCCAGCGAGGAGGCCAAAGAACCGTCGGGGCACAAGAGGTGGCCCTGACCGAAAAGACGCCTGAACCGGTAGGTCAGGGCAAAGACGGAGCTGATGCTATCAAAGCAGCCAGGAGGGATTCTCTATTGGCTGACACTTCCCGAACTGTAGGCCCCGAGGAGCAGACTTTGCGAAGTCACCCGAGTGTTTCAAAGTCGCAAGAGGGAGCAGGCCGGGCTGGTAAGTCCGTTCATTCAGCTCAAGTCGAGCCCGCTGTTCCCGACCATACTTACGGCATGGACTGGGACAGCCCCTCTTGTGCTGTTACTGAATCCCATCCCGACAACTCCTCGGGATACCGCAGAGCCAAAGAAAGGAAGGAAGCCGCTAGCGCCCAGGTGGTAGAAAGGGGGCATCAGGTAACTTTGATTGAAGTACCCGACAAAGACGACGATACCGCTTATCAGCGGTGGATTACTAAAGGATCCCCTATAGTAACCCCGACCCGACCAGTCAAGGCACTTCCCACGCCTCCCGACTCTCCGATTCAAATCGGACAAACCTACAACGACAAACAGACTTACCAAGAATGGTACGACCAAGGCAAGGTGACCTCACCAATGGTAGTTGCGCCCTTAGCGGCCAACGCGAAGGTTCAAGAGGTCCCACGCCAAGGATGGATGAAGCCATTGTCGGCCGACTGGACACTGCGAAACGTCCAAGAAGCGCGCAGCGACAATGCCGCCCACGCCCAGCTTGTCCTCTGGATGCATAAGGACCGACTTGGAGAACTCTCTGACGAGCTTCTCGAGGAACTCAGAATTGGCGGGACAACCACCATCAAACGACTTTACGAAATCTGCGAGCCGATCCGATACATCTGTGGAGCGTCAGGAGACTTTTCTCTCCCCGTGACATTGGAACCCGTCGCCAGCTGACAGGTCCTATCAACCAAGGCCCTGATCGACAGTGGCTGTACGGGAAGCGCCATCAATCAGGCGTATGTTGATAAGCATCAGATCAACACCAGAAAGGCGCTAGTTCCCATTCCGGTCTATAACACCGACGGAACCCGTAACCAAGGCAGGGATATCACCGAATTCGTAGAACTCGCCATGACTATTGGCGGTCACCGGGAACGTATTGACCTCGCAGTCATGAATCTTGGAAAGAAGGACCTGTACCTCGGACACGACTGGCTTAAATGCCACAATCCAAGTGTAAATTGGGAACGCGGCACGATTATCTTCGGACGCTGCAGCTGTATGGGAGAACAACTCGTCCTCCCCGATGCCGATCCCGACGATCGTTGGGATGAGGAACTAGAGGAGGGAGACACCATCCTCGCCGTACAAATGGACGAGGAACTCATCATCCGCAGCGTCCACCATGCCAATGAACTCGCCGCCGCCGCCAACGCGGAAAAACTGAAGAAAACGTTCGAAGAAATGGTCCCTGAACACTACCGTTCGTTCCGAGACCTATTCTCCAAAGAGAGCTTTGACGAGCTACCCGAGCGAAGATCATGGGACCATGCCATCGAGCTGGTACCCAACGCGAAATCCACCCTGGACTGCAAAGTATACCTGTTAAACCGGAACGAACAGGAACAACTCGACAAGTTCTTAGACGAGAATTTGGAAACCGGACATATCCGACCCTCCAAATCCCCTTTCGCCTCACCCTTCTTCTTCGTCAAAAAGAAGGATGGAACGCTCTGACCAGTACAGGATTACCGCAAGCTCAACGAGATGACCATCAAGAATTGATACCCACTGCCCCTCATCTCAGAACTGATCGACAAGCTTCGCGGTGCCAAGTACTTCACAAAGCTCGACGTCCGATTCGGATACAATAACATCCGGATCAAGGAAGGAGATGGAGAGAAAGTGGCTTTCCGCACGAATCGGGGACTGTTCGAACCAACAGTCATGTTCTTCGGACTCACCAATTCGCCCGCCACCTTCCAATGGATGATGAACGACATCTTCCGCAATCTTATCGGGGAAGGAAAAGTAACGATCTATCTCGATGACATCCTGATCTTCTCGAAGACCTTAGACGAGCACCGACGAATCGTGAAACACGTTCTCCAATGCCTTCGAGAACACAAGCTATTCCTCAAAGCGGAGAAATGCGAATTCGAAGTGCTCGAGACAGAGTATCTCGGAGTAATCATCAGTGAGAACTCCGTCCGAATGGATCCAGTCAAAATTGCCGGAATCGCAGAATGGCCCATGCCCACGAAAAAGAAGGAACTACAGTCGTTCCTAGGATTCACCAACTTTTACCGAAAGTTCATCAAGAACTACTCAAAGGTGGTGAAAGCGCTCACCCAACTCACAGGGCTCACCGCATGGACATGGGGAAGACCCCAAGAAGACACCTTCAAGGAGTTGAAGCGCCGAATGGCTGAGGACGTCGTCCTTGCCATTCCAAACGACGACGATCCCTTTAGGGTAGAAGCCGATGCCAGTGAAGGAGCGATCAGCGCGGTTCTCAGCCAGCAGCAGAACAGAGTATGGCGACCAGTAGCCTTCATGTCGAAGTCTCTCAGCGCCACGGAACGAAACTATGAGATCTACGACAAAGAGCTGTTAGCCATCATGCTAGCGCTCTCGGAGTGGCGACACTACCTAATGGGAGCCGCTCAGGACGTAGAAATCTGGACAGATCATCAGAACCTTCAATATTTCCATCTACCGCAAAAGCTGAATCGACGCCAAGCCTGTTGGGTAACCGAATTAGCCGAATATCACTTCATGCTACGACACAAACCCGGCGTCCTTAACAAGAAGGCGGACCTCTTATCAAGACGCGACGACCACGATCAAGGCAAGAACGACAACCACGACCTCGTCGTCCTGCAGCCTGCACACTTCCGGGCGCTCGTTATGCCGACGACTAGTTATGTGCACCAGCAGATCGAAGAAGTAACCCGACAAGAAGAGCTATGGGATGCTGGCATTGCCACCTCCCTCGCTCATGACCGAGGAGTATCCCGAAAGGAAGGGATGCTCTACTATGACAGACGCGTCTACATTCCACGGAAAACCTCTCTACGAGGCGAGATCATTTCCTGAAGCCATGACCACATCACCGCCGGCCACCCAGGAATCGAGAAAACGAAGGAGTTAATACTCCGCGAATTCTGGTGGCCCAAGATGAAGAAAGACATCGAAGCCTACGTCAAAGGCTGTGAAACCTGTCAACAGACAAAGTCCAGCACACAAGCCAAGGCAGCACCGCTCTATCCAAATGCGATTCCGGAAGGACCATGGACACATATTTTCGTCGACATGGTCACCGGACTTCCTGACTCCCATGGACACGACACAATCCTCATGATCGTCGACCGATTCTCCAAAGCAATTATTCCAGTTGCTTGTAACATCGAACTCTCAGCCGAAGGCTGGGCCCGAATTCTCCGAGACCACGTCTACGCCAAACACGGGATGCCTCAGGTCGTCATCTCTGACCGAGGCCCTCAGTTCGTCTCACAGTTCATGAAGGAACTCTATCGAATGCTCGACATCACGCCGAACGCATCTACCGCGTTCCACCCGCAAACGGACGGACAAACTGAATGAGTCAATCAAGAGGTGGAAAAGTATCTCCGCATCTTCGTCAACCACTGACAGACCGATTGGAGCGATTGGCTCCCACTCGCCGAGTTTGCACACAACAACAGAGTGCACTCCGCCACGAAGAAAAGCCCATTCATGGTATTGTACGGCCGAAATCCCCGAATCATCCCAGACTCTCCTCGAACGACACCATTCTCGAATCCTGCAGCCGACGACTTCGCCAAAACCATGACGATAATCCATAAAGAGGCGGAGAAAGCTCTCAATGAAGCAGCAGGACAAATGAAGGCGCAATACGACAAAGGAAAACGCACCGCCCGGAGCTACCAGAGTGGAGATCGCGTATGGCTAGACTCTACGAATCTTAGCCTCCCGCGACCCAAGAAGAAGCTCAACGACAAACGCGTCGGACCCTTCGAGATTCTCGAGAAGGCCGGCGCATCTGCCTACAAGCTTAAGCTCCTGCCTCATTGGAAAATTCACCCACGATTCAATGAAAAGCTCCTGACTCTGTACGTTCTGCCAGCGTTCCCTAATCAGGAATTACCACCTCCACCACCACCCGACCTGATCAATGACGAGGAAGAATTCGAAATCGAAGAAATCCTAGATTCCCGACCTCGCACTATTCGAGGGCGAAAAGGACAGAAGTCACGAAAAGCCATCGACTACTTCGTCAAATGGAAGGGATGGACGCGGGAACACAATTCCTGGGTCCGTGACCAAGAAATGGACAACGCGCAGGAGGCCATAGAGGAGTATGAGCAGAGGACAGGTAGCGTCAGAAGACTCGACACCACCAAAGACGAAAACAAGCGCGTTACCATGATCCTCGACTTCAAGTACGAGGACCGTGCCTGTTGTTACCTCGCTCAGCGCCTCGACGGGAAGCAACGGTGGATCAAGGACCCCGACGTAGAACTATGGGGACACCTTATCAAAGACTATTGGAACAACTCAAGGAGCAACTCCGATAACAACGAGCCCTAATAGCAGTTGGGACGCCTGCCTTAATGAGGGGGTGATGTTACGGTTTATTCATTTTTTCCTTATCTTATCTTATCTCGGCACCTCGGCATCTTGGCACCTCGGCACACCACGACTAAACTGAACTATAACCACGATCCAGCGTACCGCATGCCTACCGAGCGACTCATGACAGATTGACACATGGAACATTCTATATTTACATGATTCAGAAACGTATATAAGTAGCGTACCTCTCAGCCATGTACCCTAGCTTCGAGCTATGTTTAATCATATCGAACTCTTACCTCACACCTTCAGCGCTAGCTGTCTGATCGTACCCTTCTCAGAACTTGCATATTGCCGCTACACTGGTGCCTGTATGAACGCGATACAGCCAGTGTTTGCGCCTGCTTGTTCTCCCCGGGTTCGACTCTAACACCAGCAGTCCCTCTAAACACGCCATTATTAAAGCGAGAGGAATTTCATGGTCGTCTCACTTACTGATGCTTGTCATCGGTGTGCTGCACCACATCTGTGTGTGCACCAAATTTTGGCTTTCACCTTGATACAGCAACAAGGTGCTAATGCTACAACCACTTTCACTCGCTGCTCCTCCAGTCTCAGCGTCTCTACTGTTCAAAGACGGAATTCCTGCGGAATCCGCTCGGGCAGCCGCCCATCTGCTACACGTCTGCCAAGCATTGTGCTATCCGCCTCGCCATATGCTACCCGCTACAAATCCGCCCCGTTTCACGGGTATTTGACTAGCCTAGGCTCCAGGAGCTGACAGCTATCAACCTGAAACATCCACGCCAGCGGATGGCGGAGGATTTATCCTTGAAAAGCGGACAAATAGGCTGATGGCGGATAGCCATATATGGCTATTCTCAAACCAAGCCAGATGTGGAAGGTGTTGTAGAATCCGCTCGACGGCTTTGAAGCAGTTCACTAGCGGATTTCAGCGTGTCAGCTCGTGTCGGATATTGCCTCTAAAGGATACATTCAGGAATATCGGAACGGGCAGGCACGGGAGCAGGGAGCTGGCTCGGATCTGCTACTATATAAGCGTGTACAATGTACTTAGAAATTAGTTAATCTCACTTGCTTATAGCGCACTAAAGGAATAAATTCCGCTACTCTCCTAAGCATATCTAGCCGCCTTTGAGCCTAGCATTTGCGAGCGGATTGCAAGGAATTCTCCTTTCTCTCGCTATCTTCACACAATCACTCTCCGTTCAGCATCCTAAGCGGACGTTTGGACTACTTCTTTCTATCATATCCGCAGACGGAGCGGATTCTATCGGATCCCTTCAGAGCGGGTGGTAACCCTCCTTGCGTATACAAAAGATCTTGCAGACGCAGACGCGACTTTCTTTTACCAGAGAGTTTGCTAGCCTTACATCAGATTAACACGGTCCTTGGTCACATCAACATGTAGGCTGCATTCGACATACATCCCCATCCATCTATCCGGCGACTCATACCCCACAAACAAAGTGACCTCGGCAAATCTAAGTATCGTCTTTCAGTGGCTGCAGAGACAGTCACAGGGAAAAAACACTCACATCATTCTTCGACCAGATGCATTGGGGAAATCGTCTGGTCGGAACTCTCCATACATGTCTTGATCATCCATGTCCTCGTCGTCAGATGGTGGTAGGGGCAGATCTTCGAGCACCATATCGCTAGCTGAACTGTTATTGCCAGGTGAGTGGGGCGGTGATGTGCTTTCGGCGAACAGTGGCATGGATCCTACGACCTGCTGCGGGGTGTGGGACATCCTATCACAGTCCAACGGCTCAGCAGGACTGGTAGTTTGCCGCAACTGCACGAACATACTCTGAAGATCTACCAGGATGGGTCAGACAGGTAGTCTCGCCAGGAAAGTGAAGGAAAGGGTGCACCCAAAGTTGGAGGCTCAATGGTTCCCAGTTCTCCGGATGATGCAGGTCCAGCCCTCTCGCTCAAAGAGTCGGTGTCACCCAGTTCAGGCTGCTCCTCCTCTACCGTCGCGAGCTGCTCCCCCTCTACTGTCGCGAGCTGCTCCTCCTCTACTGTCACGCGTTGCTCCTCCTCGTCTGGGAAGCGACGCAGACCATTGAAAATGGCAGTCAAGTCTGTATCCATATCCAACCATGTCAAGACCATTAGTCGTCAGAGACATCATTGTCACGTACCCAAATCTCCCCACAAAGTAAGACCTTCTGCTGCTATGCCTTGGAGCAAAGCGGTAGGGTGGCCATTGCCGTCTTCTTGTTCTACAGCCAGGATGTTGAGCACATATTCGTCATGACGGAGTATCCACATGTACCTGGTCCTGCAGTCTCCCCTGGGTCCTGATCTTCCAGCTCGGGTCCATCACTATCCTGGCCTGAGTTTGGTTCGTACGGGCTGCTAGCTGCATCGTCGTCGGGGTGGGCGCTGGGCGCATAGTCTGAACTCGGAGGGTCGCTCGTAAACAAAGGTGCCACCAGATCTGCCAAGCAAGATCTCGTCAGAGCGTCACTTCCGTACATCCCTCTAGCGACGTACCCAATGCCTGCACTCTCGATGTCGGACACCTCTGGCGACTGTAGCGACTGACTTCACCCTCCGCAAGGAAAGACATCGAGGTGATTCACTGAAGCGCGTCGATGATGTGTAGCCCCGCCACCCCGCTTGACTGTCTCCGCAAATAAGTATGGGTTCGTCCACCTGCACAACGAATTTGATCTCGATCCGTGGGCTAGAAAATCGGGTGCCTTCCAATTAATCGTCGCGTTCCAGATCTTGACACAGGGAGGAGTATCAGGTCAAAACCTAATTGCCAGCTGTCCGACATGGTTGGACGAGCTGCAGCAGATGCTCCGGCGACGTTTGTCCAGGTGGAGGTCGACATTACTGTCAGAGGAATCGTGCAAGCGCACGTCGGCCTCTCAAAAACTATTGCTTAGTCACAGTGTGCCGGGAGCCGGCATGACAATATACATGTTAGTCATAGGCGAACTATCTTATCGGACCTCTGATCCTTCCTCATCCGCCGCCTCGATGAGTATTCCATGATCCCCTCGCACCCTTGCTGGCCTCCCTGACGTATTGTCCTTGAATATCATATGTGACCAAGGGTCAACCCAGAGATATCCCCCCTTGCGCCTGAGCTCGTTGTGGTCTTGACTCAGTCTCAGGAACTTGCGAACTTGAGCCCACGCTCTCTGGACCACTATGTTCGATACTGGCCGCCCGTTCCCACTCGAACATGCGCTGGTGAAGGACCTATCACACACCCTGTAAAAGAGTGCGCACGCCACCGGGTGGAAGACTTTCCCCGTCGTGCGACAACCTTCTTGAGTCAATGCTCGCGACTCTATCAAATGCAAGTGGGGTTAAACACACCGATGACCTCCTCGCAATCGCCTCCTACAGACGTCCCACAGGTTAGGATAGGTTAGGATCGAGAGGAAACAGGACACTCACGAACAATCGCCTGCATGCCCACATTTTCTTGGATGCTCAGTGTTTCCACCCCCTCAACGTCGGTCATTGCAATGGGTTCGTCCTTGACCTGGAGTTGTTCAATATGCATGTCTGACATGGGGGAGAGTAGACAAGTACCATATGGGCCTGGAAAATTTCCCGAGCGTCCCGTGGCATTGACACCCATGTACACGGATGTACATTAATGTACATCGCCCAATCATTTACATTGAATACACGGATGTACATCAATGTACACGGTACTCCATGTCAAAATGCCCTGAACGCCCGCATGAGGTAAAAAGGCTAAGTTGCGACAAATTATTCAATTTCCAACTCCCGGTCCAGGCGTAAACTCATAGGTACTACTACGATTCATTAGAACATCTGAGCATGCCTGCCAGTGCTCCCCGATCGAACATTCGCCGCCTCACTCCACCCATCACACACATACTTGCCGGCACTAATTATCAAAGCATCGACGCGTATAATTTCGCCAGTCATCACACAATTCAGTCAAGACTCGAGACACCTCGTTTGCACCGACCATGAGCTCCTTACATTTCTTTGCAACAAACCTTGACCTATTTTTGTGTACTATCTAGCCGTGCATTGCTAAGTACCCTAGTTTATGACTTCGCATTGCGCAATGAATCCGACGAATGGCCAACCCCATTGACCTGTTTTTGGAAGTCTGGACCCTGTGGCGCATCAGTCATACACACGGAGCCAAAAGGCAAACACCTCTGTCTTATCAGCCCTCATCATGAATGACTCATCGCTGTCTTCCCTTTGAATCAGTGTCGTTCTAGTGACTTCCCTCTCCTAGTATTGACACTGCTGTAAATCACTCCAATTAGCTTCGGATATTTCCCGTACTGACAGCGTCCGCAGCTAGATCGCAATGTTTTCCCTCAAGCATTGGTTGGGCTGGCTCGGTAGATGTTCCTGTGATAAGGAAGAAGGGGTTATAGATGGCAACAACTCGGATAGGGTAAGTGTCGTCCTGTCAGCACTCGCCATTGCACCTACTGACCCGCCCTGCAGGAGCTCGAACTCACTCTGATCGAGCTGCAGTTTGCCTGATTTAAGATTCGGGAGCTCCAAGCGCTACTTGCGATGCAGGTGGCTTTTACCAGAGCGGTATGTTTTTGTCTAATCTATCCTTGTTAAACTGACATTGTTACACTCTCCTCAGCTTGGCAGACGATGTCGGAATGCCGTGCGTCAGGCTGGTCACGCCGAGGACACTCTCACCAACTTGACGCAGGCTCACCATCGTCTTGAGCAGGCTCTGGTTCACGAGCGAGAGGTAAATGCTCTTTTGAGCTTCCAGGTTGCCTGGCGACAGATGCACGCTGTCAACACCTCGGCGCCCGACCACTTTGAGACTCAGTGGTCAGTGTCAGTGTGTCCGTATGAAACACTTTCACAGGTCTAACTTATGTCTACAGATAAACGCCCCCTTCAGCATAGTGACCTATTCCATGGTTGAATGCCCAGAAGGCTGCTTGACTACACTCCGAAGGTTCACAGCATACAAATCGACTATCGTACTTCGTTTTTCAGATGACCAATGTGTACATATATACCATATCTTGGTTGGGACGTCGACTGGAGGATATCAGGCATGGCGGGAAAATTAGCTTATACTTGTTGTACACAGTAATCAAACTTACCAATGTTGACGTCCTTGTATCAACCTTGTATAGGTGCCAGAGGAAACCACACGTGTGACACGGTGTTCTTGAAGTTTAAATAATCTAGGCTGTGGTGTCACCACTTGCCCACTGGAGTTCAGCTTCCCACTCCAAATGATATGAAAGTAAGTTTGTATTGGCTCAATGCTACATATCCATCACATATTCATGATGTGTGACTGCGCTCATAAAGACTATCCCCTTGTCCTCCCTCAAACCATGAAACAGTTCCCATAATGCTCGCACCGTTTCATCCTGACCCGTCCTGAGATAGAAGTGAAGGTGAAGACAGACCTGCCGGCCAACTGTGCCACCAAAGAGTCTTATGATGCGATCATCAACCTCACCCAAACCTTGTGTGATACCGGACAACACAGGGAACTCGAGATGTCCTGATAGCCAGTGAAGCTGCACATTCAGCGACTGTAGCTGATGCGGTCCCAACCCCCCAGTGCTTGTCGAAGGTAATAAAGTTCCCCACCATCATCCATGATGGCGAGGGAAAGCGTCAAGTGCTTGAGACTGACACATGTGTACAGGTCGAGGTCGACATCCCAGATTTTGGAACGGTGATCTGTGAAAGAAGAATCAAAACGGATGGATGTACTGATCATGGTGATGCTCACTCAAAGCCAAGTCAAGCACCTGTAATGTTGATGCACTGCCATTGAGGATATCCATCCCGCTCCACCAGCCTTGCTCACCAGTCATACCAAGTTCCAGCCACATCAAATTGGGGACCATCAGCAGCCACTGTCCACCGCGATCACCGTTGACCGCTGCCCTCAAATCCAAACAGAGAGAGGAGAATGTGGGCGTGAAATGTTGTAGGCTTGGTTCGCTTTCAGCAAGACCTGGAACCGTAGGCAAAAAGACGGTATGCTCCCCATGGATTCCCAACCGAATAAGATTAGGGAGAGATACAAGGAGGGAATCCAATGCTGAGAACCGAAGCCAACAGTGGACCAACTCCAGTTCACGGATTCCAGGCAAGGCAGACCTGTTTGCATCCGTGACGAGCCTAACTCTCCGCAAGGAAAGCTTTTCCATGTTGGGGAGAATTGCACAAACCGCCTCCAGGGCCAGTTGGCATAGACGCCGTGCATACCAGTGAACCTCTCGCACGGCTCGCCATTCGTGATCCCATCCCAGTGACGAGAAACGTGCCACCGCGGCCTCGGGGGTGCGCCTGCTTGTAAGTGTGTCACGAATGAGAATCCTTTTCTGGGAGTGTTCTTGAGCGACGCCATAGAAGTGACGACAGACTGCCGTGAGCTCTCCAGCCCATCAGGGGTCATCGATGTCAGCCTCCATGAATATCAGGCGCAGAACGTCCTCGGGAACCTAGATTGGGGTAAGTGAACATGTATTTGCAGCTATGGAGCATGGGGCTTGACTTACATCTGTGAAGGACATTAGATCGCTGGTGAAGAAACCTTCCCACTCCGTCCAAGAGTACGCAAACCAGGGTGAAAAATCTCCCCTGGTTTCAGTGGGATTTTGGGAATGCGGTCTGCAATATATCGGTCTGCTTGCGACTCACGTTCGGTGCGCATTGCAAATTGGCCAGATCGCTCTCAAGTACCTGCCGCATGTGGTCATCATCCCTGTTGTTTTGTTAATTTAATTAGTTTGAGATTTAGATCAATACTTTATCAAATACTCTTGAGGCTGTGGGCCGTGTTAGCATGAGTTGGTCCGTGAAATATACTGGAGAATTTACCTGGCCCTTCCCGAAATAATCTTGCAAGATACCTTAAGGGGCAAAATGTTGAGCATGCGAGCCTATTAGTGAGACGTCGACGCCTGGAACCCTGACACACCCCCCAGAAATTGGTATTTCCAGGCTTGAATATGCCCAACGCCAAGAAGTGCATCATGGGTGACCAAGGCCTACATCCAGAAGAAATAACCTACCAGGTAGAGAGAACATTGCGATCGCAAGGATAGCTCCTCACATGAATCCTTTCACATCAACACTGGAGTTCCCATCATGTGTTCATGTGATCAGCCTGTTCCTAAATGGAGACATTCAAACTTTGAAGTCGTGTTGAATTATCAAGGGAGCACCTATGGGTTTCCAGTGAACAAACCCATTCAATATTGGAGTGGAATGACGTGGAGATATAGTAGCTGTATCTAATTACAAAAACAACGAAGTTGAACGAGCAAAACTGTAAGCCCTGGCACATGATTGTCCAGATCGATAGTAGGCTAGTCTGTACTTATCTGTCCATCTCCATGCGTTCTCATGAAGCATCACCCTCCGTTCCAGACTCTGGTGCAGGAAAAAGCGTACCCCAGAGGGCTTCGTGTCTGACCGGTGATACGCCGTCTACACGTTCACACCTAGATTTTGCGATTTTGTAATCATACTAGCGCATATCTATCTTAGACTAGCAATAACTAAAGGACTATAGCGGAGGCTTCAAGCTGATAGTCAAGCCAGAAAAGCTACTAGTCGAGCCAGGATTTAGACGCGATACCACTAGTGGGTCAAGTCTATCAGCCGGCGTGACTAGCACCTCGAATACCAAGCGAGTCAGTGAATGACAACCGCTAGTCGACGAGGGTAGCTACGAGTGCACCCAACAAGAAGCAGAACATACAGGTCTCGTGAAAGTACAGTCACTAGTGGAACGGTCTGCGCACGAGTGCTTAAGATGAGTTGACTAGCGGTGCAGCAGTCTCTAACGGGACTTAGAAATGAACTTAGAAATGAAGCGCAGCTGTTCAGATCGGGCTAGTACGATACAGATCTATTTACGATCGGAACTAGTATAGCCGGGTTGCGCCTTCGATCACGATCGACAGCTGCTACAGGCACGCTCGTTAGGCTAGCCGTTTATCCTTGACACAAGTGGAGCGTTGCTGGGCCAAGAACACGGAATGCCACCTCTAGCGGCGCTCCTAGGCCCACTAGTCAGCAAGCGACCGTTTCTAGACCGACTATTGCATGATTATTCACCATTATTCGTGACTAGCCAAGAAATCCTTATCAATAATACCCCTCTAGTCAGTTATTTATATCTCGATCGTACCTTGTTTGTCAGTATATAAGTAGTAGAATAGGCGCACGCACGGCCAGGCAAGCCATCCCCGCAATTGTGACCTACTAGTCAGTATCTAGTGCCCCAATTAAAGGCTTTTGTGCTTAACCTCGACGAAGCGGCTACTAGTCGCTAAGTTACCCATAACATTGAGTGAATAGAAGTGTCTTAGAGTAATCTTTTGTGTGCTGCAAAGGCCAAGAGTGTTTTGAAGTTAGTTCAAGCAAGTTCTCAAAGTTTAAAGTATTATTCTTAGGCCAAGAGCGCCACTAGTCTGCCTAGAAAGCGACTAGTCAAGTGTTTATTCACTTGTAAGACATTACAGGGCCAAGAGAGCCACTAGTTCGAAGCAGTCCCAGTCAGAGCGAGCGCAGTAGCTCAAGTCAAGTCACTATCCATCCAATTGTGTCTTACCAACCCCGCTAGTGCGAGTAGTACACTTGTATAGCTCACTAGTAACGAAATAAAACATCTTTAAACAACTTTCCTTGATTATTGAAGTCTGCAGAGTGCTTCTATCGTACTCGAAACGCCCGAATTCAATACATTGGTGATAAGTGTAGAGTTAGTGATTGGTTTAGTGTTGTTGGTGTTCATTGCCAGCCTCTAGTCCATTTGCCACTCGCCGTTACCGAGCACATCACCGGGTCGGCTTCTGCATCAGGCATGTGGCTGCTGATCTCCTCGAGGACGCGGTTGCGAATGGGGCGAGCGAGAACAGGGTCTCTGCACTCTGGACAAGTAGGTGGCATCGCAGCACTCTGGCTGGCCACTCTGAAACGGCGAATTAAACACTTGACATAAAAACTGTGTCCGCAACGCAATCTAGGTGAAGACGGTATGTTAGCATTCTGTACGGGGCAAAATTCAACTTACATGCATGCCTCTGTGGCCGGCAAAAAGCACATGAAGCAGCATACTAAGTCAAAAACAGTATCCCATCTCTGTCGCGAAATATGATTGATCGTCAGTATATATACGGGAGGAGTGTCACTTTCATGGCGCTCACCAGGCGATTCTGCTGATGCTCTGCGGCTGCTTCTTGCGAATGACGCCCGGCTTGGGTGTTCTCTTCCTGCAAAGCCGTGATCTCGTCTTCCAGGTCACGCACTTGTTGACCCATACGATGTTGGTACTAGCAATTTCGGCTCCATCAGATGGAGCCGCCGTGTCATGAACGGCTAATCTAGCTTACCTGGTAGTGTGTCACCCGCCACCAATCTGCCTCGGTTTGGCAGGCCTCTGCCTTTGCTTTCGCCTCCTTCAGTTCATCCTTGAGGTCATCCGCTTCCTGGGTTGGGGTCAAATCTGCGCAGTCGGTCGGTGACCAAGGCATGTACTCACCTCTAAGAGTTCGCCCGCTGTCAGCCGCAATAGATCCAGCTCTGACTTGGCAGCAGACATTCGTTCACTGATGATCACTGGTTAGGGATAGGCGTAACAAGTAGAGGCGAGCTAGGTTGTCTTCCAAGAAACCGGATCGAAATCGCGAGGGTGTTCGACAGGGTGTACTGTGGTGATTGGAAGGGGGCAAGCTTCTGAGGAGAGAAATGGGTAAATTTGGAGGGCCGAACGAATGCTTACCGAGGCAGTCGCCAGGCTACATTGGGTGCATCAACGGTTCTTGGTCACACCAAGAACATTCCACTCTGCGAGTGTGATAGAAGTCGAGGGCTCCATGGCCTTGAAGACGGTTGAGAGAAGACATCACATTCCAGTCATCATTCTGGTGTAAGAGGTAAACATTCTGTCCGTGTTCGAGAAGTGGGGGAAGGATGTCAACAGAAGCACACAGTAGATCCAGATCCTTATACTAATAGAGGGGAAGACGTCACCTGGGCCGAAACTAAAGGCATCCTGTGTGTCACGCTATACCTGTATGAAAGGGGAGAGAACACGATAAACATTGTGTCACTTTGGCAGATCGGTTAACATGTCTGTGACACATGTCCTAGGTGCAATTTGAATCTTTTCTTTTTTGTTGGTGCTAGGTTCGATCCCCCAACTGAACCTTCTTATTTTGATTCTAAGAGCTCGTTTTAAACTCTCTGAGATCCCACTGCGCTGGTCTTCGGTGTTCGCTGAGATGTGCGGACAGAGTTTATATGCAGTCACAAATTTCTACTTAGATCAATTACATTGAAATTGAGAGACTACGCTACATCTTTATGCAAGGACCATATGGTATTCGTCCGCAAGGCCAAAGAATCCATTCAGTGCGTCCTCGCTAATCATGAAGGTCCCATAAGCAGTGGACCCAGCATCACGACTGACGAGCGCGGTACACAGCCGGCCCATCAGGTTAATCGGTTTGGGTTGGTGGTGTACATGCATTTCGCAGACGGGGCACTTCAGAGAGAGGAGGTCATCCCGTTCTAGAGATGTGTACAGCTGGCGAATAACCAGTCGAATCAATGCGGGCTGTACACTGGCCCCCTCCACCAGCTTGACTATTTCAGGGACAGGGACCATTGGGTCTAGTCTGGTGCCCTGATCCTCTTGCGACAGTTCAAAACGCAGCTTCTGAGAGGTGAAGCTGTTGAACACACAAGCGACACAGACTACACAGCCGCACTCGACCAGCCTATCGACAGTATAAGCACACGTATGATCACACCACACATACAGAGCACTTACAAAACAGCTGACCACATCAATCCTTGGCAAACTGAGCATTTAGCTTCCTCGGCGAGTGTGGCCCACACCTAGAATGGGAGCTGTGAGTGCTATGACGGTAGACCCTCTGGAGAATTCCTCACCTGAGATTTCAGGAGTGGCTCATTGGAGTCCGCCGGCAACAGAGACCTTGGCTCACCCTGACGTTCCAAGCGGGACTCCAAACGTCCAAGCAACATGCGGTGCTGCGATTCCTCCGCCTCCAGTACTCGGACATGCTCCACCAGGTCATCTTTCTGCCAAAGAGCCTGGAAAGAAAGTACAGGTCAGACGAGAGGGTGCAGGCCCGCAAATAGACAGAGAAACGTACTTCTCCTACTAGGTCTTGTGCATGGCGGAGCTGCAATTCGAGCGGCTCCATCCCCCCAATGACCTGAATGGGACCATAGTCAGGTGCATGCGAGGAAGGAAGAAAGATGCAATGACCTCTGGGGGAGGGAGACCGGCCAGGATGCGTTCCAGTCGCGACAATCTCTCCCTGACGGTCCCCACCGCCCGTCCTTGATGCTGCACCTGGCACAGTACATCTTTCAGCACGACTGGACACGACTAGCATGGACCAATAACTCATGATTGCCTGTTCCTCTGTACGGTGTCCATTGCCGACTGCTGAAACCGAAGAAGGCGTCGTCATCGACTGGTCAGAGTCTTGAAGGTTGTGGCAGGCAGGATAGTAGGGTGGAAAAGACATAGTAGAGGTGGGTGATTAGGGAAGAGATCATGAGGAGGCTCTTATGGAAGGACCAGCTTGGAAGGGAGGCACAGAGCTTGGGGGAGAGTCAGAGGAAGCGGTCCAGGCATGTAAGGATTTGCAATGAAAATTGTGTGACATGTGTCTGGCCCCTAAGCGCGGCACATATATTTTCGAGAGCTTCAAATTTGGAGGCCGTGCGTGGTGGCGCGTAATATATCACATTGGAATTTTGGTGGCATGATTGACAGTCCATCCGCTCCTCGAGGAGATTGGTTATGACGATTGGCTACTTGTCAGATCTGCCACGATCTGACAATTAAGTGGAACCCCTGGTGTACCTGGGGTTGATGGCAATGCCATGCAAGTCCGTGAATTCGCATGTAGACCGATGCAAATGAACCGTGAACTTGATCGACTGGCGCATATAAGGATGGGATACGGTTGGGGAGAAATGTAGGCTTTCCTCTGTGTGAGCGAGGCAGAAATGAACAACCCGAGAATTGAAGAGGTGCGTTGTCTGTCCTTGAACCACTCGCGCTGTACACTGATACCCTATACATGGACACGCAGCTCATGGAACAGTTGTTGGAAACCATACGAGTGGTGGAAATAGACCGCGATCCCAAACACCTCGACGCGCTGCTGAAGGACCTGGGGGAGTATGCGACTCTTCATACTCAGGTGTGTATCCAACTTTAGTGCGCTAGTTCAATAGTGAATGTCGGTTGGGACACAGCTTTTAATTACCCTTCATGCTGATCGCTGCCGACTTGCTGAGCAGTCACTCCTTCTCATCAATGAGGTCAAAATGAAGGAACGCTATGTCAGACAGGTTCGCCCCGTTTGGACATGTTACGCTCCGGTATTGATCCTTGTTGGGTACCAGGTTCTAGCAGGCCATCGCCAAGCCGACGATGCAGCTCATGACGCTGAGCAGCGTCTGGGACGTTGATGAGCCTCCAGGCTCTGTACGCTCAGAATTCGCGGATTTACCCATTCATCACACAATATCTTCGAAACGATGCCATTATAATCCTCACACACTCGATAATACCACGGATTTTCGCAGTATATGCCACAAACATTCAGATACAGTCCTAAAACCGTGACATCCACTCCTCACACACTCCGTTATCCTTCCCAGCTCGCGTCGCATCTCAATTGCCGTATCCCATCACGGCAAGGCACCTTTGATCGACAATCATCCTAAAACGGGGTTGCTATATCACTCAGAAGCATCTGGTTGATGTGCCATCAATCATTTAATGAAACGATGTGATTGACGCGAGTACCCTCCCAGCTACGATAATTACAGCTACGGCAACTACAGACCGTGTTTACTAAGGCTGTTACAGTGCCAAGACTTCGAATTATCGTTGCCCCACGCATACACCTCAGCACGGCAACTGCAGCTCAATAATCCGCAGCTAAACAGCACCTTATGATCCGCTCATCGCTCAATAAAACCACATGGTTCGCATCCATACACGGCAATGTCGAAGACTTGCTGTTACTTTAGAACCACAGATACCATATGTTTACTACGGCTATTACAAAAGCCAAGGACTTACAGCCTTACTAAGGCTTCGAAGAATATTCTATTTATAAAATCGTACTTGTAGTATAAAAACTAGGTAGATACCGCATTTTTAGAGGGAGTTCTTACCCAGTTGACGAGGCTACGGCATTACCAGTCAGCTCCGGTTACTCCAAGTTATCCCCCATCGCTTGCTTTACCCTTAAACGTTGTTGGTTACACCAATACACGAAATCTTGCGTCAATAACTTGCTTTTGTCTTTTAATGCCACAACATCGCTTCACTTTCACCACATAGGATTGTTTTATCGCTTTCACCTTCTACATCGCCATCATTTTCATCGCCCAGTTCAGTATTGCCTCCATGTAGGCCCAGTTCAGCTCCATAGGATCACCCTTGTCTTTATCATTGTTCGGAGTTGCCGTGCATCTATTGCCACAGCACCCCGCTCAGCACCTCAGTTGCTACGATTTCTACTAGTTTCTTGCAGTCTCCGTACGTTTATTGCTATTGTTTCGACTCACAATATTAGGTACACCCCCAAGCCACGTTTACTAGGCTATTTCGACGTCTTCTAGTCCATCCCCACATCTACTAGTCCCTCCCCGCATTTTCCAGTCCATCCCCACGATTTCTAGCGCATTGCTACGATTTCTAGTGCATCGCAATGATTTATAGCGTGTTGCTACGATTTCTAGTCCATTGCCACGATTTCTAGAGCCATTTTCGTGCTCTTTAGCCCATCCCCACGTTTACTAGATCATTTTCGTGGTCTCTATCCTGGTTTCTTGGTATTCACGTCATACCAGATTCCTTCCCATCTTGTTTATCGAGATCCTTCCCGGCTTACAGCCAACGTCTATTAGTACTCCTTGACCAAGAGTACTACTTCGCTGACTGAAAAGTCGCAGTGTATCTTGTGTTATTGAGGAATTGACCACACGGAGGTGCACCGAACCACTCGCACACACATTGCCTTGATTGCTGTGTTGCTACGTTAATTGCCTAAGCTCTCTCCGAGTTTTGGGTGTTGCCGTTGCCACGGAAGTCTAGGCTCATCAACGTATACGCAGGCAGGTAGATCGACTGTGGACACAGTTGAGCCCGGTGAGTAGACCAGCACTCTAGGTATAGCTTCCCTTTTACTAACAATAAGCCGGTTGCTCTAGACGTGGCGCTCTGTTGAGGACGAGCTCACATGCAAAACCTGTTATCGCAAAATGTGGCGATCAGTAATGTGTGTGTTCTAGCTCTGGTGTACGCTCATGTGGCCAACTAACCTTGGTATCAGTTTCATTCCTTGTGGGCATGCTGCATGCACCGGCTGCACCTATGAGTGGTTCAAGAAGGCACATGCGACCCATGGTAAGCCAGCTTACAGATGTCTCTGCTGCAACGGTCATGTCGAGCAAGCACCAATTCGTGGGTATACAGTCAAAAATGCAGTGCGCGAACTGCCTCGCTTGGATGAGAAGGACAAACAGCTCTCGGAGGATAGCGCTAAGGCTGCAGGTTACATTGATGAGACGAGCTGGGATTTGTTTTTTTTCCCTGACATGATGCAGGCGACGCAGACGGGGGAGGAATGAGTGTGTTTCGTAGTATATACATGTCTATACACGGCTAAATATGAGTTCATTTGTGTGTATCTACTGTCCGAGTGCATGCCAAACACGAAGATAAAGTAATGAAGTATTTTGTCCTGAATCTAACCCCCCCGATGGGATACAAGACATGTCCTCTCAGCGCCTCTTCGACACGTCGAGGACATACCCGGAACCAGAGGTATTAACTGATGAGAGCACCTCTGGCTGATATGGAACTTGCGGAGTGTGGGACAGACATCTAGGTAAGACGGGAGCACAACCAAAGTTCATGAAAAAGGAGTCACAATAGAAGGCAGCAATGTCAGTCTCGACGTGTTCTACGTCGTCAGGCCTATATCGAGCTTGATCAGATGCTGCGGACAAGTTCTGAGGGCAGCCGAGCCAGTCCTGCATGCATTGACGCATGGAAAAAACATACGCTGCATGCTCCAGGTAATTTGAGTGCACGAGTCCATAATTAGTGCTTCCGAGCTGCACGCAGTGCAACAGGTTCCACTTTCCATGGGGAAAGGAACCACCGACGAGGTCACAATGTTGCACATCATGATGGGAGGACAGCTTCTGGTCAAGGGCGAAAATTAATCTCGGCCAATTCCCAAAGAATCTCTCGAATATCATCAGGCCCCAAGTGGGAGACATCCTTCCCCTGCCATTGCGCGACTCCATTGCCAGATACGTCAACGGTTAGTTCTTGGTTGCAACCATCGAGAAATTTCGCCGCTTGATCTAGTCGCGCAGCTCCCCCTCACGCGTTCGCAGTGGCGCTCTGCTCAACGTTTGCATCAGCGCTCTTCTGGACATTGAGCCAGTCCATCTGCAGAATGGTTCTCCAAAGCTGATGGTTCTTGACATCTACCTCATAGTGACAGTTGAAACGCGCTAGAAGCCTGACTCTCAGATGTAGCCATGAGGCGAGCAATGACTTCAGCTTCTCCTCACTTTGGACTGTGCAGAAAAGATCAGGGCACGGTAGTGTGTAGCTGTGGGCTGCACAGGGTGGTCACGCTTTGTCAGCATTGACAGTTTCCAACCCTAGTCGCCAGGTGTCAATCAGAGGAGGGAGGAGTGAATGTGTAGGGTTGTCAAAGCGGGAAGTTTGGTTTGACTTATTGATGGGGAGTGGACGACCACGGCGTGATTGATCAGGCCGCTTGTCTGGAAGAACAAAACAGTCAAAAAAACATAGGGAGGGTGGCCTTGGAAAGGAACTTACAAGGCCGGTATCGTGCTTGATCTGTCACCCTTGGAGCAGGGTGCGACATAGAAGAGGATGCTGGGTTATTGGAGAGGGTGAAGGGATTAGGTGTGGCCAGATGATTATGTGTGAAGGTTTCTATCACGTGATATTTGTCCTCATCTGTAGCTGACCCAATGTAGACAGGTCGCAGACGAAGAGGGGACATCTCCGAGGGGATGAGAAAGTCGGCAGGCAACTGAATGGGTCCCACCCAGCTCATCAATACAAAGCTGATCGGCCTGTGAGAATGGTTGCAAAACCCATACGGGGATGCCGGCAAGGTAACATTCCTGTGCGACTGTGTGGTTGGCGGTGAACACGCCTACCAGGTAGTCGTACGCACGTTGTCCTTCCTCTTCTGGGCAATGTGTCAGCCCCATCATTTGAGGGTGGTACAGTTCAATGTAGTCAAGATAGGCTCGAAGCTCATGAACTAGTCTTTGGGTTTCTGCGACACATAAGCACAGCCGTTCGAATACCATAGGGAGAGCAGCCAGGCATTCTAGGAACAAGCAAATGTAATGTGAGTTAGTTATCAAGACATGTTGCATGGATGGCTCCCGTTCTTTTGAGTTAACTTCAGCGAAGACGAGTTCGCAAATGGACCGCAGTCTCTCCAGAGTGACTGTGTTCCACAAACCTGGCCCATGAATGCCCGAGGCGGTTTCACTTTCGAAAAAGTCACGGCGGCGAACCGGCTGATATAAAACATCAAATGGCATGCCACCGCCCGACCATCTTATGCAGGCGAAGTGTGGACGACGCGGGTTATAAGGTTGAGGCCAAATAAGATGGTCGTCCTGTCCATATCAATAGTCTTGACGCATCATGACTTCGCGATTTCGACTGAGCGGTGGTTGCAACAATCCTTGGCCGGTGTTGGGAGTGGTGAGGATAGTGGATTGGTCCAGAACAGCGCCATATAAACTGTCCCAGGCTTGGCGTGCTAGAGGAGGAATATTGGTATTGCACGTCAGGTCAGGAAAGGGTGTACGGGCGAGGCCATACTTACGTTTTTCGGGCTGCCGCTTGTGCAGCAGGGGAGAGGGATTGTGCTGCAGGGTTTCATAGGTAAAATCAGCCGCCGTGGACATTGTAGGTGGTACTCGGACACGCGGGGATACAAGGTTCCACGAGGTTGATCTGTTCGGGCACTGCGACTATTGTCCAACAGTGAAGCAGAAACCTTGCGGTCAGCTGCTGTCGGGGGTTGATAATGAACCGGCACGTGGGCAAATGGGTGCAGAGATTGCAATGAAGAGGGCGACAAGACCATGAGAACGGGTGCGGAGACAGTGTGGTTGCATTGAGATGCCAGCTGATTGCCATAACACGTGCCCGGAATTCGAGAAACGGTTAAACTACGACCAAGAGGGTGCCCGACAGCAATGTCACGTCAGCTTAAATATCAGCTATGAGCACTCAGCTTGGACTTTGTCAGCTGAGAATCATAGGTTCGCAATGCCTCGGCCTGTATGCAAGTCACCTGCAATTGAGTTCGAAAGGTCAGTCAGATTGTTGCACGTCATTGGTTGGTAGTTTTGACTGACGCGGCAGATCTCAGGAAAATTCTGGTTGGCAACTATGGGCAACACTCCTCATGGGGCGGTACAACTGGGTCTGATGATGACCAAAAGTGAGTGCGACAGTACTGTCGGATCGGCTATTTGGACTGATGAGGCAGAACCTTGTATTTGTGTGTTAACTACGATAGTCCTCGCTACAAGCTATACATTTCACCCTGCCCTCAAGCCCTGTTATACTGTGTGTGGTGCACATTGAAAATAGTGTCAAAATACGCATCGATGGTGATGCCCTCCCATCGCCCCGTGGCTAATATCTGAATGAGGCGGCCATCGAAACCAATGTCCGCCCCGGACCAGCAAGCATGAACAAAGCTGTAGAGGAGCTTCGAACCTGAAGGTTTTTGGATATCCGTCTTGGGATTGAGCTGGATGAACTTGAACTGAAGGCGCAAAAGGTTAGAGATGTCGCTGTGAAGGAGGGGGACTATGGATACCGTGAGCTTGTCATTGTCACTGGCAGGAAGATAGAGACAGGAGGTCATGGTCTGGAGTAGCCGTGTACCTCTGTTAACGATGTCCTTGCAGAGGTAGCCCTTGAGAGCGTGCCGAAAACGACTGAGGACGAGGTCCGCAAGCATTTCCTCACCACCCACCTTCATTTGGCCCTGTTCGGTCTGGAGAATCTCATGATTGTCATAGTTGAGATACGGTTGGAGTTGTGAAAGGTCCTCGAGTTTCCTGTTGAACAACCAATAGATGAAGAGGTGTTCAGACCTGTTAGCATCCTGAGCGGTGCGTTTGATAAGGGATGGCTAGGCGGGGTTTTCAGACAGTGTTGCCACCTCGAAGGATTACACGTACCAAGCTGTCTGCTGAGGATTCACCATTGAAGTAAGGACTGAGGGTCTGGTGAAATCCACTGTGATAGGCATGAAAGGCGGGAAGGGACTCAAAATTGGCATTGCCGAGCATGTGGAAGGAACGGATAGCCCGGTCGTGGTTGACGTGAAGGTCGGGATCTTGTTTGGATCCCAAGCCGACTTCGCTGGGCTGTAGGTAACAGGATGAGCATAAAAGATATCGAAGAGGAACGGGTACTTGCGGAGACAATCCCTGCACAGTGTTTCATGAGAAAGACAGGAACAGGCTCTTGAAGTCGATCAGTCCGGGAGGGATAAGTGGAGACGGGTTGGGTTTTCTTCAAGTCTAACCATGGACGGAGGAACCCTGCGAACATGGGATCAATGTCGTTGATGGCGGCGGGAGACCATTGATCTAGCTGAAGCCGACAATCCTCAACCCATTTGGGAAGGAGAACATGGACGAATGGTGCGAAAAGCGGCAATGGCGCCTGGTGAGTGGAGAGGAACCAGATGGCCAGGAAGAAGCCCTGAGCCCACCAAAACGCCATTTGTTCAATGGTGAGATCGTAAACGGGCATCCGGGGGTATAGATACAGTGAACCTCCCGGTAACAAGCCGTAGCAGCTGTCAGGATGAGTGGGATCGAGGAGCCGTTCAAGAATGATGGACAATGTAGACTTGAGCAAGCTGTTCCCTGTCGCCGGACTGTCATTGAGGTGTATCTCCACACGAGTGAAGGCAGAAGGCTCCCACCACGTATCCACCGTCGCGCCAATGAGTAGTGTAGGCCCGGGATGAACCGTGTGATCAATCGTTTCACCATGAGGCAGCGTGGATCGCAGCCGGCCCAGATGAAGAAGGACTTGCCAGAGAGCATCGGCTGCTTGGGGGATACTGTCAGCCATGATGCCTAGGATCTCATCCCCGTCTATCTGGCTACTCTGGACGAAGCGAAGCTCTCTCCCAGGGTGGTCCCACTGTGGACACACAAATGGTGGAGGTGTACGCGGCCGATGCGTGGGTACAAACGGTGGTCGCACGACTGGTGGTATGGGCTGTGTGGGATCAGAAAAGGGTTGGTGAGAGGATGGATAGAGCAACTACCTGAGCTCGGCTATCGCTTGGACGCTGAATGATCGGTGAAGTTGTGCATGGTGGGTTAGCGTCGTCTGGTGTCAGATTGAGTGCGGAGCTAACAGATGGGTGGGGTAGCACAGGTGCATGATTCTCAAGATGGTGGGTGCTTAACAGCTGGCTCGCTGACATAGGGTTGGAACTTACATTCATTTCAGGTGTGTGGGGGTTGATCAGGCAGATTCGGACTCTAGCCACGGAGGAAAAAGATGGTTGTAGGTCTGGAGATACGCCATGACAGAGTTGGAGGGGGTGCTGATCGCAACCGGTAGCCTGCTCTCCTAAGGTGCGCTCCAGAAACGAGAGACCCCAGAGAGCGTGCGCCGCATAGCACGGATGGGCCATCGCTGCTTTGACGGGATGAATGGGAGTGTCCCCGAAGTCATCGAGATAGCAATCGGTAACCGAGTGGATGATGTTTCCCTTGGCAGGCGCTGGGACCAGAAGAGGTGAGTTTAGCGATGAGACGGGTAGACGGTCACTTACAGATCATCAAGTAGTTTTTCAAGCCGGGATCTTCACCCATACCAGAATCCTTTGGAGCTTTGCTGAAGGAACAGTGTTGGGTGAGGTTAGCCCAAGTGAAATAGCTCTTACTGCAGGCACTGGGAGCACAGACTAATCACGTCATATGCTGTGTTGTGCGGAATTGACGAAGGCACCATCCACTGTTGTCGGGATCAGCATTGGGGTCTGGATTGAACCCAGGAATTTTGGGAGTGTCACTGCGAGCTTGATGGGCGATGAGCGCTTTTTGAAGGTCCATGTAGCATTCGGCATTCTTATGCACGTTGACCTGGACGATGAGGTTGAGCGACTGGAGGCGTGCGATGAGAGGTCGGACGTCCGAGTGCATTATGTTGTAGTCAGCGGTCATAGGCTCATCAGGATGGACGTCAGCATTGGGGTGATGGCAATATCCATTGGGACAGCAGAGAGGATCAACAAGGACAATCAGTTCAACGACAACTGGTTGATTACCATTTCAACCTGTGGCAAGATTCTGCACAAAAGCACTTCTGGCTTGGATAGATTGTTGTCTTCGCTCATATGTGCCATTGCAATTATTTCGAATGTTGACGATGGGCCTGGTAGGCCCGGTGTACTGAGGAAACGAAGGTGGCGGATGTAGTCCAGCCACGAGCAGGCTGTTGGTAGCAGCTTGGACAGGTGGCTGGCCATCGAGACCACCTCTATTCACGAGCATTTGAGCGACGAGAGCAGCTGGATTGCTTTGGAGTGAGGTCTGCGGCGCGGCAGGAGCAGGGACAGTCTGAGAGGCTACCAGAGGGTAGGGGAGTGTAGAGGCGGGGGCTGAGGCAGGAGTAAATGGGGTGCTACCATTGAAAAAGACGCCGGGCGGTGCTGCTGCTGGTGTGTCGGAATGAGCGAGTGTGGGGTAGTGAGCACAGGAGGGGATGTAAAAGTGGGCGCGATGGCTGAGAGCACTTCGTGTGTGGATTGGGCCATTACAGATGAGGCGGCTTGGGCAGAATGGGCGTCAGCTGCTGCACCGCACTGGCAGACGGGCGGGTTGTGGGGTTGCTGAGAGTGAGGTGAACGAAGTAGAGGGGGAACAATCTGAAACGATGGCTTACCTGTACTCGACTGTGGCAGCGCATAGCATCACAGACATAGACGATCTCGCCGGGTGCAATGTGAGGATGGTGACACGCATACAAGCAGGTGCATGTCGCACATCAGTTCTGTGGGAAAGGTATAAGCAGTGGACATAGACATTAGCAAGATTAGAAGGACCGTTGAATTTTGATAATCGTACACGCCCACGACGAAGGAGGAGCATGCCCTTTGACAAAGGAAACAAGCACCATGGGGAGAGTTAGTTACTTCCATGGAACATGAGGCAGTGGAACGAGGAAAAGGAGTGTGGAGTGGAAGGGGCTTTGATGGTTTTTTGAATGAAAGGTGAAAACCGTTGAGTGTCTTTGGAGATATTTTAGTGATTTGGGGTGACTTTCGGTAGGTATTTACAAGTGTTTTGAGTATGTAAATGGTCATCGGGACTTGGTTGTCCTGCTAATTTTATTATTGGAAATGCCACGCACACTGACACCTGACCGTGTTCCGGGATCTGAGTTACAATGAGTTAAATGAGAGGTATTAGGGGTTGGTGGCAAAACTGGATGTTTCATTAAATAATTAAGGTACATGGAGGGTGCGGGGTGTGTAATTGTACTAATTGATAGAGGGTACTGTTGAGGGATTGGCAAATGCGCTGGCATGACAATGGTGTGACAATATCCATGAGGTTTGATGAACTGCCATGAAGTGTGAGCGGTGGCATAGCATGCAAACACGTGCAAGGCCATGAAGTGCCATGCAAAGTGATGTCACAGGAGCGCGTCGGGTGGGTCATGGGACTGAAAGGGTGGTGGTACTCTGCACGGAAGTACATGGCTTTTCATGGAATTTCACGGAATTTCACGGAAGCTCACGGGTGTACATGGGTGTACACGGATGTACACTGATGTACATACATGTACTGGCATGATATTAGAGTAAAGTCCAGGGAATCCACAGGTACAAAGGCTCTGGTAAAGCAACGCTATGCATCTGTAATCATCTCAAGCCTATCTGTAGCTGAAGCAAATATGTATGACTGTAATAAACACTGGACTTAGATATTATGTCAACAGATATTCAGATTTACTGTGACATAGCCAGATATAAGGACTGGGTGTTGAGATTCATAATAAACAAGCTCCAGTCATTTGAAAGCCTTATTTTTCTGTTGAAATTGACAAGAGTTTCCGTGAATGCGTCGTGCGACAAAACGAGAGGGAAAAAAAGGCCGGAGCAAGGTTCGAACGGGTGACCGGCAAAATGTACTAGACAAAGACCCACAAACTAACACTTACACCAAAGCACCTTGATTAATTTTGAAAAGACGCTCCCTATGGTCGTGTCAACTTGAAAACTTGAAAACTTGAATTCTCCACAGACATAACACATGAGCCATTTAACTTGGTCTCATGTCAAGGAAATGAATCAAGCGACCCTTCCTTTGTCACAGACTTTGTGGCATTGCAATTCCTGCCAAGGCGCTGTGTTTACAATTGAATGGCCTCGAATCGGACGCTCATGAAAATAATCTGGTGGAGACATGCCTTCCGATCGTAACATGACACAAACTCGTGATGGTGCGTCCATGAGGCCATTTCTAGCTTCAGAAGCAACGCCCGTTGGCAGGTAGCCAGCGGGTAGCAGGGGCCAATGACGGGCAAGGATAGGCTGTATGCGCAAGCTCATTGGAGCTGATATATCAAACAGTGACGGTACGTTGAAGAGACTCTGTGCGCGTAGGCTAGAAATGCAACAGCGTCGAAGACACTGATCACACCCACACCCAACACTACACACACAAACCCTCAAAGTTCTTGGGGGGATATTATGCGATAGAAGCAGATTGAAGCAATACAACTACACTCTCAGAATATACGATACACACGTATAGCAATAGCGCTCGTAGGGTATCTAGATCTCTTCAAGTCCAAAGGCTTTTATAACAAGAGGAGTGACGGATGTCGCCGGGCCTCAAGGCAAGGTGTACTACAATACACAACTCGTTGCTACACACCAACAAAACCCTCAATAAGCCTCGCACGACACACCCAGGTGACCACAAGCAACTTAAACACACCCTAAACATGACTCAAAGCTTGCGCTCTAAGCAGAATCCCTTCAAAACATGTCCACTCAAGCCACAGGATTTGAACCCACGCACTCAAGCTTCCAAACTGATCGTAGACCCACAGGGTTTGAACCTGTGCCGATCCAGAGAAACAAGAAACCAAATAAACCCCGTCCGACAAGCCAAAGGGTTTGAACCTCTGCCGCTTGCAGAAATGAGTACCCTCAAGTGTGCACTAATCAGACCACAGGGTTTGAACCTGCGCCGCCTGTAGCACCGCGCGTTAAAAGAAGGCCTCTGTACGAACACTAACCAGACCAAAGGGTTTGAACCTCTGCCGCCTGTAGTATCTCGTACCCAAGAAACGCCGTCCGACAAGCCAAAGGGTTTGAACCTCTGCCACTTGCGGAATGGTATACCCAACTAAGCACGTGCTAATCAGACCAAAGGTTTGAACCTCTGCTGCCTGTAGCACCGCGCGTCACAAGAAACCCTCAAAACTCAAGAGCGCGTCCGCAATGACACAATATCTCTTATTCTCAGGGTAGAGCGCAGTCAACCAATCACACAAACTGTACACAAGTCCCACGCTAGCTTTCTATGCCTTGCGCGCTACTCAAGTCACTCAAATGTTATCAATAAAGGTCTATTCTCTTGCTCGAAGCTACAAACTAATCCCGAAGCTAGAGCGCTAAGCTGAGGGCTTTCACGCTCCAACAAGGGGGGTCCAAAACTTGTACACTACGATTACACTGCGCTATTTATCTATTTTACGTTCTACAAATTAGTACCACCCAATATAGTATCATTTAAGCTGCGGGGCACCTTCCCTGGGTCACGCATATGTCGCCATAATCACGCCATTGCTTGGCGCTTACTCAGAGCTCCGGCTTGGGGCCAGATCCTGGTCTCTCAGCTGCACGACATCGGTTAACCGCGCTATCTGCGCGTACTGACGTCGCCTAGTATTTCCTCAGAGTTGTAGCCTAGCGCGCAACTCATCTTTATAGTAATAATATCTTCTAGTGATTTCCATGGTCTTCTAGAACCACTAGTTTTTAGTCTAGGCCTCACACGCATCGGCCAAAGTTGGAGACATTGGTCTTAGTTCAATTCTAACATTCTGAGGTCTAGAGCGCTAGCTCCTGGCATGGCCGTGCCCTGTGCATCATAAATCAAGGTTACGTGAAGTATCAATTATCTCCTGAGCTCTGCTGGTTCTATTCTTAGCATGCATCTTCTATGCATTGTCAGTGTATTCAGTGTCAAGTGCTGGGGCTTTAGACTTAGTGTGACCCTTATAGTATCACTCTACAGTTAAGCCATGCGCTCCACCGAGCATCACTCAAGGTATTGCATTGCCTGCACTTAGGACATTGCACTCTAAGGTATATCTCATTCCCTCAGTATCTAGCTTTTATAAAATGTATGTATTGATACATTTCGCAAAATTACACGTGTGAACGCTTCTCAAGCATGTCAACGTACAGTGCATTGATATATCATGATTAGTGTACAGCCCGGGTAGCCCGGGTCATGCCGGGTTGCCGGGTCGGGTAGTTGCCGGGTCGGGCTCGGGTCACAAAGTTGAGACCCGGGGTATATATTTCCTAGTGCTCGTTTGGGAGTTTTCACAGTCTAGGAATCGACTGGTAATGTTCCCGTAGCCGTACGAGCACCACAATATGGAGAATCGCGATATCCACCCTCATCCCCCACCAAGATCAGGCCACTGCTAACTCATTATTCCACGGCTCGTCAAGCAACTCCATACACATGTAATACTGGTCCTAATCCTGCGTTCTACACCACCGTTGTGGCGCTTTGTTGCCAGCAAGGCCCGCTGCATGGGTTCCTTCCCTACTCCCCATCTCCCCCTCATAGTGCCGCACTCAGAGCTCGCGTTTTATTTCCTAGTGCTCGTTTGGGGGTTTTCACAGTCTAGGAATCGACTGGTAACGTTCCCGTAGCTGTACGAGCACCGCAATATGGAGAATCGCGATATCCACCCTCATCACCCACCAAGATCAGGTCACTGCTAACTCATTATTTCACGGCTCGTCAAGCGACTCCATACACATGTAATACTAGTCCTAATCCTATGTTCTACACTGCCATTGTGGTGCTTTGTTGCCAGCAAGGTCCGCTGCATTGGTTCCTTATATAAGATATAATGTGAGTGCTGTCCTTTATCACCAACCTTAGATTTCTAACTTGTTTTGGGACTTAGTATACATTCACTTTGTGAGACTAGCCAGGTGATCGTTATGATAGACCTCTCAAATCTGAACACGAAGCTGTGTTGGCTTTCCTTCCTTACCTCGCAACGTTCAACCATGGGCATCCAAGGCTTCTGGAAGGTATGTCACTATTACATTAACTTCATGTGCGATAATGATTGACATTCTACAGTTAATTGACAGCACGAAGGTTTCCGTGCCTCTATTGGAACTAGCCGTGGAAAAGGGGTTCAATGAGAATAGTGCAAACAAGCGAGCCTACAGGCTAGGAATTGATGCCAGGTAAGTAATATTTTTCCTCGACATGCAGCTATACTTAACATCTACAGTATCTTGATCTGTTCTGCTCATGGAATCAAGAACAGCTCTCACGAAAATGCTGGCCTCCTTTCAATGCTCAGAACATGTGGGCGTCTCTTTGCTATGCCCATCATACCTGTTTTTGTCTTTGATGGTGATCGTCGACCCCACGGCAAGTGTGGTCAGAATATCCGCAAGAACACTACAACTCGCGAGATTGAGTTCCGGCATCTCCTCGACGCATTCAGCTTTGAATGGAGACAGGTGCGCCCATCAGAATCCTTTTGTTCTTTGCTTTAATTTGCTTTGATTTGATTTAGGCTCCTGGTGAAGCAGAAGCAGAACTCGCATCCATGTCGAAAGCCGGAATTATTGATGCAGTCTTATCCGAAGACAGTGATGCCTTGATCTTTGGCGCTAAGCGTGTTCTTCGAATGTATGCCTTCATCTCTCTATTGCGTGGTGTATTAATAGTGCAATCAACATAGTGAACGTAAGGATCAGTCAGTATTCAATGTAACTGTCTATGACTCGCTATCATGTGGACTCACCGCCGATGACATGATGTTCATCGCTCTTCTTGCAAAGGGAGACTATGGGTAAGGTTTCTCTGCATTACCTGTAAATTTGGCCGACTAATAATTGTATTCATACAGCCTGGTTTGCCGGGTTGCAGTGCAAGAACCGCATTGGAACTTTCGCGAGCAGGGTTCAGTCGTAGCCTCTTGCATGCCATTGAGACTATGGACCCGTATCATCTAGGACCCTTTCTTAATGTCTGGCGCAATGAGCTCAAGAACGAACTACGTACAAACAACTCTGGCATGCTTTCCTCGCGCCGCCCTGGCCTAGCTAATGCAATCCCCAATGACTATCCGACTGCAGCCGATTTCCGCGTCTTAGGGCTATATAGGGAGCCACTGATTTCGGTGCATGATGGCTCGTGCAAGCCTCATGCTCTCGTCCATTGGAATCTTATGAAGCCGGCCAAGCTGGCGCAATTTCTTGAAGGAAAATTTTCTTCGTGGGGCTCAGATTATGGTATTTTGATGGATTTTTGCAAGCACGTATTTCCCGGTCTTGTTCTTCGTGAATTTATCCAGCAGGTGCTGGAATCCGAGGGCGGAGAAGATACTCTTACCATGTGCCGCTTGTTCAAGGACGTTATCTTGAATCCTGGCCCTCACCAGGCAGAAAGATACAGGGAAGAAATGCGAGTCAAGCTTGTTCTCTCATCTACGCTAATCCAGGAAATCACGAGTGGTCTAAGCGGAAACCACAGCACACCGGAATCTGCTCTTAAGGTTGCCACGTTGCACGATCCTGACAATCAAAACATCGTTGCGTGGATTCCAAGGATGATTCTGTTCGATCCTTCGGTTATTCAGTATCGAAAGCACCTTAACCCAGCGAACGGTATAACAGCAGGTGTGTTCAATGGTCAACTGCTCTCATGCTTGATCTGATAATGTGTGATAGGGCAACCACGGAGATTAAGGAAGCGCAAGCATGTGCTAGTACCATGCCAGATGACCAGGACAGTATGGTCCAATCGAGTTCTTTAGCTCGTGCTAGTGCGTTCCTCATGTTTCTCTTTTGTTGACTTCTTCTGATGTCCTTTCGTAGCTGAAAGCAAACGTGCAAAGTTCTCAAAGGCCGCACAGAACATAGATCCTCCACATGGATACCATATTGTCTATGACGTTGACGAGGATTGTGATGTGCTTGTTCGTACCAATGGGACTAGTAGCCTATAGTTGTGCCTAGTATTTTGAGTGCGGCAAGTACTGCTATATATGACTCCTATTTAAAGACTTCACTTCGTCTCCTGTTCTTTCAGTCTCAGTCTTACTACCATCACATCCTTACGCTCCTTCACTATTGTCCGATATGCTCTCGAGTACAGTATCTGATCTATCAAAAAGTGATGAGCTCTCTGGCTTATTCAAGGTGCTCACAACTAATGAATCGAGCGTCGGAGAGGTCCTCAATGATATGGTGACTGTCCTAGAAGGAGACAGTCTAGAGCATGTGGGAGATGCAGATGAGAAGGAACTTATTATGGAAGAGAGCTCGGAGAACAGCACAAATCGTTCAGTTGATGATGCTGTCATTATCGATAACATCCCTGAATAACTCAAAGGGTGTGAAGGATGCGACAGACAAGTCTTACAGGACGTATGTGTATTATCTTTCTGGCTAGATGTTTCTTCTGATTCTCCTTGTTGAAGCATGATGAAAGCTCACAATAAGTTCTTACAAGAAAAAGGTCTTATCAAGCCTTCGGATAACATTTACGAGAGCAAACCAACTGAAAAGACCCCCTATTATGTTGCGGCATACATTATGCACAAGTGAGCTTCAAACCATTATCATCTCGTATAGCTGTTGAGCTCAATGTAGATGTGACGATACATATGTTGATGGAACATCCAAACCAAAGGATGTCCAGCGTGGTTCTTTTCTCATGCAGAAAAGATCCGTGCCATGGCTCGTTATGGCTTCAAAAAGATTTTGCGAACTGGTGAAGTGCCTTGGCACCAAATTGAAGGATCAAACGGACTGACTGGACAATGGGTTGGCAATCCTGCTATCTCTGAGATTGTCTCGACATATATGGTTAGTTTACATCGGAGAAAGGTGAGTTACTCACAACAGTACAATTTCAATTTCAAATACCAGCTTCGCTGAATCGCTTTAAATTCAGGTCCAGCAAGGAGAAACACCACAGAGTTCGAGAGCTATAAGACCAGTATGTCTACTATCGCAACTCAGACCAGTTCTTGCATTTAATGTGCTTGCATAGGAGGACCTTCTTAAACTATGGCAGGAGAATACCAAAGCCTCGTAACTTTCAGCCCGGCATTCTTCCCGATGGGCCTGGTTCCTGGGGTGGTGGGATTACTCGTCGTGCTCTCCATGCAATTTACACGATTGCATTTTGCTGCCTCCTCCGTTTTGATGAGGTTCTCAAGATACAGGCTCATGATATCGCCTATCTGGATGCTACAACAATTTCAATTACATTACCATTTCGCAAAACAAGTCAATATGGTCGTATGTGACTTCTCTTGCATATTTCCGTCTGCTCAAAATGAGTAATGCTCTCAGAGATTGAGCCATTTATTCTGAAAGAAATGCCCTCGACTATGGCTCATTTGTGTCCAGTCCGAGCATTGCAGAATGGCTTGCAGAGGCCCGCATCAAGACAGGTTATCTATTCCGGAAGGTGGGCGCTCATGATCGTGTTATTGCAACAAACGAGCCAATGGTATGTCTTAGTATCCATTCCACAATTCAAACTTAGCACATGGACTTTACAGACTTCCGATGCATTCTTGGATTTGTTCCGACATAATCTATTAGATATTGGGCTAGATCCTTATGTTTACGGTACTCATTCATTTTGTCGTGGCGGATGTCAGTGGCTTTCGGTGCATCTTCGGTGGGTCTACGTCCAAATATGTGAATGGGTGGCTGGAGTGCCGAGTTCACTCATTGACTATTGTCAAGTACCTTATCTCATGGAACGACCCACCAATGTTGCGTCGAGATCAATTCTTTGACTTTTCCAGACCTCCAACAGTAAAGTGTCATTCTTGTGGACGATCATGCCACTGCGCATAGAGAACGCAATACTATATTTCATGTATATAATATAATGTATACGGTGTATGCTTTACTAATCATCTCCATCGCTCTCATCTGCATCAAAAACATCAATAATCCCGTTAAGCTTCCTGTACGTCTTAGCAATAACCCATGGGCGGATCATCGGCTTGATGCAGCCTCCAGCTGTCTTGTAATGAAACATATGTTCAAACTATCACCATACTCACAGTGTGCCTTTTCACCAAGCGCTTGTTATCTGCTGCTCGCTTCTCGCGAAGATGTTTCCCAATCGCCGTAAACGACATCGGACTGCCTGTATCATCCTGAATTTGACCCAGAACTCTTCGGGACTCATTGACATGTAGACGGTCAGTACGTACTTGATAAACTATCAGAGATAACGTATATGGAATGACAGAGTCACGTACGCCCATAAACTCCATTGGTTCTTGATACGAGACCACTGTGCTTTCACAGTCCCAGATCCTCCCCGGTAGACTGCCGGAAAAAGTTTGACCGGTATCGGAACACCATTGATATGCAGAGCATCGTGGCTAGGTGCCCAACGACATGATCATCATCCCACATCTTCGCAAAGTGATCGATATTTTTAGCAGACCGATACAGTGGCGCAGCAGGTACATCGACATCGGTGAAATGTAGCTCTCCTCGGCCACCGCCCAGCTGAAGGACACGAACTGTTTGGGAGATGCTGGAGGGTTGACCACATGAAGATGGATAGGAACACCAGGCAGGGCAGTAGAGTCGAATGGTGCTGTGGGGTTGACAATGGTTTCTGGCTGGTCATCGATATCCATGGTGGAGATGTCAGCGGCAGGAGAGAATGCAGGCTTGCCAGCAGTGCTACATGCCAAAAGCAACAGCATTATCGGTAAAGGCAGCCGCTATATCAACTGGCAAGTCTATGCCTTGCACATACTCACGGAGCCCACGGGTGACGCTCTGCTGTATTTCATCACAGAGCATGTTGACAAGCTCAGGGCCCATGGTGTTGGGCTTTCCGTTACTCTGAATAGATATTAGCAGATGCTTCAACGTGCCCACAAAGCAGCTCACCATTTCTCCCGAGGATGGTAGCGAATCACAGACTCCGGTAGGAGCAAATGCGAGTGCTGAAATGTCTTGATGAAAGCCGTCTCGCTACGATACCTAGCAACAGCCATTTGAGCCTATGGGTTTGCCATCAGTACTGAGAGAGCAGCAGCATCCAAAAGCTTACCCATACAATAGGCGCCTCAATCTGTTCAATACTGCGACAGTCCTTCGAGCGGGCAGGTAATGCCGACTCATTGTTGGTCCTGTCACCACCGAATAGAGCATCGCGGCGTGTTGCTACCTTGGTCTTCTTCTTGTGCTCTGTACGTGGGCCGATGTGAGTTCGTCGTGCTCCTGGTGAAAGGCTGGAACAACAAAGGGGTTAAAGATGTGTAGTTATTCAAATGAGAGGAGTGCTCACTGCTCTTTCCAGCCCTTCTGCCCCAATAAGCTGAAAGCGGTCAGCTCTCGACCAGCTCATTCTTGCGAATCCGGAATAGGTGAGCTTGAAGTTCTTGCAGTGATGTTGAAGAACGCTAACACTGGCCACTTTTCTGGTGTATATTTTAGTTAAATTCATGAAACGGTCTGTTAAGGACGAGGAGGACTCACAAGTCATGGTACTCTGTGACATAGAGCCCATCTTTATCCAGCTGATGATCTCGAGTCGGGAATGGGAACTCTTGCAATTTGCATACGACAGCCATCGTAACTAGTATTCCAACATACAACAGCAAAAGAACAGCGGCAGCGATGATAGTGAGGTTTCGGTGAGTGAAAAATCCAGACAACACCCTCAGCAAGTCGGCAAGAGCAGTAACGACAGTGTCATTGTGGCGATCCGAAACAGCACTACAACATTGATCGGTGAATTAGGAGGCAACAACGACAAGGCGGAAAAGAGAGGCAAAATAAAATTGAAGATAGTATACACAAAACCTGGCAATGGGAACACAAGTAGAACTGGGATTGAACAAGTACTAGGATGGCTAGTACCATGCACGGTGATGAGGAACAAGCTTGGCCATAGCTCGACGCCGCATCTGACACGGCGGCACGACAAGAGCAGGCGAGCTGGCTGGCAACACCGTAGGGCCACGTCATGTCCACAAAGACGAATGTGCGGGCCGCCCAATCCGAAAAGACAGTTCGAGCCCATCACGCAATAGCCGCGTGACAGAAGCATCTTTTCCTGGTCTACTTCTCTCCAGGAAAAGATGCTTCTGTCACGCCGGCTATTGCCGTGATGGGCTCGAACTGTCTTTTCGGATTGGGCGGCCCGCACATTCGTCTTTGTGGACATGACGTGGCCCTACGGTGTTGCCAGCCAGCTCGCCTGCTCTTGTCGTGCCGCCGTGTCAGATGCGGCGTCGAGCTATGGCCAAAGCTTGTTCCTCACTCACCGTGCATGGTACTAGCCATCCTAGTACTTGTTCAATCCCAGTTCTACTTGTGTTCCCATTGCCAGGTTTTGTGTATACTATCTTCAATTTTATTTTGCCTCTCTTTTCCGCCTTGTCGTTGTTGCCTCCTAATTCACCGATCAATGTTGTAGTGCTGTTTCGGATCGCCACAATGACACTGTCGTTACTGCTCTTGCCGACTTGCTGAGGTGTTGTCTGGATTTTTCACTCACCGAAACCTCACTATCATCGCTGCCGCTGTTCTTTTGCTGTTGTATGTTGGAATACTAGTTACGATGGCTGTCGTATGCAAATTGCAAGAGTTCCCATTCCCGACTCGAGATCATCAGCTGGATAAAGATGGGCTCTATGTCACAGAGTACCATGACTTGTGAGTCCTCCTCGTCCTTAACAGACCGTTTCATGAATTTAACTAAAATATACACCAGAAAAGTGGCCAGTGTTAGCGTTCTTCAACATCACTGCAAGAACTTCAAGCTCACCTATTCCGGACTTCGCAAGAATGAGCTGGTCGAGAAGCTGACCGCTTTCAGCTTATTGGGGCAGAAGGGCTGGAAAGAGCAGTGAGCACTCCTCTCATTTGAATAACTACACATCTTTAACCCCTTTGTTGTTCCAGCCTTTCACCAGGACACGACGAACTCACATCGGCCCACGTACAGAGCACAAGAAGAAGACCAAGGTAGCAACACGCCGCGATGCTCTATTCGGTGGTGACAGGACCAACAATGAGTCGGCATTACCTGCCCGCTCGAAGGACTGTCGCAGTATTGAACAGATTGAGGCGCCTATTGTATGGGTAAGCTTTTGGATGCTGCTGCTCTCTCAGTACTGATGGCAAACCCATAGGCTCAAATGGCTGTTGCTAGGTATCGTAGCGAGACGGCTTTCATCAAGACATTTCAGCACTCGCCATTTGCTCCTACCGGAGTCTGTGATTCGCTACCATCCTCGGAGAAATGGTGAGCTGCTTTGTGGGCACGTTGAAGCATCTGCTAATATTATTCAGAGTAACGGAAAGCCCAACACCATGGGCCCTGAGCTTGTCAACATGCTCTGTGATGAAATACAGCAGAGCGTCACCCGTGGCTCCGTGAGTATGTGCAAGCATAGACTTGCCAGTTGATATAGCGGCTGCCTTTACCGATAATGCTGTTGCTTTTGCATGTAGCACTGCTGCAAGCCTGCATTCTCTCCTGCCGCTGACATCTCCACCATGGATATCGATGACCAGCCAGAAACCATTGTCAACCCCACAGCACCATTCGACTCTACTGCCCTGCCTGGTGTTCCTATCCATCTTCATGTGGTCAACCCTCCCAGCATCTCCCAAACAGTTCGTGTCCTTCAGCTGGGCGTGGCCGAGGAGAGCTACATTTCACCGATGTCGATGTACCTGCTGCGCCACTGTATCGTCTGCTAAAAATATCGATCACTTTGCGAAGATGTGGGATGATGACTCATGTCGTTGGGCACCTAGCCACGATGCTCTGCATATCAATGGTGTTCCGATACCGGTCAAACTTTTTCCGGCAGTCTACCGGGGAGGATCTGGACTGTGAAAGCACAGTGGTCTCGTATCAAGAACCAATGGAGTTTATGGCGCGTACGTGACTCTGTCATTCCATATACGTTATCTCTGATAGTTTATCAAGTACGTACTGACCGTCTACATGTCAATGAGTCCCGAAGAGTTCTGGGTCAAATTCAGGGATGATACAGGCAGTCCGATGTCGTTTACGGCGATTGGGAAACATCTTCGCGAGAAGCGAGCAGCAGATAACAAGCGCTTGGTGAAAAAGGCACACTGTGAGTATGGTGATAGTTTGAACCATATGTTTCATTACAAGACAGCTGGAGGCTGCATCAAGCCGATGATCCGCCCATGGGTTATTGCTAAGACGTACAGGAACTTAACGGGATTATTGATGTTTTTGATGCAGATGAGAGCGATGGAGATGATTAGTAAAGCATACACCGTATACCATTATATTATATACATGAAATATAGTATTGCGTTCTCTATGCGCAGTGGCATGATCGTCCACAAGAATGACACTTTACTGTTGGAGGTCTGGAAAAGTCAAAGAATTGATCTCGACGCAACATTGGTGTGTCGTTCCATGAGATAAGGTACTTGACAATAGTCAAATGAGTGAACTCGGCACTCCAGCCACCCCATTCACATATTTGACGTAGACCCCACCGAAGATGCACCGAAAGCCACTGACATCCGCCACGACAAAATGAATGAGTACCGTAAACATAAGGATCTAGCCCAATATCTAATAGATTATGTCGGAACAAATCCAAGAATGCATCGGAAGTCTGTAAAGTCCATGTGCTAAGTTTGAATTGTGGAATGGATACTAAGACATACCATTGGCTCGTTTGTTGCAATAACACGATCATGAGCGCCCACCTTCCGGAATAGATAACCTGTCTTGATGCGGCCTCTGCAAGCCATTCTGCCAATGCTCGGACTGGACACAAATGAGCCATAGTCGAGGGCATTTCTTTCAGAATAAATGGCTCAATCTCTGAGAGCATTACTCATTTTGAGCAGACGGAAATATGCAAGAGAAGTCACATACGACCATATTGACTTGTTTTGCGAAATGGTAATGTAATTGAAATTGTTGTAGCATCCAGATAGGCGATATCATGAGCCTGTATCTTGAGAACCTCATCAAAACGGAGGAGGCAGCAAAATGCAATCGTGTAAATTGCATGGAGAGCACGACGAGTAATCCCACCACCCCAGGAACCAGGCCCATCGGAAGAATGCCGGGCTGAAAGTTACGAGGCTTGTATTCTCCTGCCATAGTTTAAGAAGGTCCTCCTATGCAAGCACATTAAATGCAAGAACTGGTCTGAGTTGCGATAGTAGACATACTGGTCTTATAGCTCTCGAACTCTGTGGTGTTTCTCCTTGCTGGACCTGAATTTAAAGCGATTCAGCGAAGCTGGTATTTGAAATTGAAATTGTACTGTTGTGAGTAACTCACCTTTCTCCGATGTAAACTAACCATATATGTCGAACAATCTCAGAGATAGCAGGATTGCCCAACCCATTGTCCAGTCAGTCCGTTGATCCTTCAATTTGGTGCCAAGGCACTTCACCAGTTCGCAAAATCTTTTTGAAGCCATAACGAGCCATGGCACGGATCTTTTCTGCATGAGAAAAAGAACCACGCTGGACATCCTTTGGTTTGGATGTTCCATCACATATGTATCGTCACATCTACATTGAGCTCAACAGCTATACGAGATGATAATGGTTTGAAGCTCACTTGTGCATAATGTATGCCGCAACATAATAGGGGTCTTTTCAGTTGGTTTGCTCTCGTAAATGTTATCCGAAGGCTTGATAAGACCTTTTCTTGTAAGAACTTATTGTGAGCTTTCATCATGCTTCAACAAGGAAATCAGAAAAACATCTAGCCAAAAGATAATACACATACGTCCTGTAAGACTTGTCTGTCGCATCCTTCAACCCTTTGAGTTATTCAGGATGTTATCGATAATGACAGCATCATCAACTGAACGATTTGTGCTGTTCTCCGAGCTCTCTTCCATAATAAGTTCCTTCTCATCTGCATCTCCCACATGCTCTAGACTGTCTCCTTCTAGGACAGTCACCATATCATTGAGGACCTCTCCGACGCTCGATTCATTAGTTGTGAGCACCTTGAATAAGCCAGAGAGCTCATCACTTTTTGATAGATCAGATACTGTACTCGAGAGCATATCGACAATAGTGAAGGAGCGTAAGGATGTGATGGTAGTAAGATGAGACTGAAAGAACAGGAGACGAAGCTGAAGTCTTTAAATAGGAGTCATATATAGCAGTACTTGCCGCACTCAAAATACTAGGCACAACTATAGGCTACTAGTCCCATTGGTACGAACAAGCACATCACAATCCTCGTCAACGTCATAGACATATGGTATCCATGTGGAGGATCTATGTTCTGTGCGCCTTTGAGAACTTTGCACGTTTGCTTTCAGCCTACGAAAGGACATCAGAAGAAGTCAACCAAAAAGAGAAACATGAGGAACGCACTAGCACGAGCTAAAGAACTCGATTGGACCATACTGTCCTGGTCATCTGGCATGGTACTAGCCACATGCTTGCGCTTCCTTAATCTCCGTGGTTGCCCTATCACACATTATCAGATCAAGCATGAGAGCAGTTGACCATTGAACACACCTGCTGTTATACCGTTCGCTGGGTTAAGGTGCTTTCGATACTGAATAACCGAAGGATCGAACAGAATCATCCTTGGAATCCACGCAACGATGTTTTGATTGTCAGGATCGTGCAACGTGGCAACCTTAAGAGCAGATTCCGTGTGCTGTGGTTTCCGCTTAGACCACTCGTGATTTCCTGGATTAGCGTAGATGAGAGAACAAGCTTGACTCGCATTTCTTCCCTGTATCTTTCTGCCTGGTGAGGGCCAGGATTCAAGATAAGTCCTTGAACAAGCGGCACATGGTAAGAGTATCTTCTCCGCCCTCGGATTCCAGCACCTGCTGGATAATTCACGAAGAACAAGACCGGGAAATACGTGCTTGCAAAAATCCATCAAAATACCATAATCTGAGCCCCACGAAGAAAATTTCCTTCAAGAAAATTGCGCCAGCTTGGCCGGCTTCATAAGATTCCAATGGACGAGAGCATGAGGCTTGCACGAGCCATCATGCACCGAAATCAGGGCTCCCTATATAGCCCTAAGACGCGGAAATCGGCTGCAGTCGGATAGTCATTGGGGATTGCATTAGCTAGGCCAGGGCGGCGCGAGGAAAGCATGCCAGAGTTGTTTGTACGTAGTTCGTTCTTGAGCTCATTGCGCCAGACATTAAGAAAGGGTCCTAGATGATACGGTCCATAGTCTCAATGGCATGCAAGAGGCTACGACTGAACCCTGCTCGCGAAAGTTCCAATGCGGTTCTTGCACTGCAACCCGGCAAACCAGGCTGTATGAATACAATTATTAGTCGGCAAATTTACAGGTAATGCAGAGAAACCTTACCCCATAGTCTCCCTTTGCAAGAAGAGCGATGAACATCATGTCATCGGCGGTGAGTCCACATGATAGCGAGTCATAGACAGTTACATTGAATACTGACTGATCCTTACGTTCACTATGTTGATTGCACTATTAATACACCACGCAATAGAGAGATGAAGGCATACATTCGAAGAACACGCTTAGCGCCAAAGATCAAGGCATCACTGTCTTCGGATAAGACTGCATCAATAATTCCGGCTTTCGACATGGATGCGAGTTCTGCTTCTGCTTCACCAGGAGCCTAAATCAAATCAAAGCAAATTAAAGCAAAGAACAAAAGGATTCTGATGGGCGCACCTGTCTCCATTCAAAGCTGAATGCGTCGAGGAGATGCCGGAACTCAATCTCGCGAGTTGTAGTGTTCTTGCGGATATTCTGACCACACTTGCCGTGGGGTCGACGATCACCATCAAAGACAAAAACAGGTATGATGGGCATAGCAAAGAGACGCCCACATGTTCTGAGCATTGAAAGGAGGCCAGCATTTTCGTGAGAGCTGTTCTTGATTCCATGAGCAGAACAGATCAAGATACTGTAGATGTTAAGTATAGCTGCATGTCGAGGAAAATATTACTTACCTGGCATCAATTCCTAGCCTGTAGGCTCGCTTGTTTGCACTATTCTCATTGAACCCCTTTTCCACGGCTAGTTCCAATAGAGGCACGGAAACCTTCGTGCTGTCAATTAACTGTAGAATGTCAATCATTATCGCACATGAAGTTAATGTAATAGTGACATACCTTCCAGAAGCCTTGGATGCCCATGGTTGAACGTTGCGAGGTAAGGAAGGAAAGCCAACACACAGCTTCGTGTTCAGATTTGAGAGGTCTATCATAACGATCACCTGGCTAGTCTCACAAAGTGAATGTATACTAAGTCCCAAAACAAGTTAGAAATCTAAGGTTGGTGATAAAGGACAGCACTCACATTATATCTTATATAAGGAACCAATGCAGCGGACCTTGCTGGCAACAAAGCACCACAATGGCAGTGTAGAACATAGGATTAGGACTAGTATTACATGTGTATGGAGTCGCTTGACGAGCCGTGAAATAATGAGTTAGCAGTGACCTGATCTTGGTGGGTGATGAGGGTGGATATCGCGATTCTCCATATTGCGGTGCTCGTACAGCTACGGAACGTTACCAGTCGATTCCTAGACTGTGAAAACCCCAAACGAGCACTGGAAATAAAACGCGAGCTCTGAGTGCGGCACTATGAGGGGAGATGGGAGTAGGGAAGGAACCCATGCAGCGGGCCTTGCTGGCAACAAAGCGCCACAACGGTGGTGTAGAACGCAGGATTATGACCAGTATTACATGTGTATGGAGTCGCTTGACGAGCCGTGGAATAATGAGTTAGCAGTGCCTGATCTTGGTGGGGATGAGGGTGGATATCGCGATTCTCCATATTGCGGTGCTCGTACGGCCACGGGGACAATACCAGTCAATTCCTAGACTGTGAAACCCCCAAACGAGCACCATGAAATGAAACGCGAGCTCCGAGTGCGGCACTCTGAAGAGAGAATGGGAAGGAACCACTATCTTGCTATTTCTTGCTATTGTGGTGGGTGCATGGATGCGGGAATGGGACCAGCTGATTCCTGAGTGAAATTTCTTTTATTCACAGACGCGTCTTTCCAGCTAGACACTAGAATGATCAGAACAATGCTAACATTGATAGTTTACATGTCTGAATAACTGGATTGCGTCGATCAATCATAATCTGACTGGAAGTGAAAATCACACTTACAATATAAATGATGTTTATAAAAACAGAGATAGAAGCAAGCAGAGAGCAAAGCCAGGATTATTGGATGAGCAGGCTGGGTATCGATGAGTCCCATCAAAAGTTTCCCACGAGGTTTGTGTTTGAGCATTGCAATTGCAACAGCCGACGAAAGCAAAGCAAAATGTATTGTGGGTGATAAAGCGAAAGCAATACGTATTGTGGGTGATTATAAACGTCTTTTTTTCAAGCTCGGAAATACTTCACGACCTGGTATTATGAGATGGAGGAGGCTGTACTGTCAAAAAAATACGTTTCTGTCGAGGCAAATACATTTCTGAATAACTCGGCTCAGCGCCAGCAATGCAGCGCAGCAATATGGGTGCCACAGCCAACTATGCCGATGTGCCGATACAGCAACGGATCAATCTCTTATATACGTTCTATGCACGTCCCATGCCATGACATATATATAGAGGGAATCCACCAGTCCTGGCAATTATCTCTCTTCTCTCAATGCCCCAATTGCCTTTACCGTAAGCTCAGTCGCAGTACCACGGTACGTTACTTTTCGCCTCAGCTCTACTATGTTTTTCCTGGCCTTGCCTTGTCTGTCATTACAGAATGACCTTCTTTCTTCCATCCGTCCTCGCACTTTCCCCCCCCTTTTCTTGCCTCTCCTTGCCCTCTATCTATCAGTTCTTTCTTTTGTATTTCTCGTGTTTTTGCCTTCTCACCTCTGGCACGGTGTCGGTGTCGCGATCCTGTCAATCGGTTCAGCCCAGATCTTGATCAGTCTTGCCGTTCATGCCGCGTCTGACATTGCTCCGCTGGTTCACTTTCTCTGTCGCGGCTCGTCGTGCCCCACCCGTCACATTTCAGTCACATCACCCCGTTCGTCTTTTTCTTCAGACGGCGGTTTACTTCTGACGACGTCTCGAACTTTGGGGCCAATGATGTCACGCTCGCAAATGATGTCACACTCGGAAACGCAGAACGCATTTGATCAAACGCATGCATATAGTGTACAGCCCGGGTAGCCCGGGTCATGCCGGGTTGCCGGGTCGGGTAGTTGCCGGGTCGGGCTCGGTCACAAAGTTGAGACCCGGGGTATACCCGGCTCACCCGGATGACCCGGCTATATCACCAATACATGCATAAATTTTCAACTGTTAGTTAGCTCAGGTGTTATATTGTGTGTCTACTATTATTTTGTACGGTCGCGGAAGTTCAAATATCAGCCGACGCAAATATTTAGACCCCGAGGAGCTGCGATGACGCACTTGGGTCTCCAAAATTGGTTTCCGGAGATACAAGTGCGTCAAAAGTAGTGTCTACGTAAAAATGTATATTTAATGTGTTAACCAATTAAATCTATATCTATTTAATCTCATCCGGGTCGGGTAACCCGGTGACCCGTGTGACCCACAGCCAACCCGTGACCCGCGTGACGGGTACGGGTTTTTTCCGGGTTCGGGTCGGGTCAGAATATTTAGACCCGGACCCGACCCGGGCTGTTCACTACATGCATATGAACGCAAACGCAAACGCAAATGGAAGCTCGCAAGAGAACGCAAGCTATCTGCGGCTTACCTGGACAATACACCCGAAATTCCATGTATTTGCGTGAAGATCCGTGAGATCCTGTGTGCATCCAATTACATTGATGTACACCACTGTACATCCGTGTACATTGATGTACACGGCCTTTTCTGTACCTCGCAAAAGCAATTCACCTGCATTCGTGACCAACCTCTCAATGTATTAGCTAAGTCTCCAACCATGAAGTGACGTGCAAACTGATAGACAAATACCTCCGTGTACATTTGTGTACTTCCATGTACATCCGTGTACATCCATGTACACTCGTCACGCTCCTATCACGCGCTCTCGATCACTGCCGGTCTGGCCTGCGTCGCGTACCACGCTTGCCGGTGTTTCTTTACGTGACGTCTGGCCTTGCCAGCCCTTACTAGTAGGGTGAGAGCCATCGCATCTGCGTGGCGGTACCGAGTCCTGTTTTATTATAATCAGGTCCGTTTGTATATAAATATATCACGGTCTTTCATCATGTCCACTTCATCCATGTAGCCTTCCAGCTGTGCCCGCCATCCTAGCGTTATGCCGTCGTTATACCATACACGTCTTTCCGTGTCCACGAACCTAGCCGTGTAGTGTGCGGCCGCACAATAGATGACCCCGACTAACCTATAGCGAATGACATGTGAGTCTACGGTCAGTTGGATGTATTCATCCACCGGCGTACGAGTAAACGCCACCAATACCTAAACCAAGAAAAGCGGTGGGTTATACGAGAGTCAACTTATATTCACCAGTAAAACACGGGCGTTGATCTATGGCAATCTTCGACATAGTCATCGCTCTCAAAAAGTTTGAGCCGCTTGAAATATCATCCTGAACGGGGTCAAATGCTCTTGGACTTCGACTGGTGGAGCGTGAAACTTGAATCTGCCGCCAATATTAATGATCATGCAGATTCATGTTTGTGGTATGTCGGCTAGGACATCCAAATGCCTTTGTCGTGAGATTAAGACTTACGGTCTGCACATAAATTTCAACCAACTGCTATATGGATGATCGTGAGGTGATAGATTGTACTTTGGTACATATCTTGAATAATCCTTACGTTATTGGAAATTCAGATCCAAGTCGGCGGCACGTGCCCGTAAATCTCTGCAACTTGAAGTGCAACCACCATCATACGTGAAATGTCTTTTCCTGCAACGTCTCTACCTACGACGCGCAGCTCTGACACCGCAGTTCTAAGTCAACTATCGACGGACATTCATGACCGCAAATATCTGCTGAGCGCTGAACACTGGCTCTGGCTTTACGCGCTGAAGTATAAAGAGCCTACAGAAATGCCAGCATTCCTCCAGACAAAACCAACATCTTCGTCTATTACCTGCTTCACATATCATCACCATGCGTTTCTCAGTCGCTGTTCTCGTTCCTCTCGCGTGCTCATCGCTCCCGTCCTCTCGGTACAGTCAAGAAGGCTGATCACAAGGGCGAACACAAAAGCACCAAACACGTCAAAGGCAACCACCACAAGGGAAGAGACGACAACGCGGACGTCGATTCCTGGACACCCACCTGGACTTGGCCCGGCAGCGGCAAGCAGTGTCCCTCGGACTTCAAAAAGGACTGTCCTTGTTTGACGGATGTACGTCTCATCCTCCTACTTTGTTGCCGACTCTGGTTAATTTTTTGACATAGTCGGAGTGCGGATTCAAGTGCCCCCAACAGTGGCCTGACACCGACAGCACCTGGGATGTAGTCTTTGAGAACAAGAGTGACTGGAGTGGATGGAAGTCGGGCAAGTACACTCCGGTTACTACTGGGTACGTTTCCAAGGACACTTTTGAGCTCGGTAAGCACGTCTCTCCTCCGAGTCTGTTGCCGGTTTGATCTGACTTGAATCAGACTGCAAGAACCTGTGCTTGGCCCACGAGAAATGTAACTCTTGCCAGGGTATGTTCCCTTGAAATCGGGTTTTTAGGTCCGTTACTGATAGTTTTGATAGCTTTCTCAGTCGAGGAAGCTGCAGAGGAGTTCATCTGTGCGCTCTTCGAAGAGCTGATCGATGTCTCGACCTGGGAGGAGGATTGTGACGATGACAAGGACGGCAAGAAGTACTACGATGCTTCTTGCTGGAACTCCCAGTCCTAGGCTGGGACGGATATTGGACTTTTTGTAATATTTGTATTCAGCGCAATCGATTTGTATGTTAACTCCTACTTTCGGGTCTTTAAGCTCGCAATCATGTAGTTTTCGGAATGGTTCGTCTTGGACGA